>CM036604.1:0-5000000 GCA_020745705.1 Hemiprocne comata
TCATCCTCTGAGGGGCTGTGCAGGGCAGGTTCCTCGTGCCCTGGCTCTGTTGCTGTGTCCTGCTGGCTGGGTCCCTTGGTCACAACCACAGCCCTGCCTGTGACCTCGCTCACAATGAACTGGTCGGTGTCCAGCAGAGCCAGGTCATCCTCTGAGGGGCTGTGCAGGGCAGGTTCCTCGTGCCCTGGCTCTGTTGCTGTGTCCTGCTGGCTGGGTCCCGTGGTCACAACCACAGCCCTGCCTGTGACCTCGCTCACAATGAACTGGTCGGTGTCCAGCAGAGCCAGGTCATCCTCTGAGGGGCTGTGCAGGGCAGGTTCCTCGTGCCCTGGCTCTGTTGCTGTGTCCTGCTGGCTGGGTCCCTTGGTCACAACCACAGCCCTGCCTGTGACCTCGCTCACAATGAACTGGTCGGTGTCCAGCAGAGCCAGGTCATCCTCTGAGGGGCTGTGCAGGGCAGGTTCCTCGTGCCCTGGCTCTGTTGCTGTGTCCTGCTGGCTGGGTCCCTTGGTCACAACCACAGCCCTGCCTGTGACCTCGCTCACAATGAACTGGTCGGTGTCCAGCAGAGCCAGGTCATCCTCTGAGGGGCTGTGCAGGGCAGGTTCCTCGTGCCCTGGCTCTGTTGCTGTGTCCTGCTGGCTGGGTCCCTTGGTCACAACCACAGCCCTGCCTGTGACCTCGCTCACAATGAACTGGTCGGTGTCCAGCAGAGCCAGGTCATCCTCTGAGGGGCTGTGCAGGGCAGGTTCCTCGTGCCCTGGCTCTGTTGCTGTGTCCTGCTGGCTGGGTCCCGTGGTCACAACCACAGCCCTGCCTGTGACCTCGCTCACAATGAACTGGTCGGTGTCCAGCAGAGCCAGGTCATCCTCTGAGGGGCTGTGCAGGGCAGGTTCCTCGTGCCCTGGCTCTGTTGCTGTGTCCTGCTGGCTGGGTCCCGTGGTCACAACCACAGCCCTGCCTGTGACCTCGCTCACAATGAACTGGTTGGTGTCCAGCAGAGCCAGGTCATCCTCTGAGGGGCTGTGCAGGGCAGGTTCCTCGTGCCCTGGCTCTGTTGCTGTGTCCTGCTCACTGAATACAGGAGATGCTGCTTTGGCTTTCTCTTGTGCCGCAGGAGCCAGAGGCATGAGGTGTCCCTCTTCCTCAACAGCTCTGGCCAGGGTAGAAGTTCCTGGCTCAGCATCTGTGTTCCACGCTGAATCAGAAGATGGGCTCTGCTGGTCACCATCTTCCTCTCCTGCAGACTCTGTGCTTGATCTGCTGGGTGGGCTGGGTCCCTCCTGGGAGCCAGTGTGGGGGTCTTGAAAGAGCTCTGGGGACAAGGTTTTGACCCCGATGTAGCTACTGATGTCATCTACGTGAGAGAGCTCTTCTTCACTGTCATCTTCCTTGTCCTCTTCCTCCTCGTCCTCCTCCTCATCCTCTTCCTCCTCTCCCTCCTCATCATCCTCTTCCTCCTCCTCCTCGTCCTCCTGTGTCAAGGCCCCTGTCTTGTCTGCTGGCACTGGCAGGACTCTCCTCCCTGCTGCCCCCCCCTGATGCTTCCTGGGTCCATGGGCTTCCAGCCACTCCAACATTTCCTGTTTGCCCATGGCACTCTTTGGGATTTCCCTCCATGTGACCTCTGGCTGACGCAGGTTCCAGCTCACCTTGCAGATCTGGAAGGAAAGCACAGAGATGATGGTAAAGGCAGCCTGGCTCCCATCAGCAAATGCCTGCTGGGGACTTGCCAGCAGTGACTATTGGTGCAGGGATGCAGAAGATGATGGGGATGCAGTTCTGTGAAGCAGCAGCTGACTCCAAGCAGAGGGGAGGCTCCATCACCCTGTCCTGCCCCCACCCATGCCCTCCTCAGCACTCACCTTCTTGGCTCTGACATGGAGCTGCATTGACTGCATCAGGGAGAAATGCTGCTCCTTGCCCTCCTGCTGCTGGAGCTGCCTCTCCTCTGGGATCTCCTGCTGCCCCTGCTGGGTAGCTTTCCTGGGCTGGGCCGGGCTGCGCTTGCTGCAGGCCAAACGTCCCCTCTCCTGCACCTCCAGATGCACCGTCTGTACGGACAGGACTGAGAGATGAGCCACAGCAGCTCCACGGTGCGTAGACAGTGCCCTGATGTTGAGCTGGCCCATGACACACTTCAGGTTGTGTCCTGCCACTGGTCCCCGGCATCCTGGTCCTGCATCCGTGCCTAGGGCAGCTGGCACAGGGCCCCTGCTGGCAGCAGAGGCTGCGGGGCTGTGCGGGGCAGGGCTCCAGCTCTGCACCCTGGCGGCTCTGCCCCGCTCATCCCAGATGCCCCCAGCAGACGGGACGGGCTGTCGGTGGTCGCTGCCTGCGGCGCTGCCGGACATACCCCTGCCCCGGGCCGAAGGTGCAGCGGGTGCAGCTGGCAGAGGGGGCAGCTTGCAGCAGCTGCTGGCAGCCATTTCCCTGCGCCTGGCAGAAGGTGCAGTGGGTGCAGCTGGCAGAGGGGGCAGCTTGCAGCAGCTGCTGGCAGCCATTTCCCTGCGCCTGGCAGAAGGTGCAGTGGGTGCAGCTGGCAGAGGGGGCAGCTTGCAGCAGCTGCTGGCAGCTCTTGGGGGCCGAGCTGCGGGTGCCTGCCCAGGTGCCGCTGCCTGCCTGGGGAGCAGTGGCAGGGATGACCGACGGGCTGTCTCCTGCTGTGCCTCCCTGCTGCGGGGCAGTGCCACCCTGTGTGCCAGGCTGTCCGACTGCAAGAGAAGCAGAGGAGAGAGGCTGTGTGAGTGTGGCCTTTGTCCCTGCAGTGCCCATGTCCCAGCTGGGACAGCTCCTGTGGCCAAGCTCCCCTCTCCTCCCACCCTGTCCCTCACCTGGCGGCGCATCTGCTGCAGGCCTGGCACCCCCTTGGCGGGCTGAGAATGGGCCTTCGCCTCCTTCTCCATCGGCATCTTGGGCGTTTTTCTGCTGCAGACGTCACAGGTGTCCAGGGGAGCTGCTGCCTCCTGAGGGAGATGCTCTCCTGGGAGTGGGCACCCCAGGGCTTGGGCTCCTTATATACCCCATGGTCACCACGGAGACCCTGTCACAATGGTGTCCAGGCAACAGGCCCTGCCTCGTAAAGGCCTGGTGGTGGCTGTGGAGACGCCCATGCCTGACACCAGCTGGGTCCAGTTAGGACCATATCGCTGTGCTGGTTTGGTCTGGTGCTGGTTTGGTAGTGGGGGAGGGGCCCCAGGAGTGGCTCCTGTAAGATGCTGAAAAGCTTCCTCAACTCCAAAACATGCAGCCACAGCTCTGGCCAAGGCTAAGCCCTCAGAGACACGATGGATGTGCCTCTGCGATTAACATATGGAAGACGGGGAGTTGGAGAGCAGACGGGAGAGCAATGTGGGAGCAGAGGGGAGAGCAGGGCCAAGCAGAGACTCCAAGGTCAGTGAGCAAGGAGCGGGAGGAGGTGCCTAAGCAGAGGTTCCCCTGCAGCCTTTGGTGAGATGGCAGCTGTCCCCCTGTAACCCATGGAGGAACACAGTGGAGCATCCCTTGAAGGACCATGGTGGAGCAAATGTGAACCTGCAGCTGTGAAGGACCACAGTGGGGCAGACGTGCACCTGCAGCCATGGAGGACCCCATGCCAGGTGAAACAGCGCATCAAACTCTGACTTTAAATAGTTAACTGCTTGTAGGTTGTAAATCTTTCATTTGGGCCCACTGCTGGTAAGCTGTAAAAACCTTTTGTGTGAGTTTATCTGTAGTTTTAGGGAATGAAATACAAGGGTCCTTGAAGAAGGAAGAAGCCATTCAACTGTGAGACAAGAGATGTCTGCTGTAACCAATTCTACTGCACAGTCAGCAGAGATAAAAGGGAGAAGAAACAGAATTCAGCCAAAAGGTTCCTGTGAGGAAGACTCAAGGATGAAGTAACCGACCTCCAAAAGACCATAATGGACTTAACATGCATGTGATAATGGGCGGATACTTATGTAAATGATTTCTCGGAAAACTAATGAATATGTAAACTGTTTCTTAGAGATATTATGCATAATTGTGTATCAGCTGGGATAGCGTATGCTGGGTGGCTAGCAGCCTGGTGTACGTCTGGTTTGGTACATCACAATAGTGCGCTTCTGTTTCAGTCTATCACATAGGTGTACTTCTGTTTCAGTGCTCCACTGCAACACAGTGGGGTGCTCCTGGTACCCAGTGGGGTGCTCTCGGTATGCAGCTTCTGTTTCGGTATTGACATTTTGGTAAATTAATTTGGCAAATGTTATCTAGACATTGAGTTGTTGTTGGCGATATTGGTTTTGATTACATTGGATTATGTCACTATTAATAGGAATTAGGTTGTGCTATTTTAATGGGACTATTCAAAGGTTTGTGAACTCGGTGTGTGAGTGAGTGAGATGCAGCACAGCTGCAAAGGTTCCATAGTCCCATGAGGGGCGTGGCTGGAGACAAAGCAAGCGAAAGATTTAGTTCTGTCCTAAAGCCCAGATCTGTCTATTGTAATTATGTTTATGAACCATAATTGTGTAAGTGTGAAAGTGGGTTCTTCTGCCTTTGTGGTGTGAGTGAGTGGAAAACGGCTGGAGAAACAGTGTGACTTCAATATCTAATAAGTAACAGTGATTATTGTTTTACCCACCCATAACAGAAATAGGTTTTGGGTGTGCAAAGTGACTGGTGGAGTTTCATAATTACTCTGTGGGCAGGTAACTTAGTTAACAAAATGGGAGGCAAATAAAGTGGAGGAATTATTAAGAAGAGCCCATTAGGATGTATTTTGGCACACTGGAAAGAAATAGGTTCACCAGGAGGGAGTATTGTAATCAGTGGTGGCTGTTGTATAAGTTGGATGAAGGAGAAAAATGGCTTTTGAATGGAACTCTGAAGTATAATACTTTGTTACAGTTAATGTTGTTGTTAAGGCAGGAAGGAAAATGGGATGTAGTGGGATATGCAGAGATGTTTTTCACCTTGAGAGACCACCCTGAGTGGCAAAAGCAATGTGGCATTAATTTAGCTCCACAAGATCCCATGGTATTAGCATTAGAAAAGGAACAGAGACGGTGACCAGAGCAGTTGAAGAGATGTTGCTCAGCATGTAGTTTTGAACAAAGATATGTGAAGTTGACTGAATCTGAGGAAAGGATGGAGGATGATTTTGTTCTTCTGCCACCCACCCCACCGCCCCCACCCCCGCTGATAGCCCCTCCATTAGAGCCTCCCCCACAGGCTGTGCCTCTCCTGCAGGCTCCTATATTGGAGAATGGAGGCACCCCTGAAGGGGCAGGAGGAGCTGGAGAGCCAGAGCCAGTCTTTACCCCAATATCATATAATGCAAGGAGTAAACTGAAGACTGTAATTCAGTCTCCTTTGCGACAAGTTGTGGGGACTGATGGATGACTGGTGTGAATTAAAGTACCATTCACCACCAGTAAGCTTGACTGCTGGAAGGAACAGGTGAGGGGCTATCGGGATGATCTGGAAGGGGTGGCAAAACAATTTGAATTAATAGTTAAGAATCTGAATCCAGACTGGGCAGATATAGATCTGATGCTGGATGCCTTAACAGAAACAGAGAAGCAATTGGTCATAAGTACATCTAAAACCCATGTCCAGGCACAAATAAATTCCTGAACATTGCCACAACCAGTACATGTATATGTTCCAACAACTGATCCAGAGTGGGACCCCAATGTGGCAGGGGAGTATGAAATGTTAAAAGGCTATCAAGGATGGATCAAATTTGGACTTGAGAGACCTATACCTTAAGCTGTAAATTGGGCTAATTTATATTTGGTGAAACAAACTGAAACCCCCTCCGAGTTTCTTGATCGGCTGAGAACAGCCATGTGGAAATATGCTACTCTTGATCCATCCTCTGAGAATGGGAAACAGCAATTGGCTTCTCTGTTTCTGGGGCAGTCAGCAAAGGATGTAAGTAGGAAACTACAGAAAATTTAGGAACCGGACAATAAAGATTTGGAAAAGTTAATGGGGGAAGTGTGGAGAGTGTATAGGAGTAGAGGAGAGGGACGAAAGACAAAAATTGGGAGACACTATTACTGCTGCTACGGTAGCTGCTTTAACTAAACAAAATAAGGTGCCCTGGGGAAGAGTAGTGAACCTGAGAGAAAGAGGGAACCAGCATCAGTCCCTGAGGTTAGATCAGCATGCATATTGCAGAGAAACAGAACTTTGGAAAAGAGATTGCACTAGGCATGGAAACCCCCCGATGGCAGTGGCTATGGCTGCTGCACAATGACAGGGACCTGGGCAATCTACCCTAGTGGATCCACTGGATAAAGCAAAGCTAGGGAAAAACGGACAAGAGACAGAATTTTTGGTTGACACTGGTGGCTCATTTTCTGTATTAAACCAATTGATACCAAAAGACCAGGATTTTGTGACTGTAGTAGGAGCTACTGGCCAACAAGAGAAGGCATTTTTCCTGCAAGCCCTGAAATAGAAATTAGGGAAGCATGTGGGCATTCATAAATTTTTGTACATGCCAGGATCACCTAAACTGTTGTTGGGTCGAGACCTGTTGGAGCAATTAGAAGCAAAAATAGTTTTCGATAAAGGGAAAATTGAACTGACAGTCAGAGAAGATCAGTTGATTGAAATCTTAAGTCTAGCCCTAATACACACCCCATCTAAGTAAAATTTGCATGAAGAAATAATAAATCAAGCGTATCCTGGAGTAGGGGCATCTGAGGTCCCAGGGAAGGCAAAAAATGCAGCCCCAGAAGTAGTAAAATTGAAACTGGGAGCTCAGCCTGTGAAAATAGAACAGCATCCATTGAAATTGGAGGATCAAAAAGGAATAAAGGAAATTGACAAATTTCTAAAGTATAAATTACTAATTGAATGTGAATCAGAATATAATACATCCATTCTACCAATTCAGAAAACAGATGGCAAAATTTGTAGGTTGATGCAGATTTTAAGAGCAATAAAAAAAACTCACCAAGGATATACATCCAGTGGTGGCCAACCCGTATACTTTGCTAACCAAACTTAAAGATGACATGATTTGGTTTACCATTCTGGATTTGAAGGATGCTTTCTTCTGCCTAAGTCTAGCCAGAGAGAGTCAACATCTGTTTGCATTCAAATGAGAAAATCCTGATTCAGGAAGGAAATCTCAGCTGACATGGACAGTGTTGCCACAAGGATTTAAGAACAGCCCTACTATTTTTTGGAAATCAATCAGCAAGGGAACTTGAGAGTTCGGAGCCCCCAGACCCAGAAGGAATTCTACTACAGTATGTGGATGATACACTGTTATATACAGTATATATACTGTTAGCCACTAGAACAAAAGAAAGCTGCATGAGTTGGACTGTGAGTCTGTTGAACTTTTTGGGTCTTAACGGCTAACTAGTCTCCCAAGAGAAAGCACAGCTGATACAAGAACAAGTCATCTACTTGAGATGTGAGATTTCCAGAGGACAACAGATATTGGGGAAGGACCAAAAAGATATGCTTCCTCCTGAGGGAGGTGCTCTCCTGGGAATGGGCACCCCAGGGTTCGGGCTCCTTCTATACCCCCCCAGTCACTGGGAGACCCCTGTGAAAACGGTGTCCAGGCAACAGGCCTCACATCACAAAGCCCTGCTGGTGGCTGTGGATGCGCTCACACCCAGGACTGGCTTGGACCAGCGACCAGCTTGGACCAGCACAGAGCAGCCCCTTCTCTCCCCTCACTGAGGCCCCAGCAGGCCTGAGCCAACAGCTCCCACTTCCCCCACTGTCAGGGGCCTCTGCAGAGCTCTGTCCTGTCTTCATCCAGCAGCTCCGGCTGCCACTGCCCATGGGCTTGTAACAGAGTCAGAGAATCATGGAATCATTTTGGAAAAGACCTCGAAGGTCATCCAGTCTAACCGGTAAGCCAGCACTTCCAAGGCCACCACTAAACCATGTCCCTCAGCACCACATCTACACTTCTTTTAAATCCCTCCAGAGTTGGTGACTCCACCACTGCCCTGGGCAGCCCATTCCAGTGTTTCATAACCCTTTTGGGGAAGAAATTGTTCCTAAAATCCAATCTAAGCATCCTTTGGCACAACTTAAGGCCATTTTCTCTTGTCCTATGGCTTGTTTCTTGGGAGAAGACAGAACCCCCTCGCTCCAACTTCCTTTGTTGTAGAGAGCGAGAAAGTCTCCCCTCAGCCTCCTTTTCTGCAGGCTAAATCCCCCCTGGTTCCCTCAGCCCCTCCATGTCAGACTTGTGCTCCAGCCCCGTCACCAGCGCCGTTGCCCTCTGTACACATGCCAGCCCCTCCACCTCCTCCTTGTTGTGGCCCCAGGATTTGAGGTGCAGCCTCGCCAGTGCCGAGCAGAGCAGCACGATCCCTGCTCTGGACCTGCTGGCCACACTATTGCTGACACAAGCCAGGATTGTTGGCCTTCTTGGCCACCTGGCCACACACTGGCTAGTGAAATAATTAAATGACAGATACTAAGAAAGGGCCCTGACCAGTGGTAAATGGGGGGAAAAGTAGGGAGAAACAGCCTGGCAAGTATTTTGAGTCATTCATTTCGTTCCACACTGCTCTTTCCCTCTCTTCAAACAAGCACTAGGGTAGCATGACTTGAAGGCCTCGCATTCCAGGTTCAGGACAAATCAGCAGGGAGACTGAACAAACCCACTGAGGGTTACAAAATGCACAGAAACCTCTTCTACCTCAGGGGCTGAGTAATTAAAAGCTGAAGAAAAACTTCAAGGGTGTGTGCCAGTCTTAGTAGAAAGCATCATATGTCGCTGCTCTGTTCCTGCCCTACCCTGAGAACCTGCCCAAGGCTGGTCTGGGTGGACTTGGGGTTGGATGGGCTCTTGGACTGACCCTGCACAACCCTCCTGATCTTTGTACGTGCAGTAAACACTATTTCCCAGCGTGCTCTGCAGCTCCTGGCAGTTTGTGTCTCAGGAATTCCTGCCTTGTTGTGTCTTGTCCGCATGACCTGAACACAGCCTTGGAAGTGCAGAAGAGGTTTTGTTTGCTCAGTGAATAACTTGGAGCATCTTCCTAGCTCCTAGAGACACAAACACATCTCCTCTGTGCAGAAGGAGAATGAAACAGACACTTTTTGCCTTGCAATTTAGTTAGTTTTGGAATTAATGTTGGCATTTGTCTGTGTGAAACCTGTGTCTCCTGGAAGAAGAACTCCGCTAGAGCCAAGACTGAAGAGCTTCTTCCCTTCTAGTGGACCTCAGCACCTCAGTTTTCCTTAGCCAGATTTTCCTTGCCACCTAATAGCAGGAAACTCATCCTTTTGTATGGCACCAGCTTTGGAACCAATTTGGTCTTCTGCGGAGGGCAAAGGGAAGGAGTGAGTCCTACTCTGGGAGCAACCATTCAAATTCTTTTGTATGTACAACAAATAGACTTTTACTTTGCTTAGTAGCTTTGAAAGAAAACTACAGTCTACTGCTTTTCCCTTCTAATGGGAAAAAACCCCAAACACAAGCAGTACTTGTGTTAGTGAGCCAGCTGGGCTCCTCCGGGGGCCAGTGGTGCTGGAGAGGCTTGAGGCTCCCTGGGCCTGCCCCGGCCATGTCACTGAGCAGAGGGGGGAGGCTCTGTGAGCAGCACCAGGGCTGGCTGGTGCATTGGCTGGTGGGCTGGGCTCCAAGGGGGCTGGCGGCTGCTTACTGGGGGGTGTCCCACTCAGGCTGCTCTTCTTCAGTGCCTTTCCTGCAGATGGGGAGCGGAGCATGCAAGGGACCTGCTGCCATCCAGGACGGGGCAGGTCCCACGCTGGGGGTGGCAGTGGCGGTGCTGGAGGCAGCTCTCGAGAGGGGCTTGGGCCCCCGGGGCAGGGAATGGGCTGCTAGGGTCCCTGGGAAGTCCGGCAAAGGCAAGCGCCAAGGCCTGGTCTGAGGATGGGCTGAGGCCTTGCTGCAGGTGGGGCTGGTGCCAGGGGGCTGGAGAGCAACAGTGGCAGTGGGAAAGAAAGGCCCTGGAGGCAAAGGTGGGCAGGGGTGGGCAGCATGCCCAGGCAGCAAGGGCTGTCCCGCAGCCCGGGCTGTGATATCAAAGGTGCAGGTTGGCAGTACACGGAGGGGGTTCCGCAGAACCAGTGGGCCCAGGGGAGGCTGTTCCTGGGCAGTCGGTGTGGGCTGGGGCTGCCTGGCTCCAGGCAGACATGGGTACTGTGGAGTGAGGCCAGCAGAGGCCCCGGCTGGTTGGGAGCTTTACTGCTGGAGGCATGGGCAGAGGCCGAGGGCATGGGCACAGGCTCAGCTTGGCCCAGAGGAGAGAGAGGGAGCACAAGGGCTCTCCAGCTCTGCCTGCCAGCACGGGCCTTACCTGCCCCTGTCTTTCTCCCAAGAGGGACAAGTCACAGACAAGCACTGGGGGGGGAAAGGGTAAGTTTTTATTGGGCTCACAGCACGTCCAGGGCTGAGCGGTGGCTGGCAGCACCATGTCCTCTGGGCAGCTGAATGGCTGGGGCGCTGTCCTGGCACCCATCCCTCACCTGCCTCATTGTGTTGCTCCCTCTGGATGCTGTGCAGGCTCAGGGCTGGCAGCCATCTCCAGGGACCCACCTGGTGCTGACAGGGGAGCTCGGCTCCTCTTTTCCCGCCATGCAGGAGAAGCAGAAAGCCCTGCGCAGAGCCCTGAGCAACCTCCTGAAGAAGGAGGGCTGTTACTGTTGAGCCGGGGCCTGTGGGAGCGCAGCAATGCCAGCGGGGGAAGGAGAGTGGAAGGCCAGGGGCTGGGCAAGCAACTCAGTGTCCTGAGCTGCTGCAGGTGTACTCGCTGCTGCTGCCTCATCCCTGCTTTGTGCCAGGTCCTGCTGTTCCTCCAGCTGCTGGCTGGTTCCCTCGGTCACAGGCACAGCCCTGAGCACGACCTCGCTCATGATGGACTGGCTGTCGTCCAGCAGAACGGGAACGTCATCTGTGGGGCTGTGTGGGGCACGTTCCTGGCTTTCCACAGGTGCTGCCTGGTGCTGCTCATTGAAGTCAGGAGAAGCTGGTGCAATTGCGTCCTGCTGTGCCACTGGACTGAGGGGTGCACAGTCCTCCTCTTGCTCAGAAGGTCCAGCCAGGTCAGGAGCTGCCGGCTCAGCAAGCAGGAGACCCCTGGGGCAGGAGACCTGCTCTGCAGGCCTCCAGCGTCCTCCTCTGCCACTCCGCTGCTTGGCAAGTCAGATCCCTCCTAGGGGTCAGCATGGGAGTACTGGAAGATCTCTGGGACCAAGGGCCTGACCCAGGTTCCACTCTCTTCCCCTTGGGACAACTCCCTGTGGCTGTTGTCTTCCCACTCCTCTTCCTGGGCCAAAGCCTCTGGTTTTCCCTCTGGCACTGGCAGGACTGTCCCTTCTGATGTCCCCACTTTCTCCTTGCTGGCGCCAGGGGCTTCCCACTCTAGCAGGTCCTTCAGGAGCTCCACATGTGTTATCTCTGTTAGGTAACAAAATAACTTCTCCTCGCAGATCTGAAAGGAGAGAGAAGGGGATTGGTCAAGGTAGCCTGGCTGACACCAGCAAACACCTGCTGGGCACCTGCCAGCAGTGGCTGCTGGGTCAGGGATGCAGGAGATGGTGGGGCTGCAGCTGTGCAGCGCAGCAGCTGGCTCCAGGCAGAGGGAAGCTCCTCCCTCTCTCCTGTCCTTTCCCATGCCCTCCTTGGCACTCACCTTCCTGAGTCTGACGGGGAGCTGCCGCAGCTGCAGCGGGGAGAAAGGCTGCTCCTCATCTTTCTGCTGCTGGAGCTGCCTCTGCCCTGGGTCACCCTGCTGCTGCTGCTGCTGCTGCAGAGCCTCTGTCTGGATGGATAGGGTGGCCAGATGATCGGCAACAGCCTTGTGCTTGACCCACAGCAACCTGATGATGTTGACACACATGGCTGGAAGGGCTTGCTCAGGATTGCTGCTGGCCGTTTCCCTGCAGCCTCTGGCACTCAACCTCCTTTGTTGTAGAGAGCGAGAAGGTCTGCTGACCTGCCTGGCCCTGAGGGAAAAATAAAATATGGGAGGAAAAAAATGTTTGGTTACTTAGCATAATGGGATAATATTTTTGTTTTGCACCCCCTGTATATCCTGTGAGAAAAATGGATGCTTCTAAAAGGAAGTCCTTGAGCTTTTGGACCAGGACACCTTTGACCACTGGATGTGGATGGAAAGACCTTTCAACCCCTTCAGGAGCCTGTGGGCAGGTAAGTGCTGGGCTGGGGCATTTCCCTCCTGCAGGTTTCCTGCAACAACTTTGGGGCTTCTACTTTGTAAGCTCAACTATCCACTGGGTTGGGATTCCAGTTTGGCTGCAGAAATCCCAGTGCTGCTTCTCCTGGATGCCTGCAGCTGAGGTGGCCCTGTGCTGGGAACCTGGGCTGTGCTCCATGGGAAGGTTAAATGTTCTGTTTCGACATGGTGGGTTCTCCTGTGTGCTCTGGGGCCAGTCCTCACTGTGCCTGACCCCCAGGCCTGGGCAGGGGAACCCTGGATCCTTTCAGCTCCCAGGGAAGTTAGGAGTTGCCTCCCTAGGAAATGTGTGATGTGTTCTCTGAAATAACTGAAAATACCAGGATTTGTTATGGGCAGCTCAGCAGAAAGCAGTGAGATTCATTCCAAGGGCCTGTGACCAGCTGCTTCCCCAGGTTATGTTCCCTCCTCTGACCCCCAGCAGAGAAGTGTGATTAGTGGCTAATTGCAGCCATCAGTGGCTCATTTCAGGCCGGCTCCTCAGGCTTTGCTATGACATTTTGCAATGTCAGGCTGGTGCTGGGGCCCGGGGAGAGGATGCATTTACAGCAGGTGAGATCACAGAATCACAGAATCACAGAACTACCAAGGCTGGAAAAGACCTTTAAGATCATCAAGTCCAGCCTATGACCAACACCACCACACTGTCTAGCCCATGGCACTAAGTGCCACATCCAGCCTTGCCTTGAACACATCCAGGGACGGTGCCTCCACCACTTCCCTGGGCAGTCCATTCCAATGTCTAATCACCCTCTCTGTGAGGAAGTGCTTCCTAATATCCAACCTAAACCTCCCTTGGAGCAACTTCAGGCTGTGCCCTCTTGTCCTGTCACTGGTTGCCTGGGAGAAGAGCCCAGCCCCCACCTGACTACAACCTCCCTTCAGGTAGTTGAAGAGAGTGATGAGGTCCCCCCTGAGTCTCCTCTTCTCCAGGCTAAACAACCCCAGCACCCTCAGCCTCTCCCTATAAGACTTTCCCTCTAGTCCCTTCACCAGCCTTGTTGCTCTCCTCTGGACCTGCTCCAGCACCTCAACGTCCTTCTTGAAGTGAGGGGCCCAGCACTGCACACAGGACTCGAGGTGAGGCCTCACCAGTGCTGAGCACAGAGGGAGAATCACATCCCTGCTGCTGCTGGCCACACTATTCCTGATACAAGCCAGGATGCCATTGGCCTTCCGGGCCACCTGGGCACACTGCTGGCTCATGTTCAACCAGCTGTCCACCAGCACTCCCAGGTCCCTCTCTGCCAGGCTGCTCTCCAGCCACTCTTCCCCCAGCCTGTAGCTCTGCCTGGGGTTATTGTGGACCCTGCACTTGGTCTTGTTGAATTTCATGCCGTTGGCCTCGGCCCATCGATCCAGCCTGTCCAGGTCCTCCTGCAGCCTCTTTCTACCCTCTGGTAGATCAACACTCCCCCCCAGCTTGGTGTCATCTGCGAATTTACTGAGGGTGGACTCAATCCCCACATCCAGGTGGTCAATAAAGATATTGAACAGGACTGGGCCCAGTACTGATCCCTGGGGGACACCGCTGGTCACCGGACGCCAGCTGGATGCAGCTCCATTCACCATCACTCTCTGGGCCCGGTCATCCAACCAGTTTTTGACCCAGCAAAGGGTGTTACTGTCCAAGCCATGGATTGCTAGCTTCTCCAGGAGGATGCTGTGGGAGACTGTGTCAAAGGCCTTGCTGAAGTCAAGGTAGACCACATCCACAGCCTTCCCCTCATCCACTAGGCGGGTCACTCAGTTATAGAAGGAGAGATGAGATTAGTCAGGCAGGACCTCCCTTTCCTAAACCCATGTTGGCTGGACCTGATCCCCTGGTTGTCTTCCACATGCCACTGGATGGCACTTAGGATGATCTGTTCCATAACCTTGCCAGGCACCGAGGTCAGGCTGACAGGCCTATAGTTCCCCGGATCCTCCTTCCAGCCCTTCTTGTGGATGGGGTCACATTGGCCAACCTCCAGTCATCTGGGACCTCCCCAGTGAGCCAGGACTGGTGATAAATGATTGAGAGTGGCTTAGCCAGTTCTTCTGCCAGCTCCCTCAGCACCCTAGGATGAATCCCATCCGGACCCATGGACTTGCTGGGATCTAAGTGGCACAGCAGGTCCCTAACTACTTCCTTCTGGATTACAGGAGGGGGATTCTGCTCTCCATCCCTGTCTACCAATTCAGGAGCCCAGTTGTCCTGAGGGTAGCTAGTCTTTTTGTTAAAGACTGAGGCAAAGAAGGTGTTAAGCACCTCAGCCTTTTCCTTGTCCTCCGTTACTAAGTTCCCCTCCTCATCCAATAAGGAATGAAGATTTTCCCTGACCCTCCTTTTGTTATTAATGTATTTATAAAAGCATTTTTAATTATCCTTTACAGAGATGGCTAGTTTAAGTTCTAGTTGAGCTTTTGCATCTCTGATTCTCTTCCTACATGACCTTACAATATCCCTAAATACTTCCTGATTCACCTGCCCTTTTTTCCAAAGTTGATACACTATTTTTCTATTTCTGAGTTTTTGCAATAGTTCCCTGCTCAACCAGGCTGGGCTTCTTCCCCGCCAGCTCCTTTTTCGGCACACAGGGACAGCCTGCTCCTGTGCCTTCAGAAATTCATCCTTAAAGTAAGCCAAGCCTTCCTGGGCTCCTTTGTTTTTGAGGACTGCTTCCTGTAGGGTCCTTTTTGGAGGAACACGGTCATGAGTATTTGGCTATGAAATAGAAATAATGCAGGTGAATGGACATTGATGAAGAGAGTGAGACAGCTTGTGGCACATGTTTGCCCCATGTGTCACAACCTTGTCCCACTGTAAACGTGCATCCTGGGCAGGATGGCTTGCGACACATGTTGGCCCCATGTGTAGGAACCTCATCCTCCTTGTAAAAGGTCTGTGAACCGAGTTTCTCTCAAACACTGTAGTTTGTAATGGCAAGAGTTTATTGCACTTTATATTATGCACCTTTTATTTTGTATTGTGTTGTATTGAATAACCTGTTGCATTGATATAACCTGTGTGTGTTTTGCCATAGTAGCAGTTTGTTACTGGATAAAGAAGGTGGAAGGACTGTGGCTGGCAAAGCATCTTCTACCATCATCAAGGGCAAGCCTGGGTTGGTCTCTGTGTTTGCCACCAAGAAGAACCTCGAGCTCCGCTGCTGGCTGCAACCCAGTAGGTGCTGAGTGGTGGAGACATATGCCATACCAGACCTTGATGTGAGGGATGGCCTGCTCTATTATAAGAGGGCCATCCAGGAGAGGAGGATAGGCCACAAGGCCTGTGATTGACAAAAATTGATACCCCAAATCCTGGATTATGCTCACTTTATTACTAAAACAAAAAAGGGGGAATTGTTGGGATTTATGGAAAATTAGCATGGGATTTGTGGAAAATTAATATGGGATTTATGGAAAATTAATACGCCTGAATTAAAACAGCAGTGTTGCAGGTGCTGCTGACCAAATTGTCAGGCACCCTGAAGCAAACTGTGGGATCAATAAACAAGCTGGTGTCTCACAGGCTGGTACACCACGGGACCAGTAAACAGCAGGTGTCCTACAAGTAGGTATCCCACGGTTGTTATTTCATGAAGTAGTGAGAAAAGAATGTTGTAGCAAGAACTGAGAGGCACCGGCTGGGAAGCGAAACACCTTGGGTCATCATGACACGGACAGCAAATGACAAGACACGTAGCCAATCATATATGAACTGTGTATGTATGTAACCAACGGGGTTTGTACTGGGGTGGACCATCTGGAGTAGGAGGGGTATAAATTGCCACCATTTTTAACAATAAAGGTCTTCAGTTATAACTCTTACAGAGTTGTGTGAAGTCCATACGCCGCCTCGACAGCTTCCCAAGGGACTCTCCCAACCAGCGTCCTGAAGAGGCCAAAGTCAGCCCTCTGGAAGTCCAAGGTAGAGGTTTTGCTGATGAGCCTCCTAACTTCTCCACATATTGAAAATTCTATCATATCATGATCACTGTGCCCAAGACGACCTCCAACCACTACATCTTCCACCAGCCCTTCCCTGTTTGTGAACAGTAGGTCTAGCATGGCACTACCCCTGGTAGGTTCACCTACTAGCTGTAGCAGGAAGTTATCTTCTATAGATTCCAGAAACCTCCTGGATTGGCCCCTTTCTGCTGTGGTGTACTTCCAGCAGACATCCGGTAAGTTGAAGTCCCCCACAAGAACAAGGGCCAGCGAACGTGAGACATCCCCAAGTTGTTGAAAGAACATCTTGTCAGTCTCTTTATCCTGGTCAGGTGGTCTGTAGCAGACTCCCACTAGGATATCAGCCTCATTGGCCTTCCCTTTTAGCCTCACCCATATACATTCCACCTTGGATCATGGATGGACCTACAGGACACCAGGCATGACAACAGGTGGGGGAAGCTTAACCTGGAGGGGGAGAAGGGTCCTGGCACAAAAGTTAGCAGGGCTCATCGACAGGGCTTTAAACTAGGTTTGAAGGGGGATGGGGACAAAACCAGAGATGAGCCTAAGGACGGCTGCCAGTCTGCTGTCCCACTCAAGGCGGGAAACAGGTATAAATGTGGCAACAAGAACATAGGGCTCACTGATAGGTTGGTAACCACGCAAGTGGTCAGGATATCTGTACCACGGCTCAGGTGTATATATGGCCGAAGCATGGGAAATAAACAAGAGGAGTTAGAAGCTATTGTGCACCAGGGAGACCATGATACAATTGCCATCACAGAAACGTGATGATCAAAAAAGCCAAAGTCCTGTCTGCTGCACCAGTCCCGAAGCCAGGAGTTAATCTTCTGGTTCTTTCCGTTTATCCCCTCATCAATCCCTGCTACTGGTGGGATAGAGGAGAACACCACCTGTGCTCCTGATCCCCTAACCAGCCATCCCAGGGCCCTGAAATATCTTTTCATTGCCCCTACACTTCTGGTAGCTACCTCATCACTGCCTACTTGGAACAGCAGTAATGGGTAGTAGTCTGAGGGCCGAACTAGGGCAGGGAGCTTCCTCCTTACATCCTTAACCCTGGCCCCGGGGAAGCAGTTGACCTCCCTAAGAAGTGGGTCCAGCCTGCATATAGGGCCTTCCACTCCCTTTAGAAGTGAGTCGCCTATGACAAGTACCCACCTTTTTTTCTTAACTGAGGTGGTTTTGATGAAAGGTACAGACTAACCTGGCCTCAGCAACACCTCCAGGTTTGGTGAACCATCATCCACAATATCATTTGGTTCTACTTGTAGAGCCTCGTATCTATTCTGCAAAGGCACCTGGAGAGGGGGAACACTAGGGACCCCCTTGCCATGCCGCTTCCGCCGTGCAGAAACTCTCTGCCATTGCTCCTCATCCTGTAGGCTATCACCCTCAGCCAGGCAGACAGGGGATCGGCAGTGGTCTGCATCATGAGCGCCACCTGTCATTTGGGCATGGTTCAGGGATGCTAAGTCATGGCACCAGTGATCTATCTCCCTCTCACACTCCCTGATACTCCTAAGCCTCTCTACTTCCTCTTTTAGCTGTGCAACCATACCGAGCAGATCATTTATCTGCTCACACCTCACACAGCTGGCGTCTCTGCCATTCTCCAGGGGGAAAGACAGGCTTTGGCACTCTCTACAGCCAGAGACCTGAAGGCCCACATGTCTATGAGGAACCTCTGTTTGGGTTGCCACAATCCTCCTGGTAGAAGCTTTTGACTGGGTGGAAACCATACTTAACCTTCTTTCTTTTCTAGCGGGTTTTAACGACCTCTCCTCTCATCTGCGCGCCCTGCCTGCTGCGAACTGCCTCGTGCAAACTGCCGTGCCATGCCCCTGCTTGCCCGCCCCTGTTGGCAGCGCTCCCTAGAGGTGTTTACATCTCCCGCGCAGCCTCTGGCCGCGCCCGCTCCGCACCTGGTTGGCTGCCGCGGGCTTCCTGGTTCCGGCCGGGGCTCGGGCGGAGAACAGGGGTCCCAGAGCTTGGAAACCCCCCTGTACCGCACGCCTGAACCGCCACCTCGGGCTTACCTCAGTCGCTGCTGCCGCTGTCGCCGCCACTGCTACACCGAGTATTATAATGATGTTCTGTGTAGCTTGGTGTGGTACTTGTAGCATGAGCATGAAGGTTGTTAAACTTTACTTTGTGTGTTTGAAGGAGCCTCTGCAGAGGCATAAGAGCAAACCTGTGGGTGTGCAATGTGCACGCTTGCATGTAGGAAGCAAACAAGTGATGCTGGAGTCTGTAGGACAATTCTGGGTGTTCTGCATTTCATTGTATCGTTTCTGCTTTCTCGCAGGCCTGTCCTGACGTGTGGCTGGTACATCACTGCCTGCTCTGGGGAGAGTGACCTGGGGGCAGAAGGTGCCACAGCTCAGCCTCTGTGTGTTGGAACATGGCAATAGAGAAGAGATGCTCTATAGCTCAGAGGGTGCCTGGTGCTGCAGGTGGCCCTTGCTGCAACACAGCCTGGCACTGTGGTCTCTGACAGATCTGCTCTCAGGACTTTTCTGTCCTGTTTTCTGCCTCCTCTCTGGGCAGTGCCCCCTGCATGTGTGTGGTCAGCCCCAGCTGTGTGTGTGCAGCACCCTCTTGCCCAGTGCAGGAGCAGGATCCCTGTTCTGGGGTGTCCTGCTTGTTTTCCAAGCAGGCGTTTGCAGCACAAGGGCATTTCCAGCTGGACACATTGATATTTTGAGTTAAAGATCTAGGTGCTGTCTCTGCCTGAAGGCTACTGGGTGTGTGATAGCTCTGTACAGCTGTCCTCTGGCATGAATTTATAAATAACCAGGGGTGGGTGTTTTTATAAATTTATAAATAACCAATATAAAGGGTGTTTTTTTGTCTGGATCGTTCAAATAAAGTTTCAAGGAAAGCACCACCTGTGAGGTGCACGCTGGAACCAAATTTGGACATTCTGACCCCTGTCCTTCCCCATCCCACACGTTGGCTGTACTCATTCCTTGCCTTTTCTTCACACAGTGGATTGTTTGGGTGACGGAGTCAGCTGGATCTTGCTGTTTGCTTGGCCAGACATGCCGGGCGCTGTGTCTGGTGGTGTCGCGAACCGAGATAGGGAAAGCCGCGACCCACTGCCTTTCACAAAGGAATTGAGGGCTATCACTCCCTGTTGCACTCACACACAACGCTCAAGAATCAGTGGGTTTATTAAAGGCACCACGGTCTAGAAAAGGTTATTTCTACAGAACAATAGCGATACACATATATATAGGAATAAACAAACAAACAATACAAACAAACACGATAGGAATGATTCTACCCCCTCCACACCCCCCCGTTTTCAGTCCCGGACAGGGATAGGAGGGGAGAACTTGGAGAGAGCCTTTAGGAAGATTAGTAGTAACAGGAAGATGTATGTATGAGTGTAAGAATGTCTGTAAGTGTTAATAGGAAATGTCAGAGTGTAGTCACGTTCGCAAGTCTCACCACCGGGGTACGGCCAAAGCCGATCCCTAGTCGGGATCCTTCTCCAGCGACTTCAGGCAGGCAGTCCGTTCGGTACGTCCACACGCCAACAACCACAGGAAAAGGCGCCTTTGGCTCCACGGCAGCCTCCACAGCGATGCACACGCGGCGGCTGTCACCTCCGTAGCAGCTGTGTCTGTTCAGAGACCGCGCCTGCCGGCTCCACTTCCGGCTCCGCTTCCGGCTCCGGCCCCGCTGTGCCTCCTGGGAGTTGTAGTTTGTGGTCTTGTGCGCATGCACCTGGTACTCACCAGTGCCGGGGAGCACATCACTAGGAAGGGCCAGCAAACGTCGCTGGCTTAAAGGCCATCAAGGAGTCCGTCTCTCACAGGTGGCTGCACAAACACAGCTCCCCGTGTCCTTAGGCATGGTCCTCACCCCCTCCAGCTGGTGGGTGCTCTGGGGGGAGCTGGTGCTGCTGGGCTGGCTGTGGCCCTGGCTGTCCCCTCCTGCCCCCCTGGCACCCTCTGGCCGTGGTTTGGGCCCAGGTGGGGAGCAGGCGAGGTTTTGCTGTCCCCTGGGCTGCAGGATGTTTTTTCCATGGCTTTGTTACCCTGAGTCACATCTACAGCTCGGCCCTGGGCTGGGGGGTACCCGCGTTTCAATCCCCATGGTGATCCATTTTGCAATTCCCTGAGCTACAGCCTATGGAAGTGGGGAAAGGGCCCTGGGCCAGCTCTTTCTGTGCCTCCTTGGTGTTGTTTGGTGCCTGATTTGGCTGGTTTATCCACCGGACTGCAGCCCTTTAGCTTTCCTAGTCATCAGAAACACTTGGGAAATAGTTCAACTGCCCTTTAACAACTTTTTAAACCCTCTGTTTTTTGCTGCATGCAAACAGGTGCCTCTGAGGACTGAATCACCTCCTGTGACCACCTGTCACCTGGTGCTTTTCCTCAGCTGCACTGGTTGCTACCCCGGGAACAGATGGAGCCACCTCATTGTGCTCCAGCCCCGGGCAGGCTGGGGATTGTCCTCTCCTCTGGTGTGCAGAGCAGTAAGCTGGTTTCTCAAGGGCACCTCAGGCAGTCAGGGAGGTCCCTTCCTTCTGTGTGTTCCGTTAGTTCTTCTTCCTACTCTCTTCCCCTCCCCCACTCCAGTGGCTCTGTCCTTTCTGTGTTCACTGAGGGAGGAGGATTTGGCTGACTGGGCACAGGCTGGGAGTCCTCCACACATGTCCCCATCTCCTCCCCCCATGTCTCCAGTGTACTCATATCTCCCCATATTCCTGTGTCCCCCTCAATGTCCCCATATCCCACCAGGCCTGCAGTGGGGGTGACAGGCCCACAGCTGCCATGCCCTCCCGTTCCCATCCCCCTCCAGGCTCCATCCCCAGCCCCATCACGGGAACCCCACTCCACATGTCACTGAACAGGGTCCCCAAGGGCCGCAGGAGGGACTGAATGGCACCCAATGGCACCTGGTGGCACCCAGTGACACCCAATGATATTCAATGGCACCTGGTGACACTTGGTGGCACCCAATGGTCTCTGATAGCACCCTGTGGCACCCAATGTCACCTAAGGCCAGCTGGGGTCACCCAATGGCACCCACCATCTGCAAGTGTCACCCATTAGGGGGTGAGCTGGGGGTGGGTGGAGTTTATGGAGTAGTGGGTAGGCCCTCGGGTGGGTGGGGCTTAGTGGGCATGGCCAAATGGTGCGTGGGGCTTAGGGGAGGGCATATCCAGTGCTCCCTGACTGGCTGGGAGTTGCTGGGTGGGTGGGGCTAGTTTGTGTGTGTGGCCAACGGGTGGGTCTTCAGGTCTGTCCTATGGGTGGGCAAGGCTTCCTGATTGGCCTGATTGGGATTGTGGTGTGGGCAGTGCTAGTTTGTGGGCATTGATAGTTGATGTGGGTGTGGGTTTGTCAAGGTGGCCAATGGTTGGGTGGGGCTTAGAGAAGGGCATGGGTGGGGTGGGGGGAGCTCCCTGATTGGCCAGTGATTGCTGGATGGGCGGGGCTAGTTTGTGGGTGTAGCCAATAGGTGGGCCAGGCTTAGGGAAGGGCATGTCTGGGGCTTCCTGATTGTCTGGGAGTTGCTGGGTGGTGGGGCTACTTTGTGGGCGTGGTCACTTAGGTATAAGTGGGTTTTCATGGGTGTGGTCAGTGGGTGTGGTCAGTGGGTGGGCAGGGCCCCCCAATTTAACCCTCGCTAATAAATCCTCCAATTTAGCCCCCCCTTTCAGTGTGTGTTCCCCCCAATTTCAGTCGCCATCTCTAATTTCCCCCCCCCCTTTAATTCTGCCCCAGTTTAACCCCCCAATTTAATTTGCCCCTAATGTAGCCCCCCTTCAACTTTGCTCCCCTCCAAAATTCCAGGTCATCCCCCCAATTTCAATGCCCCCCTTTAATTCCTCCCCTTTAATTTCCCCCCCCATTTTAATCCCCCAATTCAACCACTCCAAAGCTACCCCCCCCAATTTCACTTCCTCCCTCCAAATTTCACATCCCCCCCCAGTATCAGGCAGGGCTGGCAGCACCTCCACCCCTTCAATTCCCCCCAGATAAATCCCCCAATTTAGCCCCCCTTTCAATGTCGTCCTCCCCCATTTCAGCTCCCCCTCTAATCCACCCCCTTTAATATCCTCCCCAATTTAATCCCTTGATTTAATTTCCCTTAGTGTAGTCCCCCTCAACTTTGCTCCCCCCACAAATTTCAATTCCCCACCCCCCAAATTTCAGAGCTATCTTTTAATTCCTCCCCTTTAATTTCCCCTCCAATTTTATCCCTGATTCAACCCCCCCAAATTTATCCCCCCCCAATTTCACCCCCCACCCAAATCTCACTCCCCTTCTACCCTAGCAGGCAGGGCTGGCAGCGCCTCCCTCCCCCAATTTAATCCCCCCCAAATTTAACTCCCCCAAATTTCAGTACCCTCCCACCCCCCAAATTTCAACTCTTCTCTTAAAGACCCCCTGGATGATCCAATAGATGATCTTTAAGGTGGAAGCTCCAGCCCTGGAAATGTCCAAGGTCAGGTTGGATGGGGCTGGAGCAACCTGGACTGGTGGGAGGTGTCCCTGCCCATGCAGGGGGTGGGACTGGATGAGTTTTGAGGTCCTCCCAACCCAAACTGTTCCATGATTCCATGATTCCATACAGATGAATGGATGTGCCCTGGCTTCAGAGCTATTGTCACAGTTTGTCTCAGGATCAGCAACTAAACCAATTACAACAGTGCTCTCAATCACCTCCCCCTCCCACTCAGGTAGGGAGAGAGATTAAGGAGAGGACTTTCCAGATTAAAAACTAAACTAGACAGCTTTAATTAGATACGAATGATAAAAGAAATATGTACAAATACATACAAGTATGTGTAGGAATGTGCAAAACCCCTGTCACCTCCTCCCAAATACCCCGGCACTCTCCTGAGCTGGGAGCAGTTCTGAAATGTGCCAGAGACAGGAGCTGAGGGCAGAGATAGGAGGGTCAGGAACACACAGGCCTGGGGATCAAGGAAGATGGACAGACAGAGTGTTCCCTAGGTGTTCTCCATGAACAGAAGAAAAGGAAAAGGGACTTGACTTCCATGATCTCTGAATTTATACCTAGTGCCACATATATATGGGATGGAATAATCTCTTTGGCCAATTTTGCCATCTGTCTAGTCCACTCCTCCCTACAGTGTCACATAAAAGGGCAATGTTTGCCTGTCTCAGAGTCCCACCAGGACTGTCACTGAGATAGCTTCACAAAGTTGCTGCTTCAGAGTCCCACCAAAAGGACTTTCACTGAAGCACTTTGTCCACCTCTGCGCCCCAACAAGGACTTTCATTGAGACAGCTTAAAAGCAAAGTTAAGATGATTGATTGATGCAACAGGTACAACAAGTTCTGAATAGCTGTTTGATAAATTCACTAGCTGCATAGATTTGAGGTGAAGATAGTAAAGAAAAAAACATCCAACAGAGTCAGAGGTACAAGTCTTACCAAAAGGCATCCCCTTTTGGGGGAGAAAAGAGGATTCAGGCCCACTGGCTCATCCAGAGAGCTGTTGATCTCTTCCTCCAGAGCAACAGAGGATTCTAAGACTAATTTATACTGATTGACAAGATGAGACTAGGTCATAAATAATTTTCTGATTGGTACCTCACAGGCTCATATTACTTATTAAGAGAGGGGAGGGTGTAAGTACCAGTGTCACTCCTGATGCAAATTTCTCAGGTGTCATTGTTTCCCTTGTTTTGGTTTATGGCTATGACACCAGGCCACAGGATCTTCATCCTGTTCCAGACCAGTCATCAAGTTTGCAGTCAATATGCACAAGCCGGGTGCCAAAGTTTGCTCTTAGTCGATACACTGGCCAACACAAGGGTCTGTTCTCTCTCCCCCTGCTCCTTATCCCATGGAAGAATCACAGTGATGTAGCCTGATGTCTTTTGCAAGACAGTCCCTCGGGGGAGGGGGGCAGGCAGACTGGCAGGGCTGCGCTGCCTTTGTTAGGTTTAACAAAAGGATCTGTCCTGTTGTCCCACACTATAGTACTGGCCTTTTATAATAGCAATGCCCACATAACAATGGCAAAGCCATCTCTCCTGTTCAACTATTAAGCTCAAGTTTTGTCCTACCATCAAAATACAGAAAACTGCACTGCAGCATAAAAGGACTTCCCTACTGCTCTTACTGCAGCTGCCTGGATGGACTCAGCTGTATTAGAAGTGAGGCTTTCTCAGTTTAGTCTGACAAGTTTCAAACCTTGTCTCTTACATAAGTGGACACATTTTAGAAATGTATCTTTGGATTAAATTCTTCTTTTTAAAATATGGCTTACTCTCAAGTTATAACGTATAATTATAGCAAGTTTAGGGAAGTAGATGAGTTAAACATTTGCCTACATCCCTCACTATTTTGAAGGAGATCAATGGTATCTTCAGACTTGTGCTCTAACTGGATGAATGATTGTATTAAACTTTTTTCTAGTTACATGATTCCTTAAGACTGGAATTTTCATCTGTTTTCATCTTTAACCCATGCACGTATCTATCTGGGTCTGCTGCATCATTGTTTCCTCTGCAAAATGCTAACAGCAAACCTGTCTGGCATGTATCATTTGACATGAAAAGGGGCAAATCCTGGGTAGCTTCCGTGCTCCTCCAAAAATACTCCTCACAGGGAAGTTGCTTTGCCTGATTAAGTGTAATCTTTCAACATGGCAAATGCTTTGCAATTTGTTAGTTTCTGATTTTAAATCCTTTCCAACACTCCTGTTTCACAAAGGGAAGCACCTACTTCCAGGTAAGCTTCTTTAAGTGCTTGCCTTGGTTTCTGAGAATTTTAAATTCCATTCTGAGGGGGTTTTAAAGTTTGATTGCTGATAATGTGTAGTGTTCAGGAATCACTCAGTCAAAAAGCCTGGCACAGGACAGTTTCATTTATTGCCTGACTTCCAGTTGATTAGCATTATCAAATACAACTTCCACACAGCTTATTAGAGATATTTCACTGCCTTGGATGAAGCTCCTTAATGGAGGAGTTTCCCCAGATGAATTGTATTTCTATACAGGATGTCAGGATGACTCTGTACATTAAAAAGAAGCCCAGCCCACATTTTTTCTTACCCTTTGCCTTCCTATCTCTTTCTATGGGCCTTTAGACCCATTCTATGACTTTAAGACACCTAAAATCCGTTTCCTTTGTTATTTCTGTTTGTTTGTAAACAAACCCAACTATATTATGAAAACATACCAGTGAGTTTGGGTCGATTTCATTCCCTCCCCCCCCCCCGGCACTGTTTTTCAGCATCTTTCCCAAATTCTGGTTTACCTTCAAAACAAAGTTTGTATTTCCTCGGCAATTTACATCGTTGTTTGCAAACAGAGTAACCGGTGCCAGTCCGTGGCTTTGTTTCCAGCGCCTTCAGATGAAACCCCTGCAGATTTCCTTTCCGTGGCTGCTGACCAGGCTCTTTGCCCCTGGCTTTTCTACCCGCAGGGTCAGGATATGGGCTGGGGGGGCTCAGGACCTGCGGTGTTTGATGGGAAACAGTTCAAGCTTAGCTCCCAGCTTCAGTACCATATGATTCACTTCTTTCCCGTGAGCTGCCCTGGAACAGGACATCAGCCCAAGGTTATTAATGTTTTGCTTTTTAGTCGACTTCCTGACTTTATCCACTATGTTATTGGCATTACGCTACTGCATTAAAGTAACTGCATGTTACTTCTCTACCCTTTTATAGCGGCAAAAAACTTTTTTTTTTAACCTCTATGTGAAGATCACGGCTCTGGAGATTACTTCTTCAGCAAAGCCCAGCCCATTGTACAGCCTTTAAGAAAGGACAGGGTCACCTTGTGGCTGCAGGTGCTGAGGGCAGGATAACGAGCGGCCATTAGCAGGTAGTTGAGGTGGCTGAGGGCAAGGGGAATGGTCGGACTTTCTGCCTCGCCATTCCTGGGCCTTTCTGCCTCGGCATTCCTTTGCCTTGCTGTTATCTTCTCTTTGTTGTATATGCAAATCCGCAGTGGTGGCACCAGTTTCTAACCTGTTGAATCCTTCCATGACTTTATGAAACTCCCCAGGCTGTAGCAGCTGGGCAAATGGCTGGCTCTTTGTTCCACAGCCCCAAACTCTCCCCACCCCCTGTGCTCAGCCAGCAGAGGTTGCTCAGAGGTGGGTAACACGGGTTCCCCCAACACCTGCCGGGCAGGGTGGTTCTTCACCTCAGCTCAGGGCTGGGGGAGCTCCGTCCCGGCCTGCACCAGGCGGCCATTTGCAGCGCCAGCCCCGACAGCCCAGCTGGGAGGAGAGGCTTTCGGCACCATCCGCCTTCTCTCTGTGGAAAAAAGAGGAGGATCAAGGGGACGACAGCGCTAGGAAGGCTTTTGGTGTGTCTGTGAAGCAGGAAGAATGCCAAACTGTTGAAGGCAGACGGGAGAGCTTAGCAGTTCTCCTGAAGACCAGAAGCAGGTCGCTGCTGGGTGTGGAGCGAAGCTGAGGGGTGAGTGCAGCGCGGCTGCTCCGTTGAGCTGCGAGTGACAGGGTGGAATGTGCGCTGTGAAGTGAGGCTTGGGCTGTCAGAATCACAGAGTGGTCATGGGTGGAAAGGGCCTCTGAGATCACCGAGTCCAACCATTTCCTGTCCTGCTTTTCTCATCTTTGGTCTATTCTTGTTCTTGCTGAACCCTGTGCAGGTTCCTGGAGCCTTTCTTGGGCAAGGAAGGAGCAGCTGAGGAACAGGAGGTGGTGGGGCGTTCTTGGTCTCTCTGCTGTGGTCTGCTGGCTGCATTTGGGTTTTTTTTTTCTTTAATTTTAGTGACTTTTAAAAAATGCTTGTGGCTTGTGTGTTCTTCAGTTTCCGAATATTCGAGTTCTATGAATCTTTGGAAAAGCTGCATGGAGCAGAGGTAGATCCAACAAGTCTGTGCTGCACGGGGTGAGCGGAGCACACTGGTGTGGCAGTCAGTCCCAGCAGGCTGTGCACAAGTGGTCGCTGGTGTGTGAAGACCTCACTGGAGCCATGAGGAGCTCTCTGGATGGTGCTGGTTGCATTCAGCTGGTGTCGAGTCCTGTGCAGTGATGTTGGAAATAGGCGTGTGCCTGGAAGCTCGGGGCTTTTTTAAACGGAGTTCCTACTGCTGCTCAGTAATTAATGGAGTTAGCTCGATCTTTCTGCATGTGTCTCATATTTCCTGGTATTTAGGAGTGTCACAGGTTTGGTGTCACACTGGTGTGTGACAGGTTTAGTGTCCTCCGAGGGCTGTGAGGGCACAGCTGACTCCTGTGCAGGCTGTGCCCCTCCAGGGAAGGAGCTGATGCTTTTGTGTGTTAACACAGCTGGTGATGTGCCAGCCCAGTAATGCTTAATCAGTGGTTTATGATTTATGATGGAAAAATGAGTTAATTGGATTATGTGGCTTCTTTGTAACAGCCTTGTCTTGTGGGCCCAAGTGAACCTCATGAGGTTCAACAAGGCCAAGTGCAGGGTTCTGCACCTGGGCCGGGGCAACCAGAAATATCAATACAGGCTGGGGGAAAACATTCTAGAGGGCAGCCCTGTCAAAAAAGACCTGGGGGGTACTAGTGGATCCAAAGCTGGACAAAAGCCACCAATGTGCAACTGCAGCCCAAAGGGTCAACTGCATCCTGGGCTGTATCAAAAGAAGTGTGGCCAGCAGATCAAGAGAGGTGATTCTGCCCCTCTACTCTGCCCTGGTGAGACCTCACCTGGAATACTGTGTCCAGCTCTGGAACCCCCATCACAAGAAAGATGTGGACCTGTTGGAGTGTGTCCAGAGGAGGGCCACGAAAATAATCCAAAGGCTGGAGGACCTCTTTTATGAAGAAAGGCTGAGAGAGTTGGGGTTGTTCAGCCTGAAGAAGAGAAGGCTCCAGGGAGGACCTAGTAGCAGCCTTCCAGTACCTGAAGGGGGCCTACAGAAAGGCTGGGGAGGGGCTTTTTACAAGAGCACATAGTGATAGGACAAGGGGTAATGGTTTGCAACTGCAGGAGGAGAGATTTAGGTTAGAGATCAGAAGGAAATTCTTTAGCGTGAGGGTGGTGAGACACTGGAACAGGTTGCCCAGAGATTCTGTGATTCTGTGATTCTGTGATTCTCCCCCTTCCCCCACTTAATAGTACACAAAGTTTTCCTTTGTTAGCTTCTCCCCTTTAATTATGTTATTTTGAAAGCTTTATTGATTGGTATGAGTGTGTCCGTTTGGCACCAAGTTGGCAGTCTCTCAATCCACCCCTCCCCCTCTCCTCCCCCAAGGTAGGGAAAGAGGGAGAAAAATGATAGAGGCTCTCTGGGTTGAAAAGTGAAACAGATTTATTTCAAGTATTGGGACAAGGGAATATATATTTGCAAAGGGATGTGCGACACCCGACCCTCTCCCTCCTCCCCTGACCACTCTCACGGTCTCCCATCTGAAGGGGGGAGTGTCCGGGCACACGGACGGGGTCCTCTGTGAGGAAAAATGGAAAAAACAGAGGGAGAGATCCGAAGAGAGGGCGATAGAAGCGACAGTAAGCAGAAAAGTGAGAAAAAAGGAAAACAAGAGGCTTGACTTCTGTGATATATTAGCCTATACTGAAAGCCAAGTAGAGAAAATATTATGAGAAGGGAATAGTCTGGTTTGCTGATCCTGCCTTTGGTCTAATCTGCTCCCCCGTAGGGGGGGAGGCTGCAGACACTCAGAAGTGACCTTGGTTATTATCAGTCCACTGGCACTGCTAAGAAGTTCACTGAAAGGAAGAAAAAAATTCAGCAAAGAGCTTGCTCAAACCGAAACATTCCACCCCTATTCCATTCTCATAATATTTTATACAAAGTAAGTTATTAAGAGTTTTCCCCCAGTGTTAGATTTCCTTGAGGTATGTATTGAACCTCACCATCTTCCATCATTACACACCATGTATGTCCAGGTCCCTGAGCAAATGCAACACCCCGGACAGTTTTGCTCTTGCCTGAAGCAGGATAAACCCAAACACTTTTTCCCAATAGATTTCTTTCACATACCACTGGGACTTTATCCCCATCCACTGTCTGCAAAAGGTCCAACTGAGCAGGACCAGCTCTACTGATGGATCCCCTGGTGTTAACTAGCCAAGTGGCCCTTGCTAGATGTTTGTCCCAATTCTTAAAGGTTCCACCCCCCATTGCCTTCAGGGTAGCTTTCAACAGACCATTGTACCTTTCAATCTTCCCTGAGGCTGGAGCATGGTACGGTATGGTATATCCACTCAATACCATGTTCTTTGGCCCAGTCAGTTACAAGACTGTTCTTGAAATGAGTCCCATTGTCCGACTCGATTCTCTGTGGGGTACTGTGTCACTACAAGACCTGCTTCTCAAGGCCCAGGATGGTGTTCCGGGCTGTGGCATGAGGCACAGGATATGTTTCCAACCATCCTGTCCTTGTTTCCACCACTGTAAGCACATAGTGCTTACCCTGGTGGGTCTGAGGCAGTGTGATGTAGTCAACTTGCCAGGCCTCTCCGTATCTGTACTTTGACCACCTCCCCTCAAATCATAAAGGTTTCAACCTTTTAGCCTGCTTAATAGCAGCACGTTTCACACTCATGAATCACCTGTGAAATAGTGTCCATGGTTATGTCCACCCCATGGTCATGAGCCCATCTGTACGTTGCATCTCTGCCCTCATGACCTGAGGCGTCATGGGCCCATTGAGCTAAAAACAGCTCACCTTTGTGTTCCCAGTCTAAATCTATTTTAAACACTTGGGCAGCCTCATCTGCTCATTGGTTGTGTTGATGTTCCTCATTAGCTCGACTCAGAGGCATGTGTGCATCTACATGGCACACTTTCAGAGCCAATTTCCCTACCCAAGCAGTGATGTCTTTCCATAGGTCAGCCACCCAGATTGGCTGACCCTTTCGCTGCCAGTTGTTCTGCTGCCACTATTTTAGCCACCCCCACAAGGCATTTGCTACCATCCATGAGTCAGTGTAGAGATAGAGTCTTGGCCACCCTTCTCGTTCAGCAACATCTAAAGCTAGCTGGATGGCTTTTACTTCTGCAAACTGACTTGATTCTCCTTCTCCTTCATCTGCTTCTGCAACAAGCCGTGTAGGATTCCATACGGCAGCTTTCCACCTCCAACAGTTTCCTACAAGGCAGCAGGAGCCATCAGTGAACAGAGCATATTGTTTTTCAGCCTCAGGCAGTTGATTATATGGTGGGGCTTCTTCAGCTCCTTTCACCACTTCTTGAGGTGGCATTCCAAAATGTGTGCCTTCTGGCCAGTCTGTAATAGCTTCTACGATCCCAGGACGATTTGGGTTCCCTATCCTAGCCCACTGAGTGATTAAAGCAATCCATTTACTCCAGGTAGCATTGGTGGCATGATGCATGGGAGGAGCATTACTCATGAACATCCAGTGCAGGTCATCGGGGCGCCAGGAGGAGCTGCGCCTCAGTACCGATCACTTCTGAAGCAGCTCTACCTCCTTCATATGCTGCCAGTATCTCCTTCTCAGTTATGGTGTAATTGGCCTCAGAACCTCTGTAGCTCCTACTCCAAAATCCCAGGGGACGACCACGAGTTTCCCTTGGTGCTTTCTGCCAGAGGCTCCATGTAGGGCCGTTGTGCCCGGCTCCAGTATAGAGTATATTTTTGATGTCTGGACCTGTTCAAATGGGTCCAAGGGCCACTGCATGCACAATCTCATCTTTAATCTTCTCAAAAGCATATTGTTGGTCGGCACCCCACTCAAAGTCATTCTTCTTCCGGGTCACCTTGTAGAGAGGTTGCACGATGTGACTATATTCAGGAATATGCATCCTCCAAAAACCGACCGTTCCTAAAAAGGTTTGAGTGTCCTTTTTGTTGGTCGGTGGGGCCATAGCTGCTATTTTGTTAATCGCGTCCATTGGAATTTGGCAACGTCCATCTTGTCATCTAATTTCCAGGAACTGGATTTCTTGTGAAGGTCCTTTGACCTTGCTCCTTTTGACAGCAAAGCCAGCTCTCAGAAGAATCTGGATTATCTCTTTACCTTTCTCAAAAACTTCCTCTGGTGTGTCGCCCCACACAACGATGTCATCGATGTACTGCAGGTGTTCTGGAGCCTCACCCCTCTCCAGTGCAGCGTGGATCAGTCCATGGCAAATAGTTGAGCTGTGTTGCCACCCCTGGGGCAGTGGATTCCAGGTGTATTGGACTCCCCTCCAGGTGAAAGCAAACTGTGGCCTGCACTCTGGTGCAAGAGGAATAGAGAAAAAGGCATGAACTATGTCAATAGTGGCATACCACTTTGCTGCTTTCGACTCCAGCTCATACTGAAGTTCTAGCATGTCCGGCACAGCAGCACTGAGTGGTGGTGTAACCTCATTCAGGCCATGATAGTCAACTGCCAGCCTCCCCTTGCCATCAGGCTTCTGCACTGGCCAGACAAGGTATGCAGTTGTTCAACATTCTCAGTCTCTACAGCTGCTATACCAAAGGCCCACCGATACCCTTTTGGGTCCTGGAAATATCCCTTTTTGAGATAGTCTATTCCAAGGATGCAAGGAGCATCTGGGCCAGTCACAACAGGGCACTTCTGCCACTTATTGCCAGTGAGGCTTATATCAACTTTGACAATGGTCAGTTCATTAGATCCTCCTGTTAAGGTGGCAAGAGCTCAGACTAACGCCCCACGACCAATGTGATCCAGCGAAAGCCGTTTATTGTAAACAAATGCCTTGCTATGTACCTCAGTGCCCGGTACACACAATAAGCGCCCCCATTATTGGTTAAATGCTTTTGTCCACACAAATAATGCTTCAGTCTGATTAGTGCATTGCTACTGTCCATATACCTGCTTCTAATACATGATTGGCTACTAGCCCTAAGCACACAAAGTCCTTACATAGCATGATCTCAGCACCTTTGGTATCTCGTTCCTTCTTCTGCACGCGGGAGTTATTTCTCTTCTGCTAGCTTTCTTCTTTCCCAGCTATAATTGTCCCTCCGTTGGCCTTGAGATAACAGTAGTCCATCTAAAGTCTCTATAACACAGTTAAGCTTTTATACCAAAGGCTGGATTGCTCACATGTCCATGGTCTGCAAGAAAATCTTCCACACTCCTGTCACTCCAGAAATAGTAACGGACTCTGTCCACTTGTGATTCGATGGCATCAAGGTGCACTGTGCACCAGTGTCAACCAAGGCTTTATACCTTTGTGGTTCCAATGTGCCAGGCCACCGAATCCACACAGTCCAATAAATTCGGTTGTCCCTCTCCTCCCCGTGGCTGGAGGCAGGGCACCTCTAATGCTGACCAGTAGAGGTCGATGCACCATCTTGGTTGAAGGACGGGTTGCTGGAAATCGGAGCTGCCTTTTTTCTGGAAGAACCATCTACTGCACCTTTTCTACCTAGGAGCTCTTGTACACGTAGCTGGAGAATATCAGTGGGTTTATTATCCCAGGTTCTCATATCCTCTTTGTAATAATCATGCAAGAGGAACCACAGGTGACGTCGAAGTGGGTCCTGTCTCTCTCGTTGCTGTCTTGTATCAGGGCGTCTCCTCTTGATGGCTGCAACACGAGCCCAGTTGTTCTTAGGGAGATACTGGGGTATAGGAAAAGACTGGGGTTTACCTTCCCATCTGTCCAGATTCCTTCTGTCAGTCACCTTTTCAATGGCTGAGGTGTGGAACTGACAATAATCACAAAACATATCTCCATACTGTCGTGCCTTGAAAGCCAATTCACGCACCGTTGGTCTATTGGATTCATCAAAACATCCCATGACATCAGGTGGGAAACACAAAAGAGATTGGCAGGAATAACCTAGCAGAAAGGCAGCAAGAGAAAAGTCTCTGCAAATGGCTTTAATTCCAAATAAAACAATAACTCTTCCAAAGGAAAAGCCTAAATATTCAGAAGAGGATGATAGTTGGGAAAACTGTTGGATGCAAAGAAAAATCCAGATGGATGGTGGGTCACACCTAATGGACAGGTACCACCCCTCCTAATGAGAGAAATAACCCTGACAAAACACCAAGAATGTCATTGGGGTGTGGAAGCTTTAGTTACCCTTTTAAAAAGGCAAGTGGTATCAGTCAAAATGTTAGGGATGGCCAAAATGGTAACTGCAAAATGTGATCTGTGTCTAAAGAATAATCCAGTGATAAAGAAAAAAGTTCAGATGGGTAAGCTCAAGTCTGGAACAGAACCAGGAGATTATTGGCAAATAGCTTTTTCAGAGCTACCCAGACAAAATGGGTATGGATACATTCTGGTGGGGGTTGACACTTTCACAGGGTGCCCAGAAGCCCTTCCTTGTTGCACTACACAGGCTAAAGAGGTTGTAAAATGGCTGTTACAAGAAATAATTCCGAGGTTTGGTGTCCCTATTGGGATCTCTTCAGATAGAGGTCCACATTTTGTTGCTGAAGTTGTGCAAAGTGTATGCAAAGCCTTGGGAATCACTTGGGATTTACATACACCATGGGGGCCACAATCCAGTGGAAAAGTAGAAAGGATGAAGCAGACTCTAAAAAGACAAATTAGCAAAATATGCCAAGAAACTAATCTGAAGTGGCCTCAGACACTTCCATTGGCATTGCTGCAAATCAGGGTACAGCCAAAAAGTGGCACCTCAGTCAGTCCTTATGAACTACTATATGGGAAACCACATGGATCCCCAGAACCAAATCCATGCATGTCAAAGGAAAACAGGATGTGTATAACTATCTGCTTTCTCTAGGAAAAACCTTAACTGCAATTCGGAATGCTGTGGTGTGGAACAGACCCCTGTCTTTAGAAAATTCACTACATGATTTTCAACCTGGAGACGTCATCTACATAAAAACATGGACCTCTGAACCTTTGCAGGAACGCTGGAAAGGACCCTTCCAGGTGCTGCTAACTACCTTTACAGCCATCAAGATCACAGAACCAGAGGTGTGGATCCACTGCACCAGAGGGAAGAGAGCACTCCCTTCATGGAAGATCGTCAGTAGAGATCCAGAGACCTTAACATTGACTTTAAAACATGTTTAATTTCACATATCAGATTAAGATTTCTGTTATAGGTCTGATCTTGATTTGGAAGCTGATGCTAGTGGGAGCCTGGGTTGAGACAGCAATTAGGAGACAAAATGAAACTGAGAATGATGGGGATAAGTTAGATCTGAGGGTGAGGAACAAAAGACAGGTAGAAACGAACCAGCTGATACACCTCCCAGGGAAAGCACCAGAAGAAAATTTGATGGTTGGCTTAATTAAAGAATTTGCCAACTTACAGAACATACCACAGATTACTGCTTGCTTACCAATGCCAAGAGCAGCAGGTGAATCTGTTCCTTGGGGAATTTTAACAATGAATTTGACTAATTTGGAGCACAAAAATGAGACCACCCATTGCAAACAAGTTCTCCTTGTTGAGTGGAGAGAGCAAATAGAAAACATTTGAAAGAAATGGAAATACCCAGGGAACAGAGCTGACTGCCACAAGTTACCAAATTCATACTTGGAATCAATAAGAGATCTATCAGCCCAGATGCGTTTTCTTTGTAGGAGACCAACCTGTGAGGAAAGTAATAGAGGAGATTGTTCTTATACTGAGCCAATTAAGAGGAATGTTAGCTGAATAATTATGGAATATAAATGTCAGGAAACCAATCAGAAGAACAAAGAGACAGAGGTGCGATGGGATTCTGTGTGGTCCATGGCTATATTCTCTCAATTTCAGTATATGGCTAGAACTCCTTTTGGTGCTTTACATGGGATGGGACAACTTCTGCAGTGTTTCCATCAGTAAATGATAAAGGAAGGAAAAGGCGAGAAAAAGAGAAATTAGTGTCCTGGTGGAAATGTGAGAAGATAGATAACTGCAGTGCTATGAATCTAGTGAGTCAGAAAATTCTCCCTTTGGCTGCAGCACTAAAATATGGATGTTTATGTTGAGGACTTAAAAATAGTCTAAATTTAACTACAACATATACACCCAAAAGAGGAACAATATTCAGCTGTAGAAGGTCTACAATTCAGAGCCCAGGACATTTAGTTTGGACAATGAGTGATGGAACCTGGACAACACATTTACCTTTGGATGGAAAAGTAAAAGGAATCACCTTTTCTTCTTATGGAATTTTTTGTTCTTTTATTTTTTCCTGTATCATCAAAATTTCTCCTGTCTTTGATTCAGGTATTTTTAAGAGGAGCTCTCCATTTTAAAAAACAATTTGTGCATTTAATTTAGATAACAAATCTCTCCCTAATAAGGGTATCGGACATTCTGGTACATACAGAAATTCATGCGTTTCCAAATTTTAAATTCAGGGGTTGAAGGAATGACCTATTTTCCTCCTTCCCTGTGGCCCCAATTATATTTGCTGTTTTGGTGCCCAATTTCCCTTTACAAGTATTCAAAACTGAGAATGTTGCTCCGGTGTCTACTAAAAACGTAACCTCTTTTTCTCCCAGCTTAATTAAAACCAGAGGTTCAGCTGGTTCCCCTCCAGTTCCCTTCATTCATTTAACATCATCAATCTTGCAGCCTCCTGCTGACCTCGCCTTAACTTTGGGCACTCTCGTTTCCAATGCCCTTCTCCTCTACAGTAAGCACATTGATTTATTCCCAAGGGAGCATTAAAGTTCTGGTTTCCACCTCTCCCTATGGCCCCCCTTCTTCCCCCGTGTCCTCTATCTCTCACAGGTGCTCCTGTCACCACTACCAACAGCCTGTTTTCCCTAGTTCTCCTTTCTTCCTTCTCTCGATTGTTATATACTTTCCATGCCACCTCTAACATCTTATTCAGATTTTTTGAATCTCCTCCTTCCAGTTTCTGGAGCTTTTTCCTTATGTCTGGTGCAGATTGTCCTATAAAGATCATGGACAGTTGCATTTGTGCTTCATCTGTATCCACTTCTAAATTAGTGTACCTTCTGGCCGCTTCTTTTAATCTTTCTAAATATGCAGAAGGAGATTCGCTCTTATCCTGTCTCACTTCATACAGCTTTGACCAGTTTACAGCCTTAGGTATCGCACATCTCACTCCATACAAAACCCAATTCTGACACCAATTCAATCTCTGCCTATGGTCCACAAGATTTGGATCCCACTCTGGATCTCCAGAAAGAAAATTTTGTTCTATCGTCCCACTTGCTGTCCCATTCAGCACTGCCGTCTCTGCCTGTGTCTTAGCAGCCCTCAATACCATTTGCTTCTCTGTCCCATCCATCAAATAATCCAGTATCACTTGCATATCATTCTAATCTGGGTCCTGTGTTCTAATAATTGTGTCTATTGTCCTGCTAACCTTCTCCGGTTTTTCCCTATAAGGTCCTGCAGCCTGCTTCCAAGCCACCAAGTCCACAATTGAAAAAGGTACTTTCACATCTACAGGTCCCTCTTGACCAACTCCTTATCTCAAAGGGGCTAACATCTGTATTTGCTGTCTAGTTCTCCGAGATACAGGGGTATGCACCACAACTTCCAAAGGTCCTTCCTCATCCCTCATTCCACTACTCTCAGGCTCCATTACTTGTACTGATTCATTTTCACACCATTGCCTCTGTCTATGGTGTTCCCGTCCTCCCTGTGAAGGAGCTACAGTCCTATTTCATCTTTTGGGGCCATACATTTGATACTCCTCTTTCCAATATCGCTCACAGAGCAACATCTCTTTGTCTTTTTGTTTTCAGAAGTTAAAGCCATTACTAGATTGTCTCAGCTAAGCAATTTACATTCTTTCTGCCAATCGGTTCGTTGCCTCAGATAAAAGAACAAGTCTACATAGGGCACTTCATTCAATTTCCCCTCCCTTCTGCAAAACAACATTATCTGTAATATAGTGTTATAACTCAAAGTTCCATTTGTGGGCCATTTTTCCTGATCTTCTAACACATACAGGGGCCACCAATGATTACAATACTCTATCATTTGACTTTTTCGCAAATCATCCTGTAATTCTCCCCAATGGGCCAATAAACACCCTAATGGGGAGGTTTTTGGTATCTTTTCATCAGAAGCTGAATTACCAACACTTTTACTCTTAAACAAATGTGTCAACTTGGAAGTCATTATAACTGTTGTTAAAGTTCACACAGAATCACTCGGTCTTTCACTTCATTCGTCTCCGGCCGCTCCCCTCGCGGGATAACAGAACCACGGATCGGAACTCCGCACTCGCTTCGTGCTCAATTGCACATCTCAGTCACACACACACACACCAACAGTGCCAACAAAATGTATATCTATAGTTCCAAAGACACCGACAAAGACCTATAGGCACTTCAATTTCCAATACCACAAATTGTCCAACCCTTTCGCTTATGTCTTATGGGCAGACGCCTTGGCTTCCACAAAAGGGTACCCTCTAGTCCAACCCTGCGCAGCTTTCGCCGCGTCTGACAGGCAGACTGGGGGACTCTATCCCCCTCCCAAACCAAATAAGAAGTGTCTTACCAATTCCAGGGGACGTCGCCAAGAGCCTCGTGGATCGGGGATCAATGGGTATCCCCGAGAATTTCCTCAGTGCCGGCTGGAACCGATCAGGTCCCCGACTCCTCCAGTCTCTCTCAGCGAGGTCCCATCTGGGTCACCAAAAACTGTCACCAAACAGAACGAAAATAACTTATCAACACCAATGTGATGTAGATCAGCAGACACTTCTTTATTAGCTCGCTGAGGATACGGGGGATAACTCCTAGCGTATCCTCCATTGCATTTCAATCAACAGGTTTTTATATATTCAATTTCTATTGTCTAAAATATTTAACATAAAAATGCATAGGCCCCTGTCGCAGACCGAGATAGGTAAAGCCGCGACCCACACCCCCACCTCGGGGGATCGAGGGCTGAGGACCACTCCCCGTCACACTCACAAACAACGCTTAGGAATCAGTAGGTTTATTAAAGGCACTGAGGGTTTGGCAAGTCCGATATCAAATAACACACAAGGACTATCTATATGTTTATATCCACACCTATATATCCATATACCAACAGCTATACAACACTACATCTATATACCAGTAACAACACACATAGAAAACAAGAGAGAACCTCTCCCCTTCCCCTTTTCCCCCATTCCCGTTCCCGAACAGGGATAAGAGGGAAAGCCTGGAGAGAGCCTTTGGGAAATAGAAGAATATTGAAAAAGAGAAGTGAGTGTCTGGTATGTGTGAATATTATGTAGGAATGTTAGTAGGAAGTGTCAGAATGTAGGTCGCAATTCTCACCACCGCGCCTCACTGCTCCCCTTCCGGTTCCGGCCCCGCGGTGCCTCCTGGGAGCTGTAGTCTGTGGTCCTGTGCGCATGCGCCTGGTACCTCTGTCCTCTTCTCACGAGTACATTACCGGGACTGGTCAGTGCCTGTCGCTGGATTAAAGGCCATTATAGAGTCTGTCTCTCACAGCCCCCTTACAATCTTTCGAGTTACATAACCTCATACATATTCATCTTTAACAAAAGTTATTGGTTATCCTACTGATTATAGTCCCTGATATTTAAATCAGGATGGGATGGGAAAAGGGGATTTCCAAGCAGCACAACTGGTTACTGTGACCTTGGCTACCGTGTGATGGCTTCAAGATTTATTATTGTATTATTCCTTCCACAGTAGCTGCTTAAGCATAATATCTTATTCTTCATATAATTCCAGACCCTAACTACTTGTAGGTACCACTTGTCTAGTACATGTGGTTTCTGTGACTACTGAAGTAAAACACAATCACCCACTTTCCCCCTCCCAATATGATTCCTATGAGAACAGTTTCTCCTAAAATCCTTGTCTTGGTCAGTCCCGACCAGGCCCTGGCCTTCTAAATGATCAAAATTCGGTCAATTCAGTAACAGTGGAACATTCCCTGAAGGTGCCAGGAGGGGTGAACTTGGCCAGTGTACTTGGATTTTGGTGCCCATGAACTCAGATAATGCAGCTGTGGCAGAGCCCGGCGCCAGGGGAGGTGGCAGTTCCCGAAGCAGCCCCTGACTCTGTGGGCAGCTGCTCCCAACCTCGTGGGAAGGACTCATGAAGGAGAGGTTCGTGGAGGCCTCTCTCCCATGGGAAGGGACCCCGTGGGGAAGCAGGGGAGGACTGCAAGGAAACCTTCTTTCTGAGGAAGGAGCAGCAAGAACCACCAGCCTGTGAACTGACTCTTAACCCCATCCCCTGTCCCCCTGTGCTCCTGGGGGGAAGGAGGTAGAGAAACTGGGAACAAAGTGATTTGGGCCCGGGAAGAAGGGAGGGCTGGGGTAACGTATGTGAGCCCTGCTCTGTGTCCTGTGTGTGTTTGATTAGTGTGAAATTAAATTATTATTTTTTCCCTAAGTTGAGTCTGTTTTGCCCAGGACCTTAATCGGTGAAGAACCCTCCTTGTCCTTGGTCTCGACCCCTGAGCTTCTGGTTGGGTTTGTCCTCCCCATCCCAGGGTGTGTGTGAGGGGAGGAGTTGAGTGAGCGGTCCTGGGGCTGGTTCTTTGTTGTCGTGTTGGGCCCAAACCACGACAAATACAAAAATTAGTTTCTGTACTAGTGTGGTCACACAGGTTCCTTTAACAGATACAGATACACCAAAAAATATTAAGTCTTGTGTGTAGGAGAATAGAATCAGGGAAATGCTTTTCTCTTTTACTGGATTATTGATTTTTATGTTAGCAGGAGCTCTCAGACAACATCCAGCATCCCCAGGTCCTTTTGGGTTTTTGTTTGCAATTTATGCAGTCAACTGAAACATAACTTCTAAAATTGTCAAAATCCATGTGCAGCTCTGTCCTTTGGGAGGAACTGATCTTACCTAATGGCAAAAAAATAAGAATTTGTAATTAGGCAAGAAACCAACTTGAACTTTTCCCAAGAGGGTTACAACTGGGAGTGCAGCACTCTGAGCTCTCCTCTAGTACTTAAACCAGGGTCAAGTTTAAAGCTGCATCATCATTCTTCACACTAGTTGCCACAGTGATTTCTGTCATGGTTTTACAGGACAAGATTCCTATGGAAACAATTTTTATCTAGCCTTTTGGTCTCTGTGTTAATCATCATCCCCTTCCTAAATAACATTTCAGTCCATTGACTACATTTGACCATCCAGGAGATAGTTGGTTTCTGGCAACTTACTGGGTTGGATCTTGCACTTTGTTGTTCTTTGTTTTCAAAGCCCAACTTGTTTTAGGACATGGCAAGAATAAAGAGACTGGAGCGTACTAACAAGTTCACACCTTTTTCCCTGCTTCCTTCATTCAAAGGTGGCAGTCTGCCTGTTTGGTTCTGTGGAAGGACAGATGGAAATGGGAAAGGAGCAAAAATACTCTTGTGACTCAGTGTTTGAGCTGCTGAGCTTGTGTGAAGAGTAATTTAGTGCCTAAATGGGCATATTTATAATAGTCTCTGGAATGCAGTTTTAATGCAGATAACAGGGAAGCTCAGGATGACATCTGAAGCCTTTTTTCCCCAGAAGTGGAATCTGTCTCTTTCCAATGGAGTGTGATTAAAAGAACAATAATTGATTTATTTTTTTTAAAGGCATTTTAAGGCCCCACAGGCAAACGGTCAATGTGATCTCAATTTGAGATATTGTTTTCATGTGGAACTCTTTAAACTGAGTTCAGAGTAGCCACCTGTGCTGTTTTTGACAGTTTTATCTTGGTCATCCTTACAGACCTCTGCCTGGCCAGGGCACCGACAGGCCCCAAACATGGGCCTGATGATGGTTTTCTCTGGGTTGAATGTTTCATACACAGCCAATTTTTGCAGGTCTCTTTGTCCAGTGATGCTCCTTTTTTTGTCCAGTGATGATTCTAGTCTTGATGCTTACTTTCTCATCAGAAAGTGTGTTAAATATTTAGCATTAAAATGTTGAGTTTAAAGAATATTCCTAAAATAGCATACCATTTTCTCCCACCCTGCCATTTAGCACATACAATGTAGTAAGGATTTACATTCATGCATTTATTTTTAAAGGACTTGTGAACACTTTCACAGCTGTGTTGACATTTCCTTGATATCTGTTTCATACTCAAATTGTTCTGTTCAGTGGCACTTAATGTTTTTTTTCCCAGTGGTTTCCAGTGATCAGATTCTGTCAGACCATGTGTGTGCTGGTTTGGCAGAATTTTTGGCAGTGGGGGAAGGGCCCCGGGGGTGGCTCAGGTAAAAGAAGCTGAGAAACTCCCCCTGCTCCAAAACCAGCCAAGGAGCCATTAGAGGGACGGGAGATGGGGGCACTGCCCCGTGCCAGGGAAATGTTACACTCAAACAAGGTGCAGTCTCACTGAGCAGTGCAGTCAGGTTTTGTGTGATGACAAGAGTCATGAGCCCTTCTTGTTATTTGGGGTGTTTTTTAAGTTGCACATCACCTGGCAAACGCAGGTAACACTTGAGAGGCAAACATCTTGCCATCTTCTTTGTTCAGAAGGTTGCACTGTACTCTGTCTATGATAATAATGCTATTGGATTGTTCAAGATACCATGTTCATGTTGCCACTGACTTTTAAAGCATTTAGTTATTGCAAGATATTTGTGGGACTATTGCAGAGGGTTGTTCAAATGGCATGTTCACAAAGTGAATAAAGAGGCAGCATTTTAAGGAGCTGTGAAATTAAGTAAATTTAAGCACCAAATAGACTACTGTTGAAGTAACATATCACTTGAAACAATAGGTATCTATGGAAAATCTCATTGCCAGATGTGAGAGACTTGTGTATATAGCAATGTGTATATGCTAAACCAACAACCCAAAGAACCGGAGACATCCCAAGCCAGAATAGGGTCTGATCAGCCCGACACAGGTTTGAGGGGTGAGGTACCTTGTGCATATTATGGACTTGATCACCCCATGGTTTGCACAACGCCTCCTACTATACAGCATCATGTCTCCTATACCTATTTCCCCTTTGGGTTTTGGTCTGTAAATAAGATACTAATGGTGCACCAATATATTCATTATGGGTTTTCTATTTATATTTCTCTTATGTATTATATATATGAGTGTATATATATATATGTATGAGTTTATAAGTATATATGTTGTATAGGGAATTGTTCCCTCAGAAACATGCATAAAACGTTATATACGTTGTTTTAGATGTGTAGATATGAAATATGTGAGATTGTATATATGTTTGTCTCAAACAGGGAAAGAGGTAAGAGTTTTGGACAAGAGCCTACTAGGGTACAGATGTACATACATACATATACAGACACAAACATACACCACACAGGAACCAAGTCGCTGTCATAAAAGCCACGGGGTGAGATGTGAGAGACGGACTCTATGATGGCCTTTAATCCAGCGACATTCACTGACCATTCCTGGCGATGCGCCCCCCCGGCACTCGTGGGGAGAGGACAGAGGTACCAGGCGCATGCGCACAGACCACAGACTACAGCTCCCAGGAGGCACGGCGGGGCCGGAACCGGGAAAAAAAGGGAGGAGCAAGAAGGCGCGCGCTCTGTGAACACACACGGATCCAGCCGGCATGGTGAGGGTACCGCTGGGGGGGCTGCCGTGCCGTTACGGCGCTGCTCCCTGTGGGTGTTGGCGTGTGGACGTACCGAACGGACCGTTTGCCTGGAGTCTCAGGGGACAGGACGTGGATCCCGACCAGGGATTGGCTTCGGCCGTACCCCGGTGGTGAGAATTGCGAACATCTTACTAACATTCCTACAAACATTCCTACATAATACTCACACATACCAGACACTCACTTCTCTTTTCCAATATTCTTCTATTTCCCAAAGGCTCTCTCCAGGCTTTCCCTCTTATCCCTGTCCGGGAACGGGAACAGGGGGGGAAGGGGAGAGGTTCTCTCTTGTTTTCTGTGTGTGTTGTTGTTGTTATATAGATGTAGTGTTGTATAGCTGTTGGTATATGGATATATAGGTGTGGATATAGATATAGAGATAGACCCTGTGTGTTAGTTGATATCAGACTTGCCGAACCCTCAGTGCCTTTAATAAATCTATTGATTCTTAAGCGTTGTTTGTGGGTGTGACGGGGAGTGGTCTTCAGCTCTCGATCCCCTGAGGTGGGGGTGTGAGTCGCGGCTTTACCTATCTCGGTCCGCGACACCAGAGGTCAATGTTCACAAAGGAGATGGAGGAGCTAAAAAAAATAGGTTAACTTTATTTGAAAAAAAGGGAGAAAATCTCCAAGGGCATATCCTGGTAGGATTTCTCCCATTGCTGGGGGTCACAGTCCCTTTTATCCTAGTATCCCAGCTGCATAAGACCCTCTTCCTTTCCCCATTGGCTGAGGTACTCCGAAGGTACAGACTTCCCGATCCACTTATTTACATATCCCCCCTAACAGATCCCCCTGCTTCATACAGTGCATGTATCGACTCTGCTTTTATGCAAAGTCTGGGATTCCCCTGTCTACAGATTTTGTTCGGTGATTCCTCAGTATGGGTTTACAGGATTCTGCTTTCATCCAGACAGGCAGGAGATATTCTTATCACCACTTCTGTACAGACACATCTGGTATTCCCATCAGTCAAAACTGGTTCGGCAACTTGTCTCCAAGCTGCTGGATGAGTCTTCTTACAAGACTGTCCTTTTGTAAAGACACAGCAATGAGCATTCTTATCCATCTCTCCTCTTCTGTTTGCTTAGTTATTGTCTTTACAAAAATTCATTACCATCAGCTTTATTTTCTTCTTTTGGATTTTCTGTGGATTAGACACAGTTCTTAGGGACATCACCTTCTGTCCCTTTTACATTGTTTCAGATATAGCTACTGCTTGCATCTTCTGAACTGCATGTTAAATTAGTTGGATAAAATACGGTATCATACAAGGTAAAAACAGTAGTTATAGCACAGAGAAAGAAAAACAGAATTTATTTAATCCATACTCCACCAGGCAGCCAGGAAACACATCCCTGTTGGGGCGCACCACAAACGGACATCACAACTCTATAAGTGTTATAACTGAAGACCTTTATTATTAAAAAGGGCTGCAATATATACTTTTCTGACTCTCAATCCCCCGCCCCAGTACAAACCCCATTGGTTACATACATTCTCAGCTTATACATGATTGGCTACGTGTTTTGTCACTCTCTGTTCACATCCCTTGACGCATGCACTGTTGCACCCCTATGTCATGATGACTCCGGACTTTTACTGTTTCCGACTTCTCTCACTTCCCAGCCGGTGCCTCTCAATTCTTGCTACAACATTCTATTTTTGCTACTTCCTGAGGTAATGACTGTGGGACACCAGCTTGTGGGACACCAGCTTGTTTACTGGTCCCATGGTTAGCCTCAGCAGCACCTGCAGCACTGCTGCCTTCTCTAACTCAGGCACACTAATTTTCTATAAACCCACAATTACTTTTCTATAACCCCACACATCCCATTCCAATCCTTTCCAAGCTTGGATGGGTACATGAGCAAGTTTTCGCATTTCCTTGGTTATTTGTTTTACTACCTTCCCATTATCCTCTATTTTTAAACAGCAATTAGATTAATTTAATTTGACACACACTCCTCCTTCAGCTTGTAAATAATCTAAGACCATTCTCTGTTGGGATTTCTCATCTGCATAGATAGGTCAGCAAGGAGATCAAGAGCCTCAGCTGTCTGATCAGTGTTTATTTGTAGCCTTATTATTTGATTCAAATTATAAGATTTTCCAAGTTAACAGCATAAGTAACTTTATAGAATCACAGAATGGTGAAGGTTGGAAGGGACCTTAAAAAATCTTCAAGTTCCAACCTCCCTGCTATAAGCAGGGACACCTCCCACCAGACCAGGTTCCACAAAGCCTCATCCAATCTGGCCTTGAACACCTCCAGGGAGGGGCTTCCACAACCTCCCTGGGCAACCTATTCCAGCACCTTACTGCCCTCATGGTGAAGAATTTCCTTCTGATGTCTAATCTAAATCTCCCCTCTTTCAGTTTAAAACCTTTATCCCTTGTCCTATCACTGCCCTCTCTGGTGAAAAGCCCCTACCCACTTTACTGTACCCCCTTCAGGCACTGGAAGGTGCTCTAAGGTCTCCCCAGATCCTCTCTTCTCCAGGCTGAACAGCCTCAATTATCTCATTGCTGGTCCGTAATATTGTATCATTTGCTCTGGTGGCCATTTGTCTTTTCCCCATGCCTGAGAGCTGCCTCCAGTTAAAGGAAGTATGAATTGACTGCTTTTCTCTTACTAAATCATCATACACTTTAACCCCTAGGTGATGATCTCCATGAGCTTTTGGTAACAGAAAGAAAAGGGTCTGGTATAACCCACATAGCACACTCCCAACTGATTTTGAGGTAATCTGCCATAGGCATGTTGCCTACAAATCCAGTAGTGGCCTTTTAAAGCCCATGTTCCATTAGCAAAGGGACCTTCCCAAGTTTCATTATCTATTGATTGTTCATAATACAAAGTATTTCCTGGTCCTAGAGGGCCTTCTTAAACTATTGCCTCATCTTTGGGATTGCAATAATTACATCTTCAAGCCCCTGGTTCAAATTGCCATGCACAGTTACACGCCAAGTCTCTTTTATTTGTTATATTATTTTCTGACCAGAATTGTCTAAAATAAGTGTGGGTACCGTTCTGCTGTTCCTATGCCTATTGAAAGATCTTTGGTATAAAAATTTTATCTGTATTATTTCCATTTTGGCAACTCATAAAGGCAAAAAGGCAAACCAGCCCTCATTGTGGGAGAGCCCAATGTGTGCTCTTTGGAGAGCTGTCCTTCAATGTGCACACATCCTTCTGGCCAGAGCCAAGACAGGGATATAGGAAGGAAAAGCCACGAGGTTCAGAGTGTATTATGTGGGGAAAAAAACATGTTTGGACTTACTTTTTGCTTTCTGCCTGTGCTGGTGCCAGGGGCAGTTCCACCTCCTCCTGCGTACTCCCTGCTCTCATCCACCAGCAATTCCAGCTCTCTAATAATCTCTCTTTGGTTTTCCAGGACTGCCAAATATTGCTCTTCCAGGATTTTCATCTCTTCCTGCTCACGTGCCAGTGGCAGTGCCTCTCTTCTCATGCCTGCTCCAAGGTGTCTCCAGCTGCAGTTCCAGAGTGCTCTTTCTCTGCTCCAGCAGTTTTCTCCCAGGAGTCATAAGTGGTGCTGAACTCTTCTCCTCTAGCTTGAGTGGCTGCCTGTGTCTAAAGCAGAAAATGCAACTTCAAGAAAGAGGAAGAAAAAGACAATGTCCATGCCTCTCCAAACCCCTGCTATTTCTGCCATTTTGATAGGAAAGCTGGTATCAAACAGTCTCCAATGCTGTGGTGGTGGGGACCCACCTCAGCAGCAGCCAAGGCAATGTTGCAGAAGAGCCACCAGCCCTTGCAGCTCCTGGGTTGTAGCTTTGAGCTCCAGAGATGTTGGGGGAGTCTGACCCCAGCTGCACAGTTTGTGCATTGTGTGTGGGAAAAACCTCCTGCCCTCAGCGGGTTCCCTGGTTGTGTCCCCAGAGCAGTTCCCTGAGTGCACCACAAAGCAAGGCATCTCATCCGCCAGAAAAAGATGGCATCTGCCCAGCTGCCTATCCCTAGCCAATCCTTGGCAAGTGAGGCCACCTAAAGAAATGCCATCTCTCCACCAAGATTTCTGTTTCCCTGCATCTTCTTCTCAGAAGGTGCTGAGACTGGAAGGGGCCTTTGTGGGGTTCTGATTGTTTCTGAGGGTGATGCTCAATTCTGCAGGGGTGCCAGTGCAGCGCTGGGCTTGGGCTGCAGCCCTTTCTCCAGGCATTAGTGGCAAGGCTTCCCAGAGCCACCTTAGTGCACCAGACTTGATGCTGCTGTTGTGCTGCAGCAAGGAACAGCGAGGCCTGCCCAGGCCTTTTCTAGGTACAGGGCTGTCTACAAGCATGTCTCAAGGCTTGCCAGAACCTTCTGCACTCCCAAAAGCACTGGGGCAAACCAGACGCAACCCCAGTGCTGCACTCCCACACATGTAGCTTGTACCTGCTGACCTTGAGAAGCACCAGATCCCCTTGGGAACTGCTCTCCTCTAAGCCCTTGGTCAGTTGGCCACCTCACCTCTCTTTCCTCTTTGTCAGCCTGGCATGGAAAGCCCTCACTCAGCATTCCTTCCTGGGCAGTCTTGTTCCACATCTCCCAGCTGCTGGCAGAGGAAAAGGTTTTCCCTTTGGAGCTGGGCCAGTTGTTCCTGCAGCCCTGCTGCCTTCCTGATGGCATCTTTCCGTTCCTGTTCTTTCTCCAGCTGTGGAGCATGAAGTTCCTCTGCCTGCCTCCGGGCCTGGCGCAGTTTTTCTTTCTGCTGTGTCCAAAGCCAAGCTCTTTTCCCATAGAGTGCCCTTCAGTCACTCCACTTCCCTTTCCAGACCCCTTGCTTTTCTTTTGGCATCGCTTAGCTGCTGGGACAAGCTCTTGTTGGTTTCTTACAGCTGAGACACCTGCTCAATTTCACCAAGCCATCTCTGGTAGGTTCTCTGAAAGGTTTGGAAATCAACCCTTTCTGATGTCTGGTGACCTCCAAGGCTCAGGTGGAAAAAGGATGAATCTGACCCTGCCATCAGTGCTGGGGCTGGGATGTTTCCTGCCTGTTCAAAGAACACAAAGTGACAGAACTTAGGAAATGAGCTCAGAACAGGAGAGAGTGCAAGCATTTCATAGAACCAGAAGAGGACTGTCACCAGCATGCTGTCAGGTTATGAAAGAGTTTTCAACAGCTCTGCAGTAGACGTTGTTCCTGGAGGAGTCTGGTTTCGCAGGAGCGTGTGACAGAATCCTGGAAGGAAGACTCCAAAGGAAAACCTCTGTTTTTACATACCTCTCCCCCAGGGCTTTTGGTCACCCTGATGCCTTCGAGATGCAGCACATCCCAGCCCCCTGACTGGAGCTTCTGGCCATCACTGCTCCTGGAGGACATGGGTCCCACCCCTGCCCTCCTGCTCTGCAGGAACCACCAGATCCTCTTCATGGCTGGGCAGGAACGGGCACTGCACCACCTGGCCTGGCCTCTGCCCAGGAGCACGGACAGGCAGGACTGGGGGGTATGACCTGAGGAGCTGAGCCCCAAGGAGCAGCAGGGCCTGGGAAGCTGCAGAGGAGCTGAGCCACCACCAGCAGTACCAGCACCACCAGCAACAGCTCCACCAGGAATGGCTCCACCAGCGACAGCAGCACAGCTCCACCAGCACAGCACCAGCAGGTACTGTGCATGCAGGGCTGTGCCCAGCACCCCAGGGCTAGGGAACACTGACCTCATACAATAATGGAATCATGAATTGTTTGGGTTGGAGAGCCCTTAGAGACCATCTAGTTCCAATCCCATGGGCAGGGACACCTCCCACCAGACCAGGTTGCTCCAAGACCATCCAACAGGCCTTGAACACTTCCAGGGACAGGGCAGCCACAAGTGCCTGGGCAGCCTGGGCCACTGTGTCACTACCCTCATCGTGAATAATTTCTTCCTAATGTCCAACCTAAATCTTCACTCTTCCAATTTTAATCCAATCACTCTTGTCCTCTCACTACAAGCCCTTGTCAAAACTCCTCCCCAGCTTTCCTGTAGCCCCTTCAGGCACTGGAAGGTGCTCTAAGTCTCCCTGGAGCCTTCTCTACTCCAGCTGAACACCCCAACTCTCTCAGCCTGTCTCCAGAGCAGAGCTGCTCCAGCCCTCTGAGCATCTTTGTGGCCTCTGGCCCCCCTCCAGCAGATCCATGTCTTTCCTGTGCTGAGGACCCCAGAACTGGACACATGTTCTGGTTTGAGGGGGAACAGGTTAATTTTATGGTGACCATTGAAATTAGGTTTTGTATATATTAGTTTTGTTGGTTTTGTTGTTTTGGTTTTGTTTTTTTTCATTAGCCCACATTTATTTTTTTCATTATCCGTTCCCTCTTCTATTAAACCTGTCCCAGTTTTACTTTCCAACCTTGAAGTCTCTCTTCCTTATTCCCTTTTTATCTTCCCCTGGGAGGGTGGAGGGGAGTCATGGAGAGTAATTCTGTGCTCTGGGTTCTGATTGGCCCTGACCACTAAACTGGGACAAGGCAGCACTGCAGGGGGGGTCTCACCAAAATCCCTTCCCTGGCCCTGCTGGTGATGCAGCCTAGGAGATGTGTGGCTTTCTGCTGTGCACATGTGGCCAGCTGGTGCCCAGCCTGTCACCCCCAGTCCTCCCTATCCCTTCATCCCCCAGCCTGTGTTGATAACAGGGATTGCCCCAACCCTTGGGCAGGACCTTGCGCTTGGCCTTGTTGAACCTCAGGAGGTTCACATGGTTCCACTTCTCCAGCTTGTCCAGGTCCCTCAGGTGGAGGTGACATCCTATCCCTCCAGAGTGTCACCCCCCACAGCTTGGTGTCACCTGCAGATGTGTGGCGGGTGCCCTGGTCCCAGCTCTGTCCCTCAGCCTGTGCCTGCCTTAGCCCATGAAAGATGGAAAACCTACTGCAGGAGAACAAAAGCTATGGACAAGTTGCTATGGCAGTTTTTGAATGAAAAGGTTTTAACTGTATATCACTATAGGAGCATGGAATGATGAGAAGAGTTTGAAGCAGTATTGAAGAACTAATTAAAATGATCCATTTGTGCACAAATCTATGACTGAGGCTGTGTCACGCTCTGGGTTTTTACAGGTGTCACCTACAGTTGGAACTGGTTGAAACTGGATGATCCAATTGCATGTTTAGGGTTTAATCTGACAATCCCAGCCATCATTTAACCAGTAATCCCAATCCTTAGCCATTAAGCAGGCCCATTCATAAGGAAAGACTCTGCAGTGTCTCTCAGATAAACTACACTTCAGTCCCTGAAGAATTATCGAAGTGAAGAACCATTTTCTAGACAACATCCACATCCCACTTGTTGTTTTGTCTCTGGGAGGGCAGAGCATGGCCCACCAGTCTCTTTCTTCCTCAGACTCCCTGATGCTCGTGAACCTTTCTAATTCCCTGGGAGCTCTGCCGCCAGGCTGAGCAGATCACCCCCCTGTTCCCACCTCACACAGCTCTCCCCACTATTGCCATCCTGCACCATGGAGAGGCTGTGGCCTCAGCTCACCCAAAAGTCCAAGTGAGAACACTCACGGGTTGAGATAAAGGCAGTTTAATAATTAAATAAAAAACTGTACATTAAAAAGGAAACAAACCCCAACCAAGAACAGAGAGGAAACTAAAGCCCAAGACAACAAGGGGTGTAAAGGAAAGCAATTCCTCACCACCAACCTACTGCTGCCCAGTCAGGCCCTGAGCTAGGGCAGCTCCCTCCAACCTCCATCCCCCTGGTTGGATTGCTGAGCAGGACATGGGATGCTGTGGGATATCCCTCTGGTCACCTGGGGGCAGCTGTCCCAGCTGAGCTCCCTCCCAACATCTTGTGCACTCCCGGCCTGTGTGCTGGTGGGGCAGTCAGGAGCAGGAAAGCCCCTGGTGCTGAGCAAGCACCACTCAGCAAGAACTGGCACATCCCTGGTTAGCAACACTCTTCTCAGGGCAAGTGCAGAACTCAGCCTCACACAAGCTGCTGGGAAGACATGTCACTCCATCCCAGTCAGAACCAGTAGGCAGGGGTGACTAGTTGCAGGAATACCTTACACCAGACCAGCCACACCTTCCCTGGGCAACCTGGGCCAGTGTCTTACCACCCTCACAGCCTGGAGAGGAGAAGGCTCCAGGGAGACCTTATAACACCTTCCAGTGCCTGAAGGGGCTCCAGGAAAGCTGGGGAGGACTTTTTACACGGGCTTGTAGTGAGAGGACAAGGGGAAATGGATTAAAACAGGAAGTGGGGAGATTTAGTTGGACATCAGGAAGAAATTCTTTAGTGTGAGGGTGGTGAGAAGGACCCTGACCCCTCAGTCCTTTCCCTGGCAGCTCAGACCATGCTGATCCTGGGAACTCTAAGGGAGCAGCAAAGGTCAGGATGGTACCTCCAAGCACTGAGCTGCTGGCACTGAGAAGACGGGCCAAGGACAAGATCCCACCCCTGGGACTGCTCCTGCCCTCAGCTTTGCTTCTTTCAATAAACCACCTTTCTCTCCACCCAGGAGCTTCGCTGCCTTTCCTGGAACTGGCAGTGTTCCAGGTCCCCCCCAGTGCAACCAGTCCCCCCCAGACCCTCATGCACAGCCCCTCCCCAGTCCAAACCAGTCCCTTGCAGATCCTTATGTGCACCCTCAGACCTGCCCTCAAAGTCTCCTAGTGCCTCCCAGTCCAAACCAGTGACTCCCAAGCCCTCCTGTCCACACCAAGGTCTCCTCCCAGGTGTCTCCCATTCCCTAAATGGAGGTTGAAGTGAGGGGGGTCGGTCTCTTCTCCCTAGTAAAAGTTGATAGAATGAGAGGAAATGGGCTCAAGTTGCCCAGGAGAGGTTTAGGTTGGATATTAGAAGAAACTTCTTCCCCCAAAGGGTTGTTAGGCCCTGGCACAGGCTGCCCAAGGCACTGGTGGAGTCTCCATCCCTGGAGGTGTTTCAAAGCTGTGCAGGTGGAGCCAAAGGACATGGGTTAGCCCCGGGCTCAGTAGAGTTGAGTTTGATTTCCTTAAAGTCTCTTCCAAGCAGAAGGATCCTGTGGTTCTGTCCCTGCCCAGCTGGGCTGTGGGGCTGCACACAGGGCTGTGGGGCCAGGCTGGGGCACAGGAAGGCAAACAGGAGCCACAGCACCCCAGGGAGCTCCCACCCTGCCAGGACATCTTAATCACTTTCAGCCTCCAGCAGGACAGGGCTGCCCCTGCGGCCACTGACAGCTCTGGGGAGCCAGGAGGTGCCAGGAGCTGCTGGAGGTCTGCTCTGCTGACCCCAGGGGCCCACAGCTCTGCCTCAGGGCCAGCTGGTCACCACCACCACAGTCCTCATGAAAGGTGTGTCTCTGCTGGGAGCTGCTACCATGGCTTCCTGCATGACCCCGTGGGAGCCCAGCAAGGCTCTGCTTGGAGCAGGTTGGCATTGTCCTGTCTCTGAGCAGGTGTGATGATCTGGCTGGGGATGATGGGAGAAGAACAGAAGAAGAGACCACAAACCCAGGAAGCAATCAAGGAAATTCCAAAGGAGAGGAAGGAAAGCAATGGATGTATCTGTTTCATCGACACACAGTGTGATACTAGGCCAGTGGTAGTCAGGGACCCCCAGATTTCCAGCCCTGAGCTGCTGAAAGCACTGACCAACCTGACCTGACTGTAAAGTTCTACTCAGATCAAATCATGGGGCTAGAGATCTCCAGCAGCCCCCATGTCTGGGGCCAACCTATAGCAGTTGCTCTGTTCCCCAAGAAGGAGAATGGGGCGAGACAGAAAGAAGCCCCATGAGCTGAGATGATCACAGCAACTTCTCTCCTTCTGTTGCAACTCAGGTGCAGATTGAAGGGGATTTCCTGGACTGCTCCTTCTTAATCCTTGAACAGCAGCCTATGGACAGGCCTATAGGACTGGATATGCTAAAGGGCATCAGGTATCTTTCGAAGCAGTTCCTGGCTCTTCCAAGTGAAGTGCCAAGTGCAACATAAATGCCCTGCCTGTGCATTTATTAGGATTTTCCTGGGGAGAGTTGGTAGTGGATGATCTTCCATCTGGTCAGGACAGAAGTACACACACTACATATGGCATGGATAGCCACGGCTTTCTGCTGCTCTCTGAAGGGTTTTGCTCTCATCAGAGATGCTCAGAGCTTTCCGATGGAATGATTTATGAGAATCCTGAAGTATTTGCCCAGCTCCTGAACTAGTTTTGTGTCTGCAGCTTTAAAAAATTTACTCTGAGTTTGCTCAGTGTCCATTCTTCATGGAGGTTTTAATGCTAACCCTCGTACAGCCATTGGTGCCGTAAGCTTGAGGGTCTCTGGCTTTTGTGAACATGTACAAAGTCACAACCCACAAACTCTCCTCTAGGGAAGGCTTTTTTCCTGGTTCCCTCAGGAGCAGAAATGCTGGGGGATGTGAGTCAAGTACAGAAGCAGCAGTGCTCGTCAAGACGTCCACGTGGCTTCCCCGGTCATTAATTTGGCAACTGTTTAATCCCTGAGGCTGCCATTTGTCATGAGAAATCCGTGTGATCTCGCATTTCTAGGAGATGAGAGCCACAGCCTCAGGTCCCAACTGGAGGACCTTTCCTCACCTGTGGAAACTCGCTATCTTGCTGCAAGGGAAACTTTGCAGGAGCTGCTGCTGCCCTTGCTTGTCTTTGCTTCAGCTGGGTCTGCTTGCAGGCAGCCTGGCTGCACAGGGAGAGACTTTTCCAACTGGCAAAGATTGTTTTGGTTTTTTTTACCCTGTTGTCCTCCCCCCCTTCCCCCTTCTCCTGTCCCTTCAAATAAGGTCCTCTCCTACACAGTGTGCAGCTCTCCTGTCGAGCCTGTAGCTCACTTCTACAGAGAGCACTTGCACAGAGAGCTCTGGGACACAGCTGTCATGGCCAGAGCCTGAGAGCAAACGGAGCCGTGCTCCTGCTGGGGCCAGAGGGGTCTTGCCCTCAGCTTGCCCTTCCCCTGCCAGAAACAGGGGGCCCAGTCAGTCTGGATGGGGAAACCCTGTGCCCAAGGGGCCCATCAGCAGCACTGTGCTAAAAACCACCTCTGAGAGGACATTAACAGGGGGTTCTTGCTCTTCCCCAGCCTCATCAGTGAGGTCCATGACATCAACAAGACAGCCCAGACCCTTCAGCAGTGGCTGAGAGACACCAAGGACAGGCTGCAAGTGCTGACCCAGGCCCAGTCAGTCTTGGAGCATAACCCGGCCATCAAAGCCAACTCCCTGCTCATCGCCAGAGAAGTGCCTGGAGATGCACAAGACCTTCCCCAGCACCATGCAGCTGCTGGGCTATGGTTGGGCTGGGCCCAGCCTCAGTCACAAGGTCTATTGTGGGAGGTATTCCCAGTTTTCCTAGGACCTTCCCAGTTTCCCTAAGATGCTTTAAATTTACCTGATTGTACTTTCACTTTCCAACAACAGGCTGGATTAGAAAATAAATTATCCCTTTGTGTGTTACGTGGTCTACCAGGATGTTTTTTTTCCCTTGGTTTTTTCTCTCCCAAGGTTTGCCAGAGAGAAGCTGAAATATCCTGTATGTGACTAAAAGTAAATCCACTCATGGGGATTCATTCCTACCCCTTCAGTCTGTGATTTTAGAAGAAAAACTGCTATACCTTCTTCCTTTTGAGTCTGCCTGATGTGGAAAGACGACAAGGGAGAGGAAAGTTAATTATCAGAGTAATTAGCTGGTGACATCTGTAATGTATTTTGAATGGTGCAGCAGAAGAAACACAAACCATCCCGTGGAACACTGTAGTGTGTTCTATTTCTAACTAAAAAAACTTACCACTTAAGCTGATTTCTAATGATAATTTTCTTCCTTTTGAAATTTTTTATATCACAAAAAATGTCCATGCTGGGGTCTTTAGTCTTCAGACTAGCTCATGGAACAAAATGATGTGGTTTTCCTTCTGGTGAGTATGGAGTGGTTCCTCATTTAACCTCTTGCATGTAGTTTGTTGGTGGAAGCACCAAAAGCACCTGGAAGATGAAGAGAAACTAATGGGCCCTTAAGCCTGACTTAAGGCCCTGCCATGACTGCCATGGTGCCTGCTCTCTTGATGAAAACTGGACCTATTTCACCAAGTCCTTGAGTTTTCACAGGCATAAGTCTAATTCAATCTGAGGTTCAGTGTGAAAGTCACTTTGTGTCCCAGTTTGAGCCAAGATTAAGCCAATTTTCTTTTTACTGATTTATTTTCCTTCAGTGAACTCTCTTTTAAGCAGCCACTTGCTGAAAGTAGAATAAAGTTTTCCAGCCAGGGGACTGATAACACCCCGATGTTTATTGTTACTGCTGAGAAACCAAGGACACTTTGCTCTGCTTGTTGGATCTTTGCTTTAAAGTGGAATTTTGCTGATGGTTGATCATCATGATTTAACCTATCTGACCCTTGTCCTGTTTTCTATGATAAGATCATAGAGGCCAGGAGGAGTGAGGTAGTGGCAATGGTAAGTGCTATGCCTTAAAAAAAAAAGTGTTAGATTGAGATGGACAGGGGGTTCCTGGAGCCAGGGAAGCCTGAGGGAGAGCAGAGAGACCCGACAGGAGTTGGCAGCTCTGGCATGAGAGGCAGAGACGTTGATGTGACTGGGGCACAGCTGGGGCAACTGCAGGAGTCACCTCCAGAGACTGAGAATGTTTTACTTTTCCAAGTGCTTTGTCAATGCCTCTGTCTCAGGCCAGGGATCCTAACTGCCTGGCTCCTCTACCCTGCAAGTTCACGGTATTGGCCCATTATCCCAGCTTTGGAGCAACCAGGCAATGAGTGGCTCACCTTCATGATAGCTAAAGTCCTTTCTCATATTTTGCAACTCCATCAGAGACAAGGATGGAATGGTTACCCCTGGTTCTGACTCTTCCCCCTGCATGGGAAGGACCCTTTCTCTGATCTGCTTGAGGAGGACCTCTTGCTGACCTTCATCAGAAGGACCTCTGTCTGATCTTCATCATCCTTCAACACATAAACTTTTTTGGAATTTCTTCCTGGTCACAGTTGCAACTGATACCAGTACAGATTGGGTGGGACGAATTGCAGTAGTGGCAGTGCCACTCGTGACTGCACTCGCTGTGATGCCTGTCACTATGGGAGCCGAGGTGGTCGCATAAGGTCTACACCTGCCCCGACGCTTAATTTGAAAAAAAACAAACAAACAAAAAACCAAACACTATAATCCTCACGTCCTCACAGATCAATGGAATCATCCCGGCAGTAACGGAACAAGTCCATTGCCCCACGGTAGACCCAAGGACGTAATTACCAACAGCGGTCGCTAAGGGGCACCCGAAGACCACAGGTACAAGAGACTTTAATGGCCTTCAAAGAGCCTGTTCACATTCCTGAACATTTGTCGATGTGTTGCTCAGGGACATGGTTTAGTGGCGGACTCAGCAATGTTAGGTTAACAGTTGACCTTGATGAACTTAAAGGTCTTTTCCAATCAAAATGATTATACGATTTTATGAACTCGCACACATAATTTACTGGCATGAATGGAACAACAGATGATGACAGAGCAGTACTTTTACCAGCACCCATTTTACACAAAAGCACAACATAGTCCTCATCTTCTCTCCAGCTGTCAGGATGGATGTTCAGCAGTGAAGCGTACACACGCCTCACTCCCTAGATTCGCAAGCACAGCATGTTCATAGGTCCCCCGTGGGAATTAAGTTCAATTAAAATCTGTGACTGTATGTTAAGCTACTTACTCAGTAACTGGCAGAGACTTTGGGTCTTTCCAGATCTCTCCCCTTGCTTGTGAGCTAGTCCAGCTTCAAGGTCACTAGTGAATTGTGCATGCACATGGCACTCCCACCAGTAGCTGGCCCTGGACACTCGGTGTCCTGGCCGTTGCCAGCAGCCCAGCCCCTGGAGCCACCCTACAGCAGGCACAGAGGGGGCCACACAGAAAACAATATGGAATTGTTGTTCAAAAGAAGGCAGGATGGACTGTGGTGATTAGGTGCAGGGCTCAAGCTAACAAGAAAACAAACCAGCAGTTTGCTTATGTGCCACTGGCTCCTTGATCCCCTCTTCTCTCCATTTTCCATGCTATACATCCCCCTCATCTTCCTTGACTCCTCCCTTTCTCTTGCCTATGTCTCCTCCCAAACAGGGGACCTACTCTGGTTATTTTTTCCCCATTGCTTCCAGGTTTGGTACACCTGTGAACAGATGTGGTGTTTCAGGTGCTGTTCCCTAGATCACCTTAGACTTCTATGGCATTCCTGATGCTGTTTCCTATGCTGTCCCTGCCAGATTCCTCTCCCCAAAATCACCCCAACTCTTTCTTCCGTTATCTGTGAACTGAGGTCTCCCTTCAGCCTCTTCTTCTCCAAAATAAGCAATCCCAGTTCCTTCAACCTCTCCTTGTTTGATGGACTTGTTCTCTAGGCCCTTTACCAGCTTGGTTGCTTTTCTCTGGACCCACTCCAGCAACTCAGTGTCCTTCTTGTAGAGGGGGACCAGAACTGAACACAGTACTTGGTGAGGCCTCACCAGTGCCGAGTACAGAGGCATGATCACTTCTTACTCCTCCTGGCCACACTACTGCTGATACAAGCCAGGATGCTGTTTGCCTTCTTGGCCACCTGGGCACACTGCTGGCTCACATATGGCTGGCTGTGCACCAGCACACGCAGGTACCCCCTCCCGGGGTGTGCACTGTGGTGGCTGAGGTAGGGCTCAGCTAGTGGCATTAACTTTGGGGGTTAAAAGCACTCAGCAGCTGGTCTGAATTTCCTCCTCTCCTTTTAATGGGTGCTGGAGGTGCTTTGTGCTGTAATAAGCACCCGACAACGGCCAGGTCCACTCCTGAGTGTGCCCTGCGATTGGATAGCTGCCCAATTCCAGCGGGAGCTGCCTGGCTCCATCTAGGTCCGGGGAGGGGGGCTGGGGACTGGGAGGTGTGAAAACAGGGGTGGGTGAGGTTGGGAGTGGCAAGGGGAGAACAGGAGCAGGGAAGGAGCTCTAGAGAGGGGAAAGTCGAGCTGAGGCTGGGGGCATCAGTAGCAGTGGCAGAGAGTGGGTATAGAAAGGGAAGAACAAATACTGTCTGCAAACCCTGCCTGTTCCCAGCTTTTGAAACGGTGAGACTGAGCTTCTGCGAAGGAGCCTCCTGCTTTATGTGCTTGGGTTTTTTGGTGAAGGAAATCCAAGTGCCCTGGGTAAGGGGAGGGTTGTGGGAAGGTGTGTCCAACAGTGCAGCTGGAGCACAGCTGGGCTGTGTACGTGCAACACTGGCGGGGGGGGGCGGTCCCGAAAGTGATGAACATCACCATGATATCATCCTCATGTCGGAAGAGACAGGCCAGCATGACCAAGGGAAGGGGGTGCCTGCTGAGCTTAGTTTGGTGTGAATGTCTGTAGCCTCAGGAGATGGGGACCACAGGTATCAGACAACAAGTAGTTAAACTATCCAGAAATTACCCCCCCTCTCCTCAAAAAAGATAAGCATGTAGGTACTTGAGAGATAAGATGGATTTGCGGGTTTTTTTATGTATAAAAAAACCCCTGTATTAGGAGCGAGGTGCTTGATGTGTGGGAGCCCCCTGAGCACCCAGCTTTGTGCAAACGTGCCATGAAAAACGTCTCCTTCCCAGATGCAGCCTCCTTCTCTGTGTTCTGGGCACTCACTGGAATCATAGAATCATAGAATCATAGAATCCTAGGGGTTGGAAGGGACCTCGAAAGATCATCTAGTCCAACCCCCCCTGCCAGAGCAGGGTCACCTAGAGTACATCACATAGGAATGCATCCAGGTGGGTTTTGAATGTCTCCAGTGAAGGAGACTCCACAGCCTCTCTGGGCAGCCTGTTCCAGTGCTCTGTCACTCTCACAGTAAAAAAATTTTTTCAGATATTCACCTTGAACCTCCTATGCTCCAATTTACACCCATTACTCCTTGTCCTATCACTGGTCATCACTGAGAAGAGCCTAACTCCATATCCCTGACACTCACCCCTTACATATTTGTAAACATTGATGAGGTCACCCCTCAGTCTCCTTTTTTCCAAGCTAAAGAGACCCAGCTCCCTCAGCCTTTCCTCATAAGGGAGATGTTCCACTCCCTTAATCATCTCTGTGGCTCTGTGCTGGACTCTTTCAAGCAGTTCCCTGTCCTTCTTGAACTGGGGGGCCCAGAACTGGACACAATACTCCAGATGCGGCCTCACCAATGCAGAATAGAGGGGAGGAGAACCTCTCTTGACCTACTAACCACACCCTTTCTAATGCACCCAGGATGCCATTGGCCTTCTTGGTCACAAGGGCACATTGCTGGCTCATGGTCATCCTCCTGTCTACCAGGACCCCCAGGTCTCTTTCACCTACACTACTCTCCAGCAGGTCAGCCCCAACCTATACTGGGACATCGTGTTGTTCTTCCCCAAATGCAAAACTCTACACTTCCCCTTGTTGAATTTCATCATGTTTCTCCCCGCTCAACTCTCCAGCCTGTCTAAGTCTCTCTGAATGGCAGCACAGCCTTCTGGTGTGTCAGCCACTCCTCCCAGCTTAGTGTCATCAGCAAACTTGCTGAGGGTACATTCTATACCCTCATCCAGGTCGTTGATGAAGATGTTGAACAACATCGGTCCCAGTACCAACCCCTGAGGGACTCCACTAGTCACACACTTCCAACCAGATTCTGCCCCATTGACTACAACTCTCTGACTCCTTCCCATCAACAAAAGCGGTAACACCGGGGGCTGGGTGGTCCCGGGTGGCCAAGGTCCCTCCGGGCCCCCTGTCCCCTCACTCCCACCCATCCCCACCGGGGGCTGTCTCTGTCCTAGGTCGCTCCATGACCATCGCCCCCAGGTCCCTCCTACAGGGACTGGGAGGAGTACGGGCGAGGGGAACGGGGATGGGGTTGGCGGGGGATCTTGGTTATCTGGTGTCCCTGAGCTGTGGAGGGTGGGAAGTGGTGCGTCCGACAGAGAGGGTGGGGGATCCCAGCAGATCCCAGTCACTCCCAGCAATTACCGATTGCCCCCAGTTCCTTCCAATTGCCACCCAGCCCTTCCCAGTTCCTCCCATTCCCCCCAGTCATCCTGCAGTTCCTTCCAATTACCCTCAGTCACCCCCCGATGACTCCCAGTGCCTCCCAGTCACTTCCAGCTGTGTCCCCCACCCCCTCCCAATCCCGGTCCCTGCACAATGTCCCTTTGTCCCCCGTCCAGCTGCTGCCTGTCACGGGAGGGGGGGTCAGACGACACCCACGTGTCCCGTCCCACTCCGAACCCCACAGTTTCTCCCGCCCCACAGATCCCACCACTATGGGGCAGGAGGAGCCGCCTGGAGCCTTCGACTTGGGCTTCCTGCGCACCCCCAAGGGGCTGCTGCTGGGGGGCGAGCTGGTAGGGGGGCTGGGGGTGGGGGAGGCTCTGGAGCTCTGAGGGAGGGTTATGGGGTGCTGTGGGACTCTGGGGGGGCTCTGGGGATGCTGGGGGTTGCTATGGGTGCTGGAGGTGTTGGGGAGGGCTACGAGGGAACTATGGGACTCTGTGGCATGCTATGGGGCTCTATGGGGGCTATGGGTCTCTGTGGCATATAGGAGTATTGTGGGTGCTACAGGGCTCTGGGTGGTGCTATGGGGGTCAATGAGGACTATGGGACACTGTGACTCTATGGGGTGCTGGGGGTGCTGGGGGGCTCTATGACGGGGCTATGATGCTCTGTTGGATGCTCTATTGCCCCCCATGGAGCACTTGTGGGGCTACTGTCCCTTGGCCCCCATGTGTGTCTGTCTCCCCCCCAGGTGCTCTGTGGGACAGTTGTGGGGCTACTGGCCCCCCCTGCACCCCCCACGCTGGCCCCGGCCCTGTTGCAGACCCTGGGGGGGGCAGCTGCCCTTGGGGGGCAGCTGCTGCGGGACCGCCCCCACCTGCCCCACGGCTATGGTCCCTGCCTGGTATGTGGCCCCATGGCTACCCTACAGCCCCTTGTGGCCTCACCCCTGCCTCACACTTTCCTCACGGTGTTGCCTCCACGTCCCCATGGTGTTTCCCCCCATGGGGTCACCCCATAGCATTCCTGCACCTGGGTTGGGGCAATCCCAAGCACAAATACAGATTAGTTGGAGAACGGATTGAGAACAGCCTTGAGAAGATGGACCTGGGGGTGCTGCTCGATGAAAAGCTCAACATGAGCCAGCAATGTGCAATTGCAGCCTAGAAACCAACCATGTCCTGGGCTGCATTAGAAGAGTGGCCAGCAGGTCAAGGGAGAGGATTCTGCCCCTTTATTCTGCACTCGTGAGACCCCACCTGGAGAACTCTGTCAAATTCTGGAGCCCCCAACATCAGAAGGACATGGAGCTTTTGGAATGAGACCAGAGGCCACAAAGATGGTCAGAGGGCTGGGGCACCTCTCCTACAAAGACAGGCTGAGAGAGTTGTGGGTGTTCAGCCTGGAGAAGAGAAGGCTCCACAGAGACCTTAGAGCACCTTACAGTGCCTGAAGGGTATACAGGAAAGCTGGGGAGGGACTTTTTATCAGGGTGTGCAGTGATAGGACAAGGGATAATGGTTTTTAACCAGAAGAGGGTAGAGTTAGGTTAGACGTTAGGAAGAAATTCTTTAGCGTGAGGGTGGTGAGACACTGGAACAGGTTGCCCAGGGAGGTTGTGGATGCCCCCTCACTGGAAGTGTTGAAGGGCAGGTTGGATGGGCTTGGAGCAACCTTGTCTAGTGGGAGATGTTCCTGCTTATGCATGGAGGTTGGAACTAGATGATATTTAAGGTCCCTTTTATCCCTAGCCATTCTATGATTCTATTTTATGATCCCCTCCATGTCTATCTTGGCACATTCTGGTGCGTCCCCCCATGGTGTCATCCTCCGGGTGTCCCATCCGATATCCCCCCCATGTACTCCTGCATTGTCCTCATGGTGTCCCCATGATGTTCCCTCCACGTTCCCATTGTGTCCCTTCATGTGTCCCACCCCAGGACCTGCTTCGGGCTGTCAGCGGAACTATCATCTTTCTCATGGTGGCCCTGGTGGCCTTGGCCTCCTCCCGGGATGCTTTGGCCGCCACTACCTTTGTGAGTATCCCCAACCACAAACCCTGCTCCCATCCCATGCCCAACCCCTATATTGACCAAGCTCCACCCCCTTTTCTTCCTCCCCAGACTTTCAGTCTCATCCTCTCCTTCCTCTTCGCCTTTGATGTCTTCGTCACCTACCGCACCAAGGTGGCCCCAGCAGTGGGACAAGGTAGATGTGGGGGAGGGGCAGGCCCCGGACACCTGGGTCTCCTTGGAGGGTGGGTGGGGCAGGCCCCAGATGCCTGGGTCCCCTTGTCCACTATATTCTCCAACCTCTTTGTATTTCTCTTCCAGACTCCCACATGGACTCAACCTAATTGGACACCCCCTCAACTCTTTTCCCATAATTCTCTGGTGCCCCACCCCCTAACCATATCATAACCCCCTCCAGATACCCCCTTTCAGCCACCATTTAAATCTTTTCCACCACTGATGCTTCTCTGTGGTCATGTTTGTGTCGGGTGGGGTAGGCAAGGAGACATTGTGTCCCTCTCCCAACGCTTTCCCCACTCCTGGATGCCAGGGATCTTTCGGTTGTCTTTAGTGAACTACTGCTACAACACCAGGCCTCCGTCTTGGATGGGACCAGGTGGTGGTGGGGTCACTCGTGGTGATGAGTCGCTCATGGTGCTGGTGGGGTCACTCCTCATCATGCAGCTTCTGGGGTGAGGTGGGAGACAAGATGGGGGGAGGGGGGGTGAGGGTTTGGTTGTGGAGCAGCTGTGGAGAAGTTGTGGGGTAGGGAGGAAGGTCCCACCTTGGCTCCCATGTCGCGGCTCTTGGCCCGCAGCTTGTTGACCTGGGACTCAGCTATGTCGGCACGTTCCTCTGCCTCCTCCAGCTCGTGCTGAGCCTTGCGGAACTTGGCCAGGTTGGTGTTGGCCTGCTCCTCCTGGGAGGGTGGGGGGGTCAGGGGGATCAGGGAGGCTGTACCCATCCATTCAACCAACTGTCCTTCTTCTCTCCCATCCATCCCACTGTCCCTCCAATTCCGCCCTCGCCCCAGGCACCCACCGCCTCCTCTGCCTGCCGCTTGTAGGCCTTGACTTTCATCTGCAGTTTGTCCACCAGGTCCTGCAGCCGCAACAAGTTCTTTTTGTCCTCCTCTGTCTGCAGGGAGGAGAGAGATGGGGCTGGAGATTGGCCTCAGGGCACAACCAGCTCTCCTGGGCTCTTGCTCTGCCTCAGTTTCCCTGCCTAGAAACCCCCTGGGCAAGGATTAGTGGAGGCTGAGCTGTGGTCTAGTTTCTCCATGACCCTGTGGCCATTTGCTCAATTGCCTTCTAGGTCATGGATGAAATGTGTCCTGTGCCTCTGTGGGTATGGAGGTAACGACTGAAGTTCTGGGTGACTTGTGTCCCTGTGGCCACCAGGTCAACCATGTTCTAGACTCATGGCTATAAGGGCAGCAAGTGATGTCCTGCGTCATCCCTGTCCCTCTGGCCACCAGCTCTGCTGTGGTATAGGCCACACCACAGGTCTGGATGAAGAGAGAACAGGCTGCAGTGGCCCCACCTGGTAGCTGAGCTCCTTGATGCGCCGCTCAGACTTGCGGACGCCCTTGACGTTCTCAGCATTGCGCTTCTGCTCGGCCTCCAGCTCGTTCTCCAGCTCCCTCACCCGGGCCTCCAGCTTCTGCAGCTGCTTCTTCCCTCCCTTGAGGGCCAACTGCTCTGCCTCATCCAACCGCAGCTGCAAGTCCTTGATGGTCTGCTCCATGTTCTTCTTCATCCGCTCCAGGTGGGCGCTGGTGTCCTGCTCCTTCTTCAACTCCTCTGCCATCATGGCTGCCTGCCCAAGGGAAGAAACCATCAGAGAAGGAGTCCCAAGGCATGTTGTCCATCGCCCTATGGTAGAAGGTGTCCGAGATGTCGGTCCCACCATAGCACTCACATCAGTGATGGCCTTCTTGGCCTTCTCCTCGGCGTTCCGACACTCCTGGATGGCCTCTTCCACCTCTGTCTGCAGCTGGGAGATGTCACCCTCCATCTTTTTCTTCTGGTTGATGAGGCTGGTGTTCTGAGAATGGAAGAGAAGATCTCAGGAGGTGACTGTGGGGCTGCTGCCCCATCCTTTCTCCCTCCTTGTCTCCACAGGCTTCAAGAGTTTCCAGATGGAGGAGATCCTTGGTAACCCAACCCAGGAGAAACCCACAGTTCCTCCAGGGTTTGAGAGTCCCTGGGTGGAGGTGGTCTTTCTCCTTGGATGTGTTTGAGGTCTCACCTGTGAGTGAAGGAGCTGGACCCTCTCACTGGCTTCAATCAGCTCCTGCTCAGCCAACTTCCGTGCCCTCTCAGTCTGCTCCACCACTGCCCGCAGCTCTTCCAGCTCTGCCTGCAGGAGGTTGTTCCTCCGCTCCACGATTGCAATGTTCTCCTTCAGGTCTTCATTGGCTCTGACCACATCATCCAGCTGCAGCTGGGTATCCTGGTGAGACAAGTGGGAGGGACCTCAGGCAGCAGCTCGAAGGGGCTTAGAGGACTTTCTCAGAGGTAGGGGATCTCACCTTGAGGTGAGTCTGGGCTCCCTTCAGGTGGGACTGGGCTTCAGCTGCAGAGCGGTTGGCATGGCTGAGCTGGATCTCCATCTCATTGAGGTCACCCTCCATCTTCTTCTTCAGCCTCAGAGCCTCATTGCGACTCCGGGTTTCAGCATCCAGGGACGTTTGCAGTGAGTCCACCACCCGCAGGTGGTTGCGCTTGGCCTGCTCCATCTCCTCATCCTTCTCACCCAGCTTGCGCTCATAGTCTGCCTTGACCTGGTTGAACTCCAGGTGGGCCCTCAAGATCTTCCCCTCCTCGTGCTCCAGAGATGCCTGGGGAGGACAGAGGGGATGTTAAGGACCACAGAGGAGACCATGGCGACATGTAGGGCCATGACTTGGCTCACCTCAGCCTCCTCCAGTGCAGCCTGAAGCTCCAGCTTCTCAGCATCCAGCTGCTTTCGGACCTTCTCCAGCTCATGGATGGTCTTGTGGCTGGCGCCCAGCTGCTCTGTGAGGTCCGAGATCTCCTCTGCACGGGCGAGATCCCATTAGGCTATGTGTAACATGGTGCAGAACAATGAGATGGGCAGGAAAACATCGTGGTCTCACCTTGGAGGTTCTTGTTTTCCCTCTTGAAGGTTTCCAGGTGCTCAAGTGACTCCTCATAGGCATTCTTCAGCTTGAAGAGCTCAGTGCTGAGGGACCTGGCCTCCTTCTGTGATGCCTCCAATTCTGTCTGCGACTCCTCGAACTTCTGCTTCCACTCAGACAAGATCTGGGGCCAAGCCAGTTGTCACTCTGTCTCCACATGTCCCTATCTCCTACCATCCCACTACCACATCCTCCTACCTTGTCAAAGTTTCTTTGTTTCTTGTCCAGGGAGGCAGCAGCCGCATTTGACCTCTCCACATCTGCCATCAGGTCCTCAATCTCATTCTGCAGCCGGTGCTTGGTCTTCTCCAAGGAGGAGCACTTGGCATTGACCGCCTCCACTGCCTCCTCGGCCTCCTGCAGCCGCTGAGCCAGTTTCTTCCTGCCCCAGGGAACAACCAAGAGACCTGGCTGTGGTGGCCCATGGACCAAGTGGGTCAACTCACACCTTCTTCCACCCAGAGGCCACAAAGACTCTGCTCTGTATCTCCTCCACCATCTCCACATCCCCCTACCTGCCCCATATCCTTTTATAGTGGAGGGGTCTCCACTCTCCTATGCTCCATAGGAGCAGACGCATCAGATTGCCTAGGTGCCAGAGGGGTCTTCCCCAACCTCCTCAGAGGTCCACCCTGATGGTCCAAGTGGTTGTCCAGTCCCAAACCCCATCTAGGTTGCCCTTGGACAGGATGTAGACCTTCTGCTGCCCTCAAGGATGGTTTGAAAGCTTGGAGGAGCTTCTGGTGTCCCCACCTTGGGGATGTGTCCCCCACCATTGTCTCCCTCTGTGGGGAGATGACTCACTTGGCCTCCTCCAGCTCCTCTGTGCGCTGGATGGCGTCTGTCTCGTACTTGGTCCTCCACTGGGCCACCTCAGAGTTGGCCTTGGAGAGCGAGCGCTGGAGCTCCGCCTTGGCCTCCGTCTCCTCCTCGTACTGCTCCCGCAGCAGGTCGCAGTCATGCCGGGCTGACTGGAGGGCGTGGGCCAGTGCGTTCTTGGCCTGGATGGGGTGAGGGGAAGGTGGGACTGCTGGGTCCACATCACCCAGAGCCATCTTAAGGTTCTCCAACTGAGTCAGTGCTGGTCTTCATCACCCCAACCCAATCAGACCTTCTGTAGGCTAACCCAACCTTTCTTAGACCTTTTTTAGACAAACCAACCTCAGTTAGACCTTCCTTAGATCACACCAACCTACCTTAGACCTTCAGGAGAAGGTGGGACCATTAGGTCCATATCACCTTGAGCTATCTCAATGTCCTTCTCAGGAAGCAGTGGCATTTTGCAGTCCAACCTTCTCTAAACCATCACAAGCCAACCTCACCACTTCTATACCCACCCAAACACCTTAGGCTAGCCCAGTTTGACTTCATCTGGTCCAATTCCACCCAACCAGCTGTAGACCAACCCAATTACCTCCCAGGTGACCTGCTCAACGCAATCCATCTGCTGTTAGACCAACACAACCCAAATCAGCCACCCTTAGGTGGAACCACCTTTAGGTAGAACCACCCTTAGATGACACCACCCAACCCAACCAATCTGAGCTTGATTCCTTTTTGGTGCTACCACCATGAGGGTGGAGGAGACCTTGTCTTGTGGCCCTCCTGGAGACCCCCAGCCAACAATGGAGGTGAAGAGAGTGAAGAGAGAGCCCATGAACTTTACCTTAATCTCCTCCTCCAGCTGCCTCTTCAGGTCCTCCATCTGCTGGGTATAGGACTGCTTGCCCCTGGTGAGCTGAGAGATAAGGGCCTCCTTCTCCTCCAGCTGGCGGGACAGCTCTCCTGCAGAGGCAAAGAAGGTGTTTCAGGGTGGGACAGGGGGTGAAGATGTGGGATGGGGGATGCTATGGGTCAGGGCTCCCACCATTCTCAGTCTGGAGCTTGGCCCGCTGGGTGCTGGTGTCATTGAGGACTCGTTGGGTCTCCTCCAGTTTTGCCCGATGCTCAGCCGCCTGGTCCTCCAGGGTGCGGGAGACCTTCTCCATGCCCACCTTGTAGGAGCAAAGGACAGAGGAGAGGGATTAAGCTGGAGGCTGATGGCAACAGTTGAGACATCCATCTTGGCCTCCTCCTACCTTGGCCTTGATCAGCTGCTCCATGTTGGAGCTGAGGTCATCCAGCTCCAGCTTGAGCTCACTCTTCTCCTTCTCCAGCTTCTGCTTGACGCGCTGCAGGTTGTCAAGGTGCTCGCTGAGCTCTGCCACGCTGTCCGCGTGCTTCTTGCGCAGGGCGGCAGCTGTGGCCTCGTGCTGCAGCGTGGCCTCCTCCAGGTCCCGCCTCATCTTCTGGAACTCTGCCTCCCGCTTCTTGTTGAGCTCAAGCTGCACCGAGGTGGCACCACCCGCCTCCTCCAACCGCTCACTTATCTCCTCCAGCTCCCGTGACAGGTCCGAGCGCAGTTTCTCCACCTTGGCCCTGCCTGTCCGCTCCGCCTCCAGCTCTTCCTCCAGCTCTTCAATCCGTGCCTGTGGTCCAGGAATGGAGAGGCTGTCATCAGGCTTGACCCCACCCAACTTTTTCACTCAACTCAACTGGAAAATCTTCAACTCAGTCCAACCAGCTGAAGACTGTTCAACCCAATCCAGCCAGCTGGATGCTCTTCAGCCCAGCCCAACTAGGCAGAGTCTGAATCCCTCACCTGAAGCTCTTTCAGCTTCTTCTGGAGCTGCAAGGCCAGTGCCTGCTCATCCTCAATCTTGCTGTTCTGCTGGTGGATCTCAAACTCTTTCCTGCAGAAGAAGGTGGAGAGTGCTGAGGCCCCTGCCTGCACCCCCTGACCAGATTGGACCAAGGCAGGAACACCAGCCTCACTTCTTGAGCTTCTCCTCCAGCTGCTGCTTGTCATTCTCCAGATCCATTATATTCTCCTGGGTCAGCTTCAAGTCACCTTCCAGCTTCCTCTTGGCCCGTTCCAGGTCCATCCGAATCTTCTTCTCCTGCTCCAGGGAGCCTTCAAGCTGCATGAAGAAACAGAAATGGGGAGAAACCTCCAGATTTCACCAGCTTTCTCCCAGTAAACTCCTTGGCAGTGCCCATGGTGGGACCAGCCCACACTCACATCATCCGCTTGCTGTTCCAGCTTGACTTTGGCCTTTGTCAAGGTATTGACCTTGTCCTCCTCGGCCTGCAGGTCATCCAGTGCTTGCTGGTGAGCTTCTTGCAGGGCCTTCTTCTCCTTCGTCAGCTTGGCAATAGTCTCATCCAGCCCAGCCATCTCCTCTGTAAGGTTTTTGACCTGAGGAAGGAGAAACGTCAGGTCTCCAGCTTAGTGCCAGAGGTAGGGTAGAACTGGGGGAGTCTGATCTTGACCAATGAGGTCTCTTAAATTCAGAAGAACCCAAAGGGACTTGGGTCTTCTTGACGTAGCCCAAGCCAACCAGCCTTGTGTCAGCCCAACCCAACCAGGCTGAATTGACTCAAGTCCCCTCAGTTCTCACCTTGTTCTCAGTGGCGTGTTTCTCCTTCTCCACTTTGGCTAGAGTCAGCTCCAGGTCATCTATGTCTTTCTTCAGCTCTGAGCACTCATCCTCCAGCTTCCTCTTCTTGGCTGTCAGCTCAGCATTCATCTCCTCCTCATCCTCCAGCCGCTCTGTCAGCTCCTTCACCTTGGCTTCCAGCTGAATCTTGTTCTTGATCAGCTGGTCACAGCGCTCCTCGGCATCATTGAGGTTGTCCTGCTCCTGTGTTGGGGAGGTGGGTGAAAGGAATTGGCTCTGGAGGGGGGTGGTGGTCACCCCTTGACGTAGTTTTGGGAGGGTGACATCACTCACGGCCTGCACTTGGAGCTGAAGGTCATTCTTCTCCTGCAGCATGGAGACCATCTTCTCCTCCAGCTCCTTCCGCCGAGCCTCTGACTTCTCCAGGGCCTCCTTCAGCCGACCAAATTCCTCCTTCATGTTCTGAGGCAGACCAATAGCAATGTCCAATTCCCTCCATCTATCAACCCCATCCAAGCTGTGTCATTGGTTGACCCAACACTCCCACCCCATCACTTTCTCCCACCTGCATCTCCTTCTCTGTCTCAGCGCTCTTCAGCAAGGGCTTGATCTTGAAGTAGAGCTTCATCCAGGGCCAGTTCTTCACCCCCATGAAGGCCCTGATGTTCCACTGGATCACCAAGAGCGCATCCCTACAATGGGGACAGAGATGCTACCACCCCATGGAGCTAGTGAGCCCCTGAAGGTCTGTCCCCAAAGAGGAGTCCTCCCCCTCTCACCGACGCTCCAAGATCTTCTTGAACTCGATGCGCATGAGCTGACCCCGGGCCTGAGCCTGGATGCGGGTGATGATGCGGGAGAGACGCTCGTCCCGCATCTCCTCCAGCAGCCCCAGCAGCCCAGCTTTGAAGAAGACCTGATGGAGGAAGGAGTTGGGTGAGAAGATGGGTTGGTTGGGAGGAGTCGGTGGAGAGATGAATGGATTGATGAGTTGGTGGGTAGATGGGAGGATAGGTGGGGCTGTAGATGGGCAGGTGGACACGTGGATGGTGGGAGCACAGGAAGGCCACATGACCTTACCTTGGTGTGCCCGAACTTGTACTGGTTGTGGTCAATATCAATGGACCCCAGGAGCTTCTCAGCGCCCTTGCGGCTGTCGATGAACTGTCCTTCGGGGATGGCTGCGGGGTTCAGAATGCGGTACCTGGTGGCCAGAGAGGATGGAACACCCCAAAATCAACCCCATCAAGGTTGTCCACCCCCTCCCCACACTCGAAGGTCCAAATCTCCTACCGCTGGCGGAAGTCCCCATAGAGGATGCGGTTGGGGAAGCCCTTGCGGCAGATGCGGATGCCCTCCAGCACCCCATTGCAGCGGAGCTGGTGCATCACCAGGGGGTTGTCCATCACACCTGGTGGTGGGTTAGAGGGGAAAGGGTTAACTATGAGCCACACCCACCACCATCCCCATGGCCACCCTCTTCTAACCCGGCTCCTTCCTCTCATTAGGGATGAGGCAGCGGACAAAGTGGGGGTGGGTGGTCTTGAGGTTGGCCATCAGCTTGTTGAGGTTCTCCTGGTGAGCAGGGAAGAGAGAAGAGGCTGACAAAGGAATCAGCAGGGAAGCAGCCAGAGGGTGGTGGGGCCACCCTCTGTGCAGGGGGTTGTTCTCCCTCTACCCCACAGCAGGTCCCTCACCCGGTGCAGGGCTGAGACGGTCTGGAAGGAGGAACCTTTCTTCTTGGCTCCTTTCCCCTTCCCTCCATCTCCACCTGGGGTAAAGAGGGGTGGGGTGAGGTGGTAAAGGAGGAGCCTCTTGTGGGCAACTGCCTTCTCCATCCACCCATCACCCAACCATGGTCCACCCACCAGCATCTGCCCCAGCGTAGTTGGAGAAGAGATTGGCCAAGAGCTTGAGGGCCGATTTCTGGTAGAGCCCCACCACCGTCTCATTGAGGGGGTCCTTGTTCTTCTCCAGCCATCCCAGGATGTTGTAGTCCACCGTGCCGGCATAGTGGGTGAGGGAGAAGTGGGCTTCTGTCTTCCCCTTGACATTGCGTGGCTTCCCAAAGTTAGCTGACTTGCCCAGGTGGTTGTCGTAGAGCTTGGCCTTGAAGGTCATGTCTGAGGCCTTGGGAAACATGCACTCCTCCTCCAGGATGGACATAATCCCCATGGGCTGGGGAGGAGAAGACCTCATTAGTCATGGAGAACACCAAGCACAACCCAATCGGGCACCTTCAAGGTAAGAACCAACTGGAAGGATCCTTCTCCAGGGGCCCCCTCAGCCCGCAGGAGGGATGGGGGGAAATGGTACCTTCTCAATGAGGTCGATGCAGGCTTGGAGGTCCATGCCAAAGTCAATGAATTCCCACTCAATCCCCTCCTTCTTGTACTCCTCTTGCTCCAGCACAAACATGTGATGGTTGAAGAATTGCTGGAGCTTCTCATTGGTGAAGTTGATGCAGAGCTGCTCAAAGCTGTTGAACTGGGGAGGGAGAGAGGGGATGGCCAATGCAATCAATGGGGTCAACATAACACACAATGCGGTCAACCAGGTTAACCTGACCCCCAGTGGGGTCAAGATAATGCCCAAGTGTATCAACGGGGTCAATTCAAGATCCAGTGGGGTCAATAGAGTCAATTCAACACCTAGTGAGGTGGTTTCAATGGTTTGAAACTTAAAGAGGGGAAATTCAAGCTAGACATTAGGAAGAAGTTCTTTCCTGTGAGGGTGGTGAGATGCTGGAACAGGTTGCCCAGGGAGGTTGTGGATGCCCCCTCCCTGGAGGTGTTCCAGGCCAGGTTGGATGAGGCCTTAAGCAACCTGGTCTAGTGGGCGGTGTCCCTGCCCATGCAGGGGGGTTGGAACTCAATGATATTTAAGGTCCCTTCCAACCCAAACCATTCTATGATTCTATGATTCTATGATAGTGAGGTCAACATAATGGCCAATTGAATAAACAGGGTCAATTGAACATCCAATAGGGTCAAGACAACACCCAATGGGATCAACAGAGTCAGCTCAACACCCAGTGGGGGTCAACAAAAAAACTCAATGAGCTTGGGTCTCAACATGAGACCCAAGGGGATCAACATAATATTCAATGGGATCAACAGGGTTAGCTGAACACCCAGTGGGGTAAATGCATAACCCAAAGAGGCCAAGTTTCCACGCAAGCCCAACGTGAAACTTCAGGACATCAACTCAACTCCCAAATGGTTGAATCTGATGCCCAAGAGAACCAACCCCAACCCTCCTCCAGCCCTCTCAGGCCTCACATCAAAGATCTCAAAGCCAGCGATGTCCAGCACACCGATGAAGTACTGCCGTGGCTGCTTGGTCTCCAGCGAGTTGTTGATCCTCACCACCATCCAGTTGAACATCTTCTCATAGACAGATTTGGCCAAGGCCCCGATGGAATAGTAGACCTGCTGGACATTCTGCCCCTTGGTGACATACTCATTGCCCACCTTCACCCGAGGGTGGCACAAGCCCTTGAGAAGATCTGCCGAGTTCAGCCCCATCAGGTAAGCTGACTTGTCAGCATCTGCAGAGCATGGAAAAGAAGACACACGGTCAGGTCACACCTATCTTCCAGCCTGGTGAACCCCAAAACTTGTGTGTCCTACCACCTCACCCCAACCTACCTTCAGTGCCATCTGCCTCTGCCTGCTCCTCTCGTTGCTTCTGCTTAAACTTCATGTTGCCAAAGTGCATGATGGCGCCCGTCAGCTTGTAGACACCAGCCTTCTCCTCGGCGGTGAAGCCTAGGACGTCAAAAGCACTCTGGGGGGGGGAGCAGGGGACAGAAATTAGAGAGGGCCTTGCCACCTCCACTGCTCAGCTGAGGGCACAGCCATCTGCTGACCACTGTCTGTGTGTCCCTCTGCCCTTCCTGATCTCCAGCCGGTTCATCCAACTAAGGACTCTTCCACCCACAGACCCATCCATCCATGGACTAACCCATCCACATGAGGACTTCCCCACCCACCTCTACCTCCACCCAAACCCCCCCTCCTCATGTCCCATCTTCTGTCCCTAACCCTGACCCCACCACCTTCTCCCCATCCCTCCACCCTTCCCATCCTCCTCCTCTCCTCCATACATTTTCTACCATTTTCAAGATCCACCCACCACTTTCCCTTCTCCTCACCCACAGGACGTCCACCTGCCCCACTCCACCCCTTACATCAGTGGCCAACAGCTCCTCCGAGTCATCAATGGAGGCCACAGTCACCTCTCCTTGGGAGACATAGCTGTAGTCGTAGGGGTTGTTGGTGATGAGAAGCATCTCTACTCCACAGTGGCCCAGAACAGAGACACAAACTCAGCATTTCCAGCCCCAAATTGTCCTCAATCACCCCAAATGAGTGGAGAAGTGGAGGGAGAAGACACAAGGCCAAGGGTGGAGTCAACCCCCCACCCAACTCACCCAGCAGCTCCGGCTTTTTATTGGAGAGGATCTGGTAGAAGATGTGGTAGTTCCTTTCAGCCTTGAGCTGGAAGATGACACGGGACTTCTCCAGCAGGTCTGGGAGGGCAAGAGAAGGTGGGGAGAGGTTGACATGAGGAGGTGGATGGAGACACAGAGAGATGGATGAGGACATGGAAAGATGATTAGAAAGAGGGATGAGGACAAGAAATGGAGACGGATGATCAGATGGATGGTGGGAGGAGATGATGGAGACATGGACAGAAGGAAGGAGGGCGGGAGGGAGGGAGGGCGGGAGGGATGGATGATGGACAATCCACATCCTCTCCTTGACCCACTCACAGGTCTCAATGTCGGCCGATGCCAGCTTCCCGGTGGCCCCAAAATGGATTCGGATGAACTTTCCCTGGGAGAGCAGCAACATCAGGTGGAGGTGGCCACTTTCCCCCAGCTGGTCCTACTCCATGGAACCTGCCCCCTGCACCACACCCCACTCACGAATCGGGAGGAGTTGTCATTCCGGAGGGTCTTTGCATTGCCAAAGGCCTCCAAGGCGGGGTTGGCCTGGATGATCTGGTCCTCTAGGGTGCCCTAGTGGAGTGTGACAGTGGGGGGTGGGGCTAGATGTGGACATCGTTGGGGGAAGCTCACCACCGAGGGGGCATGGCCTGAGGACACACCTTGCTGCTATTGGCCACCTCCTTCTTGCGGTCACCGATGGCAGCGATGGTGGCAAAGTATTGGATGACCCTCTTGGTGTTGACCGTCTTCCCCGCCCCGGATTCTCCGCTGGGTGAGATGGTGGGAGAAAATCATGGCAGCCTCACCATCCCACCTCACCACTCTGGGGCAGGGCCATGCGTGGGGGGGACTTACGTGATGAGGATGGACTGGTTCTCTCGGTCTGCCAGGAGAAGAGAGGTGTCAGGTGGGCTGAAGCTAGGCGAGGTGTGTGGGGACTTGGACTCCATCCCCCCAGGACCAGGTCTAGGTCAGGACATATTTTTGGGGGGTGGGATCTTCTAGTTTGGGGTCCTGGTCAGAGGTCCCTACCTGTCAGCATGTTCTGGTAGGCATTGTCAGAGATGGAGAAGATGTGGGGTGGAGCTTCACTCCGCTTCTTGCCCCGGTAGGCGGCTACCACCTCGGCATTGTAGACGGGCAGCCACTTGTAGGGATTGACCGTCACGCAGAAGAGCCCCGAGTAGGTCTGGAAAAAGGGTAGGTGGGTCAGAGCCAGGACGTTTCATCCCACCACAAGGGGACATCCCAGGTCTGGGTAGCTCAACAGGTCTAGAGAGAGAACATCGGGGTTTTGGGTGGCTCAAGGGGTTCAAGGATGGGACATCTTGAGTCTTGTTGGCCCCAAGGTGTCCAAGAGGTCAAGAAATGGGACATTTTGGATCTGGGTGGCTCATGGGATTCTGGAGAAGGGACACCAGGTAATAAGTGCCCCAAAGTCCATGGAGAAGCCACACCAGGTTCTAGGTGGCCCATAGACTCTCTGGAAGGCCCATCCAGTTCTAGGTGCACCCCAAGAGCTTTAGGGAAATCTCAGCAGCTTCCATACCCTCCACAGGCTGTGGGGCAGACCCTGCCCAGTTCGCAGGTGCCCCAGGGACTTGTGGGAAGACTCACGTAGATCATCCAGGCAGCATAGCGCTCCTTCAGATTGTAGAGGACAGCGGGCTCATGGAGGAAGGTCAGCATGGCCAGGTCCTCGATCTTGTCGAACTTGGGGGGGTTCTGCTGGTGGATGTCAGCCTCTTTCACTGTCACGGTCTGGGGGAATGGGGACACAGGGGGAGTTGGGGGACACCCCATGGCTTGAGGGGGCTCTCCATGGATTGGGGGAGGGGGGTCTCCCATGAGTTGGGGAGCACCCCGTGGCTTGGGGGGTTGCTCTGTGGTAGAGGGGTCTGACAAGGGTTGGAAGGTCTCCTGTGGGTTTAGAGGTCCTCCTGTGGGTTGACAGGGTCCTCATGGGTTGGGGGAGGGGGCCCATAGTTGGGGCAGTGGCCAGGCTCATTGACCCACACCCCCCCCATTAGCCCCCACCCCCCATTAACCCCTTCCACCCCTGTCCCCACCCCATTAACCCCTCACTTCTTGCACTCCATTAACCCTTTGCCCCCCAACCCCACCCACCCCCATTAATTCCCACCCCTCTTTCTCCACCCCTCCATTAACCCTTTGCCCCCCAACCCCATTAACCCCACCCCCCTTCCCCTGCCCCCCATCAACCCTCCACACCCCTTAATCCATTGCCCCACAATGCCCCCATTAACCCCTTCAACCTCCCACCCCCCCTCCCCACCTCTGCCCCACGTTTACCCTCCGCCTCCCCCCCCCCCATGCCCCCTGTCCCACCTCTCCCAGCTCGGTCTGGACCGTGGCTTCCCCCCCCTGCCTCCCCAGCACGCGGCCCCGCACAAATTCCAGCCGTGCGTGGGGCACGAAGCACTCGCTGCGGGGGTCGAAGGGCCGGGTGGTGGCCGCCAGCCGCTCCTGTTCGCTCGCCCGCAGGAACGGGGCCGCTGCCCCCAGTGCTGCCAGCACCACATCTGCCATCTGCCCCAAAACCATCAGCGGGGACACGGGGATGGGACCCACAGCCCCCATGGCCTGTAGCCACACATAGACCTGCCATGCCCAGGGCCCTGTAGCCATGGGGCAGACCCCCAGAGCCATGCAAGGCCCAGTGCATGGAGCCCTATAGCCACATATGGGCCCCTATAGCCATGCACAGCCCCCTGCACGGAGCCCCATGGCCGTGCATAGACCCCCCTCTAGCAATGCTCAGACCCATGCCTGACCCCTTCAGTGATGCAGGGGCCCCTATAGCCATGCACAGCTGCCCCCATAGCAGAGCACCCTCTCTTGACAGCCTGCAGCCTCCTCTAGCCATGCCTACAGCCCCATAGCAAAGCTCAGCCCCATGGCTGGAGCCCCACAGCATTGTGCAGACCCCCATAGCACTCTATGGACCCCCTAGCCATGCTCAGCCCCCCCACAATGATTCGAGGACCCTATAGTGCAGCATCCACTCCTATAGCAGCCCCCCCCCAACCCCCTGCAGTGCCCAGCCCCATGGCTGCCCCACCGTGTTACCCTCACCTGGAGTCTGTGGATCCGGTGGGTAAAGACGGAGGGAGCTGGGGGAGAAATGGGGAGGGTGAGGGTCTGTGCCCCACAGATACCTGCACCCCATAGATCCCCCATGCCCCTGGGTGCCTCATAGCCCTCCTGTGCCCCATAGATTCCTCTGCCCCACAGCACCCCTGTGCCCCATAGCCCCCATAGATTCCTGTGCCCCGTAGCACCCTGTGCCCCATAGCTCCTCCAGCTCCCCTGTGCCCCATAGAATCCCCATGGCCCATAGATCCCTGTGCCTCATTGTCGCCTTTGATCCCTGTGCCACACTGCCCCCTGTGCACCCCATATCCCCACCCTATATCCCCTCCCCAGTCCCATATATCCACCCCATGTCCCCCCCTCTGCCCCCAACAACCCGCAACCCCCCACCCTCTCTCTCTCTGCCCCACGCCGGGACCTACTGCAGCCTCACAGCCCCACGGCATTTATAGGGTGCTGTGGGGCGGAGGTGGGGGAGGAGCATTCCTGGGAAGGGGGTGGCTGATAAGAGAGGGGGAAGGGGAGCCCCCCCCTTGCCGAGCCCCACGACATCTCTCCAGGAACCCAGGCGTCCCAGCCCCACATATCCACCCCACAGCACGTTCTATGGGGCAGAGCTATGAAGTAGCGCAAGGGATGCCCAGGCCCCATCTAGGGTGGGTTGTGGGGTGTCTATGGGTCCCGGACGCCTGGGTCCCGTGGGGCAGGGGGGAGGGGGTCTATGGGGCCCGGATGCCTGGTTTCCCTGGCCAGTGTCTCCTCACTCCCGGGGTGGTGACAGCTCGTCCCTGCCAGGTCTATATTGGGACGGGGGGGGGGGGGGGGTGTCGTTATCTCGCTCCCTCGATGAGGCGCCGTGGGGCTGGCGGGGAGGAGGGGATGGGGGGGTTGGCCGCTGTCCCCGAACACAGAGTCCACTTTGTCAGCGGGGAGGTGACAAGTGTCCCCGCGAGGTGACACATTCCTGCGGGCTGGGGGACGGCAAGCCGGGTCCCCACCCCCGCATTGTGCCCCATAGATCCCCCCCTTCTGCCCCATAGATCCATCCTCTCCACATAGATGCCCCCCTCTGCCCCATAGAGCCCCATAGGGCTCCTCAGATCGCCCCAGAGCCCCCAAGGGACCCCACAGGACCCGCTGCAGCCCATCCCCACCATGGCCCAACGTCCTGCGGGGGAGGGGCGACGCCCGGACGCCTGGGTCCCTCGGGGTCGGTCATGCGGCGCCGGGAGCGGGGGAGGGATGGGGGACAGATGGACGGGGTGGGGGGGCGGTGGGGGGACACTGGGAGGACAGGGAGAAGCCACAGCCTCAGGTAGGTCCCAGGGGGTCACCCAGGCTCTGCTGCCACCCACCCGCTGGGGTCCTGGCCTCCCTTCCCAGCCCCACATTTGCCCCCCGGGCACAGCTCACCCCACACGTGGCCGTGGGGCTGGTGTGGGGTAGGTGGTGGCTGAGGTGCACCATAGAGCAGGTTCAGGTTGTGGGGCACCATGGGTCACATTGCTGCATTGCACCGTGGGGCTTGCTGGCTCCCATGGTATCACTTCACCTTCCTTCCGTCTGTCCTGCAGGCCTGTCTCAAGGCCAGGCTGGTGACTATCGGGGAGTGTTTTTCTCTAACTGGAATCTGGTTTTGCCTCATTCTCACTGTTTCACTGTTATCTAGGCCTTGGTTTTATTCTGCATGTCCCTTATGTTCTCTTTGATGTGGTTGGTTTGTTTTTTTTCCCCAAATGTGATTTTTTTCCCCACAAATTGTACTTATTTCAATTAATAACTGACATCAGGATCAGGGTTTGCTGTGGCCAAAGTGCTTCCAGCCTGGCTCGTGGCCAGGTCGGGGGCACTGGGCAGTGCTGGGGGTGCCCCCGACAACTCCCCACAGACCCTTGGAACTGTGGCTGTCAGCCTGGCCCTGGGGGGGGGTGGTCATGGCCCCCCCACTGCCCCCACCCCCCGCCCCCAGTGCCATGTGTACTGCAGGCAGGGCAGGAGGGGGCTCACTGTCCCCCTTGTGACAGGCCACTCGCTGCCAGCACTCGGGGACCCTCCCAGACTCCCCCAGTGCCAAAATTGCACAGGGGGCTGAACAAGGTCCATCTGCCAGTTGGAGGTTAGAAGCAGCAGTGGCAAGGTGGCAGTGGCAAATTGTCCTATACCCACCAGACATAGGTCACTGTGGCCACAGGGCCGGAGGTGACGTTCCAGGCCACTTTCCATGCTCCACCCGGTAGCTGAGCTCGTTGACGTGCCACTTGGACTTGTGGAGGCCCTTGATGCTCTCGGCATTGCGCTTCTGCTCGGCCTCCAGCTCCCTCACCCGGGCCTCCAGCTTCTGCAGCTGCTTCTTCCCTCCCTTGAGGGCCAACTGCTCTGCCTCATCCAACCGCAGCTGCAGGTCCTTGATGGTCTGCTCCATGTTCTCCTTCATCTGCTCCAGGTGGGCACTGGTGTCCTGCTCCTTCTTCAACTCCTCTGCCATCATGGCTGCCTGCCCAAGGGGAGAAACCATCAGAGAAACCATCATGCTCCAAGGCATGTTCTCCATCACCCTATGGTAGGGTAGAAGGTGTCAGACATGTCAGTCCCACCATAGCACTCCCATCAGTGATGGCCTTCTTGGCCTTCTCCTCGGCGTTCCGACACTCCTGGATGGCCTCTTCCACCTCTGTCTGCAGCTGGGAGATGTCACCCTCCATCTTTTTCTTCTGGTTGATGAGGCTGGTGTTCTGAGAATGGAAGAGAAGATCTCAGGAGGTGACTGTGGGGCTGCTGCCCCATCCTTTCTCCCTCCTTGTCTCCACAGGCTTCAAGGGTTTCCAGATGGAGGAGATCCTTGGTAACTCAACCCAGGAGAAACCCACAGTTCCTCCAGGGTTTGAGAGTCCCTGGGTGGAGGTGGTCTTTCTCCTTGGATGTGCGTGAAGTCTGAGCTGCAAGTGGAAGAGGTGGACCCTCTCACTGGCTTTGATCAGTCTGCTTCAGCACCACCCACACCTCCTCCAGCTACCTCTGCAAGAGGTTGTTCCTCTGCTCTGTGATTGCAATGTTCTCCTTCAGGTCTTCTTTGCTCCTGACCACATAATCCAGCTGCAGCTGCATGTCGTGGTAAGAAAAGTGGGATGGACCTCAGTCAGCAGCTCCACAGGGCTGAGAGGATGAAGGGGTTGAGAGCAGCCCTGGGGAGAAGGGCTTGGGGGCACTGGTGAATGAAAAGCTGTGCATGACCCAACCATGTGTGCTGGTAGCCCAGAAACCAACCATGTCCTGGGCTGCATCACCAGCAGTGTGACTAGCAGGTCAAGGAATGGGATTTCTGCCCCTCTGCTCTGCACTGGTGAGACCCCCCTGCAGTGCTGGGTCCAGCTCTGAGGTCCTCAACATAGGAAGGACATGGAGCTTTTGAAGCGAGTCCAGAGGACGTCATGGGGATGATCCAAGGGCTGGAGCAGCTCTGCTCTGGAGATGAGTTGGGGGTGTTCAGCCTGGAGAAGAGAAGGCTCCAGGGAGACCTTACAGCACCTTCCAGTGCCTGAAGGGGCTCCAGGAAAGCTGGGGAGGGGCTTTTGTATTGAGAGGACAAGGACGAATGGCTTTAAAGTGGAAGAGGGTAGAGTTAGGTGAGACATTAGGAAGAAATTCTTTCCTGTGAGGGTGGTGAGACACTGGAACAGGTTGCCCAGGGACGTTGTGGATGCCCCATTCCTGGAAGTGTTCAAGGCCAAGTTGGATGGGTCTTGGAGCCTAGTGGAGGGTGTCCCTGCCCATGGCAGGGGGGTTGGAACTAGATGATCTTTAAGGTCCCTTCCAGCCCAAACCAGTCTGTGATTCTGTGATTTTTACTCAGTTACCATGGTGAGGTCACAAGGAGCAAAAATCCTACCTGAAGGAGCAAAGAGAATTTGTCTTGTGCAAGACGCACTGTGCTAAGCCTGTCAACATTCCTGGTGGCATCTTGGCATAGAGAGAACAGTTATGAAGAACTGAAACCTGCTTTTATACAGGGGTTTTATTTCACATGCTAAATTTTTTATGTCTTAAACTGTGAATGTGTGAAATGACATCATCCTCCAGCTGGTTCACTTGAGTCAAAGGATTTGCTTTCACAGGGACAGGTGGCATTCTTGCCTCCTCTTGCATGTCAATAGCAATCAGGGAGCCTTCTAACAGTCTAAATTGTGTGATGGCTAATTAATGACTGCTGTCTAAATTGTGTGACAGCTAATTAGTGACTGCTAATAGCAAACTACAGCTGAGATACTGCACTAATGACTTCTAGCCCCACCAGACAAGTCAGTTATGATATGGCTCAACAAACCAAACGGCCCCGGGCTCAGCTGAGGTGAGGTCTGTCTCCAGGGCAACCAGCTGTCCACACAAAGAGAAGTTGGAATCAAAGATCTTGAAAGTAGGTCTTTAGAGAAGCAGAAGCATCCCTGAAACTTGCCCTGTCTCCTGCTGCCTTGCTGAGCTCAGGCTCATTGGTGGCAGCCCTGGGATCTCCTGGGAACACTCCTGGTTTCCCTCAGCCCATGGAGAAGGCCAGTTTCTGCAGCGGTAAATGAAAGTACCTCCTTTTGCCATGACACATGTAAGGTCCTTCCAGCTTTGGCTGGTGCAGGTAGGACGTAGCAAGTGGGAAATGCTGGGTCTACAGGGGCAAGAGAAGGAACCTGGTATTTGGATGTGATTTGAGCTGGTTGTTAACCCTGGCTCCCCTCACTCATGTGTGGGTTGACCTGACACAAAATTGAGGCCAGAAATTCAGTGGAGCTGCAACTCTGGTGGAAACAAGAGACTTGGGGTTGTAGAGCCTGTGCTGGGACACCCCGTGATCCATGCAACCAAGATCTGGTGAAGAAACGGGGAATGGACATTTGGGCACTGAGTGTTGCCTCCAGGCTGTGTGACACAGCAGAAACACAGAACGTCTTTCCCTGGAGATGGTCGCCAGCCAACTTGTGTGAAGATTCCAGCTCAGGCAGACATCAGTTGTGTCACCTCAACTGGTCAATGGGGCCTTACTGCCTGGTGCTGGGGCCTGCTGTGGCTCTGAGAGCAGGTCCTGCAATTAGAAGCTTATGGCAAACTGAAGGAGAATATCCAGCTTTTGCTCCTGAAAACCTAAATTGTTTGTAGTGTGAAAGACAAGTGAATTTTCTGTCCTGGGGACAAGCCCCCAGCCTGCTATGCAGTGCCCACCCCAGAATGAGGAGGATGCGAAGTACATGATGCTGGAGCAGGCAGTGTTCCCTGACCAGTGAGACAAACCCAGCCCCTCTGACCCCAGAAAGCTGTTAGAAGAGGGCATGGCCTCATGGAGGCAACTGCAGGAAACTGAGACTGGGAAATTGCATGAAGAAGGTGAAGCAGTTGCTGTTAAACCCAAACCAAACCCACACGGGTGGAGACTGCCCTGTCTGCTGTGGCAGTGACCCACCAGCACCCTGCCAGCTGACAGCCTGGGAAAGCTGCTCCTCTGGCAGCTGGAAAGCTGATCCTCTGGGATTCTTTTCTTTCTGTGAAAGGATTCTGCTGTTTTTGATTTGCCGTCTCTTCTAGATCCTACCTGGCACATCTGGAGAACTGCCCTGTTCCCTGTTCACCCACTCCTGGGAATGGGAAGCAGTGGGAGCAGAGTGGACCCACTCCAGCACAGTGGGGGGGCCTGGCAGCAAAGGCTACTCCCTCCTGCTGTCTCCATAGGGATGACCATTCAATTTTGACCAAAAACATTGTGTCTGGTAAGTTTTCTCCAGCCTGTTCGATCTGGGTGCTGCATTGCTCTGTGCCCTGGGCTGGCTGGCTCCCTGTGGCTCGGCTGCCCTATGTTGGATGAGGGGCCTCAGGGCTCAGGACAGCATGAAGGGCTGGGAGCAGAAACAAGGGCCAAATCATCGGGGGAGATGTTGGTCATCTTTGACTCCATAATAATACTGAAGTGTGGAGAAATGCAGGTCCCGCATGACAGCAGAGGCCTCACAAGTGATGGCACTGGGATGAGTGGACTGTGGGATTGGAATAAAGAGCAACAGGTTCTTCCTTGCCTACAGTGCTCAAACAACTCCCCAGGAGTCGGTTAAAGTCATGCAGAGCTGGAGACAGGCAAAACCCCAAAACCCGTTTAGAGCTCACAGAGCTAATGCATAAAACACACGATCAAAGAGTAGAGTCAGAGGTAAGATGGAGCTGCAGACCAATGGACAAAGAGCAAGGTGTAAAAAGTGAGCAAATGGACCAAAACGACCCAAAGTGGATCTCAGGGTGTGGCAGAAGGAATCACCAGCCTGTGTTCCTCTGGGCACAAGACACTCAAGGCAGACAGCTCATGGCAGCCTTTCCATCACCACAGCTGGACCAAAGTGATGGACCCTGAGGTCCAGCAGGGAGGTGGGGGGTGAGCAGAAGTGGAAACTGGGCCCAGTGTATGTCATCATGATGACGGTTATTATTATTATTAAGAGCTTTCTGCATAAAAATATTGTTTTTCCGCAATAATCAGATTGGCATTGAAAACGAATCCTTGGTTGGGGGGCCAGGATTTCAGTTACACGAACAGTGAGTGAACTCTTGGCTTTAGGCAGAGGACAAGCACGTGCTCTGCCCACCACAAGATGTTGTGTGTGGTGCCTCGTACCATGCAGGTGCACTGGTTATGGGGGTGGGGGCTTCTGTCTGCCCTTGCACTGGCTCTGAGCAGCTCTGTGGCAGAGGCCCTGCCTGGTGCCCTCCTTGGTTAACATGGCAAGTGCCATCAGCTGTCCGTGCTTTCCAAGCAGTCAGTCCCATCAGAATGGCCACAGTGTCCAACCCTTCCCACTCCAACCATCCACTGTGGAACTCATGAAAACTGCAGGAAGCATCAGTCCCATCATTGCCCCTGTGTCCCTGGGAGGTTTTCCAGGCTCTCCTCATCCTGGCCTCAGCATCTTGGCACTGTTGTCCTCAGACCTGGCTGGCGCGTGGGACCCCCCCAAGCTCTCTGTCCTGGCATCAGCCATAGTGCCTTCTAGCTGGTGCTGAGGAGAGGTTCCTGGTGAGCTCCTTGGGGCCTGTGGATGTTTATTTTATTTTAAAAGTGAATTACTGTGTAGCAGAGAGTATCTTTCAAACGTGAATGGAGCAAGCCCCCCCCCCATGCAGTGTTGGCCACTCCAGGGATTTGTCCTACAGGGACTGTGGCTCCCTCATGGTCAGATCCCACCCATGTCAGCTGCAACCTCTGCTCCACTGCTGGTTCCTGAGGGATTCATCCAGACCAGCCTGAGTAACGCTGGGCCACATCCAGAGCCAGCTGCTGGTCACCTTAGGAGCAGCAAACATCTGCAGCTGCACCTGCCAGCCCCATGGCCCCAAGGCAGGGGGGCTGTCACCAACTAACACAGAGTCCTGGGACATTCCTCTGATGGGGTGCCAGGAGGTCACAAACTGCCCACACATGGCCTCCCACGAACATGCCTGCACAGATCAACCCAAGGACATGGTGGTGTCTGGACAGACACACAGCCACCACTCAGCACCCAACTGTGTATATGCCTAAGAACCATCACCAGCAGCATGCTGGGATGCCATCTTATGACTCAGCACCATCCCTGGACTGAACGTGGGTCACCATCTCCCTCCTATCTCATTCCTACTCTCCTCAGGGTGGCCAGCCTGTTGGCAAAGATAGTTTTTTACCCTGCTTTGTCAGGTGGATTTTACCCCTCCCTACCAGCCCTTGACCCCCAAAGAGGGTCCTGTGGTTTTAAAGTCAAACTGTTGACAGTGACACAGCTGCACAGCAAGGAGCTGAACCTCCAGAGCCATCCACTGCTCCTTAAGCCTTTCCACTTTGGCAGTAGGATCAAGGAGAAAACCTTCTGGGCCTCCCTTAGCACACACCCCCAGAGCCATGTGGTCACTCTTGATATGCTCAGAGCCTCTTCTGGCAATATTATTTAAAACATATATATACACATCTCATTAGACCATACAACCAATCCAAAGTTCACTGTATTTCTAATTGCAAAGATTTATTTAAATACTTAACTTGTATGTACTCACACATTGGTTTTTGATGGCATTATTAACCTTGAGCTTCTATGCAGTGTCTTAGAAATATGTTTTGGCTTTAGTTTCTCAAAACATGTCAAATTAGATCACTTGTAACTTTAGAAGAAGGAGACTACAAGGCAGAAACTATAGTGGGATTAAAACCTGTCCACACAATAGTAGAAGTGATGTGAGTCGAGTCAGTCATTCTTTCTGTGATGCTCTCTTCCACCACCCCCAACTTCACTCTTTCTTCTTCCTTTCCTTTCATCTTTTCCTTCTCTTCCATTTCCCCCCTTTTTGCCATGGACTTTCTTTTTGCATCCTGTGCTGCTGGCACCCCGAGCTGCTGGAGCAGGACTTTTCCCTGGAAAAAAAAATGAAGAAAATCCAACACCACATATTTCTTTGGGGAACATTCAGTTTCTCTGGAACAATAAACTGAAAGCAGGTAAAAGACTGGAGGATGTTCCTATCTTGGTGTAGTTAATTGCATGTGATGTGAAGACACAGCTTGGGTGGCTCACCTCCACAGGGCCCAGCAAGCCATGACCACCCACGGGAGGGGTGGTCCTTCTAGCAAACATATCCAAGAATGTTCTAATCCTGCAGTTCATAGTGTTCATTACCTCAGGGCTCAGTTAAACGCTGAGAGTATGGCTCATAAGGTACAAAAGAAATGCTAATCCCATTGTCCAACAGCAAAAAGCCCAGGAATCTGGGAGTGGGGCAGAGGGCATGAGAGGCTCCCAGAGCAACAGATCTAATTACTGCTTTGGGTCTGAGTTAGGGGATTTCAGGTCATTTTAAATAAAGGACAACCATGGGAGAGAAAAAACAAAACAAAGGAACAAACAGAAACCTTTCTACCTCAAAAGGAACTAGAAAGGAAGAGACAACTTAAAAAAAGTTTGTTTATTGCTGAGAAACATTCTGTCTACAGGAAGACACATCTTCTGAATTTAAGCCACTGAATCCAAATTGAATGCAATTTGGCATTTGGCAAACAGGAAAGGGATTACTACTAAAAGAAGCAGCAGCTTACATAATTACTAGTTAACACCACGCAACTGTGTCTCCAAGACATGACATTGTTAAAAACAAGGTAGTAAAAATCTATTTTCTAAATGAATGTGAATTTTTTTCATGTTTGAGTCTTCCAGTGTACAGCTGCCCCATTACTCACCATCTGTCCTTGTACTATGATCCCTTCCCTCCCCTTATTCTTCGGTTCTATGCAGAGCCCATGCTGGTGAGCCTGTGTGATATAACTTATCCTCACTATTCCCAACACACAGGGTTTCATAACTATCCAGTTTAAAAGTCCCATCCCAGGCAGCCACTAAAATGCAGATCCATTGCACACCTTCTGTGAATACAGCAGTTCTGTGTCCATCCTCACATTTGGCAGATTTCTCATTCACTTTGTGTGAGCATCTGCTAACTAAATAGTCTAGTTTCTACCATGCCAGTCTTCTGCTGCTGTCTAGCATGGGGAGGGAGTGTGATGTGACCACATTTTTATCAGCTCGTGTGGTTTTCAAGAACCACAGTACTGTGGTATCACAATTCCATGAACAAAAGTCAGAAATCACTTTATTTCTCTTCTAATACACAAGTAGATGTGATGAAGAGGTAGAGTTTGGATGGGAAGTTCCACTCTGCCTAGTTTGTAAGATCCACTGTGGTCCTTCAGCCTGGAAAGTTGTCTGTTGAAATCCACAGTAACTAATCTTAGTCTTAGAGCATTTCCTTCTCTCTGCACTCACCTTCAAGATTCTGTTCTCTTGAAAGTGAGAGTAATGACACAGTTGCAGCTCTCTTAAAGCTGGTGGGTTTACAAAAAACAGCTGCTCAAGTAGGTGAACTGAACCTTTTTCTTTAAATTCCTTCATCAAACACATTTTGCTGGCCCATGACAAGAAGGAGACCCCCAGGTCAGCACTCAGACACACCCTGCAGCAGACAGCAATGAGAGTCAGACTTACCCTGCAGCCCCCACACTCCGGCCGGTGCCGCTCGGCCCAGGATTTCTTCCTGCAGGTTTCACTGCAAGTGAAGACTTCATGGCAACGCCTGCAAGGTGACAGCTGGACCCCAACTGAGCGGCCACACTGGCAGCAGGACTTAAAGAAGGGCAGTCTGGAACAAAGGCAGTTGTAAAGTGTGAGCACACTGCATGTTTGGGGTGTTCCTCAAGGTAACAGCATGTTTGCAGATCCCAGTAAAACTGAATCAAAATGGCTACAATACAGAAATAACGTTCAACTGTGAGAAACAGGAGACTCAGGAACTCACCACAGGAGTTCGCAGGGAACAGAGCACACAGCAGCTGCAAAGGCAGTGCCCAGGAACAGCCCCAGAAAGGCCAAGTGTCCCACAAGAACCATGGTCAATCTTTGCCAACCTGGCCTGCACACCCTGCACCAGTGCTCTGTGCCTCTGTGTGCCCATGGCACAGTCTCTGGAGATGCCTATTCCCAAACGGGCAGGAAGGACAGATTATATATGGCCAGAGATAATACAGCCAAGCTGGAAAACTCAAAAACCCCTCCTAGAATCCACTGGAATACTGCAGAGGCCACCAGGGACACTCAGGCTGCTGCATTCCATCAGTTATTCCAACATCAGAGTAGAAAATGAGGAGTGCTTGGGCTAAGGGTTCCACTGGGGCTGGGAAGCAGAATGTTAGATCTAAGCACAACCTGAGCTACATATTTACACACTTTTAAAGCATTTAAGAACCTTTTCCCACTAGCTAGCAACTTTCACTGAGGTTTCATCTATCTCTGCAAGTCATCGCTCAGATCTATTTGCAAAACCTTTGTGTGCTACTTTAACCTTCTGGATTTTATTTTAGTTCACTTTATGTTCTTCTGGCTATTTCCACGTCTTATCCTACTGTCGAGCCATCTCGGTTCAACAAAAACGCTGCCTCAAAATCTGTGTCTTCACAAGTGCCCCAGTTCCTCTTGATTCAAACACTGAGACAACATTCGGAAGCCCATGAGCTCCCTGCCACAGGAGAAGCTTATGACAGGACTCAGTAACCTTGAGGCAAGTATTTCCATTATTACTGAAACTTTTGTTAATGCACAATTCCAAGGATAACATCCAAATTGTTTAAGTCATTCCTGCAATTTCTGGAACTACAAAATTTGCCCAGACCTGTTTCTTAGCACTTGCACACTACTCTAAGGTCCCAATGTCATTGATCGGCTTAAAACACATGGACACTGCTTCCCATGGGCAGATTGGGTATCACACAAACTCTCCTGGCAAAGTCTAAAGCTGAAGAGCAGTGATGAGATCAGAGCAGAGAGAGAAGCCAACTGCAGCTGGTAAGTCTGGATAGATTTGAGAGGAAAAAGAGAAAAGAGGAAAGCAGTGGGTGACAATGGCTTTGGTGAGGGAAAAACCAGAGCATAGAAGTTTTGAGTAAGAACAGTCAATACTCAAGTGCAGTGTCTCAGCCCTACCTCACTTGATCCAGGTGATGGCTCCCTCCATCCTTCTTTGAAACGTGTGTATGAACAGCAGAATTCCCTGCTCCAACAAACAGGGAAAACAAAAATCACTATTCTGACCGGAGAATTATAATATTAGTCACAAGATCCACCTACATTAACAGCCTGCTTGGTTCTGTCTGTGTATAAAATTTATCATAAGATGCATCTTCCATCAACAACCTTCAGATGCCAAGAAAAAAGGAGCCAAGTTGCTATGTCACAATCAAGAGGAAGAGACCACACAGGTCATTTGCTCTTAGTTCAACTTGTGACAAGCCATTGCCACAGGTTTGCTGAACTGCAAAGGGGACAATCCTACAGTCAGGGTTCCCTTCCCCATCTTCTGCCCCAAGGACTGGTGTCTGAAGACCCAGGTTCTAAGCCTGATTTCACCAAACATTTGAGCACTACGGAGGATGTAACTCAGATCATCTTGGTGTATATATCAATTGTTGCTACTCTACTAGCAGAAGGGCATTGATACAAAGAAGTCTCAGGAAAGGACCCCACTTGCCATAAGGAATGACTAGACACTAGATGCCCACAGTGCCACTGCCTGCATCCTGGTGAAGCAATTCCAAGGCTCTCCCATGAAAGAGGAACAAGTCTTCAAACACTCCTCAACACATGGTAATAGATCTTGTGCAGGGATTTATCAGGAAGCAGCTGGCAGGCACCAAACTCATCTCCAGATTTTCTTCACAATGCCTTGTGCATTCTCCTTAATGTTTGCAGAACCCCTGCATCTCCTCACCAACACATCCACTCACATACAGAACACTGACACATAAGTGGCTCAGAGTGAAAGCCAACCTGCTGGATCCTGTGATGTGGGACATTCTAGTTGTGCCAGTTATCAGTTTGGTGAGTGCTCACACGTTAACTGAAACAATTTTCAAATGTTTCTTCAGGGGGAATCATAGGATCACAGAATGGTTTTGGGGGGGAAGGGACCTGTAAAGATCAGCAGTCCAAGCTGTTGCAGTGAGCAGGGATACCTCCCACTACATCAGGTTGCCCAGAGCCCCATCCAACCCAAACTTGAATGTTTCCAGGGACTGGGCATCTACCACCTCTCTGCGAAACCTGCACCAGTGTTTCACCACCCTGAGTGTAAAAATTTCTACCTAATATCCAGGCTACATCTCCCCTCTTTCAGTTTAAAACCATCACCCCTCGAACTATCACTGCAGGCCCTGCTAAAAAGTCTGTCACTATCTTTCTTGTAGGCCCCTTCAGGCACTGGAAGGTGCACTAAGGTCTCCCTGGAGCCTTCTCTTCTCCAGGCTGAACACCCCCAACTCTCCCATCCTGTCTCCAGAGCAGAGCTGCTGCAGCCCTTGAACCATCTCCGTGGCCTCCTCTGGACTTGCTCCAACAGCTCCATGTTCTTCCTGTGCTGGGGACCCCAGAACCAGACCCAGCCCTGCAGGGGGGTCTCACCATAGTGGAGCAGAGGGGGAGAATCCCCCACCTCAACCTGCTGGTCATGCTGCTGGTGATGCAGCCTGGCATAGGCTTTGCTTTCTTGGCTGCCAGTGCCTAGGGTCAGCTCATGTCCAGCTTTTCATCCACCAGTGCCCCCAAGTCCTTTTCCCCAGGGCTGCTCTCCATCCATTCTCCACCCAGCCTGTGTTGGTATGGGGGGTTGCCCCAACCCAGGACCTTGCACTGTGCTCATCTTGCAGAGTTCCCTCTCTCAACACTTCTGGAAGCACCAGAAAGTTTCTTAGAACTGAGAAGACAGCTGGAAGGCACCGCTTGTCCCCTGTTGCATCACTCAGTGTCCCACACTGCTTCCCTGTAGTGAGGGCCAGCAAGGATGAACAATAGCCCAGAGCAAGCAGGAAGATAAATGAGGTACCTGGAGTGTGGTGATCAAGTGTGACTCATGATTACACCTATAAATGGCTTAATTTATTTTCCTTTCTGAGGATCAGCTGCACTTGGAAGCAAAAAAATCACAATTTAGTATCTACCCAGAACATCAGTGTGGGATGCAAAACCCCTCGTTAGCTCTAAGGAGGCTGTCCCACCATCGAGGGGGACCATTACTGCTGTTCTTTTCAGAACAACTGCTGTGCACATTCCAGAGGTAAGCCAACTGCTGACCACGTAAGCTTTCTTGTTAATCAGAAAGCCATAAAAAAAATCTTATATTAGTTTTAACTAGAACTGTCACAGAATCCCAAGCCTTGAACAAGTTTTTTTAAACAAATATATCCAGAGAAAAAAGAATCAGGCAGAAATTTATTATTTATACTTCACAGTAAGATTCTTTTTAGAAGGGATTATTATAAGAATTACTTTAGTAAATAAATTTTTTTATTTAGTAATACATAAATAGTTATTCTAGATACAATATATAACATAAATACGTATCTTAATGTATGTTTTATTTCAAATATATATTAGTTCAGAAATCCATTATTTTAAAGTTTGATCAATAATGTCCTATCACAGCATCTAGAATTACTATAATATATAACCCACAATAACTTCTCCTGAATTGATTGTAGCCTCAGGTAAACACATATTACTTCAGGTTTTCATGCCTGGGTTTAAGGTTACAATTAACTCTTTCCAATCCAATTAGGGATACAATCTCACTGTGACACATGAGGGCAAGGATTGCCTTCACAGGCAAGACTACCAGAGGTGTTCAGACTTCAAGTGATTCATTTGGTGCTGAGCTGAGTTTCACAACAAATGAAGAGAAAAAGGAAATTCCCATGGAAGTTTCTGAAGAAGGGCTCAGGCAATTCCTAAGGACACAAGAGGCCACATGTCCCTACGTGTGGTCCTATGGGTACATGAAATGACACCATACCTGAGAGTACCTGCTGTAGGCATAGTCCACCACCACCTGCTGTAGGCATAGTCCACCACTGTTCCCACAGCCTTGCCCTGTCCCTCCCTGAGAGTAACTGGTGCAAGGATATCTGCACCAGCTTCAAGCAGCTTATTGACCTGAAGAAAGCAAATCGTTACATGGTCAAGCAAAAAGAAAACCTCCTCAAAAATAGCATTGACACCACAGCTACAGAGACAGGGTCAAGCACCAGAGCTCAACCTCCCTTTGTGAGAATATTCTGTGTGCCAAACCCTGCATCTCTTCTGTCCCTCTAGAGCTGATGATGAATTGACAAACCTACATGTCTGAGTAAAACCTTCTTGCACACAGTTGCTATTTGTTTCTGGATATCTCCAAATCTTGCAGTGACAACAAAGCAGGAACAGCTCAGGCCCAGCCCAGAGGCCCATGGCCTCTGCTTCCAGAGCCCCAGCAGCAGCCCACCCCACCTGCACCCTGAATATCAGCCCTGTGCTCCAGGGATGAGGAGAAAACCCCTGATTTCCACAAGGCCAAACACTGCAGTTGAGCTCATCAGAGAGGAGGAAGTGTCTCACTGCAAGCAGCACTGAGCACTGCACAGTAACAGCCAAACAACATCTCTCCCTGCATGGAGGCTGCTCGTGTGTGTTAAAATGGTAATGGTCAGACCTGGCCGTGCTGTGGGCACTACAACCATCCCAGCAGACTTTAATGTCACTTTTCCTCTTCTACACAGAAGGTAATAAACCTCTTTACTCAAACATGAAAATAAATTTCTGTACAAAATCCTGGCTCCTCAAGAGAGGAACAAACAGCACTAGGAATAGACACAGATTAATTGCTCTGCAAAAAAAAAATCAGCCTACTCATTACTGAAAAAGGGGACTCGGTGCAGCCGAGAAACATCACTGCTTTTCAGCAGTTTAAAAAGCCAATGAAAGGGTAGATAGTGTCTCACCAAAGCGATCCTCTGTGCTGCTGTCCTCTGCCATCCGTAGGCTGTGCTGAGCGCGGCGCAGAGGGCGCTGCTGACCCCTCCACCCAGCGGCAGGTTGGGGTCAGCCCCGTGTTTGAGGAGTTCAACCACTGCCTGTAAGTGGGACCGGTGAGTGACTGGAGAAGCCATTACTGGCAGTCCTGCAGCAGGAAGGTGAGACCCTACCCAGATCAGATGACACCCTAAAACGTCACAGTTTTTTCGATGGCACATCTGGAGTATCTGCTCATATTTGTCCTGGCTTCAGCAGCACACAAAAATTTAATCCACTGGACAGCAGTTTTCACATTTTTAGCGTGAATCATAATGTCATCAGGGAATACTTAACCAAACAACAGTATCAAACACATGAGAAGGTAGCTTTAAAAATCACCTGGTCTCATTCATAAAGTGTATTTTTTTAAAAAAATGCTTTATCACAAAGATAAGGTTTTGAGAGGTGGATCACTCACCACATATTAGCTACAGAAAAGATGGAGAGGGACTTTTTACAAGGGCATGAAGTGATGAGAGGAGGGGGGAATCGTTTAAGCTGAAAGAAGATGAGATTGAGATGAGATCTTAGGAAGAAATCCTTCACTGTGAGGGTGGTGAGACCCTGGCCCAAATTGCCCAGAGAAGCTGTGGCTGCCCCATCCCTGGAAGTGTTCAAGGCCAGGCTGGATGGGGCTTGGAGCAACCTGGTCTGGTGGGAGGTTTCCCTGCAGAGAGGTTGGAACTAGACAATCTTTAAGGTCTCTTCACACTGAAACCATTCTCTGATTCCATACTTCCATGCAGTTGTAGCCATTTCTATGATAACCCCTTCCATAGTCCACACTCAAGTCCAGATTTATTTTTATAGACATTTGATTCCCTTCCAGTGAAAGGAATATAGTTAAAGAATAACAACACAAACCAGATATTTTCTATTATGTTCTACCATTTAAGTTACAGAAGGTGAAGGCATGGACTGTGAAAAGGAAGATCTCCCCACTGCAGGAGAAGAATAGGTTCATGACCATCTGAAGGACCTGAAGACGCACAAGTCTATGGGACCTGATGGGATTCATCCACAGCTCCTGAAGGAACTTGCTGAAGTTGCAAAGCCTCTGTCCTTCATATTTGAAAAGTCTTGGCAGTCTGGAGAAATCCCGACTGGAAAAGGGGAAACATAACTCCCATTTCCAGTAAGGGAAAAAAGGAAGACCTGGGGAACTATAGACCAGTCGGTCTCATCTCTGTGCCCAGGAAGCTCATGGAGCAGATCCTCTTGAAGGCTCTGCTAAGGCATGTGGAAAGCAAAGGGGTGACTGGTGGCAGTCAACACAGCTTCAGCAAGGGCAAATCCTGCCTGACTATTTTGGTAGCTTCTACCATGGGGTCACAGCATCAGTGGACAAAGGAAGAGCAACCGACATCATCTCCTTGGACCTGTGCAAAGGCTCCAACACTGTCCCACACAACATCCTGGTATCAAAACTGGAACAGGACGGATTTGATGGATGGAGCACTCCTTGGGTAAGGAACTGGCTGAATGGTCACACTCAAAGAGTGGTGATCAACAGCTCCATGTCCAGATGGAGACATGTGATGAGTGGTGTTCCCCAAGGGGTGGTACTGGGACCAGTGCTGTTTGACATCTTTGTTGGCGACGTGGCCAGTGGCATTGAGTGCACCCTCAGCATGTTTGTGACAACACCGAAGTGTGTGGTGAGGTGACAGGCTGGAGGGAAGGAATCCATCCAGGATGGGAGGAGGTCCTACACCTGGGTTGGGGCAATCCCAAACACAAATACAGGCTGTATGGAGAATGGATCAAAAACAGTCCAGAGGAGAAGGACTTTAGGGTGATGGTGGATGAGAAGCTCAACATGAGCTGGTAAGGTGCAACTGGAGCCCAGAAAACCAGCTGTGTCCTGAGCCGCATCAAAAGAAGCGTGGCCAGTAGGTCAAGGGAGGTGATTCTCCCTCTTTAAGTCGGCTCTTGTGAGACCCCACCTGGAGAACTGTGGCCAATTCTGGAGCCCCCAACATAAGAAGGACATGGAGCTCCTGGAGAAAGTCCAGAGAAGGGCCACGAAGATGATCCAAGGGCTGGAGCAGCTCTGCTATGAAGACAGACTGAGGGAGTTGGGGCTGTTCAGCCTGGAGAAGAGAAGGCTCTGGGGGGACCTTATAGTGGCCTTCCAGTACCTGAAGAGGCTACAGGAAAGCTGGGGAGGGACTTTTTACAAGGGCTTTCCATAATTTAATCCTGGCTAACTGGAGGAGGTCCCAGTGGACTGGAGGGTGGCAAATGTGACACCCATCCACAAGAAGGGCCAAAAGGAGGATCCAGGGAACTACAGACCTGTCAGTCTGACCTCAGTGCCAGGGAAGGTCACAGAGCAGATCATCTTGAGGGCCATTACACACCACTTACAGAACAACCAGGTGATCAGGCCCAGTCAGCACAGGTTCATGAAAGGCAGGTCCTGCTTGATGAACCTGATCTCTTTCTATGACAAGATGACCCGCCTGGTGGATGACGTTGAAAGGCTGTGGATGTTGTCTCCCTGGACTTTTGTAAGGCCATTCTTGTGCAAAAACTGGCTGGTCGTGGCTTGGATGGGCCTGCTCTCTGTTGATTAAACACTGGCTGGACGGCTGGGTCAGAGAGTGGTGGTGAATGGAGCTAAATCCAGCTGGTCACAAGTGGAGTCCCTCAGGGCTCAGTGTTGGGACTTCTTTTCAACATCTTTATTGATGACCTCAATGAGGAGATAGAAAGCACCCTCAGTAAGTTTGCAGACAAAGCCAAGTTGGGAGGGAGTGTTGATCTGCCTGAGGGTAGGGGGGCTCTACAGAGGGACCTGGACAGACCAGATCTATGGGCCGAGGTCAATTGTGTGAGCTTCGACAAGGCCAAGTGGTGGGTCCTGCACTTGGGCCACAACAACCCCCTGCAATGGTACAGGCTGGGGGAAGGGTGGCTGGAAAGCTGCCTGGCGGAAAGGGACCTGGGGGTGTTGATTGACAGTGGCTGAATATGAGCCAGTGTGTGCCCAGGTGGCCAAGAAGGCCAAGGGCATCCTGGCCTGTATTAGAAATAATGTTGGAAGCAGGTCTAGGGCAGTGATCCTCCCCTGGTACTCAGCATTGGTGAGGCCCCACCTCGAGCCCTGTGTCCAGTTTTGGGCCCCTCAACACAAGAAAGACATCGAGGGGCTGGAGCAGGTGCAGAGAAGAGCAACGAGGCTGGTGAAAGGCCTGGAGAACAAGTCTTATGAGGAGCAGCTGAGGGAACTGGGGCTGTTTAGTCTGAAGAAAAGAAGGCTGAGGGGAGACCTCATTGCTCTCTACAACTACCTGAAAGGACATTGTAGAATGGTAGGTGCTGGTCTCTTCTCACATTAAATAGTAATAGGACAAGAGGGAAACAGCCTAAAGCTGCACCAGGGGAGGTTTAGGCTGGACATGAAAAATACCTTTTTCACTGAAAGGTTTGTCAGGACATTGGAACAGGCTGCCCAGGGAGGTGGTTGAGTCATCATCCCTGGATGTGTTTAAAAATCATCTAGTGTGGTGCTTGGGAATATGGCTTAGTGCTGGACTTGGTAGAGTAAGGTTAATGGTTGGACTTGATGAACTTAGAGGTCTTTTCCAACCTATATGATTCTATGATTCTGTGATTCTATGTAGGTTTGGCTGCCACCAGACAAGACAGACATGAATGAAGAAGCACATCAAATAATGAAGGTAAAGATACTCACCAAGTCATTCCCACTGGCGATGGGTAAGGACAGTGGTGAATGGCCACTCCACAATGTGTTTGGATTTGCCTGATGCATTAAAAGGAGGCAGATAACATCTCTGGCATGCTTTGTCAGCAAGTGTGGTGGAAAAAGGGAGAATCAGATCAGAATAAAGTTAACTTTTTAATACTAAATTTAAAAATAATAATCACTAAAATGAGCAGCATAAAACACATTCAAACCTTTCACCGAACCTATGATGTTCCAGTAAAAAGACAAATCGACTTTCTCATGACTGAGAACCCCAAGCACAGAGGTGTCATACATGAAACCTCTTCACAGGCAGATTATCACATCTCATTTCTCCTGCCACCAGCAGGAAAGTGCAGGTTTGCTTCTGAAGTAGGTCTCCTCTCTCAAATGCCTTTCTCCAACTATATGCATCCCGAGGCTGCTGGAAGAATGTTACTATAGCACAAAATCAAATGCACAGAGGCACCTGCATGCCAGAACTAAGATTGTCCAACTTCAAATTGGCCTTGTGGGTGATTAAGTTAATGGCCAATTAACCAAAGGAAAGTCAACTAAAGGAATTCTTCTTGTCAAACAGAACTCCAAAATATAAGAAATGTTTTTCCACGAGTGCTAATAGATTTTTCATCAGTACAACACTAATAATTCAGTAGAAAATTAGTTTATTCCTGGTATTCAATCAGCTCCCTAAAGAGGGATGAAATGTCTTCACTGCCATGTTGTGTCATTTGAGATTAGTTTAGAACTACTCCCTGTGAGTGGAGCCTCAGAGGCTACAATCCTACCTTGTTGTTATCCTCTCTTCCACATGCAATATGCAGTGCAGTCCTTCCACCTTCCTCAGGGACACGATCACTACAGGAGGAAAAGTACTCTCGTGGTGGCCCAGCTTTGTTCTTCAGTTGCAAAGTGACACCTCCTGTCCAGCTGGCTTCCCTGGCCTGAGCCTGAGGAATCAAAATGAAATTATGTGCACATTTGCAACACAGCTTAAAGACAAGTTAACAGAAAATAAACCTGCCTGGTTATCCCTGGGTCTGGATCTCAGTCATGGACAGGACTTGTTCAGCCCCATAAAAACAACAGCCACCCTTTTTCTGCTTTCTCCTCTACATCTGGGTCTCACCTGCTAGGCTGCTTTGCAATGCACACTAAGAGATTTAGTAAAACCACTGGAGAAGTGTAAGGAAGGCAAATTTGAGAGACAGATGTCACTAAATTTTACTGGACCAGACAGCACAGTGTAGGGAGTGGGAGCACAAAGGACCTGACTTCAGTCAAGCTCATTCTCATGTCATTCATTTAAGGTATCTGAGTACAGGGTTACCAGATGAATATAAAAAATGGAAGTGATATCTGAGAAAGTAAATCTTGCTTACATTGTGTCTGAGCATTCTCTAAGTACTGTTGATAAATAGGTATTCAGTTCTCCTGTTTACTACTTAAAGGACAAAGTACTAAAATTCAAACTGACAGAGCCATCTAATCCCCCTGTCCTGCAGACATTCACCTTAGTTCTTGTCATGACAAGATACATTTTATCAGTCTAGTTACATAAGCCAACTCCTTCTTTAAGTGACTGAGACATGATGGTATGCCAGGGGGGGCTGGTCAATGTCATTGCAAGGACCCTCGGGGTCACCCTGAATGGCCATGGCAAACAGGTGAGGTTTCTGAGGAGTTTCTTTGCATTTCTGGCAAAATGGAAGGAAGAACCAGTGAACTACAAGCTGCTCAGTCTCACCTCAGCCTATGGGAAACTAATGGAAAAAATCTTCTGAGAAGCCATACTACAGATAGGAAGGGGACTGGAAGCAGCCAGCCTGTATTTGCAAAAGAGAAAAAACACCTGGCAAACATGACAGCATCTTACAAGAGGACCAGGGTGAAAGATGGGAAAGCAGTGAATGTTGTTTACTTCAACTTGAGCAAGGGCTCTCAACCACTGTCATCATCAACATCCTCACAGACAAGCTGAAGAAGTATGGACTAGAAAACTGGACAGTGACGTGGACAGTGGGTTGTGGTCAGCAGCACAAAATCCAGCTGTGCTTTACCCAAGGGGCAGATACTGGGGTCAAGGCTATTTAACATCTTATCTTGCTGGGATAGAGTGTACCCCCAGCAAGTACACAGACAATAAAAAACTGGGAAGAGTGTTTTAATGCACCACATGGTTGAGCTGCTCTTCAGAGACACCTGGACAGGCTAGAGAATTGGGCAGAGAGGAATCTTATTAAATTCAACAAAAGGTTGAATGCCCTCACTGCACCTGGGGAGGAATAACTCCAGGCACTAGTACAGGCTGGGGCTGACCAGATGGAAAAAAGCCTTCTAAAAAAGGACCTGGAGGTCTTGGTGGACAAGCTGAACGTGAGTCAGCACTGTGTCTCTGCAGCAAAGAAGGTCAACAGCATCCTGGGCTGCATTAGGAATAGTGTTGCCACTGGAACAGGTTGCTCAGAGAAGCTGTGGAGTCTCCACTTGTGAAGATACTCAAGAACCAACTGGGACTTGATCTGGAGCAACTTGCTATAATTGATCCCACTTTGATCAGGGGTATTGTACTACACAATCTTCAGAGGTCCCTTCCAAACTTTCAACTGTTTTGTAACTACATGATTTTGTTACTCCCAACTTAAAGTAATTTTTCAGGTAACAGATGCCAGAAAAAGCATGTATTGCTGATATAGCTCCATCAGCAATAGAGAATTATCATCAAAAATGGCAACCCTCAGACGTGCTATACTACCAAACAGCTACTGCTAGGCTGGCCTTCTGCAACCTGGAGGCACAGCAAGTGCTGCAGGAATCTAGCAGAGAGAGCCTGGGTTCAAGGAAAAGAGAAATAAGGAAAGAAAAGATTAGGCCAGCTCCATGGAGATGAAACAAGCATGTCCCATCACAGACACAACTGTTTCTGCAGTCGTATCTTCAGGCATTTGTACTGGACTAGACACAAGAGACATCTAAACTCTGCCTTATAAAAGGCATGATAAAAAAATGTTCTGAGGCAACAAATCCAGAGGGGTATGTTTACTGCAGCCCAATACTACAGACCTCAAGTGGCTTTGCCTTTTTTTTTTTTTTTAAAGGCTCTTTCAGTGGAATGCAAAGTTTTCATGTGAAATCAAGCAGGCAGGAATCTCAACTCCCTGCTGAGGTCCTGTGCAACCTGAATTTCAACAGCTGAAAGAAAAAGAGGAGAAAAAGCAACATACCTTATCTGGACCATATATTTCACTTCCATCTTCTGCCCTTGCATTCAGATCTGGTGCAGAATGCAGGAGGTGTTGTGTTATCTGGACCCCTTCTGCCCCAGGAATTGAGACAGCTATGTGCAGAGGTGTCAACCCCCGGAACTGAAAACACAGACACAGCATTAGAACTCATGTTTATCACAACTGCAGCACTTCAACAGTGCTAAATATTTTTTCAAAGAATAATCCAAGCTCATTCTTCCCACATGCTGTGTCTCACCAGTAGTCACCATGACCTTTGAGCCTGGAGTTACAGGACTCTGGAACACTTCATCTTCCACACACTAAATATCACAACAGCCATTACCAACTTGAGAAGTGGTTTCACAAGTGTTCCCCAGCCACTCACAAGCTTGGCAGCCAGGAAACATAATGAGAAAAAAAAATACTTGGAGGCTAAGGGGATTTGAGTTCTCTATATTAAGAAAGGTATCTTTGAACAAGATAATGGCTCTAATCAGCTTTCTGGCCATTCTAAAACTTATTCTGCCAAGCAGGATATTTCACAGTAGGACACTGAAGCTGCAGTACACATCTAGAATCTCACACTATGAATTATGATCCAGTAAAACCTTAGATGAAAGCTGCACATCAGTCCTGGCTCCCCTTGCTAAGAGGAGTTTCACTGCTTCTGCATCTGCAGCTTTAACAGCAAAGAAGAGAAGGTGTGGTAGGACCCAGGATGTGTTGGGATCTGCACCTCGACGAAGCAGCAGTTGGGATTGTTTCCCATCTCTTCTGTTGTCTAGAATTGGCATGGAAAATACCAGAACAATTTATTAGCACCTTCCAAGAAAACAGAAACATCTGGTGGAGTGGAATGACTCCCAGGGAGCAGAGATGAAAGGTGCCACTCCACAGAGGGAAGGGATGGCAGCGTGTAGGTCCACATCATGATGTCCCAGTACCACCCAGGCAGCAGGGACAGCACGGCCAGCAGATCTCAGCCCACCACACCAGAGGAGTGCCAGGCAAAAGCTGTCCCTGTTCTCCTTGTGTGGGAACAGAGAGCAAAGCTAAGCAAGGTTCTCTGCATCTCCACTAGTCACCCACGTGTGACCTGTAAACATTAAATCCTAGACTTGTTTAATGAAAGAAGCAGACTGCTCATTCCCACCATCGAAGACTCCTTGGAAAGTTCTTTCCTCAATCATACCTCGTCCATCCACCCCAAGAAAACAAAAGGTAGAGTGTTTCCCTTAAACAAAAGCTGGAGCAGGAGCTATGCCAGGTTAGGACAGCGTAGTCCAGGTGCCATCTGCATTTCCATGGAGACAAACAATCCATGTGCACCCCCAAAAAAATCTGACACCACCAAAAAAAAAGAAAAGGGCAAACCACACTTGGAAATCACCCAGAAACTTCATCACAAAGTGTTCCCAGCAGAGACTCACCTTTTCAGGCATGGTATTAATTCAGCTTTACCCACGTGCCCCACATAGATCTTTGTATTCCAGCGAACAACACACAATATGCACAATATTGCAGATAACAAGGTGGGAGGATGTGCCACAAAAGTAAAATGTAAAGACCAGAAGCCAACCAGGAATTTCCAGTTTGAGAGTTTTAAGATACCAAAATGACCTGCAATGCTACAAAACTCAACACACAAATTTCATCATCTTTAGTGACTGCTCTGTAAGAAAAGCAAAAAGCAAAATGTGGCCCTTTCAAGACCCATAAAGGCAAAAGAGTTGGACTACATTTCAGTTGGCACAGCTGACCAGACACTGGCAGAAAACAAGTAGCAAGTTCATATGCAGTCAAAACTTCAAGAAATAAAGCTAATATATTCTCCTTCCTCACATCTACACTACACTGCAAGTGCCCATTGCACAGTCAGCAGCTTTCCATACTTGGCTAACAAGAAATATCCTTTTGTTCCAGCATGACATCCCTTGCTGGAACTCCATTTTCCAACTGCAATCTTTGCCCACCACAGACACGAGTGCCATAAGAGTGTATAAACAATGAGTGGCTTCTCTGGCATGAAAACAAAATTTGCCCAGTTAAGCAAACAAAAAATATCTTTCCCTGCACAGTCCTGTGAAATACATGAAATACTGTTACTTTCTTTATACAAAAGGGTTTATGAGAGTTGGTCTCCCATCTATAGTGTATGAGACTTACTCTGAGATTATGCCTTCAGCCACACTGACTGCTTCTGAGGATTCTGATTGTTCACTCCCCTTAAAAATGTAGACACAGAAAGAGGTTACAAAACTGAAAAAATCTTCCCTTGCCTGACTCACATATGAACACATCAGAACCGTAACACAGTACAGCATATAATGGTATTTTGTTAACAACTGTTAGGGAAACCATTTAGAAGTAATCTGTAACTAAGTTGGTTGTTGTTTTTTTTAATCTCTTAAAATAATGGAATATTTTTCTTGTTCAATTTCCAGGGTATCTAAAACATGTTCAGAAGAGTTACAAGTTTCTTCCAGTATACATCATCTAGCTTAAAAGAAAAAATATTGCTGAAATAAAACAATACACTTAACAGATTTTCAGCCTGCATTAGTTTGCAAGAGAATCCAGAACTAGATCTACAAGATGTTTTCAAATCTGGATGCATATGTGACTCAGAGGAAAAGTGAAAGCAATGTACAGAATCAGCCCTTGCAGAATCTCAGAGACTGACAGACACAAACCAGTGCAGAAAGATCCCCTCTCTAATCCAAATTACCTCCAAAACGAGACATAATAACTCCACATTGATTTTCCATGCAGTTTGAGCAGCTGCTACCTCCCACTCCTCTTCTCCCTTTCCCATACAACTCTTGCAACCTCAGCAACAGGCCACTTGAACATACTGTTGGAACTGCAACAGCAGCTTCAGAGGAACTAAGGATTATTTGGTTTCCTCAAGGCATGGGCCCCAACCTGCCCAGCCTGACATGAAGGCCTGAGCAGCACCTTTCCATTTCCAGACTCCATTGAACCATCTCAAAGAAGACACAGCTCCTGCCCAGACACCTTTTTTTACCCTGTTTTCTCCTCCTGGTTGGCAATTCCTGACATCCTTGCTTACATTTTCTTCCCCATTCCCAGGTCTGCACTCCTACAAAATGTGCCAGCGTTTGGAGCACTTCTCTGTCAGGGACAGGACTCCTCCCATGTGAGCTGTCCCCAGGGACCAGCAGACTCTGACAGTACAAGTGCTCTTCCCCAGAGCACCTCCACCATGACAGCAGGACAATCACCCACATCCTCTTGTTCTATTTAGGCTTTTGTAATTGCCACCAACTGCCCCAGTGCACCCTCCTGGTGTCAAACACCCACCCAATGCTACCTCACGTCTCTGCTGCTGACCCGGCGCCCGACCACGACTGCGGAGCGAGCCCTGACTGTGCCAGAGCCTGCTCCTCGGAGTCAGGAGCCAGCAGAGAGAGCAGAGAGCACTCTGCACCCTCAGGGTGCACAATGCAGAGAAGTTCAGACTTCTTCCTCGAGAGTACACACAGTAAATTTAAAAGGCAATCTTATGGCTTGAGGAAATAAGATATTATGATTCTGCCATTTTAGATGTGAAGTAAACAAACCTTGTAACTGTGCAAGCTCCTCTCGGCAATATTACCCTTGAAAGATTCTTCTGGATAAAAGAGAATAAAGCACATGGAGAGAGCAGATAACCCTTCATCATTACACTTATTTACATCAGCTCCACTATCAAGGAGAAGACTGACAACATCGTTGTGGGAATGAACCTGTAGAGGGAAACATCCATACTTGCACATACATGTACACACTTTAGCTTTGGAGGTGGAAAGAACTGACAACATCATTCTAAAGTAGAGATGCTCTACACATTTAGCTAGTCTAAATTTATATTTTCCACAAAACAGAAACACAAAACTGAACCGTGTCTCACAAGGTTCAGAACATCCGTTTTTCAGCTAATTTCTAACTAGTAAATTTCATGGCAATTCAGTGGTAAGAAAAAGACTAAAGTTGACTGAGATGGTTACAAGAGAAACACAGTGTTCTGCATTGTAACCTAGATTTTGCTAGCCCTTTACAACAAATGCCAACTATTGAGATGGCTGAAAAGGGTGTGAAGAAAAAGGCAGGGGGGTGGGATCTCATCCTTCTCCCACAGCAACTGACATGTGCAGCATGAGCTGTAGTCACCACCACTTCTCAGCAAAACAACTCTGAGTCTGATTTCAAACAGGTGAAAAAATAAAAAGTGCACAGTCACATCCAAGAAATAGTTCACTGCAGTCAGAACCTGCAATCAAACCTGGCATTTGAACTAAACTCTAACAATTACTGAAGGGCTTAGAATCATAGAATCATAGAACCTGCTGAGTTGAAGGGACATCAGGATCATTGAGTCCAACTCCTGTCCCTGTGTTGGGCACCCCAAGAATCACCCCATGTGCCTGAGAGCATCATCCAAACGCTTCTTGAACTCAGGCAGGTTGGTGCTGTGACCACTTCCCTGGGGAGCTTGTTCCAGTGCTCAGCCACCCTCTGGGTGAAGAACCTTTTCCTGATATCCAACCTAAACCTCCCCTGATTCAGCGGTTATTCAGGTTATTTATTTATGGTGGGATTTGGCATGATACTGGTCATTACAGACAGTGCTCATGCCACACCACTTCTCTGTTTCTCTGGTGTACTGAATATTCCTTTCACACCACGTTAATGAAACAAGAGAAAAATTTAATCCAGCCTGCTGTACCAGGAATTGCCTCATCGTGTGGTAAAGTCATGCTGAGCCTCTTACAGCAGCCGCAGCGAGTGCTGTGTACCCCCGTCTGTCGGCTGTGTCGGGGTGAACAGCCCGTTCCTCAGGATCACACAGGCCCCAGCACAGCCTCCTCGTGCTGCCGCCCCAATGAGCTGCTCTGAGGCGAGTTCCCTGGGTCCTGGGGGGCCGTCGGCACCACGGGCTCCTCGGAGAATGCGGCGAACGTCAGGAGTGAATTTTGCCTGACAGCGCCTGGGAAAGGAGAGGAAAGTGTAGCAGATTTAGGCAGCTGGGTACTCCTGGACCGCTAGGGCAAGAAAAGAAAACACACAAGAGTGTGTTGGTGAGCAAGATGGGAAAATAAGGCCAGCTGTCATTTTAAGAACTATTTCAGCTTGTGTGAGTTTGCTCACCTTCATGGCAGGGAGGCAAACTGGTGTAAAGGGTGCTGGCAGCTGCACACAGATCTTACCTACACAGGAGTTAAAGACTATCCAGCCACCAAACAGCCATGAAAATAAGAAAATACAATCTATCGTGTGTTATGGCCTGAAGCTGCACCAGGGGAGGTTTAGGTTGGATATCAGGAAGCACTTCCTCATGGAAAGGGTGATCAGACATTGGAATGGACTGCCCAGGGAAGTGGTGGAGGCACCGTCCCTGGATGTGTTCAAGGCAAGGCTGGATGTGGCACTTAGTGCCATGGTCTGGCTGATGTGGTGGTGTTGGTCATAGGCTGGACTTGATGATCTTAAAGGTCTTTTCCAGCCTTGGTGATTCTGGGATTCTGATTCTGTGTTTCTATGAACCACTTTATCATGCACACTCATTACATCTGGTTATGATTTAATTTCCACCACCTTCTTTAACAATAAAATATGCATACGTAGCTTGTGTTCCTACCAAAAAAGCAAATAAGGAAATACTCTGTGGGCCCAAAGAGCAACTCCAGGAACAAGTACTGAGCTACATAAAAACTGACCTGCTGCTGGCAGTTCTACAAGCTGCAGACTTGCTGCAGCACGTTTTGTACAGCCCTGAAGGAGGACAAGTGTCAAGGCAACCACAAAAGGTGTCACTGGCCACACTGGTAGTGCTTTTAAAAATCTGGCACTATGCTTCTCCATATTTCTACTTCTATGCAGGACACAACATTCTGAGAATAGGGAAGTTCAAAACAGGTCTCTACAACCTTGCCTCCCAATTCCTTTTAGAACTGGACTTTGAGAAACTCTTGACATGGTAGCGAAACTCTGACATGGTAGCGAGTAATGAGACTATTTTTAGAGGTGTGACCAGGAAAAAACTGATGTATGACTTAAAGGAATTAGGTTTGTGAATTGAGAGATGAATATGTTGTTTGTTTCTTTTTTTAAAAAAAATCCTCATTGTCAATTTGTAATCTCAAGGCCATGAAAAACAGTCTGGAGTGCAGCTTTTATCCTGCAACTTGAATCAGAAAACAATGAACACACATGGATAATAATTTCTAAAAATCCATACACAATAAACTAATAATCAACAGTTACCTGTGCTTATAAATATGCATCTGCATTCTAACCAGTAGAGGGGTTACATTTTTAACAGGCCAAGGGTCTTCCTTAGGCAGCTTTGGGGTGTTTTGAAAATACCAAGCATCACACTCTTCCAGGAAGGAGCGAGTCAAAGTAAGATGATCTGTGTCATGAGAATATGCAAAGACTCCTTCAGGGCAAATATCCTTATCGTCAAAAGGGAGATGCTTATAGCTACGGAGAAATGGGTCTTCCTCAACTGAAATGTACTTCTTTTGAGAACTGTCATCAATATATCTGTGGTGCATGGGATAATCCAAGAGAGAAAAAGAATTGGGTACTTCAGTACAGAGTTTAATTAGATGATCCCTGAGCCACAAGCCAACGTCCTGACGGCCATCCGGGTAGCTCTCGATCCCTGGTCCAAATCGCTCATCACATTTGTACAGCCCCTTTAAGGAACAAGTAAACTCATTAGTATCAATATTAGCATCAGTCAGAGATCAAACGAGGTATGTACAATTAAAGCCTGGTTTGTATTTAACCTGGCTGGTTCTGCCCTGGTCCACTCCCTGTTGCCAGAGCAGGACTCACTGAATCACAGAATCACAATGTCAGGGGTTGGAAGGGACCTCTGAAGATCATCGAGTCCAACCCCCCTGCCAGAACAGGACCAAAACTAGGGCAGATCACTCAGAAAGCCATCCAGACAGGTCTTGAAAGTCTCCAGAGAAGGAGACTCCACAATCTCTCTGGGCAGCCTGTCCCAGGGCTCTGTAACCCTCACAGTAAAGAAGTTCTTCCTCATGTTGAGGTGGAACTTCCTGTGCTAGAGTTTGAATCCATTGCCCCTCGTCCTATCACAGGGCACAAGTGAAAAGAGGTTGTTCCTGCCTTCTTGACACCCTCATGTATTTATAGACATTAATTAGATCCCCTCTCAGTCTTCTCCTCTCTAGACTGAAAAGCCCCAGGTCTCTCAGCCTTTCCTCATAAGGCAGGTGTTCCAGTCCCTTCATCACCCTTGTATCCTCTGTTGGACTCTCTCCAGTAGATCCCTGTACTTCTTGAACTGGGGAGCCCAGAACTGGACACAATACTCCAAGTGAGGTCTCACCAGGGCTGAGTAGAGGGGTATGAGACCCTCCCTTGATCTGCTGGACACACTCCTCCTAATGCATCCCAGGACGCCATTGGCCTTCTTGGCCATAAGGGCACATTGTTGTCCTGTGGATAACTTGTTGTCTACCAGGACTCCAAGGTCCTTCTCCACAGAGCTGCTCTTTAGAAGATAACCTCCTAACCTGTACTGGTGCATTTTGTTGCTCCTTCCCAGGTGCGTGACAAGACAGGCCAACAGAAGAGTCTCAGTAGCACATAAAGCACTACAGGACAGAAGTTTTAGTATTCCTATACAGATATCCTGGTTTGGCCATGACACTTTGGTAGGCAGGCATGAGCATTACCAAATTTAAAGAGTATCTGGGTCACATATATGGCTCAAGACAGGTTCATGCTAAGCTATCACAATCTCAAAACAGCTACTGGAAGCAAAAATTAGCAACTTCACATTGAGCTGTTTAGCTACAAAGATAAAGGAGCAGGAGAAAGGCACTACCACTAGCAAGAGTAAATTTCTGAGTGTAGTTATGATCTGAAACTTTTCTATTTTTCCCCTAGCTTTAAACTATACATCATATACTCAACTTAAAGATCTCCTAAACCCATAATTAGTGCCACATTGTCAACATCTATTAAGAATGCTACATTCCTGTTAATCACCTCCTCAATATAAAGACTGTTATGTTGTTTCTCTGTATGTTTTAGATTATTTGATGAATTGCACACATACCCTGGATCAGTAGGAACAGGTGGGTGTTGTTCCCCTCTGCTCAGGACTTTCCAGTTACACCTTCTAAGGAAACAAAGAAAGACTGCAAGCTCTTACAAAACAAGATTTCCAGCTTCTGTGAGCAACATCAGGTCTGAAAATGATGCAAAACAGACAACTGGACACTTCAGATTGCTGTCTATCTCCACAGTTTCTTAAAATGCAGAATTTTTCCAGTTTCATATTTTTGGCATTCTAATATGACTTTTAAGAGTAATGTCTAATAAGCTCTTCATCAACGAAGGAGAAAAAATACTGAAATCTTTTGTTAGATACTAGAATAAGAAACTTTTCCAGCCTTCAGATTTTTAGTTCTGGACAGATGGTATCACACCACAGGGCTGGAAGAAGGATCCAGGGAACCACAGGCCTGTCAGCCTGAGCTGGGTGCCAGAGTAATGCCTTTGACACCATTTCCCACATTATTCTCCTGGAGAAACTGGTGACTCATGGCTTGGATGGGTGTACTCTGCTGGGTAAAACAGTGGCTGATGGCCAGGCCCCAAGAGTTGTGGTGGCTGGTCACCAGGGCTGTTCCCCAGGCTCAGTGTTGGGGCCAGTTCTCTTTAAGATCTTTATCAATGATCTGGACCCCTCGTCCAGAGGGTCAGTTGCACCCTCAGTCAGTTTGCAGATGACACCAAGTTGGGTGGGATTGTTGATCTGCGTGAGGGTGGGAAGGGTCTACAGAGGGACCTGGACAGGCTGGATACATGGCTTGAGGCTCTGCAGAGGGATTAGGACAGGCTGAATCGATGGGCCAAGGCCAATTGCATGAGATTTGTCAAGACCAAGTTCCAGGTCCTTGGATTCCAACAACCCATGCAACACTCCAGGCATGGGTAAGAGTGGCTGGAAAGTGCCCATGGGAAAAGGACCTAGGGGTGTTGGTCAACAACAGTTGAATATGAGCCAGCAGTGTGCCCAGGTGGCCAAGAAGGCCACCAGCATCCCTGCATGTGTCAGCACTATTGTGTCCAGCAGGACCAGGGCAGGGATCATCCCCCTGTGCTGGGCACTGATGAGGGGACACCTCGAATCCTGGGGTCAGTTCTGGGCCCCTCAGGACAAGAAGGACATCGAGGGGTTGGAGCATGTCCAGAGAAGGGCAACAGAGCTGGGGAAGGGGCTGGAGCACAAGTCTGATGAGGAGCAGCTGAGGGAGCTGGGGGTGTTCAGCCTGGAGCAAACAAGGCTGAGGGGGAGACCTTCTGGCTCTGCAATGGCATGAGAGGAGGCTGGAGCCAGGGGGGGTCAGTCTCTGCTCCCAAGGAACAAGTGATAGAACAAGAGGAAATGGCCTCAGGTTGCACCAGAGGAGGTTTAGATTGGATATTAGGATTCTTCACTGAATTTCTTCACCCAGTTTCTTCACTGAAAGGGTTGTCAGGCCCTGGCAGAGGCTGCCCAGGGCAGTGGTGGAGTCACCATCCCAGGAGGGATTTAAAAGACATGTAGGGACATGGTTTAGTGATAGACTTGGTAATGTTAACAGTTGGACTCAATGATATTAAGGGTCTTTTCTAACCTAAATGATTCTGTGATCATCTTCAGTCCTTCCCCACGCAAAAACTGAGTACAGCAGAAGCTAGGCTGTTGAAAAGAGTGTCCTAACTCAATGGAGATCAAAGCATGACCATTTTGTTCTAAAGAAGCAAAACACTAAGGGAGCTGCTTGCAAAAAACCCACAAATTTTACTGTACTTCCTCACACTTTCTGATGACTTTGAAAGGCAGAGAAATTGCAGCATTAGCCCAGCATTTTCCCAGTTACCTGAAATTTTCTGCCATCCTTCCGTTCCCAGGTCCCATAGCCTTCCACATGGCCAAGATAAAGAGCTCCTGTGAATTTCAAACCATCAGGCCAGTAGCAAATCCCCTTCCCGTGGGGGTGGCCCATGTAGAACTGTCCCTCATATTTCTGTAATGAACAAAAGAGGACACAAAAGAAGAATGATAGAACTGACAGGACAGAAATAAGCAAAATTGCCTCCTTGCTGCAACAGAGCAGGATTAATGATGTGTGGGAATCCAATGCATGAGGAGGGTGAGTCTGTACACAGAGAAGAAAGGCTGGGCACAATCTTAACTCCATTTTAGTCACACGTTTCAGAACTCAAACAGGATTTCAACAATAACCCTATAAGCTCTTCCATCAAGTAACAATCAGTAGTTCATACTGCTTCAGCAGATGCTTGTGGACACAGTCACAAATGATGCAGGCTAAACCAACACTGATCCTTCAACAGTTCTCAGCAGGACCTGTTCACCAGTGCACACTCACATCCTGCATTCCAAAGGGGAACCAGCAGAAGCATGAAGTCCTCAATTGTCAGTTGTAGGTGAAGGGACCAGATATTAAACCTTTACACACCACTTCCTCAAAAGATCAATGACTGCTGCTCTGAAATGGTCACCCCCCTTTCAAACTTTGGCGGAAGCCTGCTCCTCTGACTGCTCTTGACTCAAATTTGGCCAATTGTCATTGATTTCAGTCACAACCACTTTAGGGTGTTCACTGTTTTGAAGCAAAACCAGATGTCTGGAAGATTTCTTAGATAAAATTACCAAAATTTGGTAATTCAAAGAAATCCCACTTCAATCAGAATCTCAGTTCCCTACTTCTCTGAGGCATTAAAAGTAATAATAAAATTGGTAGCCTCGCCACAGTGCTGGTATTTTACATATAAATGGGTAAGTCCTTCTGGGGGCACAGGAGTGACAGCCTTTAGTTTAAAAAAAACCCAGAACGTGATGGTTGTAGCAGCCGCAGCCACCGACACGGACACTGTCCCCGAGGCTAGAGTGAGCCTGGCGGGAGCAGAGGGGCCCGGCAAACCGCTGTGTGCGGTCAGCGGCGTGCCACCCACCAGTGTCACCCACCCGTGCCACACACTCGTGTCACCCATCCGTGCCACCCACCCGTGTCACACACCCGTGTCACCCACCCGTGCCACCCACCCGTGTCACCCAACCGTGTCACCCACGCGTGCCACACACCCGTGCCACACACCCGTGCCACACACCCGTGTCACCCGCCCGTGCCACACACCCGTGCCACACACCCGTGTCACCCACCCGCACGGCGACAGAGACGTGGGGACAGGGACGCGCAGTCCAGACGTGGCCGCGATCCTGGCGGGCAGCGCTGGGCCGGAACAGGCCGCACCCCCTGCTATGGCGGAAGGGGCAGCCTCGGACACCCGCGCCCAGAGACCCCCGGACACCCCCGGGGCCAGCGGCGGAGTCCGTCCCGCGCCTCGCCGGACCGGACCAGCCCAGCCTAGCCCAACTGAGCGTACTTGACCGGCCGCCGGTCCCCGGGGCAGGCCCCGCGCGGGGCAGGAGCTGCTGGCGCCCGCTCCCGCCGCTCTGCCTCCGGCCGCCTGGCTGGGAGCGGGCCCGGCGGCGGCCGCCATGGCGGTGGCAACGGCAGTGGCAACGGCAGCGCGATCGGCACCTGCCGGGGACACGAGAGTCGCGTTGCCGTGGACACCCGGCACCGTGGCGGGGAGCGGCTGGTCCCACCTGCACTGCCCCAGCCAGGCCCGGCGTAACCGCGGGCTGCCAGAGGCTGAGGAGCGTCCGCCCGCCTATGGCCCGCTCTGCCTGCACGGCCGCCCGGCGGGGACAGCGGGTCGGGCCCCTAGCCTGGTCTGCTGCTGTCCCGACAGCGGGTCCGTTCCCCGCTGTGGAAGGAGCCTCCACACAGTCCAGAGATCTGCTTTCATATCCAGTTCGGCAGGGAGCAGGCGGGTGTTCCACAGAGCCAGCTCAGCTTCCTGAAATGCGAGTGCTACTTTTATACCCAAAAACGTGAGAAAGAGCTTGGTCTCTAACATTGTAATGTCACTGGCACACACGATGGGTCACTAATCCCTCCCTTCCATTCCAAGTGACAATGCTCAGGAATGTCACTGTGCCTGCTCCAAGAGTGGGGGGGGGTTGTTGTTAGCAGGGGTCCCACTGGCCTGTGAGTGTGAATGTCAGTATGCTAATGACTCATTAATATATTCATACGGTGATTTCAATTACTGAATATGTTCTCCCCCGGTGCTCAAGGCTGTCCCCAAGCCAAGCTGTGGGGAGTGCTTCTTTCCATCCTTTCATCTGTCCTGCAGGCCTGTCTCAAGGCCAGGCTGGTGACTACCTGGGGAGTGTTTTTCTCTAACTGGAATCTGGTTTTGCCTCATTCTCACTGTTTCACTGTTATCTAGGCCTTGTTTTTATTCTGCATGTCCCTTATGTTCTCTTTGATGTGGTTTGTTTGTTTTTTTTCCCAAATGGGATTTTTTTCCCCAAATATTACTTACTTCAATTAATAACTGACAACAGTGCCACCACTCCTGCCACGCCTGTCCTGCCTCTTTCCCTCACCCTCTCCCTGTCCCTCTCTGTTCCCCATCCCTGTCCCAGTGCCCACCTGGCTGTCTCACACCACTCAGCACTGGCCCCACTGGCCCCAGGCCCAACAGCTTTTCCCACCTCTGTCTGGGCTTCAAGCTCCCAGGTCACCTGGCTGGGACTGATGGTTATGCCAGCACAAGCAGCTGCCAGGGAAAGGTGCAGAACAGCCAGGACCCCCGGGCTGGCTCCAAAGTGCCACATGTTCCAGCACTGAGTAGCTAACTAATCAGTCCAAGCTCCCCTTCTCTACAGAAGCACAGCCAGTCTGAAGTTAAGTCAATTCACAGTAAAACAAATGAGAGTTTTTCCCTCATCTCCACTAAACATTAAATCCATGACATGAGCTTAAATAGAAGTCACACAGCTTTAAAAACTGTTGGAGGAGAGTCTGGGTAGACCCTCTTGCTGAGGTGTGAGGTTCAGACTGGACGCCCTTGCTTCTGAACTCCTTCCCAGAGACAAGCCTGGGTGAGGCTGGACCCAGCCTCAGCTCCACTGAGAAGAGTTTGGCCCTTCTGCTCTGCCACAGTCAATTTATTGCAGCTCAAGTTGGTGCTTCCAGAGAGGGAAGGGACCCCCTGGTACTGGAGCTGTGCTCTTTATGGCCTGCTATGGTCTGCTATCCAACAGGTCCATTTAAGGTACATCTTCACCCGAGGGGACTGGTCTCTCATCTCATCTCTTTGTTCCACCTGCTCCTGGAATTCATCGGTCTTCTGCTGTTTCCAGGTAAAAGGCGCCCTTTCTTCATTACCTGCCCCTGGAATTCTAGTTCCTCAAATTCTGGTTTCAGTTGGCCCTCTTCTGTTCTGTGGTAATGTCTTACTGTGGGTGGGGGCTTGCTGCAGTACTTTTTCACTCTCTTAATCTCTCTCTGCACTTTTTCGGGTTGCAGTTTCACCAGAGTTCAGCAATAGTTCTGTACAGCCTAAAGTTCAGATATCTCAGCAACTTCTGCTGAGCAAAAAGCAAACCAGGGCCTAGTTTGGCCAAGCACTAGATGTCTAACTGCAAGCAAACCCCATATTCTTTTAATCCTTAACAGAAACTTTAGATCTACTTCTGTAAGTTTGTTTTGTTTTGTTTTTTAATTGTTTATGAAAAACTCACAGTTACTGGTTTACCTTCCAGAATGCCACCAGTCAGAATCACATTGTCACCCAAAAGTCCCAGATTGCATCAGCAGTGCCAGGGGGGTGGGAGATGCCCAACAGTGACAGCATCAGGTGTTTGCAAGGGGAAACTCACTCACTGCTCACCTACTAACTTCTGTCAAGCACATCAACTGGTAGGAATTTTGCATCACAAACATACCTTCAAGAAATCTGGAGTAGTTTCTATTGTAAGTTGTAATGGGAGTTTATAGCTGATTAGAATGAAATAAGGGATAATTTATTGTTGACAGAAAAAAAATGCAGGACTGGAAGAGACCTGCTGGAATCTCATAATGCTTTTTGTTTTTCTTTTTTTTTGTTACTCAATTGTTCATGTTGCATTCTAGAAGCAGTTGGATCTTTTGCACCACAATTCCTTTTAAAAACCCAATAATCTCGCTGTCTAGCCAGAACTATAAACAGCTTTCATACCCATTTTCTCCTGTGTTACCATCTCTTCCCTGCTGAGTTCCTCCTGCCTGATGGAAATACTACACGCAGTTCTGGGTGAGGTCCTCTTTTACTGGACTGTCTTGCCAGTCCCATCAGAAGTGCAACTGCAAGGCAGTTCCCCCTTCTCCCCACTATTTTGCTAGTGGCAGTTGGCTGTCAGCATCTCACAGCCTTCCCTCTCCACATCATCTGAATGAAGTGTCACATGTCCCAATTTGGATGACTCCTGTCTGCCAGGCTGTATGTCACACTTTCTCCTCCCTCTGTGCAAATTTGAGCAGACAGATGGAAGCAAAAGAAGTTTTAGAGCTTCCCATCCTCCTCATCTGCCATCACCAGTGGCAGCTCTGCCTGTGGGGCTTTTAGCAGAAGGCATTTCTCCATCTTCCCTTCTGAAGAAGAAGGAACAAAAGCAAGATGGTGTTTGATGCTTGCCATGTTCCCCAGGCTGGAGCCAGTTTGTTAGTCTTTGAATAGATACTCTAAATGAAATTAAATAACCTTCCTGGCAGCCTTGGTAGAACAGATTGAGTAGCAAGGTGTGATTAAAGAGCAGGTGATGATCCAGTGCTGGCAGCTGAAAAACAATGAAGCGTTTAAAAGCAGCTGAAGGGAATATAATTGCTTTGATGAAGTTTGCAGCCTACCAGGCTGCATACCCGGGACAGGTTTGCCCAGGCTCTGTAATCAGAGGCTGCATCCTGGAAGCAGGAGGTGCTGAGGCCAGTGCAAGGAGTGCACAAGTGTCCTGGTTTGAGCCAGCTTTTTTTTTACTGATTTATTTTTTCCTTCAGTGAACTCTCTTTTAAGCAGCCACCTGCTGAAATTACTAGCAAGTTTTCCAGCTGGTGGACTGATAAGGCTCAAATGTTTATAGTTACTGCTGAGAGACCAAGGCCACTTTGCTCTGCTTGTCAGATCTGTTGCTTCAGACACTAAAGGAACTGAAGAGTCGGATCTACAGCCCTTCCGTAGGGAGCAGCAGACTGGACAGATGGCAAAATTGGCCAAACCAAGTATTCCATCCCATACACATCATCATCGGTATAATTTCAGGGATCAAGGCAGCGAACCTTCTTCTCTCTCTTCCATCCATGGCTGGCATACAGGGAGGACTCTGTCTATCCATCTCCTTTGATCCCCAGGCTCGTCCATACCTGACCCTCTATCTCTACCCTCAGCTCCTGGCTGCTCTGCTGCTATCTCCAGAAGAGGTCCAGGACCTTCTCAGAAGTGTCTGCAGCTCAGGGGCAGTGCCATGGAAGTTGTTGTTGGGGGGGGAGGCAACAGGGTTTTGCACATTCCTGCACATATTTGTATATGTTTGTTCATATTTTCTTTTATCACTAGTATTTCATTAAAGCTATCTAGTTTAATTGTCAATCTGGAAAGTCTCTCTCCTTATTCTCTCCCTCCTTTCTGTATCTGGGTGGGAATGGGAGGGGATAGAGAGCATTATTGTAACTTGTTTAATTGCCAATCCTGTGTTAAACTTTGACAACAAGCCATGACTGGTGCTCTCCATTTAAAATTGATCCTCTACAGACTTCTTTTTCTTACTGAAAGCAGCTAAATATAAAAATGCTCTGACTTCACTAGCAGTGATTGAAACTAGGAATGGCTGTGCAGCAAATCTGGTGAATAATTTTGTTCCTCAACCCACTCCCACCCTCCAAAGAAAAAGGTTTTAAGAATTCCATTGGTTCAGAGCCAGGAATTGCCAACTGTAATGGATTTTTTTCCTTGTTAGTTTTGAAATGACACCTGGATTTGACAATTGCTCAGAATTAATCTTGAAAAGATCTGTTAGAAAAATGAAAGCTGTTCAGGTCAGGCAGCAGGAAAAGAAACAGAATGGAGATTACTAGAGACTTCTTTAAAGTCTATCCACGACAACTTTCTTTTCATCCTGCTAGGCAAGCTACTGTTCAGTTCTTTCCACATTGCAGTGCTCAGGTATGCACCCGGATTTCCCATGTTGGCTTGTTAGTGGCTGCACCTCACTGTGCAGGTGGCCATCCTGACAGCCTGGGGCCAGAGCTGCCAGCACCCCTGTGCTCAGAGTTGCAGGTGGCAAAGGCTGCACACAGAATATTCACATTTGCTGAAACCAAACCAAGTAACTCCAAACAAGGCATTCAGAAGTCGTGGGTACCTTTGGCTGGTGTCAAACCCTGAGTCTCAGGTTGTCACACAGCCTGCTGGCCTCACAGCCATCTTTTGAAGGTTAGTTATTTAAGATGTTTGAAGCTCACGGAGTGAGTCTTTCAGTGGAAACAAAGTGAATCAATCATGCTGGATTCAGGGAGTGATTTGCAACACAAATGGTCTAATATTCCACATTAAGCATAAGAGGCAGAGAAAAAATACTGGTCTGAGTACTGTTTGCTTTGTGTCCTGAGAGAGGCAGGATAAAATAGCAAATGTTCATGGAATTAAAATAAACATACTGTCTAACCACATGAGCAACAAGTTAAGGTGCTCCTGGTGTAGTTACTCACATGTACTATACACTTCTGTCAGTCTATCTTAGATGGCTCTGGTTCTAACAACTTCCTTTTGTATCTTCACAGCAATATTTAAGCTTCCAGTCCCAAAGCCAAGGCAGATAGCCTGCATGCAGTGCCAGTTGGGATGATCACTGGAAATGGCACTGGTACAGTCCTGGTTCTGCAGGTGCCTCGTATACCAGCAGACAATTTCATCTTTTCTCCTTCCCCTTCTACAGCATTATCCTGTGCAAAGGGAATGTTCTGATCCCATCTCTGTGCTGGTCAAGATTTGCCATTTCAGTCTTTTAAAGGAAACAAGGCTAACACAGACTTGCCATTTGTGTGTCTGCTTGAGCCCTTGTAAAGTCTGTTTCCCCATCCCACAAGAATTAACACTGATTTGTGAAAACAGGACATAGACACAACAAACTACTGCCAGCAGGGAAACCATGGAGCTGTGCTCCTGCGTGCCCAGGAGAGCAGTGAGTCCATCAGCACGTGCTTGAAATAACAAATCAGTTTACCAAGAGCTCTGAACCAAATCACTAGTAACAGGGAAGGTCGTCGTGTGAACTGTAGAGGGGTTTGGGTATGAGGAGGATGAGCAATGTTGCAAAGAGAATTTGGAGCCAGGGGAAGGCTGGTGGGATATTGTAGGGGCTGTAAAGAAAAGAGATTGGTGGTTGGGGAAAGTATTCTGAGGAGGAATTTGAGGGATTCCAGTAAAAATTACAAGCTCCTGCTTGGAAGTTTCCATTCAGGTACTGCAGAGATGCAGTAGATGTTCCCTCCACATTTCATAGCACTAGGAAACCAGACAAAGCCAGGACAAGTAGAGAGCACAGTTCCTGAGCTAGGGTAAAGCAGACAGCCCTCCTTAGGACCCTTCAGAGCACACACGGCTTGTGGGGTTAAGACAATTGCTATTTTTGTTTCAGACCCTTGGCAATCTTTCACAAAATACCCCCAACCAAAGCTTTTTGCAGCAAAATAAGTAACTTTTTTTTTCCCCCCCCCCCAATTTTAAAGGAGAAATCCAGATGTTCCAAATGGGAAGCACACAACCTCTGGGTACAAAGTGACTCATAGCTTGTTGCACAGGCTCCCAAGCTGGACTTTGAGCCTGGAGCAAATGAAAGCTAAATCCTAGTGATGCCCCAGACTCTGACAAAGACCCTTCTCTGGCATTCCCCTACATCACTGCAGCTCCTAGAGAGCACGTCTGCTCCACTGAGAGGTCTTGCATCATGCTATTAAGGGACACTGCTGTGCACTATTTTGACTATCTAGAGGGACTAATTTCTCAGGTTTTCAGGTTTTTGTTATTCTTGCTGATGTAGACCACCTCTCTTGATAATTTATGAGCACTGTAGTAGAACCAGAGAGCTGGACAATGTCTGGTTAGGTTTGTGTTTCCCCCACCAATCCTCAGGGTGAGGATTTCAGCAGGGCTGGTGCTCAACAGGAGCAGCTTCCATAACAAAAAATAGAGGAAAACCAAAATCTCCTTCCAAAACATACAGCGTGCAGCAAACCTTGTCCTCAGAGTACTTCTCTCATTAAAATCTAGAGAGGAGATTTGTCTTGCAGTTACCTTGGAAGTGAATAATTTTGGAATTTACACCAATATAAGCCAATAAAATTAATGATAGTGAGCAGTTCTAGAAACAGGTCAGAATGCCTTTCCACAGAGCAACAGTGAGCTTCCTGTACTATAACAGATTAAAACTGGAGGAGGGGAGATTTAGGTTAGACATTTTGAGGTTGCCCAGAGAAGCTGTGGCTGCCCCATCCCTGGAAGTGTTCCAAGGCCAGGTTGGATGGGGCTTGGAGCAACCTGGTCTGGTGGGAGGTGTCCCTGCCCATGCAGGAGGTTGGAACTAGATGATCCTTAAGGTCCCTTCCAACCTAAACCAGTCTGGGATTCTATGATAAAGTAGCCTTTTCTAGAAGATTTGAATGCTATTAGACATTTTCTACACTCTTGTATTTAATTTTGGAACTATAAAAACTGAATTGCATAGAAAGCTTCAGCAATGAGCTCAGAACATTCTTGTAGTGGATGAGGCCTGGGTGGGAAGAACAGAAGCTCCTTTTAGAGTCTAGCCTGAGCAGGCATTACATTGAAGATATTATATAAAGATTTTTTTTTTCTCAAGAAATGTTCACAGATACTGCTAATAAATACTCTGAGATGAGCCCTTCCCTGCTGAATGAGACCAAAATTGTATTGGCCACTTTCTGCAAGAATATTGCAACAGACCATGCAGTAATGAAGGTGGCAGCTGTCCTTACCTCTGACTCTTGAGAGCAGCCATGGGGTGTAGAAGTCATCCTTCCTGGAAGCTTCAAACAGGAGCAGCTTGTTCCCGAGTGACAGCTCCTGGCTGGCTGCGCAGCAGACACGCGTGGCTTTTATCAGACTGGAAATCCCATGTTCAGCACTTTCACTGTTTGCAAAGCCCTGAAAACCCAAAAATGTAACTGCCAGCTTCCAGGAAAGAAGGCAATATTTTGCTTTTCAGTGATGAATTTTTTCATTGCAATTTCATGTATGTAAATATATGTTTAAGCTGATTTTCCCATATATTTATCCTGTGGTATTGTCCTGAGGAATCAGCTACAATCCCCTCTTCTTTATTTTACTTATTTTTACAGGTTGGTTTGAAGATACCTAAGTATTACAATTTGTGTATATTGAACTCTCCAGTTTAACTTCTTTATGCACAAATAATCCTTCTCAAATAAGCAGAAATCTAACAGCATCCAGTCAGGTAGTGACAACGTGAAGTTCCTGGGTAGAACTGGAGGCCAGGGAAGGTGTTAAAGCTGAAACCAAAAGTTCATTGTTCTCCATGTAATGACAGGTTTGGGGTTTGGTTGCTATCTTAGAGACAGTTGTTCGTTGCAACTGATTGAATGACCTGTCTTTGCTATTTCTGGCAAGAAATCAAGATGGGTTTTTAATTGAGAAAATAGACCAATTGTTGCCACCCAGGTAGGGCAACCCAGGGAGATTCAGATTGGACCCCCTTGCTTTCTGAACTCCTTCTCAGAGAAGAGCCCAGGTGTGGCTGGATTCAACCTTTGTCTCAGACCTGGCCCTTCCAGGGAGAGTGATGAAAATGTGACGGTCCAAGGAAATGCTCGACCATCTGATAACCCCTTGGTTGGATTAAGGGGAAATGACAGTCAAGGTCTGTATTTGAATATTAGGTTTAATTAAAACTATAGAAGGAATATGGATACTTCAGTTATCTCAGGCTATGCAATCATAAAGGCTGATTATTTAGATCACAAGAGTACAACATAGATATGTTCAAGCTGCACAACCTGAGAAAAAAATCATGGTTAGGCCTTGAGTTACTGAATGATTTCAGGCAGGAAGAGAGAGGGAAGAGAAGTTAGAGAGACAGAGAAGAAAATCACCAGTCCTGGATCCAGCGTTGGGCCAGCCAACAAGGGAGAGTTGGTGTCAGTGAGGCTCCCCAAGCCCAGCATTGCAGCCCCCTGCTTTATAGGCCTAGTTTCCTTGTTTCACAAGGATGAGCAAGCCTGTTTGAGTCATAAGACTGAGCAGCTGGAGTGGACCTCCACCCTCATTGTATATGCTGGCCATAGGCCATATGCAGGCCTCCATCCTCTTAGGAAGGCCTTTTGGGATGCAAATGAGGCTTTGTTCCAAGGGTTACAATGGGGTTTTGACACCAGGAGAGTTCAGGTCCTGAGGGCTGGTCCCTCACACCATTAAAACAAGGAAGACAGGAGATTATGTACTTTCACAGTTGTTTCCATGGGCTCCCTCTGTACAGAAAAGAAACAAGAAGGTGCTCTCCTCCAACTAGAAGGAAGCCATAAAGGGGGTCTGGGAAGCTGAGGTCCAGATCTCAGCTGCTGGAGTAGATGTCCTTGTCTCTGGGTTGCTGTTCCTGCCTAAGACAAGGCCAATAATATGGTGGTGATGGCAGTGGGGTCACAAGGGACTATGCAGGGTTCATCAAACAAGGGACCAGTGAGTAGATCAAAGACCTGCGCCCTAAGCTCAAAGCAGGGGCAGCCAACTGAAGGCCTGGATGGACCCAGTTTGCAACGGGGAACACCTTTGAGTTGGTTGTGACTACGTAGGAAGTGCTGGTTTAGCAAAGCCATGGCTGGGTACAGGTGGCTTGCTAGTAAAACCAGGGTTGGAGTTCAGGAACCCCATGTGTGAGAGTGCAGCTGGAGGTTGCTCTTGAAATGGGTGGGAGGTTTGGAAAAGGTGTGAGCTATTTTGAAATACCTTCTGTACCTTGAAGCATCCCTGGGAAAGAGCTACCTGAATCTCAATAATCTGCTGTTTGAAACTTCTGTGTGTCAAACAAAACAGTGGATTAAAAAAAAAAAGGTTTTGGAGGAGGAGGACAGAGCTGAGACTTCCAAGACTCCTCTCCTATGTGCTCTGTGCTGGACAAGCAAAAGAGGAGATATCTGGGATATGTCTGGAAAAAGAACGCTAGATGGTTCCAAACTTGCCGGGATTGTGTTCCCATGTGACCACAACCGACCTTACCAAGGCCACCAGAACTCCTGCTGGTTCTGGAAGTGCCCACACTTCCTTCCACAATACACAGTTTGCATGATGTGCAACAGCTGTGGTCATGTTACGTTTCCAGAAGTGACAACCATGGAACTTGGCCAAAGTAAGTTTCTTTCTCTTCCTGAATGATACACTGGAACCATCACCCCAAAGACTGTTTCAGCCTTCCATTGTCCCAGTCAAACCTGCAAGCACTGTAAGTGCTGAGGCAAGGGTGGTGGTAGGAATGAGTCAATAATGAGTGAGGTGGTGCTGACTGAAATCCAGGTTCAGAACCTTGTGTTTATGGTTCTACAAGATCCAATGGCACAGTGTTAGTGACAGAAGGCCACATCTTTCACTGACTAAATCTGGACCAGCCTCAGCGATTCCTGTCCTGCATCTGGGACAGGAGGATTCAGTGTTAGACCACAATACAATGCCATCTTCAAATAAAGACCAAGAGCAAGATCCTCAACTCAAGTCAGCATGCAACAACATACAAAGGTGTTTGGTGGTTCAGTCAGTGGCCTGCAGGTCAAGGGATGTGATTCTCCCCCTCTACTCTGCTCTCGTGAGACCCCACCTCGAGTGCTGACTCCAGTTCTGGAGCCCCCAGCATAAGAAGGACATGGAACTCCCGGAGCAAGGCCAGAGGAGGCCACAAAGATGGGTGTGTATGAGTCCCAGTCTCGCAAGAAGTTCACTGACCCATCCCAGCACCTCTGGAAAACCTGAAGAAAGGAAACCCTCAGCCCCCCACAAGCATCCGCAGCACCCGGGTGGCACTGCCCCCACAGCAAGGGCTGCCCCAGCCCAGGGACACTCCTGGGAGGCTCTGGGGACTGGACCCAGAGAAATCCCTTGCTCACACATCTCCTGCAGAGGAGGCCACAAAGATGATCTGAGGGCTGGAGCCCTCTGCTATGCAGACAGGCTGAGAGAGTGGGGCTGTTCAGCCTGGAGAATAGAAGGCTCCAAGAAGACCTTAGAGCACCTTCCAGTGCCTGAAGGGGCTCCAGAAAAGCTGGGGAAGGACTTTGGACAAGGGCTTGTAGTGAGAGGATGAGGGGGGATGGCTTTAAACTGGAAGAAGGTGGGTTTAGTTTAGATATTAGGAGGAAATTCTTTAGTGTGAGGGTGGTGAGACACTGGCCCAGGTTGCCCAGGAAGCTGTGGCTGCCCCATCCCTGGAAGTGTTCAAGGGCAGGTTGGATGGGGCTCTGAGCAACCTGGTCTGGTGGGAGGTGTCCCTGCCCATGCAGGGGTGTGGGACTGGATGATCTTTAAGGTCCCTTCCAACCCAAAACATTCTATGAGTCTATGATCCCAGTTCAAATGGGTATATCAGCGTGGACAACACGAGGCCTTTGCAGGTGGTGAAATGTGGGGGACAAGCCAAAAGGGACTATGACTCCTACAAACAGACTGAAATGAAATTCCACCTATCACAGCAGGAACTGAGCCAGATCCAGTTATTTTTGTCAGCCTCCTTGGCCATTTCAGCAGCACTCTGGCACTGTTCTTCCCAGCCTTGACATTTCAGCTCCTTTGGAAACCTAATTGCTCATTGATCCCTGTTAGCCAGCAGCTCCCTCAGGAAGGCAGTAGAGAACAAATTAGGGAGAAAACCAATAGTGAATGGAAGATCTGAGGATATCTAAATAGCTTGTGTAAGCTGCTTTTCATTGTTAATCATTCTTAGAAATTAAAAAAGCTCTGGAATGTCAAGGGGTGTTTTTGTTTCAGGCAATTACAGCAGGTATGGCAATCTCCTTACAGCTAGTTCTCCAAGCCAGGTGTTTCCTGCAGTCTTGTCTGGTAGTCACACAGGGAGGGATGGAAGACATAAGGCTTCTCATGGGGTTTTGAACTGGTTTAGCTCTTTTGGAAGGTGCTTGTATGACCAAAGGTAGAACTAGATGAAATGACTCTTCCAGAATGCAGACTTCTCAAAAGTTTATTTTACTCTGCTGGGTAATGGGGACAATCAAGTGAGCCAATCAATATCTCTACACTTCCCAGCTGGTCTTTGTGTCTAACACCTACACCTGGCCCTCACCTCTGTCTTTTGGAAAACTGGGAAAAGCTCTAGGAGATGAGACAAATTCTGGGATATATTTGAGCCTGGTCTAGGGCACAAACTGACCTTTACAGCTCATTTCCAGATAGGAAGGTGCCAGACTTGATGCCAGTGGATTAATAATCATGTGCTTTACAGTTTGATGCTGTGGACCAAGACCATGAAGGAGAAACATCCAGTACCAAACAGCACTGGCCATTTCTGTCATTGAAGAAGAGGCAAGAGCAACAAAAATATGTTTGCTTCTGCTAGGGACTGGCCAGTAAACAGCTGAACTAGTATTGATGTCCCAGAACCTATACAGAAAGCATCAAAGGAAGCAAAGAGAAAGCCGTAATGGACATGAAAGTGGTGGCTGACCATAAATGGAGAATCTTCTTTCACACACATACTGACTTCAGTGCTTTTTTGACCCACTTTTATCTAAAGCCTCCCATCACTGAGACAAACACCAGCACCAGCCTGTCCTACCGAGGTGGCTGGTAGTGTCCTTACCTTGATGGTGGGACTGTGCCAGAGTTCACTATCTGGTTTTGTAAAAGTGTTTCCCTCCAGGCAGGTTTATTTCTCCAGTTCTAGGAGAACAGAACACTTACCTTGTAGCATGGCAGAGGGTTTGCATCTCATACTTATTTAAATTTATAACTGACAACAATACCATCACTATTTTAATATGCAGACTTCTAAGTGCTTTACAAAGGAAGTGTGCATGGTTGCAGCTAATCAGAAGCACTGAGGTTTTGTCTGTATTTCAGCACTGTTCTTGTATCTGGATTCTGTGCCTGTGCAGCAAGTCTCTGGGCTGGGTCTCCATCATGCCCAGAGGCTGCAGGTGCCAGCAGAGCCTGGGGGTGCAGCCAGGCCCACGAGGCAGACCAAGCACAGGGGACTCGGGGATTACGGGTTGCTCATGAGGCAAATGGTGGCTGCAGGGAAACAAGGTGACCTCAGCTGCCTTTGTGGCAAATGCAAAACATGCTCTGCTAAGTGAGATGCCAGCAATTTGCTACAGGGGAGACAGATCCCAACCTGGGCAAGTTTGGGGCTGCAGTAAATATTTCTCAATGATAACAAATTGTCCCTACCAGAGCACAGATAACACCAGTGCTCCACAGCTCCCTCTTCCAAGCAGAGACCCATCAGGACTTCCCCTCCCCCTTCCATTTTCCTTCCCCTTCCATTTTCCTTCCCCTTCCCCCTCCCCTTCCCCTTCCCTTCCTTTCCCTTCCCCTCTGGTGATGCAGGACTGTTTCCAGGTGGGCTTCCCTGGATCACATCTGGCCACAGATGAAGATGGGTGCACGTTCCCTGCTGCCCTGCTCTGCAGAAGGTCCCACGCAGGGCCAGGGGAGGCCCATGGTGGGCCAGGAACCTGACACCAGTTACACCCACTGACTCTGGCTGCAGCCAGTTGCCAGAGGCCAGGGGAGCAGGCACAGCTCCCAGAGAATTCCCCAGTGCTCATCCTGGGAAAAAGGGGAAGGAGAAAAGCAGAGCGCAAGTGGTGGATGCAGCTTGTTCTTCAGCCCCTAATTCCCTCAAGCCCCAGTACCGGCTGTCACAGAAACCTCATCCCTCCCTGGGCCCCTCACGGCGCCAGCGATGTCTGGGCTGGAGAGAATGCACGTGTGGGTGGATGACAGCTGAGAGAGAAGGTCAAGGTGTGAGGCCAGTGTGAACTGTGGGCTGCTATATCTAGCCCTGTCCCTGGGCAGATAAGGCTTTTGAAAGCTAGAATCAAGGAAACAGGATCGAAACCCACTTACATTCCTCTGCCTAGAAAAAGCAAACCCCAGAGGAAACACCCGAGTTGGCACAAGACCTCAGAATCCCAGAATCCCAGAATCACCAAGGCTGGAAAAGACCTTTAAGATCATCAAGTCCAGCCTATGACCAACACCACCACATCAGCCAGACCATGGCACTAAGTGCCACATCCAGCCTTTCTTGAACACATCCAGGGACGGTGCCTCCACCACTTCCCTGGGCAGTCCATTCCAATGTCTGATCACCCTCTCCGTGAGGAAGTGCTTCCTAATATCCAACCTAAACCTCCCCTGGTGCAGCTTCAGGCTGTGCCCTCTTGTCCTGTCACTGGTTGCCTGGGAGAAGAGCCCACCCCCACCTGACTACAACCTCCCTTCAGGTAGTTGAAGAGAGTGATGAGGTCCCCCTGAGTCTCCTCTTCTCCAGGCTAAACAACCCCAGCATCCTCAGCCTCTCCCTATAAGACTTTCCCTCTAGTCCCTTCACCACCTTGTTGCTCTCCTCTGGACCTGCTCCAGCACCTCAACGTCCTTGTTGCTCTCCTCTGGACCTGCTCCAGCACCTCAACGTCCTTCTTGAAGTGAGGGGCCCAGCACTGCACACAGGACTCGAGGTGGGGCCTCACCAGAGCTGTGTACAGGGGGAGAATCACATCCCTACTCCTGCTGGCCACCTCACCATGGCACAGCTCCTTGTGTGACTAAGACAATAGAGTGTGATGGCTGTGGGTGTCTTAGTGAATGACGAAACCCCCCCAGGTACCCAGGAACAATTCAAGAATTCACATATTTTCAAGCAATCCATGTTTTCTTAAAATATCTGATTTTGGCTTCCCACCAGGTGGAATTTTGGCCCAATCCAACAGGCAATGCTGCACCTGCAGTTCTACATCATCCTGTTTGGCTCCGTGTTTGTTCTATGACTGAACATGTGTTCCTTCTCTGGCTGAAAGCATTCTTAGGGCACAGCAGATACCTAAGTTAATACTTCCCCCATCTCCTGAGGTTTTTGTGGAAGCAGATTCTGCTGCACCTGGGAATCTGATCGCTCCCACACTTCCAGACTCCATCATCTCCCTCCAGCCACACACAGGTTCTGCCAGCTGCAATATGAACAACAGACACCTGCATGGTCTTCCTTGAGTCAGATGGTTAAAAGAGGAATCTGCCCTTTGATTCTTGAGCAGTATCCAAATACATTTTTGAAAGTTGTGGCTGAAATTTAAGCTGCTATTTCTGCAGCTTATTCAAAGCCTCTACAGATCTTTTCTAAGGGGCTCTGAACTTACTGTTTCCAGAAAATGAGATTTGTCTCCCCCCAAATGGAGCTGTCTGCTCCTTTACTACCAGAGGACAACTGACTCAGCTGTAATTCCCACTGGGCATGATGGTTATTTCAGGCATTTCAGCTATTTCAGGACCTGTCAAATGCCACCCCTCCTCCTGCCACACGTGTGGCCAGCCTCTGTTCCTGCTAGTCCTACAGCTTTCAGTAATCCTATTTTTGCCCAGGTTACTGATGCAATTTCTCTTCCATCGAGGCTTAAATTTGTGTCAGCAGTTACATACATCTGAATTGCCACTCTCTTCTTTCCTGGGAGGGATTTCTTAAATATGATGCAGTTTTTGGATTGGGGGAGAAGGAGAGCCATGCGCCCTCACAGCCCAGCTTACAGGGAGGGGTTGAGCAGGGTCCAAACATACTGTATTCAACCAAAGGCCATGCTAGCAATGTGTGACTGCCTGGTGGTACCAGCAGTGCCACAACTCCACCCTCATGAGCTTTGACACATGGAGCTCATGACCATCCTGTAGAAGGAGTCAGTGTCGTGGATGGGATGGCAGATGAGACACATCTGCACAGATCAAGGTTTATTGCATATAGCACTGGAGTCTTAACTCTCCAAAATAGAAAGCACAAGTACAGTAAAAGTGCAGGGAAACTGGGGAGATCAGAAGTCTGAATGAAAGGGTATCTTAACAGATAATTTAACTACTTATAGCCAGATCAAACAACAAAGGTTAACCATTAAAATGCTAGCAACTTATAAAATTCTATACTAGAACTAGAACATTATCACTCTTAAAGGATCCTACGATCTTAAACTTAATGATGAAGATTAATTGACATTAAGTTTGCTAATAAAGACAGTGAAAGAGTTAATATCGCTCACCCTTGCCCAGCCACAGCTGGGTATCCTTGGGTGAGTCTTAATTCTGGAGAATCAGTCTCTCTGGTAGGTGTCCCTGCTGGGGGAGAGAAGGTCCAGCAACCTCCTGGGACAATGTATGGAAATCCCCCTGATCAAAGATGGGACCAGGCTTTTATAGAATCAAGTGGATTGACTGCTGTCACTTAACCATTAGCCATACCTCCAACATCTCGCATTGGAGAATAAAAGGAAAACAGCAGAAAAAATAATGAAGGCCCAGTTCCTACCAAGCAAACTCCTTTGTTTATCTGTTGGTTATTACTTTAACTCTGTTTCGGGCCTAGTTGTGGCTGGGCTGGGATCCCTGTTCTTCAACCCCGGAGAGCAGCTGGTGTTATGAACATCAACTTCGCCCTCTGTTTGTACCTTTCAAGGTTGTTACCAGCTCAGAGTTTGCTAGGCCGTCTCCTTTCTCATGGGAATCTTTCACTTCAGGCCTGGGCCTGCAAAACTGAGAGACAAAAAGCAGTTGAATCATGGAGGGAAACTGAGGCAGGTGTATTGAGAGATGGAGCGTCCTGCTACAGTCAGCTGGCAGACAGGCTGTGATACAGATGTTCGACCAGCTCTCAGAGATGACATCCAGGCACACATGGCCTGGCAGGGAAGCTATAGCTCCTCTGTGGCTTTCAGGAAATTTGCCAGTGACACAGCCTGTTGCCATCAGAGCTGGATTTCAGCTGGATTTTCATTCCATGGGGGGTGACAGTCCAACCCCAGCAGCGCTCAGTTCTTTTTCTTTACTCCCAGCTCAGGCTAAAGGAAAAGTTACTGTCTAGAAGATTCGTTTATGCTGACATTAGAAAAAGTGAAATCAAGTAAATATTTTATTAAAACCTTATACTCTTCTGAGTAACAAAATCACTCTGTGGTCCTACCAATGGACATCAAATCAGTGAACTGAGTGACCCATTCTCAAGATCTACATAGAAAAAAGAATTGCTGACGGTGTCATCATCCCTCTGCAATCACTGGGTCCTGGGATGAAGAAAAGCAATTAAAGACTTATTGATCACTGGACCAATCCCAAAATCTGCCCTTGGGGGCCTGCCCTACTTTGGACTGAGCTTGTCCATTGCCAGTTCCCTCCCACTCCCAAAAGCAGCTGCATCCACAAGGACACTGCTGCTCTCATGATCTATGGATCATTGGAATTTGGCGTGTTGGGGGACCTCATGGTAGGAGCAAGTGCTTGAGGGGGAGCTGTGCTCTGCCTCTGATATCCTGAGAACTGGGAAAGGCTCTGAGAAATCACAGTCTCCTCTCAACTGGATGCAACAATAAGGAGAGAAAGACATTATGCCCTCTGCTAATGTTCATAAACTTTCCAGGCTCTGTGTCTGAGGGTAACGTGGGGGTAAAAATCCATGAGGCAGTTTGGGCCTCTAGGAATGCTGCCACAAAGGGGCAGTTGAGGAAAAAATCCCAACCTGCTCTGCCCACCTCACCTTGCCTGGAGATGGAGTTTTAACTCCATCAGTCATGGACCATGTATGAACTGAAGCTTGTTTGAGGGTTGCAGTGATGCTGCCCAGCAGGCCTGGCACTGGACACAAGCCAGGCTGACCCTGGGCTGTGCGTCCCCCAGTGCCTCAGTTTTCCCACTCCTCAGGTACACTCTGCTCTTTGCAAAGGGCTGTAGCAGGCAGGGTGAGGAGAGCTGTCTGCACTCAGCTACACTGAGGGTTTTGCTGGTTCATTTTCCCTAGAAATAGAATATGGGAGGGAAAAGGCACCAAACATTTTCAGGAGATGGCAGCCAGGCAGGCTGGGGTACCAGGGCAGGAACTGAAAAAAAAGAAATTGAACTCAACAGCAAACAAGTCACTGTTAAACAGATATTCTTTATTGACAGCACTGGGGATTTTCCACCATTAGTGCTCCTACCAGTTAGCAAAACACCCCAGCTAATACACACCAACAACATGCATATTCAGTTTTATGCCAATGAGTTCCGAGAATTCTTTTACATAGTCATCTTTGTAATTATGCATGCTCGAGAGTCTCCTGTGGGGGTCTCTGTTGATTCTAGTCCTCTGTCTTCTTTTTGTCTGTTCTCCCCATCCTTGTCCTGTCTCCAGTCCCACTGGTAGGTTGCCCAGGTGGGTCCAGAATCAGCATGAATGTTGTGTGTTGGGCCACAGGTCTCAGAAGACTTAATGTTATCACAACCTGCAGGATGCTTGGCATAACTCACACAAAGCACATTGTTTAAAAGTTACCCATTCAGCTAACTTAGCACAGCAAAGTCATCATTTTAGTAGATTTCTGCAAGTATCAGAACTTCCCCATCAGACTTGTGGGAAGGGGCTTATTCAAGAACTGGCTGGAGGCCCGGCCGGAGTCCCAGAGCTGAGGGCAAGGAGTGGGCAAGCGCAGAGGTGGAGCTTTCTGTGGGTATAAAAGGCTTGGAGGGGCCAGTGCCCCCTGCAGAGCCTGGATGTGGCTGAAGGGAGTTGTGCTGCATGTGAGGCTTCACCAGCCATGGGGACGGTGGCCACAGCCCTCCTGACCCTGCTCAGCCTGACAGCAAACAGCTGTGATGCCCAGGACACCTGCCCAGGTGAGCAGGCACGAACCCAGCAGCCCCCCTGCTGGGACAGCCTCATCCAGCTTCCCCCAACACAGGAACCTGGGGGGGGAAGGGTGGCTTCGGGAGGGGGAATTTTTTTTTTCCTTCTTTTTTTATTCCAGCTTTTTTATATCCAGAGGCAGGTGGGAGGAGGGGGAGGATGAAGTCTTAGAAGCCGCTTTACAAATCTGCTGGCTCCAACCAAAGGTGCAGCATCCCGCCCTGACCGGCGGTATGTCCAGGAACAGGCTGTTCCAGGAGAGGTTTTCCAGCTGCAGAGTGATGCAAAGGGCCAGTCAGGGGTTTGCTGGGGGCCAGGCCCCCAGCCAGCCTGGGGAGGACACAGCTGTACAGCTATGTCTGTGTTCCTTGGGAAAGGGAGAGGGCTGATTCAAGCCAACCCGGTCTCAGGAAATTGGGTGGAACCCTTGCTGTTCATGGACTTGTCAATGTCACTTTCTCTGCTGTCAATACCCCCAGGGCTCCTCTCAGCTTCTGTTGTACTAAGCTCCAGTGTATTTGTCATGCGTGTAATGTCACAGATAAAAACATCCTCCTCTCTGCTGAGCTTCCTGAAGCCAGAGAGATTCAGTGTCTCACTCCTCTGATCTGTGAGATCCTCCATGCCTTCTGTTAATCCTTAAAACACTCCAAACTCCAACCCTCGTTGCTTTTCCTTGCACTTTCTGAACTCCAGAGGGTTCAGTTTCCTCTCCAAGGCATTCAGAGCCCTAATGATCTCCATGAAGACTGTCTTCATCTCCCCAGAGGTGAGACTAGTGGGACTGGGTGATGCTGACCGCCTCGCTGTTCTCCAAGGATGCCCAGGGATCCCAGGTGCCTCCGGCCCAAAAGGAGAACCAGGGCTCCCAGGAGCAACAGGTGAGGCCCCAGAGCTGGTGAGGAGCACTGTGGCATGCGATGGCTCTCATCTGGTACCTGCTGGTGCCCCATCATGTGCTGGTACATGTCGAGTCATCTCTTTCCCTGAGTCTTGTTGCAAGTCTGAAGCAATCCTGGGGTGTGAAGTGTCCATAACTCACTTGTTTCTTCTTCAGTAAAAACATTTGCTTATTTTCTGAGTCTTTATTGAACAGGCTGGGTGGGAGAGGGGCTGTGATGCTCCTGCATGTCTACAGGGAACTGTCTGGGAACTGTGCCAGGGAACCCCTGCCCCAGGAAGCAAGGGAAGTGGGTCCTGCGGGTGTTTCATTGCCAACTCATAGAGAAGGTGAATCTCATTAGCAGAGGGAGCAGATCTACCTCAGCAAAATCCATAGGCTGGCTCCAAGATGTAAAAAGGTCATAGAAATTAATATGTGAACTGCAAATTAGGACTTACACCAGCCATACTAGTGTAGTGTAGCTTCAACAGAAGAAAAGGAGTAAGATATATTGTTAAGATTGAAAGTAATTAACAAAATCCAGTTCCCTTGTTTTGCCCAGCTGCCAGGGCTCTGTATCATCCCCCCTTCAGTCAGTTCCCAACGTGCATGAACAAACTGAGTCTTTCCTTGCAGGAGAAATAGGAGCCCGGGGACTCCCAGGGAAAGCAGGACCACCTGGTGCAAAAGGTAATGGGTAACATTCAGCTCTAAACCATACATCTACCCATGTTCAGGCCATGCACGGGGAGACAGGGTCTGCAGAAGTGAGCTGCAGAGCTGGTCACAGTCCAAGAACCAGCCCTGGAGTAGCACAGGCAAAGCAGGAGTTGGGGTATGGGTCTTGCATGGGGTGAGTACTAGAAACAGTGTCCTTGAGCAGGGCCATGTCACAGAGGCAAACACTACTCTTCTCAAGTTCCCTTAGCAGCCCCCCAAAATCAGACTTGCCCCCATTCCCCTATAACGGGCCTCCCACCTTGACAAACCTGCCCAAATTCACCCCCACCCCCTCTGGGGAGCATTGGGGAGCATTGGCTGGGAGCCTTGGCACAGAGACACAGTGCTGAGAGCTTCCAGCAGCCCAGGCCTGGGCTCAGTGAGTGATGCCATTGCAGCCTCTGGACCAGGAGATGGGATCAAACCACCAGAGAACAGCTGACACAGGGTGAAGCAGAGAGGGAACGGGGGTTCTTTGCAATAGGGAGAGACCCTGAAAAGAGGAAGATGTCTGCAGAGAAATCAGCTTTCACTCCAGCTAGGCTGTGCTTAAGGTCTTCAGCAGGACCTGTGTGCTGTAGACAGTGGAAAGTGTCTCTCCTAAAGACACCAGTTCCCTGTAGAAAGTGGCAGCCAGGAACTGAGCAGCTGTGCACTGACTAGCTGGAAAAAAATAAAACAAAACCCTTTGCATGCTGAATATGTAATTTTTTCCTGGCCAAAAGCACCCATGACTTCAGCTGAAACCCCAGCAGGAGCTAGATGAACCCAATGAAAAAGCAGCTATAGCCTTAAATCTCACCTGTGCCTGACTGAGAACAGAAAGGCCCCACAAAAAGCCACCAAGATGGAGCTGTGACACCCCCACTCTGCAGCAGCCAGAGCACTTCTCCCTCCCCTGCGTTCTCTTCCTCCTGCTCTTCCCAAGAGATGCTACTGGCCAGGAGAGCAGCTGGGTTGGGCTGGCAGCACCAGCTGGGACACTCAGAGCTGGGACACTCCACAAAGTGGCACTGTACAGCTTGGCAGCTTCTCCTGTGCATGTGGGATACACAGAGGGGCTGGAGCAGCCCCCCAGGGAGCCACAGCCATTCAAACACTCATCTGTGATGAGCATTTTCCTTGTCTCTTGCAGGAGCAGCAGGAGAGCCTGGCTTCCAGGGACCGAAAGGTAAATCACACTGAATTTATCATGTGAGCTGGTTTAGTTAAACTTCCACCCTGTGCTGTTCTGGAACAACACACCAGGCCAGAGCAGCTAGGGAGAGATAAAAGTACCCGACCAGGTGTTTGGTGGCAGTTGTGCCCCATTGCAGGGGTGTGAGCAGCCCCTATCCCAAACCTCTTCAGAGACAGGTGCTAGCCTGGCTCAAGCACCTGCCCAGCACCATCAGGCACAGGAACTGCAGAGCTTCACCCTGCTGCCCAAGGGACCAGCCAGGTTTGGGCAGAGCCCTGATCCTGCCATGCCATGGCCAAAGTCAGAGGTTTGGAGGAAACTGTCACTGCTGGTGCCAGAGGATCTTGTCTCTCCACCAGCACTAAGCAAAAGGACAGGGGGAAAACCAGGTCTTCTCCCCGACGCTGCCACCCCACAGGTGAGGGCCATGGGCACCATCACCCTGCAGCTGCCCCCACTGGAGCTTGTCCTCTAACAGCAGGGCCAGGTCCTGCCGATGTGGGGCCTGTTCAGGCCATCTGCTACAGCTGCCAGCAGCAGCCCAATCCCTCCTGGGGCTTCAACAACACTGTCCCATGGCTGCGGATCCTCCTCACGCACCCCTATCCCATCCCACCCCCTCTCCTGTCCCACAACCCTCTCCTGTCCCACCATCCCACCCCTCTCTTCTGTCCCCCTGTCCCTGCCCAACGGGACCCCCTGGCTCAGGATGCTGGTGACCGCTCTGGGCTGGCCAGGCCCAGAAGACACATCTTGTGCCAGCCTTTGGACCTCCTGGCCCCACATCAGATGTCAGGGGAAAATATATTGTGTTGAGAGAGACAAGGCTGCAGCTCCTGCATCTGTAATGTGTCCCACTCCATGTTCTTGCTGGGCAACCTGAAGAGCTGCTCCCCATGACCAGAGTGCTGGTGTCACCACTATAATTACAGGAGTCTGTGACTTGGGTCCCCACCTGTCACTGTCCCTCTGTGCTCCTGGTCTGTGCAGATGGGCCCTTGATGGACTGGTGGGTCTCCTCTGGTGGGCCTGGGAACGGTGGGGGTAGAACATAGAATCATAGAATCATAGAATGGTTAGAGTTGGAAGGGACCTTAAAGATCATTGAGTTCCAACTCCCCTGCATGAGCAGGGACATCTCCCACCAGACCAAGTTGTTCAGAGCCCCATCCACATGTACTGAGTTCCTGCTGCCTGGTGTCTCTGTGCCTCTGCTGTGCATGCAAATCAGCTCAACACTCCCCCCAGCCTCACAGCCCCCTGCCAGTGCAGCAGGATTGCTCTTGGAAAACAAATTATGCTAAGTGCTGGAGGAGGGGAGAGCAGGATGTGGAAGGTGAAGAGCTATTGATGGTGTTGTTTGTCCAACAGGAATGAAAGGAGAGCCTGGACTTCCAGACATGTGGGGTGAGTTGTATCCTAGGTCCTTCATGCCACCCTTGGCTTTGCAGAGAAAGTGGTGGTGGACACCCTGCACCGGAAGTCAGGACAGGGCAGCAATAAAAAAGAATTCAGAGTGACACTGAAGGATGCAGAAAGGAAATATCTGTTAACCCATTTACTTTTCTCAGCCACATGAAGCTTCCGTGTGTCTACTCTGTAATCCAGCCAGGCCAGGGAAATCATATTGTCTGAGCACTGCTTGAGCCACCTGCCCTCTGTCTGTCCTGGAGGTCTGCCTTAGTTTTTAGGTGCCTCATTGTCCTGGTTTCCAAGATTAAACCACCAGGAACACCTGTGTAGCTGTCCTGCCACGTTGAAGGCAGTTCCACGACCACACTGGCAGTGGCAGGTTCAGCCGACACAGAGTTCACATGTGTAACAGTGGTCAAATTTACTTATTCATTTAAAAAAAAAGAAAGGAAGAAAACAAACAAGCATCAGTTGACCCATCTGCCTTCATGAGTTACAACCTGCTCTGGCTACATGTGGATGCCACAGGGCCACAGCCATTTGCAGAGGCTCAGGCAGATCAGAGCTGCTCTAACACTGCAAAGTGAAAGGCTGGGGGGCCTGTCCCAGCCTGTCCTGTCCCCTGTGCTCCTCTGCCCTTCTGTGCTTCCTGGGCATGTGGAAACATTTGACTTATCAGGAACAGGACAAGCCCAGGGACCCATGTGCCCACAGCAGCCCAGCACAGCCATGCACCTCTTCACCACCCACGGCCACCTCCACCACCTGTGTGACAGCCTCTGAAGCAGCTGTCACCGGGTGTCTGATAAGGACCTCTGTGGCCAATCCTTTGGCATTCATTGGCCTGAGCTTCTGACATCAGGCATGGGTTTGGGGGGGGAAAAATCAATTTACCCATAACCTGTATGTATATATTTCAAAGTGACGCCGGTCCAAGCCACAGAAGATGATCCAAATACAGTTTCCAGTATTCCAGGTCGGTGTATTTCTGTGTCACCATTCCTCTGCTGCCTGTGCCCCCCATACATCCCTGAGCCTGGAAAAATTCCTGGATCATGAGTTTGTCATCCCGCTCTGAGCAGCTCCATCACCCAGAGCCCCAAAAGACTCGTTGTGCAGGAGCAGAGTCCAAGCACCTCAGCCCACCCCATGGCAGGTGCTGTCTCCCCTCTGGCACGCTGACTCAGGCCACAGCAGGGTTTGCCAAGTGCTCCCAGCAGGGAGGCTGGGCTCAGCCTGTAACTATTCCCCTGTGATCTCTTTCCCTGATATGCACAGAAGCCAGGAACTGCCAAGAGCTGCTGGGTAAAGGGAAGCTCCTGAGCGGCTGGTACACCATCCACCCCCAGGGCTGTAATGCCACCACTGTCTTCTGCGACATGGACACGGATGGTGGAGGATGGATTGTGAGTGGGGTCGGGAGGGGTAGGCTTCTCTGTCCCTACAGTGACTTTATGGAGGAAGCAAAGGATGTCAGCAGGACAGGAACAAAAAGGAGGAAAACAAATAATTGAGGGAACAGCTGAGGTTGATGCTAGCAAGCCTGGGTGAATCCCTGTGGATCACAGAATCGTCAGAGTTGGAAGGGACCTCTAGAGGTCACCTAGTCCAACCCCCAGCTGGATGCAGAGGATTCTCATTGGAGACGAATCCAGGAGCAGGCTGAGCACCACAGACCCACCCCCTGATTAAATCAGCATGTCATAGAATCACAGACTGGTTTGGGTGGGAAGGGACCTTAAAGATCATCCAGTTTCAACCCCCCTGCATGGACACCTCCCACCAGACCAGGTTGCTCCAGAGCCCCATCCAACCTGCCCTTGAACACTTCCAGGGATGGGGCAGCCACAGCTTCCCTGGACAACCTGGGCCAGTGTCTCACCACCCTCACACTAAAGAATTTCCTCCTAATATCTAAACTAAACCCACCTTCTTCCAGTTTAAAGCCATCCCCCCTCATCCTCTCACTACAAGCCCTTGTCCAAAGTCCCTCCCCAGCTTTTCTGGAGCCCCTTCAGGCACTGGAAGGTGCTCTAAGGTCTTCTTGGAGCCTTCCCTTCTCCAGGCTGAACAGCCCCAACTCTCTCAGCCTGTCTGCATAGCAGAGGGCTCCAGCCCTCAGATCATCTTTGTGGCCTCCTCTGCAGGAGATGTGTGAGCAAGGGATTTCTCTGGGTCCAGTCCCCAGAGCCTCCCAGGAGTGTCCCTGGGCTGGGGCAGCCCTTGCTGTGGGGGCAGTGCCACCCGGGTGCTGCGGATGCTTGTGGGGGGCTGAGGGTTTCCTTTCTTCAGGTTTTCCAGAGGCGCTGGGATGGATCAGTGAACTTCTTGCGAGACTGGGACTCATACAAGCGAGGCTTTGGCAACCAGCTGACAGAGTTCTGGCTGGGGAATGACAACATCCACCTCCTCACCTCTCTGGGTAAGCTCTGACTCTGTCCTAGGATCCTGAGAGTCCAACACCTGGTCAGTAGAGGACTCTGAACCTTTGGCATGTGTCTGAGCCCCAGCAGTTACCCCTGACCAGCAGGTGGGAATTCCCACACAGGGAATCACACTCCAAAAACAAGGAAACCTAGAAGCCAGGGAAGAGAATGCGCTGACTGCATGAGCTGTCCTGGAGACAGGCCAACACATCTGTCTTGGTTTAGCAGTCAGGGCAAATCACAAACCAGAGGGCAGAATTGCTCTCTATTATCCCCCCTTCACCTTCCCAAGGGAAGAAAAAAGGGGAGGAAGAAAAAGGGGAGTAAGTAAGAGAGACTTCAAGGTTGGAAACTGAAACTGGAGTAAGTTTACTGTAACATGGAAAAAAGGAGTAACAAGGGGTGAGAAACAGATCTATAAACTCATATACAGATACATACAAAACCGATCTCGATGATGGCAGGAATAGGTGGGTGAGAGTCCCTTGTGACAAGGCCACCTCAGGAGAGGGGTCCATGGCTCCTCACAGCACCCCAAAGGGTTGGATTCCAGAGAGCACGTGGTGAGTTGAAGAACCTCTGAGCAGCACCAGCAGCAATGAAGAAAAGCACAGGAAAAAGGGGCTGAGCTTCTAATTCTCCTGGCTTTTACAGAGTATGGCAGGAAGTGGGAGGGAATACTGGACCCTCTCTGTTCTGACCCTCCCAGGTCCTTCAGGGTCCTAAAGACCTGTCCTGATCCTCTCTCTCTAGTTCCCCTTATAGGTGTCAACAATTTGCTGGGTCCACTCAAACCATAACAATGTCTGCCTGCTAGGACTGGTTGTGGTGGCAGTCATCTTGTCCCCACACAGCCTTGGAGCCACAGTTGTGTGCAGGACTCCTGGGCATGCAGCTCTCAGTGCCCATGACCATGCAGCTCTCAGTGCCCATGACCATGCACATAGCTTCAGGAAAGGTGCTTCACAAGACAGCCACCCAAAGAAACAGGAGGTTCTGCTGGAATTTCAAATATATCATAATGTCTCAAGTAGTGGAAGGTCCCCTCAGGGTAGCTCAGGGCTCTTTAAACCATCCATCCTGAGATCCAGCTGCATACTCACCATCACCTCTGCACCATGCTGTCCACCTTCTCTTCTAGGACCCTATGAACTCCGCGTTGATCTGAGAGACTTTGAAAACAACTACTATTTTGCTAAGTACGCTTCATTCAGAGTTTTAGGAGAGTCTGAGAAATACAAACTGGTTCTAGGAGACTTCCTTGGTGGAAATGCTGGTAAGTTAGCAGCAGCTCCCTGGGAAAGGCTATTTTCTAGAGCATTTCAGAAGTGTTTAGCATTTCTAGTGCAGAGCTCTATCATGCAAACTCCTTGTACCATCTACATTTTGGGTCCATTTTTGAAAACTAACCATGGTACCCCAGGTGCTGGGTGACCTCTGGGTGCAGGGAAGGACGGGGACACCACCACCCACTGAGGTGTGACCCAGTGTTACCTACAAGCCCAGCCACATGGTTTAGTGGCAAACGTGGGGCCTGGTCCTGAGCAGCACCTCACCCAACAGAACCTTCCCAGCAGCCCGGCAGCAGCCAGGCCGAGTTCTGCTTTCGGTGATATTGGAAGGAAATATTTGCCCATTTCCAGGGCTGGGTCTGTTCAATACTTGCAGCATCAGCATTGCATCCTCTTAATGCCAAATCTTTTGTTTTTCTTTAAAATGCAAACAAGTCCTCTGCAAAAATTCAATCCCCCTCAAGCAGGCATGAGTGAAACCAACACCTAAGCTAACAGTGCTCTGGGTTTATGTGGCTTTGTCACTGCAACTCTGTCTGATAGCCCAGACCTCGGTATGTCTGCAGAGAACCTGAGAGGTGCAAGAGAAAAGGCACCCGTGGAACTGTGAGGAGAACCTGGCCCATTTGATTCACAGGCATAAATAAGTTCTCCATATGTTTTGGCAGTTCTAGTAGAGCTCAGGCTACTCCTTTTGTCCAGGACCAAGGAGGAACCTAGGCCCCCCAGAGAACAACGGGATTTATAGAATCTGCTGTGCCTCCAGTGAGGCCCACCAAGGCCCCACATGTGCTCAGACACATCAGGGACCCTTCTGTGCTCTCTGTTGCAGTAACTGTGGCCATCTGCTCTCCACAGGAGACTCCTTATCCTACCACAAGGACATGCTGTTTTCAACAACAGACCAGGACAACGACATGAGCTCCTTTAACTGTGCTGTGGAATACAAGGGAGCGTGGTGGTACAACGACTGCCATTTCTCCAACCTGAACGGGATGTACTGGCTGGGTGTGCACAGCAGCTACGCTGATGGCATAAACTGGAAGACGAGCAAGGAATATCACTACTCCCATAAGCGAACAGAAATGAAATTCAGGCCAGTTTAATATGGTGAGAGGCAGTCTGACCAGCACCAGGAGGGGCCACTCAACAGCCAGGAGAGGACACACACCGTAACATTTGAGGGCAAAATTGGACCGGGAAGGATGTGACAGGTTGTGCCTTCAGCCTAGAGCAAATGTTCAGAGACCAGAAGAGACCAGTGCTGGTTTGGACTCCTGTAAGGACCTGACTCTGACTCTACACTGTCTCCAGCAGCCCCACAGGTGCTGACTGAGCCTCAGCATCTTCTTCTGAAAAGTGCAGTACTTTGATTTAAAGACCAAGTAATGGTGAGTCTACTGCATCTCAGTAAAGCACTCAGATATTGTTAACCTAAATGGTAATTACTGATAAATTTCAGCCTAATCCACATATATGAAAGCTCCCAGTGTTCTTGCAGCCTCTTTTTCTGTTGGACCCAAGAGCCATCTGAACAGCACTGAATGCCCAACCCCCCTATTTTCCCTGCACGCTGGGGTGGAGCCACAATGTAGACCAGCATGGAAAGGACTGAACTTCCAGCACAAGGCTGTCAGCACTGCCACCTCCCTCCTTCCCTCCCCTCTGCCTCACTCAACATGTGCTCCAGGACCTTAGATAGGACCTCAGCTTCTGGAATCACTGTAACATTGACCCGCACTTCCCACCATGACACAGCTGCAGCTTCAGCCACTTCTCCAGGATACCTTTCTAGACTTCATTCCTTAGCCACTGTGGACCAAGAGCTGGATACAAAACAGTCTGTCCAGCAACATGCATGGTACTAAGACACTACAGCAGTGCCAAGTCAAGCCTTGCACAAGTGGACAACATGTAAATCACCAGCAGGTGCCAGTGTCCTCCAGTTTCACCTTGTTTCCATCAGCACTGAAGCTGGGCTGTCTGCTGGTGGAGGGAGGCAGTTCATCCAGCTTGGGTGCTTCAACATAGCTAAAAATGCTGAGTCCCCTTTCTCTGTCTCCCTCTATCTTAATACATGGAAACCTTCAACATTTAAACTTCACCTTTGAAGTACACCGATGTTAGAGGGATTGAGAGCACACCAAGCACAGTTTACCCAAGCTCATCGTCACTATTCCCAGACCATCACTTGAATCCATAGAGGAAATACTTGGGTTTGACAAGCCACCCCCATGCTAGGTGAGGTGGTTGGGACCCTCAGTAAAGCCACAGGCTAGCCCTGAAACCCCTCCATCAGGAGCCCCAGCCACTGCAAGGCAGGAAAATGCTCCTTGGGCTGATCCAGGCATGTGGGGGAGAGGGGCCTTGGGCTTGCTGGCCCATCCCAGGCACCATGCTGTCACAGAGCAGACTTGCACTCACTCCAGCCAGGAAGAATTTAACTACTGTGGTCAGGATCCAGTTATGCAGACACATACATGCACCACCACCCTAGAGCTCCACCTCCCCTCAACAGAAGTGCTCCTGCTTCTCCATCAGCTCCCATAGCTGACTGGTGGATGGAGAGGCAGGGAACAGACTTCAGATGTCCTAAAGGAATGTGGCCCCCAAACTTTCAGGATACTAACTAAGCAGTTGCTCTTGCTTTCCATTCTCTTGCCAAAGGTCTGCAGAGCTAAAGCAGAACAGCCCCAGACAGTCTGTGACTGACTCATCTCAGGGTTTTTCTCTGTGCTCTGGAAAGCTCATGGATCAGGTTTGCATGTTGTGTTTGAAAACCCCTCTCTGATCTCAGCAGACCTGGAAAGGGCCAACCCTGAAGCCAAGAAATGCCAATACCCCTGGAGCTGCTCCAGCCATTTCCCTTGCTGCAAATAATGACAAGTGAGGCTGGGGGAGTCACCAGAAGAGCAGGGTGGGCCAGCCTATGGGGTCTGGGGACAGAACCTGGTTTCTGCCTTATCAGGGACCCAGACACATGATGAGAGGCTGGAAGCACCTCTGATGGCTTGTTGCTGCATAGCCATCTGAAAGCAAAAGTGGGGCCTGGATTGGCCCCACCCAGGCCAGGCCAAGGCTGCCTCCAGTGACACCCTCCTGCAGTTCCTGAGACCTGGGAAGACCCAGCAGCCCAAACCACCCCTAGGATTGCTGCCAACATCCATGGGCTGCATAGAAGTTCTTTCCAGGGAGGAATAAAGCACTTCAGCCACAGGCAAGTGCCCAGAGATTTCACAGCTGTAAATCTGAAAGCTGATTGACTTCAAGAAACTGGACTTGTGAAGGAAAGGTCTTCCTCCTACCTAACACCAGTGACTATCATGTGAGGAGCTCAGAGAGCTGAGAGTCAGCACTGCCCTATGATTTGGATGCAGCAGACCTGGTGGTCCTGGCACAGCAAACACCTTCCTCTGATTTTCTGAGGTGTCTTTGTGAGAGGGTTGCAGCTGAAGAGCAACTAACGCCATGTAACAGTCAGCGTAGAACAAGCGGCAGCTGGGAAGGGAAATCATTTCACTGCAGTTTGATCCTTTTGGCTTATAGGATCCTGGCATGGAAAAGATGACACCAACACCCTTTGCACAGTGGTGGTGCTGCTCCTGTTACTTTGTGCCCACCTCACTGAAGTGGTGACTTAAGACACCAGCTGAAACTGCCTCAAACTGAGGGCTTGGGGCAACAATGGACTCAAAATACCACCCCCTCATAGATAACACTTTGGTAAATTATTTTTAACTACAGGTTTATCATGCCAGCTATGCTGATAGAGCACAGAGCTATTCATTCAGTTGTGTTTGTTGCCATGGAAACACTGCATTTCAGCAGCACCACTCAGCAGACCCAGGACGATGAAACACAGCAGCTGGGGCTGATGTGGAAAAGAACCACTAGACTTTATTCCCAAATGACATTTACAAAAACAAAGACACCATGGAGGATGCAGAAGCACATGGCCCATGGGTCACAGCATGGCCAGGTCCACGCCATCAGCACCTGCAGAGTGAGCAGCCACCAGAGGGAAGAGGCAGAGGAGGCAGCTCCTGGTCAGGCCCAGCAAAGCTGAGCCCCCTGCACTGTCCAGACCCTCCACCCACCGTCACAGCTGCTTCAGTTCAGTGCCAGGAATCCGAGAGAAGAAATTTGACCACTGACCTGGACTTAGTGTCAGACCAGTGTGGGGAAGCCAGGCCCTGTGCTCCCAGCATAGGGACTCATACCTGGAGGGCATCTCAGCACATTTCTCATGCTCACCTCTCCATCCAGCTCTCACCAGTGAAGAGAAACTGTTGGTGCACGATGTGCACCCAAGAAATTCCCAGACCACCTGTATTCTCTTCAGACTCCCAACATAGGCTTTTCTAGTTCACATGGTGCCTGCAGACAGTCTCTGTCCCACCTGCCTGTGCAGCAGGCACCAAAGGTCCTTCTAGCAAGAACCTGATATCCTTCAGTCACCTGAGGTCCAGCATGTGGCATATGGCAAGCCCAGAAACACAGTTCTGATCCACAGCTCAGACTCTGCTGGCTAATGCTGTCCTCTGTGCAGAAAATATCCAGCTCTCCCCACCCCCCCCCCCCCCCCCCGCCCCAAATCTCTTTAATCCTTGAGCAGGCTTCTTACCCCTGAGCAGATAAATAAAATCAGATCTTCCTTCATACCACAGCATCATCAAAGGGCACACAACTCCACGTGCCTTCTCTACTGTGTCCCAGCCCCATGGTTTTTGCTCTGCAGGACCAGTCAGATACACAGCTGGAGGAAGGATCAGCCCAGCCTGTGGAGGGCACCCCCAGCCTTGCTGGTCCTGTGAAGGGGGGTGTTCAGCAGGGAATTGGTATGTTGAGGGATATTCCTTCAGTTTACTCTTGTGCAGCGGGCGCAGGGGGGCAGAGGAAGAACAGACTCTGGCAGACCAGTCAGCACGGGGAAGGCTGGGGAAGGGCTTTGGGAAAGCAACACCTCAAGCCAGGGAGCTGAGGTGTCCAGCTGTCACTCGCCCAGAGTGGCCTTTGGAAAACACCCTTTGGGTGTTGGGACATACTGTTGGATTTCTCATCCTCAAATCTCTTCCTCTATGGAAGAAGAGCCCAGGGGAGCCTGGGAAGCCTTGGGAGGTTGCAGTTAGCTCCTCAGGTCCATTTCCTGGTAGCCAGATGTACACCCTGTGATTTTCATCCAACACACTGCTGTGATGCTGGTGGTGGCTGGCTCTCACTGAACACACACAGTGCTGCTGACACCACTGTTCCAGTAGCTTTCACTCCAGTGGTCTGAAGTCTCCAAACTGGTACAAGTCAAAAAGTGGCCACTCTCCATCCTGCAGGTTGAAAAGCTTCCCCTATTGAAAATATTGAAAAAAGTCTTTTGCTTCTCAAGGCCTTGCTCCCCCTCCTTGGCAGCATCAGCTGGGATGTATTTGCTGGGCACTTCACTGTTGAGCAGGAGGGGTTTTGTGCAAATAAGTCAGTATCCCACAAAAGCACAACAGCATCCCTGGGGAATGAGGATGCAGATGCCCCTCGGAGATGCAGTGGAGCTGGTGACCCTGGTGCCAATCAGTGTGCTGCATGCCAGCTCCTGATTCCTTGTGATCCCTGGTGAAAATGCACTGTGCTCCTCACCACATCTGTCCCAGCACACCACTGACACTCCCTTGTGCAGGCCCCATGGCACAGAGATGTTGGGCTATAACTGACACCAAATCCAGCTCTGAGAGCTTGAGTTGAGGCCTCAGCTAGGTCTACCACTACCACACTACCTTCAAGCTGTAGGTTGAAAGGCCATCGGGCTAAACAATGTACAAATACTTTTTGGTGGACAGATGAATGATCCCTGCTCCAAGAGCTTACAGTCTACAAGAACAGAGCCACAGTTCCACCACTATACAGACATTATACCTATTTAGACCCACAGACATCTTGGTCCCAGCAGAACATATCCTTCACAGGAATGGCCCAGCAACCAGCTGATCTGGGGGCAGGGACTCAACTGTCCACCTCTTTGTCTTCATTTGCAATGCCAGACCATTTCTAGCCATTGTTCTTTCCACCTCTGTTTTGGGTCTGCAGCCCCAGTACCCTCCTCTGGTCCACAGAGGTATGTGTTCTACAAAGTCCTTTCCTGGCTGCCTGAGCCCTGGGGTCCACGAGGGTGTCCCACACAGCTGAGGATGTGATGGGTGCTGGGCCAGCCAGAGAAACGGATGAGATCCTGGATGATGCTGGACCCAGCTCTGCCCCGTTTTGGCCTCACAAGCTGGTGGCATTGTGCTCGTTGCCATGTCTACAGCAGGATGAGAAGGGGGAGGCAGACCCCTCCATCTCTGAGCCCCAGCTGAGGGTGGCAGGGAGAAATCCAGACTGCTGTGATGCTGGGACATGTATCTGACAAAGCTCTTCTGAGGAGAGATATTACTTGATTAGTTCATCTCTTGATAAGGCACACCCAGCCCATCGCCCCAGCTGGCCCAGGTTGGCACCTGGGGGTGACCCTGGATGACTCCCCAAACCTTGCCAGATGCCCCCACACCTGGGTGCCCCCGAGCAGGATGCCAGGAAACCTCTCCAAGCATCCCTGGTTCCACACAGCTGCCAGACTGCTGCTGTAAGGTCTTGACTCGTAAGGCAACACTGAGGCCCACCAAGCACCCCAGAGCCCCTCTCCTTCACACCACACAGACCTCAGCCCCTGAGAGGGATTCCCCGAGGCCACAGGGATGGAGAAGGGGAAGTCTCTGTGTCAGGGGGCACAGGAAAGCAGAAAAGGATGATGTTTCTCTCAGGTATTTGGAAAGTGTCCTCAAGGGAATTCAGGTCTCTCCAGGATCTTTTGGTTTCAACAAGCAAACGGACAAAGGCTGCTTGGTGTCTCAATTACATCTGTTAGAAACCTTAGCTAGGAAAAATATATCCTTGGTAAGTCCCTTTTGCATTTTTAACCATGTTTTCCATCCAAGAAAATAGAGACCGAGACTATGATTAAGTAAACACCAGTGCATCACTTAGCTCTTCCCTTCCCCACCTTCCTTCCTCACTCCTGACCCCTGGACAGTTAATTTACAGTTTGGACAATCCTCTGCTGAGCCTCAGAGGAGGCAGGCAGCTCAGCCTGAAAGCTGATTGTCCCTCTTAGGCTCCAGGTTCCCCGCAGCATCCTCCAGCTCATCCAGGATTTCAGAGAAAGACGGCCTCTTAAATGCTTCCACCTGCAACAAGAAGGCAAAACTGAAGAGGACACCCTGGCCAGGAGATGGGTGCTCTGCAGCAGCTCTGCTGGGTCCCTCAAGGCCAGTTGATGGCCTCCACCCATCACCGTCATGGGTCACACACCTGTCTGTGGAGCCTTCTGGCATCACCTGGTCACCTGGGCCTCAGGACACGTCCCACAGTGCAGGGGCAGCAAGATGCTGAAAACCAGCCTGAAATGCCCCAAGTGGGACAGGGTGTGGGAACAGCTCATCCCAAGGTCCACCCAAAGGATGCAGTGACTGGCACTGTGCAGGAACGGCTGCAGACAGCTATCGGGAGGGAGATGGGTCATTCCCTGAGCTTCATCACAACAGTCAGGATCTGTCTTGTCTCCCTGATGCAGCTCATCCTCAGGGGGCTATGACCCCCAGTGCCATTGGGGTGTATGCGAAGGGAGGGGCATGGCCTGGGGTACCCCCATTTCACCATCCTGGGCTGCCTGACCCCACAGAGCCAGCCTCGGGAGCAGCTCCAGAAACCCCCCACCCCAGACAGGGCACACAGGCAGAGAACAGCCCAAGGGCCCTTCCTGGCAGAGCCCATCACTGCACCCATGCTGTGTTAAGGAAGCTGCCCATGGGAGGTGCAAGATCTGAACAGACAGAAGTCTACGTCAGCTGCTGATGTGAATCATTGCAGTGATTCAGGAGAGTTATTCACATGTCCTTGGCCCCGTGCAAGGATTTACTTCCATTTGCTGCTTTCAGCTCCTAGCAATTAGGTGCATTATGATCACCCAGCTTCTCCACTCTCTGCCTGATTACTGCCTTTGTTTTTCCCTTCCTTTCAGAGATTAACTCCAATCATAGAATCACAGAGTGGTTTGGGTTGGAAGGGACCTTAAAAATCATCTAAATCAAACCCCCCTGCATGGGCAGGGACTCTCCCCACTATCCCAGGTTGCTCCAAGCCCTGTTCAACTTGCCCTTAAATACTTCCAGGGATGGGATTTCCACAACTTCTCTGGGAAACCTGTTCCACCCTCACACTAAATAATTTCCTCCTAATGTCTAATATAAATGTCCCCTCTTCCAGTTTTAATCCATTCCCCCTTGTCCTCTCACTACAAGCCCTTGTCAAAAGTCCCTCCCCAGCTTTCCTGGAGCCCCTTCAGGCACTGGAAGGCCACTATGGGGTCTCCCCGGAGCCTTCTCTTCTCCAGGCTGAACACCCCCAACTTTCTCAGCCTGTCTCCAGAGCAGAGCTGCTCCAGCCCTCGGATCATCCCCATGGCCTCCTCTGGACTTGCTCCAGGAGCTCCATGTCCTTCTTATGTTGGGGCCTCCAGAACTGGACACAGTACTCCAGGTGGGGTCTCACAAGAGCACAGTAGAGGGAAAAAGAATCTCCTCCCTTGCCCTACTGGCCACGCTTCATTTGATGCAGCCCACGACACCGTTGGCTTTCCGGGCTGCAAGCACACATTGCTGGCTCATGTTGAGCTTCTCATCCACCGTAACTCCCAAGTCCTTCTCTTCAAGGCTGTTCTCAGCCCATTCTCTGACCCATCTGTATTTGTGCTTGGGATTGCCCTGACCCAGGTGCAGAACCTTGCACTTGTTTAACCTTGTTTAACTTCATGCAGTTTGCACAAGTCCTTCCTTTCTCTCTGCTTTGCCTCCTGCAGCTTTGGACAGTGTGGGGAGGCCCCCAGCTGTCACTATGATCTTCTATGCTAAAGCAAGAAAGGTTGGAGAATCATAGAATCATCCTGGTTGGAAAGGACCTTGGAGATCATCAAGTTCAACCATAACCTAAATCCACCAACCATAACCTAATCTACCCGTTCAGTGCTTAAATCCTGTCCCTAAGCACCACATCTATATTTCTTTTAAACACTCCCAGGGATGGTGACTCCATCACCTCCCTGGGCAGCCTGTTCCACTGTCCAACCACTTTCTGGTAATCAACTTCTTTCTAATATCTAGTCTAAACCTCCCCTGGCACAACTTCAGGCCATTTCCTCTTGTCCTGTCATTATTCACTGGAGAGAAGAGGCCAACTCCCACCTCCCTACAACCTCCTTTCAGGGAGTTGTAGAGAGCAATGATATCTCCCCTCAGCCTCCTCTTCTTCAAACTAAACAATCCCAGTTCCCTCAGCTTCTCCTCATAGGTCTTATTCTCCAGACCTTTCACCAGCCTGGTAGAACCATGGTCTGATCATATCTGTAAGGCCAGGGCTGGTGACAGCAAGTTAGGGCCCTCCAGAGAGGGCCAGCTGGGTGCCTTTGCCTGCAGCCTGGCTCAGGAAGAGACTGGGCATCATCACCAACCTGCTTCTCACTCTGGGTTTGACACACAAGGGAACAGGCAGAGTCCTGGGGTATTTGGGGATGTAATACACAAACCAAACACTTCTACAGCAAAACTGCACAGTGAAGGAAAGCATACTACTGGCCCAGGAAAATCTCATTACTTCACAGCACAAGTGGCAGGCCCTGTGTGCCAGCACTGAGAGCAGCAGGTTGAAGCTCTACAGGGTCCACAACAATTTTGGTCTCTGTCATGCAAGTGTGATAGAAATAAAAAATAAACAAAGGAAGAAAGCAACAACTAGCAAGAATCTCACCCGACAGCAGCTAGCAGTGAGGTCCATCACCTGCTTGGGGCATTCACTGATCATCCCTTGGAAGGCAGCAACATCCAAACCATAATCCTGTAAGGAAGGGGGAGGAGTATGTAGCTTTATATAGCTTCAGCTATAAAGTCCGTTAAAAACTCTTCATCCTTCTCAAGGTGCTAAAGCACAAAATGCTCATTTTTTAAAGCTTTTAGGGTCTCCAATTACAGCTATTTTACTGATGGCTCTGGGCACCATCAGCCCTGCCAGGACTGCACAGATGGTAAGTCATCAGCAGAGCTGGGAGCCAGCAGCATCCCTCTGCTTGCTCTGTGCCCTCCCTGCAGGGCACCATGTGTCCTCCTGGAAAAGTTCAGACCCAGGCAACATGAGCCACAAAGGCAGAAACCAGGCAGGAACCAGCACCAGGTGCTCAGCAGTGGCTTCCAAGGCCAAAAACTGCAGATAATCTGGTCTCCCAACAGCAACTGAGAATTGAGGGTGTCCAGCTTGCTGTCCCATAACTACATCTTTGTCCCTCCAGACCTCCAGTCTCTGACACACAATTCTCCTTCATCTTGTGACCACAGATGGAGCATTAGTTCCTGTTTAGTATCACAGAAACATGGAATAATCTCTGGTCACTGCAGGTTCTCTGCATTTCTCCTTGGAAAGCAGCAATTTGCTGCTTTCCTTCTGGATTTTTCATCCCTGTTCAGGATAAAATTTCCCTTCCCCCTTTGTGGAAGAAAATGTTGCAAATGTTGAAACAAAAGAGGCCATGTTTTTAGGGAAGCCCCCCATTTCCACACAAACTGTTTACTAACTGCAACGTATTTGAAAATAAAGGTTTGTGATGAGAGTTGTGTTGAACCTGCCACTTCAATGGAGAAGCTGAAATGTCTACACAAAAGTATTTGGAGTTAAGGTCTTAAACTTAATCTCAAATTGCTGGTCTAAAAGAAGTTTTGAAATTATAAGTGCACTGAACTCTTGGGCACTGCAAATTTTGAGACAAGATTTTCTCATGGAAAAACCTGTGTGTGTAAACACAGACACGTGTGTACAGGTCTGTCTGGTCCAGAGAGAAGCCACAATCTGGTACCATGGAGAAAACACCATTAGACTTGCTGCAGACATTGTTACCTGAGTCCTAGGGAGCACTTCAGGGTCAGCTGGGATCCTGCCCAGGATTTCACAGAGGAGAATGCCAAAGGAAAACACATCCACCTGCAGGAGGAGTGGGAAGGCAGGAGTTGGGACAGGGCATGCACAGAGCTAAGCATGAGAAAGGGGAACACCAACGACAAGGTCCTTCCATTAGTTACTCATAAGCCCATCAAAAAAAGCCCATTGGAAATGGAAGCAGCAAACCCCTAAACTTCTTCTGAGCTTCTGAACCCATTCAGGAACACTACAGCCCCACTTGGAGTCCAGCCTCATCTTTGGAAAGCTTGGCCTCATGCTCTTGTTCAATGTGTTTGGTGCTTCTACCACAGCTCTGGCACCCCACACAGATGTGCAACAGGCTCACTGGGCTGTAACTCCTCAGCATCTTCCTCAGAGAGGCTTCACTGTATGTCCATGGCAGACACCCATTTCCCTGAAAGTTAACTTAACAAGGCCACATAAGGAACTTCCAAGCTGCTAGGCGAAGCATTACTGAGCAAAGGTCCAGGTAGCAGGGCAATGTTTCCCAGGGAAGGAGGGAAGAACTTTTCTGCTGTTGGGACATGTCCCCCACAAGCAGAGGAGACATCTCCCACACTCACTCGGGAGCTCTGAGGATGAACAAGGAGCTGGGAATCAGTGCCATACCTTCCGGTCGTAGGGCTCTCCCCGCAGCATCTCAGGAGCCATCCAGAAAGCTGAGCCCACCAGAGAGAGCTTCCTCTCCACATCCTTCACAGGCAGCTCCACCACCTCCCTGGCCAGCCCAAAGTCAGTCACCAGAGCCTCACGCCCCCGCGGCGTCACCCGGATGAGGCAGTTCTGAAAGGAGCCCGTGGGCACAGCATGAGACACCCAGTGAGGAAGGGTCTGGACACCTCACTGAGCAGCACCACACCAGCCCCCAGCCCCACCACGCTGGCACAGGCACCCCTTGCCAGAGACCTGCAGCCTGGCAGCACACACAGAGCGTACGGGCGGATTAGGGATGGACTGATCACATCTGAAGCCAGGAAAAGTCCTTTGAGGAAGCTCTTCCATGGGCATGATGATCCACATCCTAACAGGCACCTCAAAATCTGCTCACTGTTCAGCCAAAGGTGGGCAGGACACTGCCACCACTCTTCTCACTGCCCATGGCTGTACATCCATAGGGTGGCTTTCTGGAGGGGTTCCTATAAAACTACCGTAAGGTTTCTCAAAATCGCAGAGGTTTCAGCCTGTTCAGGTCCCCAAGATTTCCTCCTTGGCATCTGCTCCCAGGGACACAGCAGAAATGACAGACATCTTCTCCAGATGCCTCTCACTAACAGCTAGGTTTCCAGTGAGCATGTACATGCTCCTTTCCCACACCTTCAGCCATCAGCACTGCAGGTTTCCCTGAGGAAGGATAAAACTCTTTTAGGGTTGAACCACTGCAGTGAGTCTGAAGGGACAGGCAGGGACCTCCAGCACTCACTGACTTCCCACACGTAGATCTGTAAAGCTCCTGAGCTCACCTGACTTTAGAACACACTGGCCAAGAAATCCGTAGTCAGAGTGAATCGGGCTTTGCCTTGTCCTTGTCTGGTGTTTAGGATTTCATGGTTAGTCACCAAGCCAAGTAAACAGCCTGAGACTGCAAAGGTGACCTCCATTCCTGTGCTGATGTCTTAAATATTTCAAGTTTCTCTTAAAAAGCTCACAGAGCACCAACAAAAATGGCTTGTAAGAGGTGCACCACCACCCTGCATCAACTGCAAGGACTTGTAGGCTCCATTTCCATGAATCACCAAGCCAGCCTCTGGCATTAGCTGGCACAGATATGGTCCATGCTGGTGGCCAACCTCTCAGCTCACATTCCCTGTGGACACACTGCAGATCCACCTGAGGTTTGGACAGTTTTGCTCAAGACACTGCCCCACCATGTTCCTACAGCCATACCAGTGGCAGAGGAAGAGCCACATAAAGCCTGTCCCCATGGACAAACCTAAGGATGGCAAAGCCCCAGGGCTATTCCTGCACCCACCAAGCAGCATGAGCCCCCACTGAAGAAAGCAGCCTCCCAGCTAGAGGGCCAACACCCAAGACCATGACGTGCCTTTGCATTACACCCAGAGCCTGTCTCCAGATACCACTCTACACAGCCAGCATGTGGCCAGGGTGTGAAACCCGGAGATGACCATCCTAAAACTGGTGACCTGGACCCTCTGGATCAATGAAGAACAACTTCCCTTCACTTGAGAGAGGAGACACACATCTCCTGAGCTCTGCTGGTGCTCTGCACACCTGCAGGGACCATGGCACTGGCTCCCAGAGCCCATCACCAGCTTCTGTTAGCAACAGCTTCCTCCTTGCTGTAAGCAGGAAAAGAGATCTCTAAATCTAGCAGAGCTTCTCCTGCAACCATTGGCAAAGGAAGCCACGTGCAATCCTGCAGGCACTTCCATTTGGCTTCTTTTCTGACAGCAACAGCTCTGGGAGCAATCATATATTTTTATCTCTGTTTAGGTCTCCTGCTTGGCAGGTGATGAATGTGATATAATGACAGGCTCTATCAAGAAACCCTCCTTGGCCAAAGAAGGACTAGCAGAGAGCAAGGGGCCAACAAGAAACCCCCTAGTTACAGCCCTAGGGGTCCCTGCAGGGTACTTGAACACAGTCCCCTTCAGCAGTCTGGGGGTGATGTCCCCTTCCTAGCTGCATACCTTGGAGTTGAGATCTCGGTGGTAGATGTTTTTGGAGTGCAGGTAGATCATGCCTCTGGTGATGTCAGAAGCTAGGTCCACTTTTTCCTTCCATGTCAAAGCAATGTCTTTGCTGGCCAGGAGCTCCTCCAGGCAACCCCCATTCACATACTGTGAACACAGACAAGAAGCAAGTAGTTGTGCAGCCAGGCACAGGCTCCCCTGGAGCTTCCTGGGTGCTGAGCCAGAAGCCCCTCCTGCGGGGTGGAGGTTGGGAATGCCACCACACATGGGGCCCCTGCGTGTGCTATGGTGCAAATACCCCTCCTGCCACAGCAAATCACTGCTGGGATCTGGGCTGCATAAGCCCACCGAGGCCCTTGCTCACAGGCAGTGGGTTGGAGGCAAAAAGCCTGGCAGCAGCTCAGTCAACACCTTCTGACAACGAGGTAAGATCTCCCTGGTACCAGCCCAGGCTTTTCCATTAGACCACACCACCCTTCAGAGCCACCTGGAGGTTCTGCCACTCTCCATCTCCTTTACTTCCTACTCCTGCCCTCTGTCCCTAGCTACTCTTCTCCCAAGCTGGCCCATTCTGGCCCTTTGGGAGTACCAAGCCAACCTGAAACACTTTTGCCTGTCCTGCCCAAATCTCATGGTCCTGCAGTGACTGTGCCCCACTCCAGCTGTGACCACCTGTGGGGCAGAAAGGACCAGAAGCCCCTCTGAGGCAATCTGGCTAGTCCAGAGCCATTCACAGATGCAGGAGTTGTAGAGGTGTAAATAGGTGTTCCAGGATATCTGCCATCCTCCCTGCTGAAGAACCACAGGGTTGTTGACCACAGCACACTTAGAAGCAAGAACCTTTACCTCCAGAATAGGGTACAGCTTGTCATCCTTCACGCATATCCCCAGGTACCTAAGCACAAGAGCACACACACAAAAAAAGAAGCCATCAAGGTTCAGCTCAATCCCTCACTGCAGAACTGCCTTAGAGACACCAAGCCAACTCCAGCCCCTGCCAGCAGCCACTGCTCATGGCTGGAGGATGTGCCCACCTGACGATGTTGGGGTGGGACAGCTTCTGCAACAGGCTGATCTCACGCACAATCACCTCTTGGTCCACATCATTCTTGTAGATCTTCACCACCATCACTTTACAAGCAGCAGTCTGGGTCACCTGGAGCCAAGGTTGGAGCAGGACATCTCTTAGCTTCCAGAGGTCTGCCAGCCCCTCTGTACCACAGCATCCCTTCCCAACCAAAGGCCCAAATCTTATTTCCCTGCTGCCCAGAGCTTTGCACAGTTGTTTGCAGAAGTACAAGGTGCTGCCCCTTCCACACAAGTTCCCCTCCAGTGATGCTTGCCTGGGTGGCTGGGGATAGCTGGGTCCCTCCTGTCCCAACACAACACTATTTCTCTGTCAAAATTTGTGTGCTTCTTGAACTGGAGAAGTTCCTCAGCCCACACTGAGTTACCATAGAGCTGACCTTCTCCCCTCCAGTGCCCTGCATGCAATGTCCCTTCCCAGCCACAGCCTGCCCCACACCTCAATCCTTCCTTCCTGGGTCTGGTCACTGCACAAGACTGGTGGCCACACTCCTCATCCCCAGTTCCTTCTGCACCCCTGCCAGCCTTCCTCCACCCAGGCTCTGCCAGAGCCAGCACAGAGCCAGCTTGTTTCTCCCTGCATCCCAGGACTGAGGTCCTATGTCTGCTGCCCAGTCATGTGCTAACCTGAACCTCTGCCAGGGATTGCCATCAGGGCTTCCCCCAGGCAGGGGTACTGGAAGCTAAGGAACAGAAAACCAAATTCTCTTCTTGCACCTTCCAACACTGAAGGGACCGAGCAGGTGTTTTCAGGAGGAAACATGCTGTGCCCTGTGGAGGCAGCAGGGCTGGGCAGCACTGCATCAGGGCTTTCACACAGGGGTGCCCTGGCTCCCAGCCCCGACAGCCCCATCCAGGGCCCCTGCACCACAGCTCCCATAATCCAAGTTGATGATCCAAATAGCAGTTTTCAGACCACATGCCAGAGCGTATTGGTACTTGAACATTTCCACCCCCAGCTAATATCTGTTTTTAGGAGATGTATCAGGTGTGGCACACAGTGATGTCCTCACAGCTCGGATGGCAAGAATCCAGTCCGATGTTTAATTTTCTCTCCACTGAGGTTTGTGGGGTTTTGTTTGTTTGTTTTAAGGGAAAAATAGTTTAGACACAGCAGGAGCTGGCTTAAGAGCACTACTCTGAGTCCCAGAGTGTCACCCATTGCTCTCTGTGATCTCCACTTTATGGATAACGTTACTAGCCCAGGTGCAGAAAACAGAGTTGCATGCAAGACCGAGCTGGGCTGGAAGGAGAGAACAGTTTGTTATAATCAGGGTCACAAAACAGTCTTGGGAGCAACATGAACTGCAGGTTCCTTTCTGAAGGAACACAGCCTGACAGTCAATGCTATCACTGGAATAACTCTGCCTCTCTACTCAAGTGGGCTGTAAGGAAGTCAGGGTTTGGACACCCTCCCCTGATGGGACCTTAGAACCACAGGCTGTGGGCCACTAATCAGATGTAACTGATGATTAACTGGAATCGCACAGATGTCATTGTAAGAGACGCTGTCAGTCAGCTCTGCCCAAAGACTGTGAGTGCCCTTGCCACCCAGGACAGAGTACAGGGAGAAGCTGAAATCTGGAAGATCTGAAACATTCTCAGAAGAGCTAATATTGAGTTTCAGTGAGACCTATTAGCTCTGCACAAACTGTGGAGACACTGAGCTCCCAGGTGGACACCAGCAGAGTTCACAAACCCTGCCTGGGCTGGTGGAGCTGGTGAGCACTCGAGGGGTTCCTGTCCACAGGGCAATGCAAATCCAGCCTCATCTGGAGAAGAAATGACTAAAGAGCAAGGGTAGACCCACACCCAAAAAAAAGCAGTGGCAGAGATGGGCAAAGGTAACAGGCTCAAAAAGCCTCTTCCAAGATGACAGGCCCTAAGCCTTTGGTCTAGCCAACCTGGAGCAGCCCTTGATCCCCTCAGAATCGTGCAAAATGTCCAGTTTTATGCGGAAACAGTGTCAGAACCAGGAAAGTGCAGAGAGGCCTCCAAAGGTATTCTCATTTCATGAGAACAAGTGATGAAGGGTAAAGACCTGTTGTCAGCCTTGAGTGAAGAAATAAAAGGGAAAATCTGGCACTGGGAAGTGGACTGAGCTTCCTAACATGTATGAAGCTTTTTGAGGGCAAAGAGACAAAGAGGTTGCTCAGAGGCTCCCTTTGAGCAATGCCTTAAAACAGCCTCAGAAAAAAGAAGTGACATTGCATTTCTCACCTGCTTTTGAGCACCTCAGACCTCTATGATGAGAGAGCTGCCAATGAAAGAAGCTTTATGCTCTGTCTGAGAGACAAAACTCATACTTAAATAGCTCCTTATTGTACACCAGAAAACTAAGGCAGAGAAAGAGAGAAAGTAGCTTGTGCCCAAGCTATGCGATACATAAACCACAGAGCAGAAGGCTGTGCCCCAACCTCTTGAGTCTGAGTCACCAAGTAGAATGAAGTGAATCCTCCTTCCTCAGCCAACCCACACATAACAACTCCTGAGAATGGGCTTAACTGACAGACAAAGGATAGCAAAAGCAGCAGACAGCCAGCCCAGGCTGGCATGAACACTTTGGGGTGTCCATGTCCATGCTGTGGGAGCGCTTTGGAAGGCAGCATCTGTTGGCAAAGAGCTTCAGAGGAGCATCACCAATGATGCTTCGCAGCAGGAGTGCTGCTGTCCAGGGCCACGAGTCCACAAGGGACCTGCTGACCCAAGAGGACCACAAGTCATCAGAGCAGTTGGTTACAGTCACGTTTGAGTTCCCGGACAAATGCCAATTCCCCACAAAGGACTGTCCTTGTCACAAGTCCTCCTCTGCTGTCTTCTGACTATTTGACTCCTAGCATTTCCCTCAAACTTGATTTTTTTTTTTTTTTACACTTCTTTTTCTGCTTCTACTTCAAGAATTTATTTCTTTTTCATTCAAGATCCGTGTCTCCAGCCTGCCTACTGCTGGAATTTCATTCACTGCCAGGGCTGGAGGAAAATGTCACGCACGAAGGCAACAGCAACTGTTACTAGGAAAATCTGCTAGCTAAAGGAAAGAGAAGCAGCAACAGCACAATGCGTAGGTGGGGAAAGCAATTCCTAGAGAGAGGCTGTGGTGGGGACGGGTATTTGTCATGTATTGCCCCAATCTGCAAAGAGCTGCCATAGACCTTTGGCTGGAGATTCCCCTGGACTCTCAGGGAAATTCTTCCCTGGAATCAGCTTTAGTGTACTGTCCCTGGACCTGACATTCACCCAAAGCCTCATCACAGCACCAAGCCCAGGTGCAGAAGAGAAGGAGACAGCGTTCAGAAAGCAATGTGCATCTATCCATCTGACTTACATGTTTTCTGCAGTTCCATGGCCGGATCCTGCCAGCCTGGCTCCATTCAACTGGCCACATGTGCTGCACGAGCCAGGGATCTTACCCAGGATGTGTCAGAGTACTCCTCTGGCAGAAGCATCTTATGCTGGCCCAGGAGAAATGGGCAATCATGATGTTTATCATGGGCCCAGTCAAGCTAAGGAGCTGAAGCCAATGGTAGAGTCAGGCCCAAGTTGTTTCCACTGGGTCTGTGTCACATCCCAACAACCAAGACCAGTGCCAGCAGCCACATTCTAGAGGGCTGCTGGGAGGAGAGAGAAGATGGCAAACCTGGCCACACTGCAAAGCAACATGGCATCTGCTCTCAGAGTTGAAGGCTGAGTCCCACTTCCTAGCATGAAACACCTCCCTTTGCTTTGCTGTTCATAGAGCTGTGATCACTGAGGGCTGCAGGGGAACACTCCAGGCCCCATCCACACCCCCCACATAAGCAGTGCCATTCCTGGGCTGAGGAACAGCACTGAGGGGCAGCAAAGCTGGAAGCTCCCTGGATCCTGTGCTTGCTCAGAGAGTGTTAAACCCTCCCACCAGCAGAACTTGGTGCAGGAAGCCTCAAAACAGCCCCAGTGAGAAAAGTGGTTTTGCTTTGGCGACACATCATTATCCACATCATGCTCTGGCTTGCAGGGAGCCGTGGGTCTCCTGACATGAAGGCAGCAGAGGCAGAAGTGGACAGACCAGCAGCCTGTCCCATCCTGACCCTGCCCCAAGTCCCCTGTCTTTCCCCAGCATCACCCTTAACACAGGGCAGCAGCTGGGAGGGTGACAGCACTAGTTTCTCCACAGATGTGGGCAGCAGGAATTCTGGGAGACACACACAGCTCCATTTTACATTATTTTTCTCTATATATTTTGCTACAATGTTGACAACAAAGCCTGCACAAAGCATAAATATCCACAAATGTCTTCTGATGCCCAGTTCAGCTCCCTGGCATGCCTGCTGCATGGCTGGATGACAGTATCCATGAACATGGATTCACTGAGTCCTCTCATCTCCTTTTTTACTATAAAAGGGGAGATGCATCAAAGGCAACGTGCTGGGTGCACTGGGGGGGGGCCCCTTCCTCTCTCACCCCATCCAACCTACCTGAGTGAGCTGGGAAGGATGAAGCCAAGGAAATGTGCACAGGGACAGGTCTGTCAGTACAGGCACTATCTACATGGCCTCAGCAGTGCCTCTGCTGCTCTCTCGGAGGCCGTGGGCTGCCTCCACGTCAGTTTACCTTGTAGACCTTGGAGAAGAAGCCACTGCCTATCAGCTCGGCATTGAAGTTTTCCCAGAACTCCAGCTTCCTGACAGCTGTACGCAGCCTCTGCCAACGGTCCACGTGGTAGTAGGTGTCGGGGGACTCGGCGCAGTACTGCACAGGGCCCGAGGACTCCGATGTGATCAGCCTGGCCTCGCACATGGTGGGGCAGCAGCTGAAACACAGGGTATTGCACGTGAGCCACGGCAGCATCCCGAGACCCAACAAACACCAGCGCTAGAGACCCGGACTGGGGAAGTCTCAGGAGCAGAGAGAGGAGACGAGGCAGCAAGCTGATGCACCAGGCAGCACACATGGCCTTCGAGCACCCAGGGGCACTAGTCTCCCAGATCAGTCACCCTGGGTGCAGGCCTGCCTTATGCAAGTTGTATTTGGACTTCTTTAGACTAGGACTTAAAGGTGTCAAATTAGCATATATGCACTTGTACCTTCTAAAGGTTTAAGACTGATAGGATGCATCACCTTCAACACACGATAGTGCAGCATAGGAAAAGTCGAGGGGACTCAGTCTTGCTCAGCCAGCTCACAGAACCACAGAATCATCACAGAATGTCAGGGGTTGGAAGGGACCTCCGAGGATCATTGAGTCCAACCCTCTGCCAGAACAGGACCAAAACTAGGGCCGATCACTCAGAAAGGCATCCAGACAGGTCTTGAAAGTCTCCAGAGAAGGAGACTCCACAATCTCTCTGGGCAGCCTGTCCCAGGGCTCTGTAACCCTCAGAGGAAAGAAGTTCTTCCTCATGTTGAGGTGGAACTTCCTGTGCTCAAGTTTGAATCCATTGCCCCTCGTCCTATCACAGGGCACAAGTGAAAAGAGGTTGTTCCTGCCTTCTTGACACCCTCATGTATTTATAGACATTAATTAGATCCCCTCTCAGTCTTCTCTTCTCTAGACTGAAAAGCCCCGGGTCTCTCAGCCTTTCCTCATAAGGCAGGTGTTCCAGTCATCATCATCCTCATAGCCCTATGTTGGATTAAAAGGCACTGTGTCTAAACTGGGCTTTCAGTACAGTCACGTGCCACATGCTAATGCCACATCTGTTGCCCCAGAGCTCTGGACAGGGCTCAGGTACTGCTGCAAGACAGAGAGCCATGGCTTGAGGGGGTCAGCAGGAAACAATCTTAGAAGGGTCCTCACTTGGCAGGTGCCTACAGTTCATTGTAAGACCTAAAGAATCACAGAACAAGGAAATGCCCCAGCAACCCTCCTCCTGTCTGTGTATCCTGAATTTGACTCCAAGGCCCAAGTGCCTCTGCTAAACACTCTTCCTCTTCCACTGCTCTTATACTTCCCTCCCCAGCCCCCTCACTCCTTTCCTCTTTCTGCCTTTTATGGCATGAGGCTCACACTCATAGAACCATAGAATCATTTGGGTTGGAAAAGACCTCTAAGTTCATCAAGTCCAACCATTAACCTTACTCTACCAAGTCCAGCACTAAGCCATATTCCCAAGCACCACACTAGATGATTTTTAAACACATCCAGGGATGATGACTCAACCACCTCCCTGGGCAGCCTGTTCCAATGTCTGACAAACCTTTCAGTGAAAAAGGTATTTTTCATGTCCAGCCTAAACCTCCCCTGGTGCAGCTTTAGGCTGTTCCCTCTTGTCCTATTACTATTTAATGTGAGAAGAGACCAGCACCTACCATTCTACAATGTCCTTTCAGGTAGTTGTAGAGAGCAATGAGGTCTCCCCTCAGCCTTCTTTTCTTCAGACTAAACAGCCCCAGTTCCCTCAGCTGCTCCTCATAAGACTTGTTCTCCAGGCCTTTCACCAGCCTCGTTGCTCTTCTCTGCACCTGCTCCAGCCCCTCGATGTCTTTCTTGTGTTGAGGGGCCCAAAACTGGACACAGGGCTCGAGGTGGGGCCTCACCAATGCTGAGTACCAGGGGAGGATCACTGCCCTAGACCTGCTTCCAACATTATTTCTAATACAGGCCAGGATGCCCTTGGCCTTCTTGGCCACCTGGGCACACACTGGCTCATATTCAGCCACTGTCAATCAACACCCCCAGGTCCCTTTCCGCCAGGCAGCTTTCCAGCCACCCTTCCCCCAGCCTGTACCATTGCAGGGGGTTGTTGTGGCCCAAGTGCAGGACCCACCACTTGGCCTTGTTGAAGCTCACACAATTGACCTCGGCCCATAGATCTGGTCTGTCCAGGTCCCTCTGTAGAGCCCCCCTACCCTCAGGCAGATCAACACTCCCTCCCAACTTGGCTTTGTCTGCAAACTTGCTGAGGGTGCTTTCTGTCTCCTCATTGAGGTCATCAATAAAGATGTTGAAAAGAAGTCCCAACACTGAGCCCTGAGGGACTCCACTTGTGACCAGCTGGATTTAGCTCCATTCACCACCACTCTCTGACCCGGCCGTCCAGCCAGTGTTTAATCAACAGAGAGCAGGCCCATCCAAGCCATGACCAGCCAGTTTTTTGCACAAGAATGGCCTTACAAAAGTCCAGGGAGACAACATCCACAGCCTTTCAACGTCATCCACCAGGCGGGTCATCTTGTCATAGAAAGAGATCAGGTTCGTCAAGCAGGACCTGCCTTTCATGAACCCGTGCTGACTGGTGCTTTCTCCTCCAAAGCCATATGCTGTCCTTCTCCCACATCACTTGCCTCTAGTTCCTTCTGAAGATGCAGGGGAGGCAAAATGAGTGGAAAATGGGCTTCTGACACCCAGGGAGGGGGCAAACAGGGCACCTCTTTCTGGATAATTGTAAACAACCATTGGGATGCTATAAAGCTGTCTGAGCATCTTCCACTCACAGCAGGTGTTGCTGGGGGCTGGGCAGCTGCTTTGTCAGACTGTAACCAGGTGAGAGACAGTCAACAAAGGGTCATTCTTCAAGGCTTCCAGCTGAAGCAAAGGTAAGCTTGTCCTCCCTAAGTTTCTGCCCTAGGTCTTGCACTGAACAAGATGCTGTATCAGCATCCCTTGATCCCAGGCATTATTTCATGGCTACTTTGCTTCTACAGGGCGAGGCAGAACCTGCACTGAGACACACATACAGTATTTGCACCAGCCACCATACCGACCCACAGTCCAGCCACGATCCAAAGAGAGCTGCAGAGCTGGGACAGACAGATGTGGTGGCAGGACTAAGCAGGGCAGGAACTCAGGGAGAGCTGAGGGTTGGGGTGTGGGACAGTCCAGCAGCCAGTACAGAGCAGGGCAGGGATCCCTGATGTGAGCAGCCAGCAAGCTCCAGGTTGAGACTCGGGAAGCTGCAACACAGGGGAACAACAGCACAAACCTCTGAAAGTAGCCAGACCCCAAAGCTGGACCACGGGACAGTCCCACGACTGCAGGAATCCAGTCCCAGCAAAATCAACAGGACACATGGGCTCTTACCCAGTCACATGGCAAACACCTGCAAGACCAAGGCCCCAGAACTGCTTGTGACCATGGTATCCATGTCCTCCATCAGTGAAGAGCACTTGGAGCAGGCTGGGCACATGGAAAGGGTCACAGGGCCACAGCTTTAACCCTGCTCTGACCCAAGGACAGGCAACTAAGAAACATCCCATGATGGGATACAGGGGTAGGGACCTACCTGGGACAGTCACTGCTCATGACAGAGGCTCCTGCAGAAACAGGGGACAAGATCGACATGAATCACGCTCAACACTGCTAAAGCCACCCTGTTCTGCCTGTGTCACTGAAGGCATTACCTTCCTGCAGGGACAATTCATCCAGATTCTGCAAGGATCTCTGCTATAAAAGCAGCCCCGCTTTGGCAGGGCCTGGGGCAGGGTGCAGGGAAGGGCTTTTCCTGCCCAAGGCCATGCTCAGCACCTAGCGCCTGGAGCAGAAGGGCAGACACAGGAGGTGCTGCAGCTCTGGCCCAATCAACTGGTGCCTCACACCCATCGGTGAAGCACGGAGGTGCTCCACATCCTGCACAATTAGCCAGGATATAGGGGACACCGACAGGGTCTGGTGGATCCTGCTGGCCCCAAGCCACCAACAAAACATGGAGAAGGAATGACAAAGGGTCACCCTGAGCATTGGACCCCTCTTTCAGGATGCTCTCTCAGGGTTTGCTCCCTCCTGCCCCAAACCTGGTCTGAGGTTTTCCCTCTCCCGTGGTGCAGATGGCGAAGCAGTCATCCAGCAAGGCACAACCTCACCCAGAGTGCCAGCCAACCCTGGCAGAGCTGTGACGAGAGCCCCAGCTGCTGCTGAGGCCACCAGAGACACACTGACCCAGCAGGCTCAGAACACCTCTGCCTCCACTTTAGCACCCTTGGGTAAGAAAAGGAAGAGGATTCTTCCCTTGGCAGAGCAGCACCCAGCAGGTGCCCTGAGCCCCAGCCACCGTGGCCCCTTCTGCCTGCAGGGTGACCTGGGTACAGGCACGACAGGTCCCCTCAGGCAAGGCAGGCCCGGGGCTGCCTCTTCCACAGGGAATGGTTTCCTCTTCAGAGGCCTCTCTGTCCAGTGCTTTTCCCACATACCATCTCCTCCCGCCATGCCCTAGTTCATCAATTGCGTCTTTGTCCAGTGAAGAATCCCTGCAGCATCCCCAGCATGGCAGGAACAGCCCCTCACATTGTGTCACTGAGTAGGAGCTGAGTCTTTATTTTCTTCTTATAAATGTGGCTGTTTGTCCCCAGGTTAGTCCTGACACATAGGCTGGGGAAGAAAAAGGCCTTTTAAAATGCCAAGAGTTATTTGAAGGCTTCCTTGGAGCTGCGGAGGGAGGGAGAGAGGAACAGTGAGTGGGAAGGGCAGCTGGGGGGGAAAGCAAGGCAGAGCATATCCTCACCTCACCAGCAAGGACAGAGCACACAAAGTTGTGCACTGGAGCAGGCAAAGTGCTGGGGCAGCTGCCTGTACCCCAATGTGCTGAGCTCGAGTTCAACCCACGGGGGCACACCAGGCTCAGGCACAGAAGGAGGATCATCCCCTTCCAGGCTGCCCTGCCTGCAGGTAGAGAGGTCCCTGGCCTACACCACCCATGTCCCCAGGCTCTCAACTGTGCTCACAGGCAGTGAGGAGCTCCAAAATGCACCTCCTGCTCCCCAAGGAGCTCCAACACCCACCTCCTGGCTCTCCAGAGCAGCGAGGCATCAGCCCACAGGCAGCCAGAAAACATTTGGATGTTGTGAGCCCTGCGAGCCCTCACTGCAGGAACCTACTCCTCGCCAGATTAAAACCATGCAATCAGCAGTCATTTTGAAAAGTGGACCTGAGGCACCATCCTCCTCTGGGTTTTCCTGGTCCACAGGCACCAGAGAGGTGTCCACATGCCGCAGGAAGGGCCCAGCTGGCTGGTGCTGCCACAGGCACAGGCATAGCCAGGCTGCCCGAGCCAGGCCTGGCCGTGAAGCCGCAGCCAGCCCAGTGCAAAGGCAATGGCGCGGGCCAAGGCACAGCTGAGGCCCTGCACCTTGGCCACCTCCACATGAGGAAGGGCCCGGCAGGCATGATTTTCTCTGTTCAGCCACACAGTGCCCACGGCTCCACATCAGCCCTCACCCACCTGGCAGAAGGGCTCTGCCAGAGCCATGAAAACAGTCAGACGAGGCCCTGAGGACCTGCCCAGGCCCAGGCTCTGCTGCAAGGATGCAAACCCCAGTCTTCAAACCCCTCATCTAGAGAGCAAATTTTCCTGAATCATAGAAGGGTGAAGGTTGGAAGGGACCTTAAAGATCATCAGGTTCCAACTCCCTGCTATGAGCAGGGACACTTCCCACCAGACCAGGCTGCACAAAGCCTCATCCAACCTGCCCTGGAACACCTCCAGGGAGGGGGCAGCCACATCCTCCCTGGGCAACCTATTCCAGTGCCTTGCTACCCTCATGGTGAAGAATTTCTTCCTGATGTCTAACCTAAATCTCCCCTCTTTCAGTTTAAAACCATTACCCCTTGTCCTATCACTGCCCTCTCTGGTGAAAAGCTCCTCCCCAGCTTTCCTGGAGCCCTTTCAGGTAGTGGAAGGTGCTCTAAGGTCTCCCTGGAGCCTCCTCTTCTCCAGACTGATCAGCCCCAACTTTCTCAGTCTGTCTTCACAGCAGAGCTGCTCCAGCTCTTTGATCATCTTTGTGGCCCTTCTCTGGTCCCTCCCCAACAGCTCCATGTCTCTCCTGTGCTGAGGGCTCCAGAGCTGGACACAGAACTCCAGGTGGGGTCCCACCAGAGCAGAGTAGAGGGGCAGAATCACCTCCCTCACCTCCCCTGAAAAAAGGTAAGAATAGCCTCTTCCTGCCGTCACATGCCAGACAGCCAACCTGACTCCCCCACTGCTGCTTCCAGAACTTTTCCTCCTGCCGTGGGAGCAGGGAGCTTTCCCCCAGCCCCCTCTGCCTGTAAGCAGGAGCTGGACCAGCCCAGGAACCCCCTGGAGCAGGAAGCCAGAACCTGAGGCTGGAGCCCTGACCTGGGAAGCAGCGTGTCAAAGCTCACTTGGTGCTCAGCAACATGCCACGTAAAAACCTTCTGGAGAGCAGGGTGCCAGCCCTGGTGAACAAATGGAGAGCTACTGGTGGACAAGGGTGTGTGTATTGAGTGCATGTGTGGGCTTGTGTCCCCTCGGGGGGGGGGGATCAGGGACAGAATGATGTTTGTAAATCTGTCAGTGCTTATCGACATTTTGTAAGCCTCCAGCATTGGGCTTTACCTGTTGCACTGCTGACAATGATCCTGATGCTTCACTGATGGCCACTTGTTTACGTCTCATCAGTAAATCAGTCACATCTCATCAATTAACCAGTAAATCACTTCAGTCCCCAGATGGTTTAGGGGTGCGTGGACAGTGCTTCCTGCAGCCCTCTCCATCCTGCCCTGCCTGCACTGGGCTCACGGGGACGGAGGGATGAGCGCTCAGCCCCTCTCAGGTGAAAAGGCAAAGCCAATCCAAGTAACAACAGTGACAGACCATCTGACTATGCCAGCTGAACAGCATTTTTACTTGTACACAAATGGACTTTCTTCCATTCTGGCTTTTTATAACAGACACCAGCAAACCTTGTAGCATAAGGCAAATGCAGTAGGTCAAGCAAAACCAAAATGGATTTGCTGACCAGTACTAGGTTGCTGATCCCATACCATGCACCTGCCTCAGGGAAGACTGAACAGTACAATGGTCTGTTAAAAGCCACTCTGAGGGCAATGGACAGTGGAACTTTCGAAAATTGGGACAAACATTTAGCAAAGCCCAAATGGTGTTTTCCATCTCTTGACCCACAAAAAAAGAGGAAAAAGTATTTCCCAAATACTCCTGGCCTGAGAAGGGGGCTAAAGAAATACTGTGGCTCCTGCTGCCCAGCAAGAGGATGGTTTCCCACAGATTAAAAAAAACAGTGACATTCAGCAGTGCAAGGATGTCAGGAACATCCCTGCAGCCAACAGCTCCCAGCATCATGGGGCTGGATTTCCCTGGATGCTATCAGTACACAAGTTAGTAATCAGCTTGTTGTAGACAACCTCACATATATGAGAACATCTAGTCTACACTTGGCTCTTTTCCTCAAGCAAATCCAAATATGTTTGATCTCTCCAGTCAAAAGGCAATTTTCTGTAGGAAAAAAATTAAAGAGAATCAGGAAGGCAAATTCCTCTCTCCACAGGAAGCAAATTAAAGTAAATTATACAGCAGGGATAAAAGGATACTTGCATTTCATTGAGCATGAACATATTTTTCATGAAATGAAATAAATAAATACAACCCAGAAAGTAAGACTTTAAAAGCTCAGGGTAAGTTACCAGCAGGATAAATAATTTTCACTTTGCTAATTCAAGTGCTTATTATGCTGCTGTCAACAAGGACATCTGTGAGACATAAACCTGGATGAAATCCTACCCTCCTAGGATGGCATCAGGCTTGTAGGGCCAGAATCACACCCTGGGCTGCAATCCCAGCTTTGATTAAGCTGCTCTGATTTCAAACCTATCCCTTGCCAGGTAAGAAAGAAACCTTAGGAAAGATCTAAAATCTGGGAAGTCTGCTTTGTCAGGAGGGAACATAAAAGAAAGTCATGAGAGAACTGATAGCTAAAGTATCCTTTTGCTGAGGGGAAAATGCCAACTAACAGGGATGAGGACATTATAAGATCCAACACATAGGAATTCAGATGACCCAAGAGGACAGCAGATCCTTGACACAGCTGAGTATAGGTCTTCGATATAATCGGCCACCGTGTGACTTAAATCCCCCCCGAAATCTGAAATAGTTAAAAGACTCCACATGTATTATGCTGAGAGAAGAAAATGTTGGAATACCTGATCAGGATACACTCTTGATCCCACCAAACTTATAAACAAGTTGCAAGTTAATTCAGAAAGCAACCTAACCAAAAAGCATCAAGTTTCCAGGTGAAGATCTATGGCTGATGCTGCCTACAAGGGGGAGACAAGCTCTTAAGATCTTCTGGCCCTAAAAATCAGTATTTTCCCAAGGCTTTCAAGCAAGAGATTAATTGTCTGTAACTTCAGCAACAAACTTTTTTGAAGATAAGTGGAGAGGGACCAGCTCTTCCAGCAACCAACTTGCCCCCTCCCCATAAGACAAGTCTACAGGGGAATGCAGACAGAGCCAGTCCCGTCCTCACCCAAGGAGACCTGATCTCCAGATCTCTTGTGCCCAGTGAACTGAGAACCTTGAAACAGCTTTCACAAAACTTGTAAGGACTCATCACACCAGGATGCATAAAGACATTTTGGCAGCTAAGCTGCAGTTTGGCCTCTAGCGGGGTAAAGGACAGTCAGGCAGGTTCTCCCAAGAACTTGGCTGTTCTGCACTAAGGTTTCAGAAAAGTTTAACCCAATCATCTGGGAAGGTCTCCATGCCTATCCCAATAACACACTGTGTGCACAGCAAGTGCCACCGTGCTCCTGCCCCATGGGAATCTAGAGGGTGATTTTGGAGGAGGAGAAACAAGACAAGAACCAGTGAGAACACACTCTCCAGGGCAGTCAGGAGAGGTGGCTTCAAGCTGGCTCACCTTGCAAAATGGATGATGATCAACAAGGCACACAGATTCCTTTGAGATGGAAAAGTGCAGAAAAGACTAGGAAAAAAAACAGTCGTAACAGCTCAGCAGTCACAAGCCTAATCCCACACATTATCTCTGCTCTCTTTCTGACATTCTTCCTGCATTTTCTGTGATTTTTATTTTAATTCTGATGACTCACGGTTCAAGACCCCCAATTGATGGCATACAGCAGTTATTTCACCAGCATATATAAATCTCATTTTCCCCTGATATTTACTTGACACCATACAAATGAAAAAGCAGAGCAGGGCATGTGGGTGTTTAAAAGGAAGCACAGCGTGTGGGAACTGTCAAGCATTTCAGCTGGCTCAATCATCCCCAGCCCACCCTCTCCATCCAGAAAAACACATTAGGATGAGCAAAGATATGGTGACTTTACTGCTGAAATGTTTGAGGCATCATCTGGTAGTGATTACCATCACTTGCTTCTTGTTACAGCCCAGAGACAAGAGCTGGGACCAGAGAGGGAGATGGAGGCCAGACCATCAAACAACCCACAAAGGGCCAGGCTCCTTGCAAACACAAACATGCTCCACAGCAGGTGAAAGCCATGCCCTTTATCTTTGGTTTCTGACCACAACCCCAAAGACAAACCTCAAATCTCAACTATTCTGTATCATTTCCAAAAGCCAAGAAATTATTTTTAGCCCAAGGACTGTTCTTGGTGCAGATGGCTGGAGCCCTGAGCGAATGTGAACACTCTGCTGGCACATCACCCCATGGTGAAGGGGCTCTGTGTCCATCTCTCCTCAAATGCCAAAAGGTAGTGACAGCACTTTTCTGGTTCTGCAAGACATTCTGCTACCTCAGCAAGGAAAACCCCATCTGCAACAACCAGCACTGCTCCTTGTCAGGGATAACATGGTTTCCTGCCCCACGGGTCCTCTCCTGCATGCCTGGCTCGGTCTCCCTAAGCACTTACCACCTCCTGGCCACGGGAACAGGCCAGGCTGGAGAGGGCCAGGCATGGTGCTGTGGGTGCTCAATAACAGTGCTTCCCATATTCAACAAACTGCTGCAGCCACACCTGGTCCTTGCCAGCTGTTTCTGAGCAATGCCAGTGCTCCCCACGGAGCTTCACACACAAGCTCTCACCACACCTGGGGAGTTGTTTCCTTCTAAACCTGGTCTATCTCTTTCAAACCACTAGACATTATTCGGTCCTGCTAGCTCTTGTAACACCCACAAAAAAACACTGAATAAAAACAGCATCAAAACCCCTAAATCACTTCATTTTGGGGATGCTTAGAGGGCATTAACTGGGCTTTGCCCTCTGGGAGGCAGGTGGGGAGAAGCTTGATATTAAACATGGAAAACCATCACGAAATGGCTCAAAGTCACAGAACTGCCCCAGCACCATTTTGGAGAGGATGCAGCAGACCTGACCCCCATGCTCCAGCCAGATTTCCATCCCTCAGAGACAAGGGAATGAGTTGGGTAAAGAAGATAGCTAATGGGGACCCACCTCCTGTTGACTGCTGTACATCCAGACGTTCAGTGGAAAGAAAAGCTGAATGTGTCCTCATGGCATCCTCCAGCACTGTGCTGCTGGCTGCCACTGGGGACAGGGGACAGGGGACAGCGTGAAGGGATAATGAAACCCAGCTCTTCTCAGGCTGTTCCTAGGAAAACACTAACTGAATTAAACATTTTAAGGTTTTTGAAATCTGTAGGTAGGCAGACACCAGAGGCAGCACTGTGGCTGTGCTGCTCCACAAGATACTCATGTACAGCAGAGAAAAATCCTGCAGAAGTGGCCCAGCCCAGTAAGGACTCTGGATACCCAGGCTGCAATCCCAGCCAATGTCTCCTTGGCATTGCCTTTCCTCCTGTTGGCTCTTCTCAGTCCTCCAGGACCAGGATCAGCTTTTCACCAGCACGGAGATTGCAAAAAGGGGCAAGTACTACCAGAGCTAGAGGCTCATGAGGAACAGCTGCCCCAGACACAACTATTTCACACTGTTTCTCTCTCTCTCGTTGTGACTCCAAACACAGTGTCAAGTCTGGCTGGGACCCCCTGAGCACAGGGATCTGGGTGGGGGATGAAGGCCACGGCACTGCCTCAGCTGAAAGCACCATGCCTGGCTGTCCCCTGCCCTGCCACGCAGGGGGTGTGCTAACCACTATCACACACCTGCTGTGACACAACGTCTGACTAATTAGGCAACAATTCAGCTGAAAACCATTTTTGCAGGGTTTGTTCTCAGCCAGATGAAACCCTGGCATGCCTCACCACCAGCTTCCAGGCAAGGGTGGACCTGCCCTTCCCTTACAGCCCAGACTCACTCTCATCTACCACAGCATCTGTCTGGAGCAAAGGGGACTGCAGCCCTGATGCTGAGGACTGGCATGTTTCCTGGTGTGGCCCACACTTGGCAGGGCAAAGCAGCCTCCAGAAGAGCCCCACGAGGTTGGAGCAGCACAGAGCCTGCCTGTGGGTCTTTCCAGAGCTTCATCGTCTCCTGGTCAATGCAAAAGAACCCGGAGCCAGGGTATGGCCCCTCCCCAGCAGCTGGGGAATGGCTCTGCTGACACACACACGAAGCCATATTTGCATCAAGCTGGGGAGGAAGGAAGGGATGGCCCTGCAGGACATGTTGCTGTCCTGTTTGCATGGGAAAGCCATGGCCAAGATGTCCTTTGGCCAAGATGAGATGTGGAAAGCCACAGACATGGCACAGTGCATCCATGGCTGGACCAAGAGCTTTTGCACCAGCTGCAGCCAGGGAAGGAACATCTGCTGTGTCCTTCTCTGACTCCAAATGGTCTTTTGGCCCCACATCCACTTACAAATCATCACTTCCCACCACCTCTGAGATACAGCCAGGCCAGGAAACCTGATGTGGAACCTCACTGGTCCAGAGGGGTTATCCTGGGAGAAAATCTGTCCCTGTAAGCATCAGAAAGCCCCAGCACATGTTTCCCTTTGCCCATTTTCCACTCTCCAGGAAAAGCAGGACTGTAGTAAATATCCAGCAGATAGAGATGAAATCCAGTTAGCGCATCTCAGACTTTATTTTTCCCAGTTGTGGAAAATTAATCTCAGCAACCCCATCAACTTCAGCTGGCTGGTCCCCAGTGCTGGAGCTATGGTCTTCAGCAGCTAAACAATTGATCTTTCCAAGCAGCTTAAAATAAATGAAAGACAAAGAATCTGGAGCAAATTTTCTCAACCTTTCTGCCCCAAAGAAGGGGCAGAAAACCCCTTTTCTACTTTTTAGCCCTCTTCTTGCAAACAGCTACAGCAAAATTACTTCAACAGGTTTAGCAGAGACTGCTGTGCTTTGAAGCTTTCTCAACACTGGAAAGACACATTTTCAAACCTGCTTGCATTGCATTATGCAGCTCATGCACAGAAACAAACCCCCCACTATACAGCCAAAGTCAGGAGGTGATGAATCCTCTTCGATTCACCAGCACTGAAGAGGGCTCACTTCAGCAACCCATCTCTCCACCTCTGCCACCCACATCTGCCCAGGAGCTGGTGTGACAGCCAATGCTGGCATGATGGCCAACAGCCCACCTCTGCTACCTCAGCTGCACCAAAGGGCACACCAGGAAAACACACCAGCTTTAGGACTCTGTGTTATAATAAACAAGACTAAGGTCCAGGTCTCAGCTGTGCAAGAAGCTTTTGAATTGCACACACAGCTATATTAATTAACTTTTTTTCCCCCTGCAACAGATTAATTAATGGTCAGAAAAAAAGCTACTTCAAGAAACAGCTGATGATGATGGAGGCAGCAAGGGAACAGTCCATAGGCACTGGGTCTCTCCATCACACCTGTCCACAGGGACTAAAACCCCAGTAATCTACCTGCCAGAGGCTGTAGAAGTAAGGAATAATTTAAATAAGTAGGGAAGGAAGAATTTTAAAGCTTTGAGATGGGCGTGACAGCAGCTGAGCACTTTCTCAGAAGTCCAGCATCTCCACAGCACTTCTGGGCACCACGTCCCTGCCCTGCACTTGGCCTTTGCCCTGGCCCCCACAGCCAGGGGCTGTGAGGGTGCAGGGCAGACACTCCCTGCTCCAACAGCCTTCAGGGTACGTGTCCCTTCCCAGGGGAGGGAAGGAGATAATCTGGAATCCTGCAATGTTGCGGAAGGTTCTTCTGTCTGCCTGGGGGTCAGCACTGAAAGCTCAGCTTGCCTCAAGCAGCCAGGGCTACTCCCCCTGTAACACCCTGCTCCCCCCTCTGCACTCTCTGCCTTCCTCTTGCCAAGGTACCGAATCCAGCCCCGGCTCATTAAAACCAGATGACCTGGGGGAGATTGAACTTCAGCTGGCTCACAAGCTGCCCAGCTCTCCTGCTCACCTCAGAAAGCTAGGTTAACTCTGCTAGGGAAACCACTCACTCTTTCACCCCACTACACCCATTTCTCCAGGTAATGCTGGATGAACCAGCAGCATTTGCACAACAACACACAAGTTACATGAAGTTCTCAAGGCAAGCAAGCTGTTTCCAAGAGCTCCACACACGTCACAGCCAGCTAATGCCAGGGACACCGAACGCAGTGAAGCCTCTCTCCAGCGAACAAGGTTATTACTCAGCAGCTCCCAAAGGGTCGAGGAAAAATGTATTTGCACCTGATATGAGCATATTCTTATCAATGTAGCACAGAAGACTGAACTGCAAAGGCAATCCCAGCTCCCTGCAGATGTTACCTCATACCAGTCCACTACTGCAAGGCAGGAAGACTCAGCTGTCACTAATGAAGGAAAAACTAAAGCTAAAACATAAGAAAAGCAAGTTAAGTGACTTGCCCAAGGCCACGTGATGAGCCAGTGTCAAAATGGGCATGAAACATGAGCTGTGAGAGATGAGAAGGACCCCCCCTCATCCCTGGGCTCACAGGCCAGCACTGCTCACTTGCTCTCGGGCTCCCACTTGCCGAGGGCACAGCAGGAACACACTGATTTGTCCTCAGTAGCTCTCAATACTTGTTTTTCTCCTATGAATCTGCCCAATAAAGTTTTTTGGAACAATATAAATGTTTAGCCCCAGAACACTGTTTGCCCAGAAGCTGCACAGCTCAGTAGCAGGGCCTGCTGCACAGGGAGCAAGGGTGGGATCTGCTGTGGCCAAGGGCACCTCTGCCAGTGCTGCCACCACAGCGGGCCCTGCTCGTCCGCAGCGCAGATGCAGAGCCCTTGCCCAGCTGGCAGGGCAGCAGCGTGGCAGCAGGCTCCCCACATGGCCACCAACGGGTCTGTCACTGTCACTGGCTCACTGCCCACATCCACTAGGAGGAGGGTAGCAGGGAGGAACCCGGCAGAACCCCCAGCCCTGAGGAGCAGGAGGCTGCTGGAGACACAGGTCATGCAGTTCACCTCTCCCAGGACATCAAGGTCCACCTCCAATTCACTGGAACTCCAGCAGCTCCAACAAGCATGCAGGAGTGGGGAGCTGACCCACAGTACATGCACTTTAGCTAATTACAGCTGTCACTGAGGTCACAGGAGGAGCACGGCACTTGCCAACCACTTGCTAAATAGCAGCAACAGGATATTTCATGATCGGCAGCAAGAGATGCCCACCTCTAGCACCAAGCACTCCTGCAGAAGATCAGATGAGGCAGGAGCCAACTATGTTCAAAGCTGCCTCAGAAACTGTGCTCCAAGTGAAAAATCCATGGCCACACTTCATGTAAAGCCAGGCTGCTGCTTTACATAAAGTTTTCATTGCAAAATCTGCCCTTAGAGAAGAAGATTATGCAAGACTTAATTTGAACAGTAGGGATGACCCTGATGTGTTTTCTTTACAGGCCCTGATGTTTTAAACTCTGACTGTTGGAAGCTGTGGCAGAAGAAAACTGGCTTCTGTGCTCAAGAAGAAAAAGAGTAGCAGCTTCCTCCATGCAGCAAGAAGTAGGGAGGGGGCAGGAAAATTAAAACTTCTGCCTTAAGTGAGCTTCTCCACTTATGCCCCATGCTCTGCAGATAACTCCTGTGCCACTCCCTAGGGGCAGGAACATCTGGGTGCAGCCTGCAGATACTGAACATACTCCTGAAAGCTTTGTTAACTGTTGTAGGAAGGTGCTTTGGTTAAGAGGGAACCTCCAGTTTCAGCCTGTGAGGTTACACAGGGATCCTCTGAAATGTCACTAGAAAGCACCAAACATGATGATCACAGGGATCTAAAGAGAAAATCTAATCTAAAGAGAAAATACCAGCCATGCATTGACAGCAAGCATCAGCAGTGGGGGCTGCTGAGGGATTTGCTGAACAAGAAGGACCCTGTCTGGTGGGCCAGCCCAACAGAGCTGCTGGAACCATGGCACCAGCTGCAGCTTGCCCCACACACCTCACAGCCAGCAGCAACACTCCTGTGAGAGCACTCATTCCCCATGGAGTGAGAACAAATGGGAAAAAGGACAGCAAATATGTGCCAGGCACCCTGAGTGACTTGGCCCTGACTTCTGCCTGTGGAAGGACCGTGGGCCAGGGGAGGACCCTCCATCGAGGTCCCTGCAAGATGCCATGGAACTCTTAGTGCTGAGGGGCCCATCCCACAGCTTTGCAGCCTGCTGCATCCCTCAGCCTCACTGCTGGGACCCAGCTGGGGTTCATGTTCTTTTCCTGTTCAGGGACTGGAGCACTGTCACTCTCGCCTTGTGACTGACCACCACCCACATGCAAGTAGCTCTGCTTTGAACACTTCAGTCCAGCTGGCCTCTGTTTGGCCCCTTGCAGATTTCATGCCATGCTGTGACTGAACTTGCAGGATAACAGAAATCCTTTCATTACTCAGTGGTGGGTTTGTACCGTTTGTTTACTCCACAGCTTTACCTACACTTTGCATGCAAGTTTTACATACCCTCCAGCTCAGTCTTCCCTGTTGTTTGAGAGTTGCGGGGTTTTTTTAAAAGAAAAACAAGACAAATTTGGGAGAGAGTGTGCTCTCTCCTGACTACTGTTTCTGCACTGGAACTGCTGAACTTGTCAGGGAAAGAGACCCTGCAGCTGCTGGGCCACGGATGTGGGAGAATCCTTGCTGGGCTGCCCTGAGCCATTCCTTGAGGCAGCAGTGCCCTGCTCCCACGGCTGCTCTGGGGCAGAACCATGTCTCCAAGCTGGGTACACCAAGAAAGGGCAGCAGAATAACCTTTTCTGCAAAACAGAGACTGGGCTGAAAACACATCTCTCCTTCAGCAAACGAACCTGAGCCAGCACATGCACAGTGTCTGCCAGCAGCAGCAGAGCAGCATCAAAGGCAAACTACTTGCTTGTAGTACAAGTATCCTACATAGCAAAGGGTGACATGGAGCACCTGCCTAGGAACTCCATACCAAGCACAAACTCTACTGTTTTTCCCCGTTGGGATGTATTTTTTTTCTTGCAGTCTTCCAAAAGCCCAGAGCCCTTCCCCGAATTAAGACCAGAACAGTGCTAACGCCATTGGTCTCCACAGTCCACTGACCAGATCCCGGGCGCAGCAGCGGGGAAAACCCCTCCAGCTCCGCCGGGGACCAGACGGGCCAAGGACCAGAGCCGCCCCGAAGCTGCTGCCCCTCGCCAGCCCCTCGAGAGCAGCTCTGCCCATCCCCTCCCGCAGCAGCCCGTAGCACGAAGCAGGCGCTGGGGACCAGGATCACCCAGTCTCCATCCCGCGGAGGGGCAGCAGGGCAGCCGGCACGGCTTCATTAACAAAGCCCGGTGGCCTCGCAGCCGGCTCAAGCGCTGCACCAGCGGCGGGTCCCGGCGGCGAGTCCCGCAGCTAAACCGGCGACTGCAGGACCGCGGGGGGCTGCGGGCGGGACCGCGGGGGCCCCTGAAGGGGAGAAAGAGAAGCCCGCGGGCCCTCAGGGAGGGGGGCGGGGTGGCAGGTGTCCCGCGGGGTGCGGCCGACCGGCTCGGCGACTCCTACCCGGCCTGAGCGCAACTCACCTGCTCCGGCTGGGCCTGAGTCCTGCAGGACGCGCTGCCTCGGCCCGGCCCCACCGCCACTCCCCCGGGAGCCCGCTCAGCTCGGCTTGGCCCGGCCCGGCCCCCCACAGCTCGGCTCGGTTGGTCCCGCCCGGCCCCGCGGGCCCCCCCCCCGATGCCGCAGCCTCTCCCGGGACAAAGGCCGCGGCTGCCTGGGCAGCTGCCCCCGCCCAGCAGAGGGCACAGGCATCGCTCGGCACCAGCCCCCCTCTGCGACACGCAACTGTCGCCCATCCCATGCCCCACCCCCGGGCTAGGAGCTCCCACCCCCCCCTCCCGCCCCAGGCACCCTCGCCCCAGGCAGCACCCCGGGCACCGTGGATGGCTCGGGGCTGGGGGGGCACACGCAAGGCACATGTGTGCACCAGCCCCCCACACCACCACTCCAAGGATCTCAGACTATGAAGTGGCACCAGATCCTGCCTCCGGGACTCCCCAGTACTTGTACGAAGGCAAAAGAACCCGCCCGGCCCCAGCCTGAGGAGAGGAAAGCACACGCACCTTCTGTTCCTTTTTCGGACATCGGCCAAGTCTTCACCTCGTCAGCTCTGCTTCCTCTTCCAGCTGCTGTCCCATCCCTTTACCCCTGGGATAAGGGTGCTCGTAGAGAGCAGCCCCACAGCACCCACCATCATGGACCCACGGGGCAGGAGCAGGCAACGTTTCGCCATCGATACAAAAGCTGCTATGACACGAGGTGAGGGTGTCTGTGGGTTACAGCAACCCCATCATGACAGCACCCAGGACTTACTTAGGTTATTTGTTGAGGACAACACAAACAAAAACCTGGGTGATCCAGGAGGCAGCTGGGACTTACGGGATGCAGCTGGTCACAGGGGTAGTTGTGCAGCCACAGCAGAAATGTTTGTGCTGTGAGTGACACTGATGTGCTCCAGAGCAGGGTGGGGCCTCCCAGGACAGCAATGTGTGACAGAGGAATTTATTTGCTCAACCCCCATCCCCTCCATAGCACTCTTGCCCCCACTAAAGAGCAGGGGCCAGGGAGAGGTGCAGGCAAGCAGGGGCAGTTAGCCCCCTGCCCCCTCCCCAGCCCTGCTGGCTCCCTGGGGATGCCCCAGGCTGCCGTCTGAAGGCACAGAGTCAGGAGCAGCCACGCAGGCTGCAGGGGGAACACTTGGAGCAGCCACACTCGTTTTCCAGGGTGAGGGTCCTTAAATCCCCTCTGTAGAGGGATACACCAGCCAGGCTTCCCTCCAGCAAGAATGAAATCAGGTGGAGGAAAGATGACCAGTTGGATAGGGAAGGAAACTTCATTTTAGGAGTGTCCCAGATCCTCTTCCCCTGAAGCACCATAGACTCCCTCCACCAGAGCTGGCACTGACACACAGAGAGCAACACCTGGCTGCTACAGATCACAGGTTCTGCCCACATCTCCCCAGATGCGATGTCTTGAAGCCTCTTGTACTTCTACGTGACAACCACCACCGAGAGAAGCAACACAAATCCCTTGTCTCTGGGATGTCCAGGGGTCATGTTCATCACAAGAAAGGCAAGTCCTGCAGATCACAATATAAGATGCCGTTTCAAAGCCACTTTCTAGTACACAAAGACAACATTTAGTCATTACTAGCCATTAAGGTTCTTAATGGCTTCTAGATACCTGACTTCACGAATATTTCCAGCCCAGTCACTGCTATCTCTAAACACGGTTGCTAAGATGCAGCTGCACCATGAGAAACCATCCTCAGAAGTGTCCTTGCAGAGCAGCACAGGATCTGACAGCAGCCAGAGGGGCAGATCCTGCACTGACACTCAGGGCAGCAGCAACCTGCAGTGCTGCCCGGCCCAGACGTACCCACAGATCAGGCTACAACTTTGGGCTACCAACTACTCCCTAGAATTGAAGACCATTTCAGGTACGTTTTCTTATGACCAACACCACAAATGCAGAGGAAACATGCAGATTTGCACATGTGGCATTAGGAGCTTGTCAGCAGACAGGCACCCCAGGGCTGTTGGATGGGATGTGCTCTGGGTACCCATGGTCCTGGGGTTCAGTTTTCTTCAGGGGAAAGTGGGAAAGGGATTAACAGAGAACATCAACTCCATTCACAAGGTTGTCTCAGCAAATCTAATAGGTCAGCCAGGCAAGCCCATTTGCAGGGTGAAGGCCAAGAGCTCTCAAAAGCAGATGCTTCCTTGGTTTCTTTGGTGTCAGTCCCAGACACATCTCTCCTGGCCACATCTCCCAGGCCCAGCTGGCCACCCTGCTCTGCTGCCCTCCTTCCTGCCTGCTCCTACTACGACATCCATCAAAGCCACACATTCAGTGCTAAGGTAAGAGGAGAACCCAAGTTCCTCCTCTCTCCCCTTTTACTTTTCTGGGCACCCAGACACCTGGTTATAGGCTCAGTACCCATGTGATGCACCCAGCTGAGCTCATGGCCAGCTCTGCTCTGCTGAGTGCTCTGCTGCATCATCCTGCGACCATGGGCCATTTTGCCTGCACCAAGCAGTGCAGAGCAGACCCTGCAGCAGCTCCCAGCCCTCCTGGCTGGCAAGGGAAGCAGCCAGCCATGGAGCCATCAGCAGCAGGTGCCAGAGCAGAGGTGCCATCCCTGTGCTGAGGCCCAGCCCAGCTGAACACACACCAGCAGCCCCATCAACACCAGCCACGTGGCTCAGTGGCCCCAGGGTCCACATCACTAAGGTGAACAACCACCAGACAGGCAACCCACCAGGAACATGCTTTCAAGCAGACACAGTGCCAGCAACAACCTTCAGCGTCGATGGCTGAGAAGCACCTGCCTTACCCTGCAGGAAGACCCAGGTGTCAGTACCACTTACATCTCCTCTTGCAAGAATTTCCTTCTCTTGTCCAGGTGCTTCTTTCCTTGAGCAAGACCTCAGGCAATGCCACCATCTCCTCCAACTTCCTTGGTGTCTCCAGCTGTCCCCAGGCCAGCATGCCCATGGCTCCCAGGCACAGCTGGCAGGAGCTCTGTGGCAGAAGGAGAGGCAGCAGATGGAGGCTTGTGACACCTTCCAACACCTCTGCATTCAATCACTTTAGGATCATCAAGGACCCTGGGAGGCTGTCAACTATGTTTTCTGTGTGCTTGCTGTCACTGAAGGAATTAAATTAAGGTCAACAAGTGTCCCTGGAGGAGATGAGCAGCCAGTTAAGCCTCTCATCTGCAGCCCACCCCAGGACTCCAAGTGGTTCTGGACGTTTCCAGAGCAGCCAGCAGCCACACCACTCCATCAGACCTTGTGAAGAGACAGCTGCTTGTGCTAAACCCTGCAGGTTTCTGAAGATGGATGTTGGAAGGTCATGAACAGAACTGCAGGTGTGACAGTCACAGCCAGGATCTGGTCCCAAGGCATCAGCATGAAGCACAACCTCTGGCAGGTGCAAAGGAGCATAGCAGAAAAGCTCCAGCACATGACAGTCCTTCTGCTGAGGATGGATGGGGGCACAGGAGCATTTCAGTGAGCACCCTGATCTTGAGAGGGCCACTTTGCCCCTGGCTAAGGGACCCCTGGGCCGCCCAGCTGGGCCTGCAGATCAGGACGACAGTGAGAGGGACAGAGAAAGACCTGAGATGGGTCTGAGCACCTGACTTTTCCAGACCCAAACTCATGGGAAAGCTGTGTCCTCCAAAGCCCAGCCTGACATCACTCTGTAGGTCATTCAATGCAGTGCAAAGGTATTTGTTCCCCTTGTTCTCCCTTGGAGGTATCTTCTAGAAAAGACTTGTGTAATCACACTGCCTTCACCTGTGTGTCCTGCCTGGGTGGATTTTGAGGGTCACTTGTCACTTCAGCCACATTTGACAGAAGGGTCAAGATCTCAGAGGTGTTTGGTTTGGTGAGAACAGGAAGTATGCAGGGAAATGGGTCCCTGTTTGTGCTCCCAGTGCAGTAGGTGCTGCAGCCTTTAGCAGACATTTGAGAACCTGCACCCCAGAACAACTGCTTCAAGGTCCAGCAGTGGGAGAGGCTCTGGTAGGAGCTTGCACCTTCTTAGACACCAAGAACAGCACACCAGCGTTCCCAACTGGAAGAAACCCTTGAAGAGAGACCCTGGTCAGCACAGGTACTGCCCACATCTGCCAAAATACCTGCTGCCAGCATGGACCAACATGGGACAACCAGGAGATTGTTGACACCAAATAGAGCACCACAGAACCGGGTCCTGACAGAAAGGGGAAGTTTATAGCTTGAGAAATTGTGTGCATGAGCCCTTCCTATACCTCAGAGGAGGAAAAATCTGGCTGATGGGTCACCCCGCAGGCATTGTGTCTTACTTTTGTCCTTTAATTGAGCTGGAGGTTGCTGCTGAGACCCTTCAAACCCCAACACACCATCCCACCCCTCCCCGCTTGCTCCACAGCTGCACCAGCCATGCCCACCCATCTGCAGCTGCCTCCAGGACCTTGTCCTTGAGCAGCCTTGAGGGCTGGTAACATCCCTGCCACCCCTGCCTGCCTGCCAGCCAGAGTGGGGCAGATGTGTTGTCCCTTGGCACGCTCCCAAGCCATGGGGTCTGGAGCATCCTATACAGAAATGGAAGAGGTTGGGGCTCCAGCAGGAGTGGCACGTGCAGGGAGACCCCCAGCCTCACCTCTGCCTGCAGGACATGATGTTCACCGGCTGTGCTGCACGAGGAGCCGCTCATGGCAGGGACGGCCTCTCTGTCACCACCAACCCACCCACATTTTCTGCCTTACGAAAATCACTCTGAGCTTTGGGCATCCCTGAACCTCACTCAGGGTCAGCCTGTACCCTGGATGTCAGTTATTCATTGAAGTAAGTAAAATTTTGAGGAATCATCGCATTGCAGGAAAAATCACATCAAAGAGAACACAACGGACATGCAGAATAAAAATAGAGCTCACATAACAGTGAAACAGTGAGAATGAGGCAAAACCAGATTCCAATTAGAGAAAAACACTCCCCAATAGTCACCAGCCTGGCCTTGAGACAGGCCTGCAGGACAGATGAAAGGATGGAAAGAAGCACTCCCCACAGCTTGGCTTGGGGACAGCCTTGAGCACTGGGTAGAAAACACTGAATAATTGGAATAACTGGATTCACCATATTAGCAAAGCAATAATATATTCATGAGCTATTAGCATACTAAAATTCATACTTTCACCAGAGAGGGCAGTGATAGGACAAGGGGTAATGGTTTTAAACAGAAAGAGGGGAGATTTCGGTTAGACATCAGGAAGAAATTCTTCCCCATGAGGGTAGGAAGGCACTGGAATAGGTTGCCCAGGGAGGTTGTGGCTGCCCCCTCCCTGGAGGTGTTCAAGGCCAGGCTGGATGAGGCTTGTGCAGCCTGGTCTGGTGGGAGGTGTCCCTGCTCATGGCAGGGAGGTTGGAACCTGATGATCTTTAAGGTCCCTTCCAACCTTCACCCTTCTATGATTCTATAAAATACCCACCCATGAGCTAGAGGGACCCCTGCTAACAAAAAGCCCCCTATTCTTTGAGCAAGCGTGGTGACATTTTTGAGCATTGCATCTTTAAATAGAAGTGGCATTAGTTATTAGTTAATTAGAGGAATCAGTTAACCAAACAAGTGTGAATGATGGAATAATGTTAGAGATCAAGTTCTTCCTCATGTTTTGGGTATAAAAGTAGCGCTTGTGTTTTGGGAAGCTGAGCTTGCTGTGTGAACACCCCCTGCTCCCTGCTCTGCACAGAGCAGGATATGAAAGCAAAAATCTCTGTGTGTGGGTCGGCCCCTTGCACACTGGGTGACAGACCCACTTTTGGGACAATCCTCCTGCATAACACAACAGCCAAGTGGCACCAAATCTGTCACACACGGCCCAACCATGCCCCACTCCCAATTGGATTTGGAGGCATTGCTTGCAGAGTAAATTAGGAGTGATGAACACCTGCCAGAGGTTAAGAAAAGCCAGTGGTAACCTTGCCGTTCCTGGGGGGCAGAGCCCTCAACCAGCACACTCCCTGACACCTTCCCCAGGCTGCAGAGTGGCCAGGGGGGGGTCCCTCTCGTTCATGCCCACTCCTGCCTGCAGTGCAGAGCTGCAGGTGCCAGCCTCAGCCTGCCACCAAGTGCTCCCAGCAGGTTTGGTGCCCCCAGAGCACACTTCACAGTACCTCCCGAAGCCACTGTGTCCAGAGCAGAGGCTGCCACCACCATGCTGTGCTGGGCCAGACAGAGCCAGGCTCTGCGAGTCCTAGCCCCTGCAGCCACATCACTCTTCAGCTGCTGGCCTCAGGAAGGTCACGGTGCCATTGAGCCTGACATCCAGAAGGATCTTATCAGGAAGCTGGTGCTGGAACCCTGCTTGGCACAGTGCGGGCACTTTCTGCTCTGGCAGCCCTGCACACAGGTGGACATGAGTAGAGAAGAGTAGAGAAGAGCTACCAAGCTGTTGAAAGGTCTGGAGAACAAGTCCTATGAGGAGAGGCTGAAGGAACTGGGAGTGTTTAGTTTGAAGAAGAGGAGGTTGAGGGGAGACCTTACTGCTCTCTACAACTTCCCGTTCAGTGCTTAAATCCTGTCCCTGAGCACCACATCTGTATTTCTTTTAAACACTTCCAGGGATGGTGACTCCACCACCTCCCTGGGCAGCCTGTTCCACTGTCCAACCACTCTTTGGGTAAAGAAATTCTTCCTAATATCCAGTCTAACCCTCCCCTGGTGCAACTTCAGGCCATTTCCTCTTGTCCTGTCATTATTCACTGGAGAGAAGAGACCAACTCCCACCTCCCTACAACCTCCTTTCAGGCAGTTGTAGAGAGCAATGAGGTCTCCCCTCAGCCTCCTCTTCTTCAAACTAAACAATCCCAGTTCCCTCAGCTTGTCCTCATAGGACTTGTTCTCCAAACAATCACTCTTCCTATCTTCAATATGTTTGAACATCCCATTTCCATCCTGCCAGCTAGGATCAAGGGACCTTTCTGTTGGCCCGTCTTTAGCTGACAAGACAACAGAAACCCATCCATGGGAAGGCAGTGCAGAGCCACAGGTTATGAGAGCAAGGCACGCTGCTTAGCTCAGACTGGACACTCTCCACTTTCACAGAAGAGGAACTTAGGTAACCTGCAGCAGCCAAAGAGGGATTTACACACTTTGAAATGGATAGATCACATACAAATGCAGCCATCCAGATACACAGGACTGCACTGCTTGGGTCCAGAGGTCACAAGCAGCAACCCCTGCTCTTTTATCTCATCAAGGCCAAGGGTTTGACCAAGTGAGATGGGAAGGAGCTTGTCCAACTGGAGCTGCCAGGGCTGACAGTCTGAAAGCACCATGGCTGAGGGACTTGTCTCCTCACTTCAGTATCTTTGGATGAATTTAGTATTACTGATGGGGAGGGACAAAACCAGACTGTTTCTTTCTCTTTTCAGACCTTGGAAAAAGCTCTTTTCAGAGCCTTTGGCTCTTTGTCCCGTCCACCAGCAAGTATTTGAATTTCTGAAGATACTAAGAGTCTTTTAAAAGGCATTATTTTATGAGGATTGGTTTACACAAAAGGCTGCACCCCAGGATGAATGTCTTTGCCCATATCCCCTCAAGGATTTCCCCACCCTCTTCAGAAAGCTTGGCAATGAGTACAAATCCTTTCTTCTTCTCGTATAGCCCTGGATTACACACCTCACAGCCATTACTTACAGCCTAACTCAGCAAAGCTCTTTGGGACAGATTTGAGATAAGCAGTAGTCTAAAAATAGTATCTTAATCCTGCTGCATGCAGCACAGCCTTCACCCTGAGCCCATGCAGGACCAAAGACCAGTTCCAGCCTTTCCTGTCCCCTGCAAAAGCAAACAATCTAATTGTTTGCTAATGTGTTCAGTTTTCTTTGTAACAGTTCACATTTCAAACCAACACGTCTGAAGACTATCCTGTGGTTTAAGAAGCAGAAGAACCTCCTATGTCACAGTCTTCTCCTCTCTGGGGAGGTGGAAAGAAAGAGGCTTGAGCCCCATCCTTTGCAGAAATAAACCTGCTCAGGAGCATCAAGCCAAAACAGTTTTAGAAACAACAGCCCACCAAAAATCAGGGATTAAGAAGTCTTCATGATAATGACACTTTACTGAAAGTACAAACCTGGGAATGCAGGAAAATAACAACAACAACAAAAAAAAAAGTACTTGAAATACAGCTCAGAACTCCTCCAGTATTTTCATTTTACTAAATTCATAAAGAAAGTACAATACTGTTTAAGTCCTAATGCACAAAAAACCAATTTTTTTCCATCAAGTGACCAATCTATCAGGGATAAATCTTACACAAGTTTCAGATAAGAAGTAGGCAGGATCTCTGCACCTCTTCAGGCAGGAATCTGAAGACAAAATCAGCCCTAGAGAAATCCTGGCTAGAACCACTCATGCATCCTCAGGGCCTGCTGCTCTTCTTTCACCATGCCAAGACAGGCTGAACCTGACTTCCACCTGGTTTTGTTACCCTGTGACCGCCTGACCGGATCATCTCCCATGCTGTGGTTGCCACTGTGTGGTTGCAGATAGTAACAGTGGACATGAAAATGCTGCTTCTGCAGCTTCCCACCATGACCACATCCTTTAAATCTTCTTCCTAAAACAGCTCCTTTGGTCTTCAGTAAGCTAAAACCCTTCCCTTATAAAGCATCAACTTCTATGACATTCACAGACATCCTGTAAAGCGTCTGCAACATTTTGTCCTGCACTTTGGAATAAAACCAGGCCTTTTTTTTTGCATGTTCATTCAGTGCTTGGCATAAAAAGGTCAGGCTAGTTGGTAGGTACTGCTGAGTTTGCTTACAGCCATACTGGCAGGTCCAGTCCTGCCCAGTTTGCAATGTGACCTTCTCCATTCCCCTTTTCCTTCAGGGCCACGTGGCCTTCGAGGCATCTGCTGGGGCCTCCCTCTGGAACAAAAAAACAAGAGGAATCACCCATTACATGGTTTCATGCTGCTCCTGAGTTGCTCTCAGAGAAGCGTAAGCTTCTCTCCCCTGTGCCCAACCACGGGGCCACCAGCATATCACCACCACAGCGACACACTGTGTTCTTGTCACACACTTACACCCTCCTGCTGAGAGTAGCATCCTCCCAACCTGCTCTCCTAGGCTGCTCCCTCACCCACCTCTCCTCACCAGCGAGGTGGACCCTCACCTTGATTTCCTCTGGTGCTCCATTCCCACTTACTGCAATTTGTTGCTGCCACGGCCCTGTGTGCTGGCTGGGCTGGGCTTTCCCTCCTCCCCAGCACTTCCTTCTCACACAAAGACATCACAGAGGGGACCTGAGGTGCCACCATTTGTCCCTTCAAAGGCCAGCACCCATTTGGCACCAGTGCTGTCCCGACAGCGGGTCCGTTCCCCGCTGTGGAAGGAGCCTCCACACAGTCCAGAGATCTGCTTTCATATCCAGTTCGGCAGGGAGCAGGCGGGTGTTCCACAGAGCCAGCTCAGCTTCCTGAAATGCGAGTGCTACTTTTATACCCAAAAACGTGAGAAAGAGCTTGGTCTCTAACATTGTAATGTCACTGGCACACATGATGGGTCACTAATCCCTCCCTTCCATTCCAAGTGACAATGCTCAGGAATGTCACTGTGCCTGCGCCAAGAGTGGGGGGGGTTGTTGTTAGCAGGGGTCCCTCCAGCCTGTGGGTGTGAATGTCAGTATGCTAATGACTCATTAATACATTCATACGGTGATTTCAATTACTCAGTGTGTTCTCCCCCAGTGCTCAGGGCTGTCCCCAAGCCAAGCTGTGGGGAGTGCTTCTTTCCATCCTTTCATCTGTCTTGCAGGCCTGTCTCAAGGCCAGGCTGGTGACTACCTGGGGAGTGTTTTTCTCTAACTGGAATCTGGTTTTGCCTCATTCTCACTGTTTCACTGTTATCTAGGCTTTGTTTTTATTCTGCATGTCCCTTATGTTCTCTTTGATGTGATTTTTCCCAAATGTGATTTTTTTTCCTCCAAATATTACTTATTTCAATTAATAATTGAATACCAGGATGCAGAAGCTGCAGAGATTTGAAAAACAGAAGCCAGCAGTGAGGCCAGAGTGGAGACACCCCATGCCCTGCTCCCAGGGGGATGAGGGGCCTGGCACCAGCCCTGAGCCTCTCTGGCTTCCACACTCCTCATCCTCAGCCCACACCCAGGGCTCCCAGCACTCTCAGCAGAGCCGTGCAGGCCCGCCCGTGTGGCCAGCACACCCACTGCTGCCACGGCCTTGTCCCAAAGGTGGGTTCTTCACCCACTGTGTGAGAACCGATGGACAGAGCCGAGGTATTTGGTTTATTCCAGCTCTGCGCAGAGAAGGGCGCAGAGAGGGAAAGCCTGCACATTCTCCCAAAGCTCTGGAGAAATAAACTGGTTCTTACATCCAAAAGAACAGCAAAGAAGAAACCTCAGTGAAGTCAATGATTGGCGAGTTGTTCGTCAGTCCTAATTTTACACATGAAAGCAGAAATTTAACATCCTCCTATCTCGAGGCTCCTGCTGTCTCGGTTGTGGGTTTAGGTCGGTTGCCCCCAGGTCCTATGTCCCCCCTGCCCATTACACAAGCCCACCTGGTTTCCAAGCCTGGACTCTTTGTAACTATTAAACCTCTTCTTCCGACAACAATAGCTGGCGACACGGCGGGCGGCCGCGGGGCACCGCCCGGCCGCTCGGGAGGGGCGCAAGGACCCCGCCCGCCGCCGGCACGGGACCTGCCCCCCCCTCAGCATCCCTGGGACCGCTCCTTTCTCCACCCCCCGCACCCTCCGGGGCCCTGGAGGCGGGTCCCCCCTCAGCCCCCCGGGCCGCGCGGGTAGGAGTGGGGGGGCAACGGTGGGACCGCCGTCTCTGCCAACATGGCGGCTGCCGGGAAGGATGGCACCCGCGGTGTCACGTGAGGGGGGCGGTGGGTGGTCAGGTGATGCTGGACGCCGGGGAATCATGTGACAGGGTGCCGGCAGGTCCCGCGCGGGAGGACGCTCCGGTGAGTGCGGCGGGGAGGCATGCGCCGGGGGATCGCCATGGAAACGCTCTCATTGCTGCTGCTGCCGGCCCTGCTGCTGGTCCGCGCCGCTCCCGGTGGGTGCCCCGGACCGGACCCTGTCCCCACGCCCCCGGGCCGGACCCCCCCCATCGGCCCCCGGACCTGACCTTGCCCCCCCCCGCCCCCGGGCCGGACCCCCCCACTGCCCCCTGGCCGGATACCTCCCCCCCCCCCCCCCAATCCGCGCCCCGGGCCGGACCCCCCAGCCGGTCTGGGGAGCACTGGGGTGCCCTGGACTCCCATAGGCCCCCGTTACCGGCGCTGGGCCGGGCCGTGGCGGGTGGCAGCCCTGGTTGCCGGCTTCCCACTGCTGACGGTTCCCCCTTCAGCTGCCCACGCAGCCAGACCCGACCTGGAGGAGCAGTTCTTCTACCAGGTGCGGGACCACTTCAGCTTCGAGACCTACGGCAACGAGACCTTCCCGCAGCGGTACCTGGTCTCAGGTGGGTCCCGGGGTTTACCGCTCCCAGCCTGGTGCTGGCAGGGCCTTGCTACGGCTTAGGGCTGAATTTGTGTCTGCCTGAGCATTACTGGCTCCTGCGTGGGGGGCAGAGCTGCTCTGGTGCTGAGGAAGCTGTGCCGAGCAGCCAGGAGTCTGCTGGAGCTGAGTGGAGCTCACCCCGTGAGCCAGCCATGCTCCCAGCGTTATCGTGAAACCACAGACTGGTTTGGGTGTGAAGAGACCTTAAAGACCACGCAGTTCAACCCCCCCTTCTGTAGGCAGGGACACGTCCCCTGACACCAGGTTGCTCAGAGCCCCATCCAACCTGCCCTTGAACACTTCCAGGGATGGGACAGCCACAACTTCCCTGGGCAACCTGTTCCAGTGTCTCACCACCCTTACACAAAAAATTTCCTCCTAATGGCTAAACTAAATCCACCTTCTTCCACTTTAAAGCCATTCCCCATCATCCTATCACTCCCTGCCCTTGCCAGAAGTCCTTCCCCAGCTTTCCTGGAGCCCCTTCAGGCACTGGAAGCTGCTCTAAGGTCTCCCAGGAGCCTTCTCTTCTCCAGGCTGAACAGCCCCAACTCCCTCAGCCTGTCTCCAGAGCAGAGCTGCTCCAGCCCTTGGATCATCTTGGCAGCTGTTGTTCGGATCATTCTCTGCTTCCCCTTGGTTTGTCATTCCAGCCAAGCAGTGCAGGGTGCAGGTGTGGGGATTGGCCTCTCTGGAGCAAGAGTCAACTGATAGCAGCAGCTGCAATGGGCTGGCTCTGTGCCTGTGTCTTCAGTTGGCCACAGCAGCTGGTCCAAGTGCAGCTTGGGGCTCTGAATGCAGCAGGAAAAAACAAATACTGACCTTAATGTCGCACTCTGTACCCATCACTCTTATAAGTGAATGTAACTCCTCTTGGGTGAGAATTTTGCATTATTTAAAACCCTACAACTTCAGAGAGCTTAAGCTATGCTGAACAATGGGAGCTTCCAGCAAGGATCAACAGTGCCTTCCTTTCTAGCCAAATAATGAGAGAAAGGAGGCTTTCCTAAACAGTCTGTGACTAAAAAGGCAGCACTTTCAATAACCAGTATCACATATTTTTCAGTCTTGGCTGCTTGGAGGAACTGGGGAGATGTTCAGGGAGAGAGCAGAGGTGGAGCTGGGGGTAGCAGCAGCCCAGAGTGGTGCCCAGCCTGGCACCTGCTGCTGGGGGGGCTTCCTGCAGCATCTCCTTCACATCTGGTACTCTGCAGCTCGTTCAGCAGCTGCACCCAGTCATACCTGTTTCAGACATGGGGATACTGATGAATTTTCCTAGCACACCCAAGGATGGAATTTCAGTAATTTCATTTCCCTTTTTGAACAGAACTTGGGGGGGAATCAGTTGGTTTAAAGCATTGCATAATTTTAATTTGTTTTCTTTTTAAGGTGTTGTATTTTATCTGTGTGCCATGGGCAGAGCTGAATAACATTTGTGAGAAATAAAACATTAATGCAGCCGTTTTGCTAGTTTACAAATAGTTTCTTATGCAAAATTCCTGAGAGTAGTTCTAGTCCCCTCTACTGCTTCTTGTGCAAGATGAGACTTTTCAGACCACAACTGAAAAAGAGACTGTTATTTCACAACCAGTCCTCTGACAGGCTTGAGTTTAGTTGGCAGTTCCCCTAAAAATGGATACCTTTTAAAGCAACTTGTCTGGTTTGGTTTTGCTCCTGTGAATGGTTGTTTCCTCCAGGGGCCAGGAAGCATGTCGGCAGGAGAGCCCAAGCAAAGGGAGGATTTCAGTGTCCTACCTGCTGCCCAAAGCAAGTTGAGACAGAAAGAGGATCAGCCTCTTTGCTAACAAAGAGTAGAAGTTTCACTAATTGTTTCAAAACCATTTCCAAGCCAAATCCTGCTGTGTCAAGTCTGTGTTCAGGATGCCAAGAGCTAAAACCCAGCCTTGTGGGACATGCTGCAGTGGCGCCTGTGGGACAGCAGCTGCTGGGGGATCCCTTTGGATGAAGTGGCAATGTGTTGAAATCAACACTCAACTGATGGTCTAAGCTCTGTTGTTGAAGAAAGCTATTTATGATCCCTCTTAATTCCTGTGCAATTTAAGACTAAGCTAAAATCAAATGTTTTTTAAAGTCAGCAGGCATTAAAGCAACTGTTTGTTAGATAAGTGAGTATTGACATCATGGGTCAGCTGGTCCTGCCAGTCTCAATTTGCCTTCAGTTACAAAAAGATCAGAGAGTGAAGCACGTCATAGATACCATAATTTAACATATGAGAGAGATAAATATGTGTGTGTGTTACATATCCAACATATAACAGCATAGCAGCAGCATCACCACCAGAATGAGGGGGAGATTCTCCCCTTCTGCTCCACTCTGGTGAGACCCCCCTGCAGGGCTGGATCCAGCTCTGGGGTTCCCAGCACAGGAAGAACATGGAGCTGTTGGAGCAAGTCCAGAGGAGGCCACAGAGATGATCCAAGGGCTGCAGCAGCTCTGCTCTGGAGACAGGTTGAGAGAGTTGGGGGCGTTCAGCCTGGAGAAGAGAAGGCTCCAGAGAGACCTTATTGTGGCCTTTCAGTATATAAAGAGACCTTACATGAGAGATGGAGAGAGACTTCTTAGCAGGGCCTGCAGTGGCAGGACAAGGGGCAGTGTTTTAAACTGAAAGAGGGTGGATTCAGATTGGACATAAGGAATAATTTTTTTATTAGGGGGGAGGTGAGACACTGGCCCAGGTTGCCCAGAGAAGCTGTGGCTGCCCCATCCCTGGAAGTGTTCAAGGGCAGGTTGGATGGGGCTTGGAGCAACCTGGTCTAGTGGGAGGCGTCCCTGCCTGTAGAAGGGGGGTTGAACTGGGTGATCTTTGAAGATCCCTACCAAATAAACTGTGCTGTGATAGGAGATTTACAGCTTGGCTCTACATCACACATCACAGCAGGAGCAGCAGAGAGATGCAGGCAATTCCCTGATGTCCCATTTTGCAGGAAAAGTGATCTGTGCAATTCTTTTGGCATGAGTTGGGATGAAAAGGAAATATAAATAGAAAATCACTCTATTGGGGAGCAGCTGTTTCCAAATGCCTTGCAGAACAGATTTTAGGGATTTTCAGGCCAACTGAAAGCCCCAGGCTATGTGCTGACCTCCTGGAAGCTCTTATTTACCCCCACTCAGAAAAGAGATTTCTGTAGCCTGGCCTTTCCTCCACCTTTATCCCCCAGCTTGGGTCTCGAGGGTCAACAGTTTCACAAAGTGCTTCCGTGTTAAACTCCTGCCCAAACTCACCAAAAGCAGAGTCATTTCATGCTCATGTTTTGCTGTTTGTTTTTAACAATTTGCTCCTGTGAATTGTCTCACTTAGCCAAGTTCTGGAAGAAAGGACTTGGACCCATCTTTTTCTATACTGGCAATGAAGGTGACATCTGGACTTTTGCTCAGAACTCTGGCTTCATTTTTGAGTTAGCAGAGGAACAGCAAGCACTTGTGATTTTTGCTGAACATGTGAGTATTGTAGTCAATATGCATCCTATAGAGTCTTGTTCTGGTCGGTGTTACTGAATTCAACTTCCTGCAGGTCTGGAGAAAGAATATTATATTTTGCCATGAAGCTGAGGTGTACCTGCTGTAAGCTTTCATAGAATAGAATCATAGAAAGCTTTCCTCTCATGGCAGCAGCTTTTCTTAACCACTGCTCCTGAATTTTTATACTACACCTACCAGCAACCTAGATGTCGTGGACCGAGATGGGTAAAGCCGCGACCCACACGCCCACCCCGGGGATCGAGGGTTTGGCAAGTCCGATATCAAATGTCATATATACCAATAACAACACACAAAAAGACACAGAATATCAGTAGATGTCGCTGGATTAAAGGCCATTGTGTAGTCCGTCTCTCACATCAGACCACAGATTTCTGTTTCAGTAAAATCCATGTCAGGGGATATTTGCTTTAGACCAGTTGCTCTCGTGAGTAGTTTCCACGGGCCTTGAACTCCACACGGGACTAGGGAGTTATTTTGTTTGGATAATATTTAATCTCTCTAGGCTGTGAAGTCCCAAGCCAACCCTTCCCTAGGCACACCTCTCTAGTCAATCTACTGCTCCACAATTTACACATGAACAGGTTGCCCCGTTCCCTTTCTTAGTTGGGGATTTCAGGAGAGAGATGTGTGCCAAAGGCCTGCTTGACACCCACCTCAGCAGCTTGTCAGGGACTGTCCATCCTCCATAGGACACATCCTGAAGGTCTCTGTTTATCAGATGCAGGGGACAAGGCCCTTCCTCCATTATGAACAAGTCTAAGGATGCCACCTGCTCTATTGTCACTTCCCATGGGTGCACTGGGTGCTTATCCCAGCTCTGCAGTGAGAACAGAGATGACCTGGACCAGCATTCCCACAGCATCTCTCTTTCCTTTCAGAGGTACTATGGGAAGTCTCTTCCGTTTGGACTTGAGTCGACACAGCTGCAGAAGACTGGTCTGCTCACCATGGAACAAGCCCTGGCTGACTATGCAGTGCTGATTACTGAGCTCAAGCAGCAGTATGGTGCTGCAGGCTGCCCTGTCATTGCTTTTGGAGGCAGGTGAGGGTTGTGTGTGCTCCCTCCCCACTCTGCATCCTTCCCGAGCCACAGTCATGCTGTTCTCATTGATCTGTTTGGCTCTCACGTAAGTTCTAAAGGCAGAGCTTCAAGCTATCCAATAGAGAACAGAAGTGCCTCTGCCTGAGCTCCCAGGAGCTCACACCAGGTCCCAGCTCTCCCACTGAGAATTAGTCTCGACTTGTGAGAACTTTGGAAAAGCACCACTGATTTTTCAGGCATCTTCAAGGTATGAGTCAGCCACAACTGCAGAAACTGGGAAATTCCTCCTGCAGGATAAAAACATTTTACATTGCAAGTACAGAAATCTAATAATTGGGAACATATCCTTTCTAGGGGCCACCCAGCTTTTCACTAAACATGGCCTCTTTAACAGCACCCAGCCATTTTCACTGGAGGTGCCTTTTACAGCTCTGCTCTGCACCTTGCTGCTTGGTTGCTCCTGGCTTCCTAGCAGAAGTCCGTCCCCAAAACTCTTGCCCTGTTGCAGCTCAGAGCTGTGTTGGTGCAATGTACTTGTCTCTTGTAGGGCTCCACATGCCTATGGTAGAGGGATGCATCCCTCAGAGGCCTCCACGAAGGCTCTAATTCTGTTGCATCTGACCTGACAGCTATCAAGCTTCCACCTCTCTGTGGTGGTGCCAGCACAGTTGATCTTGGAAGTGTTTGTACTGTGACTGTCAGGCCACTACTGGTGACTGCCAGTGTAAAAAGGGCCAGGAGCTGTCCTGGGGTGGGAGGTGGGAGAGGGATTCACAAGACTTGGTGGCTGGGCTGCAGGTGAGGCTACAGCTCCATGTGTGTAAGTCAGTCTGCAGCTGCCTAAGCAGCTCTGAACCCACATGAAGCACACTGAAACATGGCAGTTTTGGAACAGCACAGCATTTCCCTTGGGAGAAATTTCCCTGTTGCTTATAACTTTGCCAAACTTTAACCTGAAATGACTTGGGGCAGATTTCAGCCTGTGTCCAAGACCAAGGTTAGAGAAATGCACGATGCTTTACGTGGTGTGATGTGGGAAGGGTATTTACTGCACCCACCTGAGGTGGTGGGTGGGAGACCCAAGCACTGGGAGGCTTGGAGTCAGACCCACTGTTCCCTGCATTTTGAGGTGTCATTTGCCACCCCCAGGAGTGACCTCAGAGTAACTCCATGAATAACTTTTGTCACCTTGAGTTTATGTAGTAACCCTGGATATATCTGTAGATATACTCAAGCTGCCAAGGTGGCTTTGAGCTTTATGGTCGTATTTGTTCATGTCTCCACTTCCCTGTATCCCTGCTGTGGTCCCACTGGAGTTGGTGTAAGAACTGGGGAAAGGGCAGTGAGCACATACTGTGTGCTGCTCACAGACCAGAACTGGATCTTCATACATGAGGGTGGCATCTACTAGGTACCCATAAGCTTCTTGTTGGCTTGGGTTAGGTGAGCCTGTGAATGCCACCCTGAACTTTTGGGTTACTGTGACTTAAGCTTTTATTAAAGCAGGGAACTTTTTTGTCTCTCCCATGGCAGTTACGGAGGGATGCTGAGTGCTTACATGAGGATGAAATACCCAAACATTGTGGATGGAGCATTAGCTGCAAGTGCTCCTCTGTTGTCTGTGGCTGGGCTTGGAGACCCCACCCAGTTCTTCAGAGATGTAACAGCAGTAAGTAGCATCTCTTTTCAGAAGCATTATTTTCTTCCATTAAGAAAGCTGGATTATTTTTTTCCTTTTCCATCTGTTTACACAAACATCTGTCTTCACAACATCAGTGCTGGGCAGGGAATGCAATGAAATGGGAACCTGCAGGGAGAAGCAGGAGCTGCAGGTGTGGTGGCTTAGCTGGGGCAGCTCTGCCTTCGCTCCCATGAGCAGCACAACTTGGTTCCAGCACCTTTAGTACCACTAAGGATCCACTTCCTCATTTCTAGGGACTTGACCATATTACAGCCTGAAAGTTTTCCTTTGTACGTGGCTGAACCCCCTTTGGATAATTCTCCAAATCCTCACCCAAAATGCTATTATTTTGCATTGCTACCAATGATGCCCCACAGCTGTCCCAAGATGGCTGCATTTCAATGAAATGCTTGGGAATCTTCATTTCACTAACTAAAAATGTGCAAGGTGACCTGGGTTCACTTCAAATCAAAATTGAAATGTGGCTTCCACATTTTGAGGCATTGCTTAGAAATTATTTACATTTCATTTATAAGGAAAGAAATGAACTACCTGATCGTACTGAAATCTTGTGATGATGGTGTCTGTTTTGCCTCTTTTTTGACATGTCTTTCTAGATGTAGGTGACATCAAGAATAGTGTGACCAGCAGGACCAGGGAGGTGATCCTGCCCCTCTACTCGGCCTTGGTGAGGCCACACCTCGAGCACTGGGTGCAGTTCTGGGCACTGCAGGATAGGAAGGACATTGAGGTTCTGGAGAGGGTGCAGAGAAGGGCAACGAGGCTGGTGAGGGGTCTGGAGAACAGGTCTTCTGAGGAGAGGCTGAGGGAGCTGGGGTTGTTGAGCCTGGAGAAGAGGAGGCTGAGGGGAGACCTCATTGCCCTCTACAACTACCTGAGAGGAGGTTGTAGTGAGGTGGGTGTTGGCCTCTTCTCCCTAGTCACCAGCGATAGGACAAGAGGAAATGGGGTCAAGTTACACCAGGGGAGGTTCAGATTGGACATTAGGAAAAATTTATTCACAGAAAGAGTGGTGAGGCCTTGGAACAGGCTGCCCAGGGAGGTGGAGGGACCATCCCTGGCGTTCAAAAAAACAGATAGACGGGGTGCTTCAGGAGTTGGTTTAGTGGTCATGGGGTTGTAGGGCGGACGGTTGGACTTGATCTTGAAGGTCTTTTCCAACCTTGATGATTCTATGATTCTATGACACAGATGGCTTTGCATGAACTACCTGTGTGTGAACCTTGGTGTCTTTTTGCTCTTACATATATGAAAATCTTATTTCAACCCAGAGCCACAGAGGACAGGTGGCATTACCAGTAAGTGTAAAGAAGAGACTATCATATGAAAATAAACACAATAGCATTTGAAACTCTTAAGTGTAGAAGAGAATAAAAGACAACTTGTCTTATAATTATACATTTTAAAACACGTAATAACACTGGATTCTCTAACAGGCCCTGCACTGGGAATTCTTCCCTGGTTGAAGGCAGTTCCTTCTCAGCCCCAGTCAGCTTACAGCTCCCTCTTGCTTCAGCTGGGAACATGCTGGGAGGCATTACCCCCCCCTGGAATTAGGGCTGTCACTCTTTCATGTGAAAAATCTTTCCAGTTAATTTAAAAATGTGTTCTTGCTCTTGCCTAGAAAGGTTGGACCAGATGATCCTTGAGAATCCAGCCTGGTGTCCTATGATTCCCTAACAGCTGGCCTCTGGGCTAAGGTTGCAAGGCAAGCACTGGGTGGTGTTTTTAAAGCAATTTCTCCCACCTTCAGCATTTTGGCATAAACACAATCTGTGCAGCTGAACTCTGACTTCAGCTGCTCTTCTTAGCAGCCTTCCAGTGCCTGAAGGGGCTCCAGGAAAGCTGGGGAGGGACTTTGGACAAGGGCTTGTAGTGAGAGGACAAGGGAGAATAGATTAAAAGTGGAGGAGGGGAGATTTAGGTGAGACATTAGGAGAAAATTCTTTGCTGTGAGGGTGGTGAGACACTGGCCCAGGTTGCCCAGGGAAGCTGTGGCTGCCCCATCCCTGGGAGTGTTCAAGGGCAGGTTGGATGGGGCTCTGAGCAACCTGGTCTGGTGGTAGGTGTCCCTGCCCATGCAGGGAGGTAGGATCTAGATGATCTTTAAGGTCCCTTCCAACCCAAACCACTCTATGATTCTATGGTTGCTGGTGAGAGAACCCCCCCCTGAGCACTGTTGATACTGATAAAGGTGCCAACCTCCCAGGACCCGCTGCAGGAGCTCGCTCTGCCCGGGGGCTGGGTGCACTGTTAGTAGGTAGAGATCAATAAGCAGATCTAGGAGATTTGGAACCCCTAAAGGGGTGCCCAGATAAACTGTGGAAAACCCCAGAGGGATTTCTCTAAGCCTGCCAGACAAAGGCAGCTTTCAGCTGAGGTTGTGTCTGTGTGAAAAGCATGCTTAGCTAGTGACCTGGGGTTACTTCATCATCACCCTAGCAGGGTAAAGGGACCTTAAAAGAGCCACAATCATTCTTATTATTCCAAGACACTGCTTGCCAGCAGAACTCAGACTGCCTCAGAGGCTGACAGAAGAGAAACAGGTTGGGTTGCTAGAGCCTTCAGTGACAGAAATTACTTGTTCCACCAGCAAAACTAGCCACAGCTCTTCAAATGTACCTTACAGTGCTTTTTCAGGATCAGTAATGTTTTTCCCAAGAAAAAGGACATGGCTGCCTTCATCATCTGGCAGGCTTGGGAAGAAAAGCAGGTCTTGGTTCCCAAAGTAGTGCTCTAGCCTCCATGACTCCCCCTCACTACAAGAAGGATGTCGAGTTGCTGGAACATGTCCAGAGAAGAGCTACCAGGCTGGTGAAAGGTCTGGAGAACAAGTCCTGTGAGGAGAGGCTGAGGGAACTGGGGATGTTTAGTTTGGAGAAGAGGAGGCTGAGGGGAGACATTATTGCTTTCTACAACTGCCTGAAAGGAGGTTGTAGGGAGGTGGGAGTTGGCTTCTTTTCTCAAGTGAATAATGACAGAACAAGAGGAAATGGCCTGAAGTTGCACCAGGGGAGGGTTAGACTGGATATTAGGAAGAATTTCTTTACCCAAAGAGTGGTTGGACAGTGGAACAGGCTGCCCAGGGAGGTGGTGGAGTCACCATCCCTGGAAGTGTTTAAAAGAAATACAGATGTGGTGCTCAGGGACAGGATTTAAGCACTGAACGGGTAGATTAGGTTATGGTGGGTGGATTTAGGTTATGGTTGGACCTGATGATCTTCAAGGTCCTTTCCAACCAGGATGATTCTTAGATTCTAAGTGCAGTTGGAAGGACTCAACAACAAAACACTTTTGGGCCTAGCAGCCTGGCACCCTCTTGCCATGGCCTGGCCAAGGCATGTGTCTCCTCTTGCTGCTTTGTGCTCCAGTAAGTGCAAAGTGTTTTGTCTAACAGATGATCCCAGCAAGACCTGGTGAAACAGTGCTTGGTCTGAGCTGTGCAGACTGTTGGTTTCTGCTGGGACCTGCCGACTGTTTGGAGGACAAGGCAGGAATCCTGATGTCACTGCTCCTGGAGATGCAGATGAGGTTCTAACCAGTGGGCCAGTAGGCCCTGTCATCTCCTGGTTCTTCTGGCAGTTCTTCCCTGTGCAGCCTCCACACGTCTGTGCTCTGTGCAGCCACAATCCTGTAGCTTTTCCATCCCCTCAGGATTTCCAGAAGTCCAGCCCAGGCTGTGTCACAGCTGTCCGCAAAGCCTTCCAGCAGATCAAGGACCTGGGCCTGAGTGGAGGTAAGGAGCAAGAGCCCTGCAGGTGGCTTCTCAAGGCAGCCATGGGTAGTCCCAGCTGGGAGGAAAAAGTTGATTCAGTTTTATTTGTCAGATCTTCCATTGGTTCAGCAAAATCAATGCAAATGTCCAGCTGGCTGGCTCTTCCTAGTGGCACAATTGAGTTTGGATTTAATGAACAGTTTCAGTTAGCATTAAAATTAGTAACTGACACCAAAATGAAAGCGTCTGTGTGGGGGCTTGCACAGAGTTAATGAAACTCTGTTCTGCACCAAAGTCAGAAACGTCCACAGGTGCAAAACCCCTGCACTTCATGCTGGTGAAGCCTTGTGTTTCACCAGATGCTTTTCCTCAACACCCACACTGCTGAGAACTGTTCAGGTGGGTATGACAGCTGCATGGCTCAGCTCATTGGATACATCTGAGATGTATTTGGAAGTCCATCTCAGTCTAGAGGCAGCTATCACAGTCCCTTTCATCTCCAGCCTTGGTTGGGTGGGTGACGTCAAGGGCAGAGACTGGTGAAGACCTCTGCCATGTCTCCCAAGTAGGCCAGACCAGATACCATGGGCTGATGCAGCATCTCCTGGGAGCCCTGCATGACATTGAACAGTCATGAACAGTCATGGTGGGTTCTTGGTCTGCTCATGGCTTGGCTTGCTCTGGGGTGCTGCATGTCAGGGTGGCTCAGCCTATAACAGCTGCTGTCACTGCAGGACCTGGTCTTGGAATTGTCCAGAGGAGTTTTTGGTCACAGCAGGAAAAACGTTTCCGTTGACCAGCCAAGGTCTTCAAGGTCTGTGTGGGGCCACCCATCCTGCAGCAGGGGGAGTATGGTCATGTTTAAGGCTTAGGCTCTCAAGTGAGTATCCAGAGGCAGGGCCCAGACCTTGGTTTTCCAAGGACAGACAGACAGGCTCCAATGGGCAGCGTGTAGAGAGGATGGGGACAGTCAGGAACCACAACTCCAGAATGTGGAGAATGAAAACAAAGGGAGCAGCTTTTCCCAGCAGAAATGGGCAGGTACACAAGTGCCTCTTAAAGGAATGTCTTCAGAGACAGATTTCCTTGCTCCAGCTGACCTCTCTGCATCATGCTGAGGTTTGGAGGCACGTCTCAGGAGTTCTTTGTGACTCTGTGAAGACTCATCTCACTTGGCACTTCTCACTGCAAAAATCACCAGGCTCCCAAGGAGCTCTTTTCAATTTTTTTTCCCCTGCCAGTTCTTCCAGCTGCTGAGTCCCACTGGGACCTGTGTGCTGTGATCTGCTCTCCTGCAGGAGTGCTGGCCTGGGCAGGCTGCCCTGCAGGAGGGGACAGCTGAGCAGGGCCCCATGAGGATGGACTTGTACCAAGCTGCTCATCACAATGTGCCAGCCAGGGCTGCTCCTGCTTCATAGGGTGCAGATTCCTCCAGGCTCCCCAGGGAGGGCTGGGTTGGGCCCCAGGGGCAGGGTGCTGGCCATGGGGTGGTGAAGCTACACAGAAAGGCTGTGCCTGAACATCCACTTGTGGCTAAATGTAGATGTAATGTGTCCTTCCCACCAGAAACCACATCTGTGTGTTGTGGCATCTCCTGAGTGAAACGATGCTGAAGCCTGGTTTTATTTTCCTCTCTTGAAGTTTGTGCCTGCTGCTTTCCTTCCTTCCACAGCCTACGACGAAATCAGCAGCAAAATGGCCACATGCAATAAGATCTCTAACAAGGAGGATGTTTACCAGCTTTATGGGTTTGCTAGAAATGCCTTCACCATGATGGCCATGATGGACTACCCTTACAAAACAGATTTCATGGGTCAGCTCCCTGCCAACCCAGTGAAGGTGAGTGCCCGGGCACAGGTGAGGCCCATGGTTTCTGATGGGCCCCTCAGTGACCAGGGCACTGGGGGTGCACAGCCAGGACACTGCCAGGCTCACACCATCAGGGGTGATGGCAGGAGAGGTGGAGGGATGTCACAGCCCTTCCCAGACTTCCCAGACACCAGCTGCTTTTGAAAGGTCTCAGCTTTGATCCCAGGTCAGTGATTGCTGGTGCAGTTCTTGGTTTGTTCTGGTGTGCTGCCAGCCTGGTGCTGTCCCTGCCCTGCCCAGCACACCACGCTGTGGGGTTTTGTTTGCCTGTGGCTTGTGGCATTTGTGGTTGGAGTCTGACCTGGAGCAAAACACACACTGTGCCAAGGGGTCATAAAGCTACACTGTTCTTGCACTCAGGAGATGTGTTCTCTGGCTCCACTGGGCATCCATTTCCCTTCTAGGGCCTGTAAAATGGAAATAATTATTCTACCCACTCTTGTGAAGGGTATGCAAATATTCTGGTTGTAGGAGGAAGGAACTGTTGTGTATCACTGTGGCCTCTGCACAGCTGTGTAACTTGGTCAAGGAACTGTTTGTCCCAGCCCTGTCTACTTGTTTCTATGTAGTTTGTTGCTAGAAAACAAACAAACAAACACAAAACCTTTTGCATTATGTCCTTGGAAAGCTGCTGAACCATAAAATGTGTAAGTTTTCATTTTAGTGAATCTTTCAGCTTAGCCCTTCCATGGACCAGAGACTGTTAATTGTTCTGTGGTGTGTCTCATCCAGGTTGGCTGTGAACAAATCCTTGCCCACCCAAACCCAATTCAAGGCCTGGCTGCTCTTGTTGGTGAGTTAATAACATCAGTTTGGTCTTTTGTTTAACCCCTTGCTTTCTAGAAGCACCTGAAAGTAGAGCTGTTGCATTGCTGTGCTGGTTGTTATGGTAGGAGCTGGTACAGCTCCAACCTCCTACTGGGACATTTTGCTCCGTGTTGGCTTTGTCTGTCAGGATGTCCCATGTGGATCTTGCATTTGTTCATTCTCTCACCTTTTCAAACTTATCCTTGTCAGGTTTTTCAGCCATTGCAGCCCCTTAGCCTGTTGACTGCCCATGAGATATGGACTTTGAAGGTATTTGGTTATTTTCTACAAGTTTACCCATACTCTGGCTCAAGCCATCACAAGTTCAATGTATGTTCACTGAAGGAAGTTTTCTAGACTGCTTGTTGAGGATGAGGTTGACATCACAGTGCTCTAGGTTCTTAATCCAGTGGCAAGACACTCTTAAATACATCATGTATATTTATCTCTTTGAGTATCTAATTTGCCAGCCAGCAGTGTTTGTAAGGAGTTTATTACAAGTAGGATGCAAAGCTCTTTTGAAGACTTCCTCATAAAATCTCTCAAGTTGCTTTTAATTGTAGCATTGTTAAAATACTAATGTCTTGGCAAACACTGTCAGATCTTGACATATTCACATCCTACTTCTATTCTGAGACAGAGGAGGACTGTTGTTTCTTTGTAATGAACAAGCTGAAGGTAGATTTCTTCCTGCTGCCCTCAGGGGAGCACTTTGTGCCTCTTCCCATCTCACCAGCTACATCCACTTGGGACAGTTTGATCATGCAAGAGGTGTGATCCACCAGAGCTTTAGGCAGGGGACTGGCTTTTCTCCATACCTGCCTCTCTGTGTCATAGAGGAAAACACTGTCTTTTTTCTGCATGTGCTGCAGTGACCCACCTCCTGCCAGGTAGAGCGTAGACTCATGGGCTGTGATGCTGAACTGGCAGCAGTTGAAGGGTGACAGCATGAGTGTTGTCCACTGATTGCTTGCAGGACAGTAACACTCCATCTCCTTGACAGGAATCCATTCCTCCACCTGCAAAGAGCCCGAGCAACACTCACCCACCAGATCACACTTTGAGTGGGCATCACTGTCATGTCAGGCTTGCTTGGTTCATGATCAGGGACCCAAGTGTCTTAACATCTGCTCAAATACCCTGGGGCTCAAGGTGCCACATTTAGCAATCAGAGCCTCAAAAGACACTGAATACAAACCCATGGCTTTAAAGGAGCTTTCTTCTTGGAAAATTAGGAATGAGCTGAGCAGGGTGCCACGGGTTCCTGCTGGAACCTGCATAGACCAAGTACTGCTGCTCTCTGGACATTTAAGATGTTACAAAGGAAATGTGGACTATATTGCATTGAATTGTGAACAGTAGCTGAGTTTGTGTCATCTGGAGGGATTCAAAGACAGCCCTGACATGCAGTTTCTCTTTGTGGATTTCTGTCCCATCCTCAGTGAACAATTCAGTACTCTAAGATGCCTGCATTCCTTCAAAAGAAACTGCACCCACCATGGTACAATCAGGCTTGGCCCTGAGTCTTTGCACTTGCAAATGGGAATTGAGCTCTGAAAACTCTGTTCTCTTGTTTTCAGGGAATGGGAGTCTCCTAGAGGTAGCCTTTGGATCCTGTCATGTCTCTCCTGCCTTGCCCTCCCCAGGAGGCTGGCCAGTGCTTGCCCGTCTCTTTCAGAGATGGGAAACCCCAGGTTGGAGAGACTTCATTTGACTTGCAGGACTTGAGCCCATCTTTCCTAAAATACGGGCTGGTGTCCTCACTGCAGTCCACTCCTCTTCCTGTCTGCCAGTGTCGCACCCCCTCCCAGCTCAAGCAAGGGCAGGCAGGTGGTCAGGGTGTTTAGGGCAGCTGTGGGACCAGTTTCACACTTCGGTTTGCCTCTGTTAGCAGGCAGCTAACATATGTTTGCTCTGTTTTAAAAAATGCTTCCAACAGCCTTTGTACTCTAGCAACTAGAGTGTGACAACAGGGCAGCTCCTCAGCACATGACTGTCATGGCAGGCACATGTTCATAAGCTTGTTGGCCTGACTGGCACCTGTGCCAGCCCTCTTAAGAGACCAAAAATAATGAAATTACTGGTTAACCTGCTGGAGTAAAACAATCTGGGCCTAGCAGTACAGAGACCCCATTTTGGATCAGATTTGGGATTAAAAAAACAAATGAACTTACTCCTTTTAGTGTCCTTCCTCCAATGCAAAAGATCCTGTCCCTGACTGTCGCCATCCCATGGTCACAGCGGGTAAAAGCCATGGCACTGTTGCCAATCCAGCGGCGAAGGCGAGGGAGGTAGCTGTAAGTGTCTCGTAAGGTTTTACCCCCAGAGAAGCCCCCTAGAAGGGAAGCAGAAGTCTTGAAAACACACCCATCATCCTCTCTGATCATCCTTCAGCAAACATTAGCAAATCTGGTATTTTTTCTTTAAAATCCAGAAGAAGCTCAGGTTTATGGTTTCACACCGTTCTGCAGAGCTGACATGGTGTGAAATTTAAACCCTGAGGTGCTTAGGTATCTTAAAGAAGAAACCCAACCAGTTACAGGTCTTTCTGTAAATAGTTTTCCACAAAAGATTTCTGAATGAAGTTCCTGGGGTTATTTCAAGGGTGACCAGGAACAGCTTTGCTTGGGGAATTTGGTTCCAGTATGCACAGTCAGAAAGCAGTGGTCGGAAGGGAAAGCACTCAGAGCTGTTTGACAGAAGGTCTGGGCAAACCTGCCAGGCCTGTTGTCGACTTTTCTGCCTACCAGGCACTCACTGGGCTATTTCAGAGGTGCATTTTAAAAAGCTCCTGGCAGAAGGAAGGTACTGCTGTGGGAAGGGTAAATGCCCCCAGCTGCCTGCCTGGTGAATCCAGCCTACAGAGCGTCTTTGCAGTCAAGGCAGATGGCATTTCAGGTTGGCCACAAGCCCCTGCTCACCTGGTTGTGGACACTGTGTGGAGCCTGTGTTTAAATCTTGTACTGAAGTAAAGCCCTGAAGTGTTGGGTTTGTTGGGAATGGGCTGTGGACTGGCCACATCCATCTGCAGTTACCCACAGACTCAGAGGGCAGCGAGTGCTGTAGGTGGGTAAGATCCCACACCCAGGGGTGTCATGATACCCAGCCTGGGTCACTGTGGCATGTCTGAAGCGCTGTGAGACAATTTTGTCCGTGGTCTCTGGAAGGAATGAGACCAAGAGGGGTTAAGTGAGCTGCCTGTGGCACCCTGGGTCAGCAGAGTCAAAGCAGGGACTTGAACCCAAGTCTCAGCCAGGCAGGAGCCAGCTGTCCCTTGGGACATCTGGGCAGGATGTGTACCCTGCGTGCTGCCCTCTGTGCTCCTGGGGCCTCGGTGTGCAGGCCAGCACAGAGACCTGCCCTTCATGGCAACCCTGTAATTAATCCAGGCTAGAGCAGTACAGGCTCCCAGTTGGCCTATACTGGATTAGGGAGCAGGGAGCCCACTGGGATGCAGGCTGGCCCAGGTCTTCTGATTGCAGAGGCAATACCACACATAACACAGTGCTTTTCCTAGGACAAACGGAAGGTAATCTTTCAAGTCCCAATCAATAGCTACAAAAGCTGAAGATCCCACAACCATTTCCTGAGTTATTTAAACCTATGCTGCTTTATTGTTAAACACCCTGCACCATCCACCAAAGATCCCTGTAAAGACTGAGGATCCCTCGTAGGGCACGAGCTGCACAGGCATTATACTTCTTTTTGTACATATGAAGAAAGCAGCACAGGACGGTTAATCCCACATCTTCCATTCAGATTAATACCAGGGTTTAATGGCATCCCCAACACTATGGCAGCCTGCTCCTGGTTTCCCTTTTCAGGCAGCAAAGCTTTGGGATTTAGCCAGGATTGCAAGGTCAAAGGTGAGCAGAGGTGTGGATGGGATGGCAAGCAGATAATGTCACCTTGACTGTCTGGGAAAGAAAATAATTCCTGCCATGCAGGAGGGCAGTGAGGCTGTGCTACCAGAGCTGGAAAGGGACATTGGAGCTGTGGGTGTTATTGGTGTGGGTGCAGGCTTAGACTGGGACATTAAGATACCAGCAAAAATTCATGAAATTATGTGAAAATGTGCTGCTTTCTACTAGCTCTGTCACCTGAAATATAGAGGATTCCCTTGTGGGTTGTGCCTGTGTGATCAGCAATAGGTGTGGGGAAAGGAGCTGCAAACTCCCACTTGTTGTCAGCGGGCTGGTACAGCTCCACAGAGCGGGTGAGGGTCCCCAGCAGCGTCCCACCACCCACGGCGAAGATGCGATCAGCCAGCACGTCCGCGTGGAACCGTGTCCTCCTCTCCAGCATGCTGGCCACCTGCAGCCAGGAAGCGTTGCGGGGATCAAATCGGAAAACCTAGGGTGACAGCAGATGGGTGGTGGTTAGCAGAGGGCAGGTGGCTGCTTGCATGTTGTGTGGCTTCAAGAGCTGATAAACATTTCCCCAGGGCTGAGGAAGGTTTTATATTCAGACTTGGACAGGCCCATCTTCCAGTGCCAGCCAGCTGACGTGGCAGCACCTCCCCAGTGGAGCTGAAGGCTCAGTTAAGACCTTTCAGGGGGGGCTGGGAACAGGTTGGGCTCTCAGCTCACAGCAAGCAGAAGGTGAAACACACTGGCTTAATGAAATACCTCTGTTTCAGACACCAGTTAGCATGTGTCAGTTGAAAACTGTGTCAGTGAGTCTTAAATAAGCACATTTTTCATCTCTGCTACTGTTTGAGTGTGTAGTGAAGACAGCAGCTGAGCTTTGCTGGCTGCTCTTGCCCAGGAGAAGGCAGGAGTCACTTCGTCTCCCCTCATCCCTGGTGGCATCATCACAGGGTCACAACATCTCTACTAAGGCTGGGCCTCCAGTCACACCATGTTTAGCAGTAAATACCTCCCCGAGCCTGTTTTTCAGCCCTGGTTAGGCAGCCTGGGTTGCTGAGCAAGGGCAGTGTCTGCAGAACCACAGGTGGCGAGCATGGGACTGGGGCTGTGGCCCTGGCTGGTGTCACAGCTCTGCTCCTGCAGCAGCCTGGGCCCAGCTGCCTCCCATCCTCAGGGCCCTGGAGGAGAGCTGCTGTTCCCAGCTGCACCGTGGAACTAAGTACAATGCTGAACTAAGCCCCTGGTGCATGGGAAAGAAAAATGTGCTGGTTTGTCTAGCACATTCACTGAAACCATCTAGGAAATCACAAAATCCTGCACAAGACTCTTTACTCTCCAGGTAGAAGGGGGAGGTCCCAGAAGCTAAAGCAGATTTTCCTTTCAAGGGCAAAAGCAAGGAAGGAGCAGTTCTGAAATGATGTTGGCAGACTTTAACCATGGCTCCCGAGCACGAGTCCTATGGCAGCACCAGTGAGGCCAGGGCAGCATTGATGGAGTGGCTTGACTGGCTAACACAGACCATTTGCATACAATTACCTCAACTCTGCCCTATAATGCAAGGTTAACCCCCTTCACATTCTGTATTTATTTCAATCTTCTCCTGTTAATACCCACACAATCCATGCATGTACTGTTTCTATTAGTCACCCCACACCTACAACACGTTTTATAGGACACCCTTAACATCCATGTTTACCAAAGCCTTGCAAAAGGCTTCTCTTGCATGCTTCTGATTTCCCCTGTGCATAACTTTCACACTTAATATCACATCATCTCACTTTTCCTTGCATGCTCAGTACTTCAAGTCTTTGGCTAGCTGAGCATTCCATCCATCTTGGATTTCTTTCTGTGCTGTGGAAGTTGAGTATGAATTAGGATGACAATTTACAGCAGGAGCAAGGTGAGAGGAGGGCAGGACCTATTTGCTTCTCAGAGAGTTTGAAAGCTGGAAAGCCCAAGGGCTTTCAGTCCTGTACAGGGTGCTGAGAAATACGTAGAGGAAGGAGATCTGCCATGGGCAAGAGGAATGACTCCCCCCCTCCCTCACCCAGCCATTTTTCTAAGGATAAATGCTTCTTGCATCTCACCTCATTTGATGGCTGCTTTCCTGTGGGATCAAATTTGCACTGTCCTCCCATGACGAAGAGGAATTCGTTGATGATGGCAACACAGTGGTTGTAGACTGGCACACAGAGGTCCCCGACCTTGTGCCAGGTGCTGCAGCTCTGGTCTGCAGCCCACATCTCTCTGCACACACTGTTGTCAGCAGTTCTGCCACCAGCCACAAGCAGGACGGCGGACCCGGAGCGGGTGCTTGTGCTCCAGCTCTGCAGGACAGGCTGAGCATATAGCTGGGAGTGGTAACTGAGGGCCTCCTGCAGGTACCTGTGGCAGCCTGAATCCAGTCTCATAAGAGGCACTTTCTGGACATATCTCTGCAGATCCCGCAGAGGAATGAGAGGGAATCTTATGCGCCTTAAAATATCTGCTGCGTCTTTCAGCCGTGTGCGGTTGTGCTGCAGCCAGCTCACTGCTGCTTGGAACAGCTCCAGCTCGCTGCATCCCACCATGTCAGTCCTATCTAAAATTTCACAAAGGGTTCCTTGGTCCAGGTCTTTCAAGCACTGAGGATCAGCCAGGATCTGCTTATAATGCTGCCCTACGTAGCACATGGCTTTCTGTCTCAACTCTGCTGGGCCAAGTTTTTTAGCAATGTTAAGGACATCCATGCAGTTCTCAGAGTTCAAGCAATCCTCCAGAAAACAAAAGCACAGCTTGATCACCTCCCGAACCAGGAGGGTTTCTGCAGCTTTGAAGGTCTCCTCGATATTCTGTAATGTGAGGTCTAGTTTGTTGGAGTAAATGAAGTTGAGAACATTCCTCAGCCCGGCAGCACTGATGGCTTTCAGACGGACGTTGCCGTCTGGGTTCCCCACTCTTGTCAAATTTCCAACAAACAGGATCTTACAGTAATTACTCGCTGACGCTAAAATGATCTTGTGGGCTGGGAAGCAGACCCCTTCTGCCTCCAGTGTCACATCGCACAGTGCTCTCTGTGAACGGAGGCTGCCAAGCCCTTCCAGGAGTCTGGCCAGGTAGGTGTCTGACACGAGCCTCGCTGTGCCGGCCGGCGAGCTGAGCAGCATTGCTGGAGGTTCGTGGCCCCAGGGCACCCCAGGAGTGCCACACACTTACTGCAGCTCCTGGGCAGCTTCCTGCAGCTGGACCAGCCGTTTCATGCTCGGAGGGAGCTGAGGCCACGCTGCAGAGCTGTCCCAGGGTCGCGCAGGCCGCCTCTGTGGCAGCCCCTGCCCTGCTCGTCGCAGCCCCCGGTGCCGTCAGCCTTGTGGAGCCGCCGGAGGCTGTTTGCAAGTGCTGGTTATTGCACAAAGCCCACAGTGTTTGTGGAGTTTGCCTGTGGGCTGGGACACTGGCCGCAGCAGACAGCCACTGGCATAGCCAAGTTCCTCCTCCTCACTATCTGGTAACTGCCCATCTGCACAAAAAGCAGCTCATTCCCCAGCAGCTCCCCAGCTATGCTCCACTGAGCTGCCTGGTCAGGTCTTCTTTTATCTGGGCAAGCCTGCACATGCCGTCTGTCCCTTCTTGAACAACAGTCACAATCCTGTCTGTGCCGTGCCACCCTTGGCCCTCTGACTGAACTTTATGCATTCAGACAACAGCTACTTTCAGAGGGGATGGGAGAGTCACAGCAGTTGTGTCCCAGTCAGTTTGGAGCATGCAGCTAACGTCCTGTGCACACCTGCTCCTGTGAGCATTGGGGCTTGGAGGCTGGGGCTCTCCCAAGGACAAACAAGCTGGTCACTTGTTTCTGGCACAAGCAGAGACAGCAGAGACCACCTGGGAGCCTCCTCTTCCCCCTGAGTACAGCAGAACCAAAGGGTAGTGTGCAGCCAGGCTTGAGACCATATGAAAGCTCTGGCATGGGGCAGCCCCAGCTGGAATATCTCCCACCCTGCTTGGCCTTGGCATGAGGATCATGCAGGAGGCAGTAGGTGGGAGAGAGCAGAGAGGTGCTGACAGGTTGGCCTTTTGCTCTGTTCCCTCCTGACAGGGGTGTTCTACAACTCCTCTGGCTCAGCCCAGTGTTATGACATATACCAGCTGTACCAGTCCTGCGCTGACCCTACGGGATGTGGCATTGGCTCAGATGCCAAGGCCTGGGACTACCAGGTAAGGTGTTGGAGACATCAGCAGGATTCTGCTGCTGCCCTGGTTATCCCCTGCCCCATGACACCTCTTGCACCTCTCTTAGGTTTGCACGGAGATCAACTTAACATTCAACAGCAACAATGTGACCGACATGTTCCCCGAGATGCCCTTCACGGCAGCCATGCGAGAGCAGTACTGCTGGAGGAGATGGCACGTGACACCACGGCCACACTGGCTTCAGACAAACTTTTGGGGAGAAGGTGAGTTGTGCTGGCTGTGTGTCCCTTTGCATTGCCCTGTAGTTGTCTGCCTGTCCCCCCTCTGCCCAGCTGAGCATTGTGGGGTCAGGCACAACCCACTAACAAGTCCTGGCAGAAAGTCACAGCCTTGTGCTGACTTGAGCCAAACAGACCTTTCTGTAACCCCTCGAGACAGAAGTGGGAAAACCTAAAAACTGCCAAGAATTTGTTTTCTTCTCCTGTTTTCTATTCGTGGCCATGTTTGCTGCAGTAGCCAAACACATTTGGGTAAATGGGGAGAAGGGGAGGCCTCTCAAATGTCATCTCTCTGAATTTCAGACTTGAAAAGTGCCAGCAACATCATTTTTTCAAATGGAGACTTGGACCCATGGGCTGGAGGTGGGGTAAGCATGTGTCTTTCTGCACACCAGGCCTTTCCAGGTGACCCACTGCCCCCCCTCTCCTTTTCAAACCAGCACCTGCAGTTCCTCCTTAGCCAATTTGAGTTTCTGCAAGCGGCTGTTTTATCCTGAATCATTCATGAGCCTCGGGACTTAAATAACAGACACATTGAATAGAGTCCATCAGCCAGGAACACTGAGGCAGCAGAGCTGGCTTCACCAGTGCAGACACAGCCAGGGTCTGAACTACAACCATCTTGTTAGTGTCAAGACTTAAGTCTCAGTGCTGACAGCCGAGTGCTCCTCGCTCTGTCCAGTCTCCACATCCTTGGTGAGACCAAGCAGTAGCTGTGAGCAGCAACTTGAATGAGGGCATATTTTGGCTTGGGTTCAACAAAATTTCAGAGTGGTGCCAGAGCTCTAGTTTAAAACCAAAAATTACCTAGAACTGGATTTTTGAGTTAGTTGAGCTGCTGACTGTAATGCAGGAGTTCCTTGTTCTAGGCTGCAGGAGGAACAGGCTGCTGAGGGTGCATGTGCCCAAAGGAGGCTGTTACTTCAAACCTGTCCTTGAAACAGGCTGAGTTTTCACTTCATTTGAGACAGGTGGTTGGACTCATTAGGCCTATCACCCATACCAGGCATCTCTTCCTGTGCTTTTCTCCCATCCTGCCCAGCTCATCTTCCAGTTTTCAGAGCTGATGTCTAGTTCTGCTGGTAGCTTGGTAAGAGCTTGTCTCTGCTCCTTTTCTTTCCAGATAAACAGGAGTCTCAGTCCTTCCCTAATTGCTCTGACTGTTAAAGGAGGTGCTCACCACCTGGATCTCCGGTAAGTGCTGGATGCTCCTTTGGCTGACAAAATCCAGCTGCCCTGGGGGTGTCATCTCAGCTAGCCACAGTCCAGAGAACCAGGAGATACTTTACTGAAGGAGGAGCAGTTACCAGCCTGTTGCAGCATAGCCATGGCAGAGCAACCTTCTCCCCCAGCACAGGACTCTTGCAGCCTTAGGGGAGCTGGGCTGTGCAGAGCTTGGCACTGAGCTCCTGTTCCTGATCAGAAGATCTTCTTGCACAGGGATGGGCACAAGTGTGTGGGAGCCTGCAGTGATCAGTCATGTGAAGTAGTCCAGCATCTCTTGGCATTGGCCATCAGCCTTCAGGCCCAGAGCAGAGCAGGCAGCAGGTGCTGTTGCAAAGGGGAGCTCGAGGCATTCCAGCCTGCCTCCCCACGCCCAGGGGTGTGACACCGTAACTTCTTTTCCAGGGCATAAATATGAGGCACAAAACAGCTGATCTCAGTCCTTCAGTTCCCTGGGTTGGCCTTCCCTGTGCAGGAGGCAAAGAGCTGCTGCCTCTGACTCACTGACACTGCTCTGCTCTCTCTAGAGGACGCAACCCAGCCGACCCCCCGTCCGTCACGGAGGTGCGCAAGCTGGAAGCGACCATCATCCATGGCTGGGTGAAATCTGCAGGGATGGAAAGAGCATGGGAGAAGCACTGGGGAGCTTCAGGGGGCAGAGGGCTGTGAGCACACCCATCCCCATAGCCTCCAGTGGGGTGCCAGGCTGCCTAAGGACAGCAAAAAAGGACAGCAGCCTGCTGAGCAGCGTAAGGAAGTGTCCATCTCCTCTGCCATGACGGTGGAAATTCACCCTTCTGAAGTGTCCCACCTACTCCTGATCAAGCATCAAAAGAAAAGCAAAAGGCCAAACCACAAGGTGTGGGGCTTCTGCATTATAAATGGTGGAAATAATAAAAGCCTCCCTGAGGGCCCCAGAATCATCACTGTCCTGCACAGTACAGTTGCAGTGGGCACCTTAAGGTTGAATCTAAGTTACTTTTAGACAAAAAGTAAGTATTAGATGACTAGCAAAAAAGCAGAGTCATGGTCATCATCTTACACAGGTTCACAGGGGACTCCACTAGTGATGAGTTACATAAAAAAAAATTGTCGGCCTCATCCAGTGCTGTAGGGTTGGGGGTTTTTTTTATTAGGTTTTGTTTTTAACTTCCACAAAAAAGATCTTCAGTTGTTGAGCTGGAGATTCACACAAGGTAGTCCCAGTGTGTACTGCTGTCACTCAAGAGCTGTGTATTAGTGACCAATAAAGCACACTTCCACTGGAGACATCTTCAGATCTTTTGAAAATAAATTACAGGTTTATTAAAGTGTGTGATATAATTTTGTGGCTCAACAGTATAACAGAAGATGATAAAAAAGGATACTCCTCACCTTCCCACATGGAATAAACTCATCTTTGCACATGAACAGATGGATTCTTACCTACTGGAATGCCTATGCACCAATAAATACTAGCATAATTGCAATAATACTAAATCCTACTAATCAATTGGATGCCTCAGTTGATCCATTTACAATGATTTTTATGAGCTCGAGGAGATGCCTCCTGGGTCATCAAAGGCTTGTGTTACACAGGCAAAGCCCCAGCATTGCTCAGCACCCGTGACACTGCTCAAACATGAGGCTTTGTGTGAAGTGTTTGCACTGCTGGGTCCTCCCTGCCATCACCATACGGTTGGTTCCCAGAGCTACCATGTCAGTCACTGATGTTATTTCACAATATTCAGGTGCTGACACGAGGTTTTTTTGCATACGACCCGCTTACCTCTTCCCTGTTCTTAAGAACAAAAGGCCAAAGCTTCTGCGTCTCCCACACCTCCCCTGCTGAGGAGTGCAGGAAGAGAAGGAACAGATCAGTCCACTTACCAGATCTTTCAGATATGTACAAATGAAGGGCAACATACGGAAGACCTGATTAGTCAAACTCCAGCCTACAAAGAAAAATGCTTTAAGACTGTTAGTGGAACTACATCCTCATTAAGACCTGTATCTTCTCCATTTGTGCCGATTAAAACCTCTGCAAAGAGCTGCCAACCTCTCTTTTGCTCATCCTGGAGTCAGGCTTCAGGTTGGCAGCTGGAACTATGACTTACACAACACTGCCACGTCCAGCCTTACGCCAGGATCTGGTGGTCACCTGCCATGCTCACAGACCCCCCTGACATCTCTGAATTCAGATTGGCTGTGCCCAGCAATTATTCAGGAGCAGCACATTAAAAAAAGCAGAGAGTGGGATGTGTCTGCAGAGAGGATTCCATCTTGCCTGTATTACCTTTCTAACAGCACTCATAGCTCCCAGCAGGCAGGCACACAATTGCACCAACCCAGCAGCCCATTAAGGCAGCCACATTCAGTACGAGTCCTTTGGAAAGTGATCTGCAAGTTTACCACCCCTGGCCAGTGCATTGGTTTGTGCCTTTGAGTGAACAGAGGCCCAGGTGTCTTTTGACCTTCCAGAAGGGTAAGAGTTCTTTAATCCTGCTGTAATTGACTATACTGATCTCTTACTTTCCTCTTGCAGACAGTACTTGCCCCTAAGGAACCTACATAGTGTGAGGGACACAAATGGTTTGATTGATACGAAAGGATGAGCTAAAGGATTTCAGATGCTATGGCAAAGGGATAAACGAGATATACATGGACTTACACACAGATGATAGATAAAGCAGCACTAAAAATAATTACAGAAACAGGCCTCAGAAACTGTGGCAGAAGCCTGAAGCCAGTACCACACATGTCCCTTATGTCTGGAAGCCCTGGGCAAGGAAGGACGAGATGGAAGTGGAAAGCCTTGGACTGTGGTGCTTTCTGAGCCGAAGGGACAAGCCCAACAGCAGCGGCCACAGCTCATTGCAAGGATGCTGCTAGTGCCTGAACTTCAGGGACACAAAAGGAAAGCAGAGCAAGCAGTGAGTGAGCCAGAGCACTATCCACAGGCAGAGCCCCTGGGCTGGTCTAAGGCCTGTACCTGGGGGTTGGAGAAAAGGTGTATTTATTCCGTCATCAGGCACAAGGAGTATGACCAAGATGGGAACATTGCACAGAACAGTAAGGAGTGTTTCTCTGGTCACATGCCTTTAAGTCAGAGTTTGAAAACTGACCATGCAAATCAGTGCCTTTCCTGGCAAGCTCAAGGCATCCTTTTCTGAAGAACCTGGGGTTGAGCTTTAGTGGAAGCTGAGGCCTCCAGACTGACAGTAAGTTCTAGCAATACTTCAGAGACACAAAAACCCAAGCTGTTCTTCCCAAATCCAGAGTCAGGAAATTCTTAACCCTTCTGCTGAAGCAACAAGCTTCTGAGCAGCATGGAGCTACCCTGACCTGCCAGTTTTACTGGTCTTTTTAAGTATACTGAGTGTGGCACTGGAAATCAGGAGCTGAATTGGCTGGAGGGTTGTTTGTAGTAGTGCACAGCTGAAGAAAAGGAGTCATCAAGGGCTGGAAAAATGCACAGAACTATGTCAACATGTTAGTTGCAAAAGTCTGTCCTGTCTGCATCCCTCATCACTGCAATGTCATAGTACAGAACAGGAAACAAAGTGGGTTCTTTGCCTAGTATTTGGGGGAGTAAATGCAGCTGGAACTGAGCTTGGCACGTCATGGTGGAAACCTCCCTAACGGAAAGTTGTGAAACACGGAGAGGCCCGTGCCAGCCAATACCACAGACCTTGCAAAACTGCCAGTTTCTAAGGCCTGTCCTGGGACTCCAGTTCACAAAAGGTCAGAGATCAGATGCTAACTGTGGCTCTATCCCTCTACTGGATTTCCTTTCAGGGAACAGGTTTGTATTTTTTTCTGAGCTGTGGTTCAGCCCAGTGCGAGACTTGCAAGTCCTCCAGCTGTGCAGCACCCCTGGCTGTGCCCATACCCATCTGTGGCCTGCAGTGAAAGCATCAGTGAAGAGTATAGCTGGGTGGGACTGGGCTTCATTTGTTTTATTTTAATTAGGCAAGGCACTCAAGTTCTTGGAGCAAAATCAGGGCCTCTCTGTGCAAAAGGCCAGAATCACTGGCTGAAGAAATGGCCTTTCCACAACATTCCACTGCAGCATCAGCAGCACACCAGTACGCTGAACCACCAGCCACTGGGGATCACAGAGCCTGCAGTTAAGGCTTTGGTTCAAAGAATCAAAGAGCACTGGAAAGAAAACTTTTCAAAGATGTGCTGAGCTTCTCTTGTGCTGGGGGTGGAGCATGGAGTGGAGCAAAGATTGGCCGTAAAGCTCCAAGACCTCAAAGAATCTGAGACAAGGTACTATCTTTAAGAAGTAAAAATAAACAAGCAAGTAAAGTGACATTAGCAAAGGAACAGGAAGAAGCAGACGAGCTCCTGCTAGCTTATTTAGGTTTATGCCATTTCACATGTGATTTAGGAGTCTGAAACAAGCATTTGTTCTCAAAGGTAGAGAGAACTGAACAATCTTAACCTCAGACTTAAAGGAAGGGGACAGTAAAGCCCCAGTTTGCAAAGAGATTCAATTTCCCAGGAAGAATTAGGTAGAAATCAGTTGGACCAAAAGGCTCAGCTAAAAGACAAGAAGTGTGTTTCAGAATGTGATGAGTTACTCTTCTCTCCTTCCTTTAACTCATTGTGAAATGGATTATTACTCTCAAGCCAATCATAAGACAAAAAAATTATAACACGAACTCCCACAGTCCCATTGGTAGAGTGGAAGATACGAATACTAGCATGAGACTTCTAAGACTTCAACAACAGAAGACTTTTGGTGAAAATTCATATGCATATTCCACTTTCTTCTAAGAAATCTCTCTGCTTCTCCAGTAGGGCTGCCATATGATGAAATGCCAAACTCTGGATGTTTTGGCAAAGTCATAATTAAGGATTCAAGACGAGCTTCAACCAAAGGCACAAGGCCAAAGCAACACAACTCAGTAGGGCCTGGGTTGTCTCACTGAATTGATCTCCAGTTTTGAGCCTTCAGCTTTTAGCCAAAGCTCAGCTCCTCAGTAACACAAACCAGCTCCACACACAAAAACACTGAGGGCGTTTCCTCCCACGTTTCAACACCATTTTTGTTCTTTGCTGTTCTGTTCAAGCAAACAAAAGTCTTGGGAGGAAATCAGTTGTGCAGACAAAGGCTGCAGCTACTGGATTCCACTGCACACAAGTGAGAAACTAATTTCCAGGGTTACTGGTGGCATGTGAACTGGAACATTAACATTCTGCACAAACTTGTCTTGTCTTGCAAATCCCAGGGCCCCTATGATGACAGAAAAAGGTGCATTTAAATAATCTGTACAATTTCTCCATTTCCATTAGTACATGGAATGATAAATATTCATTAAAATACTTAAATAGTGGTCCCAAGGGTAACTTCTGACTCCAGCAAACAGAATTGATTAGCCTAAAACAAATAAAGATACATCTTACTTTACAAATCAAAGTTTACACCTAGTTAAAATACACACACCTCCCCTCAGCCACTTGAAAATTAACCACTACAGTCAGATTTAACTAGTTCCATTTAGCAGCCCCAGATTTAGAGGCAACTGTACCTCAACCATCTCTACCAGGCAATCACATTCCCATGAATGTTGGGGGGAAAAGATATCTTGGTGAGAACAAGCAAATTTCTGAGACCTTATTTGTGGATACAGGACTGTCTGAGTAGCTACAAAACCAAAAGGAAAAGCACTATAGAAAGCTGATTTCTAAATTAATGGCTTAAAATCTATTTGCACATATAAAAATGAAAGATTCCAGGGCTCCCAGAAGATTCTTAAACAAACTTGGGTCTGCTTTGTCTTCAAGCAACTGAACAGATTTCACTAATTCTTTTTGGGCCAGGAATTGCTGTAATACATTTAGACTGTCTGCTTTTAAGACTACTAATGAAAATACTTCTACTCAAAGTACTCCTAAGGAAATAAAAAACACAACTGAAAATTTCTCCACAGTTAAAAAAATGACGCATATCATGGACTCTGCTGCACAGCTGTAAGACTGTTTTGAGCCAACAAACACCTTAAAATGCAGTATCTGGACAGGAAAGGATGGAAGGACCTGACTTAGAATGGTACCTAATGTACTCACAAGCTTTCCCAGTGCCCAACCTCAGAAAGCAGCTTTCAGTCAGAATACCTGAGTCTAACTGATACAAATAATATATAAAATGCATGTGTAGTTTCACTTGTGTTTCACATTATCTCCTGCATTCCTGCAGATAAGTTAAAAAACTGCAATACCTCTACAAAATTATATACCACATGGAGCCAAGCCAGCAGCAAATTCTCTTCCATCATTCATTGCAGCAACAGCTTGAACAGCTTGTTCAAAGTGCTCCACAGAACTAAGACACTGTACAGCAGATGCTTTGCTGCCACCTCCTCCTCCCATGAAGCAGCACAGCTTGGTGGTTTGGAATGAGATCAGAGCATGAGTAGCAAGACTGGCAGCTTTGCTTCTACCTGGGACAATGTTACAGTTCTTTGTTTATTCCCTTTACCACCTGACACACTACAGGTTCTCAGGAGGGAACGGTGCTGGAACCAAGTGGTTCAGTGAATCCAGAATTAGCCAGAAACCTGCAGGCTTATTCCTTCTCTCCAGGGACAATCCTGTGCTGTAAGACAACTTGCTGCATTCCTGATATTTAATGAGCATTTAGTAAGACTGACAGAAGTGAGTTCTGGATCACCAGAGCCCCGTGAACATCATGGTCCACATTATACTTGTTCTCTGAACCTCATCATCAATACCAGGAAAACCAGCTTCGTAGGACACAGCCTGTTCATCCCAGAACCAGGGATTAGATTTAAGACTCACATGACTTCTCCAAACCAGAGATGCTTTCCCAAAGGTTTTGTTTCTTTGTTTTCAGCCAAGAAAGGTGTAATTTAGCATCTCTCCTTATACCCTGAAAAGTAAAGTGACTTGAAGATAAAAATGCCACCACTGGAAGGTCTCCTGACACTCAGTCTAAGCTGGCACCCAGATAGGGAGTGGATGAGCTTCTGTGTTAAATACATATTTGTCAAGGTTGATTAAGTCTATGTCATCTGAAAACAGCAGGAACATGTATTTGAGTGTTTCCCCAAGGAAGAAGCTCTCCATCTTATCACGTGGCTCTGGATTACTGGGATTCTGGACGTTGTTAATGGAAGTATAACCACCAGTAGGAACCTGTGCCCAAAAAAAAAAAAAGTATCAGAAATTTTGTGTGTTTCAATAGTCTAAAATGAATTCTTTTCAGTTCTTAACACCCAGATGCATTTGGAGAAAGTAAGCGCTAAGAAACAGATCAGCATGTTTTTCATTTCATGCTTGTTTTCATTTACATATAAAACTTCAATTTAGAAAAAAATCTCATTGCATTTTAAAAGAAACCACGAGGATAAAATGAAGGAAAACGTCCATTTATGCCTGATTTGAAGAGGTATCACAAAGAGCATCCCCCAGGAGTTTCTGGACAAATGTACAGAAAGTTAACTACTGCAATTTTTACACCAGAGTTGGTCAAATCACCAAACCTACTTGCTGAAGAACAGGCCATAGATGTTTAATGGCCACTCACACCAAGGCCACACTTCTACGTGGTATCTCCATAAGCACTGCAGTCAGCTGGAAAACACACACCCCTCCGTTAAAGCATCAACCCCATTTGTAGCCTGTTTGGGTTTTTTGCTTGGTTGGGGGTCTTTTGTTTGTTTTTCTTTTCAATCTCAACAAAATGGTTGTTTCAATCCAGCCAGGTCCTTCTCAGCTTCTGAATTCTAAGGATTGCAGTAGAGATTGTAACAGCTTCCAAGAAAATGTAGAGACACTTTGGGAGTCTGCATACAGCTTCTGCATCTTACATTTCAGTCAATGTGATTTAAGTTCTTTCCCTGAATATACTAGGCAGTGTAGCTTAAATTCTAAGGCACTGCATTAACTGATTTTTTCTGTGTGTTCTTATTAATTTCCCCATGGGTATGTGATGGCACTTGAAAGACAGTAGATTTCCAAAGTTCTTGTTAGAGACCAAGTGAGTGAATACAGTCATGACACAAAAAGGTCATTATAAGCTGACCTTACCCGTGTGTATTTATTGAAGTTCTGCAAGATTTCCCAGCCCCAGTCTTGGTATTTCTTATCACCAGTGAATCTGTACATATAAAAAAGGCTTTCCACAGTTTCTGGTCTCAGCAAGTTATGCCTGTCTGCAGGCTACAAGGGGAAAAATGAAAAGCAAGAATAATTTGATCAGGGAATTTCCTCAAGACACATGCAGTTAGAAAAACAGTAATTCCCACCTCCATCTACCCCATGCATGTTTTTTATTAAGCATAACTCACCTTCTAAATACACTACAGGGGTAATTAAAAACAAAGGCTAGAGTACACCTAGAAAGCAAGGCAGGAGAAGAACAAGCTGCTCCACAACCAAGCACATCACCAATATCCAGCTGGGAGTTTCACCAGCAGAATAGATATGGAAGAATTATCGAGTAACAGCTCAGGCCAGCTATCTGCTCACCTTGATTTCCACATCTTTGTGACCCTTTTGTGCATGAAGATTGAAGTGAACAATCTCTGGACTCAGGCCTGTCTCTACTTGAGCATACATCTGGTAACAGGTTTCAATAAGGGCTTCAGCCAGTTTCATATGATCAGCAGTCAAACCATTGTGAGCTCCCAGGGCCAAAGTACCAGGCAAAAAGCAAACCAAGTGATCCTGCAAGACAAGACAACTCTTATTGGGGAAGAATTACACAGCAAACAGGTATTTGTTTGTATGTGCCTCTCTGTCCCCCTAGGTGTCTGTCTTTTTTTCTTCCTCCACTTAAAACACATTTCAGGTACCAAGAACTCTAGGGTAACTTGTTAACAGTCTGATGTAACGTAGCACGAGGCAGGCAGCATCACTACAGAGACATCACTGATCTGGAAAACATACAAGACTGTGTTTTTATTTCAAGTTTCTGAAAGAAATGTCTGTCAGGGCAAGGGGGAAGAAAGTGTACATTTCACACTGACTCATGAAGCGGGGTGGACAGAATCACCTGAAGGTTTCTCAATAGAGACACTGTCCCTTCTGTTGTAGCTTTAAACTGATCATCTGAATTTTATTTTAAACTTAGTATGGAACAGAGATGGGAGTCAGCCACAGAAAAGCTTTGGAGAAGGGGGAGAGGTCAGCTGAAGGAGATTTTCATAATTCTGAAATAATCGCCTTAGCATTATGTGAGACAACATCTGCAGAGATCACTGGATCCACTGGAACAACTGGAAAACACTGACAAAGCTTTCAAGCATTTTTCTGTGTGAAAGCTTGCCCCCTTCTTGCAATTTTGTTATTTGGAGCAATAAAAAGCTACTAACCCTCTCCTCCATGGAGCACCAAAGATGCAGGAGTACAATTTCTCCCAAGAGTCAGGGACACAGCTGGCTCCCATGCCCACCACCAGCTCTCCTGGACTTCCTCTTTTGTCCACAGCCAGCTGAACACCCCAAATACCAGGCAGCCCCAACAAAACACCTTTGCCTCTTAGTATCTGTATGGAAGAGGGGCACCTGAGGATGATGATGTGAAGAGCATTCCTGCTTGCTTTCCCAAGACAAAGCAGCAGCCATGAAAGGACTGCAACGACATTTCTTAGCTTTTCCTTACTCCAGCAAACAATTGGTTCAAAGGACAAGAGCAGCAGTATTGCTTCAAGAGCTGTGCAACATTTGTAAACAATCAAGATTAATTTAGCTAACTTTACAAGAAAGCTCAGTTGTCCAAATTAGTTGAAGAACACATCAGAAAACATTGTATAAAATGCCCCAAACTCATCTCTAGCAAGATTCAATTTGCAATACAAGATTGATTATCCTCCTTCAGGGGCTAATCCACCACTGATACTGTGAATGTATGAATTACAGACGTCACATATGGAATTGCAAATTATTCTGACCGTTCAGAATGACAGCTCAGGTCTCATCTCCCAAAACCACAGTAAAAACACTGGTGCACAAGCAGCACCTGTATGGACCTTTTAAAGGCTCTGTGCAGTCCTAAAGGAAATGGTTGAAGGTCGTGAAGGTCAGCATGGACATAGGGACAAACATCCTCCTCTCTTCCAATTGGCTGGGGTGAGACACTTGTGATGCCTTTCACCCAACAAGAGGGGATTCAAAACCACAACTCTGACTCCCTGGAACAGAAGCAAGTGCACAGACACATGTAGAAACTGAGGACAAATCCATCTGTCTGAACTGAATTCAGTTCTGTTACATCTATCTCCATGATATTTGAAAAGTCATGGCAGTCAGGAAAAGTCCCTAGTGACTGGAAGAAAGGACATGTTACACCCATTTTTAAAAAGGGTGGAAAGGAGGACCCTGGGAACTACTGACCTGTCACCCTCACCTCTGTGCCTGGGAAGCTCATGGAACAGATCCTCCTAGAAGACATGCTAAGGCAGATGGAGGACAGGAAGGTGATTCAGGACAGCCAGCATGGCTTTACCAGGGGCAAATCCTGCCTGAACAACTTATTGGCTTTCTACAACGGTGTGACTGCATCAGTCGACAAGGGAAAAGCACTGGATGTCATCTCTCTGGATTTCTGCAAGGCCTTTGACACAGCATCCTTCTCTCTAAAGTGGTGAGATATGGGTTTGATGGGTGGACTGTTCAGTGGATTAGGAACTGGCTGGATGGTCACATCCTGAGGGTGGTGGTCAATGGCTCTGAGTCCAGACGGAAAACGGTGACAAATGGTGTCCCTCAAGGGTCCATACTGGGACCCGTGTTGTTTAATATCTTCAATGACATTGATAGTGGCATTGAGAGCACCCTCCACAAGTTTGCTGATGACACCAAGCTGGGTGGTGCAGTCAATATGCCAGAGGGACAGGATACCATCCAGAGGGACCTGGACAAGCTGGAGGAGTGGGCCCAAGTGAACCTCATGAGGTTCAACAAGGCCAAGTGCAGGGTCCTGCACCTGGGCCGAGGTAACCAGAGATATGAATACAGGCTGGGGGAAGACATGCTAGAGAGCAGCCCTGTGGAGAAAGACCTGGGGGTACTAGTGGATCCAAAGCTGGACATGAGCCACTGCAGTGTAGTTGCAGCCCAGAAGGCCAACTGCATCCTGGGCTGTATCAAAAGAAGCGTGGCCAGCAGATCAAGAGAGGTGATTCTGCCCCTCTACTCTGCCCTGGTGAGACCTCACCTGGAATACTGTGTCCAGCTCTGGAGCCCCCAGCATAAGAAAGATGTGGACCTGTTGGAGTGTGTCCAGAGGAGGCCATGGAGATGATCCGAGGGCTGGAGCAGCTCTGCTCTGGAGACAGGCTGAGGGAGTTGGGGCTGTTCAGCCTGGAGAAGAGAAGGCTCCAGGGAGACCTTAGAGCACCTTCCAGTGCCTGAAGGGGCTCCAGGAAAGCTGGGGAGGGACTGTTTACAAGGGCTTGTAGGGAGAGGACAAGGGGGAATGGCTTTAAACTGAAAGAAGAGAGATTTAGAGATCAGGAGGAAATTCTTTAGTGTGAGACACTGGAACAGGTTGCCCAGGGAAGCTGGGGAAGCTCCATCCCTGGAAGTGTTCAAGGCCAGGTTGGATGGGGCTCTGAGCAACCTGGTCTAGTGGAAAGTGTCCCTGCCCGTGGCAGGGGGGTTGGAACTCAATGATCTTTAAGGTCCCTTCCAACTCTAACCATTCTATGATTCAATGAAACGCAGCCCATTTGCCTGTCCATATGGTTTGGGTTTGAGTTTTTTTCCAGTGGTGTTTTTTCTGTCTTCTTTTGTTGTTGTTTTTTTTAAATGCAGTTGTACTTCTTACCATCTTGGCACTGAAATGGCCATGAGCAAGCTCTCCTACAAAAGTAAGCTTCTTGGGTTGTGATCTCTGAAGAAGATGCTTTTTCACTCCCTCTATGGCTCTCATATAGTCTTCTAGCAGCCTGTGAATTACAAGCATTCCCAGTTGGCTCACATACACACAGTCAGAACACATTTAATCATAGCTGATGTTCAGCAATCCTTTTGGAGATTGTTAATTCAGTCTAAAGAACAACATTTATCCAAATGCAAAAAGCCAAAAACCCCCTCCAAGTCACCATCAACTGGATGCTAATTAGTAATCATTACCATGTAGCAATATTTGGGGTACTTGAGAAGTAATCCCTCAATTTAAGCATTAAAGACAACATACCCTCAACTCTGTTTCTAAGCAGCAACCAGATTTTCTTTCAGGAATCCTTAGAAGTACAGTAATTGAAATCACAGAAAATCTAGGCTGGTAAGGACCTCTTGGGAGGTCTCCACTTCAACCCTCTGGCTCTGAAGCAGGTTCAGTTACATCAAGTTGCCTGAGGGTTTATCTGAGCAAATGTGAGTATCACCACCCAATGATGGAGATTCAATGACTGAGCAATGTTTGACCACTTTCATTGTGAAACATGATTTCACAGTATTTAATTGGAACGTCCCTTGTTTCAAAGTACTTTCATGTGGAATAAACCCTGCTGAACAATTCCATTTTGAGGCTCAAAAAATGTCTTCATTTGTGGTCCCAAAGACAAAAGTCCCTTGACAGCAAGTTATGGCTTGGAAAAAACAATGATGCAAACTTGCTTTGCACTTGCTCTGATTCAAAGAAATGCCTCAGAGAGGCACATTGTTGCTCTGTATGCATTAAACCACTCGACACAAACAAGTCCAGCATAATTAGCTCATAAGCAGACAAAAACTGCTTGGCTTTTTTTGTCTTGTTTTGGAGGCAAACTTTTCCAACATCTTGAATTCCTCTGCTCCTTGCAAACATTCTCTTCAACTTAACCCGTGCAAATAAAAGAAACATAAGGGACCTAAAGCAATTTCACACAAACTTCAAACTTCAGTCTCCTTGCTAAGAAAAGTTATTCTTCACAGATTAAGTCTTCCATCTGAACCACCTTTTGCTAACAAACCCAGAGACAACCCAGACATTGCTGGTGAATTGAAGTATCATCAGTATTTCAGAACTGTCTAATTATACTTCATAAATACTGCAAATATTTAATTCTCTTTTCCTGGCTGTGACAGTCCTCACATCTAATGTGCTGAGGAAGAAAATCTTTCTGAGCAAGAGAAGTTTTGAGATTAAGCCTCTCATGCTCTTTTTACATCAAATTACCACAGATCACTCTTGCTTGCTTTTAAAACCAGTGATATTTGGCACACACATTCTTTTTCTGTAAGCAACCAACTACAAAAGACAGTTCTACAGCTCACATAATTCTCACACCGATATGAGAAGTGGGAAAAACTTACTCATTTTCTTTTTTCCCACCCTGAATCCATTGCTTGAGCAAATACTCATAGTAGCTGTCAGCTCTGGCTCCCAGGGTGTAGACACCCAAGTGAGTGAACTGCCCACTGTTGGTGTTGATGAACATAGGCACTAGTCCATCATTTTTCCCTGAGAGGGTGTGAACATGTTTCATCACCTCATCTACAGCTTTCTGAAAGAAAGAAAATAGGAAACAAATCACAGGAATAAATGATGCATCAAACTGGCTAGTGACTTCAGGCCAGTAACAAATCTTTCACTATTCTTCCTCAAATTACCATCAGGGACATCAACTTCAGCTCATGCAGTATATTAAATACAGGATTATAAACTTTCTAACTCAGAAAATATGATGTTCTGGGTACATTTAAGTACTCTGAAATAATTATAACTACTTCCTTTCCTTCAAGCAAGCCCACTTTAAAGCCAGTGCTATGGCACAGGACCATGACCTGACTTACTCTTATTTACAAAGTAGAAGTCAAGCTAAAATAATGACGTGAATCATGCAATAGCTAAAACTTCTTTAAATAACTGCACTCTTCAAAACTTGAGCTGTGGAGACAATTTAAAACAATAAAACAACATTGTCAAGCAAAAAGGGGTGGAAAATATTACTTTCTCTGGCATTATTTTTATTTCCACTAACCTTTCCTTGTACCTGCTGTCAGATCCTTATCTAGTGAGTCACGTTTTAGTTCCTTGGCTGGCAACACCAAGGTTTTGTTCTTCACATTTAGATAATGGCATCAAGAAACCACACACAGAATTCCAACAACATTAGGGAAGCAGTTTCACTGTCCCCTGTTCAGCTTCATATTTTTACAAAATCTGACAACCTAGTGTCAAACAAAAAATGTCAATTATAAAAACCAGGGCATTGGGCAAGGGCAAGGTGTTTATGTTTGGTTTTCTTGTGGTGTGGTTTTGCTGTTTTTTTTATTTTGTGGGTTTTTTTTAAATCAAAAGCTGTTTCTGAGGGAGAAAAATAAGGATTCACCTCCACTACTCAGTATTTCAGAAAATAATTGGAATTACTTTGTTTCTTTTCCTTCCCTCATCTAGAGTTTCACAACTCACTTAATGTCACTTAAAGACTAAAAGAGACCACACGTATTGATGAAGAGTCAGTCAGTGGTGGAGCTGTAGAGAGGTGGAAAAAGAAAAAAATACCAACTGATTCTTCCATACCTGGAACTTCTCATCTCCAGTGAGACGAGAGAGCTCCCTGAACTCCAGCTGAATACTGGTCACCTCTGCCACAGTGCTGTCAGATGTCCAGCGAGGTGGGTGTGCAGTGCCCCGGCCGATGTTGACGTCAGAATACGGTATCTTGGAGGGGGTCTTGAATGCTGGCATGAGCCTGTTCCCAATGTCTTTCTAAAGAAAACCCAAGGGCACAGGACAAGGAAAAACAACAAAAAATCAATACACACCCCCCTTTGAATTTTCTTTCACCAAGCAGACAGAAAAACAGACAATAGCAGCGAAGTTTTAGATGGTGCAAGAAAGCCCAGAATTAAGAGGTGGTTGATGCTGCTGAGACACACAGAAAGGGTGACAAAGGACAAACATTACTCTTTGCCAACCATTTCTTTCCTCCTTTTTTTCATGAACTTTATTATGGTCAGCTCTTCATCAACAGGATAACAGGCATATAAGAATTCCTGATAAAACACAGCAGGGCTCTGAGGTTATCCAGGGAGCAAAAAGCAGTGTAGGCTTAAAAGATTAATGGTAAATCCCTTTCCCACCACTTTAAATACAAAGCTGTTAAAAACCAGCAACATTTCATTTGCTGATGAATCTTCCTCAACTTTGTCCAATATAGAACACCTGCTCCAGTTGCATTTGTAAGACTAGTCACTCACAGCTTTTTCCAGGAAGAGGCTGTCTCCTGAGAGATGGTAGGTGCTCAGCAGGCCCCCCAGGATACGAATCGTGCTCTCAAAGAGGTTCACATCCACATTTTTATCAAATACCAAATCGTTTGCTACCCATTTTCTTGCTTCTTCAAACTCTGCAAAGTATAAAGGGTCATGAACTTCTGGCATGTTCCAACAACTAGACTAGAGACATAAGTACTCCATATAACCAGGATGGTTACTCTTATCTGTCTACAGACAGTATAATTTTAGGTGGAAAACTAAAATGAAGAGCACATCCTGGGAGAAGCTTGATTGTCATTGGCTTAATTCTTATCAGCAGACACCACAGGTGCATACAGACAGAAATACCCACCAAAAGAAAAAGTTCTTCATAATCTAAAAAAAAAGAAGAAATTGAGGAATTCTTTATTAAAACAGTCCAGAAATTGAGATCTTTTAAGTCCATTTAACTTGTCAGGCAATTAGCTAAAATTCCACAAAAGCCTTCTGAACTTTAATTAAATCTTTTCAAACCAAAGCTGTTCTTTTGGTAGATAACAGATAACATTTTCAGTTAACAGCCATTATTCTAGCAATGTCCTGGGGAGCCTGACTCCTACTTCAGCACTTAACTCATAAAATCCCAATAGTCCACAGGTTTTTTTTCTCCAGGAACAAAAATGTTTATCACACTACTAATTAAAAAAGGAATGTGAAAAAACCCACACCATTTTAGCATGGCTACCAGAAATGGAAGCTAATCCACAGGAGATGAACTCTAAAGCAAAAGGATGACTTGTGTCCTCATGACAAAAAAGCATTTTGGATGTTGAGTAGACTGAGAAATCTCCCCTGTGGGATCTCAGCACTATCTAGCAGTACAGCAGGAAGGGTAGGGGCCTCTTGCACAGAAGCATCAGCTGATGCATCAGCTTATAGGAAAGACTGACAACCTCACAACCTCAAACAGAGCTTCCCTTTATACAGCATTTGTTATCCCAAAGAAACCCCAGCAGCTTTCTAAGGCAACCAGCAAAAGAGCTGCTATAAAATATGAAGAAGCCTTCACCAAGAACCCATTTTCAACACATCTACATTACTAATAATTTGCTTGAAAAGCTCTATGCAGTTCACAATCCATTTTTGATGAAAAAAAAAATAAAATAAAAGCATCACATTATCAACTTGATGGAACTTCCAAGACAGCCTGCTCAGGCCTAGAGCTGCAGGCACGATAGGGAGCTTTTCAAAGGTAGAAGACACAGAACTATGAAAGACTTTGTTTTCCCCTTATTAGCAGCTCCATCCTTCCTATCTTGACACATAAAAGTGGATGATTGATAGAAGTTTACAAAGGTGGCTATCTACCAAGCTTAAACAGATACAGTTCCAGAAATTTTTTAATACCTCTAAAATAAAAACCTTGCACCACATCAACAAAAAAGACACCCAGCCACAAACTGAGCCTCATAAATACTGATAAAGCAATTTTTTGCAACAGAATTGCAGAATTTTTAGCTTAGTTTTGAAAAGCTGTTTGAAAGTTTTCTAACATAGTCACTTCTAGAACAACTGCTCAAAAATACAGACAGCAGAGCAGTCAGGAAGGAGGTACTGAACACTCCCCTTCTCCATCCATCGATTCCTTACAGAAACGACCTTCTTAAATCCAAATATGAAATACTGATATTAGGTATCAACCCAGGAGCTTTCAGGCTAACTACCAAAGAAATCCTACAGTGGCACATAATGGCACAAAGAGAGCACTAGGGGTTTAGCACAGAAACAAAAACCAGGAGACTTATTACTCCCTTCCTGAGGTTCTAGCAGATATATCCATTGTTATATGTCAGAGTAGAAAATTTTTTCTGGCTCCAAATTCTATTGCAAGAAAAATGGTGTCCTTAAATATCGTTGGGAGCTTTTTTATATTTATTTTTATAAATATTATTTATATATATGTATTTACCCTCACAGGGAAACTAAACTTACTGGCCATATGTAATAAATGTTCCCCCTCAAAGAACTCTGAACTTGTGCTGCCTGAACAGAAAATAAGGAAGGGAAAAAACTGCAAAAGGAAAAAAACACAAACAAAATACCTTCTTTTAGGCCTAAAATCCACATGGTATCCAAGGCATCAATTAAGGTGAGGCCAAGTCCAAACCACTCGCTGTAGGACTTGGACAAAGGCTTCAGCTCATCGTGGCCCCAGGCAAAGTCCTTGTATCCTTTCCAGGCGTGGCGGAAGGCGTCGATCACAGCCACTTGACGCTCGTTGATGGCCACTGCAAAAGGCAAAGAGCACCTGGCTCAGGTCTCCTGCCGGGGAGTTCTGCAGCTAGACCAATTCTACCCAAAAGAAACTTTCTTCCAAACTACATGCTCAGCGTAATGGAAAAACCATCCTCAGATTATTCTTTTCAATATGCCTTTCCTCTGCGGGGTAACCAGCCAGTGTTTCTGGTCAGTTCATCCGGGTGGAAACAGCGGTATCACCCTGGCAAAAAGAAGTCACTTGTGCAAAGAAAACACTAAAAGAATCACACACAAAGTTGCTAGATGAGCACCACAGAAGCTCAAAGACCTCCAAGTCGAGAAATATCAGAAAAAAGATGGCTTAAATCACCTATAATTCAGCTGCTGAACACATATGCTTAACAATACGATCCTCAGCTAATTTACCCTAGTTCTACTGAAATCTTTGCTCACAATTTGCCATAAAGTTGAGCTTCTGTTTCACATCCACCATGAAAAATGTCAAGCCCACTAGCTGAAATTTTGCAAAAGTATAAGCAAAGATTTCTAGAGCGGGAAACACCAGGCAGCATAATTAACCCTGGACATATTAATCCAGAACAAGCCAAATACATCACATTGCAATATGCCACATTTCTTATATCAGAACTTAATCCTATGAACTCAGAAAGCAGAACAACAGGATCTTTACTCCACAAGGACAGCAACTGCTAAAACAACTTTACAGCTTTCTGGTGAGCCTTAAAAATAGTTCCATTGAATTCAGGGAGGAAGTAACTTTCCTTGTATTTGCAGAACAGAAAACTACCATGGAAAAAGGAAGCTGTCCCTTTCAAGCCCTCTCTCTTTAAACTGTCATTTCCTGGAGAAATGATGGGCATGTCTGCCTCTTCCCAGTGGCTCCATTTCAAAGATTTATCATTAAAATTTATTTCCAATATTATTCTAACAGTTTAAGGCAAGCAAAAAGCTGGGCAAGAAGATCAAAATTAAGTGGATGCCCTCCATAAAGAGGGAAGAAGAAAAAAAACCCCAACAGCAACATAACCAACATATAGCACAAATATTCCAGCACATTCTTTTGGTTTCTCTTGTACAAGCCAAGAAGTAACTGATGGGGGAAGAGAAGTACCAAAAATTCAGAATATATGGAGTGAAACTGAGGGCATCTTCACAGTCTACTCAACATAAAGAGATTATCTCCCGGGAAGGCAACAAAGAAGTCCACAATCAGGAGCATCTCTGCTTTCAACCCCCTTGTTTCAGAATTTGAGCTAACAATGCTGCTGCAGAAATACACAGTGTGAGGGAATATGCATGTAAGTTTGTATATAAATAAATAAGCCCCTGGATAGCTCCAGTCCTGATCACGCATCATAGAATCCCAGAGTGGTTTGGGTTGGAAGGGACCTTAAAGACCATCCAGTTCCAACCCCCCCTGCATGGGCAGGGACACCTCCCACCAGACCAGGTTGCTCAGAGCCCCATCCAACCTGCCCTTGAACACTTCCAGGGATGGGGCAGCCACAGCTTCCCTGGGCAACCTGGGCCACTGTCTCACCATGCTCACAGCAGAGAATATCCTCCTAATATCTCACCTAAATCTCCCCTTCTCCAGTTTAAAGCCATTCCCCCTTGTCCTCTCACTCCCTGCCCTTGTCCAAAGTCCCTCCCCAGCTTTCCTGGAGCCCCTTCAGGCACTGGAAGGTGCTCTAAGGTCTCCCTGGAGCCTTCTCTTCTCCAGGCTGAACACCCCCAACTCTCTCAGCCTGTCTCCAGAGCAGAGCTGCTCCAGCCCTTGGATCATCTCTGTGGCCTCCTCTGGACTCTCTCCAGGAGCTCCATGTCCTTCTTGTGTTGGGGGCTCCAGAACTGGACACAGTTCTCCAGGTGGGGTCTCACAAGAGCAGAGTAGAGGGGAAGAATCACCTCTCTTGATCTGATACTATTTTATATAGCACCAAAGAGGACACAGTGCATTTTCCAGAAGCAGACAAGCACCTTAGGAGAGGACAGAGGTAGCAATGAGCTGCAAGTAATGGCACATGCAACATGCATTCTGCAACCCACTGCCACAGTCTGGCCATTGCAGCCACAGCAAACAGTTTCTGCCATGGCATTGGGCACATCAGTAAGTTTAACTCATGTATCAGAATATTCAACACTGAAATCTGAGACTGCAATTCCTGCAGAATTTTGACTGAAGGCTGTCATGGTGGAATAAGGACACTGAAAGGCTTGGATGCTCTAGGTAAATAATATTTCTTATGCTTTTTGTTTCCTTCAATTAAAATAAATAAATAAAATAGATGTGTGTGGGGAGGAATTGCATAACTTCAACCTTAAAATTGAACAGAAATAAAGTTCCTATTAACTGTACTATTTACCTGGCTCCTTCTGGTCTTCAGCTTCCACAGATGAAGGTTTTTCTGGTTCTTTTATTTTACTCGACGGGGGTTCAGTACTTTGGTCAGGTTCTATCACTGCTCCTCTCCAGCTGCAAATAGAAAGGACTGTAATTAAGGCTTAAATGGATCACAGGAAGTCCTGCAAATGAATGAGAATTATCTCTGCATTTTCTTTTTTTCACAACACTTCGCCAAAACAGGAGTTGGATTTTGTATCAAGGATCAAAATAACTATGTTGTCCACTAGATAATTTTTCTGTTCAAAGAAAGTCATTTGCACCACAGAAATTTTACAGGGTTCAGAAATGTGTCTTACAGGCTCTTGGAGTTTCTTAAAATATCTTGGCAAACAAATTTAATAAAGAACTTCTACAAAGAATTCAGACACCTGAGAATGCTGCATGAAAAGTATTTTGTTACCTACCCATTCTGAAACGATGACAGGAGCCACTAACACTAAAAACTACCACACAAATAGTGGTCATCAGAAAAATCATGAGTAAGCACAGAGGACTAGGCACTTAATGTACTTGCTTTATTACCCACAAGCCTTCCCCTACCACCATAGATGTATAAATCAGTTTTTACAGGTTTTATTAAGAAGCTCCTGAAGAAGTAGTCTTTCAGAATGGACTTGAAGTCAAGATCAAACAATCTTGACCATGCTGCTTAGTATATAGTTATGTTGCCTTTGAGTTCACAAGAACACCTCCTAAGGGAACCAGGCCTACAGGATCTTTAAAGTTTCTATCGTTTACAGCCAGCATATCTTATGACTTACATAAATCCCACCATTTAATTTCTTACTTCCATTCTTTAAATTTGTTTAATTTAAGTTCTCCTGTCACCATCCATTTAGCTCTATGAGTTACGGGGTAAGTGGAAGCACAGCAATAAAACACTTCAAGTCATTCTGAGAGATGTCAGAGAATCCCAACAGCCCAAGTGCTGATGCTGTGATCAATTCAGCTGTGCTGGTGCTGAAAAGGACACAAACATAAAAAAAACCCCCACGTCTACTGTTCCAAATCTTAAGAACCTCTGCTGAACTTGTAGCAGTCTTTTCTATACTCAAGTCACATCCCTTCAGTTACTCCCAAATCAAAAGATTTCCATCGATACTGTCTTCGGGAAGAACTTTGCATAAAGACAATCACAGCAGGACAAACCCTCTGTAAAAGATCATAGAACCTGCTGAGTTGAAGGGACCCATCAGGATCATCGAGTCCAACTCCTGTCCCTGTGTAGGGCACCCCAAGAATCACCCCATGTCCCTGAGAGCATCATCCAAACGCTTCTTGAACTCAGGCAGGTTGGTGCTGTGACCACTTCCCTGGGGAGCTTGTTCCAGTGCTCAGCCACCCTCTGGGTGAAAAACTTTTTCCTGATATCCAACGTAAACCTGCCCTGATTCAGCTTCCTGCCATTTCCCCCAGTCCTGTGATTGGTCACAGGAGTGAAGAGATCAGGACCTGCCCCATCTCTTCCCCTGGTGAGGAACCACAGACTGCAATGAGGTCACCCCTCAGCCTCCTCTTCTCCAAGCTGAATAATCCAGGTGACCTCAGCCACTCCTCATAAGTCATCCCATCCAGACCCTTCCCCATCCTCGTGGCTCTCCTGTGGACACTCTCCAATAGCCTGATGTCCATTTGACATTGTGGTGCCCAAACCTACAGGCAGTGCTCAAGGTGAGGCCGCACCAGTGCAGAGTAGAGATATTACTATAGATATTATAATGTAAGATATTACTAGAAATGCACAAGGGGACTTTGAACTGTGTGGTTAACCTTTTGTAAGAAAGGAGTGAGCACCTCTAGTGCAGTTACATGCACACAACTACACACACATCCACAGCTTCTGCCAGTTCAGCCTGGGACAACTGTGCTCAGTGGTGCCACACAACCCAACACTGACACTGCTGCAATTTTCCAAGTCTGGCCCAGGACAAAGGCACCTGTGACAGGATCATTGTACTGACACTGGTACACTGGTATTTACTACAATGGTGGGAATTAAAAACAAATGGTGGGAATGAACAGACACTGGGAAATCTGAGCATTGCAAGTGTCCAGGTGCATTAGAAATACAGAGAGCCCAGAAGGGCTCTAAATCCTCTGCAGTGCTGTGATGCAAACAGTAAAAACAGAAAACCTGCATATTCACTGAAATAAAATAGATCAGCATGGCAATATCAACAGCTGCCAGGTCAGACCTCAGAAAAAAAATATATCCAAGGAAAGAAATCAACCTCAAACACTGATGACAGACAGAACGTCCTTACAATTTTCACTCCAACAACCAATGGATCTTGGAGGGCAGGGGGAGAGCACTGCAACTTGCTGGGAACATTTCTACCTGATAACAGATTTCTCTGTTTTCTCTTCCTTATCAGCTTGGACTGGCTCTTCTACAGCTCTGCTGGTATCATGTTGAGTCTTCAGCCTCACATCCCTCTGTGGTGGCTTGATCTGCAGATTGGAAGGACCACGCCGAAGATGAGGCAGTTTTGGTGGCTTCTGAGAAAATTAAGAAAAAAAAGTGCTTCGTACATTGCAGAGATGGTCAAATTTCAAACCATAAATCACCATAATTGAGGGAGGTTCTCCTCCCCCTCTACTCAGCCCTGGTGAGACCTCACTTGCAGTATTGTGTCCAGTTCTGGGCTCCCCCGTTCAAGAGGGACAAGGATCTACTGGAGAGAGTCCAACAGAGGATACGAGGGTGATGAAGGGACTGGAACACCTGCCTTATGAGGAAAGGCTGAGAGACCTGGGGCTTTTCAGTCTAGAGAGGAGAAGACTGAGAGGGGATTTAATTCTAATGTCTATAAATACATGAGGGTGTCAAGAAGGCAGGAACAACCTCTTTTCACTTGTGCCCTGTGATAGGACGAGGGGCAATGGATTCAAACTCTAGCACAGGAAGTTCCACCTCAACGTGAGGAAGAACTTCTTTCCTCTGAGGGTTACAGAGCCTTGGGACAGGCTGCCCAGAGAGATTGTGGAGTCTCCTTCTCTGGAGACTTTCAAGACTTGTCTGGATGGCTTTCTGAGTGATCTGTCCTAGTTTTGGTCCTGTTCTGGCAGGGGGGTTGGACTTGATCTTCAGAGGTCCCTTCCAACTCCTGACATTCTGTGGTTCTGTGATCACTCCAGTGTTAAACACCATTTCAGATAAATCTTATTTTGATATTGTATCAGGCACGCAAGTTCTGCCCTGAATGGAAGGTATGCTAAAGACCTTGGGTTTTGGTTTGCTCTAAACTTTTGGTAAAATTATCCAGTTCTTAAGTTTACAACAATAAATTACTTTAAAACTATCTGTACTGCGACCAGATAGTAATTTAACACAAGGCACTGCCAAAGGATTGTAAAGATATTTGACTGCCTTGTATTAGGCACAGTATCTTTTTATTGGAATTATCAAAAAGCATGCAAAAAAACAACCTTACACAAGGGCAGTGTTAGATAACACCAAGAATTACTGTACAGTAATAAAGGTACATTTGTGCACAATGAGGGAAAGATTTAATGCAAGGTTTCATATTCATTATCTAGAAATCCCCTAACTCCCCAGGTCAATATGTGAAGAATAACACAGTCCATATTTCTTCCCTGTCACATCCCTCACAAATGTAACCCTTCAAAACCTAGTAACACCTCTGCTGTTGGCTGCTATTTTTCAAGCTCCCACAAAAGCCATTCCAATTCCTGGGGCACTGACTGCATCCTATGTCTCATTTTCAGCCACGCTTCTAGTTAGGCTCCTCACACCAGCGAGGCTGATGTCCAGAGCACTGCAGGTCCAAACAAATCAATCATACCAGGAAAGTGAAGCCTCAAGTGAGAGGTCACTGTGACCTGGAGTCCTGGCACTCCTTGGTACAGCAGTGATTAAGACCTAGTATAACTAAACACTTAAATCAAAAAAGGCAAGGCCAAGAAATACTATACCAAAGCCCTTCTTGAGAGGAGAGAATTCCACCCAGAGCAGACTTCTATTGCAAGTTATAACTCCTTTCTCCTCAACAACTGTTGGAACCAAGCAGTATTTGCAGTGCTCACAAACCCTCTGGTAGGTTTATAAAACTCATTTCTTCTCACAGTACCTGTGGTGAAAGCTCTGGGTAGTCTCCAAGGTTGGCATCTGCTTTCTGGGGTGCTGGTAGAACAGCTGGATTTGCCAGCTTTAATCCAGGAATTCCTGGTTCTGTTCTCTGATCATCCAACGGTTTGTTAATTAGACCTAGACACACGAAACTGCTCAGCACAAGGAATCAACAGTTTAGGCTCCAGATAGAAATGTGTAAGTTTGTTGCATTCACATACTAGATGCACCTCCAAAAAGTGTTTCCATTCAAAAATGTTGATAAACACACTAACCCCCAGAGACAAAGTGTCTTTTGGTATTAACACTCTCCCTAATATACAAGGAGGTTGCTAAAACACACATCCCCTTTTTTTTTTCCAATTGCTATTATTTTAGCTTCTCAACACAGGCAGTAAGGTAATATCAAAGTTTATACCTTCATATTATAAAAAAGCTTGGAATTTCTAATCTGATGGACAATCAAAACCAAGAGAGGATGATCTCATCCTACTGCTTAGGTTTGGGTTAGCAATATCTACACAGAAACATAAAAAAAAAACCCAACATAGCCTCCAAATCTTAATCAAATAAAACCAAATGTTGCTCTAGTCAAGATAAACAATGAAAACGCATATTAAAAATACTTCTGATTAAGTAGAAACAAGTCATTGAAACATGTCACATAAAATCATCTCACAACTGCACTTCAATGGACACATCCAGTCCTTGTCAATAAAAAGTAAAACTAGTTACAAGAACTGCAGCAACCTCTTAAGTGTAACACCACATGCCAGTAATTCCCAGCTAGACAGAACACATACTTTTCCATGGTTCCTCCATGCTCGTGTATGAAATGACTCCACAGACTGCCAAGAAGGCAAACAGGAAGAGAATTATGCTGCGCTGCAGTCGAGACAGCTGCTTCCATTTCTTCAGGAGAGAAAAGAAGTAAGAGGAAGAATATTTAGCATGACATTAGGAGCCTACTCAGTCAAAAATATACTTGTATCAGCTCATTCAGAGCAAGAAACACAAATCTAGGTCAGTTTAATTTTACACTCCCTTTCCAACAGCACACATCCACTGCTTATTTTCTTTGATGACAAAGAAAACAGAACTGTAACATGTTGGCATGTGGCCCAGCAGGCTCAGAGAAACAGCAGAGCCACTTGCTGCAAGAACCTCTCAGACTGCCAAGTGCTGAGACCTTCTCCTCCAGAGCATGTGCTGACTTTCACCACTGCCTTGGCTGGCTGACCTGTGCATCTGCCCAGGCGTCAACTGGAAATAAGCCTAAAGCCTCTTTCCTCCCTTCTGGCTGGGGAGGTACTGCAGAACACACGTGCAAAACAAGAACCAGAAGGAAGTGGTAGGAACACTAAAAATGTGACTGCAGCAAGTAAGAAATCAGCTCAGAGGTAGACCCTGGAGAAGAAAAGTCAGGCTTCTTGCCTCTGCCAAATATATGTGAAATGTCACACAGAACAGGTCCTGTCACTACTAATAAAGTCACCAACCCTCAGAAACATGAAAATTAAGTAAAGCAATAGAACAATGAACAAGATAAACCCACAATGTTTTCAAGTTTAGTCCTGGGCAAAAATGTGGTTTTAAACCTGAATTATATACAACAGAATCATTAGAAGTCAGGCAGCAAATGCTACATTAGCCTGAGAGAGAAGTTTCCTCCATTTAGAGAGAGCAATTGCAGTTAAACATTAACTGCTAAATTACCATTTTGGTGGTTTTCTAACAGTCCTATCAAAATTCACCAGAGCAGCATTTTCCTTCTCATTACTGCTCTTGGCATACACAGTGCCAAGGCTGCACTTGGGAACAACCTGCAGTTCCCTACAAACCACTCTATCCCCCCCCAGCATTTCCCATAGTCCTCATCCTCTTAACAACCAGGGGCTGGAAATGTTCCACAGAGCTGTCAAGGTGCTCACTGCCAAGCCCCACAGCACATTTCCTGCTTTCCTCCCAGGCTGCTGACAGCCCAGTGACCCTGCACAGCAATCCTGCACACCACCAGACCCTGACCCACTCCTTCACCTTCAGCTCTACCTGCACGGTCAACCCCACTGTGATCTCCCAACTGCTGAAGGATGCTTGGAACCCAGCAGTCCTGTGTTTCCTTGGGACAGGATGGGAAAAGAGGCATTGGGAAAAGATGGGTAGGAATGAAGCACTAGAATGCACAAAGGCATTTACCACCACCTGAATTTTTTTTTCTGGTGGAATAAGGTTAAAAGGAAGGGTGAAACATCTTGTGCCCTACCCCCACATTTCCCTAGCTGTTAGTAAGACAGAAGCTGCCATACTGTGTCCCTAAACAAGTTCTTCATACACTTCATGTGACCACCATAAAGCCTCTGCAGGTGGCTGTACCTCATCCCCCATCTGCAACAAGCGTTATCTTGTCCCTTGGACTCACACTTTCCCTCCCTGCCCCTCCAAACCAGGACTCCCAACCCCGGTAAAGCTGCTGCCCACTCCCTAGCCCTAAGCAGGCACGAAAGTTTCTCCCACACAGCTCTGCCAGAGACCCCTCTGCTCACACCAGCTTTCCCACAGAAAGCAGAACCGCTTCCTTTGCTCTCCTAGGGCAGAGGGGCAGGGCTCCGCCCTTCAAGCGCTAAAATAGGAGACAAAGATATCGAGACCAAATTTCACTCCCCCTTTACTCCTGCCCAGCGAGCGCAGTGCTGACCCCAAATGCCCACTACCAGAAGGCAGAATTCCCCTCAAACACACCCCATATCCCCCCGCTCCAGCTTTGTTCACAAAAATTAAGATAAGGCTTAGAGCCCCCTCAACCAGCCTGCGCCTCAACAGCCCCTGCCATGTGGGGAGGTGCCACCCAACACTGCTCCCCTAAGAGGCTCCGGCCGGGGCCACCCCTCCCCAACCCCACCGCCAAGGGTCCGCAGCTTCGGCCCCCTCCCCAGCTCGGAGAAGGAGTCCCCATGCCAGGAACCCAAACACAGAGACCAGCTGCACTCGAGCCCGGAGACACCTCTCATCGCCCACTCCCCACAGCCCGTCCCTCCCAGCCTAACAGGGCGCCCCATCGCCAAGTGTCCCTCCATCCAGCTCCGAGGTACCCGCCGCTGCCATACGGCTCCGCACCCGCGCCAGGCCGGGTCCTTCCCTCCCGGCCCACAGCCCCGAGCCCGCTCTCACCCGCCAGCAGGAGCGCCGCCTCCAGGCCTTGCTGTTGTTGTAGCCGCCGGACCCCACCGCCTCTTCCGAGCTGAGGGTGACGGAGATGAAGTCCCGTCGCGGCGGCGAGGAGGAGGCGGCGGCGGCGGCAGCCGAGTACATGGCGAAGCCTCAGGGGCCGCGGCCCGCCCGCCTCCCGCCGCCACCTCGCGCAGAGCGGCCGCTTCCGGGTGCCTCTCTAGTTGCAGAGCACTTCCGGGACTCTATGGCGCCCCTGGCAACCGCCGCGCCCCGCTCTAGCAACGCGGGCTGCACGGGCGGAACGGCGGCCGTCGGTACGGACAGCGAGAGCTTGGGGGCTCGTACTCCTTACGGCAGGCAGGGAGGCGGCAGCCACCGCTCTCCCCGCCTCCCGCCGCGGGGACCCTGGGCCGCCTGGCCGTAGCACCCGCCGCGGGGGCCGCAGCGCTCGGAGCGGGCGTGTTCCGATGCCAAGCAAAGCCACTAGCCATCCTGCACCGGCACCTCCTTCGGGCAGAGGCCTGACGGTGCCTGGGGCAAAATTTCCTTCCCTCCCTCCGCTTCCTGTCCCTGGCTTTACCCGCCACGTAGCAGGCCCTGCCCAGCCAAGGCTTCAGCCACCCCGATGGGAAGTGAGACGTAAGGAGAGGCTGAGAGCCCTCGCTTTTCCTCTGCGTTCTGAGATCATGATATGGGGACCAGTCACAGAAATATTAGTGTGAAAGAACAGAAATGGAAATGTACACGTGGGAGATCATCAGGAAAAACAACTCAATGACCAGCACTGTGCCCCGATGAGAGGAGGGGGCACCACAGACACCACTGCTCCTCCAGGCAGCCCACATGGCAAAGGAAAACTCAGAACAGCTGTTGGCTCCCAGAGGAGAGAGAAGAGCTGTCTGTCATTGCCACCTTCCAGTGAGAACCCTTGTCCTCATCACACATACACAGCCCTGGCAGACAATGTGGGAGCACAGGCCTGAGAGCAGACAACAGAAATTTGCCAGAGGATGCACACGAGTGGGTGAAAAACAACCCAAGCTGTTGTGTAAATAAACCCTTCCACAAGATCCAGCACTGAATTTTGGTACTCAGCAGGACCTGCTTGTCCCACCTGATTCCTTCCCTCATCTGCTTCTCCACGGAGCCACAGCCCTTTGTCACTCCCTCTGCAAACAGTTCTCAGCCTCTTCACGAGGGTGGAGGAGGGTCGGCATCAGTAGAGGGTAGGGAAGAGTGATGGACACCACAGGACTGGGGCTTTGTAATCACCATTCCTCCTAGATCTGGTATGTAGTCCAACCAGAAGAAGAAAGTGTTGAAGCAGCTGCTTTAAGAGCTGGCACTGAATTCACCTTTGGCTGTGCCTATGCATCATTTGAGCCTTTAACTTGGGAATCCAACTCACATTGGATCTCCAGATAAAACTGAAAATCGGATGTTTTCCTGAGCATTTCAGGATTAAAAAGAAATAAGCAAGCGATATGAGCACTCCCCACAGACAAGAAGAGGAACAATTTAACAGAAGCCTGAGGCATGCATTCATCTGTAGCATTTATTTTCCAATCACAGGAATCCACTGATTCATGTAGCTCTGAAACCCATAAAAAACTCCAGCAGTCTTCACATGGATGCCAAGAGACAAACATGGGAAAGAAAAATATCTGCTTCTGACCTTTGCTGGGTTCAGCACTAAACCCCTAAAAGAGAGAAAAAAATCTGTCATTTATAAAAAAAACACTAACTTCCCCTACTGAGTGTTCTATAAATAGAGCCCTGTTTGAAAAGTGCCTTCAGTGGAATCCAATCAAAGGCTGCATTACAGCAAGTGCTCGTTACCTACAGAGCAGCTGTGAAAGCCTTACTCAGATCCAGATCACTCAAATCTTCTTTAAATAAAAGACAAACACACACCACCCACAATGAAACTCCCCCTTCTCCTCAGTACATGGAGATGAAAAGCTTGAAATAAAAAACAAACCCTAAACCTAACAGGATTGCAGGCAAGAACTGTCTTCTAGTTTGTGGTGAAAAAATACATCCCACAATGTCCAACTCATTTGAGAATGACCCTCTCTGCAGTTGCACATCCCCCTGCACATGGAAGTGTGGGCATGGCAGCCCCAGCCATGCCACCAGTGACACTGTCTTGTGTCCTGCAGCTACAGTGACCACATCCATCACGTGTAGGGACAAAGACAACACAGGCATTTTCCTCATGAACACAAAACACGGACAGACACATAGAAATCACAGTTACATCTTTATTATAAAAATGCTTAGGTGTCCAAAAGTTTCTGGAGTACTAGGAGACCTCCCTGTTTCATTTTTTCATTTGGTAACACATATTAGAATTACTTTGTTACATACAGGACAGATAGGTATTTTTTTTTAACGTTCTCTCAAAATCCTCTGTTCCAGTTTAAAATGTGAGGAGTCATAGAAAAAAATCTCAACAGACAAAGCATCCAGCATTCTAATTCAGCTCCTCCTTGAAAACAACCTCTAAAAACCATGTCAGCGGCTCAGTGTAGACATGATTAAAGCACGTGGGAACTGAAGTTTCAAAAGAGAAAGCACTTTTAAAAGAGCAAAATAAAGATCCTTTCTTTCTAACACAGTGCAATTTAAAAGGAGCGTGTGCCCAAATCAACAAGTCATGTTCACAAAGACACAACACAGTCTGTCCTCGGATGTAAACCTTGACAGAAACGGAATGACCAACAGAAACGCTGTGCATAAACTATTACAGAACTGAACAGCAAGGACAAATGCTTTATTTCTAGTAAAGGTGGGAACTGCTGCACATGCAAAGTGAGGTCATCAGAACTGTCATTAGCTGGTTTGCATGTGCAAAAGGCTCATTATGCACTTGCATGCAGATACACTTTATACTTGAAAACTGATTGGCATTTAGATGCTTTATTTGGAAAACACAAGCCTTCCTACTAACTGCATTTATTCTCAAAGCCATTTTTATACTTCCTTGACATTCTGAATACAACTTAATGTCAGGAATTACCAAAAGCCAAGTAAGTTATTTAAAAGAGTTATGCTTAATAAAATAGCATCAGCGACTCCTCAGTAGAACCAGGTGCATGAAATAACATTCCAGATGAGGCAGCTTGCTCACCACCTTCCTTAACACCGGATTTAGGGAAGAAGTATGGAGTGCTCCTTAAGGAAAGGCTGCGCAGCAGTGCACCTGGAGCACCCTCACCAAGGGTGGAACAACTTGGGTGTGTTCAGAGCAGGCTCAAAGGCCATCACAGCCATCCTGTCATCCCTCAGCCAGGGCTCAGTTCACGTGCTTCAAATGTTCTGGTAATTAGCATCCTTAACTAGCTGACACTTATGGTTAGTAACATATTCAAAAGGAAGGTGTCTAAAGAATTACTTCATAACAGCTGGGAAACTACCTGGCCAGAAACTGTAGAAGCAGAGGCTGGTGTTTTCCTGTGCACACTGGTTATGCTGGGATTAAGACTTTTATTTTGTTTTCATTAAGCATTAAACTCCCTCAGGATTTGTTCCTCTTGTTTCTTTCTAAAAGAGTCCTCTTTGAGGGATATGGTATACATTAAACAGAAAAATGAAAAGTAAAATAAGCATTTGTTTCAGTTAGGAAGAGCAGACAGTTGTTGTGGAAAAAATTATCATCTTAATTAAAAAAACCCAAACAGGTCACTACAGCTGTAAAAAGCAATCAGTCTAAGCTGCATACTTACTTATGTTTTCTTGGAATGGCACCAGCAAGCCTGAATAAGCAAAATAGTCTGTTCTGCTTTGGAGTCCAAACCTTAAGTGATGCTTACAGAGAGCAGCATCCCTACCAACAGCAGGCTCCTCTTTCTGACCTGGCTGGAGGATGGAAATGCTGAACCAGCTCTTCTGATCAGCACAGGGTTAGGGAAGGGACAGATCCATGCAGAGAAAGGCCCCAGTACACAAAGTCTTTCCATACTTTCTATGATGGGGCCTCCAACTGATTCTTCAGCTATGCACACAATTTAAAAACAAAACCAAACAAAACCCCACCAGCACATACAAGATACCTAACAAGGCACTGAAGAGATTTCATCTTCTTGAATGCAAAGATGATTTATTAGGCCCTGACTGGCTCTTTTACATATTTGTATGCACAGCAAATAAGAAATATAAAATCTGTTTGGCACCCAGAAGTTATTAATCTTCATTCACATCCAAGTCTACAAAACAGACTGAGGTAAAAGGCACAGCCCTCCAAGGCACCAAACAGAACTGGTGAGCATCTACATGTGTGTAAACACAACTGCTACAAGGATTTGGTATCGATTCAAAACCGCAAAGCAATTTTTTTATAATGCACTTCATAGCTGACATTTCAGCGATGTTATTTCTTATGATGGATCTGACAGATATCTGACTTCAGGGGGAAAGTCCTCCCTCCTCTTCAAGAAGTTCCTAGCACCTCCACTTTGTTTTCATCGAGTACAAAGGGAGAAGGGAAGTCTTTGTTCTTCATGCATGCCTCCAGACCCTGAGAACGTGTAAAAACGGTACTGTTAGGTTGGAAATGTATCAGACTGGTTACCTGCACTATTTTTAAGTCTATGTAATGTCCTCAGAGAACAACTGACTGCCCAAAGTTAAAAGGTCATAGGAAGGACAGACAACAGCAGCAGTTTCCCCAGTGACAGATGGAAAGCAATTCAGCCCCAAGCCTGGGGTTCATAAAGAAGAGACACCCATAGACCATGAAACAAGGGATCTCAGAGACAAGCTTTCTGGGGAGGGGCAGGAATGGAAGGTGTGTCCTTAACTCACGTTAGAATAATCCTAGCAAAGAAAAGTCAATTTAAATTGCCTTGTTTTCATTTTGCACTTATAGTGCATCAGCTGTGATGGGTTCACTACCTGCACGCGGCAACCTAGTGAAGAAGTGAAGTTCTATGAACACTTTTCCCACAGCACCCACAGATCCTCCTGCAATCCTCTTGTTTCTCACCCTGCCTGTCCAACAGAGGGAAGCTCCTCTTCTTGCTACTTAAATGGAAGCAGCTTTCCCAGGACCAACTATTTTCAGAGGGACCAACATGAGAAATCTATTCTAAGATGCAGTTTCTCTAAAGCCAACACACACACCACACTTCTCATTCAGTGGGAGATGGGCACAAAGTAGCACACAACTGAATACAGTGACCCCACGGATTTTGTAATTTGCATATGCTGCACTTTTCATTCAGAAGATCTTAAAGGACTTTTAAGTCTTCATGACACTGCACAACCTCATTGCAAATCTCATTTTCCAGGTGGCTGAAACTGAGCGTGAACAAACTGCTGAAGAGAGAACCATGAAGGTAACGCAGAGCCCAAGTCCTAGTTCCCTTAATCTTACCATTTCTCAGCAAGCCCAGGCTAAATAAATCCTCTGTGTTTGGAAGGAAATCAGAGGCAAACCTGCACACTCTTAAAAATACCTCCACAGATAGCTATTCTCACCTCGCCAAAGTAAGACACTAATGGAGAAATCTCACACACAGCAGGAGGATCTTCGGTTCCTGAGAGACTAGAGAAGAGAACACAGGATTAACTTCTTGCTATGTTTAAAAAACAAAGCATCTTCTTTGAAAGATCATCAAGAATAGAATATCCAGAAGGATAAGACATTTGTTATATTCAGACACACCAGACATTATTCAAACATAACGTGTGAATATAAAAGGAAATCAGCAGGTCCCAAATATTTACCATCAAAACAAGAACATTGCTTTTATAGAGGTGCTTTTCAAGTAAAATGAACAGCTTGTGGGTTTATTAAACTATGAGTTGATGAAGTAATAGCCCCATGGAGTACAAGCAGGTTGCTGTCCAGCGTGATGGAGGAAGCACCTGAACTGGTAACTGCTGTAACAGCTGATTCTTAAGCCCACCTGAGAATCCTGCTGGGCTTTAAGCACTGGGACCATGTTCAGTGATGAGGACTACAAATTCCAATTCCTTGGGCTGGCTAACCCCAGAATGGTGGAGAAGCTTGTCCTTGCCTAATGAGGTCCTGCAGGAAGAATCAACTCTCAACATGCATCTCTGGATGCATTTCTGAGTGACCTGTCCTAGATTTGGTCCTGCTCTGGAAGGGGGGTTGGACTCAATGATCTCCAGAGGTCCCTTCCAAACCCTGACATTCTGTGATTCTGTGATTCAACCCCAAGGGCAGGACTCTCTGGCAGAGATAAAGCCCAGAGCACTGTGCATTGCTGTCTAGAGCACTCACAACCACTGCTGGAGCAAGAGCTGTAATGGACATGACTCTGTGGGTTCAGAAGAGACCAGCTGAACAAAAATCCCACCGAGTCACCCTGTGACCAGACTAATGCCCCGTTTTGCAGAGCACAGCAGGGGGGCCAGCCAGCCAGCACGGTGGGGCAGCCACAGGCAGAGAGGCTGTGGAGCTCACAGAGCATCGTACCTGAGTTTCTCTGGTATCCTACAACCATTTTCATCCAGAAATCTGGCCCCAGCCTTGAGAGCCCAGCGGTAATGCTGGGCCAGGAGGGCTTGTCGAGCAGTGGTAGGAGTGTCTTTGTCAGCTGTGTCTGCGTTTTTTAGTGGTGAGAACTCCTCTTCTCTCAAAACTTCAAATGCCACAAAATTCCTATCAGTGAAGGGGAGAAAATAACAATAATGAAAAACAAAACTATCCATCAGCCCTGTTGATGCAACAACTTCCATAGGGAAAGGCTCATTTATATTTCAGGGAGCAGCAATGTATGGAGCCTGGGGCAGTCAAGCTAAGGAAAGCTCAACTCTTGTGTGAAGAGCAAAGAAGTAGCAGGGCTGTACGATGGAAACACACAAGAAGCCCAGTCTCTCTGGGAACATAACAGCAGCCTCAGGACCCTCCAGAGCTGTGCACAGCTGAGAGGACAAGCAACAGTTGTGGAGAGGTTTCTATGGGATCTCTGCAGGCACTGGGAGGCAGATGGACCAAAAGCCTCAGCTCAGAGCACGGCAGGATGGAGAAAGCAGCGATGCCTGGAGCTTGGACACAGAGCCGGGCTGCACAGCTCCCTTCAGAGCACCACACCCTGCCCCAAGAAACAGCCACTCCACTTGGGAGTCTGTAGGCAAGGATCAATTGAGGACACCAGCTCCCAGGGATGAACAAGCAATATGGGAGCATTCACAGTTGAATGTTAAGTACAGCTGTTTACCAGAAACGGGAATGCAAATTAAAAAAATCCCACAGCAGCATCTGTGTGTTTCTGCATTTCAAGTGTGAAGAGCCAAGCTAGTTTTGCAGTATTATTAAAAAAGCAGAAGGAATCACTGCTTGCAAATGAGTCTTTTCAAAGCCCAGAACTCGGCACTGTTTCCAGCACACTGTTTTTGCCTTTGGTACTGAACACACAGCAGGAAACAGAGATCTGTTCAAACCTTGAGCTTCCTATCCTAAAGTAAATCCTCCAAAAATAAAAACATATCCCCAGACAAAGATAACTCAGTTTGCCTGAGGCTTCTTTTTGCCGTTTACTTAACCCAAAACCAGAATCTTTACTGCTGAATTCAGGACCTCAGAAAATAGGTTTCATAGGAACACTTATGTTAAATTCCTAAATTATTAAAATCCCACATTCCCTAAACACAAAGCACCCCTGACTGTGTTAACACTGCAGCGCTGCACTCTCTGGTATGTTTTAGAGCTTCACAAGTCAACACTGACAGTTCCCACAGTAACAGTAACTTGGCCCCACAGTGCTCAAGCAACCTGTTTTCCAAGCACAGAATGTGAGCTGAGCCCTGGCATAACATGCACCAAAAATGCACCCAGAGCTGCAGTTGCCATGGAAGCCACAACCCTGAAAGACTCAATTTTTTCAAGTCTGAATACTCCAAAATAGGCTTAAACATTGGCTTTGACTCTCAATTTCCTTTTCTCAATTTTCTTTCTTTCTCTCTCTCTCTTTCTCTCTCTCTCTCTCCCTCTTTCTCTCTCTTTCACAGGGCTGGAAGTGGCCAGAGCAGCCAACACATCCCACCTGGAACCAACAGCTCTGGGAGCAGGGTGGGAGGAAGCCTGGCTGTGGCTGAGCACTCAGTGACGGCAGCTCGCAGAGCCTGCCACGTTACTGTTGTGTTGGAGCTCGGTGTGGATCCAACAGCCTTTCTAACAAGCCACCCACAAACCTGGCAAGGTCTATTACAACCTACAGTCATTCAAACAAACATTGAGAAGGGGAGGAAGAAAAGAAAATCGTGTCTGCCACTAACTTAGAGAACTGGAACACATCAAACACAAACTTCTCCAGCTTTATCCCGTTCGGTTTTAGCGGTTTTACCAGATTTCCCTCCTCGTCAATGTAGGGCACCTTCTTTATGGCTACGTGATGCCTCAGCTGTGGCTCGTATTTCCTGTAAAAGGAGGAGAAACAAGTTTACCTGCTTCATGCCCACTTAGAAAAAAGTAGTACACTTCTGGGAAGCAGATGGCTTATTACTGCTCAGGGTCATCTCTCAACTGTTGTGGGTGTTGTTCTCTCCAAATTGATCCAAGTCACATCCAGGAAACACTTGTGAGCATGAGTAGCCTGGCCAGCAGCACTTCCTGCACCAGTAGGACATGACAGGGCAAAGCAGGAGTAGAGGGAGGACTGAGCAGCTGGCTGGAATTACAGGCAGAGGTAAAAAGGTAACCCAACTTGCTATCTGAGTGGGACGGTGATGGAGCACAGCAGATCCCTCACACAAGGGTACGCATTGGAAATCCTCCCCGTGTGGCTGCATCACTGACCCTGAACACACTGCAGCCACATGGCTGCTCACCCTTGCAAGCCCAGGAAGGTCAGGCACTGGCATAACTCGTCAATTTAGCTACAGCAAAGCACACAACCTCTTCAATGGGTTAGGTCTGAGAGGCGTGCTGGGACTGCCAGAAAGGTGACATGACCGTTTTTAGCTGTTTAGAGGAGAGAGGAGGTGAAGAGCAGAGCAGGAGGTACCCGTAACTGAAACTACAGAGTGGCAAATGGGAACACCCACTCTTGGAGGCATTTCTGGGCTGCGCAGCTGCCTGGCAGTTCTGCTTGGACTTACTGGGCTACCACCTCCAGGAACTCAACTGTGAAGAAATGGTTGCAGATATTGCCGGCGCTGTACACCAGTCCCCCGCCGGGGCTTTGCTGCTGCGCGGTCTCCAGGCTGATCTCACTGTACTCCACCACCTGGTAGAGGCCATCCACGCAGCACACCACCCCGACTGGCTCCGTGGGGTAGGCCTTCTCCACCACCTGCAGCACAGGACAGAGGGCTATGACTAGGAGAAAGAAAAGCCCAGCACTATTCCAACTTCCACGTACAAACGATCCTACAGGACTTTTGCATGCGGTTCCTCCAGGACCTCAGGAGCACAGGGCAGTGTGGGGTGTACAGAGTAGCCTGGAGGCACATTTTGTCCAACACCTGGGCATAAAACCCAGTAATTTGACCACTTAATTGCACAGTTGCTCAGAAGACAAATGACTTAGAAGAAATAGGCATACTGTGGGGCATTTCTTTTACCAAGGGACCTGGCATTAAATGGAAAATGTTTGCAGCTATTAGCCTTCAGCTCTCTGTTCCCATGAACAATTTTATGGATTAAAGTAATATAAATCCCTCCTCAGGGACTGCTGCTTTAGGGTGACAAAACCAGGCTGTTTTGGCTTTCCCCATCTGCCACAGTGGGGCATAAGGAATGCCTCCATTAGACTTCAAGGTGCTTTCATAAAACACAACCCAGCCCAATACAGCTCCTAGACGGCCCAAGTACCCTTAGAGAAACAGCAGGGCAGCAATGGGAAGCAATTCCAGGTCCTAGTTTCCTGTGCAGTTACAGTCCCTGCTCTAACTGAAGGTTCTTTTCCACAGGACTCTGGGAGGAGGAGAGGATACCCACAGGTAGGGATGCCAAATGCAATGCAGGCAGCAAACAGCTCCTCTAAACCTGCCTGGAGTGAGCTGCTCTTGGACAGAGGTCTGAACACCCGGCTTCATCTGAGCTCACCCTGGCCACCAGCTGCCAAGCATAACCAGACCCCCCATGAGGGAACGGCCCAGCGTTAGCACCACCTCACCTTTGCACCACAATCTGCCCCTTTGGAAACACAGAAGCCTATGAAGACTGGATCTGCCATTTTCACCAGGATATTGTCCACACAGTATACATGGACATACTGGATCCCACGCTGCTTCATGTCCTCCAAGATCTTATTATCCACCAAAGCACGGTATAAGCCTCCATTGCCATCTATAACACAAGAGAAAAGAGAAAGCCCTGGCTAATTAGTGACTTTGCAGGTATTTTGTGGCTAACAGAGCAAAAGCTTGTAAACCCTGGCCAAACTTTCTTTAACAGCAGAGCAGGGAGTGCTTTCTAGCCAAGAGTCAGTACTGTCAGGTTTTATTTCCAGCTCTTGTCACACAGCTCAGGCAAGCCTGTTCCCCTCTACACCCCAGCTCCCTCACCTGCAGAGTGGGACTGTGGGAACCAGCTTCACAGAGAAGTGTTATGAGACTTTATGAAGCCTTGTAAGATCCTCAAGAGGTAAAACACTAGGGGGCAAACCCTGATGCAGAGGGTAGGAAAAGCCAGTTACATTTCTTCTCTTCCAGTGCAGAGCGAAAACATACTTAAAACTCAGCCTGAATAAAAAGAAATAAATCTTACTCTCTGATCATCCCCTCTGCAACTTCCCAATGCCTTTTTAAAGGCTTGAAGTGCAGCTGCACAAAAGACACCTGCCCATTTGTTCATCACAGATCACCCTTTCACGGTTTCTCCTCTGACACCCCTGTCAGCCCACAAGAAGCACCTGCGGCCACAAAACCACATCACTGCACCACGGCCCTGACCAGGCTGCCCTCCTTGAGTCTCTCACCATGTCCAGGTTAAGAGAAGAGGAGAACTTTACTAGGTGAAACACTGCAATCGTTATGGAGAGTTAATCTTCTTGCTGCTTTTTCATCTATTTCCAGCTATCAGCCTCAACTGGGAACCTGGCTCCCAGCAGGGAGGCAGCACCCCAAGGACCTCATGCAGATCCCTGCCAATGCACCTTGTTCCTAACCTGCAACTGCACGTTGTTCCTAACCTTCCAGTACTCTCAGGCTTTGATAAAAAACATATGCTGGGGACAAATCTCCAGCAAGAACTACAAAGAGATTGCTACACTCTTGGTTACCAGCCTGAAACATCTAATGGAACCCTCCCCCCACTGACCAGAAGCATCAACACTGACCTCCAAAGACTGCTCCATGTGCCAAGGCTGGCTGATGGCTGGTAGCAATTATCAAGATACATTAATTATATGTAAGAGTGAACAGCAGGGTACCTGGAGCCATAGCAATTTTCCCCTTCTCCTCCAAGATGGCTTTCCCATCAAAGGTGACAGCAGGCAGCATCCTCTGTTCAAACATGACCACATTGGATCTGTCCAGGTTGAAGTAGTTGTGTCGTACAAAGAATTCCTCTGTTGGCCCCAGCGTGAACTCACTTGTCATGATGTACCTGGGCAGGAATGGGTGCTGAGCCACGAGTAAGGAAAGCACAAGCAAAAAAGAAAACTACAAATGGAACATAAAAGGAAGGAAATCCAAGAGTGTTAAATGAGAGACACTACAGTACCCTGCAACTGAGCAGGAGATCTCCCCTCCAGCACTCATCCCACAGGAAGGCCACACAGGGTCTTGTGCATGACCCTACCCACAGACTTAGCTCCAGACAGGGCAGAATAGCCATTCCCTACATGTGAATGACATCTGGAGATGTGGGTGAGCTGGTAATCAAGGCAAAGGACCCCTACAACAGCCTCATTCATCCTAGAGTCAAACTAATGTTACTATCTAAAGAAGCATCGAGCAGCATGAGGTGCTGGGAATGAGCTGTGACTCCCCAGCAGCTCTGTATGCCAGCACCTTGCTGGTGGCCAAGGCAAACAGCAGCATTTTCCCATGATGGCTGCATGATTTGTTTTTCTCTTAAGTTTCTCTATTTCCTCCTCTCCTTCCAGCTTCATCTTGGTGCTGTCTCTCTCTCCACTACATTCCTTCTTCAGCAGTGGCCAAGAGTCATCTTCATGGTCTACTTGTCAAGCACTTCAACAACAGCTGGCACAGGTATACAGGGTCCTCTGCCAGCATGCCAGGGGTATCCGTTCTTTGCACAGGATTGGACGTCACACGTGCCCCGATTTCCACCTTTGCAGCACAGCACAGCCTGTCCTGCAGCAGCCAACAGCCCCCTCAGCCAGGCAGAGGAACCCTAAACATGATCAGCAGATGTTGCACCCTGCAAACAAACCATCCTGGCTTCCAGCAGCCCTAGGGGCAGTGCATTTGCAATTCAGGTGACATACACATGGCTTCAGAAAGAAACACAACATGGACTCAAACCACCTTTGATCTCCAATCTGTAAAACAATATGCTACCCTGAAGACCTCAGACAAGTGATCTCACTCTTTCAAAACCCTGGCTCAGCCCAGACAGTGATTTCATACCAGTAACTATAGTCTAACAAAGGACACTTAGCAGAAAACACTGCAGAAGCCCAGAAGCATCCTGCAGCACCCTCCTCTCTCACCTACCACATCCTACAGGGAATTCACATTTTGCAGCTTGCACAGAGCTAGTCTCTTTGGAAGCCTGGAGGCTTTTGAAACCTAGGAGCAGCTGGGAGAGACAGCAGCCAGCTGTAAACAACCACAGCAGGAGACGGCCTTAAAATGGAGCGTGACAAGCATTTACTACTACAAGGGGAAGAGGCTTTTTGCTGCAGCAGTAACTGCAGGCAAGGGCAGGAGGAAGGGCTTGGAAGGTGAGCTCTAGGCCATCCCTCCCCTCCATGCAGGAACCTGAGGAAGCGCAGCGCAAACAGATGAAATCTCTTGCAAAGCATCTGAAACAGGCACTGAAAGTACTGGTTATAGTGTTGTCAGGGGCTGTGCTTGAAAAGACAGCACAGTGCAGCAGTCAGGGTAGTGGTCAGTGACTCAAGGGCAGTGCTCAGTCCCTCAGGTCTGCAGACGCAGACCTGAACCTTCCCATCCCTGTGCACCCTCCACCAGCTGCTGGCATCACACATCCTGCTGACAAAAGGCTTCTCCCTCACGTGTCTCTGTTTGGCACCCAGCAAAGGGCTTCTAGATGACAACATAGGCAAGACTGCAAAGCAAAGAGCCCTGCACAGTAGGCCTGTGGCTCCAGGTCACCTACCAGGGGATGGCACACTTGCAGTGGTGTCTCTGGCCAGCGAGCTGCTCCACTTTGCGGATTCTTTCTGCTTGGATCTGATACAAGGTCTTGCCACTGGGCAACCCCACGTTGTACATGCCCTTGGGATAGCTCACTCCCAGGCGAGTTCCTTGTCCTCCAGCCAGGAGCAGCACTGCCACCTTGTTCTGCGAGATGTGGTGCAAGCCTGAACAGGAGAAAAAAGCCCAAGGGAACGTTAGAATCACACCAGCAGACAACATCCTGTGCTCTTTCCTGAGCCTTTCTGTAGAGCTCAGGCAGCAGCCAGAAGCTGCCAGTTCAATGCCCACTGCTGGCAGGTCAGAGAAAGATGATGTTTCATGCAATACTAAAACATTCATTTCACCTCTTTGGTGCAACAGTTTCCTCACCTAAAGCAGCAGATGATGTAACAGGAAACAGCCATGAGCTGCAGCTGAGGAGGTTAAACCTGGACATTAGGGTAAGTGTGGGGGATGCCCTCCCCTCAAGGTTTACAAAGCTTACTTTGATAAAGTCATAGCTGATCTGACTGGATATGGTCCTGTTCCAAACAGGGGTTGGACAAGAGATCTCCAAGAGGTCCCTTGTGACCAATGTTTCCACATCCCAAACAAGCCAAGTCTCATTATCTTTAGTAGATATACATAGATATACACACATCTATGGGGCTGGATGGAATACACCCAAAGGTACTGAGGGAGCTGGCAGAAGCACTCGTCAAGCCACTTTTCATCATTTACCAGCTGGGGAGGTCCCAGTTGACTGGAGATTGGCAAATGTGACCCCCAGCTGCAACAAGGGCTGAAAGGAGGATCCAGGGAACTACAGGCCTGTCAGTCTGATCTCAGTGCTGCATGGTGATGCAAATAAAAGAAGCATAATTTTATGTGACGAACCACAAGCAATTAGTGACTCCTCTGCATCTTTACTGAACTCCCCATTGCAAAAAACTTGAAGCACAGACCAGGAGGTCTAAGGTACTAGAGATGACACCATTCCTAGCTCCGGTCCCTGGCACGTGGTTTGCCAGCATACAGCACCATCACAGGAGAAGAGAAGGACCTGAGCAAAGGGCGGCAGGAAGAGGACTCCAGGCCTCGCAGCACCCCGCTGGGCTGGCAGCTGTCCCTGCACTGGGACCTAGCACCAAGGCTGCAAACCTTTGCATAAGGGAAGTGTGCAGGGGAGACTCCGCACACCAGCCTGGCTCGCTGCAGCCACACAGCCCTGGGAACACCCACCTCATTAAAACATGTTTCCCTACTACCCTCCTCCCCCTGCCCTTCCCTCTCCTCCCCTCACAGAGACTCAGCAAATCAACAGCCAGCTCAGCACCAGGGCAACTGGGTTATCAGCTTCCAGCTGGCCCCTGTTCCCACACCCCCACCAGTACCAGCCCCACCATCACCTCTGCTCACCCCTGTCTTGGAGCAACAGCCCCCGGACAGAGCAGGGAGGAGTCACCGGCCAGCGGAGGGGGCAGCAGCCATCACTAAATTACCAGTGGGGAGAGGAAGGGAAAGGGATTGCAGTTCAAAACCAAAGCCAAACTCTTCAGTTTGGATCCCTCTGTTGTGGCAGCCAGTCCCCGTCCTGGGCAGGGTAGAGACAGGATAGTCGTGGCTGTAGCTGAAGGAGCAATGACATGGTTGCACAGATCTTGCACATCCCCTTCCTTTGCTTTATCCCAGGAAAAGGAATAACAACTGTCACAGTCCTGCTGAACTCAAGCAGCATGGGGAACTGATTCTCTGCTCTGTAAGGAAATGCCTCTCGCTCAGCCAATCCATCCCTGAGCAAGATTAATCCTGCCCTATCCACAGTAACAACAAGCCTCTTATACAGCAAGATAAACCGCAGCGTCTGAAAAAAGAAAAGCCCTTGGCCATGAACACTGCCAAGGCTGTACTTGCTGTCATGCCCGTGGCCAAGGACTACTCTGGGTGAGTCACTCTTCAGTGATTCCCAACCGCATTTAAAACCCACAGCAGATGGACACGGGCCCAGAGATACGGCGACGGGCAGGGCCACCAATGTTACCATGCCACAGACACCCAGGGCTGAACGAGGACAGCACTGCGAGACCACCACATGCAGCTGTGCAGGGCCAGTAAGCCCAGTCAGCACATCCTGCTGAGCAGAGGGGCTAGGACAGTGGGATATATATATACTTCACTATCCAGTTGGCTCCAGCTACTTGCTCCTCAGGATGCAAGCAAATGCCCACCTCGTTCACAGCTGCACCAGTTGTGCCACACCAGAGCCCCAAAGCACCAGTTAGGAGGGTCACAAGGGCAGCAGCATGAAAGAAAACACACAACCTTCCTCTGGCATAGAGACCAGCAGTCCTGCAAGAAAGCAAACCTGCAACTCTCCAAAGACCTGGAAAAGGCACATGGTTAGTAAAACCAAAGCATCCGGCCACATCCCACCCAGGACTGCTCCAGGCAGGGATGTGGGGTGGGTAACACCAGCCAGGCAGAGTGAGGCACCAGGCCACAGTGCAGCTGCAGCACGCTCATCACCAGCCTCCACCGACACAGCACGCCACTCCGCTCAAAGCCAAGCTGGTGGGCTACTTCCATCAAACCTGACCCAAAATGTCCCAGTGGAAAAATTTAGGCAGGGAAGAATTTATGGAGAAAAAAAAAAGGATCTAAAGAAGAGTCCATGAGGGACACTTCCAAACTGTTCTGTTTCAAACTGGCAACAAAAACATCTTAAAAGCCCTAAATAATCCAGAACTGAACCTGCCTGAAGTCTTTCACGCAGATTTAAAACAAAGCTGCCTGAGGTCTGAACTCAGCATTTGCTGCTCTCAGTTGCTGCAGCACGAGGGATGCTGCTCTGGGGTGCAACTGAGACTCCCCCACCAGTGGACAAGTGAGGTGCTTGCCCTGCTCCATTCCGCCACGGCCTTGTCAGGCTCACACTGACACATGTTCTCCCTTGTCCTGCTGGGTCGGCCCACATGCCCCTGATCACAGATCATGGGTTTCTGCACAGCAAAAGGCTGTGACCAAGGAGCAGCATTCACATGAAGCTCTGAAGCAAAAAAGCCTGCAAGATCCCATTTGTCGTGCAGTGTCCAGCACAAGCAGCTGTGATCCTCAGCCATGACTCAAGGGTGCCAGGGCTGCATCACCCCACTGAAACAGGGATGTCCCGGTGGTGGTGGCAATTCTCAGAAGTTTTCCACACAGTGATAGGAGAATGGGATCTGCCCAAGAGTGATTTGGCATCTCACACCCACCTCCCAGAGAGGCTTCTCAGTGCACAGACCGAAACCTTGACCCAAGTGGGATGTACCCAAGTCCAAGGCAGTATCACTGATAACATCAACGGTGTAATTTTCTTCTCTTCCCAAAATCCAGCAGACTGATGGGGTCATATTCCCGGGAGAGGGCTGACCATGAGCACACAAACAACTAAGCAAGGGGACTCTCCTTCAAATCATATATGTCATTCCCAGTATTTACAGTGCAACCCTACAACTATGAAAGAGTTGTTCCAAGTTTCTGACCTTAGGCTGCCATGAAAATTAATATCCCCAAAAACTGGAGTACGTAGGTCTGCTACAACTTCCCAACTGTAAAACTTCAAATATTCATTACTAAAGTTCATAACTGACTCATCTTGCTGCACACTCCTGCAATAAATGGAAATATTTATCCCTCTTAAAAAGACCACCTTATTTTCTGCAGCATATGAAATACAAACAGGTCAACCAAACGAAAAAGGGAGGATGTGTGAGTTGATAGATACCCATCAATGCTGCAGTACGTTTCATTCTGCATAGAAAGTAAAAAACAAAAATAGATTTTGCAGGAAGCACAGATTGATCTTGCAAGAGCAGATTGAATTATCCTGCTGAAGAGGCACATCAGCCTGATTTCAACAGCAGTCAGCAAGAGAGGAATAAAGCAAAAAGATAAACTCCCTCCATTCTGCAGAGCAGTCAGATACCAGAATGGGCTCATCAAAACTTCTAGTGAAATGAGAGCTATGCTGGGGCCCATACCTAAGACTTAAGAGTTCATTAATAAAACATTCACAGACTGTAAAAGCATCTGTGCTTGATTTATATCATCTCTAAGGCTGCCTAGAAAATGTGATCGCTTAAATGTTTAAGATCTGAAAGCAAACCTGACCAGGCTAAGTTTTATTGTCTCAGAGACAGTAACAATTTATTATTTTTTAAACTATTTAAAAATACCTTGGGTGTTCCCAAGACTAAGGTCTGAGTTGCCTAGTTGTTTTAACCATCATTTTTTATCAAGAGAAGGGGGAAGGGGAAAGGAGGAGACATAATTTCAGCTGCTCAGTCTTTGTTTGCAAAGGACAAGCTGCAAGTGGGAGCTGCTGGTGACTTGGACACCTGTGGGCAGAGCACAGGAGAGCTCAGCTCAGGGGTGACCCCAACCCTGCAGCCAGGCACTGCATCAGCCGTGCAGCCTCAGGGACATTGAGCAGCGGCCTGCCTGGCTCACCCTGCTCTCCTCCAGCTAAAAACCACCAGCAGTGCACTGGAAACAAAAGCTTTTCCGAACCTGCAACCCCTCAGGGACCCACAATCCCTGCAAAGCCCATGGGGATGCTGGATCTGCTGGAACACCCCATGTGGGGGCACAGGGACACTCCCTGGGAAGAGGCCATGTCTGCAGGGACACGAAGCACACCAGCACTGCCCAGCTCAGTGGCACAAAGTCTAATCCCGATAGCTCTCCTCCAGGAAATAAAACCGAGGCTGATTTTCATCTGCAGCATTAAACTGGATTATAAAAACCAATCCAAAGGAACCACAAGCACCACGTCCCCCTCTCCTGGTAGAAGTTAAGAATCGCTGCCTGCAGGACCGATGTGGCTTGCGGTCACGAAGACTTCAAGGCCAAGTGACCCGTGTGAAGTGCCAGTGGTCCCAGACACACTGGACCTTCTGGAGTCCTGCAAGCATTGCAGGCAGCGAGCGAGGCCAGGCCAGCCCTGCCCCTCTGCCTTCCCTTCCCTTCCCTGCTGTGGACGGCAGCACCAGGCAGATACACCAGCTTCTTGCTGGACCAGCAGGGTGGAGGATGAGGGAACCAGTTTGATAAAATCATTAATGTAACTGCATGGCCCTGACCTAGACCCTTTGGGTTACCTTCCTCCTCACCGACACCCTTAAGCAAAAAGCAACGACCACCATCCAAGCGGGTCCCCTGCCAAACGCCACTGGTTACATCTGGGCTCCACCATGGTGCTGGCCACGTGCTGGCACCCTCCTCTGCTGGGCTGGAGATGTGAGCACGGGTGGTGGAAACAAATCCTGGTTGGACCAAGCACACGTGGCCCCTGGGTCACCAATTTCCTCCTACTCCCTCCACCACCGCTCAGCCCTGTCAGCAGAGTCGGATGTGGCAGAAAAGCTCCTCTGCCCTGTGACCCTGCCACTTCTATTTTTGCTTTTGCTTGGAAATTTTTACTCCCCTGCCCACACATCCTCACCTCTTTGACAACAGGTTTAGGTCAAGGCTGTGCAGATGCTTGCCACAATTTAGGCAAGTGTCTCTCCGACCACACCTGGTTTATTCTGGCTTCCTTTTTTTGTTATGATCATTTTTAAACAATGCTGGTATTTTATGAAGTAGGAAAGGAGATGCATCAGAACCTGTGTAATTAAATGAAATAGAGCATGCACTTAGAAAAAAGCACAGGATGTCCATGTAAGATGTACGTGCTATGTGGGGAGCACAACCCCCAGCATCTGCCAGGCTCCAAAGCCATGGAAGTTGGGCTTTCTTGGTCTTCCTCCACACGACCCACCCACTCCGCTCCCAGATCCCATCTGCCTCCTGCACTGAATGTGGCACAGCCTGGATGGGACTCCCTGTGGAGGATGCTGGTGTCTTTCCCTGGTGTGTGAAAGATGGAGGTGATGGGGGAGCTGGTGGCTGGATCTGGGGGGGTTGTGCTCCCCACATAGCACGTACATCTTACATGGACATCCTGTGCTTTTTTCTAAGTGCATGCTCTATTTCATTTAATTACACAGGTTCTGATGCGTCTCCTTTCCTACTTCATAAAATACCAGCATTGTTAAAAAATGATCATAATAAAAAAAGGAAGCCAGAATAAATCAGGTGTGGTCGGAGAGACACTTGCCTAAATTGTGGCAAGCATCTGCACAGCCTTGACCTAAACCTGCTGTCAAAGAGGTGAGGATGTGTGGGCAGGGGAGTAAAAATTTCCAAGCAAAAGCAAAAATGGAAGTGGCAGGGTCACAGGGCAGAGGCCCCCGTGCCAGCACGAGACTGGCCTTTGCATCCAAAGTGCTCTGGGAGCACATCTGATGCAGGACTCAATTTCAGCAGCAATGCAAACCCTCTGCTCCCACCCTCCCCAGGGACTTCACCGCTGCCTGCGAGGCTCGGCGTTATCCCGTGTTACCCCGTGTCCTGCCGACCACGTGCTGCCCAGTCTCTGCCACTGTATTTAACAGCTAAGAGTGAAAATTCAGTGTCTCAGCCCCAAAAGTGCCTCCAAAGCTCCCGCCGGGCACGGGACACCTGGCTGCCTGTGGCCAGCACCTGGCGGCACAGCTGTAACCCGGGATCTCTCCCCACTCTGCCTTGCCATCACCCTCTGCTTCCCTCGCCTAACCCCAAAACTCCCCAAAAAATGCGGTGCCACTGCACAGGCTGCTGCGCACCCCACAGGTTCTGCCTGACAGCCCACGGACCCTGCTCGGTGCCTCACAGGCCCTTCCCGACGCCCCGCAGGAGCTGCCGCAGGACCCGCTCCCTGCCCCGGGGTCCCGCCCGGCACAGTCCCGCTCCCCGCACTGGCCGAGGCTCGGCGCGCCGCCGCGGGACGGAGTGAGGAGCCTCCCGAGCACCCCGTGCCTCGCAGGCGGCATTGGCCAGGCCGGGCCGGATCCAGCCAGCCCGGCCCGCTCCCGCCGGCGCCGGGCCGCGCTCTGCCGATTTCAAGGCAGCCCCGGTTGGTTTTTAGGACAAATTTCAGTATTGTTGGCAGAGAGCGGCGGGAGGGCTGCGCTGGGGAGCCCGCCGACACCGCGACAGGCTCCCCCCCGCCCCAGCCCGCGCCGCGCCCCGGCCGGCCTCCGGAGCGGGTGGTCGAGGCCGGAGGGGAGCACCGCGGGCCGGGCCCCAGACCCCCGCTACGGGAGAGGACGGGTGGCCCTGCGCCCCGCTCACCTTCCGCCTCCCAGCGCTCCAGCGCGGCGGTGCCGCTAAGGCGGGCGCTGCCCAGCAGCCGGTCGGGGAGCGGCTCCATCCGGCCGTCCAGGCGCTGCGGCGGCTCCCGCTGGCGGGCCCCGGCCGCCGCCGCCAGCTGGCAGTGCTCGCCCAGCCCGGGCGGCAGCGCCGCCAGCAGCGCCCCCCGCTGCGCCGGGCCCAGCTCGGCCCAGAAGCGCAGGAGATGGCTCTGCCCGCACCGCGACAGCTGCGCCCGCACCTCCTCGGGCGGCTCCATGGCCCCGACAACGGCCTCTGCCCGACGGCGACACCGGGCGGAACGGGACGGGCGGGGAACGAGCGGGACGGGGCGGGGAAGGGCGGGGCTACGAGGGAAAGGCGGTGGACTGCCCAGACCGTAGTAACGCCTTTGATACCGTTTGCCATGTTACTCTCCCGGAGAAACCGGCGGCTGCTCGCGGCTTGGAGAGGGGTACTGCTCGCTGGGTGAAACAGTGGCTGATCGCCAGGCCCCAAGAGTTGTGGTGAATGGAGTTAAACTCAGCTGGTGGGCAGTCACCAGGGCTGTTCCCCAGGGCTCAGTGTTGGGGCCAGTTCTCTTTAAGATCTTTATCAATGATCTGGACCCCTCGTCCAGAGGGTCAGGTGCACCCTCAGTTTGTAGATGACACTAAGTTGGGAGGGACTGTTGATGTGCCTGAGGGTCTACAGAGGGATCTGGACAGGCTGAATTGATGAGCTGCAGCCCGCTGTATGAGGTTCAACAAGGCTCAGTGCCAGGTCCTGTGCTTGGGTCACAACAACCCCACACAACACTCCAGGTTTGGGGAGGGGTGGCTGGAAAGTGACCGGTGGAAAAGGACCTGGGGCTGTTGATTGACAGTGGCTGAATATGAGCCAGCATGTGCCCAGTGGCCAAGAAGGTCAGTGACATCATGGCTTGTGTCAGCACTAGTGTGGCCAGCAGGACCAGGGCAGGAATTGTCCCCCTGTGCTGGGCACTGGTGAGGGGACATCTCAAATCCTGGGGTCAGTTCTGGGCCCCTCAAGACAAGAAGGACATTGAGGGGCTGGAGCATGTCCAGAGAAGGGCAACGGAGCTGGGGAAGGGGCTGGAGCATAAGTCTTATGAGGAGAAGCTGAGGGAACTGGGGGTGTTCAGCCTGGAGAAAAGGAGGCTGAGAGGAGACCTTCTGGCTCTGCAACTGCCTGAGAGGAGGTTGGAGCTACGGGGGGTCGGTCTCTGCTCCCAAGTAACATACAAAAGGACAAGAGGAAATGTCCTCAACTTGTGCCACGGGAGGTTTAGATTGGATATTGGGAACAATTCCTTCACTGAAAGGGTTGTCAGGCCCTGGCACAGGCTGCCCAGGGCAGTGGTGGAGTCCCTGTCCCTGGAGGGACTTAAAAGCTGTGTAGATGTGGTGCTGAGGAACACAGTTCAGTGGTGGCCTTGGCAGTGCTGGGTTAATGGTTGGATTCCATTATTTTAAAGGTCTTTTCCAACCAAAATAATTCTATGATTCTATGACATATGGCCCCACCCCATAGCAGCTTCTTTGTCCCTCATGGGTGCAGAGCCAGTCAGCAGCTGCAGTGAGCTCCCCGGGCCCAGGGGCTGTAGCATGCTCCCTGCTCAGCCCCTGCTACCACCAGGCAACATGTGCTTCCCAAGACCAGCTCCTTCCCCTCAGGACCCTGCCATCCTCCACCACTGCACAGACCCTGCCCAGTGCATGCCCATGGCCCTGCCCTGTGAGGCTGCCTTTGATGAGCACAGCATTCCCCCATGGCCATGTTCCCAGCCTGGCGCCTTGTCTGGGCACAGCAGCTGGCACCCAGCTGGGCCCCTCTGCAGTGGGCTGTGCCAGCTGGTGCCAGATATCTTTTGCTGCTGGGGTGTGTCTGATGGGGACCCCAGGAGTGCTGGTGCTGGGACCTTGGTTCCTGGGAAAGTCTCACACCCCTTCTTGCACCCAAAAAGCTCTTGGGGTGACTTTAGCACAGTAGGATGGTGGGTGGATCCTGCCCCACCGTGGCCATGATGCCAGCTGGAGGGTCAGGGCCTGGCTCACAAGTCCACATCCCCATCAGAGGTGCAGCACCAGCAGCCGTGACATGATTAGATGCAGAAACCCAAAGACCAAGGCTGGGTCAGTCTCAGGAGGTGCCAGAAGGCACACGAGGTGGTGTCCCCTGCAGCTCATGCTGTGGTCACAGAGTTGGGACAGTGCCATGTCCTACACTCCTGCCACAGTGTATTCCGTCCCCTCTTGTATCTGGGCAGCCTGGCACTGACTCCCTCTCCCGGCCATTGACCCGTCCCTGTGGCATCCTGCCTGCAGTTGGAGCCTAGCTAGGCAGAAGGAGACAAGAAGACAGACACACACAGCTGCTCGTATGTAGCCACCTCCTTGTGTGTGGCCAGAGTCAGGGGAGCTGTACCCCATCTGGATCAGGCCAGGAGGAAACCCTGACAGTTGTCAAAGCTTCTGTTTCTGTTCCCTATTTTATGTGACTCAACACAGCCTCTGCTTGGGCAGAGGCTTGGGTTTCAAAAACTCTCTCTGCTTCTGTTTATACAAAATCAATTCCTGCTGTGGCTGCATTCCTGGCCTGCCTGGTGTGTGAGTGGTTGCAGGTCCTTCCACACATGGTGCCTGCATAACCATCGACCCTTATTAATCAGAAAAGGCTCAGTCAGATCCAATTTATAAATCCAGCCCTGCCCTTTCCTACAGAACTCATACAGCCCTTGGTGCCTCGCCTTGAAGGAACGCCAGCATGTAGCTGTGGGATGTCGTAGCTGTGGGACCTCGTAGCCATGAGATCTTGTAGCTGTGGGATCTTGTAGCCATGGGACCTCGTAGCCGTGGGATCTCAGCTCTCCTAGAAGAACCACAGCAAATCTGCTGCTGCTAGTGGATGCGTTCCCACCCGTCAAATCCTACCATCCTCCAGAACAGGTTGTTCCTGCTACACAAAGTTCCCTAGCCTGATTTTACAATCCATCACACCCGTGCAGGTAGAAATTTTCTTCTGCAAAGCAATAAAACCAATGGCAGGTTGGAGCAGATATTCTGGGCAGGACAACCTGAAAGAGCAGGAAGGAGGGAATACTTGCGCCAAATAAAACACAAATACACAGGTGGAACAGGAAATTCATCATTAAAAAAGCTCCAGCACCCTGAAAGCAGACAGACAGCAAACACTGCTCCACCAGGGGCAGATACTCTACCAGGAAAGGCAGAGCTCCTTATTTTTAGGGCCCTGCTTCAATCTTCCATAGATGAGTACCCACGAATGTGTTCCCCGGAGAAATGCGGTGTTACAGTCGTTCCTTGAATTAGGTGAGAGGCCGGGCAGTTTGAGGCTGTAGCATGAGTGTTTCTGCACGCTGCCCTTGGCCACAGGAGCTGCCTTCATCTGCAGCAGAAGAATGAAATTTATAGTAGGACAGAGCAACCACCAGGTTCTAATCACAGGCCTTGCAGCATCTATCACCCTTCCATTTAAGCCTCAAATTATTCTATATATTAAAACTCATCTTGCTGAGAACCCATCAGCTGGAGGGGGTGGGGCTGAGACTGGACACACTAGTCAGGGCTATTTCCTACCCAGAGACCATGGCTCTGTGGACCCAGGCACATTGCAGAGTGAGGAAACAAAACCCCCTCCCCCCTGGACAGCTTATTTTAGCTTCCCACCCGCTGCCCTTCTCCCAACCCTTGTGACAGCCCTGGAGCTGCTAGGCAGCCACCAGACTTCCTGCTCGCAGGCCCTCCAAAGGAAAAAGCAGTCTGGAGAAAAGAAAAGTAGCTTTGTGGGAAGCACCTGACCCCCCCAAAGCAAACAGAGCATGTCTTGAAGAGGCCCCATGAACAGCAAGATGGAAAACACGATGGATTTTCAGAGCTGGGAAGATCAAACAATAGGAAGATGTGCTGTGTCTCCCTGACCACATTCCCCTCACCATTTTTGTCCTCTGCCCAGAGGTTTCCTGGGGACAGATGCATTTCTGCGTTGACACTTTGGTATCCCCCTGGAAGTGCCTCTCTGCACCCTGTCAGCTTTGGGTCTGAAAGGAAGAGTTAACACCAACTTCATGACTCAGACAGTGATGGGGAGCACCAGAACTTGGCATCTGGAGTGTTTGCATGGCTTTTGGTCTGGTTTTAATCAAGCCCCAACCAACTGTTCCTGGTTGTGTTCTGGTGACCTGCGCAGTCTGGGGACCAACCCACTTTGGACATGGCCCTGTTTTGGCCAGCAGTGCAATAGGTAGAGTTGGGCTGTGCTGTGCTGCTGGGCCACTTTCCAGGCAGCAGCACACATGCACTGAGCCCACAGACATGTGGCTGATTCCCCACCAGACCTCACTCTACCCCAGGAGAAAACAGCAGCAAGGGCTCCACAGTGTCTACTTGAACATGGTCATCAGGGAACAACGTCATGGCTGCAATCACCATGTGTCCTCTGCAGAGACAAGGTTCACCTATGTGTGAATACTTATGTGCTGCTGAAGTCGGTATGGGACTGAACCTGCTGCCAGAGTCACCCAGTGTCACCTGTAGATGGTCAATGTCATGTAGAAAGGTGTCTCAGTCTCCACCACCAGTGCCGTGCTGGGGTTTGGTGCAGCTGCTGCCACCTCTCCTCCCAGGGCAGGCAACACTGATTGGTGGGACACGATGGCCTGCCATCAGCCTTCCAGGGGACATCAGCTGCCCCATGTCCTCCTCAGAGAGGGGCACTGGTATGTTGCGTGCCACTGCACCAGACCTGCGAGTGTCCCCACCAGTGCCTGCAGGCCAGCAGTGAGGGAGGGCTGGGACAGGGGGGAGCTGGTGCTTCCCAGTATCTTGTAGGAAAGAAAACTGAATAACTACATTGTTTATATTTAAGAACCCAAAGATGGCTCTGGCAGTCAGAAGAACTTGGGCTGACCCCACAATTCAGTGAGAGAAAACAAAGCAAAGCAAAACAAAACCCCAGAAGACCTCTCCCAGGAATTTTCAAAATCTCCCTAACCTCATTCTCCCAACCACATTAGGACGAGAACATCAGCCTGTCTGATGGCAGCATCCTGAGGGTCCTTGGGTGTGGAGCATGTGGTCAGACCAGAGCTGCACTGGGCATCTGGATCCCAGCTCCCTGTTACCAGAGCAGGAAGCTCTACATGGAGGAGCAAGAGTATTTCAGCAGAACCTCCAGTCACAGTCAATGCCAGGAATTGTTTCTGGTACCTGAGCTGAGCAGTGCCACGTTGACTGCATTGTTTCTGGATCAGAGAGGGGAGGGATGATGCACCGGTTCCTTCTCTCTGTGTCCTACACAGGTGTGAACCTGTTCAGTGAAAAACGACTAATCCAAGGAGAGATCTGAAAACAGGTAGGACAGGTCCAGGAAACTTACGAAAAGAAATGGAAAGCAGGCTGGGAACAGTCTGGCCATAGCACAGAGACCAGCCAGAGCAGGTCCTTGACAGAGAAAAGCCCAATGAGGGGCTGCGGGAGGTATCCATGGCTTAAAAAGAGAGCAGCTTTCCTTTCTGCAAGGATATGGTGTCTCTGAGGTACAAAAATCATAGAATCATTTTGGCCGGAAAAGACCTTTAAGATCATGGAGCCCAACCATTAACCCAGCCCTGCCAAGGACACCACTGAACCGTGTCCCTCAGCACCACATCTACACGGATTTTAAGTCCGCCCAGGGATGGGGACTCCATCACTGCCCTGGGCAGCCTGTGCCAGGGCCTGACAACCTTTTCAGTGAAGAAATTGTTCCCAATATCCAATCTAAACCTCTCGTGGCACAACTTGAGGCCAGTTTCTCTTGTCCTTTTGCTTGTGACTTGGCAGAAGAAGCCATTTATGACAACTGGCAGCAGAAGAACCCATGGTGTTTGGGCACAGGCAGTGGGACCCTAAGTTCTGCCCGTAAAAAAGGAGATTTGTAGCTGCGGGAGCAACGAGTAAGGGTCTGCGGAGTGAAATTTGTGGATAGGCACCGGCCAGCGCGGGGCGTCACCGAGCCGTTATTGGGGGTGCAGGGGCTTGGGTGGCAGGGGATGGAGAAGGAGGCACCTCCCTGAGGCCGCCCCGCTCTCCGCCAAGGGGTCCCGGGGGGTCCAGAGCGGAGACCGGGACCCGGACCCTCCGCTCCCCTCCGGCCGGGAGCGGGGCGGGCGCCGCATGGAACTCAAACCGCCGTCCTGCCCCTCAGCCAATGGGCAGCGTCACCGGCCGCCGCCAACCAATAGAAGCACGGGAATCATCGCCGCCAGCCAATAGGCGCCCGGGGGCGGGAGCGGCGAGTAACGCTCGGGAGCGGTGGCCGGTGATGGCTCCCGAGCGCGGCGACCGGTCGCTGCCCGCCGGTACCGAGGGTCTCCCTCGCGCGTTCCTGCAGAGCCTGCGGACGCTTTTCGATATCCTGGATGACCGGCGGCGGGGTTACGTGCACCTGCGGGAGATCGAGTCCCGCTGGCGCGGGGCGGAAGCCCGGGAGCTACCCGCCGGGGTGATGGAGGGTTTGCGGCGGGCGGCCCCGGCCAGCGGGTACCTCACCTTCGAGCGGTTCGTGCTGGGGCTGCGCGCTGCCCTGCCTGCCGCTGAGCCCTCAGCCGAGAGCGGCGGCGGCGGGCGGCGGAGCGCGGAGAAGCCGTCGAGCCCGCGCTGTGCTGAGGAGCGACGGGGGAAGAGCACCGGGCAGCGGGAGCCGGGGCACGGCCAGTCCCGGGGCCGAGGTGAGTCGGCAGGGCCGGGGGAGGACGGGATCGGGGAGGGAACGTGCCCCGGGTTGCGGGCAGCCCCTTTGCCGGAGCCTGGCGGTAGGCAGGACGGGGTGGAACCGCGGGGCCGGACCCCGGGGCTCGCTCCGGTCCTGCTGCCTCCTCTGGGCTCAAAGCAGAGGCGAGCCCGGCCCGCAGGCCTGTCGAAAATTCTGCCGAAGTCGCTGCTGGTTTCAGTTCAGGCTCTGGTGGGCTTTTACCGAGCTGCGGGTCCTGCGGGAGGGCAAGCGCTCTGCTCCGCTCCCGGGTTGGTGCTTCCCTCCGCATCCCTTCTCGCGTGGGTGCTGTCTGTTTATAGCAGTGACAAGAAGAATTAAGGGCTTGACTCTAACTTGTCCGTGCTAGTCCCCTGGCGTGACTGTAAGGTGACCTTCCTCGGGGGTGGGTGATGCAGCCGGTCGCCGAGACCCGACTGGCTTTTCCGCAGTGAGAGCTGCGGTGCCGGAGCAGCCGGGTGCTGGTGGTCTCCGTGCTGGGGGCGTGCCCTCCCAAAAGCTTGGGTCAGATTTCATCTACCTTTGGGACAAAAAAAATAGCAAAACCTGCTCCAGCTTTCGGCTGGGATAATTTTGCAGTACTGTTTACAATAATAAATAATTAATCAAAAGTTATATGGGAAAGCAGCATCAAGGAGATGTCCTTTGCTGTCCCCAAGCACTGTCTGAGTGGCCAGGCCAGGGCTGTGTCTGCAGAGCTCACTGGCAGGTCCCTGTGGACTCTACCCCTTCCTCAGGACCTGGGGTCCCCTTGCTGGTTCTGCCCCCCACCCCAGGTGGCACGCTGACCTTGGCAAGGGGGAGACTATTCCACAGGCACCTTGATTTGTGACTAGTCAGTATAAGGAAACCAGGGTCCTGGACTTATCTGTTGTGGGTAATAATTCTTTATCTAAGTTTGTGAAGTGCTTTGAGATCTACAGACACAAAGGCGTGTGTGAGGAGCTGGTGTTTGTTATTGCAACACTTGAGCACGGTGACTTCCTCTACCCTGGGAAAGTTGCCTGGGCTGGTTTACCTTCCCCTCCCACCCGCTCCTTCCTCATCCCTTCTGCTAGGTGGAGAAGAAACTTTAACCGTGGTGGAGGTGCTCTGCTTTCCATTTAGCTGCCAGACTAATCACTGGAGCTTCATCTGGGACTATATTAAACAGGCTGGCCCTTCTATCATCAAAAGTGTAAATCTGGAAAAACCTGAAAAAAAAAATCCTGCTTGGTAAATAAACAGCAGATTGAAAGCTCTGCCCTGGAAAGGAGTGAGCAGATGATTGCAGCAACTTTAGAACATCTTTCCATTCTAGGCTGATATTATACCAGTGAGCCTGTGGGCAGAGTTAGTGCCTCAGCCCTTGTGCCAGTTTCCCACAACACAGGGCTGGGTTCTGCCAGCAGGCCTGAACTTCAGGGTGATTCAGCAGCTTAGCGAATGTTGTAACTCAGAGTTATTTTATCTGTTTTAGCTCCAGGTCCTGCATAGCTGCTCAGTGCCCCCTCCCACTGTGGAGGGCTTCCTGGGCTGTGGTTGAACAGGTTGATGTTCTCCTCAACTGGCTACGAGGGAGTTGGGCACTGCCATGGCAGGACACAGCTCCTTGGCACTGTGGAGGAGTGTGCTGGATGCTGAGAGATGCCCAGGAAGCCCTGTCTCTGATAAGGTTATATCACTAGGGCTTGAAGCTGCTCTGATTCTCCAGCTGCATGAGGCAGCTTCTGTAAGAACCCAACCAAGTGCAGCAAGATGGTGTATTCATGCTCATCAATTGCAAAGTACCAGAGGAAGCTCTCCCTGTCTGTGTTTTGGGGGAAGGAGGGGCTCACAGGATGTCACCCTAGCTCTCATTTCTGGTCCAGAGTGCATCAGAGGTGATTTGGATGCAGATCATGGCAAGATGGCAGAGATTGGGGCCAAGGGATTCTTCTGGCACGTCCAGGGGTGCAGTGAGCCAGTGGGACAATGATTCTGTCCCCTCTTCCCTGCTAACCTCCATCAGCAGAGGGGCAGAGGTGCTTCTGAAGAAGTCCCTGCTCAGCGTCAGCTTCCAGCATCCCAGAACCTCTCATCAGCCTGGCTGTGCTGGGGCAGCCCACAAGTTGCTGTTGGGCACCAGCCATGGTTTCTGGGGAGCTAGCAGCATTCAGGGACAAGGATGGTTAGGCTGATATTGGAGAAATCACTGGGCAGAGAAATCACCATGATAGCTTCCCTACCACTGGTGCCTCGGTGGCCTGTCACAGCAGCACGGTCTTGGTGTTGAGGGTCTTCACCCTTGTGGATCCACTGTGAGCTGAGACCTGGTGGCCTTGGGCACTGCCTCCTCCCCAGTGCAGCACTTGCCTGTGCTTCTGGGCCTGGCTCTAGCAGCTGCATGGAGAGCTGGTGGCCCCAGCAGGAGGGAGGGGATGGTTTGTAGCTGTTATTGTCTGGGCCCTTGCCAAGGACAGGAATGTAAATGAGTAAAGTGACCATGAGGTGTCTGCTCGTTCCTGGGCACTTGCTCTGGCTGGGGAATGCTGGGCTCATGAAGGGCTCTAGAAGGGAGGACACCATCCTACATCTCATGGCAGGATCTCTTCCATGCCTGGTGAGCTAGCCCTGCTCTTTGCCTAAGAAGAACCAATCTCAGCTCATTAGCAGGAGTCCTGATTGAGCCACTACACTGTCAGCTCAGATGCACAGAGCTCAGTTGTTTGATCAGGGAGCACCTTCTTGTCACAGATTCAGCTCAGCTCAACCTGGCACTTCCAAGGAACAGCAGCAAAAAGCTTTTTAACATGTTTTGACCCTGCATCTCTTCCCAGAGGTGCTTCTGGCTTTGCTTTGGGATTCTGTGTATAAAAGTTACCCTTAGTTTTGGGGCTGTTTCTCAGCTTCCCAAACAGGATGTGCTACAGCTCTGCTAGGAGAACATGTGTGTGGTTGCACCAGTCTTGCTGAGTTCCTCCCAGGCAGATATGGGTGTTTGAAACCAAAGGCAGTTGGCAAGGCAGATGAATGGGTGATATCGAAGGCTTCGTGTTTGTCCGTGTGCTGGTGTCCTGTCTACGCCACTTGCTGGTAGCAGAAGTGGGATACCATGATGGACCAGAAGGAGGATTTCTCCCATGCTGCGGTGGCTTCTTTCCCCAGTGACACAGTGTAACAGGCTGAGTGAGGTAGCACTGCCTGCTGCCCCCTGAGCTAAGTTCAGCTCCTGTTGCAGCATGGGCACAGACTTGGCAGCACAGCCCCAGTATGGTGCAGATCTCCCAGACCTTGCTGCCCTCAAGGTGAAGGCTGGTTCCTGTGGCCACAGCTGCCCTCTCTTGCCCCATATCCCTCTTCATCATGTCCATGTGTTCAGCTGAACACATATGTGGAGCAGTGGGCAGCGATGTGCCAGCTCAGGCAATGCCAAGTGCCCTGTCCTGGCGCTCACAGCCCTTTGGACCAGCACAGCAGGGAATCTGCTAGACCTGTGCCAGGCAGCTGCAGTGCCCAAGCTGTGGGAGAAGGAGGTGGCGATGGGTGGGGGTGTCTGGGAGATCCAAGGGGAGTAGTTCTGAGGAGGAAATGTTTTCTCCATCTGCCTCTCTGCCTGCCTTCACTTGCCTGCCTCCCTGCTTCTCCTGTTTGAAAGCCAGGGAAAGAAACTCTCAAGGAAAGCTGCGTGCCGAGAGTGGGGTGAGCTGCAAGGGCATAAAAAGTCCTTTATTTTCTTTGTCACATGATTTGCTTCTCCACTTCAGAAGTCAAAATGTGACTTCAGAGCTGATATTTTAGAAGGTTGTTTTAAATGTGGCTCCAGAATGCTTCCAGGGTCGTACAGCAGCTTTACAATTGTAAGCTGAATCACATAAATGAAGGACAGACAACACTAGGAATTCCTGTAGTCCCTATGGACAGACTCCTCCAGACCTGAGAGATGCAGAACAACTTTGTGTTCACACTTGCAAGTGCAGCTGAACTTCTTCAGGATGTTACTCTCTGACCTGATCCAACCAGCGCTGCTCAGACAGCAGCACTTTCACAACACAAATACAACTCTTCAGCTTCCCTCTCCATGATCAGGGTACGTGGTCACTGCCATTAAGTGCAAGTATTCCCAGTGCAGCACTAAAGTACTGTTGGGACCAGGGGGAGACTGTTGCTCTGGCTCAGGTTAACCTGCCCCTCACCGCAACACCAACAGCCCCCTGGTCTGCTACAGAAGAACATCGCCTCAGGGCCATGGTGATGGGAGTAACAGCATCTCTGTGCTGGAGAGGAACTGTAACCAGTTCTCTGGAGAGATTGTGGGGATCTGCTGGGAACTTCTATGGAATTTCCATCCCTAGAATTTTTCAAAACTAGGTACAACCCTGAACAACACTATCTATCTTCACAGTTCATTTTGCCTTGAGCAGGAGGCTGGACTAGATGATTTCCAGAAGTCCCTTCTAGTCTAATTTTTCTCCCCAGGATTTTGAGCCTCTAACTAAAAGGAAGGAGGGCAGACCAAGCTGCCTGTGTAAACACTCTGCAGAGTTTGCTGGGGACTGGGCCAGGCCCTGGGGCAGGAAGGGGAGAGTGGCCCGGGCAGGTGTGGGCAGGGCGCTGCCTGCACCGTGGCTGCCCCAGCTCCAGGGCTCGGGTCGGTGCCTGGACAGCGGCAGGAGCCAGGCTGGCGTGGCCGTGGCTGCAGGGCTGTTCCTGGTGAGTTCCCCAGGGCTTGTCCTGATGGTAGGGCAGGTGTCACGCCAATACCTGCTCTAGTGAACAGGCAGGAGGTGTCAGATCCAGCCTGAAACCTGCCAATATGAACTTAATCTGCAAAAATAGATGATGCATGGATTTGCACCAGCATCATGTGTTGGTTGTAGATCAGTGTTTTGCATGAAATGATGTTGGGATTTTAATAAAATGTTGGAAAACCAACAGCCTGATTTACTCTATGGTTACACCACAAGCACGGGGTTTGGGGGGGTGGAATGTCTGCATGGCCAGATCTGTCACCAAACAGGAGCTGCCTTCAGGAGGAGTCAGGCCCCATGAGGACAGGATGAGGGTAGGCAATATCAGTAATGGTATCATTGCCTGTGTTGGGACTGAAAGTGTTGCCTGGAAGCTGCCTGCTTTTTGCAGAAGGTGACCACAGAGGTCTGTTGCCAGCCTAGCACAGCCAAGGGAGTTGTTGCTGAAGCCTGCCCTGCCTATATGGAGATGGGAGCAGATGCTCATGCCAGTGCTTTGCTCAGCTGCTCCCAGCCACATCTGTTTGCAAGACCACCCTGCAGATAGTCCTACAGAAGTGGCTGTGAGGAGCTTTTTCTTCCAAGTGAGTGGTGGACTCATGCTTTCTTCTTTTACAGGTGGTGATGCTAAGGCTGCTGGGCAGTCCCAGACAGATGGCAGCCATCCAGGGGCTGGGGACACTCGGAGGCATCAGAGAGGACGTGCAGAACACCGTAGACACACCATCACCAATGGCGTCGACTTCAGCATGGTGAATCATAGAATCATAGAATCATAGAATCATAGGGGTTGGAAGGGACCTCGAAAGATCATCTAGTCCAACCCCCCTGCCAGAGCAGGGTCACCTAGAGCACATCACACAGGAATGCATCCAGGCGGGTTTTGAATGTCTCCAGTGAAGGAGACTCCACAACCTCTCTGGGCAGCCTGTTCCAGTGCTCTGAAATGCCCCATGGTGAGGGGATGGCCCTGTCATGGGCTCCAGAGAAAGGGCCGGTGGTCCCTGGGGGAAGACGGATTGCAGGGGTCCCTCACTGCTGACACCAGCTCTGTGGCTCCCCACTGTGCACCCTGCATGAGTGAGCCATGGGGTGTCAGGCAGATCCTGCTACTTCGGATACAAAGCTCTGTTGATGTACATGGAGGTCCTGCCATTGCTCCCAAGGTGCTTTCTGTCCTGAATCATGTCAGACAGGGAGGAGACACATGTTCCCCTGCCTGTCCCCAGAGCAGGGCAGCCCATGGAGCCAGTGTTTGACTGGACGGGTGCCTTCCCTGTGGGCAAAAACTTGGGCAGGGAAAGGCAGACATGTGGGTGCAGGAGCAGATCTCTGCACCTTCCAAGCACTCCAGTGAAGATCAGGTGCGCTCTGCACTGGGAAGCAGTGGGGCTGGGCTGTCCCCCCTGCCAGATGTCCTCTGTAGGTCAGGGCTCAAGCATGCTGATCCTCCTAGCTCCCAAGAGACTTTTTGCCAGTAATGCAGATAAATTAGCATTTAATTTAGCCGGGCGGCTGAGGATGGAGGGATCAGCTGCCCTCTCTCTGTCCCTGAGTGGAGATGCTTGGATCAGATTGGCTGGATGAAGGGGTCTCCACTGCTCCCAAGCTGCCTGGACATGTTGCCCACAAATTCTAGCTAAATTTTCCTGCGAAGAGAGCCAGGACATAGCCTGCAGGATGAGTGATCAGCAGGACAGGCTCTGGCTGGTGTCAGAGCTGAGGCCGAGGCTGACTATCACTTCTGCACTTCCACTCCTCACACCCGGGTGTCACCCTGGTGTCACCCTGTGCCTCAAGCACAGGGCTGACCGGTGGCTGGGGCAGCATCGATGTCAGCCTGGCGCTGGCCTTGGGAGACATAACATGCTCCAAAGTCTGGCCTGGGAATGGAGGTTGTGCACGCATGGTTTTCTAGGCTTGCAGCTGTGCAAGGGGCTGGGGTGCTCTTGGGCTCTGAGAGGTGCTGGGGATGGTAGTCTCTGGTCCTCAGGGTTTTGGTGGCTGGGAGTTGCTGTTTCAGACAGGGGAAAGTCCCTCCTTCCCTGGCAAGGCTCTTTCCTCTCGGTGTAGCTCCAGGCTGAGCCCATCACTGTCCCAAGCTCAAGGTCCTGCCTGGCACTGGTGAGGGGCTGGTGGCCCATGTCTCACTGAGAGCCAGGAGCAGTCCTGGTGTAAAGGGACTGGTGTGGGGGTGTTGAGAGACTTCAGGGCTGGCCGTGGGGATGGGGAAGTGCTGCGCCCTGAAGAAGGTCTTGGTATGGTCTCTCTTGTCCCTGGGGATGGGGATGTGTTCAGGGTCACTTCTGAGCTGAATCACCCCCCTCCCAGCTGTCCCACAAGCACTCTTGCTCTGGCCTGGCGTTTCCCTTGCCTCTGTTTCCCCAGGGCTGTTGTGGGGGCAGTGGGAGGCAGATTCTCTGCCTTCCTTCCCCCCTCCCCATGCATCTTAGTGCTATGCTGCCTTACACATGCTCCTGCCCTTAGAGAACAGGTGTCTGTCCCTGTCCTGCAGGCAGGTAACCTTCCCTGGCACCCCAGCAAGAGCCCTTTGGGTACTCATCCCACTTCTGAGCCTACAGAGGTAGCTGGAGCAGGCTTGACTGCAGCGACGACTGAATCCCTGTGCAGGACATTGCTGTCACCTCCCCCCTGATGCTTGGGGTGGTGTTTAGCCCTGCAGAGACAAGTCAATCAGCTGTGATGAGGATAATTTGTCTAAAGCCGGGGTGGGTGGGAATGGGTGCACTGGTATCCATCCTGCATCCCCGGGTTCATCCTGAGCAGCAAAGTGGAGGTGGGGGCTGTGCTGCAGTGCTGGGACCCCTCTGCACCACCACAGCTCGTGTCTGCTCTGCTGGTGTTTTTCAGCCAGTCTGTCATTGATTGGTCTGATTTCCTCATGGCCACAGGGGGTGGCTGGGATGAGACCTTCTGTGAGAGGCTGAGCACAGGGTATGGCACTGTCCCCTCCCCTTCTACCCTGGGTAGCACCAGCCAAGCCCAGCACTCTGCCTTCCTCCTGCCCCAGAAGTTGCCTCTGGCACCAGAGTGTCCAGTCCTTGGCCAGATGCCATCTGTCCCCACACCTGGCAGCCCAGGTGATCTCCTGCTGCTCTGTGAGATGCTGCCTCTTCCTCCAGCCACCGTGCTGGCCAGCAAGCCTGGTGGGACCAGGGCAGGCCTGGCAGTGGTGGGCTGCAGCCCCAGCTGGGTGGAGGTCCTTGCCACATACAGCACCTTCTTCGTGCCTCTCAGCAACAGCCTGTGCAGCAGCAAAGCTCTGTGCTTCTTCCTGTGGGTACGTCTGTCTGTCCATCCAAGCATGGGGGCAGTTCTGGGGGGAGGGCCGTCGTGTTGCAAACAGCATTTCCAGGAGCAGCAGGAGCATGAACAGCCTTGGGTAAGGGGAGGCTGGTGGGGGGGTTGGGAGGCTTTGGGGCTGGTCATGGGGAGGGGGAAGTGCTGGCAGCCTGAGGAAAGTCTTGATATGGTCTCACTTGTCCTTCAGGGTGGGGATCTGTCCAGGGTCACTTCTGAGCTGAATCCCCCTCCCTCCATACGCTCTCCAAAGCAGCAGGAGAGGTTCTGAGCACCCAGCAGCTTCTGGGTGGTCGAAGTTCCACTGGTGCCTGTAGCCCAGTCCCTGCCCTGGGTGGTGGAGGCCAGGCAGAGAAGGCAGAGGCAGCAGACCAGGCAGCTCCCTGCCCATCTCTCCATGCCAAGAGCAGGCAGGCATGGCTCAGGAGAAGGGGAGTGAGAGCCTGGGGGAGGGCTGAGGAAAAGGTCACTGCACTGGTTGCTCTTCCCCAGGGATGTCCCATCTTCTCTCCCCACCTCTGTGATTGCTGGTGGCAGCACCATGCCGAGGGGCAGCAGGAGAAGGTGACAGCAGGGCAGGGGACCCTGTGTCCACAGGGCACAGATCCGCATCATGGAGGGATCAAGCTACCCTGCCATGCCCAGCCTGGGCTGTGCCACCATCGGCGGAGGGTCCTGCTCTGCTTGTCCCAGGGGCTAGGCTGGGGACAGGAGCTCCACGCATGTACCCTCGGAGCAGCTTCCCAGGTGCAAAGAGGTCCCTGCATCCCTCTCCATGTAATGCTGCTGCTTGAACCTGGAAGACTGTCAGGGACAGTCAGCAGCAAGGTGTGCTGTGCTCTGCTGAGCTGGGAAGTGCCTGAGGATAAAGCAGAGGGGGGAGCAGAGTCTTGGGGAAACAGGGCTGTGGGTTTCCCCTGGTTTCCAGCCTGCAGGTTCCTCTTGGCTGCTGCTGCTGCCCAGAGCCGTGTGTGTTGGTGCTGCTGGCTGGTGCTCACAGCCTTGGGGGGGCTGGGGGAGCTGCAGGCTCTGCTCTTGCTGGATAAATACGAGGCATAAATATCTGCTCCTGCAGTGGGGAGCAGGAGGGTGGAGGTGGCCTGACTGTCCTTCACCTGCTTTGGTTGTTCTCCCAAACTGGAGGACACTTTCTCCAAAGCAGCATCTGGCAGCAGCGATCATGCCTCTCCTCTGCAACTTTGCATGGGGACAGGGGCCGAGACCCCTGCCCATATCCATATTCCTCCACTCCTTATGCAGAAACCATCTCCTGAGGCTTGACAAGGCCTTGGTGGGGAGGGTGTGACATCTCTGCATGCTCTGTCCTGCAGCTGAAGCACATGAAAGAGCTGGAACAGGAGAAGGATTTCCTGCTGCAGGGTCTGGAGCTGATAGAGCATGCCCGGGAGTGGTACCACCAGCACATCCAGTTCATGCAGGAATGCCAGAGGCTCCTGGGGAAAAACAAAACCAGTGCTGTGAGTCTGGGGTTTTTTCTTGGGGAGCCCATCTACTTGGGTGGGTCTGGGGCTGCCCTGTGTATTTGGAGAACCAGCCTGGGGCTTGGCTGGACCTGGAGCTGACCCCATGGTAACCTCTAGCCTCTTCTTCCTCCCTGTCCCCCAGGAATTCCTCTCTGAGGGTGGCCAGAGCCACCTGGGGCACCTGGTCCCGAAGTTGCAGGAGGTGAACCGCTGCCTGGGTGACCTCCTTTCCACCGCTGGAAAGGTGAGAGCAGCAGAACAGCAGCTTGTGGTGTGAGGTTGGGACCCATCCTGTGCCCCCTTACACTGGTTGCTGAGCTGGCATCAAAGCTGCTATAATTTCCCCAGGCTCTAGGGGGATGACTTGACCCTGTGGGCAAGATAGTAGGTGGGGGAGGGTAAAGAAGACAGAGCAACTTGTTCCTGAGCTGGACTGGAAGATGCTCAAGGCATTTGAGGAACTAAAGGAGATCCCCCAAAAACGTGTAGCCATTTTCAAGGGAATAAGGAAGGCATCCTGCTGAGTTGCTGAGTCAGCCCTCTCAAGAGCTGGCTGTCCTGCTGGGCTCCTGACAGGAGCTGGACACGCTGGCAGGAATGCTTTCCACCTCTGCCTGCCTTGCTGGAGCCCCTGCAATGGCTTGTGCTGGGGCTTTAATCCTGTGCTAGGGTTCCCTCAGCTCCCCATGTGCCACAGAAGCAGCTTCGGGCCTTGGGAAAGGCTGGGGAGAGCCAGTGAGAAGGAGGCTCAATGGCTCATCCCTCCCCTTCATCTTCTTTGCAGCCAGTGACTCCCTCCTCAGCTCTGAGCAGGCTGGTCTCCGTGGTGTCCCCAGCCTCAGCAGGCTCCCAGCAAGCCATCAACATGCTGAAGGAGCAAAACCGGCTTCTCACCAAGGTACTGGAGGAAGGAGATCCCCTTTGGGGGGGGCGGAATGGGATGGGTCTGGAGAAGGAATAGGAAGCAGTGGAAAATGTTCCTTCAGCTTGGCCAACCATAGTCATCCCGGAGAAGGGCATGTAGGCTGCACCTGGAGAGCCCCCGTCATGCAGCTGTGTCCAGCTGTTTGCTGGAGGAGGGTCCATGGGTGGGGATAGGGCATCCCTACCAGAGGGAAAAGATTGTGACAAATGCAGGTCAGGAGAGGGTGCAGAGCTGTGGCTGGGGTCTGTGAGCCAGGCTGCTGGGGAAGGAACACCCGTGATGCTCCTGCCACAGCCGGGCTGGCTGCTGGGGTTCACGTCTCAGCACCTGCAGCACAGCAAACGTTTATGTTTCCATTCTCTGAGCAGCATTTTCCTCCTCCATCCCATACAGGAGGTGACCGACAAGAGCGAACGCATCACCCAGTTGGAGCAGGAGAAATCTGCCCTGATCAAGCAGCTCTTTGAGGCTCGTGCCCGCAATAACCATGAAACAAGCCAGCTGGACTCCACCTTCATCTAGTGCCCATCACCCTGCTCCCCATCCTCCACCCAGTTTGCTCCCCTGCTCCCCTCCAGTTTCGTGGGACTCTTGCCCAAAACCCACTGCACTCATTGCTCCAGTTGCCATATCTCGAGGTCTGGAGCTGCTGTGGCATCTCAGCAGGAGGAAGCTGGGAAGGCAGTTCCCCACCTGGGGAGCACCCCTGCTGCTCTGCTGCTGGGCTCTCAAGCCGTGCTGCCCTCAAGCTGCTCCTTTTCTGTCTCTGAGTGGACTGCAGGGACTGTGTCCCCAGCCCTGTGTCCCCAGCATGCTGGGGGAAGCGGCCGCTGCCCGTGCTGCTTGCACAGGGGGAGCTGCTGTGTCCTTGGCCTGACCTGGGCTGAAGTTGGGCTTCTCTCAGAAAAACATGCATCTTCAGCACTCCAGCTGGCATCTCTAGGCCATTGAAGGGTGGCCTGTTTCCTTCTTGTCCTGCTGTCAGAGGACAAGATTGAAGATCCAATGGGACATGCCTGGCTCCTCTCTGCTGCCTGAGTTGTGCCTGGCACAACACTACACGGGGCCAGAGCTGTGCCCAAGCTGGTGGTCCTGGTGTAACCCCTCTTTCCAGTTTGCAGTAGTGATGCCATAGTTGCTGTTTACACATCTGCAGGCTCCTGTAGTTAATGAGCCATAGACCCACACGAGGTAGCCTGTACCTCTGAGCTGCTGTTCCAGGCTGTTTGCAGGTTGAGGCAGACACCTTGACATCGCTGTGTTTGGCTTGACCTGGCAAAGATTTCCTTCTGACTGCCAGGCTTAGATTTCTTTTATGTATTTAGCTGAATGTGGGTGATGGAGCGGAGGCTGATGGCCCTTTCCTTTGCACATCTCCAAGTGGAGAAACAGCAGCTTTGCCTGTCCAGGTGGTGTGTGCTGGCTCCCCTTCCAGGTCTCTTGTGGGGAGGGGTGGTCTGAGCATGGGTCCTGTTAGTCTGATGCATTTCAGGATGCCTTCTCCTTCCCACCCAACTCAGTGATGATGCTTGAGCCGAACAATGTCTTCCATGTAGCTTGGTACTTGGTATTTTGGTACTTTCATAGGAGATCCTTGTGAATCCCCATGTAGCACAGGCCTGCCCTTCTGTAGCTCCAAGACGAGGACCTTTCTCTCTGGGGTTGTTATGTGCTCTGACTTGCTTGGCACGATGCTGTTGCACGATGCACTGGGTTAGGTAGAAGGTGCTGGACCTGCCCTGGGCTGGGCACTACACAGACCAGTTCCTTTCTTGCTCCTGTTTTTATCTGTCCAGTGCTGTCTGTCCCATCCAGCTCCTCAATTTGAGGTTGATTATGACCTGAAGCTCACTGCAAGGCATGAATCTCTGCTCTACCCTCATGCCTGCTGCCCTGTGCCAGAGTGGGAACCAGCAAAGTACAAGGGAGAGGGAGGAGCAAGGCCATGGATAGTCATGTCCCCTATCTGCAGGAGTAGGGTGTTAGTTGTCCCATGGGCATCGGCATTTGCCATCTCTCTCCTGATGCCACCTGTGGTGTCTGGTGCCTGTGTTGCCTGAGATTTAGTTAAAAGTGGCCCTCATAAAGAGGGGGGGGTCACCTGTCTGTATGGATAATAAAGTGAGGTGAACTATTTAATTTATCCTTCTGTGTCTCTGCCTAAGTTAGCCCATCTACTGCTGCCAGCCCTGAAGTTCCTGACTGTCCTATCCCAGGGAATGTGGGTGAGCTGAGGTTGCACAATCACAGCCTGAGCACAAGGAGCCCAGGGGCTCTCTGCTCCAGGCCATGTTCCCATGCCCTTTCCTGTCACCTCTGGGCTTCCCTGTGCTCTGGGCCCCCCTGGTCTATCCTCACTGCTTTGGGACAGGGTCATGAAGCCATCTGCACCCCTTCCAGTGCTTGTAGCTTCATCTGGCTGCTCTCTGAAAGCTGCACTGGGGGCTTGTACTCCTCCAGTGGTGCTGGTGTGGTTCACAACTTCTTTTTAAGCCCCCTCCCTTGGCACTGGCCTCTGTGAGCACAGGCAGTGGTGGCCATGGGGCACTGGAGGGCCCTCGCTGGTGTGGTGGGCTGTGGCACACATCCCTCTGCCCTGTGTGGAGGGTGGCAGCACCTGCTTGGGGCAGCCCTGGTGCTCCACGCTGGCCGGAGGCCCCGTCCTTCGCCCCTTGGCACAGCTGGGCTGTGGGGTGGGCTGGGACCCCCTGCATAGCCCCCAGGGTTGGGCCTCCCCTGTGGGACCAGAGCCAGGAGGGGGACCCAGCCAAGGCCCTGCAGCTGGGAAAGGGATCTTGGCTGCAGCCTTTTTGAAGTGGAGCTTGGGGCAGCCATGGGTCCCAGGCAGGGCAAGTGGGGAGCGAGAACTGCCTTTAGTTTCCATTTCGTGCCTGTGCTTGGATGCAGAGCCCATGAGGGCTTTCAAAGGGAAAAGAAGATCATTGTCCCTGCTCAATGCTGCTCTGTGCAGGGCCAGGGTGCTCTGCCCTGCCCCGCTGCCACCACTGCCCCAGGGAACACGCCGGCCATGGCCCCGTGGCGCTGGCCCAGGCACTACTGCCTGTGGGACTGATGACAGGGAAGCCCCGGTGGCCCTGCTGGCACTTGACACCCTTGGGAACTGCTGGCCTCGGCCTGGCCACGCTGGTTCTGGGTCCCTGGTGGGTCTGCCCCATGCCCAGCCCTCACTGTTGTGTCGGGGCTGTGTCTGCTTTGGCACCCCTGCCTGTGGGGGCTGTCAGCACTGCCGTGGTGCTCCAGGAGCCACAAGACCTGGGTTTGTGACCAGAGCTGTTAGCAGTGTGCTGAGTGACATGGGTGAACATCTTCCAGTCTCTTCAGGCTCTGCTTCCACTGGACCTGGGTTTGCACAGGCCTGTGAACACATCTCCAGGCCTCTGACTGCATCTGGAAACGGCTGCGTGAAGCTGTGGTCCACGCTGGGAATAACTGGAGCAGGTCTTTGCTGTCCTGTCAACCCACCTCAACTCAGCCCCTCCACACCTGGGGTTGTCAAACCCTGGTGCAACATCATGTAGTCAACACCCATCTCACCAGGCACTGGTCACCAGCACCAGGGTGAGGTGGCACAAGGGGTCCACAGTGCCAGGGCCCAGAGATGAGCTGTTACCAGGCGCTGGGGCTGCTTGGCCCTTGCCTGGGCTCAACCCAGAGCTGAGCTGCCCCAGGGGATGCAGGATCTCATCCTTCATGTCCTCAGCCATGTGGTTTGGGAAGGATCCAGTCACCTAGGTCTATTTGTAGTTTCTCTCTCTTCTTCTGCCCAGCTCCATGCCCTTCTCACGCCCTTGGAGGCTGGGCTGCATGCCCAGCTACCCCCCTTAGAGAAGGGCCAATCTCCCAGCAGAGCAATTATCCCAAATGCCAGCAGGAACAACCACATCTTGGGCCCCCAGCCTGTACATTTTGTGCTTTTTGCTTTTCTTCCTGCTACACAGTCAGAAACTGCTGTGCCTGGGGTGGGTCCTTGCTGCCCAGGGCGGTTTGCAGCAGCTCCAGCTCCAGCCTGCTGTCAGCCCATGCTCTCTGCACCCACTGTTCTGATTCTGCCAGTGCAATCCCTGGGAAATGAGCTGAGGATGTGATGTATGATCACAGAATCTCAGAATCACCAAGGCTGGAAAAAGACCTTTAAGATCATCAAGTCCAGCCTATGACCAACACCACCACATCAGCCAGACCATGGCACTAAGTGCCACATCCAGCCTCTCCTTGAACACATCCAGGGACGGTGCCTCCACCACTTCTCTGGGCAGTCCATTCCAATGTCTGATCACCCTCTCCGTGAGGAAGTGCTTCCTAATATCCAACCTAAACCTCCCCTGGTGCAGCTTCAGGCCGTGCCCTCTTGTCCTGTCACTAGTTGCCTGGTATAAGAGCCCAACCCCCACCTGACTACAACCTCCCTTGAGGTAGCTGAAGAGAGTGGTAAGGTCCCCCCTGAGTCTTTTCTCCAGGCTAAACGACCCCAGCTCTCTCAGCCCCTCCTCATAAGACTTTCCCTCTAGCCCCTTCATCATCCTCGTTGCTCCTCTGGACCCACTCCAGCACCTCAATATCCTTTTTGAAGTGAGGGGCCCAGAGCTGCACACAGGACTTGAGGTGAGGCCTCACCAGAGCTGAGTACAGGGGGAATGATGACCTGGAGAAGCTCCTGATCCTGGGTCTGGTGCTCACCAGGACGGGACCCAGGCTGTGAAGGGTTGACTTGGCTAAGGGGGTGCCTTGCATGTCTCAGACCTGTGAGCTGGCACCTGGCATCCCTTGCTCATCCCCTTGGTCTCTCCTTGCAGGTGTTCACCTTCCCCCATGTCATCCCTGTACCTTGACTCTTAAGGCACGGTGGAGCAAAGACCCACTCCCAAGTGGCAAGGGACCAGGTCTGCCCCATCATCTGTGGGGGACAGCAGGGGCAGTGGTGGGTGAGCTTCTGCTGCACCATCCCAGCTCATTCCCAGGGCATGAGGGGACCACAGCTGTGCCTGGGCCCCAAACTATCTCCATTGTGGGGGAATCGAGCACAGCATCCTGGCTGTGCTCCAGCATCCTGCCAGCTCCCTGCCAGGTCTGTTGTCCCCACAGCCATGGCCCCAGCCTGATGTGGGTGCTCCCTGCTGCCTGCGCAGCCAACCCAGCTTCTTCCAAGGCGCAGCTGATGCAAGCCAGATGCTCCTGCGTGAGGAGACCCAGTGTGATGGGGAGGGGTGGGGCTCCCAAAATTCCTGCTTTGCTCTGCAGCTGTTGCCACGGGGACCATGACTTTACTCCCTGCCTTCCAGAAAGAGGCAGCTGCCTGTGGGATATCCGCCCTGTTCCTTGTTCTTGGAGTCGGAGACCAGAGCAGGAGCTGGGATCCTCGCCAGCACCCTGGCAGGGACACCCCCCTTTGTGTGGGTGTCCCTAGACCCGAAGTGTCCCCTCATGGGACATGTGGCAGTGGGTGCAGACACAGTGGAGGTGGCCCCTTGCCCCTGCCACCAGGACACCTCTGGTCACCCTTCCTTGGAGATGGGATCCTGCCAGGTGGGACCGTGCCCCAGGCAGGGACAGACAACTGAAGGGACAGAACTTGTTCCACCAGCAGAGCTGGGCTGGGTTCAGGCTGCAGCCATGGCCCAGGGAGAGATCAAAAGCCAGCCACGTGATGATGCTGTTTAGCTACTCTGCCTCAGATTCCCCAGCTGTACATGAGGGCTGGGCACATGGACCAGCATGTCCCTGTGGCAGGAAGCCTGGGCTGCTCCTTGCCTGCACAATTTCAACAACCAAAGGTTTTTCCTTCATTCATGCCCATGTCTTGCTGCAGCCTGGCCCTGTGGAGGCAGGGCAGGAAGGGCACGTGGCTCCCACTTGTCCTGCAGCTGGATCCAGGGGCCAGTGCTGGGAGCAGCGAGTCCTGCTGACCCAGACCCTCTCCTGAGTGCATGTCCTCCAATTCCTCCCAAGGCATCCCTGCAAGGGTCTGAGGGACCCCCTAAATCTGCTGTCCCTGCCAAGGGCAGCCAGGGACACCCCATCAGTCGCGGACCGATAGCAATGGTTATCGGATGTCAGGATGCTTCCGCGACTATCCCCTCCCCCTCGGCAGGGAGCATCCTGACATCCAATAACCATTGCTATCGGTCCACGACACCATCTTTGGACAGGTCCAGACAAGCAGGTTTGGTTTCTTTTGGCTACTGAAAATCATCTGCCCATGGAGGAGACCTGGGGGGTGTCTACAAGCCCAGGGAGACACCAAGTAGGGACACGGTGTCTGTGGGGATGTTCCCCAGCCCTTTTCCTTGGGGAGAAATAGAAGAAACTGTTACCAAATTTTCCCATCAAGAACCTGCCGGCAGGCAGGGCTGCCTGTGCCACCTGCACCGGGGCTTCCTGCAGCTGTCTCTGGACTCGGGTCATGGCCATGGCATGCCTGTGTCTCCCAGAGCTGGGGGCATACAGGGCAGAGCTCAGACACAGCAGTGACAGCCCAATGCAAGCAGGACTTCCCAGTCCGAGCTCCTCGGACCCATTACCTGGCCTCCAGCCAGCTCCTTGCCAGTGATGGAGCCTCCGCAGAGGGACTGGTGCTGGTCAGGCCCTGCCCAACACTGCACAGGCACCGTACATCACCCCACCTGTGAGAACGTGCCACAAGTGACACAGGTTTGCTTGATCTCAGCCCTGGACTCCTCTCCATCACGCTGCTCAGGTCCTGGCAGGCACCTGAACTGGGTGGCAGTGGCAGGGTGAACAACCCGGGCAGGTCTGCAGTGGAGGGAACAAGGGGAAGAGAAACCCAGGCACACTGTACCAGAGTGTGCACCAGCTGCCTGGGCCGACTGCCCCCCCCCCCCCCATGCTGCTGCACACACCTGCACAGCAAAATATTTATCAGTATTTCCCTTTTGGAGTCCCCAGGGGTGATGTGATGGCTCAGCAGCCTGACCTAGTTGAAGAAGTCCCTCCCTGTGGTTGAGAGATTGGACCAGGGGATCTTTAGGGGTCCCTTCCAACCCAGACCATTCCGTGGTTCCATGTGGAGCTGGGAGTGATGGGACACTCAGGGGGAATTGTGGCCCAAGCAGGGCTGGGCTGGGCACGGCAGCTCTGCCAGCGGTAACATCCCCCCCAGCCTCTGAATCTTGCACAGGGCTTTGTGTTGCTACAAAGGCACTGAGCAGCTCTCAGACCACAACAGCTTCTCCATCCCTATTGAAAATTAACAACTCCCACATGGTTCTGGTCAAACTGGCAGGCTAGTCCTACTGGGATGGAGGAGCCCAGCACCCCAGTGGCATCCCTGGCATCCCCAGGGCAGCTGGAGGAGCTTGGCTGGTTCTGGTGGGGTTCTTGGGGTCTGTAGGGGCAGCTGCATCCTCCCTGTGCTCTGCACCACCCAGGACACTCAGATGTGTCAGCTCTCATTTTGCTTTTCTGTCCAAAATCCTGAGCGGGTTTTTCTAGCCCAGCCATTTTTCACATTTTCCTCTGATGAGGAGGCTGCTGCACTGCTGCCAACTCCCAGAAAGCCATAAATCTCCCTGGCCCTTCTAAAATCCTGAAATTAGGGGGAAAAAAGAAAAAAAAAAAAAACAACCAAACAAAAAACGTTTTCTAAACAATACTTGGAAAAGTCATTTATTCCTCTCCAGGGTCCTCAGCCTTCAGCACCCCCATCACTCAGCTTGCCCCTGCACCACCCGCTGAAGTCAGAGCCCATTCCAAAAAAAAACCAAAGGAGCTGCAAAAACCCAAATATTGCAAAATGATTTGGTTAAGAAGAAAGGTGAAGCTTTTGGGGCTGTGTGTGCTGTGAGGCTGGGGGCAGCTCACCCAGCAGGATCCCATATCCACCAAAATGCCCTGGTTGCTTGGTGTCCCATGGGACAGCTCTGCTGGCATGGTCTGGGGGGGGAACATGGCTCCCACTGTGGCTGCACTGTCCTGGGGACAGTGGGAGCACAAAGCCCACCCACTGGTGCTGCCCAGTGGCCCATCTCAGTTCCCTATGACTTTTCCAGGGATTTTCACCATTTTCCTGGGGTGTTGAACTGCTTTTCCTCCTCCTGCCTTCCAGTGGGATTGGTGGCACTCCCGGCTCACACAATGTTTGTGTGGCAGGCTTGGGATGTGGGTCTGCAGGAGAGGCTCAGGATGCCCAGGGAGGTGGTGGAGTCACCATCCCTGGAAGTGTTTAAAAGAAATATAGATGTGGTGCTTAGGAACAGGATTTAAACACTGAACGGGTAGATTAGGTTATGGTGGGTGGATTTAGGTTATGGTTGAACTTGATGATCTTCATGGTCCTTTCCAACCAGGATGATTCTGTGATTCGGTGATTCTGTCTCCAGCCCAGGTCTCCAGCCCACCACTGCAGCATCTCGAGGGCTGCTGGGTTGCTCCAGACAGCCCCTGAGCTTGCTAACAAACACCCCTGGATGACGAGGGGTGGGTGGGTGCCTGGGGGGCACCAGCACAGGCCCTGCTGTGCCAGTGTTCTTGGCACTGCCAGGCTGTCCCTGGGCCATGCACACTGTGTCCATTCTCACACCATGGCTGTGCTTTCACACCTCCAAACTGTACTTCCCACACACTGAGCCCCCACTTTCACAGAATCACAGAATCTGAGGGGTTGGAAAGGACCTTGAAAGATCATCCAGTCCAACCCCCCCTGCCAGAGCAGGGTCACCTAGAGCACATCACACAGGAACTTGTCCAGGCGGGTTTTGAATGTCTCCAGTGAAGAAGACTCCACAACCTCTCTGGGCAGCCTGTTCCAGTGCTCTGTCACTCTCACAGTAAAGAAGTTTTTCCTCACATTTACATGGAACCTCCTGTGCTCCAGTTTGTACCCATTGGCCCGTGTCCTATCACTGGACATCACTGAGAAGAGCCTGGCTCTGTCCTCCTGACACTCACCCTGAACGTATTCATAAACATTGATGAGGTCACCCCTCAGTCTCCTCTTCTCCAAGCTAAAGAGACCCAGCTCCCTCAGCCTTTCCTCATAAGGGAGATGTTCCACTCCCTTCATCATCTTGGTGGCTCTGTGCTGGACTCTTTCCAGTAGTTCCCTGTCCTTCTTGAACTGAGGGGCCCAGAACTGGACACAATACTCCAGATGCAGCCTCACCAATGCAGAATAGAGGGGGAGGAGAACCTCTCTTGACCTACTAACCACACACTTTCTAATACACCTCAGGATGCTATTGGCCTTCTTGGCCACCAGGGCACACTGCTGACTCATGGTCATCCTTCTGTCCATCAGGACCCCCAGGTCCCTTTCCACTACACTGCTTTCCCCACTTGGTTCCCAGCTCCCCAGCAAGGCAAAGAGGAAGGAGCTCCATGTTGGCAACAAACTCCTTTGGGGTTGATGTTGTCCACTCCAGCCCACCCACACCCATGTATGGCAGCACCCAGCTGTGGGAGCATTGTCCATACTGCAGACCAGGAGAGGCACCTTGTCCCTCAGGAGCCTGGGAAAAAACAGCTGGGTATAAAATTAGCTGGAGCTTTTATCGCCGGGATTTTATTTTTAAATGCAATGGAAAATATGTTGCTGGAGGGCAAATCCAAGAGGTCTGGACCACCCTGTGGGATAACAGCATACCTCTGTCCCACAGCGAAGGTCCTGCTGGTCCCAGACAGGGCACGGGGTGGGACCTGGCTGCAGGTGCAGTCAGTGCAGCAGTGAGGACCATGATGGGCTGGTCCTGTCCCTGGGGATGGACCAGGAGCAGTGGGGGCACAGGGGGCATGAGCCCTGCAGGCATTGAGGGGGCCATAAGGTCCCTGAGGAACCCTATTGGGATCTCCCTGTCTGAGAAGAGTGGGACTCTCCAGCCAGAGAAGATACAGCTGAGGATCTGGAAACTTAGGACTGTCCTAGAGGGGCTGGAGAGGGATGGAGCCACCAGCTCTTCCAGCACCTGAAGGAGGTGATGGAGGTGGGAGCAGACTCAGCCCAGCAGCAGCAGGAGCTTTCTGCTGAGACAGGGTGCTGCTGCTGGTGGGTGCCTGAGTCCAAAGGGAGGTTTTTTTGACAAATCCAAGGAGAAGGGACCTACTGAAGGGTGTAAATACAGATAAACCTGGACATCACATCTGGCTCAGAAATCCCTTGAGCTGAAAAGATATGGAGACTGGGAGAGGGCTTACGGGAAATATCACATATTCTTGCTGTCCTCTGCCTCATCCCTGGAGGTGATGGTGGGGGTGAGGGTCCTCCATGGGCTGCAGGTGGAGAGCTGCTCCACCATGGACCTCCATGGGCTGCAAAGGGACAGCTTGCCTCGCTATGGTCTTCACGTCAGGCTGCAGGAAAATCTGTGCCTGGAGCACCTCCTCCCCCTCCTTCTCCACTGACCTGGGTATCTGCAGGGTGTTTCTCACATCTTCTCTCTCCCCTCCCCCAGTTGCTCTGCAGCCCTTTCTACCCTTTCTTAACTACTTTATCACAGAGGATCCACCATCTTTGCTGATGGGATTAGCTTTGGGCAGTGGTGGGTCCTTCTTGGAGCTAGCTGGAGCTGACTGGGTCCAACATGGTGGCAGCTCCTGATGTCTTCTCACAGAAGCCACTGCTGCATGCCCCCACTACCAATACCTTGCCACATAAACCCAACGCAGACCCAAGGCCACCATGTCCCCCTGGCAGCAGGGGGACCAGGCTGGAGCAGCGGGGGAACAGGCTGGGAACAGGATGCCAGTTGCTCATCCCCACCAGCCTCTGCCCAGCTCCCATCTGGTTGACACATGCCAGGCAGGACCATTTCTGCCCCAGCAGAAACCTGGGCTGGTTTTGACTCTCCTGAGGACCCACCATCCCAGGCAGCTCCCCTGGTCCCTGGTGCAGGGTGTGTTTTGGGAGCCAGACTTCTCCAGCTGCTCCTCCAAAAGGAGACAAGCAGCCGCTGGCTGCTGGCTGCATCTCTGGCAAGCTGTCTAAATCCCCAGGCTCTGCCAAATTTCACACTCATTCAAAATGCTATTTTTCTGCCTCAAGAGTTTAACGTCAGCCCTGCCCAGGGACTTGGAGCTGGAAAAAAAAAAATAATTCCAACAATGAATGATTTTCCTTGCAGCAATGCAGTGTCTCCCATTAGCAGCACGTGAAGCTCTGATTACTCTTCCGCGCCACAAATGAGTAAACTCCAGCTGAAGCTGAAAAAATGGCACTCAAGAGTTGCAGCCACATCACCTGCTGAAACCTGAAAGCAGGAGTGAACCAACCTGAAGGTAGGATGTGTCCTTCCCATGCCCTTCCCAGCACAGACCCAGCCCTGCGGGCACAGAGGAGAACCTGGAGGTCACACTGCCAGCACCTACAAATGAACCTGAATACACTTTTCTTCTCCTTTTGTCCCAGTTACAAAGCACAAATGTATTAAAAGGGCAGGGTGGTGGTTTAGAGCTGAACATTTGCAGCCCTGAAGGCCTCAGGGATCATTCCAGGACACCGTATATGTTGGATATTAGGAAGAAATTCTTTCCTGTGAGGGTGGTGAGACACTGACCCAGGTTGCCCTGAGAAACTGTGGCTGCCCCATCCCTGGAAATGTTCAAGGGCAGGTTGGATGGGGCTTGGAGCAACCTGATCTAGTGGGTGGTGTCCCTGCCCATGGGAGGGGGTTGGGACTAGATGATATTTAAGGTCCATTCCAACCCAAACCAGTCTGGGATTCTGTGATTCTCCTGGCTCCATCACCTCTGCAACCACTTCAGCCTCAGGGATGTGTGTTTAACCAATGCCACCCAAGGTGTGGGTCCTGCTTGCTCTTTTGACCTGCAGCACATAACATCTGTCATGGGATTGTGGTTCTTGCAAATCTTTGGCACCCAGTACTGATAGAGGGAGGCTGGACCTGCCCTGAGACCCTGCTGAGGCCAGGGTGCTGCCTGGGCTGAGCGTGATGCTGTGTCGTGGGGGCCATGGAGCAGCCCCTGCCCTGATTCCTGCTGAAGCAACTCCCTCCTCATCTTTCAGAGGCTTTCACCAAGCTGGCTGTCCTTCTTAAAGTGTCCTGAAGAAGATCCACAGAGATGTCTGCTTTGGGGCAGGGTCAGGTACCCTGCAGCACTGGGGTGCATTTGAGGATGTCCATCTGCAGCCACAGAGATCCCTGAGCATACTCAGCAGCAGCCAGCTGCTCATAAATCATCCTGGTTTGGAGTGTGGTGAGGAAGAGGAAATGACTGAGGCTCTCAGGGGCTTTTTGAGAGCTTCACAGCACGTTTTTCTCAAATTGCAACTCAGGGCACCCCATAATGAACTCAGATGCTCCATTTCTCCCTGGAAGAAAAATTGAAGTCCAGCTTTGCAGTTATGTTAAAAATCTGAGAAGTGTAACTATGAAAATCTCTGGAGCACATGAACTCTCTTTTTTCAGATATCAGGATTTGGGTTTGTCTGACTCCCATTTTTGAATTTTAAGTCATTTGAGAAAAAAACCCTTAAGAGAGCTGAAGAACTGGGGGTGCAGGAGGCTGCATACAAACAGCCCCAAAGTGGGCAATGATGGTGAAGCAGGAGCTTTAAATATAGGGAAACAATTGATTTAGTAAATTGACTAAAGCTGATTCATTCCGTGCCTGGGTATGGATCAGTTCAGCAGTACCAGGTGATTTCACAGCAGCTCTGCAGAGCCCAGCCCTGCTCCCCTGGCAGCCCTGGAAGAGCTTGGTTAGCTGGAAGGAGACAAGCCCAGGCGCTCAGGGCTGCTGGGAGGTGTGTGCCGAGGAGTGTCCCCAGGAAAGCAAACTCCCAACAGTGTTTGCCCACAGTAGGAGCCAGCAGCAGCTGGCAGATATCCCAGCAGGTTCAGATGGGAATCTGGGAGGGACTGGGCAGCAGCAGGAAGGGGGGAGGCAGGAGGAAGAACAGGGCAGCCAGCAAGGGCTGGGAAAGGATGTGGGAGAGGAAGGGCTGACCTGGCAGAGTCTTGACCAAACGCACAGCACCTGCCCTCCTGTCCTTGTGCTGCAGTGGATCCGGGTCCCTTTGCTGCCACCCCTGCAAACATGTTCTTGCAGGCAGCCAAGGCCATCACTCAAGCTGACCTCCTTGCCATGGTGGTGGGGAATGATGTCTGTCCTGCCTGTGCCATCACACTGGCTTTGCTCTGCTAGGCACAAGGGGTCCCCCTGCCAGGAGCCATGACAGCTTGAGGCATGAGCGACCTGCCCCGTGCCCCCTGTCAGTGGGGATCCATGATCCTCCCTCCCCCACCGAGGACTCAGGACCCAGAAGCACAGGAGAAACGACTTGCCAAGGTTGCTTAGAGCTGGGTCCTGGTGCTGCTGGGCAGTGTGGTGGGTTTTCAGCCAAGTCAGTAGTGTGGCAGGGGGAAGCCCTTGTCCTGGACCAAAGGATGGTCTCCCAGTCTTGGGACCACCATGGGTGACTCTGAGTCACCTCTAGCTGCCAGCTGGCTGGGGCTGCACACTGGAAGTCCAACAGGCAGGGAAGCATCTGGCTGCCCACACATCAGTTGGGTGGGAGAGGATGGGAAAATGCCATTTGGACTAAGGCTGGGAGGAGAAAGTGTCACTCTCGGCTGGGGCTGGAGCAAGCCCTGGTACTTGGCAGAGGGAATGGCTCTTCAGAGATTTCTTGTTGCATTTTGGGGTGTGGAAAGAACTGGAAACATGCCTGCTGATCAGAGGGTGATCTTCGGGGCCATGTGCCTTTACACAGAGCTAGTAATCATCAATCCAAAGGAAAAACCTGTTGGTGTGGTAAGAAACACCACTGGTACACTTAAATTTAGAGCTTGCCAAGTCTGGTGGCCAGGCTGACAAGGAGCTGCACTGAGCTGGGGCACCTGCAGGTGGGGCCTCTGAGCCACTGTCCTGGGGCTGCTCTCCTGGCTCCTGCTGGGAAAAAGTGGGAACAGGGACCAGCAGAGCTGGAAGGCTGAATGAGATGCCTCCTTGGTGCAGAGCTCTCCCCAGAAGGACCGTGGCATAGGAAGAGGATGGAATGCTACAGGACAGCTCTGCTGGCCATCCCCAACCTCATGGAGAGGACACCAGGGAGCCTCAGACTACATCAGGAATGTAGTTTTTATTAAGTCCTGCCAAAGAACTGGAAAAACCCTCTCCTTTCACCCTGGTTGAGTTCCCAGTGCAAGGTCTTAGCTCAGGCAAGTGTAGTTTGGTTCCAAAGATCAGAAGGAGCCATTGCCCTGGGGTAGAACAGCTTCTCCAGCTGTAGCACTGAGCTACAGTGTGAGGGACACGATGATGTCTCTGGTAAGCAAGAACCCTCCACAGAATGCTGGTCCTCAACCCTGACTGCAAACACCAGCAGAAAGCAAAATGATCTTGCTCAGTGCAAAGCGGAACCAGACTGACGTGGCCTCTTCCTGCATCCCTTCCCAGTGCTCAGGAAAGGTCCTGGAGAAGCATCACCTTGTCAGGCTAAGGCATGCTGTGGGACAGCTGCAGGATGGCCATAGGAAAGTGGCTTATGCCTTGACAGAGGTGCTCCTACTTCCTCAGCTGGCAGCAAATCCACAGAACCCTCCTAGTGCTCAAGTCCTAAAATGTTTTGGTTTGTTGACAACACCTCTAAAGTCTTGAGGAAACCTCAGAGCAGAGAGTTTCTCTAACAGAGAGATGCTCACACAAACCATGTCCCTTTGGAGTTACTTGAATCCTCCTCGCAGCTCAATGCAAGAGCCAAGAATGGAGACAGGTCCTGTTTGCACCTTCAGAGGGCGAAATCCCTCATGCAACCTGGTTAAATGTAAATAATTGGGGGGAAAAAGACCCTGATTCAGGTCAGAAAGTGGCGTGAGTTTGGGGGAAAGTGGATTGCAGTGCTTGCACTCGCCCGAGGCATGGCCACAGTGTGAGGGTCTTGTGTCCTGCCCCAGTGGCCACAGCTTCGTAGTACGAGTGTGGGAAAGCAGCTTGTGCAGGATGGTGGCACAGCCACAGAACCGTTGGCACAGGATGCTTGTGGCCAACAGTTCTTGGCTGCAATGCTGGTGCTGCGAGGTGTGTGCACCCTCTGGGAAGACACCTCCCTGCCCTCTGCCCCCCACTGAGGGCTCCTGGGAAGGAAGCTGTGAGAAAGCTGTGCGGTTTTCTAGAGAAACTGCCTGTTTCCTGGCTGCTTCTGTGCCCAGGCAACAGGGAACAGGTCCTTGCCCTGACATTGCAGAGGCTGCCCTGGGAAACCAGAGAGACAAAAGGTTTTTAGAAAGTAAGGCAAGACTAAGAATGGAGACTTGTGCTTGGGTTTGATCTTCCTTCCAGGCAGGCGTCTTTGCCAGGATGGGGATTACCAGCTTGGATGCACTGGGGTCCTTCCAGTCCTGGAGCACTTCAGTGCCTGTAGAAGGAAAAGCTCTGGGCTTGAAGCCAAGCCTCGAGTGCCTCAGGGAAGGTCTCACCCACAAGGTGTAGATGCAAAGCCACTGGCTCAGGGGACAACTACCCTCAGTCACCCTTTGGCTTGTTGCATCCCATTATTTTTACCCTCTATCAATGGAAACACTAATCTGATTGCAGCCTTGAGGGACTCCACGACATTGGGTGATTTCAATTACTCAATGTGTTCTCCCCCAGTGTTCAGGGCTGTCCCCAAGCCAAGCTGTGGGGAGTGATTCTTTCCATCCTTTCATCTATCCTGCAGGCCTGTCTCAAGGCCAGGCTGGTGACTACCTGGGGAGTGTTTTTCTCTAACTGGAATCTGGTTTTGCCTCATTCTCACTGTTTCACTGTTATCTAAGCTTTGTTTTTATTCTGCATATCCCTTATGTTCTCTTTTATGTGATTTTTTTTTCCCAAATGTGATTTTTTTTCCCCAAAATTTTACTTATTTCAATTAATCACTGACAACAGTTCCATAGCTCTGGCTGGACGCACCTCTGCTGGGCTGAGGGATGTGTCCCCCCAGCAGGACAGGTTTTTGAGTACTCTGTGCAATTTTGGGACTCCATGCAAGGCAAATGAGATATTGTGGGGCTCAGTTGACCAAGTCCTTTGGCTGGTGCAGGACTCAGCCTGCCTGGAGGTCCCCAGGACAGGGACAGCTCTAGGCATGTGGGGTGGCCCATGCTGGCTGCATCCTCTGGAAAATACAGCTGGTTTCTCAGCCGAGTCCATGGGGCTGGGTCCGTCCAGGGAGAGCTGCAGAGCTGGGCCAGGCTGCAGGTGGCCTTGGGGGCTGGGAGCAGGTGACAGCTCCTCCACCTGGCTGTGGGTCCAGCTCTGCTCCTGGGAAGGACTAGGATTGGGGTGGGGGTTGGGACTGAGAGCAAGGCTGGGATTTCCCTCCCCCATGGACCACAGCATGCAGAAAGGGGTTGTGCCCTTGCTGGGGACACCTTTGCAGCCCCTACGATCCCCAGTGTGCTGCTGCCTGCCACAAGGACGATGCTGTCCTCCAGCCAGCCCCTTTCTCTGCCTACTACTTTCCCTGGGTGACTCTGCAGAGTAACAACAGCACCCACAGCGCTCCTGTGCACCCTTGGGAGCAGGCCAGGACCACCCTGGGGCTCACACCAGGACTGAGATCAGTGTTTTGCTCTAGCAGCTCTTGAATGCATCATGGGGCTGCTTGTTCATTGCTCATGGTTGGCCCATGCTGGTGGCTCATCCTAATCCCAAGATTATCGAATGCTTCTGGATCCATCTCCCCTTCACTTGCCGTTGGCCAGGGAGCTTGCAGATGGGAGCCGAAAACCCTGTCCCTAATCCCTCCCTTTGGACCTAGGCCCGGTCCAGTCTCCAGGCTCATTCTGTTCTTCCTGTTATTTCCCAGCCACATGAGGAGCTGCCGTGCCGCCCACCAGGGCTCCCAGATGTGCCGCCCACCAGTGTTTCCAGATGTGCTCACCCATCTTTCACAAAGGCATTGAGAAGTCGTGCTGGGGTTTGGCTGGATTTTTTTGTAGTGGGGGAAGGGCCCCAGGGGTGGCTCCGGTAAGAAGCTGAGAAGCTCCCCCTGCTCCAAAACCAGCCAAGGAGCCATTAGAGGGACAATAGATGCGCCTCTGCCATTAACATACGAAAGAACTGAGAGAAAAGCTGAGCAGAGGGAGCACTTAGTAGAAAGAAAAGAAATGAGGACCTGTGCTGGAGAGGTGAAGTGCAGTGCTGCGGTGAAAATCCTGGTGGTTGATGAGGAAGAAGAGGATTAGGAAAACCTCTCTCCTTTGCCTGGGAAAGCAGCTCTCCCACGCTGAGTAACTCACTCCCCACCGTCTCATCTTCGATCACCTCCTGCCACTTTGTCCCAGTGAATATTTCTCCTACGAGTCCCCTGGAGTGGGAACGGGCTTTGTTGCCCAGCTGTGATGGGGCTGCCTCCAGTACCTGCCTTTCCTGGGGAGCCCGACCCCTCCTCAGATTGAGGGGAGGAAAGCCCTGTCCCCCCCACCCCTCTGAGATGGTCAGTGCCCACAGCAGCTGCAGGGATGTGGAAATAAACCCTGAGAGCCTGCAGATGCCCTGGCAGAGTAAAGACACCAGCATGGTTTGGAGCTGGGGCTCCTGATCTGGACCCCCTTTTCCTGTGATATCCCTCCACTCCTCTGGGCCCAATTGCCATGCCACATCTCACAGGTAAACCTGGTCCTTCTTTGCCTTGGCCCCATAACAGAAGTGACACCCAACACACGAGCTATAAGCCCAGAAAATTGGCATTAAATCATGGGGAACTTACTGCTAGCTCACAGCAAACCTTGGCCCTAAATCTGACTGATGATATGGTTATTTGAGGTTACCCTAAGTGTCTGGTCATGCTGAGGGTCTCTGTCCCCACTGCTATCAAAGCAAACCCCCTAAAATTTCTCCACGTGCCTCTGTCCCTGGGGACACTCAGGCAGGATGAAGTGATGGAGAGCAGCCCTGGGGAGAAGGACTTGGGGGCACTGGTGGATTAAAAGCTGGACATGAGCCAGAAACATGCGCTGGCAACCCAGCAAGCAAAGCCTATCCCAGGCTGCATCACCATCTGTGTCACCAGCAGGTCAGGGGATGGGATTCTGCCCCTCTGCTCCACTATGGTGAGACCTCTCTGCAGTGCCGGGTGCAGTTCTGGGGTCCCCAACACAAGAAGGACATGGAGCTGTTGGAGCAAGGCCAGAGGAGGCCACAGAGGTGATCCAAGGGCTGGAGCAGCTCTGCTCTGGAGACAGGCTGAGAGAGTTGGGGGTGTTCAGCCTGGAGAAGAGAAGGCTCCATGGGGACCTTATTGTGCCCTTTCAGTACTTAACAGGGCCTACCAAAAAGATGGGAACAGACATTTTGCCTGGGCTTGCAGTGACAAAACAAGGAGCAGTGTTTTAAACTGAAAGAGGGTGGATTCGGATTCACCTTTGCTGTGCGGGTGGTGAGACACTGGCCCAGGTTGCCCCGAGGAGTTGTGGCTGCCCCATCCCTGCTAGTGTTCAAGGTTGGATGGGGCTTGGAGCTACTTGGTCTAGTGGGAGGTGTCCCTGCCCATGGCAGTGGGTTTGGACTGGATAATCTTTAAGGTCCATTCCAACCCAAACCAGTGTGGGATTCTAGGATGATGCTCAGAGAGAGAGCATGCCCCTTTTACCTGTCCTTCCAGCAGGTTTCCCAGCTGCTACATGTATGTCCCCTGAGCCCAACAGGTTGGGGGCCATGGCTGGCTGCTTTGGGAGCAGTTAAAATGACAGTGTGAGCTGCAGAGCAGGGTATTCCACTGAGACACCTCCCTCCACCCCACCTGGCTGTGCAGTGCAAGGGCAAGTTGTCCTGGTGCAGGGAGGCAAGTGACAGGACAGCAGAGGTGGAAGGGTGGCAGAGGTGACAGGGCAGCAGGACAACCAGGTGGGGCTGGGCTGGCTCTCCACACAGCTGCTTGTACATAGAACTTGCTTGTTCAGGCAGATCCTTTGCTTCACAACCTGGAGCCCCACAGAGGTGACATCTGTGCCAGCCTTGTGCTGCTGGCATCCGAAATCCACGTCGCTGGTTTCATCAGACAAACAAAGCTGCTCTCTCCTTCCCATGGCATCAGAAGATCCCTAGCTCCATCTTCCAACACAGAGAAAGCCCTCCCTGTCCTTTGCAATAATTTTCCCACTGAATTTGCTTGTGCCTGGAGCTCATTTCATGGTCCTGGCCAGGCACTGAGCACCTGCTGTGGCCGCTTCAGTGCAGGAACCTGCTCCGTCCCCGGGGCTGTGGCTGGGTTCTCCCTGTGTGGGGCAGGGGCTGCCTGCACAGTGCAGGCAGGGGCACAGCCTGCCCTGCCTTGCCCTGCTGCCCTCACTGCTAGTGCCTCTTCTAAACCAGGGATGGTGAGAAATGTCTCCCCTTGCTGAGGCCGAAGCCGCCAGCGCCTGCCCCTGGCCAGGCTGAGCTCAGGGCAGCGTTCCAGCATGCTGCCCTCCCCAGTGCACCCTCACACAGAGATTCCTCTGGCTACACGTGGTTTCACGTGGCTGTCACTTCCCTCAAGTGACTGGGAGCATTTCCAGTATGTCCCAGCTCTTGGTGCTCTATTTGCACTGGAGGTTGAGGCTCCTGGGACACCCTGCCTCAGCCAGGGCTGGGCACATGCTCCCACCGACCTGGGCTCATCCCACCCTGCCCCGTGGGGCCAGGCAGAGGGTGCCAAATGTGACCCCAAGCAGAGAAGGAGGAACAGCCCCCCTTGCAGTGAGAAGGGACACAAACCCCCTTCTCCAGGCCACCTACAGGCAACCTGGGAATAGGGCAGTCAAGTCTGCACCAGACCAAGGTATGGAAGACACTCACATCTCCACTCAAATCCCAGTAGAGTCCTACCACACAAGTAACCTCCTGCAGAAAGGGACTCACTGCAAAATCTCCAAAAGCAAATTAAGGATGAGGAGCAAGGGGCCATCCTTTGAATTCTCCTTGCACCCATAGGGATCTCCCAGCCCTGTTTCTGCTCATTGCCATCCAGAAAAGAGATTTTTGGTGCCTTTTCAGTCTCTGAAGACCTCTTCTCACTGCTTGTCCAGTCATGAAGAGAAACAGGAGGCTTGGCAGCTATTAAATAAGGGATTAAGTACAATCCAGAGAAGATCTTTCTGTGCTAATCCCTGCTGTGGTTGCCCCTGGGAGGCTTGCAGGTGTGCACCACAGAACCACTGAACAGGTGAGGAAGGTGAAAAGAAAGTCAGGAATAGGCAGGTATTTCCCTGTGGAAACTTGAGACCAGGCTTAAAGTCAGCAGGGATGCTGGAGGGCAGCAGAAGTGATGCTCTGCTAACCCACAGAGACAAACCAATGATTTCCTACTGTATTAGCAGCAGCAACAAACAGGAACAATTTTTTTCACAGAAATCAGTATATTAATGTATTGGAGTTGATTGACACAGGTTTTCTGGGGGCTAAATGCTGAATGAATTGAAGTGAGAGGGTGGACATGCCTGCAAACACTCCCAGGTCAAAAACAGCAGTCTTTGAGAGAAGCCCTGTGCTGTGGTGATGGGCACCAGCTGGGTGAGGGGCACTTGCTCTGCCCTTATTTAGTCATTTTCTTCCCCAGACTCTGCTGCTGGTCACAGCTCCAGGGGATGACACCAGAGCTCATCCCCAGATGTCACCTCCAGCAGCAAAGCCACAACAGCATGTGGGGACTGAGGTCCCCCAACCACAGGCCCTTAGTGCAGGCTGGGCCCCTCGAGCACCTTGGCATCCAGAGACCACAGTGATGGGCAGGAAGCTCTGCAGAAGCCCCGTGCAATGTGCTGGGCAGCTGGGACCTGCAGCAAAAGTGGTTCGATTTGGAAAAAATTGACAAGTGGGACAGGCTGTGAGGAACCTGAAGTGTGACTCCCAGCCTGCAACCCAGCCAGGCTGGAAGCCCTGTCCTCCCTCAGCCTCCTCTCCTTGGTGATATCTCCTTGTTTATTATTTTGTTCACTGTTTTATCCCACTGTGTAAGCAAGATCCAAATGTCCTTCTCAGAGCCAGGGGCCCAAACCTTCCTTGGCTCACTGCTCCACGTGTTAAAGCAATTCATTATTCACTTGTGACCATATTAAAAACAATCTCAATATACGTCTGGGCTCCTCAGGGCTGTCACAAACTCCTTGTAATGATTTAAAGCAGTAATATACTTGTAGCTGTTATTTGTAATACGTGAGACGTTTTTTTGGAGCTTTTCTGTTGCTCAGGGTATTCTCACCTCCACCAAACCCACCCACATCTGGGCTGAGTCCCAGGGCAAAGGCAAAGCCCGGGGTGGGGGGGGAGACGGAGCAGGATGGGGCTGAGTCCTGCGTCAAGGACAATGCCTGTTGGGTGGAGAAAATGGGACTAATTCAAAGGATGCGGCCGGGGAAAAGGGACAGGGTGGGGCTGAGCTCGAAGAAACGGTGATGCCCGAGGGCAGGGAGCACGACGAGGCTGATCACGGGGCAAGGGTGATGCCCGGGGGGACGGGATGGGGCTGAGTCCTGGGTCAAGGACCATCCCGGGGGAAGGGGGCGGGGGAAGTGGGTAGATGGGGCTGATCCCGGGGCAGGAGTGATGCCTGGGGCGGGGGCAGAACGGAGCCCAATCCGACACAGGGGCAGCCCGACCCCACCCCCGCAGCCCGCCGGAGCCCCGTGTCCCGCCTGCGTGGGCCGGGGCTGCGGTGACTCAGCCGGGAGAGGCGGGCGAGGAGGAGGAGGAGGTGGCGGCGGCGGGGCAGGAGGCAGCAGCGGCAGTCGCTGCAGTCGCCGCAGAGCCGCTCACCTGCCCCGCTCGGCCCCCCCGCCATGGCTCGCCGAATCGCCGCCGTCCTCCTGCTCCTCGCCCTCGGCTGCCTCCTGGGCATCCTCCTGCTCTGCCTCGGCTCCGGGGACACGCGGGGCCCGCCGGGCTTCAAGGTGAGCGGGGCCGGCACCGGGGACACCGGGCACGAAGGGGGCAGGGACAGCAGGCACAGGAGGTCCTGGGCTACCAGGGCTTGGGGAGCCGCAGTGGGGACCCCGATCTGCAGGATGCCCGGGGCGGGAGCGGCTCCAGTCCCCAGCACATCCCCGGAGCCACGGGATGGCAGAAGGGCTGGGGGTCCCCGAGCAGCAGGGCGGGAGCAGCTCCCTCCGGGCTGCGCAGGGCCGGGGCTGTCCCGGCCCCAGGCCGGCAGTGAGCCCCCTGCTGCGGGGACCCCCGGCCGCCCACGCCTGGCATCACAGGTGTGCGTTTTGAGAGAGGATCCACTGGACACCCTAAAATAGTGGTGGCGTGTCCGAGTGCGGCCCCCCAGCCCGGAGCAGCTGTGTCACCACCCAGCACGTCTGTGCTGAGGCCGGGGCACTCCTGGGCACCCCCGGCATCGCCCGCGCTGCATCGCCGGAGCCAGGGCTGCTGGACCAGAAATGCACTTCCCCGGGAGAACAAGCTGCTTTTTTTTTTTTTCTTTTTCATTGTAAATTTAGATGCTGAAAAAAGTTCCCCACCAACTTCTTGTTGGCTAAGTTCCCCAGTTGACTGTTTTGCAGTCTCAGTCTTGTTTTAAAAAAGCTGTTGGGTGTTTTTGTTTTGTTTTGGGGTTTTTTTGTTGTTGTTTTTTGTTTTGTTGTTGTTTGTTGGGGTTTTTTTTGTGTGACAGACAGAGCCATTCCATGGAGTGAAGGCTCTTGTCCTGGAAAATAGCTCATCCAAACCCCCTGTTTTCTCATCCCAAGCCATTTACTTGGAAACTTTCTGAGCTGGCCTGAATGCCAGATGTGTTCCTTTCACTCCGTGTTTGTCAAATGCAATGAAGATGAGGTTGAGAAAAACGAGTTGGCTTAGCCAAAATGATCCTCGATGCTGTCGGTGTAACTAGTGATGATTAACTCTTTCTCTCTGACACCTTTCTTTGCCACCCATTGCCACACACTGAGGCATATTGAGCAGTGCCCGTGGCTGGTTTCAAAACAGATTTTTGTATCTTTGGACATGAGGGAATTACACAGATCAGTGCTGAGCCCTATGTGCAGCACTTGGTTCAGCCTGGGAAGACTTTTCTGCTCCTGGTTCCAAGATGGAGCTTTGCTTTTAAGTCAGGTGCATTCCCAGAAATTTAATGTTTTGTTGTGTTTTTTTTTTTTGTCCTTTTTCTCTCTCTGAAGGGTAGCGCCTTACAGTCTAAAGGCAGCCCTGCAGTTTGGGACGGAGGATCCCTGAGAACTCATGTGGGTCTTGAGCCCACTCCACCTGACCCGTGGACTTGGGGTCTTGCACCATTCTTGGATGTGCCAAGTGCACATGGAGTGTGCAGTGAGGCACTGCCCACTGGAGCTTATCATCTGTGTCATGGCAGTGCCACGTAGGCACTGAGGGGTTTGCTTTTGCACAAGACTCAAGACCTCTTTTTGGGGATGCAGAGCTTTGGCATAATCTAACTCAGCCCAGAACGTGCAGACATGATGTAGAGGTTGTTCCCACTGCGACCGACCCCAGGCAGGTGGTCTCACCCACCAGGGCAAGACATGCTGGCTCGGTCCACATTGGCAGCAACTGCTGGCTGATAGCACTGTTCACTGCTGAGCTAAGACTCCATGTCTTCCCTTCCCAGCTCCTTTGCTTGGAATATAGCCCTAAAAATACTCCAGATTAGTTATTCTGTTGCTAGAGGGAGCACGGTGTTCCCCTTCCCTCGCTGGTCCATAGCAGGGCTTTCGGCACCACTGCTGTCAGCTGGAGCTGTTGCCTTCTTTTGACAACAATTTTTCCTTCTTTTGGTAAATCTCTTCCCTGGCTGCTACAAAGCCTGCCAGGCTCTTCCTCTGCCAGCCATCCTGGCAGAGCTGCAGCTTCCACGGTGGGAAGGAAACCTGTTGTAGCCCACCACAGGCCTGGGGTCCCTGTGGGTCTTGCCGCCCTCAAGGAAGGCCAACTGTTGTGGGGCCAGGCTGAGTCCCCACTGCCCCATGGGTCCACCCAGAGAGCCTGTGGGGTGAGGGCTGGAGGCCCAGGCAGAGCTGTGGGGCATGGTGCTGGGCTGCAGTGAGTTGGGCAGTTCTCAGTGTGTCCCCTGCCTCCTCCCCTGGGGTGTGGAATATTTCTAGGCAGAGCCATGCACTCACCAAGACACCTGAGCCCTACCGTGTTTTCACTACCCCATGGCCTCTGGGGACATCCCTGCCCTCTGTGCCCCTTCTGCAGCAGCTTCAGGACTGAGCAGCCCTGGCTTGGGCTGGACTGAGCAATACCACAGTGTGACAGAGCCCGTGGGGCCACGGGTGACCCAGGAGGCAGCAGGGCTAGGGGTGGCACAGGGACACTGTCCCACTGTGGGGCCACACCATCCCCCAGCCCTGTGGCATTTCGTGGGTCTGGTCAGGGGGTCCTGTTGTTAGAAAAATCCATCATCCCAGTGCTACCACGAGATGCTGGGATGGGGAACTGTCCCACGGACTGGGGCAGGACCATGAATATGTGTGTGAGGCCCTGGCAAGCCCCGGGGTGTCGGCAGCTGAGCATGTCAGGGAGGATGAGAGGGATGACAGGAGCCAGGTGCCAGTATGGGAGGGTGTCAGGGCATCATTGTGTCCCTCCAGCCCTCGTTTCCAGCCCACTCCTTGGCAGGCACAGGATGTCTGGGCTGGAAGAGCTGATGGGCAGTGCTTACGCTGCAAATCACTAATGAGATGGGCCTTCAGCCCAGTTTCTCCCTCCCTGGGCTTCTCATCTGCTGGGGCTCTGCAGACAACCTGCCTGTGCCCCTTGTGTGGCTCTGCTGCCCGGGCACAGGGCCTGGGACAGGGACAGGGACTGGCACCATCGCAGCCCCACTGTGAGTGACCCCCATCTCTGATTCCCATGCGGGTGCTGAAGGCGTGTGTGTACCCCCAGGTCTGGGAGAAGGGACTGGACCTCTCCATCCCTGGGAACCCTCTTGGCTATCCAGGTCAGTCTCAGCCCCTTGGTGCACACATGCCTGCGCTCACTGCCACCAGTGCTGCCGGGGAGATCAGCGTCTCCGTGGGGACAGGTTGGGGTACACAACCCTGCACCCCGGCAGCTGAGCAGGGGGGCTGGTGCCAGGTCGCAGAGGCTCCCCTCATGTTGGAGCAGCCAGCAGTGAGCTGTGGCGTGGGTGCTGGCTGGATGCCGGGCACTCCCCACACTGTCAGCACCCACCACACGGCGCCAGGTCGTGTTGCCACACGTTCTCACCTCGGCTGGGCCCTGGCACTGCTGGCTTCGCTGCTGGGGCCAGGTAGAGGGTGCCATGGCCCGGCCCTCACCAGTGAGTCCTGGGTCCCTAGCCACCTTTGCCACCCTGCACCAGGATGCAATGGGCTCTGCCCACCCAGACACCGGGACCCTGGGGAGACATCCCCACCCTGACCCGCAGCAAAGAGCACTGGGATGCACCCGTGTGGGGCATCTGGTTCTGCAGCCTGCCTGGGACGTGCTGCTGTCACCCCAAACAATGACACCTCCCCGCTGGCCTTGCCCTGGGCCGGGGGGTCGGTGCTGCCTCCCACTGCCAACTACCTTGCATAGGCAGTAGAGCTGCAGTGCCAGCTCACTGTGGAGCTGGAAGCAGAGCACAGCTGAGCCAGCCCTGGTCAAGGCAGCAGGAAATCCCCTGAACATGGTGTCCCCCAGTGCAGGCATGTGCTGTTCCCATGCCCAATCTGTATCCAGCTGGGTGTCCAAGCTTGCATGGCCATGTCTCTTTCTGTTGTTGGGTGGGTCTGGTGTCCCTAGCACTGTTCTTCCTAGGGTATCCCCTTCTATGGCTGTGGCACCAGGTGTCCCCAGTGCTGTAGGTCATCCTCACTGCCTCCTGCTCCAGCATTTCTTAGTCCCTGCCACCCTGCAGGTATCCCCATCTCCAGCCTTGTCCTCTTCTGCCAGCTGCAGCTCCCCCCCCCTGTGTCATCCTGGGGCTGGAAATGCTCCCAGGGTCCCAGCTGTGCTCAGCCACTGTGTGTCATTCTCCTTTGGGAACAGGTTGTCACCCTGCTAATGCTAGTGTCGCTCTGGGTGAAATCTTGGGTGGCAAGGAGGTGGTGTGGTGCCCTGCAAAGACACTGGGGACATCTGCACAGTGGCCACAGGGCATCTGGGCACACGTGTGGCAGAGGTGGGCAGGGGATCTGCTGGGGTTGGACCCTCCCTGGAGACCTCCGTGGGGATGCCTGCACCCACCTGTGAGGACTGGGACAGTGAGGAGGACATGTCAAGAGGACCATGAGGTGGGAGCTGGTGGTGACCTGTCATCAGGCATCCCCTGTGACAAGTGGCTTTACTGGGACAGAGTCGTCAATCTTTATTGCTCGTGCTTGTGCCTTGTGGGTGATGCCCTATCTGGGGGTGCAGGGGGTGCCTGTGGGGTCCTGGGCAGGCAGGAAAGGGTGCTATGGCAAGGAGGGGCAGGGGGGGACACTCAGTGTCAGGGGTGCACGGCCTGTGGCACACTGGGCAGAGGAGGGGCCTGAGAGCCCCAGCACCCAGCCCAGAAATGGGCCAAACTGGATGTCCTGCTCCTCTGCTTTGTGCTTTAGAGCAGCAGCTGAAGCGGGGGTGGGGGCTGCTGTTGTCAGAGCCCCCCTTCTCCCCTCCAACGTTCAGTGTTGCTGGGAGGTGCCCCTCCATGCGTGCCCTGGCACACCAGCCCCGCTCTGCCCACAGAGGGGGATTCCCTGCTGGCTCGTGGCTTTTGGCCCAGAGCCACCGAGAGCTGACAGGAGCCAGGGTAGGCTGGGGGGGCCACCTGCTGGAAATGGTTCCCTGGGGAAGCAGGGGGTGCTGTTTGTCTGGGACCCATGAGAATGGGAGTTGCCTCTAAGCAGGGATCCCCAGATGTCCCTGCCTGTGCTCTGACACACTATTTCTGCAGCTACCTCGGCTGGAGCCTGCTCTGTGGGACAGGGATGGGGACAGGGATGGGACCAGGGGCACCCAGCCAGCAGGGCTGGGGTGGCTCCTGGTGCTGGGCAGGGAGAGGAGCTGCCTGCCCCAGCCAAGAGGCTCTGCCAGGTGTGGACAGCAGGCAAAGCCTTTGTACCAGACAGGTTTAAGACTTGAGAGGTTTCACCCCAGAGATGCTCAGCTGCTTCCCCCCCTCCTCCCTGGTCCCACCCCAGCCTTGCAGCCCCCTCGGGCAGCAAAGCAGCTCCAGGAGCATGGGGGTGCCCAGCACAGGCAGCCCTGAGCCCATGGGCAGTGGGGCTGAGGCAGAGGGATCTGGCCAGGGGGGCTGAAGGCAGCATGAGCAGCTTCTCCTTGGGAGCTGGGTAACCTTGTTTGGCAGGAGGGAGCGAGGATATTTATAGCTGGAGAATGGCCGAGCCATACAAGGGCAGGAGGGACAAGATGCCTGGCTGCCCTTCTTTGGCAAGGCATCCCTGATGGGCAGCTCCCAGGTGCCCCCCCCCACTGGCCCCCGGGACCCCCGGCACCCCTCAGCACAGGTGTGATGGGGTGGGGAGATGGGAGCAAGTGGGACGAGGGGGGGGCAGCCTCCTACTCTCTGCTCCAGGAGACAAGGGGGTCACTGTGCCCAAACAGCTGGCATCCCTGTGCTGTGCTGAGCGGTGTCCTGGGGTGGCTGCTACCCCCAGCAGGGAGAGTGCCCACTCCCAGCCCTGTCCTGGGCAAGCAGATGTGGGCAAGAGCATGCCCATAATGAGCTGCTTGCCTCTGCCAGATGATGCTCCTGAAGCTTCCAGGCAGGGCACAGCAGGTGGGTGAGCCCCAGTGCATTCTCTTGGGGTGGCCTAGGGCAGCCTGGGGGTCTCCTGCCTCTGGCCTGACCCACTGACTCCCCCCTGCAGTACGGCATCGTGCTGGACGCTGGGTCTTCCCACACAGCCATGTTCATCTACAAGTGGCCGGCGGACAAGGAGAATGACACCGGGGTGGTCAGCGAGCACAGCATGTGCGATGTGGAGGGTAAGGGCTGTCCCATCCCTGGGGCTGGGGGCAGGGTCTGTCATGCCTCCTGTGGGCAGGGCACCATGACAGTGTGAATGCCCCTGCCATGCCCAGCTCCCTCCCTGTGTATTCACCAGCGCAGTGAGGTGTTGTAAGGGATCCAGCTCAGTTCCCAAAACCTCTCTGATCCCCCGAGGCTTGCAGCCCTTCATGCCTGTGGTTTCTCTTTTCCTGGCATGCACTTCAGCTGCCTGCCTAACCCAGCGAGGAGCGAGGGATGGTTTCCCACTCTCCATTTAAGCATCCCTTCCCTGGCTGCCAGCTGGTGGGGTAATGCAGTGTGAGTAGGGAGATGTGGTTGCACTCTGGTTGACTCCATGCCCACAGAAACCTGCAGCACCTGCCTTTTCACCAGGCTGGGAGGGACACAGCTGCCCACTCAGCATTTTGCCACCCAGCATTCTCCCGCCGAACCTCTGCCCACCCCCTTGCAGGCAGCAATGCTCTTTCCTCTTCACAGGTCCCGGCATCTCCAGCTACAGCTCCAACCCTCCAGCTGCCGGCACAAGCTTGAAGCACTGCCTGAACCAGGCCCTGAGAGATGTGCCCAAGGAGAAGCAGGTGGGCACCCCACTCTACCTGGGTGCCACAGCTGGCATGCGCCTGCTCAAGTGAGTGCTTGCTCCAGCCGTGCCAGCTGCCTGGCCTCAAAAGCTGCCTGGGGGCCCTGCCATGCCACCCTGCCATCTTGCCACGTGTGGCAGGAGTGGAGATGGTGAAGCACAGCTGTGATGTCTCCCCTTGGCCAGGCAAAGCTCCTAACCCTCCCAGCTTCCCAGCTCCATGTCTCTTTGTCCCCTGCAGAGGTGCTGCTGCCTCTCAGAGCAGGAGATGCTCCAGGGCACAGCCAGTACATTCCTGGCTGAACAGGGGCTGGCATGGGGCCAGAACGGGGATAACCCAACCAGGCTTTTTGGCCAGCCAGGAGGAAAGTCCCGCTGTGCCCACTGCCAGCCTGACAGGATGCAGTGAGAATAATTACCTCCCAAAAACCACACAGAGGAGGGAGTTGTGCTCCCTCAGCCAGCCATGGGGTACAGCTGGAGGGAGGATGGAGCACATCTCCACCCCTGCCACTCACCTCCTTCTAGAGCAGAGACAAGGGGAATTAGCTGGGTTTTCAGGGGCCATCCCCACCCGTATCCAGGCAAGGACCCAGCTGCTGGCCCCCAAGGGCGGTGGGAGCGGCGGGGGCTTCGCTCGGGCCCCCCAGCACAGCCCTGTCACTCTGCCCACAGCATCACCAACCAGCAGGCTTCCGACACCGTCCTCAGTGCCGTGGCGGCCACGCTGAAGTCGTACCCCTTTGATTTCCGGGGTGCAAAGATCCTGTCAGGGGAAGATGAAGGAGTCTTTGGCTGGGTCACTGCAAACTACCTCCTGGAGAACTTCATCAAGGTGGGCAGTGGAGCGCAGTGCCTGTCAAGGACAGCTGCGGTGGCCAGGCTGTCCCACAGCTCATCATATCCTTGTGCACACTCTTGTCTTCCTTGTTCAGCGTGGGTGGATCGGGGAATGGATCCAGCCCCAGAAGAAGACGCTGGGGGCCATGGACTTGGTGGTGCTTCCACACAGATCACCTTTGAAACCAAGGACACCATTGAAGACCCCAGAAATGAGGTGATGCTGAAGCTGTACGGCCAGGTGTACAAAGTGTATACTCACAGCTTCCTCTGCTACGGAAGGGACCAGGTCCTCAAGAGGCTGCTCTCAAAGCTCCTCCAGGTACCAGTGTGTGCTCAACAGGGATGCTGCCTTACATCACCCTGCTGCTGCCCCCTCACCCTGGCATTTATAGAGTGGTGTCCCCCAGCCCTGGCTCTACGACAGCCCTGCAGGGTTGGCTGCACACCTTTCCCATCCATCCCCTGGGTTTTGCCCCCAACCGTCCTCCCTGGTCCCAGGGCTTCCTCCCACCCTCTCCATAAGGTGTTGCACCCCTCAGCCAGAGCCAAGACACCCTGAGTCCTCTCAAGACCCTTGTGGCAACTGCCAGCTCTACGTCCCACTGCATAAGCTCTTCCACATCTCCCTGGAAGGGAAATGGAAGCAGGCAGGCAGTGATGTTGGGGAATGCCAGGGCTATGACATGGCTCACATGTCCCATGTGTTTCTTCTCTGGCAGGCTGAGAACTACCAAGCAACTGTCTCCTATCCCTGCTGGCCCACGGGCTACCACAACAGCCTGTTGCTGAGCAGCATCTACAACAGCCCCTGCACAGAGAAGGAGAGGCCCAGCCTTGCCCTCAACACCACCATCACTGTGGTTGGCACCGGGAATGGGAGCCTCTGTGCTCTGCACGTCAGCAAGCTCTTCAACTTCACCACCTGCTCCTTCTCCCACTGCTCCTTCGATGGCGTTTTCCAGCCACAGGTTTCGGGAAATTTCATCGTAAGTCCTGGCATGGAGCAGGGTGGTGGGCCTGGCTGCTGGGTGGGCAGGTGTCCCTGGGCCTCAGCATCATGCATGGCAAAGCCAGACCCCCAACTCTGCGAGGGTGGTCACTTGTGCCCACCACAGCTGTTCACCTTGAGAGGATTTGCTGCCAGCCTGCCCCCCAGCTGCCTCCTTTCCTCCATCAGGCCTTCTCTGCCTTCTTCTACACGGTTGACTTCATCCAGACGGTGATGGGGAGACCTGTACACTTGCCCAGTGACCTGAGGGATGCTGCTGAGACCATCTGCGCCACCAGCTGGAGCGAGGTGGGCTCTTTGAGCACAGTGGGGACCAGAGGGCTGCTCCTAATAGGCATCACCTGGGCTCTGAAAGCAGCCCTTCGAGGGGGCACAATGTCCTGGCACCCATGGAGCAGGGGGAGGGTGGGTGACAGCTCCTACATGGGACCAGGAGAGACTCAGGTGGGTATGGGCAGCACTTCAGCCAGCCAGATGTGGCCAGCCAGAGCTTCAGGCCAAAGAAAAACAGCCTGGACTCTGTTGGCTGACCTCTTTTCTCTCCCTCCATGCACCCTACCCAGCTGCTCCAGAAAGCCCCCAAGCTGGAGAAGAGGCTGCCGGATTACTGCGCTGTCAGCACATTTGTTTATTTGCTCACCACCAAAGGCTACAACTTCAACAACCATTCCTTCCCCAACATCGCCTTCCAGAAGAAGGTGGGTAACACCAGAGCACACGCTCATGCCATGGTATCTGTTTGAAGTTAGGCCAAAAAGCCCTGCAGAAGAAGATCTCGGGGAACAGGGGCAGGATAGGACTCCCAGTTTTTAGGTGGATCTTCTGGGAGATGGAAAAAAAAAGGAGCTGAGCTGGGGTCATGGAGTCTTCCAGTCCTTCCTTGGCCCTCAAGACACCAGCCATCTGAAGCAACTCTTTGCTCAGGCTTGTAGGGAAGTTATCGCAGGGCAGGATCCCACCTTTGCCCTCACCTGCATGAGCCATGAGATGGGCAGCAAGATCAGGACTGGCCTGAGCCAACAAGATCCTGCTCCCATTGGATGAGCCCAGCTCAGCACAGAATGGTCAGTGCTTCATGTCTGGGCTGGCTTGACCTGTGGGCAAGCAAGGGCTCAGGGTGCTGTGGACTCCCCCACTCCCTTGGGCTGACACTGAGGTGATCCCTGGAAGGTCTTTGAGGCTGGTGGAGCTGGGTTGACCAGGGTGGTGCCCATGCCATGCTGTTTCCACAGGCAGGAGAAACCTCCATTGGCTGGGCCCTGGGCTACATGCTGAACCTCACCAACATGATCCCAGCAGAGAAGCCCTCTTCCCACAAAAGCATGCTGTACAACTACTGGGTCATCCTCATCCTGCTCTTTGTGGTCACCACCCTGACATCTCTGGTGACTGCCATCTGCCTGCTCCGGCGCAGCAAGTCCAGCACAATCTAATGGCAGAGACAGGGTGAGCCTTGCCTGGAGGACCCAGCACCTCCCTTCTGTTGGAGTCTCCATGGCCTGAACACTTGGGATGTGGCAAGTGCTCGGGGCTGTCGTCCTCTTCTTCCAGTACCCTACTCTGCCTATCCCTGAAGGAAAGCTGTCCCTTTCTGCCCTCCCCTTGCTTTCAAGCTGCAGAAAGGGAGGGCAGAAGAGGACTGCTGGCCCTGCAGGAGGATGGGTTAAGGGTTTCCCAGTGCTACTCAGGGAGGGACCCCAAAGCAGGCTCGGGATGTGGATTTTCAGACCTGGGGCATCTTTCTGTCACTAGGCCTGGGCTGGACTGGACCATTAAATCCAGACAACAGCATGATTTATTCTCATGTCCACAAAGTGTAATTGAGGAACCAACAAGGAGAGGTGCTGTGCTGGACCCTGTTCTCACCAACAAGGAAGGGCTAGTGAGGGATGCTAGGATCAAGGGCAGCCTTGGTTGTAGCGACCATAACATGGTGGAGTTCAAGAGCCTTAGGGCAGCAAGAAGGGCTCACGGTAAGCTTACTGCCCTTGGCTTCAGGAGGGCAGATTTCAACCTCTTCAGGGATCTGCTCGAGAGAGTGTCCTGGGATAACATCACAGAATCATCAAGGTTGGAAAAGACCTTCAAGATCATCAAGTCCAACTGTCCCATTAAACGATCTCCCTCAACACCCCATCTACCCGTTTTTTTAACACCTCCAGGGATGGTGCCTCCACCTCCCTGGGCAGCCTGTTCCAAGGCCTCACCACTCTTTCTGTGAATAGATTTTTTCCTAATGTCCAATCTGAACCTCCCCTGGTGCAACTTGACCCCATTTCCTCTTGTGCTATCGCTGGTGACTAGGGAGAAGAGGCCAACACCCACCTCACTACAACCTCCTCTCAGGTAGTTGTAGAGGGCAATGAGGTCTCCCCTCAGCCTCCTCTTCTCCAGGCTCAACAACCCCAGCTCCCTCAGCCTCTCCTCAGAAGTCCTGTTCTCCAGACCCCTCATCAGCCTCGTTGCCCTTCTCTGCACCCTCTCCAGAACCTCAATGTACTTCCTATCCTGCAGTGCCCAGAACTGCACCCAGTGCTCAAGGTGTGGCCTCACCAAGGCCGAGTAGAGGGACAGGATCACCTCCCTGGTCCTGCTGGTCACACTATTCCTGATGCAGGCCAGGATGCTGTTGGCCTTCTTGGCCACCTGGGCACATCCTGGAGGGGCCCATGAAGGCTGGCTGATATTTAAGGATCACCTTCTCCAGGCCCAAGTGCGATGCATCCCAACTAGGAGGAAATCAGGTAGAAACTCCTGGAGGCTGGTGTGGATGAGCAAGCAGCTCCTAGAAAAGCTCAAACCTAAGAAGGAAGTATACAGAGGGTGGAAGCTATGCCAGGTACCCTAGGAGTATTACAGAGAGGTTGTCCAAGCAGCTAGGGATCAGGTCAGGAGGGCCAGATGGAATTAAATCTCGACAGGGATGTAAAGAGCAGTAAGAAAAGCTTCTATAGGTATGTTGAGGATAAAAGGACAACCAAGGAAAACACAGGCCCTCTCCTGAAGGGAACGGGAGACCTAGCTAGGCAGGATATTGAGGAGGCTGAGGTTCTCAATTACTTCTTTGCATCAGTCTTCTCTGGCAAGGGTCCAGCCTCATCGCAAAGGCCACAGCAGATGAAAGTGGGGACTGGGAGAACAAAGCACCCCCCACTGTAGCAGAACAGGTTCATGACCATCTAAAGAACCTGAAGGTGCACAAGTCTGTGGGACCTGATGGGGTCCATCCACAGGTCCTGAGGGAGCTGCGGATGCAGTTGCTGAGCCTCTGTCCATCATATTTGAGAGGTCATGGTGGTCTGGGGAGGTTCCCACCAATTGGAAAAAAGGTCCCATAGCCCCTATTTTTAAAAAGGGGAAAAGGAAAACCAGGGGAACTACAGGCCGGTCAGTCTCACCTCTGTGCCTGGCAAGATCATGGAGCAGATCCTCCTGGAAAATCTGCTAAGGCACATGGAAAATGAGGAGGTGATTGGTGATAGCCAACATGGCTTCACTAAGAGCAAACCATGCCTCTTACGACAAGGCTACAGAGATGGTGGATAATGGCAGAGCAACTGACGTCATCTACCTGGGTTTGTGCAAGGCATCTGACATGGTCCCACATGACATCCTGGTCTTCAAACTGGCAAGACATGGATTTGACAGATTGAGCACTGGGAGAATCAGTAATTGGCTGGATGGCCCCACCCAGAGAGTTGTGGTCAATGGCTCAGTGTCCCAGTGGAGGCAAGTGATGAGTGACGTTCCTCAGGGGTCAGTACTGGGACCAGTGCTGTTTAACATCTTTGTTGCGGACATGGACAGGGGATTGAGTGTCTCCTCAGCAAGTTTGCTGACAATCCCAAGCTGTGTGGAGTAGTTGACACCCTAGAGGGAAGGGACACCATCCAGAGGGACCTTGACAGGCTGGAGAGGTGGGTCTGTCCCAACCTCATGGAGTTCAACAAGGCCAAGTGCAAGGTCCTCCACCTGGGTCTGCGCAACCCCAGGCAGAAATCCAGGCTGGGGGTGAGAATTGCTGGAGAGCAGGAGACCAGTCCTGAGGAAAAGGACTGGGGGTGGGAGGAGATGAGAAGCCGGACATTAGGCCCCAGTGAGCGCTGGAGCCCAGAGGGCCAATTGTGTCCTGGGCTGCATCAAAAGAAGTGTGGCCAGCAGGGCCAGGGAGGGGATACTGCTCCTCTGCTCTGCTCTGGTGAGACCCCACCTGGAGTGCTGTGTCCAGCTCTGGAGCCCTCAGCACAGGAGAGATATGGAGCTGTTAGAGAGGGTCCAGAGAAGGGCCAACAAAGATGCTCAAAGGGCTGGAGTAGCTCTGCTATGAAGACAGGCTGAGAGAGTTGGGGCTGTTCAGTCTGGAGAAGTCTCTAGGGAGACCTTGGAGCACCTTCCAGTGCCTGAAGGGGCTACAGTAAAGCTCGGGAGGGGCTTTTCACCAGAGAGGGAAGTGATAGGACAAGCGGTAATGGTTTTAAACTGAAAGAGGGGAGACTGAGGTTAGACATTAGGAGGAAATTCTTCACCATGAGAGTAGGAAGGTACTGGAATAGGTTGCCCAGGGAGGTTGTGGCTGCCCCCTCCCTGGAGGTGTTCAAGGCCAGGTTGGATGAGGCTTGTGCAGCCTGGTCTGGTGGGAGGTGTCCCTGCTCATAGCAGGGAGGTTGGAACATGATGATCTTTAAGGTCCCTTCCAACCTTCACCCGTCTATGATTCTATAAGTGGGTGGAGAGCATTACTTAAGCCAGCCCTTATAGTTGACCACTCCAGTCTATCCCTGGAGCAGCAGGCCCACCTCCCAGGAGTGCTGGCCATCACCCAGAGCCCATGCTGGCTTTCTGGCTGATGCACGAACCCCAGTGACCTTGCTGAGGACCACTTCTTGCCCTGGACTTCCACCAGCCTCAGCACAGAGGCTTTGGGTAGGGGCTTAGGAACAAACAGATGTGGAGATCAGGCAGCTTCCCAGGTTGCACTTCAGCAGCTAGACACAGTGCCTTCCCTATTCCTGTGGTTTCTCAGCCAGACTCACTTTTGCCATGGCCAGACTCTCCTCCATCCCTCCAGAAATTCCACAAAAAGCCCCTATGGCTCCCTGGTTCATGGCTGTGCCAGCTTTAGGACCTGCATCACTCCACGCCACGTAGCTGAGGGGATGCACCTGCATTTCCAGTTGAGTAAGAACAGGGACATGCAAGCATGTGGAAGGTTTGGTTTTGTTTGGTTGTGTTTTTTTTATAATCAGAAATAAACCTCTGTAACCACTCCTGTGTCTCTGTGGCACTTGATCAGCAAGAGGTTAATCGAGCCTGCCTGTCCTGCAGGTAGGAGCAGAGCCACGTACAGGGTCTACTCAGACACCACCACAGGTCAGGCTCTGCCTGGAGGTCTCAATCCCTCACAGCCTGCCCCATCCTGAGATACCATCATGGCTTTGTATGCTCTACCAGCTCGGAGAACCTCCCAAGACAGACCAGAGCGAGCTTGAAACCCCACTCCAGACTCAGGCCCACCTGGAGGTCAAAGGGTTTCAATCAGCCGTGGTGGCAAAGCTGAGGTTTCCCAGGTGCTAGAGTCCCTGTCACCCCACAGGTGTGAGCAGGCAGGCTGACTTTGCCCTGTGGTCACCGCTGCACTCACGGCCACAGCCACGAAAACACTGAAGGAGCCTCTGCTCCCAGGGGTCAGGTGCCCAAGCAGGGCAGGGGAGCAGCCGCAGGTTTGGCAATTTGTTGGTGCAGTTGCTGCGCGGGGCCAGTCCCGACTCCTCAACCCATCTGGGCAGACCCTCTAGCCCTGCCCCCTTCCCCCGCACGCCCCGGGGCAGGAACAGCCTCAGCCAGAGCTGCGGTTTCTCGCTGCTTGCTCCGGCCAGGCTCCCGGCACCGCTGGGCTCGGCTTAGCCCACCTGTTCCCTGCAGCCACCTTACTTTTAGCTGTTCTGGTGGCTGCACAGGCCAAGTGTGATACCAGTTCAGGTGACGCTCTTAGCCCCCAAAACCAGTTACCTCCCCAGCTCCCTGTCTCCCTAGAATAGGGACTCCCTCCTGTGGCAAGGCTCGGCGACTGTTTGCAGTCCTCACGAAGGAGGAGGCACTTCTGGTCTCTGAAGCTGAAACGCTGCTGCTCTGTTGTAAGAAACCACCTATCTTCTAGAACATCGACTAGGATTCCCCTTCTGAGAAATTCAGCTGCAGCTGAATCACAACTGGACACCCACCAAGAGCTGCTGGTTTCCCTAGTCACGATTTAGAGTTTGCCATTAGGAAAAAATGAAGTAAAAGAGTAAAAAAATCTTCCCATGTGCCCCTCTGGATGCATGGGATCTGAGGCAGTACCATTCCCCTGCTGGCTGGTTACTGATGTCTGGATAGAGTCTTGGACTGGCAGGGTGATATGCCCCAAAAGCAAGGCTGGCACGTCACAGAGGGGCGCTGGGCATGCATGCTCCCCCTCTGCAGGGCAGAGTGGACACCCAAGAGGATGCAGGGCCCAGCCCAGCCCCATCCAGGCAGGCAAGAAGAGACCTTGCTGCTACGGGGTCAGGGACAGTGACTGGCTAGGCTCAAGAAACAGACAGCACACAGCAACAGCTCTGCCCTTGGCTCAGACCTGTCCCTGCCTGCAGCCACTTCGCAGCCCAGTGCTCCTGGATTGTGGTGCCGTGGTCGCAAGAGGGACCACAGCACTTTGCTCCAACGTTTACTGCAGGGTGACACTCACCACCTGCACCTCAGCTCTTCCTGTCCCACCATCAGCCTCTGCTTTGCACACAATGTGTGTTTTCAGCTCTTGATGTTTATTGTGCACCTCATGTGTGATTTTTGGAGGCCACCTGGTGGGCGACAATCCCTGTGGTGCCTCCGCCGAACTCCCACTGCAGCACTGACTCATCCAAGCTCCCAGGCAGTGCCACAGAGCCCAGCAGTCTCGCAGGCAGCTGGGCAGGCTGGATGGGGTGAAGCTGGACAGGGCACAGTGCCTGTGGTCTGCTGGCTACTCCACAACGTCCCCATACTTGTTCCTCCTCCCTAGGGGTGCCATCATCTCTCTGTCCTCTGGGCTGGGCAGATTTTCTGCAACAGAAAGAACAACCTCCCTGGACCCCCAACTATCCTGGTGTTTGCCAGGGGAGAACAGAGAACCACAGACATCTGGTGAAGTGTTTAAAGCCTCTTCAGCTTGGCCCAGCTTTGGGACCTCATGGTACCAGTGGAGAATGCAGCAAACAGCCATGGGAACCACCCAGCAGCAGCTGTCCTGGTGCCCCTCCAGCTCTGCCCAGAGACCAACCGAGGCATGGAGGGGTTTACAGCATCCCTCCATTGCTTACCCTCTTCTTCCTCTTCCAGCAAACAAGCCCTCCATGCTGGCTCGCAGAAATCCACAAAGCAGGCAGGGACACAAGCAGAATCAAGTGCTCCCACCCCATGCTGCCAGCCCTGCTCAGGTACCCGCAGCACAGGTGGTGGCCCAGAGCACAGAGGCACACAGGAGCCATGGGATCTGGCAGGGGGCTCCAGCCACCCCAGCACTGCTGCCACCCCCTGCGCCTGCTCCATCCCTCAGCCATGGGATGCCAGGGGGCACTGGTCTGGGGATTTTGGCAATGGCACAGTCACCAGCTTATGAGGCAGGAAAGAACCAGGCAGGATAAACCCAGGGAAAGCAGCAGGGAGAGATGTGAACGTACCTGTGGGCTGAGACACCCTATCATCCACAGCAAGCTCCTGGGGGGACTTGCCTGTCTCCAGGTAAATCCAGAAGTGAGAACATTTCTGTGTCTCAGCTCTGGTTACCACATAGCTGGCAATGGACCCTGCAGCTGGAGAGACCAAGGTGCTCCTGTGAACGCCAGCAGCAAGGGCAGTCAGTGGTGAGGAAAGTACCTGCCAGCTTCTGAGCTGCTGCAGCTACCTGCAAGCCACCCCTGAGCCCCCCCAGGGCTGTGGGGAGGGGGATGTGACAGGAGCCGGACGGAAAGAATCCCCCAGGAGAAGGGCAAACAGCCTTTCTGCAGCTCAGGGTCCCGCAGAGCCGGGCAGGACACTCACCCCCGGCCAGCAGCAGGCTCCACTGCGGGCTGTAAGGCAGCTTCTTGTTCAACAGCTTCTGCACGGCGAAGGCGGCTCCAGTGCCTGCCGAAACCCGGGGACAGACACCGTTACCGTTACCCCCGCTCGCAGCCCCCGGGAGGAGCCGAGAGGAACCATGGGAGTGGGGCCAGGCCGTACCTGCCAGGAAGGTGCCGATGCCCTTCATGAAGGCATGGGACTGGCAGGCCGCGTACTGCTGCAGCGCCTGCGGGGAACCCGTCAGCGTGTGGGGCCGGACCCCCCGGATCCCCGGTGCCCCCACCTCGGCACCCCCGGCCCTGCCCGCGCCTCCGGTGCTCCCAGCACCAGCCCCGGGTCGCCGGTGCCCCCACCCCCGCTCCCTCATCCCCAACCCGCCCCCCACACCCTCAGTGCCCCAGCCCCCCGCCCCCCAGTGCCTGCCCCGGTCGCAGTCCCGTCAGGGCGCACCGGGTGCTTGGCGGCCACGCTGTCCTCCACCCGCCGCAGCCCCAGGTTGACCATGGCGCGGCTGTCGGTCCCACTGCCGGGAGGCCCCGCAAGCCTCGCCCGCCCCTTCCGGCGCTGCTGCCATGGCGGAGCCGGCAGGGCCGTTCCACCTGCTGCAGGCTGGGCCGGGCCGGTACCTCTGCTACTGCCGCCCCGGCCCCGGCCCCAGTTGCACCGTCTAGTGAGTGCGGGGCCGGGCCGGGCTGGGGCCGGGCTGGGGCCGGGCTGGGGCCGGGCTGGGGCCAAGCTGACCCGGCACAGCCTGAGCCACTGCCTCCCGCAGTGTGACCGACGCGCTGGAGGTCTGGGCCGGGGAGCTCGGCGCCCGCCCGCCGCTCGGCTGCGTACGTACCGGGGCCGGGGCGGCGGTGGGACTGGGGATGGGGCCGGGTCAGGCCGTGTCGGGACGTGCCCCCTCTCCTCCGCAGCGGTGCCAGGCGGAGGAGCACGCCGCGAAGCTCAGGTGGGTGCTGCCGCCCCGGGGACCCGGCCCCTCCGCCAAGGGTCCCCCTCACCCCCGCCTGGCCCGCGCAGGGCTGCCTTGGGGCGGGGGGCCGCGGCGCTGAGCCTGGAGCTGGGGAAGGCCACGCTGCTGCTGCGAGAGGAGGAGGAGGAGGAGGCCCTGGATCTCTTCAAGATGCCCGTGGCCGAGGCGAGGAGCCAGCTCCAGGCGCTGGTGTTTGGCATGGCGGGGCGCATCGAGAGCCTGGAGAGACGCCTGGAAGGTTCGTGGGGGTCTGGGAGGGAGTAAAGGCAGGAGGAGGGCGGGCAGCTCCCTGCCACCGGCGCCGTGTCATCCCTCCACCCAAGGGTGTCCCGGCTCAGCCAGCAGCAGAAGGCTGTGCCTCCCTAGTCTCAGCCTGGCTGGCTTCTCTCCGACCCCAGCTGGACTGGCCAGGGGGGTGGGCAGCAGATGTGCTACCACCTTTTTCCTGGTTGGACTGGCTAGTTCCCGAAGGTGGCCAAGGCCTGCACCTGACCACCTGGGAGAGAAGAGATCCTGCATAAGACCAGAGGATGTAGTGGTGTGTCTCTGTGCAGAAGCACAACCTTGTCCCCATGGCCAGCACCATGCCATCATCTCTGTGTGTGGGAGTCACTTTACAGAGCTCTCTCTTTTAGGGCCTAGGAAAATCCTGGGACAGCAGCAGTCTGACTGGGAGAGCTGGGAGTTCAGTTGTGGAGGGGAGGGAGCTTGCTGGGGAGGCCTGGGGTACTGCATGCCACGTTGGAGTTCATTGTCACAGTCTGGCTCTTGTCCCTGTCTCGGCAGTGGTTGAGACACTGGCATCTTCCTGCAGCCCTGGGAAGAACACAGCCTGGAGCCAGCAGCTCTTCCTTCCAGGTAGGCAGTTGTCAGGGTGACCTCTCCTGGTCCAGCTGCTTGTTTACCTTCTCCCCCCAGGAGGCTGCTGGTCCTGTGTCTGTGTGCTCTCCAGGACACTCTGAGTCCCCTCAGCTGTGGCTGCTGTCAGCCACCCTGCTGTCCTAGTGCCCTTCCTGGCACAGAAGGGCCCAGGGCTCAGGACAATGGTTTCTTGGGGTGTGCTTGGGTCAGAAGCTGAGCATCACCAGGCAGGTTGCTAACTAGCCTTCAGGAGGCGGCCAGGTTTCACTGCTCTTCTAGACTGCGGCCATGGCAGGTCCATGGCTTCCTGCTCCTTTGTGAGAGGAGACCAGACTTAGCGCTTCCTCACCCACCACGCGTGCTGGGCCAGCCTGGCAGGGCTGCTGGAGGGTCACCATGGGCACAGCAGGGCTTGCAGGACTGTCAAAGCAAATAGCTGACCTTTTTCAACCCGTACCCTGCCTGTCCCTGATGGAGGCAGACCCTGGTCCCCAGAAGAGAAGGGGTGCTGGCTCAGCTTTGCCAGCCAAGAGGAAGATCCCGGGAGAGTCTCTCATTAACCCTGGCTTCAAAAGGTAAGAGCTGCTCCCTGGCCTGGTGCTGAAGATCCAGTGGACTCTGCTCTGTAGCTGCATGGGAGCAGGGTGTAGGACTTTGAGCTAGGACGCTCCCTCTGTCTCCTTCTAGCAAGAAGGCACCATCTGGAGTGAACTTTGAGGACTGCTGACCTGCGCTGTCCTGTCCCCCGATGACAGCCCTACCAGAGCCTTGTCAACTGCCTGCATGGCTGGTGGTGGAGGTGTCACTGCAGCCTGGGCCTCCTGAGCCCCTTGTGCCCAGGGAGGCGGGTGAGGCAAGCAGGACCCAGAGCACTGGATGAGCACCTGGCAGGCCTGAGTGGGCAGATCTCCAGCTGGGGCAGTGGCATAGCCTTTGAGGGTGGCAGATGGGGCAGGGGCAATTTAAGTGGTCTCACAGCTCTTCCCTGCTGGCAGGGGCACCCTCTTTACCTCACTTGCCATGAATTGGTGGGGTTTTTAAGGAACTTTTATATTACTATGTAACAAAAGGATTGCCTGTGCTTAACTTCTTGCCAGTAAAGCTGGTTTTAGCCATCTGGTCTCTGGGGACTGGGACAGTGCTGACGTGTCGGTCCATTCTGATCAGGAGCCATGTGAGCAGCTGCATCTGGAGGGTCAGAGGCTCAAAGGAGCTCACTTTACTGCCAGCTTTGTGCCAGCAGGCTGGTGGGTGAGTGTTTAGAGCCTTCCCAGCCCCCTGAAGAGCTGGGATAATGGGCCCAGCCCTTGCTAGGCACTGGGAGAGCACTGGGGGGCGAGTGTGAAGTTCTATGGGGTGGGAGAGCTGCTGGGGCTGGTCACTCCAGACTCACGCTTGTCTCACTTGCAAAGCTTTTATTGATTTCCAAGAGCTCTGATCCGTGGTTTGGGCTTGCCCCACTGTGCCCCATTCCTCTCCCAAATCTGCTCCTGAGAGCTTCCTAATGGTGGGTTCTGGGGGGATAGTGCCCTCTGCTCCCTTCACCCAGGCCAAGGAGGCCAGGCTGTGTCCATCACCTGTGGCATCTGCCCCGGCTCTGTGCCAGGGCTCTGCCCTGGCTGTGCCAGTTCCCCTCACTTGGTGCAGCTCCTTGGGGACATCCTGCAGTGCCTACTGCCCTGGCACAGCCCTGCTTCAGGTCACTCACCTGGTGGGTGGCACACCATACCTCCGTGGGAGGCTGCAGGGATGCCTGCTGCATATCACTGCCCTCTCTGCAGTGATCTCTGCTTTGGGCAGCCTTTCCCCCCCCAGCTCTTGCCCTCGCCCTCAGCATTGCCCAGCTGTGCTACAGGCAGTGCCCAAGGCTGTGGCCCCTTGCACCCATCCTGGTGCCTGAGGGACCATAGGGCAGGCCGAGGGGGCTGTGGCCAAGCAGGGAGGGTGGCACAAGAGATGACAACATTTGTGGGCTCAGTCCGGTGCAGATTGCTGCCAGCACCTCGGGCAGAAGTGCTGGGGGGGAGTTTGGGTGCCAGGGGCACAGCTCATGCTCTCTGTCTTCCTGAGTGTGTGCAGGCAGAACTGTGGTGGTGGTCACAGCAGGACTGGGGTGGGTGCTGCCCTGCTGCCCAGCCCTGGCCCTGCACCCACCAGGGCACGTGCCCGGCTCACTGCAGCACCCGGACCACGGAGCGATAGGCTTGTATGATCTCCTCGTTGCTGGGGCAGGTGTATTTGAACTCCTTGGTGTCGCTGGCACTGCTGAGGTAGCGCCACACGCCCTGCAGGTCCTTGGGGATGCCGAAGCGTCGGTAATGCTGGCACACCACCTGCGGGCAGGAACGGGGTGAGCCCTTGCCCAGCCCTGTGTGCCTGTGGTGTGCCAAGGAGGGCCCCACAGGCAGGGGCTGGTATTCAAGGGCAGGAGCCAGCCAGGGAGGGTGCCTGGCCAGGGGACATCCCTGGCACTGCACAGGATGAGGGGTGGCAGCTGGCAGGGGACACGGAGGGGAGTGAGACCTGTGGGAATGCACCATGCTGAGAAGGGGGCTGCTGGCGGGCAGTGGGGTGATACAGGGGTTGGCAAAGGAACGTGGGGTTTCTGCAGGCACTCTGGGGGAGGTGAGAGCCAGGGGCTAACAGCATTGAGGATCCAGGGGGAAAAGGGAAGGGCACGGTACCAGGCTAGCCAAGCTCACCTGGACGATGTTGAGCTTGGGCAGCAGGTTGCAGTCAGCTAAGGTGAGCTGGTCCCCGTCAAGGAAGTGGCGCCGGGAGGCCCTGAGGTGGGGGTCCTGGACCAGCTCGTACTCCAGGGGGGCACACAGGTACTCGTCCAGCCTCAGCAGGGCCCGCATCAGGCTCCGCTGCAGCGCTGCAGGGGGAGGCAGCCATGCTGCTGGGTCAGGGCACCGGGCCCCAGGGCTCTGCCAGCCCATCCCTGTGCCCACTCTGTTCCTAACTTGCCCAGGCTGGACCTGGCCCTGCCCTCCCAGGGGAGTCCTGGCACGGCCACATTGAACTGTGTGGGGAGGCCCAGCTGTGGCCTGGGGCTAGGGAGGGCTGGAAAGGCTCCAGGTGGCCTGACCCAGCATCAGGGCAGTGACACCTGAGAGGTTGCATGGCATGCCCCCTCCTGTCCCCCCTCAGCTCGAGGTTGCATGGGGTATCCCCCCACCCTGCTCCTCACCCTCGTCCTGGGCAGGCACCGGGTTCTTGATGAAGGTGGAGAATTTGTGGAAAATGTCATTCCCGGCCAGGCTCGACTCCCTGTACTGCGGGACCAAGCTGGGGAACCTGTAGGGACATGGGCACAGCTGAGGAAGAAGATAGGGGCCAGCAGGGTCAGGTGCTGCCTTCCCACCCCACCTCTCAACCTGTCCTGCCCCTCCTTGGCTCCTTGCCCTGTCTCAGGGCAGTGCCCACTGACATGGGGGGGGCCCAACTTGTCCTCCAGGAAGTCCTCAATGGTGACAGTGTCGGTCTTGGGCTCGCCGTTGTAGAGCAAAACAGGCAGCTGGGCACCTGGCGCAAAGTCCTTCAGAACGTCCAGTGCCCTGCAGAAGATGGGGACAGACACTGATGCCTGGCAGTGCCCAGGGCTCTGCAGGGCACTGCGCACATGTGTGTGTATGTGTGTGCATTTTTCAGGGCCAGATTGGACAGGGCTTTGAGCAACCTGGTCTAGTGGGAGGAATCCCTGCCCTTGCAGTGGGGGGTTGGAACGAGATGATCTTTAAGGTCCCTTCCAACCCAAACCAGTCTGGGATTCTATGTGTGTGTTTGTAGGCAGATGTGTGTCCTGGGCAAAGGGACAAGGGTGCTCCTGCCTCAACATGTGACCATGGCAGCTCTGCCCTGGAAAATGCTCACTGACCTCCCTCAGGCTGAGGGGTACAACAGGCTCCAGCATCTCACAGTACCCACCCTCACACCCCTTCCCACCCCCCACCCCCCCCGATTAGTGTGCCCATGGCCCTGTCCCAAGGGCTGGCAGCCCTTTGGGTGCGGAGCACCACTCACCTCTTCATATCCACGGTGGTGAGGGTAAAGGGCACCCCTTTGAGCAGCAGCACCATGAAGAGCCTCTGGCAGAAGGGGCAGTGCCCCATGCTCTCCCCATCCTCGCTTGCCTGCAGGCAGAGGGAGAGCTCAGCTGCCCCTTCGCCCTGGCATGGCTGCAGCAGCCCCAGTGGGTGCAGGGTGAGGGTGGCAGGGCACATGCCACCCGCCCACCCCCCCAGCCAAGCCCAGGCTGGTCACAGGCTGGCAAGCAGTGCTGGCACTCGCTACACTGGGCAGGAGGCCAGACCCGGGCCCCTGCCTGCTCCTGGGGCCTCTGCGCCCCAGCCTGGGGCAGCTAGCGTGGCACAGCAGGTGCTGCCCCTGGACCCCTTTGGGGAAGGGAGGGGGGGTCCTGAGCAACCCCAGCCTTGTAGTGCCAAGGAGGCCACAGCTTGGGGACAGTGTGGTGGCACCAGCGGCAGTGGTGGCAGGTGACAGCCCAGCGTGGCAGGGACTGTGCAGAAGAAGGTGGTGGTGATGCTGGTGGCCCCATTGCCACCAGGTGCCATCCTAAACGGGCCCTGCCCTGCACAGCCAGACGAACTGCCCCAGCCAGGAGGCTGCTTGGTAGGTGCTGCGGTGGCCGGGCTGCTGGGCAGGGCCTGTGGTGGGGGCACCCCAGTCCAACCCCCCCCCATGCTGAGTACCCGCAGCCCCCCCATGCCCACAGGGCAGGCAGCAGCATGGTGGGCCCCAGGCTGCCCTGAGCTACCCCACTGCCTGGCCAGTGCCTGCCCCACTGCCTGCCCAGGGCCCACATCTGGGGTCTACAGCAGGTGGGGGTGGCCAGGCCACCCCAGTCTGGGCAATACTAGGTGGCTGCCAGAGGTGCTGCCTACCAGCCTGGGGCCCCCCAGGTCCCTGTGACCCCCTCACCTTGACAAAAAGCTGGATTTGGGGCTTCTCAGCCATGCTGGGCGGTGGCTGCCGGCGAGTGCTGGCTGAGACGTGAGTGCCGGTGTGAAGCTGTGGCCGCTCCCAGCCCACATTCCTCCCCGGGGTGCACCCGCTCCCACCCACGCCTGGCCCCACGGCACAAGTGGGGACGCCCAGTGTTGGGGACGCCCAGCCATGGGGCCACCGTGGCTGCTGCCAGGCGAGCCCAGCCAGGGCCACTCATGGCATCGCCAGCCTCTGCCTGCACCCTGCAGAGCTTCGTGCCCCCCTGCCAGCCCCACCACCAATCCAGAAAGGTGCCAAGGGCTGGCAACAGACCCTTGTTGTGTCCAGCTCCCTTCACCCACAGCAGGGCTCCTGCACCCCAGCAGGGGCACCACGAACCCCCTCCTCAGCCTGTGCCCAGCCCAGTCCCTTCCCAGGCCCCCAGCCCTGGCACTCCTGTTCAGCAGCTACCACACAGCCTCGCTATCTCCAGTTATTATTTTTTATTTAAAACAATCATTATTTTCACATTTCATCCTTTTTTTATGTTTGTTTGTTTCTTTCTTTTGCTTGCAATGTACAGGCTCCTCCAAGGCATCACACCCTTGGGGGTGCCCAGTGCCAGGGCCCTGCGTGGCACCAGCGCTGTGCCCGCGGCTGGTGGCCAAGGACGTGCAGAGGGAGGAGAGGTGGGAAGCTGGGCCAAACTCAACGAAGCAAAATAGTGTTAAGGCAGCAGCCACCCCTGCCCTGCGGTGACGCCCTCCTACTTTCACCCCACTTGCAACCCAGGGGCTGCCCTCACAGGGTTTTTTGTGTGGGCACACTGTGCAGGGGGCACAAAAGCCATTTTTTCCACTGACCATTAAAGGCCACAGGGACAGTGGCACAGCAGCAGGTGGGGGCTGCTCTGCAAAGTAGGGGGCTCCGTGCCCGCCCAGAGCCCTGAGCTGCACGACATTGGGGTGGGTGAGGACCAAGTCCAGGCCAGAGCACAGGGCAGGGCACCATGCCCACCCTGGGGTGCCCTGAGGGAGTCACCACCAAGGTGACAACTGGAGTCCCAAAGTTGCCACCATCTCCTCTCTCCCTAGTGGCAAAGGGCTCACCCTAAGGCAGCTTGTCCCCCAGTGCCCACCCAGGAAGGTAGAGTGTGCCCAGCAAGGGAGCAGGGGGACCCCGGGTGGGGGCTACCCCCCCCTGTGCCATCCATCCCACCCCAGAGCCAGCCAGTTTCCAGTATGCCATTAAAAAAAATATGGTCTGAAAAATCTGAAAATAGAGATCATCTCCCCCAATTTTTCCCCTATTGAAAATACTGTATATTGCATCACAATCTATAGCAGGTGGCATACATGACTGGCCAGACTGGGGGGCACAGGGACAGTGAAGGGTCAGCTGCCACCTGGGTCTGCTTCTGCTCTGGTGCCCTACCCACTTCCCCCTGAGGTGCTGCCTGTAGCAGTGAGCCAGGGTACCTGGTGCTAGGAGCCAGCTCGGAGCCTCCAGCTGATCCTATGCCAGGGAGGCTGAAGAGGCAGTGGGGACATACATGGGCACCTTGGCCCTGAGTGCTCCTCTAGGAAGGACTGTGCACAGTCACCCCAGGTTGCTGCAAGAACCTGGGGCCCCCCTGGGGGGGATAGTGGGGGTCAACATCATAGGCCCTACCATCACCCTATCTCTTGGCACAGCTACAGGTTGCTGGAGAGCTGTGGGCTGGGGGTGGTGGGCATGGCCCCTGTAGGTGATGAGGCAGCAGGCCCTCTGCAGAAAGGAGGGGCACTGCTAGTCAAGGGGGTGCTCGCTGCTGGCCCTGGTGACGCTGATGGCCACATCACCATGGGCCATCCTTCCTTCCTTCCCCACCACCCCGGGCACCTCTGCCAGGCTGCCCTGGCACCCAACTGGGCTGTTTTGACCTCGTACCTCAAGGCCACTCCACTCCCAACTTCAGAAGCCATCTTGGGGTGCAGCAACCCTTCTCCCAGTACCACCAGTGACCCAACAATAAGAAACCAGTGCAAGTGGCTCCATTATAGGGCCAGACACTGAGCAATGCTGGGGGAAAAGGAGGGGGGACACAGCAGAAAGGTGGCACAGGAGCAGCGATGCCCTGTGGAGGGCAAGTGGGCAGTGAGGGCAGGCAGGATGAGGCTCTGGGAGGACGGACATGGTTGGGGGCAGAGGGGAGAAACAGCTGGTGCCAGCATGTGAAATACCCTGTGAAATGCCCCTCTGCCCCCCCGCGTGCCCCTCTGCAGGAACCCCACTGCCTGGCCCCAGGTGGTGCCAAGTGCACACATGGCAGGGCCCGGTCAGCCGGACTGCTGGGCTGGCAGCAGCGTGGGCAGGCAGGATGCACCAGTGGGGCAGTGTCCACATCTTGGGCAGACTGGAGGTTACCAGTGACATCCTTTGGGTGACAAGAAACAATCGTGGGTGAAGCACCAGGGCTCCTGCCCCTGCGGTACCGGACCCTGAACCCCCCTAGTGCCAAGGGCGAGCACCAAGCCAGGGGGGATGGAAACAAGGTGAAAGCAATCATCCTTCCTCTGGCCCTGCCAGGGCCAGGCCTGGGGTGCTGCTGGTACCAGGGGGGAATGGGGCATCCTCACAGCCAGGGGTCTCCAGGGTGGGTGCAACATGAGTGTCCAACTGAAGGCACCACTCACAGGCCTCATCCCCGCCACCAAGCGTGCAGGGCCAGCAGCGCTGGTGCCAAGCTGTGTCCTTCTCTTCGCAGTGTCTGTCTGCTGGCACACGCTGGCTGGGTGAACTGGCTGAGGGCAGTAGCCCCCAACACCATGCAGGGACGACGCCCCAGAGCTGAAGGCCACGCAGCAGGTGGTGGCTCGCAGGGTCCAGCCAGGCTGGTGCCACATCTGCCATGTCCTCCCAGGCTTGTGTCTCTGGCCGTGGCAGCTCCGCTCAATGGGGCGAAGGGAGGGGAGAGGCCAAAAGGGTTCGGTGGCATCACAGCCGGGGAACGTGGCTGACCCCGAGGGTCTCAACACAGCGTGTCCGTGTTGAACGAGAGCTGAGCCTGTGGGCACAGACAGGCAAGGCTCAGGGGCTGGGCAGGTGCTGCCTGCTCTGCCCAGCGCTGCTGGGGTCACGATCTGGCCTAGGGCCATGATCCCCCCCCTCCCAGACAGGTCTCTTGGGTCCATCCCTGGCCTCACTGTGTCCCCTTCCTGGTGCCACAGCACCCAGCCCTGGTGCTTGTGACAGAGACACAGCTGGGACCAGGGACACCCAGCTCTCGGACAACCCCTCACCCTCTCCTCCTCAAAGCTGATGAGGCCCTCGTCATCTGTCTCCAGGTCCTCCTGTTCCTCCACCACCAGGGCCCGTAGCTCAGTGGGGGGGGGCCCGGGGGCGCAGCAGGTTCAGCACCCGCTCCAGGGGCGACTGCAGGGCACAGCTGGGGCTTGTCTCCTGCTGCTCCAGGTTGTCACTTTGCTTCTTGGCAAAATTCACAAACACCTGGGGGAGAAGGGGCAGGGGGCTGTGAGGAACCCCTGTGAGCACCTCCACCCCCTCACATGCCACTGGACACAGCCCCAGTACATCCCACAGGGCCTGTGGTTGCCACCATACCACCCACCCAGCTCCACCTCCCATCCCACAGGTGGTTTCTGCCAGGCACTTTGGCACAGCCACCCTCCCAGGCACAGCTATCCTCCCAGAGACAAGCACCCATCTGCTCGGGCCATCCCCATCTCACATTGTCCAGTGTGGTCTGGCTGACAGAGTAGTCTTCGATGCCCAGGACATCCACCACCTGCTCCATCTTGCTGAAGACCTGTGCCAGTGAGATCTGGTCCGACTTCAGCTGGTACTGGGCCTTGGTGTGGTGCCGCTCCTGCAGGGAACACAGAGGTGACACCCAAGCCCTCACTCCCAGTCCCCCTCACATCACCCTGCAGGGCGTCCCACAGAGCTGTCCCTTGGGGGATGAAGAGGGGGCTGGCAGAGGTGGCACTGCCACCGCAGGGAGCTCACCTTAAGGATGGCCTCGGGGAAGTTGCGGTTGAAGAACCTCACCACCTCCTTGACGTTGAGGCTGGACTTGGTACGCACTGTGATCATGTAGCCATCTCCAAACCTGTGCAGGGATAAGGGATCCTGTGAGGACCTGCCCCCCACCTGCAGCCCTGCAGGGAAGGGCTGACCCCACGAAAGGGGGCAATGCTCTCCGGCAGTGGCTGCACTCACCAGGACAATGCCAGGGTGGTCAAGCAAGCCTGTCCACTGCCCACCCTTCAAAGCAGCACCCACAAAAAGGGCTGACATCTTGCTATGGGTGCCACACCGGGGGCCTGGCTCCCTCCCCCCCTGCAGTGCACATGGGGTGCTGGACCTCCACCAGGCTCTGACCTGTTCTTCAGGTGCTGGATGCTGCCAAGACACTTGAGCCGCCCGTTCACCATGATGGCCAGGCGGGTGCAGAGCGCCTCACACTCCTCCATGCTGGGGAGACAGGACAGATTCAGCAGAGTGGAATGGGGAGAGAGAGACATGGGGAGAGAGAGAGACATGGGGAGAGAGAGAGACATGGGGAGAGAGAGAGACATGGGGAGAGAGAGAGACATGGGGAGAGAGAGAGACATGGGGAGAGAGAGAGACATGGGGAGAGAGAGAGACATGGGGAGAGAGAGAGACATGGGGAGAGAGAGAGACATGGGGAGAGAGAGAGACATGGGGAGAGAGAGAGACATGGGGAGAGAGAGACACATGGGGAGAGAGAGACACATGGGGAGAGAGAGACACATGGGGAGAGAGAGACACATGGGGAGAGAGAGACACATGGGGAGAGAGAGACATGGGCCGCAGGTGGGGCAGGTGGGGCGCTGAGCTGAGCTGCCCAGGCCATCACCTGGGTGCTGCGGCACCACCACCAGGGATGGGGGATGGTAACAGCAGGTGTCCAGGGTTCCCTCTGCTCCCTGTGCCCCTGCCCAATGCCCTTCCCCGGGACCACAGAGCCCCCTCCCACCCCCACAACACCCCAGGTGGCCAGGGGCATTGTGGGCACAGCCAGGAGACCCCCCAGACCTGTGGGATGTGAGCACCACAGAGCGACCCGTTTTGATGACATCCAGGATGAGGTTCCAGAGAAAGCGCCGTGCCTTGGGGTCCATCCCTGTGGTGGGCTCATCCTGCAGGACAGACAGCACCTTTAGACATGCCAGCCTCCAGAGGGACCCTGCCACCCCTTTCCTGTTCTGAGTCTGGCTCAGGACACCATCCCACACCCCAAGACACTCATGACAGAGCAGGGGCAGGCAGCTCCCACCCGGGGTCATTTCCCCACCCTAGCCTGGTGCCAGCCCCAGAAACATGGAGGGTGGGAGGACCCAGAGGCAGGGTGCTGGAGCCCGGAATGCACCAGGAAGATGAAGGCTGGGTATCCAATCAGTGCAATGGCTGTGGACAGCTTCCTCTTGTTGCCTCCACTGTAGGTGCTGGCAGGCTTGTCAGCATACTTGGTCAGCTCCAGCTTCTTCAGTGCCCACTTGACCACCTGGAAGCATGGGGGCTGTTGTCACCCTGCCAAGGCCATGGGGCTGGCAGGGTTGGTAGTGGGCAAGTAGTACTATAGTCACAGTATCATTCTGGTTGTAAAAGACCTTCAAGATCATCGAGTTCAACCACTACCGTAACTCTGCCGTGTCCACCACTAAACCCTGCCTGTGCCCCAGCACCACATGTCTTTTTACATGTCTCCAAGGATGGTGGCTCAGCCACCTCCTCAGACAGCCTAAATCACCAAGTCAAACTCCCACCCCAGAACAAGACAACCCCACAGTTCACACCATTTCTCTGAGGGTGTTGTCCAACTGTTTTCTGAATACTGTCAGGCTCGGTGCCATTACTGCTTCCCTGGAGAGCCTATTCCAGTGCTCCACCACCACAGTACCATTCTGGTTGGAAAAGACCTTGGCCAGCTGCCCCAGGCACGACAAGCCATGTGCCAGTCAGGGGAACCCCACAGCAGCCCCTGGCACAGCCCCGAGGGTGGGTGGGGGCCTGTGAGATGTGAGCTGGGTCCCTGCACCCCACGTGGGCGCAGCACTGGGGGGGCACTGCTGTGGGCCACAGCACCCGCTCAGTCCCTGCTGGTGCCCAGCGACACGCTGTTCCCTGGAACACTGGCAATAGCCCACCCAGAGCCCTACCCGCTCCTCGTCCTTCCAGGGGATGCCGCGCAGGCGGGTGTAGAGCTCCAGGTGCTCCTGGGCTGTCAGCTCATCGAAGAGTGCGTCGAACTGGGGGCAGTAGCCCAAGCTCTGCTGGACCTGCAGGAGCTCCTTCAGGATGCTGCGGCAGAGGACAGAGGGGCCATGGGGAGGAGTCACTTTTCAGGAGCACCCTGTTGCTTACCCCCCCGCACATGCCTTTATCCTACAGCAGCCTTGGCCAAGAGCCAGAATCACTTGTCCACCTCCCAGATGACAGTCAGCCCAGGACACAGGGCTGCAGAGTCTCATGGAGTCACATGGGCAGACTCGTGCTGCTTCCTCCTGGGAGACCCCCCCAAGCAGACCCCATCCCATCCCCAGGACAGCAGCAGTCCCCACCTCCTGCCCAGCCCATGCCCCCCAACCTGTGCCCATTAACAAAGGCCTCCCCGCCCGTGGTGCTCTCGTCCCCCGTCAGCATCTTGAAGGTGGTCGTCTTGCCCGCGCCGTTGACGCCCAGCAGCCCGAAGCACTCCCCGGGCCGCACACCCACGCACAGTCGGTCCACGGCCAGAATGCGCCCGATCTTGCGGGACTTGTACACCTGGTGGGGCAGGAGACAGGGGACTCAGTCCACTGGGAGGCACCCAGACCACAGCCCCAACCCACATCGCTCAGACAGGATGGCTCTGAGGTGGCTCCTTGCAGCCCCGGAGCATGCCCTGCCACCACAGGGGTGCATTAGGAGGAGTGTGTCCAGCAGATCGAGGGAGGTCCTCCTCCCCCTCTACTCAGCCCTGGTGAGACCTCACTGGGAGTATTGTGTCCAGTTCTGGGCTCCCCAGTCCAAGAAGTACAGGAATATGCTGGAGAGAGTCCAACAGAGGCTTCGAGGGTGATGAAGGGACTGGAACACCTGCCTTATGAGGAAAGGCTGAGAGACTTGGGGCTTTTCAGTCTAGAGAGAAGACTGAGAGGGGATCTAATTAATGTCTATAAATACATGAGGGTGTCAAGAAGGCAGGAACAACCTCTTTTCACTTGTGCCCTGTGATAGGACGAGGGGCAATGGATTCAAACTCGAGCACAGGAAGTTCCACCTCAACGTGAGGAAGAACTTCTTTCCTCTGAGGGTTACAGAGCCTTGGGACAGGCTGCCCAGAGAGGTTGTGGAGTCTCCTTCTCTGGAGACTTTCAAGACCTGTTTGGATGCCTTTCTGAGTGATCTGCCCTAGTTTTTGGTCCTGCTCTGGCAGGGGGGTTGGACTTGATCTTCAGAGGTCCCTTCCAACCCCCAACACTCTGTGACCACTCTTCTGCTGCTGCACCTTGGTGAGGTTTTCAATCTTCAGCATGTCATTGTCAGCATCGCCGCGCAGGACGCGGTGACGCTCGTTGGCCACATCGATGTCATCCTCAATGGGTTTGGTGGAGACGGGCAGGCGCCTGCGGGAGGGCGCAGGGCACAGGGTGGGGATGCTGGCACGGGAGCTGGGCACGGGCAGCTCTCCAGCTCGCTCTCACTGGAGGGGCAGCCCGGACAGCCAGGCTGTTCCCCACAGCCAGTCCCTGCCAGCCTGCCCCCTGTTCCCCCACCACACTCACTGGGGTTTCCGGAAGAAGTTGTACTGGCACATGATGGTGATGAAGAAGCCAACAAAGCCTTCAATTGTCATGGCAACGAGCCCCCGCGTCACGATGTCCCATTCAAAGGGTGATTTCATTTTATCGAACTGCCCTGAGGGGGAGGAAGAGGAGAGAGTGGGTGGGGACAACCTGGTCATATGTCTTGAGCTGGCCCATAACAATGACACTGTCCTGCTCCTGGGTCCCCTCCCTTGTCACAGCTGCCTGGGTTGGTCAGAACAAGGCTTTCCACTCCCAGCACATGTGCTGTTGAAAGCATCTTGCAACTTTTCAACCTCAGTAGGATGAACTAAGCCAATGGAGAGTGGGTATTGGATGGATTTGTCAGATCCTGCCCCAAAATCACCCCTCATGATGCCAGCAGCACCTGCTTGAGAAGCAGATAGCAGCAAGAGCTTTTGAGGCCAAGCTAAAGCTGCAAGTAGCAAAAGGCTCATTTTGGCTGGGCAATGCAACCCTGCAAGAGACGTCTGGATGGGAAGAACCCTTGCAGTGCCCATCCCTCTTATCGCAGCACAGCCCCACCATGGCCCACCACAGCCCACCACAGCCCCATGGCTCCACCATGGCCCACCACAGTCTCACCGTGGCTCCACCACAGCCCCACTGGAATCCCACAATGTGCAACAGCAGCAGGAACACACAGCTCTGCCAGGGCTCACAACCTCCTCTCCCTGTGGAGCTGCTATTTGGGATTGGTCCAAAGAACCATGTTCGGCGTCACCAGCCCCACGCCACAGCTCCCCCTCAGCCACATCTCTTCCTGCACCCCAGTCAAGTTCACATCCGTTTTTTTTGCTCCAACTTGCTCTGGGCCTCAGGAACCCTCACAGAGCAGATGGAGGGGATGTGCCAGCACCGTGGTCCCCACATGCCCCACATGCCCTGGAACAAGGGAACGAGAGGCCGTACCAATCTTGGCGTAGTACTCATTGATGTATTCATTGTAGGCCATCTCCATCAAGCCGTGGCCGAGGTTGTAGTTAGGGAATACAAGGAAGCAGCTCTTCAGGTAGCTGTTCACCACCTTCAGATCCTGTGGGGATGGGCAAGGGGGATACAACCATCAGAAACACCCCTGATGACTGTGAGTGCATGGTAGGATCAGGATACCCAGTAAGACACAGCACGGTCAGGTCTCCTAGCTGATCCTGCTGGAAGCAGGACTTTGCAGCAGAGACCTCCTGAGGTCCCTCTCAGCCCTGAGCTGTCCCACAATCCAATGGCAGCTTCTTCCTTTGTGGTGGCCCCAGTCAGAGCTGTGAATCCCATACCTTGTCATGCTCAAACAGCTGCAGCAGAAACGTGGCAACAGTGGCCGTGATGCCAATGAAGAGGTTGATGACGATGAGGAATACATAGGCAGAGCTGGGCACCTCAAACCAGAAGGAGGCAGGGTACATGATGGGGGTGATAGACCAGCTGGGGAGGCAAGTAGCAGGAGGGCACGTCGGCATGGCAGAAGAACTGGGCAGCACCAACTGTCAAGTCTTGGCATTGCCCATCTCCCAGCCCCATCCTCCACAGGCTCTTCCTCCCCAGCCCTCACATCCCACCAGCTACAGGAGCTGCAGAACATCAGCCAGGTGGACAGCCCCGAGGCCAGATCCTGCCTGTATAGTCACAATGCAGATGAGGCAATGCAGGGACCCACCAGTGCACCGTGACCACCCCTCTGAGCCACATACCCATAGAGAAGGAAGAGGGAGAGGACGGCAGGGAAGTTGGTGGGAGAGGTGTACGCCGGGAGGTCGAACACGAACAGGATGATGATGCAGCATGTGGCCGGCACCAGGTAGTTCAGCTGCAGAAGACAGAAACTTCTGTGGCTGCCCTCCCACCCTCCTGGCCCTCGGGGCTCAGCTGATGGGGCCATGTGCCCTTCTCACCATGTCCCACACGTAGTTGGCCAACCAGTAGATGACAGGGTCACAACCACTCACAAACTGCAGATGTTTGGCCTTGGTGGCCTTTTCGGCCACCAGGAACACCACAAAGCTAGCTGGCACGAAGGACATGGCCACAATGATGAAGATAGCAATCACCACGTCTGTGCCCTGCAGGCTGCATGGAGAGCAAGGAGAGCAGGGACTCTGTCACCCTCAGCTGCCCAGGGAAGGGCCACCTGTCCTGGCATGGGACAGTCACTGTGCACAGGACAGGGTGCGGGGATCCCCATATCACAGCCACCCAGTTGTTCCCCCCAGCCCACAGGGCAGAAGCCTCAGCACTGCTCAGTAAACTGTGGTGAGGAGCTCCCTCCCTTCCACAGGACAGCCACCCTCCCCAGACCAACTCCCTGGACCTACAGGTAATCCAGGGACAGGCTGGCACTCGTCTTGTTCATGGGGTGGTTAGTGACCGTGATGCCTGCAAGAAGGCCCAAGAAGAAACACAGGAGTGTGAAAACTGGCTCAGGACAGAAAATGTTGCCCCCAGCCTGCCTAGTCCTGCCTCTGAGGAGGAGGATGAGTTTCCTCCCTGTCTGAAGCAGCCAAGCACCTCAGGGCCAAGCCCTCCCTCACCAGCTGGCAGGGAGCATCCTCAGACAAGTCCAGGAGCCAGCAGGCAGCAACTCAGAAGGTTCTGCCCCAGCCCAGCCCCTGCCTAGCCAAGACTTCACAGTTAAGGTGTGTGATCCCCCTGGGCACCAGCCTGCTTGGTCCAAGGGGGGACACTGCACTTACAGCCTAGTTGGACCATGCCCTAAAGCTGTCCCTGATGTGCTTCTGCCCTTAGACATCTCCAGGTCCTCACCATAGGCAGCAGGGTTGCCTTTACTCTTGGGCAAGTTGGCTCGCAAGATGGCATTGTTGAGAGCGTTGAGGTAGGTGGGCATGCTGTGGTAGCCCTTGTTGTTGTAGAAGACCTGGAGGAGCAGAGAAGAGTGGTGGGAGGTGGCAAGAGAGCTGGGCCCATAGCAGATGTACTGGAAAGGAGGGATGGGGCAGCCACAGGGCTGTGCTCACAGCTGTGGGGAGAGCAGGCCACTGCTGATGATGCCAAGCCAGACCTGCTGGGGTGGAGTGAGAACTCCACCAGAACTGTTGCAGGGGGAAAAGGGTCCCCCCTGTGTGGGCAGCGCTGCCTGTCCCCTTCTCCTCCCCAGTGGTGCCACGGCCATCGCTGTGCCCCCCACCCGACCGCCCCCGGTGCCACGGGTGCCCAGCCCCACCTGGGCCGCTCTCCGGACAGCGATCTTGCGCACGGTGGCTGGAGCCTTGGCCCCGAAGGAGGCTGGGATGGATTTCTGGACATTGCCGAAGGTGAGTGCCCCATACCTGTGGGACAAGGCACCGCCAAGAACCTCTCACAGCAGTCCCCACCTCCAGGAGCAGGGCCCTGCTCCAGCATGCTCCTGGCTCCCAGCAGCACCATGGGCCAGTGCCCCTGAGTCCCCGGTGCCCCAGCCCAGCTCTGCAGCACAGGGCAGACCCTCCCAGCCTCCCCTCTTGCCTGTGCAGCCGGAAACGGTCCGAGGTGTAGAGCAGATACTCGGAGACGTTGCGCCCTGTGATGTCTGCCAGGATGTCCCCCGTCACCACCTTCATCTGCGGGGGGTGACCCCCCACCCCACTGGGGCAGGAGAAGCCAGTCCCCTGCATGGAGCACGTGCACCTGATGGGCTCATGGACGATGCGGGGCAGGGTGGGGGCTGAGGTCACAGTCTCTGAGGAGCAGAGAGGGCAGCTCACAGCCAGGCCCCTGCCTGCGACAACATGGGGGTTGGCAGGCTCAGGCAGAGAGGGAGCACCCAGCCCTGCTGGTGGGAGACCCTGCTGGGCCAGAGTCTGGCTGCAAGAGAACTTTTGTGTCCTGGTGACCAAGAGATGGATGTCAGGAAAAACTGGGGGACAGAAACAATTCAGAGAGGGGGTATGGAGAGGGCAACATCTGGGGGCTGTGGCCACTGAAGGTGACACAAGGCTGGCCACAGGGCCAGCACTGGCCATGAGCCAGAAGTTCAGCCCAGTCATGCAATGCTCTGTTGTGGCTGGGCCAAACCAATAGACACCTCCAGGGGTGCCTGGAGCTGCTGCTGCAGGGAGGTCTATCATCTCCCTGCTGGAGATAAATCCCAGGCCTGGACAGACTCAGGCACCAAGTGCAGGTAATACCTTTGATGGAGGAGGAGAAGGTCGTAGAGTTCCATGCATGAAGCAGGTCCTCATCCACCGAGACAGGGTAGTCAGAGGGGGCTGGGGATGGAGGTGGTGGCACAAAGTTGGAGAGTGGCAGGCCCTGGGTGAAGGAGTCAATGCACATGGCATCAAAGTACTTGGCCGCAAGCATTTTGGACTCATTGCTGTTGAGGTTGAGGGTCTGCATGGGTTGGTCCAGCGTGTTGTTGAAGGGTGTCTTGAGCACGCAGGTGGCCCCAACACCGGAGGGCAGGTGGAAGGTGTTCACCAGCTGCTGTGGGCTGGCATCAGGAGACAGCCTGATGCTGTGGGGAAAGGAGAAGGTGAGCAAGAGCAAGGAGCAGAGACATGGGTCTCACCACCTTGGCCATCTTCTGCTGAGACCTCCCCAGGGTCTTGGCACGTATCATGGCTGAATGGACATACACAACCCATGCCTGGCATGAGCCAAGTCTGGCGGATCACAGCCAGTGCCAGGGCTGGTACCTTCCCCAGAAACACCCTGGGGAGGATGGAGGCTGCTTTCTGCAAGGAGACATGGCACTGGCGAGGCTCTGCTGCAAGCCAAGGCCAGCCGTGGCACCAGCCCTGCTGCAGGCTGCCCTCCCTGCTGCCCCCCTCATGGCAGTCCCAGGGTTGGAAAGACGGATGGGAGAGGCATGGGACACTGGTCACCAGCGAGCAGCAGCTCTCACCGGTACTCACGCCGCTCCTCATTGGCGTAAGGAATGAAGTTGCCCTTGGGCTGGGTGTAGTTGTGGTACTGTGACGGCGAGAGGATGAGGGGTGGTAGGTCACCTGCGGGGGTAAGAACAGGACCCTGCTGGCACCTGCAGCACAGTCACATAGGCGGACTGCGGGAGAGCCCACAAGCCTTGTCCTCGTCCTTCCCCTAGCCAGTGTCCCCACCGATCACACTGGGGCAGGCAAAGCCACCAGTAGCCCCCAGCGTGGGGGTGGGTGGCTCACACACACCTATTTCGGGCACAGAGAGTGCCACGGTCATGGCCACGCAGACAAAGAAGGCGGGCAGGAGGATCTGCGAGAAAAGGGCCTTGGTGTTGCGCTTGGCACAGTGGAAGCGCTTGACAATCAGCCCATGGAACTGGCGCAGCTTCAGCCATGAGCCCTCCAGCTTGAAGCTCCCCTGCCCAGCCAGGTCCTGGTCTTCTGCCTCTGCTTCTTGCTCTGGAGGGGAGAAGGATGTCAGCTCCTCAGCACGGCTGCTCCCAAGCCCCCCTTGGCCCCCAGGGAGCTGAACCAGGCACCGAACCAGGCGAAGCCACCCTGAGGGACAGTGTGACACCCAACCCCGATGGCCACCAAGGGTGAAGCAAAGCAGCTGGCTGGTGAGTTCCTCTTGGCCCAAAATGGGAAATGTAGACAATGGTTTTAAAAAATCAACCTTTATGGCAGAACCTCCCCATTTTCCCATCAGCTATCCCAGCTGGTGAGGGATCAGCACAGTCAGAAACAGGGAACAGGACATGGGTGGGAGGGACACAGAGAGGCAGCAGGCACAGGGCTGGGGCTCAGGGGCACTCTGCCATGGCTCTGCCTCCTGCAACCCAACCCACAATGTTCAGAGCAGCCCCAGCCAGGGAGGCAAGGTGGCACATCCTGGAGTTCATCACAAGAGCTGGTGGGATATGCCAAGAAAGGATTTGTGAATAGAACAGCAGCTTCAGGGTGCTACCTGCGTTCCATCCCCCAGCACCCGGCAGGGAGAGCCCCGAGCCCGGGGCAGGGGACAGAGGGGTGAAGCCTCCAGCTGGAAGATGACACCGTGCCCAGGGGCCAAGAGGAGAAAACCCAACCAGGCGCCAGCGCAAGGAGCAAAGCATGTTAGTGGTGCGAGTCTGCAGGGTGGTACCCGGGGGCCCCATGGGAGGCAAAGGGCAGAGCTGGCACCATCTGCACCCGCAGGCTCACTGTCTCAGCATGGGACACCTCCGCGCACACACAACCAGCCTGCGGGTGAAAACTGGTGGAAGTGCCTGTACCCAGCCCTCCCACCCAGGTTGCAGTTCTCTGGGTGCAGCATCGGTGGGTGCATCACCAGCCCCCCAACGGGGTCTCATCCCAGCAGGCACAGTCCCCATCCCTTCCACGTCCCAGCTGAGCACCTCCTGTCTGTCTCTCACACCTCCCCTGGCCCTGGCGGCACCAACCTTGCAGACTGATGTTATCAGGGTCCTGCCGGTTATCGAACAGGGGTGCGTAATCCCCAAAGAACTCGGAATAAGCCCCACCTTCATCGCCCCGCACAGAGCCCACCGAGGAGCCCGAGTGCAGGGATGCCTGCGACTGCGCCAGCTTGGAGCAGGTCACCAGGTTGCTGAGCTCCACCTCGGGCTTCTCCAGCACGGCTGCTTCAGCCAGGGGCTCCCCATTGGCCTCAGGCTTCGAGCCCAGCTCCGGGGCAGGTGGCCGCAGGGCGTCCTTCTTGGACTCCTTCATGTCTGGAAGGAGAAGGGGGGTTGCCACCAGCCATGTGACCCTTCATTGTGGTGTGGCATGGAGTGGGGACAGATCTGCTCCACAAACCCAGAGCAGAGGCTGGCTGCCCTTGGCCAGGATGGGCTCCACTGGAGACCTGTCCTCCCCTTGGGAGAGGAGACTCCTGCAGCCACATGCAAGGGAAGAGAAGCCACCAAGCCCACACAAAGACACACAGCTGCTCGCCAGCACTGGGTGCTCCCCCACCTTCCGTACCCACGTCACTGTTCTCCAGAGACTGGTCCTCCTCAGACACCTTCAGGAAGACCTCCTCCAGCGTGGTATCCATCAGTCCAAAACTGGTGAGGTCCAGCTCCTCCAGGCTCTGCTCCAAGTGCTGTGGAGGCAAACTGGTGTGTGAGGAGGGCAGGAGGTGCCTGCAGACTGTGGACTCCCACAGCCCCCCCCCACCTGCCAACCCCATGAGCCTCCACTGGTACCTGGAAGAGCCTCTCAAAGCAGCCCTTCTTGACAGCCTCGCTGGGCAGTATGTAGGAGAGCTCGGTGTTGGTGTCTGAGATGAGGAGGCAAGAGGCCACATACTTCTTGATGAACTGGGAGACGCGAGGCTCGGAGCAGGGGCTGACAGAGGAGTGGGCTGGAGGGCTGTGTGGCTGGCCTGGCTCTGCAGCAGAGGGACAGCACCATTAATCACTTTTCACCCAGCTTCCCACCAGGACCCATCAAGGCTGACAAATGCCACCTCCTATGCCCCTGCCCCATTCCCCTCCATCCTCCATGTGGCCTAAGGAGACTTTGGGTGGGAGCACTTGGGTGTTGACCTCTCTTTCCTTTCCTGGGCTGAAGGAGGGCTGGGCTGGTCCCTTCTACTGCTCTAAACATGGGGTCCCACTGCGCCTCAGACCTGTGCCATTCCTGGTGTACGACTGCTTCTTCACCACCGTCAGCTTGTAGCCATCACCATAGGTGCTCTTGAGGAAGAGTGGAGAGCCGCAGCACTTGAGCTTGCCGTGGGAGATGATGGCGATGCGATCACCCAGTAGATCGGCCTCGTCCATGTGATGTGTGGAGAGCAGGATGGTCCTCCCTGGCAGTAGCAGAGAGACTCATCAGAAAGGCCAAGGGCCCTACAGCCAGAGGAGCAATGCTGGGCTCTACCCACTTCTGCTCACCTGGCTTGTACTTGAGGATGAGGTCCCAGATGGCCCTGCGTGCATATGGGTCCACACCAGCCGTGGGCTCATCCAAGATCACAGCCCGTGACCCACCCACGAAGGCAATGGCCACTGACAGCTTCCTCTTCATGCCCCCTGAGAGAGTCTGCACCAGGGAGTGGCGTTTGTTGGAGAGCTCCAGGTCCTCAATCATCCTGGGGAAAGCAGAAAAGTACCAAGGATGCTGGGGGGCCGAACTGGCACCCGGTGCCAGTGGGGAGCACATGATGCCTCTTCCCCACGTGGTACCTATGGCCCTCGGCCACTGGGACACCCCAGCTCCAGTCAGGCTACAGAAGCATCTTCTGCTGCCTTCCACAGCCTGATACTTCAAGTTTTGGAGAACACTTGGTGAAGCTGCTCCAGAAGACATCTCTGCTACCAGATCACCCAACCTGGCTCAGCCAGCAAGAAGGAGACCCATCCATGAAAAGGAGAAAAAGAAGCTGAAGGTACGTACTTGTCCATCTCTTTGCGGATCTCCTCCTCTGCCATGCTCTTGAGCTGTGAGTAGAACCAGAGGTGCTCCTCCACTGTCAGCCTGTCGAAGAGCACGTTGTGCTGGGGACACATGCCCAGGTTCTTCCTGATCTCGTCCATCTCCGTTCGGATATCATGGCCATAGATGGTAGCAGAGCCCGAGGTTGGAGGGAACAAGCCAGTGAGAATGGACCTGAATGGATGGAGAAAGGCAACAATGTGAGTGACCTCATGTTCCTCCATCTGGTCCTGATCCCAACCACCTCCTCCAGGAGTATCTCCTGGGCCCTGGGCAGAGTAATGTCAGTGCAGGGTCATGCACCCGCTGTCTGCTCCCCTTCTGTGCCACCCCCATATCCACACTGCTGCCCTCTGGCTGCCACAGGGCCCTGCAAGGACATCACACAGCACCTCATCCTGCTGGCCAGCTGGCCAGAAGGACATAGCCCTCATCCACCCCAACAGACACTCACATGGTGGTGGTTTTGCCTGCACCGTTGTGCCCCAGGAAGGACACCACCTGGTTCTCATAGAGGTTGAGGCTCAGCTTGTTCAGCGCCAGCTTCTTGTCCGTCTTGTAGACCTTGGTGAGCTTGTCAATGCAGACGACCAAGGGGAGGTGGGTTGGTTCCTCCTCAATGCCCCGTGTTTCCTCTGCCGCAAGAGCAGGATGGTGAAGAGCCAGGGAGTGGCAGGGATGCCAGGCTTGGAGTGGGGCTCCCTGGGGGATGGACCTCCCTGCCTCCAACCCACAGTGGCTGTGCTGGCTTCATGACCCCTTCCCCTCTGCTTCTCATCAGCTTCCCCCTCCCACACCGTGGGCAGCCCAGGCTCCTGTCCCAACAAGGGTACAGGGGACACACAGGGGCCCTGGCCACAGCAGGGCTCTGGCAGAGCCAGGGCCATCCCTGGGCCACCCTCTGCTGCCCCTGTCTGCTCTCACCCAGCCTCCGGCTCTCCATGGCACAGGCCTGATCCTCCTCCATGATGCTGAGGCGAGTGGTGCGGGACCAGGGCCAGGTCCACTCCCAGGTCTCCACTCGCCCGTTGCCCAGCCAGTAGGACTTCTGGAAGGGGAAGTACCAGGGCCGCGGCAGGCCAAACATGCCTGCAAGGACAACCCCTGTGGGGTCAGCACCAACCCAGCACCCATGTCCACACATAAGCCAGATGAGGACGGATGCAGAGCTCAGGGTGGCTGTGGGCATGGAGATGGGCTGGGAGGTTTCTCCAGCTTGAGGTCATCACTGTGGGTGGGGGCTGCAAACACCACAACCAACTGGGCTCAGGGCAATGCTGCTGGGCTGGGCAAGGAAGCAAAGTCCTTTGGGCTTTGGGTTGGGTCTGACTCATGCTTTGGTTTTACTGGGAAAGCAAAGGATGCAGGTGAGACCCCTCCCCACGCAGGCAATGAGGGGGACAGTGCTCCAGCCCCAGAAACTTGGTTTGCCACAGCTGGTCATTGACCTGAGACATGCAACTGAAGATGTCCAAGGAACCTGCTGGTGTCGCTAGTGGGTCAGGGCATGTGGGCAGGTGTCCCCAAAGGTATGTTGTGTCCAATCCCACGTCAGGCCTCAGCACCTTCAGGAACCAGCAGGTCCCCAGCAAGGAGGCTCCCGTAAGATCAGAGGTGGCCTCATGCCCCACTTCCTGCACATACCTGGGTGCACAGCCTCGATGTACCACGTGAGCACCCCGTACACCACCGCATCCACGATTAGCATCGTCATGGACAACAGCAGGTTGAAGTCATCTCCTTCCACAGGTGACTGGCTGAAGGTGTGCCACTGGATGCCCACGCCGGCCACCTCATACAGTGCAAAGTACTTGGAGCCCAGCCCGAAGGCTGTGGTGGACATGAGGGACTGCAGAGAGGTGGAGGGAAGGGGATGTCAGCAGGAACCAGACACCAGCTCCAGAGGAACAGGTTGGGGCAAATTCCTACCCAGTGCTGCCCCACCCAGCCTGTGGAGATTTTCCCTACCCTGGGAGGCACCAAACCTTCTGGAAATGCCTCCAAAGCCCCATCGGGAGTTGGTTCATACAGGCAGAGGTTTGCCCAGGGCTTAGGGACAGCTTGGTGGCCTGTGTACTGGACATGGAATGCCTGGGGCAAACCTGGGGCCCAGCACCTCCACAGCAGCTGCAGCCAACTCACTGCGATGCACTTCTCAAACGCCGTGATCTTGTCATGTGCCACCTCCTCCCGGATGGCCACGTACATGTAGGGCACGTAGCTGAGGAAGTAGATGATGCCGCCGCAGGCAGAGGCCAGCTTGGCCTTGGAGTAGAGCACTGACACCAGGAAGCTGTGGGAAGGACAGTGTCACCTCGGATCCCACACCACCAGAGCTCTTCCCACACTGTCTGATTTTAGTGGTGTTGAGGTGATAAATTGGTCCCTCAGATGAGCTGCATCCCTCCACCAGCCCCTGCCTGCACAGCTCCCTGCACCCTCACCCCATGGAACAAGGACCTCAGTGCTGCCCATGTCCCCCCACCTCATGGAGTGGAGCAGGCAGCTCACCAGAACATAATGGTGGCCACTGCATAGATGGCGAGAAAGAGCCAGATGATGAGGACATCACTGTGCATCAGGACCTTGCCGTACTTCAGGATGGCGGTGAGTGCCGTGACTGAGATGGAGAGCTGGACGAAACCGGTGATGAACCAAGCCACCCAATGCACTGCATTGTTCAAGCCCATCATCTTCATCACCTGCAAGACCAACACTGCTGAGCGGGGCTGTCCCCTGCCCTACGCGTCCCTGCTGCCTCGCTCGCTGGCTGGGAGAGCAACACTCAGCATCAAGGGGTCCCCAGGGGCTGCTGGGAGCAGGTGGACCACCACCCTGTGCCAGGGTGCCAACAGGCTCAGCTCCTCCGGCACTGGGGACAATCAGAAGGACCAGCTCAGCCCAGGGACGTGGGATCTGCGCCCACCCCAGCTCATGTGCCCCAGAGACATGGGGAAGGTACCCAGGGACACAGCACAGGACTTGGATCTCAGAGATGCCACTCCTCCCCAGGGATCCCTCCCATCATCCCCACCTCCTTCAGGCGATGTTCCTTCTCTGTCACAATGTGTTGGATCATCATGGCCACAGAGTAGACCCAGGAGATCACCATGCACAGGGGCATCATGTGCTCAATGACGAAGAGGAAGCTGGTGGGATAAGGAAGGGAGGAGAGAGCTGGGTGGTGGCACCACCAGACACCCAGGGAGACCCTGGGGCACAGGGCAGCAGAGGGGCTCTCCCACCACCAGAGGACAATCAGCCCTCCAGACCAGCAGCTGCATAGTGCCCAGAGCAAGCTTCTCCAATAAGTCCATAGGCAATCTGGTGTCCTGGCTGTCAGGTCCCAGCAGGAAGGTGGGGCAGCAGCCCAGGGCTCAGCCCAGTGCCCTGCCAACTCTGCTGTAGATGGAGCCCTCTCCACCCTCCTGCCATGGAGGGATGGTGGCTTTGGGACTTCTCTAGATGCTTCCTCCAGACCACCGTGTTCAGTAACCACTGACATCCCCATGTGCCACCCATTTACCACACTCATCTGGTTCTCCCCAAGTCTTTCAGTTTCCAAGACACCCCACATCACTTCAGCTGCCAACTGGGCACAAAATCCTTCCCCTGCTTGCCTGGTCTGGTGGTCCAAGGAATAGGGCTTAACTGCTTGCTCCTCACTCCCAATGTCACCAATCTCTCAGGCCCCCAAACTTGTACCCTTCCCCTAGCTGAGGTGTCCTGTCCTTCAAAGGAGAAGAGCAAAAGTCCTGCCCTTGCCCACATAGGTCTTACTCACTCATCCCGGGTATAACATGGGTACGGGAACATCTGCACATAGTTGCCAGGCTCCACCACATCGTGGCCAACAAATACGTTGATGAGGGCACGCTCCATCATGTCTGGGGAGGAGAAGGAGAGGCCAAGCTGAGCAGGCAGTGCAGGCAGGGGCCAGGGCCACAGGCAGCTGTGTCAGGGAGCTGGCACTCACCCTGGATCCAGACAAAGCCATACAAGAAGTAGAAGCGGCCGCCGGTGTTGGGGCCAGGCCGCCAGTAGGCCCGCCGGATCTCGTTGGTCTTCTCCGTGAAGCTGGAGTTCTGCCGGATCTTGTACATGACGTGGGGGGGCAGCGAGCCATCCTTGTTGGTCTGGAAGATGACACCTGTGGGCAGCAGGAGAGGCAGGGAGCCTGCTGGCACCACAGGAGATGGCCACACCGGCTGGCCCGTAGCGACTGGCAGGGATATGGAGGGGTTCAGCGTGTCCCAGCCAAGGGCACCATGTGGGCTGCCACAGATGAGGAGGGCATCCCCTGGCAAGGGATGTGAGGGTATGTGGACAGCAGGAAGCAGTGGTGAGTCAGGACAGGGGCAGGGCACTGTGCCCAGCAGGACTTGGCCAGGGACAGAGGACAGGAACCGCAAGATACTTGGTCCACTCATCAACCCAACGCTTGCACCAAGGGAGCCACATCCCAAAGTCAGTGGTCCCGGGCACAGCTGGAGAATGACACAGCTTCAGGGACCCCTGCAAAGGGGCTGCTTCATGGGGACATACTGGCAAAGACCGTGACATTGTCCTGGTAGGCCTGGTTCAGCGTGTAGTTGACGATGCTCTCCTCATCTGGGAACCCTTTGAAGACATCCACACTGACCTGGTGGGAGGGGGAGGCTGGTGAGACCCCAGTGGCCCTGACAGATCTGGCAAGCAGACCCTGTACACAGCGCAGCTTGTGCCACCTGCAGCCACCCCGTGAGCCCCCAAACCCATCAGTGAACCTCCACCCTGGACACCTACCCCAAAGCTCCTGACACTGCAGAAGCCACTAAATACTCCAAAGCTCCTGTCCCATGGCCTTAAGGAGGTCTGAGCAGATCTGACCCCTCCTCAGCCCTGAAGAACCCAGCTGTGGGCAGTGGGTGCCGCTCCAGTGCCCATGTTCTCAAGTGCAGGCACAACCTCACCTTGGCCATGAAGTGGACCCAGCCACAGGCAGCATTGTCAATGGTGTCCAGCTGCTGGAGCAGGACACTGGCATTGGGCAGGGAAAAGTTGCCATTGAGGAAGTTGTGAAGAACATCGCTGTCAGACACATTCAGGATCTCTGGGTGCTTGTGGAGGTCAGCAGTGAACTACGACAGGAAGGGAGACACAGGAGAGAGTAGCTGGGGTACAGTCCTGCCTCTCAGCCCTCTGTCCTCCCCATGAACACAGATGGGACCCAAGGCTCCTCTTGGGGACAGGGGAACAGCGTCCACCCTGCACAGGGAACCAGTCTGGTCCTCACAAGAGGAAGGTGGGCACCCAGGAGCACCTGAGAGCTTCACATGAAGAAGCTACAAGGTGCCCTGGGGGCACGACACCCCCTTTCCATCCCCAGGGCAATGAAGCCCCACCAGACTCTACCTGCTGGAGCCAGCGGATGCGCCTCTGCAGCCGGCCCTCCTCCAGGTAGGCACGGATCTCAGGGGAGATGTTCAGCCATGCCTTGGCATAGTGGGTGACATTGCCCACGAAGGCAAAGGTCTCGTTGGCCTGGGGAGGAGGAAGATCACACAGTGCGAAAAGGCAGGGGCCCTGCTGCTCTCCAGGATGGCTAGCAGCCATGGAGGTATCTGCCCACTACCCAGCACTATGGCTACCCCAACTGGGGCAGGGCAGTGCCTGCTTCCAGCAGCACTGGCTCGCAGCTCGACCCTTCCTTCCCGCTCAGCTGTGGCCCTGGCTCCTCTGGTCAAGGATGTCCTTTGCTGGGAGAGGAAGGAAAGGGGTCCCAGAGGCACCCTCACCTTCAGGATGACCTTGTCCACTTCAGTGCCCACAGGTGCATACAGGATTTTGGGGTTGCTGGTCATCAGGTGCACAAGGAGGCCCAGGTTTCGCTGCTCCTTGCTGGTGAAGCCCAGAGAGCTCATGTTGCCCTGCTTCAGTGCCTCAGGCTCGATTGTCCTGCAAAGGTGGCTCAGGCTGCCAACTCCACCCCAGCACCCCTGGCTGTGGGCAGCCCCCACTCCTGCCCAGGAGGGGGTTTCACACCAAACCCCATGCAAGCACAGTGCTGCCCAGCATGGCAAGCTTTCCCAGTCCGCAGCACCATGATGTGGTGCAGCATCTGTCCTGCTTGCTGCTCAAGGGATGAGCGGGGCCCTTGACTGCTGGCAGAGGCTGGTGGGCTCTCCCACACCCCTCTCCCTACCAGAATCCCAACCCATCCCCCAGGGCTCTTACCGGTTGTTGCCACAGAGGATGGGCTGCAGCCCGGCCCAGAGCTGCACGAATGCTGAGAACTGCCCCTGGGGGTTGTCACCACCGGCCGGGCCTCCCCCAGCACCCTCCTCCTCTGCCGTGGCATTGCCAGCTGTGGCGTTGGCACCGGCCCAGCCAGTGCTGTTGGCAGTGGGTGGTGGGGCCTTGCTGGTACAGGCTCCCTTGGGCAGCAGCTTGGCCAGCGCTGAGAGGATGTCCACATCACGGAGAACCTTCTCCATCTCCATCAGGTCCTCCAGTAGGGTGTGGAGGCGGTGCTGGGCGGCCGTGCTGTTCACCTCATCCAGCTTCAGCTGCAAGGATGAGCAAGCACGGGGCCCTGCTTGTCAGTGGGATGAGACCAAGGGAGACCCCCCCAAGCAGTGGTATGTCTACTTTCTTGGTTAAGAGATTGAAGTTGTGCCCAGCTGGGGCCCTGCACTCTTTGCCACGCATTTGTGGCTATCAGCCAGCAGGAATGCAGGCAAATGCTGACAGAGTCTTGTTAGGGCATGTGAGATGTCCCTCAGGTAGTAAAGGGTTGTCCTCTGTAACCACAAGGGACACCCATCAGACTTGGGTGGGACAAGGAGCGTGACCTCAGAGCCAATCTTGAGAAGCAGTGTCACCAGGGACATTGCCAGCACCAGGGAATGAAGCCAGCAGGGACACCCTTGGACAATGCTAGGGACAGCCAGCCCTGTCCAATGGGCAGTGTCTGAGTAGGTGCCAGGAGGGGGAATCACCTGGGGTCCTACCATGGGGCTTCTTTGCAGGAGGTGCCCATGTAAGGGGTGACCAGGAGGGGTCAGGCCATGTAACAGAGCCCCCCATCCCCACACACCCCCCAGGGAGCAGGTAGACCCTGCCCAGGACTTGTCCCTGCTCCCCAGCACCCTCCAGCCCCACTCTCACCTTGCTGGTGATCTTGGGGGTGTCCATCTGGTCCCGCAGCTCAGTGGCCAGCTGGCTGAAGCGCTGCCGGCGGGTGGCCTGGCTGCCGTTGCAGGCCAGAGCCCGGTACGCCTGCAGCAGCGGCTGCTGCCCGGGGGCCACACGCAGGAGTCGGCGCAGCCCCCCTGGGCCCTGCTCGCACGTCAGCTGCTCCAGCACCGGCCCGGTGAAGAGGACATGCTGTGGAGCAGGGAGCTGTGGGGTAAGCCTGGCCCTAGTGGCACCGCGGCACTGTCCACCCCGGTCCCCCCTCCCAGGTGCTCACCTCCATCTCGGTGACGAAGGCCTGGGGGCTGTCGGAGGGGGTGGGGACCGGGGCGGTGCTGGCGAGGCCCAGGGCCTGGGACAGCAGGCGGAGCAGCGCCGGCCGGCGCGGGGCTGCCGCTGGGTCTCGCAGTGCCCTGTGGATCAGGCCTTCCCGCAAACTTCTCCAGCTACTGGGGAGGCTCTTCTGCAAGAGGAGTAATGGGAGGGACTGGGGCTGTGGGGGCTGCCTGGGGTCCCACTCCATGTGTGTCCCCCAACATCTGTGAACAGCCCCACAGCACCCCCACCCACGGTCTCCATGGGGAGGGGAAGAGAAGGGGACGTGCAGATGGAGGAGAACGGGTGCCCTGCACCCCACACCCCAGCCACAGGAGGGAACAATTTCCCCCGTCCCCTCCACAGCCACCATCTGGGGGGGGGGGTGCAGTCATCTGTTGCAATGGGAAACTGAGGCACAGGCACTGGTGTGCCTCAAAGCACGGGGGGAACTAGTGGCAGCACCAGGATGGGACCCAGCCACCCCTGCTGCTGTTCTGGCCACCCAACAGCATTCCATCACATACCCTCTGCTAGAATAGAACACCCTCAGCTCACCCTGTGGTGGGACATGGAGGGGATGCAGAGGATGAGCTCTGCCCCATCATATCCCCCACAGGCAGCACTGCTCCTCACCTCCAGCTGTGTGATCTTCTCACTGGGGCCAAATTCATCCCACAGGTCTCGCTCATGGGTCTCATCAGGTACCAAAGGAAAGGAACCAAAAAACAGGCGGTACACCTGCAGCAGGGACAGGAGCGGGGCTGCCAAGCGCACTGGTAGCAGGAGCACCCATTTGCCCAGCAATGCCCCAGCATGAGGTGGAAGGGCAGAGATGAGTCCCAGCCGGGTGCCCACTAACTCCCACCCTACAGGGCTGGTGGTCAGGGCTCAGTCTGGGTTGGGACGTGCCCGTGCGCTGAGACAGCGTGAACCCCTGCAAAGCTCAGCCCTGCAGTGCTGCGCAGTCACCCACCACCCGCAAGTCATCACCCACCTCCCACAGGTTGTCACCCACCTCCTGTGGGTCACTACCCACCTCTCACAGGTCATTACCCACCTCCCGCAGGTCGACACTGGAGCGCAGGAGCAGCTCAGCCGTGCTGTTGGGGAGGGACAGGTTCTGCGTCAGGAAGCGGTGCAGCTCTCCCCGGTCCTTGGCTGCCCACGCCAGCGTGACGCCGGATCCTGGCAAGGGGCAAGGCAAGGGGGTCAGAGCAGCTTGCCAGCCTTGAGGACATGGACCCTGCCCAGCATGCCACAGCGTGGGACAGTAGCAGGGGACAGTGGCAAGGCACTGCCACATAGCATCAAATCGCTGGGTGCCTGGCAGCTGGGCATCTCCATCCCTGCCTGTGCAGGCAGCAGGGTGCAGACAGGCTGCAGCCCACCTGGCTGGTTGCTGAAGTGGGTCTCCATGGAGCTGGGCTCGCTGCTGCTGAGGGCCTCCAGGTGCCGGCGCAGCGACTCCAGCTCCTCCTCCAGCCCTGGATGCTGCGGGTCGAAGAGGCTGCTCTGCTCCACCGCCTCACTGAGGTGCTCCAGGAGCTGCGTCACCCTGTGAGAGCCCAGCACCGCCCTGGCTTCAGGGACAGAGGAATGGGGAGAACCTCCCACAAGCCCTCGGGGGGGATGAGCCCTTCAGGTGCACAGGGCTCCTGCCATGCAGCACTGCTGCCTCACCCATGCACCAAACCCACCACACCAGGGGTGCAAAGGAGAGCCCTAGAGCCTTGAGGTGTCCCTGGGGACCACCTCTGTCTCCCTCCCAGTACCCGGGAGCCCAAGGAGGAACAGGCTGAGATGTCCCCCGCACCCCAGGGACTCAGCACTCTGCACCCAAGCACTCTGAGGGACAAATGTCCCTGGCAGGGCAGTGCCAGGGTGGGAAGGGGCAGGCTGTGAAGGCAGGGGCAGGAAGGCGAGGGCAGGACTCACGTGGAGTTGGAGTACTGCAGGAAGCCAAACTCATCGCGCTGGCCGTCGGGGCACAGGGACTGCATGACAGGCAGGATCCCGGCCGAGGTGAGCGGCGCTGCCGTGTAGAAAGCTGGAGCCAGCAAGAGAGTGCAGGGAACCAGGGAAGGTGTGGGCAGGGAGAAAGGAGAGGCAAGGGGAGCAGGGGGGAGGCAGGGGCCACCGGAGAGACAGACATTCAGTTCAAAGAAGCACGCGCTGGGCCCTGTGAGCCCCGTGGGAGGTTGGTGGCCAAGGGCAGAAGTCTGCAGCTTTCTCACCAAGGCTGTCTCTGAATGGTGGCCTCTTAGGGCTGTGGGCAGCTTCTGCCACCCTGGCTCCTGCCCTCTTGCCTCTGCCTGCTCCCCCCTGGGTGATGGGTCCCTCCCACCCCAAGATGATGTCAACTTCTGCCACTTGCCCCCATGATGGCCGCCAACCTCCCCCAGTCTCTCAGCCCGTCTTGTTAGTAACCTCAGAGGTACTGCCAGATCTCCAGAGGAAGAGGAGAAGGAAGAAAACAGGGAAAACGAGTTGTAACCCACAGCTTCCCGAGCTCCCAGCTCTCCCTGCCCAGCTACCACGACGAGCAGCTGCTGGAGGTGGGTGGAAATGGAGACACAGTGGGAGGAGATGGAAGAAATCAGGAGTAGCAAGGGGACAGCAAATCTTCCCCCCCCTCTGCCAGCACTGAGCCATTGTCCCTGATGGGTCTTTCCAAGTCCTTCCCCAGGACAAGGCAAGCCAGAAGGGCCATGGCCGAAAGGGACCAGAGGTTGTCACTGGGCAGTGCCAGGCAGTTACCCTGTGGTTGCCACCCCAGCTGGTGGCCCCATGTTTAGAGGCAGGTCAGTGCTGTTAGCACAGCAGTGACAGGCAGGGGCTGGTGAAGATGGACTTCTGGCAAGGACAAGAGACAGCCCAGGGCAGGGAGGAACGGGTGTAGCGTGGGATGGGAGAGACTAGAGTGGCCATACCATGCTTTGGTGACATAACCAGCACATGGGTAGCATCTTGCAGGCCTCCAGGCTCCTAGCAGGGCCACATCCCAGCTTGTCCCAGGTGCCAGGACAGGGACCCAGTGGTGGTGCAAGGGTGGGAGTTATCTCCAACCCCTTGGAGACCAGCCCAGGAGGGCACACAGGCAAGACTGGGTGATCACAGGCCATCACATGGGTGCCAGCACACAGTAGGGTCTGCCCCAGGAGGGAGGAGAGGCGAAGGGGTAGGACAAGCCTCCACCTAGCCTGGAGAGCCCTCTGCAGCCTGAGGGGGCCAGGGACACTGCCACCAGTGGTCCCAGCACCTGAAGAACCTGGCACTGCCAACCCAGTGGGGCCATGACCGGGGCCACTGGAGAACCACCACAGTCCGGTCCTGGGGGGCAGCCCCCGGGGAGGAGCAGGCAGGGGCCACACTGCACTGCCCAAGCTCATCTTCACCAGCCCCAGAGGAAGGCATCGAGGTTACAGAGATGTGGATTAGGCCAGAGTAAGTTGATCCAAACTGGGCTCTTTCTCTCCAAATTATGTAGCCGGCACAGGCAGGGGAAGGGGGGGAGGCGCCCACCCGCCCCACCGACTTACAGACTGGCACATGCAGTAGAGGCATGGAGGGCAGGTGGGCAGGGGAGATGGTGGGAAAGAAAAAGAAAATGTGAGCAAAAAGAAAGAAAAAACAAACAAAAAAAACCACACAACACGGAGTGCACGTCAGAGGCGGGGCAGGAATCAGGGCAGCACCTGCCACTGCCCACAGCCGGGCCCGCGCTGGCAGCTGGGCTGGCCCTCACTGGCACACGCTGAAACACAGGCTCAGACCATCATTATGTCGGGTCACCGCTGCCACCAGCCCCCAGCATCTCCCCCTGGCCCCACCATGCCCCCACACCAGGGCACCAGCTAGAGTGGGCATCCCACAGGGTGCTGATGCCACATGGAGCCCTGACTCAGCTCCACCGCCTCTTCCAGGGGCCCAGCCTGCAGGCACTGGAACCATAGCCTGGCCAGAGCTCTGGCTGCACACCTCTGGGAGCCCTCAGCTCCAGGCCCCTCACTTTGTCACCTTCCCAGGGCCCCAGAGCCCCACTACAGCCAAGCACAAGGCTCCACAAGGGTGCACGTTCCCCCCCAGCACCATGAGGAGCTGTGGACCCCTTCCCAGCATCACCCCAGCTGCCCCCTGAGCACTCAGAGGACCATGACTGTCCCAGCTCCACCTCCTCTTTCCCCCGACTAAACGTCCCTGCTGATGGCAGGCACAGGCTGGTTGGCACTGCCACCCCCAGGGGAACACCCTCCCCCCCAGTGAGACTGTCTCTCTGACCCCTCTGTGCCTGCCCCACCAGCCATCAGCTGCAGCCCCAGCCCAGTGCTATGTCCTACAAAAGGCTCCACTGAGTCCCCGACAGCTGTCACACACCCCCCGACCTTGACTCCAGGCTGTCCCCAGGGGGCTGGAGCAGCTCCCCAGACCCTGGGGGTGTCCCCAAGTGCACGTGCCCATAACACCACCCTGCTGGCACTCACCTTCCTTCACCGGAATGGTTGGCTTCTTCTGCCGCAGCCCCAGAAGGATGAAGAAGAGCACCAGGGGGATGAAGATCTCAAAGGCCAGCACCCACTGGAGACGACACAAAGCAGAGGGATTGTGAGGCTTGGGGACAGGACTCAGCTGCCAAGGAGGAACATGGACAGGACAGGGGTCCCCGGGGCACGGGCACAGTGGAGCACCACGCCTGTGTCTTGCAGGTGGCTGGTGGCACTGTCACAGCTCAGCCAGAGGCACAAGGGTCTCTGGGCACCTGAGTATCTCCTGCTTGTCCCTGCCTGCTCCATCCTGCCTGGGACACCCCAGGACAGGAGAGGGTACCGCAAAGGGATGGACCTCTACTCTAGCAACACAAACAGGGTGCCAGGGCTCAAGCCCAGCCCTGATAAGCCACCACTGCTGGGGCTGCCCATGGGAAACAATGCCAAGTCCTCATGGCTGGCAAAGAGCCGCAGGCTCCTGTCCTGGCAGTGCTTCACAGCCAGTGGCTGCCCAGCGTGATGTCCCCCTGCCACCCGTGCCACTGCTGGATCCCACTGCAGAGCTACGCAGGGGATAGACCCTGACACTGCTCGGGTGAGGTTGACTTCAGCCAGGCCCTGGCACCAGTTCCAGCTGGGGGCATAGTGGGGGGTCCCAGCACCCCTCTGTGCCCTCCCAGAAGTCAACGGCCATGTGGGATTTCCACTGGCAGCATATGGCAAATCACAGCAAATCCCCAGAAATCCCTGACCCCAATTGCGGCCCAGGCTGGGCTCCGTGCCCAGAGGCTCTGAGGATGGGCATCAGTGCCTCAGTCACAGGCAGCAGTGGGCACACAGCATGCCCAGCACGCTGCCAGCACAGCTGCTGCCTGTTTGCACCACCTGTACCCAGGCCACGTCATGGCCCCACTGCCCCTGCTGCTGAGTGGAGGGGAATGACTCTACGGGGGGAAACTGAGGCACGGAGAGAGGTGAGCCACCCTCAGCTCGCTTCAGAGCCAGATCAGACCCTGGGATCTGCTGCCACCACGGGCAGGGCAAGCTCCAGCTCTGCTGCCAGGAATGTGCCTGCTGTGGCCCTGGCACCTGCCACCATGCTCCCACACTAGTCCAGTCCCCCCCAGTGACCAGCGGCCAGCAGGGTGAGGAAGAGGGGGCTTTAATATGACAGGTTCTGCATGGAAGGACTCAACTGGCAGCAGGGGATAGGGTCAGGTCGTCCTGTCCCCAACAGCATCACGTCCACACTGGCCTCACCCAGGGGCTGCAAATGCTCTGCCAGAAAGTCCCATCAGCCCAGCAAATGGCAGTGAGCAGAGGGACACCCACACCTGGACCCCTGCCCCAGATGCAGCACTCCTGTGGGCAACATGGTTGGCAGGGCTGTGGGATGGACATAGCTGCACCCATGGGTGCACCCAGTGCTGCCCTTCCCACCCTAAGAGCTGCTGAGTTTGGGTGAGGCAGAGATCAGAGAAAGAAGGGCTGGAGGGGATGGTGACAGTGGACACTTCAGGAGCAGTGCCAGGGAATTCCCATCTGTTCGGCACCACTGGTCCCAGGCACAGCCCCTGGTGTCATCATTCCTGCACTGGTGGCAAGGGACACCCCAGTCCACTCTGCCCTACAATCACTGCCTGCACCCGCCCCCCAGCCTGTTTACCAGGCACACAATCAGCCTCTGTGCCCAGGCGCCTGTGGGACCACCCCCACACACCCACGCCGGGCTGTACCAGGCTCCCCTGGGGACTATTGGGTCCTTGGTGGCATCAGGAGAGACCTGCTGGTTATTTATTTTTTTTGAAGTGGGTCATTGACCTTTTGCTCATCTCCTTCTCCCTGACCCATCCTTCACCTCTGAGTACCCCAGTGGCAGGGCTGGCTGTCCCCCACCACCAGGGGTGACATGACAATGGACAGATGTGGCAGCAGAGTAGGGCTCACCATCCTGCACCTCTGGGGCTGATCCTGCCTCTCTGGTCCCCAGTGCTGCTCCTGCAGGGACTTTCCAGTGGAAGCAGGGGGGGGGGGGAGCAGGAGGAAGGATGCTGTCCCAAGGCAGCCTTAGCCCTCCAATTGGGTGACACCCAGCGGGGACACCCAACACTGGCACAGCCTAGGGATAGTGGGGTCCCTGCTGGAGGGAGCAGGACACTGGGAGACATTTTGGGATTGTGTGAAGAAGCAAGCAGGGACAAAAGGTCAGGAGCCAGGCAGCTGGGAAGGAAACGCTGGGAGAGGAGAGGGACAAGGAGAGGAGAAGGGCTGGTAGCTGCCAGCAGCTGACATGTCCTACATCACCCAGTGCAGTCTGTTTGTCCTCTCACCCATCCCCTCCTCACTCCCCCCTTGGTGACAGCTCTTACATGTATGTCTGGGGTGTTGCAGGTGCTACATCCAGGGTGGGACATGGGTTCCGGGGGCCCTTGTGCCCAGGTGGCAGTGGCTGCAGGGGACAGGGGCAGCTCCTGGGCAGTGGCAGAGCTGGGCCAGAGGGATCCCCCCTATACATGTGTACATACAACCCTGGCACATGGTCACCTCAACATGCTGGAGAGGTGAGCAGGATGAGGCCATGGGTGCTGCTCAGGTGTGCCTGCCTGCCCCCCTCTGCCACCCTCACAGATGGTGGGGCACATGTGTGCCTGTTGGGACCCCACATTTGGCCCTGCCACCACGCAGGGGCAGCTGGGTCCTGCCCAACTGTCCCAGCAAGACAGGCAGAGCTCAGAGGATGCTGGTCCCAGGCAGGGGGACGCTCAGCTCCCTGGAGCACTGGGCCTGCAACTCAATGCCTGCACCCACCCTCTGCCAGGCCAGTAGGCAGGAGCAGGGGGCTGTGAGGAGGACGAGCTAGGGTGGGCACTGCACAGCCCGAGCACGAGGCAGCACCAGCCGGGGACACCCGGTTCCCACTGCAGGCTAAAAGCCCTGACAAACCCCACAGTGCACGGCAAGGGCAAACAGCCTCCCACCATGCCCAGCCCCCAGCCAGCACCAGGGGCAGTCAGGAGATGTGCTGAAGCCAGGGTCAGCAGAGCTGCAGGCGATGGACTTTGGCAGGACACCTCCACTGACATCCTCAAGATGGGGCAGCGTGCACACCCCAGCAGCCAAGCCAGGTGCTCCACACAGTGACAGGCAGGCCAGGCAGACACAGCTCTCTACATCCATCACCACCACGCTGAAGTCTGCTCCATCTGTCCTGCCCACTCCCACAAATGCCCTGAAGGCCACACAGTTCAGCAAAGGGGCAGCCAGGGCCTGCCAGCTCCTTCACCAAGGCCTGGCTGCCCTTGCCACTGCCTCTGGTCATACTTTTGCTTAGTGCAAATTGTGCCCATTATCTCTTGTCCCACTGCCACCTGTCCCCAGCAAGGGCACTTCCCCATGTCTCACACCCTGCCCTGCCACTGGGGACATGCCTCAGCAAAGCTGGAGGAGAATGAAATACCCACAGGGCTTTGCCAACACCTCTCCTGAGCCCAGTCCCGAGGTGCCAGAGTGGGGAGCCCAGGAAGAACAGAGCACAGCTCTCCCCTGTGCCAGCCTTACGGAGCTGTGTCAGCTGGGCACCAGCATGGCAGGCCAAGGGGGACTGGCCATCAGCAGCATCCTGTGCCAGGTCAGCACTCCAGCAATGGCACCAGGACATGGTCACTCTCCCACTGGCACAAGGTGCCCAGCCTGAGCGCACGTGAGATTGCACCAGCAGCCACAGTGGAGAGGAAAGTGCTGGCTGCCCCACAGCCTCTCCCCACAGGCAGGGAGCAAGGCAGAGCCCTGCAGGATCAGTAGCTCATGGCCACCTGCCCTCTGGGCCACTGTGGCCACCAGTCATGCTGTAACAGGTGCCCCATGGCCTCCCTGCAAGCAGGAGTTCACAGGGATGCTGCCCGGCACCAGCACCACCCTGCCAAGCCTGCCTGTCCTGCCCCGCCTTCTCCACGCTGGCTGCAAACAGCCAGGGGGCAAAGAGCACCCCGAGCAGGGCAGCAAAGAGCACCCCGAGCAGGGCAGCAAAGAGCACCCCGAGCAGGGCAGCAAAGAGCACCCCGAGCAGGGCAGCAAAGAGCACCCCGAGCAGGGCAGCACCGGCCCCATCGAGTCCTGCTGCAGGATCCAGCACCAGCTCCCAGGCAGGGCCTCCCCAGGACAGGGGGCCCTGTCCCCCAGGGACACTGTGTCCCAGCAGAGGTGCTGCTGCAGCAGGGCCCTGCCAGCCAGGTGAGTGCCCCCCCCACCTCAAATGTCAGCCTTTTTTTTTTGGAGGCATCAAGTTCACCCCTAGATCCACTCCCACCAGCCAGGGAGGAAGGAGCAGACATGCCAGGACAAATCCTTTACATGGTGGGAGCTTGCCAGCTCTTGGTCAAGGAGCAGAAGACACAAGCCTCTCCCCTGCCCTATGTGCATCCTCCCTCCACTGTAGGGCCCACACCACGGAAGCTCCACCAACATGCTGCAACACTGAAGCTGCACTTGGAGCCTCAACTCCTGCTCATCGCTCCTCTGAAAGAGCCCCAAACCACCAACACTGCCCCAGGGCCAAACCAAACCGAGCAGTGCACTTCCATCCCTGACACTTCAGAGCCAGGAGCTCCTGCTGCAGTCACATTCTTGTCCCAAACGCAGGGGCACAAAGAGCCAGGGGGAAGCCAGGTGAACACCCTGAGCTGTGCCTGTGGTAACTTTTTTACATCCAATGTAGATTTAAACCAGCAACTGAAAGTCATCTGGGAGCCCATCCCTTAAGATACTGAACTGAGCTCACCCCCTGCGCCAGCAGAGGCAAGGTGACAGGATGGCACAGCCTGCATGGCCTAGGGCTGCCATCAGCATCCCAGGGTGCCCATTCTCAGGCACCCACAGCCTTGGCTTCCCTCCACCCAGAGCCACTGATGCTCACCCTCATGCCTCAGAAACAATAAAATCAAAGCCAAACACAAGAGCCCCCAGACCAGCTCAGCCATGCCTGTCAAAGACCAGTGCTCCCATGGGCTAGATATGAAACCTTACCGAGACACCACAGGACAGTGCTCAGCCATCACCTTGCCAGGCTGTAGGCTCATCCAGTGACAAAGGGGGTTACAGAAGCAGGTGATAAGTGCCCTCACACCTCTAAGGCCACCCAGTCGCACAGCTTCCCTGTACCCACCACTGCTGCCTCTAAGTGGAGCAGCCAAGCCCCCACAGGCAAAGCCTGTCCTGAAATCACTGCTGCACCTTGCTGCAATGCTGCTCCTGCAACAGCCCCTGGTGCCAGGGATGATGAGGACCCTGCAGGCCACCAGCACTCAGAGGCAGCACAAGCAACTGGGCCCAGATCTCTTGAGTCCCAGTACAGAGCCCTGCCTGAGTCAAACACAAGGTGTCTCCTCCCCACCCCAACCTGCAGCACCGGGGCTGAGGCACCTACCCCATGGCAGCACCCCACAGCACCGAGCTTTGCCACCATACAGCTGCCCCCTGGGCAAGAGCAGGGCAACCACCACACTCCTCTGGAGACTGGGAGCAACCCCGAGTTCCAACCCTGCCCAGGGTAAGCCCCAGCAGGGGAGGAGTCTCATGCTCCAAACCCCCCAGCCTCTGCTTGCCACAGCAGGAACGGCCCAGGGGGATACGGCCCAGGGAGCACGCGGCAGCGCAGAGCAGAGAGCGGCAGCGGTGTGAGCTGTTCCTTTAAACTGCTGAGGATTTGAGAGAGAGCCGGGCTTCCCGGAGACGGTGAAGCCGGGGCAGAGCCAGGAGACCCGAGTCTGAGCGGGAAGCCTGCGAGGGAGAGGAAGGCTGACGTGGCAGGGGGAGTGGCTGTGAACGGCGGCAAGGTTTAAAAAAGCGGCCATTTGGCAGCCTCCTCTGAGCACGCGGCAGCGCAGAGCAGAGAGCGGCAGCGGTGTGAGCTGTTCCTTTAAACTGCTGAGGATTTGAGAGAGAGCCGGGCTTCCCGGAGACGGTGAAGCCGGGGCAGAGCCAGGAGACCCGAGTCTGAGCGGGAAGCCTGCGAGGGAGAGGAAGGCTGACGTGGCAGGGGGAGTGGCTGTGAACGGCGGCAAGGTTTAAAAAGCGGCCATTTGGCAGCCTCCTCTGAGCACGCGGCAGCGCAGAGCAGAGAGCGGCAGCTAGCCTTCACAGGGCAGGCGCGTGGGAGGCGCGAGAGCAGCGGGTGCCGCGGGTGCCTTCTCACAAGAAAAGCAAACTAGTAGCTGGATAGATCATGGTCACAACGCGGCCAAAAACCATAGAGAAAAAGAATGTGGGGACTCAGACAGAGCTCCCAAGCAGGCATGCAGCAGTGCAGGTCTCTGGCTGCAGTGAATGCCTGAGCCTGGCACTGGTACCAGAGGGAACCAGTGACACCGCATGTGTGCGGTGTGAGCAAGTAAATGATCTCCTCAGGCAGGTGGTTAATCTGACAGAGGAGGTTGAAAGACTGAGAGCCATTAGAGATTGTGAAAGTGAAATAGATTGGTGGAGTCATACCCTGACGCAGGGGCAGATCGAGGAGGTTGAGAAAGTGACGGATCCCCTCCCCTCCTGTCACCAGACAGATGGAGAGGACTTAGGAGATATGAAGGAATGGAAGGAAGTCCGACCTCGGAAAGGCAAGAAAAATCCTCCCAACCCCTTCCACCCTCCCAATTGCCCTTGAATAACAGATATGAAGCCTTGGAAATTCAGGGACAGGAAAATGAAGTTGGAGGGGTAGACTTAGCTAGTGAAGCACAGAGGACTCGTCAGTCACCCCGAGTCCTTAGGACTTCTTCAATCAAGAAGGAAAGGAGAGTAATTGTGGTAGGTGACTCCCTTCTGAGGGGGACAGAAGGGCCCATCTGTCGACCGGACCCATCCCACAGGGAGGTCTGTTGCCTCCCTGGGGCTCGGATTAGAGATGTTAAAAGGAAACTCCCTAATCTTGTGGGTTCCTCTGATTACTATCCACTGCTGATTTTTCAGGTTGGCAGTGATGAAATCATCACAAGAAATGTAAGGGCAATGAAGAGTGACTTCAGGGCCCTAGGACGGCTAGTTAGGGGGTCTGGAGCACAAGTAGTGTTTGCCTCCATCCCTCCTGCAAGAATGGGTGGGGAAGTATATAGGAAGAGTTTACAAGTCAATGAATGGCTAAGAGATTGGTGTCAAAGACAGGGTTTTGGTTTTTTTGATCATGGGATGCTATATGAGACACCTGGCCTGGTGGTGGCAGGTGGGATGCACCTGTCCCAGAGGGGGAAGAGGCTTTTGGGGCAGGACTTAGCAGGGCTCATTGAGAGAGCTTTAAACTAGATATGAAGGGGGAAGGGGAGAAAACTGGGTCTGTTAGGGACAAGAACAAGAGGAACGTGCCAGGGCCTGAAAGCAGGTGGTCTAAGGAGGATTTAGTCCCACCAGTGGGCTCTGTTTGTTTCCTGAAATGCCTGTATGCTAATGCACGCAGCATGGGGAATAAGCAGGAAGAGTTAGAGGTCAGTGTGCGGGCTAAGGGTTATGATCTGGTAGCAATAACAGAGACGTGGTGGGACAGGTCACATGACTGGAGTGTGGCCATGGATGGTTATGTGCTTTTTAGGAAAGATAGAGCGGGGAAGCGAGGTGGTGGAGTTGCTCTTTATGTGAGAGAGCAACTAGAATGTATTGAGTTTTGTGCAGGGGCTGATGAGGGGCAAGTTGAAAGTCTGTGGGTAAGAATTAAGGGGGCAGGCTGGTGTGGGTGATACAGTCGTGGGGGTCTACTACAGACCTCCTGATCAAGGCGAGGAAGTTGATGAGGCTTTCTACAGGCAGCTGAAAGTAGCCTCACAACTGCAGTCCCTAGTCCTCATGGGAGACTTTAACTACCCCGATATCTGCTGGAAGACTCACACAGCCAGCCTTTCACAGTCTAGGAGGTTCCTCCAGTGCATTGATGATAACTTCTTAATGCAAATGGTGGACGAGCCGACTAGAAGAGGAGCGCTGCTGGATCTTGTACTAACCAACAAGGAGGGCCTTGTTGAAGCAGTGGTGGTCAGTGGCAGCCTTGGCTGCAGTGATCACGAGATGGTGGAGTTCAGGATCCTGTGTGGAAGGAACAGAATACCCAGTAGGACCAGAACCCTGGACTTCCACAGGGCAAACTTTGGCCTCCTCAATCAACTGTTAAGGGAAATCCCATGGGACAGGGTGCTAGAAGGTAAAGGGGCTCAAGATAGCTGGTCAACATTCAAGGACCACTTCTTGCAAGCACAGGATCAGAGCATCCCAATGGTTAGGAAATCTAGTAAGGGAGCTAGGAGACCAGCATGGTTAAAAAAGGAACTGCTGGGCAAACTTAAGTGGAAAAGGAAAATCTACAGATCATGGAAGGAGGGGCTGGTCACTTGGGAGGAATATAGGACTGTTGTCAGAGGATGTAGGGAGGCAATTAGGAAAGCTAAGGCTTCCTTGGAACTTAACCTTGCAAGTCAGGTTAAGGATAATAGAAAGGGCTTTTTCAAATACATAGCTAACAAAGCTAACATTAGAGGCAATATTGGCCCACTGTTGAATGAGGTGGGAGCCCTGGTGACAGAGGATATAAAGAAGGCTGAGGTGCTGAACGCCTTCTTTGCCTCTGTCTTTACTCCTGCAGGATTTCCCCATGAGCTCCAGACTCATATAGCCGCAGAAGTAGTCAAGATAGATGAGGAGTTTGACATAGCAGATGAGGATTGGGTTAGGGATCAGTTGAGTAATCTGGACATCCATAAATCGATGGGTCCAGATGGAATGCATCCAAGGGTGCTGAGGGAGCTGGCGGAGGTCATTGCTAGGCCACTCTCCATCATCTTCGGTAAGTCATGGGTAACGGGAGAGGTGCCTGAGGACTGGAGGACAGCAAATGTCACACCAGTCTACAAGAAGGGCAAGAAGGAGGACCCGGGTAACTATAGACCGGTCAGCCTCACCTCCATCCCTGGAAAGGTGATGGAACAACTTGTTCTTGTCTCTATCTCTAGGCATATCAAGGACATGGGGGTCATCAAGAGCAGTCAGCATGGTTTTATCAAGGGTAAATCATGTTTGACTAACCTCATAGCCTTCTATGAGGAGATTACTAGGTGGATAGATGATGGTAGAGCGGTAGATGTGGTTTATCTGGATTTCAGTAAGGCATTTGACACCGTCTCCCACAGCATCCTTGTAGATAAGTTGATCAGGTATGGGTTTGGTGATCAGGTAGTGAGGTGGATCAGGAACTGGTTGATGGGAAGGAGTCAGAGAGTTGTAGTCAATGGGGCAGAATCTGGTTGGAGGTCTGTGACTAGTGGAGTCCCTCAGGGGTCGGTACTGGGACCGATGTTGTTCAACATCTTCATCAACGACCTGGATGAGGGTATAGAATGTACCCTCAGCAAGTTTGCTGATGACACTAAGCTGGGAGGAGTGGCTGACACACCAGAAGGCTGTGCTGCCATTCAGAGAGACTTAGACAGGCTGGAGAGTTGGGCGGGGAGAAACATGATGAAATTCAACAAGGGGAAGTGTAGAGTTTTGCATTTGGGGAAGAACAACACGATGTCCCAGTATAGGTTGGGGGCTGACCTGCTGGAGAGTAGTGTAGGTGAAAGAGACCTGGGGGTCCTGGTAGACAGGAGGATGACCATGAGCCAGCAATGTGCCCTTGTGGCCAAGAAGGCCAATGGCATCCTGGGGTGCATTAGAAAGGGTGTGGTTAGTAGGTCAAGAGAGGTTCTCCTCCCCCTCTATTCTGCATTGGTGAGGCCGCATCTGGAGTATTGTGTCCAGTTCTGGGCCCCTCAGTTCAAGAAGGACAGGGATCTGCTTGAAAGAGTCCAGCGCAGAGCCACAAAGATGATTAAGGGAGTGGAACATCTCCCTTATGAGGAAAGGCTGAGGGAGCTGGGTCTCTTTAGCTTGGAAAAAAGGAGGCTGAGGGGTGACCTCATCAATGTTTACAAATATGTAAGGGGTGAGTGTCAGGGAGATGGAGTTAGGCTCTTCTCAGTGATGACCAGTGATAGGACAAGGGGTAATGGGTGTAAATTGGAGCATAGGAGGTTCAAGGTGAATATCAGAAAAAACTTCTTTACTGTGAGAGTGACAGAGCACTGGAACAGGCTGCCCAGGGAGGTTGTGGAGTCTCCTTCACTGGAGACATTCAAAACCCGCCTGGATGCGTTCCTATGTGATGTGCTCTAGGTGACCCTGCTCTGGCAGGGGGGGTTGGACTAGATGATCTTTCGAGGTCCCTTCCAACCCCTATGATTCTATGATTCTATGATTCTATGATTCTATATAGAGCTGGTTTTGCTCAGTGAAGCATCTAGCTCTGGATGTGGCCAGGGCAGACCCCTGGTGAGGGACGCACCCACGGACAGCAAGGGATGAGCTGCCAGGGAAGGGCTGGTGCAGCTGGGCTCTGGCACGGGGCCTGGCTCTGCCCTGGCCAGCCAGTGCCAGCAGCTCTGCTCCTGGGCTGCTGGGACACGGCTGCGCTGCTCCCAGAGCTGACAGGGAATGCGAGATGAATGTGGGACTTGCACGCAGCAGGAGCATGAGGAAGCGAGCGACACGCACATCCTCAGAGCGTGACTGCCCTACGGGCTTCGCCAAATCCATCCATGAGCACCTACAGCACCCTGGCACACAGAAGGGCCTTCACACACCCCATCCAGATGCAGCATCGCTGAGTGGGTGAGGAGGTGCTGGTTCTTCCCCTGCCACCCTGTCTGCATCAAACAGGGCACACCAGTGACAGTCCCTTCAGATGGGGGTGCCAGGACCTGTGCTACTTGTCCTCCTCCAGCTGCAGCTCCCTGTACTGCACCCCCACACTGCCCACAGGGCTGGGGAGGGCCAGGGAGAAGCAGGTCCCCGAAAGACATGCTTACCCCCAGTCCATCACCCCACCAGCCAGGTCCGGGTCAGTTGCCAAGGGCTGGTGGATGCCAGGCTATATCTGTGCCAGGCAGATCGCTCTCACAGGCAGGGGTCTGTGGCAACACTAGTGCCACGCAGCCACTTGCTGTGGCCACACAGCTCTGCTTGGGGCAAGGAGCAGGGATGACTCAGCTGAAGAGCATCATCCCCCTCATCCATTTTTGGGGGCACCTGGGCTGACCCTGTAGCAGGCACCAGCCTGCAACACAGGCCTCAGCCCAGCCCTGCCCCATGCCCTCCCCTGCCAATCCCTGTCCCAGATGGTCTCTGGTCCTTCAGCTGCTGCAACAGAGCAGGGCCTGATGCTGGCGGGCTGCTGGTGAGGGAAAGCAGGCAGGATCAGGCCTGCAGGATATTTGGGAGGGGAAAGAGGAGAGAGATTGCCAGCTTGGGAGCAGCAGTTCGCTACCCTCCCCCACCCTCTAAAAATAACCAGCTCCGGGAGCCCAGTGCACCCATCCCCCTACCGGTCCCTGCGGGCTGGGGTCCGGTTCCCTCCCGGACAGAAGTCCCCCCAAACAGAGGTCCCCCCCGACCCGTCCGGCAGGGCCGTGCAGCACAGAAGCAGCCAGGCCGGAGGGGCCGGGGTAGGATCCCAGCCTGCTTCCTCCACCAGCCCCGGGAGGAGAGCAGCCCCCCGGAGCCCCCACGTTCCTCGGCCTCATGCCCAGGGAGCGGGAGCAGCTCCTCTCCAGCCCGGTGAGGAGAGGCAGCTCTGACCCACATTTGATTTGGAAACCTATTTATAGCCTGCGGATACCGAGGGCATGGGGAAAGCTCTCGCACCCCGCAGGGGCGGCCCTAGGGACGGGTACAGAGCCGGCGCGTGTCCGGAGCGTTGGTGACACCAAAGAGGGCCGAGATGCTGCACAAGGTGGAGGGTTGGGTGGGAGACAGCAGCCAGCCTACGGCCCGGGGCTCCACCAGCGGCCTCAGGCCCGGCCGACTCCCGCGGGAACAGGGTGGGGGGGAGTGGGACAGGGAACCCAACTGTTGCTGCCCCAGAAGGAGCGCGGCCGGGCCGGGGGGGGCACGGCGGGGCCTTCCCCGGCCGCTCCGGGGGCTCATACACAAGCAGCGTCTGCGCTCCGCGCCCCGCGCAGCCTCAGGGCAGCAGACACCGCAGGGCCTGCACCCACCGCACCGACCAGCCCCGACCGGCGGAGGGGAGCACGCAGTGGGAACGCCAGCCCCGGTGGTGAGCTGGATCCGCACCCCTCCCGCGCCCCCGGCCTGCGGACCCCCAGGCCCACGCCACCTGCCCCGCTCGGGGCCTGGCCTCAGCGGCGGCTGCAGGGGGGCTCCAGCCGCACAGGCTCGCCGCCCCCGCACTCACCGGGCTGCGCCGCTTCAACGTCACGTTCTTCCAGAGCAGGAGATGGAGCTGGTGCAGGAACCCCATGGCCGGGCCAGGCCCAGCCCCGCCACAGGGGCTCCCCCCGCTCGGCTCCGCGGATCACCCGCCACCCACCGCCATACCCCGCCGAACCGCTGCCGCCGCCTTTGTCCGCAGCAGACTGGGAGGGAGAGAGGGAGGGAGGAAGGGACGGATGGATGGAGCGAACCGGCTCCAGCCACGGCCCCAGAGCAGCCCGGCCTTACGCAGCACCGCCCCTGGCCTGGGGCCGCCACCCGCCACCGCCCCTTAAAGGCACCGCAGGACTGCGGTCGTTCCGCCCGCTCTGCTCTGGACGCCCGGCCAGCTGCACGGTCCAGAACAGCCCGGGCCCCCCGGACCTCCGCCGGTCCCCGCCATCCTGCTAAGGCCCCCGGGAATCTGCCGCCGGGCGGGAACAGCTGATGGGTCCTGCTCCTCCTGGAGAAACCAAGGCACGGAGCCCGCGGGAACCCACGTCCCCCCGCGTATGGTGTGTCTGGGAGTAGGGTTCCTGCCCCAGGTCCATGAAACCCTCAGTCCCCAGGAGCTGCCCCTGGAGCTGCCTCTGCTCCTCTCGAAACCAGAGCATCGGTGAGGTCACCCTTCACTCCAGCCTCTCCTCCATCATTCCCCCTCCAGGACAGACAATCGCTGTGGACGTTGGCATGCAAGGGTGGCTTCGCTGTCCCCATTCCCTGTGCCCCTCCTCAGGGCCAGCTGCCCACAGACCCTGCCCAACCCATCCCATGACCAAGTTGCAGGATGTTACAGGCTGGAGAGTTGGGCGGAGAGAAACCTGATGAAGTTCAACAAGGGCAAGTGTAGAGTTTTGCATTTGGGGAAGAGAAACACCATGTACCAGTACAGGTTGAGGGCTGACCTGCTGGAGAGTAGTGTAGGTGAAAGGGACCTGGGGGTCCTGGTAGACAGGAGGATGACCATGAGCCAGCAATGTGTGGCTAGGAAGGCCAATGGCATCCTGGGGTGCATTAGAAAGGGTGTGGTTAGTAGGTCAAGAGAGGTTCTCCTCCCCCTCTATTCTGCCTTGGTGAGGCCGCATCTGGAGTATTGTGTCCAGTTCTGGGCACCTCAGTTCAAGGACAGGGAACTGCTTGAGAGAGTCCAGCACAGAGCCACCAAGATGATGAAGGGAGTGGAACATCTCCCTTATGAGGAAAGGCTGAAGGAGCTGGGCCTCTTTAGCTTGGAGAAGAGGAGACTGAGGGGTGACCTCATCAATGTTTACAAATATGTAAGGGGTGAGTGTCAGGAAGATGGAGTTAAGCTTTTCTCAGTGATGACCAGTGATAGGACAAGGGGTAATGGATGCAAATTGGAGCATAGGAGGTTCAAGGTGAATATCAGAAAAAACTTTTTTACTGTGAGAGTGACAGAGCACTGGAACAGGCTGCCCAGGGAGGTTGTGGAGTCTCCTTCACTGGAGACATTCAAAACCCGCCTGGACAAGTTCCTGTGTGATGTGCTCTAGGTGACCCTGCCTGGCAGGGGGGGTTGGACTGGATGATCTTTCGAGGTCCCTTCCAACCCCTGGGATTCTATGATTCTATGATTCTATGTCCACACGTGATCTTGGAAGGGACCACTGTGCCTGTAGCAAGCTGTACCCCTAGCCCAGCTGTGACTCCAAGGCTGGGAAGGATGTCCTCAACAGCAGTAAGATTGAACCAGGTCAGCTCTCCCTCCATCCTGCCTTGCTTCCTTCCATTTATCCTTTTCATCCTTCCTTCCTTCTACCCTTTTCAACCATCCATCCATCCATCCATCCATCCATCCATCCATCCATCCATCCATCCATCCATCCTTCTCTCCCTCCCTCTTTCCATTCCTCTGGTTCTCTTCATTTCACTACCTGTCTCTCCACCCCCGCCCAGTTGTCTGTAGCCTCCTCCCACCTTCACCCCTCTCCTCCACCTATCTCTAACCATCTCCCTCTCCACGAGGCTCTGAGGGCCAAGTGGAGCTGTGAGCTGTGAATAACTCCTTTGGCTGCTCCAGTCCCGAGTGGTGTTGCTAAGGGTGACTGTTTCGGGCAGTCTCTGCAACAGCTGCCTGGGCACTAACAAAAGCTCCCCTTGTCCTACCACAAAGTGCCATTATTCAAAAAACTTCTGGGTGAAACATTGTGCCAAGGTGAGGGAGGACAAGGGATGCCTGGGGGACATGGTGGAGGAGAGGCACGGCGCTACGCCTGCTCTGTACCCTGAGGATGGCAGCTGTTAAGGAAGGGCTACAGGGCTTGCAGGCAGGAATGTGGGCAGGGGTGCAGGAATGGAGCAGGGGGTGGCCAGGGCTGGTTTTTCTACCTGTGCCCCACTGGCACAAGTAACCAAGAGGCAGCTGGGATCACCCTGAGGTTTGCTGGCATTTCTCTGGCTTCAAAATACCAATGAGATATGATGTCATGGTAAACTGGGCCACAAAACTCCACAAGCAGCCAGCAGAGACAGACCCAGCACCGTGCCATGGGGCAGCACAGCCCCAGGGAGCCTGTGGCCCATCTCCTCCATGGACCCCTGAGCACCTCTCAGGGAACTTCCTCGCAGGGTGGCCAAGCTCCTCCATCTATGTGGGGTCCTCTGCAGATGGCAGCACCTACCCACCCACACAAAGCTCTCTGCCCTGTGCTGGTGCCATCTAGCATTACCTGTGGTCCAATGGCCTGGCCCCAGGCACTGGGGGCTTCTGCCCCACGCACTGGGGCAACCACTGGTCTGGCTTTGAGCCTCCAGCACCATGCTGTCACCTCCCTGGGACATGGGGGTCAGGGTGCCTGGATCCACTGGCTGCAAGTATCCCCCGGGTATCCTCCCTACTGCTGGGGTGTCCCAGGGGAGCACCTGGGGTGAAGGCTACAAGTGCCAGGGATAATCTCCCTCCTGCTCCACCATCCATCCTGCACACCCTGTGGAAAGCTTGTGGCCAATGCTGTTCCCAGTGGAGGGGAACAGTCCTGTCCCACATAGCCCCAGTCCCCAGGGCTGTGCAGGGCAGACAGGGACAGCAGGGGAGACAATGCTGGCAGCTCCGGCCAGGCAGGGAGCGCTGCCGGCAGCCAGTGGTGCTGAGCAGTAACGAGTATCTGGGCTCTCAGCCACACAAAAGTGCAGAAGGGGGGTGAGAAAAGATAACAGGAAACAGGGGACATGGCTGGGGAGGAAAAAACACCCAGCCCCAGAGCAGCAGTTGGCCTCTGAGGGCTCCAGGGCAGCACTGAAACCACAGAGCTCTGCCCAGCACATTGGCACAGCGCTGTGCCCCACTGCTGCCTGCCCCTTGCTTTGCTGCCAGCACTGCAGCCACAGGCAGGAGCTGTGATGCAGTGGGGGGTTCCCACCCCAGGGACCCCCAGGGGACAGTTTAGGGCCTTTGTGCATGCCCCTGCCAGCTGCAGGTTCATCACTGCATGCCTCAGGGCTCCCCTCTCTGCTACTGCCTCAGTTTCCCCATGTCTCTTCTCCTGCCAGGGCTTTGGCGGAAACTTGGCGCCTGGACAGCAATGCCAGCAAAGAAAATAACTGGGTCTGTGGGCAGACCTGGAGAGGGGCAGACTGCAGCAGGGCACGGGAGGCAGCTCTCCCTGCAGACCCCATGGAGGTGCTCACATTCCCACTTCCCCTTTTGGCACAAAACATCCCGGGCAGGGCAGGTGCCAGGGCTTAGCAGCACTGAGGAGGTGCTGCTGCTGGGTTAGCTGATGGTTTCAAGATAAATCAGTGGGAGCCAAAGTCGGGCTGGCATCCTGTTTGCAACCAAGTTGGGGGTGGCACCTTGTTGAGGGCTGAGGGCAGGGCCCTGCCTGCACCCCTGCCAGTGCAAGCAGGGCATTCAGACCCCCTGCAGACACACCTGGACAAGGTGACAGCTCCTTCCCAGCACCAGCCAAGAGGGAATCGCTGGCAGCCCTGGGTGGCAATGCCAGGCTGAGGCTCTGGGCCCGATGCCACCTTCCATCCCCTCCAGCTCTATCTTGAGTGACAGCAAACACCAAGGAAGTGCCTGGTTCCAGCTGGAGTGGAATGAGCAGCTCTCTGTTTGGCTGCTCCTAGGTGATTTCAGAGGGAGCTGCATGTGCCAGGGGTGTGCAGCTGGACCCAACAATCACAGAGCCATAGAATGGTTTGAGTTGGAAGGGACCTTAAAGTTCCAACCCACCTGCATGGGCAGGGACACCTTCCACTAGACCAGGTTGCTCCAAGCCACATCCAACCTGGTGTTGAACACTTTCAGCGATGGGGCCTCCACAACTTCCCTGGGCAACCTGTTCCAGTGTCTCACCACGCTCACACTAAAGAATTTCCCTCTAATGTCTAATCTAAATCTCCCCTCTTCCAGTTTCGATCCATTCCCCCCTGTCCTCTCGCTACAAGCCCTTGTAAAAAGTCCCTCCCCAGCTTTCCTGGAGCCCCTTCAGGCACTGGAAGGTGCTCCAAGGTCTCCCCGGAGCCTTCCCTTCTCCAGGCTGAACAGCCCTAACTCTCTCAGCCTGTCTTATCCCTTCCTTATCCTTATCCTTTCAATAATAATAATTGTAATAATGTATTAGAGGTCTCAGCAAGAGTGTTTGTGAGGTGTGCTTTGGCACAAGGCTGCCAGGCAGCAGAGCTGCCTCGTGGGCTCAGCACAGCCTCCCCAGGAGCTTTCACCTCTCATGGCCATGGCTCCACCAGGAAAACAGGGGATGGGGACCCTGGAAAACTGCAGCCACGCCAGGGCATCAACACTGTGGCTGGTGGCTGGAACCAGAGAAGGCTTGGCAGAAAGGAGCCACGGTTTGGGCTCAGTTTCAAACATGGCACCTGAGAAACCCCTCTGGGGAGAGGAAATCCCACTGGGGTCACATGCTCCTTCTCCAGGGAGCCGCACTCTGGGTGGAGGGTGATGAAGAAAGCACAAAGGGATGGAGGAGCAGAGCAGTACCTGCACCAGAAGCCTCTCCTGGGGGTGCCAGGGCACTGCCATGGGGCAGCACCTGCCGTGGGACATGTACTGGGCTACAGTGTCCCACCCTGGCATGGGGCACGCACCCAGCCATAGGACACGCACCCAGCCATGGGGCAGTCACAGGGCATGCACCAGCCATGGGACACACATCACACCAGCCACACATCTATGGGGTGCGTGCTCAGCTGTGTAGCACCCACCTGGCCATGGGACACCCACCTTGCTATGGGGCATGCCCCTATAGGGCACCCTCTCAGATATGGGATGTGCACAAAGCCATGAGGCACCCACCAGGCCATGGGCACGCCCTGCCCCTGGGGCACACACTCATCCGCGGGTCACATCGCTGTGGTGTGGCATTGGGGAAGTGCTGTCAGTAGGCTGTGCCAGCTGCCACGTGCAGCAGGAAGGACCCGCTGTGGGGCTGGGACGAGGCAAAACCACAGAAAAGAGGAAGCCCTTGAGTGCCCCAGCCCAGCACCGGCAGCTGCCCAGGCAGACGCGTGCCAGCACCTCGCACACCGCCGCACCGGCCCTTCCCTGGTGAGTCTGGGCTCCATGCACGGGGAGTGGGGCTGGGAATGGAGTTGGCTCATGGTGCTGCTGGAGTGAGGTGTCCCCTCCCAGAGCATCCTCAAAATGGGGGCAGCATCACGACTGCTGGGGAGCTGAAGCACCAGTGCTACTGTGTGCGGTGCGTGAGCTGACACAGCTTTTCCAGCCCTTTCTGCTTCAGGTGCCAGGTTTTTCTGGAGCCTAAACTTAGCTTGTGTATTTTAGCAGGACAGATGGAACGGGCCAAGGCAGGGAAGGGATTTTGCAGCCAAGCTGCAGTGAATGGGGTGGGAGAGCAGGGCCCTGCTCTCCAGGAGGCTCCAAAATTGTAGAATAACCAGCACAGCTCTGACTGGCATGGGACTTGGGTGGCCAACATGTTTTCAGAAGCTCCCTGGGAAGGGAAACAGCCTTTGGTGGTGAATGCCCTGGGACTGGCAATACTGGTGGGCTCAAGATGGCAGATGGGCACCATGGCAGGGTGAGCATCTCGCAGCCAGGGTGTCCATGCATCTGCAGGCTGAGGCCCACCAGCAGCAGCCCCAGGTGGCCCTTGCCTGCACTGCCCTGCCTGCCCGGCATCAGCCAACTGTGACACTCTGAAAATAATATATGAATGTTTGGGGCACCAAGGCTGCGAGCTCCCAGCTTGCTGGAGCTCCCCTTGCCCTCTCTCCCCAAGCACTCCAAGACCAGGAGAGCACCCCAAGCCAGGGGAGCATTCCAAGCTCAGGAGAACCCTGCCATAACTGCAGGAGGGTGCTGGGGTGCGAGGGCACTTCTTGGGCAGGACACTCTCGTCTGGCCCTGAGTGAGGTTTTAGACTTCCCCACCCCCTGGGACACCTTGGCTTGCAGCTGGAGCCCCACTATGGGGTTATTCAGACAGGACTCTGGGCAGCTCCCCCTGCCCATCCTGCACACCCCCCAGGCACCTTTCTCCTGAGCTCGTTGGGGCATTTCAGGCTCAACCTGCCCTGGGCAAAGCAAGAAGGGTGGAGTGAGACCGTGGCTGTTTGTCAGGTGGGGAAACTGAGGCACAGAGCCAAGTACCAAGGACCACATCCCTCATATGTGTCATGGGGAGCAGTGCCAGGAAGTTGGGGTATGGAGAATGGGGGGCTGTTGCCCATTGGGCTCTCTGCCCCTCTTTGGCAGCATCCCTGCTCACCCTGGAGATGGGGACACTGGAGACTGTGGGAATGTGACACAGAAGCCACCATGGGGTTACACCAAGTATAGAGGGGACTCTGGGGGGTTCAGGAGCCAGCAGAAGGGCCAGGGGTGATGCTGTGGCCCAGATGCCTCCATCCTCAGCACCTCCCCACCACACCTCACCCCCTGCAAGCTGAGCTCATGGCCCTTAGTGGCTTCTCCTCTCTCCCAGGTGTGGGGTCTGTCACCCCAGAAGGTGACAGCCACTCTGGTAGCATGCCCTGGGCATCACCACTGCCATGTTTGCCCTGGTGCCGGCCTGGTGTGAAGGCAATGGTCACCGCCGGCGTGTTCGTAACCACCCTCTGGAACCTGAGGTGCTTCTTCCACCCCTCTGAGGTCTCCAGCGAAGCCCCCAAGCACGCGGAGCCACTGGTGGTCCTGGTGTGGGAGTGGCCGTCAAAGCAGGTCCCCAGCATCAGTGGGGACATTTGCCGTGAGCTGTACGGCATTGTGGGCTGCTTCCTCACCATGGAGCGGCAGCTCCTGGGCCGGGCAGATGTGGTGGTGTTTCCCCACACCCGGCTCCAGTCTGGCAGGGACAAGCTGCCCAAGGAGAGGCCACCAGGGCAGAACTGGGTGTGGGTCTCCCTGGAGTCTCCCTCCAACACTAAAGCTCTAGCAGGATGGAACCAGACCTTCAACTGGGTGATGACTTACAGACAGGATTCGGACATCTTCATCCCCTATGGCAAGCTTGTGCCCAACCAGTCAGCCACTGTGAACATCCCCATGAAGACCAACTTGGTGTCCTGGGTTATCAGCAACTACCACAGGACTCAGAAAAGAGCTGAAGTCTACAAAAACCTCTCTAGGTACCTGTACGTGAACATATATGGGAAAGCAAACAAAAAGCCACTTTGCAAGGACTGCCTCTTGCCAACAACATCCAAGTCCAAGTTCTACCTGGCTTTTGAGAACTCCGTCCACCAGGACTACATTACCGAAAAGCTCTGGAGGAACTCGCTGATGGCTGGCACTGTGCCCGTGGTGCTGGGCCCTCCCCGGGCCAACTACGAACAGTTTGTCCCTGCAGACTCCTTCATTCACGTTGATGACTTTGGTTCCCTGGCAGAGCTGGCCACCTTCCTGAAGACCATGAACTCCAGCCGCTACCGACAGTTCTTCGCCTGGCAGAAGCAGTTCAGTGTGAAGCTCTACACTGACTGGAGGGAGCAGCTCTGCACCATCTGCACTGCCTACCCCAGCCTGCCCCGAGGCCGTCTCTATCCCGACCTGGAAGGCTGGTTCAGCACCTAGTGTGGGGGCAGTGTGTGCTGGGACCATCGGGGATGGGTCTTAAGCAGAGGATACTGGGCTGGGGGAACATGGGGCACTCAACTGCAGACCGGAAGGTAGGAGCCCTGACACCTCCTCCCAGCCCAGCTGTTGCCACACCGGGACCTTGAGCAATTTTGTGTTAATTCATTTCTTGCAAAATGGGCCAAACCCTTTGCTCCCCCGACCCAACATCAACCTACTTCGCCAGGATGCCGGCAGGAGAGGGTGCTTTGGAAATAAACGACAGAGGAGTGCAGAGGCTCTGCCTGTGGTGCAGGGACTGGCAGGGGGTCTCAGGGTTCCCTAACCCTCCCCTGCTATCGATCCGTATGTCTCCCGACACCTTCTGCCGAGTGGTGAAGTCCCGTGGCAGAGGCCCCATGGTGACATTCTGGCTGGGGTGGAGCAGCCGAGCTCAGGGCAGCCCGGGGAACCAGCACCCCTCGGCAGGGACGGAGAACACAATCTCTGCTCCACGCCTTCCCGGCACAGCCTGGCAGTACCCATTGCCCCCAACCAGCCCCACTGTGAGTTGTGGGTGTCACCGTGCCCGCGTGGACAGGCGGGACACCTGATGTCCCAACAACAGTAATCTCAGACTGCCCAGTGTCAGAGTCAGGGAGGGACGCGGCGGTTTCCCGCTCCGCTGCCGGCACCCTGCCGTGCTGCAGCAGGCGGCCAGCAGGGTGGGAGTATCCGGAGCCCCCCAGCGAGCCCAAAGCAAAGCAAGTCCTATGGGCACCCTGCGGCACAGCAGCCTGCTCCGTGTGCCCTTCCAGTGCTGAGCTCCTGCGCACCCTGCACCGCACACACCACACACCCATACTGTGAACACCCTGAGGTGCTGGAGCCTGGGCCACGCTGCAGTGTAAGCACCCTGCGTGGAAAGCACCCTGATCCATGGACAAAGTAATGTCCAGACACCCTGAGGGGAAGCACCCATCTGGGATGGGTGGCAGATGTCGGGATTAGGTGACAGGACCGGGTGGTAGGACACTGCTCCATCTGTGCCTTCCTCCGTGCCCCTCGGGTCGCTGCCATCAGCCCCCCATACAAACGATTCTTTTTGTCACTTTTCCATCAGTGCAGCCTCAAGTCGCCCAACCGCACCCTTGTCACTCCGCCTGCTGGCCTCCGGGACCCTGCTTCCCATGCCCAGGAGTGCGGCGGGACTCAGGTGTGTGCAGTGACAGCTCCCGGCAGAGGGGATTTTCCCGGTCCGGCTTGGCACTTGGCTGGGTCGCCCCCCGCAGCCGTCTCCCCGCGCCCCGGCCCGGCCCAGCCCCCGCCCACTGCACGCTGAGATCTTCGGATTTCTGTGACTTCCGATTTCCGTGTGGTTTTGTCATCTGGGTCAACCGAAAACGGCGCAGGAGGCGCACTGGGGAGGAGCAGGGCGGGGAGGTGCTCGGGGCTCTTGCCTGGCTGGAGCCGAAAATGGGTAGAAATGTGAAGAAGCAAAGCTCGGGGAGGCAACATCCTTCCCAGGCTTTCTGCTACCGACCCTGCTGCTGGCCAGCCTCCTGCACCATGACGTGCCAGGCAGCGCAGGGCAGCAGCAGACGGGCACCTTCCGGCGAGTGCCATGCCCCCACCCTGCGGGCAGACAGGGAGGTGTCCTGGGCATCCAGGCACTGGGGAGCAGGCAGGGACACGGCAAGCCAGGGGGATCCCACCCCACGGGGATGCCCCCAGCCTGGTATGCACCCAGCCCTTTGCAGGGTCCCTAGGTAACCCCAGCCAGCTGACTGCAGTGACCCTGTTCCAGCCCAGCCCCGGGAGCAAACCCCTCGTCTACTGGCACTGAGCTGAACTTGGGGCTTTTCAGACCTTTGGCAATTTCATTGCTTCTGCTCGGGAGAAAAGCCCCTCAGGGGCTTTCAGACTGGAGCTGAAAAGCAAAGTGTGACCCCCAGACACCTGGGATGGCTGAGCTGGCACCCCTTTGCTCCCCACCAGCTCAGCCCCTGGTGCCCAACCCACACCTGCCCTGCTGGGCTAGCACCACCCGGCACAGCCACTGCCAGGCCAGACCATACAGTGTCCCTCGCCCACTGAGGCCACACTGGCAGCTCCCGGGACAGCCCAGGCTTCCATTGCCTCTCTCTTCCCTGCTTCCCCCAGGGCTAGAATAGAATCTCAGCAGCTACCACAGCATCTCCACCCCACGCTTCCCTGCCTGAGGCATCCACTGGAGAAGCCTGCGAGATCCCACTGGACTTCCACCTTTCCCAAAAGCAGCTATGGAAAAAACAGCTCAAACCGGGTGGAAGGTGACCCCTTCACCTTCAACATCTGCTTTGAGGGGGACACAGCCCTGATAAGCTGGTGTCCCTTCAGGGCCAAGCTGCCACCACTGCTCCTGGTGGCTGGCCAGGCTGCAGGCATTTAAAAGCTGGGTGTTGCTGGCATGATGGGACACGCCAGCTCCATTTGGGTGCACTGGGCCAGCCCCACCGTGCCCCTAAAGCCATGCCACTGGGCACCCTGCATAAGCAGGGATGCAGGGAGGCAAGGAAAGGGTTAACTTGCTCTCATGGCTTAAAGAACTGAGATTTATTTTATTGCTGGGGGGAATGTGATTAAGAAAAAAAATATAAAAATCATCAACTACAGCAGGCTCAAAGGCACAGGGGGGCTAGCAGCATGGACAGGGTGGTGTCAGCCTCCTGGGCTGGGACCCCTCAGGGAAAGGTGGTCCCTGGACAACTGGGCTGAGGTAGAGGGACAATAACTGGAGAGTGGAGGGCTCCCCCCCCCCCCCGCGGTGGCCCCAAAGAAGCCCCAACAGCCTGCACACAGATGGATGAAGGTCTCCTGCGCCAAGGGGGGCAGGGTGGCTGGGGGCTGCGACACCTCCCTCCCCGGGGTCCAACCCCCCCCTCCCCAGCCTCCAGCTCACCCTGGCTGCCCGGGCAGGTGGTCAGAGCCACAGGACCCCTGCCCTGGGCACAGTGCCCCAGCCCTGCTCTACATGACAGGGAGGGGGCATCTGGGAAACTAGTAATCACTACAAAGATTTTTGCTTTTTAAAAACTACAACCAAAAACCATTAAAAAAAAATAAACCCACCCCCCTTCCCTCTCATCCCCCCCCCCCAAAAAAAAAAAAAATCTAGAAAATACTTATTTCAGGTCTTGCAGGAGAGCGGCTTGGCTGGGTGCAGGGGCCCTGCTCAGCATCCCAGGCACGCCTGGCTTCGGTGGGCTGCAGTGAGGCAGAGGCCCCCAGAAGAGGTGGGAGGAAGGCCGACACTACTGGGACCAGTAAACTCACATAACTGGGAAGGGCTGGGAGCAACCGCAGAGGGTGGGCACCATCCTGGTGCCAGGCTCCCAGCCCTTCCCCTGCCCCTGGCACCCCAAATGCTTCAAGGCAACCCAGCGAGGGCCTGGGAGCAGGGCTGTGCCTGTGCCTTCTCAGGGCAAAGTGTGGGGGAGCTGCCCCCAGAGAGCCAGCCCAGCCGCTGTGTGGGGCGGCACCAAGCCAGCTCCCACAGCCCCCGGTTCAGTGGCTGCTGTTGTTCATGGACAGCCCCGACTGCAGCGCTTGAGGGAACATCTCAGCTTTGTGGAAGGGAGGCATGTAGACGGGAGGGGAGGGCGCCAGGCTGTAGCCCTGGGACGTCACTGGGATGGGCAGGGTGGTGGGCACCAGGGACTGGTTCATGTCGTACATCACCCCCTCTGCCTCGTTGCCGAAGGGCAGCAGCAGCCGTTTGCCTTTCTGACGCCGGTTGCAGAACCAGACCCGGACCACCTGCAAGTGAGGGGAGACAGGGAAGGGTGAGGGGCATGAGCCTCAGCACTGCATGGTTGACAAGAGACCCTTCTGCTGGTGGGTTCTCCACAGCACTTTGACCTGCCAGCACAGGACCCTCCCTGCCACAGCTCCAGCTCCTCCTGGGGCTGGACTTGGACAGGTCCATGGTAGCTACCAGACCTGGCCACTCTCCCACAGCTTCCAGTATCAAACTGGCCTGATGTGGGTGCTCAGGAACCACAGCTGCTTGGACAACCACACTGCAAACCCTCCCACCTACATCTTTGTCCAGGTTGAGGTCCTCGGCAATCTGTGAGATTTCCTGGGGACTGGGCTTGACACACTTGCGGAAGAAGCTCTCCAGTGTCCCCTTCACATTGGTCTCGATGCTGGTCCTGCGTTTTCTCTTTCGGGCTTGGGCCAACACTTGCTCTGCATTGCACATCTGGAATGAGAGGCCACACAGTTGCTCGAAGGGCTTGACAATGTCACCACCAGGCTCTGGACAAACATGCTGGCTGCAGAGGTCTGGGAACAGGCTTTGTCCTTAAGACTCTCCACCAAGTGTCACCCCACTGTGACTGTAGCTACTTGCAGTGTCCCAGCACTGCCTGTAGCTGGTGCAGGGGGGATAGACACGTCTTTCTGCAACCCTCCAGGCTCCCCAGGGAGCAGCAAGCTGCACCTCCAGCTCAGCTGAGACTCAACAGGACCTGGCTGTGAAGACGGGTGCTGCGCCACAGTTGTTACAAGGTGCCAGCAGGGGCCTTTGGACTCCCCCCAGCCTGGCAGAAGGTGATACCCAGAGGTTCCCCCCTCAACCAGACTGAAGCTGTGGCAGTGAGATGCTGCTATGGCACAAGTCACCTGCTGACACCTCCTCTCTCCCCAAAACGGCGTGTACAAGGGAGAAGAGCTGCAGCTTGGTGGCTCGTTGGTGTGCAGTGACCCCAGTCCCTCCCAGCCCTGTACCTCTTGCATGTTGTCCGTGTTCTCTGCCTCGTTGAGCCAACGCTGCAGCAGTGGTTTCAGCTTGCACATGTTCTTGAAGCTGAGCTGGAGCGCTTCAAAGCGGCAGATGGTGGTCTGGCTGAACATCTTCCCTGCATGGGCAGGGGGGTGTCATACTTTGCTCCTGCCCCCATGCCCAGGGATCTCCCACTCCAAGCAGCCCCCCGGAACCCCACCCTGCAGCAGCCCCTTTCCCTGGGAATGGGGGCATCATACTTTGCTCCTGCTCCCATGCCCAGGGATCTCCCACTCCAAGCAGCCCCCTGGACCCCCACCCTGCAGCAGCCCCTTTCCCTGGGGATGGGGGATCAGGAAAGGCTTTCTCCCTGCTGCTTCAGCAGGGATTTAAAAGGTTGTAACACTCTTCCATAAGCAGTTGTAGCTGTTTTAAACTAGTTTCTTGTTATCGAACCCTTCCATCATGAGCTGCAAAGGAGGGCCGGGAAGTGAAGTCCCCTGAGCTGGTGCTCATTGCCTCCTTTGCAGATCGTTAAGGAGCAGAAAGCTCCACTGTCCAGGTGCTCCATCCCCCTCCTCAGGCCCCTCCCTTCCCCCCCAGGTTGGGTGGAGTGGGCAGGACTCTCACCAGACCCGTCCCGGACTCTTACCGTAGAGGGTGCCCAGGGCCAGCCCCACGTCAGCCTGGGTGAAGCCCAGCATGATGCGCTTGTGCTTGAGGTCCTTGGCAAACTGCTCCAGCTCTTCCGAGGTTGGCGCATCCTGGCAGGGACAGAGAAAAAAACCTCAAAAGGGGACAACTCGGGCCCAGGGGCTGCCACGAGCAGTCTCGATCAATGTGTTAGGGCCAGCGTGGGACAGGGATGGGACAGGAGAGGGTTCCCACCAGCCGTTGCCACCTTTGGGCGACAGGGTCCTTGGGGCGATAGGGTAGGTGGCAGAAAGGATTCTCCCCCCAAACACTCGGAACAGGGGGCTCTGCTCAGGGCCTTAAAAGTGCCTCCAGCCCACGCAGCACCCCCCGGATACCCCCCCACCGTGTACACTGCCTAGCTCACACCGCACTGGGTGACACACGGACCCGGAGACAAAAAGCGGGTATCGGGAGCATCTCGAGCCCCTCCTCTGCCCCAACATGCCTTGGGAATGTCCCCCCTGCCCCCAGGCTCAGTTCCTCGTGGCCAGACCAAAGCCAGCGCTGACGGGCACATTTGCAGTCCCCAGTCCCACGACACGTCCCCACAGGCTCAGCTGTCCCGGGGCAGCCCCTCGCTCAGCGCCCCAGGCAGGTCAAATGGCTTCAGACGAAGGGAACGATGGAAGTGCCCATGACTCCTGTGCCGTTTAAACGCCTCTTTGCCACAACTAAACTCTTCCCTTCTGGTCAGCCGCTTCCCCAGGTGCTTCCTTTCTTTCCTGCAGCGCAGCTTTAAAGTGCCGCTGTGGTCAATTTCCATCTTTTACTCCATTTCTAAATTAGCAGCGTCATTTCATACCTTACAGACGTCCTCCTAGTCTCGGCTCTTAATCCCCGGCGCACACCGGCAGCAAGACGCCAAGACCATACCGGCCCTTACCCTCCCCAGGCCAGAAAAATCCACCCCTCCTGCACCCACTTTCAAGGGACGCGCATCCCCCCCCACGCTCCCACCCCGAGCCCGGCGTGCGGGGGAGCTCCCGGTTCCCCGCGACATGTCCCGGGCAGCAGCTCCACACAAACCCAACCAACGGACCCGAAGCGACGCGCCGGGACTCAGCCCCCAGCCCCGGCAGCATTTGCCGCTGCTCCCTCCGAGGCGTGACTGCCTGAGAGGGACGGGTGTAAATTATGCCAAGATTTAAAATATTAACCACCAACCCAACATACATCTGCCGGTCATGCTGGTAGCGAAAGCTGCTCCCCTCGTGCCGCGGCAGCCGTCGGTGCCCGTGGAGCCCCGGGGGGTGCGCCCGCGGCAGCAGCTGCCGTCCGCGCAGGGCAGGAGGAGGGTTGCCGGGAGCCGGAGGGGCAGAGCCTGAGGGGGCCGCGCTGCTGCCTCCAGCATCCCGCCGGAGCTGGGCTTCGGTGTCGCGCACAAGGGACGGCCGCACGGCACCGTATGTACGGGACGGCCGTGCAGCATTATGTCTAAAGGACGGTCAGCACAGCTGAAAGCTGCCCCTTAGATCCCGAAAACCACCCATCTCACCTTAAACGCCTCCCCGAGGCGCTGCCCCCTGGGCCAGGAGGAGCCCAACACTGGTACACGTCGGGCCGGTCTCGGGCTTCTCCCGGGAGCACGGGCGAAGAGCACTGGCTAGATGGGGCCGGCGGAGTCCCCGCTCGCCCCCGCCCGGGCCGAGCCAGCCTAACCCAGGGGTGGGCAGGCAGCCCCCGGCCCGACGGGGCGGCCCAGCAGCCAGCACAGGCTCGGCTGCCTGCAGCGGGGCGCGTAGGGAAGCGCGGTCCGACCGAGGGCCTCGGATTCGTCGGGCAGGGGAGGGCAACCCGACCCGTCCCATCGGATCTTACCTCGTCGCCGCTGTCGCTGGAGTGTCCGCCCTCGCTGGCGGCCCCGCTGGAGCTGCCGCTGCTGCCCACGCCGGAGAGGCCGCCGGAGCCTGGTTGCAGGGCTGCGGGGCAGAGCTGGGGGCTGGGGAAGGCGGCGGTGGCGGGGCCGGGGAAAGGCGGGCCGGGCAGGGTGGCTGGGGCGGCGGGCCCGGCCCAGGGCGGGGCGGGCCAGGCCGGACCGCAGCAGGCCGCGGCGCGGGGCTCGGGCTCGGGCTGGCTGCAGGGCCGGCCCGGGCGAGCCTCCGTTTTGACAGGCGGCCCGGCGGGGGGAGGCAGCCAGGCTCGGGCCGGCGGCGGGTCGCGGTTGGCCTCGGGCTCAGCGGCGAAGGGGAAGAAGAGCGGCTGGGCGGGCGCCCCGTCGAAGCCGCCGCGGGGGAAGGGCGGCCCGGCGTCGGGCAGGATGCCGAAGGGGGCGGCCGGCAGCCCCCCGTCCGGGCTGAACATGCTGCCCGCGGCCCTAGGGCTCCATGCGGGGGCTGCGGGGCTCGGCCCGGCCGCCCGCCGGCCGCTGCCTCCCTGCTGCGGCTCCGCCAGGGCCTCTGAGAGCGGTGGGGCCGGGCCGGGCCGGGCCGGGCCGTATGGAAATGGACCCTGGCCCCATTGGCCCCGCACCGGTGGGTCGGGCGTGAACTTGATCCCCCCGTGGGGGGCGGGGGGTGCCCGGGGGGGAAGGTGCGACAGGAGGTGGCTACGTACCGCCCGCACCCTGCCCTCGGGCCGCGGGGGGAGGGGGCCGGAGCCGGCCCCGGCGGGCCAGCGACCCGCTGCGGTGGCTCGCTCCCCTCCGGCCTCGCATGCGGCGAAGGACAGAGCCCCCCCGCAAACCTCGGGGGTGCAGATGGCTCCAACTGTTGGGACAGCATCAACCCCAGGGTCGCCCTACCTGGGAGCCTCCAAATGCCGCGGGGGCTGGGCAGGGGCAGCGAACCGGGTTGATTTTGGGAAGCGGGGGTGCAACGAGGCTGGGGGTGCAGGCATGGTCCGCAGCCTGCTTGGGGCTGCAGCAGGACGGACAAGCCCTGGGTGCCATTGTGCTGTGGCAGGGCTGTAGGGAGCTCAGCCGTTCCCTCTGCCTCACGACTCCCGGGTGTGCCCTGCAGAGTGCCTCGTGGATGGAGCTGGGGCTCCCTAGCTCTTTCACACTGTCCCTCTCCTCTTCCTTGCCCCGCAGGGACAGGCAGTGCTTGGTGGAAGTATGTCCATCCCGGTGGCCTGTGCTGGCAGAGCCGTGGCCATCAGCCCCCTGTGCTCCACAGTGGAGCCCACACTGTATTTTCATAGCATCATAGAATCCCACACTGGTTTGGGTTGGAAGGGACCCTAAAGCTCATCCAGTTCCAACTGTTGTCCCAAAAGATAACTGACATCACATCCCCTCTGCCCATGGGCAGGACACTTTACACTAGACCAGGTTGCTCCAAGCCCCATCCAACATGGCCTTGAACACTCCCAGGATGGAGCAGCCACAGCTCCTCTGGGCAACCAGTTCCAGTGTCTCACCACCCTCATAGTGAAGCATTTCTGCCTAATGTCTAATCTAAATCTCCTCTCTTTCAGTTTTAAACCATTGCCCCTTCTTCAGGCCTTTCCCCTCACACTGCCCTGCATAATGGACTTCTCAGGGCCAGCTCCAGGCATTTCCCCCTTTCCTCCCTCCCACCTCAGCACCAGCAGCTTCCCTGATGCTCTGCTGGGTTCAGCCTGCTTGATGCCAGCTCCCTGGCACAGGCAGGCACCCTCAGTGTGGGCACCCCTGACCCCACCTTGAGTGGGACAAGGGGCAATCCTGCTGCCAGCACCGCTCCCTGTTTATTAACCCGGATTACCGGGAGCCTGTGGCTGTCTGGCGCTGGAGATATGCCGGAGAGATAGGATGGAGCAGCCTCCCCTGCTGCGGTGGGATGGGGATGGGGCTGGGGCTGCCAGCCAGCTTGGGGGAGGGTGCTGGAGGCTGGTTATGAAGGACTTGCTTTGGCTCCAGAGGGACTGGCACCCCGGGTCTTGCACCCGGGGACTGCCACGCAGGTGCTGGCACACAAATACTAGTACTCTCAGTGCCAGCAGCAGGCCCTGGCCCAGCACATGGCACTGTTGCACATTGCAGGGAGTGGAACAGCCTCCCCTGTAATGATATTCCTGTAAGTAAAGAAAAATTACTAAGAGGATGAGCTGAAATTATAACCCTTTCTCACTCCTGGCTGGGAAGGAGCCAGGCTGCCTGTCCCGCTGTGCCTGCCTGCTCTGGAAAGGAGGGGCAGCCCCAGGGAAGGGACTGAATGATGCAAAGGCCCATCAGCAGGGACGTGGGCAACCTTCAGCGAGCTCCACAGCTGCGGGACCTGCCGGGGGGAGCTGCTGGCCTGGCCCACTGAGGTACCTTCCCCTGTGGGCACTGAGCCCGGCCGTGCCAAGGGGAGAGCTGGGCCCCAAGCTGTGCTGTGGGGGTGCCAGCACCTGCCCCACTGCCTGCCTGCTGCCTGCCCTGCTGCCTGCCCCTCTGCCTGCCCCTGCCAGCGGGCAGAGGAAGTCTCTCTGCGGGATTCCGATGGCAGCCATCAGCCCTGCTCCTCCCGGGCTCCCGCTGTGGCCAAGGGTTTCAGAAGCTCCTTGGCTGGGCAGTAACTCCCCTTCCCTTTGATTTATTGTTCCCGGACTGGACGTCCTCCTCCTGCCAACCTGCTCTTTCTCTCCATCCCCCCAGGAAGCCCCCAGCCCCCCCAGCCCGCCGAGGCCTCAAACGCATTCCTGCTGCCTTTCATATACAGGCAAAGGGGAAGGGAGACGTTGACTTTGAACTGGCTCCTTTGTAGGAGTGGGGCCCATTGTGGCTCTGATGGTTTTAGCTGGGGGATGTGGAGGGACTCAGTGGGGTTCCTCAGTGCATGCCCCCCCCCTACATTTCAATGGGACAAGTCTGGGGGGCTGTGTGAGGTGCTCAGTTATTGTGTGGGATCAGTATACACCACTGGCCGGGGCTTGGCCATCCATCTCCTTTAGAGCACAGCATCCTGCCTGCTCCAGGGGGAGGAAGGATGTGTGCCTCCATTACCCTCATGGCTGGAGCTTACTCTTGCTGCAGGCTTGGGCTCAGCACTGTGGTCTCACAGGTGGGTGAGGAGGGCTTGGAAGTGGGCTCAGCTTCAGAAGCCTTGTCCCTAGGGGGAACTCCAAGGCTTGTCCATGGCCCTGTATTTTGCTTGGCTGCAGCTAGCCTGGGTGGACCTTTGGTGCTTCCAAACCTGGCTGAGATGAAAGTCCTGAGGGATGTTTTGGTCTGGCTCTGTCGTCTCATTGAAAAGGTCTCTGCATTACAGAGCTAGGAGTGTAATGTGGATATCATCCCCCTCACCGCAGTGCCTGAACCCGTAAGTCAGACCTTCCTGCTGTTTTACAGCTGGGGAAATTGAGGCACGGACAGGGTGTGGCCGAGCACAGAGCCTGCCCCCAGCCCCAGACTGTCCTGAGATGTCTGCAGCACAGACATGGTGTCCCAGGAAAAGTGGCCTTTCTCTGCCCAGACACGCAGTGGGGACACAGCTTGCCAGGGGTCTCTGAAAGAGGGGGTCTTCTTGGAAGGAGCAGCCAGGTTTTACTTAAGGCTTGAGCTTCCCAAAAAGCCTGGGCACGCTCTGAGAGGCTGCTGGGCTCTGAGAGCAAAGGAACAACAAATTTCGGGACCTCAGAGATGGGGTGCAAGGCTGGGTTTCCCTAGCAGTGAGCCCTAGGGTGGTCCTGAGTGATTTGGGATGCAATGCTGCTCGGCTGGGACTGGAGACCCCAGGGCTACCCGTGATCCGGGCTGAGCAAAGCATCCCCGAGGGTGCCCGGGCCGGGCGCTTTGGAGATGAGTCAGCACCCACCCTCCGGGCTGCTGAAACCAGGAGGAGACGAGATTGTATCAGCCTGATGCGGGGCTGGTGTGATCAAAGGGCCGCGAGTCGAGCTCAGGCTCCACACAATGGGGGGACACGATAGCCCTTATCTACCGGTCCCGCCGAGGTGCGAAGGGCCCGGCCCTGGGGGCTAGGGGGGCGGGTGGGCGCTGGGTGCTGCAGGGCTGGGTGCAGGCAGGCAAAGCCAGGGACTCTCACCCAGCACTTCGTTAAGGAAACTTCTCCTGGCAAACACCGAGAAGCAAGAAAATAAAACCCCTGGTTCTTACCAGGTCTGGGAAAACCCTTGAGAAGGGTTTGGAGACTGCTCCGGCTTCACGAGCAGCACTCACACTGTACCCCCTGGAAGGTTTTGGGATGGGGACCCGCAGCATCCTCCCTCCCTGTCCCCCCATCCCCCCCCAGCTCCTGAGAGAAGCACTCCAAGCTGAGGGTTCTGCAGCAGGGAGCTGGCCCCACACCACACACTCGCATAGGTCTCAAACATGGTCATTTAATAAAATCTTTTTAAAAGAACTACAATCCATACAACAATGAGGGGTGCAGGGAGAGGAGTGGCAGCCCACGGGTACCGGAGCAGGGTGAGGGGAAATGATCTGTGCAGTGATAGCCTCTGCCAGTGACCCCACAACGTCCACTCCCAAAGAGCCACTGCTCCCTGGCACAGACTCTGCCACTGCTGCCTGTCCTGCCCGCAATGGCTCCTGCATGTGCAACAGCTCCCATGCGTGCAAGAGGCCACCTGCGTGCAAGACATCACGTGCATGCAACAGGTCACCCATGGTTGTGACAGTCCACGCCAGGGTCTGGACATGAACCCAGCTCTCTGAAAAGCAACACAAAACCTACCCCAGGCTTTACACTGGAGGAGTCATGGCCAACACACCAGGGAGACTGGGGACCAGCGCTGGGCTCCCAGCAAGGAGGTGTTGTTGGGAGTGGTGAGTCTGGATGCAGACACAGGCAGCAGGGGGTGCAGGGGGTCTCTGGAGCCTGGGAGGTGCCCAGGATGGAGTGGTGGAGACTGTCCCCTGCCTCACAGGGATGCCCTTGCAGGAATGCTGCAAAGAACATGGACTCCATGGGGCAGAGAAGCAGCACAGCAAAGCCACTGTGCTTTGGCCACCCCTCCCAGCCCCCCAAGCACCTGCCGGTCTTGCTCCTTCCTTCCCCACAGCCACAAAGGCTTAAATCAAAACCCAAATCCTTTGTTTGAGCTTTCACTCCATGGAAGCCCAGGGTGAGAACCCACATGGCAGCCAGGGCTACCACGAGGAAATAAATCCTTTTGCTGGCACAGCCCAGCATGGGGTCCCAGGCCACAGAGGCACCTGGACTGTCTGTGCCCAAGGGCCCCGAGGGCCAGCACCCCTAGAAGGGGAAGGAGCCAGTGCAGGGGCAGGGCAGAGCCTCCACTCCAGTGGGCACCACACAGGATGGCATCAGAAGGTGCATCCCAGGAGCGAAGCCAGTGCCTGCCCGAGCCTTCTCCTGCCCAGAGTGAGACTCTGCTGCCCGGGCTGGGGAGGAAGGGGCAGACCAGCCACCGGAGCCTTTAGTGATGGCACCTGCTCTGGGGAAGGTCTCTGCCCCTGGCAGAGGAGCCCTGGACAGGCTGGCAGCCCTGGCACCCTCCCCTGTAGACATGAGTGTGCCTGGACCCCCCCCTTCCCCTCCAGCCCCTCTCTCACTCTCCGATCCCTTCTCCAGCCCTTTCCCAGCTGCTGTTGCACCAGCCCAGCCGCAGCCCCCTCCTCAAAGAGAGACAGCTCTGTGCCCCCCCCAGTTTCTGTGTCAAGGCAGCGGCTGCCCCCCACACCGGGCTGGCGTGTCCCCAAGAGCAGTGAGCAAAGGGCAAGGCAGGGACGCGATCACAGCAGCAAAGAGGACAAGGAGGCTGGAAACGGGGGCGATCCCCCCCTCCCATAGCTGTTAGTGGGTGTTTATTGGGCAGGCGTCGCGCAGCCTGGCAGAGCGGGGCCCGCGCCCCTTTCCCCGGCTGCGGGGGCCCCTCCGGCGCGGCCGCCTCTCGCCGTCGGGCTTAGAGTCCGGAGCGAGCTCGGGCAGAGGAGGGGAGGGGTGTTACTGGTGCGACTTGGGGTTGGAGGGGTGTAAAGAGGAGTCGTCAAACAGCGGGTTCCTCACTTCCATTTCTCCGGTCTGCGGCAGCAGGATGGGGGGAAGGAAAAGGCAGGAGGTCAGAAACCAGCTGGGGATTGAGCTGCCCCGTCCCAAGGGGTTTGGGTCTGAACCCCAGCCCAGCAGGAAGGAGGGAGGAAGGAGGGGACCTTATGGGCTGGGATGGGGTGACACACACCGGGATCCCACCGTCACCCTTGGAAAGGCACTACCTCCCCACCAGGAGCAGCCTGGGATGCTGGGATGCAATGATGGTGTGTGAAACCTGTGGTCCTGGATGAGATGGGACCACGCAGACTGTCTGGGGACTCCAGGATGGGACCCCCAGGCTGGCTGGCAGGAATGGGTTTCCTTGCCCAGACTGGGCACCCCAGGACAGGACCCCCAGGCTGGCAGGAATGAGGTTCCTTGCCCAGACTTGCTGTCAAGTGCCCTTTAATGGGCCTGTAAAGACCTAATGATGACCCTTATTCTGGGCCCTGATGGCCGGGCTCTGCAGCCATTACCATGTGAAAGGCTCCTTTCGGGTCTCTTTGTGTTCTTTGTACCCAGGGCTGTTAGGAGCTGCCAGGGTCCCTTGCCAGTCACGAAAGTCCCCCTCTGGCTTTGAGGGGTCACTGGTCCCTGGTCCAGGCACTGGGGAGGCTCCAGGACAAGCTCCCCCCACTCCCAGTGCAAAGAAGGCTGAGGTGACCACGTCCCTGGGACAGCAGAGATGGAGGGGTTGGCTCTGCCAAAGGCTGCTCTGGCTCTCTGTTCCCGGGGCTATGGGGCAGCAGTCGCCAGGGAACAGCCCCATGCCATGGCACCCAGACCAGGAAACCCTCTCTGGTGGGACCTGGCCAGGGCACATGGGGGAAGCAGAAGAGTTGGACCATCTTTGGGTTTCATTGTTGTCAGTTTTTCGGGACAACAGTTGGAGTTGGAAGGGACCTTAAAGATCATCCAGTTCCAACCCCCTGCCATGGGTAGGGACACCTCCCACCAGACCAGGTTGCTCCAAGCCCCATCCAACCTGGCCTTGAACACTTCCAGAGATGGGGCAGCCACAGCTTCTCTGTGCAACCTGGGCCACTGTCTCACCACCCTCACAGCAAAGAATTTCCTCCTAATGTCTAACCTACATCTTCCTCTCCATTTCCAGTTTAAGTCCCATCACTCCCTGCCCTTGTCATAAATCCCTCCCCAGCTTTTCTGCAGCTCCCTCAGGCACTGGAAGGTGCTCTAAGGTCTCCCAGAGCCTTCTCTTCTCCAGGCTGAACACCCCCAACTCTCTCAGCCTGTCTAATGAAGGACGTGTTCAAAAGTTCCTCCTTTCCAGGACCTGCACATCCCAGCCAGGTGTTGGATCCCACCCTGCACACCAAGGGTCCCCCTGGCTGCTCTGTGCCCACCGTACCGGAGCCAGCCCAGGGCACTCATACACGGTGAAGTCTCCATCTTCATTCTCCTCATCAGATGATGCAGAGTCTGGCAGCTTGGGCTCCTCTTTATGTCTAGGGGAGAGGATGCAGAAAGGGGGTGAAGCACCCCAGTTAATGGCAGGGCATGGACCAGCAACCAGGGCTGCTGCCTGCTCCCTGGGCTGCTTACTTCTCCATGGAGAGCATCTGCTGCTTTTGGTGCTGGTAGTGGTACATCTGGGCGCTCTGAGCCAGTGTCTTGTCCCCAGGCTGCAGAGAGAGCAAGGAGAAGTGTGGAGGCTGGGCTCCAGAGAGCCCCCAGCCTGGCTGGGGGGCTTCCCCTGTGTCAGAAGCCCCTTAAGCAGAGCATACACCTAGCCTGAGTGCAAACACCCCCCAGAAGGGACATGGGGGCCTTACCAAGATCTTGTCGTAGGGCAGGGGGCTGGCCACTCGCTGTGCCGAGTAGTCGGTTTTCTGTGCCAGCTTGACCTCCTTCTGCAGCCTGCCAGGGGAGAGGAGAGTCAGCAGAAGCTCCCAGAGCCCACGACTCCACACAGGAGCCAGCGACCCCCAGGAGGGGCTCAGCCCTCCCACCCACATCCCCATTCCCTGTGACAGCACCCATGACAGGTGGCACCCCCAGGCACAGCATCCCGTGGGGCCTGGGCACAAGGCACTGATGTGCCAGAGGTGTCAGCACCCAATGCCACAGCAATACCCAAACCAGGTGCCACCTGCTCCCAGGAGTGTGTGCCTGGCATGGGGACGGGGGGGCACCGCTGTCCTCCAGTCCTGTACCTGCAGGGGGACTGGCAAGGGCAGCTATGCCTCTTCTCCCACCCGCACCCAACATCTGGGAAGGGCAGGGACACTGGGATAGGGCACAGGGACACTGAGGGACTGGCTGGTACCAGCAGCCCCTGGCTCACCTGCACCAGCAGACAGCAGCCACCACCAGTGCTGAGACCCCGGCCACTGTGCACACCGCGATCAGCCCTGCAGAGCCAGAGTGGGACACAGAGGAACAGAGGGTGAGCCTGGTGCCACCAGCCCAGGCTTCCCTGGCCATGATGTGAAAACCCCTCCCAGGAGCCACCTGTCCCCAGAGTCTCACCGAGCACCACATCGTCATTTGAAGGGATGGGGGATGCTTCCACCGGGTATTTCTGGACTGCAGCAGTGGTGGTGGTGGGGAGGGTGGCAGCTGCCTCGCTGCTGGTGGGACCCTGCTGCAGAAGCACCCCTCTCAGCCCACTGGCCACACGCTGTCTGCCACTGGCAGGAACCAGGGTGGCTGTGGGAGAAGGCAGAAGCATGAGCAGAGGAGCCTGAGCAGCTCTGAGGGCAAACCCGGCTGGGGAAGGGGTCTGGCTGCTGCAGGGGAGCAGGTACTTACTCCTGAGCTTGCCATCCCACTGCAGGTGGGGCCCAGAAGCCTCTTGCCGGGCCAGCACATCTGCCAGAAAATCGATTTCTTCCTCCAAGCTGGGAAGGGATGTCCGCCCTGTGCCAGGAGAGAGCAGACATGAGATGGGCACCCTGGGAATGCAGCCAGGCACCCAGCCCAAGGCTGAGCCCAGCATCCCCCCAGAATGGGGCTCATGGCCCCACACAAGCAAATGTGTGGTCTGGAGTCCAAGGATGCAGCCCTCTGGCACACCAGTGGTCCCAAAGCCAAGACCTGGGCTCTGCCTGTGTCCTTACTGCTTTTGGGATGCTTTTCATCCCACAGATACCAGATGCTGCAGCCACTGTCTGTGCCAGAGCCCACAGGTGCTGCAGAGCACCGTTTGAGCAGGCTGCCAGCACCTGCTGCTCAGGACCTCCCCGATGTCCCTGCCACGCAATGGCCCCGAGTGAGGAGGGACATGAGCTGGACCAGAAGAGATGTCCTCCCAGCTGCCCTGCAGGGTGCGAGGGGCAGCTCCAGCAGCACCAGTTGTTTCAAAAGCAGGCAGCACACACCTGAACGCTGGCTTTCACCCCAAATTGTTCCATACAGACTGGAGGCTGGAGCCACCCCAGAGCAGGGCTCACACAGGGCTGTCCAGGAGCTGGGGGACCCTCTACTCCATCTGAGGGGCTGGTTTCTGCCCAGCACCCAGCAGAATGCGGCCCCTTTGGGGAGGGGTGCCTCCTGGAGTGGGGACCACCACATGTCCCCAGAAGCTGGCTGGACATTTCAGGGGTGTCTGCCCCAGCTCAGCGCATGCTGGGAACCCACAAAGGGCCGGGTGCCCCTGCAGCATGGGGCACGGACAGGACCCCCACTCTGGCCTGGGGTTGCCCACCCATGGGGTGACAGTGTTGTCAGTTATTTTTGGGACAACAACAGCAGGAGTGGAGCTGCTGTCCCCAGCCTGTGGAGCAGAGTCAGGCTCTGATGCTCACCACTCTGCTTTTAACAGGATTAAACTCAACTTCAGAGGCAGGAGACATCCCTGTCCCCCACCCTGCTCCCTCTGCCCGCATCCAGGCTGTCCCCAGTGGGAAGACCTGGAGGGTAAATCAAGACATACAAAGGCGAGGTGGTACAAGTAGCTCCGTTCCTGGATAATTCAAGGTTATTACAATTACAGCTCCTCTGGAATCTGTCCTCACTCCCCATGTTTGGAAAGAAATCCCAGTTCCCTCTGGAGCCGGGCACAAACGCTTCTCAGCTGCCTGTGACTCAGAGCTACACAAGCCAAAAAACAGTTTAAAAGGGGGACAACTTAAGTGCACAAAGAGCCACTGTCCCCATGTCTACTGTGTCCCTTGGCTGCCCGAGCCCTGCCAGCCTCCTGTCCTCGGCACAAGCTGGAGTGTCTCACACCCCCCAGGCTTCCCTGTCTCTTTGCACCCCGTTATTTCCACCTCCAAAGCAGTTTGCAAAGCAGCGCCATGGCCAGGTGGTGCCAGCCATGGCCAGGTGGTGCCAGCTTTGGGACTGTGCCACCACGGGAAGGGACAACTCTCCACCACCAGCTAGCTCTCTGCTGGGACAGCTCTCCACCGAAGCCAACTCTCCGCCGAGTCGGGTCAAAATTCTGCTGGGACAACTCTACACAACTCTCTGCTGGGACAACTCTCCGCCCGGGATATCTCTACACTGGGACACCAGAAACAATAGAGGTGCCTCTGTGATTAACATATGAAAGAAGGGGAAACGAGAGGGGGATGGAGAGCAGTGGAGAGCAGATGCCAAGGTCGGTGAGGAAGGAGGGGGAGGAGGTGCCCGAGCAACCAGTGGTGAGATGGCAGAGAAAGGTGCAGAAGGGCAGAGATGCCTGTTATGAACAGCTTGTTTCAGGACAGTCTTCCAGTCAGATTGAAGAAACACCAGAAAGTTGATGACTGTCTATCAAAGATTGTGCCTGACTATGGCAATGGAAGCTCTATAGATACCTGAGTGTCATAGCACACAATTTTCAAGTACCTTATGAAAATGGGTTTTTTGCCATTTTGTACCTGCACTCATATACAAAAAAAAATTGTTTTGTGTATACAAAAAAATTGTTTTTGCTGCTTAACATCAGTTTCAGAACTGTATTTTGCTTCAAAACTGCCTTCATACAGTATTTTAAAAACACTGTATTTTTTTAAGTTATACTTTTATGGTATATGTTTTGTTATTATGTTATATTTCATTATTCGTCTGTGCCCACGTGTCACCATCAGGCCTGGGGCATCCGGGCTGTGTTTGTGCTGCACAGCCCATCCCTGCCCCAACACCCCTTGGGCAGATGCAGTTGATGCTTCAGAGGATGAGTGTGATGTAGCTGAAAAAGGAAAAAAGAGCTGGAAAACGTGAGAGCACCTCCCTCTGTGCGAAGTGGCACAGGGAGAACCACGGCAGCTGTGCCTTTGCTGGTTTGTGGTGTTGGCTGTGCCCCTCCCCTGCATTAACCAGATTTATCAAGTTCCCCTTCGGCAGCAAAGAAAACCCTCCCCCCTGTTCTGTTTAGCAGTTGAGATTCCCCCTGGCAATCCAACCTCTGCCCCCTCTTGTCCCCCCACAATGTTTCCTCGGCAGAAGCAGCCTGGCACCAACAGCCGATTCCTGCCAGGCACCGCGGGGAGGTGAAACACCAGCCCAGGGCTGCTCCCCAGGGACCGAGGGGATGGGGTGACCCCTGATTGCTGCCCCACTTCTCCAGGCCCCGGCTCTTGCTTCAAGAGAAGCAGAGATGTGGGCACTCCCAGGTCCTCCTCCAGCCCTGCTGCAGCGAGGTTGGCACGCTGGGCAAGCACAGGGGGCGTGCAGGGTGCATGCAAAGTATGAGCAGAATACGCAGAGGGCACAGGGTACACGCAGGTGGCACACAGGGCACGCACAAGATAGGCACAAGGCGCGCAGGGCTCGCACAGGGCACGGGTGCCCTCTCATGGCAGGTCCCACCACTGCCTGCAGCAGGGAGGGCAAGGCCAGGCTGGCACACAGCACCCCCGCCCATCCCCAGGGTCTCGCCAGCTCCCAAGACTGGTTTGGGAACAGCAGGGAGCAACAAGGGACACGTGTGGCTTCAGCCCCGAGGCGGAGGAAACCTGATGTTGAAAGTCTCTACAGGAGGGCATAAAATTCCTAGAAATCCACTTATTCCTGTAGCCCTGCCCCAGGACCGCTGATGCCCTCCTGGCTGCTGGCAGGGACCCCCTTTTCATCGGGACTGGTGTCACCAGCAGTCACCAGTGGCTCAAGGATGCCGAAGCCTTTAAAAGGGCTGCCCACACAGCTCTGCTTCGGCATCCTTGAGCTGCTGCAGCCCCCCCTTATTTGCATTGCATCCCCACCAAATGCAGCTATTGCAGCCCCCCCCCCGCATCCTCTGTGGCTCCCCCCGGGCAGCTGGGTGCTGCTGCCAGGCCAAGGTACAGCCAGGATGCAAGAGCACCCATGGGGAAAAATAGCCCAACCCTACTGCTCCCCCACACACTAAAACTGATGACTTAGGCAGGGATCCCCCTTTTTTTTCCTTTCTGTTCCCACAGTTTTGCTGCAAGAAGGTGGTGGTATTGCTTGAGGCAAGTGGACAGGGCTGGGAGAGACCATGGTCGCTATCCTCCTAACATTCTCCGGGCATTCCCAGAGGATGCTAATGTGGCCCTGCATCTCCTTGCTGAAACTGGAAGATAATGGTACCATGGTCCCACCCTCTGCCAACACTGGGCGAGGTTGCTATGATGGCTGCATCTCCCTGCCAAAGCTGGCACAGAGCAGAGTTGCTATGGAGATGCTGGCAGATGTGCAGCCCTTTCCAGAATGGAATTTGCTCTCAAGACCTCACATGAAAAAATAAGTCACAAAAAGCTGCTAAAGCTGTTTGGTGACCGCAGACATGGAGCCCGTGGCAGAGGCATCTGTCCTTCAGCTCAGAATCACAGAATCACAGAATCTTAGGGGTTGGAAGGGACCTCGAAAGATCATCTAGTCCAACCCCCCTGCCAGGCAGGGTCACCTAGAGCACATCACACAGGAACTTGTCCAGGTGGGTTTTGAATGTCTCCAGTGAAGGAGACTCCACAACCTCTCTGGGCTTGCTACTCAGCTTGCAGTCCTGAACTTGGACTCCATCCCTGTGCCATCCCCTCTCACCCCCTTCCCAGCTATCGCAGAGCCAGGGCCCCACTTTGGGGGTGTTCCCTCTGCTTTAAGGGGTGATCCTCCTGCCAAGAGGCTGATGGCATGAAGGGCACCAAACAAGTCCCAAACATTGGCATGGCTGAGGACACCCACCTGCCTCAGTCACAGGGGCTGCAAGAGTCACAGCTCTGAGCCTGGAAAGCCACTCCCCTTCTCCTGCAAAGCCTGGGGCTGTGCATGGCCATGTCCCCTCTTCCAAAAAGCCCCCACCCCAGCAAACCCTGGAGCACCCTGGAAGCCCCCTAGGTCCCCTCCCTGGGCCTGAGGGCACCCAAGGCCACCAGCATGGCTGCAGGAGGATACACAAGGAGTGGGGTCAGGTTCATCTGCTTCCGTCAACCCCAAACACACCCCACAGCCACGGTGAGCCAGGGCTTGGGGTGGGAGGGGGCAGAGCTGCCGACCCATGAGGACGCGGCTGCCACCATGAGGAGAAGCCAGAGGATGGGGAGCAGAGGGTTGGGCTGCCCTGAGACAGGGGAACCTCCTGCAGCTGCAGAGGAGTGGGGCAGGTTTGTGGGAGGGTTGGTGGGAAGGTTTGCAGGCAGAGGGTTGTGGAAGGGGGTCTCCACAGGGCGGGTGCACCTACCACTGGGTGAGAGCTGCTTCTGGACGCATCGCCCACGGTTGTCCTCCTGGAAGGCAGGCAGGCAGGGGCCACAGGAGCCTGAGCCTGGCGGGCATAACTGTCGGCGCTGCAGGGCACAGTCCAGGCTCCGGGGACAGGACACTGCTTCAGGGACAGGAGAAAACAAGTCAGGAGGAGGAAAGGGCTCAAACGTGCCCCTGGGTCTGCCCATGGCCTCTTGGCGTGGGACCCAGCCAGCCTGGGTGGTGCAGATATGCTTCATCAGGGCTGCCCTCGGCCCCACCTCAGCTTTGCAAAGCCAGGGAAGGGCAGGCAATGCCCATCCTCCTGCATGGGACGCCAAGCCCAGGGTGCCACTGTCCCCTGGGATGCCCCAAGCCCAGGGTGCTGCAGAACACCCTGAGTCCTGCAGAGCTGGCAGCGACAAAAGTGTCAAGTGACAAGGGTGACATCAGTACTTGTGTAGTAGCTGTCAAACAAAACAAAAAAACACCTAAATGAAGCTCCTCCCAAGCTGTGACAGGTCATCATCATCATCAGCAGCAGCAGCAGCTTCAGTTTCCATCCCTTCGACATGGCAACAGGGCAAATCAGAGGGACCCAGCCCTCTGCCAGTGACACCCCACGACCAAAACCTCCCTTGTGGCTTTATGGTGCATTTTGTTTCTGTGTCAGACTCTGTGACTTCCCCACTACCTGTGGACAGGCACAAACTCCCTGCTCCAACCTCATCCAGGCCCAACAGGCCACAGGCAGAAGCAGCCCCGATCCTCCTCCAGCCCAGATCAACCCAGCGGGACCTCCTGGGGGCACAGGGAGCCACCAAGCTGTGGTCCTGAGACCAGGTGATGGTGGGAAACCATGTGTGGAGATGGAGAGAAGAACCATGACCAGCGGGGACAGTGACACGCAGGGCCAGCACACAGGTCTCATCCACAGCGTGGGGCTGCGGGGACACTCTGGGGTCTGGCTTTCAGTGACAGCAGCAGGAGCTGCTGCTGGATAGGGTGACACTGCTAGCACTGCCATAGCAGAGGCACAGACGTCCCTCTGTCACAAGCTGGTGGCAGTGTGCAGGTGTCCTGGGCTGAGCACAGCTGGATGAGGGGGTGCAGAGCTCCATGGGGGTTGGACCTGAATGGGGGGTGCACAGATGGATGGAGAGGGGCACAGCTGGATAGAACTGCACAGCTGAATGTCAGGTTCACAGCTGGATGGGTACACAGCTGGATCGGGGTGCATAGCTGGATAGGGGGCAGAGCTGGATGGAGAGGGGCACAGCTGTATGGGGTGCAGAGCTGGATGGGGGCTGAGCAGGGTGGGGGCACAGCTGGATGGGGGTGCAGAGCTGGATGGGGGTGCAGCAGACAGCTGCCCTAGCCCCTGCTCTCCACTTGCCATGGTGGCTGTGCCCACACCTTTCCCGCAGGCAGGAGCTGTCACCACAGCCCCTCAGTCCCTCTCTGGGATCAGGGCCAGGCCTGGCCCCCCCAGCCCCCCCAGCCCAGGCATGATTCACAGCAAGAGCCGGCTCCCAGCACCGTCCCACGCTGTCCTTGACAGCCCTTGCCTGCCCACGCCAACACCATGGGCAAAGTGCCCACTGTCTGACTGTTCTCATGTCCTGAGAGATGGCAACACCAGGGACAACCCCGGAACAGCAGGGGCCCTCCCATGAGAAGAGGCACCCCAACTTTGGGGGCTTTCCTGAGCATCCCCATCCCCGCAGGACCCGGGGGTGAGGGGGGCAGCTCCTGCCGTGCCCAGACACTGCATGGTGGAGAGTCCTGGCATGGGATGGAGCCACCAGGACACGAAGGGCCTGGGCTGCCACGATCCCCCAGCAAGGGTGCAGGTGCCAAGCAGGATGCCATCCCAAAATGACACATGCGGGATGCCGAGTGGGATGCCACCCCCAACAATCCCCCCTTGCACAGCCCTATTTCACCATTACACTGCTCAGCAGAGGGTGTAACCACTGTCAATGGCCCCCGGCTGCACCTGGACACCACTCCATGGGACATTGTGTTCATCACCCCTTGCCTGGCAGTGCCAAAGAGGGGCAGAGCTGCCCTTGCACCAGCTTTTTTTCTCACATGGTTTTCTTGGCAGCTGCTGTTGGGGTTGGCTGAACCCTACACCCAGCACAGCAGCTTCGGGGGCATTTGCTCGGGTGATTTGCTACCTCAGAGCCACCTCGGAGTCACCTCAGGGCAGTTGGAGAGGCGAGTGGGGGGCAGCCCTGAGACAGTGCCCAGCAACCGGTTAAACAAACCCCAGCCTGGAATACATAAAGGTGGTTATCTCTGTTTGAGGAACGTGCTGTGCTTGCCCAGCTGTCACGGGCTGGGACTGCGAGTCAGACAGGCAGGCACTGAGCTAATTAAGCTCCTTGTGTGTAATCAACCGGTGGTTAGTGAGCAGGTATCACACTGTGGGCACCCTGCAGGGTGCAGGGTCTGTGGGGGCTTTGCCACTCTTTGAGCCCACCCTAAAGCCCACCGGCCACTCCCCAGCTGGGCTGGTGAGGGTGGGCACCTCCACACCAGGCCACATACCAGGGACTGAGCACTGCCCTTGCTGGCAGCTGGGAGCCATTGGAACATGTCTGATCCCAACTGCTGTCACGCTGGGAGACTGGCCTTTGGGTGGGACAAGCTGCTGGTGCTGGAGAAGGCAGGCAGGCTCCCTGCAGGCAGAAATGCAGGCAGGAGCTGAGCCCAAGGCCAGTGGGACACCATGCAGCTGCTATGGAAAGACAAACAGCAGCGAGCATGAGCCAGGGACGTGTGGGAGTGGGAACAGCTCTGAGGAAACGCTGGCATGTGAGCTCCGAGGTGTGTGCACAGACACACTCCCCCTGGACAGGTTATCCAGCGGGGGGAAGCTCAGCACAGCCCAGCCCCAAGGACCCACCCTTGGCAGAACCATGCCATGGGGTCCGGCAGCGTCTCGCCATGGCTGGGCAGGGCCCGAAGCTTCTGGCAGTCACAGCCCGGGGTGAAGAGGTTTTTCGACACTTGTGCCAAAACATACAGGTGACAAAAAAGCCCACAATGACCCCAGGGAGGAAGTCCGGGTGGCTGGGAAGGCAGGAACTGTCCCCGCTGTGTCACTGCCGCAGACAGAGAAAATTTAACGTAAGCGGATCATTAATTAGTGCTGAGCACTGCTCCGAGTGCTTACGCTCCGTGCACCAGCACCAGCAACACCAACACCCAGCCGCCCGGCTGCCGGGCCCCGGTGCCAGCGGCATGAGCTGGCAGGACTGGCTGGGCACCAGCACAGCAGGGACTGGGCACGGAGCTTCCACCAGCCCTGGGGCCGTGCACGGCAGCCAGACATGGCCCTGCTGGGGGATGGTCACGGAGTCACCCAGGTGTGGGGGGATATCAGGGTGCCCCGGGAACAGGGGCGCAGCTCTCCGCTGCCACACGGAGCCTCCGCGCGCTGGCAGCCAGAGGGATGACCACGGCCGAGGGCACGGTGGGTCGGCGGCAGCCAGTGCCTGCCAGCTCTGCTCCAAGGTCACTCCTCCTCCACCTCCTGCTCCAGCCAGGTGATGTGGGACCTGCCTGCAGCCTGCCTGCCCTCTCAGCGCTTCTGCAGGGAGCTGGCACTGGCTGAGGCTCCTCCTGGCTCTGCAAATTGCTCCTGGCTCCAAAGGGCTGGAGCCAGGCGGACAGGGGGCAGAAGGGCAGGCAATAGGCAGGAAGGCAGGTAGGGGGGTAGAGGGTCAGGCATCCTGACCCACAGCACACCCCAGCCCCTGAGGTCTCACTTCACTCTGCCCCACAGCAGGCACAGGCAGGGGGAACTCGAGACACCCCAAGGCCTCAGCCCCACTCCCCATGCCCAGGGACCCATCCCTAGGGTGAGCTGGGTGGTCGCTGCCTCAATGGCCAATGGCCACAGTAAAACAGCAAGAGCCAGGCTGGATGGTTGGTGTCGCCTGGGTGGGTGCCCCAGCCCTGGCACTGCTCCTGCTGTATACACCAACCACGGGTGACACACACCAACCACGGGTGACACACACGGACGATGGATCTGACATGGTGCCAGCATCCCTGAGCCCTGTCAGGCTTCCTGACCCAGCTGCACGCCCCAGCCCGGAAAGCAGGTGGAGGGGATCTAAGCCTTGGGCATGGCTGTGGCCACAGAGCAACGTCCCTCCACAGGGACAACTGTCCCTCCACAGCACAGCCATTGGCACCATAGCCCCGGCAGCCCCCATGGGAGCCCTGCCACCGCCTGCAGCTGCTTAATGTCACCACAGGCTCCTGCTCCCCAAAATGCAGCAGCTGAGACCACTCCCCACCTGCCGTGCGTGGGCTCTGCAGAAACACCCACCCAGGCTAACCAGGAGCAGGGGAATGCTGGCCATGTCACGCTGCTCCTGGGGGCTGAGCACATGGCACAGCCATGGCCATGCAGACTGGTTCCCCCACGCCACCCCCTCCTGCAGCAGCTCCAGCACGTGCCGGCCCACCAGAGAGCACCAGGCAGCCCCAAGTGTTTATTTGCTTTTGCCTTTAGCAGATTTGTCCAGGCGAAGGCCACGTGCCACTGGGCTTCCCATCCCCAAGGCCACTGCAACTTGTGTCCCGGCTTCCAGCTTTTCCAGTTCAGCTGGGCCAGGCCTCAGTGCCTGGCACAGAGGGATAAAGCACACTGGCACAGATGGTCCCCAACGTGGCTTATGACACAGCCAAGGGACAGTGCCAGCAACCCTGTGCTGCAGGCTGGGGGGACAGGAGTGTCCCAGCAGAGACCCTTGGCAGCATCCCCCCTGCCCACACAGCAAACTCCTTGGCTGCACTGTGCTCCCACCAAAGGGACAGTCTCACTGGCTGCGTCCCCACCCAGGAAGGACAGAAAATGCCACTGCGGGCAGTCACCCCGTGGAAATACCACGGGCGGCTGCCTCTGAGCCACCAGCTCTGGTACGGGCAGCACAGGCAGCGCAGTGGGCACTGGTGCCAGGAAGAGATGGAGCCAGGGCAGGGGGACAGGGGCCTGCATGGCAGAGGAGATGGGAGCCGTGCCAAGAGCAGCTGCTTGCTGCAGCCCTGAGGCCACCGCGATGAGCTCTCAGAGCCTTGTCCCCCTTCGGGTTCAATGCCAAGAGGAACTGGAGGGGCAGGAGCACCTGGGCGAGGCTGCCTCAGGGGTGGGGGGGATGCCAAACGCTCGGCAACCACAAAAACTCCACCTCCTCAGCCCCTGTCCCCGCTCTAGAGCAGACCCCATCCACAAGCACCCCATGAGGTGGGGGAATGGGGGAGCACAGGGCAGCCTCTCCCTGCCAGGCCGAGGAGTGGGATGTGGTGTCATTGCTACTCAAACCCCTTAACTAGCCAGAAAAATCCGTGGCAACCTGCCTGGCACATCAGGGGAAGAGGAGCTGGATCGATGAGCGCTGCAGGAAGAGGACACAGTGCCTGGATGGATGGAAACTGCTCCAGCAAACCACAGCTCCTGACCCCAGCAGGAAGTGGACAGAGCTGGGGGGTGACAGAAGACGTGGCCCTCTCACCTGTGTCAGGTGGGATGGTGGCCACCACACACCCCAGGGGACAGGGGACCACTGTCACCTGCAGTGACCCACACATCTCTTGTGGAAGCCAGTCACCGAGCCAGCATCACACCTCGCCCTGTCCCACAGCCCCACGGGTGGTGCAGGGACAGGGTGGGCAACAAGGTGAGTGAGAACCCCTGGTCCCCCAGTGCAGCAACCCCTGGGCACTGCTGGCTCTGGCCTCAGCTTACTGTCCCCTTCCCTACCATGCCAGGTGGATCCCAATGTACCAGGGTGACCCCACAGTGCCAGGGCTGTCTCCAGCCACAAGAGCTTTGCCTCAGGTATTCAGGGAGAGAAGAAACAAATAAAAAAAGAAAGAAAAAGAAAAACCAGATGCTATTTTCCTAGGGCTGTCCACCCAAACCTGCTGCTGGCTTGGCTGGGTGTGTGTCCATCCATGCTGGGGACCCCAGGCTGTGCCCAGCACCACCCTATGCCAACAAGCACCTTGCTGTTCCTTGCAGCTCGAACCACCCACTTTCAGTCTTGTTTATCAGGTTTTGCTCATGTAAATACCAGCGGGGCTGGGGCTGGATTTTTATAAAGTCCTTTTTTACTGGCTGGGCTCAGAGGTTTGGCACAGCATGACATGACACAGCTGGGGGTCAGGGCTGAGGTGCAGGGCACCCCCGAGAGCAGGTGAGCGGGGCTGTGGTAACTGCCAGGTGTGCAGCACCTCCCACTGGCTAGAAAACACTGAACAATTGGATTCCTCATATATTAATTTCATTAATATATTAATATATTAATGAGCTATTAGCATGCTAAAATACCCACTCGTGGCTTAGGGGGACCCCTGCTAACAAAAAGCCCCCTATTCTTTCAGCAGGTGTGGTGACATTTTGAGCATTGCCTCTTTAAATAGAAGTGGCATTAGTTATTAGTTAATTAGAGGAATCAGTTAACCAAATCGTGTGTGAATGATGGAATAATGTTAAAATTCTTCCTCACGTTTTTGGTATAAAAGTAGCCCTTTATGTTTTGGGAAGCTGAGCTTGCTTTGTGGAATATCCCCCTGCTCCCTTTTCTGTGCAGAACTGGACATTAAAGCAAACATCTCGACTCTTTGTGTGGGTCGGCTTCTTGCACACCAGGTGACAGATCCCACTATTGGGACAACACAGAGAGGGTTCATGGCTCTGCTCCAAGACCCACCTGAACCCCACGCAGCCTCGAGGGGAGGGCCTGGGCCCAGCTCACTCCTCCTGGCACTCTCCGTGCACCAACAGATCCACAGATCAGCACCCACAGAGCCCGATCTGCCAGGGTGAGCCACGGCAGCAGCCACAGGCACAGGCAAGCTCTCCCTGCAGGCCCAGTGCTGCCAGCAGGGAGGTGGGAGAGGGCAGCCCACCTCCCCCAGCCCAGCACCTGAGGAGCTGCATGGTCCCCTGGACAGACTGGAAATAAAACCTTGGAGTGGCAGCTCTCCAGCGAAGCACTGCGGCACCCACTGAGGCCAGATGCTCTCAGGTAAAGCCAAAGCCCTCCCACACCTCACTGCTGTCCCACGCTGCTGGGAGACATTTTGCAGCCTTTGGTGAAGATGCACCAGCACAATTCTGCTGATCAAACACCCTCGGGCAGCTCGGAGGTGGCGGCAGCACACTGGGTGCAGAGTCCGTCTGTCCGTCCTGTCCCCACCACCCACCCCATGCCTAGCACTGGCCTCAGAACTGCCACCAGCCCATCGCCCTGAAATGACACAACCACTTACCTGCAGGTGCAGGGGGCTATAGGGGCCAACCTTCACAATTGTTCAAGGCTCAGAGTGGGACCCCCGGACCGGCAGCCCCTGTTCCTGCAGACTTGCAGGAGGAAAAGCTGGGGCCACCTCAACCCACCCTGCTTGGGCTGTGTCCATGCTGACTCAGCTGTCAACAGCCATAAAGACCTGTAGGACATAATGTCTCAACAGGATGGAGTGTCCAGAAACTGGGAGGAGGCCCTGAGTCCAGAAAATGGGGATCCCATGGCATGCACATATGCATTCTGGGGGTGCTGGTGAATGCAGCATCGCAGGGCTCATGGAAAAGGGCTGCAGATAGTACCAAAACAGCTGGACCCACAGAGTTCTTTTGGGTTTTATCCCCACAGGAGGTGGCCAGCTCAGGGAAACCTTTTCCTTTCCAGTCAAGAAGCCAGGAATTATGGCCGCAGGATGGGTCACATTACTGGCAGCTTACCAGGGCTGCCCTCTTTCCTGGCTTAGCAGGTGGCTGGGAAATAATCCCCAACAGATGCAAGATGATGAATGCCCCAAGGCAGAGTCCCCCAGGAGTGCTCCTCTGCAGACCCCTGCTGAGCCCAAGCAGCACCCATGGGTGCCTTCCTCACCTTTTGCCCCCTACTTCTATTGCTGTCTCCTTTATATAGGAACAGAACAGGAGCCAGGAGCCCGTGGAACCCCACACCAACTGACATGTTAACCCTGCTGAAGTGACAAGTCCCCCCACTAAAGAGCAAACCCTCCTGCAAAGGCTTTGCCCCCCTCCAACTGTGCAGGAGAGAACACAGAACACATCACAGGGTGCACTGGTCAGGATGGGCAGCTGCCAACCTGCAGTGCTCCGGGATGGGAAGAGGCAGGGACTGGGACCTGCTCCAGCTGCATTTCCTTCCTCCAATTCAAAGCACTTAACGGCCAGTTTCTTCCCATTGCAATTATCGTTAGCTCATGAAGTGGCTAATTATAGGCCTGGTGCCGCCATTCGGTGCTCTGGTCACCCTGTGGCAGCAGCACTTGGTAAAGCCCAGACATGGGAGGGAGATGTGAGGCCTTAAGCAGCCTGGTCTAGTGGGAGGTGTCCCTGCCCATGCAGGGGGATTGGAACTACATGATCTTTAAGGTCCCTTCCAACCCAAACCATTCTATGATTCTATGATTCCATGTTCCAGTGCTGGGATTTTGGGGGATGGATGGCCTGGGGGAGCCACTGCACCTACCAGGAGCAGACTCAGAGTTTCCCCTGGGGGCCAAGCGCCAGGGCACCATGTTTATGGAATTCATGCAGGGATGGGACCGATGGCAGGTCCTGTCCCCAAAGCCTGGGGACCCAGCACCTTGCACCTCAGGAGAGGCCACCCTGTCACCCCTCATGTCCCTGTTATCCCTGTCACACCTCCTGTCCTTGGCACCCCCGTCACCCCTCCTATCTACACCATCCCCACCACTCCTCACAGTGTCCCCATATGTCTCCTGTCCCCAGCACACTGGCCACCACTTGACCCCTCCCTTCCCCATCACACTGTCACGCCTCCTGTCCCCAGCATCCCCATAACCCCTCCTGTCCCCGTGCCCCCCCGTAGGCACGTGGCAGAGCTAAGCCGATTACCTCCCTTAATAGCCCCACGGCCCAGAAGAGCTGTTTCAGGCAAACATCCTGGAGTCATTTTCCCCTTCGTGCTGCAGGAAGGACCCTGTCACCCCTGGGGATAAAGGGGTCCCTGGGGTGGGGGTTGGCAACCCTGGGAAGCACGGCCCCAGGGTTAGGCCAGGCTCCTACTCCAGACCCTTGATACCACCTATGGGCCCCAAACCCACATCCAGAGCCGCCAGGGAAATCATGGATCTGAAAGGCCTGACCCTGCTCAGCACCTCCAGGGTTCTGGGACACCAGTCTCCCCTCCCTGAGCTCCAGCACCCATGTACACAGCTGGGGGGCACACAGGTTTGTGGGTCCCCAGTGAACTGCAGCAAGAGGAGAGGAGGGGCTTTCACTGTGTCTCTTCCATAAACTCTTCCTTCATGCTGACTGTGTGGGGAATTGGGATTGTGGAGATCAGGGGCCTCTTTCCACCCGTTTCCTGTCCCCATGCTGGAGGACAGAGCCTTGCCCAGGTCCCTGGCACAGGTCCTGACCCACAGAGCCCTGTAGGGTGCCTATGTCCCCAGCCCCCCCCATACCTCACCTACCCATGAGGGCTCATTTCTCACAGTGGGAGCCAGCTGAGCCAATGTTACCCCAGAGAACATGGTGGCAACCTTGTCTCCAAGAACAAATCCCACAGAAAATTAAAGTCAGGAGCAACATGCAGTTCCCAGAAGAGCAGCACCCCAGTTTCCATGTGAGAAACACTTGGTCTGCACCGATGTGGCAAAGGACACCCTGACGTGCAGCCATGGTGGGGCTTGAAGGGACAGGGTGGCTGCATGCTGCTGAGTGGGACTGTTGCCCACCACTGCCACCAGGGAGATGCAGATGACCTTCTCTGTGTCTGAAGAAATAGCTGGGGCTGGAAATACCTGCTTTCTGCAGACTGACCTGTGTGATGGCAGGGGTTCAGGACCACCCGAGATGATCTGCAGGGCAGCCAGTCTCTTGCAGGTGCCACAGGCACAGCACCAGGCACTGCTGCGATGCTCCCAAGAGGGGTTTGGAACTGCCCCAGCTTCAGTCATCAGGATGATGATCCGTGGGGACAGCCACTGTACCCTGACCCTGCTGCACCTCCCTTCCTGGCATGGTGATTGCAAAGCAGGCAAATGAAAAGCCGAGAGTACAATCCCACAGTGGGCTGATGTTTCCTGCCTTGCCATGTCCAGCTCTGGACCTTGAGAAGGTCTGCCACCTCAGAGCTGATGCAGTCAGCGTCAGAAGATCCCTGCTGCCACCGACATCCCTGAGGAGAAGCACGGGGAGGAAAGGCAGTGAGGAGCTGGTAGTTCACATATGGCCAAATGGGTCACTTGGACTGGAAAGGACCACTCATATTTTGCCCAGTGGCTTTTCCAGGCATTTCTGATGCAAAGTGCTGGCCGCAGCTGCAGGGCTGGGCTTTTCAGGGTTATTAAAAAAGTAGGTTCTTGCCCATCATCCCATTTGGAAAATCTTTTTTTGTTTATAATAATAGATGAAATTTGGCAACCAAGTTGCTTGAGAAGGGGTGTGAAGTCTGACTCTCACTAATGCTCCAGGAAATACAGCCAGCAAACACTGCAAGGAAGTGTTTCTGCCCAAAGCTGGGTGTGCCAGATAGAGACACGTTTGGAAGAAACACACCTAAGGAGCACCAGCCAAAACGAAACCACCGGCTGCACCACCTCCAATGCCAGCTGCTGCCCTTCCTCCAGCTCAGATCAGGCCTTTGGCAAGGATGTCACCGTGCCATGTGCCAGCTGCATCCCAGGAGACAGCAGGGGCCTCTGGGTTGCAGCACCAGGTGATGAAGGTGGGAGAGGGAGATGCCAGCCCCTGTTCAAAGGAGCTTAGCTGAAGCCACAGAGGCAGGGGGACATGGGTATGATGGACCTTCTCTCCTGGCTCTTTCCTTGCCAGGAGCCACTTCATCAGCAAACAGAGTGGGAGCTGCCCCTGACCCTGCCACCTCCACTTTGCAGCTGTCCCTAGAGAAAGCAGAGCTCTGCCCCATCCACCCAGTAAGAGGAATTATAAAACAGGAAGAAACAGTCAATGTTTCCCATGCCCTGCTGCACTGGGGGAGGAAGGCTGTGAGGTGACTCCTCTCCCTGCGTGGCATCCCACAGATGCTCCTCCACACACCCCAGCCATCCCCAGGAGAAACCACTCTGGAGCTTGTCACCACTGTCTGCTGAACAATCCTGACCTCCTGGCAGTGGGATGCTGCTGTCGGCATTTTGTGGTGTTATGACAATGACACGGTTGGAAACAGCACAAAGAAACTGTCCCAAGCCTTTGCTCGGGGAAGGAGGTCGAGTGGTCTATCCCAAGCGTGTTCGATAGCCCAGCCCAGGAGCAGGCTGCTGCTGGCACAGCGAGGCCTCATCTCCAGCAGCTCCTAGTGCTGGGAAGGGGAAGAAAAGGGAGGGGGAAGCTCTGCTACCTCCCCCCACAACGGCCCCCAGGCAGAGCTGCCTCAGCAGTCCCTCAAGGGGTCCCACCCCAGCATCGCGGCCAGGCCAGTTTATCCCACCCAACCCCCTGATACTGGGAGGCAGTGGAGATGATGCCAGATCACCGGTGGCTGCATCAGAGCCGCCAGCATCTCCTTCCTCCCACTGCAGCCTGCGTCACCCGTACCCCCAGCCCAGCCACTCTGGCCTCGACAAGCAGGAAGAGGGAGAGCACCAGAGGATCCCACCTCCTCCTTCAGCCCCCGGCCTGGGGAGACCCGGATGTTTTGAACCATTGGGAGATAAAAAAAAAAAAAATATTGCACGTTCTGGCCCTGCCATAGATGAGGCAGCAGCACGGCCAGGCCACAGCGTCCCCACTCACAGCAGGCTGCCCACCCGGCAGCTGGAGCAGGGAAAACAATATCAGATCCACAAAACAATGCTGGGAGCGAGGAGGCATTCCCTGGCTCCTGCGGCCAGCCAGGCGGAAAGCACCGGAGCCAGGCCGGCCCACAGGCAGGACACGGCACAGCGCCTGGCAGGTGAGGGTAGCAGAGGCGGGCAGCCCCCCCGGGGTCCCCGCAGGCAGCAGCGGAGTTTTCGGGGAGGGGTGGTTATGCCCATTGCAGCCCCACACACAGAGCGAGGGGACACGACGCAAGTCTGGGGACCAGACCCACTGAAAGGGGAAATGCACTGACTGAGACCCCAAAATTAAACAAAACCACAACCGAACCCCAAACCGACTCTTAAGAAAACAGAGAGGAGGCGACGGCGGTGCTGCGGGGACGGAAACGAACGCCTGGCATTTTTTCTGCCCCGGGGGAGGGCAGCAAGATCTTCACCACCGAGGCAGCCCCAAGCGCGATGCTGCGGCTGGAGCTGCCCGAGGGGAGCGACCGGAGCGGGGGGCACACGGGGCACCCCAGCAGCCCTCGCCCTGCGCAGCCCCTGACACGGCTCGGCCACCTCAGCAGCTTTACTGGTTTATTTTGATTGTTTTGAGATTATTTTTTTGACTTCTTTTTCCTCAATACAGGCGCTTCAAGAGGCCCGCAGCCCCGGCCCACTCCTGCGGGGCCGCGCTCCCTCCCCACTCCAGGATCGGCCCCTCCCGTACCGGGGGGTACCCAAACCGCTGCCAGGGCCCAGCCCGGTGCCGGTGCCAGGTGCCACCGGCTGCCAGGTCCCCTGCCTGCAGCAGCGGGCAGGCGGGCGATGGCGCTGGGCTGCCGGTCCCCGGGGATGGCTGGGAACCAGGGCGGGGAGACACGCCGAGGGGCTGCGGGGGAGGGGGCGGACAACGCTGCCCGGGAGGATGCTGAGCAGCCCCGCACCCACGGCAGCCTCACGGTGGTGCGGGGTGGGACCCTCTGCCCTCTTTCAAGGGGACCGGGAGGCTGAGGGGGTGGGGATAGAGGGGGTGGGGATAGAGGGGGGGGGGTGACAACCGCACCGGGAAGGGGACATAATCATCCGCCGGGGAGGCGGACACAGACGGAGCAGCACTCACCGGCACGGGCGAGGCGCAGTCGGCAGGCCCCGAGCACAGCGAGCAGCAGCAGCAGAGCTCCGCGGCGGGGGGGCAGCGCCCCGAGCCCCCACCATCCTCCACCGGGCGACGGCGGCTGCGGGCGGCGGCGGGAGCGGGGAGGAGGGGGCGGGACCCACCGAGGGGAGGAGCCTGGAACGGCCCCGCCCCCCGCACCCGCCCTCCCTGCAGCACCGCGCTGGGCTGCTGGAGCCGGCGTCCTGCATCCCCGCAGGCATCGGCGTTGGGGGCACAACTGCCCACCTCAGGCCGCACCGCGAATCCTGGGGTCAGTTCTGGGCCCTCACAACAAGAAGGACATTGAGGGTCTGGAGCAGAAAAAGAAGGGCAACAGAGCTGGGGAAAGGGCTGGAGCACAAGTCTTAGGAGGAGCAGCTGGGGGATCTGGGGGTGTTCAGCTTGGAGAAAAGGAGGCTGAGGGGAGACCTTCTGGCTCTGCAACTGCCTGAGAGGAGGTTGGAGCAAGGGGAGGGTCGGTGTCTGCTCCCAAGAAACAAGTGATGGCTTGGAGGGCAGGATAAGCCAAATTTAGGAGGCCTAGGAAGAATCATAGAATAATTTCAGTTGGAAAAGACCTCTAAGATCAAGTCCAACCAGTAACCCAGCACTGCCAAGGCCACCACTAAACCATGTCACTCAGAGCCACATCTGCACAGCTTTGAAATCCCTCCTGGGATGGAGACTCCACCGCTGCCCTGGGCAGCTTGCGCCAGGGCCTGATAACCCTTTCCATGAAGAAATTGATCCCAATATCCAATCTAAACCTTCCCTGGCACAACATGAGGACATTTCCTCTTGTTCTTTCACTTGTTCCTTGGGAGCAGAGACCGACCCCCCCTAGCTCCAACCTCCTCTCAGGCAGTTGCAGAGCCAGAAGGTCTCCCCTCAGCCTCCTTTTCTCCAGGCTGAACACCCCCAGTTCCCCCAGCTGCTCCTCAAAAGACTTGTGCTCCAGCCCCTTCCCCAGCTCCGTTGCTCTTCTTTGGATGCTCAGACAGAAGGGTTGGCAAAATCCAGGCATGGGCTCTCTGGCCCCACGCTCTGGGCACAGACCCGAGACCTTGGCACGATGCTCAAGGGGACACACCGTCTGGGATCCCGCTGGCCGACATGTGCTGCCATTCCAGTTCGCAGCTCTCTGGTGGAGGGATTCCCACAGCCTGGGCTCGGCCCCAGCCGCCGGCTGGAGCCCGGTTAGAGCATCAGCGGTGCCCTGGGGCTCTGCCAGCCGGCTCTGCCGTGCCAAGCTCTGCCGAGACCGAGCGGCCGGGGCTGCGCCTGCCGGGGGCGCCAGGCTGGGCTCTGGCAGGGGCAGCCGCCTGTCTGCTGATGTGCAGGCAGAGACGGGTGACAGTGCGGCGTGGGGCCGGCCATGGGGACAAGGCTCTTCACAGCCTTGTCATCTGCCTCCAGCAGAATAGATCACTCCTTAGACTTTCTTTTTTCAGTCAGTTCTTTGGCCTTTCCCTCCTGCCTGCCGTCTGTGTGAGCCTGGGATTTTACTTCTAGAGGAAAGACTCTGCATTTCCTTTGCTCTCTAATTTGCTGGAGCTCTTTACTCATTAATTGCTTCTCCATTTTAACACACACCTCTGGGACCAGCAAGCACACCAGGCAATGATGCTGGGAGAACTGGGGCAAGTGCCTCCACCTGGGCCAGTAACAACATCTTTAACTTGCTGCTTTTTGCCCTGCAGGAAGGTGGGGCTGGAGGGTTACTGAGCCAGACAGGGCAAAACAAAGGGGTTGTTGGGACAAACGGTATAAATCCCTGATAAACTCAGTGATTTTAATAAGCTCTGAAAGAGCTGAGCTCTTCTGCCCTGTGTTGTTGCTGTCACCAAGTCATAGAGACACCAACCTCAGCCTGTGGGTAAAGTCCCTGCCAGGTCCTGTCCCCATGTGTCACCAGACCCGGCACCTCTGTCTGCACCCAGTGGACTGGTGCTCCTGTGCAGCTTGAGGGTGCCATTGCATGGCCAGGGCTTGGCACCTCCAGGGCAGGGTCCAGCCAGGACATTCATGAGGCCAGGGCAGGTTCCCAGGCACCACAGCCAACCTGGCCCTGCCAGAGCTGTGCTCCCTTGGTGGGGTGGTGGGTGCCTGTGGCCTACTGTGGGCTCTCCTGAGCCCCAGAGCTGCTGGAGGGTTCCCCTCATAGTGTCAGGGTGAGGACCACAGGGACAAGCTCTGCAGTGATGAGGGTTTACGAAGGTGATCTGGACCACAGGGCTGCAGCATGGCTGTGGCCAGGAGCAACCAAAAGCCACCCATGACACACGGCTGGGAACCAGTGATGGGTCTAGACAGAGGCAAACATCTCTTGCTAATGCTGAGTTTCAAATCTTAAAATATACTTGATGAAAGGAAAAAAAGAAAAAAGTGGCTTTTCTGGCCTTTCTCTGGTGCTTGACCTCTCCCCACAGTGGTGCTTGGGGATAGAGTTCACTTTTAGGATGTTTTAGGCACTTGTGCCCAGGGTCACTGTACTCAAGGCTCCAGCTGAGGTGCAGGAGGACGCTGGGATGGGAGAGCCAGAGCTCTGGCTCATCTGCTGCAATGGTGGGATGAACACCTTTGCAAAGATATTGGGGGATGAGGCCCATCTCCTGCTCCAGAGGAGTAATGTGACCTTGGAGAAAGCTCCTCAGCACCCACCCAGATGGATGCACAGGCTGAAATTTCCAGTGTCTCCCAGTTGGTAGCAATGTTTCCTTGCCCTCCCTGCAAGGGCTGAGCCCTCCCCGCAAGGGCTGAGCCCTCCCCAGCTGAGTGCATCCCAGGGCCCTCAGTGCAGCAACCACAGGAAAGTGCCAAAATAACCCTCTGCCTTTCACCACCTCTGTGCTCCAGCTCTGTGCTCCACAGGGACCCCCAGGCAGGGAGGACCCGGGACGGGGCTGCGGCTGCTCTTGGCTTTGGGCAGCACCATCATCAGCTCCTTGGGGAGTCCCACCTGGCTCATGATGTGTCTGAATTTCTCCAGCATGCAGGGTTGCACTTCAGTGTCTTTGCCCAAATTCCCCCAAAACCTCATCCTCCCACTGGGGTAGCACCAGGAGTACTGTGGGGGTCCTATACTTCCCCTCCCAAAGTCCCTAGGCCCCTGACACCCCCAGAGCAGAGGGATAAACTGTTGAGCAGGATCCATCTGCTGTCAGTGCCTTTCTGGAGGGTCAGGCCTCTTGCCCCTCACCTCTCTGGGCATCACTGCACCTTTTTGTGCTTCCTCTGACACTTGCTGCAGAGAAACAGCCCTGAGACCCTCACTGGGTGCTGAGGAAGGGGTTGGTGTGCCTGGCATAGTCTGTATGGACCAGACTACAGCTGGTGCAATCTTTCTCTGCAGGAGAAAACGGTGGGATGTTTTAGAAGTGGTTTGGGGAGGGGGTGACCTCAGGGCATGACCTCCCACCTGGATGCAGAATGAGCCTCCCCATGCCCAGGGCTCCTGGTGCTCCAGCAGCTCCTGGAGCCTCAGCCATTGCATGGCTGTCCACGGCTTCTCCCACACATCCTGCCTGCCTGGACCTTGACCTGCACCCCTTGTCTGCACCCCCACAGCCACACCCCCACCCTACACATCCTGCCCCCCTTGCACACCTCATACCCACCCTCATCACCCCCTGTACCTCCTGTGCACTCCTGTCAGACTCCCTGCAGCTCCTCTCTCTGCCTACCCACAAGCCTCAGAGTCTGGCTCCCCCCATCCCCACTGCCAACATGGCCTGGGACCTTCTTGCACACCAGCCCTGTCCTCATGACCCCTTGGTCCCTCTCCCACCATCGGACATGGTCCCTTCCAGTCCCCCCATCTGGTATGTCTCCCTCTCAGGGTGACCCCATGGACCTGGGACCACCCAGGGCTGCATCCCCTAAAAGCCATTGGCTCTTGCCATGCTTATGAGAAGCATCACTTCTTTCCTCCAGACCATCATCAGGGCTTCTAAGGCCTGAAGAACCTAAAGAAAGTGTTTTATCTACTCTTGGAAACAAAGCATGCTTTTAACTGCCTAAATTTGCAAGCTTTTGGGTCTTACCCCTCCATTGTTAAGATGTGCCCACATGCACCCAGAGAGAGGCTGGGGTCCCTTAGCACTGCCCCACATGCTGGATGTTGGGGATCTGCCTGAGGGTGCTCTTGGAGAACATCTCCCTGAATTAACCCAGCACCGACCTTCCCTGATGACTGGGCACGCAGGCAGACCCACCCCCCTCACAGCCACTGCACTGCCTCTCCTGGGATATCCTGCCACCTGGTCCTGTTGTGCCCCAGAAGGCATCTCCCCCAAATCCTGACTCCAGCACACTCCGTAGAGAGAGCTGGAGAGCTGATGGGTGGCCAAGGGTCTCTTCTGCCCAGAAGAGCCATGGTCTGCCATGAAGAGCAAGCCCAATACAAGATCCACTTGGCCAAACCCCAGTGCTTCCTGACCCTCGCTAGCCCACCAACTCCCCCCTCAAGGCACCCAAGTCCCCAGACGTCATGCTGTCGAAAGCCAGGGAGCCTGAGGGACCTTGATTTCCAGCAGGATCTGGCTGGGGTCCTTGCAAAAACAGGCAAGTGGCTTTTGTTTGACCTCTGCTCCCTCATGGAGACTGTGCCCAAGCAAAGCATCTTCCTCATGGGAAAGCTCCCTCCAGCAGCATCACCTTCTCTCCATCAAAACATTCTTTCAGAGAGATGTTCATTCAGATCTGAGGCACCAGTGGAAGTGTTACCTCCAAGAGCAAGAAAATGCCCTTCATCTTCAGCACAGCTGGGAGAAAGCCGAAACCTGCAGGCTCCTCTGAGCCTTCATCCCCACTCACAGATTCCCAGGGACAGGGGAACAAACTCTCCCACATCGCATCAGGTGCAGGGATCATAGAATCCTAGAATCATAGAATGGTTTGAGTTGGAAAGGACCTTAAAATGGAGCAGCCATGAAACCCAAGGTGTCCCTGTCAGAGGGGTGGCAGACAGCTCTGGCTCAGCCTGCCCTGGGGGCTGGAGGTGGGAAAGGATGTGAAATTCCTATTTTAGTTCCAAAAGAGCTGCCCATTTGGTAGACATCCTAAAAATGGGGCTCCCCGAGTGGCCCTGCCTTGTCCCTGTGCTCTGGGAGGTCGTGTTGCATCCTCACCTGAGCAGGATAAGGTGCGTTGCATTCCTACTGGAAAGTCCATGACTCCATCGGGGTGGGGGTGTTTCCCACCACAGGAAACCAGTTCCCATTATCTGCTCAGCAGGAGTCTCACTGAGTCTTAACCATAAAGAAATCCCAGCCCAGCATGGGGCCGGGGTCCGAGGCAGATGCATTTTGCTGTACCTGCAGGAACATCTTCCTGCCCACCCCGGGCAGTGGTCAGTGTCCTTTCCCACCTCTTTATTTCTGACCACCAGGGAATGCCTTCCCAGCAGAGCTGGGCGCTGCCGAGAGCCCTGAACCCTTCCAGCAGGCACCAGGAACTGGATCGATCTGCTTTCCCTCCCACGGTCCTTCCTTATCGCCACCGTTTTGCATGTGAAAGCAGCTCTCCTGCCCCAGGATTAACTTTGCCTCCTGAAATGACACAGATCAACCCCCTGACAACATTTTTCCTAACGATACAGATTTTATTGTGTTAAGGGAAAGACATGGGGCTCTGCAGTATCTGCAAATCCAGCCCAGAAAAGGTTATCCACCACTTCCCAGGAGATGCAGACAGCCAAGTTTTGCTGCAGTGTTTCACCCCTGAAATGTTCTGCTGAGGAACAGCAGCTCTTTCCAGAAAGCCTGACGACGCCCTGATGTAGATAAATGATTAAAAGAAAAAAGGCTTCCCAAGGTCACCATCACATCAAAGGCACTGTGGGGACAACCAGGACAGCTTCTCTACCTGGGAATAGGAAAAAAGTTCCCAGAATTACTTACTGGGAGAACTCCCATGGCCAAGCAATGAGGAATTTCACAAAATCCATCCTAGTTTATTCATGTCTCCAGAGCACGTGGTGTGACATCCTTCTGCCACTGGTGCCAGAGGGTGAAGACTTCAGCAGGGCTCCCAGTACCTGCCTCCAGGGATGGGATGAGACCCGGCTCCACAGCCATACTCGTGTGAACTGGCCTTCCTGGAGCTGGCCTGGTGAGCTGAACCCAGCTCTGCTGGGGCTTTCAGACACTAAGGGAGACCCAGCCCGCAGGTCCCCACTGGGCAGTGATAGCTCTGAGCATTGACTGCCTTGGTGAGGGAGCCTGCCAGCCCAGGACCCCCAGATGCCTCATGTGTGGGGTCACCGAGAGCCATGTCCCTGCCCCGGGGAAGGTGTGGACCACCAGCAGTGATGCCAGCACCCTTGGAGGACATGTGCAACACCCCTGGCCAGGGCTTTCCTGATGGCCACTTTGAACTCGCTTTCTCAAGCTATAGATTCTGGGTTGAGCATGGGGGTGACAACAGCATACAGCAGGGCCAGGACCTTCTCCCTTTCCTTGGAGCTACTGGAGTGAGGAACCAGGTAGGTAATGGCTCCAGCGCCAAAAAATGGGAACACCACGGTCAGGTGGGACGTGCAGGTGAAGAAGGCACTATGCATCCCTGCTCCCTTCTGGAGAACAGCCACGATGATGTGAGTGTATGACAGAAGGGTAAGGAGGAAAGAGCCCATGGCAATACTCCCAGCCAAAGCACACATGGTGGCCTTGTTGAAAGGTGTGTTAGGGGTACAGGAAGCCTTCAGCAAGAAGGGCATCCCACAGAACAAGTGGTTGATCCCATTGGACCTGCATAAGGGCAAGTGGGCTGTGAGGAAGGCCTGGATCAGAGAGGAGGATGAGCTGCTCAGCCACAGAATCACAGAATCACAGAATCACAGAATCACAGAACTACCAAGGCTGGAAAAGACCTTGAAGATCATCAAGTCCAGCCTATGACCAACACCACCACACAATTTAGACCATGGCACTAAGTGCCACATCCAGCCTTTCCTTGAACACATCCAGGGACGGTGCCTCCACCACTTCCCTGGGAAGTCTATTCCAATGTCTAATCACCCTCTCCGTGCGGAAGTGCTTCCTAATATCCAACCTAAACCTCCCCTGGAGCAGCTTCAGGCTGTGCCCTCTTGTCCTGTCACTGGTTGCCTGGGAGAAGAGCCCAGCCCCCACCTGACTACAACCTCCCTTCAGGTAGTTGAAGAGAGTGATGAGGTCCCCCCTTAGTCTCCTCTTCTCCAGGCTAAACAACCCCAGCATCCTCAGCCTCTCCCTATAAGACTTTCCCTCTAGTCCCTTCACCAGCCTTGTTGCTCTCCTCTGGACCTGCTCCAGCACCTCAACATCCTTCTTGAAGTGAGGGGCCCAGCACTGCACACAGGACTTGAGGTGAGGCCTCACCAGAGCTGAGTACAGGGGGAGAATCACATCCCTACTCCTGCTGGCCACACTATTCCTGATACAAGCCAGGATGCCATTGGCCTTCCGGGCCACCTGGGCACACTGCTGGCTCATGTTCAACTGGCTGTCCACCAGCACTCCCAGGTCCCTCTCTGCCAGGCTGCTCTCCAGCCACTCTTCCCCCAGTCTGTAGCTCTGCCTGGGGTGATTGTGGCCAAAGTGCAGGACCCTGCACTTGGTCTTGTTGAATTTCATTCCGTTGGCCTCGGCCCATCGATCCAGCCTGTCCAGGTCCTCCTGCAGCTTCTTCCTACCCTCTGGCAGATCAACACTCCCCCCCCCAGCTTGGTGTCATCTGTGAATTTACTGAGGGTGGACTCAATCCCCACATCCAGGTGGTCAATAAAGATATTGAATAGGACTGGGCCCAGTACTGATCCCTGGGGGACACTGCTGGTCACCGGACGCCAGCTGGATGCAGCTCCATTCACCATCACTCTCTGGGCCCGGTCATCCAACCAGTTTTTGACCCAGCCAAGGGTGCACCTGTCCAAGCCATGGATTGCTAGCTTCTCCAGGAGGATGCTGTGGGAGACTGTGTCAAAGGCCTTGCTGAAGTCAAGGTAGACCACATCCACAGCCTTCCCCTCATCCACTAGGCGGGTCACCCAGTCATAGAAGGAGAGATGAGATTAGTCAGGCAGGACCTCCCTTTCCTAAACCCATGTTGGCTGGACCTGATCCCCTGGTTGTCTTCCACATGCCACTGGATGGCACTTCGGATGATCTGTTCCATAACCTTGCCAGGCACCGAGGTCAGGCTGACAGGCCTAGAGTTCCCCGGATCCTCCTTCCGGCCCTTCTTGTGGATGGGGTCACATTGGCCAACCTCCAGTCATCTGGGACCTCCCCAGTGAGCCAGCCGCGGGCGGGACTCGCCGGGCGGGGGCTCGGCAGGGAAGGGGCCGGGGGGCGGCGGGTGCCCCACTGGCTCTCCCCGGCAGCACATCTCACTGGCCCTGCTGTAAAGCCGCAGCGCCCCCCGCTTGCAGCCCCTTCTCCTGCCTCTGTGCTTCCCGAGGGACACCACACCGCCAGCCGCAGCGCCGCCACGGCCATCGACGCGTTTTTAAGCAAATGGTGCCTCATCTGCAGCGAGGGCTCCGAGGAGTGTGTGAAGGAGCTGGGTGTGGGTACGGCCATGAGAAAAATGGGAAGCATGGCCAAACGAGATGTTTATATTATTAAGGATGGGGACACAGTCACTGTAAAAACGGAAAGCACCTTCAAGACTTCACAGTTCAGCTTCAAGCTTGATGAGAAATTTGAGGAAAATACGTTAGATGGAAGGAAAACTCAGACCCTTGTCAGCTTAAAGGATGATGGGTCATTGATTCAGGAGCAGGAATGGGATGGCAAGAAGACCATAATCACACGGAAACTTGTGGATGGACAGTTGGTGGTGGAATGTGACATGAATGGTGTCAAGTGTATCAGAGTCTACCAGAAAGCGTGAGGACATCTTCATGTTCAGTAGGAAGTTGCTACAATCAACTCAGTTCAATGGACAGAGCTCCTTTACACTCTGCATTTTCCTTTTCCCTGTTTTCTAGTATTTCAATGGACTGAATAGCTGAGTGCAATCCTTTTTAAAAGCCATGATGTACCTATTATGTAACTATTCTGAACTTACGAGGCTATTAAATAAAATTGTCAAATATATGAAGTGCCACGGAACAGCCACTAGGCAGTGACACATCTTACTCATGAGCACCAGGTCGTGGAGGGGGTGGCAGGTGGCCAGGTACCAATCCTAGGCCATGGCAGCCAGCAGCATGCACTCAGAGCCCCCAGGTCTGTGTGATGCAGCCTGCAAAGATGGTCTTCTGTGGTGAGAAGGAGTCTCCAAGGATCTTAGGGAGGGTGACAGAGGAGTAACAGATGTCCAGGAAGAAGACGTGGCCCAGGAAGAAATACATAGAAGAGTGGAGGTGGGCATCCAGCCAGACAAGGGTCATGATGAGCCGGTTCCCCAGCACTGTCACCAGGTGAACAAGGGAGAAGCACAGACAGGGGGTCACCTGTACTCTGTAGGTACTGGAAAACCCCAGGAGAAGGAACACAGTGGGGGTGCTGAGATTCCCCCACTGCAGGGATTCAGGGTTCATCTATGGGGAGAGAAAGAGGAGATATGGACAGGTAGAAGGAGGTGACACCAGCCCTCTGCTGTGCTGAGGTGGGCTGAAGCTGTGCCACTGCCCCAGCACTCCTCACACCTCACTCCAAGGCGCAGGAGGACATGTCTATGGAGGTAGATGGCCGGGCGATTTCAGTCCTCAAGGCAACCCTGAACTCTGTGTCACCTGAGGGACACCAGAGAGATCTGGGACCCCACTGCTGCAGTCAGTAGGGATCCCAGAGACTGTTAAAGGAGAGCAGATGAGAGCAGCTCCTCTCCCCCTCTCCAGGTTACCTGGGCTGCAACTGGAGCATGGTCTTGTCACGGTTTGGCACTGAGTTGGAACATTCTTGATTCACCCCCCTCCCCTCCTCCCCTAAGGTAGGGAAAGAGGGAGAAAAATGAGAAAGAGAGGCTTTCTGGGTTGAAAAGTGAAACAGATTGATTTTAATTATTAGTTATAAGGGAATATATATATATTTGCAAAGGGATGTGCAACACCCGATCCCTTCCCTCCTCCCCCAGCGACTCTCCCAGCAACTCTTCTCCCTGGGGACTCCAGCTGAAGGGGGGAGTGTCCGGGTGCATGGACGGGTCCTGGGATGTCGCTGTGAAGAAAATGGGAAAAAAGAGAGAGCCAAGGAGAGGGTGATAGAAGCGACAGTAAGCAGAAAAGTGAGTGGAAAAGGAAAAAGAAAGGCTTGACTTCTGTGATGTCTTAACCTGTACTGAAAGCCAAATAGAGAATATATGATGAGAAGGGAATATTCTGATTTGCTGATCCTGCCTTCAGTCTAATCTGCTCCCCCGTAGGGGGGAGGCTGCAGACACTCAGAAGTGACCTTGGTTATTATCAGTCCACTGGCGCTGCTAAAAAAGTTCACTAAAAGAAAAAAAAAAATCAGCAAAGAGCTTCACTCTGGCTCAGACCAAAACAGGTCTAAAGACCCCACAAAACCTGACAGGTTGGGCACTGCCTTGCTGAACCACTGCTGCCCTTCATGGGAGCAAATTGTGTTTCTACCATTAATGAAAATACTGGAAGCTCTCCTGCTTCTTCTCTCCATCTCAGACTGAGGGAGCAGATCTCAAAAGAAGAGGAGATCTTTAAAAGTTACAGACAAACGTGTCTGCTTGCAAATATTGCTCTGTGGATGTTGGCCTCATGTTCACAGCTGGAAAGCAATGCAAGGGGGGAACTTTGGAGAGATCACAGGAGGACCAAAAAGGCGTCTGGAGGTAACTGTAGTTCAAACAGACTTGAGGTTGGCAAGGAAAAGCAGACACACTAGCCTGCAGGAGAAGGGAAAGATTCTGGATCTAATGAGAAACTGGAGTTCAAGGATAAATGAAGATGAGCTACAAGGCATTTTGAGTATGAACCGAAAAGTACTGAATCCACAGAAAGAGCAGGAGATGATCAGAAATTTGCACAAGGCTGCAAGAAGCTGTTGGTGCTGTTGGAGCCGTCAGCAGGTCCTTCAGGAGAGAAGTGTGGGAGCATCTGCCAGGGGCAAGGAGGAGGTGGGTGTCAGGCTGAGAAGACTGAGAAGACCGAGAAGACCCTCAAAGGACATTGCAGGCCTGCTCTGAAGGGAACAAGGACAACCTCATGCTGTGGGTGTGCTCCACAAGGCAGAACTTGAGGGACAGGCAGTTGTTTTGCCTTGGTACCCAGCATGGGGCTGTGAGCAGGGGGAGGAGGCACAGTCAGCCTCCTCAGCAGCAGGGTGGGTGCCATGGCCAGGGCTGGGGGTGCTTGAGCAGCTGGGAGCCTCCATGGACACCCAGACCAAGGAGACATGCCAGCAGGAGGGGAGAAACCTTCTGGGTTCAGGGGCCAGGTTTGCAGCTACAAAGGGAATGGAGGTTGAAGAAGAGACACATGCTCTTCATGCTGGCTAAGAATGTGCTGGAAGAGTAGGAGGTGGTAACCAAGGACATAACCACAGAGGGAAGGAAAGCACCCAAGGGAGTAGAAGCAGCTGGGAGAGTGGTCAGGCAGCACAAGGCTGGTGTCTCCTCTATCTCAGGAAGAGCAGATGGTCCACAGAATCCCAGACTGGTTTGGGTTGGAAGAGACCTTACAGATCATCTAGATCGAACCCCCTGCCATGTGCAGGGACACCTCCCACTAGACCAGGTTGCTCCAAGCCCCATCCAATCTGCTCTTGAACACTTCCAGGGATGAAAGTGTCTCACCACCCTCACAGGAAAGAATTTCTTCCTAAGATCTCAGTCTCCCCTCTTTCAGCTTGAAACTGTTCTGCCTTGTCCCATCACTTCCTGTCCTTGTCCAAAGTCCCTCCCCAGCTTTCCTGGAGCCCCTTCAGGCACTGGAAGGTGCTCTAAGGTCTCCCTGGAGCCTTCTCTTCTCCAGGCTGAACACCCCCAACTCTCTCAGCCTGTCTCCAGAGCAGAGCTGCTCCAGCCCTCGGATCATCTCTGTGGCCTCCTCTGGACTCGCTCCAACAGCTCTGTGTCCTTGTTGTGTTGGGGACCCCAGACCTGCACCCAGCACTGCAGGAGGGGTCTCCTCAGATCAGTGCAGAGGGGGAGAATTCCCCCCCTCACCCTGCTGGTCATGCTGCTGGTGACAGCCCAGGACACGGTTGGTTTCTGGGCTGCCAGCACACATGGCCGTGTCATGTTCAGCTTTTCACCCACCAGTGCCCCCAACAGGAATTAACACAAACCATTGCAGCCTCATGCAAAGATGGTATGGAGGAACTCAATTACTACGTGGAGCCACCTGTGATGGCAGATGTCCCCAGAGGTCAGAGAAATAGCTGGTGTGACCAGAGCAGAGGCAATAGAGGTCACAGAAGAGTGCAAGAAAGGGAGAAGAGGAGGGGAGCCAGCAAAGGTATTGAAAGGCACCATCAAAAGATCTTCTTGGATCCAAATCTTTGGAAGGAGAGAAAGGAAGGTTTGCCCAGATGGTGCTGGCAGTGTGTTCAAATCCCCCAGCCAGACTGGGGGGAGCATAAAGCCTCAGGAGAAAAATTATTGCAGGACAATGAACTCGTTGGAGGGGAGGGAGGTTCTAAATCACAGCTTTGTCTGTCATGGTCATTCCAGAGATCCTTGGATATGGCATCTCACATATTGCTTCCCCACGTTGCAGCATGAAATGAACTGATTGGAGTTTCTTGGTACCTATTCCTGAAAAATAGGCTGGTTTTAGAAGAGTTCTCTGAGAAAATGACTTGAGCCAGAGTAGGCATGAGTCAATGACATGTTGTGTAAACGAGATAAGTAGGAGCAGATTGGTGGTTGTGGCTGTGAACAAGCACAAATCAGGACAAAGGAGAAGAGCTGGGTGCTGCAGCTGGGCAGATTTGGGAGGCTGAGCATGCAAATGTAGAGAAGATCTGGGCTTTCACTGAAGCAGAGGTGCTAAACCCAGCTAAACACTCCCACTCAAGCACAGGGGAGAGGCTGGTGGAGCTGGGCTGCTCCCTGAGCAAGCAAATCCACCAAGGAGGATGTTTGGAAAGAGAAGAAAGGGAAAAAAAGAGCCTGAAAAGAGGTAAGGAAAGTCTGTGCTGAAAGATGAAGAAGGGCAGGACGAGGGTGAAAATGGCTTGTAGTGTTTGAGATGAACCCAGCCATGGAGGGGAAGGACAGGCAGCCCTGCAGGGCTAGCTGGATGGTGCCCACTCCCAGTTTTCCAGGAGGGCAATGACAATTTATGGCAAAAGTGGCCAGTGACAACATGATGGCACATGGACAGCAGCATCAAGGAGGGAACAGAGTCTCGCATGGTTTGATGCATATCCTGTGCTGGGTCCTGCACTTGGGTCACAACAACCCCACACAACACTCCAGGTTTGGGGAGGGGTGGCTGGAAAGTGACCGGTGGAAAAGGACCTGGGGCTGTTGATTGACAGTGGCTGAATATGAGCCAGCATGTGCCCAGTGGCCAAGAAGGTCAGTGACATCATGGCTTGTGTCAGCACTAGTGTGGCCAGCAGGACCAGGGCAGGAATTGTCCCCCTGTGCTGGGCACTGGTGAGGGGACATCTCAAATCCTGGGGTCAGTTCTGGGCCCCTCAAGACAAGAAGGACATTGAGGGGCTGGAGTGTGTCCAGAGAAGGACAACAGAGCTGGGGAAGGGGCTGGAGCACAAGCCCTTTGAGGAGCAGCTGAGGGAGGAGCAGCTGAGGGTGTTCAGCCTGGAGAAAAGGAGGCTGAGGGGAAACGTTCTGGCTCTGCAACTGCCAGAGAGGAGGTTGGAGTGAGGGGTGGTTGGTCTCTGCTCCCAAGGAACAAGTCACAGGACAAGAGGAAATGTCCTCAACTTGTGCCACGGGAGGTTTCGATTGGATATTGGGAATGATTTCTTCATGGAAAGGGTTGTCAGGCCCTGGCACAGGCTGTCCAGGGCAGCGGTGGAGTCTCCATCCCTGAATGTGAAGCCATGTAGATGAGGTGCTGAGGGACATGGTTTCGCACTGGACTCAGTAGTGTTGAATTAATGGTTGGACTTGATGGTCTTAGAGATCTTTTCCAATAAAAATGATTCTGTGATTCTATGTCAGCAGGGCTGACAACCAGGTCAACCAGGAGAAGCAAAGCCAAGCCAAGGCTGTGGCACCAGGGAGCAGAGCCCTGAGCTCAAGCATGCTGCTGTGGGTGACCCTGGCACGGGCAAGACTGCGAGGGCTGGCACCTGACCAGAAGTGACTTTGACCCGGGAATCATCTCCTTAGATCTAGGGTTTGGGCAAGGCACTGAGGTCTCACCTCGTGCCTTCTCAGGAGGTTTAGGGCCCAAAATGCTCACATCATGGGGTAAAGGCAGGAGGGGTTTTGGTTCCTAAATTTCTTTGTCACCACAGAAAACTTTTCTCTTTAGCTAAAATAAACCTGGTCTGATAAAAGTAGGTGTGCACAGAGCCTCTGCTTTGGGTTGATGAAGCAGAGGTGGAAACTGCATGGCTGGTTCACCTGGAAGATGGCACATGGACAAACCTGGTGCAAGGCCCCTGGGGAGAGCACACACCTCTGGCTCCCTCCCTGTGCCCTGTGGCCTCTCCAGCACCAGGGACACGCGAAGGACCTGGTATCCCCAGGGCATCACCACATTCTGGACTACCAGAAAAAAAGCTTGGCTTCTCTGGTCCCAGTTGCCTGACTGGCAGGAGGAGGGGGATGGATGAGTGTGTCCCCAGCAGAGCTCTCCAGCCCACAAGCCAGGGAAGAAGGAGATGTCAAAGTCATTGTGAAACCAAGTGGCATCTTCATTTAATTTTTGGGTAACTGTAGGGGTCTGCAGTTCCCTCTGATGATCCGATGGTCATTAGCTGGATGATGAGCCAGTCTTTGGAAGTGTCTGTTTGCCTTTCTGCTAATTAAATTGCATTTGATTTGCAATCAAATCTAATATGAGACAAGTGAGCTCGAGGTAGACTGATAGGTGCCAAGCAGAGGCACTGCCACAGTCTGGCTGGGTTTGTAGAGCTGATCCCGGGCAGACCAGGAACACTGCTCAGGGGAAGGAGGGACCTGTCTGCAGCTGGCAGTGCTGTGTTTGCAGTAGGGGCAGGGCTCCAGCCAGGGAGCTGCATGGCTGTGGACTTTGAGACATGTGCCAGGCACCCGGGGACTTCTCTGGCTGGGACAGAGAGACAGCAAGGACACCCATATCTGCTGGTTGTGGGAGAGGGGCACAGGGCAGAGCTGGCTCACAGGACCCTGGTGTGGGGCTGGCTCCTTCCCTCCTCCATCCTACAGCTCTCCTACTCTTGGGTGCTCACCCTACAGGTGTTGGGCACACTGGTGGCCAAGCACCTGCATGGCTTACCTTGAGAAGGTGCTTTCCCTCTTCACAGCAGCTGGATCTGGCAGCATCAGCGGGTTGGGACACCAGGGTGATTTCAGTAGACTCCTGGAGGCACCTGGGATAAAGTCCCCTGTCACAGCCCAGTCAAAATTGCTCTGCACAGCCTCTGGGGCACTGTGCTCTTGGATGCTGCGAGAGCTGGGAAGCTGCTCAGGAATACAAATTTCTGAGCCCTGTAACTGTGGGCATTCCCCTGAGGTAGGCCCCATCAGACCCATCCCCAGATGGGGCTCCATCCCCAGACCCCCAAGGGCCAGGTTGGAAGCTGTCTTTGAACTCCCCAGCAGCTGGAGACACCTGGAGGAGTGGTCTCGAGGTGGAGCTGGACTAGCAGGATGGGTTTTGCAGCCAAAGCAGCTCAGACACCCTTAAGCAAGAGCCCGAGTCCAGGAATATGTCAGAGATTGGCTCTTCAGCCTATGCTTTCCTTTTCTAACTTGTTTGCCCCACTGTTGCAACCAAGAATGTTACCTCCTGGCTTTGCTGGATAGCCTTGGTTTCTTTTAGACAAGCTCATCTAGATTTAAGAGTGACTTTGGGGCTCTAGCAAGCATAAGGTGTGCTGCTTCTCTGAACCACTGCTTGGAGAACTTCCACCTCTGAGGAATTTGGGAATCTGGAAAGGAAGTTTCCCCTCAGAAGCACCAATCCACAAAGCTCAGGGTGGGACCTGAGAGAGCCCTCATCTTTAGGGAGGGGAGAGCAATGGAGACTCTGGTCTCCCTCTCCTCTCCCTGGTGCTGCTCCTTTGACTCAAGCCCTCTCCCAACTTTCAGCACAAATGAGGTTTAGAGTCCGCATCTCCCTCCTGTTATTTTCCCATGGCAGCCTTGGCCTTTCCCTGCTCCGTCTGCAGACGTCTGGCAGCAGGAGGCAGCAGCAGGCAGCACAGGGGATGGCCAGGGTGGCAGAAGAGGAAGGGCTGAGACCACACCGGAGCACACACGTTAGGACTGGCCATCTCCCCTCTGGTGCTGGCCACGATTATAATTAATGTATCGGTGGTCAGTAATGAATAAATATTGTCTACAGGTGCTTGGTGCTCAGCTGGCTGTGTGCAGCTGGGTTCCTCGTTCTCAGTCCTGCCTGCAAATCTCCATGGCCCAGGGAGTCACAGGGGTGGTTCAGGGTCTCTGGTCCTGCCCCTGCTCAGGTTGCTCAGGGTCTTGTCCACCTCAGTTTGGATACCTCCAAGGATGGGGAGGTACTCAACCATGTTTCTGGGTGTGCTTTAGTGCAGGACCACCTTCACGATGAAGAACTTTGTCCTTTAGTCCTACTGGAAGTTGCTGTGTTGCAGCTTGTGCCCATTGCCCTTCATCCTACCACTGAGGACTCCAGGAAATTCTGGCTACGTCTTCTCCTCCCTTGAGGCAACTGGAGACAGCAGCCATATGTCTCCTCTCCCTCTCCTCTCCCTCTCCTCTCCTCTCCCTCTCCTCTCCCCTCCCTCTCCTCTCCTCTCCTCTCCCTCTCCTCTCCCTCTCCTCTCCCTCTCCTCTCCCTCTCCTCTCCCTCTCCTCTCCTCTCCTCTCCTCTCCTCTCCTCTCCTCTCCTCTCCTCTCCTCTCCTCTCCTCTCCTCTCCTCTCCTCTCCTCTCCTCTCCTCTCCTCTCCTCTCCTCTCCTCTCCTCTCCTCTCCTCTCCTCTCCTCTCCTCTCCTCTCCTCTCCTCTCCTCTCCTCTCCTCTCCTCTCCTCTCCTCTCCTCTCCTCTCCTCTCCTCTCCTCTCCTCTCCTCTCCTCTCCTCTCCTCTCCTCTCCTCTCCTCTCCTCTCCTCTCCTCTCCTCTCCTCTCCTCTCCTCTCCTCTCCTCTCCTCTCCTCTCCTCTCCTCTCCTCTCCTCTCCTCTCCTCTCGCTATGCTCCAGGCCCTGACCAGCTTTATGTCCTCCACTGGGGTCTCTGTGGTTTTTCAGGACCTTTCTTGTACTGCGGAGCCCTGTATTGACCCCAGCTCTTCCAGCACGGTCTAACAAGTGCTCCCTTGAGCTGGTGGCTGCCCTTACTGACCTCACCAGGATGCATCTGGCTGCCCTTGTTGCAGAGTCCCTTTGCTGACCCACATTCAGCTCCTGCCCACTGGCCAAGCAGGCCTTTTGCTGCCATCTCCCTATGGGCCCAGTCTGCCCAGTTGCATGGGGTTTGCTTGGCCCAGTGGCAGGACTTTGCCTTTGCCTTGGTTGAACATCAGCCCTCCATTCTGGGGGCTGCTGTGGCCTCTTAGAATTGCAGGTCCAGCATGACAACCTGTCCCCAAAGCTTTGCTGTCACTGAATCATAGAATCACAGAATCAACCTGGCTGGAAAAGACCTCGAAGATCATCAAGTCCAACCATAACCTAAATCCACCCACCATAACCTAATCTACCCGTTCAGTGCTTAAATCCTGTTCCTGAGCACCACATCTGTATTTCTTTTAAACACTTCCAGGGATGGTGACTCCACCACCTCCCTGGGCAGCAAGTTCCACTGTCCAACCACTCTTTGGGTAAAGAAATTCTTCCTAATATCCAGTCTAAACCTCCCCTGGTGCAACTTCAGGCCATTTAATCTGGTCCTGTCATTATTCACTGGAGAGAAGAGACCAACACCCACCTCCCTACAACCTCCTTTCAGGTAGTTGTAGAAAGCAATGATGTCTCCCCTCAGCCTCTTCTCCAAACTAAACATCCCCAGTTCCCTCAGCCTCTCCTCATAGGACTTGTTCTCCAGACCTTTCACCAGCCTGGTAGCTCTTCTCTGGACACGCTCCAGCAACTCAACATCCTTCTTGTAGTGAGGGGCCCAGAGCTGAACACAGTATTCAAGGTCCCCAGAGCTTGCACATTATCACTCAGACTGGGCATTGCTGGGACTGAAGCATCTTCACACATTTTGACCTTGGCAGTGTAGGAAGTCCCCACCCACATTGCTTCCCACCTTCAGGCCACCAGACACTTCCCTTAAGCCACATTGGATCAGCTGATCATGGAGCCAAGGTGTAAAATCACCTCCTGAGATGATTCAGGCTGTCAACAGCTACACATTTTCAACAGCTTTCCACACCCAGAGGGAGAGGGAATCGTAGAATCATTAAGGTTGGGAAAGTCCTCTAAGATCAGCAAGGCCAACTGTCAAACCAATGCCACCGTGCCAACTAAACCCTGTCCTGAAGTGCCATGTCTACATGGTTTTTTAACACCTCCAGGGATGGGGACTCCACCACTGCCCTGGGCAGCCTGTTCCAATGCTTGACCTTTTCAGAATGCTTTACCTCAAAATGCTTTACTCTTCCAGTAAATAAATTGTTCCCAGTGTCCAATCTGAACATCCCCCGTGCAACTTGAGGACATTTCCTCTTGTTCTATCACTTGTTCCTTGAGAGTAGAGACCGACACCCCCCTCACTCCAACCTCCTCTCAGGCAGTTGCAGAGCCAGAAGGTCTCCTCTCAGCCTCCTTTTCTCCAGGCTGAACACCCCCAGTTCCCTCAGCTTCTCCTCATCAGACTTATGCTCCAGCCCCTTCCCAAGCTCTGTTGTCCTTCTCTGGACACGCTCCAGCCCCTCAATGTCCTTCTTGTCTTGAGGGGCCCAGAACTGACCCCAGGATTTGAGATGTCCCCTCACCAGTGCCCAGCACAGGGGGACAATTCCTGCCCTGCTCTTGCTGGCCACACTAGTGCTGACACAAGCCATTATGTCACTGACCTTCTTGGCCACTGGGCACATGCTGGCTCATATTCAGCCACTGTCAATCAACAGCCCCAGGTCCTTTTCCACCGGTCACTTTCCAGCCACCCCTCCCCAAACCTGGAGTGTTGTGTGGGGTTGTTGTGACCCAAGCACAGGACCTGGCACTGAGCCTTGTTGAACCTCATGCAGTTGGCCTTGGCCCATCTATCCAACCATTCCAGATCCCTCTGCAGAGTCTTCCTACCCTCAGGCAGATCGACACTCCCTTCCAACTTGGTGTCATCTGCAAACTGACTGAGGGTGCACTCCGTCCCCTTGTCCAGATCATGGATAAAGATATTAAGCAAGACTGTCCACAGCCACGTGCATTTTGGGTGTCAGTGCCTCATGACACTGTGGCCTGGAAGGACACCTTGCTGCCCCAACAGCAGTGAGAGGTTTTTTCTTCACTTCTAATGGGCCTCAGTTGTGTCAGTAAAAGTTTCTGAACTTCTGCAGCCTTAACTTCTGAAGAGGCTCCAGGGGGCTTGTTGTGCCACTGCAACACCTGGGGACAGGAGTTCTATTTGCCCCTTACCAAAGCAGGGACTAAACCCAGCATTTATTCCTCTGCAGGGCTCAGACCAGTGCAGAGGTGTCTTTAAGCACTAATTAGCAACTTAGAGGTGACTCACTCCTGACCCCTGAGATCTGTCTGTGCTGTTGAGACCTAATGATCCAGGCGAGGGGCTGTCCCCAAAGCTGGAGGTTGGGGAAAGGCTCAGCTGGGCTGGCATCCACCAGGTCCACATCCAGTGGCACCTGGGGAACCCCATGGTCTCACTCTACACTATCCAAGATAGATGGGCAAGACCTGATGACAGCTTGTCATTGGAGTGACTCCTGCTGTGGTGATGGTACCACCAGCTGGTGACACATAAAGGGACATCCAGGAGGCTCTAATATATGGTTACTCAGGGCAGATTGGAAGGGCACCCATGGGTTCAGGTTTTTGGGGTGGCCAGGAGCCCGCAGGTCCTTAGCCATAAGTGGGACCTGGCTCTCAGGCTGAAATCAAAATGCCATTCTGGTGACAGGCAACGCTGTGCTTAGAGCCAGAGATGATGCCATCCAGCTGCATTTTATTTTTGAAGGGGAAAAAATGGAAAGTCAAGAGGATTAAATACCACATATGGCCCAGATGGTCTGAAAGGACCAGCTTAGCTTCACTCAGAGTGCTTAGACTGGCATTAGCAAACACAAACCCTAAACAACCACGTGAAGGGAAAGCCTAAACGGAAGCCAGCATGATTAAATAAATTTAAAGAAGCTGATCAGAAATAAGACAAATGGTCTTGAACTTGCTGAAGCTGCATCCACATGAAGGCAGTAAAATAGCTCCTGCTGAGGTAACCAGCAACCATGTCAGACAAATGAGAAAGACACCAGAAATTGGCCCTTGCTTCTCTGCCCTCAGGAATGATACCTGCACTTCTGTACACCCCTTTCTTCAAAGGCACAGGGAGAAGGAATTTGACACTAGAAAATGTCTGACCTGCAGGCAGTCAAATTCAGAGTGAGTGTTCCAAGCTGATAGAGAATTGAAGGTCCATTGTGCAAACACTAGCAAAGGTCTGTCCTACCAATGCAGGAAGGCAAGGGAGTAGCAGTACAGAGGAGGTGACATTTACAGTCAAAGCAGATCAGGTCTGAACCTCTGACTCTTCACTGCAGTGTGTCACCTGCTGCTTAGACTCACCTTCACTGCCTCTGGTTTGCCCCAGAAGGCCAGAAGAAGCAAAAATGGTGAGTTTAAAGAGGGTGATAGAGGTGAAGGGACTACAGACAAGTAGATCTATTACGCAGTGTGAGCAGGTACTCACAAAAGCTGGAATAAATGCCAGACCTGGGTGATGCCTGGACAAATTATGACACAGGGGAGGCTGAATCCAGCTTTTGCACAGGGAAATCCCACCTCAGAAATAGTTTCTGGAGGAGTCAAGAAGATCCAGAGGTCTTGGACATCTCCTGGTCAGTTGTAAAGGGTCTTTACCAGAGCTGGCAGGGGACATGCTGCTGTGGGCTTGGGAGGAAGATCCTCACTTGGGTAAATGAGTGGCTGAAAGAGAGAAAAAGGGAGGAGGGTGATGCAGGTAGCTTGGCTGTGCCAACAGCCATTGTGTGAAACAGCTCATCCACACGTGGTAGATGCCAAAGTTGAAGCACAAGTTGAAGTGAGGAGAAGGGGACCAGGACAAGGAGCCATGTGAATGGCAGCTGTGCCCACACCTTCTCAGCTGGGTGGAGGTCCAGGCCTGGTCCCCCAGCTCTGAGTGAAGGGTGAGAGGCACAGCTGGGAGAGCAGGGAGACCTAGAGAAGATTCAAGGTCTGCAACAGCATGAGGAGGGTGAGGGAAGAAGATAGGCTGATGTCACCAGCAAGCACTGCAGCCATCAGTGTGAGTCTCCGAATTGTTCCTCACACATCAAAGGCTGGTCCAACACCCTTCTGCACTCCCCATCAGCCAGTTGGGATCCAGGTGTCTGGGCTGATCTCTGCTGCACCAGCCCTGTCTTTGCCAGCCTGTCCCACCAGTTGCCTCCCATCATAGGCCAAGGAGCTGCAGGTGACACCACTGCGACAAGATAAAGGCAGTGCAGAGCCAGGTGGTGAAGCTCCTCGCTGCAGGATGCACCCAGGGCCAAGGATGTGCCTCACACCAGGAAGCCCTTAGAAACATTGAGGGAAGAAAATGTTCAGGGAAGAAAATTCAGGGAAGAAAATGTTCAGCCTGAAGAAGAGAAGGCTTTGGGAAGACTTTAAAACATCCTTTCAGTACCTGAAGGGCCTGCAGGAAAGCTGGGCAGGGACTTTTGACAAGGGAATGACAGGACAAGGGGGAACAGTTTCAAGCTGAAAGAGGGGAGACTGAGATGAGATCTTAGGAAGGAATTCTTTCCTGTGAGGGTGGTGAGACACTGGCCCAGGTTGCCCAGAGAAGCTGTGGCTGCCCCATCCCTGGAAGTGTTCAAGGGCAGGTTGGATGGGGCTTGGAGCAACCTGGTCTAGTGGGAGGTGTCCCTGCCCGTGGCAGGGGGGTTGGATTGGATGGTCTTTAAGGTCCCTTCAAACCCAAACCGTTTTGTGAGTCTGTGAGAAGTTCCATGTCGTTAAACATCCCATGACATCTGGCCAGGTTTGCTGAAGTGACAAAGGGGGGCAGGTACAACCCTCTTTTCTCCCAGTCCCAGCCTGTTGTTGAAGGGAGAGAGGCTGCGTGGGCCGATGAGTGTTGGATGAGCAGCAGGTACAGGGATGGGCTGAGGGGTCACGGGGGCTGCGGTGGAGCCCCCCCACCTGCTCTTCTGGGACTCAAACCCAGAAAAGATCTGACATCCTGGGTGTATCCTGCTCCAGGGCACAGGGAGAAAACTGAGGAACAAAAGGAGGAGTGGAAAATGCCCATGAAAAGATAAATGATCTCACCATTGTCAAAGCCCTGGGCAAAGGGTGCTTCTGGCAGCAGGATGTTCTCATCTGCATCAACACGTGCCCAAAACAAGCCTGGAGGCAAAGTGGCAAATGCTGAACATTTCCGGCCCAAACTGCCAGGAGAATTCCTGCTGGAAATGCTGGGCTCCTTCCAAAGGGGTGGAGATGACACTGTTGGGAAGTCCCAGTGAGGTCCTGTGCCCTGCTGCTGCTGAGACATGTCCAGCTCTCATGATCCTCAAGATCAGGAGGGGCAGTTTCCCAAGTGTATTTTCCTGGTCCCTGGGAGGAAGGAGGAGTTCCTGGGAACATCCTGAGGTGCTGAGCTGCTGGGATGTCACCTTCCTGAGGTCCCTGCTGCCTGCAGCTGCCAGGCAGACCTGTGCTGAAACAAGTATCTGGGTGACTGGCCAGAGATGGGCAGGGTGGAAGGGCCAGCAGAGAGGAAACTGAGGAATTTCCTTTTCCAGGGGAGGCACAAGCTGCTTCATGTCCTGCCAGACCTCAATGCCTGTGAGCACTGGCCAAGCCCTGGAGATGACCATGTGTGAGGTACCAGGGTTTTGCTGGGGACACAGGTTATCCAGGGCAGCCTGTGGTTTCTCCTGGGTGGATTTGAGGAGCTGAACAGAGTAGGAAGGGAAGGAAGCGGTGGGATTTCAGTAATATAAATCCAAAGGACAGCAGTCTCTGGAGGCTGATGTCCACAACCACCAGACTCCAGTGGGGGCTTTCTCTGCATGGTGCCCAGGGGCAAAGACCACACACAGCCCCACACCAGCTCTGCAGGTTGGGTCTGGAGGATTCAGACACCCACCTTCCACCTTTCACTTTCCACCAGTCAGCAGCACCACGGGGCTGGAAGGTTCCCAGGGCCGAGTCTCATCCCTGCCATGGTCCAGCCCAGCTGATGGACACACAGGGTCCTGAGGGCTGAGGGCAGCAATGGCAGCAGGGCGAGCAGGGGGAAGGTGAGTTGGGTGGTGGTGGTGGTCACAGCCCTCTGAACTCCAACCTCAATCTCTGTTGCCAAACCCCGTGGCCACCTGCACTCACAGGATTTCCAGGCTCCCTGTACCCTTCCCTCCCCTCTGCCTGGATCCCACCTCATGGGAGGCACCCAGGTGAGAAAAACCTGATGGGCTCCAAAAATACCCTCAGTTAGGCCAGCTCAGCCCAGCATTGCCCCTGGCTCTTCACCATCCACAGACCCCAGGAGGACAGCAGGAGGGACCACACACCCCAGCACCCCAGGTTCCCCACACACAGCTACACCAAGCTCTGGGGAGAGTTTCTGTTTATTTGGCAAAAGGGAGGAACTGTGTACTGGAGGAGCAGGAGACATGTTGGAACTTGGAAGAGAGATGGTGGAACAGCAGTCTGGAGCTTCAGAGCCTGTGTCTTGCATTGCTCAGCTGGAGCACTCACCTGCCAGCCCCCACTTCCTAGAAAACAGCCAGGAGAGGTGGGCTGAGTATTTGAGGTGAGGTGGCCAACGGAGAGGGCCCAGCAGGGGTCTCCACCAGGATCAGTGTGTTCTCTTCCAGTTCCCCCAGGTCTTAGGATGACCTATCTCCAGCAATGGGTTTCTAGCTAACCCCTGCCACTGAATGTGTGCTGCTGTGGTGGAGAACACATGCCAGGGTGGGCCAAAAGCAACCACATTTTCCGTGGTGAGACACCAACCCAACCTCTGGCTGGTTTTGCCAGCCCAGAACCCCAGGGACCCTTTGGCAAGTGCCAGTGTCCCAGCCCTCCCTGGATGAGCTCTGCAGCTGTTTCTCCACAGAACCCGTGGATTTGGTTCACATGCCCTTCAGTGCATGGGCAGTTGCATCCTGGGGTCCCTGCTACAGAGGGAACAGTCCTACCTGGGTGAGAGCTCAGGTTTGAACTCAGTCCCCAGAGTGATTCAAGGAACTTATGGTGGCCCTTGCTGGGACACCACGGGGGGCAATTTCCAGCTGGGGACATTACATACACCATGTTGCACTGCAGCAACTCACCTACGGCTCATCCAGGCTGCATTCCTCTGTGAAAACAAAGACAAAGGCTGAGTCCAGGGCTGTGATCTGCCTGGTCCCATTTAGCACCCAAAACAGACAACCCAGGAATTAACTTGAGCAAGGCAAAAGCCATGATGTGCCAAAGCCAGAATGCTTTCTCCTGCCAGCCCAGACCATGGAGTGGTGGCAGTGATGGATTGTCCTGGCTCACTGTGCCAACCCAGCCAGCCCGAGCTGCCCCTGGCAGTGCTCACCCTGCCTGGGCAGCATCTGGATCATCTCATCAGTGAAGCTCTTCTCCTTTGCCAGCTTCTTGAACAGTGCTGTGATTTCAGGGCTCACCTCCCGGGTTCTGCCTAAAGGCAATGAGCCAAGTTAGCTCCAGGCTGTGGCCTGTCCCTGCATCTCTTGAGCAGCAGGTGAGGATGGGATGGATGATGGTGCCTGTGAGAGGGCTGGAGGACTGGTGGAGATCCTGGAGAGTGGTGGTGACTGGGCACAGGAGACACCCCTCCCGGGGGACAGGATGAAGCAGAGGTCCTGGCACCGGTACAGTGCCTACTCTTTTGGTTCCCGTTCCCACCGTTTCTGTCCCCCTTGCAGCAGGACCCCTGCTCATCCCCCATTTCAGGCTGTGGACTCCCAGCAGAGCACAGAAGCCTGAGCCCAAGCCCCCCCTGCCAGCCCCAAACCACTGCCCCACCATGCAGGGGACACAGGGTGTCCATGCAGCAGCCCCAGCCCCGCTCCCAGCCCCACCTGGGGCAGGAGGGCAGCTGCAAAGAGGGGTCTGGGTCCTGGCCCCTTGGCACACTGCGGCCCACCCAACATGTCCCAGCCCTCCCCCCATGGGAGTACCCCTGGTTACGCACTGTAGAGCCTCAGCATGTGCAGGGGCTTCCCAGCCTTCACTCTGGTGGCAAAGACCACCGCGTAGGTCTTGCCATCGGTGTCCACCACCTGCACCGTTTTGTTGCCTCTGTCTGCAAAAGGAGGTGGAGGAAAGTGAAAACTCAGTGACCTCTTCCTGAAGACTCCCAGGGAGCAGGTCAGGGTGCCAGGCTCAGGCCCACCCAGCCCGTCTGTCTTCTGTGTTTCCCCTCCAGGTTTTTCCTCTTGCTAAAGCTCCTCTGAGACCCTGTGGGAGCCTACAGGTTGCAGCAGATATGACCATGGAGGGTCAGGGATGGTCACTGTAGACCCTGAAGCAGCCCACCCAGTGTCAGGCTAACCCTTGGGCAGGGGATGGTGGAAAGACGCTTCTGCTTCATCCCATGGGAACATAAACCCCAGTCCCTTGGCTGAATGAACCGGGGTTCATTTTCCCCAGGGTTTAAGCTGAACAGGTCTTATCCCAGAGCAGCTTCCCAGAGGCAGGGAGCAGGGAGTACTATCATGCTGGTGGAACACCAGCCCTGGCACAGACGAGACCTGGCAACTGACTGCAGAGGGGTGTCCCACACAGGACCTCAGCAGAGGAAGGCAGGCAGCCCTGGGGCCCGGTACCCTGGGACAACCAGCTGCTTCAGGCAGGGAGGATGGGAAGTGCCTCACCCCAGGGCTGGATCCCCCCACTCACCAGTGCTGTGGTATTCTCCAGGGATGCCTGTTTGCTTGTAGAGTGACTCAAATTTCTTACATCCCTCTGGGCTGCAAAAGAGGAAAGAATGATCCAGCTGGGGTGAGGTGACCCCCACTCCCCTCCCTTGGGGGTGGTGGCTTCAGGGTCACTACCCCAAATGTGGGCCTTGCTGTTCAGGGATGTGTGGCTGGGGCAGGGGGGGGGACAGATGCCACACTTGGAGCAATGGGTGCCTGAGCTGGCAGGACAGAGCACTGGCACCTGAGGTTTGTCCCATGGGGTCACAACAGCCATTCCCTTCCTCATGCTCCAAGCTTCTGGAATGAGGTTTGTCCTGTTGGGAAAGCTTTAATCGTAGGGTCCCTTATCACCCTGCTGGGAGCAGTGGGGTGTCTCAGCCTCTGTGGTGGGAATGCTCTTGGCTGGTGTGGCCCTGACCCTGCCCCATCCTGGGAAAGGGGTCCCCACAAGACAGCTCTCCTGAGCCCCTCTTTTAAACTGAAGGGCTGGTGGTCCTGCCTCACCCCCTGCCTAGGTCCTTGGTGGGTGCTGGGTAGAGGCTCCCAGGTGGAGACCATCTGGTGAAGGTCCAGGAAGGAGGTCAGTCTATGAAGCCCATGGAGAGAAGTGCTTGGCACTTACGTGGGAATTGCAAAGGAGACCTTCAGGTCACCCTCTCCCAGGACCGCGATGGTGGCCATGGCCATCTTCAGCTCGTCCTTCTTCTGGAGGTAGCTCTGGGAGTCAGAGGCCAGGGCAACAATGTGCCATTTCCCTGCAATCTGGCGGTGAACACAGGCTGTGAGTCCAGAGGGGCAGACAGGGGCTGTCCCTTCCTCAAGGACCGAGCCAGGACACCCTCAGGCCATGGGACACCCATATTCCCTCTGGGTATCAAAATCCCTCTGGGCTACCAATGCTGGACCTGGCTGACTGCTCCCAGGGGTGACTTTGCTGTCCCCAGCCACCCCCAGTGCCTAAACACCTCTTCCAGTCCCTACCCTGGTGACCGAGGACACGCTCCCACCTTCCCTTCCCCAGGATGCTGTGGATCACCTTGCTCTTGTCCAGCCCTGCAGCCCCAGGGTCCTCAGCCTTGGTGCTCAGCAAGCAGAGCAGGACCAGCCCCAGGCTCAGCGCCACCAGCCTCATCCTGCAGCAGCCTCCTTCGCCTTGACCAGCAGGATGGAGAGAGGTGCTGGGGCTGTTGGCTTTATAGCGCCGGGCTGTCCCTGCCAGCGTGCGCAGCCCCATGGGGAGAGCTGGTTGCACCGGCTCGGGTCAGCTGGTGGTTTCAAAGCGCTGAAATCACCCCGGGGCAAACAGCCTGGTCTTGCGGAAGAAGGGAAATGTCTGCAAGCCCAGGGAAGGGGCTGAGAAGGGGGTGCTGCAGGAACTATTGCACAAGTGCTGAAATTTAGGATTTTCCCTACTTGTGAAAGAACAAAGAGAGTTTTTGTTTCCCAACTGGTTTCCTGAGGGCTGCTGGGAGGAGCAGCGAGGTCCTTCCCGGTACGGGCCATGGCAGCATCGTCACCCGGTGACAAAGGGGCTCGGGTGACCCACTCCCCTGGCCAGGCTGGTAACTGCCACTGGGATGGTGCCCAAACGCATCCGGCATGACCCCACCCCACAGCGCCCCTGAGGGCTCCCCTCACTTCTCTGGGGTACCCAGGGGCCACAAAGCAGGATGTGCCTGAAGTGGCACAGGCAGAAGATGGAGCTCGCGTCACCCCTCACACCCTGGGTGTCCTGTCACCTGTGCCCCGGCTCTGACGGTCTCCGGGGGTCACATTCCCAAAAGGGCCTGTGGTGTTTCCTTGCAGCCCCGTGCCTGGCTGGGCACTGGGGCACCCCCGCTCCGGGCAGCGGGACAGAGCAGGGGGGGTGGCAGGGGCTGCCTCCCCTCCGCGGGAGGTGGGGGGGCTGGATACTGCCCTCGGGGCTCATTGCTGCATGGTCCTACCTTGGCCAGTGGGCAGATGGGGGAACCAAGGGGGCCGGGAGACTGGACGGGGGTGGGGCGGTCCCAGCTCTGCCGGGCATTCGCCCTGGGCAGTGCCAGCACAGCCCCGCTCCCACCTGGTGGCTCCGGGGGTCTGAGCAGGGATCAAGGTGTCCTGGGGACAAGTTGTCTGAGCCGTGCAGGCAGGGCTGGGCAGCCCGACTGCTTAACCCTGCCCGGACCTGCTGCCCACTCAGCTGAGCTGCACGAACCCTTGCTCAGCCCAGCTCCATCCTCCCCTGCCTCCATCCCTGCCCCTCTGCACCCTCACCATCCTCTGCTCCTCGTCCTTGCCATGCTGGGTGCAGCAAACAGCACAACAAAGGGGCCCCCCAACACCCTGGGATGCTGAGAGGAAGGATGGAATCCAGGAGCCCTGGGCTCAGGGTGTCTGGGGACCCTGGCAGCACCCCTGCTCCAGCCATTAAAATCACTGAGCTCTGGGGCAGCTTCTGCACCTATTTATTTCAGAGGGTGAGGGGTGATTCTGGCATGGGGAAGAGGGTCCAGCAGAGCCTGGCTGGGAAGATGGGAAGGGGCACCAGGCAGTGGCAGCAGAGCCTGGTTTCCACCAGGTCTGGGGGACACATGGTTCCTTCAGCTGTGGGGAGGCAGGACAGACAGAGCAGGGGAAAGTCATCGTGAGACAGAGCCTGAGGCAGGTGGGGGGTTCCCAGGGGGCTGCGGGTCCCGGCTCAGGCCAGGCCAGGAGGAAGACCTGGCTGGCTGCAGCCATGCTCACCTGATGGCCTTGGTGCACTGATCTGGTGAGAAGCAAAAAGAAGGGTGAGCATGGCACAGCCAGTGCCCTGAGTGTCCCCTCATGCCACCTCTCGATGCAGAGGAGCCGTGGGTGCCATCCTGTGCCCCCCTGGCACTCACCTGTCTTGGGCAGGATGGCCAGCATGTCCTCAGTCAGGCCTGCACTGGGGATGAACTCTCTGAACTTCTTCAGGAGCTGGGGGCTCACGTCCTGCTCCCTTGCTGCAGTCAGACACCCAAAGGGGCTGGTGAGTGCGGGGGGGGGACCAGCAGCGAGTGCCATGGGGACTGGCTTTCATGGGGCAGCAACAGGACCCCGGGGGGAGGGCAAAGGCAAAGCTATGGAAGTGCAGGGTGGACACTGGGCACCCACAGCTGCCCTGGGCTGGCAGCAAAGGGGCATAAACCCCTCGGGATGAGCAACCCACCCACCTGGGGTGGTGCGGGGCAGCTTGAGGGGCTGGGGGTCTGCAGCCAGGCTGGCACCCTGCAGGGGGGGCTTCACCTCAAACCACAATCAACCAGAGATTCCTTCTGTGCAAGGTTCCATTCACCCTGAAATGAATTCCCTGAGTGGCAAGCACATTGGGTGCTAAAGTTGGTGGCCCTGGGTGGTGGTGGGGATGCCAGCCCCTCCTCCCTGCTGGTGCCTGTATCCCTCCTGAGGACTCAAGGGTGTCCATCCCTGCTCCCGACACCCACTGAGGAGCTGCAGCCCGGTGCTGAGCTCCTGCTCATTCTGCTGGACCTCGTGCACGATGGCATAGTGGCTGTAGTCCGTCTCCATCACGCGCAGGTCCCTCTTGTCTTGTGCTGCTGAAGGACACCAGATGGTGCTCAGTTGAGCAGTGTGGCTCAGCCCATGCACCTCCATGATCTGGGCCCCAGATCTGGCCCAGGGAGGGTACAAGAAGGGAACCCCACCCAACCCTGCAGCGCCCCAGGCCTGAGTGATGAGTGATGCCCACCCTCCATTTCAGGGTGTCCAAGGTTCTGATCCCTCCTGCCCACACATACCCACATAGTGCCCTGCCTGCCCACTTTGCTGGAAGAGCAGCTCAGTCCTTCGGCATTTGTCCAGCCTGGAAAGGGAAAATGGAAATGGGCAAAGGTGGCTTGGATGCCATGTGGGAGGGCAGCCAGGTGGGGGGTGTGGGGTGGAGCCCACCCTGCCCAGGGGATGTGCCAGGGCGCGGGCAGGACCTGGCACCATGGGGCAGGGAGGAGGATGATCCTTGCCACACCATCTTGGTAGGGAAAGGAGTTCCCTGGCCCAAGAGGGACACAAGGTTCAGGGCAGGTACTCACAGAGGCCAGACAAGCCTCATGGCCAGGTCCCCCTCTGGAGTGAAGCTGATTGTGGTGATGGATGACTTCATCCCATCCTTCATCTTCAGAAACACAGGGCAGTTGGAAACGGCAGCTATGACATGCCACGTCCCTGCAAACTGGAGCAGAACATCACCAGAGGGGGTTGGTAAACCCATGGCGACCTGCTACCCACCATAGGAGACGTGCCAGCCTGCAGTGGGGGACCTGCCACCCTCTGTGGGGACCAGCCAGCCTAACATGGGGACCTGCCATCCATCTGCTTGCAGAACACCCTGCCCTGCCCCATGCCAGGAGCTGGGTGCAGCATCTTGCCCATGTTCCCTGGGTAAGTGTCACACACTCAAGAGCATCATGGCCTCAAGTGTTGGTGTCCCTGCAGCGATGCCACCTGGGTCTGGCCACAGAGGTCTGACCCAGCTGTGCTCAGGGATCCTTGCTGTCCTGGAAGCTGCCCTGGAGTAAGCTCAGGGCCAGTACCAGAGAGTGCCCGGAGGTGCCCAGCCATGGGGGGCAGCAGTGGGGCCACCCTGCCCCAGGCAGGACCTTGTGCCATTACCTTCTTGGTGCTGAAGTCTGGCTGCACGGGGACCTCGGCCACTGCCTGCAGCAGGCAGAGCAAGGCCAGTGCCAGGCTGGGCAGCACTGAAGTCATCCTGACCGTGGGGTCTGCATACAGGCAGGAGAGGCTGCACAGACCTGCCTCTTCCCACAGCCCCTTTATAGCCCCTGTGCTGGCAGCACCCCCTGCCCCCCCCAGCTTTATGCAACAGCTTACACAAGTGCAGAGATAACTCATACCCGTGTTAGGTGACAGCATTGTCTCCTTCCCTCCTAATCACTCAGTCCCAAATGAATGCAGCCTTGTGCCAGACCAACCCAGAGCACGTTGGGGACACAGCCATGCCCCGTGCCCAGTGCTGTGCCTGGGGTGGGGGATGAGGGTACCCCCAGTGCCCCACTCTCGGCTGTTGCCCGCTGGCCCCAGGGTCTGGCAGCTCTGGGATGGATCCTGCCTCAAGGAGAAGGATGGTTGGGCTAGTGTCTTAGCTGGCTGAGCCACAGCCTGGTGCCCCCAAGAAGGGTTTGTGGCTTGCCAGACTGCTGGCAGTGGGGACAGACCCGCTCCTGGAGAGGGTCTGGGCTCATGGCATGGTGAGCAGGCGGGTGGCTGGGCCTAAGCCACATCCCACACTCCCAGCCCCTGAGTGGGAGCATTCATGTCCCTCATGTCACTCTGGTTCATGTCCATCCTGCCCCCACATTTTTTGGAGAGACTCCCCTCCAATTGCCTTTTGCCCCATCCCCATGCAGCCAGCCTGCTCTCCAGCAGGGAAACTGAGACAGCGAGGCTGGGGTAGCCCAGGGTGCCCAAGGGGGCAGATCCCTGCCTCAGGTCCCAGCCCTGGGGACCCCTTCTCACTGGACCGGGTGGGTTTGGTGGCCAGGCAGCACTGTGGCATGTGGCCCCCATGGCCAGGAGCTGCTATCAGCCCTGGCCCCTGGTACCAGCCACTGGCCCAGCTTCCCCTCCCCATGGCCCCCCTGGGGCTCCCACCACGATGATCCAGCAGACTCAGGCGGGGCTGGTTTTCTGTGGGCTTTAATGAGGAGGGGGTACAGGAGTGGGGCACGAAGCCAGGGAGTGAAGGCTGCTGTGGTGCTGGGGGTGTGGTGGGGACGGGATGGGACAGGATGGCCACAGGCTCCTGGCATGCTCGGGGCTCCAGCTGGCAGCGGCTGGTGGGTCTGCCTGGAAGAGATGGTTGGTGACAGAGGCTGAGCTGGGGGACACAGGGGGACACATCAGCCCTGCCAGCCCCAGGCTGAGTGGGTGGGCATAACAAAAGAGCCACCCCATGGGGATGGGGTGAGGGGTCCCCGGCAGGGGCAAGCAAGAAGTGCAGCATAGGGGGGATGGAAGGGTATGGGCACTCTGAGGGGTGGGGGAGCTCTGAGCACCCCTCGTGCCCTCCCACTGGGCGGGTCTGAGCCCCAGCCCAGGCCAGACTCACCTAGGCAGTGTCCGCCATGCATTGGTCTGCAGGAGGAAGAAAAGTGGAGATCAGGGGCTGAGGGTCTGCCCCCCTCGAGGGACCCCCCACAGGGACACCCTATAGCTGACCCACACTGGCTCCACAGGGAGGCAGCAACAAGTCGGGGGGGGTCTCCCCATCTCAGCCCCCCAGGGTACCTCACTTCCAGCCCCCCACTGCCACCCCTGCCCCCCAGACACTCCCACCCCTGCCCCCCAGACACTCCCACCAGCAGCTCTCACCTGTCCAGGGCAGGATGACGATCTCTTCATCCGTCAAGCCCTGCTCCCTGGAGAACTGGGTGAACCTTTCCAGGCGTTCAGGACTCAGCTCCTTGGTCCGGCCTGCAGTCAAGAGCAGGGTGAGGGGCAGTCCCCCCTGGACCCCCCAGAGCAGAGTCATGCTGCCCCAGGGCACAGGCAGCCCAGCAATGGTCAAGCTCCCCAGGAAGGAGGTTCCAACCCAGCCATCCCATGGGTCACCCCAGCTTGGGGAGATGCTGCTGCCCTTCTCCTATGGGAAAGATCCCCCACCAAGGCCATCCCGGGGGGTCCTGGGGGTGGGTGGCATGGAGGTCCCAGGGCAGACATACTGTAGAGCAGCACCATGGTGGAGGAGCCAGTGCTCTTGGAGATTTGCGTGGCCACCAAGGCATACTCCTCGTAGTTGGTCTCCACCACATGGATACTGTGCTTGCTGCCCCAGCCTGTGGGGGACAGAGAGGGTACGGATCAGCCCTAGCCACTGAGCCAGACCTGAGGAGCTCTGGCAGGGCAGTACTGGGCTGGGAGCTGGGGGCACATCAGAGGGTGCCCCACAGGAGGATGGGCTGGGGGCTCAGCACTCACGTGGGCTGGTGTAGCTGAACCGCCCTGGCTGCTCCGTCTTGATGTAAAGGCTGTTCCTCTTCTCACACTGGTCACCCCTGGGGAGCAGAGCCCCAGGATGTCAGGGGGCCTGAGGCATGGCACCAGAGCCCACTGCCCCAGCCCAGGATGGGGGAGCACCCCCTGCTTGCCCACCCCTCCCCATGCTCATACTTGGGGTAGGTGGAGGTGACTTCCAGGTTCCCATCTGCAGTGGTGGAGATGACTGTGGTACACATCTTCATCAGGTGCTTCTTGTCCTTGAACCAGTTGGAGTTGGAGGCCAGGCCAATGGTGTACCATCTCCCCGTGAGCTGCACACAGGCTTCACTCAGTTGCCAGCAGGGTGCAGGCCCCTGTCTCACCCCCTGGTCCCCCACCAGCCCCCACCAGGGCCACCTCCCCAGCCTGCGCCCATGGTAGGACAATGTCCTGGGGTCCTTGTCCCCCCGGGAGTTGCTCTTGGTACCCACAAAACCCAGCAGCCAGGGGAGCTCTGGCCTATGCTGAGCCCTTCACTGCCCAGCACTTGGGGTGTTCTCTTCCTCTTCACCCCAGGCCCAGGAGGGGGTGACAGGACCATCTGGCTCTGAGATGCCATTTACATCCATCCAGGGCATGTCAGGACTCATGCTCAGCTCATCCCAGCCTGGTGCCCAGGGCTACTGGCTCAGTGCACCAGGGAGGGAGAGCTGGCAGCCTTGGAGATGGGCTCTGCAGGGCTCCTGGCAGCTCATGCCATCCCCCATCCTTGCAGGACATGCTATTCCCGTCACCTCCCTAGGGTGGCTCTGTTGCCCGGGACCCCTCTGGGGGCTCCCTGGAGGAGTGGGGCAGCGTGGCCGCCTCCCCTGCTCAGTGAGACCCCAGGGCTGTGGGGCCAGGCCCCCAACGTGCAGCCAGGCATGGACTGTCCAGCTCTGGGTCCTGCCCCTGATGGGGGAGGAAGGGGAGTGCCAGCACCCTGAGCGTGCCAGCACCCAGGGGCTGAGAGTGCAGAGGGGTGCGTGGGGACCCCCCCAGCACAGCAGCTTTTGGATTTTTTGGACCCTGGGTTGGGGGTGGATGAGGTCCGTGATGGGGAGGAAGGGTTCATGGCCTATCTCCATGCTGCCTGTCAAACTGAGATTGCTATTCTCAGCCCCCCCCCACCATCCCTGTGCATCTACCCCACCCCATGGCACCAGACACAGCCCAGCCCCACACCTACTCAGTCCTGCCCCACAGGCTGGAGACTGGATCCTGCATCTCGTCTGGAGCCACTGACCCCAAGGCTTCCCAAATCCACCTCCAACACCATCTCCACCCACTTGCAGAGCAAGGATCCCCCAAAGCACCCCTGAACCCCCAGGCCAGTGATGCAGCCTCGGTTGGGTCACCTTGTCCTGCTGGAAGTCGCTTTGCACGGGAATGCCATCCTGCGCGTGCAGGGCCCCGAGCAGGGCCAGCCCCAGGACACCGAGCAGCGTGGCGTGCATGTTCCCCCCGAGCCAAGCTGAGCGAGAGGATCGGTCAGTGCTGCAGATCCGGAGAGCCCAGCAAGCCCCTATTTATGGGCTGGCTGTGCAGTGGCCCCCGGGGGGGCCAGCCCAGCCTCCCCCCGCACCGTTATGCAAGCGAGAGCAGGGGCGAGCACCCAAGCCAAAGGGCAGGCGGGGGAACCTGCAAATGGTTCCCTCCTGTTGATATGACATGTTTGCTTTGGGGTGCCAAACTGCTCGGCAGCAAAAACAACAGCTCACAGCCAGCGCAGCAGCTGTCCCAGCCCCCAGCTGGGATGGGGCTGGGATGGGTGCGGGCAGGGGGCCAGGATCCAGGGCCAGGGCTTGCTGGCTGCCCCATCCTTGCAGGACGGCCTTGCTCAGGCTCAGAAAGGGGCCCATCCAACCCATGGGGATAATGGGCACCTCTGGGTGCTCCTTGGGGACCCCCTGCCTTGCCCTGACCCATGTCCCTGCGTCACCTGAGGAGTCATCTTGGCTGACCCTACAGAGCAAGTCCCACCAAGATGCACCCCAATGGAGAGCTGGGGGGGTGGGGGTGCTGGGGGCAGCAGGACCCCAGCCCCGGGCAGCCCTGATGCCCGGCTCCCTGAGGAGCAGCACGCAGCCAAAGTGACTTCCTTGTGCTTCACCCCACTGCCACCCTGCACCCTTTGCCAAGAGGGGCTGGGAGACATCCTCCCCCTTGGTTTGGGGTCACCAGCAGGTGCTGAGCTGTCCCCTCTTAATGTGGGAACACCTTGAGCAGGGTGAGGGCTGGAGGTGAGCGCCAGGTGTGGGCAGCAGCACCCATGGGTCTGGCAGGGTTTGGGCAGGGCTGGCCATGCCCGCTGGCTCTCCCTACAGCACAGCCCTGCCAAGGCGCTTTACGTAAGGAGCCTGTTTTCACAACAGCTGGATTTTTCCTCTGGCAGCCCCCCTGCCCCAGCACATTCCATTCCCCACGCCCCGCTGCGAGCCCAGCCTGCCCACACACACCCCGTGCCGGGGGCCCAGCCGGCCCCAGCTCTGTGGATTTATTAAAACAAAACAAAAGCTGATCCAGGCAGGCCCAAGCATCACGAGAGCCTGGCTGGGGCCCCCTGACATGCTGGGCTGGGGGCTCAGCCCCTGTCCAAGCCCATCCTTGGGGCACAGGGTACTGGAGAAGCTCTCTCCATCGGACCCCAGAGGCACAGAGCACCCATGGGTGCCACTGTAATCCTGTGCTGGAGCAGGGACACAAAGCCACCCTGCTGCCCCAGTGACCCTGGCTCCCTGCCCAGTGGCAGGAGGGGGTTCCCAGGAGGTGCCCACGCTCCTGGTGGTGGCGAAGCTGGGGGCCAGCTCAAGAAGCTGGGTGGCAAAGCCAGGTGAAAGCTCTGTAGCATGACACCAGCCATGGTGTGGGGCAGGCTGAGCTTGCTGCAGGGGTGGGGGGCACAGGCAGGACAGAGGTACCCGGGCTGTGGGTCACCACACTGCCTGGACACAGACCCTTAGTGCAACCCGGGCGTTTGCACCCCAGAAATGGGTTCACACCAGCTGAACGCAGGCTGAGCTGAGCTTGGGTGCAAGGGAATCCTTAGTACCAGCCCCCCAGGGCAGGAGGGCAGGGCTCTTCCCTCACCTCCCACTACCCCACCAGGGCTCCCCCTCACTGCAGCCACTTGTGGGGTGCAGGGCTGAGAGTGAGGGGGGCCCATGGCACCTCGACTCTGCCAGGCACGGGCCTGGGGGGTGTGGGAGCGTGGCCACCCAGGATGGCCCCGCAGGCGGGCAGCAGGGCTGGCTGCGGGCCTGTCACGTGCAGTCCCTTACATAAGTCCCTGATAAACAACATGTGTGACCGGTTTCCGCCAAGATTGCAAAACGCCAGCACAGGGGGCAGAGGGCTGCTCCCCACCCCGGGGGCTGCTGGGCGCCCCACCGGCCTGCCCGCAGGGGGCTGCTCCCCGTACCCCCCACCCCAGAACACCCACGGACTTGGCTGGGCTGGACAGGCAGGGCAGAGGGGTCCTGCGAGGGGCTGCAGCTCCCGGGCTAATGCTGCAGCCCCTCTACCCTGGTCACATCCCCAGCCCAAGACCCTGCAGCCCCCACAGCCTGCTGAGAGTATGCAGAGCACACCCCCTGCCTGGCTCCCCACTGCAGGCAGGCTTTGGGAAGCCCTTGCAGGCAGGGCTATGGCCCTTGGGGAAGGGGGGGCTGGGACAGGGGAATGGGGTGTTGCACTGCCCCTGAGGCCCTGTGATGGGAAGCAGAACCACCGTGGGGCCGAGGTTTTCTCCTCTGGGATCTTCCAGTTTGTCCTGGGGATAGGACTGATGCTGCATTGGTCCTCAGAGCCCCCCAAGGCCATGTGGCCCCGTGGCACCAGGCACGGGGCTTTTCCCCAGGCTGCGCCCGGCACTCGGGGCTTTCCCTTGCACACCAACCAGCCAGACTCGTGCACTATGGTACCCAAGACAAAATCAGGAACCCCCACAATTCCTGCCTCCTTGTCCTATGGTTAGGATGAAGCTCAGGGAGAGAATGAGGGAACTGCATGGAGACAGAGAGGGCTCCATGCCCCAGCACCCCCTTGGCACTGCCCAGGCCAGGCCAGGACAGGCAGCCTAGGGGTGCAGGCAGCACTGGCCTTCCTGGAGCAGCTTGAGGGGTGACTGGACACAGACCCTTCTCCAAGGTGTTTATTGGGGTGTCACTGGCTGCTGCAGGGCACAGGGGTGTCACAAAGCTGTGGGGGGCACGACAAGGACAAACACAGCTGGAGGAGCCAGGGAGTCCTGAGGCTGGCCCAGGGCTGTGGAGCAGCAGCAGCAGGGTCTGACCAAACGTCAGCTGGGTCCTGCGTGGCCATGGGTGGCTGGATGAGGCAAGGGCTGAGATCTGGGAACCTCCTGTCAACACTGTCTGCACCTACAGCTTCATTTCTGGAAGAGAAGGGGAGTGCTGAGGAGCCGAGGAGATGTCAGAGCCCAGCACCAGACCTTCCGTGCCAGACCAGCCCCCCTGGGCTCCTGGGGCAGGACGACATGGCTGTGATGTGGTGTGGGTCTGGCCCAGCATGCCCAGCCCTCAGCCAGGGCAGGGAGAACCCACATGGGGCCAAGCCTGGCACATAGGAGGACCCAGGGCTTCGCCTGGGATCCACAACTCACCATCGAGGATGTGAAACTCATCTGCGGAGTCGCAAAACCCTGGAGGAGAGAGAGCCTGGGGAAGTCACCCTTCCTGGTCACCTGGGACCCCCAGCCCCTAGGACCCCCAACCCCTGCACCCGAGACACTGTGAGGCATAGCCCTGCCCCTGCATCCTTGTCCCTGAGGTGGCTGCAGTATGGGGACAGATCCTGCACCCCACTGTGGGTGACATGGGGCCCCAAGCTGCTCCAACCCTGGTGCGTGTGCCTCTCCCTCCCCACACTGCGGGGGCCAGACCCCAGCCCCTGCTGCCAGGCCCATTCTGGGTACAGCCCTGGCTGTGGGTGCCCTCTGCTCCCAGGGGACTGTGTGCCACCCACCCACCGTATATAGGGAAGTAGTAGGTCACGTCTTCGCTCAGACCCACAGCCCTGACACGCTGTTCAAACTTGTCCACGACGGCATCGCTGACCTGGCTGGTCCGTCCTGCACCGGGAGGGAGATGCTGTCAGTGGCCTCAAGCCCTGCCCCAAAACCCCCCGTGCTCTCCCACAGCAAAGCTCAGGGCCAAGGGGTCTTTCAGCTCAGGGAAGCTGGTTACTGGCTCTCCCCACACAGTGTTGGGGGACAAAAATCTCCATTTGGGGACTGGACCCCATGGGGATACCCCATCCCTGGCTCTCGGTCCTCCAGGGCTCTGATGGCCATCCCCTGAGCACAGCACAGGCTGCCCAGCCCTCTGCCACCCCGAGCCCTGGGCACCAACCCACCGTAGAGCTTGACCGAGATGCTCCGGCCCTTCTGGTAATAGATGGCATAGCTGCTGTGGTCGGTCTCAGCCACCACAATGTCCACCTTGCTGCCATACCCACGGCCTGAGATTGACAGAGGACAGCCCCAGTTAGTCCTGGTTAACCTTAGCTCTGGTTCCATCCAAGGGCGTCATGTCATCATGAGTGGGATGTACATGGGGCAGAGTGGGTGCAACCCTGTGGGGTGCCAGTCCCCACCAGTGGGCACCAGCCCACAGCGCTGCCCGTGATGGCATTCAGCACCGGGGCACTTTGAGACCCCTGAGGTGGGATATGGGCAGGACACCGGTACCACAGCCCTGCCAAGAGCAAGAGTGGGACGTCCCACCCTGCAGTCCCCGCAGCCCCCACACCACCCCTCACCCTTCAGCAGGAAGCGTCCGTGGGCCCGGGCAGGGAGGTAGCGCTGCCGGATTTCCCAGCACATCCCGTCCCTGGATGGGGAGAGGAGGAGCCTGTCAGCACAGGACCCAGCCTGGGTTCCCGCTCGCCCTGTGTGCCAGGACACGCACGGGACCTGTTTTCTTGGGACTTAGTTTTCTCCCGAGGGCAGATGCTGCTAAGGGTTGTCCCAAACCCTGGGGGAGACACATGGAGAGGTGCAAAGCCCAAAACCTGCTGAGCCCAAGGGGTCCCTGTCCCCTCCCAGGCTCTGAGTCTGGCTCAGCCCTTCACACCCCCCCGGATGCACTGACTCTCCCCCGCCACAGCATGCTGCTGCTGGGGTGGACCTGAGAGCTAGCCCCTGGCTGGGCAGTCATGGAGCCACCACATGCTTGGTGCCTCAGTTTCCCTGGTCTGGGCACCCCGGGCTGGTGGCCATACAGGTGGCAGGATGCCAGCCCGCCATGGCCAGGGCTTATGCCACAGAACATCCCAAGGGAGATTCCCCTGCCACTTTGATCCAGAACAGCTCTTTCCTCCTTGCAGCCTGTGGCTGGGTTGCTGGCCCTGCTTCAACCTGCCTGCCAGTGACCCTGTCCCACCCAGTGTGCCCATCCCAGACCGCTGGGTCTGCTCCAACCTGGCTGCAGTGTCCCCACCCAATCCAGTGTCCCCCATTCGTATCCCAGGGCACTGGCCTTGCTCTGACTTGCCTGCAGCGTCACCCCAGTGCCCTGCCTGTCACCCCAGTGGCTGGTGTCACTCACAGCTTCCTGAAGGTGCTGATGGCCAGGCTCTGCCCATCCGGGACGGTCACTGTCACCGCAGTGGCCTGCAGCCGGTGGCTGTGTTCGGCCAGGTTGCTGCAGCGGGACGCCATGCCCACCAGGAACCACCTCCCTGCCAGCTGCATGGACAGGGGTTACACTGCCTGCCAGGTCACCACCACTGGGTGCCACCACCCTGCTGCCTGAGCACCTACAGCCCCAAGCACCCTGCTGCTGTGCTGTGCCCCCTCACTTGGCACCTCTGCCCACAGCCCAGACCCTTGGTGTGCCTCTGGGCAGGACTGTCCTTGTGGGGCTGGCAGAGGGATGGAGCAGGACAATTAGGAGCCTGGCACAGGGGAGGGGGCGTTGGAGGGAACCCCCCCCACGGCTCACACTGTCATTCCTGCAGGGGGACAGGCAGGGATGAGCTGGGGGACACACACTGTAGGGTCTGAGCTGGAGGGTAACAGGCAGGGGACAGGCTTGGGGGACACCGTGGGGCCACATCTGGAGTGTGATAAGCAGGAGATAGGACGGGGGGATGCTGAGGGATCAGGGCTGGAGGGGGACTGACAGGGGAATGGGCTGGGAGGACACCGTGGGGACAGAGCTGAGGGGATGACAGGCAGGGGATGGGCACCGTGGGGACGCCACGGAGTCAAGAGCTGGAGAGAAAATGCAATGGATGGGACAGGAGGACACACTGCGGGGTCAGACCTGGAGGGGAACAGGCAGGGGACACGCTGCGGCCCCCCCGGCCCCAAGCAGGGCAGTGCCCAAGCCCCATGGAGGTCGGACCGTGCCCCTCGGCTCCCCGAGCCCCTCACCTGGGGGAGGCTGAGACCTGCCTGAGCCTCCACTGTCTCCAAGGGGCCTTGGGGAGAGGGTGGCCGCCGCCGCCGCCCCTGCCCCCGTGCCGGCGGGGCCGCGAGGAGCAGGCCGAGGAGCAGGAGGGTGCCCAGGGCCGCCATGGGGCCTCTCTGCCGGGAAGCGGCGGAGTCAGACGGGCAGTGCGGCTGGGCTGGGGCCGGGCCAGGTGAGGGGCCGGAGTGGACGCCGGGAGGGCCGGGGTAAAGGCCGGGGTCAAGGCCGGGGTCAAGGCTGCGGCCGGCCGGGGTGGGCCGGGGCTGGGGGTGCCCATGATCGCGCCGGGGGTGCAGCGGGACCCGATTCCGGGGGGCGCGGGGCGCCCCGAGCAAGCGGGGGGATGTTGGGGGGGGGTTGCAGTTCGGACGGGGCGGGGCCTGTCCGGGTGGGGCGGGGCAGCGGTGCCTCTGCCGGTGAGGGGGGCGGGGGAAAGAGGGTGATCGATGGCGCGGCGCTCGGCGGGCTGCGCCTAGCGCACTGTGTGGAGCTCTAGGCTCGAGCGCTCCGGCCTGGCGGCCGAAAGCGGCGCGGTGATTGGAGGAGGCGGGGGTGTGGGGGGGGAACCACCGAGAGGTGCGGCCAGAGGGGCCCGTGCGCGGAGCCGGAAGCGCGGGGTGGCCGGCCGGAAGCGCCGTGCGGGGGCAGCGGAGCCGCCGAGGTGCCGGAGGGGCGGGGGCGGCCGGGATAGGGCTGGGGGTCCGGGCCTCTGTGGGGCCTCCCCCGGGGGCGGGCGCGGGGCCGACAGTGCGGGGCCGCGGGTCGGGCCTCAACCCCGTTTCCTTGCAGGCGCGGCGGCAGAATGACACGATGGAGGCGGGCGGCGGCCCCCTCCTCCCCGACAGCGTCCTGTATGAAATCTTTCTCTACCTGGACCACGTAGACGTGCTGGCGGCGGGGCTGGTCTGCCAGCAGTGGCGCGCCGTTGCCCGCGACGAGTTCCTCTGGAAGGAGCTTTTCTACCGCTACTACCGCGTTTCCCGGGAGGTGCCGCGGCACCCAGGTGAGCTGCCAAGGGGGACAGGGCTGGGGGGGATGCTGATGCGGGGCTGGCGGCCTCCCGGAGCCGGCCGGGCGGTGGCAGAGGGCTGGGGGCTGCTCAGTTCCGGGGCTTCCAGCTCCCAGGGAGGCTGCTCCCCGGGTGAACCTCCCTGCCGTGATCCCGGGAGGAAGAATCCTTCCCCCCCTCTGCCCGTTGCTGTCCTCTGGAGCTGCTAAACTGTATCACGTTAGCAACCCTCAGACTTGCCTTGGTACATGAAGGGCTCTGGAGCTGCCCAAGCCCTTTAGAAAGGGACTTCAAATAGTTGGAAATGCTTCGACTCTCTCGTTCTTTCACAGACAGGTGGTTTCTGAGCTCTTTCCAGGCAGGTGCTCTCTGGCAGCTGCTGCACTGCTGAGGGAGATCCCGAGGAGACGCAGTGAGTCACTGCACACGCTGCTGCACCGCAGCCCAGTGGGATGCCATGGTAATCACTGCTGGCTTTTCCTGATCAGGACCTCACAGCAAGCCTCTGCTTCGGGCTGTGTCCCTTCCTCATCCAGACTAGGAAGAGCTGCAGGTGCCCATTAGCTGATCAGGTGCTCATTAGCTGGCTACACCTTGAGTACTGTGTGTAGTTCTGGGCCCCTCACTACAAGAAGGATGTCGAGTTGCTGGAGCGTGTCCAGAGAAGAGCTCCCAGGCTGGTGAAAGGTCTGGAGAACAAGTCCTATGAGGAGGGGCTGAGGGAACTGGGTTCGTTTAATTTGAAGAAGAGGAGGCTGAGGGGAGACATTGCTCTCTACAACTGCCTTAAAGGAGGTTAGAGGGAGGTGGGAGTTGGTCTCTTCTCTCAGGTGAATAATGACAGGACAGGAGGAAATGGCCTGAAGTTGCACCAGAGGAGGGTTAGACTGGATATTAGGAAGAATTTCTTTACCCAAAGAGTGGTTGGACAGTGGAACAGGCTGCCCAGGAAGGTGGTGGAGTCACCATCCCTGGAAGTGTTTAAAAGAAATACAGATGTGGTGCTCAGGAACAGGATTTAAGCACTGAACAGGTAGATTAGGTTATGGTTGGTGGATTTAGGTTATGGTTGAACTTGATGATCTTCAAGGTCTTTTACAACCAGGATGATTCTGTGAGATCAGACTGTCTGTATGTTGTGGGCAGCAGTTGCAGCCCAGCTGGGGCAGGAGGATGCGAGGGTGGGTGGGGTGGGTGTGCAGCTGTTTAACTGTACAGTGGGCAGATGCTAAGGCTGTAGCTGAGCCATTTTGTGAGGGCAGGTCAGGGTTGATCTTGGTTTTTGCTTGCAGGAGGAAAATGAGCCATTATCTGAGCCTGGCAGAGTCTTCCCCGGGCAGCGCTGCCAGCAGTCTGAGTTGTACCACCACAGCTCTGTGCCCTGCTGAGTGCCAGGTGCTGGAAGCAGTTTGGGGTGGATTGGGAGGGTAACCCCAGACACCAGCTGGGACAGGCCTTGGGGACCTGCTGACAGGAGCCCCTGCTGCCACAGAGCCACAGTGCATCTCTCTTGGAGGCCAAAGAGCCATTCCCCAGCTTGCTGCAGAGGTCTGGGAGGGCTCTGCTCTGTCCTCTACCCCAAGGAGGTGCACGGGGCTCTGACTTCTTGACCTTGAGTTGCAGTTGCCACAGCAGGATGGGGAGAACCACTGAGGATCAGCAGCAGGAGCTCGTGTCCCTGCAGAGGGAACACCAGTGCAAAAGGGCTCTGAAAGGAGATGTGATGTGGACGGGGTGACTCAGGCTGTGTGACCTCACTTGTGCAGGGCCTGGGAGCTCCGTGGGGTTTAGGACATTGTCTTTAGGTTTTATGAGGCTCTTTGGCCAGACTCTGTCACTTCCAGCCTCCCAGGATGAGTTAGGAAGCTGCCAACCCTGTTCTTCAGCACTCACAGGGACTGAGCAGGATTGGGGCACCTTGCAGGCTGAGCTTCTGGATCTGTGTGGTAGCTCCATGGGGCAGGGGGTGGCCAGCAGCCCGGGGGGCTGAAGCAGGAGTCTGGGGCAATCCCTGGGCAGCCCTGTGCTTTAGGGAATGGTATCCAGTAGGGCTTGTAAGAGGAAACCTTGGAATTGCTTGGCTAGATGGGATTTGTCCAGGTTGCTTCCCAGATGGACAAGCTGAAACAGGGAGTGTTGGAGGGGGATGAAGTGCCCTGGTAGTGAGGAATGGAGGGGTGTCCTGGCAGGGAGCTGCTCCCTCCCGTGGGAGAAGTGCCTCCTGGGCTGCCACGAGTTCCACAAAACCCTTCAGTCCTGTTCAGTGTAACTAGGGAAATTGGCCCTTATCCATATCCATGTCTAATCCTCTTTGCATCCTCGGGATTTGCTGCTGCAAAGAGGTCTGTCAGCTGCCTCACTGGCCACTTCATTAAAAATCCTCTGTCTTTTATGGGCCATCAGTGGGAATTCTGCAAGTATGCTCCAGGCTCCTCTTCTGTCCCAGCATGCTGCGTCCAGCTCCTGTTCTTCTCTCTTGTTTTCTCTAGTCTCTTATCTCATGGAGACAGTTCTTTTTCCTGGTCTCAAAACCTTTCTGGAACTTTCTGAATTCTGTGTTAGACAAGATAGAGATAATCTGAGCAGAGCTGGGTACCCCGAGGAGCAGCTCCCCACTCATCACATGATGGGTTTGTGTGTTGTGCTGCAGCACATCTGCAGTTCTGCAGACTGAGGCTTTTGTTGGCCGCTCACGGCCGTGCCCTGCATGTTTCTTGCAGTGGTTTAGAAAGTGGTGGCACGGCCCAGAGTTGGGTGTTTCCTGGAAGAAAAGATCCTCTGTGTGTGGGAGTGGGGAAGCTACTGAGGAAGACGTGAAGCCCTGCTAGCACGGGCCCACAGGGACCGTGGCCCCAGCAGAACTCCTGGCATTGCTTGCGGTGCTCAAGACTGAGCTGTGTTCAAGACTGAGTCCGTGGCTGCCACGTTCAGCTCAGGACTGTCACTTCCCTCCACTTACATTCCTGTCCTGTGTCCCTGCTTGTGTGTTACAGCCGCTGTCTCCTGGTATGACGAGTTCCAGAGGCTCTACGACACCATCCCTTGTGTGGAAGTGCAGGCCCTGAAAGAGCACAGTGACCAGGTTTTGCACCTCAGCTTCTCCCACTCGGGCTGTTTGTTTGCCTCATGCTCCAAAGACTGCACCGTCAAGGTAAAGCAGCTGCCCCCTGCCCCCTGGCCCTAGCTCAGGTTTCGTGGGGCTGAGCCCTGAGAGCAGCCTTCAGGGAGGCTGTGAGAGGAGGGGGTTGAGAAAGTGTCCCTGGACTTCACAGAATTGCAGCATGGTGGGGGTTGGAAGGGACCTCTGGAGATCATCTAGTCCAACGCACTACTAAAGCACGTTCACCTAGAGCAGGCTGCGCAGGATGGCATCCAGGCAGGTTTTGAACCTCTCCACAGCCTCTCTGGGCAGCCTGTTCCAGTGCTCTGTCACCCTCATAGTAAAGTTTCTCATGTTCAGATGGAACTTCCTGTGTTCCCATCCATGCCTGCTGCCCCTTGTCCTGTCACTGGGCACCACTGGAAAGAGTCTGGCTGGAAAAGAGACTTGGGCCTGTTCTGGCAGGTGCTGAGCTGTTCTCAGATCACAGAACTAATGACACTTGCAAACATAGCCTTGAGGGCTGTGGGTCCCAGGTCCAGCCCCCATGAAGGCAGCTGAGGTGCCTGCCTGGCTCTGCCTACTGTCACCTAGACAGTCCCACCGGGTCTAACAACAACTGTGGAGATAAGGATCCTCTCCAGGAGTTGCAATGTGTGAGTGGGTTGTCTTGGGAGAAATCTCCCTGAGCATGTTGAAAAATCCAGCTGTGACAGTACCACTCACTGCAACACCTTCTCCCCTGGCTGATGGAGCAGGTGGCCTGTATTTAGCCACTCACCAAAGCTGTTGGCCATTTTCTGTCAGGGGAACTGATGGGGAAATTGGGATGAAGAGTCAGGTAATAAGATCTTTGATAATGTATTTTTTTCTTGTCCTGGTGAGTGCTGGCAGAACAGATAAAGCAGAACCACTCTCAGGCCTCTCAACAGCTTCCTGACTCTTTGTCCCTCTGTCTGTAGATCTGGAGCAATGAGTTGGACATCTCCTTGCAGCACAGCTCCAACATGAGACCATACAACTGGAGCTACACACAGTTCTCCCAGTTCAACTCTGATGACTCCCTCCTTCTGGTGTCAGGTGTCTTTGTGGGGCCTCACAATTCCTCATCAGGAGAGATTGCTGTCATCAGCATGGGTAAATACCACCCTGGCCTCTGCTGGGCCTGCCCAGGAGGTGGGAACCAGTGGGTGCAGGTTCCTTTGTTCCCTTCCTCCTCGGGTGTGCCATGACCTGGGCCTCTGCTCATCCCGCCTCCCGCCCTCTGCCAGTCCCCTGCCGTAGGGCAGACCTTGTGGGTAGCCTCAGCTCTGCCCAGGTCGCCATGTTGTCACCTAAGGGCAATGTGACATGCATTTATTCTCACTTAATGTCCGTTCTAAGTGGCAGTCTGGGAAGGCAGGTGGTTACCCATGCTACCAATGTCCTGAAAAGGGTGTTTCTGGCTCAGGTGGTGTTGGTCTCGCCCTGAGGCCCCATGAGGTGCATTCATCCAGGTCTGCTGCCCCTCTTCTGCTGCAGTACTGTCAGACTGGCTCATCCCAACTGTCCCCATCTCTTGCCACCTCTGTGTCATGTCTCACTGTGCCAAACACCAGGAGTGCTGTGGTGTGCAGCCCCATCGCTCAGAAGGGCCCTGAGCCCCAGGGGCAGGTGGGGAGGTTCTGCACACACTTGACTTGCCCTCATCCTTGGGGTCTTGGCTGTGGGCCACGCTGAGAGAAGGACTGTGCAACTCGATTGCTCTTGGATTTGGCTCCATCTGGCTGCCCTTTCATTTTTGTTTCCCATGTGTGTGCTCTCCCCTCACGTCTCTGCAGAAGGGAGAAATAATCTTATCTCCACAGCAGGGACAGGAGCTGGCTGGTGGTTGGGCAGCACCGCTTGGCCTGTGGTGGAGGTGCTGTGTTAGGGCCTCTCCTGCAGAGACCCAAATCCGCTTCCCATGCCTTCTGCCACCATTTCTCCAAGAGCCGTTGCCAGGAGCCATTGTCTGACTCTCATGTTTCCTCTCCCCTTCCAGAGAACTTCACACTGCTTTCCAGAGTGAGGAACAAACCCTACGACGTGTTTGGCTGCTGGCTGAATGAAACCAACTTGATATCTGGGAATCTGCATCGGATTGGGCGTATCACCTCCTGTTCTGTGCTGTGGCTCAACAACGCTTTCCAGGTGAGGAGCCTTTGTTCTGGCTCCACGGGCAGCCCAGCTTACTGCTGCGGGAGGAAACACAGTGGAGGAGGCATGCCCTGTCCTCCCTGTTTGTCTCCTCTAACTTGCCCTCAGGATCTTGAGCTTGAGGCAACCCTTGGGTGAAGTTTCTCCACCCTTGATGTTGTGGTACCCACTGCGGTATTCCAACGCTACCCTCAGAGTCCATTAACTCTTGCCCTATTAATTGGGATGAGGACTTGACTGCAGTGCCCTAGAGCACAGGTTGCTCAACGGGAGAGTGGCTGAGCTGCAGTGGGGCTGCTGAGGTCCTGGGCAGTGTGGAGCTGGGCCTGGGACATCTGCAGCCTGGTGTGTGTCCAGGCAATGGCCGTTCTCCCACTTGGCAGCTCTGGGCATTGCTCCTGGGAGCTGGAGGAGCTGAGAGGCTGAGCCCAGCCCTGCCCTGCCTGTCCTTGCTGATGTGTCTGTGGGCCAGGTGCTGTCTGCTGTGATGAGACCTTGAGATCAGTGTGTGCTGACCCTTGCTGCTTGTTCATTCTCTGGCTCTTGTGTTGCTTAGACCCGTTCCTCTTCTGTCCCAGTGTCACAGCTGCATGTCCTGGCATTTTGTGATTTTTAACATGAGTGATTCATGCTGGCCCTCAAAGAAATCCTTTGATAGCAGAGAGCCTTCCCATCCCCACACCTCTCTGCTGTGCTGACACTACAGTGTTAACTCTTCCATTTCCAAGGGCAAGGAAGGACCTTGCCCCCTTTGACAGGGATGTCGGATCGTGGGTGCAGTTGGGCAGAAGAGACCTGCAGTGTGTGTCTGGGAGCAGATCACCAGGCCAGTCCTGCTGAGGGCTACAGATGAGCTCCAGGAGTGCTCCACCTCTGCTACTGGTGGGCCAGAGGGATGGCACTAACGCTGTGCCCAGGGTCATCCCAGAGGCCTGTTCTGGAAATTCTTGTGAAGTGCTGAGCAGTGCCAGCTAATGACCTCAGGCAGGGGGTGGCAGCAGGGCTGCCCAGCCTCTGCTCCATGTAGCGGTGTGAAGAGAGGTCAGTGCATGGCTGGTGTCCTCTGAGCTGGCTCCTCTTGGTTTGAGCTGTAGGAGTGATGTGAGGTGGTTCCTGCTTACTTCTCCCTTCTGCTTGCAGGGCATAGAGTCCGAGAATGTGAATGTCGTGAAGAGACTGTTCAAAATCCAGAACCTGAATGCCAGCACTATCCGGACCGTGATGGTGGCTGACTGCAGCCGGTATGATTCCCCGGACCTGCTCCTGGACTATGAGGAGCAGCTAGCTGCTTCCTCCACCTGCCCGGTCTTTGATCTTGGCAGTGACAGCGAGGAAGAGGAGGCCAAGCCCAGGCAGACTCTGGATCCAGCAGTACAGGAGCTGCCGGATGACAGGGGTGTGATGGCAGAGGCCGGGCTGCAGCAGTTCTTTGATGATATCATGGAGGGCCGTGTCAGGCCTGCCATGACTGAGACAGAGCTGGAGGCAAAGGTGGCTGAGCTGTTTGTACGCAACAGAACTAAACCGCCCGAGCTGAACCTGCTCCCCACGGACAGCAGCAGCAAGACAAAATACTTAATCTTCACCACAGGATGCCTCACCTACTCCCCACACCAGATAGGTAAGGCTGTGCTCTGAGCCCACGGCTTTCTCCCCTGGGGCGTGGGCTGCAGCTCTGGTTGGATTTGAGTCTGGAAAAGCCCTGTTTTATTTGCTGCCTGTTTGTGGAGAGTGAGGTACCGTTTTGCAAGGCTGCTGGACTCTTGCTTTGGAGGTGTCTCCAGTCACTGAAGGGGGTTCCTCCCTGCAGAATCTTGCCTGATTCTGAGGGGTGTTTTGTTGCTACCAGGCTTGACATGTGGCCAAAGTTGTGGCGAGGGCTCAGCAGGAGATCAAGAAGGAACACCTGACTGAAGGACAGCCAGGAGCTGTGCACAAGCAGGTGGATGTGGAGGGCAGTGATTGCCCTGAGTAGGGTGTGTAGAAGGGCCTCAGTCCTGTTCTCTTGGTATGGGGAGTGCATCAGGGCAAGACCAGTGTGAGCAGCTTGGAGTTCACATGCATGTTGCTCGCGCGGTGCCCCTCAGCTCTGGGACACAGCCCTGCCTGCCGCCCCCCTGCGTGGCATGTGCTCCTCACACGTTGCTGGGCCTCAGCAGGCACTGGGGCACCCCTGGGTTGGGACCAAAGAGGCTTCATGGTGGAGGTAGAGCTACTTCAGCAGGTATTTTGTGGCAGGCTGGTGCCAGGCAGCTTGCTGCCTTCTTGCTCAGTGGGTATCGGGGACTGTAGCTGCAGCTCAAGGCAGGCACCAGCCTTGCTGGTGGCCTTTTTCTGGGTTGGGACTTCCCTGGCTCATCCAGGGCTGTTTTATTGCAGCACTGGGACTAGCAGAGTCTGAATGTACAGGAAATCAGTGCTGAGCAGGAGCAGGTAGTCTGACTGCTTTTCCAAGAGCCTTCAAGCTAGCAGAGGTTCATGGAAAGGACCAGACAGATGAGAAGTGTGGGGATGGAAGGTGAGCTGCTGCAGGCAAGAAGACTCTTCTGTAAAGCCAGACAGTCTCGGTTCCTTTTGCTGCTTGCACAATTACAGCCTCATGTTCCTGCTGCAGGCTCTTCTGGCCTTCCTGTTGGTCATGCACCAGTACAGCCCAGTAAGGTGGGGAAAGGCAGTTGCCAAAGCTGTAGGCCACTTGGAGAAGAGTCACTTTGCCCACCTAAGTTAGGAATGCGACCTGGGCTGAGTGTAGCCCCGTCTGTGGCTGGGGCTGCAGACAGGCAGGTGGACCTTGGCCCACCCGGGCAGCGCTGCGGCCTCGCAGGCTGGGACCTGCAGTGGCGACAGGCGAGCGTGGCACGGGGGCAGCGCCTGCCTTGGCACTGCACCGGCTCCCGGCACCGGGGGTTTTGGTGCTTTTGAACTCTGGTGACTCCCGGGCCGGCAGCCGGTGCCCGCGGCACAGACTGGCTGCTGGGAGGGACGAACCCTGGCTCGGCTCCTCTCCCAGCCATGAGTCACTGCAAAATGTGACGTTTGCCCATGGGTTGGGGTGTGGAACCAGCCTCTGCGCGTCCGCCGGCTGCCCTCGAGGAGCTGGTGCTGGGACACGCTGGCTGTGGTGCTGGGCTGGAGCTGCTGGTGGGAGCAGCACCCCTGGCTCTTCCCATCAGCGTTCCTGCACCCAGTCTGTGGCACACCAGTGCTGCTGCGGGAGCTTCCTGGGGGCTCCTGGCTCCCCTGTGCTGGAGGCAGGCTTGAGGCTGGGCAAAGCTGCCTGTGGGGCTGGGAGCTCGGTACTGCAGAAGGTCGTGGGTGTTGAGGGGACAGGGAAGGTCCTGAGCAGCTCAGATATAGGATGTTGGGAAGGGTCTCGGACTCAAGGTGCAGTGTGGTGTCACCCCTGCCTTGGGAGGGCTGAAATCAGGGGTGTTTGGCAGCAGTTCCCAGAGAGGCGATGGGATGGGCCATCTGCCAGCTCCTTTTGGAAGATTAACCTGGAGGATTAAGCCTGTGGATGCCCAAGAGCTGCTGAGGCCCATAGGAGCCTTCCAGGAAGCTGCTGTGGATGTTTTGGGACCTCTGCCTAGAGCTGGAAGGGGAGAGGGCTGGACCTGTAGCATGTGTCTCCCTTAGCCAGGAAGTTCAAAAGCCGTAAAGGACTGAAGCCCAGTTTGAGTTTAAACCCCTGTTCTTGGAGCTTTCTGGAGGTGACCCCCCCATCTACACTTGGCAGTGGTGGGGGAAGGCCCTGCCGGGTCTTCTCCAGGCTGGATGTTGCAGGAAATAGGCCCAGCCCAAGGATTCATTGAGGAGAAAACCTTCCTCCAACCAGTGTCTCCTAAGCCAGTGCAGCTCCCTCGTGCTTCAGAGGGGGCTGGGAGTGCCTGGGGCTGGGCTGGGGGTGTGAGGGGAGGCTGCACCAGCTGGGATGGCAGCCGGGCACCGGGCATCTCCCTGGCTGGGGCTGAACATGCTGGTGCATCGCTATGGGCAGTGTCCTGGCCAGAAGCACCACTTGCAAGAGCTTGAAGGAGCCCTGTGGGGACTGCAGCCCTGTCCTACTCCTCAGCCAACACAGCCAGTTCCCCTTTCATAGATTCAGTAAGGGCAGCCCCTTCTTGCAGCCTGGGGACTTCCAACAGCTGCTCTGGCTGCAGGCTGCGGAACCACCTGATTCTGCTTTCTGTTCCCAAGGGATTAAAAGGATCCTGCCCCATCAGATGACAACTGCCGGGCCGGTGCTCGGGGAGGAGAGGCGCTCGGATGAGTTCTTTGACTCACTGGATCATGTCATCGACATCCATGGGCACATCATCGGCATGGGCCTCTCCCCTGACCACAGGTGAGCGTGGCGGGGTGACAGCGCTGGCCTCAGACACTGTGGGGGGTGGGTGACAGCTGCTGTGGGGCTTTGGGGGGGGCAACAGGAGCAGAAATGACTGTGGAGGGTGATGCAGGGTACCTGCACAGGCCACTTTGCTCTTTCCCGTCCCATTTCTGTCTGAGTGCTGATGGCACATGTAGGGCCTGAGCATCTCCCCCGAGCTGAACGCTTCCCCGCCCTGCGTTGCTGAGGCTGCTCAGGGGAGGAGCCTTGTGGGGGTGAAGGTGCTGCCCACAGCAGCAAGTCTTGTTCCTGAGGCAGATCAGTACACTGCCATCCTTGAGGCTGGGTTTAACAGGATTAAAGAGGCTTGACCAAGGGCCCACCAACCCTTTTGTGGTCACCCTGTCCTTTCTAAACGGGGCAGAAAGTGGTTCAGCAACATGTTCCCGTGTTTCAGCCTGGATTTTAGTGAGCAGAGAAACCGCTTGGTCCCTGCCCTCCTGTGCTGCCTGTTTACAGCTCCCTGAGCTTTGTTGCATGCAGCGAGGTGTGGGGTAACCCCTCTGCTCCCCCCAAGGTACCTGTACGTGAACAGTCGTGCCTGGCCCCGGGACTGTGTCATCTCTGACCCGATGCAGCCTCCCCCCATTGCTGAGGAGATCGATCTCCATGTCTTTGACCTGAAGACAATGAAGGAGGTGAAAAGGGCCCTGCGTGCACACCGGGCCTACACACCCAACGAGGAGTGCTTCTTCATCTTCCTGGATGTCAGCAGGGACTTTGTAGCGAGGTGGGTGGGGATGGGCAGGATCCTGACCCCAGCACCTTGGGGCCAGTGCTGCGGGGTGGCTTGTGCAGGCAGGGCTGGTCCCGTGGGTTGTGAGGGGTGCAGGAAATGGGAGGTTTGTAGAGAGGGTGCTGATGGAGGCTGTCTGCCCTGGTCCTTCCAGGAGACCCATGAGGAGAGGGGAAAGCTGGGGCTGGGGCATGTTTGGTAGCAGGTGGCAACTGCCCATCTTGGGGGCTGCAGGCAGCAGGGGCTGTGGAGCAAGCTGAAGGGTCTCTTCCAACAGCCCCTGGGTCCCCAGCCTGCCTGGGTGAGGGGGCTGCGGGTGGAGGCTGGGCCTCTGGCCCGGTTGGGGCACCCTCTGCCTCCACCTGCATGGAAGAGAGGTTGGGAGCAGCAGGTTTGGGGGCTGCTGAGGGGTCGTCCTTATTGGTGTCTTGTGCACTGCAGTGGGGCAGAGGATCGCCATGGCTACATCTGGGACCGGCACTACAACATCTGCCTGGCCAAACTGCAGCACGACAACGTGGTGAACTCGGTGGCGTTCAGCCCGGTGGAGCAGGAGCTGCTCCTGACAGCCAGTGATGACACCACCATCAAGGTCTGGCGTTCTCCCCGCGCCGTGCGTGTGCAGCAGGCCAGGAAGCCCAGGCCCAGGAAACTGCTCTTCTCCTGGCTCATGAACCAGAAAAGCTGAACCCAGGTACACCTGCTCCTGCAGCTTCTCACTGCAGCCACCTCCTCCGGAGCTTGCAGAGCTTCGAGCCCTGCACAACAGAGACGAGCTCTGGGCACACAAATCCCATCTGCTGAGTCAGGAGGGACCCCGGCAGCAGGAACTGCTTCCTCCTCGGAACATTTGCTTCCAAGACAGAATGTAAGAGCTGAGGGTCCATTCCGGGGCCCAGTGGGCAGCAGCCCAAGCTGGTCACTGCAGGGTGGGAGCTCCTCACAGCTTCTCACGAACACTGCTACTTGGTCACAGCTCGCTCTGGGTGAGCTTTGGTCTCTGAGAACAGACTGAGCCCGTCTCCATGTTTGTACTGTGTGAGCCTGGGACGGGGCTGGCCTTGCCGAGAGCTGCCGGCTGCAGAGCACTTGGCAGGAGGCAAGTACAGTGCTGTGCTGCCTTACTGCAGGGCTCTTTTATTGTAGTACTGTTATTGATGTTTGTTTGTCCCAAACCTCCACAGGCAATTCGTCTGGCTGCTAGGTGTGCTGAGTGCCTCCTCCCACACCAGGTCTCAGCCCTGGAGGGCAGCAGGGACTGGGGGGCAGAGAGAGGGGAGGCAGGGCTGGGGGGCCTGACTGGTGTTTCAGGCAGCCCCCGGGGATGCAGCCAGTGCCCTGTTGATGCCTTGTGTACCTACGTGTTGGTGTCACCAACCACGAGAGTGGAGAGGGCTGGCGGTGACATGGTGCTGGCTTTGCCTCTGTCCTCCTCTGCTACCTAGCACTTCCATAAGCTGTGGTACTGGTAAGGTATTTATTCAAGGGGATCTGCTGTCCCTTCCTAAGGGGCAGCCGTGAGGATGGCTGCTGGGATTGGGGTCCCCTTCCTGCCATGCTATTCAAGCCATGGCACTTTAGGTTCTCTTGGTGTGTTCTCCCTGAGGAGGTGCAGGCACCCGCGGGGGGCTGGGGGTGCTCACCCCCAGCTGACAGGGCACGCTGCCCTCCTCTGCCTGAAGTGATAGTGATAAGCTTCCTTCCATCTGGGAGGACTTGTCAGGGGTTGGGTGCTCTGCTCCTCCTGGGTCCCCCTCTGAGGGTGGAGCTGCCTCACTTGAAGTAATTATGGACTCGGTGGTGTTTACTCTGTCCCTGAAGCTTTTCTCCCTCCAGCAGGTACCCAAATGTAAGACTCTAAAATTAACCTCCTGATCTTGACTTTGCCGGGACAGCCAGGGCCAGCAGCAAGCCCAGGAGCTGCTGTCGCTGCTGGGGGCTGGGCTCTGGGCTTCATCTGTGAGGAGCCAGGGCCCAGACAGGGGCTGGAGGAGATGTTTGGGATTCCCCCAAGAGCAGCAGGGACAGTTGTCTGTGCCAGTCACAGCCTTGGGTTGCAAATAAACCTAAGAGAGGCAGCAGATACTGTCTTGATAATGCACTGATGGCTTTAACAGCTCCTGTGCCCCATGGCAGGAGGGTTTGTACCCTGGTTCTGCTGTGCCCCAGCAGGTGCCCATGGCTTTATCCAAAACCCCCATACTCAGGTTTTTGTCATCATGGGACTTCGAGAAACAAGGGAGTCCTTCGTTTGTGTGTGTACGGGATCCACATCCAGCTCTGTCTGGTCACACAGCAGAGGAACAGCCTCTGCCTTTCTCCCTCCACCCCAAGAGTGTGAAATCTCTTCTCCCTTGGCTTGGGGTTGTAGTGCACAAGGCAGTGAGGGTTTATGTTTGTACTGAGTTCTGCTCTTCACTATGGCATCGAATAAATATTCTGCTAAAGCATCTCTGCAATGTGAGTTTGAGCGCTGTTCTTCTGGTGAAGCAGAACTGAGGCCAGGAGTGTCACCTGCCAGGGCACTGCACAAGTTGCCTGCCCTGGGCTGGGCAACAACAGGAGAGGAGAAGTGAGGCAGAGAATTTCCCAACTCCTCTTTGCCCTCAGGGCAGCCCTGGGGAGGTGGAGCAACAGTTCATGGCAGCCCTGGGAAAGCTCTGCCAAGGCTGCAGCATCCTAGTATGCAGTATCATTCTGGTTGGAAAAGACAGTCAGGAGCATCGAGTCCAACCACTACCCTAACTCTGCCATGTCCACCACTAAACCCTGTCCCCTGGCACAACATATGTCTTTTTAGGTGTCTCCATGATGGTGGCTCAACCACCTTCCCGGACAGCCTGGATCCCCAAGTCCAACTCCTGCCCCAGAACAAGTCAACCCCAAGGTTCATACCAAGTCCCTGAGGGTGTTGTCCAAATGTTTCTTGAATATTGCCAGGCTCGGTGCCATTACTGCTTCCCTGGGGAGCCCGTTCCAGGGCTCCACCACCCTCTGGGTGAAGAATCTCTTCCTAATGTCCAACCTAAACCTCCCCCTGCACATCTTCCTACCATTCCCTCGGGTCCTATCATTGGTCACCATGGAGAAGAGGTCAGTGCCTACTCCTCCTCCTTCCCTAATGAGGAAGCAGTAACTGCAATGAGGTCTCTCCTCAGTCTCCTTGCTGAAGAGACCAAGTGCTTTCAGCCGCTCCTCATATGGCATCCCCTCCAAACCCTTCACCAACCTCGTGGCCTCCTCTGGACACTAGCTTTTGTGTCCCTCCTTGGGTTCTGGTTGTTGCAAGAACTAACAGACACTGACCTGTTAAGTGGGTACCCTGTGCAGCTGTAGGAATTCCTGTGCAGCAGCAGCAGCCTCATGAGCTGCAACTCCTGCATCCCTGTACAGCCTTGTGCCAGCTTCCTTGTGCAGCAGCTGCTCCAAGGGAGGGGACAGGGACTCCCCCCCCGGTTACCCCTCATTTTTGGCTCTTCTATAGCTGTGCATTGTGGAGGCAGCCGTGCTGGTTCAGCCCCCTGGCTGCAGCTCCGCAGGGGCAGGACAGTCCCTCCAGCAGGGGTGGAGGAGCAGCATAGGTCCTTGGCTCCCAGCCTGGCCTTGAGGAACTCGGCAGCTGCTTTATTATCCAGCACCAGGAGCCAGAGTGTAACATGTTGGATTGGCTGTTCCAGTTGCTCTTCAGCTCCCGGCAGGTCCTGCAGGTAAAGCCAGTCCAGCTCCACCGTGCCTATTCCTTGTGGACCCTGGTACGCTCCAGTGGCAAGGAGGAGCCCCCCGAGGAGCCACAGTTCAGACCCTCCCCAGCACAGAAATAACCCCCGAGGTGATCTTGCCCTGGCTCTTCTTCCTCCCAGTGTGGGGCTGGAGCCCCAGCGTCCCATGGATTGTACAACACTGATGCTCTTCCAATGGCTTTTATTTAGAGGCTTTGACCATACTACATCCTTGAGGAAAAAAAGACACTTAATTCACAGTGGCAGGCTGAGATGGGTGTTCTCCAATAGCTGTGGTTGAAAAGAGGAAAAAAAAAAAACCCAAATCACAAAAAAATCTAGTGGTGGCTTGTGCCAAGTGTCCATGTGCCAGCCAAGCTGGAGCTGCACCCTTGCCCCCGGGGCACTGGCTGCTGCCGGGGACACCTACAGGTAATGCTGCACGATCTGGAGCTGCTAAAAAAAACACATGGAAAAAAGGACCAGACAGCTTTGTCAGCACCAGATTTGCCTCCCCACAGCCACGTGGTAAAAGTTGCTGTCACAAGGACTCGCCTGCCATGCCATAACGCCCCCCCCGTGCCCCTCTGCAGCAGCAGCACAGCCCCAGTGTCCCCAGCCTGTGCTCTGCCCACAGCACGGACTCTCCCACCTACTTTTGGGCACCTGCTGGGGCAGAAGGACCAGCACCTACCCCCTGAACGCAGCCCAGACCCCCTCCGCAGCTGAGCCAGCCTCTCCACTGCCCCTCCCCCAGCACGATGTGGCTAGAGGGACCCTGCCCCACTTCAGGCAGTTGGTGTCCAGCACCCCGGGAGCAAAGACATTAACAGACCTCAGACCAGGTCCCTCCGTCCATACAATACCCTGAATTCTCAGCCGTTAAATGAGCAGGGTGGCTTTTTCTCCTGGAGCCTCCCTTGGGCCTGGTTATGGGGAGCTGCTGCTGCAGGGCTGGAACTTTGCTGGGCTTTCATTTCCTCCTAAGGCAACAGGGTGAGAACATAAACCTTAGGTGCTTGATGCACCTCTTGGGACAGGCTGGAAGGGGCTTCGCACAAGGAAGGGTCCTGCTGCCCCACTCCCACCTCCAGGAAGAGCCAAGGGGCCTGGAGGGCAGCAGCCAGGCAGGGTGCAGGCAGCGTGGGGCACACACCCACTGACCTTGGGAAGAAACAGGCAGGCCCCTGCCTGTACCACTGCCCTTGGCTTGTCATGGTCATGCCAGGTTTCCCAGCCCACCCAGCTCCATACCAGCCCAGCCTCGCTTCCCCTGCTCCTGCTGGAACAGTGGGGTCTGCTCCAGCTTCTGTACATACCAGGCATGATAAAATCTGCAGGGAGACTTCAAAGGGGCCTTGGAGGTTGTCTACAGGTAGGGCAAGCCCACCCCCTGGCAGCTCAGCACCCTGGGGTGCAGAAAGTTCAGCTTGGGTCAGGTTCCAGCTCAGCTTCCTGCCAGCCAGGAGAAGGACATCAGGCATCCCCCAGGCAGCAGCAGGGACACCCCTAACAACCCAGGAGCAGTGTCACCATGCTGGGCAGGGCTCTCTGGGTCCCTGCTGGGTCACAGCTCAGTGTCCCAGGCCCTGCTGGGGCAGCTGTGCTGGAGCAGGGATGGGAGCAGAGCACAAGCAGATGGGTTGTCTGTCCATCAGTCTGGGCTGGGTGCTGGGTAGGGAGCTGCTGGCAGAGGGGCTCAGGCCTTCCTCCACGGCAACCTCGTGTCCCCTGGGCCCCCCAACAGCAGCCACTGCTCCCACCCAGGGCCGTGAGCAAGAGGAAGGTGACCACTCTCCAGCCTCACTGCCCACCCTCCCAGCCTGAGGAACAGCACAGGAGCTGGACAAGGCCCTGGACTATTATTCCAAGGTGGGGGCGGCAGCTGGTTCCTGTGACCAGCGAAACTTCCCTGGGGCACGTTTGGACACTGACATGGCACAGGAAGGCAGTGAAGCCTCGACAGCCCAGCCTGGCTCCCTGCCCACCAGGCCACTCATGGCCATCACAAACAGTTCCCAGGGACCAGCCAGCCACAATGCAGGGATGTGGCACCAGCAGCTTCTCCACTAACAGAGAGACCTTCTCATGGGTGCTTAACACTTGCTGCCCCAAAGGCAGCAATGCCAGGAGCCCAGGGACAGAAAGGGGACAAGCTTCATGTGGGGACTTCTGCAGTAAACCCAGGTCCTACCCAGGTGGCTGCAGGCTCACTTAGGGGTGAGCAGAGAGTGCTCCAGTGTGCAACAACCAGGAACCAGCAGGCATCAGTTCCCAAAGGAAGGATGGGGAAAAGCTGTTGTTGGTGGGCAAGGCAGGACCTCGGGGAGGGCAGGGGCTGGCCAGTGCCACCCAGCACACAGGCAGATGCAGAGACTTGCTGCAGCCATGGCACTGAAGGTGCCCGTGCAGATGGACGGTGGCAAAGCCACACATGCTCAGCAGCTGGAGTGGACCCTGGAGCACCTGCACTGCTGCAGCTGCCCTGCCATGGGGATAAAAACTCAGGAGCATCCATATGAGTGCAGCCACCTTCCAGCACTGCCACCATCCTGCCCCTTGGGCACAGGCAGAGAAGGGCAGGGTCTGGCTAAAAACCCACCTGGGGCACTCAGGTTCAGGGGGCTGATGTCCAGCACCGAGCCCTGCATCACCCCTCTCCCATGGCAGGACAGGCCGTCCCCAGGAGAGATTCACTTTTCTCCCACCGTGAGCATCCCTGGTGCTGCCCCACGCCCCCCCAACCCCCGGGCACTGCCTGCCCTGTCCCATGCTCCCAGCTCAGAGCACAAACCACCCATCAAACCCAGAGCGAGGGCCAGATGCGGGGCACTGCTCCCTCGCCTGCCACACAGCACGGCTCAGCACCAACTCTGCAGACACCGATGGCAGCCCAACAGCAGCAAAACAGTTGGCACCTCTCCCCCAGCTGGCATTGAGTCTGCCACGCACCCTTCCCCTCCACCAAGGCACAGACCAGCCAGGGCGAGGCAATGGCACCCCTGCAGCACACAGAACTTCCAGGAACACGGAGATCTCTGAAGAAAATCCTAGATGGCTGAGCCAAACGTCCACACGAGGTGGTGCTTGGACAGGCCAAATCCTTGTTTTACTACAGAGCACTGAGACTGTGCACTAAACTGGTAGAGCAAGAGCTGCACTGGTTTCCACTGGGAGCCCAGACAGCAGCAGTTCAGACAACCAAGTCCCTATAGATCATCTTGTACCCCGCAGATTGTGAACATCTACCCAAACCTCTTCTCAGGGAAGGTCTCTCTGACATCAGGGAAGAGGGTTCCCATCAGACACCTTGTTTCCACTCAGAGCGAAGGTCCCTTTTTGGGAAGGGCTTTTTTCCTTCCACTTTTTGCCCCTTCCTTGCTCCAAGACCTGCCTGAAGTGCAGCACAAGAGGGGGACACCCCACTCGGGGCTGGCTCTGCCTTCACTGCTCCCAGAGGTGGGGAGGGTTAGAGGCCCGTGAGATCAACGATGGCTTTAATAAAGATGGCATCATCACGCACGTAGGAGTTCTTGGCTTCCATCACGGAGACAGGGCAGAACAGGGGGCAGCCACTGGCAATGTTCATTTCCGTGATGGGTCTCTGGAAGGAGGAGGATGTCACGTCGGGTCGGAAGGCATCGATGATGTGCTCCCGGTTGTTCTGATCCAGAAGCATCAGGGTTACCTGTGAGGAAACAGGAAAATATACCACTGGGCGGAGTAAAAAACACCGGGAAACCCAGCCTGGTGACCTGCTCACATGAAGGATGTGAAACGTGCAAGTGCCAATGCGACCACAGCCACGTTGCACACCTATAACGCTGAGAAATGCCTGTGAGCAGGGTCAGCGGAGAACGTCATCTCGGTGACATTCAGCAGAAACCTCCCCACATCCTGCCCTGTCACTGGAAACTTCTGTGCGGCAGCACGGGGCTGCTAGACCGACTCCGAATACCTGCAAGTGGTTGGCGCGGCTTTCCCTGCCGACACCAACACCCCCCCGCAGGTATTTCACTGAGTTGCAGTTTCTGCCCCCTGCGAGGGAAGGCAGCGCCCCCCATTCTCTCCACCTTTGCCTTCTCAGCCTCGAAGCGCTTCCCAAACCTGCAACATCAGGGAAGAGCAACCTGAGCTTCTGATGCCGACTGAGCATCAGCTGCACCCTGAGCGCTGAGGCCACGACAACCTTCTCTGGCCCTGGGTTCCCGCAGAGGCTCTGCTCGCTTCCCCAACACGCTGCTGCTCTCCTGCCGCAGCCTCTGCCGCTTCAGGCCCGGCCCTGTGCCACGCTCGGGGCTTCAGCACAACTGGGGAGTCCCCAGGGTGGCCGACATGTCAAAGTCCTTCCTTCTTCTCTGCTTGCTAAGTAGGCCAGACCGATGACATCTAGAAGCTCCAGCGGGCACAAAACTAGAGACACGTCGCTGGGCGTGGTGGGCTTCATCCCAAACCCACCTTCTGGTTGAAGGGCCACCGCAGAAGTGCATCGTTGGGTCCTTTCATCACCACAAAGAACAGGGACAGGTGGGTCCCGCGCCCGGTGCCGTCCCCGTTCAGGTAAACACGCAGACACATCTTGTAGCCGTACTTGCTCGTGTAGAAAGCTATCAAAGAGTTGCAAAACAGACACAGTGAGTGTCAAACCCAGCAAAGCCTGGAGCCAGCAGGTCTCTTTGAACCCTGAGGACTCTAAAATATGGATCCTGGAAGAAACCAGGTTCGGGTCTTAAAATACACATTTCACAGAGGTGGCCCAGGAAGCCCCCAGGTACAAGCAACAGCCAGATGCCATCTTTGACCGGCCTGGAGACAGCCTCAGGTCAGGGAGCCGCAAGCCCCTGGTCTAGCTGAGACACAGAGTGCTGTAGCACTGAGCCAGGCACTGGCCCCTCGGGTCTCCCCACCTGCCACTGCAGGCAGGAGGGCCCTGAACAGAGCCTGATGCTGGAGCTCTGCCCCAGACCCAGGCATCTCCCACTGCAGCCTCCACAGGGCCACCAGTCCTGCCACAAGCAACTGCTAAAGGAGCTGCAGCTCATGGCAATAACACTGAGAGCAGGAACAAAACCACCTCAAAAAACCCCAACTGGTGTTAGACCACCCTTGGTACTCGCTGCCTCTGTGAACTGGCTGCCTCTGATGGGCACAGAGGCTCAAGTCAATCAGCTTCCACCTCCCATGAGGGTCTCAGCCACCATGCATGGGGAGAGCACAGCTGGGGACAGGCTCTGGGCTCTCAGGGTCTCTAGAAGGAGAGGTACTGTGCATCTCCATAGAGAGCAGAGCTTTGTCACCACTGCCCTCCTGACTCTCCCCAGCTCATTTCCTCTGGTCCTTCCTTTCCACCTGCTTCATCCAAAGGCTTTATGGGCAGATGCCACCCTCTGCTAGCCCAAGCAGCCCACCTTCACTGCCCATCTGGGGCTTCTCAGCAGTCCTGCAACCCTACGAATGTAAAACCAGGCAGGGAACAGGAGGAAGGATGGTCCCAAGCAGTGGGGTACCCAGGAAAAGGCAGCAGGCAGCCAAGTGACAATCACCTTGAGCACCAACGCTGCCAGCTCAAAGCACTGAGGGGGCATCCTGCTTTCCCCCAGCCCCAGCAAAGGATGCTGGAAGCAAAGCCACCACTCCTCAGCACCCGATGCCTTGGAACTGTCCCAGCTCATGGCTCCAATGAACCTTCCTTGTGCAGATTTGCCTTTTTGAACTCTTATAATTTTGCCCTTTGCAAAACCCTGTGGCAGTTGTCGTGTCCTCACAACACCAGTGAGTGGTCTCTTTACTTCCTTCTCTTCATTTTAGCACTGATCTCATTTGGTATTTCCTTCCCTTTGTGTTTAAATACCAACCAAACAATTCTACTAATTTCCTTTTTTCATCCCATTTACAGCCCAGTCGTCTCTCCCCCAGCTCTCTCCTTCCCAGACCTAATAGCACGGGTCTATTTGCTTCACTTTCTAAGATTAAAAAATCCTCCTCCAAAAGAAACATTCGTTTTCCCAGTCTAATTTCCTCAGCTAAGCAGCACCAGGAATGAGAATCTCTCATCTCCTATGAAGACAGGCCGAGAGAGTTGGGCTTGTTCAGCCTGGAGAAGATTCCGGGGAGACCTTAGAGCACCTTCCAGTGCCTGAAGGGGCTCCAGGAAAGCTGGGGAGGGACTTTCGAAAAGAGCAGAAAGTGATGGGATGAGGGGGAATTATTTTTAAGCTGAAAGAAGGAAGATTTAGAGGAGATATTAGGAAGAAATTCTTCACTGTGAGGGTGGTGAGACACTGGCCCAGGTTGCCCAGAGAAGCTGTGGCTGCCCCATCCGTGGAAGTGTTCAAGGGCAGGTTGGATGGGGCTTGGAGCAACCTGGGCTGGTGGGAGGTGTCCCTGCCCATGCAGGGGGTGGGAGTGGATGATCTCTAAGGTACCTTCCAACCCAGACCATTCTATGATTTTATGATCTAAGTGACATAATCAACTGCTTCAGGAAAAAAGGCCTTGTACTTTGCACTTCCAAGACAACAAAGTCCTGCCTTTTCCAGCAACACCTTTCCAGTCAGGCAGCGGCACCTTCACATCCCTCCAACCACATACAAGATTTACATGAGCAGACTGCAGAGACCAACCAGCAATACAAAATGCAGTCTGGTGGCCTGCAATGGAGTTTTTCCTTTGATGAAACAGCCTACAGAAGCCCTGAGCCTGGCCACCACTGCGAGGCATGGAATGGACACCAGCCACCACGCAGCATGGAGGAGCTGGTATCAGCAACCACAAGCTGCAGCTCCAGGAGGAAAGTGCCTTCAGAGCACTGCCACAAAAACGTCTGGAGAGACAAAGCCTCTTGCATTTGATGAGGTTTCACTTCTCTCCTTCCCTTGGGCTTACATTCCTGCACCACCTGACTTGATTCTTCAACCCAGGAAAACAAATCCCACCCCCGGGTGAGGACCCAGGCAGCATCAGCCCATAGACGGGGCAAGGAGCCCCCAGGCTGGGGCACAGGGATGCCCACGGCCAGAGGACAAGTCATGTTCTTCCAAACCACAACCTCTGGAGATGTTCAGGTCCAGCAGCTCTCGAGCACAGTGCAGGAGATGGACAGGAGGCAAGAATTAAGGTAGTCTCTCTAAGTCAAACAAGATAGAATTGAAGCAGATTTGTTCGCTTTGGGACAAGGAAGGAAGTGCTGCCCTTCCCTAAGGGGATGAGAGCAGGGGTTTTCCACAGCTGCTGAGGACTTCTAAAAGGAAATGCTAATTGCATGCACACAGTTTCAGTAGCAGTTTAGTTCCCCTCAAGAAAAGGAATCCTTTTTTCATTCAGTTTTTCCAGAGAAAAAGGACTCTGAACAACCTTCATCCAGAACCAGATTTTAAAATAGCTTTTAAAATCCAACTGCTTTTATCTTATGGCCCAGCCACAATCTGCTTTTCCACAGCCCCAGGAAGCAGACTCCAGGTATGAGTTCTAGGTTTGCAAGCAGCTCTGGGCATCTTGGAAAGGCTCCACAGTGTGCTTGGATCTAAGCAATTCCTGCTCAGGCAAACACAAACTCCCCTCCTCAACCAGTTTGTGGTGAGGTGAGCTCCCCACTGAGCAATGACACTGTACAAAGCGATGGTTTCACCTCTCAGCTGCAAGCCTGGGAAGTGCTTTCATAAACAAACAAGCCAGATTACAACCTACTGCTCTAAGATCTTCTTTTTTAAGAAGAGGAGGAACAGTCTGGGCTGGGGCAGTTCTGCAAGGAGAGCTCCTTCCTCTAACAGATAGTCAAGCACTTCCCTAGGTGGGCTTTATGATGGTGGGCACTGTCATGTTTTGGGTACTAAAATATATTTATGGGGCTCTAATATGCATTTCCTCACTTCCTTAACCATTTTACTGCTGGTTTTATGGTCTCTGAGTATTCTAATTCTAACTAAAGGGTTGTGCAGGGCTATTCTGGAGCTAAGAGGGTTGTGTTCTCCATTATGGGAAATTAAAAGGTCTCCTGCAATCAATAAAGCACCTCTTTCAGCAGAGCAGCTTCATTTAGCCCAATGCAAAACCAGAAAGTTCCAGGCTCTATGGGGAAAGAGGGACAGAACAGAAATAGATCTGAATGGCCAGCACCTCCCCTGCTAAGGGCACTGCTACAAATCCCACACCCCGCTGAGATGCAAAAGGCTCTTGCAATGTTGCAAATTTGTGGGCAATAACCTGGAGAGAAGATGGCAGGAGAGCGGCCTGTTATCGCCTCCTGACGCTTCCGGGCAAACTCTGTTATCTTCCAGATGAAAACACCATCATAGGTGGAAGCTTCCATGTTGCGGATCTTTTCCTCCATCTCAGCCATGGCCAGATCTTTGAGCCCAATGCTCCTTTCCAGCTGCCGGACCTGCTCAGTGGGACACACGGTGCAGCCTGGTTAGAAACACGTACTGCTGTGAGACCCAAGAAAGCCAGCAGACACCAGCATCCCCTTCAGGATGTCTCTGCAGTGACAGACATTCTCCAGAACTGACAAGGATCACGGGAGAGAGAAATTTAGCTGTGTAAGCCAATGCACTGAAGTTTCCTTTGAATCCTGTCATCCTGGAGAAGATCCATCCATCCAACTCAGTACTTGAGCTGGACACTTTCCCACAGTGAATGAAAAAATCCTCCCAATGAGCAGCTCTGTTACATTAGCAGCACAAGAAGTGAGGATGGGGGGAAAAAAACCCACCCTCAGCATTGTGACAAAACTAGATTGAGAAAGAAAAGAACCTACACCCAGCCAGAAAGGTCTCCCCAGGGTTAACCACCCACAACTTGATTACTAACAGAGATCTGAACACTCGATGCATGTCAGTTTAATTCCCATTTTTTTCCAGGAAGCTTTTGAGGGTTGGACACAGGCACAAGTGATATTTTCGTTCTGCCTTTGGATCTGTATAGATCCGGGGCTATGCAGTGAGGCTTTGCTAGCTAATCACACGGGAAGGAAACTGAGGAAGTGTCTGCTCAGGGTGCTGCAGAGGCCAAGCCGGCAGTTACACACCTTGTTACTCAGTGTTTCGATTTTCTCCTGGTCCAGCCGGTGTTGCCGACTGTAGGCTTCAGCTGTCAGAGACACCCTTTCCACCTCCCGATTGAGCACACAGACAATGTTCTCAAAGGTCACTGTTTTCCTCTCAAGGGCTTCACATCTTCCCAGGAGCTCCAGGGACCTGGAGAGCTCTGACTCGGAGCACAGAGAGTTTGCTGCCAGTAGCGGGGAGCTGGTTGGCGACGAGGAGAGGGCAGGAAGGGGCTTTAGGTCTCCAGACCCAGTCTTGAGGCTGAGCACAAAACTCAGTAGCATGTAGAGATGCTCTGCCAAACACTTGCTTTCGTGTTCTGGTAGCTTTTCGTTTTCCACCTACATGAAGAAAAAATACATCCCCTGTTCAGCAAGTTCAATATGCCACCATCCACAGAACAAATTCCTCCTCCTGAGGTCACAACATTAGCTTTACATGATGAAGGGGAAAAACCACAGGAAGATAGTTTTAAAAACCTGTTTTGGGGGTGGCTTTTTTTTCTTTTTAGAAATGCTGCAATCACATACAATGATGAATGCTTAACATTTCCCCAGCTGTACACACTGTCCCACTGTCTTCCTCTTTTACTTCCCCAAAAGGGCTCTGTCAGAGACACTTAGCAGCACCAAAGGACAAAGCCTCAGGCAATCCCCCCGAGAAGGGATTTATATGAACACCACCAGTAGGAGCTGGGAAAACTAAGTCACATGGAGAAATATGGCTTTGCCCAAGCTCTAGCAGGAGAGCAAGACACCAGATGCCTAGTTCTGTGCTTACAGCTGAAAGCAGCATAACCACCAGAAGCTCAGGGTGCTCCTCAAGGAGGAGATTTCCTTCCACATTAAGTTCATTCTCTGAATACCCAAATTCTGGACAAGAGATGACATTAAGCTCCATTTGCAAAGGGTTTGAAACATCACTTTGTTCAAATATCTGAACACAAACATCTGTAGCAGTTTGGGCAACAGTAGTTTGCAGGTTAACTCTAACACCGGAACTGAAAACAAGTCCCAAGATGAACATCAACAGACAAGCCCTTACCACCGCAGCACATCCAACAACCTCAAATCTGCAAGGCACTTTAGATCTTCCACAAGACTTCACATGGTCCCGAAACTAGAAAGGAAGGAATGCAACGTCAGATCTTATGTGCCTCCAGTAGCTCCCTTTCCATCTCCCTGATGTCTAGGAAACTGAAGACAATCCCAAGAACGCCCAGGCCACTGCTAATCACCAGCTGCCGAAGTGCGTGGTGAAACCTGGGCACTAGGAATGACTTTCACTGCAATGTAAATGTAGCACCAGCACCTGGAAGGAAGTTTTATTTCTCTCTAATGGCCAGGAGGTCTCATTTCTCACCTGCATATGCAAGAAGAAAAAAAAGCTACCAGCACAGGTGTTACGGATGCTGAGCAAGAAGGGCTCAGGAAGGGGAGCCATGAGGAACAACCCTATGAAAAAAATAGCCATTTAATTTTGTAAGGACGTGCCACTGCTTGTTATTTGTACTTCCAGCTGAGCATTATAAATGTGAGAATAGAAAGCTTCCCAGTGGTCCTGCCTGAGCACTGACAGCAATTGTTGCAGGTCCTATGTAGAGGAAGATGCCCTGTGGGTCCAGCATCCCCTCACTGGGCTTGGTCACCTCCTGTCTGGCAGCTGCCGTGGAGAACCAAGGCCAACAGTGGGTATTTCTACAGAGAAGTGCCACTAACCCTCCAGCCACCAAGATGACTCGTTTGGGTTCCCACGCAGTCCATGATTAATGCTAACAAGCCCTAGCACATTATCATCTTGGTTTTGATGTACCTCTCATCATCAGGTGGTCTGTCCTGAACAACAACCTTATTCCACATTTAACACCTACAGCTGCTGCAACAGATTTAAAACTGGTTTTAAACCACTTCTTTAACAGCTTCTAGATCCATCTGGCTTGCCTAATGAGTCAGGTAACTCAGAGTGGCAATGGCTGCAGCTAATCAACAAACGTTTGGAGAGAGGTAAGAGGGAGTTAATATTTAAACAAAGGATAGATCACCTCTGGGAATCCTACAAGCCTGGTCTCTGCTGGGCTTCAGTGTCAGAGCAGACCTGTGTCCCAAGACCCCAGCATGAAGTCCATGCTGCCCATTTTCAAGAACCCTTTGCTCATCATTTTGATGCTTCTGTCCCCCTGTGCCTTGCAACAGCGCTACTAAAAATATTATACCCACAGTGAGCAGAAAGGTTTCAGGTTAACTTTTTTGAATGTTTCCCAAAACTTTGATTTTCAGACTTTTGAGCCTTTACTCAGGAGCCAGCAGCATGGAGACTCTATAGACATGGATTCCATTACACGATTAATTAGAAATCAATTAATTTAGCTGGCATCACAGAATCACAGACTGGTTCGGGTTGGAAGGGACCTTAAAGATCATCCAGTCCCACACCCCTGCATGGGCAGGGACACCTCCCACTAGACCAGGTTGCTCCAAGCCCCATCCAACCTGCCCTTCAACACTTCCAGGGATGGGGCAGCCACAGCTTCTCTGGGCAACCTGGGCCAGTGTCTCACCACCCCTATAGTGAAGAATTTCTTCCTAATGTCTCCTCTAAATCTCCCCTCTTTCAGCTTAAAAATAATTCCCCCTCATCCCATCACTTTCTGCTCTTTTTGAAAGTCCCTCCCCAGCTTTCCTGGAGCCTCTTCAGGCACTGGAAGGTGCCCTAGGGTCTCCCTGGAGCCTTCTCTTCTCCAGGCTGAACACCCCCAACTCTCTCAGCCTGTCTCCAGAGCAGAGCTGCTCCAGCCCTTGGATCATCTCTGTGGCCTCTTCTGGACTCGCTTCAACAGCTTCATGTCCTTTTTGTGTTGAGGACCCCAGGACAGGACCTAGTACTCCAGGTGGGGTCTCACCAGAGTGGAGCAGAGAGGGAGAATCCCCTCCCTAAGGGCGATGGGCTCCCTTTCCATCCGTAATTGCAGCAGTGGTTGATATAGCTGCTCTACATAGGACACAAGTGCCCTTTAAGGCAGGAGCTCCAAAGCTGTGGGTGCCCATAAGTCGCCTCCTCTCACACTCGACCAGCTTTTTGAGCCTTAGGGAGAAGCCACACCCCTACCAACAGCTGCCACTTGATTGTTTTCCCCACTCTGCTTTCTAATGGTCCCAGTCTTCCTTCCCACTCTGTGAATGCCAGTGTAAGCCCACTGGGGCCCCAAACGCCACCAGGACACATGGCTCAGTGGACAGATACCTTCTCCCTTGGAATCTTCTTCCCACAGCCCTCACAAGTCAGCGGAAACTCAGGGCAGACTTCGTCATGAGCCTGTAAAGGAATTGACAGGAGAATATTTACTCCTCTAAACAAAAGCTCCAATGTGGTCACACAATGGTTACAACTCAAGAGGGGCAGTTTTACACTTGATCACAGAAGAGCACTGCATCTACTGACCTGTACTGAAAACCTGGTCACGCTGATAATTCTCCACACTGACTCATTCATGTGATCTCCAGGCTACCAGAATTTTAGGTGTCTATGTAGTCTCAGCCTCAATTTAAAAGCTGCTATAATGTTGGGTTTTTTTAAATCAAATTGTTGCTTTGATGGATGAGATAATCAACAGGAAGGTCCATTTATGACTCTGCCAGGAAAATACATGTTCTGGCAGGTTGGGTGAAGTTAGTCACTAGCTCAGCAAGGTCATTTGTAAAATCTTCCCACTGTGATGGCTACCAGTCATCACAGGCTGGGCTGAGCTGTCTGATCGTATCCTCACATTTGAATCAGAAAACCATTTTTCAACATGAGAAATACTTTAAAACTGTTTTATTTAACAGCCCCTGCACACAAGCACCCACCTCTACAGCAAGAGCACACAGTGTTTGGCAGCTGGAAGAGCTCAGGGCAATGTGATCCTCTGTCCTCAGAGGATACTTGGGCCAGGGGTACCAGCTAAATTGGGAATGCTACAATGCACCTTTGCTTTGTGTCATTTCCACACTGCTTAAACCTTGTCTTTATACACCAACCAGGTGAAACAAGGCATTGTAAATGCCATGAATATGCAGTTCAAAATGCAGATTAAAAGTGCACTGAAGTATTCTGCCATGGTAGCAACAGGAAAAAAAACAAAGACAACAAACAGCAGCATTTAGAAAAGAGTCATCTGAAACCAGATGCTCTGAAATCTTGGTCACTTTTATTCTTTATTAAAACAAGTTACTGTCTTGGGGCGGTGGGGAAATATGCACAAACTTAAATGCTGTTACCACATCAGAAACTGGAAAGTGAAACCCATTAGTGGCTCAGCTTTGGCTTCCTGGTTACTCTCTCCTCTTTATACTTCACAGGGGTGCTGAGGCTCCGAGCCTCCCAGGCTGTCCCTGGAGCAGGGACCCACCAGCCTGCGTGGCTGAGCCAGGCAGCACTGCCTGCACAGGCAGAGGAGGAGGCAGAGTGTCTGCCTTCATCCCACTTGCTCAGAGGGGCTGAACCTGTTCTTCCACCCACCAACTGCTCTCATGTTCTAGAAACACCAGATAGCATCTTCCCCACGACCCACAGAACGCTGGCATAACAACAGATGGTCTGGCTGAAGGAAGGGAACTTCGCCGTAGAGACAACTCCTTAAAAAGGGAGTATTTAAAACTTCTGCCCCCGTGCCAATGTGTGTGAAACTACCACCCCCTCTGCACTCCCACCCTCCTGGCATTTCTCTTCTCCCCATTTCTCTTCCCTCTGGCTCCAGGCTACAAGGGATGTGACACCCCTGCCCTGCCGAGTGTGCCCAGCTTGCAGCGCAAGAAGGAAAACCAGCCCTGAGCAGCTGAAAGTGCAGCTGGTTCCTATGGAAATTGTTGGAGACACCCAGAATCATTAGCTTTAACCAGCACAGATCCAAACCTCCAGACAAACATTTTTGTATAAACAATTTTGGGCTCTTCTGGAATCCCCTGTTCCTTCCCCCTCTGAGGAGACAGATGGTATTGCTGCTGGCAGGAATCCACCCCACGAAGGAGCCCAGGAGCCAGGGTTGGCGTTCAAACCTGACCTGCCACACTCCACTCCACAGGAATGGGGCAATCCTCCTGTTTACACCTTCCCCAACCCACATGCAAGAGCTTCTGCAGCAGGGACAAGCATGGCTGACACTTGGGCACTTGCTATGAACATTTTGGGCAGCTCTGGAAAGTGACAGCTGGGAACGGAGGCCCAAAGAGGGCAGAGCTGCTCTTCCAGAGCAAACCGGGCATGGAAATGAAGTCCAAAGGGGCTCAGAGAGGCCACGACAAGAGAAGAATTAAAGTGAAGCTGGAAGCCAACAGTCTGGCTCAGACCTTCAGGACTAATCTTGGTCACCTCAGCACTGACTTCTCCCACCAGCTGTAAACCAAGGTACAGACCGACCTGCAGCACCCACCAGCAGTGGTGGGAGAACCAGAGCACACAGAGGAGCAGCCAGCACAGCAACACGTCACTCTTCCCCAGCCAATCAGGACCAGAACGACAGATTGATTCCCACATCCATTTTGCTCCCTAAAAATGAACAGTGAGACAACCAGCAGAGCCCATGCATCACACACTGCCATCGGAACGGGCCATTCTCCAGGAGCTCACCTGAGAGACCAGAAAATCAGGCACCACCATCGCCTCCAGAAGGACCAGGGTAGCCTTTGAGCACTGGTGGGTGGCCACCGTGGTCACACAGCCCCCCAGCACCCACCCACACTCCCCTTGGGAGCTGAGCCCTCTTCCCTTGCCTGCCGGAGAGCAGAGCTGCTTCTGCACAGGCTGTAACATCCCTACCTCAACACCAGGAAAGCAGAAAAGGGCTTTGCAGTATTTGACATTGAGGTCTCTCTGGGGGAACCCCCAGGATCATCCCCCTACAACCCCAGCACTCAACCAGCAGGAACAGGCAGTTCCCTTCACAGCAGCTCTGTGGCAACACATCGATGCAGCCAGACAGAAAAGCACAGGCACACACTGGGGAAAAAAATGGGATTTAGTAACAGCAGCTGATCCCTGGAGGACACAATGGTCATTTCCTAAGGAATGCCAGGATGTGCTGCTCTGCTGCACCTACGTGGGCAAGACAAAAGGGAAAACTGCAGCTTCATCTGATTGCTGTTTGGCCTCTCAAGGCTTTGCTAAACTCAACTTGAACTATGGAGGAGGCAACTGCTGAAAATCATCATCCCCGCATGGTGGTGGCAGAGGAGCTGCACCTGCTCCCCAGCTGCCCCACCACAACCTGCCACATCAGCCCAAACCCATTTTTATGGAGAAGTTGCAACTGCGTTGAGAGATCCATCAGCATGACACGACGCTCCCCATCCAGCTCAAGGACACAGCAGGTGTCTGAGAAAAGCCACCTTTGAAACAGCTGCTGCCAGATGCTTCTGCCAGAGCCTGCAGGAAGGTTGTGGCAAAGGGCAGGGTTGGTCAAGCTGAGGTGCAGCAGGACAGGCTGGGTACGGGCTGCTCACCACAGCTCCTCTGCAAACAGCCTCCTGCAGGTCCATCTTCCAATACTGTTGGTCCCCTCTGAGCACGGCAACAGCAACCATGAGCACAGACAAGGCTGAAAGGCTTGGCAGCAGGAAGGAAGCAATGAGAGGAATGAAAATTCACAGGACGACAGAAGAAAGTCAGCTGAAGTGGCCTAGGGTGCACTGGAGAGCTGTCAGTACTCTGGCTCTCTCCAGCCCTGGCACTGCCATGTCTGGCATGCAGCTTCTATAGCATCTTAGCCTGGCTACAAGAAAAAGGGTAGGCCCACAGAATTGCAGAGGAAGCACTGAAAATGGGTTTCCAGTGTAAAAGAGATGCCTGCCTAGGTTTTGGGGGAACCTGAATCCCTTGCGCCAAGACACAAGAGTTGCTTCATGCACCTCTGCCAGGTCTCTGTGGCCTCCTGAGCCTCTAAGATGGGAAAGTGTCACAAAACACAGGTACTTTGGGATGTCCTGCTCCTTTGAAATCAGTATGGCCTTCTGTGCTGTGACTCCTCCTTGTCAGGGGAGTCCTGAGGCTGGCTTTAAGCCAGGCCTGCTTGAAGTTCTCCCCATGCAGGTTGACTGGGAACATGCACGTGGTCCTCACTCTACTGCACAGAGCCCAGCAACACAGGGCTGGAAAGCAGGAACCCTGCCTGCAGGAACCAGTGCCAACTGGGAATGGGAGCTTCCGAGACTGTCACATCAGCTGGTGCCAGACAAAAACTGGTCCCTTCGCTGGGACACACTGGCTACAGAGATCCAAGCAAGTCCACCTGGCATCGCAAATAATTAAATCTCAAAGAAAGTGTCAAAAACAAAGACTAAGTTTCCATCAGTGACTGCTCGTGGCTTTAGTGGGCAGCATTTGGTGGTGATGGCACAGGAAAGCAGCACAGCCTCTGCTCTGCTGTCCAACACCATGGCGCCCCCCTGAGCTGCCATAAGAGATGTCAGGGCCTCCCAGGGGGTTTGCTCACGCCTCTTTTCAAAACACACAGAACAACTTTTGCTTTCAGCTTTCTACACTTTTGTACACCAGCTTTTATGGCTGATCAGATTGGACATTTGATTTGGGGTTTACTGGGACATCAAGGCAGTGTTTCTTGCATTGAACCAGAATGTGGAAACAATGGCAGGTTTTGAAGGAGGCTGAAGGTACAAGAAACATCTGAAAGCAGCAGTGTGTTTTCTAACATTTGCTAACACAAAACTCTGCCTCCCCTGCTTGCTTTGAATGATGCAAGCTATGGGACACTCCAGGATGCTTTCTCCAAATCCGTCTGTCATCCCAGAGGAATGATTTGACTAGGCAGGCTCTAGTCTGAAACAGAGTGGGGCTGGACCCACACAGCATTTTAGATAAGCCTGAGTCTGAACCTGAGCTGATGCCACGGCCAGCTGCAGCCTGTGCACCACTGTCCCCATGTCTCAGACGGGGCCAGTTGCATTGCAGAACAAAAAAACTCAATCCACCTGTCAGGGAAATGATTTAAAAATGACGGTGCTGGACTACACTGGGTCTCCTTAAACAGCTGTTTGATACGTACAGGGGGGTTCAAATCAACTGCTCATGCCGGATCAGAGATAACTCTACAGGTCTTCTAGGCTACAATTAACAGTTAGTCATGGTTGTGTAAAAAAATGCCTGAGACGTGCTGGTTGTATCTAATGAGGTCACTGCTCAAGAATAACCTGCCACCAGGGAGCACACTCCAGTCACACTAAGGACGTTCCCAGCACTGATCTGATTCACCTCCCACAGTCACTGCTGAGCCGGCGGCTGCCGGGAGCTGCGGGACACGCTGCGGCGCTGGGGGCCGTGGTCTAACCACTCTGAAGGCACTGCCCGTGCCGAGCAGGTCCTAGGACAACACCCTGGAGAGATCTCCTTCCTTCCCACAGTGCTTTCATCAGCCCAGAGCTTCACCTAAGTTGCTCAGATCCAAAGGGAGGCTGGAGCCTCTGTGATCTGCCTGACCTTCAGGTTAGAAAGGTGGTGGTGGGGCCGGCCAAGGTCAGCCAGCTGCTGGTGGTGGGCAGGGGCAAGGGCATCTCCTGTGCCTCGCAGGCAGCGTGGAGGTGCAGGCTGTGAACAGAAGGGCTGTTATAGCATGAGGTTGAGACCACCACTGGCACCCAGGAAAGGAGATATGAGACAAATACTTCAGCTGGGACAGGCATCGTTCACATGCTGGACAAGCTGAGCCACTTGATTTCACACTCTGTTTCTCTAAGCTGTCTGAAGAGTTGGAAGTGCCCAAGAGTGTGTGATTGTGGCTTTGGCTCCTGCCAGACACCTGGAGCCCAAGGAACATCTCCCTGAGCATGAAGTGCTGCCCCTCAACCCCCCACAGCTGCATCCACAACAAGGGGTTTCATCAGGCCTTAGAAAGGACACACAGCACTCACCTCAGCTTCAAACCTCGTGACTTACAGCTTTTTGTTTTCCAAGGGACAGATGCCAAAACTGCTAATTAGATGGGCCACCACAAGAAGGCTGAGCTGTTTTTAGAGCAGACCCTCTACAGCCGGGGCTTTCCAGCCCCCTCCCACACACGCTCTCTGGCACTCCCTGCGGCTTTACCTCCCACCAGGGGCTTGGATGGGAAATTGCCTCCTGTCTGGGCAGCAACTGAACTCCACTTCGGGGACTGTAAGGGAGGCTGGGTTTCGTTTGGGGACCTCCCACTCTGGAAAGTAAAGGTGTGTCAGATCTGTTTTTCCAGAGCGGGAAGGTCCTTTTGGTCACTGCATGTGCAAATCAGTGATCCCCCCAGAAGAAAGTGATCTGGTCCTGGGGCAAACTGCTGGAGCTGGCTGCAAACTGCACTTCAACACCATACCCTAACTTGGGCCCAAAATCCTCAGAAAAAGATAATAAATGCTGTACATTATTTCAAAAGGAAGGCTGGTCACTCTGCTACAGCATCATCAAGTGTGCTGGCCACAGCACTTCAAATGCTGTATGCCATGTGGACAAGACAGCTCTAAAACACTCACAAGTACACTTGGGAGGCAATGGGAGCCAGGGAAAGCATCTGCAGAGACCAGCAGCTCTGCTCCAAGCAATGAACAAAAGCCCAAAGCTGAAGTTCCAACCTAAGCTGAAAATCATCACCAAAAACTCTCAGGGTATTCCTGGGACATGTATGGGAAGGGGGGGGCACAAAATGGTGAAGCACCACAAAGCAGGAGACACCCCCCCCCGCTCCCCCCAGCTCAGGGCCCCAGCACCACTTCTGAAGAGGGGCAGTTTTCTCTACAAGAGGTGTAACTGGGCTCCCCTGGCATCTCCCAGTAGGAACACTGGGCAAGAAGGGACTGACTGCCCAGTCACCTTGTCCCCTGGGCCTCAGGAAGCCACGAAACCCAGATGCAGACATACTCTCCAGCACCACAGGCTTTGGAGTCATATCACTTCAGTTCTGAGTTTTGCACCTACCACAGGCTTCAATTAAAGTGACCTCCTGAAAACCAAGGTGACAACTGACTCCAAGGCAAACATGTCCCCTCCATTTGAATTAGGACCGGTTATCACCACAGGTGACAGTCATCCATCCTCACTAGCTGAGCTCATCTGTTTCTCTAGAAACCTCCCCTCCCAACTTCGTTTAAATACTGCTTAAGACTGCATTCTCCTTCCAAAACGTAGAGAATTCTATTTCCTTATGTCTCAAATAATTCTGTTATGTCCAGAGATGACTGGGGCATAGTTAAACCCTCTCTCTGGGTAACAAAGGAAGTGGAAAGGCCACAGCTGACTATGTGAACACCCCTCTGCAGCCCCCGTCCTCCCATCCCAATCCTGGTGGGGGGCACAGGAAGGGAGGGGGTGGTATGGAAGCATAAAAAAAAGGTGTATAAGATCCGAAGACATGTTGGTAAAACAGGAGAGAGGCAGAGGCAATTGGAGGTACTGCAAGGCAAGAAAATAAACTCTCCAGGGCTTGGAAACCATGACCCCCCTCTGCCTGGCTATCACAGAGCATGTGTTCTTGGTCTTTCCCCTTGCTCTAAACAAGCCAGTTTTAGTTTCTGCAACCTTCCTCAGACTTTCCACCTGACTCTAAAGGCTCCTGCCCCCAGCCTGCTTTTCTGTATGTACATTCAGGCAGACTCATCAGAAAACCCATACATAAAAAGATGTTACTGATTAAAAGGGAAAACTCTGCAGCCCCACCACAAACTGCTTTATCCAAATGCCACTAAATATTTACAAAGTCAGAAAAGTCTGTTTATAAACTCAGACATGCTCTAAGGACTTGAACATTTCATATACTTCACACAGCTTCAAGCAAAAGTGCAGGTCATGTCCAAGCAGATTGCACCCTTTCAGTTTCATATGTCCCTTGCAGACCTGAACTCTGGTCTGCCTGAACAGAAAGGAAAACTGAAATCAGTTTTATTAGTTTTTTTTGCAGTTAGAGCTCTTCAGCTGCCAAACATTTTTTTTTCTCTGTTTGTGCCCTGGTAAGATTAGCAACCCAGAAGTGACAGTATCTCTTGATTTGTAAGCAGATAGCACTAATTCTCTCTCAGTCAGAGCAGATGATTTTTAAATTAGCAAACAATGAATTCGCTCTCAGGGACTTTCCATGTCCTGTCGGAAATAGCGCAGCAAGGGACTTTCCACAGCGGGAGCTGAGCTGCTGCAGGACGTTACAAACGTTGCTGGCTCAGATGCAACTGCTGCACCAGGCAAGCTCTGCTCTGTGGCACCCAACCAACCAGCCCACCCATAAGGCAGGGCTCAACCTCAGTCCAAGGGACCAAGAGAGACTCTGGGCTAACACGGTTGTTTGACACCTCCTTTCACCAGCCCCCCTCAGCCACACATACAATCTCCTAAGCTGTGACCCCATGAGAACAGCCAGGCCTGATTAAATGCCACAGCTCTTTGGGAGGCAGCTGGGAGGAAAGATAACACAAGCCAGACCCTGCCTCCTCCCACAGTTCCCAGGAAAGAACCAGCTTTTCCCAGAGGGCACCAAATAACCCCCGAAGACTGAATGCCTCTGTGGCAGGCAGGAGAGGCAAGCTCAGTCCTGAGCCAAGCAGCACCACTGGAGACCCCTGCTCCCATCACTGGGGACTGCCCCCAGACTCAAACACCGTCACAGCCCAGAGCTGCAGACCTGCAGCCCGGGCACCCTGGAGCCATACCTCTACAAAACATACCCTGTTTTAGTAAAGCACCCCACAGGACCTTTTGAAGATGAAGTTAGAGTAAAAAAGACACAGTTCAGAGCAGTTGTGCAGATCCTGGAGCATCACACACACATGCAGCTTTGCAAGACTTCTCCCAGTGCAAGCCCTGGCTGGACTCAATTCTGTATTCCAACACCTGTAAGACCACACAGGGAGGACCTTTGGCAGATGATGATTTTTGCTGAGCTCTGCAGGAACTCTTTAAGAGGTTGTGTCTTTTTTTAACCCAGGAGAAAAACTTTGGAAGAGCTCATCAGTCACAGCACAATCAGTAGCATTGAAGACTGCTCATTTGGTGTAACAGATGAGCTCACTCACTACAGTCACCATCCTGAACACCACAGCAGGCAACACACTCCTAGTCACTGCTCACCAGCAGAAATTGAAGTGTGGGTAAAACAATCTGCAAGCACCAATAGCACAGCTTGGACCTAGAACCTCAGCAAAACAGACTGTGCTCTGAAATGCAACTCCCAGACTCTCCCTGCTGCATCACTGTTCAGCTTTCAGCTGGACATTCATTCAGCCACAGATCCACACCATAAGCCATGGATGAGGGTTTCATAGCAGAAGAACCATTCAGCACCTACATCCCCTCATCTTTTGGACCAAACTTTTAGCATAAGGAAGTGGAAGGTTCTACACAGAGACAAGGAAGCAGAAGTGCAGAAGCATCTGTCAATGGGCTCAGCAAGCCAGGCAGAAAACTCAGGCACGATCCAGAGCTGTTGTCTCTTCCTGCCATCTTGCACCAGCATTGCGAAGAGAATCCAAATGTTACCCTAGACAGATCAAGGTTACACCTTCCCCTGACCCACATCTCAGTCACTACCATGAACCACAGGGCTACAATCTTTACCTAGAGCAAGTGTTAGAGAGAAATAACATTGATTCCTCTTATCTCAGGCCCCCCACGTGGTTGTTCATCCAATTCAAGAAGGATGACAAAACTGTCCTTCTGGAGCACCCAAGCTTCACAGGTGACTTATTCCCTCACAGCTAGCTGCCAACACACTGTAAGGGCACAGGCTGCCACAGCAGAGCTGTGTCACTCCCTGTCACTCCCAGTAAGAACACGCTTCTCATCAGGCATGTTAGCTGTACACATCCCAAGGACCAGGGCCACAAAAGGCCTGGACAAAGAGCTGATGGGCAATTTGAGAAGAACAGACCTGGAAAAACCATCCTGGCCAGCAGGCTCGTGGCCCAGAAGAGCTTGGAGCGACGGGTGGGCAGCCAGTGACCACAGCCCAGTCCCACTGCCCAGAGGGCAGGTGGCTGGGAACAGAACTGTGGCCAGGCCACTTTCCCCAAGTTTGTGGGCCTGAACTAGGTTTTAGGTTCACATAATACAGAGAACTTCACGGCAGAGCACAGCTGCTTGACAGTTTGCTTGTCTTTTACAGCAGAAAGGAGCAGGTAAAGCAGGTGGTTCCCTCCATGGAAGGGTCGTGCTGGGTGCCTACCATCACAGCCGAGTCTGCAATGGTTTCTCAGCAGGGCACACAGACCTACCTCAGCCAAATCTCTTCAGCTTACAGTGAAGTGTGGGGAGCTGACAGCTTCCACCACCACTGCCAGAGTCAGAGGAAAAGGAAAACCATCAGAGCCTTCCCCAGACACACAGGAAAGAGAAAGGATGCAGACACTGAAAGCCTTGCTTTGATCTTTACCTCGTATTCTTTAATAGTTCCCTTCCAAGTGCAGCCACTGTTGATGCACACAGCAGGCAGACTTTCCACTTCCCGACGAGCAGCGTTGTCTGGGAAAGCCTAAAATGGAAAAAAAAAACAAACAAACAAACAAAAAAATCACTGAGGGGTTGCACTTTTGGTCAGGTCTCTTAATTCTTTCCGAAGACTTTACAGACTCCTCCCAGGCTAGTTGCCACATCACATCCCCAGAGGAGTGCTAATGGCAAACTACTCATTACTACAGTGTGTAAGTAGGGCAGCAGTACAGGAACGTGACCTGGACTGTAAAAGCTGGGGAGTCCACCACAGGAATGAGAACTCTCACTACTGAAGAAAACGTTTCCTAGGAAGAAGGGATTGTCAGAACTTGTGTTTTAAATGTAAACTGAAAGTGGTATTAATGACACCATTGAGCTCCTTTATTTTTTAAAATGCATTTTTACTTACTGAGTTGGGTTCCAAAATAGAAATTCCTTCTTCATATATTCCTTCCTGAATACAGCTGGCACACTTCTGAGGTCCAGCACTAGCAGATGGAGAAATAACCATCACACACAACAAATAGAGGCTGATTTATGATTTAACAATAAAACAATTGCTGGTAACTTTATAACATTCAAGCGTTTCCTTATTTTTAAAACAGCACATTGAGCCTTTGCTCCTGTGTATTTCTGACACCCACTTCTGATTCTAATTTTTTTCCTCCTGATTAACTACCCTATTCAACTTCCCTCACTTAAAGGCAAGAGCAAGACAGAACACTGTGTAACTCTTCTGGAAGGCAGCATGTGCTTAGACTTCCCACATTTTGGCACAAGCATACAATGACTTTGAGGAAGAAGTTCCTTCAGTAGCTGTGATGAAGACTGAAGGAGATGGGTAATTCACCTGGATTGCCACTTGAATGGCAAAAACAATCCAGGAGATTCTGAAAAAGGGAACTTTGAAGGAACCCCTGGAACAATAAAAGCAAGTCAGAGATTACACATTCCCTTAAAGAAGACCTGATGCTGAACCTCAATGATTAAACACAGCTACCTCACCGAGAAGGCTCTAAAAATGAGACTTTTTTTTTTGCTTGAAAATGCCCTTTCAAGCATTTGGTCTTCAGACTGAAGGCACAAAAGTTACCTTATAATTTTCTTCAGACAATAGCAACAGTAGCGATGTCCACACTGGGCTTGGACTGGCCTCCTCAAGATATTTTTGCAATCAGAGCAGAGATATTTGACCTCCAGTTTAGTTCCCAGGATCTCCTTTGCAAATCCAGGCTGGTCTAGATCCAAAGAGCTAGGTGGACTAGAGTTTGCTGCTGCCATGTGAACGAAAAATTCTGACTGTACCTCCAGAGCCTGAAAATAAAAATATTTTCCCTGTTTGATTATAACTGGATGGTGGAAATTTTTCACATAAACTGCATTGCTCACAGCATCCAAACCCCAACAACACAGATAAACCCAGCAATGTAACCCACACACCTGCCTCCACCCAGTTAAAAGTAGGGAAACTTTACAGTTAATTTTAAAACTAAATGCACAACGAAGACAGGGTGGGCAGACCCCAGTGAAATCGCCATCCAAGTTTATTTAAAAGCAGCCTAGACCAAGAAGTCGAGGTTTCTGGCTCAAACCAAGGTAAAATCCCATCCTAAAGCTGACCTGAAATATAAATAAATCACCTCAGTCCACCCAAACCCTGCAGGCACCGAGTGAGGTGCAGCCGAGCCCCCCTTGTCTGCACATCTGTCGGTGGTCCAAAGGGACGGGAATTCTGCCCGGAGCTGGCCGGTCCCGGGAAGATGCCGTGAAACAGCGGTGCCCCGATTTACCGGCAATGCCCCGGCAGGTGCACAGGGCTCTGCAGGGCCGCGAGAGGCACAAGCAAAGCAAAGAGGGGGAGAATGAAACGCGTTTGTGTTGGGCACTTGGGATGAGCTCAGGGCGCGGCTCCCGCCTTCACGCCCCGAATCGACCGCCCGCAGCCACCTGAGCTGCTTCTGACCGAACGGGGCTTCCATGCAAATCCCACGCTTAGTTGCACCCAGACCGCCCGTTCCCCGCCCCGCTGGTTTTCCCGCCCCACACAGGCCCCTCCCGGTGCCGGGGATCCCAGGGGGCGGCAGGAGGCCCGGGCACCGCCCGCCGGGACAGGCGGCGGAGCCGGCTCGGCTCCCCCACGGACCCTGGCAGCCCCCGCAGGAGGAGATTCCCCTGCCGTCCTGACGGGAGGAACGGCTCCACCGGGACCTAGGACTACCCGGTGCCCAGCGCCGAGAGGCTGCTCTCCGGTCCTGTGCGCCCCGGCTGGGCCGGGCTCAAGGCGGAGCGAGGCCCCGGGCGCCGCCGCACGGGGCAGGGCCCGCCTACCCCCCGACCACCGCCCACCCGGCCCTACTTCCCCCCGCCCATGACCCCGGCCCGGTAACGCGGGGGAGGGGGGCGCAGCGCCACACTCACCGGCCGCCTCCGTCCGCGCCCCGCACCGGAAGCGCTCCCGGGCCCCACCCACCGGACACGTGTGAACGCCCCGCCCGCTCGCGCCGGGCCACGCCCCAAGGGGCCAGTGGCCTCTGACGTCCCCGCCACGCCCCGCCGCCCCCGGCACGTGCGCCGGCACCCCCACAACGTCACACCCCCAGCCATGCCCTCGGTCACCCGCACTGTCACCCCACCGTCACTTCCCCCTCACACAGCCCCCCCCCCGTGTCACCTCCCCTCAGTGCCCCCCGGTCACCCTCCCACAGCCTCCCCTCCCCGGCGTCACCTGCTCACCCCATCGCCGCCATCAACCCGTCCTCTGTCACTTCTCCCCTCGCTGTCCCCCCACTGCCTGCCCCCCCCACCATGTCCCTGCCTCAGGCCACTCCCCGGGAAGGGGCCCAGGCCCCCGGACCCCTTCACCCATCCCTCACACCTGCTACTGAGGGATTTGGAGGGACCTTCTCCCCCCACCCTGGGGTCCCACCCTGTGAAGACAGCCACCCTCCCGCCACGACCCCCCCTTCACCCGGCCAGGCGAGCAGCCCCCGCCCCCCAGGCACCGACCCCGGCTCTCAGAGGGTTTTTTTGAGGCGCCTTAAGCCATTCTGAGCAGCACCAGGTGCCCGCTTACCTGCGCGCAGAGCGCCATGGCTGCCCCGCTCCCGCTCGGAGGGGTCGCGGCCGCCGGGGGCACAGGGCAGGGCGGGCGGCAGCGCCGGGCTGGGCTCTAATCAAAAGCAAAACTGACGTGAGGGGAAACGCTGCCGCTCGCCACGCGGCGCTGAGCTCAGCGCGAGGGGCTTTCTGCAGGGGAACTCGGCCGGGAAAGGTCACGGCAGCAGGTTTCCCCCTCGGGGTCCCTCAGGTTTCCCGCTCCGGGTCCCCAGCCCCCGTGTCCCCCTGTCCGGGCTCGCGCGGCAGGGGCTGTCGGACCCCTCAAGGGTGGCGGGGGCTCCAAGGGGCTTCGCTGCCTCCCGCACTGGTGGGACGGGGACCGTGGCGTCTGCAACCGCGGGGAATTCACCCGACGCCGGAGAAATCCTCCCCGGGAAGAACTCTTGTCCCCAACCAAGGTTCTTGACCCGGTGTATAAAGTCCAGTCCACACACAGAGACAAGAGCCGACGTTGTGCAAGATTGGTGCCAGCAAGAAACCAGCACCCCACAGTGACAGGACAGAGTATTTATACAGCAAAGTTGAGATCCAGTTCAATACTTATCACACTTGTCTGTTGTCCTTGATCGGTCTCTTAGCACATAGAGAGGGTGAGGGCTAAAATCTGAGCAGGGGCGTTTCACTGTGATCATAACATCCTGTTATCTGTCCTGTTGTCTGTCCTGTTGACGCTGCACGCAACTATGCCCTGTGACGGAGCCAGTCTGTCAGTCCTTGGCAGGCCAGCGAGTACCACTTAACAGAACCAGGTGCTGGGGTCGGTGCCACCCCCAACAGAGAGGGCGAGGGGTCCCTCCCAGTGATCTCAGTTGCGAGGACAGCGTGGGGGGTCGGAGTAGGGGGGACAGCCAGGGCAGTGTTCCATGAGCCCGAGGCTGCACTGCAGGTGAGCCTGCGGATCCCAACACCTGTCCAGGCTGGATGCTCCCCACAGGGCTGTGGTGACTGTAGGGGGCCCCACAGGGAAGGGGGTGAAGCGAACGAGGTGTCCCCTCACACGTGGTGGCTCCGGGAAGGGCATGATGCTGCTCCCCTGGGACAGGGGACAGCTCCCCTCACTCTGCTGCAACCTCCTTTTTCCTGGCGTAGCAGCTTTTGTCTGGGAAAGCGACTATGAAACCTTTCCCGTCGCTAAAGGTTTTGGCTGGCTGATGTAATTCAAGGAAGAAAAACGCCTTCTCTGCTTCCTGAACAATCCGTGACCCTGGAGCAGTGCTGGGGCAGGACATGCAGTTCCCAAAGACAGGAAACCACCAGGAATGCCATATCTGGAGTGCTGGCTCTGGGATGGGAACCACCTGGGACTGCTCCAGCTGCTGCAGCCCCCCAGCTGCCCCCTCGGGCCATGGGACCAGGTCTGGAAACACGGAGTAACCCCCTCACTAACGTCCCAGGTCCCCTGGGCAGCAGGGCCAAGCATGTGGCGGTGGCAGAAGCCACGGACCGACCGCATGGAGGGGAACCCCCATTCCTGATCAATGACCGTCTCACCCCCTGCCTGGACCCCAGCCGTTCCCCCCGCACGGTGAGCAGGATCCGCAACTCCCCTGGGATGTTTAACACTTCCTCCCCTGCGCCCCTTATGTCAGAAATGACGGAACGAGAGGTCCGGGTTTTCCCGCCTTTACTGCAGAACTTCCCGCATGATTCAGCCGCGGAGCTGAGGGTGTCACTGCCTGACAGGACAGGGACGCAGCGGCCTGTCCCAGCTCCCCTCTCGCCTCCGCCTCACGCAGCTCCCCTGCCACAGGAACACAAACCGGGCAACTTTCCCGCCCAGCGGCCGAAGCCCCGTGCCCGCTACGACCGGCCGGGGCTGGCTGCGGAGCGAGACTCCCTCTCCTCCGACTTGCCAGAGCCCCGAAGGAAACCCCCGGCTCCGGGGCTCCTCCGGACTCTCCAGCGAACACCCGCCTAACCCACCGGCGGCGAATAGAAATACCCCCGCTTCGCTCCGCCCGGCGCTGAGGAACAAGGCGGACGGAAAAGCCTCGCACCGCCCTCCGCACCAGGCCGCGGCCTCCCGGAGGGGCCTGGAATCCGATGGGGGCGGTGAGACGCGAGGACCGGACCAGGCGATCAGGCTAAGGCAGCCATAGCGGCCTTACACTACCTGCGGTCGCCATGGCTCTGCCCAACCGCGCTCTGCTATTGGTCAGAGGTTCTGACAGCAACGCGAACTAAGCCAATCCCCTTCTCGGCACGGGGTTATTGGCAGTGACAGCAGCCTCTCAGACTGCGCAGCCGTGTGCCCGCCCACCTCCGGCCTGTCTTGCACACTAGCCAATAGGATAGCGATCAGGCTGATTGCTAGGTTTCCCCGCTAATGAGAGACCGAACTTTAGGAAAGGCGGCCTCTCATTAGCAGCGGACCGGCCCCGCCTCTTGGGGGGCGGGCACTGGGCTGTGCCCCCGTGAGCGGCGGGCGCGGCCCCGGGCAGTGGCGCGCGGCGGCGGGCGGGGTCGGTAACCGGTAACATGGCGGAGAGTGACTGGGACACGGTTACGGTGCTGCGCAAGAAGGGCCCCAGCGCGGCCCAAGCCAAGTCCAAGCAGGTGACGGGCGGTGGGGGAGCGGCCTAGGCCTGGGCAGGGGCCTGGCGTGGCCGAGGCCCGGGCAAGCCTGCGGCCAAGGCCCAGCTGGTGCTGACGGGGCTGCTGCGGCCCGCGGAGCGCTCACTTCGGATCTTTTCCTCTCCTCAGGCGATCCTGGCAGCGCAGCGGCGCGGAGAGGACGTGGAGACCTCCAAGAAGTGTGGGTATCCCGCGGCCTGACGGGGGAGGCCCGGGGAGCTGGACCCGCCGGTGTCTTGGCCCCCAGCCCGGTGTCAGGCCTGGTCTCTTCCCGGCCCGCCCCACCGCGAAGGCGGTGCCTGGAAAAGAGGGGGCATAATGCAGGACCCCCCAGCTAATCCAAAGGTCGTCCCGACTGGGGCTGCACAGATCTGAGACCCACCCGGGCGGGCAGGCAGCACCCTAGGGAAGCGGGGAGCACCCCAAGGAGGGCAGGCAGCACCCCAGAGAAGCAGGGAGTGCTCCCCTGTAGCCAGCTCTGAGTTTATTGTTGCTCAGAGCTGAGCTAGTGTTTGCAAAGCTCTTGGAAGAGCTTTCATGATCAGAAAAAAAATTAAACTCTGAATTTTTGCACCTTATTTCTGTCGTTGAGAACATATGTTTAAGGATTTCACTGACTGCTGATCTTCTTGTGGCATTGCTCTTTAAAAACTCCCTGCTTCCTGTCTGAGATAAATTCTGAGGTTCTGTCACCATAGGGAGGAGATGATGATGTTTGGAAATAAATAACTAGATAATCTTTGAACAAGGTTTAGTCAGCCTTATTGAGACTGAATATCAGAGACTATTGTGTGAGAGAGGATTCAAACCATGACTAATACTGTAACTAAAATGAGAGAAATAACATGGCTTTGAACTGCTTTCTTCAAAGGTAAGTGGAGTCTTAAAAGACATAAGAAAGTTGATTAAAAGCCACTTATTCATGCTACCTTATACCTGAGCAAACAAGGTTCAAGCTCAAATATTAACTCACCCCCACACCACAACGCAAACGTGTGTCTGGGGCGAAGTTTGAGTAATAAATCCCCAGGCAACAGCAACATCTGGAGTGAAGTTCAGATGCAAAGTAAAGCAAGGGGAGGGCTCTGCCTGGCTGTGTTCAGACATGGGCATAACCTGGATTGAGATAAAGTGTTCGACCTGCAGCAAGCAGGATCGGTGCCCGTGTTAAAGCCTTGAAAGCTCCCTGGGGTCCTGGGCAGCTGAGTGCTTAGAGCAGGTGCTTTGATACTTTTTGGCACAGCTCTGAGCCTTGTTTTTGTCCTTGTTTTGTTTTTTATTCTTTGATTAACAGGGGCAGCAGGCCAGAACAAACAACACTTTATTACAAAGAACACTGCCAAGCTCGACCGAGAGACAGAAGAGTTGCACCATGACAGAGTTCCCCTGGAGGTGGGCAAAGTGATCCAGCAGGGCCGGCAGAGCAAGGGCATGACACAGAAGGACTTGGCCACGGTGAGTGCAGGTGGGGCCTGCTGGTCTCTGCCCCTGCTCTCCTGAGGCAGCTTTGAGCACCTCGAGGTGAGGGTGGACACTCCTCCTGTCCTGTCGTGGGCAGCTGCAGTGGGATGGTGTCACGAGCAGGGGGTTGGGTGAATGCAGCATCTCTGCTCTTTGATCTCCGGGCAATGTTAGTTACCTAGGAAATGTTTTAGGGGTTTATCTGTGCAGCCCTTGAGCACCTGCTTGGAGACAGAGCGTTGCTGTGGCTGGTGAGCTGGTGGGAGGATTTTATTTTTCCCCTGCCATCAAGTCAGCAGCCTTGTGAGGTTTTTTGTACCATCTGGGGCTGATGCAGTGCTCGGAAGCTCGCTGCTGCGTTGAGGAACAGCAAGACATGGTGTTACTGCTCCTGCAGGGAGGCTGAGGGGGGTCAAAGTCTGTCCAGGGTGGGTGTCACCAGTGCTGTGTCACTCAAATACTGGAGGGAGGTGATAGTTGGGGTGGATTGAGCCTGGAAATAGCGTTTTTGTCTTCCAGTCCTGGGGTAATTAGAGGCTGTTGGTGATCAGAGGGTTGCTGCTGGGTGTTGGTTGTGCATGGAGCTGGTGTTGGAGACGCCTCCTCTCTTTTTAGAAAATCAATGAAAAACCACAAGTTATTGCTGACTACGAATCAGGAAGAGCAATCCCCAACAACCAGGTTATGGGCAAGATTGAAAGAGCCATTGGTAAGTTAAGAAAGGAGAGTTCAAGACTCAGAACACTTGTTTTCAGTGCCTGGGAGGGCTGTGTTGGGTTATTTACATGTTCCACAACAGGAGCAGTTGCTGGCTGTAGGTCACTGTGGGTGCAGTGTCATTAAGTTGTGTTCTGATAAAACTTGAAGCCTGAAAACCTGAAGCCTGAAACCAGAGCTCAGAGCTCTCGTTCTCCTTCATTCATCACCATACCCTGAGGACCACCCTGGTGTGCTTCTCCCCCAAAATATGTGAGAACCTGAGCCACAGGAAGGCCTGATGATACTTGGGAAAGGATCTTGCAGCCACTAGTATTGATGTTACTCTCCTAGGCCTGTTCAGACACCATTTTCCAGGAAGATAATGTGCAGGCAAGAATTGGAACTTTGAAACTAGTCTGGTGCTCCTAGAAACTGCAGTAGGATTCTCCCTAGCTCAGCTGCCCCACCCTCTGTTTTGGATGTTCTCTTCCTTATAGCCCAACATTTTAGGAAATAAGGTTATCGGGTAAAATCATAAATCATAAAATGATCATCATAGAATGGCTGTGCACTGCTGGCAGCTGATGGCAGCCTCCTTTGTCTTATTCCAGGCCTTAAACTGCGTGGGAAGGATATTGGAAAACCGCTGGAAACCGGCCCCAAAGGGAAATGACAACAAAGCCTCGAAGTCAGTTTGTTCAGACTGATCTCACCTGGCTGGTTCTCCTCGTCTACTAGGATCTCTCTGTGCATTGCCAAGCTGAACAAGAGGGTTTCAGACTTGCTTTGGGGGGGAAATCTGCCGAATCTGTTCCTGCTGTAAAAAGACAACCTTAAAGAAGCGATTTTCCTGATTTTGTTTTTCCTTCCTCCTTTCCAGAGTTTGAGGAACTAAGCCCCAAAAAACCTGCATCTGATTTGCCAGAAAACATGTGCGTCTTGATGTTTAGAAGCAGCTCGTGTTAAGACACTTGGGGCGGGGGGGGGGGATCTGAAATGGGATCACTTAATTGGAAAAAACTGGGGGATGGGTGGGAGAGATTATATATAAATAATAGGGGTGAGTTGGGGGTGTCTGCATTTGAGATGATGGCTTGGTCACTGCTTCACGATGACAGTTTTGTTCCTTCCAGCCTGTTTTAAAGAGCTCTATAATAAAGTTTGATACCCTTAGTCTCACAGGGTGGCTGCTGTGTCTCCACCAGGTGCTGGTAAAGCATGTGTTTGGGGGAGACCAGAGCTGCAGCCCCTCTTTCTGTGGGCAGCTGCAATTCCTGGTACTGCCTGGGGGGTCTGGGGTAGCTCCTGGCTGCCCAACCCCCTTCCCTGGGGGGGGAGCAAGCTGCAGCTTTGGCTCCCAGCCCAGAGCTGAAATAAATCCTCTAGTTTGATGGTTTGTGGAGGTTAAGAGGAGGCTCTGGAACTCTGCGGGATGAAGGGGGAGCAGAGGCACTTGGTCGGGCAGTTGCAGAGAGCCAGAGTCCTTGTCTCGCCTCCCCTGACCCAAGGGCAGAGCTTTGGGGGCTCGTTCCTGCAGGATGGGGCTGTGCTGGAGCTGGGGGATGGTGCTCGATGGGACTGGGAAGGACAGATGGGACCTGAGCAGGACAGAGCTGAGGGGAGAGCTGTCTGCAGTAGGACCAGAGGGAAAATGGGTTGTGGTGGTGGCCCGGGAGAGCAGGACGCCCCAGTCCCCCCTCCGGAGGAGCTTGGGGTTTGGGGAGGGCAGGATCCCGGGTGGGCAGCTCACCACTGAACTGCTCTGTGCTGTTGGACCTGGGGGCCAAGGTTGGCTACAGGCTGCTCAGGTGCTGCACGGTATTAAATTCAGTTTTGAAAGCTGGAGGGGGAAGAGAGGGGCCCTGGGCCTGGGTGTAGGGGTGGGCACTGGGCCCTGAGCGCCTGGGGAACGTTTTTCCCAATGACATTTAAATACAAATCCTCACGAACTTTTGGAAGATGCCTGGGAGGTCCTACAGTGGGGTCAGGGCTGCTCTCTGCCTGCAGCTGTGCTGTGTGGTGCCCCCCACTCTCCTCCCAGTCCCCCTCCAAGGCCAGCAGAAGCACTGGGTTTCCTCCCCACAGGGCCCTGTGCCCTGGGAGCTCTTGTGCCTAATCCTGGCTGCTGGAAGGGGGTCATGCCCCATGCAGCACCCGCTGAGCTGCCAGCCCTGAGAGGGCCAGGACTGTGCAATTCACCCCCCCTCTATATCTGGGATCCTGCTGGGACAAGGGTGGCGGCTGTGAGGAGCTCCTGCTGGTGGCACCTGTCAAAGCATGGGCACGGTGCTACAGCTCAGTGAGGAAAGTTCACATTACAAAAGCTAATAATGCTTTTCCCGAGCGCTTGGAGGTAGTGGAGGCAGCGGCACGTCCCTCTGGGGGCTGGTGCCCCGGGGGCAGCACCCATGGCACCTCCCCGCTGCCCGGTGTCCGATGCCAAGAGCCAGAGGCAGCTGCTGGAGTGTGAGGTGCTGCTGGAGGGGGCTGCTCTGCCCCGCGGCCTCTCGCAGGGCTGGGCAGGCAGTTACTGCTCCTGGCTCCTGATTTCAGGCCTCATCCCCCTCTTTTGGCACTGATGAGATAGTGACCTTGTCCTGCAAAGGAAGGTGAGCAGCAGGTGATCACAGCACACCTGGGCAGTGTCTAATTTGAAATACAAGGACTTCTTCCAAGCTGTGGAGGGGAGAACCTATGTGCCAGCTCACCACGACCCCAGCAGAGGAGCCAAATCCCCAGCACACCCAGGGGCTCCATAGCCTCTTTTGGGGTCAGTCCCGGGACTGGTGTCTCTGCTGGGGACTACATGGCACCCAGTCCACCAAAGGAAACTGCAGCTGAAGCTGCCTCTCACGGTGTGCAGCTGTGGTTTGCAGAGGACAAGCAATGTTTGGGTGCCTCACTCCCAGCAGGCTCCAAGTTGGAGGATCCACAGCCTCAGCTCCTTCTGGAGCAGCTGGCTGATGGCAGCAGCAGCATTTCTGGGTCAGTCCTATAGCTCAGGGTCACTTGCTCACCGGTGACCAGGTAAGAGCCAAGCCCTTTGGACCTCCCTGCCATGTTGGCAGTGTAGGCACAGGAGGAGCCTGCTGGGATCTGCTAAGCTTTTTGGAAAATGCTGTCTTGACTCGGTTTGGGGCAAGTGGGAGCCCTTTCCCCTGTTCTTACATCTCGAAAAGTGATGTTGTCGAAGCCCTGGGGAACGTTGCTCTCTGCCAGCGACCCACTCGCCAGCCCTCGCCGCTTTAGCCAGTACCAGCCACCAGCAGCCACCAGCACCAGGACAATGATGGTCAGGAGAACACTCAGCACCACCTCCACCGTGAAGCTGCTGGAGGATTTCTCTGCAGGGAGAGAAGATGCTGCCAGGCTCAGCCTGCCACCCAGGAGAGCTGGACCCAGTCCCGAGTGGTGCTGGGTCAACCTTTCACAGCCAGAACCAGCCACAGACCTTCCACTGGCATCGCTGGGCTGGAATGGCAGCCCCTCCCAGTGCTGTACACAATGTCATCCAGAGCTACTGTCCCCTCCATCGGCCACCTCTGTGTGCTGATCTCAAAGATGAGCTGTTGGGAAAGATGGGATGGGGGGGGTGCTGCATGGGGTGGGCTCCTTGCACCCTCTGAGGGACCCCCACCCCAGGGTGGCCCCGCTCACCTGGAATTCACTGGGGCTCTGCATGGGCACCACGGCTCCCTGCCAGCCCTGGCTCTGGTGCCCTGGCACGCTCCACACCGTGCGCTGCCCTGCCAGGCTGTGCACCATCACCCGCAGCTCCCCACAGGCTGCAATGTGGAGGGGGACAACTGTGCTGGCACCAATGGCTACCTGGAGACCTCGAGAGCCACCAGGCCCTCCCAGATGAGCCATTGTCCCCTGAGATGGCAGCACACAGTGGGAATGGGCCATCCCCATTACCCAACCGGAGCTAAACTAGAGAGTCTATGGTCCCATGGGTGGGGAGGGGGTTTGGAACCCCTGACCAAGTCCCCACTTCCATCATGGTGGGCTCCCAACCCTCTCCCCAGGGCCAGCAGCTCCTTCCTGCCCCTGCAGTTGCTCACAGAGATGCTCCGGGATGTCCATGTGGTACCAGAACCACAGGCAGGAGTCGGCAGCAGCAGGCAGGTGCTGGCTCTCCAGCCGGGCGGTGGTGCCCCCGGGGCCCAGCACACTGGTGTCAAAGTGCATGTAGTGACCTGGATGGGTAGGGACAGAGCACAGGGTGTCCTCCAGCTCTGCAGCCCACCCTGTGAATCCTGCTCCCCCCCCCTCAAATGCCCATATATATGCCCAGAGGATTGCACCCCCACCCTGCTCTTCACTGCCTCTGGGACTGAGTCATCCCTCGCGAGGATGGGGATGCTATGGAGCCAGGACTCCAAGGACATTCCCGGGTCACCCCATCCATCCCCAGCCCCTGTTCCTTCACCCATCTGGTGCCCTAGGGGGCCTCCTACCATCCCTTGTGCCCAGGGTGTGATCCTGCTCAGGGCTGGGGTACTTGGCAAGGGTGATCCCACTCTTCCAGCCCCAGGCAAAGCCATGCAGGTGGGGGTCCAAGGGGCTGCTCCAGCCACACGTGTCCCTCTCAAAGTCACAGGACCCTGGGAGGAAAAAAAGGGGGGGGGGCTGTCATGCACCCTGTGCCACAGGCACCCATTGTTCAGTGGAAGCTGGGGCATTGAGGGGAACAACCCCCAGCCCCCTCCCCACTGCACCCCAGCAGGGTGCCTAGTGGCCACAGCCACCAGGATGAGATGAGCTGTCCCCATCCCATGGCTGTGTGTCCCCAAGGGGTTCCCTGTCCCCTGCACCAGTCTGCAGTGCCCCCATGGTGTGGGCTGTCACCTGGCTCGGGGCAGGCTCCTTCTGACACGTGCAGGTCATCCAGCGCGATGTACCCATGGTCACCCCCAGCTCCCACCGCCTCAAATATGACCTGCCGGAGGGGTGGGCTGAGGCTGGCAGCCCCCATGCTGTCCTCGTCACCTCCAGCCTGTCCCTAGGTGACCAGAAGACCCCCGGCACCCTGCCCCATCTCACCTGCCAGTCCCCATCTGGCTGGACGGTGACATGGCCACGGTGCCAGGCATCCCCCTCCATGGTGCTCACACTCATCACCTTCCTCCGCACCATGCTCTGCTCCACAAAGATGCCAAGGGAGCCTGTCCAGGGCACCCACCATGGAGGGGGTGCTCCAGGGCTGTGCCATGCAGGACCCCCACCCATTCAGAGGTGCCCCAGGGGCTTCACAGAGGGTCACAACTCTCACCTGGGGTCCGGGCACTCATCTGGTACCAGAAGGCCAAACACTGGGTGGACGCAGAGCGCTGGTAGGGCTGGGAGGTGAGGGCAGCTGCTTGCCCCGCAGGCAGGGAGCCTCTGCCCATGCTCACCACCATGTAATGGCCTGGGGGGAGAGAAGCCCCCACACCGTGACCCCCACCCAGCCCTGCTGGGGGCACCAGGGGACTGATGGGGCTGGGGAATCCCCCTGGGTTTGGGGAGTCTGGGGGATATGGAGCTCCGTACAGTGGTGGCCTCTGCACATCCTGGCAAAGCAGGCAAGGAGGGCAGGCAGGACACTCAGGACAGGCAGAGCAGGCAGGGAGGGCAGGCAGGACACTGAGAGCAGGCAGAGCAGGCAGGGAGGGCAGGCAGGACACTCAGGGCAGGCAGAGCAGGCAGGGAGGGCAGGCAGGACACTGAGAGCAGGCAGAGCAGGCAGGGAGGGCAGGCAGGACACTCAGGGCAGGCAGAGCAGGCAGGGAGGGCAGGCAGGACACTCAGAGCAGGCAGAGCAGGCAGGGAGGGCAGGCAGGACACTCAGGGCAGGCAGAGCAGGCAGGGAGGGCAGGCAGGACACTGAGAGCAGGCAGAGCAGGCAGGGAGGGCAGGCAGGACACTCAGGGCAGGCAGAGCAGGCAGGGAGGGCAGGCAGGACACTCAGAGCAGGCAGAGCAGGCAGGGAGGGCAGGCAGGACACTCAGGACAGGCAGAGCAGGCAGGGAGGGCAGGCAGGACACTGAGAGCAGGCAGAGCAGGCAGGGAGGGCAGGCAGGACACTGAGAGCAGGCAGAGCAGGCAGGGAGGGCAGGCAGGACACTCAGAGCAGGCAAAAGGCTCCACCAGAGCATCAGGCAGCCATGGCCCTGGTACCTGCAGAGGTGCCAGTGGTGTGGTCAGCCTGGGGACCGGCAGCTGTGCCGGTGCCGTTGCTCTGCCGCTGCCAGCTGTGCTGCCCGCTGCCCACCAGCCCACACTCATCCACCTCGAAGGAGCAGGAGGGCTCGGCCCCACAGGGCCCAGATGTCAGCGCCAGGTCGTCCAGTGCCATGTCCCCCTGGAATCCATCCCGCAGGGCCTCGAAGGCCACCTGCCACCCAGACAGCAGCATCAGATGGCCCTGCACCCCGCTGGCACCCGGCGGGATGGGGCATCTCGGCCCTCACCCGGTACCGCCGCCGGCCTGTGATGGGCAGTGTGGCCTGTCCCCGGTGCCAGAGGCTGCCGTGGGTCCCCTGCTGGGTCCACAGCACCGTGTCCTCTGCTCCCTCCAGCCGCAGCTTGAGGTTCAGGGTGCCTGGGCAGAGGGGAGCATCAGGCTGCTATCCCACACCCCTTGGGGACTCCCTGGTCCCCCAAGGAGCAGAGAGGGGCTGGGGTGTCCCCAGGAGGCTGCCGTGGGGCCGTGTACCGATCTGCGGGCCGGCTAGACGGTACCAGAAGGAGAGGCAGTGTGGGGCAGTGGTGGGCTCCTGGCTGTAGGTGATGAGCTGTGCCCGCTGCCCGTGGCTCCATGGTGCAGAGGGGTCCACTGCCATGAAGTAGCCTGAGTGTCGGGGACAACCAGGGTGGAGGGGTCACAGACATGGGTGCTCCAGTTTGTACCCACATCACCCACACCCCAGTCCTGGATCCGGGTGTCCTGGGTGGGCCCAGCTGAGCTCGCCCTCCAGGTATGGGGCTGCTTGGAGCGTGCCGGGCACATCCCAGCCCTGGGGACAAGAGGCTGTGGAGTCCCCTGGGCTACCTGGGGTCCCCAGGAGAGGAACCAGCCCCTTACCCGAGCCAGTGGTGTGGTCGGGGCCCTGTCCCTGCCCTGTGCCATGGACCCATCTGAAGTCACTGGACTGATCCTGGTACCAGCCGCACATGCCCCTCTCGAAGTTGCAGGACAGCTCTGGCCAGAGAGAGGGGACCATGGCGAAGGAATGAAGATAGGGTGTCCCACAATCAAACAGGTCCCCAAAATGTCCCTTTCCCTCTGCACCCCTGCCCCACTCCCCCAGTTAACTGCACGCAGCTGCCCTGGGGCAGGATGAGAGCTCGGCCCCAGCCCCAGGGCTTCTGCACCGTGGTCCTGTCCTTGAGCTGGGGACAGGGTGACAGTCACCAGGCAGCCTCTGTGGGAGCAGCGCCCATCTCTGTGGGCTGGGATCCAGGATCCCCTCCTGCTGCCCTCCCTGCCCCTGGCCATACCCGTGGCCCCTGGTGGCACCACGTCGGGGTGACACTGCACGAACGTCACGTTGTCAATGGCAGCGGCGCTCACCAAGTCCTGCAGATCTATCAGCCCCAGCAGCTCGACCTGGGGTGCCAAAGCATCTGTGAGCCTGGGGTGCCTGGTGGCACTGGCACTGCCCTGCCAGTTGCCAGCCAGGCTGGTTCCTTTGTTCCCGGGAGCACCTGGAAGGGCCGGGTCCTCTCTCCCAGTGGGACACTGACATGTCCCTCAGCTGTGCCGCGGTGCCCTGATGTGTGCCAGGCCAGGTCAGTGGTGCCAGCGGCATGATCTGCGACACTGACAGCGAGGAAGCCTGGGCAGGAGAGGGGGGGCTGTGGGGACAAACACCCCCAGCCACCCCCTGGGAACCCTCTGAGGCCCTGGCACCCACCCAGCCCAAGGCCAGAGGGGACAGGGACACCCCAGCTCCAGTATGGAGTGATGGGGGAGAGCGGGACTGGCAGAGGCAGCAAAGGCAGGGAGGTGGTGGGGGTATCTGCCCTGTGCCAGGGCACTCCAGAGCCAGGCAGGGAGCAGGCAGGGCACCCTGGGGATGGGCAGGACACAGACAGGACACCCTGGGGGTGAGCACGGGATTACCTTGGGGTCCACTGCGGATGTGGTAGCTCATCTCCAGGGTGCAGGCAGGGCCAGAGGGGCCCAGCAGAGGTGTGCGTGCCTTGGCAGCAGCCACCATTTGTCCTTCCCCTGCCTGGAGAGCCAGGAAAGCCCCTGGACAAGGAAACACCCTGAGAAGTCAGGGCAGGGGCCCCACATCCCTGGCTGCACCCCTTCAGCACAGCATCCTGCCTGGGCATCACCCCCACCCTTCCCATGGGGCATATACCCATCCCAGCTGGGCAGGAGCAGGGAGTCCCTGCACCCTGGGAGCCCCTGTAGTGCTAAGGACCAAAAGGCATCATCTGGGTGGTGGGAATGGCCTCACCAGTGAGGAATGTGGCAGCAGACTCGGTGGGCTCGGTGCCCCTCTGCAGACCCCAGCGCAGCCGCCCCACGCTGACATCATGCCAGCCCCCAGCCCCTGCCTCGAAGGTGGTTGCTCCTGCAAAAGTCCAGGCTCAGCTCTGCTGGGCCACCACACATTCTGGGGGCTGGTGGGCACCTGTGTCCTCCAGCTGGGCCAGCCAGGGGGTGCCCGGGTCACCCTTCCCGGTTCCCTCTGCTGCCTGGCTGCCCAGGCGCCGGTGCCCACCCTGGGCTCTCACCGCAACGTTGCTCGTCAGATCCATCGGCACACGTCTGGGCGAAGTCACAGGCCAGCTCCGTGCTGATGCAGCCCCCGCTGTCACAGGCCACCTCCTCGGCCGTGCAGGGGCTGGCACCCGTCTGGCTCGGCAGCGTGGGTGAAGGCTTCTCTGATGGTGAAACCCCCCGGGATAGAAAGCACTGGTGAGGGGGCCCAGCAGCATCGGCATCACCCCTTCAAGCCACGGTCCCCTGTCCCTGGCCATCTCCTTTGCTTCCCATGTCCCCCAGCCCCATCCCTGCCCTGCTGGCTGCCACCAGGTGAAGGGGATGGAGGGGCTTGGTGAGAGCTGCCTGGGTGACATGGCAGCAGGTTTTGGGGCCAGGGGGTGGAAGGTGTCACAGCTGCAGGACAAAGACACCAGGCAAGCTTGGTTGTGGTCCCCAGGGCAAGTGCTTGCCATGCTGTGCCCAGGATGGTCACCATGATGAGCAGAGGGACAGACAGACCCTGTGGTGGGCCATTCAGGGGTGGTGCCATGGGCACAAGACACCCAGGGACAGCTGGTCGTGCTGGGCACAAGACACCTGGGGATAGCTGCCCATGCTGGAGCAGGGGTGGGGGACAGCCACCCTCCAGCTCACCCTGCTCCTGCACGCAGCCTGGGGACAGTATCAGGTCATCAATGGCCACAGTGCCTCTGCTGCCAGCCACCCCCTCGATCAGCACCTGCAGGGAAGCACCACGTGGCAGTGTCAATGTGGGGTCTTGCACAGTACGGAGGGGCTGGGAGATGGCACCAGGCTTGGGGGGAACACCAGGGACTCATGGGACAGGGGAATCCTGTGATCAACCAACATGTGCTTCCCCAGGAGGGGGCTTGGTGGGAGCAGGGGCAATATTGTGGCTGGAAGGGATGGGAGGGCTATGGTGGGCCTGGGGTGATGGTGCTGCCTGTGCACACAGCCATGGCCCATGGCTGCCCTGGGTGCTGCTGTGGTGCTCTCAGGGTGCCACTGGTGTGTCCGCCAAGGCCAGCTGGGAGGGGGTTGAGTTGTGTGGGTGGCCCTGGGGGACAGCAGACAGGACAGTGGGAAGACAGGGGGTGACGTGGGATGGGTGAAGACACCCCGCACCCTGTTTCCAGTGGGGTAGTCCCTGGGCTGGGGGGCGGAATTTGGAGGTGTGGGCACAGGGACATGGGGGTGGCACATGCCAGCACCAGAGGCTCAGCTCTGGTGTCCAGTTCCCAGTTAAGTCCCTACTCCATGTCCCAGAGGTGTGTACTGGGAGTGGCCCTGAGTCCCTCTCCCTGCTGGCAGCCCAGTTTGCCCCAGGGTGGCCTCAGCCCACCTTGAAGCTTCCTGTCACATTGAAGTCCACTCTCTCCCGGACCCAGAAGCTGCCCAGGTCCCCTGTCCTCTCCCTCACCAGGTGCTTGGTAGAGCTGGTCACATAGGAGATGCTGAGGCTGCTGATGGCTGAGCCATGGAGGTGGCAGTACAGCACAAGCTGGGGACAGAGGATGAGTGAGCCCTGAAGCCCTGGGCAGGGGCACACAGCCCCCCCCCTCCCCCCCCCCACATGGCTGCTGCCCCACAGGGTGATCACAAAGGTGGGGCTGGAGGAGCTCAGAGCTCCCAACAGGCACCAAACCATCCCCCAAAACCCACTGCCCTTCCCAAGCAAAGGGCCAATCCCAGCCTCAGCCCCATGTGGGGGTCCCCAACGCTGGGGACCTCGTTCCCTGCCACCACCGTGCCCCCACGGGCTGTGATGTGGGTCCCCAGCTGTGACTCACGGAGCAGGAGTTGGTGGCCTGGAATGTGGGACTGCTGAGCCGGGCAGGGCCAGCGGCCCCTGTGGCCGAGGCACTGCCCACATGGAGAAAAAAACCTGTCGGAGATGCCGGGAAGGGGCTGAGTGGTGCCAGGCTGGGGGCACAGGTGCAAGAACCTGGTTTCCCTGAAGTCTTCAGCTGAGCCCAGGCATGTGTTACCCCAGGGGCCAGAGGGGCACACTGGCCAGTGGCGCCCTAGGGGCTGCCCTGGGGAGCCGGTGCCGGTTCACGTACCTGCCCTGCTGTTGTGGCTGTGGTCCCGGGTGGGGACACTATCCCCCGACCCCAGGCTAAGGCTCGTGTTCCTCTCCCATGCTGGCTGCCCCACCTCGATCTCCCAGCTGCAGAGACCTTGCTCAAAGGAGCAGCGGGTGAAGGGCTCTGCGGGGAGGGAGGGAGAGCAGTGACCCAGGGCGCTCCCTGCCATGGGCTGACCCCTCTGCCAAACCCTTGGGGTGATTTAGCCCCTCCTGCCACACGGCTGTGGGGTAGAGCTGGGTTGAATCCTGCCAGCCCCACAGTCCAGATTTGCCCTGTCAGGGCAGACCCCCAGCCCGCTCGTGGGGTCGGGGGGCCACTGGGCAGGATCCCCCCCGGGGCCAGGGATGCTCACTGCACCGCGCCGCATCCTCGTCCGAGCCGTCTCCGCAGTCCTCGGTGCCGTCGCAGAAGCGGCGCTGGGCCAGGCAGCTGCCCTGCCCGCAGGGGCTCTGCTCCGCCCTGCAGAGCGGCTGCCCGGGCTCTGAGGGGGTGGGACACGCCGTCAGCACACGGCTGACCCCGCAGGGACCCCAGCGTGTGCTGGCCACCCCCACATCCTTCCCTGGGCTCACTGAAGGACGGGCTTTTGCTACCCACCCCACAGCCTGGCCAAGGCAAGGTGCCCCCCAGATACCACAAACAGCTGGCAGCTCCCCGAGGCTGTAAAGCCCAAAGGAAATGCCCTGGGGATCCCGGCTCCTGTCTTATCCCCGTGGACACGGGCCTCACCCTGCAAGCCGCAGTTCCTGAAGATGATGTCATCGAGTGCCACCTCTGCCCCACTTGCGGGTGGTTGGGTCAGGGAGAAGATAAGCTGCCGACGAGACACCAGAGGGTGTGAGCTGAGCCCCTGCCCAAGTCACCCAGGCAGCCTTGGCTCCCCATGCATCCCTGGCTCCTCCAGCCCCAGCTCGGTGGCTGGTGCCTGGATACTAACATGGCCCCATCTCACCTGAAACTGCTGCGTGACCCGGCCCAGGTAGGTGACCAGCTGGTGCCAACCTTTGCCTTGGTGCCTTGGGCTCTGCCACAGCTCCACCACCTCGTCCCTGTGCACCATGGCCAGGCGCAGCACTGGCTGCTCCATCTGGTTCAGCCCTGCGGGAGCCCCAAAACATGGACCTTGGCACTGGGCAACCCACAAAGATGAGCCAAGACCCACCAGCTCTGGGGACCAGAGATGAGACCGCTGGGTCCCACCAGCTCTGCTTGTGGAGCATAGATGAGGCAAGTGGGATGGCAAGAACCCATCTCAAGGTGCCAGTAGCTCTGTCTCTGTCATAAGGGTAGATGGTCCCGTCCCTCCCTGCTGCCCCCACCGTTGCTTCCCTGTGCCTGGTACCCTGAGGCCCGGCCATGCCCGTCGTGGGTTCCCTCACCGCTTCCTGAGAGGTGGTACCAGGCCCTGATCTCACACATGGCAGCTGCTTCCCACATCACTGGTGACCTGAGCCAGGCTGTGGCCGTGGTCTTTGCCGGGGGAGACACGGTCATCATGAACCACCCTGCAGAGGGCAAAGAGCAGAGCAGAAGCTGCAGCCCCATGGGATGGCCCTGAAGACACAGCTAGCACTGCTGCTGCCCCACCATGGGTCTGCTCCATCCCTTGCACCCTACAAGGATGGGTGTCCTGGCACACTGGCTTCAGGGCACCCATGGCCCAGGGGTGTGGTTTTGTGGGTGCCCAAAGCCCACTCAGCAGCCCAGCAGCTCCAGCTTACCCAGGTCAGTGGCCACGGTGTGGTCTGAGTGGGGACCTGTGCCCCACGCAGCCCGGCTGGCCCGGCCCCGCACCCATCTGTGAGCCGAGGTGCTCACGTCCTGCCAGCCGCAGTCGCCTTCCTCGAAATCACAGGTGAAGGGGGTGCCCAGCACCGCTGAGCCCCGCAGGTACCCTGGGGTGGGCAGACAGGGTGTCAGGGCTGGGCTGGGACCATCCTGGGGACCTGTACCCACCTGGGGACCTGCACCCACCCTGGGGTCTGGACCCACACTGGGATCCTGCACCCACCCGGGGGGATCTACCCAGACAACCTGTATCCAGCCTGAGAACGTATGCCCACCTCAGACACTTGCACCCACTCTACCTGAGGGACCATCATCCACAATGGGGTCCTGCACCCACCCTTGACACCAGCACCCATCCCAGGGACCTGCACCCATGGTGCCCCCAGCTCCATTGCCTGCCCTCGCCCCAGGAGCAGGGTCTGGGAATGGGGCCAGGGATCGGGGGCCGTTGGGGGAGTCTGGGCACCCACCACACTGATTCTCATCGGAGCAGTCGCTGCAGTTGCAGACAAAGTCACAGAGCTGCTCGGCTGCGCTGCTGCAGCTGTTGACCACCATAGACCCACCGGGGAGGACAGTGACAGCTACAGGAGAGACAATGGGGCTGAAATCCCTGCAGGCACCGAGGCACAATGCCCATGGCAGTGACAGAGGGCACACGTGGCCTTCAGGTGATGTTTGTCTGGGCCCTCAGCAGCATTGTCCCTTGGATGGGACCCCCTGCCTCTGCTCCCTACCACCCTGCACCTCCCCCACCTCCCACTTCACTGTCTCCCACTGCCAGCCCCTGGGGTGCCAGAGCCCATCTGGTCTGGGCTGGGACACTGACCCACACACCCCTGTTTTGAGTCTCAACCCCCATTTTGGGGGAAACAGGACAATATGAGCATTTTCTTCCCCACACTGAGCAATGCCACTGGCAATATGCAGCCTGGCACTGGCAGCTTCAGTGCCCGGTTCCCTGCAGAATCCTGATCTGACCTTCACCAGCAGAGCCCAGAGGAGGGTTTTGCTGCATTGTAGCTGCCCCAGCCCCCCCCTTGGAACAGCACGGCCCCCCAGAGCTGGGGGAAGCAGTGATCCCCATGGAAGCCCATGATCCCCATGGGACCCCAAGCTGGGGTGGGAGGGAGCCAGTGCCACAGCCCCTTCCCTCCCCACAGCACAACCCCGGTATTGGCAGAGCTCACCCAGCAGCAGCAGGAGGGTCAGCATTGCCTGCCCATCCATCTTGGCCTCTGGGCCACGGTGAGGGTAAAACAGAGCCGGGAGAGACGAGGGGCTGGCAGGAGAGGCCAGGGCTGGAGTCTGGCCCCTAGGACCTACCCCGTGTTGGACTTCAACCCCGCCGTTATCGGCTCCCCAGCTCCGGCCACGGGGTTTATGGCCAGGCAGTTTGCTGGGCTGGGACAGGGGACAGGTCACCCATGTCCTGCTGCCCAGCACTGCCACCAGCATTGCAGGCGGGGAGGTGGCAGCTCTGTGTCCCCAGGACACCATCAGCTGCTTTTCCCCATCAAACCCTTCTTCCTCAGCTCCCCTTTTCCAGCCATGCCAAGATGCTGGGTGCTGCTCTTAGTGGGACGGGGCCAGCTCGCATGGTCCAGTGGCACAGACTGGCTTGGCGAAGGAAAAGGACACATGTTCCTGCTGAACCAGCCATGCTGCCAGCCCTGAAGAAGCTGGCAGCTCTGCCAGGGCTGGGGGACTGTGCCATGCCATGCCAGCTGCCTGGGCTGTGTCATGTCTAACCACAGAGAGAAATGGTCACTGAGGACGAGGAGCAATGGGAGAGCCTTTGGGTGCAGGGCACAGACTTAGGTGCAGGTCACAGGCTGACAGTGAGATACACCCTGGCCAGGGAGGGCAGCTGTGCTGGGGGCAGTGGAAGTGGGGTGCAAGGGACAACCCCCAAGGCAGGCAAGGTACGAATGGGTCATGATGCACCCGGGCAATGGTGAGCCACTGCAGACAGGGGGCCGTAGGACTTGTGGGCGTTTAGCCACCAAAGTGTTGGAGCTTTGAATTCAAAACAAAATTCTGGCTGTCTGGAGGCTTGGGACAGGCTGGAAGAGGAGGCAGGGACAGGCAGGAGGACAGGCAAGAAGGAGCAGCCTGTCCCAGCAGCCAGCTGAGCTGGCTATGCCAAAAGCTGGGACTCCAGCCCAGCCTAGCGACATGCCAATGGCAGGAGGGGTCTCATCCTGCCCAATGTGTGCAAAGCAGCCTGGCAGCCCTGTGCTCCTGCTGCCTGTGCAGCAGCCACTGCGGGAGGACGCCCCGGTCAGGCAGAGCCCGGCAGGCTCCCTGCAGTGCTCCTTCCCCAGGGTCTCAGCTGCCCATGCCCAGCCCTTGCCCCCTTTCCCAGCCCCAGCCAGCAGCCCCTGGGTCTGGGGTCCCGCTGGTGCCACCAGCAGAAGCCAGCCCTTACCCCTACCCCTGCCTGCCCCGTTCCATCTTGCAGGAGCACCTCAGCACCCAGCTTATGACCACCATGGGGCAAAGGGCACGGCTTTGGGTGGTTCCTGGGGGAACAACACCGGCAGAGTCCCAGGAAGGGTCAATCAGCCTGGAAGGAGCTTCCCCAGCTCCGTTGCTCTTCTCTGGACACACTCCAGCCCCTCAATGTCCTTCTTGTCATGAGGGGCCCAGAACTGACCCCAGGATTCGAGGTGTGGCCTCACCAGTGCCTGGCACAGGGGGATGATCCCTGCCCCTGCTCCTGCTGGCCCACGGTAGTGCTGATAGAAGCCAGGATGCTGGTGGCCTTTTTGGCCACCTGGGCACACTGCTGGCTCATCTCTCAAGTAACAAATGGTAGAACAAGTGGAAAACAGCCTCAAGGTGCACCAGGGGAGGTTTAGATTGGATATTGGGAATAATTTTTTTCCCAAAAGTTTTGTCAGGCCCTGGCACAGGTTGCCCAGGGCAGTGGTGGAGTCCCCATCCCTGGAGAGATTTCAAAGACATGCGGATGTGGTGCTGAGAGACATGGTTCAGTGGTAGCCTTGGCAGTGCTGTGTTAATGGCTGGACTTGATGATCTTAAAGGTCTTTTCCAATCAAAGCAACTCCATGATGCTATGACTTGGCAGGCAGAGCCCTGCATGGCACCACTGGAGTTGCCTGGGGATGGCAACCACTGCCCCTGCCTCAGTTTCCCCACCTGGGCAGGGAACCCTCCTGCCTGCGCGGCCAGCAGCCCCTGCCCCCAGAGATGGGCCCCCAGAGCCGATGGCTGAGGCTGAAGGTTTCTCCCCTCAGCTGATGGCCTTGGCCAGATTGCAGCACGATTGCATCAGGGGCAGTAAAACACAGGGTCCAGCTCCTTGCCCCAGTGTCAGCCGGGACAGGCCGGCAGCGCCGTGCTCTCCAGCCTGGCCCCCTGGGGCCAGCAGGGCCAGCAGTTCTGCCTCCCCAGCTGCCTGGAAGCCCATCAGACACCAAGCTGGCCACCAGCCAGCACTGGGGCCTCTGCCTAAGCAGCCACCAGCTGCAGGCAGAGCATCTCCGGCAGGACTGATCCCTCCCCTCTGCACTGGGGAGACACAGGGGGATGCTGGGCCACCAGCATGAGAGACATGGGCGTCCTGGAGCAGATTCAGAGATGGGCTGTGACGATGATGAAGGGACTGGACTTCACACGAGAGGCTGAGAGAGCTGGAGCTGCTCAGCCTGAAGCAGAGAAGGCACAGGGCATGTCCCTGTGTGTGTGAGACCCAACAGAAGGGAGGGGGTCAGCTGCTTCTGAGCAGTGAGTGCCCATGAAGGGATGAGAGACAAAAACAAAGCAAGAACATGGATCACAGAATCAGAGAATCATAGAAGTGTGGGGTTGGAAGGGACCTTTAAAGGTCATCTAGTCCAGCCCCCCTGCAGTGCACAGGGACCGCTTTACCTAGATCAGGTTGCTCAGAGCCTCCTCAAGCCTGACCTTGAATGTTTCAGGGATGGGGCCTCTGTCACCTCTCTGGGCAACCTGTTCCAGTGCTTCACCACCCTCATTTGTAAATAACTTCTTCCTAATGTCTAACCTAAATCTACCCTGCTCTAGTTTTAGACCATTGCCTCTTGTCCTGTCGCCACACGCCCTTGTAAACAGTCCCTCCCCAGCTTTTCTGTAGGACCTTCAGGTACTGGAAGGTCACTATAAGGTCTCCCTGGAGCCTTCTCCTCTGCAGGCTGAACAACCCCAGGTCTCTTAGCCTGTCTTCGTAGGAGAGGTGCTCGACACCTCTGATAAATTTTTTGTGGCCCCTTCTCTGGACTCATTCCAACAGGTCCATGTCCCTCTTGTGTTGAGGTCTCCAGAGCTGGACACGTTACTCCAGGTGGGGTCTCATGAGAGCGGAGCAGAGGGACAGAATCACCTCCCTTGACCTGCTGGCCACACTGCTTCTGATGCAGCCCAGACTGTGATTGGCGCTCTGGGCTGCGAGTGCACATTGTTTGTTCATGTCCAACTTTTCATCCACCAGTACCCCCAAGTCCTTTTCTACAGGGTTTCTCTTTATCACATCATCCCCCAGCCTGTACTGATAGTGAGGATTGCTCCTACTCAGGTGCAGGATCCTGCACTTGGCCTTGTTGAACCTTGGGAGGTTCACATGGGCCCACTTCTCTAGCTTTTCCAGGCCCTTCTAGATAACATCCCTTCCCTCGGGCGTGTTGATGGCATCAGTCAGCTTGGTGTCATCTGCAAACTTGCTGAGGGTGCCCTCAATCCCACTGTCTATATTGTTGATGTAGATATTAAACAGCATTGGTCCCAGTACAGATCCCTGAAGGACTCCACCTGCCACCCGTCTCCATCTGGACATCAAGCCACTGACCATTACCCTCTGGATGCGACCATCCAGGCAATTCCCTATCCAATTAACAGTCCACCCATCAAATGCCTATCTCTCCAATTTAGAGAAAAAGATGTTGTGGGGGACCATGTCAAAAGCTTTGCCAAAATCCAGAGAGATGACATCCACTGCCTTTCTTTTGTCCACCTAAGCATTCATTCCACTGTAGAAAGCCACTATGTTGGTCAGTCAGGACTTTCCCTTAGTAAAGCCATGCTGGCTACCTTGAATCACCTCCTTGTCCTCCATATGTCTTGTCAGAGCTTCTAGGAGAATCTGTTCCATGATCTTCCCAGGTACAGAGGTGAAGCTGACAGGTTGGTAGCTCCTGGGGGTTCTCCTTTCTACTCTTTTTAAAAATGGGTGCAATGTTTCCCTTTTTCCAGTCACCAGGGACTTCACCTGACTGCCATGACTTTTCAAATATCATGGACAGTGGCTTGGCACCTGCATCAGCCAATTCCCTTAGGACTCTGGGATGCATCTCATCAAGTCCCATAGACTTATGTATGTCCAGGTTCCTCAGGTGATCACAAACCTTGTCTTCACTTACAGTGGGAGGGTCTCCCTCTCCCCTGTCCCCATCTTGAGGTGCTTCAACACAGGAGGTGTGAGGAGAGAGGTAGCCAGTGAAGATTGGCTGCTCATGGCAGGGCGGTTGGAACTAGATGATCTTAAAGGTCCCTTCCAACCCTAACAATTCTATGATTCAGACTGAGGCAAAAAAGTTGTTGGATTAAGACAAACCTTTTTTCCTGCAAGGTTCAGAACCAGAGCAGGTTGCCCAGGCTGCTGTGGGGTTCTAATCCCTGGAGATGCCCAACACCCCACCTGGCCAGAGCCCTAAGCGACCTGCTGGGGCAAGGGGATGGGCTGGACATGTCCAAGGTGCTTCCAAGCTCCGAGATTGGGTGACACAAAAGGAAGCTGTGGTCCTCCTTGCCACCAATGCATGGCACTCAGCCACCACCTCCCAGGGTTTGACACTCAATAGTCACCAGTGCCAGGGAACTAGATGCCCTGCATGCACAACCATTGGGTGACATTCTCCCTGGCATGGGGGAGATGGTCAACACTGTGCAAGAGGTCAGGCCTAGGCACAGCAGAGCTGTTTTTCCAGAGGCCCAGTACAACCTCATGCGTGTTCAGCGTATCTGGGCTTAGTCCCCAGCTTTCTGCCCCCTCCAATAGCTTGCAAGGCTGGAGGTGGCCTTAGACACCATCCTTCATAGAAGACACAGCTCCAGCCTGAATCATGAGCCAGAGTTGGCCCTGTAACCTTAGCCTGGTCCATGATGCTCATACTGAGTGTAGGAAGGCTCTGCAGAGGAATCTGGACAGGTTGGATTGGTGCACCAAGGCCAATTCCATGAGCTACAACAAGGCTCAGTGCTGGGTCCTGCACTTTGGTCACAACAACCTCTCACAGTGCTCCAAGCTTGGGGAAGAGCAGCTGGAAAGTGTCTGGTTTTTCCACCTGGGGGTGTTCATTGACAGTGGCTGAGTATGAACATCCTGGCTTCTATCAGCACTAGTGTGGCCAGCAGGAGCAGGGCAGGGATCATCCCCCTGTGCCAGGCACTGGTGAGGCCACACCTCGAATCCTGGGGTCAGTTCTGGGCCCCTCATGACAAGAAGGACATCGAGGGGCTGGAGCATGTCCAGAGAAGGGCAACAGAGCTGGGGAAGGGGCTGGAGCACAAGCCCTATGAGGAGCAGCTGGGGGAACTGGGGGTGTTCAGCCTGGAGAAAAGGAGGCTGAGGGGAGACCTTCTGGCTCTGCAACTGCCTGAGAGGAGGTTGGAGCAAGTAGGGGTCCCAAGGGACAAGTGATAGGACAAGAGGAAATGGCCTCAAGTTGTGCAAGGGAAGGTTTAGATTGGATATTGGAACAATTTCTTCCTGGAAAGGGTTGTCAGGCCCTGGCCCAGGCTGCCCAGGGCAGTGGTGGAGTCCCCATCCCTGGAGGGTGTGTAGAGGTGGTGCCGAGGGACCTGGTTTAGTGGTGAACTCTGCAGTGGTGGGTTAACGGTTGGAGTCCATGATCTTAAAGGCCTTTTCCAACCAAAATGATTTGGCGATTTTATCCCCATCCATCCTGATCCACCTTCTGGGTTTGGGCAGGACACCAGGCACAGGGGCTGAGTAGGTCGTGCTAACCCCGCATTGCTCCAGGCACAGAGGAACTATCTCCTGTCTCGGAGCCCCCATCCCTGACAGCACGAGGGGGAAGCAGCAGCAGGACAAGCAGCCAGGCAGAGCCAGCAGCACACAGGATCACAGCTCAGAGAGTGAAACAGGGCTGGGACCAGGGAGGGATGGTTCCTCCAGCCCCAACCTTGTATGGGATGGCGATCGAGTGATCCATCTGGCCAGCCTGACCTCTCTCAAGCTCTCTTGCCACTCCAGGCTCCAGCAGCTTTTCCCAGTCTCCCCGCCCCACTCCTCACTGGGCATGCAAGTGGAGAGTCTCCTGGAGATATCCAGGAGCCAGCCCTGGCAGTCCAGAGGGCTGAAGCCCAGGAGAACGGTCTACCTTCAGATGTGATCTACTGCTAGGGTGGGAACAGGCATACTCTTCCAAACCACGCTCCCTGGCAGCTTGGTTCCCCCCCCAGCAGATGAGGATGGGCCTTCCCCCGGGACCACCCTGCCTTACCCTTGGCCAACCATGGAGACCCATCCCTTTCTCCTCACCTGCATCAGCCCTTCCCAAGGCTAACCATGATGCACCTTCTGCTGTCCCCACCCCCGACCCTGCCAGGTCAGGCCCCCCAGGAGGGGCTGGCACTCCAGGGGGTCATTCCTGCTGTAAGGGGCTACACCACAGGCCTGGGCAGCCGGGAACACATCACCATGCAAGCAGCTGCTCTCCCCAACGTGTTTAATTCTCACATACACGTGTGGGACATACACCCTGGCCACCAGGGAGGCCAGGGCAGAGCACCCATCAGCTTCACCGAGGCTTTGCCGTGCTGTGCCGGGGAGGAAAATGGCACCCGCGGCGTGTGGGAAGTCTGGTGACAGTGGAGAATGGGTGAGTTCAACACAAAGGAAAACCAGGAGAGCTCAGAGTGTTGCAGAGCATGGGGAGCCTGTGCCACCTCCCCAACGCTAAATCCACCCACACCAGCTCCAGGCTGGCACTGCTGCCCAGCCAGAGCCAGTCAGTAGCCTTCATCCGCCCAGGTGATCTCGTAGTCTGGATACTTGGCTTTCAGCTTCTCTGTAGTCACAGAGTGGTCTGCTCGCCCGAAGCCCTGGCAGAGGAGAGAGGGTCCTGAAGTGGAGCTGAAGCAGTCAGCACCCATGGGGGGCTCAGTGAACTCCTGGGGCTGTTCACTGCAACCAGAGCCCCTGACAGCAGCCCCGAGCAGCCGGAGACGCCACTGAGCCCGTGTCTATGAAAGACCAATCAGCTCTGATCCGATCCCTCAGTGGCAGCGGCTCAGCCTGGCTCTGGCTGCCAGACAGCAACGGCACCCAGGCAGGGGGACGGTGCCACCCTGGAACTGGGCAAACCAGCACCGCTATCACCAACATCCTCCTCGGGGCACGCACAGGGACACTGAAAGGACGTGGCACCCCCAGGTCTGTCCCGGCAGCGCCGCTGCCCTCCAGCTCAGCTCAGCTCCCGGGCAGGCACAGTACCAGTTTGGCCATCGGCAGCAGGACAGGAACGGGCACCTGTGCCACTGTGGGGAGGGCGAAGCCGCCCCCATGGGTGGGTCCCCACCCCTCGCTGCCCCTCGCTGCCCCTCGCTGCCCCTCGCTTACCACCGAATACCCGTAGACGTGTATCTTCCTCTCCTTGGGGTGGTGGGCTAGGCGGCCACCCCCCAGGCACTCACAGTCCAGGCCCTGCTGCGCCAGCTCCTGCGCCGTGCGCTCGTAGATGTCGGCTGCGAGGGAGGGAGGCGTGGGGCGGGGGGAAACGGAGGGGACGGGCACCCACCGCCCCCACAGCGGGGCCCTCCCGAGGCAGCCCCTCGCCAGCTCCCGGGCCCAGCCGCAGCCCGTGAAGGGATCGGTGGCGTGGGGCATCCTCGGCCACTCCCCTCGGTACCCCCCGGTGGGCGGGATGAGGCCCCCGCCGCGCAGCCCCACCAGCAATCCCGATCCTCCCTGGAACACCTCCGGGAACCCCAACTACCCGGGCCCCGCCCCGGGCCCCCTGAGACACTCCCGGGGATCACAACTCCGCACCGGGGACCCCGAGACACCCCCAGGTCCCGTCCCTCCCCGGGCCCGCCGGCGGTGCCGGTGCCCCGCGCCCCTCACCGTGGTACTCGGCCCAGCCGTGGCCGCGCACGACGTCCTTGCCGGGCCCGCCGGCCGCGCGTACGCGCACCAGCACGTACTTGAAGACGCCGCCGCCGTCGATCTCCACGTCCGGCACCTCCGACAGCGCCTCCGCCGCCATCGCGCCCGCCCTGGCCACTGCGTCCCGCCCCTTCCGCCCCTGCGGCCAATCAGCGCCCGCGGGAAGCGGGGGGCTCCTCCCGCCGCCTCGCACCAGGGCCCTCCGGTGGGGGAGCCGAGGCAGCGGTGGGGAGAGGGGCCTGGCCGGGAGCAGGGTCGCGGGCCCCCTGCCTGTGAGCGGCCGGGCGGGTGGGTGGGTGCGCAGCGCTACCGGCAGGGCACCGGCAGAGCGGGCAGTGCCACCTGAGCCCGTGGCTGTGCAGGGCCGCCCCGCTGAGCAGGGCGTGGCTGAGAGCTGTGCTGGCCCAGCTCTGCCCCCTTCCGACATCCCCCTCGGCAGCCTCAGAGCCCCGGCCCTGCCGTCAATCCCCCCCACCACCCGGCACCACGCACCGCCGGTCGGACCCCCTTCTGGGCCGGCCCCGTCCCATCCTTCACCGTAATCCCATGGAGTCACGGCCGGGCTCCCCGGTGGCACCGCGGCTGCTCACCACCCTCCCTGGCTCGGCACTCAGCGCTGGGCACAGCCCTGCCGCGCTGCCAACGCCCAGGGAACCCCCAGCCCCTGCCCCGTATGCCAGGACACTACCCTGTACCATACGAGGTCCTGGGGGCACCCCGGGGTACCTTCTACCCACCCTCACAGGGCCCCCGCTGCACCCAAAGCCCAGACAGGACCATGCTCAGGACACAGACGCTGTAGGAACAGACCTTGTGTAGCCCAGAACCGCGCAGGGCCCCTGCTCCACACCCTGCAGGGCTGCCGGCAGCACCCGTGGCTCGCTATGGCCTCGGCAGCGCCGCGCTGCTGGTCCACAGGACCCCGTGGTTGAGGGACACGGCGCAGGAGGGCCGGGCAAGGCCGTGGCCCAGGCAGGGTGAGGGCAGGTACGGGGCGCTCTGGGTGTACAGGCAGCTGGGCTGGTGGGTGGGCAGGGGCTGGGGGATGCTGGGGGGGGGCCTACACCCCAGCCAAGCACTGCTCACCCCAGGACGGCTCTGCAGGGTTTTGCCACGATGCTGGCTAGGACCTTCATCCCGTGGCACACCTCAGCCCATGCTCCTGTCACCCCACGGCCTCCCCCAGCCCTGCCCCCCAAGCCAACACCAGCTGCCCGCAGCCCATGGCAGCCTCCTCCCCTCACTGCCACATCCAAGAGGGGGGTCCAATGGGGCAACACCTATCTACAAAGGGGGGGTGACCTGCAGGTATTGGGGGGGGGGTCCCACCCCGGTCCAACCCCACATTCACATGATGTCATCCAGGAGGTTGGGGCTGGCCACCCAGTCGAGGGTGCGGGGCTCAGAGGCTGCCATGATCATGCACATGAACTGTTTGCCTGTCCTCTTGTCAATGGGGTAGATGGTGGTGGGGGTGAAGCGCTTGTTGCTCTCCACGAAGTCGCAGAGCTGCTCGTAGACGGCGGGGAACTCGTGCCGCAGGAAGACGCCACGGATGCGCAGCTCCCGCTGGATGTTGATGAAGCAGACCTCCCGTGCCTTGCGGCCCTCCTCGCCCTCCTTGTCAATGTCTGCTGTGCCGGGCGGCGGTGTCAGGATCAAGGTCTCCATGTCCCGCTCCTTCTTCAAGATCTTCTTCTCAGGACTGGAAGATGCTAAGGCCACCTTGGCATATTTCCTGACTGTCGGCACCTGCGCCTTTGGCGATGGCCTCTCCGGCACTTTTTGGGTGACAGCCACAGTTACATTCAGCAGGAAACATTCATTGGGGTCGTACTGGTTGCCTGTCTCCCGCAGCTCCTGAGCATACTCCCCCAGGTTGTCTGAGTAGCTGTCGAGCTCCCGCAGAGACAGGTAGGTAGGGGACATCAGCAGGCTCTCCAGCCCAAACTGCAGGAAGTTCTCGGCTGAGCCAGCATTGGGAAAGCCCAGGAAGAGGACGCCACGGCCGCGGGAGAGGTAGCCCACCTTGGCGATGCGTGAGAAGGCCTTGTGCACCTCCACGTTCTCCCGGCAGAACTGCAGGACATGGCGGCAGACGCTGCCCACACGCCCATAGACGCAGCTCTCCTTGTGCGTGTCCCAGTCCTCCCGGCGGCAGTGCCGGGAGCAGTAGTAGGTGTAGCAGCTGTGGCATGACTTGAAGTAGAGGCAGGCGTTGAACATGGTCTCTGTCCTTCGGCACTTGGCGTTCGAACACATCATCATGTCGTCCTCCTCTGCGCTCAGGTCAGGCGAGCAGTTCTCTGGTGACTTCTCAAAAGGGCCAACAGACAGTGGGACTGGTGGGGGGCGCGGGGCATGGTCGCGGGAGCTGGGACCCGGCTGCTCCTTCGTAGGTCGGGGTCCCTTGGGCACACTGAGGGGGACCTTCCTGCTGTCACCCTTTCGGGGGGGGCCCCGGGGTGCTGCCGCTGCTGCTCAGAAGCTGCTTGAGCTGCTCGGCAAGGCTGTCCCTGTCTCTGGCACGCTGTCCTGGTGCTGGCTTGTAGTCGATGACAAGGTCAGTGATGAGCTCATCCAGCTGTTCCAGGCTGCGCTGGCGCCCTGAGCCGCTCTCCCTTGGGACGGGCTGTGGGGTGCAGGGCATGGCATAGGGACCATGCTCCCGCCCTGTGTCCAGCATGTCCCAGCTGGCCGAGCGCCTCTCGCTCCGGCCGAGCCCTTCGGCACGGATGTCATTGTCAGTGATGGTGATCTCTGGCGTGACGTACCAGGAGCGGCCCGGGGGACCACGGCCACCATCGGTGTGGACCCTCTCGAGGATGGAGCTCTCAGAGAGGGACAGAGCGGCGTAGCGCTTGGGTGAGCTCGATAGGTTGATGACCACCGGCTGCCGGCGCCCCTCGGGGGATAAGGCACGGTGCTGCTCCTGGGCCAGCAGGTTCTCATAGCTGCGCCCGCGCTGCAGGACCTCCTCTCTGTGCCCCGCTGGTGCCAGGATGTTATCCCAGGATTTGGAGTAGTGCTGGCTCTCCTGGCCCAGCCGTGGCGGGGTGACACTGTAGCTGCCGTGCCAGGAGGAGAGCATGGCCTCATGACCGGCCGGCTGCGGGGCAAAGCGGGACACCTGCAAGGTCTGGTAGGGCAGCGTGCCTCGCTCAGGGCAGAACCACTCCCCGAAGTGCAAGGGCTGGGCACTGCGGGGCGGGGGGCACGTCCGCGATAGCACCTCCCGCTCCCGGTACCTGCCGTAGTCCTCAGCATAGAAGAGCCGGGCGGAGGAGCCAAGGGCCGGGTACGTCCGGGCATCCTTGGCATAGAGGGTTTTGATGGGGGTGTCACGGGGGGCATAGAAGCGGGGCTCTTCCCCATAGAAGGCACGGGTGGGTGCCTCCTTTGCTGGGTAGCCCCGTGCCTCCTCCACATACAACGTTCGGGGCGGCACTGTGTGGACAGCGGCTTTGGCCGGGTCCTCGGCATAGAAGTGCTGGGGGACGCCATGGCGGCCAGGGTAGGGGTAGCTGGCATAGCCAGAGCTGCGGAGGGGCACGGCAGGGCTGGGGCATCGCGCTGGCTCCTCCACATAGAAGAACTTGGCAGGGACGCCAGGGGCTGAGAAGGTCATGCAGCCCCTCTCAGGGTACTCCCGGAACTCCCTTGAGGCTGGCACTGGCACTGTCTGGTACGCCAGCGCCCGGGGATCCGCCTCATAGTACTCGCTGGGGTAGGGCAGGAGTGGGGGGTCCCCGCTGTAGGAGTCACTGGGGGTGGGTGTGCGGGAGGCTGAGCCCTGCCTGCTCCCCGGCACAGCCAGGCCTCCGCGGGCAGCCCCAGGTGCCCGGGACCATCGTGGTGGTTCCTGCCGGCTGGGGGCTGCCCGCAGGCTGCGTGCTGCATGCACCAGCACCGCCTCGTCCGGCTTGATGTCCACCCGGCACTTGACGTGGGGGCTGGCGCCCACCTTGGCACCCGGCCCCTCCTCCAGGCAGTTGCTGCCCAGGCAGAGTGGGGAGATGCGGCTGACGCTGCTGCGCTGTGGTTGCAGCTTGATGGGGTGCACCTCGTTAGCCAGCGCCCGCAGCGGGACCTGGCCATCACGGCGTGGTGAGGGCTCTGGCCGGGGGGGCTCCCGTGCCACCCGCAGCACCTCCCGCCCACGCCGGGCCGGTGGTGGTGATGCTGAGACAGCGATGGGCACGGTGGTGAAGGTGGGCTTCACCCGTGGCGCGCTCTTGGAGCGGGCGCGGCGCTTGGGCTCACTCCGTGGCAGCGGGGCTCGGCTGGCGTACGGGTCTGGTTTTGGTGGTGCCTGCCGGCCCGGCGGCCCTGGTGTGGGCTCGGGGGGGGTGCCGGGGTGCAGGCATGGCCGCTCCATGGCCGGGGGGGTGCCCAGCTGCTCGTCCAGCGACTCAAGGAAGTCAAAGCTCCTGCAGTGGCGCTTGTTGAAGGGCTGCGGCTCGCGGGGCAGGGACGAGGACATGGAGGCATCACATCGTGCCAGGGGCTGGCGGACAATCGAATCCCTGGGGGCTGCAGTGGCCACCTTTATGTCTTGGTACACCGTAGACACCAGGATGTCAGGTGGGTCTGTTCGTGTCATCTTAAAAGCGACTCTTCTCCTGACAGCTCCCCTTCAGATGGCCTCAGAGGAAGGCAGCCAGCCCTGCAAGAGAACAAATGAGGCCCCTAAATCTTGGTGGGGACCTCAGGGAGGTGTGATGGTGCTGGATAAATCCCCACAGCTCCTGGCTTGGGGTGAGGTTTTTGGCCACCTCTTCAGAAATGAGGGTTTGGGGGTGTCCCAGCCTCCACTGCTGCTGTTAGTTGAATCCCTGCAGGGGGAGAGCTAGAAGAAGGCTCCAAATTCAGGGTGCACATAATGGAGCAGATAGCAGGGCACCCATGGGTGCACTGGGCACTGTGGAGCCGCTGGGGAGGGGTGCCAGCTCACCATGGGGAGAGGAGGCCACCGACTGCCATGACCCTGTTCCTGGGTGCACAACACAGGGACCCTCTTGCAGCATTGCAGGAAATGGTGGCTCTGAACGGCGCCGGGGGGACTCAGCACCAGGGTTGTCCATAGCAGGTGGGGGTCATGTGCCCAGCCCCCACTGTGAGCATCTGAGGGGTTGTGGGGCCTCCTGGGACCACATGTAACCACATCCCAGCACATGCTGTGTCCAGCACCAGCATCACAGGCAGCACAGGCAGGAGCATCGCCCAGGGGTGGTACCAGGAGCACCCACCATGGTGGCTGGGAAGCCCCCACTGCCCTGGGGCTCCAAGGGAGCAGGAGTTGTACCCCCTCCCCATGGTGGCTGCACCCACCAAGCCCCATGATCACCCCTGTGGGGCACCAGCAGTCCTGGCTGGCTGCAGCTACATCACTCCCTGGGGCCATTCCAGCTGGCATGAGTGGCACCAGGGCTGGCAGAGGGCTGCCAACCCTGTGTGCCACCAGTGACTCCTCCATCGCTTCCCAAAGCTCTGAGCAGGACAGACCAGGGTCGTTCTACGATAACCCCATGCCAGGGGGGCTGTGCTGGCTCAGTGCCCGCCTGCTTTGTCCCCACCTACGTGCTGTGGCCATGACACATCTCCTGGGCTGGAGAGCAAGGGGGATGGTGGCTGCAGCTCCTGTGGGACACAAGGTCTGGCACCCACCATGCACCAGCACTGTGCACCCCACCTGCTCCGGGACGATGGCAAATGGGTGCCCAGGGTGGGCAGATGCCCAGCCACATGCATGATGCAGCTGTGTGACAAGAGGGGACATCAGCACAACCCCACAACCCCCTCCTTCCTAAGCGACCCAGGAAGCAGACAAGGTGGTTTGCCCCAGGACCTGGTGGGTTGAGGCACTGATCTTCACCCACAGCCCACTGTGAGCCAGCTGCCATTGGCACCCAGGGGACACAACCAACTCTGCCCATGGCGAGGATACTCGGCCAGCTTTAAGACTCATCACATCCTCTCAGGGTTTGGTTTTTTTGGCCACCTGGCCACTGGGTCCGGGAGCAACAGTGCCAACTGCTCCACAATACCCTAAAGGTGCATGGCAAAGACCAGCAAAAGGCTTTGGGCTTAAAGAGCAGCAGAGAGGGACCACAGGGAGGTGTTTCTGGGAGGAAAGGAATCAACTTTATTTGGCAAGAAGCAGTACTGACCATGCAGAGAAGGGGCGGGGGGCTTGGCTCCCCCCCCCCCATTAACTGGATAAAAAGCCCTGTCATGCCCCGAACCTGGGGGGAAAGATGCTGAAGCTGAGATGAAGCCAGTGGGGTTGGGGTGCCTGTCCCTGGGGGCTGGGGAGAGCTTGATGCCAGGAGGAGATGAGGGTCCCAGTACACCTGTGGGGCTGGGAGAGCAGGTTTGCCCCCATAGCAGAGGCTCAGCATCGGCCCCACTGCATTTACAGCACTGGCAGCTGGGCAGGGTCCAGGATGGCAGCACCCCACAGCACAGCGATGCCAACAGCAGCATTGGAAAGCCAATCCCCATGGTGTCAGGGCAGCTGGGGGCAGGGAAGCACAGCCTGGGGTCCTACCTGGTCTGGCAGCAGCAGGGAGGGGGTGGGTGGGTTGAGCTGGCCGAGAACCCTGTGGTGGCTCCATCCCAGCACTGCAAAATCAAAGAGGCATGTGAGGGAACCCCTCTGCCACGCTGAGGGGTGGCTGCAGGGGCCATGGAGTGCCTTGGGGGGCCATCAAGCACCTCGAGAGACCCCTGCAAGTCCCAGCCCTGCTGAGCCAATCCAAGCTGTGGCCCAGCAAGGCCACTGTGCCCTAAGGATGTGGGTACAGCATTCCCCAGGCACTGGCAGGTCCCCCCCACCCATCCCAGCAGCCCCCCGTGGTGGTGGGGGGACGTGGGGACAGTGCGGTGCTGCCATCCTCCGTGCTGCCCAGGGTTGCCATGGTTTCTCCGAATTATTCCTCCTCTGCGAGACCAGCGTGGGTGCGTGGGGAGGCTGCTGGGGTGGTGGTGCTTTGGGGAGCTGGGGCTTTGCAGCACCACAGGCAGAGAGAGCACCCACAAAGCCATGGGCAGCCTATGCCCATGGGGGGGCTGAGCCAAGCTGGCCCCACCAATGTCACCAGTGCCACCATAGTCCCACACCCCACCTGTCCCTGGCACTGAGTCCTCTCTGCTTGCCCACCCCCCAGCTAGTGGGTGCTGGGTGTCCCCCACTTTAGCCCCAGTTGCCTGGGGTCTCCAGGCTGGGTCACCCCAGGGATGCTGGTACCAGCTGGCAGTGCTTTCAGGGCTCATGGAGCTCCCTGCACGGCGACACATGGCCCCTGTGCCCACATCCCCACCCCAGATGGTTTGTCACAGAGCCCCCCCATGCCCTGCTGCTGGGCAGGACAAAACGACACCTTTGCCTGGCCTGTACCCGACATAGTAGCCCACGTCTGGCACCCCAGCCATGTTGTCAAGGGGCATCCAGTGGATCTCCCCCCGTGCCAGTCCACAAGGACCACACCATGGCTCAACTTGGCACTGCTGTGGAGCCCAGTGACACCCACACACCTGCATGACTGCCAGCCCCCAGTGCGGCACCCACCACTGCCTGCACCCCACACACCTGGCTCACTGCTCCCACCGTGCTGCCCTGGAGCACCCAGCTCCAGCTCTGGCAGCTCCGGCCCATGAGAGCATCATGAGAGTGGGGGTGCCAGGAGCCACCCCAGGATGCCAGAGAGGCCCAGGGAGGCTGCCATGAACTGTGTCACTGCTGGCACATGCAGTCGGTGCAATGGGGCTGTGCAGTGCCCTGCCAGTACACACCTTGCTGCCTGGGCACCGCAGTGCCCTGCCTGCCCCATGCCCGTGGTGAGGGTGCTGCCTGCCCACCCTGCACTGAGTGCTCTGCCAGGACGCTGCCTATGCACTGCACACACTGCACTGAGGACTACCAGGGCACTGCCCCTCAGCCTGCCCACACTGCACACTGCCCTCATGCTGCCCGTACACTGCACAGAGCACACTGCCAGGGCACAGCCCCATGCACTGCCTGTGCATTGCCCCAAGCTGCCTGCACACGCTGCCCTGCCAGTGCACTGCCCCAGGGCCTGCCCATGGGGCACTGAACACTGCCAGGGCACTGCCAGCTTGCTGCCTGCCCCACCCATACACTGCACTGAACACTGCCAGTGCACTGCCCCGTGCACGCTCCCTGAGCACTGCTGCACACCCTGCCCAAACGCTGCCTGCATGCATCCCACTGAACAGCGGCAGTGTGCTGCCAGGGTGCTGCCTGGGTCCACTGCACTGGGAGCGCTGCCAGCGCGCTGCCTACACATGCAGTGCACTGAGCACGCTGCCGCTGCAGCACCCTGCAGGCATCCCGAGCACGCTGCCAGCACATGCTGCACTGCAGCCAGCTTGCTGCCTGCACGGCCCCATGGGCACTGACAGCACCCGCACTGCTCTGAGCACACTGGAGGTGCCTGCAGCTGGAATCATGGCCAGGGCAGCAGTGCTCGTGCCCTGCCACCGCCATGCTCATGCTGACGATGCCGAGGCACCACGGTGGGTGCAGTGGGTGCAGTGAGCACTGCCAGGCCACAGGCCTGCACACCCTGTGTGTGCACCGGGAGGGCACTGACGGCCGCTGCTGCCTGTGCCTGCACTGCCTGGCACTGCCTGCAGCTGGGGAGCCCACTGCCCCCGGCCCCTGCCCTGTGCAGGAGGCAAATAGACACCGTGCACATCGCACTGCCCCTCCACACACCCCGTGCCCCCCATTCCCTGTGCCCCTGACACCCCCACATCCCCCCCAGCCCCACCTGAGCCCCCTCAGGGTTCCTGCACACACGGCTTCAAGGCCCCAGCCCCCCGCTGGGTGTCCCAGCACACCCCGCCCTGCCTGCACCCCTGGAGGACTCATCCTGTCGGAGGGAGCAGCACCCCCAGCTCCCACCCAGGAGGGCACCCCCCAGTGCTGGCATCTGCGTAAGGGGTGAGCAGCACCCCCCAGGAGCAGCAAGGGACACCCTGACTCCAGCCCTTGCTGCCCCCCGGCCCCCGTCTCTGCCGGCCAGGCGCTAGCACCCCACCTGGGAGGGGCACCCCCAAACAGGCAAGGCCGGGGGGGGCGAGAGGGGGGCTGGGGGGGCGGCTGGAGAGGAGCGGTGCTGTCCCGGCCACTGGTGCCCGTGCGCCCTGCAGCCTCCAGGGCAGTGGCCCCGGACACCCCCCGCGCTGCGCACTGGCACCGGGAGGAACCGGGAGGCACCAGGCGGCACTGGGGGAACCGGGGGGCAGCGGGCCCGCTGGGCCGCGCCGATCGCAGCGCCCTCCCTGGGATCGGGCATCGCCGGGAGCCAGGGGGAGATGGCCCGGCCCGGGCACTGCGGCGGCATGGGATGGGGAAGAGATGGGAATGAGATGGGGATGGGGATGGGGATGGGGATGGGGTGCGATGGGGTGCCATGGGTTGGGGGATGACTCGGCCCGGGGGATGGGGATGGCCTCGGGGGGGCCTGGAAGGATGGAATGCGGAGGGCACAGGGGGATGGGATGGGGATGGGGATATAGGGCATGGGGGAGCTGGGATGGGATGGGAAGGGATGGGATGGCTCAGGAGGGTCTCGGGGGATGGGATGGGATGTGGAACACGGGGGGATGAGATGGGGGCTCCAGGGGGATAAGATGTGATGCGGTGGTCCGGGGGATGGCAGGGGAATGGCCCGGTCGGGGTCCCCCGAGAGTACGACAGGCCCCAGCCCCTGCCCAGACCCCCCCTTACCTGCTTCGCGCCCGCCGCCCCCGCGGCCCCCCCGCCGCATCCCCGCCGCCGTCGCCGCTCTAGGCTTGGGCTGCCGCCGCCCCCGGGGCCATGGCCCGACCTGGCTCCGTCCGATCCGGCACGGCACGGTACGGTCCGGTAGGGCTCGGTTCGGCCCGACGCTCCACCGCGACCGCTCGGCTCCGCCGCCGCTTGTTTTCCCATAAATACGGCAGGCGGAGTTACCGGCCGGGGCCGGGACCGGGAGCCACCCACCGGCACCGCCCCCGGCCCCGATCACCGGGCCCTGGGCCCCGGTCCGGCTCCGCTCCGCTCGGACTCGGCCCCATTCTACCCCCTGCATCATCCCCCTCCCACTGCGGGACCCCCTGGGCAAGGTCTGGGGGATCCCCGGCGCCCCGTGCCCCCCTCCCGGTGCCATCCCGCGGCGGAGATCCCCCGCATCCCGGGTGTGGGCACTCGCGTTGCCCCGGGACGAGGGAGCAGTGCCTCCCTGAGGGTTCAGCCCCATGCCGTGAACCATGAGCCATGAGTCTACCACCCTCGTGGGCACCAGCCCTCCTGCTGGCAGCCCCCCGGTGCCGGCAGCCCCCCAGGCCCGTCCTCCCATCCTGCCTGACCTTGGCACATTCTCGCGGCGGTGAAATCCCCGATAAGCTCCTGGGTGCCGTGGCCTTGTTTTCCCTGAGGCACTGAGGCCATCGCTGCCTGCAGTGTCCGGAGCCCTGTGGGAGACACTCAGCCAGGCCACAGGAAACGTGCCAAGACGGGCCAAGGCGGCACCCGATAGCTCCCGGCACGCAGCAGGCCCAGCGCCGGAGCTCTGCCTCAGTTTCCCCATCTCTCGCCTCCATGAGCCAGCCTCACTGGCTGCAGCCCTGCAGGCTTTGCTGGTGCAGCCGAGGGTCCCAGCACCTGCCGGTGCCCTGGCAAAGGGGCCTTGGTGCTGGAGACCCACCAGGAGCTCACATGGCTCCAAGCCCAGAGCTGGGGTCTGCCGTGCTCCGTGTGGCTCTGCACGGTGACTACGGGCTGGGATTTGCTTGATTTCAAAATCCTCCACTGCCAAGACTCTTCCCAGACACATCCTGCCATGGTCTCTCATGTCTGCACCAGGCAGGGCAGTGCTGGGGTGAGCATGGGCCCGCAGCACATTGGTGTTGCCTTGACTTTTTTTTGCCCCAAAATGCCCCCTGTGTTCCCAGGGATGCTGTGGGCACGGCTGATCCCACTGGTGCCAGCAGGACGTGCCCTGTCTGGGACAGGGCTGAGCCCTGGGAACTCATTGCACAGATGAACAGGGTGCAGCAGATGGGTGGGGGGAGCTGGGGAGCAAGGACAGCTCATCCTTGCTGTACAGACAGGGCCAAGCAGCCCCCCTGGCCCCCCAGGGCCACGCTCAGAGGGGTCACACTGTTCCCCCCAGTGCTTTCATTTTCCTCCCTGCAGGATGCAGGGCTTGGGCTGCTGCTGCAGCCGCTCCTGCTGCCCCTGCCCCCACCGCCCCCAGCCCCTGCCGTGCTGCTCCATCTGCTCCCTGCCTGCTGCCAGCCCCGAGCCAGCCAGCCCTGTGCCCGAGCTGGGCACTGGAGAGGTTTTTGACAAGGTCACTGATGCACATGGGAGTGTGGGTCAGGCCAGCTCACTGCCCAGGGGGACTGCCAGGGCTCAGCACCCCCGTGGGTGCAGTCACCCAAACGATGCAGGAGCACAAATCCTATGGGAATGCATGGAGTCCTGACACTGCTACCAGGTGGGCACAGAGATGCCTGCCCTGAGGACATCCCCTGTGGTGCCACCCTCTGTCCGTGTAGCTGTGTCCCTGGGTGACATCTGCATATATGTCACCCATCCAGAGCTTTGCACTTTTGGGGTGGCCACGGGGCCTTGGCTGCCCAAATGCAGGGGACGAGCAGGCTGGACCATGTCCACCAAGCCCCATGGCAAGGGTCAGCAGGACCATCTGCTCACCCTGTGCTGCTGCTATTTTAGGCTGGAAAGTACTGAGTAATTCAACCAGACCACGGGCACATCTCCATGCCACCAGAGGTGGCAGTGCCACGGCACGTGCTGCTTTTGGCTGTGACACCCCCCCCCAGGCACCCGGGGAGGGGGGGCAGCCCCAGCCAAGCCCCACAGGTTCTGAGAAACTCCAGGGTGGCCATAGGGCAGGGGTGGGGAGCTGCACCCTGGCCTTGTGCTCACTGCCCCCAGAGGTGGCAGCCCCTCAGATGACCAGAGGGGCACAGCCACCAGCAGAGCCCAGTGCTCCTGTGCAGGGGACGGTGCTGTTGAGTCCCTGCCATAGCTGTGCAGGTCCAGGCTTGTCCCCAGCGGAGCTGCTGGGGGCCCCGTCCTGGACACCGGGGACACGCGAGCGGCCAGAGAGAGGACACGAGCCAGGGCTCGTTCCCGCGGCCCTGCAAGAAGGCGGCCAGGCCGGCTCCTGTCCCCAGGCAGGAGCAGCTCCTGTCCCCGTGTCTGGGGTGTGTGACTTTGCTGCCCCACCGCGGCTCGCCATCAGGTCCCGGAGCAGCCGGGCTGGGCCGGTGGGGAGCAAACCCCCTCCTCTGCCGGGGTTTATGCCTGCTCACTGCTAAGTCCTCCACCAAGCCCAAGGGGGAGAGGAGCAAAGATGGGCGCTGCATCCCCGTGACTCAGTTTCCCCACCAGCAGCATGCTCCTCCCCTGGTCCCTGCTGAGTCCCTGGTGCCGCAGAGGTGACAGTTGCCGTGGCTGTTCACACTGATCATTCACCCACTGCCAGCAGGCTCTGCTGGGGCTGGGCAGCACCAGCTAGGGCTGAGGGTTTGGTCTGTGCATCTCCCTGTCACCATACACAGGCTGCCCCTGTCACTGTGTCTGTGTGGGACAGACTCAGCCATGCCCATCAAGGGGGAAACTGAGGCACAGAGGAACAACGTGCTCACTGGTCACACTGGGGTCTGTGGTGGCTCTGGGTGCTTGGCCAGCCCCAAAGCAGGACAGACCTTGGTTTGGGGTGGGGGGCATGTTGGGGCCTCTCCTACACAGCCTGCAAGGCTGAGGGGGAAATCTCAGCAGGCCTCCCTGAGGACCTGTCTCCCGGGGCCATGTCGAGCTGGGAACACAGAGCTGGAGGATGACACAGACTGGCAGCACCTGCAGCCACCCACCACCCCCATCCTCAGAGGCCACCCATCCCCCTGTAGCTGCAGCACAGCCAGGTGCCTCCTCACTCCATCCTGCCAGTCCTGCTGCCAGGCTCACCAAGAGCTCCGCTCTGTCCCCAGCTCTTCCACACATGGTCACCGGTGCCTCGCTCCAGAGATGTGTGCCAGGGAGAGGCTGCAGGGCAACCCGGCAGAGCTAGTCCAGCACCCTGCACCAGGACAATGGTAAAAACCCCAAAGGTTATGGGCTGGTTTCACAGCGACTGGCCCAGCCCAAGCCCTGCTCCCTCCCCACTCACTCCTGAGATCCACCACCTGCGTGGCTTCGAGTGTTGGATCTCCCAAGCACCAGCCCTCTGTGCTCCTTGGTGGGTGCAGTGCAGAGAAGGAAGGGCAAACCCAAAGCAGGAGCTGGGGACTCTGATCCTGGTGGGGCCAGACATGGCTGCAGAGCCCAGTCTCCAAACCTGCTGGGCACAGTGCTCTCCAGGCCCCAGCTCTTGTGTCACACCAGGAGTGAAGAATTGCACGTGGCAAGGGATGGGGGAGGCTGGTGGGGACCACGCGGACATGGGTGGAGAACAGCTCTGGCCATGCCAGTACAGGGCAGTTTCTAAGCTAGCAAGACCTTTCTGTGCATTTGCAAACACAGCAGCTCTCTGCCAGAGCCTCAGCAAGGACACAGGTACAGGCAGGAGGAGGCGAGCAGCGGGTGAAGGCCCCCAGCAAAGGGGGTTTCTCCGGACTCCCCCAGCCCCAATCTGGCAGCAGGACTGGGGCACTGGTGTGGTGGTGTCAGGGTAGCCCAGCACGGCCCACTACAAGAGGGCAAAAGGAGCTGATTCCTCAGAGAAGCTCATAAAGCAACCGGGGAAAAGTGATTTGAAGGACGTTGCACAGAGGCTGTGTCTGCCCCTGCCGCGTGCACTGGGCTCATGATGGAGCAAGGGTGAGATGGCACGTGCCCCCCCCCCTGGAGGCACCTTGTACTGAAGCTGCAGACCCGCTTGCTCATTCCAACGGAGCAGACAGCCAGGCCGGTGCCAGTTCGTGCTCTGGAACCTGCTCCAGCAGGATGGGACAGGCTGGCAGATGCCAAGCCCCCAGCAGGTCCCAAAAAACGCCCTGCCTGGGGAGAATGGGGCCAAGCTGCCCTGCCGCTGGCTGCCCCTGCAAGCCCAGGGAACAGGACAGGGCTGAGTCTGCCCGGCAGCTGCCGGGGGCTGCCTGGGGCGGTGGGTGTGGGACACGGCAGCTCCCTTTCGGTAGCTCGGGACCTGCTGCTGCCGGAACAAGAGGTTCCCACGTCGGTTTTGTTGGTGAAGGGCCGGGTGGCCCCGATGGCATAGTGGTGAGTCGAGAAGGAGGTGAGGAGCCCGGCTCGGGCCGGGCAGCTCAGCACAGGGACCAAAATGGGAAGTGACAGCCCGTCCTCGGGACCACCCGCGAGACGGAGCCGGCGTCACGGCGATTACACCCGCGGGGTGACAGCTCGGGCAGAAACGGGGCCGGACATGACTCGAGCTGAGCGTGAGCAGCCCCGATGAGGCAGGTGAGGAGATTACTTCTGGGTCTCACTTGGCTTTAGAACGCAGCAGGAGCACCTGCACGGCCCGGTGCGCTGGGCACAGGAATGGGCGGGTTTCGGGACCAAGCGTGGAGGCAGGGCAGGACTGTGCTGTGCCCCCGCGGCTTCGATGCTGCGGGAGGGGGGTGCAGCGGGGCTGGGTGCCAGTCCCGGGCTCAGCGCTTTGCTGGGTCACCACTGCCTGTGGGTGCTGCAGCCCCCAGGGCAGTGTTTATGGCAGAGGGCTCCAGCACTGGGAAGAGGGGTAAGGCACCCCAAAATGGGACTGGGGGGTTGTGACACCCACCTATGGACACCCTATGCGAAATCCTAGAATCATAAATTGGTTTGGGTGTGAAGGGACCTTAAAGACTGTTTAGTTCAACCCCCTGCCATGGGCAGGGACATGTCCCACTAGACCAGGTTGCTCCAAGCCCCATCCAACCTGCCCTTGAACATTTCCAGGGATGGGGCAGACACAGCTTCTCTGGGCAACCTGGGCTCTAAGGTCTGCCCAGAACCTGTTCTTCTCCAGGCTGGACAACCCCAACTTTCTCAGCCTGTCACCAGAGCAGAGCTTGGATCATCTCTGTGGCCTCCTCTGGACTCACTCCAACAGCTCCATGTCTTCCCTGTGTTGGGGACCCCACAGCTGGACCCAGCCCTGCAGGGGGGTCTCATCAGAGCAGAGCAGAGGGGGAGAATCTCCTCCCTTGCCCTTCTGGCCATGCTGCTGGGGATGAAGTCCAGGACACAGTTGGTTTCTGGGCTGCCATCACACGTTGCTGGCTCATGTTGACCTTCTAATCACCCAACACCCCCAAGTCCTTCTCCTCAGGGCTGCTCTCAATATGAGGGTGAGGGGCACTCAGCACCTTGCCAACCCTCAGATGCCCTGGGAAGAGCCCATCTGGGCACCTACGCGTGACATGGATGGCCCTCAGGTGTCAGGGACACTGCAATACCCCACTCCCTCCCACACAGTGGAATTCACAGCAGGGATTAATATTGGACACCTTCCCCTTGCCTCGGGCTCATCATTCCCTGGTTACCAGGGACCAGCAGAGCAGCTTTGGGGTGGTCAGAGCCGGGGCTGGCAGCATCTATCCCCCCTCCCCCCAACCTGTGGGAACAGGATGAGGCAAGGAGCAGCACAGGCAGCACTGGGGGGCAGGGCAGGATGGGGCAGGACAGTGTCTGGCATGGGCATGGGGAAGACCTCCCCCGCCACTTGCAAGCTGCTGGGAAATACCCCATTTCCAAAGCAACATGGGGATCCCACAGCTCGGAGTGAGGTGGAGATGGGACAGGATGGGGATGAGGATGGGATGGAATGACATGGGGAGGGGTGGGATGGGAGGAGATGGGATGGGGATGGGAATAGAATGGAATGTGATGGGATGCTTGCCCCTGGTCTCTGCCTGTTGGGCACTTTTGCAGCTCCTTTCTGGGGTGCTGCTCCCCTTCTCCCCAAGCAAGGAGCAGCTGAGCTGGCTGGGCTCAATATGATGCTCGGGCTGGGTGCAGGGTTGCTCTCCACTCCACCCAGCTTCTTTCCTCCTCTTTTCCTCACATCATCTCCCTTCCCCCAGCTCTGAAATAAGGGAGAAGCCAGGCCCTGCTGCCCACTTCAGTGGCTGGGGAGGGAGCTGGAGCCTGCCCTGCAGCCCCCAACAGCTTTGGTGGCAGAAGAGGGCAAGCATGAGGTCTGTAAAGCAGCTGCAGGCTGTAGGATCCCTGTCTGTAAAGAGGGTCCTAAACCCCACATTCCCACCTGCCTCCTCAGGAACAATGGGTCAGCCCCCCACAGCAACACACAAACCAACTTCGGTGCTGGGTTGGTGACCCCAGTACCAGGCAGTGCTGGAGACATCAAGGCCAGGGTGGGAACCTACCACATTGTTCCCTTCTATGGAGCCTTTTCTTGCTAACGGCACAAGAAGGGGTGTTTGTCCTACCAGCTCTGAGGAAAAGCTTGCTCTTTTCCCAGCCTGCTGGCTCCTTCCCACAGCCTGTCTGCAGCTGCCAGAACCAGCTCTGTCTGCAGCTGCCACCCAGGCCAAAGCTGAGGCACAGGCAGAGCTCCCTGTGCCAACACGTGCTATCCTAGAGCAGGGAGAGGCACGTGGAAGAGGGGAGACCAGAATCTCCCAGGTGTCTCCTGACAGCATCTCAGGTGTCCTCTGGCACCAGGAGACACAGCACCCTCTTTCTTCTCCTCTTCCCCTCATGTCACCCCTGCAGTGACAGAGAGCCACACCACTGCCTCCCCTCCTTGCTCCCACTGTAGAGTTGGATGCTGCCAACAGTTTGGAGATCATCAGGAGTTTTACAGGTTCCCAGGCTGGCTTGTTGCCTCAGGGCAGCACCTGGCACACAGCTCTGAGCACAGCACACCTGGTATCTACACCTCCTGCCTTACCTGGAACACTGCCCTGGTTTCCCACAGGCTGCTCCATGCCTGGACCCACAGCTGTAGCTGACCATGCCCCATCTCAGCTGGCCAAGGTCTGCCTGAGCTTATGGGACCCACTCTGAATGTGCCCAGGGACTGTTTCCCTTTGCTCAGCACCTCCCTGTAGTGGCTGAAAGACAAAGGCTGGATACTCACCATGAGCTGCACCAGGGCCAGAACACGTGCGACATGCTTGAGATGCTGAAGACTTGTTTTGGAGGCAAACCTGCAAGTTACAAAGGCTCAGCCACTTGCCCTGGTATCTTTAAGTGGCAGACTGAGCCAACACTGGACTAATTATATTATGGCATGATTGAGACTGTTGCTAGGTTACAGCAACCAGTCCCTAAGCCCATCCTACTGCAGGATTTCCCCAGAATCACTCATCTGAGAGCTCAGGGACATCCCTGGAGGGCAGGCAAGCACTATGGTCTTGCCAAGAAGCAGGACCTGCTCCGCTCTGGTGAGATCCCCCTGCAGTGCTGGGTCCAGCTCTGGGGTCCCCAACACAAGGACATGGAACTCCTGGAGCAAGTCCAGAGGAGGCCACAGAGATGATCCGAGGGCTGGAGCAGCTCTGCTCTGGAGACAGGCTGAGAGAGTTGGGGGTGTTCAGCCTGGAGAAGAGAAGGCTCCAGGGAGACCTTAGAGCACCTTCCAGTGCCTGAAGGGGCTCCAGGAAAGCTGGGGAGGGACTTTTCGCAAGGGCGGGAAGTGATACAAGGGGGAACAGTTTAAAACTGGAAGAAGGGAGGTTTAGGTTAGACATTAGGAAGAAATTCTTCCCTGTGTCGGTGGTAAAACACTGGCCCAGGTTGCCCAGAGAAGCTGTGGCTGCCCCGTCCCTGGAAGTGTTCAAGGGCAGGTTGGATGGAGCTTGGAGCAACCTGGTCTAGTGGGAGGTTCTTCACATCCACACCAGTCTGTGATTCTGTTCCCTCCTGGAGGGAGGAAGCAAATTCCCACCCCAGACCTTGACAAGCCAGGGGAAAACCTGTTAGAACCTTGCAGAAGCAACAGAACCAGGGTGAAGCTGACTCCCTCAAAGGGCAGGATCGTTGCTCTCCTTGCTTTTGGCCCTTGTCATACATCATGGACAATGATGAAGACCTGGTGCACTGGTGAGCCAGCTGCTGGCTGCAAGCACCCTGCAGGACATAGCTCTGAGAGAGGCAGGTCCCACCACAGAGTGCAGGGGGAGATGGAACATATGGGAACCATCAAGTACCGGCCTTGCCATGACCTCATGTGGACTGGCACAGCCACTGAGAGATGACCTCCAAGGGGAGCTGGTGCCAAGGATGGCTGCTGGCACAGCTGGGGCACAGCCTGGCTACCAGAACATAAGTGGAGCAGGGATATGAGCCCCCTCTGCACAGGGCTGGGAGCGGGGAGCAGGATTTAAACAACTGTTGACAACGCAACGAATAAGCATAAATCAGTCAGGAATAGATCTGCATGGCAATTAGCAGGCAGCTCCTGAGCCTCAAGGCAGAGGAGTGATGAACAGTGGGATGCTGGAAACTGAGCTGGGCTGGAGGGGTGGGAGCTGCAAGGACTGGTCAGTCTGTCCTTGTGCTGGTTTTCCACCTGGTATTTTGACAAATGGTGGAGGAAGCCCCAGGCTGGGTATCAGGAGACCTGGTCCTTCTGGCACAGGCTGTGCCATGCAGGGCTGGGGTGCACAGCTCAGCAGCAGCTTGATTCTCTTGCAGGGATGAATTTTGTGACAGCCATGAGCACAGGTTAACATGATCAAGAGCTTTAGCAAGCAGGGACTGCTACCTGTGCTATGGAGGCTTGGGCCATCAGATGCTGTGAACCTTTGCAGAGGAGGAACCATAGGGAGAGGATGCACAGGCATGGAGGAGGCAGCTCCAGGCCACCTGCGTGTGGGTGAGCTGGAAGGTCTTGCTAAGACCAGCTCCCAGCTGGGAGTCACAGGGATGCTGGCATAGAAGGTAAGTCATGGTGCCTGCAGAGATCAAAATCTGCTCTTGGAGCTCAGTCAGCAATAGAGCTGTCCTGGCTGGAAACACAGCAGCTGGGAACAGACCTGGGAGTTACCTCTCATGATTTCCCAGGAATGCTCTGGCTTCAAGCTGGCACAGGGGCAGCCAAGATGCAGTCCTCTGGTGGTTGAGGGCCCTGCAGATCTCCAAGTGAGCAGGCAGGGGGGGTGGGCAGGACAGCTTTTGGGCGTGTGCCTCCAGCAGCAGCCCCTGGGACAGCCTGGCCCGGCTGGCAGGCTACAGCAAAAACACAGCAATAAATATGCACTTGTCCTTCCTGCTGCTCTAAACCAAGCAGGACCTTGTACAGCATGCAGCTTTGGCCACCATTAACTGCAAGAAACTGCAGCTCTCCAGCCTCAAGCTCTGTATTTTTTTTTTTCATGGATGACTGATAAACCCAAAAGCAAATACACTGGTACCTCTAGAGATGCTCACAGGAACTATTTATATCAATGTGATCCTGCAGAAGCTTCCCCATAATGACAGGCACGTACACATACTTTTTATATTTAGCTAATTCAAAAGACTGGGCATGGGAGAGCCCAGCTCAGACAAGGTCTGCTCCTTTCTCCCCTCACTCACGCTTGCTGGCACTGGATTAACCCTTCATGCTGTAGCCCTAACCAGTTCAGCACTCCCTGAAAAAGGAAGAAGTCTAAGCCTAAAAAGCTCTTTTCCTGCTATTCCCCTCCACACTCCCGCTTCAAACCCAGGATAGGATTTCTCTGGTCTTGCTGCCAAAGGCAAAACATGCCAGACACCCTCCAGGGGCTCTGGTGTAAGTCAAGAGAACCCCTGCATCTGCTTTTCTCTTTTAAAGGAGTATTTTGGAACATAATGACTCATCTTTGCTTGTTTTTGTTTCAGCTCCTTGCGCTGACAAGGAACACGAGCAGCAGGGAGTGTAAGGGCTCCTACAGTGGTCAAATCTGGCCCAGGTGAAATACAAATGAAAGCCAACATCAGGGGACTTGGCCCCTTCTGCTAACCAAGAGCTGAGCAGAACCAGTCTCTCTTAATGCTGTGTGGAACAGCAGCTCTCTCAGGTCTGACCTTAATTTTGGGGAAAAAACTTAGGGTTTTATAGACTCATAGAATAGTTTGGGTTGGAAGGGACCTTTAAAGGTCATCTAGTCCACCCCCCTGCAGTAAGCAGGAACATCTTCAAGTAGATCAGGTTGCTCAGAGCGCCATCCAAGCTGACCTGGAATGTTTCCAAGGACAGGGCATCCACAACCTCTCTGGGCAACCTGGGCCAGTGTTATGCTCAACTTTTTTTGTTTTGAATGCTTTTTAATTTAGTGCCCCATTCCACCAAGTGCAGGAATGCAACAGTGCTGAGGAAGGGGCAGTGGGATGTCCTCCTGGGACACCATTCTGGATGGACAGGCAGCTCCCAAGCTCAGGCAGAACACGCTTGTGGTGGAGAAGAAGATGTGCAGAGGCAGTTGTACAACAGAGCTTTATAGTCAGAATGGATTGTACCAGGTTTTTTTCAATGCAAAATGGAACATGATCCAAAATCTTCACAGAACAGATGCGCGTTCCGAATGCAGCCAGCTGAGGCTCCAGGGCCTGCCTGCCCTGTTGTAAGAGAGGCCACAAAACCACATCCCAATCCAATTTTTCCTCCCCAGAAGTGCAAAGTTTGAACTGTACCATGCAATGTCCCCAGGGTGTCACATGAAGTGCTCAGAGTAGGCAAATGCTAATGGGAAACAGACCTGCACAAGGTTAACTGCTGATGCAGCAAAAACCCCGGTTTGTTTTGTAGGGAAACAGTTACAGGTGCATTTTGGGGCTGGGGGAAAGAAAAAGAAAAATGAAGGAGGTAATTGCCTGCTGTTGAAGATAACCCTGGAGTGGATAATGGATCAAAAGTACAAACCAAAAAGCTTTATGAGGATGTAGAAGCAAACTCCAGTTTGGATTTCATCGTTGAAATTTTAGAACAGAAAGGGGAGAGGGAGAACAAAACTAAACCTCGAATCAACCTGCAAGCCACAGAGTAATGTCATGCACAGATCCTTGAGGGAGCTTCACTGTCTGAGATGCACAAGGGACACCAGAACCAAACCGGAAGTGGGTAGGGAGAACTAACAAGCTCCATCAAACACAAGGGCTGCTCACTGAGAGCCAGCCAGGTGTGAGGGGCTGCCCTGGAGTGCCCAGCCAACTGCAACCAATGCTGCTGAGCAGGCACCAAGTCAAGAGTTCATGTTCAAAGCAAAAACTGAAAGGCTTCCCAAACTCGTGGGATGGGAGGAGGCTCTCCACCTGGGGCAGGGAAAAGCAACACTAGCTGCTGGGAGGCTTGGCCCGTGAACATGGCTGCAGTATGAGCAGAAGCTGGACCAGGAGTGACACTGTCTGAGCTACACTGGGTGTCCCTCTCCATCGAGAGGCAGCCCATGTTTTACAGCACGACTGTGAAATGCCTGAGGAGCAAATGGCTCACCATGCTAACACTTCCCTGTAGGCAGTTCTGAAGCTCTGGGTATCTTCATTTCCACATGAGAGTCATGTCCCTGAGAGGTACTGAAGGGAGTGGATTCTAGTATATGCAAATTCAAAGGGTGGGAAATGCAGAAAAGCACGGATTTCTCTCTCTCTTCTTCAGGTTAACTTTGCACTTTGCATTGTTTCCCCAAACTGCATAGCAGCTTACGTGTAGTGTCTGAGACACTGGGGCCACGGGAATCAATGGGACAGCATGAATTCCAACAGCAGCACCAGTGAGTGGTAACTAAGCTGCTGTGCAGAAAGGTCCCGTTCACAGGACTCCAAAATCACACGCACTCTCTCTCACTCTGGCCCTGGGGCTGCGGTTTTAGAGCTGTATCCAAAGCATGATCTGCTTGATTTAAAGCTCATCAACTGCTGGGTGGAGCAATGGCCAACACAACCTTTCTCATTAAAAAAATAGGGAGGATAAAAAGTTAAAGACTTCAGACAGGCGAGCACGATGCGTTCATGCGGCATGTTTTGTTGCACTCCTCTTAACAAGATAGGAATTTCAGGTGTGCAGGAGTGGAATATAGCAGGGGGGGAGCAGGAGGCAGGTCCCTTTGCCTCCCACACCCTGTCAGCTGCCCTGCCGGGCATGTCTGGAAGGAAAAAAAATGACAGCCTGGAAGTGGGAACTGTGCCCTGAACCTTCCCCTTGCTCAAGTACATCTCAGCTGGATTTTCTTTGTGTAACGAATGCACCAGAACAGCACACACAGATGCAAAGCTTTTGTTTTGCCAGCTCTGGTTTGAGAGGATATATGGCAAATGGCCAAAGCTTTACACATCTGCACCTGTCCTGGTGTGACTCGTAAGAAAGGATGGAGACAGCCAGACAGAAGATTCCGCTGTGCGTACATGCGGCCTACAGCTCCTCATAGTCCCCTCCTCCTCGTGGCTTGCTCATGCTGCCTCCTCCTCCTCCAAGGAAAGCCTCAAGTTCATCTATCTCATTGTTTTTCTCCTTGCTCTTCTTTTTCTTTTTCTTTTTCTCTTTCTCTTTCTCCTCTTTGCTCTCCTCCTTCTCTTTGCTCTTCTTGTGTTTGCTCTTCTTTTTCATGGACTTCTCCTCTTCCTGAAAAATGAGAAGATTTGTATGAGTAAATCCTCTGAGCATGCCAGTAACCCAGCTTAGATCACCCTGAAACTTGGCTCTGACAGGAACCTCACTTTGGGTGATGCATCTACTACCAAGGCTGGCTTGGAATTAATTCCACAAGACCCTTCTGTGAGTTTGGACAGAAGAGATGAAAGACCATCTGGTTTATATGTAGCAGTGGTCTGTCAGGCAGTTTGTGCCTGACAATACCACAGTACTGGACAGGCAGAAATGTCAAAGACAAAGCCTCCTGCAGATTTCCCTCACTGCCTCTGTGATTAGGTCTGTCAGGGACACCCCTCTGCTTGGAAAAAGTCATGGTGCTATCAACAGGCTTTGCCCAGCAGAGATGCACTGCTCTATTGGATCCTGTGTTTTCCAAACTCACACACTGCTTTTTCAAAATTTAGCTGTTCTAAAATAGCTTTTTTAAGCTGCAAAGTGGTTAATGGTCTGCAGAGCCTGGGAGGCACAGATCTGGCTGGATGGGAGAATAGGAAAAAGTCCACCAGACACACAGAGTGCACTGTAGAAGGCCACCCCTCTCCTTAGCTGGTAGATAATATGGCAGGTCAGGTCTGAGGAATTAAATAGTACCTCTTTGCTCTTCTTTTTCTTCTTCTTTTTCTCCTTAGAAGGTTGTTTATCTGTTCAAACAAACAAACAAAAAACCCCATAACATTGCTTTTAATCAATTTGAACTGTACAAGAAGCAATTCTGCCCTGCTCCAATTTCTGAGAACAAAATGCTCGACCTTGGAGCCCCAGGCAAAGGCAATCCCAACTGCCCAGGGCAAACTGTGCCCCTTTGGAAATCAACCCAGGCCCCAGCAGTCACGCCCAAGCTTCACCAGATAGGTCTAATTTAATTACAAGCATTTCGCTATCTATGTTACTCTGTGTTACCAACACTGACCTGGATGTTCACTGTATCACAGCCACTAAGAAACAAATGCAGAGACCAGCTCTAAAACTGGGCCAAGGGCCAACTTGGGACCAGATTATTATTTCCAGAACTGAAGAGGAGCTCCTGGGAACAATTTCCCTCTGACTACGAAATATTCAAAGGCAGACAGAAATCCCACCAGGCACAGCTTGTGCTTCTCTGAGTCCCTAGTAATGGCAGGACAGGAGTGGACAGACGGGAGCAGCCGGGCAGGCTGCACTCGCTGTTGTTCAAACTGTGCATGGGAATGACAGCTCCACGAGGCCAAACTGTCAGTGCTGCAGCCCTGCTCCACAGGGGTGGCTGCTTTCACTGTACTGAATGAGTCCATCACTGTTAAATCCATTTCTCCCAGGTTATTGTGGTTGATGACATGGCTGCTAATTAGGCTGCTGAACATCCACTGCCTTTGCACAACGACTCCTTGAACAGGACCGTGTCTACCCGGCTGTTCCACAGGAGGGTTTATAACTGCACCAGGTTTCATGGGTAGTACTTGATTGCCAGTCTCACCTACACACTCTGTTCCTCAGTTGATTTCTAAACACAAGTCAGTCATTGGAAGTCTAATTGCTGGTCAAGCTCCAACTGACTGACTACCAAGACATATTTTTATATTAATTCCAGAAAGAGGAAATAGGAGGAAGGCACACTGAATTAATAAAGATGCTAAACTGAAGTTAAATTATTGACCTGGGCCTCTGCAGATGCACTTCTAGCTATTTCAAGCTGTGCTGTTCAGCAACTCGAAGTGACAAGCTGATGAAGCCATTGCAGCCTGTGACACCTTGCTAACACTTTTGGAACTGCTATCCAAGGAGATCTCTCTCTGCTGCTGCTTACAGCTTTTTCTCCCCTTGTCTTTAACTTCTTGTCTTTCGTGGTGACATCAGGGGCAGATCTATAGGAAGCTGCTTTGCAGCAATGCCAAGAGAGCAGAAATTATTTGGGGAAGTGAGATGTGTTCCCTCAGGGGGAAACAAACAAAAAAGAAAAGCCTGAGGAATGCTTAGGTTGTGATCAGAACCCCACCCCAGCTTTCCCAAAAATAGAAGAGCAAATTGGCAGAGTATGTCAGAGCATTTTGGTAAATCATTCCCAATTCTTGAGGGGGTGGACACACTGCAATGCTGAGCACCACTTCCCAGGCATGCAAGGCTAAGCAGGAAGCCTTATCCAGAAGCAGCTTGTGAAAGATGTGCTCCAGCTTCCGGCTGGTTCAGAAAAAATACGTGGCTGATGCCATGGAGGAGCCCAGCTCTCCTCCTCCCCACAGGGAAAAACCTTGAAGTTATTTATGCTGTGTTAAACCACATTAAAAGCTCACACAGGGCACTGCATGAAGTTACAGGGTATTTTATTTGGTGACAACTGGTTTGCTTAAACCCTGGAACCATTTTGGAAAAAAACAGATGCCTGACAAACAAAACCACCAAGAGTGAAAATAAGGTGTGACCTTTACCTTCCTCGCTGCTCTCCTTGGGACCAGTTTCTTCCAAACCCAAACCAAAGAGATCTGAGTCATTTTTCAATTTAAAGGAGTGGACTGTTGATTTCACAGGCTGGGGTGGCTTTGCCAACGAGGTATCATCATCAGATATTTCAGAGAGATCTTCCCGGACTGGGAATTCATCCTACAGACAAGAAAAGGCAGACAACACAGACAAATCTTTCAACCAAGATCTCTGAGCATTTTATACGCAAAGATGTCAGATGTCAGCAGGTGGGGAGGAGGGAGGCAATGGTACCTGAACTGAGCTGCTATTGCCTGGAAATCAATGCCCTTGAGATATCTATTTCTTGCCTCAGTAAAACATCTCAGTAGCACTGGTACTGGAAAGCATGCTCTGGTAACAACATTCGTGCTAACAAAATCAAATTTCTGATGTAATGGAATTAAATGAGACCTTCAACTGTGTTAGCTCAACAGCATCAGCCTCTAACTGCCCTAGAGAGGCACCTCTGCTTTGGGGAAAATCAAATTAGATAGACTAAAAACTCCCCTCCAGACCTGACAGACAAAACCTCTTTCCTGTGTTGCTCTGTGGTGTCCCGATTGTGCACCAGAGGCAGCACACAGCGGGACCAAGGAAGTGGTCTGGGTTTGCAGAATAAATCCCTTGAGTCAAAAGGGAATGTGCTCCCTGGGCAAATCTGCGGCCTTTAATGTGGGCTAAAAAACAGGATGCTGCAGAGACTGGATATCACCCAAACCTCCTCTGTCTCCACGTGATAGGAATGGAAATCAAGTTAAACAATCTTCTGATACCTGCCAACTGCTCCTCTTCAGAATTCATTGTCCACCCTTTCTTATGTCCTCCACACTGACCAGGTGATGCCCCCTCCTCCTTGCTCATAGGGGGGGGTTTTACCACTTTGCCTGACCAGCAAACCTTGAACTTGAAAAGCACTCACAAGTTGTGGGGCATCTCCCTGACCCAAGCTCCCTCACAGATCCCATTTCTCATGATCACATGCATGGGAAGTAAACTTGCTCCAAATACTTTTGCTTTTATAATAAAGTGCCAGGAAAAGCAGGTACTGAAAATGCTACATGAATGGAAAATTACTTAATAAACAGCACGACACACAGGCAAGGTCAAAGAAACTGGGATAATTGTCCTTTCTGCAGGATTCTGGAATGGTGCAAACACACAAACCACCCCTGAACACCAGCTAGCCCAGACACCAGAGGTACCCCTGAACAGCAGCTCCCATCCCAAATCCCAGTGAGCAGTTTCTAGAGATCATTCTGCTGGCTGCAAGTGTGGATCACTGAAATCAGGGCTTTCTAGAGCCACAGCAGCAAGTTTCTACCAGCCCAGAGAAGATGTTTGCTTTTTTTTCTGTCTCTAATACATACTGGGTGCAGAGGGGCTCCTGGTGCACCCTGTGTTTGAGCAGACAGCTGCAGGCAGCACCTGGCAGCTGCCCACATGTGCAACCTCACAGAGATGTTACAGCTAAACTGGCTGTTCTGGAAAGTCCTTCTCCAGCAGATTTTCCTACTTCAGCAAGAAGTCTTGCCAAGCTAATTTCACTATGGCTTGTTGACCGCTGGATTGACTGTAGGGAACTCATTATGTCTCTCTACACACACTTCTACATGTTAAGCTTTGGGAGAAAAACTATTAGTTTTGGATTTTGTACCTTCCACACCGCTGGAGTGACAGTGCTTTGGACTTACTGAGAATAAACAGCACATTAAAACCTGTAAGCACAAACCTCATTGCTGTGTGGTTTCAACAATCAGCCCATCAGTGGGTTTGTGCTTATACCAAATCTCTTCAGGTTGCTTAGCACCTGACTTGCTGGGACTGCTGTTGAGAGATGGGAGAGCAGATGAAAGCTCTGCTCCGTGGGATGCCTCAACACTTCAAGCTCAGCTCTGCAGCAGTGCACAGCAATTCATGCATGTTATTTACCATTTTCTTCTTCTGGCTGTCAGAATCCTCACTTTCGAAGTCTGGGTCATCCATAACAAATGAGAGCATCTGAGTAGCTATTGGTCCCTCTTGGTCACTGTCAGAATCCTCAGGCTTTTCGTCTTTGACCACTTTCTGCTTGAGAGCATGTCCTTTGCTTTGGGAAGTGGTCTTTGGGGCCTGGACTGCTGCTGGGGTGGCAGTGGCAGCAGCTGGCAGGCTAGTGTTGACCTTGCTGCTGTTTCTTTCAGACCCAGCATGTGGAGATAAACCGTCAGGAGGCTTCGAGTCAGTTGCTTTGGTCAAAACTGCTTCACTCTGTGGTTTCAGAGAATTTCTGGAAGACCTGAAAAGAAAGAAACAAGTTGTCAGAGCCTGTACACACTCCTACTCTGTGAAGCAAAGCAGTGACCAGTTAATAGCTGAGCTTGCCTCAAAGGTTGCAGTGTGCATCTCAATAGGATGCACATCTGATCCTAGGGGAGTGTGAGGTCAAACACACACCACTCAAGAGGCTGGAGATGATTGCTGTGTCCCTGTAGATGCACAGGCCATGCCTGACTGTCCCCTGCAGGGTGTGGTATGTGGAGAACATGATCCAGCTCACTGTTCTCCAGCATACAGTGTGGTGAATAACTTCCACTCCCTTCACCAAAAGACTCAACTTTTCTCTCCTCTTCACAGCACTACCAACAGACATTCAGGTGCTCAGCTACAGCCTCTTGTTCAAACTTGAGGAAAAGGCCAGACCATTCCCAAGCAGAAACGTGCCAGCACCCCCAGGAGTGCAGTGCTCAGAGGCATGCTGCCCCAGGGTGGTGCAGAAACCCCTGCATAAAGCAGCTCCAGCTAAAACAAACAGCCCCAGCTTAGGGCTGAGAGAGTCATCAAGATTTCCCAGAGGCTGCACAGAAGCGAGTGGCAGGACTGAGAAGAGGCCCAAGTTTGCCTGCACAACCCCACACTTCAGGCTGTGCTTCGTACCTTTTTTTTCCCTGTTCTGTGTCAATGTCCTCATCAGGTATGAGGACGACCTTAGAGTCCTTCACCTCTTCCTCCTCCTCACTGGAGAGGGTGACGTTCTTGCTGGGCACCCGCTCTGCTGCTGGCATGGGTCTGCTGGGGATTTTGTCATCCAGATCCAGGTCATCTTGGAAACCTGCCACCATGGGGTTCCCCCCAGGTGCCTCTCCATCGCTGCAAAACAGACAATGATCAGACACTGCAGCCCCAGGATGGACTAGGACAGACAAGCAGACATCCCTGAAAGCAGGCTGTTGCTTGCCTGGCTTTTCTGGCCAACTTCAGGGTCAATGATCCTCAGCCTGGGGCAGCTGCCCTGCCAGCCTTCCCCTGCACGCTGCCCAGCTGCTACCCCTTCAGGCTGGCCCTGCACCCTGTGGCACAAGCCCTGGACAAAATGGGACACAGAAGGATGTGGCACACAGTGGCTGCTGCTGTTCAAGCTGAAAGTAAGTGGCTGGAAAAGGTGAGCCTGTTGCTTCAGCTCTATCAGAACATCTCTGGTCCAACATGGAAGGATCAGCCAATTAAGCCGTGGGAACAGCTTGCCTTAATCCCCACATCCTGTAATTAAACCTGATCATCTACTGCCACTACTGTGGGAATTCACTTGCAGCTATGAGCTTCCTGGAGTTATTTTTTTCTCTGGTGCTCCCTGAAGCAGGCAGCTACACAGACACCATAACCATGCTTTAACATTCCCAAATTAAATTAACCTAAGGACACACTTCTAGAGCTAGGAGGCTGTCAGACTCCCTGGATGTAACACAGTTATGTGTTCAGAGGCAACCTGATAGAGAGCTTTGCAGCTGAAATTACCAGCTGGGGATTTTTGTCTGAATGTCCCCAGGACTCAACAATTTTAATACTTTCTGAAGGAATTGCTCATATCAGGAATATAGATATTTTCCCCAGCCTTGACTGGTGAGCCTTTGCATCATCTTTCCTCATTCTGTTTGCTTTATCTGCAGCAGATACCCCAGCTCCTTCCTGATAACCAACCCACACAATAGTCACTGTCCTTTTAATGACTCAAAAGGGATTGTACAAACACAGCCTTCATTGTCATGCAGAGACAAAAAAAATATTATAGCTTGGAACAGGTTAGATTTTAGAGGCATAAAAGGGATCACAAAAGCCTAAAACCCTTAATGTGGAAGGAGGTGGTGTTCCCAGTCACTATCACACAGCCAGCACTGGAAGAGAGAGTGGAGCATGGTGTGCTGGTGGGATGGGAGACGCTGAAGTCCTAACTCAGTCTGGATGATTGTACTTCTCAATCTGGCTCTTCTGGTTTACAAGTTAGTTTTAAAGAATTGATAAATCAGCCAACAGATTATGCAGTTCTTTGTGACAAATGGGACACTGTGTTTATGACAACTGGTGCAGCACACTGAAAGTGATTACACTCGATGCCTGTCTGGGTCAGAGGGCTAACAACAGGGCTAACATCCACCCTCTCCTTCTGCTTTTGGTGTGGATCCCTCTGTTTCCAGGCCTCTCAGCACAGCTCCCAGCTCAGCAGAGGCAAGCTGCTGAAGAGCCCCTTCATCACTAACACTGCTGCTCTCATACTGAGCCAGAAAGGAGGCTCACAGCTTGTCCCACACAAAGGAGAAGGCTGGAACAAGTGAGCGATTTCTGAGGTCTATGAAACATTGGCAGGGGTTCCTCTTGAAATGCGCTGAAAAGAAAATGGAGTTGCATCCTAAAAATGGTAGGATATTATTCTGAAGTAGTGACACTGCATTTCTTTAACACATCACTGCCCTGTTAAGCACAGGGATTCTTCTGAGATTGCTGCCACTGTCATTTTACCACACACCATGCAAGATTTGCGGCCTTTCAAACATTCCCAGTCTGAAAAGAAATCCACGTGTGCACCCCCCCCCCCAAAGTGGGTCACCTCTCTTTGCAGTGAATATGCTGCCTCCATCCGTAACTTCCACACTAACTGTTGAGTGACAGCTTAAGAGCAAAGCAATGGAGTGACTGTATGTCAGGAGAATCACTGCTGCAGTATAAACAAGGTCTGACAATGCAAAATTAGTATCAGCTTGTGGTCCTGAGGTTCCAGCTGGAAGAAATTCAGAGCATGCAAAAACAAACACATTGCACCACTCTCTCCAACACCTGATGTGCTGCCAAGCCCGTGTTAGGGCTGAGCCAATGTGTTTGCAGACACAGGTACCCACCAACACCCACCACGCTGGCCAAGGTCTGCATCTGAGCTCCTGATCAAAGAGCACGCCAGGGTTTCCTCAGCGAGCTTCCTGCTGCCCACACAGAGTGGCTGCTGGAGATGACACAAATCCTGCTGCAACCTGAGCACGCAGTTTCCAACCTGGCTTGACCATGTCCCCTCAGCCCTGCAGTGCAGAGCCAGCCCTGCCAGCAGCCCCCTCTGGCCATGTCGGGTTTTGGAGCTAGAGAAAGAGGAAAAACCCAAACTCCAACAAAGCAGGTAAGCTGAGGGAATCACTCGCCATGGGATGAGCCTGCATGACTATACCTAGGAGATGGGGGTCTTCTAGTAAGAACCAAACAGCATCCTCAGCCTCCCTCCCTTGGTCTAGTGCAGCTGGAATCACTATATAAATAACAGATGCCAAAAAATAAATAACTGGTTCAAAGCCCTTTACATGTAAGGACAAGGAAATTTAATCAATGTTTAAGATAAACAGCAGTGATGCTGAGGAGACAGAACAGGAATACTGGTAGGTACAGCATAAACTTGCTTTCAGACACCCACAGGCCACCCACAAACCAAGGCCAGCCTGGCCTGCAGAAGGGACAAGGGGAACCAACTGGGAGCCAGATCAGCTCCTCTGGTGCAGCCACACACACACTGGCTCAGGGCAACAGGTGAAGAGCAGCAAATTAAGTTCTGAAACAGCAAATTGGGAGGCTGAACCAGTCAGGAAACTGATTCATGGAGTTCTCTTTATTGCAAGCTGCAGAACCACAAGGTGCCACCAAACAAAACCCAGGACTCCACTAATCTCCATAGGTCTGTGCTGGGATTTTGCTCTAGCAACACCAAGAGATGTCAGTAAGTGTGGAAAGTTTCAGCAGTGCCTGATTTTTGGGCATGAGCTGCCCTGTTCCACAGCCACGAGCTGCCCTGTTCCACAGCCACGAGCACAGTCCTCACTGCTAGAACACTTCAAAGGAGAAAAAAAAAAAAAAAAAAAAAAAAAAAGTGGTTTCTTTCTAACATTACTGCTCCATGTCAACTCTTGCTTCACTGTTCAGAGACATTATGGAGCAGGGACTGGGAGAAGTTCACACATCACTGCAAAAGATTCCAGAATTCCCCACATCACTAAAACACACAAGAAATATCAGACTTCACAATCTCTTTCTGAAGCTCAGAAAAGAAAAGCAAACAAGTTCTTACAAATGGAAGCAAACACACCCGAGTTCAGGAAGCAGTTCAGCATAACATCCTTCTTCCAACAAGGAGAACAAGACCTTCCCCTTCCCCCCAGGAGCTGTTCTCTGCGTGAGAGAGCAGGGAGTGCACAGAGCTCTGCCTGGGGCTGGATGAGGAGCCAACTATGAGCTGATGGGTGAGGATTCCAGGGAGGACAGGTAAAGGTGACACTACAGTGGGTGCCTGCTATAGCATGCCTGACCAGGAAAAACAAATGGATCAGGCCCTCTACAAAAAGACAGGAGCAGCCTCATGTTCTCAGGCCCATGGAATTCAACCACCCTTGTATCTGCTGGAGGGACAGGACAACAAGACTTGAGTAATCCAGGGGGTTCCTGGAGTGCATTGATGAGAACTATGTCCCCTGAGTGAGAGAGGAGCCAGCAAGAAGAGGTGATCTGCTGGACCTCATATGCACAAAAAATGAGGTGCTTGTTGGGAAGGTGAAGGCCAAAGGCAGCCTTGGTGTTCAGGATCAGGGGGGTATAAAGCAAGCTGGACTTCAAGAGAGAAGACTTTGGCCTCCTCAAAGATTTGCCTGGAAGCACACCGTAAGATAAGGCCCTGGAGGGAGGAAAGGCCCTGGAGGGAGGAAGGGCCCAAAAAAGCTGGCTAATATTCAAGGATCACCTCCTTCAAGCTCAACAGCAGCCCATCCCAACGTCTAAGGAGTCAGGCAAAAATGCTAGGAGGCCTGCATGGATGAACAAGGAACGCTTGGACAAACTCAAATTCAAAAAGGAAGCATACAGGGGGTGGATGGAAGGATGGGTGGAACCTGTGAGGAATATACAGACATCATCTGAGCATCCAGGGATGAAATCAGAAAAGCTAAAGCCCACAGGGAATTCAATCTCACCAGGGATGTCAAGGACATCATGAAGGGCTTCTATGAGTACAAGAAAGGCAAGAAGAAAGACCCAGAGAACTACAGCCTGGTCAGCCTCACCTTGATCCTGGAGAAGGGGATGGAGCAACTAATCACACAAACTGTTTCCAGGCACATGAATGATAAGAAAATCATCAGGAGTAGTCTGCATGGACTTACCAAGGGCAAGCCATGCTTCGTCAACTTGATGAAAGTCTATGATGGAATAACTGGCCTGGTAGATGAGGGGAGAGCAGTGGATACCTGGACTTCAGTAAGGTCTTTGACACTGTCTCCCATAAGATCCTTGTAGGAAGCTGTTGATGCACAGGCTGGGTGAGCAAACAGTGGGGTGGACTGAAAACTGGATGAATGGCCAGGCCCAGAGGGTGATGAACAGAAGCACCAAGTCCAGTTTGAGGCCAGTAACTAGCAGGGTACCCCAGGGATCAACACGGGGCCCAGGCCTGTTTACCATCTTCATCTGCATGACGGTGCTGGGTGTACCTCATCAAGTTTTCAGATGATGCCAAACTGGGAAGAGTGACTGATGTGCCAGAGGGTCATGCTGCCACCCAGAGGGACCTCATCAGGTTGGAGAAATGGGCTGACAGGAAACTTCTGAAGTTCAATAAGGGAAACTGCAAAGTCCTGCACCTAGGGAGAAACAAGCCCCTGCACCAATACATACTGGGGGCCACCCAGCTGGAAAACAGCTTGACAGAAGAGGGCCTGGGGGTTCTGGTGGACACCAAGTTGAATGTAAGTCAGCAAGGTGACCCTGCCGCAAAGAAGGCAAATGGTATCCTGGGTTGCAGTAGGCAAAGCATTGCCAGCAGGTCGAGGGAGGTGATCCTTCCCCTCTGCTCAGTGAGGTCACACCTGGGGTGCTGTGTGCTCCTCAAGACACAGGTATACTGGAGAGAGCCCAATGAAGGGCAACAAAGATGATTAAGTGACTGGAGCACCTCCCACTTGAGGAAAGGCTCTCTCACATGAGCTGGGATTGCTTAGCCTAGGGAAGAAAAGGCTTGGGGGGACCTTATCAATGTACTGAAATACCTGAAGAAGGGTGCCGAGAAGATGGAGCTGCTCACCTTCCAGTGCTGCCCAGCGACAGGACAAGAGGCAAGGGGCACAAACTGAATCACAGAAGGTTCCCTTTGAACACCAGGAAACACTTTTTCCACTGCGAGGGTGACCAAGTGCTGGCACAGGTTGCTGTGGAGGCTGTGGAGTCTTCATCCACGGAGACATTCAAAAGCCATCTGTACATGGTCCTGAGCAACCAGCTCTCTGTGGCCCTGGCTGAGCAGGGTGATTGGACCAGGTCACCTCAGAGATGCCTTCCAACCTCAGCCATTTTGTGGTTCTGTGAATGCAAATACCTCTGCTGCACACATAAAATGCACTGTGCACTAAGGCCTTCTCACATGAGCTAACTGCAAGGCTCTTGCTTATGGACAGCCAGGCAATTCCTTATTTGAGTAAGAGAAGTGACTTCAGTAATTCTCATCACAGCCCATTCTTCTGCCACATCTTCAATGGTTCTTCAGTTCTGGAGCAGCACACCCAGAAGAAATGCTGGCAAGTTGTGCAAGCTTAACACTTGGTATCTGCTTAAAGATGTTCAGGAGACCTGAAAGCATCTCTCTAGTATGTTCTCAGGCTTTGTTCCTCACTCAGGGACCAGGAGAAAACAGCTTCCAGTGTTCTATTTTTTAAAACCACTAACTTCTCCATTAGGTTTGAGCGGTTTCAAAACGTTTGTGTTCTTTAGGTCAGAGATAAATTTCTGCAGCAGCAGATTTTGTTGTAACTACAACCACCTACTCACTGCAGTAGAAGCTGATTATTAGGGATGATGCTTAGAGAATTCTTATGTTGCTCCTGGGCATCGTGGGGTTGTAATTGGCATCCTGAAGGAAATCAGTTCTTGCAGGTGATGGTCAGAACACATCGACATCTCTGAATATCAGCAGATCTGGCTTACTGTGGTGGGCTTGTCTTGGCAAGAAACAGAAGGCAAAATTGCCAGACCACTGAGAAAACTGTGAACTACAGAAGAAACCAGGGCAAGACATGGATGCCAAGCTGCAGAGAAATAACCAGCATCTGAACTTGCAGGGCTGCACTGCAAGGTCTCCTCCTAGGGAAGGAGACCTGTTTAACTGCAGATGGTTACTGCTGGTATCAAAGGATGGAGCTCTGAACGAGAGTCCCCTCCAAAGGAGCCCAGAGGTGTCTCTGCCCCTACCAGCTCATACATGCTGGAAGGCTGCCAAGGCTGGGGACAGTGCCAAAGGGCATCACAGCAGCCAAGAACATGACAACTCTACAGCCATGGAGCAGGGCTCTTGCACCACTGTTTGAGATGTTTGCCCTTCTGTACAGTCTAACACCGTTTCCAGTAACTGATGTTCTGGAGAAGAGAAACCTTTGTTAAACACCCAACCTTCTACCCACAGCAAGAACTGCTGCTGAAGAGCTCTGAGGGCAGCCCAGGACCCAGCCCTTCAGCAAACCCCAGGAAGGCCAGGCTTGGCTCTCCTGCCATTTCCTTGTTAAACACAGAAAAATACCCCAGCTCAGCCACAGCTGCAAGCAAGTTGCTTTGTAGGCCAGCAAGCTTCTAGCATCCAGCACTTTTTTCCTTCCTTTCCTTTTTTTTTTTTTAAATTAATAAACCAGCCACGTGTTCCATCATCACAAGGGATGATGATTCAGGCTGACCTGCATTAGACAGGCATCAAGCCTCACACACAGCACTGATTTCAAGTTGTTGTGGTTGAACTAGAGAACACTGAATCATGACAGAGATGTCAAAAGATGCAGAATCCACCGCTCTCACAGATGAGCTGTATCAGCATTTAATTACCCTCCTGGTTAATCCAGTGTTGATGACAAGAGGCAGCAGGCAAGGACTATGCTAACCAGAGGGATGCAGAGCCTGTGAGTATGCTTAGGTTACCTCTTAAGTGACAAGTCTGCTTTCAGACAGCTTGCTGCACATCCTCTTGTCTAAGCAGCTCAGTACACACAATCCCTTTTCCCTTTATTTGGTTAAAAACATCAAAGCCAGGAAAAGAAAAAAACAGAAAAGGAAAGAAAAAAAGGAAATCCAGCCTCCAGCATAAGCACAGAGCTCTGCCATTTGGAGGATAGAGTATCATAGAAATCACAGAATGGTTTGGGTTGGAAGGGACCTTAAAGATCATCTAGATCCAACCCCCCTGCACAGGCAGGGACGCCTCACACTAGACCAGGTTCCTCAGAGCCCCATCCAACCTGGCCTTGAACACTTCCAGGGATGGGGATTCCATGACCTCCCTGGGCAACCTGTTCCACTGTCTCACCACCCTCATAGTAAAGAATTTCCTCCTAATATCTAATCTAAAGCTCTGCTCTTCAAGTTTTAAACCATTGCCCCTTGTCCTCTCACTACACACCCGTGTAAAAAGCCCTACCCCAGCTTTCTTGTAGGCCCCTTCAGCTATTGGAAAGCTGCTATAAAGTCATCTGGGAGCCTCCTCTTCTACAGGCTGAACAACCCCAACTTCCTCAGCCTGTCTTCATAGGGGAGGTGCTCCAGTCCTCTGATCATTTTTGTCACCCTCCTCTGGATTCGCTCAAGGAGCTCCATGTCCTTCTTATGTTGAGGGCTCCAGATCTGCTTGAAAGAGTCCAGCGCAGAGCCACAAGGGGGTGGAACATCTCCCTTATGAGGAAAGGCTGAGGGAGCTGGGTCTCTTTAGCTTGGAAAAACGGAGGCTGAGGGGTGACCTCATCAACGTTTACAAATATGTAAGGGGTGAGTGTCAGGAAGATGGAGTTAGGCTCTTCTCAGTGATGACCAGTGATAGGACAAGGGGTAATGGGTGCAAATTGGAGCATAGGAGGTTCAAGGTGAATATCAGAAAAAATTTTTTTACTGTGAGAGTGACAGAGCACTGGAACAGGCTGCCCAGGGAGGTTGTGGAGTCTCCTTCGCTGGAGACATTCAAAACCCACCTGGATGCGTTCCTGTGTGATGTGCTCTAGGTGACCCTGCTCTGGCAGGGGGGGTTGGACTAGATGATCTTTTGAGGTCCCTTCCAACCCCTAGGATTCTATGATTCTATGATTCTATGATTCTCCAGGTGGGGTCTCACAAGAGCAGAGTAATGGGGGAGAATCACCTCCCTCAACCGGCTGGCCAAACTTTTGATGGAGCCAATAATCGAATCACAGACTGGTTTGGGTTGGAAGAGACCTTAAAGATCACCTAGTCTGATGCCCCTGCATAAGCAGGGACATCTTCAACTCGATCAAGCTGCTCACAGCCCCATCCAACCTGACCTTTAACGTTTCCAGGGATGGGGCATCCACCACCTCTCTGGGCAACCTGGGCCAGTGTCTCACTACCCTTATTGTAAAACATTTGTTCCTTATATCTAGTCTAAATCTCCCCTCTTTTAGTTTAAAACCATTACTCCTTGCCCTGTCACTGCAGGCCCTGCTAAAAGGTCCTGTCACATCTTTCTTACAAACCCTTGTTAAGTACTGAAAGGGCACAATAAGGTCTCCCTGGAGCCTTCTCTTCTCCAGGCTGAACACCCCCAACTCTCTCAGCCTGTCTCCAGAGCAGAGCTGTTCCAGCCCTTGGATCATCTCTGTGGCCTCCTCTGGACTTGCTCCAACAGCTCCATGTCCTTCTTGTGTTGGGGACCCCAGAACTGCACCCAGCACTGCAGAGAGGTCTCACCATAGTGGAGCAGAGGGGCAGAATCCCATCCCTTGACCTGCTGGTGACACAGCTGGTGATGCAGCCTGGGATAGGCTTTGCTTGCTGGGTTGCCAGCACAGCCCAGAAACATTCCTGGCTCATGTCCAGCTTTTCATCCACCAGTGCTCCCAAGTCCTTTTCCCCAGGGCTGCTCTCCATCCCTTTACCCCCAGCCTGTGTTGATACCAGAGGTTGCCCCAACCCAGGTACAGGAACTTGCACTTGGCCTTGTTCAACCTCATTAAGTTCACATGGGCTCACTTCTTGAGCTTGTCCAGGTTCCTCTGGATGACATCCCTCAGGCATGTCAACCACACCACTAAACTTGGTGCCATCTGCAAACTCCCTGATGGTGCACTTGATCCTGCTGTCTATATCACTGATGAAGATACATGAAACAGTACTGGCCCAAATACAGACCCCTGAGGGACACCAATTGCCACTGATCCATCCGGCCATTGAGCCGTTGACCACTACCATCTGGATGTGACAATCCAGCCAATTCCTTATCCACCAGCCCATCCATCAAATGTGTAACTCTCCACTTTAGAGAGAAAACACTGGAAAGGAACACTATAAATAGACAGAGGAAAATAAAGGCACTGCCTAAGACTCTTCTGGAATTTGCAGGCAAGAATGCAGTCACACTCCCAAGGGTGTGTGATCCTCTCCATTCTTCCTTCTAGAATTTCATGGAGTGTCCCCAAAGGCTCAGGAGTGGCAGCACCAGGCCACAAAGGAGTCTGGCCATGCTTCGGGCCTCTGCAGTGGGAAAGTACTTGTTAGGCAAAACACAAGATCCCTGCTAAGTGCACTGTGAGCCAGAAGGAACATATCTCCAATGTTTCAACACATTTGGCCAGAAAAGAAATCCCTCCCTGCCCAAAACAACCCAATGGTTTAACACAGCATGAAAGCAAGTGAGCAAAACCAGGAAGGTGATAACCAGCTTTTACTGCTGTTCCCCTTCCCCAGGGCACCGTGTGTATCATGAAATGGGAGGCAGTGAATGCTATGACTGGCTACAGCCCAGCTGGGAAGGCAGTGCTCTGTATTAGCTGCAGATTGCAGCTAATTGCTCTGCAATCACTTTCTGAACAGTTGCAACAGGTTAGCCAGGCCCGAGCCACAGCTCAGCTGCACATCCAGGCATGTCCCTGACCCGCCCTCCCTCCACCCCCCTTTCCTTACCTTTCACTGTTGACATGGTGTTTAGGCTGAGGTTTCCCCCTGTCCCTCTGTGGGGCTGGGTCCTCCAGGAAGCTGTGGTCCAGGCTGTCATCAGGAACAAAGTCCTCCACGCTCTGTACTTTGGCAGGGGCTTCAGGGTGGGGGGGGAGGAGTGGCAGCAGCGGGATCTGTTATAAACAGCAGTTGTAAAACACAGGGTTCACCACAAGTAAGACAGAAATCTGCTTTTTAAAGACCTACCCTGCCCAGGGTGGCAGCAGCCACGAAGCAGGACCTTGGCTACACAGCAAGAGGAAGGGTATGAACAGGAGACTCAAATCAGAATCTTGCATGAAGGCATTCACACACAACACAGCCTCTGTGGTTTAAAATGCACCAGGCTGACCCAGGCTCCTCAATAGTCTGAAAAACTCTCTAGCATGTGGCTGACTCTGCTCTACAGTGAATGCTGTGACTGACCATCCCACAGCCAGATTTTACACCACTCCTGTCTGATGGCCCTTCATTATCCCCTCACCTTTTCTAGACTGCTCAGTTCACCCACTCACCTCCTCTTGCTTTTTCAACTGTAGCTGTCAAAGGCAGGATTTTTCACACTGTTTTTAGATGCTCTGTGTAACCAAAAACTCAAGAGCTACTGCAAATAGAGACTTGTTTTAAGATAACCTATTTGTAGAGGCACCCTTACCCATCTTCAAGGTCTCAGGAAGAAATCTCATGAAATTAACATAACAAAGAAGCCTAAGGCCTATTCAGAATTTGCAATATTCAATCATCTTCTTCTGCCCAGACTGCAATTCACATCTAGGCTCTTTTGTTTCGGGTGAACAAGTTTGTTTTGTTTTGTTTTTTCTAGATTTTGCTCTACTAGTACAGTTTTCAAGATCACTTTTGCATACAAATAACACTATTACTAGTGCCATAGAGCAGCGTTGGTATAAGAACAAACACAGACAAAAGAATTACTACTGCAAGACTTCAAGGGAAAGCTTAAATAGCAGGTCCCATAAAAAAAAACAACAATACTACTTTGTGACAGTGATTTTTGGACTACTTTCCAATTAGCTAGTCCTCAAGTATGTTCAGTAGAGGTGCAGACCTTTGGCTTGCTACATAAACCTACTAACACCAACAGATGAGCTTTTCCTAGCTGCCTTTTCCAACCCTCCTAAAAAGCACCCTTGAGATACTAGGACTGCAGGCCACAAGCTTGAAACAGTTCTCAAACTAAGTGATAGATTTAAAAAGAAGAAAAAAAAACCAACAAACCCAAAGACTGTAACACAGGTGGTAGTCTTTTTTCTACTTACCAATATGACAAGGGTTTTTTTTATTGACAAGGGATTTCTAACATTTTCTCCTCTTTGTTTGTTTGTTTCTGAGTAGAAAGAGTTATGAACTAACTGAAACGGGTGTCCTGTATCACAGGTAACAGATTCAGGATGTAGAACATTGTGTGCAGATCTAAAACTGCAAGATTTCAACATCTGAAACTGCAAACTGTGTTGCCAGCACCTCCTCCTTCTTTCTGTGGGTGTCTTGAGAGTGCTGTGAGCTCTAGGGATTGACAGTTTGAGAGGGAAGGTATTTCCAAAGGGGGATTCAAATCATGTAATGCTAATCATTTGCAGGCAGTGCCAGCTCTGCAGCTCCAGTTACCTTCGCCAACAAAGTGAACGTGACAGGCAAATTAAGGTCCAGCTCAGTAACAGTGCAGGCAACAAAACCCTGGATGCCTCTGCCCTGCCACTTCATCAGGCAGGGGCTGGGACTGTGTGCTGCCCTACTCTGCTCCATTGAGCACAAGCGCTAGGGAAGAAGTCGCGGTGGGCTGCCCTCCTCCTCAGACCTTCTCTGAAGGAGCATATTTCCCCAGAGGCAAATCCACTGCAGAGCCTGGACTTAGTGCTCATTTCTGGCTGGATGACCTTTAAAACCAGCACTCCACTGCTCTCTGCTAGCACACAGGAGCCCTTTTATGTTGCCAGACTTTTGTGGATGGTGCTTCCTATAGGTTCTCTAACAATTTTTCTTGCTTTTCAAGAGGCACGTGTGCTCCTGGTAAGGAGCTGACAGTTATTGTATTAGTGTTCCCTGTGTGTTCAGTCCCACCACCCAGCTGGCTGGACACAGTCCCCATCCCATCCCGGCACAAACCAAAATACCCATCAGGAGAAAGAGAGACAGCGCAGCTCTCCTTGGACACACACTGCACAGGCACAGGGCCTGTGGCCTTCAGACACAGAATCACAGAATCCTAGGGGTTGGAACGGACCTTGAAAGATCATCTAGTCCAACCCCCCTGCCAGAGCAGGGTCACCTAGAGCACATCACACAGGAATATGTCCAGGTGGGTTTGGAATGTCTCCAGTAAAGGAGACTCCACAACCTCTCTGGGCAGCCTGTCCCAGGGCTCTGTCATCCTCACAGTAAAGAAGCTTTTCCTCATGTTTACGTGGAACCTCCTGTGCTCCAGACACCCGTCTGCTCTGCTTCTCACAGGGAGAAAGTGAAAGGAAAACAGAGAATCACAGAATCAACCTGGATGGAAAAGACCTCGAAGATCATCAAGTCCAATCATAACCTAAATCCACCACCATAACCTTTATCTACCCATTCAGTGCTTAAATCATGTCCCTAAGCACCACATCTATATTTCTTTTAAACACTTCCAGGGATGGTGACTCCACCACCTCCCTGGGCAGCCTGTTCCACTGTCCAACCACTCTTTGGGTAAAGAAATTCTTTCTAATATCCAGTCTAACCCTCCCCTGGTGCAACTTCTGGCCATTCCTCTTGTCCTGTCATTATTCACCTGAGAGAAGAGACCAACTCCCACCTCCCTACAACCTCCTTTCAGGTAGCTGTAGAAAGCAATGATGTCTCCCCTCAGCCTCTTCTTCTTTAAAAACCCCAGTTCCCTCAGCCCCTCCTCGTAGGACTTGTTCTCCAGACCTTTCACCAGCCTGGTAGCTCTTCTCTGGACACGCTCCAGCAACTCAACATCCTTCATGTAGTGGGGGGCCCAGAACTACACACAGTACTCAAGGTGTGGCCTCACCAATGCTCAGTACAGAGGCACAATCACCTCTCTACTCCTGCTGGCCACACTATTCCTGATGCAGGCCAGGATGCCATTGGCCTTCTTGGCTGCCTGGGCACAAGCTGGCTCATGTTAAGTCAGCTGTCAACCAGCACCCACAGGGTGTCCATGGGTGACACCCTGCCTAGACACCACACTCCAGCACCTACCTGGCTGGGGAGGAGCGGGGTCTGATGCAGGAGATGTCCCAAAGAGACGGGAAATGATGCTGCGCTTTGGTGGTGGGGCTGCGGCCGGAGGGGCTGGGGAGGGGGTGGCTGGTGGAGGCACGGGCAGCTGCTGGGCCTCAGGTGCAGGCACTGGTGAGAAAGATGGGGGAGGTTCAGGAGAGATGATGGAGCTTGTGGGAAGCGGCTGCAGTGGCTGCGGGGTGCCAGGGCTGGAGCTGCCCGTGGATGTGGAGCTCGGAGGTACTACGGGTGACTGGGAGCCAGAGGAGGGGCTTTGCCCATTCGTTGTTAGTGGCGACGTGTGGCCTCGACTTCGGGCTTCCATCATTTCAAGGAAGCTGCAGGGAAGAAAAGTTGCAAATATTAGGAATGGAGCAAACGTGCCCAACAGAGCACCGAGCACCACGCTGGGCTGCTTTGGCTACATGCTGAGCTGGGAGGGATGGGGTCTGGGTCTGCTTTTGGTGATGCTGCGATTTCCTGGGCCAGAATAAATCTGCTTCACCCACGTGAGCTGAATTGACCCAATCTGCATCAAGGCATGGAGAATCCCAACCTGCTGTGCACTGCAGGATGAAACCTGTATTTGCAATGCTGCTGGGAACTCCCTGGATAGAGAGACTAGAACAAATGCCAGGGCTTGAAACACAACCTTCAGTCAGTTCTTGGACATATGTCCCTAAGGGAGTAAGTGCTACAGGAATGGCACATTTTTAGATTCTGCAGAAGGGATCAGAGTGTTCAAGAAAATTCAAATGCTATAAAAACCTCTTCTTTCAGCCAAGAATGGATTTGAGAGGAGAATCCTTGAATGTCAAAAGAAAAGAGCTATTCAGAGGGCTCAAAGAGGACTGACTGCAATTACCCTTCTTGCAATGTGCAGATACACGGGCAGCCTCCCCCCCCTGCACACACCCCCTCTGTGTGGGAGGCAGCAAAGCCAAGCAGCAGAAGCTTTGAAGCAAGTTGTGGTCCTGGCTGGATTCCTCACCAGAAGAGCATTAAAGCCTGTACTGCTACAGAGGGTGAAATGCTCTATCCTTTTCAAAAAGGAAACCAAGTCTGATGCTGCTGCAGCCCCCTTCTGCAGCCCATTTGTTTCACAGTTTTTGCACAAGCTGTTTGCAAAGAAATACTAACAGAAAGAGAGGCTCTTACTATGAAATGGTCTCAAAATAAGACCTGCTACAAGCAACACATCTGAGAGATATAAAGAAGACACCTAAAGCGAAGTACCGTGTAAAAAATCTAGTAAATGTCATGGCCTCATTTCTTACTTCATTAAGCCTAATGAACTTATGCACAGAGGCTCTGGGTTCAACTGCTTCTGTAAGACAGACAGCCTCAGTTGTGCTCCAGGCTATGAGTATGTCAAAACAAGAGACTCCTCTCCCATAACACAGCACAACCTTGTCCTTCGAGGACTTGAGCCAGACAGACACCTTCACTGCAATGGCTGCCAAGCAGCAAGCAAACAGCAGGGGCTAAAAGACTCAAAACCCCCTCGAGATACCTTTTCCTATTTTAAGGAGCAACCTGATATACTTTGTGACCAGCTATGTCTGGAGCCCTTAGAGAACACCCCTGGGAAGGTGTTACCAGAATTGGAAAACCAGAAGTCCTTCCTAACTAGGGAACTGGCTAAAGGGCAGCACTGAAAAGCAGTATTAGCTAGGAAAGAAACCCTTGGTAGAGTTAGAGTTCCTCAAGGATTAGCCTTGAGATATATTTCAGCATTTCCACAGAATCATAGAATCGTTCAGGTTGGAAAAGACCTGTAAGATCATCCAGTCCAACCTTTAACCTAACTTTATTAACCTAGTTCTACCAGCCCACTCCTAAACCGTGTCCCTAAGCACCATATCTAAATGATTTTTTAATACTTTCAGGGATGGTGATTCAAGCACTTCCCCCGGGCAGCCCATTCCAGTGCTTAACAACCCTTTCTGCAAAGAAGTTTCTCCTAACATCCAACCTAAACAACCCCTGGCTTAACTTGAAGCCATTTCCTCTCATCCATGAAGTGGCACAGAGAGCAGTGAAATGCTCATGAGGTTGCAAGCTAGGAGGCAGCCTCAACAGAGGACAGGGACAAGACACAGACAGAACTGGATGATCCTGAGTAACAGCAAGTGGAAGAAATTAAACAGTACGAAAGAAATAGTCATCTGCTCAAGGGCAAGGAAACAAGTTTTCTTTCTCCAAGCTCACCACATGAGAATGGGTAGGAAAGACTTGTCCATTCATTCCAGAAGACCAGACTAAAGGCTGCAAAGGCAACGCTGCCTGGCAGGAGCAGAAAAGGAGCCTTGCTGTCTCACAGCCATCCACTGCCTGCCCCCCACCACCGCAGTCAAGGCACGTGAATCAGTGCCGTGCTGTGGAAGTCTCACTGGTGCTTCCCCAAGGATCTGGGGCAAGGCTTATGTGCTTATTTCACCCAGCAGACTGGCTACAACAAAACAAGCTCCTGGCAGAGTGGAGATCAGAGCATGTGACAGAGCATCCATTCCAGCATCCTCCCTCCCAGGGGACAAGTAGCTGGGGTGGGCTGTGCAACAACATGTTCTGCTAAAAACGATGCATGGATTATGCACCAAAGAGAAAACATAAAGGGGCTTAACTCTCACACTGAGCTCTGTGGAGATTGCATCAGCTTTGTTTGGAAGGTGCACAATGCAACACACACACCCCACAAGAACTTAACAGTGTATTTCCAGTGCATTGGTCACTACGCTGCAGGGCCCAGAACGGCACATCGCTCCTTCCCCGAGGAGGGGGTTACCTCATGAGCCACTCAGCATTTGTCAAGGCAGACTATGCAAAGCATCTGTGGTGAGGGAAAGATAAGCCAAAGGTACCTGCAGTTCAGCCCTTGTTCACAAAAGCAAATGCTCTGAATGCACAAACCCCCATGAACTGCCATGGCCTGAAGAGCCACCCACGAGACCTGCCTGCACGGGACGTGCGGCTCTGCAGCTCCGTGCCAGGAGCACTGAACAGCTCTGCTTCGTGGGGCTCCCTCCTCCTCTCAAGCCCCCTCAGGGTTAAAGACTCTTGCCTCCCAACGGTGAAGAGAGATTAATCTCAGCTGATCTACGATCCCCCCCTTCCCTGTTTATAGCAATAGCCAACAGGCTCGGGCACTGCCATGTCCAGCATCCAAGCTACTGATGCCAGCCCTGCCACTCTCCTGGCAGAGCTGAGCTCTCCAGCTGCCTGGGAGCACCTAAAGCACCGATGCTACAGGAAAACAGAACCAAACAACCTCTGAGTCTCTAATCAGGACGCTGGGTCCCACCATCGAGGCAACGGGGTGACACACGTAGGAGAAGACAACTGTACAGTGAAGATCAAGGAACAAGGATCCCATATGAAGTACATATAAAGTACATACATAGTCATTCTAAGATACAGAATATGAAGTTCAAGGAGTATTAAAAGCTGGACCCAACAAAGCACAGGGCACTCTTGACAGTATCATGGTATTTGAAGATTTACTGTACTCTGTCCTACCAAAACTGCCCATTTTGGAAAGAACCTGCTTTGTTCTGGGCAAGCAGCCAGCTCCAGAGGGAGGGAGGGCTGCGACTACCACTGGTTTCTCCTGCAGAAACACATTAATTTTAAAAGCTGGAGGGAAAAATGCTACATAACTAAAGTATAAAGAGTGTCACTCTTCCCTCCAGCTCAGCTAGTCTGGAAAGTAACACACCTGCAGGCTTCTGCACCTGTGCTCCTGTGCCTTGCTCACCTACACTGTGTGAAGGGCAAAAGAGCAAGAGACAGCAAGTTATTTTTAGTAGAAAGATACAACGGCTGTTTGGGGACAGCACGACACAGGCTCTTACCCCAGCACAGCACCAAGGAGAGCTGTGGCACGTGTGCTTTGTGCCACCTTCCTCTTCCTCAACCAGACACGTGGGCCAAGCACTGTGCTGTGTGCCATGACACCAGGAAATAAAGATGGTCTGATACCGGTTTCACACGGGCTGCATAAACCAGCTCTGCTGAGCTTTCATACTCATATCTTCTTCCGTGAAAGAGGTGGGTGGAAAAACAGGATACATGAAAATGCTGCCAGCAAGCTCTCAGTAATTTCCAGGGTGGAGGTGTTTAAGCATCCTCCACACTTTGAAAATACTACATAATGCATGAATGCTTTCTCTGGCTTTACACACACCCTTCAGAGGCACAAGTGTGGCTGTTTTGGGAACGCACCAGGCCAAACCTGCCACGTGTCTGTTTTTTCTCATATTCTGTACAATCTGGCCACCACGTTCCTTGCTCTATCTTTTTTGTCAGTCGTTCACAAAAGGACTCACTCAAAATCTTACTGTGAAACAGCTTCATGTCCACACTAGGTGTAGCAGACCAGGTCCTATTAAAGCACAAGATGAGCTCGTTTGTGACCTGAGTACACTTCTTCAGTTGGGATACAGAGACAGCAAACATGCCTCACAAGAGCAGATGGGTTATCTGTCCTCACCTTTCAATCCTTCCTTTTCAGACCAAGTAACAAGTCCACATTCTCAAAGTCCCTGAATAATTCACCATCAGTTGGACGTGCTTGCAAGAGGAGACTTTTATGCAATATTAAAGATGAACATGCTCTGCAGGAACCAATATTCATCAAGGCCTGAAGTTACTGCTGCTCTGCTCCCAAAGCAAACAAAAAAAAAAAAAGGCACAAGAAGGCTTGTTAGCCTCACAGTTCCTAAAATTGTCAGTGCTCATGTTCATTTACTGTTGAAGACAGGAGCAGTCTGAAGCTTTTTGGCTCTTGGTTGTAATGTACTGTGATCAATTTTTCAAATGTATTTCATGTGGCAAGAATGACTTTGGGTTATTTTATTAATTTTGAAAGTGAAGATTAATAGGCCATGTGACATCAGTTTAACTGGGTTATTGAGGGTTACATTTCCACGTTTGTTTTGGGCTCATTAAAAGTACAGAACCTGATTCCCCCCTAAGCCCAGGTCCCTGAATATGAAATAAATTGCCAAGTGGGGTTGAACCCTGCTGCCCAGGCCTTGGAGGGTACAGCCCCTCCCCAAGAGCTCCTCAGGTTTTCCACTTGACAGAACATGGATGCAGCAGGATAACCCTCCCAACATACAGGACATGCTTCATGTTCTACACTTCTCTAGCAAAATTGATGGTAATCATCTTAGTTGCAATTCATTTTTAATGCAGCCCCACACAAAAGCCACAACCTAGAGTCCCACCTAGTACACGGGCTCCTGATCTGTCTGATAGCAACAGTGATTCACAGCAAGAGGAAATTATGAAGTTGGGAAGGGGGAAGAGAAAGTAGTTTTACTTTCCCAACTGGTAATTCAGCCTTCAGCTGGTGGGATTCCAGACCTGTACTTCAATATAGCTGAAGATACAAGAGAACATCTCTAGGCAGCAGATGGTGCTGGGGTTACTCAGCACCATGGTCCTTGCAAAATCACCAGCAGTGCTTGATGTGGAAAAAACAAACAAGCCAATAAAACCCCAAACCCCAATCAACGACTTTGCAGTGAATAAAGCTGTCTCATGCAGAGATAGTGTCTCCCAAAAGAAGAGTCCTCACCAGGAGACGGCAAATGGCTTTCTGCAGTCACTGGTCCATCATCCATAGGACAAGAGGAAACGACCTCAAGTTGTGCCATGGGAGGTTTAGATTGGACATTAGAAAAAATTTCTTCCCCAAAAGGGTTGTCAGGCCCTGGCACAGGCTGCCCAGGGTAGTGGTGGAGTCCCCATCCCTGGAGGGATTTACAAGCTGTGTAGATGTGGTGCTGAGGGACATGGTTCAGTGGTGGCCTTGGCAGGGCTGGGTTAATGGTTGGACTTGATGATCCTAAAGGCCTTTTACAACCAAAATGATTTGATGATTCTGTGATCTTCCCCACCTGGACAGCAGCATGTGGCTATCCAGGATGACCTTACAATGCAAATGATAGCTGCATGGCACCCTGGGAAAGTACCCAGAAGGAATTCTGTCACGCAGCAAACCTGGGACAGGTCCTGCTGCTGCACAAGCTGTAGTTTGGATCACACAGAATCTCAGATAATCTGAAGTTCAACTGTTATGGATATAGTTTTACAAAACCAAATTAACAGCTTGCTTAAGAGATCTTAAACACAAGGAGTACATTATCTGAACATTTGTTTCTATTGAACAATTCCTGATGGACTTATAAATAATTTCTTATAAATCACAGAATCATAGAATCATCCTGGTTGGAAAGGACCTTGAAGATCATCAAGTCCAACCATAACCTAAATCCACCCACCATAACCTAATCTACCCGTTCAGTGCTTAAATCCTGTCCCTAAGCACCACGTCTGTATTTCTTTTAAACACTTCCAATTTAAACACAATCTCCTGAAGCTTCTCAAAACTGAGTGTGAGAGAAGATGGAATTTCTCATGAAAAATAATTTAAGTATTTATTTTTACTAACTTATATTACTCTCTAGGGGGAAAAAAAGTGAATTCAAAGAGAATTGATTACTTAACCCTTGAAATTAAATGCCTTTTGATATTAGAAAAAGAGTAATAGTAGAAAAAAATGCAGCCAAAGAGAAAAGCTCATGAAAACTATACATTAAATCTGCTTCTTATTAATGTTTCCACTAACAGCTTATTCCTAAAAAAAAAACAACAACCTGGATATGCAGGATGAGCTTCCAGAATTACCCAAAAACTATTTTTCCATGTGCACCATTCAGTGAGGGAACAGGAACACAGTTTTCCTTGAGACAGAAGATAAGCTGGCTACGATTAAAGATGGACAAAATCAGCAAATTAAGTACAAATTCAGAACCAAGTTTAAAAAGTCATTGCTGTTTGTTTAATAAGAATTCAGGAGCTCGAAAAGAGCTGAAATGTTTTTTAAAGAGCACTGAAAATGTAAAATCTGAGAAACCACAGGGAAAGTGCCAGAGCAGCAGGTGTGGCAGGCAGCAAGGAGACTAAGCCCAGGGAAAGAGCTGGAAGCAGCTCAATGTGTCTCCCCCAGGCAGAGCTCGGCAGCGCTGCCAAGGGACAGCTTACGTAAGGCATGAGGCAGCGCTGTGTGCCACCTCGTGTCTTCTCTGGGATCCACATTTTGGAGCAATGACGTCTTGTCCTCGGGTACCCAGCTGCAGCAGGAGGAAGAGTTCTTGTTCTCTTTCTGTTCTCAGCAATCCCAATTTAGCATCGGTCATTGTGACTGAGCAGCTACTAGATGTGCACAGATGTCCCAGCACTGTCACCTCGCCTTGCTCCACGGCCTGATTTTATGGCAGGAGAGCAGGAATTGCCTCAGAGGAGGTGCTGAAGCAGCCACGCCACGGCCTGCAGCTCCCACTGCCCAAGGACACCTTGCCTTGCTGCACAACTTGTGCTGACCAACACCAGAACTCCTGTCTGAGCCAAAGCAGCCGACACAAGGGCCTCACACCTGCCAAGGGTCAGCAAGGCCCTCTGCTCCAGCACACAGCCTGAACACAACCAGCACAATGCTCCAGGGGCTCACTGCCACATCTGCTCCAAAGATGCTAATCCCACGATGATGGGCATAGAAAAACACGGACACAAGGACCTTTCCAAGCCCCAATAACAAGCACTGCAGACCTGCCCCCAAACTTCAAGCTCTGATTTCCACCATTAACTGGTGTCCACAGATGCTCTGTTCACCAGCCTAAGCTGTTTACTAACAATCAGGACTTTACCCAAACAAGAGCTCCCTGCCATAGGAGTGTGGTTATTTCTTTTAATTGGGATCTTGACCAAAGGACTTAAGCCTGCAGAGATAAAAATTGAACACAGTAAGAGTACACTTTTCAACTCTGGGGTTGAAGCTCATCTGTTTCAGAGAGGTGCCACTGGAACAGACTCATTGTTTCTACCTGGGATGCAGAGAAACAGCTCAACAATCCTAAAATAGCACTCTGCTTTAGGCAGTGTGATCAAAGTACTTGGACGTGACATGGCCCAATGCTTTTCTTTTGGGATCAGTGGCTCAAGCCAGGAAGCATCCAGGGACATTTTCAGTAACTTTCTATAAAGAAGTGTTACTTTCTGAAAGCAAAGCACACTGGTCTCAGTGCACAGTCATAAATGTGCAGTGAAAGCAGAAGTTGGTCAATTGTATAGAAATGTCAGTTCATGTGCTAAACCAGAATCCTAGGAAAAAGTCTTGCTGTTAGCATGTTAGCAACTCCACTTACAAGAGCAGGTAAGTGATAGGACAAGGGGTAATGGTTTGAAACTTCAGGAGGAAAGATTTAGGTTAGAGATAAGAAGCAAATTCTTTAGTGTGAGGGCGGTGAGACACTGGAACAGGTTGCCCAGAGAAGTTGTGGAGGCTCCATCCCTGGGGGCATTCAAGCCCAGGTTGGATGGGGCTCTGAGCAACCTGGTCTAGTGGGAGGTGTCTCTGCCCACGCAGGGGAGTTGGAACTCGATGATCATTAAGGTCCCTTCCAACCCAAACCATTCTATGATTCCCCTTCTGTCAGGTATGGTGGCTCAGGTATTTCTTAGGCAACGCTAAGCCAATTATGCAGCCTAAGAGTGCAATTAGCCCCCCCCACAGTGGCAGCCCTCCCAGCAGCTGAGCAGCAGGCCTCTGCTCCACCACACTGCTCCCATGAGAGGAGATGGGCAGCTGCTCTGCCTGCACCTTCAGGTGCACCCCCTCTTCTCCTGTTCCTCCTGTGCTGGTTTGGAGAACAACAGGGCACTGACATGTAGGCCAAATGTTTCTCTGGCTTTGGAGTTTCTGCAGATGATTCAGAGCGATGCCTGAGGTGATGCTGGGCACCACCAACTGCGCCAAAACCTCCTCTGAGCTTGCACAAGGCCAGAACATGCTTTTTGATTTGTCAGTGCACAGTGCCTAGAGCAAGGTGACCAGCCTGGCCCCAGGATTCTGGATGCCACCACACTGCAAATGATACTCTTTAGTAATGACAGTATTTCTGCAGGAGCATGTACCCAGACAGGGAACCCTCTGCCAGTGGAAGCACACCAATATTATAAAATGGTGCACAGTGCTGTGGTTAGACTGGATGGGATGATCCCGTCTAATATCCACTGTTGGAACTAGGTGGTCTTGCCATCCCACCTCTGTCAGCCCTGTACTGCTGCTGCTTCCCTTACATTCTGGTGTTAAGGAGATGCTTCTCAGAGCCAGCCCAGCTTAGATTAACCCAGAAGTTTGTGAGCTGAACTGGCACATATGAGGGCCCAGAAAACGCTAAAGCTGGTGAAAGGGTGAGAGGTGACTAAGTAGCAAGACTTTCTGGTGTAAGTTTGGAACAGCTCTGCCAACTCTTGATTCTTTTAAACCATCTTCCCATTACTGATGCTGAATAAACAGAAGTACTAGAAAACAATCTGACAGCACAGTCTAGTCCTTTGAGTAGCTACACCAAGAGAATTGCTGAAAGCATGAGGACACTAACTTGCCCCTAAGCAAAGGAAGGAGGTGAACACTCTGGAAACAGTGCTGCTTTGTGTGTACATGGGGCATTTCAATGCTCTCACAAAGGAAAACACACTGACCAAGGTTACAGAACTTGAAACTTGGTCTGAAAAGTGCTTGTCCAAATGGCTGTGCATTAATATTTCATAATTATTGATTCCAACTTTCAAATAAAGCTGCCTGTAAAGAATCTTTTCCCAGTTCATTCTGGGAAATGCTTTTTCTGGCTTGCACATTACTGCGATAAGGACCTTGCAGTGGGAATTCACAGAACACATCTGTCAACAACATACACATCTGAAGAGATTCCTGTTCACTGTGCTACAGATGTACTGGATTTGCAGAGCTAATTGGGCAAAAAAGCTCATTTGAAGCAACAAGCAAACAGACAGGGCACTGAACAAACACAAGGCAGCAGGAACTAGCCACTATTTCAGAACAGAAATTCACTGAGCAGTCTAGAAGTATTCAAAGGGAACAAAAGACAACAATGTTGTTGCTATTACTGCCTGCCTATCATAAGACACACAATGAACAGGAAGGCAACAGCCAGAGAAAAGGAATAAATTTGTGTTCTGAGCAGTAGAGATGGAAAATAATCCCCTTTCAGCATCAGAGGTTACAACATACTTATCTACAATCCCTTCAGCATGTGCTGCCTCCAGGAGTGCTGCTCAGCTCCACCTCCACTGCCCTCCTGTAGATCACGTGCTGTAGGAACCAGCCCCTTTCATAGAGATCCCCAAGTGCAGGCTTTATTTCAGGTGATGCCACTTAAAAGCAACATCTTACAAGATCCATAGAAACCCTAAATGTCACTCTTGGGACCCTTCAGTCTGGCTGCATGCCATAGCTGGGGCTGCCCAACGTTCACCTGACACCCAGACTGCTACAGAGGTTAGACAGATTGCTCAGTGACATACAGTTCGTAGTTCTGATCTTCTGTCTCTTGCTGCACCGACAGCTCCTCCAAAGTTGCATCAATATCCAGCTGATTCGTCTCCAGCTGCCGTAGCAACGTCTCCCTCTGAAGAAAGAAAAACAAGCTGGGTCTGAGCAGGAAGGGTCATGGTAAAAGATCTCTGTGTGCTCACAGGGTACAGTGAGATCTTGTGTCACCACAGCAATAAATTAAACAGGAGCTTTGCTCCCTCTCACTGTGTTCAGCTTAAAGACAGAAGCACAAAGGGAAGCTGAAGCAGTAGCAGAAGTACATTAATGTGGGTAAGAAAGTAATTTGTTCTGTGAGCTACACTCAACCATAAACCAGTAATGTGTGATTTTCAGACACAGCATCACCAGTGGCATTTGGAGAAAAGTATCAACTCCTGCAGAGAACAGCTGTGCAACCCATTCATTCTGATCCTGTACTTTTCCCCTGTACTGAAGAAGCCCCTCTGTGAGTAGGGCCCAGCTGATGCAGTTACAGTAATTTTTTTACTGTCACGGTAGATGAGTGAGCACAACTTGTCAACTCCATGAAATTTTATAAGTTGCTGCCCCTCTGCCTTCAGCTGCTGCCCCACAAATGGGGGACACACACTCAGGTCCATTTCAAGTGTGCAATGAGGTGAGTAGGCTTCATTAATGTAACACAGGGCAGTTTAATTCAGTCCTTCCCCTTTAACATTTCCAACAGAATCCAAGCAAAAACCTCAGCTGAGGGAAGTGCTGGATTAAAAGGCTGAAAATAAACTGTAAATGGTCGTGGGATGCTCGTCCCAATAGCCTGGATGGCACCAAGAAAAGATCAAAAGCTGCCAACCCCCAGCACCCCCTGCCCCCTGGGGACACTCAGAGCAATGGGCACGTGAGTCAGTTTACACACCAAATTCTGGAGTCAGAAGTCACAATGTTCAGTGTCTGAAAGTGTCATTCCTCCCTCTCCCACTGCCTACAGATGAGGTGGCCCAGGGAGCACGGGGGGGTGGCCCAGGGAGCAGAGACAGCTTGTGCTGAGGCTGCTTGGATGGCTCATGGTGCTGCACAGTGCCCGTCGATCCGCCGGTGCCACAGGCTGCCAGGCTGCTCTGCTGCCCAGCCAGGAGGAGGCAAAAGGAGACACAGGTTTCCTCCAAACTTCAAAGGTTTTTGGTTTTATAACAGCCTTATTCTCAACATACACTTAAGCTCTCTACTACAACAAATATTTTTGAAGTTTAGCATCAATAACTCTGGTGAATTTTTAATTCTATGTTTGACAACACACAAGCTCACTGCAGAAAGATCCCATTGGAGTAGAGAGCACAAAAGGCAATCTACATAATTTACAGAACAAAATCCTTATGGGAAGGCAAACACTTGTATAAAGCCATGGTGTTCAGTCTCTACTGCATATACTAATGACCATACAGTTTCCTAGACATGACAACTTTGGAGCTATCAAGAAAGTGCACAGATTTCAAGAGCAAGTAGCTCCTCTGCCATATATAAAAAAGACCACACTCCTCTGCCCAGGGGATTAGTCAGGGTGCAGCTTGAGCCCTCCATGGGACAGGCTGATTTATATACAATTCTACCATGACTTAAATCAGCAAACAAGGTTTAAGTAAATTTTTTTGGTATTATATTTGTAAGGGCAGGTGATTCATAGTGTTTGATAACCTTTAAACATGCTAATTTACTGGAAGATACAGTTTTTAAGAGCTTCTATGATAATTTAAGCTAATTTACTGCTCCCAAGGCATTTTGATTCTTCATTTTTACTTTTGTCATTCCGTTAAGAGCTTGGCCTGATCCATATTTTCTTTGGTAGGTCATTTTTATTCATCATATTCATATATGCTCTGTGCAGATGGAAACTTGACTTCAATGAACACGTATACAAAGAAGGATTAAGTAATTAGTCAACTCAAATTCCCTTTTTTGTGGTATACAGATAACAAAATTTCAGCAAACATAGTTAAACTTGCTACATTAAACAGATACTAATCGAGATTTTAGAAGTAATTCTAGATTTTTGAATTAAAGATTCAAGAAATTCAAAATTTTACAAGTGATAGTTGTCATCCTTTTATGCTATCCATACAGTGTAATGAGAAAAAAAAGAGCAAGTTTTCTGTTTCTTTGTCCTCAGTTTCCTAAGATGAGTGAAATAAATGCTGAGCAAATTGGTTGAATAAACAGAGACAGAAAGGACACTGCCCACCAGTGCTTACCTTGGGAACTAAGATAATGGCTTTTATTAAACAAGTGGCAGTAAGACATATACCAGAGTTGTATCCATTTCAGTTTTCACAGATCACAGTAAATTAAGAACTTAGATTTAATTATAAAAGAGTTGCATCTTATTTTCTAAAAATTCATCACTAATAATGGACTTCAAAATACTTAAAAAATAAATTCTATTTTACCATGCTGGTATTAAAATATTAAAGAAACAGCTTATTTTTAGCTATGACCCAAAAGAAGGGAATAAATCATGTGCTACAGGCCAATGCTTTGGTTGAATGCCACTTTTAAGTGCTTCCTGGCAAAAGGCAATTTCAGCTGTCTGCAGAACTTTTGTCTCCTTCCAGCACAGCATCCAAAGGCCCAGCTGACCTGATCCCATTTGCACATGCTGTGGGCCACCAGCAATACCTACAGCTAAACTGCTCTCACAATCCCTCCCCCGGAAAGGAACTAATACATAATTGAAGAGCCCCGGCTGCTGGAGGGAACGTGCTCTGTACTGGGGTATGAATTTCAGCCACCACTTTCTTCATGAAAGATGCATGAATGTAAGCTGAACCCAGAAATGTGCAACTTCAAACCCATGCACTGAACACCAGCTCTGCTGAAGGACAGTCTGGGCTCACATGCAGCTGAACAGCTCTTCCCCTTGAGAGCTGCAGGAGACGAGGCTGAGGAGCACAGAAACCTCAGAGCTCAACAGAGACTGATTAAATCCTACATGCATTTAAGACCTGGTAGCATTCCTCTCCTTTAACCCTGCTTTGCACCAACGTACCAGGGAAATGACTCCTTTCTGGAGCCTGTTACTGACAAATCTCTCTGAAGGTTTAAGCAGAACCTTTAGGAATTAAGGCTAGCTGTGATTTTCCTACAGATGTGAACACTGTGCTGTACTGGTTGTTAATCAGGCCTGGTGGGGCCAGCCTGGACACTCCAAGGCAAGAATCCCAACAGGGCTCCAGGAGCAGCAGAGCCACCCAGCAGCAGCTACTGTGGAGCAGCATGGAGCTCTGCTTGGAAACCTGTGGCAGAAACGCAGGTGGGTCTGGAAAAACTAACTGCAGCACATCTTGGCTGACGTTTCACACCAAGTGAAAGCCCCAAAGTCTCCTGGAAGCAACCAAAAGCCTCCAAATTTGCAGCATCACCTGCCATGGCACAGAATGGCAAGACCATCTCCACACAGGATCCTATGCTGTGATCTTTTTCAGAATGCACAGAAAAGCACCTGCCTGCTGTCCCTGTATGAGCACAGAACTGCAGGAATTAGTTTTGGCACTGCTGTTTCAAAGGAGAAGCCAGGCAGCTATGGTCTGATCACCCTCTCCTTGAATGACTGGCACAGGACAAAGTCCTCAACTGTCACCTTCTGTGCCAAGGTACAAAGAACAGTGCAAACATATTCACAAGCATGGTTTCTGTGTGCCCACCCCAATCTCTCCTTGCACATTTTAGGAACTAAACTGTAATGGGAAGTCTTTTCAGGTTTATTTCTGCAGTTCTGAATTATTTAGTAACATTACATGAAAAAAAACCCAGAATTTGGGAGTCTCATTATGTGGCACCTGGATGTTTTGGATTACCCCTACTGCCACCCTGAGGAGAACAAATGGGGGCTGGTTACCCCATTTCCATCACCTCTCCTAAGCAGCTGTCACTGGACTCTCCAAACAGCTAAAGATTGTATCAGATTTATTTTTTCTATTTCCCCAAAGACCAAGACTTGCCCAAGAAGTTCTCTGGCTTTGGGGCCAATCACCTTATCTAAATATCCTAATTGCTTTCAGTCTCAGATGAACAGATCATGTTTACTTATACACAGCACATTTAAATGAAAGGTCCTGTAAGACTCACATCCTAAAGCTGCTTCCAAGCAAACCTGACACTACAAATGCTTCTGTATTTCCTGCTTATAACTATGGCTAGGAAAACAATCACATATACTGACTATTAGCAGGATCATTATGGGCAGCTTTTGGAAACAAATCTGGCAGAAGGCTGTGCTAATCTCTTATCAACATCTGTTTGAGGAAAAAAAGAAGAGATCTACAAAACTGACAAAAGTAACCTGGGAACTCATCATTCTGTGTGGTTTCCACCTGGTTTACCACAGGGACTGAGGTTATGAACCCAACCATTTAACCATGCTGGTAGATTTCAATCTTCTCCACTGACCAGCAAGTTGGGGTTATAGCTCAGAGTTCTACAGCTTCCTCCTCAAAGAATTATTGTTCGACTTGTTTCACTGGGTTTTTAGACATTCAATTTTCTTATCCTGCTTCTTTCTGCTCTGCAGCCTGAGGACATGGTAACATTCACCAATACATCTGAGCTTCTTCTGAACTAGCATTTCAGTGGGGATTATTTGTATAAAAATACACACAAACATTTCACTTACTGGTGAAAGATAATCAAGATCAACTGCCTGAATTTTTCCATCCAATAGAAAGCAATGATACAGCAGTGTATGTACCTCCAAAAAGCGTACAACATAGATCCCAAAAGATCCCTGTATGATCACCCCATGAGGTCCTCTTCTAAAGGACCACAGCTGAGAATTCCACCCCTCCATGCCCGTTCAGCCTTTGCCTTTCCTCTCAGTCCACCTAAGAAGCCTCAGTTATGAAGGAAACATGAGACTGGGATCTGTGTGCACAGGATCCAAGCAGAACAGTTACTATTACGGCAAAGATTTTCAGCAGTTGTCCCTGAACTGTTCAAGCTCATGACCAATGTCTTCTCATCTGAGTTTTAACTGAACAGAATTTGAATACAAAGTTTAACAAATGTGTGTATATAACATTTTTGACTTGGTAACTGCACCACTGGATGCAATTTTCTTGCCAGTATTATTCATCACCTTGGAGCCTTTCTCCAGAGGTAAGCATTGGCAAACATAGCAGAGAAGAGTCCTCATGGAAGCAGAGACATGTTTAAGTCACAGGCACCAATGTACTAACATCATTTTGTTAACAACTCTAATGAAAACAAAAATCTACTCAGGATCCTTTAACAACAAAAGAAACCCCAAATACCAAATTCCCACCTTAAAGACAAAGAAAATTAAATCTGTCCTACCCACCCAGCATATTAGGGAAACACCCTCTCTCTTACCTGCAGCTGCAAGAAGGGGATGTTGAAGAACTTGTGCAAGTACTTGAGGCCAAAGCTGTTCTTCATGGAAGACTCAGCATAGCGAAAATATGAGGAGCCAGGAGGCCTGTCTCAACCAGAGAGGAAGAGAGAAGACAACTGTAAAAGGACACGGGCTGGGTGCACACAGAGGAGGCACTTGCTGAATCACATATCGTGAGCAGTCCTCATTTAGAAGCCAACCCCTCAACCCCACATGTAGGCTAGCAGGTCATTCTGCCAGGGACTCATTGTTTTGTTCACAGACAAAATTCACACGTTGCTCCTCCTGGAGGGCAGCAGAAGGTGGCTGTTGTGTGGCAGTGTCCTGGGGCTGCCAGGCTAAGAGAGACTATGTCAGGACACTGTTGGTTTACTAAACTGGGTGTTTCACAGCTGTACAAGCTGTTCATTTCTCAGGGAAGGTTTTGTTTTAAAACTACGAACAGACCCACATTAAGTCACAGGCATCAGCAGTGGGCACTAAACTCAGCTAAGTCACATAAAGGGATGAACTTGTAAAGAAATTATTACATTATGGAATCGAGCCTCAAAAACTGATACAATTTCCCTGAGCCTGACACAGGCACAAACAAGTAGAGACTAGGAAAACAAACAAAAACACACCTTAAAAACATAAAACCACACAGAAAAGGTACAATCTATTGAATCCTATCCAACGAATAACATTTTATGCTAAATAACAGAGTGTTTTAGATCTCTGCATAAGGGGAAATCTTGTCTGGCTGGCAAGGGAGGTGGATGATTGGGCTGTGCCAGTAAATGCTGCGTGGGGATGCTCTCAGCAGAAGAGCAAGGAAGACAGGTGCACACTCTTGTAGCAGAATTATTTGGAGAAAGTTGTGCTGCAGGGAGAGGATTCTTTCACGAGAGAGGGACTATGCATAAAGAAGATGACTTCTTGGGAAAAGTACTTTGGAAAGGCACACGCTGACAGGCACTCCCTGTTTCCAGGAATACAGCTAAAAATCTGTCCAGAACAGGCTCCTAGATCAAAGGAACAAGAGCCCACTGTGTAAACTGAGGCTGCTGTAGGAGACACTGGGAGCTACCAAAGCCCAAAAGCCAGGCAGAGGGCCAGAAGGTGAACATGATGTGTGTCTGAAACCCACAAAGCTACCTAGGGGTGATGGGAGCAGCCGAGCTCTGCTCCCTGCCTGGTGACCCTGGTGCCACCTCACCTGTTCAGACTGTCGATGAGGTCCCGCACGTCGCCAGGCAGAATGACCCGGTGCTCCCCCATGTCCCGGTAATTCCCCAGCACGCACACTGGAACGTGGGTCGGCACTTTAGGAAGCTCCCTTAGAATATAGTTAAATGTCCTTCACCACAGGAGAGAGATACAGGCAGATGAGTGGGAAACATCCTGTGAGCAGGTCCATGCACAAATCACAGACAAAAAGCCAAAGCAGGAGTTTTTTTCCAAAATCCTTCCAATACTGTGGCTTCTTTTCCCCCATCAGAGAAATACATTAACTGTAATTGTTTCCATAATTCTTTATTCAAAAACAACTTGACAAGTTCAAGAATCCACTTGCCCCAGCAGCCTCACATCTCCTACAGCAACATTTCCCTCAGTCCTACAAAACTGTGTGGGGTGAGCAGAAGAAAAGGATTCACTCCCTTCAGCCCTCAATGGGCTCACTGACCCATACCAAACCTGTAAAGCACAAGCTTAAATATAAAGCACCTCTTAACACCTCCTCTTTCCACTCTGGCTTCCATATATCTCTCACCCTCATCAGCAGATGTGCAAAATGGAAGTTTGTTATTTCTGCACATTAATGCAGCCTTTAAATTACCCTTACTAACACCAGTCTTCCAGGGAATTTCTCACTAGCATTCCCCTCTCCCTTGTGTCCTCAAGAGCAGTGTACTTTGCACCTGTGATAGCACTAATTACCAAGCCTCAGACAGCAGGATAGATCAGAAACCACAGTACACAAGCCCACAGGGAGGCTGCTTGTTTGAAACAAGCCCAGGAGAGGAAAATATGAAAAGAACTGTCAGAAGATAAAGCTATTATTTTAAGGGATACAAGCTTGCTTCAACTCATTAGGCATCTTATTAGCTCCAGAGTTCATCTGGGAATCAAGAGGTGTAGAAGTGATTTGTTTTCACTAAACAAGGGAGAATCCCGTGGTGCCTGCTGGTGGAGATGCCTTACCACTGCTTGGTGATGTCAAACATCATCACTACACCATTGCAGTTCTTATAGACATCCAGGAACTCTGCATCCAGAGCCATTTCTGACTCTGCCTGGGGAAATAAAGGCAAAAGAAGCAGTAAATAACTTTATTCAGCTTCAGACTTGTACAGAACACAACTCATACAGTGATGAATAGGCAAACTTTCTAAAGTGACAGTCCCTACAAGAAGTATCCATGGATTTCACATCATCATTGTTTAAGCAAGATACCTTGCTTAGATACCTGTGGTTCACAGCTTCCATTGCCCACAGGAGCAGGACATGAAGCACCTGACAGTCTCCAAAAAAGCCATGTCTCACAGGAAACACTAAAGCCCATCCCCTCCTCCTTCCCCTATGCCCCCAAATCCTGTGTGGACAAGATAACTCCATATAACCTGCAGGATGGAGGACAGAGAATACAGCTCCCATTCCATCTCTTTGCTGACCCAAATATTGAATGTAGTTCTAATGCTTCTGGTATATAAAGCCAGGATGCAGTTTCTGCTGAGTTTCTCCCATGCAGGGCTGAAAGTATTTATTAGTACTTGATTTGCTTTTCATAATCTGGACTCTGCACGCTGCAAAGTACAGAATTAGTTACAACTCAGCTTCCGAGGCTCCTGCTGCAACTTGGTGCCTGTGGAACAATTCTCACTCATTTCCCAGGAGTGGAAAATGCACCCACATTTGCGAAGGAAGAAGAAGCTGTAGCATCTGTTCCCACAGAGGCTTTTTCCCCACAGGAGAGTATTTTAAGAGAAAATTCCCCTACTCTGACCACACAGATTGAGCAGGACTGGCACCCTGGTGAAAGAGGTAACTCTTCACTGCCCTGACCCATCCCCAGCCCCGAGTGCTCAGCTCTCTGCACACCAGTGACACTGCCTTTCCCACCAATTTCAACCAAGTCATTATTGAGTGAGCACCAGGACACCGTCCATGCCCTGAGCCCCAAAGGGCACTGCCACATCAACAGGAGCAATAAAGCTCTTGAAGAGCCTTTAAACTGAAGTTTTCCTGAGGATTAAATCATACATATTTTGAAAGAGATGCCATGGAAGTCCACTGACAGCCCACATGGATTTTGGGGAATGTGGTAGTAAGGTCCCCTATACAGCAATTTGTTCTACAGCAGAAGATCCAAAGGAGACACATTAGTGCAAGAGTCTTGAGGAAGCCACTCTGTTTACTTTTACATGCTAGGTAGCACCTTTATTGCCCCTTCCTCCTCTGTATTTCAAAGGGTGTTAAAAGGTAATTGTTAGCTCAGTTTTAAGGAGCAGCCAGAGAGCATGGCATCAATGACTTCTTCAGGTCTCATGAGAAGTCCCATTACAAAAGGACTTCCTGTCACTGCCCATCTGCAGACAGTACAAAGCTACTGAGTAAATATCTGGTGCTAAGTCATTCCCAAAAGACAGAATGGAAAACAGCAGGCAAGTTGTGGTGAGGACATGAACAAGGATAAAATGCATGGGCAAATGAGTGGAGAACATCAGGGATCACATCACCCCTCATCCACCTGCTGGGCCAGCCTTAAAGCAGAAACAAACACAGAACTTACTTTCCATGGACCAAAGGTGGACTAGAGGCCTCCCGCTAAGAGGCAGACATCTGCATTCAAGGTGACTCACCTCCTGAGGGTCATTTTCCAGTTTCAAACCATCTCCTCGTTTTTTGCATTTTCCTTAAAAAGAATTGGAAAAAAAAAAAAAGGCAAAAAAAAAAAAAAGCAAAAAAAGCAGCATTACACTGGGCAGAGAATTCCAGGATGGGTCTGGGTAGGACCAACGCACTTTAAACATGACCTTAAAGCAAATGCAACTTCTTTTATAAGCTTGGGGAATGAGGAGGGGGGGGACAGGCAAGCCTTGCTGAAGAATGCCTGTTCATGAATACCAGCTAGTCTCATTCCAAGATGAATAGGAAGAAAGTCTGGAGCACCTTAAACCACACTCTTCACAGCATGAAGTCGCAATGACTGAGCAATACAGGGTTTGATCCCCTGACCACAAAGGGAAGCTGTTCTGCTGCACTTTCTGGTGCATTAGTGTTGAGGAAGCAAAAGACTGAGGGGCTGAAGAGCACAACTATGTACACAGGTGCCCTTAGAGATGCTATGATGCTGCTGTGCTGTGCCACTGACCTGCAAATAAATGTGATCTCAGAGACAACTGGGTGCTTCGGGCTGACTTGTGACCAAAAAAAAGAGGTGGCAGGAGTCTGTGAGAATTTAACAGTGAAAAGACAGATCTTATCCAAAGGGAAATTCAAGCAATATCAAATAAACTGTAGCAAGGGAGCCATGGAGAAGTAGAGGAGAGACAGTCTGCACGTGTGTGAAAGGTCAGGGCCAGAGGGTCACGTCTGGTCACCGCCACCAAAAATGCAGAAAAGAAATCCTCCAGAGGCACCATCCAAAGCCACATGGTCTAGAGACACACACACAAAAATAAGCTAGAGGACAGGTAAAACTCTTAAGCTCACAGGGAAGTGCAAGAGAGACCAAAAAACCACTACAGTGGCCCTGCAGTCCAACAGCCACAATCCCACCTGAAGGAATCTACAGGTTTCTCTCCAACTCATTTGCTTCCTCTAAGGCAGGTGCTAAAATACAGCCCTGATACTTAAAGGGCAGATCCCCTGAGACTTTGCTCTTTTCTTACACCTTCAACATGCACTGGATAAGTTCACACACTGACATTTTAAAGTACCACTGGCATTTCACTCAGCATCCCCAAAAGAGGCATTGGTGTTTTTAAACCTCAAGCTCCCTGAAAATGTTATTACACTGTGATCACGTTTCCAGCTCTTAAAGCCTGCAACCACAGCAGACAGAGAAGACATCACCATGTGTCTGTACCTAGGACTAGCAGAGTGGCCACCAGCTAACATGATTTTCTGGTGTAGACACTCAGCACTAAGGATTGCCAGAGGCTCAATATATAAGAGTGAGGACATCTTCTTTCACCTACTGCCAAAGAAGTTTAGTGTGGACATACCATGGAAAAACCTGTCCTCGCCCTCTCAGGTATTGATTGTTTCAACTCTTATCTATGTACAGCAGTTTCCAGAGTGTTAATCAAATGATGAGCACTGCACAATGAGTAACTTCCCAAGATCTGGAGCTAGTTTTTACTGAAACCAAATACCTCCCAGATGTTACTGTCAGCAATTAAGATTCTACTTTTGAATTAACCTTGTTATGTATTTTCCTAGTCTAAGTAATGACAAGTTACCTAAATTATAATGGCAGACACCTGGAATTCCTTCTCATAACTTCTAGAAAACCCCGGTGTCACTGACACCAGAATGTGTTGGCAGCTTGGATGCACCCACAAAAAACACCTCTTTAAAAGACTCGGCAACACTGGGGACCAAAATAGTTTCCACCACCTATTCCACTCTGCTGTTTAACACAGGGCAACTACTTGTAAAATTCCTGGTTCTGTCAGATGCTGCATGTGAAACAGTGTTTCATTCTTTTTGCATGCAGGTCAGCGATAAACAGTTATGAAATACAGAATTATTCATGAAATTTTCCATGCTGCAGGATACAGCAGGAGATTCCAGTCCCTATGCCCTGACAGTGTGTCTGGTGGGGGCTTCTGTGCATCCCTGCAAAATGTTTGCCACCCTCTTGTCATCTGACTGTTGACATTTGAATGGAGTAGAAACACTAGTCATGATCCCTGCCCCATTCATGCAACGTGTCTCCCTGGAGGATCCAAGTATGGGCTCTGATTTTTCCCAGTGCAACTGAAGTTTGTGGGATGTCTGGGATGTGCATGCCTTTTCCTACTCCAATTAAATTATTTTCAAGTCAGTGGCATTTGTGTGGCTTCTCTGAATGTCAAAACATCACTATTCCTGCAGTTAGTGCTAAATTATGCTTGGCATGACCTGAATTTCTAGGCATTAAAACAGAAGCCCAAGAACCACAAATACTCTTCAGAGATCCTCTTGTCCTGAGTGATCAAGGTGTCTCTCTAACCTGGACCAATTCACAACCAATGCTCTGAGACTGAATATACAACTCCCACGCTTCTCCCTGCTTATGGCTTTATGTGTGTATCCAGAGGAACAAGTCATATGATGCTCATCACTGCTATAAAGGAGGCCATCTCTAAAGGAGTAAGAGAGCTGAAAAGCACGTGTGTGCACATATTCATGCAGTGTCTATTTTTGGAATCAAAACTGCAGGATGAGCCACAGAAAGACAAGATGTATGTAGTGAAAAGATGCATTTCAGCCTGTAAAAGCAAGTGCACAATGATGATTTTTGCATTGATGTTGTTTTATGAACGAGGTCCTGTGGTTAAGTCCAGGAGCCTCAGTTAAAAAGCAAGGTTGCTTCTCTACCTAGAGGGATGACAGCTCCTTATTTAGAGGCATAACAGCAACACTGAGACCAACCGACCTTGCAGCAGTGCCCCGAAGTCTACAAATCACTTCTTACTGAACACCAGACGACTGGGTCCGTGGCCAGCACCTGAGAGCCTCTGCACCTCTGTGTGCCACCAGGTTTGTTGCAGGATAGCAAGGGTTCAGTACAGCTTGCCAACAAATGCTGTCTGCAGTGCAAGGGAGATGCTTCTATTTACCATTCAAAAATACCTCTCTAGAACATTTGCATCGCCAGCGTTACCTAACAGAAACATGACTTCTGATCATTCCTCCTTTCTGTAGCACACCTCTGGGAGGCAGAGGGGTGAAGGGGCAGGGAGAGGAAAGCAATCTCCCACATGAGGAGAAGATTTCTGCTATTTTGGGGTTGACAGGAAAAAATACTATTTGATCCCTTCAGTAAGTGTATGCAGGAACCAAACTAGCAGAAGTTACAGGACAGGAGATCAAAATCGTTCTTGAATCATGTGCATTCAAGCAGCTTCTTTGCATTGAGGATCTGTTACAGCTTTATGACTTGACATAGTTACACAACTTGCTGCAAAGCCAGAAAGATGAGTCAGGTCTGTAACTTGTGCTGAGGGATATCTTTCCCATCTTCTATTAGTTCCAAGGGCAGCAAAGGAGGCAGTATTTACTACACACACTGCACAAAATTCAATACACTCCATAGCTGGGGGCAAGCTCTACTCGGTAAGATTTTAACAAGTGGCATCGTTTCACAAATGAGCCCTGCTCTCTGAGCAGGCCCGAGGAGCACAGGGCAGGCTGCAGGGAAGCAGGTACTCCAATGAGTCTGCATGTTCAAACACAGAAATCCCAAAGAGTGGAGGAAAAGGCAAGAGGAGCCACACAGCAGAGCAGCTGCCACTGCCCCCTGCTGCAGCACACTAACCAACTTCACAAGCTTTAAGCTTTCATACCAAATCTCCCCACAATTATACATTAACATCTATATGCTAGGCAAATGGCACCAGGGTACCAGCCAGGCAGGGCCAACAGAGCTGCCTCCTGTGTTCCTCACACAGCTTGAGGGGGAACGTGGAAGTGCTCTGATGGGGAGGAGGCTGCTGGTAAGCGTGAGGAGAAACATCACTTGGTAAAACCACATTTAACTTCAGTGCAAATACGTACATGAAGTTTTTCAGGGTGCAGTTTAAGTTCCCCCAAATCCTCCTGTGCACATTCACACCAAGACACTGCACAGCAGAGCAGAGGCTGAAGCTGTTTTACAGGACTAAAGTTGAAAACTGCGGTTCATGGATACATCTTTCAGCCAGTCAAGCTACATCCCCACATCAGGCCTTCAATACATTTTCAAACTTCTTCATTTCAATACAAGTATCTTAATTTTCTCTAGCAAGGAACAACTCTTCCGAAATGGTGAAACCCCAGCACAAAAACTTCACCTGGAGAACAAGGTGTGTTGTTGCAGTGCATGTTCACAACATACTTTTTTTTTTTTGGCAGTTTCAAATCAGCCTGAGAAACAGCACTCTGCACAACTCTAACTATGCACGTTAGCCAGGATCTAGTAGGCAAGGGAAAAAAAAAAAGGAGGATCAGGTCTTGTTAGCACCACACTGCAGCAGCACTGGATACTTCACTACTAAAAGTCTACACTCTAAGTCAGTGTTGCTCTCACCAAAAGCATCACGCAGGAGGATTTTTTGTCCTGAGCATACAGAAAGAAGAACAAAAATGTCAGGAGATATTATCATTATTTCATCATGAAGATGAAAATTAAGATATGAGCAAGCTCTTAATGGTTAATTTGCACATTTTCCTAAAGTTGTACTTAACAAGAATCCACAATCCTATGGCAATGGGATAAGATTTGATTTTGTTACATCATGCTGATCTGAATTTTCACACTGCATTGATTAGGTACATTCTATGACCTAAAAATAAATATCTGTGGTCTGTAAGTAGGAACCTTAACAGAATGAGCTTTATTTCAGAAGAACATAAAGAGAAAAAGTCCCTTGAGATCTCTAACACATGCTCCTCTCTCAGAAATGGAAGCAGTATCCGAAGAGCTGCTATCAACATCTGCACATATCAAATCCAATCTGTTTTGCCAAAAAAATGACAAGTCTCTAGTTGAGAAGATGCCTCTGCTCAGAGAAGCTGTTCACAGAAACAAATGCTGGAACCCCAGGATTCCCAAATTAACTGTCTATCTATTCATACTGAAGTTGCAAGGCAGTGAGAAAACAGATGTTTTGCTCAGATTCCAACCCTGAGCACATTATCCCAGGGCCTGAAAACCAAACTGTAATCACACTGACTTCAGCAGTAATTCTGATCTAAGTAGGGTTTTGTCTACACTGTGAAAACTGGGGTTTAAAAGTATAAAAGGGTCAAGCACCCAGGATTTTAATTTAAAGTTACTGGCTCAAGTTTAACCTAAAGGCTCCGTTATACATCTGAACTAGATGCCATCTTTAATTACCTTTTCTTTTTTACTATTTTAAATACAATTTCAGTAACATGAAACATTACATTTCTCCCTTTCTCACTCCCTATTGTAGTTATCCTCTTACTTTTTGATGCTAACACACGTGGAAGTTGCCCAGGTGATAGCACCTGAGATGCAGTTCTGCTGAGGAACGTGTGCCAGCACAGACTCTAGCTAGGGCTGCAGGAAAGGCAGCAGCAGCCAAACCATAAAAGTTGGAAGTGGCAATAACTGTGGTCAACAGATTTGACTGACAGAAACACATCAACAAGGAGCACAACCCACAAGGCAAGAGATGCTCACTTGTAGCACTGCCTTCCTGACCATACCCATACCTGAAACCAGGAGCCTGGCTCGTACAAAATGCCTCTTCAAAGCCAAACAATATCTGCATTTGGAGTTACAGAATGGGCTGTTGAGATGTACATCTGAACCCCAACCCCTTCCAGCAACAGATTCCACTGCACCCAGATTGGATCTTCACATATGGGGTTTGTTTTTTCTTTTCATAAAATAGAACTTTATACTCTGACAAAAATTGAAAACTAATGGAAAACATTTATAAATCGTAATACTTTCCTTGGCTAAGCACTTAGAAAATATTTTGGATTAAATACATTGCATTTTCTGTCCAAAGTGAATTTAAGTAATTGGCTTCACTTTTATCTTTCCCTCCTGCATACATTATTCACTGCAGATAACATTTCATCCATTTAACAATGGCATTCCTTTTCAAAAACAGCATGGCAAGAACTTTTATAAACAGAACAAAGAACTCAGTAGCTGTCTAAACATATACAAAGGAGAGAAGATGAAGTTCGTAAAAAGTTCAGAGAATCTGAATACACTAAGCAGTGGGCTATTTCATCTGTCACAGAGCACATGAAACAAATGCTTCTGAGTATCAGGTTTGATCTGAAGTTCAGATTCCAATTAATGGGCTCTAGCACAGGAGACTCCTCTCTCCTTTCCGTATTTTTTCAGGAAGTAACATCCATGCACTTGAAAACAGTAAGTTCAGACATTTTTCTGAAGTATAAGTAAGTCAGTATTTCTGAATTCCATGTCAGTTTTCAATTAAAATTGAGAAAGAACAATGGATCTCCATTAGAAAGGAAGTTACAAATCTTACCTTTGTCAACTACATCCCAGACTTCAACTTTAACAATATCGTCAGTGGCTAAAAGCACAATAAGAACACAAAGTGTTAGAAGGAGGTTTCAGGCCGATGACCAACACTCAGTGCTCACCACAGAGAGCTCCACCCAAAGCCAACACAGTCAAAGCAGCTGACAAATGTCACAAGAAAAGTAGTTCTTCAGTGAGTTAAAAGAAAACCCAAACATAACAAGGCAGCCTGCTATTGAAGGTCCAAGTTGTACACCGAAACTGTGCTAGCTAAAGAACTTGTTGAAGACTCTCAGTCACATTAGTCATAGCTACATTTCCTTGATCTTTTATGTCAGATTTGAAGCATGGTATAAATACTGCATGTCGATTCTTTTCATAACATACAGAGGTTTCTATATTCTTTCAAAAAAATGATATAAATTCACTTTGGAGAATGAAGTCTGGTCTATATAAGAAAGGCATACAACTGAAAAAAAGGAAGACACACATTTAAGGAAGATCAACCTTCCTGGTAACATCTTCATGTGAGCACGACGAACAGTGCAGACAGTCCTGCAGCTACAGAAATCCATTCTCTCTGCAAATTGCAAGCTGTGCTTTGAGAAAAACAGGATATTACCAGTAATCAGTAAATTATAAGCAGTAACCTATATTTGAGCTACTAAAATCTGAAACAAGACACACAAAATTCCATCTACAGAGACAGCCCTGCTGGTGCTGACAGCTTAACTTTCTGATGGCGCAAGGGATGGGCAACTGTGGTTACATGTTTCTATTGAATCTAAATAAGCAGCTCTATTTTCATGAAGCTCTTGCAAGGAACAGTTGTTTTTGGGAAATGCAATAGGCTACAAGAAAAAGCTTGTACTCAGAGCAGCTCTGAACAGAAAGTAATGGAATAGGAGGATAATGTCAGAGCAGAAAATAATCCCATGGGATGGCATGAGAATTTAGCCAAGCATCGTTGTCAAGCCAGGAAACATTTTGTCCAAAGAATTCACTGTTGGCTTAACTTACATGTTTCAAAAAATTGTAAAGACATATTGTGAAAAAAGGAAAACTCTGATCCTCTGCTTCTGGAGAAAGATCCTTTTTTACATTTATGCGTGAAGCAAAGTCAGCCAGGAGGTGACCCCACACCCAGCACTGGGACTGTGCTCCCGAGCTCCAGACATCCCCACCTCCCTGCCTTAACACCAAATGCACTCTCAGCTAAAGTTTGCTCTTCTGCTGAGTAATTTCCACAGCACTGGCATGCTGCTGAGCTGCAGCACTCCCAGACAGCTGGGCTGAACCATTCGACCCACAGAGACCTGCTCTACACCCTTTTACCTGAGGGGAGGGCACAGAATTTCACAAAGAAATTGACTACACGAGATCCAAGAAAACGATTTTTCCAGGTGGATTTTTTTTTTCCCATGAGCACCAGTGCTCCTGCTAGCTTGTGAGCCAGTAAGTTCTTCCTTTTCATCACCAGCTTCATTCCTGATTATCCTGAACACACAAGAGGATAATTACTTTAGTGCTGCTGTGTTGGCTTTGGTATGACTCATACACAGCAGCATTTCACCTTAGCAGCTTTGGAAGGCACGTTGCAGCACAGGGAGTGCCAATGCATCCTTTTAACTCTCTAACTTGGATCAGCATAAACCCTGGATCAAATCACTCAAAAAATCTGTACTCAGTTGCTATCTGGCCAAGTACTCTGTAGCCACTGGCACACCAAGGCATTGCTTTCCCAGCATATGGCAGAGAGGTGAGAAGACTCCAACTGCCAAAAAGCTCATTTAAAAAATAAGAATCACTGCTTTATGGGTGGGTTCAGCACTGGGAACTCACAGGCCCTCAGACCTCTTTACTCTTATGCAATTATGGGATTCATGTGCCTTGGATCACAAATCTGACCAAGCAGAGCAGTTCTGCCACTGCTTGTACCCAGCTATAAATCAAAGTATTGGAACAAAAGTATTTGCCAATTTTTATTTCAGACCCCCTTTCTAAGACTGCCAAACAGAGAATAAAATTGATGATTAGCATAATCTAAAAAAGCATACATCAGGGTCAGGAATGATAACTCCTTACTTGGACACAAACATTACAAATAGCCATTACACAGATGATTGTCACAGAAAAGTAATTTTGTTCATTTTGAGTAGGAAGAAGTAACACAAATTCCTCTAGCTTTATTAATCTCCCCAGTATAACATTGCTGAAGATAGGACAAGCAGGTATGTTCCACATCTAAAATGTAAGGCAATATAACAAAATAAAATACCAGGCAATGTAAGAATCCTTCTATATTTGACAGTGATTTAATTAATATCTGTAAATATTTGCTGCCAGCTACCTCATAATGTTTATTCAAGGTAGGCTGAGAGCATGATCACAGGAAAAACAAACTTTCTTTTTCCTCTACAGATTAACTCAGCCAACAGGGTGGTAATTAGATCTGAGCCAATTTCTCAGAGTGCCCACATCACCCCTCGTGGATGGAAAGTTTTCACAGCAGGGAACACACCTTACAATGTTTTTGAAAAAGGGAGTTTTTATTTTAAAACTAATTTTAAGAAGATCAACCGAGAATTTCCTACACTGATGGAAATTATTACTAAGAAAATAATAAGTTTTAGAATGTAAAAGAAATACAAATGAAAGGCACAATTTCATGTATAGCCACGTGTTTCCAGCACCACATGTACACGTTGCTATCAACTCCAACCAGCAAGCTCTACAGAAATGTATCACCTAAACGTTAGAACTAACAAATACACCTGAGGTTACCAACACACAGCAACAGCCAGCCTCACGTGTAGCTGTTTCCCACCCCAGGATTGCATCCACGTTGAAAAAGCCAGAGATAAAGTCTCAGCTCAGTAGAAGAATATACAGTCCCTAAAAATGCAGAACCATGTGAGATGATTGGATCTTTCCCCAAACACCTTTTTGCGTGTATACAAAATCCTGCAGACTTTGTACACCTGTTCATGTGTACAAAAACAATTAGCTATGAATAAGCCTCTTAGAAATCAAATGCCAGACCCCCAGGCTGTATCTACAAACAGCTCTTGCATGACCTATGCTAATTAGAGAGGAAACCAGCACTGAAGTTTTTACCTATGATATTGCAGAAAACTGCAGTTAACATTCAGCACACTCTTTAGACCTGGGTATCTAAGAAAGAGCTATTTAATTTCTTAGAATCACAGAATCATTGGGGTTGGAAGGGACCTCTGAAGATCATCAAGTCCAACCCCCCTGCTGCAGCAGGACGACCTAGTGCAGATCACACAGGAACGTGTCCGGACGGGTCTTGAAAGTCTCCAGAGAAGGAGACTCCACAACCTCTCTGGGCAGCCTGTCCCAGGGCTCCATCACCCTCAGAGTAGAGAAGTTCTTCCTCATGTTGAGGTGGAACTTCCTGTGTTGTCACTTGGTGCTGTTTCCCATCATCCTATCACTGGGCACCACTGAAAAGAGACTGGCCCATTCTTGACACCCACCCTGCAGATATTTATAGACATTAATAAGGTCCCCTCTTAGCTTTCTCTTCTCACTCTTCTTCTTACTCAGATCTAAGTCTGTTTAGGCTGAAGCATTCGGATTTGATTTAGGAGATGGTTTCCATCACCCAAACAATCTGTATACTCCATGTTCCCACATCACTATCCAACGTGCTGATATTCTGAGAGGGAGGAAGAGGAGTGTGGTGGAAGGACACCACAGCTAAAATACAACATGTGATAGTGGGGAACACCACTGCCCAAACACCCCAGATCTGTCAGCAATTTGGGCCACTGGACAGGCAGAACATCAGGAAGATGGTACCCAAAATACAGATACTTCATGAAGAAATATAGAAGCTAACAGGTACACCTTTGCATCATGGTCACATAAAGAGTCCATATGAAAGAATCTGAAACTCTGTGACATCAGGCTTAGCTCAACATCAGATCCTGAATGAGAGAACACCACTAGTTGCACTGAGCAAAGAACCTGTTTCTCTCCCACATTGATCGCAAATCACAATCATCCCTCTTTACAAATCAGGGTGGTGGAACACTGGCCCAGGTTGCCCAGAGAGGTGGTAGAAGCCCCATCCCTGGAAACATTCCTGGTCAGGTTGGATGGGGCTGTGAGCAACCTGATCTATTTGAAGATGCTCCTGCTTACTGCACAGATGTTGGACTAGATGACCTTTAAAGGTCCCTTCCAACCCAAACTGTCCTATGATTCTATAAACCTTTTCAACCTTTGTCAAGAGTGAGCTGACTCATGTGGAAGCTTGTCTTCAAAAGGGCACGAGAGTCTCCAGAACCCTGGTCACCAGCTCCCTGTGAAGGTACAACAGCAGGATGTGCTCATTCTCCTTGCACTGAAGCCTATGAAGCCGACAGAGATTGAGAGCAGGGTTCTGTCACCATTAGCACAAGACTTGGGCATCATCCAAACAACACAAACTCGACTGGTGAATTAGATGGAGCACCCAATTTGGTGTTTACCCAAACTGCATGGGGTGTTTCCCAGCTGTGAGGAGATGGAGAGTACCTGATCCAACAAAAGCTTGGAGTGTTGCAGAGGGTCAGTGCCTGGTAACAGCAAACTAGCTACTGACCTTTGTTTTAAAGCAAAACTAGTCTTACAGAACAAGTTCACACTGAATCAGTAGTTCAGCCTATAATGCTGTGACATTTTTGACCAGAAACCTGAAAGCTGGACTTAATGCATTGCTGAATCACAGCCTTACGCAGTTTCAGTGCCTGCAGTGTCTTCTCCAGGCAGATCCAGGGCTTTCATAGCCACTTTATACTGTCAGAGCAGATGGGTTAAAAAAAAAATCATAAACTGCACACCGCATGTCTCAGACTCAAACAAGCACTTAAAAAAGCTACTGATAAGATACTTATGTGCTTCTGTAAGTCAGCCTAGAGTTATTAGTACTACAATCATTTTAAAAACATCACCTTCACCAGTTACAGGATGCTCTTTATATTTTAATCAGTAAAAAACTACTTTGCACCATGCTATTTGCTTCTACACAACCCAGCAGCACCAAAAGCAGGCTTAGTTTCAGAGAGATTTTCAGGAAACCTGTTTTCATTAACAAGTCAAGTGTATCACAAATACTTCTAATCTTTTGGATCACCTATTAAACACTTTCCTTGAAATGTGGCTTCCAAGGACCCATCCTTTAGCACTTACAACATATATTTTCTGAATAAAATTATTCAAAACATGAGTGAGAAACTGTGAATAATAAATTAAAATAACAAGAATGATGAGAGATCATTTTATTTCCCAAGCAGACACAGAAGAAAGAAGCAACCAAGGCTGCAGTCAAATTTCTACCCCCAAGGCACTGTGCCATGACTGTCACCCTCTCCACCCTCTTTCATCTTACTTTTATAATTCCAGTGGATGCTGGTGACTTGGATCTCCTGAGTTGGAATATATTCCTCAATAAATTTCTTCCCCTGCAGTCGGTGCCAAAGTGTGGTTTTCCCAGTGTTCCTGTCCCCTCGGATGACAATTTTCACTGGGAAAAAGAGAAAGCAGACAAAGAAAGTTGATTAAAAATATTTTGAAGAACACTGTGAAAAGCATGTCAATTTTTTGCAAGCATAATTCAGATGTAATTAGTTCTCCTGTGTTACACAGGCATGATGAGGTTTGTTAAAAAACATGAGCCTCGGTCATTAAAATCAGTGTTTATTCATCTCCTCACACTGGCTCAGCATAAAAAAATCAACATCAAGATTGAATCTGCAGAATCTGCACAACTTCAGCCAGCCAAGCCTCTGCTCTTTCCATCCTCCTGCCTTCTCTATCTCTACCCAGCCCGTACTCCCACTCTGCCATCCCCTACTCCCTTGCCAGCCTTTTATGCCAGGCTTCTCCTTTAATTACCCCCTCTATCATTCCCATCTCTCCTTAAACACTTCGAATTCCTTGAGGAAACACTCACTTCCTAGGCCCAGCTGCCCCAAGTCACTGACAGCTCAAGGAGCAGTTCCCAGCTGAATGGACAAGGCCAGTTCCTGCATCCATGCTCCCTACATCCCACACGGGTGTGACCCTGAACCCTGGCACTGGGGCAACCATTCTGGGATGGTGCTGGATAGCTGAGAGGCAGCTTCTGGTGAACATCACTGCAGATCTAAGCTGTCACTGCTCTCAGCCATCCCCAGCTGTCTTGCAGAGGGACAGTACCCCCTTTTCCAGGGGCAGTAGAACAAGACTGTGTATTGCTCTTCTGCTGCTCCAGGTGACAAGCCAGATGGTCTCAGGAGAGGAGACAATCCTCAGGAGGGACAAGGGGAAGGGAGTTCATGTTCACAGGCATCTATCTTAAACTGCCCTCAATAAATCCACCAAACTGCCTCTATTGATGGCCACAGTTTGATTCAAATTAAATAAAAATCAGTCTATTTTACATGCACTAGAAACAAGGTAAATTGAACCAAAACGAGCATGTGCCTTTGGGGACATAAACTCACTTACCTAACAGGGACATAAAACTAAGAAAAACTGAATCTCTGTTGGTCCTCTGTGTGTCAGAGGGACAGTCTCTAGCACCAGAGCCAGCCCTTTGCTGGTTTTAAGTGCAGATGTACAGGTGGCACTTGGCAAAGGCATGTCAGGAACTGCACTCTTGGAGAAAGGCACAAGAGCTCCACTTCCACCCCCTGGCCTTACATCCCGTTGCTGAGGTCCCTTGCTGTGCCCCCCCCAATGTCCCTGTGCCTGTCACATGTGCTGGTATCCACAGCAAGGAAAGCCAGTCCATGGAGGAGAGTAACTTCTGCAGCAACTAATATCATGAACTTGGGTGTGATGGTGGATGAAGAAGCTCAACATGAGCCAGCAATGTACACTTGCAGCCCAGAAACCAACCATGTCCTGGGCTGCATCACCAGCAGTGTGGCCAGCAGGTCAGGGGAGGTGATTCTCCCCCTTTACTCCGCTCTCATGAGACCCCACCTGAAGAACCGTGTCCAGTCCTGGAGCTCCCAACATATGAAGGACATGGAGCTCCTGGAGCAAGTTCAGAGGAGGCCATGAAGATGATTCGAAGGCTGAAGCAGCTCTGCTCTGGAGACAGGCTGGGAGAGTTGGGGGTGTTCGGCCTGGAGAAGAGAAGGCTCCAGGGAGACCTTAGAGCACCTTCCAGTGCCTGAAGGGGCTCCAGGAAAGCTGGGGAGGGACTTTGGACAAGGGCTTGTAGCAAGAGAACAAGGGGTAATGGATTAAAACTGGAAGAGGGAAGATTTAGGTTAGACATTTGGAAGAAATTCTTTAGTGTGAGGGTGGTGAGGCCCTGGCACAGGTTGCCCAGGGAAGCTGTGGCTGCCCCATCCCTGGAAGTGTTCAAGGACGGGCTGGATGGGGCTCTGAGCAACCTGGTCTAGTGGGAGGTGTCCCTGCCCATGCAGGGAGGTTGGAATGAGATCATCTTCAAGGTCCCTTCCAACCCAAACCATTCTATGATTCTGTGATTCCCAGAGTCAAACCTAATGTTACCTTGTTCTATCTGAAAACACCATGTCTTGTTTTCTAAATTTTCTGTTACACTATGGGATTTTTTAAAAAATACCATCCTTGTTTTAAGTGGCAACCACAAGGCTATTGGGAAACACATGCTGACATCAACAGGATTTTTATGCTTGCATTTTGAATAGGAACTATTATCCTCTAGAAAACGGGCCACTCAGAGACATCTAATGGCAGATTCAGGGGATTTGCATTAGGTTGAGCATCATCATTTGGACAGGGAAATCTCAGACTTAAGGCTGCCTTCTGTTGCAACTCAGGAGTTATTGCAGGCACTTCAGAGAAAAGTTTAAGAGGTAAACCTCAAGGTGAAACATGTACAAAGACTGTGGAGGAGTTTTGTCTGTTGAAATTTTGTGCTGCAGTTCTACTGTCTTTTGTCGTTGTACACTGAGATGCAGGGCTGTCTATTCTTTTACAAAGTTCCTTATTGAAATAGCAAAAAGATAACAAAGGCAAAAATGAGCATAGTATCTACAGAATGACTTCACTTACAGGTCCCAGAGCATTTCTGCAAAGACAACAACCCATTTCCTGCTTTTTCTATTGACCTGCATGTGATTCTGTTTCCTATTCAACAGCAGGTGGAACAATCAGTGGAGGATCCCTTTGATTTTTCTGAATTAATACAGCAATTCCATGGCACAGGCAGAATGAGATTGTTTGTTCCCTTAAAAACCCAAGCCTTTCCAAATCCTCTCACTGCCTATCTTAGAGAGCCATTTTATAATTAATATTCCCCCATGGACTACAGCATGAGACACCCAACCAGTGAGTTTTAAGTGGCAAACAAACCCTTCTTTAAATAGTTAGGCTGCTCTCAAGGTGCACTTTCAGGATCCCTCCCAGGCAACTTGACTGTGAGCTTTCCCCAGAAGGGGCAATCTTACCTCCTGGACCTTCCTAGTGCAAACAGCATTACTTATGCAGCTACATATGGACTTGGACCAAGGAACTGAACTGGTTGAAAACTAACCCTGAAACTATTCCTTTTCAGTTTTCTTCTCTAGCTCAAGTGCCCAGCAGCAGAGGCAGTTGGAGCAGCAGAGAGGAGGCACAGCTGGAGTGGTAAGATCACTCCCACCCCTGAGCACCTCATACTGGGAGCAACATAGGGTGCTTATGGCACCACATGCTCAGTTTGAACAGGTCCAACAGCCCTTCCCAGCTTCAGCATTGTCCACGTGAGGATCTCTTTCCTCCTAAAGAGTGAATCAGTTTGGGCTGACTTTTTTTCCTGAAGAAAGAAAACGTCTTTAAAAACAGAACAGGAAGAAGGCAGGTGAAATAAGTAATTTTTTAGCAAAACAAAATCTGCACTTGCGACTTTGGCTGGGGCAGATGTGCTCAATGACAGGCATCTGCAAGACAGAAAGAGCTGAGAGAACTGGAGGGCTCAACCAGGCTTGGGCTGTGCCTGGCTGGGGAGAGAGGACCAGCAGTCATGGGTGAGATTTGTACTGTTACCTACAGGACAGTAACAATTGCTGCCTTATTTTAAGTTGAACCAGCACTTATTGCAAACAGCCCCATGTTTGTAGCAAAGACGGGAGAATTATTTGTGGGAAGAAGGGTAGGGATGAGGAATAGATCAAGATGTGAGGAAAAAGCTAAACAAATCACTTCTCTTGCTTATTGTCACAGTGGCAAGAAAAACAGAGTGATTTCCATTCTCCAGCTGGGGAAACAGAAGCAGAGCAGTGAAGATACAGGCTCAGAGAGCTGGTCTCAGACCAACTCAGAACTAGATATCAGGAATTCCCAGCTCTGTCCATACTCCTCCAGGACACAGCAGCAACTATGGATCTCAGACCCTGCAGCAAAGATCCTCAAATTTCTCAGCTAATAATCACTATATGGAGGGTCATAACTCATTAAGGTCTTGGTGACCGTGACTACAAGGCTGCTACTCAAATGCTAGAAGCTGGTTCTGCTGGCAAAAGCAGCACAGCTGATCTGTAGACACCCCCAAGCACACTGCCCAGGGTGAAGAGGCCAGTCAAAGCAGGTTTGCAAAAGTTGCACAAACACGTGAGTCAGGAGGAGCAGAAAACATGAGAAGGTGGCAAGCAGTAGGAAGAGGAGAAGCCTTTCTTTTGGGGGTGGTGCTGAGTGAAAATACTTGACAAAACTACAATCAGAGTCTGAGAACTATTACTCTAAAACAGCACAAAAAAACCCCACTAAAATACTTACCAAAAGGATACACAGTATTAGTTACTGTATTTAGAAGCCCATTTTAGGCAGAAAAGTGAAGGAACTGGGAGAAATTCCCGGAGCTACTGACTTGGATGTTTCAGCACTGGTCACTGCTCAGGGCAGGCTGGCAGCTCTCCAGGAGAGCAGCCTCACACCCAGCGGTGGGGCCTGTCCGTGCTGTGCACACCAGAAGCAGTGTTAAGAATAAAGCCCAGAGAAGAAGTGTACCACGTTCTGGGCAACAGGACAGCAGGATCTGAACCTTTAGCATTTCCATGTCTTTTGCTCCTGTTACCGACCATCACCAGATAACTCCCAGGGAATCCTCTTGCCAGTGTAACCCAGCCAGGACTGTTCATTTCACCCTTGTTTGCCCACCAGTGCCTTACATAAACTTCCACGTTTGAGTGCCCTGGTGCTGGTACCTCCTTCCGCAATTTGTCTCCTAATTTGTTTAAACATGCACTGCTGCCAAAGGAATGAGATCCACCTGGCTCCCTCTCCACTGAGCCTGACTCCAGCCTGTGCTATACTCCCAGGGCCAGCACAGCTCCGGGGATGGTGCTGCAGCAAATCTGATCCCAGTTCAGGCTACCCCAAGCTGAGAAAACAGAGCATGTTTTTACAAGGATTGGCTCCCCATACTTGGAACTGTGATCTCCCCTAAACACCCAAGCCACTACACATATGGTACAGACCCACAGCATTTTCAACTCTGTACCTTCCATAGTGCTCAGGGAACTCTGGCATTACTGGGGCCACAGTATGTAAAATATAGGAGCTCCATGCAGATGATGAGAGCAAATAAGGAGTGTGTGCACAGAGAACACAGTAATGGAAACACTTTAGTTTTGAAATAGGATGTCCCATGCAGAGGAAGTGACTGTTGCCAAGGGTTAATACTGGGCCTTTGCTCTCATCATTAAATTAGAAACCTAAACCTACCCATCCTGCAACACTCTTCCTTTTGAAAATGTAACTGAGTGGGACAGAGACCATTGAAACAAATAATTTCAGGTCAACTTAGAGGTGCTTGTAACCCTCGGTGCTATTGAAACACCACACAACCTTCAGTGTCACCTCAAACTAGGGGGGCTGTCTGGTTACACAATGTAGTTGAACTCGTGAAGGCTGCCACAGCATGGCCTGCTCCAAGCCCTGCAGAGAGGCACCAAGAGCCAGGTGATAAGCCCTTGTGGCGGCCATTTGCTGCCCACTTTATCAGCACACAAATCCAGGCACTCCCAGCACACTAAATATATTTCTGGGAAGGAAACAGGCTTCAGTTCATGATTAGTAATGATCTATAAAAGCAAGAAAATCTTTTCTTAAAACCAGTCATCACCCTTTGTTTTAGGTTCAGACAACTCCAGGGGAACAGAGGAGTTTGAAAGATCTGTGTGTGTTAGTGGTGGCTATGTATGAATGTCACGGATTTGCTAAAAAAGGAGCATTGGCAATGCACAGGATTTGCAGCTCTGCCCTTGCCAAGCCTTCCTGCCCTTGCAAAGACAGACATTCCTTCACAGCCCACCTCCAACTGAGACCATCACCTCCCCCTGCCAGAACCCACCCCATCAATCCAGTGCTATGTCGGGTACTTCAAAGCCCTTTCATAAGCCTGCCCATAGCTCCTGTAAATATTATGTAACAGCGATCCTGGGAGAAGTTACTATGGAGATTGGAAAGCTTCCCCTAAGGCAGTGACAGAAAGCTGCAGTTTTATTCCAGATATGAAAGCAGTAATAGAACACATATCCTGATAAAACAGCACAAACCAAAAAGCTCTCCCGAGGCTTTGGGTAATGACACAAAACACAGCAAAGCTCCAGCTGGCACTTCTGGCCTTGCTGTACCAATGCAGGCAGGTACAGATCCATGCAGGTTTGTCGACAATGCAGTTAGTCAACATGTAACAAAGAGCTGTCCCCCTTGCCTGCTGTGCCAGCAGGATGCAGCTGATCCGTCCTGTCTGCAGCACAAACCTTCACTCTGAAAAGTCAACTCCTTTCTCTTCAATAATTCACAAGCCGGTGTTGGCTCCCTGCTCCCAAACATCATGCACAGGGATGTGCTCTGGTCTGTGGTCACAGAGACTGCAGAGATCAATAGTTTTCAACTAGCAGATCTCCAGGTACATGTGTAACCATGCAGTGCTGTATTCCAAGGCACAACAGCTTTATCCTCACTCCTTGTCTTTCTTTCACTGGAAATCAATGCTCTTAATAATACCAGTGTGCTTTGCTCACACTCATGACTGCAAGCTAAGACACTAATTTTCTAAATTAAGCACTACTGGCATATCTAACAGATGTGCTATAAAGGCACCAAATGCTCTCCCTAGTAAAGAGTTTCAAATCATATCAGTTGAAAAGCACAGTCAATAGTGATAATACTAGACAAAGCAAAAGCCCCAAACCTCTGCCTGCACGCATCGTTTCAGATTAAGCTCCAACATAAGCTCTATACCTCCAACACATGTGCCTTTACAGAAATTATCAGTCTCTTTCCAAACTGTCAGTCTCTCCGCTTTCTGCAACCTGACTTCATGGCCTGGATCCCCCCAGACAAGCTGATCCTCACAGGGCGCCCTGGCACCATCACTGTTTCCAGCCAGGATGACATAACTACTCTCCCCATCTCACAATTGTTACTTTGGGATGTATTTTGCATAGTTGCAGTGCCTCCCTAAAACGCTGCATTAGAAATAACGTTTCCTGAGCTTCAAGGGAAAAACACAGCCCTGAGCCTCCACACTGAAAGGAAAAAAAAATTCTGAAAATGTTCCCTGAGAAAAGCACAAGGGAATCAGCTGCAGAAATAGACAGAATGAAATGATGCACCAAGGGCACGGAAAGGCGTAATCACCCACCTTTTATTCAAGCCTGACAGGGCCAAGCTTTTCAAGCTTTTCAATAGACCCTTATCACATAACCACTAGAGCTTAATTGTAAAGATCATTATCCTGGGCTGCAGAGAAGGTCACCCACACCCCCAGGGGAGTTCCCCTCCTGATGCTTTTACTGACAGAAATTGATTTACAAGGAACTGTTGTGCGACAGTCAGCAGAACGCAGGCGGCCGTTCAGGCCATCTGCCATCGACTGGGGACACCGCTGCACGAGAGGTCCCCAATTCCCGCACAGAAAGAGAAAACTTTCATATCCCTTACTCCTCCCACAAGCTCTAACATTCAACTGCAAACTTGGGCGAACACTGGCAAAAGCCCCACCATGCACAAGGAAAAAATTTCCGAGTCCCACCCGCGGTCCTAAGCATGCCACGGTGCATCTGACGGGACCGCCCTCCCGGCCGGCCTGGCTGTGCCCCCCACATAGACCCCCCAAAGCCAGGCTCCGACTCACTGTTATACTGGACTCCCTTGGCAAACCTCCTCTGCAGAGCTTGGTTCATGGACTGCAGCCCCGCAGGGATATTCTTGTCTCTGCCCGGCGTCTGGTCCGAGCCCACCAGCTTCTTCAGGGCCGAGAACATCTTTCTGGTCCCACACCTGCGCCACCGCCTCCGAGAAACAGGCTGCTGCTGCTGCTGCGGGGCTCAGGGGCAGGGCGGCCGCTGGGGGGGCATGGGGGTTCACGGGGCAATCAGGGCTGGGACAGGGCTGGGTCGGCCATGAGGGCCTCCCGGGCTCGGCAGGGCGGAGGTGTGCGGGCTCGGCACGGCCCGGCCCGCCGCGGCGGGGAGGGGGCTCAGCCGGGGCCCGCTGTGTGCCGGGGAACAGGGCGCTAACCGGACATAGCCCGGGGCCAGGGCGGCGCGGGAGGAAGCGGGGCTCCTGCCAGCGGCGGGTGGGCCGGTGCAGCGGCTTAGCCCCGCCGGGTACCGCCGCTGGGGGCCGGGCGCGGGAAGCGGAGGCGGCTCGGGGCTCCCGCCGCCGCCGCCATCTTGCCTCTTCCGCCTCGCTGCCGGGGTACGGGACGGGGCGCGCGCGGTGCCGGCTACGGAGGCCGGCGGGGACCAGAAGGGCGCGGAGAGCGGCCGGCAGCGGGGCAGCGCGGGTCCTCACCCAGCCCCGGGACCCCTGTGACTCCCCCCCGCCCCTTGAACCCTTCCAAAACCCGCGGTCCCCTCATGTGACCCCCATAGCTCCGCCATCCCCTCCTGGACCTCTGTGATCCCCCAGGACCTCCCCAGACCCTTGCAATCCTCTTCCTGTGAACTTCATAGCCCCCTACCCCTGACTCCCATAAACCCTGGGACCCTCCACAGCTGCTTCGTGACCCCTGTGACCCCTATAATCCCCTCTTGGGGCCCCACAGCATCCCTGGGGTTCCCGCCAATACATTTCTAATATCTTCCTAGGACCCCCACAGCCCCTCTGTTATCCCTGGAACACTTGTAATCCCCACCTGAGACCCCTATGCCCCCCCACACCTATAATCATCTCCTGGGACCTCCATAGCCCCTCTGTGATCCTCATGATTCCTGGAATCCTGTCCTGTGACGCCCCCATTTCCCCCCTCTGACCCTCACAACACCGTAATTCCCTCCTGTGGCCCCCAATAATCCCCCTGTGACCCACTGTAACATCTGTAATTCCCTGCTGTGACCCACCATAGACCCCTAAACCCCACAGTCCCATTTCCGTGATGCCTCAGGGTCCCCTGTAATCCCTCACTACCACTCCATATAACCCCCCCATGATTGTCATCCCTCCCCATTATTCCTACACTGGTCCTACCATGCCCTTCCCAGTATTACCTCGATGCAGCAGCAATTATTCACCTTTAGGGAGGAGCAGGGACTTGTTCCCTTCCTTGCTGCCCCCTTCCCAGCTGCCCCTCATCATCATCTGATGATGGGGCTAAGTGGTGTGCCTTGAGCCCCTTGGTGCCCCTCGGCCACCCCAGCACTGTGTGGGCAGAGGGCAATGGGCTGAGAAGGGCACAGAGACTCGGTAGGGAGCACCCAGCAGCACTGCAAATGCTGGACACTCCACCAGGGAGGCCAGCAAGGACCCTGCAGCATCCGCTGCCCCTGCTGGACCCCCCACCCTGCTACCCGCCAGCTTGAGGACAGACACTGGGCTCTTTGGTCACATTAGAGTAATTTACTTATTGGGGACATCTCCTGTACTGCTGCCAGCACCCCTCTGCTCGGGCCTGGTGCTGGGTGATGACAGCTCGTGCTCTGCTCCCATCAGTTTGACAGATGCAGAAACTCTTCATCCTCTGCAAAGGAAGAGATGCACAGGGTGACAGACATACTGACAGACCCTCTCCTCACCCCTCATCACAGACAGACAGTGATGTTTTCTGCCTCCCACCTTATGCCTGCCAAGAATGACAGCAGGAAGCGGTCCAGACCCTCTGTGCATCCCCATGCTGTCCTGGGTTGTCACTTCATGTCCCACCACCCGCCACAGTGGCATTAATCCCCTTTATGTTCATGATGGCATAATAAAAGATGGGCTCTGCCCTGAGACATGCTCCTCTGGCTCCATCCACCACCCACGGAGGGCACAGAGATCCTCCGGCTCCTGCCCCCCCTGGGAGCAGGCCTGCCCAGGGCTGGCAGTGGTTGAAGACTCCTGGGCTCACCCCTCTGTATGTAGAGATTTCTCCTCCACACTCCTGAAAACTTGCTTGTCCATGTGTCCTGAGGGCTGAGTGTGTTTCCCAAGGAGATTCAGTACAGGAACACCTGCGCTGACAAGAGCTGGGGGGTCTGGCAGGCGTCCCATGGGCAGTACACCCCCGGCAGGGACCCCTGTTTGGTCCTTATTTGGTGTCAGGGTCCCTACACCCTCTAAAATCTTTCAGCCCCTCTTCCCTCAGTGGCATCTCCTGCCCAGAGGCTGTCACTTTCACTGCACCCCACTGTGCCCCAGCCTGCTGGGGGCCATTCCACCTCTTATGAAGAGGGACTTGGATGTTCAGTCCTGGCCTCAATATGCCTGCAGCCTACATGTGCCCTGACACTGTCTGTAGATTAATGACCATATTCCTCTGTTCATCAGAGTCCCTGACCCTGGACAGACCCATCCCAGGCACAGCACAAAAACATCCCACACCCATCCTGGATCCATAACAAACTCATCCCAGAACCAACCCGGACCAAAGACAGACCTATTCAAGACTTACCCTAGACCCAGGACAGACCCATCCCAGAGCTACCCCAAACCAAGGACAGACTCATCCTGAACCCATCCAGATCCACGACAGATCCATCTCAAGAACCATCCCAAATCCAGGACAGGCCTGTTCCATTCCCAGACAGACCCAGCTCGGAGCAGGACAGGGGATGGTGCAGGCTGCTGCTCTGGCTCCCCAGCACAGCACGGTGCAGAGTGGGCAGGGTGCAGGTAAGGTGTGGGCAGGGTGTGGGCAGGGTGGGGGTACCTGCCAGTGGAGGAGCCCCGCAGTACTCCTTGCACTCCTTCTCTGAGTAGAACTGGTTCCCGTTACCCTTGCAGCCTCCGTAGCTGAACGTGATGCACTTGCCCTGAGCCGCGTCGAAGGCCCAACGTGTCACTGGGCTCTGGCAGGGACCCTGGACAATGGGCAGCCTGCAGGCAGCTGTGGGGACAGGGGGCTGCTCTGAGGGCAGGGGGTCTGGGGCCCCCTCGCACCTCCCACATGGACACTGGACATGTGGGGTTTGATCCCCTCGGATGCCTCAGCAAAGGCACCTCCCGTGCCCACACCCCGCTGGGCTGTCTCCCAGTGGCTCACCCTCGGTCCGGCAGGCCTGCAGGCACTGCTTCTCCGAGTAGAAGTTGTTGCCATTGCCCAGACAGCCACCGTAGAGGAAGGTTTCGCAGGCCATGGAGGAGGAGTTGTAGAAGAAGCGGGAGAGCATCCCACTGCAGGGCCCGGGGTCTTGGCTCAGCCGGCACGAGTCTGGGGACAAGTGTGGCACGGGTTGTTACACCAAATGGGGACACAGGGCAGGGGGACACCCAATGCAGCCCCACTCCCCTGGGACCTACCTTCCTTATTGCCAATGTACGGGGGCAGGGGTCCAGAGGCTGAGCCCTCCTCGGGAGGCAGGACTGCTCTCCTTGCCCTCTGCACAGGAAAGGAAGCACAGAGCTGCCATCAGCCCCTGCCCAGGGGACCTGCTGCCCACCCTGTCATTCACTGCCATGGCCCTGAGCTCCCCCCGGGCCCCTGCTGCCCCTGGGATGGGCTATGTCAGGGGTAGCTCTGCCGAGTGCTGCGGCCCACACAGGACCCAACCCTGCTTGGTGCTCCCAGCATGTCTCCAGACATTGATCTTGTGTCAACAGGCTGTGTTCGCTCCACACCCCAAGGTCCTCCCAGACCTCTGCTCATCCCAGGTGGGCACCATGATCTTGTATATTGGATAAAGACATCCAAAGTGCCCCAGTGATGCTCTGTGCTGGGCTGGGGATGAGTCTCTCCTCTGGCTGACACAGGATGGTGTGTCCTTCAGATGTGTTACCTGCCTTCAAATCAGTTTGGCTGGTTCTCCTGTGAAAGTCCCATTCTCTCTTGAAAATCCTTCTAAACTCAACTCTGAGATTTGGAGGTGCTGGGTGACTGTAGCTGAAGGGCCAGTGGGGTGCTGAGCTGCTGCTTCCCCATCCCTGGGGAGAAGGTCTACAGCCTGGCTGGGGCACCCACAGCCAGGCAAGGAGCAAGGAGACACGAGACTCCACAGGCAACAATTTTTACCCCATTAAAAAATCAGAGTAGGAAAGGGCTGTTGCCTTCCACTTGGAAAGGAGCCCTGGTGGCCTCCTGGTCCCAGGACCCTCACCCTGCAGCCTATGTCTGTCTGTTGTTCACAGGCAAAGCCTGTCAGTGGAGATGAAAGAGCATCTCCCAGGGTAGTCAGTGGAGCTGCTGCCCAAACATGTCCTGCCCACAGAGCCTGGTCCCCCGACACTGGGTCTGCAGTAGGTTTGGCTTGAAGGGGATGTCCCCAGCCTTGATCCCTCTCAGGAGGTTGCAGCTGGACCACTCACCTCAGGGGGAGTTGCAGTCTCCTGGGGGACACATTCACCTGGCCCAGATGACAGGAGAGAAGATCAGCAGCGGGAGAGGGGAGGTGTCCTGACAAACTCATCTCACCGTGGAACTGCACTGTGCACACACAGGACCCGGGGAAGGGGATGTCCTCCCAGTTTCACCCCAATATTCTTCCCCTCTTGCTGCTTTCCACCTTCCACTCGCAGGTGCATTGCCCAACAACCCCTACACCCACTTGCACCTTCTGCACCCAGGCTGGGCAAGGAGTCCCTCAGGTCCAGGAAGCATCCAGCCATGGGGAGCAGTCATGAGTGTCCTTGGGTATCCTGCACCCTCATCCCAGCACAGCATTGTGGGTGCATTGACCTAGCCCAGCAAGGGCCTCAGTGACTGGAAGTTGGTGGAAGCCTGACTGATATGTGGCCTTATCTCCTTCCCTTTCCATCCTACCAAAGCCCCCATCTCTCCTCCCTCCATCCTGCCTGTCTTCTCTTCTTCCCAGCCTTACATACCAAGAAGGAGCAGCCCCAGCAGCCCACTGCCATGTCGGGGACAGGCAGCAGAAGTGCCACATGCCTCATGGTGGGTTACCTCTGTTGGCCAGGATGAAGATGGAGTCTGCTGGGATGCCCATCTCCAGAGCCAGCTGCTGGAAAGCCTCAATTAGGTCCTCCCGCAGCTCCGGGCTCCTCCCTGGGCAAGAGAACAGGCTGTGAGCAGGACTGGCATAGGAGAGGGTCTGCATGCAGCCCCCCAACCATCCCCTGACCCACAGAGCTCAGGCAGCTGCAGGCAGGCCCAGTACCAGGCACCTGGTCCTACTCAACCTCTCCTTCATTGCTCTTGACCAGCCTTGACCAAGGCCTTGAAAAAAGTGGTTTTAACTTCTCTCAATCCTGAATGACAGTATCTCCTGCCACTTCAGGGTCTGGGTTTCTTCTAAGCAGATATTGCCACCTTCATCCCAAACAACAGGCTGGTTTGGACATGTATTGTGTGATGTGGCTATAAGCTGAGCCTTAAGACTCAACCTCTGCAATGCCAAAGATAAGATGGTCCAAAGCACCACTTCCAAAGCCATGGTCAAGTCCCTCAAGGCCAAGGGACCTTGGGTGGTGTTTCTCAGCTGCATTGGCCCACCCCAGAGCCTGCTTGTCTACAAGTGCCATGGCCAGACATACCGTACAGCTTCAGCGTGGTGCTTGGGCCGAAACTACTTGTCTTCTTCATCAGAATGACAGCGTATTCTTCGTAGTTGGTGCGGAGCACGTAGGACTGGATAGACACATCCCATTCTGGGTGAGACAGAGACACAGGGGACATCATTCCTGCCCCTCAGGGAGAAACAGGGCAGTGTAAGACAGCCCCAGAGCTGTGGGCTGAAAGCAGGTAGGTAATTCAAGAATGTAGATGATTTTTGGGAGGCAGGCTCTTGATACAACTCCCTTTAGGCTCACCAGCCTCTTCTTAGTAGAGGGGGTTGGAAACCAAGAGTTGTGGACAACTGAGATACCCTCAATGCTTCTGAAACATGGCTGGTGGGAGCCAGCCTCAGCTTGGTACCTTAGGGACAAGGGGAATCTGCTGGAACATCTCATAGTTCTGGTCCTATGTAGGGACAGTGCCAAAAAAAGCCCCTTTCTCCCAACTTCACTCCATACTTTGGCTGGAAATGACCCAAACTGTCAAGCAGCTTCTGAGCCGTGCTCTCCTGAACCTCTTCCCCAGCCACGCTGGTTCCCATCACCCAGCCACCCCACAGCTCTTGGTGCTGAGCAGGCTGGCAGTGAACCCAACTTACTGGGGTTATAGTAGGTGTATTTGCCTGGGATGCTGGTTTTCTGGTACTCTCCTGAGATGCGCGTGCAGTCACCTTGCCTAGAGGGAGAAGGAGAACAATCAGCTGCTTGGAACAATGCTTTCTCCTGGTTATTGCATAAAAATAATGTCTGGGGCACCAAGGCCATGCCAGGGAACCCCCAAAATCCCCCTGCCCAAGACTTTGGGTATTTGAGCCCAATCCACCCCCTCCTCAGGGCTCTGGTGCCAGCCAGAGCAAACAACTCCCGTCTCTCGTCGCAGCCCCTGGGAGATGCAGCACCCCTGGGTGGGGGGGGCTTTGGGGGAGGCTCAAGCACCCACAGCAGTGCCCCATACCGCAGCCTGGTGCTGGCAGTGCTGATCTCTTTGGTGCTGGGGCCAGGGCCCAGCACCAGCGTGCCCATACTGAACTTCTCCTTATAGTTCTTCATCCACTTGCAGGTTGTGCCGATGGCAACGTCGTACCACTTCCCGTACATCTGCGGGGAGAAGGAAGGGACGTCTCTGCCACCAGTCCTCTCCACTGAGGTGGGGGCATCTCCTGGTTTTCTGCACAGCTGAAATATTCATGGCCTAGAGAGCAACTGGAGGGTGATGGTGCAGGGTGATAGGGCCAGGGCTGCCGCAGGATTTGGGAAGTGGATCAGCACTGAGCAGGGTTTTCCTGGGTCTCCTGTCCCCCAGGCAGGGCTGGAGGTATCAGGCTAGTGCCCCTCTGTGTATCCTGGGGGAGTCCAGCCCCAGGAACACGTTCAGGGCTGTGCAGAGCCTGGCAGGGGACAGGGCTGGCAGCCTTCATCCCACAGGAATGCTGCCCGCTGGGGCTGCCCATGGGCCATGCCCACACCTCGTAGGCTGGACAGATCAACAGATGGGATTATTTTAACCCAGCCACTCCGCCTGGGTCTTTGCCGGGGTGAGGCCATCCCAAAGGCTGGTGCCAGTGTGGTGGCAGCCCCTGACTGGCACCCAGGGAGGGCCACACGCTGCCAATGCCTGTCCCAAACAGCCTGACACAGGTAATAGCACCCTCCTTACTGGAGGAAAATTAGAGAAAACATTCCCCCATCCCTTCTGCCCCCAGAATTAAGGGACCGCAAGCTGCCATTACCCGTTCAGCCTCAAAATTCTCCTGCACTTGGATTTCCTCATCCTGGTCCCCGATGGGGTTCCCACTGGCCACGGTGAAGAGGAGGAGGGAAAGGAGACCCCAAAACATGGTGGCTGTTTGCTTCAGAGTGCAGCTGAGCCCCAGCAACCCAGCAGGATCCTGGACTCTGCGCTGTCCCCACTGCGCAGCAGTGTGACCTTCAGACCACAGGCAGTGGAGCCAGCCAGCTTGGCTGGGGGGGGCTGGCCAGGGGATGTGGGGCATCTGGTGGCCCCACACAGGCATGGCCATGTGGCCCCAGGGCTCTCCTGGGGGTTTGCAGAATCTGGCAAGGGGTACAGGAGAGGACATGAACATCCTCCTGCTGTGCCAGGCTGAGCTCCTCACCCTCTCCTGTTCCTACACCACCACCTGGCCCAGATGCAGGGCCAGGACCTGCCTATCTCCTTTATTCTACCTTAGGATTCAGATTCCTGCTCTGTGTCCTGCAAACAGCCTGGCCCTGCAGCAAGGAGAGGACTGAGGGGTCACCCCAGGTGGCCTAATCCTGACCAGTGTCCTGACCTCCCTGCACTAGGGGTCCCAAGCTGGTGGCCAACACCCAGGAACACCACCAACCACCAATTACCAACCACCACCCCCCCAACAAGGGTCCCTAGGCCTGGCAGGCATGGGGGGTATGGGACATGTCCCTCCCCACCAGTGTTTGCCTTTGCAGGATGATTAACTGAAACCAAATATCCCGAGGGAGAAGGCAAACAGAGCAAAGGGCAGGAGTCCCTCTCTGTGTCCCGGCCCAGCACTGACAGGGAAGGCCCAGAGCCAGAGGCTTGCAGGAACCTGTGGACTTTCACCCTCCCCTCTGTTGCGGCCACCACCAGGCCCCGTGGTGGGACCGATGGGTGTCCTGCCTGGCCAGCGCTGGTAGGGCTCTGGGCAGGGACAGCCTGAGCATCCCCCTCACACACGTCTTGGTGCCACATCTGGGGTGTCCTCAGGAGCACGGGGGAAATCTGGCCCTCGGGCAGGGATGTCTTTAATGAGCCCCTTCCCCATTACCCCGCCCTGTGCCGCTCTCTCTCCTGAGGAGCTCCCCTGGGGCTAGAAGCAGCCCTGGGCTCCAGCTTCCCGAGCTGGGTCTGCGGGAAGCCGGGGCTGGCCTGGGGGACCCTCCCCGCGCCGGGTACCAAGCTCCCCCTGCCCTTCCAGCACTAGGTGGCAGCCGGCGGTCAGGAATGAGAGACCGGCCCGATCCCAGCCCCGGCCCCGCTCCCGGCCCCGCTGTGCCGCCCAGGGCGGCCCTTTCCCTGCGGCAGGGCCAGGGCAGGTGCCCGGGTAGCGATGAGCAGCGGGGATGGGCAGCGATGGGCAGTGGGGACCGAAAGCAGCAGGCAGCAGGGACAGGCAGCAACGGGCAGAAGGGGCTGGCAGTGATGGGTAGTGGGAACCGGCCCCGCAGCTTTGCCAAGCAGGGATCGCTGTTTGGTGCTGGCAGAGGGGCCGGAGCCCCGGGCTGTCCTAGGGCAGGGATCAGGCAGCAGCGAGGCAGGACCGGCTGCCCGTGTGCTGCCCGTGAAGGGAACAGGCCTCCCCATGGCTCTCGTGCACAGAAATGCCCCATGGGGCCAAATGCACCCAATCAGTGATGGACACAGGTGTGAACAATGCAGGACATGCTCCTACACGTCCTCTTCGGGACCAGTCTGCTTTACTGGGAGGTTGCGTGCCCCATGCTGGGACCTGGCAGGGAAGGGAGGAGGATGCATGAGCCTGGCATCCTGCTCAGCTCCACTCCTCCCGCTGTTGGTGCTGGGAGAGCAGAGGGAGCAGTTCCTTTCCTTGGGACAACAGGTGGGGACATCCATCGGTTCCCTTCCATGGGACAGCACCTGGGGACATCCAGCAGTTCCCTTCCACAGGACAACATCTGGGGAGGCTGCAGGCCTGGGGCACATCCTGCCTGGTCCTCTGCTCTTCTGTACCATGAACGCAGCATGTGGCTGTGACCATGGACCCGTGGGAACCACCCTCACCAGTAAAGCTGGGGAGCAGCTGCACTGGCTGCAAAACTCAACTGGTGCATGTGCTTGAGCTGAGAAAGGCCAGGGATGTGGTGCAGCCCCCCACCCCCTTGTTCTCTTCTGAAAACACACTCACTGTCCCTATTCCTGTGGCTGCAGCTGCATTTGTGCTGGGATCCCTGAATGTGCTGGGATCCCCAAATGTGCTGGGATCCCTCAGCGTCTATGAGGGTGGAGAAACCCCCCATGAGCCACAGCACAGGTCTGTGATGGAGCCTCTGCAGAGCAAGGCTCTTCAAAGCAGGGGGCTGCTGGCACCATCGGGTGCAGGACTCTGTGTTTTGGGATCCCATGCATGGCAGCCCCAAGGAGCAGCAGCCTGAGAAGGCAGTTCCAGGTGCTGGGAGAAGGATGTTCCTGCAGACTGCTCTGGCAGGGAGCCGGCAGCAGTCCTGCAGGAGCTGTGGGGTGGGAGCAGCTGCCAGTTTTCAGGAAGTTTAGAAAACACTTTGGTTTCAGACCAGTTTGGACAGAAGCCAAATGTAGGGAGAAACCACCAGAAAATTCCTGCAGACCAAAGTCCCTCACCCCCAAGAGCCCCTGTGGGGCTGTGCAGCACTGTGGGAGCATGGACAGGTGGGACTGAGGCACAGTAGAACCTGGGGGACTGCCAGGCACCAGGAGCAGCACCCCAAGGCCCTGACCTGGTGGCTGGTGACACATGAGGCAGAGGTGAGAGCCACCAGGACTCAGTGCCCAACAGTGGATAAAGATGATGCTATTTATTTACAGGGGCCTGCCTCCCCTTCTCTTCCACCCCCACGAGCTGTGTTATGGATTAGAGGAGACATTCCTGCCGAGTCCTTTCAGTTTCCCGTTATTAACCTTTTGTCCATGAGCTCACCCAGTCCCTTTCTGATCCTGTCAGTGTTCCCTAGCTCCTTTCCCCCTAAGGCAGCAAGCTTTAGATATTCAAAACCCACTATGTAAAGAAATGTTACCTTCCTTCTGTTCTAAATCCATTGCCGAACTGCTGCAGTACTACGGTTTCATGCTCAGCTTGTCCACCATGTTCATGATTTTGCAAGCCTCAGTCCTACCCTTGACCTTCCCCTTTCCAAACACGGGAGTCTCAGCCTTTCCAGTCCCCTCTCATATGACAGGTGCATCATCGCCTTGGTTATTACAGAGCAGGTCCAGAGAAAGTCATCTCCTCTGTCTCCTCCTTGAGCTGTGAAAAGCAGAGCTCAAGCACACAGCACCCATGGTGAGGGCTCACCAAGGTTTTCTAATTCCTACAGAACACTTTCAGTCTTGCTCCTAACACCCTTCTTGATCACACAACATTATGATGACTTTTTTGGCTGCTTCTCCTCAGCTCTGTGTTCAGCCACATACTCAGCAATCATAGAATCACAGAATGGTTTGGGTTGGAATGGACCTTAAAGATCATCTAATTCCAACCTCCCTGCCATGGGAATCCCACCCTTCCATACAGGCTCTGCTGCCTCACTGGTGCTACAGCAGCAAGAATCTCAATTTTTAGCTCCCAGCACCCCATTTCCATAGCTGAACATTTCAGTATCCACCATCCCACTGCCCGGTTGTAAGCAAAGGTACCACACTGCAGCCAGTGGTTCCACAGATAAGTTCCCTCAGACCTGATCAAACACCATGTGATCTGGTGACATGCTGAGGCCTAGCTTGTCCCATCAGTCTGAGGCTTCCTTTAGATGTTCTTCAGACTGGTCTGGCTCCTCTGAGCACCTTGTTGCAGGATGTGTGGGGAGCTCCTCACCACTGTTGGCCAACGAAGGAGAACACTGAGCTTCTTCATGGGGCCTCATCATCCAGAAGGTCCCCTTACACCCTGCGGATCCCCTCAGCCCCTAGTAGCCCTTCTGCCTTTGATGGTTTAAGGGCATGTTCTTCAACCAACTGTAGCATCTTTGTCAGGATGGTTTGTAGATCCATTTTTAGCTTTTTTGTTGCCTGTTTGCACTGGACCTGCCATGTTTTGTGGGCTTTCCAGTTGCCTCCTAGACAAGCTTCCCATTTCTGAAACATCAGTGTCTTTCCGTAGTGTCTCCATTGAACTCTCCTCTTGAGCAAGGGAGGGAATTGTTGAACGACTTGATTTTCTTTTTGAATTGTGGCACACATTTTACCCAAGTTTCTAACTCCCCATTCAGCACCCTCCAGGATAAGTTGAGGACCTTAGGGTTTGGCACACTTTTTGATAGTGTGCTCTAACTCTACACAGTTCCCTTCACTGAATTATTACAGGATATAGCTGCCTCTCTCTGTGCCACTGCACTGTTAAACCTAGCAGTGCTGTGATTTCTAGTACGGAGCAGTTGACCTGGTATCTCTTCAGCCTGGTCCCAAGCTCTCAAGATCCAGCCCAGAACAGGATCTTTCTGTGTGGTTTTAGACCTCATGGCTCCAAGAGGCATCATTCACTGCACCCACTGATTGTATCTCTACATCTCATTTTGATGAAGCTGGTCCTTATGGGGGGAACGGTCTCCCACCTCCACTGTCTGCATTTGCATGGTCTCTGGTCTCACTTAATATTCCCAGGTGAGTTCCTGTTTTCATCATGTGCAATCTGAACGTTACGTTTTTATTATTAGAGCCTGGGATTTTCACCTGCAAAGATTTCTTCATGCACTTTGTCCTACACCGTTTAATTCTATACGTCCCCCTTCTAACCAGACCCTCTTCTGCCACTTGCACGGAGCTGGTGGTGGAGCCATCACTGTGCCTCAGTGGTTACCCTCCTCCCCCAGGTCTCTTTGCCCTGCTGCACAGTGCCACCACATGCTGCCAAGCTTTCCCTTTCCCCTCATGTTCCCATCACTGGCTGTTCTGCCCTGGCTCCCGGGCCAGCCCCAGGGCTCAGCACCCTTTACTTCTGCTTTGAGTGCTTCTCCAAACACTCTGAACACCCAGAGCTTGGTTTGTGTCTCAAATGCCTTTTTGTCCCCCAGCTGTGGTTATGCTCCTGTCTGAGTCTGCCTGGGCCGTGGGCTGGGGAAGGTCCCTGTTGGCATCTGATCAGGGCTGGTCAGGTTATGGTTTTAAAATAGCTGCAGTTATGGCATTAAAACAACAGCTGCCAGGAAGGGAGCCGGGGCTGCAGGCCCATGGGTCTGGTTTGGTGTGTCCCACAGCCCCCGTGCCCAGGAACAGCATGGGATGCTCATGCTCTGCAGCAGGTTTCCTTTCTGTGCTCAACAAACCCGTTTTTCATCTTCTTCTTCACCTCCTTCTCCTCATCCTCCCTGCCCACTGGGTGCTCCTTAACCTGGGGCCTCTGCTCCTACCCTGAGGTTTTTTATGTCCCTCATCCCAGCTGTAGCAGAGGGGAATCTCTGGGACTTGTGTTGAGGGTGAACATGCACTTGTGGGGCTGGTGAGGAGACCTGCTGGGGACATGCTCAGCAGGCACCTCCCCTGCTTCAGAAGCTGGCTGGTATGCCCAGTGCTGCCTACATCTCCCCACGCTGGGCTTGCCAGCCCCATGCTAGCCAAGAAGGCAGGCAGGGGTGGTCGTACAGGGTGGATGAGGTGAGGACTTGCAAGGAGGCACAGGCTATGGTATCACAGAAACCTCGAAGGCTGCTGCCTTGTGTCCCAGAGAGCCCTCGTGGTCTGAGAAAAGCTGTAGGACAAGAGCAGGCAGGACCACCAGCATGGCCAGCACATCTCTGATGCATTTCGGGAGGAAAAGTTGAGAGTTCAGCAAAGGGCAGAGGAAAGAGGCGCAGAGGCTCTGGACTGGGAAAGTGCAACCCAGATCTGGGGGCTGTGACAGGCATAAATCGTCCCAGGGCCACAGGAGGCCTGGGGGAGGATGGACTGAGATACTTCCTGGATTGCTCCTGATGGAGACGGGCTGGGACTGGCTCCATCTGTGGCCCAGGCACTCATGTCCTGCTCCTGGGGTGCCCCTGGCACCCACCACCCATTAGAGCTGGATGGCAGCCATGGACCTGCCAGTGCAGACCTACTGGTCTGCTGGTTGGTGGCACATGACCCGTGGTGGCCTGTGTCTCAAGGCTGGTGCTCACTTGCCACCTGGGTACATGGGTCAGCAAGTCAGGTGGATGGTCGAGAAAGATGGTGGATAGGAGAGAGCCCTCAGCCCCCTCATGTGCCCTCCAGGACATCCTTGGGGCTGGCTCCTGGGTGAAGAGGGACAGAAGCTCCACCTTGTGTGGAACTGTCCACGTGACTGGGGTGGCACTCGGAGCAGGGTCTCAGGGTGGAGGTGTCATGGCCATGTGTCCATCTGGGAGGTATGTCGGCCCCCTGGGCTCGGGGTGGCAATGTGCCATGGGGTGCCCCTATGTGGATGCGGGAGCTTTGTCGCTGTGTCTCCAGCCGTGAGCATCAGGGCAGAAAACTCCGTGCCCAGAGATGTGGGGACACTTGCCCATCTGCCCACATGTGTCTGCACAGCTCCTTTCTCTGCCTGGCTGTTGGCCCTGGGGCTGACCCCTCCACCCCAGATTCCCAGAGGACCCTTCCCCGGGAGGACGAAGCCACCGCGTCCCCCTCCCGGCGCAGGTCCCCGTCCCCCAGCCCAGCCGTACAGATGGCTCCTCCACCGCTCCGGGTCGCACCCTCCACCCTCACGTGCGGCTGCTTTTTGTGTCCCTTCTCGCTGCTCCTCGGCCTCGCCCCGTCCCTCCCGCACCCCCCGCCGCAGCCCCCGCCGCAGCAGCCACACACACAAGTGAACTTTTCTGCGTTTTCCAGCAATTAAAAAGAATAAAGCAACAGTTGTCTCCAGGCAGGGCATGGATCCTGGTGACCCTGATTTTCTGTGTGGCTGGGCAGGGTGAATGGGGCTATTGAGACCCCGATGACTGGCATCTCCACTCCAGGATTGTCTCCCCTTCCAAGTCCCCCTCCCCGCCGCTCTCCTTCTCCCTACCCTCCTCCCCGCTTTTAATTTCCTTCCTGGAGAGAGCTGCTCATCCCCTTCCCATTGGCCAAAGGCCTGAAAGGGAATGGAGGAGACAAGGGAAGGATTAAAGACGCTCTGCTTAGGAGCCGGCAGCCTGAATACGAGATGCACCGGCTGGGAAAGAATGGGGCTTAGTGGGGCACCAGAGCAGCCCCGCCCCGCCGCATTCAGCCCGGCCCGCATTCCTGCATCGCTAAGCAGGGACCTTTCTCCCCAACAGAGGGACGTCCCGGACCCCTGTCCCACCTGCCGCTGCAGGTAGACCTTCCCAGGATGGTCCCCTCATGCTGCAGCACTGTGGTGTTTGCAGGTCCCTTGGGCCAGCAGACAAACCTGGGAGTGATGTAGAGCAATTCGAGTCTTGGGGATGTTCACGGCCCTCAGCCCAGCAGAGCTATAGGCCTCATCCTGCAGGGTTGGAGTTTCAGGCAGTCACCACCACTTTGGCTCACCTTCTCCCTCCTGGAGAAGGGCTGGAGCACTTCCAGCCACAGCCTTGGTGTCAGAGATGGTGGTACCCCACAGCTTGTCACCCACCTCCTCTCAGCCACAGAAGACCCCTCAAAAAAACCCATGGGTGTCCATTTCCCTTCTCAGAACCTCCTGTAGCCACGCAGTTTGGGGTGCAGATGAGGCACAATGTCTTGCACTCATCCTTCTCACCAATCCCATTTACCCAGACCACCAGCATGTGCATGCTGAAGGACTTGCCAAGATCTTTAGGCTGCTCCCTGAGCAGGTCTGGGGCAGGGTGGATTTTGCTGCTGGGGGTGGTCCTCAGGAGGGGCTGGAGCAGAATGAGATGGTGGAGCATGGGCTAGGGGTCACACTGGCAATGAGGGACCCCTAAGGGCAATGGTGGGCAATGGCCACCTGTCACTGACCAAACCCATGGGGGGACAAAGGGGAGTCACCCAGAAGTAGGACTGTGGTGACAGAAGCATCTGGGGCTTTCCATGTCTCTTGCACTCTCCACACCAGGTTGACCTTCAATGTCTTGTCTCAGGAGAGGAGCAGGTAGAAGGGAGACTCCTGGTCAGGGCAGTGCAGGATCAGTGCCCATGGTCTTTGCTCAAGAACACCCCTTAGCAAGGGCTAAGGCAAGGCCCGTCCACCAAAGCTGGAGCAGCACAGCTGCCTCCATGTTAGTAGCGTGGATCAATCCTTAGTGTTTGCACACATGAGTTCATGGGAACAAGATGTTTCCAGCCTGAGGAGCTGATGGTCTGCACTGGGGAGCAAGGATGAGGGGGTTCAGCAAAATCTTACAGCTCTGAGGCATCAGCTGTGAAGGCACCCCAGGTTGCTTCCCATGCTGCTAGAAGTATACTGGGGAGCCCAGGTCACCACTCAGGGACACACCTCAGGGCTCCACACAGCTTTGGGGACCTCCAGGGACAGGGGTCTGAGCTCCCATGTCCCATGTCCCATGTAGTGGTTAATGTCATTTTAGCTTTCCTGAGGGTTGTCCTGCCTCTCCCCATCTTCTTATCTAGACCTCTTGCTGGCCTGGTCCCTCATGTACTCCAAAGCTGTGCAGCATTTACAATGGTCAAGATGGAGCCCTGGTGGCCATGTGAACATGGCTGCAGGAGCCCAGGGTGGGATATGGCTGAGCACATGGAGGTGGCCTGTCAAGGCAGCCTCGATCACTTTCCAGACACCTGTTTGCATTGATACAGAGCAGGATTTGGGCACCTTGTGCCAGCTGCAATGCCCCAGGGTGCCCAGGACGCCTGTGCAAGTCTAGGAGGTAGGATGGCTTCCAGACCCTGGGATAGAGGCCAGGCAGGACATGCAAGGACACCTTAAGCAGCAGAAGGAGCTTAGGTTAAGTGTTGCCATCTCTTCCCTGCTTCCACAGCCGACAAAGGAGCCCAAACACCACCTCAGACAGACACCCCAGGGTCAGAGCTGAATCCCACCCCAGTGACCAAGCTGTGCAGGCAGGGTCCCAATTACTGCTGCCTCCTGAGCACCACATGTGACCATCACAGTCTGCATGGTCCAGCTGGCATCACTCAGAGAGCTCCAATCCTCACATGCTAAAATCCATTATTTTAGGACCTTTTTCAATATTGGGTACTAAAAGCCCCATCTCGGAGCCCTGTGTCTCCAGCAGAAACTTGGTACCAGAGAAGGGCATGAAATCCTTCATAGAGGAGCATCTCCATTTCCTTCCCAGAAGGCAAAAGAAGAAAATGCCCAATCTATTCCTCCTCTAAAGAGTCACATCCCTGCAGGCATCCCACCACCCACCACCAGCCTCAACAGTTGACATGGAGCCTACCTACATGTTGTGGGGAATGGACTAGTTCCCCCCCCACACAATGGAATGCCTCCACCACTGCATCCTCTCATTCAAGGAACAAGTTCTGAGGTCTTTGCACCAGAAAGTTGCTCTGACTCAGGGCAAGATAAGCAAAAAGGGTGGGAAATAATCAATTTTGACAGAAAGGACCTCTGTTATCAGCACTTGCCCCGCTGGGTGAGCACCAGCCGTGGTGAAGCAGAGGTGGCTGGTCCTTGCTCAGGGGCTGGTGGGCATGTCATGGTGGCCCTTGGCTATGTGTGGCCCTGCAGGAGCCTTTCACCAAGACCAGGAGTCCTTTGGCATTGTCTGTGGGAGATCTTCACCACTCTAAGATTTGGGTGTCCCCATTGCCCCTTCACTGCCATAACGCTCTCCAGCACCGCCAACAGGCAAGGGACATGAGGGGTCCCCATCTTGTTGCAGCCCCAGACTCCCATCCCATGCAATTCCCATCCAGCCCTGGCAGCTGCCCATGCTGCCTGCAGAACCCACGAGCTCCATCCCAATGGATGAGCCCAAGGGACCCAGAAACCAGGATCTCCAGCCTGATGGAGGAGCCCAGGAGTCCCAGGTAGGGAAAAAACCTGGAACACAGCTGAAAGGCAACTCATCTCCCTGCATGGTGGCCAGGAGGCTTTTGTCCTTCTTCCTCTGTGCCAAGGGGCTGGAGCTCAGCATTTCCCAGCCCGTGGCAGCCACAGCCCCGGGCAGCCAGTGGGGATGGAGAGCCCGTCCCTCCACCCGGCCGGGACAGAGCGGGACCAAGGGGCTTTCTCTTTAATGCAATGCTATGAATACTCGAGGTCTTTCTGCTCGCTGTTTAATGGATTTGAATGTGAAAAGGTGGTGGAATTGGTAAGAGGGGAAGAGAGGGGGGAAAGCCAGGCCTCTTTGTTCGGTGATGCTGCTCCAGCCTTGGATTTATTTAGCATTTGGAGGGCTCTGGGGTCCTTCTCTCCTCCCCAGCTCCTGCAAAGGCTCGCTCCTTTTTCTGCCTCATGCTGATTAGCATAGCAGCTGCTCCGGGAGAGGGGCTAGGCAAGAGAAAAGGAACGAGGCGTCCGGGAAATGAATAGGAGGGGAAAAAAATAGCTTAAAAGGACAGAGGCTTTGAATGAGGGGGAGTCGTGAGTGGAAAAGGGGACAGGGGGCGGCTCGGAATTGTCACCATAGCTGTGAATGGGAGCAGGGTGAAATGCGAGGGCCTGCTGGGGACATTCGCCTTGGCTGGGCGCTGTGTTGGGGGACGGTGGCCTGATCCTGGGCTGCCCTGTCCAGGGCGGTGGGTGCTGAGCCAGCACTGTCCTGTCCCCACAGCCCTGCTGCCTCGGCACACCCTGCTCCCCTCTTCCTGCAGGGATTTGGGGTGCCCCAGCCCCCTGATGCTGTTCCCTCTAAGCTGAAGCATCCAGGGAGAGAACCCAGTGTCACAGCAGCTGGCAGCCCCCAGTGTTGGGTGGTGTTGGGTTGCTGGAAAACCTGTCTCCTCTCCATGGGGCAAGAGGAGAAGCTCCTGGGGCACATGGCAAGGATGCAGCCAGTGCTTCCAGCTCCGCAACAGAGCCCTCCAGCCACCTGGTGGATGATGGAGCTTTTAGGCATAATTAAAGGCAATCAGGTGTCCAGGGAGCTGCCACACTGCTCCTGCCCCAGCTCAGAGAGGGATGACCATGTGGAGACATCCCGAGCAAGCAGAAGGCTGGTCCTGGGCAGAAAACCTGAGAGAGGTCTGGGCACATCCAGAGTCCCTCTGTGCAATTGGTGTTGACTGGGCAGAGGTAAGAAGGGTTTTTTCAGCTGGAGACAAAAGAGCCGAGGTTGCAGTGAATCTCCACGTGAGGCAGCTGCAGAGTTGCCCTATCCAGGCTGGGGCTCTCCTTGGTCATATCATTCCCTTGGAGCCAGGAGTCTGCTTGTTGTGCCCTCGTGTTTCAGGGCACAAACCATTAGTCCTCAGGTGCTGCTTGGGCCCCATATGAGGGCTCAGCCTTATGTTGCCCCACCAACACATTGCAGGGGCTTGGTAGAGCCGCTAGTCATTGCCTGGCCAATGTCCCCTCCAGCCATGTCCCCTCTGGCCAGGGGTGTGCATAGCTGGATCAGCCCTGCCTCTGCTCCATGCTGGGCTCCCTGGGTCCTCCAAGCCTCCAAGCTTTCCTCGGCCTGCCCTCAGAGATCTTCCCAGCCACAGAACAGTGTTGGATTCAGGCTGAATGAGGGGTTTTCAGTTAAAATGCTTATCCCAACCACCTCCCAGCCTGTCATACCTACAGCAGTTCAGCTTTGCCTCTGTCCATTCCTCTGCCCATCCCCAGCCATGCCTCTGTTCCCCCATCCCTCTCCAGCCACCCTCCATCCCTCCATGTCCCCAGCAATCCCCCCCATCCCTCCCCAGCCATCCCTCCATCCAAGCAGCATTCCACCCCTCCAGATGCAAGTCCCATACAGTCTTCTCCCCAAAACAAGCCCCACCAGTGTGGTGCCCCATTTCTTTAGGGTCAGGAGGAGAAACCTGCTAACAGAAAGAAGACCACACTGCACCCCCAGCTCGTCATCCCACATGGTGTGAGACCCAGAGGTCACCTCTCCCTGGGCACCCCAGGAGATGGGGGCCTGTGGTGGCACTGGGACATGGTAGCTGAAAAGCTTCTGGAAAGAGAAGATGTTTTTCCTGCCCACGTAACAGAGCAGGGTCATTCCCTGGAACACTTGTTGCCAGCAAGGAGACTTGGGAGCTGCTTGTGGTCCCTGTGCTGACCAGGGAGCATCCCTGGAGCCACATGCTCCAACCACAGAGGGCTGCAGTGAGAGTCATTTTAGGGCACGAGGGCCTGATCCTGAAGCCCCCCTCCCACCTTGCAGCAGGGCATGGGGGCTGTGCAGGCTGCAGATGGCCCCAGACCAGCTCCACAGTGCAGGAATGGGGTGGCCAGCTCCAGCTCCAGCACAGGCAGGATCTTGGGGGCCAGGACCTTTGCACCAAGGCCCAGCACCAAACAGTGCAGCAGCATTGGGCCAGCAGCAAAATGGGTTCAAACCATGAGCATGATGTGCTGTGGACCCCCAGGGCCACCAACTACAGCCTGCCTGGCCACCCACTCATGAAGAGGGGCTCACCCTCACAGTGGGGATGGAAACCAGAAAACATCAAGAAAGGGCAAAACAGGAAGGTTGGAAAGGAGGCCAGCCTGGCCAGCCTGAGCAAGCCACCAGCTCGTCCCTGGCACCAAACAGTGGTCGATTGTGGTTTTTTTTTTTAAAAAAAAGGTAACTCCTATTGGGATCTGCAGGCATTATCATAGTCATACAAGTGCCCAACAAAGCATCTATTTAAAATGTCCTGAATTTTGATTACAGCCTGTCCCCTCTCTCTCTCCCGCTTGCCGTCTTTCTTTCTCATTCATTACTTACTGTGTTAAGCTCCCTGAAATTCAAATAAAATCCCACCTCCTCCCCCCCCTCATCCATATGCGTTGGTCGATTCAGCTCCGATGGCTGGGCTTGACGGATGAAGCGCAACAGAAGAGAAGAGAAAGCTGTCAAACCTTGCCGGGCTGTGTTGACTTTCCATCGCCCCCACGGCCAGAGGGGAGCCCGATCCATCTGGTTTGGAGTCAGTAGCACAAACAAAAGCAAAAGACAATGGCAGGAAGCACTTGAAAGTTCAAATTCTTGCTTTGGTTTCTCTTGGAACAACAGCACCTACGTAATGCGGCCGGCGGACAATAACGTGCAGCCAGGGACACGCAGAAATGCCAGAAGAATGTGCTTACACCACCAAATGATCCAATATTTTTGTTTTATTGGAACAAAAATAGAAAAGGAAAAAAAAAAAAGGGAAAAAAGAAAATAGCAAGTCTTTGAAGTCTTTGGAGTTCCTAGAGTTCTTGGATGGGGTTTCTGCAGACAGGAGAGCTGTGAAGGGGGGTGGCAATGGTCAGCCCAGGGGGTTGGGTTTGGCTGCACCCTCTGCACCCTCAGCACGTCCCTGCTGCTGCGGCTGTTGGAGGTGGGAGTCTGGGGACACCGGGTGGCATCATGGCTGCCATTTGTACCCACTGCCCAGCCCAAATCCCCTGCAAAGGGGCTGCCCCAGGCCCCAGCCTGTCTGCAGAAATGCTGTGTGTCCTGGGAAGAACCCGTGCTGAGGCTGTGGCTGGCCTGGCCCAGCTGGCTGAAGCCCTGGGACAAGGAGAGCAGTGAGAAGCTGCAGGGCTGAGCCCAGCCCTGGGGCCACTCAAAGCAGGTGCCTGAATATGGTTTTTGCAGCATCTCAGGTCCTGGGGGGATGGGCTGGGGGGTGCTGCACCAGTGAGGAACCCTGCAGCACCCCTGGGCAGCACCCTGATGGCAGGAGGGACAGTGGCACTTGCCAGTGGGTTGGTGTCACAGAATGCCCCAAGCTTGTACAATGGGAACCTGCTCCCCCCCCACCTCCCAGATTTGGCCCTCAGGTGGCAAACCCACAGGACCACCAGTGGTTGAGACTGGTGGTTTGGGCATAATCTTTTTTTTCCTGCTCAAAACCAGCCAGGTCGCTCGGTGCCTGTCTTTTCCATGCTGGGCTGAGTGTCCCCAGGCCACCCCAGGGAAGCAGCTGTGTCTGTCCCAGGCACCATCCCCTGCTGGCTTGGGCTGGCACATGGCTTGGCACATCAGATCAGAGGTTGGCAAACTTGGAAAGGTCACACTGAACCTTCTCTCCAGGTTTCCTCCTCACTGCCATTTGCAGGACACCACTCCTGGCACCTCTGGGAACCCACGCCCCAGAGCCAAATGGGGCATGGCACAGATTTCCCAGGGATTTAGGCATTTCCAGAGCTGTCAAAATTATCAATATAGAAAAAGGCTCATCCCAAACCCCACCCTGCCTCCAAAGGCCCAGCTGCAGGCAGCACCCAGCCAGTGCAGGCACAGGGCTGCCTCTGCTCTTCCCACTTCCCAGAGCAACTGGATCCTGCCTGGAAAGCTTCCAAAGGAGCAGGGCTCAGCCTGCTTTTGGGCACCAGCCTGCTCCAAGTCGCACGAGGGGACAGAGATGCCTTTGGAGATGGAGAGCCTCATCCCATATTCTTTCCAGGGGGTGGCTAAAGCCACCACCAGTTTCTAGCTGGAGGTAACCCATCATCACAGCCCAAGGGCTTGATGAGGACCAGAACACCTCAAATCCTTGCTGGAGCCCAGGGGGGAATAACAGAAAGCCCAGGAAAATTTGCAGGGAGCCATGGGGGTGTCAGCTGGCCAGGCTGCAGCCCCATACATGTGCCTCATTCCCATGGTCTGTGCTGGGACCAGCCCCAGGGCTCCCACCTCTCCCCCCCAGGGCAGGGGGCTTCTTCAGGACCACCTCAAACCCCACATGCCCCATCCAGCACCAGGCTTCAGTCTGAGCCATCACCCCTCCACCAGCTGGGATGGGGCAAACCAGGACAGCCCCAGTCCTGACCCCAGGGGCTTCCTCCAGCTGGTGGGAAAGGGCTGCAGCCCCCAAAAAAACACCCAACCAACACCCTCAGGAGATGCATTGAACCCAAGAAGGTTCAGACACTGAAACAGGGACATGGGGGTCCAGACAGCCACCCCCCACCCCAGGAGCAAAGCAGCTTCACCCGTAACCACATTGGAAAGAACAAACGAAAAAGTAATTTAATTTTTTTTATAAAAAGATCAATGAAAAATTTATTTATAAATTTTGCACTCTGGGGCTACACATCTATATCATACACTCAGGAATATGCTGTACTGTACAGACTTTATCCAGTTAGAAATGATCATATAGTGACCCACATACAGCTTCAATATAAGCCTAAAAATTCTTAACATTAATTAACATAATTAAAAAAGGTATTCGCATCTAAAGAAAAATCTACAGAAAAACTCCTTTCTGGAGCAATCTGTGCATCAGCTTCAATGTCTGCTTATTTCACTGACATTATCAATATATTCTTCTTACAAAAATAATAATAATAATTAAAAAGATGACTGCCAGAAGGCGACCAGTCATGCACGAAAGAGCCTCCCCCACCTGCCTCTTATCTTTTTTTCCTTGTACTCCCCGTTTTGGCATGAAGGGTCAGCAGCAAGATGAGCCAACAAGGGGGGTGGGGGGGGGAACCCTCATTTCAATTTGAATCAATCTGCATCCCTTTTACTTCTCAGGATCAAGAGAGATGGGGGGTGTGGGGGTTGCATAGAAAATTGAAACTCTAGGGACTAGGAAGGGCAGCAGCTTTTCAGTAAAATACAAAGGGATGTAAAAATACATCAACTCACAATTTCAGAGCAAACCCCCTTCCCCAACATACAGTTTCCCAAAATCTCAGCGTGTCTAAAGCTCCAGGAAGCTGGAAAGGAACAATACTTTTCTTAAACAACGCACCCAGCAATTCACACAGGAGATTCACAGTCTTAATAGGTATTTTATAAAAATATAAATATGGGTTACATCATGTTGTCTTTACAACACTGGACAGAGCTCCCTTTAGACTGGGTTTATAACCAAGATTTCTTTTTAAAAATCCATCTAGAACTTGGCTTTACAATACACTTTTTAATATCATGTCATAAATGTTATGACATTTCATTGTGGCAAATCCATTTAGTAAAAAAAAATAATATAAATGTGCAACCATCTGATAACGACGATCAAACCTTGCTAGAAAAGATCTTGTTCCCACCCCATAACTATCGCACAGAAGCACCAGTGGAAGTGCTGGACACCCCTTTCCATGCTTGCAGAAAGACTTGGGCCAAGCAGTTCCTTGCAAATTACAGCATTAACAGTAGACACTTTTGACAGGGCTTTTCTTTTTTTTTTTTCTTTTTTCTTCTTTAAATCTGGAGCTTTTAAAAATAATCTTGAGTCGTTGAAGTGGAGAAAACCAAAAACAGACTGCAGGTGAAGCCATCAGAGACAAAGCAGAATGTTCAGTGCAATGGGAAACAATCATGGCAGAATCAAGTGTTTTTTCTGGGTTTTTTTTTAGTTTTAAGACTAGGAAAACAAACCAAAAAAGCATATTTCCCAAACCATATTTTTTAAGCACTCACCACCAGCTTCAAACAAAACCAAGCTCACAATCTTCACCCACAAGTATATACATACATGATAAATAGTTAAGACACAACCCAAATAAACCAGCAGGTAACTTATTTTCCTTTTTTTTTTTTTAATCATAATGGTTTGGATGCAGGGAGCAAGAGAGGAGAGAGCAGGGAGATGGCAGTGATACGGATGGTTTTAGTGCAGACGAAGAGAAGAGAACTGAAAGACCAGCGGGAGAAAGGAGACTTCTGAAACTTTCCATGTTTTCCATATGGATGTTCTTGTGCCATAGCAACAAAAAGCAGCATTTGCGATGATACGTGCAGTCACTTCAAAATGCAACTTCAGGTGGCTTGCTCTTCTTCCTCCCTTTCTTTTATAAATATATATATTTACACATATATATCATATAAAAGGCGGGTGAATTTAACGTACGTCAAATGAATCGTTCTGCATTGAGAAGCGTTATCCAAGTTTCACCAAAAGGAAAAAAAAACACAGCAAAACAAACGAAAAATAAGGTCCCAAACTCTTTTCAGTAGTTTTCCGGCATCTCTAGGCAGCAGAGAGCGCTCGCGCCCCTTCGCTGTGCAAAAGCAAATCCTCTGCCCCTGGAGTTTATTTCAATTAAAAAAAAAAGTCCAGGATTTGCTAATCCCCCTTTACACACAAAACCAGAAGGATTCAATGTCTTTTCCTGGGATCTCACGCGTGCTAAATGGATTCAAGGAGCGGGTGAGGACACAGATGTTCCTCAGACACCCAAAAATGACAAACCAAAAGCAGAAAAACCCAACACAAACTCGAACAAAACGAACAAACAAAACAGAAAAAAAAAAAAAACACAACCAAAAAAAAAGAGCAACCGGGGTGAGAAAAGCGTGTCTGTCATATTCCAACGGAGTCGCCTCGAAAAAAATAAATCAGTGGTGGGAAAACCCTGGGAGAAGCAGAGAGAAGGAACTTGGCGGCTCCTTCTGGCCGGGGAAGGGTCGCAGGGGGCGGGGAGCCCTCGGAGCCGGTACCGCTCCGGCGCGGGGACCCCGGCACGTCCCGGTAAGGGCGGGGAGGGGAGAGGCTGAGGGGGTTGAAATGAAGTCGGTTCTGAGCCAGAATACTTTAAGTGGAGGGGAACGAGGGGAGTAGGGAGGGAGGATTAAATATTAGCTGGAGGGGAAGAGGGGGACGGGGGGAACCCTTAAAGCATCTGACCAGATGTCAAACTGAAACCGTGAATACTGTGAGTGCAGCCGAGGTAGATGGAAGAAAAAACCCAAACAAACCACATTACAGTAGGAAAACAACCCTTGGAAGGAAAAAAAAATAAAATAAAATGTAAAAGCAGGCAAACCGCGGCGTGTTTTGCGTGGGGCCCCAAATCTTCGCCAAATAAACCCCACAGGGGGGCGGGAGCAGCTTTGGCGGCCGGGGGAGCGGGGAAGGGAGGAGAGGGGGGATGGCCCCGGCATCACCGGGCCCCGGCGGAGTATTTGGCCTTGGTGATCAGGTAGAGGACGATGTCCTGGTGGCCCCCGAAAGCGGCGATGTGCAGCGCGCTCCAGCCGTCGCGGTTGGCCAGGCGGATGTCGGCGCCGAACTTCACCAGGAGCTTCACCAGCTCCAGGTTGCCGTCGATGACGGACTGGTGCAGCGCCGTCTGCCCCTCGGGCCCGAAGGAGTTGACGTTGAACTCGCAGTTCGTCATGTTCTGCAGCAGGGACTGCAGCTCCTTGGTGTTGCCCCGCCGCACCGCCTCCTGGAAGACGCGCTGGCTGGGCGGCGGCGCCGCGCACGCCGACACCTCGCTCTGGCTCATGCCGCCGCCTCACGCCCCGCCGCCCCGCATGGACGGCGACAACCCCGCCCGCCCGGGCATGCGGCGGCTGCTGCTGCTGTTGGGGCTGCTGTTGGGGCTGCGGGCTGCCGACCGCCGACCCCCGCTCCGCGCTGCCGCCACTCCCGCCGCCGCCGCTCCGCGCCCGGGCCCCTCTGGAGCGGAGCCGGCCGCGCGCCGCGCCTTTTACCCGCCCTTTTATTTGCATAACAATGGCACGGCCGTGACGTTACCCCGAGGGGCGGGGCCAAGGCGCCGCGCGCCCATTGGGACGAGCGGGCGGGGAGGGGGCGGGGACACAGCGGGGGAGGGCGGGGAGACCCCCCCGGAGAGGAGCCGGGCGCCCCTCCCCCACCCGTGAGCTGCGCGGGGGGAGGGGGGCGAGGAGGACGCTCCCAGACCGGCCGCGTTCGGCTCCGTTCGGCTCCGTTCGGCTCGGCTTGGGTTTTTGCTCGGCTCGGGGCTCCGTTCGGCTCCATTTGGTTCCCTTCCGCTCCGTTCGGGGCTCCATTCGGTTCCGTTCGGCCCGGCTCGGCTACGCTCAGCTCCGCTTCATTCAGTTCGGGGCTTTGCTCGGTTCGGGTCGGTTCGACTCGTCTTGACTCGGCTCCCTTCGGCTCGGCTCGGTACAGCCCAGCTTGGCCCGCGTCAGCACGGCTCTGCGGGGCTCGTCCCGCCACGGTGTATCCCGGCTCGGCGCAGTGGCTGCAGGCAGGGGGCACCACCGCCCAGGCGAGAGGGGCCGAGCCCAGCCGGGTCGAGCCGAGCTGTGCTGGAACCGGGCTGACCCTGTCCCCAGCCACCCCCGGGACTCCAACCGGCCTGTCCCTCACCCCTCACCGGGACCCGCAGCCCCATCCCCGGCGGGGAGGGGATGGGGGTCCCCAAGGGGCCGCGGGACGATTTTTTACGAACACCCTCACATTTTAGGGTGACACCGTTTTGTGGTGGGTTTACCTGCCTTTGAGCCAGTGACAGGCCATGGGCAGGAACAGGGGGCTTGGCCCCGCAGGATCCGACCCCTCTGGAGGGTTGCAGGGGGTTTTGGGGGTCCGCGGGTGGGATTCATTTTTTGGGGGAAGACTCAGACCCTGCCAGGTGCCACAAGCCCCAAAATGACCTAGCTCGGTTGCACGGGCTTTATCTGGGGTGGGATTGCACCATCCGATGCCCGGACTCCTAGGGCAGCGCTGGGAGGTGCTGACATTGTGGATAGGCAGGGAAATGGGCAAAAATTTCCAAAAACAGTGCAGGAACCCAAAGTGGCATCAGAGGGGCCCTCCCTGCTCCCATTTGGCCTGTGGGGAGCAAAAGGCAGAGGCTGGCTGGGAAGCAGGTCCCTGGGCTGGAGCTCGCCATGTCTGCCGGGCATTTGGTCGACTGGAGTGGAGCAGGAGGTGCGGGAAGAAAGGAAGGAGCGTGTTGTAAAACGAGGTGACAGCAGCCGTGCCGGGGGCAGCTGGCCAGCAAGCTTTTGTCACCTGGCCTTGCTGGCACATCCATTCAGCCAACAGCTAAATACTGCCCCGATAGAGTGAGAAGGTTTGGGTCAAACATACGGTCTTGGAGCCATCCATTGCACAGATGGAGGACAGTAGCCATGAGCTCGGGGCATGATGCGTGCTGTGGCATTTTCCTGTGGCTTTTCGCTGCAGCAGCTATGGAAGGCTGGGTCTGGGCCCTGCTCCTTTGTTGGAGTAGGTTAAACCAGCTTGGAGTGGGCTGTGAGGAGCTGGCAAAGCAGCTCATTTCTCCTCCTGTAAGATTTTCCTCTTCTAAGCCCACTTCTGCAGCTAGTTTTCTCATCCCCATCCCCATCTCCATCCCTATCCCATTCCCATCTCCACACCCATCCCCATGTCCATGCCCATCTTGCCATCTCCATCCCATTCTTGTCTCATCCCATGCCCACCACTATCTCCATCCCCATCCCCTTCTCCATCCACATCTCTGCATCCTCCCTCGTGTACATCCCATCCCAATCCCTATTGTGTCCCTATCTCCATCCCATCCTCATCCATCCCTGTCTGGTCTCCATGTCTCACCCCCCTTGGTTGCTCCAAGCCAGAGTTCACCCAGTCACATCTTTAGTACTAGCTCATCATTCCCATGGAAAAGGGAGGATTGGAATGTGACCATGGCTGGCGGCTTTGGGTCAGCACAGTGTGGCTCTGGACTACAGGCTCTCCTCTTCTGATGTCCTGTGTCTGTGCAGCTTTTCCCAAGACACCTTCATGCCACTGAGCCAGAGACCCTGCTGTGCTGGCACAGGGCACCCAGGTGGGTTTGAGGTCCACACATGAGTGTAGGAGCCAGGTTTGCCCAAGGACAGCAAAGAGGAGCCACCCCCTGCCTGTTCCATTTCCCTGGAGCTCCTCCTGGAGAGGGGGTGGTGGCTCTGTCCCAGCGGTGGTGGCTCTGTCCCAGCGGTGGTGGCAGCGGGGAACACAAGTGGCAATCCCTGCCCTCCTCTCCCCTATGTTGCCTTGCTGGGGTGTCGGGATGTGCCATGACTCCGGGTGATGAGTTATGGCTGAGCCCAGGGGCCCAGCACAGCCTGGCACTGCCAACAGCCACAGCACAGGAGCCACCACAGCCCCCTGGCATGAAACCCAGCAAACCCACCTCAGTGAAGCTGTCCAAGGTGGGTTTGTGCAGCAGTTCTGCCAGAGCCGGGCAGCTGTGGGGGTCAGGGCTGTGCTCTTGCTGGCTCCCCCCATCCTTTCCACTCCTAAACATCCCAGCACAGCTGATTTTGTGCATTTATGGGCCGTATCCTGTGAGGTGTCGAGGCCTCTTAGTGAGCCGTGGGAGAGTGGGAATTGCTCACACCTCCCCGGCCTGGGGCTTGGCCAGAGTTACATCCTCGCAAGCAAATCTGTGTTTGCCAGTGACACTGGTGAGAAAAATAAAGCGCCTGGGCAGGGACCCAGCCATGCAAATGTTCAGGGCTGGCAGGTGGGGGCAGGACGAGGCCTGGGAATGGTGCCAGAGAGGGAGGGAAAATAGCAAAAAAACAACCAAAAACAGGAAAAAAAAAGAAAGGCAATTTTGAAATCCTGCATTTTGTCTCCAAGTTGTGCCCCAGCTCCATAACCAGAGAGCAGCTGGGTGTGGGGGTTTGGGTGCGCCAGCCCCAGGCGAGGGGCTGTGGAGGGACCAATGGTGGGTGCTGGGGGCCCCTTTCTTGCCACCAGGACCTCTAGTCCCACCCAGGGATTTACCTGCTCCCTTCTGAGAACAGGAGAAGCTCCGGAGCTGGAGACAGTGGTGGGAGGCGGGGAGAGGGACCCAGCCCTGCGATGCCTTTAGCAAACCCTCACGCCAAGAGGCACGGAACAAATTTCCCCTCCTCAAAGAGACGTGATGACCAAACGCCCCCCCCCCCCCCCACTCTGGCTCATGGAAGCCTGCGGGCGAGAGGAGAAGGGCTGGCTGCCACCAGCATGGCCAGAGGAACTCAGAGTCACCCCAGTACTGGGCACATTGGGCTGAGTACGTTGCAGCCCTCTTCCAAAAAAGCCAAGCGGGCAAGTGCCCGTCCTCGGGGCCAGGCAGACAAGCCAGTCAGAGTCCAGCCACCCCCGGAGGCCTCCTTGAAGGGAGCCGGAGAGCCGGGGGGACGGATCCGGGGCAGGCGGCGAGGGGGGCGTGCCCCCACTTAATTCATTAAAATGTGTCGGAGAGCGTGGGAAAGACGAGAGCTTTTCTTCCCAGCGCAGAGACCCGGCGCGAGGCGGGCGAGGCGAGCGGCCCGCCTGCTCGGCTCCCGGAGAGCTGGGAGGAAGCGCGAAGGTTTCCTCCGCTGCTGGCCCCGCCGGTTGCTTTGCCTCCTGGCTTTTTGGCAAAGCTATTGTGCCGGAGCCTCGCTGGAGAAACGAGGGGCTTGGCCCCGGGGATGTGGGGATGGGAGTGGGCCCACACAGAGCCAGGGGCTGGGGGCTGCAGTTGCTGGGTAGGAATGGTGCCCCCTGGGGATGTGCATCTTTGGTTGGGAGGAGAGGGGAGCCGTGTCCTAGGGGCTGCTTTTGGCAAGGGAGCAGTGGGGAAGGGGCTGTGGAGGGGTCTCAGGGGAAAAAACCTTCCTTTGCCCTGCCCAAGAGCTGCCCTGCTCGCAGCATAGGGGGACGGCCATGGGACTGGCATCACATCTCCCCATCCAGACAACATGGGCACATCCCACACCACGGGCCCTCAGCAGCACCTGAGCTGTGCCCAGGGGCTGAGCCCTGCCAGTCCCACAGGCAGAACCCTCCCGAGGCCAGAGCTGGGGTTTGCAGGAGAAACCCTGTGCTCATGCAGTGAGTGTGTGGGTGCCCCGTGTCCTCTGCAGGGAGCAAGGCACCACTAGCAGAGCTCTCTTAGGCAATCTGGGGAAGTGACAAGGGGAGGCTCCAGGCATCCCCCACCCTCCTGGGACACCCACACCATGGGCCCCACTGTGGGAACATAGGCTGGGGGTGGCTACTTCCCACAGATGCCACGGCAGATGCTGCTCTACATGTTCCCTCCCTCCCAGCCTGTGACGAACAGGATTTAAAACCTGAGCAAGACTCAAGAAAGGTGATAACCCTACATGTGGTTGTTCTTTTCTGGGGGATGCAGGCAGGAGCATCCCTGCACACCTGGCCCTGGGCTGGGGGACCCCAACTTGCTACAGGGGCTGTGGTGATGTGGTGCCAGGTGGTGCGAGTTGGGCTGTCCCACTGCAGCCTGGCCTTTAATCCTTCCAGTGCCCCTTATCAGTCCTTATCCTGCTGGAAATGGAGGAAGACAGGCTAGAGAGCAGCCCTGTGGAAAAAGACCTGGGGACACTAGTGGATCCAAAGCTGGACATGAGCCACCAGTGTGCAATTGCAGCCCAGAAGGCCAACTGCAACCTGGGCTGTATCAAAAGAAGTGTGGCCAGCAGATCAAGAGAAGTGATTCTGCTCCTCTACTCTGCCCTGGTGAGACCTCACCTGGAATACTGTGTCCAGCTCTGGAGCCTCCAACATAAGAAAGACATGGACCTGCTGGAGCGTGTCCACAAGAGGGCCATGAAAATGATCCAAGGGCTGGAGCACCCCTCGTATGAAGAAAGGCTGAGGGAGTTGGGGTTGTTCAGCCTGAAGAAGAGGAGGCTCCAGGGGGACCTCATAGCAGCCTTCCAGTACCTGAAGGGGGCCTACAGAAAATCTGGGGAGGGGCTTTTTACAAGAGCACATAGTGATAGGACAAGGGGTAATGGTTTGAAACTGCAGGAGGAGAGATTTAGGCTAGAGATCAGAGTGTGAAGGTAGCGAGACACTGGAACAGGTTGCCCAGAGATGTTGTGGAGGCTCCATCCCTGAGGGCATTCAAGCCCAGGTTGGATGGGGGTCTGAGCAACCTGGTCTAGTGGGAGGTGTCTCTGCTCACGCAGGGGAGTTGGAACTCGATGATCTTACAGGTCCCTTCCAACTCTAACCATTCTGTGATTCTATGATTCTGTGAAATGCTGCAGCTCTCCTGATGTTCAAACCCTGTCTGTAACATACAGCCTCTGTATCTGACAGTGGGAAAATGATGTTCAGGTAAAAGGTCACCTACTGGGACACCCTCAGAGGTGGAGAGCTGCTCCTGCCCTGTGCCCTTGTCTCCCAGGACATGTGGTCGCTGGGGCCACTCGTTTGGCTGCTGTGTGGGTCACAGGGATGGAGGAACGTCTCCCCACTGCTGCCACCACTCGGTTCCCCCAGAAGACATGACACAGCCCATTGGGACTGGCCTGGGGATGCGGTGACCACTCTGTGGGGACACCCCTGGGGTTGAGGGGTTGAGGCAGTCTGGGGGGGGTGACATGGCCATAACCCCCTGTGGAACACATGGCAAGGCATGCCTGGTGAGCGGCTGGAAGCTCCTTTGCACACATATTGGCAGGCTGATTGGAAGGGTCCAGTCCTGGACTATTTCCCAGGGAGCAAACATTCTCCCAATGCCAAGCTCCCTCCTCACGTGGCACCGACACCTCTCTCCTCCCCTGCCCCCGGCGAAGGGCCAGCAGAAGTGACCCCCGGCCCGTGGGAGCAGCATTTCCACCGTGTGGGGTGGCACAAGGGCCTGAGCTTGCAGCCAGCTTCTGGGTCTGTGCCCAGAACCCCGCCGGGTTGTTTGAAAACGGCAGCTGAGCAACTGGGAGCTCAATCTGAGCATCTGGCTGGAAGAACAGCTCCGTGTTGAGGATGGGCGGCACTACAGCCCTCACCCTCCTCCTCCTCGCTGGCTGCCTTGGGGACCAACCAGCCCTAGTTCAAGGCACAGTCACGCCAGGGAAAACCGAGCTGATTTCTCTGAGCCAGTCAAATATGCGGCAAGGTTTCCGCTCCAGATTACAGGAGGAAGGAAGTTTGCTCGGAAGGGGATGGGGATAAGGTGGGGGAGAAGGGAGGGAAGCGCATTCCTGCCTGGTGAGGAACAATGTTGATACATTCATTTGTAAACTAAAGCTGGCCTGAGCGCCAAACACCTTGTCCTCATCAAACTCTGAAGGATATGGCAGGAGTACACAAGGCAAGGAGAGGAACCCGCCTGATATCTGATGCAGTGTGTGATTTCTCAAGGCTGAGAGATGCAGCTCATTCAGGTCTCATTCAGGTTGGCGTGATAAAAACAAGATAAAACTCTTCCCCAGTGCCGTGTAACACACGGGGTGATGCAGGGGCAGGAGCTGAGTGCAGGTGAAGTGACCCAGGGGTTGAAGGGCTCTGGCCCACCTGGAGCCAACAGCCCTGCGAGAGCCCTGCCAAATGGCTCCATAAACCATGGAGAACTCATTACTGCCCTAATAAATGTTAAACATTAGTATGGCAACAGACAATGGTGTTTTTAAATTTATTTTTTTTTAAGTAGAGAGATAGGGAAAGAATACTGTAGGCTGATTTAAAAGCTGGTTTAATTCCCTTTGATGTGTATCCACCATTCAAAACTGGACAATTTATTACTTCCTGGATGCTGCTCAAAGTCAATCCGACGTGGAGTTTGATGTTGACTGTGTCTGTGACTGCAGATGACCTTGCTGCACAGATCCCACCTCGGCATAACCTCCTGCGGGCAGCAGAAAGGGAAAGGTGCTGTGCTGGGTCTCAGCTGCTGCCCCCATCCCCAGGAGCTGGATAAGACCCTTTGGGAGCCATTTTGTGCCATGCCTACACGTACACGTGACCTGCCAGTGTCTGCCCTGGGTTGGTCTTCTCCTAAAGGAAGTCCCACCATGGCAAGCCTGCCTCAGTGCAGCTGATGGCTATAAGCACAAGCGCTCATCCTCAGATTGGTGGGGATGGCAGGGAGATAAAGTCCTAGAGGTGGCTGGAGGTGACCCTGCTGTCCCCAGGGGTTGGAGAGAAGGAAGGGCCTCTTCCAGGCATCTGTGTGGCCAGGAACTGTCCTCAGGGTGCAGGGCAAGGTCAGCGTGCCCTCCTGTCCCCCCCACCAGCTCCCCTCTGCAGTGAAAGTGGTGGCAGATGGGTGTGAAACCACAGCTCCAAAAAAACCCAGTGAGCAAAGCCCAGAAGTGCCCACGGGCTGGCTGGAAGAGCTGTTTGGGCAGCTTAGGGCTGCAGCTCCCACCTCCCTGCTCCAGGCTGGGGCTGGGATGACTCAGATGTTTGTGTGACTCAGAAGCTCCCCCCAAACAAGGTTGGTCTGATGGTGTGATGAAGCATCGTTCATGGGGTGGAGGGTGGCAGCATTCCTGCTTTGCTTCAGCCCCAGCCCCTGCCCTCCCAGAGCAAACCCTGAAGCTGCAGGATGCTGACACACGGATGAGTCTGCGCTGAGCCCCCGGTGCTGGCAGTCCCACAGACATGGGCTGGGGTGGCCCTACCAGTCCCCTTCACCAGTGGCTGGCGTAAAGGGGCTGCTGGCAAAGCACGAGCTTTGTCCTCCCTCTGCTTGCAGGACACTCTTTAGGGTCCCCATGTGCTGCTCCTGGGAAGCAGGGGGTCTGGTTTCCCTCACGGACATGGCAAGGCTAGGGGTGTTCTGGAGGGATGGGCTGGAGGAGCCAGTGACCATTTTGCAGAGGATGCTGACACCAGAAGTGGGTGAATGTAAGGACATGCCACTGAACAAGTCACTTGGACACACAGGAACAACAGGAAAACTCTCAGAGCCAGAGCACCAGCCCAAGGATGAGTGGCAGGACATCTTAAAGACATACAGCGCTCTGCAGCTGTGGGGCAGCCAGTGCCCAGGTGGGTGCTGAGAGTTCCTCAGCAGGAATACCCTGTGCCCCTTTCTGCAGATCTCCTGCAACCCAGCCCAGACACTTGAGGGATCTGAGAAGGGCTCAGGGGGAAACTGTCCTGGCAGCCTCCAGCAGCCTTCCTGCCCCTGAGCAGGGATGGGGAGGATGGAGGGATGGAGGGATAGAAGGATGGAGAGCTTCAGAGCTGGTGGCACTGATGGATGAGAAGACATATGCTATGGTCCATACTGCCGAGGCTGCAGCTGGCACACTGAAAGCACCTCCTTCCAAGTGTGTCTATGTCCAAGCAAGGCACTAGACACGACTCAGGCCCAAGGGACTTCAGCTGCTCAGAAGGTGCTTCCTTCTGATGCTGCCATTGGGAATGGGGAACAAGTTTTAAACATCTACCCATGATGGAGAAGCAGAAAACCTGATATCATGGGAACCATTTCCTAGTGCCAAAGCCCTGCGCCAACTCGGGATTCAATACTGGAGCTCATCCCAATTGCCCAGAACAAGGTAATTACGGGCCTAAGATGGGGAGGTTGGCCCAGGGCACATAAAATCAGAGCCTGTGTCCCCAGACGACTGCATCATCACCCACAAAGTGGGTATTTGGTCCCTCCACATACCAGTTTTCCAGCACCAGAAGCCCTACAAGCCAGAGCACCAGGCCAGCTGCATTTAAAGATGCCAGTTTAGCAGAACACAGTTGTCCTGTTCCAGGTAATTGTGGCTGTCATCGCCTGGCCCCAAGCTGATGCACCAGAAATGTGACAAAAATGACTTGGGGGTAAAAGGAAAGAGGAAATTCCCATTTGAGATAAAGAGGGAATTAAGAAACACATAGTAACACCTAGAGAGAGTGCAGGGCTGGAAAATCAGGACATGAAACACAATTCCTTCAGGTTATATGCAAAAAATGTAGACAGCTGAGGAGGGAAATTGAAAGAATTGATGGAAAAATGATGGCCACGGAGGGCAAGATCAGCAGAAGTTATTTTAATCCCATTAGAAGAAATCATCCCCATGGCTGGAAGTGTCAATGCACGTGCAGGAAGGTGTGCCAGGCACTGGGAGCCTCCAGCCAAGTGGGAAAATCCCTCTTCTGCCTGTCTTTGGAAGGAGCTGCCATCTCCAGGGTAAACTGGGAGAGATGGGGAAGGAGGTGATTAAGGTGACAGGAAGAGAAGCTTTTGCTCAAACAGACCATTTTTGGTTGGTGACCTCCAGTGCTTGGAGGGTGAGTGGCCACCAGCCCTTGGGGATCCCAGGCAGCGTGGGGAGGGGAGGGGAGGGGAGAGGGAGAGGGAGAGGAGAGGGAGAGGGAGAGGAGAGGAGAGGAGAGGAGAGGAGAGGAGAGGAGAGGAGAGGAGAGGAGAGGAGAGGAGAGGAGAGGAGAGGAGAGGAGAGGAGAGGAGGAGGAGAGGAGAGGAGAGGAGAGGAGAGGAGAGGAGAGGAGAGGAGAGGAGAGGAGAGGAGAGGAGAGGAGAGGAGAGGAGAGGAGAGGAGAGGAGAGGAGAGGGAGAGGAGAGGGAGGAGGAGAGGAGAGGAGGAGGCAGTGATGCAGGAAGGGATTCCCCAGGGAAATTCCCCCATACCCATGAAGTCAAAGCCTCGGCAAAAGGAGATGTGGTCCCTGAGTCCTCCATGCGTAGGAGTGGCATGGTGCTGGGCATGAGCATCTCTGGCTGGGCCATCATCTGTGAGAGTTTGCTTTGCGACCCCCAAACCCAGACTGGGAGGAGACAAAAAGGAGATTTGGTGCTGTGATTTTGCAGCAGGCCCATCGCTCTGCAGGCAGAGCAGTGGCTGAGGCTGGGGGTCTCACTGGTGCAGGAGCAGGGTCCAGCAGACACTGCTGCGATGATGATGGGGATGCTCAGCCAGGGAGGAGGCTTCCTCTTGAAACTGCCAAGTCAAGTGTAGAGAAGAAGGGAAAATAATCCCCCAAACACCCCCTGGGAACCAGAGACCCTCATAGCTGCTTCTGGCCAGAGCCAGGCTCACACCCCAGTGTATCCCAATGGAAAGGGGCCAGGCTCAGCATCCTCACCCTGCCAAAACCTGTCCCTGCCGTTAAGCACATGCAAGGCCAGCAGTGCGTGCTGCTGTGGTGACAGTCCCTGCCATTGCACTGCTGACAGCAGCCACCTCAACTTTGCTCATTGCCAGTGAAGGAGGTGATGTAATTTTATGCTTTGACTCAAAAGAAATAGGGGTCCAGCAGCAAACGAGGTGGGGTGGGTGGCCCTGGCAGGGCTGGAGGGAGATGGGGACAGATGGGTGGTCACAGGGGTCCTGCCTCCCTCTGCCATCTTCTGATGGAGATCAGGACAAAATAGCACAGCGTGGCCCTGGGCAGTGTCACCAGGGATGCTGTGTGGCAGTGGCACGGGTTCGTGCCTGCAGCCAGGGCTTGGCAGGGACGGGTCACTTGTACTAAGGTGCAGGCAGGAGCTCGTGGCAAGAGGGATGTTTAAAGTGGAAAAAGGATTTTTATTTTTTTTTTTTGCCAAAGGGCTGAGCTGGGAGGTGAGAAGTCCTGGGGGGGAAGGAGCCTGTGTGGCCAGGAGTGCTCAGCAAGGGAATGGGAGTCTGGCACGGCAGCATGAGCTGCCTGGACAGGCATGTCCCTGGCCTGTAAATGTCACACTTCAGACAAGAGCCCCTTGGGCCCTCTCAGCAACTACATCAGGGCCTGGCAGTTAACTGGGATGGGGGCAGGAATTCTGCAAATGCTGTTCAGTGGCAGGGGTCAGTGGCTGACACCTGTCTCTGGGCTGGAGGGTGTGGATGGCTGTACCTGGAGCAGCTGGACCAATGCACTGTGCCCCTCAGGGGCCCTCCTCTGTACCCTCCTCTGGGAGCTGGTGATCCTGGCTCCTGGTGATGGTGGGATCACACACTTCGCTGCCACTCCTATGCCTGCCCCTCAGATCCCCGGGCACAGGGGTGGTTTGATGGACCCACCAGGAGGGTCATGCCCAGGCTGTCAGGCAGCTCTGGCACCAACGGGACCCCCTGGACCAGTCTGGCTCTGCTGAGGCACCCCTGGCTCCAACACAGGGTGATGGGGGTGCCAGTGGGCATCATGGTGTACCCAGAGGTTTCCCTGTGGCTCAGCCCCCCCCGGGCCCCTACCTGCCACCTTACGGAATGCCAGGAGAGCTCCCAGGAGAGCAGGACCAGGGTGAGAGGGGAGTCTGGGGATAGGTTGTGGTGTGACATGAGTCCCACAGGCTGGGGATTGCTCTGGGCACTGGAGATGCTCCCTTCCCTGTGTTGCTGTTGGGGACGTGGCTCCCAGCTCCTCAACATGAGTGACCCGGCAGAGGGGCACTGGGGTGAGGGACCCTGTGGGGTCAGCACTGCCTGGCTGGCATTCTGGAGAGCTCTGCCATGCTCTCACCATGCCAACCCTGGAGGGAGGCAGGAATAAAGCAAAGAGGCTGCTCCCCAACCATCTCCAATTTAATGATCTCATGAAGGCCACGTATTCTCAGGCTGTCACAAACCATCAGTGCAAACGTGACTGCACGACTCCCTCCCCCCCCCAGACCTCAAAACAAGAGACCCCTTCCAGCCTCACAATGCAAACCCATGGCCTGAACCTGCTGAGGTTCACCAGGGAGCAGGTCCCCTGTGGTCCCCGTCCCACTGTGGAGCTGTCCCAAGCCCCTGCGTCCCCCCTCAGCTCAGCTCATAGATACTCTGCTCATCCCCAGCAGGGACAAGGATGTCCTGAAACTGGGACACAACACGTCCAAAATGTGACCCTTCCCAAAACACCTTCCCGCAGCGGGTGCAGCAGTAGAAGTCGGTGAGCTCAGCTTTGTCCAGCACCCCGGGGGGAATGGTGGCCACCTGCAGGACTGTCCCCTCCTCCAGTGCTGTGGAAGCCTCGCACTGCTCTGGTCTCTCCAGCTGCTCCCCGTGCAGGGTGTCCCTGGGCCGGGCTGTGTCACAAACTGGCACTGTGGCATTGCAGCTCCAGCTGGGCTCCTCCTTGCTCCTCACTGGGCAGCCTGTGGGGAGAGGTGACAGCAGATAATCAGCCACTGGTGTGATGAGCCGGTCTGTGCTCAGCCAGGTGAATGACCCTTGTGAGGGGCCTGTCATTCCAGCAGGGAGTCTGGGCTCTGCCCTGCATCCCAGGGTGGAGCATCCCATGAATGTGGCCACCAGAAACCACCTGCCTGCCCTGAGCATGGCACCCGTGCAGCCCCCTGCTCCCCAGCAGCTGCCCAGCGCCTCCCACAGCTCCTCTGTGCTGTCCTGCTGCTGCAGTGTCTGCCGTGCCCTTGGGAGCTATTCCAGTCTGGGTAACTGCACCAGTGCTGCTGCTGTCCTGGGTGCAATGGTTTTGCCTCCCTGTCACAGGCTGGGCAGGGCTGGTCTCTGAGATGGGCTGTGCCCTCCCCTCTGCACCCCCTGCATTACAAGTAAACTGCAAGGAAAGCCCTTCCTGCTGATTTAATTAAAAAAACACCATTAACAGCTGTCTGCACTGATTACAACACCCACAGCTCTCCTGGCCTGCCTAAGACACAGCCCTGTTGGTGTTTGTTTGACATCCACCTCCTGTCACATACCCTGGGCATGGCGGGACAGGACCTGGGGCCGTGTCCTGTGGGCCATCCCTGCACGTCCCCACCCTGGCCCTCCTGGGCAGGGGGGTCACTGCCACTGCAAACTTAGTGCCACAAACCCCACAGCCTTTCCAGCAGTCCAGGGCAGGCTCAGGGCACGGCAGGTCGTGGGATCTGGTGGCGGATGCCAAGGTCTGAGCCCATCCCTCAGGACACCTGGCAGCCAGGGACGTGGCTGCAGGTACTGCTGTGGGTGACTGATTTTTGGCTGGGGGGACTTGTCACAGAATCACAGAATCACAGAATTGTTAGAGTTGGAAGGGACCTCTAGAGATCATCTAGTCCAACTCTCCCACTGAAGTAGGATAACCTAGAGCACATTCCACAGGGCTGCATCCAGGTGGGATTTGAATATCTCCAGAGATGGAGACTCCACAACCTCTCTGGGCAGCCTGTCCCAGTGCCGTGTCACTCTCATTGTGAAGAAGTTTTTTATTATGTTTAAATGGAACTTCCCATGTTCCATCTTGTGCCCATTGCCCTTCCTCCTGTCACTGGGAACTACTGAGCAGAGTCTGGCTCCATCCTCCCTGCACCCACCCTTTAGATACTTGTAGGCATTAGAAAGGTCTCCCTTCAGCCTTCTCATCTCCAGGCTAAAGAGTTCCAGATCTCTCAGCCTTTCCTCCTAAGAGACATGCTCCAATCCCCCAGTCATCTTCATCACCCTCCTCTGGACTCTCCAGTAGTTCCCTGTCTCTCTTGAACTGGGGAGACCAGAACTGGATGCAGTATTCCAGCTGTGGCCTCACCAGGGCAGAGTAGAGTGGGAGAATGACCTCCCTCGACCTACTGGCCACGCTCTTCTTTATGCGACCCAGGATTCTGTTGGTCTTCTTGGCAACAAGGTCACACTGGTGGCTCATGGATAATTTACTGTCTACTTGTCCTGCCCAAGCATCCATGAAGACAACAAAAGGCATCCTGCATTTGACACTGTCTCCCACAGCATCCTTGTAGATAAGTTGATCAGGTATGGGCTTACTGATCAGGTAGTGAGGTGGATCAGGAACTGGTTGATGGGAAGGAGTCAGAGAGTTGTAGTCAATGGGGCAGAATCTGGTTGGAAGTGTGTGACTAGTGGAGTCCCTCAGGGGTCGGTACTGGGACCGACGTTGTTCAACATCTTCATCAACGACCTGGATGAGGGTATAGAATGTACCCTCAGCAAGTTTGCTGATGACACTAAGCTGGGAGGAGTGGCTGACACACCAGAAGGCTGTGCTGCCATTCAGAGAGACTTAGGCTGGAGAGTTGGGTGGGGAGAAACATGATGAAATTCAACAAGGGCAAGTGTAGAGTTTTGCATTTGGGGAAGAACAACACGATGTCCCAGTATAGGTTGGGGGCTGACCTGCTGGAGAGTAGTGTAGGTGAAAGAGACCTGGGGGTCCTGGTAGACAGGAGGATGACCATGAGCCAGCAATGTGCCCTTGTGGCCAAGAAGGCCAATGGCATCCTGGGGTGCATTAGAAAGGGTGTGGTTAGTAGGTCAAGAGATGTTCTCCTCCCCCTCTATTCTGCATTGGTGAGGCCGCATCTGGAGTATTGTGTCCAGTTCTTGGCCCCTCAGTTCAAGAAGGACAGGGAACTGCTTGAAAGAGTCCAGCACAGAGCTACTAAGATGATGAAGGGAGTGGAACATCTCCCTTATGAGGAAAGGCTGAGGGAGCTGGGTCTCTTTAGCTTGGAAAAAAGGAGGCTGAGGGGTGACCTCATCAATGTTTACAAATATGTAAGGGGTGAGTGTCAGGAAGATGGAGTTAGGCTCTTCTCAGTGATGACCAGTGATAGGACAAGGGGTAATGGGTGCAAATTGGAGCATAGGAGGTTCAAGGTGAATATCCGAAAAAATTTTTTTACTGTGAGAGTGACAGAGCCCTGGAACAGGCTGCCCAGAGAGGTTGTGGAGTCTCCTTCGCTGGAGACATTCAAAACCCACCTGGACAAGTTCCTGTGTGATGTGCTCTAGGTGACCCTGCTCTGGCAGGGGGGGTTGGACTAGATGATCTTTCGAGGTCCCTTCCAACCCCTAGGATTCTATGATCCTGCATCATTCCAGCAGCACCTCTGGGGCATCCAGCCTGCCCCGCTCAAGGATCAGAGGAAGCCTGGTGAGGACCCAGCTGTGACAGAGAAGGACACCAGCATTCCTGGCTGGGGAATCCCAATGCTGTCAGGACTGTGGTGTCACATGATGGTGATTCTTGTGGAGTAAAGCATGGCTGATGACAGCCCTGGAATGGCCACGCCATCCTGGCAGGGCCACCCCATGGCTGCCTGTCAGGGCCTGGACCGACCATCACATGAGTGGAAAGAGCCACAGCCTGGGAGAGGTGCAGGAGGCTCAGCTCACACCAGGCCCTGGTTCAGGGTGCTCCCCAGAGGCCCCCAAGACCTTCCACACCTCCCTGGTGGAGATGATCAGCCCAAGCTGGTGAGCCACGGTCACCCCTCATTCCCAGCAGACAAACACCCACACTCAGGGTCAAGGCTGTCACTGGAGGTGTTCTCTGGGTGGTTTTGCAGGCCAGCCCAGGACCACCACACAGCCCAGGCACAGCACAGGTTTGGGGGCTGCTGCCACAACACAAGTGGAAGCAGCCTCAAGCCCAGTCCCAGCCAAGAGCTGGGCTCACCACCACTGTACCTGGGCACGTGCTCTGCAGCCCTGCTCATGAATGTGACTTTGCTTCATCTTCCATGTCTCCTTCAGATACCAACATGCATTCTTGGAGAAAAAACAGTGACCTTAGTTTCCTATTTTCTCCAACTTTTGGCATGTGGTGAAGCACCTGGACTGCTCTCAGAAGATGCCTGAGTCGGGTGGAGCAGAGACATGGAGGAAGAGCCTGTTCCCAGGGGTTTCTCTGGGACAGAACCCGTCAGTGGGTGGCAGATCCCCTTGGCAGAAGGCAGAGACTCTGTCCTTGCCCCGTCCCTGCCTCCCTCCACCCTGAGCTACACGATGGCACCTGGTGGCCCAGCCTGGGCATGCAGGCACCAGCTCACTCAGGTGGCCAAGCTGCAGGATGTGCCTCCCAGCAGAGGAACCACAGGCTCCATACAAAACCCCAGGCCACCACTTTTTCTTCAGTTTATAACAAGGGAACACAAATCTGCCTTCCTTCTTCTCTCCTCATTGTGCCTGCTCTCGAGTACCAGACCTCTGCATCTGCCTCCAGGACCCCCAAAGGAGGGACCTTGGCTGGGAATTTGAGAGCAAACCACAATTGAAATGATGCTGCCAGATGCTGTGTGAACACCCTTCCTCACCACGGAGACCCCCAAAACATTCCCTGTCCTGACCCTGCAGCACCCCAGCCCCACCAGTGCCAGGGCAGGGACACTGGATGCTCCTGCAGGAATCCTGGGCAATTTGCTCTCTCTTCCGACATGCTCCATCAGCTGCCCTGCTACTGGTGGGCCAAGCCATCTGCAGACCCCCTCCTTCTCTGCAAGGGGGGGGGTGAAACCTCCAGCTTCCCCAAACACCCCCTGGGCTCGTGAGAAAAAGGCAAGCAGGGAGGAAAAGTTCATCCCTTAAATGGGGGAGAGAAAGGCCGTGATGGTCACCCAGGAGTTTTGCCTTTCTCTTGCATCAGCCCCCTCCTAATTGTGGCTCTTCAAAGGGTTGAAAATGCTACATCACTTCAAAGTGACCATTTTTGAATGGGAGCTTGTAAAACCCCTTTCTCCCCCTCCCACCAAATTCTTTCCAGGGCTTTTGAAGATGCCTGTGCTCCCCTGGCTGCTGCTGGGAAAGGGCCACTGGGCGCCAGGCACAGGGTGCCAGCCGGGCACACAGTGGGAACTGTGCCAGGGAAAGGTCAGATCCCCCAGAAAAAAAAAGGGGTTTCCCTGAGGGAAAGGGGGGAATTTTTGAAGGAGGGTTTTTTTTCTCCCCCTTGAGATGGGTAGAGCCCTCCCCAGAGGAGCTGCTGCTCCCGTGGGGACGCAGCCCAGCTGGCTGGGATGCTGGCACTGTGGAGGCACCCTGGAGATGGGAATAAAAGGCATGTGTGGGGTGCATGGGACCCAGGGGAGCCAAGCACATCCTTCCAGTGTGCTGGGATTTTTTCAGATCTACGGCTTCCAAAACTCTGCCATGGTTCACACCAGAGGCTGGATTCCCACTGTATCTCTGCCGAGGAGAAATGAAAGAGATTCCTTACCGAATCAATTTGAAACACCTCTTAGGAACTAATAATCCCATTACAAAACATCTTGAAAATAAGAAGCCCTTTTGCCTCTCACTCGCCTCTCCCCCTCTAGCCCAGGTCACCCAGGGGATGACAGAGCCCGGTGGGGGGGGGCTGAGCCCTGCAGCTCCCCCAGCACCCAGGGGTTAAGCACCCACACATGCCAGTGCTGCAGAGCCCCATGGGCTATCCCTGGATGGCAGCCCTGGGCAGCACCAGCCATCTCCTCCTGCCCTCTCACGTGCTGCCCACCACATCTCCAGCTCCTGCCCACCCCTGCTTGCCCGTGGGAATTAATATCCTGTGGGAACAGCACAAACTGCTCTTGTTCCCACCCATGGACATGGCTCACCTCCCAGCAAATGCTGCCATGCCCAGGGGAAGGAGATGCTGCAGGACCCCATTTCTGCTTATTTCTGCATGAGCTTCCTCCCTGGGCAGAGCAAGGCCACTCTCAGTAGTGGGACCCCACCTCTGCAGCCTAGGAGATGTCCTTGTCCCCCCCCATAGCAGCCCAAGCTACTGCCAGGCACCCCAGAGCTCAGCTGGCCCCACGCTCCTGCAGGCACTGGCCACTGACACCAGGGCAGCAGGGAAGATCCATGGCAAAGCTACATCTGATGCCCTGGGGCACTGCATGGTTCCTAGCGCCTGAAAACCCACAGCACCTTGACCCCGGGGGACACAGGGGCAGTGGTGTGAGCCCCAAGGGTACGGCAGCATCTGGGGACCCCGCTGCCACCTGCAATTGCTCAGGTGACAGTCCCACGTGAGCTCTGGAGGGGAACTATTGCAGCAGGGGGGCTGTGGTGGGCATGGTGACTTATCCAAAAGACCCCGGGGAAGGCAGAGCCAGGCCAGGAGCCGCAGCTCCTTGTGCCTCGCTGAGAGGTCCTGTCTGAGGATGGGGAGGGCTGAGCTCAGTGGGGGGGGGGGGCGGGGTGCACGACACAGGCTGCCGATAGCAGGCAGGGGGACATGCACCCTCCCCTGCCCACAGAGAGGCCCTTAGCAGGGCAGGGGTCATACTGAAAGGCCACCGTGATGGTGACACCAATGACCTGTCGTCCCTACAGCCTATTCTGTCGCCTGCAATGCAGGAGTCAGCGTTATTGGGACCGCCCACTGTGGGATGGGGGGCACGGGAGGGCCTGGGAAGCCAGGACAGAGCAGGATCAGGGCAATTCTCCATTCCCCTTTCCCAGACTACATAGCCCTGATTTAGCTGGAAACAACCCATCTCCACTGCGTGAACTCTGGGCACCCTTGGGGATCAGTGTCAGGGCACTATTGAGTAACCAAAACTCCCAGGGGGGGGACCTGGGTACTTGTGCACAAAATCCTGTCCCCCAGGCCCCTTTTCTAGCCCAGGTCCCTCTGTGTCACCCCAGCTAAGACCCAAGGCCTTGGGGCAAGGAGCTAGGTGCATGTCCCAGCTGGCTCAGGCAGGGTTGGCATTGGCCCCACGGGAACTGCAGCCTCCTGCCACCTCCTCAGGGGTGCTGGGCTCCAGCAGGGCTTGTGCAAGCCCAGAGCCCTTCTCCCGGCCTGGCAGCCGCACCCAGCTGTCATCGGCCGTGCACACAAGGGAGGCTCGTCCCTAATTAGGCAATTAAGGCTGAGGTGTTTTGGAGTAAAGTGAACATCGTAAAGGCTTTGCACAAGGCTGCAAGCAGACCTGGGAGCATTCTTGGAGTACAAAGGTGCATGGGAAACCTTGCCGCGGTGAGAGATGAAACCCGATAAGAGGAGTTACAAGCCTGAGAAACACACTCGATTGCAGGGCACTGAAGATGCCTGATTATCTTTTCCTCCTCGATAAGGCAGATAAGCAAAGGACAAAGGACCCGGGATTGTGCAACCTGGGCTGCAGCAGCCCGGCCACGTTCTTAAGATGTTCCCAGGGCAGAGGAGGGAGGATGAGCTTCAGGCAAAAGGCATCTCCAGTTGCCATCACCTCCCCGTGCCACTGTGGCAGAAATCCCTCAGGGTCCCGTGCCCAGCGCCGGGCAGGAGCACGCAGAGGTTCCCAACTCCTTCCTGGGAGCATCAGCACAGCACGGCTGTCAGTGGGTGCACACAGAGCTCTCACACCTACAGCTGTGAAAATGTCACTGGCTTCTGACCCCAGCAGCAGCTTTTCATATGAGCAAAGTCCTTCTGGAAAGGGAGAGCTGGCAGAGCATGACCTGGCCAAGCCTGAGGGTGTTTCTGGCTGGTGTAACCACCACAGCCCCCAGTCTCATCCCTGCGCTGCAGCTCCTCAGTCCCCATCCTTGCCCCGCTTGGGGACAGATGTGAGCATGGTCCTGTCCACCCCACTGCACCCCAGAGGGAAGGGAGCCCAGGGCTGCCTGGGTTGCCTGGTCTGAGGGTGAAGGAGACTGAGGAGCTTATGGCTCCATGGGTGCAGCCCCTTGGGGACCTGTCCCCTGCCCACAGGAGCCTGCAGAGATGCCTGAGACATGCAGGGTGCCTTGGCCTCTCCTGCATGCCAGGTCTGGTGATGAAGCAAACAGGATGCACAGGCTGCTCCATGGGTCCCAGAGCCTTCCTGGGACAGCACTGGGATCACCCACCCATCCCATGTGGCAGTAAGGTGGATGTGATGCTCAAGGCAAAGCCAAATGCTGTAGATCGAGGAAGCATGACAGGAAAAAACTGCATCCAGCCTCAAGGCTTTGGACATGCTGTGGCCTCTTCCCCCTGTGCCACAGAGCCCTTGCCTAAGGGAAGTGGGTCCCACCAGCCCCTCAGCCGTTCTGGTGTGGTGGCTGTGGTGGAGGGACCCAGCACAATAATGGTGTCACCTTGGCTTGGCACCACAGCACAGCCTTTCCTGCAGTTCTGTCTATAGCTCTGCCTCCTGCCCGCCCATGCACTGTCCCCACCAGCTTCCAGCAGGGCTCCAGCGTGGAGCCAAAGGCCAAGAAGGGAAAGAAACCCTCAGGAGGGTGTCCCAGCCAGGCTGCTCAGAGCCCCACTGGCCCCACACCATCCTGTCACCCAGCATGGGAATGTCCTGGCTGCTCCTCCAGCCACCCGCAGAGCTGCCCAGGACTCATCCTGCACCTGTGGAATGTGATGTTGGAGGAGAAGATGGGTACTGCTGAGCTCACTGGTCCTGAGTACCAGCTTTGGCTGGTCAGGGAGAATGCTCCCTCAGCATGGGGTGCCCCAGAATGCTGCAGTGGGTTCCTCGAGCACCCTCCACTGCTGCGCCTGCTTGTCCACCTCTCTCCAGAACAGAGCAGAGGCACCAGCCTGCCCTGCTGGCAGCACGGCCCAAAGAAAAGCAGGACCAGTTGTTTTTATGTTTTTCAAAATGTTTCAGATGGCAAGGGATGATTTTTGGATTAAAGCAGCCTTTTCTGCTTGGCAAATGCTACCCAGATGGAATATGCTCCATCCTTGCCTTTCCCAGGGGCCTGATTACACTGGGGAGAGCACCCCCCGAGCACCGAGGCCTCGTGCCAGCTGGTTTTACCACACTGAGTAAGCAAGAAGCTTTCCCTGGACAGACGAGAGCCTGTGACACATCCCATTCCCTGGGTCATTTGGGAGGCCTCGAGCACCATCACAGCTTGCCCATGCCAACGTGGTGACCCACAGAGCTGCTGCCTCTCTCTGCCCCATCCCCTGCCAGCTCCAGGCACCCGAGCTGCTCAGAGCATCCCACTGGGGAAAAGGCATCGTGGGGCAAAGCTGTCCAGGCTTGAAACTATTTCCAGCACTTCCATCAAACCCCTCATGAAGGGAAAATGTGGCTGTGTCAGGGAAAATGTTCCTTAAAACCTGAGAAAATCCTAGGTGCAAGTTGGAGTGAGGTATTATAGAATGCATAATTAGCCTTTCATCACTTGGAAGCCCTGCCATAAAAATCCAGGAGCCAAACGGAGCAGCACTAGCCTGAGGTTTGCAGCCAAAATATAAGCAGCCCTGGGCTGTCTGCAGCCAGACCCTGGCACTCAGGGCTCACATCAAGGGTTGGTCCTGCAGGATATGTCCCCATCCACAGGTGACAGCTGGCCCAGCATCCGTGGCTCCTGCCTGCTGCTCCCAGAGAGGTGAAGTCACCTGGAGGAGGCTCCTTCCTTGCCTGGAGGCATGAGCATGGAAAGTGCATTTTCTTGCCAAGCAGCAGCATCTGGCCTTGGTCCTTGGGGGTTAATCCATGTGCGGTGGCAGGGATGAGATGACATGGCCTGGGCCAGAGCCACAGAGCAGGGCCAGTTCCCGGTGTGGGTGAGCAGCTGGGGGCTGTGGGTGCTGAACTCCCCTCTCCATGTGCTGGTCCACAGCTGAGGGCAGAGCAGGACCCTGCTACCAGTCCCCTCCAGAAGGAAAATGTGAAGGAAATTGGGAAACGCCTGAGGTTTTCCTTAAGAACCCAGGCTGCCCCTTCCATCCCACCACTGTCCCCAGCAAGCCATGGCAGGACACTGTCATCACATTCTTCCCCTGTATCTCTTCCACAAAACTTGACCCCAGTTAGGACATCTTGAGAATACCTAGCTGAGCTCATGCTCATGCTCACAGTCCCAGCAACCCCCAGAAGACTAAATAGAAACAGAAAGCCTGGGAGCCAGAGCCCTGGAGCACAGGGGACCCCCCTGGCAAGACCCCAGGGGTCTTCACTTTGGATCAGGTGCCACCTGCCCAGCCATGCCCACCTGCCCAGGAATCACAGTTTCTATTTTACATCTACACTACAGCAAAACACCAGCCTTCTGAGGATGTTGTGGCTCCCTCTGTCCCTGATGGCTTCATGTTGGAGGATGCTCCCCATCAGAGGACACTGCTCCTCGATGAGGTCATACCCAGTGTGGCCAGCATGGGGCTGCCACCTGGCCCAGCAGACAGGGTCCTTCCCCGTGAGACTCCCCCCAGGGACATGAGGGACCCAGTGAGAGGCTGCCTGGCACAATGGGGACATGGGGTGTTGCAGACATGGTGTAAAAAGTACAGCAAGGGGGTCTCTGAAGAGTCTGCGTAGAGGAGCAACAGCACCCCATGAGACCCTCCCAGCTCCATCATCCCCATCCTGGAGGGGGGAAGGGGAAGCTGCTCACATGGCTGAATGCAAACCACAGCATTTCTATTTCCCATACCTGAAAACTGGCTGAACAGGCCTGGCAGGTCTCTGGGTACACACACACAGAGTGCCCTCACCAGAGAAACCACTGGGGAGGATGCCCCGGCCCTAGGGAAGCGCAGGACTCCCAGGCTGCTGGCACCATGGGAAAAGCCACCCCACCATGGCCTTCATCCCCAAAGCCACATGTGCACTTCCCAGCAAAGCCACAGCCGCCAGGAGCACCTGGCAGCCACCGCTTCACACTGCTCTCCCCTATCAAGCAGATGGGGAAACTGAGGCACGGCAAACAATGTGTGCAAGGACAGAGCCCGGGCTGGGCTGGAGCAGCAAGAGGAGCATGTCTCCATCCTGGGGTGCCTGCAGTGGGTGTCACCCATCACCACAACGTGGCTGGCTGTGGGGAGGGGGGTCGGGGAGTCAGCACAGGGCATGGAGGACCCTTCCCCCCCGAGCCCACCAGAGCCTTGCTGGGCTGGCGCTGCCTCACTCCTCCAGCAGCCTGAGCTCGTGTATGTGGCACCAAGAGTGCAGGTGAGAAAGGCTCCACCAGCAGTGCCAGCTGGGGGCATTTCACAGCCCAGGGTGAGTTTTCCAAGTCAGGTGGGGGTGGCCTTAGGCTGTCACTTGAGCCACTGCTGGCATGTCACCAAACCACCTAAGGCTGGGCAATCCAAGCTCCTGGCAGGGCAGCACGGGGCAGAGGCTGGGAGCTGTGCTCAGCGTGCACCAGCTCAACCAGGCATGAATGAGGTTGGAAGAGATCTGTGGGTCTGCACCCAGCACAGGGACATAGAATAACAGAAGGGTTATTCCCAAGTGGGAAGGGACCTTAAAGATCACCTAATTCCAACCCCCCCTGCCATGGGCAGGGACACGTCCCACTAGACCAGGTTGCTTCAAGCCATATCCAACCTGGCCTTGAACACTGCCAGGGATGGGGCAGTCACAGCTTCTCTGGGCAACCTGGGCCAATCAGGTTGGTGGCAGGGGATGCTGTTCCCCCTCTGAGACCCTCAGCCTTGGTGGGACAGTCCTGCTCTGTCCTGGGCAGCAAGTCCCAGGTGGGAGCCGGTGTAGAAGCATCACTCCCAGCCATCATTGGCCACCCACTTACCTGGGCTGCTGTCACCCAGTGCCTGCCTGCTGCCCTCCACCAACTGCCTCATTGTCTCCCTGGAGACCTTCAGGTACTTGTCACAGTTGCACACCTGGAAGAAATGAGAGGTCAGTGAGATGGTGGCTGTGCTCCCTGGGCAGTTCCTGCCTGCCTGGAGCACACAGCCCCGCACCTGCAGCCCCTGTCACACACATCATGGAAGAGGGCAAGGCCTGTGCCACTGAGGAGGGGTGGCAGAACAGCACCCAACACCAATTCGGGGGTTTGCAAGCCACAAGAACCTCTTCTCCAGAGGCAGCCCATCTTTACAGTGCTTAGCCACAACTTCATGCCAGGCTGCTGGCACTGCACCCTGGTGGTCTTCTCTGCCTGGCCCTACATGATGCCAGAAAATACCAGCAACTGAGGCTACCTTAAAGCATCAAGCAGACTTCTACTCTCTTGTCTTGTAGAGGCTGTGGAGGATGGCTGTAGACCCCAAGACATGCTGGGGTCTCTGGTGGCTCTGCCACAGCACCATAAGCACTGAGTCTCATTTTCTAGCCCCACCTTTGATTTGCCAAAAAACATCCAGAGAGGTCTCTGAGCACCTGCACACACCGGGTGCCAGCCCTTAGAGAGCCAAATCTCTCAAGCAGCTCCCCAAACCCCAGCACTGAGGAGCACCCACAGCTGAGGGCCTTGGGCTGAGCCCAGGGTGCAGCTGGCACCGAATGCGCTTGCCCAGAAGCCATTGGCACTAAATCTCCCCAGGACCATCCCAGCTGGCTCCAACAGTTTCATCGTCCTCTCCCCCTCCTGCTCGGACGGGAGCTGGGTGCTGGGATGTGCCAAAACACCTTTTACCAGCTATTTGTTTTTAGGGGCTGTTTTCTGCTTGTGGAGCACTTCGAGCTCACTGAACCCAAGGCAGGTGGGGAGAGAGGTGCAGAACTTCACCGACCAGAACAAGTTCCCTGCCTGGGGCTTTGCTCCAAAGCCTGTTGAAACCAGAAAGGTTTTTCCACTGCTTGAGCAGGCACTGGTGCAGGCCCGTGGCAGCTCTGCTGGTTTGTGGTGTGCTAGCTGGAGCTGCCCTGGGTTCACGGTGAGGTGCAATGATGCCCCTTCTTCCCACACAGCTGCCTGAAGGGGGACAGGGGGAGGATGATTTGTTTGAAAATGAGCTTGCCACCATGTCCTGGCTGTGCCCTGCAGCAGGAGGAGGTTATTTCCACTGGCTGTGTTCACAAAACCAGCACATGCTCCCCAACCCAGGCATGATTTGGCCATAAAAGGATGCCCAGGCTTGGGTCTCAAAGCCACACTGCTCCAGCCCTGGGGAGCAACAGCACAGACAGAGGTGGACAAGGTGTGATCTTGAAAGCATCAATGACATGGAAGCTGCTGCATCAATTTTAAAAGGAAATTCTGCAGCAATCCCCTGATTTGCACAGCCACAAACACCAGACATCTTCTGCAAACATGGGACAGAGCCCTGCACGCTGCTTTGGCTCCCCAGCCCATCTCCTACCTCAGCTGCTCCAGCTCCCCAGCCCATCTCATCACTCATGCTGGGGACGAGACTCAAGCACTTATGCTGTGGGGGGCTGAGCGTGCCCTCCCTGTCCTGAGCAGCACACAGCTCCATCCTTGCTCCCATGCTCAAACCCAGGTACCTGGGGAAAGGAGACTGGGTGAGGGGAGGGGGCTGCACGCTGAAGAGCCTGGCACTGGCAGAGCTGTGGAATGGCATCTCCTGGGCATGGCAGCAGCACTGGCTGCACTGGAGTGTCAGAGGCTCCCTGAGAGGTCCCAAACCACCCAACACGAGCTGCCACCCAGGATGGGTGCAACAGGGCCCCACAGGGCAAACAACACCCTCCTGCCCAGCCCTCCCTGCTGGACACAAACAAGCACCCCGTGTGAGCACGGACTCATCTCCCCACTGTCAAGAAAACCAACCCCCCCCAGTGCCCAGCCCTGGCAGCCTGACACACACCACAAGGTTTGGGCAGCAGTGCCAGCGTGCGGGGCATGGGCTCCTGGCTCCTGTTCCAGTGCACGGAGTGACCTCGGGCAAATTTCTCTGCTTCTCTAAAATTCAGCATCGTTGTAAACTAGAGGCAATCCACCTCCCTGGGCCGGGTATGCCCTGGCAGCCCAGGGGCAACCTGGCAGTTCCCACTCACCCGGGGCTGCCAGATGCTTGCCACAAGGCTCCGAGCCCTGCGCCATCTCCTCAGCCTCTGGGCCTTCACCACCCTCGGCTTCCCAAAAACATGGAGCAAGACTCAGGAGCCAGATAAGCCACTTGGCAGCAGTACCAATTAGCTGTTATAAAAATGGCAATTAATTTTTTTTAATGCCTTGCCAAAAATGAGCCAGAAGAGATGAAGTGAGCAGGGCAGCCTGCCACCTCAACAGGCCAGGCTGAGTGGGTGCCGTGCCGGAGATGGTGGTGGCCCTGGTCTCAATGCTGGGCTCCTGCCTGGGGACATTGCTCCCCACACCTTCTCATTTCAGCGTCACTGCCTGGGGGTGTGGAGCAGTTTTTTGCGTGGGTCTTGCTTTTGTTTCAAGGGCAGGGAAGTGGGGAGCCTCTCTGCTGGGGAAGGGATGGGTTTTTCCTCTTTGGGAAAGTTTGGCTTCCCCAGAACCATCGTAGCAGGATTAGTTGTGGCCACCGTGAAGTGGTGCAGATGTAAGGACAACAGACTTTGTGGCAGTGAGACAGCAGGAGATGGTGGCACCTGGGGACGCTGCCTGGGGGTGCAGCTGCTGCCAGCAGGGGTGATGACCAGGCAGTGAAGGGTTCAGCTTCTCCCCCACAACACCTCAGGGTCCCTCCAGCCCCTGTGCCTGGCTCAGGGTGGAGGGTGGCAGCTCCTGCTCCCCCCCCCCATTGTCCCCCTGAGGACAATGAACTACAGGGTGTCTGCTCGTGATGTCCTGCCCATCCACGTGGCCGGTGGAACTGCGGGGAAAAAAGGAGCTTTGGGAGTTCAGCTTGGGAGGAGGAGAGTCCAGGCGGCTGCAGCCCCTGCACACCCTGTAGCCACTGGCTGGTCTGTTGACACCCATGGTCCCGTTGCATGGGGGTGTGCGGTGCCCCCGAGGGCTGCGGGTGCAGGACAGCATCGGTTGCACCTCTGCGGAGGAGCAGCCCTGCCTTTCTCACGCTAGGGCAGCCCTTGCCAGCACACGCTTAGTCACTGGTAAATCCCAGCCTGGATCTGCTCTGCCCTCTGTGAAATGGCTCTTGGCTGCACCCCCGCTGAAGCAATCCCGGCGCTCGGGAGCCATGGCGGGCGCGTGTTCCCACGGCAGCCCGGCCTCCAGCGCCCCATGTGAATCAGCCCCTTCCCGGGCCGGCGCTGGATGCCCCCGCACGCCCCACGTGCAGCCGACCGGGCACATCCCCGCTCCCATCCCCCACCGTGCAGGAGGGATGGGCAGGACGGTGCCAGGTTCAGGCTCTCGGGGCAGGGAGGATGGCAGTGACAGCCATTCCCCCCTCAGCTCCCCGCGGTCTGCCCATCACGTCCCCATCAAGGATGAGGAGGGTGTGCAATCCATCTCTGATGAAGCTGTGCTCCCCTGCAATCCCTCACTGTTGTCCCCTCTCCCTGTGCCCATCTGGCTGTCCTGACTGAGGTGCCGTGCCCCAGAGACAGGGTCACCGTCACGCCTGCATCCATGTGCCCCCTGCCCAGGACCTCATGCCAGCATCCCACCACACCCAGAGGAACCCTCTACAGCCCAGCCTGCTCTGTGATGTCACCAAGAGCTCTGACATGGGGAGTAGAAGGAGTGATGTCACTGGACTGGGACCGTGATGTCACATCTTACTGTGATGTCACAGCAGGAAAGCTGGCATGGATCTCTGTGCTGCTGTGGTCCCTGAGCCCAGCAAAGTGCTTAACCCCAACCACAGCAGCCTGAGCCAGTCCAGCTGAGCAGGCAGCTACCAGGCCAAGGAGGACAAGGCAGGTGAAATGTCTTTTTGCAATACTGGCAGCCCGTCTGGTGCCTTGTTTTTGTTTAGGATGATCCCTGCCTCTCCCAGCCCTCCTGGGTGAGAATTTTACCATCAGTGACGCACAAACCTCCCGGGACTTGAGGGACTGCATGCTTCAGCCTGGAGCTCCAGGGCCATCTCAGCATCCCATTCCCGTTCTCAGCCTCCACCCAGCTCCTACCCAGGATGCCAAGAAGCTCAAAGAAAACTCAAGTCCAGCAGACAACAGGACCCAAACCTTCTGGGACTCAAAAAGGGCCCCAGGAACTGGTGTGAGCTTGGCCAAAGAAACCTGAGTACACCTGGAGGTCCATGGGTTGGTGCCCAACACAGATGGCAGATGAGTGGTTCAGACAGCCATGGAGTCAGCTTTGCATCCTTTGATACCCGTGAAAGCTGCATCTCCAAAGTGCTCCAAGAGTCACTTTGGTGATGCTGAGCTCTGCCCAGAGGAGCCATACCCAAAACAGTCCCTGGACTCACAAGACTCCTTGCATCTCAGCTGCTGACAAACGTCACAGGCCAATGTCACTGAAGGATCTCTTTGGCAGGGGTTTTACTGGTGAGACACAGCCCTCTGCCTTCAGAGCTTCTGCCTTGGGAAATCCTCAGTGTATCAAAATCAGCTGTAAAGGACAACAGTGCCTGGTGTGAACTCTTCAGGGCAACTCAGGGCAGCTCACGTCAGGACAATTCCCTGGGTGTCTTCTGCTTGCCATATCACAGGACTACTCAACAGCCACCTGGAGTGATATCTCTTTTCCTACTCACCGCCTACCCTCTTCCCTTTCTTTCCCTCTCTCCAAGATGGATATCATCTGGTGAAAGGGCCACTCCTCCGGATGGAGGTTGCAACTCTCATTTTGGTTGTGAAACCACAGTCCTTGAGCATCCAAGAGTTTATTTCAGGGACTTACTGAGACTAGAAACCTCCCCAGGACAGGCATGCAGGATGCTCAGGCTCAGCCAGCTATCTCCACCACACAGGCTGCCCACATGCAGCCTCCAAGCCTGGGTGTTACAGATAGCCAGGCCTGCCTCCAGCAAATCTCCTGCCCATCACCCAGAGCAGAGAGCACTCAGAAAGGAAAGAGATGGTGGGAAGGAGAGTGAAAGAGAACCAGGTAACAAATTCCAAACGCAAGTCAGGAGGTGATCATGCTCCCTGTCCCACGTATAGATTTTTTTCATGCTTTTCCCAAGTCTCCTGCTCCTCCTTCCTGCATTTACACCTTTGACCTTCAGACACTCTCCTCTTGCTCCAGCAACACTGTGGGCCAGATTCCTCTCTGTCCCACAGTGCCTTTGAGGTCCTTGCACAAAGAGCAGAAACCTCAGCAACTCAACCTGGCAGAGCTTCCCACACCCTGCGGGTGCAAAGGCCAATTCCAAGGTGAGCTGGGCCCCTGGGATGGCCATACCTCCAAGGGGATTTTTAAAAATCCCAGCTGGCTGGGCTGTCTCCTTTTCCCTCTATGCCAAGAGCTTTTCTTATTGACCTTCTTATCACCAGTATCTGGGAATTGTAAAGGTGCACTTTGCTGCTCCTGCTGTTATGAATGGTCTAACATCTGTCCTTGGGTACCAGCAAACCCACTCAAGCAGCAGATGAGATGCATGGGTGTGTGAGCCTGATCCTTCCAGACAGCAGTGACTCTTTGTGCACACAACAGTCTTGAGTGGCCACCAAGCCCTGGGCAGCCCCATCTGACAACAACACAGCAAGAACTAAGCCAGGAGATGGACTGTGATGGTCCCACATCGGGTTGCAATTAATCCACCAGGCATCCTCCACCAGACCTGTCTGCACAGTGGGCACTGGTATTTTAATGGCCATCTGAGCTTAGTAACATGCTGCTGGTGGAAATACGGGGCTGCCAGTGAGTTCTTGGCATCATACAGGGGCATTTTGGTTCACAAAGAGGGAAGGGCTCTGTTTATTGAATCATTAACATCACTTCCCTCACCGCCAGCCAGGTACTCTGAGAGGTCTCTTAGGCAAGTGCTGACCTAGCCCAACCCTGCTAAGCTGGTAAGATGACATGGGATCCCATGCCAGCCTGGTACAGCGTTCCCACTGCTTTCTCTGCTCCCGCTTTGCTATTAGTCATCCGTTTCTGGAAGGTTTCTCATGCATAATAAAGTGTTTCAACACTTGCATAAGCCAGCTCTTCTCATCAAGAGTGACCCGCTGCATTTCCCAACGCTTTCCCTAGGCAGTCCTTCCGAGTGCCACGAAATACGGCGTTAAAACATGAAGTTTTCTATCCCCCTCGGAGGCAAAAGGTGTGGGAAATCGAACAGATAAGAATGCCTTTAATTAGTAACATTTGCATAAGCTCTGGGAAAGGCTCACCTGAAAACTAGAAGGGCCTTGCTTGTCTGGGAGCACACAGGTCTGAAACGGGCAGATTAGCGGAGCTGCTCTGCTGACAAGAGTGGGGAGACAGCAAAAAGGAGGGGTCAGGGGTGATGGAGCTCTGGAGGCTCTGTATGTACCCCAGCTCCTGCTTGCTCCTTTTTGGGCCACCCCAGCTCTTGCTGCTCCCTGTTGGGGCACCCCAGCTCCTGCTGGCTCCTTTTTGGGGCACCCTTGCTCCTGCTGCTCCTTTTTGGGGCACTCCAGCTCCCACTGGCTTCCTTTCACTCCCTCCCCCCTCTATTTTCACCTGCCAGTTTGTAGCTGCTCCAAGGAAGAGGGAAGAATGTGATTTTTGTGTTGGGGGGGAGGGGGGTCAGTCAGGTCCCCTGAAGAAGGGCAGGGATGGAGGGAGAGAATAAGCAGAAGCACATCCCTGGATGATGTGTGGAGGCTGTCAGAGCACCTGGCAGGGATAGGACCAAAGTTTTGGGAGCTCTCCTTACTCCTCTGACCATCATGCTGCCCTGGCTAGTCAGCACACCGATAGATCTTTTTGGTACCTCAAGGCCTTTGCAGTGATGAGAATCTCACCTGACATTACACCTAAACCCACATGCAAAGCTGATTTGCTCAAGGGAAAAAGAAGGAGACGCACAACTCCCCTCCTGCCACACACAGCCCCCATGTCGGGTCCCTCTGCCTCCTCCAGCTGCCTTTCAGCCATCTCAAGTCTCACTTGCTCATTTTTCCTCTCAGCTGGGCCGTGAGCTGCTGAGATGGGGGCTGAACCCCTCCAAAAAGCTGGAGCTGCCACAACACCCTTGACCCAACCTTCACCGTAGCCGCAAGCCCTGTTTATACGGCACCTAGTACAGCGGGGTGCTCCGGGACAGGCTCTCAGCACTTACAACAAGTTTAATAACAAAGCCAAACCAGTAATAACTGCCTCATAATGAGGTTATGCAGCATCTCCCAAGCCTTCATTTTAGGGTGAGCTCTGTGCCAGGAGCTGCTGGGGGCTGGTGGCCGAGATATCCTCTTCCCGCTCTCTTCCCATCCTGATCCTTGGTGCTTCTGCTCCTCCAGCCCTATTGCCAGCACTGCATAAATGTGCTTTGTGTCCACCTCTGGGGTGAGGGTTAACCCTCCCGTGTGTGCAAACCTGCATCACGCAGCTCCAGGGCACTCACCTCCCATCCCAGCCTGCTCCTGAGCCATCCCAAGGGAGCCTGTGCCACTGCAGAAGGGGTAACTTGCCCAGCTCCCTGCCATGCAGCTCGTTGCCACTCCTCTTCATCAAGCTACTGAGTTTTATCCAGCTGGAGGTGAGAGCTCAGCTCTTGGCCACAGGATGCTGGAGGTTGGTGAACGTGACGGCTGGAAAATCCAAGCCAACCTGAGCTCTGAAATCGCCCCAGCACTGGACACAGAGTGAGGGTCCATGTCCCATCAGCTCATATTCAAAAGGGTCTCACCCCAAAACTAAAACGCAGGTGGACATCTGGCTACCAAGCATCCCCCAGGACCATTGCATTTTGGCACCAGAAATGGAAAGGGTTGTGGAGACACAGTTTCTGACCATGAGAGCCAGAGCCCTGGAAACTGCCAAGGACCAAAGCTTAGCTTTCTATAAAATAGTCCAGCCCTCAGATCATTAGCAGTCGGGCACGGTGGTGCTCTTCCTTACCCAAATGCACACTGGCCGTGCTGGAAGTCAAGTTTCCTGCCTGACCCAGGTCTCACAAAACCCTGGGGCTGCACATGAAGCCTCAGCTCTGTTTCTGCACCCTCCTCCCAGCTGAACGTGCAGCTGTACCGGGGCCTCTGTTCTTCGCTCCTGGTGCCAGACAAGCTTTAGGAAATTATCTTTATTATGTATTAAGCCAACAGTTACCCTTGTGCCTGCTCCTTCTGGCTTTTCCTGGCAGCTGTCCCTCCTCTGGTTGAGGTCCTGGGACCATCTGTTTAACGTATGGCAGAGTTTCTCTCCTCACCCTATACTGCACCCTCAAAGGTGTCTGGCTGGAAGCTGAGCTCCTCAAAGCTCCCTGCTTTTCCCCAGATAAATTTTCAGCCCTGTCCAAGTGGCTGAGGCCACCCTGCACCAGGTTGCTGGGCGGCTCTGCTCCTCCATGGCCATCTTGTCCCTGAGTATCCTCACCTGCAGCCCACTGCCTCCTCCCCAGCCCTCCTGGGGGGTCCTGGGGGGCATGGCACAGTGGCTGAGTGGGTGCAGGGGCAGTGGCAGAGCCAGGTGGCAATGGCAGCGGCCAGGGAAGTTGGGCTCATGTTTCAGCTTCTATTTTTATCTGGGAATCCAAGCCTGCCTGCGGTGCAATGCAGAGGGCCCCGGAGGCTGCACTGCCTTCCCCAGCTGGAGTCAGATACAATCGGTGCTACCTGCCCTTCCCTGTCGGCGTGCCAGACCTCCGGGGAGAAGGCAGCATCTTCCAAGGCACTGGGACATCCCCCCTACACCTCTGCCTGGGCCACGGTGCAGTGCAGCAGGAGGGAAGGAACAGGGAAGCAGAGCCACATCCTCCAGCCACTGCTCCCTGCAGGACAAGCTGAGGCTGGGAACACTTCATCACAGCTAACCCACTTGTACCGTGTCAACACTTGAGTCAGTGGCCAGATGCAGGTGTCCTTGCTCAAGCTGGGCCTTAAATCCATGGCACAGGGGCAGGACTGGCCCAGGAAGGCCAGGATTCACCCACTGGGCTCAGAAGCAGCAGTTGCAGCTCAGCAGAATGAACTTGGCCTTGGAAAGGGAAAAGGGCATTTGCTGGGCAGCAGCACGACGGGAAGGAGCTGGGCTGGGGGTGACATGGCCTTTCAGTACTTCAAGAGGGCCTATAAAAAAGATGGGGACAGACTTTTTTAGCAGAACTTGCAGAGATAGGATGAGAGGTGATGATTTTAAACTGAAAGAGGCAAGACTCTGACTAAATATTAGGACCAAATTTTTACAATGTGAGACACTGGCCCAGGTTGCCCAGAGAAGCTGTGGCTGCCCCATCCCTGGAAGTGTTCAAGGGCAGGTTGGATGGAGCTTGGAGCAACCTGGTCTAGTGGGAGGTGTCCCTGCCCATGGACTGGATGAGCTTTAAGATCCCTTTCAACCCAAAACAGTCTGATTCTCTGGCTCTATGATGTGGTGCCATCCTGGCTCAGGGCCCACGGGTAACCCCAACAATCCCACCCCATGCGGTGCTCTGTGGGACCATGCCGAAGCACAGGCCTGCACCAGCCCCCTTGCTTTTTATTTACTAAAGCAAAAAAACTGATGTAGTGGACATAGCAACAGAAAAACAGAAGCTTGAATGACTTGAGCCCGAGAAGCCTGCGTAGCCCTGAAGCCTGTGTAGCCTTCCAGGTATGCAGGGCCCAGATTGACTTTATCCACCAAAGAACAGGCTCTCGGTACAGGAACATGATTTTGGAGCCCAGCCCCTTGTCCTGGGCAACCACGGTGAGGATCAGGACAGAGCCAGGAGGAGGCCAGACCCCCCACAGCCCACCGAGCAGCGCCTGCTGCTTTAATTGGGGTGAGAATAGAAGCTGCACCAGAAAAAGGGGAATATAAAAAAAAAAAAAAAAAAAAGCGTGAGAAAGGAAATCTGAGCAAGGCCTGGAGCGATCTAACCAATCCAGCGGAAACAATAGCCCAGGAAGAAAAACCAGTTCCTACACATAAGGTAAAATCGGCTGGGAACAGGCTGGAGGAGGGCGGGGAGGGGGGGGGCTCACCCTGAGTGTTCCCAGCCTGCAGAACAAGATGGGCTTTATGGGGCTGAGCCTGCCCGGGGCACCCTGCCCCTTCCCAGGGGCTATGGGCAGCAGGGATGATGCCTGCCCAGCCTGCTGCCTGCACTGCTGCCTGTGGGAGGCCCAGGCTGCCTCCAACAGAGCAGGTTTTGGGGGAACAGCCCTAATCCTGGGTATCCATCCTTCAGCGGGGCTGGGCTGGCACCTACCCCACAGGGATGGACTGAGCAAGGCACAGTGGCCTCAGGCTGGGATTAGCACCCAGTCTTCCAGTCTGTCATTAGACCTGAAGGTGGGATTAGCCCCTACCCAGAGATAGCCCAGTCTGGGATCATCTTCAGGCTGGGCTCACCCCCAGATGCACTCACCCCCAGGATGGGCTCACCCCCAGGATGGGCTCACCCCTAGGATGGGCTCATCCTCAGGATGGTCTCAAAGGCCAGCAGATCCAGGCTGTGCTGGGCTCCCCAGGGCCAAGGGTGGATTGGACTTGGGTCCAGGGAAGCAAATGCTGCTGCCAGCTTGGCCCTGGCAAGGCAAGGAAGGGAACACGGGATTTTGCAGAGGTAACAAACCATTCACAGCACCCGCCCCTGGGCCAGTACGGGCCTGCCTGGCCACCCCACTGCACATGTGGCCCCTTGGGGAAACAGCCAGGGATGCACCTTCTCACCTCCCCATATCCCGTCTGTCCCTCCCAGGCAGCACACCCCGGCAGGCCAACCCTTGGGCTGGGGGATGGATTGGCAGAAGGTGGGGAAAGCCCAGGTAGATAAACCAGCTCCAGCATTGTCCAGCAGCTGGTCCATGCCCTGGGCACAGCCACAAGTGCTGAACCCAGGTCCTGGGGTGCTGTGGCCCTGCCGGGAGGATGTGGCTACTCACTCACCTGCAGCTGCCATGCCAGCAGCAGCCCCCACCCTGCCCAGGGTGCTGACACCTACCCCGGGGTGCCCCCACTCTCCCTGGATAGTTCAGTGGAGCCGAGGCAACTCTGGTGGCTCCATTTTTGGGCTCCAGCCTCCCAGCGGGGTTGCCCCAAGGCTGGATGCTGCCCCTTCACTTGCAGATGGGCACTTTCTGTGGGCTCACACACACCTCAGCAGCTGCTGGCAGTTGCCTGTTGTGGGCAGCCAGCAGGACCCTGCCCACATGCCCATGGTGCCCAGCACCTCATGGAGGGTGGAGCTGCTTGGAAGCTCTAGAAAATGAAACTGTGACCCTAGCAGTGCAGAACTTGCCATGAGCCATGGCTGGGGTGCAGCTCCCCCGAGGTGGATCTGGGAGCAGAACAGAGCCAGGGGCCCATTTCCCCTCTGTTTTGCTTGGCCACATCCCTAGCAGGACAGGAGGGACACCCACACTCCACCCCAGTGGGGTGGGGATGCCCCTTGGGGGCTCTCCCAGGGTGGGAGGTGGGAGACAGAACAAATATCTGCTTTTGCAATACAGTTGTTGCCATTGCTGTTATAGTGAAGTCAGAACATGCTCTCCATTGCAGACAAATCTCTTGGGACCCAGGTGGATTCACCTCTCCTGAGGTCATCTTATTGCCCAGGTGCTACTGTCACTGTGCTGTTCCCCAGGTCTTTCCTAGTGACACTTCACTTCCACTCACCAGCAAGAAGCAGCATGCAGAAGCTCCTGCTTGGAGGAGCCACCTCCTACCTTGAGCAACCTGACCCCATCCTGGCCAGCAGCCCTGTGGCTCCCAAAGCCCCTCCAAGAGAAGACACCAGCCCCTTTGAACCCATATTCAACCTCCAGATGCTGTGGCAAAGGTTGAGCGGAGCCCATCAGCAAACACTCGCCAGCATGAAGGTGCTGCAGACCAAGAATCACAGAACCACAGAATCTTAGGGGTTGGAAAGGACCTCGAAATATCATCCAGTCCAACCCCCCTGCCAGAGCAGGGTCACCTAGAGCACATCACACAGGAACACGTCCAGGCCGGCTTTGAATGTCTCCAGTGAAGGAGACTCCACAACCTCTCTGGGCAGCCTGTCCCAGGGCTCTGTCACTCTCACAGTAAAGAAGTTTTTCCTCACATTTATGTGGAACCTCCTGTGCTCCAGTTTGTACCCATTGGCCCGTGTCCTATCACTGGACATCACTGAGAAGAGCCTGGCTCTGTCCTCCTGACACTCACCCTGAACGTATTCATAAACATTGATGAGGTCGCCCCTCAGTCTCCTCTTCTCCAAGCTAAAGACACCCAGCTCCCTCAGCCTTTCCTCATAAGGGAGATGTTCCACTCCCTTCATCATCTTGGTGGCTCTGTGCTGGACTCTTTCCAGTAGTTCCCTGTCCTTTTTGAACTGAGGGGCCCAGAACTGGACTCAATACTCCAGATGTGGCCTCACCAATGCAGAATAGAAGGGGAGGAGAACCTCTCTTGACCTACTAACCACACCCTTTCTAATGCACCCCAGGGTTCCACTGTCACTGTGCTGAGCGCCAGATCCTTCCCTCATGTGAGCAGTGCTGGACTGTGCCCCAGTGTGGCTGATTCTTGGGCAGACACGTCAGTCCCACTCTCACAGGTTTATCCCACCTTATGGGCAACTCCACCCCTTGTGTGTCCCTAGCCCAGGGCTGGGCACTCCCCCCCCTGCCATCACAAGCTCTGTCTCAGCCTCCACTGTCCCTCACCCTGGTGTCAGGGATTCTCTCTGACAGCCCTGAAGACCCCCGGGAAGGCTTCTCTCCTTGGTCACAGCCCAGACAGTGCCCAGGTACCACCTCTCCATGGAGGTAGCAGCTGCCCAAGGGTTCCAGATTTAGAGGCCACAGCATCATCAAAGGCGCCAGGTCAGGAGCAGACCTACCTGTGAGCTCCTAAAATTGCTTCTAGCAGTGATGGAGACACCCAACCTCCCCAGGTTTTGCTTTCCTCACAGCTCAAGATCTAACCTAACTCTTCCCCACTGTGAGTCAAGACTTGTTCTTGTCCCCATGGAGACCATAAAAATCCCAAACTCTTGTCTGCATTAGCACAAACAAGAGGCAAGGCTGCTGGGGAGAAAGTCATTCTTGGTACAGGCCCCACTCATCTCACAGGGCCACCAGAGCTGGGGAAGTTTCCTGACAAATGGAGCAGCAATGGAGGGGACCATGGTGCTGCTGGTCATGCAGCTCGGCCAGGATGCCACCTTGGAAATGCCATATCCTGCCAGTGAGTTGGTGACAGTTGGTCCCTCTAAACAATCCTCCCAGGTGGTCTGGGATGGTCCCCACTGCAGTTCATCCCCATCACCATGCCTGGAGGAGGAGCAGAAGGTCCCCTCAGCTCCTCCAAGGCATCACCTACTAGCCTCTGAGCAAAGGTGTCAGCCTCTGCCTGTACTGCCTGGACATCCAGAGTAGGACACAGGGAAATAAGGGCAATAAGCAGCAATTTTAACACCCAGAACCACATTTCCAACTCATCCTGCCAGCATCCTTCTCTCTAGACAACCCCTGGCAGGGCTGGGGCCAAGGCTGATCACCTCTGGGACCAAAACTGCACTAGTATGGCTGTAGGACACCCTGTGAAGGAAGGTGTTTGGGCCACAGGCTGCCACAGGGGCCCCACACTCACTGAGGAATCTGGTAGGACAAAGGTGGAAAAAGCAGGGATTTTGGTGAGGATCAGGCTGGTGCCAAGCACCTTTGGAAGGCTCTCACCACCAAATGCAACTGTTGGCCTCCATGGTGCAGCTCATCCCAGGGAGCAGAGTATGAAGCCACACGGCTGGGCTCTGCCACCATTCCCAGCACCAAGGAGCTCACTGGGAGCACCATCTCCTTTGAGAACAACCATGTGCAACTCATCTTGAGGGAAAGCACCAGCTCTTGCAAGACTTGCCCAAAAGGATTCCCCAAAAACATCTCAGAAAGAAGTGCAAGCTGCTAACTGGGTCCTTCAAGAGGAAAGCAGGTGGGGGCTGCCCGGGGGAAGAGCTGCTGCTGCTGGAACAAGGAGAAACTCCAGGAGACCTCACGGACCAAATTCCCTCGTTCCCAGCCTGACACCTCCCAGATGTGCTAACGTGACCCCAGTGTGTTGGTGACGTGTCAGGAGGCCACTGCGATGAGACACGTGTGTTCCTGGGGGGCCCCAACACCTCCACATCTTCTCACCACAGCAGGGGGGTCCTGGGGAGCTATCTAGAACATTGCATGCTTGTGTCACACACAAAAAAAAAGGGTTAAAAGGGGGCAATAATAGACACATAAGCATGTGGTATTTTGGGGGGGCTTTTGCTGGACCGAAGGGATTTGCTCTCAGTGGCCAACTGGAGGAGAGAAAGCTGGGAGTGACAGTAAGAGGAGCCATCCAACCCCACCAAACCTGGTTTTACTTTTTCACTGATGAACAGGACATTGGAAGGCAAGTGGTGGCAAAACTTTAACTTCACCCTGCAGTAAAAAAATACCCACGAGTGGAAAATGCTAATGGGCTCTTTGTGGAGGTGAAGTCAGGGAAGGAAGGTGTGTGCTCCATTCCTAGCATTCCTCCCCAGCTCCCTTGGGAGAGCAGCAGCGCTCCCCGGGGTCCACCGGGGTGCCCAGGGGTGATGGTGAGGGCTGAGGATCCTGTCCTGCAGCATCGCTGGCTCTCCCACCTGGGCAGGGCTCTGCATCTTCCCTTCCCGTTGCGGGGGCAGAGGGATGGGACCAGGGTCTGAATCCTGCCGGGGTCCAAGAAACGAAATCTGGGCAGCACCTTCAGAAACACCGAGGGTGAGGGTCCCTCACAGACAAGCCCTCTGTGCCCTGTGGCCATCCTGCTGCACCCCAGTGTCCTGCCACGTGCACGGCCTTCACCTTGCACCCCTACATCCAAATGCCAGAGCCTGCTTTAGAGCAGGGCACCTTGGGCTCATCCGAGCTGGTGGGATGTCCTCTCCTCCAGCCACCCCACGCTGTCCCCACTCCTGCAACACAAACCCCAGCAGCAGCGTGGCTGTGCTCCCCCCTCCCCGCGCCGGGCCGGCTCCCTCCCAGGCACATGCTCCAGGGCACCGCGCCAGCAGCTAATGGGAAAGTTCAGGGTCGGGGCGAAGCGCGGGGAGAGGCACATAAAGGGCTCATTGTGCAGCAGGGCTCCTTCAGCTCTGCTCATACAGGGCTCGCAGTTCAACAACAAAACGCAGCCCAGAAATATGACAAGACACCTTTTTCCCAGGCTGCTGTTAAACTCTAATTAAACATTTCAGCACACTCAACCGAGGGAATGTCTGCTTCTCAGACCCAGGCTATCTCAGCTGGAAAACATCTCCTCTGGTGCAAACAGGATGGTGCAGGTTGACCCAGAAAGATGCCCCTTGGATCTGGGGATGATGTGAACCCACATACCAGGGTGGGTAACCTGCTCGCATCTTCAGGCCAGCAAGGGGACCACTTGCTGCTCCTCTCTCCAGAGGCTGGGGACGAGCTGGAGCAGCCCAAGAAGGGGCTGTGCAGCCGGGCACGCCACAGGCAATGCCACCGCCAACGTGGCTGGTGCTTCTGCCCATCCCCACCACGGGACCTGGGGGACCCTGCACCTGCCAGGGCAGCATCGAGGGAGCTCGGCCTGGGGAAGAGGCAGAATTGGCACCATGTCAGCCCAGTGCAAAGGAGACCCAGGCTCCACGATAGCCCCAAATCTGGCCTTTGTGACCCCGAAATTGCCCACCGATGAAGAGAGACCGTAACTCTGCCTTGCCCATGTGTTCGTGCAGGACTTTAGGCAAGGTCTGTTGACCCACCGTCTTAGAAACATTTGATATGATGCCTTCCAGCAGCCACCCAGCACGGGCCACAAGCTTTGCTTTCAGACCTGGGAGGTTTTTGGAACTTAGAGCCCCTGTTTGAGTAAAGAAAATTCTTCCCAAGCTTCATCACTCTCATGGTCAGTCCCTGGGGCCCCTGGTTCCCCTCCAGACCTGGAACACAGTTTGGCTCACCTGCTCCAGGAGTCTGGATAATTAAAAATAACCCAACAGACAAGCAAAATGTTGGATTCTCATTCTTCATGTGCTTCACAATGCACCGACCATCATCACATCTCCCTGTGACATTTAAGTTGATCTTAAGTCTTTCCCAACACCCCCCCTCATTCCACCTCCCGCAGCCTCCTCCATGTTTGGGCAGGAAAATTGGGCTCAAGCCCCTTTTATGTCTCCCAGGGAAGCAGAGATGCTCCCAAACTTTTTTTTGACCCAGAAATTTCCAAAGCTCAGCAGGCAGGAGGAGATGACCAGCCTCGGGACAAAAGGGTCCCTGTGAAAAGAGCCAATACAAATGGCATCTGCTTCCAAAATCCCATCCTTTGCTTTCCTCTGGGTTTTCCAGGGAGCAGAGGACAGCTTAGCCTCAATCCCCTGAGAGGGGTTTGCTGCTCACCCAGCATGCCTGCAGGACTGTGTGCCACCAGGGAGGACAGGGAGGCAGTGCCACCGGCTTTGTGTCACCAAGATGTGGGAACCACCACACACCCTTTGAGTGGCATCATTGGAAAACCCAGTGAGGCTGGAGCTGGTGTCCTGCTATTTTAAAGCATGAAGGAGCATGAAAAGAGCATAAAGGGGCCAAGCAACAAAGGCAGGTGCTGCCAGGAGCAAGGGGGGGTATAAATCAGCAGAAAGGGGCACGGCAGCTTGAAGATGCCTCGTGGATCACTGGATGCCAGGATAGGCACAGTGATGGTGAGCGGGCACAGCCTGGCACAGCAGCCAGACCTCCTCACACTAATGAACACAGACCCGGGCATCAGCTGCAGGAAATCCTCAGAACCTGGTTTGTAGCAGACACAGACTGTACCTCCAAAAAACCCCACCTCTGATGCTATAAAGTGTGACCCAGACATGCGGAGGGGACACAGTGGTGCTGAGCTGCTGGCATTGAGGTAGCTCAACTACAGCATCACTTGGCCCACCAGAACATGAACCCAGGGGAGCAGCAAACCAAGGATGGGCAGCTCTGCTTTTCTGGGGACTCACAAACCACCAGCTTTCCCATGTGCAACCTCAGCACATAACAGGTCACCCAGGAAAGGGTTACACAAACCCCTGCCATTTCTAAGATTGTTAAGTGGTGAGAAGGTGTCTTGCCCCAAAGGAAAGACCAGGAGGGGAGTGACACTTGTAATTTGGCATCCTGTGGGGGTGGAATTTGGCAAAACTGGTCTCTCCTGCTCTGAGGACATTCCAGCTCCCCACACGAGCAGTCTGAATTGAACTCCCTCAATAAACACAGCAGCCAGGGGTCTAATCCAGCTCAGACCCCCGCAGTTAGGGAAGCAGCAGCATTGTGCTCCTTGGGGAGGATCCCATCCCTTCCCATCTCAGCAAGGCTCTGGGCCTCCAGCCACCACCAGTGCTGCTGCAGTTCCTGCCACTGGGCTGGCAATTGCCCCTGGGAACCCTCACCCTGGCAGCTGGGCTGCCCCTGGGGGACACTGTTAACAGAGAGAAAACAGCAACACCAACCTGTACCTGGTACCCCCTGGCATGGCATGTGGCTGACAGCCCTGGAGAGGCCACAGCCACGCAGGGGGCTGTCTCCAGGTGCCACAGACTCACAGGGCTTGTCTCCCTCCTAAGCCACTGCAGCAGGAGGGGGTGGGATGCTGGATTTAGAGAAGGAATCTTGGTTTTTCTAGGAAAAGCAAGGCAGGGCAGCGGGGCCCTTAAATCCTCCCTGTGCTGTGCTGCCCATGCTATGTGGGACATGGGTGCCCCCAAATCCTGGCCCACCGAGGATGCCCTGGGTGGCACTGTGAGCCCCAGTCCTGGCACAGACACGGCTGCAAGGCAGCGAGGGAGGTGACTCAGGATGAGGAGGTGACTCGGGATGGGGATGCAGCCTGAGGACACTCCTCATGGGGCAGCACACATGCCAAGGGGGGGGTCACCCCACCTTCCCGCACACCCGGCCCCGCATCCCTGCTGGGCACCGGGACCCACAGCCTCCCTGTGGGACCCATAGCTGGGGACCTTGTGACACCGTGATGGGGGTGATGAGGGGCCAGATCCTGACTTATCAGCCGACTGTTTCCCAGGCTCTTCTGCTGGCTGTCCCCCACTGGGACACGTGTGCCCATGGGATGGGATCAGGGCGCAAGAGGGAAGCAGGGACAAAGGCTCTGCACCGTGCTCCTCCTCCCTGCTTTTGGCAAGGCCGGGAGACTCCGGCTGGGAAGGGAAAAGGTTCCCAGGGTGAAGGTGTTAAATACCCTTCTCCCGTGCTGCTGTCACCTCGCAGTCCCCGGGGTGTGAGAATCAGACTCTATTATCCCCTCATTAGGAACTAACATACTGTACTAACCTTTTCACATGAAAGCTATGGTCTATTCGCCAACAAAAGCTGATGCTTGGTTCCCAGGAGTGGAAAAAAAACCCCAACCCCACAAGCACTTAGCAGGGGCCTGGGGGCCAGCCGTCCCTGCTGTCCCCATGCAGACCAGGCAGATGCTCTGGGTGGAGGAAGGGGCTCCACGGGTGAGGGTCCAGCTGGGCATGCAGCCCCGGTGGAGTGGAGTAGAGGAAGTCCCCCGGGCCTGAGGGATCCTTCTTCCAGACCCAGAGATGGCTGGTATCCCTCCTGCCTGTCCCCTCTTCCTGGGGACGGATGGATGGGCTGTGGGTAGGGGTGCAAGGGGGCGTCCCCCCTCCCCTGGGACTTGCACTGCAGGGAGCACTTCCCTATCAGGGCACAGTGCCCTGCTGTCCCCTAGACAGGGGTCCCAGGCTCACAGACCCTCTTCAGCCTCTGCAGCTCACCCCAGGCTCCCCATAAGAAGATTGTAGGGCTCAGGCTGATTCTTCCCACACCACTGACCAAAGCATGTTGGGATTTACAAGATCCGAAACTTCCAATCCTCTTCAGACTACCCTGAGAGGTGGGAAGCGAGGCTGGGAAAGCATCACCAGGCCATGGAGATACCCATCTGCACAACACCTGGGGCCCCAGGTCAGCATCTGGACTGGTCAGATTTTATGAGCACAGAGCACAGCAGGCAATGACCTCCCTGCAAAATGTGGTGGCAGCAGGGACGTGCATCACCATGGACTACACCTCCCTGCCCCAGACATTGGCAGACATTGCCCAAGAAGATGAACAGTTGGGGTAACATCCTCCTTCATTAAATTGAGCTTCTGCCCATCACAGCTGGTTGATACTGAGATAAAGAAGGGACTGGAGGAGCCATCTTGAAATAAAAAGAGTTTTCCTGGTACCTTCACTTCAAAAATATCTGCTCTGCCCAATTTTTGGCTGGAGACCTTTGACAGCTTGGGAAAGTGGGCTTGAGAGGTGCCCAGGGCCCCAGTGGTGCTGAATGCCTGAGGAGTCCCACACCCGGGGACACATTCCTGCCTTCCCACATGGCTGCGTGACCCCACAGATTCCAGATTCACCAGCCACCTTGCAGCCTCAACCAGCTCCCCGCTCATAAAGAGGAAAGCAGGAAGAAAGAGGAACACGTGCCCATTTTTTCCTTTTTTCTTCCCCTTCCTCCCCTGCCTGCCTCCACCTTGCAGGCAGCTGTGAAGGCAGCTCCCTCTCTCACCCCACAACCTGCCTGTCCCTAAGCGCTGGGGGACTTTTCCAGGCCTCCCAACTATCCCTGGTGTGGGGCAGGGATGGGGTGACTCTCTGCTCCCCCGACTCTGTTGGCGGGTCCTGTTGCAAAGAGGCTGGTGGTTTTAGCATTGTAACCACATATTTATTAGATCCTGGCCTGAACCCACTAAGCTGTTTCACACAGGCCACCAGCGACAGCTTCCAGAGCTGTCTCACTGCCATGGGATGCTGTGAAGGTGTCAGCAGTGCTACATGCTGGTCTGCAAAGTAATTGAATTAAAACCAGTGAAATGTTTCAGTGCTGCCTGGCTGCTCCTCTCTGTGACACGGCAGGGTGAAGCAGCCCGGGGTGGCCCAAAGCACACACAAATGCTCTCCTGGGCTGGCTCAGCTGCTCTTTTCAGAAGGTCACTTTTCTTCTCAGCTGCTGCAGTCAGATTTGGGTCATCAGGTTTGATCTCAACATGTCAGAGGACTGGAATTCAGGAGGAAGCAGAAGCATGATAAACGCAGGCTGACTCCTGGTGTGTTTCTGGGCTGGTTTCAAAAAACTCTTGGTTCACTCTCAGTGCCTGGCAGACAGGCTGGGAAACCCGGTGGCAGGTTTAGTTCATCACCCAGGTCCCTGCCCGCTGCGCCAGCACTGCCCATGGCAGCACCTCTGCACACGTGTCCATGTCATGGAGATGAACATGCAGGGGAGTTCTCACTGCAGTTCAGAAGTACCTTTGAGCCACAAATTGAGCCAAGGCCATGGCCATTAAATTTTGTGCAAGGTGAGAAGCAATCCTTACCCAGCAGCCGGGGTGGACAAGGCTGGAGGGGGGAGAGCTGGTGCAGAGGACAGGCACAGAGCTGAGTGGGGACCCTCTTCCCCCTCGCCATTGTTCCAGGGCTTCCCAGTGCTGACCAAATCTCACAGGTCCCGAAGAGGTTGGTGCTCTGCAGGGAGCAGCAGGCAGAGCACTGCCAAACTCACTGCAGCTGTGAGAGCGGAGTGGCCAGGAGGGTTTGCCTGGTGCCTTCAGCCCAGCCGGGCTCCCTGGAGCTCCTCCCCAGCTCCGCAGAGCAAGTGGGTCCAGCGTGGGCCACGTGCATCTCGCTCGTGTCCAGCACAGGTGGCAGCCCCCGACCTGCCAGGAGAGCAGCCAGGAGACACAAACAGAGAGATGCTTTAGAGGACAGCTCCAGATTTTCCACTTTCCCCCCCCAGAGGTCTGCCTGAACCCAATCATTGCAAAGCCACCCTGAGGTGAAAATGCACTTCAAATGCAACATTTTAAGCTGAAACAAGTGATTCCCCCTCATTTTTCAGCTCAGTCCAAGCAGTGATAAGCACAGCGCAGTCCGGGTCATGCAGATGCCAATTCAGACACCTCTTTGGCTCCCTCAGCATCCTCACCCAATGCTCTCTGCAGGTCCCCAAAGCCTTGCTGGTCCCCACCTGCCACATCAGGGGGCTCAGTGCCCTTCTCCTCACTGTCCTGTGCTTGTGGCTGCAGCTGGTCAGGGCCTCTGGCCACCACCAGCCTGCCAGGAGGTCCTGTAGACTGGCAGAGCACTGGGACACTCTGGAGGGCCAGGGCTGGAGGATAAAACCCTCTGAGCTCTGCCTGAGGAGCCTGGGGCCAGCCCTGGTAGGCTGCAGCAGGGTAGAAGCTTCTCCTCCTCAGCCCCATCTCTTGGGTACCTGCCAGGTTAAGGCTCTTCAAAGGAAAAGCACAGGTTTGGCACAAGCTCTTGCATAGAAAAATGATACACAGAAATGAAAAATGGTCCTTCACCAGGTACCTTTAGGGGGAAGCATCTTGTGCTTTGCTCTTGGAGGCTCAACCTCAAAGTCCAAACAAAGTCCCAGTCCAAACACGCAAGTCCCAGGCTTGCTGGGGAAGGTGAGGGTGCCCATTGTCACCCCTCTGCATGAGCCACTGGGGACAAACCCCACCAATGCAGAAGGGTACAGGGACCTCTGAAGCAGAGTGTCCTTGGCAGTCCAGGAGATACTTGCTCAGCCCATGGTGACTGACTGACTGCCCACAGGATTCACAGAATCATAGACTCACAGACTGGTTTGGGTTGAAAAGGACCTTAAAGATCATCCAGTTCCAACCCCACTGCCATGGGCAGGGACACCTCCCACTAGACCAGGTTGCTCCAAGCTCCATCCAACCTGCCCTTGAACACTTCCAGGGAGGGGGCAGCCACAGCTTCTCTGGGCAACCTGGGCCAGTGTCTCACCACCCTCACAAGAAATACTATCTTCCTAATGTCTCACCTAAATCTCCCCTCTTCCACTTCAAAGCCATTCCCCCTTGTCCTCTCACTCCCCGCCCTTGCCAAAAGTCCCTCCCCAGCTTTCCTGTAGCCCCTTCAGGCACTGGAAGGTGCTCTAAGGTCTCCCTGGAGCCTTCTCTTCCCCCAACTCTCTCAGCCTATCTCCAGAGCAGAGCTGCTCCAGCCCTCAGATCATCCCTTTGGCCTCCTCTGGAGTCTCTCCAGGAGCTCCATGTCCTTCTACCCATGTTGGATACCCCAGAACTGGACCCAGCACTGCAGGGGCATCTCACCAGAACAGAGCAGGGGAAGAGTGTCCTCACTTGACCTCCTCCTTGGTCATGCTGCTGGGGATGCAGCCAAGGACATGGTTGGCTTTCTGGGCTGCAGTCACACACTACTGGCTCATGTTGAGCTTCTCAACATGATTCCTACTCCCCCAGCTTTAGGCTTGGCCAAAGGATTGTACATAACCAAAGGGAACCTGCGGCAGTGCTGCCTGTGCCCTGCTGAATTACAGAGTCTGAGCAGAGACAGCAGAGGAGGATCTGACAGACCAGCCCAACACAGCCACCCCCTCAGAGAGCACCCAGGTGGTCCCGGCACAGCTGAATCTGCATCTGCACCCAAAACCCTGGGGCTGGGCTAAAGGGAGCGCATGGTGCAATGGAAGCATGGCACAGGGCACAGGTCAGGAGCCGTGCCAGCCTCCCACCACATGTGGCACAATGATGGTGTGACATGGCAACGCTTCTGCTTGGGGAGAGGAGTACCAGGGACAGTGGACACCCAGGTTTGCTGTGCCCATGCACAGCAAAGCCATTGAGCCCTATCCCTGTCCTCACCATGCTCAAACCAGAGATGGAGATTTTGTCCATGGCTGTGTTGCTGCTGCGTCACCACTGCGTGATGGCACCTGACACCGGGTGACAGGGACAATCCTGACAGCCTGGCCAGCAGGATCAGGAGTGGCATGTCTGCTTTTGTGTGAGAACAACCCCTGCACCCTTTCTCCTTCGGCAGACACCCCCACAGCCTCCAACATCCTGGTGGATGCTCAGTGGGTCCTGCTGACACTTTGGCACCTCAGCTGGGTGGGGATGGTGGTGCTGTGGCCTTGGGCTCGGCACAGGGCCCTGGGAAAGCCCGGCGCTGGCTGCTGCCGTCCCGCTGCGCAGCAGAGATGAGAAGAAAAACAACTCGTGGGGCTTCCCCTCACCTCCCGTCCTCGCCCTGCGCCGCAGCCCCGCTGGCTCTTTCATCTCCAAGAGCCAGCAGCCCTTTCATCTCCCGCCCGGAGGTGCGAATTCCTCCCCCTCACCTCAGCCACCCCCGGCACTGGCCGCTCACGCCGGCACCAGCGCTCAGCCTGACGCTGCTGCACCAAATGGCTGGTGGCCTGGCCTGCAAGATCTTGCTTGCCAAGAGGGGGGTGGCGGGTGAGGGACTGCTGTCAGCTCTGCCACCTCTGCAGTCATCAGTAAAGTACTCAGAACCCCCAAAATCTGGCTCCTCCCAAGTGCTGGCAGAGAAACTGAGGTACCAGGATTTCTTCTGCTTCTCCCTCCAAGTAAGACGATCTCGGGCTTGTGTCTGGTCTCTTTCACATTTGCTCCAACTCAACTCATCTTTGTTACCTTGTACCGATGCAAAAGAGCCCACCGGGACGGGGAGCAATGCACCCCCACAGGCACAGGGCCATGCAACCCTGGCCTTCCCAGCCCCGGAGGACAAGGTTCTCCAGCCCTAAAGCCTGAAGGAAACGTCCTAGTGGAACTGTCCTGGTCACCCTGCCTGACCTCCAGCCCAGGTGGGAGGGAAGATCATCATCATCCTGGCAAACAAGCGGGCAGTTTATGGTCCAGCTATGGCTTATCTTTGGATTCTGGTTTAACAGTGACCCTGGAAGTTGCCCCATGGACACGAGTCCCATCTGAGAGCACCAGCTTTCAAGGCTGCTTTCTGACTGGTCCAATGCTGAACAGTGGAAGCAATCAGCATCTGTTGTTAATGGAATCGTTTTGCACGAATGCAGCAACCAAAAGGTTAATATCCATCCAAATGTAATCTGACCCTGCAAACCAGTCACAAAACTCAGCCCTGCAAAACCTGACAGTCTGTCTTAACACACGCTGAGGCTCCCAGTCTGTCTTTCCCTGCCCAACCCAACCACCTCAGCCACTCGCCTGTTCTTGCTTTTACTGTTTATCCTTCTAACTACTGTTTATCCCTCTAACATAACTTGACTTAGGGCATTGATGAAAAAGACTTGGGGGTGCTGGTGGATGAGAAGCTCAACATGAGCTGTCAGTGTGCACTTGCAGCCCAGAAAGCCAACCGTATCCTGGGCTGCATTAGGAGGAGCATGGCCAGCAGGTCTAGGGAGGTGATCCTCCCCCTCTACTCCACTCTCATGAGACCCCACCTGGAGCACTGTGTCCAGTTCTGGAGTCCCTGCTACAAGAAAGATATGGATGTGCTGGAACGTGTCCAGAGAAGGGCCACAAGGATGATCAGAGGGCTGGAGCACCTGTCCTATGAAGACAGACTGAGAGAGTTTGGGTTATTCAGTCTGGAGAAGAGAAGGCTCCAAGAAGACCTTACTGTGGCCTTTCAGTATCTGAAGGGGGCCTACAAGAAAGCTGGGGAGGGACTTCTTAAGATGTCAGGTGGTGATAGGACTAGGGGGAATGGCTCCAAGGTAGAGGAGGGTAGATTTAGATTGAATGTTAGGAAGAAGTTCTTCACCATGAGGGCGGTGAGACACTGGAACAGGTTGCCCAGAGACGTGGTGGAAGCCCCATCCCTAGAGGTATTTAAGGCCAGGCTTGACGGGGCTCTGAGCAACCTGATCTAGTGGGTGGTGGCCCTGCCCATGGCAGGAAGGTTGGAACTAGGTCATCTTAAAGGTCCCTTCCAACCCTGACAATTCTATGATTCTTCTTTGATTTCTCTTCCCTTGGGACACCCAGCAACAGGGTCTGCAGAGCTGAGTGAGGGGTATGTGGGCTCAGCATCCCACTGACAGAAAGGATCCTCAGGTGTCCCAGACAAATGTCCTAAGGACTCCAGTCAGACAAATGCAGTCTTTTGGGACAAGGGAACAATTGCCCTTGGCCCTCTCCCAGCATCGGAATAAAGGAATGAAGCCAGCCACCAGCAGCAGCTCCACACCACCTTATCCAGCCATCCCTGCCATATGATGGAGGCAGAGTGTCCTGGTTTGAGCCAGGATGAAGCCAATTTTCTTTTTACTGATTTTTTTTTCCTTCAGCGAACTTTCTTTTAAGTAGCAGCAAGTTTTCCAGCTAGTGGACTGATAATGCTGGAATGTTTATAGATACATCAAGGACACTTTGCTCTGCTTGTTGAATCTTCCACTTTGGATACTAAAGGAGCAGAAGAGTCACATCTACAATGCTCCTGTACGGAGAATGAGACTAGACAGACAGCAAAGTTAGCCAGAGAGTATTCCACAGCATACATAATTCAGGGATCATGGAAGTCAAGCCCCTTCCTTCTTCTTCCCTTCTCTCCCGTCCATGACTGGTGTCTGGGGAGGACTCCATCTGTCCATCCCCGTTGATCCCCAGGCTCGTGCATCCCTGCCCCTCATCCCTCTCCCCTCAGCTCCTCTCTGCTCTGCCGCTCCCTCCGGCAGCTCCGGGACATTCCAGGACTGCTCACAGCTCAGGAGATGCCGGGGGAGTTGTGGGGGTGGGGGGAGGTGATAGGGGTTTTGCACATTCCTGCACATATATAAATTTTTTCTTTTATCATTAGTATCTAATTAAAGCTATCTAGTTTAGTTTTCAATCCAGAAAGTCTCTCTCCCTTTATTATCTCTCTCCTTCCCTACCTGGGTGGGAGGGGGAGGGGATTGAGGGCATTATTGTTGCTGGTTTGACTGTCTATCCTGAGTCAAACCATGACAAAGAGGGAACCCCAAAGGGAACTGAAGGCTCAGAGAGGTGGCAGGGACAACGCTGGGGTGCAGAGGGCTCGGGGCTGGAGCAGTTCAGGCATCTGGCCCTGTTTGTTTTGCTTCAGAAATCTGGATCCTACATATTTAAACAATCCAGCCAGGAGGACAGGAGAGCATCAGGCCCGTTGTTAAGTGCACAGGAAACAGCTGTATTGGACTAGGCAGGGCTAAGCTAGTGACTCTGAGAGCCTGGGAATAAATAACAACAACAACAACAATAATAATATCCTCTCCTGTTGCAGGACTATTTCTTTTCTACACAGGAATCCAACAGCTGCCCATGGCATGGCATCTGGGGGTCAGCTGGGTCCCTTCAGCAGGTTTGCAGGAGTTTGCCATGGTGGGAGAGGCTGGAGGTAACATTTGCCTGATGGCTCAACTGAGCACCCCAGAGGGGCTCAGCCTGGCCTGAGGGTGGGCAATGCTGTGCCCCACAGGGTTTTGGAGGCAGGTGGGCAGGTGCTGAGCTGAGGGAGGGTGCAGGAGATGTCTTTACAGCAGGTCGGGCACCCAAATGGAAGTGGCTGGAAGGACCATCTCCCTCCAGAGCATGGTCCCCTTCCCACTGCTGTGGAGCTGCCCCCTGTGCCTGCAGCATGTGCCACAGCCAGGCACACACCACTGGTGCAGGACAACACTGATGTGCAGGACTCAGCTCTGTCTGGCTGTTCCTACCCCAGCTCCCTCCAGCCCCATGGGTCTCTGCACCCACAGGAGAGGAGGAGGAGATTGGCTGGTGTGGTATGGGGTGGGTGTCCAGAGGAGCCAAGGCAACACTGCTGGTTTTGTGCAGGGACCTGGCCAAGGACGGTGCATCCGAAAACATCTAGTCTGCTCCACACAGGAGAGTATTCCCATTCTCATCCTCATCCTCATCCTCATCCTCACCCTCACCCTCACCCCCATCACTGCCCCACATCTGTACACACTCCCAGGCTCACCAGGAATGCCCCAGCCTTGCCAAGTCAGGATCTGGGCACAAGTGGGTGGTGGCAATGGCACATGGTGTGGTGGGTCCTTGTCCCTGGGACACACACAGTGCTGGGAAGGCATTTTGGGCAAGGCCCTGAAAACGTGGCCAGGTGGCCACTTGCTGCTTCCACCCACCAGGGAGGACCCAGATCACTGCATGCTGAAAATCCCACTTCTTGGAAAGCCGTTCCTGTTCCTTTCATGGCTCTTTGAAAAAAAACTTGGCTGTTGCCCAGACCTAACAGAGCTGGGCTGCCCCTCCAGCTCCTAAACTCCCAAGTGACCTCCCAGAATATTTCTATGGCTGCCCACACAGATTTCCCAGGAAGGCCAGTGAGTATCCTTGGCGGCAGAGCAGCCACGTTCCCGCTCTCCTGCTTGGGCAGTCCCATTAACCAGGGTAATCTCAGCTCATAGAGGAGGCTTTTGTTTGTCCTTATGATGTGGCAGGACATGGTCAGAGGACACGGCAGCAACAAATGTATTTGCCGTTTTTCCCCATTTGCCTCCCTGCTGGACACAAAGCCTGTGGATCCCCCTTGGATATAGCTGCTTAGACCATTTGGCTTCCGGCTCATTTCAGCGTTTGGGGACAGCTCTGGAGTCACCCTGGTGATCCCTGTGCAGACCCTGGAGAACAGGGTGCTGAAGCCTCAGCTCTCAGAGAGCCTTCAGCAGCAAAATCAGGTTTCAGAGGGGACACGATGGCTGGGAGAGAGTCCCAGCCTTGGGACTTGGCTCATTTTCTGAGATGTAAGAAGAAACGTGTAGAGCCAGACCAGGCCCAGGCAGCTTGCAGGGTTCAAGGTCACCTGCAGTTCCTCACTGTCAGGTCACAAGGGGAAAAGCCAGAGGCGGGATGGAGGGATTTTCCCAGCAGGCTCCTACCCTGGCACGCTGCCTGTCCCCACATGCTCCACGATGCTGCAGTGAGCCCAAGCACCAGATGCAAAGCAGCTGAGCTTCATTCAGCTGCTCAGGGCAGCTTTACTGCACACCCACAGCACTTTGGCAGGGAAATTCCCTGCCTGTCCTCTTCCCGAAAAGAGGCCGGAGCAGGATCTGGACCAAGTCATGGGTCAGATCCAGTCCTCGGATCTTCTCCCACCTCTCTCAGGGTCTCAAGTTGGAGATTAAAACTGTGTAAACAAAGAAGAGCCTGAGGATGACGGAGATGCTCAGTCCATCAGCAGGTGTCCAGGTGGGGCGAGAGTGGACACCACAGACCCCCCCCAGTGCAGGCTTGGAGCTGTGCTCTCATCCAGCAGCCCTTTCCCGGCATGAATTTTTGGCATGGTCCTTCTCACCCCCTCCCTCTGGGAAATTTCACTGATAACGCTGGGGCTGAGATAAAGAAAAACGCCTCCACATTCCCACCCAGTTGTCTGCTGGAGCATCCGTCCTGTCCAGCCCTGGCTCTCCCGGCAGCAGGAGGGGAAGCACAGCTCTGAGCCCCACAGGCGATACTCGGCTCCATGGGACCCCCCGAGCATCTCTCCTGGCCTTGTGAGTGGGTCAGCAGACACGGAGCATTGCTGGGACTGCTGGCCCTGCTCTGGGCTGGCCGGTCGGGTTCCCACGTACCGCCTTGACGTCACCCCGAGAGCGCAGGAGTGAAAGGGGGGCCCTCGGGTGCCTGACAATAGCGCTTGCCTTCCCCATCAATAGCAGTGAGAGACACGCTGGGCTGACACGGAACTGTGCACAACAAAAGCCAGTGTCCGAACAAATCTTCTCAGGCACTGGGTCCCCCGGGTGACCTGGGGTTAGCCCAGACTTTTGCTCCTGCCCGGCCCTCCGGAGCAGGAATGTCCCTCCGCACTGCGCCGTGGCTGGTTCCCACGCTTCCAACCTGCTTTGCTATTTATCAGCAACCGGCCTCTAATCCCCTTTGTGAAGGTCTGATTCAAGCTCAGCACAATGTGGCAAAAAGGGAGGGGGTGGGTGGGAGATGAAGGAGGGGAAAACAGTCCTTAAAGAATGAAAATCAAACCCTTTACCTTTTCCCCTCTCCCCAGTGATGGTTCCCTGGGGCTTCTTTAGGCTGTCACCTCTCTGGCAGTGCCAGGCTGTGTGGGAGCCAGGTGGCTCAGCCTGCTGGAAGGGACTCATGGTTGGATGTGACGATGTTTACAGAAGACACATAAACAAAAACACCTGTGTCCCCTCATGGGTTAATTCAGCTTTGATGCTTCCCGCTCCTTCACAACCCTCATCCTGCCTCTCATCCTGCCACAGCTTCACCCATCACCTCCAGGGACGCACCCACACTCCTCATACTTTCCCAACAGGGATGGAGGAGTGTGCTGGACCATCATCGGGGGTATCCATGGGGGAACAGGGAACATGAATCCTTATTCCCTTCTGTTCCAACTACCCCACCACAGCTTCCCCCTGCTACAGCAACATTCCCTCTTCCCAAACCTCTTTGAAGGGAAATAACCCAACAAAATTTTCCCAACCCCACAGTGGTGAGAGCTGGGTGCAGGTGCCCTGTGTTGGACTCTTGCTCCATCTTCCTCGGAGCTGAGGTCCTCCACCAACTCCTGTTTGCTTAGGGGAGGATTTGCAAGCCCTTTCCCCAAATAACTTTGGAACAAAACAGTTTCCAAAGGCTGCACTACTTACAAATGAGGGGTTTCAAGCTTTTGTCCTAAATCCAATGCTGTTTTCTTTGCAAACGGTGGAGGAAAAAAATAAAAGAAGAGATGACCTCGAATACTAATCTTGTTAGGTTAAACTGTTCGCTAAACAGATGGAGGTGGAAGGCAATGGGATTTTTGTCTTTTTGAGGAAGGGGTTAGGTTTGTAGGGCACAGAGGTCATTCCAGGCAAACTGGCAGCTTTGCTCTTTGTGTCACAAGAGCAGGGAGAAAGTAAAGTGGCAAAAAAGGTCCAAGCTGAAATGCTTCGGTGGGGTTTAACCCTCCGTTATTCTGAAGGTTTTGAAGGATGAAACCCCCAAGCCCTGCTCCATGCAGCAGGGTTACTCAGAGCCAGCACAAGGCCAAGGCACCACAAATGGGAAACACTGAGAAAGACCCTGTTGCTCCCCAACGCTAGAGCACCTTGGCATACCCCAAGGAAGACCTTTGCAAAAGCCACCATGAGGCTTCTCTGACCCTTGGCCCATCTGGGGAGGACACGAGGGATGGCAGTTCCAGCATGACCACCAGTGGGACACGCAGCAGCCACTGGGACCAGCTCCCAGGCTGACTTCATGCGAGGGCTTTTGGGCTGCCAGCAAGTTTTATTCTCTTGGCTGTGAACAGGAGCAGTGTCTCTACATCCCTCTGGAGACAGAAACTGCTTCAGCCAGAGGGTCTGGACCCACAGGGGAATGTGGCAGTGGCCACAGCACGGCCCCTCTCACTGCTCCTGTGGGCTCAGCCGCAGCACCAGACAGGCTGGTTGGGGCTACTGCTGTCGCTTCTGGTCAGGGTCAGGAGCTGAGAAAGTGACATTTTCCCCTTGTCCCCCAAGGCCAGGCAGAGAGCTGGCAGAGGCCCAGGTGCTGCCTGGCTGCAGAGGGGCTGAGGTGGCATGACCACTGTCTGCCCCAGCCCTGCATCCCTTCCTAATGTTCAGCTTTTGCAACCCCTGGGCCGAAATACACCGTGCCATGGTTGGGCTGGGGGGCTTGCCCAGGCCTGGCAGGGTGCAGCACCCACAATGCAGCTGCCCTGCACCCTGTGGCACCCCATGGGTGTCAGCAGTGAGGGAAGTCATCCTGGAGGAGGGCACTGCCACCTAACTGGGGGACATCAGGATCCAAAGGGTTATGGCAAAGTGCTGTGAGACACCTGGGACTCCACAGAGAGCGGTGAATGGCTGCTGGGTTTACTCTAAATCACTCTGGGTGTGCTGGTTTGGTTCTGTCATGGTTTTGGTAGTGGGGGAGGCACCCCAGGGGTGGCTCCTGTAAGAGGCTACTATAAGGTCCCTTGGCTCAGGTGGCCAAGACCAAGCCACTAGAGAGACAGTAGATGCACCTCTGCAATTAACATGTGAAAGAACTGATGTAAGAGCTGAAAGCAAAGAGAGCAAGGGAGAAGAGCTGAGCTGGAGTGGAGATTCTGAGGTTGGTGAGAAAGAAGGGGAAGGAGGTGCCCAAGAAGAAGTTCCTCTACAGCCCATGGTGAGATAGCAGGCTGTCCCCCTGCATTAGGGGAGGAGAAACACAGTGGAGCATCCCCTGAAGATGCCAGGAGGGGTCAATGTGGACCTGCAGCCCGTGGACTTGGATCTGCAGCTGTGGAGGACCCTGCACCAGGGGAGGTGACTGTTCCTGAAGAAGCCTGTGACCCTGTGGGCTCAGTGACAATACCCAGGGGAGGGCAGAGCTGGGACCCAGCCTGTGCCACTGTCATGGGCACAGGTGAACCCCCTTCCCCAGGTACCTGCTGACATCTGCTTGGGGACAAATGCTGGACAAGTAAATCCAGCTCACACCCAAGCCCCTCTTTCCTTGAGCTTTCTTGTGGGAAGAAGAGGAAAGCCAGGCTCCCTGCAGGGAGCTCCGACCTGCTGGTGTGACCCCATCCTGCTGTCCCTGTGCTCTCCCTGTGCCCCTCACCAGGCAGACCTGGCAGGCAGCATGGTCCTGTCTCTGCCAACCCAGGGCCAAAGGCTGGGCAGCGTGCTGTGCTGGCAGGCAGTGGTCCCACCTGGCTTCCTTCCCTTCCAGCCCATGTGTGCATATCCTCAGCCTGCCTTTACCTCGGCAAGTTGCTGGGCTGCTCCAGAGGGCACCAGGGGCGAAGCAGCAACAGAAATGAAAACACAAAAGTATGAAAAATTGATTAAAAAAACCCACAACAACCCCGACCGGATCTGACAAACTGGCAGCCAGAAACAAGGAACTGCCCAGTGGGCGAAACCCCCAGGGGTCCACCACAAACAGGATCTGCTCCCGAGTGGCAGGAGAGGATGTGGGAAGGAAAGGGAGGAGGTCTTGAGCGTGGTCAAGGAGAGGCCAGCTGGGAGAGGTGGGACAGCTGAAATGGCCAAAGCTGTCTGGGATCTGAGGAGATTCTCTCTGGGCAGCGTGCTCAGCTCTGGCTCAGTGACCTCAGAAGCAGTTGGCAGTACCAGACAACTCTGAGCACCCAAAAGTGCTCTTTAGGTCTGGACCCCAGAAGACTCTCTGCACCTGAGCTGAGACACAGGACAACCTTGTGCTGGACTTGTTGGGGTCACCCCAAAACTCCTTGAGTTTAGTTTTTAAAAAAAGGGTAAGGAGAGGGTGCTGGTGGTCCTTCCTGGTGTGATGTGTTCCCCTGAACTATCAGCATGGCTGAGCATCATCCAGAACAGAAGCCAAACAAAATCCCATGGGAAGACTGAGTACAGCTGAATCCCTGCTGAAATCCACTGCTTCCAGCCAGCATCCGTGACGGCGTGGCCAGCAGTGCCTGCAGCCCTTCTCTGCAGAGCTCCTTTCTCTGCCCAGGCCAACACCCTCCTGTGAACCAGAGCAGGGGCTCTTCGGGGGACAAGCGTCCCCTCCATGCTTGCCCAGCCATTGCCCAGCCCTGACCCCCACCCAGCTGGGTTTGCTGGCAACAAATCACAGGAACCAAGCAGCCACCGAGCCACCGCCAACAGAAAATCATGCTAAGATTAGGTTCACACATGGTCCCAGTTGGGATGAGCTCTCCTGGCTGCTTCCATCTCCCTCTTCCCCAACCCCCTGCAGACAAAGCACCCAATGATTCCTCCCTCCGGCTACAGCCGTGAATACTCCCTGGAACGCCGCAGCTGGGTCCTGCCAGAGCTGAAGCTGCCCACCCACGCCTGTGGGAGAGGGGACTTTGGGGACACTTTGCCTCACGTCCCTCCCTGGGGGCTGCAGCCACCGTGACCACATGAGGAGCAGTGTGGCTGCAGGCGCCTGGTTTCACTGTCACAATATGAGCACGTTCTCAGCAGGCACTTTCACACTCCCAGCCCCGTGTTGTGTGGATGCAGTGTGGTCCAGGCTGGGAATTTGCCATCGTGTGTTTGTTCCTCCCCCGGTACTCCAAATAAACAGGAGAAGTGAAAATGCAGTATCCAGAAAAAATGTGTGAAGAAGGAAACAAAAAGAAGCAGCAGCCAGAGTGCCCAGAGGCTTGGCTGGGGGCCCACGGGGCTGGGACAGTAAATAAATAAATAACAGTCCTGGTGTCCGAGTATTTGTCACCTCAGCCCACTGCCGAGGCTCAGGGGCTGTGGGCAGCTCCCTGGAGAGATGCACCGGAGAGCAGGATTGCACCGAAGCCAGAAAAAGGACAAAAGGAAAGATGGGGAGTGAGCCTGCTGCGTGGCCTGAGACCGGATACCTTGTGGCACCCAAATAGGGGCGTTTGCTCTCTCAGTCCCGGTTGTGCCAATCCCCACGCCAAGGGCTGGCACCCCGCACAGGTGTCAGAACAAGCTGCAGTGCTGTCTGCCATGGCAGCCATGAGCCGGTAGTCAGGAACACAAGGGAATTCACACTATGGCTGCAGCTCAGAACCCACCACAAGCAAAAGCCAAATGATAAAACGTGCCCTTGGCTCTGCAGCAAAGTTTCTACGGGACCTGCAGTCGGCATCGGCTGCTCCTCTGGTGAGCGAGCTGCTGGGCTGGGCTGCATTTATACCCCGGGCAGAAAGAACCAATTTCCCCCCTCTCTCCCTGTCTTGTGCCCACAGAAGCATCCTGGCAGAGGGTGAGGGCAGCACGGGGACGTGTGGTCTCCTGCCGGACACGCTGGCTCAGCAATCTGCCCCATTCCCCCAGCTCCCCACTGCGCTGTGCACAGCGAAGGCCCCAGAGACAGGACTCAAACTGTCCTGAGTTCAGGGGTCAGCCATGTACCATCCATAGGGTCTCTTCCTTTTCCATAAGGAGAAAGGGACACCAACTGAGGACAACTCTCCCCATTAGCATTTAGGGACACCAGGTCCCAAGACCTATTCATCCCAAACCACTGCTGCAGGTGAATAAATAGCTCAGACTGAAGCACCCAACATTTCAAAGTGTCCAGGAAGGTGAGATTAACCTCCCTAAACTGCAGGCCTTTCAAGGGGCTGGTTTCCCACAAGCAGGACCTGTGGTGGGAGCACGATGCCAAGCAGAGCCAACAAGGGTACTGGCATCTGCTGGCCACCCCTGCAGGTCCCAGTGGGCAGCCAGACCCACTGTGGGGGCTTCTCTGGAGCACCTGCAGCCCCTGCACATGCAGCTCACCCCAATGCACAAGCCCAGCACACACGCTTCCTCCTCCTCGCTATCTTCAGACCCTCTATTCACATCCAATTGATTTTAAGCAGTTTTCTCCAGCCACAGGTGCTCTGCAACCACTTCAAATCTGCAACACACAGTCAGGCAGGCAAAGGGAGGTTTCTGCTCCCAGAGAGGCAGAAGCAGCCTTCAAAGCTCCTGCTCTCTAAAGGCATTTAGAAGGTGGTCCAGGAGAGAAGCTTGAGGTGGACCCACCATGAGTGAGAGCCAGTATTCAGAGGCACCATGGGTAGAGGATTTGTGCTGAGCCCATTTCTGGGCCCTATTTCCATATTTACTCAGCTCTCGTGAGACCCCACCTGGAGAACTGTGTCCAGTTCTGGAGCCCCCGACATAAGAAGGACATGGAGCTCCTGGAGGAAGTCCAGAGAAGAGAGAATTGTGGCTGTTCAGACTGGAGAAGTGAAGGCTCCAGGGAGACCTTATAGTGGTCTTGCAGTGCCTGAAAGGGACCTACAGGAAAGCTGGGGAGGGACTTTTTACAAAGGCTTGTAGTGAGAGGACAAGGGTTAATGGATCAAAACTGGAAGAGGGGAGATTCAGGTGAGACATTAGGAGGAAATTCTTTAGTGTGACGGTGGTGAAACACTGGAACAGGTTGCCCAGGGAAGCTGTAGAAGCCCCATCCCTGGAAGAGAATACTGTCTTTTAAAAATTATTATTTTTTGTTCTCTGAACATCTTCCTGGAGGAGAAAGCAGAAGTGAGGAACCTCCCATGCCAGACAAAACCATAAATGTCTCCAGCTATTCTGTAAAGCCATGAAGGAAAATACCAACACAGGAGCCACTGGGGCCATCAGGTGTACTGGGGCCAACGTTGCTGGCCTGTGATGCCCAGATCTGAAAGCTAGGGCTGGGGTCTCCTGAGGACATGAGTCCTCGAGAGATGTTGGGTGAGAATCCTCTGGCTCAGTGGTCTTGAGCATAATTCATACCTGAGCACTGATGTGCTGTGCAAGTGGTACCCAGTGATGTTCACACCTGCCCAGCCTGGACCAGTCCTGCTGACCTGCACCCTACCACAGCTCCTCTGGTCCATGGGACCTGAGATCATGTCAGGACACCCAAAACTCACCAGGCTTCAGGTATGTGTCTAGTGCCTCTGCAGCTGCCATGCCATGCTTGGCAGTGCCAGGGTTCTCAGGCCCATCTTTCTTATGTAGAGGCAGGCCTCAGGGAGGCTGATGCTCCCCAAGGAACAGGAGGTGAGGGTGGCCTTGCCACCAGGACAACCTCACTGCCTCGCACAAGGCAAGTGGGCAGAGCTGGGGGTCTGCCAGGCTCCACCAAGGCCAGCTCATCAGGGCCCAATTATCGCCCAGAGGTATAAACCTCTCTGTGACCATCCAATGCATGGCTAGAAGTTTTTGCTCAGCCTGCACCTTCCTGCAGAGCCCAACAGCCTTGTAGCCCCCTCACACGCATGGGCTGCAACTGTATCCCCTGAAGCTTTCCTTCCCCAGGGTAATCTAGATGCAAGATATGATGTTGTAGTGAAACATCAGGGGATTTTTCAGGGAGGCTGAAAAAGGCTCACCAAGGACTCAGACAGTGACCAGACACTGCAAACAGATGGGGGAAGAGAGGGTCATCAGAGGAGACTGCAAAATAAGGTGAGAAATTCTCATGTTCTGTGAGCAAACGTCCTCATCTGTCATGTGGGGGAAAGCTTGCTGGGTGGGAAAAATGTTTGTCTGTCAGAAGAGGAGAGAAATATTGGAAAGAACCTCCTGAAATTAGAAATCATGTTGGTGCCAACTATAAACATTTCAGTAGGGTCAACAAATAAAACACCCAAGCTGGCAGCTCCTTCCACACAACCCAAAACCCAAACTGCAAAATCTTCTGGTTAGGAAAAAAATCTCTGTATTGTTGTGCTCCCCACAGCCTGAAGCTCAGTTTCCAGCTCTGGCACTATTAACCTCCTCCATGGACATGCTAATGGAGATAAAATGGTCCTAGATGACAATCACAGCCTGGGGCACTCCCTGCCCGAATCAATCAACTTGAGCAGCTACTGCTATTGCCAGAGTGAGAGATTTGTTCCACGCTTCATGACTTACATCAGCCCATAACTTCCTAGATAATATTTCTTTCAGCTCCACCAGTTCCTCATTGACTTTTCCACTTTATCTTAGTGAGGGTATCACATGGACGTTCATGCACCAGCAATTGCATGCAATGGTTTATATTGAGGAAGTCTGTTGGAGACTGCCAGCCCTCAGGCAAGGCTGTCATTTTTTTATATAGGTCCAGATCTTCCTCACAAAAGCAAAAAGACCATTTTGATAAATGTGTACATCCCCCTCAGCCTACCACTGAGCAGCCTTTCCCCAGGGTGGAGAACTGGACCCTTCCCCACAAAGTCGATTGTACTTGGAGATCCTTGGATGAGACATGTTGGGGACATTTTAAACAGCCATTGGCACTGAATTCCTTAGCCTGGCTCCCTGTGGAGATGGTTTTAATCTGGCAGACAGAGCTTCCACAACCTCTGCAAGGCAGCCAGTGCTGCGATGGTGAGAGCTCCCAGACGTGATGCAGAAGCAGCTGCTGCAGCAACCTGTGTGTGAGTGGTTGGGCTCTCATGTCACCCAGCCAACAAAATATCCCCTTCTCCTTCGTGAAAGACCCAACTTCTTATTTCTGATCCCGGAACAAGGGATTTAAGTGAATTTCTGGCCATGGCTGGGGATTGACAAGACATGGAGTTTAACTGCCCTGTGATACTCCTGGATTTTTCCTAGCCAGGTCACTTATGCTCACAGAAGGTGCTGAGTCCTGCAGTCCTGCTGCATTCTGCTCCCTCCTAAAGGGGTGGAAAGGTATCCCCTTCCAGGGATAGCTGTGGATACTGGTGGTGCATGGGGTTTCAGCAGCACTCCGTGATGCCCAAGTTCCACCCTCACTGTCTTGACGAGACCCAAGAGCAATGTTGAAGACTTTGCTTGATCCCTCCCCACCACAGTAGCAATGTGAGATAGACACAGGGCTGGCTGCAAGCTGCATAGACTCTTAAGTGCAAGCAAAACCTGCTAAAAAAAAATGATTGTCAAAGGCAGAAGGGGGGAAAAACAAACAAACAAGGAACAAAAATGCATGGACTGAACTGAAAAAGCTAGGGCAGAGAAAAGTCAAAGAGGAGCTGTATGCAGATTGCATCCACCAAAAGTAGCCAAAGAGCAGAACGTTGCACTGGGAGGCAGAGATGTCCATTTAATGGCTTCTCACATAGGCTGAAGCAACCACAATGCACTGGGCAGTGAGGATGGGTGACGGGAAGGGCTGCAGCCCTCTACAGTCCTGTGTGTCCCCAAATCCATCCCTGCTAAGATGGACACTGCCAAATCTTCCTACACATTTGTGGAGAGCATGAGAAGGCAGAGGAGGCCAGTGCGGAGCCCCTGGGGGCTGGGCTGGGCTGGCCTGGGGGCACCAGGGGCTGCTGAGGCAGTGGGGGTGCTCGGCATCACACAGGGACCACCGGGGATGTCAGCAGGGATGGGCTACAGACAGCCCAATGAGAACACAAATATCATCACAGGCAACTATGGGAAAAGTGTGATCTTTTGGTTTAAAGAAGTTTATCAAGGCATTGGGGTATTTTTCATTACGAGTTCTGATTTTGAAGTTTTTCACCTTGCTTTAGAGCTGGTTGAAAAACAAGATGGGCTTCCCAGGAGTTTGGGGGCAGAGAGGACAAAAAACGTCATTCTTAGCCCTGAAACTTGGCTGAAAGACTAAGAATTGGAATTAATGCATATTTGGGGGCTTCCCTCTGCAGTGTGTATCAGGAAAACTTAGAAAAATCTGCCCCATAGGCAGAGTTAGGAGGGACCGTAAGGGGCTGGGGGGTCCTGAGTCCCCAGGAGCCCTCGCTCCCACCCCAGCCCCCACTCAGGCTGCCCAGTCTTCTTAAGACCCTGATTTGGACCCTGATTAGCACCTACAGGGACATTTGCTGGCCCCATTTCCCGACACCCGCAGCTGCAGACAGACCTGAGCCTATCACCCTACAGCCCCATTGGGTTCTCAAAACCCATGGAGGCAAGTTGGTGAGCAGCCAGAGCTGGGGGATGTCTTGTTGCCATTCAGCTGCCCCATCCCCACGAGGGGGATCCCCAGGAGCCTCCACTGCAAACCATAAAGCTTGTTTTTACTCAGCGCCAGAAAATCTTCCCGGAGCAGGGACCGAGGGGGATCTTGAAGCCCAAAGGTTTCTCCAGCAGTGACGAGTGGTTGGGGGGTGATAACCCCACTCCCCTCTAGCCCCCCAGCAGGCAGGCTCCCTGCCTGTGATAAGGGCAGAAAACAGCTGAAAACAAACAAACAGTTCGAGTTAATGGGGCGGCAGTTATTTTTGGCCTAGAGGGAGTTCACACACTCTGTGTTGTTTTAGTAAATAACTGTAAATGGAGCTTGTGGTGCGGGGAGTGGGCTGGGAACCGGCTCGCTCCAGGCAGCAGGGAAGAGCCGCGTCTTGTCGTGCTGGTGCTAACAGGAAACCAACTGCCTCATCTACCTTAGCACCTCTCTGTACTCACACTTTCATTGTCGCCACATCCTTCGGCAGCCACATCAGAGAGAAGCCGAGGGGGCAGGGCAGGGGCAGGCAGCCTCTCGCCGTGGGAAGGCAGCGCTGGGGCTTGTCACTCCGGCGCCGGGGGGCAGAGTCCCGGAAGCCCAACAGATGCATGGGAAGGAGAAGCTGCGGCTCGAGCTGCCACCATGACATTGATAATGCAACCGCCATGTTGTCACCCCAGGACTGGGTGAGGGGATGCAGGAAGGGCTGCAGACCCCATTCTGGACCCAACCATCCTTGTGCCCAGCGTCGATCAGGGCTTGCTGCTCTCCTGCCTCCCCAGCATCTCTACAGCATCTCACATGCCCAGCTGTGCCTGGCGAGTCCGTGACAGCGCCTGGGTCAGCAGGGCTCAGAGCAAGGGAGTTTTCTACGGAGATGGATCCTGCAGGAGAGCCAGGATTACCTCACACCCTGGCCTGGAGATGGGAGCCTCTGCATGTACTGAGATACAAAAATAAACATTTTTCTTCACCTTTTTTTTTTTTTTGAAAGAGTGATTACACTCTGGGGTGTCTGGGATAAGGATGCTGGGTGCCTGCAGAGGATTTTAGTGGCATTGGCTGAATTGGCCTGACTCCATAAAACAGATGCAAGTCTTTTCACAGGCAGAAAGCACAAGTCATCAGGAAAATACTCATAAAATCAAGCAAAACATCATCTCAGTAAGAAAAGGATGATTAGAAACAACCCCCTTGCATGGCCCGTCATCTCAGAGCAATATGACCTGAAAATAAAAGACAGTTGTCAGCTGATGCCTGAGCAGAAGCTAGGGATGGGGACACAGGGTGAGGTTCGAGTGGCAGCATCAGGCTCATATCTGAATTTCTGTGCTGCTGCCAGTTTAAATCAGGCTGCTGGTGACATTTGCTTGGGGAAGTGCTCCCTGACCCCATGGCAGCAGGATGAGGGTGAGGGAGTAATTGGGAGAGACAGCTGTGGCGCGGCCACATCGCCAGGAGCTGTGGTGATGGACCCGTGCCCAGACCACAGGAGCCAGGCCCCTTGCACCCAAGACCCTGCTGCTCCTGCTGGCTCACAAACTTCCAGCTCGAAAGGAATAGAACACTGAAGACTGCTGGGAAGCCATCAGGTTTAGACATAAAAAAAGCCCACCTAAAATCAGACAATAAAATCACTGTCATTTCAGCAGGGAGAGGGGAAAAAAATGACCTAGCTTTCCACTGTTCTAAATCCCAGGACCACTGGGAGTTAAAACTCTTGGAGCATCTTACATGCAGCACCCAGGTGCCAAAACTGGGGATCTTTTCACCCAATGTCTGTTCTATTTTGGATCCAACTCAGTAGGTGAACGCAGACAACTGAACGGCAGCAATGTCACTGAGCTGGGACACCAAAGGCCCTTCAGAAAACCTCCCTGTGAAAGCCAAGCGAGTGGCTTGCAGCCCCCAGGGCTGGCAGCAAGGTGCTGGGGGGTTCATGGACTGCAGGGGACCACGTTCAACCCAGAGGCTTTGATCTAACACTTCTGCTGAGCAGGACTTTTTCCCAGGAGAGTGGCCTGGCCAGGAAGTGAGGTGGGGATGACAATGCCCTGTCTCATGGGGTTGTGAAGGAGAGGAACAGGTTAGTAACAGCACAAGGTTAGTGCTGAAGGGATGGAGAGGAGCAGACACCCTTTTTCCACCCCTATGCCACCTCGCTGGCTCCTCTCTATATCCTGTGGCATGAGGATGGGTGGTGCAGGTCCATGGTGCAGTGCCACAGCAGGAAGATGCTCGGTCATCCTGCAGCACCCAGGGTGAAGGACACAGCTGAGGGCTCCCAAGATCCTCACCAACCCCAGCCAGGCCCATACTGGTGCAGCTGTAGCTGCTCAACTCCCAACTAGCTTGGGGCTGTGTTCACTTCTGCCCAGCAACCCCCAAGCCAAAGCAGCTAGTAATTAATCACTTGGAACAATAAGCAAAGTGACTCTCCAGGAGCTCCTCTCATGACTGGTGCTTGTCGGGCTTTGAAGGGACACTGGGAGGCCACCCAGCTGCTCACCCCATGCCAAAAGCTCAAGGGTGGTTTGGTTAAGGAGGAAAGAGCTCCTGAGCTTGGGATGATCAGTTAGTCCTGGCTGCTGCATCTGAGACCCCAGCAAGGTCTGCATCTGCTGCCAGGAGCAAATGAAGATGAACAGGCTGTGAACTTTGTGCTGCCTGTAATGCCAGCACCACAGAGAGGAGCACAGCATGGCCAAGGAACATGGGGTGCTGGTGCCAGCTTCCCCCCTGCCAGCTTCTGCCCAGGCTCCCTGGGATGGGAGCAAGCAGTGCGGGGGCTGAGGAGGGCTGGAGCTGGGGAAGGGTCACAGGAAAGGAAGAAGGAAGCCATGATGGTGGAAGTGCTGCAGAAGAAGGCACCTGATACTACCTCAGGAAACAACGCCGTATCAGCAACTTGCAAGCTAAAAAGTCTCATGTATCCATGTCAAGGTTTCAGGGTCTTTTTTCTAGTAGGGAAGTGCCTGTGAAGGGTGGCTGGGAATGCTTTTTCTGCAGGTTTCTAATACGCCCTGAGGAATTGGCCCTTGGATGGGGGCTGGGCTGTGTGACCTTGAAGCTGCAGCTGAATTGCAGGGAGGGGGTCAACCACCTGCAGGGGCCTCACTTGCTTTTCAATAAGAGCTCAGCAAATATGTGGTCTGTACCCTGAATATGTACATCCAGAACTGAAGCTCTAGGTGGAAAGGCCCCTTCCCTCTGGACTCTGTCCAGCCACCCAAAGTGTTGCCAAGGCAGGTCTCATCCCCAGCCCTCTGGGGGGCAAATCCTTGCACACACCCAGTGATAGAGGCCCAATGGCTGCAAACAGGCTCCTCTTGTGCTCCAATGCTTGTGCCATGCCAATAAAAGGCATTTGTAGCAGCTCAGGCCAAGACCCAGTGTTTATACAGCCCTCCAGAAAGCCTGGCTTGGTATAACCACAGCGGTGGCTCCTGGAGATGTGAGATGAGAACTGAAGGTCTCAGAACCAGTCCTAGGGGCTTCATCTGCCTCTCTGGGGGATTTGCTGCTCCTTGATTGCTGCCATGGGGAACAGAGGGTCACTTTTGTTGGATGATCTCATCCAACTTTAGTTATATCTGCAATACAAGTCCTAAAAACACTCTGTTTGTAGGCCCATAAAAGGCTTCCCTGGGGGAAGACAAGAATTGAAGACAACTGACCTTAATGATGTTGGAGAGATTTATGGGATCACCTTAAAAAGATTTATTGGAGGGCTTTTTTAATGAGCAAATAATTAGTAGATTTATCTGCTTTTAGATGCCTTGCTGTTTTATGGCCTTAGCAAAATCACTTTCTAGGGTTTTTAATAAAGTCTGAATGTGCCCTACTTCCCAGGTCCAACTCAGAGTCACCTGCCCTGGGCACCACAAACTGGGGAATACAGCTCTGGGAGGCAGGGCTGGGAGGGCCACCCTTATTTTTGGGGACAAATCATACAGAAAAGGAGTATAAAAAGAGGAACAAGCCAAGTAAAGCCGCTGGTGAAAGGCAGGGCTCTGAGAAATTCGTGTACAAGAGTGGTGAGGCCAAAAACCCCAGAGGGAGTCACAGGCAGCAGCAACTATACGAGTCTGGCAAGGGAAGGGGCTCTGGTGCCCTCTCTGCAGTCGTGCTTGGTTTTAGAGATCCAGGGAAGAAAAGTAGCTAAAAAAGATGGCCTGTAGGTCAGGAAAGGTGCCTGTGCAGGCAGGGCCAGGCTGTGGAGGCAGCACTTTTCCAGTGAGGGCAGCACATCCAGCTCCCCCAAATGTGTGGGGCTCTGTGTTTGCAACATCAGCTCCCACAGGGAAAACGTCCCTTCCAGATGCCTCTTCCAATCCCTGGGCCAGCTGCCCTCTGCCAGATCCAGGAGCTGCACAGAGCTGGCATCCCCCTGCTGCCAGAACAAGCCCTCCATCCCCCCCTGGGCCACAGCTCCCTGCAGTCCTTCTGATCCCATGGCAGTGGGGACCTCAGTGCAGCTGCAGCGCTCGGGCAGCGATGGGAGAGACCCCAAAAGCCCTCCAGCAGCTCCCTCCACAGAGCTCTCCAGGTCCCCATGCTATGTCTGAGCTGCACTGACCCAACATTTTTGTTCCTGGATGAGAAGCCTGCACACTTATTAAGTTATTTAACTTAAATGAGCCTCACCTGGGTCAGATGTGAACTGCACGGGGCCACTCTGCACCCACCTCCACCAGGAAGGTGGGCTCCAGGCAAGGGAAAGCCCCATGGCATTTGGGGTCCCATGCCCTGGGGCTGGCAGGTCATTAGCTCACAGCTCATTAAGTGGTGATGGAGAGGAAGGAGCATGGATTGCCAAGCCTGCAGTGACTAAGAAGCTGTGCCAAAGCTGCACATTCATCACTCACCTGGGAAACACCAACCAGGAGCATCCCTGGGAAAGTCAGGGACAGGGAGATGTTCCCAGCTGCTTTGCCCCAGAGCAGCCCCTGGGAGTTGGTGGCACAAAACTATTAGCAGGGTAATTAATAACCTGGAAAGGAGGCTATAAGGGAATGTAACTGCCTGTGGGAAAAGCAGAATCCAGAGCAGTTTGTGTCAGCAGGAGGTGGTCCCGGCCGGGGTCATGCCATGCTGCAGCCCACCGGCCCACAGGAGACATTCACTCCTGGTCAGAGAGCTTCCCAGGGGCTGAGGGCACCAGCCCACAGCCCTGAACAGACCCATGGTGTGACTCACAGGGGCAATTTTAGTATTTTCCTGAGGTTTAGGGCACCCAGAGGAACCACTGTAGCAACAGCAGAGGTGCCAGTAGCCTTGTAGCCTCGTGTGGGTGGTTCATCCAGCACAGAAATGAGCTGCCAGCCACACATGCAGCCAGGCTCCCAACAAAAACAACCCTCCATTCCTATCTTTTCAATTGTTCAATGAAGGAAAACCTTATTCCCAGGGCTGGCCTGTCCTTCAGGTTTTTTTACTTAAGCATGAACACTACCAAAGTTCCAGTACCTCCTTACAAAACAGTGTATAACATGAACTAATACATATTAGTAACATTAATACACTTTCATACTAAATAGGTAGGGAAGGGGGTTTTCTTAACAGCCCCCCCCCCACCCCCAACCTCCACAGCACCCAGAAGCCACCCTTTGCCACTGAAATGATTCAGGCTCCAGAAGAGCTGATTACTCCCAGGATGGATCATCCAGTGTGTGGACCTGGCTGGCAAAGGGTGGCTGAAAAGAAAATGGTCCCAGAGTTCACAGGGTCTGTGAGAAGAGTCAGAGGCCAGAGCTGCACATGCTGTGTCATTAGTGGCTTTTGCTGCTAATTGGGCACAGGCTGCCAATCTGGACTTATTCCAGTGGAAAAAGGAATCTCTTCCCTGTTTTTTTCCCAGACAAGTCAAAGGTTAGACACCTTTAAAGCCTGTACAACCACTTAAAGCTTTCGACACTGTTGCACTTAAAAGCTTTGTTGTGGTGTGATTCTGCAGTTCATTAAGAGGCAGAGCAAACCCTCCATCGTTAGGACAGGTCTGGCCCAATGAGCCCCGGCCCCACCACTTCATTTCCTCCTGCTGTGAAATTCCCTCTGGCTTAAAAATTCCCAGAGGAAAAGACTCTGTGGGTCCTGATCCTGCTCCACCTCTGTGCTGCCAGACACAGCCCACACTAAACCTCTGAGAAGCTCCATCTTTCTTAATGGCATATTGGGTAACCTTTCATTTTTTTATCAATGTCCCTGCCTTCTCCTGGACAGTGAGAGATGTGGCTTCAACAGCCTGGCTATACTAAGATTTACTAAGCAAAACCTTACTTGATAGAATTCTTCCAGACCTGCAGCACTCCCACTTTTCCTATTATTTTCGACAGAGAGAGGGTAGGGTTGTAAATCACACGTGTCTCTAGAGACAGATGATGCAAACAGGGCAATGGCAAGAAGTGTCCATTGCTTTGGAAAGGCTGGTGCAGAAATAAGTTGCCCTGTTCTTAGTGCAGGTGATAAATAAGAGATCTCACATTTCAAACCCATCGAACTTTACAAAATAATGAGCAGCTATTGCAAACTTCTGACATTTGCTCCAGAGACCTGTAAGAGCTGCTCATCTGAAGATGAGCTCCCAAGTGCAAATGCTTGCAGAGAGACAGCTCTGTCCTGCTGGTGGGTGCTGGCACCTGGCTCCCATCCTGAGCACTGCCACAGCTACAGCAGCACTTCCCTCCCTGGCAGCAGCAAAGGAGCTTGAGGGGATATGAGCAGGGGGACTCTGGAAGGTCAGGGTCCCTGCAGAGCTGGGGACCATCCTCTCCAGGATGCTGCAGGGACTGACAGGTACATGCTGCTGGTGGTAGCCATCCCGTGGGACACAGAGGGGACACCACAGAGTGTCCAGGCACATGGGGAGAGCAAAACCCCATGGAGCTGACAGCTCATGGGAAAGCCTGTCCTGGAGCCCAGGCATCCTCCTACGGACACAGGAGCTGCCAGGAAAACGAATGCTGATGAGTCTTAGCTGTACTGTGGGAATCAGCCTGGCTGGCTCCATGTTTTTTATTTGCAGTACTGGTGATAAGAAAACCAGGGTGTTGTGGGAAACAGGAAGACCTTATCTCCCATCCCAAGCCACTTCTCCTGCCACAGCCTCAGGTTTTTTTTTTTGCTGGTCCCTGATGCTACATGATATGGGATAGCAGAGAGTGCTTCGTGCTTCTGCTCTGTGCCTCAGTCTCCGTGCAGCCCTTCTGGAAGCACCACTGAGCCTCCAAGTTGCGCCAAGAGGTTTAGTTTATTGCCAGTATAAACCCACAGACGTGTCCACAGGGTCCTCCAGAAGCACAGCAGAAGCCACAGTCTGCTGGCAGGAGCTCTCTGCCCAGGTCAGCCCCCTGTCTTGCATGTACCAGAGACAAGTTTAGGTAACAGCTGTCCTGAAACAAGAGCTTTTGGAGGTGCCAACCCATCAGTAGGTAAGGATCATACTACATGCCAAAGTATTAAGACTAGAAATACTGAAATCCCAGATAAAAAGGACTAACAGCTCATGAGCTGCAGGTGCACTTCTGAAAACCAGCTACAGAAAGAGGTGGCTCTGTAATCTGCAGGCACCTCTGTAGATCTGCAGTGTATGAGGCATTGCCCATCCTTCCAGTCCTCCACCTCCATAGCCATGTCTGGAAATGTGGATGCTACTGTTGGATTTCCAATAAAAACACAACCATTTACTTCCTTCTCATTCGTGGCTGTCAAGCACTTCATCTAATAGCTGCAGTATGGGCTGGAAATTGATTGCATTAGACAGTTTAATAGAGAACATACTGGTGGTGTAGCACTAGAGCCAAGACTCCCACAAACCAGGACCAAAAGACAGACCCTTGAATCTCTGTTCAGACTCTGAGTAAAGCCCTTATGGAACCAGAACAGCAGCTCTAACTCCTGATGGTCCCTGATCTGTAATTAACCCAGTTTGCTGGTGCTTGTCACATTCATTATCTGCCTTGTGGAATCATCAGGAGCCCAGGCTGAGGCTGGGGACACTGCTGCACTGGGCTCTGTACGAACAGCAGATAGAAACAAGAGTTCTGCCCTCTGAGTACATCCTATACGGACGTTTCCATGCTGGCTGAAGGCTCCTGAGCTCAGGTGCTGTGGCCACGGAGCTCAACCCCAGCCCAAAATCTGCCCCAAAAGTGAAATGAGCTGAGCCAGGGTATCAGTGCAGTATCTACCTGGGGATAGTTGTTGCCGATGCTGTAGCCACGAGACCCTGACACTCCTGCCCCCAGTGGTTAAAGCCATCCCCTGTCTAAAGCCCCATGGGACCAAAAGTCATTTAAAAATGCCAATTTTGGGCCCTTTGTTTTGGATAGGCTTACATGGAAGCTTTGCCTGAATCCCCCCAAAGCCAAGTCCTGGACATTACAGCCTGTTGATGCCCATGCCCAGGGGCAGGTGCCCAGCTCCCAGCCTCGAGGATGCTCCACGGCAGAGCCCAGCCCCAGCCAGGCAGGGGTGGCACAGCCTGGGCAGGGGTGAGGGCTCAGCCAGTTCCCCAGCCCCAGGAGTGAACTGGAGAGGCAAGCATGGCTCCGGAGCCCATGGGAACATGGGATTTCAGCCCCATCTCTCCTTCAGCCAGCCAGCAAAGGGGTCCCGTAGGTTTTGGTTCCCAACCAGGGATCAGCAGGAGGCAGGACCAGGGCTTAGTCATGTCCTGATCCACCTCTAGTGACTCCTCTGAACACCTCCTGTATAACTGAGCAAGAGCAGGGCCTGGTGTTGCCAGCGGCACCTTCAGCCTTCCCCCAGTCCCTTTTTTGGTCCCTGTCCCTCAGTGAGATGCTGTGGTGCACGGGTGATGGAGACATCTCGGTTTGGATCTGGAGCCTTTACCGACAGTGACAAGGATGGAACCGCTGGGGAAGGAAGGAGGCAACAAGAAAGTACCCTGACCCGGGCGAGGAGAGGAGAAGGGGATTAAAGGGAGGGATTAGGAGGGAGAAAACTGAAGGTCATCCTCAGTGAGAAAGAAATGAGGCAGCAGAGCCTGCTCTGCCCAGCCACCCCTCCTGCCCCCGCCCTGGCTCCCAGCGGCGCGGCACCTCCTTTGTGTCTCCTGTGACCCAGGGATTATGAGTGTGGGAACAGGGCCCGCCGGGTTCCCTGCACACTCCTGTGGCCTCATGCACTCACAGAGCCGAGGACAAGTCCTTGTTTGGGGGGGGAAGGTGGTGAGAAATGGCTCCTGCTGTGGCTCTTTGCTGGGTGGCTGGTGGGCTGCGGTGTCTGCTCTGCCCTCCCACTCGCCCCATGCTTGCAGCTCTGTTAGCAGGGCACCATGGTGCTGCCCGGGCCAAGAGCAGAGATGACACACAGGACTGTCCCCTGGCACACAGCAGTGACACTGGTCACCTCCCATCACCTCCGCCTGGGGCAGCAAATGCTCCTCGTGTGTGGCACAGGGCTGTTCCCCCAAGGCTGGTAGGTGCTGTTTGTGCAGAGCCCAGCACTGGATGTGAGAAACCTGGTGAACCAGAGAGCACCGAGTCCAGCCCCTGCAGGACCTTCAGTAAAGACTGGACTGGTGCATCCAGTGACATGGCTGATGGTGCTCCTCACTGCGGCAGTGACACTCAGCCTGAGTGAATCCTGACGTGGGTATTTCATCCTATCCCACTGCGCTCTCGAAATCTCAAAGACACAAAAAGTCCTCCCAAGCCCTCCCTCTCCTTCTCCCCTTCTCTCTGTGTCAAGGAGCCATGGCAGAAGCCTGGTCCCACAAGTGCACCTACAGCTATTGTCCTTGAGGATCCCCCATGGCCTGGTCCTGGTAAATGCCTTCCCTGTGGGGAGGAGAGCCCACCTGTGCCCCTCGCATGTCCTCCCAGCTTGTGTGTCCATGGGGCACCTCTGCTGCACCAGCAACCTCTGGTTTGGACGCTCCCACTACGACTCTCCTTGAGCACCTGGACCATCCTGGCATCCCTCTGAGGGCACAGCCTGGCCACAGGGACCAGAGCAGAGGGAACAGAAAGGGTTTGACAGGAGCATCAGCTCCCAGAAAGTGTCAGAAAGGCCAGCCCATTATTAACAACTAATTAGGAAATGTCTGTCATTATTATTATCCAAACAGTCCCGGTAAGGAAGGCTCCTTACCTTAGGAAAAAAATGGAACTTGGCTCCAACAGTCCACAAATATAACAGCCCACTGTGGGAAACTCCAGACTTTTGTAAAAACAAATAGTCTTAGTTTTGCGCATGAGATTTTATTTTTAAATATGCCAAAGCCAACGGAACGATTTTTCATGGAGCTCTGTAACCCCCGGGGCTGGAGGGGCAGGGCGGGAGCAGAACAGGCACCTTGCTCTGCCAGGGTGGCCACTGCCTCTGTCCAGGAATGGACACCTCATGTGGGGCTCCTCCTTATAGCTCAGCACCAGCCAAAACCCATCACAAATCTTCCATTAAAACAATAAAATGAAGCCCAAAGGCAGCAAAGGGGAGCAGTGCCATTTCATCAGGGCATCTTATTAATCCTTCTTGGACTTGATACCAATTTATGGCAAAACCAAAGGCAGAAGCAATGGCAGCATTGGATTCAGTGGCCTGGCTGGATAGATAGGTGTTTAATTTAGTATTGCAATTAAATGGGATCATTGTTTATCATTGCTAAAGTATATTCAGAATGGATACAGTGGTTAAAAAGTACAATTTTATATATATCAGAATTTGCCTAGAAAGACATTCCCAAGCAATTCTATGTCACACTCTATGGAACAGGTATTATTCAAGTCCAGCTCTAAAGCCATTAGCCTACGTACACCTCCTCAGGCTTTCCAGTAACTCCCAGTAACATCAGGAGCTCAGCCTAAAGGATTGGGAAATAAATTAGCTAGAGTCTGGAAAATGGAAAGTGCTCCACGATTGAGCCGCACTGCCAGAGGGATCTTCAGCTTCCTTCAGCTCAGAGGAACCTAATGAGGTTCAACAAGAATAAGTGTAGAGTCCTGCACCTGGGGAGAAAAAACACCAGGCATCGATATAGATTAGGGGTTGACCTGCTAGAAAGCAGCCCCATGGAGAAGGACCTTGGGGTTCTGGTGGACAACAAGTCATCCATGGCACAGCAATGTGCCCTCGTAGCCAAGAGAGACAATAGTATCCTGGGATGCATTAAGAACAGTGTGGCCAGCAGGTCAAGGGAGGTTCTCCTCCCCCTCTATTCTGCCCTCATAACACCACATCTGGAGTATTGTGTCCAGTTCTGGGCTCCCCAGTTCAAGAGGCACAGGGATATGCTGGAAAGAGTCCAATGGAGGCTACAAGGATGATCAAGGGACTGGAACATCTGTCATATGAGGAAAGGCTGAGAGACCTGGGGATGTTTAGTCTTGAGAAGACTGAGAGAGGATCTGATTAACGTCTACAAATATCTGCAGGGTGGGTGTCAGGAATGGGCCAGTCTCTTCTCAGTGGTGCCCAGTGATAGGATGAGGGGAAACGGTGCCAAGTTACCACACAGGAAGTTCTACCTCAACATGAGTAAAAACTTTACTGTGAGGGTGATGGAGCCCTGGGATGGGCTGCCCAGAGAGGTTGTGGAGTCTCCTTCTCTGGAGACTTTCAAGACCTGTCTGGATGCATTTCTATGTGATCAGCCCCAGGTGTTCCTGCTGCAGCAGGGGGGTTTGACTTGATGATCTTCAGAGGTCCCTTCCAACCCCTGTGATTCTATGATTCCTCTGTGGATCAATGAAAAGGGAACTTTTCCAGTTGTATCAAGTATTTTCAAGTAATGACACCAACCAAATACCACTCATACTTTTTTTCAAGAAATCAGGGAGCAAAGACGTAGCCAGGCGACTAGAAATTCAAGAAATGAGTATTGTCCAAACACACCCAAGGGAGCACATGGTCCTGGGTGCCACCAGGTCACCCATGGCTGGCAGCAAATCCTCAAGCATTGGCATGCAATGGCTCGTGTGGCCCTTTAGGAGGGTTAAGATGATGCTCACTCAGAAACCATGAGCTCTCTGTTTACTTCATCTCATATATGGTGACTACTGCCATCATTTCAAAGAGCTGACAATGATGAAAACAAGTGGAACGATCAGGAAGGAAATTAAAAATAGCCCTCATGTGGCACTGTGTCAACTGCTCATGTTTAGATTTTAATTTTATTTTTTTTATTCCAAGTTTCTTTGATAAAATATTTTCCCATGCTGAACACACTTGGAACGTCCTCTCCATCACGGCATTCCTGATGGATGAGCCAGGCTGCTGCAGATCCTATGCCAGAGCTGTATTCCCTCTGCTCTGTGATTCTCACTCCCACATCCACACCTTTGGGACCTGGAAGTCATTAATCATCACACACCAACCAGGAAGGTACCTCTGAAGGCAGAAACACTATCTTGGACATGGTACAGGACAGAAATCAAGACTCTTGACAGCCAGCACGAGACTGGGACCACATCTCTGCTTGGCTCCTGCGCTCTGTAGCAGTAGGTAGGATTTTCAGCATGGAGACTTTCCAGCCATGGAACTCAACAATCTTGGTAGAAGGCAGATGTTTTGCCATCCTGTAGGCTCTCATCTATGGAGGAAAACTCAGTGGAGACCTGGGGGGTCTATCTCACCCATCTCCAGCCTGATGGTTGGAGGTGCCTACAGCCCAGCTGGACACCATGGCACCTGCTCATGCTTGGCAGAGGAGAATGGGGCGACTCATCTCACAAAGCAGACAGCTGCCAGGGGATAAAGCAAATCCTGCCCCACATCTCACTGGTGTGTGAAAGGTGTCTGAGCCCCCCTGCTGTGCCCAGGCCACCCAGAGACCCCTAGCTATCAGATGTCAATGCTCACCATACCATTTCCAAGTTCAGGATTCCTTGGAAACATGAAACAAAAGGATGGTGTGATTCCAGCATCTTTGAACAGACATGTTTTTTCTGTTTTTAAAAAAACTACAAATCAACATTACATTTTTCACTCACCTTTCTATTGAGAAAGCAATCACTGGCCTTTGGGTTTAGTTCATTTTTTTTTCCCTTTATGTTTCCTTTTCAGACACCTTCCTACGGGCACAGGTTCCAAGAGAGATGGCAAGGGCTGGAGTGAAAAATGACTGAGCTGCAGAAATAGGAAACACCCCTTGTCCCCTGGCTCCCACCACTCATTTATATCCTGTACAGAAACACAAGCTCTTACAGACTCTCTACTTAAGGGATGCATTAAAATCCCATTTGTTAAAAATTGTTAGAAGAAATCCAAGGGTGTAGGGAATCCTGAAAACAGGATTTACAAGGAAAAATATATGTTATGCTGTTTTGGTTCCTTTTGCAGAGGCCCAGGGATGTGACTGTGGTATCAGTGAGGAATCATCATAGAATCATAGAATGATAGAATGGTTTGGGTTGAAAGAGACCTTTAAGATCATCTAGTTCCAACCCCACTGCAAGGGCAGGGACACCTCCCACTAGACCAGGTTGCTCAAAGCCCTGTCCAACCTGGCCTTGAACACCTTCAGGGAGGGGGCATCCACAACCTCCCTGGGCAACTATCCCAGTACCTTACTACCCTCACAATGATTTCTTCCCAATGTCTAACCTAAATCTACCCTCTTCTAGCTTAAAACCATTACCCCCCATCCTATCACTGCACACCCTGGTAAAAAGTTCCTCCCCAGCTTTTCTGGAGCCCCTTCAGGCACTGGAAGGCTGCTATGAGGTCTCCTTGGAGCCTTCTCTTCTCCAGGCTGAACAGCCACAACTCTCTCAGCCTGTCGTTGTAGCAGAGCTGCTCCAGCCCTTGGATTATCTCTGTGGCCTCCTCTGGACTCACTTCAAGAGCTCTATGTTCCTCCTGTGTTGAGGGCTCCAGAATTGGACACATTACTCCAGGTGGGGTCTCATGAGTGCAGAGTAGAGGGGAAGAATCACCTCCCTCGACCTGCTGGCCCCACTTCTTTTGCTGAACTGGAGAGGCTGATGCCAGGCTGTCTGCTGTGTGCCCATATGCACCCGCAGTGACTCTGCAGAGAGTGAAGATGCTCAGCTCCAAGCAGGACAGGAGGATGCAGAGGTAACGTGGACCAAAAGTAACTTAAATTTTCTCTGACGTAGGTAGGGAAGTGGTGACCAGTGCTTTCTGGGAAGAAGGAAGTTGTATGGATCAATTACTGAAAAACCAGAAATCTGCCTTCCTGAAGTAGTGGGAAAAACAAATACTCACATATATCTGTAAAACCTTCTTGCAGCAGGTACATCCTTGGGTCCCCACTGCCTATGGGAGCACAGCCAGCAGTGGGCAGCCTGCTGAAGCTCATCCAGAGGCCAACATCAGCCACTTCCAATGAAACATTCATAACTGAGCCACCTGCCCAGATGCTTCTGCCATTGGACATTTGCTTTAGGGTCCCAGGAAGGATCTTCTCACCCCATGGGCTGCAGAGGTGCCAGAACAACCCAGTCTTATGGAGACATCTCCACCAGGGCTGGCTGAAGCTCAGCCACAAGATCTCCAGCCTGGCTCTGTTTGGCACATTGCTGCTCCCCACTCCATATTACCCAGCTATGAGACCTATTTCCACCCACTGACAATGCCCTCCATGTCTGTGAATGGGCTGCTTTCACCACAGGCAAAAAGGGTTCAGCTTGACCATCCTTCCATCCAAGAGGCACCTCAGCTGGATGGAGTGATGGCTTTCAGGGCCCTGGAGAAAGATTCTCCCTTTAAGGAGAAAGGCAGAGCACTTTGTGGAGGGATCTGTGCTGTTTTGTCATGGGACACATTACCCTGAACCCAAAAGAGGAAGAAAAAAGGGGGGGAGGGCTTTTGCTTTTCTGGTGGGAACAGCGTTCGAGTTAACTTTGTTTCCCTTGGGGAAAGGCACCAAAATAACAGAGGAAGGGGGGTGTGTGGGGGGTATGAAACTAAAAAGGCTACGTAATCTGCCTGGGAAAAATCATGCTCCCAACAGCACTGGGGAACCCATCCATCCGCCTGCGGGCAGCCCGGCTCTGCCAGGCAGGAGGAGCACAGAGCACAGTGTTCCCTGTGCTGACAGACATGGAGGGACCCTGCCCAGGTCCTGCAGGGCCACAGGCTCCATCAGCCCTGCTCAGGGCTCTCTGCAGGCACCGTGCAGAGTGACGAGCTCTCACTGGGGAAATTGGGTCTGGAGAAGTTTGTTGCTCCATCGCCCCATTCACAAGCAGGGACAGCAGCCTGCAGCCTGGCCCCCCACCTCCCCTGCCTGCCCTGCCTGCACTTGCTGCTTTTTGCTGCAATGCCCGAGATCAGTGTTGGAAGACATGGCAGGCAGGTCCCTCCACAGGGTCCCTTATGGGAGGAGGTGGATCCTCACCACTATCCCAATGGTCTTCACCTTCCACCATGGAGCACCCTCTGGAGCAGCTGGCTCTGGCAGTAGTGCCAGGCTTTATTCCAAAGTACACCACCACGCAGACCAGCAGACTGTTAAAACCTCACGGTAATCACTGGTAACATAATTTATTCTCAACATAGTCTTATTTTCCTTAAGCAACATGGGCTGGAGCCTGCAGTGTGCCAAGCCCATGCAGTGCCTGGTATTCCCATGTCAAGCAGATTTCCAAACTCTACCTTTTTGTGTCATATATTGAAGGCAGCAGTGAGTGGGTTAAATAACACCTCAGCTCTTGCTGACCAAACTGGCAGAGCCAGGCCAGGGACAGCAAAGCACCCCACTGCAGCTCCAACCACACAGAGAGGGTCAAAAGGCAGCCCCTCATCCATCACCTTGCCCTAGTGATGAAAAGCCAATGGTGCAACCTGCCAGGAGGCCAAGCCACCATGTCTCCAGCCCAGGCAACAGCAGAGCAGCTCCTTTATCTCAGGGCCTGCAACCTCCTCTGACCACAAGTGAGAAAGTCCCCAGTCTGCTCCAAATCCACCCTGCTTCAAAATCCACAGTGACTAACCCTCATCAGCAAAACCATTCCTAGGCACTGGCCGTTTTCCTCTCAGCTCTGATGCAGCACTGGGCACTGCCAGAGACCAGCTGGTCCCCAGGCAGGAGGAGCAGCCTCATGGGCCCCGAGAACTAGAGGTCACCTACAGCCCAGGAGCTTCCCTGCCTACCATAACTAGGCAGATTTTCCAGCTCTGGTCGAAGCATGGACACATGCCCTCTGTTCCTCCCCATGCTTCACAAATCTCCTACTGAAGCTGCTGTGTGCTGGAGCCCAAGTGCTCTAACACTATTGCTTCAGTGGGTAAAATATACAATCCCAGCAGTAAGTCCCAAGAAATTATTGTCTGAATGAACTGTATTTTTGCAATGTCCTCCATGAGGCAGGAGGGTGCAGATAAACCATTTTCTTTTCTTGCAATGTCTTTCTCTTTCTGTTCTTCCCAACATGCTGCAGGTTGGTTTTCTCACGCTTCAGCAGCACTGGCCACCAGTCCTTCTTGTCTTCCAAAATCCCCCCCAACATTTTGTCTGCATGACCTGTATGCAGCTTCTTGCTGCCTTTATCGAGGGCGCACCTCTTATTTTCTAAAGATTATTGCTTGGCTTAGATCACCTGCCTAAAACTTGCCCTGGCATTCTATTGCCTTCAGAGTGTAACTGGGCCATGTTAACTAGACAAATTTTCTTTTTTAACTTCAACACTAGTATTTCATTAAACCAGTTTCATTAAATCTTCCTAAGTACTCAGAGGAATAAATAACAATATCAACAATGCAATTTAGAACAGAAATGCCATCAGGAGGTAATGCTCTCTTTGTCTTTGCTTCTAGGAAGCCCAGAAAGTCCCTTGTAATGAACTGGGGTGGAACGCAATGATCTTTAAGGTCCTTTCCAACCCAACCCATTCTATGCTTCTATGAATTTAGGCTGAAAGGTATTCCCAAACCCCCAGACTGGTTCATGACAGCTGTCCTCCTCTTCAGGACTGAAATAAGACATTCACTAGTAAACTAGTGATAGCCACACTCTGGAGCCCTCTCATTTTTTGTCCTGTGAGAGAAATGAGAGACTGGAATGGAAGAGCCACTGCTCACACTGCACCTCTCGCCCTGCTGTCTCCGGCTGCCTGCACACAGCCATGTACAACCCCCCGGGAGAGGAGGACTCCTCTGCCTCTATTCACACCAGTGAGGATGAACACTTCACTCTCACGTGCAGAGGAAGCAAACGGGCTGGTGCTGAGCTGGGCACAAACAGGACGGCTGGCACATGTCCTGGTTTGTGCCTTGCTGTGCCCAGTCCCACACTCCTAATTAAGATGTTAAAAATTCAGCTCAATTTGGATGCGGACGAGGGATGTGGGGCTCACACTCCACACACCAAGCTGCCCTTGTGCTGCTCCATGCAGCCCTGTGGGGATGGAGGGAGCCGAAGCAGAGTCCCTTTGCCTTCCTGGGGACATGCATCTGGCCGGCTCATGGATTCATATTCCTCATTGTCATGAAGGGAGAGGGAAGCAGAAGGGATTTGCTGTCCTGTGCCATGCTTGGAAAGCAGCACAGACGGCCTGGCCACAGCACTCGCTCCTCTGCTGTCGGCAGCGGCCGCGCTGGCTTGTCCCTGGCTCTGGCACGCTGCGGCCGCTGTCACCACTGCCCCCAGGTCCCCCCCCGCAAAGCGCTGCGCCCTGATAAAAGAGTTAAGGCACTCTCAGAGGCAGTTCTGTGAGAACATTTCTCAGAGGGCAGTGCACTTTTATTCAAAATAATTTTCCATTCCATTTATATCTATATAATAGGAGGTGGCTCTGGGGTCTGAGTTTTCCACAGCCCCAGACCTCATTTCCTTGCCTGGGCTTGACCCCTGCTCAGCTCCCCCAAGAATAACAGAGAAAAGTTCAATGGGAGAGAAAGGGCCGTGGGGCTGAGCTCCCACTGCTCCACAGGCACCCAACTAGACTAATTTTGTTAACTGAAGATATTCTATATGCATATAGAATCAATTCATCCTGGCTCAAACCAGGACACTAGGGTTGGAAGAGGCCTTAAAGATCATCTAGTTCCAACCCCCCTGCATGGGCAGGGACACCTCCCACTAGATCAGGTTGCTCCAAGCCCCATCCAACCTGGCCTTGAACACCTCCAGGGAGGGGGCATCCTCAACCTCCCTGGGCAACCTGTTCCAGCATCTCACCACGCTCATAGTGAAGAATTGTCTCCTACTGTCTAACCTAAATCTACCCTCTTCAAGTTTCAAACCATCACCCCTTGTCCTCTCACTACACACCCATGTTAAAAGCCCTACCCCAGCTTTCTTGCAGGCCCCCTTCAGATATTGGAAAGCTGCTGTAAGGTCACCATGGAGCCTCCTCTTCTCTAGGCTGAACAGCCCCAACGTCCTCAGCCTATCTTCATAGGGGAGGTGCTCCACTCCTCTGATCAGCTTTGTGGCCTCCTCTGGACATGCTCAAGGAGTTCCATGTCCTTCTTATGCTGGGGACTCCAGAATTGGACCCAGTACTCCAGGTGGGGTCTCACCCATAGATGTATATATATGTATATTTATAATCTACATATTATATACAACATAATACATACGTTTATCTATATATCAGAAAAGCCCTGGAAAGAAATTTACCTGGAATGAGTTTTCCAAATAAATATAGGAAGCCAGGATGCTTGCTGCAGTCTTTTCTTGCTTCTACAGCAATCTACTGCTTGATAATGGACATATTGTGGTTTGGTATTTTGACAACACAGAAGTTATTCTTTCTGCTAAAAATGTTTTGATTTTTAAAAATCCAGTTGGTCCAGTGGCACCAACTGCCTTTGCACAGGAGGAGGTAGAAAATGTTTGCATTTACCTATCAGAAAAATGACTAGTATATAAAAATCCTTAGTCAGATGAGCTGCCATTGAAATCCAGAGGAAAGCAGCATCTAATGGAAACCCTGGCTATTTTTTGCTGCATTCTGGTGAATTCATCACTCTCAGCTGACAGAGTTTTAATCATGAATGGCTGCATCTGGTGAACCTTCGAAAACACTGGCCTGATTTCCAGTTCCTCTGCAGCCCAGGCAGCTTTAGGAAATCTCAGGTACCTATTTCTCTCCTTTCCTTCCCACACAGCTCTCTCCTGCCTCCTCCCAATAGGCTCCAGGCACTGGAAGCTGCTGAGCTCATGTGATCAGGTCCCAGGGACCAGCACAGGACGGAAAAGTCCTTCCCCCAAAAGCCACCTGGGAAAGCACACATTGCGCATGGGATATTTTTTAACTCAGCTTTCTCAGCAAGAGCCACAGGGGTTCACACCACTGGGCAATTTGAACTGGTCACTCTCAGCTCTTTGGTTGGACACCCTGTGAACAACCACGTTCCCACCTCCCCGAGTCCACCAGGATCCTCCTCCTCCCTTTGCTGTGGTGGGAAGGACTTGCTCTGTTGCTGGGTTTTTGTGAAACAGAGGCTTTTAATTTAATTCATTATTTATTTGATGTAAATTTTGGCTCCTGCACCTGCCTATTTCTCTGTTCAACACATATCTAGTGCAACATCATGGTTATCAATTTATTCAGATACCAAACCTGCCAGTCCAACACAGAAACCCACAGTGCAGATGATGCCCGAGTCTGTTTAGGAGGTGCTGAAACAAAGACTGAGAGAAAAAAAAACAACCCACAAGTATGGGGTATGTGAGTATGAAAAACAAGTAGGGAGAAGCAGGGAAAGAGGAAAAGCAGACGTCTAGATGCAATGCTCTCCACCCCAGTGTGATGGGGAGGACTCCTCTCCATCAGCCCACCAGCTCCCAACAGCCCAGCACAGGCCATTCTTTTGGTTACAATAGAAATAAAATATCAAGAATCAAAATATACAGGACTGAGAGTTTAACAAAACTGCCAGCTTCGCAGGAGTTTCCATCACTAATACACTTGCTGGACTGTGTCTAAAAGGGACAAACCTGGAACATGCAGGGGACTTCACTGCACTGTGGTCGGTTGTGTGACCGCAGGAAGGGAAACATGCCTGAGCCAGCACTTAATGAGCTCTGAGCTTGTTAGGCCTGAGCAGAGCCTGCAGCAGGTATGACCAGGATCCCCCCAGCCTGGCACAGCACTGGGCAGCTTGGCCACAGGAATAGGAGCTAACGGCCAGCCAGGATGTGTGTATTTAAACCAGAGACAGAGCAATTCCCAAATGAGCTTTCCAAGAAGCGAGGGGAGTGATAACGGACGCTGACAACATTTCAGAGTCAGTTCACATCCAGTATTTCACTTATAGCCTCAAAGGACCCCCAACACAGAATCACTTCACTGAAGTTGGACCAGAAACTGCTAAACGTGCAAATTCCTCATCAAACTGCCAAAAGAGCTTAAACTGATACTTGCAGAGCTGTCTCGACCTTCCCTCGACTCCTCAGCAAGTTCGACCAGCAAGTCCGATTCTGTAAGTTGTTACATGATGGTGGCACTCAGAGAGGGCTGGTCACTATGGTCTATCAGAAGATGGATCCCTACAGGTCTTGCAACTCCATTTCTCTTTACTGCAAAGATGCCAACATGTGCCACAAATGTAGGGCAGAGAAACACAATGGCCCCAGAAAAATCATCCCCCACTTCCACAAGACTTTCAGGGTGGTGGTAGGTCTGTGTTTGCAGTTGGCTGCTTCCTGAATCATAAAATTGTTTGGGTTGGGAGGGACCTTAAAGATTACCTAGTTCCAACCCCCCTGCCATGAGCAGGGACACCTCCCTCTTGACGAGGTTGCTCCAAGCCCCATCTGACCTGGCCTTGAACACTTCAAGCAAGGGGGCAGCTCTGGACCAGCCAGCTCCACAGCCCCTCCGCACCCGCTGCAGCTGCCCATGGCCCGTGTGTCACGGGGAGCTGAGCTGCTGGGAGGTCAGCACTCACCCTGCTGTGTCCAGAAGAGTTATAGATTGCAGGGTTTTCAGTAACTCCACAAAGTTCACAAAGTGGAAGCAGAAAACAAGCGTGTTTCTGAGTGCAGAGGAATTGCTATAAGGCACAAGAACTCAGGAGCTCGTGGTCTGTAACTGCTCACCCCTTGGCTCTGCTTTGGGCTTTGACTCCATCCCCAGACAAGACATGGTTTTTCCACTTGTAGATGCTGGGCTGGAGGTCAGCCCAGCCAGCCACATGTGTCCCAAAGTGTCCCCTGAGCCATTCCAGCTCGCTGGGGCAGGACACTTCATGAGCAGCTCCACAACCAATGAAGAGTTTAACAAATCAGAGATAGTCTTATCTTGCCACCCCAAATTGCAATAGCAGCAGGAAGGGAGGAGCACCCTGACTCCATACCACCTACAGCTTCTTGTTTTCCTAAATCAAACCAGCTCAAGATCCTCCACTAGCCCCATGGCAACGCTCTGCTGTAAGGAACAGCCAGTGGTGCTGCCAGGGGTTGGGGAGGGAGCCATGCACACCTCCTCCCTTCTTCACACTGGGGTTGTCAAGTTGGCAGGGAAATAATAAACACTTTTCTAAACTTCCTAAATGTCAAGATAATATTTACAGGGCCCACTTCTGCAAAGCACACACAGCAGCCCAAAGGGCACACACACACACACACACTTCACTGGGCACTGCCTAGCATGGTTTTTGCAATGATTTTTATTAAACATTTGTGGTTTTCCTGCAGAAAAACCCAGCAAAAGATTAATGCCAAAAAGTGACTCCGTTGGGGCTGAAACTGTCAGGGAGCCAGGACACAGGGAAGGATGGAGCCTGCGTGTCCATTCCTTCCCTAACATATTTTACAGCCAGAGAAGTAAGACCCAGCCTGGCCAGGACTGCAGCACATTTAAGGGGGGAAATCTGTGCTAATGCTGACCACACTCTGGAGACACAGAGAAGTCTTCAGGCCCACACTCATGAACATTTCACCAGCAAATAAATTAATATAAAAACATATCCCATGTATGCAATTTGGGTTTTTTTTTTTGCTTTAAAATGGGATTGCTATGGTCTCTAATTTTCTCTAGGCAACTGTGCAATGCCTCCCAGCTGCTGAAATCCTGCACTGGGCATGGAAACAGGCTGAGCATGGAGCTCAGCTCCTGGGCAGCTTCCAGCAGGGGCTGGAGCCACGCCGTGATGCAACCACAACAGGCAAATTGGCAGCAGGACAAGTGACATACCAGGGTTTGGTGAGTGCCGTGCAGTGCCACGGCTCCGCTTCCTCAGACGCTGCTGCCGGAGCGGCCGCCGGGGAGAGGAGCTGCTGCTCCAACACCCCACGGGGCCGTGGGTGCCCCAGCCTGTGCGTGGGAGGGCAGCACTTCACTGCAGCACCAGCCCTCAGCCACTGCCAGCTTCCCCTATTACACTTTAATGAAGGTTTTCTAATGAGCTGTTTAAATAGTAATTAAGAGGCCAGCACTGAAGAGGCAGATAAGTCTTGCGGGTATCTCGCCCTGCAAGAAAGGACCTGATAAGAAAGAACTGAATGATTTTCTTCTGGGATCAATTCCAAAGAGCAATTATCCCCTTGATACAATGCTGCTTAATCAGGAGCAGATTGAAAAAACACTTGACAGTGGCTGGCCATGAATGGGCCATTTTCCCAGCTTTTACAAGGGAAGGCTTGAGGCTTTATGCCAGCACCTGAGATAGGAGATGCTCCAAACAGTGCTGATAGCTCATTTGGTTTACAGTAAATAATTTTTTTTTCTTAATGCCTCACATTGATGGAAGAATCATCAGCTCCATTTCCTGATGGGTTCCCATCTCAGCTATTAAAAGGGTTGGTTTGGGTTTTTTTTTAATTTTAGGTTCTGGGCTTCAGTGACTTGCTAATGCTGACCAGGAACTCGACCACGGGTCCTTCACTGTTTTGCTGCCAGTGGTTCTCCCCTGGCAATTACATCGAACAGATGAGCTGAGCTGTGACAATTGTGCAGGACAAGATGACTCACAGACTTGGCTAAAAACTTACTAGTCCTCTGATGTTGTTGGAGAGTTAAGTAAGCTCGAACATTTTAATAGGCTTATTTTCTCACCATTCTACTGCCTCAGGTGATCCTTTGTGTTGCAACACAAAATACCATATCGTGGGATTATTAGAAAAAAAGAAAAGGGACGTGCTCAAATAGTCGTTTTTTTCTGTCACACTCTGCCAGTGCCAATATCTGGCAGGGACTCCAGCAAGCAGCACAAACAGCAAATGGTGCAAATAGCATTGGTGCCAACAGATTTGGCAAATTGCAGAAATAATGGCCAGGAGGGATATTTTAAGGCTGGAGTGTTACAGCACAGCTAGGAGATAAGATTGTATAGAAGGACACAGGGAACAAAATCCCAGTGCTCGCATGTATGTAAGGAGCAGAAGAATATATAGAGGGGGGCAACCACGGGAGTAGAAGCATATGGCCCTTCAATAACTGGCAAAGGCAAAATAAAACCTGCAAACATGTCTCCTGCACAGGCAGACCACAATGACAGTGTTGCAGGAGCTCACACACGAGGAGTCCTGAACGAGGGGATGGGAAGGGGCTCACTGCGTTACGAGGGCTGCGCTTTGCTCCCGCAGTGCCGCGTCCTCTTGTCCCTGCAGGAACTGAGTTAGGGTTTTTGAACGCTGGGACAACGTGTGGAAACCTGCTTTCTGGAAGATTCAAACCCTCCTTCTCATTTCCAGCCTGGCTTCACTCATGGCACTTTGCATCTTTGTTCCTGTGTGCTCTTGTCTTAGCTCCATGTCTCTCCCCCCTCTGACATGCATGTCCCCCATTCGCAGCCAGCGAGAGCAGGGAGAGCCCCTGGCAGCCAGCCCCTCTCCTTAGTGCACCATTCCAAGCTCTCTTAGGTCTCATCTTGTACAGCATCTTCACCTCCCTCCAGATTTTCCTGCAGCTCTCATCTGACTTCTTCTGTTGGGGCCCAGAACTGGACACTGTCATGGCACAGGGGTTACCCAAGCAGGCTAAAGTCAGAGCAAAGATCCTTCTGGCCCAGGAACCTGCCTTGGACCCTCACTGGCCACTGATGCTAAGGCTACAGCTTCATGCTACAGCAGAGCTGGCCTCAAAGTTCCCTACTGCCAAGAGGGGACATCTCAGGAGCCCTTCCCCAAACCCCCTCTCCATGCTCACTCCATTGGGCTGGTCCTGGCTCAATGTCAGATCACATGGGAGCCATTCACCTCGAAAACCTGGAAACACACCCCTTATCTTCTTTTTGTTTTCTGCTGTTGCAGTGGACTGAACTGGCTTTCTGGCTGGTCAGAGGAGCATCAGCAGCTGCTCAAGCTCAGCCAAATGCACGAAGGAGATGTGCGTGGAGCAGGACCTTCTCCTTTTGGCAGCAGTGATACATTAAGGTTAGTCAGGTCATCCCATGAAATCCCATCCTGCAAGATGGAAAGGAGAGCAGGGCATGGAACAGTGAATCCTCCCCAGGCTTCAAGAACAAACACACGCGGACACTGGGGGATGCACAAGTCAGATCCCACAACCAGAAGCTGGACCTCTGCACCACCTATTTGCTTGCTACAACATCCCACTGCAATGGGCTCCAAATTCAACTCTGCATCACAAAGCAACGGGCAGTGCTCCTCCCTCTCCTCTCCTTCCTCTGCCCCTTTACAGTGACTCAAGGGCTGACTCGTGCCCTGGGGCCTTTCACATTGCTTGAGTTCCTTGGGCTCCAGGTAGACATCGGGCAACAGGATTCCAAGCAGCACATCCCTCTGTGCATGACTCCTTGACTCTGTCATGTCATCTCATTCCTTGTTTTCCTATCCTGAAGGGCATACAGTTCTTTGTGCGTGATTTTCCCCAGCTCCTTTGTTTTGATGATGATTCCCAATTATGGGTAATTACCAAATTTCATTAACAATTTCTACGTTTTGTGCCAAGGCCATTAAAAAATATGAAACAGCATCACTTCCAAGGCTGACTTTTGAGAAACACATCAAGCACAGTCCTTGCAGCCCAGCACCTGCCTCTCCAATTGATTTAATATTTCTCCTTTACTGAAGACAAGACAACTTAAGAGCTATCCTGTCCGCTTTGTCGAGAAGATCAGGTTTTTTATCTACTCTGGCATCATTTACTTTCAGAAAATCCATATCTCAGCTTATCCATTTTCCATGTTCTTAATTATTCTCTGTTTTAATGTTTATTCTGAAATTTTGCATACTAATAGATTCAGACTAAGACTCCTACATGCCAAGAACACATTCTCCCTGCCCCAATAAATAGACCTCTATTTGCTGTTCTCCAGCCAAACCATCCAACCCCTGTGGTTTGACAGATTTATTACAAACTCTTTTTCTGTGTCTTCAGCTTTGTGCCAGCCCTTTCTCACTTCTGGAGGAGAAGCTAGCTGGTCCTACCTGTCTTCATGCTCAAAGATCCTTGACTGCTGCATCCATTTTAGTTGTAGCATTTCCCATTCCCACGCACTGCCACCAGCCATCCTGCCCCTCTCCCCTTGGCCAGCACACCATCACTACCAAAGAGCTGAGCACAAGTTTTCAGTTTGTTTCTCCCAGGACTATACATAGATTATCTTTTTTCTCTGTCCCATCCTCGGCACGTACCAGCCCCCTTCTTCTTTCCGGCTTCCCCTTTCATGTACATGGCTGGACAGTTTCCAAGAGTTATGCAACCCATCTTTTGCTATTTCCTTTAATAACCTTGACAAGGTTGGATTCTGCCTCACTTTTATAAAGTTCCTCACTTTATAAATGTTGCATTTTGGCACTTGTCTTTTCTCTGTTGCCCATGGACTCCCTGATCTCCTTTGGCAGCATCTCTTCGTGCCACTCACCAGCCCTGTAGCCCATTCCTTGTCCCTGCAGATCCAAAGACCCTGCCTCACTGCCATGGGAACAGGCAGGGCTTGTCAACAGGAGGGAGCTCTGGTGACTCACAGCCTTCCTGGCTGCAAGGCCATGGGCCATCCTGTTTGTGTTGGGCCAGGGGAGAAGCAGCCCTCACAGGAGAGGTTAATCCTACCTCAGAGCCAGTGGGTGGGCAGAGAGGTCCAGCCAGAGGGAAGGATGATGCCCACAACGTGCTCATTAGCTAAAGTCCTCCACCCCTCTTGCCCTGTACCTGGCTGTCAGAGGAACAACATGGGCAGGTGATGGCACAGTGCAGCTCCAGGGGCTGGGGCAGAGTCTTCAAATCAAACAGAACTTGATAATGATCATTATTATTTTTAGATCTTTCCTTCCAGTCACACTCCATAGCAGGCTGAGGCCCCGCTGAGCCGTGCAGAGCAGCGTGCCTTTAGTGCAAGCCCACAAATATCCACCAAATTGGAGGAAAGAGGTAAGTGGGAGGAGGGAAACCCTAGGAACTTGCCCTGGGAAATAGCTCTGCACTTGCATGTCTTGCTGGAGGAAGAGTGACCCGGTCACCAACAAAGGCTTGTTGTGCAGCAGCAGCACTGCCAGAGGGTCCTGCCCACGCACCCAGCTTGTGGATACCTGTGGTTCCCCAAGCAGAGAACAAATCCCCCAGGAGCAGGACTCTGAACCTGTAGTTCTGCATAAAGTCACTCCTCTGGAGCCCATTTCCTGGAACAGCTCTCTCCTCCAGCAGGAAGGGGAGCGGGTTAGGCAGCTGGTGCTCCAGCCACGGGCTGTTTGTGCACCACAGCTCGGGGCTTCACTACCCGAGGAGGTTTTTTTACCAGAGAGGACCAAAGGAAAGTGCTTCAAAAGAGGACGAGAAACATTGCAGCTCTTGGAACGGCTCCAGCCTTGGCTGGGAAGTTGAGACTTGCCTTGGAGGGGATGGGAGTCCCCTTGGAAGATAATCAGAGATTCTGAATCTCTCCTACTTCCTTCTATTTACAAAGTCAGCAAAGCCAGAAAGCTGGCTCTCCACCCCCACCCCACACAAGACAGCCTCTCTGCTCACAGCAGGGCTGGGTTGGTGTGAGGTGGCCCCTTGGGAACTACAGCCATGGGAGTGTGTGTTGTCAGGATGCAGGAGAGTTTCCAAACCCACACTGCGGCCAAGAGCAATGCAGTGAGATGCAGTGCAGGAGGGATGTCACCTCCTAAGGGCTCGTCCCCATCACAGGCCACACATCCCCTGGTTGCCCGAGGCAATGCCAGCCCTTGTGGCATGAGGAAAGACCACTCTGACCATCTTGTGTTCAACCAGGGCTGCCTGTGGTGTGCTCCTGCCAGCCCTCGGGTGGATAATTGTCTTGTTGCTCCCCTCTCCTCCTGCCAGCCCCACACCAGCCTCCTGCCACACTGCAGCAACCTGCCGTTCCCCTGAGCCATGGCTGTGCTTTATGGGCATGGCAGTGCTGGCTGGACTAGCAGGAACCAGGCTGAGGAGCTCATCCAGACCCACAAGTCAAGTGTCCATCACTCCCTGGCAGTGCGAGGGGCTTTGCAGCACATCCGTTCTGCATGTGGGCACCACAGCTGTGATCCTGCTCCAGGCAAACTGATCAGAGGGACGTTCTCCAGCAAGAGATTTCACAAGCTGTATTTACAAGCTGTCTGCCCTCCCCTCTGTGCAAGCTCAGGGGAAAGCCCTCCCTCTCCATACATTTCCCTTCACTACCTTGATGAAGGAAAAAACCCCAAACACTTCTCAGACTCCAGCTCTTGCAACTGCAAACAGAATAGGTTTAACGCAGAACTTCTCTGCACCCAGCAGCAGAAGGGTTAGACACCAGCAGGATGTGGGTGCCCCTGCACCCTCAATGCTCCATGGGATCCTGAGCCAGAGCAATGTCCTCCTCCTCTGCAAGATGCTGATGGATCCCAGGAAGGGCTCTTGGATAGAGAAATCCAAGTAAAACCCCCAAAGCAGCAGAGGGACCTGGGGTGTGTGCACAGAGGCTGTGTCCTGCCAACATTCCCTCTTGGTCTGACTTCTCAGATCGACCTGGAACCTCACACTGAACCTTGTAGGCAGCAAATCCCTCCATTCACAAAGTGCCAGGGCCTTTGGGCTATGTCCATGCTGGGTAGAAAAACAGAATCAGATTCCTCGGGAGAAGTCAGACACAAGCTCAGGCAATAAAAGAAGTCTGATGACATATTATAGTCACGGTGATGTTTATACAAAGCAGTAAAGGTCACACACTGACTAAACAACTTGGGTCTAACAGCTAAGGACAGCCAAGAGACACATACAATCCCCCTGGCACCTTACAGGGCACACAGCCTTTACCTCCATGTGCCTCAGCCTCCCTGGCTCTACCAGCAGCTAGAGGAAACTGGTTGCCTTTAAGGGCATGGGGGAGAGCTCATCAACCAGCAGCAAGGAAGTGGCTTGAGAGCCTTCAATGGCTGGTGCTAGAGCCACATCAGAGGTTACTGCATCCCAAGCAGGTTCACAGCATTCAGTCAAGATGGAAAGTTCAATCCCTGCTACAAACACTTGGCAGAACAACTGACCAGAACAACTCTGGATACTGCTGCTCATTCCAAGCTCCACCATCTTGGGCCTCCCCCAGCTCCCATGAACAGGGCACAGACCGTGACAGGAGTGACAGAGGCATGGATTCCCCTGGCACTGCCATGGGAGGATTCCAGCTCCTTGACTGTTCCCATAAAGAACTATTTTCCAGCCAGAAGGCAGGAATTCACAGCAAGGCAGGAACCCAAGCACATGGGCTGCAGTAGGCTTTGACACTCATTTGCCCATCAAAGGAGGTGCAACATCCTCACTTCACCCAAACTGCAGACACACACTCTCCCATTGCTCCCCTAAAGTGTAGACTCCACTGTTCCCTGTCCCATTCCCAAGCAGACCCACAGTGCTGAGCCTCACCAAGGTGTGAGCAAGGATTCAGACATGCAAATCTGAAGGCAAGTGTGTGCGTGTTGCAACAAGGAGAAGGCTGTTTGGCACAGGGACTCGGCTCCTCCTGTGAACAGACTCAGGGAACATGCTCATGAAAAAATTTAAGTCTCCAAATATTTTATTTTGATCCATGAGCCTGGCAAGATGTTCTGTGAACATTCTCTGGGTTGGGACTACATGGGCCTCAGAGAAGAAGTGGGAGTGGTAGGAAGTCAGAGACAGACTTGAGCAAGGCTCAGGCTTGGGTTTGGGCAGACTGCTGGGAAACCAGAGGGCATAGCTGTAATAATCCCTGACATCCAAACTGGAGCAGAAACACAGGAAAAGGCCTGAAACACAAGGATGCTGAGCACACCATTTCAGTCTGAAAGGAGAGCCACTCCCTTGGTGTTCTGCAGTGCCTGGGAGACACATGGGTATGTCTGGGGCCAGACTGGTTCCTCCAAACACTCCTGCCATGATGCTAAACCGAACAGAAACTCTGAATAACAGAGCACTGTGGATCTGCTGGAGTAGCAGAGCCCTTCACTCATTATAAATACACACAGAAGCATTGATATTTAAAGACAAAAAGCTTTTCTACTAGTGGCTCTTGGTTGGTGTGTTTGAGAAAGGCTTCTTGGACACCCCCACAATCTGACTGCAGAATTGGGGATCAATAACAAGCTGAACGGATCCTGCTTGGCACAAACCAAAGCAGAGTGAGAGGTACCAGCACCCATCCTGTAAACTGTGATGGAGCAAGACACATCCAATCTGGGCTCAAAAGTTTCACGTGATGAGGAATTCACCCCCTTCCTAGAGATGCTGCACACACCAACAGCAAAGCCCAAATCTTACATCTCGTGGGGGTGAACAAAGAGCTCAGCTTGATGTGGCCTTGCTGGTTTTCTGCCTGACAGCAACAATGAGCTCATCCCCTCCTTGAGTGATACCTGGAGAGAGAGTGCTCAGCTCAGCAGCCAGCACACCCCCTCTGTGGGACACAGGCTTCCAAATAGTCTGCATGGCTCAAGTGACAGAGTCTGTGTGTGACACTGATGGCTGGTGTCAGTGTCCATCAGGGTGGCCTGTGGTACCTGCAGTGCCCTGCAATAGCTCAGGTGAGCACAGGACCTTCATCTCCAGGCTGCCAGCACATTCCACAAAAACACTGCTCCCACATCTACTGGTTGGCTGACACAGAAAGGGCATCCAAGAAAAGGGAAAGCAGCAGGTTGGACTCTCCTGCCAGGGAGAATCCAGGGAAGTCCATGGATATAAAGAGCTGAGAAGAGCTGAGACAGTGGGAACATGAAATGAGCCAACTGCCCTTCTGCACTGAGACATGAAATTCAAACGAGGCCCCAGTGGGATTGAGGAGAACTCCCTGCCAGGATAAAGGCACAGATCGCGTGGCCAGCAGCGACCACGTTGCAGACCAGTGAAGTCATTATTGATTTCCAGTCACAGCTACAGAGCTTCAGAACAAGCCTGGGACATGGAAAACACTGCAACTGGTATCCCAGTACCCTCCAGTCTGTTTTATTTTGTGATTATTGACCTTACAGTGGGAAGCTGAGGAAACAGGCTCTTTTTTTATTCCTTGCCTTCATGAGAAACTAAGGGCATTCCTGTTGAATTGGCCTGAGTGGCTGCTTTCCTTCTCAGCACAGACTGGAGTGAAGCTAAGGCTCCAAGTGATGGATTATTTATTTCTGTAGCCAAACACTGGATATATCATCTAAAACAGACCTTAAGAAGACTCTCAAATCTTCTATCTTTATTATTTTCCTTTTTTTCTTCTTCTTCTTTTTTTTTTTTTTAAAGTGTACAGGATAAAGAAGAGCAGAAACAGGCAAATGGTTTCATTATTTGGGAAACTCCCCTGGCAGACATTCTCAGCCGAGTGGACTCAACCTCCCATTCCTTACTCTGCACTGAGCATTTCTGTAGCTGTCTCATATCTGGAACTAATCTGGATCAAAATCTTTGATCTCCTGTCAGCCTTGGAGTTTGTACATTTACATTCACCCATATCCAAGGAGAAGCCACGAGAAGCACTGGTTTTTGCTGGGAATTAGGAAAGAGGAAAAGCTTGAAGAGGTGAGGCGAGCACAGGGATGTCCACACCAGCATGACTGTGCCAGCATCCAACCAATCACTGACATCTCCACTTGGGCAGCTCAGTCGCTGCTGTTCAAGACGAGCTCTAGGAATGGGGTCTTGCTTTCCCTGCCCAGTTAGCTGTGGGAGAGTCAACTCCCCTTTAATGACTCAGACCTGAGCTGCTGAAAGAGATGATGTCTTCTTATCTGACCCCAGGGAGGCAGGGACTTAAGAGACACATTTCTTTCATTCATTCTAGGAAACCCCAAGACATGCTCAAACCAGTATCTGGTTCAAAGGAGAAAGGTGTAAGCTTAGAAATTAGAACTTCAGCAGCCAAAATCCCCCAGTCACCTCTGCCATGAGCAACTGTGCACCCAAGGTGCAATAGCCTGAATGCTGAGAGAAGACTTGACGGCAGGTGTTCCACATGGCAGGTCTCCCTGTCCCTGGCACGATGGATGTGGCTGTTGCTGCTCCAGTGCAGATCGAAACTTTAACACAGCCTGGGGTTTGCTGGGGGCTCTCGTGGAGCTGGGCACACAAACCTCACAAAGATCAAAACCACTTCAAGTCCCCAATCCAGGCAAGTGGCTGAAAATCCTCGCAAAAAGCAGCTGCAGCCCGGGCTGGCAGAGGGCTGGCAGCCGTGCCGTGCCGTGCCGTGCCGTGCCAGGGGAGCGGGCTGGGACAGTGCTGCCTCACACTGTGTGCTGTCCCTGGCAGGAAGCCGTTTGTCTGTGAGGCAAGGGAGCAAGGAGGTTTTGGAGATGTCAATTCCATGCAGCTTCTCACTGCTTTTCCCAGCTACAGATCCAAGAGTGCCTGTGTTTACTTCCAGTCTTCCTCTCTGCTCTGTTGCCAAGCAGGCTTAATGACCGGACACAAACCACTCCACCAGGAAATGCGCTGGATTGAGTCAGATACAAAAGGCCACTGCACAGGGACATTTCACTGGCACTCACCGAGCTCCACCTGGATCCCAGCAAGGAGGGCAGGCTGGCCCAATGCACTGCCAGGTGTCTGCTACCAGAGCCCGAGCTGCCACACCTGGGGTTGCTCCGCAAGGTGACAGTGCTGCAGCAGCTTGGATCACATCCGAGTGGAGCTGAGGAGCTCGCAGGCAGGGAGGATGGATGTGCCAAGAACACACAGCCGTGGCTCTGGGTTCCAGCCCCAGGCACCAGCTGGAGAGGCTCCTTCACAGTGGTGTGATGGTGGGAAGCGCATGAGATGATGCTGTGCCTGTGGGAGCTGCAGCTCCAGAGGGTTTGCCCTGCAGCGCAGCCAGGCTGACCTCACCAGGGTCTTTGGTTGACCAACTGGTCTGAACATGTTTTTAAGGAGCACAGGAGATGGGACGGCCCTGCGTGTTGTGGCGGCTCACCAGACGTGACAATGGTCTGATGGGCCTTGACTCAGCCTCTCCTGTGCTAAAGCAAGGACATGAGCCACCTCCTCGGGCTGTGCCAGTCATGGCACCATGCTGGACATGGCTGCAGATGCCCACTGAAGACGTGCCAGGACTTTCCCCCAAAGGCATAACCCTCAGCAGTCCTGCAAGCCTCAGAAGGCAAGGCCTGGCTCTGGCACAGCTCCTGTATGTGTCACATAGTCTCTCTGTTCCCCATTTCCAGGCCATGAAGCCATCACTCTCGCAGGCCCAGGTGCTCTCTGTGGCACAGTGTGTCCCTGCCATGTGCTGAGGATACCACTTACCCATGGAGTCCCAGTTCCCACTGAGAAGGGGAGGAGAGGCAGGAAAGCAAGTAGCCAGGAAAGATAAAAATGCATCGAACCATCAGAAAAGCAGGGCACTTCTCTGCAAAACATGGTTATATCTTCCAGATATTTGCAGTCTCCTGGACCTGCCAGCCACTTGGCAGATGGGTATGAACCCAGGCTCTCTGAGCACCCACCATTTTCTTCTCTCTCCTCATTTTGGCACATTTGCAAAAAGTGAAGCACAAAGTGTGTGACTGGTGGGTTGGGTCGCAGGGCTCACAGGGGGCAGCTGCAGGGCCAGTCCCACCATGCAGAGACACTGCTGCTGCCTGCAAGCGCTGAGGCCATGGCCAACAGCCAGCATTTCAACACTTCTCCTTTAGCAAGAGGAGGACAGAGCACCCTGGCTGCTGCCCTCCTGTTCCAGCTGAGGCAGGGGGGGCTGCTCCAGGAGCCAGGTGAGAAATAACCTCAACAGCTTGAGTGAGGTCAACACCAAAGTAACAGTCTAATGGAGCTTGGAAGGAAATCGCTGAGACATGCCTTCTCACCACCTAAGCCATCATCTTTCCTTAATTATCCCAAATACTCAGTTAGCAGCCTCCCTTAAACCGTAACTGTCCTGCCCCCTTTTCCTCTCTTGGTGAGGGCTGGTGTGAACCACCCAGGAACACACTGGCTGGTCCCTGTGTGGTGGTGATCAGAGGGCAGAGGACGGGGAGGGGACCTCTGCTCTACCTCAGCTCCATTTCCAAACCCAATTCCATCCATACTGAGAAACTCTGATGTTAACATTATGGGAGAAAGGAAAAGAAAATGTACAAACATCTGAAACCCCAGCCAAGCCATTCTCCCTGGCAGAGCAGCAGCAGGCTGCACTGTGAGTGACAAGAAGCCACCAATAAATCATTCTGGCCACATCTGCACACATTAAGATCTGCTCCATCTTTACACTGACCTTCAATATCACATACTTCTATCGCTATCCTGACTTGCTGGGGCACAGCTGACCTGATTTTGCTCTTACCTCTCACCACAGACCAACCATGGCATTAAGCCAACACATCCAAAAGACAAATCCTGCCTGGGCTTGAGGACAGGAGCAGGAGAACAGGCCATCACCAGTGTTTGGTTGCCTAAATCAAGGACTGAGCAGAAGCCCCAGCCATTCCTTTTGCCTCCACGGCTTAAAGCAGGCTGTAGGCAGGCTCTGTAAAATCACCCAAATTAACCCCATCCCAACAAGCAGCAGAATTACTGGTGGGGCAGAACCCCTGCACACCAAAACCCAGTCATGCAGAGGTAGGAGGCTCCTTGTTTTGGAAGAATACCTGGCAAAAAAAGCTTTTTAATAGCTCTGACATGCTTTAGCCTTACCGCTAGCCCTGTTCTTGCTAATCCCTTCCCAGAGCTGCCTGCACACTCGCCTGGGTCTGCAGGGAAGTGATCCTGTGTTTGACATACTTGTTATTGTGTCTAGCTCGCTCTCACGCTCGCTGGCCTGGGGCCAGGAAGCAGAAGGACGTAACCTTGAGCTGAGCCGAGCCCTGCCTTTCCCAGCGATTGAAATGGGACACGGTCTGAAGCAGGAAAAACAAGGAGGCAGCTTTTCCCTTTCTTTAGGTGGCAGTTCCCCCACCCTGCCGGACCTGCCCAGCACACACACATTCCTGACACAGTGCCAGGGTGGCCATCGGGCATCCCGCGGGGAGCGAGTGCCCCGTCGGGGCAGAGGCCCAGAGGCTCCACTGAGAGGAAACCTGCAGCTCCCTGCGAAGGTCGAGACGTGGCTCTGACTCACCCGCCAACGCGGCACAAACAGGCCTGGCAAGTGAAACGTCCTCACAAAACAGTCCCCTGAAGTCCATACCAAGATGCATCAGGAGCAGCTCCATACCGGGTCTGCTCTAGGGTCAATGTTTTGCATCTCTCCCAGTCCCTAACCTGAGCTGACACATGCTGTGCCATTGCTATAGCTCCAACTGTAGTGATTCATGCACCCAACCCACACCCCATGGACAGACACTTCTCTGAACTCCCAGCAAAGCCTGCTTGCTGCCCTGTCATGCCCACACATGATGCTGTCCCTCTCCATCGCCTCCACAACTGGTTGACAGTGGAGGGTGATGGGGATGTGCCAGGCAACAACCCACTCTGCGCCACCAAACGTGGTCTCCTGGGTCTCTGGGCTCTCAAGTCAGCACTTCCACCCATTTCACATTTACCCCAAACTAATCTAGAAGAAAAACCCTACCAGCTCTCCTGCAGGCTTTGCAAGAGCCTTCCAAAACCCCCCCTGGCCAGACAGAGCACGGACTGGGCAAGGTTTGTAGCTTCAAATCATGACCAGTGACCAGAACACAGCTTGCCAAGGGCTTTCTGGAGCATACGCTGGGCAGCAAAGGTTTTTCTCACTACTTTTTTGAAATAAGCATGGATAGTAAAGATGACTGATCCTTGAGGGTATGTTTGAGCTTCAAAAAGGGTGTCTGAATGAGGATGTATTAAAACAGGCATCTTCCAGGTTTTCCAGTGATGTTTTCCCTGCCATGTGGTCCAGCTGCTGGATCCTGAACTGAAACTATGTTATCTCCCATCATGATCACCTACCTGGATATTAATGCAACTTTACAAATAATGATCAGGGAATGCTCTGGGAACAGCTACTGGGCCCCAAACAGGACCTTTTAAGAATCAAAACAGCAATGCCAAGGCAATACGTGATTTACAAAAACTGCAGCAAGGTCAGCTAGCGTTGAAGGTCTGTCACTACTGATGGCTCAGCAGCAAGGCCTTCTTCTGCCAGGTCAGCTCCTTGACCATCTTCCCAAGATAAGAAATACAACCTGCTCCTGAGCAGACACTGTGCCCACCCACCATGCTCCCAGACAGGTCTGCAAGACAATGCCAAAGATTTCACTCATTTCTAATAGAAATAGCTTCACTGAGATGTTCCTAACCAGCTTCAAGGCAGCGGTGCAGGGCTCTGCCAGCCGGGGCTGTGGCAGCAGCAGGCGCCGTTTGTTCTGCACTAAGCACAGCAGAGGGGAGGCAGGTGAGCAGGGCAGGCAGGGCAGGCAGGGCAGGCAGGGCTCCTTGGGCAGGCTGTGTCTCCTGGCCCAGGGCTTCCCTGGGAAATCCGGTGCTGCTATGGTTCGGCAGGGCCCCGCTCACCCGCAGGCACGGAAGTGCTTGCAAATAGGGACCCAGGTCCTGGGAGCAGCCATCAGGGAAGGAAGCACCAGGCCCGGGACTCTTGCAGATGAGACAGGAAGGGATTACACATATCCCACCGTTCTGAACATGCGTCCCCTTCCAACAAAGCTGTTTCTGCATCTCCATGCAGCCGAGGCTGGGAACGGGCTTCCAGCTGCTCTGGGAACGTCGCAGATCACTTTCCTTTCCCACTGTCAGCACCTGCTTAGAGGTTACTTCCTACGACCTTTGGGGTAACCCCGTATCACGGTTTTACTGCCCTGAGAAAGAGATGGGGATGATAAACCAGAGCAAAGAGGAGGAGCCCCTTCCCTCCCCCTTGGATCCCTCTAGCCCCAGCGGACGCGCAGCCTTCCGAGCGCCTGGGGTCTGTGCTGCAGAGCCGAGTCCCCTGAGGGCAGCCTGCGTGCACTCTCTCCCATCCAGCTAGAGACCAAGGCAGGAATAATATGAACATATATTTTTAGCAGCAGCAAATTATTTCTCTTACAGAAGGAATATTTCCATGCTGGGCTTTTTCCCTTCTCTTATCACAGATTGTATATTTAGAGCGTGAGAACTCTACCTCGCACAAACAAATGCTGCCAGGCCCCCGTGCTCCATGCAGGATCTGCTTCTGGCCTCTCTGACATGCCCCTTTTTCAGACAAAACTCCCCATCTTTGCTCCACAAGTGAGAGCTGCATCTGGGACATGGTGTGGAAAGGAAGGGCTAATGCACTCCAGAGAGTTATCGGTCAGCATGTTTGTTAAATCGTAGCTGTAGGAAACTGGGGGCAGACCCTGAGCTCTGCTGCTGTGAAAAGCAGCTCCTCCAGCATGGCAGTGCAGGCTTCACTGCTTCCCATCTGGCTGCAGGTGCAAGCAGGGATCCCAAGGGACAGCTGGAACAGTTGGGGACATCCCTGGGGTGATCTGGCTGCTAAAACACATTGTACTTGCCAGCGGAGAGTCTCACCCAGAGTGGCTTTACAGCCCATGCTGCACAAAGCTCAGGAAGGAAAGGCCATGGGTGCTTAAATCCCTTTCCCACCATGTGTGCAAGTACCAGGTTAATGGAAGGGGGGTCCAAACTACCATAGCCTCTTGTTTTCTCTCTACTTTCCCATCCCTCTTGCATGCTGGAGGCTGTGTGGCTCTCTTGTCCCCCTGCTTGTCCCATCCCCCTGCCTGTCTCCCTGCCCACCTGCCCACTGCTGGGAGCTGCTCTTGGTCAGGGAAGCTGCAGCCAGCCGGGCAGCCCTGGATCTCAGCTATGGAGGCTTCTCATTCCTAGAGAGGAGCTGATTTCACAGGCTGACCGTGGCAAACATCTCTGCAATTTTTGCAGTTTGTCATGGATGAGCCGTGAGGAACGGCTGGATCCGTGCGCCTGCCCCGCGAGGGAGCGAGACAGCGCGATTCCTCCAGGCCAGCGAGGCCCAAGCACTCCCCGCGGCCCCTCTAATGCAGATTTAACGCATTTCAAACAAAAATGCATCAAATGCCATATTTCCACACCAAACATGGGGATTTCATGGTCTGGGTGACTTTCATGACATGGAGATTGATACGGACTCTTAATCATAGGTAACAGTTGCTGGATGAAGCCCCAGGGCAAGGACCTGGTGTCTCAGATGCCTGCCTCCATTTGCTCCTCTCGGCTTTGCTCTGTTTCTTTTCCCCACACCTCTGCATGGGGCACCCGCCCTCCCACCAAGAACAAAATGTCAAGTCACTGGGCTTTTTGCAAATCATGGCACCGAGCCTTTTGACCTGCACTAAGAGAGCAGCAGCCTGGGAACGGAAACGAATCTGACTGGCTAAATACTCATCATTTGTGGTCAGAGGCAGCGTCGTGCAGGCAAAGCGTGCAGGCAGCAGCTCACACGTTCAGGAGCTCCCACAGAGGAACAAGCACAGCTATTTCAGAGGAGAAGTGAGGCACACTGAGTAAAGGTGGGTTTTACTTGCAGTCAGACATTCAGGCTCTCACCACCAGCCTATGCCACTGCCAGTGCGACATCCCGAAGCCCATCCCACACGGAGCTGGCACTGCCGGCTAGGAGTGTGGCAGTGGGGGAATGAGGCAAGGCTCAGGCTGGCTGTAAATCCTGTCCCGCATGGGAAGTTTGGAAGATTTGTGCATTCCCACCTGTAAACTGCTTTTCCTACTCTCCCCAGTGCATACCTGAGCGTTCAGGAAAATAACGGTTTATCTTGGCACGTTAGTATTCCCCTTCTTAATCCACTTGATTCGAATTTCCACCAATTAACAGGGATTTTCCCACCCATAAGTTTTCTCATTGCAACCAGAAACAGCTGCAAATGTGTCACCTCCTAACCCAAATCCTGACCCCACATATCCCTGACACCTGGGCTGTCAGAGGATGTTCCCACCTGCCTGCAGACTCAGTGCTGGCAGGATAGGCAGGGCTCTGGCCTGCCCATGCATCACCACAGTCCTCAAATCATCCACCAGCTCTTCCATTTCTGTTAATGGTCTATGGGTGCAGCTGAGAGAGCATTAGAGCAGTTCCCACACTTGGCAGATGGGCTGGGGCTACAGCAAGGCTTGTAGTCTCTCCTACTACTGACTTGGAAGAGGGGAAGAACAACCAAAGACAGTACAACCAGTCCGTGACCTGCAGTAACGAGCCCCAGATTGCATTCAGTCACCTCTAAGGTTTAACACAGGCTCAGTCCTCAAGAAATCACACCAACTTCTCTCCCCTCAGTAATTTGATCATTGCTGTCAGAGGCAAAGGCCAGAGGAGGTGGGCTGGAGCCCTTCTCCTGACCTGGCTCTATTGTATGTCCTGATTTCCACCACCCTGCTGAGTTAGAGCCAGCTCTCACCCACAGCCAAGCTCCCCATGTCAGGTAGTGATGGCCTGAGGGACCTCTGATCCCTTTGCCTAGGAAGGCTCCAATAGGGAAAACCTCCTTGAAGAGCTGAGTCTCACCTTGCATATCCAGCCAGTGCCTTCCCAGAGCCAAAACCCTGTGGGGTGGAGAAGACCAACAGCTCACGGTGCAAACCTGCAACCTGTGAAGAGTGGCGGAAGGAAGCTCCCACCCGAGCCGGGACAAGCATTCCTCAGTCAACTTCTCCACTCTCCTCTCCTGGCTGCAGACAGCAAGGTTAGCACAGGGCATGCTCTACATGAAGCTGGTCACACATCTGCCTGAAAAGGCAGAGCCTGGATGCAGGAGGTGACATCCCACTTCAGCCACCTCCAGCTTCTTCCCCCAAAAGACCTCAAGCTCCTGGCTCGCATGTAGGTTTGGACATTTCTGGAGAGACAATGGCTGGGTCTGGGGGACTGGGGAAGCTCTACACACAATGATCAGAGTGTACAGGTCACAGTGGTGACTGGGGGATTTGTCAGGAGGTCCCACAGTGATCTCATGGAGGGAGAGGAGCCCCAGAAGCTACCCAGCACAGCCCCCCAGGAGAAGGTCAGCAGGCGGGAGGAAAACAAAGGAGCAAAGGAGAGTTCTCTGCCAAGACTTGTTTCTCCCATGCATGGGGCCAAAATTGGTTGCAATGATATCAGGCCCACGTACTGTTTGGAGCTGGCTCGTCTCTGTAGGACACAAACTCTCTGGCACGGAGCTGTGCTCCGCGAGGCTGAGCCCAAAAGCTGAGCTGCACCATGTGAACCACTGCAAGTGGAAATGAAATCCCATTGAAATTGGAGCACATTCGACACAGTGTTCAGAGCCCAGCCGTCCTAAAGCCAAGCTGGCAGCAGGCAGAACAAGCACTGGTGTCTCACCTGCTCACCAAACACACAGAAAATGTTGCTCAGTGGCTGTTCCTGCAAAGGAGAGGGCCCAGCTCTCAGGGGAGCCCATGAAACACAGGACGGGCAGAGACGGGCACTGCCCGCTGCTGAAAGCCTGAGGTTAATGGGGGAACGTAGGAGGCTGGAAAGCTGAAAAGCATTTGCACATGTTTCTCATGACCTGGATTTCTGAGAAAAGCGGTTTGGTGAGGACCAATGGGCTAAAACTCAAACTATGGGTTCATCCTGGCAGAGGGATCTATACAATTTGAGCTCCACACACCCAGGCTGGGCCAGCTGGCAGGACTGGGGGTGCAGGACCGGTGGCTGGCAGTGCAGTCTGGGGCCAGGCAGCATTTCAGGAACCAAGGAACCCCGACTGCTCCTGGCTGAACACCACAGTCCAGAAAAATACTGCAGATGGGGGGGTAGGTAGCATGGGGGAGGTAAGAAGTAAAAGCAAAAAAATAGAAGGGAAAGCAGATGCATGTTTGGGGCAGAATTTGAATCGAAAACCCAGACAGTGGGAGTGTGAAAATGAGATTTCCAGACAGACGCCTTCTCTTCTGTGTGACCAGATGACTGGCTACAAGAACAAACCATCTGACACTGGGAGATGCACGTCCACGCACATCTCTCACTGAGCATTTCCAAAACTGCTTTCTACCCAGTCCCTGCATGGAGGGAGGGCCCTTTTCACAGGCACTGCTCTTCCCTTACTATCTTCTTCTCATGGTGTTATCACACTTCAGGCCCTTGGGAAGGCAATTCCTGGGCATGTGCTCCCAGAGCCAGCAGGAACGGACAGTTTTCCCACAGCAGCCATGCCCCCATGTTGCTGTGGTCACTACTGAGAGGCATGAAAGCAGGAGACCATAAACACACAGCAGGATGACTCCAAGGCTGAACATGAAGGTTGAGGTAAAGATTTCACCCACTGAGATGTAAAGGGAATGTTTTGCACCATGCCTATTGCTCGAGCCACCCAACTTCCTTGTGCAGGCAGAGCTGGTGTGAAAATTCCTGGTGTGAAGGAGAGAAGAGTCTGACCCATCCTGAAGTGGTGAGCTCTGTCACCTGCTGAGTGACAGCACAGTGCAGGGGCTGAAGCAGGCCGGGCACAGCGCTGAGCAGGGTGTGTGCAGAGCTGCTGTCTGCCTGTCCTGAGGCTCAGCAATGCAGCTGTGGCCCGACAGCTGCAACATGAACCATCTGCCTGTGTGCTGGGCTGCGTGAGCGTGAGGAGAGCAGGAAGGCTTTCCAGGATGAGAGGGCTGAGAGGGAGGCAAGGTCTCCCATGAGATGGAGGGAGCTGAGTCTGGTGGAGGTCTTCCTGCAATAACCATTGCTCCAGGGTTTGGCTTACACTGTGGTGGAGAATGGGGAGGTAGGAAGGAGGGGTCAAGTCCTTTGTGAAGAGAGTTCAGAATGGATCCAGACAGAAATGAAGGTGTTAAGAGATAAGAAACAGTCCCTGCAAAAAACAGCCCCCCATCGAGTCTTTGGTGGTACCTTCTGCCACCCAGCCCGCAGGGGCAGGCCACTCCCACAGAGGGGAAGGAAAAGAGCTTAATTCAACCTAAAATAAATAGCTGTGTTTAGGAGCACCTCTGGCTTGTCATGGGTCTGGGGTCAATTAATAGACTGCATAATTGCTCCGCATACAGACGATCCTTCCTTGCTCCGTATCTGTTGTTTCACCTGTCCTGCCATGGCAGCAGTTTGATGGATGAATTTAAGGGTCAAATCCAGTAGTTTCACTCCAGCTTATCCCTGCTGCACTGCTAGATTCTTGCTGACATGCAAGTTAGGAAACTCCCATGCAGCCTTCAGCACATGAGACTTCACGGGGAAGGCCACTGAGGGACTATTCCCTTTCTGAAAGGATGAGAAACTCATTACCACCACAGATGGCCCAGCTCTTCCAGGCCTCTTGCCTAAAACGCCAGTCCAGCAAAGGCCACAGGCTTTACAAGATTACAGCTACTCGGAGTTTATGAGGTTACATAAAACATTTACAGTGGGTGCATCAGCAACACAGTGGCCTGTATTTATGGCTGGTGCACGCCCGCTGCAGAACAGGGGTGACCCCAAGGCTTAGCCTGAGCCCATGCGCTGGTATTTGGATCACTTCCATCAGCATTAGCAGCTGGGCTCTGAGGAGAGGCCAAGGGCAGCTCAGATGTCGTCTCTCCACTCCAGCACCCACCCACGGGCTGTGGTGATGTCCTGAGGGCCCCAGGCAGCTCTGCACCAGGGAGCTCAAAGGGCTGGCCCATCATGTCTGGGCTTCGTGGTAGCTCCTGGGAGGTGAGACCTCCAAGACACTGTGGCTGGCTGTGACTTTCTGAGCTCTCCCCTCCTAACTGGCCTCTACCATGTGGCATTGCAATGGGCCTCCTTTATGCAAAGGTAAAATTAAAGGGTTGGATGGTTAAGGAGGGACATTTCAGAAGGCAAGGACCAGCCTGCACATCTGGGAGCTGGGCAGAGGCGACAGCCAGAGCCTGCGCAGTCCGGCAAGTCCCTGAGTGCAGCGGGGCAGGGTGTCTGCCTGGCCCCAACTTCGCTCAGGAAAAAGGAACAACAACAGGAAGAGAAAAGAACTCACTCAGACAAAAGATAAACAGACCAGCTAGATAGCGAAGCCAGAAGCTGCTAATTAACCTCAAATTGCTTCGGAAAGGACTCCAAGTGGTCCGTTCCCTTCTGAAACGCCAGCAGGCAGAGCTGTCCCAAAACATCTGCTGCCACGGCCCCGCTCCGCCCGCCTGCGCTGCAGCTGAGCCTCCTACTCCTAGTTTTTCTCTCAGCAACCCCTGAGCTGTCCTGGGTGTGAAAGGAGGAACAAACAACCCAAAAAGGAGCTGCACCTTGCTCTTCTTCTGAACCTTGTTTGGACTCCACAACCATGGGCTGGTGCCCTTTATGCCTCCCACCAGCAGCACAGACCCTCTCAGCTCACCAAGGGTGGTGTTCTGGAAGGAGCCGCATGCACCCAACCCAGCAGCATCGCTGGGCCCTCAAGCAGCTCAGTTAATAAACACAGGCCTTGCCCCTGCTGAGCATATTCCATAGGCCATGAGATGGGAGATTTACAGAAGGGGGCTGAAATGCAGTTCCCTCAGGGAAAGGAAATAAATGGGAGAGAAAAATTAAACTGATAGCTCAAACCCAAGGGCCAGTCAGGAACAATCTGGGCTCCTTAACACAGGAAATGACACTCAGCTGAGCATCTGTGTGCATGTCAGGGCGGATTAGGAGCCTGTCAGGAGCTTGACATCAGCTTTACAAGACAATTATGTTGAGAGGGCTGCAGCAGGGCTCTGGACACCAGAAGCACCATTTACAAGCACTGCAGCCCCAGAGCGTCTGCCACTATCTTGGAACACAATATTTCTTCTCCTCCCTCCACTGAATGTCCTTGAAAAATGACACCAGGCTGAGATGCTGAATTTGGCTGCAAACCAGGGCAGGTTTTCAAGTGCAGCATCTGTTGAAGCAAGGGGGTGTGACACCCCTGCTCTGCCCACGAGGTGCCAGGCTGCGTCTGCTGCTACTGCCAGATCCAGCTGTGTCTGAGGGGCAAGGGGTAATTCCCATCCTGCATTAGTCAAGGAGAGGTTTTGGCACCAGCTTTAATGGAAGCAAGCTGGGTCTAACACTTTCCTAGTCTGGTGGTCTAGACATGCAAACACATGAAAATTCTGCATTGTCCCAGTACTTTTGGCTAAGGAAGGGCTATGAACAAAGCCTTCATCCACAGATGGGTGCCCCAGCCCTTCCTTCTCCCCATGCAGAGCTACTGGGCAGTAGGAAGGTAACACTTGGATCCAGAAATGCTCCTGTGGGGTACCCTGTGCTGCCATTGTAGAGACTTCTGCATTTCTAGTGTTCATCCAGGTAACCTGCAACAGCAGGAGAGCGATGGTGATGAGGAGCTCAGCTCAGGGCCCAGAGCAGCCCCGGGCTCTGGAGCAGAGCCACGGCAGGCAGCCTCTGCCACCATCAGCCCCAAGGGCAGCCACCCCATCTTCTCAACCTGCATCCTGGGCCTGCTGTAGGGAGCTCTGTGGAGCCATCCCCTTACGCCACACTGCCTGACTCTGCGTGGGACCCACAGAGAGCCCACAGCTCAGGGTGGCCACAGGGACCACACAGGGGAGAGTTGTGCTGTTGGCCACCCTGCTGGCACTCCTGCAGCTCGGCCAGCCATGTCTGCAGCCTCTTTTTTGGAGCAACTGATGGGGGTGAAGGGTGACATAGACCTGCCATGGGGATATGGAGCAGCAAACCCCAAAACACACAGAGAGAATGGCGATCCATCAAAAGGTTGTGCTTTTCACGGGTTCACACTTTGCATGCGAATCTTTATTTTCCCCCTCCTGAAAGTAAAGGCTTTTCCCTGCAAAAATGTTTGTTCATAAAATTGCAGCACATCAGTGCAAGAGATTACTTTTACCATTCTGCACTGGATTTTCTTTTCAATTTCAGAGAGTGAGAGAATGGTTTGGGTTGGGAGGGACATAGAATCATAGAATCTTAGTCATAGAATATGCCGAGTTGGAAGGGACCCATCAGGCTCATCGAGTCCAACTTAAAGGGACCTTAAAGATCACCTGGTCCCAACCCCCCTCCCAGGGGCATGGACACATTCCACCAGACCAGGTTGCTCCGAGCCCAAACCACCCTGGCCTTGAACACTTCCAGCTTGTGGTGGGGGCTGAATATTGTCTGCAAAAATAGTACAGCTTTCTTAACCCCTGGTTTTCTTTGCAGTAGAAAGGAGTCTTAGAAAGTTCAACCCAGCTTCTTTCCACTGCTGAGGTCTCACTTCATGGTATATCACAGATGCTGCCTTTCCATTCTCTGTGGATTCCCTGGAAACTCACAAATTCTTGTCTATAAACACATTTGGAAAGCAAGTAAGTCCATGTTGTGGTAACAGCCTAATGCTTTCAGCTTCTGGGCTTAAATCCTGCTGGCTGAGCTCTTCTCCACTCTCACTTGAGCAGTGCAGTAGAAGTCTAACAGCAAGAAAACCCTCATTGTGAAATGACACTTGGGCACTGAGCCTCAGCAAATCCTTAAGAGTTGTGGTCAACTTGCAAGTAATTTGTTTTATCACAGACTAAAATCCCTCTTAACAAATACTTTCTCTGAAATGAGTGAGAACATATGAACTGATTTCTGTGTGGTCAGGCACCTGGACCTTCTCATGGAGGTAAAAGTCCCTCTTACCTGAACATCTCAACGCACTGAATGGGTCACAGAAGCTCTCCCAAAAGTTGGGAGAGATAGGAACTTGTAGCAGGTCACTCATGTCCCCATGTGTGTCAGGACTGGTAGAAGATATACACATCTCCTCCAGAAGCTTAGTCCAAGGTTTGGGGATGAGAATGTCACCACAAGAATCCTAGAGGAGCCACTCAGCATCAAAGAGAGCCTCTGTGTTGACTTCAAAAGGACCTGAGATGGGCCCCTAGAGAGAAACATTTCAGGTAAGCACTCACAGCCTTTTCCTATATTCAGATCAAACTAATACCAAACCTGTATCAACACCAGGGACCCCCAGAGGTCCTTTCCAACTCCAGTTGTTGAAGGATTCAAAATAATTCTCCCCTTTTTCTTGTTAAAACTGCAATGGTTAATATGGGCCCTTTGTCTTGTTTGCTATTGCGGAGTCCCAAAATATCTGGTGTGACCTTGGGAGTATAAAATAAAACAAAAATCCACAGTGACAAGTTAGACAAGGACACTAAAGTGACAGATAATAGAAAAAATACCAAACCGGAGTGGTAACCTATATGGGAAACTGGATGTCCCACCTGTGAAACAAGGCTGGGACATTTAGTGTGATCACTGAGCTATTAGCACAATTTGCATGTAAATGGCCCACGACTGAACACTCTATTCTGATTTATATAATTAACACATATGCTCTCAAAAGCCCAACAGATTTAAACAATATTTTAAAGCTTTCTATGACAGAGGCAACACTCCCCATGAAATACCCACGTTCTCTGCCAACCTGCTGTCTCCCAGCTACACAGCTGGGCCCAGTCCACAGCTGTCAGCTCCAACTCGCCTCCCTGGGGAGATCACACTCACAAACCCACCTGCAACAACCCACTCGCAGGCACAAGAATTTAAGGATTCCCTGAGGTAGGTTTCTAAAAGCCTCCCCACCCTTTCTCTGAGGGGATACTGCAACTCTGGTGAAACATTAGCCAGCATTTGATAATCTTGCAATAAAAAAAAAAAAAAAGCACTAAGAGCATAAGAAAGCATCCCAGTATCTGTCACAAAGCAAGAACTGATTATGCAATCTGTGGATGGAGCTCGGGTAAACAATTTGGGCATTTGACAACTAAGGGAGAAAAAAGTTTGGATGTGAACAGTCCCACTGGCTGAGAAAATTCTCACGCCTCAGCAGGGATGGGAATGAGACCCAGCACAGCTCACAACTGCAATTGCTGCTTTTCTTGCTAAACTTCACTTCACTTTCCTTTATTTAGAAAAATAACTGAGAAATTATAGCAAGCAAACAAACAACCCTTGTCTTAGAAAAATCACCATGTCATGATAAAGTGAGATAAGAAATGGTGGAGAAGTTATTATATGAACGTTGATGAGAGCCCATACGTGTTACGCAGCAAGAAAAACAAATTCCTCCCTCTCAGATGGAAGAAAATGTTTCTTCTCAGTTGGAGAAAGAAAAACACAAAGCGGCTCCACTGCATCCCTGAAATTGTGCAATTTACTTTGCATATTTGGCAGCAAAAGTAGAAGAAGCAGTTTATAATCCAGGGTTTTCACACAAATGACAGGTCCTTGGTTCTTGAAGAGTATTTCATTTTGGTATGCTTTCTTAATTAACATTCTAGAAGTATGTTGGAATTAAAGGAATACCATCGATTTAAAACCCACCTAGCTGTTTGCACCTTTGGAATGACCAGTGTCACAACAGTTCCTAGACTGACTGTAAGCAAAGCAGAGCAGAGAACCAGCACTTCCCTGGGTACTTTGGGGTTTATATGTACAATTGAAGCATTATGGCCAATTTCTCTGTGTCACTTTCCCAGGCAGTTCCCCCCTTCACACAGCAACAAGACTTGAAGAGGACCAGGTAGCAATGAACCCAAAAGTTGTGGGTGGGCAAGGCCTGCGTGCAACAACTGGGTTCAGTTGTCTTTACCCATTTCATTTTAAAGATGTGAATTGCTGTACATTTTATTGTTTTTAAATGTTGGTCTTAATTGCATTAAGGCAGAGATTTTTTATCAAATAACCTGTAAAGCTCCTTTTCTCGCCCCAAGAGTTGGTTCTGTGTTTCAAGATACAGAACAGCTGGTGTGAGACCAAAAAATGGCACTACTGCCTGCAGAAACAGTTCAAAATGGGTGAGAATCACCCAAAGATGGTAATTTTTGGGAAGGAGCTGTACCAGGCAGTTCCCCAGGCAGTAATCAGGGCAGCAAAGGGAACCAACTCTGCTGCCTCCGCAAAGGAAGGAAAAAGAAAACCCACGAAGGAAGTGAAACTGTGACAATTTCCAAGTCCTAGGGACAGAGTCCTATGACAAGGCACAGTCCTGTGTCACATGAAAGGTGTGGGAAAATGCTGAAGCGTTGGTTACACTTGCATTTCTAGCTTCAAAAATAGCCTGAGAACCCAAGGATGACTTCATAGCCCTGGCAGCTCCCACACGCAGCGGCGCTGCCAGGAGGGGCTGCGGCTCCCGGCGCAGGAAGGATCCCCCCGCAGGAAGGATCCCCCCGCACACCTCGCCAGGGCACCGGGACCTTCCTGCTGCTCCCGTGCTAGAGACACAGCCCCGATTACACACAGACTTAACACCCAGGCCTAAGAGCTTGGCTGGAATTAGAAGTGAATTTAAGCTTAGAGTTAAACCTTGAAGCCATCCTGGTGAGTAAATGCATTTTCCAATTAGCTCATTCAGTGTATCCAGTCGCTGCGCTGGCTTTATAAGCTAAATGAAACTGCACACAAATTACACTGACACTAAGAACAACATTTATTAGGGTTGCCCTTTGCAATGCTATCCAGGTTTATTCTGTTTACAATTCTATTTACTGCCCTAATCTCTCCAAACTACCCAGGCTCCAACACGAGAAGTAAACAGGCAGAAATTTGGCTACTGGTTCTGAGGACAAGGTGGCTTTTTTTTAATGAATTCTGATGGTGATAGTAAGAACAGAACAGATTTTTTCTTTTTTCTTTCAGAATTGGCTGGTGCAGAGTGTGCCCTGTCAGAGAACAACCAAAATGCCTCGAGAAGTGTTGCATGTCTCACTGTCATGGCTCTGTGTCTAGCTGAGGCTCACAGCCTCTCTGCCTTGGGAAGACACAGCTTTTTAACTCGTATAAATCTTCCCCCTGCATGGCTGCAGCTCAGTGATGTCCCACCTGCACGGAGCTGCCAGTCGTTGTGCTCAGCCTGGGGAGCAGCAGGGCCCTGCAGTGCTCAGCAGCCGTGCCCCTCATTCCTCACAGCCCCCTTGCTCAGCCCCTCTGGCTCCCAGCAGCACCTGCTGCATGGAGCTGATGGCTCTGCGACAAGCACGGGAGTCACAGCAGCTCGGACCAAACCAGTGCTGTGCTGGTGGCCAGCCAGGCACAGGCTGCAATGAATGGCCAGTCATCTTCAAAGAAAAGATGGGAAACCTCCAGAAAATAAACCAACCAGCACAACTACCTGCACAAACCAGCTGGGCTGCTCAGCCCCTGCACTCAGTGCCAAAGCACCAAGGAGCTGCAAGAACCCTCTGGAGAAACCCCAGCGTCACCTGGGATGGACTGGGAGAGAAAAAAATCCCGTCCCCTGTCAAGCAGCAATGACCCGTTGAACATCATAGGTGTCCCACCCACCCCGACAAGCCCCCCATAGAGCTGCCACTGGTAAGTGGACACAATCCCATCCTGGGCAGCAGCAGCTCCTCTCCCCTGCTGTCCTGCCAGTGGTGGCTGGTCCACAGTGTTGTTTTAAAGCTACATGAGCTCGTCAGCCCTGCAGGACTTTTACCCTGCCTCGCAGTTACGGCAGCAAGAGCTGCATGGTGCTTCAGGAGCAAAAGGTGAAAGTCCCCAAAACATGATCTGCATTCAGCCCTGCTCCCATCTGTCCATGTGCCACACAGCCATGGGTGCAGGAGAGATGTTCTCCATACAGCAACCAACCTAACATGTGGCAAACTGGGTGTCACTGCAGCCAGTGGGGAGGGCTGCAGCACCTGCACTTCATCACAGTGTCACCTGCACTCACAGTGGACTGGAAGTGGAGGGGGACCTAAAAGATAGCAAGAGCATCCAGAAATGCATGTAAAGAATAACAAGAAAATATAAACCCAGATGCATTAACCACTTCCAGATACCTGCCACACAGTTTAGCTGCTCAGTGTTACAGTAGGGTCATATCCAGCGTCCCCAGGCTGCTCACATGAGCAAAGTGATAAGGAAAAAGGGAACAGCAAAGAAACTATTGGCTCTGCCCCTGAGGCTACTCTGCTCTCTGAAGGCCCATGTCCATGTCAGCCCTTGTCCCCTTTTCATGTCAGCTCAGGGTGCTCTTTCACCCAGCACACACTGCTCCCACGTTTCTGCTGCAACTTGTTGACTTGGCTTGTTGACTGATGGAGTGAAACAATTCAGTGAACTTGTTTTGTTGCATATAACCCTGCAAAAAAGACAAATTATTTGTGATCCATGTATTTTTTTTTCTTTTCTTCTTTTTTGAAAGTTTTTTATTATTACTATTATTTGCAGAGCTAAATGTAGTTTGCCTTTTTTCCATTGCTTCAGCTGTCTGGCAGCAGCAAACCTCTGCACGTTAAACACCATTTTCCAAGGTAGGTTTCTAAAAGTGTTTTTGAAAAATAAAGTTCTTTAAAAGCTCCAAAAGAGGCAGCAGCATTTCCTCTTCAGAAGAGCACAGTAATAACTGAAAAGGCAACTCCTGCTAGAAAGGAGGAGCACAGCCAACACTGATGCACCCACCCAAGAACTCAAATAACTGAAAGGGAAACGCATGGCAAGGATTGGGCTCCCAGGGGCCTCCAACTGCCTGTCCTTGTGACTGGGACCAGCATGACCTCACAGGTATTTTAAAACTGCATCTGAAAGCAGTCAGCACCAAGGCTTCCTGTGACAGATGAGTTTGTAGCCAGACAGCTCAAGGCTGGCCACCAGCAAGTGCTCAGGTTCTGGTAGCCCCCAGAGGTCAACATCCTTTTGTTCCCCTCTGTCTGTAAGGGAAGAGCACGAGGAGAGATGCACGTACCCACATGGTCTGAAATGCCACAACCAAAAAAGAGGTGTGAGTCCCACGGGGACTAACGGACAGAGGCTGGTGAGCACAGACACCCTTAGACAGCTCTCCACAGTGCTTTCACCATTTCATCACTTTAGGCTTTATCCTACTGCTGCTGCTTACAGTGGCAAGAGTGCAGGTGACGTGAAGAGGAAGAAGTCTCCTTCCAAGACTGACCATCTCCATCCCATCAGGCTCCTGGAGCTCAGGAGCTGGATTCTGTATTTTTCCCATCACTTTCCAGCTGGCATGTAAGAGACAGCTCCACAGGTTGTGAGTTCCCTTATTCTATCATCTCCATCTCTGGATCTTGTTCTTCCTAGATATCAAAGCTCTGAACACTGCACGTTTAACACATGAGCATTCAAACTGAGGAAGGGTGATGAACACTGGGTAACTTTTTCCAGTGATCTCATCACTATGGTTAAAAAGGGGAACTCAGATAAACTGTTCAGTCTAATACATAGAAACTTACGAACAGTGTCAAAATTCATGTGCAATGGCACACAGAATTTACATGTACAGATGCCATGACTTGTTGCTCAAATCAGGTCTCTGCATTCAGAAATTCTTTGCTAATCTGGATGTCTGTTCATGCATGAATTCAAATTCCTAGTGCGTGTTTGCACTTGTTATGGTAACTACATGCAGGAATCAGACACACCTTGTTTGTACATCCTTACCCAGACAGTTGCATATTTGGCATGACTGTGCAGTCCAGAGAGCATTTATAAATTAATTGAACCACTTGACAGAATCAAATGCTTGGGGAAAGAACAGGCAAGAAGCAGCTCTGCTTTGTATCACTTAACATTAAAAATACAGAGAATTAACATCTTCCAGCCTTGCCTCAGCACATGCTGTTCAGCCTTTTCCCCTGAGGATGCTGAGCAGCCTCCTGTCACTTCAGAGCTGCCAGAACATAACACCTGCAGCACAGGAGTTCACTAGGAAACTCTCTGCATGCGTTGACCTAAACTGGCCTAATTCATTCTAGTATCATAATTCTTAAAGCTAACGATTGCCATAATCACTTGCATGTAGCGATCTCATCCCCAAAGGCTGCTCCTCCAGTAATCCTTCTCAGAGTCCCTCACTGAAATTACAGATAATTTAAGTTCAAAACCAAGTATATGCCATTAGAGGAATTTCTACAACCGTTCTCTGTATTGAATGCACAGGAATAATCTGTAATTCATCTCCACTGATGATGCCCCTGAAAAGGCTTTGAAGGACTGTCTAAGAGGAAAAAAGTTCCATCCAGATGAATTCACCTCCTTTTCCCCCCTCTTGTATCTAGGGAAAATGCCTAATATGAACACAGAGTCTTCAGCTCTGAGTGCAGGTGAATTTAGAGTTTACTTCCAGCCTCACATCAGATGCACAGCTGGGAACATTTCAGTCACCACTGCTGAAAACTTTCCCTGCAGCAAAGAAGGTTTAAGAGCTGTTGGTCAAACAGGATGAGCACAGTTTGTGTTTCAAACTGGCTTGATGGAAACCAGCTGATTCGTTCCTTGCTCCACAACAGCCAGCAGCAAGAGTGACGTGACCTCAGGCAGAGAGCAGGATTTTTCACACAATACTTCTACCATGTAACTCACTTTTCTAGGACCCACGGCTCACATCCCCCAAACCTCAGTGCCTCTGGGCTTTCCCCGGAGCTGTGGTTTGGGGACCTAGTGGAATTAAAACCTGATTAATTCAGCCCAACTATTTTGGATTTTCAAAAGGACCCAGGAAAGCTTTACGATCCAGTGAGAGCTAAATTACACCCACTGTCCTAAGGACAGCTTGCAAAACCTTGCCCTTATTTCCAGCAACCTGTGTCCAAAAGAGAAGCTTGATCTGGGCCAGTGCCTAGAAGGAGATGGGATGTGTTGTTGCCACGATGGTGGTTACCAGCTTCTCGCCTGAAGACAGGCGATTCCCACTGGAATGGGAAAGAGATGGATTGCTGGCAAAGAGTGAGAGTGGGGTTTGGGGTTTCTGGGCAGCTCTTCCTGCCACAGCATCAGCACAGCCTGTGCAAGAGCACTGGGTGCCTTCTGCTGGCCCAGCACAAGGACAGGAGCACTGGGAGCTTCCTCAGGGTGTGCCAGCACTTTATCACTTGGGAGCAGATGCCTGTGGATTATTTAATTCAAATAATCAAATACACCTCACATAATATTTTCCATCACTCCCCACGCAAATCCTCTTGCTGTGCAATTTGGCATTTACTGGCACGCAACTTCTGGGAAATAGATTTTCAACTTTAAGGCTAAAAAATAATGTAATCTGTATTAGCTCTGAAATTAGAGCTTCTCTGTCCAGCAGACCAGATTTTTATTTCACACTTGTTTTACACTAGCACAGCAGCAACCTGTGCTATGGAGCCATCTGTAGCTTTTGCCAGAAGAACTTAAGTCCAGTATTTGTGTATTCAGGCAATTTGATTTTTCTATGTTAAACAGAGTACTACTGTCACATGCCTTAGCTTTCATGCAGATTTTTTTCTGACTGTTTTGCAGCCCTCTTTTCTATTTTGATAAAAGAAAGTTACTTTAAAAAGTAAAGGCTTATCATTTTTGGTGATCTAAACAGATGTGACTTGACAAAGGGGTCCATTGTAGGGCCATGGTAGTGCTTGATTTTTTAATGATGAAGGCTTTGGTTGTTTGTTATGGTGAGGAACAGTTTCCCCTCCAGATAGCCCCTTGAGAAATTCATGAGAGAAAATCCAGACTGTGAAAAGTATGGCTTGTGTGGAATTTGAAACAACATGACAGGGGAAGCAAATCATCGTGAAAATGCTATTACAGACAGGCTGGACTTACCACCTCCAGCCTGAGTCCATCCTTCCTGACTCCAGGTGAAATGTCTTGCTGTTGTCTGCATGATGGATGTCCCCAGGAACCAGAATTCCTCATCATTCAGCCAGCTGCTGCCTGGAGACCCACAATCCAGGGTCTCGATGTATCTGCTGCTGAACCCACCCAGAGGAGGACAAAACAATGAGCGAGTGAAACCCTGGGTCAAGGTAAGGAGGGAAGAACTGGCAACACGACTGTCTGCTGCTGCACAACCCCAGCTGATCAGACACAGACACAGATGCAAGTGGCCTGTGAACACTTTAGAGAAGCTTACATTTCAGCTGGGTTTTGCAGCTGGACAGTGATGGCTTCACATGCAAAGCTGATTTCTCCAGGGTACAGCTCCAGAGCAGGGTAACCAGTGCAGTGACTCTGAAAAGCTCCAGTTTCTGATCCATTTTCAGGTTTATTTCCCTTCCTCCCAGGCCTCTTTCCACACACGTTCAAGGTCTCTGCTATACTGTAACTGAAGTGTAGTTCAGTAAGTTTCAGTTCCCATTTAAGACTTCACTCTTTAAGATAGCAGAATAGCTTGGATTTATGGCAGAACAGTTTTAAGGCCCCCAGCCTGTCATAAATCTAAACCCACCAGTTTTTCAGAGAGGAGATGTGAGATGCCAAGAGAGATCACACACAAGCAATTGGGAGATTTGGCTCCAAGTCCCATTTGTATTTTTTCCACAGTTACCGAATGCTGGATGCAGCAATCTGATCCGAAGCACCTCGAGAACTTGTTTTCTAATGCTCCCCCTGAAGTTCAGCCTCAGCACCTCTCAGCAGAGCACAGGTTCCCGTGCCTATGGCAGGAGGTTATTGCAGGGGGCAGGTCTCCAGCACAGTGTGCTCCAAGCTCCAGCCTTTGCGTGGCACTTTCCCAGAGCCACCCTGCAGGTCTGGGTCTGGCTGCTGCTCTGCACTGGGGGAGATGATCTCGACACAGAGCCAGGGAGATGAGCACCAGCACAATGAATCCACAACACTGCCAGCGTGCAGGAAATTGGCCAATTATCCAGCACTGACTTTTAGCAAAAAGCACACAAAGGGATCTTTATGGATGAGGAGATTGCAGGAAAGGACGAAGGGAGGTGAACATGAGGGGAAATGAACGGCATGGTGAACCACAACCAAGTGTTTATGACCATCCCCTCAAACATTGTTCTTAGTCCAGCTTTTAACTAGTGACTGAATGTCAAGATTATTTACGAGAACTTGTTAAAATAAGCAAAAAAGTAGTGCATAAACCAAACAATGCTTCTAAAACACAGTGAGAAACACTTTGCTTAGTGGAAGGATTTGCACCCTTCCCAGCTGCCATTCCCTTGCACACCATGGCAGCCACCAGAAGGGACAAGGACAGATGTGGTGTGCTCTTGGCCTGGGCATAAACCTTTCCTCCTCACGGATGGTCCCATAGGACCATCAGAAAGCTCCTCAAGGGATTTTAAGGGTCAATCAAACCTCAGCACACAGATTTAAACTGGAGCAAGATGTGTCAAAACAGGAAGAAAGGGATGGAGAGAGGGAGGTCAAGTATCTGCAGCCAGCAAAGATACCCCAGCCCTATGCAGACAGGCCCTCATTTTGCTGCTGCTTGACTAAAAAAAATTACCAGAAAATATCCATTGGAGAATTCCTTTTTCTGTCTGATATTGTAAACACAAGCTCAGCACAGGAGACTCCATGGGATAAGATGGTTTTGATGACTTCCAGCCGTGTATACACTCCGCAGACTCAATTTCCAAACAGCCTATTATCACCATGCAGGCAACTCATTTATGTGCTGAGAATTCTCATTTAAAAAAACTAATCAGTCAAGATTTATTTTCCTCTGATAAGGCACAGGAGGGCACTGCTAAGGTTCTGGCTTCTGGCAGTTGTCAAGCTTCTTGTCTAGCAGTTACTGTCAAGCTAACACCAGGACAGGGCTCTGACACATCACTTCTTCAGTCCATGAGTCCTGGGAGTCTATCTCTGGAAACTGGGGCTTTGCCACTAATGTTCCCACAGGCCACAAGATGGATCACTTCACTACCTCAGCTTCTCCAGGAGTTAAAGCAGGTTCTTCCAGCCCAGTAGCCAAAAGCACACAAGAGTGGGTGTCCACAACCGTCAAAAATTGTCTGAGTCTTCAACCAAATTGTGTCTGCCCAGAGCATCTGGAGCTGACACAGGAGACAGGATCTTGGGACAGCAGGTTAGGGTTTGTACATCCAACCTAAGCTGTTGATTCCCTGTGCTGGCCCAGATGACACTGTCATCTGGGGGGGATCAGCACCAGGACCCCATCGTGGTGGCTCAGCCCACTCGGGGTTGGGAAGCAGCGAGGGGACAGAGCTCCCCTGCACAGGGCCCAGCTTCACCAAGAGCCAAGAACATAATTGGCAGATGTACCTTCCTCAGGGCTCCCAGATCTCTGTCAGCAAACAGAAAGTAACTGGAAGAAAAAAAAAAAACAACGACTAAAAGAAATGCTGTGTTTGAAATGTGCTTTGTTTTCCTTTGAAAAATCCAGGTTCTGATCCAGTTTGAAAGACGACGCGAGCACTGAAACAAGCTCTTTGTTTTTTGCATTAGTTCAAGAAGAAAACACTTTGTTTTATATATTCCTCCAAAGTTTAATTACTCTAGCCCCCACTTTTGGCAGGCAGGGAGCAGGCCCCAGGTTGCACTCCCAGAGCTGTAGCAAACCAGCAGGATGACCACTGGCCCACCAGCCCCTCCCATTAGCCCTTCCAGCCCCTCTCATCAGCCCTTCCCATGCCTGGGGGGCATCCCCCCACCCACCACCTCCCACAGTGCTCCTGGCATTTTGTCCCCAGCCTGGTGGCTGAGGTACCTGCTACCCTCACCCTCCCTCTGCCAGGAGCCCCTCTGTTCCTCCTGGGAATTGTGGCCTTTTGAGCTCCATGGGGAAAGAGGCAGAAATAACAGTCTCTTTTGGAGGGGAGGGGGGGTGTCAGGGTGAACTGGGGGCTTTGTGGGAAAATTATATCACATTACCACCAGCAAGGACACAGACATGGAGTCTCATGGTGGCTTTGAGACTGCAGCATTTTGTGGCATGGGAACAAAGTCTGGATCTGCCCCCAGGGCAGAGAGAGGCAGCACCTAGGGCCAGGGCAGCACACAGCAATGGCAAGGTGGGACAATGGGTCACGTCTACATCTCCTTCCACTGCCACCCCCAGGGCAGACCCTGCCACGTCCTGGCCTGTGCCAGGGAGCCATCCCCAGGGCAGAGCTTGGGATGGATGCTCCATGAATGGTGGCAGCTCTGTCAGCACCCCCAGTGTCCCCAGCAGCTCTCCCCTCGCTCTGCAGCTCTTTGGAAACTGGCAGGAATCCCCCAAAACACAGAAAGCCACCAAAGAGCAGCTGAGAGCTTTACTCAGCCCTGGTGGGGTTTGAAGCCCCTTGAGTGAAGCACTGCCCTTCGCCAGCCTTGGCCTCCAGCACTCCCCAAAAATGCCCAAGTGCTTAATTCCTGTCTGCAGATCACCTGGGGCCAGGGAGCAAAAAAGATGCTGTTTTGTAACGGTCTGCTCTCCCCATCTGCCATCACAAACAGCACAGCAGAGCCTCTGGCACCAGCCAAGGGGTAATTACTGTAATTGCTGAAGGCACCAACTCGCTCCCCATTTTCTCTTGGCTGCACCCACCACACAGGTTGAAGTGTGGAAGGGTGAGTGCCAAGTGTAACGGTGTGAAGCCATTTTCCATTAAGAGCTCTTGTTTTTCATGGCTTATAAGTTACCACTCCCCACCCCCAGTCCTTTGGGTTGAGATTTGTCATGCTTGTTCTTAACCCAGAGGAGAATTTCTTTAGGAAAGTTCAATAGTATAAGTAGCAGCAATTATTCATCTGGCTTTCGTCATGGAAGGTAACAGACATTCACAGAAAGTTGCCTTCTCTCTGAGGGAGGCAGCAGAAGAGTGGACTTCTGCCCTGCAGGCCAAAAGAAGCACAATCCAGCACATCCCGAGGTTTTCCAGGAGTAAATTCAGCACCAATTCCTGTACCCAGACAGCCACAAACACCCACCCAAATGCAAGCATTTCAAGCTGTCCCATAGGGCTGGTTTCCAGATAGCTGAGCACGAAAATGGCATGATCATCAGCTAATCAAGACATTGTCCAGATGCATCCTGGGTGTGACTGTAAATTCTAAACCTGCTTATAAAACCAACATGACCTGAACCTTTGGACTTGGCACCAAGAGTCCTGAGCAAGACACTGATCCTTGTGCTTGCACAAGAAAATGCCATTTACAGACAGTGACAGCTCTGCTTGACACATGGAGAACTGACTCCCCTGCGCTTACCAAGCCTGCACACAAGCTCCAATTCAGCAGAAGAAGAAACAGAAGAACTAGCTTTTTAATAAAAAAAAAAATGCACGGAACTCGGATGCAAGCGACCAGTTAGTGAGACATTACAACTGAAATTTCAACTGGCTTTTTAATAAAAAAAAAAATGCACGGAACTCGGATGCAAGCGACCAGTTAGTGAGACATTACAACTGAAATTTCAAACGAGCAAATGCCAAATGTGCCAAGTGCAGAGTCCCACCCTGTCCTGTTCACACCCCGTGAGCATAACGTGCCCTGAGTCCTGCTCTACAGACTGCCACGAGGAGAGGCAGAAAGGGGCTTCATTAGCTTCTAGGGAAAACACAGCTTTGAACACCCTAATTTTGTTTAGTTTACATCGTAACCATAATGTTTATATGAATGCTATTTATTATAATTTATTTTTACTGAAACGCGTACACAGAAGTACAATAAAATAAAGTTGTGTTAGGCTGTTTTAAAAACAAAAACCACAGAGCTGATAAGAAAGATAGAAAACATCTTTCATGTGGAGAGATGGCTGGGGGTCACTAGGCACTTAAACAAGAAACAGCAATTTGCTCCTACACCAAGGAACAATAAAAAGTCATTTAAACACTTAGATGAGGAGTTGTGAAGGCAGAGCAGGATTAATTCCATGGGAAGGAATGACTCCCCACTCTTCCACTTGAGTACAAAATAGAAACAAAAAACCACATCCCTGTCTCATTTCTGTAGAAAAACCCCCAGTCTTTTTCGTGCTTTGAAACAGGATGTTGCTTTTCACATCCATTAATTTATTTACCAAACACTGAATCTCCCCATAGATTTTAAGGTTAATAACATAATTTTGCTTGGCTAAGTCCTCATTCTGCAATGTCACTGAAATGACATTCAGTCCTGGGCAAAGACCCCAAGGGTCAGAGGATGCCCCATGCTGGTACCTGAGTTGTTCCAGTGATTAATGACATCATTTCTTGGTGTGTCATTCCCCAGTAGCTGGTCAGTCCCAAACTCTTCCCACCTTGAGATAAAACAGCTGACCTCACAAGAAGCAGACAAAAAGAAAAGCTGTGAACAGCAATAGCTTAAACCTTGCAGGGTCTCTGCCATCTCCACTGGTGACTCAGAAGAGGAAATACAACCAGGGTTTCCAGCAGCAGGAGAACCACAGTCAGGTAAAGCAAAGAATGGACAATTACCCTGGTGTGGACACGAGCTCTCTCTGAGCGGGCGAGCTGCCTCCCCACACACAGCCTGTCGTGTGTCGTGGTCAAATCATTACAAACTGATGCTAGAAACAACCTTCAGTCTCCTGGACCTGCATGTTTCACAACAAGAGCTCAAGAAAAGTGAAACTGAGGAGTAAATGGAATTAAATAATGGTGTTGGTAAGTAAAAACATTATTATTGAACAACTAAAAATGCATGTCCACATGCTGCAAAGACAAAGGAGACACTCAGCCCCATGGCCATCGACACAGGAATAGTGTCATCTCCAGGTGCTTGGCCGATGGGGAGCACCACACTTGCTCCCTGGTCCTTCAGACCCAGACACAGCCTAAGAAAGGACTCCTGTGGTTTGGATACATTTCTGTGTCCCAGCTCCCACCCACTGCTCTCAAGAGTGTGCTGCTGCTTCAACCAAGACAATATCTGAAACCACACCTCAGCCAGTGACACTCTGCAAAGCACACACTTTCCTCCAGAGGTGCTCAGAAACACTGAGAGGGCTTGTAGCTCTAGGTGAGGATGGGACATGTCTCAGGCCATGCCACAGCCAGCCATGGGTGAGGGTGGAGCTTCATCATCCTCCCCTGAAACAGCCCACCAGGAAAGGCTGAAGGAGATCAGAATGAGCTCATGGAGCTGCCCCCAGCCCCACATGTCCCCTTTTCAGCCTCACATCCCTGCCTCTCCCTATCCTGCCTGTACCAGGTGGTGACAATGCCATGGCACACCTTTCCACTCCCCCATCCCAAATTCCCCCATCTCTTTCCTGCTTGCCTCCTGCCCCTTGGGAGCAGCAGCAGCTCCCCCCACACACACCAGAGGCTGGTGACCAGCATTCCTGAGCTGCAAGGAGATCGCTCCAGCTCCCATGACATCGCTCGTGAACTCCGACCCTGGTCCCGAGGGCAGGGGGAACCTGTGGGTCAGGATGGGGATGGGATAAAAGCGTGGGGCAGCTTGTGCTGAGCCACAGCTGCTGCTCACGTTACCACTGGGTAACACCAAGCAAGAGAAAATGCTGCTCCTCACCTCACTCTGCTGTGCTGGTGGGATCCCAGGTTCACTGACAGTCCCCCCAGGGGGTACTCCAGCTCCTCCAGCAGCTGGGGGGGCTTTGCAGTAGGTCATTCAGAGACTACACTATCCCTTTCCCAAACCCCCACCAAAATTTCCATTTTCTGGACAAGCAGACTGTCTGCTCGTTGTGGCTTTTTTGCCACCAGCTGGTGCAGCGTTGCGAGCTGCCCCTGCCTGCGGCACTTTGACAAGGAGGTCCTGCAAGGCTTCCACCACCTCCCTGCAACTCCTGCAGCATCTTCTCCTCCAGTCTTGGCAAATGCCATTTTGTCCCACTGATGTTCACAGGAGCGTTACTGCAATGACCACCCTCCACCCACACCATGGCCACTCACCCCTCTACGCCCTGACCCTGCCTTTCCTCCAACTCTCAAAGCCAACATCAGCTGCTAATCCAGCCTCTCCCATTCCCACCCATCACTTCTCACTCAGCATTGAGGGACCAGTTCCACTTCTGGTCCAGTCATTTCTTATCATGACATTCAACTGTCTCTTACTGTCAGAGAAGTATTTTAACATTCTCACCGTCTCAGGAAGGTCAGGACCTCTGCAGCTTGCTGACCAGACCTGTCTCCTCATGCTCTCCTTTCTGCCTCCATCTTTACACTTACAGAGTAAATTCCACGGGGTAGGGATCTGCCTTTTGCCCTGTGCTACCACTGCACCCACCATGTTCCTATGACAATGCCACTAGTAGTGTTCCTCAAGAACGCATTATTGACCCCATTATGTTTCACACCCAGAAGATGTTGCAGGCTGGTGTAAGTGGCTGGTTTGTTGGCTGCTCAACAGCTTCCTGAGAACAACATGGAAAGGAAGCAAAAGGGACCCAAAGATATGCTCAACTAGCACTGTCAGAGTCCATCCAGATAGACGCCAATATAGATGAGAACCTCATGCTGAAGGAAGATGGGCAACTGTGATGGCCACACCGCTGAGCCAAATCTTCCAGTATTAAAACAAATTCAGTTAGAGGTCACAGAGAAGAAATACAGTCATGCTCCTGTTTGAGACATACTGCTCACACAGTCTGAAAGCTTCTCTTGACTGCAAAACTTCTCCTGTGACCTTCAAACTACAGGTCCTCCCAAGAAGAAGTAAGGTGGGAGGCAAAGGAGAGCAGGAATAGCCCAGCAGATACGGGGCTGTTACCAGCCTTTACACTTCCAGCTTCAGCTGTGACTCACAAAGAAGGTTCAGGGGAGACCTTATTGGCATGTTCCAGTACTTAAAGGCTACCAAGAAGATGGAGATTGCCTTTTTACAAGGAGTCACATGGAAAAGAAGAGAGGTAATGGGTGCAAGTTACTCCTGAGAACATCCTGATTGGACACCAAAAGAAAATTTTTCACTATGAGAACAGTCAGACATTGGAATAATCTCCCCAGGGAAGCAGTGGATTCCTCAACACTGGGCACTTTTTAAGACTCACCTTGACAAGGTGCTGGACCATCTCATCTAAACCGTGTTCCTGCCTAGAAAGGTTGGACCAGATGATCCTTGATGTCCCTTCCAACCTGGCATTCTATGAGTCTGTGATTCATGACAGTTTGATCTTTCATTGGAAAAGGGAACATTTCTGACTTTCCTGGTTGCAGACAAATGAAAGATTCTTTAGTGCTTAAAGAAAAAGCCAAAATTGCTTTCCTGCCTCAAGCTATTATTAGTTTTTAAATTCACATAATTTTTTACCTTACCTCACTATTTTTCACTGTTTAGTGCTAACCACACTAAATCTTTCAGACACAATTCTCATGACCAAAGCAGAACTAAGTGCACTCTGTGTTAGAGAAAACAAAAGGACCTGTTAAAGATTTGCAGCCACTCTAGATAAGAGAGGGATATTTTAATGAGTGACACTTCTACAGATCACGTCCGAGCCACATCAAATACATACAAATGCTGACTGCAGGAAATTAAAGTTGGAGATTTAAAAATACCAATAAATCAAGGAATTCTCACGCTTAACTTTGTCCTCTGACCCCCCAAGGTCTCCTTTCCTGATCCCCTTTCCTAACAGGAACAGAAAGTTTGTTGATGTGTCAGAACAGGCTGTGTTCTCACCTCCACGTGCCCACACAGCCCAAAAGCAACGAGGTCTCTCTCCACATTCCTGCTCCCCTGGATGTGCATGACTGTTCTCATTCCTCCAGTCACAAGGGGATGAATCAGTGCCACTCCAAAGGCCTCAGCTCACAATAGACTCATCTCCTCTTTCCAGGGTTTGTGGTGAACGATGCCTCTTCCCTCCCCATGGGATGTCCCAGGCTTCCCACAGCCCCCTGCGAGGCAGCTGCAGGGCACCATCCCTGGCATCCCCCTGGAAGATGCTCTGCTGAGCCATGCTGGAACAAGAGCAGTGCTTCCTCCTTGGGGGATCTGTGCGAAATATCCAGAGATAAAAATCATTGCAGAATTAGGAGACCTCAGTGAATGAGGACAAACTAAATAGCTCTGGATTGTGTAAATCGTTCATCTAATGCCATTCACTTTAGAAAAGCAGGACTTCAGTTGTACCACGACAAAAACAGAGGGAGGGACATGGCATTGCCTCACTGAGGAGGCAAATGGGGAGGATGTCAAGTGAAAGTGTCTTGGGGTAATAACCGTGTGTTTCATAAGCTGGATATCAGCAGCCACCCTTCTTATCTTTGCTGCACACCAAGAAGAGGTGCTGGCCTAGCTGATGATCACAGACTGGCTTCCACACAATAGAGCTCGCTCTTCGCTCTTCCAAGGGTGAGATAAACTGTCAAGTGAATTGGAGATTAACTATCCAGATGTAAATGAATTCATTGCTATGCAACTGATAGGGCTGAGGCCTGGCTTAGTGCAGGATGGAGTCAGGTTTGGAGAGCTCTCTCAATGGCCAAAGAATTTATAACCTGTATTCATGGCACTCTCTGTAAAGGGCCGCCTAACAATGCGGGAGCTTGCAAGCATTGTCCCTTTTGAAGGGCTTCACCACTCCACCCCCACTCCTCTGCCCCCAATTTACTCCCCTCCTCCCTGGATCCCCCAACAGACCCGCTTCGCACCCTTCCCTCCTCCTGATCACACAGGAAGAAAGCCGGGGGGAGGTGACCTCCGCAGCAGAATTTGCTATTCATGTTCCGTTCCCCCTCACAAATCCTTAACTTCTTGTCTCTTTTCTAATCTTTTTTCTCTTGAGAAAGAAAAGATCAAAGGGCTTGGGGCTGATGCTTTCTGAACTAGGCACTTCTTGCCATGGGAAAACAGCTATGGGGAAGAGCTACACAAAGATGCTTGTGACTGGGGGTGGGGGAGAGATGAGGAGACAGGACTTTCTTCCATGGAAATGCTTTCTCAAAGCCTTTACCAAGCAGACCTGCAAGTAAGATGCAGCCATCCAGCATCCATCCCAGCTCACCAGGCCTGGCTGGGATATCACAGTGGCAGCCGAGAGCACATCTTGTTTGGGGGTCACACATGAATGGTGTTAGTGTCTTCCAACTGAGGAGGGAAATCCAGAGTCCAGGTGCACATTGGACTGCACAGCCCACAGCCACCACCAGCGGGTCCCTCCTGTGGCGACTGGAGCATGGGAGCAGGGCAGACCTTGTCTGTAGGCCACTTGTTTCTCCTGGGTTCCTCAGAAATGCATTTGCAAGAGAAGAAGAACCAGATGCCTTCACACGACTGCTCCAAGCACAGAGAAGAAACCCACCCAAGTGAGTGTGTGCAGAGCCTCCCACACCCTTGGCCTCACCAGAGGCACACAGGCACGCAGTGGCACACAGCAGAGCTTCACCTTCTCATCTGCACTGGCACCTTGACCTTGGGCTGCCAAGCCTGTGCAGGGCTAAAGGCAGAGGCTGCCTTTCAGAGTTTTATTTACAACATTCCCTAGTTCTAAAAACACAAAGGATCACGCTCTGTATTTCCAAGCAACCCACCACTGGCATGGAGGAGAGTTAGAACTGGCTATATTCACAGAGAAGAAAGGGGAGGGATGCAATATTTGCATCTCCCAAACTGGCTGTGATGAGAGTTTATCTCAAGGCAGGATTTTTGAGGTGCCCAGGTATCTTTCCAGGGCAATGTGCATTTTTCCCTCATTCAGTACTCCTGGTTTGTCACTGGCTGGCTGTCTCCTGCCAAGGTAGATGAGTTGCAAAGCAGAAGCTGTGCACAGATTAGCTCTTTGTACCAAAGCACTGATATAAAATACTTCAGGGGAAAAAGTGCTCTTGGCCCAAAGGTTTGTGTGAGTTTCCAGCTGGAGATGGAACTTCAAAGCAGAGGCTCAAACCCCTAATGAGGGAACAAGCCTGCTGAGAAACCTTTAATCATTGTCGCTTGGACAAGCAACACACAAAGAAACTCCCTTTTGGAGGTCTTCTGCTCCTGGGAAGTAGCTGTTTTGCACTTTTATGTTTTGGAAAAATGTCACCTAGGTTTGAAGGACTGATCTGATTAAAGTTTTTTACTTTAAACCAGACTTGCTGGCACAGAAGGGGGAATCTGCAAAGACTATTCAGTTGTCCAGGTTCAGTCCCACCATCTTCTTTTCCAATAGAAATCCCTTGTTCCTCTTCCTGTTCATCTACCCTGAGGGCCATGACCCCTCCAGGACTCTTCAGAGGGAGGCTGGGTCACCAGTGCCTAGTTCTTCTTCTGCTTTGCATTTTGCTTGTGGAAGAACTCTCATGGACTTCACAGTCTCTCCCATATACCACTGTCCTCTTCTAGGAGCTCTTGGCACCTTTGTGTTCTGCAACAAATAAAACATCCTTCTGATCTCATCCGTATAACAACCTCCCCAGAGCCTTCAAGCTCTCCAGCCTCTAGCAGCTCGGGGACAACTGTCTCACTGTTCTTCCAACTCTGGGACAGGCAGCACAAGATCTGAGGCTTGCTTCATGCATTGAATATTAAAATCATAGACTCATAGAATTGTTCAGGCTGGAAAAGACCTTTAAGATCATCAAGTCCAACCTTATCCTGACCCCATCAACCTACATCACAGTTTGACTCAGGATCGCCAATTAAACCAGAGACAACAATGCTCTCGATCCCCTCCCCCCTCCCACCCAGGTACACCCTATTTCTGATGACCCACTGCTAACCCATGTCCCCAAGCACCACATCCAGATGACTTTTAAACACATTCAGGGATGGTGACTCAACCACCTCCCTGGGGAGCCTGTTCCAGTGCCCAACAACCCTTTCTGTAAAGAAGTTTTTTCTGATATCCAACCTAAATCTCCCCTGATGCAACTGGAGCCCATTTCCTCTTGTCCTGTCATCAGTCACCAGTGAGAAGAGACCAACCCCACTCTCACTACAACCTCCTTTCAGGTATTTGTAAAGAGTGAGAAGGTCTCCCCTCAGCCTCCTCTTCCCCAGACTAAACAGCCCCAGCTTCCTCAGTTGTTCTTCATAGGGGATGACTTCCAAACCCCTCACTAGCTTTGTTACCCTTCTTTGAACCTGAACCATCACCTCAATGTCCTTTTTGTATTGAGGTGCCCAAAACTGAACACAATACTCGAGGTGGGGCCTCACCAGTGCTGGGTACAGAGGCAGGATCACTTCCCTAGTCCTGCTAGACACACCATTTCTGATCCAAGCCAGAATGCCATTGGCCTCTTGGCCACCTGGGCACGTTGCTGGCTCATATTCAGCCGACTGTCAATCCATACACCAAGGTCCTTTTCTGCCAGGCAGCTCTCCAGCCACTCTTTGCCAAGCCTGTAGTGTTGCCTGGGGTTGTTGTGACCAAAATGCAGGACCTGACATTTGGCCTTATTGAATTTCATACAGTTGGTCTCAGCTCATCAATCCAGTCTGTCCAGGTCCCTCTGTAAAGCCTTCCTACCATCCAGCAGATTGACACTCCCTCCCAACTTGGTGTCATCTGCAAATTTACTGATGGTGCATTCGATCCCCTCATCAAGATCATTAATAAGATGTTAAACAGGAGTGGCCCCAGCACTGAGCCCTGGGGGACACCAGTCGTGACTGGCCACCAACTGGATTTAACTCCATTAACCACAACTCTTTGGGCCCGGCCATCCAGCCAGTGTTTAACCCAGCAGAGTATGTGCCCATCAAACCCATGGGCAGCCATCTTTTCCATGAGGATGTTATGGGGGACTGTCAAAGGCTTTACTGAAGTCCATCAACAGCCTTTCCCTCATCCATTAAGCAGGTCACCTTGTCATAGAACGAGATCAGGTTTGTCAAGCAGGATCTGCCCTCCATACACCCATGCTGACTGGGCCTGATTGTCTGGTTGACCTTTACATGTTCTATGATGGCTCTTGAGATAATCCGTTCCATGACCTTCCCTGGCACCAAAGTGAGACTCACAGGTCTAGAGTTACTGGGATCCTCTTTCTGGCCTTTCTTAAAGATGGGTGTCACATTTGCTAGTCTCCAGTCCAATGGGATATCCGCAGTTAGCCAGTTAAATTACTTTAGGAACAGTCTTACTTGTATTGCATCAACAAAAGCTCATTTCTTGGCCAGTTTACACTCAAACTCATGGCCCTGCACTCATGTCAGGAGTACATCTCTATGCACTAATGAACACATGTCCCAACCCTACCTTCTCATACAACAACTTCTGACTCAGCTCTGTAAAGTCAGATTAAAATCTGCTAAACGTGTTGTGGTGTAAATCCCATGAGGGCTTCACTAACCTACAGAACAAACCAACTGTAGCACCCACAGTGCTGTAACAAATTATAGGTCTTGCAGGAACACTGAAAATTCACACGACTTTTCTGCCTTCGAAGCTGGTTTCCTGACACAGACTTTAAGAATGTGTTTCCTCTGTAGGCTCAACAAACGCCTGAAACACAGTGGTGAGCCAAGGAGAACAGCTGCCTCTCTTCAGATTTGAACTACTTTCACCACCCCCTGCCCCAAACCCAAGCACAGGAGCATTCTCATTATTAGAGAGGATAAGTGTTTGTGCTGAAAGAAAAATGTAAATTGCTCTCAGAGAGATGCCAAATTAGCACAAGTGACCCACGACCAGAAATGCAAAAATTCTCTAGTGGAGATTTAAAGGCAGTTGAATGTCTCACCAAATTAGCTCCAAGGCTGCCATGATGACAGGCCTCCTCTCACACTCATGCTACGATTGCTACAAACCAGTTGTCATTCCAAAGCAATTCTGATTAATTTTGCTCTACTGTTGGGAAGAAAATGCATAATGTCACCATCATGAAAGGGCCAGATGAGTCTGTTCAGTTACCTCATACAGACTCTTCAGGTGACAGATGTCTCCCTCATCCCCCTGGCTTTGCTGGTGCGCTGCAAACCAGGCCCTTGGCATTTCTGTCGAGTCCTGAATTTCTTTTGAGCCAAAACAACAATTCTGCTAAACTCAGATGTGGTTCTGTGGATTATTGCCCAAAAGGGGCAAGGGAGAGACACAGGCTGCATTGTGACAACACAGCAAATCCAGCAGCAAAGCTTCTGCTCTGGGATCAAAGGCAGTGTGGGCACATGACACAAAGCACTAACAAAGCACAAAATTATGGAGCCAGTTCATCTTCCTGAAAAAAAAAAAAACAAAACCAACCAAAAACCAAAATTCAAACTAACTTGTGGTGGCTGGCTCTGGGCTGGCAGGCACTGCCCACCAGTGCAACCCTAGAGCAGGCCCTGACCAGCCCCACCACACAACCCACCACCCACAGCAGCAAGAGGGGTAACATGTTGCTCCTCTCTAAGGGCCACCCAAAGAAGATTTGCACTCAGGCTTTCTAGGAAGAAAATGTAATTTGTATACAGGTCTGCATGGATCTACACAAGTGTCAAGCCCTCCTGTTTTCCCTTTCCCTGTAAGAACTTACATTTTTGTCCCAGTACGTCCATGCATGCTCAGAATGAAACCCAGCAGCCCAGAAGTGCTTTCAATGAAATGCTATAGACCTAAAGCATTTGATTAGAGATTTGTCATGGGAGACCATCACTAAAAGCCCACCATAAGCACCTCAAGAAACGTCATGTCTACAAGATACAGAAAGGCTGTAGCAACGTGCACCATGTGAAAACACAGGATGCACAGAGAGAGAAAATGGCTTGGTGGCACTGACTGCAAGGAAGGCTTTTTGGGAACACTTCATGTCTCCATAAGCTGGAGAACGACAGTGTTACCATTATTAAAATACTCCCTATAAGGAGAAAAGCAGTGCCAATGCTCCAAGGAGACATGCATGCAGCCTTGTTCCCTTTCTAAAAATGAATCCAAATGAACATGTGACCTTTTTATGACTCCTTCCCTACTAACAAACTAGCTTCACAGAAAGAACGTGAATATACATTGGAAGCCTATACTAGCAGAAACTGAATCGTGAAGAGGTAAGCTTCAGAATCTGCACCAGAAACCTCAATTTATCAGTTGTTTCCATCTAGACAGGGGAAAGAAATAGATTGATGAATTCAACCTTTCATACTCCCAAAGTCTCCAGTGAGCACCTTGAGTGAACTCTAATAAAGATGCAGATAAAGATTTGTTGATAGAGACTGAATTCTCAGTGGCCCAGAGGAGATGGGTACATGAATCCCACTAAACTCAGTGGGAGTTGGGTTCCTCATGTCCCAAACACCAACACAACATCCACTTCTGGAGGTCCTCAGCAAGCAATCCCCAAACCAACACAACAAACAAGCATAACAAAGCTGCAAGCTGTTTTCAGGTAACTTCTACACAGAACTGAAATTAGCATTAGTGAGAGGTTTGTAGGTTCCTACTTCTCCAGGGGAAGCCCTAGAGGACATGCAGTGGGTCCCTGTGACACCTGGATGACCCTGCATGGCGTGGGACATGCTTTCTTCTCAAACATGCTTCTCACTTGGGAGCTCTCTGCTCCCGCTGAGGGCCTAGAGGATGGCACTGCCTAGGTGCCACCCATCAGAAAGCCACCCAAAACGCACCTCTTGAAAGGCAGCAGCTCAACAAGACTTGCACAGCCACACTCCATGGGGACTTCAGGGGTGGGCATGGAGATTTCTTGTACCACACCTGCCTGTGGGAGCAGAGAGCATGAGCAACAGAGACTGGGCACGACGCAGAGCTGCTCCCTGACATGCAGCAGCCCCAGTTCTGGGCAGCACGGGCACCTCCCGGCCAGAAAAGCTGAGCCCCTGCCACCCCACCATGTGCTCCAGCAGGCCCACTTGCCAGACCCCACAGCACCAGGAGTGAAGTCCCATTTCACTCTCCCCAGTGCCCTGATCCACAGCCTGCTGTGAAGTGAAGCGAACACCTTTTCCTTCAGGTTTTTCCTCCTCATTCCTGTCTTGTCTTAACTTTCTCACTACCTGCTGGGCAATGCTTTTATAGCAGCATCTATCACCACAGCATCCCGCTGCACCACAGGAAGGCAGAGAGCCTCCAAAGGCCTAATTTTCTTCCCAACTTTGTCACTTTGCTTTTGCATTTCAATTATTTTTGTAACAAAAGGCTGTGAAGCCATGAAGATTGTTGTAGCAGGCAGTGAGCAAGGAAGAGAGCCATTGTTACAAGCATATGCCTTTCTCTAACGGCAGCTTGGAAAAGCACTGAAGCCCATTTCTTGTCCAAATGTGCTTTGCTCTGCAGTCTGCCATTAAGTGGTGAGTAAATAGTTTCCCATAAAAGCCCAAGGGCCTGTGAAAAAAATGGATGGAATCTTATTCTCTCTTTATATTCCTCCCCTATGAAGACAGGCTGAGGAAGTTGGGGTTGTTCAACCTGGAGAAGAGGAGGCTCCGAGGTGACTTTATAGCAGCTTTCCAATACCTGAAGGGGCCTACAAGAAAGCTGGGGCAGGACTTTTTGCACGGGCATGTAGTGAGACAACAAGGGGCAATGGTTTAAAACTTGAAGAGGGGAGATTTACATTAGATATTAGGAGGAAATTCTTCACTATGAAGGTGGTGAGGCAGTGGAACAGGATGCCCAGGGAGGTCATGGAAGCCCCATCCCTGGAAGTGTTCAAGGCCAGGTTGGATGGGGCTCTGAGGAACCTGGTCTAGTGTGAGGCATACCTGCCTGTGCAGGGGGGTTGGATCTAGATGATCTTTAAGGTCCCTTCCAACCCTAACCTTTCTATGATATGATTCTATGATTTTAACTTCCAAATACCATTAACTTCTCACTCTTCATAACTGCCCCAACTGGTAGGGATTTTTGGAAAGAAACCTCTTTAGCAGAGCAGCAGGAGCTAGAAGGCTGGAGGCAGCCGGGAGCTGGGGAAGCCACCCAGCAGTGTCCCTGTGGCCCAGCTCCACCGCGCGGGGCCCAGCAGGGTCACCACAGGTGAGCACGGCCCAAACCCGGCGCCTTCCCGCAGCCAGACGGAGTTTCCTGGGAGAGCGGCGCAGCGAGCCCGGTGCTGGATGGCGCCTCGCTGCAGGACTCCCTCTCCTTGGCTGCAATTCCTCCATCTCAACAGCAAGTTCAGAAAATAACATAATGAAAACAGGCTTCTTTTTTTTCTTTTTTTTTTTTTCCATTGCTCATTTTATTTTACTGAGCTACTGCATATGGAGACGAATCTTTATTTTGGCTCATGTCCTCTTGCAATATCATTACCCGCGTGCAAAGGAAAAGCCCTCTGGAGATTTCCAATCCAAACAGGCCCTTGTTTTATCTACAACTATTTGAGTACATGACCTCAGATAACCCCCTGGCCAACTGTGTGCCAAATTCAAACTGCAGCCATGGGAACTTTAAATACAGTGAAGATTTTCCAGCATCCCTCCAAAGGGAAGACGTTAAGTTTCTTGCTGTCTGTGGGCCAGAGGGAGCTGGGAAGCCAGGCTGTGCCCACGGGAGCACGGCCCTGGAGCCGCGCTGGCACCGCTGTGCCACCGTGGTCACCTCTGCTGCAGGAAGCTGTTGGATTTAAGCAGGAGCACGATTGACCTCTGCTATGACCAAACAGTCACTGTCCCCTTGGCCCCTCAGGGTACTGCTCTGGCTTCAGATTACTGAAAAGACAAACAGCTGCACTTGGGCCAACAGACTCATATGTAAGACTGTGTTTGGATTACTCTGGACAGGGGAGGTTTTTCATCTTCATTAGCCCGCTGTTCACAGCCATATCCACAGTTTCTCACTGCTTCAGAGCCTCCTGCTCTCTACTGCTGTTTATGAATCTACATAAATCAATTAATCTGGTATTTTGAATGAAACACAGGAGACTTTGGCAGCTGGTGTTTCACAAACATTCAGTGCATGAGGGTATACAACTCTGCAAGACCTTGGAAAACACCAGCCCAGAGAACTTAGGCACCAGAATCAGAAGTATTTTTCATGGCAGTGACCACTTGTTTTTTCTGCCCAGATCAATACTTCTTCATGTTACTGCAAATGCGTTAGCACAAAGGAGGAGAATGAATCCTAGAGCTGAATGCAAGCACAAAGGAAAAAAAAAAATCTCAAGCTCTAGGAACAGCACAGGAATTTGGTCTTGACAATCTCTGCTTCAGTTTCTGACACTGTCACACTGAACACATGCCCACATTATTTCATGTCAGGAACCAACCTCAGCAAGAAGGGCACAGCCCCATGACCCCTTGAGGCCTGCTCTGCTTCTCCTCACTGGGATTCCCGTGGCTGTGCACTGGGATTCCCGTGGCTGTGCACTGGGGTACTTGCCCCCATGGGGCCGGGCTGAGGCCACGAGCCCATGTGGCCAGCAGCATTCCCAGCAGCATGCCGTCTACACGCCGGGGCACGCCAGGCTTCTTGGGATGCAGTGCAGAAACATGGAGTTTAAAGTAAGTGTTTAAGCAGAGGCAGGGGACACAGGGATGGAAGGCAGGACTGGGATGCTTGGCATCCCTTCTGCACCTCAAACAGCCCCATTGCCTTGTTCAGGGTCCCCGGGCACTGCAGCTCCCAGAACGCAACTGGGTCCAGTATCCAGCTGCTGGGAAGGCTGGGCACACCAACCTGGGGCAGTTTTCAGCTCTATGCAACCAGAAATTCCTATGCATTATCCTGAGATGTTTGCATTTCAAGGCTGTTGTTATTTTGATCTTTACAACCCCGAGAAAAAAATGAGTTCAATTAAGCCTCATCATTAGACATTTACATAAGGTCACTTCAAGGCTCCATGCATTTCCTCTGGTTCAGATCTCAGTGCTCTTGGTGCTTCCCCTCTCCATTTATAACCTCGTTGCTGTAGGGCATTCCAAGTAAATCATCCACCATCAGTTTCCCTCCTCAGCAACATGCATCAAGTTTTTCATTCAGGCTAAATGAAGCTTCAACTGCTCTGTACAACAGTAGCCCAGTTAAAGGCACAGCATCACTTTAAGAGATGGCAGCTTTGCCCTCCATTAAAAAAACACAATTATTGTTATACATAAGAGGATTTATTGTTATTCCTTTGGTGGGAGGAAAGATCTATTTGCATTTGGTTGCACAACTGCGAAGCAATGAATCAATTCTTACATATTATCTGGGAAATTTATTTGCTAATCACTGAGAAGAGCTCTTTTCACTAGGAATAAGTTGAGAAATGCACTTAGAAGCTGTGAAGTGCGTTCAGCAATGATGCAAAACTGATGTCGAGGTGCACCCTCAGCTGCAGGCTGATCAAAATGACACCATTTCTGATTATACGTGAATGATCATCCACCCGACTGCGCACTTCATCTATAAAGCCTAAGATCAAATTTGAACCAGAACGGATTTTGAACTGCCAGAAGAGTCCAAAATTTATGGATATGAACAGGGTAGGGCTGCGACAGACTGAGGGTTCACCTCCAGAGCCAAGGGGAGACAGGCTGGCCTTCCTGGTCAGCCCCTCCCTGGCACACCATGCTGCACCAGCCACGTTCCCTCCATTTGGCCAGGACTGAACAGACCAGGGCTGTCGAAGCACCAGCCTGAGCTCCTCCAGCTGTGGGCTCACAAGGGCTGTGGCCACTGCAAGCTCTTGCTGCCACAGCAGAGGCAGAGTCCTTCTCACACATCTGGGCAGCTGCAGAGCGAGCCAGACGGGGAACTGAGCTGGGTGAAAATTAACCATCTGGTTTTGACAGGTCTTTTTCAACTGGGATCAGTTCCCTGATCCAGCGACCCTGCAGTTAAACAAGCACTTGTGCTGGACAAGGGGGGCTTAGGGAGGCACCAGGGAAGGGGAGACGGGAGGCTCAGCTTCATCAGCATCCACCTCCACCAACTTAAAACTCTCCTGAAATCATGGCACAAGCGTCCCAGTCCCATTTCCAACAGACCCTCAGTGATACTCAAGCGTTTTGTTAGCTCTTCTCTGAAAATGGCACATAGGAGTCCAGCTCATTTAGACACCATTCACATTCCTTTTTGTAACCTGTTAATATCACTGTTCCATCACAACACACACAGGGAAGAGTCAATCTTGTTGTACCCCTGATATAGACCCTGCCTTAATTTTTCAAAGCCTTTCATATTTTTCCATGACTTTCAAATGTAAGATTTTCAATGTTAACACGCAATAATGCCTCAAACTAGCAGGGATAGTTTCCACCTAACCTTTTGCCTCTATTCCCTGTCCTCTACTGACACAGCTAGCTGTCTTCTGCTAAGCAACCGGCTGTATCCGCATGGATGAATCTTTGCAACTGAAAAAATAACTAGGCTGATGCAGCTTAGGTAGGAGAATCTGAGAGCGTGCATTCCTCCTGCGCCTGGCCCCAGGAAAAGGACACCCTGCCACTTTCAAACCTGGGAGGTCTTTGAGAGTTTGGCAGAAATCCCCTGGGAGGCCCGTCATTAGCCATTTAAAACTGTCTATAGTCTAGAGCTGAATTGCAGGGCTGGACAAAGCCCCTGCAGAGCTATCTGTCAGGAAAGGCTCCTGATACTGGCAGGGGCTGTTAACAGTAACAATGACGACAAAATAGTGGGGATTTTCAGGGGCGGGGACTTCAAAGAAACCCTAAAGAGGTATTTTTCATTAAGAAATAAGAAAGCAGCTGAGTATTGTTTTTGGCACTGAAGCTGAATATGAATGATGCTGCCGTAAGTCACAGATCAGCGACAGCATAAATTGACACTGATTTAAATATGCATGTGCTGCTTTTCTGTACTGCTCCCATTACATTGGTTTTGCATTACCTGGCCAAGACAGCAGCCCTTGGACCATCCCTCAAGCTGATTATCTTGGGATCCTCCTGTGCTTATAAACATCAATAAGCTGCTAGCAAGTCTCTTACAACAGCTACTGTGTGCTATTGCTGCCACCTTACAAACAGGTGGTCTAATGCCATCCTGGCAAATTAGTTCAGGGCTTCAGCCCCAACCCCTTGGTTATCCGCAGCCCACCCACTGGGTGACAAACCAGCTCAAACTGGGAGTGAGCCCATGTCTCTCCATGCAGAAATGCCAGGGAAACCACAGTTGACAGGCAGGAAGAGTCAGGATGGACTGTTGCTCTACATGGACTTTCTGCATTGAAACTCCAAATCTGTGGTTCTATTGGCAAGAAAAGGAAAATTATAATGAATGAAATATAAGATGGATACCATGAAACACTCCTGCTGCAGCAAGTCCTTCTCCTAACCTTGAGAATTTATTAATTATACTGTTGTTTACTGTGTGGGCCATGACGAAGAGCTTGTGAAGTGCACCAGTAACACCATAAACAAGAATATTCAGTCTATTCAGTCGGAAGCCACGACCTGCCCTCACCAGGCTTCTCCCAGTGGAGATGACTGAAGGACTCTGCAAGCCCAGCAAGACCCAAACCCTGCTCCCTTCTCTGGGTGACCTGTTTGCTGTGCCAGGCCAGGCTCACTCAGCCCCGCTGGACTTCTCAGCGCTGTGTTGCTCGCAAGCCCAGTCCCACCATAACCACTGGTGGTTTGTGTCCCTTTGAACTGAACCAATCCCAGGGACAGCTTTTCCCCCTGACAGCCAAACCCCAAAGCTATCATATCAAGTCAGCACAGACAAAGTGCCCTCAGGGTTTGTGGAGCAGATTGACTTTCACACCTCACTGGCCGCACAGAAGAAACCCAATCTAAACAGCGTAACTTTGCATAACCGATTATTTTCACTGGGGTAATCTGAGCCCTCCAGTAAATGCCACTAAATGCTGCTGATCCAGGGAAGGCCCCACTCGGGGGAGGAACAGCCCAACTGCAGGAGGCAGCCAGAGCAAAGGCTGGTCAGGGACAGGACGGGCTGGTGCCGGCTGCGGGATGTGTTTAGTCCTGGGAGCGAAGGCTCAACCCTTCGGCACAGGCCAGTGTCTGCACAGAAGGAATTGTGAACAACTTCTTAGCCCACCTCATGGATATAGTCAGGAATGGGAGTGTGCAAAAATAAGCCAAGGGAAGCACATGAGGCAGGCTGGTGTGCAAGAAGCTGTCTGGCTTTCCTTGATGTCTTTTTGACTTTCTTTTCCACAATGTCCCACACATTCTGAGAGGCTTCAGCTTTCAGGCTGACTCCCCAGTGACCTATTATCCTTGCACATCAATCACTCCATCCTGTCACCAAACAGCCATTCACATGACCTCGTTTGTAGGGAACCATGTTCCTCCTCTGACTCCGCTGTCACCAACTTCCTTTTCTCCAACCACCAGCTTGTTTCCTCCTGCAGGACCGAACTCTGTGATCTCCCCTTCTTTAAAGTCCATGAAATTAGACCACCAAATTAAAACCCTAACAGCTGCAGAGATGAGTGGCTTGCCCACACCTCTGCAGGACACCCACACTCTCTGCCATGCCCCAGGACCAGGCTGCCAGAGGTGGAGCGGTCCATGCCATCGGTGCACCCAAGACGTACCTTGCTCCTGCAGTTATCTGTGACTACAAAGCACTGATCCAGCTGTGCGAATTCCCATTTCAAACTGGATCAGTCTCAACATCTGGATCCCCACATACCCCCTCCCCAAGCATGATCTGCAAACATGAGGGACGGAGAGGGGACAAGGAGTTTTAGACCACCCTCCTGGATGCAAGACCCCAGTAATTTTAAGAGGCGGTTAGGAAAATAAACCTGGTTGTGCTCACCTTAAACATATTATGTTCTGCTTCACTAAAATGTGCCCTCAGTAGGAACAGTTCCTTCAGAAACCACCAAAAGAAAGGCTGAGTTGGGGGTGGGAATGGAGAAGATACTGAGGATGAGAGAAAAACAAGCTTTCACCTGCATATTCCCCCAGCACTTCCCTGAATAAGAGGATGATCAGCTCAGACTGTGTATCTTGAATTAAGACAGGTAAATAATCTAAATCCACTTGTCCAGAGAAAACATAATGACTCACAGGAAGTGTGCCCTGAATGTTATCTTTTCCACCTTTGCCAAAACTCCTGCACTGTCATTTCTCCCTCTAAGGTATCACTGCTGGTGTCAGGAAACTGGAGGATACTGGGCTGCCCCCAGCAAGAAAAAGTCAGGTTACTGTTCCTGATCAGCACAATCTCAGATAGGCTCACCAAAAAAACATTCCCTCTACCAAGGGATTTCTATTGCCTTCCTGGGGGAAGGGAGAAAAATTTATCCTGTGCCTCTTATAAATGACTGACTCAATGACAGCATCCATACCTAGCTCAGCAAAATCCTACCTTGGGCTTACAGCACACAATAGAGTTGTATTTCATCAAGATAACCACAAAATGCCATCTTCCTCAGGAATGACATAATGTATGAATTGAGAAACTCATTTAAGAGCTTTCTGTTTCTCTTTTCACCAGGATACCACTTCATCTGTCTCTGTTTCTGAAACACTTTATGATCCTTGGATGAAAGGGTTTACACAAAGACAAAATGGTCTTTTCTGACATCAAGTAATTTAGATTGCATGCAGCTTACAGGGAGAAGGTCTGGAAAAGCCCAAACCTTCCATATATTGCTTGCCACCTTTATCATTAGCTGAAAATGCCTTCAGAGCAGTAGATGAAGGAAATAATGTGCTGGATCCCAGAGGGTTCACAGATGGACGGTTTTGGCGGAGGGTGTCATCCCGTGCAATTAATACCACGAATAACAGATACAGTTCATTTTATGCCAATAGGAAGTGACACAATTTAATGCCTAAAGGTCTTCAGATAAATGCTGTCAAGCAATTACAGATCTGGCAAATTCTACCATGAAGTATGTGTAGCTCAGTGTAGAATGCTGACTCAGACAAAAAGCTTCAAAAATGCCTGGAGATCACACTTTCTTCTGAAGGAAAAAAGGTCTGCTGCTGGGATTAGCAGCTGCCCAGGCAAACACTGCCAATCTTGGATGACTGCAAAACTGTTCTTTCCTCATGAAGCACACAGCAGCATTTAATTGCATTTGCAACAAAAGGACAAGGGGTTTGTGTGGGATTCTCCACAGGATTTGGGAAAAAAATTGCTGTGATACTACCTGTGCTACAAGATGGCCCACATCAAACTGCTTAGAAGAAAGGCTCCTTCCTGACACTATCCAATCATCTTGATGTATGCAGGGAAAATAAAGGCCTAGAGGGCTTCTGGATGGGTTCAAACCAGTTCACTTCACCTGAACTCCTAATGAAGCTGGTCACTCCACTGTGAAACCAAGAACTTTGACATTATTTGACTTTTCATGTACAAGGTGTCTCAAATAATGAGACCCACTAATTGTACTGCTGGTCTATGATTGTCATCCTGACAACCCACCAGTATAAATATACAGCCATTCAAACACCAGGAGTGGGACATCCCATCCTTACCATGACAAACAAACAAAGAGCATTATAAGGCCACCTATGTCAAAAAGGAGGAGAAACTCCACAGTGTATAAAACATGGGAATTTTGACTTCTTGACATAGTCAATACACTGAACTCTGACCTCAGGAGGCACAGGGGACTAGAAACCAACAGAATTTAAATTGGCTACAAATCTCTTGATTTCTCATGACATTTGAGAGAAAACATGGGGACAGTTTCCTTGGGACACAGGGGAGTTCTAGCTGTGTCACTGCCTTCTCCAGAGAGTTCTTCGCTTTCCTTACAGTCACTCCATCACTGTCACCCACTGACCTTTCATTACTTTCTCCCAGTGCACCAGCATCACTGCTGACGAATGCACTTCATGAGCTGGCCAAAGCCACGACAGGAATAAAAAGCCTTGTACAGAACTGTATAAAAGGACATTTACTCTGCACTACATTGTGTCTTCTTTTCTATGCTAGTCTAAATACAAGTGCTATTTTCACTGCCAATGGTTGTTTGCTTGTGCTGTTTCCTCTGGCTAAACCCAGCATTTTTCCAGCTAGTGTTGCCCTCCAGGAAAAAACACATTCATACCTTTCTTGCACTTAGCAGAGGGGAACAAAATTGGTTCCTAGGAATAAGGATGACTTCCTCAAAAGAAAACATTTGCTGTCAGCTGAGGCTTGACCTCTAATGGCTAGTTTGGCATCATCATTTTGAGCATTGGAATACGTAACGCCGTGACAAATTAACAGCTTTTTTCCCCCCTGAAGTTTAATATCAGCCTGCAGCTTCACAAGTGAAAATAAGAGAAAGGAAATAAATTCACAAACCAAAACCTCGGGTACAGTCTCTCACAAGCAGCCACAAAAAGAACCTAAAGACAAAGATCTGTATAGGAAATTTCACTGGAAATGAAGCTTTTGCAGACGTTGAGAAAGAAAGTCTGCAACATGAGACCATCTTCCTTGAAGAAACACAGCTGATCTGCTGCATTCCCATATCTGACTTCCACTGGTCTGTGTAAAACATAAACTTCACGCTAACCCTATGAAAACAGTCAACACGCTGGAGAGACAACAGTCTGCTCCGAGCTGGTGAAAGGGGAAAAAAAAAGTCTCAGGCTGTCATTCTTCCCTTGCTGTGACCTTCATGCTCCACTGAATTTCTGAAGATACTGAAATCTTGGCAGGGAAGTGTACAGTCTGTGGGAACCAGGCAGCCCTGTCCGGGCTGGCTGCTGAGAATTAGGCCCAGTCGAGCTCTTTTTTGGGGGGCTCTGAGCTTTACAGAGCAGGCTGGGAATTTTACAGGATTGGTGCTGTATGCACCCGTGTGTGGTGCTGGTCACCCTCCTGTGTGTTGCATGCTGGGGCCAGTACAAGCAGGGTGCTGCCCACCCTGCTGCCTTGCACCCACCAGCCCGGTTCCTGCTGGGATCTCCCCGGGGAGCCTGGACAAGGCAGGAAGCTGCAGCGTGCCCCCACGGCCCTGCCCATCACCGCGACCGCTCCCCAGGAGCTCTCACTACGGTTCATAAAGAGATCAGCAAAGGAAAATCTCAACTGGGGACTGGAAAGGAGCACAGTTTGAATGATCACCAACCCTGAAGTTATTTAACAACTGTCATGTAGAGCCATTCCAAATGAAAAAATAACTGCATCCCCCGGAATGAAAGGCTGCAGCACCAGGGCTAGGTGCATTCACCACTGAATGCTCACATTCAGACAGTCCCGGGACAAGCACCTTTTGAGGTCAATTCCCTCCCTCAACAACGTCTGTAGGGGCAGAATAAGGCTGTGCTTCCTGGCCAGAGCCTTAGCAGCACAAGTTGCAGATTACATCTAAATTGCCAAGCCCAGGATAAACAAAAAGATTAAGAGGGCCTTACCCTTTGTGTTGAACAATCGCACTCTGAAGCAAGAAATCACAGCCTACGTAGTGGGTAGGCACAGGGCTGAGTTTTCAGTTGGGGTTAAGGGCTGGTGAGGAGCAAGCAGCTAACACACATCTGGGGAAACCACAGATGCTGGTAATCACAGGTTTTCCTGACCTGTAGGCACTGACAAATTGCATCCTATGGATGAACCTTTTATTAAACCACAGAGGATTTCAAACTGATACTCTCTTTCTCAGCATTCCCAAGTTGACAAAATCCAGTGCACACAACCCTTCTTAATTCTTCTTTGAGATGGTGACATGGCCCTTTCCAAAGAGATTTCAGGGCTGAAGGGAAGTAAATAGGAACATGATGTTACATCAGTGGAGGACATCTCAAACGCTGAAACGTGGGCTTCAAGAACTGACATTTTCAAAATTCTTTGATGATCACCCAGCCCCATTTCAGTTGCAGATGCTTTTTGTCCTAAGCAGCTCCTGAGACAAATCCCCTGCTGTCTGCTGGGGCAGAAACATTTCCCCAAATATGTAGCCTCAAAATTCTACTGTGTTTTACAGTGCATGGGGAAGGACAGCTGGTGCATTTAAAAGAATAAAATGACTGTTGCTCAGGCCAGGGAAGGTGACCACAAAGCAAAATTGCCCTGGTCCCACTTCCATGACATGCTAGGGCAGGGAGATAGCTGCTCGGCTCACAAGTCAGTGAGAAAGATGATGTCTGGCAGTTCTCATCATCATCTGGACCGACAGAGCAACCCACATAAAAGGAACAAAAAAGCCTGCTGATCAGATTGGTGTGACAGAGGCTCATGAGAGACATGCACATTTTCAACCTAAACGACAGCTTGAGGGATCTATATTACTAATTATCGACTAATATTGCCAGAGTTCCCAGGCTGCTTCAAAGGTTCTTGCAAAGTGCCCCAAGCACAGGGTTTTTCATCTAATCATAAGGCCTTTCTCTTTGTCCCTGCTAAATGGTTTGCTTCATACTGGGCTCCCTCTGCGTAAATCAGCTTGCACATGATGAGCTTTGCAGCAATGAAATTCGTTACCTTAACCACAAAAAAACAGAAACATTTGCTGCAACTGTTAGAACACTTTTGCACCTAATTTAAAAAAAAAATTGTGGTTTCCTCTCTTCCTCCCCCCCCCTTCCCCGCCTACTCCTAATCCCATGCTAACACCTTTCTAAAAGGTTGGGGTGAGCAGCTTTGAAACTGAAAGAGCAGGGAAGGGGGGAAAAAAGATATCAGATCTCCAGACAATGAAATAAAGCAGCTATCCCTCACATCCTGCAGCACTCAGGCTGAGGTCATAAGTTAAACAGGACATCAGAATAGGTGATGTAATTTGCTTATTTAGGATCAGAGCATTCAGTGAAGTGAAAGAGACAACCTATTTGAATTTGCAGATAATCCTATAATAAATGCAGGGCTGTTCAGTTGCAGAAACTGCAGCTGGAGCCTGAGATTTTTTTTTTTTTTCCCCTGCACATTTATTTTTGCAGGGGATATAATTGCAATCGTTTTTCCTTGCAGGAAAGCCTTGAAACCTCACCTGGGATCAGCCTCCCATCGTGTTAGGTATTGTTCAAACAGAGTCCTTGCCCTGGACAGCTTAAAGGCTAAAGGGTCAAGTCAAACAGAGGGTGGGAAAGGAAAGAGAGGCCCAGGGGAGGTGAGGAGGTGGCACAGCTACACCACAGGACCCAGGTCCCAGCCCACTCCCTCCCCCTACAAGAGCAAAGCCTGGGACTCAGAATTGAGCTGTGAAGCAGTTACACTCTCAAGTAAAGCATAACTCAGCTTTTCTGAAGACAGACAGGCCCTCCTGGCTCCAAAGCTGTCTGCAGAGCCTCAAACCAGCAAGGATTTTACAGCACAGTTATAAACCTTTAATGATGAGGTTCTTCTGTAATGGGAGGTATTTATCAGCAGTCTCGTACAGCACTGAACACACTGTTTTCCCTTCAACCCATCGTGACAAACACTTGCAATATAAAGATTTAAAGCTAACAACTTCAAACTTCACCCTGTCAGTGCCGCACGGAGCAGCATTACTCACAACCCAGGGCTGCCAGTCCCTCACCTGAATTTATCTTATTTGACACAAGGGATTTTTCACTGACAAGAAGCTGGCTAGGTCAGACACCATACCTTAGAGAGAGACAGCAAAACGTCCTGGGTACCTTGGGCTAACCAAGAAGGAGAGCAGTAAATGGAGAGGCTCTGAGCACACAGCCAGGCCAGTCGATGCAGTCTGCACCTGCTTCAAAGGGACCTTCAATCACACAGCACAGAAAAGCAAGATGCAAAAAGCCAAGCCAGTCATTCAGGTAATATCTGCTAAAACATGTCTGTTTGCAAGAGTTTCTTTACGAGACTGGAATGGAGCTCATGTCCTCCTGATGTCCTACCAGGCCATACCCTAGTGCCAGAGCAGGCAGATATGCCCCATGCACGGACACCACTGCTGAGTGAGGGTGACTGCAGCACCAGAGGGGTGGGAGATAACCTCCTCCTTGAAGGGACCCTCCTGTGAGAGGAGCTGAATTTCACACCCACCCCCCATAAAACAACCTTGCTGTCAGATGTTTGTATCCATAACCATAGCCATCCACTAGGTCACTTTCTTCATCAGGTTTTGTTTTGTTTTGTTTTCATTCTTAAATGAAAGTTCTATGTTAAAACTTCCTCCAAGCCATCAAGAGCAGAGGATCACTGACCTTCCACTCAAATCCATTTGCTTGTTGACCTTAAGGCTGCTTACAACAGTCCCTGACAACTCCAAAAAATTCTCCCTGACTAGTGTAAGGGACCAATGTGCTGGATTTATCATGTAAGAACACCCTCCAGCATGCATTCCACATCACCCCTTTCTGAAGGATAGTTTGGATATCTGAAAAGAAGAAAAGCTGAATACGAGTTATTCAAATGTGTGTAGAGGTGACAGACAAAAGACAGCTGCATTTCAGAAAGAGAGAATGGGTTTATTTCAAACACTTTAAAGCAATGAAACATAGGACTTCTTGGGGTTTTTTTACTTGTCACCAAAAGACAGAATTCATTTATTTTCACTTGACTCCCTTAAAATGTTCCTCACCAAAAGCAACACTGGGCCTGGCTAAAGCTCCTGTGCACAGGCAGCTTCTCCAGGACCATCACATAGTCCTTATGATGCTGCACTTGAGAGACACATGCGATGAGAAGACCACCCTTGGCAGGCCACAACGGATGCAGCCAGCAGCAGTCTCCATTTCTGGAGCCTTTAACCAGAGCAACCAAGTGGAAGCCCAGCACAACTGAAAGCAGAAATGCCAAGAACCCCATGGGTGAAACTCTCCATCAACTTGATACTCTAAGTCAGACAGAGGCAACTGGTATTTGCCATTGTTTTAACTGAAAAAAGGCAGTATTTTGGCAGGTTGACAAAGCAAGCCCATTATTTAGATCTGCAAAAGAGAGATCGTCCATCCCTGCTGAGGGAGCTGACAGAGGAAACATATTTTACAGCAACCTTGGGTACAACATTGAATTGAAACCTATTTTTACCGTGTGCTCCGCACTACACACATTAATTGTTACAGCAACAATATTTGCTGACATATTCACTCACATCATTTACAGAATAGAAGCCCAAGAGACAAAACAAGCCCTTGCTCCACGAGACAGAGAGAGTCAGGCAGGATGCCACATTGCTTCCTGTGACACACAGAAAGCGCTTATCTACACTGGATGATCTGGGCGATAACCCATCTCCAGCTCGACAGAGCTGGCCTTCAGACACCAACCAAGCTCCACAGAGGCCAGGCAGGAGAGCAGCCCAGGTTAGGAATGACTATTACCCGGCCTCCTCCTCCTGCCGGGCACGTAGGCAGCAGCACTTGGGGGTTTCCTCCCCCTCTATTCTGCCCTGGTGAGACCACATCTGGAGTACTGTGTCCAGTTCTGGGCTCCCCAGTTCATGAGGGATAAGGAACTACTGGAGAGAGTGCAGCGCCTCAGGGCCCCAAAGATGATTAGAGGGATGGAGCATCTGTGCTATGAGGAAAGGCTGAGAGAGCTGGGGTTGTTCAGCTTAGAGAAAAGGAGACTGTGGGGGGTTCTCATTAATACTTATAAACATCTAAAGGAGGGGATGGCAGGAGGATGGGTCCAGTCTCTTTTCAGCAGTGTCCAATGACAGGACAAGGGGCAGTTGACACAAGCTGAAGCACAGGAGGTTCAAGTTAAACATAAGGTAAAACTTCTTTACCGTGGAGGTAACAAAGCCCTGGGACAGGCTGCCCAGAGAGGTTACGGAATCTCCTCTGGAGACATTCCCAACCCATCTGGACATGTTCCTGTGTGATCTACTACTGATCCTGCTCTAGCAGGACTAGGTGATCTTCAGAGGTCCCTTTCAACCGCGACCACTCTGTGACTCTGTGATTCTGGAGGCCTCAGCTCACACAACGCTATGATAGGACAGACAAAGGCATCACCCACCAGCAATACACATTTCAGCAAGGAGGTGGCAGACCTCCAAGCAGTTTGCAAGCCCTGAAGTCTGTAACCCAGTCACAGACCAGAGCAGGCGGCATGGCAGGCACAGCTCAGCAGTTTCAGGATCTAGCCTCCATCCTCATTAAGTCCAATTAGGGTTGCAGAGAATTAGGATGTTTTAGAAAGAACTTAAAAATGAACTGCTGAGGTCTCTGATGGCCACAGTGACCCCAGAGCAACCTTTTAAAAGCAGAAATTTGCCCTCGGGACCGGCCGAGCGCTGCAGGGCCCTGTGCTCCCGGGGACCGGCTGCTGGACACACGCAGCTGGAAGAGCTCGGATTCTCCTGGAGAACAACAGCAACGTGTCAGCAAAACTTGAACAGTCTGGAGAGGACAGCTGAACAAAATCAGCTCTAGAATGCCAAAGCCTTAAATGGAGGTAAATATATGATTCAGAAAGCAGAGCAGTTTGACAAATACTAGCATCTTCCCATGCCTAGCCATATAAAACATGCAGCTGTTCTACCACCACAATTTACAGGGAAGGCATTTCTCCTGAAAGTAAGAGAACACTTAGTATATATTCCTAGCCAGACTGATTACCCTTATTTATACTGTAAACTAAGACAGCACGTACTAAAAAGCCATGTAGTTAAACAGTTCCAGACTCCAGATCACGGGCAAGGGGTCAGTTTTGTATCACATGCTGTGCAGTCACCTGCATTTATTACACACATCCCAAAGTTTTCTGCAGCATGTTTTTTTTTTTGTATATGCTTATTCTGGTGGTATTTCAACAACCATCAGGAAGAATGGTTCTATATTATGGGATCTCAGGGAATCGGAGAATCCACAAGGTTTTTTAGAGGTTTTTTTTAAATAGCAAAGAAGCTAGCATGCCACTATGTAACAACTGCAATCTGGTTTTTGTAACAATACAACCCCAAGACTGAACAAAATATCTTATATCTGAATATATACATTTATTCTGAGTAAGATCAAGATTGTGTGGATGGAGTCTGCATGGTGTTACGTCATTCTCCTCTTACAGACAACCTGCACAGCTGGACAACTCTCATTCTCTAAGTTGCAGATACAGTTTCGACAGCTGACACCAGATATAAGCAGAGGCCTAGAAAATGCTCTCTGGTGTGTTTGCTCAGAAGTCACTGCTATTCTCACAGCACTTGTGCAGTTCCACCAGGCCAGGAGACCCTGTGAGCTCAACCAAAGGCACCATGCCAGACTCCACGGAAGTGTTCAGCTGGCCTGTTTATTCCTAAGAGAAAGCTCCTTTTCTAGCCAGATTTGCAGTTTCTTCTTGTTTTGGTTTTTTTTTTTTTCCTCTTTAAACACTGATAAGATGAGAGATGTTGGAAGTTGGAAGTTGGTTTAGATTACCAGTTTTGAAGGGATAGGTTTCAGCGTGTTACTGTAACAAATACAAGAGTGAAATTGGAAGAGATGGAGATTTGAGCTAACACAATTAAAATTGCTTCTTAACAACAATCCACAGATATCCAGTGCCAAACACAATCAGGAGTCATCAACTAGCATGGACACGAATTAACCTAATAGCTGCGGAAAAAAAACAACACAGTCCTAAAAAAAATCCTCCTATTAAAGTAATTAAGTGTTATCAGAATCACAGAGCCATAATTAAACATGGTTTATAATTAAAACAGCATGTGTCCTAGACAGGGAACACAGCAACAAAGAGACCGTAACTGTGATAGTCAATGCCAAAACACATGCCAAGTACCAAAAATCAGAAAACCAGCAGAGTTTCTAGCAAAGCTGCAGATGTGGTGCCTCTGCTCTTCTGACTTAGTCATCACTACTTCTAACGGATGTTAGCACACTGAACTCCACAGCTCTGCAAGCTGCTGCCAAAGTTCAAGCAGAAATCTTGGGAACCAAGTAGAAGTTGTTGAGTGCAAGACCCAAAAAAGCTGCAGCAGCACCTGCTGTGCATGACAGGGGGAGTGGGCAGGAACCTTAACACAAACAAGCCTTGTCCTACCTGGCAGCGGCTGAAGATATCTGCCAGGGATACTTGAACATTGAAGTGCTTCAGAACCTGCAGGGCCTGTTCTTTTGCCTTTTCTGAGCTGTTCACCGAGAAACACCTTCCTTCTGCAACCTGGGACTGCAGCTTCAAAAGACAAGTCATAAACCAAAGACAATAAATGAGGCACTCCATGCATCAAGATCCATGTTTTTTTTTCCTAATACACTTGGTTTGGTTTTAGTTACAAATAGTATTTGGAGGTAGCATGTGTTTACAGTCTAAATTTTGATCTAACAAACACGATTTGTAATTTAACATTTAGCCACTGCTGCAATAGTTCTGAGACTACTGAAGCACTGCAGACTTTATATATATACACATATATATGAAAAATGACTATCCAAGTCCCCTTCAACCTATAATTTGGTGGTGTGGTGCTGACAGAGGCAGCGAGAGGAAACTGAATTTAATCACAGCTTTCACATGAATCCAGGCCAGATCCACTCTGTATGCAAAAGCACAACGATGGAGATTACATCCACTGACAATTTCTATACACCGTCTCCCCTGGAATTCACTGATGGTCAATTAATTTGAAGTGGCTGATGTGGACAGTCCCTAAATGTTTGTTCCACATTTAGCAGAGAAATTTGTACCTGGGAACAAGTACTGGGAAGTTCGAGACACATTTTTATGACCATGCTGAGTACTCACAGCAAGGTGGGATCAGCCTGTGCCCAGGAGCCTCGCAGAGCCATCCTGCCCTCGCTGAGGGCACACAAAGGCAAAGGCACAACAGGAACCAGACATTTCCAAGGACAGTACTGTACACTGGGAAGCAGTTATTTTCCTTTTGCAGTTCCTACACACTACTTCGAAGTTAAAGCTTTGCCAAATGAGATTATGCTGGATGCTGAATTCCCTGTTACATCAACTGTAGGCTGAAGGAACCCCAGTCTGGATAAGGAACCTGTAACCGCAGCACAGCTGCACTTGCCTCACGGTGTCTCATCATGGGGGGAGTTTTCTTCAATGCTCAGCTGTTATGTAGGAAATTAGCAACCTACATTCTGCAAATACTCCAGCTACCTGCTTGCGTAGTTGGGAGCCTTTATATTAATAGTTTGTAACAGAGAAGTCCTGCACTCTGGCTCGTGTGTGGACTCCAGAATAATTTCACTCTTCCAAAGGAATTTTTGGGCAGCAACAAAGTGCAAAGAACCTGCAGCAGGCATCATAACACTGCAAGCACTGACTTGGAAGGTTCTGTATATTCCCACCAACACTCCATTTTGAACTGTGTCCCATGAAGGGCTTTGAACATCTGATGCTGAGGGTAAGGTGGGGTTTTGCTTTGGTTTTTCTGTGTGTATCTGTAGGAACACAAAATCTCTACTGCCTCCACCAGGACCAATGCTTGGTGGCTGCCATTCTCTCCCTTCCATGCCTGAAGAAATGTCTTTAAGTGTTTTAACTATGTCAGCGTGGAGCCAGTCAGTAAACAAGAATCTCTGTGATAAAAAGCATGGGAATTGAGCTGCCTTTCACCTGCCAGTGAGGCCAAACAGAAACACTTTGTTCTGGATTGCTTGGCTTCTTTTCCACCTCCTGCCCCCACCGCAGAGCAATCGCTCTCCCCACTGATGCAGGACTGAGTATTAAAAAAATGTCACCCTGAGCTTTGGTCATTGAGATCAGCAAACCTCTCAAGACCTTTAATGTAGTTTTTAGTGCAGAAAACATGAAAAAGCCAAACCAGCTGTTGCATTCACATCTGACTCTTCCTCTTCTCTACACTGCACTTCCCAGACCACACAATGATACAATGCCAGAAAAATGCCAGAAGCTCTGAACACTTACAGTCTGATATGGGAGTCCAGAGGTTAAAATGACTCTTCCTTCCTGTCGGGCAATCTGGAAAAAAAAAGTAAAAATCATAATGAACATGGGCTGAAGTCACCACTGGCTTCACACTTTCCTTTCAGTCAAAGCAGAGAGAACATGAACTGGTGATACTGAGTCTTGCTCTTCAGTGTTGACACATTCTAGGCCAAGAGCATCTGGGTCTGGTTCAACACCACACTCTTGACAGCAAGAGTAGCTCGAGGTATCTCTCACTCTGTGCCCCCTCCTTGCTTCACATGTGCTGGAACAAGCTACTTGTGCATCTGCACTGCAGATGGCCCAGAGAACTGATCCACCTTGAAAAAATCCTATCAAAAACCTTTCTCTCTTTTTTTTTTTTCCCCTTAACTTAGGCTATTTCTGTTTCCCCAGTCTGGTTCACAAAGAAGGAAGCAGCTCTGCTCACACAGCAAGGCATGGGGGAGAAAGGAAAAAATAACCTAAGCAGATAATTCTAGCAAAAAAGAAAAGTACCTTTAAATGTGTTTGCAAACTTCACAGAGGTTAACAGAACGATGTTCATTCCACTCCTTAAAGAGAAGTCAGTGTTATTCTCCCAGCAGCCCAAGAACAGACACACAGAAATAATGCACCCTTTGCTGGTTGCAGAGAACATCTCCATTATTTGAGTTTATCACGTCCTGACTTGCAATCCTGTGCTTTTATCAGAGGTTTTGTCCTTCAAGACAAAGGTCTGTGCCAAATTATCAGGGGACTCATTACCCGCACTTCTGACCTTTGCAGTGGAGTAAGAGACACTTTCAAATGTTCTGGTGCCAAAAGGAGATACTAAATCTGAACCGGAATTCTTCACAAGGATGAAAGTGTGACTGATCTTTGTATGATTAAATTACATTCCCCCTTCCACCCCTTCACCTCCTCCTGTAGGAGGGAAATATTTTCATGGCCGTGGGGACAGAAGGATTCCCATGTGAACCAGCACTTCAGCTCCGCCTGTGCTGACAAGAGATCAGCACTTCGAGGTAAGCACGAGGTTATTTCTCTCCTCTGGCTTGGATTCTGTTGAAAGCCCTTGTATTTTTCACTGTTTCCAGATGTGTGTCACAGAGGTCTCCCTTCTGGATCTGAGTTTCAGAAGTTCTTTCTGGATCTCTCTTTAACCCTGGCAGGAGGACACATTTGGGATCCGAGTTCTGCTGCACTTCCCCAGACAGCCTGACACCACCAAGCACAGCCAGGGAACACCAGAAAAAAACATAACAAGCTTTTTAAACCCTGTCTTCAACAGCTGTTCTCTTAAGACACACTGGACCCATGGCAACATGAAACAAGGGGGAGAAGGCTCTGAAGGCACAAAGTCCCCGTGCAGTCAACTAAGCAACCATTTTTTTGTCCTGTCTTGACCCTTCAAGTAGCCACTTCCCTCCCTTTTTTGTGAAGTCACTCTTTGGCTGCCAGTTCTGCACTGAGAAAGCCATTGGCAACAACTTCTAAAGCATCTTCCTCCAGGCAAAATTACCAGATTTCTTTCAAAATCAACTCTGTCTCTCAATAAAGGAAAAAATCTCCAAGAACAGGAACCTCGAAGTGGCAGCAGAGACACCCGGTGCTGCCTGCACTCCTGCCACAGGCAGCCTGGGGTCCTGAGCAGCCCTGCCAACAAACCACCCTCATGCCACAAGACTGAGAGAAGTCCAGGAAGGTGACTGCAAAAGTTCCCCACGGTGATTTACTGACAAAGGAAAAGAGATGTGAAATTCCTCCAGACCCATGTGTGCTTCAGGGTAAGCCTGAGGATTTCACAGCTGGAACACTCCATTCTGACTTCCTGCATCCAGGGTTAATTAGTCCAAGCTTGATAAATCCCCTTATCTAAAAGGCTCTGCAGAGACAGGCAGAGAACATCAAATAAAAAAGGAGAAAAGCAATAACTCTTCCAGCATGTTTTTCCACCTCTGGAACAACGACTGGGAGAAGTGCACAGAGCCAGAAAAGCCACGTGATAGCCCACATCTGACTGCAACCATGGAAGATATGTGCTGGAGAAGAGGGCACAATTCCTCATTTTCCTCTGACAGAAATAGCAGAAGGCAGCACTGGGACCATCCTGGAGATGTGTGCTTGGAGATACAAATAAAAGGAAAAGAACAACAAGAGTAGCATGTTGGGGTGGGTGTCAGGGTCTTGTGCTCCATCCCATGTGCTGCTGAGAGGGCATTGGCCTCAGGTTCACCATCTATTAAAAAGATATCATCAACTTCCTCTGGAAAAGGCTCAGACCTTCTGGATAGAAAGCACTCCCTAATAACTTAGTATTATTATTTAGCCTCATGTGCCTCTCTGTTCAGCCAACTTGCATCTTGCAGAGATGAACGAACTCAAATGAATTACTGCAAGAGAGACCTGCAAGGGCAATGACTGATGAGAGGGAAGAGAGAGACCCTGTGTTTCCAAGTCAGCATCAGCAGCATTTGTGACAACCTACAGGATCCTGAGTTATGGACAAAGGTTTCAAGAAACAGCAGCACAAGGCTGTAGATTTGTAATTTGAAATTGGCCAAACCCAAAATTTGATGGGTTGGGTAATGCCACGTGTCCTTGAAGGGAAAAATTGCAGTGCTCCCTTTGGAAGGCAGTCCAGGAGAAGCTGTGAACCCCTGTGCAGTGGCAGAGGTGAAGCTGTGATCCTGATCCTAAGCCAGCAGGGTCCCAGTTCAGACAAAAAGAGAGCAGACAGAAAGTATCTGCTCTAGGATGTGTCCTTGAAAAGCACCCAGACATGAATCTACTCACAAAGTGGATCACAAACCTCAATCCAACCCTGAAGCCCCTACCTGTTATCTCAGGCCCTTTTAAAATAAACAGTAAAGCAAGAGCCAAATAAGATGTGAACACAGTCCAGCCCTGCAGTGCACTTGCTGTACTGCTGGTATGTCAACTCCAGACTTCTCTTCAGCATTCCTGAAAACCATAAATTGTACAGTTTATTGCATGATTTCATAGCTTGGCCTTAAGTACCACACCAAAACCATCAACCCCGTTTTGCTTCTTAATGTAGACCCATTTGTATCAAAGCCTCCAATGAAAGATGTTCTCTTCCTGCTGACCAAACATCAAAAGCAAAGGCTTGATCTTAGAGGCAGAGCAGCTCTTCATCTGTCCTCTGTGAATTTACTCTGCAGACTGGTGGGGAGGTAAAAAGACTGGCAAACCTCAGGGATGTCATATACATCAAAAATATGGAAAAACACATTCAAAGCTGAGACGAGATCAGAGATTAGATTCCCCCTTTCCATGAAGCTCTGCTCACTGCAGTGTTAGATGTCCCCTTTGTGTCCCACAGCTTCGAACCAGACCAGGAAAATTTAGGTCCAAGTGCACACTACTCTAACTGGCTCCTGAGATCCATCCATGCCTGGCCCTCCCCTCCAACTTGCTGGTTCACCTGAAGTTCTGGGGGAGTAGTTGCAAGCTTGCAAGGAACCTTCTGCACCATGGGAGCTGCAGGAAGCCAGTTCTACCAGCCTTCTGGATATCATCACACTTCAAAAGATACCAGGTTTGCCTTAGTGTGCAAATTATTATTAAAGAAGAGAATGATTTTGAAGACTGAAAGCATAGTCCATTAAAAAATAAAACAAACCAACCCACAACTCATCTGAAGGGGCTTTAAGACTCCACGAAGTCTCTCATTAGATATTAGTAACTTCAGAAACTACCAAAATTTCCTTAGAAGCTTTTGCTTCACTCCTGAAGTACAAACATTGCAAGATCTACAACAGTCTCTTCAGGCTGGTGGGTGACCCTTTAGAGTCAGTATGAGAAGCATCCCACTGCTCTACCTGATCCTGCAAAACTGCAGAAAAAAGAGGAATGCTCATTGTAACTTTCCCACCTCCTTCCAATTCTCCATCTAGAAGGCCCAAAAGACAGGTTTAAGGTTCTCTGTAATGAGAAGCTTGCAGAAGACAAGCTGGAAGACCTGGATAGAAACACAAGGGGCATAGGATGTGATTTAAGTAAAGAAAAATTTATCAATTGGAAATAACATGTTGCTTAAAGGAGTAAGTGCAAATGCAAAGGTGTCTTACCCCAGTAATGGCACCTGCACGACTCTCCACATTCTCTACCAGATGGAGTCAGTCCTTACCTGAGATGGAGCCAGAAGCCCATGGAGAGGAGCAGCAGGATCACAGAATCACAGAATCATCCTGGTTGGAAGGGACCTTGAAGATCATCAAGTCCAACCATAACCTAAATCCACCTACCACAACCTAATCTACCCAAACACAGAGATGCAGAGAGCTGTTCTCAAGAGCAGCCTCCCTAGTCTACCACACAGCAGAAGCCAGGTTGGGCCAGCCTGGGCCACCACCCAAAGCCCTACAGAAGGGCCTCCAACCCAGGGTGCAGAACTGGAGCAGTGCTGCCAGGTGAGGACATGATCCAGGGAAAGCACAGGCTGAATCCTCCCGGCTCTCCACACACAGGCTGTTACAGTCAGGTAATTCTGCACATCTGGTAACCACCTGACACACATCTGGTACAAATTCCATCCCCCAGCCACGTACCTGCTTTGCCAAACCCTGGTGTGCATTGTGCTACAGCAGCCAGGATAGAAACATAACACAGTCAGGATGTTCCAGCCACCCCACTGAGTGAGAAGACTTGGAAAAGGACAGGGCATCTGTACTCTGACACAAAGCTGCTCTTCCCAGAGAGGCTGGTGTTCATGAATAGAGTCTAAAATGTTTTTGTAAGGATGAACTGTGAGCTCTTTGCCTTCAACATGAGGACAGATTTAACCAGATAAATTCTCAGTACAAATTTCTACTACTTTTCCATTTGTAAAGATTTTCTGTGTCTGCAGTTGGTCTCCTCTCCCAAGCAACAAGTGATGAAACAAGAGGAAAGGGCCTCAAGTTGCAAGGGGAGGTTTAGATTGGATATTAGGAACAATTTCTTCCCAGAAAGGGTTATCAGACCGTGGCCCAGGCTGTTGTAGATGTGGTGCTGAGGGACAAGGGTTAGTGGTGGCCTTGGCAGTGCTGGGTTAACGTTTGGACTCCACGATCTTAAAGGTCTTTTCCAACCAAAAGTGATTTGATGATTCTATGATTATGGCAGATACCTTTTAATCAGTTACTTCTCCAATCAAGTCCTAATTAAATGGCACCATTAAATACACAGAATGCAAACTGGTGTCACCTCATAGCAGCTGAATATGGCCTGGGGTGTCAAAGGTCTTGCTCTCATGGGCTGGCAGATCTGAGATTGCAGATCTGGTGTGAAAAACTTGCCATGACAACTGCTGTCCAAGATAAAACATTTAGCCAATAATATCAGCACAACACGAAGCAGGACAAAGACTTCAAGTTTAGCCTGGAAACTGGGTTTTTCAAACCAATTTCTGCAACACACATTCGTCTAAAAGAAAAAATTTTAAAAATCCATAGCTGCCCAAGCACTACCTGCAAAGCTCTCAGGCTTTTAATTTTGATCTCAAATAATAGAGGCTGAAGGACATGACCCATCTGCCTACCAATACTGGAATTCACTGTACCAAGCAACAGGAATGAGAACAGTGAGGAGCAAATGCCAGGCAATTAGGGAGTTATTGGCACATGGAGACGTGTAATATGACTGATAAATCATTTTAGTGAAGTTACTTTAACGAAGACCAAACACCAACTCTGTCCACACTTGTGTGTTGTTCCTGGTGACACCAGTTTGACACTGTGTTGGTACAACACCCAAAATATCTACCTTGTACTCACTGACCAGGTTCCAACCCTTTCTCCTGGCCTTTGCAATAGCATTTACATGTTTTTGGGCTCAGGGTGGTCAACATTCAACTTTTGTTAAATCAGAACTAGACAGATATAAAGCAGGGTGGGAGGAGTCTATTTTTATCTTTGATTATCCAAGCCCAGATCAAAGGCTCTGCAACACAGTGACACTCTGAGGGCTTTTGATGGGGAAAGGATGTTTGTCCAGTCACCATAGAGAAAGCAGTGTAAAACATCCCGTCCATAGCACGATAAGGTATCAGGATGAGAAGTGGAGACAGGGCTCTGGGGGAACAGTGAGAACTAGTTTGTTTAAATGACTTGTGCAAGTTTGGCAGAGAAGGGATATTAATTATTTCTGCAGAAGTTAGAGCCTGCCCAGGATTCAGGCCAAGCAGACATCTGAAGAGGAAACATCCTGAGCACCAGGCTGGGTGATCAGTGCACATTTGATAGCAACACACTGTGTGGGCTGGATATCTCAATTTCTGGCATAGTAGAAGTATGTCTGAAATGAAAAAGCATGTGTCTCTGCTCTAAGAGGCAGAGGGTCAAAGCTGTTATGGGAGTCCAGATCAATGTTCGTTGTCCCCACACGTTAAGAGACTCTTCCTTTCTGAAACATTTCACTTCAAGTTGTGGCTGATCACCTTTGAGTCATCTCACAAGGTGGTAACCAGCTAGGATGTTATATAGCAATTTATTAAGGAAATTTTCCCTTTCATAATGAACAGCCATCTTTTGACTATGGTTCTGTTCGACTGACCTGGGCACAAGGCAGGCAGAGACCTTCCCTGTAAGCCCAAACTGGAGTCCATTAGAAGCCAAAGTGAATTTGGGGTTCCTTTCTTTGATTTTTGTCTTGCTGCAAATCTACCATCAACTCCCCATACACTACTCTTGAGACTGCAGCTCACATCTTCACATTCTGCTTGTGTTCTTCTAAACATCCCAGCTGTCAATGACCCAAACATACAGACACAAACAAGGTTTGAGATCTCAGCACTTTCTGTTCACCTCCCACCTCCTGGAAATGGAGAAGTGAGCTCCTGCACTACTGAGGGACTAGCTAACACCAGCTGCCACGTGGCACAGCTTCTTGGCCTGAACCAGAGAACCAGGTCTCAGCACGGGCATGGGAGGATGCGTGTGCCGGGCAGCCCCTGCCAACCCTTTGCCTGCTTGACGTGAGTGACAAACCAGTGCAATCATTCCATCAGCAGCAGAGCTTTTCCAAGGAGAGCAGATGGGAGCTCTAAACACACACACACAGACACGTGACTGACCTCAGCAGCTTTCCTGTGGTCATCCTCGTTCTCCAGCACGCGGACGTCTACACCAAGGCAGCGCAGGTAGCGCCCGAGGCCTTGCAGCATGTTATCACAGACCACACTGAACTGCTTCGGGGAGATGGGAGCAGGGGGACACGAGGCCTTCTTGGCAGATCCCTTGCATTGCTACAGAAAGGCAAGAGATCTGTAAGCAGCAGAACAGAAGGTGATTTCTTGTACACTTGTGTTTCACCTCCCTGCACTCACTCACCATGACAAATCCAGCTGTCCCCTTCCACCTGCATTACAATTTCCCCCGTGCTCTGCAACACCTCTAGATCCTCATTCATGTCTTTCTACATCACCCACCTACACCCAGGCTCAAGGCAGGACATGATGGGGCTAATTCTGAATGAGCCTTTCACTTGCTGGCTAGCTGGTCACCCAAATGGGGACCTGTAGCCTTCCCCTGGGGAAATGCCAGCCTGCCCTTCTATGTTCCACAAGGACAGTGATTTTCATAAAGTGACAGAAACACATCTTCCAGGCTGCTGTTCCCCTATAAAATTAGACTGCAATTAACAGACATGTGCCAAAGTTGTGACTTGGGAAGGGGATCTGACAGACAGAGGGAGAAACAGGTAGACAAAGCAATCACGTCAGCTTTGTTATCTTCGGAAGTTTAAAAATAGGCAGTGCCTGAATTCTGTTTATTTTATTTCAAATGTCTGCTGCTGGGGGAGTTCCTGCAGTTGGAGACTGTCATTGGGAGGCTCCCAGAAGTACAATAGCTAAATTCATGGAGAAGGGAAGTTATTAAGGACCCTCCGATGTTCAGCCTTGCTCCAGGAACTTGAATCAGCTGGGATGGCTGAGGGACACAGCCACCACCTATGCAGGGCTTTCTCTTTGGAACCAGAGAGTCACTGCAGCATTGCAGGAAAGGACTCTGGCCTGGAAATGCTGTAGCACACCATGCAGGTACAGCTGGAATGACAGTGGGAACTAGCTCAGATCTGAGAGCTCAGTCTGTGTCATGTTGCACCGCCCAGAGGCTGGTACCTGCACTCAGAGCTCTGCAGCACTGGGCAGACTGGACTGTCACCAGCTCCTGCAAGGACCCTGGTGGAGGCAGCTGTGCCCTGAGACATCAGAGTGCTGTGACAATGGATCAGGCTGAGCTTTCCACGTTGAGGTAGTTGGAAGACACTAACCCTGTGCTGCTGCTTCTGTATAAAACAGATGCAGAGGAGCAGCAGCTGGCTCTCAACTAGTGTTTATTCAGTGGCCAGCAATGTCCTACGTAGCTTTTTTCTCACGTTTCATGCCAGCAGAGAGCAAAAAGCTTATAAAGGAGAACAGTGTCATTAGTCCCACTTCAGATAGTGGACCAGGAAATACTGGGAAAGAGAGCCTGGAGTCATGCAGGATGCAGAGTCAGGAGATGTCTGCTTGTTTGAGTCCCAGTCCAGGTTTTACCAACTACCTCTCGGTTAATGAATCTGACTGTACAGAACACAGAGATGACCTGTGAGTTCACAAGGTAATTCAAGCCTGAAGTACTTACTTTTCCCATCTATGCAGCAGCCAGTGAGATCTGTTGTAACGTACAATATTCCCATGAACACAGAGTGTTTTGGAAACTACTGAGCAGCTTTCTGTTTTACTGCCTAAGACTAATGGGATATTGCAAATTTACACAAACTTGATAAGGAGGTTCCTGAGAAGGTGGCTATAATCAATAGCATCTCAGTCCAACCATGAAAAGTAGTACTGGCTTCAGGACACATTTGGGACCAAAAGGACACACAGCCACAGTGAGTCTTCTCAGTTAATAAACAAAACCGGTTTTCTGCTAATGTTTTCATAGGTGCATAAACAACCAGGTGGTTGCTTCTTAAAAGTAAAACTTTATTACTGAGAGAGAGGGACTAGTCACGTTCCGAGCAGAGTCACACAGCTCCAAATTATGGCGAGAGGTATTTTAAGGCTCTGTCACAACACACATTGCAGGGAGACTTCAGTCATGGAGTATGTGGTGGCAGGCAGGAGACAGAGACAACCCATCAGCAGAAAGACTTTTTAGATCAGTTGTTTGTTTTTAACTTTGCAGACTTCTACTCCAGATACAATGAAGAAGGCTTTTCCCACATTTTCCCAATGTGAAACCAAAGTGCAGAAGCTCAGGTAAAAGCAAAAGTAAGGAAGTCAGAGTTTTGAAACCTAGGTCACAGTATCCAAACCCACAGCACAGAGGAAATATGAAAGGAGAAGCTGGATTATGCCACGCAGATCTACACCAACATTCTGCAAAGACAAATTAACTTAGAATTGCAGGGAAAGCTGAAGCAAGGCACACAATGGAGGAAGCACATCTTACCAGCAAAGGGGAGGAGTGAGGAAGGTGTTTCTGCAATAGTCCTGAGAACAAACTACAAACAGGCATGCCATGCATAGCTAACAGTATGACTGAGAGACAAGGCAACATATGATTTGCAGGGGTCTTGAGCAACATGCAGCTCTTTGAAGATGTTTACAAACCTGTCCAGAAGGTGATGGTACTTCTTGTTTATTCAGCTGCTTCTTCGCTCTGGGTTTTATGCTTGGTTTTCCCACCAAATTCTCAGTCAGGTCTGAAGTCAGACCAAAGCTTGCTGGATCCTTAGAGAGTTTCTCATAGACTTCCAGCAAACAGTATGCATCTGAAGCTGAAAAAAACAGGGAATACAAACGTCAGCCAGTTTCATTCAGAAATAAAACTAGAGGCTTTCCTGGTGCAAGGAAGAGCCCCCACCTTTGTAAATACCACTGAACAACCTGTGAAGCTCCAGCTTACCAATGTCATACCCTGCACTATTTTACTGATTAAGTGAGCATCATAACCTAACACACCACCACAAAGAGCCAAGGCAGAGAAGCTGAAAAAGCAAGAGGCCTTCTGCTATCTCTGTCTCTGCAGTAATGCAAATTGTAGAGTGCCTGTTCAAACCACCGTGTACACAGCTCCAGCCAAGCCATTTTACACCCCATTGTCTCGGAGCAGTGGCTTGCCCACGGGTCCTTACCACATCTCAGCTATGGGCAGGTAACTTCTCCACTACATGTAATATCTTAAAAAGTAATAACCGAGTTGTTTGCAGTCCCCTGCCCACACGCGCTGCCGAGCGGCTTCTGCTCCTTGCAACGGGAACTGCCTGAGTCTGCAAGCCAGTTTTACAAGTCCTAGTGATTAACTTTTGTGGGAACTGTGTCAGCTTCAAGGACAGTTGAATTTAACAAAGGGCTGGTTCACTTCAGTAGATTGTCCTCTGATGCCCCAGGAGAAGATTTAGACCCAGACTTCTGACTCTGGGGTAATCAGCAATCAACTCCACTGGTCCCTCCACAGTACCAATTGTGTGCTGCAGTCCCTGACACCTTGTCCACCCATTTGTAACCCTGCTCTAACATGCACTTCACTATGACAAAAAACGCAGCACTTGTTCCCCAGTAAGGCTGTGAAATGAGGCAGAAGGAAGTGGACTTTCTTCCTTTCAGTTATAGAGAGGAGTTTCCACTGAGGTGATGTTTCATCAGACAAAATCTGCAAAGCACAGAAATTCTTCATAAGGGAAATAATGAATCACTGGGCAGTTTAAACTTCAACCATTAAAGCCATGTCCACAAAAGGACAAACATAGTGTGTGCTGGCTTTTCTGAACAGGAACTAATCTGCAAAGCCATTTTATTTGTTTTCTATTTAACAATTTTCCTGATGATAGACAACAGACAAACACAGCCTGTAATGGACAATCTGTAGCACTCTGCCATAGAGTCAGTGACCAGACCTGCATAGAGGATCTGCTCCTCCCGGAGAGGCCGTTTCTCCCAGTTAGACAGCTGCTCTGTTTTATCTAGAGGCTTTCCCAGCACGTGTTGCACCAAGAGGCTGAGTCCTTTCTCTGGCTGCCTGAACCCTCTGGCCCCACAGCTCTGCTCTGGGGACAGTACATCAACCTTCTGGCCACCCTTCTTCCAGTCAGTGGAGCTCTTCTGCAGCTGATGGAAAGAAAAAGACATAAAACACATGGTTATACCACAACTCCTACAACACCTCCTATTCCAGAGGGTGGGGTCACACAGCAACTGTATCATTTTTATCTCTTTCCTGGCGTATTGAACCCTGTTGTCTCAGACAAGGGCTGGGATGACATTAGATATAGACAGCATCTAGTTATTTGTTTAACAAACATACTTGCTGGAAAGAAATCTGTTTCATAGCCAGTGAAGGAAAAAAAACAAAGTGTACTGCCTTACAGCCTTGCACCAGAGCAGTGGGGTTGTGACTGACTTTGCAGGGTGTTCAGCCATGAGGCTGTTGAACACCAACTCCATAAAAGAATAGCAGCAGTAGTTCAGCATCTTTCTCCTTCTGGTTCCAGTGAGAAAAGATATTCCTGCAACACAGTGGGCAAGAGCCTTTTTGCAGTTGCCATTTCACAGGTTAAATGGAGGCAATAGCTGTTGGCAGGTACTTCGGACCCTGCTGCACTTCCTGGGTGAAGCTATCAGTCCCAAAGATCTGGCTTCACCCCAACCCAAAGCCTTAAACACACTCTGCAAATTTTACCCATTAAAAAGGTTGTCCTTAACATTTCTGCAGACTGCTAAAAACTACTGTGTGCTTACTGAGACAGCTGGACTTCAGCTGAGCAGAAATTCTTGTGCTGAATCCACCAGCAGCCCTCCTGAAGTATTACAAGTTCTCTACACATCATTAACTCCATAGTATCTGCTTCAATACTGCATGATCTTGGAATAGCAGAGTTTCTACAAGAATTTACTCTGAGTTCAAGTTTGACTTGTGCTCAGAAACATCATCCTAGCTGAACAAAGCTATGTCTCCATTTCAATTGCTTTTTCACCGTTTTTATAAAAGCAACGAAAAAAGTCATTCGTGTAACAAGCTCTAACTTTTTAGTTGATGAAAACTAAATGTTTTGGTCTTTTTTTACAGAATCCCATTATCCTTGAAACCACAAGTGGAAAGCACCTTTTTGCTCATTTAGCCATCTCCCTGCCCATACAGGACACAAAAAGCCAATGCTGTGAAGTTATGACACTTATCTAGGAGCACACACAGGAGACACAATTTTCTGTTTCTTCACATGTTCGTCCTTACTTGTTTGTCTACTTTGAGCAGGTCCACCACACCTCGTGCTTGCTTATCCGTGTCTTTCAAAGCAGGCCACATGGCTGTAAGGCTGTTAAGGTCTCCAGACATCCCATAACCTGGAAGAAAAATAGCCCAAATTTCCTACACAGGTAGGAAAACACAAATCATGGCTAATGAACTGAAGCTTTTTCTAGTCCAAGTCCAGATGCTGACATTGTATGTATGAACATTAGTGCAAAGACTGTTAGAGAACCAGGCAGACTCCTGCCTCTCCTGCTCCTGAGATACTCTTGCAGACCAAGATTGGGAGAGAAGAGGTCAATTAAAGATGCTGAGTTTAAGCTCAACTTACTTGAAATCTGCTAGGTCAATGAAAGGCAATGATGAACCTGCCTTGAACAACTCCTGCCAAAAGCCTCCATGAAGCATCTCAGACCAGGTACGGTGAAGCCAGCGAGCTCTGCTGTCCAGCACAGTGACTTTGGGACAGGGTGAGCAAATCCAGAGAGCTCTGCTTGACAGACTTCCCTAGACCACCCAAGGCTGGGTGCAAGCTGGGGTTTGGTATGGGACTAAGACAATCCTGAGTCCAAGGGGAGGCTAAATCAGAAATCTTGGGTTTGGCCTGAAATGGAAAACATTTCTACCATTCCCAGTTACACTGGCCACCCTGTTACCTGGCATGACAGTATTTCAATACCCAGGGCTATAAAAGCTGATCCCATGATAAGTGGATTGAGAGAATGACAACCCCAAGAGCACACAGGAATTACACAAAATAAGATGTGTAAAGACCCGAGGCAGAGAGAACGTTACCTAGTTTAGTGATGGCTGCATCTGAATAGAGCATCTGGATGAAATGGGGAAGCTTCTCCTTCTCATCCTCGGTCTCAGCTTGCTCGAGGAGCTTTGGCAAGTCAAGCAGGAACACCTCATCCTTCAGAGCAATTTGAAGGAGAGCGACACGGGGCTTCCCAACCATGCCAAATGAAGGCTTCCACTCCATGTCAATGCCAACAACCTGCCCAGGCTGCAACACAGACAAAAGCCTTTACTTAAGAGACTGTCTATGCCTGAAAGCAGCCTGGACAGTCCCTGTCCAGAGCACAAGGATTTCCTTTCCACCTCTTTGCTATTGTGCAAAATACTGCAGAGACAAGTAACATTCACAGCACACCTGAGTTACCCCTTTACCCAGCACAGCAATTCCCAATGCATTCCCCAATCAGACAAGCCAAAAGGAAGCAGCTGTCCTTGCTGTGCAGAGGGGGACACTTGATGGCAGTGGCCCACATACAACCCCCTGCACCAGCCTGCTGTGAAGTTTCTGCTCCTTGACCCTGCAAAGTCAATACCAGGTAACACTCACCCGCAGCACCTTTTCCCAGCACCACAGTGTCTCTTCCCACGTTTGTAGGAAGTGAATATTTGCCCGTGGAATAGGAAGCTGGTAATAATCCTTCTTCTTACTCTCTTCATGATAATCTGCTTTCACAGTCTCTTCTACCCTGCACAGAACCAGATGCAACAGCTTTAAGCTACGCAATGAGCAGAAATCCTGGATTGGAGGAACATCAGGAAGTCTTAAGCCCCTTTATTTCACCCTGGCCCTCTATTTCCCCACTCAACTCTTTCTCTTATCCTCTCTTTCCTCACTTTCCCTGTAATCTCAGTCTCTTTCCTCTTGACTCATCCTCTTTTTTTCTTCCTATCACAAAAATAGCCCCGTATCCAAGAGCTCACCACACACATGTGCTGCACCAGTTGCAGAGAACACCCAAACCAAACCACCTGCTGGAGCTGAGTCCCAAGCCCTGTCCTCAAAGCTCAGCGCTCTCTCCCAGAACTGATACAACTTGGACCACAAAGCTGGGCAGCTGTTTCCCCATCCAGAGGTAACACATTTTAGAATTACTGGTTTTTGCCTTTGAGCTTAACATGGAAGTCTGTGAGCTCCCCCAGTGTAACACATAAGAGAGGAGTTAGCTCTGACCAGCACCGTGTCCAAACAGGAGCTTCCACTTCCCCACTGCATAAACTGGCTAAGAAAGAGACTCTCAGACTGCTCCACACCAAGATCTCTACCAGCTGGGAACAGGTGAAGCTGCCTCAGCATTTTATAGTGCTTGGGAAGGATTCCCAGACCTCCCTGGTGCTATCTAGCTTCTTTGCCTCCATCCCCTTCCCTGTAAAATATCCATAAAGGTTGCACGAGAACATTGGTCCTATGTTGCAGAGGGGAGAAATGAGAAAAGTCCAGAAATAAAGTTTCAAAATCTTCTATATTTCAGGGAAAACAGCCAGCTGAGCCCACAACCCAAGCTCTTGCTTCTGCTGCTCCCTCCATTTGGGTTTCAGATGGCTCCACATGGAGAAGTTCACTATCTGTGCATTAATACCCTGGGAATGTTGGAAGATGCCTGCAGAAATGAGCTAACTGATTTCCTACAACAGGATCTTACACAGCACATTTTCTTTTCAAAATGCAGCAAAGTGTCTCGGAATGGCCTTGTAACTGGAAGGTCAGCAGACTGCTGTGGTGTCTCAGCCAGATGATGCAATCAAAGGAGAGAAACTAATAAAAAATATCCAGCTATTCTAGACATAGCACGAATTTCTGGATAGTCTCTTTCCCATAGAGACTTGAAATGGTTTATTATTTGAGAAAATATTTACAAACCGTACGTTTAGGGGACTGTGTGACTAATTTTGTAGCATAGCAGCTTTCACTGTACAAACACTCTTTTCTGTGGGTTTGTGTGCATGGGGAAGTCAATATTTGTGTAAAATATTTAATGAAGGTGTGCAGTTAAGTCTCAGGTCTCCAGGAATATTCTCACCTGCAGAGCTCAGGAGCTGTGTGTGGTGTGCCCAGTGGCAGAGATGATGTCATTTATATGCTGGTACCTCCTTGTCCTCTACATTGTGAACACCATCTCTGGGAACCTGCTGCTTTGTTGGCCCAATAAATAAGGCAGTTTCATTGGGCTCCATGGCTCTGCGAGTTTTATAGCAGCTACTGCAGCAGGTATCATGACTGGATGGGTAAACTGGGGCACAAAGGGTTTTGCTCACCTGTCACATCCCCTTGTGAATGGCAGGGCCACTGGCATCCCTCCACTCCACCTGTACATGACACAGGCTTCCTTGAGCAGAGATGGAGCAAGGTTTTTTATCTTCCTAGTCTGTGGCTAAGTCACACTCCTGTTAACCACCCCTTTGTGTTCTGAGGGATTAGACCTCATGCAAAAACCTCTGGCTCCAACAGGTGGCTGGTGCAGCTTCAGGCAGGAGGAGGAGAAGGAGGAGGAAAGCTTCAGCAATGCATCAGAGTCCAGCGTAGAGCCACCAAGATGATGAAGGGAGTGGAACATCTCCCTTATGAGGAAAGGCTGAAGGAGCTGGGTCTCTTTAGCTTGGAGAAGAGGAGACTGAGGGGTGACCTCATCAATGTTTACAAATATGTAAGGGGTGAGTGTCAGGAAGATGGAGTTAAGCTTTTCTCAGTGGTGACCAGTGATAGGACAAGGGGTAATGGGTGCAAATTGGAGCATAGGAGGTTCAAGGTAAATATCAGAAAAAACTTCTTTACTGTAAGAGTGACAGAGCCCTGGAACAGGCTGCCCAGGGAGGTTGTGGAGTCTCCTTCACTGGAGACATTCAAAACCCACCTGGACAAGTTCCTGTGTGATGTGCTCTAGGTGACCCTGCTCTGGCAGGGGGGGTTGGACTAGATGATCTTTCGAGGTCCCTTCCAACCCCTATGATTCTATGATTCTATGATTCTATGATCAGGGCTCAGCAGAGCATGTCCTAGACAGACAAGAGTTTCCTGTGCTCCAAGAAAGCCATGTACTGTCTGGAGAAGCAGGCCTTTGCAGACAGGGTTTTGAGGGTGATTACATCTGTGTCATATTGGTTACCTGAGGTTAAATGGAGCTTGAACATGAACCAGTGCAGATCTGCACTAGGAGAAAGATCAGACCCATGAAGCTAAGCACATGAGTGGTCAGGCCATCTGTGAGAACCTCCCTAAATCACCAGCATTAAAAGATAATAAGAATACACCATGTTCTCATTCACCTTCTAATTAGTCTAATCTGTGCTCCAAAAAGACAATATTTAGTTATGAAAGCTGCAGTTTTTTCAGAAACACCTCTTCCAGGAGACAGAAATTTCCTGTACTGTTGAAGGAAAAAACTGATGATAAACTTGCTAAAGCAGTTAACCTCACTCAGTCTCAGGGTTGGTCTTAAGATGATCTCCTTATCCCCTAGTGAGGGGTCAGTATTAACCAGGGAGCCAGTGACAGATCCTCACTGTTAGCTGGAGTTTGTCATTTTGACACCTGACACCAGGAGGAAAGTCCTGCACGAAGAATCATAGAATGGTTTGTGTTGGAAGGGACCTTAAAGACCATCTAATTCAAACTACCCTGCATGGGCAGGGACACCTCCCACTAGACCACTTTGCTTAGAGCCCCATCCAACCTGGGCTTGAACACTTCTAGGGAGGGGGCAGCCACAGCTTCTCTGGGCAACCTGGGCCAGTGTCACCCTCACTCATGAAGAATTTCCTCCTGGTGTCTAATGTAAATCTCCCCTCTTCCAGTTTCTTGTCTTCCCACTCCATGCCTTAGTAAAAAGTCCCTCCTCAGCTTTCCTGGAGGCCCTTCAGGCACTGGAAGGTGCTCTAAGGTCTCCCTGAAGCCTTCTCCTCTCCAGGCTGAACACCCCCAACTCTCTCAGCCTGTCCCCATAGGAGACATGCTCCAGTAAAAGGAAGCATTCAAATCATGTGCATACCACTGCACGCTCTGCAACAGGAGAAAGCCCCAGACCATGTGAGGCAGCAGATGAGCTTGGGTGTGCAGAACCCCACACCAGACCTGCCAAGGGGGATCCTGCCTCTGCTGCTCACTCCAAGGGCACAGTGCTGAATGCCTTCAGCTGGCTCCCCAGGGAGCAGTGACCATCGACTCTGTGCTGGCTGCACTCCCACCCAGACAGGCCACGGGTGGTGTCAGCAGCATCTCCTCTGAGACACACAGGCCATTTCAAATCAGATTCAGATTTCCATCATATACACAGAGAAGTTCAGCTCCATATAAGAAGTTCCTTCCTCATACTACAGGCTTCAAGGGCTGTGTTTGCAGGATGCTGAAGATTCTGGCTGTCAGCTTGCACAGAGCTGTAAATAGTTAGCTCTCAGGAGCAGTCAACATTTTCCCACAAACTCTCCTCTAATCTCATGCTAAAAAAAAACCCAATGCGGTGAGGGTAAGAGAAGGGCATCAGGCAAGTGGTGCCAAGTCCAGCCAAGCACAATGCCCTGGAATAAGGTGACTGACGTACAAGAATGGAAGAGTCCTAAGGGACTCCAAAATTATCACTGCTTCCTCCCTTCTATTTTTGACAGAAGCCTTGACTCTACCTGGAAATACGTGATCGTTCCTCAAAGGACAGCAAGGCTTTGAGCTATGCTGCACTCCAGTTACCCACCCAGTGCCCTCCTGCCTTGCATTGAGCAGTCAGGGCTAAGTCCTCTTCCATGCACAGAATCCAATTAGATGAATTCCTGCACCTGAATGAGTGGAGAAAATGCTGCTCAACTGCAGCACAACAGCAAGGTAACTTCTCTGAACCCAAGGACAGTTCGGCTCACGATGGGACTGTCAGCCATGCCTCCTCCTGCTCAACGCTCCACATCTCCTGTGCAGTCCTGGGTGAAATCCTAACAGCACCCTCATACAATATCATCTGTAAGCTCTACAGTTCCTCAAGACATGCAGTAGCCTGCATATGTGCAGGCCTTCCTGCAGGAAAAAAAGAAAAAAAAGGTTTGAAAAAGGGTTCCAAACATGGGTATCTGTGAATAACTTGCTTAAACATCTCATGGTCAGAGCCACGGAAGCACAGCAGATACACCAGCACTCATTTGAGTATGAAAGTGAATTACTGGGGCTCAGCAAATCATTTGCACTGAGTCATTTTTTCAAATGCAGTATCTCTTCCTCCATACAGCCTGGCTGAGCAACTGCCTGAGAGATTGTTGCATGAAGAGGATGATCTTGGGCCATTTAGTTGAAGAGACATAGCACAGAATACACAGAACCAGAACAACAAAGCCCTGGTACTTCTCCAAATCTAGTCTGATGTGGAGATCAGACAGCTCCTGACAGTTTAGGTGGCTGTATGTGCCTTCCTAAAGTCTGAGCCTCTTTTCAACTTCACACAGCTTCGCCTACACACAGCATGGAACCTGGCCACCCTCTTCCTTCCATCCTCTCCCTCTGCTCCTCCTACACCAGCAGGTTCACAGAGATGCCTGACTGAGGCTATTACATAGTTACACTTGAAATCAAGGAGTTATTAGAACACTCTTTAATGTAAGGATTTTTCAATTATTTTTTTTATACCCTGCCTTTGTACTCTTGATGCAGGGTATACAACAGGATGAAGTTCCCATCAGGGGAGGAATCACGGAGTTGTCAGAGTTGGAAGGGACCTCTAGAGATCATCCAGTCCAACTGCCCTGCTAAAGCAGGATCACCCAAAGCACATTCCACAGGGCTGCATCCAGATGGGTCTTGAATATCTCCAGAGAAGGAGACTCCACAGCCTCCCTGGGCAGCCTGTCCCAGGGCTCTGTCACCCTCACTGTAAGGAAGTTCTTCCTCATATTTCAATGGAACTTCCCATGTTCCAGCTTGTGCCCATTGCCCCTCGTCCTGTCCCTGGGCACAACTGAAAAGAGTCTGGCTCCATCCTCCCTGCACCCACCCTTAGATACTTGTAGGCATTAATAATGTCTCCCCTCAGCCTTCTCTTCTCCAGGCTAAAGAGTTCCAGCTCTCTCAGCCTTTAACTACAGCTACTTCAGGATAATCTGCTGCATAAAAACATGGGGGTCCCAAGGCAGGGGAGGAACCATGTACTGTGTTACTGGGATTGCATTAGAGGAAGGAAAGGGGACAGAGACTAATTATGGGGCTAACGGCTTCTTAAGCTCACTTGGTAAATTTGTGCCAGAGAATCCAGTTTTATCCTACATTCAATTCATGCAACTCTGCTGGGATCTGACCCCAAATGCCAAAAATCCCCATTACTTCTGAAAGATTTGGATGAGGCAAAAGTTACAGATTGGGATGAAAAGTGGCTTATGAGCTGCCAAGGGAGGAAGAAAATAAGTACCATTAGAAAAATCTAAGGAACTGTAAAATTATTTTGTTGGCCATATGTCTCCTAAAAGGCATTAAACCAGATTACAGTACAGTGAGGGATGCAAAAGCTACAGAAAACTTTGATAGACATGTAATCAACTCAGTAAAGTAAATGCATTTTCAGAATCTACCCACATCATTTCATTTGCACTGGTGATGGGGCAGAGAGAGTCTGAAGACCCTTCTGCAGCATGAAGACATCTCATACAGCTTCTAAATATGCAGGAATGAGTTTAAAACGTACCTTTCACAGACATTTCCAGCCTTATGAAAAGCAAATACAGCATGTACATGCCCAAGCTATGATCTGAGTAAATGGAGGAAGTTTCTGCAAAATTATCATTGAATCACAGAATAGTTGGTGTTGGAAGGGACCTCTAGAGATGATTCAGTCCAACTCCCCTGCTGAAGCAGGATTGCCTGGAGCACATTACTCAGGACTGCATCCAGGCAGTCCCCCCAAGGAAGCATGATGGCAGATTATTTTAAGCAAATAGGTAGTCCTTGTATGATAAATGATCTACATTGAAAAGGCATGATGCAGATAGATTTACCTGTCTTGGATCTGAAGCTTTAGAAGCTCATCAGCCACTTTGTAAGGGAGCATCTCTCTGGGCAAACCAAAGCGCTGCGCCCATCTTGCTGCTGCGTTCAAACCACAGTACCTGACCAGCAACTGCATCAGGTGCCCTTGAAGCCACTGATTCTCTCCAACTGTGCTCTGCAAGGAAGCAAGGGTGAAGGAAGACTGTCAGTGCCATTTCCATCATGGGTGTTTCTACCCCTTCTCAGGACACAGTATCCTCAGGGGGACAACTGCAGAAAGCAGTAGGAATCCCCCCACTGCAGGAGTGATTTTATTCACACCCAGTGAAGGCAGCACTTCTCTGACAAGAGATGAAGAGCACATACTTTAATTGAGAGCTCACCAGGGTACTTGGGTCCCATTGACAGCATGGCTGTTTGTTCAGGGAACACCATTTTGCAGGTGCAGCGCAGAGAAATGAAAAACCATTTAGCCTGACTGATGACTAGCATATTATTTGCTCAGATTCTGATTAGACTCAGTAAAATCAAAACCAGTGACTGACCAGACATAAAGGTCTTTGGGCACATTGGGCAGGTAATTACAGAAAGGGTAAGAGTTTGGATAGTTTTAGTCCCACTTTGTGCCTGCACATGGCCCTGAAGTGATGCTGTGACTTGATGTCCTTGGAAAGGCAATAGGATGGCCCAGTTCTCCAGCAGCACGGGTCTCCTCCAGCCTTGGCAGTATTTGCACAGGTAATTAGGATTCCCAGTCACACACAAGTTACAGGTAGGACAGATCAGCAAAGCTTTCCTTAGCAACAGACTTAGGTGTTCAGAGTGAGAAAGAGGCTCAAGTCATCAGCCTGTGGCCCTTCTGCAAACATGGCTGTGGGAACAGGGGCACCAGGTCCCTCCTCCAGTCTCATGTAACAGCACAACTGTGTAGACAGACATCTTGTGCAACCAGCACAGGCCCAGGCAGCTTGGCAGACAGGGTCCAGGGTGTGAGTGGTGTCACCCTACCTCAGAAATAGTTTGTAAGAAATGTACTCTGAACGTTCTGCTTTATCCCCACTGATCATAAGAGGAACCCAGAGCAGTTGGGGCTCAAGTTGGATGCAAGGAATTCCTTCCTTTGTGTCTCTTCAAGGCCTCTGTGTTTGCGACAACTGGATCGTTGCTTCAGCCAACACAAGGACAAACACAACGATCTCTAGTGTCGCTGCTGGAGCCTGTGTTACGTGCACCTGCAAACAGGACATTCCTGGTTCCCAGCTCTTTTCTGGTGGCAGTGATGGCCCCTGCCTTGGCACACTGGAGAGCTTGGGGGCACAAGCACAACCTCACAGCTGCCCATGCCAGTGGTTTAAGGCCAAACACCCATCTGTGAGAGCCAGTGGCTGGAGCCAGCCCTGCTGCCCGGCACAGGGGCAGGGCCAACAACCAGGGCCCTAACAGACCCCGCTGCGACAGCCGGATTCACCAGAGCTCTTTTGTCTTGTTCCCCCTCCTGGCAAACGCCCTCCAAGGCACTGTGACACAGCAGATGAGAGGGAAGAAGAACACGGTGACACCCATGGTCACCACAACTCCATGGGGGTGGGACTGTCCTCCTGCCCAGCCACCCCACCTGCACTTGCAAACACCCCAGAGCCACTGCAGCCGGCTCAGCAACTCTCTTCTCCTGCCAGACTGATTTACTCATGGATCCGCCTTGGAACTGAAAACTGTCAAGAAACTTTAATTGACAAAACAAGTTGAAACTCCACATGGTGGATCAGGACCTGTAGCTATAGGGCTGTGTTGCTGCTAGCACTGCCAACAAGTAATTTTCAGCGTGGTGAAATGCTCACTTGAAGTCCATCCCTGCTCTCTGCACATGCCATGGACATCTCTCCTTCGCTGCCCACCACGCAACACTTCCCAGGGTCTGAGCCTGCTCCCAGGAACTGCCTGCATCTTGGCTCTTCCCCACCTTGGCTCTTTCCCCATGGCATGTACAAACACAGCCCAGCTGGGTGGGAGGTTGGGCCATGGGGCCTCATTCCTCGCATTCCTTCAGTAACTAAAAGGTGAGAAGTTGTCTTCAAAGCAGACGCCCTGCACAGAGATCAGGAAACAAACCTGTTGATGGCCCCAAGGTACGAGGGAAGGAAAAAAGAAAAAAAAAGAACGACGCACCCCATAGAGGTGCAGGAGGGGGCAGAGGCTTGGAAGAAAAGCTACAGAGAAATTTGGCATCCCAGGCAGCGCAGACGAGAAGGCAGCCTGCTCATCAAAACTGCTGCCTCAGCACCAAGCCTGCACCCCTGTGACTTCACCAAAAGCCAAACCACATTTCTTCTCACAGATACGTGGAGGGAGATTTTTCTGCTGCTCCTGAGAGGCAGGTGGCACAGCGAGGAGCCGGTGTCAGCCAGACAGGGTCCAGCAGCTAACAAGGGGTTGGAGGGAATGGAGGGAAAGGGCAGAGCAGGAAAGGACAAGCAATCATGTTAATGCTGCTTGCCCTCTACATTTCCCCCCAAATCTTTCCTGCCAGCCACACCAGTCCTGATACTTTGTGCATCTCCCACATCTCTGCCTCATGCAACTGAGCTCAGCCAAGCACCTACCACGTGAAGGGGGTCTGAATAACTCCTCCTGCCACCTTTGCCAAGCCACTTCTCTGAGTTTCCAAAAAGAACATACTTTCTTATTAACATCACAGAGCAATTCCCTCTTCTAGCTTCCCCTGTGTCCATCCTATTGTCTTTCTGCCTTTCTTCTAGAACACAGAGTCTTTGGGGTTGGATCCCTCTTCAGTTCACCCAGAGTCAAATCTTAATAAATCTCATTATGTCAGCTTTATTTCTGGAAATAATGAGGTGCAGATTTTTAATTTTTTTTAATTTTTTAATAACAGATTTATTCTTTCAACCACAAAAACAACTCTGGAAAGAAGGTTAATGTCTCCAGAGATACTACATCTTGCATTCTGAAAAGGAAAATAGCTCTGTTTATTTTTTACTGAAAAAACCCAACATTGCTGTAAAGGGGAAAGAAAGGCTTCCACTGCAACAGCTTTGCAAGAAACAAAAATGTGGAAACTCTGGCCCCAGAAGATATGGGCATAGATACAGAGACAAACATTTCACTAGGGATGACATTTTATGTATTTGTTCTCATTAAATGAACACTTTTCAAGAGGAAACTGGCACAGTTGTTCTGATCAACATCAGCGACATCTCCCAGCAGGAAAAGATTATATATACCAGGAGGCTTGTTTACATCCCTCTCTGAATTCTAGACGTATCATACGTTCTTTAATCCATGGGCACACACAAAAACTCCTGACACCAACAATAAGCCATGATTAAAGCTTTCCAAAATGACTGCTGCAGATTACCTACCCGTAAATCCTGTTCTTACCCAGCCAAATGCTTTACAAAGCTCACAACAACCAGTGCAGAGCAAGCTTAGGATCTTAACCTATGGCATCAGCAGTTCCTCCATTGTTATCAATAATTTTGGATCCAAATACCTAATATCTTCTTCAGAAGTCACCCTAGCCAACCCTTGATTACTTTTATCTGTATGTGTGAAGTTGCATTTCTGTCCAATACAATTCTCTGCTCTCTCTCAGTATCTTCTACCAGAGAGTGAAGTTACTCACACCAGTTATTCACTGGCTATTTGCAGAGTCAGATTTTAATTTTACTTTTGAATGTCTTGGCCAATTTCCCCTGTACTCAAGTGCTTCCAGAATCAACAATAAAAAAAAAAAAAAAAAATCCAGTTAGTGTAGGGAAAATGTCAAGTAGAACATTTTAGAGCCAGCAACTTTAAAAGGGGAAAAATAAACCTGGACTTCGAAAGGACAAACCCATGAAGGACACCAACAGCATTTCTGCATTTGCTGCAGTGCTGCAGGTACTCTGCAGGCACCTGTGTTTCAAGTAGATGTCCCTGCCCATGGCAGGGGTTTGGAACTAGATGATCTGTAAGGTCCCTTCCAACCTGAACCATCCTGTGATTCCTGGAACACCCTACTGTGTTAGCTTCATCGTTACTTTATGGTATTTGTGATTTCTGTTTTGCAGTTAGCACCATTTGTGCTAGATGGAGAGGTGCTGCAGTAGGGAGTCACCATTGGTATGGCCTTGGAGGGAAGTTCCCTCTGCATGAGAGCAGCAGCTCAGACCAGAGTCACAGCCTGTTCTGTGAGGGAAGGGGGATCCCAACTTCTGGATAGCCTACATAGCTGGCACTCGGATAAAAGATGCCAACTTACCCACAGTCACTTCTGAACAGGGCTGCTTGTGAAAGCAGCAGGCCACTCACCCGTGGCCAATGCACAAAGGCAGAAGGCTGAGAAAGCCCTGCTTTCTCACCACTGTCCCCTCCTCACAGGCACCGGCTACTCAAATGCACTAATTTATGAACTGAAGAACAAAATAGTCTCCATTCATACCCCAGAAGACTGACTTTCAGATAGCAATCAGTGCGTCATTGACAGAGCCACACTTCAGTGTCCTGGAGGCCATTACCACATCAATGGTGGGGAAGTGGTCTTTCTTCTCTCTTTCAACAAAGCTTTGGCAATGGGGCTCCCTGGGGCATGTTCACACTACCTAACTTCAGCTTGTGAATCAGGAGACTTAGCTTCTCAATCTCCCCATGCAATCATCTCTTCCAAAAGGCAATTCAGAGGAGTCTAACTTAAGGTATCACTGGAACGATCAAGGCAAAGGCAACTCTTAAAGCCAACTTGCAGGTGTCTTGGGGCTTCTCATAAGGAGCTTCTTGTTTCTGGGCAACCTGAATGAGCTGCTAGCTTGTGATGAGTAGCTAGGACAATATTGTATGACGAGACACATCTGGCTCCATTTTTCTCTCTGCAGCTCACACAATCTTGTCAACACAATTTCTCATTCCGAAGTCCAGACACCACCACCAAAAGGCAGCCAGAAGAAAAAAAAAATATAGCTTGTCTGTTAAAATTCTCCTGGCTGATAGCACAGGGAGCTGCACTTCAAGTGGCAAGTCGAGGCAAGGGATCACTGTCCTCTGTTCCACACTTGTGAGACCACACCTGGACACGGGGCCTAGTTTTGGCACTCCAGTGTAAAAGAGATGCTGAAAACTAGGAGAGGGTTCAGTAAAGAGCCACTGAGATGGTTAGAGGGTTGGAACACTTGATGTAGAAGGGGAGGCTGAGGGAGCAGGGCTTGTTCAGCCTAGGGAAGGCTAAGTTGGGGGGCAAGGGGGAATATAATCACTCTCTTCAATTTTATCATGGGGGATCATAAAGATGATGGAGTCAGATCCTGCCAGAAATTCCAGCCAGGCCTCAAGGAACAAAAAAGTGACAGTGGCTAAACACTGCAACGGGGTCAGAGGGGCTGTGGAACCAGGCAGGGCCCTGTAACACCTTGTCTAACTAAGTTGGCCTTGCTTTGAGCAGGAGGGCAGAGGCGAGACCTCCACAGGCTCCTTCAAACTGAAATTAGCCTCTGATCCTGTGATGAGCACTGCTGTGCATTCCCCAGCACCGAGACTCATCTCCACACAGACAGGCAGCTTCTTGCAGTGACTGCTGCTTTCAAGTTCCAAGCACCTCCCGGGCAAAGAACACCCAAGATCTCATCTACCCAGAATACAGGATGGTCCTGATCATGCTCAACAATGCTCAACAGAGATCCAAATACATTTCCTGCATTGGGATTCCTTCCAAATCTCTGTCAGGCAGCCCTTGAGGGAAGTCATTCATCATCTCCAGATGAACTCATCATGTCTCCAGAATCTGCTCATACTGCCACAGATGAGAGAAGGTATATAGCAGAGGTAAAGAGTGAACTCTGCTTTCAAAGTCAGATCTCAAGAGAGGGTATTTTCAAAGAACATCAAGCTAGAAGTTGAGACACTTTTTTAAACACAGTGTTGGACATCCTTCACACAACCTTCACCCAACTCACAGAGCCCTGTAACAGATAAACTGTCTGCTGGCAACGGCTCCACTGCACAGGGCACATGACACCTGCTCCTGCAGGGATGAAAGGCTCTGCACACAACACTTTACTTCAGTGAATCTGACACCATCATTAACAGATTTCACTTCAGTAGCTGACCAGAACATGGACAGCAATATTTCTTGACTGGAAAAGGCACAAACCCAGACAGAAATTAACGTTTAGCAGAGAAGGTGTAAAACTCTACAGCAGCATTACTCCCAACTGTCCCAGTGAAGCATCAGGCACGCGGCCCCCAGGATGCTTCAGGTCATGGGAAGATTTAGTGAAGAGGGCACCATGACACAGATGTAAGATGCTAAAGCTCAGCTCTGACACTAAATTACCCACCCCTCCATGGGTGCAGCTGAGAAGTTGGCTTTTACTGTCTGATCAGGCACCGCTGCTGTGCGTGCAGAGGGACATTAGCCAAGGGACCCGTCCCTCTGTGGATTTCAGAAACATTTCCCAGGAGTGATGCAGCCTGAGGCCACGTTGGTGTGAGTCAGGCAGTGCCACTTGTCCTTGGGGTCACAGATCAGTTCATGGTCTTGTTTAGCAGCGTAGGTACAGCCTGACACCCTGTCCCCTTTGGGGACCTTCCCAGTGGGAAGATCAGAACGTTTCATTTTATTTTGACCCACAATTAACTTGTTTTCCTCAACTGTGTCTCACAACAACTCCAGGTATGCTGATACACAAAATGAGGGTGTATTCACCTGCAATACTTGTTCTCCCCTCCACTACTTGTTCAGGGAATGTCCCTGACGTGTGCCTTCAATGAGCTTTGCAGCCAGGCTAACCCTGTTAAAATAACCTTTGTTTGGAGAGAGAAATAATTGCATGCCATACATAAAAACAAAAATACAATTCCTTAACAAATAGACTAAGGTAACTTAACCCTACTTGCTTTTTAAGATATTGTTTCTTTTTCCTTCACTTCAGTGTCAAGCCTGTCCTGAGGGCTTGTGCTTCTCCCTGAAACTCCTTCCTCACCAGTGCTACAGAGGCAACTTCTGAATTCTAACCTAACCCTGGCCCCAGAGTTGCTGAATATTATTCATTCTGGGATCCTGGGACTGAGCACTTGTTCTGAATACATAAGCCACACGGTTTTGATATGCCTCCAGATTTCTCACACCTCTTGGTCCCACTGTGGCAGGCTGGAGATATTTTCTGGGAGCATTCCAGCACTTGGCAAGACTGAAGATGAATGAGGATGGGGAAATTGGCCAAACTCTTTCAGAGCACAAAGTAGTATGTTACTTATCACAGTAGATGCTTTGTCTAAGTCCAATAGCATAGTGCACTGAAGACAAACTGGCAATCCCTACCTTCCCAGTGTATTTTGAAGTAGTATTTATCTATCCACCTTTTGTCATTGTGTCACACACACACATGAGCAAAGTGTCACTGTGGCAAATGGCAAATTGTACTCTTCAGTTTAATAAAGTGAGGGCTCCCATCATGTACTGCACACAGGTGACCTGCACTGCTGCTGAGGTTCACTGAGCCTGGTCCTCATTAGACCCAACATAATTTCTCTGGTCTGCCTCAAATGGTTTATACAATTGCCAAGCACTTGCATAAACTTACTACAAAAGTCACCATTAAAAAATTCTATTTTATTATGGATCTTGAAGCATGAAAGCCAGCACAAGGAAAACACAACTTTCTGCTCAGCTAGGAGGCTGCCTGAAGGATTACTATCAAATGTGATTATTCCAAAATCCAACTTAGCAGAAGTGTATGACATCCACTCATACTACAAGATCTGTCTGCAGGAACTCCACTCCAGCTACAAAGGCACAGCAAGGGACCGCAGCGCCCGCCGCACGCTGCCGGAGCCTGACACCACTGTGGGGACAGGATCAGAGAGCTGAGCACTGCTTCCCTACAGGCCTGCCAGAGCTGCAGATGTGTAAAGAGGAAGAGCCCACAGGAACAAAACCACCACTGCTGTGTCTCCACTGCTGCTGTTAAATTAACTTGCAGGATTACATTTCAGCAGTTTGTCAGGATGTACACAAGCTGAAGCCACCACGAGGCCTTCCCATTTGTTTTGGATAGCCCTAATATTAACCCTAAGTAGCCAAACCACTATCCCAATTAACCCAAACAATCACTCAATTAAATGTTCTCATACCCAGTTATGTAGGTAATGAAAGTTCATAAGCTCCATCTTCCTTTCCAAAAAGATGTGGAATTCCAACACATTTACTCCCCGGTGGGGTGGGGGGATTTACGGCTCAGGTCCAGCCTGTGTCACCTCCTCGTGGCCAATGTGGACTTTTCAGTAGGAAGGATCAGCAGATTGGGGAAGATCCTCAGAAACCTCTTTGTTGTTCTCTCCCTGCTTTATTCTCCCTGCTTAGGTCAAATTCCAAGTTGTGAGGTCAAGTAACAAAGCAGGAATCTGCTGTTACTTGGTCCTAGCTCTGGATTATTTTCAGAGAGTTCTACACAGGTCCTGCTATACCAGGATCCATCGTTACTCTGCTCACATTTATTCCTGATGTATGGTGATTCTCCTCAGATCTGCACTTTTCTTGCAGAAAGAGCCACATGAAAGATTGGTCATCAAAGAACTCCAGGTCCTCACCTGTATCAGTACCTTAATTAAAGGTCTGTAAACTCTGAAATGGAATTAATGTAAAAATCTCCTGTGTTCACTGCCAAAGAACAGAAGCAGCAAGCTAATTTCTTTCTTTTTAACCCAGGCCTGAGCTTCACTGACATTAGGCTTCTTAGGTCCTTTCTCTGCTGTTGCTGCTTTGCTTCTGAACAGGTTTGTGGGAGCTGACTACCTGCCTTTGGAAGCCCTTCTCCAGGCCCTCTGAACTCCTCAGAGAGCTCCCCAGGGGCTGTTCCATTCACTGTCCAGAGCCTTGCTGGGCCCTGGATTCACGCCGAGCACCCTGCCCAGCTCTGCTCTGCTTGTGGATCTGTTCCAGCCTAGGCTTGCTTCAGAATAGTGAGGAACTTGGTTTTCAGTTCTTTTCTTTCCAAGAACATGCTAATGTGGCATTCCCAGCAGGGGGCATTTTTCTATTTACTGAAGTCTTCAAAGTGAACATGCAAAAATCTTGACGATTTAGTTAGTGCTCAGGAGCATTAACTTTTCCCATCATTAGTCTATGAAAAAGAGATGCCCACAGGAAAAACATGGGTTACCACTTATTTCTATTTCACCTTGCACAAACCTCATCTGGCTCGTAGCCAAAGCAATAACAAGTATCTTTGCAGGATCTTTACCAAAAGCAAAGCTTGGCAGTAGATTTTTCTCTCTTTAATCTCTTTTGGTACATTTAAACTCCTGGTGGTTTTTGTTCTGAAGGAGAAATGCTTGAGAGGGTTGACTGAATGAACTCTGAAATTCACACCCTGGCAAATTGGACTGATTTCCTAAATCCATAATTACAACATTCCTCAGAGATATGCATTCTTTCAGAGCAAACAAGGGAAGATTAGTTTCCTGTTTCTTCCCATTTACACGACTTCTCCATCAAGAGGAACTTCTTTTGTTTCTAAATAATCCTCTGTTTATGTGGTTCTCTTCTGACAGGGAACTGGTGAACTAATGTTGTCTAAAAGTATAATACAGCCAAACTATCAATTCCAAATAGCCCGACCATCTTTGTGGAAGGCAGCTGATTTGCAGTCCTTTAGAATCCAATATCTGTCTGTCGAAGCACTCAGACAGGTACCAATCAATTACAGGGTTTTTAAATCATCTGGGATGATTACTGAATGACCAGATAGTTTTACTGCTGACTGGAGAAGAGAGTGGATCTGTTCATGTGTGTGAGTATGTACAAGGCTTAAGACTTTAGTGAAAGTGGGCAAATGTAGCCCCCTGCACCTGCACGTCCCAAGCTCACAGACGCTGCCACAGGGCAGGAGCATCGCCCTGTCTCCTGGCACTGAGCTGCAGGTAAGAGTTGTGTCCCACTTGCAAATGGAACACTGATGACCTGTTTGCTTCCCACTTGTAAAAAGCACTGAACACATCCTCCTCTCCTGCACTAGCAGACAAGCTCCATCCTTCTCCTTGCTTTGCCCTGTCTCTGCTGGAGAGTCCAACACCAGCACTCTGGATCAAGTTCCCTTTGTCTTGAAGCAAAGGGACCAGGAGGATTTTCTTGTTTGAAGTGAGCCCATCCCCACTTTCCTTTGTAGCATACAACCCTATAGCTGATGCAGTTTGGAGTCAGTAACAGCTATCCTGGAAACTACTACATTAGACTCCTGTTGCAGCTTTTAAGGAGCTTGTATACTCTACATGCTCCTATAAAGTTGCGGGCGATAGTCCTTCCTATATTGGTTCCTGCTCCTAAGATGTTTCTCCCATTTGGCTGAATCAACCACACCACCAGGGCACATCAGTTCAGTCTCACTGCTTGCTGATGCTCTTAACTCTTCATCTAATACTGACCTCTCAACCTACAGACATAAGCCAATTAGCCTCTTTTTTATACCATACCAAATCTCTTTCTGATTAAGTGCTTTAGAATGAATGCAAGCTAGTGACAGCAATGTAATTATACTGCTTAGCAGCAAGCTAGCCCAGCCTGGGTGCAGGGGGTTTAAGGTCAGAAAGCATCTCTAACATACCAAAACAATTTAAAGGAGATTTCCACCCCCACCCCCCACCCCCAGTGTGTTGTCTACAGATTCCTTTCTTCACTCTCCAGTACCTAATATGTCTGCATATAAAGGCTGTTTGGCCACAACTTTTATAACTGAGATCCTGAGCTCTCAAAGGCGTCGCTTGCCAGTAGCTCACTGGAGCAGACACCAGGCTCCCACGAGCTCCTGCTGAATCCCCAGAGCTTCGCCCTGTAGATTCACACTTAAGTAAATGTGAACTGGTTTTCCAAAGTTATTGAGCAATCACATCTTCCATAACTCAGGAGAAATTGTTGGCTGATTTTTTAAAAATGTTTTTGACATTTTGGACTGTTTGGTAGATAGTATAGAACCCAATGGCAGTTTTTCTTGGCGTCTTGGTACCTACTGTAAAATTCCACACAAATTCATTATTATGTTTGTGCTTAATCCCATTTTATTTACCCAGAAATGGCTGGATTCGTTGTAAATAAAACTACCATAATTATCATTAGGCACACCAGCCCTCCTGGTCTTAGAGAAAATAATCCCCTCTAAGCCATGCAGGAGGTATTTACGTTCAACTGTATCTATCATCTTTTGATAGACCTGACTGTAGCTAGGAAGGCCTGGAACACACTGCACACTTGGCTTTTCCCATGTATTTTTCCCACAACAGCTGTGGGTTTGTTAAATGAGAATTTCCCATTTCTTTTAGACCAACAGTGCTAACTTCATTAGTACAGATGCATATTTTACTGCTCTGGATCCAGAAAGCAGAACATAACTGAAGAATTACGTTATGCTTTTCCTGAGAGAGTCACAGATGTGCCTGTTTTCTGCATCAGCCCTATCAGTAAATCCTTTTGCTTTGCAACTCTGATGTTATTTCAGCTATCAATAAATATATGACACCATTTACAAACTGAGCTGACAAATAGAAGGAAATCTATACTTTGCCTGTTACTTTTACTGTCCAGTTTTTCCATGGTTTAATATTCCCTTAGGTACAATATACTTTTACATCACACTGTGGCTATATATTGACCCCAGAGATCTCTAACAAGAATAGTAAATTTGAAGAAAAAGGCACGGGGCAAAAGCAGAGGGATTGCCAAAACACTCCCACCACCACTGAGTTTCTGGTTAGTCCTTGAACAGGGGACAAAACACAGGAAGAGGAATGAAAGGAGCAATGGGAGCAACAAGTGGATACCGGGGGAAGAAAGACTGCCAGTACTCAGCTGACATAAAGCAATTCCCTCAATCCTGGCTTCACAAGACAGATACCAGATCTTAAACCTGTCACTGCTCCAGGTCTAAACACCATCTCTTTTGCAAAAGGGAAATGGAAAAGAAAGAAAAAAACAACTTCTCTTTTTTAAACGGCAGCTGTTAGGAAGCCACTTAAAAGTTGTGGAAAGATGAATGCAATTCTTTTGCAGATAGCTTAGCAGGGAAACTGCAGGAGAACAGAGACAAGCAGTAGCTCCTGCATATTTATACACACAGCCCTACTCAGAGCAACCCAGGCTCCAGTGGGACAGCTCTGCAGCTCCAGCACCCTCCAGCAGCAACACCACTGCAACCATGAAAATTTATTTCAGCTGATGATTCCTCCTGGAGACTTTTAAGGCCAGAAGGAACAAAAGCAATCACCCACTGGTTCTAATTTCCTGCTAAAAAAGAGGCCATAAAGACTAGCAAGGGACTCCACACAACAGCTGGTTAAACTAGTTTTGGTTTCTACCTTCCAAGAAAACAGCCAGTCTAGATTTGACATCTGAGTGATGAAATCCATTATATCCCTGAATAAACAGTTCACTCAAACACAGAGTGAAAGATAATTTGACATGCAGACTTATACCGAAAAACATTTCATTTATTAATCACCTCCTGAATATCATTCCCATTTGCATTGCACAGATTGCTTAATTCCCTACAGATATATTAAGTTCCTTACACTACAGGGATGTCGCTGCGCTTGAAACAATCTTGAGCCAATTTAGAAGTTTGTCTAAACTCAGGGGTCCTAGGAAGGGATACTAGATGTGGGTATTTGCAAAGTGGCCCTTTTGACCTCTTGTCCTTATTAAAGATTCCTCAGAGCAGGATTCCTGGACAGGTGTTCTGGCCACAAAAACTTAAGAAAAATAATTGCATTCTGCCCTTTCAATTTCCCTTAAAAGTTACCTCCTTGAGCATAACAGCTATTACATTTTATTCTGGAGGTAGTTAAATTTTTTATCCATAAAGTAGCATAACAACCCTAGAATTTTAGTAGAACTGGAGTTATACATTTGCTCCGAATTACTAGCATCTCACCCCTGGTCACCCAGAGAAGGAGTTGGCACAGTGTTCAATTTTCACGGTCAGAAATGTTATAAAAAGTAAGTTATCTCATTGTCACAGCTGGAGAAGGAGAGCAGATTAGCTGTGGCCTCTCCCAGCGCTGAGTATGGTGAACAGCTGGATCCAGGGCTCTTCTCCTTCATTCTCATGCAAGACCAGAGCAGACTGAATAGCTGCAAAACAGGAGCCTGAGGAAAACAAGGGCCACTTTTCTAGGACTTACATTCCCGTGCCCATCTCTCAAGTTGCTCACACCAAAATGAAGGAGAGGGTGGTTCTGACCATCAGCTGGCCAAAGGGGTCCTGACGAGCCACGGCTCCCAGTGAGCACTCAGAGAACAAGCCTAACTTTTCAACCACCAGCCCTTTGTCTGAGCATTAGTTTTGGAAGGGTTTAAGATTTTTACATTTGAACAGTTGAAGCAAACACTAGCACAGGCAGTTTTTGGATTTAGCAACAAAAGGCCCTCTGGCTCCAGGTCAGTAAAAGTGGAAGTACCATTTCTACCACTTCATTGTCCCAGACACCTTGCAAAACAGGTGACTGTAACACTGACAGTCCTAAATAAACTCATCAGTTTCAAACCTGCCCAGCACTGATTCTAGTTATTGCCCCAAACAAAGAGCTATGTTGCTGTGCACCATCACACTGTTCTGTTCCATGGGAGAGGGAATTTCACAGCAGAATAAACACATGCATACTTCTTGGGCCAAAGTACCCTGAGATATCGTTACACACTGTAGCAATTGGTGAGCTTTGCTCCAGTCAAACTATTCCCTGCAAAAATACTCTGGATGTTAGAATCATCGAGCAAGTGTGTGACTTCTGGGCTCTGAATCTTCAGAAATAACCCTAATATTTGGTCATTCTCCCTGCACAACTACTCCAGCCTTTCCTGGCCAAGCTGATACTGTCTCCTGTGGGTGGCATCAGGGCCCTAAAGCTTCCCTGGCAGCTCTGTCCTCACACAGATGGGCACAGCTGGAACAGACCAGGCCTGAAGGGGTGTGGGTGACTCCACACAAAATGGGTGCCTTGGCACTAATCAACCAAGTTGAGTCTAGAAGGACACAACTGCAAGATCACCCCCAAAACATCAGTGAGAACACTGCATACTGAAAGTGGTGCAGCAAAATACCAGACCCTCCTATTGCCTCTGTTAAAGCAGAATTTCAGGTCACCAAAACACAGCAGTCTGTTGCTAGCTGAGATGTCCTCAGATTTCAGCTTCCACCCAAGAATTGAATGATCCCCAGTAGGTCCTGTGTCATATTGCCAACCTCATGCAAGTATCTCAGGTACTATCTGACATCTAAAACACTGGTGGAAGTCACATCTGTAATCAGAGTTGCTTCCCTACTATACTCCTCATAGATGTTATTGTTCTGTGTGTTCACTTTTTGAAAGCTTGGCAGATGATTGAAAAATGCTTTCCAGGCTTTTTAGTCTCAAAGTGATTTTGTTCTGCAGAATTTCCAGGGAAACACCAGCATTCAGCATCATTCTCTTGCTGCTAGACAAGTGCTCTCTGCAGTCACAGGCAGGACGACCCCTCCTGAACACACCTGATGTGTCGTATCTCGGCTGCTCTGTGGTTGTCCTACCCAATTCTACCATCTTTATGCATCTACGAAAAAGATGAAACATGCAAACATGGAAGCAGAAGGGCACACAGCAAGGCAGACAATGGGCTCATGCCCTGCCTCTTTTCTTCCTGCCTATCTACCATCAATATCCTACACACCTTCTCCTCTGCTTGTGAAGACAGGCACTCTCCTGCGTGTTTCCATGCAGGCCGGGTTCGGGTAGGCAAGTTAATGAATAGCAACGGCGAGGAGGGTGCTCCTCCCCTCCCTCTGCCCTCCAGCTATCTCTCCCTGGAGATGATACCAACGGTAGCTCTCCTCCTGGGCTGACCCGGCTTGCCAACAGGCAGTTGTGATTAGGCCAGTTTCCCCAGGGTATGAAGACATTTTGATCTCTTTGCCTTCCTTCCTGCCACCCCTGCCTGTGCAGTCACAGCCTGGACGGCAGATCGGCAGCGCGGGCGCTGGCAGGCAGAGGGGGCAAAACCAGTTTGCTACAGGGCTGGAAACAGGTTCTGTTGGCCCCACAATTAACTACTGAGTTTCTGCCTTTTGTAGGAGCAGTCAGGATCACACCTTCAATTCATCCCAGAGGGTAGGAACAGGAAAATTCTGTACTTATACAGCTCAGGGTGAACAAAAAGAAAGACCAGCCCGGAAATGTCTACTGCCCACCACACCATGTCTCATGGCCAGCACCACTGCACAAGGAGGGACACCACTTTCACCAGGGCTCTGTACAATTCACATCTTTTGTTATGGCTGCAGCACAGAATTAAACAAAAATGGGCTTTAAACCCATGAAGACTTTCAATCTCTTTGGACTGAAAATTGAAAAAATTACCCCAAAATTCTAACTGAGAGCCTGCCATTGGGGAGTCTTTTGGGAGATCTGGTTGCCATTCTCCCAGGTGATCCAGAGGTCACACTGCATCCCATCCTCTGCTCCCCACCAGGTGCAATGTGTCTCTAATACTGTATCACCAGGCAGAGCTTGGGAGATACAGACTGTCTGTGGGCCTGACCTAAACATACAGATGGGACATACAACAACTCTCCAGCTCTACAAGGAGCCTAATGGATTCTTCTGGTCAAAACATGTCAGGTCATAGGTGAAGCTCTGAGTGGAAACTTAAACCTTTCCCTCATGCAAAGCCCAATCTTTCAAAAACAGTAAAGTCCTGAAAAACCTTAGTTTTTTCACTGGAAACCAGAAGTTGCTCAGAGATTCCTCCTTTGTAACTTTACTTTTGTTCAGTGCAGCCCTGCTTCCAGCAGTGTGAAGCAGAAGCCTACCTGCACAGGAGACTAGCTGGGTTTCCTCCAGATGCACAGGTACAGATTCTGATGGCTTTAAAGAGATGCCAAAGTCAGTAATCGCTGATAGCACTGAGAGCCAGGACTGACAACAGGCAAGTTTAAGCACTGCTTGTGTGATAATTACGTCATTATCAAAAATATATAAATTGGCAGCACGCAGAAAATACAAAGTTTGGAATATTATGAGAAAGCAAAGATAACCTTCTGCCATGGTCCACCATGTCTCTGAGCTCTGCACCATTCTCCTTACTAGGCACCAGACAAGCAACTTCCAGAGAGCATCTATTCCCCAGCCTCCACCAGTGATTGACATGATCTGCAACTGTGTCTGTTAACTCGGAGGTTTTTCTCACTACCCTCCATAGCAGCAACAGAAACCCCCTCACTGCACACACCCAAGTACATCCAGAAGTTGTGATGAAGATGTCTGCTACAGTTTCATGGCTAATCCCATCTCAGGTCTTGATCCAGCAAGGCACCAGGACTTGTGCTGGCCTTTAAGCTTGTGAGAATCAAAGGGAACCCTGGAAATTCCTTCACAGGATAAGATCACTGAGATCAAGAGGCAAGACCCCTTCCCTTCCTCAAAGAGTCTCTCACATGGGCATGATAAACCACACACATGAGTTGAATATTCACCACTGAAAACACTCAGTAGGTTTAATAGTTACACGAAGCACTGGGGGGCATTTTATCAATGAACTCTGTCTTCAAAAACACATCCTCATGCCTTTTGAATTGTTCTTTTTCCTGCTGACCCATGAAAGAGAGAAGAAACATTTCATGTTTAGAATTCAGTCATTGTGCTGGTGTGTACAAACAGTGTCTAAGACCTCAAATGCATGAGATCATTAGTCATCACGCTGACCTGGCACCACTCATGGGCCCACAACAACCACTCAAATGGATTTTCAAAGAAGACTCTAGCCAATGGTCAGAAATCCTTAATGGCTGCAGAATTCATAGACTCATAGAATTGTCCAGGTTGGAAAAGACCTTTAAGATCATCGAGTCCAACCTTATCCTGACCCCATCACTCTATTTCTGATGACCCACTGCTAAACCATGTCCCCAAGCACCACATCCAGATGACTTTTAAACACATTCAGGGATGGTGACTCAACCACCTCCCTGGGGAGCCTGTTCCAGTGCCCAACAACCCTTTCTGTAAAGAAGTTTTTTTCTGATATCCAACTCAAGCTGAGAGGAGCTACAGAAAAGGAGCAAACACTCACCATGAGCTTGTAATTCCATAGGGATTTCAGGGACACCTGAATAATCACTAATGGTTTGTCACCCTGGTATTTCTTGATATTTCATTGTCACATATGTATTCATGGTAGTATCAGGCCAAAACATGGTTGCCTGAACTCTCCTGCTTATACACCAAGGAAAAAAATACTGCTACCCTTCTTCCTGCATTTTTAAAATTACTTGTGTTCTACAGCACAAGATATAGAAGTCACAATATCTAACAGTCACCTAATAAACCTGTTGAAAATGATCACAGTGGAGCATGCAGAGGGAATCTAACACTGGTCCTGATTTACTCACACACCTTGTTAGCTGCCTGAAGAGAAGCCTCTTTCCCCCTTCCTTGTAATTAATCAACATAAATATTCATAGTGTTCACTTACAAATAACTACTTGAAAGTAAAATAATGTATTTGGTAATCTTATCTAAATGCTCCAGCCAAACTAGAGCATTTTTCAAGACATAACAGGAATTAAAATAAAAATTTTCTTCCTTCCTCTTCCTTGCATGTACAATTTTGCTATATGCTTACAGGGTTATGAGAAAGTGCAGAATTGTAATAGTAGGACAATATCCAGAGCTGGATATTCTAAACATCTTAAAATAATCTCCAAGCAAATAACCCTGAGAAAATGGGAGAGGGAAATCCATACTCACCTGAATGTGATCTATCCAATTCTCCTGAGTCATGGTTTTCTGAAAAGACAAAATTACTTCTGAGCCATCTTAAAGAATGGGAGGGGAGAATAGAAGGGAGAATGCTCCACAGAGCACGCTGAAATTTAACACACCATCTTACACACTGGCATCAACTGTGATTGAGGAATGGACTCAAGGGCACATGGGAAACTTCTGTTTCTCGTATGTCACCACCCGGGCCATGAAAACACAGCTTAGATGAAGCAGTTCAGACAACTGTTACACTAAAATTCATATGCAATCACAGGACACAGGCAGTGGCAGCCCCTTACCCAGCAGCAGCCCAAACTCTCACTGTCACCCAGAGCTGGGTCCTGGGCTCATCTGCAGGAAGCTGATCACCTTCACAACACTCTGCAAAGTGCAGCAGCATCTCTGAACACCTCAAAGCTCACTCAGTGCTCTTGCAGCAACAGAGACTTTGCTGCAACAGGCCATGGTCTGGTGGAATGCATGGACCACTGCTGTAGCCTTTACCTGTCCCCAGATGTTCACCTCAACAGCTCCCCAGCAGAGAGCCATCCCCACAGGCTCCAGCTAAGGGAGTGAACTAAGGGATCATCTGCCAGGCTGAGCCTTCAGAATGTAAAAACACAAACTTTTCTCAACAGCCAAGTCATGAAAAATCCTCTGGAATCATGAGGTCTGGGGAAGGAAATTGAGAAGCTAATATCCTCATTCCAGTGTCTTTCAGAGCCAATCTTGGGGAGAAATCTGGGATGGGACCTACTCTCCACTCTGCCAAGAACACGGGCTGCTTGAGTCTGACCAGCCACCGAGGCCTGAGCCTCACCCCACTTCTGGCAGAGGTAACTGTGATTACTAGTGCCACTTTCGTGGAAAGGTACAACAGCAAACAGGGAGTAAGAGCCTCAGAGAAAACATCTTTGAGATACACAAGCATGTAATTTAAATAGTAGTGAGATAAAGGAGCCATTTAACCAAACCTCATACACAGCTGAGAATGGTAAACAGAGAACACCAAAGAGCTCTCAGAAGGGATTGCATCCAGAAACAGCTGCCAAATGTACCTTAATGGAAGCAACTGGCCAGCTTGGACACTTTAAATCAAGCAAATACTCCAAAACAAAGGAAATGGAAGGCCAAAGAGAGCAGAACACCAGATCAAGAATCCATTCCACTCTGCTAAATAAACAGACCTAGATGAATGCTTTCTACTCATTCACTGCGGATGGCCAAGCTGTGTAAAATGATGTCATCCAACATTAAAGCTTTGAGATGCAGAATGCTGAAATGCTCAGTCCTCCCCAGCTCTTATGTCAGGGGGTCTGGAAGCAGCAAAGACAGAGCAGAGCCTTCACTGATGGATCAGGTGGTCTTGGAGTCAGAACTGGCTGTGCCAGAATGGTGTCATCAGATTGCCACGACTCAACCTCATCTTCACCTTCAAAGTACTGGAGGGTGGGAGATTTAAAAAAATGCATACATCTGCCTTCTTCTGTCAGAACACCAAACAAATCCTCCTCTGAACAAAAGAACAGGCACTTCTGGAGGAGGCGTCTCATTTCCTGAAAACTGGCTCTCTGAAGACTGGATCAATAGCACCAGAGGAACATCTGAACAATCTGTTGGGCTCTGTTAAAACTCTGTTAAAAAACCTCTTGTATCTACAAGGAGAAAGCCTTCTATGAAGTGCAGATGAAACACCACGCCATGTTTGGCAAATACAGCTTGATAATTCAAAATTCAGGAGACAGAAACATTTTGCTATGAAATTCAGCCTCTTGTAGTCCTTGTCCTTCAAAGTCCAATGGACACACCTGGATACAACAAGCGCAAACTGTTTTTTCCAGAAGAGGCAGAACAAAAGCTTACTCATAATCTGTCTCCAGGCACAGGACAGTGACGAATGCCAGACCATCAAGAGAAGCACCAAAACTGCCCTGACAACAAGAAATGTGCTTCCCAACACAGTGTGCTCAAAGGGCTCGGTACACTCATGAGAGGGGAGGAGAACCACAGTCAAGTAATTCTGCAGACAGTCAACCTCCAAGCTGCCTCCTAGAAACCTACTTCTCAGAAAGAATTAATGGCATCTTCTTATTTCTACAAGCCCTCAGTGCCAGGACAAGTACCAGTGTATTTAGAAAGAGAATTTGGAGGCTGGACAAAAGTAAAGTTAGTTCAAATTGTGGTTCAGGAGCTGAAAGTAGACCATTTTGCTCAGCAGTCACAAGGCTGCTAGCACAAAAAAGGCTTCTGTGGCAGGTTTGGGCCACACCTGTCAGAGCCAGGCCTCAAGTACCAAAACAAAGTGCCTACAAAGAACCCAGCAATGAGAAATGCCTAAAATGTAGCGTTCTTAAAAAAAAAATACAACACACAAACTCTCCAAAAGCCTAAACCACCACAAAACTCTTTAGCCAGTATGCTCCTGCTTTTTTGAGATGGCAGAGAGAAACTGAATGTATGGAGACCATACCCTGAGCTACCTCCACATGTCTCAGAACGCTGCTGAGGATGTGGAGGTGAACAAGCATCCAGCACTGAGCAATAGTGACACTCAGTCATCAGAACATGAACGGACACACAAACTATTCACTCACAGAAAAAACAGGTCTGATGGCAGATCCAACGCATTTGTACACAATAATAATCACAATCAAAACTTGCTTATACACTAAGACATTTCAATCATATCCATTATGTTATTCAGAACACAAAATAGACAACAAGCCCCAATCACACCCATGCCACACAGTGCAGAAACGTACCTCAACAAACCTCTTGTAAAAGAGGTAATTCAGAGTTCTCAAGTGCCGCTGATTTACGACATTAGGGCAGAGAGCTAAAAAAAGGAAAAACACATGTAAGTGAACATCAGAGCTGAACTTCCTTAAAGTTTTACTGTCTAGACATTATCTTTTTCCTTCCCTGTTTTCAAACCTGGTATGTGGAAGGCAGGATGCCATCACGCTTGAAACAATGACGAACAGACACACACATTGTCAGCTTATCTAAACTACAAACTGTTATTTACACTTCCAACCATGATTAGCAATGCTAATCCTCCGTTCTGATATCTCTGGTTCTACCACCCTTGAATGATAAGATCCACTTGCTGGTTCAATATGCTTCACAGTCAATGACTTCACACCTTTAATTAGGTAGCATCTCCATATGGGCACCACCTCCAGTATCTAGAGGTTGCACTCTTTCTCATTTAATTGGAACCTGTGCTGTTAATTCATTGAGGCAGTTTTGAACATGTTACTCAGGACGTAAACTTGTGGCTAAAGTTTATCCAATAAAATATGTATCCATGAAAGAGACTCCATATGCATACAAAGAGGGAGGTGACTATTGTTTTGCTGAGCTAGCAAGCAACAGTTGCTGCTATTATTTTTATTACTGTCATCTTCATTAGAGATGCCTCATTACAACTGCAAAAAAACAAGATCTTCACATAGCACCTTGTTCTGAAATCCAGTGCAAAGAGAGATAAACGCAGAAGATAAAATACATCAACTAGCATTAGCACATGTATCTGCCAGTTCTTGCTAGAAGCTGGTATGCGTGTACAGGGAGAGAAGTAAGCAAAGCCTTCATCAGGGTTTCAGTGGCTAAACCCATCTCACTGGTGGTTGGAAGGAGCAGCATAAGCAACCAGAAATGGTAACAGAAAACAGTTGTGCTCAACGCAGGACAACAGTAAAATGAAAATTCTCTGCAGCCTTCCTGGAATCGGCAGAGACCAGGAGAAGGGAATGCTGCCGACCCAGAGGGCCTCGGAGCCCAGGAGTCTGAGGAGTGAAACTGGGGAGAAGGCAGCGAGATCTCTGAACACCAGACCCTGGAATGAGAGGGCTATGAGCTGATGCACCAGCAGTTACTGCAGCTTCTCAGGGTCTCCTGAAGCATCACTTCATAACTTGATCATTTTCACCTGTCACGGTTTGACTCAGGATCAGCAATCAAACCAGAGACAATAATGCTCTCGATCCCCTCCCCCTTCCACCCAGGTAGGGAAGGAGAGAGAGAATTAGGAGAGAGAGTTTCTGGAGTTCGTTACAACAATTAGTTTGAATCCAGTTTTCTGTATTTTATTACAAAAAAACAGAGAAGGACAAATCAAAAACATGAGGATGAAAGGTAACTTGGTAAGAGACAATGAATTCAAAGAGTTCAAAGCTCTAAGGAAAGGAAGAACAGCAAAATAAAAACAACAAAATGGACTTCAATAAACTTGGAGAACTGGCAGGTAAGAGTTCATGTGAAAATAATTTGTAAGGGGAAAAGGAGTTAGAAAGAGCTGGGAATGGAAAAATTGAAAGTGAAGCAAGAGACTTAACTGCTAAATCAGAAGCTTTTATTGATCTCAAACACAAGAAGGAAGGTAAAAGAACATGGAAACTGGATCACACACATACAAAACAACAGCACAAACACAGAAAATCAGAAAGCCCAGAGTGCAACATGAGATATATCTACCAAAAGCCATAAAGGCAAAAGAAATTCCAGACAGCCTTTTGGAGCAAAAACAAACAAAAAAACCCCAACAAAAATCTAATGGCAAGGCTAGAGAAGAATTGGCACAGGTTGCATAGGAGATAGGAAACTTTCCACTTAGGAGGTCTTCAAGGATAGGTTCCACATTCCATGTATATCAGAAGAAACAGGCTTTGGGGCAGGGGGGGATGCAGGTGGTACAGCAGAGTCTTTGCCAGACCTCTCTTCCCTGCAGTTTCATGACCATCTACAGCTTAGACCTGCAGAAATCCAGGCACTTCAGGGCAGAGCAACTTACTCAGGGTCACACACCTACTTGAGAGAACAAGAGTCTGAACCCAGGTCTCCTGAGTCAAAACCAATGTTCTGTTGGTTGGAGCAAAAGACAACATCCTCCGCTTTTCAGAACAGGGATCATCCTTCTGTTCAGTGCTCGTACAACGGGGTTTTGGGATCTTGAATGGACTGTGGCAAACTAGTGGAATGCAGATGAAAGTACCTCTATGGGCATGTGTTAACTCTTAACCTGGCAGCTGCACCACAACAGTGCTTCATCTGAACTTCACATCTTGGATTGACTCAGAGGCAAAAATTCCAATCTGCTCTCGGCTGTTAGCAGAGGGTTAATGATATAAGCAAAACAGAGGAAGTAAAAACAAAACCTATTTGTCATGCAGGGTATGAAACCTGCAATACACACTTATTTCACACATTGCTAAGATGGTGCAATATATTTTAGGTGTGGTGCATGGCTACCACTCCCAGGTGATAGGCAATGCCTCCTGAGCTGGGATGGGGACCCAATCCTCTCTTCACACTGCACTCAGCGCCTGACTTCCATTCACAATGAGACTCCTTCACCCTATCCTGGCAGAACAAAAGGTCTCAGACAAAGCATACTTTGTTGGGGACGAAGTAAAGGAGCCTTTTTTTTAATAAAATCAAGGTACCTGAAATGCTAGAGGCTTTTAGCCTGGTATTGTTAAGGAATGCTGGGGAGCCCGATGAGAAGCGGGCTGTGCGTGAGCCTCTCAGTGTATCAAGAGATTAGTCCTCTAAGTGTGAATTAGTGGAGGGTAGAGCTGGACTCAAGAAAACCTCTTTTTCTTGTAGCCTCAAAGATGCATTCATGTCTGTCATAAAATCCTCTGTGTCAGTACAGATCAGGTCAGTGGTCTTCAGAAGGGAAGGTGAAATAGCAGAAGCCCCAGACTAGCCCCAAACCCCTGGGCTACTGGTGAGCTTTGCTGCCTGCAGCACTAGCTGACTGGAGGAAGAGCATGAGGGTGTTTCAGTCTACACCTGAAGGAAAAAATGCTCCCGTGGGGTCTTCAGACATATGTCTGGATATGATGAATTCATGCTCAGAACTGCAAGGGTGGTGTCAGCTTTTCCAATGAAAAGCTTGAAGCTGCTGGCCAGTATGTCTTAGTCTAGAGCAGATCATACTCTATTGCCTGTACTTCAGGAGGCAAAAATGTAGCTGAGAAGGTAAAGGCCCCAGAAAGGACCCTGAGGGCATGGTCAATCCCCTTCTCCTTCAGCACCTTGACTCTGTAGCCACTGCAACCTCAGAAGTGGAAGGCTCCTACCTTCTGATGTCTCATGGACATCAGATGTGCTGGTATTTACATGAAAGCTAAAAAACTGAAGGAAAATCACCACTGAAGTGGGGGGAAGCAACCCTTGCAAAGCAAACTAAGGAAAAGAACAACTTTCTGCTCTAATGAAGAGAAGGTGGAAACATTGAAATTTCCTTCTTCTAAAGGCATTCCTACAGAGTTTTAACAGTCATTCCTGTCCCTCTCACACAGCATCTTTCATAAGGGCCCGGTGCAGCCTCCCAGGGTCCCTCTGGAGCTCTCCCCGGGTGCCTGCCCTGCGATGCACTTGGGGCTCTCAGACCTGATGAAGTTTGAGGACAGTTGTGACCTACCTGAGCACCGCACAGGCTCTGGAGCAGCCCTCGTCTGCCCTCTACTGCCCCGCACTAAGCGAGTGACAACGCTTCATCCCACTAATACACACTTTCGGGTTAGAGAAGCAAGATTCGCACCAAATCGAAATTAAAGGTTCAGCCAAAAGGATAACCCGGTGGTCAAATGAAGAGAAACGTTTCTCCTAGTTTATGCTAAAAAAACTTTTTAAAGACAATGGTAAAAACATGTTCATGCCATTCAAAACTTGGGGCTCAGCCCACTTACTACACTGTGACAGGATGACAACTACTAACTGTGCATTCAATTCCCATCTCTTTTCTAGCAACATCACTATTATCTGCTTTATTGTCACATAGGCCCTGAGGCCCAATATATGAGGACAGTTCCACGTTTTGGAGTGGTATCATTCCTACCTCATACCCAATGAATTTTCACTGAAAAATGCCACTGAGCTCTGTGGTGAAAACAGAAAATAGACTCAACCATTTCAAACCTAGGTATGGTCTGATCCCTCACCTCTGAGAACTGTTTTGACTGAAACTTGCATTTGTAAGTCTAAGCCAATCTCACAGGGTCTCCAAAGAGCATTAACTAATGAGGCTACAAAAGCTACAGGCTCATTAAACCAAAGCATACTGCCCCATGTGTGAGAAAAAGACTCTATAAAACTCAGTTTCCTCAATCATGTACCATTTCTACTCAACTCCTTCCTTTCCCAATAAATGGAGTCCACACACAGTTTATTGGGACACCTTTGGGGCTTGACAGAAAACCTTCCAGTTGCCATGCACTGCTTTGTGTGTTAGCAGGAGTACTGGAATGTAGTTCAGAAAAAGAAGAGGCAGACTAATCTAAGATGATGGCTTTTTTTTTTTTTCCTTCCTGAGGTTCCAGATCTGTTTTATACTGGGTCACCTCCTATTTGGTTCTCAAATTTAAGACTGGCAGTTCCAAGGAGAGTTTCAAATCGATGGCTGGTCAACACTTCAGTTTTGTTTAGCAGTCAGTGAAATTTACTGTGAGTGGAAGAGAGTGATCTGAGGTAGTGAAATATGAAGGTAGATTTGGAACTGCAAGAACTGAGTCACATACCAGTTTGCCTTCTCATACCAAGAAACTTTGTCCTCTTCCTCCAGCCTTTCTCACCAAAAGCCACTTCCCTCCTGCTGCTGCTGCTGCTCTCAGCCTCCTTCAGCAAGCAGGAGTCACGAGTGAAGAGGAGACAGAGAGCAGCAGCAGAGCAAGGGCTGAACGAGCCCACAATCAGGCTAGGTAACAAGAAGTGTGAGTTTTAACCTTAGAGCAAGAGAAATGAGGGGGTTTTTAATCTGCATGTTTTACATAGCCTGCTTCCTTTTTCTCTGCTCTTTCCTCAGAGTCAGATTTACTTCCACTAAAGAATGGAGAAAGAACACCCAGAAATTCAGAGGAAAGGAGGGGAGAAAGGTGGAGGAAAAAGGAAAGCCATGTTACTCCAGCTGCCACCATTTCCCAATACAGTTCAAGCAGGACCAGCACTAAGGCAGAAATTCCTCTCTAGGCTTTCATCTCCTTCCAGAGCATCTCAAAGTAGACTAAGACAAGTCAAAGTTTAGTTTTAGTGTGAAGTCCTGTTTTGAATCACATGTGACATTACATAAAAAATAAACACCTATTTTCATATATGGGACTATGAGATTCACCCAACACTGCTTTTAGCTGCCCCAAATCTGGCATCTTATCTAAATCAGCAGCCCACATCACCTCTCACATCAACAGAGGTGGACAGCCCTCTCCAGCAAGTGACAGCATGCACTATAGACACTGCACTTTGCACAGATAAATCACTCTCTGGAAGAGTAGGTAGGGATGAGATCTGTATCTACCTTAAGGAACCTCCTCACCAGTCAATGTGTAGTGAAGGACCAGCAAGATTTAGCCCTTATTATCAGTAGCTACAACACCCAGGCCACCACCCCCAGGCTGAGGCACGCTGCCATCCCAGGGAGCACCTGAGATCAACAGCTACATGCTCCTTTCCCAGATTCTATTTTTTTAAAATTTATCAGGATTTTGCATGTTAGCAGTTACATAATTTCACTTCTACAGTTCATATCACAGTCTCAGTAGATCTTTCATAAGGGAAGGGGAACAAACCAATTCTCCTTACAGATCATAAAGACAATACAGCCTACTGAAGGACTAACTTTGGAAAGGAGGGAAAATTACTGAAGACTTGTAAACTCCTAGGAAGGGTTTACATTTTAAATAAACCACCCCCCGTATATCTCAGCTTTCACACCAACGTGCTAAGTTTAATTATATTTACTTATCCTCCAATGAGGCTTTGTAAAGATTATCTTATTAACTTTTGAACACCAGTCTGAAGATGTGAAGATTAATATGCAATATAGTGTTGCTGCCAGGTGTAATAACCACACAATTTGTGGTTAGAAAACACTTTTCGGTCCAAGAAAAGAGAAGTGCATGTCTTGGGCTGATGATGAAAAGCTTTGCAGGGTAAAACCTAACGGTGCACCTAAAGGTATCTGATGTGAGGTTCCAAAGAGAAGAAGAAAAGATCAACAGTCCCCACTAACAACCAAAGCAAAACGAAGTGGATCTTGTTAGGGAACTGGTAGGGAAGCAGATCTATTCAGTGACATAATATGTGTTACTCCTCTCAGAAGGCTGCAAGAGCCTTAAAATTCCCAAACACTAAGCATAGTTTATGCAAAGAATACAAAGGGCTGTGAGGCTCCTGCTTCCCAAGGGTTATCTCTTCCCAGCTGACGCACCCATAACCCAAGAAACCAGATCCCCAGATGAATAATGACTTGGCTCTTCTGTGAGTGGAATGGAGTCATAACTCCAAGCTGACCATCATGTGTTTATGTAGAGCCATTCCGTGGTCAAGATTTATTTCACATCATGGAAGAATCAGTCTATTAGTCACAAGCACTTCATTCTCTGACAGCACAAAGTGATAATTCTCAGAACTTACAAGCTTTGTTTTTCAATATCATTAATTAAATCCTGAAACTCCTTATGATAAATTACAGCAGATTCCTGGCTGAACATGGAAGAAGACAAATTGACTTCATTTGTTCTTTATTGTTCAGATAACTCCACAATATGTTGCAATATCACATACCTGGATCTACTTTAAATAGGTCTAGGAGCCTGAAGATCAGCTTGCTTAGCATTTTGCGGTTAAATTTATCTGGTTTGTACCTCGACAGGCCTTGATATTGTCTGTAAGCAAATAAACAAAATTGGAAAAAAACGTGTGAAATTGTCTAAAGTATGTTTCCCAAATAGTAGATATTTAACAGTAGAGGCAGTAGGGTTTTTTGTGCGTTGGTAAGAACAGTCCCCTGCCTTTCCTGACTTACAGCACAAAAAGCCAATGATACAACCACATAAATTTCCCAATCAATAATTGAAGCAAGTCCAGAGGCTTATTTTAAAGAAAAAGAAAGTGATTCCCTCTGGTCTTTTTTCAGAACTAAGACTGCAACTCTTTCATCTCTACTCTGAGTTTGACTTTGAGTGTTGGCTTTGTGACTGACAGGAGCTATTCTAGTGAGAGGCAATTTATGAATTAAAACACACACGACTATTTCATGAGCACATGAAGGTTAACCACTTGCATCTCTTGTTTTTCTGCCACTTCATCACAGTATTATCTTCCTGCAAAACCTGTACAACCGATACTGAAACTCACTCTTGTCTGCAGCAAAGCACGAGACTCTGATTGCTTCAACCTCCTGGAGGAAGCTTTGATATTGTTATATTGCTAAGATCTACTGCACAGGTTTCATTTTGTACTCCTGCCTCCTAGCAGGAACTGAGAATCTGTCAATAGGAATGATACCTCTGTCTTATGGGCTGAGGTGCTTGAGAAGACTCTGGCACAGAGACCAGAATTTCCCCTTTCTCAGCTGAAAAGTCAATATATTTGCACTCCTTAACGCTGAGAGGTGATCTCAGATAGACAACCAGAGAACATACTGTCCTCTGACAGCAAGTTGGCCCCAGCTGTTTAGAAAGTCAACAAGTGTTTCTACCTTGTGATGTCTCTGATATTAAATCCAGGTTCACACCACGTGTCCAGGATCTGCAAGAGCTTGCTCTGGAGCTCAGGATATTCTCTCACATAATCTTCCACCAAGTTAGTTTTATCTTGCAGCAGTAGCGGCGTGCACATCTATGAGAAGAAATTACATTTAAAGCACTGAGCCATGACTGTTCTGTGATTCTGTGATCACCATGTCCCACAGCCTGAGAGCTGCAGCACACAGGGCATGAAGAGGTCCATGACATTGCAGACTGAAGCCTGGCAGAGGGCTGTCCTGGCTCCTCAAGTGACAACCCCCTGTATAATCAACTACTGCTGCATAAAAGAGTGATGTGACATTCACAACACAAACATGAGCAAAGCTTCAACATAGAAACAGCCCTAAACACCATCAGTGATAACCACTTGTCAAGAACCATAGAATCACAGAACCATAGAATCATAGGGGTTGGAAGGGACCTCTGAAGATCAAGTCCAACCCCCCTGCTGCAGCAGGAACACTCAGGGCAGATCACACAGAAACGCATCCAGAAAGGTCTTGAAAGTCTCCAGAGAAAGAGACTCCACCACCTCTCTGGGCAGCCTGTCCCAGGGCTCCGTCACCCTCACAGTAAAGAAGTTTTTCATCATGTTGAGGTGGAACTTCCTGTGTTGTAACTTGGTGCCACTTCCCCTCATCCTATCAGAGGGCACCACTGAGAAGAGACTGGCCCATTCTTGACACCCACCCTGCAGATATTTATAGACAGTAGTAAGGTCCCCTCTCAGTCTTCGTTTCTCAAGACTAAACAGCCCCAGGTAGACACACAGCTAGAATTTTTTATAACAGTGGCTGCATCTAGACAAACAGTCCAGAAAGCTGTAATGGGGTCTAAAAAAATACTCTCTGTCACTCCCCTAGATGTAAAGGTACATCAGCAATGCAGCAGTCACTTCTTGGGAACAAAGTACAGCCTCAAGTGAAAGGCAGCACAACTTGGAGGGCCTCGATGGATCTCCTGCTTAACAAAAGGTGGATTTGATGACAGAGAAGCCTGCAGAGGAAATGACTCACCTTCTCTACATCTTGATCTGGCTGTAATTTTAGCCTAATACTCAGGATGGCTGCCTAGAAAATAAAAAAAAAAAAAAAAAAGTTGTGTCTTTAGGAGAACAACAACACAGTGGATAAATGGGCATTGTTCCAAAGCAAAGTGTATATATGCTATTATATAAATTTTTAATGTGCTAATTATTTATGTTAAATTGTCAAGTACAAATCATATAAACATTTGGCCACATCCATTCCACTTAGAAATGTGTAAGAACACTCCTGGCAGTGTTGCATATTCCAAGCAGCAGCAAACCCTGGAGCTAAAATTAAAGATCAAGTTGTCTGGCAGAAAGAGAGAGAAAAGTAAAGTGCTTGGACAAAAACATCTAAGATGGATTTTTTTCCAACCAATATAATTGTAAAAACCACGTGACCCCACACACCTTTCTGAGTTAACTTTATCCATCTTGCTGCAGCTTATACATTTTGTAAAAAGGTTGCATTTTGAAAGCAACTCAGGATATAAATCAAGAGGTCTTCATTTTTTATAGTTTCCTGGAAGTGCCAAGGTTCACCACAATCAGGAAGACAGTACGAACTGTATTTTTTTCCCTTTTGTGGTATCCCCAAATCTTTGATAAGCCAAGAGCTGCCACATTCACACAATAACTCCAAACCAGTATCTTCTGCAGATGAGAAAACCCTGCTGTGGTGAATTGCAGTAACTCAGAGTGGGAAAAGAACTGGTTCAGCCACTGTCTATCCTGCCCCAGCTTGGTGATTGCAGAAATGTATGAAGAGCTAACTGTGCATGGCTTGGGAGGCATGTAAACTCATTAGGATTTGAAGCAGTTTATAGTGTGTAATTTCTGTAGCGTGTGAGAACACTTGGATTTCAAACACAGAATAAGCATATAATGGCTTTCTGTAATACAGTGCATTGTTCTGGTAAATAGAGTAGGAAGAGCAAAGAGCCTTCTGCTGCATTTATGTGTTAGTACTGACGTAATCGTGCACGAGGTAACAAGGGTGTTTGACAGGACAACACCCTCAGGGACATGGTGTGAACTTTGGGGTTGTCCTGTTCTGAGGTGAGAGTTGGACTTGGGGATCCAGGCTGTCTGAGGAGGTGGTTGAGCCACCATCCTGGAGACATCTAAAAAGACAGATGTGGTGCCAGGGGACAGGGTTTAGTGGTGGACGTGGCAGAGTTAGGGTAGTGGTGGGACTCAAGGATCTTGAAGCTCTTTTCCAACCAGAATGATACTGTGATACTGTGAAGTGTCTTTCTCATCGCTTTGCAAAATTAGGCTGAATTTTCCCAAATGGTCATAAACAGTGTCCAAAAACATGTCATCTCTGCCCCTACTGCAGCTCAGCACCAACAGGACAGAGTTCAGAAATGCCTGTTTATTCAGATGAGGAGAAAACAGTAAATTAGAGGAAAAGCTTAGAGGAAAAGCTCTGATCTTCAACAGGTCTCTCTGCCATCTGTGATTGATTTTGCTTCGAGAGAAGGATCATGAAAATGATAGATTTGTTTGCCAAATCACTTGCATTTTAGAATTGTGTTCTTTGTTAGAATACGTAAACAAATGTAAAAAATGCTGTCAAACAGTAAAAAATGTGCATCCTGCCCCCCCCAAGCAAACACAAACCTCATCATTACACTTCACCTGCATGAGACCTTTATAGAAAAAATTAACCAGAAAAATAACCTCAGTGGGGGTAGGAGCACACCTTGAAGCACATTTTCTGTGATCTCTCCTACATTCAAATGCCACCTCCATTGAACTCATCATGGGGAGCACATGTCCTGCAGACCCAGCCAAGCAACACAGACAAAACCCACCAGCTCAACCCAGCATTGCTCCCAGCAGCCTCCAGGGATGACACCACCTCCTGGGAAATCCATGCATGGATTTCATTCACTGCATCAAAGCCTGAGTGTACCAAGGCAGACAATCACCACACACCATTTAAGTGCAATCATTCAGTCTTACTGTCCAGAAAGAACAGAGATACAGAGATACCCAGTTATCAGTGGAAAAACTTTGTTTTCTGTTTGTTTTGATTTGGGTTTGGGTTTCGAGGGTTTTGGCAAGGGGGGGGGGGGACATGGGAGGGTTGGTTTTGTTTGGCTTTTTAAACACAAAATGAACACTGTGTTACTGACAGTTCATCCCAAAAAGAGACATTAACAGAAGAGCTTTAAGTGACAAAAGCAGGATCTGACATTAATGCAGTCATTAGATGCTACAAACCAGATCCTGACTAGAAAGGCACATTATCATTTCTCAGCCCAGCTAAATCTTCATAGAATAGAATCACAGAATGGTTAAGGCTGGAAGGGGCCTTACAGATCATCAAGTTCCAACCTCCCTCCTATGAACAGGGACACCTCACACTAGATCAGGCTGCACAAAAAGCCTCATCCAGCTTGGCCTTAAACACCTCCAGGCTTCCACATCCTCCCTGGGCAACCCATTACAGTGCCTTAAAACCCTCATGGTGAAGAATTTCTTCCTGACGTCTAACCTAAGTCTCCCCTCCTTCAGTTTGAAACCATTACCCCTTGTCCTATCACTGCCCTCTCTGGTGAAAAGTCCCTCCCCAGCTTTCCTGTAGCCCCTTCAGGCTGCTCTAGGGTCTCCCCAGAGCCTTCTCTTCTCCAGCTTGGACAGCCCCAACTATCTCAGCCTGTCTTTGTAGCAGAGCTGCTCCAGCCCTTTGATCATCTTCATGGCCCTTCTCTGGGCCCTGTCCAACAGGTCTGTATCTTTCCTGTGCACAGGGCTCCAGAGCTGTATGCAGTACTCCAGGTGATCTTCAATCAAATATCTCTCTCACTCCAGACATTATAATGATTCTACCTGTTTAGAGGCCAATATACTGCCCTGCTCCACAAGCATCAAGTACCTTTTCTCTCAAATTATCAGATTAACATCACAACGTTCAAGCTGAGTAATTATTCACAACTTGTGTACAAGCTGAAGGTCACTACTTCTGTTTTGGACCTGAAGAAGGGTTTTAGGTCTCCAAAGCTTTGGCAGTTGGTTTTACTTTCTCCCACTTATCTCAGTTTGCTGAATTAAAAATCTAAAAAAAAAAAAAGAGTCTTGCAACTCTCAAAATCTTTTTCCACCTTTTGATCTATTCAGTATCTTTTATTAAACAAGCAACCCGTTAGTTTTAACACACAAGCACACAATGGTTTCCCTAATGGCTTTTTAATGTTCACATGCATGTTCAGATTAACCTAATTGCAGAACTGTTATCTAAATGGCCCAGCTTTATCTGCATCTCTATTAACCGTCCAGGTGACTTAATCAAATGAACATGCACCGAGTCAGGCCAGGTCCTCCTCTTTTACTGGCTGTGTGTTCTGCCCTGGACCAAAGGGGGCAGAGCAACCAATATCCATTTAGCTGAAGTCTGCTGAGACATGGCCCTCAACCCCAGCTCACACCACCCCTGCGGCAGGTCAGAGGAACTTCAAGCAAATCAACACAAGCTGGTTTTTAACACCATCTTAACATCACCCAGCTAAAAGCAGGTGGTGGTGCAGTCAAACTGTGCTGCTGGCAGGAACGTCCCACAGCAGGGAACATGGGCAGCTGTGAGGCAGCAGCCTCAGCCAAGGGACCAACCAAACTGGAAGGAGACACATGACCAGGGTCCTAGGAACAAACAACCAGGCTGGATTGCAGGGTGTAGTTACATGGGCTGGCTGAATAGTGAGGACAACTTAGATAAAATCAGCATGTTTACAATAGGAATAATAAGAAAAGAGATATGAGTAACTGTAATAAAGATGAAAGTTCTTGGCAGCTGTGTCTGTGGTCTCAACTTAGAGCTATTTTAAGATTTTGTTTTGTTATTATCATGTTTTGAATTGTTTCACTCCACAAACAAGTTTTCTGTAAAACGACCCTATTTTTAAGTCTGTTTATAAACGATAAGATCTCCAGAAAAGCAACACCTCACTGGCAAACTCATTTTGCAGTTAGAAAACAAACACTTTAATGAGGCAGACAGCATGCTGTAACTGAAATAGTGAGAATCCCCCTCCCCACCCAAGCAAAAGGCACTTCCCCAGACACAGGGCTGCACTCCCCAAGCTCTGCTGGAAGCCCAGCCAGGGTAGCTGGAAGCCAGCAATCAGGTTAATCCTGTTGCTGCTCCTCAGACTCCAGTAGGATCAGCAGGGCAACCCAAATCCTGAGCAGCAGATACCTCCTCCTTCACCTCCCCTGCTGATCAAAAAACCCTGGCTACGATGCAGGAACATGGAAAAGCTCAGGTGAAGGCTGATGTAGTGTCAGCCCACCAGGGTCTACTCACCCTCCCTCAAACTGGGATAAGTTCTAGTCCTGACTGGTGGTACAAGTAGCCTTTTCACACAAAGACTTTTCATACATAACTTCTAGCAGGCAATCTAATAACAGCAAATAATTATAATTATTAGCATTATTGGTACACATAAAAGGGCTTAACCTACACTAAACCCCTCCTGCCCTAGACAGTAACAGAAATATGGGAAAGGTGGGTCCCTCTCTTGCCTTGCATCCCCCAAGTGTACACAGGGCAGGTACACAATGAAGCCACTGCTTAGTACAGGAGAAGAGGTGACAACCCATTGCTGGATTTAAATCCCATCAAAGTTCATGAGTCTTCTCATTGTCCTCGGGGAGCTTTGGGTCACTCTTTCATTTAATTATGGTGAATATGAAAATAATATTTGGGCATTTCATAATAGTTTTGTTTCCCAAGGATAAACACCTAAAAATCACAGAATCACAGAATCACCAAGGCTGGAAAAGACCTTTGAGATCAAGTCCAGCCTATGACCAACACCACCACATCAGCCAGACCATGGCACTAAGTGCCACATCCAGCCTTTCCTTGAACACATCCGGGGACGGTGCCTCCACCACTTCTCTGGGCAGTCCATTCCAATGTCTGATCACCCTCTCCATGAGGAAGTGCTTCCTGATATCCAACCTAAACCTCCCCTAGTGCAGCTTCAGGCTGTGCCCTCTTGTCCTGTCACTGGTTGCCTGGGAGAAGAGCCCAGCCCCCACCTGACTAAACCTCCCTTCAGGTAGTTGAAGAGAGTGATTAGGTCCCCCTGAGTCCCCTCTTCTCCAGGCTAAATCCCAGCATCCTCAACCTCTCCCTATAAGACTTTCCCTCTAGTCCTAGAAAGGAGAGTTGGATGAGGATGAGGAAGAATTCAAAGCCAAGCAATACTACATGACATTATAACTAAAAGGCATCCACAGCAGGATGGGGAAGTTACCCAAGCCTGACACATTCAGGCCAAGCCACGAGCACCAGATCACCCTTGTAGTTGTGTGGCTGCAAAAACAGAGAGTATGGGAAAACAGGGAGTGTTCTGAAGTGAACACACAAGCCCAGAGCGCCCTGCACCAACACCTGATCCTCTCCACTTGTTTTGAATGTAACTGGCTCTGTCTCATCTAAAAATGACTATTCTTCCATGTACAGTACGAAGTGCAGGAAGCCACACAAGATCTTATCTGCAAGGGCATGTGCACTTGGGTGGTGTCTACACTGACAATTTAAGCAATTTTCCCACGGTGGGGTTAGCATCAGAGGAATGACCTTTTGCTGGTAGCACTGCTTCGAGTGATGATGCAGGACAGACACAAATGGTTTCTGATGACTCCTGCATTACTTGGCGCTGCTGCAAGCAAGTTGGGACAGCACAAAGGTAAATATGCCTGTGCCTGACTTAGTGTAGTATTTCTGAACCAACAGTGAAGGAATTTCTAAAAGCCCATAGGAGAGGGGGATCCAACATCAACTCTAAGATAATCACAGTGATCAAAGCCTGGATACATAATAGTGGTCAAAATAATGGAGTAAAAGGCACATTATGTATTATTCACTGGAAACATCTGTTTTGTGTTTTGGAATCACTCATTTCAAACTTGTGGCTAATCAGCTTTGCTCAAACTCTCAGAGTGCATCACTGCACAGTGTATGACATCAGGTTAGATAATTATTTCCTGCTTAAAGAGCATACAATATACAGAGCTGTCTTCAGGAAGATCTTCAGAAATGAAAAAAACACGAGATTTCCCAGGTGAACTTTCAAGACAGCATGAACATATTTTATAAGGTGTGAGACTGGCACAATTAAGTAGTGACAGGTTACTCATATCTAAAGAATTTGAGGTAGAGGGAGAGAACTACAAGACAAGGCTGGAATATGTGTGTGCACAGGTGAAGGGAAGAGGGAACTGAAACAAACACTTCTGTGATTTGTCTTCCTTGGGTCACTCAAAGCAGTTTTAAACCCAGTTTAACTGGTCAGTGCATCCTCACAATGAGTGATCCTCTGGAGCACTGCCCAAGCTTCCTGGGCACACAGGCCACCCACCTTCACCAGATCCTCCAGATCCATACTCTGTGTGTGACTAGATCTGCTGCACACTCACACCTCTTCTCCAAGAGCCTGCTTGCTTCACAAGAGCCCAGAAATGCAGTAGGAACAGAATGCTACCATCTGAATTATCATTTCCCAGGAACACCCAAGCTCCTTCCCAACCACTTCACCAGATGCCCATAGCAGAGGTGGCTCCAGAAGATGTGGTGTTTGGGAGCAGGTGGCAGAGGAGTCCGTGGCCTGCAGCTTGGTCAACTCTGTTCTGGAGTGGCATGCCTCTAGCAGGCAACGTGCCATTAAAGCTGCCCTTCAGCAGCAGCTTAGGTTAATGGGAAAAAGGGGTTGAGACTGACATCATCATCTTTACATGAGAAACATCCCCTGTAACACTTCCCTTGCCTTTCTTATTATTATTTTTCATTTGAAAGAAACAAGGCAATTCAAACGCACACACTTCAAAATACAGTAAGAGTGGAACAAGCCTGTGTAAATAAGAATTGGGGTAAAGAAGCAGTACCAGAGGCATTGTCACTGTCCTGAGAACAGCTCAAAAAAGTTGGAATGAAGAAATCCAAAATCTGAATGTCCATTAAAGTGCTCAATCAATCTCAACCTTGATTGGTATGGACAGATTGGCAAAAATACACCACGTGTACTCAAGTACCATGTTTGAAGTGGGACTACACACAATAACATCCCTGAATCAGTGTTCAAAACTTTCCTGTAGTGAAAATGAAAGGTCATATCAGTGATTGAACTTGCATTTCTAGACCGTAGCATATTTGTATTCCTTTAAGTTTAACCATCAACCCTCCTCTCTACCTAACAATCAAACTACTTCTGTAGTAGCAGATATTGCTGACAAAAACTTTGAATTCTGTGCCTACAGAGCTTTTTTTCTGGGTACTCCAGCTTACTTTATGACAAATATCACCATCTGAATTTTAATCTATAATCTACCTTATCTCAGTTGAAAGAGCATATATTAATTGAATTAGCATATAGGACCAACCTTCATTATTTGTAGAAATTGACAGACAAAACGTTCATAGAAAAAATATACTCTGCTTTCAAAAACAGAGAAATCTGCATGGACAACCAAAAAAACTATTAAAAAGTAAATACTCCCTATCCCACAAATAGCTTAGTCCAATATTTCTGTTTAAGAACCAAACTGATGAAGGGGAGAAAAAAGTCATGGATACAGAGAGGTTGGAATGGGAGCTCTCTCAGGCCCAAGAATATTTCTGGTTGTCAGACGCTAAAAAGATTATTTATTGTTTCCTTCCCAAACCCAGCTCCACTGCCACCTGTTCAGAATTTACTATAAAGCTGTTAAACAAGACGATAACTTCGATGCTGACTGTGAAAACAAGTTTCACTGTATCTGACCCGAGCAGCACTCACTACTGATCCAGAAGCAAAGGAATTTGATTTTTTTTTTCTTTAAGCACAGCTATCTTTTTACCTTTATAAGCTGTTTAAAAAAATGTAAATAAAATAACTCAGTGGACCATAGAGGGCATTCATCCCGCAGAAAGACAGCCGCCACCCTTAGACATGAAATATCGCAGCACATTAAGTCATGAGACCCCGCTAATCAAAGCTGACAGGGCCCTGAATGTGATTTCTGCTGAGACTTAGCGATATCATGGGGCACTGAAGCATGCACAGCCTGCCAGACTGCCCCTGTTCATGTGACAATGGCTTTTATTCCCGAAAGGGGCCTGCGAGTGACAAGAGTCCCCTTTGTCTTTAGGCTCCCGCATTCGCAGTGCAAGAGAGGTTCATTCAACCAGCCCCAGACACTCTTTGAAAGGCTGAAGTGTAACATAAGATGACCATGAAACACTAGCTTGCCTTCTGCCTACCCCTCATTCTTCTCAAGCACAGCCTGGCCTATTCAGGGCCTCTCACAGACTCGCTCGCGCTGCATTACCCCCGGTCTGCTGAATCCCCGCATTGTCCCGGCCCCACCACCAGCCATCGCCCTTCCCACAGAGCCGCCGGGCTCCACCACGGCCCAGGACAGCCCAGGTCGAGGGCAGCCAGCAGCCACGGCCGGTGGCTTCAGGGGGCTGCTAAGAAGGGATCAGAGCCACCACATTTCACCTGAAACCACCTGAGCAGGGATGTTAAACCCTTCTGTCTCTTCATGCCGTGTGGGCCACGAAGAGCAGAGCTGGGAGTCCCTCGCCCCGCTCCAGAGTGCCCTGCACGGCCCCACGCTGCCGTGCTCCTCCAGCAGCTGCGAACCCCAGTCACAAAAGAATGGATAAAAAAGCCAAACAGGCCAGACGCCTCAAAAACCCTCTTGTATGTCCCTGCTTTTTCCTTTAACTCTCACTGCATCCGCTTCTTTTCCTGCATCACGGGAGCACTAGTGCCATCCGCTGGCCAGCGCTCCCCTCAGGTGCCTCCTCACCACAGCTGCCATTTCACAGCTGCTGAATCAGAATAAAGTTACCTCCACCCGTGACATCTCCCCCCAAACCCACCACTGCCTGCGCATATCTGAGTATTTTCCTGCTGCCCCCAGGACACCTGCAACCTGCGGCCCCCCAGCAGCTCACTGAAAACCCCCATCTGCTGCCATCCACCTACTGCTTCAGCTTTTGACCAGCTCTTTACTAAAACAAGGGCCAGAAACAACCACCCACCATGGCAGTCCCCAGGGACCTCTTGGATCTCAGCTTCTGAAGCGATCTTCCTCCATAACCTCTGTGAGGGCCATCGAGCAGAGCTGGGGACCTCCATGGTTCACCAACCACAGTAGGAAACGCACCAAAACAGGCAAAGGGAATAACGTGTTCTAGAATAAATGCCTGGTGTCCTATTGTAAATAGAGCAAGAAAGCAAATAATGACAGCGGGATTTAAAAGGATTTCTGTCCTTTCAGGTGAGAGACAGAAGAGCCAAAAATCGAACAGGTCAATCTACATCTGAAAGCTGGAGAAGAGCAGTTCAAACAAACCCATCACAGCCCACTGCAACTGCTCAAAGCTCTAGTTCCAGGTTTTTTGGGGTTAGTTGCTGTGAACTTAGGTATGATCAGTCCCCAAGGGCAGGAAAAGATTTCCTGTTATTCTTGAAGATAATTCTATTCATCCTTCTGGCAACAAAACAAAACTAGAAGAAAGTTATGGCTGAGGGTAAGCAACAGTTGAGGTTTCCTGTTCTTCACACTGGGAATGACTAGTAAATGAGCTCTTCTGTGGAAGAAAGAATAGAAAAACAATTCCACAAACATTTTTTTAGAGCTTTCCAAAACCAGATCTCTGCATTTCTAATGACAACAATAAATACCTTTGGAGCCATGAACTTCAAAATTACACTTGAACATAGTAAAATACTACATTTCTGTTATGATTTTCAAACACTCATGTTCAAAAACTTACTAAGCAGGAGTAGGTTTCAAGCAGCTACCTGTGAACTTCAAATCAAATATGAAATACCCTTGTTTCAGTATTCAAAGAAATCAACAAGAATGGAATTCCACAATCTCACTCGGGAATTTGGCTTTACTGAAGAATAGGATTTTTTAAATGCTATTTGATTTTTTTCTTTTGCTAAACAAGATCAAGCTGTTCTACACCATCAAAGTGAACCATCTTCCTTTGAGAAAAACAAACCTCTGCTTTTTTGCATTAAAAAAAAAAAAAAGCATTACAGTATTGTACTTTGCTCTTGAGAACACTGACTAGGCTACCAGGACATCATGGTGATGCTAGAGATGCTGCAAGTACTCTAAACCACAGGGTAAAATGCATCATATTCTGGGTTTGGTGAATTCCTGCCAGTGTCAGCCATGCAAGCTCAAATACATTAGTAACACATTTTGAATATGTGTCTCAATGGTAAAGAGGCTTCGAAATTGAAACTGAGAACCCTTTGGTTAGGGTGTCACACAGGAACAGAGAGATTCTCCAACCCCTCCTCCCTGCAGGCAGATTGGAGATAGCACAGCAGGTCTACGACCAACTACTAAAATCCCTTCCTTTCTTGCCACGGACAAGGAAAACAAAACAAAAAAGAAGCACGACCACCCCCTTAAATTCTCCAAATTAAACCCTATTAACCTATTACTTTCAAAGGTCAGAAAAGGGATAGAGGAAGGATTCTCTGGCATTCTGTACTCAGCCATTAGAAAAAATGAGGTTGAACGCAGCCTACTGAGGTACATGAGAAGACCATGCTAAGCTGGACCATTCACAGCATGCAGCTGCTGGGATGGAACAGAATTCACATTGAAATGCATCCAAAAAAGGACACAGACATTTAACAGAGAACTAGAGAGCTGTGTAGGTAAATTTATTTGAAAGACATGACCCACCTCTTTGTAACTGCCCTGGTGATAAAGATGACTGACATGTTCAAGCAAACAGTTCCGGTCTGCTGTATGGAGCTGGTAAATGCTAATCAGAGGGTCAAGAAGATTAGCTGGGCACTGGGCTAGTATTCTGATTACACGGGCCTGCAGATTGTTCAGCTTGATGCCAGACTGAAAGAAAAATAATTAAAAAAAAAAATCAAACAAAGATTTAGTAAAGATGGCTACAATTCAATGGCAGATGAAAATAGAGCTCGTTTAAACAGTGGAATAAGCCAATTCCTTGGGAAGGGATTCTCCAGTTTCCCCATGGAGTCTGCAAGCAGAAATCAGAACAATATGATACACTTTTTTTTTTTTCACAGCATCCAATTTAAAAACATTAAATGTTTGTGGGATAGTTCTGGAGAAGGCATATGGCCTTGTGCAAAAGAAAAAAATGAAACTGGAAGAATGCCCTCTTTTCCTAACACAGCTAGTTAGAAATTCTCCCCTCTAGTTGCCAGCAGACAATCTCTGAATCCAGCAACTCCCCTCAAGGGAGATCTTACCTATTGGGCATAGTAATTCAATTTTCATACCCAGGCTTGCTCCTGGGTACAAGAAGGGCAGGAAAAGCAAAAGCATCATCAAAAGATGCACATCTATAAGTAGCAATCCTTGTGTTCCTACATGATCATTTTCTTACGACACAGGAATTTCAGTGCCAGTAGCACTTCACTGCACTTTGTAGATACTGTAATGACAGAGCTCAACATCTAGAAAGAGCCATTTGGAAAAATGGGAAATGAAACAACACAAATACAAAAGTATCTTGCAGTTCAGAGCCAAAACCATATAAAAAAAGAAAATCTCAGTCGGACAGAATATATGAAGGCATAAGGAATGGTAAACATTAGGACGTATAATCAGATGACCCAATGTTACAAAGCTCATCATTCAGCTGCTGAAAAGTCAGACTGTTACCATTTTCTGCATTCCGGATGATAAAAGCTCCCCACCATATGGCAGGAGTTAAGCAATCGTACACTAACTGGCTTCTATTTGCAGAACTGGAAGAATATGCAGAGTAGATGACTGCAGTTGGTTTTATCCTGACAGCAGGGATGTGAGCTCCAGTGGGAAAGCCTCCAGCCCAGCCAAGGCTGCAAGATCAACACTTGATCAAAGTGGTTTGATCTGGAAAGATGGAAATCCCAGCTTGGAAGGGGAAACAGCTCTCATATCACAGCTTCTAATACTGTTTCATTTTCAGGCCAGCATACAACAGATAGCAACATCTCAGTACAAATCTCACACCTCGTCACACCGCGTTTGTATGAGACTACAGAGAAGATGCTGGACTATGGAATAAAGAGAAACTGGGGACACTTGAGGGACATGAAAATCAATTGCCCTCTCCTTCCTCCCAGCTCTCTTGCTCTCTCTTTTCCTAACCTGTTGAACAGCAGGATGCTCTTTTATCCAAAGCTGCAACTCAGTGATGATGCAATACCCCAGGGAATGCCCTTTCCCCTTCCAGTCACTGCTGCCTTCCAACATGTCCAGGAGTCCTGCCAATGGGTCCTCCAGTCCTGCAAAGCCCCGCCTGATTTCTTCCTGGAGCTGAGATACAAAAACACATTGTCATGTACAAAAAGATTAGTGAATCCTCCCTTCCCCCAGCTGAACACAAAGCTTTATTTTTTTTAATTTAATCTATTCAGAGAGGTAACTGTTGCTATTCAGCCACCATCCGCGCCTCCAGTGACTTTTCATGTCATTACAGATTCCTTCATGGCTCACTGCACCTCAAACCCAATGGGAAAAGCAGCAATTGTCCACACTAATTATCCCATAAAGACAGAGAAGTTGTTCTGTGGGGCAGACAAAGGGGCTTGGGATTTGGGGGAGGGGGAGAAAAGAAGTGAGCTAGAGAAAGGGGTGTTATTAGGAAAATAGCAATATCGAAGGTAGACAACCAGGCTCAAAAACCTACTCACCTTCTCACAGACCCACAAGTAATTAAGCATATAAACTCCTCCTCCTCATTCTTGTACCACAAACTTTCATATTTGACCCTCCACCCACTTCAGCCTCAATGGCACAATGCTCCTCAGCGTAACAGGAACATTTGGGAGCATCAACACAGTTCGGATTTTACACAAAAGATTAACAAGAAAGAAATAGCAGAGTTCAAGCTCTGTCAGATTGCCATCCTGCACATCTATGTCCCTTTCTTCCAAAGCTACCTGAGCAGGGTATTTTCTGTCAACAAGCTACTGCCCCTGCACATCAGGCACTGCACACCTCTGCATGGCTAAAGGCCGTGCGGAGGGGCTCGGAACATGGGAAAACTCCACGCCATCAATCTTAAGAATCTCAGGGCGATGTGTTTAGAAATGTGAAGGAATTGGACCCTCACTTTGTGAATGTTAATAGGCTACTTACTACCCATCTGGTAGGAGTGATAAATTAGCAGTACTGAGCAATATCTTTATAATGTTTACATTGGAAGTAGTTTCCAAGGAGCTTGGAGGGTTGGCAGGGTGAGGAAGTGGCATCTTTCAGTACCCACAGAGGACCTTTCACCACATGGTACACGTACTGGAGTGGAGCAAGGCAAAAGCAGAGACAGAAAACAAGAAATCACTAAGAGCAGCTGCTCTCTTTCTTTTCTGACTAAAAAGCAAAATCCAAAAGATGCTCATTCCCACTTGCAGCCAGCACTTGTAATTTACTGTATGTGATGGCCCCAGTTGCAGCTTCCAATGGAAACAACATAAAGTTTGAAGAATGACATGGAAAATAAAAGAAAATCTACAGAAAATTTGCCAATGAATTTGTTCTTTTTTATTCATCAACAATATTTACTGGAAGACAGTTCTTTTCCATAGTGTTATTCGTGTCTGGAAAAACCACAAAACCTATCGTTTACGACAGAAACTGTTTCTTTCTCACTAGATTATTAAAGGCAGTATGAAAAAAGCTGATGACTAACAAAGATGTGACTTTAGATAACAGATTTCTCCCTCTAAGTATTTCTCCCTGTGGCAAGAATTTGCAATGTTAAACATAGGGCTCCAGCTTCACTGTGAGCTTCAGCAGAAGGAAAGGCGAGCTCTTATCCAACCTCAAATATCCAACACAACAGCCAAAGGAAAACAAAGCAACTTGCCAACTAAATTGCACTGTTTATAAAAGACCTCTCTTCTCCCCCCCACCCCCCAAAGCCCCACTTCAGCACATTTAGACTGAGCAAGAGCTTTCAGCACACTGCTCAGCCCCAGTTGGGGCTGGAGACAGAGCCTGGGCTTTGGCAGGATGGGCTCAGCAGACAGCAGGTCCTACAAGAGCCCAAGGCTGCTTTCACACAGAGCACCTCCAAACACAACTGCCCACAGCACCAACTGTTGTTATCTAGACTGAGTCTTGACTTTGTACCAGCTAGACCTTGACAAGTATAGGAAAAGCCTCCTTCAAAACTTCCTAGCAATCTGAAGGCTTCAACTATGGCACGTATCTATTGAGAGGGGAAAAAAACAAAGAAGAAAAAAAAAAAAGGCATGAGACACCTAAATCAGAGAGGAAGGAGTGCTGTGCTGCCTGGCTCTGCTCCCCGCCAGAGAAGGATTCCTCTCAAACGTGTAATTGCCATTTCCATTTCAATTGATTCCCACGGCAGGGAATGTTCCTTGGGGGATTTCTACAGCCTGATGGATCATGGGAATAGGAAAATTGTGCTGATGATCAAACTACATACTCCTCCATTCAGTTTTGGTCCTTTATTTCTAGTGACACAGCTCAGGGCAGTCTGCTGATGCTTCCCAAACTGTCTGTCCTACACAGCACATGACCACCACATGACCACTTCTTATAAGTGTGTTCCAGAGGCGAGGTCCTGCTGTGGACAGGTACCCTCCTTCTGCTCAGGTCACCAGTTTGAGACTGACAGCTGAGTCACACTAGTCAACAGACTGTAGTGACTGACAGTCATAGCCAGTGACAGGCAAAGGAGCTCCCTGTCATTTTCCCTGCCATTTCAGTGGCCATGGAGCAGACTGAGTCCTATTTAAGTCAACTTCCGTTGTTTATTAGAACTGGAGGGTTGGATGCTGGTGGGCTTAGGACAACAGCAGAACACCTCGAGTTGCACTCAGAGTGCAGGGCAGCAGCTGCCTCTGAAAAGTGTCTGCACTGGATTTCTGAAGGGTGGTGATGCCCTGAGCATGGATTGGCCCATCTCAGAGACAGTGTGATGAGCATGTGTCAGAAACCATTGGGGACATTTAGGCTGTGGTTCCCACCTTAGGGGCAGCTGCTGCTGTGCCACTGCCTGGTCCCACCACAGCCCTCCTCGCCTCTCTGAAAAGGCTTTCCTTCTTCTTCAGAAACACATCCTCCAGGTTCAGAATCACACATCTGCCCATGGGGGCAGAGGAATGGGCCTGATGGGGACAGACCTGCCCCATGGGGAGCTGCAGCTCTACAAAACCACATGTCTCTCTGAGATGACCGTTCCAGAAACAAACTGAATTAAGAGGAGCTGCAAGTGTGACTCATGTGGGTCCTCAAGCTTTTCCACCCTCAGCAGGAAAGCTGTGGTGCTATCTGCCCAAGGACACGTCGCTGGGAGGCTGTGTGTTTTTCAGAGTATTTTCCTTCACAATCCACACACATCCCAGGGTACACAGCACAGAGATTTTGATGATTACTCTTTCCTACTGTTGTTTTGTGGGATTAACTGCCCTCAAGACCTAACAAATAATATTTTTTTTCCTCCAACTCTAACAAAACTGGATAGAAAGCTCAAGGCTTCAGAGCTGCTGAGCTCAAGTCTATGTTGGTGACTGACAATTTGGAAAGGCACCTCTCACACTGTCCTATCAGTTGTTTAATAATTCCAGCTGGGAGCCACAGACTGTCAGTAATGGAAAGTCTCAGTGTGGCAGACAAGGACAATGACTAAATAATCCAGACACCTTGGATGGAGCACATACACCAAGATATGCAGCCATGCCAGCCATGTCACACAGAACACATTCCATGTGGCTACGTGGTGAGCTGCAGGTTTTGGGGTCTTCTAGAAAAACATATCTCAGCTTAGAACCTGCCTGAACATCCCAGAGCTAAAAGTGGGAAACTCAGCACTAAGCTGATACATCTAGTGTTTTCATTAGTTTTCAAGCTCCAAAATGTAGATGAAGTGTATTTTACTCCCTATGAGAAGTCTCCACATACAGCCCATAGGGTGCTGTGTAAAAATACAGCACTTATTTTAGACAGACAATTGCATTCACCACTCTCAAAGGCAAAACCAAATGAAATCAGAAAAAATAGTACAAATGCTTTGAATGCAAAGATTTTCATATGATTCCACTTGGCAAAGAGGACTTTCCTACTGACTTCAACCCTCATTTTTTTCAGCCACTAGAAATATTCTTCTCCCTTCCCCAAAGATCCTCCATTTAATGGATTTTGAAAGTATTTAAAAGAAAACAAAAGCAACTTTGCTTTTTTTCCCTCTGTAACTCAGCCCTGTAAACTTCAGCTCTTTTATATGAGCCCCTGAGCTGCTTCACATCACACAGAGCTACCTTTTCTTTTCACTTCTTGCTGCAAATGCAGAGGCTCTTCCCCTGTGTGCTGGAATTGAAAGCAGTCATGAAGAATTGCAGGTCTGACCCAAGCGTTCTGCGTCTGGACATGCTCTGCATGCAGTGATTAACTGCAGCATGGAGGGGAGGCTCAGCCTTACCTTCTTCATCTCTTTCATTGTCCAGAGAAGCTGAAGGGTTTTCAGCAATAGGAGTGGGTCCTGGCCTGGAGGAGGAGGAAAAGAGAGGGGGAGAGAGAGAAAGGGGGGAGAAAAACAAAACAAAACAGATTTATTGGCTCTGTACACGCAGCCTAGACACACTGGTGCATTGTTTCACCAAAGAGAAATCAGCTCCTCCATGTCACTGTGTTTGAAACCACCAACCTTCCAACTGTCAGTCAGGATTAAAGTGCTAAAATCCCTCACTCTGAAATCCTAACAAAATAAAAGGCATCATCCATGCATGGCTTTAACTAAACACCCACAACAGGCTCAAATACTGAAAAGTTGTATCGGTGCATTTACAACTAAATCATGGCTGCTGCCCCACATCAAATCCATACCCACCCATCCCCCACCACCCCCCCTTTCAGTATTAAAACAAAACACTCATAGAATCATAGAATAGTTTGAGTTGGAAGGGACCTCAAAGATCATCGAGTTCCAACTCCCCTGCATGGGCAGGGACACCTCCCACTAGACCAGGTTGCTAAAACTCCTAGGAGAGCAGGCATCTTGCACAGGTTGCAAAGGATCACCAACATACTAATTTTTAATGAAACAGTTTCAAAGTGTTAACCTCATCCCAACCTGTGAACAGAAGATGCAAGAGGGTGAATTTATGGGCAGATCAGCCTCTGTTTGCTTGGAAGGGGAAGAACAGCCTTTGTGTGCTGGAAAGATGAGCCTGCCCACGGCAGGTAGCCACGGGGGCTGAGGGCAGGCTGGGCTCTGCTGAGGTTCAGGAAAGATGACATGGCAAAGCTAAAAAAAGAGTACCACTTATTTCAAAATAAGGTTATTTGGAATTTTTCTCTTTTACTTTTCACCTAGTTATTTGAGAACTTGCATACAGCTGTTCCTCTGTATCTATTACCACTCATCATACCAGTATTACTCATCACACCATTATTCATCACACCAGTATTTCTAAACCAAATGTTTAGGAATATTTCATTTTATAAACAGTAACTTTTTTGATATCTGGTTCTACTTAATTCACAATAATTTGCTTACAAAACCATGACTCAGAATATTCTGAATGAAAATCTACTGCATTAACAGTTTAAATGTGAACAATGAATTTAAAAAGCTGAATGACTTCTCCAAAACCACTCCTCATATATTTAGTGCACCTCCTCTTATGCTTTCATAAAGCCAAAAGAAAAAATGTTCAAGTGAGGAGGAAACATCTTCTCAATCACCTTCTGTGTTCTACAGTTCCCACAGAGCTCATTTCCAACTGCTACCTTTTGTGCTTAGTATCCCATCTCACTTCATATTTCAGGTCACAAAAAGCTACTTCAACTGTGAAAAGCTTTACCTCGTCCAACTAAACTCTGAGCACTGCATTTGTAAAATATTTTAAGTAGCAAGCTGATCACTGGTCGAGCCAAGAGTGATAGTATTCCCACTCTCCACTAACCTCTGGGAAACACCAGCCAAATTAAAAATGCCACATTTACAATTCATAAGATAATATTTTCTCTCATCTCTGGTTGTTCTGAAATCTTGAACTCTACAAGCACTGGCTGTTCTCAGCTACTGCTTTTCCTTTGGAATAAGAAAAGTCTCTTTTTACAGCAAATCAGAAGAAAATCCAGATCCCTTCTCCCCACAAAATTAGCAACTAACAGTCAAATTCAGCCCACGTGTGTTGCACACATATGTACACACTCTCCTCTTGGCCTGACTCCCAAATAAATTTAGACACACAAGGAAAAAAATTAGAAAGCAACCCCGTGTGTAACCAAATACACTGTAAATCTGAGCTGTAATTAATGCAGTGAACAAGCTGGAATGATACAGGAAATGAGAGCAATCAGGACAGCAGCGTTTCACTTCAGATACAGCCAATAATTTAACTCGTTAAAAAGCTTTCTAAACCTCAAACAACAGAACAAGCCCTTTTCATACGTGACTTTTTCCTACCTTACCTCCCTGCAACTGAAATCTGATCTCACTGTTTTTCAATACACGGGCCCATGAAATCCTCTTGCCAGATTTTAAACGACTCAGCGTGTTGCCAGCAGGGCCCTGTGCAGGCCTGGGGGAGTGGGAAACAGCCTTCCCCCTGCCCAAGCCCTGGAAGTGAATGCACCTATGATGTAGTTATCATAGAATCCCAGATTGGTTTGGGTTGGAGGGACCTTAAAGATCAAGTTCCAACCCCTCTGTGTGGGCAGGGACACCTCCCACCAGACCAGGCTGCTTCAAGCTCCATCCAACCTGCCCTTGAACACTCCCAGAGATGGGGCAGCCACAGCTTCTCTGGGAAACCTGGGCCAGTGTCTCACCACCCTTACAGCAAAGAATTTCCTCCTAATGTCTCACCTAAATCTCCCCTCTTCCAGTTTTAATCCATTCCCCCTTGTCCCATCACTCCCTGCCCTTGTCCAAAGCCCCTCCCCAGCTTTCCTGGAGCCCCTTCAGGCACTGGAAGGTGCTCTGAGGTCTCCCTGGAGCCTTCTCTTCTCCAGGCTACACACCCCCAACTCTCTCAGCCTGTCTCCAGAGCAGAGCTGCTCCAGCCCTTGGATCACCTCTGTGGCCTCCTCTGGACTCACTCCAGGAGCTCCATGTCCTTCCTGTGATGGGGGCTCCAGAACTGGACACAGTTCTACAAGTGGGGTCTCATGAGAGCAGAGCAGAGGGGGAGAATCCCCTCTCTTGACCTTCTGGCCATGCTGCCCAGGACACGGTTGGCTTTCTGGGCTGCAAAACCTCTAGGAACATCTTGGGCTGCTGCCAAGCCCCAGAGCCGGGCAGCCAGGCCAGTGTTGAACCGCTGGGGCACGTCAACCACAGGCAGGGCCACCACCCACCTTTTGGCATGGCCTGACCCAAAGGTTTTGCTCTTTGTTAAGTCTGTGTGTAAGAAAGAAGTGATTCCCACTCAGCTCTCCAAAATGGGGATTGACCAAGGGGGGAAAACACCAAAAGACAACCTGTGGTACGGTGGTGTCAGCACAGTGCTGCTTCCTGCCTTACCTGGTGAAGCCTTGGAATTATCTAAGGATGAAATCTTGTCAGAGGCAAAGCATAACAAAATAACCATCAAGCAGTCACTCCTAGAGCCAAAAATAAACAAGACAACAGAGCAACATTATGCTTTTGCCCAGTCCCACCAGAGTGGACAGACTGCAGTTCACATTGGATCTTGAGCTATTGTATCTACCTCCCCTCCAGCTAGGACAGAAGATATAAATATGAAGGTCCATATCATTTTGGCTCCTGAAAGTAATGAAAAATTCATCTGTTCTCTTTCCTGCAGGACCTCTTTGGGGGACTGGCATCTTCAAGGTTCTTCTGGCACTCCTAAAGAGTGAAAAATCATAGAATCATAGAATGATTTGGGTTGGGTTGAAAAATGTGTGTCTTTGGCATGGACAATGAAGCAGTAACAGTACTGTTATGTTGCCATTGGAATGCCAGGTAGGTTTCTGCTCATCCACATCAGAGGAGGAACCAGAGAAGGAGCAAGAAACTAATGCCAGCACTTCCAAGGAAAAAGGATAGGACCTTACAAGGACTTTCATGAGCCTTCTAGAACAAGTCTGGAGAGCAGATGATTGCTCAACACTAAAGGGAGAGAGGAAGAAATACAAGGGAGAGAAGAACAAAGCAAAGTGACTTAAAACCAAATGGTCGTAACTGAACCACAGGTGCTTCTGGGCTCAACTCAGAGGACAAGAACAGAATTCTGGAGTGATTCTGGATGCTGTAGTAGGAGCAGGAAACAGGAACTACCAAGATACACGTATTAGAACAGTGACAGAACAGAGCCTGCAAAAGCAAGGGCAGGCCATGGAGGCCAGAAAAACACCTTAATATGGCACACTAGAACACCCAGAATCTCCACTTCTAAAGGAAATTTAAATTCTGCAGGGTCCTACATAATGAAGAGACATCCAGCTATTAGCAAGGGTCATTCAACGAGCAAAGCAAACAAACCAAGGATGAGGCCATGTAAAACAGCTTAAAAAAACAGTGTATAAGTAGGAGAGCATCAGCTCTCCCTGGGTCTACCAGGCTGGAGAGGCCAAGTCATGCCCCAGGCAGCTGATCCTGAGGTCAAGCTCGAAGGGAAAGTGCTCAGTCTGACCCTGATCCTTCACAGCTCAAAAAAGAGGATTGCAGACCATAACATATCTGGCAAAGCTTCACCAAAACAAGGTTATAGCACTTGGGAGGAGATCTCAAAAAGACACTTCTACACCCACTCCATCAAGACACAAATGACCTCGATTTCTTCATCTGACAGTTTCTCCAAATAGCACGTTCCTGTTTTTAAAATGTTGACATTCATATAGTTCCTTTCAACATTTTTCATTCCAAAAATAAATTTCCTCTGCCCTGAATCTGGTACCAAAATGGGAGGAGATGGTAAATCAAATCTTTTCCAGTTCTCAATCTCTGTGGTTGTATTTCAAAACCATATAAACCACAAGGCTTATATTTTTGAGTTAGAAAAGTGCCTTTGAGGAAAGCCATAAACGACTTTCTGTTCATTCTCTCTGTTTCCTTTGTGTGCACATCACTCAAGACCTGCTGTGATCACAAGCACAGCGGTGCCCGCAGGCTGGTGAGGTGAAGCAGCGGGTTTGCTCTTGTGTCCTTGCAAAATTCTGCTGCATTATTCACCAGTTTGGCTGAAACAGCCTGGCACGAGGAACCCACTTTTGGACTGGGGCTCCTTGTGTGTCTTGCATGAGGAACATGAGGCATCCAGCCCCAGAGGAGGAATTTAACAACAACAACAAAAAAGCAACCCCAAAAAAAAGGAGGCTAATGGGGCTGAAATGCAGGATCACAGCCACCAAGCAGACAATTACAGCTGAAATTCATGGACAGAAAAGGTCCAGAGCAAAATGCTAATGGTTAAGTCTTCTTTAGGCAGACAGTTTATACCTCTGTCTTGCAAATTACCAGCATTTTAAGAAATGTTTAATGGAATATATAATTATTCCAACCCATCCAGTGAACAGGGAATTTTTACTATTACCTAATTCTCTGTGCCTTCTGCTCCAACAAATCCCTGAAATCCATCTTCTGTGAAAACCCCTGTTAATCTGATGCCTTTGAGTTATTTTTCTGAAAGGAAAATACAAGTTCTAGATACTTCTATGTCACCATAAGCACAGTTAGCCCATTTGCACCTAAAAAGTAAAATACATAACTGTGTAGGCAGTGCATAAACTGGGGGGGCCAGGAGCAGAGCTATTCAGTCAACTTCTGTTTCAGCAGCACGAGGGGCACACCCAGTGCTGTGTGATCCAAATTACATCTGCAATATGCCAGGTGGATTAAGAATTAATCAAAGTCTCTTATCAAAATCAACTTTGTCTCAGTTTCTTTCAGGAAAGTGTCTGTATTTCACACCAAGCGTGTGCTACATCTGTAGAAGAGAAGGCTGACAGGGAACAGCAAATAAAATCACTTGGAAGATGCAAAAAAATGAATGCAGACGTTTTCTGGTGACAAATTTTGAATGACTAAGGACAGGCTGATTTAAATAAAAAGATACAAAATTCCTACATGACACTCACAGAGTTTTACACCTTCTAGGTTGTCTTGCTCTGCATACTTTTAATGAGCACACATAAACCATCCATGTTTAACTATTTTTGAGCTTCAGAAAATGATTCCATAGGGAATTTCTCCTGATGATGAGAAATGACATTTAAAAGACACAAAACCAACAGGAGAATATACAGTATTATGTAACACATGTAAAATTCTGGGTCGTAATTTTAAAAAGTAGGTAGATGTAGATACAATAAAGAAACAGGAAGTAAAAAGCTATATTATCTTAAAACAAGTAGAAAGACTTCAGAAGAAGCATGTATACATGAATATGTTGGTACTAGCTGGCGGGGCATGGCAGTGCCACTCTCATTTTGCTTTGCAGGAGGCTTTTTCAGGAATTTGTTGTTGGATTTATTCGGAGAGAGATTCCTGACATGCTGCATAACTACAGAGAGGGTAAAGGTGTCCTACAAACTAGAATCATACACTGGTTTGGGTTGGAAGGGACCTTATAGATCATCTAGTTCCAAGCCCTCTGCATGGGCAGGGACACCTGCCACTAGACCAGGTTGCTCCAAGCTCCATCCAACCTGCCCTTGAACATTTCCAGGGATGGGGCAGCCACAGCTTCTCTGGGCAACCTGGGCCACTGTCTCACCACCCCTACAGTGAAGAATTTCCTCCTAATATCCCACCTAAATCTCCCCTCTTCCAGTTTTAATCCATTCCCCCTTGTCCTCTCACTACCAGGCCTTGTCCAAAGTCCCTCCCCAGCTTTGCTGGAGCCCCTTCAGGCACTGGAAGGTGCTCTGAGGTCTCTCTGGAGCCTTCTCTTCTCCAGGCTGAACAGCCCCAACTCTCTCAGCCTGTCTCCAGAGCAGAGCTGCTCCAGCCCTCGGATCATCTTTGTGGCCTCCTCTGGACCCACTCCAGGAGCTCCACGTCCTTCATATGTTGGGAGCTCCAGAACTGGACACAGTTCTCCAGGTGGCGTCTCATGAGAGCAGAATGGAGGAGGAGAATCACCTCCCTTGACCTTCTGGCCACACTGTTGGTGATGCAGCCCAGGACATGGTTGGTTTCTGGGCTGCAATAGTCACCAATCAAAACAGATATGATACAGATTAATCACTTTTTAAAAACCCATTAGGATTATGCTCTCACAACAGTGTTTGGTCTTGTCACAACACCCCTCCTGCTGAAGATTCCCCTTCAAACCTAGGAACAAACAGGGAAATACCTTTGAAAACAGAAATTCAGAAGACAGGAGACCACTCACTGCCCCAGAGCATCCCTACAAAGCACATTCCCCAGAGCTGGGAACTTGGGGCAACTTCTTGCTTATTACTGTTTCTTTTGGAGTGACATGTTCCCATCGTAGGTATATCCAGTCAAAATGTACCCTTGCAGTGAGGCTGATGTAATGCTCTTCCTTGGTTTCAGAGGGGGAAGAGCAAGGGTAATTAGTGCATCAGAAGGGGCAAAAGAAAGAGGCAGGACACGGTTTTTCAGCCAGTCAGAACTTGATAAATGCAAAGTGGGTTTTCTGGTACTGCTTCTCCATCCCCCCTGCACTAACCCACCCTCCCTTTCTGATTGAGAACACGTGTTCTAAATGACATTTAATGGCATCACTGTAATTTGCCTGTGTTTTTCCAAACAGTGCCATGATCATATTTCCTACTTCACCCACAATGAAATGCAACCTCTGTTTGCTTTGTGTCTGCCCTGATACAGGAGTGGAGCTGAGACAGCCACCATCCTCTGCAAACCCAAGGTCATTCAATTCACTTTCTCAATATAAAAGTCATCAAGGGTTTTGCTTAATAGACATGGTCCTAGACCAAATAAGTTACAACTGGGAGTGAAGACGTAAACAAAAAGGTAGTTTTGCTCATAAAGAATCAAAAAAAAACCAAGCAGCTTACCAAGCAGCCAAGAAGGCAGAGCTCCAAACTACCAGGAAAAAATGGGAAGAAGACCAGAAGCAAAGCAAGGGCTTCAGCACCCTTTGGCATTCACCGTGTTTGGCCCGTGTTGCCCCCACACCTCTGTGCTGCAGGGAGGTCTGGGCCCCCCCACACCATGGCTGTGGGGCTGGCTTGTGAGTGCCCATGGGTGCTGCTGGAGCACCTGGGCCTGATGGCCAGGGAACTTCTCCCCACATTAGCACCCAACAAATATGCTCTCAGGGACGGGGAATGAAGCATGGACCTGTGCAGGCACTGCACCCTGCACATCAATTACTTAATGAGTGTCCACATCATCCTCTGGTCAGATCTGCAAGTTCACCTGACCCAAGAGGTCTATGGCTCTTGGCTTCCACTTCAGTTGCATACAGCTGTCTTAAAGAAGATGGATTTTTTTCAGGAGTGTCACTCAGACTCCAGTAACACCATAACCCAGATGAACTTCCAACACATCCTTCTCCACCCGTGCACATTACTTTTAAATGTAAGCTGGCATCTTGGGGATGGGTTGGAGCGTCCACTCCTATTTCAGATGCACCTGCACCAAGGGGGCCAAAGGCTCTTTAATGCTTTCTCATGGCAGTGTCTGCACCTTAGGAAAAACAGATATTTCCAGGAATGGTAACATTCCTCTTCCAAGAACACTATGACTAAGGAGTAACCCCACTCGGTGATTCATCCCAGTCTCCACCGGCTGCAGTGATGAGACTCCCACTAAGAATAAAGCACCTCAGAGCTATTCCCTCGCAGGGAAATGTCTCCAGTAGCAGCGTCTGCAGACAGGCAGAGGAATGCTGCCTGATCAATTTAAATGTTAATTACACTGAATCCTCCAGTGCAAAATTTACAAGAGGATCAGATGTCACTAAACTATTTCATTTCAGAAGCAATAAATTGCTCTGCTTTAGCACAACTTCCAGGGCTCCAAAACTCACTCACCATCCCCCGCTACCAATTCCTGAACTGCGTCTCCCACAAAAGACAAATACACTTTTCAAATGTAGAACTGTGTGGGTTTAGCTGAATTCAAACACCAAGGAAATGAAGCAACAAGACGGAGAGGGTCCTTCTTTATAGGATATGTCTGGCTCTCTCCAGCCTTTGGCTCAGTTTCCAGTTGTAGCTGCAGCTTTCTAATCGACAGCTTTGAACTGCACCGCCCGGAACGGTTCAGATCTCAGAGGGGCAGTAACCACACACAGCTACCACAGCCCTAAAAACTCCACACACCACACACCTCCCCTATAATTTTAACATTAAAGATTTTGCCTTTTGGGAGGTCTGCGAGTCTAGGTTCAGCAAAGGAAAAGCATTCATGGCTTGTTCCTCCAGTTCTTCATTCACACATTGGGATTCATCCTCTGCACCAGCACAGTCTGTGGAAGCATCTGCATCAGACAGGAGAGGGGAAAAATGAAGGAAAAAACCCCAAAAACTCCAGAGGTTCCTCACTTGTAATCACCTGATTATGAACATTAACTCATTTGCAATGGCTGGAATCTTCCTAACATGAATGGTTCCTCACGTCTCCATTTGTTGACCAGCTGTGACCGTTTCTGACGCATTTCCTCCAGCCCTCTGATGCCCTTATGTGACAGTCACCTACACACACTTGCCAGAGCAGAGGAGACCTGTAGGCCCTGGGTGGGTTTCCCCTGCAGTCTCCCTACAGCAGATGAAGTTCCCCCTTACTGAAATAGGGGTGTTCACACTACCTGACACACTGCCACGACACGGTCCAGCCAATAATTCAAACTGCAGAACTAGTTTATGTTTTGGTTCACAGGCCAGAAAGGCAGGTCAGCCCCAACCAACTCCCCCCACCCCAGCTCTCTCCCTGTAACAAAAGCTTTATCTCAATTCAAATGAGACAGTTGTTTCACTCAGCAGAAAACATTTTGCTCCACTTTGGGGGGGGGTTCAGCATCTGGAAGTTTATTTTCTTGTGCCTCTTTGCCATCTTTCAGAGAGACTTTATTTAATAAAAACATCTAATTCAATGATGTACCTTGCATGCAGGACAGCAAGGTACAGGCCAGCAATGCCTGAATTGCAGTCTCTGGTTTTGATCTACTGGATTAATGTGACAGCATGCAATATTACATCACAGGGTTAGCTCTGCTAATTATATTTTCTCTAATATCCTTGCAAAAGCTTATCACAAAGCATCTGGCTATGCACTCAATGCTGATTTCATGTTTCTCATTTGATCCTTCTAGAGAAAAGCTGGAATTCCTCAGATGCCATTAGCTGAGCCCACCCCTTCCTGGGATCACCATGTTAAGCCATATCTTGGTCTGTGCTGCTGACAACATCTTTATTGAAAAGTCAAAACACAGAGACCAAAAGCAGGAATACAGCTGGAAAGTGAGGTGCATGGGCAGGACACTGAAAAGAAGGAATTGCCATGCTGGAGAGGAGGAAGGGAAATGAAGACTAGTGAGTAGAGTAGAAGTGCACTGAAAGCAATAGAAGTTTTTCTAGAAAAAGAATCTGGTCTTTCTCAATGGCAGTAAAAGTAATTATTTTACTAAGAGCAAAAGAGATCCTTTCCATTCTGAGAAATATGAGTTATGAAAACACAATAGGAAACCTCACAATTCTGCTAATACATGCTCTGTTTCTCGGTGAGTCAGTAGTTCACATTCTTCTAATGCAACCTCCCAACTGAAAACAATCCCCACACTTCAAGCAAAAGAATAATAAAGCACACATATGCTTCTTATAAAACAATCCTTACAAATAACCATGGGTTTTGTTTTCATAGTGGCTAAAATTCATCATTTTCCCCCCAAAAACACAGATCAAACAAAATGCGCTCTCATTAAAATAAAAGGCTGGCTTCTCTGAGCAGAACAGCCAAGAACATTTTCCTCTGTATTTTCTTAGCACTTTTTGTCAATGAAGAGAAAGGAGAACTGCTGACCAACTCAGCACATCTCCACCCCGGCACCCCAAACAAGGACCTTCCTCTCCCCCAGCCCACCTCAGCCCCATGGGCACCCGCATTCCTCTCCCACTCAGTGCACACAGACACCTAAACAGCAACAACTTCTGGGCACTGCACCCACTGTGGGAGCAGAAGGTGCCCTTCAGATCTGGTGCCAACTAAAGAAATAAAAATGAAACCTCAGCGAGGAGCTCCCGAGCTTTGGGAACATCCTCACACAGTGCCTGTGATGACCCGCTCTCGGGGAGCAGAAATATCCCTCCTCCTTGCCCGGTGGCAAAGGAGAGCACCTCACACTGTCAGTCTGAACACACATGTGGGTCACCACCTCCAACACACACAAGTAATTTCTGGATACTTTCAATACACCCTGACTTGGCAAGGAGAAGTGAACCTATATTTACATAAGTGGCCATTCTAAAAAATAATACTAAGAAGTTGCTTTCAAGGCAGGTAATGAAATCCAAATTAATAAAAGCCTAAAAATATAACAGCCATTAACCTTTTGCAAGTAATTGGCAACACTTTTAATGGCTTCCTCATCTGTTAGATGGGCTATAACCTCAGTATCATGGGTTATTAAGCATCAAGATGACAATACAATCCCTGGCACTTAGAGTTGCGGAGTGATGGGAGTTGGGGCACAAACACCTCAGTGCTGCAGAGGGAAGGGTAAGGAGCCAGTCTCCAGGTCCTGGAGTGCTGACAACATCCACGGCCCTGGAATGAGCCATTGTTCACATCCCAATGCTAGGTGGTGGGGATGCCCTACCAGACCTCCACAAACCCAGGAATAGAAGGGATCTGCCACAGCCAGGTAGGAGTCCATGCTCCTACAGTAAGTGAATGGCACTTTCATAGAATCAGAGAACGGTTTGGGTTGGAAGGGACCTTAAAGATCATCTAGTTCCAACCCCCCTGCATGGGCAGGGACACCTCTGCTATGAGGACAGGCTGAGAGAGTTGGGGGTGTGTAGCCTGGAGAAGAGAAGGCTCCAGGGAGACCTTAGAGCACCTTCCAGTGCCTGAAGGGGCTCAGAAAAGCTGGGGATAAACTTTTCACCAGAGAGGGCAGTGAGAGGACAAGGGGTAATGGTTTTAAACTGAAAGAGGGGAGATTTAGGTGAGACATTAGGAAGAAATTCTTCACCGTGAGGTTAGGAAGACAGTGGCCCAGGTTGCCTAGGGAAGCTGTAGCTGCCCCCTCCCTGGAGATGTTCAAGGGCAGGTTGGATGAGGCTTGTGCAGCCTGGTCTGGTGGGAGGTGTCCCTGCTCATAGCAGGGAGGTTGGAACCTGATGACCTTTAAGGTCCCTTCCAACCTCAACCATTCTATGAATCTATGATTCATGGAAACGGAAATTCAGGAGTTTAAAAACAACATTTAAAACAACACTTTAGAGAAGTAGCAATTTCTTCTTTCATGCTTATTATTCCTGCAAAGGTGAAGAAAACTAATATTGCCCAGGATTATGTCCTTATTTTCTGGCAACTGTCAGGAACAGCAGCAGGAACAGGTCTAGTGGACTCAGCTGCAGTTTGGGAAAGAACCAGCAGATGCAGAGTACTATCATAAAACTAAAAAGATTGATTTCTTTTTCCCCTCCAGACATTTCTGGAAATCCCCAGATTTTAAACCTAAGAACCTTTAACTGTCTCTCCTAAGTACTTTTCCACAGAAAAAAAAAACAAACGCAACTGTTAATAAGAAGCCATAGGACATGTTTTGAAGTCATCCAACTCTCTTTTCAGAACAGTAACAATATTTTGATGCTTGTTTAAACACCATTCCCACATTTTCTTCTGCCAGTTCCTCACTTCCCTGTACTTAAAAGGTACCAGCAGATGCTGAATGGGGGCCAGAACCCTCTCCCTTGTGGAGGCTGATGTGTAGGGTCACGTTGCTGACCTCCACCAGTATGGACCAGGCAACCAGGTCCTTTACAGCATCAAAGGGGCTGCAGCTCCATCCCTCTCAGCAGGTGAAAGGCACCAAGGGCATCCCACTTCTCTGAGCCCCCAAGGATTTCTATTTCTGTCACCTATACAGTTTCATAACTGGCACAGCTGATTCAGGCATTTAATATCAGTCACACCATTTGTCTTCATCTGTTCTGGATAACCTAATCACCAAAAGAAGTCTGTAGATGAGACCAGAAGAACACAACCTGAGCCTGAAGAATACTTCAGCTTTTCTGCCAGCATTTCAGAAGCATATTAAAATAACCATGTCAGTAAGGTAGAAATTCACTTTTGTGTTGTTTTTTTACCAGCTGAGATCATCCAGATCACTGGAGATAGGTAATCAGGTTCAAGGAAACTTTGTTCTGTAAGTATCCCAATAAGAATTAAATTGTTTTTGAAGTTAGAAGTTGAAAGAGGAAGTTTTACATGTTGAGAGCTGATGTTACTGAAGAATTCAGTGGTGGTGTTTAAGCACATATTAAAATGCACAGCTAAAAACATTTGGTCCATGTTCAGTATCTCAACACAAAGGCTCAGACCTTCAGCTGAAGAAGTCAGTGCATTTTATCCCATCTCACGTGACACTAACTTATTTCAGCCAAAGCTTTATACCTAAGTATCTCCTTGTGGGAACAGCTCCATGGGTGAAATTCTCACCCAAAGAAGCTGATGCAAAAATTTCCATGCACATCAATTAAGAAAGCATTTCCCTGGGCTGGGGCCCATATCCTAACTTTTTAATCCATGCTTGATTTCTGCCTAAATTAAGGAGAGTTTCAACTAAGTTAGGGTTGGTATGAGCTTTCTAGAAAGCTGCACCATGAAATGCTTTAACAAAACATCCAAAAGACATTTCAAATCTTGTGTCACACAGGAGTGAGGATGGAAACACTTTCCTGTCATGTTGTGAGGGGTTCAGCTTATTTAGCAAGTCAATAAAGGTGCAGCTGAGCTTTCTCATGGGAGTGTTGGGCTGCAGCTCACCTGGGATGGGGAAACTGCTGGAAACACTTGCACCACACTGCTGGAAAACACCAACACATTCTGCTCAAGAGGGGAAGACCATGGCAGAGATACATGCAGGGAAAGCAGGTGTGCACATCCTAAATACACATCTCCTCCTGATGCTCTTTCCATGCAGTTTGGGACTTTGCTCTTTATAAAAACAGCTTTTGGAGATCTTTGTACACTGACTAGTTTTCTAATGGTAGAAAATGAGGGGGAAAAAACAAGACTGCAGCACTTCAAGTCTTCTGGCACTTTCTGGAGTCAGGTTATCATAACAGCTTTAATTCTTTCCTTCGCACACAGATGGAGTAGCAAAAGCAAGAGCTGCCAGCCGAGGAAAAACTCCAATTAATGGTGGGTATTAGAGACAAGATCAGTGTCTTGCACTTAAAACTGAAACTAACTCTTCCAGCAAGGAAAAAGCCCACAGCTTTTATTGTCCAGTGCTTGACAAATGCAGAATTGAAGGAAGGAGACACAACTATTGGAACAAGGGTAAGAAATTTAAGAACAAACTACATTTTGCCACTTGTTACTTTTGTGAAATATTTACTTTGAAATTCAAAGCTTCCCAGTGTCAGTGTGAGAGTTCTTCATATGCTCAACCCAACATGGTAAAACTTGTATGCATCTTTCCCATTAGCTAAAAATCAAATCAAAACAAAAAAGCTTAAGCAAGCAGCAGATATTAGTGTCACCTCTCCCAGTGCAGGGGTATTTTTAGCCTTAAAAGATCTGCTGAAAGGAAAGATACAGAGACCTGAAATGAATGCCTCTTCAGATTTTATCTCTGCCAATTTTTTGTAAATGTAGCTGTGTAGGAATTACCTACAGATGTTTCTTTTTTTCTGCTTACTTCCACATCTTCCGTCTGAGCAGAGGGGGAGGATAAAAGGAAGCCACATTAACCAGCCCCCCAGCAGCAGGTGACCTCTCACTCTCAGGTGCTGCCTGACACTGTCCCACATCATGCAGCACCCTGGGCTGGTCACCACCTGCCTTCCTAAGTCTGTCACAGGGAAATTCACTTTTCCCTCTGCTGCTCCTTCCTTGGCCATTCCTCTTAACAGTGGATAACCAATGATCCCCCCCTCCAGGCCAGCAGGTCCCAGTCACAGCTGGCTTATTTTTCTGTCCCTTGGGAGATGATGTCTCTGACACTGTTACCAGCTTGGTGCATTCCTCCGTTTCTCCTCCCTCCTCCTCTGCCTGGGTGGGGACACAAGCTACGAGTAACAACCGTGCAGGGAGGGCAGATGTGGGTGTCCATGAGCCACGCTCTGCTGGGCAGTGTATTGAACCAAACTAATTTGCCTGAAATGTTAATTTGATAAAATATCATAGCTTCTAATCAAAATTATGGCTTGTCAAGTAGCTTTTCAGCTCCCTTTCAGGTTACATAGAATATAATTATAAGACTCAAGTGAAGAAAGTGGAGAAGACCCATTTGTGCAGGCTGAATCAAGCTCTGCACAGGCAGAGTGCAATTGCTACTTTGCTTATAATAAATGGTAAAATTCCAATGCTAAAAAACTCCTTCTTCTTCCCTAATTACACCTCAGAGTGCTATGTTAAAATTCACTCTCTCAAGTACTGATTCTCACTGTTGCCTGGGAAACCAAGAGTCTTCAAGTGTTCTTCATACGTATCTCTGCTCCTGCTGCTGCTTTTGAAAATCCCATCCTGAGGTGCCAGGAACAGTTCCAGTTACTCCAAAGTGGGCCCCAAGTGCTGAATCTGCTCCCTCCAGGCACAAAGCTCTCCAGGTCACCTTCAAGTGATTGCAATAGAGCCAGGTGCTCTTCCCTAAGCCTGCTGGCTCAAACTGTTCTTCTCCAGGACACATTACAGACTTTACACACAGGCTCAGGGAAGAACTTGCCAAGTACTTTACACTGACTAAACAGTTTGCCTTGGGTATTTTCAGTGTTTCTAGAACTAGATACGAGGCTGAATAAAAGACATCACTGCTATTTAAGATAAAAATAGTGATGGTTTTTCACTTGCAAAATATATAGGTGAACACAATCTTAGATTAAATAAGACTCTTTGAGAGGTCCTACCCATGACTTGCAAAGTTACAGCTCTTGGGAGGTTAAGTAGAAAATAAAGGGTACCTGTCAGCTCACCACCAACACGTTTGAAGAGATTTGTTGGTTTCTATGGCAATGGGGAGGGTAATGTGGCTGCCTGGTTACAATTCTGACTGACGCACGTCTCAAACAATCGTTCTCTTCCTGTTCGTATGACATAAGAAAAACAGGATGCTGAGAGGTGTTTATCTGAACCAGCCAGATAAGCAACTCACTGACATTTCTAAAAGTATGAGATTTAACTAACAAGATGTTATAGATTTTTTTGTGGAAAAAATCCCAAAACAAACCAACCAACCAACAACCCAGCTGCTGCACTGCTGAATGTGGTTCAATTATGCATGGAAAGATCCTTTCCCCCTGAACCACAGGAAGCAGTTGAGGAGCTGTTATATGAGCCATGAATACCAATGGACAGTCTTTTCTAGTGGAAGATCCTGACTTACACAGCTGAATCAAACTGAGAAAAACAGCTCAGTGTGCAATATCCTCCTGCCTCCCAAAGCTGTGCTCTGGTCAGGGAGCACTGGTGGGGTGGGCTACAGAGAACCTGGGTGCTGCAATGGTCCCACTGCCAGACAGGGACACTGGGCTGGATTATCACAAAATCACAGAAACATTATGGTTGGTCCACCCAGGAGAAAAAAAAAAACAGATATAAACCACCAAACAACAACACAACACCACCCACCATGCCCACTACAGCATGCCCTGAAGTGCCTCATCTACACTTTTTTTTAACACCCCCAGGAACAGTGACTCCACCACCTCCCTGGGCAGCCCATTCCAGTGCCTGACTACTCTCTTGGTAAAGACATTTCTTCCCAATATCTTGTCTAAACCTCCCCTGGTGTAACTTCAGAGCATTTCAGGAAAGCTGGGGAGGGACTTTTTACAAGGGCTTGGAGTGAGAGGACGAGTGGTAGTGGATTAAAACTGGAAGAGAAGAGATTTAGGTTGGACATTAGGAAGAAATTCTTTGCTGTGAGGGTGGTGAGACACTGGCCCAGGTTGCCCAGGGAAGCTGTGGCTGCCCCATCCCTGGAAGTGTTCAAGGGCAGGTTGGATGGGGCTTGGAGCAACCTGGTCTAGTGGGAGGTGTCCCTGCCCATGGCAGGGGGGTTGGAACTGGATGATCTTTAAGGTCCATTCCAAACAGAAGTATTCTATGATTCTATGATTTCCTCTAGTCCTGACTTTATTCACTTGGGAGAAGATGCCAACACCCCCCTCACTAAAACCTCCTTTCTGGTAGTTGTAGAGAGCAATGAGGTCTCCCCTCAGCCTCCTCTTCTCCAAACTAAACAATCCCAGTTCCCTCGGCCTCTCCTCACAGGACTTGTTTTAACATGGTCTGTGGCAACAAGCACCATTCCTCAGGCCTTTCACTCAATCTGAGTAACCATCACAGGCACTTTGGAGCATTTTAAAATGTCCACAGGGGCCTGAGAGGGAACCTTACCACTCCTCATTGTAATTTCATCAATGAGTGAACTTGCAACCAGAAGCATACAGCAGAGTATGGGGCTGCAATCACTGCTCTCCACTAATTATCACAAGCTGGTCCAGCCCAGCAGAATGCTGCAGTTTAAAGCTGAAAACCAGCTCATGTCCAAAAAGCAGCAGCATCATCATCCCAGGGGTTGTTCTTCAGCAGGGGAAAGGTACCAGTCCTCACACCCATGGTCTTCTCACCTGTCAACATGGGCAGTAGACCCAGCTGTAAATGTCCAGCTATGAAAAGATAAGGGTAATGTAACCAGGAACAGGTTGAACATCCTGCAAGGGACACAAGTGTCAACTGATAGTTGCTTTGATATATCACTGCTTTTCATTTGGGACAAGAGAACACTTAGAGACAGGTATATTAGAAAAACCTGAAAGAAATACAACTTGGAAAGTTAACTGCCAGAACCTCCCTTGCTGTGGTAGCAGGAAGAATGGGGAAGGAAGCTGGAATGGATAAGTGAGGGGCTGGATGTGGGACATCCCTCTGTGTTTTTGGAGACATTTGGGGTATATAAACCACTCAGAGAAGAATGGTTTACATGGAATCAAACCAAACAAGGAGGAGAAGGTTAGCATGCTTCACACTGACTTCCTGAGGGATCATTCCTGTTGAGGAACTATTGAGGACTTCACTTACAGTCTCCTCAGTCTTCAGCCTCACAGGACAATTAATACAGCTCAACATTTTGGCTTGGGATGTCCAAGAATTAGCTGTTAACTATGAAACAGGAAAGTTGAACAATCTTTCACATACCTACTTGTTCATAGCGTTGCCTATTTAAAATGCACATATAATTTAAAATACAACATTCAGTAAGGCCTTTTGCATGTCATCACACCCCATGGAAGAACCAGACCACACTCCAATCATCCCAAAGTACGATCATGTCATTGCACACTGCTAGACACAGAGCCCGACACAAAGGACCTGATCTTCAAAATACTTTGGTTTATAGCACATCAGCCACCACAGACCAACTTGAGCACATGGTTAGAATAATAATGATGTAACAGAGAATGTAAAAAGTCTTAAGACAGAAAATGTGTACAATCAGATACTGAAATGAAGGATAATAAATATGGGGACTCAGTAACAGTTTAAACAAGCGAGCGGCAGGGAGCAGGAGGTGGACTGAGACAGTCCCAGGAGAGCACCCTGCAGTTGCTAAGGATTAAAAGCTCAAAGTGCCTGTGGACTGTCCCAACAGCTCCATCCCGCAAAGGGATCACACAGTGTGAGATGTGACTGAATGCAATACTTACCTTTAACAATTCTTTGTGCCATCTAGAGCATCTCCCACCCAGAAGCTACAACAGACTTTATGAGCCATAATAGCTTGCAGGTGGTTCAGTGGAAGCTGGCTTTGGACCTCTGGGAGCACAAACTTCCTTAGTTTGCTTCCTGGGAGCGTGCTGGCTTCCTTAGCACTGCAAAAACATCACCAAGTTTGACACAAAGCTACTTGAACAACCAAACACCATCTGCACACATTTGTGAGCTGCAGTTACCTAAAAACCTTTCCAAGTGGTCGCCCTCTTCTACCGCCACTTTCTTTATTTCAAAGTCATTTGAAATAAAGATCTCTGAAATCTCCCTATGAGACTTGCATACAGCCAAGAACAGGTTGATCTCCCAAATACAATCTTTTTAAGGTCTTTACTGTGACCACTTCAACACTTTCTTGCAAGTCAGTGATGCCACCAAGACATACCCCGAAGCAGCACTGCTGAATGAACCACCATCATAAAGAGCTGCCAACAGTGGGTGTTACTTCAAAGAAAACAGACTTCCATGTTTGTTTGTTTTTTTCCTTTTGTACATTGAGCAGGTGTTGGTTTCCTTAAAAAGCTGCACCTCAGGCTATACTTGAAGTTTATAAGGCAGGAAGATGTGGCACTTATTCCACACACAGGCACTGGGAAGTGAAGCAGTTTACCCAAAGTCTCCCAGGAGAAGTGAGAACAGGTGCCTGATGATTCTGACCTCCCTCATTTTCACAACACTGCAGATCCATCTGTTTTAGCAATTACTTCTAACTTATTGTGGCCTGGTATCAGCAGCTCTGGACACTCAGGGCACAGCCCCCACTGAAGGCACAGCCACTCCTGGGCAACAGCAAACTACAGGAACTCTCAACCTCCCCCACGAGCTGTGCCTGGGGCAGCCACCATCTGTGCAGTCTCCTCTCACCCACCGGGATTCCAGCTGCACCAGCCCCATATTCTTAGGGTACCAAAAAAACCCAAACCACAGTCAGGATTTCATTTACAAGTCAATTCTGTAAGAGAAGGCCTGATTTTCATAGTACTTTAGGAAACTATGGATAAGCTTTGCTACCTGTGTTACCCATTTCAGAACACACAGTGTAGAACAGATCGGTGTGAGAAAGTGGATTTCTACTTAGAGAATCACAGAATAGTCAGAGTTGGAAGGGACCTCTAGAGATCATCCAGACCAACTACCCTGCTAAAGCAGGATACCCTGAAGCACAGTCCACAGGGCTGCATCCAGGGAGTTTTGAATATCTCCAGAGAAGGAGACTCCACAGCCTCCCTGGGCAGCCTGTCCCAGGGCTCTGTCACCCTCACTGTAAGGAAGTTCTTCCTCATGTTCAGATGGAACTTCCCATGTTCCAGCTTGTGCCCATTGCCCCTCGTCCTGTCCCTGGGAACTACTGAAAAGAGTCTGGCTCCATCCTCCCTGCACCCACCCTTTAGATATTTATAGACATTGATAAAGTCTCCTCTCAAGGCTAAACAGTCCCAGCTCTCTCAACTTCTAAAAATTTAAGCAATAGGTGGCCCACACAGGGCCACCCACAGAAATTTCCTTGTATGTAAATAAATGTACTTTTATGTAAATTTTGTTTTGCCATTTGGTGCACATATTTAATCAGTATCAAAGGAACAAACTAGAAACCAAATCATTGTCTCTGGCTTGGCTAGTTTACAGATCAACTCCCGTTCTAGGAAGTGAGCAACCACGAAATCTCCCGACAGCCAAAGGCCCCTCTTCCAGTGTGACTCGCTGTTTGTCTTGGAAGTAGCCACGTTGAGTCCATCCCATTCAGCCTGCAAGGGAATGAGGGGCAGCTCGAAAAAGGGAAAGACAGAGACAAAGACAGACAGAGAGACACTGCAAAGGACTGAGAGACAAAGACTGGCGGTGGGATGAAAGAGCATGGAACGAAGGCAGGACCCGGCCAAGCCAAACAGAGTTTTCCTTGAGTGATTACATCTGCTGGAGAGTCCCCAGCTTGCACTCTCCTTGCTGAGAAATTCTGTTAATTGTGTCTAGGACATTCTAAAAATCCCAAGAAAAGCTCCTCTGTAATCATGAAAGCTCTGAAGTGCGTGAACTTTTGTTATGCTGAATTGCTGATAGTTTGCTACATTCTTCTTGAAGTAAAAGCTGCAAATTGCTTTACAGAAGATTTTTCTGAGGTACAGCCCTGCAGAGAGAAAACCAGTAATAAATCGTAGTATCTTTCTCTCCAAGAAAAAAACAAACAATTTAGAAAAATTCTGCTCCCTCCCCACGTCTGTGTAGCTAAGTACAAAGAGCATTCAAAGCAAAGGAAGAGATACCTCCTCACATTAGGCAAAATTAAAAAAGGTCAAATGAATGATCTGTAGAGCCAAAGGCTCCAGTTCTGTAAGACAGTATCACTGCCTGGAGCCAGCAGGACAGTGGCTCTCCCCCAGCCACCAAAGCCCCTCACTAAATGATGGTGGGGACCAGGCAGCTGGGCAAGAGCAAATATCCAGCACCCGAGCCAAGGCAGGGCTGGAAGTCAGGCTGCCACAGGCACTTTCTTGTACATATGAAAAACAATACTTGCCAGACAAAAAGATTAATACTGGGCAGTTTCTGAGTGGGCTTTTAAGAGCTGTGACGCTGCTGAGACCGGACACACTCCGGGGCTATTGGAACACGCTGCCCACTGGCTGCATAGTGGGGCCTGGCTCTCCTATCTGTGGCAAACCTTCTGCCAAACCTCCTGCCAAACCTCCTGGCAACCTCCCACCACTTCCAGCCTGCTTTCCCAGCACTCATTTGTACACTGCCACTCACCACGACAACTAGAAATACCAGAGTTGACACTCCAAGTACCCCATTTCTCTCCTCCGCAACCCAAACATCTGCCTGCAGGTATCAGGCAACCAGATACTTGTATTTACCAAATTGGAGGGTCTGTCATTGGAACAGGCTGCAAAGGCAAGGCTCAGTATTAAAGGACCAAAAAAAATCAAACCACAAGGTGAGCTGGGTGGCCCTCAGCTCGCCACCATTGCACACTCCTCCATGTCACAGGTGTGTGGTAAAAAGCATGACTTGGGGGGGACACCTAACACATCTGCACCCACAGAACAGCCACCCAAAGGTGTCCTTTGGCATACACGTCTTTTAAGTACTTTGAATAAATACCATAAATACCTGGCTGTATTTCACCACTTAGCTGGTGCAAAAGCAAAGTGACTCGTCCTCGTTACATCTCTACTGTGTATAACAGGCAAGTGCAGCTACACCAGCCAACCTGAGCCCTCCCCTCCCAGCAGCTCGTCCTGCCAAAATGCAGAGAGCCCCTTGCTGCCCCAGGTTGTGCAGGGTCCTCAACACAGCCTCCATGGGCCAGTCCCACCCAAGCTGTGGGCAATAAACTAACTCGGCCAAAATACCGGTCACTTCTTGCCGGGCCAGTGAATGGAACCAACTGAGTGAAGGGTTCAAGGTAGCAGCACTGGAGCAAAGAGTATGACTTATGTACCCTGGGGCTGGGTATGAGGGTGTGATGGAGAAGGGTAGAGAAGGCTGTCCCTTGCAGCCACAATTAACCCACTAGAGCACTCAGCACTTCCATTTGGTCCATTCTACCCAAACACACTTCCTTCCTTACAATGTGTAGAGATGCACATTATTAATTATGTAACAGGTAGCAATGCATGTCCTCCAATTAACTGCGTGGTAGCTGGGTACAATGTTGAGTTTTATGTGCTCTACAATGCAAAAGAGAAGGCTCCAACTTAAGATTAAACTCATACATCAGCCACAAGACAGGATCTCTTCGTCTGCTGCAGCACAGTATGGCCAGGCTGACGCTGCAGCACCTTGAGCAGGAGTTGCAAGCACTGCTGAAAGGATGCAAATGCACAGATGGGCATCAGCATCATCCAGATGGATTTTTTTTTTAAAAACTTATAGTTACTTTAAAACAGTATCTATCCTTCAGATAGGCAGCCTTTCCAGGCAGAACCTCCTCCTCTGCTCAACTCTTCAGGAAGCACAATCACTTCTTCATAGCAATGATCGTGCCATTTAGAAACACCAACTCAGTATCTACTGAAGGACACTTCAATACTGAGGCTGAAGGAAGCCTCAGTGGATCAGAACACCAGAAGCTGCTGAGGAAACTGGTGACAGTCAAGTGAGTGGAAGAGCAGGTGGCATCTATGAGATGAGGAACCTGGTCTGAACCAGTGAGCAAAGGGACCAATGGCTCTCCAGCCACTACCACATGGCACGGGGAATAGTCTGATGGACAAGGAGCACAATTTGGGAACATCTGCTGCAATAAGCTCAAACTTCAAAACCATGGAGGGTTCCCTAAAAACCAGTGGTTTGTTGAGGAGGAGGCTGGGGTTTTGTTTTATGCTATTTGCCTCTTGTTTTTGTCTTAGTGGATAACATTCATTTCCAGTAACTGTAGACCAAAGTGGAAAAGGAGTATTTAACAATAAAGTGCAAGAATCCATTATGAGTAATGGCAACCCATGTGCTTTTATGAAACAATAACACACCAACATAAAATAAATCAGTGCCTTTTAATTTAACAATGTAAATTACCCTCCCACCTGCTGTGACTCTCCATAAGGAGAAAAAGCTGGCTGCATATTTACCAAGCTGTCTATCCCAGTCTCATTCTGAACTTGCCTAAAGCCCTGGGGTTAGACTGTAGGACTCTGTCATCTCTTGCACTCATATGACCTAAGAAAGGGAATGTGGCCTTTTTCCCACAAGCCCAGAGTGAGAACATCATAAAAGCTGAACTTTAGCCCCCTTTTTGGGCAGGCAGCACAATAGCAAGGAGGATGCTGTTACTCCCTGGAGGCTCTGCTGCTGAAAAACATCACCAAGCTCAAGTAAAAGGTCAGTAGTTAGGATTGCATCTCTTGTTTTCTTCAGTTTTCCTCCTCCGTCAAAGGCAGTTAAACATTCTTTGCACACCCCCCTCCCTCCTTCTGAGAAATGCAGGAAGGAAGTGCTTGCAAAATAGTTTAATTTAAAAGAACGCATGATCACACACACAGCAAACCCTGCTTCAGACTCCGAGCAGGACATTTCTCTTGCCTCCCAGTTCCCACTAAACACAAACAGTCTGCAGTGGCAGAGCTGTCCTTCCCTCCCTGAACACACAGAGGCTGCGTTTTCACTCCCAAACTCTTTGGTTGAGGGGCAGACACCTCGGGTGAGAAGATCTGCACCTCTGTGCTGCAGGCAACCCCTCTGCTCCTACAGAGCACACGCACGCTGCAGGTTCTTGGCATGCTGGAGCAGAGGACATCTGCCAAGGGACTAGGGGCTGCTGAGCCAGGGAAAGGGGGATGCAGAACATCCCCTCAGGTCTCGAGGTGCTGCACAGTAACAGGCACCAAGAGGCACTAACATGCTCCAGGGCTGAGGACACAGTTTCTCCCCCATTCCTTCTCATGACTACTACTTGTTTGATCTTACAGTATGTTTTTCGTGCAATGTTTGTTACCTGGTTCTTGCTAGAGTTTGCAGAGGTTGTTTGGGACTGTTGGATTTAACCTGTCCCTCGTCTTCACTAGAGTTTGTAAAAGAACCAGAGTGGGAGGAAACAGCTCTTACATTCCATCCCTTTTTGCAAAGAGGAATGCAGAGACCAGCAGGCAATTCATGGAGAACAACTTTGTGAGCGCTCAGGTTATGTCCTCTGAGCACGTGTCCAATCTAAACATCATTCTTCTCACTCACTCCCTCAGTGTTCAAGTGTCCCTGGGCAAACAGCAGTTCCCACCACCAGCCTATTTTTCTGTTCAGAGACTTTGGCAGCCCCAAGGACTTGCCTTCCCTCGAGCCACAACCCATGACAGCCACCAGCACATGTCAGAAGGGGCTCGCAAGTCCCTGCCTGCTTTCACTTCTCTGAGAATCCCCAGTGCTCCTGGCCACGGCCTCTTGAATTCTGCCCCCTCGCAGCCCCCCCGCGCAGCAGCGCGTCGCTCGGGGCTTTCAGCAGATCCCATCCTGCTGCTGCTGCCCCGCGTTCCTCGCATTGCTGGGCTGGATTGATTTCAGCTTGGCACTCTTGGACTTAAAAGGGACCCTGTCAACAAATCACAGGCCTGTCTCTCTCTCTCATTTTTTTTTTTTTTTTTAACCTGTTGCTGTCTCAAAGCATAATTAGATTTATAAAATAAATAAGAGAGCAGTGCATGTGGGAACTGAGCAGAATTGCACCCGCAGCCCATTAGAGTGATGTCTTCTTCCTCCAAACAGGATGGCCAGGACAAGCAAAGACACAATAATTTACTTTCTAGAAGGAAATTAAGAAATTTTGCATGCTGTTAATGTGAGCACTTTCCCATGTACAGGCAAGCAGCTTCACAAAGGGGAAGATTAACACTTCCACAGAACAGGGAAATGAGACTGCCAAATGCCACAAACTGTCTGGGGACTTCGAGTCTATGGCAGGACCTGAAACTAGGTTGCCGAGTTTTGATTTTTTTCTTTTAAAGTTGACAACTTCAGTTGAAAGCATCTACTTGCAGCCCCAACGAGTGAGGAAACCTGATTTTTTGTAGCCCTAAGCTACTGCCCTGACACAGTTTTTCAGTTTTGCTCTTGTTTTCATGCACATACAGCTATTACTGCTGTTTATTATCTTTCCCACCCAGTAACTTTCACCTTCTTTTCTTTTTCAATTGGTGTTATTCATGTGCCTTTCTGGTAGATTTAAAAATAACTGTTAGCATTTCAGAAATGCCTGCTGATTTTAATCAAGGACTCCATAGTATTGCATTCTGTAAAGACCTTAAGTAAGAAATAATTTCTGTCCCACGGGGTACTGTAAAAGCATTTAAGGAGCTCACTCCCCACCCCATGCCTGTTGCAAGCCCAGACAAAGGACAATAAAAATGTGAAGCAGAGGAGAAGGAATGAAATAACCACAGAAAGGCACATCTGGCTGGGCAGATGAGGTGCTCGCACAGGTAGCCACAGGAGCTGGGGATTTTTTTGCTTATCAAGACTTACAGACTGGGTTTTATATGATTAAAAAGTACAAAAAGCATGGACTGCACTGAAAGATCATAGAATCATAGAACAGTTTGGGTTGGAAGGGACCTTCAAGATCATCTAGTTCCAACCCCCCTGCATGGGCAGGGACACCTCCCACTAGACCAGGTTGCTTAAGGCCTCATCCAATCTGGCCTTGAACACCTCCAGGGAGGGGACATCCTCAACCTCCCTGGGCAACCTGTCCCAGCATCTCACCACCCTCACAGGAAAGAACTTCTTCCTAATGTCTAGGCTGAACAGCTCCAACATCCTCAGCCTATCTTCATAGGGGACGTGCTCCAGTCCTCTGATCATCTTTGTGGCCTCCTCTGGACATGCTTGAGGAGTTCTATGTCCTTCTTATGCTGGGGACTCCAGAATTGGACCCAGTACTCCAGGTGGGAGTTACAAATGTGTTACAAGTCCAACCAGCACACCAGGCAGTAGGCAGATGGGGTTAGAGTGGCTGGATTTCAGTAGTACACAGCTGGCTTCTGGAAAGTCTTCACCAATTACTTCCACAACTCTAGCCTAAAAACCTTATCATTAAAACAACATATTCTTTCTTTATTTCTAGAGCCTGCGCTCATGTTCAAGTTCATCCCAACTTTGCCAAAACACAGCCTTAAGTAAATACTGTTTTGACTCTGAGTACACTGGGCACAACGCAAAGTCCAGCTGCAGAAATTACTGACAGTTGCCTTTTTCAGGGAGAAAAGTCAGAGGAAAGGGTGAAGTAATCCTGTAGTGTCAGTTAACTCATGAAAAACACAACCCCCCAAAATACTATTTTCTTACACTATAAAGAACTGCTGAAATTTCAGAGTAAGTTTTAAATTTACTATTAAGATGGACTCTGACTTGAATTTTACTCCAAACCCTCCACTGACCCAAACAGAGAAGACTTGGAGGTGTTTGAACTCCACATTAATTTACAAGCTGATGTGCTTTAGCTGACCCCAAGGTGTGGGCTCAAACAGAGTGCAATTCAACAAGGGCAGCATCAGCTTGAAAGAAGTGTTAGTGCTGTGGTAGCTGATAGTCTTTTCATCCCCCTCCTTCTATTCCAACTATAAACCAACCCTCTTGCTGTTGGACACAAGCTACTAGGAGGTAGTTTTGGAGTAGCTTGGGCCAAAGACCAATAGGATGGCTTCCAAACTACCTACTGGAGAAGGCAGAGTGAGAACATGGTAATGCTGACAGGACTCTGTCTGTGTGGATGCTCACATCCAGAAGGACTAACCAAGGTGCTCAGTCTTACACATAACACATTCAGGCTAGGTGTATAAGGAAAATTCAGCCCTAAATATTGGAGACTTGTTTCTCCATCAAGTTAGACTCTTGATATTCTGTCATATCCAGTTGTACAACTGGATTATACAGTGATTGCTCATCATCTCTTAACAGTCAATCTTTGCAGGCTTTTGCTATCAGAACCAAAATGAAATTCCCAGCTCCAAGTTGGTGAGACTGCTGAAGCCATACTGAAAAATGAAAAAAAAAGCTGTTTTAAGGAATGGTTAAAAAAAGGTTACAGAGTACACAGGTCTGAAACTATTACCTAAATATTATAATGTGGCTTTTTAACAAAACCAGTAGGAGGAGAAAGAAAAAGATCACAGTTCAGTTTGGAGTCTTTTCTTGGAGAGAGGCACAGAATCATATTCAGCAAAGGTGATTCATTTAAAGGTGAGGCCTCCACCTAACTTATTTCCTCCTTTAAGGCACCACAGATAGCATTTGCCTCATCACTGCCCTACCCTACAGACCTGACAGAACCCACTGCCAGACAACAGACACTTCCTTACCCCGTGGCCAGACACCTCACCCCAGGGTGCTGTGGCCCACAGAGCACCCCTGGTTGCTCCCCTGGTTTAAGGCTCCACCACCTGTCAGGCATAACACTAGCCCTTTTCCTTCTTTTCCCCCTTTTTTTCTTCATTAAGCTGCGTCTTCTAAAGGGGAATTTTGACTGTTGAAGTAGTTGATTACAAAGGGAAGGGAAGAAAACCCTCAGCAACCTGCTGTCAGACACAGGTCCCACGGGCAGGTGCAGGAACCCCGGTGCTTTGTGCTCCCGCCGCCTCCCGAGCGTTTCTGCCAGACGTGTGTTTTTCCCGTTGTGCTGCTGTGATTGTTTGGCTGGGCTGGGTGATGGATGGTGCAGAAGGCTGTGTCTGGAAATGTGCTCTCAAGTCGACAGGAAGCTGAGGGGGCCCTTGCCAGCACTTCCTTCCTGCATACAGGGGGAGGACAGAATGGGAAAAGCCTTGGCTGTCCCTTACCCTGAGAAAAGTGCTACCCTTCCAGCTGGATTACAGTAAAAATATTTTAATCTTTCAAAATATTATAATATCCTTCCTCTCTAAGTATAGCTACAGTGGTAGCAAGGCTTAGATAATGAAATGAACTAACAATGTAAAACTTACTGGGTGGCTACAGGGGGCTGGTGCTGGCAGCTGAACAAATGGAGGTCCAAACTTCAAGATCCCTATCTTCAGCCAAGCTCGAAATCACAAGTGGATCAGACCTGGTTAACTCAGGATCTTGTCTCCAAAAGTAACAGTACTAAGCACTTGGACAGAAAATGTAAGATCCTCACCAGTAGTACATTGGAAACCTGTCCCTCTTGGCAGCTTCAGTCCTGTGCCTGTTTCAGAGAGTGGATCTAAACTCAAAGGATAACATTTCTTACCCCTGCAAAAAATAGTACTGCAATGAGCAACCTGTGAGTATTTTGACCATTTCCACACATTTCTCAGGAGCATCCAGGATGGATTGCGTTACAGAGACTTTCCTTGAATTACTTTGGAATTTCCAAAGACCTAGCCTCTGGGTCCTTCTGTGGATGATTCATGAATCTGCATGACATCCTGACGTGTAATCATCATCTGTTCACAGTAACAAAAACACGTGCAGAGTATTAAAGAATAGATATTCCATGCTACCACAGGAATTTGCCAAAAATTTTCCATTCTTGAACTCCCAGATTCAAACCCATAGACAACAGCAAGATCTTAATTGTAGGCAGGTGCTCAGAACCCCAAACCCATCAGCCTGTTGGACCTACAGCCCAGCTGTGACAGCAGGAGCATGGGACAAGGTGGTGGCTGTGAGAACCACCTTCCTTGCTACCCCAGCAAGGGGATACCCTAGCAATCCCCTCAGACAGATATTGTTTGGACAAGTTTGCCCAAATGAGTCTGAAAAATGAAGGAAGAACCTCTTTGGACTCTTGACAACAACACAAAAATGCCCAAACCTGTGCGCAGACAGGTCTCATAAAGGCCTCTATTTCTGAAAAAGGAATCAGACAAAAAGACCTCACCCATTAACAAAGAGTAGGGAACAATGGAAACTGTGAAAAAATAGCCCTCACGTCAGAACTAAGAATGCCTCTTTACACAACCAAAAAAGCACACAGCTGAGCAAGAGCCCGGGAGGCTGTCAGGCACTGCCTCAGGCACTTCTCCTTTGAAGAAACTGCCAGAAGCTCTGGATGACACCAAATTCCAATAACCAAAGATGGGGATGGAAGTGAAGAGGAAATTTATGGCAGGACTGAGCTAGAATAAATAACAAATTGCTGTCCATTCAACCTCTCCAGTAAGCACCCTAACACTGAAACTTTGTGGGACATGCATGAAAAAATAGCTTGTGTGAGCATCTTCCCTGGCCTTACCTTATAGGGTAAAGCCATTACAAAAGCAATTAATGAGAAAACTAAACTATGAATAAAAGCTGAATGAGTTGTGTAACACACAGTAATAAAAATCATGTGTTCTTCTACACTAGTGAGAAGTCATAAAAATAGTTGTTATAAAAAGCCTCAACCTGGAAAAGAGTTCTAAGAAAACCAACATCCAGATGTGAACCAGGAAACCTCAAAGATCCAGTAACCTCCATGGCACACAACTCAGCATGGAATTCACAGGTTTTGCTCTACTTGGGGCTCAGCATTCTCCTCCAATAGCACTAAGGAAAATAAATGGAAAACAAATCATGCTGAACAAATAGGAGCAGACAGGCAAACACTTGGACAAGGAGAAAACTCACCCGTGGGCTGATCACTTGAGTCACTGTCCTGATTCATCCTCCCAAAGGTGGCACCAAATCAGGATGCTGAGCTTAGTGGTCTACAGCTCAGAGTTGGTAGCCCAAGCTCTTGCTTCTGAAAAGAAAAAATGTAGTGTAGTGAAAAAACTGCAGGAACTTCACCCTGTGTGACAAAGGACTCACCTTGTGTGGGGCCTGTTGTCCTTGTATCTAAGCAAGACAGTGGAGAAACTGCGTGCAAAGACAACTTAGCGTAGAAGCCATGGTACATTGTCTGCAGATCCCTGACCTAGATGGTGAATCAGTGAATTAAGTCAACTGAGAAATGCTGAAAAGTGGCATCTGAAATCTCATGCAAGTTAAAGCTACATGTAGTTAAGCAAGATCTGGATTCCTGGAATAGTCAATATTAGCTTTTGAATTTCAGTTGCGCAAACTGGAGTCTCTAACACTGTTTCCCTGATCAGCCAAACAAAAAACCAAACGTCTCTAACTTCCCAACTGGACTAACAGTCCACGTGAAAGTATGTTTTTGCTGTAGCTGAACATCTCCTCTTTGTTTGCTTGCCCTTCCACTCATCACATCTTCACTGTGGTAGAGTTGGGAACAGAACCCATGTCTCCCAAATCCCCATCCAGTGCCTTAACCACCACATCCTTCCTGCTGAATCACATCACAGAATTGTTTATCAGGAAGGAAATTCGCCCTCGAGAGTGCTCACTCTGAGTGTGCTGGTGGAACACAAATGCTTAGAAAAATAGAAATGGACTAGCAATAACAACAAGTGATTTAGGTCGCTGTACAAGAGGCTAAAGGTACACATCACTACAGTGGGTTTTGTTGTTGGCAGCAGTGTTAGCAAGACACCATCAAGCAGGACTTTACACAGAACACGCAGTGCATCCAGATGTCCTCAGAGTAACATTCTAAAGCTGACACATAACTTTGAAAACATCTATCCCACACTTAGCATTAGGTGTGTGTCACTCAGGGGGATTCAAGAGGTTTATATTCCTGCCAGGCACCATGGAGGTCACCTTTGGTAGCACCTCACACCAACCTGCTAAATGCAAGCAGCTGTAATGTTGTGATGGAGTGGATCAGAATTAACCTCAACATGTGGTACTAGCAAAGGATCTTCACTTACTTTAAGATCTTCAGCAAAAAAACCCCAAAATAAACAGACCCAAATCCCCCAAAAAAGCCAAAACTGGGCAAGAGGGCAAGATACCAAAAGCTGAACAAATACGTTTCAGTCTAAATGCAGTTTACCCCATAGTTGCCTAGAAAACAAACAACATAGTTGCCTAGTTCATCTGACCTGTCTGAGGACACAAACCCACTGAAATGGCAAGTTCATGCTCCAGGCTCTGAAGAATTTGGCCCTGCTCAGCAGTTGGGCAAAGGAGCAGAATTTCCCCACTTGCAAGCAATGGCTTTACAGGTTTTGTCCCACGGGACCCCCCACAGTGACTGACACAACCAGACAGATCCCAGAACTTTGGCAAGATTTGTTTTACACTCCCTGTCAAGTGTCAGAGAATAGAAGTTCCAGCAGGACTGACTCTTGAGGAGGGGGGAACCAAACCCTCCATCACAGCCTCCTGGGGTCATGGTGACACATCTAGAGCAGCTTTTAAACAGCACATCAAAAAGGGCCATCTGCGTCCACCACTCCACCTTGAGAACAGGCCCAAGCGAGATGTGGCCACCTCTGGTGCATGGGGCTGCCCTGGGACAGCTGAGGACCAGGTCCTCCCACAGACACAGGCAGGGCTCCATAGGCTCTGCTGGACACACCAGCCCCATGGGAAGGTACTCTTCTCCCCAGAGGAGCCTGGTCTGAGGGCAGTCATCTCACCACACACCCAGATGAACACCTGTAAGCTTCTGTTTCCTATGACTATCTCCTGTTACTCCTGTATAGAGTAACTCGTTTCTCTCTGGTGGCTGTCTAAAGAACTTCAGTGGCAACTTCAGATGAAGGCATCTATGTCCCACCAGCTGAGTCCCACCCACTATCTTTACCCCAAAGCTGAACACACTGGCTTCACTGTCCCACAGCACATCGAGAAGCACATCAGAACGTGTCAGGCAAAGCACTGATATCAAACAAAATCAAATGCCACTGCTTTAAGTTTGGTATTTTGACTCTATTATCTACTAATTCGTTCTGTGTTACTTTAGTTGTCTACAGTTTTTGTATTTATCCTGATACATCCACACGGATACAAAAGTCAGATGGAGTCAGACTCTACTCAGTGGTGGCCAGTGACAGGACAAGAGGCAATGGGAACGAACTGAAATATGGGAAACCATGTTTAAACATTAGAAAACAAAACATCAGCCTGTGCCCCCTCAAACCAGAACATTCTATAAGACTCCTTACATCCAAACCTTATTACCCAGAGGTAATGTCTGAGATTCCCAGTGAAACTACCAAGCTGTCCCAGCCTGTTCCCTGTTCTTCACCCCACCAGCAGTCACTGCACAACATCTGCCTTCATTTTGGTCTGTACCACTTTGTAGCTCTTCACATCACTGGCATCAGACAAGTCCAATAATTCACTAAAGTGAAGAAGGTACTTTGAGGCACTACTTCCTTTCTTTTCAACAGCAAAAAAGTCATACTTTCTCCTCAAGGCTTCTTTCAACCTTCACATTATCTAAAACCCCTCAACCCTTGCTTTTTACATCACACAAGAGTAATTTCACAATTAATAATAATTGTAATTCAATCGTTCCTCACTAGCAGGCTATACTCTCAAGTCCTTCCCTGTTATTTTTGGAGTCAGGATCAAGCTTGTGGGTTTTTTCCTGTTAGGTCAGCCCTGATTAGGTCTAAAACAAGTGTGTCCTGAGGGACAATGTAACTCTACATCTTCAGTCTCACAGGATGTTGTGATCAGTTTACAGCGAACACACAAGGTAACTGCTGTCATGGATGTCATCTGCTTGATCTGAAGCACAATCCATAGAGAAACCCAGCTAAAGAAAAAGGCTTCTGCAAAGAGCTGCCAAACTGCTTCTCCAAGGACTTAGGATTTTTCTGCAGAACAGGTGTGGGCACTCTTGACCTGGGGACTAGTGCCATGCATTATTAAGCAAAATGAGCTAATGATTGTACCCGGTCATCCAGAATAATTACAAAAGAACAGACTCCTTTTGGGGTGGGAGGGACCTTAAAGATCACCCAGTCCCAACCCCTCTGCCATGGGCAGGGACACCTCCCACTAGACCAGGTTGCTCCAAGCCCCATCCAACCCACCCTTGAACACTTCCAGGGATGGGGCAGCCACAGCTTCTCTAGGCAACCTGGGCCAGTGTCTCACCACCCTCACAGTGAAGAATTTTTTCCTAATATCCAATCTAAATCTCCCCTCTTCCAGTTTGAAGCTGTTCCCCCCTCGTCATATCACTACATGCCCTTTCAAAAAGGGTGGGCACATGGTCTGAAGCAAAAAGGATTAACGTGTAGCAGATGTTTGACACCTCCCTGCCTGCAGCACGTAACTTCCCCAACGGTGAGGTGACATCCAAATGGATGGGGAGGCTTTTTCACCTGCTGGGGTAAACACAGTTCACAATCCTGTGTCCTCAGTAACAGCTGAGGCCACAGGCACCTCCAGGCAGGGAGCTGGAGGCCTCCTTCCTTCTGAGCTATTTCAGTTTAAGCAGGATCATCACAGGGCTGGAGTGGGCAAGAGACTCCTGAACCCTCAGCTTTGGAGCCACGCTATGAAAAGCAGTAGATCTCTCTCCTGCTAGTTCATCAACTCTCTGCAGGGTCAGGTCCTCTGGCATTACCTCAAGCCCTGCCAGAGCTGGTGCTTTCCCTAAAGCCCACCAGCTGGGTGAAGAGACTGCGTGAAAACCTTTTATCTCCTCAGAAAACATCACTAAAACAGAAAAGCAGGTTTCTATTCCCCTTGGTTATGGAAAAAAGATTTGAAAATGTGAAGTGAGAGTAACTTAAAGCTTTAGAAACAAGAAGGCAAATACTAGGAAGCAGTTCATCTGTAGTCTCCTCCATACTATCATTTTTAAGCCTCTCTCACGTTTTTGCAACCTGACTTGTTTTGCTTTGTTGCTACGTACAGGCACATGCAGCAGAAGATAACCAGCATTACTGATCCCTCTGCAGAAGAAAAATGAGCTAGGAGTATGGGTGAAGGAAGTGTGGTCCTGGAAGTCCTAACAAAAGCATTATCTGAAGACCACGGGTGGCTTTTCATAGACTTTTACAGATTTTGGATCCTGAACTTAAACCCAACTCAGCAGCCCTGGGGTCAGAGTTGGCTTTTCCGCTCTCATCAGCCACAAACCCAACAGTTCATTCTTCACAGAGCACCAGCTAAGCAACACCACCCAGAATCTCTGCTCCACTCTTGAACTGCAGCATCTCAGACTTTAGTATGTCACGTATTACCTACAAACCCAGCCTATTTCCAAGCCTTCTCAGCAGCAAAGTGAGAAAAAGTGGCAAAGAAGCTTGTGGCCTCTTCACACCACAGGCTGAAATGCAAATTGCAGTTCCACTTATTTTTACACTCTTATCACAGAAATCTTTAACTGCTCAGAAATAGAAACTCCCTGTTAAAAGGACATAGAAACAAAAGCACTGACAGCAGTGCCTGCCAGCCCCAGGCACCCCCAGCTCCTCACCAGCCCCCAGCAGGCTGAGCTCCCAGCTGGACTGGGCTGCGTGGCACCAGCCCCGACGTGGGCACAGCAGAAGCAAGAGCTCAAGTATGTGAGTTGTAGTCAATGGGACAGAATCTGTTTGGAGGTCTGTGACTAGTGGAGTCCCTCAGGGGTTGGTACTGGGACCGATGTTGTTTAACATCTTCATCAACGACCTGGATGAGGGTATAGAATGTACCCTCAGCAAGTTTGCTGATGACACTAAGCTGGGAGGAGTGGCTGACACACCAGAAGGCTGTGCTGCCATTCAGAGAGACTTAGACAGGCTGGAGAGTTGGGCGGGGAGAAACATGATGAAGTTCAACAAGGGCAAGTGTAGAGTTTTGCATTTGGGGAAGAACAACACGATGTCCCAGTATAGGTTGGGGGCTGACCTGCTGGAGAGTAGTGTAGGTGAAAGAGACCTGGGGGTCCTGGTAGACAGGAGGATGACCATGAGCCAGCAATGTGCCCTTGTGGCCAAGAAGGCCAATGGCATCCTGGGGTGCATTAGAAAGGGTGTGGTTAGTAGGTCAAGAGAGGTTCTCCTCCCCCTCTATTCTGCATTGGTGAGGCCACATCTGGAGTATTGTGTCCAGTTCTGGGCCCCTCAGTTCAAGAAGGACAGGGAACTGCTTGAAAGAGTCCAGCGCAGAGCCACCAAGATGATGAAGGGAGTGGAACATCTCCCTTATGAGGAAAGGCTGAGGGAGCTGGGTCTCTTTAGCTTGGAAAAAAGGAGGCTGAGGGGTGACCTCATCAATGTTTACAAATATGTAAGGGGTGAGTGTCAGGGAGATGGAGTTAGGCTCTTCTCAGTGATGACCAGTGATAGGACAAGGGGTAATGGGTGTAAATTGGAGCATAGGAGGTTCAAGGTGAATATCAGAAAAAACTTCTTGACTGTGAGAGTGACAGAGCACTGGAACAGGCTGCCCAGAGAGGTTGTGGAGTCTCCTTCACTGGAGACATTCAAAACCCGTCTGGACAAGTTCCTGTGTGATGTGCTCTAGGTGACCCTGCTCTGGCAGGGGGGGTTGGACTAGATGATCTTTCGAGGTCCCTTCCAACCCCTAGGATTCTATGATTCTATGATTCTATGAATGAGGCAGGACAAGATCCTGCTGCTAAAAGCTGCCTTCTGCATCAACTCATTTTAGAATCCCAGACTGGTTTGGGTTGGAAGGGACCTTGAAGCTCATCTCATTCCAATCCCCCTGCATGGGCAGGGACACCTCCCACTAGACCAGGTTGCTCCAAGCCCCATCTAACCTGCCCTTGACCACTTCCAGGGATGGGGCAGCCACAAACACCCAAGGCAACCTGTTCCAGTATCTCACCACCCTCATAGTAAAGCATTTCTTCCTAACATCTCATCTCAATATCCCCTCTTCCAGTTTCAAACCATAACCCCTTGACCTATCACTGCATGGCCTACATTTTATTTCCATTCATTCTAAGAAGATCCCTGTTTCTCTGCTTCAGTTTAATGGAATTTTTATTAGATTACTATTAATTTTTGATCATTTATGGGATTAATTTAACAATTTCATACTATTTTAATCATAATTAGATTAATTGGAACTGCTGAAGGCTCAAAACAGAACAAATATGGCAGAAACCAGCAGAACTACACCATTCTAGTGCACACCCTCTGGCTCATTAATTCTGACACAAAAACTAGAAAGCAGCTGACAAAATATCAACTGATGTCTATCAAAGTCAACTGGATTATCAAGGCTATCCCCCTCAGCATGGTGAAACCCACCAGCTTTACAAGAATGTATTTTTTATGGAAGTTCCTGTCCAAGTTTCTAACATCAATAACCAAATTGTTGCGACCCCAAGAGCATGAATAAAACCTAAACCCGTGGAGAAAGCCCCGCACACCAGAGAACATGTCTTCCTCCACAGGTGCTGAGTGCCCAGCACATCGACAGCATCAACAGGATACCAAGAATGAAACAGTTGTGTGGAGGTACCAACCATGCTGAGCAGTATTTGACACCAAGAAGTTCGCACCCAGCCTTTCATGCCCTCCAGCTGACTGTGCACATCACAGGCTGCAGCTCATTTCTGTGGGTTTTACTCCTGACAGTTGAGTTGACCCTACATTACAAAAGTAACTTCAAATGGCCGGGTCACCACTTCCCTCCCAGCCAGGATAAACAGTTCCCCAGCAGCATCTGACTGAAATTATTGCAACAACACACCACTCCATTCCATCTGCAGTGAGGAGAGTTATTCCAGAGGGTGGGCGGGGGCAATCTAATAGAATCTCTTGCAGTGAGTTGAGTCCTCCTTTCCAAAGGAGGGGAAAAAATTTTTTTTAAAAAATAAATAAAAAAAAATCACAGTTTGGACTTCAGTCCAAAGCCCAGGAAGACCTTTAAATGTGATGCTTCCGTGATTTCTGCCCCAAAATTTTCCTGTTGGAGGGACAACGTGACTCCTAAGGGATGTGGGGGTCAGAGGAGAGCAGCCCAGGCACATGCACGGGTTATTTGCCTGTTGGGGCTTTTGGCAACAATAACACTTGCCCTTTACCCTTGTAGCTCTGAAGAGTCATGGACAGGTTGGATGAAAGAAATACTTCACATGATTCCTAAGCATTCCTGCAACCTCCAGAGCTACCCAGGAGACAGTTTGCTATCTGCCTTCCTGGAGGCTAATTGCAACAGAGCATCTAAGGAGGTGGCTCACTGCATCAAGACAAAAAAAGAAGCCTGGCAGGGGCCTCCTCTGTCACCTCACTGCTGGCTCTGAGCATCTTCTAAAGGCTCCCGAAGGACATTCCTCATCACCTGCAAATTCTGCTCCCACCAAGAGGCTCCTGCAGGCTGACAGCACACACAGATACAGGCTTGCCAACACATCAAAGCCTGGGCTGCTGATCGCTGCCTTTTCTTACTTCCCCCCACCTTCCTGAAGTATGTGTGAAGTCCTCCTGTTCTGCCAGCAACATGAATGGGCACCACCTCGCAGACCAAGCTCTCCCTGCTCATCTCACACTTCTTGCGCCTCAATCACATTCAGTCTCTTGGAAAACTCCTCCTGGAAATAACCAGCACCACTAAAGCCACTGCTGAAACTCAGGGCAAGGCTTTGAGGGTGTTTGTCTTCGAGGTGGTTCTCTCATGGTGCCCCAGCCCCACGAAAGGATGCTGGCTCCACTACACAAGGTGCTGTGGTTCCCACCTGCTTTTGCCTTCGGAGGCTGAAGGACAGTGAGGTTGTTTGATGGTCTCTGGCACCCTCTGCTGACAAACCCCCAGCGACCTGTCCTGTCCCTGCGAGACCATCAGTGCCCAGGGCATGCAGAGAAATCTCAGGCTGCACTGCAAACGTAATCCACATCTCTTTTTCTAGATGAACATGTAATAACTAACATTTCTTTTCTCTTCTTGAATGGCCAGATACTTCTGCCAAATTATAGTAATCACAGATGCCCCTTCCTCCCCTCAGTTTGCTCCAGTAGTGGAGCATTCCATGTAAAAGAATGTGCCCTACACTCCTATCTCTGGTGTTACCTAAAATCCCTTTGTATGTCTCATCCTTTCCACCCACCAACGACCTCCAGCACCTTGAAGCAGCATCTGTGCTCTCCCTTCTTTCTGAAAAGGTATGTACCAGGGAGGTGACCTAAACTCCAACAGCAATTTGAAGAATGAAAAGTGCAATAAACCAAAGCACAATGTTCCTGCTCAGATATCAGCTGGCAATAAATGGGTCTATCATCCCTGGCAAGGAACCACTGAAACCCTTCCAGTCCCACTCAACAGTCCCCACCTCACACTTGTCACACAGCATCTGTAGCATTGTGACCCCTCCATGTCCCTGAAAGGGCAGGAGGACCAAGGGGTGAAAGAGAACAGCAGCAGTGGAAGCCAGAGCTGTGCCTGGCAGGGGACCTCTATGCCACCCTCTTCCTGGCACCGATGAAGGGAAGACATCCCCTCAACACACCTTTTGTGTGTCACACATGTACCCCAGCACCAATCCTGCCCCGTGTCCAATGCCCAGTGTCTCACACAGAGGCACATGGATACACAGAGATGTTTGAACGTGATCAGTGGAGCCCAAACCCTCTGTACTCAGCAGACACCAGAAGTGAAGGGGTTTGCTCAGCGGAATCAGGAACACGACACATCCTGACCCTGCTCTGTTGCACTTGAACATTCCTGTGGAACAATGAACACGGAGAACAGAGAATGTTCTGTGTAAAGGCAACAGCGAAACAGAAACCTAATCTGCTGAGATGTGTTAACTTTAGAGATAGATTTTCAGCCTTGTTACTGTCTACATTTTTCTGCTTGTTTTTTCTTTATCCGTGTGAAGGAAAGGCCAGAAGAACAAGCCCTGCCCATGCAGCGGGGTTGGAATTCAATTATCTTTAAGGTTCCTTCCAACTCTAACCATTCCATTCTATGATAAGCCCTGCTTGACAGTCAGTGCACGCTGGGTAGAGCAAGAGACAGCTCACAGGATGAACGGTCACATACACCAGGATGGTCTAAATGCTACTTCAAACACATACAGGTTGTACTTAACCTACCCAAAGGATCTCCACTTCATTAGAAATAATCCCAGAGGATCATTCCACCTCCAAACCAGCATCTTAATAAAAACTATGGAAGCTTTGGAAATACTCAATGCAGAATTTCAACTAGAAACAAAGTGTAAAAAAAAGTTCTCAGCAAATAGAGCAACAGGTCAGGGTGAGCACTCTTTACAAACTTAATTCCAATTCGTTGGTCACTACTGAAAACTGCTATAATATAAAAAAAAAAAAAGGAAAACTTTAAAAAGCCAGGAGACTAAAGAATCAAGCTGATTGTAACAGTAACATGTAAATCCTTGGTCCTAGGAGACAGACTGTGGTTACTTTAAATGCTGACAATTCAGTACCTCTTGAGCTCTCTCAAATTAAAAACAAGCTTATTTTGCTTTCATTTTTCCAACCCTAGTATAGTCCTGTGTTAACACTGTAAGCACAACACCACTGGGGACTCCATCTGTGACTTCATTACTTCCCAAAACAGAGCCAAGGCTGTTTCATTTTGACTTCTTCAGGCCCTTTGTCTGCTTCCCAGCAATTTGACTCCAAGTTCAGACACCGCTGGTAAGCAACGAACCGGGCGTTATGAACATGTCTGGGTGCCAGAGAGTGTCTGAACCTTCTCCCTCCGATGGCTGAGGAAGCTTTATCATCTTTATCATCCTACATTTTCTTTTTTTAACATGCATGAACCATCCTCCAGGCTCTGTCAGGCTCTGGCACACGGAGCTGCAGCAGCTGAAGACACTGCTTTCTCCAGCTGTTTGTCCCACCTTACTCTGCCAGGAGACAGCACAGCTGGCTGGGAGCCTGCACACCCCATGCCTCAGCTCTCAGTTGTGGCGCGGTTAATGTGAACAGCGGGTGAAAGTATTTGTGCAAAACTGCTGGGCTCTGGGCTAGAGAAACTGAGCTGCAAGGACACATTCCTTCTGCAGTACTAATAAACCGGGGGGGACAGTCATCTCCTGAGTTCCTGCCGCTGTTTGGCCAGAAGACATGACTCAGAGCACCAACACAATCATCCATGCGTGCAGGAACACGATCTGAACTCCTACCTCCTGCTGAAAACTTCACTTTGGGGGTTGCTCACAAGGGATCAGGAAGAGAGACTGTACACTAGAAAGAGCAATCATGTTGGTAAAAGTGCAGTGAAAACAGTCCCCTCCTGACTGACAGATGCTCCAGCAAACTCCCAGCCAAAACAGACACAATTTTAAGAATCATGGCATTTAGGGGAGGGAGGAAAGTTTGTCTTTGATAAAACCACCTCTTTTTTTTTTTCTTAAAGACTTGAAGCTTTCCTTCTCCTGATGGCTCTGCTTGAATAGCTCCAGCTATAGACACAACACTGAATACATAAGCCTTTACAGGATGGATGAGTAATTTCAGCAAGCCAGTAAATTTTCTCCTCCTTGATCTCCTTCCCTTGCTCATCTCCCCTTTCTATTCACTCAAAGGAGCTTAAACTCTGTCGTGTTGATTCCTCCTTGATTACTTTCACTCTAGATCATGTCTAAACCCTATTGAAATCAAAGCAGAATAATCCAAGGATTTCCTCTCAACTCAACATTTCCTCTGTTATCCCTGTTGTTAGCAAATCCCTCAGATCCCAACTGCCTGCAGCTCCTCATCTCCTGTCCTCATTCAGAGTCACCAGCAGCCTGCCCAGCCCCGGGCCAGCAGCTCTGCAGCTCACACAGGTTTCAGGCAACACTCAAGTTTCTGGGCAAGCTCCTTTGCTCTCTCCCAAGGGCACTGCTATTACATCTCAACAACATTTTCAGAATTCAGGAGCCCCACAAGCTATTGGCATTTTAATTTCCATGTTATTTTAGCAGGTTTGACCTAGATTTTCTTCACCATTTTTTTCTCACCTGAGATCTGATACACCTTGTCAACAAGAAGCTACCTGTTCTAGTAGGTTTTGCCTCTTATTTCTGTTTGTCTTTTACCCTCATCATTACCTGTGGGTCCTCCCATCTCCTTCAGGGAATATCATCTTTGTTCAATGCTGCGACAGAAGGCAGCAAGGAGGGAGGAACACTGGATGACATGGAGGATGGAGAGGCAGGAGCTGCAGCAATGAAAGATCAACTGCTGACATCTAGGAACAACTGAAAAGCTAGAGGAGACCCTGGCTTTGCTGTGGCTGAAGATCCTGACCACTATGGAAAGCATAAATTAAGACCGATTACAGGCTTGGCCTTGTTTGCCCACTGTCTGAGAAGACCTCTGTCCTGACCAATTTCCCCTGTTGGTTCCTAAGGGTCTGTCACTCCCCTATCAATCCTTCCGAGCAGGGGTTCTCACTGTTCCTTTCTGAAAAAGTTTCATTTTCACTGTCATCACCACATGACATCTAGGTCAATTAAGGCTGGTCATCAAAGTCAATTCTTTGTCAAGCTTTTAGAGCATGAAGCCAGTAACTCCACCACATTCTCCTTGTAGGCTTCCTCATGCTTGTACCCACAGCACAAGAAACAACATCCTCTTGGAGAGCCAGGATAATGTCAAATCCCACAAAGTCAGAACAAGGTTGAGTCACATTGTTCACCACACACTGTGCATTGAATTTTGATCTCTTCCAAAGCCTTATCAGTGTTATCTACACTATGGCCTGATAACAAGGTGCTTTCAAAACTCCTCTGGGGAGAGCTCTTCCTCACCCTTATTTTCCCGAATAAGCTTGGAGAAGGTCTTGACCAGAAAGCAGGCTTTGAATGCAGTGATTAAGCCATAAGTAGGATTAACAAGGTCATCTTTGGTGGCATAAACAGCTTTCACACGGGACCTTGGTTTGTGATCAAGTTTGTGGGAGATGATGTTGTCCAAAACAAGAAGAGTTTTGAAAGACCGTTCTGTTCTCCTCACAGCATTCCTGGAAGGTCGGCACCAAGAAACCACTCCTGAGGAGGGAGCCAGGTTTTTCCATAGGACTGAAAGATGGGTCTTCAATAACCTTCTCATTGCCCTTTGGTCCTTACGATGATGAACAGGCAAGGGCTTTCCAGCCTCCTACTGCATCACCACCCAACAAGTGGGTCAGACTGTCTCAGGGGAACAGAGCACCCAAGTTCAAAGGCTCAGGATAATTTTCAGCAGCACCATGCACAGTCACTTTGAAACTGTCTGCTTGGATCAGGAGATTGCAATAGTTCCAGAAGTCTCTAGTGTTATCTTCAGAAGAAGTTAAGAAAATGCTGTATTAGCCAGCTTTTCGACTCTTACACATCCATAAACAATATTATGAACCTGAAAGGCATGTGTTTTTCTCAGTATGATTTATTAGTTGCAGTTATAGTTGCAATAATCATGCTGTAATTTCTCAGAAAGTGCTACAGTTTATGCATAGTTTTAACCACCTTTTGAAAGACCTTTAAGTAATGATGAATCGACCCATAAAATACTACAAATGTTAGAACTAACATATTATTCTCCTTTAGGCATGGGCAGGAATATCTGATTTATGTCTGCCAAATGATTTGGCATCTGAACAACTGGCAACAAATTCAAAGTGAAACAGCAAAGCTGTGGGCAACCACTGGAAAGATTTGGATTCTTTCCCTTTTCAACATGAAATGCCATGTCTGCTCTGGGATGGTATAATCTAGTTCACTTGTTCACAGGGCAGCAAGTAGCTACATCAAGATAGTGTGCATCTGCACTGCTTTGCCACAAAGCCATAAAGCACCTCTCTCATTAAGCACTATGTACACACAAGTCCACACTTGATCAAAGTAACCACTGAAGAGAGATCTCACCCTGTAGTGCCCTCCTGCAAAGCTCTTCACTCTGTGAATCTGCAGATGCCTAACAGAAATTGCAGGGTCTGAAAAGCAAACTGAAAGGGAACCATGACTTCTCCTTTGGTATCCCTAATTCAGCCAGCACCACTGCCATACCTCTTGCAGGCACCATAAGGTGATGTTGTGGGAATCCTGCTTACTGTGCTCAGTGAGAAGATGAGGATACTGCACAGTCTGATCAAAATCAGCAAAACTGATGCATATCTCAGCTGCAGAGAGATCAGCTCTTCAGGTTCCTTCTTCAACCCCAAAGAGGCTGCAGGCTGTGCAGGACCAGCGTTGGGCACGCTCTGAAGGATGCACGCCGACAGAAGCGTTGGTGCCAGTCACAGCAGAAGGGTGCTTGCCTGGCCATTGTTTGCACTGCACTTCTTTCCTGGGCCATGCGCTTTCTTGGAAGTTTGTTAAACTGTCTTAAAAGTTGGTAGGAATGATCCTAATATCATCCCTTCCTCCACTTCTGTGCCTTAATGGCCCTCCACATGGGGAAGCTAGGCAGTGTTATTACTTAACTATTTATCGTGGCTTTTTTTTTCCCTGCATGCTCTCTTCAGAGAGGTGCTCAGCAGAGAGCATTTACTAGCTCAGAGAAAAAGTGCCCTCAATCCCTTTGTCAGTGGAAGACATCTCAGGCTCCCTGCAGACACTAACTTCTGGACTTTGACAGGTCAGGCTTTACAGAAAATAAATGAGGGCAGATATCCATAACCCCACTGCTGCCACCATCACAGCAGCAATACCTGAACCCAAAATAAGACAACAACCCAGGCACCAAAATGGCTCACTCCAGCTTTGAGTGCTGCTGTTAGAGTGTGATGGGAAGCTAGAAATGCACTCGAGTACTTACTGCTCATGTTCACTACCCGAGCAGCAGAGCAAGGTCTCCTTTATCTAGTGCCCAGCAGCAGGTGCAGCGCAGTGCAAGGCAGGGAGCTACGAGCACAGCTCTCCCTGCAGGGTGTCCCAGTGAGGAACAGAAAACAGGAAAGGGGCTTACTAAAAAAGAAAGGTGCTAGCTGAAAAGACCGGCAACACTGCTGCTTGTTTCTTCCCATATGTCCTTTGTGTTGTTTGAGGTACTTCTGGATTCAGTGATGCACCAGCTGCATCCCCTGCAGAAATGCAGTCCTGTTTCTTAAGGCTGTGTGTAACCGTGGGCTGTTGCAGTCCCTCCTCAGGCTGTCAATGGGAATAAGGTGCAGGAAAGTTGCTATTAAAACTCATTATCTGAGAGGAAATTTCTCACAGCCTGATGGTGGTTAAGGAAAACATGATTTGGTTAAAAACCAAGAAACTCTACAATAGAATAGGGCACTGATGCAAGGGGCAGAAGCAGAGGGACTGCTCAAGGTGCACCACTTCAAAACACATCTCTCTGAATCCTCGGAAAAACAGACCTCCTGAGAAGTGAGATTTTCCAATCTCAGGAGGATGACATGCTGCAGGCTGAGGAAACCACTCACTTTGTTCACATATAGGGCTGGATGGACACGATGCACTTTAGGATGAACTGCACCATTCCCCCCTCCACGCAGGTAAGTCTGATCACACAAAAGCTTCTCACTGTGCCCCAGAGCTTCTCTAAAGCCTTCTGGGAAACAAAAAGGAAATCTGAAGCGACGTGCTGAAAATGGAGACTTGCAATGTCCTAAGAATTATTAATCACTTCAAATGCTGAAACAATAGCCTTTGTCAAAGCTGTGGGTGGTGAAGTTGGCACAGGTCCTACTGAAGGGAAACTTGACCTTCATTGGTATGAAAGCATGAAGCAGCATCCTGTGCTGATGAGATACTCAACCTGAATATTTCAAGGTACGTTTGCCAGCTCCTTTAGCCCAAGAGTTTGTGCAAAACAGGAAGACAGAAACAGCCTGGGCCAACAGCATCCTGACCCAGACACCAAGCGGGTGCAGCAGGAGAAAGCTGTTCATCGGTGGTCATTGATATTTATTGGGAGGAAAAAAACATCTTTTACAACGTTGTGTGTTCCTGTAGGAAGCTATAAGGGAAATGTAACAAGCGAGGCACTAATATGGGCTCTACACACTTCCGTGAGCCCTGTGAGCAGCAGGTGACAGCTGTACAGGCTTGGCTGTCCCCTGCACCTGCCCAGGACAGCAGTGAGTGCCACTGGGGCAGGAAGGAGAAGCAGCAGAAAGAGGCCCCGAGAGGCACAGAGGCTGTGTCCAGATAAGATCTTGGAGGCCCTAGGCTGCAGCTGTGTTTGTACATTTCAGTTAATCTTAAGAAAGGCACTAACAGCTCATTTTCTTGAGGGTTAGGGCTAACTCACGGCTCAGCCATTTTAAGGAAGGAAGACTGAGAAAATGAACAGTGGTACCTGAGCCCACAGCATTTCTGACCTGGGCTGAAATCAGCGTTTGTAGCTTTATTGCCTTTTCCCCCTCCGGGGATGCTGGATGCATTGTCTTCTCCTGCACGGATGAGGAAGGATGCTGACGCATGGCACTGCCTACCCAGTTTGTCACACTCAGCAAACAAAAAGGAAGCTTGGAAAGGCGAGATCAATAACTGGAAGACACAGAGGCAGTTTGTCCCCAACGCTGGGCAGTTAATCCTGATGCGTGATCCCCCTGTGAATTTCAAACGCTGGATACATACTGGCTCTGGCAGTGACTGAACATCTAATGACACACTCTCTGATAGATTAGAAGTATTTGTGTGGTCAAAAAACACTACAAAGAATGAAAAGCATCCAAGAAAAAAATACCAGGAGGCTTGAAAAAAATACTAAACACTAAGAAATAAGCCACTTCTTAAGTGTTGGCCTAAGGGTGCGATACAGCAACATGACAATTTTATGGAGCTTCCATAAAGGAAGTTGTATTTGCTACAACATTATTTCGTATTACACAGAATGTGTTGTGTGTAATTATTTGTCAGTATTACAAAGGCAGATGGAAATCTTAAAACAAGCAAACCATTGCAAGTGCAGCAGGATGTTAAATGTGCATTATTTCACAGCTAAGATGGAACACTACTAAGTACTGAGTATCGATTTGATTTCTGTATACTCCTAGGGTTGAAGAAGATATACAGACTAGACGCTAACACCAACATCTCAACATACTGCTTGAATTCACTCTCTATTCATTATTTCTGGATTTCAAATCGGATTTTATGGTCCCAGATTCAGAAGCAAGGCGAAGCCAGTGTCATACTGTACTTATGGCCACCACAACAAGCATTTTGAATTCCACTGTTTCACACTCACTTAACTATGCATAATTAATAATCTCTTTACACAGATTCTTATTCTGGTCCAGTTGAGAGTCTGTGGGAGGGAATTTAACCTGGCAATGCTTGATACAGATTATAAATAAGGAAAAAGGAGCAAGAGAAACGCTATAAAGATAAGAGGACTGAGGATACCAGAATACATACATAAAACAATATCCCTTTCCAAGTACAACTTGCATTGCCTCATTCTTTCTGAATGCTCAGAACTAGTTCACAGGCAGCTAAATTATAATTTTGTTTCTCATATAACAGAAACTCAATTGAATATGCTCAAAGTAACCAGCTCTAAGACTTGGAACAGTGCTCTGGAGACCTCCAGTGCTCCTCAGGAAAAAGGAAAAGCAGAGCACTAGCACGGAGGACGTGCCTGCTGTACTAAAAGGCAGATGCCTTCAGAGCGCTCTATGTTCAGTCATCTCTTTATCAAACCCTTAACTAATTAAACAATCCTCTTGTCAAAGAGGACAGTCATTGTTTGTGTGACCGATGCCCTGTAAACATAATGGGATAATCTGCCTTTCTCCTTTTTTTTCCCCTCAATTCTTCTAAACAGCTGGGGGATGCGCTGCCGGCTCTCCAGGAAGCCTCTGCTCATCTGTCATTCCTCGCTGCTCGCAGCACTCCGCTGCTGCACGCAGCATCAGAAGCCAAGCTCAGGACAATAACGCCTCAGATACACCAACAATCAATCTGATTCCGTGCCATTAAAGAGCCCCCAGGCCTCTGAAGGGCTGAGTGAACAATTAGGAGGGGAAAAGAAGTGATTCCTGGAGAGAATTGACAATTCAAATTATATTGATCTACAACTGCAAAAGATGCTAAAACGAAAGGATTTCCAGTGCTCTCTTTTGACTTCAGTACTGGTGAAGAGAGACCTTGCAAATGATAAAGCTTTGATCAGATGGCATCAGGCTTGCTCATACATCTGCAGTGACAGCAGCACAAGCTGTTACTCAACTGTCAACGACACAAAGTCACAGTTTCAAAGCTGACCTCCAGCCCCAGGTACCCAGGGCTCAGCTCAGAGCAGCTCAGCGTCTGAACACACCACGTTTAACAGGAATTACAGAGGGCAATTATTCTCTCATGTGAAAGGAGGGCAGTGCTTCTGTAGGTTGCAAAATTCAAAGGCTTCTGGGTACATGTCCTCACTGTATTCCTGAGGCAGGGGGGACTCATCCTCAGTGGACTTCAGCGAATGCACTCCAGTCATCCCAGGCAGCAGAGGTGACAGCTCTGTCACCCCATACACATGATTGTGACAAAAGCCATCCCCTGTCTCAGCTCTCCTTCATGAAAATAGCTGTTGTCCTACTCATACCACCAGCAGCAATCTAGACATTTTCTATAGGAAATTCCAACCACCTGGTATTTGAAATTTTTCATTAAAATACAGCAGCCTGAAACCACAATGGTTCACTTTGAAAACACGCAGATTTTGCAGAACTGTCGTTCCCAGGAGAGAAGCAGAGAGCAGGCTGGTGGCAGCCCCCGCTCAAGTGCAAGTGCCACTCCCCAAGCTCTAGGGACACAGGCTGGGACAGTCTGCTCCAGGGTGCTCTGGTGACAATGGCCACACATGGCCTCGTCTACCAGAACTGGTGATAATCACAGTTTCATTTGATGTCAGGAGATTCATACCTATCTGCTGGTTTGACTAAGGAGGAAATGTGGTATTTTGGTATGACAGCTGAGGAGGGGGAAGGGGAGGCTGAGTAATATCAAATGCAAAAACTCTTCAGTGACCACCAAAATAAAGCTGAAGGCCCTTTGCAGAGTAACCATCGTTGGTTGTATTGTCAGAAAAACTCTTCACTAACCACCCGGGCAGTACCGACAGCACCAGAGCTGAGATGGGGCAGCAGAGGATGAAGGGCTTAGCACAAGCAGGACAACTCTTTTCTCTCAAAAAAACTCCACTCCACCACAGCCCAGCTTTGAGAAGAATCCCTCTCCCCTGCTTCTTCACAGCATACTCAAATGCCCACTTCAGGCAGTAATTCCATAACCACCTAGAGCCCTACTCTGGGCCAAGATGGAGAGTGAAACAACCTCCCTCAATCACAGCCCCATGGAGGCTGGCAGAGCAGGAGTGTGAGATACTGAAGCATTGCATGCACCCTCCTGAGGAGCTCTGGAGGTATTCAGGTGTCCATCTGCCTGGCTTCACTCAGCCCTACCTTGAATGAGTAGTCAGTTGGCTTTAAGCTCCTCCAAAGGAGACACAACAGTAATGTGTCCTGTGGTCAGGACAGAACAAAACCCAGGAGACAGCACGTACAATACAAAGGCTGTTTCTTTTTTCACCTCATCTAGACCACAGCAGGGGAAAAAAAAATATGCAAAACTGCTCTATTTTTAACCTACCACCAAGAGAGACTTTATAGAGCCACGCTCAAATCTGAACAAGTTCCTCATCTCAATCCAAGTTAAACTCTGCAAGTGTAAAGAAGACATCCCAAATGGAATATAGCAAAGCCAAAATGATGTTATCCTAGCAAAATTGCAAAAATTTCCATATCTGTAACAAAGCAACTAACAATATCAGCCTAAAGGCTCTTTTTCTTGCTTTCTCCCTTTTTTGTTTTGTTCCCTTCCCTGGTGTTCCCTCCCCACCTCATCACTGCAGCCAAGTTTTAAACAATATACATGAAAATAGCAGCTTTCAATCTGTTCTTGGAGTAGCCAAGTTAATGAGGCCACATGGCATCCCAGGGCACTGAGGAGGGAAGGGTTCAAAATGCTTGTTAGTGCAGCCTGCACGGCTCTAAAAAATGTGAAACATTTTGAACTGGCAAGCATTTCACTTCCTTTCTCCCCTTCTCTCCAAGTAAGAGAGCATTCAGATCTCCAAACACACATTGTGGAAAGAATGAAGCACTTGTGGAAAAAGGGAAAGACCCGTTTGCCTTTCTAAATTTAAAGATTTATAAATCAATGCAAATATTTTTTCAAAAAAAGCAGAACACTTCTGCAAGTTATACCACAGCAATCAAACAGTTGTTGTAGAAACAAGTACCTGTTTTTCCTGACCTACATTTGCAGGTTGGCAGGAAATCAAAGTTCATGTCAAATTAGAGCAGATTTTGAACAGACTTGCATGCACCCTCCAATCTCAGCTATTAAATCTCTTTGGCCCCTGCAAGTTGTTCTTTTGTAGGAAAGAAGGTATCACTTTTTAAAATCCCACATGCTCAGTATTACACCAATGAAGCAGGTAGGCTTTTTGTTGTAATGCTAAAAGGGGGAATTGATTTTCTATAAAATCTGGTTCAACTAGAGACATTTTCCTCTCCTTGAACTGCTGTATACATTATCTACTATATTTATAATAAAACCCATGCAGTTCAGCAGACCCAACCACAAAAAACAAACGAGTCTAGCTTTGTCCTTAAAGGCCTGAATATGAAAAGGCTCCCAGGGAAGAGCAGCCTGCGTGGGTCTGATGTTTATATAAACAAACAGCAACCGACCAACTGGCATTTTCTCGGCTGAGTTCAAGACAAGCACTCGCAGACAAGGCCTACACACAAGTAGGCCATAGTTACAGCAGCAAAGGAAAACACTTTCATCTGCTTCACTCCTTGCCCCATCACAGGGCCATTTGCTTCCTCCTTGAGTCATTTTTTTCATAGAATCCCAGACTGGTTTCGGTTGGAAGGGACCTTGAAGATCATCTAGTCCCTACATCCCACCATGGGCAGGCACACCTCCCACTAGACCAGGTTGCTCCAAGCCCCATCCAACTGGGCCTTGAACACTTCCAGGGAAGGGGCAGCCACAGCTTCTCTGGGCAACCTGGGCCAGTGTCTCACCATCCATAAAGTGAAGAATTTCCTCCTAATGTCTCACCTAAATCTCCCCTATTCCAGTTCACAGCTGTTCTGCCTTGTCCCATCACTCCCTGCCCTTGTGAAAAGTCCCTCCCCAGCTTTCCTGGAGCCCCTTCAGGCACTGGAAGGTGCTCTAAGGTCTCCCTGGAGCCTTCTCTTCTCCAGGCTGAACAGCCCCAACTCTCTCAGCCTGTCTCCAGAGCAGAGCTGCTCCAGCCCTTGGATCACCTCTGTGGCCTCCTCTGGACTCGCTCCAACAGCTCTGTGTCCTTGTTGTGTTGGGGACCCCAGGACTGGACGCAGCCCTGCAGGGGGTTTTTAGCAGAGTAGAGCACAGCAGGACAATCCCCCCCCTTGCCCTGCTGGTCATGCTGCTGGTGACAGCCCAGGACACGGTTGGTTTCTGGGCTTCAGCACATGTTTCTGGCTCATGGTGAGCCCCTGATCACCCAATAGCCCCAAGTCCTTCTCCTCAGGGCTGCTCTCAATCCATTCTCCATTTTCCATCTGGGAATGTCTTTTACCTGTTTGAGAGTGCAGCCCATTCCTGGATTTGGAATTTTGGAAGGGGTCTCACCCACACCAGGTGATGGAAAAGGCTGCCGTGGGCTGCAGGGACAGGAGAGTGACTCTGCAGAGCCCTGCCAGATCTCAGGGCTGTGCCACCCACTGAAAGGCTTCTCGGAAGCCAAGCTGGTGTGTGGGTGCAGTGCTGCACCCTGAGCTCCCCGAGCACAGAGCAGGGACAGGCTCACCTCACACCTGGCACAGCAACAGCCTGGCTGGGCTCTTCTCGTGCCCCTAGGCCACCACTCCCTGCTCCTGGGAAAGCAGCGCAGAGACACTCAGACTCAACATGGAAGCCATGTCAGATCCAGGAGGTTTTATGGCCTTGGCTCCCCATGCTGTGATGGCAGCTGTACCCAACCTCTGCTGGCACGGCACTCTGCACAGGTTGGTAATGGCATCACAGCAAGGCTCTCTCTGAATCTACGACATCAATAACAGTGATTTGACTCTACCTCCTCACTTTCTCCCTGTTATTTGCTCCCTACGCCGCCTCACTCTTATTACTGCACTCGCAGTAAATGAGGTTGTGCTGACTGACCCCAGGTTCCACAGCGTTTCTTCCTTTGTGATTTGCACCTCTGTGACATAAAAGTCCATCGATCCAAGAAGAAACAGACACTGAGAACAGCAGTGGTGGGACAGGACGAAGAAGAGCTCATGTTCAGGAGAACTCAACTGGAAAGCACAGCACCACAGTCAGCCTTGGAAATCAAGCCAATTTTTCTATTACAGCAGGAGATTTTTTTTTCCCCTCAAGACCATTAAAACCACCTCATGGAGAGAAGTGCACCTCCCCATCTCGACCTCCACAAGTTTTATTAGCTGCTGAAGCTGAGAACCATCACACTCTGCTTTTGCAAATATCTGGTTTAACATAAGCTTGCAAAAACTGTGTGTGGAGGAAACACATTTTAAATTTCCTTTCTTTTCATGCCCATTTTCAGATCTCAGTAGTTTCCCAATGTCCATATTTCACTAAAATTAAAATCACTGCATTGCAAAACACATCCAAGACAAAAGTTTCAATTAAGCTTTTTTGTTAAAAAAAAAAAAAAAAGCCATGTTTTTCACAATCATAGCAGGAATTCTTTACAATTGCATCTTCTTCAGGCTAAGTTAAACGTGCTCAAACACACAGTGTATGCAACCCCCCGAGAACACATCGGTGAGCAGACTTCCCACCCACTCACATCCACGTGAATCAGAAATCACTTTGGAACACGTACCACAGACAGATTTATTTTTCTCATGCTACCTATACTAACCAGACCAAGCCTAAAAACCTCACAGTACCCTGCTGAATTCCAGTCACAGCCTGAGATGAAGTATAAGGAGCCAGACATCCATTAGTGGGAATCTAAACAGGACCGTGTTTTGGGAACTGCTGTTTTCGCTTATGTTTTTTTGATTTATACCTCAGAACTGCAAAACTAATGAGATTCTAATGAAAAGTGGGACATTATTCATTTGCTTTCCCCCCAGGAGGGTTGGTTTATTTTCAACAAGCATGCTACTGATTAAAACAAGAGGTGATGGCTTTAAGAAGCTGAAACAAACCTGTTCCCAAATGTGCATGGTCTAAAACGATACACTGGTTTCTGTAGTTTACTGTTTCACTACCTTTATCTAAGCTGTTTTGTTCAGATATGTAATTTATTTTATTTTACTGGTCACAACTACAGAAACAATACACATCTGTGTCTCAAGTAACTGCACTGAATTTTTTGTTAAAAAAAGTCAACCCTCTGGTTATTTTGCCTCTTCCCTGCCCCAAACAAATCAGTCAAAAAGTCTGCATGAATGTAAGAAATAAAACTGTTTGCCACAGTTTTTTAAAGACTAAATGACACCTAAAACTGAGAAACTAAATGTAAAGTAAGATGCACGTATAATTAAAAATAAGTATCTGTATAGTTCTTACTGAACAGGTTGAAGTCTAACCTCATATATTAGATATTTTTCAAAGTGTATCCACTGACTATCAGCATTAGATTAAGTGACCACTCTGAAAATAGTTTTATCAATAACACACAAGTCTGTAGCACAATGGTTAAGCTTCCCAGCTGTAAAGCTTTCCAGAATAATTGTTAGTCAAACATATTCTTAACATTTTCTAACCCCCAGTGTACCTCACAGGATTTATATGCAACCAAGAGCGTTCTTCATTGCTGCCTTTCATTTCCAGTACGGTTCAGACAGTGCAGTGCTCCTAAACCACACTGTCTTCCATCTAGAAAGACTCTGATTGGAAATTCAATCCCTTGATACAATAGGGTCACTGAGAAATGAAACACTAAACCAAAGCTTTTAAATAGGCATTTAAATTAGGAAATTAGTTCTATAAACATAAAGCATTTGAACTGTCCATTTGTTACAGATAACGCAGTAGGACCACCAATTACTAAAGCCATGGATTCCAAATTGGCAGCATTTGCTTTCAACATTACATCAAAACCCTGACTCCACCACGCAGGAATTTAACTCCTCAAGATACAAAACAGAAATGCACCGACTACAAATTATGGAGTGAAAAATTTAATACTTTATTTATGATAGCACATTCAGTTACTGCCTCATGGCTACATTGCACACTCCAGAGACTTTGATTGCAGAGGACAGCTTCTCTGCAGCTGAGGTTGGCCCAGTCCCTTGCCTCCTACTTCTTCTTTTCCTAAAAGTTGGGCACTAACAGCATCTCTGTCCTTCAAGCATTTCACCCCAGTAAACGAGATCACCTGGAGGTTTTAGGGGGACAGACAATTCAATCCACTAAATCTAAAATACCGTTTTCTTTCTGAAAGCGATAAACAATTCAATCAGTGATCCTGCAGCATTCAGCTGAAGATGAATGTCCCACAAAGAAAGCATAAGAAAGATAAATTGTTCCACCCAACTGAACAAACATTTCCTCACAGTCACACCCTCTTTGCATAAAAGCAGGAATCTTTCTAAACTCATACTGAACAATTCTAGTGGAAGGTCACAAACAGTAACAATGGATAATTGAAGCAATAATCAGGCTTAGCAAGACAAAAATTAAAAGTAAATTGCTCATCAGTTTTTTCAAACTGCCCAAGCCTCAGTAAGAACATATTTTGGACAGAAGAGAATTTGAACTTAAAAGATTGCAACAAGCTGCTATTCATTAAAAAAAAAAAGTCTTCCCCCATTTTGGTACTGTGGGATTTGCTATAGAGCAATGGGATTTTGTGGGACAAAGGAAGATTGAATATAACAGACTTGCTGAAGAGGTAATATGCTAAAGTATTTGGGAATTATACATATTCTTATGCTGCTAAATAATTCTCCATCCCCAAATCCAACAAATCAAAAAAAACAAAACAAACAACAAACCAAATTAAGGGAGTGGGAGTTTTTAGCAGGGTGTGCAGTGATAGGATGAGGGGTAATGGCTTTAAACTGGAAGAGGGGAGATTTAGGTTAGACAGTAGGAAGAAATTATTCACTGTGAGGGTGGTGAGACACTGGCCCAGGTTGCCCAGGGAAGCTGTGGCTGCCCCATCCCTGGAAGTGTTCAAGGGCAGGTTGGATGGGGCTTGGAGCAACCTGGTCTAGTGGGAGGTGTCCCTGCCCATGGCAGGGGGGTTGGAACTGGATGGTCTTCAGGGTCCCTTCCAACCCAAACCATCCTATGATTCTATGAAGAAAGAACAGTTTTTGCAACTGTTTTAGGAGGCTTAAAGGAACCACCCTATGGGATTTTCTTTTTTAAAAGTACATTATCCCCGAAAAAATACTTTGCATTCTTAGCTGTTGCATTTATAAAGTTTTTACAACATGTAAAGCAGCTACAGCATGCTGTGAGTCCAACACACCTGCAGCAACCTGGCACAAGGAGATGATGGAAATATAGAACCAAGCACACAAAACACATTGCCAAAGACTCCAAAAACGTGCAGTTATTTTCAAAACTTGTATCTCGGGGGGGTTGGGTTTTTTAGGTCTTTTAAAAATATGCAATTTAAACCAAAGGAGAAACATGACATAAAATACAGTGTAATAGATACCAACTTTATCCATAGCACAGTAATTACAGGGCAATGTTAACTGCAGTTCTAGAGGCAATATCAGAAATGAGACAGATGCATTCAAAACAACTTTCAAGCCACAAGTGAGACAACCAGCATCAGCACTCAGCATCCTCCTAGCCCACCTCTCACAGGAACACGTGACTAAAACATCCTAATTTAAACCCTCCCCTTTGGTTAAACAGATCTTTAGACAAAGAGAGCTGCTCCAGACCTCTTCCACCTCCCAGCCTACATAGAGGAACCTCCAGGCTGAACACATCTATACACAGCTCAGGTTAACACCCAGCTCACAGTTCATCCCACTGGCAGTGCCCTGCTCAGCATCCTGAGCTTTCAGTGCTCCCACCTTGAAGATCCAGGAATGGGAGTAGTGTTGGGACCACCATTAGGATTAAAAAAAATAATAATAAATACAGCCAGGATGTTCATTTGGAGTTTTTACTGAGGAATGAAATCAGATGAAGAACAACTACAAACACTTCCTTCCCCAGGGTCACCAACTCCAAAACCGAGGGTGATGCACCAGAACACAGAGCGGTGCTGGGACCAGAAGCCATGGGATGAGAGAGCAAGTGTACCAGGTGGTGGTACCTCTGTTCTTCAGATGGGAAACTGAAACACAGAGGGAGACAAAACATTTCCACTACCATGAGGCACATGCCTTGAGAGCTCAGGATCTTGTTTTGTTGGTTTGTTTTTGTTCTTTTTTTAAGGCATTCAGCTTGACCACACAAGTGGTAACTGTGACAGATGGGTTTGTCACCAGGTATCTTTTATTAAACTATCCCAATCAAGATGGTGGGAGAAATGAAATATTTTAGGCAGAGAAGCATATCATAGGTACTAAAGCAGAAGGAGGGATTTTGTGTCATTTAAACCTCCTCTTCAATCCACTGATCATCTTCCACAGGTTATGAACTACTTACACCTGGCTCCTTCCTCCCAAAAGAGGCTTCTCTCATCATGGCTTTCCTCTACCAATCCTGCTCCCCTGACACTACCCTTACTCCTCTCTATCCCACAAGTCACATTGCCTTTTCCCTTCAGATAATTTAATTGAAACTCTGAACAATTGCTATGGATGTGCTTAACTTCAAGACAGCTGCCTCTGTATGAAGACCTCTATGGAGGAAATAATAGAAATCAGTTTTTTGTAAGGAATGCAATACACATCTTGGTTCTCTCTACACCTCAGTACACGCTCTCGTTATGGTGACAAGTGAGACAGCTTTGACAGACAAGAACTGTCTCAACTACACACTTCAGAGCACATCCATCTTCTACACTGTGAAAAGCAACACTTATTTGGAAAAAAAAAAAGTTGGTATATGTTCATGTAATTAAAGACTGTCATAATTCACACCCTCATTGTGGTAGGTTGGTGTTGTGCAAGCATCCTCAACTCCAGCATTTCCTCATTTTAGGCTACTTGTATTTGAAATCTCTATAATGTTTTTATTGTACTGTGCCATAAATTAATTGTGCAGAAAAAGTAATGCCTTTAAAAGATAATTCTTCAGAATGAAAACCCAGCTAGATCCCATGCTAGAATGAAGCCACAACCCCTGGCTCCTCATTCACACACCAGTCCCAAGACAGAAATGCATCTGTGAACAAGCTTGAGCACATAAGCACTCTCACTGTGCTTGAAGTTGAGCACATGATAAAGCACTACACACTTTAACAACTCAAAGCTACAGAGGAAAATGCACGGGGCTGAGATCAAAGACAAGAAACTGTAAAGTAAATGGATTCGGGAAGGGCTCTGGCTGACAAGTCAGGCATTCACACCATCAGAGGTCCCAACACGGTCTTTTTCTCCCTCATTCTCACACCAGACAAATGAGGAATAACATTGACGCCATTAGCAATAACGGGGAGATAACGGCATTGTTCCTTGCCATGATGCACGCCTCGGGGCGTGGGTGTTCCGCGGGTGGGTCGTCATGGAGCTGGATCAAAAGCCGTTGTCAAGGGAACAAGCAGGAAAGGTAAAACAATGGCTGAGATAAGAAGCATCTCAACAAATATGCAACCAGATTTCTGGGTTCAGAGCTGTGAGGAGGCAAGAGTTTGGCCCCCACCCTGGAGACACCGTCACTGTGCCAAGGCTGAGCAGCAGGAGGTCAAAGGAAACGCTGAGACCTGGAGGACCCCAGCCCGAGGAGGAGGAGGAGGCAGCAGCTGGAGACCGCCCGGGTGCGAGCGCGGCAGGCAGGCCAGGCAGGGGGACAGCGATGCAGACAGGGACAGCCGCCCTCCAGCCAGAACCGGGGTGAGTGGGGCAGAGCAGCTTCTCCAAAGCAGACAGAGAAGAAGAAGGGGTAAATGAGAGCTCTATGGACAGGCCTTTTCCAGGCCCTGCTCTGTGCGCTTCACAGCAACGGGCCCCAGAGCAGCAGGCACTGCCCGCGCTCCATGAACAGCAACACTTCAAGATATGGAAGGAGCTCATGAAAGCCTTCTTGCAAAGCAAGATTTCTTGAAAGCAGCCAACTTCTCAGCCACAAGATCCCATCTAGCGACCTTCACCCAAAAGCTCCTTCTTTCTAGGAATTAATGACAAATTGTTCGCCTGCCCTGGCCAGCACACAGCAGCTCGATTCTCGCACAGCTCCGTACGGAGGGCGCACTCAGCAGCGTATCATCTGCTCCTGCAATTCATAAGCTACAAATTGAAGAAACACACCAGGAGCTCAAATGAGTTTCCGAGAACAAAAACAGCTGGTAAAGAAACAAAAGCCAAATATTCTCCTGGCTGCTGGCTGCATTTTTTTATTTTTTTTTTTAATTTAGCTTGAAACAAAATGAAAAAAATCTGCTTGGAACCCAAACAGTCTCTAGCTGAAAATGTGATGTCTAGCCTGAAAAACAGAGGCTTCTGGACACAAAGCCAAGCAGCACAGGATTCCCATGGACCTGGTGTTTCTCAAGCCCTTAATGTGGTTCAACTTAGGCAAGTGGTTTTAGGATTCCCAGTTTAAAATCTACAATGCACATATGCAATTCATTCCAGTTTCTTGTTTTATTTCTTACTTCTCCAACCAACTCCAAATCATTTTACGAGTTCTTGCAATCCGGTACTAATCAGTTACTCATGTTGCAGGAGTCCCAGCTTCCTAAGAAGGGCTCCCTTTGCGCAAGAAGCCAAGCTGTGCATTTTGCCAGAAGCAACAGTAACTACCTGATAAAATCAGAATGCTTGGCAGTGTTCAATGCATGATTACAAGATGCAGAAAACTTCTATCCTAATATACAGCACCAACCATTTTCTATAACTCTCCTTTTCTATCAGACTCATCACATTAAATCAAAGGCAACTCCTCTACTAACCAGGACTCCTGTAGTTGTCTATTTTTGAGAAGGGGACTTGACCAAGTGGCTTCAGGGAAAACTCTGGATAAATTTTCATCCAGCTGTAGGGAAGGAATTCCTATGCAAGAAACACCACCGGGTTAAACCCTTAATGGAAGTGTGGCAAAATATAGACTGTCAGTAGTTTCCCACCACATATCTGATTTGTTAGATGAAATGCTGAGAAGACATGGCAGGCAAGGGCACTTACTTGTAAGTGATTTTGAATCAGTAAGAAATGCTAATGCACAATACAGGTTGTCTCTTTACTTCATTGCTCTTCTTGTTCAAAATGCAGGTTGTCTGAATAAGAGACCCCATCTGCTGTGCACAGCATCAGCCCTGAGACACTCTGTGAGGAGCAGCAGAACCACGTAATGTCTTGCAATGGGGAAAACCCACTTGAGGGGCAGCTCATCAGAAATGGGAGGCTGAAGCAGACACATCCTCTTCCACACTCCAACGTAGATAAAAACCTCAGGTGTGGGGTAATTCCTGCACTTGGCTTCCACAACAAGGTTCATTGCATGTAATAACAAAATCCAGTCAGCGGAGAACAATAAAGTTTTCAGGGGACCACTTAGCCTGTCATCACTCACCCTGTAACAAGCCTCTAGCTGCTTGCCATTTCCTTCAGCTTTGTTGGTGAGTTACAGACCTGAACAGATTGAGGAAATTGGTTTGGGTTTGATCATAAATGTTCTCCTGCTGGTGCTGGATGCAAAAGAAACGGTGCTGGTATCACTGCATACCCTGGCACCATCAGTTCAAGGATCCAAGAGCAAGCAGTTTTTATCCTTCTGTTTGAAAATCTCAACTGCTTCTCTTCGCAGAATGTGCTCAAGGTGAAGCTTGTACAAAGACAAATAGCAAATGACTCAAGTTTCAACCAGGAAAATTCTGGTTAGGTATTAGGAGACATAAAATTCACGCGAGTAGCCAAGCATTGGAACAGGTGTCTGGAGGGATTGTGGTATCTCTATCCTTACAGATCCAAGAAGGGACAAGGCCCTGAGGAACCTGGTAAAAGTGATGTTGGTCTAGCCTTTGAGAAGACAAGGCAAGGACATTCTCCAGAGTCTCTTCCTGCCTAAATCATTGTAAAATGGTCTGGGTTGGAAGGGACCTTAAAGATCACCTCATTCCAACCCACTGCCATGGGCAGGGACACCTCCCACTAGACCAGGTTGCTCCAAGCCCATCCAACCTGCCCTTGAACACTTCCAGGGATGGGGCAGCCACAGCTTCTCTGGGCAACCTGGGCCAGTGTTTCACCACCCTCAAAGTGAAGAATTTCTTCCTACTGTCTAACCTAAATCTCCCCTCTTTCAGCTTAAAGCCATTACCCCTTGTCCTATCACTACCTGCTCTTGTCAAAACTCCCCTCTCTCACACCCCCCACCCCCCCAGCTTTCCTGTAGCCCCTTCAGGTACTAAAAGGCTGCTATAATAATCACAAATCATGTTACTATTTTATGAACTTCCTTTATGACTCCCCATATTTAGCAGGTGGGGGCTACTGGATGGGCAGGATGCAGTATTTTCAACACACAGGTGACACCTGGCAGCTCATCTCCATTTTGTTCAATTCCAATAATGAAACAGCCCAAAGACTTGCAGGCATGTTAGCTGGGCCACAGCCAAGGTGTCCTGGTTTGAGCCAGGATGAAGCTAATTTTCCTGATTTTTTTTTTCCTTCAGTAAGCTTTCTTTTGACTAGTAGCAAGTGTTCCAGCTAGTGGACTGGTAACACTGGAATGTTTATGTTTCTGCTGAGACTCCAACATCGCTCCTTCCCTACCTGGGTGGGAGGGGATCAAGAGCATTGATGTCTCTGGTTTAACTGCCAGTCCTGAGTCAAATTGTGACACAAGGGAAGGTAGCAAAACTCGAGCCAGGCAAGACAAAGAGGAAAACTGGGTGTAAAGGTAGAGAGGAGATGTTGAAAGGTGCATTGACATCCCTCATAGCAAACTGAATCTCCACTGGTCAACTCAAAAGTAATTATCAACCTCCCAACAGGAGGTTACTCACTCACCCTGGCTCAGTGTGATCCTGTACCAACAAGCCTGCCACAATTAATGTCCAAGAAATCCCTCTTCTCAAATCATTAGAGAAATAGTTACTAGCCCACATCTCTTCTTCGTGTGGCCTCAGCTGTGATTGTTCAGTAAGGTGTTAAAGCCATTCTGGGCACACTGGCCACCTAAAACACAACTCAATCAATCTTTTTTTTGTCTGGCAGAAAACAAACATTCAGCACATTACAAAAATACAGCTCTCACTGTGATACCAGCATGCAGCTATCTGTACCTGGTTTCAACAGATGCCATTTCTTCTGTTATAGAACTCCTCTGCTTCTCATAAAATACAGATTATAGATATGGGGCATCCAAAGATAACTCAGGCTACGCTATCTCCCATATTCAGTGGGACACATCGCTGCAACACATTGGCACAAGGACTTGAAGACTTACTGTGACACCAGAGTGACCTCTAAAGATGAAGTTTAACTTCCCCTCAGAGTCACCCCCTGCCCCACTGCAGCTAACACGACTGACTCTGCTGGAGTGTCCTGACAGGACGTTCCCACAGGCCAGCGGTGCTGCGCTCGTGTGTGCCCGCACACAGACACAGTCTTGGCTCAAAATAACCCCAAAGCATCTGACTTCTCTGGTGAGCAGCAGATACACTTGCCAGGACTGGAGAGGGGGCACATTCATTTTGGTAAAAGGTGCTATTTGAAACATATGCAGCTTTGGTTTATTTGCTTGCTGAGCCTCGGGAACCACACGCTGTTATTACTTAGCATTACAAGCTTACTTTGCAATGATGACTTTAGCCACCCATCAAGCACTCCTTTTTGTAAGCCCTGTAAGTTTTAGGCTCACCCCAGGTGTTTTTAAATGTTCCTCAAAGGTGAAGCACCAGGAACTCCATTCTTCACCAGGAAGCCTTCACCAGGAGTCCTCTTCAAGGAAATAATCTCCCTGCGCCTCCAGATGCTCATTCCCCATACAAGTCAAATGATAAACTCCAAGATCTCTACTGAGGAGTTTTCCCCAATTATCCAAATGTCAAGTCCCACTGAGACCTGAAGGCACTGAGGGTACATTGTCATCATTCCAAAGACACAGACAAAAGGATAAACAAAGCCATCACCAGTGTGGCATTAAAGGACTCTGTAAAAACCCCAGGGTATAAAATAATTACGAGAGCAATCACTGCAACATTGAATTTAAATACTTCAGTGATGGAATTTTTCCCAAGAGGAAGAAAGGAGACATCACTTCTAAGAAAGGATGTATGTTAGTAAAACAAGTAAGTGTAAGTCACCAGGAAGAACATTATTCTTTTATATTCACATCATCTTCAAGAGCAGAATAGGTTGCAGCTAATTTAGTCTTTTTGCAAATAGACATTTCCCAGTGTCAAATTTTAAGGAAATGGATAGAAAAAAGTGTTTGCCATCTAATGCAATGGGGTTTTTCTCATGTTTTTGAAGTTATTAGTAGATTGCAATCTGCTGTAACTGGGTTTGAACCAAGTTTTCTGACTCTCCTAAACTGAATTTGATTTTTTAAAAAATATTTATGACTTTTCTAATGGCTTTTCATACAGATACTCTAAAGCCACCGTCCTAAATTGACATGTCTGCGTACAAGAACATCCCCCTTGCTGAATGCATTAATAATAGTTAAATGACCCACGGTCACTAAAGTTTGAGCAAGATTTAGGAGACCCCCAGCTGTGTCATCCTGTCACACGAGTGGGAGTACACGTTGCATTACTCTGACAGATAAAAGGGTTGCAGCCCCCTGGGAAGAGCCAGTGAGATCATGCCTGAGATCATGAGAAAGATGCCGCCCCTGCTAGGAATTATCATTGACTTTGCAATCTTCAAATGCAAGCAGTCTCCCTCGAAGATCTGAGCATAAATGGCTCAAATATTCAGGGCAGCAACAGTTTTCACCAGAGTTCAATATTAACATTTTCTAACACATTCTCACCACCACCTCACAATCTTTAGATATTCAAATTAGCCACAGTTCTGTACATGTTTCAACAGAGGCAGCCACCAGCTGAACAGGACCCAGTCCCATGGGAGGCAGCCAGAGCACTGGCCACAGAACACCCTTCACAGAGTCACAGAATCTGAGAGGTTGGAAAGGACCTTGAAAGATCATCCAGTCCAACCCCCCTGCCAGAGCAGGGTCACCTAGAGCACATCACACAGGAATGTGTCCAGGCGGGTTTTGAATGTCTCCAGTGAAGGAGACTCCACAACCTCTCTGGGCAGCCTGTTCCAGTGCTCTGTCACTCTTACAGTAAAGTTGTTTTTCCTCATGTTTACATGGAACCTCCTGTGCTCCAGTTTGCACCCATTGGCCCGTGTCCTATCACTGGACATCATTGAGAAGAGCCTGGCTCTGTCCTCCTGACACTCACCCTGAACGTATTCATAAACATTGATGAGGTCGCCCCTCAGTCTCCTCTTCTCCAAGCTAAAGAGACCCAGCTCCCTCAGCCTTTCCTCATAAGGGAGATGTTCCACTCCCTTCATCATCATGGCTCTGTGCTGGACTTTTTCCAGTAGTTCCCTGTCCTTCTTGAACTGAGGGGCCCAGAACTGGACACAATATTCCAGATGTGGCCTCACCAAGGCAGAATAGAGGGGGAGGAGAACCTCTCTTGACCTACTAACCACACCCTTTCTAATACCCTTCCAAGGGGGGAGCCCCCAGCCTCAAACCCAGACAGGACCAGCACAGTCACAGCTCGAGGGCCTGGCTCTGTGGGTGAGGAGGTGTTCAGGTATCAAAGGACTCCGGACCATTGCTCACTAACCCAGGAGGAGGAATGCCCAGAGCCTTCAGCTCTCCACCAGCAACACAGCAGTCACAGGCAAGTCCATTCAAAACACCATGTCCTGTGAGGATACCATAAAATCCTGCTGGGCAGGGCACTAAGTTTTAGAAGATGGAAACAAAGATTAACATGTTCCACAGCAAATCTCTCTGGGTAGAAGCAGGTCCCTCTCCAGGGACTTGTCCCACAGCAGAGGGTACACTGCAGGATAGTGCTGCAGCCATGCTGCTGCTCCTCCCCACTTCTTCTGGTTTGGAAGACTCTCCATCTCAGTGCAGATCCACAGTCTCCAGCAAGGGCTAGTGGATATCAGATGCCTCCTGCACACCAGTTCTTATCCTACTGTCTGCAAGAGGCAGCAAAGGGCCTTCACCCCTCTGTGTGAACACTCCTGCATCAGCATTGCCCCACGTTCAAGAAAGGGCTACTTGAATTCACTGCACTGCTGAGCTGTTGGTGCCATCCCTCATCACCATTCCACAGAAACCCACAAAACTCAGAGCAGCAACAAACAGACTTGTTACAGGATGAAGGATACTGCTGTCAAAAGCTGCTTTGGGGGCAAACCAGCCAGAGACAATTCTGTTTTCATGCTTCTGAGTTTTTATTCTACAGAAGGCTATTGTAATTAAGAGACCTTTGAAAAAAATCAGTCCGAAGCTCCTATTTCTCTGCATAGTTCACAAGAGGTACAACTCAACATTTGGGCATCTATTATTGCTGTCTTTGTTGACTTCCTAATGACACATCTGGCTTTGATGAGGAGATCCATCAGCCCAAGTGGTCAATAAAGATTGCCCTTCTTGGGGCTGAAGCTCTGGTTGCCTCTTTCAGGCTTCAAGAAAGACCAAAACAAATTATTCAGATATGGTCCTACAAGACCAAACAGGAGAGAGGGCAGGAGCTCACACTGGTTGCTTCTGAAGAAGACTGTTGAGGGAACAAACTGCTCCATCCTTTGTGGTTCTTACCAACTGTCCTAGGAATGGCAACACTACAGTTAGAGGAACAAACGTCTCCTCCTTATCAGCCCAGCATAACAACCAGCTGATAATACTCAGCTTCCAGGATTTGGAAAGATAGGCACTGAAGAACATTCCTCCAGTTTCCTGTTTGAATAATACAATCCTCACTGTCTGGATCTCACAGTCAGAACATCATGCTGCACCCAGGCCAGCTTTCTTATTTCTTTCATGCTTACTGTTCACATTTTGCCTTTAACCATCCACATGTTTTCTATCTAGAGCTCTAGGTAAGTCATGAGCTTTAGCTATTGCACAATGCAACCTCTCCAGGGACCTTCTATTTTTTCCTCCAGATGGTTGGGTGGACAATACTCTTCTTTCCACATCCTTTATACTCTCAAATTCTGATGAATCCAAGTTTGACCAAATTTTAAATGGAACACAGATACAATTGCTTGCTCCAGCTTCATCTGTTGGTTGGGTTTTGTTTGGGTTTTTTTCCATGTTAGAAAAGGCTGGAAAATTCTTGGCAATAAGCTTGTATTGAGTATACAAAATATCACTGAATTTGCCTGGTGACACAGCTGAGGTGGTACATCCTCAGTCAGTTGCACTGGTGATGACAATAACGAATGGTATGAAAACATTTCACTGTGTTAGGGAATCAAACAGCAGAGCTGGGAGTGCCCTTGGGAGCTCATCTAGTCTTTCTCTTATGCTGTAAAGCAGGATCAACTGTAGCTCCTCCATTGTCAACAGATACTTATCCAAATCCAGTCTTAAAACCTTTCCAACATTGATACTCAATTCAGTATTTCTGTTCAAAACCAACAGGAACAGCAGCTTACTTTTCTTTTAGCTTTTGCACAGCTAACAAGTGTTACTCACTCTCCCTTGTGCAGACTGAACGATTCTTCTTCCCCCTCACCTCTCATCTCATCTTCTGGACCTCTACATTGTTCAGCTCTTGCTCTCTAATTGGCAGCCCAGTTTTCCTGAAATGCCCCATCCCCACCTGGGCCCAGCCCTACACAAAGAGGTGTTGCCAGGACTCCTTGGCACAGCAGGCTTATTTCATGTGTTTTACAGACACCTGCCAGCAGTTGTCCCCTCCAGCAGCAGGACATTGAGTAGACATTATCTAGTGGATCACTGAGTAGATGGAAGTCAAGGACATCTATACAGCTGCTGGCTTGTCACTCATCTCCTGGTCTGAAACCATGGTAAAATGCAGAGCCTTGCTCTCTCCATAACTGAACTTCTCCTATTTTCATCCCATTTCTCCAATCTCTTAAAAAGTTATTTAAATTCTACACTTGGCATACGCTCATCATAATTCCTCCCCGACATACTTTATCACCTTCCTCCCTGCAAATTCCTCCCAGCATAGGTTTCTAGTTCTAGCATACTTGTACACCACTGAAATTTCACAAAATCACTTTTATCTTCTAACCCAGAAACAATTACATCTGCATTTAATAAATTCTGTGATACTCTATGCACTGCAACAACACTGAAGTGCATGGTTAATTATGTTCAGCATTAACAGACATACACTTCCTAGCAGATTATTCTGATTATCTGTAGTGTTCCTTTTTTTTTAGCACAGATGTATTTTTTAAAGTGCTAGGGAAGAAAGTGCAAGAGTTCAGACAGTTTTCAAAAGCAATTCAGAAGACTTAGTTGGTAGTTTGGGGTATTTTTATCCTCCTGTGTGCTTCACTAGCAACAGTGCGTTAAATTAATTTCTAGTGTACTTCAGAGCAAATGTTAGTGCCATTATCCTGCCTGCTAAAGGCTTCTCGTGGTTCATGACAAATTTTACCACTCTATTTTATCATATGATAGCATCTAGCAAGCTGCACATGATTAAATTCCGTTCTGCCAGTGAAGGTGCAAAACAGCTCCACCCAGCTGGGATCACAGAGGTATCTGGGCAAAAGTCACCAAGAAAGTCAGTATCTAAAGTAATGACAAGATTTTTCATGATCCAGTTGGCATTCCTGATTTCTTTTCTGGTTTCTCCAACAACATGGAGGCAGAGTACTTTGCTAAATCATAGAATCACAGACTGGTTTGGGTTGGAATGGGCCTTAAAGACCACCTAGTTCCAACCCCCTGCATGGGCAGGGACACCTCCCACCAGACCAGGTTGCTCCAAGCCCCATCCAACCTGCCCTTCAACACTTCCAGGGATGGGGCAGCCACAGCTTCTCTGGGCAACCTGGGCCAGCGTCTCACCATCTTCACAGGGAAGAATTTCTTCCTGATGTCTAACCCAATTCTCCCCTCTTTCAGCTTAAAACTATTACCCCTTGTCCTATCACTACATGTCCTTGTAAAAAGTCCCTCCCAAGCTTTCCTGTAAGCAACCTAGCAAGACAGCAGGGATTGTCACAGTTCCCTAGTGCACCAGGCCAGCATTATATCGACTCCTACATAATTTCAAACTAAAAAACCTAAAAGCTTAAAGAAACATCGAGTAGATACATTTCCAATTCCAAATGCAAATGTTTCTGCAGCAACGAGATGGTGTTACATTATTGCCTTGATCAGTCTGGGAATCAGCACAAAATCTGCTATCGTTTTTCCTCTGTAAATTCATAGAAAATTCACAGTAATACAACAGTTGTTCTTTTGGTCAAGAATAACAGATTACTAGTGTGTTTATGCAAGTAATTGGGGGGGAGAGGGGAACAACCTTGGAAAATAGGCATGTCACATCAGCAAAATGTTCATGCATCTTTTATTCACTTGGGTTGTTTCAGACCTGTTTGTTTTATAAGTGATAAATCAATCCCACTCATGCTTATATGAACACCCAAAGGTAAATAAATGCATTTCTGTCAAGTGTTTGGTCTCTGTGGCAAGAAAAAAAGATTACCAAACCATAGGTCAATAGGATATTGTCTTGCACTCCTCCTCCTCAGCACATCACACAGGGTCCGTAGCATGAAGAGATGCACAGACTAAGTGAACAAATTAAGGCATTAAGTGAAGGCATTAAGGTAATCTGAATATAGAAAGGATTGTCAGGGTAATTAAAAGGAGGAAATAGTCAATTATCAAGTGAAAAGTTATAGTGCCAAATAAAAAAAACCCACTGAATTAAACTAGACAGTGAGCCTTGTTTTCATAAATTAAAAACAGATTCTGTATCTGAAAGCTGAAAAGATGTTTTAATAAGTACATTACATAAGAATTTCCAAGGAATCATCTTGATACAGTTTGAGCTTCCAGATGGCCTCCCCCCTCCTCAAGTACATAACAAGGGTATGTCCATGCTCACACATTGAAGACAAACTTCAAGGGAGCAGAATGTTTGTCTGTACCAACAGCTACTGTCACACAGGTGGGAAAGGGCAGAAGGACAAGTTTGCCTCCTGCCAGGACAAGATCCCACCCCTGGCATGTTTCTCACAGCAGGGCTGACAAGTGATGGTGCCCACTCATCGATAACCCACACCCTGAAAGGAAGAGTTTGAGACCAAACATACTTACTCCAAATGAAAGGAGGCTGCAAAAAGAAAAGGTGTTAAGCTGCTCTTCAGGTACAGCAGAGTTGTTGTGCTGGGTATGTACACTGACTGTAACTGCAAGACTGTACACACACTGATGTGGGTAAGTTTAGACCACAGCTTAATTTTTAAAAAAATAATAAATAATCTCCTTCCAGATGCACAGCACGCTCACTGAACAAGGCTGTGGAGCAGCTGTTCTTTAAGTGGCCTTCTTCTAAAGAGAACATCATGTTCCCTTCTGCATGAGCTCAGAGAAACCAGGATTTTTGCCCCTGCAAAAACCACATGCATGTAGACTCCTTCCAGGCTACAACTTTTATGTATCCTGAAATGACTTACCAGAGTGTTCTTTGAAAGCCCTTTGGTTAACATGAATGTCTCAGCCAAGAATGGACTCTTCTGGGCCTCTCATTGACTGTTACTAAAAACTGTACCAACTCCTTTTCCAGACTCTAGGAATACTGCATGGGACCGACTTTTTTCTTTAAGGACTTTGCCCCCATGTTAATTATTAAAAACTACTTCCAGACTTGGGAAGAATCTCACATATAATGCCTTTCCAAAAATACCAGTATTAGATGTGCCCAGGGAGAAAAAACTGATACCCCTAGAAAAATATGTCCAAAACTGTGCTTAGGAGTATTACAGAAACTTTACAATGTTGTTGAAATCTGAGCAACATAACTTCATCTAAACTTAACTTTAAATCATCCTGTTTATTCTTACCAACTCTCACAATTTTCATGTGACTCTTGGAATATTTACTCCAGCTCAGAATCCTACTTTCACTTGTTTGACAATACGAGTATATAATAAATGAAACATGTCCTACATGTGTAGGACTGGAAGTTGTCCTGGTTTTGCAGTAAACAGCATTATCTTGCAATCCAGGAAAGGGTTTTAAAAATTTATTGATGATATTTACCAAGTTTCAGCACAACTTCCCCCAGGGGGGAATTACCATAAGCTGGTGTGTCTGCTTTAAGAAAGAGAGGGGATGTAAAAGGTAAAAATCCTTTTTCTGTTTTGCATGTCATCCACAGTGGTGGCAACGTGGCAGCTACTGGAGCCAAATGACACTTAGAAAAGAGCATTTTCATTTTCAGGAGCATCCTGACATCTCCATCTTCCATCCCACTAATTCCCTCCCTGCACTTACAGCCAAGCAGAAGCAGAGTCAGGAACCCTCCTGACTTGCCCTTCGCAATATTTAATTCCTACTGCATGTAGACTAGTGGGAGTCCCACGTGGCCTCAAATGAGAGAAGTTCCCTCCTTTGAAGGTTGTGTGCCATCAGTGTTTGAGACTCCCACCAACAATACCAGTGCCTGCAAGGGCTGGGTAACATCCCTGTACAGATACACTGCCTGCAAACAAGGTGTCACTAAAGAAAAGTAATAGTTTAGTTTGCTTAAAACTGCTGTATTTACAGACTTGGCTGCCACTCCAAGCAGATGACGCCAGTTGAGTTCTTGTGGTCATCAGCATAATCTGCCTGCAATCAGAATCACAGTCATCACAGTTCATTTCATCATGGGTTTTAAGTGGTACTTTAATGATTGCTCAGTCCATTAACCTGGGGAATGAACCTCCAGGTTTGTTTCCCACCTGCAGAATGGGACCATTGTTGTTCCCACTCCTTGCCCAGGGTGGTGGGGGCGCCAGGCACAAAGAACACGAGAGCCAGGTCTTCTACAGCGTTCAGTGCCAACACCTCCCCTTGAGGACAACAGTGCTTGCTGGCTGCTGGGAGCTTTTGGAAGTCTGGCACAGACATATTAAGGATTGTTGCATCACTCTTTTCAAATTGCAAACTTCAAAGTCACTTCCGTGACACAGGCTTTGATTTCCCTTTCAAAAAGACCTGTTTTCACTGAGGGAGCACATGATAGTGCTGAGATAAGTGCAAGCCTAGTGAGAACGAGCTGTGGGCACCTCTCCTGTGCACCAACCCAGGCACAGTGATTCCCAGGTGGGAGGAACTAACCCTGCTCACTCACCATCACACATCCCTTACCCCCTTGCTGAGGGCAGCTACAGACAAGAATTCTCAGGTTATGAGCATCCCCTATCCCACCTTTCCAGGGGAGACGTGAACTGAACCATCTTCATGCCTGATGGTTCTTTGAAGACCTTTTACAGGAGCAAAATCAGAGCTCCCTGCAGCAGCAAATTTCATTTCAGTTCACATCTGCCACATGACTTATGCAAATAGTCTCAGCCAACTATTCTCACTTACTGAGAAATGTTCACTTATAAAGCAGAAATAAAAGATACCAGTAAAAATAAATTAAACAGGGGGGAAAAAAAAGGATATTTTGCCTAAGTAAGCATTTGATAGTTGCTTCTATCCACACCTGCGGTCAGAAAACATCCTAATGAAGACAAATCCTCACTGTTTCCCCAGTAAACTCCTTTTAGATGTCAGTGCAACACAGAGGGGAGTTTCAAAACTAATACTTTTTTAAAATCCTGAAGCACTTCAATACTGAGTTTGTGACATGACACTTTCACAAAGGAAAATATTCCTGGTATTAAGAAGAGATTTACATTAGAAATTGGATGCTGAGAAAAACAGGAATAGTATCAACAGCTTAATGCTTTATGGTTTCCAATTGGCTTCAATAAATTTAGGATTATTTTTTTAAAGTGAGAAGTAAACCACAGACAGGTTCATGAAAAATAAACTTTACCAGACTAACTGAAAGGACTAACTTTGATTTTTAATAAAACTGCAAAAAAATCAGGTAAAATACACATCAACATCATCATACAAAATCTTATTATGAATTGTTAGATTCCTTTGGGGAGATGCTGTTTATTACACAATTCTGAACAACTGGTAAATGTGTTTAAAAATGTGCAGATTATCTTTATTCAAATGTTTTGGCAGAAGCCCAGAGAAACAGAGAAACCTTGTGTAACCTCCAGCTTATGAATGAAAAATAAAGGAAGTCTGAGAAAAAAAGTAAACTTAAACATACCATGGAAAAATATTCTTAAATAAATGGATGTGAACAAGCAGGAACAGCCCAGCATGTAAAGGCATCCCGGGGTTTGCAGGGAACACAGGATGACAGTGCAGACACAGGCTTCATGGAAATGTCTGCTCTGCTCATGCACAAGTGGTCAAGCAGCAGATCTCAGCTCTGTTGGAGTTAACTGTCCCACACGACAACGCAGCTTCTGAAGTCTTGGCATCCTCCCAGGAAAATACTGGCTGCTGCACAAGGTACTTGAACCAACACTATGAGGATCAGGGAATCCTTGAACACAGGATTAGGAGACGAAGTGGGAGTATTTGAGCACAGCCAAGGAGGCCGATCTGAAAGGTGCAAGCCTCGAGAGCAAAAGAACTGACACATGATACCAAGAACGACACCAACAGGCAGGCAGGGCTGCAATGAAATTAGCCAAGAGCAAAAGGTGAGCTGAGTATCTGGGGGAAAAAAAGAATAATCTTGAAGAGTGAGAATCAGTATAAGGAATTATTCCTCAGGGAAACGAGGGAAGCGCTTTTGCGTGGGTATTTTATGAGAGACTGGGCATACCACCAACAAATGTACTGCAGGAAAGAATCAGACAATGGCAAGGAAATGGATTAAACGTGTTAGCAAGACAATTTCCAGATCCGATTTCTGTGAAGAGAGGACCATGACCTCACCACTGGATCTGTGGTGTTACCATTAAGTACTGCCCCACACAAGCCCCAAGTCCCTCACTAGCATGGGTACAGTCTTAAGACAGACCACACCAAAGCCTAAAAGGGATCTGGGAGTGTCTCTTCATTGTTGTTTTATTTTTGTATTAACGATGGGTCAATTTATGTCCACAGATTTTGTAAGGCAGAATTCACCAGGGATACTGAGAAGCAGAAAACTGACACACAGAATAAAGCTTTTGGGGAAAACAAGAGGTCTGAACTTGATTAAAAGAAAAAAAAAAAGCCAGAGGAACAGAACATTTGAAGACTCATACGGGTGAGAAGCAACTCTTTTCCAAGGACAGATGGCAGCAATGGAAACACTGAAAATGGCTGGTTGGACAAACTGCTTTTCTCTCTTTGCCTCATCCTCTGCAGCTCACTGAGCACAGCAGAAGCACCAGCAGCTTTTCTGTGTGGAGGGTAACGAGCACAGAAAGGATGTCAGAACCTCTCACCATCCCATCAGGTCTGTGTACCTACTCTGTGTTCCCACTTCCAAATCAGAGCAGCTGTTTCAGATGCAGCTGTGGGGAAAAAGCAAAAGCCAGAGGTTCCCTTTCACCAGTTGACTAATAGAGGTTGGCCGCAACATCCAAATAAACAGCAGCTTAGGAAATGGATTAACTGTTTAACCAAGGGACTAACCTGCTGTAAACACACACTGTTCAATTAAAATATCCTTCCCCTCTTGTAAGAATGAATTGTCCCCCCCATGAGGAACCTTCGCATGCAGAACTATTGGCACCTCAGTGAAGCACCACAGAAAAGAACAGAGCCAACAAGTTGGCCATCAGGCCAGAGGACTGATGCAAAGCTACCATGCTAAAACAGGAGTCAGTAGGAAGCTCAGCCCATTACTCATTATTAAGTTGCTGAAAAGATTCTAGGAAACATTTACACTGGCACTCTATAGAGACCCTCTTCTTTGGGACAATGGTTCACTTAGGTCTGCAACAATATTTCACTGAATATTTAACGTTTTGGTTAATAGGACCATCTTCTTGCCTAGAGATAATGCTTAAGACTCTTCAATCTGTGTTTTGTCATGTCTTCATTGTCATCTCATTTTTCCTATGCTCCCAAAAGCTACCTATCCTTCTGCTAGCTCCTGGCTGGGTTACTGCACAGACCAACCTTGAAGAGAATTCATGGGACAGAAGTGCATTTGTTGCCTTCCAAACACTGGAGCACAATCAGACTAAAGGATCATCCAGCCCATGTCCTGTCTCCAAAGGTGAACAGCAGAGGCTGAGGAAATACTCTGAAAATGGAGCAGGTGTGAAGTGACACTTCCTTGACACTGTTCCAGCTTCTAAGAATCTGCTGCACAAGGGGCCTGAGGCAGAGATGATAGTTGTGCTTGTAAAAGTCTTTGATAGGTTTTTTCACCCCACTAATTTGTTCAGTTGCTTCCTGAATTCACAAGAGCTTTAGCACTCACACCACCCTGCATCAAAGCTTTCCATAACTCATCTATGTTGAATGATAAAGTATCTCTTTACATTTGATCTAAACCTTTCCACTTATTTTGAAGCTCCACAGCTTTGGTGTTGGAAGAGATTGTTCACAAACTCCTCCTGCTCCTGTCCTTTATTTCACCAATAATCAACTACATAAACTGTGCAGCAGATGGGACTGAAACCCAACACCATCCCACTGATTTGTCACAATAGCTGAAAAGCAGCTGAAAAAAAAATACCAAAAAAAGACTTAAATGTTGAGAACAGACAGGCTTCTAAATTTGATCCATTTTTCACAGGAACAAAGTTTTGATCAATAGATCAGGAATAGATCAATAGATTCAGGAATGCTGAAAGATCAGATTTTATGAATATAAGACACTGGGAAAGTTTCCTTTATCTTGGTCATTACATCAGTTGAAAAAACTATAGCAACTTATGTTGTTCTTATGCTTCCAGAAATGTAGCTGGACACAAACATCTCAAATTAATCCACTTCTGTGATTGAGCAGAATTTGAACACAGACTGTTCTCAAAAGCACTGGTAAGAACATGCATTTCTGGTATCGTGGGCACATGGCTCACTGCATTTATTGGTACCTCCAAAGAGGTCATAGAATTATAGAATCACTCAGGTTGGAAGGGACCTTAAAGATCATCAAATTCCAACCCCTCTGCCATGAGCAGGGAACCCTACCACTCAACCAGGCTGCATAAAACCTTGTCCAACCTGGCCTTAAAAACCTGCAGGGATGGGGCATCAACCACCTCCCTGGGCAACCCATTCCAGTTCCTCACCACCTTTATAGTGAAGAATTTCTTCCTAATAACTAACATAAATCTCCCCCCTCTCAGTTTAAGACCATTACCCCTTGTCCTATCACTATCTTCTCTGACGAAAAGCCCCTCCCCAGCTTTCCTGTAGGCCCCTTTCAAGCACTGGAAGGCTGCTGTAAGATCTCCTCGGAGCCCTCTCCAGGCTGAACAGCCCCAATTCTCTTAGCCTGTCTTCATAGCAGAGGTGATCCAGGCCTTTGATCATCTTGGTGGCCCTTCTCTGGACCCTCTCCAACAGCTCCATATCTTTCTTGTGCTAAGGACACCAGAACTGTACACAGTACTCCAGGTGTGGTCTCAGCAGCGTAGAGGGGCAGAATCCCCTCCCTGGCCCTGCTGGCCACACTTCTTTTGATGCAGCCCAGGATGTGGTTGTCTCTCTGGGCTGTGAGCACACACTGGCAGTTCATGTCAAGCTTCTCATCTACTACCACCCTCAAGTCCTTCTCATCAGGATTGCTCTCTAGCCATTCTGCCCCCAGCCTGTAGTTGTGCCTGGGGTTGTGCTGACCCAGGTGCAGGACCTTGCACTTGGCCTTGTTGAACTTCATGTGGTAGGTATTGGCCCACCTCTCCAGCCTGTCAAGGTCCCTCTGGATGGCATGGAGATGAATGCTGAGTTCTGGTGGAGGCTGTAAGAGATTTCAGACCTTACTCTCCTTTACATTAATTTCAGCATTAGTGAAATAGTGAGACAATGGGATAAATTCTGTCATCAACAAGGTAGTAGCATCATCAGACATTTATTGTAACATCTACCAATGATCTTCTCTAGGTCATCTGCTCAAAGGCAGAAAAGAGAGTAAGGCTTCAGTTAAACAAATCTGCTGAGCCCTTTTAATCATGATTTTTAACCTATTACCCAAGCAATGGAAAAGGAGTCCTCAGCCTTGAGTATGGACTAACAGAATGGTGAACATTCCTCTACATTTAAGGCTGCTGGTTTTAAAGGAGGCAACAGATGCCAAATGAATATGAGAGCTGTGAGCACCACCAGCATGGATTGTCATTTAAATCCTTTCCAATTATAAGAACAATGAGAACATGTGCCTGGAGAGGGCTTTGGGGAACTATATCCTTTTAACCTCCCACAGCCATTTGGTCAAGGGCTCTCCAGGGAATAGGGCAGTGGGGTGGACCAGGCAATAAGCAGGTCGGTTTCTGATGCACCCACGGTCAGCAGCAGCGACCCCCTCTGCAGCAGTGACCCCCCCCTGCAGCAGTGCTGAGCAGAGGCAGCAACATTCCCAAGCCTGTGAATAAGAAACTACAGACAGCCCTTATCCCAAGAATGTACTTAATCTTCAGCAACACAGAGTTAAGAAAGGAGGATTCTGGTCTCCATTTTAGCAGACTGGGAAAACTAGACTGGATCAAACAGGCACAGCAGCTCTCAAGTACTGCCTGTGTAACCATCCCCAAGTGGAAAAGGAAAGTCAAACAGACTTTGAACAATTTCCATGCCCCGTTGTTCCCTGTACCCTCCTTTAAACTCCCAGCAAAGGACATAATATCTATCTGCAAAAATGACTGGTAAAGTTTGACATTAAGAAATACTTGAAGCTAAGCACAAGCTTAGTTCAGGCTCAAATCTGACCTGGTATGTCAGTCTCATATCTAGATTGTGTTCTGCACTGAAAAGTGAAAGTTCACTAAAGCATCATGTTTCCTTTTCTCTCTGGTCAATAGAAGTGGATGCCAGGAAAAGGCACCTTATTACTATCCTACATATACTGTATCATAACCGTGAAATTAAGTCACAGAACAATTGAGGAGATCTAGTGTTGCTGCATCTCCAGATGGCAGCAGAATGGAGTGAGGAAGACTTAGGAAAAATTGTAACAATCTTCTTATTCAGAGATCAAGGAAAAAGGACCTGTATACTACAATTTTTTTATGCTTCAGACTCTTTTATATCTTAAAATATTTATGAACTTTCCATAATCTACAGCTACATTTTAGGAATTCTTCTGTGCAACACAAACATTTACTGAGAACATGAAGAATCGGGATGGGCAAATAGAAGATACCCACCGTCCACAAGGAAGAAGTTTCCTTCTACAAATGGTTCAATGGCATTTGGACACCTGTCAGCTTCTTTTTAGCAAGAAGAGGACCAGTGAGTATAAATTAAGCTTTATAAGCACCAGCGTAGACCTCCTTATTCTGTTACCTTTGGCAAGGATGGGTCCAAAACCCTCAGGAAAATATTTCTCAGTTCTCAGCTTCACTAACACAGACCTGCAGCCATTGTTGCTACAGGATGGGTTTGTTTAGTTCCAACACATTCACTGGTGACCAGGCAAAGAGGTCTCCTCCAGCTCAAAAAACACACCGGGGTCATTTAAATGGATCCACTATTTGTATTTACTGTGCTGTTTCTGCAGAACCTTGGCTAAAAGATAATGCATGCTTAGCTAGCTGAAACAGACTGGAATTGCCACTTTTTCAGCCTCCTGTTGAACTCACAGAATCCCAGACTGGTTTGGGTTGGAAGGGACCTAAAAGATCATGCAGTTCCAGCACCCTGCCATGGGCAGGGACACCTCCCACTAGACCAGGTTGCTCCAAGCCCCATCCAACCTGGCCTGGGACACTTCCAGGGATGGGGCAGCCACAGCTTCTCTAGGCAACCTGGGCCAGTGTCTCACCACCCTCATAGTGAAGAATTTCCTCCTAATGTCTAACCTAAAACTACCCCTTGTCCCATCACTCTCTGCCCTCATACAAAAGTCCCTCCCCAGCTTTTCTGTACCCCCTTCAGGTACTGGAAGGCCACTAGGAAGTGTCTCCAGACCCTTCTCTTTCACACCTTGCCCAGGGCAGCAGTCACCAGGGATCCTGTTTAGCTCCTTCTCTACAGGGTTGTACAACTGCATCCGTGTGGGGTTTGGTGGGAGCACAGATGGGACACAGAAGAAAAATGAGCACATTTTGCTTCGCACAGCATTCTGCCTGGGGGGTTTCTGGCAAATGTCTTGATACATATGGCAGAGGGAGTTTGGCTTGTCCAGAGTTAAACCTCAACAGCTCATTGACAAGTGCTGTAATGACAGAACAAATGCAAACCAATACAAAAACAAACAAGAATTTTGCTTCTGAAAATGATTTCACATTGATTATTCAACAGAAACATCTGAATATATGTATTTAGTTTTAGCCAGGCTCCTATTCTGGCAGGGTGTTACTTTGTTTTATTGTCTAGTTCTCTCCTATTTCCATAAGATACTGGTTGCAAGTTCTGCCTCACCATTCTTAAAACATCTACATCTCCCAAGTCTCCTACAGCTAGTCCTGGTGTCAAAAGAAACAGGCACTTCTACATCATTTGTTTTTGGATAATCTGACTTCTCTCTGCTGACTATACACATCCTGGGGTTATCAGCTCAGCAGGTAGAGCTACTGCAGATGTCCACGTGCAGTCCCTCTCAGAAAGAGAGGCTGGGAGCCTTCTCACCTCACTTCAGCCAAAAATACAGCATCTTGTCTCACTCTGGACAATGGTAAGAAAAGCCAGTTTCAGAGCAGCACCAAACTCCCTGGAGCAGCCCTTCAGCACTGCAGCTCCCTGGGACAGGAACACCCAGGAGAGGGGTGTCATTTAAAATAGGACCCGAAAGAAACTTTCCAAAGAACCCCCAAAAAACCTCAGAAGAAGGCTAATAATGAAAAATGTGAATGTAGTTAATGCACACAACTGGTTGATTTCAAAGTATTTTCAATTCTAGAAAGGTCATAAATCATTACAAGCCAGACTCACAGAACCCCAGTAATGGGACTGGGATGTACTACTGATTTGAAATTTCTCGTAATTTCACAAAACTTTATCTAGGTGGATATTTCCTTGAGGGAAATTACAGACTGAACAACTTGAGAAAATCCCTTCACAATTATTTCCTCCATTTCTCAAACACGCATCTTTTCCATACCTGGATGTGTTTTTGCCATTCTCATTAACATCTCCCCAAATCAGGCCAAGTTGAGAGCCACAGAAAAACCCCCATTTCCAAATGCTCAGTAAAGAATGGCTAGAAGGTCAGACCTAAATTTCTTTAAGAGCCTGAAATGTAGCATGCTCCAAGGCTAAGGAGCTTGCCTTCCAATTACATTTCTGGAACATTGCAAATAAGGCTATGAAGAAACACAGCAACAGGGAAGAAAAAGAGGCAAGTGGTAACAATGCCACAAGCTGGCAAGGAGACTGAGGGGGGGTTGCTGAAATTGCTGCTGCTGGAGTCAAAAAAACCTGATTTGAAAACCAAGAGATGATTATTAAATTGGCAAAATACACCAAACTAGAAGTGACCGTCAGCATACAGCAAGGCAGGAATAAAGAGCAAACTGGTCTTGACAAATCAAAGTAGTCTGAAGGAAAACAGAAAAGAAAGTAGTTTAATAAGGATTCTAAATTATTATCAGAAATGCCCATTAGGAAAACCAATGGGAAAAGAGGTCACCGGAGACACTTTCAAAGGGATACTGTGATTCTGCAAGAATTCTGCCTTTCAAAAATAATGCCCAAACAGTAAAAGAAGTCTGTATATGAAGACTAGATAAATATTTCCTTAATCCAAGTTCTACAGCCTATGCCAAAATGCCCTAATGCACGATCAGATACTGGCCATGGAACAACGTCTGGAAGGTAACACAGCAGCTACCACAGAACATAGCTGCACTCTTAAATTTTCTTGTAGACTGAACACAGGCCAGGGCAGTGAACCTAAACCCTGGCTCCTTCTGCAACCCTGCTGTCATTGGTTATTGACTAACAGGCTCAGTTTTCAGCTGTACATCTACTTCAGCCAAGGGGTGGCAAACCCCACATTATCCAGCTCCCTCCCTCTTCCACACAAAGCAGCATCTGTACCAACATCTCCTCTGCAGAACCTGAGCTTACCTCCTGCAGCCCTGGCACAACAGCACCACCTCTTCAGCCAATGTTCTCATCCCATCACCAATAAACTGTGCTTCTAATGATATTTCCTTTGAGGATACTCTTCAAAGCCCCCCAGATTCCCTTACTCCTAAGCATATCTGTTCTATGTCCTTCTACAGCATCCCCATGCCTTGACAGCACAAAGCCTTGCCTCTGTTCTACTTTCCTGACTTCTGACAGCCACATTAAGGAGATGTTGGCCAATTTTCATCAGGAATGACCAACAGGCTCCTCATGAGTATCCATACTCCCACACCCTGCAGGAGTCTAGGACAAAATTCCTCTTGTATACAAAGGCTACAGATTTTGCCTCAATCCTCTTCAAACCTCACCCCACTGTTCCTATTTCATTTCCATAACTTCTATTGGTGATGGAAAAGCTGGGAACTAGAAAGCAAACAACATTGCAGCAACCTTCACAATTTTCATTCCAGTATGTGCATCTTCTCATGCAGAGGGCAAGGAGACAACATGCTCCATGTCAGGACTCCTATTAACTTCCTCCTACAGTGATAAATGGTTCAACTCCTCAGATGGAATGAAACATGGTGATAGAGTTCTACCTACTGAATGGGAAAAGGTGGGGAAATATGGGCTGACTCAGAGGACAAAGGTGACCACGCTTTCCTGCCACCTACCCCTTCACCAACAAGCTCTCTCGACCATATCTCAAGGCTGGTTTCTTCAGCTTCAAGTGCTAAGAAAAGCCCCATACAAAAACATACCATCTGTGCAAGGCAGCATCTAGAAAACAGAGCTTACACAGATGGGACACATCCCACCATCCCTTATGTCTCTATCAACACCCCAGCTTTGAAAATCTGCCCTAAATAAAAACAAAACTGACAACACGTTATGTGGAGGCCAGCAGGGCTGCGTACCCCGAGCGTGTACTTGGCAGAGTTTGGATTGTTCTCTCCACTTTTAACAAACAACTCACTTATAAATGGAAAACTTGCTAATGTTCAAGTATTCTGTGTTCAAATGTCAGGAGGATTACATTCAGCTAAGCCTCCTAGAGAGATCATCTCATTGGCCATCAAGTTCCCAGAGATGAAGCTGTAGGTTGCCTAAAAACAAGCAGGACACAACACATCCTTCCTACAATCCACAGTAGGGACAAACACTTGTGTGGAACATTTTCTAGTTCCATTAACTCTTTACCAACACAAAAATAATCCTTTAAAGATGTTTGTTTACAAGTTACATTAGGTGAAGAATATAGTTGAACAGCATAGCTGAACACATATGGGAACGCTTAAGCAACAGCTCCATTTTCTGTCCCAGAAGTCTGTAGACAAACACAATAAACTTAAGTTACACACATGACAACTCAATGTACTGCACAAAAAAACCAACCTCAACAACAAAAAGACAAAAAAGTGTGTTTTCATAAAAAACAAACTTCACTGATTTTGTAGGAGGAATAGCTAAGGAAGGAGCTGGAACAGACAAGAACAGAAATAGCCAAATACAATTAAAGAGCATAAGGCGCCAAAGATGAGCCTTCCCAAGGAAGATCACATCTTCACCCAGCCAGTGTGGTATCTTGGTCAGTGCCTAAGGAGAAGAACTAGGCAGCTGTATTCCCCAACACATTCCCCAAGCCTGCAACAACTTGTAGTTTAAGACTTCCACACACCAGGCCTTCTGTACTGGTATAAAACAGACTTTATAGATCTTCCTTTCAAGAACACATCCAACCGCTTTCATGCAAACTCTCAGCACCAGAGCCTTGTTGCAACAGCTGCCACATTGTGTTCATCTTGCAAAGGAGTGTTTATTTTTGTTTATTTTGAACTCCCTACTTCCATTTGATGTACCTACTTTTTGTTGAGGAATGAAAGAGAAACTAGGAATGACTGCTTATCTTCTGTCTCACTCAGAGATCTTTCCTTCAGGCCCAGACATTTCCAAGCCATTCCATCACCTGTTCTTGGGGTGCAGTACCTCTCTTAGCCCTGCCTGTAAATAGAGATCATTCCATTTATCATATTACTCTAAATCTACTGATGACAAGTCTAACCTGCCAGTTTATTTTCCAATCACACAGTCCCCTAAGGCAGGTACTTTTGCAGCTTTAGAGCTGACTATGGCAAAGTACCTCTGAAGCACTCAGGCTTTGTTATTTCTCTGTCACTGCCTTCCTCAGATAATCTGTGTCAAACAGCACAGGTCTCCTCTGACTCCTGTGCCACTCTAGTGGTAACAACCTCCACTACAACCCCAATTACTGCTACACCTTTTCTCATCTTTTAACCAGTCACTGGTTTGCTAACAACCATTCTCTCTTAGCCTCAGAAAAACCAATTCTCATAAGAGGCTGCAGCAAAGGACCAAGTGAGAAGCTGTTTGAAAATCTGAGGGTACCTTCCACACTGGAACACCCTAATCCAGACATCTGCTGAGCTTTCTGAGTCCTTGAAGATTCATCAAGTGCAACTTCCTTTTGTAAAAGACATGTTGACTCCTCCATGTTCATATAAAATCATGTGCCAGATAATTCTAATCTATATTATTCTTTTGGCAATGCTGCATAATGCAAAGCCAGATTTCTGTCTGCTGATCCCCAAGCACCCTAGAACTCTTTTGGAAGTTGGCATCATATCACTCCTATCTACTAAAGCTGAGGAGGTTTTAAATGGAAAGGTTGCACACAAGTGTTAATAATTCAACAGTTTTTCCCTTGAATCCCTCCTGGCCTCTAACATCCTGATCCCTGCAGTCAGTTATTGCTCACTGCATTCTTAAATTCTTCCATTAATAGTTGGGTTTGAGAAGGGTTCTGGTGAAGAAACCATGAGGAGCATAGATGCTCATTTATTTCTTTCTGCTCCGCCTTCTGCAAGTGATGCCTTCACACCTTAGTCTTCAACAGGTTTTGCAAACTCTTAGACAACCTTCTTATTCCCAGCATATTTGGAAAAGAACTGTTACTTTTATACTTTCTGAAAGCTGTTCCTCTAATTTTTTTGGCCTTTCCAAGTGTTTGTTCTTTTCTGTCTTCCTCACTTGGTCATGACATCAGCTTTTGGAAGGATGCCTCTGACTCGGCAGCCTTTCTTCCCTGCTGTTCCACATCATAACTTCTCTCTCTGTCAGCATTTGACAGGGCTGAGGCATTTGCTCTGCAGTATAGTGCCTTCAAATAATCTTCACACTACCCCCAAACATTTCACCCTTTTCACTGCTCCTTTCAGTTTCTTTTTAACCAGCTTCCTCATTCTGATGTACTTTCCCTTTTGAAATCCAGTATCACTTCACTGAAGTTTTTGGCTTGGATTACTTAATGCAGGGATGTGCAAGCACACTTGTGTTCACACCTACAAGGGCCTTTGGCAGGAAGATTTTGTACCAAGTTGTGCACAATTCCCAGGAGAAAGTCAAAAGTATCTTCCTCTCTCTGGACTCCCTGAGCAGGTGTTTCCCCAAAGGAGTCATTGTGTCTGTCCCCTTGTGTTTCCCACTGTCAAGCTACATACACTATTATTCTATAGTTTTCCTATCTACAACTTTCAAGATTTTCTGATCTTAAGGATTCTGCTACTAATACAGTTATTTTCCTCATCTGACATTCAGATTTAAGACACTGCACAATTTCCCCATGGGTTTGAACCACTCTGTCATTTTTATGCCCCCTATAACTTGGTATAAGGGTCTTCCAATTGCTGTTTTCCTTCCATCAACTTTCTCACAGCCCTGTTTGACACTCTCATGAAAAAAAAACAAAAACAACAAACTCTCCAGGTCATCCACCTTATTTCTTACCATTTCAGAGTCTGTCTAGACATACATACACAAGTGGTCCAAATCTCTACTTTTTCACATTATGTCAGTGCTAATCTAAAGGGAAAACTGCCATCTGATGAAAATGACAGTGTGAAGATGGTGGGTGGAAGTTTTAGTGCTAAAACAAACTCAACATGTTCAAGAAGAGCTGGGAGGTGTTGCTTGAATGATTATCTAATAATTCATGCATCAAGCATTTTAGTTTCTTCTGGACTTCTAAACTTCTGCTATTATTTGCTAACAACAAGGAAAAAAAAAAGGCTATAGACCCACAGAACAGGAGAAAAGAACCAGCAAGCATATTTTCTACTAGCCACTACAGACAAGAGACAAAACCTACACCAATTAAGCCAGCAACCCCAGGGGAAGGAGGGAAAACTTAGAGTGTCTTGATTTTGGGGTTAACTTGTATACATCTGAGAAACTTGTATGAATGTAACAATGTACTATGACATTTTTCCATAATTATTATAATTTCAATGTGTCCCTGAACCTATACACTAAAATACACGAGAACAGACCTGATCATCAGCATTTCTGAAGTCTGTTAAAAGAAAAAAAACAACAAAAAAAAGAGTAATTTCTCATGAAGAGCTGCATGCAATTCTAGAGGGGAAGAAAGCCAGTGGAAGCAATAGTGAAAGGCTGCACCTACTGGACTGAATAACTGTAGATACTGAGAAAGACAAGACCATGTGTAGCTGCTGTTGGATTTTGTTTCCTGTCACCCCAAACCTGACACATGATAATCTGCCACTATGGAAAAGTGAATAATTCAGCTTATTTCTTAGTTTATCACATTGAGTTTTCCCTGTTAATTTTACAGAAATTGTGAAAGTCATTGATTACTCTTCAAGAAAAGTCATTAGTATTTAGCTACTGTTCATCATCTAAGTACAGAACAACTCCTTTCATTACTTCTGTTATGTTGTCTTTAGTAAACACATTGACATGAAGATGAAACCAGTCTGCTCATCTCAAGAAATAAAAAATAATTGCTCCCTTTGGAAGCTCAGCATCGAGTGCATCACTGACCAAAACATGTTCTTTAGAACCCTGAAGAAAAGCAACAAGTGACTGGACCTTGTGAGGGGTTTATTTTCATTGCTCGGTGAAAAAGAACAATGGCAGTTATTTACCCCTCACCAAGCTTCTTCTGCTAGTGTTCATGTTTGACACCTCAAAATAGCACATCAGTGAGAAAATAAGCTAACTGAAAACTTCTCATTAAGTATGATTTTGTTTTCAAACACCTGTTATGCCAATGCCACTACCTTTTACTAAAGTCTAAAATGAGTGAGGTGAAGAAATTGCTGAAAAACTGAATGCGGGACATAATGCTACAGACCACATTTTTAGGTCAAAGGCTAAATCCTCACAGAAAGACAAAGTTACAGGAGAACAAAAAGCATCAGCCCTGTTACACTGCCTGATTAAACATGTCAGATGACTGCACAGCAGGTTACGAAATGGGATCTAGGCACCAACAAGTATTTAAGTGCTATTGTTCACTCAGGGGAGCCCTCCCTTACCCTGCCTCTGTTCCTGAAGCTGTTAAGGTTTTACAGACAAAGATCTCCTTATCATACCTACCACTTGAAAGAGCACAGAAAATAAGGTCAAAGTGACTCATGTTTTCCAGTTCTTCCACTACATGTCATACCATATTTTAAATCCTCTTGAGCCACAACTACTGCTCTCAATCACACCAAAGAAGCCACAGAATCTGCAGGTTGGTTACTTGGCATTGACTCATCCCTAGGAGAAAAACTCTGGGCCTTGCAGTCACACTTTTTGCAGGGTTTCAGAGTACAATCCCCAGCAATGAGAACAAAGAAAGGCAGGACCCCAGGCAAGCCAGACCCACCACTTTCTATGGTCTTTGTTACTCAAAGTAGTAACAGCAATCCTAGAACAGACCTTTTGTCATCTGGGAGGTGCAGAACCACACCACACACTCGGCACACGCTTATGCTACAAAATTCAGCTGTATGTTTCAAGTGTTTTCATTTTAATTTACCATTTATCACAAAGCCTACCAGTAGAACAGCAAATACCAAAGAAGGTAAATTAACATATAAATAAAGGAATATACAAGACACCCGTGAGAACAGGTTTAAGAGGGGAGGGGAAGTGTTTACATCATCTTCCAGAGCAAGCCAAAGGAATTCTCAAAGCCTGGGACAGTTCGGCCCAAGGGAAATGGGAACAGGAGAGATATAAATTCTTTCACCTCTGGGTTGAAATCCAAGTCAGGCTGGTAGTAGCCAAGAACCATTAGCTTAACATCTGCTAGCTGTTTGGGAACCCATGTGAAGTGAGTTATATTCCTTAGTGTCCACATCACAGTCCCACTAATTGGCACCACATTGGTAATCTAAACAGAGAGGTTAAAGCCTGAGCATACAGCAAGCATGGACTGCAAGATTAGTCAACTTCAGTTTTGAGTACATATGTGATAAATTATACCTTTGGTATATGTAACTCCATCTAATTGCCCCACCATCCTGTTCTGCCCTCAGAATAAAATCATAAATCCAAGCAAGCCAACAATCTGTCAGCATTCCCTTCTCAAGTGCAGTTTCTGAATTAGTAAGAGACATTATTAAGTTCATTACTATTCAAAGCAACTGCTTAAATTTTAAGCAAAATACTGTACAGCATAAAGTATAACTTGAAGTGTTGGAATAATAGGCAACAATATCCAGAAAAACAATCTTTTTCTTAGCTTCAGTTTTTAACTCAAAAAATCAACTCAAAACCCAGTAACAATGTAGTCTTAGAAATCCCAAACAACAACACAGCTCTTTTCTCTTTGTCTTTCCTTCTTCTGCAGCTTCCCAACAATGAAAGAGTGCAAAAGAACAAAGCTGACCTAAGAACAAGACCCATTAGCTTTTAGAAAATTATCCTTTGTATTGCCCCATGGTAAAACATTTGTGCCTGAGGACAAAAAGCAAAATGCCTGAGGACAAAAAGCAAAAACAAACAAAAACAAACAAACAAAAAAACCCTACCTCCACAAAAATCAATCCTCTCTCTCAATAGCAATAAAAGTGATTTTTCATATCAGCTGAATATGGCAGCATAAAAACGTGCCTCAACTATGAAGGAAGGAAACTGAAGTTACAGTTTAGAAACTGTTCCTGATGTTTACACATCACTTCAGTTTCAGAACTGCTTTTGAGGGGAACATAATGAAACCTGTTGAACATGAAGGGACATATGAATGGAGGCAAAAGCACCATCTTTGCCAGAGCTCTACCAGAAAACAGAAACAGAGTCAGTCCATTTGGGAGGGACCTCTGGAGGTTTCCAATCATGGGCTGCTCAAAGGATGCCTGACTTCAAAGGTGGCTGAGGCTGCCCAAGGATGTTTTAGATGAAAGCACAACATAACACAATGCCCTGCAAAATCCACCTATAAAGAAATTGTTCTTGCTAGCTGAACCCCCTTTCACTTACCACTGCTCTGGAAAGATTCAAGTTCTAAGCTGTTTTGAGAAGTAATAATGGCGAGCTGCCATTAAGAACAGTGATAAGCTGAAAAGGAAACAAACCTAATCTAAATATCCATTAGTACCAAGATTTGGAGAACTTAACTTGGTAAAATGCAAACTTGAGGACGGGAGATTGTCTGAGAGAGCCTGGGAAGTTTAATCCTCCCAAGATCCATGTTTTGTCTTACATTGGAAAGGTATGCTCAGCTCTGGTAAGAAAAACGCAGGCAGTGGCAAAGGGCCAGTCTGCAGGAAAACAAACAACCCCCAGTAAGTCTGCATTCCACAGCCATGCAAAGGGATGCATTTTTTTCCCTCCTTGTGCACAAAACACTTGCAGAGTTAACATCCAGAGAATTTGATAGCATCTAAGTTTCCTTAATCAAGAAGAGTCTGCTCCTCCTAGCACAGGCTGCCAACCATCACCTGGCTCCCCTGTCTTCTGCCAAACCAGACCAGTTTAACTCCTACAGAAACACCCCGTCAGTTCCTCACCTCTGCACACATGCTGCCAAGGACTTGGTGCTCCTTTTCCAGGAGCTTGGTGGACCAAGGGATCTGCCTGATACAGCAAGACAGCTCCTTCCTCAGGGCTGCAGGATCCCTGCCAGGCTTGTATCTGCTTCAGGCAGCAAAGGACACAGCCCTCTTTTCCCCATCACTAACTACTAAAGCGTCTAAGGTGGATCTTTTCTTACTCTCTTCTGTAACTTTGAGAAGTAGAATAGGATCATGCCACATTCTTGAAATGCCAGACAAATTCCTTCTGCTTGAAGACACATTATTGTTAACTTCTTTTAAAATCACACCAGTGCAAATAATTGTATTGACACTTGAGGTGGGGTCTGCTGCACTGACATCTGACAGAGAATTCCCAGAGACTGCGATGGCTGCCAGGGCTCTAACACATGCTGGAGGAAACCAAGCTGGCACCAAAGACAGGGACACTGCAACTGCTCTGCCTCTGGCTGCACTCAACCACCAAGCTGCCAGTTGAGGATGTACTGAAGTAAATCTTCATCAAATCAAAGCATCGTTTGGGTTGGAAAAGATCTCCAAGATCATCACGTCCAACCGCTAAGCCAGCACTGCCAAGGCCACCACTAAACCAGAACTCATTCCTGATGCTACAGGAATTAAATTGTGTGATGAGGTTCAAGGCAAGGTTATAATCAAACAATGTAGTGACCTGCTTTATTGAGCAGCTCTGACATGCACTTCTGAACCCTCATGTAGATCTCAGGTAAATACTCAAATAAATGTTTTCTCACAAAACCAAGTACAGAAATAATACCAAATGCATGAGTCTCCTGAGAGTAATTCCTCTCCATTTGGAAAACAGGAGAGGTACAAGAAAGAAATCCTTCTCTGCAGGGGAGAGAGGCAGGAAGGAAGGAAATGTGAATTACATACACCTCTGGATAAGTTCCTCTTTAGAAAAAGGAAGGAAACTGGAGTTAACTAAAAAGAGCATGTTTAGCATCATTGCACAAGCTGGGAAAAGAACCTGTAGGAAATCCTGGCTAAAGATAATGCTGCCTCCTCCTGTCACTGCTGGGCTGGCCACAGGCACTGCCATGGGGAGAGGTGAAAGGGCCATTTTTCACTCCTTTTTTTGCAGCATCACTTTCAAGTTACCTACAACTCACTATTTGTCACTATTTGATGGCCACCTCTCTCCTAGGTCATCCTACACTTTTTGGTAATAGGGCTGTAAAAAAACCCATATGTTTTCACTTTTTTTTATTTTATTAATAAAAGGATAACTCATAACTGAGCAGAGACAAAGGCTCTGTTGATACAACAACATGTGGATTAAATCTGAAAGGAGAAAGAAGGCTGTTCTCTTAAACTGACAGTCCTCCACAGAGGGCTTATATCTAAATTGGTGTAATAAATCAATAGGAAAGATCTCTCTTTGGCTGAACAACCATTTGTTTAGGCATGGAACAAGAGCAGTTTAAAATTGCTCTGGACACTATACACAAAAGGGTTTATTCAGTTTTGTTCTTTTTTTCTTTCTTTGGGGATATACTTAAAACACAAAAGTCTTGCATTTGCTTTACTTAAAAATATTTACTTCTTGGCACTTAAACCTATGACAAGTCAGGCAGCCAGCACCACTGAGCTCTGAGCTAAACTGCTTCTACTGAAAAGAAAAAAAAAAAAGACAAAAGTTGCTTGCTCCATTTACATTATTACATTAGGCAGAAAACTGGCCTAAATTTATGCTTTTCCCCATTATGTTCCTCTCCCGTATTTTTATAAACACACGCTCTGTTTTTTCCCTTAAATTCTATTAGTAGTGGCTTTTTTTACTCTTATTTAAGCAGGAAACACTCTCCAGTTGTTGCTACCTACCCATATCAGACTACAGGTTGTCCCACAATGTCTTCTGAGATCACCACGAAGACCTGGCGTGGCAGAACGTCCATCTGGGGGGCAGGCTAACAGCAGGGAGGGGCTCAGGAGACCCCAGTCACAAAACTATCCTCAAAATGCTGCCCAGAAACATGCATTTAGTCTCTAGATCCCAAAAAGAGAAGCTGCTGCTGATGTACAGTGAAAAATAAGTGGGACTTGGCAGAACATTTGAAGTATCACACTGATTGTAACTACAGATGAGACCAAGAACTGGAGCCATCTTTTTTAATAAAAATCAGATGGTACCTGGAACTGATTTCAGGGCTAAAGCAAAGATGACACGAGCATCTACTAATTCCATGGGACACCTCATGCCATGAAGATGGCATTGGCTAACCCATGCCAACATGTCAGCACACAAGTCATAGAATCATAGAATCCTAGGGGTTGGAAGGGACCTCGAAAGATCATCTAGTCCAACCCCCCCTGCCAGAGCAGGGTCACCTAGAGCACATCACACAGGAACGCATCCAGGTGGGTTTTGAATGTCTCCAGTGAAGGAGACTCCACAACCTCTCTGGGCAGCCTGTTCCAGGGCTCTGTCACTCTCACAGTAAAAAAATTTTCTGATATTCACCTTGAACCTCCTATGCTCCAATTTGCACCCATTACTCCTTGTCCTGTCACTGGTCATCACTGAGAAGAGCCTAACTCCATCTCCCTGACACTCACCCCTTACATATTTGTAAACATTGATGAGGTCACCCCTCAGCCTCCTTTTTTCCAAGCTAAAGAGACCCAGCTCCCTCAGCCTTTCCTCATAAGGGAGATGTTCCACTCCCTTAATCATCTTTGTGGCTCTGTGCTGGACTCTTCCAAGCAGTTCCCTGTCCTTCTTGAACTGAGGGGCCCAGAACTGGACACAATACTCCAGATGTGGCCTCACCAATGCAGAATAGAGGGGGAGGAGAACCTCTCTTGACCTACTAACCACACCCTTTCTAATGCACCCCAGGATGCCATTGGCCTTCTTGGCCACAAGGGCACATTGCTGGCTCATGGTCATCCTCCTGTCTACCAGGACCCCCAGGTCTCTTTCACCTACACTACTCTCCAGCAGGTCAGCCCCCAACCTATACTGGGACATCGTGTTGTTCTTCCCCAAATGCAAAACTCTACACTTCCCCTTGTTGAATTTCATCAGGTTTCTCCCCGCCCAACTCTCCAGCCTGTCTAAGTCTCTCTGAATGGCAGCACAGCCTTCTGGTGTGTCAGCCACTCCTCCCAGCTTAGTATCATCAGCAAACTTGCTGAGGGTACATTCTATACCCTCATCCAGGTCGTTGATGAAGATGTTGAACAACATCGGTCCCAGTACCGACCCCTGAGGGACTCCACTAGTCACACACTTCCAACCAGATTCTGCCCCATTGACTACAACTCTCTGACTCCTTCCCATCAACCAGTTCCTGATCCACCTCACTACCTGATCACCAAACCCATACCTGATCAACTTATCTACAAGGATGCTGTGGGAGACGGTGTCAAATGCCTTACTGAAATCCAGATAAACCACATCTACCGCTCTACCATCATCTATCCACCTAGTAATTTCCTCATAGAAGGCTATGAGGTTAGTCAAACATGATTTACCCTTGATAAAACCATGCTGACTGCTCTTGATGACCCCCATGTCCTTGATATGCCTAGAGATAGAGACGAGAACAAGTTGTTCCATCACCTTTCCAGGGATGGAGGTGAGGCTGACCGGTCTATAGTTACCCGGGTCCTCCTTCTTGCCCTTCTTGTAGACTGGTGTGACATTTGCTGTCCTCCAGTCCTCAGGCACCTCTCCCGTTACCCATGACTTACCGAAGATGATGGAGAGTGGCCTAGCAATGACCTCTGCCAGCTCCCTCAGCACCAGCTAGTCTTCAAAGAACGACAAAGACCAAAACATAAATAATCATAAAAATAATCTTCCAGTTCCACAGAAATGCTGTGTGAGAAAATATTTGCAGGAGATGTGACTCAACGCTGGCAGAAAGTATTTCACACCAGCACTGGAGCTCCTCTTCAGCACGTTCTGTAGGTGTCACTGGCTGCTACATTACTACTACTTTTTTAGAACACCCAAACTGTACGTGTGGTAAAACACAGCAGGCAGCGTCGACACAAGAGCTGAGCTTTTCAAAACCTTTAAGAATACAATCCCCAGCCTCACAGATGAGAATGTTTTGGGCTTGGTAACTGTTGTTGGCTTTTTTTTTTTTCTACCAGGGAAGCCCTTATTTATTCCATTTCACCTTAAATTCCGTTTGCCAGTCAGGAAAATAAGTTTCCTCAGAAACTACAGCTGATAGAGTCACTCAGATGCCACCCTGAGGGTCAGGTCTGGGCTGCTCACCCTCCCTGCCCACCACCTTTGCCCCAGGGGAGCTGCAGTTGCCAGCCTCCCATGAGAAGTGGTGGGAGATGAGAAGCATCCCACTTATTGTCCCTGCTTTTAGCCCAAGTTCTGGAACACTTCCTTGCCAAGACCTTTCTGTAAGAGCTGCTCACCTTGTTCCACCCAGGTGCTGCACAGCCTGCAGGACCCTCTCCACAGGGCTTCTTTCCACACCTCTGCAGCCACCCACATGGTACCATGTCTCAGCTCAGCTCCTGCTGCCTCCTCACATGCCCTCTAGTTGGGGCAGACACACAGGGCTCCTGAGAAAGAACATCTCCTGCTTTCTTTCCTTACTCCAGGCAATCCTTTATCAAAAGCTAACAAGAAGCCATTTCGGTGGGACAGAAAGAGAAGGTGCCAGAGGAGATTAAAAACTAGAAGAAAAAGATGGCCTGAGAAGTACTTTTTGTTGTAATTCTGCTCTAATTTTGGAGAAGTGGAGTCTCATGGCCATTAGAGTTCACAAAACACTACACTGTTCTTCAAGATACTGAGCAAAGTATCTCCTGGCTGTAGCACCGATTCTGCTCTGATAAACTCTCAGGTTGTCAATGTCCACCACCTTCATCCACCAACAATGAAGCTGTCACCTCTGAGTAAAGCTAAACCCCTGGCTAGGAAGATGAGCCATTCTGTGCTGGAAGGAAGACTTCCCCGTGAGGATATGGTCAATCAGCCAGACAACTGGTTTCTGTCCACAGCTGTTACTGCCCTGTTCTGTGTCTACGTTCCAACCCCATCCCCACACACCTCGTCCCTCATCACTGAGCAGCAGACAAGCACCACCAGCCTGGGGCCACCTAGAACCCAGCCACTAGCAGCCATGCTGAGAGAGGTGGGAATTGAGAGGCTGGAGTAAAGCAATATATTCAAGCTGAGGTTTCTGCTCTGCAGGCACAGTTCCAGCAAAGGAAACATGCACCTCAGCTGTGCCAAGCCTGCCCACTGTGGGCAGGATTCAGTGCTAAGGGCTGAGAAAAATGTTTCAAGTTACACTGGTTTGGGATGCTGCTTTAAAAGCAAACCAAGGTATGTTTTGGAGCAAGTTAAGATTATGTTTATGTTTACAGACAATCTGACTCCTGCATACAAAGAATGCTTCTCCTTGGACAAAAAAAAAAAACAACCTAAAAACATCAAGAAAAGTCAAAGGTAATGCAAATGATCTGGTTCTATTATCTTCCCAGAACAGGAGAAGCACCAAAGCAGTTGAGCAATATTCAGGGTGTTTAAATGTGACTTCCCTGACTCCTGCTTTGTTCAGTATTTTAATTATACTTTTTTTAAAAAAGCTGAACCACTTCAGATTTCAAAGTACATTTATATACATTAATTCTCCCAAGGTAAAAATTATTACCCTCTTTATTACAGAAGGAAAGTGAAAGATAAACTATTTGTCAAAGGCACAGATGGAACTGATAAAAAAGGGCTGGAATTAGAACCCAAGAGTTTCTGAAACTATTGTTTCTAGAGAATGTTTTTTTTTAATATTATAGCGATAATAATAAAAAAACATTCTAAAATGAACATACATTTAGGATCAAGGCAGTAAAGGCCGTAAGGAAGGCAAGTTATTTAAATTAATTAATCCACAATTGGAAAACTATAGTGAATTATTAATAGATTGTTGCTGGCTGCAGCACAAGGATTAAATCGGCCTGCGAAGTAGTCAGCCTTGCCTTGCACCATAAGATAGCAAAGTATACAGGGTAATCCATCTTGTGCTTGCCACCTTCCACTCCGAGGCAGCAGATCCCAGCTGCACGGGGACTTGTCCCTGCAGAGGGGAGGTGAAGGTGCCTGGGAGCAGCCCCACCAGGCGCTGTTCGGGGGGGGCCTCTAACGGCTGCAGCTTCAGCTCACATCACGTACAAGGGAGACCAGAAAAACCAAAATGAGACTTTCCAGAAACTCCTCATTAAACACCAAGCTTTGTTTCCATTTGAACAGAAGGGGTAAACAGATAATACACACTAACTGGTGACTACTCCTGCTTTTTTATTTCCTTGTATTATGCCAGCCTTTATTGGTACACGTTTCTGTGGGCAGCAGTACTGGGGAGAAAGAAAAACTCATAGTTCTCCTGTTCTGAGAGGAGAAAGGATATGGAATCAGATGGGGTCCCAGGGCAGTTAACCCAGTACAGCTTCTTAAAATAAACTGAGTTCTACATAATCTACTTTATCTGTAACAAACTGCTGGCCAACTTTTCAATATGGGATGTAGTTAAATGAATCTTCACAAAATAAGTTAATAGCATGGATGAAGTTCACAAATCAAAATGGACTCCTCCTAAATCTGTTCCCTAATATACCATATTACCATAAAATATTGATCATTTGTAAGGATGACTTCATCTAAGAGTGGTCACACAAACTACAGTGATGAAATGGTATTTGCTCCATGTTTTTACGACTGGTACTTGGGTTTATTGCCAAGTTCCCTTTCACCTGCCTCCATAAACAAAACATCACACAAACAGAAGATGTCCGTATTGCTTTCAGACACAAACACTACACAGAAAAGCTGATTCTGATTCTCAGAGCAGAAATTAATTAATTTTAGTAATCTCAACATCAAATTGTCTGTTCCACTTCATGATCTACCCACAAACAGATGATGAGGGAGCAGCTTTGGAGTGTGGGATCTGAATGGTCAGAGCAGCCCATGCAAGTGCACTCAACCTCCCACCCCGTCCTGTGCCAGTTGTCCCCAAATCACCCAAGCTATGATCAGCACAGGGTGAAAGAGATGAACAAAGTAATTTGAGTTGAAAATTACGCCTTTCTAAGCTCTGCGCCTGGGGAGGGGCAGGAATTCCTTGAGCTGCACTGCCCCCAGCCTGCCGGCTGTGGGGTTGGCCCCACTTTGTCCAACGCTGCTGAACGCTCCAGAGACCCAGCAAACTCACCCAGAGGATGGTGAAGGTGTTACCTGCCGAGTGAGTGAAGCCTGGGGGGTTCGAGAGCTGCAAGGAAGCAAAAAGGGCTGTTAACCCCCGAGCTGCCTGTAGAGGTACCGACACAGCCAACACGACTCCACAGGTCCCAGCTTCAGCACCTTGTTCTGCCCTGTCTTGGACAGAGACAGGCAGGCAGCAAACGTCCTCTCGAACCAGGGTCTTACACACCTGGCAACATTTTTATTCTTGCTGAACATCTTTACTGTAGTGTTAGGATCATGTGGTTAGGAGTCACAACGACTAAGGGAACACCCTCCCAATGGTATAAAGCACTCAGGACCATCGTCCTGGTCCATGTCAATGATCTACTTGAACAAAGAGAACATCAGGAACCCTCCACTCCCATCCAGCCCAATGACCCAGTGGCAATCGCTGCTTCCAAAACAAAAGCCAAACAACAATGCTTTCAACTACCTGGCCAATAAAAACCTGCTTTGCACAGTCTGAAACTGCAGTTATTTCTCCTGTAAAGCAAAACTGCACTCCCCTGCTCGAAAAGCCAGACCCATTTCCCATTCTGTTTGTAACAGTGGGAGATTTTAGCCCCCAAAGGACATTTTCCATAAATTTACACACAGTTGTATAACCCAAGGAAACCCACATGGAGCAGTGTTAGACAGCAAGCACTTCCCAAGCAGTGCAAACCTCCTCCTGTGCTCTCTCACATTTTCAAACATTCCTCACAGCACTGCCATGTTCCAGCCAACTTTTTTCCTGACGTAACAGCTTCTTCCCTGAGAAGGTTCAGGCAGAGTTTGACATTAAAAAGATCAGCAATGGACAGCAAGTGTCCTGGATGTTTTGAAAAAAAAAAAAAAAGAAAAAAGCACTTTTCTTTCAAGAACATGTAACCCAAAGAAGGCTCCATGAATTTGCGTGAAAATCAAAAATGAGCATAAAGTGCCTTTTGAACCACAGAGCAGAAAGTTTCAGCACAGAATGAAAAATGTGGAGATACATAAGAGCAAAAAAAGCTCTGAAATTAATAACTGAACTGTCCAGTCACATGCATAACTCTCAGGGTAACTAACCCCTTGTAAAGTATTCTGCTTTTTGAAGGCAAGATGAGCAACAGCCAAGAATAAGTCACATTGCGTGGGTATAGCTAGCCACCAAATGAGAAAAAACAGCATAAACTTAACAAGAACAGCCTAAAATGACAGCAGCCACACATTTAGACTTAAATGAAGTGTGACCATATCCTTAGCAGAGATCAAGATGTAATAAATAGCAATTGATTTAAATGCATGAAATATCTGTTGAGCCAGAGGCTCTTCTGCTCCAGCTCAGGGACACGAGACAGGAATCACAGTAATGCCAACCTGAGCAACATGCCCCAGGTAAGATGTACAGGAGGCAGATCTCACCTGTGCTGATACAATCCTGCAGCTCTGCTTCCCCAGACAGACTCAGTAATGGTTAATACTGAAGCACTGAGCAGAGAATCTGGCTTCTGTACTAGCACATAAAAAATAGAGCCTTTGCCACCATCTTGTGCTTCAGCAGCTGTGTCACCAGCAGCAGGTCAGGCCTGGGGGCACAGCAGCTCCCAGCTCTCCAGCAGGACACCAATATTCAGTCCACCTCAGGTATTAACTTCAAAACTGGTTCTAGTCCTGTTGCTGTTCAAACATTTACACAAGATGAATTAAAACTTTCTTGTTTTGCTCAATTCTTCTTTTATTCATTAGCAATTTCCTTCTCCTTCCAGATCCACAATGCTGCAGCTAGAAGCAGGGGGCACACACAGCTCAATGCCAGTGGGATGTACTGGTCAGAGAAGGAACAGGGATCTCATGTTGTACAGGTGAGGGGACTGAGGATGAGGAATTTTTAGCTGCTTCTGGTATGATCAGATTCCAAAACACTTAACCTTTCTTTATCAGCCCATCTATTTCTTGCAGAAGACACTGCAAAGAGGATTATTCTGTAAGAACTGGTAACACATCTTTTTGTTTTTCTTACATAGAAATATCTTTGGCAATAACAATTGCCTCCAACAGGTCTATTTCTGCTTGGAGCCAACACCAAGGACTGTGCCCAGAGCACCATCCCAGGCAAATGGCAAAGCTGAGACAAAAGAAGTTTTTAACTACTTAAGCAAGGTTTTCCTGCTTGATTTTTATCTGCAGACCATAAAACATTATTTGCCCCAAATCATCTCAAACAGCTGGACAACATTTGCACCTTCCAGGCCCAAGTCAATGCTACTGGGTCATGTTTCAACACCAAATCCTCATAAGGATTCATGAAAGAAACAAGACTTTTATCCTCTGGGGAACCAGCCTCCCAGACTTCTCTTCTGATAGAAATGTAACTGCAGTTCCTCCTCAGCCCTCCCTTACCCCCCCCACACACACCCTCCCCTCTTTCATTTTTCCTGCAAGAACCTATCAGACTTTTATCACAGGCATCTACCCTAGTTTTTCCTACATGACATTAGCTTATTACACATTAATTCAATTAAAAGATGAAAGTGTGAAACAGCAAGGTGCTCAGCACTTAGTGTATCTCCTGTTTCTGTTACTGTAATTGTGTTCCTCTCACACACTGCTCCATTCCTCCAGGGCCAGCCCTTCCTCCACTGCATATGGTAACAAAGGGGAGCTGCTTGAGGCAGCCACAGTCCCAAGCACCCTCAGAGAGCTACAACAACAACAACAAGGGGTTTTTATCTTAAAGGCACTGGTATATAACACAAACGTGATAATTAGCTTTTGAATCGAAGTATTAAAACACTCTTAATTCCAACAGACTGTCTCTGTCAAACAGTTTCTTAGCCCAGAAGTGGCCTGTGCCCACCACCCCTCAGGGGACATCACCACACATAAGCAGGGTAATTAGTGCAAGTTTAGGTAAAATTATTTTTGTGTGTTTAGAGGACTGCTGGCTTCTGCCTCTCACCTCTGGTCCAACTGCCTTTGGAGCACAACGGCAAAGTTCCTGTTTGCCACAGCTCACATGAAGGACCAACACTGCTTGGTGCACTGGACAATGAACAACTGGAAGTGCTGCAGGTTAGTCCTGAACCTCTGCACACGTTTGTCTCTGCGGCTCCACATGAGCAGCATGTCCAACTCCCCAGCAAAGAGCTGAGAGAAGTTTGGTGCAGCTGCTGAACTGTGAGTACAACAAAACTCTGTGCAGGTGAGACTTAGGATTTCTAACAGCATCATTGCCTTAAAAACCCCAAAGGGAGGGTTTCTGATGGATCATCTACATTCCAGAACATGCATTTTGCTACTCCACATGCTAAAATGTGACTATTCCTGCTTTATTGGTTGCACACGCAGTGGGAAAAAACACACGGGACCATAAGTCAGGGCTGTTAGTGATGCTCGTGCCAAGAAGATGACACAGCCATGGGCAGGGGCCTGTTTCCATAAGAACCAGGGAGGCAGCAAGAGCACACCAGAGCACACAGCACCACGTGAGAGGCAGTTTCACTATCCACAGAAGCACAGGGAGATCAATTGATTTATTTTAATTAAAAAGTCATCATTTCAGACCGAATCAACAGATCCTCTAGTTGACCCTATCATCCAATACCCTTGTATAAAACCTACTACCTTGAAGGCACTTGGGTCCCATTGAAACCAAACATGGAGACAAACAGATCACAAAATCCCTTTACAAGAACCCGACGAGATAGAACAAGTGCCAGCAGAGTCCCAGCACAAAAACTGTGCTCTTGCTGTGGGTGAAAAACTTAAAATGCCTTAACAAATCAGATTTTTGTTGGAAATTCCTTCCTGACCTCAAATCTGGATCAGACTGCAAACATATGGGGAAGAAGACACAGTAAACGAGGCAGGGATTCTCTGACCTGGTCCAGCACACTCGTGTGCACAGTGTGCTCTCTGTGGCCAGCACTGATCATTTAAAGAACAGTGCAGGAAGAAACACGCCACCTCAATCCAGCTTTCCTCTGTTGGAACAGCATATGGAATTCCACCTTGAAGTAGAGATACATCCAAAAACATGAAACTGCTTAAACCTATATTAATTTAGAACTACAGACCTTTAAGTAACATTAAAATAAAAAAAAAAATAAAAAATCCTACTATTTCTGCAGCCAAGCAGCCTCAGAAGTACAGAGTCCCACAGGGTGACTCACTGATCATCTCACTGATTCTCCCCAAACCACTTGGGCATCCCTGCTCCAGCAAGTTGCCCAAAATTTCAGGTTTCAGCTCATCTTCAAAATCGTCATCATTTCAGCTAAGGAGCTGAAATGATAACAAGAGCTGAAGAGCTCCAGATACTGGCAAGCCTTTAACCTCTCCCACAAACTATTCCTATCATTACCCTCCACAGCTGCTAGGAAATTGTGTCATATTTAAAAGAATTTCTGTAGCTTTGACTTTCAGTTACTGGATCTCATTATGCCTTTGTTGGAAAGACTGAAAATATTGAGCTATCAGATAACTTTCCCATAGCCATGGATTTCCACAGAGTGGCTGAGTCACTTCTTAACCCTCTTCTCTTGGACATGCCTGAATAAACTGAGTATGTTAAGTCCATTACAGGGCTCATTTTCCAGAACCAGAGCATTTTTGTAGCCTCCTCTGAACTCCCCAGTATTTTCATATCTTACTTGAGAGCTACTGTAAGTGGACATGAAGTTCCAGCAGCCTGTTCTAACACCACCACGTGCACACATGATCACTACCACTTGATTCTCTTTAGAAAAAGGAAAAAAACAAACAAACCACAAACCAAAACCCAACAACCAAATCAACTCTTCCCACAATTGTGAAGTTCGAATTGCATCACTGATGCAACTAAATCCTGCAAGTCACTCTCTGCCACCTCTGTGTTTCTGGTAGGAAGTTATTGTGGTTTCTAGCCTTTACAGAGTCTTTTTCATTAAATTAAGATCCTTCTTCCACTTGGAAGGTCAGACCAGGCTACAGCAGTAACATCTCCTCACTGATCAGCTCACCCCTCTGTCATCATTGACCTTCAACAGCAAATGTTACACATTTTCTTTCGGATAATTACAGTCAGTAGCAGTATTTGAACAAAGAATGAGTAAGTGGAGGAGCTGACTGGCAAGAGCCCACTTATTTGTTTCCAATTAATGATCAAGATGCAGGATTTGTTCCTAAGCACATTCTTAAATTTCACCTTGCTGCCTTCCACCACCACCTGTGCTTAATTAAATTGTCAGGTTACACTAGAGTCAAATTCCTCGGAGAGTTTCCACTATGTGATGCTAACAAGATCATCAGTTTACTTAACCAGATCTTGAAATCCCCTCTCAAGAAAGAACACAATGTGGGGGGGGGGGGGTAAACTCTTTTTCAGGAAGATGTTGAGCCTTTAATCTCCACCTTCATTGTACTTGGGATATCTAATTATTTACAAAGTTTTACCTGCTCATTCGTTTTATTCCTGCTACTGACATCAGATTAAAACACATTTAATCTTTCCACCTGCGTGGACAATAGTCGTGCTACTCCCACTGAACATTTTTCTCCATTTTCTCAAGCCATTTTAAATCACTGGCAGGGAGTTCAACCGAGCTGTTGAAACTGAGCTGTCCGAGAACACCACGCTGCTGCCTGTAACAGGGCTGCCATCGATTTCTTTGACTTCCATTAATAATTTACCATTAATTCACTCCAGCAATCTGTAAAGCACAGAACTGCGTGCGGTTGCTTTGCAAAGACCGTGAGTTTGTCATTGTTTGTAACGGTGAACTCGCCGTTGGCACTCATGGGTCTTCTCTCCCCACACCCCGACTCATCGCTCCTTCTCCGGCCTTCCACTCATGATCCCGTGCCCCGCTGCCCCCCGCCGTTCACCGCACCCACAGCTGCCTCCAGCCCCAGCCCACCGGCTCCGGGCCCGCCGCCGCACTCCGGCCCACCCCCGGCCGGTGCCAGGCCCCGCGGCGGGACCGGCCGGTACCTCAGGCGGGGTCCCCGCGGCCTGGGGCCGCAGCAGAGGAAGGGACGGCAGCCCCCAAAGTCAAAGCCCAACGCTAAGCCCCGGGGGCTGCTCCAAGCAGCGGCACCGAGGGCCGGGCCCGGCGCCGCCCCCGCCCGGGGAGCACCGTAAACACCGGTGGGTGCGCACCCTCCACCCCCGCTACCGTATTGGCGCGCAGCTCCGCCGGGAGGCACCACCCGGGGAGGCTGAGAGACACTTCATGGCTTTATTTCGGCTGGGAAGTGCATACACCCGGAGCGGCCCCGCCGCCGCCCCCCGCCCGCCCCGCTCGCTGCTCCTCTCGGGCTTCCGAGGCTCAAAGTCCGCTCCTCCACACAGGGCCCGGCCGCGCTTCCCCCCCACCCTGGGGCTGCGCGGGGAGCCAAGCCCAGCGGCGGCGCGGCTCTGGACCTCCGCCGAGCGGCCCCGGTGCGGCCGCCACGTCCTGCCACTCACCTGGCACCGACCCGGAAGCGCCGACGGGAACTCTGCAGTTCGTCACTCAAAATATTCCCGGTCGCGTCCGCTCTTCCGTTCCGTGCGGCAAACCAGACCGGCCCCGGAACCTCCCGTGCGCAGCCCGCCGTGCCCATCGGCCGACTTTCCCCGAGGCACAGATGTACGGCGCCTGCAGGAGGCGCTGTCGCCCGTGGCAACGCAGCGAGCCCCGAGGGGCGGGGCCCGGCGGCGCTTCGGGGCTAGAGCAGGCGGGGCTACCGTATTGACCGGAGCGCGGCCGCCCGAACGCCTGCCGGACTTACTGTAGTTAACGCGCGTTACCTGATAGAATCATAGAATACGCTGAGTTGGAAGGGACCCATGAGGATCATCGAGTCCAACTCCTGTCCCTGTGTAGGGCACCCCAACAATCACACCATGTGGCTTAGAGCATCATCCAAACGCTTCTTGAACTCAGGCAGGCTTAGTGGAACATGGCCGTAAGAATATCTGTTTTAATTAAGAACCCCACCAAAAAAACAGCCTTACTAGCTATGCCGGTCCTAGCAGCTCCCTGCACTGCCAGGGGCTTTCCTCCGCTGGCTCTTCAGTGGCCCCAGGGGCTCAGTGAGCCAGGGTCCCCCCGTTCCCGCTGTTCATGGCCCCTGTCCTCGCTTGTCCCCTAGACACGCCGCGGGGCCGTGGCATGGGTCGGCTGAGGGGGCTGCAGTGCCTTCCCCGCCCGGCAGACCCGGCACCAGCCGAAGAAGGAGGGGGGCGGGCGGGGGCGGCCGGATTTCCTCGTCCGCCCGTTGCCCGCCCCGGGGCCGCGCCCGCCGCCCGGCAGGTGAGGGAGGCCGGGCAGGGACCGCGGGCCATGGCGTACCGGGAGCTGGTCCGGCGATGGCACCAGGGCGTGCTGGCCGCCGACGGCGGGGACTGGGACGCGGCCCTAGACGCCTTCGCCGGCATCCCGGAGCCGCCGGCCAGGATCTGCTTCAACGTGGGCTGCGTGGAGCTGCTGGCGGGGCGGCCCGGGGAGGCCCTGAGGGTGAGCGGGGTCGGGGGCACGGCGGGGCCGCGGGGCGGGACGGCTGGGCTGGCTTCACAGGACACAGGCACAGGTTGCCCAGAGAAGCTGTGGCTCCCCCATCCCTGCAAGTGTTCAAGGGCAGGTTGGATGGGGCTCTGAGCAACCTGGTCTAGCGGGAGGTGTCCCTGCCCATGGCTGTAAGGTCCCTTCTGACCCAAACCAGTCTGGGATTCTATGGAACCCGCTGAGAGGAACAGGAGTGGACGTCAGAATGGGCAGCAAAACTTTCCCATTTTTGTTTTTGAGGAAATAATGCTGAAACGCCAACAAATTCAAATCCAGCGTTCCCTATCCTGCGTGCCCAGCAGGACTGGGAGCAGTGATGGATGCAGACAGGAGCCCTGCTGCCACGGGTGTCCCCAGACAGTCCTGCACCAGCAGCCGAGGCTGCCAAAAAGCCCCCACTGTGCTGGAGCCCCGCTGCCCTTTGGAACGGGAGAGCAGCAGCTGCCTGTGCTGGTGCAGGAAGGCAAACACCCTGAGGAAAAGCCTTTTTTTTATCACAGCACCCAGCATGTCCACACTGGTGGCTGTCTTGTCTGTCTGTGTCAGCTGCCCAGTGGGGAAGATGCTTTTAAGCCGTTTATTAATTAGCAGTAAGAAGAGCTCAGGCTGTGCCAGAGGGGCTGGGACAGAACTGTGGAGCCCTGGGCAGGGCAGTCGCTGTAAGGACAATAGTGAGCACTTTTTATCCTGATGGTAGTTGTCTTGTGTAATAGCCATGAGTTTGTGCTTGCTCAGGCAGTAGATAGAGTCTACACCCACCCAGCCATGCCCGTGTTCCTGAAGGGTGCCTTTGCAAAGAGATGCTGCAGAGTGGCACACTGCACAGACACTGCAGTACTTTGGTCTTTGTATGTATTTTATTAACAGAAAACCTGGTCTAGTGGAAGGTGTCTGGGCCCATGACAGGGGAGTTGCAACTAGAGGGTCTTTAAGGTCACTTCCAACCCAAACCAGGCTGTGATTGTCTGCACAGTCATTGACTGGGAAGAAGCTGAGCTATGTTTCCCTGTAGGTCAACGGTTGGTTGTTTATTTTTTCTCTTTTATAGCACAGTAAAGCAGACTGTTAAAGCAAAGTTTGCTGTCAGAGCCAGCCACCACCTCATCAAGAGGCAGAGTCACTCCCTGACCTCCTGCAACGTATTTTCACCCCTGAAGCACAATCCCTGTCTAGGCAGTACCAGGAAAGTCCAGGGTTTCAAGCTTGGTTTGTTATCTACCTACCATCTCTTTGCAGTGATAAGGGACCAAGCACACCTCCTCCCTTTCTCACAAAGATGTTGAGACACTTTTCCCAGCACACTGTTACCTTGAGCCATCAGCCATGAGCTGCTACAGCTTTGATAATACTTGTCTGTATTTAGCTGGGAAACTGGACCAGAAATATTGACTTGTAGGTGCAGTGTGAAACCCTTCAGCTTTCTCCCTTGCATCCCTTCTCATACTCATCACTGTAGAGGGCTTCAAACAGTCTTACCTGTTTGGCCTGGTCCTGCTGCTCCCACTGTCAGGGCAAACTCTGCTCCAGGCAACACAGTTTTCTCATTACAAGATGCTGGATGGCAGACATAGCTCATTTGTCACGTCCAGTCTGTTTTACCGAGGAAGGATAAAAACCTGAAGCTCTGAGACCTTATACAGAGACCTGAAAGATGACCTGGAGCTGTCTCCTGCCCCTCAGCCCCGATTGCAGCTTGTCAGTCTGGAGGAGCTGGTCACAGGCCCAGAGACAGCTTCTGCACCCTGAAGGAATGCAGCCTGGACATGGCCAGCTGGGTGCCTACACCCAGGCACCGACAGGAGAGATCCTCCCTGATCCTTGGGCTGTGTCTGTTTTTGTCCTTAGGCATTCGACAGAACCGTTGCGAAGGACAACTCATTAGCTGTTGGCTTCTTTCAAAGAGGGTTTGTCCACCTGCAGCTGGAAATGTAAGTGAGGCACATGTCCGTTTCAGTCTTCAGTTTTCTCCTTTTGGTCACACTTCATTCCTAAACTTAAATGATTCTATGATTCTAAAATTCACTTCCTCCAGCGATCAGTTCATAAGGTCCCATTTGGCCTTGTAAACTATGTCACAGGTTGGCAAGGCATATGTCTGATAAGGCTGAGAAGATACAAGCTGCACAACTCTGGGGCACCAGGGGTGGCTAATGTAGGACATTACTGTCCCCTAGACACAGAGAAAGAAGCTGCTCCTGGATGTGGGGCTGCCAGGAGGTTATGTTGCCATTCAGGTTTTCTTTGGGAATGAAAAAAATACAATTGCCCTGCTTGGTGTATCTTCATGTGGTACATGTGAGTCTGGCTTTCCTAAAAATGCAGTCTGCCCACAGTGCCTGACTTTCACTCTCTGCAGGCAGTGGATTTTGTGGGCCTGAGCTCAGTCTCACTGATTTAATGTTGGGATTGCTCTGCTAGTTTCATGAGATTGGGTACTCCTGGTTTCCAGGGTTACATCGCAGTGACATCCTGCTCAGAGGTGGGTGGAGGATTTTACAGGTCCTGTCTTACCTCCAAAGTTGAGTTATTATCTTTCCTGTTATTTTTACTCATGTTTTCCAGACCTTAATTTCCATGAAATTACAATCTTTATTTGTGAGAGGGAGTTGGGGTGAGCAGTTCTGCACTCAGGGCCAGCCCCTCAAGCAGCTCCACGCTCTGTGCCTCTGCCCCCTGAGCTGCAGCCAGAGCAGGTGGGGCTGGTTTCTGGCCCTGCTCTGCTCTGCCCCAGGCCTGCCTAGAGCACCCAGCTCAGGGGCAGCACAGCTGGCAGACCTGTCCCCTGCCCAAGGAGGTGACGGCCACCAGCGCCCTATGGCTCTTTCCCTTGTCAGGTGCTGCTCCCACCCACCCGTGTCCACCTGGGCACCCACTCTTGGCTGTGCTCACTGGCTCTCGGTGGGTGACCACTGCACAGCCCTTCCTGCACCCGTCATTTCACTGCCTGCAGCCTCAGTGGGAACATGGTCTGAGTTCAGTTGCATTGCTGGTGAAAATTCAGACTAAGGGGCCCTACAGGAAAGCTGGGGAGGGGCTGTTTACAGGGGCCTGTAGTGACAGGATGAGGGGCAATGGCCTTAAGCTAGAGCAGGGGAGGTTTAGATTAGACATTAGGAGTAAGTTCTTTACAATGAGGGTGGTGAAGCACTGGAACAGGTGGCCCAGAGAGGTGTTGGAGGCCCCATCCCTGGAGAAATTCAAGATCAGGCTTGAAGGGGCTCTGAGCAACCTGATGTGGTTAAAAGGTCCCTGTGCACTGGACGGGTTGGACTAGATGACCTTTAAAGGTCCCTTCCAACCCAACACATTCTAAGATTCTGTTCCCTCCTTATCTTTAGAGTTCCTCTACATTTCTGCATGCAGTGCTCTGGCCATGCATGTACACACACCATCAGCAGGGCTTTCCCAGCCCTCACTGTCCCCTCAGGTATCTGCTGGGACAGAACTGCCAGCTGGGCAAGGAGCTCACAGCACTTCTTAATCTCTGCTTTCTACATTGTCTCCTCCTTGGAACTGTGACTGTATTTCAGGTATGAAGACCTACTGTTCACCCCATCAGTAAAACTGTGCAGATAATCCCAGACACACTCTGTTCATTTTGTTCTGACTACCACCAAGGAGAGGACAGGGAATTTTCTGTGGTCACAAGATGACACACATCTCTGGTGCACCTCTCCTCCTCCAGGCTAGAGAAGAATATTTTTTGCCAGCTTGATTTTTGAACTTAATTAGTCTTCAGTTTTTTCAGTCTCAGTTTCTTCTGTCATCTCTGCATTGTAGGTATGAAGAAGCTCTCTCTGACTATCATATGGCCTTCAGTCATCTGAGAAAGAATCCCTTCATTGATTACAAGCAGCTGGGGCTGAGGCACGTACTCTATGCGTGGGAGGTAAGAGTCAACCTGTCTCAGCAGTCCTGCTCCTCACCAGGTGTGCAGCAGCAGGTGTTGGTACCCCAAGAACTTTTCAAGGCAGCACAGGAGAACAGTAAAAACTTTCTGCCTGCACTAAATTTTTTTTTTAAGAACTTAATAATGAAAGTCATAAACCAATGTAATCTCTCAAGAGTTTAGCGATTCACACAGTTTGAAAAATACAACTGTTCAGAGCAGATGCACAAGAAATTTGTACATTGGGGTTTTTAGCTTATCTGTGCATCTAATAGTTACACCTACATGCATGTAAATATGCATGTAAGTTTTGTGAGCTCCTCAGCTCTTAAAGCTAAAATAGGTTAAAGTGTAGACAGATGGGAATGAAACTGGTCCATAATGAAAACTCTAAGAAACTTAAGTGCATGAAAGCTTGTCTCTCCAACCGTAACAACTGGTCTTAACATGACCTCTGTGTTTTGCCTTTCACACTGGGCTGCCAACTCTGCTTCTGCAACACTTCACTTCGAAGCTCTTACCCTGTTACACGAAGTCAGCCTGCCACATCCTGTGCAGAAAAGAGCTGAGTTAGTTGTAAATATTTGTAAGATTTGGAATGTAAAAGACTCCTAGAAACTGTACTTTACTGCGAGGGTTCATTTTGCCTTCTCCCTGAGTCCACACACATAGGCTGAAAAGCAGATTCAGGAAAGAGTATTTGATTCTTTTACTTCCGCGAGAGTGAGGAGTCATTGTGTAACTCCAGTCAGGCGTGCCCAGGAACCCGTCCTTCAGTCTCAGTCAATTTTCATGCACCTTATACCTGGAAGGGAGAAGTTATCCTTGGCATCCCTGGTATTACCCAAACCTCATTGGTTTTAACAGTTTCAGTACCAAAGCACTGTGTTCTTTGAGCTCACACACCCTGAGGAGCAAGAGGTTCCCTTGGAAGGTGTGGGGCTCCAGGAGCGCCCCGCGGCCATCGGGAGGAGGTTGGTGTGTTTCTGGTGTGAACACACAGGCCCTCACTCCACAGGCTCCAGGCATTGCCAGGACTTGTGCTCTCCCTGTGCTGGCACTCCAGACTCAGGATCTGTGTCTCAGTTTGGCTGTCTCTCACTCTCACATCTACCTACAGCTCATTTTTCAAAAGACACAAACATAATCCTCTTGCAGGACTGTGCCATCAGTTTTCCCCACACATGGCCTCTCACATCTGATATTCTCTAGGGAAAGGAGATGTGCTGTATGGTTTGAAAACCCAGAAATATTTGCCTTTTTGCAAGGCTATAGCACTTCTGAGCTGAGTGAGAGCTGCTGCTCTCCTCTCTGCATCTCTGCAGATGTTCAGGGTGGCCTGCCCACCCCCAAGGCAGCAGCCTCCAACTGTCAGGATTAGGGAGTGAAGGAAAAGCATCCCATCAGCTGCACCTCTGTCCTGAGCACAGATACCACAAAGCAATTTCCAGCCTGAAATTTCTAGCATGTAGGATAGCAGGATGTCTGAGAGACAGTCTGTTAGGCTACACTTCTGCCTTGTAGGCCAGCAGCTTTTCCCTGCACTGTTGGCCAGTGACAAGAACTTCCCCACTCTTAACTCAGCTCACAAATTGAGGCTTCCCAACACCCCTCTCTAATCCTGCCACACTTTGCTGCTTCACCAGTAACATACTTACATGCTGCTAAAGGGTAGCAAGCTGCAGCTGACACTTGGCACATTCTCAGCCCACTGCAAAGTGAAATACTTCGTTAGGTTCTTTTGCAGTGAAAGGGAGTCAGAAGTAAAAGCAAAAAAGCACAGCAAAAAATATCACCTAGTTGCATGCAGAAAGGACCCCATGCAGCTTGCCAAGAAGATCCTTACTGGCCTTTCAGATGCAGGAAGGAAGAGATTAAAATTTGTGTGGTACCAAAGTCTCCATCTGGTGTTCCCCATGCCTCTGCTTGCCTTGAGCAGAGCTGGCAGCCCCAGCACACCCAGCAGCTCACCTGCAGGTGCAGCGTTTAGCTCTTTCCACTCTGATGATGGAGTTTTTTGGCTGTGCTGCTCCGAGTGCCCTTCCTGTGGCTGGTGGGGAGTGGGTTGGAGCTGCTGCTGCTGTGTCTGTGGTGTTTCAGTGCCTGGTGCCTGTTTCTTGGCTGAGTTCAGTGAGTCGTGTTGGGTCTCAGCCCTCTGCGTTCTGCTCCCTCTGCTCCAGGTGCTGTTCAGCCTGGCAGCAGCACAGTGCAGGCTGCAGCAGTGGCAAGAGGCCAGAGCCACCCTAGACAAGGCTGTTGTGTGGAGACCTGAGGGAAGAACAGCAATCCTGGACATGGCCCTGGAGCGGGTGCAGGTAAGACCAGCTCTGTGAGTTCCTGGGTATGTGTATTGGGCTCAATTGAAGAAATACTGAGCAAGTCCAGAGGAGGCCACGAAGATGATCCAAGGGCTGGAGCAGCTCTGCTCTGGAGACAGGCTGAGAGAGTTGGGGGTGTTCAGCCTGGAGAAGAGAAGGCTCCAGGGAGACCTTAGAGCACCTTCCAGTGCCTGAAGGGGCTCCAGGAAAGCTGGGGAGGGGCTTTGGACAAGGCCTGGTAGTGAGAGGACAAGGGGGAATGGATTAAAACTGGAAGAGGGGAGATTTAGATTAGACATTAGGAGGAAATTCTTCACTATGAGGGTGGTGAGACAGTGGCCCAGGTTGCCCAGGGAAACTGTGGCTGCCCCATCCCTGGAAGTGTTCAAGGGCAGGTTGGATGGGTCTTGAAGCAACCTGGTCTAGTGGGAGGTGTCCCTGCCTACGACAAATGTTGGAACTGTGTGATCTTCAAGGTCCCTTCCAACCCAAACCAGTCTGTGAGTCTATGATTCTATGAAGTACAAGATAAGAATATGCTAATTGTTGTGTGTTTGGGTTTTCATGTCTACCCACCTGCTTGGTCACCTGGTAACAGTCTAACCCATCTGCATGTGATGCTCTACCAAACTAGTGCTTCAGCTAATCAAGTAACTCCATCACCCCAAATGCTTCATAGCACAGAAACACTATAGTGGAAAATTATGGGATAACGTCCTAGGATATGGAAGTTTCTTTCTAGTCCCTGATGTCCAGGAGCTCAGTTCTACTCGTACTTGGGCTGTAAAACAAGTTGCCTTATGCAGTGTTGAAGTGTAGATTGGGAGAGTCTCAATTTTCATGATACTGGCTGACTTTTTTAATCCCTTTGGCCTCAGTGACAAGTGCTGGCAGCTCAGGTATGAATGACAAGGACATTTAGAGCTTAAGTAAGGTGTAAAAGTGCTTCCAGAGTTGGTTCTAAATGGTAGTTTCCTGTTACACACTTTTATGATCAGAAACAACCTGCAGATCTCTGATTCACTCTTCCTGGAGGGTTCATTATTTTGCTACCTCTGTGCTTCTTTGTCTAATTTGTATCCTTTCTAAGAGAAGGTATTTTTTTAAATCTGATCACCTCTTTTAGCATCATGTTTGTGCTTTCCATTAGTGTATTATTCATACTCACTATTAGCATGCTGCTCAGTGGTTGAACAGGGGAGAAAAAAAGCAACAATTGAAGTAAAATAGAAAAATTGCTTAGAGATTTGTTTAATAAACTTTATTCCACCCTTCCCACCCGTCCCATGCCAACAGAGTTAGTGACTCAACACTGGGTAGTGGATTCCTTGAGCTCTTAGTTTACATGTGGGTGTCTAACCTAAGTGACCTTTTTCAAGTTCACAGCCATAATTTTTGCCCCAATGTCTTCCTGGAGCTCATCTCACACACACAGGGAAGCTATGCTTGCAGTCACTGCTGTTATATTTCATCTAATACCAATTAATGGTTTTTCCCTTACCTGTTTTCCCTGCCCCAGAACCATCTGTTTTTAGAGCCTATGCAGGTTCCTCTTGGGGAATTTTTCAGACCACGAAAGAAGGAAGTTGAACAGCTGGATTCAAAAGATTTCCTGGGAAAACCCAAGGTAACAGATATGTGATCATTAAGATTAACAGCAAGCAGATTAAAACCCCACCTTCTGACATCTCCAGAGAGCATTACCATTGCCCACTCCACTGGTGGAGACCCAAGAGCAGGTCCTGCTTGCAGCCAGTCACAGCATCAGGGACACAGAAGCCAACATTTGTTAGAATTGCCTCCTCTTCTATCAAAATTGCACTTTGGTGCTAAAAAAACCTTCCCAGTCTCGGTCAGTTCAAACTCTGAAAGATCTGAGCAGGTACTTTGGGAGCTCTGTGGTTGTCCTGTTGCTACCAATGACATTTTCAAGAGGAGCACATTCCTCCAGCATTCTACTCATTCCTGCATTCCCTCTGGGACGGGCAGGCATTTGGGAGACAAATGCTTTGTCACTTCCTTTAACACAAGCAAGCAGAGCATTTCTCTGATCCCATCTGTGACCATTGCAGTCAGCAGAAGTGCCAGAAAGCCAGAAAACCATGACATGAATAAGAGGAAGGGAAAGTAATTCATTGACGTGCTTTAAAAAAACTTTGCAAAGACTGAAAAAACAGGAACACAAACAGTTGAAGCTGTTTTGGGAATCCAGCTCTGCTTTTTCCACGATGGGCATGGCTCTACTTTATGCCTGACCTTAGGATGTCAGAAGGAAACAGGTCTTAGCAGATAACCTTGCATGAAGTGTGAGTCTTTTCATCCAGCCTGGATTCAGTCATTACTTTGTCCTCTGGCAGGTGATCTCATCCATCATTCCCAATGATGAATACTTTGGATTCGAGCCTCTCAGGCCTCAGGTGAGCAGAACATAGCTGGGAAGGGAGGAATGGAGCTGTCATGGAGCTCCAGGTAGGGCCTCAGATCCCAACACCAGCAGGGTAAGGACATATCACGGAAAAAAAACAGTGCAACATCAGACAAGGTCCACAGGACCTTTCAAAGCCAGGTGGTGGGCCTCAGCAGAGCCTGGGAGGGACTCAGCAACATGAGTCTCCAGCCCTTGGAAGATGCATTTTTGTCTCTTCAGCGTGTCAAAACAGCAGTGGAGACTTTGCTATGCTCAGCATGCATTTGCCCAGCACTTTACTAAAATTTGTCAGCATAAGCATGGCTGGCTGGCCCTGTGGTGGGAGTTTCTTAGCACCAGGGGTAGGGGAGAAGATTCTGTTACCTCCTGAGGGGATAAAGCGGGAGGGGGAGAAATAGAAGGTACATCCTGGAGAGGTGTAGAGCAGCAAACCTCTCTCTGGATGCTGTGGTGTGACAAATGCCCTCAAAAGCAAAGACATAGCACAGTGTGGGCTTCAGAGGGACAGCAAAGAAGGTGGCACTGTTGCTATATAAGGTACTGTTAGATGCTGTTGTTCCTCCCACAGAAACAGGGCTTTTATGAACCCAGTGCTGATGCTCTGCGGTAAGTGTTCACTTCTACCCATGTCTAACTCTTCTCTCACTCTCTCTATTCAGAACGTAATGTTTTGTTCTCTGATGTCTTTGTCTGGAGACTTGATGGGATCCACATGCACTTCTCACCAAGGGTGAAGTGAATGACAAACCAGCAGAGGCTTGTGTGGCTGCAGGTGACACTGCAGTTCATTGGTGTCTCTCCTGCAAGAATCTCAGGGCAGTTTGCAGAAATTGATTCAGTAGTCTTGGGAAACATGGCATGGATCATGCCATGGCTGGGAAGTGGAAGCAGAGAGAGGTTGTGGGACCTGCCCAGACCCATGGCAGAGGATGCTCAGCTGTCCCATCCTAGTTCCCAGGACAAGGCTTCCAAATACACACCCCCAGCCATGCTGTGTTGATACAAAATCAGCCCTGGTTCAAAAAACACAAAAGGCATTTGGTTTGGTGATACTGTACTTCAGGGTTGAGTTTAATATTTTTTTGGTATGGATGATGTTTATTAGTATAACCAAAATGGGGCAGTTGCATTTGGGAAATCAGTGTTTTCCAGGCTCCTTTTGTTCCCAATTGGACCAAAGAGTAGCCATGGAAATCATAATTTCCCAACACCTGAAACTTTTGGCACGTGCCAGTTTGGGTCAATGCAGTGTTCTGGATCAAAGCCATCCAGCACCAGAATTCCAGGTTATTAAAGGTCTTCTTGTTTTCATTCTCTCTTTGCAGAGACAGTGAGTCAGGCTACTGTCGAGTTTTGTCCCACTACTGCCCTGAGGACTCAGAGAAGCTGGCAGTGAAAGCCAAGAGCTTGGTCTTTGTGCTGGCGAGAGGAGCAGATGGTTGGGCTACAGCCATATATGATGGACAGGTAAGGAAGACAGGTGGGCTTTCCAGCCCACCTCCATCAGCAGAGACCACAGCCCTGCTTGTGAACAGGAGCTTGCTGCAACCCTCTGAGTGTGTTCCTTGGGGACCCACCTGTAGCACTGCAGAGCAGAGGATGAGTTCAGGAGCCCGTTTCCACAGACCAGTTGCTAACCATAGATTTCTCTGACACTTCACAGAATCACAGAATGTTGGGGGTTGGAAGGGACCTTGAAAGATCATCTAGTCCAACCCCCCAGCCAGAACAGGATCCCCTAGAGTTACTCACACAGGAATGTGTCCAGGCAGGTTTGGAATGTCTCCAGAGGAGACTTCACAACCTCTCTGGGCAGCCTATTCCTGTGCTTTGTCACCCTTGCTGCGAAAAAGGTTTTCCTCTTGGCTCCCACAAGCTTCTCCCATTCACCTCTGTAGCTCCACAAGGGCACCTTTTGGGGCACTTGTGCTCTCCACCATACAGGATCCTACAGTGGAATCGTGTAGGAGTACAGACCTGAGCAAGGACCCCCATTGAGAGCAGTATTTGTCACCTCAGAGCAATAATGAACTGAGGAGATAGGTCAGTCCTTACTCAGTGTCTAGTGTCTCTGTTCAGTTAGCTTTAGGAGGGTTTTGGGAGAGTTTCAGCTGAGCAGGAAGGTTTTATGAAGGGCTCTAAAGAAGACCTAAGGAATTAAAGCCCTGCAAATGTGACATCTTTCTGCAGACCAGGGAACTGTGGTATAAACAGATTGAGTAGAAACAGGTAAATATGACAGCATTGAAAACCTTGCGTTGGTGGAAGTCATTTTGCACGTCTACTCAAGTCCTTTGAAAGAGCCAGTGAATACCTGGATGGGTCAGCAAATGTTTTATCTGCCCATATTTTCAGCAAAAAGTCAGAAGATTTGTCGTAAGACCACTAAAACAACCAGTGAGGTCTTTGAGCAAGAGAGGCAATGCTCTGAGGGCTGATAACAGTTTAAAATATAGAAATAAAGGGTGTGCATAAATAGACAGCTTTTTCTTTTTTTTTTAAGAAAAGGTGTCCCCACAGATAATCTGCTGTGACCTAAGCAGTTAGCAAATTCCTCAGTGATACAGGAATAGGGATAGTGATCATAGAATCATAGAATGGTTTGGGTTGGAAGGGACCTTAATGATCATCGAGTTCCAACTCCCCTGCATGGGCAGGGACACCTCCCACTAGACCAGGTTGCTCAGAGCCCCATCCAACCTGAGCTTGAACACCCCTAGGGATGGAGCCTCCACAGCTTCTCTGGGCAACCTGTTCCACTGCCTCACCACCCTGATAGTAAAGAATTTCCTCCTAATACCTAATCTAAATCTCCCCTTTTAAGTTTTAAACCATTGTCCCTTGTCCTCTCACTACATGTCCATGCAAAGAGTCCTGCCCCAGCTTTCCTGTAGGCCCCTTCAGGTATTGGAAGGGGATATAGTGCTTCTTAAGGTGACCATGTTCCATGACAGACAATCAAACCATTCAGTATAGCCTGAAGCATCTAGAGCTAAAAGTGGTACAGTTCCAGAAGTATTTGAGTGTGCTGTTTGACTGTTCAGTGAAGAGTCAGATGAAATTCAAAGTAAAAAAAAAAGAAAAAATAGACAATGGGGGTTGGGGGGGAAGCATAATTAGTCACCATGATCAGTTGAAATTAATAGCTTTATAGCAGTGATTGTCACAGGATCACAGAGTTGTCAGAGTTGGAAGGCACCTCTAGAGATCATCCAGACCAACTGCCCTGCTAAAGCAGGATACCCTGGAGCACATTCCACAGGGCTGCATCCAGGGGGGTCTTGAATATCTCCAGAGAAGGAGACTCCACAGCCTCCCTGGGCAGCCTGTCCCAGGGCTCTGTCACCCTCACAGTGAAGAAGTTTCTCCTCATATTTCAATGGAACTTCCCATGTTCCAGCTTGTGCCCATTGCCCCTCGTCCTGTCACTGGGAACTACTGAGCAGAGTCTGGCTCCATCCTCCTGCACCCACCCTTTGTCAGAAGGCACAGAAATGCTGCTGGACTGGGATCCCTGGACATCCTTGCTGCTCTTCACCTGAGCCTCCGTTTCAGGAGCAGGGTGTTGGGCTCCCTGGGTGTTTGGTTTGTTCATCACAGTCCCTCAGTTAGCAGCTCTGCTTTCACCAGAAGCAGATGCAAAAGGACCATGGGGTTTTGCTCTGCAATTTCTGAGCACAAGCTCCATGGGCTACCCTTTGCCACCCTGGTCCTGCCACGGGCACCTTCATGTGTCAGTGGGGGTTTGCAGGGGCTGCAGCAGTGCAGTGGGGCTGACAGGAGATGGGGCTGGGCTGGGGGCTGGGGCTGCCACAGCAGCAGCTCGGGTCTCACCCTGCTCTGCTTTGTGTCCTGCAGAAGCTGCGTGTACCCTGCTCTCTCCTGGAGCCTGCCTCAAAGTTGGATAAATGGGTGAGCTGACAACCTTGCGACCAGGGGTGAGGAAGGGACCAAGAGATGCATTTGAGACATTTATTCATCAGATTATCACAGGATAGGCCAACTGTGTAAGAGAAACATAGGTGTGGAACACTGGGACACCTTGACTGAAGACCAAGTGATCCTGAACAGGAACAACAGGGGATTTAAGAGCAGAAAAAATGGTTATTTTTGTATACACAGGAGATCTCTTTACAGCAAAACCTGGGGGTTTGGACATACAGCCAAGCCACAGTGGCTTGCATCACAAGCTGCTCTAGGTTCTGTTATCTCTTATCCATCATGGGCTGATGGAGCACAGCAAGATGAGCAGCTGCCACGGCTCTGCTGACCCACTGTAACTTGTTGAGGCAGTGGGCACAATTATGAGTTTGAGGGCTTGAGGCACATGTTTATCCATTCTGCTCCCACGATGTCTGCAGCCACCTGATGTGACACAGGAGCAGGTGAGGAGTGCTCACGTGTTCCAGTTCAGCAGCAGAGTGAGAACAAGTTTATCACCTGCAGTGGGACAGTAACATCCTGAACAGGCACCACTTTTTCCTTAAGGCCACGTGCTAAGCCCTAAACCCTCACCTTTGACTTAGGAAAACTTCCTTCATCTCCCATCTCCACCACATGCATATCCACACATGGTCCCAGTCATTTTCCATCTGAACCCAATGCAGAAAGGTGCAACTCAGACCCCTATTTCCTGGAAGAGATTTTTGAAGTACATAGTTGTTGTGATGTTGCTATGATTATTGTTTTCCCTCTGAACGAATCCCTTGGCCATAGCACACACTTGGGCATTTCCCCCATGAATGGCTTCCTCCACTGTGAAGCCACCCACGTTCCCAGGTGAGCTGGCAGATGGTGGGGGAAACCTTCAGCACAGTGTGAGCAACCTCCCTCTGCTCCAGAACCAGCCCAGCGAGGGGTCAGAGGCCAAGGAAGCATCCCACCAAACTCCTCATCCCCCTTGCTACCCATGGGAGCTGCAGAGACCATTAAGAGCCTCAGTGCTCCATTTCATCCAGCCAGTTCATGAACTGGTCTCCCTGGGGCTCTCTCTGGAGTTACACCTAGACATTTAAAACTGGCTGCAGCCTCTGTCATGCACACCAGCCCTGCCCAGTCTCTGGTGTCTTCTGCTCACTCCTTTCTGATGTTGTTCTGTTGCAGAAGATCAGTGATGGGATTCCCCTCCCTCCTGCCCAGGTGCCTCCCAGCCGACTCCATGTGAAGCAGATGTCAGGTAGTCCCAGGCCAGGCCCCACACTGGGTGTTACATGAAGCTGTGTCCACCCCCTGCTTTAGGGGGGCATGGGGGGCTGGTTGCCCCCCTGGAAGCCACAGCTGCCTTGTGCTGGTGGGTTGCAGAACTGCTGTCTCTGCTGACTACAGGCACTGTTCCTCTGCTCTTGTTTTGTTCTGCAGAATCTCCTGCGGAAAAAAATGCCTCTGCAAATGATGCTGGTGCCCAAATGGACTTCAAGGTAAGGTGTTTCACAAGCTGAAGCTGCTACAGCCTCCAGAGATCAAGGCTGTGAAAAGTGCAAGATTCCTGGCCAGATTCTCCCAAATTCCTGAGCTGCTCTAAAATCACTGGAAAAAAAAAAATCTTTCTTTTCCCATTTTCCCATTCTGGAGAGAGGCTCCCATGTGGCCTTTCCTCCACTGCTCCCAAGCCTGTGACCATACAGCTTTGTGGGGCAGCCCAAGGTTGAGGCTTACCAGAATCATAGAATCATAGAATGTCTTGGGTTGGAAGGGACCTCTAAAGGTCATCTAGTCCAACCTCCCTACAATAAGCAGGGACATCTCATACTAGATCAGGTTGCTCAGAGCCCCATCAAGTCTGACCTTGAATGTCTCCAGGGATGGGGTCCCCACCACCTCTCTAGGCAACCTGTTCCAGTGATCACCACTCTCATATTAAAGAACTTTTTCCTAATGTCCAGCCTAAATCTCCCCTCCTCTAGCTTGAAACCATCACCCCTTGTTACATGCCCTTGTGAACAGGTCTCCCCAGCCTCCTTAGAGGCCCCTTTCAGGTTGCCCTCCAGGGAGCCAGAGCCCCAGACACAGCAGCATTCTTGGGCACACACTTTGCAGCCCATTTTGCCAGAACAAGCTGTCTTTGAACTACCTGCTGTCCCTTCTCCCCTCCTTCTGCGTGGCATTCTATGTCCCTGTCAGTCTGGGTACCACAATTCATTCAGATTTGCGTTCTGGGACAATGTCTTCTGATGCAGCTCCACATCATTACCAGGCACTGTGTGTGATGGAGCTGGAATCACTCTTGTGTCCATTTGAGGGACAGCACCTCTCTGGCAGTGCCAGCTGCAGATCAGCTCTGCTCTCTTTGTCTTTCCCACCCCTCTTTGTAGGACTTGTGGGGTATTTTTTGGTCAGCTGTGCCTCAGACAGAAGGAGCAAAACATGGGAACTGGGCCATCTCTCCAGCTGGCTGGAGGAGCTGGGGCCCTGCTCATAAAGGTTTGGGTCTGCAAGGTACCTGTGTGATCAGACCCAGAAACAGGCTTCTTAGGTCATGGGAGGAACCTTGGACCCCAGGCTTTGAACGTGTCATTCCCTTCTGAAACTGAGATCTGCATTTTGATGCTGTGCTGCTGCTACCTGGCAGCACAGAGCCGAGGGGCTGTGTCTGTGTCACCTCTCTTGATACGAGTCCTGAACACCCAGACTGCCTGTGGTGCCACATCTCTCAGCAGATCCCACCGACCGGAGGAGAAGCTTCCCCCAGCCCAGACAGACCCGTGGTGCTGCGGGTGCACTGTGAGTGCAGCCTGGTGCTGCGGGCAGCAGAGGTGCCATCCCTGCCCGAGCTGCGGGTGCTGCTGCGGGAGCGCCTGGCCCAGCAGGCAGAGCGGGGGAAGCTGAGGTAGGTGGCAGCAGTGTGTGTGACAGTGTGTGACAGGGTGGCTGCAGTGTGTGTGACAGGGTGACTGCAGTGTGTGTGACAGTGTGTGACAGGGTGGCTGCAGTGTGTGTGACAGGGTGACTGCAGTGTGTGTGACAGGGTGTGACAGGGTGACTGCAGTGTGTGTGACAGGGTGACTGCAGTGTGTGTGACAGTGTGTGACAGGGTGACTGCAGTGTGTGTGACAGGGTGACTGCAGTGTGTGTGACAGTGTGTGACAGGGTGACTGCAGTGTGTGTGACAGGGTGACTGCAGTGTGTGTGACAGTGTGTGACAGGGTGACTGCAGTGTGTGTGACAGGGTGACTGCAGTGTGTGTGACAGGGTGACTGCAGTGTGTGTGACAGTGTGTGACAGGGTGACTGCAGTGTGTGTGACAGGGTGACTGCAGTGTGTGTGACAGTGTGTGACAGGGTGACTGCAGTGTGTGTGACAGGGTGACTGCAGTGTGTGTGACAGGGTGTGACAGGGTGACTGCAGTGTGTGTGACAGGGTGACTGCAGTGTGTGTGACAGTGTGTGACAGGGTGACTGCAGTGTGTGTGACAGGGTGACTGCAGTGTGTGTGACAGTGTGTGACAGGGTGGCTGCAGTGTGTGTGACAGGGTGACTGCAGTGTGTGTGACAGGGGGACTGCAGTGTGTGTGACAGTGTGTGACAGGGTGACTGCAGTGTGTGTGACAGGGTGTGACAGGGTGACTGCAGTGTGTGTGACAGGGTGACTGCAGTGTGTGTGACAGTGTGTGACAGGGTGACTGCAGTGTGTGTGACAGGGTGACTACAGTGTGTGTGACAGTGTGTGACAGGGTGGCTGCAGTGTGTGTGACAGGGTGACTGCAGTGTGTGTGACAGTGTGTGACAGGGTGGCTGCAGTGTGTGTGACAGGGTGACTGCAGTGTGTGTGACAGGGTGTGACAGGGTGACTGCAGTGTGTGTGACAGGGTGACTGCAGTGTGTGTGACAGTGTGTGACAGGGTGACTGCAGTGTGTGTGACAGGGTGACTGCAGTGTGTGTGACAGTGTGTGACAGGGTGACTGCAGTGTGTGTGACAGGGTGACTGCAGTGTGTGTGACAGTGTGTGACAGGGTGACTGCAGTGTGTGTGCCAGGGTGACTGCAGTGTGTGTGACAGTGTGTGACAGGGTGGCTGCAGTGTGTGTGACAGGGTGACTGCAGTGTGTGTGACAGGGGGACTGCAGTGTGTGTGACAGTGTGTGACAGGGTGACTGCAGTGTGTGTGACAGGGTGTGACAGGGTGACTGCAGTGTGTGTGACAGGGTGACTGCAGTGTGTGTGACAGTGTGTGACAGGGTGACTGCAGTGTGTGTGACAGGGTGACTACAGTGTGTGTGACAGTGTGTGACAGGGTGGCTGCAGTGTGTGTGACAGGGTGACTGCAGTGTGTGTGACAGTGTGTGACAGGGTGGCTGCAGTGTGTGTGACAGGGTGACTGCAGTGTGTGTGACAGTGTGTGACAGGGTGACTGCAGTGTGTGTGACAGGGTGACTGCAGTGTGTGTGACAGGGTGTGACAGGGTGACTGCAGTGTGTGTGACAGGGTGACTGCAGTGTGTGTGACAGTGTGTGACAGGGTGACTGCAGTGTGTGTGACAGGGTGACTGCAGTGTGTGTGACAGTGTGTGACAGGGTGACTGCAGTGTGTGTGACAGGGTGACTGCAGTGTGTGTGACAGTGTGTGACAGGGTGACTGCAGTGTGTGTGACAGGGTGACTGCAGTGTGTGTGACAGTGTGTGACAGGGTGGCTGCAGTGTGTGTGACAGGGTGACTGCAGTGTGTGTGACAGGGTGACTGCAGTGTGTGTGACAGTGTGTGACAGGGTGACTGCAGTGTGTGTGACAGGGTGTGACAGGGTGACTGCAGTGTGTGTGACAGGGTGACTGCAGTGTGTGTGACAGTGTGTGACAGGGTGACTGCAGTGTGTGTGACAGGGTGACTACAGTGTGTGTGACAGTGTGTGACAGGGTGGCTGCAGTGTGTGTGACAGGGTGACTGCAGTGTGTGTGACAGGGGGACTGCAGTGTGTGTGACAGTGTGTGACAGGGTGACTGCAGTGTGTGTGACAGGGTGACTGCAGTGTGTGTGACAGGGTGTGACAGGGTGACTGCAGTGTGTGTGACAGGGTGCAGTGTGTGTGACAGTGTGTGACAGGGTGACTGCAGTGTGTGTGACAGGGTGACTACAGTGTGTGTGACAGTGTGTGACAGGGTGGCTGCAGTGTGTGTGACAGGGTGTGACAGGGTGACTGCAGTGTGTGTGACAGGGTGGCAGCAGTGACTGCAGTGTGTATGACAGTGTGTGCCAGGGTGACTGCAGTGTGTGTGACAGGATGGCAGCAGTGACTGCAGTGTGTGTGACAGGGTGGCTGCAGTGTGTGGGACAGGGTGACTGCAGTGACTGCAGTGTATGTGACAGGGTGGCAGCAGTGACTGCAGTGTGTGTGACAGGGTGACTGCAGTGACTGCAGTGTGTGTGACAGGGTGACCAGTGTGTGTGACAGGGTGGCAGCAGTGACTGCAGTGTGTGTGACAGGGTGACCAGTGTGTGTGACAGGGTGGCAGCAGTGACTGCAGTGTGTGTGACAGGGTGACTGCAGTGTGTGTGACAGGGTGTGACAGGGTGACTGCAGTGTGTGTGACAGGGTGACTGCAGTGTGTGTGACAGTGTGTGACAGGGTGACTGCAGTGTGTGTGACAGGGTGACTGCAGTGTGTGTGACAGTGTGTGACAGGGTGGCTGCAGTGTGTGTGACAGGGTGACTGCAGTGTGTGTGACAGGGGGACTGCAGTGTGTGTGACAGTGTGTGACAGGGTGACTGCAGTGTGTGTGACAGGGTGTGACAGGGTGACTGCAGTGTGTGTGACAGGGTGACTGCAGTGTGTGTGACAGTGTGTGACAGGGTGACTGCAGTGTGTGTGACAGGGTGACTACAGTGTGTGTGACAGTGTGTGACAGGGTGGCTGCAGTGTGTGTGACAGGGTGACTGCAGTGTGTGTGACAGTGTGTGACAGGGTGGCTGCAGTGTGTGTGACAGGGTGACTGCAGTGTGTGTGACAGGGTGTGACAGGGTGACTGCAGTGTGTGTGACAGGGTGACTGCAGTGTGTGTGACAGTGTGTGACAGGGTGACTGCAGTGTGTGTGACAGGGTGACTGCAGTGTGTGTGACAGGGTGTGACAGGGTGACTGCAGTGTGTGTGACAGGGTGACTGCAGTGTGTGTGACAGTGTGTGACAGGGTGACTGCAGTGTGTGTGCCAGGGTGACTGCAGTGTGTGTGACAGTGTGTGACAGGGTGGCTGCAGTGTGTGTGACAGGGTGACTGCAGTGTGTGTGACAGGGGGACTGCAGTGTGTGTGACAGTGTGTGACAGGGTGACTGCAGTGTGTGTGACAGGGTGTGACAGGGTGACTGCAGTGTGTGTGACAGGGTGACTGCAGTGTGTGTGACAGTGTGTGACAGGGTGACTGCAGTGTGTGTGACAGGGTGACTACAGTGTGTGTGACAGTGTGTGACAGGGTGGCTGCAGTGTGTGTGACAGGGTGACTGCAGTGTGTGTGACAGTGTGTGACAGGGTGGCTGCAGTGTGTGTGACAGGGTGACTGCAGTGTGTGTGACAGTGTGTGACAGGGTGACTGCAGTGTGTGTGACAGGGTGACTGCAGTGTGTGTGACAGGGTGTGACAGGGTGACTGCAGTGTGTGTGACAGGGTGACTGCAGTGTGTGTGACAGTGTGTGACAGGGTGACTGCAGTGTGTGTGACAGGGTGACTGCAGTGTGTGTGACAGGGTGTGACAGGGTGACTGCAGTGTGTGTGACAGGGTGACTGCAGTGTGTGTGACAGTGTGTGACAGGGTGACTGCAGTGTGTGTGACAGGGTGACTGCAGTGTGTGTGACAGTGTGTGACAGGGTGGCTGCAGTGTGTGTGACAGGGTGACTGCAGTGTGTGTGACAGGGTGACTGCAGTGTGTGTGACAGTGTGTGACAGGGTGACTGCAGTGTGTGTGACAGGGTGTGACAGGGTGACTGCAGTGTGTGTGACAGGGTGACTGCAGTGTGTGTGACAGTGTGTGACAGGGTGACTGCAGTGTGTGTGACAGGGTGACTACAGTGTGTGTGACAGTGTGTGACAGGGTGGCTGCAGTGTGTGTGACAGGGTGACTGCAGTGTGTGTGACAGGGTGACTGCAGTGTGTGTGACAGTGTGTGACAGGGTGACTGCAGTGTGTGTGACAGGGTGACTGCAGTGTGTGTGACAGGGTGTGACAGGGTGACTGCAGTGTGTGTGACAGGGTGCAGTGTGTGTGACAGTGTGTGACAGGGTGACTGCAGTGTGTGTGACAGGGTGACTACAGTGTGTGTGACAGTGTGTGACAGGGTGGCTGCAGTGTGTGTGACAGGGTGTGACAGGGTGACTGCAGTGTGTGTGACAGGGTGGCAGCAGTGACTGCAGTGTGTATGACAGTGTGTGCCAGGGTGACTGCAGTGTGTGTGACAGGATGGCAGCAGTGACTGCAGTGTGTGTGACAGGGTGGCTGCAGTGTGTGGGACAGGGTGACTGCAGTGACTGCAGTGTATGTGACAGGGTGGCAGCAGTGACTGCAGTGTGTGTGACAGGGTGACTGCAGTGTGTGTGACAGGGTGACCAGTGTGTGTGACAGGGTGGCAGCAGTGACTGCAGTGTGTGTGACAGGGTGACCAGTGTGTGTGACAGGGTGGCAGGAGCCACTCCCCTGAGGACACAGACCTGTGCCTGGTCTCCTGGGAACATTTCCCTGGGCTCAGAGCATTCCACCAGAGATCAGCACAGACACGAGCGCCCACCCTGCCTTGCAGGGCTGACCTGACTCTGGCTTTTGGTTTGGAGAAGAGTGTGTGTGTGTGTGTGTGCACTGTGGGCTTCAAAAGCCAAAGGATCTTTCCCAGGAAACTGTAGCATGGTCAAGAAATGGGGGAAGACAAGGAACACTCCGTGCAGCTGCTGTATATTGGATTTTCTTCCACTCTTCTCAGCCTTTGTGATACACAAGGACCAGGGCAGAGCAATTTGGGAGCTGGGCCTAGCGTGAGGTGTCCCTGACTGTGACAGCCCTGGGAACACAGTCAGTGCAGTCAGGAGAGTTTAGGATCTTCCCCTCAAGTGTGTGAGGAGGTGACAGTGTCACTCCCTAACAGTGCCCCTTCTGCCTGCTGACCATGCAGGGTGGCCCTGTGTCATTGTGCAAGGTTACAGGGTTAGGAGGAGGCTTACAAAGAAGACTGAAGATGGTCACAAGCTAGGCTTGCCTCTTTGGCTTTGGGTGAGATGATTTTAGCTGTGTTCATGACCCCTTGCAGCTACAGGCATTCGGATGGCAAAGATCTGGGTGCAGTTTCAGGAGAGGAGGATCTAGGGAAGATGTGGCAGCAGCTGACAGATGGCAGGCTGACGCTCTGCTGCCAGGTACGTGGGCTGTGACAAGCTTCTCTGCTGTGCTGGGCTCTAGTGGAGGCTCTGCTGTGCCTTGCAATCTCCATGCTGATTTTTTCATGTAGGACTCGGACTTCCACTCAGGCAGACCCATCCTCTATCGGATGCTGGCTCAGCACTCTTACCCCACACAGGGACCAGGGGACCTGGCATTCAGCAAGGGAGACGTGCTGGATATCCTCTCTGAAGGTAGCTCCCCAGGCCTGTCTGCAGGCTTGTACTGGGCTGGGCTTTTGGAGGGTCTGGGGAACAGATGGCCTCTCCCATGCTGTCTCAGGAGGTACAGGCTTGCACTAGGTTTTGCCCAGAGTTAAATTCCAGCCATGAAAACTCTCACTAACCCCACTCATACAGCCAGGGCTCATCCAGCTCCTTTATCTTTTCCCAGTGAATGATGACTGGCTTGAAGGACACTGCAATGGCAAGACTGGCATCTTCCCCAAATGCTTTGCAACCCAGACCAGCTGTGGTGCTGCCTTCCTGTAGTGAACAGTAACCTTTTCCTGCCTGACTGCTCTGTCTCCCAGGGCTGGGACACCCCAGTCCCAGCTCATTTGGGCCACAGCCAGCACAGCCAAGAGCTCTGCTGAACCTGGGCAGGAGATGTCCCCCACTCACAGATCCCACGGGGTCAGTTCCAGCAGTCTGACAGCATTTTCTACAGCTTGTTCTCAGACCTGGCCTTTTTACCTCTGTGCTTACACTGCCAAAGATGTGCCTGTGCAGGGCAAAGAGGGGGAATGATCTGGTGTTTGGCTATGGGAAATGTCCATGTGGCAGCTCATACCTCGAGGGCTCAGACTGCTGGGTGGGAAGAGATTCCTCTGGATGGAGGTCTTCGCTCCTTCTCCCTTGTTGCTCAAGTTCAGGCTGGGAAGGCTGAGCCTCACCCTATGAAGCCAAGGATAGTTGCTTGAGCAGCAGGCAGAGCCCAGTTCCCCAGGCCCTTGGGCCCTGTATCCTCATCTCCACCATAGAGATGTTGCTCTTTGGGAAGGCCTCCATAACCAGTTTGCAGTGGGGTATACGGGGTAACACTTTGGGGTAGGACCATCATGTTTAATCTTCCACAGCAAATACCCCATGGATCTGCCAGAGCCAAAGGGATCTGAGCATCCCTCAGCCCAGATGCCTTTGGTACTTTTCTTAGGGCCTTAACTCCTGCCTGGATGTTACTGCTCCACGCTGTGTGGGCAGGAGTTTTGCAGCACAGAGGAAGCTGTGGGAACACCCCTGCTCAGCCCAGCCCTGGGCTTTGGAGTCTCAGAGGGGCTGGGCTGGAAGGACTGAAATGAGTATCTGGTTCCTGCAGCCGAGCTGGGCTGGGCTCTGCTGATCTAAATAAAACACTCAAGTGCCTGGAACTGGAACCTGCTGGGGATTAGATGTCTGACAAAGCTGGGCTATGTAACTTGAATATAAAATAAACCCTGAGCCAGAGTTGGCAGCTCTTAAATCAACTTCTACTTGTATTTTTCTGCTGAGATATGCCAGTAAATATTTTTAAAGGCAGCTGACAGTGTCTTTGGGAAGATTTTCTGTCACGTACTACAGAAGTCTTGCACATCTTGCACGGGGCAAGATACAGATAATGTTACCACTGCTCTCCATCACTGGTTGCCTCCTATGGCTGGCAGGAGAGCAACCCATCTGGACTGGGAGTGCCAAGGAAATGGTGCTAGGCTGGTTAGTGACCTTCGGACTTGAAAAACAAAAAGGATTTTATTTCTAGCTTGAATTTATCTGGCTTCATCTAGCCACCAAGTCTCAGCCAGCTTTTGTCAGTGAGATTAAAGGTTTTTCTAGAGTCTTTTTCTCTTGGAGGTACTTGGGAGATCTCAAGACACCTTTGTCATCTTCAGCTTCTTTACAGACATGACCCAATCAGATCACCTGAGCAATGGAGATGAGTATAATGCCCTCATTCTTCTCCCTCTTTCACCTTCTTTTGCACCACTTCCCTGCCTGGTTTAGTGGACAGGATGCCTCTGGTCGGGAGGCTGGGAGCTACTTGGTTTTCCAGAAGCACTGGAGGAAAATGGCCACCAGGCCCACCACTATGGCCAGCACAATGAAGGAGACAGCACCTGCCCACAGACTAGGCTGGTGCCCCTTGACGTGTTCCACAGCCTCTGTGGGGAGCATGTTGGTGAAGTTCAGCATGAAGCCCAGTGGCCATCCAATGTCCATGCTGCCTGCCTGAGGTGAGAGACCAGAGATCAGCCAAAAGTGCCTCTCCAGGCCCTGGTAGCATCAGTGCAAGAACTGATGGGCACCTCTCCCAGGAGCTGCCCCAGCTGTGATTTCACATGTGGACCTGGCTGTGGTGAACCTGGTCTCACCAGCACCTGTTACATGGAGTGCTTCCCTCCTCCCCCCTTCCCAAGGGCTAAAGGGCAGAACATGGGTGACTACTCTGCTCCTGATGTGCCTCTGTGACCTGCATGTGATTTTGGATCTGAGCTTTCACCCTCCTTCATGATCCTTCAAATTTTGTCGTATTCTGGTTCAAATGAGTCATGGGGCCACTGTCACCTCTGATGCTCAAGTCACTTCTGCCCAACATCAGAGACAGAAGCAGCCAAATCCTTCTCTGCACTTCTCTGAGCCCTGTAAAATCATCTTATGCCAGAGCAAGTGAGAAACAAGCTGGCGTCAGAGGTGTGGGAACAGGTAAGAAAGAGTGAAGCTGGGCTGGGATCACTGGGATCATTAGATGGGGACACATTTCTAGTGCAGGGAACTCTAGGGATGCAGCTCCTGAACGTGTCTTCAGGTGAAGACACGGCCACAGCTGCCTGCCTGCTCCCCCCCCGTGGGGTCTCTACCTGCTGGCTGAAGTGGATGCTGCTCCACGTCTGCTGGGTGAACTTGTAGCCATCGAGCAGCAGCGTCAGGATGTAAATTGCCATGGAGCAGTACGTGTGGAGGTGCTGCTTCTCCTGTGGGAACATCTGCACCAGCTGTGGGGCCATCGGGGGACATGGTGGAACAAGGAATGAAACATGCTCAGGAACCCTCTGTGGCCCAGGGAACAGCCAGGCAGAGATTTGGGACAGGACAAGCACAGGGCTCTCACCTCTGTCCACTTCTTCTTGCAGAAGGTCTGGACCGTGGAGTTGACATCATTTAGAGACTGCTGGTCGGTCAGGTTCAGGAAGTGGAAGGTGTAGTAGAAGCCAGCAAAAGCCTGGAGGATAAGGCAAGGTGGTAAAAATTACATCTCCTTCCTCACCCAAAAAAAAAGACCCAGGGGCCCCTATTGCCTGGGGACAGAGTCCCGTATGATTCCCAGGGTCCTGCATCCAGCACCCACTTGATGGTCTACCAGAAAGCTTTGGAGCTGGCTGACACACCCTGGGGCTGCTGCTTGCACTTCGAGCTAGCTCAGACTTTTAACTTTCTGGGACAAGATCTTCCCATTTCCCTCAGGGATAGCTGGGACATCACAGCACAGGAGAAGAGATTTGCAGATGGGACCCGCTCTGAGCTCCCCTCCTTCCCCATCCCTTAGCATAACCGGTGGCAGAAGAGACTCCCACCCATGTCCTTCCCCCCCAGCCCAGGGCACGGAGGCTCCTTACGAAGAACTGTCCCTGCACGGGTGGCTGATAGACCTCGTTGAACCCACACGTCCTGTTGGCCCCACAGCTGAAGTTGAAGAGTTTCTGGACAGCGGTGCCACACGCTGCTGGGTCCCCTGTCCCTGTCACCGTGAGGTTCTGTGCAGGGCTGGGGGTGCTCGGTGCACGGACACAGGGGCTGTTGTAGAGATCTGCCATGGTGATGTTCTCCTGGTATCCCTTGGGGTAGCAGGGGTGTGATACCTGCTGGGGAGACTGGCTGCCCTGGGGAGAGCAGGAGCTGTTAGCAGGGCTTTGCCTGGGATGCCAGCGAGCTTAGGGATGCCCACACCTTAGACATGCCCAAAAAGCAGGATTTAGCCCCTAGGAGGATTTGAGAAGAAGCAGGATCCACCCTCTGCATGACTAGCCTGCCCCAGGCTTTTGCTGGCCCTGCTGTCAGCCCCACCACCAAGCTGTGCTGGGGTGGTGATGCCACATCCCACCTGTGCCTCCCCACAGGGGTGGCAACCTGCTCCCTGCCTGCGTGGGAGATCCCTGCTCTTGGCATTCGCTCTGTCCCCACCACATCTTGCAGACCCTCGCCCAGAAAGGCCCAGAGGCCCGTATACCCCAGTGCCAAGAGCAGGGATCAGGGCAGAAATGAAGGAAGGGTGAGTTAATTTAATCCCCATCAACAGCTCTCTATCATCTCTGCCACACCTGCTCTCTTATTTATGGGTGTAAAGACTGGAGGCTTGATAACCCCTGCCAGGGGGTGCCAGATCATGGCTGCAGGTGACTGGACTCCCTGTCCTTTCTATTCTACTGTGGAGGACTTGGTGGCCTTTCAAACCACTTGGGTTTCAATGAAGCTAATACCTGGAAACCACCCAGCCAAGGGAACACTTCATGCCCATGTCTGAAGGGACAGGGCAGAACCTAAGGATATGGCTGGGCTTGGGAAGTGATGAGAAATGCCATTACATCTCAACATCTGGGGAGAAGGGAGCCCTGGCAGGGAACAACCATCATCTTCCACCCAATGGAGAAAAGTTTTTGGTTCAGTAAATGAAATCTAAGTCACTCTCAGGTTTTTGAATCTGTGAAAATTCCCAGTTCCCTAATGCTTTTTCCATGGGCATGCCCCACGTTTTTCAAGACATTTTTCAAGGCAATGGGAAATGGTTGAGCAGGTCCTGGTGACCAGTGGCTGTGGTACCTGGTGGAGAGCTGCCAGCAGCATCTTCAAGGCCTGTCTCTGCCCATAGCAAAGGTAGCTGTGGGTGTAGAGCGTGTAGTTGGTGCTGTACAGCCTGAAGAAGACAGAGGTGTTCTTGTCCTCAATGGTGACTCCAGGCTGGAAGGTTATTTGTGTTGAGGCACCTCCAAGGTCCAGAGCTCCAAAAACCTCAGCGTCCTGTGGATGTTCCCATTTCTCTGCAAAGGAAAACTGGCCCCATATGACAGCAAGTGTTAGTCTGAACAGGAAGGAGTCACAGTTCCTATCCCTTCCCTCACAGCTTTGTGGACTCAGAAGTCCCTAAGACACCTTCTATGTCCTGTCTCCCTGTTTAAGCCCTCTTTGCCTATGTCCTCCTTGACCCACAAAGACCTCCACGAAGCACTGAGCTCTGCCCCTTGGCTGCTGCACATCAGCTTCAATCCTGGGATTTGAGAAGGAAAGAGTAACATGTTCATCTGGGCTCTGCTATTGCTGATACCAAAACTGACCCATATGTAAGTAGGGAGCACAGGGCCATGCTGGACACAAAGACCCTTGAGTCTGTTAACTGCTTCAGTGGAGTTGAATGTGCAGTTCTCAAGAGCAGGCTGCATTTATTTGGGTGAATAGTACCCTAAAACTACATTTTTCTGTCCTCTGGGAATAACAAAACCTGTGTGTAGCTCAGAGAGGGATACACAGACTGCTTATCCCCTCCCTGCCCCCTCCCCCAGCCCGCACCTTCACGAGGGTCTCCAGCAGGTAGTTGATGGTGATCCAGCCAAAGGAGCCTTCCTCGTTCCCCGTGAGGATCTGAGCTCCACGGAAGTCCACGGGGTACTCGCCAATGGCCTTGGCAACCTCAGCAAAGACCTGCTCGGCCTTGGTGCTGTTCTGCTCCCTGCCAGGGAAGGAGACAGACACCACAGGGGGAGGAGGCAATGGCTGGGAGCTTTCAGTGCAGGGCTGACAGCAACAGGCTGTGTCTGCTGCAGAGCATCGGGGCTGCTCAGAGACAGGGCAAAGCCTCCAAGTCCCTCGACTGGTGTGCTGGGAGTCTCCCTAAAAATGCTGCCCGGGGGCCGTGCCTGAGCATGCAGGGAGGTTAATGCAAGGCTGGCAGAGGAGGTTCATCCACCTCTGGGGCTGCTGCCAGGCTGGGGCTGGAGTGGGCTGGGGGGGTCTCCCTGTGGGCACAGTGAGCAGCTCCCTTGGACACTCCAGTGGACTGCAGACATGGATGCTCTGCCCACCACCATGGCCTGCCTGGGCAGCAGCCCCCCATGCCCTCTGCCCCCAGTCCCCCCAGCCCCGTCTTCCCCCAGCCACTCATGTCCCCAGCCCCCAGCCCAGACGATGCAGAAACGTGTGGTGGGGAAGGGGTGGGAGGTTCTTTGCTCTGGGCAGTGCCAGTACCTCAGCAGCCTCATGCCTGCTGTGGCCCCCAGGTAGGTGGGGGTCTCCCGCTGCTGCTCTGCTGGAATGATCTCCATGGCCTTGTCCAGGCAGGGCTTCAGGCTGGCTCCAGCCCCAGCGGGGTTGTCTGCGTAGCTGGAGATGCCGGGTCCTGCAAGAGGACACCCCATGATGGAGCGAGCTCAGTGCCACCCAGGAGGGACAGGGCAGTGGTGGGCATGTCCTCCCTGAATGACCCGGGGGTTTTTCAACTCTTACCCGGGTCAGCTGGGCCCTTCCCAAGTGTGTCCCTGGAAGGACAGTGCTCAGGGCTGGCTGGCCTGCTGGCAACACATGTGCCATGACCACAGCTCACTGTGGGAGCAGCTCAAGCTCCTGCTCTGGGTGGAGGTGGGGAATGCGGCGCGAGTCCCGCAACATCAAGCACATGCTTGATCCCAGGGAGGCCCAACTGCCCCAAGGTGACCAGCCAGTCCTGCAGGACATGGTGGACACACAGAGCAGTTCCCTCTTTTCCTGGGGAAGGGCCAGGCTCTCCTTTGTCCTGCAGGGAGGGTGAGCACAGGCAGAGGTGCCCTCTGCACAGCTTGGGTTCCTATTTTTAAAGGCTGGCACCAGGTGTGAGTGCCCAGCACAGCCCTGTGGCGGGCAGGGACAGGCTCTGGGGTGGCAATATCACTATTTACCTTTCCCCGAGCTTTGCACACATTATTGCCATTAGGCCATGCGCCCTCTCTGTTACACTTTGCCCTTCATCAGACCTTTGCAGTTAACCAGTAATTGCAACATCACTGTGGCAGAGCCTGGATTTGAGGTTGAGGCGAGCTCTGAGCCCTCTCCCCCCTGCCCAGTCACCTCTGTCCTGGCCTGGTGGCCTTTGCCAGTCTCAACCCAGCTCCCTGTACCATTTCACTGACCCCACCTCCCCTCACTAGCCAGGTCCTTGTGCCAAAGCCCAACACACCTTTGAAATAGGAATAAATGCCCCTTTGCATATTTATAAATGCCCAACAAATAAATGCCCTTTGGGGCATTTACTGTTTACCACAATCTGGCATGAACCTGCCACTCACCTCGGCACTGTGGGACAGCCACCCTGGCAAGCATGGGGCTGGCCAGCCCGTGTCCCCCAGCAGAGCAGGGGCAGGGCAGAGGGATGGACACGTCCCAGGACACTCACCAGCCACGGTGCAGGCCTCCACCTGGGAGACGATGCCGGTGCCGTTCTCCTTGTCCGCGGGCCACCGGTACACGTAGAGAGCTGTGTGCGTGGAGCCGGCGTCGAACACCAGACCGTACTGGGGGAGGCAGAGGGGACATGGGGTGTCAGGGGGTGCAGAGCAGCTTCACCTGCCACAGAGCCAGCAGAGCTCCTGCAGAGCCAGCGGAGCTCCTGGTGAGCAGGGGAAAGGCAAGTGGCCAAATGAAGAGTGTCACCAGAGCAGGGTGACATTATGGTCACCAGCTGTGTTGGGGACAAGGCTCCATCACAAGCCCTTTGATCTGGCAATGCTCTGGATTAAAAGGCTGTATGTGCTGTAAGGCCAGACACAGTGACCAAACTCTGCCAGATCCACCTGGCATGCCAGCCTGTCCCCATCTCAGTGACAAACAGCACAACCTGCCTGGAACCTGGGGTAAACCCTATGCCAAGTAGCAACCAGCACCCAAGCGAGCGCAGGCAGCTGCCCTCCTCCCGAGAACCCTACCTTCGTGCTGGGAGGCAGAAACACGTCCCTCAAGTTCACAACACTCAGAATGAGGGCAATGATGCTGAAGACACAGGTGGCTGCCAGGAGACCTGCAATGGCCTTGGCTTTGTAGCCCATTCCTCCTCCAACCTGCAAGAAAAGCCCCGACCCCCAGCTCACACCTCTGCCATTTGCAAGGCTGGTTTTGAAATGCAAATCTCATGAATGGTCTTGGCATCTGTCAAGATAGGACTTTCCCCTTCCCTGACAAGGGCTTGAAGCCATCTTCCAGTACATGGCTGCTCTCACAGGAGGCTCTCGGCAGTCTTGGGTCTGGACATCCCCTCCTTCTGAGCACTCCCTTCCTGGGGGATTTTGTGATTGGCATTTTCAGCCCTGCCTTCTCAACTGCAGCCCTTCAGGCACCTCCCTGCACAGCCTGGTCTGCAGCAGAATTAGCTCCGAGGCATCAGTATGAGATTGAAGCAGAGCTGCAATAGCCTCAGCACATGGCAGCTGAACACATGTCCATGTGCCCAGCACCTCACGGCTGGTCCAGGTCAGTTTTCCCCACATGCAGCTCCTCTTCCTCTGCCTGCACCACCCTGCTCCGTGCCACTGGCCACACAGGCAGCTTGCCTGCAGGAAGCCAAGTCGACCTCCATCCATGGCATCAGGCTGCGTGCCAGACTTCAGATGAGCAGTGGATGCCCCAAGAGCCTAGAGAAGCTATTTAACCCAATTGGTTCTTTGAGGTGGCACCTGGGGGCTGTTGCTTGGCTACACAGTTCTCCTGGGAGCACATAAAAACACAGAGAAATTCCCTTTTGTCAGGCCAGGCCAGCGGCCTGAATAAGCGAGGAAGGACCTTTGACAAGAGCAAAGCAGATGCCAATTCCTGTTCTGGAGTTAGCATCTCCAGTGATGGACAAGAGTGACCAATCTCCTGCGTGACATGAGATGTATAATGACAAATAGCAGCTGTTCTCTTCTGGCCCACAACATGGGACTACAGGAAGCCCTTATCAAACCCTCCCCTCTATGATGGCTACGGCCAGAGGAGACGATACTGAAGCAGCCAATGAGCACCACATCTCCAGTCCAATCAGCCCTGCTAGAGTTTGCCCAGATACAGCTGTCCCAACTGGGATGTGATACCTCTGCTCCAGGTAACACAGGAGTGGCAAAAGTCCCCAGCCCAGCCCACATCCTGGGAAATTTCTGTCCCAGGCACTGTGTGATGGAACAATATGAAATGGTGACAAATTGCACTGTCCTGCATGCACCAGCGGGTGGGAAATGAACTCCACCTGCTCTGGTAGGGACTAATTTTCATTTTGACAGGGCAGGAGGAAACATCTGAAGGCAGTGTAGAGCCAGTGAGGCCCGGGGCGGGGAGGACCAGGGCATGGAGAGGGAGCCCAGGGGGTGTAAAACAAGGCAAGAGGCATGTGAGAAGCTGATTGATCTGCCCAGCCTTTCAGTGGCACCTCAGGGCTGGTTGGCACTGATACCTGCTACTGTACATGGCAGGTTCAGTTGAGCAGTCAGGACAGGAAGGTCGTGGTGATGCCTCCAGAGCTAAAGAAGAGGCATGTTGCTGCCCAGTGCCTCAAGGAGCAATGCCCAGCCGTTCCCATGTGTGGGAAGTCCACAGCTATGCACGGCGCTTGGGCCATTGCAGCGCTTGTTTGTGTGTGACTGGGCACAACCAAGTGCTCTACAAACAGCCCGGACGTCCCTCACCTTCCAGCGTCCCTCGTGGGGAGGGACAGGCGGGCTCAGCATGCAGGAGGAAAGGCTCAGAGGCATTGCTGGGTCTAAACTAACTGTTGCTCAGAAAAAGGGGAAGCTGACTTCTCCACCGTGCACTTAAAAGATTTGAAAGTCAAAAGGGCTCTTGAGAGTGTAAGAAAGCGGCCGAAGGTGCATGCCGGGAGCATCTCTGCCAGGCAGAGCGGTCCCCTGCCTCCGTCCCTCCCGACAGCGCCGGGGCTCAGCAGTGCCCTCCCTGCCCCTCTGCCCGCCCCGGGCACCCCGCTGCCGCCCCAGTCCTCTCCCTCCTGCTCCGCCAGCCCGCCGAGGGGCTTTATCCCCAGCTCCGGCCCCGCTGCCGGGCGGGCCGTGAGCCCCACGCGCCCCCCGCCCCCCGCCCGGCTCCATGGGGGGGCCCCCCCCGGCCCCCTCCCCAGCCCGTCGCTCACCCGGGCCGCTCCCGGCCGCTGCTCCCGTCAGCTCCTACCTGGAGCCCCGCTCCTGGGACAAAGGCTGCCGCGGTCCCCGGGCCCGCCCTCCCCTTGGCCCCAGACCAGCGAACCTGCCCAGGAGAGCGCGGGGCTGGCGGCGGGGCTGGGGGGCCGGGGTGAAAGGAGCGTTCGGCATTAACCGCTTCGCTGCTGGAGGAGGAGCGGCTTTGCCTGCCAGACCTCTCCCCCATGGGGGTGGTGGGGGTGCGGCACTGACCGGCGAAGGGACAGAGGGGGACAGCCCCCCAGGAAGCTCACGGCAAGCTCAGCAGGCTCGGCAGCCCCTCGGGCTGCCCCGGGCTGGAGGCAGCGGCTGAGGTCCAGGACCCCCACAGACATTCCTGCCCAGAAACACGTGGCACGGTAAAGCACTGGCCGAGTCTGTCACCCCTCCTGTCACCTGGCTGCCCCACTGCGGGCAGAGCCAGGCTGGCAGAGGGGCCCAGGACAGAAAGAGGAGGGACCTGGCAGGTGAAGCCGTCGTCATGGCTGGGGAGTCATCATCATGGCCAGGAACTTGTCCCCAAAGCCAAGAAGCCATCTATCTCCCTGTCCAAGGGCCTGCCCCCGTGGTCAGGGACCTGATCCCACTGCCAGAGACCCATCCTCACAGCCAGGGATTCTCCTGTCCCCATGTCCAGGGACCCACCTGTCCTCACAGCCAGGGACCCGTCCACACAGCCAGGGACCCGTCCACACAGCCAGAGACCCATCTCCATGCTCAGGGTCCCATCTGTCCCCACGGCCAGGGTCCCACCCCCGGGGCGGTGCAGGCAGAGGTGCAGGCAGGCCGGGGTGCTGCCCCACTGCAGGCAGCAGCTGCCGCCAAACTTCTCCTCCAGCCCCGCGCCGCCGGCAGCGCCGAGCTCCCGCCCCGGGCTGTCCCGGAACGCAACCGGACATCCGAGACCAGCGCAGGCCGCGCTTTCGCTTTGCAGTGCTGGGCTGGGTGCGGGCAGGACAGGCAGAGCTGCCCTCGGGCCAAGCCCGGAGACAGGCCGACAGAGCAGCGGGCTCTGCCCTGCTCGGGGCACCGAACAAGGAGGGGGTCTCCTGGCACAGGTACGGTGGGGCCGGTCGGGACCGCGGCCACCCCCTCCCCATGGGCCGGGCCCCCTTCCCTGAGCCGAGAGCTGCCGGCGGGCGGGTTCAGCCCCGCTCGCCTCAGGGTCGTGCTCTGCTGCTGGCCGAGGGGCTCGTTCCTGCTCACCACACCCGGCTGTCCCGGGAGGTCACTGGGGGGCTGTGGGTCTCCCCAGCTGCCGGGAGGAGGGGACCCTGGGAGGGGCGGGCGAGCCGGGGCTGCTCTGATGAAGCCCGTTCCTGCCCACAGCTCGCCGGGATGCCGCCCGGCCTGCTCGGGGCGCTGGGCTTGGGCTCGGCGGCCCTGCTGGGGGTGCTGGGGGTGGCCACCTTCCTCCTGGTCCTGACCCCGGCGAAAGATGCTGCTCTCCCCGTGAGGAGCGAAGTAGGTGCCTGGTGGGACCTAGGTAGCCTGAGAATGACCACCAGCCCCTTTCCACATCTCATACTCCCATCACCCCTGTCTTCCTCTCAGCTTGCAACCTTCCCCCCCAGCCACACAGCTTTGCAGGGCATAACCTCATCAAGGTAGCACTGGGCAGATCAACCACCCACCCCTAAACCATGGGCCTGTTTCCTTGTTAAGGAAAGGACAGAGAAGAGCTGCCCTCCTCCCAGGGCTGCACCAATTTCCATTCCAGACACTTTCTCTTCAATGTTTTCAGACACCCAAAGCATGTGGTGGGAGCACATCTCCCTCTCCTGTTGCTTTCTGCTGGCTTTTGCAGACTGCTAAAAATTAGTCAGGGTTTGTGAGATTTGCCACTCCTGAAGGTCTGGGAGCAGCTTGGGCAGCCTGAGTTCTTTGGGATGTGCCTGGATGCCTCCTTGCTCTGCTAATCAGCCTGCTGAGCTGCCCATCTTTCCTTTCTGACCTGTAACTCCTTTGAATGGCTAAATCAAGGGGGGCAGAGGTGAAGGGGGGCTGCTAAAGGGAGCTTGGACGTGCAGACCTGTGCTGCTCACGTTCATGGGAAGTGAGAGCAGAAGCTCTTAGAACCCCCTGTGGCACTTGTGACCCCCTGTCCCCTCTGCCTCCCCCAGTACGGTCTGGTGTTCGACGCCGGCTCCACGCACACAGCTCTCTACGTGTACCGGTGGCCCGCGGACAAGGAGAACGGCACCGGCATCGTCTCCCAGGTGGAGGCCTGCACCGTGGCTGGTGAGTTCCTGGGACGTGTCCATCCCTTTGCCACAGCCTCCTGGGTCACTTCCCCAGACCCTTACAGCATTGTCAGTGATCTGAGTCGTTTGGCCTGCACTGGGCCAAAGGGAGATGAACGGGTGGAAGAACCAAAGTTAATTTTAGGGAGGATAGTTTGCACCTTAGGGAGCCCTACAGTACCTGGGGGATCCAGAGGTGGGTAAGGCTCCCAGTTAGCACAGTTCCTGGAGCCAGTCCAATCTTGCAGCTGGTGGCTGAGCATCAACACACAGTCTGGGATGCTGAATGTGCAGTTTGCTCCTTCTCTCATGCAACTGCTTCCTTGGCTGTTCTTCCCACAGCATCTCTTCACAGTTGCTTTCATAACATGCAGCTTCATCATCCCAAAGGGACTCCTAAAAGTTCTGCAGAAGTCCCTAAACATTACTGGGTTTCTGCTGGGTTTTTGTGTGCAGTTCCTAACTGCTTTTTGGGTCAGCAGTTTCCTTTTCAGTATCTATACAGCATCAAACACAGCAGAGTTTTGGGCTGTGACGGGGAAACCTGGGTATTGCCAAGGAGGCCCAGAGAGCTCGCTGGGCCTGGAGAAGGGGTGGACGTGCCCACCACTGCCCTGTCCCTCCTGGGTGGCACTGAGCTCGCTCCATCATGGGGTGTCCTCTTTCAGGACCCGGCATCTCCAGCTACGCAGACAACCCCGCTGGGGCTGGAGCCAGCCTGAAGCCCTGCCTGGACAAGGCCATGGAGATCATTCCAGCAGAGCAGCAGCGGGAGACCCCCACCTACCTGGGGGCCACAGCAGGCATGAGGCTGCTGAGGTACTGGCACTGCCCGGAGCCAAGAACCTCCCACCCCTTCCCCACCACACGTTTCTGCATCGTCTGAGCTGGGGGTGGGGACATGAGTGGCTGGGGGAAGACGGGGCTGGGGGGACTGGGGGCAGAGGGCATGGGGGGCTGCTGCCCAGGCAGGCCATGGTGGTGGGCAGAGCATCCATGTCTGCAGTCCACCGGAGTGTCCAAGGGAGCTGCTCACTGTGCCCACAGGGAGACCCCCCCAGCCCACTCCAGCCCCAGCCTGGCAGCAGCCCCAGAGGTGGATGAACCTCCTCTGCCAGCCTTGCATTAACCTCCCTGCATGCTCAGGCACAGCCCCCGGGCAGCATTTTTAGGGAGACTCCCAGCACACCAGTCGAGGGACTTGGAGGCTTTGCCCTGTCTCTGAGCAGCCCCGATGCTCTGCAGCAGACACAGCCTGTTGCTGTCAGCCCTGCACTGAAAGCTCCCAGCCATTGCCTCCTCCCCCTGTGGTGTCTGTCTCCTTCCCTGGCAGGGAGCAGAACAGCACCAAGGCCGAGCAGGTCTTTGCTGAGGTTGCCAAGGCCATTGGCGAGTACCCCGTGGACTTCCGTGGAGCTCAGATCCTCACGGGGAACGAGGAAGGCTCCTTTGGCTGGATCACCATCAACTACCTGCTGGAGACCCTCGTGAAGGTGCGGGCTGGGGGAGGGGGCAGGGAGGGAGTCCTGCTGCTCTGCTGTGCTGAGTTCTGGGCTGGGAAGCTGACAGCCCCATGATCACCCTGTGCCAGGTCCCTGTGGGTAACTCCCTGTGCCGGGCAGTTCTCCTTCACAGCAGAGTGGACCCACCTGCCTGCAGAGAAAGTTGTTGGAGCTCTGGATCTGGGTGGGGCTTCAACCCAGATCACATTCCTTCCTGGGACCACCATAGATGACAGCAGCACAAGAGCCCTCCTCAGGCTGTATGGGACCAACTACTCCGTTTATACCCACAGCTACCTCTGCTATGGGCAGAAGCAAGCCCTGAAGATGCTGGTGGCGTCCTTACACCAGGTAACCACCTTGTGCTCTTCTGCTGCAGCCCAAGCCCTGATCTCACTGAGCTGGGCAGGCAGCACCTGCTGGGCGTGATGGCTGCTGGGCTGGGTGCCTCAGTGCAAACCCTGGTGAGGGTGGTGGATACAGGGCCAGCAGGGCAGGAGTGACCTGAAGTGTAAATGGTCACCCCAAAGCAGGGTGCCTGACTGTGGGCACTGCCAGGATGCTGGGTGATGCTGGGGTCCCTGTCCCAGGACCATCTTGCCCACCAGATCTCCATCTCATTCCTGATGGAGGGGCTGCATCAGCCCAGCCTCAGTTACAGGGGGCTGGAAGGACCCAGCCTTGAAGGAGGGAACCTGCTGGGTGGTGGGAGGTTGGGGAAGACCCAACAAGATTTTTTAGCACCAGCACGGTAATGAATAACTTGGTTTTATTGGTAGAAACCTGAACATGCTGGTCCTCAGCAGCAGGTGCTATGCATGGGAGAGTGAGGGGAGCTGTTACTGCTCAGGGGGACCCTCAGTCCACAGTTTGGCTGTGAGGTGAGGGCCCAACACCAGCTTGTGCTGGTTGGAATGGGCAAAAGGCCATGTCCAGAGCAAGTTGCAAAGAGAAATCAGCATCCATTTTGGTTTTGCTTAAATGGCTTCTCAGCCTTGGCTCTCCCCTGAGTCTGGTGACCCTGCAAAGGAAGAGTGGGGACAAAATGGGCTCAAGCTCAGCACAGGATGCAAACCCACAAAGCCTTGGGAATGTGACCATCACTGTAGCTGATCCCTGACCACAGGTCATGGGATTGTCCCCATGCTTGTCCCCATAATTCTGTGCTGGCACCCCATGGATGAGACCCCATGGGTGGTGAGGCCCACATGCCAGTGTCCTGCATCTGGGCATGGGGACAAGCACTGTCTGTGGGCTGCTCCTCTCCTTTTCATCCTCATCCTCAGGGCCAGGGTGCTGCTAACAGCTCCTGCTCTCCCCAGGGCAGCCAGTCTCCCCAGCAGGTATCACACCCCTGCTACCCCAAGGGATACCAGGAGAACATCACCATGGCAGATCTCTACAACAGCCCCTGTGTCCGTGCACCGAGCACCCCCAGCCCTGCACAGAACCTCACGGTGACAGGGACAGGGGACCCAGCAGCGTGTGGCACTGCTGTCCAGAAACTCTTCAACTTCAGCTGTGGGGCCAACAGGACGTGTGGGTTCAACGAGGTCTATCAGCCACCCGTGCAGGGACAGTTCTTTGTAAGGAGCCTCCGTGCCCTGGGCTGGGGGGGGTGGGTTGGGGGGTTCTGGGGCACCAAATGCTGGCCAAGAACCCAGGAAAACAGATGAAGGAGAAAAGTCTGAATAGTGCCAGCCCTGAAAGCTGGGATGTGCCTGATGCATGGAGACGTGCTGGGTGCTCACCAGCATTGAGGCAGCCCCTGACCTCTCTTGTCACAGCCTCTTTTGGTGGGGGGGCAGCCCCAGGGCTCCCTCCCAGGGGTCCGTGGGCATCACCCTGAGGTGCTGATTGGAGAGTTGGCATCCTTACACCAAGGACGGAAGGGTGGGATAGTGGTGGGAGCTGGAGTGCTTCACTAACCTGCCACCTTTGGTCTTAAAATACCCACAGGCCTTTTCGGGTCTTTATCACAACCTTCACTTTCTGAACCTGACTGAGGGGCAGTCCCTGAGCTTGGTCAATGCCACCATCTGGCAATTCTGCAAGAGCAGCTGGGAGAAGGTGAGACCCCACCTAGGAGACCCCAGCCCCTGCCCATGTTTCACCTGGGTGCTGGGCAGCCTGGGGGCTCATCTGTAGCCCATGCTCTGCTGCACACAGGGCAGCTGGAGGGGGCTGAGAGGAGCACAAAGATCTCTGGACAGGGAGAGAGATGGGAGAGCAGCCTGCAGCCTCCCAGGTGCTCCTTGCTCCCCAAGCCCAGGCACTCCTGGGTCTTTGCTGCCAGCTGCCCCATGGAGCACTTCCCCACAGCGTGTGGGTCCCGAGCACTGTTCCATGCTGGAGCCCCTCTGCCTCTCCACCTCTGCAGGTGCAGAAGAAGTTCCCCACCACAAACAGGACCCACCTCCGTGACGCCTGTGCAGCCAGCTCCTACACCCTCACCCTTCTCCTGCAAGGCTACAAATTCAACCACACAACGTGGCTTAACATCCACTTTGTCCAGCAGGTAGGAACGTGCCCGGCAGCCCCCCAGCTTCCACACTTTGTGCCATGAAATGGCTAATGCCCACCTAGCCCCTGCCCTGCCTGAGTGGGGGATCAGGGGATCTTTAAGGTCCCTTCCAAACTAAACCATTCATGATTCTATGATAACAGAGCAGCACGGGCCACTGCCCATGCCCAGGGCAGTTCTTGACTTGTGCTCACAGGCACCTGCTGGCACATCTGGCCTGGACCATTTGTGCTCTCCCCCAGCTTGTCTCACCAATGGGGTATCTGTAGCCCAAGGTGTGCACAGCTACAGTGGCTGTGGAGCAGGTCCTGGGGGTGCAGCAGCAAAGGTCTTCTCTAGCTCTCTAGCTTGCCTGGTACTGCTCAACTTTTTACATCCCTCTACCTTCTCTGCACAGGTTGCTAACACAGACATGGGCTGGACTCTAGGCTACATGCTCAATCTCACCAACATGATTCCCTCGGAGATTCCCCAGAGAGTCATAGGGCTCCAGAGGAGCAGTTGGATAGCAGCCACAGTCTTGCTGGCCATCATGCTCATCCTCACCTTCTGCCTGCTCACAGTCACATGCTGCCAGAAATACTCTGGTTATGAAAGGCTCTAGGAGTGCTAGCTCCAGATGCTGCCAAAGCCACTTTGTCCTGCTGCAGGAGTGTGAGGAGCTGCAGACCAAGGAATTGTCCCCATGTGTCCAGGAGCTGTGAACTTATTACGTGGGGCACCTGTGTCCTGGCCTGGTGAGCTGGAACCCAGCACAGGCTTTAAAATACCCTCCCTGGAGCTGTGTGCTGTCTGGTTTTCCTTTCCCATCGCTGCTGGTTGGAGATGCTCTGGGAGGGGGGCACAGCCATGTGGGGCCAGGGCTCAGCACTGGGGGCATGGGGACCATAGTGTTGTGGGGCAGCTGGAGATGGGGTGGGTGTTTGGCAGCAGTGGGATTGTCACGGGGCTGGTTACAGCCTGCAGCAGATACCCTCCGTGGGGTGGACGTGTCCTGCCCCATCCTGGGACAAGGGTCTGCATCGCCCACGGCCAGCACCAGCCAGAGGGGCAGCAGCCCTGGGGATACAGGGAGAGCTGGGATGGTGGATGGGACTTGGGCTCTGCCCAGGCCTGGGGACCCTGTGAGGGGGGGGATGGCAGCAGCCCCTACTATGCTGCATTAGGTTCCCCTCCAGTCCAGGTGCACCCTGTGTGCCTGGCAGACAGCTCACCCTCCCTTTCCAGCACACAGTGGTTTGGGAATGCTGCTGGGACATGTGAGGGGCAGCTCCCAGGATCCCCCTTACATTTTTAGGGAGTTCCACTGGCAGCCACTGCATGGATGAGGTGAGACACCCCAGCTCCCAGAAGGGAAGTAATGTCCTCGTACCCTGCTGGCTCCTCTCCAAGGTGTGGCAGATGCTCCAGGGCATCTCCAGTAGCACTGGGTGATGTTGACTCTCCCCAGAGTCATCATCACCAGCCCTTACGTGGGAGATGGAATCAATACAATCGTAACTGTTCAGGGGCAAAGTAACAGGTGTCTCCCCACCCACTGCCTTTTGTAGCCTTTATTTGGGTGAGCAGAGCTGCCAGACATCACCGTCCTGCCGGGACACCAAAGGGCAGCGCTTGGTGCCAGGAGGCAAATAACCAGGTGAATCATCCACGGGGCAAATAAATGAGCAGAACCAAAGGCAAAGGCAAGGGTGCAGTCGTGGGCAGGGCCCAGCTCAGCCATGTGCACAGGGTTGGGGCAGGACTCATGGTGTCCAGGCCTCCTGGTGGGACAACGTTGTCTCCAGGAAGACACTCAGGAACACTGATTCCTTTATCCCAGAAGAGGAAGATGATGGGAGAGGAGAGGAGAGGAGAGGAGAGGAGAGGAGAGGAGAGGAGAGGAGAGGAGAGGAGAGGAGAGGAGAGGAGAGGAGAGGAGAGGAGAGGAGAGGAGAGGAGAGGAGAGGAGAGGAGAGGAGAGGAGAGGAGAGGAGAGGAGAGAGAGAGAGGGAGGGGAGGGGAGGGGAGGGGAGGGGAGGGGAGGGGAGGGAGGGGAGGGGAGGGCAGGGGAGGGGAGGGGAGGGGAGAGGAGAGGAGAGGAGAGGAGAGGAGAGGAGAGGAGAGGAGAGGAGAGGAGAGGAGAGGAGAGGAGAGGAGAGGAGAGGAGAGGAGAGGAGAGGAGAGGAGAGGAGAGGAGAGGAGAGGAGAGGAGAGGAGAGGAGAGGAGAGGAGAGGAGAGGAGAGGAGAGGAGAGGAGAGGAGAGGAGAGGAGAGGAGAGGAGAGGAGAGGAGAGGAGAGGAGAGGAGAGGAGAGGAGAGGAGAGAGGAGAGAGGAGAGGAAGGGAGGGGGAGGGAAGATGGACCCTCTGGGAAGGTGTGGACCATGCGTCTGACTTTGGATATTCACTTTGCTCTTTGTCTCCAAGACCATCAGATAATGCCAAACAATGTACACCCAGGAGAGCCAGCTGGGGTACTGCAGAGCCTTGTGTGCCCTCATGCTGGCAGCCCCAGCAATCATGGTCAGAGCCAGCATCACACAAAGCACCCTGTCACCAAGTGCTTGCAACTGTGCACCAGCAGCCTGGCACCTGGGGAGCTCTTCCATGGCCAGGATGGCTCTCCATGGCCCCACGTGCCAGCTGGTGGGATGGAGGCCAGATCTTTAAGAGGCACAGCAGTGTCAGGAGATAGGTAGGCATGGCTGGGATTCCTGTGGTGTTTCGGCTGAACCAACAAGTCTCCACAGGAGTGGAGCTCCTCTGGAAACATCTTGTGGTGACTCTGCATGTTGAGGACAGTCCCGTGGAAGGCCAGCCCACAGTTCTTCAGTGCTGCAGAGGTTAAGGTGCTCAGCATGGCTGAGCAGCCTCGGGCCAGTCCTGCAGGCAGAAGCACAGGGCAGGGCAGGCAGCCCTGCAGCCTCAGTGGGCTCCTGCCAGCCTCCCAAACACAGCCAGGCTCCTACACCCACAGGAGCAGGAGCAGGGCAGCAAGCCCCAAGGCAAGGGTGAGGATGATGAAGGTGATGGCTGCAGCCCACAGGGATGGAATGTGCCCCTTGAGCTGCACTGGAGCCTCCGCTGGGATCATGTTGGTGAGGTTCAGCATGTAGCCCAGTGTCCAACCCACATCAGCACTGCCCGCCTGCCCGAGGAGAGAGGGGTTGATGAGTTAGCCCTGCAGGAGCTGGAAAGTGCCCCGTCAGAAAAGGACCTGTTGGTCAACAGCAATTGAATATGGGCCACTGTGTGCTCAGTGGCCAAGAAGGCCACCAGCATCCTGGCTTGTGTCAGCACTAGTGTGGCCAGCAGGACCAGGGCAGGGATTGTCCTCCTGTGCTGGGCACTGGTGAGGGGACACCTTGAATCCTGGGGTCAGCTCTGGGCCACTCATGACAAGAAGGACATGGAGGGGCTGGAGCCTGTCCAGAGAAAGGCAGCAGAGCTGGGGAAGGGGCTGGAGCACAAGTCTGCTGCTCTACAGCTGTCTGAAAGGAGGTTGAAGTGAAGGGGTGGGTCGGTCACTTCTCCCAGGTAACAGGGAGAATGAGAAGAAATGGCCTCCAGTTCTGCCAGGGAAGGTTTCAATTGGATATTAGAAGAAACTTCCTTAACCAAAAGGGTTGTCAGGCCCTGGCACAGGATGCCCAGGAGTCCCCATCCCTGGAGGGATTTCAAAGCTGTGTAGATGTGGTGCTGAGGGACATGGTTTAGAGGTGGCCTTGGCAGTGCTGGGGGAACGGTTGGACTTAATGGTCTTAAAGGTCTTTTCCAACCAAAACGATTCAGTGGTACCATCATTCTATGAAAGCCACACCAATGGTGCAGGGCCACCTACTCCTGCATGTCCCAAGTGGGGTGCAGTAGCTGGCCCCACACCCAGTGCCACACTGGGCTGTCTGTACCGTGGCCCTCACTGTACCCCGATGCAGGCAGCTGACTCCTTTCCCAGAGCTGCCCCTACTCCTGCCCGCAGGCTGGGTTTGCTGCCTACCTTCATCTGGAAGAAGATGTTGTTCCAGCTGCTCTGGTTGAACTTGTAGGCATCGAGGAGGAGTGTGAGGATGTAGTTGGCATTGGCACAGTATCTGGGCAGTCGCTCAGGATTCTCTTCAGGGTAGCTAGAAGACAGCTGGGGTGGGGACATGTTTGGGAGCAAAGGAAGTTATTTGCAGGCAATTCCCATGCAGGGACAATGCCCTGACAATGGCTGCACGAGGGGCAATGGCTCTGCAGCCACCAGCATCCAGAAAAAGACTTCTGGACCAGGCAGGTGTTTTGGACCTGTCCACAGGGCAACTCCTTTGTGGAGGATTTACTCTCCACATGGAAACAGAGACATTCTGGAACTTCTCCTGCCCTAGATTCTCCCATCTCAGCCTCCTCATGCAAGGGGCTCCTGCTCTCTGCTCTGTGGTGATCCCAGCAGATCTATTAGCCTCATCCATCCTCATATGACTCATCCCCAGGGTGGTGCCAGCAGCTGGCTCCCCTCTCACCATCCTCCAGTGCTATAAACCCACCTACATCCCCAGCTCCTGTGTGGGAGGGGAGATTTTTCTGCCTTCACCTTCCCTGGCTGCCCCTTTCCCAATGTTGCATGATCAAGGAGGATCCCAAGGTGGGTGCAGGATGGTCCTAGCTTCCTCAGAGCTCAGGGATGACTCCACAGTGTAGGGCACAGCTCAGCAAGCAGAAAGCTTTGCCCTGGGGATACCCTGCTCCTCTTCCCCACATCTCCCAGAACCTCTTTGCTTGTGAGGCTTCCTCACAGTCCCCCCATGGTGTGGAACGTACATCTTCCCAGCTTCTTGTGCAGAAATGCTCAATGGTCTCCCTGACAGTGGCCAGCGGCTGCCCCTCTGTCAGGTTGAGAAACTTGAAGTTATAGTAAAAGGCAGAGAAGGCCTGAAAGGCAAGAGGTAGAAATGCCACTGAGCTACCGTGGGGAAACCTCCCCAGGCAGCAGCCCCCGTGTGTCTTGAGGCAGGAGGTGGAGTTTGTCCTTCACCGGGTTTGTCCCACCCTTGCATAGTCCCAGGGCATGGCTGTCCATGCCTCAAGGGAGGTGATTCTCCCCCGTTACTCTGCTCTTGTGAGACCCCACCTGGAGAACTGTGTCCAGTTCTGGAGCCCCCAACATAAGAAGGACATGGAGCTCTTGGAGTGGGTCCAGAGGAGGCCACAAAGATGATCCGAGGGCTGGAGCAGCTCTGCTCTGGAGACAGGCTGAGAGAGTTGAGAGTGTTCAGCCTGGAGAAGAGAAGGCTCCAGAGAGACCTTAGAGCACCTTCCAGTGCCTGAAGGGGCTCCAGGAAAGCTGGGGAGGGACTTTGGACAAGGCCTGGTAGTGAGAGGACAAAGGGGAATGACTTTAAACTGGAAGAGATTTAAACTGGGAGATTTAGGTTGGACATTAGGAAGAAATTCTTTAATATGAGGGTGGTGAGACACTGGCCCAGGTTGCTCAGAGAAGCTGTGGCTGCTCCATCCCTGGAAGTGTTCAAGGGCAGGTTGGATGGGGCTTGGAGCAACCTGGTCCAGTGGGAGGTGTCCCTGCTTATGCAGGGGGGTTGGAACTAGATGATCTTTAAGGTCCCTTCCAACCCAAACTGAAAACTTGACCTGTTTTATTAAAATGGCGCAATTTAGAGAGCTGGCTGGAAAACCAGACAGCAGCAATCCCTGATGTGCCCCGGGGCAGTTGGGAGATTCTTGCCCCCATTCTGCTGTGGGGAGGTGACAGTGCCATGGGGCATACAGGGACACCACAGCACCTGGGGACATCCTCTGCCTAGCAGGTGGGAGGACTGGATTTGCCTTACAATGAAGTGCCCGTTGATGGGGGGCTGGGAGACGCCATCGAAGGTGCAGTCCTGGCTCTGGCCACACGCCGAGAAGTTGAACAGCTTCTTGATGGCAGCCAAGCAGCTGCTGGCATTGCCCCTGCCCTCTAGGGTCACCTCCCTGTCACCGAGGGCCAGGCGTGGGTCACTGTGGTTGGTGCAGGGGCTGGTGCTGAAGGAAGACAGCGAGAGGGTTTCGTTGTAGTCTCTTGGGTAGCAAGGGTGGTCGACTCGTGGGCTGGAGGCCGACTCCTGGGGACAGCAAAATGGCAGGTTCAGCCTCCTCCAAACTCTCATGTTGGGCACACCAGGCACAGGATTCATCCTGTGCTCCTCCAAAGCCATGGTCACCAGCATCTCCCACCTCCTTGGCAGGGAAAGACCCTCTGGCTGCTTAATCCTGGTCTTACTGGCTCATCTGCAGTCCAAGCCTGAGCTCAACACTCATCTTCACTCTGCTTTGTCTCATTCCCTCTTCCACAGTGGCAGACTGGCCTCAGGGATCCAGCACATCCCTACCCTGGCCAGCAGGATCATGGTTTGGGGCACTCAAAGCCCTCTCCACCCTAGCTCTAGTTCTGTCTGTAGCTCCAGCCCCAGCCAGGGACAACCCCTGGGACCTTCCTGGCTGCAGCATGAGCAAACCCTTCTGGCTCAGCACGGCTGCTTCACCTGGCAAGGTGCACCTCCATGAAGACCCTCTTCATAGAATTGTACTGGTTGAAAAAGACCTTCAAGATCATCGATTCCAACCATTAACCAAACTCTGTAGAGTCTGATGCTAAACTATGTCCCTCAGCACTACATCTATAGGTCGTCTAAACGCCACCAGGGATGGTGATTTTACCACTGCCCTGGGCAGCCTGTTCCCAGGGCCTGACAATCCTTTCAGTGAAGGATTTCTAATATCCAGCCTAAACCTCCTCTGGCAGAACTTTAGGCCCTTTCCTCTTGTCCTGTCACTTGTTCCTTGGGAGAAGAGACAGAACCCCCCCCCTAGCTCCAACCTCCTCTCAGGCAGTTGCAGAGCCAGAAGGTCTCCCCTCAGCCTCCTTTTCTCCAGGCTGAACACCCCCAGTTCCCTCAGCTGCTCCTCATCAGACTTGTGCTCCAGCCCCTTCCCCAGCTCTGTTGCCCTTCTCTGGACACGCTCCAGCCCCTCGATGTCCTTCTAGTTATGAGGGACCAGAACTGACCCCAGGATTCAAGGTGTCCCCTCACCAGTGCCCAGCACAGGGGGACAATCCCTGCTCTGGTCCTGCTGGCCACACTATTGCTGATACAAGCCAGGATGCTGGTGGCCTTCTTGGCCACCTGGGCACACGATGGCTCATATTCAGCTGCTATTGACCAACATCCTCAGGCCCTTCCTGGGCAGCTTGCCAGCTACTCTTCCCCAAGTCTGGAGCATTGCATGGGGTTGTTGTGGCCCTTCCTCTCTGACCTTCAGAAAAATGGCCTGAGAAACATCTCTGGTCCACTTTTCTCAGGTCTGTGCAGTCACAGAGTAGTTGAAGTTCAGGGGGAGCTATAGGGTCCCTGTGCCATCTCCCTCCTAAAGCAGGACCAACTAGATCGAGTTGCTCAGAGCCTTGCCCCGTTAAGTTCTGGGTCCTTTTCCAATACTTGACCATCCTCATTGGGAAAAACTTTCGCTCTGCATCTGGTTGGAAAACTTGCATGTTCCAGCTTGTGCCTGTTGCCTCTTGTCCTGTCACTTTGCACCTCTGACAAGAGCCTGATCCTGCCTGTTCTACACCCTGGGCAAGGCAGTTGTGTATGGCCAGAAGATCCCTCCTGAGCTGCCCCTTCTGATGCTTCCTGTGTTCCTCTCCATGTCTGCCTACCCGTGCTCCAAGGAGTCTGTACCTGCTGGTACCTCTCTGGAAGAGCATTGCCTGTTCTTAATTTATGCATTAACAAGTCTGTGGTTGGTAGCATGAGAGCAGAGACCAATTACCCCCCAGTTGCCCTCTCACCGCAATTAATTCCTTTGCCAGTCGCTTCAGCATCTCGTTCTGCCCGTAGCAGAGGTAGCTGTGGGTGTAGATGTTGTAGTTGTACCCGTACAGTGTGAACTCAGAGGCTTCACTCCAGTTTCTCACAGAATGTTCGGGCATAAAGCTGATTTGAGTGGATGCTCCTCCAAGATCCAGCGCCCCAAAAATGTTGGCTGCCTCTGGATGGACCCACGTGCGTGCTTTGGGGGAGAACTGCCAGGGCAAGACAGGAGAGGAAGAGGAGTAGTCCACGGCTGGGCTTACTCACCCTGAGCAAAGTTCTCATCCCATTGAAGTCAATAGGGTTTTGTTACTAAATTAAATGGTTATTCACTTAAATTACTTCTGTACATGAGGCCCCGCTGCCTTCCCTGCCCAACCAGCCTGGCCATTGTCAGAGACAGGAAAAACAGAGACTGAGCCTGAGTCTGATGGCCGTGGTGTGCCAATGTGCTGTGGGCTCCCATGGCTCTGAGTCCCCCGTCCCCAGACCAAAGCTGTGGTGGGGACCTGGCCTGGAGGGGCTGCCCACCCTGCAGAGGTGCTGCTGTGAGGGCAGGGACAGGAACCCTGCCCAGGAGCCCAGTGGTGCCAGCACTGCTCTGAGCTGTGGCAGTGCTGGGACAGAGTGTGGCAGGAGAGAGGTTTGATTCAAGCTTCCTTCAGACTGGCACAAGGAACCAAAACTGGGGTCTCCCAGTGCCACATGGAGATGGACCTTCTTAGGGCAGTGAGACAAATGGTCCCTGCTGGGCTGCACATCCAACCTTGCTGTCCTCAAGAGACCCTGTGTCCACATGGAGTGGAGATATGCCCTTAACAAGGACATCACTATTCCTGATTTCTCCTTCCCCATCACTGTAGGCAAGCCAGAGGATAACTGCTGCTTCCCTGAGGACATTCCCAGCTGCTAACCCAGCCCCTTCCTGCTGTGCTGAGCCAGCTGCAGGAAAATCAGAAAAACTGTATCAGACAGAGTGAGTGATGCACCCTTCTCCCACCTTAGTGAAGGAGTCCAGCAGGTAGTTGATGGTGATCCAGCCATAAGCCCCCTCCTCCTCTCCTGTAAGGATTCGAGCCCCTCTGAACACCACAGGGTACTCCTGCATGGTTTTAGTGATTTCGGCCAGGACTTGGTCTGCAGCTGAACTGTTCTTCTCCCTGAGAAGGACTCAAAGGTCAGGACACAGACTCAGCTACATCAATACCACAGAAAAACACAAGCAAACAGGCTGGTTGTTTGTTTTTTTTTCCCCCCACTTCCACATATGCTGTTTTTTTGCAACAAACTGTTTGTGGGAAATGGTGTTTCCTGCTACGTAACTTGTCGAAGGTGCTCGTAGAGCTTAAATCCCAAAGATCTAGACTTGGCTTTGCAAATCCAGGAGCAACAGCAGCCTCTTCCCTCCAGTGCAGCTTGGTCCCAGGCCCACAGAGTTTTGCAATGCCAGCCTTCCCTACCTAAGCATCTTCATAGTGCTGGAGGCCAGAGGGGATTATGCTGCAAAACCCAGGTTTGAACATCCCCCATTGACTGCTCCAATGCCAGGGCTGGCTGCCGAGCTCCAGAGGGGCTGTCAGGAAGGTGCCAGCCTGATTTCAGAGCTCTGAGAAGGGGGGAAGATGTCTCGGGGTCCCCCGAATGTGCTCACTCTCTGAAGCAAGTAACCTTCAGGCTATGACCCAGCTCCTTCCCAGGGAAGGGTTCTGATTGCCAGGGCACAGAAGTGCTGTTAGATATCTGCAGCCATCAAATCAAGAACCATGAAATGAAGGCTGACACTTGAAGAGAGCTGATAGGAGCTGGTAAAAGGTAAGGGCAGGTCCTGCAGCACCTTGTTGCCTTCTACTTCTGCCCTACTCCCCTGCCAGCACTCATCCACATGGGCAGATGGCACATCCCCTGGTGGCATCTCAAACTCCCTTGTGGTTAAGGGATAATGAAGAGCAAACAAGGAGCTCTGAGAAATATTTCTTGCTTGGAATGGGCCATGCAGCACCCTCATGGAAGGTGGGACCCCAGGGTGCCACCAGGCACCTCTGAGCAGCCTCTCTGCCCCAGGGCCAATTGCTCAGGACAGCTCAGCCACCCATCTGTCCCCGCAGGGCTGCCTCCTCCCCACTGCCCAGCTGGTTGCTCACAGCAGCATGAGAGCTGGGAGCTCCTGGCAGTCTGGCCTGGTGCAGAACACTGTCCTGGCAGTGGCCACTTGCAGCTTGGTGGCTGCTCCATCACCCCTGCACCCCACAGTGATACCTCAGTAGCCTCATGCCTGCCGTTGCTCCAAGATAAGCTGGGACATCCCTCTGTTTTGCAGCAGGAATGACCTTCAGGGCTTTTTCCAGGCACGCTCTTAGGGAGTCACCAGCTTTTGGGGGATCGTCGACATAGCTTGATATGCCTTGCCCTGGAAGAGAGTCAGGCTGGGACAGGATGATGGGAGTGGCTGGACACAGGGATTTGGGAGCAGGAAGACATGGGGCATTGAGGTCTGTCATCTCTTAGCAACACAGGGTGCTTTGCCAGGGTCCCCTGGTCTCCCAAGAACTGACCAACCCATGCTTACATTCCTCTCTTGTGGTTTCCCCACATCTCCCATGCTTTCAGCAGGGTCTCCAGCTCTGTGGTTGAGACCTTCCCCAGCCAGGACAGCAGCTTGAGCAGCTGGGGGCCAGCCAAGGTGGAGGAATGAAAAGCCAGAGCAACACCAAGGTGCTTCAGTCCCACCAAGCATGTAGGCACCACATGGTGCTGAGGGCCCTCCAATTACGTAGTGAAGGCAGTGGGGAGTCAGGGACCACCCTGCCTCCAGGCAGGGCTCCCACTGGGGCAGCAGTGACAACCTGATGGAAGGAGCTGGCCAGGGTGGGCAGGCTAAAGAGAGGGAGGCCAGATTGTCCCACCCACCACGCAGGGCAGCACCGAGCCCATGGCAGGGGAATACTGACCCTGGACATCACAGGACAAGGCCTGGCTGATTACACCAGTGTCGTTCTCCTTGTCTGAGTCCCACTCGTAGACAAACAGAGAGGTGTGGGATGAGCCTGCATCAAACACCATCCCATACTGGAAGGAAAAATCAAGGCGTCATCACACTGGTGGGAGGAGCAGCAGCCTGGCCCTGGCCCCACCATGGTCCTGCCAGGGTTGTGGGGCCCAGAGAATGCCCCAAAAAAACCCTCTGTAAGACACAGCTATCTGCACAGTGACAGAGCAGAGCAGTGACAGTGGCCTCAGCATGGGCATTTCTCACAGGAGCTGAGGGACTTTCTCGTTCCTTCTCCTGAGGTCCGTGCAGCAATGCCAGCTCACAGACACATTTTTGTGGTTGTTTCCTCATGCTTTTTTATTTTCTTTCTTGGTCACATACCTTTTCTCTCTACACTGGCCCCACCTCGGTGGCAGCAACTCCCCCACCTTCAGTGCTCTGCTACCCCCATGGCTGTGCCCAACCTGGGCAGGGGCTGGCAGGACCACACCAGCCCCAGTTGAGGAGCACCCATAAGGCCCTTCATATCACTTCAAAATCATACCAGCCCTCTTCCAGCAGCCAGGGTGGGATGGCAAGCTGCAGAGGAGGGATGGGGAGGAGTTACAATGCTTGTGCTGTCATGTGAGAGGGTCAGGACAAGGCTGGTGGAAGCTGGTAGGAGCAAGGGCTACCTGGAGGTGGATCGCCCTGTGGTGCGGTGCTCTGGGAGGGCAGAGGGAGTGGGACAGGGCTTTGCCCTACCAATCTGCCCCAAGGTAATCCTCTTGAAACCCATCAAGCATGTAGATGGTGCCTAGTTTCAGAGGAGGCTTCCCTCCCTCCATTCTAGGTGGCCATGCTGTATTTCTTCTGTCTGCCTCTTAAGATGGAAAGAAAACACCCACCCAGCTACTGCAAGGCAGGTCCTACTGACCAACCATTACCTCCTAACCTTTAAGATAAGCTGTTGTCTCTGAGCACCTGCCGGAGGTGACTGGTCTCTGCAGTGGTGCTCGGGGACCCTTTTTTGGGCTCACCTTGACTGTGGGTGGCAGGGTGACATCGTCAATCTTCACCAGGCTGAGAACAAGGGCAATGATGGAGAGTGTGACCAGTGCCCCAACAATGGCTATGGTGAACTGCTTCTTTTTAGCAAACATCATGGTGAAGGCTCCTGCAAACCCACACCCAGGAGAAAGGTGGTTGGACATGGCAAGCTGGAAAACAAGACAGTGGAAGCTGAAAGGAGATCGGCTCCAGAAGCTGTCCCCAGGCTGGCACTATCTCAAGGTGTGTAACTTGGAAATCCTGGTGAGTAATCAGATCTTTACCTGGGAACAGCAATATCATGATAAAATAGGGAGGGCTGGAGGAAAGAGGGGCTGGGTGCCCAGCAGCTTGGCACAGCTGTATTGGGATCACGACAGTCCTCCAGGTCCTGCACCCACTCCTGCTCAGCTCACCAGTACTGAGAAGGATCAGGTCCAGAAGGAGCAAAAAACACTGCACCAAATAGAGGAGAACATGAGAAACAGCACAAAAACTCAAGGTGAGATATTGTAGAAGAGGACACAGACTGGATTTTCCAAGAGGTAAGGTCAGCTCACCTGCACCCAGTGGCTCCCAGACCTGGGTGCCCAGGTGGGATGGCTTGGAGCTGGCTTGTGAGTCCTTGCTGTGGCTCTGGGCTCCTCCACCGCCTTGGGAGTGGATACTGCTTGAAAATCTTTTCCCTGGTTGTTTTATCTCAGACTTCATCAGCCTTAAGCAAAATGCCTGAACATCAGTGCTCTGTTTGTCTTACAGGTGTATGTATGGCTCAGTTCTCATCTTCCCCACACCTTATCTTCAGCCAATTAGTTCCTTCTCCTCATTTGAATGAAATCACACATAGGAGCCCTGCAACACACTTCTCTTTTTAACCCTTGTCTCCCTGCTTCTTTGTGCTTTTACACACATCCTCACATTTCTGTTTTCTCTTTGCTCTCGCTAGTCTTAATCACAGAATCCCAGACTGGTTTGAGTTGGAAAGGACCTCAAAGATCACCTAGTCCCAACCCCTCTGCATGGGCAGGGACACCTCCTACTAGACCAGGTTGCTCCAAGCCCCATCCAACCTGCCCTTTAACACTGCCAGGGATGGGGCAGCCACAGCTTCTCTGGGCAACCTGGGCCAGTGTCTCACCACCCTCACAGGGAAGAATTTCTTCTTAATGTAAAATCACATCAGAGCAGGAGGATGGACCTGCTGGGGGGTCTCAGCACCATTCACTGAGCTTCGCCTCAGGAGATATGAGAAGCCAAGAGGGCCAAGATGTCCTCATGGCCCAGATGGATCACCCCTTCCCCATGTGTCACCCAGCTTTGAGCTGCTCCTGGACTCAGGCTTCCTGCAGACACAGGACCCCAAGGAGAGTCGGGGAGCAGGCAGCACTCAGCTCCTCACAGCCCCAGCTCTGCCGGCAGCTCCCACTGCTCCGGGCACATGTTTGGGGCTGGCAGCACAGGCAGGGATCCCACCCGGCCCCGGCCCCCCCGTATGGCACAGGGGCCCTGGTGGACTCGGGGAGCTGGTCCCTCTGGGTGAAGCTGCTTCCTGTTGACTCAGCTCCTCCCGACAAGAGGCTGCCGGGGCTATCACAAGGGAGATCTCCGGGGAAAGATCCAGTTCCCAGCCACGTTATCTCAGCTGAGCCAAACACAGCGGTGCCAGCAGGGAAATGCCTGCCGGGAGCCCCTGCTGCAGCCACCCTCCCAGAGCCCCGTCCCTGTGGCTGAAGGGACAGGGGTTTCAGAGGTCCCACCGTGTGCACTGAAATGTCACCCCGTGGAACAGGGGGTGCCACAGCCCCGGGGCTCTGCCTCAGAACACACTTACCAGCACCCAGTTGGGTGCCTGTGCCGTGCCCTGCTGCCGGATGGGGCTCAGACCTCCCAACCAGTCCCTCATCCCATGGCAACCTCCTTTGCCCTGGCTCGTGTGGTGGGTGCCTGGAGCCCAGAGGGTGCCACCATTCCTGCATTCCCACCTCCACACAGCACATAGTCTTTGGGCTTACACTGCTTTGCTGGAAGGGGGTCTATGAGTAGCTGGAGTATCCACTGCCTTCCCAGCTCTGGAAATCCCCCACTGGCTGCACAGCTGCTGGGCCAGGGCTGTCCTGAGCAAGGAGGACTCGTCCCCACACAGGACAGAGCCACCGACCACCCCAGTCCCTCCTGGAGATGCAGCACTGCGTGAGGGCTGCCTGCACCTCTCTCCTTTTCTGACAGGCCCCACGGTGGTGGACAAAGAGAGACACAGAGGTAAGAGCCAGGACAGAGGCTTTGCTGGCAGAGGTAGTTTTATCTATTAATACTTCAACTAAAAGAAACCCAATAAAAGATAATACTCCTTCAGTTTACACTAGATACTCCTGAGCCAAGTCACGGGTAATGGCTTAATGATGTTGTTGACAAAATTCTCCCTGCAGAACCTCCAGGGCAAGAGGAAAAGAGTGCTGGGAGGAAGCAGGGCAAGCTGGGGGAGGCAGAGCCTGTGAGCCCCAGTGGGACCAGGTGAAAGGTTCGCTGGAGAACATCTCCCAAACCTGCACAGCATCACCAGCACACAGCACCACACACAGCACCTCATGCACCCACACCTGCTCCCCTCGTGTGTTCCCACAGAAGTCCCTTAATGAACTAATTAGATAATTACATTAGCTCTTACCTCCTCCTGCTGAAAGGGCTGAGCATGGGCCCTTTCTCCTTCCCCCTTGGCACTCCAGGAGGGACAAGGCTGTTTCCCCTTGTACCTGCCCCATGTGCAGCACCCGGCACCTCTCCCAGGCGATGCCGTCCTGGCTGGGCTCCAGCACGGGGACAGCACGCCAGCTCCGAGCCACAGCCAGTCCAGCCCTCAGTTTTCTTCAGGTAATCCCACTCAAAGGGGTGACTGTCTGTTAAAATATGGGTTGGGTCTCAGGGTGACATGGTGCCCAAGTGTGGGGCATGGCAGGACCTGGGCGGGCTGTGGGGTGCCCAGCCCGCAGGAGCACCCACTGTCCCGGGGCTCCCCTCGGGTCTTGGTGCTCTCCAGCCCCAGCCCTGTTTGCCTTCAGGGATGTGCTCTGGTGAGACTGACCTGGGCTATTTGCTCGTAACTGAAAAAGTGACCTTAATGTCTCAATCTTCTGATGGCAGGTGGACAAATCTGCTAGGGAGAAGTGTGGCTAGAGTACACACACACACCCCTGTTTGATCTGCTTTTGACATGTATTTGTTTGTCTGTGGCCCTTGAAATGACTCAGTGAGACATGGAGGAAGTTGCCAGGCAGGTGCGGAGACTCCTTGAGGCTCCAGCCCCATTGCCACGTCACTGAGGTGACTGGTGTTTGTGGAATGAGATCCCCTCCCTCGTGAGTGTGTTCCCTGGGCCTTTAGAAAGGAAAACACCTGAACTCAGGGTCAAAAGAGAGTCTCTCATTTCCTGCCATTTAATCTCTGCACTGCCAGGTCACCCAGCTCTGGCCATGGGAAGTGCAGGCAGTGGCTCTGTGCGTGTCCCATGTCTCCAAGTGAGCTGCACCCTGCCTCCCATTCCCCTTCCAGATGCACCCTGGGTCTTTCTGCAACTTGTCCCAGAATGGACCAGCTCCAGCCCTCCCATCCAGTCTGACTCCAGCAAGACTGGTGGCCATTTTACACTGCCTGCTGTTCCCAGCTGGCAAATAGCACATTAGACATTTCCTCCTTCTTGCTCTCTTTCCCAGGGTGCACCATTATTAAATGTGCCCCGATTGCCCTGGCTGGGACTGTTTTGGTGCCACTTCCCAGCTGTGGGTGCTCTGGGTCAGGGACATGAGCCACCCCAGCCCATTCCCCTTCCCTGTGCACAGCTACAAGCTCAACATGAGCTGTCAATGTGTCCCTGAAACCCAGAAGCCAATCGTGTCCTGGGCTGCATCACCAGCAGCATGGCCAGCAGGTCTCCCCCGTTACTCAGCTCTCATGAGACCCCACCTGGAGAACTGTGTCCAGTTCTGGAGCCCACAACATAAGAAGGACATGGAGGTCCTGGAGCAAGTGTAGAGGAGCCCACAAAGATGATCCAAGGGCTGGAGCAGCTCTGCTCTGGAGACAGGCTGAGAGAGTTGGGGTTGTTCAGCCTGGAGAAGAGAAAGCTCCAGGGAGACCTTAGAGCACCTTCCAGTGCCTGAAGGGGCTACAGGAAAGCTGGGGAGAGATTTTTTTACAAGGGTGGGGAGTGAGAGGACAAGGGGTAATGGATTAAAACTGGGAGAGGGGAGATTTAGATTAGACATTAGGAAGAAATTCTTTAATATGAGGGTGGTGAGACACTGGAAGAGGTTGCCCAGAGAACTTGTAGAAGCCCTGGAAGTGTTCAAGGGCAGGTTGGATGGGGCTTGGAGCAATCTGCTCTAGTGGGAGGTGTCCCTGTTCATGGCAGAGGCATTGGATCTAGTTGATCTATATGGTCCCCAAACCATTCTATGATTCTATGATTCTATACAACATGGAAGGTGCTCGTCCAGGGCACTCAGGTGGGGCTTAGCACAGCACCTGTATCCTCCTGAGAGCCACGAGATTAATGATATCAATAAAAATATCAGTATTTCAACAGTGACAATGGAGCCAACTGGTGCCTGGGGAATGGGGACCAGGTCCCTGCTGGGAGGGGGATGTGCTGCCAGCACTTCAGTGATAGGCTTCGTGTGTGCCAGGATGGAGGGACATGGAGGAGGGATGCTCCAGGGGCTTGAGGCCGTTAGTTGCTTGCTCAGCAGTTGTGTTACCAGGGGGTGAGAGCATCAAGGTGGAAGATGAGGTTTGGGTGTCTCAGATCTGGCTCACAAGGAGAGCGTGGGCTCTCCTCTGGGCCTGGGCAATCTTAAGGTTTTCTGTTCCTGAGAGGAGGGAGCACATGGAAACCAGGATGAAGCAGCCCTAGGGCAGGATTTTCCCTTTCACTAGCGTCACACTGAGCACCTGGGGACAGCAGGGTGGGGACACTGAGGTGAGCAGCCCTGGAGATGCTTGATTGCCTCCAGTGTAATCAACAGGGCCATAAGGAAACAAGGCAGAAGGTGAAATAGTGACGTGATGGAAGTGTCCCTCAGCACATGCTGGAGACCAGGAAACCCTTTGGCTATGGGAGGTCTCCCTTGAGCAGCCAAACTGATTTGGATGAGGGCAGCTCATGATGGAGGCAGATCCCTTGCCACAGTGGTGGGTGAGCTGTGGACCTGGTATCGCCTTGCTCCCTGCTAGATCTCATGTCACCAGGCTGTCACCTCTCACTCCTCAAAATCTCAGTAAAGCTTCTGAAAAGCTGCTCCAGGGATGTCACCTCTGCTGCAGCCTCCCTGCCTTCAGCCTCTTCTCCTCCTTGTGCCCCTGCCACCCTGGTGCTCCCCTCTGGGCTTTCAGCACTTGCTGCCCATTTATCACATCTTCCCAAGAGTGGTGACTCAAAATGGACCTGAGCTTTCAACTGCAGCCTTCCCAATAATACATTCTTCCATGCAAGTTATACAGTAAGTCCTGAGAACACCAGGCCTGAAACTGTGGGCTGCGGCATGTCAGGGCACCCATGTGCTCATTGGGTGACAATTGCTTTTGCACACATTGGCCATTAACCAGGGACACCCCAAAGCCACCTCTGGATCCCTCCTACCAAGCAGCTGGCCCAACCACTCTGACCATGACCCTTCCCTTGCTTGCCCTCTCTCCCCTCCAGGGTGGTTTTCACCCATGAGAGAAGTGTGTTGGGTTGGGGTAGCATGGTTTCTTGACAAACCTGGATGAAACACTACTTATCTCTTCATTTTCCAGGTGCTCTCTAATAACTCTTTGGCTGCTTGTCCAGATGTTCCCAGCAGTTAGAAGCTGAGCTGCTGCAGTTTGCCATTGCCTACATGCAGGTAAGACACATCTCCAATACAAAAGCTTATAAAAACCATGAAGCAAAACAAAGCTAAATTATGAGGATTCAGGAAGAGCTGGAAAGCTGGACTGCAGGCAGGGCACCAAAGGGAGCAGGTGTGGAGGCAGCCCCAGACAGGGCTGCCCAGCCTCTTCCTTTCTCCCAGCAGGGCTGACCCTGCACAGGCAGCCAAACATCTTATCTTGGCAAAGGGAATTAGATAAGCAGACCACACAGTTCCCACGTCCCAGGCTGTGATTTGGTGTCAGCACCCACCACATGCAGCCTGTGTTCTGCTGGTGGAGGGAGCCACCTCAGGACCTGCTCTGCTGCAAATGTTGCTTTTGCCACCCCAGACCACCAGCCAGGCTGTCCTTGGATGCAGGGACACCAGGTGGGGTTGGGGTCCCCATTGCTCTTTGGGCATGCTAAATAAAAAAAACAAAAAAGCAGCCAGGGACTGAGATCCCACCATTAATGGATGAGGTTGTCGTGGGCAAAGTGGTGGTCTGGAGGGCTCTGGGGGCAGAGGAGGAACTATGGAGACTTCTGCCTTCAAGGCATGACTGGAAAGCCCCAGGGGCTAGGATGCTGCTGAGCATCCCAGAGCAGCCGGGGACAGCCACCTGCCAGCCCAGCCCTGCCAGTGGCCTCACCCGCCACCAGGCTGAAGCCAGCCATGTCCCCAGCAACCCCCAGCAACCCCCGGCTGCCTCTGGCAGCCCCAGTAGCCCCCAGCCACCCCCAACAGCCCCCAGAAGCCCCAGATAGCCCCCAATAGCTCCAAGCAGCTCCCAGAAGCCCCAAATAGCCCCCAGCAACTCCCAGCAGCCCCCAGCATGGCTGATGCACTGGAGGGCAGCCACATGGAGCCAGCCCCCAGCTGCAGGGGGAGTTGAGTGGTCTTGCACCACAAAGTACTTAGTACAAAGTCCTTGGAGCCAGGCAGGTGTTGGAGCCACCACAGAGGAGGTTTTCGGGCAGAGGTGATTGGGAAAGTGTTTCAGCCAACTTAGAGATAACAATCTGACTTTCACTTGCGTGACTGAGGCCGTTTCCTGAAAGACATGCCTGAGTGAGAGTTGGCTGTGGAGCTGGTTTTTTGGCTCTGAATGCTTTCAAGTTACCACAGAAACAAGAAAAGCCAAGGTGTGGGCAGCTTGGGCCCCTGGCATGGCTGGAGACCTGCCTGAGCCAGCAGCTTCCCGGTGGATGCTGCCTCGCAGCTCCACCCAAAGGAAGGCTGTAAAACCCACACAGCTCATAGAAGACAATTTCTGGGGTCACTGAAGACATCCAGTATCCAGGATGTCAGGTAATTCCCAGTTGTCTTGGTTTGAGCCAGGATGAAGCCGATTTTCTTTTTACTGATTTTTTTTCCTCAGGGAGCTCTCTTTTGACGAGCAGCAAGTGTTCCAGCGAGTGGACTGATAGTGCTGGAATGTTTATGATACTGCTGGGAATGCAAGGTCACTTCGCTCTGCTTGTTGAATCTGCAGCCTCAGATGGTACAGCAGCAGAAGAATCGTATCTGCAGCCCTCCCATAGGGAGGAGTGGACTAGATGGACAGCAAAACTGACCCAAGTATTCCATTCCATATACCTACGTAAGCTCAGTGGAAGGTCAGGGATCATGGAAGTCAAGCCCCTTCCTTCTTCTTCCCTTCTCTCCCGTCCATGACTGGTGTCTGGGGAGGACTCTGTCTGTCCATCCCCGTTGATCCCCAGGCTCGTGCATCCCTGCCCCTCATCCCTCTCCCCTCAGCTCCTCTCTGCTCTGCCGCTCCCTCCGGCAGCTCCGGGACATTCCAGGACTGCTCACAGCTCAGGGGAGTTGTGGGGGTGGGGGGAGGTGGTAGGGGTTTTGCACATTCCTGAACACATTTGCATATAATTGTACATATTTTCTTTTATCATTAGTGTCTAATTAAAGCTGTCTAGTTTAGTTTTCAATCCAGAAAGTCTCTCTCCTTCATTATCTGTCTCCTTCCCTACCTGGATCCTGAGTCAAACCATGACACCAGTCCTGACCCTATGTGTTATCTCTATGTCTTCCACAAATGAGAAACCAAAATGATCCTTTCTGTTTTTGGTGCCTTGCTCTTGACTGTACAACCCTCTGGAAGATGCTTCACCACCACTGGTTTCCTTCTGTCCATGTCTTGGCCAGGGACTCTGTGTCCCTGAGCAGAAAAGATGCAGCCGAAGGCACGGGCTGGCTAAGGGGATGTAGGGGCTTTGGACAGGGGAAGGGAGGTGTCTAACCAACCCCTGAGCACCAAGGGGTGAAGCTTTCTTCTGCTCTGTTTGGTGACCATGCATGTTCTGGATGTGTGTGATCTACAGACAACGTCTGGGATGGGCAGAGGGTAGAAGGGACAGTGGGAGTGGCCAGAGGCAGCTGGAAGAGCAGAGCCCTCCACTTAAGAGCTTTTTTGAGCAATGTTGGTTTTGCTTAAGCTGTGTCTTGCTGGCGTGTATGAAAATGAGTCGTTAAAAAATAACCCTGGCCAGGCTTGCTGCCAGGGTCCCAAACCCTCTGCAAAGAGCATGGCAAGAGGCTGAGGAGTTTCAGCTCTTGAAGAGAGTCTCAAACTCTTGAAGTTTGAGAGCAGGTGATAGACATGCTTTAGCAAGGGTTTTTTCCTACTGTGGGGAATGGACCACTTTTCCTTCTCCCCCCACATAAGATTAGGCGGAATGCCTTTCAAGCCAGCGAAGTGCCTTTTGCTGATTTAGCCAAGGACAAACTGAAACAGACTTGGCAGAAAATAAAGATAGCAGGCTGAAAAGACTGGGCACCTGGCCACGAGTTGAACAGACAATGTTATCAAAAAGGAGGCGGGCTGTGCCGGTGAACCAGAGAACTTTCCTTCGTCTGCTGGACACGGTGATCAGCTGAGCTGCCTGCAAGTGCTGCAGCTGCTCCATGGGGGGCCTGTGCCTGCCCGGGGGGGGATCGCTGCTTGCTGCTTGTCGGAGCCTGGTGTTTGCAGGGGGAGTCGCTGCCTGAACCAGAACTGAGCTCACCGTGCCTGCCCTGCCTGCCTGCCCTGCTGGAGGGGTCGCCCCGCCGCCGAGTCACCAGGATGCTGGTCACATCATCACTGCAGAATGAGGGTAACACACACACGTACACACACACACACACACACACACACACACACACACACGTGTACACACACACACACACGTGCGCACACACACATACACACACACACGTGTACACACACACGTACACACACACGTGTACACACACGTGTACACACACACGTACACACACACGTACACACACACGTGTACACACACGTACACACACACGTACACACACGTACACACACACGTACACACACGTACACACACATGTACACACACATGTACACACACATGTACACACACACGTACACACACACGTGTACACACACACGTACACACACACGTGTACACACACACGTACACACACACGTGTACACACACGTACACACACACGTACACACACACGTACACACACACGTACACACACGTACACACACGTACACACACATGTACACACACATGTACACACACACGTACACACACACGTGTACACACACACGTACACACACACGTGTACACACACACACGTGTACACACACACACGTACACACACACACACACACACCCCCACCCTCTACCGGGCTCAACTCCTACCCTTCTCCTCCATTAATCCCACATCTCTCTCAGGGAGTGCACTTACCAATACCATAGAACCCTGATTTTCCTTTCTGATATATGCCTAGATTACCTTCCCTGAACCTTGGTCCCTCAATTTGTGTTAGCCCTTAATAAACCAATTAATTTGTTAGTTGAACACTGGTCTTGGTAACAATTGGTGAGCGTGGGGAGGGCCATCCCAGTCTCCACTCTGAGATCCGGTCCCGCAGTGCCCGCGCGTGCGGCCTCGGTCTCATTCACAAACCTCTCCGCTGTGGGGGGGGAAGTCACAGAAGCATCCTGACAGCCGGTGGCTTTTGATATCAGCCCGTGACACCTACCCACAAACATGAACCTTTGGTGGTCAAGGATCTGAGAAAGCCCCAGGGATGAGCTGCTGGGAGTCTCAGGCACCCAGCGCACCCTGCAGACCTGCTGGGTCAGCACCACAGCTGGAGCCTGGCCAGGGGAAATACCCAGAGTTTTCAGTCCCCTGCTCAGCACTAACATCTATCCAGCCAGGAGTCCTGGGAGGTGGCAGCACATCATGCCCTGTGCCCCCAGCACCGCTGGGTGGGTACCACGGGGTGACCACCTTGGTGAGGCAGAGGCTTCCCAAAGCACAAACCCAGGCTCTGCACAGAGTTTCAGAGCAATCAAGGACAAATTTGCCTTTCTGCCCATCCAGCCCCTCACAGGGACAGGCTTACAGCAGATGAGGTGCAGATGTTTAAGATAGTCGTGCTCAGCCTTAAAGCCCAACTAAACTGAGGCCATTTCTCTATGGTGGCTGGGGAGGTGTTGGGTGGCTTGAGTTCCTGGGACACAACCTGAACATGCAGCAAGAAGGGACCTGGACTTCAGCCCACACTGTGCAAAGCCTCATCTGAAATGAGTGACAGCTGCCAGTCATGAGAACAGCAAAAGGGGCGTGGGACTGGGGCTGGCATCTGCCTCAAGAGGTGTTTGGAGGCATCTTACCCAGTTTAGAAGGTTTTTAGTCCCAGTGTGAGAATTTGAGGCAGGAACAGGCTTACCACCTGCCCGTTGCCTTTCCCTGCTCCCCTGACCCTTCCATGAAGACTTGTGGGTGGCAGCAGCTCCCAGCGAGGGCTTGCAAGGCTTTGCTTTGGGGCAGTTCCAGGTACCTCCATGTGACAGGACCACTCTGGAGACAGCCCACACCCAGGTTCCAGGCCTCAGTTGCCCAGCTACAGCACCAACTGGGCCACCCAGTACAGGTGCTCCACATCTTCCAGCACCAGCTTTTCCTGCTGGACAAACAGCACCCCTCAGCCACGTCCTTTTCTTTTCCTCCCACCACCCTCCTTCCAGCCACCCCCATGGATGGGTGGTTGCTCTTCTCAGAACCTTGGCCTCATACAATGTCTTCTGCTCCCACCAGCCCTGGGCAAGGTAGGACACTGCTTGAACCACAACCCCAGGGACCTTCCAGCAAAGCAGCTCCCAGCTGCTTACCAGGAGCCATCCACCAGATCAGGATGCTAAAGCTACCATCCTGCTGAGCAGGTTGCACGGTTCCCAGGTGCTGCCCATGTCAAGATGCAGGTGGAGATGGAGGTCCCTGGTTCCATCCATTCCCAGCTGTCTTCTTTAGGAGTCCTCATGCTCCTGTGGTGGCTCAGGTCATGCTGGACCCATGTCCTTCTCATGCATGAAGCACAGCAGTAGTGCCAAGGACCCCATGGCTTGCACTGGACAGGGGACGGGTGTCAGGGTCTGTCCCCTCAAGCTGTGCCAGCTGGCAGGGGCCCAGCGGGATTTCACTGAGGTGGATGCCCTGGAAGGAGTTTTGTGTGGCCACATTGCCATGGCCACAGGCTGCTGTGTGGAGCTGCACACGGCTGGGGTACAAGGACCAAGGCCCTGGGAAGTTTTGTTGCAGGATTTGGTGGCCCTGGGCGCAGCAGGTGACTGCTTTCCATGAGGAGCAAGTCCTGGGACTGATCCTGGGGGGTCCCACTGTGCCGACCATGCAGGCAGCCTCGCACCCCACCAGGACAGCACCCCAAGTGCCACCATGTGGCATCGTGCCCCTCTGTGTCCCCAGACATAGCGGGGAGCTTGTCTTACCTCGGAGGAGCAGAGCTGGGAAGCGCTGGTGGCTGGATCTTCCCCAGGACAGCTGCAAAATGCTGGAGAAGCTGCTTGCAGGTGAGCTTGGTGGCACTTGGGTGGATGTGGCAGCGTGTCCCCGTGTCATGCACCACACCCTGGTGACACAGCTGCCTGCCAGGTTGGGGGTGATGGTCGCAGAGGAGCCCCGCTGGGCTCAGCAGCAGGAAGCGGCCCCACTGCTCTGCAGGGCACTGCCCGGGCTGACGGGAGTGTTTGTTTGATCTTTGGTTTGGGTTTTTTTTGGTGTAATTAGCTGGGTGGCTGGTCCCCAGTGACTGTCCCCTCCTGACTCAGAGGCCGTGCTGCTCCTCCTGCTCCTCTCTGCCTTCACCGACCATGTTCCCCCACCCTCCGCAGCTCCAGTTCTTCGTGTCCATCACGGGCTGTCCCCCGGCACCTCCCCAGCCTTGCTCCCTCCCATCACCCCACCGTCCCTCACCCCCAGCCCCCCAGCCCCCCACCAGTGACTCTGTGGCTGCTGCTGACCCAACACCTGTGGCTCCTGGTGATGCAACACACCCAGCCTGTGTGCCCGGAGCAACCAGGAGTGTTGTGGGCACAGCGGCTGCACAAGGACGCCAAGAGCAGGGATGAACTCCCAGTGGAGGGAGGTGGCAGTGGACACAGAGCAGCCATCACCCTCCTCCTGGATGACGTGTCCCTGGTTTGCCATCACTTGGCCTGGGTGAGCCAACTGCTGCTCCAAGCGGACAGACCGGAGGAGTCTCTGGGGATGTTATGGCTGCACCCTGGGGACATCAAGCCCTGAAGAACCACATCACAAGGTAGAGCAGGAGTGGAGGAGCTCCTGTGAGACAGGTCCCAGTGCTCAAGGCCCAGTGCTACCCAAGAGTGTGCAAGGACTGAGCAAAATGTGTGCTCCCATGCTGCACTTCCAGTACCAGACCCTGGTGCCAGCCCAGGACAGGCCATCTGGTGTCACAGGGGACATCGAGGCAGGGCTGGAGCCAGGTGCCACCTGGACAGAGGATGGTGGGGAGCAGGTAACACTGTGCAGCAGGTGCTAAGCCCCAGTATGGGCTAAATCTGTGTTGGCTTATGGATCCTGCTGCAGCACATCTGTGGTTCTCCCACCATCCCTCCATGACAGCCAGGACAAGCCAGCAGCAGCACAAGGGGACCATGGTCACCTACGGGAAACCTCCTTGCAGTGCCCACCTGCCTGCTAGGGAGGACAGGAGCAGCTGCTTGTTTCCTTGTCATCAGAGCATCTCCCAGGGGAGATCAGCCCCACAAACATATTCCTGGTTCTCCTCAGGCCTCTGCTCAGCAACCCTGACCTGCAGAGCTGGTTCTCCAGCAGTTCTCCATCTCAAGATCCCACCTGCCCAAAGCAGATCATGAGAGCAGCAGAGAAGAGAGGGTGTACCAGCAGCAGGGTAGATGGGGCAAGGACAGGGATGAGCAGCTGAGGGTGGAGGGGGAGCCCTGGCTCCCAGGAGATGTTTTGGCACAGTAACATCATCCATAGAGTACAAAGGTCTGTGAAACTCGGTGTGAGAAGGAGACCTGGGCCTGGGCTCCAAAGCAGAGGTGTGAGGGACAGATCCACTGTTCACAATGTGCTCATGGTGGGAGCTGGACACAAGTGACACTGAGGGGTCCTTGGAGCTGGGAGCTCCCTGTGACATTGGCATTTAACATGCAGATCTGCACTTCCCTGAGGAATACTGGGAGTCTGGGGAGAGTGTTTCACACCAAAGCTCAGTGAGACCCAACCCCCCACGTCCCAACCAGCACCAGCTGTGCACACTCCTGTCCCCGTGCCTCGCCCTCCCAACACCTCCACCTCAATATTTATGGAATGGATCTGAAATACAAAAAAAACACCAACCCACATTTATGGTCAAAAATAAACACATCAGTTCTCTCTGACTCCAAGCACGGCCCCATGAAACCCCACCAGTGCAGCAAAGGCATGAGGGGCTCAGGGCAGTGAGAGGACAGATGGAAACACAGGAGCTTTTCTGCTAGAAGCATCATTACAAGCGTGGCCTGGAGCAGGGCAGGATGTGGGAACAGGCTGGCAGTGGCCTGGGGGTATGGGATCTACTGCAACCAACCAGCCTCCACGCAATTCCCATTCTCCAGGCAGCAGTTTTAAGTACAAATGCTTTCCAGGGAAAGAGAACTTTATAAAGAAAATGAATACTTCCATGCATTTTTATTTTCAAATAAAATAACCTGCGTATCAAACAGTGCTTGCAGGGCAGGATGCTTTAAGCTTAACACTGAGAGCTGAGAGACCTGAAAGGAGGATGCAGCACAAAAGGATCAGTTGAAGAAATATGATGCTAAACCACACACAGCTCAGTCACAGAGCCCAGGACCTGTGGGACCTGCTGCCTACCGCCCTGCTCAGAAATGCCGAAGGGGAGAAGCCGTTGTCATGAGTCCGGGGCTCCCTGGAGAGCCAGGCCCGTCTCCAGCCGGGGTGAGGATGGCGATCCAGAGCCCGCTCCCTCGCCGTCAGTTCACCCGACAGGCTCGGATCATGAGCAGCTGGAGGAGGATGAAGACGGGTGACATGATGAGCCCGTACCACAGCTCCCGGGTGTGCTCCACCAGCTTCTGGCAAAGCAGCATCTCGAAGACGAACTTGAGGCTGAGGATGGTGAGGATCCAGAAGAGCCGCAGCACGGCCAGGCGCTTCTCCCCATCCTGGAAGAGCCTCACCGAGACGATGGTGGTGAAGTAGGTGCTGAGCCCGTCGGCGGCGAAGAAGGGGACGAAAACAAGCCACCAGGAGAGCGCCGGGGCCTGGCCGTCCACCTTCAGCACCAGGAGCACGGAGAAGACCAGCAGGGCCAGCCCGTGCAAGAAGATCTCGAAGGTGGCGAAGCCCAACCACTGCACCAGCTCCCGCAGGGAGAACAGCATCGTCCCGGCCACCGAGGGGACATGGGGACAGACGGGACGGGGCCGTTACCCCCGGCCCCAGCGCCTCGGTAGGCGGCGCGGGATGATGACGTTTAAAGCGCTGCGTCGCGAAGTGGTGACGAAAGCGGAAGCGCCGGGATGGGGACGGGGCGCGGTGAGTGTTTGACCGGGATGGGGCCGGGGCCTTGGGGCCGGATCGAAAGGGCCAAAGCCAGGAGCCGGGGACGGGCCGAAAGGGACTTTGTCCCGGCCCCGAGCCCTCGGCCCCTCACCGCTTCGTCTCTTTCAGATGGGAGAACGGAAACTCCTGGTTCTTTTCGGCAGCCAAACCGGGACCGCCGAAGACACGGCCGAGAGGATTGGCCGAGAAGCCAAACGACGGCATTTCCAGTGCCGGGTGGAGGCCTTGGATGGCTATGACGTGGTGAGTGGGTGACACAAAACAAAAAGGTGTTCCCAGGGACTTGCTCCATCTCCACTAACCTTATTTCTGGCAGCCTCCAGCTTGGTTGGGACCTGCTGGGTTTCACCAGAGCTCTGTGCCCTTCTTTGGGCTTAAATCACTTGAAAATGCAAAAAAAAATAAAAATGGAAATGACCACAAGAAAGGAGCAAAGAAGGCCGACAGGATGCTGGGTTGCATCACCAGCAGAGATAATGAAGTTATTATCTCAGCACTTGTCAGGCTACCCAGTTTTGGGCCCCACTAGTGTCAAGGCTTAAGGCTGGGTGGGCAATTAAATGGGGGACAGATACTCTCTGTTAACCCCTCTCCCTTCCCAGAAAGGGGAGGGAAAGAGAGTGAGGGAGAGAAACTTCTGGGTTGGAGACTAAACTGCGCAGCTTTAACAAAAACAATAATGGTGAGAAAGAGAATAATAAAATCTGTACAAATATACACAAAAATTATATCGTGCTCCCCTCAGTAACACCCAGGTCACCACTGAGGCTGCAGGGAAGGCCCTGGGGAAGTCCTGGACTGGGCTCCTGGAGTCAGAGGTAAACAGGGACTAAGTTCAGGAACACGTGGATTGGGATCAAAGGCAGAAGAACAGATGGAGTCCTCACAGAGTCACAGAATGATTGGGGTTGGAGGGGACCTCTGAAGATCATCTAGGCCAACCCCCTTGTTTGAGCAGGGTCACCTACAGTGCATCCCACAGGAACATGTCCAGATTGGTTTGGAATGTCTCCAGGGAAAGAGACTCCACAACCTCCCTGGGCAGCCTAGAACACCAGCCATGGATGAGGAGAGCTTGACCCTCATGGTCCCTCAGTTTTATACTGGATATGACATGTATAGGATGGAATACTTTGGTCAGTTTGGGTCACCTGTCTGGTCTGCTGCTCCCCACAGAAGGGTCACAGGTGTGACCCTTTTTCTTCCCTTTTGTTTCCTGTGCACAAGAAGTTCAGCAGAAGCCAGCAGTGGCCTTGGTCTGCACACCATTCTCCAGCAGTGACCGTAAACATTAGGTGTAATCAGCCCTAGGAGCAGACACTGACTGAGAAACATGCTGAGAGCTTCAGAGAGCAGAGTCACTTAGAAGTGACTTAACTGAAAATAAAATTACTGAAAAGGAAATGGGTTCTGTCCTGTCTCAAACCAGGAGACCTGTACAAAACAGATGTGGGCAGGCTGGAGAAGGGCCACAAAGATAATCCAAGGGCTGGAAAGCCTCCCATGTGAGGGAAGGCTGGAAGAACTGGGTTTTCTCAGCCTTGAGAGAAGAAGGCTCAGGGGAGACCTTATTACCACGTTCCTGTACTTGAAGGGCAGTTACAAAGAAGACAAAAACTCCCTTTTTACAAGGAGTCCCATGGAAAAGCTGAGGGGTAATTGGGTACAAGTTGCTCCTGGGGAGATTCCAATTGGACACAAGAGGAACATTTTTCATAATGACAACAGTCGGCTATTGGAACAATCTCCCCAGGGAAGTGTTGGATTGTCTCAACATTGGACACTTCTAAGACTGAGCTGGAGGTGGTGCTGGGCCACCTTGTCTGGATCATGCTTTTGCTGAGAAAGGTGGGACCAGATGATTCTTGAGGTCCCTTCCAACCTGGTCTTCTGTGAGTCTGTGAAAATGTGTGAAAACTGAACAAACTCTTGGGACAGAGTTTAGGTTGGATGGCAGATGCTCAGCTCTGCCCTGCGAGGTGAGGAGCACTGTGGGGCTGATGCTGCAGGCAGCGTGTGGGCAGCAGATCCTGCTGCAGTGCCTGCAGAGGAGGTGGTGCCACGTGGGGCTGCAGGTTTTACTCTTGAGTGTGGTCTGTCCGTGAGCTCCATGTGATGTGAGCAGCCCTGTTGGGACAGCTGGGACACGTGTCTGTGGGCTGCTGACCTGAATGTGCCTTTTCATCTTTCCACAGGCCAACCTCATCAGTGAGCCACTGGTGGTATTTGTGTGTGCAACCACTGGCCAGGGTGACCCACCTGACAACATGAAGGTAGGACACTCCTGTCCATGTTGCTTTTATATTGCTGGTCCAGTGACTGGGTTTCTCTCTTGAAGCAGCTGGAGCAGTGGTTATTTTTGGAGGGGGAGCTTTGCAGCAGCACCAGTCACATCTCGTGTTACTGGTGGGACTTGGGCAGGCAGCTGGTGAGGTTTCACTACCTTAGAGGGGCTCTGCCATGGCAAGAGCCATGGGCTTCTGGAGGCTTCACAGAGCATTGTCCTCCTGGCAGGTAGTGGTGGTGGCTACTTTCAGGGGTCACCTCTGCAGAGGGTCGTGCTGCCCACTCTCTTGGGACTGAGCAGATGGCAGGAGGGACCCCGTGGGTGGGTGAAGCTGGGGGCAGGCAGGCAGGGAAGGCAGGACCCCGTGGGTGGGTGAAGCTGGGGACACGCAGGCAGGGAAGGCAGGACCCCGTGGGTGGGTGAAGCTGGGGACACGCAGGCAGGGAAGGCTCCCTGGGGGGCGCTGTGACTCCCCGGCCGTGTCCTTCGTAGATGTTCTGGCGGTTTCTGTTTCGGAAGAACCTGCCTCTTGGTTCCCTCTGCCAGCTGGACTACGCCGTGCTGGGCCTTGGTGACTCCTCCTACCCCAAGTAAGCAGCTCTGTGGCTCCTCGCCTGCCCACTGCAGGTGACTGGAGAACGAAGGGGCAAGAGGAGACAGAGCCTGACTCTAGAGCAGCAGCTCAGACAAATTCTCACCAGCCTTAAAAATCCTTGCCCCACCAGCCCAGGCCCCTCCTAACCCCCAGGAACTGATTTGTTTTCTGCCTGATTCTTTCTTCCTGGCCTCTTCAAGCAGACACTTCACTGCACTGTGGCAGGCATTGCTTTTCAGTCAGTTATGACAGCCGTGCAGTTCTCTGTCCAAATTGCAGGGCAGCCTGTGCCACAGTAATTTCAGCAGACCAAGCCAAAAGGAGATGTGAAACACAGATCTTTAGGTGGCAGCCAGCCTTGTTGGTCACAGTTCTCTCCCAGAAGATTGTTCCTGTGTCCCTGACAGAGCTGTAGTGGGAGGGATGGGAGTGTGTCTGAGCTCTGTGGGCAGGGAGGGGCCAGAGGGAAGAAAGTGTTTCTCTGCTCGGGGCACAAGCTGCCCTGAAGGGAAGCTTGACCTCCCCGAGTCCTTTCTGGGAAGCTGGGCACAGCCTGTGGAGCCTGGCAGCAGCTGCCCCTCCGAGCTGCCCCAGGAGGGAGGCTGGGCGGGGCAGGTCCAGGTCCATGTGCTGAGCTCTGGCTGGACCTGCTGGGTGCTGCTGGCGTAGCCCCGGAAGCGTGTGCTGGCCTAGGGAGGCAGCACCCCCTGCCCCCAGCCCTGCCCCCAGCCCTGCCCCCAGCCCTGCCCCCAGCCCTGCCCCCAGCCCTGCCCCCAGCCCTGCCCCCAGCCCTGCCCCCAGCCCTGCCCCCAGCCCTGCCCCCAGCCCTGCCCCCAGCCCTGCCCCCAGCCCTCTGCAGCTGCCGCTTTTCTCTGCTCAGGTTTAATTTTGTGGCGAAAAAGCTGCACAAACGGGTGCTACAGCTTGGGGGCAACCCTCTGCTGCCTGTGGCCTTGGGAGACGACCAGCACGACCTGGGGTAAGAGCCCGGTGGGGGGTGGGGCCTGGGGTGCACGGTAGTTTTGTCCTCGGGCTGACACTGGGGCAGAGTGTGCTCTACCCCATCCCTGGGGACACCAGTGTGCTGCTCCTGTGCCCCAGACATGCCCAGCAGCTTCCTGCTGCTCTCTGCGATGTGCCAGGACCTGGGGTCACCTGTTACTCCAGGGTGTCCCCCAGCATGTACCAATGGCTCCTGACTCTGCCCAGCCCTGTTCAGACCAGGGGACAGCTGTGTCACACAGCTTACAGGCTTTACAGCAGGTCCTCACCCAGGGCAGAGGCTGTGTGTGGCTCGGGGGGTGGGTGGCTGCCCCCAGCTGTGTGCAGGGGCTGGTAGTTCTGCTCAGACATCAGTGGTTGGGTCCCTGAGAGCAAACGAGTGCTTAGAGTAGCTGAGACATGTTTCCAGAGCTGAAGCTGGAAGGGAATAGCATGGAGTGGCTGTGCAGTGAAAAGGGAGCAGAGACAGCTTCCCAGGGATGGCCCAGCATTGTCCAGGTGCAGGGACAGCAGTGCTTGAGCCTGGAGGGATGATATTGCTCTGCTGCAGCCTGAATTTCCCTCTTGCAGGCCAGATGCAGTGGTGGATCCATGGCTTCTGGCCTTATGGGACAAGATCCTCGCCTTGTATCCTCTTCCTCCTGGCCTTGAGCTCATCAGTCCTGATGTCTGGTGAGTGCAGAGGGTTGGCAGGGACTGGTGGACCTGGCTGCTGTGAAGTGCCATGCTTCCTTGGCTGTTCTCCGGACTGGAGCTGTGCCCTGCTTTGACCAGGAAGCCTCCCCACACAGCTTCTGTTGTCCCAAGTATCCCTTGATTTTGGCCACGGATGGCCCATCTCTCTCTGGAGATGGGGTGTCCCCTGGGTCTGTGTGTCGGCTGCCTCAGCAGGGCTCTGCCCATCTTGTCCTGATGTGCCTCTGCCCTCAGCAGACCTGCCAAGCCCAGCCTCCCTCTGCCTGCTCGGGAGCCTTTGGGGTGTCCTCCTGGCAGTCTGCATTGCATTCCCTTACCACAGGCCAGCGCCAGGGGACAGGGATGATGGGTGGTGGATACCATGGAAGACTTCAGGCCTCTCCCTGCTTCCAGCCTGTAGGGCTCTGACAGCAGAGGAGCTGTGAAATGGAGGTAACTACACTGCATTGCTCTCCTGCCCACAGCCTGCCCCCCAGGTACACCCTGCACTACCTGGCTGAGGACACCCCGCAGCCCGGTGGTGGCCTGCTCCAGCCCACAGCACCCAGGGCTGTTCCCTCTGAGCTGCATCCCTTCGCTGCCCGGGTGGTGTCCAACCAGCGGGTGACAGCAGAGTCCCATTTCCAGGATGTTCGGCTCATCGAGTTCGATGTCACAGGCTCAGGAATCACGTGAGCATTTCCCTGACTCCCCCAGGCTTCCCTGTGTGGGGTGGGGTGTCCCGTTGCCGGCCTTCCTCTTCCACTCCCCTTCATATCTGAAGCTGGAGCCTCGTGGTTGTGGTCCCTGCTGCCCTGTCCCCCTCCCCAGAATCATAGTTTAGGTTGGAAGGGACCTTAAAGATCATCTAATTCCAACCCCCCATGCCGTGGGTGGGGACACCTCCCACTAGACCAGGTTGCTCCAAGCTCCATCCAGTCTTGACAGAGTTGGGGCTTATGGCAGTGTGGGTTCTGCCTGTGGAGCAGCTCCCTTTGCCTTGTCAGCTTAGGGAGCATAACGCTAGTGGCACTGGCAGTTTGGCTGAGCAGAGGCCTGTCCCCTGGCACGGGTGCTGGTGGCAGTGCTGTGCCCGTGTGCCTGCCCCAGGGCTGCCTCGGAAGGTTCTGCTGCACCCGCAGGTTCAGCGCGGGTGACGTGGTGATGATCCAGCCCCAGAACTGCCCTGAGGACGTGCAGCAGTTCTGCCAGCTCCTGCGCCTGGATCCAGACAGACACTTTGTGCTGAAGCCCACAGAGCCTGGTAGGTCCTGCTGCTGTTCCCTGCCCTCCCTGCTGGGATGGGGCAGCTCTCAGAGTGCTGGCCCAAACTGGAGCTCTGCTTTCCCTTTGCTTTATGCACAGTAAACAGGGAGTTGGGAGTAGCTGATGGGTACATCTCACAGCACAGGGGCTCTCCTGCCCTCCCAGTGTTCTGCACAGGTGGATCCCATGTGGATCCCATGCATCTCATGGGAGGAACCCGCAGGGTCCAGGCTGCTCCAACACCTTGTGTCTTGGCAGCCCCCAGCCCAGAGAGTGCAGGATCCTGCAGCCTCCCCAGACCAAGCCCCGGGTCTGGTTGTTCTCATCACTGCCTCATCCATGCCTGCATGTCCTTGCCTGGGACGTGCAGGTTCCCCCACATGCTGCATACCTGGGACTTGTTGCAGGGGCTCTTGCAGCCACAAACTGGCACCAACAACTAGAGAAACCCCTTGGAGGCCCTGGTGGCTCTGCAGTCTGCATGATACTGGGAGAGTTGTCTCTCCTCTCCTCGGGGTGCACCTTCCCCCTCCATCTCTCATGTGTCTGTGAGTGCTGGGATTTTTGCCTGGCAAGCTAACTCAAGAGAAGTTCAGGCTGCTTCTTACTCCCTTGGGAGAGAACTTGGAGACAAGGACAGGCCTGACACATGGGACGCTGCTGGTTATTTCCACCACGCTGTGTGCAGGCAAGGTGGGACCTGGGTTGATTGGGGCATTGTCCTAAAGCACTGGCTTGAAGTAAGGGACAGCTCAACATCACTTGACTTTCTCTGTTGCAAACCTGTGGGCTTGAAAAGCAAACTGAGGAGAGCAGGAGGGACTGGGGACCCATGGGGAGAGCAGTGACAGCAGTAGCTAAAGTTGGCTCCACTACCACACCCAGGCAATGTGTGGGTGCCTGCAGGCAGCAGGGCTGCCCTTGTTTGGGCGCCTGGGGAGCAGCAGAGCTGCAGGGCAGCAGGCAGGCAGTGTGGGGTGTCCTGCCCCTGAGCTCCCCCCGCTGCCTTGCCTTGCAGGCACATCCCTCCCTGCCCTCTTGCCACAGCCCTGCACCATCCGGCATCTGGTCACCCACTACCTGGACATCTCCTGTGTCCCACGGCGCTCCTTCTTCCACCTCTTGTCCTACTTCTCCACCAGCGAGCTGGAGCGGGAGAAGCTGCAGGAGTTCAGCTCGGCGCAGGGCCAGGAGGAGCTGTACAGCTACTGCAACCGGCCCCGCAGGACCACCCTTGAGGTAGGGCAGGGGGAGCAGGCCTGCTCCCGGGGGGGCTGTGCCATGGCATAAAGCACCCAGGGAGATGATATAGAATGGTTGGGGTTGGAAGGGGCCTTTAAAGGCCATCTAGTCCAACCCCCCAGCAGTGAACAGGGACATTGACTAGATCAGGCTGCTCACAGCCCCATCCAGCCTGACCCGAATGTTTCCAGGATGGGGCTTCTACCACCTCTTCTGGGCAACCTGGGCCAGTGTTTCACCACCTGCATTGTAAAAAATTTCTTCCTTACAGCTAGTATAAATCTCCCTCTTTCACTTTACAACCATCACCCCTTATCCTGTCACTTCAGGCCCTGCTAAAAAGTTTGTCCCCATCTTTCTTATAGGCCCCCTTTAAGTATTGAAAGGCTACAATGATGAGCCATGATTTCTTGGCTGAGGAACTGAGTCTACTTCACCCATGTTCTGAAGTGTCCTTGGGTTTCTGCTGGTGGTTATAACCTGCTCCAGGTCCTTCTGGGCTCTGGGGAGGCCCTGTGCTGTAGCCTGGGGGTGAGGGGACGCAGTGGGATGGGGTGGTTGGTGCCTGTGGTGGAAGGCAGCGTGACACAGCTGTGTGGGGGCAACCTTTGCTGCCCTGGGAAGCAGGGCAGGCTGCCTGCTGGCTGCTCTAGGTTTTACCCCCCACTTGGCTTTGCAGGCCCTGTGGGATTTCCCTCACACCACGTGTGCCATTCCACCTGAATACCTGCTGGACCTCATCCCTCGCATCAGACCCCGCGCCTTCTCCATCGCCTCCTCCATGCTGGTAAGAGCTTGGTCCCTCAGCCTCGTGTCAGGCTCTGAGCTGAGGGTCTGACCACTGGTGCTGTGCTCACCACAGGCTCTACTCCCAGACCCTTTGAGCACCCACAGCCCATCCAAACCATGCTCTGCTGTGAACTGGTGGCTATCTCAGCTGCTGGATGTAAGCCCCAGGGATCTGGGTCAGGGTGCTTGCCCTCCTGCAGCCCTCCAGGTGCACTGGAGAGGTCTGGTGTCCTTGTCGTCGGGAGCGGTGGGATGTGGTGTGGCCGTGGGAAGTGGGAGTGCTGCTTCCTGCTGCTGCCGGGAGGTGGCAGTGGGACCTGCTCCAGGTGGCTTGGCAGATCTCAGCCTATTAATGGGTGGTATTTGTCTTCCATGGGGACCTCTTGGGTTGGACAGTCTCTGTCACAGTTGCCAGCTGTGCAGAGCATTCCCGCAGCAGCACTGCTCTGGGAGAACCCCCTTCCCCTCTGGAAAGGTTTTGGGCAAGAGTGGGCTCCATTCTGTGTCCAAGTGGCTGCTCTAGGCTAGGATGAGTGTTGTCAGTGCCCTGGCAGGAGCTGGGCACGGGCTTTGTCCCTGCAGGAGCCGCTGGGCTCTTCCTGCAGAGCTGTGCTGGGTGTCTTCTCATTTTCCGTGGCTCCTGTCTGGACACAGGCTCACCCTGACCGGATCCAGATCCTCATGGCAGTGGTGCAGTACAAGACACAGCTCAGCAAACCCCGCCGTGGTCTCTGCTCTACCTGGTTGGCTTCTCTCAACCCAGAGCAAGGTAATTGGACTCAGTGTGAGCCCTGTGTGCTAGCCACAGCACCACAGCCCACAGGACCATGGTGGAGCTGCATGCGTGCTGGCAGGAGCTGGAGGTGCTGGGTGGAGCACCACCACCATGGGGAGCTGGAGCACGCTGGCTTGGCAGGACAGGCTGAGCTCACAGTGACCATCCCCTAGATGGGGATCTTCACCCCTCCTCTGGCTCCCAGGGGAGGCAAGTTTGGCCCTCCCGTACTCAACAGCCAGCTTTGGATCTCTGCTCACCTCCACCGCTGTCTTCCTGGGCACCAGCTGAGTGAGGAGAAGGCTGTGCCACAGCTCTGGGGTGCTGCAGGGCTCTTGCCTTGCTCTGGGGTTCACTCGGGTGCTTGCAGAGGCCATGCTGAGACATCAAAAGAGCTTTTCCTGCATCCAGAGGGTGCCCGTGGCACCAGGGGTGCCTTGGTGATGGTAAGCCAGGTGCTGTCCATATCTCTGGAGCATCTTGGAAGAGCTGGACATTGGACTGGCCTTCTGCAGAGTGTGCTACAGGTGCAGTGTGGTGGAGTGATAGTAGTCAGTCTGTTTTTTTTGCAGGTGATGTCCGGGTGCCCCTTTGGGTGAAGAAAGGAGGAATGAAGTTCCCAGCTGACCCTGAGACCCCTGTGATCATGATTGGCCCTGGCACAGGGGTGGCACCTTTCCGAGCAGCAATACAGGAGCGGGTGGCACAAGGACGGAGAGGTGAGGGATGGTCCTGGCAAGGACCAGGGGTGTCTCTTGCTGCAGGCAGGTCTGTGTTCAGCATGTGGGAAGGAGGGATCAGAGGATCCTGAGGGTCTGAACAGGCCCAGGTTTTGCTGCGTTTGAGTGGGAGCAAGCTGGGCTCTGGGGCAAGTGAGCACCAGAGCCTGGTGTGTGCAGCCTGTGTAGTTATTCACAGGCCGTGCTGCAAGGCTGCCCCTTGGGTCAGGGCAGGGCTCTGCAGAGGCTCCTCCTTGTTTCTCTGGGAGTTGAGGTGGGTTGTTGAGCTCTTCTGCTGCATAAGGAGTCGTGCCTCTGCCCTTTTCCCATCCTCATTCCCCCAACACAGCTGTGGGTCTCTGCAGGAAGCTAAGGCTGCTGGAGGGGAACTGGATGCCCTGGGGGACTCTTCTTGCCCAACCTGCCCCCCACCTCCTGTTTTCCCTGCACATAGGGGCCTTTGGTTACCACAAGCCACCTGGCTTCAGGCCCACACGGTTCCTGAGTCCTGGCTCTTCCAGACCAAGGCTGTCAGCCAGGCCTGGCAAAGAGGTGAGAGCCTTGGGGCTCTGCAGTAGGTCCCATGGGCACTAATGGTCCCCAGCGTTTGTTTGGTCCACCCAGCACAGCCCTTCTGGTCTGCTCTCTGCAGGGAATTGCTTGTTCTTTGGCTGCCGACAGAAATCCAAAGACTTCTACTGCCAGGTGGAGTGGGAAGAGCTGGTGATGAAGGGCTTCCTGACACTCTTCACTGCCTTCTCCAGGGACCAGGTTAGTTCCCAGAGGAGGAAGGTGAATACAGAAGCATCTCAGGCAGCACTGATGGCAGTCTGCCAGCGTTTCTGGCCCTTGTACCTGTTGGTGTGGCCTGGTGGGGTGACACAGTGGTCACCTCGCTCTGCTGCACCCCCTGGGTGCTGCCCGGGATCCCCACCAGCAGTGCAGGGACACGTCTGGATGAGTTGAGCTAGAAGGGTCTGGCAAGTGCTGGAGCAGATAAAGCATTAGGCAGCCTTGTTTGGCTGGACCACGTGAGTGATGAAAGGCTCCCAGGCATCTCGAGGGAAGGGGGTCACCAGGCAATAACCTTTCTTGGTTGAGTGCCACCCTCCCCACCGTGTCCCTTGAATTGCTGGCTGAAGCTCAGGAGCTTGACCCCTGTGCCAGCTCTCCCCAAGCCTCAGCTATGCAGGAGGAACCTCCCCAGAGGTACGAGCAGCCCCTTACTCAACCCCTTACTTTGCTCCTTTATTTCCCAGGCAGCCTCTTTGGGGCATCTCTCAGCCCTTCTGCAGGCTGTGCAGCTTTTGACGTTGCCAGAGTGACTCCAAGAGCTGGGACTCTGTTCCTCTGCCCTGCCCTGTCCCCTGCTGGCACTGAAAGCTCAGCCTGCCTTTGGTACAGAGAGATCTGATAAAAAGGGTCAGTGAGAATGAGTGTCTCTAGGTGGCTCAGCTGCACCAGTCCTTTTCTCCTGGCTGTGGGCATGTGTTGACATGAAGCCAGCACTTTTTATCCAGTCACTTGTAAGGCATGAGTTGAATGCCTTCTGTGAAGGTTCTCCAAGGCTCTGATGAACTGGAGCAGCACTGCAGAGGTCTCTTGGGTGACTAGTCTGCCTTTTTTCTGATGGCTTACACAGTGAAGGGGGGGGCCTGCTGCTCCCAAGATCTGGAGAGTGGCCCAGAGCCTCCTGCTATCCCCTGCAGACTGGGGGGGTGGGTCTCACATTGGAGCGTGCCTCTCAGCCTCCCATCTGTGCAGGCTCTGTGGGGTGAAGCAGTTTGTGGTGGGGGTCTTCTGCCACTGTCCCTGCAGCACTGCCCTGGGAAGCACATGGTTGTGCTGGTAGGATCAGGGCTGTTGTACCTGTGGCTCTAGGAGACACCACGGCCCTGAACTCATCAAAAAGTTTGTCTTCAAAGAGCCAGCAGGAGTTGGGATGCTCCAAAGCTGAGCAGGATTCCCCTCTTCTCTCTGTTAAGTCCCCTTTGCAGTGACCTCCTGTCCCATGAGGTGCCCTGCAGTGCAGACCGGTTGATCCCAGCCTAATGCGGCTCTGCTGATTCTCAGCAGGTCGCCCTGGGCTTTAGCTGAGATGTCGACCTGAGTTTGTCACGGGGGTGCTCTGGTTTCCAGGGAGCTGCAGGTCCTTAAACGACCCGCTCAGAGCCCCAGCCTCCTCTGCAGAGCCTCTGTCAGCACTTAGCTGATTTATCTTAATGATGCTGAGCTACCGTGGGTGCTTGCGACGGGCTCACTTACCTCCTGCAACGTCCTCGGAGCCGTGGAGCTGTGCTCGGGGGTGACCTGGCTCTCCAGTGGAGCCGTGTGGAACCTGCTGACCATGTGGTGACTGGCTCTTGTGACATCCGGGGCTGGTTGTTCCCACACACACCTCCAGGCTGGGAGGGAGCCTGAAAGGCAGCAAGAGCTGTGTGGCCTTTGGGGCTGGATGGAGGGAGGAGGACGTGGGGAGGAGGCTGTGCCTGCAGCTTGGCTCACCGCTGTGCAGAACCCAGCTGGGACGTGCAGCAGAGGGCCTAGCCTCCATCACAGTGTCACCTTTGTCACGGAGGAGCCGTGAATTCAGGCACGTTGGCAATGGTGTTCCTCTTGGGTGGAAGCCAAGGCCGTAGGCAGTTGCTTGGATGTGTGAAGTCTTGTGGATTAACCCTTTGGAAACTCTCCTCGGTTGAGCTGTACTGTGCCCAAATCCAGTTGTATCCAGTCCCTGAGCCCTGCAGAGGTGCAGGGAGTGGGATCAGGGATCAAGGCTGTCCCTCCAACCTTCCTGCTGTTCCGGGCTCTTCCAGGTCTCCAGCAGGTGACAGGGCTGGGACCAGCAACCAGGGATGTGGGGAAAGGTCTCTGCCCTACAGAAGCCCTGGAAAGGGCGGGCCACTGAGTCTCCTCTGCTCACACTGGGAGGGGAGAGGGCAGGAGGGGAGCCCGTTTGGAGACTCCCCAGCTCATGGCCCTGGCTGTTCACCAGAGCTAGAGCAGGCAGGAGGCAGCTGAAGGATTTAGGGGGGCTCCTTGGGGCGTGTTGCCCATAGAAACTCCTTCTGCTGTACCCATCTCCCACCAACCTTGTGCACTGACCTGTGGTGTGGGGATCCCCTTCCTTGAGACCTGATCCAGCTGCTCCCAGTGCTCCCTGGTGTGCAGGGCTGTGCTGCCCCTCAAGCTCTTGCAACCAGCCACTGAGAACAGTTCCCAGGGCCGGTCAGAGGGGCTGGGGCTGCTGCCAGGGCTGGTGGGCTCAGCGCTGTGTTTCCCTGCAGGAGGAGAAGGTTTATGTTCAGCACCGCATCCGGGAGAACCGAAGGCTGGTGTGGGAGCTGCTGAGCAGCCAGAGCGCTCATGTCTACCTGGCTGGGTGAGTGATAGGTCTCCGTGCAAGGACTGGGGCTGCACATCACTGCTTCTCCACCTCCCCACCTTCCTGGAGACTTTCCCTCAGCTCAGCCTCCAGAGCGAGCCCACCCTGCACCCTGGCAGCTCTATGGGGGCTGCAGTGACCACTCCAGAGGGACCAGCTTGTTCTCTTCTCTGGGCTCTGACCCACAGCAAATCCCTACACAGGAGACTCCTGGCCTCTTTGCCCCCCTCCAGTGGGTCTCAGTGAAACTGGAGAAGGTGGCTTGCATGGTTCCCATGGCCACTCAGGTGGGCAGAAGGCTTCCAAAGCACAATATACCAGAGCTCCACTGGTGCTGGCACTTGTGAGCAGCAGCTTTTGAGACCCTTGGCACACCCTGGCTGGCTTTTTGCACCTGAAACTGCCTTCCTGGGGCAGGGATGAGCCACATTGCACCCCAGCCTTCCTCCTTTGACAGCACAGTCATTCACCAGGTGGTTTCCTTGGACTGACTGAAAATCTCAACTAGTTGGTCAAAAAGAGGGGTCTGGCCTTCGGAGGCAGAGCAGCTGCAGCACTGAACATGGCTGGGCAGAGCCCTTCACCTGCCCACCCCTCTCGCTGCCTGTGTGGCAGGGAGGAGGCTGCTCACCCGCTGCCCGGGGCAAGCGTTGGGAAATGCTTTGTGCTCCCTGAGCTGGCAACAGGCCTTGTCCTGCACCCTGTGACCTGGGCAGCCCTGTGCAAACCCAAGCCTTGCTGTCGACATGAGCAAGCAATTGCAGGAGGCTCTTTCCTGCCTGTCTCACACGAGAGCAGGAACTTCCTCAGAGCCTTGCAGGGCGAGGCTGGCCTCACTACATTCCTGGGAGAAGGAGATTTTTGTTTACTGCCCAGGAAGCAGAGGCCAGGCCACCAACCCCTCTGTTGTTTGCTGCTGCCTGGCCTGGAGTGCCTCACTGCATTGTGGGGCTTCCTGGTGCCCTCACCCTGACCCAAGACCTCTTACCCACAGAACTGGGGGTTGGGTTTGCTTTCCTTCATTAAGCTGCACTTGGGGTTTGGGTTTGTGCCTCCATCCACAGCCCAGATGTCAGGACCATTGGGTGCCATCTGCGGTTTCCCAGCTCTGTCCTTTCCCTCTTCAATCCTTTTTGCTACTTTCTGATGCTGATGGGAGACACCCTGGGGGCAGCCAAAAAAGATTCCTCTTCCGCTTGCACTGCTTTCCCCATTGTGGGATTTTGGGTTGGCCATGAGGATGCTGTTTCAGACATGGAGGTTTCTCTGAGACCCATCTCTCTGGGGTCGTGGTCCCTGGCATGGGGTGACCCTGGTCAGGCAGGTGGGATCTGGGAACCTTCTCCTCCTGGCACGAGTGGTGACTGTCCTGTTCGCAGCAGGCACTTTCCCACCTGTCCTGAACAGCCCACGCTGTCTGTAAAGACCCCCAGGATGACAGGGCTCCTCCTTGGCCCCCAGATATCTGCTGTGAACATCTGCAGTGGGGTGCCAGATGAGAAGGTGCAGGCTGGCCTGAAAATGGCCTTTTTTCCCCTAAAAATAGTATTCACAGTTTTAACCACAGTAGGAGAAAGATGGGGAAAGTGATTCCTGGGCTGTGTCCCTGAGCAGTGGCCCTGGGCCATGTGGCACTGTGTCTCTGCTATCCTGAGCCCTTGCTGGCTGGGACAGGGTCTGGGGAGCTGGGCCTGTATCTTCTCTCTCTGCTTTTGCCCAGTTTCTCTCCCCCAGGTGCAAGATGGTTGAAAATTTTCTCTCTCTTTCTGCAAAAAATAATATTTGACATGTTTTCCATCACAAGCCCAGCTACATTATCTTGCATTTGCATATCAGTGCCTGACTCAGAAACAATATGACTCTTCCAAAAAAAGAAGACCTCCTTTCTGTGTATTTTGGGACCTTAATCAGTTTCAAATGCAAGTCAGAATTCTGCCTTGCTCTTGGGAAACAGCAAGGACGTTGCCAGATGCTCGTGCCAATTGGAACAGCCTGGGAAATTTTTTATTGGATGTTTTTTTGTCGCACCGTCAGTTCATCAAACGAAACACTCCAGGAAAAAGTCCCAATTTCTTATTTCCCATAAGAAATAATCGTGCTTGGAAGTGTTGAATCCTGTTTTGGGTATTTTTGATACAGGAGCTCATGTTTTCTTCACCATTTCTGTTATTTTGAGGTTTGAACTGGCTTTGGTTGCAAACGTTGCCATCAAAGCAATCATTCTGTGTTCCTTGAAAGGAGGCAGCGGAGGGACGGAAGCGGCTGCTCCTTCACAGCAATCCTCTCACCCAGCTCAGGATCAGACATGTTTTCCATCAAATGTTTCCCCTGAGATGAAAGGACAGTTTCCTGCCCTCCTGCTGCTAAATTATGACTCGTACATGTTCCCCATGTCCCTCTAATGAGGGTGACAGGAAATGGAGCAATACAGAGGCCAGAGTTAAGGCTGCCCAGCTGTGATGCTCCTTCGCCAGGGACTGGGTACCAAGGGCTTGTCTTTGCCTGCAGATGCCGGTGCTGAAAAGCTGTGCATGGATAACGGTGCTGTTCTCTAGAGAGTGATAGGAGCTGCCTCCTGAAGCCTGGAATTTATTTGGTGCCAGCAGCGCGTGTTGCAGGGTGAGGCAGGTTCCCACCACCCTGCTGCAGCTGCAGCCTGCACTGCCTACGGGGGGTGGTGGGTTTGGTGGCAGGAACCACCACTGCCCAGCTCCTGAGCTGCCTTGCCCGAGCACAGAAGATGCAGACATGCCCCCTGTTTTCCTGCTCACCCTCCATCTCACCAGCTACTCTCTCTTCCAGGAATGCCAAGCAGATGCCAGCGGCAGTGGCTGAAGCCTTGCAGTTGGTGTTGCAGCTGGAAGGTGGCCTGTCGCCCTCTGAAGCAGAGGAGCACTTAACAGCCCTGGAACGGTCCCAGCGCTTCCAATCTGAAACCTGGTCATGAGCCTGGCTCCCTGCCTCCCCTTCCCCGGGAACTCTGCCTGAATAAAGGAGCCAGCAAAATGATCAACCTCTGGCATCATCCTTGGGCTGATTTTATCCCAGCCAGGGTTGGGGCCTGGCAGAGGGGGTGGATTTACCTGAGCAGCCTTTCCGTGATGGCAGGAGGGCCATGGTGGGTTGGGGGAACCCATCTCCTGGGGATGGGTTTGGCGTTGGTAAAGCCTGGTTCCCTGGGCCTACATCCTGCCAGAGCAGAGGTGAGAAGTCCCTGTGGTGTGGGATGCTGCTGGTTGGCTCCTGTGTGGGACTGAGCTGCTCTCCTGTGTGCTCTGGCTCCTGGGGTCTCTGTGCTGGGTGAGCAGCCCCTGCGGGCATTGCTAGAGCTACAGCGTTGGTGGCAGCTCATGTTTGTGGTAGGGCCTAGAGGAAGTGGGCTGTTGCAGGGGAGTCTCTCCACCCTGGCATTAGTCAGCAGCTGCAGCACTCCCTGCAGGAGGCTGCCTGGACAGACCTGTTCCCCCTGTCTCCAGTGGCCAAGGCCAGCAGGGATGGGCGCAGGAGGAAGCTTCAATCCCTTTGTCTCTGCTGCTGGCTCATCTTCCTGAGCCTGCTTGATGCTGAGGTCTAAGATCCCCAAGTGCCAATTCCCATTGAATTACCCCATTCCCTGAGCGCCTGCTCTGCTGGACCTGTCCTCCACCCCATCCTGGGAGCTGCTTCCAGCTGGGGCTGGGCGAGCCACCAGCCTCCAGCCTATTCCCTGGGAGCTGTGGGGCCGTGTGCCTTCCTGGCCCTGCTGGTTGCCCAGTGAGGCCGGTGCCACCATCTTCCTCCCCCTAGTTCAGTGAACACTGTACCACTGTGTAAATAGCAATTAGGGCTGAGGGCATGAATCAGCTCGGGACAGTCCCTAGGAGCAGGCTGGGACAGGAAGGGACAGTGGTGCCACACCATGCCTGTGACCCAGCCACCCTCCCACACACTGGATCATGGGGTCCTGCATGGGTGAGCAGTGCCCTGAGGCATTGCTCTGGCTATGACACCGCCGTGAGTGGGAACGGGGTTGGTTTTGGGGTCTTCCCACCCCTCTGCCTTGCTCTGAGGGGCTGTTCTTGCAGACCCAGGCTGGGCTGGGTGTCCCCACACCCTGGAGACAGTGGGTGGACAGTGCAGAGCTGCTGCAGGGCAGTCATCACACTGGTGACACGGTCCCTCACACAGGGCACCATCCAGGCTGCGCTCTTCCTTCCAAGCACCACAGGATGCTTATGGTGCATGGCAAGGTGAGGTGGCCCAGCTCGGGGAGTGACTTGGGGGACAGGGATGGGCTGGGGCCCGGCTGGACTGGGACAGCACAGAACCCACACTGGTGTGCTGTACTGGGTCTGACTGGGGCTGTGCTGGGAGTGGAGCAGGGCCCACGCCGCTGTGCCCACAGGCAGTGGTGTGGGGAGCGCTGGCCCCAAGGGTGGCTCCATTTTTGAGGGCCAGAGGCGGCCGTGGGCCCAGCTCCTCCCCGGCTCCCGCGGGAGCTGATTGGTGCGGCCATGCCTGCCTGCCCCGCGCTGCCGGCATTTGAGCTGCTTCCAGAAGTTGACAAACCAGACTGGTTAGATCCAGGCTCGGCCCCAGCCCTGCCTGGCTGAGGGCAGGCAGCAGCTGCCTGCACGGCTGCCGGGTACCCCTGCACCCCTTGCCGGAGCAGTGCCCAGCTCATTGCCTTCTCCGGACCATTGCGGGACAGTACTGCGTCGGTGCTGAGGAGGAGGAAGAGGAGGAGGAAGAAGTGGCTGCTGGATGCTCACAGCGATGCCCCTCTTGGGGCAGCCTGTTGGTGAGGGTGATGGGGATGGGCCCCGCTTTAGGGGCTCCTGACCCATTGGCCTGGGAGGGGGACTGAACTGTGCTGGAGGGATGACGGCATGCTGCGTGGATGCCATTGCCTTTAAACTTTTCCAGCAGCCGTGCTGAAGGTCACCTCCTGCCCTGGAGCAGCACCCGTGTCCCGCACCCAGCCCTGAGGGGACTCAGGGGGTGGTGGGTGAGGGGGGCAGCTGTACAGCAGCTGCCCCCATGGAGCCAGTGGCAGCTGAGGAGGCAGAGCCTGGTCCCCCACCAGTGCAGGCAGCCAGTGGGGAGGGCTGTGCCGGGCAGCGGGGTGAGACTGTGGGGCTGGGGGGCCCCGGGGAGCCGCCCAAGCTCTGTGGAGAGGTGCCTGCTGCTACATGGGGACACTGGGATCAGCCTCCGGCAGAGGACACAACCGGGCTGCTCCTGCCTGGGCATGACAAGCTGCCTGCCTGTGGTGCCTCCCTGCCTGCGGGGCAGGACCCTCTCACCACCGCCACTCCCACCAGCCCCGTCCTACCCCCTGGAGAGAGCCCAGTGCCGTGGCGGGGGTCCCCCAGCCTGGGAAGTGCCTCCAGCTCTGTCCTGAGCATCTCCGATGAAGAAGAGGAGACGTCGAGCAGCGAGGTGGTGGCAGAGCTGTGCCACGTGCCAATGGGCAGTGAGGATGAGTGCCCCATCTGCACCGAGCCCTACGACGACCAGTGGCACAAACCAGCGGTGCTCAACTGCAACCACGGGCTGTGCCGCGCCTGCCTACGCGCCATCATGGACACGGCCGCCGGCGCCGAGTTCGGCCGTGTGTGCTGCCCCATCTGCCGCCAGAAGACGCCCATGCTGGAGTGGGAGATCTGCAAGCTGCAAGAGGAACTGCTCCTGCTGCATGCCCAGCCCCACTCTCCTGAAACCTTGGCCACCCCCCGACCCCCTGCCCTGCCGCCCCGGCGCCCAGGCCTCGCCGGTGCCCTCGAGCATCGCTTCCAGGTTCGCTTCCACACCAGCCGCATGTTCGGGTGCCTGCCCTGCGTCCGCTACCCGCCCTGCCTCATCCACAGGCTGGGGCGGCTGGAGCGCCGCTGCCGCTGCTGCTACCTCCTGGTCCTGGCACTGCTGCTGGCAGCAGAGATGCTCAGTCTGCTCCTCATCTTTCTCCCCATCGTCCTAATGGTGCTGCTCTTCCTCATCCTTGATAAATAGCACTGGGTTTGTGCCTCCAGGCTGGGCCACACAGGGGAAGATGAGCCCTGCTGCTGCTTCGTTCCTGGGGCTGGGTGGTGATGCCAGCCTGGGAGTGAGCTGATGAACCCAGGTGCCCGGGATGCTGTCTGGCGCTGCCAGTGACTCTGCAGCAGGTGAGGCAGTGGAGGAGCTGGAGTGGGCAGCTGAGGGAGGCCACCCTGGAGCTGGTCATCGTTTGCATGCCACCAGGTGACACATCCCTGCAGCAGCGAAGGGTCGGATAGAGTGGGAGCCCTCCCTGCACCGGGGGCACATCCCTGCACGGGGCTGGGATCCAGAGGGGCTCTGCAGGCAGAGCAGGGCTGTGCCGTGGGCTGCGCTGCCCGTGCCTGGGACAGACAGGCCGGAGTTCCCCAGTATGGACTGGAAATATAACTTGCGTTTGTACTACGGCTGTGTCCGGCTGAATTCAGTGCTTGGTCTGGGCTGAGCATGTCCCCTTGGGGCCCAGTGGTGACATAAGGAGGGGATGGGGACAGCCAGTGGTCCCCAGCCACACTGGGAGAGGGTGTCTGCCCCCACCGCAGCACCACCCAGCCCCAGCTGAACGGTGCCAGCCTGTGCTCATGCCTTGCCCTGCATGGAGAAAAGAAAGCAAACACGGCTCTGACCCCATGGCCTGGCGCTGGTGGCACTGCCTGAGGACAGATGGATTTGGCCCCAGCTGGGCACCACAGGCAGAGGAGGCCGTGGTGAGCACGGCACAGGGGCTGTGCCCATGTGGGACCTGGCCGTGGCTGTGGTAGGCGTGAATATCTCAGTGCTGAGCAGGATGTGGGTTCTGCTCCTCACCCAGCAGCCAGCCCTGCGTGGGGGCTGCATCACAGCCAGGCGCAATGCCCGGCTCCCCAGGGCTCCCCTGTGCCAATGCCTGGGCCGTGGCACGGCTCCTCTGCACCCTTGCTGCCCACCATGCTGCACGGCACAGGGCTGGCAGCGCTTATTGGGGACACCTGTACCCTGAGGGGAAGGGGACAGGGATGGCACCAGGCTTTCAGCCACCTTTGGGTTGGTGGTGGGTGGCAGGGAGGTGTCAGACCCCCGTGACCCCCCCCAAGATTCTGTCGGGGGGAGTCAGTCTCCTGCGGTGTTGGCACCCGTAGTAGTAGCCTGGGATGTACTGTTCCTTACCTACCCCTGCCAGTCTCCTCTCAGCACCCTGCCAAAGCTCTATGCAGACCCCGTGCCAAATTGCCCCCCTGTGCTGTCACCCCTCTCTGTCCCCACCGAGGGGCTGGCTGTCACTGTCATGCCCTGTCCTCCTGCCCGGGATTGTGCAACCAGCTGTGTGTCCTGGCTTCGCCCTTCTTCCCAGGTAACACACTGTGGGTACCTCCCCAGGGCTGCAGGGACCGGTGGGTACCACCCCCCACCCTCCTTTCCCCTTTCTCTCGCAAAGAGAGCCAGGTCAGGGGGAGCAAGTGAATGGCCCCCTGCCAGCCCAGCCCTGTGGGAAACCCCCCATGCCCTTGTGCCCACAGGAGCAGAGATTTGGGCCGTGGGTTTTGCCAGGACACGTGGGCAACTCTCAGTATCGACGCTGCCGTGCTTTGCTCCAGCAAAGCAGCAAAGAGTGGGAGGCAGAGCAGTAGCAGGGCACCCCAAAACGGGTCAGGCCATAGACAGAGGCAGGTGGGCCCCCTTGGCTCCTCTTGTACCAAGGAATATTTATTTATACCAAGTGGAGCAGCTCCAGCAGGAGAAGCACCAGCTTGGCCCCAGCCAGGGGCATTTTTGGCTGGATGGGGCCTGTGGGGAGGGGTGGGGTCAGAAAGCCAGGGGGGCCCTGCCACCAACTGGGACACCTGGCACGTGTCCCTGCTCTACATTACTTAGGGGGGGGGGGTGGCTGTCCTTTGGACAAACCAGGCCAGAGCTGTCCCCACGGGAACGTACTGGAGCACAACGCACACTGAGCACGTCCACACTCCTGCTGCCAACACCTCTGGGTGATAAAAGCCGTAGAAGGGCACCCAAATCCCACCAGGTCTGGGGTCCCTGGGGTGCTGCAGTGCAGGACTGGCCCAGGGGTGATGTGGCATCCAGTTGTGCTGCCGTGGTGCCCTGGCAGAGGGGCAGGGCTGGCCCGTCAGCCTGGCTGCAACATCCCCTCGCAAGGACTCGGTTATATTTAGCACTGAGATAGCGGCGAGCGGCACGGCGGGTGTCAGCAGCACAGCCAGCCAGGGCCAGGGGCTGTGCCCACAGCACAGCCCCTCCAAAGCCCCTCACATGCCCTCTCTGATCCCTTTGCACTCCCAGTATGTGCCACAGCCCCCCCCGGCACCCACAAGCACCCTGTCTCCCCTGCAGCCCCCAGCCCCTCCTGCAGCCCCCACAGCCCCTCCATGCACCCCAGTCTCCCCCTGCACACTCCTGACAGCCCTCCCCCACCTTCTCACCTGCCACCATTACCCCATTGTGGCCCCTCAACATCTCTCTTCCCCTCACAATGGACTCCAGCACAGCCCCCAAACCCATGCCATCTCTCTCACCTCGTCCCCCTTGCAGCCCTCCCTGTCCCCCCCCACAAGCCCCTGACACCCCATTGCACCCCAAATGCTCCATTGCACCTCTCAGCTGGTGACACCAGGAAGGTGATGTGATGTCCCCAGACTAGTGACCTGGCTGTCCCCATCCCCACAGGGACCTGCCCGTATCTCTCTCCTGGCATCTCCTGCATGTCCCCTTTCCCAGGTCACTGGCCATGCCCAGGTGGCAGCAAAGACACCAGCAGCACAGCCAGCCTCAGACATGCACCGAGTGAGCCCAGTTTCCCCTGCTCAGGCAGGCAGGGGTTGGGGTTGTCAGAGTGAGGGGATGGAAGTGTGAGGGTCCCCATCCAGCTCCAGTTCCAGGCGTCACCCCCAACTTTTGCACCACAACCAGCAGCTGCATTTCCTCTGCCCCATTCAGTCCCCATGCTGGGGACATGCCAGTGAGGCCAGAGGGATACCAGCTGCAGGGGTGGCAAAAAGCACTGAGGCACCAGCAGCAACTCCTGTGCCAGAATTTGGCCTTGAACGTGGAGCTGGGGAGGAGCAGGAGCGGTGCTGTGCCTGCAGGCAGCCCTTGTCCAGATTTAACCCCAAGAAAGCTCCTGAACACAGCAGTCCCCAGGGCCAGCACTGCCCTGGGGACCTGTCACAGCCTCTCAGGCTTGGTGCCACAACCCGTTATCTTCTCAGTGTGGGGTTGCACCTCGTTGTGAAAGTTGGGTGCTGGCAGAAGCTGTTGCAAGTGGTTTCCTCTCTGCTGAAATGGCCATTTGGGGTGCGTGAATACCCTGGGTCAAGTTTTTGAGGCTGCGTGTCCCCAGGGGGGGCACAGCCCTGATGCTCAGCCACCTCTTTCCAGCCTGGCATGGTGTTACCACATAGCCCAGCACAGCCTCCAACCCCTGCACTGGGGCTGAATCCCCTCCTGCTCTATGTCACTGGGAAACTGCTCCTGTTGTGCAACCTCCCAGTGGGGAAGGATGGGGACTGGTGGGGCCACAAACATGGGGACTGGCCTTAGGGACCAGCCTTGGCTCCGGCCACCCACCCATCAGCAGCAGGAGCACAGAGCTGCCCCCACCCAGCATGACCTCCAGCACTGACTGGCTGGGCTGTAGGGTCTGGTTTTAGGGAAAATGGCTGGGAAAAGTAATCCTCTGAACCCGTGCCGAAGGGTGACCCCAAACCAGCAAAGAACTGCTGACCCTGCCCCTTTCCACACCTGAAATGAGGGAGTTTGGGGAAGGGTCATTCCTAGGAGCCATTAAACCCCTCCAAGCTCCCTCTCCCATCATGGGCCAGCCTGGACACAGGGAGAGCCCAGAGTTTCATCCCAGCCTGGGGCAGATGTTACATCAACGAAGAGGCTTTACAACCAGCTCATCTGGGAACATCTGGGAGCATCTTTGCTCACACATGGCCAAACCTGCTGCCACGGCAACGTGGGGGCCATGTTGAAGCAGCTGGTGGGACTTGGGAGTGCTTTGAAAAGCCACCTTGGAGGTATGAAGTTAGGCATGGCCACAGTGGCCATGGGAGCGTTTCAGGGTCCGGGATGTCAGAGGGACTTTGAAAGATTTAATCCACCTGCAGCCATGACATGAGGGCTGGCACCACCCCACTGTCCTTGTCCCCTGCAGCACACCCGGGCCCCTCTTCTAGTGAGCACTTGTTTGAGGTTAATACGGCTGGAGAAATGGGCTGTTGCCCAGCACTCACTCCTGAAAGGCCCCATTTCTTCCTTAATTGCAACTCAAAATCAAATTAGTGCTTTTAAATTTACTCTGTGCCCAAGAGGTACCACGGGGGCGGGTTGGGGGGGGCCACGAACACGCTGTACCATTCATCCTTATGTAATAAAAAGGGCAAACTCCTGCTTTGAAGGCAAAACTGCTGCCACCTCTGCCCTGTCTTCGGTGTCTTTGGGGCCCCGGAGATGGGAGATGCTCATCCTGAATCCAGGATGAGCCTTTGGGGTGATGGAGATGCTCATTCTGGATTTGGGGCTGTCCCAGCTTTTCCAAACAGCCGTGTCATCGGGCTCACTGGGGGGATGCTGTGACCACCCAACAGCCTGTGTGCACAGCTCACACCTCGGGGAACTGTGCTGCCCTGGAAGCATCATTCCAGCTGTTTCTGCTGCAAATTCCTGCCTCTCCTGGTGGGAGAGCTGCCTTCCCAGTGACTCTGTGGCCCATTTGGTGCAGGCAATGGGTAGTCCCCACTGATGCCATTTGTGGTGCTGCGGGGGGGCAGCTGGGGATGGTGCAGAGGCCATGAGTGTGGCAGGGCTGTGGCAGTGTCTGCCTCACTGGAGAGTGGAGAGGGCACCTCAGTGCTGCCCATGTCCCTGCCCATCTCTCTTCACCAGCAGGTGCCACCTGGGCACCAGGCTGGCAAATCCTCCCCCCCCAGTATTTCATGTCACTCGGGGAGGAACGGGACAGCCAGTGGGTATTTAAGAGCCCTTGCAGTGTCTGGGAACCACTTGCCAAGGTGGACAGGGTACTCCATGGTGCCCAGCCACCTGCAGTGTGACCAGGGACTGGGCAGGGAGGGGACACAACTGCAACAGAGCCTAGGGCAAGGTTGGAGGAGGAGATGTCAGCCCAGGGGAAAGCCCATCCTCTAGGTATCTGCCCCCCAACTTTCTCCACAGACCAAGCAGGGCCAGGATGCAGCATCCCCCCTGGCATGAGGCCCTGCTCCCGCCTGCAGCCATGCAGCCCCCAAGACACCGGCTCGCCGTTCGTTCCAATATAACTTTATTGGGGAGACTGATGGGGGTCAGAACAAGGCCGGGTATAAAACATGATCATCGACACAACCAGCAGCGGGAGGCATTGGCAGAGCAACACGGAAACGGTACCAGCCCCCGTCCTCTGCTGGCAGCGCGGTGGTACCTGGGGCTGCACCGGCGGCATCGCCTGCTCCCTCAGAGCGGGCAGGGGGGACGGATCAGCCCCTCTCCCTGGATGGATTCTGGGTTTCAGCCAGCACTGGGGCTGCTCTTTCCTCCAGGGTGCGGAGCTCTGCGGGGCCCCCTTGGCTTGCCCAGCCCCGGTGCCCTGGGACTGGGTGGCATGTGGTCCTGGTGCTGCGGCCATGCCAGGTTGTGGTGCTCAGCCCCATGGGAGCACCTGCAGATTATGGCTTTTTATTTCTTTTTTTAGGTTTGTTTGTTTTTTTTGCTTTTTGGCAGCAAACTTACCCCTCCAGATGCCCTGGAAAAAGCAAGAGTGTGCCCAGAAGGCTGCTGCCCTGCCAGCCCCTCCGCACACGGGGTCAGAACAGAGGTGCTGCTCTGGGGAAGGGACTGTGGGCAGAAGCCAGGCCTCTGCCCCCCTGCCCAGCCAAATTCCCTTGCTGTAGCTCGTAATTTGGGGTACCGCACCCCATGCCACCCCTCTGAGCCATCCCACAGGGCACGAGTGCAGGGTCTGGGACGGAGCGGCAGAGAACTGGCACAGCTCAGTGCCTTTGTGAATGAGTAGCAGCCTGGGACGGGGCAGCCAGGGACGGACAGGGGAAAAAAACAAGAATCCTCCAAAATGAGGATAAAGTGGAGCTTTCCTCAAGGGCCTGTGGAGGAAATGGGCCGCATGTCTGCTCGCAACCAAGGGGCTGGTGCAGTGGCTTGGCATGGCTACGACTCAGGCGCATGGCGGCTTGGCCACTGAGATGAAAGCTTTGGCAAATAACTTACAGAGAAGGGGGGTGGGCAGCCAGGGACCTGTCCTTGCCTCCTGTGCCAAGTGGGTGAACCAGTGCACCTCCAGGGCTTCTTGTGCCACAGGTGGTGGCTGTGGGGTGGTGGAGAGTGTCTCTCCAGTTGGGACACAGTGTCCACTCTTGAGAGCCATGGGGACAGAAGAGGGAGAAGGCGCCTGGGGAAGGAGCCTGATGAGATGCTCGATGCACAGCGGGGCACCCGCTGCAGAACTGGGGGGGAGCTGGAGCCCCTGGGTGTGCTGGTAGATGTTCTCCCCATCCCAGCGTCCCTCTCCATGGGCAGCACCGGGGTGTAGGGGGCTGCTGCCAGGTCCCAGCATCCCCATTGCCCTGCACCAGTGCCGGTGAAGATGCTGGTCCCACATCCTTGGCCAGGGTGAGTAGCAGAGCATCCTTTGGCAGCAAAGAATGGCCTGGGGACCGGGTGTGGTGCTGCGCTGTCTGCTCCCAGCTGCCCCGCTGCCAGGGGTGCGGGCAGGGGCGCGGGGCTCACATGATGGTGCAGGAAGACAGCGGGTTTCGGATGTGGCAGGTGCAGGCAGCCCCGCAGTACTGGCGGAAGGTCTGGTAGCAGCTGCGGTCAGTGTCACTGCTCCACTGGACGGGGTTGGTGGCCAGGGCCTCGGCTGGAAGTCTGTTGAGGATACTGGTGTTGACGGCCAGCGCTGCCAGCCCATAGTCGGTGAAGAGGACGGTCTCCCGCTTGCAGGTGGGGCAGGAGATGAACTTGTACTTGGGGCAGGACTCATAGAGGATCTGCAGGCACTCCTCGCACACCGAGTGCAGGCAGGAGAGGATGCGGGGCCGCTTGTTGGTGAAGTTGTACATGTGGCCGCAGGTGGGGCACTCGAGGGGCTCACAGGGTGTCGTGGGGTGTAGCACGTACTGGTTGACAATCACCTCATCTGATGGTGGCTGCCGGTGGTAGCAGACCTCCGAGCTGCCCTTCCGCTGGCTCTGGTACCCACGCTCTCGCCGCGGCAGGGGGGGAGTCCGGGGCAGCGGCAAGGGGCCGGGGGTGGCATCCAAGGCAGGGATGTCTCCGCACGCCTGGTTGACGATGATCTCGGACTCGGAGGGCCACGCGCGTTTGGCCACGAGGGGTGGCTCGCGGCGCGGGGCCGGTGCGTAGCGCGGCTGCGAGGCCTGCAGCTCCGAAAACTTCTCTGGGTGGATGATTTTCATCGCCTCCATTTTAATGATGACCTGTTGCCCTTTCAGACACGACATGAGTATTGTTTTCACATTACTGTCCACTGCTCTGGGGTCTCTGAGGGACGCCTGCATGAGGCTAAAACATGCTGGCAGCCTGCGGAGCTTTCAGTCTTGGTCTGGCTGCAGAGCAGAAGCACAGGGAGCAGCTGCTGGCGCGGGAGAGCATCCTGGGGAGACGGGGCAGTGCCAGCGGGCCCCGTGCCCCTCTTCTCTGACCAGCCCTGAGGGTGCTGGGTGCGAGACCGAGGTGGGCAGGGGAAGGCAGGGCTCACAGCAGCATCCTGCCCACCTTGGACGATGCTCTTGGGCAGGCGATCAAAGCATTGGCTCCCTGCAGCGCCTCGCCAGGACGTTAATGTGACATTGGCCGTCACTCGGCAGCCCCCCCTTCGCCTTCACTGGTAATTCCCACACCAGATCAGCTGCAGTTGGGAATGGTAAATGTGGGATTGTGGTGCCTGGTGTTCTTCAGGGCAGGTGAGTCAGTGGGGGTCTTGCAGGAACTGGGGGCAGTCCCCACCTCACCCTGGCCCCTGCCTCCGCCCAGCCTTTATTCCTGTTTACACACCCTGGGATCCTCGAAGTGCTCAAGAATGTTTGCAAATTCCTTTGCTCTGACTTCCCGGCTCTCCCACTTGCAGTCACCGGCAGCTCCCGTGAGGCAGGGGCTCAGGGAGCATCCCGCGCCGGAGGGTAGCTCACCTTGGTTGCTGCTGGGGCTGCCACATGCCTTGTCCCCTCTGTCCCCGGCACCTCTGTCCCCAGCTCAGCTTCGTGTTCGCTGGAAATGAAAAGGGAGAGGGGGTTTGATCCAAGGCTCCTCAGGGATGTACTGGATACCAGCGCTCCCTCGGGATGTGTGCCCGCCTGCAGTTTGGCAGCCGAGCCTTGCAGGTCCTGTCCATCCGCCTGTACGGTTGGGCCAGCGGAAGTGGGAGCAGGCAGGTGTTTCCCCCCAGGCATCTCCTCAGCAGCCCTGAGTGTGGGGTCCCGGGTCCGCCCTCTGCCCTGGGGGCCAGGAGGGCACATCCCCTTGTGCCCCTCTTGGATGCAGGGCCCTTCCAGGGGGGCTCCCCCACCGACCTGCCTCTGCTCAGGGTTTTCTCTCACGTTTAGCCCCTCCCCTGCTCGGTGGATCTATTTTTACCTCCATCGCTTGCTCCTGATCTGTCCCTGCTATTATCCCTCCCTCCAGCTGCATCTCTGCCTTCCCAGCTCCCTGCCCTTGTTCCGGGGCTGTTGGAGAGGACAGGCCACGTTTGGGGGCAGGAGATGGGGGGGGCGGGCAGCCAGCCTGTGGCCATTTTCTCCCTCAGCAGCCCCGGCGAGCGCCTGCCTCTCCTCCTGTCTTTCCTCTGAGAAGGGCGAAGGCACTTGCCTCCATCACGCTGCAAATCCTGTTAGAGGGATGCCTGCTACCACTGAGCCCTGCCAGGTCTGACGGAGGGGGCCGGGGGGGGCCATCTGCTTGCAGCAGCAGCTCTCGGGGACGGCAAAAGGTGGTGGCGGGGTTCAGCCCTGGATGCCTGTGAGCCGTGGGGAGCTTAATCCCTGCCCGAGGCCAGCAGAGGTGTCCCTGGGGGCCATGCCCTGGAGTCCTGCAAGCATCCTGCCATGCTTGCCCTGGGGAGCGAGGCCTCGTGCCCTGCATCCCCCATCACGGACCTACATCCTGCACTCCACATTCTGCACCCCACAAGCAACGTGTATCATCTTCCAACCCCCGCCCCCCGGCACACAGCAGCAGCCGCGAGGGCTCTCTGCCCGCAGGCCGCGCACAAACACCGCAGCGCAACGACTGGCACGACCATCCTTGCGGCCACGGCCACCGCGGGTCCCCGCGTGCACTGTCACACCCCTCCATGCACAGCCCTGGCGCAGCTCCCCGTCGGACTCCGCATCTCCATCACCCTGGGGTGATACAGCCCTCCCAAGCACCCCCCGCCACACGCGGCATCCCCCCGCCCCTGACCTCCCACCGCAGTGCCCAGCCCCACGCCGCGCTGGCACCCAGCGGTGCACAGAGCTATGCAGCCTAGCGGTGCACACACATGTGCACACACACACACATCTGCACATACATGTGCACATCCGCACACACACGCACACACCCGCACACACCCGCACAAGGCCTCTCGCCCGAGCCTACGCGCCGGCAGGGTGATGCCCCCCGAGTGATGCCCCACGGGCAGCCCGGCCGAAAGGACGGTCGCTGCCGGTCGTTACCTGCATTGACCCGCCGTAACTCGGGCGGGGGGTCCCGCTGCAGCCGTGTCCCCAGTTTAGCCTCCAGATCCCCGCTCCCTCCCCGGTGAAGGTTTAGAGGCCCAAGCGGCTAAAGGTTATCTGAAAGGCAGAGGGATGCAGGCGCTGCCGGTGCCAAGTGCCGGCTTCCCGAGGATGCTGGCGGGCCCCCTCCGCCGCTGCCGGCCGCGCTGTGGCTCCCGGTTCCGCTTCTCACGGGCCCTCTGCCTCCTCCAGCAGCTTCCCCGGCACGCACAAAGGCAGCGGCTGCCGGCCCCGGGCTCCTCCGGTTCCTCGGGCTCCGGATGCTCGGCGGGGAGCAGCGGGCGGGGGGAGGCGGCAGGTAGCGCGGCCGGGGAGGTACCTTCCGCCCGCCCCCTCCCCCGGCCCCCCCCCCGCCTCCTCCGACCGCCGAGCCCCCGCTCCGCGCGGGGCTGATGCAACACTCGGCGAGCTGGCTAGGGGGGGTCTGCAGCTTGGGCACCCCCCTTTTCCCCCCAGTGCAGGTGCAGGCAGGCAGCGGGCAGGCAGCGGGCAGGCAGCGGGCAGGCTGGCTCCCGCCGTCCCGCGGGGCTCGGCGGGCGCGGGCGCTGCATGCGCGCTCCCGCCCCGCTGCCGCCCGGCCCCGCAGTGCCGCCGCAGTGGTGCAGCCGGATCACATTTCTCTCGCTCAGCAGCGCCGGGACCCGCCGGCCCCGCACAGCCCCCCCGCATACCCTCCCGGTCCGCACCCCCCCTGCACACCCCCCTACCTCGCACAGTCCTCCCCGCCCCGCACAGCTCCCCCTCTCCGCACCCCCACCGTCCTACAGGGTCCCCCCGCACAGCCCCCCCGACCCGCCCCGAACGCTCTCGCCACCCTGCAAGCCCCCCCCGCCCCCCCGCCTTGCACCCCCCTCCCGCCCTGCCGGGCCCTGCCTCTTCGCTGCCCCGCTTGCCCCCCACCCCCTCTCCCGGCCCGGTCCCCCGGGGTGCTCCGAGGGGCCTGCAGTGACTCAGCATCCGCTGCTGGAAACGGCTTCGTGTGCCGGGAGCGGGCGATGCTGCTCCGGGCCAGCAAAGGGCAACGTGGGGCAGCGGGGAGGGGGCCCCTGCCAGCAGCCCCCACTGCTTTCGGGGCTGGGGAAAGGCTAGAACACCAGTAATATCCCCTTCCCCCTACCTCTTTTCCTGCTGCAGAATCAGAGCCACGCACCCCACAGTGTCCCATGGGACCCAGCCCCACTGCTGGGACTGACCCTGACCCACAGCTGCTCCTGCAGGAGTGGAGCAAAGGGAGCTCCCCCCACGGTGAGGTCACCCCCCTCTGCAGTGCTGTGTCCAGTTCTGGGGTCCTCAATACTAGAAGAACATTGAGCTCTTGGAACATGTCCAGAGAAGGCCATGGAGGTGATCGGAGGCCTGGAGCAGCTCTGCTCTGGAGACAGGCTGAGAGAGTTGGGGGTGTTCAGCCTGGAGAAGAGAAGGCTCCAGGGAGACCTTAGAGCACCTTCCAGTGCCTGAAGGGGCTCCAGGGAAAGCTGGGGAGGGATTTTTTACAAGGGCAGGGAGTGATGGGACAAGGGGGAAGGGTTTTAAGCTGAAAGAGAGAAGATTGAGATTAGATTTTAGGATGAAATTCTTCACTGTGAGGGTGGTGAGACACTGGCCCAGGTTGCCCAGAGAAGCTGTGGCTGCCCCATCCCTGGAAGTGTTCAAGGGCAGGTTGGATGGGGCTCTGAGCAACCTGGTCTAGTGGCAGGTGTCCCTGCCCATGGCAGAGATTGGAACGAGATGGTCTTTAAGGCCCTTTCTGACCCAAACCAGTCTGGGATTTCCAATGTTCATAAAACTGGGGAAGGGGGAGCAGGACACAGGGTCTCACTGGTCCCCGGGGAATATGATGGGCTCAGTGTGACACGGGGGGAGGAGTCACACCACCACTGGCTGCCAGCAGTGCTGGGGAGCACTGGGGAGCTTGGCGCACTGCTGGGCCTTGCTGCTTTGACCCCCTTCACCAGCACAGGCAGACATGAGCCCATGGGCTGGGCCCACATCACGCCCCGGGAGGACAACTCCTGGTCCATACTTCCCAGCTCTTCTTGTGCCCTGGCAGATGTGAGAGGCCAGGCTGCCCTGTCCCCTCACCTCATGGGTGCCTCTAGCATGGGGAGTCTTCAGGCAGCCAGCCAAAATGGGCAGCCAGCCCCCACGTGGAGCCCCCAAGTTCCCAGCCATGCTCAAACCCATTGCTCACAGCCAAACCCCTCAACAGTGACACAGGCACGCACACACCCAAAGCCAAAAGCCCTCTCTCCCTCTATCCCACCCAGGCTGGGGCAGTGTGCCAGTGGATGCTCACCAGGCTCCATTGGGTGCTGCTGGGGTTTCCCTGCTTGTGTTGCCTGCTGCCACTCTTGAGCTCTTCATACTCTTTCCGTCTGCTGCCTTGGCACCATAATTTTGCCTGGATTTTGATGCAGGATCGGCACAGAAGCTGGAGCTCATGTATTTCACTGAACAGCTGTGTCCTCTTGTCAGCCCAGAGGACAGCTCAGCCATCAGGCCTTACATGTCCCATAGATGATCCGATCATCCATGCTCCAGGCAATGGTACTAAAAATCTCACCCAGCTGCCTGGCCTGGAGGAGGTGACCAAAGCTACCAGATCCAGGGGGGTGCCCTGGTACCCCAACGGCTCAGCCACAGGCTGGACCAACCCTAGAGGGTGGCTTCCCCCTGGGACCATGCAGCTTCACCCACCACCAGGAAATCCATGCTCCCCTGTTGACAATGTTAGTGGTTGTATTTCTAATCTTCCACTTTCTTGTGGGATAAGGGGGTTTGTAACAACTTTGCCTCTAGTCCCTCTAAATACAAGTCTTCGATCTGCTCACCCGCTGAAATCCATGTGAGGCTGCTGCTGTCAGGCCCCCTAACAGTGCTAACAGGGATTCACTCCATTCTCCCCACCCCCTGTGGCAGTTTTTGCTTATTTCCCTGCCAACACTTCTGGATACAGATAGCAAGAACCGATATATTATGCCTGAACTCACAGAGCAAAGGAAATTGCAGGAAGTGAGTGAGCACAAGCCATTTTCTGTTATTAATTCATATGGCATCCCGTGCTGACCCAGCTACACCGTGTTACTATGCTGCTATTTGGTGAGTTAAGCAACAGCTCTATTTAAAAATAATCATAAATTATATCAGGCAGCTTTTCTGCTGAATAAGAGTGTGTTTGTGCCAAGAAGCTGAGGATCCTCGTGCTGCTCCAATAGCTCTTCTAGTCTCTGCTTCATGTGCTCTGTGGATGATGGCTCTGGATTCTCCCCACGCCACCACAGCAGCACTTCTTGGCTTCTCATCCACCTATTCAGGCACTTGTGAAGCAGTCTGCTGCTCGACCCAAAGCCTGGCACTTCTTTATCTCCTGGAGCTTGTTTTAGGCTTGAAGGGTCCTAGTGAGCAAGTGCCACTGGTTAAGTCTTGTACAAGGGAGGCTTTGGCCCCACGTTTTCATCCCAAAATGGGAGTGCTCAATGACTCTTGCAGGCTCTGCTTTGTGAGGTGCAGAGTTTTCCCTTTTCTCTGCTGAGTTGGTCCACCAAGATCTCTTTCCAACCCAAACTGAAGATAATCTCATCTCTCAAAGCCCAGATCCTTCATCTGCAGCTGGGCCTGGGTGGCCACACTCTCAAGTGACATTCCTACCAAATCCCAACCTCTGTCAAACTTTAATCTTTGCCTTTGGGTCTGGCCACACCCTTACTCCTGGGTTTAACACCTACCTTTGTCACATGTACAAAAACACTGCATTATCTTTTATAAAAATCTGTTGCATTGTGTGTTATCATAAATGTACATCACAATGCTGCGTGTGGATGCTCTCAGCATGTCTCCTGAGCTGTGCTGATGTGATATGACACGTGCTTCTGGGTTTTACAAACAGCACTGATTTATTTTACCATCTTCTGAGACCTTTCCAGCAGACCAAGTGTGCTTTGGGTTTGGAGGGAGCAGCTAAAATCAAGTTCCCCATGTCCTGCATTAAGCTCTACCCAAACAAACACGCAGGAACAGCTTTGCCAGTGGGTTCTCTTCATGCCACCCAGGCCAATGAAGGTTTGCTTCTCTAACCGAGTGGTGGTTGTTCCTTGGTACCCTGTGTGTAACCACAGCTCCTCTCTGCAAATCTCATTCTTTCCCAGCATCACAAATGGATAATTTCTAAGCCTTTTGTTTACAGATGCATTGAGATGTGTGACACCACTGGCCAGTCCCTGCTGCAGCTCTGCTGAGATGAAGGGTGATGCCAGAAGATACTTTGACCCTACATTTCTTTCTCATCATCTGCATCAGCCATCATCAGCTCAGTTGCCCCGCTGAAGATTTTATTGCCCTTCTGGATTTACAATGCCTGTGAAGAAGGACCAGCTGTAACAGGATGTTTTCTCCCTTACTTGGTGCTGTCCTTGCGCTGTGGCTCCACGTGTGTCTTTGTTTTCCACTCGACCCAAGTGAACCAGCAGCTCCAGGTGTTCCAAACCTTCCTGCTCTGTGTCCTGGATCCCATCTGCTCTCTGCAGACCTGGCATTGTGCTTGGCTGTCCATGCTTCTGCTGCAGCACCTGGGCTCCTTTTGCAATGACTCACACTGCTTTTTTTTATTGGTCACCATTCTCCTTACAGAGTTCGTCTGACCGGGTCCTGCACACACCAACAGCTCTTCCCAAAACCCAGCCCGTTTCTTGCAATGATCTTGTTTTGCTCTGGTGAATCACTAGTCACACAGATAATTCACCCACAAAAAAAAAGAAAAAAAGGGCTCATCTGCAGCTTTCCAGAAAGCAGCTTCACCAGCACATCTGTCATGGGCCAGGCACCAGTGCCAGCACCTTCCCAGCTGCTTGGCAGCACTGAAGGGCTGACCTGGCTGGGATGGATATTGATGTGATACCCATGATCCATCTTTTGTCTTTCCATCGTGCCATGCTCCATGCTCTCAGGATTGTCAATCCTTCCTGGGGGAGAGCATCAGGAGAAGGGGCCCCAAGTGCCACCGTCCCAGGATGAGACCCTCCAGGCATGGCTGAGATGGCATCAGCACCACGATGGCTGGAACAGGTACCAACAGAAGTGGGAAGCAGGGCAGCTCTCACATGGTGCATCTGCCAGGGGGTTCTACAAGAACCACCAAGAGCTGTATGCAGCTCCTGGGATGTGCTGCTTGCCCAGGCAGAGCAAACATAATTTTGAGGGAGGGAAGCTATGAAAAATCTGCCAAGAGACCAGCAGAATCACTTGTTGCCAGCTGGTTGCTCAAGGCTGCAGCCAGCTGCTGCAGAGCTGGTTGCTCTGGTTGCTGTTTGGAGCAGCAGAAGTGTGTGGGTGGGGGGGTGGTCAGGACCTGACCATCGATGCTCTTGCAGTATGGTCCTAATGCATTGATGGGGGGCTGGATGTGGTTGTATCCAGGCTCGCAGCTCTTCAACAGACTCCACTGTGAGAAAAATGATGCTCAGAAGGTCTGCAAAATGGTCTAAAGATTGTGGCTCTTCCACATGCTACCACACACAAGCCTTGAGATTACAAGAACTATAAACTCCAAGGCATGACAGACCCACGTGCACGTTGTTCTTGCCAGCTCAAAAGTTAAGGCTGTTCCTAAAGCCCCAAACAGATCCCAAGGGCTGTAATTCTTATTTTTACTCTTCATTCATTTTAGTGATTAATACTGTGGCCACTTCAGGAGCCCTTGGTGTGAAGTGGGCACCCACCTTGTTGGTGCTGCATCAACAGGCAGGGAGGAGGAAGAGGGACACAGGTGGGGTGGGGGGAGATGAGGCAGCAGGGCCAGAGAGTCCATCTCCTCTCTCCTTGGACACAGTGACCTTCATGCCTCTCCCTACCCACTCCCTGCCTGCAGACCTGGGGTTGCTCAGCTGTCAGAACAGAAGACTCATGGAAAATTCATTGCTCTTCACAGCTATCTCCTGGGAGGAGGGAGAGGGGGTGAGGATCAACAGCCTCAAGCTGGGGTGTGGGAAATTCCAGCTGTATTTCCCTATGGCTAGGAAAAGCTTTTTCTTTTTGAGGGTCAAACATTGGACTGGGGTGTAGAGAGGTGGTGGCATCTTCAGCCTTGGAAATGTTCAAAGTTGCCCTGTACAAGGTCCAGAACAACACACTAGCCATGCTTTGAGCAGGGTTGTAGACTCTGCTGTGGGACTGGGACCAGCCACAGTCCCCATGGGACAAGTTGGGTCCCCTGCTCCCACCAGAGCTCCCTTCTTGACCTGAGGGCTGCATCTTCCCCACCCGACATGTGCCCAGTCCCAGAAACACCCAAAGCAAGGAGGATTTCACATCTTGCTGGTGACCCAGCAGAAGCACGGTCACCTCAGAAGGTTCCTCCTGGTCCTGCAGTGCTGGCAGAGACTGATGGGGAGATCTGGAGCTCCCTGGGGGCTGCTGGCCTAGGGCAGAGCATGGCCACAAAGACCCACAGCTGCATTTCAGGGGTTAAAGGGTGCAAGAAAACCCACATCCTTTAGAAAACACCTTGTTCCTGGGTGAAACAGGACAGGGATGGCCCAGAAATAGAAATGGTAGCTCTGCAGAAAAAACTTCCCCCTTTCCATGCAGCCCAGCTGGTGCTGGGTTGAACTGAGCCCGAGGGATTGGAGGCTCAGCAGAAACCAGCTCATGCACCGGAGCTGGGGACACAGCCGCTTTTCTCAGCCCTTCTCTGGGCTGGTGGAGCATCCTTGGTGCTGGTGATTCTGGGGCTGAGCAGATGCCCTGTAATTACAGTGACATTTCGTGTTTGCTTTGCTGGCTCCCGGGGAGACCCCGGCGCTGCCTGTGCTTGGAACCTGACAGCGCTGCTCCGGCGCCGGGATGTGCCGGCGAGTCACAAACTGGGTCAGGGAGCGGGAGGCGGCTGCGTTCGCCTCCGAGGTGGCCCCGGCAGCGCAGTGGGGCCAGGTGGGCCCCGCATGGGTCAGCTCGTCCCTCCCGGCTGCTGCCTTGGCTGGGGCACGGCTCCAAAGAGCAGCTCAGCACTGGAGCTGCAATTTGGTTTTGCAGCAGAATTTCGGCTTTTGCAGGCAAGCGCCCCCCAGTGCAGTGGGCGGGACCCACCGAGCCCTGCCGGCTCCTGGACGGGACCCACCGAGTCCTGCCCAGCTCCTGGACGGGACCCGCCGTCCCGTACTCTGAACATAGCCCCACACATGAGGTCCTGGCCATGCTTGCAGGCAGTGGGATCCTGCTTTCCCGGTAGGGCTGTCCTGGGGTTCCCAGCAGGACGTGGGGACACAATGTGCCGTGCCGTCCCTGCTCCCAGCAGCTGTCAATCCCTCACCCCGGCTCTCCTGCCACCCTTACTGACCAGTTTAGCCAACTGATGCTCTTACATGGAACACCACGATTGCATTTCTAGGTCAGGGGGGTGAATCTGAGTGTTGACCCGAGGATTTTGTCTTCCCTGGGTGCCTGTGACCCTTCTGGGGAGCTGTGTGGGTGCAGGGCTGGCAGCTGTCCCCTGCGTGCTCCTGCTGTGGTACCGTAGCAGCTTCCTGCTGCTTGGTGGCTGCTCGTGTGGAGCTGCTGGCGTGGGACTGCGGGGGCAGAGGTTCCTTTGCTGTGGTTCCAGCCCAGAGCTCAGCTGCTGCTTGCTCCGAGCGTGTGGCAGGGAGGGGGCGGCAGCTTGCAGACCTGGGGGAGGCCATGGGTGGAGGCTGGGAGCCGTGTGGAGCCTGTGGCAGAGGGTCCTTGTGAGGGGGTTGCACCCTGTCGGAGAGGGATGGTGTGTGGCTTCAGCTACCCCAGGATGACAGCATCACCTGGCCTCGGGGTTTCCATCGCCTCCTTCCTCCCCCTAATTTGCTCACTCCTACAAGGGCCTGGACAATGTATTTTGTGCCAGGAGCCATCCTGGGATACTATGGGAGGGCCTTGTGTCTCAGCTGGAGGGGGACCCCTGGGTACAAGGGGGCTGCTGCAGCCCGGTACTCCTGTTCAGGCTGTGGGGAAGCAAGTGGTCACACTGGAACTTTCTCTATGCTCAGTGTGACATGGGAGGTGAGGTCTTTCCATGTAACAGAAACTGATGCTCCAGCCTGGAAGGGGACCCCAGGGTGTCCAGATGGCTGGGGGAGCCATCAGGGTGCCATCAGGGACTGTGGTGGGTCCCAGGGATGGGACAGGACAGGGGTAATCAGAGAGGCTTGTGCCACTGTGAGCCATGTCTGCTGGAGGCACATGTGGGTTTGGGGAAGACAAGAAGCTGTGCAGAGTGCTGAGCACCCATACAGCCCCCAGGGTGCTCCAGAGCTGGCACAGTTGGATGGATGGGGAAGGAGGTGTAGATCTGAGTGCAGGCTCGAGGACGAGGGCCATCCCCCAGCAGGGCAGATGGGGTCTCTGGGGAGCCCCCACCACCCAGGCCCTGGCTTTCTGCAGGAGCCTGATCTACACCCAGGGTTTAGGGCTGGGAGGACTGCAGAGCTGGCTCCACAGCAGTGCAGGGGCTGCCTGCCTGGCAGCTGCTGCTGTGCCAGTGCAGAGCTGCCAGGCTGTCAGCCCGGAGCTCACATCCCTCGCCAGCATGACAGACACAAATGGGAGTGGGCAGGCGGCTCCAGCAGTAAAGATCAAACCCCAGGAGCCCAGGCCTGCTGTCAGAGTGAGACAGAGCACTCGGAGCCATCCCAGGAGTGGCAGCCCAATGGCCGGCCCTGCCTGGTGATGCCCTGTGGCTGCAGCCTGGTGCTGCTGGCAGAGTGCAGGCAGGAGCCTGCTGGGGCTGCCTGCACTGCCTCTGTGCGGCCAGGGCAGGGGCTTGGCCATGCCTCAGGACCATGCCGTGGATATTGGGGTTTCCCTGCCCCAGATTTCAGATCTAGGGGAGGCCCTCATGACAAGAAGGACATTGAGAGGCTGGAGCGTGTCCAGAGAAGGGCAACAGAGCTGAGGAAGAGTCTGGAGCACAAAGCTTACAAGGAGAGCCTAAGGGAGCTGGGGATGTTCAGCCTGGAGAAAAGGAGGCTGAGGGGAGACCTTCTGGTTCTGCAACTGCCTGAGAGGAGGTTGGAGCCAGGGGGACATGGTTTAGTGGTGGCGTTGGCATGTTGATGGTTGGACTTGATGATGTTAAAGGTCTTTTCCAAGCAAAAGGATTCTATGATTCGATCTACAAGCCACTGCCAGGATGCAGGAAGAAATGGCCCCTCTTCACTTGCTGGGCTCTGCCACTGGGGATGGTCCTGCACCCAGCATCTCCCCAGGGCTGTGCCTGGCTTCTCCATGGGCTCAGAAGGGCAGTGGGGAAGAAGGCCCCAAAACATGTCCCTGCCGGGAACCGCTGTGGAAAGCCCCCTCAGTGGGGCTTGAAACCACTGCCTGTGCCTGTGTCGGTGGGTGGAAACTTCCACCACCCACCCCAGGCTCTCACCGAGCCAGAGGCTGTGGGAGGATGGTGCTGCTGCAGTGGCATGTGGTTCATGGCTTGCAGAAGCTGGCTGGCTTCACCCACGCTGCTGGAGAGTGAGGCAGGGTGAGCACCTAGCATGGCTGGGGCAGGATGCGAAGCACCCACCCAAATGATTGAAGGAGCAGAGGCAGATGCCAGTGGCACAGGGCTGGCACCCAGGGAGCTGCAGGTCCAGGCACAACTTCCTCATCTCCCTCCAGCCCCAAAGAGCTTTGAAGAGATCCATGGGAACCAGCACAGATCCCAAACACCTGGATTTTGCACAACCTGCCTGCTTCCTACCGAGGAAGCCAACTGTCATCACCTCAGTATCCGTGTCTTGCTGTCCAGGAAGTGGCCAGCACTCAGCACAAGTGAGGCTGCACCTTAAATTCTGGGCCCCACATGACTAGAAGGACATCAAGGGGCTGGAGCATGTCCAGAGAAGGGCAATGGAGCTGGGGAAGGGGCTGGAGCACAAGGCTTACGAGGAGAAGGTGAGGAAACTGGTACTGTTCAGCCTGGAGAAAAGAAGGCTGAGGGGAGACCTGGCTCTCTGCAACTGCCTGAGAGGAGGTTGGAGCCAGGGTGGTCCGTCCCTTCTCCCAAGGAACAAGTGATAGAACAAGAGGAAATGGCCTCAAGTTGCCCAGGGGAGGTTTAGATTGGATGTTAGAAACAATTTCTTCATGGAAGGAGTTGTCAGGCCCTGGCACAGGCTGCCCAGAGCAGTGGTGGAGTCCCATCCCTGGAGGGATTTCAAAGTTGTGTAGATGTGGTGCTGAGGGACATGGTTTAGAGGTGGCTTCAGCAGTGCTGGGGTAACAGTTGGACTTGATATTCTTAAAGGTCTTTTCTAACCAAAATGACTCAATGATTCTATGTTGTGCTCCCCTGATGTGACTCCCTGTGTAGCCTAAGGCAGCCATCTTGCAGCCCTGTGAGTGGGGGACAGGGACACTGGCAGCACCATGGGGACATGCAAAACGCAGCAGGTTCTGTGCAGAGCTGGGGCACACGTCCCCATGTAGCACATGTGGGTGCTGGGCACCCACCCGTGGCCTGGCTCAGCTCTGTGCCTGCAGCAGGGCTGAGGACACTGCAGAGGCACATTTCCAACACCTGGTGCATCCCAGCTTCCTGAGCCTGCCTGTGTGTCCTCCCCATACACAGGGAATGCTCAACCTGTGGCTTGAGAGCCCAAAGCCTTTCTAGTTCAAGCCCTGCTCTGCCCTGGCAGGGGGATGCTGCAATCTTCAAGGATAAAGAATCAGATAATTCATCAGAATCCAGGACTGGCAGAGTCAGAACAAGCATGGCACGAGTCGGTGGGTGCTGGCCTGCTGCCTGCCTCTCCCCAGGCTCACACCAGCTGCAGGAACTGGGAGAGGAGCCGGTTTCCTTATCACCCTCCTGCACTCACCCTGTCCCTCTCCCCTGCAGCTCCCTGGTCTGGGCCAGCCCCCGGGACATGCCGGGGCTTGGCAGCGGCATGAGGGAAACGTGCATTGTGGCTGCCCACTGCGGGCTGGCCAGAGGAGAAAGCAAGGATTTCCTGGCCTGGAGCGAGTCCTTCCCGTCTCCTCCCAGCAGCCAAGAGCTTTGGGGCTGATAGTGGGCTGCTCCTGACAGGATTTGCACCACGTACAGAGCTGCCATCAAAGGTGCAAGCAAGCAGGAGGCAAGCATGGAGCTGCAGCACTTCAGTGGACACCACCCTCCACTACCAAAATCTCCCCCCGGAGATCTGTCCTCCCCATGTGCAAAACCCCATTTTGGGCAGAGCCTCCAGTCAGCATGGCGGAAATGTCCAGATGGTGCATCCTCACCTGCAATGGGCCGTGGGGACCTAGATGGTCTTTTGCCAATGCATGGAGACTTTTGGAAGGACAATTCACCCATTGCCAACCTCAGCCCAGCACCCATGGCCGGTCGGTGCAGCGGGATTTGTGTCCCATGAACCATAAACTTCAGCTCCCTGCACATAGCCAGGCAGCAGCAAACAACCCAGGATGTCTCCCACGGCTAAACGCTCGCACACACAGACCTGGAAAACGGGCTGAAAGGGCCCCAGCTGGGGACACTTGATTGGGCGGCTTACGTGCACGGCCACGGCTTTTCCTCTCCAAATGTCACTTCTTCTTCCTGTGTAGGAGAAGCGGGGCGGGGGCAGCTGCTGCCTCCCCCTCCCGTGGCTCCCCGCAGGCAGCGCTTTGCTTTCCCTGCAAACAGCCGCGGGGCGAGGCCGCAACCGCACCGAGATCTTGTGCGGCGGGTACACCTGCCGATGATTTTTTAGGACAAGGGCTGATTTCCTGCTATTTTTCCATGATTCAAAGTTTCCAGTCCCGGGGATGGCTGTGACAGAAGGGCTGTCACCCGGTCCGGAGCATCCCCAGCCCTTTGCCAACCTCTCCCTTTGACCCCCGCCCCAGGGACGCGTCCCGGTGAAGGCTTTGCCATGGCAGTGTGGGGATGCTCTCCCAGAGGGAGCGGGCAGACCCCAGGCAGCACCCAGCTCCCAGCTGAGCCACTGGCTCCAACTCTCTCTTGGCGGAGGTCTGGTTTCTGTCCTGCCTTCTGCTTGTCCTCCCTTGCTGCAAACAGTCCCCGTTTGTTTGGCTCTTGCTGCCGGTTGGAGCCGGGGCCGCGTGCCTGGGCTGCCTGTGCACAACGGCTCCTTGTTCACCACCTCCCTCCCCGCTCACCCCTCGCCTGCTTTAGCAATTATCCCAATTAGCTGTGCCTGCTCCCTGCTCCCTGGCTGCATCACAGACCCTCGTCCCTCCTGGTCTGTGCCGGTGGCAGCAATGCTGCAAAGGGCCACAGAATAGAACCATTTAATCATTTTGGTTGGAAAAGACCTGTAAGATCAACAAGCCCAACCTTTCACCCAGCACTGCCAAGGCCACCACTAAACCATGTCCCTCAGCACCACACCTACACAGCATTGAAATCCCTCCAGGGATGGGACTCCACCACTGCTCTGGGCAGCCTGTGCCATGGCCTGACAACTCCTTCCATGAAGAAATTGTTTCTAACATCCAATCTAAACCTCCCCTGGGCAGAGACCGACTCCCCCCCCCTTGCTCCAACCTCCTCTCAGGCAGTTGCAGAGCCTCAGCCTCCTTTTCTCCAGGCTGAACACCCCCAGTTCCCCCAGCTGCTCCTCAGCAGACTTGTGCTCCAGCCCCTTCCCCAGCTCTGTTGCCCTTCTCTGGACACGCTCCAGCCCCTTGATGTCCTTCTTGTCTTGAGGGCCCAGAACTGACCCCAGGATTTGAGATGCAGCCTTACCAGTGCCCAGCACAGAGGGACAATCCCTGCTCTGGTCCTGCTGGCCATGCTAGTGCTGACACAAGCCAGGATACTTGTGGCCTTCTTGGCCACCTGAGCACACACTGGCTCATATTCAGCTGCTATTGACCAACACCCCCAGGTCCATTGGATCTGGTGGGACCTGGGGTGTAGGCAATCCTTTTGAGGGATGTGCTTTTGCCACAGAGTGAGCACCAGGGCCCTGAGGGTTCTGCAGAGGAGCCTGTGCTGCCCCTCAATGTGGAGCTGTGTCCCAGGTGCCAGTGTTGATGGCAGGATTTGGCTTTCTGGTGCATGGCCTTCAGCCCCTCCGGTGTGTGCAGCCCATGTGCTGACCCAACTGCCAGGACACATCTTGGCATCACAGGCATTCCCTCCCATCAAACCGCTTTTGCAGGTCATTTCCAAGCTCTGTTTTGGGCTTTAAAAGCTGCTGCCATCCTTTGGGACACACTGCTTTCCCTAAGAGGGAACTGAGAAAACTCATCGCATGCCACAGGCAGACTACCTGGAGACATGCAGAGCAGGGCTGTGACTCCTCCCATAGACACAGGGCATGTGTGGGTACCAAGGTCCCCTGCGGGGCTGGGGGCTGCCAGGTCACATGCCCACACTGGGCTGTGCCCAAAGCTGCATCAAACAGCAGGTTCAGCCTCACAGGGAAGGGTGCTGAGCACGAGGTGCTGAGCAGGGGGTGTGGAGCGGAGGTCGCCAGCCGGGCCTGTGGGCACCAGCTGAATTTTGCACCATGCCTGGTTTCCCCTCCAGGGTTCTGGAAATGGGGCTGTGCTGTTGATGGGCACAGAGCACAAACATCCATGAGCCCCAAACCCCCCTGTCCCCTGCAGAACCAACCCCATGGGGTTCCCCCCATAGATGCTCACCCCATTAATGCTTCCAGCTCCCAGGGCCACCCTGTGGTCCTTCCTTCCATACCCCCTTGGCCTTGCTTTGCTTTTTAATGAGGAGGCAGCCCAGAATTAAGGCCGAAGCCTTGGAGAAGACCTTGCACAGCAGAGGGGCCCATGGAGGGACCCTTGTAATGTCCTGAAAGAAATCATCCCACCTGTCTGTCTTTGTTTTGCTCAGCCTGAATTTGGGCTTTGGCTTCCTATTACTGCACTGGCCCAACTCATCCCCATGCCCTTTTGACACACCAACCACCTCTTTAGCTTCAAGAACATCTTCAGTCGCACCAAGGTTTGGCGCAAAATCACCATCTTCACTGGGGACCCCCACCAAGCTGCTGATTGCAGAACCTTTCCCTCAAGGATCCTCTGTTACTGATGGGCTGGAAAGAGCATCATCACCCTCATGTGCCAGTGCCATGACACTGCGCCTCCCAGGAGTCAAAGGGAAATATTCCACAAACACATTTGTCCACCAGTTTTTGCATCCTGGTGACTCAGAGAGCCCCTGGGAGGAGCTGGGGAAGCTCCACGGACCCTGCCACATGCATCCCTGCCCCTAGGGGAAGGATGCCCAGTAGTGGGACACAACTGTGGCTTTTTAGTTCGTTTAAAAAAAAACAAAACAAAACCAAATGAATGTCCCTTTTGCTGTGTGTGAAGCACCAGAGAGTTGAGGCATCCTGTGAGATTGCTGTAGCTACCCTGCAAAGCAAGCCAAAAAGCTTGTCTTCAGTCTGGCAGGATTGGGGCTGTGGGCACCCTGCCACGGTGCTGCTGCAGAGATCCAAGATCTTTCCCAGATGGTTACTGCAGGAATTGTTGAGCCCAGCATGCTCCTGGATGCATGTCCCACGGCTGGGGATGCTCCTGCCCCTGTAGCACCCCCAGCTGGGCTCCAGACCTGCCATCAGCTGCCCACGCTGGGCCTCAGCCCCCTTGGCCGGTCTGCCCCTCGTTTTTAGGCTGCTGGGAGGAGGAATGGGCTGCAAATGGGCTCAGGGGTCAGGTAGAGAAAAAAAAAAAAGGAAAGCACAGGTTGGCTTTTTCTCTTGTTTCTTTTGGTTTTCTCAGGTTTCTCCTCAAATCACAGGGGTTGTCTCCTGGGCTGCACAGAACCAGAGCACCTTTCCCAGGAAGAACCGAGGCACCTCGTGAGGACCTCCCCCTCCATCACCTCCTCTAGCACAGGATGTTGCCTGGGTGAGCACTGAACTTTGGGTTGATTTTTTTTTCTGTTCATTTTTTTCCCCCCTGCAAACAGTTGCAGGAAATTAGGCTGGTTTAAGCAACAAACAGCTGCGCATGAGGTCAGCTCCTCTGTTTCTGGTCCTGTACTGGGACCAGTGTTGTTTAATATCTTCATTAATGATATTGACAGTGGCATTGAGAGCACCCTCATCAAGTTTGCAGATGACACCAAGCTGACTGATGCCATCAACATGCCAGAGGGACAGGATGCCATCCAGAGGGACCTGGACGCCATCCAGAGGGACCTGGACAAGCTGGAGAAGTGGGCCCAGGTGAACCTCATGAAGTTCAATAAGGCCAAGTGCAGGGTCTTGCATCTGGGTCGGGACAACCAGAGATATGAATACAGGCTGGGGGAAGACATGCTAGAGAGCAGCCCTGTGGAGAAAGACCTGGGGGTACTAATGGATGAAAAGCTGGACATGAGCCACCAATGTGCAGTTGCAGCCCAGAGGGCCAACTGCATCCTGGGCTGCATCAAAAGAAGCGTGTCCAGCAGATGGAGAGAGGTGATTCTGCCCCTCTACTCTTGCCCTGGTGCGACCTCACCTGGAGTAATGTGTCCAGCTCTGGAGCCCCCAACACAAGAAGGATGTGGACCTGTTGGAGCACGTCAAGAAGAGGGCTAAGAAAATGATCAGAGGGCTGGAGCACCTCTGCTATGAAGACAGGCTGAGAGAGTTGGTGTTGTTCAGCCTGAAGAAAAGAAGACTCAGGGGGGGACCTTATAGCACCTTCCAATACCTGAAAGGGGCCTATAAGAAGGCTGGGGAAGAGCTGCTCAAAAGGGCATGTAATGATAGAACAAGGGGTGATGGTTTTAAGCTAGAGAAGAGGATATTAGGTTTTACATTAGGAAAAAGTTCTTTAATATGTGGGTGGTGGATCACTGGAACCAGTTGCCTAGAGAGGTGGTGGAGGCCCCATCCCTGAAGACATTCAAGGTCAGACTTGATGGTGGTCTGAGCAACCTGATCTAGTTGGAGATGTCCCTGCTTACTGTAGGGGGGTTGGACTAGATGACCTTTAGAGGTCCCTTCCAACCTAAGACATTCAATAATTTCCTCAAGGGGTGCTCAGCTCTGAAGCACCCACCAGCTCCCAGCTCAGTGAGTCCCGCATGGGATGACTCCAGATCAGCTGCTTGGGCTGTGGTGCAGCAGCTTTTGCATCTGAGGATTCACTGTCGCCTCAGCCCTCCAAGGAGCTGCATGAGACTGCTGGATGGGCCTCTTGGAGCTCAGTACCTTGCCAATAAATTAAATGTTCGACCTGCAGGCTCCAGCTGAGGGATTACTGCTCCTGGATTGGTGATAATTCCCCAGCTGGGGCAGCGTGGCCGCTGATTTGCCCCATCGCCTGCACTGGAGGGACAAACGCCCAATGATTCCACTGTGCCCAAATTTCCCCCTGTGGGTCTGGCAGGATAAGGGGAATAAGGAGAAGTGAACAATGCTTTTCCATGCTGGGAAGGGCAGATTTAGGCTTTCACTGCCTGAACCTCCATCTGGGTGAATAATGCTGAGTTTGAAGGATTTCTTTACCTCCCTCTGCAGGGATGGTGGGACTCCTGGCGAGGGAGGCTGGTGCCTTTCATCCCCTCCCAGCAGGGAGAGGTGAGCCTTGAGCCACCTGTCCATGGGCTGCAGCCTGTCACTGGGCTGTCTGTCCTGTCCATCCTGTCCCTCCTGTCCACCAGCAGGACAAGCCTCAGTCCCCAGAGGCTCAGGGTTTGCTCAGTGCTGCGATGCTCTGAAGCTAGTGAGGCACAAGGATGGTCACAGCCCCTGGGACATCACCAGAGCAGCCAGGGCAACTGGTCCCTTCATCTTAATCTCCTCAGTGCATTTGCTGGCTGGGCTGCCTGTGATAACAACCTCCCTCTCCCATGGGTGTCCCCCTTCCCAGCTCCAGTTACAGGCATAACCACATTTCCAAGGTGCTTTGTTTCTGAAGGATGGACCCTGGTGACACCAGCTGCCCCATGTATTGCAGAGGCTGGGGCTGGATGTGTCCCCTTGTCTGACAGCAGCACCCATGTATGCTGAAGGGAGCACTGGGAACACTGGAAGCACTGGTATGGGCACTCATGAGAGTGTGCTGGTGCTTGATGAGGATGGAGGTGTCACCAAAGCTGTCCTCATGGGTGGGACACTTGTAGGGGCACTGTCCCATGGGGGTTTCCAGGTGGCAGCTCTGCTCAAGCCCTTCCTGCACTTGGGGCATTTATAGGGTCTCTGCCACAGGGGCCTTTTGGGACAAGTGGTCTCTGTGCCACCCCTGCGATCCCCAGAACCCTGAGAGAGGGTGTCCCAGTTGTCCCCTCATGTGCCAGAGCCTCCTCCACATTCTCAGCATCTGGCCTCAAGTTCTGCTGGGGGAGGTTTAGATTGGATATTAGGAACAATTTATTCACAGAAAAGGTTGTCAGAACCTGGCACAGGCTGCCCAGGGCAGTGGTGGAGTCTCCATCCCTGGGAGGATTTCAAAGCCATGTAGATGTGAAGTTGAGGGACATGGTTTAGTGGTGGCCTTGGCAGTGCTGGGTTAATGGTTGGATTTGATGATCTTAAAGGTCTTTTCCAACTAAAATGATTCTGTGATTCTATGGTTCTTCCTTGGACCACCTATACCTGCCAGAGACCCTGCTCCCATGGTGTTCCCATAGCTGGGCAAAGCACTGCTAAGGGTGAACAAGCCCCAGGAGGGCCCAGGACCTCAGCCCTGGTGGCACTGTCCCCCTAAGTCTTGGTGCTCAGGAGTTTATCTGTGTGAGAAGAGGCTTGAAGCTCTCTGAGGCTGACAAGGGGCTAGTGAGCTTTGAGGAAGGGGGGATGCTGCTGTGACCCTGAATTCATCAGCATATGGGGACACCTTGCCTTTAGGCAGCAGCCCAAATGACAGGTGTCATGGTGGCCACCTTGGCCTGGCAGGGACCTTATAGGGTCCATGGAGGATGTAGTTGCTCCTATTCCTTTTCCTTGCCAGAAGACCTGGGTTAACCCAATCCCTACCAGTGGGGCTGCGCAGGTGTAGTGCATGAAGGACATGGTTTAGCACCAGACTCAGTAGAGTTGGGTTAATGGTTGGACTTGGTGGTTTTAAAGGTCTTGCCCAACCAGAACAATTCTGTGATTCTGTGTGACTCTGTTCATGTGCTGCTGCAGGACTGGGTCCACGTAGGGCAGTGCTGCACCCACGGCTGGGAGGGAAGGAGCTTGTGAAGACACTGTTGGCACAAGAACACATTTGCCATCAGGAAATTGAGGCTGGAAAGAAGGCAGCCAGATCCAGACCAGCAGCAGTGGAGGCTGGAAGGGCTTTCCCAAGACGAGACTGCAACCAGCCCAGCTGCTGCAGAGCTAGCACCAGAGCCTGAGAGGAATGAGATTATCCAGAAGGTGTCTGCGAGATGCCAGGAGGGACATCAGCCAGGATGGAGGGATGTCAACCAGGATAAAGGGAGATCAGCCGGGATGGAGGCACTGCAGATGAAAGCCAATACCATGCTTGGAGAGATTGTGTGGGGTCCACAGCCCCAGGCAGTGGCGTGTGGGATGCCCCTACCCCAAAAAGCTGAGAGGTGCTGATGAGGTGAGCTTGATTTCCAAGCCCCTATGGTAGAGGGAAGGCACAGAAGACACAAGGGGCCATTTGCAGGGTCTTGGGGCCCCCCAGACCCCTCCAGAGCTGTACCTGGCACCCAGCCTGGCAGCTCCCTGCCAGCAGAGCAGCTTCTGAACAGGGCAGGGTGTGGAAATCTGGGGTAAAAAGCCAAAAGGAGCAAGTATTGCGGCACTGGTGGGAAGAGAAACCGGCTGCTGGAGAGAGGCACAGCGACATCCTCTGCACGAGAGAGGACAGGCTGGGAGGGGCCGGCAGGGCTGGGCCTGCAGCAAGACACCTCGGAGGAGGCTGCCTCGGTTTTTATGCGTGCTTAGTGGGAAAAAAATACGAAATTTTCTCTGGCGACACAGCTCAAGATGGGAAAACCTGGGAGCTGTGAGGCCCGGTGAAGAGACAAGGGCTGCTGGTGGCTCTCCTCCCAACGAGCCTGCGGGAGCAGAAAGACCCTGGGGCGTCCGTGCAGATGTTTTGCAGCTCTCAAAACCCAGGAGCTGAGTGCTGTGATGCTGGTCATGCACGGCACATGCTCTGCTGCCCCCCTGCTCTCAATCCGCAGTGGGGAAACTGAGGCACGGAGCTGCACGGGGCCCCTCCCCCGATGCTAGAGCTGGTCAGAAGCGGGGGTGACCTCCCAGCTTCTTCGAAAACAATCACAGGCCTCCCTCTTCCCTTCCCTCCACCCCCTGTGAGGCCACTGAGTCTCTTTACAGGGCGAACCACACTTTGGGAGCTGCAAGCCCAGCAGGGACCAGAGAGGGCAGGGCAGGCCCCCACCACTGCCCTTGGCCGCTGCCCAGTACTTGTGCTGGTGCCACTGGATGGTACTGGCGCCTGCACTGGTGTCAGTGCCGGGTCCTGGAAGAGGTGGCACCACTGCCTGCTGCGTGGTGTCCCGTGCACACTGTGTGGTGCTGATGCCAGTGACTGATACCAGTGCCCATGCTGGTGCTGGTGTTCGTGTTGCCAGAGCCAGTGCCCAGTGGCTGGTGCCAGTGGCTAGTGCTGGCGTCTGGCACATGACCATACTGGTGGTCTTGCCCAGTGTCCAGTGCTTCTGTCCAGTGCCCAGTGGTCCCTGCCCGGTGTCCCCAGCCCCATGCTCCTGTCCAGTGCCCAGTGTCCCCTGCCCAGTGCCTTGTACTGGCGCTTAGCTCCTTGTGCCCTGGTGCCAGTGCCTAGTGCAGGTTTGGGCCGGGCAGTGGGTGCCGGGAGGTGTCAGGCCGGGCCGGGCGGTAGGTTGGTCAGTGCCGGGTGGTGCGTGCCGACCTCGAGCTGCGGCTGCCAGGCTGTGGGTGCCTGGGAGGTCGGAGGGGAACGGGCGGCGCGGGTCAAGCACTGCGCGGTCGGGTCGGTCGGCGTCGGGCGGGCAGTCGGGGCGGGGCGGGCGGTCGTGGCGGCCGGTGGGGGCGGGCCGGTCGGTCGGGGCGGGTCGCGCAGGAGGAAGCGCAGACGGCGGCAGAGCGGCCCCGCAGCCGGTCCGAGCCGCGCGGCCGGTGAGTGCCGGGGCCGACCCGCTGCCTGCACCCTGCCAGCTCCCCCTGCCCCTTCCCTTGCCACCCTCTGCCTGCTCGGCCCGTTCCGCGCCTTGCCTGCTCCCCTTCCCCTGCCCTCCTGGCCCGTTTCCCTTCTCCCCTCACCTTCCCCTCTCCCTGCTGCCCCTGTCCTGTCCCCTCCTTCCCCCGCCTCTGCCTCTCCCTCCCCCCTTACCCTCTTTGTCCCTTCTCCCCAGTGCCTGTTTCTCCTCTCTGAGGCCTGTCTCCCCCCAGAAGCTCCTACCCCACTGCCCTACCTGCACACTGCTCCCACCCAGCACCCCCTCTCTGCCCCTGGCACCCTGCCCAGCTGCATGTCTCCCTGCCCTGGTGTCCCCTCTCCTGCCTCCCCTCCTGTCTCTGCCGTCAGGGTCACACAGCCAAAGTGTAGGGGTTGCATGTCGGGGTCCCCTGGGCTGGCAGGGAGGGGGGAGCACAGCTCTGCACCCTGCATCCAAACCAGTGGGGTCTGCCGGGGGTCCCTTCCAGCACTGACACCCCTGCACTCTGTGGTAATGGGGTCTCTGTTCTCACAGGAGGTGGGCAATGCCAGCTGGGCCACGTGTGCTGACGACAAGAGGGGAGATGGATCGTGGTGTCAGCCTGGAGAATCCCTACGCCAGCGTCAACATCCCGCGGGACCAGTTCCAGCAAAGCTTCATCACTCGCTACCTGAAGGACGAGCCCACCATCATCACCAACCCTGCAGCTGTGCCCACATACCGTGTGGAGGAGCAGCCAGATCCTACTGGCATCTGGAACAACCCGGCCATTTCCACGGAGAAGTCCTGGTTCCGTCCCTACAATCCCTATGGAAGCCTGAAGATGCCCAATGGGGAATCATCGAGCTCCTTCTACACCGTCACCCTGGATAAGCCACCCAAGGGCCAGGAGCGGGGGACTGGCAGGGGATGCGGCTGCTGCAAGTGCTGCCCCTGCTGCAGAAAGTGCTCCTGTGTCATCTCCTAAGGGTGAGACCATGGGACGGGGCCAGGTGGCCCCGCAGCAATGTGGCTGCCCTGCCTGGGCACCACAGGCAGCTGCTCCAGCACCCAGCAGAGCTGGCAGCAAGGAGGTGACACTGGCTGGACTCTGCCATTGCTTTTCACTTGTTGGCTCTGTGGCCAGATAGGCTGGTGTTGGGCACCTGCCGGGTTCTGAGATCCCAGTGTGGGGCATGGGGGAGAATGACAGGTCCTCCCTGCCATGCTATGGTTCGGGAGCCTTGAGGATGATGTGTGCCAATGCAGATGCCACAGAGAAGTGCCTACACTGGGGATGGGGCAGAAGTTTGAACCTGAGATCCTGGACTCTGGCCCTGCCAGCCTGCCCTTGCTGGGAAACCTCCCGCTCTGGGGAAGGGGTGGGCATTGCCCATGTGCTGGAGAGCAGGTTTGGATGATGGCAGCCCTGCGTGCCTGGCAGAGGAGGGCATTGGTGTCGCTGTCTTGGAGCAGGGGAGAGAAGCCAGGGACATGGCCCCTGCCGGGATGGGGGCCCACCTCACCAGAACTGAGCTGTCCCCCTCCCCCCCCAGCATCCCGGGGAGGCTGCAGTGCCCTATGCCAAGCTCTGGCTGGGTACCACTCCTCCTGGCCACACTGCCCACGGGGCAGAGGGAAGGAGACAGGAAGGACAGACAGACAAAGCATGGCAGAGTGCTGGGCAGCGCTCCAGGGCAGCACCTGACGCGGGCGTTAAGGTCCCAATGCCAGGAAACCCCCGGCTCCATTCAGTTCCTCCTGCCAAGCTTGTGGTGGGGGGGGCACAACCCCTCACCCCACCCGGATGCCGGCTCAGGGCTCTGCACCGTGTTGGGCCGGGTCCAGTGGTGATTGCTGGCCCAGCTCCAGCAGTTTGGGATGCAGAGCCCCATCGTTCGCTTTCTGCAGCCCCCTGGGCACGGAGGAAGGCGAGCGAGGAGCCTGCTGGCGCCTTCGCAGCGTGCCGGGGTGGCTCCAGGCTGGGTTTTTGGCTGGGGCTGGTGTCGCCAACCTGGAACAAGCCCGCTGTTGTGTTGGCGTCCCACGGGTGGCCCTGGTGCCAGGCGGCAGCTGTGTAAGCACCGGGGCTGCTTCAGGACCCGCCTGGTCTGCAGGGCAGAGACTCGGAAAGTGTGTGTGTTAGCAGTGACTTCAGGGCGCTGCAAGTAAAATGACAGCCATCTCCTCCCCTGCCGCGGTACGCCTCTTCCTCTGCCCTGGCTTTTCCGGAATTCCTGTGTCACTTCATGCTTATCCTGGCGGGGTGGGTAGGGCAGTGCAGGGGGCACAGAGCTCTCTCCTCTCCCCTCAAAACCAGCCTTAACTGTTGCAGTGCTGACCTGCGGCAGCAGTGGTGGCACGCTGAGCTCTTCAGCTGGCTGCTGGCTGCCCTCCTGCTGCCAGCCTGGGCCCACAGCACTCCCCTTGCCCCCCCCCCGCCCACCCTCTCGCCCCCGGCCCCTCCTGCCTGCCTGGGGACGTTGGCTGCTGCTCAGCCTGGCCCCACCAAGCTGGGTGGCTGTCCTGCCTTTTGGAAAGAGAGAGCCTGGCCTCAGGGGGCGGGGGGGGCAGAGCTGGGGAAGGGGTAGGTTCCTAGCTGGACCAGCTGGGTGGGCTTTGTGGCACTGTCCAAAGCTGGCTGAGGTGCCCTGGAAGCCCACCACTGCCTCAAGTCCACTGCCACCAAGGTCCTACCAGCAGTGGGATCCTACCAGAACTAGAAGCTGACCAGCATGAGGAGTCCACCATTTCTGGGAGCCCCCCAGCACTAAGAGCCCACCACCACTGAGATCCAACCAGAATGGGGAGCCCACCACTTCTAGAGCTCACCAGAACTGGGAGTCCACCACCATTGAGATTCCACCAGAACTGGGAGCCCACCACCACCAGGAGCCCACTACTGCCTGGAAGCCCACTACCCCTGGGACCTTCTGGGCTGGGGTGGCAGTGGCTTAGCAGAGGTGCAGGGCAGGGCCTGGACAGTTTGCCCCCCAGCCCTGAGCCCTCTGCCTGGCCCAGCTCCCATCCCAGTGGGTGGCCGGGCGTGGCCGGGGGAGTTGCAGCTTGCTGGAGGAGGTTGGCAGGGACACAGACCCACACTGCCTGCCCTGCACAAGGCTGGTTCTTGTTCTCCCTGCCTGGACCACAGGCAGAGCTGGCATGGGGACCAGCAGACCCACCCCTTGTTTGCTTTGGTGACCCTGAGGCCAGCCCTGCCCAGCTGCAGAGCCAGGACCTGGTGGCACCACCTTGGCTTGGCTGGAACCTGCATCCCACAGTGGCTGCTCTGTGTCCTGGGTGTCCCACACACTCTGCAGGGGCAAATGTAGTTTTGGGAGGGGGAACTGTCCCCTAGGGGTGTGTGGCACCTTCAACAGAGCCCCAGGCTGGCCGGGCTGGCACCAGGGGGGCCGAGAGGCAAGGGATGTGCTGACCTGACCCAGGCAGGGTGCTGGCAGGACACAGCATCTGCCAGCAGTGCCATGTGTCACCTGTTCCCTTCACTTTGCCTAACCTTGGGGTGACAGCAAACAAAGCAGAGAGGCCAGGCAGAGTGCTGCCTGCCGGGCACCCAGCAGGGACTGAGCTGGTGGCAGCAGGAAAGCCCAGAGGTGGGCAGGGGAGGGCAGGGGTTGCTGCCCCAGACCTCAGCGGGGCTCCGCATGACATGGACAGCTGCCTGCGGGGTCCCATGGGTGCTCCCTGGGCTCATTTAATCTTTGCAGAGTGCTCAGGGGTGCAGAGGGTGGTGCTGGCTGTTTGCCACCTCCTGTGTGCACAGTGGGGGTGGTGGTGCTCGGCTCTGGCTCGTCTGGATCAGACCTTTGCACTCCCCGGAGGGTGCCGCTCCCCGTCCCACTGAGCCAAAGGTCCCTGTAGCTTCCGGGGATGAGTCCTGGGATGAGGAACAGACATTTCCCACCCATGTTTGTTGTTGCAGATCACAGATACGCCTGCCCTGTGCTCCCATTCGGGTGTTTTGGCAGGGCTCAAGGGCTGGAGCAGGGCAGGAGGGCAGGGAGGGCGTAGGGATGTGTGTGTGTTTCTGCAAGGAGAGGCAGCCAAGGGTCACTGCCCCTGAGCAGTGCCAGGGGTATCCCCAGCTGTGCACTGAGCCAAGCCCATCCCTCTCATCCATATAGTCTCCTTGGGCAGGGCTTTCAGTACTTAAAGGAGGCCTGTAAGAGAGATGGGGACAAACTTTTTAGCAGGGCCTGTAGTGACAGGACAAGGAGTGATGGTTGTAAAACGAAAGAGGGGAGATTTAAACTAGATATAGGGAAGAAATTTTTTACAGTGAACATGGTGAGACACTGGCCCAGGTTGCCCAGAGAGGTGGTGGATGCCCCATCCCTGGAAACATTCAGGGTCAGGTTGGACAGGGCTGTGAGCAGCCTGTTAGAGTTGATGTCCCTGCTCGCTGTGGGTGGAGGGTTGGACTAGATGGCCTTTAAAGGCCCCTTCCAACCCCAACCATTCTGTGATTTGAACCATTCTGTGATTCGATGATTCTGTTCCTATGGTCTGAAGGGACTGGTGCCTGCCTGCTCCATTCCCCTCCCCATGGCAGGTGAGCCCAGCCACCACCATGATCTGAGTGGCAGAGTGACTTCTTTCCAGCTTTTGGATGTGCCTGGACAGCCCCTGGCATCCAGCTGCCTGCATACCCCTGGGCACATGACCCTGGAGGGAGTATGCCAGGGCACACCAGGAGTCCCACGCAGCTGGTTCCTGATCTGCTCAGGGCACACAGCCCATGCCTTCACCTTGGCCAGTGGGTTTGGCCAAAACCGAGATCCCCAGCATAGCCCCATCCCAAGCTGGTGGCCTTGCCAGCCCTGACCTGCCACCAGCCCAGAAAGGGGAGGGCAAAACCCTGCCATGAGGTGACATCCCCACGCCTGAGGACCCATGGGCACACACACCCGATGGGCACTGCCTGGGGAAATCTGTTGCAGAAGATGTATCAGAACCCTGTGTCAGGATATGGCCACCACACCCAAGGTGCTGAACTGCCGGCTCTGCTGCCACACTCTTCACCCCAGCGTCAAGGGCTCGAGTTTTTCTGCAGAGCCCAATGACCCTGTGAGGTTCTTGGACTCCAGACCTCCCCCAATTCTTGCTGCCGAAGAATGCTGGAAACATCATGGCCCGAGGGCAGCTGAAATGTTCGGTGAGCAGGAGCGCGCTGCCTGTCTCCCTGCCTGCATTGCTGCCTGCTCCTGCCTGGAGCTGCTGCCCTCTCCTGCTCCCAGGCAGAAATGCTGCTGGGTTCCTGCAGCCCTGCCCTGGCTCCAGAATGTGCTTTTCTCCTCCAGGATCCTGGCTCCAGGACCTGTCGCCTTATCACACTTCCCTGCTGGGATCACCCTCTGCGCGGAGCCTGCAGCACTGCTGGGGCTGGCGGCGGCGGGGACTGAACCTGCCACCACCCTGGTGCTGTCACCTCACCTGCGTCGTGCGTCAGCATGAACCTTTTGGGTGTCACCGAGGGGAGCAGGGCTGTCCCCAGCCTGGAAATGAGCATCATTCCTGGCAGAGCAGAGGGTAACTCAGTCCCTAGAGCCTGTGGGTCCCAGGGGGGTCAGTGACAGCGGTGACCCCAGGCACTGGTCAGGGAGCACTGCCCCACATCTGGGCACTGCCAGCTCGGAGCAGGCTGGAACATCCATGTCCCCAGCCCCGCCCAGCTCCTCCACCCCCGCCAGCCCGGAGCCTCCCTGTGCCTTGCCGCTCCTGTCACAGATGTCCCTGTGGCCCGGGGCCACCTGAGGATGTGGGGGTTGGAGGGTGATGGGGTGGCTCCCCTGGCCAACATCTGCCCTGATGTTCCTGGCCAGCATGTGGATGTGGATGATGTGGAAGACTCCTCTGCTGCTGCCCAGGGACAGACGATGTCCAAGCCCTCTGCCCACAGAGATCTTTGGCCTCATGGGGACAGTTTCTTCTGCTAATGAAGCAGAGGTGGATGGTCAGTTACTACTCCCGGGGCTTCAATTTCAGAGGTCTTTGTTATCTGGGTTTTTGTAACCCAATCTCCCAGGCTTGGCTTCCCAGCAGCAGATCCAATAGCACGCCTGTCCCTGAAAGGTGAGTCCCTTCCCACTGCCACTGGCAGCCATCAGGATCTGGCTGGGACACTGCTGGTGACTTGGACCCCCTGTGCTCCCCATGGGACTGCCACAGCCCCCCGGGATGGGATAGCCCTTCTGCCACTTCACCTGAGGGCCTGGGGGAGCATCTCAGGACAGGTAGGGATGGGGGCAGGGGAGGAGGGGAGGGGTGCCCATGCATATCAAAACACTTGAGGTCACCTGTAGAGAGGGAATGGGGTTTGGTGGCTTCCAGGATGAGTTTGCAAATGTGGTGGTGGGTACCAGTCCCCACTTAAGAGAATGCCAGACCACTCAACTCCTTCCCACCACCCTGATGCTGACAGCCATGCCACGGTGGGCTGGCACAGTGCCAGGCTGGTGAGGAGCAGGGCTGTGGCACTGCCTGGTCCTCTGGGTGCTGCTCCCCTGCCCACCCAGCCAACACACTCCTGCCCACCCCATATTCCCACCAACCCAGAGTCTGGGCAAGATGCTGAGGTCCAAGCAGCCTCGATCCCCCATGGGATGTAAGGGTCATTTGGCAGAGTTCCTAACAGAGATTTAGGGGTGGCATCAGGGAAAATGCATCCCCCTTGGGTGCAGGCAGAGCCATCTATTGTGACAAAGTCCTGCTTTTCTAGGCAGGGCTGTCCACGGAGCAGGCAGGCAGCAGGCAGGGATGTTGGGCAGGAAGCCTGATGCCCCTGGGAACCCACCCCACGGGGCTGGTCCCCATATCCCCTGCGCATCAGCTGCACCCAGAGGTGACATCCCACACCTTGGCCATGGGTCTGACGGCTCCTCTCACCCTCCCCAGCATGGCCCAGGCCGGTGGCAGCCCACAGGCAGGGGACGTGGGGCCATGTGTTGGGGTGCAGGAGCGCACCCCGAGCCGGGGCAGCCAGCGGGTCGAGTGCATCATCTGCTACTGCTCCTATGACCTGGGCAGCCGCCTGCCCCGCCGGCTCTACTGTGGCCACACTTTCTGCCAAGCCTGCCTCAAACGCCTGGATGCCGTGGCCAACGAGCAGCGCTGGATCCCCTGCCCGCAGTGCCGCCAAAACACACCCACACCGCGCGGCGGCGTCGCCATGCTCGACCTCGACCTGGCCACCTTCCTGGCTGTCAAGGCTGACAAGGAGCAGCCCCGCGTGGCTGGCAGGTCCCAGCCCGACTCGGCCACCAAGGGCTCATGCAAGGAGAAGGCAGTGACCCAGCAGCCCACGGGACTGTGCCAAGACACGGGGCCTCCAGCGCTGTTCCCTCGGCGTGGCTGCTGCCGGCCCTGCCTGTGCTGCGGGGTGACGGCCGCCTTCGAGAGCTGAGCATGAGGAGGAGGCTGCTGAGCTCCTGGGGTGCAGTCTGGGACCATTTTTGGGGACCCCACACCATTGACAGTAGCAGTGGGGCTGTGCCTGGGATGGGCTTCAGCTTGTTTAGGGCTTGCTGTCCATCCTGTCAGGATTTGGGGTGCAACGGAGGGATGGGGATACCCCCACCCCCTCATCCTGCCCACCCTTCTCTGTGACATCTCAGAAACCTGGTCCAGCCATCACGGATGTCCCTGGCCCAGAGTTTGCTCATGTCTGGCTTCTCTGTACACATAGCTTTGCAGCAGGGGTACAGCCCTCAAGCAGCTCCCAGGCAGGGGACACAGGAGCCTGCCATGATGCAGGGATGCTCCAGGGATTGCTCCCTGTACCCCGAAAGCTTCGTGCCTATTAAACGTTGCTCTGTTAGCCCTGCTGGGCTGCATGTCTTGATCATATTTGCCAGCAAAGCCTTGGGCTAGCCCAGGGCAAGCCCTGCCTGTGGAGGGTGGGACAGGGAGAGGGGACCTGCTCTGCCAGATTGCTTTGCTTTAAGTGTTTGCTCTGTTGGCGGTTTGCATGAGCAATGTGGGTAGATGGACAGTTGAAATTGAGGATCAGAGAGTCTGGGTACTCTGGCTGGGCCTTGTGCTCCATGGCTTGTGCCAGTTTGATTTTTCCTGCTTGACTCTCTCCCCACCTCCCTGCCTGCACAGCTGCCTGCAGACGTCCCCCTGTTGTTTTTCCAGGTCATGTATTTGCAGGGCTTTCCCTGCCTGCCCTCAAACAGGGGGTGCAGGGACAAAAGCCCAGTCAGCCGGGGGGGATTTAACTGAGGCCAAATGGGGTGCCCCAGGGTGATACTAACACAGCTCCCGGGCAGGGCTTGGTGTTGCCTGGGCAGCTCTTGCGGTCCTTCCTCAGAGCTCATTTTCTGCATCCAATTTCCATGTGGTTTCTGAGCTCTTGCAATATCCCAGCACCAGACACCACCCCAGCCTGTGCCTCCCTGGGGCTAGCACTGACCTCATGCCCCCCGGGCAGTCCTGGTGCTTGGCTGTTCCCCGCAGTGGGTGCCAGAGCTGCAGCCAGAGGAGTCCAGCACTCATCCTGTGCACAGCACCCACCCCATGCACAGCACCTGTGCATGATTCTGCCTCTTGGTGTCACTGCCATAAAAAGTCAGCCCTGAGATGTCTCTGGCAGAGCTGAGATGTTCCCAGCAGAGCCCAACCTGGGGATCTCCAGTCATGGGAGCAGAAGCACCAAGGATATCCCAGGGCAGAGGAGCCCAGGGAGGAGACCAGAACCATGATGTGGTTCAGGGACTCCAGGACGTGAGAATCTGCCTGCCTTGGGTCTTTAATTACATGGAAAAATGCAATAAATTAAAGACTTCAAGTCCCACAGTTGGGTCACAACAACCCCAGGCAAAGCTCCAGGCTTGGGCTGGAAAGTGCCTGGCAGAAAAGTACCTGGGGGTGTTGGTCCACAGCAGCTGAATATGAGCTCTGGAGCCAGTTTTTGCCATTCCCTGTGGAGACCAAAGCTGCAGAAGGAGACATTGCAGCAGGGTAGTGGGGTACTGGTGGGTGCAGCCCTGGCTGGGGAGGTGGACCTGGGCTCTTCCTGCAGGGTGCTGGGTCCCTCCTTCCAGAGAAGGGGGCAGTGTCAGGGACCCACGCTGTGCTGAGCACTGGCAGAATGCGTGAAGGGACAGTGGTGGCACTGCAGGGGTACAGGACCCCAAAGGGTGACCAGCCTGCAGCTCCAGTGGGGTGCAGCCAACGTGCAAAACAGGAGTGGAGCCAGGCATGACCAGCACCAACCCTGTGCTTGGCTGGTGTCTCTGGCAGGCAGGACACTGGGGACATCTCCCTTGCAGTGTGCCATGGGGGTGGGCAGCAGGCTGGCAGTGAGAGGCTGGCAGTGGAGCTGAGATGGGTTTGCAGCCTCCTAGGCTCCCTGAGTACAAAAGCTGGAAACGGCCTCACTTTTAACAGTTTTTGCTTATTTTTCCCAATGAATTTTGCACTTCTTACCTGATCCCCAGTGGCTGCAGGCAGTGGGGAGGAAGCTCATGTTGGGACAGGGGTCCCTAAAAATTCAGTTCTCCATACATCCGGCAGCTGCTGGTGGGATGAGCCGGTGCTGCAGCTCCACGTGGCTGCAGGTTCATGCCCTGCTTCAGGGCTGGGCTGGAGGATTCCTCTGAATTATTTCCAGATGGGGATTAATGCAGCAAACCGAGTTTGCTGCAGGATAGATAAACAAACCAAAGCTCCTCTGGCTGCTATTAATAAATCCCCTGCCTGCTGCTCCTGTCCCAGATTTGGGAACATCCTGGTCCTGGCCTGGGGTGCAGCTACACATTACTTGCCTGCCTTCCAGCCCTTTGGCCATGTGGCAGAGGTGACAGGGACCACCCGGGACTGTGGTGGTCCCAAAGCTGCTGCAAGGCTGTGGGCAGAGGCAGTGTCCCTGCTCTGGGTCCCTGCTCCAGGCTGTGGGTGGGATAAGGAGCTGCCAGCCCTGGCAGCTCTCCTCTCCAGCCTTCTGCTGCAGGGCTTTGGGTAGCTTTGAAACCAGGGCAGGTGTAAACAGGGTGGAGGCAGACTTTGAGCCCTCTCATACCGGCGCTGCCATGCTGGGGTGAGGGTAAACAAGTTTTGGGTGGCTGCAGCCCAGTGAGCTCACCTTTCCCACGCCTTCCCCTGTGGGGGTCCTGGGTGTCCCCCTGTGTGCACACAGATGTGTGATCCTGCTGGGGAGGAGGAGGATGGCCCATGGGACTTTCATCCCAGTCCTCCTCACTTTGGCATGGCTTATGCTCTCCTGCCCACGGTGGGCTCAGTGGGGTGGCCTGTGGCTCCCACCAGAGCTCCCCACTGAGTACCTCTGGACATGGTAGGCCAGCATGGAAGATGGGGTTAGACCTGCTGATTGAGTGATTTAAGCTTTGTCCCACCCCAGCCAGCTACGGGGGTCCTGGCTCCATACCCCCTTCTGCCCCTGGCTGGTGAGGCAGCACACCCCTGGGGTGTCACAGGGGAAGGACGGAGGCCAAGAGACGGGTCTGGCTTTGCCATTCTTCATCTCTCCAGCCTGTAGCACACACAAGCAGTTAATCCCAGGCCACAAAGAACTGGCACTCACCTGGCTGGAGCAGCGCCTGGCAGAGGGAGGGACCAGGGCCCTGCTCGCACCTTGCCAGGGCAGGCATCACTGCGAAAATATTTGCTGAAAAAAAGCGTGGCTCCACCCTAAGGAAAACCGGGTCCGGGATTGCAGACGGAGGGTGGCAGCCAGCCGGGGAACGTGTGGGGCTTCAGGAAGCCCAGCACCTCCAGCCCACTGCCCAGCACCTCTGCTCAGCACCGCCAGGCTCTGTCGAAGCTGCTGGCAGGCTGGGCAGGGCGACAGGCACTAGGGATCCTGTCCAGGGGGGAATCCTGGCAGCGGAGGTCTGGGAGCTCTGGCCAGAGCCATGGGCTGCTGGCGGGTCCCTGGCAGGGTGCTGCCCTGCCTGCTGCCCTGTCTGCTTCTCCTGCAGCCGCTGCCCTCACCAGCCTGTCCCACCGCCTGCCGCTGCTTCTCAGGGCAGGCTGACTGCAGCCAGCACGGGCTCCGGGAGGTGCCCCAGAGCCTGCCGACTAACACCAGTGCCCTGTGGCTTGGCTACAACTTCATCACGGTACTGGGGCCGGGCTCCTTCCCTCCCCTGCCAGAGCTGCTGCTGCTCAGTCTGTCCCACAACCACCTGGAGCTGATTCACAGCCGGGCACTGGTGGGGCTGGGGGCGCTGCGGGACCTGGACCTCAGCAACAACCAGTTAACCATGCTGAGCCCTGAAACCTTCCTGCCCCTGGCCAGTCTGGTCACGCTCAACCTGGGCAGCAACTGGCTGGTGGAGCTGGAGCCTGGGGTGGTGAGCACCCTGCCCCAGCTCCGAGCCCTCTTCATGCAGGACAACCCCTGGGTGTGCAGCTGCCGCATCCGGCCCCTCTGGCGCTGGCTCAGCCACAACAGGGAAAAAGTGCAAGGTGAGTGCCCGGAGGACCCTCCTCCCCCCACCCCAACGCCCCCACCGGCTCCACACTGCCTGGTCAACCTGTTGGGGCTGAGGCAGGACCCGGCACCCTGGATGCTTGCATGGTTGATGCCCGTGAGGGTACAGTGAGGTTCTCCAGGACCCATCCTCTGACCGCTGCAGCTCTTGTGTCTGCTTGGGTCTGGTGCCTGGTGCCCACCTTTGGTGACCAGCAGGGATGGCCTGGGCAACGTCCAGCAACGGGCACCCAGCACTGTCCGCAGCAGTGGGACCAGTCCTGCCACGTTGAGGGCAAGGTCTACTGGGCAATGGGCACCTGTGTGTCAGGGTGGGCATCACCCCTGACCCAGCCAGGACTCAGTGCCTTCTGCCCCTTCCCCAATGTCTTTATGAACATGGGTCTGATCCTGCATTTCTTCCTTCGTCTACCTCAGGGAGAGACAGCTCTGCCAGCAAGGTCTCCCTCTCCACTGCCACCCACTTCTGCTTGCCTCCAGCTTGGGTGCATGCCTGTCTTTTCTGGGACCCTTCTGTCTCTGCTGGGACCTTCTGTGGCATCTCCAGGATGGCTGCTCACTGCTCCCCACATCTGTCCCCTGGGAGCCAGGCCACCCCACTTGCCTACCCCATATATCTCCCTGTCTCAAGCCTATTTTCAAGTGCCCCCTCCAGCAGTGTGGCCACATGCTCATCCCACTCCCTGGGATAGAGAATGTAGGTGAGCCCTGAACCCTCACTGGTCCCCTTCTTTGTACCCTGCCGCGGGTGATCTTGGTCAACCTGGCCCCTCTCCTCCTGCCCTGGTCCCATCTGTCCCATACAGACCTGCCATCCTCTCTGTCCTTGACACCTGCCTTGTCCTACCATCCTCTCTGTCCTTGACACCCGCCTTGTCCTACCTGCCCAATGTACCTGTCAGCACTGCTTTTCTCTTCCAGAGAAGACTTTGCTCCTCTGCAAAGCCCCAGAGCAGCTAAATAATTATCCGATCATGGCCTTCAGGAATGAGTCCTTCAGGCAATGTCAGGAGACGTCACTGTCCTCCCATCACTACATCACCTTCTTGATCATTGGACCGTTCTCCTTCATGGCCAGCATCTTCTTCTGCAGCTTCATGGGCTCCATCACAGTGATTTACCAGAACCTGCGCAGGGAACCCTTCAGGAGGAGACCCCGCGTCTGCAGGGGCCGCTGAGAGAGGGTGACCAGGCTGTAGTCCTGGGCAGGAGGTGGTCCATGCCCTTCTTCTGCTGTCTGTACCCCCCTGTTGTAAACAATTATCTATGGACCAGTGAGTGGATGCTCTGTTCCTGGAAATAATTTTCTTCCTTCTCCCAGAGTCCCCCAAGAGAATGCCATGCTCCAGCTCAGCCCCACTGCAGGGCATGCTCTGACTGCAGCTGCTGTCAGTGTCTCAAGAGGCTGCCTCAGGCCACCTCAGACCTGCACATCTCTTTCATGAGGGTTGCCAGGTGGTTCTTCTTCTCCAGCTCACCCTGTCCTGCCCCTTCTGCTGCCCAGGGCCTCAGAGTTTGTTTTGGGATGCACCATATGCCTCCGGGTGCCTTTTAGTGTGTCCTTGGAGCCCCGATGTGCATCTCAGGACACCCTATGTTCCTCTGGGTGCCTTTCAGTGCACTCCAGGAGTCTCCACGTGCCTTTCAGTGCAGCCCAGGAGACTCCACATGCCTTTCAGTTTGCTCCAAGCCCTCCTTCGGCCTTTTGGTGCCCCCAGCACTCCCCAGCTGCCATTCAGTGACCCCAGCAGCCTCAGTGTGCCTTTCCATGACTTCAGGATCCCTTGGCTTGGCTTTTTGTGCTCCCAATGCTATCTGTTTGACTTTCTGTGTCCTGACAGGCACTGGTTTGCACTTTGGTGTGCCTCAAAGCTCTCTTTGTGCTTTTGGTGCACCTGAAGATCTCTGGGTTCTTTTGGAGCACTTCAAAGCCTCCATGGGACTTTCAGAGAGCCCTAGACCCCTCCATGTGCTGCCCAAGGACAGGACAGGCTCCAAAAATGTTTTGTTTGATAGTTTGTTTTTTTTCCCTGAGATGGGGCTGCTGGTGCTAAGAAGGCTCAGCCAACAACCAAGGTCTGGGGTGAAGCTGAGATTTAGGGTGAGGGTTAGAAGGAGGTGAAGCCTCAAGCTCTCACTGATGTGGTTCAGCAAGGGGGCTGCCAAAGGTTTGTGAGGCTGCACAGGGGTTCCCCCCCAGTAGATTTTCCCCGAGGCTAAAGCTCAACCAAGGCCAAGGTTTGGGGTTAGCTCAGTGATGGGAGTGGGGACAAAAAGGCCCATGTGGGTTTACAGCACTGAGCCTGCAGCCCTTGGTGCTACCTCAACCCCCACCTCCCACAAAGAGGGGCTGGGGCTGCCCCTGCATCTCCCTGCCCTGCCGCCCCCTGCCCTTCCCCACAGACACACCCCTCCCCAGCACTGCATGGAAATGCTTAGTGAGCATACTGGGAGAGGGCCTGGAAGGAGCTGGAGCTGTGCTCCAGAAGAAAGCACAAGCTGGGCTGACAGAGCCTCTCCCCAGGGTGGGCAACAGCCCTTTTTGGCATCAGTCCTGACCCATTGCACAGCAGTAAGAGTCACAATGAGATGACTGTGACCACCAGCTTCCCCCTGTTTGCTCCAGCTCTCACCCATGCCAGAGCTGGGGCACAAGCCAGGGATGTGGTGGGGATCAGTGCATCCTTTGGCAAGATCTTGGCAAGGGTTAAACAAATAATGCAGAGAATAAACCAAATGTCACCTCAGTTGTGGCTTGCTCCCATTTTTATTTTCAAGGCAGAAACCAACCCAGTGTGTTGCCATGAGCTTGGCTCCCACTTGGCTCTTCCTGCAGTGCTTCTCCCCAGCCAGGGGTGTGAGGGCTGCAGGACCTCTGCCAGGATCAGGTGCCTTTCCCAGGAGCAGTCTCAGTTCTCCCAGACCCTCTCCACTGACAGCACTCAGTCCTTCCCCAGAAGGCCTGGGTTTCCCATTTGTAGCTAGGACCTCACTTATCATCCTGCATGGCCACCTGAGCCCCCATCCTCCTCCCAGATGGTCCTGAGGCAGAGACCTCCGTGGAGGTTGGGCTGGTGGTCTCAGCCCATGGGGAGCATGCAATGAGTGAGTGATGCTGCTGCAGTTCAGCCCAGGGGAGCTGCCTCTCTGTTCTGGAAATCCCTTGGGACACCTCCCTGTGGATGGGCTGATGTCTGGAGTCATCCTGAATGCCAGCCCCATTGGGCAGCTCAATGCTGGCTCCCAGGAGGTCCCAAGGGACCCTTTTCTGCTCCATGGAGGTGGGAGAGAGCCAGCGGGCATGGTGCTGGCATTTGGACAGTTTCAGATTGTCTCCAGCTCCCCACTGCCACTGCCAGGCCTGTCCCCCCATACAGGCCCTTCAGGATGTCACTTCCCTCCCCGTCCTCCCCGCAGCTCCTGGCCTTTCTCCCTGATGGCTTCTCCATCCCTCCACCTTTTACTGTTTGCAAACACTGCAGCAGTGCTGGGTGAGGCTCTGATTCAACTCAGGGCTCCCTGCCAGCTTTACCAGAAGGCAGAGATGGAAAGAGGCACAGTGCACTGGAATAAACCACTTCATAATCCAGTTTAGACTTTACTGAGCTCTTGCAAAAACTTGATATTAATGTTACATTGACGTATAAAGTAGAATGGGTCCAATTTCTCAGCTGGAGCAAGATGAACTTGATGGAGCCACTGCAGTCAGTGGGATGATGCTCACAGACCTTAGCTGCCACCTGAAAATCCTGCCTGCGAGGGCTGTCGACCCTCAGGGGAAGTGCCCTCTGCTCGGCTGGGGCAAGGAGAAGGCAGTTCGTGCTGTTGGGGCTTGGTACCACGTTGCAGCAGGTGGGTTTTCCACCTTGGCAGGAGGTGGGATGTGATGTTGCCCATGCTGTGCTGCTCATCATCATCCTCACTGGGTGTCAGGTGCTGCCCCAGCGCTGGTGCCTCCACACCCGCTCACAGCGTCCATGGGGAGGGGACTCAGGGACGTTGGCATGTGGGCATGTGTGCTCGTGGGGAGGAAGGTGTGGGGAGGAAGGTCCTGTCTGGTTCCCTTCTCCTGAACTAGGATCCAGTTTCCATGTCTCCAGATCCAGGCAGATGCAGCCACATGAGCAGGGGCTTCAGGGCTGCCATGGGAGCTGCTGGTGAGCATGGCAGTGAAGCTGCCAGGGCCTGTTGTGGTGCCCTGACACTGCAGGCAGGCTGGGTGGCCACTGTGGCCACCACAGCACACAGCAAACCACAACTGGCCAGCAGCATCTCTCCTTGCATTGCTGGTGCTGAGGCAGTGTGGAGCTTGGCTGAAGGTCAGTGCAACCATCTAGAGCCATTCCCTGTTGTGATGTTCCTGGCCAGGAGAGCCACGGTGAGGGTGAGAGAGCTACATGCTGGCCATGGCCAGGTCCTAGGGATGTCTTTTGTGCAGGAGAGGTGGGGAGCCAGGGTCTTGGCTGACAACCTGTAATGAGGTCCAGGTACCAGGTTTAGCAGAGGAGTGTGGGCTGCAGGGCTGGGAGCACTCCTGCTGCAAATGGGCCATGTACAGGAGCCAAGCCACAGCCATGGGCTGGTGGGAGGGAGGTCCATCCTGTGAGGAGCAGAGCACACACCTTTCAGCCCTGCTGCAGAGCCAAGGGTCCCTTGGCACAGCAGGAACACTTGGCCCAACCTGCTGAGCTGCCCCAGCTGCTTCAGCTGCTTGGGACCACTGGAGCCCTCTGAGGTGGTGGGAGACATGGAGCACACATCTGAGGAGCTGTGTGTGTGCACTGCAAAGCCTGAAGCCTGCGAAGTGAAGCACGTGTTTGTATTCTGGGCCCAGCTCTTCCCTGCTGCTGTGGGAGAGCGGGCACCATGTGCCTTTCCAAGTCCTTTCCCCTTGCACGTAACCAGTCAGTGGCAATACTAGTTATCAACAGCACTGGTTGGAAGCAATTATCTCTGTACAGGGAAGTTCAAACCATATCCTGGTTCTGCCGTGCATTCTGGGGCATGAGAGTGGCAGCAGGCCTGGGAAGGGAGGGAGATATACAATGAAGTCACCATGTATGGATGAAGGATGCTTTTCTCCCATCTCACCCAGAAGAACCCATCAGTGTCCCTGGAAAGGCAGTCCTGGCTGTGCCTTCCTACTGTGTTGGGCAAGGACTGATGGCCCTCGGGGAGAAGGTCACACCACAGTGCTCACTGAGGGGTCAGAGAGGTTGAGCTGGCCGGTGATGTCAGTGGGATGATATTGCTGCAACACACAAATAGACAGACAAGGAGAGAGAAGTGTTAGGCAGCCCTGGGACTTGCCCCCACCTCTACTTACATCCCGTGTGTCCCTACAGGATATTTCTCAGGGGTGATGCAACAGCCCAAAACCTGCTGCTGGCTGAAGTCCCCTTCCCACCACAATTCAGGCTGGTGCAGAGGTCAGGGCAGACACTCTCCAAGCACCCTACGGCTCTGCCAGAGGATGCCCAGAGAGCCTGGCAGAGTGTCACCCACTGAGGCAGTGCCCTCTGCTCAGGGGCAGATGTGGCACAAAGCCTGTGACTCAGCCCAGCCCACGGCTGAACCTGTGTTTGGAGGGTCTGGCTGGGTTTTGGCATCTCTCTGGTGCCAGATCAAGCTGTGCTTTGAGGCCAGGGCATTTCACCTCCTTGTTGCGTGCCCCTGCTTTGGCTGTCCTGTGCAGGTGAGATGTGTGGTGTGGTTGACTTGTGAGAAACTGGGGTGGCAATTGGTGATGTGAAAATGCTGCCTGTGTGGGGGTGTGGCCTGGATTTGGGTTTCTGCACTCCTTGCTTGGCAAATGCTCCATGGAGAGACCTCCCCAGCCATGGACCCACCAGCAAGCAAACGGGGAGAGCAGAAATACCCTTCCCTGGACAGGAAAGAGAAAGTCCTTCCTCCCGAGGCAGGAACTTGCAACTGGGCAGTTATTTTCTCCCTTCCTCCTTCTGTTCTCCCTTCTTCTCCCAGTTCCACTCTCCTAACTCCAAAGCCTGGAACTGGAAGCCCTGCCCTGCTGCCAGAGCAGGTGACATGGAGTATCTTGTGCTGTTCTCTGAGGGCCTTTGTCAGTGCCAGGGCAGGGAAGAGTCTGGGTGGGCCTCATGTGGATCCTCTCCCGTGACGTTTGCCATCCTGCTGGGATCTGGGGGTGCTCCTCGGGGACCTTACATTGGTCGGTGGTGGCTGTGGCCCCCGCAGTGCTGCTGGTGGCTCTGGCACTGTGGCTACCCTGCATGGCCCTGCCTCCTGCCACAGGGGGGTGGGGAGTGCTAGGGGTCCCCTCAAGCCTCGCTGGGGGTCCTGGGGGCTGCCCCACTTGGCCTAGTTTTGTGATTCACCAGGACCCCCATGCGGGAGCTGCTGGGGCAGGGATGGGAGCCAGCGTGCTCCTGTCTCTCCGGCACACATGTGGGGACATGAGGACACCCAGGGAGCAGCTCAGGGGATGGTTCCTTTATTTAGGGGCCTCACTACTATGAAAGCTGAGCCTCTGAGACACTCCTTGCTGCGGCCTTTGCTGAGAGGCAGCGCCTTGGCCATCGCCTGCGTGCACAGAGGACAGCCGAGGCGACCCTGAGGGGTGGCTTCCTGGGACTGGTCACCAGTCCACCAAAAAAATCCTGCCCCTCTCCCCCAAACACGTGTGCAGCCACCCCCTCCTTGAAAAAATCCAGATTTCAGCTAAATGCAATCTTTCCTTTCCATAGTGCTGGCGGGACAGGGCTGGATTCCTGCCGGGAGGAGAGGCGGCTGGGAGCAGGGAGAGGCTGGGTGACTCACGGGGGGGAAGAAGGAGGAACTTGAGATACAAATAGGAACGGATGGAAGAAAGGACCTTTGTTAACTACCCTGCCTGATGCAAGCCGGGGGGGGGAGCAGTGTGTGGGTGAGCGTGTGCCTGGGTGCACGGGTGCGTGTGGCTGCTGCAGGGGAGGCTGGAGGTCCAGCAGGGCAGGCTGGGGCCTTCTGGCCTCTCTGCACAGCTCGGGAGGGTGGGAAATAGTAAAATAACCAAGAGAAATGGGGAATCTGGCCAGAAAAATTAAAATACAAGAGCATGGCTTTTGATTTGAAAGCATATCTCCTCCAATCACAGAGTTATCACAGGGTAACATTCTCATTTACTTTTTTTTTTTTGTGTAGAGTTCATGCATGCAATTTTTAATAATAAAAAAATAAATAAAAAAAAATAAGGAAAAGAAAAAAAAGCAAGAAAACGGTAATATCAAAACTATGTTAAAGTAGAACTAATGCTAGAAGCACATATCAATAATTTAGGGTAAATTAAGTTACAGGGATGGTGCAATAATCCCCAAACCAAACATTATAAAGCCAAGAAATTAATCAATATTAACTGTAGAAGAGACTCAAACATGTTAAGGTATGGAAGTGAAGTGAAGGCACCAAAAACTTTAAATGACAACCAGGAAGAAAATATAGACAAGAACTTAATATGTCTTTAAAAATGACTTCAACCTAATCTGGGCTCATATGGTAGTCCCTGGCTGGTGGAAGATTTTTCTGGAAGAATTTTGGGGCATGTTTTGTTCTGGTTGTTTTTTTTTCAGTTAAAAATTAGAATTCCAGCTAAATGCAATCTTGCTGTAGAAAACATCAACTTTCCTTAAAAAAAAAAAAAAATTAAAAAAAATCAGTTGTCTTTGACCTACTGTTGATTCTTTTGGGCCAAAACCTAGGTTCTTTTTCAGCCAAGAAGTGTTTGGCTTTGGGGCGGCTGATCCTTCACTGCGAAGGTGACCTTCTCCATCACCCCCCTCGGTTCTTGACCAGCTCTGGCACCGTCCCCAGGGCTGCAGGGCGAGCATCTCCTGGCAGCGCCGGGCCCTGGCTGGTGACGTGGTGACGTGTGTCATGCTGTGTCTGGGGGGGGGACGCCCACGGGCTGGCAGTGTGACTCTGCGGGGGCTGATGACGGCTTTGGTGGGGATTGGGGGGGGGGGTCTAAGGGACCTGTGCACCTCGTTACGTGTCTGTACACAATGTGCCGGCTCGGAAGGTGTCAGTGTGGTCTATGCGTCTCAGATGGCGTCTGTGGGGTTGCAGTATGGCGGGTGGCTGCGCTGGATGGCAGTACGTCAGCTCTGCGAGCGCTACTCGAGTTGCAGGAGCTGCCTATGGGGAACACATGCATCTCCTCCTGGGGCGGTGGGGATGATGTGCCGCGGAGAGGCTGTGCAGCTCGGGTGGTGGTGGGCGCTAGGACGTTCAGAGTGGGGTGGCAGCTTCCCAGGACTGTCTTGGCTCCATGGTGCCAGCCTGTCTCTCTGGCACTCCTGAGGGACCATTCTGCAGGGCTGCAGAGCAGAATCCATTTTTAAAACTCCCGACAACGAAAAGGAAAGAAGCAAGGCCACCAGGTCTGCGTCTTTCGCTCGCTAGCCAGGAGAGCCCATGGGGCTGGGGTCAGCCTGGCCTTCCAGCCCCAGGGGCTCTCAAGCCTTGCCCATCTGAGACCTGGTGTGGACACACAGCTCTTCTGAGACAGAGCGCCTCGCTGCTTCCTCATCTTTACAAGGACCCCAGCCAACGTGTCCCAGCATGTTACATACTCATGGGACCTTCTACAGCAGGAGAGCATCAGGGTCTTGGAGCCAGGGCTGCTGCACAGAAGTGGAGGGCACCAAGTGGCAGGCTGTGACATGAGCTGATGGCAGCACCCTCCTGCTGGTCACTCAGTCCACAGAGCAGCCAGCAGGTCTGCCCAACATCACCACAAAGCTCGCTCCTCCATTGGTCTCTTGCCATAGCTGGACCTTGGACCTGCTAGCCTCCATCTTGGCTGTACTGGTGTGGATGTTGGCCCCGCTAGCCTGTTTTCAACCCAACTAGCCTGGCTCCCTGGGGAATGTGTCCTGGGACCCTGGCCACCTCACCCCATGGCAGGGAGAAGATTGTGACAGGCTCCTGCGCAGTGGGGCATCATTGCCTATAGTGGCCTCACAGATGCAGCTACCCCCAAGGCAGGGGACATCTTCTGGGATGAGCGGGGCCATCTCCACAACTTGCCTGTGAGCACCGTGACCAGAAGAACATTGGCAGGGCCCAAAGTATGGGGAGCCCCATGCTGCACTGGACCCCACTGGGAGAGGAAAGGGGAGAGCATGGCTTCATTGCTTGCCTATGGGATTTGTGGTGCAGGTGGCCTCTGGATCTGGTCAGCTCAGGGCATTGGGGTGCTCCTACCCTGGGGCAGAGAGTGCTGAGGAGTGCTGTGACGTAGGGTGGATGCCACACCATGGAGCAGATTCAGGCCCAGGATGCTTCCCCAAAGAGGGAACAATGTGGGAGGTGCCTGGGTGCCACACACCAGCTGCCCCATTGTTCCTGGGGTCTTCCCCTGTCCTGTGCCTCCCCAGATGCCCACTGCACTGTGATGCTCCTGCTTTCCCAGGATGGGACCCCTTGGTTTCCTGACTGTGGTATGGTTCAAACACAGATCATGCGGGTCTACGCAGGACATGCTGAAGGTTCCCCAGAAGATCTTTCTGAATTTTTTCTCCCCTTTTTCTGTGTGTCCCACCTCTCCCTCCTCCTCACTCTTCCCACCTTCTCCCCCCTGCACCATCCACCCCACCTCTGTCTTCTCTCCCCTGACTGGGGCTCAGGGCATCAAGGCACAACCTGCAGCCTTCCTGAAAAGCTGCGGGGGGGGGGGGAAGGGGCAGCAGTGGGGCGGGGGGACCCCAGACATGGAGGCATCAATGCAACAAGGTGTCACCCAGGCAGCACGGAGGCAGTGCAGGAGATGACAGGGATGCCCGTTTTCCCCATGGGAGATGGGGGATGAGAGCGGAGAGTGTGAGTCCCCCACATGCCTGCCAGGCTTCAAGGTGACAGCGAGAGGAGCACTTTGTGTGAGATGGTGGCAGCTGAGCCCGGCCAAGAGCTCAGCTGTCCCCAGGGCTGTGTCCCAGGGGTGCTCCAGAAGCTTCTCAGGATGGAGCCTGCACTGGTGTCCAAGGCAGCTGCCTCCATTCCGCACACAGAGCCATGGCCCCCAGACCCTTGTGGGATCACCTGCTGCTCCCCGAGCCTGTGGCCGGCCACGGGCCACATCTCCCCACGCTGCCACTGTCCCCCCATCCCTCCTGAGCCACAGGCAGCTGGCGAGGAACCTGCTCTGAGCAACCCTGGGCAGAAACCCCCCGGTCACCCCGGGGAAGTGATGGGGACAAGCCCGTCGCGCCAGGAGGTCGGGCAGCAAAACGCAGCAGGCGCTGCCACACGAGACAACAGAGTAGCCACAGTGCAGAGTGTCATACAACAGACGGCGACATGCAGAGGGACACCAGCTCAGTCCGACAGACCAACAGCCCAACCTGACGCTGAAGAGTGTCTGAAGCTCCAGCACGAGCAGACACAATTGGAAACAGCTGGCTTTGGAGGCAGCAATTAGGAAATTTTTCTCTGGTTATGTGAGAGCAGTTTTACTCAGAGGCGGAAAGCACAAGTTTGAAGCCAGGTTGGGGCTTTAACAACCTCCTCTTTCAAGCCTTTGCCTCTCTTTTCTAGAGCTGCGTTACTGCTGATGATAACCAGAGAGAGCTGCTTCTCCTGCCCCCAGGACTGCGTCCTGAATGCTAATCATCACAAACAAAAATCACATGTAGAGAATGTGACACGCATGGCTCTCAGTGAGGTGACACGGTGCCCAAATTAAATCGGGGTGATCATTTTTAGGCATACAATGACAAACAGGTACAGGAACACTCAGGAACAGAAAAAAAAAAAAAAAAGAAAATAAAAAGATGTCATCGGTTTCAAGAGGTCAGCACCAGTAGGGTGAGCGAAGCACAGAGAGGAACATTGGAAATCATCCAGGCAAAAATAAAACAAAAAAACAAAACGAAAACTCGGTTGCATCTCCCAACTCATCACAGGACTCCAAGCCACCTCCTGCCTGCCCTCCAGGATCCCAGTATCCTTTCAGGACCATGGGATGACTGACTCACTGACTCACTGACTGACTGGTGACGAACATGAGCTATGCATGTACACTGGCAGCTTCGGGATGGGTGTGTGGCAGTCGATGGGATGGCAGAAGAGAGAAAGAGAGAGAAAGAGAGAGGGCAGAATTGTTCTTCTTCCTCTTACCGTATCCTTGGAGGACCTACGTCTCTTGAAGCTGGAGGCCAGGGTAGAGGTGATGGACCTAAAAGTGGCTTTCTTTTTAGGGTCAGGTTCTGCTCTACCACTTTTTCTATCCTAAAATGAATATGTATAAGTAATTAGATCTCTAGTGTGTTGTTGGAAACGCTAAATCTATTTGAATACTGCCCCGTGTCATGTCCTTCATTTAGGTGAGAAAGCTACTGGAGGTGTCCTGTCACTCCCAGTCCTCCAAGAGTTTTGGTGACCCACAGCTACAGCACGGCCACCACACGGCTATGGCTATGGGGCTGGCCTGGCATCTGGAGGGCTGGAGACCCCTCTGGGGAGTAGCCCTTAACTCCTGGGTGTCTGGTCCAGGATGGCACAGCTGACCTGGCTTCCGGGGGATGCTCTGACTGGCACCCTGCCCCTCGCTAGCCTGGATGGACTGAGAGGTGAGATGCTGCACCTACACTTATGGAAAAAAAAAATTGGTCAGGGCCTTTTCTGAGGCTGAATCCTAGTGCCACAAGAGAGAGAGAGGACTGCATTGAAAGAGAAGTCATTGTATGAATATTCTGTAAAAAAAAAAATGTATTCAAAAATTTAAATGATGCAGTTGTGCAAAGCCGAACGTGGTTGTTGGTGGTGGTTGTTGTTTGTTGTTCTTTTTTCCAAAGTAAAACAGATTTAAAAAAAAAAAAAAAAAAAGGAAACTGGAAGAAAAATAAAAGGAAAAAAAATTAAAGGAAAAGAAAGGGAGGAGGCAAAGCGTTAGCTCTATGATGTCATCGGAGTCAGGATGAACTCAAAGAGAAACAGAACTGAAAAATGTAGCCATTGGTGTTAGCGAGTCGGACCTGGTTAGCGCAGGCTGGGAGCACCAGCCGCCATGGTGCGGGGGCAGCGAGCCGAGGGGACCGGCCGCGCTCTGCGGCGGGCGCCGACAACGATTCCTCCCCAATTGCTTTGGTGCCAATGAGTGTGACCTTGCCGACGGGGGACGGAGTGACCAGGTCTGGCTCTGCTACCGCACGGGGGTAACCAAAATGTATCCCGCTGGTGCGTAGAGCATGCTCGGGGATACATTTGCTCCTCCTTCTCAGTTCTCTCTTTTGCGGACATGCACAAACGGAAAGGAAAGCAAGATGAATGGAATGAAATGTCTTTTTCTTCCATGGCATCTCAGGAAATAGCCATGGCAAAACTGTGATCCCAAAAACCATTATTTTTGTTTGTTTGTTTTAACAAATAAATCTTTCCACTTGCCTACCTTCTAGCAATGTACCAGATACTAGTGCTCTGACGTTTCCTCCTGTGGAAAAGTCTTACAATGTCAAACGGCTCTTTACCATGAGGCTGTTTACCCCCACAGGGCAGCATGCTTTGCTCACAGTCCCACAGATTCTGCCCAAGGACCCAGTGCAGTATTTTCTAGAAGGTTGGCAAGTGAAAAATGGCAGTGCGACTAGTGTGCTCTGTCCCAGCAGCCTGAACCCCCTCGGTGCTGCTGCTTTTTGGAAGCAAAGGAAAAAAATAATAAAAATTAAAAAAGTAAAAAAAAAAAAGAATAGAGAATGGCTTTTCCGAGACTCTTTTCAGTGGACCGAACCCAGCAAGCTCTCAAGATACAGCAGCCCGGCCTCGGGCCTCCCCTGGCTGCTCTTGGCTGGTGGCTCCCCCTGGGCAGCCCCCCCACCTGCCCCAGCCAGCGCTGCTCCCCCAGGGCCACCACTCCAGGCTCCTCTGGGATCCCCGAGCCTCCGCCTCTCTCTGGTTCCCTGGCTCTGCTGCCAACAGCAGTGGCCTAAAGGATTTCATGCGCATTAAACACAAGTTTGCTTCCCAAGGAAGAAAAGCAGCCCGGGCAACTCCATGTGAGCCTCCAGCTGCCCTAAACTGGGGTTTGGGGGCACCATGGGGCTCAGCCCCAAAAGCAAGGGGCTAAGGGAAGTGTGAGGCTGGTGGCCCACAGATGTGCCCGTGGCTCAGTGTCACTGCCCAGTACCATGGGCTCTCCCAGTCTCTCCTGTCTGCGTAGCACAGGGGATTTCAGGGATGGGAGAAGCTGAGGGGGGAGTGATGGCCCCAGGGAAGGGGCCAGGGGAGCCTGGGCGCTGGCGGGCACCTGAATGGCTGGGTCCCGTGGAGAAAGATGTCCTTGTCTCCAAATGACAAGAGCACGCACCACCTCTTTTTGGAGTGAGTCCCTGGGTACGACAAGGGCCATCAAACCCCGGGCAGTGGACAGAGTGGGGGAGGCAATGGAAAACATCCTAGGAGCATTTCTCCAGCTGAGCACTGGGCAGGGATGCTCAGCAGCAGGAGATCAGCCCTCCCATCTGCTGGGGAGCGTGGCCGGAGCTGGACAGAGCATTGGCAAAGGGACCTGTGCTGGCACCACCTGTTTGGCCAGGGCAAAATGTGGCTCCGGCACGTGGTCCCCAGCAGAGCAAAGTCCCTGTCCCGAGAATTGCTTGGGACATCTGAGCCAGGTCTCTGTCCTGGTTGGAGCTGTGCACAGCACCGCCTGGGAGAGATGGCACCGGCCAAGGACAACTCCCAGGGACAAGGCAGGACCCTCCCCTCCAACTTCCTACATGCCCAGTAACACCCAGCTGAAGTTCCTGGGGTGGGGGACAGAGGGCCCCATGCTAATGCACAGCTCTGCATTCACTGGGTGGGTGAAGGAATGGAAAACGCACCTGGTGGAGATGTGCTCTAAAAACGGTTTGTCCTACCTGCAGGTTTTTCCTCCACACATTAACGGCTGCAAACGCCAGCTGCATCTGCTTCCTCCGCGCATCCTTATGCCTTTTGTAAGCTATTTCTATGAATATTAAAAATATCCCGGCAACAATACCTCCAGCCACCAGCATAAACACACCTGAAATAAGCAGGAAAGTTACTGGGGGCAAAGGAAATTGCACCATGACACTTAATTTCCTCTGTATCACACTCAGCAACAGGGTCCACTGCTAGCCCAGGGTCTCCCCCAGCCCCCCACCAACCCCCCGCAGTCCTGGAGGGGCTGGGGAGCAGAACCTGGCAGAGCAGGGCAGGGGCTGTAGGTTGGGCACCCACAGTGATGGGGTGTGGGAGGTCGGTGAGAGATCCCATTGGTCAGGCACAGGGTGCTGGGGGCAGGGATGGGTGCTGGGTGCTGCATCAGGGCACACCTTGTCCCTTGGGGCTGCAGGGCCATTTCCACCAGAAACCCATCTCTGATGCTCCCGTTTGGCCCACTGGGATGGACAGCTGTGCACAGAGCTATCTGTGCTGCCCTCAGCTGGCTGCAACCCTTGGGGCTGATAATTTGAGAGTGGTGTCTGGGGGAGATGGAGCAATGGGCCCCCTCTCCCATTGGACACCCCCTCTCCCACATCATGGTGCTGGCTGGGCAAAGGACCTGGCAGCAAGCACCGTGTGGCTGCAACAGGAAAGCCTGTTTGGAGGAACTCGCAGTCCTTGCAAAGGGGGAACCAAGAAACACCTCCCCCCCCATATCAGCTACCCTCCTCCTGCCCCTGCCCACTGCCCCCTCGGGGTGGGGAGCTGCCCCTTGCTGCCAGCCCCTTTTTGCTGCAGGGTCCCCCAAGGTGCTGCTCCCCTCTCTCCGCCTTGGTGACAGCTCTGTTGTCACTGTCACAGGCGCAGTTTGGCCAGAACAGAGAGTGGGGGGTAATGTTCCCAGCAGGACAGCCCCACCAAGGAGGAGAAAGCCCCCCCGAGGGAAGAATGGGGGAGCTCCCCAGAGTGGGTTCAGATAAGGTGGGGTTGGAGCCCAACACAGCGCTAGGAAAGCACAAACCCAGAAGAAGCAGAGCCCCAGAGAGAAGAATGTCTTGAGTGAAAGCAGGCTACCCAGCCAAGGGGGAGAAAGAGGTTTGCAGAACAAACCTGCCATATTTTCAAAGGTGAGTGTTGCTGGGGCATTGCTACGGGAATCACACTCCTGATACCTCACCCAAGTCTTGTCCAAATCCTCCATGAAGCCGTTCTCATGGGACCTGAAAGCACAAGGAGACAGGACATGGTAGTCACCAGGGTCTGGCCACCGGCAGACAGGGCACATGCTCGGTGCTTCCACCCCCTCCATCCTGGGACCCAGCACTCGCCTGAGCCTACAAAAACACCAACCCATTGTGTGTGTGACAGCGTGTGTGTGTGCACACGGGTGTGTGTAGGTGGCTTTTGGATAGCATTTGGCCTGTCTGCAGAGGCTGTCTGTCCTACACGGTCATCACCCCCCCTCCAGGGCTGCCTGGGAGGTCAGGCAATGCCAGATCCCCGTCCTGCCTGGTGACACCCTCTAGATCAGGGCAGGGGCAAATCTGCTGGCTGGCAGCTGCCTGCTGCACATGGCGAGGGAAGGGACTCCCCAGCAACTTGGTGTCACAGCTTGGGAGGAACCAAACCATGTCTTCCCAGGGCCCATTTCTGCCTGAGCTGCCAGTAGAGGTAGAGGTGGGTGCAGAGCTCACATCCCACCACAGGTTCCCTTACATCTTAATCCCTCTTGTTACTGGCACATCCCACCACCTTCCTGGACAACCTGTAGTCCTGGGCTTCCCCATTGTCTCTCAGGTCTCCTGCTGCCTCTCCAGGCTTCTGACATTGTTGTCCCAACTGCATTTGTCCCACTGAAACCCATCCACATGGTAAGACAACCCCACAGGTGGGGTCCCATTGCTTCCTGCCTTACCCTAGTTCCTGCCTCTCTCTCAGGCCTTTCATCTCCACATCTTGGGCAGGACCCTGCTGGCTCCTGGCTCTGTCTCTTCATGAAATTAATCTCACATCTCCCCCTCCCTCTGCTTGCTGCTTCCCAATTGGCTGTTACTCCATCACCACATCCCTCTGCCTGCCACAAGTGTCCCAACTAATACAAGAAAATCCCTTGTTGCCCATAAGATCAGATTGACTGGTGGCACCTCATGCTGCTGGCCAGCACTGGTGACAAAGTGTAATTGGACTCAACAGAGGTCCAGACATGTCTCTGCTGCACAGGAAAAGCCAGGTTGGAAGAAAAACCCCTGGAAGATCCAGCAGTGCAATGCTGTCAGCCAGACTGAGCTTGCAGGTGGAAGTGGGGACATGACAGCACCCCAGAATCCCTGCCTGCTGTTGACCCTGCGCCCTGCTCATGGGACATGGGGCTGGGTGGTATTTGCTCTCTGCCAGCTCTGCTCAGGCTCCTGCAACCAAGCACAGCTCCTGCTCCTGCACTGATCCTGCTCCTGTGCTGCTCCTGCTTCTGCCCTGCTCTGCTCTGCCCTCCCACCAGCCCCCTGCTGCTTCCCAGCCCTGTGAGCCAGTGCTGGGGCTGTGGGTGCCCACCCCAGTCCCTCCGGCATGTCCCCTTCGTCAGGAGTGACGGGGCAGCTTCTGGAGGCCCTGTCCCCACAGAGGGTTTGGCGGGTGGGGTGGCAGTGCCTGGCACTTGCGAGCTAACACATGCAGCATTTGGGGCAAGCCCCAGGCCCAGAGCTGAGTACGGACTTGAGGATGGCCAGGGAGACGTTCTGCTTCCATGGGCTGTCCTTGCGCATCCCAATCCCGAAGCCAGAGCGGAAGAAAAGCTCCCCCGTTGTCACCAGGTCACATTTCTGGGAGGCTTCAAACTCCAGCACTGCCGAGTCCCAGATGAAGGCGTGGAGCTTGCTGGACACAGAGAGAGGACAGGTAAGGCTGGGCAGCCCAGCTTGTCTGCAGCTACCATGGGGGCAGCGAGGGTGCTCCCAGCCCTGATTTAAGTGCTGATTAGCATCACCCTCTTCCCAGTAGGATCTGTCTCTGTGCTGCTGGGAGGCAAAAGGCTTGGCAAAATTTTGAAGGAATGCAAGGGGTTCACATGGTATTTGAAGCCAACCAGCCTTGCTCAGAAGCAAGCACAGAGGATAGAAAGGGAGGCCAGGGCCAGGGCTCTGACTGTGTCTTGCCCCACGCAGACCTTGTGCTCTCCATCAAGAAGATGACTTCTTGATCAAGTCATCAAGACTGGGAAGATCCCACCCAGCATCAAGCAGGCAGGTCCCATGAAGCCATGCTTTGACTGCAGCTCCCTCCGGGTTTGAATCAGCCCTGCTTGCTCCACCCAACTGCGGTGCCCTGAATCAATCCCAGTGTGGCCAGGGAAGGTCCTGACCCCACTCACTTGTCCCTCACTGCCTGGATGGCTTCGGCAGCGCTCTCGTAGTTGTGCTTCTCCATGTGCCGGTACATGGTGCTCAGCTCCACCTGCCGTCTGAAGTAGATGTCCACCGAGCTCTGCTTCACCGTGGCATAGATGAACTTATCAGAGGGGTTGCGCAGCTGCAAGGCAAGAGGAGGACTCCTATTGCTTTTGTCCTTCATCAACCAGTCTGGCTCACCCCAAAGCTGTGTTTCCTAATTTCCCATCACCTTCAGGGACCTGTTTCCCAGAGATCTCCTCAGAAGACCTGAAGATGCTATGGGGCAGTGGATGCTATGGGGCAGTGGATGCCATGGGGCAGTGGGTGCTCTGGCACCATGGCGGTGGGGCAGGGGATGCTGTAGGATAGGGCCATGGCACTGGGGATGTAGGAGGCCTGTGGGCGCCATGGGGCTGGCAATGTAGTGGGCAGAGGATGCAGCAGGATGTGGGATGCTGTGGGTTGGCCCTGGTGTGGGGTACATTCCTGCATGTCTGGGCTGATAAGCTGTGTCTGTGTCATTGCCAGGGCAGGAAATGGGTTTGAGGCACTCTGGTGTCTGCTGAGAGTATTGACTGCACCGCAGGGACAATTCTATTAGCTTTAACTCATCTATAATTAATTGTTTCCTCGTTGGTTAGCTCAGGCTCTCCAGGACCTGGCAGGCAGTCTACCTGGGTATGTGCTATTTCTGGAGAATTTTTTTCCTTGCTGATCCTTCCTCATGTCTGTCCCTTCCCATCCAGCACAGAGGCTCAGGCTCACCAGCAACAGCCCTAGGCAGAGCCACCTGGGGCTCAACTCAGCCCCACAGCCGTGTTAAAGCAGGGCTTTGGTTACCACCAGTCACATTATCTGAGCCAGGAGATACCCACAGGAGGTATCTCCAGCATCTCTGCCCAGAGGGAGACAGGGAAGGGGAAAGGGAGCAAGGGGTCATTACCCGGGGGTCGTTGATGCCTGTAATTCTCTCCTCAGGCCGGTCCAACACCAGGAAGGCTGCCAGGTTGGCAGTGTATGAAGCCACAATGATCATGGCGAAGCCAGCCCACACCATGCCAAGAATACGGGCAGAGAAACTCCGGGGAGCACCTGGAGGGAGAGAGGTAAGATCAGACTGGCACAGCAAGGGCTTGACTTGGTCAGCAGAGGCATGTCCATCCCACCAGACCAAAAGCAGGTGCAGATGTACAGGGTCTATCTGCTCTGCCCACAGCTGTGCCAGGAGCTCTGCGGTGCCCAAACCAAGGAGAACCCAGCTCCTTCCAGGGCATCATGTATCTTCCTCTGGGTGGGTGGGTAACCCTGGGCAGGAGATGCAGCCCAAGAAGTATCTGTTTCCCACCTCTGATAGTGAGAGGTGGCAGGATGGTCTGCACAAGTGTGTCATCCCCACCATCACTGAATCTCCTGTCAGCCTGATCCAGGGCTGGCTCAGGGGATGAGGTGCCCCTGGGGCATCTGCCCTCCCACAGAGGGAGGCAGTGGAAGAGGGCACAGGCTTCTTCCCCAGCCTGGTGTCCCCCCCAGCTCAGTGCCAGGGCCGCAGGGCAGAGCAGTCTCTCCGCGTGCTGTGACGCACCTTCTCCGATGCCGGAGTTCAGCAGGACTCCCCAGGAGAACCACATGGCTGAGGAGAGGGTCAGGGCATCTTCCTCCTCCTCCTCGCTGTTCACTTTGAACCGGCCAAATGGACTAGAAAACAAGTCAGAGAACTCTTCTCATACCCCTTATTAATTTCCCAGGTCTCTCCACTGTGCCTGGAGTGCCTTGATGCCGCCCTACATCCTTCATCCCTACAGACTGTGTACATGACACAAAGAGCTCTTCACCCCTCGTGTCCTGCTGCCTTGCATGTCCCCTCTGCTGATCTGCAGCCCTATCTGCCTCACACTGGTACTGGTCCCATCACGCTTCTCTCCAGGCCAGGAAGATCATCTCATCCTGGCCAGCTGGAGCCTCTCCCACTGCAACATGGAGCTCATGGCAGATTACCGGCAAAAGCCTGTGGGCACGGGGCTGAGGTGGGGACAGGCTCCTGGTGCTGCAGAGGAGCTGCCTCGGGGCCAGGGAAGGGTATGAACTCAGAGCCTAGGAGCTGATGGCCCCCCCCGGTCACGTATCAGCATGGCACTTGGTCTGCCAGGTGTGTTCCCCCAGATCCAGGTGCTGGCTGCCCCACAGATCCGTATCTCTCAGCTCAGCACCAGCCAGAGAGCCTGGGAGCCTCAGCCTGGGGCTGGTGGGGCAGAAAGGGCAGGGGTGGCTCCTGCCAGAGCCTCCTGAGGGGCTGCAGGGCTGTGCCTGAGATAGACACTGCGGGGACCCAAGGGACAGTGCTGGGGAACTAACTCCTCCCTGTCTCCTCCAGCCCCTGGGTGACCCAGAGCACGCTCACCTGAATCGGTCTAGGAGGTACAACATCACGGCCACCACGTGCACAGATAGCCCCACCAGCAGCCAAAGTGTGCTCTGGAAAGGCTGCATGAATGAGTCCAGGGTGCTGCGGGGGATTTCCTAGCACACAGGAGAGAGGTTACCAGTGCTGGCACCCATCACGCTTGCACCTTGCCTGGACTGGTAGTGGCCCCTGCCCTGCTCTGAGCTCCTCCTGCTCTGCTGCACAGGAAGGCTCAGGGCAGCTGAGACAAGACCCAGCATTGAAACCCTCACCATGGAGGTTGGCATCCCACAGCAGAAGTGGGGATTTGCGGCTGCCTTGGGGAAGGCAGGGGACAGCATGGGGGTCCTAGGAACAGGGCAGGCATGACAAGTGTCTGCAAGCTGGGGAGCAAGGGGCACCTCCCTGGTGCTACAGAATAGCCCAGCTCAGGCCATACCTTCTTCACAAGGATGGTGAGGCCCTGGTACTTGAAGGGCTTGGAGAACTCAATGTACTGTGCCCGCTCGTTGTTGATGGTGAGGGGAGCCACGATCATGTCAGCTTGGCCACTCAGCAGCTCTCCCATCATCCCATTCCACTCCTTCTTGTTGCTGTTGTTAACCTGCCATGGAGCCAGCGCAGGGTCAGCCACTGCCCTGGCACCTGTCCTCCACCACCCAAGACACCCCATGCATGGCAGGAGCCTTGCCCTCCCCTCCCACCCCACCCCTGCCCCGGAGAAAGGCCTGGGGGTGTTTCAACACACAAAACAGACAAAGAGATGTCGCAGGCTGCCCAAACTCACCCGCTCTTGGGTACCAAATTTACCATCAGCCACCAGGTGAACCTCATAGGTGAAGTTCATCACTCCTGCCAGCCGGATGAGCAGGTCGATGCAGAAGCCATAGCAGCACAGTGCCACAGTGGGGCGGCCTGGTGGGGGGAGAGTGAGAGGGAGAAGTCGAGTTGGCCCTTTGCCAGGGACCTCAAGGCTGTCCCCAGTGAGAGCAGCCACCTGCATCGCTCTGGTTTCCAGTAGTATCTAATCACGTTATTCAGGCAGGGCTGTCCACCTTGACCACCCTCTCCCACTGTCTCCTTCACCCATGGCTGCTGCCAAGCTGGAGTCAAGGGGGTTTTTTTCATCATGTGACAGAATGGATAGACGCAGGAAGAACAGTGGATGTTGTCTTCCTTGGCTTCAGCAAGGCTTTTGACACTGTCTCCCATAACATCCTTGTGGATAAGCTCAGGAAGTGTGAGTTAGAAGAGCAGACATTGAGATGGATTGAGAACTGGCTAAACAATAGAGCCCAGAGGGCTGTGATCAATGGTGCAGAGTCCACCTGGAGACCTGTGACTAGTGGTGTTCCCCAGGGGTTAATACTGGGACTAGTCTTATTCAACATCTTCATCAATGACCTGGATGAGGGGATAGAGTGTATCCTCAGCAAGTTTGCTGATGATGCCAAGCTGGGAGGATTGGCTGATCCACCTGAAGGTGGTGCAGCCATTCAGCAAGATCTAGACAGACTGGAGAGCTGGGCAAAGAGGAACCTAATGATGTTCAACAGGAATAAGCGTAGAGTCCTGCACCTGGGGAGAAGAAACACCATGCACCAATACAGATGAGGGGTTGACCTGCTAGAAAGCAGCTCCATAGAGAAAGACCTTGGGGTCCTGGTGGACAACAAGTCATCCATGGCACAGCAATGTGCCCTCGTAGCCAAGAGAGCCAATAGTATCCTGGGATGCATTAAGAACAGTGTGGCCAGCAGGTCAAGGGAGGTTCTCCTCCCCCTCTATTCTGCCCTCATAACACCACATCTGGAGTATTGTGTCCAGTTCTGGGCTCCCCAGTTCAAGAGGCACAGGGATATGCTGGAAAGAGTCCAATGGAGGCTAGAAGGATGATCAAGGGACTGGAACATCTGCCATATGAGGAAAGGCTGAGAGACCTGGGGATGTTTAGTCTTAAGAAGAGAAGACTGAGAGGAGACCTGATTAATGTCTATAAATATCTGCAGGGTGGGTGTCAGGAATGGGCCAGTCTCTTCTCAGTGGTGCCCAGTGATAGGATGATGGGAAACAGCACCAGGTTACAACACAGCAAGTTCCACCTAACCATTAGGAAAAACTTCTCTACTGTGAGGGTGATGGAGCCCTGGGACAGGCTGCCCAGAGAGGTTGTGGAGTCTCCTTCTCTGGAGACTTTCAAGACCCGTCTGTACACATTCCTGTGTGATCTGCACTAGGTGGTCCTGCTGTAGCAGGGAGGTTGGACTTGATGATCTTCAGAGGTCCCTTCCAATCTCAATAGTTCTATGATTCTATGATTCTATGGTTTGCTGTGTCCTAGTGAGGTGTGCTGGGAGTTGATGTTATTGACCCACTGCAGGTGATGGAGGGGGCTTGGTGCCTGCAGGCTGTGCTGGAACATGAACCCATCAGGTTGAACACAGCCCAGGACACACCTCAGGGCTGGGCTGGGGGATTGTGCACAGGAAAGTGTGATGGGCCGAGGGGATGACCTTCAGGTGGGTTTGGGCATGCCTGGCATTGCTAAGCAGCTCACACTCCCTGCTGGGTGCTCAGTCCTGATCCAGAATCAGGCTTTCCATAACAAAATGGATTGAAATTGGATACTAGGATCAATTTCTGCCCTGAAAGGGTTGTCGGGCCCTGGCCCAGGCTGCCCAGAGCAGTGGTGGAGTCACCATCCCTGGAAGGAATTCGAAGCCATGTAGATGTGGTGCCGAGGGACATGGTTTTGTGGTGGCCTTGGCAGTGCTGGGTTAAAGGTTGGACTTGATGATCTTAAAGGTCTTTTCCAACCAAAACCATTCTATGATTCTACGAAACTGGTGTTAGTACCAGTGCAGCAGGTGTTAATGTGTGTTGGGGTTCTCACTTCTGTTTGGGATAAGGCAAAGGAAACTGGAGCATGCCAGGAGACAGAAACATGGGATGCAATCTGCCAGAACAGCCCTGGAGCCCACCCAGAAGAGAGACAGTGGGAAAGTCTTCTGTTGGGGTCAGAAACCTGAATCTCAATGCCCAGTTGCTGCCCAGCTCTACTGTGGGGCTGAGCTGATGCGGGGCTTTGGGGGGCTGAATGTGCTGTCACCTTTCTGCTCCCCATCCTCTGGGCCCCCTGTGTGACTGAGCACCCTCCCTGGGGACCCCTTCTTGGAATGAGACTCTGTCAGCTGAGTGGGCTCGGGGAGCCTCTGTGCTCCCCACCAGACTGGATTACCTGGGATGGTCTCATTAGGTCCAGTGCAGAAGACCTTTTTCACAGGATCTCCATTGATGGTGAATTCCTCTCTGCATGTCCCATCTGCTTGTGTGGGCTTCACATACACAAAGGGCTCTTGGTGGATCGTCACGATCTGCAAGGTGAAGCACAATCACCTGCTTGTCTCTGTTGCCCTCCAGAGCTCTTTTCCCCTGGGTGGGGAGCTGGGCTGTCCTCTCCACCCAAAATGCCATGTTGCCCACCTCAGCTGCCATCTCAGCATGAGACCACTCAGCCCAGCAGCAGGACCTGGCTTTGGTACGGGGAACATTTGCTTTCCCTGCACCCAAGAGGAGGAACAGCCATGTCAGCATTCTCCTTCATGCGGCACTTCCACCTTGGCTCCAATCTTTTCCCACCTTGGCTCCAATCCTTTCCCACCTTGGCTCCAAACCATTCCCACCTCTCTCCCTCACATCAGGCTGATAAGAGCCAGTGCACAGCCAGGATTAGTGCCCTGAATAGTGCTCGAGACACTGGCACACTGCCCCAAGCTGATGCAGATATTTTAGTCCCATCCTGGACCTTTTCAGCAGAGCACAGTCCCAATGCATCTGCACCACCTCTGCAGGAACAAGGGCTCACAGCCAGTGGGGACGGGTCACTTTTCTTGCCTGGAGAGCAGCACAAATGAATGGTCATACTGGTAAGACCAGCCTGCCCAGGACCTTGTCACTGAAGTCGCTGCTGGCCTACACTTAAGGGAAGGGCATGAGAAGTAAAGCAAGAGTGTCAGGACCTTCTCCCATTGTCACCTTCAGCTCCTGGCCATCAGCTCTACAGGGATTTCCTGAGCCCAGCATTGCAGCCACCAGCCCACCCACTCTCCACTGGCTTGTTGAATCTCCTTTTGAACCTGTTTCCTTCTGGCCTCGCACTGTCTAGCAGCAGTGGGCTTCAGAACTGATCTATGCCTTGGCCAAAGGAGACCATCCTTGTACTTCCTGCAAACCTGTGCCAGGTGTCCTCTGGCTCCCAAGCCCTGAGGAGTGGTGAACACCTTATCCTGCCATCCATTCTCTGCTTCTCTCTCTCTTATATCCCCTTTCCAGATGTCTCTTTCCAAACCAAAGGGTGCCTGCCACCCTCTCTAGTTTGTCTACAACTGGAAGTTGTGCTCTAGCTCTATGCACCCTCCAGTGCCTTCTCTATGTTGTTCTGCTATGTCCTCTCCCAGATGGCCAGTGCCCTGGGTTTGCAAACACTGCTGACAGCTACAGAGGCAGCAGTGGAAGTGGGAGGCAGAGAAAGCCTCAGCCCTGCATGCAGAGAGCTGAGGAGACCTGCCACCCCTAAAGCCATTTGCTGTTACCTTCAACTTGGTTGACATTTGATAGCCTTGAGGTTTCTCGGTTTCTCCCCCTGGCCAGATAATCTTCCGGTCGTTGGTCAAGACCTGTGATCAATCCCAGGGGAAGGAGATAGACATGAGGCTGAGGGTAAATACCCCAGTGCACACATCCCCTCCTACCCAACCTGTCCAGGCCTGTACTTACATGGCTGCCATTGTAGATCCCAACTTGGACCAGTTTCCGATTCTGCAGGTTCATGATGCTGTAGTTGGCAAACTTTCTGTCCCCATCCTCGTTGAACTCCACCCGTCCAGTGACACCCTCTGAGTACTTGGAGGACATAAGCACCCTATGGAGAGAAACACAATGGCCCAACCTAGAAAACCTGCTGTGGCCATTGGGACACCTCAGAAGGCATCAGAAAGGTGAATGCTTTCTCTCAGTTGCCTGCCATATGCCCACTACCCCATGGAAATCCAGTCAAGGCTGCTCACAGACCTGTGGTCATCCCCTCCTGGTGGATGGATTCAGTTTCCCAAACATGGCACTACCATCTCTGTTGGCGTTGGTCCTTGTTTTCCACCAGATCAGTCCCATTCCCTTAAGGAATGATGTGTCCCACAGCATCCAAGGGCGCCTTCCTCTGGGGGTCCCCTGGGAACTCTGTCCCCATCACCACTCCATGCTTCTGTCTGGCACCAGCCCACCACAGCCTGGGTTGTGCCTCAGGCAGCACATACACACCAAGGGGAAAACCAGCCCCCCAGCCCCTGGACAGATGATAGTGAAGGCCCAGAAGAGTTTCCTGAGCCATCACAGAGAACAACTTTGAATAGCTTTGATTGTGTCACTACAGAGGATGCCTAAAATTTATTTCTAAAATAATCTTCAGGCTTTGCAGATCCCATGCTCAACAGAACCCAGTTCTACAGCAAGAACTTCCCACAGACACCACGGCCATCGCTGCAGAGAGCAACCACAGACATGAGATGCCAGTGCCAAAAGCAACGCACTGGGGTGCCAGGCTGGTGGCTGCAGAGCCTCCCTCCCACGCAGGGAGCCAAGCTGCCATGGGAACAGCTGCTTTGCTGGGATCCAGCCTTCAGAAGAGGCTCTTGTGTTACAGCATCTGCAGTGATGCAGCAGAGACCCTACCTGAAGCCCAGAGCCCCCATGCAGCACAATCCCCCCTGGCATGAATCCCCCAGAGCACAAAGGTGGGCTCCTGGGAAGCACATGCAGCAAATGCCCATCACACTGCCCATGGCAGCAAGACCCAACACATGCATGCTCTGACCTGCTGAGACTCCAACACCACAGCATCAGTATGTGCTGGAGCAGGGAGCAGCCTGTCCCACGCATGGACATCTCTTGCCCCCAATTCTGATGGCAGCATGCTGACCCATGCCACAGCCTTGACAAGTTCAGCAAGAAATGTGTCCATATCCCTGAGCTCCGATGTGACAGAATTTTCCCCCTACCTGATTTGGCAGAAAAATCTCCTTTCTCCCCTCTTCCTCATACAGATTTAAGATCCAGACCAGAGGAGATCATGGTCTCTTGACCTCTTCTTCCTGGAGTCATACCCTGCCCACAGCTGCCCAGGCACTGCCCAGGAGAGCAAAGCTTGGCATGGCCCAAAATGGTGCCAAACACTGGGGTGATGCCTAAAAAACGTAGGCAAACTGGGGGCCAGTGCCTGAACCCCTGTCATGGCTGGTTTTCTAGGAGAGATGTGGTCCTCACATCCAAACCATGCAGGAGAGTCCAAGCAATCCTGTGCCTCATGCCCCAAAGCTTTAGTGACACACAAAAAAAGTTGCCATGTTGCCCTCCTGCACCTTTTCCACATTCTCCCACCTTTTCCAGCTCTCCTCTGCTCCCTCCAGCAGGACCCTTTCCCAAATACCTCTTGAAAAGGGGTCCTGTCTTCCAGATGTTGGTGTTGCCCACGCAGCCCCGTGGTGGGTCTGTGATGTTTTCCTTCTCAAACAAGTCGTGCACAGCCTGTGCCACCACGGCCACAGCGTCACTGATGTGGGCGGACTCGTTCTTCCCATTGATGAGCTGCAAACCGATGACTCCTGGGGTGAGCAGAGGGGAGGAGGCCAGTCAGCACCCCTGGACACAGTGACTACTCCAGCATCACCTCCATGCCCAGGGCTTGGGGACCAGAGAGCTCATGGCCATGGGCTTAGGAGCCCTCAAGGGACTTGCCTGAGCTTCAGGCAGGGTCAGGTAGGCGAAGCAGCTGCGGCAGCTCTGGGCTGGCACCGTCCCACCTGCCCATGGGGGACTGGGGCCAGCTTCACCGACCTGCTGACACCCTGTGCTCCATCCCCATGTCACTGCCCAGGCCTGTCCCAGATGATGGTCAGCTTGCAGACCCCCGGGGATCGGGACCTGGGACATGGCAGCATGGCCAAAGCTGCCAGATGGCTGTCTCCCCACGTGGGCAAAGGGAGCAGAGACCAACATCTGGGACCATCCACTCGCATGGGACCACCATGGCATCATGTTCCCCCAGCCCCAGGGGTCTTTGGGAGAGAAGGGGGGTCCCGCTCCCCCCAGCTACAAGCAGGCTCCTCTGAGCCTGCCTGCCTGCCAGTGGCATGGGTGCCTCCAGAGGGTGCCTACCATCAGGGGCATAACGCAGGGCATTGCCTGAGATCTCCCGCTCCCCCACCAGCCAGACGTAGCCGGAGCCCGTCATATTGAGCATGGCTGCTGACCGGTACACCGTGGCTGCATCATCCTCACTGCAATGAGAAGAAGAGAAGGGGAAGGTGGCTCCAGGTGCCAGCTCCAGAGGCTGGAGCCTCTTCTCCCCTTGTTGCATCCCAAGGGGATAGCAGGGCCAGGGGAGACACATCCTCCTCCTGGTCCTCCTCTCAAAACTGTTTCTCCACTGGTTGTCCTGGGCAATGGCTGATGCCTTGATGCAATGGGAACCTTTCTCTCAGCTTCATCTAATCCCACAGCACCCAGCACCACTTAGCATCTGCAAATTTGGCCCATTCATTATTGCTCTCTACGTACAGGCATGGGGGCAGTAAGACTCCCCTCCTTCACAGGAGGATCAGGTTACACCACCAGTAGCTATTGCTGCTTCTGCAGCTGCCAAGGTTTGTAGGACCTCGAGACATCTCAACCATGCTGGTGATTGCAAGTTCAGCACAGCACCTACCACCTGCCTGGGACCTGGGACTTTATGTGGGTTTTCTCTCACACTCCTTGAAAGCCTCAAACCTGCACTGACCCCAGTGCTCAGCAGTGTTGCTCAGGGGACAGTGAAGAGACCTTAGCACAACTTCCAGCACTTGAAGGGGCTACAGGAAAGCTGGGGAGGAACATTTGTAAAGTCATGGAGTAATGGGACAAGGGGGAATGGTTTTAAACTGGAAGAGGGGAGATCTAGGTTAGACATTAGGAATAAATTCTTCATTGTGAGGGTGGTGAGACACTGGAACAGGTTGCCCAGAGAAGCTGTGGCTGCCCCATCCCTGGAAGTGTTCAAGGGCAGGTTGGATGGGGCTTGGAGCAACCTGGTCTAGCAGGAGGTGTCCCTGCCCATGGCAGTGGGGTTGGAACTGGATGATCTTGAAGGTCCTTCCAACCCAAACCAGTCTGGGGTAGTGTGATTCTATGAAAAGGAAGCAGGGGGGGAGGGGCCAGCTCTGCCTTACCTGGCAGAAAGGATGATGACACGAGCCTCCAGCTCCTTGGCCTCCAGCAGCAGTGATGTCACGTTTTTGGTTCCAGGGTCAAACTGAAGGACTTTCTCAGCCTGTGATTAGTGTGAGCAAAGGTGGTTAGTGTGGGAGCCATAGGACTGCGTGTGAGAGCCATGCTATCTAGAAAAAGGTCAAGAGAATTCATTAAACTGCACACAAGTCTGCTAAATAAGGTTGGTTATAGCTATTTTTTTCTTTTTTTCTTTTCTTTTCTTTCTTTTCTTTCTTTCCTTCCTTTCTCTTTTAAGGTTTTGGCTTTTTTGGTTTTTGGTTATTTTTTTTTTTTTTTTGCACTGTGCATGCAAACTGAAGTCAATCAAGACCCAAAAAGAGGCGTGCATTGTACAGGAAAGAGAAAAAGGCTTTGAAATGCAATTGAAAACTCAAACGAGTGTTGTTTTTCAAAAACATGGGAAATGAAAAAAAACATTGCACAGGGTTAACCTTTGGGAGCAGAGGTGAGCAACTTACACCGAGGAACCGTTTCCTTTGGGGAGGAAAGGGGATTGGTTCAACTTTTCAAAAACAAAAAACAAAAAACAAAAAACTTGCAAGTTAATTACTGGTTCACATGCATGTTTCAAAAAGAAATCCTTCCAGGGTCAGCTGGCTAGGTTTCCATTCTCAAGTCCAAACCAAACTATCTCAACATAAAAACGTGCTACCAAGAAACATAGTCATGGATATTTATTTTTTTTTCTCTTTCTTTTATTTTCTTTTTTTTCTCTTTCTCTTTTTTTTTTTTTAATATATTTTTTTTTTCTTTTTTATTTTTCTGGTGGCTGTGGCTATTTTTTCATTTGCTAGTTAGGTTGGTGGGCGGCGTGCATTTCCATGCATATATACCTTGGGTCCTCGCTTGTTGTCATAGGAAAGTTGGTCGAGGTTTTCATAGTTCCTTTTTTTACTCTGATGAATAATGTGCACAGAGAAAATATGCAGACACAGAAGAATATTATAAACAGTTGAAAATGACGTGTAGTAAAGCAATCCAACATCCACCTCCTCCTCCACTGTTTGCTAAAGGGTCTCTATAACGCTGGAGCTCGCAAAAACCACTATCAGGAGAGAGCGCCTCAGGGTGCAAAGCCGTGAGGGTCAGAGCAAGCCTGAGGGTCACAAGCTGTTGCGTTGCAGTTGCATGTCCCATGTGGGCCTGGGGAATTCTTCAGCAAGGCTTTTTTTTTTTTTTTTTTTTAACCATAAACTCAGAAACAAGCTACTCATCTCTAAGGGCCTAAGTGGTGGGCTTTCCACGGAATTATTGTGGAAGGACAAAATGTTGTGTGTGGAAAGTGCTGGATAAAGGCAAACTGTGACAGGTAAGGATAGGAGCATTGCTGCTGTCACTGTGAGCATTGCAATCCTGGTCACCCTAGGAGAGTTCACAGCAAGTGTGGTGTCTCTGCTGAACTTCTCACCTCCTGCGAGGAGGAAGCAGCTTTTTGGAGCTCTGTTGCCATCCAGAAGAGAAAGAAAAAGCTTTCTAGGTCCCATGTTGACTCAAAGTGTGGCGATGTGAAGCAATGGTGATCATGGGATGACACTGCAGCATTTACCTGGTGCTTGAGGAGGGCTGAGGGCACCTGGTGGCTCTGGAGCACACAGGTGGCCCTGTGAGGTGCAGCTGCCAGAGACCACAGTGCCCATAACCTGGCCCTACAGAGCGATAGTGGGGTTCACTGCTTGGTGGTCTCCACGCTGCTGGCCGGAGCATCACCCTGGACTAAGCAGGTGGTTGAGTGTGGGCTGACCCTGGAGGTAATGGAAGACCAGGGCCTGCTCCTCCCCTTGTCTTCTGCCTGAGCCATTTCTGCTTAGCCTCGAAGCAGCATGAAACCTATGTCTGGAGGTTCCCTCTCCTCCAGGCAGTGTTCTGAGGGTCAACAGCTTCTGCTCTCAGGAGCCTTGACCCTGCAGCAGTGTGCACAGAGTCTCGGGGATCTTCCTGGCAGCAGCCCCTGAGGTCAGGGCACTTCTGCAGGATGGTGCGTGGCAGGTTTTGGTGGGACATACTCTGACCTCTTCTTCTTGACCCCGTCCCACCCCAGCTGGGCATCCCTGATCTGTGTGTATGTGGTACAGGACTCAACTCTATTTCAGTCTCCATTTGGCAGCATCTTGTGGCAACAGCAACTGATCCCTGCCAGGAACCTGACCCTTTGCACCCCCAGAATTCAAGGGTTCATGTTCTCTGGTTCCTCCTTAGGCAGCCAGGTTTTATCTTTGCATCTTGCTTTCCAAACTAAAATCTTGCCTCCTCCTGACCACTTCGACCAGTCTTTGGCAGGACATTTTAACAGGTCTCCTTTCCTCCTGGCAGCTGTGGTATCTTTCCTTTCTTCTCCTCAGGCACAGCCTGACAGGTTTTTCATTGCTCTGAGAAGTTGAGTCCTTGCAAGCAAAAATATCTGAGGAGGCAAAATCTGCTTGGAGCCCAAGTCTTCACTTCTGATTATGTCCATGGTGAGGATTTCTGCAATGGATTCTTAGAGTCTCCTCAAATCACTGAGACCTGAAGTAACAACTGCCCTCAAGGAGAGCACAGCTGCAGCAGGACAGCATGAATATTCTCCAGTGATTAGATATGGGCCCCATTTCCTCTGGCACCATCAGTTTAGCCAAAAACATGGTCACCCATCTTGTCCTTGACCCAAGCTGGTCAGCAAAGTGAAGCAGAGTCTTGGGTGCAGGAAAGTGGGACCTGATGGCACCTGGTCACCTCTGCCTTTCCCTGTCACAATCCCTATTGCCAGAACTAGACCAGCAATGTCTCCTCTTTCCTGTCTCTCCCTGTGGTCCTGCAGCCTTTCCCTGCTCCTCCTGCCCATGTTTCACACAGGTACCCACAAATTCAAAATTCCCTTTCCACCATGGTCTCCAGCATTCACTCAGAAAACTACCACTTCCATGAACACCATGGCCACGGCCCCAGAGAAGGGGAGCCAGCACACCAGGACCTGCCACCTCTGACTTGGACAAACTGGTTTTCACACTGTCTGGCCCTCCCTCCTGTGCAGTGATGGGGCAGTGGTGGCCTGCCCAGATCCATGAGCAGAGATGTAGTGGGATGAAGCAGCAGCTCCAAGCTGAGTCATTGCAGACAGACCCAAGACAAGGCTAGCATGTAGGGTGCTCCAAGGCTGGGCTCCAAGCAGCTGCTTGAAGTGTAAATCCATGCCATGGTGCCTCAGTGACGCTCAGGGATGGGACAGACTCCAGGGGACAAGCCATGCTCAGGTCCAAGAGCTCAGGTGGGCAGGTGAGCCTCTCACCCATAGCAGGTCCCCCAGTTCCTCAGGGCCTGTGACCCAAACCTTAAAGTGGTCAAGAGCAGGTCTCCTGCCTCCTCCCTCCCCAAGGCCCAGACTGCCCTTAAGGAGGTTGGGGAGGGCTTCAGGCATGAAGAGAGTCAGCACACCAGTGATTAGAAGAGTAATTAAACAGCAGAAGAGATTGGGGAAGACAGGAAAGCCCCAGCAGGGGTATCGACCACCAGTCAGAGCAGTCAGTTTAACCAGAACAAGCTCCTCAAAGGAAAAAAAACAAGATGTGGTGACACAGTCCAAAAGGAACACAGGGTGACCTACCATCACAGAGATCATGCCTCGGGCTGGAGGATGGCCAGGGCATTTGCAGTAGCCCATTAGCTGCCAGGAGATACCAAGACATGTTGTAGATGCAATGTAAATGTGTAGCAGGTCTAAACACAGGCCCTTCCACCCCCATCTTTAAAGCCCCAGATCTCAATGTCTTTCCTGTCAGATGGGCAGGCTGAAGAAGAAATATACCTTGTGCCTGGGAGCATTGCATGGAGCAATCTGGGCTTGGGGGCATGAGAGGGAGCTGCAGAAAAGTGGAAATCAAAAGATGCAAGGAAAGGGACATCAGACTGACAGTGGGAACAACCTTTCCACAGCTCTCCTTGGGTGAGGGACACTGTGCTGACAAGAGGCTCTGGAGAGCTGACCGATGGGAAGCTGCCTTTGGAGGCAGGAGGATCCCACCATGGCTGGTGGCACACCAGTGTCTCATGGTGGCCCAGGATGCAACAAGAATTAAACTTCTTGGGAACCATTATAAAAAACAAAGGTCTGGTGGCCAGCGTGGCTTGTGCCACCTGCACCCCTGCACAAGTTGTTCCTCCAGTGGCTTGATGAGAGGTGACACAGAGCAATGGCAGGCTGCTGCTCTCTTTGGTGTCTCAGCTCAGCTCCCAACTCCAAGTAGAAGTGTCTATGGCCACATGTCCTCAACACCCAACTGCCAAATATCCAGAAGATGCTCATGGGGCTAGAGAAGAGCAGGTTGTGGACCCAGGAGGGAACAGCCAGGAATGGATGCCTGCCCTGATTCTCCTGGAGAGTTGGAGATGGGCTTGGACTCTGCCCACCAGAAGAGGACCTCACCCTGGGCAAGAGGACATTCTGGGACTTCATCCTGTAGGGCACAAGGTGGTTCGTTTCCTTCCAGACATGTGCCTGCAGCAGAAGGTCTCCCCTTGTTTTCCTTCCCTGCTCATCTTGAACACATGCTCAGGCTTTCACTCCAGGGCAGCAGGTCTCTGGTAGTCCTCCTGAATTTCTAGCATGCTCAGGGACCTCCTCTGCCTCTCCCCCTGCTCCCCGCTGGCCCTGGGTGCAGGACAGTGCACCTCCTCCATAAAGCTGCTCCTGCCATCCCCAACCACCCTCTGGTCACAGCATGGGGTGTCAGGAAAGCAGTGTTGGCATGAGCTTCAATGGAGATGGGAATGGGGCACCGGCCGCAGCCGCGGAGCTGGCAGCTTTATAGAGAGGGAGCATTACCCCCCGGGCAGCACCCTGCTGGTGGCCTCTGCGCCTCCTAAGACACTAAGGTAAGCTGGGGTTAGCCAATTCGGGGTTGGTTTGGCACTGTTGGGTCTGCCTGGCCCCTGGGTGGCTGCCATGGGGCAGGTGCTTCCCTAAGCTGAGCGACTGGTCATCTCCTTAGGAGGGACTCTTGGGCGAGGCATTTGCAGAGCTCCAGGTTATCCTTCCCTTCATTTTGCAGTCGATTTACATGTAGGAGATTTTGACCATGGCAAAGCAAGTGAAATGAATAAAGTACAAAGTTCTGTCAGGTACTAGTCAGACACTGTTGATGCTTTAAGCATGTCAGCCATGTTACAATGGAAAGAAAAGGTGTTTTACATACAGAAATCTACATACATACAACAGCCCGAGACTTCTAGTTTTGTTGTTGTTGCTTAAACAAAGCTACAAGACAATGTTCAGGAACTGACCTTGGACTCTCTCTCCTCCAAGAGGGTCTCCAGCTTCTTTTGTGCAGCACGACCTTCATGGTCGTCACTGACTATCAGAATGACGTGGTTCCAGTTGAAGACTCTCATCATCTCAAACCAGACGTTGGCCTGGTGAGAGTATGGTGGGACCGTGCGCAGAAAGGACAGGTGGATGCTCTGCAAGGAAGAACAAAAGCTCAACATAGACTGCTTGGGTCATGGGCCAGCATACAGCTTGGGGACTGGGCAGGTTTGTGGGGACAGGGTTGGGATCACAAGGCCAAAGAGGCAGAGCAGCAGTTTTTGGTAGACCTCTGGGTCACACACCTTGAGCCAGCCTCTGGGACCTGCACTGCATTCTTATGGCTGAGAAGCAAACCCTAGCTATGATTTTGTACCTCTCTGTGGTTGACCCAGCATATGGCAAAGAGGGTTTTTTAGATTTGGTGAAAAAAAGCCTGTCCAGCAACAAACTGTCAGCAGCATTCAGTGCAAATATAGCATTTCTTCTTGAGTGGAAAAATAACTGAGCAAAGGACATAAAAACCAAAATGAATTCTTGTCAGAGAGCGACAAGGAGTAGGGGTGGGTGTATATTTCCATGGCAGGCGGTGGAACTAGATGATATTTAAGGTCCCTTCCAACCCAAACCCATCTGTGATTCTATGATATTAGTCATTTTTCATGAGAGAAGTTCAGAAAAGCAGTTTTATAACATGCTGCTTGGCAGTTTCTAGGTCAGCGTGTTCCGCAGCAGCACCCGGGCGGCAGCTCTGGACACGTGTCCTGTTTAACCTATCTGGGTTGGTTATAGATGTCATTAGGGTTGGGTGATTGAGCAAGAGCCATTCCAGCCTAATTAACCACAGCACTCTTTGGGGAGCAATTGGACCAAAAGCTGTAGCTGACAGAGAGGTTTTCAAAAATGCAGCTTTTCCAAAAGGCCCTGGAGTCAAATATTAGAAAAGGAAAGTGCTTACGCTTAGCGTGGAGGCTGCTTGACAAGCCAGCTACGTGCTGGAGGGTGGCAGAAGCTTCAACAGGAGAGCATAAAAAGAAAGCACCATAATATTTCTTTTTTAAGGCTAAGATGGTCCTCTGGACCAAAAAGTGTTTGTCCTGACTTGCTTCTCCAGGGACATGACCAAATGTCCTGAATGGGCCTAAGTGATTCCTTCTGAGAGAGAAAGGGTGTCATGTCCACCACGGACCCGTGAAGGAGGGGTGGGCAGAGCAGATCATGCCTTTTCTTCACACTCACCATGATGGTAAAGTCAAACTGAACCATGCAACCTACAGAGAACACTGCAAACCCCCTGTCATGGTCAGGTCTCTGGGGTGGAACAGTGTGTCTGTCCCTGTCCTGGCCCAAAACCCAGAAATTATAGATGCAGCAGAAAAAGTATCAAAACTCTGGTAACATTTCCTATTTACAGAAGAGCTGTGGTTGCTTAATGGAAGGAGGAAATTAACCAGGAGAGCTGTAACAAGCATCTCAGAGCTGTAACAAGTGTCTCAGAGCTGCAATTTTCTATGATTAATAGAAACATTCCCAATTACACAAAGAGCAGGAGAAATGCAGCTCACCTCACAGCCCTGTACTAAACAACGGGATGGGGAAGAAGCTCCACAGGGACAAACAGTGGAAGGACAAGGGTGGTCTTCACACCACCACATTGCTCAAGCTCCCTTTGGAGGCAGCAGAGATGTCCAGGTATTTCCATGTCCAGATCCACAGCTTGGACCAGCGGCACACAAGGTGGGTCTGAGCATTTGTAATTTTTAATCCATCAGCATTTTTAATTGTTTTAAGGAAATCCATGGAAATGAAAAGTGGAAATGGGAAAAAAAAACAGAAGATAAATGAAAAAAGAACAGAATAGTTAATAGTAAAAAAAAAAAAATCAGAAAAATGCAGGCTAAAATATTAAAAAAATCTAACTTAAAATTATTTCAATCCCTTTTTGAAATGAAAATACCTTTGAAATTTCAATATATCACCTCAAATTATTTTCTAGCTTCCCAAATAGCTTGTAAAATGCTGTTTAAACTGATGGTGGCTTTCTTAAGTGTTGTAAATACATATATCTAGGTTAGATGAACAAATTTCACTGCAAAGTTGGAGAGGAACTTGATTTAACAGTTCAGGCAAACTTGCCTGTTGAGGTGGTGTCAAAAGTATCATGGACTTGCTATGATGGTATCTCAGCTCTTGGATTACAGAATTGTAGTTTTTAAATAGGAAAATTAAGAATAGCTAATTGCAAATGCTGAGTTTGAATTTCAGGATGAGCTCTTGCTTTCCATGCTCAGCTTGGACACACATCCACCTGCCCTTGAACACTTCCAGGGATGGGGCAGCCACAGCTTCTCTGGGTAAGCTGGGCCAGTGTCTCACCACCCTCATGGTGAAGAATTTCTTCCTAACACCTCTAAATCTCCCCTGACTGCTCAGCCCTGCACTCCCTCACTTCATCCTATTTCTGCAAAAAGTAAGTAAATACCAGTTGGGATGGGATCCAGGCTTCAAGGTGGATTCAGGTCAGCAGAAACCCATCGAGGGGGAGCCTGAAAACACTGGGCATGAGTCTAGTATCAGGCTGGGGCCATGTGCTGGGTCAGGACTCAGAAATGGCAAATTATTGGTGGTGCTGACTTTGCTGATGTGAGTAGATAGGAAAAGAAGCTGAATTTCAGTTGGTGAGTAGATGTGTGTCTGTGTGTGCATGTGTACAACCAGGGACTCTGTGTGTAGCTGCAGAAAGCATGTGGATGTGTGTACCCCTGCAGGGAATGTGTTTAGGTGTTTGCAGAGCTGGGGACACAGAGTCTGCATGAGGCCACGTCGTGCCTCGGGTAGGGTTCTTGTCTCTGATGGGGAGATGGTGTGGGGCTCAGCACCTTGGGGCACCCAGCAGGTCCCTCCATCCCCATCACGTAGGGGTGGTCCCATGTGGTGGTGATGAAGGGCACCAGACCTTCCCAGCTCTCATGCCCTCAGTGTCCTTTCATATTGCTCATATTGTCAAGACAATGTCATCTCATTTTTTCAGCTGAGATGTACAAGAGATGTAAATACCCCCAGTGACACCTGTGAACAGAAGCACTACAGCAAAAGTCCAGCCTGCCTGCTCAGGGGACCCAGCACGAGGAGGTCAGAGCATGATTCTTGCCATGCTCAGTCCATGCAAACCCCACTAAGGGCTGCCTATAGTGATGGACACCACAGCCATGGGAACAGCTCTGCTGTCCCTACCATGGGACCCTCTTCTCTTTTCCTGCAGCTCCCTGCTCACCTCCCACTCATTCCAAGGGGACAAGACTCCAGAGACCCCCTCACTGTGCTGGCAAGACTCTGTTGAACAGCATGAGGATCTCAGTGAAGAAGCAGGTAATGATTTCATAAGATGTAAGTACACAGAGGCCAAATAAAGGCTGCCAAACCAGAGAGCTCAGCTTGATAGCTGCAAGACTGTTTCCAGAATAGAGCTTTGAACACAGGGAGCAATAAAGCTGCTTCCCTCGGGTTGCTTTGTTGAAAGAGCAGCTACAGCTCATGGACTGCCGTGCTCTACTGGAGATGCTCTGAAAGCATCTAAAGCTACTGGGCAAACCTGTCTGTGCCAGGGCCCACGCCTTTCCTCTCCCTGGCAGCTTGGCCTCAGGAGGACCATAATTAATGCTGAGACTTCAAACCCCTGTAAAATTTAGCTCAAATTGGCTGATGCCTTCAAAACCAATCGGGGCATGCATACAAAGTGATCTTACAAGCTTGTTTCCATAGAAACAAAGCTGAAAGATATAATTTCCTGAATTAAAAAAAAAACAAACCACAAAAAACCCAACAAACCTCCCCCCCAAAAAAAAAACCCGAAAAACCTGAACAACCACACAAGCTGATCAGTGGAAACCAAAAAGGGAAGCAGCTGAATGTCCCTGTGTGGCATCAACGAGCCTGTCCTGAGTGGGTATCCAGAGTCTTCTCTGTCAAGTCCTACATTTTCACACCCTTTTCCTCTACTGTCCTGCCCTCCCACCTTTGTCATCCTCTCCAGCTCCTGCCAGTTCTCCCTTGCTTCTCTACCCACCCAGGCCCTGCCTTTGCCCCATCTCATCCCTGCAAGTCTTCAGAGAGCTCAAAATCCTCAAGCCCCAGATGCCACAGAGGGAAGGATGCAGATCAAGAGCCCAACCAGGCATGAGTGAAGGGTTTGGAGCACAAGTTGTATGAAAAGCTGGGGGAACTGTGGGTGTTCAGTCTGGAGAAAAGGAGGCTGAGGGGAGACTTTCTTACTTTCTGCAACTCCCTGAAAGGAGGTTGGAGTGAGGGGGGGGGGGGGGGGGGGGGGGGCAGTCTCTTCTCCCAAGGAACAAGCAAGTTAACAAGAGGAAACAGCCTCAAGGTGCACCAGGGGCGGTTTAAATTGGATATTAGGAACAATTTCTGTCCCAAAAGGGTTGTCAGGCCCTGGTACAGGCTGCCCAGGCAGTGGTGGAGTCCCCATCCCTGGAGGGATTTCAAACTTGTGTGCTGAGGGACATGGTTTAGTGGCAGTGCTGGATGAACGGTTGGACTTGATGATCTTAAAGGTCTTTTCCAGCCACAACCATTCATCCAGCCCTGCACCTGCCTGACACCCCCAAACTCTCTGTGGGGAGCATCCACCTCCCTGCCACCCCAGTGGGTTGCTGCTGCTGCAGCAGGTCACTCCTCCAGCTCTGAAGGGAACTGGGTGGGTTTTGTGAGCCACCGTGGCACAAAACAGGCTTTAAATAGGAAAAAAATGGCTGAGGTGGAGTGTGCCAGGGAAGGTCCCGGCCCTCTGGGTGAGCACAGCCAGCACAGGGTTGTGCTGTGAAAGAACAGCTAGTTTGCTTCCTCAAACATGGCTCTGTTGGACTGATAGGTTGCAAGGTCCCCTCTTCCCACCATGGTGTGGAACACAAGAGGTTCAACCTAAACATAAAGAAGAACTTAACTGAGAGGGAAACAGAGCACTGGAACAGGTTACGCAGGGAGGTTGTGAAGTCTTCTCTGGAGATATTCAAAACCTGCCTGGATGCCATTCTGTGCAACCTGCTCTAGGTGAACCTGCTCTGGCAGAGGGGCAGACTAGATGATCTCCAGAGGTCCCTTCCAACCCCTGACATTCTATGATTCTGTGATTCTGTGTGTACTTTGACAAGGTCTCAGTACACTGTGACACACTGTGTGACACACTCTTGGTGACACTGCTGACCAGACCTATCTCCTCCCTTGTGGCAACACCAGCCAAATCCTCCCTGCACATTTCCTACTGCTGTCTGCCCTCTCCCTTTGCCTGCCACTTCTGTTGCCATCCCTTTCCTTCTAACAGTGCCTGTCAGGACCCTGCCAGGTCCCCAGCCCCTGCCAGGCACCACTCTTGTCACTGCAGTGGTCTTGGCTGTCCTACCATGGTTTTACTTGGTGGGAGATGCCAAGACCTGCTGCTGCTCCAGCTGAGCAGCCCTGGGGGCTGCATCCCTGGGAGCCTCTGCTCCTCCCCTTGAAACTGGGCTGCATTTAGCATGTAGGTGGAATGACTATTTTTGCCCTGAACATTTGCATTTGTGAATATTCACATTTTCCAAGAAAAGGCTGATTTGTGCTTCGAAACAGGCCCGATCTCACCCACTAAAGCTTATGCACCTAGACGAAAACCTCCACCAAGGTTGCAATGGCCTGTGGGGCTCCTGGCTCTGCTCAGCTGGCTCTGCTTTTACTAATCCCGAGGTGCCTTTGTAAGAGCTGACTAGGGAAGCATCTCCTTGCCCAGGCCAGGGCCTTGCCCCTATGCTCATGCAGTAGGACCTCATCCAGTCAGAAAGTCTCCATGTTCCCACAGGGAGAGCAGAGAGTGGTTTGAGGCACTGGAATTTGAACCCCTTTCTTGAGTGCTGGCTGGACCAAACGTCATTTATAGCCTCAGGATAACTTGTTAGTCAATTCTATTATCTCCTTCACCAAGATCACATAAACCCAGACAAGTTAATGCAACTAAATAATCTGCAAGTCCCAGAGAGCTCCTGCCTGAGGTCCCGGCTCCATTGGGATCCTCCTGCCCCTCCACAGGCCCCCCCACTCCCGGGAGCACACAGAACCCCCCTGGCTGTCACTAGTGAGCAGGGCAGGAGCTACTTTGTGCCCTTTCCCTGGCTGAAGAGCAGCGAGCCCAGCAGCCTGGCAGGGAATTGCTGCAGAAATCATCCAGCACTATGTAGGTCAGCACTGGCAGCTGCAAAAAAATCATGTACCGGGAATGTGGGAGAGGGAGGGAGGGAGGGAGCTGCAGGTTTAACTGGAGAGGATGGAGAGACAGACAGACACAGGGCAGGGCAGTGCAGTCATCACTAACACTCCTGATGGGCACTCTGGATTGACACCACATGTATGAGGGACCAGACTAGAAACATGCAGCAGTTACCTTATCGGAATATATAGACATGCGTGTTGTCAGACCAATGACAGGGATCCGGTAGAAGCCAGCTGTGTATGAGACGGGTGTTGGTGTGAGGTGATCGTTGGGAGCAGGAGGGTGGCTAACTAATATTGCATAGACCTGCAGGACAGGATACACGACACAAACATTATTTCACAGGAGCACATTGGCCATCCAGAGTGATTTTTTAATATTCTTTTTTTCCCCTTTTCTTTCCTGCAGTGTTAAACAGCCCCACCTCAACATGGCAACAGCACTCAAATGCTTTGGAGCAGAGAAGCCAGGACTGTGCCAGGGAGCGAGGGGTGCTGCAGCCTGCAGAGAGGTGACAGGTCTGCTCAGGGTTGTATCTTAATGGAAATGCCATCCTGGCCTCTCTGCTCACTAAACTAATAACTTTCATGGATTGCAGATTAAAGGGAAACATCTCCCTTGCAGTCACACTGTGTAATGCGATTTCTTTAACCACACATTTAATACTCGGTTGTAATTCCCCTCCGAGGACTATTACAAGCAAAGTGGTCAGCTGGGACCGGGAGTGGGAGCAGAGAGCCTCGGAGAGAAACAGCCATCTGGCCCTGAGCACAGGGAGGAATGGGAAAGCTGGGGGAGGGGAGGTGGGGAGTGGGGCAGGAACCGGGATCTGCCCCTCGCAGGCCATCGGGTTCATACAAAAATGGGGAAGGAGGATCTAGGCAAGAACCTGCTGTTACCAGAGGGCCGGGATTTTGATCTCCAGCAGCATGATACTTCGTGTCAAAGGGAGAGGAAGGAGCTGGGCAGTCCCTCGGGGGGATCTTTTGTTACAGTAATGCCCTGTCACAGCACAAGGAATATCCCCAGCTGGTGACAGCTTTCCTGCTAGGGTGAATCAGTGCAAGGACTTTGATGTCTGGGAGGAAATAACATTTCTTCCTCCTCCAAGCATTTGCCCAAGCCCTGGGATTTGCTCTGTGCCTGGGCTGGGGGGACAGCTGGGACAGGAGAGGAGGGTGAAGCATGTGTGGGGACGTGGGGACAAGGTGAGAAGAGGGAAGATCCTGCCTGGTTTTGGGTGGGGGCAGGCTGAGGGTGCAGAGCGAGCTGGGGCAGGGGTTGGAGACTCCGCCATGGGAGAAGGGAGGAATTACTGGGGAAGGGGCTGTGGAGGTGACCTGGGGAGGCAGGAGGAGGAGAACACCTTGCGCAGAGGTGACCAGTGCCGTGCTGACAGGGGGGTGGGTGAGGACCTGCCCCCAGCAGGGCTGGGGCAAGGCCTTGGTGCAGGAGCAGGCACCGGGGGGAGGGTTGGGGAGGGACAAGGGCCGTGCTGCGCTGCGCAGCAGCTGACCAAGAGGAGCCATTTTACACGCACAGGCTCCCAGCCCCCCTCTGCCTCACAGCCCCCTGCAAGGGTCCACCACCAGCAAGCAAGGACCCAGGGGAGCTGTGCCCCATGCTGGGGCCGTGGGGCTGGGAGAACCCCTGCATATTGGGACAGTGTGACCACCTCCAGCACCCACAGCCCCCTCTGCACCCCAGAGCTGCCCCCCACATGCAGGGACATGCCAGCGCCTGCCACCCCCGGGGCTCTGTGGGGTTTGCCATGGGGAAAAGGCTCAGAGGTGACATGGACACAGGCATCCATCAGCCAGGATGGAGCTTCGGCTCAGTGAGGGACCCCAACCCAGCCTCCTCCCAGGCAGTGGGAAGCTTTTACAGCATGCTCTGTGCTTCAGGCTGGCTCTGCTAGCACCCCCAGGGATGTCTCCAGCTATCCTCCATCTCCACAAGGGGAAGCCGAGCTGCAAACATGCAAGCTCCGCTCCGCTGTGCACCTCTGCCCCCCCCCCAGCTCCCTCCCCCACCTCTCTGGCTTTGTGTGTGTGTGTCTGTGTGTGTCTGTGTGTGTCTGTGTGTCTGTGTGTGTCTGTGTGTGTCTGTGTGCGTGCATGTGCGTGCTGCGGGTGTTCATACCATCTGTGTGCTTGTTTGTACCTGTACATGGGTCCACATCCACCTTTTGCATATGTGTGTGTGGGTGGGTGGGTTTGAGGTGAGGGTGGTGAGCTGGGCTCAGCATCCGGAGCACATGCAGGTGGGATGGAGGGTCAGGGCCACAGGTTGCCCAGGGCACCCACCACCCCTGCAGGTGTGGACTGCTCCCGTGTGTACCATGTAGAAAGAAGCGAGGAGTGTGTTGGGCTTGTGTGAGCAGGCATGCATATCCAGTGTGCCCTGTGTGTGTGCCCACAGCTCTCTGGGTCTGTGCGGGTGTGTGCAGGCATGCACAGTGTGTGTGTACCCATGGCTGTGTGTGTGCATGCAACCTGTGTCTGTGCCTGCAATCCCTCAGGGTGTGCCTGCCTCTCCCGTGTGTGTGTGGCAGTCAGGGTGCTTATGTGGTGCTGGGGGGCGGTGGGGAGGGTGTGCAGCTGTGGTGCACAGCCATGCAAGTGGGGGGGTGTGTACATGAAGCATTGCATGCCTTTTGTGTGTTTGCAGTGGGATGTTTGTGCAGCTGTGTGTGTGTGTGTGTGTGTGCACCTGGTGCGATGTGAGCTCAGGTGTGCACATGGATGCACGTGTGCATGGGGCACAGTGTGTGTGCACCAATGCGTTTGCACCAGTGCGTTTGCACACAGGTAAGAGTGCAGACGCAGTGTTCTGTGTGTGCACCCATGTTTGCACAGCCATACCATGTGTGTGCCCAGCATGTTCAGGTGTAGCTCTGTGTGTGCCTGCTTGTGCCCCTGGCGACGTGTGGCTGTGCATGGTGTGTGCGCTCGCGTGTTGCTGTCTGCATGTGTGGTGTTGGCTGAGCACGTCTGCACACCTGTCTGCGTTTGTGAGCCCTTGGGCACGCTGGGTGCCCGTGTATGCCCCTGACGGTGCGGGGGTGACCGTGCGCACCCTGGAGTGCGTGTGTAGGTCCCTGCGTGCCCCGGGGGGGGGGGTGTCCCGGTGCCCGTGTGTGCCCCGGGGTGCGTGAGCCCGTGGAGCGGAGAGTGTCGCCTGGTCGCGCTTACATAAAGGCTGCAATGCGGGCTCCAGGGCAGGACCCGGCTCGCCGCGGCTGTGCCCACCCCGACCCCCGAGCCCCGTGGGGGTCTGGAGGTGCGACGGGGCCGGGGTCGCGACGGTAGCTCAGCGCCCTCCGGGGACGGGGCGGGGGATGCCCGGCGGCGGCGGCGGGGGGGGGGGTGGTGCCGTCCCGGGGTACCTGGCTGGAGATGAGGTCCTCACAGACGGAGAGGGCCATCTGGATGGCGTTGGGCTTGTGCGTGACCGAGGTGGCGTTGAGCTGCAGCTTCCAGGTGCCGTGCCGCTTGTTGGCTTGGTTCACCGCCTCGCGGAAGATCTGCTCGTGCTTCTTGGTGCTCAGCACCGCGCCGATGTTGACGATCTTGGGGTCGCAGCCGGCGCGGGCGAAGGAGGAGGAGAAGAGGAGAGCGAGCAGCAGCAGCCTCATGGTGCTCATCCAGGGGTGGCCGGAGCCCGCCGGCCCCCCCCGCGCCCCCCGCCCCGGCCGCCGCTCGGGGCCGGTCGCTCAGCGCGGCCCCAGGCCCGGCCCGGCGCGGGGCGCTCTCCGTGGTGCTGAACTACCCGCTCCGCGACACTCCCGCCGCCGGCCCCGCCCGCGCTGCCGCAGCGCCCGCCCCCGGCCCGCCCCGGACCCCCGCCCCGCCCCGGACCCCCGGCCCGTCCTGGAACCTCGCTCCGCCCCGGACCACCGCCCCGCCCCAGACCCTCGGCCTGTCCTGGACCCCCGGCCAGCCCCCAAAGCCCGGACCCCCAAGGAACCCGGCGCTGCGGCACTAGCCAACCCCGCTCCGCACGGGACCCCCGAACAGCCCACGGGCCCCCGACCGACCCCAGCACCCCGGACAGCCCCTGAACCCCCGCCCCCACCTGCCCGTCCCGGGCGCCCCGACCCCCGGCGCTGCTGCACCGCCCGCCCCCAGCCCGCCTCCGGCCCCCACAGCCTCCGTCTCTGCGGCACTGCCCCGCCCGGCGAGCTGGGCGCTGGGAGGGGGGGAGTTGTACAGACACACATCTTCCGCACCCCCCCTCCTCCCCGGGTTCCTGCTGCCGGACACCCCGAGCAGACGGGGAGGTGGGCTGCGGGGCTAAGTTTGGCTCCCGCACCTCTATGAAGTGTCGCTGGTGCAGGGGGTGCAGAGTTCCTCTGGGAGTGAGCCCCGGCTGCAGTGGGGTGCATCTCCTGGAGGTCTCACTCTGTCCTTTGCACCTGCAATGCCCATTCTGGGTCTGGGTATCCCCGTCGCTTTGGGAGGCATAATCACACCAGATACGGGCTAAATCAGGGTCTTCAGCATCTGTCCTTCAGAACAAATATTCCCACTTATGCAGCATCAATTATGATGCCCCATCCCTGGAAGTGTTCAAGGGCAGGTTGAATGGGGCTTGGGGCAACCTGGTCTAGTGGGAGGTGTCTCTGCCCATGGCAGAGTATTGGGACTAGATGATCTTTAAGGTCCCTTCCAATCCAAATCAGTCTGGGATTCTATGATCTCTGAACAGCACGTATCTCCAGCTAGGAAGAGTTGCCTGTGACAGGAACACCATCAGGGTGGGTGTCCACTCCAGTGCTGGAGAACCCTCCCTTGACCAACACACCTCTTTGGCAGACAATCAGCCTGGTTCTTTGGCTTCACTCTTTCCCTCCAGACAGAGCCACCTCTCTTCCAGACATTAGCTCACAGGGAAACTGGCCATTTTCCTCCGTTAAATTCACCGCATTACTCCAGGATATGACCTTAAGGTTTGCCTGCTGAGGGATTGTCTTTATCTGTCTGTCCCATGGCCACCATTAGCCTCACTGAAGGAAGTGGAGGCACAGCAGCTAGTGGCCAGCAATTGGAGGACAGACTAGCTTCGTGGCTGAAAGTCACTGAGCACTGAGTTTTACTCCTGGACCATGTCTTTCCCATTCCAGGGCCAGAGGGGTGAGGTGGCCAGAACAGCACATTGCTCTCCAGAGCTGCCACTTTGGCCTTTTTGGAAAAAAACAATGGGGTTGCAGAGAGCTAGGGGGTGTTGCTTTGTGACTGCATGGGACAAATGCCATCAGCCAGCCCAGGGTGTGCCAGCTAAGAGGACAGCAGGCTGAGCACTGCAGAAGAAAAATCACCAGAGATATTTTTACATCAGCCATTTCTTAGGTACTGCTGCAGCCCACCTCTGTGCTTGCTTGCAACGTGAGTGGAAGCAGAATTTTTTTCCCCCAATGCAAATCACTGGCATCTCTGAAGTGCAAGTTGCCATGGAAACCATTTTGTCTGTGTCCCACGTTGCCCACATGCACTCGGAAGAAGCTGCAGAAGCAAAATGGCTGTTGTGTAATGCCGCAGGGTCTCAGCATATGAGGGGCTTGCGTGCCACTCAGCAGCCTTCCAGCCATGAAACCCTCTCCAAGAAGCTGTGAACAAGCAATGGAACCCATGGAGGTTATGACATGCTCTGTGAGAGAAGGAAAATGGCCCCACCTCACCTTAACTCTTGCAGTGCTTTGCGTGGAGCTCCACACTGATCTGGCTGTGCTCTCAGCACAGACTTCCAGGCATGTTTTAGCTTTTTCAGTGTCACTGTGTCATTCCTCCTCCTCCATGCATGGATATGAGGGCCTTGTGGTCTTCATGTGGTGTGGCTCTGTCCACCCTGAGGGGCCCGAGTGCTGTGTTGAAGGGACAAAGGGTGCAAGTTCAAGAGCTTTACATACCTATCCTTAGACTGCACACAATGGACTTCATCCCTTCCTCTGCTTACCAGGTACATTTGCAGCAGGTTGTTTGGGAAGGAAATGTTTTGGAGGGGTTTATATAGACCCGGACCCTGGTGGAGGTGGTGGCAGAAGAATAATAAAGGCAAGACTTGGCTATGGTAGGGGACTTAGCAGAGAAGATGAAGGTAAAAGACAGGCTTTGGAATTTCATTTGACTTGCTCACCTTGGAGTGCAAAAGGTCTTTGCTCTTTATTATCTTGAGTTCCCTGTGGGGAGAAAAAGGAATGTGGTTATTGAGCCACTTCAGGAATCAGACAACTATACTCAGGAGCCAGGGTCTTCCCCCTTTGCCTCCATTCATTTCCTGTCTCCACAGACTCTTGTTCCTGACACGGTTGCAGAGCTCTGAGCAGTGCCTGTACCCTCTCAGGTCATGCCTCCCACAGGCCATGTTGTCCTGGCACCAGGACCTGCCTGGATCACACCCTCCTGCAGCCAGGCTCAGCCAGCACAGATGTTTTCACTGCACAACTTCCACTCTTGCTGCATTCTCAGCCTCTTTGATCATCTGAAGGCCATGGGTGCCTGCAGGGTCCCCCAGGGTGGAAGCTGTGTCACTGGCAGGTAAAATGGCAGCCACCAGCTGATCCTTGAGAGGACTCTGTAGCGAGCAAAGGTCTTTGCTTTTCCTGTCTCTGCCTCCTGGCAGATCATGGCAACCTTCTTAGCTGTGGTTTGACACAAGAACTTAACACAGTTGCCTGCTAGCAATTAGTATGTGCATAGTGTGATCCAGCTCTTTATGTCTGGCATCTTCTGGATGTTGGGGAGTTGGATAAGAGCATGGGACTGATGTGTGTGTTGTGTCCTGGTGCCTGAAAATAGTGCAATTCCTCCCCTGGCCAGAGTAAGTCAGCATAAGACCCAGAGAATTCAGGGAAGCAGCACTGGACCCAGCTGGAAAAGTCATCTGCCTTGGGGTAAGGCATCAGTCCCAGCTGTGGAAAAGATAATCTAGAATTTAATAGAAGAGGAAATAAAGCACAAGGAATATGTGATTTGTGCCAGTCATCATGGAGCTGCCAAACCAAATTCTTCTTTTGAGAAAGAGAAGACTCCAGGGAGACTGTAAAGCACCTTCCAGTACCTGAAGGGGCTCCAGGAAAGCTGAGGAGGGACTTTGGACAAGGTCATGGAGTGATAGGACAAGGAGTAAGGGCTTTAAACTGGAAGAGGGGAGATTTAGACTGGATATTAGGAATAAATTCTTCATTATGAAGGTGGTGAGACAGTGGCCAAGGTTGCCCAGAGAAGCTGTGGCTGCTCCATCCCTGGAAGTGTTCAAGGGCAGGTTGGATGGGGCTTGGAGCAACCTGGTCTAGTGGGAGGTGTTCCTGTCCATGGCAGGGGGGTTGGGACTGGAGGATCTTTAAGGTCCCTTCCAACCCAAACCAGTCTGGGAATCTGTGATTCTATGAAAGTTAAAAATCAGTTGATACCAGTAACCACACAGCTATAACATGGCCTGTGGAAATGCTTTTTAAATTCAGATGCAAAGGCATAAGAGTGGTTAATCTAGGGTATAAAACAAGGAAAGCACACACTGACCAGCTTTGGCAGAGCTCCCTAAGAGCAGTTGGTGAAGAACTACAATGGGATGGAGGAATTACTGAAGGTACGAAAGGATTTGTGGTGTGGTTGGTACTGCAGGATCTGTGCCTGTGCTCTGGAAGCAATTGCTGATGATAAATCTGTGAGATAGCAAATAATGATGCCAAATAACTTGGATTGTTTGGTAAAAAGAGTACTGAAACATATTTTAAGATAGTCAGTGCAAAGCTATGTCAGTACAAGTGAATATTATTGGTCCTGCCCTTAGGACAGGACTGCTGATGCAGTGGAAACATTGACTGGGAAGAAGGTCTCTCATATTTTTCAGGGGGCCAGAGATCATGGATTGCAAAACAAAATGGAGTGAATGTTGTCCCTGGATGCACCCCAAGGGGTCAGAGCAGCAGTTGACAGTGGCTCGAGCCCCTGTAGGAAGCACTGGGGCACCCCAGATGGCAAAGCTGCCACAGATCTGGGGATTGCAGCTTTACAAAGAGGCTGAAAAAATGGGGAAAGGGGCCCCTGAGAATATTTGGAGAAAAACTTCTCAGGAGCTGCAAAAGAAGAGGTGAAAGTGGATGGAGTCAGAGCATGCTGGCTGCAGTATCAGGTGTTGCTGGCCAGGAGCAATGATCAACAACTGCCTCTGCTCCAGCAAAGCTAGGGAAAGCAGAGGGTGATGACAGAGGAGATGACAGGTCCTGTGCCCTGGGTACCTCACAGGCAGAGGACACCCACCTTGGTGGCTCTCTGCTGTGTGACCAACACAGTGATGACCTAGGAGAGGAATGAAGAATGGCACTAAACCCTGGTGTGAGGCCCAGGAGGGCAGCGGGTGGCAGACAATGGACAATGGAGGGGTGCAGGGACACCCCCCCACCAGCCCCTCCCCACCCACCTGGAGGCTGGTGCAGGGTGTTCCCCAACACTGGGAGATGCAGTTTGTGTGAGCAGCTGGGACATGGCAGGAGGATGACCTTGTCACAGTCACTGCCCTCCAGCCAGACTGGCAGGCAGTGGTTGGTGTCTCAGAGCAGGGTGCCCAAAGATCTTATTTCTGTGGTGTGGGAGCTGCAGGGAGCAATGGGGTGGAGACCAAGGTGAAGGTGTCTGAGCAGCCCTGTGACCTGAGCTGTTGCTGTTATCTTCTGGCCCTGTCTCCAGCCCTTTTCCAGATGACACCCAGGATGAACTGCAGGCCCCACACAGGGCCTGTGCTCTCCCTAAATGCTTTCTCAGCCGAGAGAGGCTCAGCCCAGCCTACTTTGCAGTTCAGATGTGGTTTCTGGAATCACCAGGCAGCACAGAGCTGGTGCAGCACAGAGCTGCCCTGCTCTGGGCATCCGTGGTGGCTTTGCTTAGCTCTTCTCACAGGGCACTAGATCTAGGGCTCTGAGGACCTTTGCCACCCTCCCTAGAACAGTGTGTGTCACCCTGGGAGCCCCTGTCATCATAGGAAGAAGCTGCAGCCTCACCCTGTGCCAAGTGATGAGAACTGAGATCTCTGCCCTTCTCCCATCACTGCCTCACCCATGCAGAGGAGCATTCCCATAATTCTTCAGCTCTTTGCTGTCATCTAAGGCAGCAACGCCACAGGGCAGGGGGGGAGTCACACCAAGACACAAGCAATTAAGCTGGTGTCAGACACCAAGAGGTTCCCAAGTGGGCAAAGCAATATTCAGGTGACTGGTAAGAGCATGGGACATGGAACATTGATGGCCACAGGCGAAGATGGATGAGAAACACAGAAACAACTTCTGTGGAATCAGGAGGAGCTGGATGCACAGAAACACACAGTCAGATGTGCAGGAGTGGGCAGGAATTTCCACTGGGATAATTTTCTAAAGGAAAACCCAGCATTCATGTGTTTGAACTGTTCTGCGGGGAAATTTCATATTGAGCAAATTCCAATTTTCTGCTGGAAAACCAGCCAAGAGGTGGCTGGGCTTCAGCTGCCTGCACATTGTGTCCCAGGGGATGGCACAGCTTGTCCCCAGGGATTTCTAGTCCCCTTGGACTGCTGCATAGCAGAGGCTGGAAGGGAGCTTGGAGAGATCAGCCGCTGCCTGGGGGCTTCCTGCACGTCTTCACCTCGGGGGTTGCTGGAGCCCAGGGTGATGCAGTCACTGGGGCAGAGTGGCTGGAGATGGAGCATCAGCCCCCGTGCAGCCCCTGGTGCTCCAACATGCCCAGCCCACTGTGCTGGAGCTCAGTCTAACAGATTGAGAGTCCAAGGGGAAGCTTGTCTTTGGGATGTGGCTTCCTTGCTTCACAAGGTGGAGCTGACATCACTTCCTTCATCTCCAGGGACTCTCTGGGGACACTGGAACACCAGAAGCTGCTGTTGCACCAATAACGTGCCACCCTTTCATTGCAAGATGTGGTGGTTTGTGCCTGTGGAGCACCTTTCTCAAGCAGAAATGGGGCCACCATTTGAAGAGGCTGGAGGGGCCAAATTCCCTGGTAAAGTGGCCATATGAGGTTCTCCAGGTGTGTCTTCCCAGTAGAGCCCAGGTAATTACAAGCCTCCTTGATAGGTAGAGGTGCTCGACCAAGTGGAGGCTGAGACCTCTGAGCATGCCCAACCTCTTTGGGCTTTGATGAAGCTGAAAAGAGGAAAGCAAAAGGGGGACAATGACAGATGAAGTGACCTGGAACTTTAACCCTTCCAGAAACAGCTGTCATCAAAACAGGATGTTGCCTTCACAATGATGGGTGCAGAACCATGCAAGAGTTCCCACCTCTGAACCCCACCTTTGGGAGGAGGCAGCAAACATCTCAGCAAGCATCTCACTGTGTGCATCCCTGAGGCTCCTGTCACCCTCCCAGGAGCCCAACCCAAGGCTCAGAGCTTCCCTGGCATAGAATCATAGAATCATGGAATCATAGAATCATAGAATCCTAGGGGTTGGAAGGGACCTCGAAAGATCATCTAGTCCAACCCCCCCTGCCAGAGCAGGGTCACCTAGAGCACATCACACAGGAACATGTCAGGCAGGTTTTGAATGTCTCCAGAGAGGGAGACTCCACAACCTCCCTGGGCAGCCTGTTCCAGTGCTCTGTCACTCTCACAGTAAAAAAGTTTTTTCTGATATTCACCTTGAACCTCCTATGCTCCAATTTGCACCCATTACCCCTTGTCCTATCACTGGTCATCACTGAGAAAAGCTTAACTCCATCTCCCTGACACTCACCCCTTACATATTTGTAAACATTGATGAGGTCACCCCTCAGTCTCCTTTTTTCCAAGCTAAAGAGACCCAGCTCCCTCAGCCTTTCCTCATAAGGGAGATGTTCCACTCCCTTCATCATCTTAGTAGCTCTGTGCTGGACTCTTTCAAGCAGTTCCCTGTCCTTCTTGAACTGAGGGGCCCAGAACTGGACTCAATACTCCAGATGCAGCCTCACCAATGCAGAATAGAGGGGGAGGAGAACCCGGGGCTTGGTGCTGCCCCAGACGGATGTGGATCTGTTTCCCAGTAGTGAACCATGTCAAGGACCTCTCAGGACCCTCACTACTTCATGCTGCTGCTGGGAAGTGTTCATGTCTCTTTAAAAGTGAATGTTCCAAACTTTGGGAGAACAGAAAATTTAGACAGCTGTTTTCCAACCTGCCAGTTGTGGCTTAAAAGACACCAAACCTGATCGACAAGAGGCATACGGCCTCAGGAGCAGCTTTGGAGGGTGCTGAGCAAGCCAGAGAAAGCTGGAGCTGGCCCAGTTGTGTCACTGTAGTTTGAGGGGCAGGAGCTGAGTGTCACCAGAATTTCTGCTGCACTGGCTGTGTCTCAGCTCAGGAGCCAGCTGGCAGGCAGGAGAGTGGAGCCTGGGCATGTTCTATTGCCTGCCAGAAAGGATAATTGGTGGGTTGGGGCTTCAAGGCAAGCTCCAGAGCACAGGAATGTGACAGCAAATGTGTCTCCTCAAGAGCTGTGCCCTCCTGTCCTGTGGGGCTGGTAGTTGCTGAACGAACAAAATCTTGTTGCCAAGGTCAGATAGAAAGACTGATTGCACGAATTTTAGTATGAAACCAGCCTAAAAACAAGTGAAAACATGAGGAGACAAGGCTAAACAGCACTGGTCTTGAAGAAGACACTTTCAATCTCATCTCCTTCCCTGAAGGTATCTATAATGTAGCTAGAAGTCAGCACATCTGGAAAGTGAGTCAGTGTCCAGGTGGGCTTCCTGGAAAGGTGAACACACAGGGAGTGTGATCCATCTCCTGAGAAATGCCATTGAGAGTCTTTGTGGTCAACAACCCACCTCTCCAAGTCTTCATCCTCCTCCTGCAGTCCTGGGACCTGTTCTTTTCTTCCCATTTCAGTCTCCACTTCAAGTCTCAGCCCTGATTTAGTGCAAAGATGTGCTGGGAGGTCCCAACCAGTCTGAGAATTTCCAAGACCAGCTGACCACCCCATTGCTCCTTTACTTATTTTTCTAGAGAGTTCAGCTTCTTGTTGCCAACCTCTTGAAGCAGATGAGTCCTCTCTACCATGACCACTGCTCCTGTGTGTGTCAAACCAGGGGAGTGAAGCATTTCACCCTTAGGTCGTTAGTTCAGGAAACTGCAAAGCATTTGGAATTGGGGTTTGTCCATGGTGAAAGGTGTTCAGCATCTGTAAGCACTTCCTCCAGCTGCTGCCAAGTGCTGCAGCACAGCTCAGTTGCTACGTACCAGTGAGAAGACTCTGTATATCCTAAAAATAAAACCAGTGGCATTAGCCACAGTTACCTCACCAACACTTAATTATACTCACTTTACATAATTTACAGCAACATTTACTGCTTCTTGGACTCAAAGGTTCTGGCTTCCTCCTTTTCTGTTTCCCAGCTGCCTTGGGACAGTCCCCTGGGTGTCATTGACTGGCTTTGCCTGAGAAGTTAAGGATGAGAAGGAAATCTCTGCACTGAGCTTAGTTGAAAAAGCATGAAAGCATGTCAACCTTTTCCAGCTGTATCAGCTCATCTAATAGAAAATACTCTTGTCCTCTATGGACCTTGCTTCTTTTATACACTTAGATCATCCTGCCTACAAAAGCATTAATACCAATTATTCCTAAGGTTACATTTATCTTTCTGAGCAGTGTGGGCCAGTGAGTAGATGTATTCACAGACCAAGTTTAGTAGTCAGATCTCCTTCTGAGTGCCAAGTAACAGCCAACCCACAGGAGATATGGGTCTTCACCACGTGTGTTCCTTTCACTGGCAGACACTGCTGTTTGCCTGTCAGTCACCGAGAGATGTGCAAGGTTTCTTTTGCAGTTGTCCACAGGCAACTTCACATTTTACCATAGTGAATAATTTAGAATCACCTTAATCAGATGATGTAGACATCTGTTTATCCCATTTCCAGGTTCTGCAGAAATAAATGCATACTACTCCCTGTTGTAACAGCTGAGCATCCATTCCTTGTCTTCTCTCCAGTTACAGAAGCAGAGTGGGTCTCTTCTGCTATTCCAGGATTATTTAAGGACCAACATAACTTAGAGGAAGTGCCTTGAAAAGCCCAGTGAACAAAGTATGAACTTTTTCATTTATTTGCTGACTTCTCAGACCTATTTGTGAGACGTGACATCTCTGTGCAAACAGGGTGATGACCCTTCCCCAGCAGAGCACCTTCATTCTTCTGTCCCTCAGCTGCAGCATCTCCTGGGTTTTCCCAGCACAGTACTGAGACTCATCGGTCTGCCAGTCCCCAAACCACCCATCAAGTCTTTGGTTTTGTGCAATCAATGTGCTAATTTGGTGCTTTATGCCCTTAGTAAGTTGGTCTTGAAAAATCTGTCCCTGACCTGCCTTATTTTGAGTCGATCCTTCCCTTGGCTGCTTCCCCCCTTTCCCCCCTTCAGACAGGACTGGCAGCCTCTCTTCGAAGGATCCCTGTTCCCTTCCAATGTCTGTGTTCAATCTCCTGCTCTTCTAGAGCAGGTTTCCAGTAGGTTATTTAGATATTCCTGAATCTTCCATGTGAGGTCCTCAAGCAATTCCCCATGCTTGAATTCACCCTTTTAGCTGCTCCTTTTGCTTCAGGCAGATGCTCCATCTCTGTGTACTTTTCCCTTTTCAGTTACCCAGGACTAGGGTGGGTATTTTGGGTGGCTGCTTCTCCTAAAAATCTCTGACTATGTCTACATGACAGGTGACTTTTCCATAGTTACTCCTTGAACCTGTGCAATTCTCTGCACTCAATCAAGCGTTACTTCTCTGCCTCACTCTGCCAGCCAGTTGGCACCCTCCAACAGCCCTCCTTGCCTGTGCCCTGGTTTGTCCCCTCTGCAAGGATGGCATCCAAGCCCTTTGTCACCCCTGTTTGCTGTGCTGGCACCTCTCTGAGCTGCTCTTGAGCTCTGAGAGACCTGTCAGGGTCCTGTCAGGTGCCCGATGGCAAAGCTAGCACCATGTTCCCCCTTGCTAAGCCCAGGATAGCAGCTCAGGAGGATGCTGTGGTAATTATTGATCTAATTAACACTTCTAATGGATTTAAGAGCACCCTTTTGAGGAAGATTGTTTTTCCTCACATGCATGTGGTATTCCCTTTGCTGCACCTTGTGCTCATTGCCTCTTTGCTGTGTGGGCTCCCCCCACTCCTTGGCCACCTGACCCAGTGTCTCCACCACCCTCACACTGGGGAACATCTTCAAAATGCTAAAGTATTTCTTCCTAAATTCTAATTTAGGCTAAACATCAGTATGTGGCTGTTAATGCTCTAATATTCATCTGCAGGGTGAAGGGCCCTGGCACAACTGCTCACTGCTCTGGGATGTCTTTCAAAGCCCAGCAGTGAGCTGCTGGCCACCACACCCTGGGCACTGGCAGCTGCCCCCCAGCTTTCACAGAATCACAGAATAGTCCTGGTTGGAAAGGACCTCTGAGATCACCGAGTCCAACCATCATAAAAAACTCAAACAAATAAACAAAAAAACCCACCACACAACACACGACCCACCCCCCACCCCCACACACACAAAAAAAAACCCCAAAAAAACCACCACACACACTCCACCAAATAACACCTACAAAACCCCCCCCCCCTACAATCTCAGCCACTAGAGCATGCCCTGAAGTGTCACATCTACACATTTCTTGAACACCTCCAAGGATGGTGAGTAAACCATCTTCCTGGGCAGCCTGTTCCAGTGCCTGGTCACTCTTTCAATAAATAAATTCTTCCTAATGTCCAATTTAAACCTCCCCTGCTGCAACTTCAGACCTTTTCCTCTGGTCCTGTCATTATTTGCCTGGGAGAAGAGCCCAACACCCACCTCACTGCAACCTCCTTTCAGGGAGCTGTAGAGGGTAATGGGGTCTCTCCTCAGCCTCCACTTCTCCAAACTAAACATCCCCAGTTCCCTCAGCCACTCCTCGTATGACTTGTTCTCCAGACCCTTCACCAGCTTGGTTGCCCTTCTCTGGACACGCTCCAGCTCCTCAGTGTCCTTCTTGTAGTGAGGGGCCCAGAACTGCACACAGGGCTCGAGGGGCAGCCTCACCAGTGCCCAGTACAAGGGCAGAAATCACCTCCCTACTCCTGCTGGCCACACTGTTCCTGATGCAGGTCAGGATGCTGTTGGCCTTCTTGGCCACCTGGGCACAAGCTGGCTCTTGTTTATCCTGCTGTCAACCAGCACCCCCAGGTCCTTTTCTGCTGGGCAACTCTCCAGCCACCCTTCTCCAAGCCTGGAGAGTTGCCTGGGGTTGTTGTTGTGAAATGCAGGACCAGGCACTAGGCCTTGTTGAATCTCATACAACTGGCCTTGGCCCAATTCAGCCTGTCCAGGTCTCTCTGAAGAGCCTTCCTACCCTCAAGCAGATCGACACTCCCACCCAATTTGGTGTCATCTGCAGACTTACTGAGGGTGCACTCAATCCCCTCATCCAGATCATTGATAAAGACATTGAACAAGACTGGCTCCAAAACTGAGCCCTGAGGGACACCACCAGTTAGATTTGACCCCGACTCTCTGGGCCTGGCCAGCCAGCCAGTTTTGTACCCAGTGAAGAGCACACTTGTCTGTGCCACGTTTCACCAACTGCTCCAGGAGATGCTGTGGGAGATGGTGTCAAAGGCCTTACCAAAGTCTAGGTAGACAACATCCACAGCCTTCCCCTCATCCGCCTCTCCTTCCCTGCCTATCCCTTCTGAAGAGCTTATATCCATTCATTGCAGCATTCCAGTCTGGACAGTCATCCCACCACGTTTCCATGATGGCAACTACCTCATAGCTGTCCTGCTGCACAATGGCTTCCAGCTCATCCTGTTTGTTGCCCATGCTACGTGCATTAGTGTAGATGTACTTGAGCTGGGCTACCGATTTCCCCCCATCCTTGGCCCTTTACAGCTCATCTCTGGTGGGCCTGGTTTTGTGGGCCTGGTTTCATGGCCCTTTTTGCAGGCAACAAATGCCTCCTGTCTGCAGTCCCCGGCAGCGGCACTGGCCCCGACTCTGGCAGCTGCCTGGTGCCATCTCGTGGTTAAATAACTTCTCCAGAGCCACCCGATTTCTGTCCTGACACTGCTTTTCCACTAGAAAGGATGGAAAACATCAAGTGTGGGTTTCCAGCAAGGTGTTGTTGCATGTCTTTGCACAGGCAGGTGCCTGCAACGTTGGGTGAAAGCACCAGTTGGTGCTGCCTGTTCAGCAGAGGCTGAGCACTGTGTGTCCTACCTGACCCCACCTCACGTGGGGGTGTTGTTTTTCCAACCTCATAACCTCCTGTTCCTGCAGGAGAACTGCTGTCTGCCTTTTGCACCCAAGGTGGCTGAGCATACAGGTGGTCACTGCTGCCTGCCCTCACCTCAGGGCTCCCCTCCGGCCAATGAGTCTCAGGCGATGGCATCGAATGCCTGTTCCACAGCTGGCAGTTTGGAGGAGAAGATGGAAAAATGCACCAACATCCTGCATGTTGCAAAACCTGATCATCCCCCAGATTCACAGAAAGCACCCTTAGAAAGAGTAGTGCTGTGTGGCCTCATTAAAAGCTACTTTGTTAGGAGAAGTGTTCATTATAACTCCAATACAGCACCCTGATTTTCCTCCTGTGTTGTCTATATTGGGGCAGAGTGTTCCAGTGCCCTTTCCTATGTTAGATGATAACTGGGGCTTGAGTCTAGTTAAATAACCACCCATCTTGATTGTGACAGTCCTACAACTCCTGCATTTATTCAGCAAGCAGGGTGTGGAAGGAGGTTTTTAACTCTGAGTCATCCACTGCACCCGCCGGGATGGAGCTGAGGAGCTGCGGGTTTCACAAGTGATTCTGTGCTCTGTCGTGACAGCTCACACCACGTCAGTGTTTAAATCTGTCGCATTAGCATGACAGAACAGTCTCTCAATGGCATTTCTTTCTCCTTTTAAGGCTTGAAGGGAACTGTTGGTTACAATCCAGGAAAGCTCTTCGCACACACCTACCACTGAGATGTGGTTTGCGTTGACTGTGTAGGAAGAATATCTTACTTAAAGGTCACATGTAACAACTACTTGATCTGGTTGCACTAATTAAAGTCACCAATTTGAAATGTGGATGAACCCAGCAAACAGGCTTACCTTGAGTTTCTTGGCCATCTTAGTTATTTTCGCCCCAGTTCAACTTTCTCTGGTTGGCATAGATTGTGATAGCAATGAAATAATTGATCAGAGGCAAAATTCTGTCTTTCTACGAAACAGATTATTTTTTTTCCAAAATGGAAGAGACATTCCATCCATATCTAATAAGATAAAAAATTTATAGATCTCACCAAACAGCATTTTTTTTTTTTTTGAGATAAAATATTAATACTGTATTTTTTTCCTATAAATGCTAACTTGGGAGCTGCATTCCAATGAAAATTCGGTTCCAAGTAATGAGCAAAGATGTGTTGCATCATAAAATGAGAATGAATATTCTGGAGCAAATGCTTGTCCAGATGCGTTGTTTCATCTGAAACAGCATATTCAGAGTCATTGTTACCCATTGTTATTGGAGAGCAAAACTGCAGCCAGCTGCCCCACTCTCAGCACAACCCAACTCTGTCAGGTTGATATAAAGGATTTAAAAGCCATCTGTGCTCATGCAGAGAGATATTCTGGAGATCTTGATGGGAAGCTCCTCTGGTCCTGGGTTTGCAGGGGCTGGCCAGCTGGGCAGGAAAGGCACAGAGCCCAACCTGGGGCTGGGTGGAGCTGGGGAAGGGGCTGGAGCACAAGTCTGCTGAGGAGCAGCTAGGGGGACTGGGGGTGTTCATCCTGGAGAAAAAAGAGGCTTGAGGGGAGACCTTCTGGTTCTCTACAACTGCCTGAGAAGAGGATGGAGTGGGGGGGGTCAGTCTCTTCTCCCAAGGAAGAAATGGTAGAACAAGAGTAAATGGCCTCAAGTTGCACAGGGGAGGTTTAGGCTGAATATTTGGAACAACTTCTTCCTTGAAAGGTTTGTCAGGCCCTGGCACAGGCTGCCCAGGGTGGAATCCCCATAGAATGTGTGGGGTTGGAAGGGACCTTTAAAGGTCATCTAGCCCAGCCCCCCCTGCAGTGCACAGGCACCTTTTTAACTGTATCACATTTCTCAGAGCCTTCTCAAGCCTGACCTTGAATGTCTCCAGGGATGGGGTCTCCAACACCTCTCTGAGTAACCTGTTCCAGTGCTTCACCACCCTCATTGTAAATAATCCCATTCCTGGAGGGATTTCAAAGCCATGTAGATGTGCTGCTGTAGATGTGGTTTAGCAGTGGCCTTGGCAGTGCTGGGTGAACAGGTGGACTTGATGTTCATAAAGATCTTTTCCAACCAAAATGATTCTGTAATTCTGTGTCTGCGTGGGGGCAGATGAAGCCCTCTTCAGAACATAATGAGCTGCATCCCACCCAAAGCACCAGATTTTCTCAATCAGAAATGGCAGCGAAGGTCTCCTGCCCCCTCTGCTACTCATTGACTGAAAGAGAAACACAACTTCTCCTGTAATTTCAACTCCCACAGGACTGAACAAGGCTGAGTAATAAGGAAATGCTCTCCTCTGTGCTGGTTAGCAAAGGAGAAAAAAATGAAGGCAAAAGGCTTCCAATCCAGTAGAGGCTGCATTTTCTGACAACTGAGCAAACTGAAACGTCAAACTTCGTTTCACTGGAAAGAACGCAAATAAATTCTTACAGCAACACCTGATGCTGCAGTATTGAAACAGAGAATGACTTGAACTCGAGAGGTAGAGATGGCTTTTAATCTCTACACATCTGTAACTAAAAGCATCTCCTTTTAGCTCACAAAAACTAGAGGAGAGTCCATTGATGCAGCAGATATTTATTATTTGAACAGTTTTCAGAGTCGAAAGAAGGCTGCAGAGCAGGCAGCCATGCTCCTGCCCTCCAAGACTTATGCAAAACACCCAACTGAAATAAAGTTGATTTAAGCAAACTCTCTTCAGTGAACTTCAGAAGCTGTTCTTCTTCAGCAGCCTGAAAGCTGGCAAGGGCCATCAGAGAGTCTGTGCCACATGGATGTCACCCATGAAGACAATCTCTGAGCTACAATTAGGATGAGGTGATCCTTAGCACCAATGTCAGCTTTGGAGATGCCACTTTGAATCCTTTCTTTCCTCTGCAGTGCCAGATTTTGCAAGGGGCTGGACCTGGTCATCCTGTGAGGTGAAGGGGATGCTGTTGCTTTGGTACCAGTGCCAAGGGGTCGGGTGGAGGGGGGGGGGCAGTGCCTGAACAGCAGGAGATCCCCACCAAGGAGAGGGTGATGGAGCACTTGGTCAAGATGCACATCCAGGTAGGGAGCCCCATCCCTCCGTGGGAGGCATCCACACCTGGGTCCTCTCCAGTAGTCCACTTCAGGGACATCTCCTGCCAGGTACCCCAGTCAGGGATCTCCTCCCAGTTCACAAGGCCCTGCCTGTGCCCAGTGTCACCGCTGCTGCCGGCAGAGCTCAGACCTGCAAATACTTCCCTGTGCCACACACCAAGAACATGGCATATGTTCCCTGGACATGGACTGTGGGCTTCTCGAGTAGAGAGCAGATGTTCTGGGTACTTTAAGGGAATCTGTTAATTTGCTTTGACTTGTAACTTATCTAACTAAACCAAAAGATTCTCTAAGAACTGCTGCACTCCGTGGCAGGAAGCTTTTCAACTCACCCATCACCAGAACGAGAATGTGCAGTTATTTTGTTGTTAATCTTCACAATCACCATCCCACGCTGAGAAATGTGCCATGGAGAACAAAACGGCTGTTGCCTCCATCGGGTCTCAGTGAAAATGAGTCTGGAAAAGGGGAATGGCTCCATGGCACTGCAGGGAAGGGACTGTGGCCGTGATCCTCAGAGGGAGCTGGGGCAGCTGTGGGGGAGGCTCCTCTGGGAGAGCAATTGGAGGCAGCAACAGTCTTGAAAATGGGGAATCCTTTGGGATTTTGGACCCTGGGAGATTTTTATCTACTTGCCACTGAGCAGAACAGTTCTATTTGTAAAAATCAGTGACAAAAATGGCCCTTATTGACCCCTTGTCTCCAATGGCAGCGCCTGCCTGCTGACTGAGTCACGACTAAGGTGAGTGAGTTAGAATGAAATGTAGAATTATTAGAATCACAGAATTGTTCTGGTTGGAAAAGACCTTTAAGATCACCAAGTCCAACCACAACCCAGCTCCACCGAGTCCAGTGCTTAAACCACATTCCTCAGCACCACATCTATAGGTCTTTTAAATACCTCTAGGGATGGTGATTCAACCACCTCCCTGGGCAGCCTGTGCCAGTGTTTATAACCCTTTCAGTGAATAAGTTTCTTCTAATACCAAATCTAAACCTCCCCTGATGCAACTTGAGGCCATTTCCTCTTCTTTTATCACTTGTTCCTTGGGAGAAGAGACCAACCCCCTTGCTCCAACCTCCTCTCTGGCAGTTGCAGAGCCAGAAGGTCTCCCCTCAGCCTCCTTTTCTCCAGGCTGAACACTCCCAGTTTCCTCAGTTGATCCTCATGAGTCTTGCACTTTAAAAGAAATGAAGAAGGTGCATGAGACACAGGAGATGAAGCTCTGGGAGTGGGCAGAGATGAGAGAAGCAGAGAGAATTTGGGAGACTGATGGGACAATGATGTTTATTTCATGTCTACTTTTCAGTGCAGGCCACTGTTCACTGGTCTGTACTGGGCCAGTCTGTGCTGCTAGTGACATATTGTCGGCAGGCTGGTGGGGCTTAAGGGGTTTAAAATCTGTGAAATCTAGTCTAGGAGCACAAACACAAAAATGCTTTATTCCTTACAATTATCACAGGGCCAAGGAAGGACTCATTTGGAGTCCCGGCCTGTGCAGCTGCAGAAGTTAACATGCACAGACCTCTGTGAGCTTAAAGTGAACTCTGCATTTTCTGAGCTTCATGTTTAAATTATTCCTGTGCACTAGTTAAGAATGAGCCCCAGGTCAATCTGTGCTGAGGCCCCTTCCTCCACCCACTTGGCTGCCTCTTGCTGTGTCCTGTACCTGTGAACATCCCTCCCATGCTTGGGGTGGCCTGGGGGCCTGTGCTGCCATTAAATCCAGGCAGCTCCACCCATGGCAGCTCTTGCCAATGGAAAATTGTTCCCCAACAGCAGGGAATCCCTGAGGCCGTGGCCGACAAGGCTCACCTGGCTTTTCTCCACAGAGCAGCTATTCTGAGCAGAACCAACCAGAGATACACAAAGTCCAAGCTGTGGGATTTTATGAAGCCCATCTGGAAGGTAAGACCCAAGCACCCCTCTAAGCCATTAGGAGGTCAAAGTCTTTCAAACCAGGTCCTCTTTCTGTGTCAAAGCATCTGCCCCACCTCATCCACTCTGCTGCATTCCCCTGTCTTCAGATCCAGTCTCTTTTCTGAGGGTTTTAGCTGGACTCTCTCATCTGTGCTCATCTCTAGATGGTCTTCACCATCTCGCTGCTACCTCCCCTTAGGCCATTCTCTGTCTCTCTAAAACCACCAGAGCAGGAACCTGCCACTGCAGCCCTCTGGCAGTGCAGGGTCCCTCACCCCATCGGCAGCATCCCAGGTGAGGGTGTGCCCTGCAGCTACTGCACCCTCAGTGTTTCACTCCTTATTTAACAACTGATCTCATGTTCGTGGTTGTTGTTCTTCACCATTTTCTGGGGCATCTTTGCATGGGAGAAGCCATTCTGCAGCTGACCCGTGCTGTCCTGCTCCAGGAGCCACAAGGTGTCTCCAGCAAGGAATGTAAAGGCACAGCAGGAGTTTGGACAAGGAGCATTGCCCAACCCAACCGCCTGAGCCTTTTGGGGACCTGAGAGCACTGACAGGTCTTAGTGGCCCTGACCAGCCTCACCTAGGGTGTTCATCCACTCCCTTCCCACAGCCCAGAAGCCCCATTTCAGCTCAGCTCAGGACCTTCAGTTCCTATCCCAGGAGGTCTCCATGCCCATGTCTGGCTGCTCTGACCTCTGACCACAGGCTGATGTCCCAGCTTGACCTCCACCCAGTCCCATGACTGAGCCTGAACTCTGAGCTATAGTTTCTTCATTACTAAGGCTAAAATAGTTGTGCTCTGTTAAGGCAGAAATTAGAGAATTGGGAAATAAGACGGGATTAATTTAAGCCTCTTATTTAAAACCTTATTTATCCTTATTTATCCTTTTAAATGGGTCTAGCAAAAAGCACAATTCAGTGCTTGGAGATGCTGGCATGCCAAGGAGATCTGTCCTGTGGTCTTCGATGCCCCTTGGCTATACATTATCCACTTTATATATTTAGATTTTCAAACAAATCCCAACTCCTGTCTGTTAGGATGTGTGGGCATCTCATCTTATTGTTCATTGAAATCCCTTTCACCTCAAATCTGCTGCAAAGCTCCAGCTATTCTTACTATTATACTCTGATAGTTGTACTTCTTGTGGCTTATCTTCACACTTGATGACTAGCCAATAGAGTTCATCCAATTGCCAAACCTACTGTCATTCCATGTCTTTGGGTGTTGTTTTTTCCCAGCTAACAAATTCACGACAAATTTTCTAATTCTCAAGCAGAGCTATTTTTTTGCTTTCTTTTTTTTTTGTTTTTGAGGAGGGTGAGAGGCAAGGTTAGACAATCCCAAAGGACAGCAGAACAGGTCAAAGAAAAGGATACGTGAAGGGTGGTGGACGAGGTACCTTGGATTTTCCAGCAGTAGGCCTGGTCTCCTTCTCCTCTGAGCCGTGGACTATAGACTTGTTCCACCTGGGACAATTCCTCAGTTGTTCCTGGCTTGTTTGAAGGCGGGTTTTGGAGATCCAGAAAGCATCAGCACGGCTGAATTCCTGCAAGCAAAACTGATCCCTGCTCACCAGTGTAGCCTTTGGACCCTCTGAGGCACTTAGATGCAGCTCAAGGCTGATGTAGCCTCTGAACAATGGTTTCTGTGCCCTTTCATATCTTGGCTACCATCACACAGAGCTGCCAAGGGCCTTGTGGCGCGGAGTGAGCTGGCTCAGTGCCTGCTCAATGCCCAAGTCCTCTTTTCTCCAGGGGTGAAAGCAAGTTCACAGGTGGGTCTGGGCAGACACACGGCACGTGTGAGTTAAACCCATCCTGCTCCACATCAGCTTGACCTGCTTTGGCAGCATCAAAGCCAGTGGAGCTGAACCTTCCTGGTGGTGTGAGACAAACACTACAACATCCCCCTCAGCCAGCCAAGCGGACCTGGGTCCCTTTATGCTACCTACCCATATCTCACTGGTGACAGGAGCAGGTTCACTGTGCTGGCACCTGAGCGTGAGACACAGGGTGCTCCAGAAAATGCTTCAGGGAGCTGTGGATGCACAAGGGATGTGGGGAGAAGCTCATTGTGGACTTTTACAGCAGAGAGATGTCTGCTGAGATCTCGATCAGTTCAACGGATGTTGAAGTTGTGCCAGGAGAGGTTTAGATTACGTATTAGAAAAAATTTCTCCACTGAAAGGGTAATTAAACACTGGTACAGGCTGCCCCCAGAGGTGGTTGAATCACCATCCCTGGAGGTGTTTATGAGATGCATAGATGTGCTGCTGAGGGATGTGGTTTAAGCACTGGACTTGGTAGAGTTAGGTTAATGGTTGGTAGAGCTGGGTAATGGTTGGACTCGATCTTAAAGGTCTTTTCCGACCAGAACAATTCTGTGATTCTGCTTCTGTGATTCTATGTTCTCCCTCTTCACAACGAGACACTCAGCACTGGCTCATTTCCCATCCACGTGCTTGAAAAATAGAAAACCTCAGACACTTCATTTTTTCCTAAAGGTTGTTTTATTGTAAAACCATAAATACAACACTGACATGAAAATCCTCAAGCAACGGATGCTTTCTTACAGTTACAGTTTGTCTTCTGCCTTGGCATCAACTCTGAAAAGAATGTTGCAGAAACATGTCTCTTAAGATATCTCCAAATAACTGAGCTCTGGCCTGGAGTGCTCAGCTTGTTTGGAAGCTAAGTGGAACTATTCCTCCTCTCTTGTGGAATATTTCCATTCAGACAGCAACAGACTTGTAAAAACAGCAACATTTAAACACCTTGATTTTTTTTTTTCTTTAATAATCCTTTTCATTTGACGTCAGTCTAAGTTTCAAACAGCACTGAATTTCTTTAGCTGTAAAAAAAAAAACAACAAACCAAAAAACAAAAAAACCCAAAAAACCGAAACAAAACAAAATCCTAAAAAGAAAAATAAATCAGAACAACTTGAGTTGGCCTCAAGCGTTCGTGTATCACAATGAAAATCAGCAACTCAACCCCGTGCAATATTGCTCTCTACTGAGTCATTCGATCCACACCAACAATACATGAGACTTCAAACAGGTTTTGTTTTGTTTATTAACACAGCAAGTGTGACATTAGATAACCTTTTAAATACAGTACATGGTACAGCGGGGCCAGCTGCCCGCACGTTTCCCCGGTATGAAGACAAAGCCAGCGGTGGCGGTTTATAAAAATATTGTGTTGCTACAAAAGTATAAATTAATGCTACCGGTATTAAGAAATATTAAACACATAAAACTTATAAGGATTAAGAAAAATATTCATTAATACCTGTAGAAAACTCTGGCCTAAAAAAGATATTTTTTTTTTGTATATTTTTTGTATATTTTTTTTGTATTTTTTAAGATGACATGAGATCCTTGCACTCGCAGGTAGAGACACACGCAGGTGCATCTGTGGTATTGCCTAGAACATCTGCATCTACAGAAAGGGAGGAGATGCACTCGAGTTACTGAGGGGAGGGAGTGGGAGGAGGGAAAGGAGAACATTAATTGTTTGCTTGATGAGACAACAAGAATTCAGCTCCCAAGAGGAGGTTTTGAACGAACACGGAAACGAGGAACGGCTTCTCTTTTCAGCCTGGCTGCAAACAAGGATTTCCTGCTGGTTTGGGTTGTTGGCATGACACCTTCTAGCTACAGCATGGACCAGAATCCTCAGGGTCTGCACGATGTGTGTTCCTCCTGCACTGACAGCCTTGGATAGTCACCTGACACAAATGTTTCAGTTATCAGTTTTCCTTTTAAATAATTAAAAAAACAGTATTAACATCCCAGTAAGTTGAAGGGACCGTGGAAAACAGCTCTTAAAGAGTGTTGCTCCTTCCAGAATACATACATGCCCCCTTCCTTCCTTGAGTGGAAAGGTCCTTCTGCACAAATAGCAAGGAAAAAAAAACAAAATCCCTCCTCCCAACCCCCAGCCCACTGGAAAAACCAAAAACATCCTAACCACACAGATTGCAGAGACTGCCAGAAGAGCCCCCAGAAGACTGAAAACAAGCACTCCAGGCTGATGAGGCGTAAAGTGTATTTTTTAAGGAACTTTGGTTGTAAAAAGCAAGGGTTTGACGTGCCTGGACCCATCAACTCCACTGCACAATACTCCTTGCTAAGGCAGCGCTGCTCACCCGGCACCACGACACAACGACCACTGGCAGTGACACCACAATGATGGGAAGGAAGAAAATCCTCTCAGCCAGTGGTTGATGTTGTGCATCAAGGAGCCACTGATGAGACTCATTTCAGAAGCTATTCTAAAAAATTCCAACTCAGCTGCCTACAGATCATTAAACCCTAGCGGGTCTACTGGATACACCATCATCTAATGTGAGCAAAACTCTTCCATCAGGGTATAAAACAAAGGACTCTAATAGGAGTAGCAAAAACCCCAACTAACCAGCCAAACAAAAATCAAAATTTAACAGAAATCCCCCAAACATTCGATATATAAAATTAAATTTCAGGGCAATACACTCTCATTGGTTTACTATCTCTGGCCTCAGTACTAAGGAGGCATTCAGCTCGGAGCTGTGCTGGGGTTCATCTCACCGTGGTTTGATTATTATTCTGTTCAGTGACACTTCCAGAGGCCTCAGGAAGGTGGTAACATGTGGCACGGGGACAGGTCCCATGCACTGTGGAAAGGGAGTTCTTATTGCTATGAGGCGACACCTCCGCAAGGATCTGACACAGGACCTTGAGTCTCAGCCAATGTTTCTGGGCATTCCCAACAGATCCCAAGGATTCATGATCATGGTGTAGCACAGAAAATGCACAGCACCAGCAGCAAATAATTTCAAACTCTACCTCACGCCGAATCTTTTACTTTGGCAGCATACAGGTTGACAAGACACGTGCTCCTCAACTGGTGTTATCTGCTCCGCTCCTTCTGCCACTCAGCCACCTCCCTCCTTTATGAAACCTGGTTAATGCATATACTGGAGTGCTGGGAAGGGTTTGGTGCTGGTGGCAAGTGGGAGAATGCAGAGGAAGATGCTCTCTGAACCCACCTGGACCTACTGGGCAGGACTGGCCTCAAGACCCAGGTGATCACTTCCCACCTCCACACTCAAGTCTCTTTTCTCTTGGCAAGGTCCCAAGTAGCCTTGTACCTTATGAAGTGTGCTCCATGGAGCTGTGCAGCCTTGTTTGAAACAACAGGGCTCAAAAATGGTCCTGTAACAGACTCCTCCCAGATGAAAGGATTTCTCCTCCCTGGAAAGGTTTCCCAGAATCTGCCTTTAGTGTCTTTTTGATAATTTTTATCCCATCACTCCTAATTTTTCCATTGGGAACAATTTGTCCCCTCCTGTGTGTGCTCCCTTTGAAAGCTCACAGGAGCTCCTTTCCACCTCCTTCTGCCAGAGAGATGCAACTAGAGACCTGCATTTCTCCTCAGTCCAAAGCCACCCTCCCAGCCTTTCAATACCTTTTGGCTGCTCTTTTACTGGTTTTGATTGATCAGTAGCTTGGTGCTGCCCAGATGTGCCCACAGCATTCTCTGAGCAGCACAATGTCTTGGTCACCCTGTGCAACACTATGTCCTGGCTTGCCTACAGAGGGATCCAGAAAGTGGGAATGGTCCCTCAGACTGGTACAGCTGAGTGGACTCATCCACCAACACAAACATACACAGGAATTTCTTCTCACACTTAAACCTTCCGTGTTACTGCAAGAAGCTGGAGAAAAACAAACCAACCAGCCTGAGACTCCTCTCTGAATATGGTATTAACTCAGATCCCACAAGTCAGAGCTCAAGCCATTTTCAGAAGCGCCTCCCCCTCTATTTTCAGTCCTTCCCAAGCTTTGAGAGTATCTGCCACAACTTTGTTTGCAAAATTCACGGAAGGGTCATGACTCCCTGAGCTGCTTCTGGACGTATTCTCTGCTCAGCAGGGGAGAACACCCAGCAAGCGCAGTTAAACCAGTGCAGGTGGTTCACGTGGATGCTTAAACCAATTTATCTCAAAACTGGTTTAGCCAGCAATTAACAGACCACTGAATTAGATAAAACCTGAGCCCACAGTTGGCTTTCACAGGAAGTTTTTCAGATTGCACTAGTTCAAATACAACCAACTCAGTTTTCTTAGAACAGACGTATAGCTTTGACAAAAAGAGAAGTTTACTTCCATCTGGAAACAACCCAGGTGCAAGACACAGAAACATCTCACAAGCCAGAACACAACCAATGTCTGCTGCTGGAGACACGTGGAGAGGAGACACAAGAGACAAATCTGGGCTTCATGTTCTCCACTGACCCTCTGGCTGCCCTACTCACAAAGAAACAACCTTCTGTTTTGAAGAGCTCTGCCTTGGTATCCCACTATCTCAGTTTTCTAGTAACAAGGATCTTTAGACAGGACTGGAAGGCCCTTCATTTTTACAGTTCATCTTCTGTTGGTGCTTGCTCACCACCTGAGATCATAACTCCTCCCAAAGCAAACTGTGAGGTCAGAGAGAGAAGTCTGCAAGGTCAGGCACAGAGTAAGCAGCAGAAACAAATGAATGCCTGGAGGACACATACACCATTTTTGTATCCCAACACATTTCTCAAGTGCAAGTAAAGGAAACAAACAATCAGAAGGCAAATTCCCAACATGATCTACCAAAGGATGATCCCTTTTCCAGGGACTTCTCCTCCCAGCTAAAAGGGAACAGAAACTCATGACAGCTCTGGCAAAATTAAGAGACTTTCTCCTCTGCAGTCATCCACCACAGGATGGGCAGTGCTCCTTACACAAGTGCTGCTCCACACCATAGAATCAGAAAAGTTTGGGTTAGAATAACCTGGAAAATTAGAACTTTCAAAATTCAGACCTTGGTAAAGAATCTACATTCCCTAGAATGCAAATCCAAGCCTTGGAGAGGAAAGAATAAACAGGAGCAAAAGGTTGGCATGTAGGGTAAAGACGTGTTCCAGATGTGCTTCTCTCCTTTTAATGAAGAATAAAATAAGTGCATCAGACAAAAGTCAGCCTGTGATCAGACACAGCATGAACAGCTCCTCTGAGCAGAACACCCTGTGCCCAAGTTTAAGTCTCATGAAAAGCTGCAGCTTCTTCCACCCACTCCTTGGAGAAGGGGGCTGCCCAATCAGCTCTTCTCACCTACTTTCCTGATTGCTCCATTTCAGGGTTTTAGGTTTTATTTTGTTTTTTTCAGCTAAGTTGAGGTTTTATGTCTTTGGGAGAATTTCACCTACCAGACAACGTGCATGTTTGCTTAACATCCATCATTAGTGCAACCATAACCAAAGTTGCCTCAGAGGGGACAGTTACTCGGATGAGGAGAGGGTCAAGTCAGTTCCTCTTGTTGGTTGTTACAGCAAGAAAGCTCCAGATCTGATGCCAAAACCACAGTGTCAAAAGGGAGAGGGGAGATGGGCTGGGAGTTAAGGCAGGGCTGTGGCTTTTCTGTTTGCATGTCCTGGCTGTGCAGCCATGGTCCAGCCCACTGCTGGGCAGCCTGGCATCAAATGGCTGCACAAATGGCCACAATTTCACCTATTCTTCAATTCCAGGGCATTAAACCTGTGCTCTGTCCCCTTCCCCACCCTTAATGCCTTGCAGACAGACAGCACAAGAAGGCAGGACAACCTCTTTTCACTTGTGCCCTGTGGTAGGACGAGGGGCAATGGATTCAAACTGGAGCACAGGAAGCTCCATCTCAACATGAGGAAGAACTTCTTTACTGTGAGGGTGACACAGCCCTGGGACAGGCTGCCCAAAGAGGTTGTGGAGTCTCTTTCTCTGGAGACTTTCAAGACCTGTCTGGATGCCTTTCTGAGTGATCTGCCCTAGTTTTTGGTCCTGCTCTGGCAGGGGGGTTGGACTCAATGATCTTCGGAGGTCCCTTCCAACCCCTGACATTCTGTGATGCTGTGAGAGCACAATGAGCTCAAGCTAGCAGATCCCACAGAAGTTATCAGCCCATCCCCTTGCAAAGGAGTGTTGGGGTTTGGAAATTTCTTTTCAAAGGAACACAAGGGGTTTGCACATTCCCGAGTGTCGAACAGCCTGGGAGTAGTGCCCAGGGTCTCAAGTGAACCAAGCAAAAAAGTGTAACATACCATTAGGAGAAAGAACTACAAATCCTGTCTCCAGTCCTGCCCATCATCTGAGCTGCACTGTACACACTCTGCAGCCTCAAAAGCTCATCTTGCTTCAGATTCATCCTCCAGCCATGTTTTCCTACTGCAGGAAACCTTGTGCTTATCAGGGGGAACAGCAGCACAGCACAAACACTTTGTAATCCATGCACATCTCACTTGGGTTTTTTGTTTGTAGTCTGAGACTTAGTTATTGTTTGTAACAGGTTTTTCCTGCACTGCAAGTGCAAAGCGGATGTGCCACCATGGGCCAGGCGGTGGCTGGGCAGGCAGGATTTGTATGAGAGAGAATAAAAGCAGCAAGAAGAAAAGTTGGCCCTAAAACCAACACCTCCATTTGCAAAAGCCACTGCCAGAGAAATCAGATCTCCAAGTGCCTCTGCCTTGGCAACTCATCTGCAAGTGCTGCTACCCCTGCAGCTGCCAGTGGGGTTGCAGACCGTGTCTTTTAAGATACCCATAGGCAAAAATTGCATTTAGGAGACAACTGCTTTTGCCCTGATGCTGGTTAACAGTACTCTGAAGTCAACACAAAAGCTAGACTCAAGCTAACAGCAGGTCCTGTTTGCAGGCTGAGAAGGGCAAGACAGCTGGGTGCAAAGAGCTGCCCGCAGTGACCTTGTCCTAGGGAAGGTTTTGCATGGAAACTCTGCCCCTGGCTGAGCCCCAGGGCAGTGAAGCGGTCGGTTAGTGCCTGTCAGGTTCAAGGCATCTGCAGACAAAGCCTGAGAGACTGGGACTGGGTTTGCCATTTCTCATGTCTCAAGACTTGCAACTTCTATTACGACCAGGGATGGGCAGGAAGGATCTTGGTTCAACATCTGCAGCTCTGCAGAGACGCCCCAGCCTCACCCTGCATTGTCAGCAGCCCCAGCACACCCTGTGCTGCCAAAGGGCTCCAGCCTCGGCCCACCTGCCCTGACCCAGCCAGTCCACCTTCCCCAGCCTCCAACACTGCTCTGCTGCCACTGGGACCACAGCTCCAGAGTGCACTACTGGAAGCAGAAGAGACTTCAAAAATAAGAATTTGCTTCAATTTGGCTCTGGGATACAAGTCCCAGTGATGAAATTTAACAGTTTGGCACCAGAAGCTGGGAATTGTCCAAGAGGCACCAAATGTGACAGCCTGCAGAGATCCCATTCAGCAGCCCACAGACTGGGCCACAGGCACTGGACACAGCAGAGCACTGTTGTGGTGGACACTGGAGTGACTGAGATAGTTTTGCATTATGATGATCTCTAATTGCAGTTGGGGTGAGCCAGTACATGTGAATGTTTCGGGGCCCATGGCCTTCCTAGCCAGAAGGATTCAGCAACATAACAAGTAGTGTAATGCACTGTAGGTATTAAAAAGACATTCGTGCTACTAGACGAAACCATTCCAAATAAAATGGGAAGATATTCTTTGCACTCATTCAGGAGCACTTACATTCAGAAGGATCTTTGAGCCCATGCACTTCTCTAAGCTTCCTTCAAAGCCCAGTTTGACAAAACTGCTGATCTTTGTTCCCCTGAAAAATCATACACCTTGGTTTGTCCTTGGCCTTGTGAGGGTTATTTTGAGTGTGTGCACTGAGAAACTCTGTTACAAAAAGTTTAGGTACAAGTGTTCTCAATGGCAGCTGGCAGACCCTGGCAAGCTTGCTGGTGGCCCACAGACATCTGTGCTGTCACCCCTTGCTTGCTTTTCCTGGTTTTTAGCATTTTCCATGTAAGCAACTGCTGGGGTTCCCAGACGGAGATTATTTAATCCCAAATGGGCTACTCCAGAGAACTCCTGATGGACAAAATTCACAGAGAAGCAAATTAACACTGGGAATTCACAAAAGAAGTTACGCTGCAAAAAAAATAATCCAAGAAACGTAACAATTACAGACATTTTCTGTCATGAACCATTTCTCTGAGTTTTAAATCAAACTTATAATCACAAGCTAACATGTCGAACTCAAAACTGGGAGTGGAGACAGAAGAGTAACTTCTGTTTTTTGAAAAAAAAAACATTTATGAAAAAGGTAAAAATGAAATAAAAGAAACCCCTTAAAGTCTCTCTTCCTGATTTCTAAAGATACTGGTGTTCATAAAACACAGCTGCCCTGATAACATGCACCCTATGTCAAGAAGGCTGCAGACAAATGCCCTCAAGGTGTACAGTTATTCAAAGGAGCAAAGTCCAGTGCAGAACTGGTCTGTTCAATGTAGTCTGATTATCCATGGCAAGATGGCCCAGGGGACAAGAGGAAAGGTGGGGTGGAGGAGAAACAAAAGAAACTTCAAGTCACTTTAGATCTCAGCTGCCTGAAGACTTTAGAACATCAGCCTCCCATTGGTCTGCCCACTTGAAAACATTAGAAAGTCTGTCAAGTCCACACACTATCTATGGAAAGGAGCACGTTCCTGGCAGAGGGCTGTCTCTCTCATGTGCTCAGCTTTCCTTTCAAACTTAATTTTATATATATTTATATTTTTATATATATATATAAAAAAGCACTTGGTTTCCAGGGGCATTCATAATGAGGTCCACAGTGTTTAGAACTTAAAATTCTTTTTCTTTGTTTGGAACAGTGTTTTAAAGTTTTCTTTTAATTAAAAGACAGTCTTAAAGCATGTTGGACTTCAAAAACATGAGTTTGTTCATGTCTTCTGGACTGAGTAGCCGTCTCCTTTTGATTAAGAGAGCCTGCTCACACATATTTACACATTCGCTTCTGGCACCAACAGCAGGCACTGCTAAGAGCCAAAAGGCTAGCTTGGCTAGTTTTGTATGCTTTTGGGTAACACACGACCAGTACTGAAACAGGTCAGGGGTGGCCTGGAAGAGAGGTTCTTGCAAATAATCATAGACTTCATTTTTCCCGAACCAATCTTCTTCCTGAGCTGCTGTGGCTTCCCCTGCTGCCCGAGGCTTCTTGGTTGAAGGTTCAAATTCTGTTTCTTCTGCCCAGGACTCTTTCACCTCATTGATCAACTCACAGACCTTGCCAATGATCTCTTCGTGCTGGTATGGTGGGACGGGCCTCAGCTTCTGCTGAGGGTCTAAGATCATGGCTACCTTGTGTGCCGAATGAACTTTGAAGTTCTCCTTCAGTGCCTCCAAGAAGAGGTGGCAGAGTTTGCTGACTACGCCAGCATCGTTAGCTTTGGAAGTGAACAGTTTCTCCAGTTTGACGTAGGTGGGCAGTACCAGCTGCAAGGTGGGCCGGCTCTCATTGCTCAGCTCAATCACTGCCTGTTTCACCGGAGCCAAAATGGCTGCCAGGTTGCTGAGCAGGTGTTTGTTCAGGTTTTGGATGAGGTTCATCTTCTTGGCCCTGCTGTAGAACTCACAGATCTGCTCGTAGCGCTCGTGGACGAGCAGGAGGGAGTCGGTGACCGAGTTCCAGCAGGGTGGGGGAGAGGTCTCTTCCAGGGAGCCAAAGGTCTCCTTCGAGAGGCCCGTGGATCCTGCCAGATCTTCACAGACATTCAGGAGCTCAATCACCTCGTGCATATTGCGAGCCTGTAGCGTTCGCTTGTTCAGCACACTCTGCACAACCGAGTTCAAGGCACAGGCCGAGCAACGCAAGCACATGCCTGCCTTGGAGAAGGCAGAGGAGTTGACCTTGCAGTCTGTGACGTACACCGTCCTGATCTCTGACATCACAAACTCCGAGAGCACGTTCTGTACCCAGTGGTGGATAAAATCACCGTTATCCCGAATGTCTACGCCCTTAATTCCCAGGACGTAACTCTTGATGTGGTTGCCTTCCACCTGATAAGCTGTCAGGATGTAGCAAGAATCGGGGCCGACGCTCTGTGAGTGGCACGTGACCCCGATGCCCAGGCACGCGTTGCTGCCCAGGGCACAGGTGACCTTCACCTTCACTTGGTTGTACATCCGAGGCAAATGCTTCAGAGCCAGTGTGTTGAAATTGCCAAGGATCTCGGTGACAGAGAAGGCACCATAGCGAGCTCCACTGTCCACCAGGGTCTGTGCTAACTTGATGAACTCCTTCCCGCTCACCACGCTCAGAGCCCCCAGGTCAGTGCACATCACCCTCAGGAGCCTCTCGGCAATGTTCTGCCGCTCCTTCTCCGGGATCGCGCTGTTCCCTACGGAACCGCTCGCGGATGCTGCAGTGAAACAGAAGGAGGGAGACAAAGCACCGGATGAGAACGGCTCCTCTGCAACAGGAGAGGGGACGAAGTCACAAAACTATTCTGAGAGAGACTCACAGAGGTGGAATATGCCCAGATGACAGCAGAGATATCTCCAACCCCGGATTCAACTTCCAGGGACAGGCTTTGCTTTTGCTTTGAGCAGCAAGGAGCATCCCTGCATGCTTCCCCTGGTGTGGGGGCTGAGACCAAGCACACACTACCTGCTCACAGTCCTGACCCTTAAACAATGGCACCTCTGTGGTGTTCACTGAGGAACTGCCAAGATAAGCTATAATCCTATGTGCCACTCGCTATCCATGTCTATGGGCTGGTGGTCACAGAAGCTGGACATCTTTCCATATCTGTGATTTGAGCCTTTTCTTTAAGACAGTTATTTTAAGAGGAGTTGATTCCTCTACCATCTCAAACAGTGCTGAAGCCCAAGTTTTCATTTCTTCTTCTGCACTCCAGTAACTCCACGTTTTTGTGGCTGGTTTCGGGCAATGTGAATGTCACTTCTGGCCATACCCGAACACAAAAGCACCATGTTTCTGTATCCCCCTTACCCATGGCTGCTCAGCTCAAGTGCTGTGGAACTGATTTCCCTCAGGGCTGTATTTTCCCTTTTCCCATGGTGAAGCACAAGCTCACAAGGTGAGCCAGACAGCAGCTGCCTGCCTGCACAGGGAGTGACAGGTTATGCTTATGTCACACCATGAAGACTGGATTAATTTTTTAACCCCAGGCCTGAAAATCTGACCTTGGGTAAGAAGGTAACTTTTTTCCAGGAGTTCCCAAAGGCACTGTCCTAACAAACCTTCACCCTGCCTCCCCAGGGTTCCCAGTATGTTATGCATGTGAGTGCTCCTCACTGGGTGTGGGAATGGGTGCTCTGCTCTGCAGGACAGTACATCAATTATGGATGAAATCAGGTGCAGTTGGGTGAGGAGAGGGCCTTGTGCAGTGCCCATCACTGCTGAGCCCTCACTGACAGTCACTTCTTCAAAGCAGACAGGTGAGCCCGGGATGGAAGAGCAAACACTGCTACGTACTATTGTTGGCGTTATTTCTTTGGAGCTGTGGTTTCCACTTCTCTTCAACAACAGCTAGAGGTGATCTGGGCTGGCTAGAGGCAATATTGTTCTCGTTGTCAGCTGTGGGGCAAGAGACAGGAAGGTGTTAGAAGCACAAGATAAAAATCCTTAAAGCACAAAGAAGGGGAAACAGTACCCATCCATTCAGCATTTGCTTATGGTTCCCTTAACTGAGGTGACACCAATCCACTCCATTCTCTGTAGCTTTTAATCAGTTTTCCATGACATCATACAATCATGGAATAGTTTGGGTTGAAAGGGACCTTAAAGATCATCTAGTCCCAACCCTCCTGCATGGGCAGGGACACCTTTGATTCAAATTCAAAGATTGCCTTTGAATTTGCAACCTACCTATCACCTCCCAAAATGTGGCTGAAATGACAGTGGCTTTTTCTGTGCATCAGTGACATTGATGCCATCAGCACACCTGGAGAAACATCTCCCAATCAACTGAAGCTGCACAACAGGAAGAATGGAAGTTCCTTGTGCTGCTGACTTGTGCAATTCCCTTCCTTTTGCAATGAAAGCAGGTGTGACATCATTTATCCTGCTTTTGCTTCACTGCCTCTTTCTGCACCACAGGTGGCTTCTCTTTTCTTTCCTGTTAAGTATTTTGTTTTTCAAGCTATGCTCAGCTCCCTTGTACCTAAGGAACTTATTACTATCTTCATATCTGCTTTCTTCCCACTGCAGAGAGGGCCAGTCTCCTCTTGGGCTGCTTGCTGCTGCCTCAGACTGGAAACAAAAAGTAAAAAGCCCAACCTTCTGGAATGTAAACCAAAGATTGTTCATTCCTGTGGCTGCAAAGATACCAACTTCCCAGGGGTCTTTGTGTTCATTTCTGCATCTGTAACTGGGCTAAACACTTTGTCGGCCAATCTGATGGGACCTCTCCAGGAAATGCAGTCAAGATCAGTAAATTCTGTATCGTATCCATGTTCTTTCCCCTCCTGTGCCCCAAAAACTTATCCCAACCCTGCAAAGAAAATTTTCTAGTTCTTACTATGCTTCACTATGTAACTGTGCTCTGAAATAAGCTGTGAAGCAGCTGTGAAGCAGCAATAAAGTGCACAGTGAGGAGAGGTGGAAGAGAAAGGAGAAAGATGGAAAGACTGATGACCAGGCTGAACAGAAGGATGGAATAAAAACAAAGACAAAACAAGTCCTTTACTCATCACAGCTAGACTTTTCTCAACTAATTTTCAACATCTCTATTAGTCATGCCTCTCTTCAAAGTGGCCCCTGGGGGTTCCTTTTACACTCAGTGGTGCAAAACAGGCTTAAGAAGTGTGATTCAGTCACCCAGGCAGAACTAGATGCCTCTTTTAGTATAAGATCCATCCTCTTCAGAACTCGCCAGGCATCAATGACAACTTCTCCACTGATTATAAAGGCAGTCCAAGCTGATTAGCCTGGGTGGCAACATCTACAGCCTAGGCACACCAGCATGCAGTGAAATGAGCCTGCCCCAGCGCTCCAGACAGCTGAGCATGAACTAGAAGATGCCTTGCTTAGGCACACACAGGCACTTTGCTCTGCAGCCCAGGTTGATCTGGTGCCAGGAAAAGCACTGGGTTCCCCACCAGAACAATTAGGAGAGGGTGAACTTACTCTAGTTCATGTGTAGCAACGACCTGGGAAAGAAGGGAGACCAGCACGGATCTAGAGACAAGCAACAATGTGATGAAACTCCAGTGCCCTTCCTTACAAACAAGTCCTCTCAAGTTTGAGCAGCTCTGCATGTTCACTGCTGGGGCCTTCACAAACCTTCTTGATGAACAGCCAGCCACAGACTGCACAGTTATTAGGTCTGGGCACTGCAATGGCCACGGCAGACTCTGGGACTGCCTCAAGGACACAAGGTACCCAGGGAATCCAGTGGCCATGGTGGGTACCTGGGCAGTGCTGCCATGCTCAGGACTGAAGCCAGAGATTGGTCATTGCAGGTGTGGAAGAGATATGAAGTGCAGGAGGTGCTGCAGCAGATGCCAGTGATCTGGTATGATACAGCACTTTTCTTTCAGCATTTGCCTAGACCAATTGCTCTTGGGATAATGCCACCACTGTCCTCAGCTCCAAACATCTGTGGGTAGGCAAAGGAAAATGCCAGGAGCCACGTACTAACTTTGTTAATGGTTCAGGCCTTTCTTGTCCTGGTGAGGAATGGATGGAGAGAAAAACCCTCTAGATTTCATCCCCCCCAAAACTTTTATCTATTTCATAATAATAGGATATTTGTTATGTACAAATATCTGCTGGCATTCAATATGGCATTAATGAGGTTTGTGCATTTTAGCCTCATCTTCCTTATCAGGAAGTCTGGGAACTACACAGATCATGGTTCTTTAATTTCTCTTCACGCTTCCAAACCTTTACTCCAGGTTCCACCTGGTTGTCCTTTCATTTTTTTTAGCTCTAGATTGTAGGAAGGGCATTATATGCTAGCACTCGACCTTAACAAAGTAGTCTAAAGGGAGTCAAAGCTGTACATTGTACAGTGTAATTACAGAACAAATTTCTTTGCCTGGTGTTTTGCTGCTCTATTTCTGCCTTTCAGCCTCCAATTTACATTCTAATTGCTTCTTTTCATTATGTAGCTGCTTTATGGAGCTATAATATCTCCTTACTACCTTCTAGCCTACAGGCTCAGTCTCTCACAATGACTCAAGAGCCAATGTGTCCCTGCTCTTGGAGGCCAGTGGGACGTTCCCTGTCTACAGTCACGTGTGAGAGGGACTCGGTGGACACATCACATTTAGTTGGAAGAGACTATCCCTGTGCATCAGACATAAGAAGCCAAACTGGACTGAACTGAGGGAGTATTTGACCCATATGGGCTTCCTGAATCTCTGCATCCCCATAATGAAACATCCCTCGAGCCAGGCATATAGGCTGGTATAGATGGCTACTAAACCAGTGTCCCCAGTATGTGTACTCTGTGTCACCAGTTCCACTGACTACTGCAAGGTCTCTGCACCCCCAGACTTCAGAGATGTTGTGCTGATGCTGTTTCTTGGATATGGAAATCCACAAGTTCTGACAGGTAAAAGCAACAAACTGAGGAGAGTAACTTCAAGTCCTGTGTAACCTCCACTGTTGCTCTGCTTCAGTACAACACCCAGAACTAGACACACACCTGGCTGGCTGCAGCTTTCACACCTCTTCATGTTGTTCTGCCCTCAGCCCACAGCAGCAAACGCCGTGCTGCTTGCCCCAGCAGGAGGAGCCTCTCATCTGGAGACAAGGTTGCTGCTCCCTCCAGAGGAAGAGGCATGAGCGCCATGCAGAGGTGCCACAAAGGGGACAGCTGCTTGCACAGGGGACAGCCTTGGTGACACCTGGAGAAAGCACTTAAAGGAGACAGGGACAAGCTTGCTGCAATGTAGTGGTGAGACAGCGGGGGAAGCAGCCAAGCAGAAGACAGTGACTTATAAACAGAGCAGGGAGAGATGAGAAAATACGGAGTTTAAGAGGAGTAATCCTGAGTTGGGAGAGAGGGGATCTCTGATGACATTACATGAGTCAGATCACCAATACCTGCTCCCTCCAGCCCTCTTCTGTGTCCAAGTACCCCAAGTGAACAAGCCCAGAGGCCATGGGTCATTTGTAAAGAAAAGAGAAGAAAGAAGCTGCAGACAGCACCAGCTTAAAATGTTCAACAGTGAATTGCCATTATCCCTTTTGGCCTTAGCATTGGTCCCTCCTTTGTGGCTTCTCTACTCAGTGTCACCAAGAGCTGCAACTCAAAACGTTGCATGTCAGTACCAGAGACCAGAATGAGGAACAGGACAGTCAGGATGCAGCTTGGAGGCCAGTAGAAATTGCCACTGACACCCAGCAGGAGCAGCCCCAGCAGCACAGAGTGACAGCAGCCACGGCCCTGAGTGCAGCTTCGCAACCTGCAGTGTGACATGGAGCCCAACTAATCCACATGCACCAGCTTATGCTCCAAAAGAAAATAGTATCTACAAAACTCATACATTTTGTAAGGAATCACCCTAAGTGTCTATTCATAACATTACAAAGATGAAAAATAAAGTAGCTGCTGAACATCACACAAAGCCTGCACTAGGATCCACCACTGAGAACTGAACTGGAGCCGAGGAACCGAAACGACGAAGAACTTAAGGGACACCAATTAAAATACAGACTGAAACTAAATGACAGAACGAGAGAAGAACTTTGATGAGCATTATTGTTACAGAATGGAAAATATGCTTTTCCTCAAGCCACTTGTCCTTCCGTGCCACTCTACTCAGGGCTTACCTGCAAGCACTGAACATACATCTCAACAGAGCAGCTGTCTGTTGGAGAACACAGGTCTGTTGAGGTGAATTAATTTGTAAACCTGTGTTAACTCACTGGTGTTTTCATTTGAAAGGAAAAAAAGGAAAAAAAATTCTGCCAATATAAAAGAAAATTCTATTTCTAAATTTCTGAATATTCTGAATGCTGTCTCTGAAACAGCTTTGGCTTTGACATTTTGAAATCGTCTGTTTTGTATTGAGATAGAAAACATAAAAGGTGGCTTAGAAACAAAGTAGTGGAACTACTCATAATTTTCTTTTGAAGATAGCTGAGAAGGAAACGAACACAACTGATGAAATGGCAAATTCTTCTTCTGAGAGCACATTTCAGTCCCTTGCAGAACTCTGGGAGGCACAAGCATGGAAAAGAACCTGTGTAGGCAAAGGCTCTGCTGCCCTGCAAGCATTTTTGTTTTGTTTGCTTCAATGAGAACTACTCTTTTTGCAGGAGGAGGGATTCAATGGACTGTAGGAGTGACCCATTAATGGACATAATGGACATTCCCTAGATACTTTTGGATAAAGGGAATGAACAGTTTGATGTGCTCTGTGCTAGCGTGGCACGCTTCCTCCTCTTCCTATGGCAAGGACTAGTATTTATGATACACCCTGAGCCTTGCATTGTTGCAACCACTATTATGTGCTTCAGCCTTTGAGGATCTTTTTTGCTGCAGGTGAAATTACTGGGGCTTTGGAAGCTGTGAGCACAGAAGCTCTATTGCCACACCAGGGGGTCAGCACCAGGCATCAGTGCAGAATTTAATTCTCCGCTTTAAGCGAGTCGAAGTGCCCAGCTTACCTGCGTGGGACTGCATGTGCTCCAGGAGATTGTTATAAAACTGGAACTGGATTCCACAAGCTCCACAGGTGTAAGGCTCTGTTTGGGAGAAATCAGTTCAGAAGAATTACACAGAGTATGCAGGGAAGCATCACACGTGCATACTTCAGTTTGTACAGTAGCGGGGCAGCACCTTAGGGCCCGGTCCTTGTCACCTCAGCCCATGTGTGCAGGTGACAGCAGCTCCTCAGGATGAACCCGCAGGGCTTGGGCTGTGAGTTGGGAACGTGCTAGGGCATGTCACTGCTTCCTGGGCTGGGGTCTGGCATTTATCCACCTGCTTCACTGCCAGGAGAAGGCAGGGATGGCAGAGGGACAGCTCGTGCACTAAAGTGAAGCACCTGCCAGCGTGTCTGGGTGGGATCTCAGTGAATCTGCACCAGGGTTTGAGACTGACCAGGTTCACCAGCTCATGCCTGCTGCAGAGGCTGCTTTAAGCATATCCTTGCTCTTTTTAAGCCTGAAAGCAAAGCCTGGTAAGTTAATTTTACATCCAGTTCTGTCAAATTCCAGTCTCTGCTGCCTTTCCTGAGTAAAACAAGAAGTATCAGGTTGTGAAAAATCCTGTTGCTCAGAAGTCAGGGCATGGAGAAGTGCCAGGGGGGAGCTCAGCTTGGGATTTTTTGTGGCTGTCAACAAGTGCAGCAGGACTGGGAGTGCCACTGTGCTCAGGGGCAGCAAGTCGCTGGGGTTAAGCAGAGGTGGAGGGGAAGAAGCACAGAAATCAGAGCTGTGCCAGAAGGCTGAGAGCAGAGCAGGAGAACCATGTTGCCAGAGTAATACGGATGAGCTGGAATCAGGAAAGAGCTGGGTGCAGAGCTCCCTCATGAGCTGAAAGACGTGTTTAGTTCTGTTCTCACAAGTGTGTTTAAAGTGCATTTTTTCCACTGAATTAATCTAATAGCAAATGTTTGCAGTTGCTCATTTAAACAGTATTAGCTGAGTGCATTAGTTGACAGACATAGCATCAAACTAGGGTGGCTGAAATCTGTGAACATTCAGATTGCTTCTGGAACTCCAGATCTACCAGCACACTGCCACCATTTATGCTGTGGCATTTTGTTGCCTAACAGCAGCATGGACAAATGCAAGCATTTGGTATATAAACAACTTTGCATATCAATGCCTGGCACATGGAGAGGAAGGTCTATTACTGCAATATACCAGAAATCTGTATCTACATTTGAAGGGAAATACATATTCTGCATCAGTGAAACTTAAGAAATCTATTGGACACAAGAAAAAGCACCAGCACCCAGGATGGAAGAACCAAAATACAGGAATGCACAAGCCTGACTTGTTTATTATCTGCATGATGTCTATCTCAGGTAGCAAAACCCAGAATTCCTCAGATGGCTACAGGAAGCTGCAAGGAAAAACACAAAAGGGACCATAAGTGGTTCGTATAAGCTGTACTTTTAGCAGTAAGGTTAAACATCCTGTGTCTTCCTCACAGAACCTACAGCCCTCTGGAATGATGGAGCTGGCTCCATCTGGAGGAGCTGTGCCCAGGGCTTGATTTAGCTTACTGTATTCTCTTGTGATGATACTTCTGTGTTTTGCTGTAGCGAGGAAGTTTGGAAATACTGTACTTAAGTAACAGTGCTCATGAAAAAAAGGGAAGACTTTGGCAGCTGAGTGGCACACGTAGGTACTTCAGGACTGGGAGAATGACCAGGGACTGGCTGTTACTGGCAAAATCATCAGTAGTGAAATAGTTGTGGTAAAATGCCATAAGAGGTACAATGCAATCTAATTGTTTAGACTCCTTTTGTAATTATCAGAAGAACCCACACGGGTGCAAACCATCACTCTTTGATCCGTATTTCAATATCAGATGCCTTCTCTTACAGATGCACCTATGTGTTCTGCTGCTTATGCTGCCTAGACTGCTCAGATGGAAATGTCTCTAACTGAGGGGCTGACTCCTCCTTCAAGTGTCAAAATGAACTTTTGATTAATCTAACGAACGAAGTCACACTTCAAAGAGCCTGCTGAATGCTGCTGACAGGTTCCTGGCAGGGTCAGAAGAGTTCCAGTGCTGCAGGCAGGGCAGCTTACAAAGTTTACCCCATTGCTTTTGCTGGAACCCCTTCTCTTAAAACAGAGTTGGGAGAACAGAACAGGCTGTACATCTTAGGTGCTTCAGAAAGTCTGGAATTTAGAGATGTCATACTGCAGTTCCCTGGGATAATTTCAGGTCTCTGTGTGTTGGAAAACAACTCAACAATTTAGAATAATGTGGTTATTTTGTGTAAGATGTGCTCTGTATATATATATACAAGTTAAAATTGCAGTCAGAGAGGCACACAATTGGTGCCACAGCCAGTGAGGACATCCTGCAATAACCAGGCCTCGAAGAAGGCGATTTAATCAAGAGGTTTAAAGAGTGTCTCATGTCAATCACCAACTTGGCAGAGCAGATTTGAGGTCTATACAGATAATTGGACCTAAGGAATGCAGGGGGTGATAAAGAAGAAAGAACCACAATCAAGAAGACTGATGGCTAAACCAGTCTTAGGCAGTTGAAGCTGTAGAAGTTGAGATATTGTGTCCTTTAGGTCAACTTGGCTCATTAAAATTTCATTATAATAATAAAAATCACACCCTCAGGTCAAAAAGACCCCTGCCCAGGTGAAGACCCTTCCCCTGAGCATGTGTGATAGCAGGAAAAGTTATGTAAATCACTCACCAATCACTATAAGGAGGCTGGACTCGGAAACTTATTAACTCTATAGTTTTGTGCATAAATATGTCATGAAGAATCTGGTTTGGTGTGCTTGATTTGTGGGAAGGCACGAAGCACTCGGCTTTGTACAAACCTGCAATAAATAACAATGATGTCTCCTCCCTAAACATAGTCTCTTCGTCTTCGTTTCGGGAGCGATCTCAAAACGGTCACACGTGTCACTTAACCAGAGCAGGCACATGCATTCCCTTCTGCCACCTCTGCCTGCAGTAATCTTGGCCAGAGAAAGCAGTGGCAGAGCTTCACTGCTGCAGTCCAAGGACTCTTCTCTGCTCCCAGGCAAGCACAGAACCTCCACAACTTCCCCAGAAGCAGGTTTCCAAGTAGCCACCAGAACAACTCTTCCCCCGAGCTCTGTTACCACCTACACCCAGCACTCTCCAAGAAGCACATCTCTCACATTCATTTTTCTTCTCTGTTTCACTACATCCTCACATTTCCATTTCAGCTTATTTTGTCTCACTGAGCTGTTTACCTTTCTCCTCTTACATTCTCAGCTGTTTTACCACCATAAGCTGTGCTGTCTTTCCTCTAGTTCTCCCCTCACCTGTCTCCCCTTCACTCCTGACCAGTCTTTCCTGGTTTTCCCCATTTCCATCCATCACACAGTGGCCATCAAGATCTCCACAGTTTTCATCTCAAGCTCCTCCCTCTGCCACTACAACATCCTGGGTACTCAGGGTACCCAGTGACTCTGAAAGGTCTCTCATTTGTGATTCTTCTCAGAAAAATCCTGTTGATTTTCATCCCATTTCCAAAAGCCTCCCCTTCTGTTCCACTACAGAAATGTCCACCTCTGGAAAAAAAAACACAACACTGCCTAATTTCAAGAAGTAATTTTGTATTCTGAAAATGCAAAATCATTTTATAAATACCTCTGAGACAAAGAATCATAGAAGTCTACAGTTTGCCACAAATGAAAAGAAACTAAGTTAAACCTAGGGATAAAATTTAAATTCATACAACAATGCAAAAGTCTTTCCCAGGGAGGAGTGAAGGGATGCTTGGGAGGATGCACAGAATTCTCATGGGAATGAATGAACTTGCTTTACTTCCCAGGGCTTTCCCAACCCCCATACTTTTGAGATTTCAGCTTCAAAGTCCCTTTTGCTCCACAGAGCAGAGAGCTGGGAACAGCCAGGCTGGAGGGCAGGTGCATCAGTGCTAGAAGAGGGAGAGGGATCTGGAAGTTGGAAAAAAGAAAGACAATCTGTATCTGAAGTGAAGCAAAAGCCACCACTGGAAAAGAACTGCCCATCTGGGCTGGTACACACAGCAAATAAATCCACTCTGCTTTGGATTTCTGCTTAAAGGCAGAGTTAACCAGGAAAGTTGTCAAAACTGCTCTGAACACCCCTGTGAACCACACCTGCACCCCCTTCTCCTTCCTGGGAGCACAGCCCCCTCCACAGAGGTCTTGACCTCTGCTTTTCCTTCCCCAGGGGGAATTTCAACTCTCCTCTTTCTTGCTCAGACTGAGGTTTACAGCATCCAGCAGGGATCTGTTCTCCAGCAGGTGGTCTGAACTCAGCAAGGGGCCCACAGGTCCTCCCATGACTGCTCCAATCAACAAACCTCTTGTTTCCTTCTTGGCTTTGCTGGTGGTGCTACAAGGAAAGCTGGGACCCATTTGTGCTGCCTGCACCAACCCCCTCAAGGACACTTGTGCTCCCCAACAGACTCAGTTGTTCTGGGTGGCCAAGAGAGGCCTTAGGTACAAGCCAAGCAGGAAGAGCAGCTGTGCAGTCAGCTCAGAAATGGTTCAGAGTTTCCAACCTGCTGCAGGACTGCCCAGGCAGCCTGTCTCCCGCTACTGGAAACCTTCTCTCTCACCTCCTCAAACCAAAAGCGGAGGATAAATTCACCAGGATGCAGAAGCTTTCCCTTCTCCTTGTTTCCACAGCTCACTCCCAGGAACTGTGGCTCAACCTTGAGCAGCCAGGTGATGGGAAGGGAGGGTGTGAGAACAGCCTGAAGCTCACCTCACACTGCCACGAAAGGTGGAAGGAGACAGGCAGAGAGCTCACTGAGGTTGGCCTCTGAGCACTCCCCCTCTACAGGCTGAAATCTCAGGCTTTGGTTGCTCCTGCTCTGTTGGCCAGACTGTGACCTGGGCACAAGGTCCTGCAGTTTGCAAGTAGCAGCCAGCAGCCTCGCTATACTGACTGCCACTAGTGCATCCTACAAAAACTTCACATTAGCAAATGAGCCATTAAAATCTTGCAACGTTCACCTCTATAAACTTGTATCCCAGCATTCTCACACTTTGCCAGGTGTCTCAGAAGAAACGCCAGGCTGCTATTGTTCCTCTGGCCACCTCCAGACAGCAAGCTTTTCACATAGCCAAGACCTGAGCCGCACAGCTGGGGTGGCAGGCAGGGACACTGCATGTTTTGCAGGCCTTGGAATACATCTCAAGCTCTCCATGGGTTCATATTCATTCACAGCTACAACACACCTTCCTGCAGTATCAGGAAAAGCTGATGCAGAGCACCAGGGAAATGGCTCTGTCTGACCCTTGACACATGCTGCTGTGTCTGGGGCCTTGCAAAGCAAGGCTCTGGGCATCTCCTGTCCTCCACGTTCTGCCACATGGCTGAGCTAAACACAACAGGCTTTTTTGCAGAAGGGGTGGAAACAGGCGTAAGTCTTCACAAAACGATAAAAAATCATGAACTGGACACTCAGACAGTTCAGACTGCCACATTAGCCCCACTGTCTCCCTGGCTCAGTGTTGCTGTATGTTCAGAAGGCTTCCATAGTTCTGTAGCCTTAATTTGGCAGCAGAAAGCCTGTGCATGAAATGGCAAATGTTGTGTGGGCCAGACCTGTCCTCACAGCACTGGAGAAGGCAGGGAGAGGGTAGAAATCTAGCACGTGACAGGTGACTGGCTGCACAGCAACTGTGCCTGTCCCTGCTGTCTGCCTACCCACCGTCATCGCCCACCTCCTCCTCCCATCCCTCCTTCCTCGCTGCCTGTCCCCTCCACTCAGAGCTTGTGGCACAGACCCAGCAGATCGTTCTCTTGAGCTGTGCTACCCACTCCCTCCACTGCCTGCCACCCAGAGGAGCAGACCCCAGTGCTTGGAGCTGCCCCTCTCTGAAAGGCAGAGCTATCCTCCCTCCAGAAACCTGAGGATCATGATGTGCTGAGCCAGGATCCTGACTCTACACAGCTCTTCAGAAGCAAAGTATTTGAAAATCTGGAAGGAGGAGGAAATCACACTGAACGTGCCCTGTCTGCCAGCAGAAAAGGGCTGCTCTACAGTCAGCAGATCTCCATGGAGTTTGACTCTCATTCCAGAGTTTTCCCACAATGTAGTGGGGAGCACAAACAAACCTGCTGCGAGCAGGCGGTGCGGCTGGAACTGCAAACACGGGTCCCAGGGCACTGCCAGCAGCCTCCTGTGAGCTCAGGCTGTAATTCAAGCATTGCAGCATCCCCAAGCCATGGTATTTCATTCTCCTGTCAAGCACTGAAGAGCTTTCTGCCTCAAAAAGAACAGACATTATTCTGCAGTGCACTGGGTGCTGGCTGCTGAGCACCAAGCACTCCTCCCCAAAACCATCCTTGCCCAGAAAAAATGAAGCTGCTTTGTGAGCCAGGTCTCTCAGCTCCAAACAAGGCATGCCACTGGTCACCCTTACTGGTTGCCCAGGTACTCCCTGATAACACCTTTTCAGAAACCTGCTGAAGCCTCTTCAGTCTCTTGAGTCACATAGAACTAACACTCACAGTTGGTTGCCCAATTTAGAACATTTTTCCCCAGGCCTATTATTAGACACTTTTATGAGTGCTTTATATATACCCAGTGAACAAGGCTCCAGAGCAAGGCAGCAGGCTGTGTAAGCCAAGATGAGAAAAAACAGCATTTGTGCTAAGGTTAAATAAATCACCCTCATTCCCATGTTAACTCTCATTGCCACATGTAAACCAGACCAAATAGCTGAGCCTGGTTTGAGGCCAGGAGTGAACATGAGTTGTGAGCTATTAACAGAAAGTTTCAACAGAAAGAAAACGCCCTGAGCTGCTTGTGCAAGAGGGCAAGCCAGCAGCCAGCTGCACGACTGATGGCAGCGCAGGGAGCAGGCCCCCAGGCAGCTCTCTCAACAGAAAGGACCCACATTTCAACACTTCTGTTCACATTTTGATGAAAAACAAATGCAGAAGAACTGTAAGGGAAACTTCTCAGCATTTTTCACCCAATGTTTCCATTGGCTTTAGCTTTAATAACAGTGTAACTGCATCTTTCCCTATCTTTGACACAAAGCAATAAAACAAGACATTTGACTCAGCAGCAGTCTCCTAGAAAAACACCATCACACACCAAAATAAATGGAAGTTTCTTGAAAACAGGACCTTTCACTTCTCCCATCGCAGCCAACAGATGAGGTGCTATGAAGCATGCTTTAAAGAGGGGAGTCCTGAGGGCTCCACAATGTTAAACTGGTTGGCGCTGATTTGAGTTCTCTTCCAATGTGAACTCTCATGTTCTGAACAAAGCTCTTACTTCTTTCTCAGATTTGTAAGTGGAGAAAGAACAAGTGTCCTCTGCCACCGTGGCCATGCTCAGGGTGCAGCACCCAGGGACAGGAGCCCTGGGTTATGAGGCTGGCACAGACAGTATCACCCCTAGAGTCCAGACACAAGGCAAGCAGGAACCACACACACTGTGAGGACGAAGATCTGCCTGCTGAAAGCATCAAGGACACGGGGCAGAATCTCGAGCAGAGACCACCTGCCTCTGCCCACCCCAAATCTGCTCTCCTTCCCCTCCAGCTTGCTCACCACCATGGCCTGGGCTCTCATTTCTCATCTGTGCTCTCAGGCCAATGCGAATTATCTCTGCAAAGGTGTTTAGTGAGCTGAGCCATGAAGACAAGTTTTCCTGTGGAAAACATGGATTCATTTTCAGTCTTCAAACCCTGGTTTCTCAGAACATGAATTATCAGTGTATTTCACAAAACTTAACTCCCAGAAGGCTGTGAGTCTAAATGGTCCAGCAGCCACATACTGCACAGAAACACCCTGAAGGATTTCTTTTGCATTTAAATCTGAAACTAGAGCCACAGAAGGGAGGCATTTTGGTTTTGATTCATAAAAAACCCAACCCATTTATTCATGAAAAATGCTAAGAGGGCAGGGCAGCAGGGCTGCAGGGGGGAAGTCCCTGCCCCTGCGCACCACAGACACCCGTCACACTTCCTTCGTAAAAGGGGGAAAGGATTTGAAATCAGGGGCCTTGCTGCTTCTGCAAAAAAGAAAGAAATTTAAAAATTGAGATTGGCAGAGACCTGGCTGCATGCTACACAGCTCTGCCTATCTGCTCACTGATCCTTATCCTGCACTTCCAGATTTAACTGTGGCAGGATGGGGGTCCCGTTTACCGCCAATTATGACATGTCCAGCCGTGAATTTTCTCTCAGTGTCTTGCCAAGTTTCTCACAGCATCTCATCTCCATCTTTCCTTCCCATTTTGAAATGTCCAGAGATTTTAACATACACCCTCTGCTACAGTAATGGAAGAAGTCAAGTATGGAGGGCCAGCAGAAAAAAAAGCTAAAGGGACAAAAACCCTTTACAAATGTGGTTTTTTTTGAGCCCCAGATGCAAATTCCCAGATTCACCATGGAGCTTCCTCAAACTGAAGCTGAGCAGGAAAAATGGGGTGTTTTAGCCTGACTGGATAGTTTGCCAAAGGAGAGAATTCCTAAGTAGTGACTGTTACCCCAGGCTGAGAGTACACATTTTCTGTCAAGCAGAGCTCTCTTCAAGGTGTGGCTGAAACGAATGGAAACTCTAGATGTCCAATGAGACCTTGGTCAACCAGGGGCCATCTGCATCCAGCCTGCAGTGCACTGGAGCAGAAGCAGGGATTCTCAGCATCTCAGACCCTGTGCAGTTTCCAAGTGAGGTCCTTTAGTGTCAAACCCCTGCAGAGGGCAAGAAACCATTGGTGTCAAATATTCAGTCATCAGTTTAGGGCATTTACAGAATGGTCCCAGATCCAAAGTTCTGAATTAATGCATTGGTGAGTGAGGCTCTCAGGGCTGACACTCTTGGACTGGTTTGCTTGGAAGGAAAACTTCACTAATGGCACAGGTCATGGACAGGAAGCCTTTGTGCTAAACATTTCAACATGATGAGGACCTAAGCTGTTGAAGAGGGCTTCAAGTGGCAGGGCCAGGCAGCAAGGAATGAAGATGAAGGCCGGGATGACACTTGGCAAAGCCATGAATGCTATGGAAAGCATTTTGTTATCCATGCACTGTGATGTCCCTGCCTCAGCACAGCCAGCTCCACTAAAGCCAACTACTCAGAGAACAGTCACGGAAGCATCATAGTTTGAAGGACTAATGGTAATTTTGCTTGAGGGATTTGTTTATTTTTCACTCCACAGATTCTCAAGGCAAAACTGAAGCAGGAGTTCACTTTTTTCTGTCCATATATCGGTCTATCAGTGACCCTTTTTGCCATGTCCTGTCCAGCCTCAGCCCAGTACAGTATCTGTGCTTGAAGACTGCAATCCACAGCTCATACCACTGGCTGTTTGTTCCAAAGTTTGCTGACTGCTCACAGTCTTACCTCAATGTCTTTCATATGTATTGTCTCGATGTCTCTCCTGGTGTCCCAGAGCTCCTGAGCAATCGGCAGAATTTCACCCACAGAGACTTGCTGCTGAGTGGTTATTTTAACACAGGTACCTTTCTTCCTGTCTACAAGTTGCCTGCTCAACATGACAAGTCTGAAACAACTTAAATAAATGTGGCACCAGAAATAAACAGTTAATTTCTGGAAACCTCAATTCCACACAAATGCCCACTGGACACACAGCAACTCATATTTATGTGACAGAGCAAAGTGATACTTTATTAACTGCAGCCTCTCCCCAGGACTCTTCTTCTCATGGTAAGAATTGCACTCAGATGGTAATCCTTCATCTGGGCACATCACTTTTAGGCTGCTTTGGAAAATGCAGCTCTATCCACGTGCGATTTTGTTACCCCTTGGTCTGGGTGACTGGTGTTCTGCAGAGCTTAGTCATGACAATGCAGGAGCTGACACAATGACAACCTCCCCCTTTCCTCACTCCTCAGACCTGGTCACCAGCAGTAGCAGGCTTGTACCATTTGCAGACTAACCAATGGATAAGAGAGAGTGTTACCAAAACCAAACTTGAATGAGATTTGTGTTTTGTGCTTCACTCCAGCTGACACAACCTGCAAGACTGCTGGGTGTGTCTCAGGAGGCAGAGGCATAGGTGGCTGGTGTGCTGACATCAGACTGCAATCAACACTCAAGATTTATTATGCTCCAAGCATCCAAGCTGCATTCATAGAAATCCTAGCCTAAAAGTCATGTCTTCCCAGAATAAACCCAACCAGAATTGCATGTCCTTTATGATCACTGGACTAAATAAAAAGAGCAGAAGATGATGTTTGGCCAACAAGTGAGGAGAAGGAAGATCCCAATGCTTATAACACACCTAGGGGCCTCCTCCCATGCGTGCACCATGACCACCTGCACTTTCAGCACAAACCAGCTTTTTTTGGACTAGCTGGCAGTTTGAGGACCTGAACATTCTTACTCTGTAGCGAGATTTCCCATCACATAATCACAGAATTGTCAGAGTTGGAAGGGACCTCTAGAGATCATCCAGACCAACTCCCCTGCTAAAGCAGGATCGCCCAAAGCACGTTCCACAAAGCACATCCAGGCAGGTCTTGAATATCTCCAGAGAAGGAGACTCCACAGCCTCCCTGGGCAGCCTGTCCCAGGGCTCTGTCACCCTCACTGTAAGGAAGTTCTTCCTCATATTTCAATGGAACTTCCCATGTTCCAGCTTGTGCCCATTGCCCCTCGTCCTGTCACTGGGAACTACTGAAAAGAGTCTGGCTCCATCCTCCCTGCACCCACCCTTAGATACTTGTAGGCATTGACAAGGTCTCCCCTCAGCCTTGTTTTCTCAGGCTAAAGAGTCCCAGCTCACTCAGCCTTTCCTCATAAGGGAGATGCTCCAATCCCCCAGTCATCTTTGTTGCCCTCCCCTGGACTCCCTCATCCCCTCAAGCCTCATGAACACACAGTAATGCTGACAAGTCTCAACAGCACAATGCAATTTGTTTCATCCCAGAAGTTTGGCAGTAGCCACCACTGGGTGTCTCAGTCTGTCCTTCTGTTTGGGTGTGCTACGGGACCTGGCAACGTAAAGGCAAGAGCAGGAACTGAACTCCTGCTGCTGCAACAGAAGTTGCACGGGAGCCTCAAGCAGACATCATGTCTGCTCTCACCACCACAAACAAAAAAAGCTTCAGAAGACATTTATAGTTTAATGCTGATTTCCACTCTGCCTTTTTACTGCTTTCCATAAAACTAAAGGTTAGTTCTGCTCAGCTGTGAAGCAAGAGACATACTACCTGGTTCTGTTTGAGAGACCACCCTGCTCAACACACAATAAAAATACTGGCTTGATGTGGCAAGTAGTGGATAAGACATTTCTATTTATCCTTCTGCTTCAAAAAGTTCCATGATACAACTGGAGGGGAATTAGGAACCATAATATATGGTACATTTTCACTAGCTAAATATAACTATCTTAAGTGTGCTGTACACACAGAAAAATAAAATACACTACTGACAAAAGGTTTGCACTTAGAATTGATTCACCAAAAAGAAATACAGCAGATATAAGATCACAAAATGACCAACTAACAGGTTTGTCATTTCTAAAATGCCACTAAGCATGTGTTTCAAGTTCAGTCCTTTAAATTTTGAGAACTGGCCCTTCTAAGACTTTTCCAAAAATTTTTACTTCTAAATCAAAAGGAGGAAATTAACTTTTTTTGTCTCAATCTCACCTCAACTTGGCATGAACTGGGTGAAGAAACGATCTTTCCCTTGCCCCTCTACCCAGTATGAAATAAACACTGCTGGAAAGAAAAGCTTCCCTGTGTAAATATGAATGAAAAGCTCTGACATTTTAAAACCTGTAAATGCCAGAATTTTTTCCACTGGAATTTATAACAGTAACAGTTACCTGATGCAGCAGGTGAAATTGAGACATACTTATACAGCTTAAATCAACCTTGAAAGTTAAAAATACTTCCCAATTCCCTACATAATTTTGAATGTTGTCTTTCACATTCATAACATCTAGCAAGTTTAGACATCAATAACTACTGTCAATTTCAACTAGTTTTTTTTCTTTTGATGGCTCTATTCTGAGGTATTAAACTACAGTACTTTTTTTCCCCCCTTTTTAGCTGTGTTTTTTTTTTCTTCTTAAAGTCTCACAATTTCTCCTTCACCCCTCTTGGCCTACGGGTGATGCAACTGCAAATTCTTCATTTCACTCAGGAGTCACTCACAGTGTCCAAAACAGCAGCTCGAGGCTGGATCATGCTATAAACACTGAGTTAGAACTGGTCATTGCCCCTGAGGCTTTCCTCAGTCAGATAAAAAGTGAGACCATGGAGAGATCCAGAAGCCTGGGAAGTGACACGTCTGTGGTTGCACTGCAGAGTCCCTGCCCACCCCGGCAGGGCACGGTGGAAGGGGCAGGCAGCAAACCTTCACTTGTGCACAATGCACATATCTACCCCTTGCTGGGGCTTTCTCCTTCCCATGCTCAGGCTGATCATCTCTAGCTTCTGCAAGATGAGTACTTCACAAGCTGGACTTCAAATATTCTTTGGCATTTACTACTGAAAAACCTCGCACACGTCAAGACTCAGCAAAATGACCATCACCAAGGAGTGTTTTCTTGAAAAGCAGCTTTACAGCATCTTAGATGATGAACAGCTTACCCATCGCAACGAGCCAATTCCACCTTTCAAGACCAGGGGATGTCATTGTTTTCTGGACCTGACTTAGTTCAGCAGTGAATATCACAAGCTTCATGAGACTTGGCAGCCCTGTGTTGGCTGCCTGTGCTCCAGAAACAGCCCAAGGAAGCAATTTGCACATTTTAGTGGATATTATTTTTAAAGCACTGTGAAACTTCCAAGTTTCATGAAAAGGCAAATGTGGAGACTCTTTCCCATTAATACAAAGGACACTCTCTTCATCAGGAGGTGGACAACAGCTAAACAGTCCTTCTCCACCCCCTTTGTGGCTCCATCATGGCCTGCTGGGAAAAGGACTTGCTGCTAGTAAATGGACTCAAATGCTGCCATGAAGTAGTGTTTGCTGTGCAGAGCAGGAACTGCTGCTGTTGTATGGGCAGCAAGATGTCAGGTTCCCCAGATAAGGATCCCAGGTACTTGCATTCCCTATGCCAAGGACTGGGGCTGTGCACAAAGAAGAGACATCTGAAAGCCAACATTTTGCCTTCTAGTTGTCTTACTCCCACTTAGGACTCCCTAGAGCATGTGTCAAAGCCTGTTTTAGGCAGCTTTAATTGCTGACCTTTCTGCTCTGCTTGTCCTTCCCCTCATTCCAGAGATGAAGTGGTCTGTGGCACTGCAGGTCAGGATGGTGACACAAGGAAAGAGCATAATGTACCTGGCTGGGTGGCCTAAAAAAATACTGCTGCTCTCCTCTTTGATATCACTGTAACCGAGCCTGTGACACAAAACTCACACCCACACAGAGCAAGTGGTTCAGGGAATCCAGCATTTAACCAGGCCAAGTCATACAGCCTTCAGGCTGCTCAACTGGGACCTACGTTTACCTCCCAAACCTGGCGACTGTTCCTTACAGCAGCAGGAGTTTGGTGATAAGCAGCAGATGGAAGTGGGGAGGATGGAAGTGCCTGTTCTGCTGTCATTCTCAACCACATTATCACCAGCTGCTTCCCTGCCTGTGTGAAATCTGCTAGCTGGAGCACAAGCAAGGATAAGCCAACAATGCCAGAATTACTCCCAGGAGTTTATATCACACGTGAACACTGAGCCATATGGAGTTTATCCCACCTACTGAAACACAGCCGTGGAAGGAAGGAAAATGGGGAGGCAAGGACTTGTCAGCTCTTTAAAAAGGAAGTTCCTGAGAGCTCTGCTTGGACACCCAAGCACGCAGATTCCTGCAGCTTTCCATGGCCTCTCTCATCACCAGTGCCATTGACAGCATCACCACTGCGACATGGTGATGCTCACTTGGGCTGCTACCAATGGGAACATTCAGACTGACTCCTTAGAACTAGAAGTAATAAAAGAGAAGAAATGGCTTGGTGCAAGAGCTGGAAAAGAGCACTGAATGGGACACATAGGAAGCAGCACAACGATGGAGTCAAGGGAAGAAAGCTGAGGAAGAAAATGGGATGCAGGATAGATAAGGGACGAAGGGAAAGGAGAGAAGTTCATACGTTCCCATGCACGGGTCTGGTTTTGAGGAGTGTGTCAGCTGCCTGATCAGAAAGGAACTGCTTCCAACAGAGCCCAACTCCCCTCAAACCAGTCCTGTGCAGCTCACAAGTTCCTCAGGTTTCCTGCCTCAAACAGAAGTTTAGGTGGGCAACTTGCAACACCCCTGCAGCCTGCCAGGCCCTAGACTAAGCCACTAAAACAAACTGACCATACATGTGGTGCAGACAGAAACACTTCTCACAATGAAGTACGACCAGCAAATCATATGAAATTTACTACTCAATCTGTAAGATTTTCCACCTTTGTTTTAATTTTTACTGTGAGACTTTACTCATGTGCTTTAAATGCTGCAGTTCAGATAGAAACAGATCCAGGAGGATGAGTGTGATGTGAACTGGCACAAGGAGATGGCAGGAAAGTCTGTGAGATGAGTCACAGCAACAATAGGTCAGTCTTTAATAGCAGTTCAGACAGAACTAGAGTCTTGGACTATTCAATACAGACACTCTTTTTTGGTGTGTTCTTCTTGGCAGTGGTTCCTGGACCCCTCCCACACTAGAGGTTCACTTCCCGTTCTGCAGCTCTCTTGCCTTTACAAGGAGCTGTTTGATATGAAGGAAGATAATTCTATCATTCCTCTACACTGTAGCTATACTATGAACTATACTAGGCTTGACAGGAATAAAAAAGGAACAACCTAAGGCTGCTGCTTTCAAAAGGCCACAGAGGAGTCAGGAACCCAAATGGTATATTGGCATTTCAAGTCATGCACTTAAAGGCTTTGAAACACTTCAGACAAACCACTCATACTACCCACAGAAGACAGGACACGAGGAGCAGACCTGCTGAGAGACAAGTGGTTACTTTCAGAGCAGCAAGTCAGGCTACTAACTCCTGCCAGTCAGTGAACTACACTGTTTTGTGTCATGTCTAACAGTCTGGTTGGGCTGACTGAAGACAGACTTGGCCAGTCCCTAAGGACTCCTGGCTGCTGCTACCCAAGTGGAACAGGATTAAAGAGAACAAGGGCTTGAAACACAGAGACAAGCTCACCTGATGGATTCTGCTTACACCTCTTTTCTTTAGGTTTTTCTGTCCCCGAATGAACAGCTGTAATTGTGGTGAATGTTTGGATTAGTACAGAATTGTTTCCCAAAACATAATACACAGTATTTTAGTAACAAGCAACTTTTCTCCCAATCACTACTGCCCACTCTACTACTGCATGTGGGTTTTCCAGCACCACTTTACTTCTTCTCAACATGGTTCCAGAAAGCACCTTATTTGCTTCAGAGGCAGACACAAAAACCCCAACAGATGTTGTGTAACCTGCTGCAGGGAGAAACCCCTTCCCTTACCTGTCAATTCCTCCTAGTGGCATTGTGAACACCACGTGTTGTGGTACTCCTGCCTGGGAATGGAGGGAGGCCAGCTTGGTCTGCTGGCATGTTATTTATCTCTGCATCAAGATGTTGAAATAACATTTAATCTGGTCTGTCTGTTATGCTCCAGTTAGGGAGTGTAAAAGAACAGCAGTGTCCCACTTAAGGCAGGGGATACATGGTCAGAATAAAAGCCTTGTGAAGGAAACTCTGAAAATGGTGTACCTAACCAGAACTGTCTAGGCCAGTGTTTAGTTACTACCACATGGACTTAAAGGAAACTCCAGAAGTGGAGTAAATTTTCATTCCTTCTAGCACATGTATTTTAGCCCTACATCTCCATATCTGGTTTGCTGTGACCTTCATGCAATGAACCCAGAAACAGCTGGACTCCAGTCACAGTGACATGTAAATGACTTGCCACATTTAACATCACTGCAATATGCAAACAGCTCTTCTGTTCAGAGTCCTCAAACTTATCTTGCTTGTTGCAAACAGTTTTGCTGTACAAAGACTTCACTGATGCACAAAGAACGAGTACAGCTTCATCTCCATCCATATTCCCCTTTCTCTACATCTTTGCTCCCCACTGAAAAATCAATGCTAAAGTACCTGGACCTTGAGAGCAGGATCCCCATATCACATTTTTTACAGGCCTGGAGAGCCAGGAACCTGGGCAGGAGTGAGATGAGGGCACTACCCCAGGAAGACCAGCTGCTTACAGAAGGAATTCCGAATACATAAAGAATCACCAATCACAGCTGAATCCTGCTCTGGAGAGGAACATGGTAAGCAACAGCAAGAGGGAGTGAACAGACTTACCACTGGAGTTCTGAGAATTGCTGTTTGTTTCTTCAAAGTTGTTTTGAGCTTTGCCTTCCACTCTCCTGCTGAAAGCACTTTCTGCTGGGTGGAGAACAAAGTGGGAATGGTGACTGGTCAACACTGGATGCAGAACCAAACAGACAGGCAGCAAGACAACATGCTCCTGTGCCACACAATTGCATACCCTGAATAGAGCAGAAAGGTCAAGCATCTCATTTTTGAGGCAAATGGGCCAGATTCATTGAAGGGATAACAGGCAGATATTTTTCTTGAATGCCTTCTGGCTGAAGTGACCTGGATTGGCTCTTAGGGAGCCCATGAACACCAATCCTGACTGAACCAGAAGGGTCATGGCTTCCTCCCCTGCAAAAAAAACCCCAACCCTTATCTTACTCTTCCTTTAGCAGCCCTTGAAGCCTCTGGTGCAGGTGACCAGGTCTGCAGGTTTAGCTCAGGTCCTCATCACAACATGTAGAGTGTCACCAACAGAAGCATCATGGCAGCTCTCCCTGTGCTTCCCAGTAATCTGCATTCCCTCCCTGAACGCCCTCCCTGACAGGTTCAAGTGCAGGACTGAAGAGCTGTCCCAGAGCCTGCCTGCAATGTTTGGAAAAGCTACGGGAGCTCCTCTGGGCCTCTGCCCTTCCCAACAGTGCCCGGGCTCTTGCAGCCCCTCCGTAGGCCTGGCAGGCAGGCCCTGCTCCCCTGCAGCACTGCCAGCCACTGCTCTTGGTGCTTCACTTGCTTCACACACTGCAGCACCAGCCCGGGGCAATTTCCCAGTAACTACTGGGAGGACTCCTCCAGTGCACAGAGGTGGTTCCTGACCCTGGCAGTAGCTGCAGCGTCCTGAAACACCACTGCACAGCACGGCTCAGGTGCCTCCCATCCTTCTCAAGCTGGCATCCCTCAGCACAAGGTCAGCAGTACAACAGTGTGAGGCCTCATCTCCCTTCAACTACATCTGTAATATCTGGGCAAATATATTTCCTGTAGTGACTTAAAGGATAAACTAGAAATAAATAAAAAGTGAATAGGCCAACCTAATGTGTATGGTCTGTGCTGTAGAGACTCTTCCCATGCGTGGACTAACTCACAGATCCCACTGTCACCCAATGGGTTCATCTGACCATGGCTTAGGAAGGCTCTGCTGGGCTCAGCAGCAGCAAATTGTAGAGGGAGGGACTTGGGGGACACAAGTCAGGAGTGACAGGGAATGTTGAAAATTGATACCAGATCATTATTTCATTACATATGCCTGCAGACCACTGGGGTGGTCAGAACTGCTGTCCTGACTTCCATAAAGAGGCCCCAACTCCCTGCAGCCTCACACATGGGCTTTATGTCTGATGTGGCTAAATGAGATCTGAACTTCATGAAGCTCCTCCCAGCCCACGAATTTTGGTCCCACCAATCCTTTAACAGACCCTTCCAACTTCTGAGCAGGCTTCTCAGATTCTCAATCTACTACATTCCTGGCTTTTTGGAAAATGTAGAATAGAAAAAACTTTGTAATAAAATCAGTTAAAACAGAATCACATAAAACAGGGCTGAAAAGGAGCTAGAGACATTATCTAGTCTACCCCCCTTGACAGGGAAATTATAGGAATGAGAGGCCTTAAGTAACTAGAAAATGAGATGGCACAGTGGGAAAAAGAGACCATGACAAAATGGATTAGGCCAACCTAACCCCCCCAGGAGACCCAGGTTCAAATCCTGGCTTATGTCACAAGTGGAAGTGAGTTGGAGGTCTCCAAAAACGTTTGGAAAAAATTTGCATGGTAGCTGTCCTCATCCCCTATCCTTTTTCCTTTTTTTTTTTTTTTTTTTTTTTTTTGCCAAGTCTGGCAACAAGACAAAACTGGTTTAAGGCATCTCCTTGGTCTTACTGTGTCCTTCCCACACAGGAGAGGGAAGCTGACACAAGTTGCCTCTCTCCTCATACCTGAATCTTTTACAAACAAAGTAGAATTATCTGTATAGAGAAAGTAAGCACCACCCCACTGAGTGTCTGTGCAAACACTGTCAGTGGAGTGGCACTCCCACCATCTCTGGTATTATCCAGGCCCACATGAAATGTCTCCTAACTGCAACCCTCAGAAGCCATCCCTTCGGGAGACTGTCTTCCTGACAGGTGTTATGGTCAATGCTTTGTACTGGAAATTCAAGGAGCTGCTCAGATTACACTTGTACAAGTCACTGCCTTGGAAGACACCACAGACATGATGCCACCAGATAGAGAGGGTAGGACCCCCAGACTCATATTTAGTTTCTTGAAGATCAACCTACCATGCTCAAGCATCATTTGATTCCTTCCTCCATACAGGAAGAGAAAAGCCCAAAGTTTTTTACCCAATGTACTGACATACTTTTTGATTAGAGAAGGTGGGGGGGGGAAGGTGCCTTTACAAAAAACATCTCCCAGTTACTGCTCAGATGAATCTGGCCTCTGACCCAGGAAGGGTCCCAGTTTCTCCACTTTTGTAAGACACTTGAAACTGGAAGAAGTTGTTGCAAGTTTAAGTAAATAATGAAGAAGGTTTCTCAGCTTAAACTCCTAACTTGATTAAACTGGGTGGACCTCAAATGAGTAACAAAATCATATAAATGTTTAAGAGGTGCTGTAACAGCATGGTATCTCAGGACTCCCAAGCTGTAAGACAGGTCACTCACTGCAACATCTGGTAGCTGCGGATGTGTATGTCATCTAACAAAAGGCAGCCTTGTTTAGCCTCCTGTGGCCTAGAGAGCCACCACAGCCACCTCTGCTGCTCAGCATCTGCCCATGCCAGACATTTCAGGGGCATTTAAACCCCAGCTGATTGACCAGTCTTTCTTCTGAACTGAGATGGATTTAAGAGACCGCTTCTCTGCTGCCTGGCTATGTCTCTCATCCTATTTATTAATAGTGATTTTTCAGTGCTCTTTGTCTTCTTTGTTTATCTTTTTTTTTTTTTTTTTTTTAAGGTTTGATCTTGTTTGGAAGGAGGAAACAGGGACTATGGGAGGATCAACCTTAACTTGAGTCTTCTAACACCTCTGCAATGGTTCGGTACCATTAACTCTGCTGCTGGAGCCCACCTTATCTCTCAGTGGTTCCTGTGGGGAGTGGAGCACTGTGAGAACACCTGTACTCCATTTCACCTCCCCAGGCACGGGCCCAGGCCTGAAAATGCCACCTTGAGGAAAACAAATATTAAAGGCCAAACAAAGCTGAAAACCAAACTTCCCCATACCTGACAAGCCACTACTCCCAATCCTTGTCAGGAAGCTCTCCTCAGTTTGTGACACCAGGATTTGAAACAGGGTCATTTGTACCTCATGGTTAGCACAACGCTTAAAATAAACCCACTTGTCACTGGGAAGGAGTTATAAAGACCTACTTCCTGATCTAAATTTTTCACTTACAATGTGCCAAAGGATCTAATCCCTTCAACGGCTTCAGGGAGCAGCTCTTCTGGGACAGTCATGGGTGGAGCAGACTGAGTCCAGGAAGGGTCAAAATCCAACCCAGGGCATGACTGGACACTAAGCAGTTAAGACAGTTGATGGTAGAAAGGCAATTGGTACCTGTAATGGCCTTGCTTCCTGGGGATCCAGAATTTGGAGCGCGGAACATCTGGGATTGGGATGCGGGTGGGACACCGGAGGGGGTGCGGTGCAGGAGGGCAGAACATCGGTTTATTGAGGCCGGTGTTTTTTTGCTGGATTGGCTCGCCTGTGTCTTCACTGCCACGAAGAGTGGAGATCGAGAGAACTCTGGATATGAACACTCAGAACTAGTGCCTGGACAGTCAGCTCCCAGATCCTGTGCCTTCTGGGAGGGTTGCTTTCTAACAGCCACGCTCACGAATCCCTCGCATGGGGACCTGCAGCAACTGTGGATCCACCGATCCCATGTAACAAAACTGTTTTCCCCACTCACCCGAGGGGACAGAGTCCTGAAGCTTGTTAGTTCCCTTCCACACCTTTAACTGCCACGTGACCAACCCATTCCTCCTCCAACAGGAATCACCCCATCCATCCAGCAGTACCAATTGATTGCCATGGCCTGGCTGGGTGTACCTGCATCCCTGTCCTCCACTTCTGTGTACCTAAGAGTGAATTTTTAGAGCAGGTTTCTAATGGGATACTCAGAGCTCTGAACAGGGAGAACTTTACATTTGTTACTTGAGCCTTGCATAAATGCTAGAGATCTCCAGCCACATTCCTTATCTTGGTAACCAAAGGAAAGGGGGTCATTGGTAATGGGAGGGAATTAGGAGGCTGAGTTCTCCTCCTGTGAGTCAGAAAAGGCCTTTTGGCCCCTGTCTCTAGCCAAATACTGGTGACATGTGGAGAAATACTGAGTATTCCTGGGATATTTTGGTCTCTGCAATGCACAGTGAGGATCACCAGGAATTTTCAATGCCAAAAGTCATATAAAAAACCTTCAGGAGGACAGCCTTTTGTCTAGGCCACATGGATCAAAAAATCAATTACAAAAATGGAGAAACAACCTAACAAACCCCTTCATTCCTCAGTGGGCTCTTCCATGGAAATTTAGACACAGATCTCAAAGTCCAAGTCCCACTCCAACCATCTGCCATGAAGAATCACTAAAGGTTCACATAACCCACAGCCCATGATCTCTACAAGTAATTTCTACAGAGTAATATTTTAGGATGCCTACAGTTGGACAACACGAGCACCTGTTCGTCCTGTGTAGTGTAACTCAGAAATACTCATCCATGTTGAGCAGCTCTCCAGTCTGCCATGGCAACAAAACAACCTGACTCTGAAACAGCTGAGGAGAAAAGTCACCCAGACTGGGACTGGATGCTCACTTCCAAAATCCTATGAGACATTACAGACCTCAAATGTGAACTGCTCTCATCTTCCCTGTCACCAGATCCAAGATGACATTTCCTGTAAATGTTAGTGCACTTCTGCAGGAGATCCTGCACTAGGTTTTCTCATAATTTAGGTTAAGATATTTCTCCTCTGCTTGATCTCCAGCCAGCTCAATAGGCACGAGGCTTGCTTTTGCTCCCTATGTTTCCTTTCACTCTCCATGGATAATCCTCCTCCAGTTGCTGCCAAACTGCCAGCAAAAATGTAGTCAGATATGACAATTTCATGCTTATGTGTCATCTAGTTTGCCACGAGGCCCATTCCCACCAATTGCTGGTTTATGCCCTCTCCATACCAAGAGAAGTAGCAACCAGCCAACCATTCAGTGTCAGAAACAAAGAGCATCATTGGGAATCCTCTGCAGTCCAGACACTGCTTTCTGAGACCTGAAGGAAAAAAGTGTCAATGCCATGAAGACCTCCAAAATTACTTTTTATTCCTCCCACCTTAAACAAATAATATGTCCTCAAATTCAGCCCCCAGAGGAAAGGCTGCTCCATCCACTAGGAAGACAGAGTTTGAGCCAGCAAGGCAACAGACAAAAGAATATTAGTCCTAGCAGTCTGAAGGATGCTAATAATTCATTGAAAAAAAAAACCACAACATTTTAGTCTTTATTTCATCAGATGACAAATCTCCTCTGAAGAGTCAGCAAGAGATGATCATATAGCTGCTCTGTTCTGCTCTTAAAAAGTCATCTTCATGGTGGGACTCACTGCCTCAGGCTGATGAAAAGGCCAAGTTCAGGATATTTCCAAAAATGAAACTACTGAGTTGGTGAATGGTTACAAAAACCCCCTGCCTCAAAATCTGCAGCTAGACAGCAAGACTGGAGACAGCTTTGTGGACAGGTAATCCTGTAACTGCTGCTATGAAGTTTTTCAGACTTTCTCAGAAAGCATTTGAGATATGCCCCAGTTGAAGTTGATTAGCTGGAGAAGGAGAGGAGTAATGTAGAGATTAAGTCTCACTGGATGACCTCCTATCACTTGGTAAACTGACTGCCCCGTGGTTCCAGGGGCACAGAACGGCACGTGGTGTGGTGAAGAACACAGGTGATACAGGTGACACTGCCAAGATGGGGAACTCTGCTTTGGAAGCAGGAAGAAGAGCTTGTTCATTGCTGTGCTCTGTCTGTGGGGGAGCTTCCAGGCCACCGGTGTAGCTAAAAAGCCTGAGGTACTCTTGGGATGTGCAATCAGGGCACTTTCAAAGGGGATCGGGAAGACAACACTAGCTCTGAGTTTCCCCACTCCACCCAGTGCTCGTGCATATCCTTCATGAAGGTGGTTGACAGACAGGAGAATATTCAGATGAGAAGCCAAGAGGATAAATAAAGGACAAGAACAGCCCACCTTCCAATGGAAACACCAAGTCACTCCTTTGGCTTAACTGGGAGGTTGGTGACCATGAAGTGAGTTGACAGCAGGCTATACAAAGGTCTAGCAGGGACAGAAATTTGGTAACATGCTCCACCTTCACCTAGCAGAGAAAGTTATAAATAGGATCCAGTGTCTGAAAGCTACAGCTGGGTATTTTTAGTCTTAATTTAGTGAGGGTAATAATTAATCAAAATAATTACCTTAAGAAGATGCTGTACTTTCTGTCACTCTTAACAGTAAGAGTCTCTAAATATACACATGAGCAATTAAGTCAAGGCAATCCTACAGCAAGTGTTCCTCTGGTCAGCACACAGATCACAGTTGTCCCTCCTGGCTTTCCTTGCTTTGGTAAGTCCTCCAAGCTCTGGGAACACCAAGCTGCAGCAGGAAGCAGAAAATCTGACAGACATTTCAACATGTCCCCTCAAAAGATACATAGACCTACACACTACCATGATGCACCACCACAGCAGAAGAGAGCTCAGATTATCTGACTTTGCTTTTTCCAGGTAAAAATTCTGGCTAATAATTTGTGTATTGCATCTTTTTCAGAAAGATCTTGTCAGGATGCATAAGGAACCACTTGGATGGTTCAGATGGACCTCTACCATCACTTCTGCAGAAAAGCCCTATCTTTAATGGATATGATGCCAGCAATTCCTGAACAATGGTCTGAAATTCAATATGCTGAGTGGAAACCTCTGCTATTAGAAACAGGTCTTCCCACAGGAAAAACTCTAACCTATGAAATTCTTAATGTACTTCTTTATACAGACAAACAAATTTTGCCAGTGGAGCCTCCTGCTGCTGTGGGATCAGAGAGTGGGAAAAACATCTGAACTCACAGCTTTCACTCACTGAGCTGGAGGAAGCAAAGACACACCATCCAACTGGAATCTGGATCTGCTTTTTTTCTTGGATAGGCAGGAGCTGTGTTGAGAGTAGATGTGCCACCAAAAAGGATTCCTTTCCCTAAGAGAAAAAGCCATGATGGCAGCTGCCTTTAAGACACGCTGTGTTTAAGGACTTTTGATGAGCAAATTGTATCCAGTGGCCTTCATGAGGAGAAAAGGAATTGAGGAGAAGCTTGATGAACTTGAGCATGTCAGATGTCAGGATCGATGTAGGTCTGCCTGTTCCCTGTGGAGCTAAGTATGATCATGGGGCTGGTGGGCCAGACTCGACAGCCAGGGACCATCCCACAGCCCCTGAGAGAGGTCAGCATAGCAGGACCAGAGATGACAGCCAGGTTCAACCAAGAGTCCAGATCATCACGAAGTTCATGGTGATGAGACAGGTCCATGATCAAGCTGGGAGATCAATCCACAGGTCAGCAGCAGGATCAGGTCAGGTGAGGTTAACCAGAGTCAGACATATACCAGCGATCCTCAGGGAGGTCCACAGTGATGAGACAGGGATGATATCAAGATGGAAAGTCAGGTTGGGGTACAGATCAACAGGACCCATGGCCAGGTATGGGCATATCTACAACTGAGCTGGAGACCAACATCCTACAGTGTGGCTCAGGCAGGGACTGACAGTCCAGAGCTGAGCTGAAGGGTTTGAATGTGTGTGGAGGCCCCGTGTGAAGCTGGTCAGAGTCTTAAAGACCTATTAGTGCACTCAGAGCCCTGACATCACTTTAGATTTTTGCCCTGGACACAGAGAGCCGTGCAGATTTTAGTGCTGTGCAGATTTCAGTGCTCTCACCTCATACTTCCATGACCAGGGAGTCTGTTGCCTCATCTGCAGTTACCAGAAGAGGATGCAGTGAATGCACACTCCTGAGCCTGGACTCACCAAGCTAAAACCAATTCTTGGTGGCTTTTCTAGCCAGTCCACATCCCAAACACATTAGGTTTTCTCTGCACTGTAAATACATCCTCTCTGAACAATGACAACAGCCCAGCCACCTGCAAACCTGGTTAAATCAGTCCCACCCTAAAGTGCAGACTGAGCCTGGGGGAGGACAGAAAGAAATCCCTGAGCCCTTCCCCTGAGCACCTCCGTTCAGAGACGTTCCTAAAACTGGGACAATGAATGTGCCTACAATCCACTTTTTTTGGAAACAGCTTTTGACACCCATCTTAGAAAGAGTGAACAGGCTCACAGAAACAGCATAATAATATGTATTTTAAAAGAGTAATAGCCCAGTTCTAAGCATATGAAAAAGCCCCTACTCCTCACCAACAAAAAGGAACTTTTGAAGGAGACATTTGGCATTAACAATTCCAGGGAACCCCACTGCAGAGCTCTTTTCCAGACAGCAGGTATCCAGCAGCACTGACCAATAATTATCCTGCAAGGTCCTATTGACCCTGCAGGATATGACTCCTTGTTTTAACCCATTTTCAGTAATCTTTTATCCATTATCACAGAAAACCAGAAAGACAGGCTCTGGAAGGGAAGCTTGCACTCAAGCAGAGAGATCCAGAAAGCTGAACTGGGAATGCTGAAGTGTTTTCCTTACCTGCTCCCATTCCAGCCAATTTTTCAGCATTTGCCTTATAACCACATGAATAAGACCAGGGTAAAGACACAGTCTCAGCTTTACTTGATTGGAAGGGCACGAGAAAAGCCAGTTGAGCTTTTCAAAGTCATGTGTTTACAGCTGCCTCACAGGACCTTGGTTTATATGAAGAGCAGAGTCTGAGCTGCAGAAAGGTGGGAGGATGTGCTGGCCAGCCTGCCTCAGGAGCTAATCATGTCCTCTCCTGTATGTTCATCATGGTTAGTGGTTTGTGACTGTATATATCATAAATCTTACTGGTCATGGGAGCTAGGGAAGGAAAAAAAAAGGTTAAAAAAAAAAAAGGAAGAAGAAAACTTTATGGGGAGGGGGTTAAATCTTATTAAAAGATTATCCTGATCTGATCTGAAGTGTCCTCATAATTAAAGATATTTGCTGAAAGGACTGGAAACCCATCTGCACATCTCAGTGACTGCTGGTCTAGTCCTGCAGCTGCTTCTGCTTTCACAAAGGTTACTGCAGAAACCATGGTGCAAGAACTGCTTCATCCCCAGTATTCAAAACAATGTGCCTCCTCCTTCAAAATTTCTGGGAGCCAAAAAGTGGCCACCAGGACCCTGCAGCTGCACTCTGCACAGGGAGAAGGGGGGTATTGGTATGGACTATTCACACCTGCAGTCAGACCTGCAGGGCCCACTTCAGGCAAACACCTTTCAGAGAAGAACAGCTGTTTCTCTTTTATGCTGGATAGCCTGGCCTGGAACCAGCAGCTGCAGCCTGCTGCTACAGGTGGTTGGGAGGGTGGATAGATGTCCATAGTGATAAAACCCCTTGAAATGGGGAGTACTGGGAAGGTAAGAATCTGCTGTTGCTGAGCAGAGATTCAATGCCCAGTCCCTACAGCATACTGCTCCTCAGCCATCCATACAGGGGTGGACTAGGGACACCAGAGCCTTGGGGTCTGAGGGGCCCATCTATATTAGGACATTGACCTACTGCTGATCACCACCAACAGCTTTTCTGGGTGCAGGGATGTTTAGGAGTAACTGTTATGTGTGCAACCATAAGCACTGGGTTATCATAAACACCCTCGGGCAGCTGGGAGATGAGATGACTAAATTTGTGCTGATGGCAGTGGAGGTGTTTTATGCCTTTCACCTTCTACTATGGCCCTGGTCTATTTCCATGCCCCAGAGAACCTGCATGGGAGCTGTCAAGAGCCACCAAACCTTGACACACCTTAAAAGTGACAGTATGGTGGACTATGTTCCCAATTTATTTCTATTTATGTCTAAAACCAAAACTGCTGTATTATTATAATAACTTAAAACCCCAACTGAAGCTGAATTTGGTGAGGGAGGAGTGTGTGCTCCCTCTGCTGGCTGCGGATGAGCTGCTAAGGAAACCCACGGAGCTAATGAGCTCAGCTCACACATCCTCATCATCAGCCAAAACGCTGGCAGGTGGATAGACACGGGCAGAGAGGCACATGCTGGCTCACAGCAAGAAAGTCCCAACAAAGCACAGGGCAATGCTCTGAAAGAAACAGGATGTTCAGGTATAAAGAACTTCCCTGTATACTTTTAAAGCACCCAAACCCAGCATGTTGCAAGTATTTCTCTCAACTGTTTTACTAAAAATTTGCACTGAATTACACTGAGTTGCTCATTAAAACCTCCCCTTTGTCTGGGGGGTGCAGATGGTAGTGCCCCTCAAGTACAGATCATAGTGTCATGTAGTATGCAGAGAACTGCCTTTTCCTGAGCTCCCTGAAATCATATTTTATTGCCTGTGATTTAGTAACAAGCTGCTAGGATAATTTACATGATTTTGAAAACCAGCTTCTTCCCTAGCATGTAGGTTCACTTATTGTTTTAGGGGAGTCTAAAAATGTTGTCCATCACATTGTTATGTGCACTTTAGGTACCAGAACCTTCAGCTGAACAACAAAATAAAATATCAAGCCCCCAAAGAATGTATGTAGAATTGCATGGACTTTGGTAAAAGTCCAGTGCCATCACAGACCTAGCAGTAAGAGTGTCCTTCTGAGAGGAGATTCCAGCTCAGCTTTACAGTGCCCTGGTCAGCACATGCTCTGTGTCCTGCCACCTGCAATCCCACAGGTCCAGTGGAAGGAACCACAAGAATGACACTCTCTCCTGCAACCCTCGTGTTCACCACCAGCCACTGCACATCAGTCTGTAATGAACCAGATCTCCAGCAGGATACTCACTAATAGGTGCGTGCAGCGCCACATGCTCTTGGTAGGGAGTGTAGTATTTGTACTGCTTGCCACAGAATTCACAGGTGTAATTGCCAGTTTCTGTGAAGATAAAGCAGAGACCAAGGTCAGGAAGGAGTGCAGCACTGTCACATGCAGTCACCGACTTCCTGACTTACTACACAGCAGGTGCCAAGGTGACACAACTAGAGTATATTCCCCACACATTTGGCACTTCTCTGCCCTGTAATTCACACATCCTTTTCTCTCGACAAAAAGTCCAACCCAGTGTCCAGACTGACAGACCATGCATAAAAGGTCCAGTAGAACTGAACAAGCTACAGGACATTATCCCAAATAGGTGTGCAAGTACGTGTGTGAAACCAAGGAGAGAATCCTTTAGTAACGTCTGTATTACAGATGACACAGCTTTGTCTTCTGGTTACAGAAGTCTTCTGTGATGTGTGGACAACAGGAACAGCCAAACTAGGAGACAAGTTGCCAAGTTTAAATCTTTGTTACAGGACTTTTATATTGGAATTGTAGATGTCTCTTGCAGGAGGAGGGACTTTTCTGCAATAACTGTGCTAATTCCTCCTTTGGGGATACCTGAAATAATGAAGCAGTGCAACATTACACTGACACCTCCTGCTCCTGCCAGTGCTGGGAAGTACAGAACTGACAGCAAGCCAAAGGAAAATCCAGGGTTAATTGTTTCCAAAATAGAGAATTGAGATAAATGCTTTGGCAACATCTGGTCCTCTTTTAGTTTCACCCTGATCTGTTTGATGAACCCAGCAGAAAGGCAGTGTGAATGCAATCACCTGCCAACTGTGCCAATGCCCCTTAAGACCCTCTCTGATGGCTGCCAGCTTGCCTTCCTCCTGAACCTCCTTCCTCTTCTTTTTGCAGAGCCCTTGATCAGAAAACAACACAAAGCTGCATTTCTTAGGGCCAGGGCTGCTGGAGTTTGGTATTCATTTGACCCTAAACAAATCTTTCAGCACCTCTAAGGTCCCAACACCTCTGTGTAACGCAGTGCTTTCTGCCTTTCCTAGAGGTACTCCAGCTAATGCCAGATTTGAAACCCTTGTGCTTTCTCTTTCACACTTGAAGCTGTGTAGTAACTCATACTTGGACCAATCTTCTGGAACGGCTCTGGCTCCTCCTCCTTCACTTCATCTGCTGCTATGACGGCCTGGTCATAGGGGTCTGCAAGAGAACAGAACCAGCAACAGAGCTGACCACACCCTCAGGTTTTCCTTCTACAGCTGCATGGGCACTGAAGGCTCCTGCATCTGTAATGACACTTCGATCTGTAACAAGATTTCAAGACAGGATTTATAAACCAAATGACCCCTCTGTCTGCCTTGTCCCTCCTCCTTCTCAGGTGCCCCAACCGGATATTACCCCGTTCCAGATCAGTAACATGCCTTGTAGATATATATAATGTTTAAAAAATACAGAAAAAGACTACAGAAAAAGACAAACACATTGAAAAGCCTGGTTCATGTTTTCTGCTTTTCTTCCAGTGCATCTCCTATCTAATGATGTCACACTATCTGAAAGTGGGCACGGTGATGCAGTGTGCCAGCAAGTCAGCTAACAAATACTGACCAGTGACTTTCTACCATCTAATAGCACAGCTATCAACAAATCAGAACCCAACCCACTTTATAAAATAATTTAATTTATGCCTTGAACAATTCACTAAATCACCAAAGACATGAAACACCTGTTTCTTTGATTTTCAAAAGCCTGATCAATTGCATGTACAACAAAAGCCTGGTACCTACTAGGGCTGGGCATCAACCTACTGGCTGTACATATTAGGGGAGGGAGAGAGGACACTCCTCTCCCGTTGCAACCAGTGACAAAGCTCCCTTGACCCTTGCAAGCGTAGAATTGGACCTGCTGTGCCTGAATTACTGACTGTTTGAAAAGGTTTGTGAAATAAAGCACATGAAGGATCTCGGCTTACCTGCCCGGTTTTCTGGGGCCCCTTCCACACTAAAAACTAACACAGAATAGAAGAAGGAGGGGAAGAAACAAAACAGAAATTAAATCCTCTTAAATGGCCTTGTTTTCCTCCTGTATTTCACACACTGCTTCAGCATATTTCAGCCCCACACAATAAACCAGGCTCTGTGCCCCAGTCCCTCCTCTTCCCAGCAGCATCCATCCAGGAACTATTTGAGCATGCCCAGCCCTAATACACACAGATTCTCAAGGCCTTTGTTCTAACACTGACACAGCCCCACGAGAAGTTCAGAGGCACAGCTGCCTCCTGCTTGTGTTTGCTAAGATACAACCAGTCCCTTGGAGGAACTGAGACAAACAGTGTCCTTGCATGACACAAGTGGAAGCTGTTTCTAAAGCCCTCTCGTAACCCTAGGCAGAGCTCCCTGAACCATGGCTATGAAGACACATTTCTGACAGAAGCAGACACATCCACCTCACAGTGACTTTCATTTAGTCTTGGCTCCTCATGGCAGGAAGGGAGCCTGTGGTGGTGCACTGAAACATAATGTTGGCTGTTCTGAGAGCACATTCAGATGTCCACATGTTTCATTCAAAAACAGCAAATTTTTTGGACACCACGTGTTTTGAAAAACCACTTGCTTTTCTGAGACAGTCCAGTCATTCAACACCTCTTGCTTTTTAAGCAGCCTCTTTCTAAAACTCTGCCAGGGGTCCCTTCTTGGCCAAGTGAGGAGCAATATCAACAGGCTTTTAGTAGCATACACAAGTGAGGGTTTGGAGTATCTGCAGGCTCTGTGTTGAGCAGTTTTAGATGCCCAGTGAGCAAGGGGCAAGCCAAAGACAGTATTTCCCCCCATGTAGAAAAAAGAAACGCTGCTTCTGGAGGAAGGTGTCTGCCTCTGTCTGAGTGTCACCAGCCCAGGCCACGTCTACATTCACAAAGGCAAAACTGGCTGGTAAGGTCCACTGACAACTGCATCAGTTCACTACCACAGCAATTAACATGGACAAAGCAGCATTTGTGAGCTCAGAAATGTGGTTTCTCACAGAGGACAAAGTTTGGAACAATCCTGTGAAGTCACAAACCAAAAGGCAACGAACTCTCGCCCAGCGAATAGCCAGACAGACAATTTACCTTGAGGGACTCAGCTCCAGTGTATCTATCCTATCCATGAACCTTAGTGCAGGCAGGAGGACTGCAAGGACGACAGGTCCCAGCAGAGGGTGTTATTTTGATGCACACGAAGAGAATCAAGCACAGCAAACTTCTTGCTGCAGCACCGTGGACTGTGCCTGGCTTGACACAGGCGAGCGAGCCATGCCGTGCAATGCCCCGCAGAACCACAGGCTGCCTTGCCAGAGCACAGCAAGGACTTCTCAGTCTAGTTTGGGTGTCTTAAGTGTCAAACAGTACTCACCATCCATGGCATGTAGGTCTCTGTGTTCTTGAAAGCAGCTATAATATTTATATTTTTTCCCACAAATGTCACACGTGTACCTAAAATTGTCTGTCGGAAGAAGAAAACAGGCCACTTGAGACACTTGGAGGCAAAAGGCAAGTAATGCTTTTCTGCTGCTCCACCAGACACCCCCCTGCAGTTACATCCATCCCAGAAGCTCTGTCAAACCTCCTCTAAGGCATGCAGATAACCACTGCCTCCCAGCGTCCTGTGTGCCCCATGCTAGCTGGCCTGGGACATACTCCAATTTGTTATTCCCTGTTCACGCAGCTCTGCTCTCCACTGTAGTCTCTGAAAGACCTCACAGCCACGAAGAGGCAGAGCAGCAGGCCCTGCTGCAATCTCCTTTGGGAGCTCAGGGCCCCAGTAGGCAAGTACTGATCAGGATGGGGACAAACTGGCAGAGCTAAAGACAGAGCTACTGGAAGTCAAAGTCTTAAGATGCCAACTACACCACGGACTGGATGTGCCCACATGCTCACACCACACTTGGCTCTCCCTGCTGCTCCTTACTGATTATTAACTGCCTTCAAGATCCTATAAAGGCACATTATAAAAAAAACCACAAAGCGAACCAACAATCCAAAACACGCAGGTCAGTACGGTGCTCAAGGAAGAGGAGGACAGATGGAGCCTGGTTTAATCTGTTTGCACCCTAGAGCCCAACCACCCCTCAAGCCAGCAACAACAGACTTCCTCCTCCTCAATTGTGTGGGGAAGACAAGACAGATGCAAAAACATTTGAGATGCTTTTGAATTCATTTTGGTCTGGCTGAGGACAACAAATGTCACTGGCTCAGCTATTACGTCAGTGCAAGAGGAAACTTCACTTGTCAACTTGGTGGGTTTTTTCCATCTTTTGCTGTCTGACATACACCTCGGGGTACAGACTGACCTGCATATGCAGTCACCTCACTGCAACCTGCAGCAGCCAAGGGCTTGCAAACCAGGTAAAGCACATCAGCTTGCCTAGCCACAAAGAATCTTGAAACTGATGTGTTTTACTTCCCAACAGGAACAAGAGTCAGCTACCATGGCTCCACAGATGAGCTGTCATTCAGTAAGCTCCCCTGCAGAAGTTCAGTTGTTTGTATTCATGTATCCATAGGATTACAAAAGTTACAGCCTTGTTTTTACCTCTTCCACACAGTGTTGAAACATGCCGGAGTGTGGACATTAATTAAGCCTTTATTTTTATTTTCAGCAATTTTATTTTTAAAAATAAATAAATACTTTAAGCTAGTATGCAGTGGTACAGTCTAATTGCTCACTTGGGTTCACTACTGCAGTCCATCAGCACATGGGGCTTCAACACTAAATGAAGAATCACTTTCCACCCCTTTATTCTGCTTGGCAGAATGACAGTAGAAGCTATGATGATCTATAAGAGAAAAATGCCAAATATAAATGGTGTTAAACAGCTGTGCACTGGAACTTCACTTCTGCTACCAAAAAATATTTATATCTTAATCAGAGCAAAGCAATGATAAGCTAGATCTAAGGGATTTTAAAAAGTCTAGGCTGAACAAGTGAGACAGAGCCCAGGCATATATATGGAGTTGAAAAGGATTTGCTGCTTCAGGAGGAGGAGCAGCAAAACATGTCTGAGAGCATTTAAGTGATAAAAACACTTGTAACTACATGTCATTATACAATCTTCTGTGGTCATGCAACAGCACTGAGGGCTTCGGTCGCTCCTGGATCCTTTTTGACAACAAAGAGAATCTAATGATTACTAGTGAGTATCTGCCTATCAGTTGCAAAAAAAATACAGTCAATTATTAGCAGAGAAAATTGATAATGTGTCATCAGTCCCACGGTGCTGGACATCCCAAAGACAAGAAACCAACCTCCTTTTTGAAGTGTAACAAGCCATGTGGTAGATGAACTAAAGACTTATTTGTTAAAGGAGTAAAAAAACCAAGCACTTTCAACACCTCCATTTGAAAGAAGAAAACTATTATGGCCTTAGTTTGGCAGGAAAGTGCTCAATAGATAAGGAGACTTATTAGGAAAGAATAAAACTAAATGCTAGAGGCATACCACCTCACAGACTTGGAGTGTTGCTGCCAGCAGCCACAGCTTTCCTACCAAGAAACTCACTGGGCAGAACGAGCCTGTATGCTACTACTTTTCCTACTCCACCAAGGTAGATGACACAGGTTTTAATGGAAAGAGCTACAGGGGACTGGGAGTGCTCAGGTGTGCCAGCAAGGCCATACTGAAGCCCCCATCCCTAAACCTCTGAGGAGATGGCACCAGACATGGCCACACTAATGTTACTTAAGTCTGCTGAGATTCAAGCTCTTTCCTGTTACCAGGGAGGCATCACCACAGTACAGCTCCACCAAAAGCAAAAAGATCAACAAGCACTATTAGGATTTAAGGAAAAATACAGGGTAAGATCCTGATTAGCCCACTTGCACAGAGGTTCAGTGCTGTCTCTTGGCAGTACTCAGGGAACAGTCCTGCAGCACACATCCCTGCTGCAAGCTGAGCGATCGCCGTATCACACTGCTGCAAACCTAGATTTTCAAAATGCTTAAAAGAGATCCAGCTAAAAACCAAACTCCAGAAATGTAATTCCTCCTTCACACTCATGAGTCTACCTTAGAGGAGCAGAGATTCCAGAAAGAGGTCTAAAGAGTAATGAATGGCCTTATATCCTTAGTCAGCCCTCACTTGATCTCATTAAATACACACACCAAAACACAGCATCACATCTTACTAGAGAAAAATGCAAGCAACAGCCTTGTTACATGGCAGCTCCTGGGATATAAAGGACAGACACACTGAGATGGAGAAAGACACACGGAGATGGAGAACAAGCAGGTTTTTCAAGTACCCCAAGAAATGACTCCACGGGATCTGAAAGCATTTTGACCACTCTGCTTGCAAGTGCACCTCCAGTACAAGGGAACCTGCCACTCTTTTCTGCCTGTCTCCAACAGCTGCTGCCAACTGGCTCCTGTGTTCAGCCACAGAATCACAGAATCCCAGACTGGTTTGGGTTGCAAGGGACCTTAAAGATCATCTAGATGCAATGCCCCTGCATTGGCAGGGACACCTCCTGTTCAGCCATGACCCACAGCTGCTTCAACACCCTGCCCCAGGGATGATCAGCCAGGTCATCCTTCTTCCCAGATAGGGCATTAAGTATGGTGAGATTTTTTTGTTGCGTTGCTCCAAATACTCAGCAGAGAAAAAAGCACATTTTATTTTGGCAGGAAAAGGGGGGAGGGCACAGCACACATGCCCAACAGTGGCAGGCAAAAGAGGCTTCTTTCCTGAGGGCATTTGGCCCAGAGCCTCAGTGGATTTTGATCTAGAAACCTAGGAAGGGAAGGACAGCAATCAAAAATCTGATGAAAAGTCAGGACCTCTGTATCACCAGCTAAAACTACAGATCATGTCTCCCACCCTCCTCAGTGCAGGAATCCACCTGCACACAAAGGTTTACCACCTTTGGAAGAAGGGACAAGCAACTCCAGAGGAGTACAGAGATCTTGTTAGCTCGTACAGAGAGAAAATTATGAAGGCAAGAGCCCAGCTGGAGCTCAACTTGGCCACTGACATAAGAGACAGCAAAAAAAGTTTTTACAAATTCATCAACAAAAAAGAGCCAGGGAGAATCTCCATCCCTTACTGGATGCGGGTTGAACATTACAACCAAGGATGAGGAAAAGGCCGAGATACTTAATGTCTTCTTGGTCTCCATCTTTAATAGTCAGACCAGCCTCCCCCATGGTGTTCAGCCTCCTGAAGTGGAAGATAAGGACAGAGAGCAGAACAACCCCCCATAATCCAGGAGGAAGTAGTAAATCTATCTGCTTCTGCACCTGGACAAGTCTATGGGGCCTGATGGGATGTACCCCAGAGTGCTGAGGGAGCTGGTGGGGGAGCTCACTAAGCCTCTCTTCATCATTTATCAACAATCTTGGTCAACAGGGGAGGTCCCAGATGACTGGAGGTGGCGAATGTGACCCCATCTACAAGAAGGGCTGGAAGGAGGATCTGGGGAACTACAGGCCTGTCAGCCTGACCTCGGTACTGGAAAAGGTCATGGAGAGGCTCATCTTGAGTGAGCTCTCATGGCAGGTGCAGGGCAGCCCGGGATCAGGGCCAGTCAGCATGGGTTTATGAAAGGGAGGCCCCGCTTGACCAACCTAATCTCTTTCTATGACCATGTGACCCACCTTCTGGATGAGGGGAAGGCTGTGGATGTTGTCTACCTAGACTTTGGTAAGGCCTTTGACACCGTCTCCCACAGCATCTCCTGGAGAAGCTGGTGAAACGTGGCACAGACAAGTGTGCTCTCCACTGGGTACAAAACTGGCTGGCTGGCCAGGCCCAGAGAGTCGTGGTAAACAGGGCCAAATCTAGATGGTGGCTGATCACCAGTGGTGTCCCTCAGCCTTAGTTTGGGGGCCAGTCTTGTTTAACACCTTTAGTGGAAAAGCAGTGTCAGGACAGAAATCGGGTGGCTCTGGAGAAGTTATTTAACCACGAGATGGCACCAGGCAGCTGCCAGAGTCGGGGCCAGTGCCGCTGCCGGGGACTGCAGACAGGAGGCATTTGTTGCCTGCAAAGAGGGCCATGAAACCAGGCCCACAAAACCAGGCCCACGAAACCAGGCCCACCAGAGATGAGCTGTAAAGGGCCAAGGATGGGGGGAAATCGGTAGCCCAGCTCAAGTACATCTACACTAATGCACGTAGCATGGGCAACAAACAGGATGAGCTGGAAGCCATTGTGCAGCAGGACAGCTATGAGGTAGTTGCCATCATGGAAACGTGGTGGGATGACTGTCCAGACTGGAATGCTGCAATGAATGGATATAAGCTCTTCAGAAGGGATAGGCAGGGAAGGAGAGGCGGAGGTGTGACCGGCCTATTGGATGAGGGGAAGGCTGTGGATGTTGTCTACCTAGACTTTGGTAAGGCCTTTGACACTGTCTCCCACAGCATCTCCTGGAGAAGCTGGCGAATCGTGGCATAGACAAGTGTGCTCTTCACTGGGTACAAAACTGGCTGGCTGGCCAGGCCCAGAGAGTCGGGGTCAAATCTAACTGGTGGTGTCCCTCAGGGCTCAGTTTTGGAGCCAGTCTTGTTCAATGTCTTTATCAATGATCTGGATGAGGGGATTGAGTGCACCCTCAGTAAGTCTGCAGATGACACCAAATTGGGTGGGAGTGTCGATCTGCTTGAGGGTAGGAAGGCTCTTCAGAGGGACCTGGACAGGCTGAATTGGGCCAAGGCCAGTTGTATGAGGTTCAACAAGGCCTAGTGCCTGGTCCTGCATTTCACAACAACAACCCCAGGCAACGCTCCAGGCTTGGAGAAGGGTGGCTGGAGAGTTGCCCAGCAGAAAAGGACCTGGGGGTGCTGGTTGACAGCAGGATAAACAAGAGCCAGCTTGTGCCCAGGTGGCCAAGAAGGCCAACAGCATCCTGGCCTGCATCAGGAACAGTGTGGCCAGCAGGAGTAGGGAGGTGATTTCTGCCCTTGTACTGGGCACTGGTGAGGCTGCCCCTCGAGCCCTGTGTGCAGTTCTGGGCCCCTCACTACAAGAAGGACACTGAGGAGCTGGAGCGTGTCCAGAGAAGGGCAACCAAGCTGGTGAAGGGTCTGGAGAACAAGTCATACGAGGAGTGGCTGAGGGAACTGGGGATGTTTAGTTTGGAGAAGAGGAGGCTGAGGAGAGACCCCATTACCCTCTACAGCTCCCTGAAAGGAGGTTGCAGTGAGGTGGGTGTTGGGCTCTTCTCCCAGGTAAATAATGACAGGACCAGAGGAAATGGCCTAGAATCCAGCAGTGTTCCAGGTTCCAGCCAACAAAAAGCAGAACAAAAAAAAAAACAGAGGGCAGTCTGGACAGCAGGACTTGTCCTGCTCCATGGACAGAATGGCACCTTTACACCAGAATGTTTGAGAGCAGGAAAAGAAAAACCAAACTCCAGGAATTCTACATTCCTGGCTCACCTTGGGAAACAATATTCCCCAAACCGTTCATCCAGTCCAGCAGCATCTCTGAAGGGGGAGGCTGGATTTCTTACAGTCAAGCCCACTGCAATATATTTACCTGTCACCTCTCTATTTGAGGGTGTGATGTTTCTCCCCTCAAAACAGGCTGAGTGAGGATTATATGACAAGGAAGTATCAGCATCGTCCCTCTAGCCACAGCCAGTGGATGACAGGACAGTCCATGGGATGCTCTGATGCTCAGTTTCACATTCCTTAACTGTTTCCTGAAAATCTGCTGGGAAACGGTGGAGTCATTATGAGTCCTGCTGGGGATAAAGAGAGGGCTGGAGCTGGTGAATATGTGGCTGTGCAGGAAAGCATCATCTTTCCTGGGAAGTCTGTGTCACTGAAAGGAATCACAAGCAATCCAGCATTGCTCAGTGAGATCCAAAGCCACCACCACCTAAACCACATATTGCAAAGGAACAGGAAAGGCTGGCATTTTCTGAGATATGTCCAGCACACAGACTACCTGAACAGCCTCCCCAGAGTAAGACCCAGAGTGCAGCTACTGCTTCCTTACAACACAGCAGGGAGGAAAATCATCTAGGACCCTCACTTGCTTCTGTGGCTTCCACCCAGGGCAGCACAGAGTGAGCTCTGGAGAGAGGCAGCTTCTCCCTTTCAGCAGCCAGATGGGCACCTGGAGGGAAAGGAACACATTTACAGCTTCCTGAACTAGCAGAGTACTCCCCAGGCAGGTTCACAGACAATTTCTTTGACCTGACCCTTTGGGATCTTTAGGGGCTTCCTTCTAGGTGTTGGACTGACGCTTGAGGAGAGTAAAATACAAGTCTGCAGAGATGGAGCTTACTGCCTGTAGACTCCATCCACTCCTCATTCAATTTTTTCTTGCACAGGATGAGCTTTACACCTGCGTTTTACAGCCAAGTAGAGTTGCCAGTAAAATCAGTTACAATCTACACCAGAGCTCAGCTTAAAGGTGTCTAATGGTAAAATTCCTTGAAAAGGGAGCAGGACTGAGCCCAAAGTCAGCAACAACCCCTTAAGAGGATTAAAGTATCCAGAGTTACATTAGTAAGGATTAAATGATAATAAAATCCAGAAATTTGGAAAGGACAGAAACCCTCACACGCAAAAGCACAAGCCAGCTCCTAAGTGGGGGTTAGGAAAAAAACCTCCCCTGTGGGCAAACTATTCCAAGATCACTCATTTAATGACCATTTTCTTCCTTCCCACAAACATTTGGCCTTGGTCAGGAACACAGGACACATCTTGGCACACACACTGGCCTAACCTAGCATGGTGCTTCCTATGCTTCTCCAAGGGGGGTCCCTAGGCTGCAAACTACCAAGCCAAGAAAAAGTTAATTTCAAACTCTCACACAGAGGGCCCAAATCCCTGGAAAATACCAAAAATGGTGCAAGATGTTAGCTCACCTTCAAGTCAGCAAGGGGCTAAATGACAGCTGAGAGGGCATGAAGCCACAGGCTTTTGCTTGGCTTCTCAGGGAAGCATTTCAGAGCTTAGTCCCAGCTCCTGAGAAGAGCTGTTGCAGATACATTCAGTAGCTACAGGACTGACTTCACCTTACAGCATTTATTAAACTGCTTTCAAGTAGGTGGCCAGTGAATTCTATGAATTCTGTGATACTTTAACCAAACCATGTGTCAGCTGAATGTATTAACACGATGGAGATGTAAATGCAGACCAACCAGAGCTGTATGTAATCCTTCCAGGTTTGGAAACTTGATGACAGAGTAGCAGGAAATTCCATCCAGAGGGGAATATCCTGAATTAATTTCTGAAAGACAGCTCTCTTGTTCATAATAGTCTGATGGTCACATCAAGTAATTTTTTTTAAAAACATTTTGGGGAAAAGATGCTTTGGGTACTACTCACTGGATGTTGAGAGAGAAAAGACCTCCCAGGCGTTCTCAGGATGTTACACATCCATGAACTTCCTTCTCCCACAGTTAGAAGTATCTTAAAAGTTGAATCCAAACAGACAGTGAACATCAGCAATTTAAATTGAAAATACTCTGGTGTTTGATGATTATCCCCAAAATCAGCATTATGAACCAGGATATTCAGACTCCATTACAAAATTCAGACACACCAGACAATATAATTAACACCAGCAGATCTAGTTTCATACTTCTTCATTTTGGTGTCACTTTTTAATTCAAATTGTAACTAAGTGTAAGATACAGAATGTTGAAAACAGAGATTCAATTGGACAAAGAACAGATTCAACCTTGCATAATTAAAAAAACTTGTGTACTTGTATGTATCTAACTTGTTGATGCAGTAAGATGTATCTTTTACATCAAAAAGGATGGTGAATCTCTGTCATAAGTGCAAACTCAATTCGGCCCACATTGTGGAGTTATGCAAAACACACAGTAAAGGCCATTTTATCTTAACTTCCTTTTGGAATCAAAATGGTTTGGCTGGGAATACACACTACTTATCTACTTCACAACTGTTTAGATGAAATGATGTAGCACTGAGAGTTTCATTCAGGAAAAGCAAGCCTCATCTTGACTTCTTCCTACTCATTTGTCTGTGACTAGAAATTTTGCTCTTACTGTGATTTCTAGATGGGAATTCAGAGGGAGTATCTCTGCCTAGTTTCCAAAGCAGAAAGGAAAAGTGATAATTAAATGACTGAGCAGTGTTGAAGAAGAGATCCTGGCTCCATAAAACTTCATAAAGAATAAAATAAAATTAAAATAAGCAAGGAAGGATGCAGAACCCTTTTCTCTACAATCACCCAAGATAATAAAGAACTCTAACCTTTCTGCTTAGGTTGAAAAGAAGAGGTCTTAAGATGGTACTCCTTGTATTGCTCTGCCTTTCCTGGTTATGAATATCCTTAAAAGTTAAAATACTGAGAACTTAAAATACTTAACATACTTAAAGTGTTATGGTTGGGTTTTTTTTTGTGTGTGCTATTCAGGTTCAGCATCGTTGAAATGCAAACAAGCAGCTCAATAGACAAAGGTTCAGGCTGAGAGAATAATTTGGAATAATTAATGGCTAAACTTCTCTGTGGCTAAACTTCAGCTCATGTTGGAAGATGGAAAGTGTATTCCTTCATAATGAACAGTGGAAGGATGTATTTCTATCTTCAATACAGCTCTCCTGGCATTTTCAGGACAAACTGATGAATGATCAGAACAGTCTTGAATTACTATAATTCTTATCCTTTTTTATTAGAATAAATATATTTATCCATCAATTCTGCTGCCTAAGAACACTGTAAGAGATTTGTTGTGAAGTATTCACATCCAGATCTCTGTAAACTCGGTCTGTTTGCTCAGTACCTGGGAAAAGGGCAGAAATTTAATATTTATGGGTATATTAGCAATTCTCTGTGTAAGATCGTGTGAAGAGCACAGATTTATAGACAACTTCAAAGTCTTATTTTCTAAAACCTTAGATTAAAACTACAGAGTAACTGGTCCTCTCCAGAGCTATGGAAGTGCAGGATGTGCATGAAGTTCAAAACCTCCAGCACAACTGCAGATGTGCCATGCTCCTGAGCACACCTCATGTGGTTATAAGCTAAGACACCCAACAGGATCCCCAAAGTGAGGAGAGCCAAAAAGAACCCTTAGAGGAACAGTAAGCTCAGAAGAGCAACTTCAAACTTTTTTAAAAAACAGGTCCAGGAACCGTTACTTTTTTCACCCAGCCTCAAAAAAAGACATTGGTGCTGTACTGTGGAGGCACGGGCTCAGACCTAGCAAAGAGCAGCAGTGAAAGGCAACAGAAAACCTGATAAACTGTGGTGATAAACTCCCTCCCATTCCAGCCCTGCAGCGTACTCAGAGAATGTCAGAGCAAGACAGGAACAACCTGTGTTAAGGTGCAACAGACAGCACTGCACCTTGCCAAAAAAGTCTTCTTCCAGGGAAGATGGATGACCCCAGCCCCAGAGCTGCCAAGAAAGATGCTTTGGTGAAAGGAACAACTGCAGCACTGAAGGAACACATCTCATGCCTTAAGGTCAAAAATTTTCTTCGCGCTGTAGATCCCAGAACTAAATTCCATATTATTTTCTTAATGTCCTCCTCCTGCATGGAAATTTATCATTCTTGGTCTCAGCCCACTGGTCATTTAAATTTGAAGATGAACATATCCATCTACTTGTTAAGCAAATGGGAGTCTAAAGAGACTTTACCTACTTAAAATTCAAACACATTAGAAAAATAAAATCCATTTTTATAGCTCTCCCCAAGGAGCAAGAAAATTATTAAACAGGAATATTGGAAAAATTAATCACAAAGTTGTAAATGACTAACTGTTCACTCTGGCATGTGTACATGGGTGTGCACACACACATCATTTACATTAGGCTTTTACTGTGTAAGGCCTTGGTAAGTTTTACCAAACACAACAGTGGAACTTCCCAATTTTTGCTCTGTTACCCCCCAAAAAGTAAAAGGATGTAAAAAGCTAAAATTTACCTTAAGGAAAAGTTAAAGTTACAAATTTGAATATTTAAAAGAAAAATCAAGAAATGGAGATGCTAAAGGTTCTTCCTTAACCTTAAATTACCAGCAGTAAAGCACTTACTTACCTTTCTATCACTACTCAGAACATTAAAATCACTATATCCTGTATGCATAAGGTCTGGCTGGGCAAGAAACCTTAATTTTGAATATATTAATTTCATGGCTGAAATTCACGACCCTCAAAATGTTTTTGCAGATGCAAGGTGTGGGGAACAAGGGGACACAAGGCATTAGCACTGTGCCTCCACAGTTAACATTTGCAAGGCATATTCCAGCCCACATCCTTGCTTCTAACCTTTCACTGCTTTTTCAAAGAAATTCCCTCTTAGGCTGAACTTTCTCATGCTTAGTCAGAGCCTAAAGATCAGGCCAATCCTATTTTATTTATGGGGTTGTGAAATATTTACTATGCATTCTGTTTTGGGAAAAAAAAAATTGCAATTTTCTTTTTTTTCCTTGTAACTAAAGAATGTCACACGCTGGAGACACACTCCCCTCATGGATGCTGTCCTGTCCAAGGGGGACGGGTTTGAATGCATTTGGCTAAAAAATTGGAATGGGAAGCATCCTGCTTGCAGCCTAAGACATCCTCAGACCCAGAGTGCCCTTCCCTGCCACCAAATGTTCTATTTTAGCCCAGGTACAATCTAGCACACAATAAGCAAGTATGATACTACCATGAATGGGGAAGAAGGAAATAAAGCTCACAGATGATAGAACAGTTGTATTTAATTTTCAAAAGAGACACCTCCTGAGCCATCATCAGTCTGGTAAGAAATCCAACCAGCTACCAGGAGTTGGGATACGATGATGTATTAAAACATACCTTGCATTGAGGCATAAATGCTTCACTACATCTAGGAGTTGACAAGAGGGACAGAAGATCTGGCAAGGAGAAATGACTCAGACATCATATGGCACCCACTAAAAACTGTGCCACAACGTGGGAGCTTCAGCACGAGAGAGCTGAACAGGCTGGCAATGGCCTTGGCAACCAGCTCTGCCATGTGCTTCCCTCTAGGCCATGGTGAAGCCCAAGCCTGGAGTCCAGCTCTGAGCCAGTGATGGTGACAGCACTCAGCTCGGATCACAAAACCCGAGACACCAGGTTGTCCTGCTGGCTTCATCACCTGCATACCTGGGACCAGAGCACCTCCTCTGAAGATCATTTTGGTACCTCTTGCATTATGAGGATATGCTTGAAAGAGTCCAACAGAGGCTACAAGGATATTAAGGCACTGGAATATCTGTCTAGAAATATCTGCAGGGTGGGTGTCAAGAATGGGCCAGCCTCTTTTCAGTGGTGCCCAGTGATAGGACGAGGGGAAACAGCACCAGGTTACAACACAGGAAGTTCCACCTCATCATGAGGAAAAACTTCTTTACTGTGAGGGTGATGGAGCCCTGGGACAGGCTGCCCAGAGAGGTTGTGGAGTCTCCTTCTCTGGAGACATTCCAAACTCACCTGGATGTGTTCCTGTGTGAGCTACTCTAGGGGATCTTGCTCTGGCAGGGGGGCTGGACTAGATGATCTTTCAAGGTCCCTTCCAACCCCCAACATTCTGTGATTCTGTGAAGACGTGTCTGTGTTTTTCTCTCTGTAGGATACAGTATCTGTGTAAAACTTAGGTTACACCAACTCTGGAACCCCAAGGCTGTAACACAACTCACTTCAATGGCAAAAGCAACATGTAATACATTTAAAAGCTGCTACAAACAGAGAAGGGTGATCGAGTCTGGCCACAGAGACCAGGACAAGACTCCAGTTTAATGGCAGCAAAGAGGAGCTAAGACTGGCTGCTGGCAGAAAGACCCACGTGGGACTAGAAGAGAAAGCACTGGGCAAGACCACATGCAGGAGAGGTTGAGGAACTGTCTGCACAACAGATGTCTTAAGAACATATTAGAAAAAGAACCTTAAGGATGTTCTATCTATCAAGCAATGAAACTTTCTGAAGCCCAAATCTACTTTTAAAATTCTTGCAAGCACACAGACATAGAATCATAGCATCATCAAGGCTGGAAAAGACCTTCAAGATCATCAAGCCCAATCGTCCACCCTACAACCCCTAACCACTAAACCATCTCCCAAAGCCCCACATCCACCTGCTTTTTAAACACCTCCAGGGATGGTGCCTCCACCTCCCTGGGCAGCCTGTTCCAAGGCCTCATCACTCTTTCTGTGAATAAATTGTTCCCAATATCCAATCTGAACCTCCCCTGGAGCAGCCTGACCCCATTTCCGCTTGTCCCTAGGGAGAGGAGGCCAACACCCACCTCACTACAACCTCCTTTCAGGGAGTTGCAGAGAGCAATGAGGTCTCCCCTCAGCCTCCTCTTCTCCAGGCTGAACAGCACCAGCTCCCTCAGCCTCTCCTCATAAGACCTGTTCTCCAGGCCCCTCATCAGCCTCGTTGCCCTTCTCTGCACCCTCTCCAGAACCTCGATGTCCTTCCTATCCTGAAGTGCCCAAACTGCACACAGGGCTCACGGGGCAGCCTCACCAAGGCTGAGTAGAGGGGCAGCATCACCTTCTCCTGCTGGTCACACTATTCCTGATGCAGGCCAGGATGCTGTTGGCCTTCTTGGCCACCTGGGCACACTGCTGGCTCATGTTCAATCAGCACTCCCAGGTCCCTCTCTGCTGGGCAGCTCTCCAGCCACTCCTCCCCAAGCCTGGAGCGTTGCCTGGGGTTGTTGTGGCCCAAGTGCAGGACCCGACATTTGGCCTTATTGAACCTCATACAATTGGCCTTGGCTCATTGATCCAGCCTGTCCAGGTCCCTCTGCAGAGCCTCCTGCCCTCAAGCAGATCGACACTCCCACCCAATTTAGTGTCATATGCAAACTTACTGAGGGTGCCCTCTGTCCCCTCATCCAAAGTCATCAATAAAGATGTTAAACAGGAGCGGCCCCAGCACTGAGCCCTGGGGACACCACTCGTGACCAGCCCCCAACTAGATTTAACTCCATTGAACACAACTCTTTGGACCTGGCTGTCCAACCAGTTTTTTATCCAGCAAAGCGTGTGCACATTCAAGCCATGAGCAGCCAGCTTCTCTAGGAGAATGCTGTGGGAAACCTTGTCAAAGGCCTTGCTAAAGTCAAGGGTAGAGAACATCCACAAGCCTTCTCTTGTCCAATAAGCAGGTCACCCTGTCACAGAAGGAGATGAGGTTAGTCAAACAGGACGTGCCCTTCGTGAACCCATGCTGACTGGGCCTGATCTCCTGGTTGTTCTTCATGTACCACATAATGGTACTCAGGATGATCTGCTCCATCAGCTTCCCTGGTACTGAAGTCAGACTAAAAGGCCTGTAATTTCAGCAGCTACTTCTAATCAACAGGCACTTGCTGCCCTCACATACAGTCTGATGAATCACAGACTCCCAGACTGGTTTGGGTTGGAAGGGACCTTAAAGACCATCTAGTTCCAATCCCCCTGCCATGGGTAGGGACACCTTCCACTAGACCAGGTTGCTCCAAGGCCCATCCAACCTTCCTGTGAACACTTGCAGGGATGGGGCAGCCACAGCTTCTCTGGGCAACCTGGGCCAGCATCTCACCACTTCCATGGTGAAGAATTTCTTCCTACTTTCAAACCTAAATCCCTCCTCTTCCAGTTTTAAGCCATTACCCCTTGTCCCATCACTCCCTGCCCTTGTAAAAAGTCCCTCCCCAGCTTTCCTGGAGCCCCTTCAGGCACTGGAAGGTGCTCTAAGGTCTCCTCAGAGCCTTCTCTTCTCCAGGCTGAACAACCCCAACTCTCTCAGCCTGTCTTCATAGGAGAACTTGCTACAGGAGATCCATGTCCTTCTTACGTTGAGGGCTCCAGTTAACCCAGGCCAGCTGCTTGCAGCAAGCCAAGCTTGTCTCTTGCACAGCATTTACAACTCTTCTCCCAGCAGGGTCCCTAACTCGGGCAGCATCTCCAGTACATCCATTACTGACCCCAGCACACGCCATGTTTACCTGACCACAGGGGAACAGCCTTTCCTTCCTCAGGAAAGCACAGCTGAAACCCACCTCCTCTGTGGGAGACAAGAGGGAGGCTGCAGGCTGCTGCCGTGCAGGGCATGGGAGTTACTGCTCCACAGCTTGGCTCTGCTGCTGCTCTGTCAGCTGCCACCATCTCTTGCTCCACAGGGTGCTCCTGCTTGGCATGGGGCTCCAGCCAGCCTGGGTGGGGGTTTGACACTATTTCAGGTCAGTCAGTGCCTCCCCCCAGCCCTGCCAGCCTCTCCCCAGTGTCCTGCTGCTGGTCTCAGCCTCACCTCAGGCAGGCAGGGGCTGCTGCTCCTCTGTGGTTCTGCCCGTTCCCATACACCTTTCTCCCCACAGTCCAGACACAGGAACATTAAGGGCTCTGGTATAAGCATTTTTTTTTTCAGTAAATACAGTCACTTCTCCCTCTCCTTCAAAGGGCAACATGGAGAGACTCCTGCCTCCTTCCAGGAGAGATTAAGGCAGGACACTCTCTCTGTAGTGCCAGAACTTCCCACCTACCCCAGAAAAACTTCATACCACCATGGTCTGGGAGGAACTGCTCATGAGGGTGTGTGGAGGTGACGTAACATTGTCATACAATATCCAAAGACCACCTTTTGCCCCTCCTGCAACCTGGCAACTCAACAGGGCAGTCTGAAATACCTGGTAAATACTGTCACCTGTAAGATAGCAATACTAATTTTCAAAAACTATCTGTGAACAAGAAAAAAGAGCTCCAAGAAGAGCTCTGTGTGTGGGCAGAAAGGCCAACAGACACAAAGACAAAACAGGTTGTGCTACTTGGGATCGATCTTGGGACTTCATGGGATCTGGCCTAGAGTCTTTCAACCCATGGGGCTGGCCACAGCAAGCACAAATCCACTACAGAAGTCACTCCTGTTTCCACTAGAATGTAAAGCACAAGTGAAGGAGGCTGTCAGGCACTGCCAAGCAAAGGATGCTCTGAGCTCACAGACAGGATTTGTACACTGTGCTCTCAGGCATCTCCCAAATGGTGGAGTCCACTAAGAGATGTGTAGGAGCAACCTGCTGGCAGTATGAGCACAGCTTTTGAGAAACAGAACAAAATCCAGATTTGCTGCTTAAAGAGAATTGCACGTACACAAAAGCAGGAGGCAGAGACAGAAAGAACAGGGTCTACCAGAAGACAACCATGAGTCGTCTTCCAACCTCTAGCAAATGTCACTGAATTGCCACAGTAACTGCAACACCACCAGGCACGAAAGCAAGTGGAACATTGGAACTGGGTTGTTCTAGAGGAACTCAGTTGTTCTGCTGCACAGCAGAGTAACTGGCTGCTTGGTGTTCTGACAGTCCATCACATCAAACTTCACACTCATGGCTAGTGCTGCCTGTGACTACGACCTGTTTTTAAACTATCTCTTGCTTGTCATGGTCCTCAACAAAAGTTGTTACCATGGCAAGAAAACAGAGCAAACCACACTATCAGCAAGCTCCCCTAAACTCAGCCAACCTGACTGACACACTGGAGATGAATTAATGGCTCAAGAAATCACCTCTTTCTGATTGTTCCCACTTTTAATAGCATTTTATTTAGATTCCAGGAATGGTAAGACTCTTCCCCACAATATTAATCAGCATTGCTCCATCAGGCTCAGGACTCCTCTCCTGAGAAGGGGAACACTTACTAAGTCTCCAACAGCTGACCAAACATCCGTGAAGTTAACACACAGCTATACTTTACGAAACCTTCAGCTTTTAGCAATTCTTCCCCTCCCATTTCTCTGTGCATTCGTTTTCTGCTTGCTTTCCCAGGGCACAGAACTGCAACCCAACAGCATCAGGCTGTGCCCAGCAAACAGGGACTGGGCTGTGAGCCCAGAGACTTGTGCTCTCTTCCTCTGCCACCCACCAGCTGGTTGCTTCTGGCAAGTCACTTTCCCCGCTGCTTCCCACCTGCCTGCAGAATATCAGCCTCCTCTGGAAAGTGACCCAAGGCTCATCCAGGCCAAAGCCTTGGAAGTACTAGGGACTAGTAGCACTATTTGCTGTATTTTTTCTTGTTTCTTTTTTTATACAGGTATTAAAGGGCCAGTGCTGGGCTGCATCAACAAGGGCATCACCAGCAGAGATAAAGAAGTCATCATCCTGCTCTACTCAGCACTCATCAGACCACACCTGAAGTGCTGCCTTCAGTTTTGGTCCCTGGTCTACAAAAAGGATGGGACAGGCTGGAGAGGGTCCAGAGAAGGGCCACAAGGATGATCAGAGGACTGGAGGACCCGGCATATAAGGAGAGGCTGAGAAAACTGAGTTCCAAAGGCTTTGGGGAGACCTTATTACAATGTACCAGTACTTAAAGGGTGGCTACCAAGAAGAGAGAGACTCCATTTTTACAAGGAGTCACATGGAAAAGACAAGGGGTGTTGGGCACAAGTTGCTCCTGGGTACATTCTGACTGGACACAAGAGGTAAACTTTTCACCATGAGGACAATCAAACGTTGGAATAGTCTCCCAAGGGAAGTGGTAGATTCCCCCACATTGAACAGTTTTAAGTCTCAGCTTGAAAGGGTGCTGGGCCATGTCATATAAACAATATTATTACCTAGAAATGTTGGACCACATGATCCTTGAGATCCAACCTAGCATTCTGTGATTCTATGAAATTAGGCAAGTGTCATATGAACCTGTAATTCTGTCCTAGGCTGGTCCAAAGAGGCAGAGGTACTGTTAGAAAAAGCAGTAGTGAGCACGTAACCAAAACCTTGGGTGCTCACACACTCCCAGTTACGGTTTCATGGGCAACCATAAAACTCAGTCTAGCCTGGAGTTCTGCAAGCCAGTTCTGGTTATTTTGGAGATGTTCTTGAACACCACTTCCTCTTTCCTACAGCAAAAGAATAATATCAAAACGTGGTAGCCTGAATATTACAATCCATAACCTGTAGCAGAGTTAGAGATCTGGAAACAGCCACGGCTACCACGCTCTGAGTACCAGGTGCTGGTGGAAGCTCATATTCCCCTCTGTCTCCTGGAGATGAACCCAGAAACAAGCTGTCAGCATGGAGACCATCCTGTCTTCTCTTCCTAGCCCAGCTGCAGCTCCCAGGCACAGGCACTGCCATGGGTAGGATCCAACATTGGTGCCAGCCTCACTCTTAAAGCTACTGTCCCAAACTGTGACATGTCCACTGAACACAACCTGCTTCATGATCCAGCACAGTGCAAAGACCTGGTCATGTCAGAGGTGGTGCTTCCCACAGCCGTGTTCTGGCACACTGTCCCTGCTGGGGCATGGCCTGTGGACCCCTGCTTGCCACTGGTTTTATTCAGCTGCCTGTCAGGTTGCCAAGAATTTTCTGTGGTATGTGAGCAGCAAGAGGGACTGTTTTTACAAAGGTTGTAACTCCCCGAAACATGACTGGAATTTCCACGGAGAGTGATGGCAGAGATCTAGCCCAAACACCTCCCAAGGACTTCCAAAAATCTGGCACAAACCACAGAGGTGTATGAGCATCTCAGAAGAGACTGCCAGATTCTTCTACAGAACAGGCAGTGACCTAGATGCCAAGGTGGCCACCCCTGCCTAGGAAAAAATATCCAATAGAAATTTTTTTTCAAAACCTCTCTCCTCCCTGCCAGTGAAAGTTGGTGGCAGTTAGACAAGTCTTTTTATTAACACATTAGCACTGTGGGTTGCACTGTTTTCTTCTCTCTGCATGTGGGAATTCTGGTCTTGGACCCTGAGCCAAGGCTAGAAAAGTAGCTCCCAAAGTCATGCAACTGTGTTGCCATGTGCACATCCTCTCCTCAGTACCACAGGTCTGTGTCTCTTCAAGAACAGGTAAAAAAAAAAAATAATTAAAAAATGGAGTCCCAAAGACACAATCTATAGACTAAAAACCTAAAGCATGAAAATAACCAAGTGCAACAGTTTTTCCTCAAGCGAGTCTTCAAAGTGCTTTCCCAGCTGGAAAGTCTTAAACACCACTGTCTCCTCTTTAAGCAGACAGCAAACAAATAACTGGCCTCAGCTGTGTCTCAGCTTGTCCCATGGCTCCCTTCTTCCCAGGACAAAAACGACCAGGCCAGCCCTTCCTGCAGCAGCCCCTTCTTACCACAGTCTGTCAGACCTGAAGGCACCTTGCAATGCAGCTTCACCCACCGGGTCAGTAACTCATCCTCCCAACAGGCCAGGCATAACTCGCCCTCAGACCCAGCATGGTGAGACATGAACCTTGCCTCCCAACAAGACTCTCTGCTCTCAGAGTAAGTCCCACAGCACAACACAGGCAACTGCCACCAAAGCTCGACTGCTCCTGGGACCAAGACCAGGCGCCCTTGCTGTGCCCTGCAGAGGCAGCAGCTGAGATGTCTTCTCACCTGACACACAAGGCTGTCTTCACCAAAACTTTTTAGGTGTTTGCTGTGGGTGTAACAGCTGCCTCCAAAAAGTCACCACAGAGAAAACCAGAACAGCTTTTAAAAACTGGCAGTTCTAGTTATCTGAACTAATGCCAAGGTCCCACCACTGGCAAAGGGGAGCTCCTCATCCACACCAGTTTGGGATGGACACAATCCATGCCCCAGAGAGAAACACATGAGAGAAAAGATTTTGCTGTATCCCTTAAATACAGAGGAATCCTGGAAGAAGGCAGCAAACCATGCCTGCAGAGACCATGAATTTAGAGGTTCCCAATGAAACAGAAATAGCAGAGGAAGATTTGAACAATACAGACATTTGTAATATAAATGGTGTGTAAACAGCCAAATCGGGTCGCAGAGGAATAGCAGTGGAGCAGCAGGCAAAACAAAAATAGCAGGAAAGGAAAGATAAATAAAAAATTCCTAAAATATATGAGGAGCAAACAGACTGACAAGGAAACAAGAGGGCCATTGAATGGAAAAAGGAGAAGAGCTGTGCAGAGGCAACCAGGGTAGGCCAGGGATTTAATCCAGCCCCAGAGGGGAAGGCACAGGGAGGAAAGAAGACAGCTGAGCTGTTTCAGTACAGCAACAAGGAGTGGAAGAGGAAGATGACTTGGTCAGGAAATTGCAACCATCTGCACTTAGAAACAGCAGCACCGGATGAGCAATTTCACGTCCCCTCTGTAAGACAGGTGACATGCCTGGCCTGCTCTTCACCAGGGTGGATGGCTATGGGGGACCTTCCTTCCTCACCCCCTCTAGCCCACCCCTCACTGTTTCCCTGCTCTGGCTTGGTCTTGCCTCCAGTTCGCTAGCTAGGTGAGACTATTTTGTAATAGTAACAAATGTGGCAGGTGAAAAAGGGGTTCAATAATTCCTGCACTGAAGAAGCCAGGTTAATACAGCTCTGCATGAAGACAGAAGCAGTCCCTGCCTCTCTTACTGCTTCTTGCTCCACCTCCACTGCTACCGTGGGAGCTCCTCTGAAGTCTGGTGCAGAAAGCAGCTGGCTTGTCACTGTCCTCTGCCAGAGACTTCTGCCTGTGGCTTTCTATTCTCCCCTACTCCCTGAAATCCTGCCACCACAGAAGACACAGTTATGTCCACAGAAATCCTTCTATGGCTCAAACAACATGGGATTTGCCCACACAGCAGAGGCATGAACAGACATGTTTTTCCCCTTTTACTCTCCATACCTCACTCTGTCCTGTCTTTCTCAAAGAAATTTCCATGACAGGTAAGAAGGGGAAAAGCTGACTTTCAGAAAAACAAACATATCTTTGCACAAGGTGGGTCCCAAGCTCTGGGAAACAGGATACTATGTCCAACACCTGAGTAACAAGTCCAGGATGCACACAGACCAGCCAAGAACATAGTAGGGCCCTGTGTGAAAATTCAGAGTGAGACAGTCAAGAGATGAGCCTGGAGAGACTCAGGATAAGTAAAGCCAACAGGCAGTGTAGCACCTACTGAAAAAGAGACAACAAAGGAAGCAACCTTTGGAAGGAGTCTCCATCCCCTGCACAGAGCTGAACACATGTCACTGGGTCAATGCAAAAAGAAAGGGACCAGCTACAGAGCCCACCTCTCATCCAGTGGGCACCAGGAGTGGGAATACACCGGGTGATGGCTGCCTGCTACCGAGATGTTTTGGCTCAGGGCTGAGGATCTTCATCCCCTGCCCGTGAAGTCTGTCTTGCTTCTTTCTGCAGACAGAAAGACAAGACTCCTGGAGCTAACCCCAACTCTCCACCTGTCACAGAATGGGCCTTAAGAAACAGCAGTTGAGAAAAACTACCATGGTTATACTTTTTAAGTATTTTTCCTTACTATTTATCTAAGATTTTTATACCCACCCAGGGTAAGCTGGGTGATTCCAAGCTGCTCTCTGTAACTATCAAGGTTGATAACTTACCTTTCCAGTGGAACATGCAGCTCTCACCTAACATGATCATAGCAAAATCCAGGCTGGCACAGACCTCAGGAGGTCTCTGGCCTGACCTTCTGCTCAAAGCAGTGACTGCTCTGAGTTCAGACTTCGTTACTTGGGACTTTATCCAGGCTGGTCTTGTAAACCTCCAAGGACACAGAAGACATAACCTCTCTGCACAGCCTGCTCCACAGCATGGGGAAAAGCTTTTCCTTCAACACAGCCTGAACCTCTCTTCTTTCCACTTTATGCTCATTATCTCTCATTTTCCTGCCACTTTGAACTGCCTGGCTCCATTGTTCTGATCACCCCCTCAGAGGTGCTGTCAGGCTGCCACCAGGTCCCCCAGATCACCTCTTCCCCTGGTGCACAGGCCCTGCTGCTTCAGTCCCTCCTTGCCTTGGCAGCTCCAGGGGCTTGTGCTGACCCTGCTTTGGTTTATCACAGAATGGTTTGGGTTGGAAGGGACCTTAAAGATCACCTTATTCCAACCCGCCCGCACAAGCAGAGACACCTGCCACCAGACCAGGTTGCTCCAAGCCCCATCCAACCTGCCCTTCAACACTTCCAGGGATGGGGCAGCCACAGCTTCTCTGGGCAACCTGGGCCAGGGTCTCACCACCCTCACAACAAAGAATTTCCTCCTCATGTCTCACCTCTATCTCCTCTTTTCCAGTTTAAAACCAATACCCCTTGGTCCCATCCCTCCATGCCCTTGTCCAAAGCCCCTCCCCAGCTTTCCTGGAGCCCCTTCAGGCACTGGAAGGTGCTCTAAGGTCTCCTCGGAGCCTTCTCTTCTCCAGGCTGAACAACCCCAACTCTCCCAGTCTGTCTCCAGAGCAGAGCTGCTCCAGCCTTTGGACCATCTCCATGGCCTTCTCTGGACTTGCTCCAACTGTTCCGTTTCCTTCCTGTGTTGGGGGCTCCAGAACTGGACACAGTACTCCAGGTTGGGAGTTACTAACATCCTTTCTCGAGGTAAGGACACACACACACCTCCAAGTGTAGCATTACGGTTTAAAAATCCTACAAAACTTGCTGACATTAGAGAGGCTAGCAGCATCCAGCACCTCCCCCGTGAGGGCTGAGGCAGGGCTGAGGCAGTGGGGCGGTGGGAGCTCTGCTCATGGCCGCCCTCCTTCTCGTCACACCGCCAGCTCCGAGGGCACCACGGCCGAGCCCGCCCAGCCGCGGGCGCCGCTCTCCCGTCACGACGGGGCGACAATGGAGGCTGCCGCGGCCGCTCTCCCTGCAGAGGCCGTGCCGTAAGGCGCCCGCCCCGCCGGCCCTGCCCCGCCGCCGCCGCCATCTCCGCGGGGCGGGCCGCCCTCTGCCGGCCGCAGGCCCAGCCTGCGGGGAAGGGCCCCGCCGCCCCTCGGCCTCCTGGCCCGGCTCCCCGAGCCGCCCGACACCCCGCTCCCCACCCCGCCACATCAACCCTCGAGCGGGGCGAGCCGAGCCATGCCGGGGAGCTGCGGTCAGCAAGCCTGGCCGTACCCCCGGGCGGAGAGCGCCCGCAGAAAGGCCCCTGTGCACCGCAACGCACCCGTAGTGCTCACACACGCCAGGCCCCCGTCCCGCCATGGGTACTTACTGCCTTGTGAGGCTCCTTCACCTGAGGCAGCTTCAGTGTCTGCAAAGAGAAAGAGCTGCACTTAGATCTGACAGCTGCCAACTGCCCCACAGACACAGCAGGCTGTGCCTCAGCCGGCCCTCGGGCCTTGCTCGCTCACTCTGCTCCAGCCGTGGCTCTCCTCTGCCACGCTGCCTTGCCATCCTGGCCCGCGATGCCCGGCTGCCTCTGTGGAAGGCACAGGCTTCCTTGGTGGGACGGCAGCTGCCATAGGAGCAGGCTGTGGAAGGCTGATGGCCCTTCCCACAGGGCAGCCTGTGGGGCCGAGCTGGGCCACCTCAAGGGCTGTTTGTTAAAATGCAGCTACCCCACAGTCCTGAGAAAGAGCCCCCAATGCTGGGGCTCTTCTTTCCCAAGCTGTCACAGGGGCCTGGAGTCGAAATTGGGATGGCTACAAGGAACGTCCCTACCCCAGCCCTGCACACAGGGAGCACTTTGGAATCTGCTCCCAGGAGCTGCAGAGACCCCCAGCTCTGGGAAGCCCGAGGGGCTATGGAGAGGTGCAGGGTGTGAGGGAGGGCCCACCAGTACTGCCCAGAGCAGCCCAGCCCCAGGCACAGCCGCCAGCACCACCCTCCGCTCACCTCTGGCCGGCCTGCGTTGCAGCAGAGCAAAGGGGATGGAGCTGCCTGTCCTGTCTTGGGGTGAAGGTGGCTGAGGTGAGCACAGACTGGACTGGCGCATCCTAACGGTCCCACTGTCATTAACGGAGCTCGTAATGAGATTTGCAGTTTCTACTAAATGGTGAAATTGCTCATGCACTTAATTCCTAGGCAAGCGCTGTCAACCCAGGAAAGCAAATAGCCAACAGTGCACCCAGCTCAGCCTCCCATGGGAAATGGCACAGCCTGCTCCACTGCCGTGCCTCCCCTTCACAGGCAGCCGTGGCAAAGGCTCTACAAGAGATGGGCCACATGAATCCCACCCTGGGGATATTCTATCCTGGTCTTACTGAAGGCACATGTGAAAAGATGGGAGAAAAAGCTTCATCCACTCTAACGCGTGGGACCACAAGAGGCACACAGCAAAGATCATGTTCAAGGCCTAAATGAACGCAACGGGCAAAGCTGCAAGCTGGAAAACAAAACCCCGCATTACAAGTCAAGGATCATAAATGATTAGGATTGCCAAGTCATTTTGAAGTGTTTCATATTCATCCCAAATTGCATATACTGTATGTCACATTATCTAATAACATAACTACGTTTCAAAATATTCCATATGTCTCTTGGAATCACGCTTGCATTGCTCTGAAAACCACAGCTGCGGAATGTCACAGCATTTTTGAATTTAAAATTTGCAACCCGAAGTAATGAACACTGTATGCACTTAATTTCCTTACTTCTTAAAAATAATAAAAACAAATGACTGTGGGTTTGTGAATTTGTACATTTCTATTTGATTAACCTGCCTCATTAGATCACTTTTATAGGCAACGATATTAATTTGGCACAATTTCATAAACTGAGGGGCCAGGATCTGAAACCCTCAGTATCATATACGAAACCTTGACAGTCAAACCCCTGTATTTTTTCCACCACTGCTACTTGTTTGAATTACCACTTATCACTCAAGGAAAAAGCTAGCTGTGGCACAATGGAGTTCTGCAAAATGCTGTCCTGGCATTCACAGACAACAGCATAAATAAACCATAAAAGATATGTACTAGGCATGCACCAGACCATTTCTGTCATTTAAATAGCTTTAAAAAGTACTTCGGTCAAACTTAAAAAGAATAAAGCAACACACAAAGGTTTAAGGAGCAGCTGTTTCTGAACTGTATTAAGAAATGTTGTTACTCTTAGTCATAAGACAGACCCAAGTCTTCATGAATTTAAAAAACCACTAAAAATCCCCTAACAGCCCACTCTAAATCACCTTTGGGCTGAGACCAAGTAATTACAACTTTAAAACAAAAGACCAATTTCTGAGAAAGTTGCAAAAGTAAGTGAGAGCAGGGAGGTTGGCAGGAAAGCTGGAAAATAGGCAAGTTAACTCCTGTGTCTCAAGTAACTTTCTGCGTCTTCTATAAAAATCTGCTGCGGACTGGGAAACATACACAGTAAAATAAGGATGCTTGGGATGCAGCACAGAGGGCAAGGGACCCCCCAGTCTTAGGATTTTTCAGCAGCAGATAATTATACAAATGAAACTCAACTTTCTTCAGCTCTGAAACACCATCTCCCCTCAAGAATGGCTATTTCGCTCTTAATTTTCAACTTCTCACCTCAAAATTGTATCAGTCACAGAACTGCTCCAGCTTAAGAATCCAAAAATGTGCAGTTTGGAAAAATGCATTTTTCCATATCCACAGTTTGAATGAGTCATCTTCCTTTCCATATTTTTGGAATTGAGCAGAACCCTTTCGTGGAAAAAATTAATATGAAACTTGAAAAGCTTTGAGAAGTTTTTCAACAATTGGTTAAACTAGAAATTTTGCTGAAAAAAATCCTGTTCTAGAGCATTCAGCATCTCTTCAGATGATGGCAGCTCAGCCCCCCGCCTGGCACACCCATGTGGGAGGGTAATGGGGAGCTGATGGGTTCAGAGGAAGGCAATGCAAAAACTAAATAATGTAAATAAATAATAAAGAAAAACAACCAAAGCAAAATCATCATTCAGCCCAGAAAAGCTTATCTGGAAACAGAGAACTTCCACCAATTATTAGGATGGAGGCGATATATCCTGCGAGGGTTAAACTTGAGCCTTGCTATTTTCTTTCATTTGCCTTCTGAAGAATTCTCCTTTGGGTAAAAGTCTCCTTTCCTTGGCCTTAGCCCAGAGGTTTTTAAATTTACTTTTCAAAAGTCTAATAAAGTAATTTCAGCTTTTTTTTTTTTTTTTTTTTGAGTTATCTGAAAGTGAAATCATTTTCCTGACTCAAAACATACAGATGTTTTGCTGCTTACGCTGCTTAAACACGACCAAACACACACAAACCAAAACTTTCTAGCTGACTAACTCCTGAAGGGAATCCAAACCTTTGAATGACTTGAAAAACCCCACAGGACTACACAAAAAGCCCTGTAAGCCACACATTTCTAAGGCCTGGGCTGCACGTAGGCGAAGCCGTAATGTTTGTCTGTACCGACAGCTGGGACAGAGCCTTCCATCGCCACCAGGAATGTGCAGCCTTTCTGCTCCAGCTGAACTCCAGAAGCTCTGCAGGAGAAAGGACCCATGATCCTGCAGGGCTGCCCAACAGCTCAAAAAGGAGCCTTTCAGCTCGGCAACATAACTTTTTTTTGTTGGGTTTCTTTCTTATTTTATTTGTGCGTTTCAGGCGGGCCAAGGGGAAGGAAGGCAAACTTCTCAGTTCTTCCTTGATAAAATGTAGTGAGTAAATTTCTTACCTACGTTTTGGATTATTTGCAGAACCCTTTACAGGGGGGTTTCTGTGCCTGCATCTCAGCTTCCAGAGCAAAGCAGAAAGGGAGCTTGCCCCTGTGAGGCAGCACAGCTTGAACAAGAGCTGCCTCAACCTGCACTTGCAAACTGCCAGGACATCAGTTGCTCCCTGAAATTCTCCAGCCAATGCTGAGCACCACAAGGAAAGCTCAAGAAAATGCCCTGTTTTCCAATAGGAAATTACCCATTCCTGAAGGCAGACAAGAAAAAAAATACACCTGAGGAACACAGGTCACCTCCAACACACCTCCTCTGCCACGGAGATCTGGAGAGGAGGCAGGTGCAGATACAAAAAAAAAAATCTAGGAAATTCCTCCAAAAAATGATCATTACAAAGAAAAATATAATTTTTAACCTTTAGTGATCTTGCCAGTTTGAAAGTCTTAATGTGGAGCTGAACAGCTTGAAAGATGAGAAGATATTTTAAGTTTTGCACAGGGCAATGACTGACAAGTAAGGACCGACTGCAAGAGCGGAAAGGGCCACAGACCTCCCACCTGTGCTGGCCACGAGCTGTAAGCCCCTATCTTACCTGCTGCAGCTCCAAACTGGACACTGAGGTGTACAAAAACCAGTTAGAAAGAAGCCAGTTCAAAACAAGGATGACTTGGGACCTCCAAACCTCCCATCCTGGGGACAGAAGCTGTGTCACTGAATGGTGACAGTGGGGCTGGCTAGGCAGGTGGTATTTTCCTTTTTTGCCCCAAAGCAGATCAACACAATTACTACCTGCTCTTCCATGGGCTGAGCCTTCTGCATCACCAGCTCTGCCAACTGCAGGACTAACCAACAGCTTGGCCAAGGACCATTAGTGACACAGGAACCACACAAGAAAGCAGAGGGCTATTCAAGGGGAAGGGGTGTATCCTTCAGCAAATCATGCTACTTGGATGCCCAAAAAGCCCTAGAAGAAAGCAACTGATGAACACCTGAAGAGCAGAAAAGGGGCCTGGGTTTGCTCCAGCTACTCTGATGGTGAACTGGTGAGTTGATCCAGGATCTGTCAAACCTTCAGGGGAAGGCAGATGGTAGGTGACTGACAGGTGGCCCAGACCTCAGGGACACCGTGGCTGATGCTCAGAAAATGCATCAGGCAAAGAGGGAATGCCTGGTCCTGCCACTGCAACTTGGCTCCTTCCTTGCCTGGCCAAAATGAAATCACTACAAGATTCAGGATTTGAGTTTCTAGCAGCTGAGAACTGCACATCATGGGCCAAAAGAGCTCAATTTTCTGTGCTTTCAGGAGAAGCAGACCTGGAGAGGTGGCTTGCCAGTGCCTTGGGGTTTATCCAGGACACGGAGTGAGGATACATGAGGAGAATGTGCAAAGTGCAGAATCCCAGCCTAAGTGTGCCTGTAACCACCAACTTCTCTCACACTTGCTCTGATGGTGCAATACCAGCCCCTTCTACATGAAACCTTACATCCTTGTGACAACAAAAGCAGCTTTCACAAAAAAATTCTTGCAGTCCTGCAGTCTCAAACTATTTCCAGCATTGTTACTGGTGCAGTTTTGTTTGTGATTCTCACTGGATAATACCACACAGGGCTTTCCTCCTTTCAGCCTTCCTTTTTTTCCCCCTAACTCTACATCAGATGGCACATTATTTCTCTGCAGACAGGTACACTCCCCGACTGCTTTAACTGCCAGCTCAGGTTCTGTTTCTGGGAGAACCACATTTACAGACCTGTTTCAGTTTCATTTCTTGTTGAGGATTGTACATGAATAAATATCTCATTTTGATTTTTATTGTCTTAAGGCAATTCAAATGCACTTTAAATGTTACTACTATATGCATCTATTTTAAGCAACATAAAACAATGTTTTCTAAGTTTCACATATATAACTTGTGCTTCTCTGCCACTGACAGGAAAATTACTACTTCCACATTCAAGACTTTGAAAATTTCAATCTTCTACAGCTACACCTGACAGAGGCTTTGGAAGCAAAAGGTAAAGTCATGTCTCCACTGAGTTAATGGCAAAACAATGGGTTATCAATTGTACATGTCTATGTTGATGTATCCAGACCATTTAATATATAGCTTGATTTCATGATCAAAACATAAATAAATGTATAAATACAAATCAATTGGATCACCCACTTGGAGGTGACCTCATACTAATGAAGCTCCTGAAATTCCAGCTGAATTAAGGATCCCATCGTGCTTGGGGCAGAGCAGTAAAATAAAAGCAATCCTTGTCCCAACTCTAAATACTGCAATGATTATTGCAAAATTACTCCAATGCTCTGATGCAATTGTAAAGCATTCTGCATGTCAGCAAATAACTGCTGCTCACTATTATTTTAGGAATATTTTTTTTCTTAAACTGCAAAGTGAAGCTGCTTTGTAGTTACATTTAAAGGACTTTTAGGAATTTTGTTGGTATTTAGAAAGAAATACCAGCACTGAAAGACAATCCTGCATGTATGTAAGGGCACAGAAGGAGGTCTGTGATGTTCAACAGCACACAAGAAAGAGGCAACTGTGCAATTAAAGGATATATTATGAGACAGTGTAAAAGTTAAGGATGCACGTTCACTTTTCAGCTGCACAGCTGCTGACTTCTGAGAGTTAAACATTAGTATTGCATTAGTCTTCATCATTCCTGGATTTTCCAACTTTTCACTGGGAGTTTCCTTTACACCCCATTAGACATTCCAGTCTATCATTTTATTGAAGATAGCAGTGATACTGCTAGTGAAAACTGAGGATCTAGAGCAGATGCTCCTACAAGTCTGACATAGAGACTCCAGTGCTGAACTCAGGTGAAAGGAAATAAAACCACTGAAAGGCTCATGAACTAGTTTCAAGTCCCTGTTGTTCTGTTATTTCTCCAAATTCCACAAACGACACTAATTGTACAAATCACCAAGCAGATCTTTCAAATTGCTGCAATCAAGCAACATCAAACTGGCCAGTCTTACAGAAAATCCAAATAAAGTCACTCCTGACTAAGCAGGAGATCTTTCATACAAACAATACATTTGGACAGTGACCTCAGCTGACAGCAGGGGTACAGGGGTGAGCTCAAGTATCATTTTGATTTTAACACAAAAATACAGCAATATAGCAATGCCAATATCTGACCTGATGTCCTCCCATCCTGACTTAACAGGGATGGACTAGAGCACCCAGCTGGGCAGGAGCGTGGAGCACCTCGGGGAGATCTACACTTGGTATCTGCCAGGAGAAACTTTATGATTTGCAGCTCTCCCAACACACAGCAAAGTCCCCAGAGAGCCCCGGGCAGTAAATACTGCACTGAACACAAGAGCTGCTCCTGACCTCAGAAGAAATAGTACTAGAGTAGAGAGACACAAAGACAGCCTCAAGATTTATCCTATGAATGGGCCACCCGAAAGAAGCATTCTTGATGGACAGAGAAGCAGCAGAGCAATCTTTTAAGACCTTCCCAAAAATAGTCCCCAAACTGGAAAGTTACCCCAGGATTCCCAAAGATTTGAGCAGGAGTGAGATACCTCTGTGTGCTCGCACGTGGGTCTGGAAACAGTTGTAATACTTGTATTTCTTCCCACATATTCCACACTCGTAAGACCCTGAAAAACAAAGACAGAAAAGCACACATCACCATATTAGATCAGGAAAAACAGCCTCACCACATACTCATCCATAAACTGGGGACAAAAGAATGCAGTTTGCAGCAAAGTAATTTTTGGAAGGTTCATGGAGATAAATGCAGGAAATCACTATCCCAGACTCAATTCTTCTTTCAGCCTTATTTAAGATTCCTTGGCATATTACCCTGAACTTACATTTTCAGTACATCTTTATAACTTTGCTTACATGAAAGGGCCACTCTCAAAATAGCCTGACTCATAATTTTATAATAATGACTAATATTTCCTATGGACAGAAATAACCTTGAATTACTTTTCAGTAAGTTCCTAGGATATGGGGAAAAAAGCTTTTTGACTGAAAAAAGAAGGCAATACGTTATCTTGAGGCCAGGAGTTTTCAAAATTTCTCAAGAAATGCATAATGTACAAATTTCTCAAGAAACCCACAGAGATTTGGTAAATATCCACCCAGAGGAAACCAAATAGATACAAATAGAACTTTTGACCTTTTAAAGGAAAAGCACATGACCACAGTAGTCTCTCTTCTCAGTTTGTGTCTCTTAATTCCAGAAAACACATATCTGCAAACAGTCATTTGAAATGAAACCAGAGAAACAGAGCTGGGAGAATCATTTGTCAATGATGAAATTATGCCATGAATTTAGTCGCTTCTCTTTATTGGACAGGCAGACAGAAATTTCCTTAGATTTGTTATTTAAGTTAATTTGACCTTTTTTCTCCACTCCAACGTGGTGAACGGGCTATAAATTCACCTTTCAAGCTCTCGTTTGCAAAAAGTATTGTGTTTCTCAGCTGTCCATCAGCAGTTAAGTAACTGTGATCCCATCTGTGCTCCTGAGCAGGGCAAGAGCTGCGCTCACTGGAAGAGGGGCTGAATATGACTTGGTGTGAACGCAGCATTTCATTTCCATGGATGCTTCCTCACAACCTTGAAACAATCTTCTCCTGACCATGCAAAACAGTAAAACTCAGGAACGAGCCACAAGGAAGAACAAAACGTTCACACACACCCCCCAAGAAATATTCCCAAATACCATTTTCCAGCAGTACTTACCCAGTGCTGCTCAGAGTGAGCTCTTTCCAGGAACAAAACCAACTGTATTTTTTGAACGTGCTATGCCCCTGTTCTGTTTTTCCCTTCCCAAGCTGTAAGCAATACGGCCTGGGAAGGATGCAACCCTCCTCCCAGTTGGCAACAGGGCTGAATTCCCTGTCTGTCACTGTTAGCATCACTCGGGATTGTCCTTTGAGCTTGGGAGGCTACTTTGTCACTGATGCTGAAAGAGGCATTTTGCTACAGCCCAATAAACAAGAGTACACATCTGCAAAAATACTCTAAAATACTGGTATTATAGTCAGTTGACTATGTCTCATCTGCTCCATAGCCTTTCAACTATTGAAGGCAATTGTATTTTATATATAGATACACATATTTGGGACAGTCATCACCCGTGGTCACTCCACTGGCTTTTCTCAGTGAGATCCTGGATATCAGCAAGTTGGCAGAACCTGCCAGCCCTCATCTGCCACGCTCCAGGACTAAGCATATTCATTGCCAACCTCCAAAACTCTGTCCTGAGAACATTTCCAGCTGAAGCCCAAAGCAGCAGGGCTAGCAGACACGCTGACCATGGCCTGAGCCCTCCAGCACTGTCCCTGTGCCACCACCAAGGCTGGGCTGTTCCAGCAGCACGATGGGACTGACACCCACCCTGGAGCAGTGCTGCCTGCACAGGGAGCACTGGGAAAACTGACAATCAACAGTTAGGGGCTCTAGGCTGAATTCTTTTTCCTCATGTTTTTTTACACTACCCCTTCCTCAGGAGATGGTTTAGGGCACCTAACTGCATTTGGTTGCACAGAAATTCCTGAAGAAGAAGATAACCTGTCCAGTGTCTGTGTTGTACCTTCCCTCTCCAATACAGAGCCAAACAGTGCTGCAGAAGGGGCTGTGCCTGGAAAACAAGGGCAGGAGCCAAAGGCAGGAGAGGGACCAGTGTGTCCCATGGCTTTTGTGTGGATGTCCTGAAGCACCCAGGACTCAAGTGCAACCTGGGGAAGGATGCAGTCATCTCCTTCCAGGGGGTACATCTACCCTCCTCCTGCCTGGGAATGGCAGAGCACTGCCCCAGGAGGACAGCAAGTTCGTGTGGGTCTAAGGGAGCTGCACCACAGACCTAAAGTCCTGCAGGCACCGAGACAACTCAACCACCACAACTGTGTACTCAGCACACCACGATTTGGGAGGCAAAGGCACAGATCCTCATATTAGAGAAAGGAGGGATGTGTGGCCACAATAAATGTGTTATTAGAGTGGAGGAAAGATGAACTGGGGAAAAAACCCACTACATGTTAAGGCTTTACAAAGAACATGCTTGTGTTGCCTTGGACACGGCCACCGTGGTCATGGTTTATCTCAGGCTTCATCCACATCAGGCTGTGTCATGCAGGTTAAAGCTGTTTGTCATAGGAGGGGAGATGGGGAAGGTTTTTGGTTAGTTGGTGCATTCAGTTTTGCCAGGCTTCTCCTAAGCCTTGCAGCTGGAATTTGGGCAACACACCCACTGCATCCAGAGCTTTCCCTCGCTCTCTGATCCCTGGTTAGACTTTCACACCCTTCCATCACATACCGGACGTGTATCTCAATGCATGGTCAAAAATCCAGGTCCCTGAATATCGATTTCGTGTATATCCAACGGGAGAGCCACGTTCCACTGCTTTTCCATCTAAATTGTGCAAAAAAAAAAAATCAAGAAAAGAGCCCTTAAAGTGGATGCATTTCCAAAGAATAATGATGGCTGAAACCTATTAAAAATTTCCAAGACCCTTCTGTCCCTGTGGTTTGGTGGCAAGATGTCAGTGGTCACAGAGTGTTCCTTATGGCTTCTCCAGCACTATTTTATTTGGTGTAACTAGGAAGAATCCGAAGTGCTCTTGACTTATATGTGCTGACCAGCTCAGCAACTGAGACATCAGCATCATGGCACGAATCAAGCCTGTTCATGTAAGATTGATAGTCTCAAAGCAGAAGGACTCACTCTTCACTTTGTCTCAGAAACATTTCTGATTTAATGCATTAAAAATCCTCTCCCAAATGTTTCTTGTAAAGCACGGGCCAGACTGAGAGCTTAAACAGTCTTGTATAAAACTTATCCTGATCAACTTGCAGATAACTCAGTCCTCCAAAACACAAACACTGACCTGATGATATTCCCAGCATTAGAAAATCATCCACATCAGCCAAAGAGCCTCTCCCCCTTTCTCTTCGATTTACAACACAAGTGCCATGTTCTTTTCCTCTCCATTCTAGACAAGTTCATGGTGGACTTCTCTGCCTCTCTGCCCTGACACCCCTGCCCTCTGAAACGTTAATGTGCTGGAGCTCTTCAAATGAACACTGGCCCAAAGCCAGCATGTGAAGCTAGCAAGAGAAAAGAAGAAACGAACAGGAAATATTGCATCTCAGAGCTGGGCAGCGTCAGAAACACAACCCTGAGAGCCAGCAGTACCCTGGGGGGGGACAGGTCTGTAGAGAGGGAGGAGCCAGACCCAGGTTTAGAGCCAGCCTCTCCACTGGCTTCTTTTGCTTGGGATGCCCAAAGAAGGGACCCATGGGGCTTCCAAGACTTCTGCTGAAAGCAGATGAAAGGGAAATGGTCCAAAACCACAAACCCCAGCACCAGCCCTTTGGCTGGGGAGCTGCAGCCACTGCCTCCACCCATCCTGCTTCACTGCATCCGCTTTCATCCATCGCAGCGTTTGGGCTGCTCCAAACAGATGGAAACAGAGTCTGGAATAGTCCAAAGTGCAGGGAGAGACATGTGCATGTGTAACCAAACAGGAGGCAGCATTCGCAAGGCCTCATTTGATGAAAACACTACAAGTGAATAGCAGCAACTGAGCAAGGAATCCCTGTTATAAAATGCTCCAAGTAATAACTAAAAATATAAACACAGCACACTCCTGCAGGAGATGTGTGACTCAGGAAAGAGACATCAATCTTCTACTGCCTATCTCAGCCAAGTGCTGGAGCTGAGCCCTTCAGGAAAGCTGTCACCCGGAGCCATGTGGGCCCTGAAGCCTCCAGCACTGTGGCCCCAGCTCAGACATCATGTCCCCCATTTAACTGACCACCCTCAGCACACCATGAAAGGAGACAGTCTGGGGGGTGGCATTTCCATTTGAAGGAGAGGGATTCATTTAATCCCGATTCACTGATTCATCCTGCATCAGCAATTCTGATAAAAAATACCCACTTTGGACACCTTCAATCTCTGTTTCCTCAGTGGAAGTGAATAAAATCCCACCAAAGCCCTGCCCTTCTGCATGGCTGATGTGATTCAGATACCGGGCAACCAGATCACAGCACGAGGAAGGCTTCATGGAGAACAACTCCTGGAGGTACTGGTGAGCAGCAGCAGAGAGCATGAAGCCTTTGCTCTGGAGGTAGGAGGCACCGAGGCCTTCAGCTTCAGTTCCCAATCTTGGGCTGCTCCAGAGCAGCAGCCAAAGGTGTCAGGGAAGCAGCAGCACAGGATGCTTCCCATTCGAGTTCCACAGCCAGCAGCAGGGCAGGGGTGCCCGTCTGGGGCTTCTGCGGGGACCAAGGGGACCAGGAGAATTGACTGGGAGCCAGTTTGAGAAACCACAAGGAATGGGTATCTCAGCACCACAGCCAGTTCACACAGAGCATGGTATTTGGTGGCCAAACAGGAAAGTTATTCAGAGCCTCCTTCCCAATAAAGAAGAGTTGAGAGAAGGGCAGATGAATGGGGACACTTACTGGGCTCTTTTCACAAAGGAATCAGTTGCCAACTGCCAGTTGCCTCAGGACCAGGCTGGCTTTAAAGAAACCCAGCACAAGGCCATAAAATAATAAAATAACAAATATGATGCACATTTCATTTGAAAAAGCCCTTCCAAGACAGCTCTCCAGTTTACTTTCTATGGCTTTCAGCCACTTGTTAAGTAGCAAATAACTCTCTGTTCCTCTCCCGATAGTGCCTACACATTGAACCCCTCACCCCAGCCTGTCCCCGGTGCTCTCCATAGGGGCAACATGTTGGTGTACATCCAAGCTGGCCAGCAGCAAAAGCTGCTCCTCACTCTGCACAACAACACAGTCAACCTTTGCTAGAAACCACTACTTTCAGAGGACATCATATGCAGAGCAGAAGCCATAGGGAGTTCTGATCTGCAGATGCTTTCATCAAGGACCGGTGACCAGAGTTGTAGGAGAACATCCTGTTGCCTCCTATTAGCAGTCATCTCTCCACCCATCCCTCCTGGGGCACCAGGGTCACCTCTGCATTTCAGGGTCACCCATGCAGTGACCAGTTCTCCCATAAGCTATCAGGACACAAAAGCTCTGTCCTCCAAATTGTAAGATCCTTATGTTGGAACTACTTATGGACCTCCTAGGCTTTCCCTAAATGTTTTGACCCTGCATAAATAGCAGTGACCTCCCACTGCCATACTTAGTGGCTATCTTACTGGGGAAGGGAGGACAGGCAGGACAACAATGTTCACAAGACAGTCACCAGCTAATAACACCCTCCAGGGTTTTTTTTCCAACAGCGTGGACAATGATCAAGCAAATACCAGGAAAAAAATCTAACACCAATACCTCTTTTTGCTCCCTGCTTCAAGACAAACCAACCCCAACAGCAATGCTGGGCAGCTCAAATTAACTTTGTCCCAAGTCCCTTGAAGGAAACATGATCCAACTGCTCTTTTTTCTTTGCATTAGAAACTGCCTTTGGATCTCAAAGTCACTGCTGGGACCTGCTCCATATTGGAGACAATGGAAGAGTCCCTTTAGCAAGAGTGGTGCCTCTCCAGGATCCCACAGAAAGCCCTTTCCCTGGAGCAGGAGGAGGGGGCAGTCTGATGCTAAAAGAAAAGAAAAAGCTTCTTTGCATCACTGCTGGGGGTGGGGGTAGGGGTAGGTAGTCCTGTTTTGGAACTGGCACACCACAGCCAGCCAAAGTCAGAATTATTCCCATAACGTTACTAGTGATCAGAAAAAACAAACAAAAAGCAACCTGCAAAACCTGTTTTTGAGCAAAATCTAATTACTCACATAAAGCCTCCACTTCCCTCAAAGCAACTTTCCTCCAAGATTTCATCTTTTTCTCAAGACCTTCTTCCTGATTGCCTCCTCATCGATGCCCAGCACACCTACCACCAGCCCCGGGTTCACCATGAATTCAGCACGTGACTGATGGGAGACTCATTTCACATGTCAAGAGAAGATAATAAGCTTTTTCTTACAGCTACTGTGATCTTGGTCTAGTCTTTAGGGGTGACCAGATACTAATAGCAAAACTTAAGGAAGGTCAGTAATCCTGAGCCAGGGCCCTGAGATTGAGGAACACCTTGGCTCTGGTCCCTCTGGCAGAGCAGAGCTTCCAGGAACAGCTGCCCAGAGCTTTGTTCCTCTCCCCAACAGCAGGGACTTGAGGAACCCACTGATGGGAGCGTTACCCCATCGCTTACCGAGCGTCTGCTGGTTGCGGACCCCACCTATGACCACACAGATCTCAGCAGGCACATCTCCTGGCCCATCCTTTATGTTCTTCTTGGAATCTTTGGTGTCATCCTGCCAGATCACCTCTTCAATGTAGTCATCTGGTACCTCTGTTTTCACTTTCACCTCAGTCATCATTCCAGCCTCTTCACTGGGTGAGGACTGAGATGTCACCGAATCGGAGCCCTCCGCTTTTGGGCTCCGTGGGCTCCTCTTCAAACACTCCCTGAATGGGGGAAAAAGAAGAGAAAACATGAATTCCCATTGTCAAGTTCTCACTTTCTCTTTACTAGGACCTAATCAAAGGTGCTTTTGTTAAATACAGTTTATTTAAAATAAATACGGCTAGGTATGTGCGTCTGTGATATATGGCAAGTAATTAAAATTTAACCAGAAAAAAAGTAATAAACCCATTTGCTAGTAATTCAAATAACCTTAACCATCACAAACAATAGCAGCAGTCATAAGCACTGAACCACTAACTGAGAGCACAGAATTCTACCTGGCTCCTAGCAGGCCAGGAGCACAACTCCAGCAGTGCTGACAACCAGTATTATGCCAAGCTAAGTCCATACACGCCAAGGAAACACCATCTCCTCCTGCCATTGGAGCTATCTCCATGCTTGTGCACTTCTCCACAGGTTAATCTACCATCACCTGTCAACCCTTCAAAACAACCTATGGCCTTATTTAACACATAAGGTGATGATCAAATAGGATAATACATATGGATATTTTGGGGGAATATTATGTTATAGACAGATACAAGTACCAAAGATGACAGAGAAAGCTTGACGGATGGGGACAGGCAGAGAGAAGAAAGGAGGGGCCCAGTGTCTTTAGAAACAGAGGAAGGAAACAGTATGTGTTTCATCCTGGAAAGAGATGGAAGAAAACACTCTAAATAAATACATATTCAAAACCTGTTTATAAAAGGAAGGGAACTGGACACCCCAAAGATGCAAAACAACATCAGCAAGTGCTCTGGTGGCAAAAGGCAGAAGGATTCTGAGCACAACAGATGAGGACCAGGCAATAAGCCAGTGTAGCTCCTTTTCCAAATGTTCCAACCCACAACTCATTATAGGCTCCCTGTTTTTAAGACTAGTTATTAATAAATTCCAATATGAAATGCAAAAATAAAATAATTGCTGGTTCAGTCAGTGCAGAAATCAGAACTAAATATATAACAATAGCTTAGGCTACCCAGAAACAGGTATTTTAAAGACTGTGACATATTTAGAGTCATGTAAACACGTGGAACAGCTGAAGGTATTTGAAAACGTTTTAACCAGAAGTAATAGGGAAAATGAAGTGAAAACTAGGCTGAACTTATGGATGAGAATCACTAGACCATGCAACAGCAAAAGAGAAGGAAATCCCATTGCTTAGAACATCATAGAAAATGAGAATACAGTATGAATGAAAGTGTTAGCAAACAAACATGTGCAATGGTTTCTGAAACGGGTTAAGGAGCTGGTAGAGAAACCAAACCACTGTAACTGAGGGCAGGAGTGCCCAGCGGGTAATCCTGGGAGGATGAAGATGAGAGAACAATCTTCTGCAGTAATTACTGCACAACCTCCTACACGGACATGTAGTTGCTATTTCAAAATGGGTCAGTCACATCATATCACCAGATACTTTATTATTCATCCCTTCATTCTTATGATGGAATGATGGTACAATTAATGGCCCCTAAACAGGGAGAATTAGCCCTGACCTGCCTCCCCTCTCATTCCCGTCCTCCTCACACATAATCCTCCCCACGCTCCCAAAATCATACAGGGCTCTTACAAGTGAGAAAGATGAATTAAGACAGAGCAAATGTGGTTGAAAACTGGGAAGGTTTTATGGTAATATTATTGGATGCCCAGAAGGTCCATCAATCTCACCCAACAGTGGCGCGGCTGAGCACCCATTCCAAAGCCAAGGGAAAGGCAGCAGCCAGGAGCAGGAGCACAGAACACTTGGCAATCAGAAAAGAGTGGGATTAATTGCAAATCAATCAAACTGAGAAGACATGATATGCAAAACACTGATAAAGGCAGCAAAAGCCATGGGGTGGAGGGAAAAACCATCCCTCCTTCAGTGAGGACAGTGGAGGAAGATTAAAATCAATCCAGTCCGATTTGCACCAGTAGGCAGGGAGATGAAAGCAGCCCGTGAAAGGCAGCTCTGCACCTCAAGTGAAGGCAAAACGCCTCTGCTGTAGACAGCACAGCACCCTGTACTTGCCAATCCTGGACAAAACAACATAAAAATCAATGCAGGAGCCAAGTGACGTGGAATTAAAAGCTAATATAACTAGCAGTGAGGCTAAGGATATGGCTTTCTGAGGAGATTATAGACTGGGTAAGAATATAAGAGACCTTCTGAAAGCACCTGGCTTTGCATCATGTCACATCTGGATACAAAACAAACCAGCAGTACATGGCACAGAGCACCCAATGGCCACGTGCTGCAAGGCAAAATGATGCCCTCACTGTGTACTGCTCCTGGGCAGAGGCATTTCCACAGGGCTCCTGGAATGGTTGATGTTGGGCAAATGTATCAATGTTCCGGAATTACATTTAACATCGGTGCTGCTAAAAATTACAGATGATCCATGGAGGGGTGGAAAGCAATGACTGTGAAAGGGGCACCAGCCCCAGGGGATCCATCACTTTGTAAGCCAGCTCTGCCCAAGTCCAGCAGTTGTAGTGCAGTCAGAAGTGTCCAGGAACCATGGGTGCACCCAAGAACAGCACCCAGGGTGCTGAGCCCTGATGCCAGCTGCAGGCACACAGAGCCAGGCTCTGACCTAAAGGAGGAACACGATTTTCCAATACACACGCCTGGGATTGAACAAGGAGGTAGTTTTCTCCCTGTATGAAGCTGTGGTGAAGCCAGTTCCAGTGTGCTGCAGGCAGACTGAGAGCCCTCGTTTTTAAGAGGCAATTAGAAAAGCTGGAGAATGTTCAAAAAAGAGGCACTGAAATGGTTTGAGACTGGGAAAAGATTCTTCATGACTTCGCGAGACCAAACAACTTCAATTCATTTCTCATGCCAAAAGGAAGAGCAGGAAATGATTTGATTGCAGCGTATTATCATCAACATGGGGAGAAAATACTGTCTTTCCTTAATTTGGAAGGGAAGAGTGAATACAAGCTCATTGCTGGAACCTCGAACCAGTTGAAATGAGCCATAAAATATTAGCACGGATGGTGGTCCACTGGAACAACCATCTTCCAAAGGATGTGCTCCAGGAGAACAAATCTTTCCATGTCTTCAAGCCCCGAGTATCCATATCTGGCTGATCTCGGGTTACTGGGCTCTGTACACTGGTCACACTTGGTGGCCTGAAGCTGTAGGAATATACAAATCATTAGACCAGACTGAGGGACCCTCAAAAACTGCTCTTCACACTTGTTGACTTTCTGGATCCAACTCTGCCAAGACAGTAACTTCCTGGCTGGGCTGTCTGCTCGTAGGTGGAACCTACACCTGCAAATATTAATTGAGAGCAAAACTACTGCTCTGGCATTGCCCCATATGTAATAAGCCTGAGCAGGTACTTGGTGTGCAGGAAGACAGCAGCCCCAAATATTTTAGCAACTATCTTCTGCATGACTTCATACTATAGAAGCCCTGAAAGCAGGCTGGGGTCCTCTCAAGAACAAAATACAAACCAAAAACAGCATCACTGGATTTATACAACAATATTACAATAATTTTACAACAAACACAGACTTTCTCTGTCTTCTCACACTTTCTAGGAGAGATGAGGGCAGCAGCCAGGTTACAGAATGGGTACAGATGGGGAGATGAACCCACAGCCCCACACTGCTACCCCCAGCACCCCGTGCGGGGCCAGGAACCACCCGGAGACCGGCAGGGGCATCTGCACAGACCCACGTCCTGCTCAGACCCCAGGAGAGAGCTCTACAGTGCTGAAAAGGGAATAAATTACAAGCATTAAGGGTTTTTTTCAGATTATATGAATCTACAAAAAAACATACTAAAAAGTGTGTGTTTGTGTGCACACACGTCTATATGCACGTGCACACATCAGAAGGGCTGACACCTGCGTCTCTGGCAGCGTCCCCCTGGTCACACCCCCTCCTACCACAGCAGCCCCAGGACACACATTCTCTGCTGACACCCTGAGGTGTCAGTGTTTTATTGCATGAGCCAGATCCTGTTTCACAGGGCCCAGGGCCCTGACCTCAGGGCTGTGCAAGCCAAAATGCAGGCAACACCATCCCAGCACGCAGGCTTTGCTGCTGACCAGCACCAGGCTGGAATCAGTCCCACCACCTGAGAGCAGTTTTAGCTGCCTTTGCCGTGGCCACTGCTGCTGCTTTGCTCAAGAAAGAAGAGGTGTGTTCTTCTTTCACTCATTATTTCATATATCGCAGAGGTTTTCTAGTCACTGGCTGATGTCAAGCTTTAGGCCAAACTTCAACTGCTGACTCCCTCTAGCTCCATGTCCAGAGGAACTTCCTGGCTTTGCAGAACACCTTAAAATAAATGTAATCAAAGAACAACAGAGTCCCAGTCTCCTTTCTCCTCTGGATGTGCTATGCAGGGGAGCCAGGAGACCGTGATTACTTTATATGATCCATGAGAGGAGCACCACCAGCTGCTGATAACAGCAGGTGAAGGTGATGGACCCCTCCTACCTTCCACGCTCATGAAGAGTATCTCCTTCATCTGTATCCCAAGAGCCTGCAAAGCACTGACGGAGTGACCACACAGGAGAACTTCTCTGAAGACTAGAAAACGAGATCCTGACAGGCTGCGGGATCGACTCAGCGGCCTTTTGCCAGCAGTGACACAGGAAGCTGTCCCCAACAGCAGTGTCACAGCGACCGTCACTCACAGTCCAGTCACAGTTCAATCTCTCGTTCTGCTTGGATACAACAATCAAAGCATGAAGGTGGTTCCTTTTCCAGGCCAGGAGCAGAGCTGCTGCTGCAGATGGCAATAACCCCAACAGCCCAGTCTGAGCCCCCGGGAGCAGGACTGAGCTCTCACAAAGCTCACTTGGTGCCTCCACTGGGGACTACACAGCTTTGGAGAGAAGGCAGCAATGGTGAAGACATTCTTGCTCTCCTAGCAAGAACCAGCATCACTTTCTTCTGGCCCCCTGTGAAATCCAGTTAGTGCTCCTGGGATGAGGGCAAAACTAGGATCAGTCCAGGATTCATGGGTCTGGAGCTCAGTTACCCAGCTTGCTGAAGTGATGCTGTGCTCACCTGAGTGTAACTGTCCCCAGAGTGCAGGGGGGGGAGCTGGGCTGAAGGAACAATCCTTACAGAACAGCAGAGTGCGAAGCCTCCTGCTTTGGCTGGGGGAACAGGACCAACACCACACAGCAGAAGAGGAAAGAAAAGGAAATTACTACCACTGGAAAACTTCAGAGGGGATGGAGAGAGGTGGATGCCCAGCCACAGCAGAACCACATTTCACTTAGAAGACAGTATCCACCACAGTCTCCATCAAGCCAGGAGGGAACACATGCGCTGACTAGGAGAGGTGACGCACTGAAGCACCATTTCTTTACCACCCTTTGGTCCTTGGATGTTGCATCCCTTGCAAGTCTGTGACACTGCACGTGGTCGGCATTGTGCCGTATTTTGCCTCCTCTGCTTAAGAGCAGCTCAAGGAGCCTCCAGTTAGAGATGAGGATAAAGCAGCAGCAGATCCAGAACAACTTTCTTTTCCAGAAATCCCCCAAGAGCCACGGTGACAGAGTTGAACATGTTGCCTGGTGGAAGGCAGCAATGGGGCCCCAGCACCACAGTGTCCAGGGCTGGTTCTGCTGTTCCTCCCCTGTTGGCAGCTCAGCCAGAGCCGATGCACAATTCCTGGAAAGGTGTTGAGAGAGGGTCAGCAACACTGGGGGTGAATCTTCAGTTCTGCAGAGCCCAAGGCTGGAAACAAGTCCTACTGGTTTTGTGTGTAGCCACGCAGAGAGAAGAGGACTATGCAGCTTCCAGGACGTCAGCTATGTCAAATATTGGTGTTTGGTCCTTGAAGCAGAAGCACTCCCCACGACGAAGCATGAGGTGACCATGTCTCTGAGTGCTGTGATCACGAGGCACAGAGCTCACCCTGTGCTAACACAGAGATCAGTCCCAGCTCCTGAACTCCTGTGGGACACTGCTAGTAACACTGGTACCAGTGGTGAGGCCAGAGCCTCCACCTGGTGGAGACAGCAGCGCACAAGAACTAAGGGAGAACCTACCATGAGTCAGATCCTGCTCCTGGGCACCTGCAGCCACCTGTCTCGTGGTGGCTGTGAACACAGTCCCCAGCATCATGCCACCACCTTTCTGGATGAAGCAATGCAATTTTACAATGCTCAAGTGTGGCCTTCCAGGTATCAGCTGCAGTTCCCTCTGCAGGTCCAACCTGCATTTAGCACCCATGGCATGATGTCCCCTTGGAAGAGTACATTCTTCAAACAAAGCACTGTTCACATAGGACAAAAACTTCTCAGAAACATCAGACTAGAGATGAACAGAGTGCTCAGACCCTACCTCCTTCCACAAGTTGCAGCTAACTTCTTCTCCATGTCTTTGAGCATTCTTTGGGAATACCAACTTCCTCTACTGTTTAATGTCTTGTCTTTACTGAGCTGTGGAGCTTAGCAATCCAAGAGGTTCCTCCTTGCCGAGGAGAGGAGGCAGAAGCTGTGGAATCCCACACTGCTCTCACCATCACTCAATGCCTGCCTGGTTGCTCCTGCAGGTGAGGTGCTGCTTCACGTTCCAGAACAGACTCTGTGGATTTTAAGCATTAAAGAGAGGAGCAAACATTGCACTCACATGCATCACGCCTGACTAAGTAGGCCACGCAGCCAATTACTGCATTACCAGCTCTGCCATCACACGATGCTCGTTTCAACACTGCTGCCTGCTTTGATCAACAGACTTTCATCTTCCCATGACGTTACAGCCACTTTCATGTCAAATACAAACACGTGAAGGCAGAAGAGACTTAAGGAGGCCTTAATGAAGACTCATTGTGGGGAACTGGAAAGGTAGGGGTAAAAACGGGTTCCTGGACCCGTTTAGGTAGAGCTTCCCTTGGTCTTACACCCATGACAGTTCATGAAGGCCAGAGGCTTTAGTACAGACAGATAAGCAAGATAATATGGACAAATGACTGTGCCAGTATGATTTTGGTTGGAAAGCTGAGTAGCCTGGATGATGCCTCATTGGCATCAATGCAAGGAGCAACTCAAGGACAATGCAAGGAGCTCTTCCAGGTGGAAAGACAGAAAAAAAAAAGGCTGACCAGTCACACCTGTCTGCTCTACCTGTGAAGCTAGCAGCCCCCCTGCCAGCTGGTCTCCTGTGGTAGAAGAAAAGGAGAAGGGGCTGCAAACCACAGAGCTGCTATCCAGCAGCTCTGGAAGACTCTCATCTTCAGAGAGTCTCTTGCTGGCTGTGATAAGAACCAGGAATGACTGAAAGCAAACGGGGCCCGTCAGCTGCTGCAGCCGGAAGGAACTCGCGTTTGCAGTTTGCTTTTTCTGATCTGGAGTAGCATTCTCATAAATAATGAAAGTGACTAAAAGCTACTTAAAAAACACACACTCATTCCTTATGAAAGAATGAGGAAAAAAAACCCAATTATAAAAGGACATTTTTTCCAGCTAGGAATAATTTGTCATGTAATTCTCTGAAGACAGCAACAGAAACATGCATGCTCTGTGCTCCCTTTTGAGTGATCTGTGATTGCGTACGTACTCAGATGGCTTCTAATGAGGCTATTTTTACAGCACATCCTGCCCAGCTTTTGGGGAGGGGCAAAGTGAGATCAGGGGAGAATCAGTCTTCAACGTCAGCTCCTGTGTATTTTCTCCTCCAAAGGAGAGGAAAAGGAAACAAACATGGAGGAGGACATACCGCTCTGAGTCAACACCTACAAACAAAGCTCTTCCACCCCAACGCAGAGAATCTTCAGTGTTCTCCTGGACACCACTCCAGCTGGAAGAACCAGAGACACATCAGTAATGCATGATGGTATCAATGATGGTGACACCTTGGCTGAGCATGCTGTGCCCATGGAAAGACACTCTGGTATGGTCCTTGGTGTGCTCTTCTGGTCCACAGGACCAAAGAGTTTCAGAAGAACACAGTAATGAGGACCATGCAGCAGGCACCTGAAGGAACATGCCCACCAGAAGAGCATCACCAGTATGCTGTTACAACTTGTCTTCCTGAAACTGACGTGCAGCTGGCTTGTCCCATGCCAAATCAAAAGGCCTGAGCATCAGAAAGGAAAGGAAGCAAAACATGGAAGAAGCTGAAACTGGGTTCAAGTCACAGATGTCTGCCATGGTTTTAAAAGTACCAGAAGGTTCCTGCAACAACTGGAGCTAAGGGAAGTGGAATGGACAGAACAGATGGAAATGAACTTTTGTTTTACATGGAGATGATGCAAGCAGAGACAGGAAAAGAAAGATGTAAATTTAAAATTTGCTTGTCTAATAAATTATTTGTGGTGGCCTTCCCCATGGCTCTCAAGTGCTCCCTGGGGCAGCCCAGCTGTGTGGGCACCATGCCTTACACCAGCAGGAGGGAGATGGAGCAGGTGAGGAAGTAGAAGAACCGCCTGGTGTCCTTCAGCAGGGCCATCTCTTTTGCAGACATTACTCAGCAAAAAGATTTTCACATTCAGGGTTGAAAAAGATAAAAGACGGGAGCTATTTCTTCCAGTGTTACAGCTGAGCAGTCTTCTAGTCTCCATGCTTCCTGCTTTAGCTTTCAGATGTTCCACCACAGACTTGAAAACCAGAGAGACCAACCAACTCATCCAACCCAACCTCCCGTGTCACAGCTCAGAGTTGTTCCTCTCTCTGAACTACACCTGCAGCTGGAGCCAGTGCCTCTTGTATAGAGGCTATTTGGGTGTGTAAAGTGCTGGAGTAACCATCACATTTCTGGGTCTCTCCTCTGAGTTATTATTTTCCAAAACAGGCACCATACTTCCAGCATGGATTGCTGCCTCCAGCCATTGAGCTCCACCCCACTTGGTTTACTGGAAAAGAGATTGTTACCAGGACTGTTAAGAGGGAACAATCTTGTGCTGTGTCTTGAATGAAGCAAAGCAAAAGGCACTTCCTCCATGTACACTGTACACATGCTAGAAGAAGCCTTCTCATTCTTCACTCTTCCCATAAGCATCTGGGAACCTGTCCCCATTTTGAAGGATGGATACTGGAGCAGCACAAGGTGTGCCACCAGCTCTCTCAACAACACACATGGTGGCAGCACATACTGGTGCCTCTGTCTGAAACCCAGATTTTCTCTTAGTCATACAGTTGTACAAGGAGTTCTTGGTCACTCGTGTTCCACCAGGAGGTTTCAGTTGTCTTCACAATTACCACTTTCCCAGATGCTGTTGTGTATTCTCAAAGTGTGAGTTTAACCTCTGAAAGCAACTGTTGTAGGAAAAACCTGTTCACTCATTCTCTGAAGTTCTTTTAGGGAATGGGAACTCCTTCCTCCATCATCAGTAGAGGAGTGAAGACTTGTTGAAGAACAGAAAACAATAAAAAGCTGGTTAAAGCTTCAGGGCATCTTCCACATGCACCATGATCATGTGAACCTCATGCACCAAGGACTTCAAGGTCACTGCTACATTGTAAGTGTTACTGCACATCTCTCTACTTGTTTTGTCCATGGTCCTCCAGGCTGTATCCTTGCTTGGTTGGTTTTCTTCACAAGGCTGATGGATCCACCCTTTGCCATACGTGACTTTCTCAAATGCACTTACAACCTTACCAAAAACAAGCTGAAGCCAACCAGGATGAATGTGCAACTCTCAAATGTTGTGAGACCCATGCTCCAAATTGAGCAATCAGATTTGAGGACATCACACTAACTGGGCATGCAAAGAAAATTTTTGAATCAAGACAAGCAGCCCTAAATTCTGTTCTTACCTGGGATACATTGAAGGTTTCTGCTTTTCCCCCCCAAAATAAACTGAAATCAGAGTATGAGACCACACCCTTCTGCAGGCAGACATTTAACAGTAACGACCATTTAGGTTTTTCTGGAAGAAGTTTGCTCAGTAACTACCAGTATTATTATGGAGTTCATAAATTTAGAAAGACCTAAAGGCTTTTCAAAAGAGAGATGCCTCAAGTAGGTGAAAGAGACCTGGGGGTCCTGGTAGACAGGAGGATGACCATGAGCCAGCAATGTGCCCTTGTGGCCAAGAAGGCCAATGGCATCCTGGGGTGCATTAGAAAGGGTGTGGTTAGTAGGTCAAGAGAGGTTCTCCTCCCCCTCTATTCTGCCTTGGTGAGGCCGCATCTGGAGTATTGTGTCCAGTTCTGGGCCCCTCAGTTCAAGAAGGACAGGGAACTGCTTGGAAGAGTCCAGCACAGAGCCACAAAGATGATGAAGGGAGTGGAACATCTCCCTTATGAGGAAAGGCTGAGGGAGCTGGGTCTCTTTAGCTTGGAAAAAAGGAGGCTGAGGGGTGACCTCATCAATGTTTACAAATATGTAAGGGGTGAGTGTCAGGGAGATGGAGTTAAGCTTTTCTCAGTGGTGACCAGTGATAGGACAAGGGGTAATGGGTGCAAATTGGAGCATAGGAGGTTCAAGGTGAATATCAGAAAAAATTTTTTTACTGTGAGAGTGACAGAGCACTGGAACAGGCTGCCCAGAGAGGCTGTGGAGTCTCCTTCACTGGAGACATTCAAACCCGCCTGGACAAGTTCCTGTGTGATGTGCTCTAGGTGACCCTGCTCTGGCAGGGGGGGTTGGACTAGATGATCTTTCGAGGTCCCTTCCAACCCCTAGGATTCTATGATGAAGTAGGACCCTCACCTGCCTCTAAGGGCAGCCAGCTCTTAAAAACAGAGGCAAAAGCTTTCAAAAACCCCAAACTAATAACCCAACACTTGGTGGTGTGTTGTCCATGCTAAAATCTGGGGAAAGCAAACCAACAAAGCAGCAGGCTTAATTTTTCCAAGATCTTGGTCTACTAAACACACAACCTTTCCAACAACAAACACCTCTTCAGGAAGTGTATGGGGAATTTATCCGTGTGTGCTTCCTTCCAGAGACCCTCAGCAGCTCCAAATCCTTCAGAAAAGGTAAACTACAGGACCAAATCAGGCTGCCTCCCTCTCCTCTCCTGCCTCTCTCCTCTCTCCTCTCCTGCCTCTCTCCTCTCCTCTCCTCTCCTCTCCTCTCCTCTCCTCTCCTCTCCTCTCCTCTCCTCTCCTCTCCTCTCCTCTCCTCTCCTCTCCTCTCCTCTCCTCTCCTCTCCTCTCCTCTCCTCTCCTCTCCTCTCCTCTCCTCTCCTCTCCTCTCCTCTCCTCTCCTCTCCTCTCCTCTCCTCTCCTCTCCTCCTCTCCTCTCCTCTCCTCTCCTCTCCTCTCCTCTCCTCTCCCAACACTAACATGCAAACCAGAACAATAGGCAAGAGCCACAAAGAATTCCTAAGGTATTAGCAAAACAAATTCCCTCCAGTCCTTATTAGGAATACCTTGAGGATGGTTTGAAGAGGAAAGTCTAACCAAATATATATATATAAAAAAAAAATTGGCTTATCCAACAAAAAACAAACGCTCAGTGCTTGCCAAAAGCAAAAGAATTCAGTCAGATAAAAAAAGCAACATCCAAACGATGCAGGTTAAAAACTAAATTTAAGATGATAAGGGAATAGCTGCCAGCGTCTTAAATTTTCAAGCGTGGAAATGTCAACAGAGACAAAGAAATCCAGGGAAAAACAAAGAGAATAGATTAGGGGTTTATTTATATCAGTGGAAGAACTTGATGTTGCTTGAGTAAGAAAAGGTTGAGGGGGCGACAACGGTCTGTAAATGGTCACAGGTCCCCCAGGATGGCCACGAGGAGCCTCTGTGGGACTGTGCCACCCCCCGCCATCAGTTTCTACATCATCATCTACATCAGCGCGGCACAGTGCAGGATCCATGGGATTAAAGCAGCAACAGGAAAAGATGGACTGAAAAAGAGATGGGACCTTGGGGCTGGGAAAACTCCCCAGTTGGGGAGCGATACCAGTGAGGTGGCAGATGTCCTGCTGCTGGAGATACACACAAATGAACTTCAACAAGCTCTGAGCTCTGCGCCATTATCAGACCAAGCCCGAGCTGGCCAGGAGAGGGGGTGCCCCAGGGAAAATGATTTCCTGGTAACTCAACTTTGCTGAAGACCCTGCTGCTACCACATCTCGGCACTTTATGGCTCCAGAAAGGGACATGTCTCCACCTCACGCCATCTGAAGCCCTCCAAGGCTCTGGCACTGGCAAACCAGTGTAGATCACCCAGGAAACACACCGTTTGCATGGGGGCTGGGATGTCCCCAAGAGCTACTGTCTCTTGGTGTGTACACTTGACCTTCTGTTGGGTTGCAGGGAAACCTGCCTGGGTTTCCCACAGCTTCTGCACTGGTCTCAACATAGAACTGAACTATCCACTCCTCTCCAACCAGCCCAAGGGGACTTTTGGGGGGTTTTGTGCTGGTTGGTTGGTTTGCTTCTTTTTGAAGATGGCTGATGGGAATCCTTCAGAGAGCACCACAGGTTATTAAATACCTCACCTAATGATTAATAGTTTTCTCTCTTTCTGACGCAGAAGGAGTCTGAAGCTCTTCATGCTTTGGGAAGGACAATCCCACAAGTGGCCTTTTATAGAAAGTGGAAACAATTTAACTTGTTTTGCTTCTTGGAAACACTCAGCCCTTGGCCTGTCCCTCCACAGTGTGTGAAGCCTTCTCCCAAGGTTCAGAGGACCACAACTTCCAGCTTGAGCACACACGGAGGTTGTCCTCCCTGAATACTGGGGACCTGGTAAGGACTGGTCAGCTAGGAGAGGAGCCTGCAGAAGAGCTGGTGCCATCCCAGAGCAGAATCTATGCTGGGTTACAGGAGCTCCTGGGGAGGACATGTCTGCCAAGGACAGAGCAAGCAATGTGGGCAGGAGAGGAAAAGATGCAATCAAGCCTGCAGAAGGGTGAACTGAGGAGGAAAGTAGGTGCAGCCACGTCTTGATACCTTCTCCAACTCTGTGAGTTGGAGACTCACATCTTCTAAGACACAGACTGGAATGATCAGACTACCTAAGCACCATAGCTTAGTCTGGTGTATCAGGGAAAACTGCACCCTGTCCAAGCTGGGAGACCTTCATGTCCCAGCCTACAGCAGCTGCTGGAAACACTCCTGCCTGCACAGCCCTCTGCCTCCCTCCAGGCCAGCACCGCAGAGCCCTCCACCTCCAAGAGACCTCCCACCCTTCTTGGGACCTCTGCCACAGTGCTGTTAACGCTGCAATGAAGAGGAGATCCATCCATAGCCTCTCAGCCAGCTCGTAACCCCAGAAGGTCTGGGATTTTACCTCCACTGGGGGTTGGAGGATGCTTTCCTGCACAGCTACATCTGTGCTGCGAGCGGGTTCCCGGGCTGGTGACAGCCCTGGTGCAGACGGGGGCTGAGCTTCCAGCTGGCTCCGTTCCCTCCACAAACAGATGCAGTTCCCATAGCAGGGTCTGATTTATTCAGCAGGAGTCTCGCACATTAAGCGTAGTTAAGTCTGAAAACAAATCTAATGACTTTAAAATAAATAGCCAACGGAGGACTTGAAACTAAAATTCTTCCTTCCTCTGACACCCACCATATAAACAATAATAATTATATAAAACCGTGTCTAACACATGACTACACAAGGCTCTGGTGACCAAGAAAAGCACACGCTGCTTGTCAGACATAATTGCACATTTGGTTTTTCAATTATTTCTTGTCAAGATCCAGAGCCCACCATCTGAATGCTGACATTAATTATTGGTAAGTAGTTAGTTTAACGATCGCATTATGGAGACTCCCAAGGATTGCCCCGAGGTCTGCAGCTCCCAGCACTGCTCCCACACTGCCATCCAGGTCTCTCCAGGCCCTCCAGGATGGTCATGCAGCTTCCACCACTGCGTGATACCAAATCTGGTCCACCGTGTGTAGAATGGGCTTCAGAAGAATCCCAGAATCCCAGATTCACAGAACTACCTTGGTTGGAAAAAACCTTCAAGCTCTTGACCAAGATCAAGATGGGGAGGGACTTTTTACCAGCGTGTGTAGTGATAGGACAAGGGGTAAAGGTTTTAAACTGGCAGAGGGGAGATTTAGGTTAGACATTAGGAAGAAATGCTTTACTGTGAGGGTGGTGAGGCACTGGAACAGGTTGCCCAGGATGGTTGTGGCTGCCCCTCCCTGGAAGTGTTCAAGGGCAGGTTGGATGGGACTTTGTGCAACCTGGCCTAGTGGGAGGTGTCCCTGCCCATGCAGGTGGGTTGGAATTAGATGATCCTCTAGGTCCCTTCCAACCCAAACCGTTCTGATTCTATGATCGTTGATTCCAACCATTAACCTCACATGACAAGTCCTTCCCTAAACCATATCCTCAGCACGATGTCTATACGACTCTTTAATACCTCCAGGGAGGTATTTAAGAAGCTTCAAGACACTCTCCAGGACACATCAGCAAGGCCACTGATCCCCAGGCAACGTGTCCCATCCACAGGAGCCCACATCATCAACAGGTGCCACCTTCCAGCAGTGTCCTCTCCGAGTCCCACTCGAGCACCCAACTCTTGGCAACATGCTCCAATAGCAACTGCCCATCATGCAAGAAAAAAAATCCTGCCTTTTATCAGCTTTTAATTTGCTGCCTTTTAATTTTGTTGACTGTCTCTTTTTCCCTTGCAAAAGGAAGAAAGAAGCCTCTGATCTACCTTTTCTGGAGTGTTCAAAAACATGCACAGCTTTGTCATGTTGTCTCTTAGTTGTCATCTTCTCCAAGGCAAACAGCCACATCTCCTCGAGCTCCCTTAAAGGCAGGGTTTTTTCTTATGATCCTAATAATTCTCTTCACTTTTTAAAATTTCCCATTAATAGACATTCACTGAGGAACAGGAACCACAGACAAGTCAATAAGGTAGGAGATCAGTGAGCGCTTTCTGCCACCACTAATTCTCAGCTGCAAACAGCTGCACACACTGAACCGTGGTGTTTCAAAGGCAGCAGACAGGCCTGATCTGAGCTGGTGAGGTGGTAAGATCATTAAAATCCTGGGCCTTCAGAGCTTTAAACATTTACTTGAAACCGAGTAAAATCAATTCAATAAAATCAATAAATAAAAACAGGATCGACCCAATACTACAGTTACCACATTAAGATCAAGTTAAAAAAATAAAAAGTTGAAGAAAGATAAAATTGTCCTGGCAACCTTGTTTTGCGTGTATTTCTTGCTGATATAAATTAATTGTTAAAAGTTCCTCGACAGTTTGCAATTAGTGAGAGTTTTGAGCAGCAAGAACTTCGAAAAACGTCTGCCTTGTATCTGCAGCCACCAACTGCCTCACAGATTCCACAAAAGCCACATTTCAACCCCCAGTCACTGGCAGAGCTTCCTTGAAATGTTACATTTTTATTCCATTTTATTTTTTTTAAACAGATTTGGTCATCTTCCTTTTTTTTTTTACCATCTTCTGTTCCATCAGGTAGATGCTGAAATGGGTTTTTTTTTTCCACTTTTCTGAGAGAAAAAAGTGATGCCCAGCCTCCCACTTCTGCTCCATGTTGGTACAGAACCAGTGTGACCAGGGAAGGCTGTTCCACTGCCACACTGGGCACTGGGGACCCACCTCTAGGCAGGGCACAGCTCGTGCCCAGGAGGATGCTCAGGCCCCAGGGGTACTTCCCGTGCACCTGGGAAGGGAGGACACCCACAGGGGACACTCCCAAAGATCATCTTCTACTGAGAACACACTCACCCACCTCCTCTGCAGAACCCTCTGGTAAGAGCTACAAAACCAAATCAGAAGTCAGAATAGAGTCTGGGGGAAGGAATCACAGAATCACAAATTTGTTCTGGTAGGAGAAGACCTTTAAGAGTCCAACCATAACCTAACTCTACCAACCATGAACCCAACTCTACCAAGTCCGGTGCTTAAACCATGTTCCCAAGCACCACATCTACAGGTCTTTAAAGCACCTCCAGGGATGGTGATTCAACCACCTCCCTGGGCAGCCTGTGCCAGTGTTTGATAACCCTTTCAGGGGAGAAGTTTCTCTCAATATCCAATCTAAACCTCCCCTGGCACAACTTGAGGCCACTTCCTATTGTTCTATCACTTGTTCCTTGGGAGAAGAGACCAACCCCCTTGCTCCAACCTCCTCTCAGGCAACTGCAGAGCCAGAAGGTCTCCCCTCAGCCTCCTTTTTTTCCAGGCTGAACACCCCCTGTTCCCTCAGCTGTTTCTCAGAAGACTTGTGCTCCAGAGCCTTCTCCAGCTCCACTGCCCTTCTCTGGATCGACTCCAGGACCTCGATCTCTTTCTTGTAGTGGGGGGGCCCAAACTGTACACAATATTCAAGGTGACTGAACACAGCATTCGAGGAGAGGAGATGCCCAACTCCCTTCCCCTGGCTCCTCAGTCTATGCCCAGTTCCAGCGCTTTGTTCAGACTAATTCCCAGCATCCTGAGAGCAAACACTGCTGGACCACACTAATGAGCCACCCAAAAACTGGAACAGGACACTTTTTCCTCTGCGTAAGACACCTGATGCCAGCACTTCTCTCCACTGCTCAGCCCAGACTGGAGGTGCTGCCACACTGCAAAGCTGCCAGTCACCAGGGTATTTCATTCGTGAAGTTTCTTTACTAAAAGAGCCTTCAAGCATTGGCACAGGCTGCCCAGGACACAGCTGGAGTCACCACCCCAAGAGATGGTCAAAAAACATGCAAACGTAGCACTTTGGGACATGGTTTAGTTGGCATGGGGGCGTTGGGTTGATGGTTGGACTTGATGATTTCAGAGGTCTTTTCCAAACTTAACGATTCTGTGATTCCGGAACACCGAGCGGTGGAGCGGGGCCGTGGGGAGCATCCGGTGCCCGCCCAGTGGCAGGAGGGGGGAGCACCCACACCACAGCATTTCTGAGGCCAGAAGAACAGAGCTGGGATTCAGCATTGAAGGATGTTTGACCTGAGGGATAAAACTCCAGCAGCACTTTCAAGTCTGTGGAGGGAGCAGAAGGGCGCCCTGGGCAGTGGCTGGCGAGGACACGAGGCGCGGGTTGAGCGGTGAAGGAGGCAGCACAGGAGGGGAGCACCAGGGCCAGGGGCTGTGGGTGCCCAGGGAAAGGCCTCGTGTCTCACCAGGGTCTGCTCCACAGGCCTGCCCACACCGCTGTGCCTCCATCGCTGAGGAGGGTCAGGAGATGCTGATGGAGATGACACCAGGATGGGGTGCAGCCCCCAGCTGACCTTCTTCCTTGGCTCCAGCTTTCTATCGTCCATCTTCCCCCCTCCACACTGATGTAACCCACAAACCTCAGGTGCTCGGTGGTCCCCTCTACGAGCTGTAAATCATCCCACCACGTGATGGCACCTCCTTGACTTTCCTACCATTTTCTCCAACTCTCATGGATGTTTCCATGCTCTGCTGCAGCTCGTTCCCCTTCCTGGTGCATCTCAGCACTGCCCCCACTTCCAGCCTAGCATCTCCTACATCTCCACCTATTTTTACACCAAAATCTTTTAAATCTGGGAGATGAGTTTGCCAATTTGCTCGTGAATGGCTGACAACCAGGAACCAGCTTTGGGACTGCAGAGGACCAGGTAAATGTCACCAAAGCCACACTTTGCTCCCAGCTCCCACCACTTCCCACCATCGCAGCTCTGCCAAGGAGACCCAGCAAAAAGGAATTTGTGCCTGGCCCAGGGTGGAAACCTGCCCCTTCCTCCTCACTTCACAGCTCTGCACTGACTCCACCAGAGACAGACACTGGACAGTGGACACTGCAGGAGACCTTCCCAGCAGGTCCCCTCAACTGATGGAAGCACCGATGCGAAGCGCACATCCACCATGGAAACACAGCTGTCCTGGGGGTGACACTGCTCCCCAAAGCTGTTGTGTTCTGGGGGCTGCTTTGGTAACCCCAGCACTGGTGCAGCTCAGACATACCAATGCTGGGGATGGACACTCCCCATCGCCTGCCTGGGCCAGGTCACCGACTGCTCCTCCAGGGATGGAAAGGAACCAAGAAGCACCATCTCTAGTGCTGCCCAGCAACACAAGCTGTCCTACAGCATCAGCAGGAGATGGAGAGGCCACCGCACAGGGCAGACCCAGCCCCATCACCTCCCTCTCCTGTGTGCCAGGTCTCCCTCCTGCCACCTGGGCTTGGGCTGTGCCTCCTCCCCTCACCATGCCGGGACACAGGGGCTGGGGGCTGCCACATGCCCCAGGTACCCTGCCCACACCAGTGGTGGCAGCAAAGGGGACACCTGGAACTGAGTCCTCTATGAGGGACCTGACACATCCTGTACCACTGGAGCATGAGTTATAGAGGACAACCTTTGGTGGGATCAGAGGCAGATGGGGAACACCCCCTCCTCTCCTCTCACATGGGAGCACGATCTGCACCCAACCACCACAGGATGGCTCAAGGCGTCCATCCAGGAACCTCATCCTGCCATGGTCTTTGCACCACGGTGGGCACAGGGCTGGGGGGGACTCAGCCATACCACCCCACACTGCATGGAGACCTCCTCTCCTCATAGTCCCTGAGGCCAAAACAATCCCTCTGGCATCTGTCTTTGTAGCAAAATCTAAAGGTGGACACTGTTCCAACAACTCCCAACTCACCCCTCTCATGCAGTTGCCCTGTGCCACCCATCTCCGGAGACAGAGCCACACCAGAACAGAGCCACATCTGCCACCACATCCCACCCCAGCACAATGGCCCAGCCACCTACCTGCTGGAGGAGCTCCTCCGCCCACTGCTGTTGCTCTCGTCGGCCTAAGGGGACAAAAGACATGGAAAAAAAAGGGTTGTTTAGGTGAAGAAAGGCAAGACCACCCTCCAAACTCTTCCTGCTAGCACACCACACCAAAATACCTGGGGCTTTTCCATCCCATTCCAGTGTTGGTGGGACACATTGAGCACTCAGACCCCAGCAGAGGTTTGGAGGAGACCAAGGCAGGATTTCAGACACAGCCCCACCAAGGAGGCAACTTTCTGGGTTGGTTCCCTCCAGTTGCTCTCACACCATAATTTTGTTGTGCTTTACTGACGTTTAATGTAACAATTCCTCGGATGCAAAAACATGCAGTTGGAGGAAGGAAATAAGGCAGAAATAGCCAAATCCAATGCTGAGGTGGCCCTGCTCTGGGATTAGAGGGACAGGTCCCGTGCACCTCCCTTCATTAGTGATGAATTGCCTAATTGAGCCCCTCCGGACCAGGAGAAGGGGCTGAGCAGGGAGCAACCAGGGTCTCCTCCTTCAGCTCTCTGATGAGAGGCTTCCATGGAAAGACAATATTATTCCAAACCCAGAAATTTTATTTCTGAATTTGTGCAAATACAAGTTAAAAGATATTAGCTGCATTTCACATTTTGTGCAAATGGCAGAAACAGGCAATTCATGTGCAGCAGGATGGGGGCTAGCCAACGATTTCGATAAAATAAACCCTTTTTTAATTTAAATGCTAATGCACTGAATTAAAATTTAATAACTGAGGAAATTGAAAAGCCGAGTAGGAATATTGGAAATAAATCCAAGCAGAAACAGCTGAAATTAAAAATTCTAGAGAGTGGGAGGATAGCAGCTAAGCTGTCTTATATGATTACATTTTTTTTTCCTTTTTTTTTTTTTTTTCAGAACGAAGGGGGGAAGGAAAAAAAAAATCCTATCTTTGGCTGGCTGTAGGGCAGTAAATCGAGAGTGCTGTGATTTATTGCTCAATTTTCCTGAGGGAAAAAGGCTTTCTTTCATGCTGAAATATTTCATAAATTTCAAGCCAGCATAAATTCTTAATTTAAAAGTTATGGAGGTCACATTTAGTGCACTGGTGCAATTCTGAAATCTTAAAGGAATAGCAACCAAAAAAAAATTGCAATTTGATTTTCTTTTTTTTTTAATTCTTCCTGTGAAATTTTGTTCAAAGGGATTCTTCGAGTTTACACAAAGCATTAACACATCCTGGCTTCCCAAGTTTTAAGAAATCCACTGGAAACTAAGAGATCAACATCTAATTCCATTACAAAAAGATATTTCATTATTAGTATTATTATTATTGTTAGCCACTTGAGGAATTTCTGTTAAAAAATTTCCTCCCTCCATTGCCCAGGAAAAGCCAGAAGGGAGGAGCTGACAATGTAATTGCTTCTGTTAGATCTCCAATCTTTTGTGAGCACTGATATGTTCATTTGTTATACAGCTGTTCAGCTACAGAAAGGATGTCAGAGCACCCATAATTCAAAGCAATCAATCAAAAATTAATGATTTGTCATGCTTACACAATGGAAAAAAGAAAAAAAAGAAGCTTTATGGGTTCCTGCAACTGGTAGATTGCTCAAACCTTCGGGGCATTTTCTAGAAGATGAGATATGTGTGTACAGAAAAAAAAGAGGAAAAAAAAAGGGGAGAAAAAGGAGACTTCATGTACAGCCGGGTCAGAAACCCCGTGGGGTGCTGGGGCATCGGTGTGACCCGAACCCCCTGGGAGATGGGGCTGCCATTCCCATCCCTTTCCAGAGCCTTCTGCACAACCCAACCTCTCAAGTCCCCTGAAAGCCACGGTCCCCACTTGCAGGGGAACTGCCCAGGCTTCTCCCACTGTAATTCCACGTGAAAAACACCCACTGGAGATAAAGGCTGCCTGGATGATTGCTCGTGAAAGCCACAAGATACAGATGCCAAAGCTGAAGGCTCAGCCTGGACTCTGCTACCACGGCCCTGCAGTCCCATCCACTCCAGCCATAACACCAACTGCTACCTAAATATTACCAACAATTACAGCATTTCCATTTGGGAAGCACGTAACCAACCTCAACTTTGGAAAACTGTCTGAGATTGCTGAGTTACTCAGCCTCCATGCCAGGTATAAATTCTTTTGGGGAAGGGTTCATGCAGGGATGGTGCTCCCGACATGAGGCATGTCCATGTCCCGATGCCGTATTTATTCCTGGTTACACACGTGTTGGCTGGTGCCTCCTGTGTGATTCACCACCAAACCTAATGCAGGCATTATTCCACGAAGGATCACACAGGCAATTCATTTCATGTTCCTTTTCATATTTGTATTTGAAGTTGAGGGAATGAATTGCTGGAAATAAATGCCCTGGTGACTGCAGCCTCTGCACATCCCAACCATCCCCCAACTGCCCGGCACCTCTGGAGCCAACACACAATTTTCCTGTCATTTAACCTGTTTTTAAATTTTTCTAATTCTGATTTTCTGGCTTTTTCACCTCTTTTCATGAGCAATTCGTGGACTCCTCTCTCTCAGGATGTAGTGCTCACCAGTGCCAAGGGCAAGATGTCCACAAGGTGCACAGAAAGAGAGGTGCAACAGTGCGACCCCACCAGCATTAGGGGGTGTTTTTCTTTTAAAAGAAAAAAAAAAAGGAACCCCCCAAGAAATAAAAGCACTCAACCGAGATGGCTTCACACCAGCCAAGATGTTCTGGGAGAGAAGGATCTCCTGGGCATCTCCTCTGGGGAAAATACTCAAAATCCACCAATGGACAAGGGCAGAGCCAGCATGGTTGGTTTTGGGCTGCTGCAGCTGCTGGCTGACTTCTTACTTTGGATCCATTAGACCCAAACACCAGCCAAGTCTGAGCAAAATCAGATCTGGCTGTCTTACAGGTTTCTGGATGCTTAAATAAGCCCCATCCTCACCAAAGGTGCCACCAGGAGACACCTTCACACACTGCTCCAGTTTCCAAACATGCAATTAATGGGCAGATTTTCTGTGCCAGCAATTTGTGTGGGTTAGAAACTCTTCAGGAACAGCTCTGGTGAGTTCAGCACTTGGAGATGCATAAGCGTATTTTTTTTAAATCTGGCTGAAATAAGCTTTTTTCCTTTTATTTTGCAGTAAGCCCGTTTGGAATCAAACACGAAGGGATGATGCCTTTTGCAGACCCCTCTATTAATCCATTTAAAATAAAACATTGCATTTAAATTCTAAAAAGTGGTATTTAAGGACTATAAATATCGTAAGCAAATCCAAGCAGTGAATTGCTGGAAATCACCATTTAACTGCCAACAACCAGGCTGGGCTGAAATGGGTCAGAGCAGCTTTTGACAAAAACAGCATCTTTAGAAGGGCAAAGAGGACTGTCCTACCCACCAGTTTACCCAAGTAATTGAATTTGGTGGCTCCTTCATTTCTAATTGAGAAAGCCAAGGAGCAGAGCTGGTGAGTTGGCAAGCAGGGGAGGATGGACACGGGGCTCTGAAACCCAGGCTGGATAACTAGTCTTACAATCTCTCACGTGAAATAATTTACAATTCAAAATATGATTCCCTAAAGCTGCTTTTGTACACATTGGGTATGCTTAAAGTAGTTTTGTTTAACTAATGCTAATAAATATCTTTTAAATTAAAATGCACGAAAGCAGAATGTGGTTTCTGGCCATATGCTCCTCGACTTAAATTGTAAGTGAAAAGGAAATCATGTGATAAATAAGAAATGTATCAGTCAACATCTTCTCACAGGATAAAGTGTAAAAAATCAGGAGTCCAAGCAGATGTTCAACTGACCTGAGAAATGTATGTTTATAGAAAGGGTGACACTGTATTGGGAAAAAAACCCAACATTCTAACAGTTACTGCAAACCAAAATAAATAACTAAACCCCATAAAAATGTTAAATGAGATTTCAGAAGATTTAAGCACAGCCTTTCTGCCTGATCACTTAAATGACGATTAAAAACAATTACTCAAATCACTTGGATTTGCATCCACGTATGCACACTGATCCACTCCCAGGGGCCTGGGGGCCACCGTGGGCTGGGGGTGCTGGGACCCCCCACCTGCCACCAGCAAAGGCCTCCCCAGGTGGAACAAGGGTTTTAAATCCATGTATTTATTCACACACAGCACCCCCCTGGGATTTTCCACCAAATTCACCCCAGCTCTGCCGAGGGAAGATGCCCCTAATTCCACTGGGGTCTGCAGAAGCCAGGAAAGCCAGCTTTACTCTCCAGATGCTTTGCAAAAGGGCTGAGTTAATTTTTTTACCTGAGGGGGAAAAAAAAAAAAAAGAGGGAAAAAAAGCCCTAAACCCACAACCTACTTTCCCCCAGCACCTTCCCAACGACAGCTGAATCGTTTTCGGCGAAACACAAAATCACCCGCATGGTTTCAGAAGGAGCCAGCAGCACCCAGCGTGGAAAATTTCATCCCCCAAATAATTAAAATTTGGCAACAGGAGAAGAAACTGAAAACAGGTCTCACAAAGGAATGTGCCATAAAAATAACTGCAGGCCTGCCTACCTGCACTGTCTGTTATTATTAACTTCAGAGCAACAGAAAATGCAGGAAGTGCCTTTTTTTTTTTTGCCTTTTTTTTTTTTCAGCCTTTTTTTTTTTAAACAAAGGGTGAGACCCTGGCAGTTTCCTATTTAATTTTCATTAAATAGCAAAAAAAAAAAAAGAAAAAAAAGCAGCCCCACATGGCACCAAAACATCTGCAGAGCACAAGGACCCATAAACACGCCCGCACCCCTGCTTTGTTTTTTTGAGCTTTGCTTCCTCCTGTCAACACAAGGGATGCTCAGGAAACCCAAACCCAGCTTCTGCATGGCACCACAGTCCCCTCCATCATCCCCACATTGTCCTTCGCTCCCCTCCAAGGTCAGTGATGTCCCCCAAAGCTTATGAAGAGCAGGGAACAAGGCTGAGCTGATGGTGAGCTGAGCAGGACCCATGCCCAGGCGTGTCCCAGAGAGTCTTGGACTCACAGAGTGGCGGGGGTTGGAAGAGACCTCTGAAGATCATCTACTCCAACCCCACTGCAGGATCACCAACAGCAGATCCCACAGAAGATTTCACGGAGCCAGGACATCCCCTGCACAAAGGAACATGATCTCCCATGCTTTGAGCTCTGCACCTTGTCCTATCCCTGTCCTTTCCTTTTGCAAATCCCTAAAAGCAGCCTCCAAAGGGGATGAATTTTCCACCAGGGAACAAGTTCCTTGGGCGGGAGGAATGCGCTGCCTATTTCCTCAGCTGCAGCTTCCCCTCAAGAAACAACCAAAATAATAATAAAAATTTCTGCAAGGAAGAAATCTGAGCTCTACCAAAGCATCTTCTCTGATCCCACAGCAGAGCTGAGCCCCAGGACAGAGGGTCCCCCCACGCCCATCACAGGGTCTGCAAACACCCCGTGTCCTGGCCATGGGGGCAACAGTGCCAGGACATGTGCCGGGGATGCCAGCAGCAGCTTTAAAAAATAGTAGTGTCAAAATTATTCGTGAGCATCTGGGGGAGTTTCACCCTTTTACTCAGCTGAGAAAAACCAGTGTGTGGTTGGCCCAGGGCAGCACTGGGTCCTGCAGGCAGCGGGAAAACCCAGCAGTTAAAAAAAAAATCGGAGCTTTCTGAACCCTCCAAGCTTGAGTGTTTTCTGCTTGAGGTCATCAGAAGAAAAAGGCAGCGACTCCCATCCTGGTTACTCCTACCAAGCCAGAGACAAGCTTTTGAGCAGGCAGAAGGATGACAGAGGTGTTGACCATGGGAATAAATTAAACCCAGCAGGGACATGTGGAGGTGATGCTCAATACCTGCACATGGGGACATCTCAGATGTGGTGCTACCAAAAGCCCATGGACCACCCATCAGTATGAAGAGCAAAGATCATGTTTGGGCTCTAATGCAGCGTAGGGGAAAGTTGCCAGAGTGAGAGGAGGGTGCTGGTTACTCCCGGGCACTTCAGATTATTTAAACCCACTTTTAGAAAGACTTATTTTAACCTTGAGATTTCCCGGGTTCACTCATGGGAAGGTGCCAAGGTGGTTGTGACCTACAGAGGCACAAGCCAGCACCCCTGCGTCAGGCAGAAGGAGCACCGGGTGCTTGGGGACACAGGGAGCCCCCCATGGAGCTGCTCTGACCCCTGTGTCCAGAGCATGTTTGAGCAGAAAACAATTCAGGAGATTTACCGAGCAGCTACCTCACCCACAACAGCACCTCCACCACACTTACACATGCAAACAAACGCCTCCTGGAGACAGCTGCTCAGCCTAAAAAAAAAAATCACGAGTGGCTTCTAGATGAGAATTCAGCATCATCCAACCCTGGCCAGGCCCCTGGCCATGTCCCTTCTTGCTGGTGGCCAAGCAAAGAGGACACGTGTCAAGGAAGACCTTGAGCGAGTGAACACCATCACCAAGGGCAACGGTACTGCAGGATCATGGTGCTCAGGCAAGGACATCCAGGACCTCCCACCACAAGGGCATTCCAGCTGCAGAAGAGGCTCTTGCCCCCTGCCTGGCTATCCCAGCTGAGGCTGGGGTCTCCCCAGCCCCATCCAAGGTGTGGAGGGACCCCCCATCCCAGTGCCCCTCTCCGTGGTGCCGGGGCAATTAACCACTGACAGTATTTCTCACCGTTTGCCTTCCCGCAGGTTCCCAGTTGCCGAAGCCACTAGGTGCCTCCCAAATACTAATTAGTAACAAACACTAATGACAAAACCAGCCGGGAGGTTCATCAGCCCAACGCAAATGTCAGGCTGAGCACGGGATTTCAATGGAAAAGCTGAGCCAGGAATGATCCCCTCTGCTCTTGTCCTTTCACTTGGGACTTCACTTGGGGCCCCTGCCCCTCTCTACACTGATTTCAATTCTCTTTGTACTGGCAGAAGGATTATTTTTCTTTTATCTTCTTCTTTTTTTTTTCCCTTCCTTGCAAATGGTGGGACTGGGTTTGCTCAAACTTCTCCCCAAATTCTTATCTGGAGCAGAGAGAGTTGCAGCACAGAGGTACAAACTGCAAGTAGGCAAATAGTAATAATAAAGAATCATGATTAAAATCTAGAAATTATTCTCATTCAGTTTAATTGTATTTCTTTCTTGCCCACTGTTTATTTTCTTCCCTTTTTACAATCTTAATAACTGGGGTGTGCTGCCTGCATCCACCCGATTTCTGAGCTGTCTCAGTAACTTGGAATTACAAGTTCTAAAAACCTCCAAACAGGTCAAATCCCTGCTGGAAAAGGCACCCACGGGGCTGTGCTAACCAGGAGAGCTGTGCAAGCCCCCACAGCAGCGAGGCAGTGACAAAGCCCAGCACCAAACCTGCGCCTGCCTGGCCTCCTCCCTCTTCAAATGGAGTAAAACTGCCTTGGAAGGACCCAAGGTTTTCATGTCACCTACCATTCCCTTCGGCTCCCGGTACTTCAGATGGCCGCAGACATGTTTAAGGGCTGTGAGCAGTTGCCTTTGAGTCGAGGGAATATTCATATGAGGAATTTTATGAACTTGCTGAAAGTACTGGCAGAATCTGTGCTTTGAATTTCAATTTTTCTCCCGTGGCTGCCCAGGGAAATTCAAGCAGCACATGCTGGCAGAAGCAGACCGAAGAAAGGGAACATTAAATAAATTTTAACCTAAAACTAGAAATGTTCAAACAACTACTAAAAAGCTTCAACCTGACAATCCTTTTTTTTTTTCTTTTCCCCAAAACAGTCATGAAATTAAAATTAGGAATTAAATCAATGCAGCAAATTGATCTGCATTTAGAGTTACTCTTTGATTATAAGCAACTGAAAAGTAATCAAAATATTTTTTCCATCTCCTGTTGCTCAGTGCTCTCCTTACTCCATTCTTTAGGAGAAAAATAATCAAATTGAGGGTGAAGAGGAGGAAAAGCATTACTGATTACTTCTGAACTCTCATATTATAAAAGCTGGAAAATAGGAGTGACCGGGCAAAACAACAGAATTATCTGCATCAAGCAGTTGTTTACAGATGGTATGAGTTTCCCAGCAAAAGAAACAGCTGGAAGAATTTTGAAGAATAAATGTATATGGAATGAAACCTTGGGGGGGAGGAGGGGATTATTGTTTTTCACTTGGGCGAAAAAAAAGGGGGGAGAAGGAGCCATGTGATAGCATTTCAGAAATCCACCCATTTTTCCAGGTTTCCAGTTTCACAGGAAACTCTCAGGAAATCAATTTTTAAAAAATCCTGTTACAGGCACTTTTCCAAGTTGATAAAACAAACACATCTAACAAGCTACGAGTGCACATGGAAAAAAAAATATATTCAAATAGGACTTATCTATACCTGGAATCCCATGGGTTTTACTACAGAGGTGCTGTGGAACACCTTGTGTCTAGGGGTTGTGAGCAGACACAGCTCCTAGCTTTGCTCTGCAACGCTGTGTCCCACGGGGCTGCAACTGTGTCCCACCACACGAGCCACCTCCAGCAGGGACCACCAGCAACCACTTGGGCAAGACCTGAATGGTGAGTTCAAGACAAAGCAGCTCACTCACAAAGCAGGCTGGGAGCACAAGCACAGGCTCTCCCTGCAGCTCAGCTGGTAGGAGGCCACCTAAGAAACCATTTTCTATCCACTGCACATGGAAGAACTGGGACCAGTTTAATCTACCCCAAAATAAGCCTCTGTGCAATCACAGCCAGAGCAGGTTGGAGACAAGTGGTGTGAAGCACAGCCAGGAAGTCCTGGTGTGGAGGTGGTGGTCCTAGAGCTTGGCATGGTTTGGCCAAAACAAAGAACAGCCAGGGGACACCTCAAGCTCTCAGACAGCAGGATGTCCCCTGTCAGCAGGGGAACAGTTTTAAACTGAAAGAGGGGAGATTCAGATTGGACGTTAGGAAGAAATTCTTTGCTGTGAGGGTGGTGAGACACTTGAACAGGTTGCCCAGAGAAGCTGTGGCTGCCCCATCCCTGGAAGTGTTCAAGGCCAGGTTGGATGGGGCTTGGAGCAACCTGGTCCAGTGGGAGGTGTCCCTGCCCATGGCAGGGGGTTGGGACTGGATGATCTTTAAGGACCCTTCCAACCCAAATCAGTCTCTGGTTCTATGATTCTGTGAAATCCAAACACACTTGCAGGTGCAATGCTGCAACACAGACACTCTGTGCAGCCTTTGCTGTCATCACTGGCCTGCACCCCTCACACACATCAAAGCAGGACAAGTACCTAAGAGCAAGACAGCCCATCAGATATGGGCCCACCTGTATTGTGAGCTGCTGTTGATGGTTGAATCCTGCTCTCTGGATGCTAGAAATCAGGGAGCCAAGCTTGCATCTAGAGGAAAAAACATCTACAAACCAGTTACCTCCCATCTGCCCATGAAACCTCAAAGCCCCATTACTGATCCCCAGCAAGAGAAGGACAGAGACTCACATGGATCATCATGCTGGTCCCTCGCAACAGTCTGTGACTTTCAAGAAGCCCCAACCCAAGACATGAGGAAAAATTAAAACCAAAATCAAAACCAACCTATCTTAAATCATCCTAAGAGGATGGCTTGCACTGGTGGGACATCCACTGGCCACAGAGTTGTGGATCCTGCAGCCAAGGAGCCCTGTAATGAAGAATTTCTTGGAAGAAACTTTTGTAAGACTAAAACTTTGCCCTTCAAATCTGCAGAGGCTGTAAAGCATGTCCCAGAGGAGCTGCTCCAGCTCATGGATAAATCATCTGTGTTTCAGGGAGAGTCGTGCGATCCCTGGGCAGGACTGTACATTTTGGAGTTGGTCTTACTCTTTTTTTGGTATATTTTGGAGAATGCTTTGGGTCCCTCCATAATTAACAGCACTGCACAGATGGAGGGTACTGACAATGCTCAGCTGAAATCTGAGTTCCTGAAAAATTAAACATTTGTCAAACACATGATCTTCCAAGTCAGAAAATTAGTATCTAGAATTAAAAAAACAGGAAACTTGATAAATATTGAGACAGTGTTAGGAACGGGACCATAAAAAGCTCCAGTATTGGCCAAGGGTCCCCTGAAAGGCTGGTACCAAAGACTCTTCCCAGTGCTAGTGGGGAAGAGTTCCCATTTGCAAAATACAAACTTTATCCTTATAAATAAAATCCCTCTTGACATTTAGAGACAGGCTATGAGGTTGAAATGAAAACATTTACTGTTGGGAGGGTACCTAAGGGAGGTCACCTTCTCTCCCAGTTTGGTATGACTGGCTTTTTTTAATAGCACAAAATGGTGGTAATTTTACTTTGGAAAGGAAACAAAAAGAAGTCAAACCACATGAATCTAAAAGTAAGAAGGGGGGAAGGCACACAAAGCCGGGTAATTTTTTCAAACTTAAAAAAAGAGCAGTAATTACAGGGGGAAAAATTCAGAAAGAGTTTCGTCTGCCTGGCTCCCTCAAAAATAATTTAAAAAATAAAAGGCAAGAAAAAAAACAGTAAAAAGAGAAAAGAGAAGGAAGGAAGGAAATGAAGGAAGTTGGAGAAAAAGCAGGCTTAAAGTAGAATCTTAGAAATTCTGCTTGCAAAGTAACTCCCATCAGCCAACCACAGACCCTGTAAATATCACCAGATCGACTCCCCAGGCAGATATAAATCAATGAATAAACAAACAAACCTCCCAGAGTAAAAAAAAAATAAAAATACATAAACCCCAAAATTTAAAAAAACCAAAAAGCATGGAAAAGCCTGGCTGCTCCCAGCAAGGGAGGGTGGGTTTGCCCGCCTCTGGAGAACGGTGGTGATTTGGAAAATAAGGGAAAAGAAAAAACAACTTTTCTGGGTACATTTAAGCCTGTGAAGGCTGCAGCAGCAATCCTGCCCAGATTGCTCCCCTTGGGACAACCCAAACACGGCTCCTGGACAGAGGGGATGGTGACCCCACAGCCCTCACCCTGAAGTCCTCAAACCAGGCCCGGCACCGGGAAGGGTGGGATGTCACCCCCAACCATCGCCCTTCGTCACTCCCAAATCAAGGTCTCAGAACAATCCACTGGGCTACAGAAACTGTTTTTCAAGGAGTTTGCACAGGACAAACATCACCTGGACTCAACCTGCGTGACCTTCAATTCTCTATAGTTCATGGAGCTGAAAAAAATGCAGGCACAGAGCTGCAGGGAAATGATTTTTAGCCAAAGTGGAGCTACAGCGAGACCGACCAGTGCATGGATTAGTGTCAGTTTTGCTGAACCATTCATACAAGAGAATATGACACTCATTTTCAAAAAATGGAAGTGACACAGTCTGACATTCAAAATTTTCTGATTCAGACAGGCAAAATATCTGTCCTATTTATTTTTTAAAGCAAGAACTGGAATACATGCTCAAAATCTAAACAAAGCACTTGGAAACCCCAGATACTGTTCAGCTCCAAACTATGCAACCCCAAATTATATTCTTTATTTTCTGGTCAACGACAACAATTAAAATCTATATATTTTTCTTTTGGCTCAACCTGAAAAGGAATTTTTCAATTTGTCAGAGCTTCAAGAAAACAAAAAACATCTATTATTTGCACAGCCCCACTGCCAGACAGATTTGTGGGAGCAGTGCAGAAGAACCACCACCGTGATGGGAAAAAAAGTACAAATGGTCTACAGGATCCATTTTAGGGTTGGATTTTGCAGGTGACATCACAAGTCCTCTGCCAGGCTGCAGGCCAGCAGTGGCTGCAAAGGCTGGTAGAAGGAAAGGCAGCAGGTTCAATTCTCTCCCTAAAATTCAGATGCTGCCTTGGGTCATGTCCAAGAACTAGAGAGAATTCCCTGAGTCCAGCATTGGAGCCTGATTTCCGAACGCCGCCGGGGCCAGGAAGGGCTGGATCTGCCTCCATGGCAAGAAAGGAACATTCAGGTCTTTCGTGTGAATAAAATATTAAGCCAAGGGCTGTTTCCTCATCCAGATGTGTCACCAGAAATCCTCCAGCCACCACAGCCTACTCCAGTCCCCTGCAAGCACCAACTGCAGAAGGTGCTGGGCTGGGAAAGGCTCCTGTGGGCCAACTTCCACAAGCTCTTCATCTCAAAAAGAAAAGATGATGCTCACCTGCACTTCATGCTGTGGCAGCCCCACAATTCTTCACCTTGGGTGCATTGTTTTCCACTCAGGCCATATGTAACCTCAGCAGCAGCCATGGATATTGTCTATATGAACTGTTTTGCACCCAAGGAACATGGTATGATGCAAACTTCAGAACTGGCTTAGGGCAGATCATCTTCAATCAACTGTTCTGCTGAACATCCGGAAAACTTCTTCAGGCTAAGAACTGTTTTCTGCACATAACACTCCAAGTGTGGGATCAAAAGTAGGGAAAGTTGTGATCATTCAGGGCATCCATGTAAAAGCCCCATGAATACTGAGGACTGTCCTTGAATTCCCAAACTCCATCCTGGGCGAGGGACATCTACTTTGATGCACTTTGCCTCCATATTGTCCTGAATACAAAGGAGGACACAGGATGTTCCTGAGCCTAGGAGAAGGCTGGCTAGAGAGAGACAGGCACACAAGAGATCCAACCCCCAGACAAGGGCAGGACAGGGTGTACAGAGCCTTTTGGAGAGCTTCACCATTACAAACACTCAAAAGCATCTTCACTTCAACCTTCTGCTTTGTCAAGCTGGCAACTTAATTGGGGCATGTCCAGTTCTTCACAAATGCCAGACATCAGGGAGGTTGGACTAGATGATCTTCAGAGGTCCCTTCCAACCCTGACAACTCCATGACTCCATCTCCTCACTCACTGCAACACATCCCTGAAGGAGTGACCAGACACCCCAGGCTGAAGCTACAGACAAGTTTGCTAAAGCTAAAGTAGGTCCAAGCTCTGCTCTGGGCCAGTGGACACCTGGCAACAAGCCATGACATCATGTTTTCCACAAAGAGCAAAGAAACAGGTAACCCATGTCCAGGCTCAAAGTAAAAGTAAGGTCAAACCGTTCCAGCATTAGGGCACAGGCTCAAGAGTCCAGCAAGTTCCCACGGACCAACTGTACCCTGCCAAGACAAGCTGAACTCCTGCAACAAGCAGGATGGTGACTGAACTAGGACTGGAGACAACCTAGGATGTTCCTCTGAAAATGTCCCATCCTCTTATGTTAGCGTGTCATGAGATAACTGTTATCCAACCCAGGGAACACCCACCTGACCATCCAATCCCCTCACTTCTGTATCAAGCATTTATTCTTAAAGACTGACTGCCAATATCCAGTCCATTCTACTGCAGTCCTTGGCCAACCACAACCCCCAAAACCCACACGGAAGAGGCACCATCTCCCTGCACGCTGGGAACAATACAGACAACTTTCAGTTCCTACTTCGGTGGTTTCAAACCAGACCACCTCAGCAAAAATGGAAAATTCTATTAACCAGTGGTTCTTTATTGGTGCAGACAAAACTAAACTCTTAGCTGCCTTCTCCTTCGAACTAAGGGAAGTTCCAGTCTGTGAAACCACAGTGGTGGGCAGTGTCTGCAGAGGAGCCAGAGTGGGCTGTCTCAAGAAATATCTGCTGATACCACCCACAAAGTCTCCTGAATGGACTGGTGAACATGTGAGAAAGCGTCTTGCAGGTCTAATCACAGGTCCTGAAGAAGAAATCATCTAAATACTTCCCTGTCTAAGCTTCCTGCTCCCAGAAACTGAGATGCCTCCACATCATGGCCAATGTGAACAGATAGGCAACATGACCTTGCTGGCCTGGCTCTGCCAGAGGATCCCAGCTGCTTTAGCTCAGGTCATCCCTAACTCTTTTTCTTAAGATAAATATTGCTTTATGTCCACCTGAATGATCTAAAAAACATGATCAAGCTGGTGCTTCTCCCTAGATGACGATCACTGCCACTCACACACTGAGACAGCATCCTTACTGCTCTAAGATGCCTGTCCCAGGATGCACAAACCTGGGTCAAACCACTGGAGCAGCATCTCCATGTCCTTACTGGAATCAATGTGGACAAAAGAGAAGGAAAATGAATACAGGCTTCTGCAAAGGCCAGCAGTGTCCACAGTGACTTGTGCCTGTACTGCAACATCCATCTGTCCATCACCAGCCAAGTTCAGAAAGTCAAGCTCCAGCCAAGTACTTGGGTTCCCCAGCAAGATCCAAGATGCCAAAGCAAGTTCCTGGCTCTGAGCTCCGAGGGTCTTCATAAAACTTTCTGCCCCATCAGCAGACTTTTGCTGACTTTGTGTGCTCTGCATAAACCCACAAAGTTCCTTTCCTTGCTGCCAGGAGGTCACGGCGCAGCGATTCCCCTGCGCCTCTACACGGCCAGAAAAGGAGCTTCACTCCACCAGCAGACAGACCCCCTACAATAATTCTCCATCCATGTTATTTTGCAGTGCTCTGTTTTCTGCTCATACACATGGTAGGGCAGCAGCTTCCAGACTCAGTGCATCATGGGTCTCTGGTGACTAATTGCCTCGGTAATAAAAGAAAACAACCTACCAGGCCACAGCCATGCAGCCAAGATTTGCACTACGAAGGGGACATACTCTCGAGTCTCCTGGGATTCCCCAAAATTTGCACCCAGGAAAGGGTTCACAAAAAGGACACTCAGAAGGTAAAACTCCACATTGCCTTGAAAGCTCTTCAATGTGACCTCCAGGCTCCCCAGCAGCCACTAACAGGCAAACTCTGCACAAATTATCACCAATATCAAAAATACCTTTACAACAGAGCTTTTATTTCTATATATTTGAAGCTGCTTTCCCCTTTTGTTTCTTCTCTAAACCGGTTAAAATGAGCATTAAGGGATATAATTATGTTGTTAGCTTAATTGCCTACTTAAAGCAGAATCTACAGGGGTTTAATGCAAGATTTGAAAAGGGGGGGGGAGAAAGGAAATTGGGATATTAATGGATACAATTTTGAAAATGAACCTCTTGTGGGGAGAAGTGAGTCTGGGGCGTGGGACAGAGCGGGTGGGGGGAGGAGATGGAACCAGCCCCCATCTGCTCCTGTCACCAGGTTTTGTCAAAATTCAAATTGTTGGCCCATTCCTTCTCCAGCAGTCTAATTTTGGAGAATTTGACCTAATTAATCATTAACCACCACACACAAAAAACTGTATCCCTCCTTCAGTTTGAAACCTTATTGCTATTATTGGCGTGACACACTTAAACTTGGGACAGGGGCTGTTATCTGATACGTGCCCAATGCTGCAAGGATCAGTCCAGCTGGGAAAACTCTTGCTCCCAAACCACCCAATGGACAACCAACCATTTTCCACAGACAGAGGAGCACAAACAGGACAAGGGGAGAAAAAAATTGGTACCCAGCTCTTATTCTGATAGCTGCTGTCTAGAAAGAAGTCCCCAGTGTCAATATGCCATGGCAGCAGGATGCTCATCATCCCTGCGAGCCAACCTGTCTTCTCCCACACACGCTCATGCACGGGCCAGTTTTGTATTTATTTAGAAAAGTGAAACTAAATCTTCAGAGCTTTTCATGTTTACACCACCTTGTTTAATTAATTTTCTGCCAGACCCATAAAAAAAGCACCAGGCAAAGCCTGCTGTCCAGAAGAGAGAGCATGATGCTCTCTCAGAGGCAGCTGCCCATTGTCGAAGGTCCCACCACCTCCCCAGTGTCACTAACAGCTCTGGATGGAGAGAAACTTCTAAGGTATCAGTAAAAACTGCTGGGCTTTTTTCTTTCATGGTCCTAAATGCCTCTAATTTCTACATTTCTCCTCTCTTCCTGCGAACAGTCACTGTGGCTGGTATTGTCTCCACTATCTCAGCAACTGAGATGCCACCTCTTGAGCACTTTTGGGCCCCTCTGACTAAACCCTGTAGATTTAGCTTCTCTGGCACCCGGGTTTGTCAGACCTAGAATTAAGCTCAGCTCCTTCGAGACACCATCCCTTCCCCAGCTGGACTGCTTTAAATAAAGTATGGCTCTACCCAGAGCTAAATGCCCCACTCTGAACCTCCAGTGACTCAGAAACTCAGTTTCTGCAGGTTGGTGATGACCTGTCCCCTGTTCAGCATTCACCACGGAGCTGGGGCACGTGGGGGACACAAAATTTGGAGGAAAACCCCACCGTCACCTTTATGAGGTTTCACTGCCCGTATGACCCAACAAGGGAAAACACTCACAAAAATCCAATCCATACATGTGGAAAACACCGTTCTGCTCCTGCAGAGACCAAGCAAACCTGCAGCCAATGGGGTTTGCTCGGAAATACAGGCCAAGCAAAACCAAACACCACCATCTTCTTCTTTTCCCAGAAAGAGAAACAAAATGGTGATCGCAAAAGAGATGCTCTCCACCCAAAATGGGATCCCTCCCAGTGTCTGCTCCCTCGCCTGGGCTGTCCTTTCTAGAAGTTTATTTAAATAAAATTTTGAAATATGTATTTTATATACAATATGTATTTCAAATATAGATATTAAACTATTATATTTATTATATTATTTAGTACTCAACATGCTATTTCAAATATTAGTATTTTTGAAATCTTTAAAAAAACAACTCTATATTATAAGCAGCTGTTTCCCCTCCAGCTTTTCCCAGACCCTGCAGAGATCCTGGGATGCTGATGGTGTTTGATGTGTCTGCGCAAGGGAACATCACACTCCGGGATGAATTACTGGTGTACTCAGAAAAATTGCAGAATTAATGTATTTCAGTGTCTCCTTGGGGACATAGAGGAAATGTGCATTGTTACAAAGTTTGATATTATTAGGAGGAATATGTATGGCACAAATTAAGGACTTCAGAGAAGAAGCCACCTTGGATCATTTGATTAATATAGTAAGTACTTCCTATACCGACATAAGTGGATTTCAAACAACTTGAACTCAACATAATTAGATGGATTAATAAAGCACCAGAATTAAGACATTCGGTTGAAAGGAAAAATGTGAAAGAATTTGGAAATTAGCAGATCAAGTGAGGGAAAGTGAACAAGGGGATGCAGCAACCAGCAGGCTCGTTAATCCTGGGAAGGCCGACGGCGAGTCCGACCAACCACGGCCACCGAGCAGCAACGAACGGCACCATTCCAAAAATCTGTCTTTAAAAGCCCATACTGGAAACCTAACCCCATGCACGGGCTGCATGAAAACCACATCAAAAAATAACACAGCTGCAAAATCAGAAGTCGGAAAATGGCAAGATTTGGGTGGAATCCAGCCCACGGGACGTGCTGCCACCCTGCCCCACACTGACACAGCCCTGAGATGCTGAAACACACGTCACTGCTTCATGGGGCCCTCAACTCTTCCAGCACTCAGTCTGATTCAGAAAAAGATTAAAATAAAGAGGGGGAAAAAAAAATTTCTACCAGCCAGACTGACCTGGCAGGGCTGCTGCTGGATGACTGGGTCATTGATTCTGCAATATTCAAGCGTATTTTTTTTCACTTATAATTGGAATTTTTAGAATATTTTTAGAAGTAATTAGAATATTTTTTTTCCTCCTGTATTTGTGCGTTCCTCCACACAGGGGTTTGGGCAACACAGGGACACCAAGGGTGTGGGAAAGATGTTCTGCTCAGCCCCCAGTGTCAATTGCATCCCACCCCAGCTGCCCCTTCCTCTCGATGCTCAGCTGAGCATTTGCAGCTCAAGTTCTTTCCAAGGTTAATAATTCAGCTGGATCGGGGTGTTTTTCCACAGTGCTACTTCCTTGAAATACAAAAAGTTCTCCCAATTTTCCACTCAATGCCCAATTGCAGTTTTTGCCTCCCTCCTTGGAGCAAAGCGCTCAGTGACTGTGCCACCCCGAGCCTGGTGGGTCATTTAACCCCATTTAGGTGGGAAGGTCTCAAACCCCACAAATATTCCTGAGGATCAGCAAAAGACAAAACAGCCCTTGAGAGGCAGGACCCAGAAAACGCTGGGGTTCAGTGCAACACACTTTCCCCCACACCCACACCAATTTTTCAGGCTCACCAAGGGCAAACCCATCTTCCTCCAACTCTCATTCATCAGCCAGGGCAGAGGGAGTTTTTGTTGCAACTTCTCCAAACAAATTTCCCCCTTAGGCAGACACCTGGCTTGGAAAATTTCAGCCCAAGCACTTTAAACACTTTGGCAGAGTTATAAAGAGTGGAGCGCGGGGGCTCGTCGGCGTTGGGCAATCTTCGCCGGCGGCACCGCTGCCAGCTCTGCCTGCAACGCAGCCACCAAGGGAAGCAAAGGCCAACATGAAAAATACAAAAAAAAAAATAACAGTACAGAAAAAAAATACAAGCTGAATGAGTCATTGTTCGTCAGAGGAGGGCAGGAATTGGGATTTTTTGTTTGTTTGGGAGGGGGGTGGCGCATTAGAGATACTGAAGGAAGAAAAGTTGTTTTGTTTTGCTTTGTTTTTACAGATATATCACAGGAACAGTCTTGTTTTGAGATTAACTAGAGCTATTAATGACGAGCAAAATGGCTGTCAGTCACGGCCTATATTCCCCGGGTAATGAAGAAAGTGGTATTTTTATTATACACAAAAATAGACAGGCCCTCCCACCAGCAGCCACCAGCCCAGGACTCTCCACAGGAGGACCCAGCGCCGGGACGGACCCTCCCGCACACCCGGCCCAGCCCACACCTCCTCCTGCACTTGACTTTAGCTGGGGAAAGAAAAGCTAAAGCCCAAACGAGGCTGCACATGACAGTGGTTCATTCAAATCACTTTAACTATTTGCAGGAGTAAGAGCAACACGAGTATGTGAGGATGAAACAACCGGCTGGTGGCACAAGACGGATCAGATCAGGCAAACTGAGGTCAAAAGGGTCTTTTCAAAGCTGTTGGTATGTTGTTTTTTTTTTCTTTTTTGATGAGGTGAAGAAGAAATAACATTAATGGATCATGAACGTATCACGTGCTTGGTGACCTTGAGGACTCACCACCAACTCCCACTCATTTATTTTTCACAGAGAACTAGGAAATAGATATAAAAGCATCGCTAGCCCATGCCCTTCTCAACTCAGCTGTCAGAGCATAAAAAGGAAAAGACATTTAGGAAATAAGGAAGTTGGGGAGAATTTTAACAAACAGCCCCAGCACAAGCCCACGCCCCAGCAGGCACCCATCCCTTGCTTGCCCGGGGGCTCTGCTGGCCTGCAGCCACCACACAGGTGCTCTGAAAATCCCATCCCACACACCCGCACATTTGAATTTTGGGGAAGCCTTTAATACCTCAAGCTCGTAACGTCTTGCATTCAAAAAACAAACAAACGCAAAACCACTTAGGGCTTTGTATGTCAGGTTTTGTAGTTCCTCTTAAAGGTTTAGCACATAACATAGAATCATCTAATAGAATCACGCAATGGTTTGGGTTGGAAGGGACCTTACAGATCGTCTAGATCCAATGCCCCTGCCATGGGCAGGGACACCTCTCACTAGACCAGGTTGCTCCAAGCCCCATCCAACTTCCATGGATGGGGCTTCCACAACTTCCCTGGGAAACCTTTTCCAGTGTCTCACCATCCTCACAGCAGAGGATTTCTTCCTAATGTCTAACCTAAATCTCCCCTCCCAGTTTTAATCTACTACCTCTTGTCCTCTCGCTACAAGCCCTTGTGCAAAGTCCCTCCCCAGCTCTCCTGTAGCCCCTTCAGATACTGGAAGGCCACTGTGAGGTCCTCCTGGAGCATTCTCTTCTCCAGGCTGAATAACCACAACTCTCTAAGCCTGTCTTCACAGGAGAGGTGCTCCAGCCCCTAGATCATAAGTGACTGGGAGCTTCACCCCCATGTACAACCATCTACTGAGCCACCCAGATCTTTATTCTTTGGCTGACACCAGAGATAAAAGTGCAAGGTTATTTGGGGGAGAAAGCATGCTCTGCCCAACAGGGATCAGAGAGGTCCCAGTCCTTGCCCCTGTTCTGGCCAGTTTTGGAGGCCCTCGCACATGCTGACATTGGAGCTTTTTACAACAGCTCTTGCTGGCAGGACAGGAATGCCCATGTCATGAATTGTGTCCTTCCCTATAACAAGAGAATTAAACATAAACCATTAACGGTGAATTTCTTGACCTACGCAAAGAGAATTTCCCATGGCCAACAATGCTGTAAAAAAGGCAGTGGAGATGGCACAGCAATCAGTAATAGTATTTAAAATTTCCTCTTGCACTGGCACTGAAAAGCTGAATTTCAGGTCATCTTACAACAGTTTTTGAAATATTTTTAATCAAAACGGCTTTTTGGTTTTGTTTTTCTTTTCTTCAAGGAAATTTTCTGTGGCACATCATGGGCTTGGTTTTAATTTTTTGTCTTTTAAAGGGGAACTAATCTATCAAGTCTTCTTCTGAACTACTAGTTAAGCACACTGTGAACAAATCAAGACTGGGCCAAGAGACATAATTGCTTTCCAGACGGGTGAACGTGCCGGCGATGGAGTAGCCCATCTGCTGACAAAACGAGTGGAACAACTGCTCCAATTTTGTTTTTAAGCAAAGGTGAAGCAACAAAACCACAAAATAGGTTTTGCTTCCAGCAGTCAGCACCTTAGAGCCATTTTTATAATCCTTGTTTTTCTTAGATTATCCCAGTGTGGTTTTTTTTCCCGTTTCCTTGTTGAGCACTATTTAACCAGCACAAAGTACACAATCATTAAACCACGAGACGCGGAGCCAACTGGTCATCCAGAAATGACCAACGGCAGCAGTCAGTCATTTCTGAAATAACTGGTTTGTTGGTAAATTGATAAAAATAAAATGGCCTTTGGTGGCTGTAATTGGAAGGTGGTGCTGGGAGCTCGGCAGGTTTGGTTTCCCTCCGGCACAGGAGGGTGGCCGAGCTGCTCCGGGTTCCCCCACACGCATCTGCACCCTCCAAGAGCCTCAACACGGCTGCAGATATTTAAGAAACATGCAATTGTAAGTGTCTCTACAGTGATAAGAATTTTCTTTATTAATAAAAAAATCTGTTTCGAGACCTGGTCCTCCAAGCTGGAGTTTCTCCTGCAAGAAGCAGACTTGCAATGAGTAAAGTCTGTATTTAAAGTTGATATTTGAAAGTTATGGCACAGATGCGTTTTCCTCTGTCCACTTGCTGATGTACCAGGGTCTGAGGTGTTGCCACCACCTCAGGCTCAGCTCTGGAAAGCAGGTAACAGTTCTCCAGTTTCTCTCACGCTCAGACTCTGAATCTGAGCAGAGCACCAGGCCCCACTATACTGATTTTGGAAGGAAGCTGGACAAAACCCCAACGCGCGGGTCCTGTCCGAGCGCTGCTCACTGCGCCTGGTTGCGGGATGAGCACCAGGATGTGGTCCCACCACTCAGGTTCAGATCTGTGCTCACTCCAGGCACTTACCAAGTCAAGTTATGAGCAGTCATGGGGCAATCATTAACCAGGGAGGCCAATGGGCACTGAGTCCACGTACCTGCCTCACTGGGGAAAGTCATGTGAAATCTCACGCTTAAGGAACCAGCACTACTCACCATCCTGGAGAGGCTCAGATTTAGTGATAGTGTCTATTCACATGGAAGAACCCCCAATCAATGTGTGCAAAAAGCAAACTTGTTGCCTTCTCCCAGATTTAAAAGATGTGCAGGGAGCACAAAGCAAGCACGGCTGCGACCGAGCTGTCCCTGTCGTGGCGGCTGCCACCGCATTGTGCCCACGGGAAACAGTGTTTCCCCTCTGTGGTTTACCCCACACCTGCTGGGTTTGCTGGACAAGTCACATCTCCCCTTTTATTTGGGATTCATTTAATCGACCTGTCCTTCCTCCACACCCACAAGTCAGAAAAACCATGTCTTAAAAAAAAAAAATATTTTAAAACCCTGAGCGAGCACCAGGCTTTGGGAGCAGCCAGAGCCCCTCTTTCAGCAGCGTTTACCCATTTAGGATTGTGGTTTATTGGTGGACCTGGCAGTGCTGGGTCAATGGTTGGACCTGAGGATCTTGAAGGTCTTTTCCAACCAAAACAATCCTATGATTCTATGATTTAGCTGATCTCAGTTTTACAAACGCCGAGCCCTGGGATGAAGGACACAGGCAGTGCAAATGCTGCCCAAAGTGTTCCTGGTGTGAATGTGGGCAGAGCAAGGAAGGTCCAGGCCCCCTGGCTAATGTGGGGACCCCCACCTCATCCATTTCTAGAGGTACAGGTACATCTGTCCTCTCAACTTTCATAAAAGTACTGAACCAGTTTTTCCTGTTTTCCTTCAAATTAATGGTCACTGAATGTGGAGGAAAAGCAGCACAGGTCACGGTGCAGTCTGGTGAAGCATCTCCTGGGCGTTTGCACAAAGAAATGCTACAGAAATCGCTCTTTTGGTTCCCTGGATGTCAAATTTCAACACGTGCACCAGCACCTCCCTCTCCTCTCCATGCCAAGGCACACCGAAGCAGCCGGTGGCACTCGCCACTGTTACCCCTCAAATCTCCACACCCATGCAGGCAGCTTCCAGGAGCCCTCATGTCCTGTCTCCAGTGAAAGTGTCCATGATCTCCCCAAATCAGTGCCTGCAGCAACCCATGGTCTCCCTAGGTATGGGGTCAGTGCTGCTCCCACAAGTGCTGCAGCACCAGGGAGAAGGAGGAGTAGGAGGAAGAAGAAGAGGAGGAGGAGCTCCAGATTTCCATGTGCTCAACTCTCCTTCTTGTTCAAGTAGCATTGTATTAAAGTGAGCTCCAGCTTCAGGAGTCACCACCCCACAGGCTCAAGGTCTTCACTAGAAAACTCTTCCACAGTAATGATTTCTGTTTAGGGATCAGTCATTTTGATGCAAAACCCCAACATTTCTGCAAAAACTAAGGGAGGAATTCCTGCCCAGCCAGTAGCACCATCCTCATCCTCCTCCAAACACATCCCAACAGCCCTGACCTGTGCAGGGAACCTGGGATATCAGACCTAGAGGGAGAGAGGAGCCCTGTGCCTGCTCTCACAGGTCCTTTGCTGGCAGCAATCCCCCAGCACACTCAGCAAGGTATTTAAACAACTCCAAAGAGTGTTGAGCACCTACACTGGTAGCTCCTGCTCAGCACATCAACCATCACCTAAAGACCAGCCTGTTGTTTTGACCTGCTATTGGGCAAAACATTTGGGCATCTGATTTTTAACATTTTTCCATATCTCTCTGGATGCCTACATGGAAACTAGTTTGGAAATGCATTCCAAAATACAGCTTCCATGAAATCACCAGTTTTGCTGTCTTGCTTTCAGTGGAACAAAGCCCAGAATGGAGGCTTTGCAATTTCTCAAATACAGAATTTCAGTTCCCGAGAGATTATTAATTTTTGTTTAAAAATAATAATAAAAAAATAATAAAAAATGCAGCAGAGTTCTTTTGTAACAAAAATATCAAATGTCCAAACTAAGTCAAAAGTTAAACATGCCAGTGCCAAACTTCTGCAAAGCCCAATTGCTATATTAAGAAAAGAGATCATAAAGCAAACAAACCTCCAAATAACCTACAGGCCTTGATAACCAACCTCCAACAGCAACACTGCTTTCACTATGTGTAAATGTCTAATTATAAACACACACATACACAAATCCTTCCAAATCCAAAAAGAATCTTTCCCCCCCTTCTCCTTTGGGACCAAATTTAACCAATCAGGGTTTTTAAAATTATTTCCATATGTTAATTATTTCCTGTAAAATATTAACTCACTTCTCTTTTGTGCCACATTAAAATCCATGCAAAGGGCTCCAATTCAGCCTCGGCTGAGCACCAAATTATGGGACTTTTCCATGTCTCAAGCCCAAAATAAGATTCTCAGAAAGCAAACGTAAATCCAACCAAACTCCTACCCAGACAGGTCTGTCCTCATCAGCAACTGCACAACTGGGCCAATGTCTGTTCAAATGTTCCGTTGGGAGGGGGAGGAACATGGTGCCCACCAAGTAGAGCATGTGAGAATCTTCCCATGGGAAGTCTCAAGTTTATTTAAGGTCCAGTCGCTCCTCTGTGCTGATGAAGATGCAGACTTGGGAAATTCAGGCAGTTTTTGGGGATCCTTCTCATTCTCCAGCTCTTCCTTCTTGTCCTTCAGCCTGTGCAACCTGCTCTCCATCATCAGAAACCCAAGCATTCCCTCCAAGCTCCTGTTGGTCCTGAAACACAGCCTCCACCAGCCTGACCAAGCTCGTACCCAGGAGGACAAGCATCCACCCAAAGGGGATTTTGTTTCTTATTTTTTTTCATGGCCCTTTATCTAAATCTTGAAGGGTCAAGCTGGTGCAAAATTCTCCTGCCTGTCCAGAGACAGCCTGGGACTGGAGAGGAGGATTGCTACTTCCAATGGCAGGGAAGGGCTCAGATGCCTCTGGGCCTATAAACTTAAACCAATCCATAAGACTGTTTGCATTGTCAATACCCAAGTACAGCATAAAGCCTTCAGGCACCAGTTAGATCTCGACATCATTGTATTTATAGTTATGAGTAATAAGAGCTTTTCCACAGCACTACAGCAGCAAGGCATAACTCAACACAAATTCAATTTTTAAAGGATGATGAATCGTGATACACTGAGATTTTTATGCTCCTATGACTATTAAGAAGCCCGTGATATTCATTTTAGTAAAGTAAAAATTGAGTACGGCCAAGTATTGTTCACGACTCTGGTAAGAGCACCACTACTGGCATCTGCTCCGAGCTCCATCACGACCTGGTAAGGGATAAGAAAGTTCAGATGATTCCTGGGCTGTGTCATCACTGATTTCAGCTGTGAGTTTGGAAATCACCAACCATCAGCATCCTCCCAGCACCTCCCCCAAGAGGCCACTGTCCCTCTCCTGCGTCACACCATGCCACGCTTATTTTGCAACTCTGTTTTTCCTACATTCTTTTGCATTTCTCCCTCTGATTCACCAAAAAATGGTCAAAGATTGGTCTTAAAGCCTTCTCCAGCCTTTCTCCGCTCACCCAGCCCATCTGTCTGGCAATGTCCCAAGGAGTGTGACAATGCCTCCTGAACAGATGGCACCACTGCTCTACATGGACCTGTTTGATCTGCTGGTCCTTCTTCAGAACCACACAAAAGTTCTGACTGATGAGGATGCTGTGTTTGCTCCCTCTGGATGCCTGCCCTGCAGCACCTTTTCTTCACCCAAGCGTTGCTTTTGCCTCCACAGCCCCAAACTCCCCCCTTTTGTCACAGCACTCCAGCCCACCAGTCAGTTATCTTCTCCTTCAAAGCACCACCAGAATTCACCTCCTAAGACTTTGAACCCTCAGCACAAACCAGCCACTGGGATGAGTGGCAGCAGCAGAAGAGATGTCCTGGTGGTGGCAGTGCCATCACCCACTTAAAGGCACAGCAAGGGGAAGGAATTCTGAGTGAGCAACCACAGCCCATGCCGTGCACCAGGATGCTTCTGCTCCATTGGATCAGCCCATGGCTGGCTTTTACCCTCAACTACGGAGCCTTCTCTAAGCCTTCTTGATACCTGAGCTGCAGTAACCATGGAGGCTTCCTGCATCCAAATAAAGATGTTTCAGAATTCTGATGCTCTTACCAGCATTGATTTCTAGCAGCAAGCTCCATATCACAGCACTACGTGTCATTTTAAAGGGACTAACTCACCACCAGGCTTCGTTCTACCCATAAAAGCAACGAAGAATTCAGCCCAATGAATGAAAAAAAAAAACAATGGTTATTCACACACCTTCAAACAAACTGGCTTGTGCTCAGGCTTCTGTTGCCTCTGGGTCCTACTTAAATGTAGGAATCGGGTCCCAAGGCTGATTCCTGGTACTGTATGACATGTTTGCTCACTGTGGACCTACAAGGACACACACACACCCCCCCCAAAGGCCCCAGCACACAAGCCTTCACATCTCACTTTGTAAAGAGCCAGAAGACCCAAGTTCTCCAGCCCTTCCACAGCTGGGTACCACTAAGGGCTGTCACATTGAACCTGCCCAAAACACCACCAGAGAAGAATGTGAAACAGGTTAAATACAGAGCCTGATGCCAGATGAGGCAGCTGGTGTAGATATGGTCCCTCCACTCTCCAGCTTCCTCACAACCACATCCATGGGATCCCCACTGCCCACTCTCTCCTCTGCTGTTTTCACAGCCTCCTGGCCCAGAGACTGGGGAAGAGGGTGAACAGATCTCACAACTCCAGCACTCCTCAACCCCCAGGCACACACAGATATACTCAAAAAACTTTTGGTCCCCTCTAAATCTCATCTCAAGGCTTTTTAGCTTATTTTTCCATGTGACTTCAGGGGCCTTCACAAAATGCTCAGTGAGCCCCTTAGTGATGCTCCAGGGCACAAGTGGCTCTCATCTAACAAAACCTTTTGTAGGCAACACACTGGTCAGACAGCAAGGCAGCTCTGCCTGGAACTCTGGTCCACTCCAGACTTGTACAGGGATACACAACTCTGGCCATAGGGGTCAGATGTTACCCACCAACACCGACCATATTCTTCCCCCAAAAAACCCCTCAAGGGAAGCAACTGACTCCTGAACACCAGCATTAATGGGGGAAAATTCACTGGGGAGGCAGATCTATTGACTTCCACAGCCATTCAAGTGCGGGGTGCTTTCAGCAGGCTCATTCCTGGCCACCAAAACTGAAGAGCCTGGTCCCACCCGGGGCAGGCACAGAGCTGACCCCACCACGTGCCATCCTTCCTGACGCTGGCAGCAGTGTTTTGGATGAGTTACCAAGAGGTCTTTGCAACACGGATCTAGGCAGGAGCTATGAAGACACTTTTCACATCACTTTTAACCCAATTCAAATCAGGAGCTGTAGGTGATCATTCTGATTGTCCCAGCCATGACCCTGGGGACAGCCCTGTCACTCCCACGCCAAGGCACTGCATGGACATGAAACAGCTGAGGCCAAACCACTTGTGAAAACATGGCCATGACCATGAGCTGAGTGAAGGGACACCCATCCCTTCATTGCCCTTGGACTATTCCTAAGTCCAGGTCCTCCTCCTCAGACTCCTTAACAAGGACCAGATCTTTGATGAGCATCCCTACCATGTCCCACCACACCAAATGGCAACAGGTCAGATGAGAAGAAAACAGTAAGATGGACTTTTACCATAGATGGAGCTTCAACCAGCTCAGGGTTCAGACTGATTCTATAAGCACCAAATTATGAAGAAATGGTAATTAATGTGTGATGCTGCCAGACCAAAGAGAGACATTCCCAGATCCTTGGCAGATCCAACGAACACACCTCAGACAGAAAAATGTGGGCAAGGGTTTGGAAACCATTCTTCTGCAGGTGTGAACACCTTGTGCCAACCTGGCCAAAATTGCCTCAGCGAGACATTCAGCCTGTACATCTTCATATGAGAACAAAGAAAGAAAACCAGCCTTGTCAAACAGACTTGGCATCACTTCCAGATAAGATTTATGGCTTTGGTGGAGAAAGATAACTATTTTAGCATCAGAGACTTAGATTTTTGCATGGGTTACTACTGCACAAGATGTTGATTTAAAAAAAAAAAAAATCAGCCCTAGAAGAGAGATCAATGTAAGCATGTCCTAAGTGGATTAAAAAAAGAGCTATTTGATAAATTTTGAAAACTAATTGTAACTGAGGAATCCTAATTTCTTCCAAAAGAAAGCAATCCCTGCAAAGATTCAATATCTATCAATGATTTACAAGCAGCCAGAAAATCATTCCCAGACACGTTTGTAGAGAACATAAAATTAAAAATTAGTTGCACATGATTAAAGAGGACAGGTCACTAATACAAAGCCATCTGGATCGATGACGTGCTGGACTCATTGAAACAAGATGCATTTTATGCAGCCAAACACAAGATTGTACAACTAGGAAAAAAAAACAAACAACCAAACCAACATGCAGCAGATGGACAGTGTCCTGGAAGAACAGCTGGAAACTGCTTAGTTGTCATGGTGGAGACCAAAGGGAGTTCTGCTGTCCACGTAAGGCTGTGGAGAAGGAGGGCAGGGGTGTTCAGAAGAGGATGATGAGGTTGCAAAGTACTGACGACACCAGTGACATCGTTATTTGGTGCTGTTCCCATTTCTCGTGCAACAATCACAAATAAGATGCGAGAGAAAGAGGCACAACCACCACCCAACTTCTCATATCCTACAGCAGGTGTCTGAAATGTGCCCATCCCTCCTCACTGACTATAGATGTGGACATCTAAAACTGGGAGAGACTAATACCATTTCCAGAGCCTTAAAATCAGGGTTACAGACCTTTTTCTAAAGACAACCCTCAGGCCAAACAAAATCCATGGGTTTGATGCTGGAGTTGCTGCCCTGGACAGTGCAGGAGGTTGTGGCTGGATAATCACAAGCCTTGCCAGCCTTGAAAGCTTCAAGTCTTGAAAAGGTGGACAGAGTATCATCAGGACTCACACTAGCACTGTTCAGACATTAAATCCAGCCTCATTTTCCTCAGTCCTTCCTGGACTGGATGACTGCAGTCCAAGAGCGTGTTTATTTTTGCTGAATTAGTCAGATGGGTTCCTGTCAAAAACAAAGCTAATTCTCCAGCAAATTTGATGGCATCTAACAAAAAATCTGCATAGCTTGGACTCGGAGATCCTGACTTACAGGTGGAGAACCCAAGGAAAGAAACAAGGAATAAGCTAGCAATTATTTTCTTCCCACTTTATGTCTTATAAACCCCTTTTCCTCCTTGGCTACCCAATTTATTTTTTATAACTGCCCTAGACAGCAGCTCCAGAAATGGAACACTTAACCTCTGCAAGTTGCTCCTCTTAATGAATACGCAGCAGTTTGCTATTCATTACATCCAGAAGGAAAAGCCAAATCTGTTTCTGCTGCATTAGCCAGCACGGCTGTTCAACGCTGCATGGGGAGTAGCCATGGAGACCTTCTTGGGAAGGAAAACTGGACTTTTCCAAAGGCTATTGTCAGCACTCAAAAAAACAAAATAGAAGCAACTTTTTTATTATTATTATTTCTGTTTATTGCTACTTTAGAAGAAAATTCAACACCAGCAAAAGACAGCAGACTGACAGGAGTTTACCCACAGACTGAGCATAACATACTCAAGGTGTTGAGAGCTTATTGTTGGGGTGCCTCAGCTCTGACCTGCAAATAACCACCAAATGACACAGCAATTATTTCCTTTTATTCCAGAATCCCCAGCACCTTTGCTAAGTCTTCTGGCTGTTGCTCAATGGGTTGCTTATCTACAGCCCACAAAAAATTTGGTCAAGTTTGCCAGGATAAAGCTACCTTGAAGCAATGAGATGGTATCTTTTTCTACCTCTAAAGAGGACAAGGACAAGACGACTGAAGATAGCTCCCATGCAAAAAGGGCTCCAGAGGCTCAAGTAAACCTTGAGTAAAACTCTATCACTCCAACCATTCAAAGTTATGAGAAACACCAATCAAAACGTCTAAAACATCCTGATGTCTCCCAAACACTAGTTATTAATGACTGTTTTGTTGTGAGTTGATGAAGTAATCTCTCTCACAGTCCACGAGATGCAATACAACTTGCCCAGAGCCACAGAAAAAGATTTTGCAAGAACCAGACACTTATCTCTTGAATTTCAGTCTTGTTTTTTATTCACAAAATTATTCCTTCGTTTGAGAGGTTATCTAAGTGCCTAGAGTCACCCCCAGCCTCTCCTGGGCAGCTGAATCATCAAAAAGCCACAGGTACAACCTGGCCAGTGAAAGGAAAAATATTGAGAGTGGTCCAAACCACTTACTGCTACTACAATTAGTATTAAATGGGGTCATTTGATTGCTTTCCAAAGCTAAGAAGGGTGTTCCAGGTTGGAGGGACCAGGTGGTGAACTCTGTGATGGAGAACACTATCCAAAGAACATTTATGCAGACTGATACACAAGCAACTCTGACCTATAACCAGGTGCTGCTCTTCAGAGTCTGTTGGTAGCTTTCAGGAAAAAGAAAAAATGAAGGTTTCCTGAAGTGTTCCCAGGTGGCAGGTAACACAACCAGACACTGTCATCAGCTGCTGAGCAGAAACATCAAGAAGTTGCCCCGGCCTCCTGCTTCTACCAAAGTGACATCTGGCCTTGGCAAAAATACACAAAAGTCAAAGACCTAAAAGCCTTTTCTGGTATCTCCTTTTTGACCATCAAACAAGAGTCCAGACCTTGCTCTGTATCTCCAACCCCTCCCTCAAGCACCCTCTGCCTCTACACTGAGGCCCAATCTTCAAACAGCCAGAGACCAGGTTCCAAGTCACCCCCTGACACAGTAACTTCTTGGGACAGAAGTGACACTTCCCGCCCCATTCTGGTAATTAACTGAGTGGATTTGCTCTTCAGACAATGGGAGGTATCCTCATTTCCTGTCCTGCCATACAACACAAGCGCAGAGTGGCTGGCAGTGACACAAGTCCCACAGGAACAGCAGGCAGTGACACTCACTGCCATGGCAGGGCATCCGAGCCTGTTGGCCAGGTGTCAACTAGTGTTGGCCAGCACAGGAGGCTTGGCATGTGAACTGCCAGATCAACTGCTTTGGTCTTAGGGCTCTCAACTACATCCTTGCAAAGCCAATGCAACTGCTGTCCTCCTCCTATGTGCAGGAAAGCATAAAATCTGAATGCAAAGCATCTTGTGTTTGGTGAGTACAAGATTTCTTTTTCTCTAACAATTTTCCATAGCTTTGAGCTAAGTAGCAAACACTGCTGAAGACCATCAACAGTTCCCACTCTCTGTGACTATCCACAACTTTGAGGGCCTACAACTCTGGGTGTCACTTGTTAATGTCAACCTTCATGAGCACTAACTCATTTTTAAATGAATTATAGAACTAATCAACCAAAATAAGCTGATGGAAAGGCCAACTACACCTGCAACACAGACCTGTGCTCATCAACATCTTACCCATGCACTTATTTTTAGGGCCAAATACGTACTCCATGTTTTTATTTTTATGTATTTACCTTCCAGCACTACACAGCTCCTATCTTCAAAGATTCTGAAAAATCCTACTTCAAATGGAACATGAACCACGTAGCTGAGAGACTGTCCATCCCGGCCACTTCTAAGACAGACATCACAGAGTGGATCATGGCCTGGAGTAACATTTCCACACAAACTCGTGCCCAAGTTTTGAGAAGTAGGGGTGGTAACAGAATATTATCCCTTTGCAAAATTGTGCTATCAGCCTGAGAGCTGCCAGCAACAACAGCTTCCTGACACGTGCTTCCCAGTGCCCGGTGAGGCACAGGAAAAAGGAAACACAAATTTTCAATCTATGAATAAATGTCATGTCTGACACAGAACCAAAAGATAAAGGCAACTTAAGAGCATTTTTGAAACTCCTATTTTTGTGGCAAGCAGGAGCTCAGGGAAGAGGAGGGGTGCCATGATACAACCTGAATGCGCCCGGAGGCCACCACCTTTGCTGAAAGCTCCATCCACCTGCACAACACCCACCTCCTCAGCTCTTTGAGCACATCTCACCCCCTACACCACATCTACACTTCCAAGAAATTACTGCATTCCAGCTAGCCAACACCAAAGAGTTTTGGTTGAATCCATAACCAACCACAGTATGCAACGAATGGAGATGTCCTCTACCAGGATGAAAGCTGCTGGGCCCAACTGAGGTTGTGGACACATCAGCCCCATCATTACGCTCTCCTGGACATGGATGGAGGCTCAGGCTCTTCACCTCATTCCTGCAATGCTCTCCAAGTGCTGGGAACAGAGCAAGCAAAAGCAATGGAAGATGCACATCCCAGCACACTTGAATGAAAAACGCCTCTCTGGCTGTTGTAGCAGATCTTGGAAGAAAAGAGCTCTTGTTGGAAAGGAAAGCATCATTGTTGTGCTCTCACAGCACAGGTAGAATCCTGGTTCAGGGTGGTGTGACCTTGCAAGATGCCAGCAGTCCTGGCCTTGTTCCAGACCTGTCAGTCTGCATGCACTGAGAGTGAAACTCACTCTGGCTCCTGGATCCTCTGTTTCTCACTTGGCTTCGTGAAGGATTAAGCCTTTGAAAAAATGTCGGAAAAGCAGCTGGATCACCCTTGTGTAAGAGAGTCAACGTGAGGAAGACTAAGCAGGCACAGACCATGGGTCCATATAAGTCACTATCTTGTCCCCAGCAGGGGCTGGGTTAGGAAAGCCACTGTATAAAGCATAAAATCAGAAAAAGCCTCAGTGGGATATCCCTGAATAATCTCCAATTCCCCAGAGAGCTGCACCTCAGAGGCTTCATGGCTAAGAGGTCTTGCCTTTGTGCTTGGCTGCTGCTGGCAGAAATTTCGTTCCTGAATTATCCAGTTGCTGATTTTTAATATTTTAGAAATATAAAACCTAATGCCAGACTCTTAAACACAGGCAGGAGGGAAGAAGCTTGAAGCATTCCCATCAAAACAATTTAAACGCCTTGCTTGGTGAAGCGCCGAAAGCATAAAAGAAATGGAGAAGGAGCTCCTGAAAGGTGACTTGGAGAGAGCAGAGCCATCAAAACCCACTTCTGGGTGCACAAGTTCACCAACCCGCCCAATACACGAGCCCCTCACCCCTCGTTGGGAGCGTAATTAGAAGAATTAACTGATCTTTAAGCAGTAGCAGAGCAAGGAGGCCCCTGTGGCGGGCGTGGGGGGAAGCCAAGGCAGGGCCCACAGGGACCATGTCCAGCCCAGATCAGCTACATTCACCCTCAGCACCAGAACAAGGGTGCAGCCACATCTCTGCCTACTTTGGTTTTTCATTCCAAGCCTCACACTGTGCTGCCAGATCACTGCATGGTGGGCAGGGGATTTTTCAGCTTTGGGTTTGCGTTTTTTTTTTGTGCTGCCTAAGAGGGACACAGAATTTGAAAAATAAAACGAAAAATTCTGTGGCAGACTTGACTGTTACCAAACATTCCCGAGGTGCGAGAAGGTGGGCTAAGCAACATTTCTGAACCAAATGTTCAAACTGGAGAGACTGTTAGAAGCTGGCTGGCAGCCCTTCGAGCAAGCCAAGGCATGGAGCAGTCCCACTCCTCTACATACACTCTTCAGAACCTGCAACTTACAGCAGACTCAAAAAAAAAAAAATAAAAATCAGGATTTCTTCATTTTTTAAAATTTTTAAGTGAATTACACAAATCTAAAGACATCAAACCTTCTGGGTTGTTGGGGTTTTTTGCTACTATTTTTTAAGGCCCAATGTCACAGCACTTTGCTGAGCAAAACATTTTGCTGAATGGTTCATGGTCTCGATTATCATAGACTCATCGAATGCCAGGTTGGAAGGGACCTCAAGGATCATCTGGTCCAATCTCTCTAGGTAATGATGTAGTTGATATGAGATGGCCCAGCACCCTGTCAAGCTGAGTCCTACAACTGTCCAGTGCAGGGGAATCCACCACTTCCCTTGGGAGATTACTCCAATGCCTAACTGTTCTCATGGTGAAAAATTTTCTTCTGGAGTCCAATCAGAATCTCCCCTGAGATTCTCTTACACAAGAGAAGAGCTGAAAAGGCCAACAGGAGACCAGGTTTTAAACCATTATCCAGGATTTGGACAACTGAGAAACAGTGCCAAATAATTCAACACTTGACAGTTATTGTTTTAAAGCTGCTGGCAGTACAATCTGCAAAATCTATTTCAAAATCTATTTCTACTAGAAGTATTTTCAGGATTTCATAAAATTAAAATGAAAACTGAGTGTAAGTTTAAATACAGTTTCACATAGCTGCTTCCAAATTTTTTCTGTGCTGTAATTGTAGAGGAGAATCAGAAAATGAAAAGCAAAAGTGCTCTCAGCCTGCTTTCATCTCCAAAACAGATGCAAAACAGAGTCTTACAGGATGGATGCATCGCCTCATTTGGTTCTAGGAACCTTTGTCTCTGCCAGCAATGTAAGGAAGGAATTATCCAGTTTGCTTCAGTGTTGCCTTTTTCCCAAATAAATTTGGATCCCTTGTTCTAAAGGTTCAAGCCCTGCCCCGTGCTGGCAGGAGGGCTCTGAGCACGGGGCAGGGACCAGCACCAGGCAGCGCTGAGACCACTAAGCCCAGCCCCAGGGCTCTGTGGGGGGCTCAGTCCCAGGGGGTCACAGCTGAGGCAGGACCGTGGCCACAGGGACAATGTCAGCAGGATCCCCCAGCCCTGTGAGGTTGAGTATTTCATAATATGGGTGAGTTTTATCAAAGTTTTTCTCTCCATAAATTACGAAGGCAAAGCGCGTGTGAGTCCTCATCCATCCATCGCCTGTAACCCTGACTGGTACCCAGAAACCAAAAAGCCACGTAAGCAACCAAGAGCACACTCAGATACCACACAGAGGACATACTGCATATAAACACAGTTTATTACCCAGCTCCATGGATGTTTCCCACCTAATGCCCCAAAAGAAAAATCCCTCTGGCAAGAAGCATCCAAACACACACTTGCCAGCACACGGCCCTGCTAGAACACGATGTTACCATCAGATAAATGCATTTTCCAAACCCAAAACTCTCTCCAGCAGCTTCTGAGCAAAAGCAGATTGATGGCCATTGGTACTGTCTTGTGGAGAACACAGATTATTGCTCCTTGTAGACCTCCAAGTCCTCTCATCTCAAGCAAGAGAGAGCTGGAGGACCCTCCTCCATGTACCCAGCATCACCAAACCTGCAGCAGCAACTGGGAGCCAACAGGGAGAATGTAGTCACTGTCTCCAACTCAGGAGATGACAAATGCTCAATTCCTCATGGAGCTGGAGGGGAATCACTTATTTCACAGTTGCTTTGTACCTACAGAGAAGCCCTGGCACCGAATCCAAGGCTGAACCTTGACTACTGTGCTCAGTTCTGGGCCCCTCCGTACAGAAAGGACATTGAGCTACTAGAGCATATCCAGAGAAGGGCAACGAAGCTGACAAAAAGTTTGGAGCACATGTCTTAGGAGGAGAGGCTGAGGGAGCTGGGGTTGTTTAGAGAAAAGGCTGAGGGGAGACCTTCTTGCTCCCTGCAACTACCTGAGAGGAGGTTGGAGCCAGGGGGAGTCAATCTCTTCTCCCAAGGAACAAGTGATAGAACAAGAGTTAATGGCCTCAAGTTGTGCCAGGGGATGTTTAGATTGGATGTTAGGAAGAATTTCTTCCCTGAAAGGGTTGTCAGGCACTGGAACATGCTGCCCAGGGCAGTGGTGGAGTCACCATCCCTGGAGGTATTTTAGAGTTCTACAGACATAGTACTGAGGTTTAGTTAAGGACTTGTCAGTGTCAGGTTGATGGTTGGACTCAATGACCTTTAAGATCTTTTCTAACCAAGGTAATTCTGTGATTCTGTGGTTCTGTGATCCTAACAACACCTTGAATGCTCCTACCAGACTGTGAAGGCACTTTGGGGGATCACACAGCATTACTCTAAATATATTAAGAGAAGAAATGGGGAGCTGCTTCCACCCAGCTATGGTAGCATCTCATGCAGTCCATTACAGACTGCTAAGTTCAAGGAAAATCCTGCATTTTCATCAGAGACAACCAAAAGGTCAGCCTTTCTTATGGGATTTCAGCCATTTGAGTGCCCTTTTGAGCTACAATCTTGAAATTAGGAATAATTCATTCATTACAGACTGCTGATTGGGGGGGATGGGGGTGGGGGGTGGAAACAAGAAATTTGACATTTCTTTCCAGTTCACCAAAAGGTCAGTCTACTGATTTACAAAATTTATATTAATTTTAACTCTGAGGCTGTCACATTGGGCATGAGGCATTCTATTTGGAGAAATTAAGGTCACTTAAGGTCTCTAGTTGCATTTATCATTTTGAATGCCAAAGTTCTCAAAGGCACAGGCAATGCTGAGGAAGCCAACAGCCAAAGTCACCAAAATTAGGGAGAGCTGTCAATTTCAACACACTGAAATGTAAGAGAACCCAAGTTTTTAGTGTCTTCTTGCCACATATTACCAGACATCATCTGCCACTGCTCCATGAAACAGAGACAAACTGAAGTTTGGGGTTGAACCATCTCCCATGGCAGACACAATGGTCCTCACATCACATTGCCACCCATCTGGGCTCACAATGGCACCATGCACCAATGCCACCAGCTCTGCTTGCCACCACCTGCCAGCTCAGCTCCTAGAAAGACTCCATTCAGAGCTTAAACACATTGAGAGATGAGGAGAAGGCAGCATGGAAGTCATCTTCTTGAGCAGCTGGAGCAGAGGAAGGTATGTTTCAGAAGTGACTCAAAAGGCCACTGGGAGGAGGGTGGGAGGTGTCTCCCACAAACATGGAAAAGATCACAAAGCTGCAAGGCACGAGGCAGTGTCAGCAGCTCTGCTGGAGCTCCAGCAGCCATCATGACAGCCCCAATGCAGAGCTTGGCTGCCTCGCCTTGCCACGTGGGACACAGAAGAGAAGCAAAGTTCAAGCAACCCCTCCCAAAAACTACCAAGCCCAGTGACAGACTTGATGAGATTTGTGAGTCCTGTTACTTGTAAGTCAGCCATTAGTGGAGATTTACAGCACTATGAAGCCCACCTCATGCAACTGCAGGATCTCTATGACAAGCCTGAAGCTCCTCTGGTCCCTCCCAAGGAAGCTCTGCTTGGGCAGCTCTTCATCAAGAGGTACAGACAAGCATCCTCATGTTTATGAAGAGCAGCAACAAAGATGGAGTATTCCCAACACCTGTTTTCCTGCCATAGTTGCCAGCACAAACCATTTCCCACACTGGGAGCCATACTGGCCAGGGGATGGCTCTCAATCTAGGAACACAACTACAGCCAAGGCCAACCCCTCAGCTGGTCAAACCAGACCCCATCACACCAGCCAGCGCTGCTGCCCTCAATTCTTTTTTTCACAGAATCACAGAATCTTCACAGTTGGAAAAGACCTCTAAGATCACCAGGTCCAACCATCAACCCAGATAAAAACACCATGCCCACTACAGCATATCCTGAAGTGCCACATCTACACAGATTTTTAATACCTCCAGGGATGGTGACTCAACCACCTCCATGGGGAGCCTGTGAAACATCATCTTTTTTTTAAATTATTTTATTTTTTATAAAGACACACTTACAAAGCTTGAATGGAGGTCTGCTCAGGCTTACCAGGCCAAGGCTGCCCCAGCTGCCCCAGTTCCCCCGTGCACACGCTGCTGCTCTGCACTGACTTTACACAGCACATCTGACACTATTTTCTTCTTCAAACAGAAAAAATTAAGGAAAGTATCTTGACATCACAGTCGTTTTATGCTCCAGATATAACCTCTGCCCATCAAACCTTTGTCCAGCCTACCCATGTTTATGCTGTCTGTAGATTTACATTTTCTAACATCTTAAATATAGAAAATTCAATGTTGCTATTTTCCCTTTAAGAAAGCAGTTCAGTGTTTACTTTTGTATTAAGAAATGGCCTCGTTACAACTAGATTTGACAATAAATTACTACTTTTTAAACTATTTGAAAACACTGGTTCCTCTTTGTATTTCATTTCTTCAGGGGAAAAAAAATACAAATCCAATCCACAATCAGACATTTGCCTTTTTTTCTCCTTTTTAATTTAGTAACTTGTGATTTCATGCATTGACCCAGCTGAACAAAGGGCAAAGACTGTTAAATTCCAGAGCCCAGGAGATATTGGGTTACTCATTCAAGGCCTTCTGCAGAGTTAAAAAAAAAATGTATAAAAAATGAGACTTAGCATGGAGGGTGTCAGATTTGGAAACGATGCTTTTAAATTAACAACTAAAAAGGGAAAAAAGGAAAACTGGGAAGAGATTAGCTGCTTGCTGTGCAGTGATGGGAAGATGGAGAGTAGGTTGGAACTCATTAGCCCAATCGCATAATACATTTTTTTTGGCCAAATTTGAAGGCAATAAAAGCAGCAAGAGAAACGAACACTAGGTAACAGCAAAGATGGAAGAGGTGGGGGAGAGGAGAAAAAAGAAAAGACTTTGTATTATTTCATTCGTGAAGCTTCTTTGAAAGGTTTCCCTTTGGCAGGAAAGCACCAAGCAGAGGCAGGAATTTGGCAAAAAACCAAAATACAGCTGGGGGTGCCCATGGCAGTGGGCACGGAGGGGCTGGGGGGGCTGGCACACTAAGCAAGGGAAAAAAACATAACTGGAAATTCCCTGCCTTCCCTTCCTTCTGTCCCTGAAAATCACATTTCATTGAATTCAAAAGCATTCTGAAATTTTTCTAGTTTAGGAAAGATTGAATAAGCATGTAATTAAATTAATTACAGAATCACTGCTCTGCATCCTACTGCAGGAATAGCAGTGAATCAAGCAAATGGATTCAAAATCACTTCCTAAATGCTTTCCAGTCAAATAAAACTTCAAGAACTGTTTCAAACCACTTATAGCAGAGCCCAGAAAAATCCAACCTTTCAACCAGTTTCCTTCACCCGTCCAGGGACGCACTCCTAAAGGGCACGACCTGACACAGAGCGTTTCCTTTCATAAATAAACAGCAGCTGCTCAGAGCCAGAGGCCTCCTCTCCCTGCCTGCAGCCCCTGCCCCATCTGCTGCCTTTCAGCCCTATCCAAGCTGGTTCCTATGGACAGCCATGGCACATTTCTAGTTCCTCTCCCCTCTGTGCAAGGAGGAGATCATAAAACCCCACTGTGAGCTCCTAGCTGAAGGGTGCATTGCAAAGTGGATGCACAAATTGAGGGTGCACGAGTGGTTCCCACCAGGAAGGTGCCCCCAGCCCCATGGATGCTGCCTGCATCTTCATGCCTGCACTGGCATCAACGGGACCAGAGTTGAGGCTCAGGTGTCTCATGTGAGGGTTGCATGTGGTCCAACACGTTGGCATGGCTGGAGCCAGGGGTCCAGTCTTGGGCAACAAGTTGAGCATCGTTCCCCTTGGTTGGGGAATGCTGAAGATCAGAGGAGCCTCCTCCTCCATTATGGGAGAGGAGAAAGTGCAACCAGAGGTGGATTAGCTCCAAACAACACACAAGCTACATCCCATCCCTGGCAACCATGAGACAACAGGCAGGAATGAGACCACGAGCAGCACGGGGTGGCAGGCACAGGCATCCGCCCTTCCAAGAAAACAGGAACAGCCCAGTGCTGCCTCTCACACGGCCGGGGCCAGGCTGCCCCTCTGTTAATGCCAAGGCACTGTCACACACCACCACGTCCCCCAAGCACGTCTGGATGGCTGCCAGCAGCTCTGGATGTGGTGGGACAATCATGGAGCAAACCAGCCTCTTCTGCACAGGGCTCACCCACTGCCCTCAGCACGGCTCTGTGCCCAGCAGAAGGGCCCAAGGAGCAGGACCAAGGGGTTTCTGGGAAAGCAGTTGGATGAAGCAGAGATTGGATGAGAGGGAATGGCTTCAAGCTAAAAGAGGGGAGATCTAGGTGAGACATGAGGAAGAAATTCTTCACTATGAGGGTGGTGAGACACAGGCCCAGGCTGCCCAGGGAAGCTGTGGCTGCCCCATCCCTGGAAGGGTTCCAGGCCAGACTGGATGGGGCTTGGAACAACCTGGTCTAGTAGGAGGCATCCCTGCCCATGGCAGGAGTTTAGACAGTCTTTAAGGTCTCTTCTGTGATTCTATGGCCTGGGGTGAGCTCTCTCTTTGGACACTCACCCTGTTTTCATTCAGGAGAAGCTGTCAGCTCCTGCTCCTGCTGTGGTAACTCCCATCCTGACAGCTCGGACCTACAAAGCTGCAACGTGACACATGCAACATGTCCCACTCCAGCAGTGCCTTCCAAAGGTCCTCGAGGCCTTTGGGCAGAGGGGTGACAGTCACACACCTCTGGCCTGGGGCTGAACCCCAACCACAGCCACAGTGGTGTACATGACTGCTCTGGGAATTGAAGTGCGACTGCCCAGATCAGAGACTACCAATGCTAATCTGGGTGATGTTGCTCAAAGTAAGTGAAGTACAATCTTCCAGCAGCATTGCTGGTTCCAGGAAGATGTAAGATGTCCATCCACAGCCTAGCAATGAAGGCAGCAGTCAATGCCAGCTACATCAGGTTGCTCAGAGCCTCATCAAGCCTGACCTTGAATGTTTCCAGGGATGGCGCCTCAACCACCTCTCTGGGCCACCTGTTCCAGTGCTTCACCACCCTCATAGTAAAGAACTCATTCCTAATGTCTAATCTAAATCTACCCTGCTCTAGTTTAAGGCCATTGCCCTTCATCCTATTGCTACACGCCCTTATAAACAATCCCTCCCCAGCTTTCCTGTAGGCCTCCCTTATGTTCTGGAAGGTGCTCTGAGGTCTTCCCGGAGCCTTCTGCTGAAGGCTGCAGGTGGCAAAGGTAGCAAGAACCCAACCACGATGGCAAAGATGGCAAAGACCCGAGCTGGCTGTGCCCTCAGCAGCAGCACAGCAGGGTGGACACAGCCCCCAAAGCGCAGCCGTTCCTCCCCCGTGCAGCACGGAGGCTTTTCCCTTGGAGAGAGGTGCAGTGTTTTGTACCACTCGGTCCCGTTACAGCACACTGGGGAACGTCCTTCGAGTTAGAGGGAAAGGAAGCAGGGGGTGAATTATGCGTTGTTTGACCTCAGAACGGAAATCCATCGGGTTTCACTACTCCATCACTCCGGCACTGCCAGCTGTGGTGCCAAGATTTCTGCTGGGACTGGTGCAGAGGCAGGGGAGGACACGGCGGTGGCATTTTGGGCAGAAGCTTTAAGCATTTGTTGCTTGGGAAATGGGAGTACAGAATACAAAATACGTTTTCTTAAATATTCAAGCAGGTGCTTTAACTTTTTTAGAAGACCATGTTTTACACCGTGGTGCTTTAAACCAATACTACTTATTTTCACATTTTTCAGTTGAGCTGAAAAGAACCCCAGGAACGGGGTGAAATCTTAATGTAAGTTTAAGCAGCACAATGTGTCTCAATAAACCACCAGACACAACACTTCAGGCACTGCACACTTAGGGTAGCCACGTGTAGCTCTGGCCACCAGCATTTTATGGGAAAAAAACCTCTAAAATATGGAAGTAAAATGTGACCTATTTCAAAATTCAGGAGGCAAACGGCCCTTTACCTCCATCTCCAGTGCCTGGGGCTCAGCAGCCCCTGTCCTCACAGCACAGCCAGAATTATGGGGAAAGGGTAAGACAGGGCCTGACGCAGCAAACCAGGCTAAGTAAAACTGCACTAAATTCTCCCCATAACCAAAACCCAGCTGATTCCTGCACATCCATCCCACCGGCAAACAGAGCAGAGTTTGCTCAGAAATGGGTCTGCTGCCCTTCATTGACGCTCTCCTAATAGAGGTTTTGCATAAAGAACAACAGTGTTTCAGGAAAACTGCTGGATTTACCCAATTCTGGGACTTTACCCTTTTTCCTGAGGTGCTGAGATGCTGACTGGTGCTGACTGAAAGCTGCTCCAGCACACCAGCCTCCTCTGAAGTTGGAAAGAGAAGGTCGCTTTCATCTCACTTCTTGTTACCAACCGTTCACACACCCTGGTGAGCTACAGCTTGGGAAGTCACTGCAAATTTTGTGAGAAATAAAGAGAAACACTCTACTATCACCATTGGAGCTGGAGCTGTGGCGAGCACACCTCATTTCCCCTTCTCTTGGGAGAGGAGAAGTCAGGCCACAGGACATGAAGGCCCTCCTCATCCCACAGGCTCCAAATTAGTGACAGCCCAGGAGGAGCACCCACTGCTGGAGGACAGGGCTGCTGGGCTCCTGCCCACGGGACAGGCTGCCCATCACAAGCCACCACTCTCACCTCACACCCAACAGCTCTGCATGAACCAAACCAGCTGGTGCACCTGAAGGAACCTGCTCAAGAACTGCTTCTGTGAGAGAGTGCAACTGCTCAAAGCCAAAATCTGGGGCTGCAAGATTTCTGGAGAGAGCAGAGGGCTGGAAAAGGTGAGCGGAGCAAGCCTGAGGGTTTCCATGTGTCTTCTTGGAATCTTCTAGGGCTGCTCTGGGGCTGCAAAGGAGCACGTCAGTGACTGCAGGGAGCAGGAAGATATGGAGACACAAATATTTTTATAATGCTAAAATAAAATTCTCCATTTGACTTCTTCTTGGACAACAAGGACTCCAATGGCCACTGCATGGTTACAGCTGGCTGCAGCACAGCAGCTCACCAAACTCTGGGGTGAAACCTGCAGGCACAAAACACAGGTAAGGTGGTGAAAATCCAGTGGAGGCCAAGCAGCAGCTGGAAGGGTGTCTGTGTTGCTTGGAGATTTTTTTTGTCCCAGGACTCAGCGGCGTGATGGGAACCTGCACAGGGTCTGGTCCAAGTCCAATGGAGGTGGGGTACAGCAGGGTGGCACCATGACCTAGGTGACATGGCACTGCTCCAGGGCTCAAAAACCCAGGTCCTGTCTGTGGCTCTGGACACCCTGGGGATGGTTTATTCTTCAACCACTTGTAACCACACTAGAAACTGTCTGACTCTACAGTACTCAGCACCACGAGACCTGACCTCAGCCAGCAAAGCTGATGCAACACAAGCCACCACTACCAAGTCATTCCAGAAAACCAGGTCAGAGCTCTGATGTTGTGACCACAGAGGTATGATGACTCCAGACTAGGTGCTGAGCCTGAACCACACTGTGTCTTCAAGCATGTGGCGAGAACGGAGCTGAGCCCCCTGCTCTGCACCATGGCCATGGTGGCTGGGAGGAGCTCCAGGCAGGACAGCCATCCCCCAAAGCCACCAGGCTCTGGCAGTAGCACACCCAGAGAGACAGCGAGTCCAAGGACAGCAAAGCCTGCCTGAGAAATGGGTAATTTAAGACACAAGACGTTGGCTTTTGCTGAATGACACTGCGGCGACATCCCCACCCAGATCACAGCAACCACCCCAAGCTGCATTACAGCAGGTTCAACCATGTTCACATGAGCTGCTGACCATGCTGCAGAGAAGGCTGCTGAAGGAAACTTCTCCCTTCCCATCTGCACCATCACTGAGCTTCAATCCTGTTTTTAATGCCACAATCCCCAGCCCCTTACACCACAGAATCACAGAATCACCAAGGCTGGAAAAGACCTTTAAGACCATCAAGTCCAGCCTATGACCTAACACCACCACATCAGCCAGACCATGGCACTAAGTGCCACATCCAGCCTTTCCTTGAACACATTTAGGGATGGTGCCTCCACCACTTCCCTGGGCAGTCCATCCCAATGTCTGATCACCCTCTCCGTGAAGAAGTGCTTCCTACTATCCCACCTAAACCTCCCCTGGTGCAGCTTCAAGCCATGCCCTCTCGTCCTGTCACTAGTTGCCTGGGAGAAGAGCCTGACCCCCACCTGACTACAGTCTCCCTTCAGGTAGTTGAAGAGAGTGATGAGGTCTCCCCTGAGTCTCCTCTTCTCCAGGCTAAACAACCCCAGCTCCCTCAGCCTCTCCCTGTAAGACTTTCCCTCTAGTCCCTTCACCAGCCTCGTTCCTTCTCTGGACCCACTCCAGCACCTCAATATCCTTCTTGAAGTGAGGGGCCCAGAGCTGCACACAGGACTCGAGGTGGGGCCTCACCAGTGCTGACTACAGGGAGGCAAGATCTGGGGTGGCTGAAATGGTCTAATGGTAACATGTGGTGCCTTTCTCCTCCCACCCATGCTCCCCCTCTCCCTGCTCCCCTCCATAAGCCAGCGTACTCACCAACCTGGCAGAAAGCCCTGCCTTTCCCTCCCCTTCTTTTTTTTTTTTTCTAATGTGCTTTTCCTAGGTTAGGGACATGAACCCCAACTCACAGAAGGCTCCAGCAAACACCAGCCCATGAGATCAGCAGCAGAAGAGCATGGACAGAAGGCAGAGGACCAGCACCTCCATCTTTTGGCATCAGCATGCTCTTGACTGGGCTCCCTTCTCCATCCTGCAGGCTCTGCTTGCCACCCACTCCTCCCTTCCACGGGATGACTGGCAGTGTCATTAACATCCAACAGACAAGGGCTAAGGGAGCTCACACCTCGAGGTACTCGGCAACGCTGCCGGCAAACTTCAGGAGGCTGTAACGCGCTGCTCCTCCCTCAAAACTGCACTTGGAAAATACTCCTCATAAAAAGTGCAGAGCTATTTTTAAAGGAAATCCTGGATGTTTCCGAACGTGAAGGCAGCAGGCAGCCGCAAAGGTACGTCAGGCCGAGTCAACGGGCTGGATCTGGTGTCTGACACCACGTCGTTACGCCGCTCCAGCAGCAGCAGCCAAGCAGGGAGCGAGGCTGGAGCGCCGGCCAAAGCCACGGTCCTGCTGCAGGATGCCAAAAGACACACGAGCGTAGCCAGGAGCATGGCAGGAGGATCTCCAGAGGACTCATCAGCTGCTCACTGGAGGTTGGGAATCACTCAGGCGGCGCAGTGCTGGTGGCTGCTCTGACACAGTGCACGTCACCACCCGTGCTGTGGGTCCCGTCAGCCTTGTGCTTGGCTTTTGTAAGAGCTGATGCAAACAGGTCAATTAGTGAAAGCTCCCTGGAGTGAGAATTTTACTGAAAATTGTTATCCAGCCTCTAATGGCTTCCAACAATCCTTTCATTGAAGAACTGGTGAAGAAAAAGGTTTAATATCTAGAAATAGAAAGCACAGAATTTCTTCTTTTTAGGAGTAACATTTCACTACAAATCCAGTAACTGGGATGGATCAAAAGCAGCAAGATCTCAAACTAAATGTCTCTGAGGACAGGAGTGTTGGGAAATCTCTTACAAATAGAACAGAAAAGACAAACAACTCACAGCTGGCACTTCAGGTGACACCTCAGTCTCATCCACCTCTATTAATCCTACTGAGGGAAGATCTACACAGCCACCTCTCTTCTGCCAGGACCTGAGCTCCAGGGATACATCTGGGTCTCACAGAGCAAAAGGCCTCCTGAGAGTGTGGAATCCCAATACAGCATCCTGCATCCCAAAGTGATGTTGCTGCAGCCTCCCACACCTGTGCCAAAGGCATCAGCATTCAGAGACTCCATTCACCCACCTCCTTCCTTCCCCCTTCCCTTTGGGCTGACAGGAGGGACGTTCCCCAGCACAGTGTGTGGGGAGAGAGCAGAGGTACCAGCACTGCAGAGTGATTTCATCTTAACATTATTTTTTAAAGACAAGCAAATTGCAAGGTCCATCAAAAAGGCTGACGCCTAAAATATTAATTGCATCATCACATTTTAGCAACATTGCACATCTGGCTCACTCTTGGTTTACTTCCACCTCCCCCATGAACATTCCCATTCTCCCACTCATGCTTGCCCTCAGATCCCTCACACCTCAGCAGTGTGGTGCTCTTCCTAAGAGTCCTTGAGCATCCCTGTTCTTCAACCCTTTGGAAGACACACACACTGTTATCTCCAGACTCTTCCTTTGTTTCATTATCACTGGTACAACTTCTCAAGCTGAAACACCACTCAAACTCTACGGTAAACCTCAGCTCATCTTCTACTGTCACAGGCAGCTGCAGACATTTAAACAGTGGAAAGATCCTTCAAGCTCACGGAAAGTCACCCTCCATCCACACACTGGTGGGATCTTCCCTCAAAGAGCAAGCAGCTGTAGCTTTGAGGGTGATCTGGACCTCAATGAAATGACCTCAGAACTGAGTCTGCATGGTTTGAGAAGGTGCATCTGGCAAATCTGCACCATGGAAACAGATATTCAGATACTCTTCCTGCACCGACTCTGCAACTGTGCCCTGCCCAAACAGAACCTCAAGCCCCTGACACAGCACGCAGCCATGGTGCCACCTGGACAGGTCTGGGCTACTCGGAGACACAAAGTCTTCACATCTCAATGAACCACACCAACTTCATCTGACAACTGTTACTGTTCATCTGTGAACAGGAATAAAAACTCCCAGCCTCACTGCACCATGGTAAAAACAGCCTCCTTGGTGTACCAGGTGAGATCCTTCCATGTCCAGCTGATGGTGGACAGAAGGTGCCCCCCTTCACAGCACATTTCTGGCTCCGTAATCCCACAGCAAATACCAAGGATGAACTTCCCAGGAGGCTGCAGACATAGGGAAAGAAGCTCTCCCACAGTCTAGACAACAGACTCAATCTCATTTTTAAGCTTCCTCTCTCAATTATCTTCCGTGAAGAGGAACAAAGAGAGGTCACAACATCTGAAACTTTCTCTAGGGTTTGTTCAAATTTTCCTTTTCCATGCAATGGACCAGAGGAGTTGTTCTGAAAGAGTCCTGCACTGCTGCACATCCAAGCAAAGCTAAACACATCCTGCCACTTCTTCCCCACAGCTTCCTCCACACTTCTGTAACTGAGTCACCTCTTCTGGTTTGCTCTTGCTCCAACCCAAGTCCCTGTGTCAAGTGAAAACCATCACTGCCTCGGTCACCACTTCTGCCCTCAGTGGAAGTCATCTGATGACTGGCACCATGTTTCATAGCTGCAGCAGTCAACCTTGGGCTGGAGACAGCAAGCTGGCCAAATAACCCTGGGATCACTGTGGGGCAAATAAGGAATCGGAAACCAGGTCTGTAAAAATGTCACGTTTTCACTACCCACAGGATGTATTTCTGATTTTCCTATGATGCAGTCTGTGTCTAACAAGCTCCATAAGACACAGAGACGAGGCTGGGTACTTCCACATCTTCTCACATGTGAACACTAACTGCAAGCTCCTCTTTCCATCCAAGCAAGTTACTGATACTGAGTTTGCACCACATAAACACACCCAGAGAAGCTGGAACAGGAGCAGGTCCTCTGCTGCAGGCACGCTCACAAGCAATATGTTCACTTTCCTCTCCAAAGTGGAAAAAACAGCAGCAGTGCCAGCAAGCCTTGGTGTGGTAACCACATCTCATTAGCAAACCATTCACCACATCAGGATCTCTTTGCTTTCATCTCTTCTTTGTCTGGGCTGATGGCTCCAGGACTCCATTACCCTTCTTTTATGTTCCAGTACAACACACAACTCCCTTTGCCTCCCAACTACATCTGTCAATTTACAGAAATTTCTCCTTGAGATCTACATTACTTTTGCACAAATATCTCCCACATATTGTTTTTAAAAGTCCTCCCCTCAAATGAAATTACCATTTTCCTCTGATCATAATTTGGTCAAACAAAATACAAAGTTGAAGGATATCAGATTTGAGGAAAGGGGAAAACAGAGCACAAGGAGAGATGCAGCTCTTGTCTTGCTTTGTTTCCCAATCAGCCCAAAAGACACCCTGCTCTTATTAGCACTTCATGCAGGTGAGAATAAAGGGGCTTAATATTAAAACAGCATGGACACATGGAAAACATCTACTCTGGACCTGTTGGAACTTGCCCAATATCAATGTCAAGCTCTCTGTCTATACAAGGAGCTCTTGCACTCCTAAGACTGTAATTTCTTATCTGGGCTAATAATGTTCAATATGAACCTCTCAAATCCCATTTGAAAACTTAAGTTTTCAGTATTTAGCGTATTTCTCCACTCCATTAGAAATGTAACAGCTTAAAGAGCATCATCCTACAGCCATCACAAAAGGGGCTTACAATGCATCTGCTGGTTACCCCTGAGCCCCACGGTGTGAATCCGGGGGCTGCTGCCACTTCCCACCCCACCAGCTCATCTATGCCAAGGAAGGATCTTTGTATTCCACCATCTGCAAAAAAAAAGAGGAGGGGCTGTGCAAGGGAATAGCAAGCAGGAGACTCCAGGGCCTCTGTGGGATGAGGACAGGGAGCATGGGCAGTGCAGAGAGCAGCATCAAGGCCATGCACAGCTGGACACCTCATTTAAGCAGATAAAGTTGGCAACCCCAAGCTAAACACACGCAGGCGAGGCTGCGAGCCCGGCCCGCTCTGCGTAATGTTGTAATGGTTTAAGGGACAAGCCATAATCTACAAACAATAGATCTGGTCACATTCCCGACAAGGCAAATTCCACCCTCCAGTCAAGATGTGACACCAGGCACCCGGCGCTCGCTGACACGGAAACTGGGCTCTTGGCAAAGCACTGCCCGTGCAACCACAGCACCCCGGGAACACGACCGGAGCGCCGCGCGCTGCAGCCGCTTGAAACGGTGCTAATTTCCTCCCAAATTTGTTGAAATCCAGATTTTGCTGGCAGCTGGGTGAAAAGCAGGAATTCAAAACCCTGGACTCCAGAAATGTCTCTGACCAGCCAGCAATGGGGCACGGGGGTGTCCACCACTGGGACAGCTTCCAAGCCACAGGCTCTGACAACTTCTCTAGTGCAGCAAAAATGTGGAATCCACCCTCATAAACACAAAAAACAGAACAAAACAGGATCTTCTGGCATTGCTGACTCTACTCTCCAAATCAGGGTAACCAGGCAAAGAGGAGCCCACAGACCCATCTGCCCCTGCAGCAGCCACCAGAAGAATCACCAACTTTCCCAGCCTGTTGAAGCCAACCCATTTTTCTAGGTGAAACATTAACCACAGTGTGATGCCAAGAAAGAAGATGGCTTTTAGTTACACACACAAAGGAGTCTGGAACACTCCTGCTCTACTGCAAGGGCAGCTTGCTGAGAAAAGCAACTTTGATCAAAGATCCCAGGCCCCTTCTGTAGACCAGAAAAAAGAAAATCTAGTCAGTTTACCTAGTCACTGCATAAATTGTCCCCAGGTTTTTTATGCACAAGACTCATGAACTCCCAGCCAGAAAGCATTTTTGTTTGTGGCATTACCTTTTTTTTTTTCTGATTTACATGCCTGTTGACCCTATGTGAGAGGGAGCCTTTTGGAAGTGAAGCATACAACAATCACACATACACAAAAATAGTCCTTTTTATAGAGAACATCCACTTCCAGGTGACAAGCTTGGTGTTTCTGTGCAAAATATTTATACATACACACTCACACAATATATACATGAATCTATATATGCACACACATATGTATATATATATCAACTTGACTGTTGAGAAGGTCATAAGAAAAAGCTCATCCTCAGGACTGTCTGTGGCATGAGGTCAGCTCTACTCTTAGCAGGTGAGAGCAGCAACAAGGCATTTTTCTTGTGCAAGGAGAAGACTCCAAGCTTCTTGGCAAGCTGCACATACCTCATATTTTAAAAACAATATCCACACAAAACGAGTGCTCCCGAGTGTTTTGCAACTCCCTTTGCTGATGATGGAGCTCCCAGCACATGATACAGACTGGGCCCTGGACACAGGTAGGCCTGGCACCTACCAGAGGCACAAAACACCTACCAGAGGCATTAAAGAGCTCATTTACAAGCACTCTAGTCCCGTACCTCCTGCCTCCAATTGCTATCATCATCTTCAGTGGACAAGTTTCCGCTGCTAGCTTCTGTCTGTTCTAAAGAGCTCTTTGAAGTCAAAATATTCTTAGCAATTAGATCTTCTCTATTTCTTTTTGCCTTCCTAATTATCCTTTTAACTGCCTTCTGCTTATTTTAATAGATCTTCCTATCCTCCTCCTTACCAGACTGTTTATACTTTTTAAAAGCCTTCTGCTTACTGCTCCTAATACTGTTTACATCTTCACTGAGCCACCTCAGCTTCGTTGCTGCTTTTTTGCCTGATTTCAGAGTTAACCAGGGGAAATTTTCTCTCTGATCTCTACAGAAGTTTGTAAGTATCTTCCATTTTGTCTACAATATGTTTCCCTTGTACTCTGGGAGAGGAAACGAAGTCTCCTCTAGACCACAAACCACTCTGAGAATAATCCATATTCTTGTATATTGCTCCCCACTGCTTCCCTATCTCTTCTGCATTAGGATTATTAAGCAGATTATTAATGACTGTGTCCCATGTGTTCCCTAACTACCTTATTCATTATCATTTCCTGCCTGAAAAAGTAAACAAATAGCCTTTTGTGCTCAATGTTACAGGAGATTACCTATGAATTGCATTAGTTATATCTCTACTAGGGGGAAAAAACAGTTGCAAGAACTTTGGTTTCACAGCACAGTTTTTGTGGGGTGTCTGTGCTGGTGTGATGCTCCAACGTTGGTACAGGAGGTTTTGGAGCATCCCGTAGGGTTTGGAAGTGAGAGTAATTTAGGGTTCACTCAGCAGGAGTGAGAGAGTTTATTAAAGGGAGGCTGACTCAGTATTTTCTCTGTTCCTTATAATCCTTCCCCAACCATCTGCTACTGGACACTGGGAAACAGGATATCAAAAGAGAGAGACAGAAAGTGAGGAACAGCCCCTCTTTATATCGTAACAGCAATTCTCCCGTCTAACTGCAAAGCTCTGCCAGAAAACTCTGAAACCCATATTCCATAGATGCAGGGAATAAGCAGCAGCACCAGATCTGCAGTGTCCACAGCTTCCCTTGGTCCTTTGCTCTCACAGCTACTCTCCCCTGCGGTTCAAAATTTCCACCTCCTACTCTTAAAAATATTTTTGCGTCTTCATTTTGTCATCTCAGTGTTTGGATCCAGCTTCCAGGTATTGTTTCTTGCTACGCAGTTTGCTAAAATGAAGGGCTCTGGTACCTGCTTTTTTTTTCTCTTTTTTCTTTTTTTTAAACCTATGGAGATCTGGCTCCATGAAGATAAAAATCAACAAGTGAGGTTCTTTTTTTCTTTTTTTTTCAGGCTCTAACTGTCAGGCAGAATTTCCCAAAATACAGTGCATGTCCCCAGAAGTTTAGGAACAAATACTAATGAGTATTGACTCCTCAAATGGCTTCACTGTGCTCACACATTCTGTGTCTTCTCCAGCTTTTCAATATCTTGAAAGAGTGAGAGGACTGAAAATGGGAATACTGCATTACAGCATATGCAATAGAGGACAGAACAGCTGCTCTCACAAAGCTCTGGTTCTGCACACCCATGGTTTGCATTACCCCATCCCCAGACTCAGGGTCAGTGTTTATGTGCTGCAGCAGTTGTCCCTTTCCCATCCCAAAGCCTGCTTTGGCATCTCTGCTCCTTCTCCAGTCTCCCCATCCCAAAAGCACTTCCTCCAGCTCTCCCCTCCAGATGCACAAAGCCTTTGATTCACTGTATCTAAACAAGTTCATCCACTGGAGACTAAGCAATTGTCTTTGAAAAAGACACGCTTTGAAAAGCCACACTCCTGATAATCTCAGTTCCATTGACCCTTTGGATGTCTGCAAGCACCACCATGAGCCCCCAGCACTGTGGAGCTGGACCCCATGGGACCATTGGCAATACGTGTGGTCATCCAAGATCCTGTTCTTGATGCTACCAGAGGGTGTTTTGGGGCGTGACACCAAAATAGACATTGTACCAGCCCAGCAAACACATCCTCCATTACTTCTGCTGAAGAACACACTCAGTTTGATGCTCCCATCACCTCCTTCCCTGCGCCTTGTGCCCTCCTTTGCTTTGTCAGTCCTCCTCCCCAGAATGGTGTCAGGCTAAGGCAGTACAGCAGCAGCATTCACCAATTTTTCTGGAATATTCTCACTATATCCAAGACTTCCAGAGAAAAAAAAAATATGGCAACCCAACGTCCAGAGCCCACAGGAGTCCCCAGTGGACATCATCCACAGGTGCTGCCTGGAAAATGCTCCCACCCCTCAGCTCAACACCTGCACTGGACCTGGAAGCTCTTCTGCACATGGGCTGTAAGTGTATTGTGCCTCTGCCTTACAAATAGGGAACAGCAATATTTATTAAACATGTCTAGTTTTTCTGCTTTATTATGCATTTTAGCTCTCTTCACTCGTGATAAGTCTACACAAACCATTATTAGAATTTCTTTTGTTCCTAATACAAATACTTTCTTACTGTTCCTTGCACTGACAGTCACAGATTTTTTCCCTTGTGTTTTTAACTTCCTTTATCAATCTTCTGCACTTGATAACTTCTAACTCAAGGATAACTGTCATCTCTTCCTTTTATTATTCCCTTTTTTCTTTCCTTTTTTTCCCTTTTCTAATTCTCACCAGCACAAGCTGTCCAGCTCACATCTGCTGGTGCAGGAGGGTGGCCGGGGGGAGAGGGGAGTGCAGGGTCCTGCACAACACAAGTCACATCCCAGTTTTAGAGTAATTTTAAACCCAGGCTACAGTTCTCACTTTATGGCAGAGCTAAAAAAGCATCCCATGAATGACAAAGAGGACAACAGATTCTGGAAAAGTACAACTCATAACCCACATGGCGTGTTTTGGTGAAACTCCATGAGGACCACCTGCCTGGCTGGTGAAGAGGGTCACGAGGGGTGACTTGAAGAAGGGCTTATGCCAAAGGGGATGGAGCCCCTACATGAAAGCCAGATGCCATCAAAACCAAAACAAAAATGCCAGATGCCAGCATATAAAGGCCTGTTTAACCTAAATCCTGAGAAAATCAAACAAGAGTAGAAGAACACCCAGTTTAAGTGAGACATTTTCTATCGAAGAGGTCATGAATGTACAGTACCCCTGAAAAACCTTACTAAAAATCAGGTAGGAAACTAAAGACTCAAGGCATTAGAGTCCAGATCCAATTCTGAAATTATGGAGTTGTGTTGACAAAGAAGCAAAGTGCAGCCCAGTAAATTAAATGTGATTAATACGTTGGTAAGAGATGGTAGCAGAAAACGTCAGGGCCCAGAAGCCCACCTGAGAAAGGCAGAGCTCGGCTACAGCATCGCTGAGCACGGAAGGACGCTCAAAATGTCACAGAACACCAGAGAGGCTGCAGGGCTCTGCCGAGGCAGAAAATACCATTTCAGGAGAACTCAGTTAATCCCACAGAGACTTGCAAATGTGAAAGCAGGTTTGATACAGAAATGATGCTCTAGGTCCCAAGTGGGACCCCTCCCTGCACCGTGTCCTCAGCGAGGCCTGTCAGGGAACGCAGCGGTCTGTGAGTCCTGCTCTGCTGTTCATGGACAATGAACCTTGGCACAAGCATGGTCAGGGATGGACAAACCAGGCACTGCCAGGGATGGAGGTAGGGCTTTGTAGAGGTCCTCAACCCACTCTCAGCCCTGCTGCCCCTGGACTTTCTGGGGCTGGTCGCACAGGTGTGACTATGGAGACAACCACCAAAACCCAGCCCTGCTGTAGAGCCCACCACACAGCCAAAACCACAAGTCTTCAGAACACAAGAGCCACACAAAGGAAGTCAATAACACTAACATTTAACTAAAGAAAATGGCAGTTAAATGGAAAAATGTGTTAGAAGACTGTTAATGGAGCAGCTAAAAGGGCCTGCAGGTGAGATGGAGAAAGTGGAGAAGATGGTGTTGACCTACCCAAAGGGGGCTTGTTAAACAAATAAGCATAGCTTGACAGCAAAGTGAAGAAAGCCAAACAAAAAAAATCCTCAAAAAGAAATCAAAATTACGAGATTGTAAATTCAAGGAAGTTACACTTTGAGCCACAAGAAGCCAATCCAGAAAAAGATTTTGAGAAACAGATCACTGAAGGAATAAAACCTAATTAAAAAAAAAGAATTATAATTAAACACACAAGCACCAGAAGTCTGCCAGATTCTGGTATAAATCAAGCATTGAAGAAAGATAAAACCACAGGATAAAAATCCAACTGTTTTGCACCCGTGCTCACTTGTGACAGGGCTCAACTATTCCTCTCCCGGACTCTTCCATCATCAGGAATGAGTTGAGCATCTGCTTCAAACAGCAGGGTCACCAGAAAAAGATGTAGACCTGCCTAGCAAAATTAACAGCAAAAACAAATCTACAGGGCTGAAGAGTATCCATCCAAAAGTCTGAAAGGTATTAAGCTATTAAAGTTACCTATCTACCACAAAATCACTGGCATCAACCTCAGTCCCAAAGAACCAGAAAGTAATTATGTGATCCCACGGTTTTAGAAGAGATCCAAGGAACCATGAGCTGCAGAACTTTGTTTTTGTAGCAGAAAAATTAGAACAGTGATTTAAAAAATAAAGCTAAAAACCAGTATTCCCACAGATAAAGAGGAAACACCTGGAAGCAAAATGGTCTCTGTAGATAGTCATGACTCACTAAGCTGAAGGCTGCTGGCAAGGGGCAATGGGCAAGTGAGAGGTGGAACATACCTGGGTTTCCAAAAAGCCTTAGACAAGTTTCCTCTATGAAGGCTCCTGCAGCAACTGCCCTCTCATACCTTCCATATGTACTTCTTTAGAAGTCACCTCATTGATTAACAACTGATTTAAAGATGGAAAATAAAGGGCAGAAATAGTTTCTAATCAGAGCTTGGTCCCACAGACATCTGCTCCGTGCACCAAGTAAGAACTGGAGAAAGTAATACAATGGAGGAGAAACGGTGATAAACAGATGGAGGTACCTAGATGGGGCACGAGCATTCACAGAAGCCATCGAGGGGACACTTCTCCAGCAGCATGAGCACACGTTCGATGGCAGCCAGCAAGGAACAACTAATTATGAGTAAAGAAACACAAAATGTGCCGACACAGAAAGGCACGTCCACAGCGCTGCACACAGCTCTGCTCTGCCAACCTCGGAAGTGATTGCAGACATTGAACGGGAAGAAAGGAAGCAAAGGGGGGCAACAAGGGCAATCAGCCAGAAAAACTGCCATGGCATCTACAGGGTGTCCATGAACAGCCCTGAGGAGCAGAGCCCCAAGGACGGCCAGGGGGAACGAGCACAGAGTATAGCTGGTCTCTGCTTCCCCAAGCACAAAGCTAAACCCCAAAAATAAACCCCACAAGCAAGGGAAAGCGACTGTTTTTCATGCTCCTATTTGCCTAAATGAATTGCAGATGCTGCAATTATCCAAATCATTGCCTCAGTGGCTGGTAACACCAGGCTACCAAAAATCCATAAAATGAGAGGCTGCAGCACATCCTGGGGACAAGATAGAAGAAGCCTCCAAAGGGTGGGACAGCACTGAGAGGCAGGAGTGAGAAAGAAACAGCTCAGGTGCTTTACCTGCCAGAGTGGAAAATAAAGCCATTATTGGTAAGTCATTCATCCCATACCTGGAGTTATACAGGACATGGGCATAAGACAGTTCCTGCCCTCCAGAGCTTGCTGGCAAGCTGTAGGCTCACAAGAAAACCCAGAAGAGTTTGAAATACAGTTTTCTTCTTCTAATTGATGTAGTTGGTCACCACTCAACACCTGGCGATGGAGAATCAGGAATCAAAGCTGTTGATGACTTGGACACCTCATATAAAAAGGCACTGCCCACAAGGGAGAGGGCACAGAAACATCTTGGGAGAGGAGGAGAAACCAACGACCTCAACCTGAGACCACAAAGAGCTCCTGCAAAGGGGCAGATTCACAGACATGGCTTAGAGCAAAATTTCCTCTGCCACGAAATACAGGGACAGGGAAACTCAGCAACGCAGAAAGTGGAAGGAAAATACTGGAGGATGGATTTGTAGAGGTGTCCAAGAGGGGAAAAGTGGTTATGATCCAAATTTTCCTCACAGAATTCTCTCCACCTTCAGAATTATTCTCAACTCACAGAATTATTCTTCTCTCCACCTTCCCCTTGCAGAATTATAAATAGTTCTTGCACAGAAATTAGTAATGGAGCCAATGCGTTTGCTGGGTCCTCAGCTTTGCTGGAGGATCCTCTTCAAGTCAGCTTTGGGTGACCTTTGAAACCCCAAAACCATCTCTGGAAAGGAAGAACAGTCCCAAATTCTTCGAGTTTCCAGCTCACTGCGATGCCTACTCGGAAAAATCTAACAAAAATATTTGGACAAAAAGTTTAGAAGTTATGCCGTCCAAAAAAAAAAAAAACATGTTTCTGCAGTTTGCTTTTGAAAAATTTCCGACTGCTTTTTTGGGTTTGTGGGATCATTAAAATAGCTGAGCTGGGAACGTCATATACTTGGTTGGTTTTGCTAAGAAAGAGTATCTTCTGGGATGGAACAGTGAGGATGTTTGTGGGGGGAAAAAAGGCTTTTTGTGAATAAAATGGATTCAACTATTGATATGCAAAATAGACCAAATGATTGTTTATATAACTAACTATTGTAACGTGATCAAACTTTAAATATTAGGGAAAAAACACCCAATGCTTTGGCAGAAAACAGACTAAAATGTATTCTTCCTGGTGCCAGTGCATTTATAAATGAAAGCATGTGTTAACAGAATGTATTTCTTGTACTTACTGTGTAAGGGCTCTCTTGCCATACAGAGAGTTAAGGTAGAGGGACAGTGTTTTGGAAACATTGTTGGCCAAACACTTGAAAATTACATAAATCCAGTGGAGACAGATAATTTTTTTTTGCTATTTTTGGGTGAGAGGAAGGAAGAGGCTTGAAAAAAGTAAATATTCTAATGCCATTTTTCCTCCAGAATGATATTTTGCTCATGATGATATTCTTGTAACAAAACAAAATCCTTCTGTCCTGTAGAGTCAAAGGGACAGGCTGAAGCACAGGAATTAGGTACCATTTTACTGACTTCAGTCAAAACTACTTGTGGAGAAATTTAACAACGAGTCTTAATCCCTGCAGGAGTGGTCAGTAAGTGAATTCCTAAGCAGAACAAAAATTAAAGCACTGAAATTTTAAAATAAATTAAAAAAAAAAACAACAAACAAACAAAAACCACACCACAAAAAACCCTACACACCCTATGAGCAAAAGTCAGGATACACATGGAAAATTCCTTCCTGGCTCCATGGATGCTAATCACATACCTCATGCTAGGAGCTGAATATCATAAATTTCTACATATATATTTAATTAGGTTAATTCATAAAATGTAGACATATGCCTGCTTAAAGTAGACAGGAACATTTCATTTTATACATTTTAAATATCACATGACGAACTACAACCACAAGCACTGTTTCTGCTGGAGGAGGAAGGCTAAATCACTCTCTGAAAGAGCAAAGCACAAACATCTCCGAGTCAAACAAACAAACATCCCCAGTCAGTGCCTGCTGCCTCCTCCACCTTATCAGAAACCAAAAGCAAGTGGAGCATTTGCAGTGAATTTACTTTTTAGCAACTAAACCAACTAAAACCAGGGCATAATTTAAAAAAAAAAAATTAAACATATGTAAGGTTTCAGGACAAGGGCCTCCTATTTCTCTTGATTTTGGGGTGTGTTTTCTCCTTTACAAATGGCACCACAAGGATGCTCCAATGGACTCATTCCTACATCCCTCCCACATCGCTTCCAGGAGCAGGAATCACATTGCTGCTCTCAGACCATGCATGATACAACCTGGACCTTACAAACTGGCTCTGGATGTGTTCTACCTCCACCTAATGCAATTTATCTGGATATATTTGCATTTTTTTCTTTCTCGCCCAGCGTCCTCCCCTGCAGAGCAGGTCCCCCTTCAAGGCTGCCTCCCTGGCACTGTCCTAACAAACCCGACTAAGGAGAAACACAAATTCTAACTGCTGTTATCACCAATCAACCAAATTTATTCGCCTCTAAAATAAAGGCAAATAAGAAGGCAAAAATATCCCTCCCTCACTGTTAATACGCCGTATGCCTGGGTGGTGTTAACCACAACCAGATAGCCAAAGCCACATGCCCCAAAGCAGTCTCAACATGACAGAGTCAAAATACACCCAGGGCCAGTCTGCCTGGTGTTCAATCATTAATTCCTTCACTGGCAAAGTTCATCTCCAGTCCTGCCAGCCCACACCGATCCCACCAGCTCGTGCCCACCACCAAGTTCCCACCCCAGCAGCCCCAGGGTCACCAACTGCTGCATCCCAACCCGTCCCCCAGTGTCACTGCCACTGCTGGGCTCCCAAGGATGGACTTGAGCATCTTGAGAGCCTGACATGGGTCCCATCTATGGCATCACCCAATTGCAAAGACAAATCCCACCCATTCCCAAGGGGATTTTCAATTCCCCTCTGCTACCAGCCCAATCCAAATCCAGCTGTGCCTCTTTACACAGGTTCCCAAAATGCACACAGAAATTCAAAAAGGTATTTTTGTTTCCAGCAAATAATTATCCTGTGTCCTTACAACCCTCCCTTCCCACCCTCGAAATTACAAATATCGCAAATTCCAGTAAAAGCTCAGGATCTGCAGCCCACAGACTAAGGAGCACCAGACCTCAAGTGACAGATTTACACCCAGAGAGCAGTAGCTCTTCTTAGGTTTCAAGCTACAAACCTACTGGTGCTGTCTGCACACTGTGCTCTGGGGTGCTCTCAGTTCAGCTTCCGAACTACCCCCAGCAGTCTGCAGACTTAATATAAAACATCATACAAATCTGCTGAAACAGGGTTTCATTCATTCATTCTCCCCTTGTGCAGCCATGTAATTAAAATAGTAATAAAAAAACCCTCACCAAAATACAGACAATTTGACTTCAAGCATGCATTCTGGCCAAGGACGATGACCACGCTTTGCTCCCAATGGGCTCAACCCACCTTGCTCCGGGTTTCCCTCCAGGTTCCCCTCCTGGCTCTCCCACACCAGCAGAATTGTTGGCTTGGGTTATAGAGTTTTAAAAACTGAGGTTTAATAATTCTAAAATTAGGTCTAAAGCCATTAAATACTTGTACTAAAATTGTTCTCAACATACTGGAAGGAGAACCTAAATGACGGGCCTTCAACACAAGCACACCCAACTTCTGAAAACTCACTTCTGCTGCTATTTTGGAGTAGGAAAGGATACCTACACCCACACAGAGAGAAAAATGAACTTAAAAAAATTACTTGGTGCCTGAGTGTAACTACTAAAATGAAATCACAACAAGTATTAAAACCTGAAGATCCTGTAAACACAGCAGTGCCATCGGGACACCAGCACCAGGACGTCTGGCCTGCTGCAGCTAGCTCAGCTCGCTGCCAACAGAGGGTCTGACAAACACACCTGTCCTCACTTCTACCAGTTGATGAGCTATTGAATCTTGTGTGGTGACAGCCCTAATTTCTAAACTAGTTTAGAGGACACTGATGGCCAGCCAAGGTCTGACCCAAGCCACTTACTGACCCAGACCCAACGGTCCATGCAGCATACCAGACTCACCAGAGCTTTCAACTCTCCATCCATGACTCAAATCTCTCAGACATGTCCAGATGAATAAACACCTGAACCTACAGGAAAGCTGGGGAGGGACTTCTGACAAGTGATGGAGGGATAGGGCAAGGGGTAATGGCTTTAAACTGGAAGTGGTGAGATTTGGTGAGACATTAGGAAGAAATTCTTCCCTGTGAAGGTGGTAAGACACTGGCCCAGGTTGCCCAGAGAAGCTGTGGCTGCCCCATCCCTGGAAGTGTTCAAGGGCAGGTTGGATGGGGCTGGGAGCAACCTGGTCTGGTGGGAGGTGTCCCTGCCCATGGCAGGGGGGTTGGAACTGGATGATCTTTAAGGTCCTTTCCAGCCCAAACCATTCGCTGATTTATGATTCACGTACCAATTGCTCATACATCCAATGGCTCCAGCAGTCCCCAACCTCTGCTCCAGGTGTCAATGTCCCTGTTTCCCTGGGTCAGGCCATTACCAGTGCAGGCACAATCTACAGTTGTGGCTTTTCCACTTCCAGTCTTATTTTTCACATGATACCAGCCAAATATAGATGTCAAACAAACAGGAGTAGTGCAAATTACAAGCAAGGAAGGCCTTGTCTGTATAATTAAATCTTTGCAGGCCCAACACACCAACTGAGCCTTTCTAAGCACACTCTGGAGTGCCTGGACAATGCCTGGACAATACAGGTAAAGGAAATAAAGACAGAAGAGAAGGACCCCCACGAAGAGCTATTCTAGCAGAGGAACTGGCAAGGTGGCACCAGTCACCACCACAAAACAGCATCACACATGGCCACCCCAGGCCCTTAGCATGGGCACAGCTGTGGAGGTGTGCAGCCCCCCACATGCCAGACCTCCTGGGCTGACCCACAGCCCTGCAGTGTCACCCCAAAGGGACTGTGTGGCCTCCAGCTTCTCCAGGGGCAGCACAACTCCACCAACCACAAGTCTCATCACCTGGTAGAAGCCTGATACTCTGCCCTGCCCTTGTCCAACAGTTACCTGGGCCTATCCACACCCACAGGGGTTTTGCTGGTTCGACCTGCCCAGGGGAGGCACGACATGCCCCGTGCCCCCCACCTGCAGCCTCCATTCACTAAGCCACCTAACACACCATCCCAGCCACAGCAAAGGCTTCCAACGTGCTGGCATGAATGTTCAGACCAGCCAATGAACCTGAGCTACCTGCCAAAAAAACCCAAAAGATGAAGAGCACAAAACCTCTTCTATATGGGCGCAGAGGAGGTTTAAGTAGGGGTACAGAGTCTGATCTTCTAATAGGACTTCTAACCAACTCATACCCTCAATTCTGCATCCTCTGAATAAGAAACTTGAATTGCACTTCAAAGAGTATAGAGAAGGATTTTCTGTACTTAACCTCCTTTTTCTGCTACATCTTGCAGTGCCCACTGTGAGAGTAACAAACAGACACTCAAATGTGCATGTCCCATTCCTGGAAGTGTTCAAGACCAGGTTGGATGGGGCTTGGAGCCACCTGGTCTAGTGGGAAGTGTTCCTGCCCATAGCAGGCTGTGGTGGAACTAGGTGATCTCTAGGGTCCCTTCCAACCCAAACCATTCTATGATTCTACAAAATAAGTAAAACCCTGGTAACTCAGGAAAGCCAATTTGCAGCTTACCCTGAGCCTCCACATGCATTTACACACTCCACCATCAGTGTGTGAAACCCACATTACAGGAGGTCACTTCTGTCCATCATTCTGATACCCAACCATGCACATTTTGGAGGCTGGCCTGCATGGGAAAAGCCCAAACTGCTGACCCCAGCCCAAAAGCAAGACCAATGCTCATGCTGAACTTCACACCCCACCACAGTCCCACCAACAGCAAGAGGAACACTCAATGGGAGACAACAAATAAGGCCCAGGACTGGGTGAGGACAGATTCAAGGTCCAAATATCCAACATAAACCAAGGGAAAGCAACCCTGCCTTTATAAACACCCTGTTCAAGAAGTAGGGCACGTTAGCTTTGACATCTCCAGCACACATGTGTCTTGGGAAGGCAGCTGCTCCATCGAAAGGGCATGTCCTCCAGCCCTTCCCTTCTTCAGAAGAAAACACAACTGTGCAGCAATGCCTCTTACGTCCCACAGCTCACCTGAACGTGCAGCAGCTACAGCTGCATCTCAGGTTCCCCAAGCCCAAGTGGGGATGGGAGGCACCAAACTCTGCTCCATCCAGAGCTGATTGCACTGCTGCAGCCACAGGCTTGGCAGAGAACCAGCTGTCGCTGAACCCACCCAGCAACTCAATCCACTGCTTATTATTTATGATTATTACATTGTGCATTCTCTTGATTATGTCCCCAATGGAAAAGCTCTTTCTACATATATATATATTACATTTTATGTCACATATTGCATTGCATGTTATGGATTATATTGTATGTCCTATGTTACAACCCATATGTTATATGCTATATATATACATTTATTTCCATTCTCTCTCTCCTACAACTTTACCCCACTCCCATTATCACCAGAGCTAACCCAGGTAACCAAGAGCAGGGCATGTAGTCAACCCTGTCACCATCCACCCTGTGCCACTGCCTTCCCGGGTCCCTTTCCCACTCCTGGTGCCACAATTTAAACATTCAGCTCTCGCACGACAGCCGAGGAGGCAGAGCTGCTGTGACAAGTTGCACCAGAGCCGTGTGCTGCTGCTGAAAGACACATTGCAAATGGTTATTTTTCATACACTATCCACGGTAAACAGCATCATTCATTTATATTCCCTCACTCCAGACAAATCAATGATTGTTAATGCAAAGTCAACACGTCCAGATGTAGTTTGCATACTAGTTAACCACTAAATTGGCATCACATAGTACAAAATAATCAAGAGACATTCAAGGAACCAAACAAAAGCAAAAAGGAGGCAGACGACTAGCAATTAATCCATAAAAGACCTTTAAAAATTACAAACTTCCCCAGAAAACACAGTATGGCCAAACTGAATCCGTAAATGTGAAACTCTAAGTATACACAATGGTAGATGCTCTGAAATGTAGACATTACAAGCAATAAATATCTCCCTGTGCCATTTACTTGGGTCCCTTACCAAAAGCCAACTGCCACCTCCAGCCACGCTCACAGTCCCTGCCCAGGCACCTCATCCCTCGCCCTCCCCTTTCTTGGCACATTATGCACAAATAGGGCCTAATCCTGCCAATGGCCCCGCTGACAAAAGTCATGTTTATGAGCAGCTCCCCACAACTGCGGGACTCTTCCTGCCCATTTTACACCCCCCAGCATGATTAGCACCCAAACGATCTCTTAGGAAGATCTGAGCGTGAACTGGAGCAACCCCAGTCTAATGCCAGCAGGTCCAGGTGGGATCCAGCAAACCCTCAGCATGTGCAACAGACTCCACGCGTGCAGAGTCTCACAGAAGCCATGTGGGTTGTGACACCACGTGCTACCCTACGGGGACAAGGCCCACATCACACCGTGCCCCAAATGTGAGCCATGCCTGAGATGCTCAAATGGAGACCACCGGTGGCTCAACCCCAAGAGCAGGGACCTTGAAAGGTGAAACTCCCCACGTCACCCATCCACAGCCAGCGTGGCCCAAGGGGAGCTGTGACGTGGGGCTGTGCTAAGGAGAGCTGGGCTGTGGGGAGATGAGCCTGTGTGGAAACAGGGCGTGGGGATCTGGGCTGTGGGGCTGTGCCATGGGGACCAGCTGGGACCAGCCCAGCAGCCATCAGCAGGCACCAAACCCCACCACACCACAGTGGGAAAGTCTAAACCCTTCAACATTCAGAGAAGCGGGCGCACACCCTGACCCGTACCAGCACGAGCCTGTTGGCAGGTGTCAACCCAGCCCCCCCGCCAAGAAAAAAAAAAAACAACAATAAAAACTTAAATTAATCTAATTTTTAGAACCCTAATTTCAGTACTGCACTTGCATAATTGCAAACTTGACCGTGCATCACTGGGGCCACGTGACTGCCCCCGTGAACTGAACTATTCCCGGCGTTGCATTATGGCAGTGATGTATATTTAAATTATTCTGGAGTTATGTGAATACTGTGGTAAGGTTTTATATGGCGCTTGTGTAAATATTATCTGCTACTTTAATAATATTATGTCTATTTTCATCCTAACTGAGCATGAGGCACTTGAAATTTTTCTTGTTTTAAAACAGCCATCTCAGTGATGGCACAAGAAATCCATTGGTATCGCTTTGCTGGGCTCCCTTCTTGCCCCTCCCCCCTTCCAGGCTGCCAAACAGCAATTTTTAATGTGATAAATATTGATCAACTTTCCAGGGAAAGAAAAAAAAAAATCCCCCTGAAAGCAGACTGAGATGAAAAATTACAAAAAAATTTTCAAGCCAGAGAAGGTTTCTCCTGGAAGGACACGGGCACACAGAAAGGTTAGATTCAGAAACCCATTACAACCTCAAGCGTAGCTTTTCATCACCGCTGAACATATAATGGAAGCCGTTGTTTAAAAGAAACTGATCCACACAGAGTTAAAACTGGAAAGGTGGTGGTAGGCACAGTCAGTGTGACAGCGTCCCCACAAGTTGCAGCCCAGTACCATGGCAGTGCAGCCCCATTCCCACCTCTGCAGAGCAGACCTGCGACGCACAGCCCCCCTGCCCAACAGCGACAGAAAATCCACTTACTCCCACCACAGCTGAAAACAGGTTAAACCAGATACAAACTGGGGCCTTTCCAGTTTCAGTTCCTCTATTTTAGGATAGCGTGACAAACTTCAAAGATGCAATTGGAAACTGGTGGCACTGGGACTCCAAATTGAATAATATATGGCATTACTGGTAATTAAAATGCAGCGCCCATCACTGTGTGCCCCCATCCCCAAGCACAGCCACGGGGCTGCTCCCCGGATCTCAGGGTAAGGGTGTGAAGCCAGGCAGAGAAAAAGCAGCATAAAAAAAAAAATTTAAAAATCTCTATTTGGAAAAAAATTTATGAAACCTTAAAAAAATACAAAAAAAAAAAAAGAAAAAATTAAATTACAGTTAAACAGCTTATTTGGTTATAATCATAAAGTAAAAGTGACGGGTGCAGCTCAAGGAATGGAATTCTTGTCATATAAGAATATGGAAAAGGCACCAGGTTAAAGCTTCCTGGATGAAACCATGAATAAAATCTTCCCCAGGATTGTTTAATCCAATTTTGAGCTCTGTGTGTAATTGTTACCCCTGGGTGCCACCCCGCTCTAACTGCACCACTGCTGCTCTGCCACCTTGGTACTCGCTTCAGAATTTGCTAAAAAAGAGGTTCAGGAAGAGGGTGGGTCCTTTTCGGGGGGGGTGGGGGGGGAATAAATGCAAAAATAAAAATATGAAGTTGACATTTCAGAGTATTTTCTCCTCTACCCAATAGTTATCCTGCTTTGCAAATTTTTTCCATTGCCCCCCCTCCCCAGCAACCCAAAACATAAACCAAATAAAGGGGAGGGGGGTGAAAAACAGCCTCAGAACACTCAATGTACCAGCCACTCCTGCCTAATTTCAAGCAAATATCAAGTTACAGTGAAATAAAAATCTAAACCGAAAAAAAAGACCACACACACCAAAAAAAAAAACAAAAAACTTTTCAGGGGTTTGAGATTCAGATTTTAAAATTCATTCCGGATTGAAATTTATTTTTTTTCCAGCGCCTGGATTTCAGCATTTGCAGGTGGGTGCCTGGCAGATCCAGGAACTCACTTTTTTGAGTTCAAAATTTAAAATGCCTTTTTAAAAAAAAACAAAACAAAAAACAAAAACAAACAACACACACACAAAAAAAAAAACCCAACCCAAAGTGCTGCAGCTGTGGAGCCAGCCATCTTGCTATTTTGTCCCCATTTTAGAGAGGAGACTGTGTCAAGGTTGGTAAAACTCAATGTTGACCTAATCTTTCCCTTCCTCTCCCTCCCCCACTTTTGGGTGGAAAGGCCGTATATATCCCTCCTATATTGCTTTTTTCTTCAAACAATGCATGTTCCAGTGCTCTTTTGTTATTTATTTTTAAAAAGATCAATACCAAGACCCCAGTATTCAAGGGCAACCCTACAATAATAAACCAGTGTATGCACAGTCCAGAACTCACAGGCTCCCCATTACAGCAAAATAATAGGCACAGAACAGCATTGTAAAAAATAACAAAACAACAAAAAAAATTATGAAAAAAAAAAAGAAAAATATTTTAAATTCAAACTCCAGGAAGGATTCATAGGAAGAGTCAAGGAGAAAAAGGATTTTGAAATTGTGAAAAATATCATGGCCGAGTCCTTTCAAAGCACTTTAGTTTTACTGGTTTTAAAAAAAAAAAAAAATCAAAATCACTAAATCTGCAATTATTTTTTCACTATATTGTTAATTATGCATATTCATAACACCACGGCGCACCTCGTAACAAACCTGTGTAAATACTGGATTTGTATGTTCCACAGTATCTGGAGTTGTTACAGTGCGAGGGTTTAAAAAAAGAAGGGGAAAATAAACAAACCTAAAAGCCCTACTATGGAAATTTTTTTCTTTACAAAAGAACTAGGAAATTAAATGCTGGAAACTATGTTTTAATTATGCCAGGAGAAAAAAAAAACATCAGAAAAGCCAAGAAATTCAAAAATAAAACTGACATTCGACTCTTAATTTTGCTTGTCCTCGTGTTTTCTTGGACTGTGTTTAGAACCTCATTGTTTAAGAGCAGTTTTGCATGAAATCCAAAATCACAAAAAAAAAATAAAAAAAAATAAAAAAAATTTGGGTGTGTCCACAGCAAATTTTCTCTGCTCTAATTTTCCTGCAAAACTCCTCGTTTGAAACAAGTAACTTTAAGCACTGCAGCAAAAAGAAAAAAAAAAAAAAAAGAAAACAAAAAACACACAGTTTTGGCACAGCGCGCAGCACAAGTTCAAAATTACAATGAAGTACAATTCCTAATTGCTCCGGAACAGCAATTCTCCCACTTTCCCAAACTCGTCATTTTATGGCACTAACGCGGGGTGCGCGGCTCCAACTTGAACCACTTCGCCCCCCCTGAGCCCTCCGCTGTCTCCCGGGCCCCCTTCGCCTCTAGAAACCGGGGTGGCGGAGGGGGGGGGATCCTGAATTCATTCAAATTCCAGCTTAATTTTCATTTATGTATCAGCTGGGGTTTGCCTCCAAAAGGACAAAAATGAAATTTGGGGGGAGCCGGGTGGGGGCTGCGGCGGGGAGAGCCGGCCCCGCACCGCCCCAACTTTCTGGAAAAATAAGAAATAGCAGAATATTTCCTTTTTTTTTTTTTTTTTCAATTTTAATTTTTTTTTTATTTACGAAATACTCTCCTCTAGGTGGCGTCGTTTTAATGGAAAAAAAAAATTAAAAAAAAAAACAACTCAAACCTACCGTTCGGGAGGAAAATTAGAGAAGGAAGAAAAAAAAAAAAAAAAAAAGAAAAATTAAAAAAAAAAAAAAAAAAAGAAAAAAGAAAAAAAGGAAAAGCGCCGAGAAGGGGAGAGGGGAGCGGCGGCTCGGCGGGCCGGAGCGCGGGGCTGGCCGGGCCGGGCCGGCCTGGGGGCCGGCGGGCGGGCCGGGGTGCGGGGCTGGCAGGGCCGGGCCGCGGCCGCCGGCTCGTCCCCGCCGACATGGCTGCTGAGCGCCGCTTTGTTTTCCGCCCCCGTCCGAGGGGGACGGCGGGGCCGGTGCTGGGCCGGGAAGCCGGTGCCCCGGCGGCCGCCCCCCGCGCACTGCGCCAAGCGCCGCCGGCGGGGCTCCGCGACGGGGCGGCTGCGGCTGCCGCCCTCCCTCCCTTCCTCCCCGCTCCCTCCGCCTCCCCCCGGGGGACACGCCGCCCGGCCGCCGCGTACCTGCGCTCCCGTCGCCGCCGCCGGAGCGGAGCCGTCCGGCTGGTTCATGAGGCTGGGGCGGGAGGCAGGCGAGCCCCGCGCCGCCGGGGCCCTGCGATCCGCCGCGCACAATGCCGGAGCCACCGCCGCCGCCGCCGCCTCCTTTCCGCGCTCCCAGGAGCGGCGAGTGGGGGCGATGCCCCCGCTGCGCGGGTGGGCGGCTCGCCGGGCTGCTGCAGCCCCCCTTCCCCCCGGGGGCATGGGCCGGGGCGGCCGCCGCGGGCACGGGCGCTGCCGCTAGCGGCGCGGCGCGCAGGGCTGGGCGGGCGCCTCCCGCTGCCGAGCCCGCGCCGCCGCCATCACCAGCCCGCTCTGGGGGCAGCTCCAGCCGCAGCGCGCTCGCAGCCAGCGGCGGCGGGAGAAAGGGGCTGAGTCTGGCCCAGCGCGGCAGCCGAGCCCCACCGCGCCGCCGGCCGGCCCCGCCGCTGCCCTCCGCCCCCGCGCGGCCCCGGCCCCGGCCCGGCCCCGCGCCGGGCACCGCCGCGCCGCGGCAGCCCAGCCCGGCCGCCGGCGGGCGCGGGGCCGCTCCGCGCCGTGGGGCCGCGGCGCCCCCCGTGGGGTGGCCCCGCGCTGGAGACGCTGAGGGAAAGGGGGTGGGTAAGGGAGGGGGGATGTGCGGACCCCGTTCTGCGCCCCGGGGCGGCCGCAGCCCGCAGCCTGCCCCGAGGAACCCGGACGGAGCGGCGGAGTCGCTTCCCGCCTCGTCGGTGCGTCCCCGGCCTGGCCCCGAGGCCGTCGAGGCGGCCCAGGGGCAGGGGGTGAGAGCCCGGGGTCCCGCGCGGCACCCCCGAGCTTGCCCCGGCCTCTCGGGTGGGGACGGCCACGCCTCAAGGAGCTGAAGGCAAAGGGCCCTGGGGCGAAGAGGCTCCCAGGGGGAAACAGGGTGTGAGGGAACGGACGCGACCAGCAGAAAGGTCAGGGCAGCATCGCTCCTGGTTCTGCTCCCCTTCCTCTTCCCCCACTGCACACCCGTCCTTGGAAGCTCCCTCTGTCCTCCTCAAGCCCCCATGTTGGTCCCCACCATGTTTCAGAGCTGTTTCGCCATGAAACGAAACGGGGGAAAGTCTGTCCCCATCCTCATGTGAAACTCATCCCGTCGCCATCTCCTTCTGCAAAGAACTTTTACGTGCTTGCGCCGCTCAGAGCTGCCCGGCAAACTTTGCTGTTTTCCTCCAAAAAGAAAAAAAAAAAAAAAAAAAGCAGTGCTTTTCTTCCCCTGGAAAACGTACAGCATTAACTATAAACATAATTACAACTCATCCATACCTGGTGTTATTCTCCCTTTTGAAGCATTGCCAAAAATAGTTGTTAATAGTATTAATATAATAATCATCTGAACTCATGGTTTTCCCTGCCCCAGCCCATTAAACCCTCTTTCCCAAGAGCTCCACAAAGCTAGAATTTTGCGGAGAGTCCGGCACTGATTTTGCTCTTTTTGCCTGGACTAAAGATAGCTGCAGAGACATTGCAAAACACTCATTTATTTTTCTTAATATCTCTCATGTAGATTTCATTCCAGAAGGCTGTACAGTCAGATAGTGTAATTACAGAGCTAAATAAAAACAAAGGGGCAGGGGAATTGGTGGAGATGTTGGGCAAGGGAAGATGTTTTCCGAATGAGCTTAGAAGGGATGTGGGAAGTCAAGAGGCAAAAACCACTCATGAGGCTCTTTCACCCCCAGTGTTGGCATGAAGAGGAGCCAGAAAGAATCCCCCGTGGACCAGATTAGAGCAAAATAGGGTCTTTAACAAATAATGTAGTTTGAGGAAGGTTTGGGGAAAAATGCCATTCTGCCATGGAGTCTGCAGGATAAGGAGGCACACAGAGATGCCCTCAACAGCCTTTGGGAAAGCTGCTTGCTGCCTTCCTTCCTGAACTCAAAGCTCAGAGAGCAAACATCTCCACCCCTCTGTGTACCCTGAGGTCTAAGGGCCTGTTTCAAGCAGTCACTGCATGCTTTTAAGTGTCTTCAGCTATGGAGAGTCCATCACAACTCATGGTGACTTGGCCAGCCATTCCTCACCTCCACTGCTGAAAGGCGAAACCATGATTCACTTGGAGCCTACGCCTGTTTGCTCCCATCCGGTACATTTATAACGTGGAAGAGCCTCCAGCCATCCCATTTCCATGAACCATGTAGGTAAATCATCCCTTTGCCTTCTTTTGGGGTTTGTCTTCCCTCTGGAAGGGCAGTGTTTGAGCTCTCTAAAGTTCCTCAGCCCAAGCCTTCTTCCATTTCTTCTGATCGTGGACACAGAATGGATGCAAGAATTGAGCAGCAACCAAGACGGTGCCAGAACCACCAACCAAGTCTTCTTTTTCATATGTATTATTTCAATGGCCTTGCAATTTGCTTTGGCTGTCCAACTAATGCAGCTGTCATGCTGGGTGGTGGAGTTGGGACCCTGCAGGAGAGAATTGCCAGTTCTTGGTCAGATCTTGGAGTTTGAAGCTTTCCTCCCAAGGGTTTTGGCTGCTGGTTGGTCTTGGCTTTGTGAAACCAGCCTTTCAAAACCAGCACATGTTTGAGCCACTGGGCGTGGATTTCGTGCTGTTTATGCATAACAAATACCATCACGTGGTGATCCCTTCTGCCTGAAGGCAGGTGAGGTCCAATGCAGAATTTCTACAAGTAGAGGCATTTTGAGTTAGGAAACACCTATTGATTAGGTCTAAGGAATTCCAAGGATCTTTTAATCCTGGCAGGATGAGATATCTGTCATGTCACTCAGGCTGAAGTCTCTCATGATGAGGTGGCCTTTCTCCAGTGTGTTAGGGCCAAATGTTTCAGCTGTGCCCTGCCACTCCAGTAGCATTCTTTGGGCTCTTCTGTCCTGACTGGTACAAAGTTTTTGCTTTATCTCTCCAAACTTCCCTATGATCAGTGTCCGGAGCTGAAAATCCATATCCTTACTTCTTTAGTGCCTTCAGACCTTCATTGGGTAACTACTGACAGGCCCATTCCAGCCAGGAGGTCTTCCCACCACATTTCAAAACTGACTTTCCAATAATGATCAATCTCTTTTCTCTTCTTACTCCAGTTCCCGGTGGCAGTGGTGCTCAAACCTCCACAGGATTCCCAGCCTGGTAGCCTTGAACCCTGGGACCTTGGCATCTATATGGCACCAGGCTTGTCAAAGGTGACTCACTGACTTCTCTCTGCTTTCTTGCCTGTGAAGTGGGGCAGCAGCAACGCTTCCCCATTCTCAAGGCATCTCTGTAGCCAATGCAGACTGGGAATGCCATCTTGGTAGGAACCAGGAGTAGGTTTCTGGAAGGAACCCACCTCCCATGTGCTGGAGGAGGTGGTGTCCCAGCTGTGATAAACCAATGTGATAATGTGATTAAAGATTGTCTTAATACACTTGCATACAAGGGCTGGGTAATCTTTCGGTGTGCTGTTCTCATGGATCACCCCAGCATGTGTTTAAGGCAGGCAGCACCAACAGCTCCTCTTCTCTATGAGTGTTGCAGCCCACACAGCATCCACCATGAGGTAATGGAGCACCCGGGAAGCTTGTGTGCTGTGGTGTGGACTTCTGCTTGAGCTACAACACAAGAAGGACATGGAGCTCTTGGAGAGAGAAGGCCACAGAGGTGATCCAAAGGCTGGAGCACTTCTGCTATGGAGACAAGCTGAGAGAGTTGGGGTTGTTCTGCCTGGAGAAGAAAAGGCTCCAGGGAAAATTCTTCACTGTGAGGGTGGTGAGACACTGGGCCAGGTTGCCCAGGGAAGCTGTGGCTGCCCCATCCCTGGAAGTGTTCAGGGGCAGGTTGGATGGGGCTTGGAGCAACGGGGTCTAGGGGGTGGTGTCCCTGCCTATGGCAGTGGGGGTTGGAACTGGATGATCTTTAAGGCCCCTTCCAACCCCAACCAGTCTGTGATTCTGTGATTCTATGATACTCTGTTACAGATGTTGCTTCCAGGAGAAGGTTGTTGGATGAACAAGTCACAGGGAGGAGCCTCTTAGCCCCTGGAAACCATGTTTCAGAGCACAACTAACTATTTAGCAAAAGTGCGGCCGAGAATAAAGCCATGAGACACTGTAGGCGAAGCCCAGCCAGGTGAGGAGGGTTCTGCATGGAGCACTTGAGCTGTTCCCAGCAAGGAGCCTCCTCGTGGGGCACATGCTCAGTAGTCCGGAGGAGGAAATTACTGAGAGCAGCCAGCTGAAGTAAATCTAGAGCTCACGGTCCCCTTAATCTCACTGCAGTGCTGGCTCATCTGCAGCAGAGGTTATCCTGGCAGGGCCAGGGGGATCCCTCTGTTTCAGTGCCCACTCCAAAGCCTGGGCTCTGTGTCTCCACCACGAAGTCGAGCCCTGCGCTGGGGTGAAATGCTGCACACCTCCTGTCTGCTGCCATAAATAAGGCAGAGTCGGCAAACCACCATCAGGAAATGGCAAAAGACTATTTATAACCACCACTATCTGCAAAGAGATTTGTGAGACCAGCAAAAAAAAAAATTTAAAAAATCATAAAAAACCCCACTTCACTCTTCCTGACCTCGGTGCTGTCTGCGTCACCCAGAGGCATTAAAGCTCTTCAGAAATGTTTGCCAATGGTTATATAAAAGGAAGTGTTGGATTGCGTTTGTCCCTTGTCAGCACTGAACTGCTCCTTCCTTTTCTAGCTGTGATCCTTCTTGTCCCCCCTTTGCTGGGACAGTGTGTGCTCCAAGCTCCTGCTGTCAGTGCCTGGAGGTTCCTCTATGGAGTCTGCGATGATCTTCCATCCAACACGGGCTGGTGCTCTCTGCAGTGGGTAGATGCCAGTAATGCACCAAACAACCATCTGTGTGGAAGAGGAGCCCCAAGCCCACAGGGGTTTAGGTGCAATAACCTGCAGGATGATTAACAGACTCTTCATTTGCATCAAAACCTCTTCAGAGATCAAAGTTGTAAGGGCTGGCTCCGTTCAGGTGATGATGATAAACCCCTGTCCTGGGGAGATGCTGGTGAAAGCCATAGCCTGGCCGCAGAGTCAATGGCTTTGCTCCCACTGCTCTGAGTGGTTTTGTGGAGAGGCTGGAGCTGTGCACATCTCAGGATGCAGCCCAATTTCAGGACCAAACTTGAGGGCGTGGGAGCGTTTATGAGCGTGTGAGCGTGTGTTTTACCTATATAAAAAAAAGAAACCTTTGGTTTTAAAAGCATGAAGATTGTATAAACACAACACTCTCCAGACCAAACTGCAAAGCAATAAAATCCCAAGCCATGAGCCACCTCTTACCTGCTTTTAATGACCGTACAACATGTCTCTGCTGATGGTGAGAGGTTTATTGCTACAGGAAAGTGCTTCCTTCTGCCTCCAACAAATAATGCAATGGCCATCTCCCAACATGAGACTCTACCCTGCCTTTATCTGGAGGCTCAATGGCAGCAGGTCCCCCTGCAGGTCTACCAGATGGGGTGGCAGCCAAAAGTCCTTGGCCAGCTACCTTTATGGGAGAGGATGTTTGGAGCCTATCTGCCCTCCCGGGGGCTGTACTGGAGGCAATATTCGGGTGCTGGAGCTGTGAGCAGAGCTTGGGCAGCTCTGCCTTGTCCAGGAAATGTGTGCTGGACTGAAGGAGAACATCCCATGGCGTGGATGAAGCCTCCAGGTGTAGTCAGCCTGGGTGATAACCCCAGGAGATGTTCAGATGCACAGGGATTTTGGCTGTAGAGGCAGCAGGGCTGCGTGCTTGGGGTATGGCTCAGAATGTGCCTTACACCAGGGATTGTATTTGGCAGGAAAAAGGTGTCCAAGAAAATTCAGACACTGAAGCGAAGAACCTTAATAAATGGGATTTAAATAATAGATTTAGCTGAAAATCCCCAGAAGACGGATTTTTTATCCACACATCAGGTGCTATAAGCTTAGAAAAAGATAACAAAATGTTCCTCAGACAGAAAACGTTGAGTTTCTGCTTTAATTGAAAAATCCTATGTGGTGTTGATATTCCTAGAGAGATGGTATGTTAAGAAGGTGTTTACACTGAGAGATGTATCATCACTATTTTGGGGTAAATTAGATTAAAGTGTTTTGCAGTTATCCCCATGTATAAGAAGAGAAATTGAAAGTTAACATTGTACTTAAAAGAAGTGCATGCAGTTCACTGAGGAAATCCTGACTCTGCTCTGCCATAACACACAACCATCGACTGAGTATTAGAGAGGAATTGTAGCTTTCTGGGCCCATAATCAGATTCATCTGTCTCTTCTTCACGCTGTCGTGGCAGAGCAGAATTAAGAATATTTGCATGCCTTAAATTGAGTCTTTCTGCTTTAATTGTGTAATTATGGGAATCACTATTTAGGGATCCATAGTTATGGCTGTGTTGAATTTTGCACTTCAGGCAGGCACACAATCTCTCTGTTGAAGAGCATTCCCTGCAAAATCCCAGCATCTACTTTTTGAGTCTGGAATACATGTGCTGGGTATGTATTTGCAAATTAATTAATTAACTTATCAGTTAAAACTAATTAAATGTCGGTCCTTTAACAAATCTAATGCATTGTGTCAGACATGTCTTTTTTTCCCGGAGATCCTATTAACCCACTAATGCAGACCCTGCAACCTTTGTGTGTAATTAATACTCACTGAAATCTTACACATTTCACTCGGCGAATTTATTTTAAAGTGAGTGTTTCTTTACAAGATTATACTTCATAACTGAAAGTTTATTAAGCAAAGCTGGTTTGCAAGGTTATCCTTCAGTTTCCCAACCCATAATCTGTTCTGAAGTCTCTTCCACCTAAGCATATACTATTTTCTTTCTAGAGGGATCTTTTATTCTGCTGCTTAACTTACTAGGAACTACCATTCTAACTCTTTGCTGGGGCATCCATGCTGCTCTGCCAGTGTGAAGCTGCATGGAGCAACCATCTCAGGAGCTTTGTTGCTGCTCTGGAGCAACGTGAAGCAGCCAGACACATGGGTGAGTCAGGCCGTAAACATTAATTTGAATAATCATAGAAGCACAGAATGGCTTGAGTTGGAAGGGACCTTAAAGATCATATAGTTCCAACGCCCCTGCATGGGCAGGGACACCTCCCACTAACCTGTCTTTTAAAGTCATTATAACACCCTAGTACATGGCATGTGAGCCATGGGATGGGCAGTTGAAGAAGTGAAAGATTTCCAGGCTATTTTTTACCATCACAAATAAAATATACTAAATACATGACTGAAATGGTATAATGAATTTTATTAGCACTCATTTGGGGTGCTCCAAACCATCCACTCACAGCTTCCCTGTGCCACAGTAATGTGTCCACCCCGGGTACACGCCAGTAAAAGCCTTTGTGCTGCCCACTGCAGACAGAATCACCTCTGAGAACAGCCCGTAAACGACCATGGGCTTATTCAAGACAAAGAGCCTTACCAAAACGTAACATATTGTCATTTATAATCCCACCACAGCTGCTGACCCACCTCAGGTAAGTGCGGGCTGTGCTCAGTCCAGTTGTGTGGCTGGCAGAAAATCCTGGATCCTTGCCAAACGGCACTTGGTAAAACTTGGGATGTCTCTAACAGTAGCAATCAGACACTACTCAGCTCTCACTGAAGTTTGGTCCCCCTCAGAGATGAACGGAGAGGAAAAAAAAAAAAAAGGTACAATTGAGCAAGTCAGAAAAGGGCACATTTAAAAATGCATTTTAAAAATGAAGTGGCAGCATGTAGCTCTGCTCCTTGACCGAACCGTGCTGGGTTTTGGCTTTGATCATGGCAGTCCCACTCTCTCCCCAGGCACCTGTGCTCTAGCAGCAAGGAGGGATTTTTGGCCCTCACCGTGAAGCGGGGCTGGCAACCCCAGCCCACCATGGGAGGGAGCAGCTCCTTGGCTGTGCCAGGAGCCCCTCGTTGCCAGCCCCTCTCCCGGTCTCGGCCTTCATCCTCCCGCTGCGCTGCCGAGCCCGTGCTCGTAAATTAACAAATTGCAAATACAACATTAAATAATGGCAAACGCATACTAACAAACAAACAAATAAATATTTCCAGTGCTTTATTAATAGAATTTTGACAGCTTCATTAGGTTGGTGAAATTTCAAGATACTTAATGAAATAATGCTTCATCCCTTGGCTTGTGATATAAATTTTAATGAAATGCACAATTCCAATTCATCACCAACAAACTGTGATGCTCTGCTCAGAAAGCACTATCATATTGCCAGGGTTTTTATTTCACTGACATTATGATCTTAACAATTTTATTTTAAGAGTTAGAATGGTAGCTCCTAATAAGTTAAACAGCAGAATAAAAGATCCCTCTAGAAGGAAAAAAGTATATGTTTAGGTGGAAGACACTTCAGAACAGATTATGGGTTGTTTTATATTCTAAATATGACACATTAATATCCAATCATTTAATACTATAATTTTTTTAAACTTCCTTTCACTGAAAGATGATCTTTATTTCTCTGAAAATTGCCTAGTGGAATCCCCACTTGCGCAAATGATAAGTGACTGCCGCACACCAAGAGCTAAATGCTCCAGAGCTCAATGGATCTGCCCTTAAATGAACAAAGTAAATGGAAAAAAATTAAGTAGAATTAATATTATTAAATATAATAATATAAATTATTAGTAGTATTCTATTAAGGTCAGATTAATCCCACTACAATTCAATTGGAATAATACATGCAATTTATGCAATCACAAATGTTTTAACATTTAAATTACCTTTTTGGCATTCTGGAAACCTGTATTTTACATTCCGGAGCAAGGCAAACACTTCTCCGTGCCGAGCCCAGACCCCCCTCCCCGGACCCGGGCTTCTCCCGGAGGGGCTGCTCCGCTCCCCGGGGCCGAACCCGGCCCCCCCCCCCCCCCCTGCCGAGCGCCTCGGACCCAACTCCCCGGGCTGAGCCCCCCGGGCCGAGCTCCCCGGACAGACCGTCCCCCGGCCGGGCCCCCCTCCCGGCAGAGCCCCCGGGGGCGGGGAACGGGGCCGGCCGCGCCCGGGCAGCGCCGAGCGGCTCCCGGCCCCCTCTAGGGGCTGCGGAACGAATCGAGGTGTGGAGGGCGGTGGCGGGCTCTGATCCGGATCTGGGCGCTGGGTTTAGGTGCTGCACTCTTGGGGTCCGGCTCCGGGGTGCCCAAGGGACGTGGGATCTGTGGCTGCTGCAGCGCTGTGAGTGATTAGGTCAGAAATAGTAACCGGCGAGACCGTGAAGCAGCTTCCAGTACCTGACTACAGGAAAGCTGGAGAAGGACTTTTGACAAGGGCAGGGAGTGATGGGATGAGGGAGAAAGGTTTTAAGGTAAAAGAGGGGAGATTAAGGTGAGACATTAGAAGGAAATTCTTCACTTTGAGGATGGTGAGACACTGGCCCAGGTTGCCCAGAGAAGCTGTGGCTGCCCCATCCCTGGAAGTGTTGAAGGGCAGGTTGGATGGGGCTTGGAGCAACCTGGTGTAGTGGGAGGTGTCCCTGCCCATGCCAGGGGGCTTGGAACTGGTTGATCTTTAAGGTCCTTTCCAACCCAAACCAGTCTGTGATTCTGTGACTTATAAACCCGCATGCCTGGCTCAGCCCACAGGGAACGAGATGCAGCACGTTTGCAGGGATCAAGGTCCTGTGGCCAGGAAGTTCTGGTCTCCGCATCTCTGCCCCTCCGTTTGTACTGGGCACCCCTGACAATGGTATTTAAAAGTCATGTAGATGTGACATTTAGGGACACAGTTTATTGGAGGACTTGGAGGTGTTAGGTTTACAGTTGGACTCAATCTTTAAGATCTTTTCAACCCATGAAAATGGTATGACTCCAAAACACAAGCATCTGGTCAGTTTGCACAGGCAAGGACCAGTGTGTCTTGGTATTTGCTAAAAAGTCAGGCTCATGTTGCCTTACACAGTTGATGCCTTTGGGGAGGCATCAAAAGCTCAAGGTCCCCAAAGCTGCTGGTTTGAAAACCCACCTCCAAGCAGGGAGGTCCATCAGGTACAGAAGACCCATCTCACAGCTCCAAGATGTGCAGCGTTGCCATCAGCTGCACCTGCAGCAAGTGGAACTGAAACCTGCTCTGAAATTCTTTGGATTTATCTGGATTACCCAGTGAATCATAGAATCATCAAGGTTGGAAAGGACCTTCAAGATCATCAAGTCCAACCATCCACCCTATGACCCCTAGCCACTAAACCATCTCCTGAAGCACCACGTCTACCCGTTTTTTAACACCTCCAGGGGCAGTGTCTCCACCACTTCCCTGGGCAGCCTGTTCCAAGGCCTCACCACTCTTTCTGTGAACAAATTGTTCCTAATATCCAATCTGAACCTCTCCTGGGGCAACCTGACCCCATTTCCTCTTGTCCCATCGCTGGTCACTAGGGAGAGGAGGCCAACACCCACCTCACTACAACCTCCTTTCAGGGAGTTGTAGAGAGCAATGAGCCTCCTCTTCTCCAGGCTGAACAGTCCCAGCTCCCTCAGCCTCTCCTCATAAGACCTGTTCTCCAGACCCCTCATCAGCCTCGTTACCCTTCTCTGCACCCTCTCCAGAACCTCGATGTCCTTCCTATCCTGCAGTGCCCAAACTGCACACAGGGCTCACGGGGCAGCCTCACCAAGGCTGAGTAGAGGGGCAGCATCACCTTCTCCTGTTGGTGACATTATTCCTGATGCAGGCCAGGATGCTGTTGGCCTTCTTGGCCACCTGGGCACACTGCTGGCTCATGTTCAATCAGCACTCCCAGGTCCCTCTCTGCTGGGCAGCTCTCCAGCCACTCCTCCCCAAGCCTGGAGCGTTGCCTGGGGTTGTTGTGGCCCAAGTGCAGGACCCGACATTTGGCCTTATTGAACCTCATACAATTGGCCTTGGCTCATTGATCCAGCCTGTCCAGATCCCTCTGCAGAACCTCCTGCCCTCAAGGAGATCGACACTCCCACCCAACTTAGTGTCATCTGCAAACTTACTGAGGGTGCCCTCTGTCCCCTCATCCAAAGTCATCAATAAAGATGTTGAACAGGAGCGGCCCCAGCACTGAGCCCTGGGGACACCACTCATCACCATGTGGTGATCAAATGGAACAGCTTGACAAAAATCAGCAACTTTTCATTTCAGTAGATACAGCTGATGTCCAAAGCAGTTGTCTTTCCTCCTTTTCCAGTAGCTGGAGAGAGGGAAGGCTCTTTGAGACATGAACCATCTTATGTGATGTTTGTGCAAAGACTGGCAGGGAAGCCCTGTTTCCAAGGGAGATCTCCTGATACAGTAGAAATGCAAAAAATAAATCAGACAGTAGTAAAATTGTTCATCAGAGGGAGTTTTGTGGCTGTCTGTGGGTGCAGGATCCACCTTCCCTCATTTTGCAGCTAGGAAATTGCTCAAACACCATAGAAGGATGGTGCCACAGTTGTGGGCATAGAGATTGAATCCTGTTCTCAGCATTTTGTAAGCTCCTTGTGTGCCCACGGGCTGTTGTCTCATGCTGGGTCTGTGTAGGAACATCATTAAACACCTGCAAGGGCCCTGTACCCCACCACTGACCCTCCTTCCACCCATAGTCCTGGGGCACCTGAGCTGCTGTGGCTCAGGGACAAGGCTGTCCATGGCTGCAGTAGGGTGGAGGTCAGTACAGGCTGGGAAACCTTTTTACAAGCTCAGGTAGACTCTTGGGCACAGACATGGTGCTGGTGGTGCCATGGCTGAGGCTTCACTGCCAGTGGGACCCATCCTACTTGTAGGCAAACCCTCTGCTTGGTCTGTGTGAGCAGCTGTGGAGACCTCCTCCACCAGTCCTGTTCTCTGCTCCATTGCTTCTTGCAAGGATAAATGTATCAGAGCCTGGGAGGGGTTCAGCTATTTCAACAATGGTGGTTAGACAAATAACCTCCGGTTTAGATTACAAATAATCATAATTCTGTCTGCTTTTTACAAAATGCTCTGCAGCAGCAGGCCCTCAGCCAGCAGCTGTCCTGAGATAAAATCTATACAAAGCAAGAGGGGGAATTTGCCACGATTTTTAGAGACGTGCTTTTTAAATCTTGTAAGTACGATGGCAGAGGACAAGCTCAGGAACAGTGGAAATATGTGGCACAGTTCAGAGCCATGACCAGGGGTGGGAAGGGCTGTATTTCAGCCCACCTGTGCAATGGCCACTGCACCTTGTGCAACACGACCGTGAAGCCCTCAAAGGAGAAAGTCTTCTGTAGGCTCTCTAAATTTCAGCTCCCTCCAATGCCCTGAGGAGCTTATGGGCTGCTTGACCAAGATAATGACACTCAGACATTTTTGGATCTTCTCTGTGTCACTGTTGCTAATTTCCTGATCTAATTTTATCATTTTAATCATCTTTTCAAGTAGTCAGTATATACCTCGATTAAGGTTATTTTCTTGATAATAGCAGCTCTTATTATCTGTAACTCATCAGCCAGATTTTTCTTTCATGCATTTCCTTCCCTTCTCAATTTTCTACCACTCAGAAATGTTACATTGTCTTCGTTTCTAGTTTTTCCCTTTTTTTTCATTTCTTTATATGCTGTTTCTTTTTCTAATTGCTGCTTCCATTTTCACCTAGAAAGACCTCAAAATCAAACACCATTTTTTAAGATTGATAGTGGGAATCTAACTTTTTTTGCCAGGTTGTGAACTCTTAGTGGGAACTTTGCATTTTTCACTCATTCACACTTTTTTATTTTTCTTCCCAGTGAGTTTCACTCGTGTCTTTATTCAGCTTTACAGATCTAGGGAGAAGCACCAGGTATATATTACTGGTCGGGACTGTCTTTTATTATCCTATAATTAATGTAATCAGGTCATGATCACTGGTCTCTAGGCAACCACCGATTTCTAGTTCAGTGATCAATTCATCTTTATCCATCATAATAAGATCTAAAATAGAATTACCTCACGTTAGGTGCCATTTCTTCTGTTAGAAAATTATCATATATAATTTTTAGAGATGCCACTGATGTTTTATTACTGCCTGCAGGAGGTCCCCAGCAGCCACCTCCCACAATAATGTCCCGTGGAAAAGGGGAAGTTTTCTTTTGATGCCCTATGGGCAGGTGCACCCACCACGGGCTACGATGGCACATGCCAGGCACAACCAGCCTTTCCCACCATGTTCCTTAGCATCTTGCACCATCCACATCTTATTGCTCATCCAAATAGCTGGAGTTGCTGCTTCCTCTCCTTTACGGCCAGAGAAGATCACAGAATCACAGAACCATGGAATCGCCGTGGTTGGAAAAGACCTCTAAGATCACTGAGTCCAACCATCAAGCCAGAAAAAACCCATCCTGCCTACTAGAGCATGCCCTGAACTGCCATGTCCACACATTTTTCAGCACCTCCAGGGATGGTGACTCCATCACCTCCCAGGGCAGCTCATTCCAGTGCCTGACTGCTCTTTTGGTAGAGAAATTCTTCCTAATATCTAGTCTGACCCTCCCTTCATGCAACTTCAAGCCATTTCCTCTAGTCCTGTCATTATTTACTTGGGACATGAGGCAAATACCCACCTCACTACAACCTTTCAGGTATTTTTACAGAGCTATAGGGTCTCCTCTCAGCCTCCTCTTTTCCAGACTAAGCAATCCCAACTCCCTCAGCACCTCCTCATAGACCTTCTCTAGACCCTTCACCAGTTTAGATGCTCTTCTTTGGATGCCAGAACTAATTCTTCTCTTTATATTCCTTCCTACCTTGCTTGAATATGCTCATGACCCCTGCTTTTCTTCTTATGGAGAAGATCCTCCCACCCTTCATAAGACCCTCCAACTTCTTGTGCAATGCCAGGCAAGCACCAGCCTGTGGGGGTGAATGGAAGAGCTGCAAAACTGGGCCCCCACCAGGATAAGAATCCCATCCAGCCCAGCTGTAATGTGTTAAGTCATAAAGATGCTTTGAAATGTTTCTGATCAGTCAGGGTAATTCAAAACTTTGAGAAGTGTAATGAAAACTGGTGATTTAAAAAATCAATCTTATTGAATACAACTGACTTTTAAATCAACATTGTCATTATATTTCTGTCCATTATTATTTCCTCTTGGTTGGTTTTAGACTGAAAAAAGGCTGATTGCCTTTTTTCTTTGGAGCTGAGATTGCAACTCATATCTGCGGAGATCCTGGGAAATAATTCCTGTTCCTGTTTGGCATATTTGAATGATGCTGTAAGTGAAATGGTAAATAAATCCATGATACTCCATTTCACAGGGAGTCCTTTGTTATCAGCACAACCAGGGCTGGAGCAGAGCTGGTATCTCCTACAGTCTTGAAGACCACAGTACATCTGCTGAAGCTTTCTGTTCTAATATGGACAGGGACACGTGAGGTCCTGGGAGGTGAGGACCACATCTGGGCTCTCCAGCTTCCAGAAGGTGGGTCCTCCTACAGCCAGTGGATACCAATCTGCAAGGTATCTGTTCTGGATGTCCAAGGAGTCAACATGAACACGTCACCCACTTCTACTCATGATAATTATTGCACCACACCTTGGCAGCCCTATGGTGGGGTTGTCCCTTGCTCCAATGTTGTTAGACATCATGGTGGGTCCTGTGTCCCCCCCAGGGGCAGAGTAAGAGGTGGGTCTCTGCCCTTGAGCCTTGCTCTGTCTCAGTGTCCTGCTGTCAAATGGAAATACTAAAAATCAGCTTCTTGTGTGGGACTCCACCAGGAGGAATTGTCAAGACTGATTCAGTCTGCCTGAGCGAAGGGACAGGAAGATAGCTGGACAAAAAAGAATTATAATTATTTGAAAATCAATAACTGTCTGAAACAGCAATCAATTAACCTGGAGACATTTCAAAATGGGACCTCTACTGACTGAGCAACTGAGGTCCAAATGATGACTTAAAACTTGCCCTGGATAACCTTAAATTGCCTTTCACTCCAGGTTCACCACAGTCAGCAGCCAACCCTGAATCACCAGTGGCCCCAGATTCAGGGGTGGCCAACTCTGGGAAGAAGAGGATTCCCACTTGGTCAGGGCTGTCCCAGGTCTGTCATTGCAATGGAAGGACTGGAGACACCCCTACAGAGAAATTAAGATGCACATGGAGAGGAGCACACCTTGCAGGTGAGGACTTGGCTTCTTGTTCAATGGAAGAAATCCTAGAAGGAAATTTTAGGGCATTTGGATTTGTAGACCCTAAACAGAATCAAGCTGGATCATGTCTGCTGCAAAGCTGAGTTGTTCTTAGGGGCTCCTGGAGGCAAATGACCTCTCACAGAAGGCTGGAAAATTGGCTGGTTTAGTTTTTAACCGTAACATGTTTCTAGGAAGGGCTGAATAAGCCTGAGGGCTGTTTTCACAGATTAAAAAAAAAAATAATAATAATAATAATTCACAGGTGTGACCCTCTGTGGACTGACTACATGAAAATTGCAAAAACAGTCTTTAAAATATTCAGCAAACTCTTCTCCAGAGCCTCTGCTGTGTACCCTGCTGGACACCAGAAGCACTAAAAATGGAAGAAGCCCAACAGTTGACCTAAGGTAGAGGCTGTGCTGGGATGTCCCTTTTGCTGCTGCAAATTCTTACCCCACTTTCTGCAGTCGCTCAGGTTTTTTCTGCCAGGGGGAAGGTCATCTCCAGGTGCAGCAGTAGACACGCAGCTCACAGCACATCCACACTGTGTGTGACCAACCCTCTGCTTCGGGTGCCATCTCGTGTCACACTCTCCCCTCTGCCCCCTCCATTCCCTCCCTGGAGCTCTGCCTTGTCTCCCTGGCAGGTGAAGCCATCCCTGCTCCTGCTTCCTGCTAAGTTTGTAAAGTACTTGAGGATCCAGTGACATGTGTTGAATATTTAAACCTGGGAAGAGGGAAAAATGAGCAGGTAGCTACCAGCTGCTCTCCTCTCAAGGAGCCCGCATGGTCCTCTCTCCCATTTGACATTAAACTGGGATTATTTTTTTTTCCATTTGATTTCTCTGCAAAGAAAACATGGGGACAGACAGAAAGGAATGTTGCAAAGAGCGTATTGTTGCCTTTTAATCCAGCAACCTAAGTAAAATTAATAGATTTAACCCCAATTTTTTTTATCCTGATAGTCTCTGGTGAGTCCCTTACTGTTTCCTCAGGGCTTGAATTATGGTGCAATAATTCAGGCTGAGTTGCATGCTCAGTGCTTGGCTTTCAGCCTTGTGCCTGACAATGCTCCAGGCATGAATTATTGTACCATAATTCACACCTTGTCATATCTTATTGCCGGAACATCCCCTAAATGACAAAGCTGGATTAATTAAGTAGAAATTCAGTCAAAACTTGGGAAAGGCAGTTGATGGCAGGAAGGATCATGTACTTAGAATCTTCATCTGTGTCATTTCAGTCTGGAAAGGAAGAACCTCAAACAATTAACACAGAGGAAGAAGTTCATACATCCATGTTTCAGTGCCTATATCTGTAACTATCTTCTCCAAGTAGAGACAGATGACTTTTCCAAACTAGACTCCTGTTTGTGGTCCAGATGTATTGACCAGCTGGTCCACAAAAGGCTTTTCAGCAGTCTAGGTTCCCATGCAGACCAAGCAGTCTGCTTCACAGGGACATCAGCAGCCAGTTGCATGGAAAAGATTCTCACAAGGTGGTCAAAAGTCAGCAAACCCCTTCACAGACACGAGCAACACAATTTCCAGCGTAATCTCTTCTGCACACACTCCTCTTCCATCATGCCTGCCACAAGTCCCTTCTGCCAGAAGACCTTTGATGTGCCTCCCTGTCTCCCAGGGCTCACCCACGAGAGAAGCCTCACAAGCCACCAGCCCCATGTGCCATGGCAGGATGGAGCCCTGAGGGTCAGACCGTGCTGAAAACAAAGGTGCAGCTTCACCATCACTGTGGCTGAGCATCCCACCCTCCTGCAGCCCAGCTCTGCCACTGCCAGGGTTGGTGTCACACGGCCACCCCTCAGAGGACACAAGCACAGCTCCTGGCTTCTCAGTGAGCCATGTGTCCTTGGGAAGGCACAAACCTGCCTGGTCCAGGGAGCACATCACTTCATTGCAGCCTGAGCTCATGGGAAGCCTCCTTTAGGGAAAACCAGATCTAGGGAGGAATGGATATTTTGACAAATATGACTGAAAAATCAGCAGGCACTGGAAGACATCTCGAGGGGGCGAATCCCAGAAAGTCCTTATTGCTCTCTACAGCTGCCTGAGAGGGGGTTGGAGTAAAGGGGGGGTCAGTCTCTTCTCCCAGGGAACAAGTGATAGGAAAAGAGGAAAGGGCCTCAAGTTGCACCAGGGGAGGTTTAGATTGGATATTGGGAACAATTTCTTCCCCAAAAGGCTTGTCAGGCCCTGGCCCAGGGTAGTGGTGGAGTCCCCATCCCTGGAGGAATTCAGAAGCCATGTAGATGTGATTTAGTGGTGGCCTTGGCAGTGCTGGGTTAACGGTTGGACTTGATGATCTTTAAGGTCTTTTCCAACCAAAAGACTTCTATGATTTTATGGCTGTAAGTCTCCCCTGGCTGGGCACAGTGAGCCAGCTTGCTGCAGACAGTGCAGAGATCTTTCTGCACAGAGTGTGCTAAATGCAGCCACTCTCAGAAGCAACATCTTGCTGGTGTTTGGGCTAGTCGAGAGGAATCATGGCCAAACATCTAGGTGCTTAAAACAGCACCAAGCATCTTCTGAGAGTCAGATCATTCACACCCCTAATGCCCACCGCAGTTTCCAACATTTCAGTTGAAATACTGCTTTCTGCTGAGCCAAATCATGCAGAAAGCAGCTTGTGTTCAGATGGTTTGGGTTGTCCTGTCCCCCATTGCTGCTCTTCCAGCTCTCCCTGTGCTCCTTGCAAGGTAGGAGCTCACTTTCAAATGGTTGAAACGGTGAAAAATGTGGCCACTTCCCCAGGTACTGGTTCCTGCCCATTGACCAACCCTGCTAGACACTGAGGCAGTAGAAAGGCTCTCAAATCCACTGCAGGCAAAGCAAGTTGAGATGTGTCTTTCTGCCCTCAGAGTGGCACTGGAGGGACAAACAGGGAGTGACAAGTGTCTGAAAGTGGCAGGATCTTCACTTGGAGTAGTTCAGTTTCTTCTGCAGGAACAGGGCATGTACTGCTCAAGAGGTCTTGTGACAACAACCAGTGGTTGAAATTTAGCCCCTGGACTTCAGAGTGGATTTTGCAATGCTGTGGTAGATGCCCACAGTGCAGAGCTCTGAGGCTGGGACAGGTAGGAGCACACAGACCAAGCACTGGGCTGCCTCCTTCAGTGGGAATCACAGAAACGTTTTGGTTGGAAGAGACCAAGATCATCAAGTCCAACCATTAACTTAGTTTATCAAAGAGCAGGATATATCTTGGACTTAACTACCTTCCTCAGGACTGCAGACAGGCACTTTGATGAAACAGGCTCCAGTCTGTGCTGAGACCCAAATCTTACATGGTTTCATCTTAAAACCAGAGGAGCAGACACAGTGCCCACCCACTGGCTTCCAGCTCAAGAGGTAAAATGCTGTATGTAGCACAGGTCAAAATCCACCAGCTTCCCCAGGTTCTCATTTGCCAGGACATTTATGCTGCCCTAAGTTAAAAAAGGAGCTGGAGAAAGTGCAGGCCAGCCTGTCCTGGCTGGCAGCTGGGCACAGCGCAGGACTAAGGCAGTATTTGAAAAAAAAAGGCATCACAAATAGATGATATGGCAAAATCAAGAGCCATTTGGCTGACCCCACCCAAGGAGGCCACTTCTGACTTGCACGTGGCCACCAGTGCAGATGGCAGCAAAGTGCCCTATGCAGTGGGGCATGGCTCACCTCAGGATGTCTCCAGTTGGTCACAGCCCAGACCCCATGGAAGCTCCAAGCCAGCTCTGCACTGACTGTTAACACAGCAGAAGGCAACAAGTTCAATGGAGGCACATCTCAGAGAAGTCAGAAATCCCACCAGCTGGCACACAGGCTGCATCCAGCTGGCAGAGGCAAGAGAGTGGAGCCCTGAAGAGGTGAAGACAGCCAGGAATCCAGGCACCACGTCACCCTGGCAGGTCTGGCAGTGTTTGTGCTAGCACAGGGATCCAGCTCAGTGCTTCCCTGGTGGATGTGAGCACCTCTAAAGCACCTCCAGCAGAAGTGTAAGTTGTGTTTACTGTCAACTGGGAATAAACATGTATTACCATTAGTTATCCATTCATTCATAGGCTAGTAGCCAGTTAAGCTAGCTTGTTTTTTAGACTCAGATCCCCCTGCCATTCTGGATTATTATAGTAACAACCATTGCCATGCGTGCTCCTGCACACCACCACCTGAGGGGAGCACAGCACAGCCTGCAACTACCCTGCCCCTTCCCTCACACCTCGCTGAAGACCTGGTGCCAAAATACCTTAAACTGCCATGAAACCAAACAGTAGCTGATATGTTAAGTCTAGAAACCTTCTAGGAGAGCAGCTGTCCTGGGCTTGAGGCAGACCTTCCCACCAGCCAGGGTGAACCAGGCTGAGCAATGTGGTGGAGAGAGGCTGCAAAGAGCTTTGAGCAGGTGAAACAAACCCTGCCAAACAACCCCAGCTGTGGCACACAGCCAGCTAATTTTTTTGACCACAAAGAGCACTTTAGCCTGTTAAAATCCCCTTTGGGATATTCTATGGGCCTGTCACTGCAAGAAAATAGACTCTTTCCTCCAAGATTGTTGACGTAGCTTATTACTGAATACTCGTCTGTTTGCAGATGTTCTATATTTTCCTGACATGAAGTTTCTTAACATCCCTTTTAAATTGTCTTTATGCTCACAATGTTGATGCATAATCTCTTTTTTTCCTTGAGAAGTTACTGTAAGTGCCTGGTGCAATGATGAGATGAAAGCCTTCTTTGTGTTCCTGCCAATCCAGTTTGTATGCCTCTGTTTGTCACCTGCAGATAAAAGCTCAGGGATGTTGTTTGGAGCTAGCTGATGCAGTAGAGACTCCACTGGAGGCAAGGACAGGAGGAAAATATTAGCAAAGCAACCACCTACTTCTTGACAATCCCAGCACCTGCCATTGTGGAGCTTTGCCCAAACAAGAATCCCTACCTAAAGCCTCTTAGGGTGGCTTATGAGAAGACATTATGCTTCAAAGAGGGCACACACAAGGCCAGTCCTGTAGCTTAGCAGATGAGCAGGAGCTCATTAAGCTGCAGTAATTGGCAGGTCTGTGTTTACACAGATCTCAGCTGGAGCACCACATTTGGTCAACCATTATTTTTCCAAACAGAGCACATGCCAAAAGGTTTTGAACTGGGTCAAGCTGATGAGCCCCAGTCATACAGACCATTGTGTGGCTGAGAAACATCTTTCCATGATGAAAGTCTTGCCTGTGAAGCCTTTCATTCAGTGTGGGACCAAGTTGCCTTTGCTTATTTTTAGCCATTTAGAAACTGGTTTAAGCTAAAGCAAAATCCTACCTTTTTGGGACAGGCACAAGGATGAGCTGAATGGCTCATCTGACATGACAACATGGCTGTGTAGGCACACTAATGTTGGTTTACATCCCAAGTCACCCATGTTGTGACTAGGGACAGCTGAAGCTTTGTCTGGTGGTTCCTCTGACCCTTCTCATCCTCCATACACCACAGCACCCTTTTCATCACCATCTGCATCCACTTGCTTGCCAGGAAACCCCTTCATTGCTCACCCATAGATCAGGACAGTCCCTCAGTACCTTCTCTAACAATGTCTCCCATGGCCACTGAGGGGGTGGCCAATAAACCCCTGATTAAAAATATTATGTCCATAGGAACAAACCATTTGAAGAGAGAAGAAACAAGAGGAAGACTGTTTTTCAAAAGTCTTATAATCTTATGGCCATACAGACAGAACCTTCACCCTCTCTAGAAGGTAAACTTTTAAACACCACCAGACTACTCTTTGGACTGGTAGAGATAAATCCATCACCAAGCCCAGTTAGCACCACTTGAAGGCACTGCTGTGTTCAGCTGCTTGCTCACCAGCCAGAAAGTCCTATTCAGAGGCTTTCCATCTCTTCTCTCTCCCCGTGGCCCACTGTCTGTTTGCCAACATTTTAAACAATTCCCTACTGTGTGTGTTCTGATGGGGTTATTCTGGACTATCTCTAGCCTGGTCCTGAGGCCCATGAGTGGATGGAGAGCACCAAGTGATGCTGGGACACGTTTTCTGGCTTAATTTCACTTGACAGGCCACCCCTTCGTGTGCTCTGAGTCCACTCTGCAAGGTGAGCCAAGTATTTGACTTAGGTTGCAGCAATTTGAGGTCTATCAGAAAGAAAATTGATCTGACTCACAGCGTGCCCAAACATTCTGTATTGGTGTGTGCATGTGGGGAACAGCAGGGACTAGAGAGACTTTTAGTTTAGCAGAGAAGTGCATGAAAAGAACCATCACCAGCAGCTGAAGTCAGTTAAATTTACCTTGGAAACCAGGCAAAAGTTTTAGCAATTAGTGCAATTAATCATTGGAATAAGCTATTTAAGAAAGAAATCGAGTTCTCTTTTTTTCAGTGCTTTTTACTCAGGACTGGGTCATTTCTGGAGATGTTAGTCCAACAACTCACTGGTCCCAACCCAATGGAAGTTGGGGTGAAATTGGGATGTACAGGAGGTAAGACAGAAACTCCTTTCTGATTTTGATTGCAGTGCTGAGCACAACCTCCTTCCTCAGTGGAAGGTCTCAGGCCAAGGGATTGTCAGCCAGACTGATCCCATCTGGGGGTGCTACCATGGCTCCCACATAACCAAGGCATAGCAGTGTGGTGGGACAGTCCCCCGTGGCCACATCCACACTGCTTCTAGTTTGCACACATTGTGCTATAGGAGAAATGTCCATGCAGATCTCCCAGCTCTCCAAGTCACACTAAGAATCAGCTCTTAGCTTGGACTATCAAATACAAACCTTGTAACCAGAGATACAGTTGGGCCATTTGCCCATCTACTCTGCTCTAGTGAGGCCTCACCTGGAGCACTGTGTGCAATTCTGGGCTCTCCAGTTCAAGAAGGACAAGGAACTACTGGAGAGAGTCCAGCACAGGCCACTGAGATGATGAAGGGACTGGAGCATCTGCCTGTGAGGAAAGGCTGGGAGAGCTGGGGCTGTTCAGCTTGGAGAAAAGGAGGCTGAGGGGGGATCTCATCAGTGCTTATAAATATCTACAGGGGGTGTCAGGAGGATGGGGTCAGACTCTTCTCAGTGGTGTCCAGTGACAAAACAAGGGGAAATGGTCGCAAACTGGTACACAAGAGGTTTAACCTAAATATGAGAAAATACTTCTTCACTCTGAGGGTAACAGAGCCCTGGGACAAGCTGTCCAGGGAGGTTGTGGAGTCTCCATACCTGGAGACATTCCAAACCCACCTGGATGTATTCCTGTGGGATCTGCTCTAGGGGATCCTGCTCTAGCAGGGGTGGGACTAAATGATCTTCAGAAGTCCCTTCCAACCCCCACCATTCTGTGAATTTGCACCACCTGTTGGGTTGCAGTTGATCTTCTTGGTTCATATGAAGTCCTTCTTGGGCATAAGAGAGGTGGTGAGAGTTTCTGCAGGGCTTCATACAGAACTCTGTAAATGTTTGGATTGGCCTGATTAGAGTGGGAAAATTTTTGAAGTCTTCCTTCATTTCCCTCTCAGATCTAATTGCATTAGCAAAATACCAACAGGATTCTGGAGGCAGTGAGAGGAGAAGAGTGTTATTTAACAACCACTGAAGAACAGAACAAAAAACATGGAGGGAGGGAGTCTTTATCTCAGACCTCCAAGAAAAATGTCACTCTTTGTGACTTCAGCAGAGATGATTAATGCAGAATAAAACTTCTCTTCAGAGAAGCATGTTCTTGAAGAAAGCTTGATGTTGGTTCAACATTCTTGACTGCAGTAAGCCACAAGGAGAAGACCTGGGTTTAGTGGAATATGGGATTCCTGTTCCTTTGGAAACTCATGCGGAAAAACAAAAAGAGCAAGAAAGGGAGAAAGTCCCCACTGAAGATCTCCCACCTCCTCCCTGTCCTGGTCTGGTGGCCAAGTCAGATGATGTACAACAAGAGCTTTACTGGCATGCCTTCAAATGGTCATACACCACTGGAGGCTTCTCTGAATCTCAGCTCTGACAATTGGGAAGGGACTGGGATTATGATATTTTTCCCTGGTTTGCTGGGAGAATCCTTATTGCCATCCATGTAGAGCAACCAGTCCTTCAGACCAAATGAAATACACAAAGATAAGTAGGTGTGTACACTGAGGACTGTAGAAACTGTGGAACCGGAAGGAAAGTTCTTCACCTGGGCCTGTCATGGTTTTTTTTATCCGTTCCACAATTTCTTCTTCTTTTCTTTCCCCAATTTATCACCTTGGGGGCCAACAAACGACACAAAAATGCTCAGCCCCATGGTTTTCTTCTCCTCTAGATCACTGCCCCTTTGCTGCCTGCTCCCACTGGGACCCTGCTGGGGGGGGTGAGGCACAACACAGACTCAAGGTTTTTAGAGCTGTTTGCATCGTGTGAAAAATGTAGGGTGTTGGGTTTTTTTTCCCAAGGTAGGAAAACAGTGTGTTTTCCCCTTCCCTCCTTGTGCAAATGTGGCCAAAATGGTTGCCCTCCAACTTTCCATGAAACAAAGTCATTCCAAGAGGAGAGTTTTGGGACAAGGTCTGAGTTTGTGAAGACAGAGCGTTTTCATGGAGGCTGAAATTGTAACTAGAACATTTGTGGCATGTGACCTGTGAAAGGCAGGGGTTAAAATTCGGGTGGGAATATCTCTGAATGGGTCACAGAACAAAGGCTGGTGATCACGTCAGAGGATTTAGGGGCAGGTCAGCACCTTATAACACAGAAAGAGGGGGAGACCTCAGCAGTGTAGTGACAGGCAGAAGGCTGGTGTGGGCTGAAGTGCAGGAGTGGGTGAGTCTCCTGGCAGAGTTTCTGGCCAGGAGCTTTTCCAAGCCTGTTTTTGTGCCTGTCACCAGCCTGAGTGGAGCATTTGTTGGGCATTACTGTCCCCAGGCTGGGCTGCACTGAGGGTGTAGGGTGGCCTGTCCCTACACCCACAGACAGGACTCCTGCTGTGATGAACACAAGTGAAATGGTCATTTAGGTCAGGCTGAAGTTTGGTCCAGGTGGTAGGATGGATAATACTCACAGTTTGGGTGATGCTTGTTTTGGGTCTTCTAATGAGGGTCTAACATGTTGATTTTCTTTGAGCTGCTTTATGCAGCAAGGTCAGTCAAGCACTGTTGCAAATCAACTTAAAGGTGCAGAAGCAGATAACTCTGGACTCCCAAATACTGAAAATAGCTGTCAAATCTCTAGCAAGGAGCAGAGCCTGAGTTCTTTAGCTCATCTTTGTCAACTCATGAAGCAGCGTCCATATGGAAAGGTGCTTCTTGCACAAGTTTGCTAAGAACTACTTGAGATGAATATAGGCCAACTCTCTCTCATTTGTTTTCTTTTGAATTATCCCAAAAATTTCTTTACAACTGTCAGAGCATTTGAATGTGGTCACTCAGTTGGCATCTCTGCAAACTAGACAGAGTATGAGCCTGAACTGACAGACCCGTGAGGAGGAGCAAGGGGTGCCCTGGGCTGGGGCACTGAGAGGGGACTGCAGGGCTGAGATGCCCAAGCTGTGAGGAATCCATAGCTGGGCAAACAGGAGATATTGGAGTTCTCAGATGTCTACCTAAGCACAGCAGAAGATCTTTGGGGGTGACAGGAAGGTGCCTGATTGCTGGTAATTTAGTCCCAAATCCATGTGACAGGAGAGGCTGTGGGATCAATGATGGTGGAGTATTAGTTGGGCACCATCCTCCCAGCTCCTTTCATAGAATGGTTTGGGTTGGAAGGGACCTTAAAGATCATCAGGTTCCAACCCCCACTGCCATGGGCAGGGACACCTCCCACCAGACCAGGTTGCTCCAAGCCCCATCCAACCTGCCCTTGAACACTTCCAGGGATGGGGCAGCCACAGCTTCTCTGGGCAACCTGGGCCAGTGTCTCACCACCCTCATAGTGAGGAATTTCTTCCTAATGTCTCACCTAAATCTCCCTTCTTCCAGTTTTAATCCATCCCCCCTTGTCCTCTCACTCCCTGCCCTTGTCAAAAGTCCCTCCCCAGCTTTCCTGTAGCCCCTTCAGGCACTGGAAGGTGCTCTAAGGTCTTCCTGGAGCCTTCTCTTCTCCAGGTTGAACAATCCCAACACTCTCAGCCTGTTGTCATAGGAGAGGTGCTCCAGCCCTCAGATCATCTTCATGGCCCTCCTTTGGACTGTTTCCCACTGGGAACACTGAGTTAGTCAGGACTTCAGTCCTGCTGCAAGGAACAGGCAGCAGCTCTGAATGCTGCATGAGGCCACTCTGCCTGCTTGGCTGGGCAGGGCAAGGGTGGAAATGCTGAGGGTGCTGCCCTGGGGTGAGCCAGGGAGCAGAGTGGACTCTCCATGGTGCCATTGCTCATGTGGAGAGCAGAAATATCCTGTGGGCTGATGGGTGGGAGAAGGACATTGGAGAACGCAGTGCCTGTGGGAGAAAGATGAAATGGATGGTGACTCACAGCTGCTGGACCTGAGACCCTGGATGGCTTAATAAAATCTCTCTTCACAAAGGGAGTTTCAGTAAAACAAATAGAAACTATGAGTGAGGCACTCGTGAGACAAAGCTGAAGGGATGTCAGGAGCTGGAGGGAGGTACTGGAAGATGTGGACTGAACCTCACCACCTGTGCAGGGCTTGGCATCCCCCCAGGGGTGAGGGCAGGACTGTGGTGCAGCAGCACTCGGTGTGCTGGCCCAGGGCTTCTGCAGGCCAGAAGGTCCCTGGTGGAGGGGAGAGTCCTTTCAGTCCCCCCCAGCTCACAAGCCTGCTGCCAAGCCTGCCCCTGTGGGGAACCACCACGTTTTTTAGAACAAAGTAAGGTTTTCATAAGGCTGTGCAGTCCCAGAAGCAAGTGCCTCAGGGGTGAGCTGCTCATGTTTGTGTTTTAATCCAGCCCTCCTGGTGACTTTGTAGCATATAACATTTTGCTCAGATATGTTAATTGAAATTTAATTGAAACTGGTTGGTTAGGAGCTCTCAGAGGTCTTAATGGCTGGAGAAATGACAGTCAACCAAGGGGAGCGTTGCACCACGAGGCAACAGACTGGGCTCATTAGGGCCTGGGCTTAATCTTAAAATAGTTATCAGTTCTCTGAAAGCAAGCATGGCAAAAATAGGTGTGGATTGTGGTTCATTTGGAAAAGAAACAAGCATGGATGGACAGGGACATGACCTGAAAGGGCCCAGAGAGACATACAGAAAGGGTTTGCCTCGATTTTTTTTCAGTGTATTGGAGGGAACAACATGAGGGCAAAGGGCTACCTGGGTGAGAAACCTGGGTGGACAGGTCTGAAAGCATAGAGAGAGCTGGTGAGAAGGTGGAGGTTGGTTTGCAGTGTTACATGGTTGCAGAAAAGGTTGCACAATTTGGGAATGCATCCTGAAGAGCCAGAAGAGAGAGCAGTGACTGTCCACCTAGGGAATCGGCTCCACCAGCTATATCCCACCAGTTGGGAATTTTTGGGAACTTACACTGATCCAGACTGGCAGTGTTGGAGCCATCAGACCAGGAGAAGCTTTCTGTGGTTCTCCATGGGGTGTCGATTCAGACTTGGAGGTGATGACTCTCACCATCCAGCCCTGGCTGCATCCCTCCCCACCAGCATCTTCCCTTCCCTTGTGTAGGACTCACTTCTCAGCACGTGTCAGATCTCTGGAGATCCCCAGGATGTAACAGCTGGCTGAATGCACAGGGAAGGTTACCTGGTACTGACATGCTGCTGCTGACATGTTTGAATGAAGTCCCCTTGTCCCTGGCTGCTTGCAGAACTGACACAAGGTTTTACAGCCACTGCATGACATTTGAAGTAAATAGAGTAGTTATGGAGCAGGATTACCCTGAAATTTGTTTCCATCCTATCATTGCTATTTGGTTGTCTCTGGGCATTAGCTCCACAATATAATAAGCAAAGCCTCTGAAATACCTTTGTGTGAATTAGGGTTCTATAAATTAACTGATTACTGATAAAGCCTAATTATAAATTAGGTCTTATTATCAGAAGCTTCTGAACAACACAGAATGAATTAAAGCTGCAGAAGTAGCAATATTTCAGTTAACCATGTGAACTCTGATAAATGTCTGACGAGAGGCTGTGCTGAGCACTGCTCCCTGCCCCAGCCCAGGGCACGAGTGGGAACTTCTACAAAAACAAGATGATGCCCTGGGACAGCTACAAACTCTTCTTTACTCCTTTCCTCACTGTTTGCCCCAGGAGGTGAAGTAATTTCTCATCTGGTTGCACTGATTTTGGACTGATAAAAAAAGGTGGAGTGGTTATTTTTAATTATAATACTATTCTTCAGCCTTTGAGTCATTCTCTCCCACCTGTCCCATGTGTCAAAAGCTTTTCCATAGAGGAGCACCCTATGGAATATGTTTGCCAGCTGTGGGCTGACAGTCACGAGTGGGTGACCATGTTGCAAGACCCTCATGCCTGGGAACAGTCCACTTTTCTCACTCTGGAGGGGTGGTTTCCTAAAAGAAAAATTCTGGCTATGAGTGAAGGTAGAAGTGAAACTCCTCAAGCACTGTCCTGACTTGCTCTGCAGCCATGGACCTGAGCAATGATCCTGATGGGTCTCCTACAAAGTATGATGTTCTCCTTCTAGGAAAAATGTGATCACTGTGAACCAGACTCTTCTCAATGTATTCAGTGGCCACCTGAGCAGATTTGTTGCCTAGAGAAGGCAGTCACCTGCCTGTGGGCAGGGAGGGGTGTGGTGGCTCATACCCTTCACCCATGGGAAGCAGAAGATTTTGTGTGTCCTGGTCCCCTTGTGCAGCTGTGAAGAGCAGGGCATCGCTTGATCCCCATGACCACTGCTCTGCTTCTCACTCACCACCTCCTGACAGCTCTGTTTTAACTTCAGGGTGGCTGTTCCCTGGGGGTGTTTGGCCAGTCTTGGTGCTGTAGCAGACCCTGATCCAGCAGTGCAGGAAAACATGCAGTTGCCTTGGAAAGTGCATGTTCTCAAGCAGGTGATTGCTGGATACCAGCTGGGGAGCAGCATCCAAGGCCTGTGAGTACACTGAGAAAATAACACCCATCTGCTCCTCCAGGATGGAAAAATCATCATTTGGCTTGTTAAGGAGAAGTTCCATGTAAAGCTGTTTTCATTCCTCCCCAGCAGAGCACGCAGATGGGATAGGATTGTTTTCATGATGACAAGGATTTGCTTCCTCTATTTGCCAGTGCAACCAAACATTTAATTATAAAAGCTCCTGAAATTAAGTAGATGCAAAAAATTAAGATGAATATGCTCATTTTTGCCTGTGCTGTGAAATCCTTTTACCCTGGAAGACTCATTTCATTGCAATACACTGTAACGGAACGTTAGCACTCACATAATGACCTTAAAACCTGCTTAGAATGCAGAAACAGGTCAGTGCTGTTCAGTCTCTTAAGAAAAGTTAAAAACCCCTAAAAATTGAGTTTACAATGGAAACACTTTAATTATAGGAGCACAACATGTGACACCATAATACTATGGCTCAGTGTACGGTCTCTTCCAGATTACAGACTCCTTAAAGGATATCCGTCTGTCTGAAGGTCACCACGATGTGTTGCTTTCCTTATTTTTCTGCTCTGAAGCATCTAGAGCAACAAAAATTCTCACTTAAGAGGACTGAGATTGCTGCTACCACGTAGAGTTAAACTGGTGCAGCTGAATCAATTCTGCCAATCAAAGATATGGTCCCAGTGACCTGCTTCAAATGAGCTTAAGTGTCTTCCTCGTTATCTCAGGCAAGCTGAGAGGTCTGGCTGATATGGAAAAAGGAGTAGCTGCTCCACCTTTCCTCAGGTTGACCTGAATCACAGAATCACCAAGGCTGGAAAAGACCTTTAAGATCATCAAGTCCAGCCTATGACCAACACCACCACACCGTCTAGACCATGGCACTAAGTGCCACATCCATCATGTTGACATGGCACCTTACACTAAATGGGCACAAGTCCAAGCACAGAGAAAGGGGCAGTCACTTGACATCCCATGGAGAAGAGGATAGAGCAGCCAAGGCTGTCTCCTCTGGTGAAAGGAAATGTGCTCCCCGAATCCCACAGGGAGACCTGGGGGCAAGGGCCTGACCTCAGAAGGCTGCACACCTCTATTGACCTCCCCCTCCACAAAGACACCAAGCAGCTGGACATAGTATGGGCCAATTACTGCCCAGACCACCAGTCTAGGGCTAAGGAAAATTGCCTGGAACAGCTCAGCTGCAATTGCCTCATCTTTCTGGAGGGAGAATTTACAAGGAAACATGGGGGAAAGCATCAAACAGCTGTCACTTTGACCCAGATGTTCATCTGAGATGGGGACTCCTTGGCCCCCCAGAACTGTGATGCCAAGGCTTGGTAGGGAGAAATGAGAGGTTGTGCTGGCAACGACTGCGTGGTGTAGGGGAAAAGGTGTGGGAGTCTTATAACAAGTGGGGGCAGTGAGCTTGCAAGACCTGCTGGGACACATCTGGACTGTTGTCAGGATGGCCTAGAGGTGCTTGGCCCCCTTGACAGCTTATACACTCACATGCCCTGGGGATGTGCTGGTTTCACCTGCTCTGCATGTTGACATGGGACACACATGCAGACCTGACCTCCCCCAGCCTGGCAAAATGAGTCAGTGGGTGCACCCTGAAATGGAGACCTGAGTTTGCAACAGCAAAGAGTGACAAAGATGGGCAGGGTCTTTGGGACATCCCTTGAAAAGGGGAGACCTTATTACCACATTCCAGTACTTAAAGGGGGGCTACCAAGAAGATTGAGACTCCCTTTTTACAAGGAGTCACATGGCAAAAACAAGGGGTGATGGGCACAAGTTGCTCCTGGAGAGATTCTGATTGGACTCCAGAAGAAAATTTTTCCCCATGAGAACAGTTAGAGATTAGAATAACCTCCCAAGGGAAGTGGTGGATTCCCCTACACTGGACAGTTGTAAGACTCAGCCTGACAGGGTGTTGGGCCATGTCATATCAACTATATCACTACCTAGAGAGGTTGGACCAGATGATCCTTGAGGTCTTTTCCCACCTGGCATTCGATGATTTTATGAAATGTCACAGCCTGTGTGCACACCCACTGTCTGATGGCCATGACAATAGAAATAATGCTCATTGTGGCATGTCCCCTCCTACCTACAGCAATGTTGAGCAGCACCAGAGCCCTGAGTAGGTATGTTTCAGCCTTCTTTGCTTGATGTTTATGTTAGAGGTGACCAGGGTCCAGCTGAGAGAAATGGCAAAGGAGCTGCAGTGCTCCTTGGTGTCAGAGTGAAAGATGCAGGTCTGCAAGGCCAGTGTGGAGCACCTCCACTTCTTCAGTCCTCCCTGAATCTGGAAACCTGGAGCAGGTTGTGGCAGTCCAGAGAGCCCACACCAGGAGAGCTGCCTGGAGCTTTTCCCTTTGCATCTCTCCTCAGCTGAGCTGCAGGAGGAAAATGTCACCAGCTGGCTGGAAACCCATCAGAGGCCATGGCACAGGGAACCCCGGACCTGGCTTTGAAACTGCCCTGTTAAATAATTAATTTCCTGGCAGCAGTGTCTCAGGATGAAGGCTTAACACAAGGGTGCCAAAGAAGTGATTCTGTGTGACAAAGCAGCTGGAAAATGCCAGAAGGGTTTGATCAATCTTCTTAATTCACCACTGAAAACGCAACATTTACAACAGGATGGTGAGGATGTCGAGCCACCTCAGTTTGCCTAGATCTTAAAAAGATCCTCACATGTTCCTCAAGGAAGGAAAACTCACATGAAGAAGCAATTCAGAGAAGCTTATGGTGCACCTTTCAGGTGAGGTGCAGAGAGATGACCTCGGAGGGCAGAACTCACCTACTATCAAAGAGCCAAATAATTTATATATCAATTTATAATTATTATGCTCCCTCCTTTGCCTCAGCCAATGGCCCATAGAGTTCTCAGGCAGCTGCAGTGTGCCAGGCAAGACTGGAGGGAACCCTGCAGTCAGCAGAGTGAAGACCCAAGAGTCATCAGTGATGCTCATGTGAGGGTTTTCTTAGAGGCATCAAAGACTGAATACAAAGCTGGCCAGAGCAGCTGCCTGACTTTTCTTCACAGCTTTCTGCTCTTTTTAGGCACATTGTGGCTTTTGTGTCACCCTAAGTCAGCAAAATATTGGTATTAGAGTCCACAGAGTATGGAGCAATTAGGACCACCTGTGAATGCAGTCAGGCTACTGTGCCTTTCCAACCTCCTGTTTCCAAGTCTTGTGGCTGGACACAGCTGAAAACCTTTTAGACTTATATTTCCCGGGCTCTGTCTCTGCTCCCAGGTGGGTTTCCTCTGAGTATATCACACAAATAGTGCAGCTAGCATCAAGTATCAGGAGAAAATACTGACTCCCTGCCCATCAAACAGGTCCTGGTGACCTTGCCTGAAGCTGCAATGGGCTCAGAGAGAAGCAGAGGGTTTGAATGCTAGGCTGAAGTTCCAGCATCTGTGTGCTGTAGGAAACTTGGGTCAGATACAATTGAACTCCCAGTACGTCTCTACAAACAGTTGTAAGAACATGTGGTTGATGTTTGTTGCCCAGAGAAGCTGTGGCTGCCCCCTCCTTGGGATTGTCCCAGGCCAGGTTGGATGGGGCACTGAGCAACATAGACTAGTGGGTGGTGTCCCTGCTCACAGCAGGGGGTTGGAACTAGATGATCTTTAAGGTCCCTTCCAACCCTAACTGTTCTACGTTTCTTGGTTATTTGGCAGAAGAGGTAGATGGGTACAGCAGTGGCAACCTTGCTGCTGTCTGGATGGAGGTAGGTGTAAGGAGTTTCCTCAGGACTCAAGATTTTACCTTGTTGCTAACAGAAGCAAGGAAAGTCTGGGAAAATGCAGCCTGAGGTTCCCTTGCTGGTTGTTCACATCAGGTTTCTGCCTCCTAAGCTGCTCCAGGTCCCTTGTTACAAAGGCTCCTGCAGGTGCTTGGCCAGCCTGGACTTGGGGACAAGTGAATGGGCTGAGCCACCCTGGGCTTGCTCTTCCCAGCAGCTCCTGCTTGCCAGCAGCCACATTACCACTTTGCAAAGGGTCAGGCTCTTCATCTACTCCATAACTGCTGTCAGGCCTGCAGATACCTGCTGCTAAGACGCTGAGATAAACACCAGCACTGGCTGCAGAGTAAATCACTGTCCTGGGATTCTCCTGGTGGCTGGTGGGCACAGCAGGTATCTAGTTAGAATCTTATTATTGCAACTTTATACACAATGTTCATGTGGAGCTGCTTTTCCCTCAGTATGGTCTATTTCAGTAAAAGCAGGAGCTAAGGCAGATACTTTGCACAGATGGTGCTGTCATCAGCCCATAAAGATTTCACAGCATGTTTAAAAGTAAGGTTTCTAGCACTGGGATGGGATCTTGAGATCCTGAGCTGGCTGCCATGGAAGATCCCTAAGACTCCTTTCTGAGCCAGGCTCCAGGGAAGTTTAGATGTGGTGCTGAGGGATATGGCTTAGTGGTGCCCTTGGCAGGGCTGGAGTAATGGTTGGACTGAGTGATCTTAAAGGTCTTTTTCCCAACCCAAACAATTTGGTGATTCTACGAAGGGCCCAGGTTGGCAGTGGGGTCCTCTCCACTTTCTGGCTGATGACCCAACAGCAATGGCAGAAGGATGGTCAAAGACACCCGAGAAGCAGAGAGGGGGTCCAGCAAAGGGCAGAGCAAAAGGAGAAGGCCAAGTGGGATGTCTCCACCCCCTCCTGACCCAAGAGGAGCTTGGAGGTAACAAGTTCCACTCAGCACCTGGGGCTGCGCTTTCATTGGTCTGGGTTTATTCTCCTGCTCTGCAGTGATGACCCTTTCTGCTGTTCAGCCACCCCCTCTGGGCCTTTAATGCCAGCCTGGCACAGGGACCTGCCTCACACACATTTATTTTGTAATCTGAGCACTGGGTCAATACAGACCTCACTCTGCTGTCTTCTTCTGCAGTAACTGGGATCTACAACATGTGGAATATTCAACGTTTCTTCCCCAGCCTTCCTCACGGCGTACGGAGGGGGGACTGTGTTGTGCTCTAATCCAGCCCTGTACATTGTACAGCCATAAATCTGTTGTATTTACCCCCATATTTGTAGGGAAATGATGCTGTAACTCTGCATCTGTGCTGCCAGGCATTAGCATTCCTTTAGTGCTGTCACTGTAGGGGAAGCAGAACACCAACAATACACCATTATCACTACAAAGTGACAGGACTGTAGCTGTGTCTGTGCTAATGTGCTGCCCTGTATGATAATTACAAATGCTTTTCAGACATACACTTGTTTTTATTTTTTTAAGAGAGAGAGAGAAGCCTGAAGAGGCTCCAAGCCAGCAGCACTGCATGGAAACCCTGTTCTGCAGGAGCTGCTCAGCTGAGAACCAGCAAGTGGTGTCATAGCTTCAGCCCCACCATCATCATCCTCATGTGAGCCTGTCTGATGTATCATGCACTTGCTCAAGTCAGCCTTGTTTTATAAGTAAAGGATTAAAAAAATGACATCCAGGGAGACTCTAGTTGGCTGTGTTCCTTTCCAGATGCCCAAACTGAATGAGCATTTGAAGAGCAAAACAGCTCACAGCATGAGTGGAGGCTGAATCCAACCTGGTGTAGTGGGAGGTGTCCCTGCCCATGCAGAGGGATTGGAACTAGAGGATCTTTAAGGTCCCTTCACACCCAAACCAGTCTGGGATCCAATGAAATTGTCTCAAGGCACACATACGTATTTTTTCCATCCCTTAGTATCTCAGGGTAACATTGAGCAACATCTATTAGATATGAACACTGGCGTATCATCTCTCACTTCAGCATCCTAAAATAGCAGTTTGAGGAGATTTCTCATATTCTGATGCTGATTTTTAATACCTGTTGCAAGTGATGTGTTGATATTCAAGCTGGGGTAGCAGGCTAACATGAAGTATTTCTAAGCAAGTGAGCCTGGCACAGGTCCTAAGTAAAATTATGGCCCCACCACTGAATGAATGCCTAGAAAATACACAAATACTTGTTCTGCAGCAGCCAGATCCTGGCAAACAAGTCTGATTTCCTTTTTTCTGGAAGTGGAAGTTGATACAAGAGGCATATTGCCTGGATGCAGCAGATGCCTGTGATGTACCTGACCAGGCAACGTTTGGGATCACAGGGGCCCGTTCACATGGGTCAATGTGAAGCCAAGGGGGAGTTTATCCATCTGAAGGCAGGAAGGAACCTCCTGGAAAAGAGTGGCTCCAAAAAATGGGTCGAAGACCACTGTGGACAAGTGAGCAAATGTAAGCTGCTAGTGCAGGAGGAGTTAATGTGTGTGTTAACATGGGGATGAGTGAGAGTAAGGAAAGGTTTCTTCTCTCCACATGCAAGTGCTCACATCATGGCTGGATTAGGAGCTGATGTTCATGCTTTTAAAGGGTACAGGAACTGGAGAAGGTTGAGGAAAACGTCACAAAAGTAATTTGAGGATGGCAGAAAATGCCCTACAGTGAATGATTTTAAAAAGCACAATCTGTTTAGATTGTAGAAATGAAGAGTGAGAGGTGACTTGATTAGTCTGTAAGTACCTTCATGGGGAGAAAATACCAGGTACTGAAGGGCTCTTTAATTTAATGGAGAAAGGCGTGATAAGAACTAATGGCTGGGAGCTGAAGCTGGAGAAATTCAGACTAAATAAGCCCCAAGGTTTTAACAATAGAGGTGATTAAACACCAGCACAAAGTTCTGAGGGAAGGTGAGTGTCCTCTGCCTCCTGATGGCTTCTGTTCAGGACCAGGCTTCTTATTTTGGAAGATGTGCTCTACCCAGACATCAAGGATTTGCCTTTTTGCAGGGGGAAAGCATTTTCTTACAGTGAGGAATGGGTCTCAAACTGAAAACTGCTGTGGAAAATTGCTTTCCCACCTGGATGTGCCAAGGGTAAAGCTTCTAATGAAAGATATTTTAATATCACGTTCAGGTCCACAGGGCTTACGGAGGTGGCTGCCAGGCCAGGGTCTCAGTTGAAGTGATGCAGTTCAATACCTGAGGCCGCACATTTCCCAGGAATGCTCTCCATGCTGTTGGTTCCACATTCCCCATTCCTTCTCCAGGTCAGACCCCCCCTCTGCACTGACAGATGTCTCCCTCAGGGCTTACAGAGAGGTTCCTCCTCTTCCACCCAGATGCATTGGTGGTCCTCTAAAGCTGAATCTCTCCCTGAACCCTACAAGGAGATGAACATGTCCTCTACCAAGGCCAAGTGAGCAACCTTCTCTAGTGGAAGGTGTCCCTGCACATGGCAGGGAGTTGGAACTAGGTGATCTTTAAGGTCCCTTACAACCCAAACCAGTCTGTGATTCTATGTAAACCAGTGCCAGTCCAACAATGTGGCCATGAACTGAACCAGGCTGATCCACACAAACTGGAGACCCAGCTTCAATCCCATTTATGTTTTTCATGTTGATCCTTTAATTCCACACTGGTTAACGTTAGAATCATCTGCTCTTAAAAAAAATTAAAAAGGAGCAGCTTTTTTTGCCTGAGTTGTGTGCAGGATGTTATCTTTGATGTTGTGCTGTGAGATTTTCAGCATGTTTCCAATTTCTTTAGCAACAAGCAGCGATGTTATCATGACTCCTTTTGCAGTGCACACCTCCTGGCTTTTATTCTGCATCAGGCTGCTTGGTCTGATTGAAAATATTCTGCTGTCCCTCCACCTACCTAGAAACATTTCAGTCCTGAAGCCAAAGCAATACCAGGTGACTTATGTGATGGCTTATTCACCATAAATAATGAGCACTGGAAGGAAAACATCAGTGTGAATAGTTCAAAACCTGCCAGTGGGCAGATGTATGTTCCCACGATGAGTACATTTGTAATAGCAGAGCACATTTCTACAAAACAAACCATTCTGAGTTAATTTCTGAGAAAAAGACATTCAGCATTAATGGAATCAATGGCTCGTCATGTGTCACTCCAACTGCTTTAGGGAACCACCACCAGCCTTGCCTGTTTCTATAGAAGCTGGTCACATACCATAGTGTTCAACCACAAGACTGAGCTACTGTGCTGGGCTGCTGGGGGCAGTGGGAAGGGCAGGGCAGCTCATGGGTCTTCAGAAGATTGTTTGAAACAAGACAGACATTGTGAGTGGCAACCTCTCACCTGCTCCAGGCTTTGGGCATTTCTCTTCCTGACACCATGTGTGTACATCTTCACTTGTAAAAATTCTCCCTTTAAATCTTAGTGGTTTGTCACTTAAGGGCATCATTTCCTCCCTCTCCACCTCCTTGGGAATCAAATCACAGAATCACAGAATTGTCACAGTTGGAAAAGACCTCTAAGGTCAGAGAGTCCAACTGTCCACTCAGGACAAAAAACAAACCTAACCAAACCAAACAACCCACACAAAACCATAACCACGCACCCAAGAAAGCCAGCAACAATACACAACCCACAAAAACCCCACCGTGCCCATCAGAGCATGCCCTGAAGTGCCACATCTACACATTTTTTGAACACCTCCAGGGACGGTGACTCCACCACCTCTCTGGGCAGCCTGTGCCAGTGCCTGATCTTCTTTGGTGAAGAAATTAATCCTAACATCCAACCTAAACCTCCCCTACCACAGCTTCAGGCCATTCCCTCTCGTCTGGTCATTATTCACTTGAAAGAAGAGGCCAACTCCCACCTCCCTACAACCTCCTTTCAGGACACAGAGCAATGAGGTCTCCCCTCAGCCTCCTCTTCTCCAAACTATACAATCCCAGTTCCCTCAGCCTCTCCTCATACGACTTGTTCTCTAATTCCACCATCTCCACTGCATCTGCTCCTCCTGTGGTCCTAGTACCAGGAGTCAGTCATCTGTACACAGACTAGTTTCTGGTACTTGGTCTCCAGATTTAATTTCTACTCCTTGGTGATTTGGTTCAGGTAAGCCAATCGTTCATCTCATAATATTAAAAATATAAAAATAGAGATACAAGAAAAGAGTGTTTTCCCTGGTGAAACTGGTTAGGGTTCTGATCTCCACAGAACTGTTCAGAAATAGCACAGAGTTTTCTATAGTGGTTTGGCTCAATTCCTAAATTATCTTTTGCTGGAAAAAAAATATTGGCAGGACATCAAAAATCTCGAGTGATCTTATCAAGTGCTTTTGAGAAAGCTGCAGCCAGTCGTTTTTGGGGATTAACTCTGATTTGTCACATTCATTCCTAATGACTTTTAACAAATGCAACCCAAGCAGAACACACACATAATTTTTGTTTTTCCAGTAAGGTTTGGATTTCTGTTCCCTTATCAGCATCTGAGAGACACGTGTGGAAATCCAAGAGCTGAGGCAGGCTTGCCCAATGAACACAACAACATGTGAGCACCATTGGCCCAGGAAGCAATCAGAGAGAAGTTTTAGACATGAAATTTAATTTGCTAATGAGCATATTGCACAGCAAGATCTCAACAGTATAATTCCCAAAACGTTCTCAGAACCAAGTATACAGCAGATGAATTAGAATCTCAAGGCATGTGTGAGAAAAACATGTATGGGATCAGGATCTGGAGCTGCTAAAAATTAAATAGATGTTTTGAATTGGTGGAACATGCCCATGAAATGCAGGTTTCCACATGGCCAAAAGAGACCTTGGCTGGAGAGAACATTTTAAAATGTGATGAAAGAAACAACAGCTGAACCAACCCTGGATCAAAAACAGTCTGGAGGAGAAGGACTTAGGGGTGATGGTGGATGAGAAGCTCAACGTGAGTCAGCAATGTGCGCTTGAAGCCCAGAAAGCCAACTGTGTCCTGGGCTGCATCAAAAGAAGCATGGCCAGCAGGCCAAGGGAGGTGTTTCTCCCCCTTTTCTCAGCTCTCCTAAGACCCCACCTAGAGTACTGTTCCAGTTCTGGAGCCACCAACACAAGAAGGACATGGAGCTCCTGGAGAAAGTCCAGAGGAGGCCACAGGGTGCCACAGAAGCAGCTCTCCTATGAAAACAGGCTGAGAGAGTTGGGGATGTTCAGCCTGGAGAAGAGAAGGCTCCAAGGGAACTTCATAGCAACCTTCCACTGCCTGAAGGGGCTACAGGAAAGGTGAGGAGGGACTTTTGACAAGGACTTGTAGTGAGAGGGCAAGAGATAATGGATCAAAACTGGAAGAGGGGATATTTAGGTTAGACATCAGGAAGAAATTATTCACTTTGAGGGTGGTGAGACACTGGCCCAGGTTGCCCAGAGAAGCTGTGGCTGCCCCATCCCTGGAAGTGTTCAAGGGCAGGTTGGATGGGGCTTGGAGCAACCTGGTCTAGTGGGAGGTGTCCTTGCCCATGGGAGGGAGGTTGGAACTAGATGATCTTTAAGGTCTCTTCCAACCCAAACCAGTCTGTGATTCTATGAAATATTTGCTAGTATCTATTTGATTGCTAGAATTTTAAAAACAAAGATAGGTGAAGTAGAGACTCTTCTAAGGCAAGGTATTGACATAACAGGCCTTCTGGTGGCTGACAATGAGTTAGTAACCCCTGGCATGTTCGTGCTAGGGTGTCACTCCAAATCAAAGAATCACAGAATCACAGAATGTTAGGGGTTAGAAGGGACATCTGGAAATCATCCAGTCCAACCCCCTTGCCAGAGCAGGGTCACCTAGAATAGAATGCACAGGATGGTGTCCAGGCAATTTTTTAATGTCTCCAGAGAAGGAAACTCCACAACCTCTCTGGGCAGCCTGTTCCAGTGCTCTGCAATGTTTAAAGTAAAGAAGTTTCTCCTCATGTTTAGATGGAACTTCCTGTGTTCAAGTTTGTGCCTGTTAACTCTTGTCCTGACACTGGGCACCACTGAAAAAAACGTGGCCCCATCCTCCTGACACCCACCCTTTAGGTATTGATAAGCATTGATCAGATTCCCCCTCAGTCTTCTCCAGATTAAAAGACCCAAGTCCCTCAGCCTTTCCTCATCAGAGAAGTGTTCCAGTCCCCTCATCATCTTTGTAGCCCTTTGATGTCTCTTCTCCAGCAGTTCCCTGTCCTTCTTGAACCAGGGAGCCCACAACTGGATGGTGTTACAGATGTGGCCTCACCACGTAGTAACAACTGAGTAATTGGTGTTAGTGGAGAAGACACACTATGTCGAGGCGGCGTATGGACTTCACACAACTCTGTAAGAGTTATAACTGAAGACCTTTATTATTAAAAATGGTGGCAATTTATACCCCTCTGACTCCAGAAGGTCCACCCCAGTACAAACCCCGTTGGGTACATACATACCCAGTTCATATATGATTGGCTACGTGTCTTGTCACTCGCTGTCCGTGTCACGATGACCCAGGGCTTTCACTTCCCAGCCGGTGCCTCTCAGTTCTTGCTACAACATTCTTTCCTCACTACTTCATGAGATAACAACCGTGGGACACCTACTTGTAGGACACCTGCTGTTTACTGGTCCCGTGGGGCTGCGGCCTGTGGGGGTACCAGCCTGTGAGACACCAGCTTGTTTATTGATCCCACGATTTGCTTCAGGGCGCCTGACAATTTGGTCAGCAGCACCTCCAACACTGCTGTTTTAATTCAGGCACATTAATTTTCTATAAATCCCATATTAACTTTCCATAAATCCCATGCTAATTTTCCATAAATCCCCACAGCACTAGGGAGAGCTTCAAGGTTGGTAAGGTAAAGAAGTTGACTGGATCAGTAACACGTGATCCCCGTGGCTGAAACGCTGTGCATGTGTGGGACGGAAGCGTCACCCGGCAGTGCACTGCGCTCCGTGGGTGGGTGACAACTCCACCATGGTGCACGGGGTACCTGGTCTCTCAGGGCTGAAAACAGGAAATAAAAGCAGACTTCAGTTACCCCCAGGGTGATTAGTGACTGTCACAAAGGGGTGAGGTGCTGAGATGACATTCTCAGGCAGCGTGACTGTTTCTTTGCAGAAGAGGAAAGAGGAGAAGCAACCTTTGATTTCTTGTGGAGCAGTCCAGGGGACCTGGTTCAAGGTCTGACTGTCAGAAAGGGGCTCCATGAGAGTGACCATAATAACCTGAAGTTCAATACTCTACAGGACAGGGAGGGGAAAAGCAGAAATCACTCTGAGAAAGTTGAAAGGGACACTACAAAAAAAAGGTCATGAGACTTAAAGGGAATGACCCAGAAAGGCAAAATTATCGAAATCGGTGGGGATACTTTCGAAAGACATTGTATTAGAAGCTCTGGAACATTATTAGAAGACTTGAAATGGACAAAAATAATTCTGGCCATGGTTATACAGCAGCATAAAAGGGGCAACTAGAACTGAAAGAAGATCTTTTAGATGAGGAAAATAAACTCTGGCAAGTTAATGTGAAAACATATTAGTATGGGCCAAAAATATGTTTGAGAAATAACTTAGTGAAGGCATAAAAACTAATTATAATACTTTTTTCAAGCATTAAAAGTTGAGTATATGCCACAGGGCTAGTACAGCTCATGGAAGATCAGAATTCAGTGGGAAAACTGTGAAACAACAGCAGGAAAGTTAAATAAACAGAGGAATTTAGTAATGTTCCCACACGGGAAATTTTCATTACAAAGGATGAGTATAAGGAAGTGGTTTATATTTTAGGCTTAAAATTAAAAATTGAATAATAAAAATTCATCAAGACCAGATGGCATTTTCCTGTGAAGGAATAAAAAAATGAAATTCCAGCCTATTAACAGTGCTGGGAAATCTGTCACTTCAATCTACCTCAGCACCAGGAATTAGAGGGTGGAGAATTTCTTGCCAATCGATTAAAAAGGGTTGAAGGGGAAATATGGAAAGCTGTAAAGTAAGAAACTCGATTTTTTACAAGGAAAGCTGGAAGACATCATAAAGAAGAGCAAAATAAGCAAGCACATGTGGCAGAAGAAGATGTTGTCTCATCCAAAACTGACCAGCAGAGCACTTCTAGATCTTGGAGGTGAGAACAAATGGAGCCCTTAGTGCTTGGATTTTCAAAAAAAAATGTTTGTTGCATTGAAATCTCCTTCCACCCAGCTGCTTGATGCTGCTGAGCACATAGTCAGGGCTGGTCAGCAAAGCAGCATGTCCTGTGCAAGCATATTGCATCTTTTATTTTAACAGCCTGCCAGAATGAATTGAAAAAATTTGATGTGGTAGGACACCTGAACTCCACCAAACTCAAACACACTTGAAATAATAAAGGGTGAGATTCTTGCATGGAGGTTTAGTCACCTGTGGCTGTTGGAGGCACCTACATCTCACCCAGTGAATTGTCTCTGACATTCCCAGCAGTCTATTAGATTTAGGTGGATGAAGCTCCTGCATTGTATGGGTGACCCAACTTGCACATGTGCAGAACTGTGACCACCTCACAATTCACTTTCCTCCCACCAAAGGTCTAAACTGTGCCTCCCCGAGCTGCAAAGGCCTCCACACTTCCTATGCTTGGAGGTGAGAAATAAGGTCTCTGGAGATCTGAGCTCAGTTATGACCAAGCCAGGGCCAGAAGGCAATAGACAGGTGAGCTGGGGTGAAGGAAGAGCTGGAGAGGGGAAATCTATGGGAGATGAGCAGGGAGATGATGCTATGATTCTGTGATGCTGCTGCATCCAGGATGTGATGCCCAAACTCTGGGCTGAATGGCCTTATCACCATCCCTAAGGAGGTGATGTCAATTTTTCACCACCCTCATCCTAAAAATATCCACTTCTGGGCCATGTATACATGATTTTTCTTTGCTCCAGAACAGGGAAAACATCAGTGACCAGCCTCTGAAAGGCAAGAGCCACCAGGAGAAATGTGAAACCTGCCTGGTCAAGAGCCACTGTCAGCAGCTTGCATGGGGAAGCCTTCTTCAGGTTCCTTGGGGAATGAGGGCCTTGGATTCAGGTAAAAAAAGGGAAAAAGGAGAGGGCTGGGAATCTGCTTTCCCTCACAAAGTTGGTTGTCTTCCTTCTGAAGGTTTACTTCACTCTCACCTCCCCCTTCTGTCTCCAATGGAGCTGGGTCAGTGCCTCTGGACCTGGGAAAATCATAATCATAGAATCATCATAGAATGGTTTTGGTTGGAAGGGACCTTAAAGATCACCCAGTTCCAATCCCCTTCCATGGGCAGGGACACCTCCCACTAGACCAGGCTGCTCCAAGCCCCATCCAACCTGCCCTTGAACACTTCCAGGGATGGGGCAGCCACAGCTTCTCTGGGCAACCTGGGCCAGTGTCTCACCATCCTCATAGTGAAGAATTTCCTCCTAATGTCTCACCTAAATCTCCCCTCTTCCAATTTAAAGCCACTACCCCTCATCCCATCACTCCATCCCCTCATCAAAAGTCCTTCCCCACTTCCCTGTAACCCTGTCAGGTACTGGAAGGCCCCTAAAACTCTCTGCTCCTTGAAGAGAGGGGAGCAGCGTCCATGCCGAGAGCCTCGCGGCACCTTCCCCGGCACAGCCCAGCTCTGCGTGTCCTCTCAGATAACCAGGGCTAAATTAACCCGGATCACACTTTTCCCACTTCAGTCATTTAGATAAAAGTAACATTTTGTTTGAGAGCAGCAGCAATTATACCCTGGGGTTCAACATTAGCATAATTAATACTTTCTCCCTCTCCAAATGTGCCCCCGCCCCCGCAGAAGCGGGGGCGGGGGCACATTTGGAGAGGGAGAAAGTATTAATCAGAGTTTTGTCTCTCAGTGATGCTGCAGTGGAGAGTGTCCCCCCAAAAAGCAGCTTTGGACTTAAGAACTTACTAGGGAGCCTTGCATGCATTTAGGAAGGAGGATCTTGGAGAGAAAAAAAAAAAAGAGAACAGTATCGCAGTGCATTAGTGTCTGTGTCACATGAAAAGCCTGTCACTTCACCACCCAGGGAACTAATGAAGATCCCAATTATGCAGCAATAAAATATACATATGCAGTACAGAGGGGCTTATACATTTTTAATTTTTTTCTTTTTTTTTTTCTTTTTTTCTTTTTTTTTCTTTTTTTTTTTTTCCCAAAGCCAAATGCAGAAAGAAAATTCTAATTAGTGGTTTTGTGGATTTGGAATCAGAAGTTAACCCGTGGTGGGAGACACCCAGGGCTGGCCTGTCACCCCCCAGCACAGCCAGGTGCCCAGCCACCATGCCAGAACTGTCCCCTCTCTGCCCACCAGCAGGATCCTTGGAGGAGGAAACACATTTTTGGACAGTGACCCCAGCAATTCCCATGCCCTCCACAGCACATTCTTATCCAGCCCAGCTGTCCCCTCTCCCCTCTCACTATGGAAGCCCCTTACTGCTTCTGTCAGCTTTGCTTTGCTGAGGAAGTTTTGCACCTTCCAGCTTGTTTTTCCTTCTCCCTCGTGGTGGAGGGATGGCTGTGATGGCCTGACCCAACTCTGGCCTCAACTGGGAAGACCCAGTCATCAGCTGCATGACAAGAATAAAGCAGGATGGAGCTTTAGCAGCAAAACCATCAAAAATCTGATCCTTCCTTCCTGGATCAGAGCCCTGGAGATCCTGGAGACCAGTGAATAGTGACCCTGTTCAAAAATCCATAGCCAAGGCTGTTTGGGGGCAACAGAAGTGAAAACCTGCCCTTTCTCCCCAAGTTTTTTTCTTTCCTGTTGTCCATAAGCCATGTAAATCTAGCTGTTTGCCACAGGGACAATAAAACACCTCCCTAGCCAGCCTGCCATCCCTCCCAACCTTCAAATATTGCTCCAAACCAGGAAGGTATTAGAGCTGTTCAACAAAAGAACTCTAAGAGCTTTTAAACATTAGCATAAAATCCAAGACTGGTTTGGGTTGGAAGAGACCTTAAAGATCAGCCAATTCCAATCCTCCTTCCATGGGCAGGAACACCTCCCACTAGACCAGGTTGCTCCAAGCCCCATCCAACCTGCCCTTCAACACTTCCAGGGATGGGGCAGCCACAGCTTCTCTGGGCAACCTGGGCCAGTGTCTCACCACCCTCAAAGTGAAGAATTTCTTCCTAATGTCTCACCTGAATCTCCTCTCTTTCAGTTTGAAACTGTCCTCCCTTGTCACATCAGTCCCTGCCCTTGTCAAAAGTCCCTCCCCAACTTTCCTGTAGGAAGGTGCTCTAAGGTCTCCCTGGAGCCTTCTCTTCTCCAGGCTGGACAACCCCAACTCTCACAGCCTGTCTCCAGAGCAGAGCTGCTCCAGGCCTCGGATCATCTCCATGGCTTCCTCTGGACTTGCTCCAACAGCTCTGGGTCCTTCTTGTGTTGAGGAGCCCAGAGCTGGACCCAGCCCTGCTGGGGGTCTCACCAGAGCAGAGGGGGACAATCACCCCCATCACCCTGCTGCTCACACTGCTGGTGATATCCAAAGACATAGTTGGTTTCTGGGCTGCAGCGCATGGTGCTGAATCTTGTTGAGCTTCTCATCAACAAACACCCCCAAGTCCTTTTCCTCAGGGCTTCTCTCAATCCATTCTCTGCCCAGCCTGGATTTGTGCTTGGAATTGACCCCGACCAGTGTGCAGGACCTTGACTTGACCTTGTTGAACTTTATGTGGCACAGCAATGTATTTCCTTTAATTTCATCCAAAGAAATGATTGTCCTAGTTCACATTCGGTTTCCAAAAAAGTATCTATAAAAGCATCAGGAAGGAAACTCAACTTGGAAAGTTTCAGACGAAAACCTCAAGATCTGGCAAGGTTTTAAGCAATTCAGAATAATGTTTTAAAATGGAGCTGTCAGGCAACCTGAAGCATAAAGCAGTTCTGCCAACTCCTCTTGTAATAAAAATAAATGATCATTTGTTGCTTTCTGAATTGTAATATGCAGATGAGTGAATATGTTATCCATTGTCCTATGTCCTAAACTCCATCTTCATTTAAATTCTAAAGTCACTATAATATGTTGCATAAATATAAGGGTAAAAAAAAAATTATTACTGATGATAGCAGAATTCTGAGAAGTTTTCAAGCATGCAAAAAGCCCAGGACTTGTTATTTTGACATTAATCAGTGAGCAGGCTCTGAGTGCATTGGAGTTGTGACAGACATGGGATCATTATCACCAGGCATGGCAGGAACTTTCACCTAATATGGAACTAGTGGGTGGGAGGAAATCCTTCATTTTCCAAGCTACCTGTTTGAAGTGTACATGGGAACAGTCGTGGTTGCAATTTGTTTATGGAAGCGATTGTAAGATGTTGAAGAAAAAAATGTCAGGGTGAAATTCACCCTCACACAGCCCAGGGGAGCTGAATGGGCCCCTTGACTGTGGCTCAGAGGGTGCAGGGGATCCCTCAGCCCAGGTACCAGCCTGTTGTGAGGAGCCCACTGGTACCTGCCAACGAGTGTCCCTGCTCCTGCGGGCTCTGCTGAGCCTCTCTGCAGACAGGCAGGTCCCATCCCTCTCCATTTCCCCTCCTGTGGTGACACAGGTACTTCAGTGCTGCTTAAGCCCTAAGCAGGAGAATGAAATTACTCAGATAAAGTAGAAAAGAGCCTTGTTTTTAATTTTTTCTCTCTCTAAGTCACAAAATTCATCTTGAAATCCCAGTATATACCTGACTGCCTTCCTAATTACTGTTATCTTAGCTACTATGGCAGTTTGAAATTGCAGGTTGAGCTGGAATAAGAGGGAAAGAAAGTTTAATTAATTGGTTAATTGATTATTTCTCCTTCTTTTAGTAAGAAGATAACATTCACAGGGACAAAATAGGGGCAAAGACAGATACTGTGGCCAGTTCACCATGGTGGTGCAGGTCCTCATTGCTGGCGGCTGCCCTGTCGTCACGTGCCCCTGAAATCGGAGGCTTTTCTCCAGGTTCCCTCTCCTCAATCCTCCCACTACATGAAGGAGCTGGTAACAAAGCAATTAGAGTTGCCCCTGAATTGGGTGGGCTTCAGAAGGCTGGCACTATTGGGAAGTTTGGGAGAAAACGATCCTACCATAAAAAAGAATGATCTGTTAAAGAATTGTTTCTCAAAAGCCAGCTAGGACTCCTTTTGAATATGTTGAAGTGATGAAACCAGTGATGTCCAAGGGGAGATTCACCTGTACTGGGCACAAGGTTTGATTAACTCACCACTTTGCAGAAGTCAATGTTCCAGCAACAACATTTTGGGGGAGCTGGAGAAGTGTTTGTAAGAAATCCCACCAGCAGGACACTGTCACAACCTCAGGGCCATGAACCCAGTGATGATCAGTGACTGCTGGAGATGTCTTCTGTATATGAGAGTTGTGGAGAAGGTGTGTTGCCTGTCACAGGGAGGGACACCTGGGATGGTCCAGCCTGAAGAAGTGAGTTGTGAGCTGTGTCTCACCTGCCAGAGCATGACACTGAGCCTGATGAAAGGTGCCCAGCAGCTCTGCTTGGGCTGAAACTGCTCCAGTGTCAGGAGCAAGAGAGGTCATCTTCCCATTGCTGCAGAACCTCATTTAAGAACAGAGAAGCACCACAGAGGTGTCCCTGACTTTTCTCAGCAGTGCATTTCATGCCATTTCAAGGGGCTCACTGTTCTTCTGAAAATAACAAGGAGTGGGAATAAGACCTAAATTATGAGATGCTCATGATTAGGAGCAAGTAGTAGTAACTGCTGGCTGGGAGTATGATCTAAGGCAGGGGTGGACAGCCAGGGAGTATTTTAGTAATGACAACAGAGTAGAAAACCTCCTGAATTCTCAACTTGTTCAAAAATCAGAGTGTGACGAAGTGTCACAGCCAAACCCAATCTCCTACAAGTTTGTTTGCCCCATGTGCCACCCCTGTGTCTCCACAGCTGGTGCCCACTGATGCTACAGCAATATTTGCCCTAGAGCCAGCTTGAACTCCTCCACCTTGAGCAGTTCCATTCAGCTGCTTACAGCAGCAACTCAGGAATAAGAAACATCACTAGCCTTTTATCTGAAAATACACTTGTCTCAAGAATTTACCTGTACTTTTTCTTTGGTTCTCCTGTGAGAAATTAATGTGTCTGTCAACAAGTGTCCTTCCATTAATCCTGCACTTGTTTGTTCAAAAATAAAAGTAAGCTGCCACACTGAGCATAGAAACATGCAGCGTTTTATGTGGGAATCTGAAAGAATATTATATTAAAATTACATTTCTTTGCTTCTCTTCTGAATCTCATGAGACTCTGGTCCAGGGAGTTTTGGCTGGCAACTACTTTCCTCCCTATTAATGTGAATTAAGGCTTTTCAACTATGTAAGTTTCTTCATGTTATACACAAACTCCACTCCAAACAAGTTTTCCTTAAATAAACAGTAAAACTGCTCCTTGTCCCACTGTCTCCTCTGTTCCTGCAGCAAAAGCTGGAGTCACACATCCTGTTCCACCAAGGTAGGGCTGGTGGAGATCCTAGTTCCTTTGGGCAGTCTGACAAAGGGAGGACATCCCTGGGAAAGGGCACAGAGGAGGATCCCACCCACCCCAGTGCCTCTTTGCATTCCCACTGTGGGGTGAATTGTCCATGGGACAAGTCCTGGTCTCTCAGCAAAATCTTCCTGACTGGGAAGGTGTCCTGAAATTTGAAAGACAGCACACAGGGCCAATGTGCCCCACTCAGGTGGCCCCATACAAGAGTCTCCAGAGTTTCAGTTTCAGCCCCACTGTACATGAAGCCAGGCTGGGGACATCCTGTGTTGGAGGTGCAGGTCTTACCCACAGGATGCCCCTATGCCTGGTTCTGCTGGGGGCCTGCAGGTAGAAGACCCGTGGCTCCTCCAGGGCTCTGACACACAGCAGAACAGCTGACAAGGCTGCTTGGACCTCTGTTTTCTGCATTATTAGTTTGGTTTTCTTTTAAGTGTAAAATATCATCTTAATACTGATACATACTCTGTCCTGTCACCCTATCCGAGTCACCGTCTCCGAATCCTTCTCTGTGCAAATCAAACTCCAGTTCAGGAGGAGGACGGATGGAGCTGGGATGCGCAGTGGGGCCTTTGGAGCAGGAAACCTGGGCCCTGCCCTGTCAGAAAATTGCTGCCATTCGGATGCGTGTGCTCAGCCTGTGAGGCTGCTGCAATTAAAAGTCCTGGCTGGGCTCCTGGCTGACCCTTCACTTCAGACACACACGGATGTCAAATGTCAAACTGTCTCCCCAGCTCCAGCAAACCCGGCCTGATGAGGCAGCCGCCAGCGCAAGCCGAGCAGTCTATCGGGACATCTGGCATTCAGCGTAATTGTTTATGAGACAAAACTTGCCAGAAGCAGCAGCAGGCCAAATTGGAAAGAACTAATGGCTAAATACTGGGGAATTATCTGGCTGGAGCAGTAGGGCCCAGCCTGGTTAATTAGGAGCTTGCAATGAATATAGAATCCCCGTTAGTTTTAACCCACCGTGACTTTCCTGAGGCGAAATAGTGAGACCATCAATGCTTTGTGATTTGGTAAATGGTGGAAGGGAATGTTTCATACTGGTGCATTTTCTTCCCTATCTTAAGTGCTTCACCCTTCATCTAGCAGACACACACCCTCCCCAGTGAGGCAGTGAAGCTGGTGGCAGCAAACTCATCAGGGTTGGGCCCTGAGAGCCTTTTCAGCGCCTTCTGCAGGAATTTTCCCATGGTGTCCTGCTCCAATGCCTGCTCTGATCCCATCACCACATGGTCCTTCAGGCTCCCAGTCCCACCCCAGAGTCCCTTGACACCCACAGGGCAGCCAGCCCTAGGGTTTCCCCTCTGCTGGGCTGGACCCAGAGCCTAGCTACTGTGGGGAGAGCTGGGATGGGGGGTGAGGGTGATGGATACCCCAGGGGCTGCTGCCAGGAGGTCTGGGTGGGCAGGACAGGCAGGGAACATCTCCGTGGAGGGCTGGTGCAAGGGGCTGCACTGGAAACAGGGGGAGAGGGGATGGCCAGGAGCACCAAAGTGGCTGGGACCCTTAGACAGAAGGTTTGGGGCTTTAGGGAGGTGTAACAATGTGGGATGAGCCAAGGTGTAGGACGGAGCTCTGCAGCAGGGGCTGCTGGGGTTGAGAGGACAAAGAGCTGTGTCAGAGGGGGCTGATGTTACTGGGGACACTTCTTGCAATGGGATCAATCCACTTCAGGGACTGGGATATGGACACCAGGATGCTGCCTCTGGCTTGAACAAAGGGAATGGGGGAATGTAGTTTTGTGCAGTGTCACACCTGAGCTAAGGTGTGACAGGTGAGTTGAGTGCCAGGGGAGTTTAAGTCATATGCTGTCCCTCTGCTTACAAAGCAACCACTAGAATGTTGTAGGAATGCACTGGGGGTAAATAAGGGTAGATTTAGATTCGATATTGGGAAGAAATTCTTTCCTGAGAGGGTGGTGAGACACTGACACAGGTTGCCCAGAGAAGCTGTGGCTGCCCCATCCCTGGAAGTGTTCAAGGCCAGGTTGGATGGGGCTTGGAGAAACCTGGTCTCGTGGGAGGTGTCCCTGCCCATGTCAGGAGGATTGGAATTGGCTGATCTTTAAGGTCTCTTCCAACACAAACCAGTCTGGGTTTTTATGATGTTATGGTTGTTTGTGTTGTCTACTAAGAGTGTGTCCTCAGGCAGTGGAGCTGGGTGCTCCTCCAGAGCAGCACTGCCCAAGGATGCTATCCCCTGACCTGTGTGGCAGTTTAGGATTTTGCCTTCCTCAGTTTAGACCTTAATGAAACAGCTCTGAAGGCCATGCTAGGTGGTGAAGGAATCTACTTTACTGCAAATCCATAGTTTCCTTCAAACATGAGTCCTGCGATGCAGAGGAACTCAAGGGACACGATGACAACACACTAAAACATGTCCTGTTTGTGTCAGGGCTTAGACAGGTGAAGGCTGTGACACTGCAGATACCAGCCTATGAGCAGATGAACTTGCTTCACTCCAACAGTCAGACAAATTCTGGGCTGATGAGCAATGGAGAGCCTACCAAGCCTCAGCAATCCCTTCTGAGGCATCAACTTCGGGTTGATGTGTTCAGCCTCACCATCACATGGGGGGCTGTTTGTATGGCACCTTGACAATTCAGGTCAGGTTGATTTGAATGAAATCTTTCAACTCATTACAGGTGATGACATTTCCACCCTCGGATGTTGTGTTATGCATTAACCCACAAATGGTACCGATCCCCAAAGAGCAGAGGTGATGGTGGTAGATGGCTGCAATAAGACTAAAACCATCTCCAGCTATTTTAAGTAAGAAACCACCATAGCCTGAAAGTCCCTTCCCTCAACAAGCCAAGTGAAATCAGTCTGGATTTTGGACCATTGCCTCTGGGTACTTTCCATGGAAACATTCAGGCTTTCAGCAGGGCCTAGAGCATAGCTGGGCAAGAGAAACCTGCACTTGTAATTCTCTCTTGATATGAGCATTGAGACTTAGGCTGTTAGGCCTTGGCCAATGCTCCCATTCCATGGTTTCATATCTTGAATGTCAATGTTCTCAAACTGCATCCAGTGTTCCTTGTCTGTAGCTTTGATCTCCTCTGGAAGTGCCTGCATGACAGTGACTTCAATCTTGGAGAGAGATGAGCACCAATGCAGTGCACAGGAGAGTGACACTGATGGCTTTCCCTCCTAGCTCAGGCACATGACTTCCCAAATGTTCATGAAAACTCCCGAAGTCACTGAGCAAATTCATCCTCAATTGGACTCATGATCAAGATGATGTTCAAGTGTGACACAATGCATGAAATTATGGAAAGCAAAGCTACTAGGAAAAGTTGAAAAATTCCCCTTACTGGAAAGTTCACAAAGGAGCCTGGAGAAGAGACCTGAGACAGAAGGAGCTCTATGTGCAGGACCAGGTCAGTGGCCTCTTCCATGTGCTAAAATGCATCCTCTAGCAAAAGCATCTTTAATGTTCCTCTGGTGGGCCTGGTCCTGGCCAGTCTCAAAAACAAACACTTAGTTTGAACCACCTGAGTAATCCTTACTGTTCATCTAAAAAAATGTAAAATAATGATTTCTGTTGCTGCACTAGAAAACAAGCCCTACCTCTGCACACCTTCCACCCTCACCCTGCTCTTCTTTCCTCACATACTGCACTTCTCTGAGGATCCTCTTCCCATAATCCATGGGAGATGACCTGAAATTTTTAGGAAGGAAAGACTTTTTCTGCAACAGGTTCCAAGTAACCTTTCTTACTTCTTTTAAATTTAAATTCATCTCGTATTTCAAAATCTGAATCCACTTGGCTGCAGAACATTTATATGCACAACAGAAAACTGTGTGTTATAATGAACTACACTTTCCATATTATTTGTGGCAAAGTATTTTTACTGGAAATTTCACAACATGTCTAGTAGGAAGGACATCACTTGGCTCCTGTATCCGCTGAAGTGAAATAAAATACTGTGTTTTTACTAATAGCTGTGAACATTCTTAGCAGGCATTAATAAGTAGGTGAAAAAGCCTTCCTCTCTCTTTTATTTTTTTACCCCTGAGGAAATAAATGATTATGCCAGAATTTAAAGGAACTAAAAATGCAGAACGATACTGCGTGGGATTTATGAAAAGGCCTGGGCAAGAAATAAACTTCTGCTCCCCTTGAACTTCATTCCTTGCCAGAGGAGGGTCCAGTGCACACATTTTATACAGTTTGTGCAATGTTATCTTTCTTCTCAAACATTTAAAAGCCAGTTATGCTGCTTGGAAAGCTCACTCAGGGGAATGTCATTTTAGCTTTTCATCAAGCTCCAATGCGTGTAGTTGTTGGTATACATTTTAAATCAAGCAAGAATTCCTTGCTCACCTGGCATCAGTCAGAGATGCAGAATTTTTCACTCTCGCTCCTGAGCGGAGCAATCTCAGAGTCTCCACTGTCAGGTTCCTGGATGACTTGGAGCAGGGTGAGATGTCCTGGTAGCATGTTCTGCTTCTGTCTTGCAAGATGAGCTGTGAGGAGGAGCAAGACCTGTGTGGGATGCTGGGTGAAGGGTTTAGAGCTGAAACAAAAGGACTTTCATAACAGCTTGTCTGTTTGCACCCTCAAAAGCCAGAGGTGCCAGCACTTACCAAGGTGACTGATGAACAGGCCAGGACTGACCAGCCTGATTTTGACAATGGGATATGCAAGTTTCTTCAGCAATTCAGGCTGAGGAAGACACAATATGCCTGATCTATATGCCTCAGTGGTGGGTCAGTACTCAACGTGTGTGTGCTCACTCTTACGATTACAGTTCTTATAAATTATTATGAAAATATTACTGTCATTATTGTCATTAATTATTATGAATAAGATTATTAATCTTATGATTCATCATCCTCACTCTGGTGTTATGTGGACCAGGAACACTGATGCTGGTGAATCACCAGCCATCATCAACTTGGAGAGAAAAGTAGGTGAAGGAACCTGCTTGTGACCTGCAGGAGAGATGGGGTCAGAGCCCCAAGAAACCTGCTGCCCACCCATCCTGCCAGGCTCTGCCCACCCCCATCTCCAGGAACCTTGTGCTGTTTTCTCACCATGGATGGATTTTGTTAAGACAGGGGAAGGTGGGTTTGCATGCCCGTGGTGATGGCAGGAGGAGGATCAATGGTAATGGAAAACCATCAAATATTGATTAAATGCAGAACATGCACAGAAAAAGGGAATATGCCATAAAATGGAAGCAAAGGGTATTGGGGTAGGTGAAGTTGAGAGCTGGAGGATCTGAACATGCTTGATGAGTTGGATGAAGATCACCAGGGTCTTTGAAGTCCTAATGCTCAAGTGAGGTATTCAGTCTGTGAAGCTGTGTCCAGGTCCAGCAGAAGCTGGGGTGGCAGGAACCCTGGCTGTGAATGGTGAGACTCTGGCCCAAGTTGGTCAAAGAAGCTGTGGCTGCCCCGTCCCTGGAAGTGTTCAAGGGCAGGTTGGATGGGGCTTGGAGCAACCTGGTCTAGTGGGAGGTGTCCCTGCCCATGCAGGGGGGTTGGAACGGGATGATCTTTAATGATTTGATGAATCCCACCCCAGGCTCTGCAGGGACAGTCCCAATGGCCACCGAGAGCCCTCTTCACCAGCCTGTGTCCTACTGAATTGGCTTTCTCCAAATAGCACTGCCTTTTCCAACACCCCTCCCCAGCTAAAAACCCTCCTCTAAAGAGCAGATATGGGCCATGGTGGAGGTCCTGGTGATCCTTGGTGCTTGGCAATGATCCTGGGATCTTGCTTGGTTCCCATGGCATGGAGCACCTGGGGAGGTAAAGCAGGAGGCAGAGGTTCAGAAGGGACTATCCGTCTCCCAAACACAGCCCTCACCCCGGGCACTGAGTGCTGCAGCATGTAGATTTCATAATTATTGGGTTTTCCAGACAATATTTAAATGTCCTTCAGCTCTGTGAGGAGGAGCTGCAGGTCATGTTCCACCAGCAGGTATCTGCTCCACTGCTGTGCACCTCAGCAAATGGGAACAGCTGCCGTGAACGTGATTCCTGCTCATTCCCCACAGCATCGGTGTCGTGGTTCAAATAACTGTGATTACAGCCTTACATTTTCAGTGATTCAATTAACAGCCTGATTAGTAAGATACTATTCCTTTTTATAATTAGATTAATGAGAGCATTCATTCAGAAGTTGTTATCTCACTTAATAATGACCTCACTGATTATTCTATCTCCTTTAACTGAGTGACTGATTTTGATTAAAATAAATATAGCTCAGAGCACCTGGAAATCCATTCTTCTGTTTAGAAGGAATCTGATAGAAAGAGATTCCCTTTTAAGAATTTCTTGAGAGTGATTAAATATTTTGGTTCTCCTGGGGCTGAATTTTCATGTTTTTTAAAGATGACATTTTTGAGATATTTGACGATAAAATATTTATTAAGCCCTGTATTTATATTTTCAATACATCTGTTTCTGCTTCGACTGTTTGAACAGAATTTCAGCAGAAATACATATTTGCATGCTGAGATGATTTAAAAAAGAGCCCACAAGTGCTTATAGACACACCTCCCCCTTTGCACAGACACACAGACCATCGTTTAATCTTGTGCCTCCCAGAATTATTTCCAAGTTAGGAACAGACGCTGCCATCAGTCATTGAGCCAATTGAGTTTATCAGATCCCTGGTGTTGATGATGTTATTTTGGATATTCATCTATTCTCTAAAAGCTGTAAGAATTAGAAAGTGCAACCACTAAACACTTCAATATGAAAAAGGCAAATAAGGGTTGGGAAAGGCAGAACATCTCTGCCTGCCACGGCACAATGATCAGTGGCAAGGACAAGCTCTGCTCTAGTTTGGACAACTTGGGTCCTGGCAGCAGGAGAGTGAAGAGGAACACAACCTGCTTTGGAAGGCACAAGGCAGAAGCAGAGAATCAGGGAGTCATTAAGGTTGGAAAAGACCTCGAAGATCATCAAGTCCACCTGTCAACCCAACACCCCCATGCCCACTAAACCATGTCCTGGGCCACGAAAATGATCCAAGGGCTGGAGCACCTCTCTTATGAAGGCTGAGGGAGTTGGGGTTGTTCAGCCCGAAGAAGAAGAGAAGGCTCCAGGGGGACCTCATATCAGCCTTCCAGTACCTGAAGGGGGTCTACAGAAAGACTGGGGAGGGGCTCTTTAGAAGAGCACATAGTGATAGGACAAGGAGTAATGGTTTGAAACTGCAGGAGGAGAGATTTAGGTTAGAGACCAGAAGGAAATTCTTTAGTGTGAGGGTGGTGAGACACTGGAACAGGTTGCCCAGAGAAGTTGTGGAGGCTCCATCCCTGGGGGCATTCAAGCACAGGTTGGATGGGGCTCTGAGCAACCTGTTCTAGTGGGAGGTGTCCCTGCCCTTGCAGTGGGGTTGGAAGTCAATGATCTTTAAGGTCCCTTCTAACTCTAACCATTCTATGATTCTATGTTTTTTTAACACCTCCAGGGATGGTGACTCCACCACTGCTCTGGGCAGCCTGTTCCAATGCCTGATCACTCTTTCAGTAAAGAAATTGTTCCTAATATCCAATCTGAACCTCCCCTGGCACAACTGGAGGCCATCTCCTCTAATCCATTCACCGGTTATGAGGGAGAAGAGACCAAAGTCCCTTTGCTCCAACCTCCTTTCAGGCAGTTGTAGAGAGCAAGGTCTCCCCTCAGCCTCCTCTTCTCTAAATAATCCCGATTCCCTCAGCTACTCCTCATAAGATTTGTGCTTCAGGCCCTTCCTCAGCTCTGTTTCCTGGACATGCTCCAGCACCTCAAAATCCTTCTTGTCATGAGGGGACCAAAACTGACCCCAGGACTTGATGTGCAGCCTCACCAGTGCTGAGCACAGGGGAAAAATCACCTCCCTGGTCCTGCTGGCCACACCTGGGCACACACTGACTCATGTTCAGCTGCTGTTAACCAACCCACCCAGGTCCTTCTCCACTGGGCAGCTTTTCAGCCACTCTTCCCCAAGCCTGGAGCGTTGTGTGTGATTGTTGTGAGGAAGGGAAGTACCCGGCATTGTATCAAAAATATCCTGCTTTTGGAAAGGGGGTCTGGACTGGGGACAAGCAGTCCATGGGAAGGGACCTGAAGTAACCAGAGTTTGCTGGTGACTCTGGGGGACTCGGTGTTCCTTGTTCACAGTCGTGGCAACAGGACGCTCAGGAACACAGGGGGATGGTCCTCTGCTCCTCCAGGCCTTGCTGTGCCTCAGCATCAAGCTTCTCCCTCTTGATTTTTTTTCCCTTCTGTGCTCATCTGCACTTCCCTATTCCACTTCTCGCCTCCACCAGCCCAAGTTGCAGTCCCACCACTCCATGGGACATCCCCACCTTCTTCTTCCCACACTTTGGGACAAAGGGTCTGGTGAGAAATGCTTTGGGTGGATTTGTTGAGATGGTCTTTGGGCAAAATTCCACTTTCTGGAGAGCCTGGTATCAAAATCTGCTTAAAACACTCCCCACTCTGTCCTTCAATTCTGCCTCCAAAGTAATTTCCCTCCCTGTTTTTTTTCCTTATATATTAAAAAAAATGTTTACTTAATGGTTAAAAAACCCATTACCTGTGAGTCAGGGCAGGAATCTGATGAGCATGGTGCTAAGGTTCTGTCTGGACAAAGCCACTGTAATGAGGAGGTAATTAAGCAAAAGCTGCCTGAGGAGATCAGGGTGGACAGGAATCTTCTGCCAGTTGTAAAAACTCCAGCACCTCTGAGTGAACAGGGCAGAGCTGGAGGAAAAGATGGTGCTCCAGAAACACAAAAATTTGTGATCACCCATAAATAGAAATTCTGAGAAACCTGCAGAGCAGAGGGATGTTGGAAAGGACACTTCTGATACAAGGCAAACACCTGGCTGAAACCAAGAACTCCTACACCTGAAGCTATACCACCCACACCGAATCTGGGCTGGGGTTGTAGGACTTTTCCCAGACTTTATTATTTCTTTGCATGACCCTACGTGCCTGGACTCCACATCTACTCCTTCTCTGCTGAGCTTCACTATCACTGATCCTTGGAGAGCAGGAGATCACTCTAACACAATGAAGCTGCAGCCTCCAGTACCAGTGGAGGCCTGTCTGGTCCAGACCCATTTTTTGTGGTATTGATCCACATGTGATGATGGCTCCAGGAAAGACCATGTGCAGCTCAGGGACATGATTATGAGGGGTGATGGCTTCAGACTGAAAGAGGGAAGATTTACATTGGATATTGGGAAGAAATTCTTCCCTGTGGGGGTGGTGAGACCCTGGCCCAGGTAGCCCAGAGAAGCTGTGGCTGCTCCATCCCTGGAAGTGTTCAAGGGCAGGCTGGATGGGGCTTGGAGCAACCTGGTCTAGGGGGAGGTGTCCCTACCCATGGCAGGGGGGTTGGGACTGCATGATCTTTAGGATCCCTTCACACCCAGACCATTCCATGATTCTGTGATCCTCTCAATTTCCTCACCTTTAGTTTTCAAAAGCTGCCCAGGGACCAGCCATTGCCACTGGTGCAGTGATGGGCTGGTGATCTCAGGTCCCGCAGCATGAAGGAAACGATCCAAGGGGACGAGGAGAGGTGTCAGTGCAGTGACAGGCTGCCAACATCCCCCAGCCATGGGGTGCCCAGCACACCAGGGACACCTCCCAGCCCCAGGACAGCAGGTGTCCCCCCACACCCAGGGACACAACAAGGCAGCTCGGGCATAAATCACCGAGAAGGATCTGAGCACCACACTTTGCTCATTGTTTGAAGGGGTTTTAGCATTCAGCTCCTTGCACTGCATGTGAAGCCTGTCTTCTGTATTGCCTTTTTTTTTTTTGGTGTATTTCTTCAGGATAAATGATTATGGACCATTTTTTTTCCCCCTAACGTTTCAGGCTGGAGGTCCCGAAATGGATCTGACTGAAATAGCTGCAGCCACATTTGGCTCAGATTAGAACTACAGCCTTCAAGTCATCATCCAGGTGTGTAGCCACAGGTTCTCAGGTCTATTGTTTGTTGAGAAAATTAAGCAAAACCCAAAAGTGACAGCAACAGAGATGGCTCCTCTGAACTATGCCTCTGAAGCCTTCAGTGCCTTTTAAAAATAGTGGTTTCTCAGAAAATCTCTTATCAGGGAGGTACTGGGGACCTTGATCTTGTAATTAGGGGAGCTCACAGGAAACAACCTGTCCATGCTGTTGAATGCCACAGTGTGATGTCCTGCTGTCCAGCCTGGTCTCCTCCCAGCCCCTAGGACCATGGAATCATGGAATGATTAAGGTTGGAAGGGACCTTAAAGATCATCAGGTTCCAACCTCCCTGCTATGAGCAGGGACACCTCCCACTTGACACACACCCACCACAGGGTCCTCTCCAAAGCAAGTGTCTCCCTTTTGCATGCATGGATGAATGTCTCTTTGCCTTTCACTCTTGAAGGGCCACTTAGCATAAGAAAAAAGAAAATAAAATAATGACAGAAAGAAAATAAAATAACCACAGACTATTTTCTGTGGGGCCTCCACATGATTTTAATTTGCAGCCAAACAAAACGAGCATTAAATTCTTAAACTTGACTCGTAGTTTTTGTTTTCTTCCAGGCTTTTTCCCTCCACTCGCTGACTCTCAAATTCACAAGTGTGTTTTCTCCACCCTCTTCACAGTGACTTTGCAGAATATTGTTCAATCTGACATCCACAGACATGAAATTCTGTACGTGTTCAGAGCCAGAAATTGTATTGGCCACTCAACCCACACAAAGAAGCAATATTTGGTCACAGAGAGACAAGTTGGCAGGGGAGGGAGTGCCTTTTGCTTTTGCTTTTCCCAAAATATAATGTTTTCTCTTGTTTCATCTCAAGGTTCAGTGCATAGTTACATTTATTTGTACACACAGAAAAACATTTTCAGCATTGCTTTCTCTCCATGACCACCCCACTTCCATTCTCCAGGCTGGAACACCTATTAATCTACTTCCAACTGCCCCAGAGGTGTTTTGCAGATAAAACAGATTTTGGCTTTTTAATACAAAATCAAAATAGAGGCATTAGGAGAGGCAAAACAAGGAAATTTCCACAAACAGATTTCTCTCCCCTTGCAGATCTCCTTAAAACAGCCAAGGGCTGTAGTGTGACCACTGCCCTACAGCAGATACTCCCAGTTTCCATTGTGTTTTTTAGGAATATGACCATAAAAATACCCCCAGAGCTAGACTGTGCCTCAGAAACTAAAAGATTGTCTTATTATTATTGTTTTCTCCTGACTGGTTAACAGCAATTCTGAACATTTTGAATTGAAGTGACAGGGTGACTTGGCAGAGCCTGTCAGCTTCCCAAAATGAACATGGGTATTTCTAAAGGAGCACAAGAGCTTCTAAAGGAGGTTGCAGAATGTTAATTGCCTATGGATACTGTAAAATGAGAACTAAAATACCAAAGGTTGCGAGGTCCCCATCAGTCATTTCTTCCCAGAATTCAGGCTGCAGCTCAGACTTGTTATAAAGGTAAAAGGCTTTTTCTTACGTACCTGCGGACGCAGGATGAGACTTGTCCCTGTCTTTCTCTCCCCTGCTCAGGTCAGAAAACACCATCTCCATCTGCAGAATCCGGGCAAGATTGACATTCTCCCACACGCATTTCTGATGTGCAACCTTTAGAGGCTTTATCAGAGCAAGAAATTAGAACAAATGCATTAAAACCTGTAAAATAAGAAACATGGGCTAAACCAACTGGCTCTGCATGGAAACTTCAGTGTCCATCTCTCTCTGCCACCTTCAGACAGTGTGTGAGAGACCAAATCCTGCCCCATTTCAGTCATTAGAACTCCTGAAGCCCAGAGGTGCAGCCAGAGGCAGGATTCATCCTGGCCTCTTGTGCTTTTGCTGAGGAGAATTCAGAGTCTGACTTTTATTCAAACCTTATTTTCAAAGAGACAAGTGAGTATTTGCTTTCAGCATGTGTGAATATTTTGATAACTAGGACACAGTAATGTGTCCAGCTGAGCCCGGGCCCTCCTGAGCAGATGCTGTTTGGAATATCTGTCACTGCAGTGTGGACCCTCTCAAAGTCTCCAGCATGATCAGCCCCTCTGTTTGAAGGCACCAGGCTGTGCAGATGTAACCAGCCCAGCAAAGAACAAACTGGGGTAACAAAGACAAGTTATTCAGTGTGCTGGACTAATGAACTGAGCTGGTTGGTTCAAAGTACAGCACAGTAGCATCAGATGGTTCAGTTGGAAGGGACCTTTGAAGGTCATCTAGTCCTCTGCAGTGAGCAGGGACATCTTCAACTACATCAGTATAGGTTGGGGGCTGACCTGCTGGAGAGTAGGTGAAAGAGACCTGGGGGTCCTGGTAGACAGGAGGATGACCATGAGCCAGCAATGTGCCCTTGTGGCCAAGAAGGCCAATGGCATTCTGGGGTGCATTAGAAAGGGTGTGGTTAGTAGGTCAAGAGAGGTTCTCCTCCCCCTCTATTCTGCATTGGTGAGGCTGCATCTGGAGTATTGTGTCCAGTTCTGGGCCCCTCAGTTCAAGAAGGACAGGGAACTGCTTGGAAGAGTCCAGCACAGAGCCACAAAGATGATTAAGGGAGTGGAACATCTCCCTTATGAGGAAAGGCTGAGGGAGCTGGGTCTCTTTAGCTTGGAGAAGAGGAGGCTGAGGGGTGACCTCATCAATGTTTACAAATATGTAAGGGGTGAGTGTCAGGGAGATGGAGTTAGGCTCTTCTCAGTGATGACCAGTGATAGGACAAGGGGTAATGGGTGTAAATTGGAGCATAGGAGGTTCAAGGTGAACATCAGAAAAAACTTCTTTACTGTGAGAGTGACAGAGCACTGGAACAGGCTGCCCAGAGAGGTTGTGGAGTCTCCTTCACTGGAGACATTCAAAACCCACCTGGACAAGTTCCTGTGTGATGTGCTCTAGGTGACCCTGCTCTGGCAGGGGGGGTTGGACTAGATGATCTTTCGAGGTCCCTTCCAACCCCTAGGATTCTATGATTCTATGATTCTATGATCAGGTTGCTCAGTGTTATACTTCCACTGTGTTCCTCTGATAGTTCCTGATTTAGCTCCTCCAAAGCTAGGCTGGCTCTTTGCATGGTCTGGCTTGACCTTCTCCAGGAGGTAGGGCCCTGTGCTCACTGAGGAGCAACATGTTGTCAAAGAAATTCTTTATTGTGAGGACACTAAGACGCTAGCCCAGGTTGCCCAGAGAAGCTGTGACTGCCCCATCCCTACAAACGTTCAAGGCCAGGTTGGATGGGGCTTGGAGCAAGATGGTCTACTGAAAGGTGTCCCTGCCCATGGCTGGGGTTTGGAACTGGATGGTCTTTAAGGTCCCTTCAAATGCAAACCATTCTATGATTGCATGGTTATAGAGAGCTGGTCTTGCTTTAGCAAAAAAGCTGAATATTTGATGAGGTCTGAGGGTGCCAGAGGTGGACTGTGAGGAGCTCCAAGGCACTCATGATACAAAGAGATAAGCCTGGTACAGATGCCCGGTGAGATAAAGGCACAAATTGTGTAACACCAATTTATCAATTATTGGAAAGGATTTATCCTCGTGCCCTTCAGGACAGAAAGAGGACTCTGGATTTGTCTTCATGTATTTCAGTGTTCATGTTAGGAGGAGACACCAATGTAAATCCAGGATGAAAAGCTTCCAACTCAGTGTCAGCATCTGTCTTAAAGAGTAAGGAGCAATAGTCAGATTTCTGAAGCAGTCAGACATAAATAATGAATGTGAGTAAAGAATGAGTCATTAAAAATTCTTTAAATTCTGCATCTGAAATACCTCAGTGTCCTTCTTCTGTGAAGGTCACTCAGCTTGGCCTATTTGTGCACTGCAGGAAATGCAACTCCTGGAAAAGAGAAACCCTGGAAAAAGAACCCTGGAAATCTGGGTTCTTCAAAAGGTCTTTGTTCTTCTGCTGAATTGTGGCTCAATATCTCCTGGAACCACCAGGATGCCTTTTCACAGTGGGTCAATGGCTCTGCTCTTGCTCCTTGCACCATCCCCACCCTTCTTCACAGTCCCATTGCCACTGAACAGATCTTTGATGGCTCACCTCCCAGGCTTTTCTGCTGGTGGAGACCACACGGAGCCAAACACTTCAGCCAGAAATGCAAGTGTGTCCATCCAGGATTATGACTATGCAGAGAGATGGGAGCACCAAACTCATGTTAAAGTGATGTGGCAAACAACTGAGGGCTCCAAAATTGCAGCCAGAAGGACCCTGGGGTCTTCATGGACCTGCCTGGTCCATCCTCTGCCCCAGGGCCAGATGAGCTCAGTCTATGTGAGACTCAAGTTTGTCTTTCTGTAAGACTCCTGAAGACACACACTTAACAGTCTCCAAGAAAAGCATTTTGCTGAGTTACTCCTCAAAAGGCTTTCCCAAGTAGCTCATTCAAATTATCACTGGAGAAAATCCAGCCCTCATTTCTCATCCTGCCTGCCCCAGGGACTGGGAAAGACCCCTCTGAAGATGCTCTCAGCACTGCTGGTTCTGTCCTCAAACCTCCTCCTCTACTGCAGCTTAAACAATCTACAGCTTTCTGGACTTCTCCTCACCTCCACCACTCTCTGTGCCAATGGTCCAGGCAGAGCCCAAGACTGGATCCCAGCTCTGGCTGAGGCCTCCCCATCACTAAGAAGAACATCAGGGTCATAGTCCATATCTAGCAGGTGAAATGCTTGTTTTTAGACTCCTGTTTGTAGCTTGGTCTTTTTATAGCAGCAGAATATCACTGTGTATGCCTCCATCTCCTCCTAAATCCCACTCTCCAGCCAGCTGTTCCACCCAGGACTGTTGGTGCCAAAGCACTAGTCAATATTACCTTTTTTCTTTTTTTTTCCAGGACTGCTTCTCCAGTTTACCAAGAAATTTTGAAATTTAACCCTGTCCTTTAACATGTGAACAGACCCTTCCATTGCCTGTGGAGCCCCCCTCGTGCATCCCTCTCTGTAGCTACTGACGACAACTTCCCCGGTACTCAACTGTGCACAGCCTTGTTGTGGATTCACTCAGACCTTGTTTGTTCTCACTTGCTTCCTAGAATGGGAGCTTTTGAAAGTCATGTCCTTAAGGTACAGGTAGACAATCCCTTTTTTTTATTCACACAACTCCTTTCCTGGTTTCAGAATGAAATTAAATAAACAGCAGACTGTGTGGAATACAAATACGTGTCTTCTCTTACAAGTCCTTGCAAATACTCAAATCTAAGGACTTTCTATTTAACATCAGTTTTAATTGTCATCTGTGTCTGATTGCATCTGACTTTTTAGTGAATGTCCAAGAGGCATTAAATGATTTGCTCACCTTGGTGTCCCCTATTGATATCTCTCACTCTACTCAAATAGCAGATCAAACCCTTCCTTGATCTTTCTCATGACTAATGTACAAATAAAACATCTTTCCATTGCACTGCCTGCCTCATCTGTCCTCCACCAGCCTACCCACCTTCTCCAATGGAGTTATTTCTAACAGCCCAACCTTCAGAGCAGCTATCTAACAGCTGCTGTCAAAAGTGAAATGAAATTTTGCCACTGAGTGTTTATTTTCTTTCTCTTTATATTGTGCTCTGACTTCTCTCTGTGGTGTGGCTGGTATCTCAGGAAACCATTAAAAATTCCTGACTTAGTATAAGATTTAAAGTCTTATCCCTCACTTTCTGTCAAAGCCATTAATAAATGGTGTCTCCAATAGGAAATAAACCTCAACATCAACAGTGTAAGTCCCCATTTACCAACATTTCAGACTTTGTTCCACCAGGTGTGATAGCAGTTGAAACAAGGCACCTTCGTAAGAGGAGCTGAGCCAGATGAAGATGTCTGCACCCATAAGGACATCCAGGGAAGTTCTACCAGTTTCTAAACATGATTTAATGTGCCTAGAAACATAAATGGTTATTGCAACCATATTTACTCCTGAAAGAGTCACCAATGATCTTCATAATGTTTGGGGTAGTTTCTAATTCTTTTCCAGTCTTCTGTTCCCATGGCCTCAGTGGTACCTTGGGGCAGAGAGCTGCACAGGAGAATCTGTCCTTCATTGTCACCATGAGCATGCTAATTTTCAGATTATTTTCTGTGAGGCCAAACAGAGGTGTTCTGCTGGCTTTCCTTGGGTTGTTCATCCCTAAACATTGTTTGGAAGTCCCCCAGCTGCCTTACAACACTGCATGGCAAACCCTGGAACAGGCTCTCTGGAGAGCTGGGCAACATCCCAAGCCTGATGGTGTCTCAGAGGCAATTAATTGGACAATGCCCTCAACAACATGCTGTAACTTTTGGTTACCCCTGAATTGATCAGGTAGTAGGACTAGAGGATAGGTCCTTTCCAACCAAAATAGCCCATTCTATTCTGTTCTGTTCTGTGGCAGCAGCTGAGCTGCAGAGCTGCAATCACCTTTCTGACACGGCACCAGACCCATGTGCCAGCAGTTCCACAGATTTGGTTCCATGGGAAAGGTGTAATCCATCATCCATTTCAGACACCTCCTTTAGGGTTTCCATACATCTGCTTCAGCTGGCCAAAAATCTTGCCTCAAAAGTTAGGGAGTTTGCTTTGGGGTGCACAAGGCATCATGTTTGATCAGCACAGCATAGTCTGGAGCCTTGACAATAACCAGGCAAGGGCAGAGCAGTGCAGGTGGCCCAATAACCCATCTTGTCCTAATGGTCATAGGATCCCAGACTGGTTTGGGTTGGAAGAGACCTTAAAGATCAGCCAGTTCCAACCCCACTCCGATGGGCAGGGACACCTCCCACCAGACCAGGTTGCTCCAAGCCCCATCCAACCTGCCCTTGAACACTTCCAGGGATGGGGCAGCCACAGCTTCTCTGGGCAACCTGGGCCAGTGTCTCACCACCCTCATAGTGAGGAATTTCTTCCTAATGTCTCACCTAAATCTCCTCTCTTCAAGTTTAAAGCCATTACTCCTTGTCCTATCACTCTATGCCCTATGAAATGTCCCTCCCCAGGTTTCCTGTATCCCCTTTAGGTACTGGAATGATACCACCTAAACATGAGTCTGAGGAATCCAGCAGCCCTGGGGAGGGATGCAGCCAGCAGCTCGGGGCCACATTCAGATCCCAAACCTCTCCCTTGTGGCACCTTTCCGAGTGCTGCTCCCTAGCGTGAGGGTGGGTGTGAGACCAGGTCCCTGTGGGCAGGATGATGGAGCTGTGGGTCACCCTGCTGCTCGGGAAGGACTCACTCCCCTCTCAGACACTGCTCTCTCCACTTTTTTCTCCTCTCGACACTTTTCTGGAACCAAATGCTGGAAACAGAATTGAAATCAGATCCTTTGTAGGAGTTGGGCTGGTCCTTTAACACTAAAACCCTAAATACAGGGAAGGTTTTGAGCAAATCACTTTCACTCAAATCAACCATAAACACTTCAGGTTTTTTAGAAAGACTCTCACCCCCTGAGGGCAGCATTAGCCAACACAGTTGTGAGCAAAGGACTTGACATCCATTCACTTTCTGCTGCTGAACAATCAAATACCAGAATCTTTTCTACATTTAAATGGTATTCACCCAGCAAATGGCAAATGTACCACAGCTACTTTTATATCCCACTGCTAACGAGGAGGCAGGGCTGGTTCCTGATTTCAGGGGGGGACTAAATCCTGCAGGTTTGATGCAGTTTTCCGGGGAAAAAAAAATTTGCTTGGAATGGAACAGCGGGCTGTAAGGCTGGCCATTATGGGGGGGTGTTGAATGGCACCTCACTAGGCAGGACTCACACCGAAGGAAACTGCTGTTTCTTTCTTAACAGAAGTGCTCGTGGTCGTGCTGAGGCTGCTCTGTAATTCAATCGCTGGTTACATTGTCCAAATTAACTTCTAGGAGCAAATTGTAAATATTGAAAATAACCATAATTCTGCTTTCCAGAGTAGCCCGTGGCTTACAAAGGACCCAACCTTCAGCTGGGAAGTATGAGAGGATCTCGGCTGAAGTCAGTGGAGATGTGCTGATTTATACCAAGGGACCTTAGCAGCTCATTAATTTTGCAAATCAAGCATTTGGACACTGGGAAATGCCTTTAGGAAATGTAACCAGGTTGCTGGTGCACCTTAATTGCCTGTGTTCATTATGTTGATCGGTGAACAGAGATGCCACAAGAGTAAAGGCTGAGGCTTACACAGTTTAACAAATGAGTTCTTCTGAAGTCTGTTTTATATGGAAAATTGATCAAGATAATTATACCACCGTTATAATTTTACTAGTACAACTCCCACTCACCTCCCTTCCTGCAGATGCTTTTTACAGTTTGGTGTCTTTGCTTTGAATGCAACACAAGACAAAACAGAAACTGTGCTGCATGCAAGTGCTCGTGTGAGGAGCTGGAGGAGAATAATTACCCTGCTAGGGTGAAGTTGCTGAATTTTCCTTTGCAAGGAGACTAAATCCTTGTGCCTACATCCATATGCATCCTTGGATTCCTTTGACAGCAGCAGTGCTGAGATTTCTTCTGACTTCATGGTGCTGAGAACAAGACTGAGCACCCTCTAACAACTCTTTCAGCCACTGTGGTTTGGTACCTGGGGACTGTTTTGGAGCAGGCTCCAAGTACCAGTTTGTGTTTTTCTAATGGACATGACCTGCTTGTGAAGTGCCTCAGCTACATTTGGAAGTCAGCAACCTCCCAAAGAACAGATTAGGACATGTTTGTCTGAGGAAAAGCAAAATCTGCACTGGACTTCATCAAAGAGCACATGCCAGGTAGAGGTAACATCCACATGGGCAGCAGGGCTGGAGCTCTTCTGCAGGTGAGAGCTCTGCCAGCAGCTTAACACAATTTAAAGGGCCCCATCTTGCCACTATTGACCCAAACAATACCCAAATACAGAATGAATTGATGGAAATAAAAGTGTGTGACATGGTCTCCACTCTCATCTGCACTATGGGACTGTGCAAAAAGAAACAAGGAGCTGAAAGTCTTGGGCCTGTGATTCAATAGCTTCCTGAGCATCACAAAGTTCTCTTCCAAGGACTAACCTAAAGTTTAGCTCATATTATCCCAGAACCTTACCCTATGACACTAGCATATATTTTTTATCAAAACATCAATTTTTGAGAATTCATCTACTCTGTGTAAAATAAAGGATCTCATCATTGCACTTCTCAATAGGATGCAGGTCTTCAGAAGACCAGAGTCTGAGATAGCTGTGAGATACCACAATCACTGAGGTTGTGAGGAGCTCTGGAGATCACCTAGTCCTGCTAGAGCAGGTCACTCAGGAGTGAGTCCTGTGGGTTTTGGATGCCCAGAAGAATGGAGACTCCACATCCTGCCTGGGCAACCTGCTCCAGCGTTGGACCAACAAAGGAGGAGGATGCCAACCTGCCTATCCTCAATCCCTGGCAAAGGCCAAAGCCATTGAGCAGTAGCAGAAACATCTCACAAATTTTCTTCCTAACCAATGAGTATCTTGTTCAGTGTGTGAGACCAAAAAACCCTTCTAGATACAAGGGCAGTCTTCTAGATATAGAAGGCACTTGTTTGGCTCTCTGCTGGGACCAGGGTCTCTCTCTGATCATCTCTTGGCAGAGTTGGGAAGGCTCTGAACATCTTCTGGATCAGACATGGAGAATTTGACCCAGGTTTTGGCCCGCAGCAGACTCCAACCAGGGCTATAAAGAGAGGCAGTGCCAGGACTTGGGGTGGGTGCCCAGAAAGCGTAGCAGGTCTGAGCCTCTCCAAGAGAAGATGACTGCAAAGAGGAGCATTAGTGAGTGTCAGGGGAGCCTGTGGGTTGGATTTAAAAGGCTGAAGAGATATTTAGGCACCAAAACCCATTTGTGAATGTATCTGTTGATCTCCACTGAAATAGTCACAAGCCTGAAACAGGAGATTCTCTCCACTGCTGAAGCTGTGCACTGACAGCAATAAATATTTCAAATGAAACTGTAATGTGAAAGTCATATTTTTACAGATCTTTTCTCTCCCAGGCTAAAATGGAAAATCTGGTATCAGATGGCATTATAATCTCTTGACTCTTGCAGTGATATTACACATGGCTTGGCAGGCCAGCTGGGGCTCTTTGGCCATGTGGCCAACAGATCAGGGCCACCTCCTCCCTGCCATCTTCAAATTCTTTGGTGTTTCCTTTTACAGCCTCACTTCCCTTTTAATGCAATGGCTGGATGAGTTACCTGGCTTTTAAAGCAATTTGGAGGAAAAGAACCTCAAGTCATTCTTGCACATGCTGCTGTCAGAGTCAGGGCTAATAAATCCATAACGACCTTACCCCTAGCCCTGATCCATGGTAGCAATTTTTCAAACCCAGTCAGAACCAGACCCTGGTTGGGAGAGCTGCAGCCCAAGTGAATTAAAGTAGTGAAGTTATCAGAAGTGAAAACTGAGTCTCATAATGGGAAGTGTCAGCACATTTGGGCATTGCTGCCTGCAGTTATTGTTGGTTTCTACCTTAAACCTGTTCACCTGGATTACATTTATTGCCAGGCTACTCTCTGCTCTTTGTTTACTGTATTTTCTTTAGCTGTGTGCCAAGAGGGAAACACTTATCTGCACTATATGATTTTTTTTTCAGTGAAATATGTTTCTAAAACACTTTGTTATTGTCTGATACATTTGAAGAGCAGATTGAGTTATTTTAAAGGCAATTTCCTTGTTGCATGGAATCCTATTTTCCACCACACCTTTAATATTTCTTCCTTTCTAGTTTGTTGCAAAGCCTGAACTCTTCTGAGCTCAGACTAGCAACCTCCAGCTGCCTCCACCTTTTCCCCCTACCTTGTACATAAATTCAATATTGACCTCCCCGTGTGCACAGTCCCTCACTTCACAGACTCATGAACATCCTTAGTGTGATTCTGATCTCTTAAAACAGTTTTTCTGAAGTTGTGTGGCAGACATTGCCATAACTTCTTAGGTTTCTTGAACGGGTGGCTGGGCCAAGTCGATCAAGCCTGTCTCAGGTCCCCAGATATTTCACTGGGACTTTACAAGCATCTGGAGCCCCACTGCATTTGCACCCTTGGTGTTTCACACTTAGGTTGGCTGTTGGGGCACAACGTTGAGGTGCAATGAGTTCATCTCCCTTCCAGGCTGAGAGAGGGATGGACCCTTCCGCTCGCAGCCCTGCAAACACCCTTGGCTCTGGGGTGTCACTCCAGAGGTGGCCATGGCTCTCCTCTAGCTGTTACACATGTCTACCAGCTCTCTTCTTTGGGTTAGGTACACACCATCCATGTGCCCCAAATGGTCCCATAAGGGGAACTGGGATAGCACTTGGGTCAGCCAAGACAACTGCTCCTTTTGCTTTGAGCAGCTGTCAGTCTCATACAGTAAGCAGCCAAAGTCATAGAATCATAGAATCCCAGATTGGTTTGGGTTGGAAGGGACCTTAAAGATCATCTAGTCCAACCCCACTGCCATGGGCAGGGACACCTCCTGCTAGACCAGGTAGCTCCAAGCCCCATCCAACCTGCCCTTCAACACTTCAGAGATGGGGCAGCCACAGCTTCTCTGGGCAACCTGGGCCAGTGTCTCACCACCCTCACAGTGAAGAATTTCTATCTAATGTCTAATCTAAATCTCCCTTCTTCCAGTTTTAAGCCATTACCCCTTGTCCTCTTGCTCTGTGGCCTTGTAAAAAGTTCCAGGCACACTTGGGATGAGTACAAAGACTCTTAATTCAGCCTGTAGGGGTGTCAGGAAACTCTACAGGAATAGAAACTGCAGCACAGCTTGCAGTAAGGCAGGAGTCTGATTTTCCTGGCATAATGACCATGGAGAGGAAAAAAGCCCTGCCATCATTTCATTGAAGAAATCTGATCAAGTAATATATTTAAAGACATCCTGAACTACTCACAGATGTTGCAAGAGCTAAAACAGGACCAAAACTGTGGAATAAATAATTTGCCCAATTCTGCTGGCAACGTGACACCAGATTATTTGGAAGTCCTGGGATGTTCCCAGGCAGGAAAAACTAGTTCATATTCTTGGCTATTCCAGCCTCAGTTTGAACTGACAGCACTTCACAAGAGAAGTGAAGCGTTCAATGATCCTTCCAGCCCCAACCACTGCAGCTGGGCTTGCAACTTGCTTTTGATTCTGTACACTTCAGTTCTCCTGGGAATGAGAGCAAATTTGCTTGTGTGCTAAAGGGGCACTTCAACAGAGTGAGTTTTTCTCTGGTTTGCAGAGGTCAGGGGGACAGGTCAGCCCACATGTGACAGAGAAGTTTTCATAACAGCTAAAAGGGAGAAACTGGAGGTGCCTCATGGGGGGATGGGACTTCCTGCCACCAGCGTTTGTGCTGGACCTTGTCCTGAGATGGTGGAGGGTTGAAGGTAAAAGGATGTGGCTGCAGAATGTGTGTTGATAATTCTCTGTCCTTGCAGGTGGGGGTTAATGCAATGTTTGGGGTTTTCCTAATGTTCATATTCCAGTAAAACAAGGTTTACTCTAATTCAATTTCAAGGTGAGTAACATTTCCCGGTCTGTGTCTCACAGGGCAGTCTGTGCACTCTCAGCTCACCGTTTGTTACAGGTTTTATCTGGATCAAGCATGGGCATTGATCACATTCCTGTTGGATTAACCAGACCGTGTGACATTGTGTAATGCTGCCTTTCTGCTGGTGGTGGGACGGGCAGCACCAGATCAGGCAGAAAGCCTGCTAAGGCAAAGCTCCCCTGAAAACAATCTCCAAGAAATTAGAACTCGCAGTGTTTTGTGCCAGCTCAGGGCTTTGCATGAGCTGTTACTGCACATCTGGGCACAGAGGGAGGTGATTTTCTGTGTCTTGGATGCTGTTGTAATGAACTACCCTTCTCCTCACAATACAGGTTTACTGTGCTCACTTTACAAACTAGGGATGGGTCTCAGAGCACCTAAGATGGCTTCATCTCAGCATATTAGCTCATCTGTCCCAGGAGGCAGGATAAGAAGGGATGTCTGTCCAGAGGTGCTGCTGCCTCAAGGAAGACAGTTTAAAGCCCTTTTTGGACAGGACCAAACAGAATTCAATAGACCAGGGCTGGGAAATCTGCAGGTTAAGTGGAAGTTAGTGGGTGTGTTCATCTGCAGACTGGGCATCTTCAGTCAGTGCAGGTCAACATGACAGTTGAATGCACTTCTGCTAGAGCTGTTGTGCAAAACCACCACCAGCAGTAGGTGCAGCATCCTGAGCATGCAACGGGAAGAAATAGGTCAGAAATGAAACATCTAGAGCACCTCAGCTAGTACTGTCTGGTGTCTCTTGTGCATCCCTGCTCTGGCACCAGTTAGACAAGACTGTCTCACCTAACTGGCTTTTTGAGCTGGGAAAACCCACCATAGCCTGCTGCCACTGGTGTCAAATCCAAGCTCTGGCCTGCTGCCAGAATCTGAGCAGAGAATTTGCAGCAGATCATTTGTACAGTGTTTGAGGAGACCAGTGCTCCATCCCTTTCTCTCACATCGGTGGGAGGCTGATGATGCAGATCCACAAAACTCTGATTCTGTAACTTGCTTCACTGCTTGTGTTTGGAGTCATGTATTGAGGACAGAACCTACACTGTGCTACTATTGTATTCATTGCAGAATTTAATGCAGTTAGTGCTTTCACTTCTCCTCCAAGAGCAAATCCATCCAGGTTTTTTTTTTCTTCCTGCAGTTATTTTTCTCTTCCCTGACTTTATCAGATCATTCCAGCATGGAGAAGCCTCATCCTGAAGATTTTGTGTTTTGACCTTCACTTAAAAAGCTTGAAAAATATTCATTTTCTCCATCAAATAAAAAAAAACAAAACACAAAAAAACCACAGAACTGGCACAATTCAGCCATACAACAAAATAAAAGCCATCAGGTTTGCCTGGTATGATTTGTTTTTTATCAGCCCTGCTCTTTATTCCTCACTGATGTTGGATGCTGCCTCTGGTGTCCTCAGTCTCCAGCATTCAGTGCTACAGACAATAACCTCAGGCAGGTTGGGATTGTGGGGATCCTACACTAGAGAGTATTTCTACTATTGCATGAGGCTGGGGGATAGATTTAGGATGCAGCTTTGTATTGTCTGCAAAGGATGCTTCAGCAGTCTGGACAATGCAAAAAGAAGAGGGGCTAATTGCATCCACACAGCCTGGAGACAACCACACAAATGTTTTTTTCTCCAGCAGGTTGCCCAGCACTGGTACTTTAAAAATACTTCTTCCTTTGGTAGTTATTTACTGGCAAGAGGATATTGAAATATGGGACTGGCTATATGCAATGAATATTTGTTGTATGCTTGGGAAGAAGGAGGTTGATGTATTTTCCCCACATAAAGTCAATGAAGTATTTACAAGATCATCAGCAACCAAAGAGAAATCTTTGTGCTACATCTGCTGTGCAAGGAGGTGTTGAGATCAGCAGTCTTGGGTGGCATGTACCACAAGCTCTAAGGGAACTTGGAAGTCCTGGTGGACAACAGGATGACCATGAGCCAGCAATGTGCCCTTGAGGCCAACACAGCCAATGGCACCCTGGGGTGCATCAAGAACAGTCTGGTCAGCAGGTTGAGGGAGGTTCTCCTTCCCCTCTACTCTGCCCTGGTGAGGCCTCACCTGGAGCACTGTGGGCAGTTCTGGGCTCCCCAGCTCATGAAGGACAAGGAACTACTAGAAAGTCCAGCACAGGCCACAAAGATGATTATAGGACTGGAGCATCTCTCCTGTGAGGAAAGGCTGGGAGAGCTGGGGCTGTTCAGCCTGGAGAGGAGGAGGCTGAGGGGGGATCTCATCAGTGCTGGTCAATATCTACAGGGGGGTGTCAGGAGGATGGGGTCAGACTTTTCTCGGTGGTGCCCAGTGACAGGACAAGGGGCAATGGGCACAAACTGGAGCACAAGAGGTTCAAGCTAAACATAATGAAAACTTCTGTACTGTGAGGGTAACAGAGCCCTGGGACAGGCTGCCCAGAGAGTGTGTGGAGGCTCCATCTCTGGAGACATTCCAAACCCACCTGGACACCATTGTGTGCAACCTGCTCTAGGTGAACCTGCTGTGGCAGGGAAGTTGGACTAGATGATCTCCAGAGGTCCCTTCCAATGCTGAGCATTCTGTGGTTCTGTGTTTAAGATCTCTGTCTTACAGACATGTCCATTTTTTACTCACCTGGGAGTTCAAGGCAAAAGTCTAGAAAACAGGAGGGGTAATTGTGTGCCAAGAGGGGACCTGAGGAACTGGCACACCAGCAGCAGTCCTGGCAAAATAACAGGAAAGGCTCTTGCTGAAGCTGGTGAGCACCCATAGTGTGAGTTATCTGCACCAGGATTTTGCAAACAGGGTTTGTGCAAACCTCTTGTGCTGAGCACCAATTCCTGCCACCCATCACTGAAGACACCTCTCACTTTGCTCTCCTGACTTGATGTGCTGCCATCCAAATATTGCCTCCTGGGCACGGGATCACCAGAGAGCCTGTGGGCACACACCAGCTGCATCAGCCTGGGCATCAGCTCCTGGTGGGTTACTACATGCTCCTCACCAAGCAAGAAAATATTTCTGGTCATTCCAGTCATTCTGGCTCGGAGATTTTATGGCCTTCAAGAAACTTTTCAATTAATTTCGAGGCATTTGTATCAGACTGGATGAAAACTGAATTTCTGAAGGGGTTAAATGAAATCTTTATTGGTAGAAATTAAATGGATAGATTAAATCATAAGGAACTTGGTTACCTGGTGAGTCTGGCACTTTGTATTCCTTCTTCCTTGCAGTATTGCAAACAAGAACAATTCAGGTCCTTGAAGACATGGAAAGATGCCAACAAACAGCATAAGAATATCAGAGTGCATTAAAATCAAAATAAGTAAACATCAGAATCAGTTAAAATCCAAGTGAGTTATTACTAATGGCTTTCAACCTTCAGTTTAGTTTTTCTTTAAAAATAACGACAAATGTAGAGGCGTTACAGGAAACTAAGTGAATATGAAACTAATCCCCTGAGATTGGCTTCAAATTTCAGCTCTATCAATCTCTTTTCTCTTTTTGTATGAAATAAAGGAAAAGGAGTAAGAAACAGTGGATATACTGTGTGCACTGCTACAGAGTACACAGTTTTTTAGCCATGACAAAATATGGAACTAAACCAGACCAAAAGTAACTAGGAATAATTTGGGCTGAACCATGCCAAGACATTCACAGTTTGAAAAGGACTCTGCTGAACTACACAGAGAACTGCCCCTGTCATTCATCCTCCAGTGCCCTCCATCCTCACCCTTTAAATACAGTGGATGTAGGAAAAAAAGATGATGCTACTCATCGAATCATTGAATGGTGAAGGTTGGAAGGGACCTTAAAGATCATCAGGTTCCAACCTCCCTGCTATGAGCAGGGACACCTCCCACTAGACCAGGCTGCACAAGCCTCATCCAACCTGGCCTGGAACACCTCCAGGGAGGGGGCAGCTAAGAATTAGGATTTTGCAAATGACTGAGTTTCTATTCCAGTTCTAAGTTGAAGGATTTCATATTTTTATTGCACTCTATCTAAAACTAACTCCATCTAAAATGCACTTTCTGTGTCCTAAAACAACAAAGCTCTCCAAATGCAAAATCACCAAAATGTTTAACCCAAAGCAAATCGTTCTGGCTTGATTGGTGAGATTTTCTTCCCTTCAGTAAAAATTCCCATGCAACTAAATTCCTGACTGAACCTCATGACAGTGAAAACTCAGATTTTTCCACACATTTTCACACATTTTTCTTTTGACAGGAATTGACTACTAGCCTGGAGCATCCCCAGACTGAATATTTGGATGAATAAAATCCAGGTGTAATTGTCACCCTACATTTCAAAAGCGAGTTCTAGGTCCTGGTTTTCTTCTTATTTCTTCTTCTTCCTCCACTACTTGTACTGCAGGCAAGGAAGTGCTGTTTTTGTAGAAACAGTAGCTGAAGTTTATTTTAAAAGTAATTATAGGACACATATCCTCAAAACTGTCTAGAAAAATAAGCCTGCTCCCAGCCAGCCCCATTTCTCCAAGGGGTTTAGACTTCAGAATAAATCTAGGAATCACCATCAAAAGCAGCTCCGATATTTTTAAGATCTTGGCTTATCAAAACTGTATTTTTCTTTGAATTCTCCAGCTCTAGGTTTATATTTGGCTTGTCATGTTGGGTAACATCAGTTGCAGCAGTTTATTATTGGATGTAACACAATTTGACTGATGCAACGTGATGTGATAGGTCACAGTCTGATGTTTCATCTCAGTTATTAAAAATGGTTTGCAAAGCTGCAGCAAAGGAAAGCCTGGCTTGAAAATGAGGAATGATGTCTGGAATTAGCCTGTTCTGGCTTTATTTTTAAAACCCACAGCATAATACACATTCAAGTCAGGTTTTTCTTTCTGTCAAGCACTGCAAGCCCAGCAGAAGGACACAATGTATTTCAACCCACTCAGTGGTTGAAGACACTAAAGTGGGGTAATAACATCCAAAATTCAGAGGGTTTCTAGCTACTTTCTGAACACAGCTGCTTAGTTTTGTCTCTGGGTACAAGTTGTGGGCATTTCACAAAATAATCTTCCCCTGCATTATTCCATCCCTCCACATCTCCTTATCTCAGGACATGGTGTAACTCTCAGAAGGTCCACAAGCACTTCTCTCCAGGGAAGAGGCCATCTGCAGCCCTGCTCTGGCAGGGTGGCTTGATGAGTGATCCGGGTGGGTTATTTTCTCCACTCACCCCACACACAGCACAGGTTCCTTTCTGCAGGGCTGATCCCTTCCCCTGGAAAGTTCTCAGACAAGTCACCCCACACACAGAGCTCATGGCCAGGTGGCCATCCTTGGTGGTGAGAGGTTTTTCCACTTCCCAGCAGAGCAAATGCCACAGAAAAAATGCAAGAGGAAAAGAGCAGTTTTTATTCAAGAACTATTGCTTTATTCTGCACCTGCCCACCCTCCTGTTGGTTTTTTGGTGTTTTTTTTCAAATATAATTTCCAATTTAAGCTAACCTCTCTGTGGAAGCAGGGATTTACCATGGCATTCAGCAGCTGTACCTTCTGCAGATGTTACCTGGGAAATGTATGCCTCTATAAGTGGGTGTGTGTCTATAGATTCAGCCAAATCCAGGTCTTGCTGACACTGACCTTAACAGAGTCTAAGTTTTAAAAGTTAGTTAAACTTTTCTGCCTCAGACATATTGGGGTTGTTTAGCCTGGAGAAAAGGAGGTAGAGGGGAGACCTTCTCACTCTCTACAACTGCTTGAAAGGAGGTTGGAGCGAGGTGGGGTCGGTGTCTTCTCCCAAGGAACAAGTGATAGAAAAAGAGGAAACAGCCTCAAGTTGTGCCAGGAAAGGTTTTGACTGGATATGAGGAGCGATTTCTCTCTCAAAAGTTTTGTCAGGCCCTGGCCCAGACTGCCCACGGCAGTGGTGGAGTCCCCATCCCTGGAGGAATTTCAAAGCCATGTAGATGTGGTGCTGAGGGACCTGGTTTAGTGGTGGCCTTGGCAGTGCTGGGTTAAAGGCTGAACTTGATGGTCTTAAAGGTCTTTTCCAACCAAATGAGGTGATGGTTCTATATTAAAAGTCAAATTAGATGAGTGGAATGGTCTAAATAAGAAGGGGGAGGTTTGGGAGATAGAAAACTTATTCAAGGAGAGTGGGAAATTTCAGGATGGAGAACTGGGTCCAAAGGTCAGTGCTGTGCCAAGGCAATGGGCAGCAGAGCTCACGATGGCTCACAAGTGATTGCTGGCTCTCCAGCAAATGCCTTCTTTGCTTGGTGAGTATCACCTATCATTTTTTGTGTGATTTCTCTAGTTTTGGTCAACTTTTCTGATTTTTGTAAGTGAGGGAATATTTCAAAGTGTTGTTTGCACACAGCTGTTAGGATGAAATTACAGATTCTCTTTGAGAGCATGTCCAAACAGACCCAAGAATTGTCTATAACTGCTTTTTGACTGATTTTTTGGAACAAGTGAAAAAAAAATAAATCCAAAGGACATCCTAAAACTGTTGCCCAGATTGTCAGTGTGTCACCCCTGTGGCTGCATTCAGTCCTGCTTGGAGCTGGGCCTTCAAGTGCACTTGAAGTGCAAGGCCCAGCTCTTCAAAAGCATTTAGAAAGCTCATTCCCTTCAATTTCTGTGGAATTTAGATGTTTGAAAGTCTTTGAGGATCACCCTTAGGCATCTCTGAATAGTAGAATTCCATCTCAAAACAGGTATCACAGAGAGAGGAGGGCTCTCATGTGAAGGCAGACTTCTGAGATGGGAGCGTGAAGTTCTGAAGGGGACAAAAGAAGTGGGGACTAGGTAAGGTAAAGGGAAGCCATGAATGGTCTAGAGGAAAACAGCAACTTTCTGTTTCATCATTTTCATATTTGGAACACCCAAGACTGTTCTATGAACATTCTACAAAATTGAATGACACAAAATGTAAAAATACAGAGAGAAAATGCAACAAATGATCACTCTGAGGGACTCGATGCCACAACTTAGCCTCCAGGCTGGAATTTTAGCAGCTCCTACAGTGCAAGAAGTCAAAAAAAATTTTTTTTTCTTTTTGTCTCTTTCCCCAAGGAAGAAAAAATACCCCAAGAGATTATCCAAAATGAGGAAGTGGGGAAAAAAAAGTCTTAATTTTACCTGGAAAATACACAGAACTTTCTTTGGAACTGTAGTGAACGTTGCCAGTGCAGGAGCAGAAACACTGACAGAACCTCCAGGTTGCTATGGACATTTCCAAGAGCAAACTGAGACTTGGGTGCAGGAGCCCATCGTCCCTCCACCACCCCCTGCACACCCCACAGAGCATGAGAGAAGTCCCAGAGAAGCTCTGTGGGGCTGACCTGACCCTCCCACAGGGGTTTCCAGGAGCTTCTGTGCCCAAAAGGGACTCTGTTCTTGCTGGAATATTCCATGTATCAGCCACAGTTGGCAGTGCTGGAAGCAAATGCAGCCAGAGAGCAGGTAGCAGGTTTCTGTCAGGATGTTCCTACCTCAGGAGACACGTTTGTCATCCATTGGATTTAAAATAATATTTTTTTTTCAAGGAGCAAAACTCCTCTTTCCTGACTGTGAACATACAGATGCAGTTCCCCTTCAAGGCAGGTGGGAAGATGACCTTCCACCATTTGGAAAGGAGCAGGAACAACGAGCATGGGTTGGCATATTCAGCAGCTTTCCACAAAGAGTTGATTGATCCTGAAATCTGCCCAGCTGCTGGTTTAATTTTGCCCTACCCAGGCTCCCAGATCAACAGGCCACCTGGCCCAGAATGTGATTTTTTCCCTGTGACCTTCCACACACCTTGGGGACAGCCTTGCAAACTGATCTGCCCCTGTTTGCTCTTCAGAAGTTCAGGAGCAACCATTGTCCTTCAGAGCAAGGGTGATGAGCCCTTGGTTGCTCCTCATCTATCCAAAATCCTTAGTTATGCCACCAGCTTAGGGCTCTTCCAAGAACTGTCCCCAGCCTCTGCTTCCTGACCTAGCCCTACTTTGAAGGTGTGGGTACATTTTCTAGCTGTACCTGAGCCTTTGCAGTGGGTGGACATTCAGGAATTACTCCTGGACCTTGCTACTTGAGCTGCTTCATGCTGTAACTGGAGCATCTGGCTACTACAGGTTTTTGTAAAGAGTGAGCACCAAGGCCATCCATCAGCTGGTGGAAATATCCCTGCTGATGTTGATAGACATGCTGATGTTGTGACCCTGCTCTGGCAGGGGGGGGTTGGACTAGATGATCTTTCGAGGTCCCTTCCAACCCCTAGGATTCTATGATTCTATGACTCTAGATTCATCTCCTCTAACATTACCATCTAAGATGTCCGTTTCCAGCTCAAGTCTACAGAGAGAGAACAGCTTCCTGGAGAAGGTTCAGCCCCCACCTCCAGATAAGGTGGATTCCCCTTTGAGGGTGCCCAAGTCTCTCTGCTGACTATAGAGGCAGGCATTGTTGACTTCTGAAGCAAGAGGAGATGTTTCATACCATGACAAGATTATCTTCAAGGTCCCTTCCAACCCAAACCCATCTGTGATTCTGTGACACTGTGCACACCCTGCCAGGGCTTCTTGAGTACCATGTGCTTTGGATGGCTGAGCACCTTCCTGTACATAACAGCAGAAGAACTAATCCTGTAGCCAAGGTGAGACTCAAGCTCACCAGGCTTCAGCAAGGTGCACCCAGCTCCTTGGAGAGCCACACCACAGCAGATGACACAGGTATTTTCAGAGGTGGGTTTGTGATAGCAGGATGGGGTTTCACATGGCATGTCCCAGCCTGCTGGACTTTGGAAATCACTGGTTTTTACAAGGCAATCAGGAAATGGTGTCATTTAGACACATCCTAAAAACGTGTAAAAGAAATGCCAGCGTCCCAAATTCAGCCGCTACAGGATGTTCCTGCGTTTGCTACACACATTTTTCACAAGTAATAATGAGTGACAAAAATATCTGACCTACTTATAACTCCGCAAATACCTGTACCTCACATTTGGAGGCAGCGAAATCAGCATGGAGACATTTAGAACAAGTCTATTCTTGAATCCCCTTTTTTAACTCTCTTTAAATTATTCCAATTTGAACAGTTTTTAATGTAATTTTTTTGTGCGCCTCGCAACTCCCTGGAGCTGTTTCTGTAGTTCCAGGCACGTCTCTACTGAGTACAAAACCCTGTTGATTATTAATATGAAAAGATTTGGGCTCCCCCAGTAGAGGGAAGTCCACTCTTGCCATCATACCTTGCTCCATGGGGTCTGTGGGCCTGTACCATACCTCAAACCAAGCCCACCCATTTAGCTAAAGACAGATTCTTTTCCCCAGGCTTCTCCCAGTGATGGAAAAGTGGCCTTTGAGTCCCTCTGGTGCTGAGCTGCTGCTCCATTTTGAGGAATTCCAGGGTCTGAGTTGTTCCTGCATTCTCCAGCTCTTCCAGTTAGGTCAGAGCAAGACACATCAAGCGGAACAAAGACCAAACCTGTGAAGCCCACCAAGTTGCACAATACCCAGAGAACTCATCAGCTGCCCCACATGCTGTGCCCTCCATCACAGGATCCTTTTAAACTTCCCCACATCTCTTCTTGGTCTCATTACTATTTTCCATCAAAAAAGCAAATGTGGATTTTTATTGGTTTTTTTTTTTGCTTTTACTCCTCCTTGGTCCTTGTGTGGATGCACTGACACAGACCATCTACTGCTAAAGATTTTTTTAGGCCTTTTAACAGAATTACCCCCATCCTGCAGATTGCTACAGACAGAGCTGAAATGCTTTAATTTTGTTATTGTTTTCTCACCAAGATGAGTCCCAGCTCCCCCATTAATTATCATTGCCAGGTCCTTCCAGGCTCTATCCTACTTAAAATTCCTACACAGATGCAAAGATGCAACTGTAATAAATGCAACTGTAATAAAATGCATCTGGACAAGTCATAGGCATCAAACTGAGCTCCCTCAAAACCATCTGATGTCTGTTGCTCCCAAACCTGCCCAGTAACACCAGGCAGTCAGTCTGCCAACCACTGTAGAAATGGTTCAAATCTCTGTGGAATGGCAAAAAAAATCCCAGTCCTGCATCTCAGTCCATCCTGTATGGCACCTGTATGATCCACCTTGAAATAGTTGTTTCCTCAGGACAGTTCTGCCCAAAGTCCCTGTGGATGTTTCTGTCACCAGCGTGCAGGGACTGACCTCTTGCATTGCTCTGTACTTGTCTCTAGGGAGCAGTTCCTCCTCTGGGAGGTTTTAGGGACACAACAGAGTCCACCAGACCTGAATATATTAACCAAACCCTTAATAAGGATGCACGAACCCACTCCTCTGGTATGATAAAACCCTGATACCACTGAAATCATCAATAGGTGGATTGGTTCTTCCAGTATTGTTCAAGGATGGTTGGAAGAGGAAAAAGTACCACCAGTGGTATTACTGAAGGAAAACACCTGAATGAGGATCTGTGTGATCAAATTAAACATTGTTTGGGAGAGTCATTTGCATCAATTTGGTTTCATCCTTCTGAAAATTCAGACAAGGAACCCAGCTCTGACTTCCCATTCTTTGTCTAAAATCTGCTGAAATTTGGAGCATCATTCTTCTGACAGAAGAAAGAACTTCCCCCATACATACAAATGTATGTTCCTTCCTTGGGTTTTTTTTGACAGAATTTCCTGTTCTCTGAAAATTTCTGTCTGAAAGAACAGGATGTTGATGATTGGGCCATAATCAGATTTTAAAGGAATGTTGAATATGTCCAGCACTGAAGGCAGACCCTTCAAAACTCATGTTGTATGTTTCAAAAATTCAAGAACAAGTTTTTTTTAATAGGGTTGTGGACAGCTCTGCTCTGGAGTCCCTGTTTTCACAAGAGCTCAGCACTTGCAACTCCAGGTGGAGTAAATGCCAGGTCCTGTCTTCAAACGTTCTTGATGTGTGAACTGAATTTAAAATCCTCGTTCCCCTGCTGAAAGGCAGACATTTTTTTAGACGCTGCATTTTTAAATCACTCTCTGCCTGTTTCCAAATAAAAGTTATATTGGAATCTGTGGCATTAGTATTCCTTCAGATACCATCTCAGCCTTGGCGTTTGAGCCTGGAAATCTGTTTCTCAGCCATTCTGCCTGGATGTGCTCCCTGTCCAGTTGACCTTCTTCAGGAAAAACTTCACCCCAGCACCTGACAGAGGCTCATTTCAGGTCCTGATGGAAATGCACGTTGACATGGAGGTTTCTGGGAAATGGTAAAGGGTGAGTTAGCAGGAGCTAACTCAATAATTTTTAAAAATTAAAATTATGTATCCAATTTTGTTCAGGACTAGAGAAAATAATTTTGCAAAAGTGAGAGGCACCTGCTTAGAAATGATTAACAAACTCATTCAGTGCCACAGGACACAGAGCTCAGCCTTTTGTATGTTGGGTGAACAAAGTTGGGGTATTTGGCATGCCAAGGGGCCTTTTAGGACAGACAAGTTGCAGCAAGTATACAAAAAACCTTCATCATCTAAAAGAATTCAAGCCTCTCTGAGGTAGGCTTGGCCTGGGATGGAAGAAGCCTGGCACAGAGTGGGTGAGAAGCATCCTCCAGGATTGTTTTTTGGTGGCAGCCAGGAGCACCCATGGCAGAGATGCAGCTTGACTCACAGATCCCACCGCTCTGCTCCTGGCTCATCAATTCCATTCCCATATACAAAATTGCTCCAGCAAATACCAGCATAAAAAAAAATCCAAGGTGTCACCACCATCAAACATTTCAAACTCAACCTCAAACTCAAAAGACTTGCAAACATCCAATACAAGTAGGAAAAATGAATAATATATGAAAGAAAAAGCACAAACCAGGAAACAGGCAGAAGCCTGAGCTGCTAATTGCTGTACATCCCCCGAAACAAAGTGACAGACAAGGGCTGCGGGGATGTGGCACGTGACAGCAACACCATCCTGTGCCAGAGGGTGAAGTACCTGAACAGAGGGGTTCACACAAGTATGTACAGTTTAATAAAACTGAGGGCAAGTGCCACGTGAGGAAAATTCATTCCTTGCAGCAGTTTTGAAATGTGAGGCTTGTTCTCCATACAATCAAGTCCTCTTTGGCCTGTCTCCCCACAGCCCACCTCTCTCTTCCTCTTCTTTCTCAGCTGGGAGAAATGCAAATGCCCAAATGCTATTCCTGCACATGCTGTGCAGTCAAGTTCCCCCTCCGTCCCAAACTGAGGATAAACAAGACCCAGGTCCAACATCTGCTCCCACAAGCTGATGCAGCCCCATGGCCACCTCCCAGCTCCCCTGCCACCTCCCAACCCTGGGGGCCAGCTTTGCTGCCACGTCTGTGAGGATGCAGGCAGGAAAAAGCCTGATCTTTGGAGGACCCTCGATGCTCAAGGTCAGACACCTGACAGAGAGTAGAAGTTACAGAGCAGTTTCTGGGGACTTGGCACCTTTTCTGCTTAAATTCCATCTCCCTTCCTGTCCCTTTCTGTGGCACACTCATCCCCAGCTCCTTCCCCATGTCACCCTGCAGAGCTGTGCCCACAGCCTTCCCCTCCTTCTGATTCCTTCGATAGCTCTCCACACCCTCAGCAGCACATTTGTGAAGTTGACAGCTTTTATTTTATATTTCATTTGCCATTTGTCAGCCTGGGAACATGGATTCAAGTTCCTTTTTGATGTTCCCATGTTACCTACAAACGCTTTACAGCTGCAGGGCTAGCTGGGCTCCGGAGCTCCCAGCAGCACAGGCATCTCCCTCTAGTGTCCAAAGGCAATGAGAGCCTTTCAAAAATTGAAGCATTTTCCAGGTGTTGTGGCTCCATCCAACTTCCCCGGGTGCCGGTGTTCAGGGATGATGGGTGGGCAGCAGCACCCATGAAATTGCCCACAACTCCATCCTTTGGGTACAACCCCAACCCCAAGCTGCTGGGCGTTTTGTGGGGACACTGGCACACCCTCTGCCTCAACTATTGGTTCTTTCCTTGGAAAACTTGGAAATAGGCAGATGATGGGGATTCCTATATGAATCCCCATGACAAATCTGGATTCGGTCCCTGTTTTGTGGTTCTGAGACCACAAGGCTCAGTGAACATGGAATAATAACCCAGTCCTGTTTTGCACTCTGCCTGTAGAAATCACTTGACTGTAAAGCTGAAGTGTGGGCTAAAATACTGTTAAGCTGGGAAAACTGAAATTAAGGGTCTGTTAAAATTACAGTCATGGTCACTGTACCTGAACTTCATCTTCCCCTGGTAGTGCTGCTAATAAATGTCATTATTAGACACAACAGAGGCTGGTGGGTCCCTGCTGCCCCTCCTGCAAGCTCTCCTGGAGACCATGTCCAACACAAGACCACATGGGCCAGTGATTTAAGCCCAGGCTTGTTTAGTTTAAGCACCGTACTGGAAAATCACTGCACATCTCAGAGTCTAAAATGATGGTTTGTACATTTTTTAAACTACCAGTGAATGAATTTTCTTCACAGATCTGTGACCCTCTCTCTCCTTGCAAAGGTACAACAAGGAGATGGGGTATGTGGGTGAGTTTGAACATGCTTTTTGGTAGTTTTCTAGTATGAGCATTGGATAGCAATTGTAGATCTTCCTGTAGATCTCCTTAAACCTGTCTTCCTATGTAGCTGGAGCCAACATAAAATCCATTCAAAAGTCTCTGTAAAGATAGTTATGGAACTTAGTCTGGGAGCTGAGAAGTCTGGTAGAAAGAACATAGCAGTAAGCACCTTCTTATAGGCTGGAGATTGGAGAACAAATGGTCCTCTGGATAGGAGGAGCCAAGTATTCCTGGATGGAACAGTGGCCACTTTCTTCATCAATTAGTCATGGAAACAAAAAGAGGTGGATGCTGGTTTAGACATGGTTTTGGTTAAGGGATGAAGACTCTGTGGAGGGACCAGTTATAGAAAATAACCCTGGATTGAGTGATCAGGAGTTGATTCCATTTGAATTAAAGGAAAGGGGAAAAAAACAAACAACTAATCCTGTAAGTGGGGTTTTTGTTTCAAAATGGGCAAGTTAGGAGAAACTAAGAAAATTATTTATGGAAGTCAGCTGGACACAGAGGCTCAGGGAGCTAAATGTGCAGGAGATGTGGGGTTTCTTGAAGTCAAAGGTCGAAAAACATGTAATTTGCTACTCAGTGGTGGGAGGAGGGAACGGTAGGTAGGGCAGTCTCCCAGGTGACTCCACAAATCACAAGCTCAGGGAGGACATGAGCAGTGGGTGGTGAGGTCTGAGGATGGGAGCAAAGAGCTGAGCTGCAAAGGTGGCTCCATGGGAGAGGTGAGGAGAGCAGACAGCAGAGGATTCATCATGCTGTGGTCTTATGGGACCCTAAGAGAAAAGGTGGTGTTAGGTTTATGAATAACAGAAGGATGAGGAAAGATGAGGGGCCATCAGGCATTAAGGTTGGATCAAGGCTTAAAACAATGAGATGTAACAGCTCCATGTGAATAGATGAACTTCAGATAAGGCTGATGAATGAGACTTTTGAACTGGACATTCCTTTGCCTGAGGAGAAAGCCTAAAGCAGAGCACTTAATACAATGATTTTCTGTGCTGAGTTGAAAAAGGTAGTATGGAAACCACAGGAGCCATGTTGTTTGACTCCCATGGTACGTGGGACTCTAAAACAAATTCCAAAAGAAAGTTGAGAGAAGTGAAAGTAGAGACTAGGAGGAAAAGGGACACCTATTTATCCAAGCCAGCTGAAGACAGACTAACCCAGCACCCTCTTTCAATTAGATACCAGGCATTGTAGGCAAAGGAAATGGAGATCTCATCTGCTTGAACTTCAGTTCAGCATTTGATACAGGTCCTCCTGGGAAATTAGTGTTTAAGTTGGAAAAGATGGGGATTAGTGCAAGAATTGGAAGGAGCTAAAGAATTAGCTAGAAAAAAAAAAGCCCAGGCATCGTGCTGCAAGGGAGCTGTTGGGCTTGGGGAGAGGAGCAGGGAGGCTTCAGGACTCAGCCTTGGAGCAGATCAAACTGATCTTCTACTCAGTGACCTTGGTAGGGGAAGCAGGAACGAGGTACTGAAATTCCTGCTGACACGGAGCTGGAAGGTGAGCATGGTTCAGTGGAACATCAGGAGAATTCGGTGACTCTGAGGACTGGAGCAGTAGATACATAATGAAATTCCCAGGTATGGTTGTGCAGTTGTGGCTCAGGACCAGAATTTTGCTATTTTATGGGGCTTCCAGCTGAAAGAAAGAGAATCATAGGACCCCAGACTGGTTTGGGTTGGAAGGGACCTTAAAGATCATCTAGTTTCAAGCCCCCTGCACTGGCAGGGACACCTCCCACTAGACCAGGTTGCTCAAAGCCTAGAGAAGCAGAGAAGTACTCAGACACAGTCATTGTATTGTCACTATCATGATGTAACTGAAAACTCTGAAAGGTATCAGGCAATAACAGGTAAAGTGTTTCCAGGGAGGCTTCACATGTTAATTTGCTGCACAAGCTCTTGATCAAATCTCATCCAAAACATCCCGTGCAGCTCCAGTTCAAAAAGGTGAGAAGAAATTGGAGCAAGTGCAACAAAGGGGCATGAAGGGTCTGTTTTCCAAGAGGAGATGAAAAGCTTGGCTTGTGAAGCCAGGCTGGAAGAGAAGTGATTGATCTTTGTAAATTAAACAGCAGAGTAAGCTTCAGGGAAGGAAGGGATCTCTAAAGAGCAATGACACCACAAGAACAGAGCTGCATAGACAACCATGAACAGATATGGTGAGGAGTTGAAGAAGGTCCTGAACAGGGGGAGTCAAGTCACTTACATCTGTCACCAGGAGCCATGGTGGTAGGTTACACTATTGTTTTCAAACATGCCTCTTTAAGGGGTTATCCAAGGTGATGGCTACAGACAGCTCAGGTGGGACAGTGAGCTGTGCCTTCTTATTCTAAAAAACAGTGTGAGAGCTACACCCAAGCACTCCAGAAAAGCAAATCAAGTCTTTGCTGTACCTCAAATGGCTGACTTTTGCCCAAGAGATAACCAATTTGAAATGGATGGGTTTTGATGAATACCAGTAAACATATTTTTTGTCTCCTTGAGGAGGCCACAACCCAAATGATCTCTGTACATTGGGACTTAGAGAACAAATGTGGCTGACTCCAAATTAAAGATCGTTTTATTGGCTCTTCAGGATTTTATCTGATCTTCTGCTTTGATTGTTACATTGACATTATTACCATATCATGTAACAACAGGACAAGGAGTAATGGTTTTAAGCGAGAGAAGAGGAGATTTAGACTGGACATTAGGAAAAAGTTCTTCAATATGAGGGTGGTGGATCACTGGAACCAGCTGCCTAGAGAGGTGGTGGAGGCACCATCCCTGGAGACATTCAAGGTCAGGCTTGATGGGGCTGTGAGAAACCTGATCTGGTTGGAGGTGTCCCTGCTTATTGTAGGGGAGTTGAACTAGATGACTTTTATAGGTCCCTTCCAACCCAAGACATTCTATGATTCTATGATTCTATCATAAAAGATGCAAAATCATAGAATCATAGAATTGTTTGGGTTGGAAGGGACCTTAAAGATCATCCAGTCCCAACCCACTGCATGGGCAGGGACACCTCCCACCAGACCAGGTTGCTCCAAGCCCCATCCAACCTGCCCTTGAACACTTCCAGGGATGGGGCAGCCACAGCTTCTCTGGGCAACCTGGCCCAGTGTCTCACCACCCTCATAGTGAAGAATTTCCTCCTAATGTCTAATCTAAATTTCTCCTCTTCCAGTTTTAAGCCATGAAATTACTTTAATTGGCCCATGCACATGTGCACTCATGAGTGCCTGGCCCCTGGAGCCCAGCAGTTGCCTGGGGTCTGCTGGGCAGCTGTGGGAGCAGCATCTCCTGCTGCAAAAGCCCTCTGTGCCTGTCCTGTGTCCACCTGACCCAGCTTTTATCAGCCCAGGCCTGGGAGGCACTGGGGTACTCAAAATGACAAACTGGAAAGGATTTTCTCTCACACCATTGCTGAGAGCAGAGCAGGAATGGGTCAGAGCCCAAGCTTGCTGCTCAGGATGGATTCACCCCAAGGCAGGCCCTCACTGTGCAGCAAATCTCCTCATGGATCAGAAGCAGCCCCAGGATAGGGGGACTTGCCCCAAATCAGGATGACCACGCAGGAATCTGCATGCTTGGTGGCAGCTTCCCTAAAGGACAACTTTAATAAGAAAGGAGGTTTCTCCACCCTCCAGTGGGTTGTACATTCAGTGGGAGCACTAGACCTTCTCCTGCAGGTCTCCTCCTTTTCCCCTTAATCTCTTTAAAACGTTCACTGGGATTGGGGTTGGCAGAGGGATGTTCATACCCTGTCTATGAACACACACTTGATCAGCCACTTCTATTCCCAAGAAAAGCAGCTGCCCTTTGTGTAAGGAACTTGCTATTTCTGTGCCCAGACCCGTGTCTCTCAGGAGAATCAGCCATTAACTGCTATCACACATCCTGCAAATGCTCCTTGCTCTAATTAAGCAATAATTAATGGCTCCAAAGTACTGGGTGGATTCCCAAGTTCTCTACACTGTGCAATCAGTACCAAGCCTGTTTTCTGCTTTTCAATTTCAATTAAAAAAATCTAATATTCCTTGTGTCTACAGTCATAGTCCTCATCAGCCACTACAGTTACAGCAGTGTCTCACTTGTTCCTCACATGAAATAATACTTAAAGAACACTAAAAAGTGTTCCTTCATTTATTTTCTTGGCTTTTTGCCCTGTTATGAGCTCCATGCCTTGACTTTGGTATGAAAGCAATTTTCAGAGGAATTGCAGCCACAGGTGACATCCCCATCTGCCCTTGTTCTATTGAGCCTTGCTCCTTGCTCTGCCCACTGGGTCCTCTGCTCAGTTCTTGCAGCAAGGCCAGAATTAAGGTGGTTTCTGTGTTGCGTGGAAAATTTTCATTTTAATCTACATTTTCTGTTCCTGAATGATTTATAAAAATCCAAGGCCTCCTACTGGGGGAACTTAGCTCATTATTTCTGGGTGCCTGTAGTGTACGGGCTGTATCTGATTGCAGTCCCAACACTTTGGTTTTGGCAGGGACAATGTGTGAAGCCTTTAAATGAGCATTCTTTCCTTGATTGATTTTTTTGCATCTCTTTCAGACAAGCCAGAAGGAAGGGGACAACACCTCTAACACTGCCCTGACAAGTCTTCCATGGGAGTGAAAACCCATGGGGCATGGGAAACACTTGCCATTGGTCTCCCTGCCCCTCTTCACCATCCAGGCCAGGATCTCCAATGCCATAAATGCTGATGAAGAAACTGGTTCTCAGTAGTAAAGACTATTCCCCCTCTGAGCAAAGCTTTATAAATTAGATTCTCCAGGTCATTTGGGACAGACAAGGATCTGCTGAGAGAAACACCCACTGGGATTAACCCAGAGGCACCAGCTATGGCTCAGCCAGACACCCCTGGGCAGAAACTGGAGTTCCCTGGAGAGATGCAGGCTCCAGGCTGGTTTTTGTTGCCCCCTCCAACTGGCCATTACAAACCACAAACCACCAAGGGACAATGCAGCTGCAGTTCAGCAAAGTCTCTGGGTGACATTCCCCTCCCTGGAGAGCTGGCTATGATGCTGTTATTGCCTTCACACTCTGCAAGGACTTGGCATGGAGATTTCCAACTGGAGACTCAGCTCCTTGGGCTGCTGGAGCATTTGGGTTTCACTGTAGCCCCATTATTCTTTGTGACTCAAGTGTGTCTCCCTCTAGGCCATCTGAGGCAGGTCTATTTCTGGAGACTTTTGCCCAAATGGATCAGAAAATCTGCATTCATGTGGGCTGGTGGGAACCCTGCAATGGGTTGATACAGTCCATATGTTTCTGCTGAGCTGGTAAACACTAAGATGTTATTTTAGAAAATAGTAGTTATTAGCTTTTACCATGGAAAACTTGCAGTTGTGGGACTCTATTTTTACCACTTCATCTTACCACTATTTCTACCACTAATTTATTGACTAGGCTAGGAAAAATGTTGTCCCCTGGAGTGCAACTGTTGTGATGCCAACCCCGAGTTCATTGTGGCTCCAGGAGTCTCTTAATATGGAGCTGCTGAGTCCCATTTTAACTGGATATTGTCTATAAACCAGCTTGGGCAGCTGAGCTGAGTAAACAGTGAAGGTGACTGGCTGGTCAAAAGTTTGCAGTGAAAACAAAAGAGCTCAGTTTGGGTGTGTGGTTTTCAGTTGGGAAATGGTGAGAGTTCACCGTGTTTGCTAAAAACGTCCCGGCAATGGCTGAGGCTTTCATGGAAATGTTGGTGAATTCCAAAAGTTCCCCAAAATTTTGGCTCAAAAGATCATTCTGACTTAAAGATTCCTTATTTACTATTTTCTACTCCATCGTTTGCAAACATTTCATCCACTGATGTCAGGAAACAGCCTGTGGGATGCTGGTCTCCCACCCTCCCCAGTTCAGTCCCTCTTCATGGGCACTCTTCAGACTGGAAGTCCTCCAAGAAAGCTGGTGCCTGCAGGCAGATGCCAGGCAGAGGGAGGGTCTTTTCAAAAAATGCACAACAGAAAACTGGAAACAAACCTTAACTGAAGCTAAAACTGGACCTGCTTGTTTGCAAATAAGTTGTTGGTGTTATTCATGACGTGGTGAGGTTTAGATCACCTAACTCCTGCCTTGTCAACCTTCAGTCTCTGGTCATCTGCATAGGCTCCTTGTGCAGGAAAGGCAGATGTACCTGCAGAGAGGTGCTCATCCATTCTGACCTGGAGTCAACCAGTCTGAATGACCAGCAGGATCTGCTCTCTCATGGCCAACTGTAAGGGGCTCTGGGAAGGTTGTCAGGCAGCCAAGTACAGATGGTGCTAATCCTGTCCATAACATCATGACTACCCACTGCTTGGACTTTCTGCTTTCCCCAGAAAAGGACTTAGGTGGGATGAGGACACAGCCCACACATGCTGGGCCTGGGTCTGCATGTGCAGGAACTCCAGCATGGTCAACACAGGAGCTCATTGAGTTCAGACCCTCCATGGGCTGGGGGCTGCAGTCCATGTGCAGAGCGTGTCCCCAAGGAAGCCTGGTGAGCTGACCTGTCTCCTCTCCTGGAGGTTTCCAGTGCAGTCCAGCATAGACCTGATGCACAGGGTGGGACAGAAGTTGTTTCTGTCTCATGTTGATGTCCTCCTCAGTGGTTGTGAGCTCTTTGCACAGGGTCAGGGACCAAATTCTGGGAGAAGGAAGCTGAGCATGTCAATAGGCTGGAGAGGGTCCAGAGAAAGGACATGAGGATGGTCAGAGGACTGGAGGACCTGCCATATGAGGAAAGGCTGAAAGAACTGGGTTTGTCCACCCTTGAGAAGAGAGGGCTTAGGGGAGACCTTATTACCATGTACCAGCACTTTAAGGGTGGCTACCAAGAACATGAAGACTCCCTATTTACAAGGCGTCACATAGAGAAGACAAGGGGTGATGTGCACAAGTTGCTCCTGGGGACATTAAGATTGGACTCTAGAAGAAAATTTTTCACCATGAGAACAGTTAGGCATTGGAATAATCTCCCAAGGGAAGTGGTGGATTCCCCTCCATTGGACAATTTTAATACTCAGCTTGACAGGGTGCTGAGCCATCTCATTCAACCTATATCATTACCTAGAGAGGTTGGACCAGATGATCTGAGGTCCCTTCAAACGTGGCATTCTGGGATCCTGTGACTCCCTACTCTGCAGTTGTCAAGGCTTTGGATGACATTCCCAAAGGAGTGACACTGGGAGCTACTGCTGGCCCCCACACCAGGTACAGCCTCTTGCCTCCTTCTGTTGGCTGCACAGCAGACTTGGTGCATCAAGAGTCTACATGGGGAGCAACCACCAACAGCCATGCTCAGCACAGCGCCGCGTTGGGTCTTGTGTCTTCAGATTGCTCTTCTGTAGAGCATTAGATCAAATTCTCATGGACAATTAGAACTGGGAGAATATTAACAAAGGGGAAAATTATGCATTGAACATTTTGCTTGCAAAATTCACTGAATAAATTATTCAGATTTAATGTGGAAGAAAAATGGAGGAAATAATTGAATAATGAAATACCATAAAATTAATGGACTATTCTATTAATAATTTTACATCTTGGTTTAATACAATAGAATGAGGAGGAAGAAAAAAGGAAATAAATAATTTGGGCATGTTTTGATGGAAACAGAGCAATGGGTCTGTTTCTGAAACTGCAGACAGCATTGTCAGCACTCATGAATTTCTCATGGCTTGAGTGATGCACAGAGTCCACATGCAAATCTCAAACTTCCACCTCAGTGACGATACCAGAAAAACTGAAATTAATTTGGCCTGAAACTCTCCACTCCTACTTGTTACCCAGAGATTTTTAGGGTCATCTTGTGACTTTTCAAAGTCAGCAAGTTTGGAATCCCACTGGGAAACCCTCAGAAAGGTGTGAAAGGGCCACAGCAGCCACTGCCTGCCCGTGGGTGGGCAGGGGCATGGAAAATGTCCACAGGGTTTGCTGGTGTTGGTGAAGCCAACGGGTGAGTTGGATTCTTTCCAAAGATCTAAAGTTAGGTGAGATGAACCCACCCTGGGAAGACTCAATGTCTTTACGAGATCCTTCAGGGTAGCAGCAGCAAATGAAGGGTGGGAGTCCGGCCACCAAAATGCTCGTCCCTTCAATGGATCCTGAGCACCCACATCCCTTTATTTGGCCCAGGAAGGTAGGGCAGAAGCTTCATTTCCCACCCCTGAGCACCCAGGGCTGAGGTGGAGCTGTCTCTGTGTGCAGCCTGAGGGCAGTCTTGCTGCAGACCCACGTCTCAAGGCTTATGTTTCCTTTCATTAGTTACCATAACTGATGAACCCGCAGAGGGTCAGTGTGTTCTTCAGCAATTAACTGAGCCCCAGAGACTGTAATTTGTCTTGTTCATGTTACAGCACCAAATGAATTTTCCTGTGTTTAATAATCATTCTAAAAGCAGATCACAGAGCTGGGAGGAAGGGAGAGATTGTATCAACCATTTGTTTTCCAACTCTTTCAAGGAATTTCCTACTGTGTTTAATTTCTTGCTGGTAAGTCCTACATGAGCCTCGGGAAGGCGGGCACTGCTGTTATTATTCATTCTTTAATCATCAGAGGAAACTATTTAGCTGCTCTAGAAAATTAACATGCTCCCAAATTCAGGAGCAGCCAACAACTGGGAAAAGGCAATTTCCATGGACGCCGTCACATTAGCCTAAATAGGGTAATTTGGGGCAGTTTCATTGAGGGCTTTTTGAAGGAAATTTAGCAAAAGCCCTTGGATCCCTGCTGCAGAGACTCACTTTAGGGCTGTGGGCCTGGGCCATTATCCCACTTTGCACAGGAGGCAGAGACAGAGAAATGGGCTTGTCCAGACTACCCAGGGATACTCCAGCCTCTCTAATCCCGGGCTGGCTCCCAGGGTGAGAGCACCACCTCTGCCAGTGTGGTTCTGCACCTCTGTCCTGTCTCAGCTGGAGGATGGCTGTTAGACATGGCCACAGAGAAACAGCTCACAAAATGGAAAGCAGACTAGAGTTTGCTCTAATTAAAGAGGATAATAATAATAATAATAATAATAATGTGAACATTTGCTCTGACAGCCACCTCAAGCTTGAAGGAATTGTCAAAAATCAGTGTAGACAAATCATCCATGTTCTGTGGGAAAAGGCTGCTTTTACCTCATTCCTCCTGAATTCATCTGCTGGCACCACTCCCAGGTCAGCCTCAGACAGGTCCTCTGCAGGAGAAGCACCTCCCAGCAGCCTGCCAGCCTGGGCTGCATCAAAAAAAGTGTGGCCAGTGGGACAAACGAGGTGATTTTCCCTGTCTACTCTGCCCTGGTGAGAATGCACCTGGAGTGCTGGGTCCAGCTTTGGAGCCCCCAGCTCAGGAGAGACATGGAGCTGTTGGAGAGGGTCCAGAGGAGGCCACGAAGATGATCAAAGGGCTGGAGCAGCTCTGCTGTGAAGACAGTTGGGGCTGTTCAGCCTGGAGAAGAGAAGGCTCCAGGGGAACCTTAGAGCACCTTCCAGTGCCTGAAGGGGCTTCAGGAAAGCTGAGGAGGGGCTTTTCACCAGAGAGGGCAGTGGTAGCACAAGGGATAATGGTTTTAAACTGAAAGAGGGGAGATTTAGATTAAACATCAGGAAGAAATTATTCTCCGTGAGGGTGATGAGACACTGGCCCAGGTTCCCCAGAGAAGCTGTGGCTGCCCCATCCCTGGAATTGTTCAAGGGCAGGTTGGATGAGGTTTTGTGCAGCCTGGTCTACTGGGAGGTGTCCCTGCTCATGGCAGGGAGGTTGGAAACTGATGCTCTTTAACCTTCACCATTCTATGATTCTATGATTCTATGTTCTGTAAAGTCTTCCCTTTCCAGTAACCAGGCAATGCCCCCTCACAGCAACACACCTTGGGATGGACATGGCAAAGTACACCAAACATCCCCAAAACTTCTTGTTGATGCTCATTGATACTTGCCTTCCAGACACCCTGAAGGACACTGCTCTGTGTGATATTATGAGCAATTTGGAGAGTTTATATGATTCTGCAAGTGTCAGTATCAGCAGAAAACAAACATTGCTCCTGAGGACCTCTACCCTGACCCAGGTGGCTCAAGACTTCGTAATACAGAATCCCAGACTGGTTTGGTTTGAAAGAGACCTTAAAGATCATCCAGTCCCAACCTCCCTGCACAGGCAGGGACACCTCCCACCAGACCAGGTTGCTCCAAGCCCCATTCAACCTGCCCTTCAACACTTCCAGGGATGGGGCAGCCACAGCTTCTCTGGGCAACCTGGGCCAGGGTCTCACCACCCTCACAGCAAAGAATTTCCTCCTAATGTCTAATCTAAATCTCCCCTCTTCAAGCTTAAAGCCATCACCCCTCATCCTACCACTACAGCCCTTGTCAAAAGTCCCTCCCCAGCTCCTTCAGCTCCTTCAGGCACTGGAAGGTGCTCTAAGGTCTCTCTGGAGCCTTCTCTTCTCCAGGCTGAGAATAAAATTCTCATTCTCATCTTACTAAAATTCTGACCTGATGCTGGTGCAAGATGCTCTGGTTGAGTGGCTGGTGCTTCAGAGTGTGATGCCTGTCCCCAACCATGCACACACCTGTGCCTGAAGGCTTTATCTGAGGGTACATCCCAGGATCTCAGTCCTGTGCACTGAGTTGCTGTCGCTGCAGCTGGATGCGTCCCTCGGGTCCTGGTACTGGGAGGGAAGGCAGTGGGGTGGAGGTGGCCTGGCACCCAGCTCTGCTCTGCAGTGATTGCTGTGGGGACACCAGCCATCCTGTCCATTTAGGGAAGCCTTCCCACATCATATGGGCTCCTCTTGGTGGGATTTTCTCCTTCACGAGGTGATCTGAATTTCTGCTGTGATGTCCTGCAGATGTGGCATGTTTTAGTATTATGTAACTATTCAGTGGCACCTGATGGGAGACATTGCTGATTTATAGAGCAGAATCACAGAATCATTAACCCAACCCTGCCAAGGCCACCACTAACCCATGTCCCTCAGCACCACATCTACAAGGCTTTTCAATCCCTCCAAGGATGGGGACTCCACCACTGCCCTGGGAAGCCTGTACCAGGGCCTGACAACCCTTTTGGGGAAGAAATTGTTCCTAATACCCAACCTAAACCTCCCCTGGTGCACCTTGAGGCCATTTCCTCTTGTTCTATCACTTGTTTCTTGGGAGAAGAGATCGACCCCCCCCTCTCTCTGGCCTTATCTCAGGCAGTTGTAGAGAGCAAGAACGTCTCATCTCAGCCTCCTTTTCTCCAGGTACCACCAGTTTCCTTCTTCCTAGACATCAAGTGTGCAAAATATGCAACAGATGCTCGGAAAGGAAGTTTCCATAACGATGCTGAAATCTCAGACCTATTTGAAAAGTATTAAAACATCCTGAATTTTTAAAAAGCATTGCACAACTTTTAAAACAACAGCTCCCTGTCCTCTGCCTTCTTACCATTCCCACGGCCAAGATGTCACCAGCTCGATCCGTGCAGGTGGCCCCTGGGGACTGAACTTTCTTTAACGGGTCAGGTTTGGGGTCTTTTTTTCAGAGGTGGACCAAGGCTGGGGTGATGGAGAGCCAGCTCTGGGACTGCACTAGAGGGCACTCTTGCCATGCAGAACTTGTGCTGTTGCTTTCCAGAAAGATTTCGACTCCTCTCAAGGCTGCAGCCAGACCAGAGGGCACAGGGGAGACACACGGGAGGGAGAGGGACTGGAGAACACCCCCCATACGCCTCCCTTCCCTCCATTCCCTGCCAAAATCTTCTATTGGAGTCTGCAGGGACGTGTATGAAGTCCTTGAAGGGATTGCCCTGTCTTCAGAAGGGGGTTCAAACAGAGGTAGGAGCTTGGTATTCTTGGGATCTTTCAAGCTCCCAGACCCGTTAGAGGAGCACACAGAAGCCAAGCAAAGGGGTTCAAACCACAGTGATCTGGCTCGAGAAGAGTTAATATTGGTGCCCGAAGTACAAATGCTGCTTCATCAGCCTCCTGGGCCCACATACACATGGACCCAGGGTGATCCAGTTGATAAAGCCTACTGAGATTTCTAAAGGCTTCTTTACAAAATTCTTATCAAAAGTTTTAAGGAAATGTAGATAACAGAGGAAAAAGGAAGGTCCTGGCATGGACTAGTTGTTGATAGCAGGTGGGGAAGAGGAGGCATAGGTGAATGGTCAGCTCTCATGGTGGGGAGGTCTCCAGCAGACCCTGTGGGCTCTGTGTGGGGACCTGGGCTGTTCAGCATGTTCATGGCCTGGAGGAGTCAGGGAGCAGCAAAGTGCCAACATTTGCTGGTGATAGAACATTACTCAGAGTAGTAAGAAGAGCACAATGTGCCTGGCTTTAGAAGGACATTACCAGACTGAGAACAGACAATGAACTGGGAGAGAAAATCTGGTGTAGATAAAGTGGCACAACAGGTGACAAACCCAGTGGGCTCCAGGCTCACCACCACTTGGGAATAAGGCAATTCCACGAGACTGTGAAAGTCTCTCTTCCACTGGAGCAGAAGTTCACCCACCATCTCCAGCAGGAGCTGACACATCACCCCTCCATGGCAGGAACCACCATGTCACCCCCACGACGTGCAGCTCTTGCCACTCACGTGGTGCCTGATCTTGCATCTGCTGCCAAAATCCAGTCCCGCAGGGATCGAGTTCCTCAGAGTTATTTTCACTTGCTGTCAGGGTTTAGTCCAGATGATGTGGAATGAGTGTCTGTCACATCTCCTGTACAGCACCATTGAGCCTGAGACAACAACCTCCCTGTCTGTAGCCAGTTTATTTATGGAGGCTGCCAATCTGTCTGAGCTGCTTGAAAATTCTGCTTTAATCACCTCTGCCCTGCTCCTTCTTTAGGGATAGAATAATAAATCTTTGTGCTGCCTTAATAAAGGGGGGGGGGGGGGGGGAATTAAAAAATCACATTTAATTTCCCAAGAAGCTGGAAACAGCTGTTGACTGAACAGCTTCATTATTAACAGTTCTTGCATTAACTGAGCAAACTTCAGCTTCCCCAAAGCAGCTGAGCCTGTGCTGGGGAGAGGGGCAGGATTTGCTTGGTCAGTTCAACAGGCAGACAGGTCATTTTGGTAGATGGAAACATGCAAATTTCTGCCCCTAAAGCCCAAACAGGCCCTGGCTGGAGTGTGCAGTAGTGGGTAAATATTGAGTTCATAGGCTCAAGTGTTTCTCCCTGCAGGGCTTTTTAGGGCTGTGCTTGAGCCATTATTCCCCCACCCCTGATGGGGTCCAGGCATCAGTCGCCTCTGCTGAGGCTGCAAACCCACCTTCTGGGCTTCAGCAAAGGCTGCTTTCATTAAACCCACCTACAGGTCTCATTTCCCACAGGTGATTTCCACCCCTGGATGTTTGTAACCCCTGTTCTGAGGAGCTCTGCCTGCACAGTGTGCTGTGCTGGCACAACCCAGTTGATCAGTGGTTTAATATGAAATCCTGCTCAGAGAGGAGAGAAATGAGATTGTCTCAGCTGATGGTGCCAGAAGCAGGAGCCCATAGCTGTGCACAGGCACTGGTTCTCTGGTATGACAGTTCTTCTCTTCTGATCATTATTTTTCCTTGCTGAAAGCTTAGCCCCCTTACTGAGAGGTCAGTGTCTTCTGCACATCCCCCAAGTCCTGTTCCCTACCTGCTGGTAGCTGCTTTCACAAACTGATTGTTCTGGGCTTTCTTGTCCTTTCAGGTCATTGGTGAAGAGCTCCAGGGACCTCCCTCCAGCCAGATGCCTGCTCTGTTCTCTCTATAAAGGGATGCACAGATACAGCTGGAGCTGAACACTTGGAGCACAAGCCAGCTCCTGCCCAAACCACTGGCCAGTTCCTGGGACATTTTGAGACTATTTTAAGGAGATAGAAGATGAGAAAGACTGTGGATGAGGAAGGGATTGGAGACACAGAGACACCACCACCACCATCAGGTCTGCATTTCCTCTCCAGCCCAGGACTCATCCAAGGCAGGGTGACAGATCTTCCAGTTCCTGGGCCAGGCTGGCAGAGTCCTGCTGCTGGCACTGCTGCTATCTCAGGCAGCATGGAGAGCTCTGATGTCATTTGGCAGGACAAATGCCAAATGCCATTTCCTTCACAAAAAGGATGAGCACAAAGGGACAGGTCTGAGATCCAGCTGTATTTGAATGACCTTGCAAAGCTGAGGGCTGCCATGACAGCGTGCTGCAGAAGGAAGCATATATGTCCCAAAATATGGCTCACATATAGAGCCACCCTAGCAGGCAACCCAACAGAAAAGGGTCTCTGAGTGAGCTGCTATGGGAACCTGATGGTACGTTCCCTAAAGCTCAAGCACTTGCCAGCTACACAACTAGGTGCACCTTTCCAGCCTTTCCAAAGCATGAGGAGCAAAATGAAAAGCCTGACATGTGCTTCTCCACCCTTCTCTGTCCCTGCAGAGAGACTTCTATCTCACACAGTAATCTGGGAGACCTTCTGGAAGGGCTCATCCCCACGTGTAGGTCGTGGCTGACCTAAGCTCATCTTGCATAAGCCAACATATTGAATCTCAGCTGTCAACATGGCCAAAATTCAGAGGTCTGTCTAAATAGAGACAGTAAGATCCCTGCAATCCTATCTCCTTGCCATTGAAACAACAGTTAAACACCTCTAAGTACGTTGTAACTGATTTAGACACCATCTGTTTCTTTGCTTACATGAAGAGTTATTGATTTCAGGTTAGTCCCTGGAGTGTTTATTTTGTAGATGGCTTGTGGGGAGCTTGGTGCTTCATTCTCAAGTTACCCCATCTGTTTGCTGAGAGCTGCACCTGCAAAGAGAGCCCTGACAGATCCCCAGGCTGTACCTGATGTGGAGGAAAACCTTTGCTCTTGGTGAACCATGGAGAACCCTACTCAAACCAGAAGGACTGCAGGGGCATGTCCCAGGGAGCAGTGTCTGCTCCTCGCCTTTTCACATGAAAAGGCCCTGTCTCTGCTCTGTTTCTTCCCCATAATTTAAGCCTGATGACTTTAGGCAAGACACATTTAATTTGCTGTCATGCTTTGCTCATTAAATCCCCTGAATTACTTTATTTACTAACATACTTCTTCTAAATTACTTTATTACTTAACTAAATGTCTTTATTTACAGCGGATGGCAGAAAAGAAAGGCAGCTGCAGGGGTTCCTTGCTGACAGTCACCCAAACCACAACGTGAGAGTGGCAGTGGAAAAGCCCTGGATTTTGGGTGCTGCCAGGATGTTGCATAAGCTCAGGACAAAGCAGCTAATGTGTCTCAGAAGGGCATTTCCCCAAACTCAGAGGCAGATTTTCAGATTGCTTAATTGTCCCCAGATGTTGCTTGTCCAAATGAAGACAAGCCAGACCCCCTCAAGCACAGATTTAATGGTGTGAACAGCACAGAGTAAGTTATGGGACATCTGGGCTGATTCTTGCAGTGTGTTATCCTCTAATTGATGGGATTAACAATGAATTCTGTTGGAAACCACTGGGCTCTGAGCAGCCAACTAAACAAATGGAGACCAAACAAATGCTCCTTTAGCTTATTCATTCCTGCCAGTCTTTCAGGTGTGCTGAAATGTTTTGTTTTGTTTTCTTTTTAATAGGTTGATTACAATGGTGCAAGCCAAGGAGAAGAGAAAACATACTGGTGGTTCTTTGCAAAAAAGATACTGAACAACGGCCTTTCCAGGAGACCCAGAGGGAGTTTTTCTCAGTGTAAGGCCAGAAATTAGGCTGTATGATATTAGAGGGTCTGATGGGAAACAGATTTCAGGGACAGCTTCCTGAGGGCACCCAGAAGTCCATCCTGCACCTAACCCTGGTCATTCTGGATGAACAACAGCTTGCTTGATCCTACAGAAGTACCTATTGCTGCCTTGAGAGTCGTTAGAAAAGATGATATCTCCAGCAATTGCAATAAGCCAGAGTGGAAATACTTGTTCAGGAATCAATGGTTCTGCATCTGATTGGTGTCCAGCAAGTACCCAAATGTCCCTAAGAGGGCCCAGTGAATTATATCCTCAGTCACAGTAGATGAGCTGTGGACCCTTTTCTACGTAGCCCTGGAAGACCCAATATTGAGTTGAGCTCAGCCTGCTCAGCTCATGTGTCTTTTCTGCTGCAGATAAGAAGTTGTCTCCTGCCCTCCTCATCAGCATCAGCGTTGCTCAGGCAGGAATCAATACATGATAGTGAATCAATCCTCACCAGGGCATACCATGGATTTGTGCTTTGTCTAGTGGTGTCATGATGCAGTTTGGGTCAAACTCCTATTGTCATGTCTCACCGATTTTGTCCCCAAAATGTGTGCTGCTGCTGCTGCTGCCCACCAGGAGCTAGAGCTGAGCCCTTGCACTTGAAGGAAAAACACTGGCATTCCAATGGGATTTTTGCAGCACACAGTTTTAAATCTCCTGTTGAAACTGCATTAATTCTGCAAATTTACCATGCAGTGCTGTTACAGCTACAGCAGTTACAACCTGGAGTGAGCCTCCTGGCAAATAAATGGTAGGAGAGATCCCTATCGTGGGCAGCTGGCCACCTGTGGCACCACTCCTAGTGTAAATCTCATGGCACGTTATAATCTGGAGCTCTGGATTTGGACCATCTGTGCTGGTTCCCTCCTCTACACCGGGTGTTGTAGAGCAGCAATGTGAGGGTCCTCAGTGCAAGTGGGAGACTCTGCCACTGCCTTCAGCTTCACCTCTGTGGGGGCAGATTTCCAGTCAGAGGGACCACAATTTTCTGCAGTACCCAGGGGCTGCTGAGCTCTTCCCCTTCCTCTTGCTCTCCTTTCTTACCAGCTGATATTTGCAGGAAAGCAGAGGGCTGGCCAGACCCAGCCCAAGGAGGCTCCACATGGAGCCCACCTTCCTGCCCCTTCCCTGGCTGCATTTGTTACATTCCAAGTATTTGCTTTTTTTCTCCTGCAGAGCCATGATGGGTATTTGAACTGCCAGTGGTGCTGTGCTCTCCCAAACCTTTCATCTGAGCCTGGACAAGCTGAGTGTTTGGAGAAGAGCTAAATGAGGAGCAAGCCCTGATGCTGCCAGGGAGCAGCATGGAAGCTTCACCATGCTCTGGTTTGTGTGATTCATACACTGTTTGGGCTGATTTGTGACACAGCAAAAGACAGGGGCAATATTTGCTTATTTGCTCCCTGAAATGCTGTGTTTTACAGTCTGAAGCAGCACAGCTTATTCCTCTGCTGCTGCTGAAGCAGTGACTTACATCAGAAGTGTAAATCCCCACTTTTACACACTTAGATTAGGAGTCTATCCTAGCAATTACTGCGTGAGAACCTGGGATACACTGCCCCCCTCATCCCGAGGATGGGAAGTTACTTTTGTTTCTTCTGTTATGATAAACATGTCGATGAGCACTGAGACTTACCCAATCAGCTGAAGTCGTTTTGCTTCTGCAGCTATCACGAGTGCTGGGTGTTCTGACCTGGCTCAGAAATGGTTAAGCTCCTGTAGCTTAGCAACTCCTCAGTAATTAAGGGCATCTGTCTATAAAACATCCTCCTCTATTATGGGCTGTTGTGCTGACAGGTGCTAACGGCTGCTGAGGTTTTGTTCCCAGACAATGACAGAGCTCGTTAGAGGCTGTGACTCTGCCAGCCCCTCCTGGGACCAAGGGACCATCAGGCCCTTTGTGTGATGGGCACCAGCTCTCCAGAGTGGTGGCCCTGGGCTCATGGCAGGGTTTAGGGTGCCCATGGCAGAGTGGGCTGCTGGCCTGCACCTATTAAATGCAGATTTCCAGCTGAGCCCAGCCCCCCGTGCTTCTGGGGGACTGGAAGTGGCCAAGAGGATACTAAGAAATCCCAATTTCTTTATGTTTCACAAGCGTTCTTGAAAATTCCTGGAAAGGCAATTTGATTTGTGCCTGCAAATCTGCTTAGGCCTGCACAGCACTAACAGCTACACTTTTTTTTTCTCTGAACAAGTTGGATTTTGCTCTTTGCTAATCTGAAGGGGGTCAAGGGTAAAATTTCTACTAACTTTGTATTCCAAGGGGGACTCCAGGGAGAAGTCACAGCAGCCTAAAGAGGGACAGCTGCGTTCCAGAAATAACTCTTGTGCTCTCAGCACAGGGAACAAAATGGGCATCCTTGGAGCAAGATGTTTATTCCAAACATCAGATAATTTTTTTCCAGAGCTTGAAGGAACTCTTACTGGCTTCCAAGAAAACTTTACAAGGGTATTTAAACGAAGTAAACAACTTGAAGGTAATGGTTGCTACTGGGCTTCTCACAAGCACCAGCAGGCAAGGAGAGCTTGGGAGAGTCAATCCAAAATTCAAGGTTCATTTTAAGGCCAGAAGGAACCCCATGCCATGTAATACTCTTAACCTATTCGACTCTCATTTTCTAGCTTCAACTTTCCAGTGTTAAAATTATTAAAGCAAAAGTCTTTCAGGTATGGCTACCAGAGCAATAGCAAAATAGGTTTTTTCCTTCTCCGTGCATCAGATCAAATGCACTGCTGAAATTTGCCAGGTTTCTTATAATTCATAGTATGCAGCTTATTAGCTTTTGGTGGAATCATTACCAGGGTCTATTCATGCCATTTACAGATTCCACCCCATTGTCAAGCCTTTGTTTGTAGGATGGGGTGGTCTCCAACCCACAGTATTACACCATTTGAATTGGAAGCTGGGCTCCAATGGGCTTGCTAGAAATCCAACATGATGTAACCATTTCTTTTGCTGCAGATAAAAAGCCCTATAAATAACATCACCAAAGCTTGTTGTTGCTTTAGGATGGATGTTTCCAGCTATGGAAAACAAACAGCTTTGGTTTGTTGCTTTATTGCAAGAGATGCTGCCTATTGCTGAGCTTTGGCTCTTACCAATAGTGGGAGGTCACTGTCCTGTGACTCCCTTTATATGACTTTTGTTCAGAAAATATTTTGAAGATTGCTAAGATTACCCCTGATTCACACCAATAAAGCCTAATTTGTTGTACACAAACATTTCCACTTTGTAGCAATTTCCCTGATCTCTGGGTAAAAGCAAAGAACACAGTGGAAGCTTTTTTTTTGCCATGAAAAGCAGAAGCATTTTAACTGTCAACTTTTGCTTTTCATACTCCTCGCCTCACAGGTAAAACTGGGACAACTCAGCAGCCTTGTCAAGCAGTCTGGATCAGAAAAAAACAGGCATGTAGACAGTAATCATCTGATAGGACAAACAATCTAAAAGATTTCTTTTCTGGTGCTTGGAATCTGCAATAAGCATTGGGGATCTACCCCTGGCCTGATACTGCCAGACTGCTCAGACAGCATCAAAGTTTGTTGCAGCTGAACAGACAAAGCTGAACTGACAGTTGAAGCTGGGTAGGTGCAATGCAGGCTGCTCCATGAGCAAACAGCAGCCAGCACGATGGGGTTGACCAGGGCAAAAGTCAATAATGGGAACTGGAAAAGCCAACTGTACTGGGTTAACATCTCAGCAAGAGAGGGCTTGCTGAGACAGAGACAGTAAGAAACACCCATTTTATCCCCAAATTGTGCAATTGCATTAAGTTTCCATACCCCATCCTGCTGAATTCCTCAACCTCACTCGTCACCATCTCCCACCAAATTCTCTTGATGCTAATTTAATCACTGAGTGCTGGACAAGGTGGGCAGCTTCCCCAGGGCAGCTCCTGAAGGAGCACTGGATCACACCTGACAGCAGGATGACTCTGCATCTTGCCACATGAAGATGATGAGGGGTCTATTCCAGAAGAAAAGCAGAATTATGCCAACAGCCCAATGAAGCACTGTGCTCACATCTCATGTGTTGCTGCTGGCTTTGAACTGAAGATGTATCTCATGTAGAAATACTGGAGGAGGGCTGTAGATGTTTTTGGGAACCAAGTGTTTCTCAGAGTAGAAGCCAAATCATAGCAGCTGGATATAAAAGCAGCTTAGATCCAGACAATAGACTGGGAAAAACAAACCAAGAGATGGTTTTTCTTTAGCTTAACTCCACTGAATAAGACAATCCTGCCATAATGCCTTTGTTAACAGTCATTCCATCATGACTCTGGACAAACCTTTCATCAGGACTTGGCCAAGGCACTGAATGGAAGGACTTAAGATGTTTAAGGTCCTTCAGACTCCACCAGCAGAAAGTTCCTTTATTATCAAGCCCGTTGGTAGCAGTGGTGGTCTGCACTGCATGGGCCTACCAAATAGATTAACATTTATGTCTCATTTAGCAGCTATTATTCCTTCTAGTCTTCCTCACTCTTCTGAGGCCCTCAGCAGTACCCTCCCAGCTCTGCAGGAAACAGATTTGCTTTGGTTCCCATGGCCTGTGTGGCTGGGTGGGCGTTCAGGTGGGCTTTACTACTGGGGTCTCTTCTTCCAAGGAACAAGTGATAGGACAAGAGGAAATGGCTTCAAGTTGCACCAGGGGAGGTTTAGATTGGATATTAGGAATAATTTCTTCCCCAAAAGGGTTGTCAGGCCCTGGCCCAGGCTGTCCAGGACATTGGTGGAGTCCCCATCCTTGGAGGGATTTCAAAGCCATGTAGATGTGGTGCTGAGGGACATGGTTTAGTGGTGGCCTTGGCAGTGCTGGGTGAGTGGTTGGACTTGGTGATCTTAGAGGTCTTTTCCAACCAAAACAATTCAATGATTCTTTGAACCTAGCTGCACTGCCACAATACAGTTGCCAATCTCTTACCAGCTTTCCAACCTGGAGAAAGCCTGGGATGGACTAGTACCACTTGTCTAACTGGGCCAGATTCTACTGCACCCATGAAGGAGGCAGATTTGCCTCTTAGCTGGGGGAAATAAGCTGGAGTGTTAGTGGTAAAAATGGACCAAGTGCCAGTCTTGCACCTTCCAGGCATTTCCCCTGAGGTCCTGCTTGGAGCATCGGTCACAAGGCAAGATGCAAACCTCCTGCCTGGGCTGGGTCAGACCTCAGCAGCCACTTGTTACTCATGAGAAAGGAGGAGCTGCCCAAGGAGAGGCTCCTAGGGTGGGCAGGGATGGTGCTGGAGATCAGGGGACAGCTCTAGGCTGTGGCCCCAGTTCTGCCAGCTCTTCTAGTGCTCACCAGTGTCAGAGGCAAGAGCACAGGGGTGGCAGGGGCAGCTCCCAGTGCGTTAGGTGACCTGCTTGTGAAGTCAGCAGTGACAGCTCCTACCCAGCCCTGCCCTCAGCATTGCCACTGAGCTGAAAGCACCAAAGCATCTCAGGAAACACAGACCTTGAGAACTGCAGTTGCAGTGGAGTTTCACTCAGGAAAGCTCTGACACAGCCTTTCCAGCACCAACAAGCCTTTCCCATTCACACCACTCCATCAGTTCCCATTACCAGAGGCATTTCTTTCACATCAAAGTGCTTCCAGCATCAGTCTGCACTTAAACCATGTTATTTTTCAATTCAGAGTCTGAAAACAGCCTGTACCAAGTTGTTCCCCCAACTGCCTTCTGCCAGCCAGTGTCTCTCATGGCTCAGCCATGTGTTCCCAGGCTACAAGCCCAGCTGCTCTTGTAAACCGTGCTCCAAGCACATGTTCTAGCATGGGATGTTCACCATTCTTTCAGAAGCATTTTATTGGTGTGTGTCCTCACTGCGTGCCCCAAAGGGCTCCTTTCAGCAGGATTTGTACTTGATTGGCTTCAAGCTTCTTTGTGAGTTTGCCCAAAGCCAAGCACTGAACCATGCCAGGTAATTCATCATTTCTCCTTAAATGCCACAGACAGAATCATGCTCTTAGCTTGTCAGATAAAGGCCTGAGAATTGCTTTTCAGCCCACCTAATGAGGGTTTGTGTTTTTCTATGCTGGGGAGGACGGATGGTCTTCATTTCCAATTTCTTTCAAAGGGAGCAATTTTCTTCCACAAAAAAGACCAGGAATAATAGATACAATGTGGCTGTTTCTGACTCACCCTTTAGCCATTCCAACCCATGTTTCCTCTTTGTACATCTTCCGACTAATGGCCTGAAACTCCTGAGTCCTCTTGAGCTGCTGCTGTACATTTTCCCCTGCTGTGGGACATTTCTGTGGCTTCTTGGCAGGTGCAGAAAAGTCCTGGGAGCTGCCAGCCTTCCTCTTGGGAGGGCCCCGGGGTCCTGGCAGGAGCAGCATCCCGTGCTCTGGAAGCCAAGGGGCTGGTGATAGCCAAGGGGCTGCACTCCCAGTCCTTCTGGGAGGCCAAGGAGATGGTAGTGGCCACAAGGCAGCCCTCTCCTCTGTCTTGGAAGCTGATTCTGGTCACGAGGTTGCCTTCACATCTCTCTTGGTAGGCAGCACAGCTTGTGCAGGTCACAGGGCTGTGGTCCCACCACCTTGCGAAGAGAGCGGGGTTGTCCTCTGAGCCCCTGGGAACACGGGAGGCACCACAGATCAGGAGGTGGTGGGATGCCCTGATCCTGAGTTCTGCAGGGAACTTAATGAGTCCTTGTATGAATGCTGTCATGCAGCTTCTGAGTTCAGCCCGCAGCTCCTCGACCAGGTCCTCTTCATGCAGACCCAAGATGGGCAGGATGCCCAGGATGCTCCAGCATGAGCACCTGAGAACTTTCTTCCCCAACGATGCACCCCAGCTCCTGACACAGCCAGGACAGCAGGAGCTGGAGGATATCTGGGTGTCCCTGGAAAAGGGTTCCCCAGGTGAAGTAATAAATGCCATGATCCAGCTGGGAAAGGTTGGGCACCTGAAGGTAAGCAGAGAGGGAATGTCACAGGGCATGGCTTGGGATGTCACAGAATCATAAAATCATAGAATGGTTTGGATTGGAAGGGGCCTTTAAAGGTCATTTAATCCAACGCCCCTGAGTGAGCAGGGACATCTTCAACTAGATCAGGTTGCTCACAGCCCTGTCCAACCTGACCTGGAATGTTCCCAGGGATGGGGCATCTACCACCTCTTTGGGCAACCCGGGCCAGTGTCTCACCACCCTCACTGTAGAAAAATTCTTCCTTCTATCTAGACTGAATCTCCTCTCTTTCACTTTACAACCATCACCCTTTGTCCTGTCACTACAGGCCCTGCTAAAAAGTTGGTCCCCACCTTTCTTATAAGCCCCCTTTAAGTATTGAAAGGTCACAATAAGGTCTCCTTGGAGCTCTTCCCCAGGCTGAACAACCCAAACTCTCTCTGTCACAGTGCATGGTGGAGGGATGTCACAGTCTGTGGCTGGGGGATGTCCTCACCCATGGCACTTGCCTCAGCAGATGCCTTGGGGCTTCCCACAGGGCCACTGCCCTGCAGCTTTACCCACATCTTCTGTTGTGTGCTTGGCATCGGTGCTCCAAGCCAGCCACCAGGGCCCTGCCTGTGGCTTTCCAGGGCCCCATCCATTCACTCTGGCATGAGGTGACACACATCTCCAGGCACACACAGCAAGAGGTTTCCTGGGGAGCCCAGCACAAGAAGAAGGAGCACAAAACACAGCACTCCAGATGTGGCCTCACCAGTGCTGAAGGACCTGGAGGATCACCTGCCTTGATTACTGGCTGTACTTGGCCTAAGGCAGCCCAGAGTGCCATTAGACTTCTTGGCTTCTGTGTCCACCAGGGCCTCCAGGTCTTAATTCTGCAAAGCTGCTTTCCAGACTTTTGGCCCCCAGCAAGTCCTGGTTCATGGAATTGTCCATTCCCAGGTACAGGACTTTGCTCCTGTTAAACTGTATGAGGTTTGGATTAGCCCATTTCTCCAGCCTGTCGAGGAGGATAATTAAGAGAAGAGAAGTACGAGAAGTAAGAAAGAAGCATGAGAAACCCATTTCCACTGATGGATACGTGCTTTGGAGAATCCTCCTGATGGAAACGACACATCCCAAGGAAACATAATCCAGCTGCTTTGTGTAAAGCTGTTGCATGGAGGAATCTCCTTGTCTGGTTAATCCTGTCTGGAAAAAGCCTTTTCAAAAACTCACACAAATTCCAGGGGTTGGGAGCAAGCAGAGAGCTATGCCATACAAACACAAACCCAGGAAACACTCTCTGTTGACTGTCAGCAGCAGCTAACAGCATCGGAGGCATCTCGTAATGTTTAGAGGGTGTGTTAATGAGGGAGGAGACAGCAAGAATGCTGGGAATGTTTCTGGCACCCCTGTCTAACTACCTTCAGTAAAGAGTGAAACAACAGGACAGATTACCCTGAAAATTCAGCCATCAAAGGATAGCTGAGAAATGTGAAGGTGCAAACACCAGCCCTGGTGCCCAAAGCACATCACGGGCTCCTGCGCTAGAATCGATGCGTCTGAAGAGGGGAGAGGCAAAGAGCAAATGCACAACTGATCTCCAAAGGGAAGCAGTGGGATATAAAAGGTTATTTTTTAGAAGCTTAAATTCCTTCTTGGATAAATTAGTGCAACAACTATGAAGAGGCAAAATATCATTGCTTCTTGTTTTCCAACTCCCCAAGCTGGGAAAAGGGGAGCTGCATTTCACTCCTGAGCTCCTGGCAAGGATAGTATCATAGTATCATCATTCTGGTTGGAAAAGACCTTCAAGATCATCAAGTCCAACCACGTCCACCACCAAACCCTGTGCCCTGGCACCACATCTGTCTTTTTAGATGTCTCCAGGGATGGTGGCTCCACGACCTCCTCAGACAGCCTGGATCCCCAAGTCCAACTCCAGCCCCGGAACAGGACAACCCCAAAGTTCACACCATGTCCCTGAGGGTGTTGTCCAAATGTTTCTTGAATATTGTCAGGGTTGGTGCCATTACTGCTTCCCTGGGGAGCCTGTTCCAGTGCTCCACCACCCTCTGGGTGAAGAAGGACCCTCTGGAGATGAAGGAGAAGAAAATCCAGGTTTCTGGTGTCCTGGTGTGTTGCTGATTTTGTGACACTGAAGTTTGTGTTAGTGCCATTTGGGAAGAGAACTGGAAATCCTTGGAGTGGCACAATTCAGCAGAGTGGGTTTAGTTTTATTCCAGAATTAAGAGAAAATTATGGAAATATGAAATATTCCAAAATGGAACAAACAGCCAGTGGTTGGGGCTCCATAGCTCAGGGGTTAGAGCACTGGTCTAGTAAACCAGGGGTCGTGAGTTCAAATCTCACTGGAGCCTGGGAGTATCTATACATCTTCTAAACACTAGCAGCTTTATGTTTCTAGCTCTTCCAGAGTGTTGGTGGGGTGGTTTTTTGAAGCATCTACCCCAGCCTAGGTCAAACATAAACATAACGTGGCGTCTGTACCAAATATTAGGCAAGGAGGAGCAGAGAGAAGTAACATTTGTCAGAGTTAAACCCTCAAAGCAATAATTTCAACTATTTTTAACAGTGAGCAGGGGGAGATAGAAAATACCTAATAATGGGATCTGAACCTTCTGAACCTCACAGATGTGGTGAAGCTCATTGGTGAACAAATCTGAAATGGCTGCTGGATATCTACAGTCAGATCTGGTTCAGGTCTTCAAACTTCAGCAGGACAATCAAATTATGTCTGGAATTACAGAGCTGGCTGAAAAAATTATAAATAGAGTTTGTGGAGAAATAGTAACATTGGTCTTCTTCAGAGTTGTGCTGGGGGCCTGAGAAGTGATCATTTTCAAGAAAAAAGAAAAAGCTGGGAATTAACCTATTGTGCATCTTGAGATGAGTGAATTGCAGCCCAGATTTATGAGGTTTTATACTCTGCCTTTGCATATTTCCAATTTTTTTTTTTTTTTTGGCTCAATTTCAAATAGACTTCCTATTTTATTCCATCAAAACGATCCAAGCCAGTGAAGGACCTTTCTGAATTTGCAACAGGCCTTTTCTCTTTGAGGGTCAGAAGGCTCAGAAAGCCTGAAATGTTTTCACAGAATCACAGAATGTCAGGGGTCGGAAGGGACCTCTGAAGATCATCGAGTCCAACCCCCTGCCAGAGCAGGACCAAATCTAGGGCAGATCACTCAGAAAGGCATCCAGACAGGTCTTGAAAGTCTCCAGAGAAAGAGACTCCACAACCTCTCCAGGCAGCCTGTCCCAGGGCTCTGTAACCCTCACAGTAAAGAAGTTCTTCCTCGTGTTGAGGTGGAACTTCCTGTGATCGAGTTTGAATCCATTGCCCCTCATCCTACCACAGGGCACAAGTGAAAAGAGGTTGTCCCTGCCTTCTCGATGCCCTCATGTATTTATAGACATTAATTAGATCCCCCCTCAGTCTTCTCTCTAGACTGAAAAGCCCCAGGTCTCTCAGCCTTTCCTCATAAGGCAGCTGTTCCAGTCCCTTAACCTCCGCAGCCTCCGTTGTCCTGTGGATGTGGACACTGGGTGCCAGGAGGGATGTGGCATTTTGGTCTCCCCTCTTCAGCCTCTTTCCCTGCAGCTCTGTTTTCCCAAGAGAGTGAGGAAGAGTTGGTGTGTTTTCTCCAGATGAGAAGGAATTCCCTGGCTTTCCTCTGCACATACCACAGCAGGGCTGAAGAAACAGAAGTCAGCAGGGTTCCCATTAACTGCAACCTAACAACCTCGCACAAGTTATTGTTGTTGTAACCCAAGGTACTGGAAAATGGATGGATGAGTTTCACTAGGAGTGAATTCGTTTCCAGACTGTTATGACTATGTGTCTACCCTGTCCCTCATTCCAGCTTTTCTCTTTATTTTGCTTTCATATGACACCGCTGAGCAAGATCCAGAAGTGTCTTTGTGGTTTCAGTTTACTTTTGAGATCAGGCTCGTGGTTTCAGCTCAGCTGAGCCTTGAAGTGATGGAAATGATCTCCTGAAAAATTAATGTCTTTCATCTCTATGCAAAAATGAGAAATGTCCATGATGTGTTTTGCTGAGTTCTTCATCTCTGTGGTACTCAATGTTAATGTGAAAACTCCTCTCCCCAGTGACTGCTACAATGCTTGAGATCAGGTAGAGAATCAGAGAATCATTAAGGTTGGAAAAGGCCTCTAGTGCAACCATCAACCCAACACCCCAACGCCCACTAAACCATGGCCAGAAGTGCTATGTCCACATGTTTTTTTGGATGCCTCCAGGAATGGTGATTCCACCACTGCCCTGGGCAGCCTGTTCCAATGTCTGACCACTCTTTTAGTAAAGAAATCACTCCCAATATCCACTCTAAACCTCCTCCGTGCAACTTATAGGGAGAGGTTGAGGATGCTGGGGTTGTTTAGCCTGGAGAAGAGGAGACTCAGAGGGGACCTTATCTTCAGCCACCTGAAGGGAGGTTGTAGTCAGGTGGGGGCTGGGCTCTTTTTCCAGACAACTAGTGACAGGACAAGAGGGCACAGCCTGAAGCTGCCCAAGGGAGGTTTAGGTTGGATATTAGGAAGCACTTCCTCACGGAGAGGGTGATCAGACATTGGGATGGACTGCCCAGGGAAGTGGTGGAGGCACCGTCCCTGGATGTGTTCAAGGCAAGGCTGGATGTGGCACTTAGTGCCATGGTCTAGATGGTGTGGTGGTGTTGGTCATAGGCTGGACTTGATGATCTTAAAGGTCTTTTCCAGCCTTGGTAGTTCTGTGATTCTGTGAGGCCATTTTCTCTGGTCCTATCACCGGTTACGTGGGAGCAGAGACCGACCCCCCCCGGCTCCAACCTCCTCTCAGGCAGTTGCAGAGCCAGAAGGTCTCCTCTCAGCCTCCTTTTCTCCAGGCTGAACACCCCCAGTTCCCTCAGCTGCTCCTCATAAGACTTGTGCTCCAGACCCTCACACTGAGGCTACTTGTTAAACATGGTCCTGATGCAAAGATCACTTTTAACACTGGTCCTTGGGCTCTGGCCCAGCCAAATCCCTTTGTATCAACCATCCATCATCTTTTTTCTTTGCTGCAAAGAGGGATTCTTGAAGATAGAGCTTGACAGGAGGAGCAAAGTCATTCATATCCACATCCTGAAGCCTGTGTAAATGCCGGTGGAAGGAAGGTCACCTCTTCATCTTCATCGACCTGTGAAATGGAAATGCTCCACATGCACTCAGAGAGGGGCAGGAGAGGTTCTGGAGCTCTGCCACAAGGACTGCAACAATGCTGGTCCTCTTATGGGTTTAGTCAGGAAGAGCTCTTGAGCTTTCAAGTCATGACCTGCCCTAAACCAGATCTAGACAGTCTTTTATTCCGTTGTTTAGGGAGATTCGAAGGAAACTTCCTGTCTATCCTAGAAAACTTTTTCATATTTTCCTGAAAACATCAGGATACCATTTTTGTTTTTAAAAAACACCCAAGACACTGTGCATTTCCCTGACATGCTTTTCATTCCTGGCTTTCCCTCCAAGGGTTGTATCAAGCTGGACAGAGAAACTCTTTACTCTAACAAAAAACAACACTGAACTTTGTGGCCCAGCAGCCTTGATCATCGAGGTGCCCCTGGTCATTCCCTGAAGCCAAGGACCACGTTAGCACAGCTGCAGTTCTGCCTCTAGTTCAGCTTCAGTAAAGGCTCCATATCCCTCAGCTAATCCATTTCTGAAGCCATGTGGGAAACAACCAAAAAAGAATTTAATCCAGGGAGGGAAATTCTGAGCAAAAGCCAGTGAAAACGTTCCTGTGTTTAAAGAGCTTTCAGCTTTAGGAAGACACTTTAGGCTAATGTTAAAGCCTGACATACAGAAGATCAAAGGGCAGCCTCGTAGCCTCAACCCAGAGGAAAAAAAATCTAATAAAATCAGTAGGACTGCAGAATTTAGTGTGGGGGGAAATCACCCCAATTTATGCCTTTTCCAGTTCTTTCATAGTGAATACCCTCAATCCCTTATTCCAAAAAAAATTACTGTGGTTTGAACAGGAAAGTTTTAAAAAGAAACACGAAATGTGTTGTTTGCATCCTAGGTAGGGGTGACTGCAGCTAACAAAGGCTTCTGCTTGGCAGCACCAGTCTACACCATTACCTGCTGCTGCAGAGTCCTCCTTGACCACATCCTGAGCTGCCTCCTCCCTCAGCCCCAGCTTTCCTACAGGCCCTGAATTCCACACCCACCTACAGATAAATCACACCCTAAAATTCATAAACTATGCAAAGAGGAGTTGGGCACCTTGCTCAGCTGGAGACAGCTACGCTGTGTCCTGGAGGACAAGTTCTACGAAGAGAGGCTGAGGGAATTGGATTGTTTAGTTTGAAGAAGAGGAGGCTGAGGGGAGACCTCATTGCTCTCTGTCCTGAAAGGAGGTTGCAGGGAGGTGGGAGTTGGCCTCTTCTTTCAAGTGAATAATGACAGGACGAGAGGGAATGGCCTGAAGTTGCACCAGGGGAGGTTTAGACTGGATATTAGAAAGAATTTCTTTACCCAAAGAGTGGTTGGACAGTGGAACAGGCTGCCCAGGGAGGTGGTGGAGTCACCATCCCTGCAAGTGTTTAAAAGAAATACAGATGTGGTGCTCAGGGACAGGATTTAAGCACTGAATGGGAAGATTAGGTTATGGTGGGTGGAATTAGGTCATGGTTGGACTTGATGATCTTCAAGGTCTTTTACAACCAGGATGCTTCTGTGATTCTATGGATGTTTTGGGGGGAGGAAACCAACCTGCTGGTCTCCCAGTCCTTTTGCTGACATGTCTGTGAAAACCAAACTGGCATTTGGAGGCAAATCAAAGGCAAACTCCAGGGAAAATATGATTCACACCAAATAGCTAGTAAAAAATAAAAAGGACAGAGAATGAGAAATGCTGATGGGTTCATCCACACTTTACAGTAGCCATGGACCAAGGTATCTCTTTCAAATGCAGAGAAATCAAGTTTCCCTCATGACTGCAAGACAGGACAGAGATGTTCTTCCATAATAACTACATGTACTTTTCTGCCAGGCACAGGGAGCTCCACAGGAGCCACAGGAGATCTAGGCACAGCCTACATATAATCCAACCACATAGCAGCCAACCATATCATCCACCCACAACCAACCACTGGAGATTTCTCCACCCTCTTGGGGTGAATTTTTTCCCAGGGAGATTGTCATCCCTCAGAGCTGGTGCAATCACTACCTGCTCCTCCTGAACTCCAAGGCCTGAAAAGAGCATTACCATAAAACCCAGGAATGCAAGAGATTTGGTGAAACCTTCTGGCTGCCCAGAATGGCTGAGTGTGAAGACACCATGCACTAGAACTGATGTGAAGGTGGCCTTGGTGCTCCCCAAGTCTGCCAGCTGCCAGCACCACATGCTCAGATGGTATCTTCCCAAAAGCATTGAAAATCTTGACCTATCACTCACTGCCCATTTCTTTCAAGTACTGGAGCCTCTTACAAACACAGCAGAGCTGGCAGCTGACAAAGGTCACCTCCATGTTGAAGACAGGCCCAACAGCTCATGATCAAAAGCTTCTGGCCAATGTCACCACATCACAAATACCTCTGTATGTGGGAAGGATTTCACCCTTTCATTCAGGGGAAAAACCTGATGACAGGCCTGGTGACAGCACCAGAAACTTGTCTCAAAGCCAGAAAGTGATGGGGCAGGTTTTCAGGCCTCTTCCTCAGCATCCACTGGGATTTGCACAACACCCTGTTTCTGGAAATGCTGCACATCCCAGTCTCTTACTGATTGTAGTGCTCACCCTTAGAATTTCCATATCTACTGAGCAGATAAGAAAAACCTTGGATGCCTAAAAGGCAGGTCCCTCTGGGTTTAATACCAGCATTGCAGTTCTTCTGGATCTGATCCATGGACTCAACCAGGGCAGTTTGGATATGAGGTGACCTTCCCAGCAAACATGCTGGTTCCTGTAGGCCATACCTCCATCCAAGACCTGGGAAAAAAAGAAAAGATTGTTGTAGTTACTGCCAATTTAACCAAACTCTAAAAAGCCAACCATGTCTGCTTTCACCAAGGCACCTTGCCATGCTAAGAACTTCTTAAAGGCAGAGCCAGGATGGGGGTAGGAGCCTTCTGTGAGGATACAGCAGAGGAATGGAAGGTCTGCCTTCCAGGGGGAGATGTAAGGATTTTGCTGTGTTCAGTCTCCCAACAGGAAGGTTGAAAGCAGAGATGATTGGCTCATATAAATGCCACAGAGGTAAACAACTGTCAGGAAAAAGAACTGAGTTACATCATTAGCATGAACGAATATATTAGGCTGGAATTAAAAATAACCACTCTAAAAGTCTGAGGACTGTTTCCAGCAGCCCAAGCAACAGGGGGAGGAAACCCCACCAACGGCCTAAAATTGCACCAGCAGGTTATGGAAGACCTGGATAGCACAGCCAGGCTCCACAAGCCAAGAGCTGCCACCCTGTACTCTGTCCATCTGTGAGAAGACCTTGTCTAAGTTCAGCAGCATCCTGTGTTGTGTGTGTCCATGTGTGTGTCCATGTGTATTTTTACCAGTCTTTTAAGTAACTTGTTTCTCCAAATGCTTCTTCAATTTCCAGAGGCAGGAGGTAATTACTGCAGGCCTGCTTTCTCCTCCACCCCAGAGAGATTGAGAGGGACCTGTTGATTGCCTCTTCTCCCTCCTGCCTGTTAGGGAGACAGTTCATTCCCTCTGCAGTGAGCCTAGTTAGAGAGCTCACTTGCTCTAATAATGGTCATCTATTTATAGCCTTTTATAATTTGTTTCCTGACAGTCTCTGCAAGATGCTCCTTGATTCTTGCAAGTTTGTAATGATTTTTCCCTTCCTGTGTTATTGAAAGTAGCTTTTGTGCTCAGAAAAATGACTGTAATAAAGGCCATTTCATGTGTTTGGAGTAAATGATGAGGACTTCAGTAGGTTTTTGATGAAAGCAAAGAATTTCTCTTTGTTTTCCTTCAATTCTTTTCAATCTTTTGGGTCAGATGAGCCTGGCTTACCCTAAAACTTCAAAGGGCAGAAGAGGGGCAGAGCAAAAGGCTCTGGTTGCCTTGTCCATGGCAGGTGCAGCAGCTCAGGGCTCTGCCCCGGGGCACTGCTGGTGGCTCTGGGAAAGCATGGAAGGGAAAGCCTGGAGATGGCACTAGGGGAGCTTAGGGTGCTCATTCCTAACTGCCTCTCACCAGATGTGACAATGTAATTCTTTCTGTTAGGCCAGATACTAGATTGTATTGGAACTGACCTGATGAAATACTCTCCAGTCCTTTTGTTCCACAGGTCCATGTACCATGACAGCTACCACTGCTTTTCTGTTGCCACTCTGGGCTGCAGTGCACAGCTCCATCACTTTTACTCCAGAAGAGGATCTTCAGGTTTTCTCAATTTTCTACAGTATTTTTAATCCGAAGAAGAGGGTTTTTTTCTCCATGTATTTCCAAGTGAAAAAGCTGGTGGCCTGTCCTACCTGCAGTGCTGCTGGAGGAATGTTGAAGCAGAGGGAGAAGTCTTTCCCTTGGCTGCCTGTACGTCAAGGCTCAGACTTACCACAATTCCACACACCCCACACCACCCCCCCAGATAAATGGGGGAAACAAGGCTGGGAGAATCGAGTCCTGAAGCCACAGCCATACTCTTGCTCCCTGCCAAAATGAGTGGGGCCTCATAAAGCAGTGGGCTGTGGGACTTCGTTAGTCAAGCTTCAGGTTCACGCTTCTGTGGTTGGTCCCTTCTTAACCACTCACAGCCACGTCTGAAGTTTCTTCACAGTTGAAGCTTTCAGCAGTTCTGTGATGGGCTCCAGTTTTGCTGCTCCTCAGTGGTCAGTCCATAGGCCTACCCCACCTCTCCAGAGCTCTCCCCTTCCCCTTTCCTCGTTTCCCAGCCTTTGCCTTTTGCCTTCTTGCTTTGACACCCCCTTTCTAAGCATTCCCTGGTCACCCGTGCATCTCCATGCACGCTTCTAGGTGCCAGCTGGGACCCACCCATCCCAGCAGCCAGAAGACCTTGCTAGAAGTCAAAGTTGCCCTGAACTACTTCTGCATTGTCAGTGAAATGTGTCTGGGACCACCAGGAGGCATAAGTCCTCCACCCAGGGCGAGCAAGTGGTGGGAAAGCCTTACACAACTGCTCAGCTGCAGGACTTTTGTCCCAGTTTGGCCATAGTGCCCAGCAAGGCCTGTCAAGTTAACCACAGTTTCAGAAGAGATTAGCACCAGTAACAAACCTGTTGTCTTGGAAGTGTCACAGTTTGATCTGGCCTCTCTTGCATTCAGGAACTCTGAGGCTCTCTTGGTTACCATGAGAGGGCAGCACCTGGGCTTTCTGGAAGAGTTCCTGGGAACTGAGCTTCCAGTAAAAACGCATGTCTCCCTGGAAAACATTCAGCAAGCCTACAGAGAATTCCTCTTTTTCTTCAAGCCCAAGACTCAGTTACACAGATGATGGGTCCAAACTAAACCCTTCCTGCAGCATTCCTTCACAGTTGGCCTGTTTGCTTCTTCGTACCATCAGCTTCACAAAAGGATCTCAAATTGCCAAGAAATTCTCCTACTTCCGCGCAGGACGGAGGTGAATTGCACTTTGTTTTGTTTTCTCAGCTGTTGTAACCAAAGCGTTTCAAGAATTTGTGGGGACCGGATAGGGATTATGAGTCCAAGTCTCCAGTCAGGCTTTGGGTTTCCTGTACACCCTGGGCTGTGATTCTCCAGCTCCTCACCAGTAACAAACCCAAACGAGGAAGCCCATGGCACAACTGGGGGGCCTGATATTTGCTTCCTCTCTTGGGTGAGCTTGTGTTCCCTTTCTCAGGAAGGCAGAGCTTCTTGAGGTGTATGTTCACTTTTATTTTACCTTGTTTCCCCTCTTCCCTCTCTGCAGCAGTGGGAGCAGCAGGATCTAATTTGGAGCGAGGTGGCACTGTCCTGAAGAGCCCAGCACGTGCTGCAGGGCAGAAAGTGCTTTCAATGGAGCTGAACACAAAGAAGCTCCTCTCTGTGTTTGGGTGTTTCTGGCTGGAAAGCACAAGAGCAATTTCAGTAGACACTGTACATCACAGGGATGTCCATCTGAATGCTTCCAGGAGGTGATACATTCACTTTGGAAGAAAACCATGTTCCAGGAGTTTTGTTTGTAGTGGTAATTTTCCTGGGAACCATCCAGGAACTTCCTGACTCAAACACAATTGACTGTGGCTGTGCAGCTGCATCAATGCTGGTGGGAAGCAGCATAATTATATTGCCATGGATGCTCTGCTGGGCACAGCAGCTGAGGATCCATCCCATGTCCTTTTCAAGGCTGAGACCAGGAGAAGTTCATCCTATAGCAACAACACGTGAATGTGAGCGGTTAAGAAGTTTAAGGATTCGTTTCAAGGAGTTAATTTTCTGCCATGAAATTCACAGACTGAGCATAAAAGAAATAGGATTAATATCCCTGAAGAGAACAGAATTAACTTTTTCTGATGGTTTCATTGGCAATGAACTTTTTTCACAGTAACTGGTTGTCTCAGTTGATTTTGTAATGAGCAGTCAGAACTGAAACAAAGCTGTTGGGTTTTTCTGAGGGGGAACTGAAATGTTAGATTCTCTGCTGACTGGTGCTGGCCCCACAGTCAAACATGATACTCCCCCTGGCATTTCAGAGTGTTAATGAAGTCCAGAGACGACATCAACTCTTGTTTTGTATTTCATGGAACACTAATGGCAAATCCACCCCCTTGGCCCCAGCCAAGCAGATGGCCAAAATGCAGCCTTGGCTCCATGTCAGCCCCGTCCATGGCCTGAGGGCAGAGCCTCAGCTGGCACTCACCATCAGAACGTGATACCCTCAGCTGGAGATCTGCTTTTCTAAGTGGAAATATTGTATATTCTGAGCCTTTAACCCAAGGTAAATTTTATCCCCATTGCAGTCCTGAGGCCAGTCCTGGACCCGGTCCAGACCCTGGATGTTTTCCAGGCTCTCTCCTGCATTGGACCCATCCCTCATTCAAGTTACTCCTTTTTCCATGCTGGATAATGCTGTGGCCCATAGGTCCATCTGTGACACATGCCATGAAATGTGATGCTGTTGCACCTCTAACCTTGCAGAGGAGTGGGAAAATGTTCCCATGGAAGCATTGCTGGTGGGACACAGGCAGAATTCCTCCTGTCTTGCTGGATACTCTCTATTGCCTTTCCACAGGCACTGGGACAAAGTCATGCCTTTTCTGCAAGGTGAGAGGAGCACCAAAATTATATATTCTGACAGCAAAAAATGGTTTATGTCCTTTCCTTCTGGCCCCTCTAACTTAAACCACACTCTGTTCTACAGCTTCTATTTTCTCCTGTACCATAGCTCTCCTCTGGGGTTTCCAACCATTTCGTTTCAGTAGAGTTCCAGAAGCAGATAATTAATCAAATATGGAGGTGGTGACTCATGCTAAAAATTGCTGCTTTTTACACACTCCTCACCTAGAATACAAACAAGATCTCCTTGGGATCTCACAGGGGAAGGTGTTGGTGTCAAATGCAAAGATCATGAGCTGCCTACTATATTAAGCTTCAAGCAGAAATATTCGTCTAATTGGAAATCAACTGCAGGGACAGAGATTTTGGTGCACAATTCAAAGCAGGGACAAATGACACCCAGTGGCATCCACCACTGTTTCCACCTGCTGGAGATTTAAGTCAAGAATCACAGAATCATAGAATGGTTAGAGTTGGAAGGGACCTTAAAGATCATCGAGTTCCAACCCCCCTGCATGGGCAGGGACACCTCCCACTAGACCAGGTTGCTCAGAGCCCCATCCAACCTGGGCTTGAATGCCCCCAGGGATGGAGCCTACACAACTTCTCTGGGCAACCTGTTCCAGTGTCTCACCACCTTCACACTAAAGAATTTCCTTCTGATCTCTAACCTAAATCTCTCCTCCTGCAGTTTCAAACCATTACCCCTTGTCCTATCACTATGTGCTCTTCTAAAGAGCCCCTCCCCAGCCTTTCTGTAGACCCCCTTCAGGTACTGGACGGCTGATATGAGGTCCCCCTGGAGCCTTCTCTTCTTCTTCAGGCTGAACAACCCCAATTCCCTCAGCCTTTCTTCATAAGAGAGGTGCTCCAGCCCTTGGATCATTTTTGTGGCCCTCCTCTGGACATGCTCCAGTAGGTCCACATCTTTCTTGTTCTGGGGGCTCCAGAGCTGGACACATTACTCCAGGTGAGGTCTCACCAGGGCGGAGTAGAGGGGCTGAATCATCTCTCTTGATCTGCTGGCCACACTTCTTTTGATGCAGCCCGGGATGCTGTTGGCCCTGGTTATGTCTCACCTGGAGAGATGCAGACAGGTGGTTTGGCAGTGAAGCAGCCTGAGATTTGGGGAATGCAGAGCAGTGACCCAGGTGAGGACCCAGGGACAGAGATCAGCAGGGTGCAATTCATAAGCAGTCTAGCTGCAGGGCATTGCCAAGCAGGAGCACCATCCCCACACTTCTCCTGACCCCCTGCAAGCAAGACCCTGAAAGCTGTGCTTGGAGTGAGAATTGAGGGAACACCAAGATTTGGGTTCACAAATGCATTTAGGAAATGAGATGCTGCTTGGAGGCTTGTAGCAAATGCCTGGGGCTGTGAAATCATGTAGGGGTGACTGGGAGCAGGTCATAGCTCGTGGAGACCTTCCATAGCTCGTGGGGGTCTTGGATGTGAACCTGGACCAAACAGCAAGGGTTGGGGTCTTGGATGTGAACCTGGACCAAACAGCAAGGGTTGGGGTCTTGGGTGTGAACCTGGACCAAACAGCAAGGGTTGGGGTCTTGGGTGTGAACCTGGACCAAACAGCAAGGGTTGGGGTCTTGGGTGTGAACCTGGACCAAACAGCAAGGGTTGGGGTCTTGGATGTGAACCTGGACCAAACAGCAAGGGTCGATTCAGCTTGAGCATCAAATGGAGAGTGGAAAAGATATGTGAGCAACAGGAAAACAACTGCCCAGTAAATCTACAGTGCCCGTAGGGTTTTCCTGTGTTTTCTTGGTGTGTCACTCCTGAGCACAGTGTCCTCACAGAGCCAGTTCTGCTGCAAAGGTCTCATGTTTCTCTGCAGCCCACAGAGAGCTCCAGATTTTGGGATTTTGTTCACTCCCTTCAATTCACCTCTCACACCCCATTCCCAGCTAATGCTGAGCTAAAAATGTCCAGAGCTTCCAGGATGGAAGGAGTGGGCTGTGCACCTGCTGCTTCCCCACAAGATCCTCATGCGACATTGGGACACTGGGGTTAAAGGGCATCACAGGGGGAAACCAAATACAGCAGGACTGTGTGTTCCACAACACAGGATGAGCTGAGCACTGCAAAGAGCAAGAAAACCAAAAGAGAAATTGTTTCAACCCAAAGTTGTCCTGGTTGTGAGCATTTGCATGTGGCAGGAGGTCTGTGGGAGCTGCAGCAGGTATCTTAAGCAGCCACCAAAACACAAAACATGCAGCACAAATGCCCACACCGAGGACAAAGCTCAAAGAATTATCACTTCAGCTTTTCCCAGCCACTATCCAGAAGAGTATTTGAACTGCTCAGATCCTGTGACAGCAGTAGAGAGATGCCCCAAGAAGCTCAGAGGTCTTCAGAGATCCAGCTGCTTAATCTTTGGTGGTCATGAGAGTGGCAGCATGTGAAAGTCCTGCCCAAGGCCCTGCTGGGGCAATGGCAGCAGGGGAGAGCAGCTCCATAGCTTTTCCATGCCAGCCTGGGAATTGCTGGGCCCTTCCCCTCAGCACTGGAGAATGGAAACAGGGAGAAATCCTAAAAGTTTGGATGTGGCTACATGGCCACATGTAGCAACTTGCAGGAACCTCAGTAGAGAAGTGAGAGGAGAATGAGGAACAGCCATAATGGAACCAGGAGGGGGGTGCAGGGGCCCTGGGACAGTAAGGGAGCCAGCATGGGCTTTGGGCAAGGTGACAGAGGGGAAGTCATGGCTCAGGTACCTGGAAGCCCCATTTCCTGGCATTGCAGCCTGAAAACCCCTTGGAGTGTTTCCTGCTGCTTGGCCATTCAGGTTGACCCACTCACCTGCCTCTCTTCCCCATATTGTGTGGGGCAGTGGCTGGAGGATGTCACTGGCCAAGAATTCCTTGGCCAGCAAGAAAATACCATTAGGCTTTTTCTTAGTTCTTTTACAAGCTGCTGTGTGGTTACAAAGGCAGAATAATGGGTGGCAAAGAATTTGCCAGGTGCATCCTGCAGGCCAAGAGATGTTCCAGAGCCAGGCATGGCTGGCAAGACCTGGTCAAATGGAGTTATGAAGCACCTCTGTGGAGGGAGCTCAGCAGGACCAGAACTCAGAGGTCAGCAGAGAGGTGGCCGTTCTTGAGGCTTGGCCAGGGGAAGGTCTGTGGGAGACTTCCATGTTGTGATCCTTAAAGTTGGACTACAGCTCTCTGGAGATCCTTCCCAACCGTGGTCATTCTGGGAAGCTGTTCTTTAGTGGAGCAGGTCCACCAGCAGCAAGGCTCAAGGACAGGAACTGTGTGGTTGTGACAGTGCACCATTGTCCAAATGTTGTGGATTTACTCCAGAAACAAAGTGTATTTTCAAACATCACTGATCTATTTACCAAACCAGCCTACAAACCACCCACATATTCTGTATCATTTTCTCTTTCATTTAGAAACCAGTTCCTAAATGCATGTTCCCTCTGACCCAGAGTGTGGGGAGTATGAGCAGGTCACTTCTACAACCCATCCTCCTCTGAACTCAAAAGCCTCCACCCAACCACATTCCCCTGGGGTCCAACAGCATCTTCAGCAGCTCCCACCTACTCTACTTGGCCCTAACCACCTTGTCCCCTCCTCCTCTGCATTTTTGGTCCTTTTCCCACCCCTCTCCCTCCCTGTATCAGAGGGAGCAGCTGCCCTGGATAGCTGCAGAAGGCCAGCAGCTTTCCACCAGCAGCAGCCCAGTGGGGACCCTGCTCCCACTGCACCAGCAGATCCTGCCCCACCAGTGCTGCCAACGGCACCAGTACATTTCACAGCAGGTGCTGGGGAAGGCCCAAACTGTACCCAGGGAGGCACAATGAAATGTCCCCAACAGCTGCAGACGGGTCAGAGGACACCTCGAGGCTCTAGGAGATCCCAGCTACACACATCAAGACTAGTGTCAGTTGACGTTCCAGCTGGTTTTTTGGCTATCCACAGAAGTTGCTTTGTTCCCTGCACTTGGAGCCCAGCCCTGCCCCACTGATCCCAGCACATGGAACAGCCCCTGTCCAGGCAGGATAGAAAACAGAGGCTGGAGATGCTCTCCTTCCCTCCATCCCTTCCCTGCAATGCTCCTTCCCTTCCTCAGCATACATGGATGGGGGAGGATGGAGGAGGTTGTGTTGTCCATGGGGAGAAGGAGGGAAGCAGTGGGAGGAGGGAGCTGCTCAGGGTGAGTTTTCTCCTCTGAAACAGTCGACTAGTAAAGAGGAATAACAGGGAGAGAGACTCTGGGCACACGCACAGCTCCTTTTACAGGACTGCCTGGAAGTATCAGATGGGATTTTGATGCCTCTTGGGATAGAAGTGTCAGGGAAGAGCTGAGTGGTTTTGTCCAGTGCTGCTGCAAGAGCAGTTTTAGGAGGCGAAGGGCTTTGTCTGAGCAATTCCATGAAGGGGAAGGAAGCACAAAAGGAGCAAAGGAACTTGGACCAGCTTTTCTTGTTTTGACTCATTTGTTAGAGAAGTAGAGAAACGCTGGAAAGTTTCAAAAAGTGAAGGCTGTTGCCAAGGCTTATGCTTTCCTGCAAGGTTTGAACTTTTGCTCAAGGAGTCACAGAATGACATAAGGTTCTTCTTTTGTGTTAAAGAAAAATGTTCTCATAATGAAGAAAGAACCTTTAACAGAAAATATGACATAAGCAGGAACCTGAAAACACAGAAACTGGAAGGTAAAGAAAAACTCAGGATCTATTCTCTGAAGTGATGACACCATGTTAAAGCCAAATTTATGTTCTGGGGGAATATGCCATGATTTTCAATCATGGCATGGTTGGCACAGTGGATACCAGCACCCCTGGCAGCTCCACACTGCAATTTTGAAGTTCATTCTTCAGAACAAAAAGATTTTTGTTCAGCTTCTTCTCTTTTTCTTCACAGCAGATATTTTGTGTCTTTAAAAACACTGGTTTGAGGACTGTGTCCTTTCATCACAGTCCTTTCTGCATAGTTGTGCAGGTTTGGCTGTCTTTAGATTCTCCCTTCTCTTGACTTGTAGGACAGAACTCCCTCATGCCCCCAGGGAGATAAGATCACCTAGTTCCAACTCCCCTGCCATGAGCAGGGACACCTCCCACCAGACCAGGTTTCTCAGAGCCCCATCCAACCTGCCCTTCAACACTTCCAGGGATGGGGCAGCCACAGCTTCTCTGGGCAACCTGGGCCAGTGTCTCACCACCCTCACAGCAAAGAATTTCTTCCTAATATCCAATCTAAATCTCCCCTCTTCCAGCTTAAAGCCATTCCCTCTTGTCCTCTCACTCCCTGCCCTTGTCCAAAGTCCCTCCCCAGCTTTCCTGGAGCCCCTTCAGTCACTGGAAGGTGCTCTCTTGTCTCCCCAGAGCCTTCTCTTCTCCAGGCTTAACAAGAAGCCTGTGCATCACAACCTCCCTGTTCCCAGCCCTCCCTCAGGGTTCCCTCCAGCTCTTCCGAGCTCTCTCCTTCAGCCTTTGAAAGCCTCGACTTACAATGACACCAAGCTGGAGATGACCCAAGGTGGGCCATGATGTGCCAGTGTCCTACTGTCCCCATTTGACATTGGACCTGTTGCAGCGTGTCCAGAGGAGGGCCATGAAAATGATCAGAGGGCTGGAGCACCTCTCTGATGAAGACAGGCTGAGTTAATTGGGGTTGTTCAGCCTGGAGAAGAGAAGACTCTGTGGGGACCTTTTAGCAACCTTCCAATACCTGAAAGGGGCCTCTAAGGAGGCTGAGGAGACCTGTTCACAAGGGCATGTAACAATAGGAGAAGGGGTGATGGTTTCAAGCTAGAGAAGGGGAGATTTAGGTTGGACATTAGGAAAAAGGTCTTTAATATGAGGGTGGTGATCACTGGAACAGGTTGCCTAGAGAGGTGGTGGGGACCCCATCCCTGGAGACATTCAAGGTCAGACTTGATGGTGGTCTGAGCAACCTGATCTAGTTGGAGATGTCCCTGCTTATTGTAGGGGGGTTGGACTAGATGACCTTTAGAGGTCCCTTCCAACCCAAGACATTCTATGATTCTAGAATTTGTAGCTCACGGAGTCCAGCTGGCCCTGCCAGGGAGTGGTGACAGCCCTGGCTCTGCAGAGCTCCTGATGCTCAGTTCACCACCCCAAATCACAAACCATGGGATTACATTCCCCTTTAACACCCAAACTCCCAGGCAGGAACATCGGGAGCCCTTCAAACCCCCACTGATGCTGTTACATGGCTTAAAAAACATTCCCTGCAGGCACTTCACCAAAAAAAGCAAATAAAGGGCAGCTGCAATGAGGACAAGGTGTCCTGTGCTGGGAACAGGAGGCTTGGGAAGGATGGGAGGATGTTGGAAGCAGTACCTCTTCATCTGAGAGTCCTAACTTCAAATGAAGTGAGCAGGGAAATAAGTGAAATTCCACAGCAAGGAGCCACTTTGTCATCCTACCTGTCACCATCCATTTTCTCCTGTGTCCAGCAAACATCCAGGCCTCTCCTCACCTCCAGCAGCAGGAGTGGCTTCCCAGCTCTGCTCCACAAAGACCCTTGAGAGTGGAGCCAGGGCAGTGGGGAACCACAGAGCCTGTGCAGGGTGACAGGGACAGCTCCGTGCCCCCTTTCCCCCTCCTGCCTATGCTGCCACAATCTCCAGCCCTGCTTGAGAGACCTGGCAAACACACACACATCTCTGCTCAGGAACAGATCCCCTTGCCCCACGAGTCCAAGCATGGAAAAATGGGAATGAGAAGCTGAAGAGGTGCCTTCAGCTAAAGGAGGGAAATGGAACCAGTCAGTTAATGCACAGAAACCACAAGGCATTAGGAAGAGATTTGGAGCTCTTGGAGCAAGTCCAGGGGAGGCCACGGAGATGATCCAAGGGCTGGATCACTTCTGCTCTGGAGACAGGCTGAGAGAGTTGGGGGTGTTCAGCCTGGAGAAGAGAAGGCTCCAGGGAGACCTTAGAGCACCTTCCAGTGCCTGAAGGGGCTCCAGGAAAGCTGGGGAGGGACTTTGGACAAGGGCTTGTAGTGATGGGACAAGAGGGAATGGCTTTAAGCTGGAAGAGGAGAGATTGAGGTTAGACATTAGTAGGAAGAAATTCTTTGCTGTGAGGGTCGTGAGACACTGGCCCAGGTTGCCCAGGGAAGCTGTGGAGGCCCCATCCCTGGAAATGTTCAAGGCCAGATTGGATGGGGCTTGGAGGAACCTGGTCTAGTGGGAGGTGTCCCTGCCCATGGCAGGGAGGTTGGAACTGGATGAGCTTTAAGGTCCTTTCCAACACAAACCAGTCTTTGATTCTATTATTTGATTCTATGACCACCTGCCACAACTGTGAACATCAACACAACTGCATTGAACACAACCCCACGGCATCAGGGGGTGGTTTTCTACACACTCCTTTTTTAGGTGAAACAAGAGCAGGCCAAATAAGTTGTATCTGCAGCTAAAAAAGTGCTTTCAATGGATTGCAGAATGTAATATCTTTTTTTCCCCCTCAAAAAAATCAGGTCACCAGCAGCAACAGTTCCATTTTTCCTTTTTATTGTCTCTCATATGCTCTGGTGGGAAGTGAGCAGCTCCCACCTGGGGGAAGAGCAGCAGCACCCACCAGCAGCCCTCACCCATGGCAGCTGCTGGGGCTTCACTGCCAATAGACACACACCAAGGCTGCTGGGGCTGGCAGGAGTGGGTGCCAAGAGAGTTTTATCTTTCCAAAGGTGGCAGGGTGCAAATGAAGGCAGTGGAAAGGCCAGAGGAACGACCCAGGCAGGTGATCTCTGTCACACCTCGTGGTTCCGTTCCAGTTCAGCAAAGGCAGAGCCAGGGAGGCTGGGAAGGTGGGTCATGATTTCCATCCTAGCAAAACTGGCAGAAAATGTTGCCCATGAGACATGGGGTGGGGAGGAGGCTTACTCCCAGGAGGCCATACCCTTGGTGTGGAGTTGAGCTGGAGACCAAGGGGATCATCTGGTCCTTCTGTCTGGTTGTCTCCCACTACTGGGACTGGTGTTGAATGGGCAAGGAGCACTCCAGCTGGGGACACTGCTGCCAAAGGTGTAAGGGAGCAGCTCTGTGTGAGCACGTGGGTTTGGGTGATCCTGAGCCACAAACCCAACAGCAAGAGCTGGCACAGGGACTGGGCTGTCCTACCCTCATGGTCTGCACTGAAATTGTGGCATCAGCTGGAAATGCAGCTGCAGAGAGTATGAGACTGATGCAAACTCTCATCCTGATCAGGAATCACAGTGTATTTCGCTTCCTACCCCTGCTCCTGCCTGCCCTGCTGCCCCCACGCTGAGGGTTCTCCCCCCCGTTGGGACCCCCCAACAGCTGTGGGCAGGGACAGGACCCCCGGGTGGGCCAGGGAAGAAGGGGAGGGCAGCACCAGGGACCTTTCTGACCAGGGCAGAAGTTTTGTTGGTGGATTTGGGCACATCTCTCTGCAGAGGTTGACCAAGACCAGCACAGGGGCCGAGGTGAACCCTCAGGCTGCCACAGCTGCAGCAGCTGTAAAAAGCTCTGAGAACAGATTCATTTTGAGTACTGAAGAGATTCCTGCTGCAACCCCAGCACTGTGGCCTCCAACTCACATGCCTGTGGGAGACCTCAGCTCCACGGCCCTTCCTGGGCACAAGATGGACAGAAAGACATCCAGTTTAGATCTCAAAGCCCAGCTGAAGCTCTCCACGTCTTTCTCTTGTCTGTGTGCAACATCCACCTGGAAAATGAGCTTTCTCCTTGGGTGTTTCCTTTTTTTGAGTGAATTTAGGTTAGGGTAAGGTTATAGTTGACAGTGACTGAAACTGTAGCTCAGGACTAGAGGTTACAGTTGGAGTTCATCTGGGTTAGGATAAAGATATGAGTTCAGTACTGAGCTATAATTAGCAATGAGTTATTTTTTCAGGTTAAAATGTACAATTAGATTTTTGTTTGTGTCTGTAGGTGTAGATGAGTCTTAGGGTTAAATCTACAGTGATAATTACACTCAAAGACTTAGATGTTAAGTTTCAAGAGATAATTGCCTTTGGGTTGGAGTTAAATTTGAAATAATTTGAAGGATTAGGCTGGTATTAAGGTTAGATATTATCAACTATAGCATTAAATTACAGTTAAATAAAATCTAGGGTTTATGTAGGAGTTCAGTTTGAAACTAATTATAAGTAGGACTATTATTTGGCATAAACACTGTGATTCCTGATCAGGATGAGAGTTTGCATCAGAGTCTCATACTCTCTGCAGCTGCATTTCCAGCTGATGTCACAATTTCAGTGCAGACCATGAGGGTAGGACAGCCCAGTCCCTCTGCCAGCTCTTGCTGTTGGGTTTGTGGCTCAGGATCACCCAAATCCACGTGCTCACACAGAGCTGCTCCCTTACACCTTTGGCAGCAGTGTCCCCAGCTGGAGTGCTCCTTGCCCATTCAACACCAGTCCCAGTAGTGGGAGACAACCAGACAGAAGGACCAGATGATCCCCTTGGTCTCCAGCTCAACTCCACACCAAGGGTATGGCCTCCTGGGAGTAAGCCTCCTCCCCACCCCATGTCTCATGGGCAACATCCCTCAGGGGGTCCCCAACCAGATGACATGCTCCTACCACATGCAGGACCTTCCTATGGAAACCAAGAGATCCCCAACCCAAATAAGCAGTTTTATGCACACCTAAAATTCATGGCTTAAAACCGTGGTGGCTGTTTCTGTAGAGGTAGCCTCAGAAATATGAAATCCCACCATGCCCCAGCAGTTTGGAATTATGCTAGATGTAAGATTACAAACACAGGTGCTGTTTTGGTTGCAATCCATATTTTTGTTTGATGAGGCACACAACGGGCAAATGAAGCGTGGTTTTGTTGGTGACATGCTGACACTTTCCCAGGTTTCCAGCCATCAAAGCAAGTCAGGGGAAAGATCTGATCATTTAAATCTGTTTTCCCTTCTGTGCCTAAGTCTTTATGAAAGAAAGCAATGACAGTTATTTAGAAATAACTCTCTTCCATATATAACTTCTCAGTGCAAAAAAAAAAACAAACCCTCTTGGTGTTTAGTCAGTGCTATTTTATTCAGCTTCAGTAAAAGCAAGGAAAAGACTCACTAGGCTAGTTATTACCAGAGATGTTATTTTTTGTACTTTAAAGGATGCATTTTCTGTCAGAATTTGTAAAATATTAATCAAACAAACAGAAAACAGTATAGAAACTACAACTTGAAATGAAGGTGATTGCACAGCAACACTAAATCCATAATGACGCGTTCCCCATCCTTTTTCTGTCAACTGTGCCACCTAAATGCTTCATTTACAGGAGGTTTGCTTTTGTTTTGGTATTTCTTGACATTTTATTGTCTCGGTTTCATTGAAATGAGAACAAAGCAGAGAAACTCTGTGGGTAACAATGCTAAGAAGCAATTAGCCAGTAGAAATCAAAATACATGATGATGCGATTAAAGTATGTGACAATTCACGTGCACGGGAGGGAAGAGCTTCGCTCCAGCAGACAATATTTAAACCAGTTTATTTCATATACTCCTCGTCACACTCATTGCACAGACTGCAATTCTTATACCCTGAAGGGAAATGTGAGGTGGGAAGTTGCCTGCATTACACATTGCTGCCATCTCCTACCATACCTCACCACTGAGACCGTTCGCCCCAGGACCATATCCATCTGTCCAAAGGAAGGCCACTCATGTTGGATTGGTTTCCACCAGGAACGAGTGCTACATGAACACACAGTCTGTGTTTTGTGCTTGCCCATTGTCAGGCCTCCCTAAGTAATTACATTGGTTCCACTGGGTAATTTCAACTGGATTAAGAGTTTCTGAGTTTGTTCAGTCTTATGACAATCAGCAAGTGATGGAGGAATTGCGGGAGTGAGTCCAGAGGAGGACCAAGAATGTGATCCAAGGGCTGGAGCAGCTCTGCTCTGGAGACAGGCTGAGAGAGTTGGGGGTGTCCAGCCTGGAGAAGAGAAGGCTCCAGGGAGACCTTAGAGCACCTTCCAGTGCCTGAAGGGGCTCCAGGAAAGCTGGGGAGGGACTTTGGACAAAAGAAGGGAGTGATGGGACAAGAGGGAATGGCTTTAAACTGGAAGAGGGGAGATTTAGGTTGGACATTAGGAGGAAATTCTTCACCATGAGAGTGGTGAGACACTGGCCCAGGTTGCCCAGAGAAGCTGTGGCTGCCCCATCCCTGGAAGTGTCCAAAGGTAGGTTGGATGGGGCTTGGAGCAACCTGCTCTAGTGGGAGGTGTCTCTGCCCATGCAGGGGGGTTGGAACTGGATGACCTTTAAGGTCCCTTCCAACTCAAAGCAGTCTTTGATTGAATGAAATAAATCCAAACTGATTCCTGCTCTGAAGCACTTGGTGGGGATGCTCAGCATCACACAAGTGATGGAGAGCACATGCCTGGTTCCCCTCTGGCTCCTTGTGAAGAGCACATAAAGGTAGGCAGGACCCAGGGGAGAAGCTGCCAACTCTCTGCTGGGGACCTGGGATATGTGAAGAGGCTATGGGGGCTGCAGTGAGGTTTTTAAGTGCACATGGGAAAATAAGGTGTTGTGGGATGAAGCAAGATGAATTGCACCTCCGATAGCTGAACACCCACTTCTACAAAGCACCAGACTGAAAACATGGAGGTTTTGTGGAAAAAAAAAATTGTATGGAAAGGGCAATTTGAAGGGATTGGTTCTATTTGAAAACAAAATCACAAACTCTGGGTTTTTTTACAGCAATTTGACAGTTCTATGACCAAAATTATGTTTTATTAAGCTCCAAGGCTGAGGAGAGTCTTCCTCACACTAAACAGCTAACAAAGATTTGGTTTCCTAACTGACTGTAGCATCTAACATACGTGTGTCTGCAGCACGTTATGTCACACCCCGTGGTGGGCAGAAGAGTCCCATGAACAGTCTGGGGGACTCACCTCTCCCAGGGCTTTCACACCCCACATGGCAAAGGTCTCCATCTCTACATAAGATGCCTGGGCCCATGGACCTGATGGAGATCTCCATTTTGTGGACATCAATAGTGTCCTGTGCTGAACACACCAGGCACAACGTGCTTCCCGTGTACACCGGGTCCTACTTCCACATCATGACAGTTCATGATGCATCATGGGAGATGCAATCTGAGAAGGACCCTCAACGGTAGAAGAGCTTTTACCTTTGACTAAGGTTTCAATGTCTCCTTTTAAGCTATTTTTGTCTTTAGCTAAGTCCTTCACACTTCTTTTCCACCTGAATGTCCCATTGTCATTGCCTATCACATACAGTATTTTCCTATTCCTATTGTTGAAGTTCTCCAAAGCTTTGTGGAGTGCTGAAGGCACCTCTGCCATCAAGTCTTGCATTATAGTCAACCTTGGGGCTATCTGTTGTGTTTCTGGTTCTGCAAGGATTTTCTGTGTTTAGCACAGGAGGGAATACTTCCTCATTAAGGTTTTCAAGATCCTCATGTGCCCTTCCTCTGAGATATATGCTAAAAGAGTCTCAACAACCACTGCATCTTACAGATCCATTTTTCAGAAAGAACTTGTCTGGCATTAACATCACATCGTTATTTTTGGACTGCATTAAAAGCTGCAACAGTTTTGACAAGTACTTTTTTAAAGATTAAAGATATTTGTGGTCCAAAGATGTATTGACATGGTCTTATCTTCAGGAAATGTTGGCAAATTGTTGCCCCAAAACGGTGGCTACATGTTTCTTTCTAATTCAGAACAATTTTACAGAGCTGGAGCTGCTGTCCTGGCTCCTTCTCGTTTGTGGGGTTTGGTCTTGCACAGAAAAGCTGCACTTCATATTTCAGGACCAGCTGTTTAGGTCCCAAGCATCCAAATTTCCCTTACTCTAGGTGCATGAGTGGAGAGCTGAGGTCCTCCCTCATTCTGGGGTTTTCAGGAGCCCATGCAGGTGGACCTCCTCAGACATAGGCTGAAAAATCCATCAGAAAATTAATTTCCTTCTGGACCTTGCCCTAACATCTGCCTTGCCACCTCCTGACAGTTCACTGGAATGGAAGAAAGGAGACAGGAAGGTGCAGAGATGCTTAGAAATCACCTGAGGTCTTTATTCTTCCTCTTGCTGGATCAGCAGGACATATCTCAAAGCACTTGTATCAAACCTGCTTGAAGCCCTTTTGACATCAGAGAAAGTCCAATATGAGTAAAATTCACAAATACCTGCATTTTTCTTGATCTGTTTTGTCCAGTGGCACTGAAGGTCTATCCCAACACCACCAACCAAGCACACATGGCAAAAGCATCCTTTATAGTTCATCAAACAATTGCTGCTGCCATCACAGTTGCTCTGCTCATTGGTTCATTCTCAGATCCATTTTTTCCAGATACTGAGCTGAAAAAAAAAAAAAAAAAAAAAAAAAAAGATAAGGAAGCATCTGAGCAGTGAGATCAGCCCCAGCGTGACATCAAACTGCAGCCTGAGAGACAGCAGAGCAGGGCAGGCAGGGCAGGCAGAGCAATGCTGCCTGCACAGATGCCCAGGGAATCATAGAATCATAGAATCCTAGAATCCTAGGGGTTGGAAGGGACCTCGAAAGATCATCTAGTCCAACCCCCCCTGCCAGAGCAGGGTCACCTAGAGCACATCACACAGGAACGCATCCAGGCGGGTTTTGAATGTCTCCAGTGAAGGAGACTCCACAACCTCCCTGGGCAGCCTGTTCCAGTGCTCTGTCACTCTCACAGTAAAGAAGTTTTTTCTGATATTCACCTTGAACCTCCTATGCTCCAATTTGCACCCATTACTCCTTGTCCTGTCATTGGTCATCACTGAGAAGAGCCTAACTCCATCTTCCTGACACTCACCCCTTACATATTTGTAAACATTGATGAGGTCACCCCTCAGCCTCCTTTTTTCCAAGCTAAAGAGACCCAGCTCCATCAGCCTTTCCTCATAAGGGAGATGTTCCACTCCCTTCATCATCTTGGTGGCTCTGCGCTGGACTCTTTCAAGCAGTTCCCTGTCCTTCTTGAACTGAGGGGCCCAGAACTGGACACAATACTCCAGATGCAGCCTCACCAATGCAGAATAGAGGGGGAGGAGAACCTCTCTTGACCTACTAACCACACCCTTTCTAATGCACCCCAGGATGCCATTGGCCTTCTTGGCCACAAGGGCACATTGCTGGCTCATGGTCATCCTCCTGTCTACCAGGACCCCCAGGTCTCTTTCACCTACACTGCTCTCCAGCAGGTCAGCCCCCAACCTATACTGGGACATCGTGTTGTTCTTCCCCAAATGCAAAACTCTACACTTCCCCTTGTTGAATTTCATCATGTTTCTCCCCGCCCAACTCTCCAGCCTGTCTGGGAGTCAGATGGGCTGGATCAGAAAGATCCAGAAGGGGCTGAAAAGGATGAAAAACCCCAGAAACAGTAGGGAAGGAAATGGGTTGGGTAGAGGGCAGGAGAAGCAGAAAGCAGAAGATGGAGCAGAACCTGCCCCAGAAGCCTGTAGGAGCTGTCGTTGTGGGCAGGTCTTCTCTGGCTGGAATGACCTAATGGGTCTTTTCCAGCTGAGCCTTTGAGACTCCACAAAGCTGCTGGAGTTGCTTTACGTAACCTGTTGGAACAAGAGACATCCCAGCAACAGTTTTCCAAAAGGAAAGCACTGAGTTAGTGCAACTTTTTCTTAAACCAGTGATGAAGGCAGGGGGAGAATTCTCACAGCAGCCCCAGAGGGACCACAGATAATATCGGACTGTTTTTATTGCCACGTCAGTTTTTTTCTGGTTCTATTTATACTCAGCTCAAAGTAGAACCCATTCCTGAGGGGTAAAAAGGCAAGAACATGTTCATCCTATGCAAAAATAAATCTCCTTTCACATTGCAAAAACCGTGCACAGGAACAGGATGGGAGCACTTCTCTAACTTTTTCTTGGTACTCTTTAACATTTGATCCAGTCCCTTCACTGGTAAGAGGTGGATGCCCACACGGAGCACTGTGGTATCCCCAGGACCCTTTTCTTCCTCCAAGCCCATCTGCCATTTGAGGACATGTTTGCACAGCACTAGCCAACAGCTCTTTGGGAAGGAAACCTGCTTTTCATTTGACCAGTTGAGGATTTTTCACATGAGTTTGAGAATGTGTTGAGCATCAGCTCAGCACTCAGCACTGTACAGGACCTGGAAGGATCTCTAAGAAGTCACCAAAGTCTATACAAAGAGAAGGGTGAGAAAGTTGAGGTGTGGTAGGACCTCATACCCTCCAGAGCAGCATGTCCAGGATCCACCTTGGCCAGGCTAGCAAGAACTTGTCCTTAACCTGCATGGTCTTTGTGAGTGGTTGAGGATGTGAAGTTGTGTGCAGGGGACTCATCCAGGTCTCTTCTCCAGTCCTCCCATGGCACCTTCACACTGCAACTCCTGTGAAATGTCCCCAGCCAACAGGCAAGGTGTGCCACATCCAACCTGGAGCACCTGTCTGGGGCTTGACTGGCTTCTCCTGGAGACCAACCAGTTGTCCTGCAGTGGCTAAATCACAAGCCATAAAGCCATGTTCTCCTTGTCTTTATGGAAGTACCATCCAAAGATGGTATCTTTGGACCATTTGCTGCTTTTCTGCCTTAGAGATTGGACAGAAATTGCTTGTTTGTCCTTATGGTCCAACAGGGACATGTATTGAGTAAAGTGTAGAAGGAAAATAATAGCCCAGAGATTAGGGAGTGATATTTTCAGATCTGTTTCAACTGGCCAGGGTTTCTTGTCCCAGGAGAAGTGTCCCCATACTGTGTCCTCTATTCTCCCCCATGTTCCTGTGCCAGGCTTTCCTGAGAGTCAACCTCAGAGGAAATTTTTAGAGCAGACCTTTCCCTAAGCTTCTCTGAAGGGGAATCAGGCTACTTCTGAAATGGTGCTGACCCAGGTGGGAAATGAGTGTGGGGCTCCTGGTCTTCCCAGAGTAGAAGACAAGGGCTGGCATTTACCAGTGAGAGGTCCAGCAGTGGTGCCTGAGAAGTTCTGCCAGGGTCAAAAGTGCACTGGCCAGTTGTGAGGAGTCATGAATTAAAAAATTATAAGAGCAGACAGATACAGACTGACTCCTCACTGCAATGACCTTGTGGTAGCTCAAGATCCTGCTGCTTGCTGCAGACCTTGCTGCTCATCTCTCATGTGGGCACCTGGCCCAGGAAGACAAGACAAAGCACATGAACCAAGGTCTCATCTCCCTAGCACAGAGCAGCTGCAGCTCTGTCCTGAAGACCTGAGCAACATGGAGATGTTCCTTACCACTTCTGCAAGACTGACAACAGGCTGGATGGAGGCAGGAAGGCTGCCAAGATGGGAGAAGCCTGGAAATGAAGTGGGAGGAAAGAAGATGGCAAGAGTGTACTGCCCCCAGGGTCAGGACGAGCTGAATAAGGTGAAGATTTTTGGTTTCAGCTTCCAGCTCAGGAGGTCTCTAAATTACTTTGGCCAGAAAAAAGGTGAACCAGGAAACTCTGTTTCTGCAATTTTTCTTTCTCTTGTTCCCTAAGCCCGTGCCCTTGGCTGCTATGAGGCAAGGCACCAGCCTGGACAAAAAACTAGCTCATTTGCTTTGAGTCAAGCCTGTCCTGTGATTTTCCATTATGCAGCAGCTTTGCAAAAGGAGCAGCTCTGCTTTGGGAACAGGGAATAGGAAGGAGCATCAGGAAGGATCTCAATACTTGCAGGTGGTGCCTGAAAATTCCCCTCTTGGGTCATGAAGTCTCAGCCCTGAACAAAGTAGCTGAGGCTGCCCCAGGCTCCCAACCAGCCCCTGCTGCTCATCAGTCCCAGGTTTTGCTGGTAATGATGGCATAGACCCAATGGCTGTTCCTCACTCTGATGATGCTCAGAAAGGCATCAGATTTGGTGACCTTTGGGGTTCTGGTGTCCATCACCCCATCCTGTTTCCTCCCAGACACCAGAGGGCAGGGATGGGGTGCAGCTTGGCACACAACCAGTCCCTGGTGGCTCAGAGCACTGGATGGAGCTCAGGAGTCACCTGTGCTCTGCAAAAGCTTTTCCTACAGTTAAGTCCCATCAGCTGTTGACAGGCCAGATGGAAGGAGTCAATTTTAAACGCTGCTGCAAGATCCCCTTGGCTCAGATGCCAAGATCACTCCCTGATGCTGCGTGCAGCCCTTGGCAGCATAGGTACAGCAGCTCCTCCCAGGACAGCTGATGGTCATGTTGCTCTCCTAAGGGCTTGCAGGAACCAGACAACAACCCACTGAGCATCCAGTCCAGGAGCCTTGCACCTCTGCTGTGGGCAACTACCCAAAGTCATTCAAAATCTGGAGCTTTGCTGCTGAGCCTTCAGGTGGCAAAAAGGTGGCCCCAGAGGATGTATTGACAGCTGGAAACTCAGACCTAACCTGGGCAGGCTAAAGGGGTTCACTGAAGCAGCAGTGAGGCTGCAGCTGCCCCGTGGTGGATGCAGGAGCAGCCACAGCTCTGCTTCCCAGCTTATCTCTACCTCAGAAGTTAAAGGCACGGGTTAAAACGCCCCCTGGGACTCGCTCCTCAACCACTTCTGCTAAACAAGGCTCAGGACCCACCTGCACCATGGATGGAGCCTGGCTCTGGTCTCAACAAGGTCTGTAAGGTTTTAGTTACCTATAAGTATTTAGTTATTTCCTCACAGCTGGACACCAAAGTTTTGCCATTTTAATACTCCCAAAACCTGAGTGAGGGCCCTAGACATGAGTGCCAAACACAAGGACATCTCAGGGCCTTGTCCTGGTGATGAATCACTGAACTCAGCCTTTCCTGCATTAAAAACATCTCTTCTTCTGCAAGTGGGGTTGTGCATTTCATGCCTGGGTGCTGGAGTGATAACGTGTCTCTATTTCTGTCCCATCAGCACAGCTGGATCCCCATTCCTTTCAACTGTAAATATCCATTAAAAACAACATCTGCGCCATGGAAATCAAAACATCGTGGCCGTAAATAGCAGCAGGAGGGGAGGCTTGTCAGACTGAGGTGGTTGGAAAATATTGGGAGCCAAAAAGAAATGAGGAACTTAATGGAAAGGTGGAGGATCAAAAAGGGTTGAGGTTGGGCACTTCCAAAGGGGGGAGGTGCAGGTGGAATAAGAGCACTTCAAACTCAATAGGATGGGGTCTAATAGGAATCTGTGCTCAGAAACCCAGTCACTCAAGTCCCAGATGCTGCTCTCAGTGGTGACTCAAATCCCTGACATCCCCTTGGGAAACCAGCTATGAAAAAAGCTGCTAAATAACAAAGAGACTTTCAGGTCACAGAGGAGCCCACCAGTGCAGGGCTAACAAAACAAAAGGGCCTAAGGGAGTGCAAACAGTTTAAAATTCTTACCAAGGCTTCTAACAACATCCCTGTTGGCCACAGATCCTGCTGTCTGCTCCCAGAGACACCAACAGCTTACAGGGAAATTTGTTCAGGAGCTTGGGAATAGCAGCTCCCTTCAACTACCAACCTGAGCATGCAGCTGGGCTGCATGTTTCTCCATAAGCTGCTGGAATCTTTCCATGGAGTGACTTTCACTGGTAATAAGACAAACATTGGTGGTGAGCAAAGAAAGACCAACTGCCAAACTGGGCATGTCCCTGTAGGTCTGACCAGCTGTGCCTTTCCTGCTGCTCTGGCCATGCTCAGGCATTAAGAAAGTGCTGGTTTACACTGAGCAGACCATGGCAGGAATGTGTAGATGCAAACAATGTTTTCTATGAAGAGTCAGTATTTATTTTTTATTTTGAGAACACAGAAATACGGGTTCCAACACTCCCATCTCAACTTTTTGTAGAATGCAAGAGATGAAAAGCGTGAATTGGGTCCCAGAAGTTTTGCCCCTTGCAGAATGCAGTCTTCTACCCCCCTGCCCAGCATGTCAGGAAAGTTGACCCAGTATGTCAAGACACTGAATGCTGAGAAATGGATCAAGATTTCCATCATCTGGATTTCTGACTAAAATCAGCCCACAAATCTCTGCAAAAGGATCACTCTGTTTTCCCTCTGCAAAACTGATTATCCCAGTGATAAGACAGGACCAAAAGCTGATGCCTGCTCAGTAGACATGGAGGTGTTGCTAGAATCAGAGCCCTTTGGTTTTGGGTGCTCAGTAGACATGGAGGTGTTGCTAGAATCAGAGACCTTTGGTTTTGGGTGCTCAGTGATATACCTGGACCTTTCTTCACATATGCTTGTCTCCACTGTCTCCACCATGTCCAGGTGGAGGACTGAGGAAAGGCACATTTGTACAAACAGAAGGTGCATGAAGGTACTTTCCCATTGAGGAGAAGCCCCAGGAGAGTGCACAGAGCTCCTGCAGGGCAGAGCTGGACAGTCAGGTTGGAACAAAACACATCTAAGTCCCTACAGAAGAATAAATTCTTGCCACTTGTCACCTGGGGCAAACTGTCCTGTACTCCAGCTTCAGATGGATTTGGACCTATATATGGTAGAGGATTTGGGCCCTGGTCTCAGGCTGTAGCATGGCCATTCTGATGTTTAAGCCTGTGGGTGGGACAAGCCACCAACTGGTGGGTCACACATGCAGAGGGTGGCTGGAGAGGCAGCGACATGGTGGTTGGCACCTGAGCACCCCAAGCACCTGTGCCCACCTTCCATTTGGATAGTGAGGCCAAGAGCAGAGACACTGAGATGTCCCATTCCAACCCCATTCCAACCACAGAGGGGGAATGCATTTCTGTTTGTTTTCCTTTGTGGGTTTACGTGCAAAGAATTTGCCTCATATATTGATCAAATTCCTGACTCTCCCACTGGAGATTATTAAATCTTCAGTTTTATGCATCTCCCGGTTACAAGTGATAGGACAAGAGGAAACAGCCTCAAGTTGTGCCAGGGGAGGTTTAGATTGGATATTAGGAACAATTTCTTCCCCAAAAGGCTTGTCAGGCCCTGGCCCAGGGTAGTGGTAGAGTCCCCATCCCTGGAGGGATTTCAAAGCCATGTAGATGAGGTGCTGAGGGACATGGGTTAGTGGTGGCCTTGGCAGTGCTGGGTTAACAGGTGCACTGGATGATCTTAAAGATCTTTTCCAACCAAAACCATCCTGTGATTCCATGATTCTAATTTCATCTCTGTTACGGTGTTTGTTTAATATATAGGTCAGCACTTTGCTCAAGCCCATAGCCACAGAAAGCCCCTTCTTTGGAAATGTCTGGCAATTAGGATCTAAATGGTCTGGAGAATCCCTGGCCTGGGTGGCAGCCCTGCCACCCCGGGGCCTCAGTGTCCCAAACAGGAACCTGTGGATCAGCACTTCACATGTCACTTACTGTAAACATTTGGATTTAGGGAAACTCAGGGTAAATATTGGCTTTAACCTTCCACTGGTCAATATTTACTTCTTCTGTCAATAAAACCTGATGTTCGTTTTAGCAGAAGCCTGGAGTTGTTTGAACAACATGGATTCTCCTCTCAAACAGGCCTGGGCATGAGCAGGAGGCAGAACAGAACCTGTGCTGCCCTGACAGCCGGCCTGGCAAAGCAAAGGTGGTGACCTGCAGACAAAACTCCCCCAAAAGCTCCCTGAACCAGAGCTTCAGTCAAAGGTGAGCAAAACTTCAGTAGCTTCTAGCCCCTCTGACTGCTGAAAACCAAACTGAGCCATGGGAAAGGCTCCTCTGGACCCTTCCTGGACTTTACAAACTGTTGTGTACCCAGGCTGGAGCTGAGAAAGGGAAAGGTGTCCTGTGGTACCCTTGGGAGGGGAGCCACCCGTCCCAGGGCTGCTTGATGGGGATGATGTCTCCTTTGGCTTGTGTTGCCCATGGTTGCAGTCTGGTGCCAGCTTCAGCTGCCAGTGTATTCTTGATGTGCAGGTGCTATCACAGAAAAGCTGGCTAGAAGGAACTTCTGATGGTCCCTAGCCCCATGTCCTGCTCCAAGCAGTTGTCAGTTGCTACAACTGCTTGGAAATGGTCAACCACAGGTTTGCCTTGCCCCACCCTGAAGACCTGATCCAGTGGTGCACTGCCCCTTTCCTTCAGCCACTCAGTCCAGCCACGTTGATCCAAGGAGCCAAGCCAACCAGGGAGATGTTCCTGCTCCTGCCACCCAGGCTGTCCCCTGCTGACCTGCTCACCCAAGACCAGAGGCACATCTGCACCAGGGCAAGGGAGGAACAGGCTGGGCATGGGAAAGGACCATAGTCACCCCAGTGCTGACCAGTTTACACTTCTGCAGTAGTGTCTGTTTGGGGTTATACCAACAGATCCACCACTTTCTGGCATTAGGTGCTTAAAAAGACAGTGGCAGAAGGATGGCTGAAAAGGCTGCATTGGAACACAGATTTGTAACAACACATGCAGAGGAACAGTGCCTTAAATCCTGGAGGCTTGAGCTCACAAACCCCTTGAAGAAAGCAAAAAGGCAGCTGAGAGACAGCACTGCAAATCTAAGGAAGATGCTTCCAGAATGGCATGTCCACATTCGTGGCACGTGCAGCTACAAATGGATGCAGAGTTGGGGGGAGGCAATGGGCTCGGGGGGAGGCAGTGGGCTCAGGAGGAGCCAGGGGGTTCAGAAGGAGCAAATCGGTTCAGGAGGAGGCAGTGGGCTCAGGAGGAGACAATGGGTGCAGGTGTCATCCCACATGTCTCTGTGCAGCTAAAACTACCAACTCTGTAGCTGCCCTGGTGTCCTGCACTGCCTCTCTGATAGGCTGCCACTCCCAAAGGCCAAGATTTAGGATCAACAGTGTGTCTCCAAGACGTCACCATGAGCAGTGAGATTGCTTACATAAGCAAAGGGTAGATGGTTTTCAAGTAGATCATGAAGAACCAGGAAGACTTTGACTCACACCCTCATTTACAAAGCCAGCACTCTGTGCTGAAGCCTCCTGAAACAAACCAGTCCTCTCTGTGTCTACTAATAATAATTTTTCTTCAAGAGGCTTGTTACAGACTCAAGCAAGGGCTGCAGCCCCCAGCTGGGATATTGGGTTACTTAATCAGCTCTCCTGAGGAGCAGAGCATGGGAAGTAGCAGTGCAGAGACAGGAACCTGGGCTCCTGCCAGTGCCAGAGGACTGGTGAGCTGCACTGAGGGCTTTATTTCCCTCAGGAGAAGAGATGGCTCTCTGGAAGGTCTCTTCTGCAGCTTCAAAGAAAGAGAGGCATGTACTTGACTAGCAGGGTTGTTGCCAAATTTGAGGGATCAGCAGCTGCAGTTGCACTGAGAAACCTGGGAAGATGAAATGCCCCTGGATGCAATACCTGGATGCTCCTTTAGTGATGGGAGAAAGGTACCACAAGGAATTGCTCCTGTCTCAGGATGAAGCTGTCACTTTCTGGTCCTCACTTGTGGTTTCTGGCTGGAGACTTTGCAGGCTCTGCACTTCTGTACTTTGGGCCCAGTGACCTGCTTGGTCCAAGGCTCAACCCACCCCACAAGTCATCTGGTCCCAACTTTTATGCCTTTATATAGTTATTTTCTCTCTTCCACTCAACCTTGCACCTCCGTGGAACCTGGGTGCTTTCAACCATTACCACAAAATGGCATTGGTTAGAACATGCTGGGGTGTTTTGGGCCAGAACTTCAGTCCCTCCCTCAGGAGCACCCTGCAGGGGCTTGTTGCCCTCCTGCTCTTTGGGGTCTCCAACTTGGCTGCAGCCAGGGCAGCCAGAGGGGCTCCCCAGGAGAAAGGCCCATGCACATTTCCCTTCTGCTCTACCCTGGCATTATCCCATAGAGGTGATGTTGCGGATGGACATGTGTGACAGCTCTTCTGAAGTCACCAACTATGCCATGGGGGGGTCATAAAAGGTTTCTCAGATCTGTTTGAGAGCGGTCATGGACATCCCCTTTCTGTCCCAGAGTTTGTAGCTTGGCTCTCAGCTCTTGGCTCTGGCTCTGATCCCCCTGCATGGGCAGGGACCAGGTTGCTCCAAGCCCCATCCAACCTGCCCTTCAACACTTCCAGGGATGGGGCAGCCACAGCTTCTCTGGGCAACTTGGGCCAGTGTCTCACCACTCTCATGGTGAAGAATTTCCTCCTAATGTCTAACCTAAGTCTCCCCTCTTCCAGTTTGAAACTCTTCCCCCTCATCTTCTCACTCCCTGCCCTTGTAAAAAGTCCCTCCCCAGCTTTCCTGGGGCCCCTTCAGATACTGGAAGGTGCTCTAAGGTCTCCCCAGAGCCTTCTCTTCTGCAGGCTGAACACTCCCAACTCTCTCAGCCTTCTGAGCATCTTCATACACCCATCCCCAGGAGCTGCTTCCCTCCCATCAGCACCACAGCACATCTTCATGCCCCTTCGTAGCTATCCCAGACATCCCAAGGTTGTTTGAAAACAAAGGACAAACTCGGTCTCATGAAAGAAAAATGCAGCTGGGACTGGAATAAAAGTATTCACACAGCCAGGGGGAGGAGAAGTGAGCTGGGGGGGGGGGGGGAAATCACAAAAGAAAGTTGCAGCTGGGAAACACATGGGCAGCTGAGAAAATTAAGACAAAGAGAGATCAAAGCAAAACCTTGAGTGTACTCACAGTGCTGGGGGGTGACAGCTGCAGATATGCAGGTGATGAAAATCAAGGAGCTGTGTCCCAGCCCAGGCACATCGGTGAGTGGGATGTGGGGGACATCAGCTGCCTCCCAAGGTGCCCCCAGAGTCACCCAGCTGCCCAAAATGCAGCCCCTGTCATTGCTCAGCAGCACCAGGGCTGGGTGCTCAGTGCGGGGGGTGGGAGCTGCCTGCAAACCACCCAGCTCTGCAGGAAAACTGTAGGAAAGCAGGATCCAGACTGTGGAGCATTCATTTGCATCCATTTGAAATTTAAATTAAAGCTCAGGGAACTTTAGTAAAAATCTTTCTTGTGTTCTGAAGAGCATGAGTTTGAGAGGCAGGGCCAGAAGCGTTGGGGTTTTTTTTATTTGTTTGGAGAGTGATTTCCTTTGATCTCAAGCAGAACGTGCCAAACTTCTGAACCATGGTAACTGCTTGGAACCAGCAGCAAAGAAACTGAGCGTCCTGCTCTCTTCCCATTGCATTTAGCACCCACCACATGGGATGAGTGGAGCAGTGCTCATCCTCCCTGGGACACATCGGCCTGCCCAGCTGGCCGCTCTCCTTTACAGATTTTCCTGCTGCAAGTGAACGTGCTGATATCTGTGTTTGGTTTTCTTTTGAAAGTGCTGGTCTATTTAACAAACACAATGAGGGAGCCTACGCCAGTGTGGCTGCTGAAAAGCATAATAAGCTGCCAATTACAGCTACCAAAACCCTGGAACATTGTCCCGTGTTGTGGCCACCAGTCACGTGCAGATCAGCCTGGCTGAGTGGGTGCTGACACCCTCCACCCCGGCCCCTCCAGGCCTCTGTCCCAGGGCAAGAACACAGCACCCATCCTGCAAGTGATGCAGGGCTTGATGGAACCAGAATCACAGAATCACAGAATCATCCTGGTTGGAAAAGACCTTGAAGATCGTCAAGTCCAACCATAACCTAAATCCACCCACCATAACCTTTATCTACCTGTTCAATGCTTCAATCATGTCCCTACCAGGGGTAGCAGCAGCCTGGCCACAGCACGTGCAAGCTGGGACACACATCCAGGGGGGCTACAGTGCTGTCTGCAGGAAAAGGATGGGGAAGGCCCAGGGAAGCTGGGAAAAAAAAAGGAGTTTTCATCAGAGCAAGTGCATTACTGGGGCTGGGCTACCTGCAGGGTGAAGGAGGGGATTGTCCCCTTTGCTGTGCCCTGGTGAGAACCCCTGTGGTGCTGGGCCCAGATCTGTGGTCCCCAGGACAAGAAGGACATGGAATTGTTGGAGCAAGTCCAGAAGAGGCCATAGAGATGATCTGAGGGCTGGATCACTTCTGCTCTGGAGACAGGCTGAGAGAGTTGGGGGTGTTCAGCCTGGAGAAGAGAAGGCTCCAGGGAGACCTTAGAGCACCTTCCAGTGCCTGAAGGGGCTCCAGGAAAGCTGGGGAGGGACTTTGGACAAGGGCAGGGAGGGATGGGATGAGGAGGAATGTATTCAAACTGGAAGAGGGGAGATTTAGGTGAGACATTAGGAGGAAATTCTTTGCTGTGAGGTTGGTGAGACACTGGCCCAGGTTGCCCAGAGAAGCTGTGGCTGCCCCATCCCTGGAAGTGTTGAAGGGCAGGTTGGATGGGGCTTGGAGCAACCTGGTGTAGTAGGAGGTGTTCCTGCCCAGAGAAGGGGTGTTGGAACTGGATGATCTTTAATGTCCCTTCCAACCCAAACCAGTCTGGGATTTGATGTACTGTCCCCCTTGCCCTGTTACCTGTCACCCCATCTGCACGTACGTGGTGTTGGGGAGGAATCCAGCAGGCTCAGCCTGCCCAGAGTCTCACCTCCTAAACAGCCACATCTATGCTGAGCTGTTTGGGCAGATTCCCAAAGGCTGAGGCTGCTGATTGTGCCTGGGTTTCAGGAAGCTTTGGACATCTGTCTGATTGCAATGGCTCAGAGAACTGTTCCCATTGCAGGGAGAGCTTTGTAGCTGTGGGATTGCAGGAAGCTGTGGGAAGCAGATGGATTCAACTGACAAATAGAAGCTCACTGAGCTTTCGTTTAATTAACTTTTAATTGGCAAATTTGGGGCTCATGCATTTTTAGTATAATTAGCTGCTTAAATTAGCTTTCAAGAGAGGTTTAAATTTAGAAGCATGCTTTTTATATCCCACGTCTGGTTTTAGACTGTATCCATGCTGTGATTCCTTCTAAGCCAACTGCTTTAGGTCTGTCACACCAAAGCATAAGGACATTTGGAAGCTGCTACAGGCACCTGGGGCAGGAAGAATCAGATGCCACAAGGATTATCTCCAGTGTTCCTTACTGTGTGGGGTTTCCAGACACTTTGCACCATCAGATTTGTAGGATCGAGGGAATACTAGAAAATAAAGGACCCTGCAAAGTCATGGGCACATTCCTTGCCCCAGTGACCAGGAGAGTTGAGCAAGAAAGTTGAAGAGGAACTCTTTACAAGGGCATGTGGTGAGAGGACAAGTGGGGAAGGGTTTCAAACTGGAAAAGGGGAGATTTAGGTGAGACATCAGGAAGAAATTCTTCACTGTGAGGGTGGTGAGACACTGGCCCAGGTTGCTCAGAGAAGCTGTGGCTGCCCCATCCCTGGAAGTGTTCAAGGGCAGGTTGGATGGGGCTTGGAGCAACCTGGTCCAATGGGAGGTGTCCCTGCCCAGAGAAGGGGTGTTAGAACTGGATGATCTTTAAGGTCCCTTCCAACCCAAACCAGTCTGGGATTCTATGATCCTATTATCTTCCATGCAACCCATGGAAGTCAATGCAGCACTGAGAAGTCCTCTGTCTCTACAAGACAGGACATTGAAGCTGGAGCTGATACGGGTGAGGTATTCCCAAGTGAAGCTTTATCTTGTTGTTCTGGTAGAAGTCAGGGTGTGGAGAGATTTTGAAGCTGAGGAAAGTCCAGCTGGTGCATCCTCAAATGTTTACCTGAGAAAGTGTAGCAGAATTTAATAAATCCTCCACCTTTCTAGGCTTTGTTGCTCAGTGTTTAATACCACTAGCAGCACACCTCTGCCTCTTCCCCCTGACCAGATCCCTCCTGAGGGAATTTTTTTTCCCCATCTGTCAATTCAAACCTGTAGAGGAGCAATCAGGAAAGGCCCTTTGCCACAGGCACAAGGAAAGCAGAGCTCTCTGTGGTTGCTATCTTGACCATGGTTCTACACACCATTTTTAGTGAACCCAACTCCTCATCTCAGTCCTACAAGCCTTCATGTCTCTCTCAGACCAGAGGACCTTAGGGAAGTTCCTGAAGTTGGTAAGTGGGTCCTTGCTAGCCAGTTTAGTAGCTGGGAAGAGAGGGGTGTGGAGAGAGGCCACCTGGAAAAGTTGCCCTTGTAAGTGTTCTCCAAGGAGCCATGGGCTACTGAGCTCCCAAGAAAAAATGTCTCCATAAATTGGGATGGATTGAGGTCAAAGGGTCAAAGGATGATTTTCACTTAGGGAAGAGTTCCCAGCAGCAGGGTGTACACAGGGGTTTAAACGAGTCCCAGCCAGAGAGAAACCTTTGAGTGTCCCAGTTGAATTCAGCAGGAAAGAAAACCTGGCACAAGGTATCAAGGTGACCACACAGCCATGACTTGCTCCTCTTTCCAAGGCTGCATCTGCCTACTGCTTTTGGAAGTAAATTCACAAGCAGGGTAGGCAGATCCATAGTGGTCTTAATCAACCAGAAGAAGGGCAGCAGAGACGACAGAGCAACACAGCCCACAGTGAGGGCTAGTGCCTGTTTGAGCAAGGGCTGTGATATGTAAATCTGTTTTTTTTTCCTCAGGATGAATAAACTTCAATTTTTTCTTCTCTTTGCTAAGTTCCATATAAACAGGGCAATAAATATGTTGGGGAGAAATGACCTTTACCCAAACTGAACACGAAAGGCATTGTTGGGTCTCCACGCTTTCCTGCTGAAAAGGTTGGAAAGTACTTTAAGAACAACAGAAAGAATGGAAATGTGGGTAAGTGGGAATTCAAGTGGAGTAGGAAACAATAGTGTGGATTAGATCATTCCCAGCAAGAACGGGGAGAAAATGCCAGGGATTCAAGTGGTCTGCACCCTGGTTTCCTCTCCTGTTATGGGCAAAGAGAGGACTGGGCTCTGGATACCCACAGGATCCTGGAGTAGATGAATGGGTGGGAGAAGCAAGAGGGCCCAGGACACTGTCCCTGTGGGGACAGAGTGGCTTTTTAGCTAGATGGTTCCCCCAGGCTAAAGCATATCCATGGGAGGTGGCACAAGCCAGCAGAGCCCTGATGTTTGGGAGCTGCAGCCCTGCCTGTTCTTGCTGGGCTGGGATCCTTGGGGGCCTTCACCCCCCTCTCCATTAAGGAGTGCACATTTAATGACTGTGCTTTACATAATTGCTCATTTTCAGTGGCCTCTGGTTATCCCCTGCCCCAGCAGAGGGTTGAGGTTCATGTCTGCCTGACAGACAGAAAGTAACTGCTCGGAAGCCTCCCACACAAACCTTTTTTGCCAGGGGAAAAGCTGGATTTACACAAAAAAAAGAAAACCTAATTCCTGGAAGAGGTCAGATTTCTGCAGGAATGCTGGAAAACTGGGGGGAAGGGAAGATACTTTTCTATGTACAAAAAAAAAAAAAAAAAAAAAAAGGTTTTCACTGTAATTTCCTTTAGAAATTTCTACCAGCACTTCTGACATCTTTCAAAAGGCATTTCTCCAGGCCCTGGGATTCCTGGGGTCAGTTTCTCCAGCAGAATGGCCCTGGGGAAGCCAAACTTGCCGAGTAGAGTGATGAGCTGCATCCCCATCAGGACAGGGGATCCCCCCATGCCAGACCTCTGTGCCCTGTGCACAACAGTTGGGGTTCATTCCCTCCCCAGATCATCCCCATGCAGGTTTTGGTCAGAGATCCCACCAGCCCAAGTGGGGTCTTGGTGGGGTTTTGGAGCCTGGAGACAATGTTTCAGGTGCAGCCCAAGCTCTCATGCTCCTGCTTCACCCTCTTTACTTCCTTGCCAGGGCATTGCTCTCTCCCAGTTGTCTATCTGCTCCCAGACCCCAATATTCCAGGGTTCAGGTGTCCTTTCAATCTGCAGAAAGGCAAATTTCAGACTCAGTGAGCTGGAAAACAGATGGAGAGGGTGTACAATGAAACCTTGACCTGTAAGGTGGTGAGACCTGCCACATCCACAGCCCTGCAGGACTGCAGCAAGGGCAGCGATTTCCCGGCAGCAGCAAAGCCAGCAGGGGGCTGGAGCAAGGCTGGTAGACATGAGAAGTCCTCCTTGCCAAGAAGGGAGGAGGGGAGCTCCAGATGTTTGCAGGGAACCTCTGCACCTGGCCAACCTACTAGATCTGCCATGAATTCCACAGCCACCACCTCCTGTGGCAGCAGGGTGGCTCCCATCCTCCTATTTGCACATCCTACCCAGAGGAAATGGTGCCCAAAATGTTCCAGCAAGGCCATGTTTCCTAAAGTGATCCCATCCTGAGCCTCTCAGCCCTGCAGGGAGTCACCATCAAACACCCAAAGGGATATTTCCCAAGACCTCCGAAAGGAAACCAACTGTCAGGTTAAAATGTTGTGTTTATCCAATTGAGGTGGAGACTCTCCTGCTTCCTACGTTATTTCAAATAAATTAGAAGCCCATCTGGTGTGCTTGGCTCCAAGAAATGAATCACTTCCAAGGGTAATGTGTTGTTACAATAAAGTGATTATCAAGCTAATAGTAAAGGCAAAGGTTGGACCTTCAGCAAGAGCAAATCATTGCAACTCCAGGGCCTGTAGGCGGGTGCTCCTGAGGTTCCCCAGGGACTCTTGGAGGGTGATGCAGTTTAATAAATAATGGTGACACCCTATTTGACCCCACTAAAGGCTCCTAGAGACATAGCAAGTACAAGTTTGGAATTAGCAGTGCATTTTACTGGTAAGTTGGGAACCTTTTGCTATTTTAGCAAGGAAAATGCCAGTGCTCAGCAGAGCGTGGCTCAGCAGGCATTCAGCATTTGGGAAATGGGTTAGAAAGTGCCTCTAAGTCTTTTATACATTTGGTCTGTTCTGGCAAATCTGGGCTGAGCCCTGCAGGACTTAGAGAAAAACAAAATGAATTAAGACCTGATTTTAAAAACAATTGAGCTGATTGAGATAGCCAGTTGATGAGGGTTTCTAATGAGGAGCTCACACTGGAGACCAGCAGCCTGCCTGCATGGACAAGGTGGCATTTGTCACCAGGCGTCCACCTCTCTGCCCCAAGGATGCCCATGGCTGCTGGGTCTCTAGGGTTAAGGCACTGTAGGTGGCCCAGAGCCCTGGGAAGGGGACACAGTGTGACAAAAAGCGTGGTGGAAAGCAGGGCAGGGATCTGCTGGGAGCCTTCAGGACTCTGTGTCCAGAGAAAATGCAGCTTCAAGGTCCATGCTTGAGGTTAGACCCCCAGCCGATGGACCAGGTGGACACATGGGCAAGAAACCAACCAGCATGTCAGTGGCTTTTCTGTATAGGAATAATCAACAGGTTGCTTCTGAACTTGAGGTCGATTTAATTGAGAGAATCACAGACTCTTCAGATGGTTTGGGTGGGAAAGGACCTTTAAAGGCCATCTAGTCCAACCCCCCTGCAGTGAGCAGGAACATCTTCAACTAGATCAGGTTTCTCACAGCCCCATCCAACCTGGCCTTGATTGTTTCCAGGGATGGGGCATCCACCACCTCTCTGGGCAACCTGTTCCAGTGTTTCACCACCCTCATTGTAAAAAATTTCTTCCTACTATCTAGTCTAAATCTCCCCTCTTGTACTTTAAAACCATAAGCTCTTTTCTTGTCACTACAGGCCCTGCTGTCTCTCACTTTGGTGCTTTTTTGTTTGGTGCTGAACATCAGTAAATCAATACCTGTGCACAGGGTGGGCTGAGCAGCCCTGCCAGAAACTTTACTATGAAAAGGGGCATTGGCTGCAGCAGCAGAAACCCTGACTTTGGCATAAAGCAGGATTGAGGATGGGACAGGGACATTCTGTACAGCTTTCTCCAGCCTCTGCCCATGGAATGAAAACATTCTTCTTCCTTTTCCAGGTGCTAATGTCTTGCTGAACACCTCAGACCCCACAGCAGCTCCTGGCAGGTTTGACAAGACTCACAGTCTCAGCTGCTGAATATCTGCTCAAGAAAAGTACAGGACTGGCTCAGAAACCAGTTCCTCTTAATTTCAGTCTCTTTTCTTTGCCTTTTATTGCTACCCTGAACCTAACCTCTTCTCCACAGCTGATCTGGGCACTTTCATTAATGATAGAATCATAGAATCATAGAATTGTTCAGGTTGGAAAAGACCTTTAAGATCATCGAGTCCAACCTTATCCCAACCCCATCACCCTATCTCTGATGACCCACTGCTAAACCATGTCCTCAAGCACCACATCCAGATGACTTTTAAACACATTCAGGGATGGTGACTCAACCACCTCCCTGGGGAGCCTGTTCCAGTGCCCAACAACCCTTTCTGTAAAGAAGTTTTTTTCTGAGATCCAACCTGAATCTCTCCTGATGCAACGTGAGCCCGTTTCCTCTTGTCCTGTCATCAGTCACCCGTGAGAAGAGACTTAAAAAAGAAGACAAAGAACTAGCCACCTTACTTTAGCATTAAAAAAAAATAGAACAGCTGGTGATAAAAAGTGCTGTTGTCTATCCAAGAAGAACTGTGCTGATTTAGTAAAACAAAAGGAAACCAACTGACTTCAAGGGAGGGAAGGACGGGCTCAGCCTCTTCTGGAGCACACAGCAGCAGGAATATAGGAAGCCCAGGGACAAGGAAAAGGACTTCCCATCCTGCTTTGCAGAAAATTATGCTGGAAAGTACAATCTTCCTTACTGGGAATAGGCTTTACGTGGAAGTTTCCCAGGAAATTATGCAAGTGAACCCCCCCAACAACACAACCCCCCCTCTCCCTCCAACGTGTCCACGTGAGCAGGGGCTCTGCTGCAGCAGTCACGCAGGAACCAGGAGAGGTTTCTGAAGTGTCCAGATCATATTCCTGCCACTTCTAAAAATACACAGCACTACGGAGACAAGCTTCAGCTTGTCACAATTGAATGTTTCTTTGTTGGCTCAAACGTTTCTCCTAAGCTACGTCATTGTTAAAGACACAGGGTTATTCATACGGAGGCCAAGGACTTTTTTTCCCACATAGCCAGTGGCCAAAAAAGTGATGAATCAGGGCTTTGGGGTGATTTATCTGCTTCAGTCTCTCCTCAGCTGTATTTTCTATTTCTAGCAGCCACTGTCATTCAGGAAAATCCTGTAGGTAGCAGCAGCAGCCATGACTCACTCCCTGGCTCTTCCAGCTGTCATGAGCAATTGATAAAGATTTTGGCAACAAGTGGCTGCCTGGGACCAGTACCACTGGTGTAGAGAGTAACTTGGCTTCTTATTAGTCAGCTGAAACACTGGGGCTTTGTTTATATCACCATTATTAGGATGTTTATTTACTTGGAGGCATTTTAATAAACTTGATGATGATAATAGTTTTCTAATGGTTTTAGCTGTTGATAGTTCTATTACCTGTTCACACTTCCCATCCTCCAGAGAGTCTCTTCTTTTCATTTGGGAAGGCTGAGTGAAACCCTGGAACAGTAAGATCATCTTTAAGGAGGAGCCAGTGTTTCACATCATACATGGTCTTTCTTTTTTTAAGCACTGAATGGGTAGATTAGGTTATGGTTGGTGGATTTAGGTGGATTTAGGAAGTTGGACTTGATGATCTTCAAAGTCCTTTCCAGCCAGGATGATTCTATGAATTCTATGAATTCTAAGGATTTTCCTTCTGCAAATGCTTATTCCTGTGTCTGGCACATCTGTTAGGAAGGCTGATGGTCTGGTCTGAGACAGTCACCAACCACACCAGAGAAACCCAGAACAGCCAAGTAACCCCAGATCCACACTGGAAGGAAGCTGCATGGCTGGGAAGTGGAGTTAGACATTTACTCCAGCTCACCCTCTTCAAGGACACCTTCATCCTTGGCACTGCAAGGTGCTCCTGGATTCAGGGGTCCAGATAACATCCTTGCACGTGCCCCCACTGCCAAGTCCCTCTTCTCTGCTCAAGTGCCCAGGGTCCCACCAGCTGTCAGCTCTCTCCAGCACCGTCCCTGGAGGCAAGGAGATACCTTACAAAATACCCTAATCTCTCAGAGGTTGGTAACCAGGAATCCATTCACAAGTCAGGGTCTTTAATCCAATTCTTTTCCATCCAAGCATATGATAGGCTGCTGCTTCTGATTTCATGGATTAAAAAGGGCCAAGTTCTTCTGGCCTTCATCCTACCTACAGGTTCACACTGAGGAGATTTGCTGCTGAGGACGGATTCTGTCCCACACCCCTGAGAGAGGTTCCTCACTATCTTTGGGAAGACTCAAACACTGAGAAAAACAGTCATAAATATCTCCTTGTGCAGCTGATCTTCAGTGGAGCATGAATTGGTTGAGCCAGGAAACTCTTGTCTCAAACAGATCCTGGGGAAAAAAGTAAAATTCATCCTGGCACCAGCTCCCAGTTTGCAGTTGGAAAGTGGCAACATGGCAGAGATCATCCCTTTCCATGCTGGATACCTTCAGAGATTGTTTATGATCCCACTTTCCCCATGGCCAGACTCTGGCAGCCTTGACCAGCACCTGCTCAGACTCATGTAGCTGAGACAAGAAGGCAGCTGTGGGCTTCAAGTCACATCCTGGGAGCTGCTGGTTGGAGAACAAACTCCATCCCTCAGTGCAGATGGGCTAGGCACAAGGGTCTGGGCCTGGTCAGGGATGGTGCTTTGGTCCAGAGGTTGGTCCTCCTCCCTGTGGTCCTACCTGCATTCCTGCAGGAGCACTTGGGCAGATGTCATGGTGCAGCTGCTGTGGCATGAGGCAGGAGAAGGCTGCAATACCCACCCTGTGCAGGGTGGAGCAGCTCCCAGCACCTATAAATAAACTGGACAGGGGTCAGAACCAAAACAACAAGGTCAGGTCTGCAAGAAAACCTTCATGTCACCTCTGGCAGCTTCTCGTGTTGTCCTTTCCTGTAGCTTGCAGCCAGATATGTCATCCTGAGGATGGAAATACAACCCGAGGGTGACCTGGTCTCCCTTGCCATGTTCCACCCCAAGGGCTCACCCCAGGTGCCACTCACTGATTGTGTCCAAGACCCTGAACTAGGGTGATGAGATGAACTGGGCCCAGCAGGACATGGCACTGGGAGAGGCCGGGGCTTGGAGCTGGCTTCAGACCAGATGCTGAGAGCAGGCTACCATTGCCACTCCCCACTTCACTTTGACATGCTCAGGGTCATCTCAGGAGACACTTGCCAGCTCAAGAGCAGCCTAGATGATCACCAGAGGTCCCTTCCAGCCCCTACCATTCTGTGGCTCCTCCTGCCAGGAGCAGAGGACCAAGGAGTTCAAGACAGGACTGGAGATCGCTGGAGTCCCTGTGGCTTTAACAAGTCCTGGCAACGGTGTGAGGTGGCTGTGGGTGCCTCCTGGTCACCATGAGGTGAATCCCACCAGCCTCTCCCACCACACGGTCAAGCTTTGTCCTCTATATTGATGAAAGTGCAGAGGTTGAGGGGATGATTGTAGCCCTGTGCATGCGTGGAGAGCAGCAGCAGGGAGGTTGGAGCTCTACCAGGGTGGGGCAGGCAGAGGACGGGTTTGGAGAGCACAGCACTTCCTGGAGAGGCAGAAATCCTGGGATTTCTACACATGGAAATGCCTCTTCCTGTTTGATCCAGTTTTGCCCAAGGAAATACAGTTTTGTGCCTTTTGCCAGAAGCTAATGAGACAGCACAAAACAAGCAGAACAAAACAAATAAAAATTCAAAACAGGAAAGTGCTGCTGACTTGGGTGATTATTTATTCTTCTGATGGAAGCAAATTAGCAAGGTCCCACCAGCAGACAATCTGCTCAGGCTGAAAAGAAGCAACGTTCTCCCACTCCAATCCAACTGACTTGTCATATTAACTCCAGGCCTTGGCAGAAGTGCTGCTGCTCTACGGAGGAGTTTAAATATTTGCAGCACTGCTGGGATTTTGTAGAAACTGCTGTGCCAGGTTCCATCAAGACTTCGTCCCATTCAGGTCTTTGTGCCCATCCTCGATCCATAGTGGATGTCCCCAGAGACTGTCCAGAACCATGGATCTGACCTCCAACAGGACCTCCAAACTCTCCAGCTCCCAATGTGTTCTTGCTGCTTCTGGGGAGCTGCTCACAGGCATGAAGATGGCTCAGCTGTAACTTTGGTTTCTTCGGCCATTCCTGCCCGTAGAGTTTGATGGGGCTTTCTCAGGCCCCTCAGGCCATGGCCAGGAAGGGTCTGCCAGTGTGACTGCAGTCTAAACGCCACGGGGGGGACTGGAACTATTTCTGCTGCATTGCAGAAAGTAGTAAAGTCAGGAAGAAACCAGCAGCAAACCAGGATTTGGGATTTAAACACAATGCAAACAGTCTTTTTAAGAGTAGAGAGTGGTCAAGAGCATGGCTTGGACCTAGAGAGTCCCTTCTGAAAGGGTGACCTAGGACAAAAGTGCTCCAGTGAGGCCATTTCTTCCTTTAAGAACTGGGAAGAAGCTCAGTTCAGGAGGATAGATGTTCTTGGAGATCCTCTGCTGAAGCGTGTTGTCCTTCTGCAGTGGAATTCAGCCACCATGTTGTTAACAGCAAATCACCTCCAGGTGTCCACACAGTGCCTCAAGGCCAATGCCCAGCCCACAAACTGGCTGCTCTTACATCCTTGTCTAGTTCTGCTCTTACATTGGGCAAGTTTCACTCACACAGGGAAATGGAAGAAGGCAAAGAGCTCTTTCCAGTTATCACTGGGACAGGGGAAAAAAGGAGGTCACCCCAGACACCTTGCCATCATGGTATCCCCTGCAGCACTTACCTGCTGACAACACAAATAGATTTAGGTCACCTGGTGGGAGCAGGAGGGATGGAGCATGTCCCCAAGTGGCTAGGGACACGATTGATGTGTGCTCCCCGTTGTGCTACGGTGGAGGGATGGCTGGAGGAGGACATGGGAGGGAAGTGTTCTGGTTGAAGAACTTGTAAGAAACTGGGTCACACCTTAATACACTTTTCAAGGAGTTTTTGGGAGGAGTTTGACTTTGAACTTCCTTTTTAAAAATAAGAAGTGGCCTACATAGGACTGAGGAAAAAATTATACAAGCATCCCATGGTAATGTATAGAGCAGCAGTAAAGTCCAGAATAGCATCAGTGAGGGACTTGTGCCCTCAGCAGAGATTGTCTGTGAATGAGAAACTGCAGCTGCAGCTTCTTTGGAAAGTCAGTGTTGGTCACTGTGAAAGAAGACACTTTTGCCACCTTGTCAAGGCAGCTGGGATGACCATATGAAGAACTGGCCTATGTGCTTGAGTTAAGAGATCTCTTCCTGAGCAGGTCCTTGGTCACACTTAGACACAGATGGAGTCCAGAAGGAGAAGCACCTACTGTGGGTTGTCTACTCCTACTCCACACTAGCCAAGGTAGTGTGTGATGTCTGACCACCCTGGTGCAAGGGCTGTGTGGCTGGAAGGATGTCTCACCCCACCAGTCAAGGGTGGGTGAGTGGAGGAGCTGGCCAAAGGCTAATGACCATCCAGGCTGGGTCATGGAGAGAGTCCATCCAGTCCCTGCTCCTGGAGCAGTAGGGCCAAGAGCTGCTCACTGGCAGAGCATCCTGGGAGAGCATCTTCAGTCCAGCAGGAGCTTGTCTGAGCACCATCACCAAGCTGTGAGCTCCTCCTCTGCCCAAGCATCAAGGCACTGGGGCAGAAATTATTGTGGGCTTGGAGTCTCTGGCTTCCCTCGATTTTCACTGGGGGTTGTCCCACCACTGGACAAGCCAGGCAATGACTGCAAGTTTCTCTCTACCCTTGTAAACACCTCTCTGGGAAGAACTTGCTTCTGGGCACTGTTCCTACATCTCTTAGAGTTGTGTGGGAGGCAGCCAGACTATACAGGTGACACAGGGCCTGTGAAGACAAATGATAATTCTTCTTTGGGATGTTTAAGAAAAAAACCAAAACAGCTCTCAGGCACACCTGCTCTTCCTCGAAATAAATTCTCCCCAAACTTCTGCCCCAAACACAAACCCTGATTCATTTACCTCATGACACATGGAGGTCAGAGCTGGGCTCCTTGGGCTGGTCCCCCTCAGGAAGGTAAATTGGTGCAGAGCAGGTGAGTTGGCCACTGCAGAGCCCATCTAGTGCTGCTGCAGTTACCCAACGTTCAGCAGGACCTTGGGGCCATCCAAGCCAGTGGGTGACCCAAGAATGCTGCAGAAATTTTGGAGACAGTGCTTTACCAAAAGTCAAAATGTTCTACCTGCTGTACTGGTTATCCCTGTGACATTTGTCACTGTACACAAAAAAGTGTTTGATGTTTATGTAGTGGGAATTATCACTGTTGCATTTGTCTCAGGGTCTCATCATCCTTGGATTGCCTCCCTGCTTCTCATCTGGAAAAGTCATGAACTCCCACAGAAGTGACCTGATTTGTAAAAGTGTGGTCCTGGGGCCCAGGGACAAGGGCAGGACAGAGTTCTGTACTTCTGGAGCCACAGATTTCAGTAGCTGTCTTGTCACTCTGGTGAGACTCCACCTTGGTCAGCAGCTCTGGATGGCAGCTAACTCAGCCAAGAGCCAGACTGGCTCCAAGACCCTTGCAGGTGGCTGAATGTGGCACTTGAGAGGCTAAATAGAGATGTCCAGGCTTTAAAAGTCCAAGAAGGAATTTTTGCTCATGCCTTCTTCCCAGTGGAGGGGAGGATGAGGGTGAGAGGAAGCCAAAGGAGGAGCACAAGCAGACAAGCATCTCCATAGACAAGCTCCCAGCATTTCAGCCACTCTTCTGAACCAGGTCTGGGTTAGTGCTCAGATTTGGCTGAATCTTGGTTGGCTGCTCAGCTCAGTGATCTGTGCTGTGAAGTGGGAAACTTAACTGTCCTGGTTTGAGCAGCCAAACCATGACATTAACCAAGATGGATGGGAGAGGTACCAGACCACGATGATGAGCACCAGTGACACCCAGGAAAGGACACAGTTGTCCAGACATAATCACAGGACAACAGATTGGTTTGGTTTGGAAGGGACTTTAAAGATCATCCAGTTCTAACCCCCCTGCACAGGCAGGGACACCTCCCACTAGACCAGGTTTCTCAGAGCCCCATCCAACCTGCCCTTCAACACTTCCAGGGATGGGGCAGCCACAGCTTCTCTGGGCAACCTGGGCCAGTGTCTCACGGCCCTCACAGCAAAGAATTTATTCCTAATTTCTCAACTTAAATCTCCCCTGTTTCAGCTTAAAACTGTTCCTCCTCATCCCATCACTCCATGTCCTTGTCCAAAGCCCCTCCCCAGCTTTCCTGGAGCCCCTTCAGGCAATGGAAGTTGCTCTAAGGTCTCTCTGGAGCCTTCTCTTCTCCAGGCTGAACAACCCCAACACTCAGCCTGTCTCCAGAGCAGAGCTCTGGATCAACCAGCCCTTGGATCAACTTTGTGGCCTCCTCATGGGTATCCCAAAGGGGATCCTGTGGTTCTGTGCTGAATCTTCCAGACCCATGCAGATGTCTCAAGTACCTTGAAGCACAAGCCACTTGCATTTAGACAACCCAGTGCCCCAGCTCAGTGCCCCTTCCCTGCCAGGTGTGAAACCAGCATCTCCCAGCTCAGGTCTGCAGTAAGCCACTTGGATGGCCACGTGCCAGACCCTGGCTCATGGCCACATCACACAGAGAGAGGCTGAAATTTTGGCTCTGCTGCAAGCCACGAGAACCTTGCCATGGGTTTCCCTGGGGCTGTAATTCCACCCAGCTCACCAATGACCTCCTGGCACTTCAGCCACAGCCACGTTTGCCCACTGAAGCCAGGGGCTTCCCCAGGGCTCCCCACAGAAGGCCCAGGCACCATTTCCAAACTGCTGCCCTACTGAAAGACCTGGGACAAGTCCTGGTTATGTCAATCCCATAAGAACCAGCAGAGACCAACCCCCAAAGTCTCCTGCAGCCTTTTGGACCCTCCCACCCCCTAGAAAGGAAACCAAAGGTGTGATTTTTAACCCAGCTGCTGAATTTCTGATGCTCAGGGATGCTTTGAGATGACCATGTCCCTCCCTGGAAGTGTTCAAGGGCAGGTTGGATGGGGCTTGGATCAACCTGGTCTAGTGGGAGGTGTCCCTGCCCATGGCAGGGGGTTGGAACTGAATGATCTTTAAGGTCCTGTCCAACCCAAACCATCGTGGGATTCTATGTCCTAAGGATGGGCCAAGAATTTGCTCTGGGAGACCTACTCTGTTGCACAGCACCTCCTCCTCCTGCCTTATGGCTCTTCCAAAACCCACCTGGAAAAATAATCCTGGAGGCTGTGCTGACAGATGATGGACTCTCCACGGTGCAGCCGTTTGCCCCTTCGCTTTCCACGTGTGCACTTTGGAAACCAACCAGAGAGAGACCCTCGAGGTGGCCAAAGAAAACACGGCTCTTTCTGGGCAAGCGCTCCGCTTCTAAGGTATAAATAAATATATAAACTGATGTATGGACAAATTATCCAGAAGCATAAATACAAACCCTGCCACGGACCGGGCGTTTCCAGTCGGCAGAGCCAACGAGGGGCTGTTGTGGGGCTGTCAGACGTTTTTGCTGCTGCCAGGGTGATTTGCAGCAGCTCCTGGTGCCGCGCGGCCCCTGAGCGGGGCTGGCTCGGGCGTGGGGGAGAGGCACATGCAAGGGATGGAGGAAGGATCCTTCCTTCTCCCACTAGATGCAAACCCAGCAGGGAACATCCTAAATCGCCCTTAAAAATAAATAAATAAAATTAAAATTAAAAAAAAATTAAAATCGCCATCTTGTGTGATTTTTTTTTGCTTAACAGCTGTTCACAGGGACTTTCTGAGGCCATGGGGAGGAGCAGCCACTGTCTGCAAAACAGATCAGGAGCAGGGCTACCTTCTACCTCCCCAGTTAAGGGACTGGGGATATTTTGGGAGCATTTTGCCTGGAAAGGCAGGAAGGGAGGAGTCAGGATAGAAACAAAGGGCTAGGTTCTCAGCTGACACAAAGCAGCATCGCAGGCAGTGGAATGGAGCTGCCTCCTACCAACTCCTCTGCCCCAAAATCCAGGAGCAGAAGAGTTATCCCAGGAGGCCCAAGTTCTGCTGAGGGGCATCTCGGTCCAGCATGAAGGTGTGCATCTGGTTGAGGCCCCATGAAACAGGGGCTGAGCATCCATCTGTGTGCAGGAGGGATGTCTCTGGAATGAGACTCACTGTGACCTTCATGAGCTGGAATGTGGGAGATTTACTGAGCAAACAGTTTTCCAGCCATGCATGAAAGCCTCAGAGCAGCTTGTACACATTTCTGGGGGAAACAACAGGCTGGTGAGAGCACAACAGGCATTTTGAGGGTCCTCAGAGCCAAGGAGGTAGAAAAAACTCTCAGAACAGCTTTTTTTTCCCAGAAAAACTCATTTTTCACTCTGACATCACCATGGAAAGAGTCTGCTTTAAAAAAACCAAACATCCCCAAATTGAAAAACAAATTTTTCTAAAGAGCAAAGCCTGCCAGCACAGCAGGGAGCTGGTGTGGACCTCCACCTCACTGTCCTCTCCAGGCTGCTCCTGCTTCATGTGTGTCCCCAGAGGGGACTTCCCCAAGGGCAGCACTTGTGAATCAAAACATAGGGGGGTTGGGTACAGAAAAAAATCAGTTTCTAAATATTTTGTTATAAACTTCTGTTTCTTACACTGAGCCAAAGGCCCAGACTAGCTTCAAAAACGAGAAACATCCAGTGGATGTCCATGCTAGGAAACATTCAGTAGATGTCCACTTTGACTCCTTAGTGTCCCAGCAGATATTTGAGGTACACAACAACCCAAGCCTGACCAGAAGAACAGGAACTGAACCCTTTACCCAGCATGTCCTTCAGGGGGAGCAGAGCAGAGCAGGGGGGTCAGGCAGCTTTTGGTGCAGGGCATGGTCAAGGGCTTCATGAAACCTTGGTGGGAGCCTATAACCAGCCAAGTGATGGTCTGATGTACATCATGACTTAGGCTGTGAGTGGCTGCAATGGCCATTGTCAATCTACACATGAAGAGCTGGAAAGGAATGTTGCATTTTCCATGGGAATGGGTAAGGGATTGCACAAGGGCGAGTGTAGCCAGTGGGAAGAGCCACAAGGTGTTTCACAGCGTGAGCAAAGGCAGTTCCTCAAATGCTGGTGGTACACTGTCATGTGTAAAAGAGGATTACAAAAGCAATTCTCATGCAATTTCTAAGAAGAAAAGCTCTTCAAACTTCCTTTTGTTGCTAAGAAATAACAAAACATAAAACCCAAGCCAATGACAGCTGCAGAGGACACAGATGTGAGCCATGGAGCTGCACAGAACCATTCGTGGAGACACCCAACTGACAGGGAATTAAATGCAGTTGCTTTCCATGGTTAAAATGATACTTTGTGGTAGGACAAAAGCTTCATGCATTACCAATAATGTCTTAACTAGTCTTTGGAGAAAATAATTCAAGACTTGGCTAAAATACTCAGATTTTTCTTTGTGGTTGCTGAAGTCTCAAACCATGAGAATTTCAAAGCATTTCACACAGGTCATTGCAACTCAGCTAAGAGGGGAATAATCTATCGCCTCATTATTCTCAAGGATGAAACAGCACAAGGAATATTTGAAAATGTGAAAAGTACTTCAATCATGTGGTTTGAATCCTGACGATGATTCATCATTTGTCCCCAAAATTTTAATTTTCAAAGTCACCATTGGGCCCAGAAAATAAAGGAGAAGAAGGAAAAAAAAAAAAAAAAGCAGGGGGCTGAATGTTTGCTTCTAAGTGCTCAACTCCTGTCTGCAAAACACAGCAAAATCTGGTGTAAATTCCTTGTGTGATCTTTAATGTTGAGTCACAGAAATGTATTAATCCTTCCCCTAGCAAAGGGCTTAAGAATTGCAGAGGATTTGGGATCTTTTTTTGTATTAAAGACAAAGAAATGCTGAGGCAGCCCATGGTAGAACAGCCCTCTCTTCCGAGGAAAGTTATCCCAGCATGTTCAACAGGAACAGCACAGCTCAAGTCTTTATATTCTTTAATACAATACAGATGGCAAGAGAGATGGAAAGTGCTTGGTATGCAAGTGCTGAACGTTTTCAGTGATACTTTTAAAATGCATAATAATACTTTTTAAATGAGACTACATCAATCTTTCCATAGCAAAATTTATAACATGCATTCACTGAAGTGTAAGTTACAGCCAAGGGCTGACAATGAATTCCTTGGCCATGAATACTGGCCTCTGCCTAAATAAAAGCAAAAACTCTGCAGAGCAGGATAAGGAGAAAAGGATTTTGTTGGGCTGTACCCATTCTCTTTCAAGCACCTGCCTGCACGGTGACTTCAGCTCATGAAATTCACTTAACCTGATTCAGTCATTTTCCCTGAAAAACACGTTGACTTTTCAGGAAATCATAAACCTCAGAAAAGTGTTGACACTTCAGGGTAGGCTTGCTGGGGACTTCTGTGTATCAAGAGTGGGTTGCACAGGCTTTAGGAGACTTGGCTTATGGATGGGTCTTAGTAGGAAACTGCCAATCCCAGTTCTCTCTGTTACTCAAAACCTCGGGATTTCCTGTAGCTATTAGGGATGTCTCCATGTGTTCCATGTACAAGCAGATCTGGACAGACTGCAACAACCTGCTAAATACCAATTCTGCAAGAGGACGAGTCTCAAATGAACATGTTTTGTCCATATAAAGTGTTCTACGGATTGATACAAAAATAAAACCAAAGAAAAGATGAATGGAAGCCTCGTTGTCATCCCACCCGTGAATTCTTAAATATGGTATCGATGGGCAGGATGGCTCTTAAGATGCCTGCTGTCACCAGAGAACCCTTCCAGATACCTCCTCCCCAATGTGTCCATTGAAGTTGTTCAGCAAACAAACCCCTCCCCTCCCAACAGCTTTTTTGACCCCAGATCATTTAGCAGAGGGAGCAGGAACCAAAAAGGTGTGAGGGGACCCCAATGTCCTGTCCCTGTCCAGAGGAGCTGCCATCAACAAAGCCAGCTGGGGCACACTGGGTGTGTGAGCTGGAGACCCCGTGGGCTGCACCATGGAAAATGAAGCTGAATTTGAGATGAGTGACATGCTCCAGTCCAGTCTGCACTAAATTGTCCCTGCTGTGCTCCTGGGGTCACAGCCCTGGCAGTGCCCCCACTTGCAGGAGCCAACTTGGCAGCTGTGTCAGGCAAGACCCCTGCAGGAAACGTTCCAGCTCACTGGTGGTGTCCCCCTGCCCAGCTCTTGTTTCAGGACTGATTGGCACAAACCAGAGACAAAGGCTGGGAGGAAAGCTGGTGTGCTGGGCTCTTTCCTCCTGTTTTCTGGGTAATTTAATAACAGCCTGGGCTGGAAGGGAGCCAGGCAGCACAGTGAAGCGAGACAGTCTCCATTTGGCTTATTAATGTCTTTCTTGCTCCCTATGAGTTCTTCCCAAGAAAAAAAAAAACCACCCTTCTCTCCCATGGGCCAGCATGGGGCAAACAGATTGGACCTGTGTGTCTCATTGCTTTTTGCTCAGCTGGGTGCTCAGGCTCCTTGGCCACATGCTGGCAAGCACCAGCTGGCCCTGAGCTCACCAGCAGCTCTGGCCCCTCTCCCTCCTGCCTGTGGGGAGGGGGAATCAAGAACTAACTAAATAAAGCAAATGGGTTAAAAGGGCTTAAGTGGGTTATTTTGCTTTGCTTTCTGTTTTGATGGTGTTTTGTTTGAGAAAGCCAGGATGCAGAAACCTGGAGCAGTATGCTCCTGTGTCCTCAGACCTCACTTGGTTACAAGGGACCTGGGGAAAAGAAATAATAAATTCAGCAACTAAGAGGGAGGATGTGCAGAATCAGCTAAAAAACACAGTGAAATAAGCCTTTTTTTTAAATGATTTGCCCAAATTCCTGTACTCAGACATATCCTTGCAGTGTCAAGCAATGTCCATGACATCAGCCTGTGGGCACTGCTGGCTGGGGAGCTCTGGTGCTCCTTGTCCAGCAGATAGAACCTTTGTACAAGGGATGATGTTTGGTGGTTGGATTCTCTAGCTATTTCTGGAAGTGAATGTAATAATCCTCAACTCGGATGTGACTGTTTCCAGCATAAACAAATCTAGGCCAGATCTAGTGTCTGGAAATATCATCATGAAGGATGTTTATTTGACTGTTTCCAATTTTTTTTTTTTATTCTTTGGTTTGTTTGCAGTCTAACACACTTTTTTTTTTTTATACTTTTCCCAACTTAAGTGTCTTTCCCCTATCATTTCAACACCTCTTGCTTCAGAAGCTGAGGAACAGCCCACGTACTTCACTGTAACTAGTTTCCATTGAGGACATGACATTCTTCCATGTTGTCATAAAGTCTGAGAATGTCTTCTACACACAGCAACCAGCCTTGTCTTTGGCCTAGGTCATGGTGCATTGTACCCACTGCAACAACAACCCATGTCCATCCTCTGCTGGAAACACTTTCTTCAACGTGTTTACACATGCAGCATCAGACTTCAGAGTCTGGTTGACCTTCCATGGCTTAGGTTACATTTCTCAGAGCATGTGGGACAGTTGGATTCTCTGGACTTGATTTCACAGCATACTGGCAGCCTCCCAGTGCTGACGTGGGACTGATGGGAGTGACATGTTGTCATTTGACAGCACAGACTCCCCTGAGGACACACAGGGACAGACTCACCAGTCTGACTGTAAACATCTCCCGTGCAGATGTCTCCATCTGAGCTATGCATCCACATTCTTTTTGAGGAGGGTGGAGAGGAAATCAGCACTATGTGGTAAATTCAAGGTGTAAGATGAATTAGAAGTGGCTACAGGAGGATCTACCTTCAGCTAGAGGCTGGCTGTGGACTTTGGGTGAGATAAAGCCCCCCCGTGCCTGAGTGTGATGGCTCATAAAAACCCACCAGTGCTTAGAGCCATCAATGACTCTGAAGGTGCTCTCACTCCAAGACTGGATGTTGTTGGACCTTGTTGAGTCCAGTGTGGGGAAGGGAATTTAATATTGCAAGAAAAGAAGCAGGAATTTTCCAGATAGGCTGGTTTGGACCTGCTGAGAGATACAGGACATTGGACCCCTTTCCTGGTCACCCGCCACGGCCCAGGGGATCACCACAGCAGCTTCTCTGTGCAGACCCATCATCAGCCCCAGACACACAACAAAACTCAAGGCAGGGCCCATGTACCAGCAAGTGGGTGAAGCATCTGCAAGGCAGCTCACAGCACCTACAGGTTTGGCCATGTGTGTCCCTTCTGATCCCCTGCTGCCAGTGGCTTTACTCTTAGAAGTTGTTGGGATTAAACCTCGCAGGCAGGAAGGGTTCACACAGACTCCTGGAAGGCAGCTCCCATGGAGATGAATCACAGCTGCCCCTTCATAACACCAGCCCTGAAGACCAAGGCAGACCCTCAAGAAGACCATCAGCCACCAAGATTAGTCCTCAGAAGATGTACTTCAGCTCCCTTGGCTTAGCAAGGCTCCAATCACCACTCTGGAGGAAAACCTTGTCCTACAGACCCCTGAGCTAGAAGGACACTGGAAATCAGAGCTGGGGGCCACCTTTGAAACACATACGTGTTTTTTCCACCCATCCTCCTCCCCAAAAAAGCAACTTTCCAAAAAGTCTCCTCCAAAGCTCTGTGTTGGTTCAGATCTGCTTTTAGTAATGACTAAACCTTCAGGGAGGGCAACAGCAGAAAAGGGAGCACGTTAATTGGGTGCCTGCCCTCCTGAGCCTCACGTTACGGCAGCGGAAATGTGTATTTTTGTCCTGCTTCCTCTGAGATATTTTTAGCCACTCAAGTGACTTGTGGCAGTTCCCCGAGGCCAGTGATTCATAGGGTTTGGGAGAAGGGCTGCAGAGCCAGCACTGGAGTGCTCTCTGGGAAGGGAGAGTCATCCCAAGAAAATCAAGAGCTGGCTTCAAAGGCAGAAGGACTTTCAAAACTGGAGCGGTATTTCCAGAATGAGGTTTTTGGAGCTAAACTGGAGCTGTTGAATTTTCTGATTATTATATCATGGGGGGAGGGATCTATTTTTTTCTGATGTTGGTGAAAGCAAATGACTAACATCACAGGCTGGGGACAGGCAGTGTGCAGTGCAGGACTGCACCACAGAAACTCCCTCTCTTCTCAATCATCTGCATCTTCTAGCCCTGTCCTGGGACCATCTGCCATTCTTGTCCTGACTTCCTTCCCAGCAGCCACTTCTCCATCAGTGCACATCAGTCCTTCTCCTCCAGACCCTCAAACCATGTATCTCTGACATATCATTCCTATGAGGGACTTCCAGAGGTTCTTTCAAGCTGTTCTTTGCAGACGAGTTGACTTCTCTAGTATTTGTGAAGTTCAACAACCACAGGAAGGTGGGTAACAAGACCACTCTCCTAATCCTCCAAATCTGGTTGCCCCTTCCCACAGGCACCCCCCTAAGACCCTGTTCAAGAACTGCTTCCTCCTAGGCTGATGAAAACCAGAGTGAGGAACCTCACTTTCATCCATGGGATATGAGGTTGATTCAGAAGAAAGGTCCTTCCTCTAGTTCTTCTCATTCCTTTACTTAGGAAAGAGGCCCACCCCAGAAGGCCTCCCACTGAGCCCCTGTGAAGTCAGCTGGATACGGGTTTGGAAGAGCATTTTGGTGTTTTTCTGATACCTGGAAGAAAATTAAGAGAGAAGGTTGCCTGACCAGCAGGTCTTGGTAAGGGCAGTACCTGGCAACCCCAGCCAGCAACTCATTTTCAAGAGAGCAACCAATGGGACGATGAAGAATGGAAATTATCAGTGATGGCAGAAGTAGTACAAGCAGCAAGAAGAGCAACCTCCTTCTATCCCCAGTCCTCACAGAGCAGGTTTAGGAGTGCTGCTGACAACTGCTGTGAGATGTATGAGCACCATGGGAAGAGGGAAGGAATTAGGAGCCTCCTGGCAGGAAGGATCTACAGAAGGTGTAAAAGATCTTGAAGCAGAGAAAGCCAGGGAAGACCACCCTTGGCTCTCTGTCTGGCATGAGGCTCTGAAAGTCCTGTCTTTGGGATGCTCCTTGGGGCTGAAGCAGAGGCCAGGCTTCCAGCCTCACTTCTCAGTCTCCCTGGTCACGTGGATCCTGCTGGGCTCCAAACACCCCCCAGCAGCAGTGGTTTGTGGCCAGACAATGCCTGGCTGCTCTCGGATGTACATTGTTAGAGACTGTCAGTGACCCAACTATCCAGGGCAGCTCTTGATCAGTGGGTCCCTTCACGAGGTATTTTTGCAATGGACAGGAGCCAGGGAGATCATGTGCTTGGAAGGCAATCACCATCTTCTGCCGTCACAGGCCTGGACACGACAGTCAGGCTCCACAAGCTATTTACAGCAAACCAGCCAAGCCCTTTGGCAAAGCAGCTGGTGAACCCCACTGCAAAAGACAACTGCTGAGTGCAGGATCCTTCCCCCCATGACCAGAACAGCTACAAAAACAGCTTCTTCGAGCCCTGTCTTGCCCAGGACTCAACCTTAATCTGCCCTTGCAGAGCAGAGAAGAGGCAGGTCTACAGCATCCACACTTGCTTGGTCTGCTCCACAGTGAACTTAGTAGCATTATCTTCTGCTGCCAGCCCACACTGCTGGATTGCCACATTCTGGTGGGATGGGATGGTGAAAGTATAGGGAGATAGTTCTGACTTCTGCTGTCAGAAGAAAAGACTGCTCCTTACCACAGGACCAGAAATAAACCACTCCTCCAAGCCTGGTACCTGATAAATGTGGTTTTCATCCAGGAGCAGTAGACAGCTGCTTTATATCTTTACTGCAAAGGTTGTTCCTCCACAGATCACAGATCTAGGAAAAAACTTCCTTTTTCAACTGGTACCCTAGAAAAGCACTGGACAGTGAAAAGTGGCCACAACAGTGATTAAACCCTGAAGACACACCAAGCTCTGCAGAGGAGGTACGTGGTGTTTGGCCAAGTGTTAGAGACAGGCACAAACTCTCTCAAGTGCAGCTAAGCCAGGGTTGAGGACTCTGCCCACCACTGGCAGAAGCAGCTGCAGGACTAGAGAGTGGCCAGACCCCTCCTGAGACCCTCCCTGAGGTTCAGGTGGAGCCACAAAGTGAGAAAGGCAGCACATGGGAAAACGGGTTTCAGGAGAAAACCTGGTCACAGAGCAGCCAAGGTGTTCTGGGAGAAAGTTTCCCACTGGTCACACGGGCACCAAAACTTTTCTTAAGAGCAGGCCAAAATGTAATGACTGATTTCCAATTTTTCATGTGTGGCAGGGCAGGTTCATTTTGAGTTTATAGGCTGAGCATTTCTGTGTTTTGAATTAATCTAATTAATTTATTTAATTAATTTAAATTAAACTCCTAATTCAACAGCAATAGAGCATATTAAATTTGATGCTCTGGGTATGTGCTGGATAGACCTGTGATCACAGCAGTGTTTGTGTTCTGATGTTAACAGAAATAAACAACTTGGTGTTAATGAGTGGAAATCTGTTCTCATGTCTATTCTGGAGTAAATGGCAACATTTGGGGGTTTTCTTTGGATTCAGAAATTCACTCAGTCACAGAACAGAATAGTCCAGTTGGAAGAGCCCTAGAATGATTATCTACTCCAACTGCCCCACCATGTCAGGGCTGGCCAGAAGTTACACCATGTTGTTGAGGGCGTTGGCCAAATGTCTCTTACACACTGTCAGGCCTTGGGGCATCATCCACCTCTCCAAGGGGCCTGTTCCAGGGTTTGACCACCCCCTTGGTAACAAAATGCTTCCTCATGTCCAGCCTGAACCTCACCAACGCAACTTTTCTCCAAACTAGATAAACCCAGTGTCCTCAGCTGTTCCTCAGACACCTTCCAAGCCTTGCTTGCCCTCCTGCAGGCACATTCAGGGACCTCAACATCTTCTTTAGCTGGTGGAGCCAGGCACTGCACACTGTGCCCAAGGTGAGGCTGCACCAAAGCTAAACACAGAGCACCCCTCACCTCTTCTGAGTTAAAACCATTATGGGTTAAAATCATCTCTTGGCCTGAAAAACAGACACTGGGGGCATGAGCATCTGCTCCCCAGCTTGGAGCAGAGCAACTTTGCTGAACTGCACGACTTGTGTGAAGCAACAAGGAACTCAAACCACAGACCAGTCTCCTGGAATAAATTGCAAAGAGGATGAAGAGTAAGAGTCGTTTTGAGAGAGTTGAGATGGGCTGCCAACACTTGGAAAAGGGGCAAGATACCACAAATGGACCCAGAAATGCCAGCAGGACCCCCTAGCTCCCAGAGGCTCAAGCACTCATGTGTGAGATGATCTCTGGTGCTGAGATGTAGCCCCAGAGCTGAAGATGCAGGGCAGAGCAGAGGGACCATCCCCACACCCAGAAGCCAGGCCAAGGCTGATCTCAAGGTCCCTCCAAGGGCATCGTGTAGAGATTTGGAGTGAACACAGCTTGGCACAGTCCACAAGGGATGTGATCACAGCTGTGAGGCCTGAGTGCTTGGAGCTGGGGCTGGAAGGAATTGCTTGAAAATAATAACAATAATTAAAAAAAAAAAAAATCAACCTTCATTTTTGATTCCTGTTGTTTACCAACTAATAATTTCTGGTCAGGTTCAGGTTCTTCCTTCTTTTCCCAATTCCCAGACCTCAGAGCTGCCCCTGTGCCTCTCTTCTAGAGACATAAGTTATAATTTCCTCCATTTGCCCTCCCTAGCTCCCTCTTTCTCTTTCATCTCAGCCTCCAGCTAATTCCAGCAGAGAAAAGAGGTTGTGGAAAAAAAGACAGAAATTACACCCAGGAAGTTCAGAGTGAGACACGTGCTGGGGAGCAAAGCAGCATAAATATCTTCATTTACTGATTGGAAGTAAATGCCACCAACACTCTGAGACATCATCTTCCTCAATACAGATTCCTTTAATACTCATTAAATTGCTCTGCAGCACCTGCCTTGGCTCTCAAATCCAGCTCTGAGTTTTGAAAGCACCTGGCAGAAAGCATCGACCTCCCTCCCTGCATCTTGCATGAGATGCTCATCCCTGAGACATTTTTCTTTTCCTCTACAACGTGCTGCCCAAGAATTTGGAGGAAATTACCCTGCCAGAGGCCAGGGGTTGAATTTGGGGTCCTTGTGTGTTACTGCTGCTCCTATGCAACCTTTCTTGGCACTACAATGTAATAATTATTTCAGTTGTTTATTATTTCTGGTTATCAGTAGCTACTAGACATGTTCTGGACCAGGCACCAGGTCAAAAATGAGCCAGAAGTTCCTGTCTCTGTGTAGAAAGCAGAGTCAGGAGCTGTATCATGGCTTGCAATGATACAAAGTTTAGGAAAACACAAAGCACTGCTGTTGAAATACAAAAACGTTTAGAATCTGTGTACCAAACCAACCACGGAATTATACTTATTCATTTTCAAAAGAAATAGAAACAGATTCCCACATCAAAAGCAGTAACAGGTCAGAGTCATGGTAGGAAATACGCTGCGAATCGTCACTAGCATCATGAAAAGCAGTGTAATTATACAAAAATTACAAGTAGTTTCACTGAGAGAAACTGATTACTTACTTACATCAAGAGGAAATGATTTCATAATCTCTCTTCTGGTTGTTTCCCAGATTTTACAACGTTATGGTTTTGATTTAGTTTTAATTGGCAGAGCAGCAGTAAACAAAGGGAGACACGCAAAAGGGGCTCCCTCCATGCATTTTGGAGTTCCACGCTAGGAAACTCAGGTCTGAGCATGGTTGAGGGAGCTGCAGATCAGGGCTGAGCAAACCTGGGCCCCAAATACCCTGATGAGGAAAGCAGGTTTATCCCAGAGCCCTGAAGCCCAGCACTGCCGGACCAATAACCTGGCAATGGGGATGGGAAGGGGCATCCCTGAGCTGAGCCCTGTGCTGAGACACACAGGTTTCAACTGCAAACCCTGTACCAAACTCCTAGCCCAGACAGAACAATGAGCTGGTTGGAAATGTCCCTCTCCACCAGGTGACCACGTTCATGCTGCCCAACAGCCCCATCCCCACTGTACCTCCCCCCTTTCACAGATCCCCTGACACAGCAACCACGCTTTGTGCGCTCTCGCAAGCGGGACTAATCCAGATGGTTCCAATGAGGCTGTCCTGAGAGCAGCCGTGACAGCCACCTCCCACTGTCTGGAGATACTGGGGTGAGGACCTCTGACCCCTAACCCGACCTCAGAGGGGTGCTGTGACACCAGCTGACACATCACTCTGCAGAGAAATGATGCTCCACTCCCCATCTGGTCATCGCGTGCTGTGGGGACCCCAGAGACTCCCTCTTCTCCAGTCATGGCCTTGAGACACCATGAACCTCTGGGAGTCTGTGGGACCAGAAATGCAGCATCAAAGGCTCCAAGCTCCTTTCCAATCCAAAGACAGCATCCATCACCACCCCCTCCTCTGCAGCACATTCCTCAGGCTGTGCACAGGCTGAGTGAAGAAATATTTCCTCCCAGTTAAGTTTATTGCCCATTCCTTCCAGAAGAGCTCTTCCTTTCCTGTCTGAGGCAGATAAACTGGAGGGACCAAGAACCTTGCTGATACCCTCCAGACTCTGACCTACCTTGATTACCACCTCTCCAGCATTCCTTGTTGTCAAACCACGGATCTCTACATAGGGAACATTCAGCCCAGCAAAGTGGGGGTGGGAGGAGTCAGGTGCTTGAACATGGGCACCCAGAGCTGTTTCAGACACATTAAATCCCAGACTGGTTTGGGTTGGAAGGACCTTAAAAAATCATGCAGTTCCAACCTCCCTGCCATAGGCAGGGACACCTCCCACTAGAGCAGGTTGCTCCTAGCCCCATCCAACCTGCCCTTGAACACTTCCAGGGATGGGGCAGCCACAGCTTCCCTGGGCAACCTGGGCCAGTGTCTCACCATCTTCACATGAAAGAATTTCTTCCTAATATCACATCTAAACCTCCCCTCTTTTAGCTTAAAAGCTTCCCCCCCTTGTCTTATCACTTCATGCCCTTGTAAAAGGTCCTATGGTACTAAAGCAGCCATGACCTGGCCCAGGGCTGCTGCAGATCTGATCTGCAGACAGAAGTCAGGTAGGACAATCCAAGTCATCTCTGAAGGCTGGAGATGCCAATGTTTATGTGCATGAGCCCTGTGCTAAGCCACAAGCCTAAGCACTGGCCTGGATAGAGCTCCCCAGATGATCATACCCAAGGACAGCACCTACAGTGACCATACCAGACGTAGGGTGGTCATCTGGAGCTGTAGCACTGAAGTATTTGTACCAGGGGTGTCCCGGCTGCTGCAAGGGAGGAGTTTCTGCAGCCTCACTTTGCAAGAGCCCAGGCTGTGTAACCACTGCTCCCTCCTGGCCTAGACATCCTCAAGCCTGACAGCTGGAGGAGGAGCAGATGACGAGTCATTTAGATCCCAGGCAAAACCCTGTCCTGTAAAGGTGTTCACCTCACACACGGGGAGCAATGCCCAAGCCATGAGCCCCAGCTGGAGGATGTTGGATCTCCAGCTGCTGTATCATCACCCCAGGTCTCACCCTGGACAGGAATGTACAGTCCTTTGTCCTTTTGGCAGAGGTGGCCTCTTGCCAGGCTCTCAGAGGAAGGTGTGTGTTGCTCTGCTCCCCCAAGGACAGAGCAGTGGTATTTTTCCTATCCAGTCTCATTTCCCACCTGGTATTTTGCATTACCCTGCACAGCTTCCTCCCAGCCCGGGCTGAAGGTCAGCCAGAGGGAGCTGAGAGAAGGAACAGAAACATCCACAGGGCCAAACAGCCTGGTACCAGGGCATGGTCAAGCACAAATACCCCCAGCTGAAGGCAAAACACAGGAAATACTGGTTATCCTTATCCTCATGGCCATGGGTCAACTTACAAAAAAGGCAGAAGGTAGCTCTGGACAGCCTGACAATCAGAACCAACCCAGGAACCTCTGAGCCCGGGCTCAGCCAGTCAAAAGCAGAGCCCCAGGGTGGGAGATAAGTCCAGTTTCCCCCAGCTCCCACCTGGCACCCTGAGAGGCTTCACACAGGGGACACTGGAGCCAGAACCAGGAGAAAAGAATGTCCTGGAGAAGCACAGGAGCACCTGATCCACCATCTCAGCTCTCAGATGGGAAACATCTGCTCCTCCAGGGATGAGTGGCCACAAGACTTGTGGTGTGGGGCTGTGGTCTCACAGGGGCTCAGCTCCCTTGCACCACCAGCCATATTTCTGAAAGCCATTGCCCCACTCACTACCCTTTGGGGAGAAAAAGAAGAAAAACCTCCCTTCCCTCTAGAGCTAACCCAGCAGTTTGGGTCTGTTGGGGTTATTTTTGTGGACTGTACTGGGAGGGTCAGGCTTAGTTGGAGCTGGAACCTGAATAAATGTGTGATGGTGCTGGGACCTGCTGAGCCTGTAGAGCACAAGGACAGGATCTCTTTGTCTGCTGGAGCATTGCTGGAATCAAAGGATGTTTACCCAGCATGTGGGGGATCACTTGATTAGAAAACACATCCCCAGAGCTCCAGTCATGCCTGTCTGCCTGCCAGCTCCCCCCCTCTCCTCCCGAGCCCTGACCACATCTGAGACTCCCAGAATAGTGTGGGACTAAGCAGATGCAAACAGATAAACAATTCGGGCCCTCCTTGAATTCTCCCCTGCTCCCTCCTGTTCCTCCAACCACCGTGGCAGACCCCAGCATTCAGTGGAGATGTCCCACAGATGTCTCGTGGGAGGTCACCACTGGAAGAGCTGTCACCCTTCCAAACAGCTCATGGCAGGAGCAGCTTCACCAGCACATGGAAAACACCTGAAGAAGTTGGGTGACACAGCTAAGGACTCCTGGGAGAGGTCCTGCACTACCAAGGGTCCTGTCAGTGAGTCTGGGGACTACCTATTTCCCCAGCAAAGATGCCAAGCCTATGTCAAGTCAGACATGGACCACAGACTCCACTGTCCCATTTCAGACATGTAAAAACAAGAAAGACCTGTTTTTATCCCACGGCCTGGCTGCCTTTCTAATCCCAAGGTGCACCCTTTCCCAGGGAACACGGCCGTCTCTCCAGACACAGCCACTGGACTGGGATGGCAAGTAAGAGGCTGGTGGCTGCAGCATGCTGTCACTGCTGCAGGAGATGGTGTGTCCTCCCAACCACAGACACCAGCTGTCAGAGCCATCCAAAGGAGCTGGGACCTTCCCAGCAGGGTAACCTGAGCTGCGTTATCAGTCAAACAGTTAATGCATCTACAACAAAACTCTGCTTTGCACTTTAACAGCCCCTTTCATCTACAGAGCTCAGAGCACTTGAAAATGTTTATAAATAAGCCTGCATATCTCTCCAGAGGAGACTTTATTCCTCTTTTAACATTGGCCAACTGCACGGGAGAGTTGAGCAACTCAGCAGAGATCCAAGTTTGATGCGGGGAGCAGAGACCACATCTCCTGCTGCTCTGGCTCCTGGGGCAAAGAGCCAAAGCCCTGTAACTTCTTGATGCTGGACTCAGGACTGACAAAAAAGGGCACCTCCTGAGGACATTAACAAGGACCACCAGCCTGATCCCAGAACTGCTGTTCCTCCCCACTAAACACATTTATCAGATGTCCTCATCTTGTGCTCCCTTCACAAGCCATTCCCAGTGAGGAGCCAAACTCCCTTGTGGAGCACAGAAAAGAAAACCACGGGGTATCCTGAAACCTCCAGACAGCCATGGCACAGCCGTGCTGGGATTTTGCCTGCCCTGAGCAGGCTTCAACTCCTGCTTTCCAGAATCCAGTCTGCTTCCACACAACTGCCACAAAATTATTTTTATTTGCCCCAGTGTTTAAGGGCATGACAAGTATGGGAGCTGAACAGCCCCCACTGGAGGCATGGCAGTAGGAGATCCTGTCCTGGCCAATGTCCCTGTGTCACCCACCCTGTAAGCAGCCCCCAGCCTCCTTTGGCTCCTCCCCAAATCTCCCCAAATCACATCCCAGGGGCACTCCTGGGGTACTGCATGAGAGGCAGGACCCTGCTGCCCCCCCAGGATGTCTACAGCAGCCAGGGTGAGGTGGTGTGGTCCCAGCAGGCAGAGGGCTCTGGGGGAAGGGGTCTGTCTCCTAAGCCCTTTGCACACATGGGAGCTGCTCCTTTCCCCCCTGTGCCAGCCCACAGGCCTCAAACCATACTGGCCTGAAATCACAGGTGTCACCCTCCCTGTCACTTTGTCACCACTGCCTGGCACTGCAGCCACAGCCTCAGATGCAGGTCCTCAACTTGGTGTGCTGTCACCAGAGGGGCACCCCAGCTCCCCTGGCCAGCCCTGTCTCACCATGCCCTGAGCACCAAACTGCAGAACTCTGCTTGGGGAATCATCAGCATGAAGGGAAGAGCTCAGGGGCTGCAGATTCCAGCCCTCCAGCACAGACACGGTGGTACCTTTGGTTTAGAGGGACCAAGAAAGCCCTGCTAGGTCCCACCAGCCACGTCCAGGATGTCTGCACCTCCTGCAGCACTTGTGGGACTCCAGAGGGCTGTTTATGCTCATCAGCCTTCAAAAAAAGCACCATCTCCTCACTTCTGGCTCAGCACCAGGCTTGGGAGTTGGGCCCATCCTGCATTTTGGGTCCTTTTGGCTCCCACCACAGGTTGGGCCAAGGGCCACATCCCAAGGGCCAAGTGTCCAGACACAGAGGAGGCAGCAAGGTCTGACCAGGCCAGGGCAGAGCTGCAGAAGTCAGAGACAAGCTTTGGCTGACCCCATAGGTAGGTTAGTCATTCCCAGTCTGTGGGGTGTACTGGGGGGACTGGGTCTGTGCACACTGGCCGAAGGCTCCAAGAGGGTCTCCATGCCACCAGCCAGCCCTGAATGCAGCAAGGGATGGCTGAGACTCTCCAGCACAAGGAGATCCCTGCAGCCACCAGCAGCAGTGCTGGTGGGCCCAGCCTCCAGCCCACCCTGCACCAGGTTGGAGAAGAAACCCAGAGGGGCTGAACATCCCCCAGACCATTTAAAGCAGAAAATGGGGCCACATAGGGTGGGTGAGCTCCAAACCATGGCTCTGCCCTCCCCCAGCTGGCTGGGGAGGCAGTGCCAGAAGACGGGAACAGCTCCAGGATGGAGAGGAAACTCAGCCTCCTGTCCCAGCAGCCTTTCCTGCCCTTCCCAGAATAGAATCAGAGAATCATGGAATCAGAGCTCTGTTGTTCTACGGCCCCTTCGTCAACTGAGCTCCCATCAGCTCCTTTTCTGCAGCCTCGTTAGTGCCAGGGATAAATGGGCCCATTGTTCCCCCTTTGCCTTGAATGAAGAGCTATTTTGTTTATTAAAAAGTCATGCTGTTAATAAGGATCTTCTCATAGCCAAAAATAACTGAGGCCATGATTGTTTCTCCCCCACTTCCTTATCTGTGCTGGAGGACTCACCAGGAGAGCGTGGCTGGAGCAGATGCAGCTCCCTGCTAAAAATATGCCTGGGAGCAAGAAGCAGCAAGACGTGGCAAGAGCAGCAAAGGGCATTAGCAAAGTCCTCAGACATGCAGAAGCACCAAACCACACTTCAAGACCATCTCCAGATGTTTGCTAAGGATATTGGGCCCAGGGGAATTGTCTATGGGGAAGATCCTCCTTTGGCCCCTTGGCTTTGGGGACAGACAGCACATTTTGGCTCCCCTGGGGCTGCTCACCAAACACTTCCCTGGCAAAAGAGCAGAGACAGGCACCACAGGCTTCCCACCAGGAGCCACCAAAAGGATCTGGGATCAGGGACTGGCGTTCAGTGGTCTCTGGGGTGGGGTCTCCTGCTTCAGGGGGTGTTCAGAGCTCCCTGCAGATGGGGAGGACAGTCCAAGGAAACCAGGCCACATGGTAGGAAGAGCCTCCAGCCACCTAGGCTGCTTCAGCCACTCCAGTTTTGTTGGGTATCCCAGAGCACTGAGACAAAATGTTTGTGCCTTCCAAATAACCCAGGTGCTTTTTCTGCAGCTGGACAGGCCCTTGGAGGCCAAAGTGGCCACGTGGAACACATACAACCATCCTCCTTGTAACCACCTCCTTCATCCACCATAGCACCCCAACCCTGGGGACCTCCCCCTGCCCCAGAGAGCCTTCCAGCATGAGGTCCAGAACAAGGTCCAGCACATCCTCACCAACAGTCCAACCTCACCATCAGCCCCCAGCCCTCCCAGCACCAATGGTGGGGAGGGAGGTGCCAGCCCTGCTCCATACCTGGTAGAAGAGAGAACAAGGAACCAGGTCAGCATCAGCCATGCCCCAGCAGGTCTCAGAGGTGCTCTTCATCCCTTCTCCAAGTCCAGGGAGCATCCTAAAAGTAATGCACACAACAGTTGTGGCCTCCATCAACTAAAGCTGTGTAGACTACCCTCCACTCCATCTGCTCCTGCCCTCCCAAATTTTCCCAACCATTCCTATACTCTGTTTAACTACATATAATTTAAGGCCATCACTGCACCATGGCCAAAAGCCTCAGAACTGCTGTGAACCCTGGTACTGGATGGCAGAGGTCGCCCAGGACATGGTGCTGGTGCTCTGCACAGGCCCATCCTCCAGAAGGGCAAGACATGAGCTTTTCATAGCAATCTGGGAAGCTAAGTGTGACTCCTCCTTCCCAGCACAGCCACCGAGGGGGTCTCCTGGCCCCTCCTCTGCAGAGAAAGGGTCTCACTGGGGCACCACGTCCCACAGAAACAGCACATCAGAGCCAGCTTTGGCCCCTCTGGGCAGCCCTGACTGCAGACAGCTCCCATGGTCCAGCACCTGGGACTCTCTTGCAGAAGCACTGCATGGGTTGGGGGGAAACTCTTCAGTGAAGTAGCCAGCAGCTTTGGAAACACTTTGTGTTCCTTTTCCAAGAGCCTGATTTTTGCTTTCTGGCCCAAACACACCACTCGTTTTTCTGCAGCACTGAAGATAAACGTCAATAAATCTTCTGCAGCCGTTTCATGGGGCCAAGAGTGATCTCAGCCCTGAAGCATTCCAGCATCCTGCAGTCCTGCAAGCCCCTGCTCCTGAGCTTACATGGGTCTGTACCCTCAAACACACAAATGCCTCCTTTAAGGAGGTGCCAGATCCCTCTGAGCTCAATGACACCTCTGTGCTCCAGCGTTTGATGGGACCAGCTCCTGAACAAGCAGCCTGTGTGCAGCAGCAAGTGCTGCCACTGCCCAAGCCCCTTTCCACAGGATTCTCCTGGGGACCCAGCTGTGCTGCTGCATTTTGCTCCTTGCAGTGGCCACCAGGCAGCACACGGCAGGGTGGGACCTGGGCTGCAGCCTCCCATGTGGGTCCCACTTTGTTCAGCAGGTCAGGACACACAGGTTCTCCTCTTGCCCCTTTACCAAACACACCGAGGGCTTTGGAAGGGGCCTGATTCCCTGTCCCCTTCTGCATGAGTTCCCACCAACCAACCAGTCCTCTGAAGATGCAAAGACCTTTTTCAGCTGGATGGGCAGGTACAAATGGGTGGAAAACACCCTCTCCAGGGTGTAAGTGGCCTAACTGCTGCACAGCTATCAGACAGTGGTATTTTTCCAACACCTTTCAATGGTACCACAGCACAGGAGGTGCTTGGCATGTCCTTGCTGCTCCTGCCTGCTCCAGCTTCTCCCTTTGCATCTTGCAGCAGGAAGGATTTTCCCCTGACATCCAGCCCAAGCACCCCTTGCCACTCAGCCTACACCTGGAGCACAGGGCTTCTCCCAACACGGGGGTCATTGCCCTGCTCCACACGAGCTGTCTGCCCCACAGAACCCAGCAGAGAGCAGCTGGGCTGGGCTCTGCAGCAGAGCTGTGTGTGGAGAGGGTGTCTCTGAAGATGCTGGTTTGAGGAATAAATAATCAAGTCAGTTTGCTGGACCGAGCTGAATCTCACCAGCTCTGATGCAGCACTCAGGGGAGGCTGGAGATGGAAATCAGGTTAGTGATGGCACATGGCCAGCTCTGCTCAGCCAGACACCTCCCCATCCCTCACCCTGCTGGGGGAGCAACCTTCTTCCCCTTGTGAAGGTGCAAATGTTGGACTTGTTCAAAACTTTTGGGGGAGGGCACTGCTACTCTGCAGTTTCCAGGTTCTAATCAAACCTAAATCCAGCAAACATTGCTCTGCCCCAGACACACAGGAGCCAACACAGAACCACAGAATGGTTTGGGTTGGAAAGGGTCCTTCAAAGGTCATCTAGTGCAACCCCCCCCTGCAGTGAGCAGGGACATCTTCAACTAGATCAGGCTGCTCACAGCCCTATCTAACCTGACCCTGAATGTTTCCTGGGGCACCCACCGCCTCCCCAGGCAGCCTGTTCCAGTGTTTTGCCACCCTCAGCATAAAAAATTTCTTCCTGATATCTAGTCTAAACCTCCCCTCTCTCAGTTTACAACCATCACCCCTTATCCTGTCACTGCAGGACCTGCTAAAAAGTTTGTCCTCATCTGCCAGCCAGGGTGGGTGACACCAACCTATGGGGTAGCAGCCCCTCGCAGAGGGAAAAACTGTTTTGTTGAGCAGTTTTACATCTCCCAACAACCTCCCCTCCCCTTCCTCTGCTCCTCCTGGCTGAGCAGGACCTGCATATCACTTCACCTGCAAGGAGGGAGCCTGTTCCCTACTGGGAGCTGCAGGGTCTGCAGTGCCAGAGCCCATTTCCCATCGTTAGTTCAGTCTGCTCAGCAGAAGACCAGGGCAGTCCTTGCTAAATGACTTGACCTTGCACAGCTCCCATGGAAACAGACTGTTTCAAACCATCCCCAGGAAGGCTTTGTCAGAGCTCTTATCAGAAAATGAGGTTAGAAATTCCTCAGCTTCCAGAGCCAGTGCCAGGTCACAGCTCTTATCTTCTGTAGTCCCTGTGGAAGAAGGGAACATCCAGTGTGTTCAGGAGAAATGCAGAATTAATTGTCCTGGCTGGTTCCAGTGCATCCGCATGAGCTGGGACAGAGCCCAAAGAAATCAAGGGTAATTTTTTTTTCCATCCTTTGAATTTCTGGTGTTAAAAATGTATAATTGTTCCTTGTGGTTCTCCTGCTCCAGTTCAAACACAGGCTCACGTCATGCACAAGCACTTCTTTGAAACTCAGCTATTAGAAAAATTCCACCCTTGTGAAGTAGCTGAAGAATCCTCCTCTGAAAGTGACTGTGAATAACATGGTTGTCCCTCCCCAGGACCCAGGGTAGCAGTCCTTCCTTCTGCACCCCTCACAGTAAATCCCATTTTCAGTCCAGGTCATGTTGCCATCGCTGAAGACCTGCTCACCACTAGAAATGTTGCTTTCTCAAAGCCACCATGAAGGGTGACCAGAGCCCAGGGAACCAACCTGACCAAGCAACACGTTTCTCTGCAGTAGTCCCAGCCAGGGGCAGGCAGGACAGGCAGCTCAGCCCTCCTCCCACTCCTGAATGCAGCCCTGCTGGGTGATGAAGCAGAGAGAGATCCCCCAACAGGGATTGCACATCCCTTGTCACTCTGGCAAGCCAGGAACCAGCTCCATCTCCTAGAGTGGAGGTGTATCCTACCAAACAACCTGGCCACTGCAGTCCTGAGCAGACAGCCCAACACACTGGGGTCACTGGAGAGGACTCTATTCTGTAGAACCACAGACTGCTTTGGGTTGGAAGGACCTTCAAGATCATCCAGCTCCAACTCCTCTGCATGGGCAGGGAAACTTCCCACTAGACCAGGTTGCTCCAAGCCCCATCCAACCTGCCCTTGAACACTTCCAGGGATGGGGCAGCCACAGCTTCCCTGGGCAACCTGGGCCAGTGTCTCACCACCCTCACAGGGAAGCATTTCTTCCTAATATCCAGTCAAAATCTCCCCTCCTTCAGCTTAAAACCCTTCCCCCCTCATCCCATCACTCTATGTCCTTGTAAAAAGTCTCTCCCCAGCTTTCCTGGAGCCCCTTCAGGCACTGGAAGGTGCTCTAAGGTCTCCCTGGAGCCTTCTCTTCTCCAGGCTGAACACCCCCAACTCTTTCAGCCTGTCTCCAGAGCAGAGCTGCTCCAGCCTTCAGATCATCTCTGTGGCCTCCTCTAGACTCTCCAACAGCTCCATGTTCCTCTTGTGTTGAGGCTCCAGAACTGGACACAGCACTGCAGGGGGGGTCTCACCAAAGCAGAGGGGAAGAATCCCTTCCCTCAAGGTGATTTGCACGAGATGGTTGAATCTTGGCAAGGCCAGTCCCATCCTGGCACCCCATTTGCAGACCCTGCCATGGGGTAAAGGGGGTCACATCACCCCATACACCCACCAGGGCCCTTCCAGCTGCTTTACCCAGGCAGCCCCAACTGCTCCCACAGCAGCCCACCTCAGCATGTGCTTTAAATCACTTCCATACTATTGGGAACTGAAACAGTAAGATCAACGAGCACTGATGAATTAAGCACTGAACAGGCAGATTAGGTTATGGTTGGTGGATTTAGGTTATGGTTGGACTTGATGATCTTCAAGGTCCTTTCCAACCAGGATGAATCTATGATTCTAATGGGGCTGGTTTCTTCCCCCCCTGCAGACACAGGACCCAGCTTTATTTGGTCCCTGCACGTGCACAGTGGCCTGTGCTGCCTGTAAGCTCTTTTGGAAAACTGGGAACTTTCCCATAAGGTTCCAGGCACTAACAGACCCAAATTCCAGGGCTGCTTCCCAGTCACCTCCTCTGCATGTACTGGGTTAGCATCACAGGGTGCTCCAGAGCCTTGTGCTGGCCTCGTGCCCACGTGAGACTTTCACTGTGTGCCTGGCTGGAGCTTCACTGCAAAGCTCAAGGTTATTTCTTTCAGAAAGGGCTGCAAAGGGAGCTTCAAAATCCCAAGAACGGATTGACATGGAAAGCCAGAAGTCTGGTGGAGCTCCCAGAGCTGATTGTGTCTCATTTCTGGGCAGCAGCTCTGCTCTTGCAGAGGCTGTTTGAACCTGGCCATACGAGGCCAGTGTTGTCCCACACCCCTCACCTGTACCCCCACTTGGTTCAGCTTTTTTCTGACAACTCAGTTTCCAGATCCTGGCCCAATCCTTGAGGCAGACAAATCTAATGCAAAGGGCCCTTTGTTGGTGTCCCACCCAGATACCACCCCGGGGAAGAGGACCCTGCAGAGCAGAGCCCCACCCTGTAGCAGACATGGGGCCCACAGGTCCCTGCAGACAGTTGTCAGACAGGGGTGGCCACAGCAGCCAAGATTCCTCAGCCAGGGCTTGTGGTGGCAACATTCAAACACAAGCCTCACCTCCAAGGCTCTGAGGCTTGCCACCAGCAGAACAAGAAGAAATGTGATGAAGCCCCCACCCTGCAGAACCCCCCTAGGAGCCACCAGCCTGACTCATGTCCAGAAAAAGTCAAGCAACTGAGCAGGTGAGGAGCAGGCTGCAGGAACAGCCCTGGGACAAGAAGCCCACAGACCATGGGAGAGGTATTAGAGAGGACAAAGGCAGCAGTAGCCCCAGCAGCAAGAGGAAGTGGAAGAGGTGCAGGGATGGTGATAGAATCATAGAATGTCTTGGGTTGGAAGGGACCTCTGAAGGTTCTCTAGTCCAACCCCCCTACAACAAGCAGGGACATCTCATACTAGACCAGATTGCTCAGAGCCCCATCAAGCCTGACCATTAATGTCTCCAGGGATGGGACTCCCACCACCCTCATATTAAAGAGCTTTTTCCTAATATCCAACCTAAATCTCCTCTTCTCTAGCTTGAAACCACCACACCTTTTCCTATCGTTACATGACCTTATGAAAAGGTCTCCCCAGACTCCTTAGAGGCCCCTTTCAGGTATTGGAAGGTCACTATAAGGTCTTCCTAGAGTCTTCTCTTCTTCATGGTGAAGAACCCCAACTCCCTCAGCCTGTCTTCATCAGAGATGTGCTCCAGCCCTCTGATCATTTTCATTGCCCTCCTCTGGACACACTCCAACAGGTCCACATTATCTTGTTTTGAGGGAGGCTGCAGTACCCAGGTGAGGTCTCACCAGGGCAGAGGTTGGAGCATGTTGTCACCAGAGATGGCCTCAGGTCTCACTCAGGATGATGGTTCTAAGTGGGAATTGCTCTAGAGCCATGTCTGCACCACAGCACAGCTTGGCCATGTCCTGCTGCTTCACAGGTGTTTGGAAAGGGACCTCTGGGATTAACCCACATGTGGATCCCACAGTAGCTGCACACTTACCATATGAGTCCAATGTAGGTCCAACTGGAGGGGCCATCACGGTACACAGCACTGTCTCCTGCCTATTCTGGTAGATCAGAGGGCTAAGAGTCACCCATGTTTGGAGTGGCCCTTCCAGCTGTTCCCCTGGAGCACACAGCACTGGAGGAGGACATGTGGCAAGCTGGGCCAGCACACTGCAAAACATTTCCCAGGGAGAGCTGCACACAAAGTGCTGGAAGTCCATGGAGAAAGGACCAGAAGTTACCTCTCTTTGCTCTAACCACGAGACTGGCCCATCCCCTTTTCTTCCAACCTCCCAGCCAAGGTGCTGGTTCCATTCATGGTCCCCAAAGCTCATCAGTCAGCTGAGAACTTGGTCTTCCAAATTCCACCAAGTGCCCCTGCATATTGATCAAAAGAGGGTCCCCTCAGCCATACCCTGCAAGGAGATGCTGGCATCAACACAGAAAACCCTCATTCAGGATGGACCCACCAGGACACTGTCCTCATGTAGGCTATCAGCAAGCTCAGGAACACACTCAAGACCACTAACCTTGACCTCAGCCCCTACACTAACTAGTCAGGCACCACCCCATTTTAAGGGGAAACAGCACCCAATCAGTGCTTCCCATTGAAGGGTGGTCAAGAAATGACCTTTAACAGGATTCACCTGGGAGTCATCAGTAGCCTCAGGGGAGCCTGGTGCAAGTCCATGCCCTCAGCCCTGGCTGGTGCCCACCCTGCAGGCACCACCAAGTTGGTCTAGCTGTGGTTTTGCTGAAGACCTTCTGCAGGTCAAGGCACACCTCCATGTCCTGTCCCAGCACCGGGCCATGTGGCACTAGATGGCAACAGGGGCTCCTGGAGCTGAATCACCAAATCCCCATGAACCTAGGCATGCTGTGTCACTTGTGACTCATCCCACAGTGTCACCATGTAGGACCTGATAGGCCTGCCACTCCCCTGCCTGCCCAGCCCTGGGTGATGGCAGCTACACCCCATGCCAGTATCAACCCGTGCATTTTTCCACCTCTGGAGGAACACTGCTGCAGGCCAACCACCCCAAGGGCCTGGTGAAAGGATGGGAGGGTTTGGGCATTTAGCATGACATCACCCACCTCACCCCAGAGGAGCCTTGTCACCTGGGAACAGGACACAGGAGGTGACCCAGAGGGTTCAGCCCTCTACTGTTGTTGTCCCCCACCCACACACCAGGCTTTGCTTTGGCTGCCACAGCAGCAGAAGTGGTCCCAGATGGCAGAAACAGGAGTGTGTGGGATGAAGGTGGGAGAGGAGCTGGAAGGCAGGAGTGAGATCACTGGGGAATTGGCTGAGACAGGAGCTGGGGCAATTCCTAAGAACCTGCTGCAACAAACTGGATCCAGTCCCAAGCTGCTCCCGGGAAGACCATGACAGCTTCAGAAGGGTCAGGGCAGGAATGGAGGGGTAAGGGAGCCACATCCTCATGCTGCTGGGCTTGTGCAGGCCACAGAGTCACCCACGTCTTCTCCTCACCCCGGCCACCCTTGGAAGGGGGACAGCTGTGCTGGAAACAACCACCCCTGCTCCCTCCACAGCTGGTTTTTCTGCCACTTGCATTGAGAAATACAACTGTGGGAGGAGTGAAGTCAGCAGAAGCTGCTTCCACAGGTCTGCAGAAAGCCCTCCAGCCCTTGGCCACATGCCTTGTTCTCCCAGAGACCTTGGCTGGAGGACAAAAACAGACATGGGTGGCCTGCACAAAACCTGCTCATGGAGGACATGTGTCCAAGGCCTCAGCACTGGCTGTGACAAGACCTCTGGGCTTCAGTGGCTTAGGCTTGAGACCTTCTAAAATCATCACACTGGTCCACCAGGAAAGGGCCAGCCCCAGCGCTTCAGGGCAAAGTGTGAAGACCTTTGGAGCCAGATGGTGGCACATGCCACAGCACAGCCTGTGGGCAGGTCTGTCCTTGGGTTTCACCTCACTCAGGAGTCAAAACCCACCATGACACCACCTTGGACCCCTATGTACCTTGGTCAGCCCGGGACAAAGCTGCATCCCTTCCAGCACTTCTGTGAGTTTTCCCACCCTTTAGAGCAGGTATGTCCATTCCTGCCCATGTATGGGTCCCCAGTCACCTGTGTTAGCAGAAAGTGGTGGAAAAGGTGACCCATAAACCCTCAAGATAAAACTAAACCAGCCCCTGCAGAAAATTGTGCCAGAGGAGGTTTAGATGGGATATTGAGAGAAATTTCTTCACTGAAAGGGTTGTCAGGCCATGGCACAGGCTGCCCAGGGCAGTGGTGGTGTCACCACCCCTGGAAGGATTTCAAAGCCATGTAGATGTGGTGCTGAGGGACATGGTTTAGTGATGGCCTTGGCAGTGCTGGGTGAACAGTTGGACTTGAGGGTCTTAAAAATCTTTCCCAACCAAAACAATCTTGTGCTTCTATGGAACTCAGTGGTTTGGTGCTCTGGGGACTTGCTCCCCTGCCTCTCTATGACCCATGGGGACACAACACTTGACCCCAGCCCCTCCACCTATGGACCATGTTTCCCCCAAAGCTTGTGCCATGCTGAACTGCCTTGTGAAGAAGGGAGGCTGTGGGATGGAGGACAGGCTGGGTGGAGACAGGATGAAGAGCAGAGCCCCAGTGAGGCCACAGGAGCAGGAGGCAGGAGCATGGTGACATGTGCCAGGTCCTGTGGTCCGTGTCAGCCCCCACTGGCCCCACTCCCAGTGCTCTGACAGTGGCTCCTCTGCTTGGAGCAGCCCTGGCAGAGCTCCCTGGTTTCATGGGACATCAGAGCCATGCCCCAGAGACACTGTGGCCCCACACCAGGACATCCTCCCAGGGAGTTCAGCAGAGGCCAATCGTTGTGTTTGCAGAGGATTTCTGCAGTTTATTGGACAAAGGAGTCTAAAATATCCCCCCATAACCACACCTGTGCATGTGCAGGAGCAGGCAGCAGGGCCAGTGCTGGAGAAGGGGGTCAGTGCTTGAGTCCCCCTGCTCAGTGCTGGGGGTCCCACCCGGGCAGGGCAGAAGTTGGGGTGAGAGCAGAGCCTGGACACATGAACTGTCACTGAGGGCTGAGGACACAGATCCAGCCCTGAAAGCCCCTCAAGTGCCCCAGGCAGCTGTGGGCAGAGGTTCCCCAGCCCTTCAAGGTGTGTCCTCACAGCGAGCTGTGCTCAGATGGAGTAGCAAAGCAGAAGAAAGCTCTGCTCGTGGGGCACATCCCCAGGAAACAGAGGGTGCCACCGTGAAAGGGCATTTCCCAGGAAGGTCAGTGAGAGGCAGGAGGCTGCTTTCACCACCCATCAGTGGGGTCACCTTCCCTTTCCCCTTCCCTCCCATCTCAGGGAGGTATCTTGGTACGAATACTGGTACCTCCACTGCAAACCAGAGCTCCAGAGCCTCAGCTCCAACTGGGAGCTGCCTCTGCTTCAACACCCCGAGGTGGGTATGTGCCCCCTCCCAGGCTGGCACCCCTGGGCTTGCAGGTCAGTCCTTTGGGGAGACAGCAGGAGGTTAGGGAAAGATCTGTGAAAAGTTATTTAAAAAAATCAAAACAACTAACTGCTATTCATTTCAAACAGATGAATGAGTTCTATGACTGTTCATTTCCCTGACCTGGAACATGCAGATCTTCAGCATGCCCATGTCCAAACAAATCACTCCGGGCACTGCTGGGGTAACCAAGGGCTTAATTTCCCTGTGCTGGATGTGATGGGGTGGGCTTGAGCCCAGTGAACACCCCACACCCAAGTGCAGACCCTGGGATGTGTAATGCCACGGCCAAGGCTTGGACCCCAACACAAGGACATGGAGCTGTTGGAGCAAGTCCAGAGGAGGCCATAGAGATGATCTGAGGGCTGGAGCAGCTCTGCTCTGGAGACAGGCTGAAAGAGTTGGGGGTGTCCAGCCCGGAGAAGAGAAGGCTCCAGGGAGACCTTAGAGCACCTTCCAGTGCCTGAAGGGGCTCCAGGAAAGCTGGGGAGGGACTTTGGACAAGGGCAGGGAGTGATGGGATGAGGGGGGAAGGGTTTTAAGCTGAAGGAGGGGAGATTTTGACTGGATATTAGGAAGAAATTCTTTCCTGTGTGAGGGTGGTGAGACACTGGCCCAGGTTGCCCAGGGAAGCTGTGGCTGCCCCATCCCTGGCAGTGTTCAAGGGCAGGTTGAATGGGGCTTGGAGCAACCTGGTCTGGTGGGAGGTGTCCTTGCCCATGGCAGGGGGGGGTTGGAACTGGATGATCTTTAAGGTCCTTCCAACCCAAACCAGTCTGTGGTTCTATGTCCTGCTGCCAACCCTGCAGATGAAGAGGTTAAATGCTGCTGGGACACACCAACAAACCCACCCAGCCAAGGCTGCCTGTCCTGGGGCTGCCTTTGGAGATCAGTGCCTCAGGATGGCTCTTGGCAGAGCGATGCTGTGAGTTGAAGTACCCAGGAACTGCCAGAGCAAAGATTTTTGACCCAGAGCAGAGCTCAGGCAGGCTGGATGGGGAGACAGGAATGAGTGATTCTCCCAGGGCTTTATTTCCATTAGCAGCTGCAGTTATTTTAGGAGCTCGGCACAATGGAGAGTGAATTTACAGGGGCCAGTCTGATCCAGGAAAAAAGGAGATATGTTTTTCTTAAAAAGAAACAACAACACTGTAGCTGGATTGGGAAAAGACTGGGGTTTGTTTTTCTGTTGTGTTTTTTTTTTCCTTTGCTGGCCATCCTTCTAACACTCTGGAACATTTTAAGGTTTTTTCCAGAAAAAAACAGAGTGTCAGGCTTGCCAGGAGCAATTGCTGGGCTGCCAGAGCTAAAAGTGGCAAATGCACCAAAGGTTTCCAAAAGCCACAGCTGGAAACAGCCAAGAGCCACAGGAGAGAATCCAGGGAAGCTGAGAGGGCTCTGCAATCCTGCCCCTGCCCAGGGGTTTCCATCACTGTCTCCTCGCCTTGGAGGAGTCTGACATTTATTAATGCCTCCGTGCAGCCATGGGAAGGTGGGGAACAGGAGGAGGACAGGCTTGGAACAGAGCAACAGGGCACCCAACAGCAGAGGGCTTCGAATTTCAGGTGTCTGGGGGAAGCGCTGGGGATGGGGGTTGGGCTCGGACCAAGACTTGGGTATTTTTCCTGAGCCTCACTTGAAATTTGGCCACGATGCTCTGAAGGCAAGGTCATGCAGGCACAAAGCTTGTGGCACAGCCCCAGCACTGTCCCTGACCAGCCCAGAGGTGTCTGCCAGATGTGAAGCTGTGTTGGGAGGGCCTCCCAGCCCTGCCAGCATGGGAAGTCCCCACGTCTTGTGTGGTGAGACCTGGACTCACCAGGTCTTGCATTTATCACAGGTGGCTTGGACGAGGCTTGGAGCCCACGTGTGTGGGCAGAGATGGAGGAGGAGGAGAATGGCATGGGCAGCAGAGTGTGCTGGGCAGGGTAAGGAAGAGCAGGGAAGAGAAAGAAGAGGAGAAATGCCAGGGACCATATGGGAGCCAGACCCTCTGTGCAGAGCAGAGAGAGACAAGAATGAGGACCCTGCAGGGACAGGCAGTGAGGAGGAGCCACGAAGGTGAGGATGAGTGGAGAGGAGGAACCAGGAGCAGACCAAAGGCAGCTGGAGAAAGGAGGGGCAGGAAAGGATGACAAGAAGAGGAGCTGGGAAAGGAGACCAAGGCTGTCTCAGAGCCTCCAGGCCAAGTCTACTTTATCACTGTGTGTTTTGGGCCCACTTCTACATGTGAATAACCCATCAGCAGAGCATCTCTTTGGCACAGGCCACTAATGAAGGGGCAACAGCCCCTTTCTGCCTCCCAGCATGGTCTGGGCACCAGCACCAGTCCAGCAGTTGTTCTGGAGGCTCACACCCTGGGGCCAATCATGATGGATGCCACACAAACAACTGCCCATGATCCTTTGAACACCAACAGCAAGGATATTGCTGGGGAAAGCACAGTAACATGATTGCCTCCACAAACTGTGTGGCCAGTAAAACAAAGTGAAAAGTATCCTCCCACCTTCCACAGGAGGCTTTGCTTCTCCAGATCCAAGAGAACTCAAAGTTCTTTTCCTAGTTCATATGGACAAAACAGCACTCCAGGACATTAGTCACCTCCTCCTACGTAGATGCTTGCATGGGAGTGACTAAATAATAGTTTCACAGGATCTGTGTCTCCCAGCAGATTGTAGAGGTCTCTGGTTGTCCAGCTCAGATGGAGATCTGCATGCTCTGGACAGCAGGAGTGTGTTTGAAGGAGGAGCCAGCAAGGGCTGCTACATTTCTCAGCAAACTTTCATCCCTCTAAAACGCTCCTCTGCAGAGGGACCAGTGCCCTTGAAGCCTTTTCAGATGCAGCAGTAGACCAGCAGGTCCAGGATGGGACCCTTCTGGAGGGACAAGTGGTGGCCCCAAGCTGCTCCTCAGACTTCTCACTGGGTAGGAGAGCAAGAGGATGGGAAGAGGGATTGCTCCTGTGAAATCACTCTGCAACAGTGCTCAAAGACCCCATGCTGGATCTGCAGAGCTGTGCATCCCAAAACCATCCACATGGACCCAGAACATTGTCCAGTCTGTGGTGACCAGCCTGGCTGGACCCTCAGCTGGTGGGAAGTACCCATGGAGCAGTGGTGAGCACTCCCAGGAAACAATGTCCTGGGCATGAGGGCAGCTGGCAGCAAATGAGTGTGTGGGCACAGCAGGACCTGCTGTGCTCGTTGCCAGAGCAAATTCCTGGGCTGTCATGAAGCTGCAATAATGAGCATGTTCACAGTTCTCATCTAATTAATGCTGTACCAGTGCTTCAGGAACTACCATTTTATGGCTTAGCCATAAAAGTTGACACTGTGTTAAAATGTGATTTGTGAGGACTCCCCTCTTACTTCCTTCCTCTCTAGTTATTTTACAAAATGGGCTGTATGAACTTATCAGACTTCCTACCTGTAACACCACCTTGGTTCCCTGAAAGATCATCTACTGAAGTCAATTGTTTGCATGAAGTGGCAATGACAGAGCAACAGCTGCCAGAGCCATCCTGTGTCCCCACCCCATAGCTGGTCCCGGCAGGTATCAAGCTGCTGCTCTGGCCTTGGGTGTGTTTGTTAGACCAAAAAAAGATGTTTAAAATTAGTTCTGGGAAACGGGGTTATCTGGAGATCAATATTTTATAGTCATGTCATTTAGGGAGATGAGTTTGCCTGATCAGGGGACAGGGCAGCTGGAGACAGCAGGGACAGCACCCTCAGCCATGCCACCATCCCGCAGCCCAGACAGATTTCTGGCACTGAGCTCTCATCTTTTACCCAGAGCCAAACAGCCCCAGAGCTGGGCAGAGTGCTGAAGGAAGGAGCTCTTCCCTCAGCTCAGACACTAACACGATGGGCTTGTCCCCAGGCCACAGAAATCAGGTTTTTTTTCTTGTACAAAAGCACAGGATTTATCTCCACGGTTCCCATGAGGACTTTGGCTTGCTGTGCCTCTGTCCCACACGTGGGCTCAGTGCTTGGACTGGACCACACTGCCCACGTCCACCAGCAAAGCAAGGGGCAGAATCCACTTTGTGCTGGGAGTACATGCCCAAGGGTGTCCAGTCCAACCCTCCCTCAGACCAGGAGTATCCCCAGCACCCAATCAGCTCAAACAGGCCTTGACCACTTCCAATGGGGAAGACCTCCTTCCTCCCTGAGGGCCTGTTTTTCCACTGTATCAGCCTTACAATGAAAGTATTTTTCCTGTTGTCCAAGCTAAAGGTCTGAAAGTTGTCACACCTTGTGGCTGTTGCCCCTTATTTTGTCACCTGATGCTGCCAAGAAGAATTTGGCTCCATCACCTTTGCAGCTGTCCTTTCCAAGGTTGTAGGATGCTGTTAGACCCCATCCCCCTCCATCCCTCTCCACGGGTCCGTGACCACTTCAGTAGCCTCTGTGGGACCCAGTCTGATTTCTCCACATCCCTCTTGAGCTGGTTGGAGGGAACAGGGTACAAAAATCAGATGCACTCATCCAAACGTGTAGTGTGGAGCGTGGGAGCTACATCAAAGAGCAAAGCACTGTTTGCCCAGCTTTGGGGATCAGCTTCCAGCACGTGAGCCCATTTGCTGCCCAGCTGCTGGTTTGCCCTGGACCAGGTTTGTCTGGTGCTCTGTGATCAGTCACTACTGTCCCCAGTTCCAGGAGCAGGAGGTTTCACCCACTTGTCATCTTTGTCTAGAAACACTGATCAGGAGAACGGGGCTGCTGCACCGATGAACTGACGCACGGGCTGGATGGAACTTTCCATGAGAAACACGTGTGTCCTGAAATAATCACCCTATTAGTTCAGGAAGGGACAAGAAATCACTCCTGAATGGCTCCTGTGCAAACACCCTGTCCCCAGTCCCCACCTGCTCCCACTTGGCTCTCTTCCCTCTTCTCCACCTCCCATTTCCTCACTCGCTGCCGAAGGATGGAGGCAGGGAAGAGGGGAAAGTCACAGATCTTTCCAAGGTGAGAATCCAGTTCATCCCCTCCAGCTCTGCCCGTGCCCTTTGCACACCTTGGGGTTACCCAAAGGGGTGGAGGATGCTGGTGGTGGGTCACTCTGGGGAGAAGCTCCTCCTTGTCCTCCCCATGTCACCACCCTGCAGGTCTGCCCAGCAACAAAGGGAAGTGTTTTTCCTCATCCTTTTCTCCAGCCCTCCCTCAAGGCAGGCCAGGAGTCAGCATGGTCTCTCTGCCTTCCCCAGCACTGGGGAATGTGTGAGCTGGGTGAGCCAAGTAAAAATTACCTAATGCAGAGAAGAATCAGAAAATGAGGGTCATAACAATGCTTCCCGAATGAGTTAGCAGTACCCAGGGGACCCTCACACTGCTGGATTTCCTGTCCTGGCAGCAGCCCAGATGAGCTTAGTTTATTTCCTTGACAGACAGCATCTGAGCCTGACTGGGGTTATTTTTACTCTGGAAATGTTTTATTTTCTCCTTCTTTGCTCCCCCGGATTTTTGTAGGAGCAGCATTGCTAACACCAGCCACAGAGGTTGGTGCCACTTGTCCTTACAGCCTCAACTCGGCTCTGGTGAGACCCCCACCCTGCAGTGTTGGGTCCAGCTCTGGGGTCACCAACACAAGAAGGACATGGAGCTGTTGGAGTGAGTCCAGAGGAGGCCATGGAGATGATCCCAGGGCTGGAGCAGCTGTGCTATGGAAACAGGCTGAGAGAGTTGGGGTTGTCCAGCTTGGAGAGGAGAAGGCTCCAGGGAGACCTTAGAGCACCTGAAGGAGCTACAGAAAAGCTGGGGAGGAACTTTGGACACGGGCTTGGAGTGACAGGACAAGAGGGAAGGGTTTCAAACTGAAAGAGGGGCAGTTTAGATGAGATATCAGGAAGAAATTCCTTGCTGTGAGGGTGGTGAGACACTGGCCCAGGTTGCCCAGAGAAGCTGTGGCTGCCCCATCCCTGGAAGTGTTGAAGGGCAGGTTGGATGGGGCTTGGAGCAACCTGCTCTAGTGGGAGGTGTCCCTGCCCATGCAGGGGGGTTGGGACTGGGTGATCTTTAAGGTCCCTTCCAACCCAAACCAGTCTGGGATTCTAGCTCTATGGTTCAGTTCAAGGACACAGCTGAGGTCATGGCTGGCTGCAGCTCCCCAGGCAGGACGACCCCCTGCACTGGGCAGTACTGGGCCAGGTACCCCCTGTCATGCTGTGGAGCCTCCCCTTGATTGCCCCAAAGGGCTTTAGGGACCCAGTCCCTGGGTCACTGTCTGGGAGGATAGGAGCCCTCAAAGACTTCTCTGCACCCTCCTGGTCCTCATCAAACGCAGAGGAAGCAGAAGTCCCTAAACAAGCTCAAACCAACCCCAATCTCCAGCCCCACTGTGCAGGCTGGTGTTCCCCTGGCAGGGCTCCGGGATGGATGGCAGCTTCTGTGCATCTTGGCCACCCCCTAAGGAGGTCAGTGTCCTCCTGAGGAGCCTTAATAACTTTCAGAGCAGGGTTGAGCAACCCAAGCAGCAAATCAGCTGTTTCACCAGGGCTGGGGAATTCTTGTGGCTTCAGTTTCAGTATGTCGCCGTTGAGCTATGTTTAGTCTGTGGCTATAAAGTAGCCTTGTTGCTATTCTGAGAGCATTTGTCTAATCAGGGGTCCAAGGAATTATTTTTCTCAGTAGAAAGTTATGTTTATTTGGATAAATTTATACTCCAGGATGGGTGTTGTGGAAAAGCCCAGTACAGGCTGTGCATTGCTGGAGCATCCACAACACTTCCCTGGATGCTGTGGGTGAGGAGCAGCACTGGTCCAGGGACAAAGCCCTGGTGAGGGACACCCACACTGCTCATCAGCTTCTCCCAGTCTGTCTGCAGCTGAGAGGTGCTTGGCAACTTGAGCAGTATTTTCCTGTAGCTGCTGTTTTCAGGACTTCACTTTGCTTTTCTAAATCACAGATGCCCCCAACGCTCTGGCTGCCACATTCAGAAGCTGGTGAAATCCTGAGCTGAGGGCACTTGCAGGGTGAAGGCTCATCACCTGGGACAGGTAAGTGATTTACCAGCCTCCCCAAGACCTTTTGGTTCTTCCCAACCTCCTCATGCCTGAGGGAGTGGTGAAACTCAGGACCTCAAGACGTTTTTCCCAGCAGTCTCAACCTTTTTCACCTGTGGGGTCATGGCTTTTTTTTGAACCTAATAAAGCACTCAGCACTTTCTGGTGATTATTCCCAAGTTTCAATCCTTTCCCCTGGGGAACTTTGTCTCGTGGCTGCCTTCAGCATGATGAGCTTCATCCCACTATTGACCCGAGAGCACCCGCGTCTCTCTGGACTTTACTCTGTTTGCACATGGCAAACACGGCTGAGTTGTGACCACTGGCAACTCAGCAACCACGGATTTTTAGCTTTGAGATCAGTCCTTGTTATCTGCCAAGATAAGGCCTGCTACTGCATCCTCCCCTCCTTGGAAGGCACCAGTTTCAGCATTGGGAAATTGCCTCTTGTCACTGTGGGAAACGGGCTTCAGGGTGAGCCTGACACAGGCAGTGGCTCCTGCTGCCACCACCCCGTGCCACCCACCACCTTCATGGCTTTGGTGCTGGTGGGTTGGGTGCAGGTAATGGCTTTTTCCTCTGCAAAAGGCCACTTCTCCCTCCCCAGGGCCATCTGGGAACGTCCTTCCAGCTGTCAGCAATTCAGGTTGGTTTGAGGCTGTGCCTCAAATTAGGCATTAGGAATACCCAATTCCCATGGTCAGTGCTCATCACGTTGGCATCAACAACTCGATGCCTTCACATCCCTTGCAGCCTGATTGGATCTCACCTTGGCATCTGATCTTGTGCTAAATAAGGACACTTCTGTCCCCCTTCTGCTCATGCTGTAAGCTCATTGCCCCCAGAACAGCCCCAGCAGCTCCCTGTCCCCTGATCCCCCCTGGAAAAGGAGCTGCTCAGGGCAGTGGGACTGTATCTCCATTCTGACCAATGTCCCCTCACACCAACCTCCCCCATGAGCTGGCATCCCCCATCCAGTTCCCATCCAGGTGCTCCCGAGTTTCTCACACCCTCCACTCTGCAGCACAAAGTCTTGGAGAAGATGGTACAGAGGGGAGAAAGCTGTGGTGTCCATTGCAGGCTCCATGATGAGACCTGTCCTGCTGCAGAGGGACTGACCATCCTGGCATTTCCACCTCCAGCCCCAGCCCTGCCTCTCCCAGAAGTCCAGCTCCTCCCAAGAACATGGGGATGGTGTTTGCAGAGTGACTCACACTAACCTGGCCCATGGCAATAAATTCTGTTACAGCCATAACCAGATTTCTGCCTCTCCCACAGGGCTATTCCCATTTTCTCCAGGGAGTCCCCCCAGGTCCCCCCATTTCTCTGCCTTTCACACCCACCAGTGCCTCTGTCCCTTGCTGGCACTGTCCCCGGGCAGGTCAGTGGTGGTTATTCCAAGCTGTGCACCAGATTCCTGCACTGTGTGTCCCACAGCAGCTCCAGCCTTTGCTGCCATACGAGCCAGACAGGCTCAGTCTGTTCACGAAAGAAAAGTTCAAGGGTTTGGATGCTCCTGGGCATCAACAATAACTACAGGAGGGTTTACTGGACCTGACATTCAAGGCACAGAGAAGGTGTCGAGCTGCCCCCAGGAAACCCCTCAGCTGTGTCCCCCCAGCGTGCTGCCCTGGGAGGAGTGGGAGGACAACCAAGTGACCCTGCAATGATGGTTTCCCAGCAGTGACGGCTGAGATGTGATGGAGAGAGCAGAGGGAGGACAAGAAAATCTGTGTCAAGGCCAGATATGAAGGGAAACTCTCCAGGCTGGGAAGGGGAGGAGATCACAGAATCATAGAATCATCAAGGTTGGAAAAGACCTCCGAGACCTTCAAGTCCAACTGTCAACCCAACACCACCATGCCCACTAAGCCATGACCCAAAGTGCTATGTCTACATGTTTTTTGAACGCCTCAAGGGAGGATGACTCCCGATGAAGGCTCTCTGCAGTCCTGGGAGAAAAAGAGGGCTCTGCCCTGGAGGAGCCAGCTGGGAACCAGCGCTCACAGGGAGGCTGCACCCACCCACTGGGTCCAAGGAGCTCCAGGGACGGTGACAGGGTCACAGCTGGGACACTGGCCCATGGGACTCAACCGCAGGGTGCCAGAAGCATCCCCAGAAGAACCACACAGGTGTCCCACCAACCCTTCTGCCTCCAGCCAACCTTGAGGGACCCCTCAGCTCTGCCTCGGTTTCCCCACCTGGCAATCACCTGCTGGTTGCTTAAGGAGGGCAGTTCCCCAGCAGAGATGGCATCTGCCAGGGACAGCTGTGCCTGGACGGGACTGCTGGGCCAGACCCACCACCTCCACCCCTGGGCATTGCCCACAGCACCTCCATGCCAGGCCACCCCACAGCCCTCTGACACCACAGGCACAGCTCTGAGCCACCTGAGGTTGACCACAAGCAGGTGACGGGCACAAGACATTTCAGCTCCCGACCACACCATGAAGGGCCTTTACAAAAGGTTTTCACCAGCCCCAGGACCAGCCGCAGCGCTGCCACTGCCAGAGGAGTAGCCACCCCACCAAGCCACACAGCCAGGACCTGAAATAGCACCACTGGGCTTTCAGTGGCTTCTTTTGGTGTGTCCCCAGAGGGACAGAGAGCTACACGAGGTCTCTCGTGTTTCTGGGCATCTCCATGCTCAGAGGTTCATGCCCCACTGTGTTCAAACAGTGACAGCTCTCCCTGGGAACAGCCTCATTTGGGGCAAAACTGTGTTCCTGCAGGACTACACCCGGGGCTGAGCTCAGGAGCATCTGGCAGCTGCTCCCTCACAAAATACAGCTCAGAAATTCCCACAACCAGAGTTTCCCATCTTTAGCTGTGCAGGAACAGGATTTCACACTCCTCGGTGTAGCCCGGCTCTACCAGTGCCGAGAAACACGCCACGAAGAAAAGGCAGCTACAAGAAATGATATTCTCCTTTTATTTACCTACGACCATGACAATGTATTTTTGGCAGCTGCAGAGATGCCTCGCACTGTCAGCTGGGGCAGGCAGCCCGTCCAGCTCAGCCAGGGTCTCAAAACACACCATGGTTCTCCAGAGTAAGGAGAGCGTCTGATTCACGGAGCTGCTCTTCTCCATCACCAAACTCTCCGTCGTCAGGGCATGACATATACACCCAGGCTCCCCCAGCGGCCCGCTGCCAGGGAACATGTTTTCATCAGATAAAACCTGCTAACTTAGAAAACGCTGAACGCACTCAGAAAAAAAAAATAAAAATAAAAATGAAAGGCATCCACTCCGCCGGAGAACTCCGCCGTGACACACACAAATATTGCACTTGTCATTTCAGAACGGGAAAGGACACGAGGATTTCCTATTACATGGCAATGCGTCCAGCTACAGGAGGTCAATAAATAAACCAGGGGTGGGAGCTGGAGGCTTGCACGCCTCCGGCACTGGGGAAGGACCCGGCGCTCACCGCGAGCGAAGGAAGCGCCGGGATCCCGCGGGAGAGCTGCTTCGGGGGAGCCGGGAGGCATCGCCGGCACGGGGAAGCACAGCAGCATCCAGCGGGGCTGGTCCAGTTCCCAAGTCTTTTATTCCGGGGAAGATGTTCATGGCGGTGCTGTGGTCCCCTTGCCGGAGCCCTGCACAAAAGTTCTCCTGGCCAAGTCGGGATCACTCGTTGCCTTCCCAGCACCACTCGCAGCTCGGGCGCGTGCTTCACAGTAGTCTCGTGGGAGCTTCTCTCCTGGCTAAAATCCACGCCGGTGTCACCCCCGGAGGCGTCGTACCAGCAATGGTGAGACAGGGCGATGGAGCAGTACCAGACTGCTTGGCTTGTTGGTCCCCTCGGCCTCATGCTCGGTGCCATCAGCTGCCCCACACCCATCTGCTGCAGGAATATGGCTTGGGGGCACAGAGGGCAGCGGGAAGGCACGCTCCCCCCGTCCCCTCCGCCGCCCGATTTCATGTAAACACACAGCTCCCAGCATGCCCCGAGAGAGCCCTTGGGTCTACAGCGGGGAGCTGGCTTTCTTCTGGTTGATTATGTCTAAGTACAAGTCAGAGCGGAGGAAGCGGGGGTAGGAGTCCTTCTCCATGAGCCCATAGATCCTCTTCTGTGCTAGGTCAAAGCAGCTGCGGGTGATGTTCTGCAGGTTCTCCTTGGTGTGCTCCCGCGTGTAGGAGTCCAGGTTGACCTGTGGGCAGAGAGACCAGCACTGGTAAGAGGCTCCATGGGCAGCTGCCATGCCCTGGAGCCTCACACCAGCAGGGAAGACAGCTCTCACCTCCTTGCAGGACTGGATGGCAATGTACTCAGCAAAGATCTTCTTGGCTTTGGAGACCATCTTGGACTGGGATTTGATCTTCTTGAACTCCTCACAGGCCAGCCAGAACTCCAGGTTCTCCTCGCTGAACTCAGTGCGCAGGAAGGCCCTGAAGGCAGCGAGTCCATCTGCAGGGACAGACACACATGTCTACTCTCAGCTCACCAGTGGAGAACAGCCCCATGAGACCCTCAGCCCAGCAACCTTGCAAAGGTGGCACCTAAACTACCTCCCAGCCCTGTCCCCTAAAAAGCCCCCGAGAGCTGTTGTGCCAAGCAGGCAGTGACAGCGTTGCCAGCAGAGGCACAGCAATATGAGCCACCCATGTGCTGAATCCACAGTTCTCAGCCCAGCTGCATGCACGTAGACCTGGGAGAGGGAGGCTGGGATTGGAGCAGGGGCAGCAATGGGGAGAGGACCCCCCTATGGGGACTGGGTGTAAGACATGACCACAATGTGGGGTGACCCCGCTGTGACATAAAAGAAGTGGAATGGGCTAAAGCAGCTCCTGCTTCATGGACCCACTGCCCAGCTTAGACATGAATCCCTGCCTTTTCCTCCCCGGTCCCTATCCCAAAATTCCCCCCTGGGCCAGGCAGGAGCAGAAAGGCTGCAGGCAAGGGGCAGCCACATTTCTCATTGTCTACCCCCAAACACCAGAAAGGATTAACATAGGAAATCCCAGCTTTATCCATGCACGTGTCTGGACATTCCCCGAGCAGCGAACGGAGGTGGAAGGGATGGGCAAACACTTACATTTGTGCAGCAGCAGCTTCTCCAGGGAGTCCCCCCACTTGAGAGCTTCCTCGGGAGTGGGTCTGCGGGAGAAGGACAGTGTGTTGGCAAAGCCAAGCTGCCAAAGCCGCGTTCGCTGCCTGCCAGGATGCAGCACGGGCAAAACATTTCCAGATGGTAAAGGAATCCCGTGTGCCCCAGCAGGGCTGGCTCCCACATCTGCACCAGCGTCGCTGGAGCACCCATGGGCAGAGCCAGGCAGCACCATGGTGGCTCTGCTGGACGGAAACTTCTGCCTTTATTCAGGCAGGAAGAAATTCCGACATAAAAAGGGCTGTGTGGGCAGTGCTGCCACTCGGGGTGTCTGAGCAAGAACTGGAAAAGGAAATGTCTGGGAGGCTGCGGGACAGTGGGATTTCAGCTGCCCAGCTCTAGCAGCAGGATAAGCTGCTGGGCAATGAGAGTGGGGAAGGCTCGTCTCTGGCTGCTGGAGCATCTCCAAAGCCAAGTGGTTTTTCAAACCATCCTCCAGGCAGTTCAGGTTTCCCATCCAGGCACCGGGAGAAAGCAGCATCAGGGGAAATTTCCAGCCTGAGCTGCTGCTGTGCCGCCTCCCGGGCAGGGACCTCCCTCCCACCCAGGGGGGAATTTTTAGAAAAACAAACGTTTTTACTGCTCCTGCAGATGCAAAAACTGTTTGTCCACAGCTTCCCCAAGCGGGGTGTCCCCAGCCTCCCTGGAGGTGACGCTCAGCCCGACTGCAACTCGTCCCCAAGCCCCCCCACGTCCCCCAGCCCCGCACCACCCGCTCGCAGCACTTACTTCAGCGATTTGAGGACTTTGTCCAGCTTGCCGGAAGGGTTGACCCCAGGGGACTCATTCCGCCGACGAAAAATCCCCAGCCGGTTCTTCATGTCCTTGGCTCTAGAGGGAAAAGCAAGTTTGAGCAGGCGGGCGAGGGCTTGGGGGAAGGACCCCCAGCACCCAGGGGTCACACCAGCAGCCTCATCCCGTGCCCGGCACCTACTCCTTCATGGTGTGCCGGCGCTGCAGGCTGCCGTTGTGGGGCCTCTGGACACCCAGCAGCATCTCCGCGTGAAACTCCAGGGGCTGGGGCTTGGAAAGGTCACGGAAAAAGGGCATGGCTGCTGGGACAGCCCGGGCAGCAGGCACCGGCGCGGCCAGAGGCTCGGGCGCTCTGACTCCGGCTCCGTGCCACGCTCCCGCCCGGCGCGGCCGGCGCGGAAGTGGGAGGGTTGGGCTTTGGAGGAGGTTTTAAATGCGGAGTGGGGAGACGGAGGCAAGTGTGAGTAAGGGCTGTGTCAGCCCCGCCGCTAATCCGGACAGCTCCAGCGTTGCTGGGGAAACTCGAAGAAAAGTGGAAAAATCAACGCCGAGGGTGGATAGTGGGGCCTTTCAGGAGACTGAGGGAAAATAATCGTGGTGGAGAAAATAATCGCAGCGGGGATTTACGAGGCTATTTTTAGAGCGCAGGCGTCCGGGGAAGGCAACGCAGCCTGCGGGAGGGCTGAGAGGGGTTGGGAGCTGAGAGGGACAGCAGCGTGTCGCACTATCCCCCCCACGGGGACAGGGCTGGAGCCACGGGTGACCTGCTGGTGCTCACACTTCTCTGGTACCAACCCAGGACAGCCATGGGGACATCTGCATGGCAGGGGAGCGGGGGGGACAGGCAGTACGTGGCACAGAGGGGTGCTGGGGCACAGACACCTCTCGCCGTCACCCTGCACGGGTGCACGGGTCCCCATTCCACTGTCCCTGGACAGAGAGACTGACATACACCCAGACACAGGGCTTCCGGCTCCCCCAGAAAACTGCCACCAGGACAAGGAGGGACATAGATTTTTGGCAAGTGCCAGGGGACAGTGGGACCCCCCAGTCCAGCCCCAGCCTGGCCCTGGCAGGGGTTCCCAGGGGCCAGGGCGGGGGGGGCAGGAGGTGGAAGAGGTGCCGCGTGAGGCCAGGCGTGGGCAATGCTGCCCCCTCGTGGCACAGCCCCTGCATGACAACACAGCACAGGGGACACGCAGAGTGGCATGCGATGCTCATCCTGCACCCCTGCTGGAGGTGCCACCAAGACCCCAGGGTGACATGGCCAGGCCACCCCCTGCTACCTCCCATGGTCCAACACCTGTGGGTCTACACGAGGACCCTTGGAGGAGCCACCTCTGCCTGACCAAGCCATGCCCAGGACATCAGAGGGATGCCAGGCAAGAGTGTCCCCGTCCTGTCTGGACCCACAGCTCTCCCCAGTCCCAGGAGGGTAAAATCATAGAATCACTGAATAATTTTGATTGGAAAACACCTTTAAGATCATCAAGTCCAACCGTTAACCCAGCCCTGCCAAGGCCACCACTAAACCATGTCCCTCAGCACCACAACTACATTGCTCTTTAATCCCTTCAGGGACTCCACCGCTGCCCTGGGCACCCTACAGCAATCCATTGGAAAAAAAATAGCTGCAGCAACTCCAGGACTCAGTCCTGCAAGGTGCTGAGCACCCTGAGCCATGCATGGGTTTCAGAGGGCAATCGCACCCCCCCAGTCCCTGGTGCTGTCTGCACCCTCATGGGGGGCTCAGGCAGTTTAATTGCCTTTGCATCGTCTGGGCTGTGGTCCCAGCAGGACACACGTCCCTCTGCTGCCAGCTGCCAGGCACTGGCTCTGCACTAACGTGGGAAAGGAGGATCCAAACACAGAGCCTCAGGCTCCAAACACCATCTGCCTCCCATTACCACGCTGCCGGCAATGCTGGCAGCTGAGGACCAGCCACCACACCGGACAGGTCACCCCACGCAGCCCCCAGCCCCAATGTTAGCAGTGTTCCCTGTTCAGTAAGAGCCGTGCAGCTCTTCCAGCCCCGTGTGTGTCCCCAGCACACGTGCACAACACCAGCCAGCTGCAGCGAGAAGCTCTGCCACACAGCAGGCTCTGGGGCTGGCAGGTGACAGCACCTAAGGATGTCCCCCAACTTAAAACCTGCTGCTCCTCTTGCACGCACTTGGAAATTAATAGCAAGGGGCACAAAACCAGACTGGGGCAACTGTGGGCTCAAAACAACCCCCAGCCGTGGGCACACAGAGCCTCCAGCCATGGGGACACAGAGCCTCCAGGCATGGGGACACAGAGCCTCCAGCCATGGGGACAAGCAGCCCCAACCGTGGGCACACACAGCCCCCAGCCGTGGGCACACAGAGCCTTCAGTTATAGGCACAGCCTCCAGCCACGGGGGCACACAGCCCCCAGCCATGGGCACACGCAGCCCCCAGCCATGGGTACACAGAGCCCCCAACCATGGGCACACACAGCCCCCAGCCATGGGTACACAGAGCCCCCAACCATGGGCACACACAGCCCCCAGCCATGGGCACACACAGCCCCCAGCCATGGGCACACAGAGCCCCCAGCCATGGGCACACACAGCCCCCAGCCATGGGCACACAGAGCCCCCAGCCATGGGCACACGCAGCCCCCAACCATGGGCACACACAGCCCCCAGCCATGGGCACACGCAGCCCCCAGCCATGGGCACACACAGCCCCCAACCATGGGCACACGCAGCCCCCAGCCACAGCTGATCTGCGATATAAAATGCTACAGCAAAAATAATGTTTCATGAAAAACTGCTAGTTTCTGTCCACCCCTTCTAAAGCCACCCCTCCAAAGTGATCTGTACCCAGTGACCCGGCACGGCCATGAGGCCACAATCTAATCTCATCACCCTGCGCCACTCCCAAACCATCCCCTGCAAAGCACATCACCGTTCCCCGCAGGAAGCTCAAGTCCTACCTTTCCAGGTATTTTTCGGAGAAGTCCACCATGGCGTGGTACATGGGAGAGTGCCGGCAGAGCGGTGCCGGGAGAGGAGCCGAGTGCCAGACCCCGGCCACTCGCACCATAAATACTCCCAGCAGATGGCTGGCAACCCGGCAGCGCAGCCAATAGCCGGCCGGTGCGATGCCGAGAGGCTCCCAGCGCATCCGCTGCTGCCTCAAGGTGAGGAGAAAAACCCTCCCTGCGTCCGCCCCTGACCCCGCTTTGCCGGGGGGGGGGGACACGGCTGAGCCTCCCCCCGCCAGCCCGATTCCCCCGGCTCAGCACCGCAGCAGGGATGGGGGGACGTCCCCGCTGCAGATCACCAGGGATTCGTTTTAATTTCAAATGTTGCGCGGGGAGGGGGAAATAATAAAAGAGAGCTAAAAATATCCAACTGCGGCTGTGAAGCATGTGGGACAACAGTGCCTCTCGCCGGCACGGGCAGCCGGGGCCTCGAGGCTTTACACGCAGCCACACGCACGGCCCCTCACGCAACGTGCGGCTTCTCCACCTGCCCCGAGACACGTGAAGCAGGGAAAGACCCATCCCGAGCATCCCTGCAGCCCCAGCACCCCACTGGATCCAGTGCTGCACAGCTGGAGGTGGCTCCTTCCAACACACCCTGGATCAGCCCTGCCGCTGCCGTTGCTCCCACCCAGCTGCAGCTGCACTGGTGGGAAGTGAAGGCCATGGCCACCTCGTCCTTGCCCGGTCCCACTTTTTGGCACCCAAAAAGCCTTATTAGCAGATATGGCTGCAAGTGTCCCTCACCATCCCCACACTTGGTGCTCCCAAACTGCAACGTGCTGCCAGGGCTGGAGGCCATCAGACGGTGGGAAACCTCATCATTCCTCCCCAAACCTCCCCATTCCTCCCCCCAGAATGAGGCCAGCAGGACAGAGGCCCCAGCTCACATTTCACCACTTACATGTCCTCTCCCTGAACCTGGAGCTGCTGGAACAGAGCTTTGCTGGCACCAGGGAAGGTTTTCTCCCCATGCCAGTGGCTCCTTCACCCCCTCTGTCAGAGCAAGGCAAACAGGGGCTGCTCCCAGCTGGGCTGTGCCTTGCCCCTCGCCCATGTCCCACCCTCCTGCCCAAAAATCATAACTCCCCATCAGAAGTGAGACCTTAATTCATGTCTCTCTTTGCTGCTTCCTGCCCAGCAAAGCTTGGGGGAACATGATAGGGAGCCCCACGGGCTGCCTGGACCAGTGGGGCTCAGCCAAGGTGTTTGGCCATGGCAAACAGCCCTAGTACACTCTGACACCACCAGGATGTGACACTTACAGGTTCCTGCTCCGTTTCTTGAGGGAGGTCTCGTCCCCTTCGTCACAGCTGCATTCGGCGTCAGCTCCGCTCAGCTGGGGGGGGACAGAAAAACAGCATCTGTATCATCACAACTCCAAGTGTCACCAACCAGCACTGCCAGCATCCCCTGCAGTCCCTGCACCCACACAGCCCAGAGCCATGACATCCACAGGGCTCCTTCCCCACAGCCACAGCTGGCTGTGGCAGTGCAGTAGGACAAGTTCTGGCCTCCTCCCACCCATCCCATGCCACCTCCAGCCCATGGTATCCCTGGAGCATCTAAAGAGACACCACAGCTGGTGTTTCAGGTACCACTCCAGGTTCAAGACACTGACAGTGGTACCTCCAATGGGGAAGACACTCGCATCCCCATCCCTGATGCTTTTATTCCTGCAGTCCCAGGTGGGCACAAGGACCCATCCCAAGCCTGCAGAGAACTTTGCACCCCCAGAACCAGGCTCTGTAACCCTCACAGTAAAGGAGTTCTTCCTCATGTTGAGGTGGAACTTCCTGTGCTCAAGTGTGAATCTATCGCCCCTCGTCCTATCACAGGGCACAAGTGAAAAGAGCTTGTCCTTGCCTTCCTGATGCTCATCCCTCCTGTATTTATAAACATTAATTAGATCCCCCCTCAGTCTTCTCCTCTCTGGACTGAAAAGCCTCAGGTCTCTCAGCCTTTCCTCATAAAGCAGGTGTTCCAGTCCCTTAATCATCCTCATAGCCTCTGTTGGACTCTCTCAAGTAGATCCCTGTCCCTCTTGAACTGGGGAGCCCAGAACTGGACACAATACTCCAAGTGAGGTCTCACCTGGGCCAAGTAGAGGGGGAAGAGAACCTCCCTCAATCTGCTGGACACACTCCTCCTAATGCACCCCAAGATACCACTGGCCTTCTTGGCCACGAGGGCACATTGTTGTCCCATGGATAACTTGTTGTCTACTAGGACTTCAAGATCCTTCTCCACGGAGCTGAACTTCCAGTTCAGCCATAATGGAATCCTATATCACAGCAGCTTTCAAGTCTGAGGAGCAGTCTCGGGGGGGCTTACTACAGCCATTCCTGAATGAGACTGTGGAAGCTGCTCACAGCTGGCTGCCCAATCCCTGGAAGTGTTCCAGGTCAGATTGGATGGGGTTTGGAGCAACCTGGTCTAGTGGGAGGTGTCCCTGCTCTTGCAGGGGGGTTGGAACGGGATGATCATTAAGGTCCTTCCAACCCAAACCAGTCTATGATTCTACGATCCAGCTGGACCCCACACCAAGCTCAACCAGGGGCTGCCGGGCGCTTGCCAAGATCACCGCCATGTGGCTGTGCCGTGGGAACCTGCTCCACAGCCCCACGGCCCCAGGCTCTAGGCTTTGGACACTTCCTTCCATTCTGCGCCCGGGTTTCCGGAGTTTATCGGCCCCAAACAATGCAGCCCTTGCAAAGCACCTTCCCCGAGCAGATAGAGCCCCGGCGGGTGGGCTGGCCAGGGCGACACGCAGCCAGAGCACGTTTCCTGCCATTGTCCAGAGAGGCTCCACCGAGCTCAGGGACAAAAGGCAGCAGTGGGGCTTGCCTGAGGAGTCCCTGTGCTCCTGGCCACAAAATGGTCTTAAAACAACCACCTCCCAGCTCCCACCATGGAAAGGAGGGAGCAGGGAGGCACACTAGGCACCACAGTGTTAAAAGGGCCAACAAAATGAGCCCCTCTGAGAGGGTTCCAGAGGAGACAAAAAAACAAGTACCTTGACACTGGCCCAGGTTGCCCAGAGAAGCTGTGGCTGCCCCATCCCTGGAAGTGTTCAAGGCCCAGTTGGATGGAGCTTGGAGCAACCTGGTCTAGTGGGAGGAGCCAAACCAGTCTGTGGTTCTGTGCTTCTGTGATGGACACTGTGACCCTGCTGCTGAGGCCACCAAGTGCAGGTATCGCCAGTTCTCGGCAGTTTGGTGGGATTCATAGGGGAATTGTACATCAGTGCTGCTCCAGAAACCTTGGGGGGTTTCATCAGACTAGTTCAAAGGCACAGCCCAACAAAAGTCCTTCCAAAGGGTGGGCAGGGGATGGCAATAGCCCAAAAAACCCGTGTATGCTGTGGCCCAGCCCCATGCCCAGCTCCACTGTGGCTCCTCAGCAGCTTTGGCTCCTCCACAGGCAGCTGGAGAGACAGGACCATGGGAGCAGGGATGGGGTGCCATGGAAGAAGCATGGGGATGCTATGGGAGCAGGGATGGGGTGCCCAGGAAGGATACCGGTAGGGGGTCAAGGCCAGACAGAACTGCTGTAGGGCTGGAAGCAGGAGCACCAGGAGGTCCAGCAGCCACCCTGCTCTCACCACCAGCACAGGCTGCCCCAGGCCCTGCTCCAGAAAAACCTGGCCTCATCTCCACCAGAGCAGTTTGATCCAGGAGCTTGGTTTGCCCCTGCTGAAAAACATCGTCCCAGATCAGCCCAGAGAGCACAGCTCGGGGGGTCTTGGTGGCAGGAGCAGGGGATGTTCACCGAGTTTCTCTCCAGCAGCAGAAAGACTCTCTCCCTGTCTCCGGAACTGGGAAACATCCTCCCAGGAGCCTCCTCACTGGCAGCCCTAATGAGACACTGTCACCAGGCACTGCCACCACCTCCCCTGCATCTCCACTGGGCAATGCAGGTGTCCCTGCCACAAAGGTGTCCCTTCTTGATAGGATCTGGGAAGGCTCTGAACCCCTCAGCCCATAATTGCTAGCATCAGCCCCCAAGAGATTTTGGGCTACCCTTTTGCACTGCCACCCCATCTGACTGCCTGTCAGACTTGCAAGAGCTCTCACCAGCTGGACGGGGACCCCAAGCACAAAAAGTGCTCCAGGGGACAGCATCAGAGGAAGCTTCTGAAGCAGCATGAGCCTGGCAGTGAGAGGTTAACCCCCCCACGGGTTGAACACCATCAGCTGCCCTGCCTGGTGATACTCAGGGCTCTATACCAGCCACTGGGGAGCAGCACAGAGTGTGGTCCTGTGCTCTGCAAGGTGGTGCCCAGCAGCATGACATGGTCCTGAGCCACATAATGTGGTTCCTGAGCTGTGCAACGTGACCCTGAGCCATGTCCCGTGGTCCTGAGCCAAGCAGAGCAGCACCCACAGCCACCAGCAGAGATGAAGCTGGCAGGAGCCTGGCTGGGCAGAGCAGGGTGCTGGGCCAGGGAGGAGGGGGCAAGCAGTGCTTCTCCCCCACAGCCTCTGCAATGGGACATGGGCTCCTGTCAATATTCATCACACAGAAGCACAGCTGAGGCCAACTCTGTGCTGGGGGGCACCAGGAGCACCCCAGCAGCCAGTCCCACCATCCCAGTGCAGAGCTGCTGCTGCAGGGACCCCGGGCTCCTCTGCACGGCGGGGCCAGACATCACTGCTGGCATCACCCCTCTGCTGGGACGGGCCCTCCACAACAGCCAGAGCCCTGCAAGGGGCTGGCACGGGCAGAGACCACACTGCTCCTGGCATCCCCACTGCTCCTGGCATCCCCAGCAGAGCAGGGACACAGTCACTGGAGGCCCTCGGGGCCCAGCTTCCCCCTGTCCCTGTCACTGTGAGCAGACCTCTGCAAGTGCAGACACCCAGGTGCACCTCTCCCTCCTGTCTCAGCAGGACATTTGTGGAAGAAATTCTTTAGTGTGAGGGTGGTGAGACACTGGCCCAGCTTGCCCAGAGAAGCTGTGGCTGCCCCATCCCTGGAATGTTCAAGGCCAGGCTGGATGGGGCTTGGAGAAACCTGGTCTAGTGGAAGCTGTCCCTGCCCATGGCAGGGGGCTGGAACTAGATGATTTTTCAGGTTCCTTCTAATCCAAACCAGTCTGGGATTCTATAACATGGGATTCTGTAGGATCTGGACACATTGGTGGGAGATGCCCACCCCTAGCACCAGCACACTGGCTCTGGCTGACAACCCCTGGGTGCTAAACATCTCCCAGAGCTGTCGGCCAGTGGCAGGGACCTTCACAGCCCCTCAGATGCCAGCTTTGCTGTGGCCCTTGAGAGAGAGGCCCCATGCCAGGACACCTCCACCACAGAACTCCCCCAACCCCATGGCCAAGCAGGAGCCACGTACCTTCCTGTGGCCAGAGAACAGCAGGGTGAGCTGGTGGATGGAGCCACCATTTTTGGCAAGCTCCTTCTTGAGGGTCCTGGGGGAGGGCAGGGCCCAGTGGCCCTTGGTGCCCTGGCTGTCAGAGCAGTTGAGGGTGGTGTCAGAGGTGAAGCAGTGGCTCTTGGCCTCCTGCAGCAGGCTGCCCTCGCTGTGGGTGCGGCGCCGCAGGGAGCTCTGCACGCTCAGCGTGTAGATGGGCTGACAGCCCGACGTCTCGATCATGCTGCTGCGCTTGGCCTCGTTCCTCTCCAAGTAGTGCTCATCGCTGTCCTCCTCCTCATCCTCCTCATCTTCCTCCTCATCTTCATCCTCCTCCTCCTCCTCGCCGTCGGTGGTGCTGCTGGCTACGCCCGCCGCGCTCTGGCTGAAGGTGCTGTCGAGCCGCAGCTCGGGGATGACGAAGGCTGGCAGGGAGCTGGGCTGCTCCTCTCCCTTCATGGTTCCCACTGGCTGCTTTTCCACCAGGAGAGGACCCTGGGTGGCTCCCAGAGCCTCCCAGGACTCAGCCAGAGCTGGTGCTTCTGTGGCCAGAGGAGCATCACTCGCTGGTGCCTTCCCATCCGCCGAGTGCATCTGCCCCGGCTTCTCAGCGTCTGTCTCCAGCATCTGCCCATAAGAGAAGATGAAGAAGGATGAAGGCAGAAGCACCCCAAATCTCTCTGGCCAGTTTCCTGGGGAGCCTTCTCAGCTCCTAACACCCCAGCCACAAGGCTGGCATCAATTTGTACAGCCCTAATGGTCCTCTGGTGGGGTGGGACAGCATCGTCCCCACTTCGCCCATCACTCCCACAGCACCCAGTCCTGGTCCTGAGCCCTGGAGCACTGCATTCCCCCACCAGCAGTGAGCTGGTGGCTACAGGAGTGGGATCATAGAATCATAGAATCCTAGGGGTTGGAAGGGACCTCGAAAGATCATCTAGTCCAACCCCCCTGCCAGAGCAGGGTCACCTAGAGCACATCACATAGGAACGCATCCAGGTGGGTTTTGAATGTCTCCAGAGAAGGAGACTCCACAACCTCTCTGGGCAGCCTGTTCCAGGGCTCTGTCACTCTCACAGTAAAAAAATCTTTTTGGATATTCACCTTGAACCTCCTATGCTCCAATTTGCACCCATTACCCCTTGTCCTATCACTGGTCATCACTGAGAAGAGCCTAACTCCATCTCCCTGACACTCACCCCTTACATATTTGTAAACATTGATGAGGTCACCCCTCAGCCTCCTTTTTTCCAAGCTAAAGAGACCCAGCTCCCTCAGCCTTTCCTCATAAGGGAGATGTTCCACTCCCTTCATCATCTCTGTGGCTCTGCGCTGGACTCTTTCAAGCAGTTGCCTGTCCTTCTTGAACTGAGGGGCCCAGAACTGGACACCCAGCCACCCAGCTCCCACCTCCAGCACCCAGCAACACTGGTGGGTTTGGAGGAAACCAGGGGGCTGGTGGTGGTGGCTTGGCTCCAGCTGCGGAGGCAGAGTGAGTAACATCATCCTCAGCCTGATGGCTCCCCCAGCCCCCTGGGAGCTGCTGGTGGGCTCAGGCCTGCACAGATCTTCCCCAGGAGAAATCCAGCAGCTCTCGTCTGGCAGCTCCAGCCCCTCCTGCCCCACCTCAAGTATTGTGGCCAGTTCTGGGGTCCCCAACACAAGAAAGACATGGAGCTGCTGGAGGGAGTCCAGAGAAGGCCATGAACATGATCCAAGGGCTGGAGTAGCTCTGCTCTGGAGACAGGCTGAGAGAGTTGGGGGTGTTCAGCCTGGAGAAGAGAAGGCTCCAGGGAGACCTTAGAGCACCTTCCAGTGCCTGAAGGGGCTCCAGGAAAGCTGGGGAGGGGCTTTTGACAAGGACATGGAGTGATGGGATGAGAAGGAACAGTTTTAAGCTGAAACAGGGGAGATTTAAGTTGAGAAATTAGGAATAAATTCTTTGCTGTGAGGGTGGTGAGACACTGGCCCAGGTTGCCCAGAGAAGCTGTGGCTGCCCCATCCCTGGAAATGTTCAAGGGCAGGTTGAATGGGGCTTGGAACAACCTGGTCTGGTGGGAGGTGTCCCTGCTTGTGCAGGGGGCTTGGGACTGGGTGATCTTTAAGGTCCCTTCCAACCCAAGCCAGTCCATGGTTCTGTGATTCTATGATTATTAAATGCAGGAGGGAATCTCCGGGTTCTGCCCATCTGCAGGTTGTCCAAGCTCAGCCTCCCTGAGCCCCACAGTCCCCAAGGCTACCCTGCTGTGCCTGTGCAGACATGGCCCTGCCAAACCACACTGCTCCTACCAGCCCCTTGTGGGTTCTTGAAGCCTTGGGGGCTGGTTTTTTTTTGCCAGCTTTCCTCTGCAGCTGGGAAAGGCCTGAGCAAGCTCTGCCCTTCCAAAGAGAAAAGCCAGGAGGAGCCCAAGGGAAAAAACCTCCATTGCCCAAAGCCTGTCTGAGCCAACACGGCAAAACCAGCTCAGCAGGGGAGAAAGACCAAAGCAGAGAAAAATCCTCCCTCCAGAAAGCAATTCCCACCTAAGCAGACACTGCAGGGCTGGGGCAAGGATTATGATTCTGGACCAGCCCCAGGTAACGAGTCACCCAGGAAAAACACCACTGAGCCCCCAGTTAAGATCCAAGCATTTTCATGAACCCAATGGCAACCAGAAAGCTGGAGTTAACAAAGCCACAAGCTCTCTAAAAAATGGGTTGAGTTCAGCTTCAAAAAGAGGAGCAGCCCTGGGAATCCACCCATCCAGCCTCGCATCCCATTGGGAAGATGCACCCATGGAGCAGACCAGGGCTGTATCCCTGTGGTGGTCCTGGCTTGTGATAGCAGAGCCCTGCAAGCCCCCCTGGGACAGCCAACCTGCTGCTACACATCTCCTCACCCTGCAGAGCCAGTGGACCCAGATCATAACCCAGCACCAGACACCACCAGGAGCTGGACACAGATGTCAAGCTGCAAAAGCTGCTGCCATCCCCAGGAAACTGCCCAGGAGGTGTCCAAGCCCCAACTATGGCACAGACTGCTCTGCAGAGAGGGGACAGCACAGAGACCATGGGGCACCCAGCAGCACCCACTGGAGCCAACAGCTCCAACGAGCCAGCCAGATCTCCAAAAACACAGTTGGGCTCAGCACCATGGCCACCTGCCTCCAGGGCAGCATGCAGAGGAGCTCATCCAGCTCTGCCAGTGCCCAGTCCTTGTATCATCCCCAAAGGACCCCCTTACACCCGTGAGGACAAGGAGAACCTGCTCTGTCCCCTGCCACCCTGCCACAGCACTGGCAGCGACTCAGCACCATGAGCCTTACACTGCCCAATGAGCCTGAAGACTAACACCCAGAGACTCTCTGTCCTAGGCCCCATCAGCAACATCTGCCTCAGCCCCCAAAACAGCTGGATTGGGTGGGGAGCACAAAGCCAACGCTCAGTTTACCCCGTCCTTGGGGCTGTTTCTCTCCCCCATGGCAATTTCTTGCAAAAGGGGAACGTTTCCAGCCTTGCCGTGCAAGGATGCTATTTGCACCAGTGTGTGTTTGAATGATGCTGTTTATTTGTATTGCAATCACTGTCATCATTATTTCATGAAATAATTAGAGGAAAAACCCACACAAGCCTCAATCCACTCCCTGCAAACCCCCCTCCCCCTCCCCAGCAGCTCCCTATCTGTCCAGTCCTTCTGCTTAATATTGTTGGTTGCCTGCATCAGATAAGGCCCTAGAAGGAAATGAACAGGCTCCTTTAAAACGAGAGACATTTGGGGATTAAATTAAATCCCCACACTAATTCAATCAGAGGTTGCTGCTCCTCAGTGGCATGGAGGATCTGAGCAGGAGCCTCTCCGCCGGGTGAGGTTTCCATCTCAGGGCTGTGAAATCCTGTCCTCACAGCAAGGGTCTGAGCTCTGCTCAATGTCACCTGATGGTGGGGAAGTGATGGGGCAGGCAGTGATGCCACCAGGGCCAGCCAACAAGCCTGCTGGTGGCTGGAGACACCAGGGACTTCACCAGCACAGAGCCAAGGGCCACCTTGCTGTGCAAAGCTGATTTGGGCCAGTGGGGACAGGGATGTGACCAGGTTTCCTTCTCACCATCATCATGGCCAAGGGACTGCTGGAGGAGGTGGCAGGTGGAGGGAGTGCTGCTGCTGTCTGAGCAGGGTGGTGCAGGGGACATCTGTCCTTCCACCTCAAGGGCTCATCCAAAACACACTGTGGTCTCACCACAGCACGGGTTCCTCTCCCTTGGCCAGCAGAAATAGCTCAGGAGCCAGTAGCCAACATCTGGATCTCCTTATCCCCAACACATTGGTCTCACTGTTTTCAACATCTGAGTCTCCTTGCCCTCAACATCTGGGTGTCCCTGTCCTCAATATGTGGGTTTCCCTGTTCTCAGCATCTGCATCTTCCCATCTGCAACATCTGGGCCTTCCTGTCCTCAACATGTTGGTTTTCCCATTCTCAACACCTGTGTCTCCCTGTCCTGAACCAGGAAGGCCTCGGGGCTTTACTACATCCACCATGGAGGACCTCACAGTTCACTGTTCCAGTTTCTATCTTAGACTAAGTAGCCAAGGCAGCTTGTCCCAAGGCAGGGAAGAGAAAGTAGAAGAGGGAGCTGCCCCCAAGCCCCCAGACAGCTATCAGGGGTAATTTTGGGGAAGGAGGACGAGTGGTGTGATTGGTCTGCAACAGCAATAGAGTCCCTAATATCCCCATTAAATAAACCACAACACACCCCAAAAAAGCCAAACACTGTCCTGCCTGCTCCAGCATCCTCAACTTCTGCACCTGCAACCCACTGCCTGGACTCCCTCTGTCTTTGGGCATCGCTCACTGACTCAAAAGTTTTCTTGAAAACACGAGGGGCAGAAGCCCTGCAAACCCTCTGCTCCTCTGTCTGGATTGTGACTGGGTTTCTTCTGGTAACTGCTGCTCTGATGCCAGCAGAGCAAATTCCAACCAACAGATGTGGGTTTGTCAGCGTGGCCTCAACTTCTCCAGCATTTTTTTAAATAACAGGCCCTTTCTGGTGGCCCATGGCTGGGGTTTCCAGCTGGGGAAACACCAGCCCCAGAGACAGCACAGCTGTGAGCTGAGCCTGCACTGGCCTTCCCCTGCTGCTGCCAGAAGTGCCATGATATGTGGCTTTCCCTTCAATCCCCAGCCTTGGGAGGTCAGGGTTGGGTTTTTTTGAGGCTGTCCAGCTTCTTGTTTCAAAACCTCTGCTCCTGGCAGTCACGGAGCTGCTGCAGCTCAAGCAAAGCCTGGATGGAAGGAAACTGAATTCAGCCTTTCCTGGCTCCTGACATGGATGCTCAGGTTTTGCAATGCACATGGAGTGGGCAGTGCGGGGTTAATGGTTGGACTTGATGATCTTTTCCAATCAAAACAATTCTATGATCTTTCTCTTGTGGTAAGAGATTTTTCCTCAGGCAAAACCAGGGATTAGGAAAAGCAGTAAAGCTCCTGCAGGTAACAGACTGTTGGACATTGAGATGAGCAGGAGAGTGAAGGACTCGCTGCTCTGACTGTGCTTTCACCTCAGGAGGAGTTTAGAGACCTTCTGAGATACTGCTGGAAGAGCTGCTCTCATGGACCATTCCCAGACCATGGTAGCCCCATCCTCTCTGCATCCCATGGAAGAATACATTTGATTGGAAAAGACCTTTAAGATCATCAAGCCCAACCATTCCCCCAGCACTGCCAAGGCCACCTCTAAACCATGTCCCTCAGCACCACATCTACATGGCTTTGAATTCCCTCCAGGGATGGAGACTCCACCACTGCCCTGGGCAGCCTGTTTCTTAAAATTGCCTTTACTCAAAGGTGCCTCACCTGCCCCAAAAGCATTTAACTCTATGAGAACAAGACCAAGCCCCTCCCCAGGGAGATTTTTGAGAGGACACAGCCAGCCTTGTTCCCTATGCAGAGGTAACATCCCTCCCTGAGGCAGATGGGATGTGAGGAAAACAGCACCTGCATCACCCAGGGAAACACCAACATCTCCAAAGCAGGTTTTTCCCAAAAATGGAAAAAAATATACAATTTCATGGTTTTTAATATGGGACAAATTGTGCGCAGATCTATCAGAACAGAAACTTCTACCTGGCCCCATGAAACTACCAAAACTGTTGATGATGAGCACCTCGAGATGTAAAAAGTGACCATTAAGACCCAAGTAAGCACATGGCTACAGGAAGCAGCATCTAATACACAGCACAGGGCAGAGAGGAAGAAAACTAAGCCAGAAATGCAAAGCAGAACTATCAAAACTTGGTAAAATGTTCATGGGAGTCATTTTGAAAGTGCTTACGAGGAGATTCCCTCCCAGAGCTGTGGTGGCCCTGTGGGGCCAGCTGGAGCCAGGGCTTGTTGCACAGCAGGGCATTCTACCCATTCCCTGCTTCATTACTGAATCAATTAATAATTGATACAGAGCAATTACTGTAGCAGCAAAAGCAAGCACAGACGTTTAAACCCAAAGAGCAGGATCCAACAGGGGCAGGGCAGCAAGGGTGGACATGTGCCTCTGATGGTGGTGATGTGAGCACCCAAAACACAGGTAACACCCAACAATCCCTGGGATGGAAAGGTTTCAGAGGCTGGGATGGACAAGTCCTCCTCTGCAGGAGGAAGTGATCCTGTGTCAGCAGCCTGCACGAATCCCATTACCTTATTACTGTCCTCCCTAATTGACTGCTCTGCAAACAGGGCCTGAGTGGGTATCACCCAGCCCCGATGCTGTGGTGGCTGCACTCAGCATCTCTCCCTGCAGACAGCGCTGAGCAGGAGCCAGGGCCCAACCCACTTCCAGAGCAAATACCTGCTGAAGGTGTCAGCAAACAGCCTGGGACAAATCCTCCCCAAGCCAAGCAGCCAGAGATCACAGAGACTTGCTGCTGCCACAGCCTCGACCTGCCACCATAGCCCTGACCTGCCACCACCACGGCGGTCCCAGGTCTGGACCCCAACCTGTTCCCAGCCCCTCCATCCCCACCGAGGCTATGATCACACACATAGCTCTGATTTCGGTGGTAAGGGCTGAATTTGCTGGCTTGTCCCCAGCACCAGTATCCAAAAGGGTAAGGGAGGGTACCCAGAAAGCTGCAGAACCCAGGAGCAGGAAGCCGGCGCTGTCGGCACCCCGCGATGCCTCTCCCGCAGCGGGAGGCGCAGCTACGCACAGCCCCAGTTTGCAAGGGATCCTCCAAAAGTCCCCATGGCTACAAACATCCCTTTGTTCCTCCCGATGCCGCTTGTTACCGACCCTTCAAGCCCAGCCCGGCAGTCAAGGAAGCCACAGGTTCCCCAGGAGACAGCAAGGACCAGCCCTGCTGCCTTTGATCCAGCAGGACATCGGTGCTCCCGACGGCGCCGTGCTGCTTCCCCGGCCCGCTGCCGCATCCTGCCCCGCGACAGGCACACCCCCCGGGGCCCAAACTCTGAAAGCAACACCTACCAAACCCGGGCTCTCAGCTGCATCCCCGCTGCAGGGGCCGAGCGAGCGGATCTCCCTCCGGCAGCCCCGGCACCGACACGTGCCCGCAGCCGCGGCTCGGCAGATGCTGGTGCAGCGCTCGGCTCTGCCGCTGCAGTTATTAACGTCCGTGTCGAGCAGCAGCTGGAGCCGCCCCAGCCTCTCCCAGACACCACTCCCTCGTGCCCCTCGTGCTATTTACGGCTCCACCAGCAGTCCCTGGAGGCACTGGTACCTGCTGATGGATGTCAATGATCACGCTGCCTTGAGGAAGAGCCATGGATCACCCTGACACCCACATTCGCTTTCACAGCTCCCCTTCTCCTGCCCTGTCCTGCCCCTGAGCAACACCCGTTCTGGTGCTAAACAAAACTCCGTGGCAGGTTTACAGCTGGGTTATTTTCCCCAAACTACATCCTATGGAAAAGGGATGGCCCTGAGGTGGGAGATGCTCTGCAGAGCTTTGCCCTCTGGACCGCAATTCCCTATGAGCGGCTCTGCCCAAATGGGCAGGGACAGGGAGAAAAACACACAGGAGGTGTAGGGTCATCATCTAGGGGACAGCCCATGCACGACCACCCGCACCTTCCCTTCTCCTGCCAGGGCCAGTGCCTTCCCATGACACCCCCATACACACTGGATCAGGAACCTGGCTGCCTTGTGTCTCCTCCCTGTATTCCGCTTTATTCACCAAGACAGGGAAGTTGCCCTGACGGCTGTGGAGCGAGCACGGTGGTGTGTGGACACAGCCAGTGTCACAGCAGTTTACCAGTGGTCATCTGCACCATAGCCACCCTTCATGCTGTGCTCAGCTCTCCTCACACCCAAGTCCCGCTGCTCCCAGCCAGCCACAGGCTCGAGAATGCTCCTAAGATGGAGCAGGAGAAACCTGCTGCCTCCTCCTCCTGGCAGTCAGGCACAGCTTTGCAGCTGTACAGACAACATAAAAGCTCCCTCACCTGCTCCCGCTGGGCACAGAGCTGAGCTCAATAACACAATGGCACCACCACCAGCAGTGACATGGCAAGGCCACCCAGCAGCTATGGTCAGCACCTCTCCTGCCTACACTGGCCAAGGAGGCTGCACCCGGTGGGTTTTGTGCCGGAGCCCTCCGTGAGGCCACCTGGCTGTCTGCAGGGCTGTGGGACACAGACACACACACAGTCCAGATATGTCACCACAGTGGGGGGACCCCGCTGATCTGAGACTCCAAGCATCCCCAGCCCAGGGTCCCTGGTCCCTCTCAGCCAGGAGCAAACCCAGCCACCACCCAAACCCACCGCACTGTCCATCCTTTTGGCAATGCAGCTCCAATTTGCCCAAGCTGAGCACCAGTTATCTCCTACCATCCTCCTCAGCCTGGGCAGCCTGGCTCCACAGGGAGAGCATGGTGGGACCTGGTGCTGGAGGCTAGTGAGATGATGTCTGGGTCATAAATATCCCTGGCAGTAAAAAAGTCAGGGAGTGGAAAAGGGGAAGGAAGGACCAAATCTTGTTGGCATTCAGCCCCCAGCCTTCAATGTCCTTTCCCTGCCGAGGGAAACAGGGTGCTGGTTGGGGTTGAACCTCTCTGCAGGGACAGAGCATTGTCCCCTGTGCAGGAGCCTGAGCTGACGTTTTCAGCCTCTGCAGAGCCTTTGTGAAGATCTCATCCAAACATCATTTACAACAGGACCATGAGGTCAGCAGTGGAAGCCGTTGGTGCTTCCAGCACAGATCATGGTAAGGAAACAACCACTGAGAGAAGAGGACCTGGCAGAGCAGCTCTGCCTGTGACTGGCACCAACAGGGCCATGGACAGAGCCACACACCCTACAGAGGAATCCCAAGCAGTACCAAAACCAACACTGGTGGCTCCAAAGCCAAACGCAGCCCTTCTACAATTGCTCTGTCAAGCCTTGCCCTGCCGCTCCATCAGTAAGGTGTTTTATCACAGGGCAGCACACCAAGCCTCATAGAGAGCCAGGGGACCCTGCAGGGGCAGGATGCAGCCATGCCACCCACTCCAACGTCACTCCAGGCATCACCACCCAAAGCCCCCCGGAATTTTGAACACATGCTTTGGCTTTGCAAAGATACTGGGGTTCAATAACTTTTGCAAGGAGTTACTTGAACTTGGCTTCAGAGCCTGCCCCACCACGGGCTGCCAGCCCCCCCCTGCACCAGGAGGGCAGAGCACGGGCAGCTCCCCGGAGGACTCGTTTGGGTGCAGCCCTGCCTGGCAGAGGCATCATCCCCCCTTCACAGCACCATGAAAAGCACTTCCAGCACCTTCATTAAATCACAGCAGTGTTGGCTTGAACCACTCAGTCTGTGCCTTTGACCACCCAGTGCAAATGATCTCAGCATGGCTCAACCCCCCCGGGCAGCCGGCGCCGTCCGCCCAGCTCGCTGGCTCTTCCCTGCCCTTCTGGGGATTCACCAGAACAGCCCTGCAAGGGTTTTAAACTGCCGTGATGAAAGCGCCGGCGCTGCTTGTGCCCCCTACAGCCCCGGGGGGTGGGAAGGATGACCCCTGCCGCTGGATGTGGCCGGGAGAACATTGCCCAGCGCCAGGGGAACGGGAGCCGGTGTTTGCCGGAGGGGAGAGGCCAGCGTTCCTAATGGCTTCGGACTCCAGCTCAGCACATGAGCAAATAAAACCGGAGATGTAGCTCTAAGGGCCCATCTGCTCCCTCCTCCTTCCCAGCTCGCTCCTGGAGCCAGCGGCGCCGGGGCTGAGCGAGCAGCTGTCCTGGGCTGGCAGCCCCAGGCACTTCCGTGCCACCCGGGCCAGCAGCCCCAGGACCCTCCGTGCCACCCGGGCCAGCACCAGGAGCCGGCAGGGGCTGGAAACCGAGCTGGATGGAGCCAGTGCTCGATGCAGGGGAGATGTTAAAACACTCAGAACCTCAACCCAGCATCCCATCCAGCCCCACAGGAACAGCCAGGTGAATCCCAGCATCCCAGCCAGGCCAGGAGAATGACGAGGTGAATCCCAGCATCCCCTTTGTGCTGTGTCCCTGTGCTTAGGACTGGAAGCCAACTGCTGTGGAATGACAAGGCAAAAGATCAGCCCCGGGACCCCTCAGCACCCATGCAGGCTCAGTTAACTGCCAGGCTGCTGCATAAAGAGGGTCTTTAAATTCATAAAGGGACATTTGAGATGTGCCTTGAAGCCTCAAGGGAGCTGTAAAAACCTCCCCCCACACCCCATCAGCCCTTGCTGCCCTGGTTGCATCTGGGGCTTGTTCCCGAGAAAGAGGGCTACAAACCCAGCACGAACATGGCTCAGGATGGATCAACCTGGGGCAGCTCAATCCACATCTGCTTCTTTTATGTTTGCAGTTTGCTTCACACCTACTGCTACATCATCAACTCCTGAATTCAAGTCAACACATGGTCCTTCTCTTGACCCATCGGTGCTGACGGGAAGGTCCATGTGCCACCAGGTATTGAGGTCACCAACGCAGATTCATGGGTCCCATTCACTCTGATGGCACTGGGACCTCTGGCAGGGACAGTTTCCTCCAGAGATTTGAGTGGAGGGAGCTGAACAGGAGCCTGGCTCACAGGGGCACAGCGTCTCTGCTCCCACAGCCTCCCAAATTCCTGGCCTTATGGAAGCAGCCTTTGGATCTCCTCCGTAATGAGTTTTTCCTGCCCAGGGCCAAAGCCCAGAGCCAGACTGTGCTCACTGGTGTGGAATAACACACTTATTTGCTTTCCTTTTGTAAGCTGGCTCATAAGCTCTGCCAGCCGATGCTTTAACCCTTGTTGGGGCAGAAAAAACCTCCAGGTTTTCTCCTCCCTTTGAGCACCCGAGAGCAGGAGCGAGGTGCTGGGAGGGTGGGTGGCCACGGCCCAGCTGGCCCTTTGGGTGCTGCTGCAATGTGCTTAGCCCTGCCCAGCCTCCCACACTGGCATCCCAGAAGAAAAGCAGGCTCTGGTGAAGCTCCAGGCTTCCTGCACCCTTGACTATGTCCTGCCCGGTCTGTCCCACAGCAGCAGGTGAGCAGGACCCTCTGGAGCAGAGCTGGCACAGATGGGGCAGCAGGTTCCCAGCCCAAAATAGAAGGACTTCGGGCCAAAACCGAAGTGAGAAGGTGCAAATTCCTCCCCTCCTTCCCATCAAACAGCTGATCACACTCCAACGACACTTCCACTGAGCAAAGCACCCCATGGACGCTGGCTCAGAGAGACAGTGGATGACCCCACTTGTCCCCAACCCAAGTGCTTGTCACAGCCACCCCAGTGCTTTACACCCGTTGGCTGTGCTGTGTACACAGCCACCACCCAAATGGGAAACACCCCAGTGTAAAGAGAAAGGGTGCTGGGGAAGGTGGGAAGGTGCTGGGGAGAAGGATGGTGGAGGGATGTGGGTGCAGAGCAGGGTGGGTCCCGGGGACACACCAGGGTGAGGACAAGGCAGGGGACAGGAGAGAGGTCACACAGGCTCCCCCTTCCCCAGGCTGCAGCTCGGCCACAGCAGAGCCCTCCCTGCACCAGCTCCAGGCCCTGGCTTCAATCAGTCCTCAATTACACACTGTTTGCTCTTGTTGACAGCACATTTACTTGCACTTGTCAAGCACGTTGTAAATAGTGAGAGAAACAGCCCTGCCCTTCCTGACCCGAGGAATGGCCAGGAAGGGGCCGGCCAGTCCCCCCCCCGGTGGCTCATTCCCAGCACCAGAGCCAGCGCTGCCAGGAAGGGCCGGGGCGCAGGATCAGTCCACGCCTGCTCACACCATCAGCAGCCCCGGGACAGATACTGGTGGCCAGGCTTGGAAAAGTGCTGAGGATCCACCACCTCCCACGGGAAACCAGCAGAGCGCCCATCCTGGACTCCCACGTCCCAAAGTCCACACCACCGAGTGTCCATAATTATTTAGCTTAGGGATAATCTACATCTTTCAGACACAGCCAGCCATCCTCTCCGAGGTAATCTCAGGTCACGGAGTCAGGAGGAAGAGCAATCAGCCGTTCTGAGTGTGGAAGACACAAAGAAACAAGCAGTGAGAAGGGGATGGTGGTAGCAGGTTTGTTATGCACAGGGTTGTTGTGCCACTAATTTTTGCGCCCTGGCAGCCAAAGCAGCTGGAGCAGCTCAAGCCCCTGGCACCTCGTCCTCACCCCTGCTCTGCAGTTTGCCATCCCTTCCCTCGTGCTGATGCAGCTCGGCGCAGGGCTGGGCTGGGAACAGGACCAGTGCAGGGATGAGAGGTTAAAAAAAGCCCCGAGCTCTGCACAGAAGGTCGTTCCTGGGCTCAGAGAGGCAGCCTCCGTAACTCAATTTGAATTAATTTGAAAGCTGCTCTTGCCATAATCTCATTGCTGCCACTGTGGTTCCTCCCAGCCCCAGCCCACCTCCTCCTCATTTGGGGACATTTATTGCCAAGCCAGGTCACCTTGGTGATGTGTTTTACAGATCCTTGCTCCTCACAGCTAAGGGCAAGGAGCAGTCACCAGGGCAGGCCCAGACACGAGGACGAGAGCAGGGAAGGTGATGAAAAGAACCCCAGGACAACTCCTGTGACCTGCTGCCACCAGCAGGACGGGTTCATCAGTCAGAGAACTTCAGCCAAGTCTCAGTGGCAGCAGAGAAGTCACCAGAGCCCCATAGCCACCATGTCTTCTGGACAGTCTGCTGTCCACTGCAGTCTGCTGGACCCCACTGACAGCCAAGGGTACCCCCAGAATCTCCTCCTGCACTGACTGTGGCAGGAAAAGCCCACTGGGACCATGGCTGGACTGGCATAGCTGTATCCCTCACAGATTTCTCTTCCTACATCCCCAGCAGTGGATACTACGTGCACCATATGCTTGTGTCTTTTTCCTCTAAAACCAGCTGCTCCCAAAGTAGCAGCAGTGCCAACACAAACCCTGTCCAGCACAGTGCATCCTCCAGGCTTGACACCATGCTCCCAGGAGATGTTCCTGGAGGTGACAGCTCTGGAAAGCCATGTCCCTGAGCCAGAGGGACCTTCCTGCCCCTAAGGCATGGCTCAGGGAGCCTTGAAAAACACGAGGTGCCATCCCAAAGCCCAAAATTTGCCTCATTTCCCACAACTCCAAGAAGTTGACACCACACAATTTTCCTCCATCAGTTTGGCCACTCCAGCCCCTCCTTTCCAGTTGTGCCCACCCCGCTGGGGATCCTCTGTCCCATCACAAGCCATCTGTTCCAGGAAGGACTCAGGGAGGGCACCAACAGCAGTGTTAACATGCCAAAGGGAGGGTGGTTCCCAGCTCACAAGCTGGCACAGCAGCCACAGAGGCTGCTGAGGAGCCACTCTCTGCTCAGACAGTGTCCCCTTTCTCCAGCTCCAGGGCACAGCTGGCACATGGCACATCCCTGCCTGGCACCAGGGCCACGCTGGCCCTTTGCTCCCATCACAGGGCAAAGTCCACATCCCCCGGCCTGGGCTCCAGTGCAGAGGGATGAGCTGCCTCTTGCCCAGTTGGAGCTGTTTGGAAGGCTTTGCAAATAAGATTCCTGTTAGAGCAGAAATCAGCCCTGCAGAGGCTGATATTTTCAGTTTAATTTGTCTATTCACAGAGCACAGACACTGTCCTGTTTCTTTAAATAGCCCCAGTATCAAATGACTTGTGAGCATTAACCTAAGCTAATGGATCACTTCTCCCTTGCAAGAAGCAACTGATTTTCCCAGCTCCTGCCTCCTGCTGCACCGGTGTCCCAGGGGAAATGTGCCCCAACAAACCAGCTGTGGTGCAGACTGGTCACACAGCCCCCACTTGCAGCTGGCCTGTGCCAGGCTCCCACCAGCATCCCAGCCCTCCGAGCACCCCCTCGCCCACCCTCTTGGGAGCTGCAGCCTCACTCAGGGCTGCTCCTCCTTCCCCACACTCCTCCTCCTTGCACTTCAGGATCAGGCTTGCTTGAAAATTGCAGCCTGGGCAGTTTATACCTTGGTGGGATGGGAAATGTTGCTATTAACTCAGTTAAGTGCCCACCAGTTGCTCTCACACTCCTTTCTTCCTCCCAACCCCATATCCCACCAGTGGGATTTCACAGAATCACTGAATTGTCAGAGTTGGAAGGTCCTCTAGAGATCATATAGTCCAACCCCCCCACTAAAGCAGGGCATCTCCACCAGCCTTGGCAATGCCAGACAAAACCCCTTTGTCACAACCTTGGAGAGCCCACAGTGACTCTCCACTGCACACAAGGAGCTGCCTCCTAGCTCCTGAGGTGCAGAAAAGCCTTAGAAAGGTTTGTGTTGTCTTCTAGAGTATTTTTCCACCTGTCCAGCAGCCAGATCCCTTCAATAGCACAGGGAGAAGACAGTTCAGGGCTTTGCTCTGAGCAACAACAGGACTTGTAAGTGTAGTGGAGAGCCAAAAATCAGGGGGTAATCCCACACCCTGCCATGGACACAAGGGTGGGCAGGCCAAACAGTCCCAGAGCACATGTCATGATGAAGAGCTGCCAAGATCCCCCCTTTTAGGATCTATTTGAGATGCTCAGATTTGAATGGGTACTTGGAGGATCCCTCTGCCCATGGCTGGATGGCACCCAGTTGAGAGCAGAGCCACGCCAAGCCCCCCGCAGCAGCCCCATGGCATGGACCCCCCCTGCCAAGCCCCCTGGGACCCCTGCCCAGGCCAGTGAGATGCATGGCAGGAACACCAGAGCCATAGCAGAGCCTTGTCCCCTCGTTGAGTTAGCTGCCCAGGGCTAATTGCACATCTGGAGGTTTGGTTGGTAAGTCAATTCTCAGGCTTTGTCTGTTGTTGCTATTTTAGTACATCCAAAACGTGCAGGAAAAGAAATCCAGAGCTTTGACTCCTGCAGAGATGTTTGTGCTGACCCAGTTTGGGACACTGCAAAGCCAAAGCCACGTCACTCTGCTCCAGACCTGGGCAGCAGCACAGCCACCTGCCCCTGCTCCTGCCCACCCATACAGCAAGAGAGAGTCACCCGAGCCAGACCAGACCCCACACCAAGGTATATCCACATGTCGAGGTAGGGCAGGACCTGCTCCACCACCCCACACCAGCCAAGGGGAGGGATCTGGGTGGTTGTACTCCTGAGATCCCACTGTGCCTTGCTTAAAGCTCTTTGCATGCTCAGCACAGGGTGATTCTCTTGTCCCAGACCAGTGGGTCACCCACCCATGGTCCGAACCCAACCCCAGGGGACAAGATCATAGGATGTGAGGATGGAAGGGACCTCCAGGATCATCTGGTCCATCATTTTTGATGCCAGCCCAGACTTCCACTGTCCCAAACAAACCCGTGGTGGCAGCCCCAGCTCTGAAGCCAGGCAGACTGGAGGTGTTAACCATATCCACGCAGGGCAGAGTGCCCCACAGAGCTCCAAACACGCATTTCTCTTGCTGATGATGCTCAGACAATGCTTTTGGGCCAGGCTGAAGCTTTTCAGTGTGGGAAAAGTGCTGCTACTGCCTTGTTAGGTATGAAAAACAGCACCCACCGAATGACCTTTCTGTGCTTTGAGGCCACCCGTGGGGCCCAGATCAAACACTTGAGCCCATCCAAGTGCACAGGAGGGGCCAACCTCTGCACCACTGCTCCCATGACCTCGGCCTCTCCATCGGGACCCAGAGATCACAGCCTGAACCTCTCCCTCCAGTTCCAGTCCTGCCCTGGAACCAAGCTCTGGGGGAAGGCTGCACACTGGGTTGCCTGGCCTCAGCTGTCCAAATACAGATGCCGGGAGGCATCTGGAGCAGCCTCGGCTCATGGATGGAAATGCAATAACTGCTTCCCCGAGCAGGGCAGGAAGCTGCAGACACAGCACTGCCTGAATGCAAACTTGCTCCTCACCTGCCAAAAAACCAGCCTCTGGATCAGCTCGCCTGGCAGGAGCATCACTGGAGCAAAGCCCCCATGGCAGGCAGAGCCACCAGGCTCCCAGCTGGGTGTTTGGGCTCCCTTACCTTGTTCTCCGTAGGAGCCGATGCCGGATGTTGCTGCTTGGTGATGTTCTCAGCCAGACACCAGCAGATCCTCTTCTTCTGCTCCTGGGAGTAAGCCTCCAAACTTAATAAGCACTCCGACTTCTGACGTAAAGGAAACACAGGCAGAGAGAAGGTCATTAGCTGTGTCGCAGGCCCTGGCTTTGTTTGCAAACTACTCGCTTCCAACACACCGTATCCGACGGACGCGGGTAGAACCCCTGCACCAGTGTCCTGTGCTCAGGGCAGGAGAAAGCAAAGCAGATGGGAAATCAGCTTCCCAGCAGCATCTCCTCCAGAGATGGGTGGAAGGCTGCTGCCGTGCAGAGCTGCTGGCTTTAAGAAGGGGGAGCAGCGTGGTGGGGCACAGGCAGAGCACCCGTGACTCTGCACCCTGTGCCACCCCAGTGGAGACGTGTCTATGAAGCTCATGTAGCAGGTGGGAACGGCTCTTTGCTGTGTGCAAACAGTAGCGAGGAGCTGCAGCACGAGCTGATGAAAATGAACGTCCTCAGGCTGGGTGGGGCTGGGGGAAGGCAGAGCTCTGGAGAAGCTCCAGACCAGCCTCTCCTGTCCTGCTCCTCACACCCAGCACACACCAGATGGAGGGTGATGCTCCAGCTCTGGTCACACACTGTCAGCAACGTGCAGTGAGGAAGGAATTAAGGGAAACAGGAATTCATCCCAGGTGAGCCCAGCCCTCCTCATGCCCTAACCCCTTCCCTGCACACATCCTTTTTGATGTGGACCTGTTCTTCTTGGATAGGTTTTCTTCAGGCCAAATCCCACTCATTTAAGAAACATTCTGATCAAGTTTTCTCAGCTAGTGTCTCCCAGCCCTTAAACTGCTCATCTCTTGTGCTAAAAATTAAGAACTAGTGACATTTGCTTCCCGCTGGGATTTTGCAGGTTATGGTTTAAAAGTGATCCAGAAATGGCCACGGCTGCATCATCTCCTGTAGCCAGATATGAAAATAAAAAATAAAAGCAAAAACAGAACTTTAGGACAGAATTGCAAAGAAAGAAAAAAGTTTTTCACTGTAGAGCACAAAAAAGGCCTTGCATTTCCCCCTACGATTTACTTCCAGCAGGGCAGGTCTCCAATAGCCTGTTTTTTCCCAGAAAGGTTGGAGAGAACTAAGGAACTTGCAGCTTTGTGACTCTGGAGACACAACACAACTGAAAGGGGAAATGCTTTTTAGTCATACCATTTAAAACACTGTTTTCATTGGATGTTAATTCATCCACATTTAATCCAAAATCCCTACTACAGCAGCAAATAACTCAACCTGCCACATCACCTCTAGGATAAGAGATCTCTAGTTCAGTCCTTTGCCCTTGCAAGGAGACTTCCAGGAAAGAGATCAGATCTTTTTTACATCTGGACATCACCACATCTCTTCCTAGAGCAGAAAGGGGCTTAAAAATGCACACTGAGACTTACTGAGCACTATTGAAATGGAATAGGGGTTTGTGATTCTGGGACAGGAGGTCATGGATCTCTCCCCCCTCCCCAGATCCTGAGCTGCAGGGATGCTCCAAGCATCCCCTGGAGCAGCACAGCACTCTTCCCCAGCCCAGGCATCTTAGTCTCTCTCAGCCTCACACCAGCAGATCACCAGTTTGCTGGGCTGGAATCTGGGCTGGCATTTTCCCACCCTACACTCAGGGCCAGAAGGGCTGAGTAAGTCTCAAAGTCACCAGGGCAGCAGCAAGGAGCCCAGTGGCCACATTGATGCTGGATCTACTGCACAGCCCCACTGAGCTGCTGCAATGTCCCTGGAGAGAGGCTTAAAGCAGCTCCAAGGTCACCTCCTATTCCCTTGCTTGTGACAGACCTTCAGCTCACCTGCCCCTGCTCCACAGCTCCTTGCTGATTCAATTCCAGTCCCCGTTCCCTTGACTGAATTTAGCATAAAACCACACTCAGCCAGGGGCTGCTGAGAGCAATGTTCTGCTGCCTCTCCTGCTGACCCACAGCCAGCTGGGGAGACTCCCCAGCCCCAGCAGCCTGGGAATATTAAAGCCAGGAGAGGAGATGGAGCAGAGGAGAAAGTCAACCACCCCAACCTGCATCCTGGGCATTGTGGGCAAGACTGAAGGGGAACATGAACAGCCAAAATGACATTTATCCCATCTGTAAATATTTTACTATCGTTTCTGTGCTACATCAGCAAGATCTCAGCACTTATTCCTCCACAGTGATATTTAACCTCTCCAACACACATTTCCCATGGGAAGAGCTCTGTTTCTCCTTTTGCCAACATCTTCTTCCCCAAAATAACGTGAAACCTTAGCGGGGAAAGAGCCATCCCAACCTGCAAGGGCCGAGCACCCCCAGCTGCCTCTGAAGCACAGGATCCTCCTTGCAAAGTCCCTTGGGATCCAGCTAGATGGAGGGCAGACATGTGATGGACTGATTGTCCCACGGGATCAGGCTCTGTGGGTGGCACATGTCCCCAGAGCCCAGCCCCGTGCCCTCCACACGCTGTCACGCTCAGGGCTCGCTCTGGGAACCAGCCTCCCCACTATTGTTTTCACTCGGGGAGGCCACCACGCTCCCTGCCAACATCTACAAAGAGAAAACAGGGTTTAATCTCCGAGTGCTGGGAAAGGAGGATGCAGATGGTGTGAAAGGGGCGTTTGCAACCAGATAAAGCCACAAGCTGAAGTGGCTGCCAGTGGCTTTCTGCCTGCCTTCACCCCAGCCTCTCCAAAACATGTTATTGCAGGTGGTGTGTGCTGGTTGGCATGGGGACCTCTGGGGAGCCCCCAGCTCCAGGCAGTGCTGGATCCCCAGTGTCAGCACCAGACCCTGCACCAGCCCTGGGACCCCGCCCCAGCACGGGACCCCTGTCCCAGCACTGCCCATGGGAGAGCAGGAGAAGAACACAAGGCAGAGAAGGACCCAGACCAGCCAATGCAAGCCCCAAATGGGTCCTGTTAGAGAAGGAAAAGGTCTCTCTGCTCCAAGGGAAAAGCTCACCCCTATAGAATCATAGAATAGAATCATCGTGGTTGGAAAGGACCTTGAAGATCATCAAGTCCAACCACAGATGCTCCCCCAGGCTGCGCCCCAGCCCCACAGCACCCAGGTGAGGGGTCTGGCCAGGCTGAGCTCCTGGTTACCCTGGCAGACACCAAGCCAAGAGGGACTCTTGGCTCTATAGCCCATCAATCAACCAAGGAGTTCCCAGAAAAAAGGCACCACATGGCAGGAAGGGCCCCTGGACTCTAGACACCAAGACCCCCATTGCAGATGTGCCCCTCTCTGCAGGGCCCAGTGCAACAGCTTCTGGTACACCAGTGTGGCCCTACATCACAGAATGGTTTGGGTTGGAAGGGACCTTAAAGATCATCTAGTTCCAGACCCCCTGCATGACACTGCAAAGCTAAGATGTAACAATACCAGGGAGCCAGGCTCAGCCTGACACCTCCAACACCTTGACCTGGGTGACCAGCCTTGCCCAGGGCTGCTCTCATCTCACCACCACCTCCCCCAGCTCATGCTGCAGACACAGTCCCCAGGGGCGCCCAGGTTGTTCCCTGAGCAGGTCAGGGGGATGTGCTTCTGCTCCCTTCCCGGGCTCCTCTCCTCTGCAGGGTTTATGGCAGAGTGGTTCAGGGACAGGACCTGCAGCCCAGCTCAGCTCTGGCCTCCAGCGTTCACAGCATTGGTGTGTGGCCAAACCCAGCAGAGATCCCAGAGGGGAAGTACCTCGGAAACGGGCTCCAGACTACAATAGCTTTTAAATTGCAGAGCAAACCTTCCACCGGCAAAACAGCAAGCCCTGGGAATATCCTGTGCACAAAACATGGACAACTGCTGGCTGGGTATTTCATGACACATGGAGCTGGGTCTGATGAGAAAGTTCAGTTTGCTGCCGTGCTAAGCTGTGCTGGGGGGGGCGTGGGGGACCACGGCTCTTCCTGTGGTTTTTGGACTGCTGGGCACACTGGTGGTGCCCAGAAAACAAACCCTGGCAGTAGCAGCAGGGGCCCTACTGAAAGCTGGGATGGCCAAATGTGACAGGATCTCATGGGTGCTTGGAGGGATGATGATGTGCGTGGAGCTGCCGTTTGCAGGGCACAGCACTCTCTGCAGAGAAGGGCAGCTCATTGCTATGTGGCATGTTTTCAGGCCAGGGAGGCTCCACAGATGAAGGTGAGGGATAGATGTGCCCATCCTTCCTTGTGACACCAAGGGCTGGCTCTTAGGAAATGGGTTTTCCCTGTCCAACATCCACCCATGGACCAGGAGAGGCACCAAGACATCAAAGCATACCTGCTACCTCATGGTGCAGAGCCACCAGTGGCTCCAGCTCAGCCCAGGCCAGTCAGACCCTGTTGCACTGAGATGCTGCTGCTAAGGAGGGAGAAGATAGAGGAGTGATGCCACAGGAGCACAGCACAGCACAGCCTGGAGGATGCTACACATCCAGGAAGAAAAGCCTGAAGAACCTTTTCCACCCACTTTGGAGCAGCCAACGAGGACACAGGGCTCAGTCTGTTTTTGCAGGCCAGCAGGTTGTCCTGAAGTAACTCATCAGATAACAACATTCACAGGAATCCCCAGCCCTGAGGGCCAGCCAGGCATGGAGCTCCCCATGCAAACACCCCTGGCAAAGAGAGCAGGTCCAACACCTGCCATTCTGCAAATGCTCTTTTCCTCTCAGGCGAGGGGCTCAGAGCCCAGCCCAGCAACACTGAGCTCACCCACCCCTGCAAACACAGCCCCAAAGACAGCCAGATCCAGCCCCTGCTGCCTGGGCCTTTTCCAAATCTCTCCACTGCTGTGACTGCATCTTATCAGCTCTTCTTTTTGCCAACAGCTGGGAAACATGACCACAGAATTAAAGCTGGGGCAAAAAATTAAGAACTTCTGCAATAAAAAGCACATTTTGAGGTCATCTCAAAACTGAGATTCCGGTTAAACTGTGTAAAGATTCACAAAGCCAGGGAAGCAGAATGTTCCTGTTTACCTGCTTCTCCATCTGGGACACGAGCAGTCCCTGCTCTGCCTGGAGAGACCCAAGCTTGGAGCTGCCACTGCCCAGGAGCTGCCCTGGGGCACGTCCCAGGCCATGGCTTATGCCAACCCAGCACTTCTGCTACCAGTGTCCCTCCACATCATCTAATCCAGGTAAATGGGCACTGACAGAGGAGACAGAGCCCAGGGATCTGCCTGCAGAGAGGAGCAGCCTGGCCACCAGTCCCACAGACATTGCTCCTCATCCTCTGCTCCAGTGTATGCCAGGAGAACACTGCCTTGGACCAGGGCAACGCTTCAGTTGTGGTTGAAATTCAGGACATGTCATGGGGATGCAGAGTAGGGCTGGAATTCAGGAATGCCTCAGCATTTGGGGTAATCTGCACGTGGGTTCGTATCACAACATCCTTCAGAAGGCCTTTCACAATGTGGGCAGTCGTGGTCTGGTGTTATCCCACTGCCCCTGCAGTGCTGCAGCTCCATCTTCTCAGCATCACATAGAGAGAAAACCAGTATCTGGGACCCGTTGTCCTCGGGATGGAGGAAAATGGAAACTCAGGAAGGAGTTCAGCTGTTGCTGGAGGTGTGACATGGCAGAGACCCAGTGTGGGCAGACTGAGTGTCCAGCTCTCACCGAAGCTGGATGACTTCAGACACAGCCCTGCTTGGTGAATGTCTCCAACATCCCAGAAATGAGCCACCACTGCCAAGACACGCAGGAAGCAAAGGAAATATCAGAGAGCAGGAAAGGATTTTTCATTTGGCAACATCTCCTGACCGACACCAGCAGAGCAGCTGGAGGAGAGGAGTCTCCCCTTACACTGAAAAGGACTGGGAGCAGGAGAAGACAGAGGGATACAGAGATCTTTGTGGTCTCTCAGTGAGCTTCAAATTCATGTAACAAAACTGGGAAGCAGGCAGTGAGGAGTGCCTCTACTTGAAGTCCTTAGGTATGACTGATCCCAGCACCTCTACCCCACCCCACCACAGCCCCAGGGGTCCTTCACCTTGCTGCAGGACAAGCCCATCAGACAAACAGCAGTCCACAAATCTGACAAACACCAGCTCTTCTCCTATTACAAATCAGAGGAAACTGAGATACAGTTTCGGCAGGGCACAGACAGATGTTCACCTTCTCCCACCCTGCACACAGCGCCTGGTATCAGCTCCCACTTGATTTCTCTTACCAGGAATTTAAAACCCACTGTATCTCCACCCTACAGTGCTCTGGCATCTGCAGGGTGACTGTCACAGCACAGAATTCTGGATTTTGTGTTCAGGCAAGGCAGAGGGACTTCTAAATCATTGCTCTTTTTTGTAGTTAAAACCCTCCTTGGCTCCGTGTCTCATTCACAGCCTTGAGGTTTTCTGAGCTCGTGTCTCTAAACTGGCCTTTTTGTCATCGCATTTTGTGGGTATTTTCTTGCACTTAAGAACGAAAAGTATAGAAGAAGCATTTGCAAAGGAGGGATCAGACATCTTGCAGGCTGCTCACACTCCACCAAGGAGCAGAGTCACCAGGATGGAGGGAAACCACAACAGCAGAGCCCAACCCAGGGCACCAGACCCTCCATGATGCCGGGAAAAGGAAAAGGGGACCAACGTCCTTTGCTTTGGTTCCCCTGCCAGAAGCAGCCCATTTCAGTTGGAAACAAATTCAGCCCAAAATGCAAGTCTTCTGGCCATCACTGGGGCCAGACAACAGAGGAATGGGAAAGTTGACTGAATCTAAACTTTTATCATGACTGATGCCATCTTTCTGGCTCAGGAGCTCGTGGCTGCTGATTGCCCTTCCCCCAACAAGCTGTTAGCAGTTCCTCTGACCTTCACAGGTCCGTGTGTACAGTTCTCTTTTCCCCCTGATCACATGAAAACACATCACCAGCTTTCACCCACCTTCACAACTAACCCCCGCCGCCCTGGCACTGAACTTTCCTCTTTATCTCCTACTTCCCCAATTTTCCAAGACATGTGCACACTTTATCAGGCAGGATTTGCTCTTTTCTACCATGTCCAAGATGATTGTTTGCAATTAAGCACGAGCCAGGCTTCCCAAGCCCTCCCTGGCACAGCAATGCCCACAGATGATGACACTGAAGTTTCAGAGTTTTTAACTATTTATTAAGCACCACAGCCATTTCCTGCCTTTCTAAGTTTTCAGGCCAAGTGTTGTGTCCTATCAAACCTAGTGCCTGCGAGGACATCTGCTCTAGTTGTGCTCCATTTGTACGCTTTCTCTCTCTTTCATTAATAATTACTTTTAAAGTTCTTTACTAAACAAATCCACCTTAGCTGTTCACTTGGTTGCATAGTTTGATGTGACCCCCTGTCCAGCCTCTTCCCCTGTCACCAAACCATCTGCCTAAGTGTCCTCTAGATCTGCCAGGGCAGCGCCCAAAACAACTCTCGTGAACTCTTCTGACGACATGTCCAGATCAGCTGACTTCAAAATCACCTAGATAAATAATATCTGCCATGTCCCTTAGCCTTCAAGTCCTCTGTACCACCAGTAAAGTGCTCCTCCAGCATTCAAATTCCCTGTATTGAGATGGGAGCCTCAGTTCTCCTTGCTCTTTCCCTGCAGGACAGAAATGGGCAATGCCACATCTCTACGGGCATTAAATTAGTCATGCTCAGTCCTGGGAGTAACAAACAACACTTTGGGAAATCAGTTCTCCTATGGACCAAGGTGGGACTTCTCCAGTGAAGACTACAGAGTTAAGCATGTTTACACAAGCTCCAGTATTGCTCTCACTACAGTTTACAGAGCATTGTCCAAAGTGTAGCCTTGCCAGCAGCTGGGACACAGCTCGAGGATGCAAACAGGGACAGTGCCCACAGGGGACCCTGTGCCACAGAAAGCAGGGTGGGGGGGACAAGGGGAGACAGGGGCATTCCTGACACTTGTCCAGAGGATCTCCCATGCAGGCTTAGAATGTGCATCTCCAAGGCAAAACAAGATCAAGCATAAATCCACAGCAGTAATTTGCTCGGGTCCGTAAGTGTGCTCATCACAGCAGACCAACAAGTTGCTACTGGAAAGATTTTTCTGTTGGAGCTGTTTCCCAAGGGAAGATCTGGTGTCTGCCAGCAAGAACTTCCAGAGGAAAAGATCAATTTTGCTAGTGCTTTTTAAATGAAAAACTCACCGAGCTATTTGATTTTAAGTCAATTCAGTCCGAGTATGTTGGGTTCAAATCAAAAACTTCTAACACTGCAATAAAACACTGATCTGCAGTTGAAACATCCAGGATGTTTCTGGAGCAGGGAGGGGTGTGAGTACAGCCCTGGACTACATCCACATCTCTGGACCAGCTCCCTGTGAGGCTGCCCAGTCCCACCACACTCTGTTTTCTCCTGACAGGTTTTACATGTTGTCATAGGAGGTGTGTGTGCCCGCAGGGAATGGCACATGGACAGGGGGGAATGGGCCAAACTCCCCCACTCCAAACTCCCTAGGGTGCAGAAACACAGATCCACATGGAATCAGCCCAAAGCTTTCATGGGTGGGGTCCGTTCAACTGACTTTAAACTGTTTCATTGGGATTTCAAATACTGAAATGAGACCCATGCCAGACCAGGTTTGCATGCATTGGCAGGACTTTCTCATATTCCAGCTGGCAAATAGAAACATTAGACAAGCTTCCAGGGATGCACAGCATTCCTTAGATCCAAAGGCATCACCTTCACTTCCAAAACCCTGCCTTGCTTATGTGCTGGGACTATTACAGCTGGCCCATGACCACCATGAGGAGCAAAACCACCAAGAATGGACAGGTCAGAGAAGAACTTTCCTCTCTTTCTGCATTCTTTCCAACACCAACCAATATTTAGCCCTTCCCTACGTGTCCATGTAGGCCCATATGTCCCACCAGGACTGGGGCCACCTCCACGTGGGACCCTCAAGCACTACAATTCACACATTGAAGAGCCTGCAAAATAAACACCCCTTCTGCTGCATCCTACCCCAGGCTATAAAGATCACTGACTGTAAATAACCATCACGCACAGGATTTAAACTCCTGGGAGTGATTTATTTACATGTGATTAGACAGGACGACTCGCAGCAGCTTTTTATGACACTCCAGTTCCCCTGAAGTGTGGAATTTTCTGTCTTGTTTAAAATAAATTAAGCAACTGGCAGACATGGAAACATACTTTTATTTGGGACCACGTCAGATCCGAATGCAAAAAATGTGACCTTATGGGTCAGAACATTGCTCACAGACCTTCCAGATGAGAAGGAGCAGGGGATGACAGCTCGAGGCCTTGGCAAAGAGCTGCTCCTGCAGCAGAGTCAGCCCAGCCCCATGGGCTCCCTTTCCACTGACAGCAGCACTAAACACATTACTGCTCATTGCAAGTGATGTATGGGTAAGAAACAGCAGCAGGAGAGCTTCTAGTGACCTCCCAGCCCCTGTCATGGCAGTGCAGGGGATGTGTCTGCCCTGATCACAGGGACTGAAGAGCTCAGGTAAGGACCCCAAACCCCCCAGACCCATCACCTTCCCCTGAGAGCAGCAGCCAGCAGAGCTGAGCCAGCCAGAGGCTCCTGGCAGGGCAAAGGGCTGCCACAGGCCCAGGGATGGAGCACATGCTGCACAGAGTAGGACAGGAGCAGAGTGGGACAGGGAGAGACCCCTCAGGGTGGCACAGGACAAAAAAGCCACATCCACACAAGTGTCCTTCCCTTCTGCATCCTCATGGAAAGCTTTTAGCTGCCGCAAGCAGCGGCAGGGGTGGCCAGTGGGACAGTCACTGCCAGCAGGACCAGCCCCAGGGCCCTGCTGCACCACGTTGGTGGGACCCCAAGGATGCCAGGAGAGGGGCAGGGCCAGAGATGTCCAAAGATGCCTGGAGAACCCCACCCTGCTCCACGTGCCACTGTAACTCAGAAGTGCCACTTCACTGGGCCCAGATCCCAGCTTTCCTCTGACAGGCCATGCCTTGACCCCCCATTGCAAAAATAACCTGAACACCACAAAGTGACACTGCCACCAGCCCAGCGAGGCACCCAACCCCCCCAGTGCCTCCAAGTGCAGCCAGCCTGCAGGAACCCCTTCGAGGGGCACTGTCCCCTCCCTCCCATAGGCTGCCAAGACACCTGGTGACACCCCCACAAACCGTAACACCCCCATAACACCCCCCAGCCCCCCAATTAAAGCTTTGCTCCTGGTAAGTGAATGCAAAGAAGGAAAGAGGGGTGACCTGCAGGTGACTCTTCTTAGCTTCCCTGCAGGAAGGTGCTGAACTGCTCCCAGGCTGGCTCTCACCCAGCATCCCCTTGCTTAAGAGCAGCCCATCCCCCTTTGCCTGGGGTCCACCTCCACCGAGGATGGTTCACTGAGCCTCACCACCCCCACACTGCAAAAGTGAGAGGTTTCTGCTCTCATGCTGTGGCCACCAGCCCCTGTCCTTGCCACCTGCTCACCCACTCCACGTGGCTCTCAGGATGGCAGGTCACAGGTTCCCAGAAGAGCTCCCATGTGGAAGTCAGGAGGACTCCATCCTGCCCAGACTCACTGCTGACTCACAGGCACATCTCCCTCTCCGTGCCTCAGCTTCCCCTTTTGAACCAAAACTGCCCATTGTTGGACAGTCTGGTGACACTTATGGCTGGAAGGACACTGTCCCCCTAACCTTGAAACTGGATGTTTCTACCCATGGTTGTGCACTCGTGGTGGACACAGAAAAGCCACCTTCTCCCTTCCCTGCAGAAAGAGGAGAAAATCAAACCCCACGGCTGGAGAACCACCTCCTCACCTACCTACCTGCAGATCTCATGTCAGCCTGATGTCCCCAGCTCAGTGCAGACCACCAGTCTCCAAGCAACATCATGAAGTCCAGGAGGGAATGTCCTGCTCGGCAGGATGCTGTCTTTGTGCCAGGGGCTACCCCAATGTCACCTGGAAGCGGTGGGCTGGCACAACAACAAGGTATAAGGAGCCACTCCTGGTGTACAGGCATGTGGCAGACCTGCTGGTCACCACAGCTCAGGAAGGTCCTGCTCCACTTGTGACCTGCTCTGAAATACCTCAGGAGGACAGAGGGAACCAGAAGGGGTTTACAGAATCCCCTGATCATGGCCTGTTCAGACCTACTGTACATGCAGTAAATCAAATGTTCCACATTTTCCACACAACTACTACACCCCAACCACAATAGATGCCACAGACGACAGTCGCCAGGGCTGTGAGAGCCATTAAAGCCCATCAGAAGAAAGCTAAGCACTTCATTTCACCTTGACAAAGATGAGTCTTCCCCTCCCAAGATCTCATGAAACACAGCCAGTTCTCTTTCACTCACTTCAACTTCTAAATTAAATGTCAGGCTCTGAATGCGTATTTCCAAATGTATGAGAAAATGCAGGAGTACCTCGTCCCACTGCCAGGATGTCACTGACAAACACCCATCACAGCCTCCTGAGTCACAGCACAGGATTAGCCAGGTTAGGAGATGACACAAAGGTCTGAGGTTACACTGGGACGCACACCGAGGAAACCCCCAAGTCACAGTCACAGGGCCATGGAGTGGTTGGGGTTGGAAGGGACCTCTGAAGATCATCTAGCCCAACCCCCTGCTAGAGCAGGGTCAGCTACAGTAGATCCCACAGGAACATGTCCAGGAGGGTTTGGAATGTCTCCAGAGAAGGAGACTCCACAGCCTCTCTGGGCAGCCTGTCCCAGGGCTCTGTCACCCTCACAGTACATAAGTTTTTCCTCATGTTTATCTTGACTCTCCTGTGCTCCAGCTTGTGCCCATTGCCCCTTGTCCTGTCACTGGACACCACTGAGAAGAGTCTGGCCCACCCTCCTGACACCCCCTGTAGATATTGATCAGCACTGATGAGATCCCCCCTCAGCCTCCTCCTCTCCAAGCTGAACAGCCCCAGCTCTCCCAGCCTTTCCTCACAGGGCAGATGAGGAGGCAGCTCCTGCCCAACCACCCTGGGAGGAAAGAGAGAAAAGAGGGAAGGAACAAGATGAAAATGTGAGACTGAGCTCATCAGCCCAGGGTTACACAGCGAGTTGTACTTTGGCCCGGGTCCCAACTGTCCAAGGTGAACACTTTCATTCCAAACATCCACATCCAACTCCCACAATAGCTCATTATTGCCCGGTGCTGCTGAGCCATGTCTGCCTGGCTCCCCTGCACCCTGGGGATCTCACCCAGATCCAAACTTCCAGCCCTGAAAATACTGAGCCTTGAAACCAGGAAGACAGTAAAGGAACCAATTTTGCAGTCTCCTTCACGACACAAACGTAATGGTGCCAATGTCTGAGCGACTGCAAATCTGTTTAGAGCGCTTAGCCACGTCCCAGCTACGACTGTGTGTCTTTCAGATAGAGCTGCCTTATTGGATTTGAGGGCTTCAAACCTGCTTGAAGGCAAGAAAAGCAAGATGCCTAAAAAATACAGACAAAACAGTCGGCAAGGAAATCTGTCCCTGGGAGAAAGAATCCCAGGATAAAGCCAAAGTGAGATGCATGGAGGAAGATCCACCTGCTGGGCAGGGGAAAAGGGGAAAAGCAAACCTGTCTTGGTGCTGCTCCTTTTAGCAGCTCCTGACTAATATATTCTGGCTATAGTCATTAGGCTTCCTTTCCAGACCTTTGGCAAATTAATTAATTAAAAAAGGAAGTTAAAATTAGTCCATTGAGTGCTCCTTGCCCCAGCAGAAGGGATCAGAGTTGTTAGGATGTGTGCAGCTCCTGCTAGAAAGTTAATGTGGAAACGAGCAACACTCACCTCTGCAAGGTAAAGGAGGCAGAATTTCCGATCTTCTGAACCTAGAAAGAGGAAAAAAAACAGGATCAAAATTCAGCTACAACTGCATTTCTGCAAGCGGGGACACTGGCAGAGGAATTGGCTAAGAGACAGCATTTAATGAATATTTATTGCTGTCACCCTGCAGTACCAGGCTGTGATCTGGGAGTGATGCATGCTGCATCTGGGCAGGCTGCGCCACGGGGCATCCTGCCTGGACTCACTGCGCTACCACGGAGTCTCCTTGGGGTGTGTCCTTTTGGAAAAAGGTTTGCTTCATTCAGAGGCCACACACAGGCTCTTCTGCCCAACCTACCATGGCACATGCAGCCCCATTCCTTCCCGAGGGCTGTGGAGGCCCCACAGTGCCCACCCAGCTGTCCTGGGCACCGGGGTCAGGTCTTTCCCATCTTACTTTCATGAACACTTTGCTCCCAGGAGGATCAATCTGAGCAGATCCTGTTCCTACATCCTTGCTCATTCTCAGCTTCTTGCCCTGAACCCTTGGCAGGGCTGGTGGTAGCTCTGTCCAGTGCTGCCTGTCCCAGCCTCCACCAGCACCAGCGGTTGGGGTTGGTGCATCTTAAAGGAGATAGAGGCAAATCCCAGGGCATGGGAAGCAGCTGACATGGGGCAGGGGGAAGAGCTCATCCTGCTCCATCAGTTCAGCTCCCTGTCTTGCTGTCAGCTGTCCCAGGGGATGGGTTATGCCCCAGCTGCTCCACCAGGCTGGTTCCTGCAGGCCTAGTGTCCTCTGTCCCCCACAAAAAGGCCTTCCTGAAGATTTGCCCTGGTCTTTGATCCCTGCTGGTGAGACACGGGTGTCCCCAGCCCCAGGGGAAGCCAGCACCTGGCACACATCCCCCTCGCAGGAGGATATGAAGCTGCCACAGGACCAGGTCACCTCAGCTCTGAAGCAGGACATCCTATCTCCTGAAGCTGGCTGGCTCCCTCACACCAGCATGCCCTGCCCCAGCTTTGCCCTTGGCAGCACACAGCACCGCTGGGCTGCGGTTTCAAAACCTTTTTAATGACATTATCTCTGCATATTATGAGATCAGACCTGCAGCCTGGGCAGGGCCGCAGATCCAGCCAAAGCAGTGTCAGCACAAGCTCTGCTTCATTTCAGCAGCCTGAGCTGTGATAACGATGGGAACAGGCTCAGCACAGAGCTGGAAACACCCTGTTCCCCAGGGGAAAGCAATTCCTCTGCCACAGGCAGCAGCCCAAATGTCAAGATAAGAGCTGTGACCCACAGAGGGCCTCAGGTGCCTCCTGAGTCACTCCATGGGCAACGCAAAACCCATGAAGAAGTTTCATGGCCCAGAGCCGGTTGCTGGACACCTCTTCCAGCTGCCCTTTGGGGGATCACAGGCCTGCCCCCACCCACAGCTTCACTTCTAATGCAGGGTACAGTCTGGAACATCACTAAAGGGACACCAGGACACAGTGCCACAGCAGCTGCTGGAGCCCAGCACCAGTGGGAGCACTGCTGTGGACCTCTTGAGTGATGAGCCCTTGAGTGTTTTCATAAGCTTCAGTCTGCTCCTCCCAGGGCAATGCCAAGGTCGGGGAAGCTGCCTGGCTCCCCAGGGTCCAGCACTGCCCTTCCAAATCTTCACTCCCAGAAGAGTAGCAATGCTGGGCCCTGAGAGCACCTGCTGAACTCCTGGCTGGGAGCCCACGTCTCACCTCTGCACCACAGACCCAGAATTCAATGCTCTCCCCCACCCTACCTCAGCTGTCCCAGCACCCTCTTCCATAAATCCCAGCAGGACCATAAGGGAGAATTTTCCTTGTTAAGACACAGCCTTAAATGCAAGTCCCTCAGTCAGTGTTTTTCCCCTTCAGAGAGGGTTTGGAGGCAGGATCTGAGCCTGCTGCTGGCACACCATGAGTCCACCATCCCCTTCTGTTGCTTCTGTTTACCAAGTGGTCAGCAGTACAAGAACCACCTCACCTTCTCAGCTAGGCTCTCTGCTCCTGCCTGCACCACAACCAAAGGTCTCCAGGCTACCTGGCAAAGCAGGTTGAAGAAGACCATCATGTCCCAGCCACTTTCCCTCAGGAGCTCTAGCTGAGCTTTCCCAGCTGATCTGAGGAAAAAGTCACCCTCTGGAGACAGGCACCCTCAGCAAAGAAAGGCAACGTCAGAGTGTAACAGCTGGGGGAATGACCCAGCTTCTCTTGGGCCTCTGCTTATTCCTGCTGCAATGCCAAGTGACCCCAACAAAGCTCGAATTCATCAGAACTAAGTTCGCTTCCAAGTTACTTTACCTCCCACCCACCCCAGAAGTGTTGAAGGGCAGGTTGGATGGGGCTTGGAGCAATCTGGTCTAGTGGGAGGTGTCCCTGCCCATGAAGGGGGGTTGGGACTGGATGATCTTTAAGGTCCTACTAACCCAAACCAGTCTGGGATTCTGGGATTCCTGTCTGTTCAGTTACGTCTTGGCATTAGCAACCCCCACCACCAGCAGCTCCTGTCCCCTTGTCCCTCTGATGCTCACCACTATGCAGGGCTGGGCAGTGCCCCCAGGACACACAGAGCAGCCTGTTCCACTGTCCAACCACTCTTTTGGTAAAGAAATTATTTCTAATATCCAGTCTAAACCTCCCCTGGCTCAACTTCAGGCCATTCCCCTTGTCCTGTCACTATTCACCTGAGAGAAGAGCCCAACTCCCACCTCTCTACAAACTCTTTTCAGGTGGTTACAGAGACAACCAGGTCTCCCCTCAGCCTCCTCCAGGACAGGTTGGGATGCTGGGAACAGCAAAGCAGCACATGAAAATTCCTCATTTGCAGGATCCCAGCTGGGGATGGGACTCACAGCCAGGGAATCCTCCTTCCAGCTGAAAAACAGGCGCTCTCCTCTCTGTCCCAAAGCTGAGCACCCCCACCCAGCGGGGCAGGATCCCGGCGAGGCGGCGACCTCCGCGTGGAAATTCCCACAGTGTCCAGTGAGGAAGCCAGCCCTGTCACGCTGGGAACATTGGCCAGCGTGGTGCTCATCAGCCACGCTCTGCTTCTAAAGCAGGAAGACCAAGCATTGTAAAGCAGATTAGACTGATTTGCTTTCGCACAGGGCAGCGAGCAGCAGAAACAGGAAACATCACAATGGTCTTCAGTGTACCGGAGATGTCTCAATTGTTATACTCAGCAATACGCCTGTTCCTATTAATGTGCCATTCAGTTATTTAGGAGAGCAACAGAAAATCCCTGCCAAAAGGGATGGACAGCTTTTTGCTCTTCCCTTTGAAGCGGCCGTGCCCAACCCAAGAGGGTGAGGTGCCTGAAAACCCACACTGCTGGATTCCCACTGTACAGGGGAAAGGTTGGGTGCTGCAGAGACAAACACCCTTCAGAGAGGCTTGCTGAGCTATCCCACTTGTCATAAAATCATAGGTTTGGGCTGGAAGGACCTTAAAGATCATCAGGTTCCAACCCCCCTAAACAAGCAGGGACACCTCCCACTAGACCAGGTTGCTCCAACCTGCCCTTCAACACTTCCAGGAGTGGGGCAGCCACAGCTTCTCTGAGCAACCTGGGCCAGTGTCTCACCACCCTCACAGGGAAGAATTTCCTTCTAATGTCTCACCTAAATCTCTCCTCTTCCAGTTTTAATCCATCACCCCTTGTCCTCTCACTACAAGCCCTTGTCTGAAGTCCCTCCCCAGCTTTCCTGGAGCCCCTTCAGGCACTGGAAGGTGCTCTAAGGTCTCCCTGGAGGCTTCTCTTCTCCAGGCTGAACAACCCCAACTCTCTCAGCCTGTCTCCAGAGCAGAGCTGCTCCAGTTATTATGGCAACAAGGAAATTAAGTGGCAGAAAAACCACTCAAGAAATCCACCTGCCCTGCCTGAGGTTAGGAGGCACATTCCTGTGCTGAGCTGCAAACAGACCTGCGTGCACAGAGCTGGGAGCAGCACCAGGAGAGCTGATTCCTTCAAGGAGGTGAACAAGAGCAGGGTTATTTCAACAGCCTTTGAGAGCAGCCCAGGGTGGCACAGGCACACGCCCCAGGAGCAGATGCTGACCAACAAGCACTCCAAGGAGGAACAATTCCTTTTGTCTGGTTCTTAGAAATAAGCAGCACTGAGAACAAACTCACCAAACCCTAGTGAAGCTTCAATGGCTTTTCTAAACAGCTCGTGTCGTGGTGCCCTGTCTCCTTTACTGTGTTTCTGCCCCCAACAAATAGATCAATGAATTAATCTGGGAGCAGAAACGTTGTTGGAACTGGGAAATGACAACTGACAGGCAGCATGTGGTGTCCAGCACAGCACTGCAGATCCCCACCACTGAGGCTCACAGCAACATGTGGCACGTGGAGAGATGCAGCTCATTCACAGAGCTCACAGTTCAGCTGGGAAAGTCATGGGATGTGACAAAATTCATCCAGAAAATGATCCCTTTGAAGAAGCAGCCCAGCTCTGGATTAATCCCTTTTGGTCAGGGCCACAGGATTGAATAGAAACATCAGCTCATACAGCTACAGAATGAGTTGGGCTGGAAGAGACCCCTTGGGCGGTCTCTAGTCCAAGCCCCCACTCAAAGCACCCAGACCAGGGCACTCAGGGCTGTGCCTAGTTGAGTCTCCAGGGAGGGAGATCCCACAGAGACCTTAAAGATCATCCAGTTCCAACTCCCTGCTATGGGCAGGGACACCTTGACTAGACCAAGTTGCTCCAAGCCCCATCCAACCCGCTCTTGAACACTTCCAGGGATGGGGCAGCCACAGCTTCTCTGGGCAACCTGGGCCAGTGTCTCACCATCCTCACAGTGAAGAATTTCCTCCTAATGTCTCACCTAAATCTCCCCTCTTCCAGTTTTAATCCATCCCCCCTTGTCCTCTCACTACAAGCCCTTGTCCAAAGTCCCTCCCCAGCTTTCCTGTGGGCCCCGTTCAGGTACTGATATTTGACCAACCTCACCACAGGCAAGTTTTTCCTTACATCTAATCAGAATTTCCCACGTCGGGTCCTGGTCCAGCTCAAGGAGGAACTGGAGCACGAGCCCCACGCTGCTGCAGTCAGGTGACCACACACAAAACAAGCCTGTACCCAAAAAGTAACTGCACCAAAGAAGGAACAAGGTTGGACTGGGCCCAGGGCCAAGAAGGGGCTCCACCACAGCAAATAGGATGTGGCAGAGCTATTTGTTTGTTCCTTTTTTTTACCCTGAGTAGCTAAAGGCCATCTTTTGTATGACCTCAGCGTTTCAGCTTGAAATAACTGATTTCAAATCATCCTCCAGTCCTAGAAGCCCTCTCTGAGCCCTCAGCTGGACATGAATGCCCAGCCAAGGTGAAGAGAGTAAGGACATGGTCCACAGCCAGGGTGTTCTCCTTCCTCACCCAAGGACTGAGCATGGGGGAGGGATGGTAGCACAAGGGAAAGACGTGGGTGGCTGGAGACAGAAGTAGCACAGTAAAGGTCAGTAGGGCTTAGCCAGACTCACTTGGAGACAACCTCTGAACTCTCTCGAGGCACCAAGGGGGAAACCTCAAGACTTCACTTCCCTTTCTCAGCCTCAGCAAGCCCCCCCTGCGGGCAGCATCACACCAGCCAGGGGAACAGCCCAGCACAGCAAGACCTGGGGAATGCCAGCCCAGCCCCTGAGACACACACCCAAAGAGCTGGCCTGAGTACCCCTGAGGTGTCCCAGGAGATGGAGCTCCCAAGGGCTGGGAAGGCTGATGCTGGCCCTGCACCCCAAGGAAAGATAACCTGGCAGCACCAGTTAGATGTCACTGTTACATACTGGAAGCAATGGGACAGTAGAGTTCTTTCCTGCTGCTGGCCAGAAGCCTTTATAGGTGGTAGCCCAGAAAATGCCCCCAAAGTCTCCAGCTGCTGCTGCAGACACTCACCCTCCTGAAGCTTGACACTGTGCAGGTAGAGAGGGTTTCTCAGCACGTTGCAGCGCCCAGGCTCGTCCTCCTTGGTGAAGAGCAGCAGGTCAGAGTAGACAAAGAGGGTCACCTGGAAACACAAGAGCAGCAAAGAAGCAGCCATTAATTTCTTGGCTCTGAGACAGCATCCTGGAAAGGTCCTCTACCCTGGGGAGATACACCAATGGTGACAGTCCAAGTCCCCCTTCCCAGAGGGGCTGATTGCTGCTACACCCCTCGGGGTACTTCCAGCAAGCTTCAGACAGGGCTGCTCCAGCTTGGCAGCCACCTACCAAGGCTTGTGGAGCCCCGTGACAAGAGGGATAAACCTGCCCGACAGTTTAAGGCCAGGCAAACACACCCTCTCTGCTCTCCTGTGTCACTTCCCATTTGCATAAGTCATAAATCAGAGGAGCAGGAGGAGGGAATAAGCTGCCAACTAATCCCAGCATACTGGTGAAGTTGCAACCTAAAAGCAAAAGTGATCTCCCTCAGCACACTCAGGAAGGAGCTTCTCCTGTTCTCAGCCTTTGCATGCCCCGTTTTGCTCCCTTTGAGAAAACAGCAGTTTGGCTTTTACAAGGGCAGAACCCACAAGAGCAGCTGCAAGAACAAACTTGACACCTCTGAACCACACTGATGGGTGGAAAGCAAACACTGAACCGAGTGTCTGCCCAGCTCTGTGCTTGAGCAGTGACTCAGGTGTCCTGGAAGCTACATCAGAGCAGTGGTGAGTGCTCACAACCCAAAAGGCAGGTTTTGTTCTGCTTCTGGCTCTTGCCTGAGGTCCCTAGTTCAATCAATACCAATCAGTGTGATCTTTAAAATAAAAAGAATGAGCTTATGCACTGGACTGAAGATCCTTGACCGAGAAGCCTGCTGGGGGCAAGTGGCTTGGTGCCATCAGCCAAGCTTTGAGCCTGTCCTGCTCTCCTGCAGAAGTCAGGGGCATGCAGCAAAACTTAGAAGACACTGGGAAGCAGCTGCAATCTTCCTGTGGGCATCCTGGATGCCAGACTGTGCACACTGCCAGCTCCCACTGCTCTCAGCACAGGACACTGCACGTGAGCACGTGGCTGCTTTTCACTGCTCCTTGGGGTGCTCCCAAAAACCTCCTGGAGCAGAGGGAACGCTGCTCTGCAACACCGAGCGACAGCAACCAAGGTGTGGTGGCCTTTCAGCAACCTTTTGGCAAGAGCAGCAAAGAGCCCAGCACCCTGGGGGTTCTCTGGGGAGCTGGCACAGCTGCCACCACCAAATCACCCTTTGGAAGGTGACTTTGCTCCAGACAGGGACTGAGTCACTGTTTACAGGGACACGGTGCCAGAACAGTTTGTCTCCCTGCGCGGTGCCTGACGGACACATGTCAGGAGGACAAGCTGGGGAACAGTTTATCACGAGGTGGTGAGCCCCACGTCAGGGCAGCAGCATCTGGCTGGGAAACCTAAACCAAGCCCTTGCCACCAGATCTCCCCTTGCTGTGCAAATCCATTTTTGCGGGATTCTTAACAAGCACAAAGCTGCTGGTGTTGGTTTAATTGACAATGAAGCCAGGGAGTGTCTGTTTTTCTCTGTATTATTTGGAAAATCCCTTCCTCTGCTCTCAAACACACTGTTGGCCTAGTGCCCACATTCACCCTCTTCATTACTTCTGACCTTATTACTAACACAAGGAATAACAAAGTACAAACTGCACTATAAACTTTCTCCCATACCCAACTTGTTCCAAAAGGCAACTTTTCTGGGATGTGTCTGGTGCCATCCGAGGTCACACATCCTCAAAGAAGAGATGTTCAGGAATTTTGAGAGCAGCAAGTTGGCAAAGTGAAGGAGACAAAAGCATGATCAGCAAGTGGTCATGCTGGAAAGGAAGGAAAGAAAAGACCTAACACATATGGAAGTTTAAAGGGTAGAAAAGAAGATGAGAAGGATCAGCAGGGGGAAAAAAAAAAAAAATCACTTCAAAACTAAGGAGATTTTAATAGGGAATCATGGAAACAGAAATACACAAAAAGTATTTATAGGTAACATTGTGCTTTTATGGGAAGATGGGACTGATTGAATTCAGGATGCAGAGAAGATAAAAGTGCAGCCAGTGTGGGTTATGTAAAAGCATCTCTATTAGATGTTGCTTCCAGGAAGCCACTTGATTTTGGAGCAGCTCCACACAAAAGGGTTTACAGAGGCCCTTCTGCTCCCCCGAGCTGCTGGGGAAAGAAAAAGAGGGTGAGGCCCAGGGCTCCAGCAGACCCTGCTCACAGAGCAGGGAGCAGAGCACTTACCCCACCTGAAGGGCTGAGCTCAGGAAACTCAGATCATGGATGACTCCAAGGCAGCAGGCAGCAGGGTAAGAGGGGAGGGCTGGAGTGAGCAATCTGGAGCTCTGCCGTGGTTGCCATCACACTGCAGACAAGCTGCAACACGTCTCTAACAGCCCTTGGCAAACAGCTCTGGGATCTACTGCAGAAAACTGCAGGGCTCATAAAAGCACAAGAGCAAACCAAAGAGAAACACGGCGTCTGAATTCATCCAGGTGAGAGACAGAACCCACCAGAGCTGGTCCCTGGGGAGTCAGAGCGTCTTTGGGCATCTCCCAGAACTGATTTCCTCCCCCAAAATCAGGAATGAAACAACTGACATGATGTAAGGACTCCTCTGAAGACAGGGCCAGGCACAATTGTGCCATTACTATTGTGACCAAGGCCACATGGCACTTGTCACACAGACCTTTTAGGGGGTTGTGGATAAATTTCACAGGGGGAAAAAAAGATGTTTGTAGAGCCTTGCACTGATGTCTTGGACACTGTTCATCTGAGTGTGCTCTGCACCACAGAAAACAACTCCTCTGCTGATAGACTTGACCAACTACAGAGTAGAACTGGAAAAACATTGTTACAGAAGGATGGGGCACATTTTCAATGTTTCCTAAAAGAAAACAAGAGAAAAGGAAAGCCAAGAGGGAGGGTGGAAAGCAGTGGGTTAGTGTGCTTCCCCAGGAGAACAGGAGCTGGGCACTGGGCCTGCTGCAGGGCCACCACAGGAAGGAGGAAGCAATAACCACCCCTTGTAAAGCAAAGTTTGGTGACAAAAACATGATGAAAAGGTGCCCAGAAATGAAGCCTTGCAGCCAAAGCACATTTGAGCTCGAGAACAGTTAATTCTCCTGCCCTGCCCTCTCCTGCTCACCTACACAGCCCAGGTTTGGGCAGGGAGGAGCCTGCAGGCTGCCCAGCAGGATGGACAGTGTGAACCCTGCCTGCACCTCCCCGTGCTGGGCAGGAAAACCTGAGCTGAGGGATGCTCTGAGACATCTCCCTCCTCTCCAGCAACAGTCTCACAGCCGTGCCTGGCAAGACAGAGGGAGCCGAGGAGGCAGAGTGAATCAGACACTTCTGTGATAGACACTTCTTCTGTGATAGAGCTTCTGATGCCAAAGGAGAACGTGGTGATGACCCCCTGCCCTGGCAGGCAGAGAATGCTGCCTGCAGCTGGTGAGATAAATCCTACAGTCCTTGGTGGAGACCTCTTCAGACAGGGATCCACCCTGAGCACTGAGCCACACATGTTTTTCATTTACCAGTACTGGATTCTTCTCCAGAAGAATTGGGTGCAACCTCAAAGAGAAAGTCCAGTGACACCAGGATGAGGGTTGTATCTGCAAAGTTCATGTATCCCCATTCATTCAGTTGAACTAAATTGGATGAAGCTTTCTTTACTCTTCCTCAGTTTTTTCAGATCTTGACTTATCCTTCTAGCCCAAACTCTCAGTACCCTCTATAAAGCAGAGACATCACTGCTGGACTCCTCAGACCAGACATGACACAGCTCCCCATGTACCCCCCAACTTCCATCCAGTGCTCCCCTGATCATCCTGGCTTCCTTGGCTACAGCTTTGCACCCACAGTTACTCAGTTTTCACAGAGACCAGAGCAACAGAATGTGGTTAAAAATAATCCAGTTACCACAGCTTCATACATTAACCTCCCAGTCAGCTGAGCCCCAGTCTAAGAGCAGCAGTCTGGGCTCCTGGGTTTTTACTTCTGCTTCTATCCATCTTCTCCAAGACTTCCCAGCAGCCCACAATGCATTTACCCTCTTATCACCTCACACTTTTTTTTTCTGCTAAGATTATTGGCAAGGAATTCATAGACTCCAGAAGTTTATATGCTCAGCTAGACTTCGATGAAGACACACCACCATGCTTGCCAAAAGGAGGTCCATGGTGAAGGCTTTGGCTGCCAACCTTGAACCTCACCTTGGCTTACCTGAATCAATTATCCTTCTACCATGAAGATCAGGGGAGAGCAGGCACTGAAGACCTCAAGGGGTCATGCACCTACTCTAAGACTAGCACAGTGCAGATGGGGAAATGGTGTAAAAAATGAGGAAGAGAAGGATATTAAGAGGCAGTGGAGAAGAAGAGACAGAGTAAGTAGGACTAGTGTAGTGGAGGGAGGAGGTAAGTGCAGGTTTCTGGAATCCTCACCCAAATGAAAGTGTTTAAAAAAAGGCTGAAACAGGATCTTGAAACATCTGTGCTAGGGAGTAGGGTTTTGCTCAACCTACTATGTTGGCCAAACTCAGCCACCCGCTGAAGCAGGGAGCTGGCAACCCTGTCCCAAGTCAGGAATGCCAGGAACACACAGGGCTACACTTGGGATGAGACTGAGAAGCCTCTTGCCCTCCAGAGAAGAGAGCATAAAACCTGGATATGCCAGTCCGTGTCCTCCAGACCCCTGGCAGAGCTGGGGGCTCTCAGAGTTCAAGGAAGCACCATCCTGGTCTGCAGACCCTGCAGAGATGGCAGAAAAGAGCTGAGAAGGCACCTCTGGGCTTTGGGAAGTTGCTTTCAGGTACTTTAGAGGCTGACCAAAGAGGACAATGCCCATGTTCAACACCTCGTGCGCAATCGCTCCCATCACACCGGTTCCTCTGGCACTCCACAGGCTGGAGGGACTTCAGAAGAGCATAAAAATGGGAATTGCAACAAAGTCTAGACAGGATGTGATTAAGGCCTGCATAAGGATTGCCCAGAGGTAAGGTCAGGGAAAGGACAGATCCTGGCAAGCCTCCAGAGAGATAGGTTGAGTCCTTCAGGAGATGGGAGAGAGTTTGTTCAGCGACGAGGATACAGCGCCTGATGTGGAAGCTGCCAAGGGGAAAAGATTTTGGTTTTTTAAAAGAAGAAATTAAACAGGACCTTCATCTCCAGCCCCTGGGCTCTCCTCTGTCGAGCCACTTCCCCAAAGCAGAACAACAAGCAGAAAGCAGTCCTACAAACCACAGGAGCAGTGGTACAGTTTGAGAGAGACTGGGTGGAAGGAGCAGTGGGAAAATGGAAAACCACATGGAGCAAGGAAGAAAGGACTGATTGGAAACAAGACAGCATCTGCTTGGGGAGAGTGAGCTCAGGTCCAGCAAAAAGAGGAGTCAGGGACCTTCTGTACCAGGGGAAAGCCTGTTGTGTCCAGGCCATTTTAGGTCTTCGAATCATAGAATGGTTTGGGACCTTTGGTTTGGAATGGTTTGGAAGGGACCTTAAAGATCACCTAGTTCCAACCCCCTGAACCAGCAGGGACACCTCCCATGCTTCCTGGATTTGGCAGCTTAGGTTCCCTTATTTCATAGCCCCTCAGGACCCAAGCAGACCCCTTGCTCCACTGGAGAAGGGTGGTCTCTGGCTTTCCAGACAGACCTTCACCCATTCCCTGCAGCTCTGCAAAGCCTGCCATGACCCTGTGACACACTGCAGACCTCAGAAAGCCCTTCTCCAGGGACACAGCTGATGTCCCAGTGTTGCTACCTACAGCTCTCAGTTCCCAGCAATATGGGGCTCAGCACCACACCTGGGTTCACTCCTCGATTCACTCCTGCCTTCCACAGCAGACACTGCCACATGCTTGTTCCCATTCCCTGCTTCTGTCTTCTCACTTGGCTTAGTCACAACCTCCTGCCTTGCCCCTCTGCCAGGCTCACACACCATCATGGCCTCAAGGCACCATCATTCTCCAATGCTGCCTCATGTTCCTGGCATCCTACAGCATCCTGCCCTTTCCTGGCAGTGGCTCCAACTGGGAAATCCTCTTCCAGCCTCACACTCATCCTTAGGGCATCATCAGCACTGTCCTTTCCCTGAGACATCCTCCTCCCAATCCTGCCCACAGCTGGGCCTCTGAAATGGCTCCCGTGGCCATTTGGAGCCAGAGCAGCACATCTCCTCCAAACATGTCTGTCCTGAGGCTCTCCACCATCTAAATACAAACACCTCCATACACACACATGCTCCACCCAGGCTGCAAAGCACATTAGTTACTCAGGCTGCTCCTACAGACTTCTGAGTCTGACCTGAACACAAGCAACTCCAAACCACCCAGGAGAAGCACCCTGACTTCAAGCTAGCCACCATATTTCCATGGCTGTGCTACACAGCCACATGTTTACCTGATTTTCATTCATGCAGGTGGCCCAGAAGACCCTGAGCAGCCAAGAAGAGCAGGACAGACAGGGGAAGAGTTTCACTGACAAATCAGTAATGACTTTCTAATGGATCATGCAATTTTTTTATTGCACTTTGGCAGAAAGAAAAAAAAAAAAAAGAGTTATTCAAGTCAAAGCAAGGGATTAATTACATGGTGAAAATGAAAGGAGTCACTTAACACAACCTTGTGCTGCTCTGTACAGCCAGTGACTTGATGTGTCTCGTATTCTGCTGTAACATCCAGAAGGTGTTACCCAAGAACCAAGATGAGTCAAGTAAAAATTCCTCTCTAGCTCTGGGAAGATGACACATTGTTCACTCCAACTAAACTCAAACCAAAATTATTCTGTACAGTGGTGAGATTCTCTGAAAATGCCCCAAAAGAAAGGGCAGTTCCCTTCAGCACTAGAATCATTTCAGGTTGGGAAAGACCAGTAAGATCATCCAGTCCCAAAGTGCAGGCAGGGGGGGCTCTCCCAGCTGCCATTCCCCTGTCCCACACCCTGGGGCTTTGCAGAATCCCCAGCAGCAAGTGGAATCAACACTGCAGCTCTGCCAGTTTGGATGGTGAAAGCTGCCCCAGACACAGGCTGAGCACAGAGCTAAAGCTTAGCTGCTCCCCCAGATTCTTAACAGCCCTCAGACAACATTACAGAAAAGAAGCTGAAGAGAAAAGAGAGGAATTGGAATGTGTGACCTGAACCACATTTCTGAAAACCCCAGTAACCAGGTCTCTGTCTAGTTTTTTAACCTGGCAGAAAATATGCTTTAACTGCCTCTTCCTGAGTCCACTGGTGGCCTCAGCTGCAGGGCTGTGACTGGTGTATCCCACACTAAACTGACTACAAGCTTTCCCAGGTATCATATTAATATAAGGATTGCACAGTAAAACATTTCCCTTCTCAATCTACTAGAGAAAAGTGCAGAAGAGCATCTTTAGAAAGCTCAGTGTGGGAAGAGTCTTACCTGTATAGTCCTGCTTCTGCTCTCATGGAGAAGCAGCTCCTCTGACAGAACCAGAGTCCGGGCTGGGTTGCAAAGATCTAGGGGCTACATTTGAAAGGAAAAATAACAAAAAAAAAAAAAAAAAAAAAAAAAAAACCTGTCAAACCTTCCACTGGAAGTGTGGTTTGCCAGAAAAACTTTCCGCCCACCAAACCCGCTTTGTCTTCACATTGGGCAGTAACTCATTCAGGGAGAAGCCACCCCCCAGCACACAGCCTGCAGGCCAGCTAGGTGATAAAAATAAAACCTTACACTTAAAAGGAAAACCTTACACTTAAAAAGAAAACCTTACACTTAAAAAGAAAACCTTACACTTAAAAAGATAAAGAAAACCTTACACTTAACACCTACGTCAGGCCCGTCCATAAAACAACCACCTGCCCCTTTGTGTCCCCATCCACTGCCAGCTCTGCACTGTGCAGGCTGGTTCTGGGTGCTTCTTAGCAGGAAACACAACCACAGCAGTGACATGTTGGGTTCCCACGGCCCTCAGACAAGAGTATTTTGTTACATGATGTTAGAGGGATGAGTCTCACAGTAAGTTGAAGTGACGTGGCAGTGGCACTGCTGCTGGCAGGGCAGGATAGAGCATTCCCCACAGCCTCAGAGATGAAGGTATGCATTAGTAATGTACTTAAATATATAGGATCAGATGAGGTTTTCTAGGATTCTGGCCATAGGAAGGACAAAACAGAAGACTTGGAGGTAGGTAGAGTTACTACCAGCAAACTCAGGGCTAAACGTGAAGAAAATTATTTATGGAACAGGTAAGAACATCCTCTGTCAGGTCATTACTGCTCTGGATCCTTGTTTGTGATTTAAGTGCTGCCCACCAGCTAATGTAACAAAAAAGAAATAAAAAAAAAAAGCCACCTTTGCACACTATCATTAACAGCACAAAGAACCCCCAGGAAGAAGTTGATTTTCAATCACACAAAGCTGGTTGCTGAAGCCCAGAAGCCAGGACACCATCTCCTGACTCAGGCAAGCACCTGAGGACCAGATTTGAAAGCTAAAATGGGAAAAAACTCCAACAGAGAATCACTTGAGCAAGACACAATTCCCTTTGAGAAAGTACCCAGCACTGTGCTGAGCCAGCTCCAGATGGGAGAGCAGAATGAGACATGGATTCTGCTGGGAAACATTTCCCTCTTGTGTGACAGCCTGGACCCAGCCCACAGCAGCAAGCTTTGACGTGACCCAATGTGCTGGGAACCAATGAAAAAAGCTGGGGAGGGACTTTTTACAAGGGCAGGGAGTGGTAGGACAAGGGGTAATGGCTTTACACTGGAAGGGAGGAGATTTAGGTTAGATATTAGGAAGAAATTCTTTAGTGTGAGGGTGGTGAGACACTGGCCCAGGTTGCCCAGAGAAGCTGTGGCTGCCCCATCCCTGGAAGTGTTGAAGGGCAGGTTGGATGGGGCTTGGAGCAACCTGGGCTAGTGGGAGGTGTCCCTGCCCATGCAGGGGGGTTGGAACTGGATGACTTTAAGGTCCCTTCCAACCCAACCCAACCCATTCTGTGATTCTATGACTACATTTGATCCCTAACACCTCACTTCCAGCTGCACTCACCTGCACAAAGACAGGGAACACCAGCACCTTGGGAGCCAGTGTCACGTACGTGCCGTAGCTGGAGTGTGGGATGTGCGGCCTCACGATGGTGCAGTTCTGGTAGTTCCCGTAGCTCTTCATAGTCTGCACAGTCTTCATCAGCCTGGATTTTCTCCCAGACCCCGTGTGTGACTTCCCTTTACACCCATTTCCTAGACCAAAGCAGAAGGAACAGAGAATCAGGAGAGAGCTCCCACTCTGCCAGCTCAGCTCCTGCTCTCGAGCCTCTGGAGCCTGCGGGGAATCGCCGGAGCCAAGAGCTGCAGGGACATTCATCACTCTGCCATCAAAGTTTCCCAGAGATTCATGAAATAACAGCACTGATTTCATTTTCCCTAATGGAAAAATGAGATGTCCCTTGGCATTTCTGCTCAGTCAAGAGCTGCTCGCTTGCTGGACCAAGGGCTTCACTGGACACAGCAGGAGCACAAGCACATCCCTGGATGCACAGAGACCCAAGGAGGGCACAGCAGGCTCAGCTGCTGCCCAGCACCTCTGGCTCTGCTGGGTGAACACTGCCTTCTGCACAGGCTGTGGCTATGGTGCTTTGGAGGAAGTGATCTGGTACTATTAGATGCACCTTGCCATCCAGTACTTCAAGTACAAAATAAGAAACACAGCACAAGCCCCAACATGACTTCAAATGGTCACTCTTGAGTCCCAGGAGCACCAAGGAAGTTTCCACCATGGGGAAACATCTGCCTGTACCAAGGAACTATGAGCATTCCCTTTCCAGGGAGGGGAAAACCATCTGTGACTAACCCAGGGTGGAGGGAAAAACCACTGGAAATGTAAATCTTGGGACATTTTTATCCACGTAAGCCCTTCGTGCTCTGGATTCTAGGCATGAGAGTCAGCAAGTGGAGGAATTTCACATCATAGAGCACTGGGTTAATCACAGTTTTTAGAAGACTAGAGGTGTCAGAAGAAGGGACAGCAGTGATAAACATTCGTGCACATGTGATCAATCCATGCTTTTCCAAATTGCTCCCAGGGATGTGGTGGTTACTCAGACATTTATAAAGGATGACCTCATTTTGCACGAGGCTGGTACAACATCACCCACTGCTTTTCAGCATTACATCTTGGTGCTGGAAAAAACCCCACCAGCCCGACTGGTTTTTGCTCTGTCCTGTTGCAAAGGAGGGATTACACAGCAGCTTTCCTGTCCAGCCTCCCACCTCGAGTGGTCCAGCAGAGCTAGGACTTTTCCCAACAAGCCAAAACCCAGGAGAATGCTTTTGAACACACCCAGAGAGCTCCCACCAGCATTTTGTCTCGCTAGCACAGGCCCCGGGTGCTCTAAGAATGCTTTGCCTGGCTAGAAAATACCATTTTTTCTGCACCAGAACAACGAAGTGAGCATCACAGACCAGGCAGATGGTGCCTGTTCCCACAACTGGCTGGGAGTGACTACATGGCTTGGTGGGGGATCTGGGAGGCAGCAGTGCTAAGGATGGCTTTATGTGAGTGAGTCCAGAGGAGGCCATGGAGATGATCAAAGGGCTGGAGCAGCTCTGGTCTGGAGACAGGCTGAGAGAGTTGGGGGTGTTCAGCCTGGAGAAGAGAAGGCTCCAGGGAGACCTTAGAGCACCTTCCAGTGCCTGAAGGGGCTCCAGGAAAGCTGGGGAGGGACTTTGGACAAGGGCAGGGAGTGAGAGGACAAGGGGAAATGTTTTAAACTGGAAGAGGGGAGATTGAGGTGAGACATGAGGAAGAAATTCTTCCCTGTGAGGGTGGTGAGACACTGGCCCAGGTTGCCCAGAGAAGCTGTGGCTGCCCCATCCCTGGAAGTGTTCAAGGGCAGGTTGGATGGGGCTTGGAGCTACCTGGTCTAGTGGGAGGTGTCCCTGCCCATGCAGGGGGGGTTGGAACTGGATGATCTTTAAAGTCTCTCCAACCCAAACAATTCTATGGCTCTGTGATTCTCTGCATCCTTCTCCCTAGACCCATCACACAGAGCCAGGATGAGACCAACACAGGGGACCAGAACCAGAAAGGAGCTGCTGCCCATTGGGCTGCTCTACTCTCAGGTGTGATGGGATCAGGGAACAGCTGGGAAAAATTTCCCATTAATGACATTAATCCATTAGGGCCAAGGGCTTCAGCATTCTCTGGTGACCCTAGCATACAGTTCTGGCCACCCCTGATGTCCCTAGGCCCACAGTGCACATCTCTCCTGCCACACACAAACTCCCATCACAGCAGCATGACCCCCCCACTGGGTAAGAAGGTGAGACAGGTTTATGTTCTCCAAGAGCCCTGAACCCCAGACCATGTCCCTCTGGGCATCAGCAACCTGTGCTCTGTCCTAAAACTTGCAGACAACAACTCCAACAGGAACTGGATACATCTCTAACCAAATATTCATGCCTTCTTCAAGAGAAGCCCCACTGAAAAACTGAATTATTTTCTTGCTGTCCCCCAGAGCTGATGGACCAAACCAGCTGGAGTCCAGGAGGCAGGCATCTCCCCTGGCCACTGTAACATTATCCAGGTGAGAAACTGGAGCATCAGCCCAGCACTGTCTCAGGACCATGTGTGAGCCCTAAAGCCCCTGTGCTGGAGGGGTGTCCCAGCAGAGACCTCCCCCAGTGTCCCTCCTCCAGCCCCAGGCCACCACAGCAGCTTTCTGTGCAGTGGCTTCTGCCCTTGCACTGGAACAGACACACACAGCCTTCCCAAGCAGAAATGAGCCAAAACACTTCCGAACATGGCTCAGAGCAGATAAGGCCTCGTCCAAAGCAAACACACAAACCTACCCAACATTACATATTCCATTAAGTATTAGGAAATAGCACATTTACCTTCAGATAAAGGCCAGCAGAGCCAGGCCATGCTCTGTTGGCAATCCAGACCTGCTGTTTACTGCTTGCTTTAACAGCCTGCCTTGGCAGGGGGGGTGGCCCTCGTGACCTAAAAGGCTGTTTCTACCTCTAAGTGCAATAACCCTGACATTTTCTCTTTTCCCTTTCTCATGGTTACACTGCCAGATAAAATCAAAACACCAGAGACAGCTCAAACCAGGACAGATACAATCTGTCTGGGCTGTTCAGGATCTGATTTCCTCTTATCCCTAAATCACCCCATTTTATCAGAGGAACTCATCACCTGCACAAGTCCTGGTTTCTCCACACTGGCACAGAAATGTGTCCAGCCTGCTCAAAGTGTCACTGTCTGACTGGTGGCCAGCTCCACACCACCACATTTAATCCCTGCCCAAGTTAACCAGTGGATTTTTTTCCCCTGAAGACTTAAGCTGAAAACAATCACTACAAATTGTTAAGGGGAGAAGCCCAGGGTCATTCAAATTTCACCCTGCTGTAAGAACAAGTCCCCACAGTCCAGCTCCTCTTTTCACAGGTCCCTCAAACAGCAAGAAGGAGCTGCAGTTATCCATGGTACAAAACATCCCCTGCAGCTGAGCTGTGGAAAACTCTTCTGGCTGCAGAGCTCCAGGGCTGGGAGCATCCAAGGCAGAGGGGCCTTGGACCCACACTGCTCCCTCCTGCTCCCCAGCATCCCCACCGTGGCTTGGCCAGCCCCACACGTGGCCCTCCATGGACACCCCCCTTCTCTAGCTGTGCCCACACCAGGGAGGGACAAGACCATGCTGAGGAGGCCAAGCTCTCCTACAGACACACAGCTCATCCTAGGGGCATCCCAATAGACCAGGGTGCAAGCACAGCCTCCCAAAGCTCCCAAATCAACAAGCAGGCAGCAGGTGTTTCTGCATGGACCTGATTCCTGCAGTCCCTAGCCCTGCTGCACACTTCATCCCACTCTTCCCACAAGCCCATCCATGCCCAGCTCTCTAGGAAGACCCAGGATACCTGTTGCAGAAAATGATTTATGTTTTAAAGAGTTTTTGAGGAGAGCTGGTCCAGAGACTGCCAGAGACCTTGCAGCAGCCCAGGAATAAACATTCCCCAAAGCTGGGACACCAGCCTGCACTACTCTTTGCACCAATCCAAACCATGACCACCCTCACTCCCTCAGGGATAAAATAAACCTTAAAGCAGGGGTATGAACACCCCCCATCAAGGCATCATGCACGAGAAGGGAAAAAAGTCACAGACAGGCCCATGGACACAACTGGGGAACCACCACAACAATGCTCAGCACTCTTCCCACCTCTTGCTTTCATTGTGCCCCTGATGGAAAGTCCCTGCTACCTTCAACCACACTGTGACCTCCCATAGAGACCTTCTCACCACCAGGCTCAACAGTGACACCTGCAGCTGTGCTCTCCTCTGGACTTGGGGGCAGGGTTCTTGCTTTTATATTTGACCCAGAGTGGAAAGATGGTCCTGCCCAAGAGCCCCAGGCTTCTGCCACTGTTCCCAAAACATGAGGGACTCCATTGTGGCACTGCAGGGCAAAGGGCAAGGATGAAATAGTTCTAGAAAGACCATGTTTAGCTCTATTGGGTGTTCTGAGCAGCATTTTCAGCACAACTTACCCACAGTAGTGTTGTTCTCTTGATAGACAGGCCTCAGCAGCTGTAAGACAACCCAGAAAGGACACAGTCACCTGAAGTAGGCTTGAGATAGACTTTTGTAACTAACAACTGAAAATTTGAGGATGCCAAACTCAAAGCCAAAGTATTTGTGCTCTATTACCAGTAGAAAATGAGAGCAATGCCCTGCAATGTCTGTGCAGTGGAAACACTTCCCATCTCCTTACCCCCTGAGTGAGCCCTGGGAGGAGGTAGCAAGTCACTCACTCCAGCTCTACAGTCCCAGTGGTGGCTGAGTGCTTCAGGAAAATAATGAAAGGTCCCCCAAGGGACACAGGTCTGGCTTGGAAACACAGCGTGTGCTCTAGCAAACCTTTAGAGATGATGTTTGATAAGGCTGAAGCACAGGCCCAGAGCAGGGCCAGCAGGCACAGCCAACAGCCACATGCATCTGGAAAGCAGCCCTACCTGGCTCCCCGGGTTCACAGGTGCCAAGAGGATGTAGTTCTGGTCCGCAGCGGAGGGGACCCGGGACAGGGGTGGCATGGTGTGCTGGCCCCGCTTGCCGAGCTCCGTGTACCTCTCCCAGCCGCTGAGCACCAGCCCGTCGCTCCCGTCGTACAGGACGTGGCAGCTGCGGCGCTGCTCCGGCCGCGGGGGCGCGGGGCTGTTCTTCTCCCGCTTGTTGGGCGGGGACTGCAGGTCGTAGGCGGACTTGCAGGAGGACCTGCGGATCATGCCTTCCTGTCCTGTCTTGACCTGCGGGACGAGCCTCCAGACCAGTAGTATGATCTCAGTGGGACAGTTGCTGAAAGAGATGGGCAAGTCAAAGACAGAGCAGCAGGGACTGAGGCACCCAGCATCCATACAAGAAGGACACTGAGGGGCTGGAGCGTGTCCAGAGAAGGGCAACAACGCTGGGGAAGGGGCTGGAGCACAAGTCTGCTGAGGAGCAGCTGAGGGAGCTGGGGGTGTTCAGCCTGGAGAAAAGAGGCTGAGGGGAGACCTTCTGGCTCTGCAACTTCCTGAGAGGAGGTTGGAGCAAGGGGGGGGTCGGTCTCTGCTCCCAAGGAACAAGTGATGGGACAAGAGGAAATGGTGCAAGTTGCACCAGGGGAGGTTTAGGTTGGATCTTGGGAACAATTTCTTCATGGAAAGGGTTGTCAGGCCCTGGCCCAGGCTGCTCAGGGCAGTGGTGGAGTCTCCATCCCTGGAAGGATTTCAAAGCCATATAATTGTGGTGCTGAGGGACATGGTTTAGTGGTGGCCTTGGCAGTGCTGGGTTAACAGACTTGATGATCTTAAAGGCCTTCTCCAACCACAATTACTATCTGATCATTCAGCCAGCCATGAGCCCTGCAGTCCTTCCTCCCCTAATGCCTCTGTCCCTGTGCTGCCCTCCCCAGCCCCTGCATCCTTTCTTTTTCCACTCCAGAGAGTCCTTTCCCAGTCTCCTGCACCCCTCAAAGCCTTTCCCTCCCCACAGCCACTCAAAGCTCCTGCTGCCCTGCCCTGGGCTCCCTCAAACCATCTCCCCCAGAGCCCTGCACTGATGCTTGGGGTAAAAACTCACCGGATTTCATGTGCCAGATCCACACATTTCCAGTGCTCCACAGGCTGCTCGTTCAGCTGCAGCACTGTGTCAAGCTGCTGCAGACCAGCCTTTTCTGCTGGGCCACCTACAGAGAGAGGAGACAAATGCCACTCACCTGCCAGGCAGGGAGCTGAGAGTATGGGGGGGGAGGAGAAGCCCTGGAGCTTGAGACATCCAAATAGCTTCACAGCTTCACTCTCTCCTCCCAGCCCAATGTGCTTCCTCTAACACCCACACCCAAAAATGACATGGAGCCAGCTAGGGAAGACCTTCACCTTCCAACATGCATGCACACATGAGTGCTTGGGATGAAGTAATAAATGCTCTCTCAGAGCTACTGCACAAACTTCTCATGTCTCCTAGTGCACAGTGGGCAGCACCAGGTACAACAGAGACTCTAAGCCCACTCCACACATCCACACCAAGAGGATCTACTCAGGCAACTGAGGACTCCCACCATCCTCTGTGCCCCTGTCTGACACCCCCTCACAGATGCCTTCCATAGGTCTCCCAACCAGCCAGACAATTCTAAGGTTGGAGAGGGAAGGGGGAAAAAAAAAAAAAATCTGCAAATTACTGCAACACACTGCCAAAATAGTGACCCAGCACTAACCCAGGGGCCTCTGACCTCTTCAGGGGCTACAGAATTAAGTGAAGCTTCTTGGAGATAACCAGAGGCAATGGCATGGGAGCTTCTGAATCACAACATGCTCTGGGCAGCAAAAAAGGATCAGAGTCATTCATTCAGGTCAAGAGGGATAAAGGCAATGGGATCTCTTACCAGAGTCCACTGCCTGCACACGGACTGGGGAGTCGCAGCAGATGGTGAAGCCAAACCCATCACTTCCTCGAGGGATGGTAATCTGAGGAGACACGGAGCAGGCTGTTCAGTGGGGAGGCAGCAGCAGGGTGTGCTCAGCCAGCACCCCCCTCCACCCTGCAGACCCACGGCAGGTCTGGGAGGAGCCACAGAGCCCCAAGGGACCATCCCAGTGAGCACGGTCACTCTGTGAGCCCCACGGACAACGGGTCTCTCCCCTGCTGCAGCCAAAGGCGGGTGGAAAAGGTGCTGAAAAGCAATGCAAATTCCAGCCAAGGATGGACAGAGAGGAAAGCCACAAACCAAGTGTTTACTGAGCATACACACATCTCCAATCGTGACTTTTGCAAGTGTAAGAAGCAGTCTGATAAGCCACTGGAAAGGAAAAGCTGGCAGTCTGGCTCTGACACCAATTTCTAACATGGCTTCTCTAAGCAACTCAACTTTAACAGTTCATTTCCAGTTGGGTAACACAGGAGGAGCAGCACTCCTGCTCCTGAGGAAGCCAGGAGGATCAGGATGCTCCTGCCTGCCAGGCATCCGTGCAGGAGCAGGCTCTGTGAGCACCACCCCGTGAGCTGGGATGAGTATGTTTTCCCCCACTGAGTTTGGAGAGGCTGGATGCTGTGTTGATTTAGGTTCATTTCTCCTCCTGATTCAAGCAGCATTGAGCTTATTAATAAAATTGTATTTATTTTTTGATGTTGGCTTCCAGCAGCAGCTCAGCATGACAGTTTGTGTAAATACCTGATTATCCCCCAAGACAATTTTCAAGATCTTTGCTTTACCAACAGAGAAGAGGAAAGAAAAAAACCCAACATCTGACTTGTATTATTTTGGGAAAAAAAAAAGCAGAGAGAAGAATTCAGCAGAAGCTTCCAAGGAGGGGAACTGATTCCTTGCTCCTTTACCACGGTAGGGCAAACACCGTGAGTCTTCATTTCTCTGCACCTTGAGCTTGACTGCTCAGCATAAAATCAGGCTTCAAAAGAGAAACTGTCTTTCCCTGGCACAATCAAAAAAAGTAGGTTCAGTCCCACCACACTGAGTATTTTTCTCTCTAGAGTTTGTTGGATCCTCAAACAGGGGAGGAGGCTGCTTGTGGCTCTGCATCTCCAGACCAGCCTTGCATCTCAAATACAAAGCAGAGAGGATCCGAGTCCTGCAGAAGTGTCACCACAGGCACCTCAGGAGCCAGCCCAGCACCTCTGCCACCATGGAGGCTCCATGCTCAGTGCCCAGCCCAAAGCTGCCCCCATGCTGAGCTCTCCCACTCCTTCACCCTGAGCTGCCTGGCTGTTGTCCACTGCCAACAGAGGCACCTTCCCTGTGCCACTGCATTGCAGCTTCCCCCTGCTGATGGTTCACTCTCCTCAGCTCCCACCACCGAGGCCAGGACAGGCAGCTGAACATCCCATTTTGCCACTGTGCACAGAACTAAGAAATACGAGCATCTGACATGAGCTGGAAGGTGGGTGCCAAGGTGGTGAGAGACTCCAGCACGGCAGAGGCTCACTATACCCATAACTTCGTAAAAAAAAAAAAAAAAAAAAAAGAGAAGCAAAATAAATTGTCAAAATAAAGAACTGAGGAGGCCTAAGACACAAATCACAGTTGGCTGTCATCAATACAAAGCAGAGCAGCATTCCTGCCTGTGACAGTCACTACAGCCCTGACAAGAAGTGGGCATTTTAAATAAGCTTTTTTGTGCAATTCCCACTATCCACTGTCCCCCACGGCAGCTTCAGCGTGACGTGAAAGCTGAGCATGGGCTGGGAGCCTCAATCCAGACCATGGGTGGAAAACTAGGTTTGAAACTGCAGGAGACTGGGACTTGTCCAAGCAAAACCAGCACCTGGCATCACACATCAAGCAGGTCCAAGAGAACTGGCACTGGCTCTACAGAGCACAGCAACCTGCTTCTCCTGAAGCAAGTTGCTGTTGTTGTAACCAGCTTCAAGCAACACTCGATTCCCAAATACATTCATGTTATCATTTTTAAAAGAGCAGTAGCCTGGCAAAAACTTAGCTGCCTGCTGTGTCTGCCTCTCCTCTAGTGGGTGGTAAATTGAGACAACTCCTGGCAGCTCAGTGCTCCCACGGCCAGTATGCACAGCACTTGCTCCCACTCCACCCCTGTTCACACTCTGCAGTAACGGGCAGAGACCAGCCAGAGACACTGGCCTGAAGACGCTTTCCTTGTACTCCCAACATCATCATTTACAAATGATAACGACAGCAAATCAGCACCCTAGAAACAGCACGCAGCCCAGAAATGGTAAGAAAGCCCACAGATACCCAAAAACTTCTCCAAGACTTGCAGCAATGCACACACACGCTGGCACAAGGATTATTTTCTCCCCAGGAGATACAGACCTGCCGGTACCTCCGCTCCGAGCACACCTTGCAGAGTCCATTGAAGCGGTTCATGGCTGCAAACCCCAGAGTCACCGGGAGCCCATGAAAATCCAGTCCCTGCAGCACAGCTGTAATCCCAGTCTCCTCGTATCACACGAGTGTGGAACAAACCACAGTCAAACTGGCATGACCGCCCATGGGAACCCAGCTCCAGAGAAGAATGGCAGGAAGCCACCTTTCACCTCCCCGGCCCCTGTCTGTGCTGTATGCCGCTTTACGATAAGCCAGAGGGCTTCCTGAGAACCCTCACCGACAAGGAAGGGAGAGAGTTTTATATTAAAATTCCTGTCAACTAGTTAGTATTCCCTAGTCCCTGCTCTGTTGATGTGGCTTTTGTTCCCTCGGCATTCTTCAGCCGCCCGGAGCACTTTGTTATTGCAATGTTCTCACAAACACTTTGAGGATGTTTAAGCGGCGTTTCACAGGCACCGGCTGTGTGAGCTTCACTCCATTAAAGAGAGGTTTGGACTCATTAGGCTCCTAAAGGATAAGAGAGGTTTTATTATTTAATTTTTTTATATAAAAAAAGAAATAAAAGAAAAAGGCGAGTTTGTTTTTCAAAACACGAACCCAGAGGATACGCACGTCCCGATGCTTTGTGCTCACAGAGTCATGGAGGAGGAAGCAGAGAGGTCAAGTGAATTGCACCCATGGTGTAATTTTGGAATTAAAAGACAAAGAGAAACTCTTAACCCAGCCAGCACGGGGCACAGGGCAGAACCCAGCGGGTCTGCACCGGGCAGCCCCGGCCGCCAGCGCTGCGGCACAGCGCCCTGCAGACGAGGTGCAATGGAGAAGAAAGCACCTTCCATGCTCCTACACGGGGATGGAAAAGATAGAAAAGGCTCAAGGGAACCCAGGCCCGGGCTCCATTGGAGCTGGGGTGGCAGGGCTGGGAGAGGGAGAATGAGGAACCCCAGCATTCCCAGGAGACCCAGCAGTGTGTTGGGGCATCAGAGGAGCTTCCCAGGGCCGCTCCAGGGTATTGTCCAGCCTGCTGCTGGAGCTGGAAGGAGGATCCATCGTCCTTCCCAGCCACCATCTTTCAAGTCAGCAGTGACTGCCTGAGAGGAAGGGAGGAGAGGGGCGCTGGCTTTGTTTGTCTTGCTCAATCCTACGCTTTAAAACAAATAACTGAAAATGCAGCTGAGGGAAGCAGCACAGCGGAATTCAGCACAGATAAATCACGAGGCCGGCTGAGCCCCATTTCCGATGCAGGCCATGTGTTTGTGTTCCCATTTCCCATCCTTGCCTTTCCCATAAATCACCAAGGCTCCACCATGGGCCTTTCCCTTCCCAGAGCAACCAGTCCTGAAAGGAGGAGGGGAGCAGACGCACCCGTCCATGGAGACACGGCGCCAGCCAGGGAGCGATGCCGTGTGGCAGGCAGGCAGCCAGCCCCCTCCCCACTGCTCCCAGTCCCCACTGCTCCCAGTCCATGTGCCTGTGGCAATATACTGGAAAAACAGGAGGTCTCTGTATGGCAATGGGAATTGTTACTACCCACATCACTAAATCAGTGCTCGACCAAGATAATTAATTGCCATGAAAGCCAGACCGACGCAGCTCCCACCTCAGCATCACCCTCACCAATAGTCCACGTCTTGGCCTCCATGCAGGCTCCACTGCCAGTCATCTCCCCACCCCACACCTTCACACCCTGGAGTGTCACAGCCCTGTCACACCTACCTTCAGCTCTTTCATAGCGGCAGAATCCTGGTTTTCCTGCACTGCTCCCTGACTGCCCAGCATCAGCTCTAAAAAGGAAAAAAGGGAAAGGCCATATGAGCCCAACAGCACACGTGTCCTGACCACCCCTCTCCCTCCACACTGTATTACACACTATATGCAAAATCTTTATATGTCATGAGCACATCTCCAGGCTGGAACAGCAGCTGTGGGCTGGTTGCACATCTGGACAGGCTCTGTTGTCTCACCCTGCCCTGTGCCAGCCTCCCCTCCTCCACACCCACACACCCTGGCAGCACAGCAAGACCAAGGCAGGAGAAAAAGCTGGCCACCACCCTGCACAGACCCCTGAAGCCAAACGGAGTCAGGCCACGGGATCAGCCCCAAGTCTGAAATGCAAGAATCCACATGACAAAAGGCCCAGCAAGAGGGTGAGACATGGCTGCAATGCTGAGGTCTTCAAGGACTGAAGGGGAGAGCTGGGTGCCTGTGCAGAGCCTGCTGAACCAGCCAGGACCTCCCTCACGCCGGTCTTTTGGGATCCTGGTGCCCACTGAGCATCACAGGGCTGAGAAGTGCTCCTGGGGGCATCAGCACCATGGGGCTGGGGACAGACACGAGGTTGACTCTTCTTCCAAACTTTGCCAACAATCCCTGGGACATCCAGTGGGGAGACGCACCTCTGCTCTGCTTCAGCCGCCTCGTGGCCACCTTCAGGTGCTTGGTCCTGCCCAGGTCCTCCCCAAGGAGATAGTACCAACCACTGATCTCCTGGGTGGGAGGAAAGAAGCTGTCAGTGCAGGGGCAGACACTCAGCCCATTTAACTCATTCTGGTTGCCTGTAGCCCCCGAGGGTCCTGTTGCAGGAGCTGCCCCAGGCCAACACACATGGGCTGCCCAGACATGCTCAGACACCAAGGCCCACCCTGGAGCCTTTCTCTTAGGATACAGCAACAGCTGAACTCCACCCCCCCCACAAGAAACATCACTGAAGTCAAAAGCTTATAGGTTTTTAGAGGGAGACAAGGTGCAGAACAAAAGCCAGTCTCCAGTAAAACTGTCCATATGGTGCTTGCAGCAGCCTCTCAGGGAGCACCTGGCTCCAGCCTTACCACTAGAGGAGGGTGCCCAAACCAGCCCTCAGCAGCACCAGGTCCTCCTCAGTGCTCCCATACCCAGGTGGCTGGGGCAGCCAGGAGGACAGAGCTGGCCTTGGTGATCCCTCATCTCTCTTCCAGGGAGCCATCACTATCTCCCCTCACTCCCCAGGCAGCCAGGAGAAGCCAGAGGGACCAACCATCCTGACCCAAGCCCAGCAGTTGGATGGGGTTGCACAAACCACATTCCCAGAGGCCAGAGGAATGGGTCCATTAAAAAAATGAGTGATTTATATCCACAATGAGGAAATTGTGGAGAGGGAGGGATATTATTCCAGCAGCATCATGCAGAGCCCAGGGAACAGGGTCAGCTCATCTCAGCCCCAGCTGAGGTCCCAATTGGATCACATCCCTCAGGATCCTCCTCCCATCCCTGTGAGAGTCAGATGCTGTGCATGGGTGCTATCCCTATGGACACTCCCTCCTCTCTGTATGTAATGACACCCTGAGAAACTCACTGCTAAATTCTGACAAGGAGGAGACATCTTTGGGGGAAGGCAAAGATGACCAGAGCAGAAGCCCTTCCTGGGGACAGCTGCAGGTCAGAGCTCCTCTGCCTAATTATCTTCACTGTTATAAAAGAAACCTGCTTCTCACTTGTCCAAATTCCAGAGAAGGCCACGCTCAAGTTTCCTCTTACCCTCTTCTCTGGTCATTGCCACAAGTAACTCCTTTTTGACCTCTTGCTAGGGGGGAAATTTCCCCACCTCAGGTGATGGATTAACACTTTCACAAACCCCTCCCAGCTTGCAGAGATATTCTGCTGTGGGATGCCAGGCCAAGGCTGTCCAGGGATGAAATCCCCGACCAGTGGCAGCTAGGATGATCCATGTCCATGCCTGCGTGGACCAGCAGGAGTTCTTTGCAGCAGTAGTTTCTTTAGGGAGGCAAACCCAGCTGATGTGAACGCTGTATTACCCAGCAGCAGCCAGGCTGGGGCAGCAGTACTGTGACCAAACCCGCTGCAGTGGGGACATGGAGTCTGGACACAGCCTGCCAGCACCGTCCCTCCAGGACAGGCCCGAGACCTCTGCAGCTGCCCTCTCCCCACCACCAGCTCAGCTGGTGAAGCTCTGGCCGCTGAGCACAAGGAACCAGGCTGGCTCCCCAGAGGAGGAGTGTGTCCCCACCACCACACCTGCTGGGCCACCCTCTCAGGTGTGACATCTGCCAGCAGGCTCAGCAGGGCTGGCCCCTTCTCCTGTCCCCCAGGCAGCCCTGCTGCAAGCAGGGCAGGCAGCACTCGCTGGGGCCACCTTTCTGCACCCCCAATTGCTGCTAATCTGTGTCCCTGCAGAAGGGAGTGACACTCCCCTGACTGAGGATCCCTCCTCTAACAGCATCCCCATTCCTGCCTCCAGCAGTCACACCAACACCAGTCTCAGTGACCATCCATACTGGGAATGGGACCAAGGAGCTCCCTGGGCACCTTTAGAGCATCTTTGTCCCACGGTGAGAGAAGCCTGCTCCTGCCCCAAGGGTGCACTACACCCACCCACCCGAGAGCCCCACACGCTGCGCTCTGGCACGGAGGTACCTTGTCCAGGGTCAGGAGGGACTTCACCCCAAAGCTCATGCAGCCCATCAGCTGGCTCTGCCTGCAGAAGGGGCAGGGGCTGTCAGCACACGCTTGCTGAAAACTCCCTGGAGACCAGCCCCCCACCCACAGGGACCCCACAAACACCCCTGTGCACACCAGGAGCCAGGCAGGCCCCAGGATGGGCCTCCCTGTCCATGCTTTGAGCAAACATGGTGTAACCACACAGCCCAGCTGCAGCAGAGGCACAGAGGAGCTGAGCTAAAGCATCCTGGTCACCTCCAGCCCACCTGGTGCTGGCAGGAGCTTGGTCAAGGAGTCAGATGACACTTGCCTGAGCAGGCAATAGAGCCTTTGAGGTGCCAGACCTCTTGTTGCTGGGCTTTCCTCCTCACTGCATTGTCCCCAGAGGTAGGGGAGGTCCCCAGACCAGAGCCATGCTGCAGCCCTACTTGGCTTTAGCCAGCAGTGCAGGCACGAGCAGCTGCAGGAGTTTTAACCACTGGCCTGGCTGGTGGCTACCGAGCAGCAGCAACATGGACAGAGAGCAGCAGGGGCAGAGTTTCCTCCCCATCTGCCTGCTGGTGCCCACCAGCAAGGCTGCCCATGAAAATGACCCTACCAGCAGGTCCCAGTCCCCACCAGCTGCTCCCTCCCCTGCCCCACTGCCCACAGCCCCCATGTCACGGGCAGCCCTCAATGCCCAGGGCCACAGGGGATGGCCAGAGCAGATGGCAGGTTCACTGCCACACCAGCCCCATCAGAAAGGGATCATATGGCAGGCTGGCAGCCCCTTACCTGGAATTTCTCTCTCGGTTCCAGACTGTGACCAGGAGACGTTTCTGCTCATCCTCCTCTTGCACTGGGCTGTAACGAGCAGAGGGGACAGTCCATGAGCACCAATTTTCCCTCAGCAAAGGCTGCCCTCACAGCCAGAGACCCCCTCACCCTCCTCAGAGCCAGGTCTTCTCCTCTGTTCCCTGCACAGAGCACTACAGCATCACCCCAAACCTCCTCACACGAGCCACAGTAGCACTAATTTGCTCATTCCTGACAGACAACTGCAAAGGGATGTGACCTCTGCCTGGGGACAGTGCTCGGGTAGTTTAAAGAGAAAAGTAATCTTGCAGAAAGACACACATCCAACATCAAACAGTAAATGCAAGGAACAAACCCCATTTCATGCTCCGAAACAATCCTTCTGTTCCAGATTAAATGCTGCCTGGGGACAGAGGTCTGACACAGATGGGTTAGCCAGCAGTGACAAGCTCTACCAAATCACAAGCTGTACAGCTCCTTTCCCATGCAGAGACATGCTGTAGCTACAGGAAATCCTTTTACCTTCCTCACTCATACCAATGCCCACACTATTGCAGGCACAAGGTCTAGGAAATGGAGCATGTTCACCCAACTCCTGTCCAGCAAGAAAGTCCAACCGTGCGGGAGCACCGCTGCCACGCTGTGTGCTGGCAGCTCTGGGAGCCTCCACAGGGCTCTGCCCAAAAGTTCAAGGCATTTCAGCTGTAAAAAACCAGCAGAATAATGTCTGTCACTCCTCATCTCAGCAGCAGACCTGCTCATGCGTGATGCGTATTTATCACAGATCATAATGCCAAAGCAAACTCGGGGTCTTGGCTTCCAGAGGGTGCCCCAGGACAGCGGCCATGTGGGTGTCCCTGGTCAGTGTGAGCATGGAGCTGAGGGATGGGTCAGAGCCACCTCAGCCCTGTTGTACTCACAAAAGAAAGTGCTCGTGGAAGACAGGGTTTTTGCTGTCTGGCACAGTCTTCGTCTTCTGCCTGCATTTCCAGTCAGCTTCTGGCACAATTGACATCTTTAGGGAAGAAAACAAGCTGTGTGTCAGCACTCTCAGCACAAGCCTTGGCACACAGCTGCCACCTCTGTGGCAGGAGACTGGGACAGCCACTTTTATGGATGGTTAAACCTCAAAGATCCAGCTGAGCCTGAGCTAACGGGTGGTTTAGATCACTTTACCCTGTGCATGTCAAGTAATCACGTTACAAAGCTCCTTGGGGTGGGGGAGGGAAAGAAAAGAGCAGAAAAACCAAGGGCTGATGCACACAAATGTCACTGGCTGGGCTCTGACATGCAGCCCCCTCGTAGGGGAGATGCTCCCTGTGCTGTGCACACCATGGTGGGAGCATCCTGCAAAGATGACCCCCTAGGAGAGCCTGGAGCCACAGTGTGCTGGCCACACACTGCTCCCCACCAGCCCTTGGGCACCTGGTGAGATGGTTGACACAGCCCTTAAGCAGGGTCCCATCCCTCTGCTTTCCTGGCCCCATGCAGACACTGTGCCAAGAAGACCTGTGAATCTTTCAGGACTGGGCAAGAGACCAGCCACCTCCTTGCATGATGTGGGTGCTCAACCAGAGCAGGACAGAGGAGGGAAGGGAAGGAAGAGGCAAACTGAAGCATGCTTGGAAGAGTCAATCTGAAAACTCTAAGAAAGCCAGAGCTCCCCAAGAAAAGCCCGAGGAGAACGTACCTTCACATAGGAGTCGCAGGTCTGGTACTCCCTTCCTATCAGACCTTTTGCTTCCATGACTGGAAAGGAAACAAAACAGTCAAACACCAAAGCAGCAGGGAAGGAGGCATCTTCCTACACTGTGGAACACGAGGTGTCCAGTCCTCGGGAGGCCAAACCCATCTCCAACCCCAACAGGGTCCTGCACACTCCTCCCCAGCAGCCTTGTCTCCCCGGGCACTCCCAACCAGGTGAAGGGGTTTATTGTGGTTCTTTTCTTTAACAACCATGCTATAAACACAAGCAGCTGTGGGTGAGGCTGGCAGCAGATGCAGCTCAGCACCCAGGTGGCAAATCATGTTTCATTTGCCTGACTTCCCACAGCACCACGCTCCCTGCCCCGGAGCCAAACCTATCATCAAGTTAACAAGGAAGGGCCACATCCTGCTGGCAGCCCTGCCAGCAGAACCCAGCACTGCACCACTTCCAACAGCTGGGATCAGGATCCGTGCACTTCCAGCTGCAGGGATGGAGGCAGTGCCTGCACTGCAGAGTCTGGATCTCCCCAGATGAGCTGGTGGAGCCAGGCTCAGCTTGCTCCTAACACACCCAGTGACTTTGCCTTTGTCAGGTCCAGATACGTGTTCTTAAAAACCATGGTCAGTCTGACAGACAACCCAGTGCACGAGAGGACAGGGGCTCTCCAAGCCCCTCTGGTACTTCAGGAAGCAGTTTGCAAGGTTCCTCCACAACAGGCTCCACTGAGAGCTTCCTGCTCCAGCCAGACCTGCTGTGGCTTTGAAGATGTTGGGGTGGAGAAAGAAAAAGTAAAGGTAGATCACCTCACTTCACCCAGCCTCCTGCTCACAGTGCTACCCTGAGCACCCAGCACACGCAGTAGGATGTTGGGTCCCAGACTTGAGTGACCCCTGTCTCCCTGCTGGACCACTTCCCTCTTCCCAGCCCCTCTTTTGGAGACAGCATCAGAACAAAACAGTGACGTCCACCCAGCTCACGCTGGGGCTACCCCAAATCCCTCCATTTGGAGCAAAGGCCTGTGCCAGGCCCTCAGAACCACGAAAACCCCACATTTTCCTGTTGTTGTTTCATGAAGCTTGCCTGCTCAGCTGGGAAAGAGCAGCCAGCCGTGGGGGCTACGTGTGGCCAGGCTGGTCCCCACAGCCTCACCAGGCTCAGCCTTCCCTGCCCCCCTTTCACCACCACCAGGCAGGGGTGAGGCTGGGCTGTAAGGTGGGATGTTGCTCAAGAGAAAGTCCTCTCTGTCCCTGCTGCCCTGGCAGGCAGGTCTCTGGGATGCTGGTGCTGTCCCCCACAAAGAGCAGCCACCCCCGGCAGCACTGGGAGTCCCAGGGCCCTGCTCTCCCTTCACCCTCCAGAGCTCAAATCCAGGCAAGGGATGAGCCTGCTCTGCTCATAGGAATTTTTACTCTGACCATTTCAAATTCTTGGCTTTTTTCTTGATTCTGTAATCACTGGCCTACACAAAACCGTGATGAGATCCTGGTAGAAAGAGCTCTGTGCTAGGACACCCAAACACACACATCCTTCACTGCAGGAACAATCCTAAGGGCTGTCCCCATCTCCAGACAGGTTTTCCCTAAAGAAAAGACCTGGGTCTGACACTTTCTAACACACACCAACAAAGCTGCGGGGCTGTTTCCTTAGGACCTGCCTCATGGCTGCAATGGAGCCCATTTCCCAGGTGCTCCATCACTTCCCTGCACCAGTACCCAGCAGTAGTGGCCAGGTCTGAGTCCCCAGTGGGACATGCCATGGTGTCAGGGACAAAAACCCCAGCCTGGACCAGGTGAAATGCTTATGTTGCATTTCTGTTGTTATAAAAAAAAAATGCAACATCTTGAGGCACCTGAACCATTTGGAAATCATGGCAAGTCTGCCAAAAGCTTTTGGCCAATGCAAAAGATGTTTCAGAGGGGACTAAGCATTTCAGATTTTCTTTTCCAAATTATATTTGGAAAAAAAAAGAGAGAGAGAGTCTTTTTTCTCTTCATATAGAGTTAAAGAAAAAAATGTATACAAGTGGACACAAAACACATTGGGGTCATTCAGAGATGAAGGTCTCCAGAAATTTCAGTTTGGCCTCTAAATCAAAGAGCCCCAGTTGTACTGCTCTACCACAGAGCTGTTCCAAAGAGCAGCTTGACCAAAGGGCATGGAAGGTGGCATCACTAGCAAGGTAGGCATCACTAGCCCACCTTGGCTCTGGGGCCACCTCGCCATACAGCCCCTGTTGATACTCACTGTGCAGCACCAAGGTCCAGCCCTGCACCTCGATGGACAGCTTCAGCTGGCCTGGAGGGAAGGAGAGGAGAGACAATGAAGGTGACAGGGCCCATACATTGTCCCCAGCACCCAGCAGTGCAGGGACCCCACAGGTCTGAGGCTTGCAGGGGGCAAACCCACCCCGTTCCCCTGTGCTGGGAACAGGGGCATGGCTCAGGGAGTCAAGGGGAAAGAGGAAACATCTTCTGCTACCAACAAAGTGTTACAGCTGCAGATGCAAAAACATTCTTCCAGGAAAACCCAAATACCGTTTTCTTAGCACAGAGTCAACTCTGGTGCCAGAGGCAGGAGCCTGTGGCAGAGGGGAAACAGGAGCCCCAAGATGAAACAGCTGCTGTGGATGTACCAGCCTTTGTCTGACAGAGGGGTGGGCTGTGCTCAAATCCTGCCCCCAGCCCAGCCTCAGCTTCCCCTCTGCCTGAGCTTCTGTGTGGGCAAGGGGCTGTCACCCCTGCAGAAGGGGACAGTGGGCCAAGCTACAGACAGCATGGATGAAGGCCAAGGACATCCAGTGCCTTTGGTGGCAGGAACTCACTGGCACAGAGTCAGCCAAGGCTGGTCCTGCTGGGGAGACCAGGACCATGACACCGACCCACTTTCAGTCATCTGCCACTGTAGGACCACTCTCACCTCCTCCCTGCCTGCCCCACTGCAGGTCTCATCTGCCCAGAGGGATTTTGGGGACACGGAAAAGCCTTGAAACCCCTTTTCTGACTGTCAGATCCAGCAACAGTTCGTTACCACCGGCACTACTGGGCAGAGAAGACGTAGCGAAGAGGACTCAGCACAGACCCAACCTCAGGAATCAAAGTGGGGCAAGAGCCCCCACAGGGCAGCCTCCTGCCCTTCCTGGGGATCCCAGGCAGCGTGGGCTGGGGAGCAGACAGGCAACCTCCAAAAACCAGCAGTTAATACTTGCCTTCACCTAAGATTAAAGAAGAATTGTTTCAGTCGTGTTTTGACACTGAATAACTGTCAGGTGGCCAACAAGGCCAGGAGCAGCCAACCCTCAGGGAAGAGCAATGCTCCACCATCCTGCAATCCCCCTGCTGCAGAGCCCACCAAGTGGGATCCCTGGTTCCCAGAAACACAGCTCCTCCAGGGCAGTGCCCAGCTCCCAGTGCAACAGCACCAAGAGCTTCTGATTGAGGAGGTGGTGGTAGGGGAGAGGCTTGAGGAGCTACGCAGAAAAAACATGACTTTGGAGCAAGTCTGGATGGAGATCCCCCTTGCACTGGCTTACCCACAGGCATCCACCAAGCCAGGAGGCCAGACCTGCCTGCCTGGGGTGTCCAGGGCCCCTCTGCCAAGCCTTGCAGGGGACCTGCTGCCCATCCCCATTGCAAGCAAAGCCAGGAGCACAGCCAAGAGATCAAAGCCACCAACAGGCCAAAAGAGCAGAACTTGGTAAGAGCACAGGGGAGTTCAGTTCTGCCTCTCAACAGGGCAGAGAATAAAATAAAAGATAAACAGAGCTCAACGTACCAAGATTTGGTGCCTGGAGCAAATGACAGGATCTTTCTTGGAGCAGAAGATAGACCTGACTTACTAAAGGAGGACCCAGGACCTGGCCCACTCCACAGGCAGCCCTTAAGGAGAAGACTTCTCCCAAGTGGATTGACATAGCACAGCAGCCAGAGCCCACTGTGGGACTCAGCAATCCCCCACGGGTGCTGCAGAGCTCACCTGTATCACACAGCAGCCCAGCAGGCAACATTTCTACCCATCAGTGCCCTTCAGGCTACCTGAGGAAGGGAGGTCTTGAAGCACAGAGAGGAGGTGGGAGGGATGGAACCAGGGAAATTTCAGACCAGGGTTCCTCAGGGAACAGATCAGAGTAACTCAGCTCAGCCTGAGTATCCTCCTGGGGAATTGCTCTCAGTGTGGACTACGTGGGCAGATCCAACCTCTGTGCTCATGAGTTTGTCTGCCCAGGACAGAGACAACAGAAACCCACATATAATGGCCTGGGAAGCTGAGGCAGGCTTCTGAACCCAGAAACCATTCTGCAGAGGCACAAGGACAAGATGAGAGCATTATCTCCAAAGAAGGAAGGAAAGAGCATCCCAAACACACCTGTGGCTGGTGACAGGCAGTCACCACCTGCAGACACAGTGTCCACAACCACAGGAGAATGCACTGCTCCCAGCCTGCTTTGAAGCAGAGCTGAGAATAAAACTCAGCTCTCACATAGCTCCAAATCCAACCTGCAGTTCTCACTGCCTTTCAAAAAGCCTGTGCCAGATCCCTGAGCTCCCACCTCTTCTCTGGAGCTGCAATTTGTGATTTTCAGCACTACCCTCACCTGCCTGCCAGCTACTGATTCCCAGCATTGAAAACCCAACTGGTCACAGCCCCTGTGCAGGAGGCCAGCACCTGGGAGAGCCACACCTGCAAACCCCCTCTGAGCAAGGACATGGGTCCCTGGGTGGCAGCTCTGCTCTGTCAGCTGAGTTACAGTTAGACACACACTTTTCCACACACTAGTGACTCTGCATCAGCCCTGAAATCCACCCACTGTACCAAGACTGGCACCAAGACTCAGCTGATGGTGTTTGCCAGGGTCTGGTGAGACACTGCTGGGGCACACAGCAGCTGCCAGCCAGCTGGGGGCTTGGGCATGGAGGGCTCTGCCCCCTGAACTCCTTCCCAAGGGGATCCCCAGGAAGCCACAGGTTCTGAAATCTGTGTAATTGTTCTGGACCTACCCAATACAAAACAATTCCCAGCGCTCCCGGAGAATTAGAAGATTGAAAGCATCATTAGCACAATGTTTCATTTAGTCCAAAGCAAAATATCTCATTTTCACTGGTTTTCCAGCTTACAAAACACAACAAACATAATAAACTTGTAAACACCATTTACAGACTTGTAAACATCTTTCAGATTAGCATTTCATCTTGCAAAAGATGCACCCAAGGTCTTAGGTTTGAGGGGGCAGGGATATCTTAGGGAATTGTTTAACCTGAAGCAATTCAGAACTCAGATCTCATTTTTCACTCAAAAAAACCCACAAAAACAACAAACAAACCACTGACAGAAAATGTTGAAATCTCTCTCCAGTTCACGCGTGTGCCCACGTGTGCATCTGCATGTCTGAGAGCACATGTGTGTGCACATGTGGAAACACACGTTACATGTGCAAGTGAGAGCAAGGTGAGCAAGTTCAGCCAAGAGCTAGGTGGAGTAAGTCAGGCAATGCAGCTATCAAAGCTAATACTGATTTACAACTGTGAGAATATTGTCCCCCTTTCATCATTCCACCTCTTTTGGATGAAGACTTTAACCCTTTGGCTATCTCCAGATCTCCCATGCTGTGGGAACCCTCTTGCTGTTCCAACATTACCATGTAACCACCATTACAACAGGAAAGCAAAATGCCCCCGTCTAGCCAGGCATGACGAGGAGTCAGCCCAGGAATGAATGGGCCCTGGGGAGGAGAGAGGCAGCTTTTGTGCTGGGTGATTCGGGGGGAAGAAGCTCTACACCCAGCCCTGGCCTGGGGACAGCTGGGGCCACTCAGGTCCTGGGGAAAAAGCTCCTGCACAGAGAGGGACCAGGTCAGATGGGACCATGGCCTCACCCTCCATGTGCTGGTGCAGGGCCAGTGCCCAGGGCCCCTGTGTCACAGGCTACAGCAGAGCCAAAGAGGGGAGAGATGGGAGAAAACAGGCAGTTCTGCCTGTTTCAGAAGGACCACAAACTGGCCCCTAGTAGAAAGGATTTGAGAATACAGGTGGAAAAGGTCCTCTCCTTCCCGTGAGGAACTGGTGACATTTCTCTCTCACTGAACTCCCAAGTGTCTCCAAAGCACATGGTGGGACAAATCACACACCCCAGCCAGCCTGGCCAACACCAAAGGGCCCCAACCCACTCATGCCAGGGATGCACTCACTGGGTTGGTACAATTTCAGTTTTCCTGTGGGGTTGGGATCAGAGGTGAAAGCTGCTGTTGGAAAGAGCTGATCCAGCCTGAGCTGGTGGAAGGCATGTGCTGAACCCACACCTGCTCTTGGACCAATGTGGCAGCAATCACATTTTCTCAGATGCACGGAACAATAACCTTCCTCCACACCTGGGTGGTCAGAAACACAAACCCTATCCAAGCAAGTTCTTGGGTTGGATTTCCACCTTGCTCCAAGAGCAGAGAGGGGGTCAAAGCAGCATTATCTCCTGGGCAACCTCTGCCAGTGTCTCACCACCCTCACAGGAAAGAATTTCTTCCTATTCTATCTGTATCTCCTCTCTTTAAATTTGAAACCCTTCCCCCTTGTCCCATCACTCCCTGCCCTTGTCCAAAGTCCCTCCCCAGCTTTCCTGGAGCCCCTTCAGGCACTGGAAGGTGCTCTAAGGTCTCCCTGGAGCCTTCTCTTCTCCAGGCTGGACAACCCCAACTCTCTCAGCCTGTCCTCATAGCAGAGCTGCTCCAGCCCTCTGATCATGCCCTACACAGCAATCCCAGCTTGTGCCCACTCTGTGGGCAAAACGATGACCAGGTTACTGGGCATCTTGCTGATGGCTGCAGCAGGTCCCAGAGGCCACAACCTGGTTTCAGGGTGCTCACCAGCTCCACGGGGCCATGCATTATTCCGGCTCAGTGAGGCAGAACCTGCGGGGAGGCTGCTGCCCGGCGCCAGTGCCTTTAGGGAGCAGCTCTCCCGCCCGTTCCTACCGCACCGGCCTTCGGCCACAACCGTGTGACATGCTGCCCGTTTCACACCGGCCAGGGCCACAGTTACAGCTCCTGGGCACCCTAGGAACCCCCAAAACCCCCCTGCACCATGTGAACCCCCACACCTCCCAGGGCACTCTGTGAACCCCTATGGCCCCTGCGGCACCCTGTGAACCCCGACATCCCCCGGAGTACCCCGTGAGTCCCCACGTCCCCCGGGACACGCCGTGAGTCCCCAGCGCCGCAGGCTCAGCTCTTACCGAACGTGCTGAGGTAGAAAGAAGCTCCCAGGGGGTCAGCCCGGCGGGTGCAGAGCGAGACTCTGTGCACATTGCCAGGCTCCATGGCAGGACACCTCTAATTAACAGTAATTGCAGCGCTCCCTGCCCGGGAACGCCGAGCAGGACTGACAGGCGGGTTTGCAGGCGGGTTTCCATGGGACACGAGTCCAACGGCCACACGTTTGAACGGCGCGGCTCCCATCGGCCCCGCGGCCTCCACCGGGAACTGCACCTGCCTGAGCAAACAGGGCCCGGCCCCGCTCTGCGGACCCCGGACCCACCACTGCCCGGCGGCCACCGGGAACGAGTTCTTGGGAAAAGAGGAAAACTTTGCAACCTTCCCTCTCCTCCGGAGCGTGCCAGGCTGTAAGTAACCCCCGTGCCTCTCGGTGCCTTTGGGTTCCAGGCAGCTGGTTGGGGACTGTCCCACCGGGGGAACACAGAACAGCAGCACCCACAGCTCTTTGGGAAATCACTGCAGGCAAGGAAAGGGTGCAGGAGAAGTGGTCTGGGTGAGACAAGGAAGGGAGGGATGGCAGGGCACAGGTTACCTGCTTGGCTCTCCTGTGACAATGAGAGAGGTGCACAGCCCCCAGGGTCACTCAGCATGACCCCAAAGCAGCCCTTCCCATTGCCAGGAGCTGGCCATGCACCCACCAGCCCCAGACAGTGCACACAGCTCACCGGGAGGCACCCAGAGCTGAGCACAGAGCATGGAGGAATGACAGAGATGGTTTCTCTGAGAAAACCCCCTCCCTAAAGGCTGGGCTGTCCCAGAGCTCTGTTTCCCATCCATGGATCCATGCAGCCCTGCTCCCCACGGTGCAGGACTCCATGGGAGGATCTCCAGCAGAGTGGACCTGCTCCCACCCCCCCATGCTGCAGGAGATGCCATACTCCATGAGTTCAGTTCCTCGTGGCACTGCTGTGAGCCTACAGGGTCCACAACAGTGTGGGGCCTGGGATGTGCCTGGATCAGCCCCACAGGTGCTTTCTGGGCAAAAGCAGCCAATTCCCAGGCCCTGCCACCCTGGGCCCAGGCAGAGGTGGGCACTGGGAAAGCCCAGCCCTGAGAAGTGAAGGTCAGGAGAGACAAGGGTGCAGCTCAGCAGACGTGCTGCCAGCACAGGCAGCTACTGTCACTGCTTTGCATGCATCTCCATTTCCTAGCCCGTGTCCAGCTGAAGTGATGCTAAATATAAACACACCAACCTCTCTGGGATGAAAAAACACAAGATCTGTAGAGTGCTAGACACACACCCCTGCCAGTCCTCCCCCTGGTCACCCGTCCACACACTCCTGGCCAGGGCTGAGGTCCAGCTAGCCCACAGCCCCTCAGCCCCATCATTTACCTTTCCCCTTCACTCGTGCATGGCTGATCTTCCTCCTGCTCCCAGATGGTCCCCTCTGCTTCCATGGGGAGGATCGTACAGCCCCACATTGCCCTTTTGTCAGGGCTGGCAGATGCTCCAGCAACAAGGGATTCTGCCCTGTCCCTGCCAGAGAAAAGAGGAGATAAGAACAGGACACGGCAGGATGGGGAGCTGGGACATGGGGGACAACACAGGCTCCACAGCACCCTTGGGTTTACCTGCCACAGGTGTGTGTCACCACCTTGCCCCAGCCTTCCCCATAATACTACCTGCCCAGAGCTTCCCCTGGGCAGCTCTGCACAAATGTGGCACATGCTGGCAGTGTGGCACATCTGTCCCAGGCCACCATCCCACTGCCCGGCCCTTCCTGTGTGCAGAAAGGAGAGGAGCGATGGCGATTCACCAGAGAACACAGACCCATCTCCAGAGGGAGTCACCCCAGGGACAAGGCTCAGACACAGCCATGGCCCTTTACATGACACACACCAAGGGCTGTGCTCAGCACTGATATATTTAAAACAGATGAGCAGCCCCATCAGGGCTTCATTAGCCTGTAAACAGCTCTCCAGGACACTGGAGATGCTGCCCTGCCACCGCTGGGGGTTCAGGACAGCCTGGGCTGCCACTCTTTTGTCTGCCTGGTGGCCCACAGCTCCCAGTGCTACCCTGCAGCCTCCAGAGCCTCTGAGTCCTTCAGGACCCAGGAATTCATGGGCAGCTGGGGAGCCAGAGCTGTTGGCTTCTGCCTCTCCAGCAGGCACTCAAAGCAACAAGCCCAGGGTGAGGTCTAGTCATGCATGCTGGACACAGGAGGGAAAGGCTGCTCCAGCTCTTGGGGCTCTGTGATAACAGCACCTCTGCCCATAACAAGTCCCTGGCTTCCCACATCTGGCACAGCTGCATGGTGTGAGGTAGGGATTAATGCAGTCAACAAAACCCAGGAACACAAGGAGGGGAACATGGAGTCCCAGAGAGGAAACGGGTCCTTTGCCAGCAGCCAGGAATTACATCCCTGCACCACACACAGGCTCTCCACTGAAGAGAGGACCTGGCCAAGCACACAGCTTAGGCCATGACATCCTGCAGCTCCCTGCCCAGCTGCCCATGGAGATATTTGCACCCTGGCATTTAGAAACCTGTCCCCCATGGCCTGCTCTGTGCTCTCCTTGCAAACACAAGTACAGCCAGGAGAGCAGGTCTGGCTTTCCCCACCAGCAAAAGCTTCAGCTCCAGCAGAGCTCACCAACATCACAGATCATCCAAATTGTAATGAGCTGGAACTGGAGGTGTCACATTTTCTACCACGTCCCAGCAACATCCATTGACATGGAAGAGAACCCAGGACACCGAGTTGGGGACAGGATGAACACCTTTATCCCATCCTCACCTTCCTCCCCTGTACTCACAGGGAGCACCAGCAACAAATCTGGGAGAGGAACTGAGCCACATGTATTTATATTACAGAATATTAAAAGAGCTTTCTCGTCCTCCCCACAGGGAGGGTCTGGGGGACTCTCATCATCCCAACCCTGGGGTCTGCAGAGAAACCTCACAGAGGCTCAAAACCCCTCTTACAGCTGGGTCTAACAGCAAGATTGCTGGTGGAGGTCCCCAGAAGAGAGGCCCTGACTGCCTGGGGTCACAGTCATCCCAGTCATCCATCTGTTCCTCACCACATCCCCCAGAGGCCCAGTTGTTGCCTGAGCACCACAGACACAGGTAAATGGTGTCAAAGCCCTGTCCTGGACAACCAGGAACCAGCACACAGGTGGGATGAGCACTGGTCTGGTATACAGGGTAATTCCTAGGGCACTTAAAAATGTTCCTCCCTTCAGGCTTATGAGAAAAATTAACTGTTCCCAATATCCAATCTAAGCCTCTCCTGGCATAAGATGAGACCATTTGCTCTTGTCCTGTTGTTTGTTCCTTGGGAGAAGAGACAACCGCCTGTCACTCCAACCTCCTCTCAGGCAGTTGCAGAGCCAGAAGGTCTCCCCTCAGCCTCCTTTGCTCCAGGCTGAACACCCCCAGGTCCCTCAGCCACTTCTCAGGACCATGGCTCATGTTGTTCCTTCCAGCCCTGCCAAGCCTGCAGCTCTTCCTAGCACTGCTGGCAAGAGGTGTCTTACATGCCACCCCATCTCCTAGGAGCTCCCCAGGCTCACACAAAGCCTCCCCTCTCTGTGTCTTTATTGCAAAATGCCTTTAAGGGGCAAAAGGAAAGACAAACAAGACAGTAACAAAACTCACTGTCTCTCTAAAGCAGCCAGTTCACAAGTGTGGGTGAAAAAAATCCCGTTAAATAGGGATTTTCAAACTAAATTTTAAAAAAATCTAATAGAAAAAGTGAAGAAGAGTCTCTGTTGAACTCTGGGACTCCAAAGCCACAGGAGCCCTACACGCTCTCCTCCCAGAGGGCTTGAAGCTGGCTGGCTGCAAAAACCACTCCTAACTCCCAAACCCAGCAGATTGCAGTCTGTGCCATCCTGCAGCACAAGGCACCAGCAGAGAGCCCCAAGGTCTGCTACCAGCCACCACAGTCCTGCAAGGAGCTGGCCATCTCCAGCATCCCCCAACGACGGAGTGGGACATCCAGCCCCTTGTCTCCCCCAAGCACCAGGATCTGGCTCAGTGGTGATAACCCCAAACCTGCACAGCAATCATCTATCCTTCCCCCAGGAGACAGAGCAGCACTGCAAACTAAGTGAAGGAATCACCTGAGCACTCCAGCGTGAGCCCGGGTGCTCTCAGCTGCTCCATGACTCCCAGGCAGGACAATCACTCACTCCAGCAACGTCCAAGCACCAGCGTCCTGTGCTCAAGCTGCCACCAGCCTTTGATCTTGGCACCACTGTAAAGAAAAGGGGAAAAAACAGTATCTAATCATCTCAAGGGAGCAGAGCTCCAGTACTAGGAAGTTACAAATTAAATGGCATGCCAGGAAGAGATGGTGGCGTGTGCCCCTCCTCTATACTGGCTCCCAACACCAACTCTTCCCTCTTAACATTCAAACCCCTGGGGACTGACCTTAACCTGCTTTTCTATTAGAGTCTCCAGCAAACTGCACATTCAGCTGGTTGGCTTGAGAGTTAATGACTTTCTTTTAAAATTTAACACAGTTCCCCATCACAAATTTCAGTTTGCCAGCACTAGGATCTGCCTTTGGCTGGATATTCAAATCCAAACACGTGCTTAGACAGTTATTCCAGGCAAAAGGGTAACGTACACACACAGAAAAACCACAAGGTTGAAGCTGGCTTTGAAACTAAGGAAACGAAATCAGACTGGGAAAAATTACCTCGCTTCCCAGATGATAAAAGGATTGGAACTGAAAGGGTTTGGGCTGTTTCTGGGCAGTCCTGAAGGCAGATTTCTGGGATTAGCAAAGTCTGCTGTACAGGGCAGACTCACAAACCTTGGCTTTTCCCCAGGGGTGGGGTTGCTGCAGCCCCTCTGCCCCAGGGGCTACACCAAGCATCAAGTACAGGGCACAGGTGGGGTGCTCCTGTGCCCCACAGCCCCTCTGCAGCAAGCACAGCTGAATCATTCCCTGAAAAATGCCAGTAAGGAACCCAACAGACATGCAAGATTGATCAATCACTAAATCCCTTTCCAATTAGGAACCCAAGAAAGGTTTCCCTGCTGCAAAGGTATCTTCAGAAACAGCACACCTGCTCTGCTCATCCCAGAGCCTGCACGTCCTGGTGGAGCCCAAATCTGCCTGGGCAGACACGCCTGGGACTCCACACTCTTGCAAAATGGCACCTTGCAGGGGGAGCAAACGCTGCTCCGGGGATTCAACTGGCACTGAGCCAGCGTTAGCAAACACCTCATGAGCTGCTCCTGCCCCAGGCATCCATCCATCCCCTTCTGCAGGGTCTCCCACAGCCAGCACAGCATCTGAATCACTCTGGTATCAGAGTCTCTGCCACGTCCAGAATTTTAGAACTTTGCCTTAGTACCTTTATAGGACTTGACATGTTTGGCTTTTTACACCTACATCTTTGGGTAACAAACTTCTTTGGCTGATCCCTTTTCTAAATCTCTCTCTCTGCCCCTTCCCCAAAAAATTACCAGTTTGAATGCACAAAGGGACTAACTCCCACTTCTTGGCTGCTGCACTGGTGAGGCACTGCCACAAGAACTCAGGATGCCCGAGTGCTCTCAGGATGGCTTAAAGCACACGTACTTCTAGGGCAAACAAAAAAGGATCTGTAACAAATTCCACATAAGCAGGAGCTGTTACAAACCTCCCCAGCTACTCACAAGGAACGCAGAGCACAGAACAGCCTGCGTGCAGAGCTACTTGTTCTTGTGCCCATCTTTTAGCAAGACCAGTCTTGCTGAACTCTGAAAACAGTTCATCTTGTCCCTCACCCCTTTCTATTATTCAGGCTGGAACTGTAAGGCAGCTACAACTGGACTGTGGTTTGTATTGGAGTTACTCCATAGATGACACACCAGAAGGCTGTGCTGCCATTCAGCAAGACCTGGACAGGCTGGAGAGTTGGGCGGGGAGAAACTTGATGAAATTCAACAAGGGCAAGTGTAGAGTCTTGCATCTGGGGAAGAACAACCCCATGTGCCAGTACAGGTTGGGGGCTGATCTGCTGGAGAGCAGTGTAGGAGAAAGGAACCTGGGGGTCCTGGTGGACAGGGGGATGACCATGAGCCAGCAATGTGCCCTTGTGGCCAAGAAGGCCAATGGCATCCTGGGGTGTATTAGAAAGGGTGTGGTTAGTAGGTCAAGAGAGGTTCTCCTCCCCCTCTATTCTGCATTGGTGAGGCTGCATCTGGAGTATTGTGTCCAGTTCTGGGCCCCTCAGTTCAAGGACAGGGAACTGCTTGAAAGAGTCCAGCACAGAGCCACAGAGATGATGAAGGGAGTGGAACATCCCCCTTATGAGGAAAGGCTGAAGGAGCTGGGTCTCTTTAGCTTGGAGGAGACTGAGGGGTGACCTCAATGTTTATAAATATGTTAAGGGCGAGTGTCAGGAGGACAGAGCCAGGCTCTTCTCAGTGATGTCCAGTGATAGGACACAGGGTAATGGGTGCAAACTGGAACATAGGAGGTTCCACGTAAACGTGAGAAAAAACTTCTGTACTGTGAGAGTGACAGAGCACTGGAACAGGCTGCCCAGAGAGGTTGTGGAGTCTCCTTCACTGGAGACATTCAAAACCCACCTGGACAAGTTCCTGTGTGATGTGCTCTAGGTGACCCTGCCTGGCAGGGGGGTTGGACTAGAGGATTTTTCAGGGTCCCTTCCAACCCCTAAGATTCTGTGATGAGCTCCTCTCTAGGAGACAGTACAGAGAAACAGGTGGGAGAGTGAAAAGCTCTTATGTTTTCAGCTCTCAAAGATTTTTCAGCTGCCTTGATTATTCTGTGGTTGCACAAACTGCCTGGCTGCTTCCCTCACCCACCTGGTGGCTGCAGGGGAGACATCCCAGGTGAATCCAGAAAGGAAACCTTTGCAGCACAGCAGTGCCTCAGCATCACTCCTGAGAGGTCCTGTACAAAACCTCTCCTGCAAGGGCTGGCAGAGCTCCAAACTGCCACACTTCACAGCCTGGAAGCAGCAGCCACAGAGGACACTGGCAATCAGAGCAGGCCCCGGGCTCTCCTCAGGAGCTCAGCAGGTCTGAACTCACTCTCAGAAGGCTGAGAGCAGATACTGACCCCACAGCACCAACAGGTCGCAATAAACTTTTTTTTTTTTCCTCTTCCCCCTTTTGAACAGCAGTAGGCTGGGCACACACCTCCTTTGGAAGCATTGCCCAAACATCTCACAAGCTTATGTCAACACCTTGTCCTTGGCTTTCCACATCTTCACAGGCAAGGCCTTTAACACCTATACCTGTCCTACAGGCTTTGAACTGAGTAAAAGTCCAGCTAACGACAGCACTACATCACTCGTGATGTCATTCTTCCCCAGCAGCTCCAAACATAGAATCACAAAATTATTGAGGCTGGAAAAGACCTCTGACATCATCAAGTCCAGCCTATGACCTAACACCACCACATCAGCCAGACCATGGCACTAAGTGCCACAACAGCCTTTCTTTAAGCACCTCCAAGGACAGTGCCTCCACCCCTTCCCTGGGCAGTCCATTCCAATGTCTGATCACCCTCTCCATGAGGAAGTGCTTCCTAATATCCAACCTAAACCTCCCCTGGTGCAGCTTCAGGCTGTGCCCTCTCATCCTGTCACTAGTTGCCTGAACCCCACCTGACTACAACCTCCCTTCAGGTAGTTGTAGAGAGTGAGAAGGTCCCCCCTGAGTCTCCTCTTCTCCAGGCTAAACAACCCCAGCTCCCTCAGCCACTTCTCATAAGGCTTGTGCTCCAGCCCCTCTCCCAGCTCTGTTGCCCCTCTCTGGACACGCTCCAGCCTCTCCATGTCCTTCTTGTTGTGAGGGGCCCAGAAGTGAACACAGCACTTGAGCTGTGGCCTCACCAGTGCCCAGTACAGGGGCACAACAGGGATGACCTGGGGCAGCTGCTGCCACTCAGACACCCTGGGGCTACCTGATCCCTGGCTTTGCGATGCCAAGTCCCCACTCTCAGCTCCTGCTGCCTCACACAGAGCTGGGACCCAACGCTGCAGGATCAGCTCTTAACCTCAGCATGTTCCTCACTCTGACACTGCTTCAGTCCAGGCTGTTGGTATTTTCGATGTTTGAGACCAACTTAACAACCAGATTTCCACTGTCTGAACCATAACCCTCCTTAGAAGCCAACTACAGACAGGGTACCATGAGACACTTCAAGAGGGATGCTCTTCTGAGCCTGCAGTGCTGCTGTGGATCACTGGATTCTGACAAATGCTAAGTATTAAGCCATTGCTGATTTATTTTAATGCAATAAAAATAATATAATAATCAAGCTGGCTCTTTCAAAATTGTAATGACACTTCTCATAAAAGATGGGTCTCAAGATACCAAAAGGAGCTCTCGGGAATTATTATTTTTGCCTTAGCATGGTCACATGGATCAAAGTAATTAAGTTAAAACAGCTTAAAAAGTTATTGCCTGTCACCTGAGCTGAACTGTGTGCAGGGGCTGAAGCCACATGGAACAGCTGAGCTGCTCTACATCTGGCTGACACCACACACCTGGGCACTGCTTTCCAGGCCCTCACCCAGGGTCTGGCACTATTCAAACTCTTCAGGAGCCAGTTTAGTTCACTAATTTAGCAGAAAATCAACTATTTCTGGCATTGGCACAGCAAACCAAATTGGCCAGAGCATGTGAAGGGGGGAGATGGAGCTCAAATGCAGGAAATGGCACCGGGGAAAGAGGTTAAATTGCCTTTTTTGTTGTAGAGATCTCCTTCATCATCTGGTGTAGCCCCACTTCTAGTCTGCACAAAGTAAAACATATCAAGGTTCTCCTGCACTTCCGTGTGCAGATCAAGCTAATTTAATGGAAGGCTGCAGCTGAAAGAGCAGCTGCCTCCTTCCTCTCCCCACACCTGTATGATCCCCACTCCCCTCTTTTGCACGAGCACGGCAGCAGGCACATAGAATCTCTCAAGTAGGAAGGGATTGTTAAGGATCAGAGTCCAACTCCCTGCTCCTCACAAGACTGCCTACAATTAAATCATATGACTAAGAGCCCTGTCCAGACATGTCCTCAACTCTGACAGGTTTGGTGCCATGACCACTTCCCCAGGGGGCCTGTTCCAGGGCCCAACCACCCTCTCAGTGAAGAGCCTTTTCCTAGTAGAATTTAAGAAAACGTAAGAAAACCACAGCAGACATCCTGGGTCAGACAAAGGTCTGTGTAGCTCAGTATCCTGCTCCTGACAGCAGCCAGAAAGCAATGCCTCGGGGAGAGCACCAGAACAGAGCAGGCACATGAGACATTCCCCCAAAGCAGTTGCCCAGCCCCTAACCATTTTAAATTCAAGGACTTTTCACTACAATAGGGTCAACTTGACTTTACTGTATATTTTACAGCTATAGAAGGAGCTGGATCCCATTGGGGTGGTGACACATCCTTAGTTCAGCCTTAATGTGGTCACTTTAAGCCATCTCTGGATTCATTTACATTCTAAATCAATTAGCAGAGCCTGATTATTGCATATATTGCTCCACAATTATTATATTCTCTGTAATTAGAAGGGCACTCCCCTCTCTCCAAGGTGAAGGTACTCACTTTTACAATGTTATTAGAGAGCATGAGGTTCATCTGTCCAGGTGAGATCATGTCTGACCCTGCTGCAGAGTTCAGGGCTGGAAAAAATAGTTTTTTCTGAACCACAATACAAATAGAAGCAAGATTTATGGTGAAACAAATGCAAATGAACAGTATGAAAGGCAAACCAGAGGTTACCGTACAGGTTTCCTTTTCAAAAGCACTTTCCAAAGTGAATTAGCAAAGTTAACATTAATTTAATAGTCAGTCAACCCAGCTGAAAATAGCTCCTTAACTGGTACACATCATGTGTCCAAGCACCTTTCTTAGGTCAGGTAGGAAAGTCCACTCCATCAGCAGAATTTTAGGCTGGCAATTTTTTGATAGTCAAAACTGCTGAATCAGTTCGTGGCTAAAAGCAGGATCCCAGGGAAATATATTGAGGATGAACTGCTGTATTTGGAGGCCTCAGTCAGAGATGATCTGACCTGAGAAGACCTGAGGTAGGAAGAGAAGAGCGTGAGTGACACCTACATGGCAGCAAACTCCACTGGGAACTGGGTTTCTTGTCACAGGGCCTGTTTTGTCTTCAGGGAGACAAAGAAGGAATTACTCCAGACAGTAGAGCTAATTTTGAGGACAGATACTCTTGAAAATTTAGAAAATATAAGGAAAAAGCAAAAGCTTATTTCCATTTTTAAATTATACCATTGAGTGTTTAAAAATCATTCTTCTTCTATAACAAACAAACAATACAAAACAAAAAGGAAAAAAAAGCAGGGCTGCCATGGACAGTCTCCCAGACAAATTTAAACCAGTGCATGCAAGACCTGTAACAACACCCCTCACCACAGGAGCCACCCCAACTCGAGCTGTGTCCCTGCCTTCAGCTTTGTGAACGTTCAGTCTCTTCCTGTGGCGTTACAAACCCTGGTGGCTAACGGGGCACAGGCCTGGAGCACCTGGCTGTTCCCTCTACTCACCTCCAGCCATAACTTGCTGCCAGGAGCAGCTCAGGGTGGATCCAGTGAGCCCTAACGAGGTGGAAGAGGTGTGAAGTGACTCACAGGCTGCACGGGTTAGGAGCACACTTAATTTGCAGGCTGAAGACCTCCCAGAGCCTTACACCTGTATTTACTCTTGCAACCCCAGAGCATTCCCAGCAGATCCCACAGGATTGTTTTCCAAGCCCAGAATGGAGGTTTTGCAAATCAAAACATCAACTTGCATGCATACCACCTTCTGGAATGCTCCTCCCCCCTGTTTGTAGAAGAGGAAGAGGTTTAACCTCTTGCAATAACAGCCTCATAATTGCAGGACTATCACAATATACCTTCAAGAATGATGGAAACAATACAGGTGTTCCAGTGACTGCAGGAATCATCTGTACTGTTTATTATTATTTCATTGGCCATGATGATCACAGAATCGTCATGGTTGGAAAGGAGCTCTGACGTCACCAAGTCCAACCATCAATACCTCAATGATACTGCAGTATTGTTGCCACAGAAGTTCAGCAAGATTCAAACCCATCTGTCCTAACAGCATGTTCTGCAGAGCACAAACCTTGCTTGCTGAGCTCCACGTCCACTGCAGCTGGACCAGAAATGGAACAGTTTTGCAAAATTCTGAGAGAAACAACCATCAGAGTGTCCACCCTTACTGACAGGCCTTTGGTGTAATCCTGAGGTCAGTACCTTCTTCTCAGCTTTCTTGAATCAGAGAGTGTAGAAGAGAGGGTGCTGCAGAGGTGGAAGCAGTCTGGTGACACCAGGAACATCTCATCTACCACCTTGAAGAGTAGCTGGGGGAGATGTTTACTATATTCAGTGCTGGAAATTCATCTAAGAAAAGTAAAGAAAATGCAAGATGAAGTACAGAGTGCTCTGCCACAGTGGCTCCATTTAACAACTGGCAGAATTTATAGTTAAGCAAAGAACAATTTACCTCATAGCAGCTGCAATTTTTCTTATATGCAGACCCCATTCCCAGGGCTCAAGTGCCAAAAATGCATCTCCCACACCAGTGTTTGTTGAGCTGTGTGTGGGACCTGCAGAGCCTCAACCCTTCCTCCTGAAGCCATGAAGGGACACCACGATGGCCACTTTGCTGCTCACAATTAAAGGGCTCTCAACAGCTACAGTAGATGAGGGCATGTGGTCAGACTCCTGTGGATCTTGAAGTTCTACTAAGGCAAGTATAACCATTCTTCCTTCTTAATTACCTGTCCAGAGTGATCCAGTTCTTGCTGACAGCCAGCAGAAAACCCATTAAGGACAGGACTGCAAGATTTGTCTAACACTGATGAATCACTTGGTTAAACAGGAGCTCACACCTACAGGCTAGAAAGAAGTGCTCAGTGGGTATATGAAGCAAACTCCAGGCTGATATACAAACCTCACTTAAAAGGACTTAACTAGAGCAAGTGGCTGAGGTCCACAGGTGGAATAAAATCATTAGTGGGTGGGGTTTTATGCAAACATGAGGAAAAAATCATGTTGGCAATTAGGCACCTAAATTTAACAAGCCACTGAAACCACCTGCCAAGGAAAATACCACATTCTGTCTTGATGTCAGTCTTCCAAGCTCAGTTACCTGACAGAAGAGAGGCATTATTTGAACAAACTACCAAGATAAATTCTGGTGAAGTCACCCATTATACAGCTCAGACTAGGCAACCTAATGATCACTTCCAGGTTTAAAAATCTAAATATCTGGGAAGAGTGTTCAACTTGACCTGCTGCCTCATGTGAAACCCAAAAACTGCCTGAACTTCACTAGGACTCCAACTTATCTCAAGAGTAAGAATCCTCCTTTCCCTTCTTTAGTGAAAACCAAAACAGCACCATAACTTTACATTCCCATTCCAAAAAGACTTTAAAAATTGAAAGAGTTTGCTAAACAGATCCAAGGGTGGCCCTCCTCAGTTCTCTTTAGTGTATCCCAGCTGTTGACAAATAAGCACACCACCAATGGTGTCATCCCACTGGCTCACGTCTGCAGACATCACCTTTACAACCACTCCAGAGGTGAGAGCAGGAATATGGTACCATCTAATTGAACACTCTGCAAAATGGAAGATTTGTGCAAATTAACTCAACAGAAAAGACACCCAAAACACTGAGGGTATATATAGTGTGAAATAAAGTAAACAGATCAAAGTTGTGGAGGAATGAGGTTGTCTTCAGGTATGGGTTCATCTGAGGTCACAGTAGGCTGACAACCCGGCCATAGATCCTGTAGCTCCAGAGCTTTTATACTAAAACAGCTTTCTAGTCTCATTTAGCTGCCTCCTGTAAAACATGAAACATGTTCAGTGTGACTTGCAGTGGTCAAGCTTGCTACTGCAAGTCACGTTTCACACTGGTACAAAACCCTGCTGTTGGTAGCACAGGTATGAACACAGTGACACAGGAGCAGTGGCTCGGCTGAGCCGGCCTGTCTCAATGCATGAGACAATATTGTCCTCCTGTACCTGATGAAAACACAAATGAATACTTTAGTAGATGTACTTCAACCCTCCAGATCTGTCATTAAAAACAAATATATATGCACGAACTGTTTTCCTTGTTATTTTACTAGTGACCAAAGCATCCAAGAAAAAAAGAGTCCATCCTATCAGGAAGATACACAGGACTCAACAGTAAACACCTGGTCTGCTGGTGAGCAGGACTGCTCTGGGCCAGCACCACTGTGGTTTCTGCACCCTACACCCCCTTCACCAGTGACCCAACCCTACATCACTGTGTTCTCAAATCACATCCAAAACAACCTCACCCTGTGGCAAAACAGAAAACAAAACCAGCTGCAGCAGCTTCTGAGAGGTCTCCCAACCTCCCCAAGTCACAGCTGCCCAGACAGAACATCAGCACCGTCTGTTGGGGCTACTGATGGATCAGCTACTGAGGGACCAGCTGCCATCAGTCATGGCCCTCGTTAAAGAGTAATGCAGCACCCACTGCAGCACCTCACCTCCAAGAGCCATAAAGAGACCATGGAGTTAAGAATAGAATACATTAACACGAGCTAAAAATGAGACTTGAGAGACATGATTTGTACAGGGAGTGACAGTTTTATTAATCTAATCATTGTAACTGGAGAAATCATCAAGCCCTCATGCACACAAGCCTTTCTCCAGGTCTGACCTCTGTGTACCCAAAATGCTGTGTACTGTCCCCAGCAGACCATTATGTCTGATACCAACAATAACATTTACCCTTGAACTTGTCTTACCAATGTCTGTAAAGTCTCCCTGTTACAATGCTGCCCTTGCTACTGGGAAATACTTTCTATGGAGAAAAGCAACATCGTTAATCACTATTCTCAATTTCCAATATCATCTCTGACAAAGTACCAGATTAATCTACTCTCTTCTTTCACTCTGATCTTACTTTAATTATCTTGGCAGGTTACTGACAGCGATAGTCTTAAATAACGAGGAGCTCAGCCCAGGCACGGGGCTGGCTCTGTGGGGCACGGAGGATGTGGCTGAAGGCGACACAGCGGCTGTGGGCCCTGCACTGCGCGGAGAGGCCAGGGACCATGGCGGGGCAAAGCCCCGGCCCCCGTGGCCACCAGCCCCCTGCCCTCAGAGCTCCCATCAACTCGCTCCCCCAGGCTCTCACACCCAGCCCAGTCTCTCCCGGTGCACGCTGCCCGCACCCCCACGCCCTAGGCCCCCGCTCCCAGCCTCCAGTGCCCCGCACCGCCCGTCCCGGCCCCGCCGCCCCCTTCCCCTCAGCCGTGAGCGCGGCCGCGGGGGCGGGCGGGAAGGGCCGCGCTGCACGCCGGGAGGGGCCGCGGCAGAGCGCGGGCTGGGGGCGGCAGCGCCCGGCGAGGTACGGCTGGGACGGGACGGGCTCCTTCAGGCTCCCTCGGGTCCCATCGCGGCCCGGGTGGGTGACTTCCCCTCCTCCCCGCTTTCCTTGCAGGAGGCCCAGGATGGCGGAGAGACCGGAGGACCTGAACCTGCCCAACGCCGTCATCACCCGCATCATCAAGGAGGCGGTGGGTGCCGGGCCGGGGGAGCGGGGGTGCTGCGGGCAGGCCCCTGCCAGCGGGAACTGCCTTCTGCTGCGGTTCTGCTGCCCAGTCCCGGGCCCAGGAGATCTTCCCGGAGAGGGCGGCGGGGCAGCTGCCGCCGTGCCCGGTCCCGGGGCCTCCTGCGGGTAGAACATCCCCTCGGTGAGGGCCGGGCCGGGCCGGGCCGCGGAGCCCCGCGGGAATGGGCCAAAGGGGAGTTCAGGGGCCGGGGAGCAGCAGCGGGACTGACCGAACCAGCTCCCCAAAGCCAGAGCAGAATCCATCCCTTGTCTATATAAAAGTCTACAATAATTCCCGGTCATTAATTTAACAAGATGTTTGGTTTGGAGCCGTGGGAGGTCGATCCATGGATCTGGATGTGGCAGGGTGACCGGTCCATGTCAGGAATGTGATAGTCATGGAGTGAAGTGTCCCAGAGGTGGTGACCAGAGCCACCCCTGACCAGGAGGTGCGGGGCTGTGCAGGGTGCTGCGGCTGGCTTCCAGCTGGCATCAGAGTTTCTGCCATAGCATCCGAGATCAGCGTTTGGTTCCCTGTTGTGCCAAGCCCTCTGAATGCCTTAGTGGCACTGACACGTGAATTATGCCAGTTTAAGTAATTTCTAGCAGCTGCTGATAGAAGTCGAATTTGTTTTCCAGCTTCCCGATGGAGTAAATATTTCCAAAGAAGCTCGGAGCGCAATATCACGAGCAGCAAGTGTCTTTGTGCTTTATGCAACATCATGGTAAGAATTTGTCACATCAGATGAGCAGTACCGTTGATTTCTAATTCACCTCTCTGTTGGCTGTCCTGGAGATTTTTTCCCAGTGTTTGTTTCAGTGTTGTCTGGTTATAAATAAAATAATCTTCAGTGTAGCCCAGTCTGACAGACTGCAGGGGCTGGGTTTGGATGGCCCTTAACAGCCTGTGTGGGGGGCAGCTTGGCTCTGTACAGAAGGATCCCCAGCCCCACCAGGGACAAGAGGGGTCCCAAATTGCCATTAGCTTTCGAATATGGCTGCAGGGCTTTTCCTGGCAAAGGCAGGAGCCCTTTGCTCACTCCAGGCTACTCACTGTGTGGCTGTGTTAGGGCAAGCGTGAGCCAACCTAGTGAGCCTCAGAGCTGGTCACAGGAGGACATGGTAAGGTCTTTGGGCTTGCTCAGAACGTGCTCTGCAGGCAGTCACCTCTCTGGTGGCAATTACTCACGCAGCTTTGTGGAATTGTCACCTTACAGCCAGTGTTCAGACTTTCTCCCTGGTGATACAAAAGGTCCATGCAAGCAGAAGACTAATGTGGGAAGGCAATGCAACTAGATGAAAGCACAACAGCCAATGTAAACAAGAAGGTATCTTAAACTACTGTTAGTAAGGGATTAAAAAAACCCTGAATGTTTAGGAGATGGCTTGCTTTTTTTTTAAGTTGCTTCTGAATTTAATAAACCAGACTGAACTGATAACAGTACCAGGTAACTGTTTTCCTTCTTGTCTTTGACTAGTGCAAATAACTTTGCCATGAAGGGGAAGAGGAAAACGCTGAACGCTGGTGACGTTCTCTCTGCCATGGAGGAAATGGAGTTCCAGAGATTTGTAGCCCCTTTGAAAGAATCCCTGGAAGGTATCATCCTCGGGTCATGTCAGGGGAGTCTAAGCAGCACCAAGTCCTGTTTTCCTCGCACACTGGACAAGCAACACTTACTTGCCTGTCTTGTTTCTCTTCTCTTTGCCCAGCATCCTACACTGCAGTTTGCCTGGGGAGTAGATAATGTGCACCTTAACAGGACTGGGATAACATTATTTCACAACTGATGAGGATTGACAAAGTCTCATCTCCCCTCTTATGTTTATCTAAGGGAAGTCTTAGGTGCTGCCTGTAAATGTGAACTCCTGCGTCCTTTTAGCATTTTTCTGCTGAAACTTAACCAGATTTCCTATGGAGCTGGTCAGCACAGCTCAGGTAATGGGGTGAGTTGCTGCTATGAGTTCACTGCTCCCCGTGTAAGCCTGGAGAGCAAGTGGATGTTGGACTTCAGCTCTTGTACTGCTCATCCCGTGGGAATGCTGGCTTGCAATTTCTCAGTGTTCTCTTTTTCTTTTTCAGTTTACAGGCGTGAACAGAAAGGAAAGAAAGAAGCAAGGAAAGATAAAGACAAGAAGGCAGACTCGGAGGAGCAAGATAAGAGCCGAGAGGAAGAGAATGATGACGATGACGAAAGGATGGAGGAAGAAGAGCAAAATGAGGAGGAGGAGGTGGACAACTGAGCTTGCTGACAAGATGTGTGCAGGGGCTGGGTTTTGTTCAGAGGGATGTAAAAGCTGTAAATCAGCCTTGCTGTTCCCCTCTTGTTTCCAGTAGAGCTTTGTACTGATCCTCTGCAGCCCGTCCCTTTTTGGCTTTAACTTGTACATAAAGAACTTCTGCTAAAGCTTTTCTCCTGAAGAACCACTCCTCCCTGTGCCTGTGCTGGCCTGGCTCTGAAATAGAGGAAAAAAGAAACGTTGGATGCTCAGTACAGAAGCTGGCCAAGAGAACTTGAGAGGCTGTTGAATGAACTCCTTAAACCAAGTCAGGGGTTGAACCAAACAGATCATTAACCCTTTGGAGTTTAGAGTCTATATGATGATGTCAGGAAGCTGAACATTTAAGCTTTTTATACAACTGTCTTGGATTTTTTCCTTCATTTTCTTGCATTCTGGCTGTGCCTTCTCTTCCTGCTGTGACAGTGACAGTGATACTGTCTTCCCACCTCACCAGTCATAAGCCACAACACAACTGCACAGGGACCAGGGCTCCACTCTGCTGATTTTCTCCCCCAGATCAGTGTAAATAAAAAAATCACAGCATTTAGGGTGTAAACTAAATGCCAAAAGTGCTTGTTTTTTGTCATTAAAGCCCTGGAAGACCTAGAGGAATTGTATGAAAAATCTGAAGCAAAATCAATGGCTAAAACATGTATCAGGACAGTGAAAGACAGCAGTGCCCAGTGGAGCCTTGGCAGGCTTGGTGACTGCAGTGAGTTTAAATCAGAATCATTTTGGTTGGAGAAGACCTTTAAGATCATCAAGTCCAATGTGGTAAAACACAGTGGTGGATCTTGGTGAGTTGGTTTTTTTCCAATTGTACTGGACTAATAACATCAGAGTCCCTCTGTAGCCCTCAACAGGCGTTCCAGAGGTGTGATTGTCTCCCGGATCTGTGGGCTCCAGAAGGGCACTGAGGACAGGACACCCCTGCCAGCCTCAGGCCTGTGGGTTTTCAAATGGCTCCTTCAAGAAAGATGGGTTGAAACAAGCTGTTTGTATTCCTAATACTCCTAATGGTTTGTTCTTTTACACTTCAATTCTTAGTTTTGATGCTTTTCTCTTGAGAAAGTATCTATTAGAATAAGTTCCTTTTTTGGGGAAAAAAAACAAAACTATTATTTGACTGATCTTTTGAAGACTAATAAACCCAAAATTTGAACTCAACTGAGATCTGGTGAAGGAAACTTGAAGAAAGGTTTAGGGATGTTTAAGTAAAACCCACAAGTTCTGTTGATGTGCAGTTTTAAAATAGCACTTACAAGGACTAGTATGTCCTTCCCACCAAAAAATTGATGCGGAGCTGCCCCCAAGAGCTGCCCTGCCCTTGGGCTTTTATGGCACGTTGGATTTTCACAGACAGAAGCCCAGCTCCTGAAAAGAACTGAATCAACAGAGATTTTCTGCTGTCTGGTTTCTACTGGCGTGCAGTCAGGAACAGATGAACAGTCAATGTCTTCCCAAGAGCTCCAGTAAGAACAGGCCTGCCTTCTTGCTCCTTTTCCTCTTTCTTTCTTTTTTTTTCCTTTATCCTCTTCTAATACGTACCTGGGGTTAATATGATGGAACAGTATCTAAATAAAAGCCAGATTTTTTTACAGACATGGAGTCTCTCCTTCCTGTCAGTGATGAGAGGAGCTGGTTGTGGTTACACAAGGGCGCAGCTGAGCGTGAAGGCAGAAGTGAACTTGCTGTGAAGTCACTTAGAGAGCAGCTGTGGGAAGTGAGGCTGTGCTGCTGGTGTGTGTCCCTGGTGGAAGGAGCCTTCAGCTCCCGCAGAGAGAACTAGGCTGGGGGAAGGGGGGCAGAGCTGTGGGGTCAGGGACTGTGCACGGTGTCGGGCCCGGGAGAGGACGTTACTGTGTGGGAGCTGCTGAACACCATGAGATAAACTGAACCCTGTGTCCTCTCTGCTCTGATGAGATAGAGAAAATGGTGTGTCCTGGATGTCTGCTGCCGAGTCTGCAGCCCAGCTCCAGCCTCCCCTGGCCTGGCAGGAACCCACAGTACCCCAAAGCCTGGCCCCAGGCCCCTGCAGCACCCCAAAGCCCTGCTCCAGACCCCAAACATCCCAAAACCTGCCTCTATGCCCTTCCCAACCCTGCTTGTTCCCCATAGCACCCCAAGGACCTGTTCTAGGTATCTGCAGCACCCCAAAACCTGTCTGCATGGCCCCACAGCACCCAAAGCCATGCTCCAGCCCCCTCCAGCACCCCAAAGCACTGTTCAGTGACCCCCAGCCCTGCTCCTTTCCCCCAGAACACCCCAAGGACCTGTTACAGGCACCCCAAACCCGTGCTCCAGACCCCTCCAGCACCCCAGAGGCCTGCCCCAGCCCCCCCCCCGCACCACAAAACCCTGCTGCAGATCCCCCCCAGCCCTCCAAACCCCTGTTTTAAGCTCCCGCCCCCAGCGCACCGCCGCCTCCCGCCTTTTCCCGCGCTCCCGCCGCGCGAGACTTCCCGCCGTCTTCCCGCGAGGCGGGGGCCTGTCCCTATGCTAATATGGGGGCGGGGTTATGCAAATCACGAAGACTCGGGCGGCCGGAGCGGGAAGCGGTGGCGGCGGGAGGTGAGTGCGGGGCGCGGGCCGGAGTCGGGGACCGGGGGGACCGGAGCCGGTGCAGTCGCCGACCTCGGCCTCTTGTAGGGCTGCCCGGAGACCGGAGATCGGGCCGGCTGCAGGGGCAGGGCCGGGCAAGGAGGAACCGCTTGGGTGCAGGCAGGAGGCAGGCAGCAAGGGCAGCCCGGTTTTTGCTCGGTGGAGAAACGCACCGGGCAGGCTGACATCAGTCCTGATCCCCCCCCCGGCTCCGCTCATCCTGCGGTGTAATTACAGACACCCCAGAGCATACCCAGAGCATTTCCAGATCTCACCTGGAAGATCTTCTATAACATCTTGACCTTTGTTAGTGACTGTTAATTAACCCGCAGCTCCATCATCTCCTCCGCTTTCGTAGTACGCTCTAATCCGTCTCTGCGCCTGGGATTTTGGGAGCTTGCCCTGTCCCCAGGATTTCAGGTGAATAGTTGTGCGGTGCAGGATGAGGCCGTGTCTGTTTCTGTGTCCTAAAATGCTGGAAAGCTGCTTCCCGGTGTTTCGGTGGGAGTGAACAGGCAGCAGGGGCTCGGCGGTGCTATCAGCAGCCGGAGCAAACCTCACACCTCGCCCTTGGCGTGTGTCAGGTCTGGCTTCAGCCCGTCCATGAAGTTTAATTTGTCTTAGTGCAAACGGCGGGGTGACCTGTGTTTCACAGTCACTTCCCTCTCCTTGAATACAGCGGGGCACTGTGGAAGGCCCGGGCTGGGAGAAGGTGTGGGTTTGGGTGCTGCAGCTTTGGGCTGGTCCCTGAGCAGTCCCGGGTTGGAGGAGCAAAGGTGAAACCACCCCGCTGCAGAGCCGATGGCTCGGGAGGGAGCTGCCGGGCTGCTCTTAACCTCCTGCGTGCTGATGCTCTGGTGTGCATGAAGTGGATAGCTTAGAAACAGAGATTTGATCATTTAATGTTGGAGAAAGAGGTGCCTGTGCTCTGCTGGGAGCCCTTAGGGGGTCTCAGGGGGAAACAGCCCCGTGCCAGGGTGCAGGGTATGTGGTCCATCATTCCCTTGTGGCACCCTCACAGTCTTTGCTCTGTGTCGCTGCTGTCCTTCCCTGGCTGTGGGGGTCTGTGGAGTGTGGTGGCTGCCAGACCCCAGTGCCTCGTCCAAGCGGGTGCCCTGGGCAAGGGGGCTGCACCTCTTGGCTGGTGGCACCTTCTCCTGCACGAGGGGCTGGTGAAGAGGGCCCAGCTCCCTTGGCCTCGCAGCAGATGAGTGCCCCACCACGGCCCACCCATCCTGGCTGTTATCTCCCCTCTGCAACTCTGCCGAGTGCCCATCTCCTCTGTCCCTGTCCCCGGAGAGGGCCCTTTCTGGAGTTGGGGCCTCTATCTCTCCCATACAGAGTCAGGTACCTCTGGTTCCACCCCATTCCCCCGCCTTTCCTCCTCTGGGATTAGCTGTTTAAAGCATTTTTTGGATTCTCGAGGTGGCGTTTGTTCACTGAGTCCTTTGTTCTCTGCCTGCCTACAGCCCAGCCACTGCTGGGGCTGCCCACTTGGGTTCATCCCAGGGCTGCCCCTTCCCTGTGACAGGGACTGGAGTGGCAGCTTTCCAGGGCTAAAAATTACTTGCCAAGTGGCTCTCTGATACTGCCAGTGTGCCCGTCAGCTGGTCTGCATCCCTGCAAGTGCTGTCCTGTTTTTTTTATATGGTGTATTTCAACACATAAGCCTGTAGGTAACTGAGAGGTGCCTTTTCCCCCACCCATCAGAGGCGACTGCTGGAGGCACGAGAGTCAGTGCAAGCCCTGGACTGAACCCAATGCCCCTGTACTATCAGTGTCCAGTCCCTCAGGCTGGGCTGGCCTGAGAATCTGGCTCAGCATTAGAATATCTGAAGGGTCTTTTTTGAGTGTGTGAAATAGGTGAACACCTCAGATTAAAGGTTTTCCAGAAGACTGGAGTCATCTCCTGCCCAGCTCTGTTGCTGACTGCTGTTGTGGGTGCTGGTGGAGAGCTTTCTCCCCTGGGCTATGTCCTGGGATGCTGTGAGCCAGGTCTGTTCTCTGAAGAGAGCCAGGGCAGCCAGGTTTATTGCTGGGGAATTCTTCCTGGGATGGGACTGGGGACCACAGGGCTGCTCCCTAAGACAAGTCCCATCCTCATGTCTACTCTGTCTCCCTGGGGGTGCCAGTGGTAGAATCCTACTTGCTCTTTCAGAAGCCCATCTCCAGCTCTCCTCCCGCCTGCCTCCCTCAGGTTTCAGCTCTCCAAACAAAATATGTGGTCTCCAGTAGGGACTTTGCTGTTTGTCTCCCGGGGCACACCCGGCTCCTCTGCACAGACCTTCTGTGGGATGCAGCCCCATGTCTGCTGCCACCAGAAGTCCTTGAAGCTGCTCTGTACAAGCAGTCGCTGCTCAAGCTGTGTTTCCCAGGGCTGTCACAGCTGCTCTCTTCTGTGCTGCTGCCAAATGCCTCGTCCCAGGGCAGCCACCTTCCCCCAGCCTCCTCTGTCACAGTATTACCATTCATGGTGAGAATGTAACACTACTGGAAATTTAAATCTTAATGATCTGATTGAAGGATTATTACTTGATCTAACTACTACAGAAGAAGAAAATATGGCTACAGAAAAAGTTTCAACAATAACGTAGTTGGCACTTGATTTATGTATGTTGAGTAATCGCTTTTTGTTACCCTTGAGATCAGTTTTGCTCAACTCCCCAGTTAGTTTTTCTTATCCAGCAGTAGGTGACCACTGGAGCTGTGTGACCACGGGGTTTAAAGCCCTGGTGTCTTCAGGATGATCCTACCCCCCTCTCTCATCCAGTGCCCATGCTCTTCTGTAACTGCACCTTTACACTGCACCCAGAAATACTTTGTGCTATGCAGAGCAGCTTTGGGCTACTCTGAATACAAAAGCTGTATTACACAGTTACACAGCGTTAAGCAAAAGTAAACCAAATTAAGCAATTACCATCTCACCATGAGAAAACAGCTCCACAAGCTAAACCAGACAGAGCCTGACGAGGGTGGTAGTGCTGACCCGTGCGAAGGTGGTTCTGCTGTAGGAGGGTGCTGGGGGCTGTAAATCGGTGGTTCCGCACCCAGAAGTGGGAGGTTTTGTGGGGAGGAGCTGGCATGACCCCCGTGTATGGAAAGGGCCGTGCTGTGACTGTGCTGCAGGGTCCTGCAACACCCCCTGCGTTGGGCAGTGTCAGAGTGGGGCTGGAGCTGGCTGGGAGCAGGGCAGGGCCGGTCCCGCAGTGGCTGCCTGGATCTCAGCCCCCTCCTGGCACCACCAAGAGCTGTGGCTTTCCTGGACGCCACCATAACCAGCTGGCCGGTTTCTTTAGGTGTTTCAGAGTCTCCTTCCACAGCCCGAGATGCAGGCAGACTCCCTTCTCCACAGCGGCTACTTCCACCCTGTGCTACGCTCCTGGCAGTGCACAGCAACCACCTTCGATGCCTCCAACCTCATCTACCCCATTTTTGTCACGTGAGTGTGCCCTGGATCTCTGTGTTAGGGATGGACCAAGCTCAGGTTGACTGGCCTGAGTTCTTGGATCAGTTCAGACACCCCAAAAGATTCACTGTGGACAAGCCTCGGGTAGGGGCCTCCTTCTCACACCAAGTCCTCACATCTCTGTCCCATCCACCTCCTGCAGTGACAGCCCTGATGCTGTGGAGCCGATCCCCAGCCTCCCTGGACAAGCCAGGTAAGAGCCCAGCCCCACCGAGCTGTGTGCCCCTCACTGCCATGCCCTGTGCCCAAGCAGGGTTCATGGATGGCCTGAGATGAGCATGGGCCAGGGGTGACACTTCCAACCCTCTGTGTTCCCTGCCTTGGGGATTCTCCAACATCAGGTAGGGCAGGAGCATTTGTCTGCCAAGGGAGTGGAAGAAATCATACTGGGGACTTTGGGAAGGTACCAACACTGGCAGCAATAGTGTCAGGGTCCCAGCACGTCCCAGAGCACTTGCATGTTGTGTGGCCTGGGCACACAGGGAAGTTGGAAGGAAGTGGGTTTTCCAGCAGCAGCTAGAAAACCTGCACAAGGGCGTGGGCTCTGGTCCTGCATTAGATCTTGCTGGGCTGGCAGCTCCCATCTTCATTTCCTGCGACAGTAGCAGGGCTGTGGTCAGAGAGACTCCAGGGGGGTGGTCCTGTAGGGAGGTGGGATGGATCTGCAACAGGGACACCAAGATAAGGGATCCAAGGGCAGGGCATGCTCGTCCTTTCAGAGCAGAGAGTGTCCATGCTGGATAGATAACACTCGTGTAGCCCCAGATAAGGTCCCAGATTGTTCCTCCCAATGTTCAGGCAACACTTTCCTGTACTTCCAGCTGCTGCTTGGCCTGGATGCTTGTGAAGAAACATCTAGATCACAGAGCAGCATCCAAGTCACAGAGCAGCTTGCCCAACAGAGCAGGTCTGGGGCCTCGCAGCCCACTTCACTTTGCTCTTCTTAGGTACGGAGTCAACAAGCTGGAGGGGATGCTGCGTCCCCTCGTTGAGGACGGCCTGAAGTGTGTGCTCATCTTTGGGGTGCCCAGCAAGGTCCACAAGGTCAGTGTGCGTGGTGGTGGCAGGGAGCTTGAGGTGGCCACAGGAGTGTGGGAGAGCAGCGTGGGGCTGGAGAGGAGGGTCTCCTGATCAAACAGGGCAGTCTGGGGTCTCTGAGTATGCTTGCACCCTGCAAGAGAAGGGGGTGGGAGACTGTAGGGACACCCAGAAAGCTCCCAGAGCTCTTGCAGGTAGTCTTGAGACCATTGTTAGTGGTCAAACCACTCTTCATTACGGGGTCTCATGGTTCAGAAAAGTTCCTGGGCCGAACTGCTGCCATGGAGGAGGTGGTGGGAAGCCCTTAGCTCTGGGTGCTGAGGCATTTCTTTCCTCACAGGACGAGAGAGGCTCCGCTGCCGATGCTGAGAACACACCTGCCATCCAGGCCATCCAGAAGATCCGCTCCATCTTCCCAGAGCTGCTCATAGCCTGCGACGTCTGCTTGTGCCCTTACACCTCCCACGGGCACTGTGGTGAGGGCACAGCCTGGGCTCCCGGGCTGCTCATTGGGCATTTTCCTGGCACTGGGAGTCTCCAGGGATTTGTCCCTTTCAGCTGAGGATCTCCAGGTGCTCGTGGGGCCTGGTCAGCTCCTGCCACAAGTCTTGGCTCCCCAGAACTGGTGCAGTTGAGCCTGGGAGACCTCTCCTGGGTTTTGAGAGCAGGGTGGGAGGCACAGGTGGGTAAGGCACCCACTCCTGGCCATCTGAATCTGTCTGAGCACCCTCCTGTGTCCCCTGTCACTGCCTTCCCTTCCCTGGAGCACCCATGTGCTGTGTCCAGTCCCTGAATCCGGCTGCATTGCTGGTTTCCTGGTCCTTATCCAACTTGCTCAACACATTCCCAACTATTGCTCTCAGCATCTCTATGGCGAGGGCCATGCTCCCACCCTGGGGGTTGAGGCCACCAGCCATCCAGCCCCTCACCTAACCCCAGGTTTGTCTCCTAGGCATCCTGCGTGAGGACGGCACCATCCAGAACGAGCTGAGCTGCCAGCGGCTGGCGGAAGTGGCGCTGGCCTACGCCAGAGCAGGTGAGGAGTCTCCAGGCAGTTTGAGTCTCACAGACTTGTCCCCTCTCACTTTCAGCAGCCCCTAAAGCAAACCAGGCTTGGATCCAGCTGGGAGTGCTTCTGCTTGGAGCCAGGGGAGGCTGGGAGCACCAGCGCTTGGGTCACCTCCTCCTGCAGGCAGTCACGGCACTTCTCAATGTCTCTGGTCTTTCCTTCCAGGCTGCCACATTGTTGCCCCCTCAGATATGATGGACGGACGCATCGCGGCTATAAAGAAGGCCCTGATCTCCAATGACTTTGGCAACAAGGTGGGCTGGGGATCTGCGTGTGCCAAAGGCAGGAGGGATGTCCACAGGGGAACTGCACCATGCCGGGCAAGCGCTGGGAGAAGCAAACCCCCACCTTGCCCAGGACGTGCCACAGGCATTTCCCTGCCCCGGGGCACACAGGAAGGGAATGTCCTTGGCTGGACACAGGGACAGTGAGGTGCCAGGGCTCCGGCAGGGAAGGAAGATGTGGCACAGAGTATTTAACAGCCGTGGGAGGGAATCACTACTGCCCCGGTGTGGGGATGCAGCTCCAAGTTTCTGGCGCTCATGGCTCTGCTCTCCTCTGCAGGTCTCGGTGATGAGCTACAGCGCCAAGTTTGCTTCATGCTTCTATGGTCCCTTCAGGTGGGTCTGTCCGTCAGCCAGAGTGTCCCCAGCTGGCATCAGGAGTCACTTCCCTGGATGGTTATTTGGGAAGTGGGGTCAGCCAGAGCTGCAGCTGAGGCCACGCTGGTCACTTTGGAATCTCTTCCTCCTACTTCCCAGTACAAAACAGAGACAGATGTACCTTGCCCAGGAGAGGCTGGCTGGGGGGAAGATCCATCCCAGCCCTTCACCTGCTCGTCCTGGGTGCTGGTGGCAAGGCAGGCAGGGAGGGAGCTGCCTGCAGCTGCCAGGAGCAGTGCAAAGGGATGTCACTGGGTGTCATAGTGTTGCCCCAAAGGGTGGCTTCAAGGACGAATCTCATCTCAGTCAGCTATTAGACCTCATCCCAAGAACAGCCTGACCCTAACAGTGTCCCTGAGGGACCTGCCCTGGAGAAGAGCAAAAGGAAAATGTCTGACATGATTTTTACCCCATACTCTGGGCATGGGAAGGGCAGCGGGCCAACCTGGACCTGTCAGCCCCCCGAGTGATCCTGGGGTGCTGAGTTGGGTTGGGAGAGCCCCTGCCTTTTCCTGGCCCTGGTGGCTCAGGTACTTGTCCAGAATCTGTCCTCACGTTTCTGAAGCTTTGCGGGGCAAGAGGCATGAGGAGCCGTCCTGGTCCTCATCCCCTGCCTTCTGCCTGTCACCAGGGATGCTGCACTATCCAAACCTGCCTTCGGAGACAGGCGATGCTACCAGCTGCCCCCGGGTGCCAGGGGCCTGGCCATGCGTGCCGTGGTGAGTGAGCTGGGGTTGGGCTGCCCAGGGCAGTACCCAGGGTCTGTGGGTTGGGGACAGCAAGTCCAGGGGTGCTGGAGGCAGGAGGCAGCAGGAGGCACACCAGCCAAAATTGCCAAGGCTCTTCCATCTCGAGTGAGAGAAGAGTGATGCCTGCCAGCTTGCCAGAGAGCTAGACTGTACCTTGGGAGTCATGGGCTTGGTGACCCTGTGCCCCACTGCAACTTGTGGTGTCCAGGGACATGCAGCCACCAGCTTTCCTTGGACACTGCATGTCTACTGAGGGCAGTGTCAGGTCTGCCCATCACAGCCCATCCGTGGGCTCCTGTGGCCACTGGGGGCTCACCAGACCCCTCTGCCATCCCACTTGGGAGAACCAACCACCAGGACAAAACTTCAGGGGCAAACCAACCACGGACTTGCTGGAAAATGTTCTACCCGGAGCTGCTGGGGTTGCGCGTGTTCCCCTGACAGGACCGGGACGTGCGTGAGGGAACAGACATGCTGATGGTGAAGCCGGGGATGCCCTACCTGGACCTCGTGAGGGACGTCAAGGCTCGAGTAAGCCCTTTCTGCACCAGTGAGAGGGCACGGGGTGTCCCCAGAGCTGGATGGGGAGGAGAGGTGCAGGTTCGGGGTGGTCAGTTTGGACACCCAAACCGGAGGGGCTGCAACGGTTGGGGTCAGTGTTGTGGGGGGTACCTGTGGGAGCAGCGGGGGGGGATGCCAGACACGGGGGTGTCCCCCGCCGCCTGACCTCCCTCCCGCCGCTCCGCAGCACCCCACCCACCCGCTGGCCGTCTACCACGTCTCGGGGGAGTTCGCCATGCTGTGGCACGGGGCGCAGGCCGGCGCCTTCGGCCTGGAAGCGGCCGTCAGGGAGGCGCTGACGGCCTTCAGGCGCGCAGGTGAGGCTGCTCCCCCGTGTCCCCTCCCGTTCCCCGTGGCCCGTTCCGTCCCGTCCCCCCGGCGGCTCCATCGTTTCGTCTCTCCGCAGGGGCTGACGTCATCATCACGTACTTCGTGCCGCAGCTGCTGCGGTGGCTGCGGGAGGCGCCGGGGCGGGGCTGAGCGGGGGGCGGAGCGGGGGGCGGGCAGGGCCGGTGCTTCCGGGCGGCGGCGCAGGTGGGTGCGGGGCGAGGGTGGCCTGTGGGCCCCGGGACCGCGCGTACTCCCCTGCTGCCGCCCCCAACCCCCCCTCCCGCGCCCCGGGGTCACACATCCTGAGTGACCCGCCTGGATCCCGGCCCCACCGGTGCACCCTACCCCCAACACCTCGGCTGCCCCCTTCTGCCCCCCCACACTCACGGTGGGTACAGCCCCGGGTGCCTCCCTGTACAACCCCACTCCCCCCCGAACACCCCGGATACAGCCCCGGGTGCCCCCCATACTCCCACCCCACAAAGTGGATTCAGCCCTAGGTGCCCTCCTGTACCCCCCTCTCTCCAAGCACCTCGAGTACAACCCCGGGTGCCCCTCTCTGTTCCCCAACCACCCCCGGTGCCCCCAAACCCCGACCCTACACAGTGGATACAGCTCCGGGTGCCCCCATGCCCCCACGGAGGGTGCAGCCACCCTGGCCTGGGAGCTCTGACACCCTGGGCCTCCAAGCTGAGCCTTCCCCCCACCATATCATGATACAGACCCCACAGGGGCCCGAGCCTCCCACGGGGGTCACTGACATCAATGGGTGTGAGGTGCGCAGAGGGCTGGTGCCCGCACCCCTCTGATACCAGCAGCATTGGCACCAGCTCTCTCCGTAGGGTGCCTGGCTCTCGCCTCCCAGTTTGTCCCAGGCTGCCCTCAGCCCAGCACGTTCCTGAAGCCATGCTCCGGCTGCGCCTGCTGACCTGGGATGTGAAGGACACGCTGCTGAGGCTGCGGCAGCCGGTGGGGGAGAGTTACGCGGCCGAGGCCCGGGCCCACGGGGTGCAGGTGCAGCCGGAGGCTCTCAGCCAGTCGTTCCAGGAGGCGTACAGGGCCCAGAGCCGGCTGTTCCCCAACTACGGCCACGACCAGGGGCTGAGCTCCCAGCAGTGGTGGCTGGACGTTGTGAAGCAGACCTTCAGGCTTGCAGGAGTTCACGAAGACCACATCCTAACCCTGATGGCAGAAAACCTCTACCACGACTTCTGCAGTGCCCACAACTGGGAGGTGCTGCCGGGAGCCAGTGAGACCCTGAGCCGCTGCTGCCAGCTCGGCTTCCGCATGGGAGTCATCTCCAACTTCGATAAAAGGCTGGAAAATATCCTCTCCCAGTGCAACCTGCGGCACCACTTCCAATTCGTCCTCACCTCTGAGGATGTGGGTTTCGCCAAGCCAGACAGGAGGGTCTTTGAGCAAGCCCTGCGCCTCAGCGGGGTCCCCCCGGAGCAGGCGGCTCACATCGGGGACGACTACAGCCGGGATTACCGGGCAGCCCGCGCCGTGGGCATGCACAGCTTCCTGCTCCGGGCTGCCGGGCAGGGCACAGAGCCAGAGGTGCCCCCTGAACACGTCCTGCCCACGCTCAGCCACCTCCTAGCTCTGATTGAGAAGGGGTAGCTGTGTTTCAGAGGAGGACCGCACCACTGCTGGGTGGTGAACCCATCCTGGCGTGGGACTTCTTGCTGTCCCTTGGGAAGGGAAAAGAAACGAGTGCTTCTGAGTGCCGGGAGCAGCGCTGCCCGCAGAGCAGGAGGAGGGGTGTTCATGCAATAAAATATACCTGACACATTCAGCATTGCTGCTGATGTCTTTCATCGTCCTAAAAGCACTATGGAAGAGGGTGGTGTCTTCCCCTAATGGAGCTGGGGACTGGGCCAAGCTGCACAGGCTCATCCTAGCAGGAGGGATGGAGGGGGACATTGAGGTTTATCCCTGCTTGGTCACCCTAGGGAGAGGCTCAAGCATCCCCCCCATGCAGGCACAGCAGCAGAGCTGGTGCTGGTCCCATCCAGGGAGGGTCTCTGCACAGAGCACCCTGGAAACCCCTACACAGCCCTGCACCCCTTGGTGCACCCCAGCTTTGCCACCTCACCAGCATCCCCTCCTCTTCCCAACAGCAGTGGTCAAGCAGCAGTCACAGCCCTCCTGCTCTGGGAAAAACAGTTGGGAACTGGGCAATTTCATGTAATTTAATATATTGCCAAATTATTGATTTGGGTATTGAGTAATAAAGATGACAGATTTTAAAGTTATGGAAACACCTCCCTGGCTCAACTTCATTCCAGCATCTCTCCTTTCTCCCTGCCCAACACCAGCTCCTTGCATTTTCACCACGTTACACTCAACTCCCCCTTCACTGTGGAACAACTCAGATGGTTTCTCTCTGCTCCTTGCTTCATACCCCTCTGCTCTGACATAGGCTTCTCCATGGGCCACAGCCCCTCGGGGATGACCCCTCAGGGTGACAGCCCCAGGCACCATCCCTGCATTGGCATGGGTCTGCTCCTCCCAAAAGTGTGTCTCCTGCTGTGTCCTGATAATCATAGAATCATAGACTGGTTTGGGTTGGAAGGGACTTTAAAGATCATCTAGTTCCAACCCCCTGCCATGGGCATGGACACCTCCCACTAGATCAGGTTGCTCCAAGCCCCATCCAACCTGGCCTGGGACACTTCCAGGGATGGGGCCTCCACAATGTCCCTTACCATTTGCCTCCTCCCTGCCTTTTCTCTAAACACATCTCTTCATATTCCTCCTGCTTTCTAAATCCCACCAAGGCCTGGAAAGCTGCCCTTGGTCACAGAGGAATTAAATAATTCACCCTCTTAGGTTACCCTGACCCCTCGCCCTAGGGCAGGTGTAGTCTCCAGGAGACGTGGCAAGCTGCTGTAAAACACGTGAAGAACAGACACAGTCTGAAGGCAGGTGTTGTCCAAGCTCTGCTGTACACAACCCACAGCCCCTGGGCTCCTTTCCCCCCCGAAGGCACCGTACAGCACACACACAGTCCCTGCAAACACCACCCACCCCCCAGCTCACTGCACGAGCGAGATGCTCTCGTGTGCCACGGCGAAGACGGGATAGAGGGGCTCGCCGAAGGGCTCCCTGTGGGAGAAGAGGATGGTGCAGGAATCGGGGTCGTAAAAGAGCACCTCCCCTCCCGCAAAGTCAACCAGCACCCCGATCTCGGCCGGAGCGCGGAGCAGCTCCACCGGCCGCGGCTGCCCGGCGTGCAGGAACCTGAACTGCTTGTCGTAGCGTGAGAAGACCCAGGAGGCCGTGTTGAAACCCAGGCGGGCTTCGTTGCCAGACCCCCTCCGTGGCAGGGAGCTGTAGCAAACCCCCAGCTTGTAGGCACAGCTCTTCTCCACGCTGACCTTCCATGCACAGACTCCCGAGTGGAAAGGCGCCGCAGCCAAAGCGTTGGGCCAGTGGTCAAATCGCTCGGGGCAGTCCAAGTCCACCTTTGCTTTCTTGGGGCTGAAGGTCAGGGTTTTCTTGTCTTCTGACAGGCTGAGCTGGGGGCTGACAGTTTTCTCATCGATGTGAATCTCCTGTGAGCCTGCAAGAGAAGCCACACGCTGAGTTCCAGCTTGGCGGCCTCTGCCTGAACTGCGCAAAGAAGTCACAGAATCACAGAAGCAACCTGGTTGGAAAAGACCTCGAAGATCATCAAGTCCAACCATCACCTAAATCCATGTCACAGCCATCAGAGGCACAGACTGCTCCCTTGGGGTGACACGATGCTGGGGGCTCAGGCTGGCTGCCAGACCCCTAACCCACAGCCTCCCCTCTCAAGCCAGAGCCAGAACAACACAGAGACCCATCACAGCTCCCACTTCACCAGACACCTCTCCACCCTTCCACTGAAGTTCTGCAGAGTCAGAGAAGATCATAGAATCATAGAACTGTTTTAATTGGAAAAGAGCTTTAAGCTCATCGAGTCTGACCATTAACCTCTCAAACTGCCACGACCACCACTAAACCATGTCCCTCAGCACCACATCTACACAGCTTTGAAATCCCTCCAGGGATGGGGATTCCACCACTGCCCTGGGCAGCCTGGGCCAGGGCCTGACAACCCTTCCCATGAAGAAATTGTTCCCAAGATCCAAACTAAACCTCCCCTAGGCAACTTGAGGCTGTTTCCTCTTGTTCTATCACTCATTTCTTGGAGAAGAGCCCAGCCTCCCCCTTGCTCCAACCTCCTCAAGCAGTTGCAGAGCCAGGAGGTCTCCCCTCAGCCTCCTTTTCTCCAGGCTGAACACCCCCAGGTCCCTCAGCTGCTCCTCAGCAAACTTGTGCTCCAGCCCCTTCCCCATTGCCCTTCTCTGGACACACTCCAGCCCTTCCATGTCCTTCATGTTGTGAGGGACCCAAAACTGACCCCAGGATTTGAGGTGCAGCCTCACCAGTGCCCAGCACAGGGGGAAGATGCTGCTCATCTTACTGACCCTGGTCTGAACCCTGCAAAACAGAACTCAGCAGGTTTGGTTCATCCTGCTTTTGGGAGATCCAAATCTCAGCCCCATCCCTTCCCATCCCCACTGTGGGTGAGTAGGACCAGACTTCTCTCCAGGGCGAGACAAGAGCCTGGCCAGGAGGCAGGGCTGTTTGCACAGAACCTGCAAAGCCGGTAGTACAGGAAGGAGGAGGAATGGAGAGGGCCGGGCAGGGGAAAACCCTTTCCTCCTGTAAAGCCCAAGTCATGAATCAACCCACCTGGAGGGGGTTGGAGCAGTGGAGTGAGATGGCACCAGGTATCAGAGATACCTGCAAACCTGTACGCTCACTAAGCAAGGAGAGGAGGCTGATGTCCAGCTAACTCAGCTGCTCCCAGGGAGTTTCTACTCATGGGTGCCTCTCCTTGCCCTGCCTTCCCCCCCCCTTGCTTCATTTGTCTTAAACAAAGCTGGAGAAGGGCAGTCATTTGCTCTTGTCACCAAAGCTCTACCGGATCACACCAGCTCCTGCCATTTCCCCATCACCCTCTGCTCAGCATCCAGCACATGGCAGGATGAGGCCCTTAAAGAATCAAACCATTGCACTGCACCTGAACAGGGTCACCCCGGAGCCCAATCTGCTCCAGCACCTACATGGACTCAGGTCAGCATCCCTCTGACCAGCAAAGTTTCCTGGGCTGCACCTGCCCTGGTTCTCCCTGAAAGGTGATGAACCGAGGCTGAACGATCAGTTTGCACAAGGTGGAAGTGCCACACATGCCTGCACGTCAGGTGGAAGCTATTGTGGGCAGCAGAGAACAGAAAGAGGAGCTGAGGACAGCATCCCCTTCCAGCTGAAGCAGACAGCCTTGTTTGTTTGACCCTTTCCTTCACTGAGCAGCAGCCAAACGCTTTGCAGCGTGCCTGCCAGCCATGCTGTGCCCTCCAAAGGTCCCTGCAGTTGGGTTTGCCCACACGGCCTGTTTGTAAGTTGCCTTTCCAGGAAGCCAAACACTGTGATGAATTCATAGAAAACAGAGCAGTGTGAGACTTTATCTTCCTCTGACATTAAACCTCATGTTGTGCAACACCCACCTACCCTAGGTACGGGGTTGCATTCTGGTGTTCACAACAGGCATCATCTGCATGAGGAAATAACACCCTGGTGACACCCATGGAGCTGCACTGTGGAATCATGATTCCAGGGAAGTATCTGAGGGAGGGGAAGTGCTGGCAGAGTAACAGCAGAGTAATTCAGATCAGCAAACTTTCCCACACAGACGAGTGTTTTGTCATGATGAAGTCTGCCCTCTGGGTATTCCTGTAGGTTCTGATGAACAATTCCAGTGGGAGCTCATCTCACCCCAAAAATCTGTTTTTCATGTGTACAGCACCCATCAGAGTGGCTCTGTCAAGGACCTATGGGTTAGCTGCAGCACATTTGACTGATTTCAAAAACCCAAGTTCCCATTTCCAAACTGACACATCTGAAATGAAAATCCTCATAGTCAGGTTTAGGCACCGAGGTGGAATCCAGACCTGGCTTTGGTCCCTGGAGCAGAATGTCACCATGAGCAGCCCAATGTCTCAGCTAGCTGGGACAGCATCCCCCTGTGCCACCCCTGCAGAGGGTCCTCCACCAGGTCTGCAGCCAGCATCACCCTTACCTGTCCCCCAGCAGGACTGACCTGGGTGGCCATGAACCCAGGTCTCTACCAGAACAGCACCCAGAGATTTAGATCATCTCTTGGGTTAAGGAGGAAGCTCCCAAACCCAATTATAAGCCATAGAGAAGCCTGGATGCCAAGTGAAGACAGCAAAGAAATGGTGCTTATTATTAAGGGTGAAATGGAGAGCTTTCTGCCTGCTGGTTTCCATGTTTTTAAGAGGTGGTTGGACAAGCCATCATGGCTAATTTACTGTTTTCAAGCACATAAACAAGATTGCCACCTGCTCGGCTGCCTCTGGGAGGAGGGACCACCAAGGGAAACAAGACATTACAGGGTCTTAGCAGAAGTTAGGAGCAGTGCAGGTCCTGTTGGATTCCTCAGGCTAGGGTGGACTGTGGACTAGGGAGATAAGCAAGGATATGGCAGGCATCCTCAGCGTGCAATAATGGCATGTTAAATGTAACCACCAAAAATTAACCCAAAGAAACCCAAACCAGAGTGTAGTACCAACTGCACTCAGCAGCATGGAGAGTGAGATGAGCAAAAATCAAAGGTTAATGCAAAAGCTCTGGGAAGATGACCCCAGGAATTGTTCCAGAGGTGGCACACAGGACGAGTGTTCTCAAATTGTGAAGGATACTGCCAGCTTTGAGGGACAAAGAATGCATTTGAAACGCTCCAGTGATGGCCTGGAAGCAAGAATAAAAGCAAACATTTCACTATCAGCAACTCCAGCAGATCACAGCCAGAAGAAGCACATCTCTCCCTGCTCAGCAGAGCTGACACCAGCCTGGTAAAGCCATACCCAGGGCAGGTCTCTGGCCTGACCAAGGCCTCCAGTGCCACCTCAGCTGCACAGCAAGGGCTGAGCCAGATCACAACCATCTCTGACAAACCACCCACTCATGCACAGCCACAATCTCAGCTCATGATCAGAAAACTCCTGCATTTACTCCTCAATCCAGCACGTCAGAGTGTCTCACAGATGCCACGTGGGTGAGTTCATCCTATTCTAAAATCACCAGCAGGCCAATGATAACTAAAGGCAGGAAAGAGGAATCGCTGTGGCCGAGATTCCTATGGCAGCATCAGCTTCACTGCTGTCATCAAGTAACCCAGGAAATGGCAAAAAAAACAAGTGAGGTTAAGCAACAGAGCTGATAAAAGACACAGTCTGTTCAAACCACTGCTCCTCTTAGCCACAACCAGCTGCTTCAAGCCACTGTCCCCACTCCTGAACCTCCTAAACCTCCTACAGCTGCTGCTGGCCCCCTGGCTGGGGGCTTCAAGGAAAAAGCAGGGCTGGGACAGCAGAAAAGGGCAAGATGCCCCAGGTCCTGGGCAGAACACAGCATCAGGATGTTTCAACACAGCATCAGGGTGTTTCTTTGGGAACAACATGAATGAGCATGCAGGAATGCCTAGAGAGCACGAGACCTGAGCGAGACACTGACCTGCGAGGCAGCAGAGAACAGCAGAGGCCCACAGTCGGTGCAGCAGTGGACTCTGGACACACGTCTGGTTAAAGTTTAACTTTGGGGATTCCTGCAGCTCCAAGATGCCCTCCGCCACCTCTGTCCTAGCAAAGGAACACAAGAGTTATTGAGAAATACAGTGATTTATTGACCAGCACTGGAGGTGTGTAAGATCCCTAGGAGGTAGGGCAGAAATATGAGCTGGAGCAGTAGCAGGAGGAGCAATGGCTGCAGGGAAACCACACCAGGGGGTTCTGGGCACTTTCCTCCCAAGCGATACTTTCAGTTGGCTTTGATTACAGTCCCTTCTGAAAGGACTTCAAGTGTTTCACAATCCCAGCCCAGCAGCCTGAGTCAACAGCCTCCTTGCTCAGCAGACACAGATTGAAGACACCTGAGAGCAGCCACGGAGGTGCAGGAGGGGCACAGCGAGCAGGCTGCAGTGAGAGCCACATTCCCCTCTTATCAACACAGCCTCGCTGCAGAGCCAAGGGGAACAAGGCAGAGCAAGGGGGGCTCTGGGTTTCAGACAGCTCAGCAGGGAGAGGGAGGGTTTGCTGGGTCCCACGGCCTGCAGCACACACAGGAACTCATGGTTGTAAGCGAAGGCTCTGGCACCAACTGCTGCTGATGTGCTGGGGCCGATTTCTTACTCTGTACAGGCAGGATCCAGGCAAACATATCCCTGAAAGTCCACCCAGTGCCAGCCAGCACCCCTGCAGCAGCACGGAATGAAACGGCAGTAAAAATGCTGCCTTCCCAAGGAAGGGCTGCCCAGTGTTCCCAATGGTGGCTGTCAGGAATGCTGGCAGCCCCCCAAGGTGTAGAGCTTGGGCATGCTGTCCCCCTGGGCAATTCAGTGCCAGCAACCCCCAGGCACAGAGCAGCCAGCTCTCCAGGTGGACAATCCTCCCTCCTGCCAGCCTGCCAGGGACAGGCTCCATCTCCCAGGGAGCCCTGGGGAGTTTACAGGAGCTGGAGAAGGTCTCCCAGTACCTGAAGGGGCTACAGAAAAGCTGGGGAGGGACTTTTGACAAGGACATGGAGTGATAGGACAAGGGATAATGGCTTAAAACTGAAAGAAAGGAGATTTAGCTTAGATATTAGGAGAAATTCTTCCCTGTGAGAGTGGTGAGATACTGGCCCAGGCTGTCCAGAGAAGCTGTGGCTGCCCCATCCCTGGAAGTGTTGAAGGGCAGGTTGGATGGGGCTTGGAGCAACCTGGTCTAGTGGGAGGTGTCCCTGCCCATGCAGGGGGGTTAGAACGAGATCATCTTTAAAGTCCTTCCAACCCAAACCATTCTGGGATTCTGTTAATCCAATAAGCCAGGGCCAGCCCATCTGGCAATGCCTCTGGGGAGACATTGCTCATGGAGCAGTTCCAGGTGCCAGAACTTCTCCATCTGGAGCTGCAGCACAGCACATGAAGCAGAGACATGAGTCCCTGCTGGCAACTGTGTCCTCGTCCTCCACAAAAGCAGCACAAGGGTGGAAAGAGGGGGTGTCACCTGCTGCCTGAGGAATGCCATGCTGCTCACAGCAGGAGCCACGGAGGGTGCAGGGGACAGGGAAAGGACCAAGAGCAGCCAGGTACTAACCTCTCAAAGATCTCTTGTTGTGCACACTGGGGACAAGGAGAGAAAGAGTCAATACAGCTGAAATTCCCACAGATAACATCCCAAACACAGACTGGGGCACAGCAAACCTGGGACCCAGGGAGCACAGTTGTCCTTCTTGACCCAGGGAAACCACTCCTCACCCTAACCCTGGCCCTGGCGAGTGTCCACCATCCATTGTCCTCAGCTCCAGCACCATCCACTCCCTGACTCAGAAAATGAGTGGGAATGGCTGTGGGCGACACATCTTCTACATCTAGCTAGAGGTAGTGTCTGCTGCCCCAGTGGGACCGGGTGGCTGGGTTACAAATAGCTTGAGAAGGACACAGGAGCACCTGGACAGAGCCTGGCCCTGCTCTGCTGCATGCAAGGGCAGAGACCTCCAGTGTGGCCTGGCACAAGGGAAACACGTGGGAGAGCTGAGGCAGGTGGAAAGTCTCAGACCCACAAAGAACCAGCTCAGACTCTGTACCCTCTGGTAGACATCAGCCTGTCTGCATCTGGGAGGTCCTACCACTGCACCCTGCCTGGCACAGAGTGAGCACCCCAGCCCCGAGGTCCTCCCTCCTCCCCACGCCGCCGGGACACGCTGCAAAAACATCTTCTGCTTGCAGCAACTCAAAGCTTTCAGTACGGGGTGATGCTGCACAGAACCTAACCCAAGAGTCAGGTAACCTTGGGAGCAGTCACACTTGTTTCTGCACCCACTGGGAATGGTCCATTCACAAGGCACTGCCCAATTAGCAAAGTGGTAGGAAAATACTTGATCCCTGCTCACGTACGAGCTGCAGGATGCTCTGTGTGCCCCTCCCTTTCCTGTGAAACAACATGTACCTGACAGACACAAATCCCAACACCAGTGATCCAAGGTGGAGAACACAAGGGGTGCCCCTGCTCACCTCTACGAGAGGAATTGCCTGGGTAAACTGAGACAACGTAATGGCCAGCAAAGGATCTGAGTGAAGGGAACCCAGGCTGCTTGGTGAATGTCCCCAACAGGGCTATGTCAGGCACTGGGGCTGACCTTCAAGGGCTACAGGTGCTCCCAAGGGTGACATTTTGTTTGAAACTAGACAGAACATGAGAAAACTGGTGGCCCAATCTAACTGCTGCTAGAGCAGTTCTCACCATAGCTGTCCTGGGCTGGCAGCTTCAAGCCAAGAGCTCAGAGTGGGCAGTTCTGAACCTCACTGCATGCCAGAGCAGCATCAGGCAGAGCAAATGCTCTAGAAACCACTTAGAAACTACAGGGGCTTGTCAGGTGAAGGAACTTCCCTGAGCTAGACCTGCAAACACAGGTCCTGTCCAACTCTGCCTCCTTGCTGTCAGTGCAGCAAGTGGCTGAATGCCATATTTAAGCCCCGTAATATCCATGATAAAAAGTCCTGGTCGCTCCCGGACTGGCTGACCCATCCCTCGGTACAAGGAGCAGTACTCACCACCAGGCCCTGGTCGTCCAGCTGGGTGATCATGTCCACCAGGTAGGTGCGGAGGGCAGCCAGCTTCTGCAGGGCCTCAGACCAGTGTGCCCGCTGGGTCAGGATGCTCTGGTGCGCCCGCTCCTCCTCCACGTGCACCTTCTCCAGCAACCGCTGCTCTTCATTTTCACACACCTTCCCCACGAAGATCAGCCTCTGGATGACCAGCTCCCGTGCTGCATTGGCTGCGTTCTGCCAGTGCCAGGAGAGAGGAGAACCACCAGCCTTGCTTCAACCCCAACAAGAGCACTAACCGCTTCTGCCAGCTTTCTGTGGGCTCAGCTGTTAAGGCTGTGTTAACTGAGCCCAAGCCATGGTAATCACCATGATGCAAGCAGAGATAAATGAGACAACCAGTCCCAAACCTGTCTTCTGCCTCCTGGCCTAGCCCTAAGGATCAGAGTAACAACCTGTCAGGGACCAGAGTCCCACCCTGCAGATCTTCCAAGGTTTACTATTATCAAGAAACAGAGCTACCACAAGAACCATCTTTTGTCCTTGGTGACAGCACGACACAAATAAAATCAGGAACGGTCAAGACTGGTTCTAGGGGGATGTTTGATGGCTGTACACCAACACCAATAAATTTATTGTTTGTGTACATTTGTCAGGTAGATGAAGCAGGCATCTCAAAGCACTTTCTGGCACAAGCTGTGGAGTAGGAAGGGGACGACCCCCACACACAGATGAGCCTCCTGAGAGCTCAGCACCTCCAACAGGAATTATGAGCATGGGGGGGGGCAGCTCCTTTCTGTGCTGGAAGCAGGGGCAGGGGCTCACCAGGACACTCTGGGAGCAGGGGCAGGGACTCACCAGGACACTCTGGGAGCAGGGGCAGGGACTCACCAGGACACTCTGGGAGCAGGGGCAGGGACTCACCAGGACACTCTGGGAGCAGGGGCAGGGACTCACCAGGACGCCCTGGTCCTTGGCAGGCAGCACCTGCTCCACGTGCCGGGCGAGGGCCGCGCTCTGCAGCTGCAGCTGCTCACACCGGTCCACGATCCTGTTCTGGAACATGGAGCAGCAGGCAGCGTGTGGGCCTGGTGGGGTGATGGCAGCCCCGAGACCCCCGCTCAGCCTGCCCGGCAACCCCCACCCAGCCCCACACCTTGTGCACCACCCCACAGAGAGATCCTCCCCTCGGGGACCCCCACATAGCCCCACACCCCACCAGAGGCTCCACAAAGAGCCCCCCTTCCCATGGCGGACCCCTCACATGGCCCCACACCCCACGTGGAGCCCTACAAAGAACCCCTCTCCCCGCGGGGCACTCCTCACACAGCCCCACATCCCACCATGGCCCCCCCACAGAACCCCATCCCGTCTGGAGCCCCACAGTAAACCCTCCTTCCCCATGGGGACCCCTCACATGGCCCCATACCGAACCCCCTCCCCACGGGGGACCTGTTGTCTGGCTCCACACCCCACCAGGGACCCCACACACACACACAGTCCGCCAGGAGCCCCCCAGAGAGCCCCATCCTCACGGGGGACCCTCACACCCCACCACTGACCCCCACAGCCCCACGCCTCGCCGGGAACTCCCCAGACGACCCCGGCCCACCGGGCGGCCTCTCTCCGTCGCAGGCAGCCCCACACCCCCGACCTGCCCGCCCCCCCCCCCCCGGCGGCGGGCACCGGGCAGAGCCCGGCCCGAGGCTGAGCCGCCCCCGGGGCAGGGTCCCAGCGCTCACCCGCAGCTCCGCCGCCCGCTCGGCCAGCCCTGACAGCCCCCGACCCTGCTGGGCCATGCTGAGCCCCGGCACCTGCCGCGGGGGCGGCCCCGCCCGCATCGCACCGCGCTGGGCCCCGCCCCGCTCCGCCCCGGCCCCGCCCGGAGCCGCCGGGACAGAACGGGAGAGGACGGGAGCGCAGGCACGGCTGCTGGTGAGTGCGCGGCGGGAGCGGCCCCGCCTGGCGGGACCCGGGGCTGGGCCGGGCCGCCCGCCCCGTGGGGTGGCTCGGCTGTATGGGGACAATTGTCCCCATTTTGTCCGCATAGCTTTCCCAGGGGCTGCCCGGTACCCTTCCTATGGGGTTTCTCCAGCTATAGGCACCCATATTGTCCCCGTAACCTTTTCCAGGGGCTACTCGCAGCTACAGGGACCCTAATTGTTCCCCTGTGCATCCCCGGGGTTGCCCCCTAGCCTTACTATGGCTTTTCCCCTGTTATAGGGACCCATATTGTCCCCGTACCCTTCCCAGAGGCTGCCCCAACTGTAGGGACCTGGACTGCACCCCTATTGCACCCACCAGGCTGCTCCACATCCTACTTGTGGGGGTCTCCCCATCTTCGGGGACCCGGGATGCACCCGTGTGCCACCCTCAGGGCCACCCCTGCCTACAGGGACCTGCACCATCACCATGGGGCCACCCCTGCCTATGGGGACTCAGGGTTGCTCAAAGCTGGTTAAACATCCCTCTTCTAGAGGATATTTAACACCTCACGACAATGGGGAGAGGGCTCTGCTGTGATTTCTGTGCCCTCTGCTGTGGATATTGTAATTTCCTTGTTCCCTGGCATGGATTTAACTGCAGCACCTGAAGAGGCTGAGGCAGCAGTGTGGTCTATTTTTTAAGAACAATTTAGTAAGAAAATGTTTTTGATTTCTGTTAAGCAATACATTTGGGGGGAAGGGAGGACAGGAGATCGTCCAGCATGAAATTCTATCTCCTGGAGGTGTAGCTTTGTATGAATGCATTGCTGTGGGATCCCAGAGCTTTGTGATGGAGCAGGTTCCTGATAAACCCTGTGCAGGGAAGCCTGGCAGACAGTAAAACCCCAGATCAACATCCTGCCTGAGCAACTGCTGCTGCTGGTCAGGATGCAGAAAAATATATATGCTTTTTTTGCCATGGGCAAGAGGCAGAAGGTGGTTGGACCCAAGACAAGGCCTCCTGCTTTCCTCACAGCCTCCCCTGGTTCAAGCAGCTTTCTGCCTTCATCCAGCTTCGTTTGAGCTGGGCTGCAGGCAGAGACCATTGCACGTGCACATTAACCATGAGTGGGGAAACTAACTGCTGGTTGGGAAACAATGTAGGACTTGTAATGAAAAAAATCAGAATTTACCTCTCAGCTTTTTCCTAGAATCTGTTTTGCAATAGAAACAACTTCAAGAGTTGTCCCATTGTCAAAATAAATTATGTTTGTTTCTAATGTATTGAAATTATTTGGATGCTCGGTCTGTTTTAAAGAAGTAAATTGCCAAATTATCACTGCCCCTCGACTAGGAGATTCATCATTCTTCACATCTCTTGAACCTGCAAACTCTCAGGTAGAACAGGTGGAGATTAGCTGGGTGTTACTAATTGCTAATCACAAAAGCTGCCAGAGTAAAAATAGAAGGGAATGTTTTTGTTGAAACCCAACCCCTCTGCTTGGTGCTTCCAGTCTTTTATTCTCAAGTTTTTGCAGGCAGAGCCCTGAAGCACATTTTTTTGTTGCTGAAACAAGCAGGTGGGGTTTTTTTTTCTGATTTTTATTAACAAAACACTGCTGACCCAGGGGAGGGGAATGCTAAGGTACACCTGGCACAGCCTGAATCCAATTAGTGGGTCTTGAGCTAAGAAGCAGCCAATTGTGTGTGACAATTCACTGTTATTGAAGCTGGTCTCTGCTTGGTCTGTGACTGTGAGGGTAAGAGGCAGAGATGCTGCTCTGATGAAGGCTCCTCCACTCAGCCAGGTGCTCCCATGGGGACAGGCTGTCAAGAGGGACACCCTGGGACAGGGCAGGTGAGTCTCAGCCTGGACAGCATGTATTTCTTTGCTGAATACATCTGGGTTAGCAGGATGGTGTTTGTCTAGCCTGGTTTGGGCATAGCTGCTGTTCCCAAGGAGTTCCTCAGGCTGCAGGAAGACCACACCAAGCAAGTGCTGTGGCCGTGGTTATCTTGGTCCCACTATCTGGCTGTACAGCTGCAGTCTGAAGGGGTTTGCATTCACCAGGCTGGAGATTGGGATCTCTGGGAAATATGGAAGCCAACAGCAGGCACAGGAGTAAGAGGAGGCATAAGGCACTAGAAGAATTACAGGCAGCAGCTCCATCTCTGTCGTGGCCTCACCAAGCTTGCTTATTTTTAAAGCTCAGCTGGGAGGCCCCAGTAATGTCATCTCTGAAGCTGGCTCTGCTCTAAGCAAAAGGTTTGCCTCACGAGTTCCAGCTGTCCCCATCTCTGAGGGGTTTATTCTGATTCTAAATGAAGTTAAGATGTAGACAATGTGTTCTCAGCACTTTATCCCAAACATGTAACAAGCAGAGACCGCTCTGGATTCCCATAATGCTATGTCTCCTCTCCCACAGGTGATGTCTCAAGTGCCTGAGGTGCTGATGCTGTAGTGGAGCCGTGCTGGTTGACAAGGCCATGGGGAAACTGCAGAGTAAAAACAGCTTCACAGCCACCAAATACAGGTAAGGCAGCACCAGATGAGCATCTCTTAACTTAAACCACTTCTGAGAGTTAGTAGAGAACAGCAAATGGAGAGAGAACACAGCAAGCACAGGGGGTTAGTTTCATTATTGAATGTATGAATAAGATTTTCATTTTGGACTCTTGCTTCTAAAGACTGCTCAGCTTCTCTGGGGGACTGAAATCCAGAATGTAGCTCACAGGAGCAGCCGAGCACGTACATGTGGCCAGTGGTCGTGCTCTGTGGTGGCTAAGGCACCAGGGATGGCTGTTGGGCCCAAATATCCAAACTGCTTCACTGTCTCTGCAGAGAGTGTCATCAGCTTTCATCAGCAAGGTGAAATAACTCAGTCTCTGGCAGCAAGGTGGGCAGTCTCTGCCTGGAGATCAGCCAAGAGCACAGGGTGGGACACAACGTGCTCAGCAAGGCTGGTGTCAGAGCAAAGGAGAGCAGATGAGCCTGAAAGGTTCTAGTGGAAGAGGAGGCTGGAAAGGTCAAAACACAGCTTCATTCTGTTCTTTGCACCTGTGTGGAGTGAGTAAACATCAAAGTATTTAGCAGCTCTAGAGGTGAAATGGCTCTACTCAATCCCACCTACTCCAGGAGAGTATTTGTCCATTCACAGCTTCTCTTCAGCTCTCCCAAGGCAGGTGTTGTCCTTCTCCAGTCCAGCCAGCGATGCCACCTCCTTGGTCTCCGTGGGGAACATCACCCTGACTTTGCCTCAAAATGCCCTGCTGGTCCCACCACTGTTTCTCTGCCCCATGCAGGGCTGATGGCTTCGTGGGAGAGCTGGGACCCTGCCGAGCTGTCCAGCAGCACGGTGCCACGCACACCCACGCTGTCACCTCTGTGGCTGCTCTCCAGCCAGACCTGTGTGTGTTGGGAGGAAGGGACAAGGTGAGGAACCCCTGCCACGGGCCACAAAGCACAGTTACAGGTAGGAAAGTGCATGGACAGGTTGGGAAAAGGAGGTTTAAATGGCAGCGTTAAACATTTCCTGAATGGTAACAACTTGGTGGGTTCCTGAATTCAGAAAGAAGAGTTTAGAGTGAGGACACTCAGTGCAGCACGTTCAGTCAGATTTCATAACCTGGCATGGGCATCTTCCACTAGACCAGGTTGCTCCAAGCCCCATCCAACCTGCCCTTGAACACTTCCAGGGATGGGGCAGCCACAGCTTCTCTGGGCAACCTGGGCCACTGTCTCACCAGCCTCCCAAGGAAGAATTTCGTCCTAAATGCCCTTCACCCAGGCTTGGAAACACTGGACTGGCCCTTCTCTTGTGTTACCTGGTAATGGTTGGGCTCTAAAGACAGTGGAAAATGCTGTAGGAGCTCTAAACCAGCAGAACCTGTTCCCTCTCCAAGCATGGACCGTGCTCAGGTCTCAGTGTACCACAACCAAGCAGGTGCATAGTCCTCCTCCCACTGTCCTGCCACCACTGCTGACAGCCTGTCCTGTCCCTGCAGAGTGTGGCTGTCTGCAGCTGGAGGTCTGGGGCTGAGCTGCACCGGTTCATCGGCCACCAGCGGGAGGTCACCAAGGTGAGTGACAACTGGCCACGTGCAGTGGGGTCTCCTGAGCATTACCTGTCAGGAACTGGGGAGTGGGAATGGTGGAGTGATGGTCACCTGCAGAGGTCTTGCCTTGCTCCATCAGCAAGTGGGGCTGGGCTGTCAGAATGCATTAGGTTTTTCCCAGGGTCCCAGCTGGTATTTTGGTGTCCAGGGAAGCAGCATGGTGTGCTTGCATCCAGATCAAACCAGGCTCCAGGAAGCTTGGGTGTGTCCTCATTTTCCCCTCCAAGAGACTGGGTAGTAAAAACTCCAAATGAATTATTAGGTCAGGTTTTTGATTCTGAGGCACTGTTCTCTTTTCTTCGGGTCTCACCCTGCTAGACTCAGTGTTACCCTACAAGCCACCCATGCTCAGGGGCAGCGGGGGTTTAATTTCCCCTCTGGCATCCTGACACAAAGCCAGACATGCTACTGGGAGAGCAAACGTGCAGGGTGTGCATGTGTGTGTGGTATGGCTGGTGCACCCTGGCTGGGGACAGCCCCAGTGGGTCCCCTCTGCTCTGGGTTTGGGGGATGGCAGGTGCTGGTGGTGCTGAGGTGGGAAGAACGCAGAATTCCCCCTTCGTTCATCTCACTGCTCAAAGCAACTGTGTGCTGGGCTCACTTGGGCTTTTAAGGAAGCTTTTCTCATAAAATTAATGGTCTCTGAGAACACCCATCCACCATCCAGCTCGCCAGTTCTGAGAGGAGGTGGGTCCCTGGTGGTCACACACCCTTGCTGCCCCACGTCCCCCCACAGCACAGGCTGCAGCAACCGCGCTGGGACTGAGCAGCTTCCCCTGCCCCGCGGCGCTGGCTGGCACGGCCGGGATCCAGCGTGTGCCTGTCACAGAGCCACGGACTGCCTTGGGTTGGAAGGACTTTAAAGATGATCTCGTTCCAACCCCCTGCATGGGCAGGGACACCTCCCACCAGACCAGGTTGCTCCAAGCCCCATCCAACCTGGCCTTCAACACTTCCAGGGATGGGGCAGCCACAGCTTCTCTGGGCAACCTGGGCCAGTGTCTCACCACCCTCACAGTGAAGAATTTCCTCCTCATGTCTCACCTAAATCTCTCCTCTTCCAGTTTTAATCCATCCCCCCTTGTCCTCTGACTCCCTGCTCTTGTCAAAAGTTCCTCCCCAGCTTTCCTGGAGCCCCTTCAGGCACTGGAAGGTGCTCTAAGGTCTCCCTGGAGCCTTTTCTTCTCCATGCTGAACACCCCCAATTCTCTCAGCCTGTCTCTAGAGCAGAGCTGCTCCAGCCCTCAGACCTTCACTCATGGCCTCCTCTGGACTCCAGCATGGCCAAAACAGAGTTTGAAGGTCAGGCTTTCCTTGGTCATCTTTTTGCATGTCTTGGGCTTTGGCAGGGCAGCAGGAGTGTTTCCTCTCCCCACACACAGCTGGGCCAGGTGTGGAGGCTGACTGACTTCTCCCATCTTGTCCTTGGCAGGTCACCTCTTCCCTTGACTCAAGCAGAGTCTTCAGTGCATCCCGGGACAAGACAGTGATGATGTGGGAGCTTCACAGGACTTCAGGGCCAAGCCAACACTTCCCAGGACACGACCTGGTTGTTACTGGACTGGCTGTGAGCCCGGGTGAGGACCAACACGCTCCCATTCCCCAGGGATTTCTTGACAACTTTTCTTGACAATTTTTGCACGTTAACTTGTCGTTGCAGATGCCTCCCAGCTGTTCACAGGTTCACGAGACAACACTGTGTGCAAGTGGGACATAGAGACTGGAGAGTGCCTGGGCCGAGCCACTATCTCCAGGAATCTGGTAGGAGCAGCTGGTTCCCTGTATCCTGTCACAGCCCATTGCTGCCCACTTGGGTATTTTGCATGTGAAGCCACGTAGAGTGAGTTCACTCTGAGCTTGGTGCTACAAACCGTGCAGGCTGCCCATGTGCCTGGGGACATCAAACCCTGAGGTTGGTGACTCTGTTCTCCAGGCAAAAACAAGCCCAGGAGCACAGAGATACCAAGGGACAGATGGCAATTGATTAATGCTCCAACTGTTGGGAGCACAGTGGGGGCTGTGTCCCCTGCTGTACCAGCCCAGCAGAGGAGCTGGTGTGGACACCGTCGTCTGGTGGCCATGGTGCCCCTATTCCCATGGCTCTGTGTCCTGTTGAGCTGTTGGCACCTCCCTGCCTGCACCTAACCCCCAGTAACCATGCTGGGACCAAACCCTGTAGGGGAGCAGCATTGGTGGGAAGTAGAAAGAAAACTTCCTCCAATATTTCCTGCTCCCAACCCAGCATGAGGAGGGAGAGGATGAGTGGTCGGTGGCTGTGTGTCCACAGGCCTGGGCTGCACGCAGAGGTGGGCTTCAGCTCATCCTGTCCTTTCTGCAGGTGACACATCTGTGCTGGGTCCCTGGGGAGCCTTATGTTGTCCAGGCCTCAGAGGATAAAATCATCAGGTAAATTCTGCGTGTGGCCACAGAGGAGGGAGTTAGAGCACATGGGACTGTGGAAGAGGCCAGAGCACACGGGGCTCTTTGTCAGTTTGCCATGACCATCTGGTGCCCCATACCCTGCTGGGGTGGCTCGAAGCCACCTGCTGGCTCACCTGCATCTTGAAGCGTGGTCTCTGGAGGACAGTGTGGCTGGGTGGGCCGTGGCAGGAAAAAAAAAAAGGAGAATTTATAAAAGAGAAAGCTCAGCAGACTGCTCTGGCTGGAGCTCCATCCAGGCCAGGTCAGCATGAGGATGCAGGGAGAGCCTGGGGAGCTCGGCCGGGGGGAGGGGGGGAGGGAGCTGCTCCGTGTCGTGGCGCGGGCGCCGAGGGGAGCCCGTGGGGGCAGCGATGCGTTGGAGCCCCCCTTCCCCACTGCTGTTCCCTGCAGGGTGTGGGACAGCCGGGAGCTGCAGGTGGCACACGCCTTCCCGGCCAAGCGGCACATCCAGACCTGCTGCGACGTGAGCCAGGACGGGCGGCACTGCCTGAGCAGCAGCAGCGGCTCCGCCGGGGAGGGCGCCGAGGCCACCGTGAGTTCGCTGAGCACCAAGTCCTGCTGCCTCGGGGTTTTTTTCCTCCCCATGTCCACGGCAAGGGCTGCAGCCCAGAAAGCCAATCGCGTTCAGGGCTGTGTCAAAAGAGGCAGAGCCAGAAGATCGAGAGAGGTGATTCTGCCCCTCTGCTCTGCCCTGGTGAGAATGCACCTGGAGTGCTGTGTCCAGCTCTGGAGCCCCCAGCTCAGGAGGGACATGGAGCTGTTGGAGAGGGTCCAGAGGAGGCCACGAAGATGATCCAAGGGCTGGAGCAGCTCTGCTGTGAAGACAGGCTGAGAGAGTTGAGGCTGTTCAGCCTGGAGAAGGTCTCCAGGGAGACCTTAGAGCACCTTCCAGTGCCTGAAGGGGCTCCAGGAAAGCTGGGGAGGGACTTTTCACCAGAGAGGGCAGTGGTAGGACAAGGGGTAATGGTTTTAAACTGAGAGGGGAGATTTAGGTTAGAGATTAGGCAGAAATTCTTCACCGTGAGAGTAGTAAGGCACTGGCCCAGGGACGCTGTTGATGCCCCTCCCTGGAGGTGTTCCAGGCCAGGTTGGATGAGGCTTGTGCAGCCTGGTCTACTGGGAAGTGTCCCTGCTCATAGCAGGGAGGTTGGAACCTGATGATCTTTAAAGTCCCTTCCAACCTTCACCGTTCTATGATTCTATGAGATTAGAGCTCCAAGGATCCACTTACTCCCACTGCACTGGCCTTACACTGGTGTCACCAGTTAGGGACTTAGTGTCTTCCTGCTGGTCCCTTTGGTGAGCCTTCTGCTCAGATATTCTCTGAGCAGAAATCCTGCCTGGCCAGAGCACTGGCATTTTGTTTCTGTAACAGCATTCAGGAGCACAAGGTTCTTGCAGAAAGCCTGTGAGGGACCCCCACTTGAGGTGTTCCCAAACCAGGGATTCAGTCCTACAGGTTCCCCCAGCCTGGTATGTGAGCATCAAAAGGGTGAGTCCCTCCCACCCCTGGGAGAGCAGGGCTAGGGACAGAAGCAGCTGGAGACATGGTTCTCTGCCCACACTGTCCAAGCCTGTCACTCTTGGGGGTGTGGGCACCTGCTCACGTAGTCACCAATGGTGAAAATCCTTTTGGGGTTTGAAGTTCTCCAGGACTGTGAGCATGAGACGAAGGCAGCAGACGTTGTACTCTGAGGATTGGTGAGGAGCTCTTTATCCAAAACGATCCTCCTGTCTTGGTAAAACAGCTCCGTGTTGGCAAGGGCCAGTGACAGGGCCTGAGCTCCAACGGCTGCCCCCTGCCTTGCAGCTGTGGGACCTGCGGCAGACGAGGAGCTGCCTGCACGAGTACCAGGGGCACCTCCAGACCACCAGCTCCTGCGTGTTCCTGCCGCGGGGCCCGGCCCTCGCCCCCAGCGTCGCCACCTCCTCCTACGACAGCACGGTGAAGGTCTGGGACCGAGACACTGGAGGTAGGGGAGGGTTCTGCCCACTCCGTGTGCCTTATCCTGAGGTAACAAAAACCACCTCCTTTGTTTCTGTCTCCCAGTAGCATGACGGAGCCTGAGTCCTCTGGATTTTACTCACATCCAGCCACAGGGCAGGGTGGAGATATTGCCCCAGGGGCTGCTGCTTGCCCTCCAGTGAAGGAGGGTGTTTGGGTGTGTAACATTGGAGGTGTGGGGTGTCCTTCCTAAACTAAAAGAGATGACAAGCTGGCTTTTAAAGGTACATCCAAGTTCAGCAATGAAAGGACAATGATAAAAGTCCAAAAGAACAGGGGAACTCCAGGGTCTTCACTAGTAGAAAGAATAGAAGTTCTGCTGGAGGGTGGGCAGCTGGTCAGCAGCTCCCCTCACTTTGGTCATCCTCTTGAAGGGGAATTATGGGTGTTTTGAAGTTCACCCTCCTTGCTGGGGTGAGGGTGAGTCCTCCCCCGAGCTTGACATGGGCTGTTCACCTGCCAGCCCTGCCTCAGGCTGGTGAGCAGTGTCTTGAACAGGAGGCAGAGACGTTTTGAGAAGCTGTTCAGGGTCACAGATGGGCCCCGAATGCAGAAGTCATCAGCATCAGACACTCTCCGTGGCTGAGTACCTCTCCAAATGCACTTAATTAACCAAGGATGAAATCAGGAATCTACTGATCTCCCACAGAAAAGCTCTCACCCCGTTTCACTCACCTCTTCCTTCACCCTGCTGCCCATGCATGCTGAGATGGCAGCAGCTTTGTTTTGATCCTGTTGCTGTCACAGCTGGGTGACCTTCACAGCCCTCAGCCTTAATTTGGGTGCTCTTGGAAGGGTGTCAGTCACCACGAGTTGCCTCTGTGTCCATGTCAACCCAGCTCTTAGCAGCTTGGTCAGTATCTCTGCACAAATCCTGCTCAGGGGTTTTTAGTAGCAGACACACAGGAGGGCTGATGTGGCGCTGGATACTCTAAATCTTATTTTCTTTCCATTTTGGAGGCTTATCAAAAGTGCATGTGAGTGCAGCACAACCCTTAGGAATAATTTTTTCTGGACCATGAGCAATTAGGGAGAAAAAAAAGGCCTTGGGAATGCCTCCACATGAGCCCACACAGCTCAGCCCAAGACATCTGTCTGTCCATCCCTGCTTCCTCTCCAGGGAAGGGCAGAGCCCTCAGCCCAGGTCCCTGTTACGCAGCCCCTGGGCAAGGCACAGATCCCCGTGGGGCTTACGGGGTGGAGGGGCTCTCTTCCAGAGGGTCTTTGGACATGGAGCTCCAGGACAGGGAGGGGTGCTTACAGGGGTGGAGGGGCTCTCTTCCAGAGGGTCTTTGGACATGGAGCTCCAGGACAGGGAGGGGTGCTTACAGGGGTGGAGGGGCTCTCTTCCAGAGGGTCTTTGGACATGGAGCTCCAGGACAGGGAGGGGTGCTTACAGGGGTGGAGGGGCTCTCTTCCAGAGGGTCTTTGGACATGGAGCTCCAGGACAGGGAGGGGTGCTTACAGGGGTGGAGGGGCTCTCTTCCAGAGGGTCTTTGGACATGGAGCTCCAGGACAGGGAGGGGTGCAGTGAGCAGAGGGACACACGTGGGCAGAGCCCAGAGGTGGGAGGTTGGTGTGCTCATGTCTCCCCTCAGCAAACCAAGTGTCCTGAGTGACTTCCCTGTCCCCTCCTCAGCCTGCCTGGCCACCTTGTGCCTGGAGGGACTGGGACCGCTGGCCTCGCTGGCCGCCTGTGACAGCTCCACACTGCTCTGTGCCGGCTTTAACCCGGGAGTTCACGTGCTCCGGATGAGCGACGGCGCGGACCGGGCGCTGGAGGAGGTGGCAGTGTTTTGAGCATCGTAACCTCTGGGCAGGGACAGCCCCACGAGGGGACACAACTCCCTGAGAGCTCCCCCCCCAACTGCAGCAGCAGGAGAGATTGTGCCTGATGTGTGACCAGAGGGGGCCGGAGTTTCTTGGCTTCAGTTTGTGGGTGGTGGGAACCACCAGAGCTGTCTAGGCAAAAAGCCCAATCATGGATCCATCCAGGCCCTGAGGAGCCTCCTGTGTTTCATTTGCAAGGCCTCCAGGGCAGGGTGCCTGCATGTGAGGGGGCTCAGGAAGAAGAATCTCCATGCTTGTGAAGCCTTGATCTGAGGGCTGGAGCAGCTCTGCTCTGGAGACAGACTGAGAGAGTTGGGGTTGTTCAGCCTGGAGAAGAGAAGGCTCCAGGGAGACCTTAGAGCACCTTCCAGTGCCTGAAGGGGCTCCAGGAAAGCTGGGGAGGGACAGGACAATGGGTAATGGCTTTAAACTAGAAGAGGGGAGATTTAGGCGAGACATCAGGAAGAAATTCTTCCCTGTGAGGGTGGTGAGACACTGGCCCAGGTTGCCCAGAGAAGCTGTGGCTGCCCCATCCCTGGAAGTGTTCAAGGGCAGGTTGGATGGGGCTTGGAGCAACCTGGGCTAGTGGGAGGTGTCCCTGCCCATGGCAGGGGTTGGAAGTAGACAGTCTTTAAGGTCCTTCCAACCCAAACCATCTGTCACTCTGAGATGAGCTGTGGGGCAGCACTGAGGGGTGCCAGGGCAGGGAATACTTGGGCTCCTGCCCTTGCTCCAGTTGCGTGGAGCTGAGCAGGGGGTGAGGAGCCCAGTGCTGGGATTAACCCAGGGACACAAGTGTAAATGCAGAACGTTCACTGGTGTCCAAAATTAAGAACCCAGCTGAGCCCCACACCACCGGGGGTCTGGACTTGTACAAGAGGACACTGAAATCAAGATTCTCCTGTACTTGTTGCTGGCCTCTTGTCTTTTCCCTGGGAGTAAGTACGAGCTGACAAGCACCCTGTGACAGATGCCACCTGGAAGGAGAAAGCCCACAACACTCTGCTAGAAGAAAAGTAATTTCTGAGTGGGTTTGGGTTTTTCTTTTTCTTACAACACATTCCCCAGCTGCACAGCCAGTGCTGAGCAGAGCTGTGCTCACTCCCCAGGACACAGACAGCTGCTCCCCAGCTGACAACAGGGAGGTGAATGTCTCTTTCCCCCTGAAGGTTTTTAAGACAGCAGACAAACCAAACTGTGTTGGGCAGTACCTGTAATTTCTCCGTTCCTCAGTCAGAGCCAGAGAGCAGGGTGCAGGTTCAAAACAGGTTTTGATTTTCCAGAATACAACAATCGCAAAACCTCAGTTTAAAGAATAAAGAACACATGAGACAGCTCCTCACAGTGTGAGTTAGAACAAGACAACCCTACAATGAAAGAGCTGCCTTCATACCATCCCAGGGGAAAGCCAAAACCCCAACCAGGACATGTCAACGTGGACTTGAAACCCCCAGTTCATGAGATGGCTCAAGGAGCTGGGACAGGAGAGGTCTGAGGTGGTACATGGAAAAGAACAACTTCCCTGGCCTTTACCATCTACTGTGAGGGAACACAAGGGGGTGCAGATCCCCACAGCCACAGATGACCTCTGCAGGTGCAGGGGAAACAGGTACTGTGTTCCTCTAACGCTGACAGCTTTCCTTTCTTAAATGCAAATCAAGTTTGAAGCCAGACTCCTCCCAAAGGCTCCTGCAAAACGGCAGGCAAGAAGGGTGTTAGCACAGGCTGCACAACACACGGTACCCGAGGGGGTGTGTGGCTACCTACAAATATTTACAACAGATTGAGGAAAACCTGTGAGCCTAACACAGGAGGGAGGGTGAAAGCAGATGGATCATCTCCACCTTACAGCAGAGAGCAGTACAAAAACTGCAGCTGTGCGTCCATGGTATAAAAACTAAGTCCTGAAAAGGAAAAACATCACCCAAGACTTGATTCCCACCAAGCCCTGGCAAACACAAGTGCTTCCAAACCAGCTTGACCCAAGACCCAAGTGATGACAGCTGCTGCAATGCCTGTTCCAACAGCCAACTTCTTTTTGTTCTTTAATATAAAAAAAAAGCCACTATCAGTTGAAAGCCATCGATGTTCCATGTTCCATGTTCCAGTTCCTCAGCAGCACCTCCGAGCTACTCTGCTGTCCACAGCTTGAAGGTTCTGTCGTAGGAGCAGGTTGCTATCAGCTGGCCATCAAGGGAGATGTCCAGTCCCATCACCTTTCCCTCGTGACCAGCCAGGGTTTTCAGTGGGGACCAGCCAGGGTGAGTCCAGATCTTGGCAGTGTTGTCGTAGGCGCCCGTGAGCAGGAAGTTCCCGTGATTGGCTGTGGAGGATGAGAAAAGGGGAAAAGTGAGATTTGTGAATAAAAACGAGACAAATGTTCTCCGCTTCTTGACCTCCACATGACCTCCATCCCCTCTCACCTCATCTGGGGAGAGACAGGGACAAGGAACGTGGGACAGGAGGTACTTACGCTCGAATTTCACCCCGGTCACCAGGTTCTGATGGGCAGGAATGGTGTAGATGCACTTCCTCTGGCGCAGGTCCCATACCTTGCATGTGTTGTCACCACTGCCAGTTGCCACGTGGTACCTGCCCAAGGGTGGAGGAAGAACATGTTGTTGGGAGCTGGGGCTTGTAACCAGAGCTCCCACAACCAGGCAAGTTCTTTCCTTACCCATTTGGGGAGAAGTTAATCCCATAGATCTCCTTCAGGTGGCCTTCTAGAAACATGATGCAGCGTCCCGTGCGCAAGTCCCACACCCGGCCAAAAGCATCCAGACCTCTGGGAAGAGAGAACCTGAGTGTCACCCACCAGAGTCCTCGGCAACTGCTGGGGTACCCTGGGCACCAGCCATCACTGGGACACTTGGCATCAGTCAGCAACAAGACCTTGGTATTTCACGTCCAGTCCTGAGGCAAAGCAAACTCACCCCGTCCCGGCCAGAGACCCGTCGGTGTGAAAGGCAATGTCATAGACCCCTTTGCTGTGCCCCTCCTGATGGAGAATCTCCTCCTGAGCTTCCAGGTCCCACAGGCGCCACGAGTGATCGTAGCTGTGAAAACAAGGCATCTGTCCAGCTCCATGTGTCTCCAGGGGGAGTAACTGGGTATTTCTCTGACTCTGTGGGCATTTTATTTCCAACTGGAGACAAACAGGGTCTCACATGAGGGGCAGAGAAAGGGATCCCAGTGACCTGCTGTTATTTACATGGCAACAGCCCAGCCCTTGCCAGGAACAGCCAACCCTTGCCCATGCTGGGCTCTGCTGTGGGCAAGCACTGGTACTAACTGGGCTACCAGCCAGATGGCTAATGGTCATCTCTGAAAGCAAACCACCAGTCTCCATACCAGGTAGTGCCCAGGAACCTCCCAGATGGGTGCCACATCACACGTGCCACTCTCATGCTGTGTCCTTCAATATCTGCCACTGGTTCATCACTGAAAAACAGAAAGGACAATCATCAGAGGTGGCTGGCTCTAGCCAGGCTTTGCCAACACTGATCACAGCAAGAGCTGCTAATTAAACACAAGCCAGACAGAACGATGAGAGTTTTAACTAATGACTCTGAGTTCGACCTTTTGTTCACACAGCTAAAGCTCCAAGTGGAACCCCTTTATCCACTCTCATGTTGGTTATAAAGCTCTCCTAGGATAAGTATTTCCTGAAAGTTAACAAGGGCCTTGTTAACAGCACTTGGAAAGCAGTAACAGAGTAATAACAGAGCCCTGGGACAGGCTGCCCAGAGAGGCTGTGGAGCCTCCTTCTCTAGAGACATCCCAAACCCATCTGGACGGGTTCCTGTGGGATCTGCTGTAGGTGACCCTGCTCTAGCAGGGGGCTGGACTAGATGACCTTCACAGGTCCCTTCCAACCCCGACCACTCTGTGACTCTGTAACAGCAGAAAGGAAGCACAGAGCCCTGGGCAGCAGGCAGCTTTAGTGTGACCACACTGAACACATCCCCACCTACAGCACATCCTGCTGTGCTGGGGAACCGCAAGGCAGGCAGGAGAGAGCAGGTATTTATTTTCCCAGAATTACAGGCAGCAGGTCTGTAGCCTTCAGCAGAGGACATGGACAGCATTTAGAGTTTCCTTCTGACAGGCCAGCCAAAGAGATGTGATCACACCAATACACAACCCATCCCTTAGCTCAGGTAGGTTGCTGCCATTAGGAACGGGGGCTTGGACAGGTGAGGGGCTCAGAGCTGCCACATCTCCCACTGCAGGGCCCCACTTCTCAAACCCAGCTGATGCTTGGGCTGGGATTTGACACCATTCTCCTCTTCACAGGTTGAGAGAGATGCTGCCCACCTCCCCAAACCACCCTGTGCAACGACAAGGCCCTTGTTTTCATGACAGGCTGAATTTTGTGCATGGTCATGTACTTGGTTAGTCCATCTCTGACACTGGTGATTCCCAGTAACTCTCAAGTTGATTTGCTAATAGCCAAGAGGGGAAATTTTATCCTAAATGAAAGGTTAGAATGAAACTGTCTCCAAATCTTCCATCCATCACCCACAGCAGTTTAGCAATGCCCAGCAGCAATTCTGACTTGATTCTTTTCAGACAATTTCCCCTCACCTTGATTCCCCTAATCAGGGTGATCTCTTTTCCTGCTGAAGAGGGTGGCACATACTGAGGCCAGGAATTGCACTGCTAAAACTACAAGAAAAGGTTATATTTGCAGGAGGATGGTAAATATCCAGTGTTTAGTAACACAAAATAAACCCCAAAACCACAATGCTGCAGCACATCTGATCTCATTCTGACCTTTCCAGGCTCCAGAGTTTGACAGATCCATCAGCAGCACACGAGGCCAGGTTAACATCCTTCTTGTCTATGGAGACAGTGGCTTTGGGATGGAACACTATTGCTCCTACGTTGGTGCTATGTCCTTAAGAGAAAGGAAAATCAACATTCATAATCTGCCATGTGATCTTGGCCAACTCTTCAGAAAAGCAGCATTTCTTTGTTACTAATTAGCCAGGGACCAGTGAACACTTTCAGTGTCCTCCCACGTTGGGTGAAGCTGCAGTAACTGCTGCAGTAACTACCAGACACATCCATCCTGCACTCCCAGCAGCACCCACTTCAGAGCATCAAACACCAAGGTTTGGAACCCTCCCAATACAGGGAAAATCCAACATATGAAACCAGAGATTTGTCCTCACATCTGTATTAGTCAAAGTTGTGACCGCTCTTCAACGAACCTCACTGCTAAGTGAGTTGGCCAAAAAAGCTGGTATTTGGCTCAAAATAACTCAAACCAGGATTCAAAACACTGCACTATTCAGAAACAGAAGCAGCCAATTCAGGTGTTAGCTCTAAGAGAAAGGCCAGAACGTCCTCTTGATTACGAGACACGTGCCCATGCTCTGCAAGCCTGAGCAATGCTGCCATCAGGATAAAATCTGCCCAAAGAATATGACATCTGAGTCACAAAGTGATTCAAATATGGGAACTCAACCCAGAGAGGAACAAAAGAACTAAGCAGAGTCTCAGTGAAAGTGGCTCTCTACCTCGTAAGGTGTGAACAAGGTTGCAGTCAGGCACAGACCAGAGCTTGCACAGTCCACTCCTGTTGAAGAGAATAAGCAGATGTCAGTGGAGACAGGATCATCAAGGAACAGCTCAAACACAGAGCTGCAAAACCAGCCCAGGGGGTCTGCAGCAGCTCTAAGACCAACACACACTGGGCAACCAGCCACAGGGACTAGTGGGCTCAGACTGAATTCTCTGGCAAGCTCTAAAACAGGGTGAGGAGAGAGTTCAGAGTAGGAAGAAAAAGCATTTCTGAACTCTCACAACTCACAGGCCTCTGCCAACATCCCTCTCCATCACTCCTGCCCTGCTCTCCCAGCCCCCAGTGCTGTAAAACAGAACTTACCAACAGGCTGTAGCAAGGAGTTTGGAATTGGGGCTGAAGTGGCAGTAGGACAGTGGGCGATCATCTCCGATCTGACTGCAGAAGTTATTCAAGGACTGTAACCAAAGGAAGATTAAAAATAATTCAGAAAGTACAAACGACCCAGGGAAAGCCCTGGCCAAAGACTGAGGTGAAGGAGGTAAATGTACACAGGAGGCAGCAGAGGTCTTTGGAAAGTGACTTTCAAGGGGAGAAGCTGCCTTGGAAACACTCAGGCTGCCAGCAGGAGGGCCACGGAGCCAGGCTGGGATGGGAGCCAGCAGTGCTGGGGCACAGCTCAGCCACCCACAGCACTTGCCACCACTCGCCCCACAGGCCTGCTTTGTGTCCACAGTTCTGCCAGAACTCATTGTAGTTTTGGCCTCTTTCTACAGCTCACCCAGAGAGAGCAGGGCAGTGTGCTGTGCTCAGGGGAGAGGCAGGTAATGCCTCTGGGGGTAACCAGGATCAGAGCAGTGTGTGCTTGTGCCTCGCTCCTGGGCTGGGCTGGGAATCTGCCTTAAGGTGCTGGAAAAGGGCGTCTCAGAGACACCCATAACAGGAGCTGTGCTACTGTGTTGGTTGTTATTTCCCTTGGTTTTATGCACTCGTGACCCTTGGAGAGGAAGAGGAAAACAGGCAGTCCCTTCCTAGCCAGCTAAACCTGTGACAGAGCCAGGAATCAATTCCTTCAGCTTCACAGGCCAGTGGCAAGGCAAAGCAGGGACGGCTCTTCAGCCCCCTGCTGTGCAAGGGAACAGTGAAAGTTCATCTCTGAATCACTGAAGATGCTTTACACAGACCCCAGGGAAAGGCAGAAAGCAGAGCTTTCCAGCAGATGACAGCACAGAAAACAACAGGTATCTGGAGAGCACCTCTGGGCAGCCGATCCCGTTCTGATCTCCTGGAGGATCAGCAAACAAGTTGTGAAAACAGCAGCTGAGCAGCTGCCCAACCTACTCGCAGGGATTTGTGCAGCTCCTGTTTCTGTGATGTCCTGGTTGCCTCTGGGATCTCTTTGAGCAGGCGGGCTTCCTCCAGCCGCTTTGCTGCCCTGTGGAGAGCAAAGGTGGAGTCTCAAGCCCCTGTGTTCTCCCTGCCCTGCTGCTGGCCCAGGCCTGTCCCCTTGCTTCCCCCAACCTGGGCTAAAACCACAGCCGCTCAACTGAGAACTCGAGCTCTGAGCTCACCGGACTCATCTACCTGTGTGTGCTCCCCACTCCTCTGATCTCGTGTAGGATGAGCAGCTGGATTTTACAAAAGGTCCCACCTCCCTCCTCCATTGGTGCCATTTTTCCTTACCTGGGGAGTGAGTAGTTGGCAAGCCACAGCCTCGCTGTCTTCAGACTGCGTGGTCCTTCGTGGTACCAGGTTTGCTGATACTGTAAGAAACAGAACAAAACTGAAGAAAAGCTACTGTGATCCTGCTCTTCCATCCCACTACCTTAGATGACCTCTTAGTACAGAAGAGCCACCACAGCATCTGCTCTTAAACCTTGCTGTGTTAAGGCCTCTTTCCAAGGACATTTTGCGTAAGTCCTAGAAAGAGGGATTAAAAGAGATAAGTCAACCTTGGTCCTACAGCTCAGATCCTGACATGCTGCCACTTCACTCAAGAACATCCCCATTGAACACCAACCCATTTTACTTAATGATGTACAGCTCCCTCCTTCCCTGCACACCACCCAGTAAAAAGAAAGCCCAGAGCTGCAGAAACTGTCCTTACAGCAAGGCTCTAAAATAATAAGGAAAAGATGGTGTCAGAAAAGAGAAGCAAAAAACAAGAATCAAAGGCAGAAACAGATGCAGGAACATGTATTTTTCTTCCTGAGTATGAAGACAAACAACAAAGGACTCTACATAAAGTGACAGTCTGAACTCTCCACTTCATACACTGTATGCAGCACAGAACGTGTCCTGTGGGCCAAGCCAGGCATAGCAGTCCTGATTTAGAGCACAGATCACCACAGCCCTGCTGAAACCGGCAACACGGAAGAATCATGAAGGGATGAGAATCCACAGCCTGACCAAAACCAAGAGTCCTGGACATAGGAGAGCCCATCAAAGTAAAGCATCTCCAAGGGTATCGTACCCATCTCCCTCAGCACTGAGAGAACAGGAGGGACCGTTACCTCTTCCTTGGATTTTTTAGACCTGTCGTCATCTTTCCTGGTCTTTTTCAACGCGTCTGTGCCAACCACCGAAAGGATATTTCTCAACCTGGAATGAAACACATTAAGTCCTGTTAATTAATTCACTCTGAACTCTCAGCTAACCTGACAAATCATCACTCTCTGCCTTTCTTTCCTCCTCAGCATTTTTAGAAACATAGAATCTCTCAAGTTGGAAGGGACCCATAAGGATCATCGAGTCCAACCCCCTGCTCCTTGCAGGGCTCCCTAAAACTAAACCACATGACTAAGAGCATCATCCAGATGCTCCTTGAACTCTGATAGGCTTGGTTCCATGACCACCTCTCCAGGGAGCCTGTTTCAGGGACCAACCATGCTCTCAGTGAAGAATCTTCCCCTAATGTCCATTCTGAACTTGCAGCTTTATTCCATTTTCTCATGTCCTATCACTGGTCACCAGACAGAGATCAGCACCTCCTCTGCTGCCCCCCAAATGTTACACAGAAACCACTTAAAAGAACTGAAGTCCGTGCTTCCTTTTTCACATTGGTCTCAATTCTGCTGTTTTAACTACTGAAATCCAACTGAGCCAAGCTTAAAAAGACCCGAATTTGACTTGGAAAAGTTAACACTAAAAAAAACCCTCAAGATCTCTTCCCTCTCTGACTGCTGGCACTCCCTGCACCCCACCTACAAGGCCAATCCCAGCTCCCTGTTGGCAGACACAGCACCTCTCCCTCCTCTCTGCAGGCCCCTCTCCGAAGAGCGTGATGGGCTCCCCCAGGGCTCGCAGACAGGCCTTCACTTCCGAGTCGTCCGTGGACACGTTGATCTGCCGGGCTCTCTTCCGGCGCTCGAACTCTGCCAGCACCTCGGCCTGCCGCTCGCTCATGTGGTCCTCCAGATCAAAGACCTCACCTGGACAAAAAACACAGCCAGGGATTGAAAACAGCCCTGGGACGAGAGATCCCTCTCGAAGGGGAAAATCCAAAGAGCCGACACTCCCGGCAACAGTCGCACGTTTTTTACTTTAAATTACGCTCAAAGAGCAGCCAGCAGAACTGCCACCTTGGACTTCCACTTCCATGCTTCGGAGCATGGCTGAGAGTGTCCCTTGGGAGACAGTCCTCAAGGGCAAAGGAGCCCAGGAAGGCTGGTCATACTCCAAGGAGGAACTCTTAAAGGCACAGGAGAAGCCCATCCCCAGGACCCTAAAGATGAGCTGACAGGGAAGAAGATCAGCCTGGCTGAATAGAGAGCTTTGGCTGGACCCTCAGGAACAAAATCACGGAATCTTAGGGGTTGGAAGGGACCTCGAAAAATCATCTAGTCCAACCCCCCTGCCAGAGCAGGATCAGCTAGAGTACATCACACAGGAACACATCCAGGTAGGTTTTCAACGTCTCCAGCAAAGGAAAGTTTACAGCCTTTGGAAAAGGGGGTTGGCAACCTACGAGGAATACCAAGATGTAGTGAAGCTCTGCAGGGGGAAAATTAGAAGGGCCAAGGCTCAAGCAGAACTCAACTTGGCCACTGCAGTTAAAGAGAACAAGAAGAGGTTTTTTCAGTCTATCAATAGAAAAAGGAAGACTAGGGAAAATGTTGGCCCGCTGATGAATGATGTGGGCACCCTGGTGGTGGAAGACACAGAGAAGGCAGAGTTACTGATGCCTTCTCTGCTTCAGTCTTCACTGCTGAAGCTGTCCCTCATGAATCCCAGACCCTGGAGGCAAGAGGAAAGGTCTGGAGAGAGGAAGACTTTCCCTCAGTAGAGGAGGACCAGATTAGAGACCACTTGGCCAAACTGTAAATCCATAAGCCCATGGGCCCTGATGGGATGCACCCGTGACTGCTGAGAGAGCTGGCAGATGTTATTGCTGGGCCACTCTTCATCATCTTTGAAAGGTCATGGAGAACAGGAGAGGTGCCAGAGGACTGGAGGAAGGCCAGTATCACTACAGTCGTCAAAAAGGGGAAAAAGGAGGACCCAGGCAACTACAGGCTGGTTAGTCTTACCTCTGTCCCTGGGAAGGTGATGGAGCAACTCATTCTGGATGTCATCTCTAAACACATTGAAAAACAGGAAGTTATCGGGAGTGGTCAACATGGATTTACCAAGGGTAAATCATGCTTGACCCATCTGCTAGCCTTCTATGATGACATAACTGGTTGGCTGGATGAGGGGAAAGCACCAGATGTCATCTACCTTGACTTCAGCAAGGCTTTTGGCACTGTCTCCTGTAACATCCTCATTAGGAAACTGAGGGAGTGTGGGCTGGGTGAGTGGACAGTGAGGAGGATTGAGAGCTGGCTGAGTGACAGAGCTGAAGGATGTGATTAATGGAGCAGAGTCAAGTTGGAGGCCTGTAAAGAGTGGTGTCCCCCAAGGGTCAATAGTTGGTCCGGTCTCGTTCAACATCTTCATCGATGACCTGGACGAGGGGACAGAGTGTATCCTCAGCAAGTTCACTCATGGTACAAAACAGGGAGGGGTGGTGACACTCCAGAGGGCTGTGCTGCCATCCAGCATGACCTGGACAGGCTGGAGAGCTGGGCAGAGAGGAACCTGATGAGGTTCAACAAGGGCAAGTGTAGGGACCTGCACCTGGGGAGGAAGAACCCCAGGAACCAATATAGGTTCAGGGTGGACCTGCTGGAAAGCAGTTCTGAGGAGAACGATCTGGGAGTCCTGGTAGATAATAAATTATCCATGAGCCAGGAATGTGCCCTTGTGGCCAAGAGGGGAAATGGAATCCTGGGGTGCATGAGGAAGAGTGTGGCCAGTAGGTCGAGGGAGGTCATCCTCCCACTCTACTCTGCCCTGGTGAGGCCACAGCTGGAGAACTGGAACCAGTTCTGGGCTCCCCAGTTCAAGAGAGACAGGGAACTACTGGAGAGAGTGCAGTGGAGGCGAACAAAGATGACTGGGGGATTGGAGCATCTCTCTTATGAGGAAAGGCTGAGAGAGCTGGGACCCCTTAGCCTGAGAAAACAAGGCTGAGGGGAGACCTTGTCAATGCCTACAAGTATCTAAAGGGTGGGTGCAGGGAGGATGGAGCCAGACTCTTTCCAGTAGTTCCCAGTGACAGGACGAGGGGCAATGGGCACAAGCTGGAACATGGGAAGTTCAATTGAAATATAAGGAGAAACTTCTTCACTGTGAGGGTGACAGAGCCCTGGGACAGGCTGCCCAGGGAGGCTGTGGAGTCTCCTTCTCTGGAGATATTAAAGACCCACCTGGATGCAGCCCTGTGGAATGTGCTCCAGGGTATCCTGCTTTAGCAGGGCAGTTGGACTGGATGATCTCTAGAGGTCCCTTCCAACTCTGACAATTTTGTGAAAGCTCAGAAACTTTTGAAAGTGTCACATTCCAGAGCAAGACAAGGCCAAGTGCAGGGTCCTGCACATGGGTAGGAGCAATCCTCATTATCAGTACAGACTGGGGGGTGAGGTGACAGGGAGCAGCCCTGTAGAAAGGGACTTGGGGGAGCTGGTGGACAAAAAGTTGGACATGAGCAAACAATGTGCACTCACAGCCCGGAGGGCCAATCGCATCCTGGGCTGCATCACCAGCAGGTCAAGGGAGGTGATTCTCCCCCTCTACTCTGCTCTCGTGAGACCCCATCTGGAGTAATGTGTCCAGCTCTGGAGCCCTCAACACAAGAGGGACATGGACCTACTGGAACAAGTCCAGAGAAGGGCCACAAAAATTATTGGAGAGCTTGAGCACCTCTCCTACAAAGACAGGCTGAGAGAGTTGGGGTTGTTAAGCCTGGAGAAGAGAAGGCTCCAGGGAGACCTTAGAGCACCTTCCAGTGCCTGAAGGGGCTCCAGGAAAGCTGGGGAGGGACTTTGGACAAGGGCTTGTAGCAACAGGATGAGGGGTAATGGCCTTAAACTAAAGCAGGGGAGGTTTAGATTAGACATTAGGAATACGTTCTTTACAATGAGAGTGGTGAAGCACTGGAACATGTGGCCCAGAGAAGTGGTGGAGACCCCATCCCTGAAGACATTCAAGGTCAGCCTCAACAAGGCTCTGAGCAACCTGATATAGTTAAAAAGGTCCCTGTGCAGGGGGGGGCTGGACTAGATGATCCTTAAGGGTCCCTCCCAACCCCACACACTCCCCAGTTCTAGGATCCTCACCACTGCTTATGTTGATGTTGCCGGCCTCCAGCGCAGCTTTCATCCCCTCCTTCCCCAGCAGCCCCGACTCTCCTTTTGCCAGGCGCTCCCTTTCCTTCTCTTCCAAACTGCCATAGAAGATGGGGGTTCTCTTGGGTGGGGGAGCATCGCTCTCCTCTGCAGGCTTGGTCTTTGTGGCCTGGGAGATAAAGGCAGAACGTTCAGTGTGTTTTGGTTAGAGAGCAGATGAGAGCCTGGCTGGGGGACAAAGTGCTGCTCTGCCAGACAGTGACGAGAAGACCCTCAAACCATTTGTGAGGTGTTAACTGGACAATCAGACCCCAAGTGCAAAGACTAAATGTAAAATGCCAAGTTCAATAATTTGCTAAAATTACATTCTGTTGTTTTCAGTTTATTACCTGCTCAAACCTCATTTTTTAAGGGTCTAGGGCTTTGATCTTTAAAACCAAAAACCCCTTCAAAACATGAAGCTTTTCCTCATTTGTCTGAACAAGCCCCCAGAAGACGTGGGAGCGATGTGACCACCGGCTCCTGGTGCCCTCCCTAGAGAGCAGCGGGAGGCAGGTGAGCGGCTCCCTCCTTCCGTTAAGAGGCAGGTTACAACCGTTCCAGGGCAAATCAAAGAATTCTGTAAAAACCCGTGAAAACACGTCGGCGCTCCGGCCGCGGCCCTGCGACTGGCCCCAGTGCCACCGAGGGCACGGGGGAGCAGGCCCACATCGGGCCCTCCGCCACACAAACCCCTCTCGACCCACAGCGAACGCGACTCCCCGGGCCGGCTCCGCGCTCCTCAGGTACCGGCCCGCGCGGTAACGGGCCCGAAGCCACCATCCCTCCCCGCCCCGACACCCACCTCGGCAGGCGCGGGGGCCCGCACGGGGGGGCGGGCTCCGCCGCGAGCCGCCGGTGCCCGCGGGGAGGCCATGGCGGCCGCGCACCGGGAAGTGAGACGCGAGGAGATGAGCCGAATGGAGACGAGATGAGCCGCTAGGCGCCGCGCACGGTCCCCGCCGCCTCACAACCGCTTCCGGGGGACGCGGGGCAGGCCGGGAGGGGTGGCCCGGGGACCGCCGGGAGACGTGGGGCAGGCCGGGAGGGGTGGCCCGGGCGCGCTCGGCCCTGGCCGGCGGCGGCTGAGACGAAGCGGCAGCGGGTCGCGATGCTGCGGCGGAAGCCGACGCGGCTGGAACTGAAGCTGGACGACATTGAGGAGTTCGAGAGCATCCGGAAGGACCTGGAGGTGCGAGCGGGGCCGGCGGCGGCCGCCTCCGGGGGGATGGTTCCCCCCCGGCCGGGCGCGCCCTCACGCTGTCGCTGTGCCCCGTAGAGCCGCAAGAAGCAGCGGGAGGAGGCGGAGGTGGTGGCGGCCGGCGAGGAGGCGGCGGCCATCGCGCTGGGCGCCGAGCACAAGAGCCGGGAGCAGATCATCAACGACCGCATCGGCTACAAACCGCAGCCCAAGGCCGGTAGCCGCGCCGCGCACTTCGGCACCTTCGAGTTCTAGCGGCGGGGGCGGCCGCCCCCCGGGGACCGGCTGACCGGGGACCGGCTGACCGAGGACCGGCTCCCCCGGCTGACCGGCGCTCGGCGGCAGCCGGAAAGGCCCCGAGGCTGGCGGGACGAGCCATCCCGGCCTCGTTTTGTGATGTTTGTTTAGTTTGTTGTTGGTTTTTTTTAAGTTTGGTTAACACGCCCGTGAATGCCCCTTGGCCAAGTGTTTTGTTTTGAATAAATGTCTTTTTTAAAAAAAAACAACAAACAACAAAAAACCACAAGCTGCTTTAGGATGGCTGTGGAGACCGTGCAGATGGGGATGGAAACACCAAGACAAGGTGTTTTCTTCACCTGCATGTGCCCCGATGCAGCCAGGAAGTAAAACTGCCCCTGCAGCAGGGTCTTCTGGGGGGTTTCTTGATGTAGTAGCCTTAAAAATCGGGCCAATGCAACGTGTTTGTTTAAACCTCCAGCCCCACAGGTTGGTGACGCCACTGGGGAGTTGCTGGGGAGCATCTGATCCGTATTGTACCAGCCTGTGTGAATGCAGGTGCGGGTGCCACAGCTCTGGGTGTGACAGGCAGGGCTGCTGCCAGGCACCACTCTGGCCTTTCCTGAGGCCAGGGAAGAGCCTCCAGGTCTGTTAAAATCCCCTAGTCCCAACCATGTCACAGGGATGGCCATACAGCTGCTTGTCAGTGTTGCAGCTGGGATGTGGACTGGGCCCTCAGCAGGGATTGGCTGCAAACCTGGATAGAGTGGAACAGACTTGGAACAATATCCTGCGTTTTCTGACTGAGCAGTTTTTCCTTTACACTTCACACTTCCTTTACACTTCCATTCAGCCCCAGGGAGCGTGTTCCCCCAGCTCCACTGGTTTGTCACCCTGAGATGGAGCTTCAGGTGGCTGCTGGCAATGTTTATTCCTTGGATCAAAGGTCACCGACTATTTCTTTATAGATGGTGTCACAGAAAAAGCAGAAAGGTGGATCAATTCCTGACAGACCAGCCGGCATGTACTGGGATTGACAGCAGCGACCGGTGCCACCACCGGCTGCCTGGGCACGTAACGGAAGGTGAGACAGTGCAGAGCCCCAAAAAGGAGGAGTCTGGTGTGCAGCCAGGTGGCCTGAAGGAAGCAAGGTATAAAAACATGCAGTTTTTTTGGTGTTTCAGAAACTCTGCTCACTCCAGCTGGGGAAGGAGGCTGAGTAGGGGCCAGCACACCTGCAGGGAACTCAGAGATCTCTGCTCCTGCTGGGGCTGTGTTCTGCCACCTCCCAGCACAGCCAACAGGTGTATTTTTCAGTGTCTCGGGCAATGCTTCAAACCAGACTTGTTAAATTCATGCTTCATGTGTTGTAGGTGCATCAAATTCCAGGCCAGGGGAAATGCACATAACAATCTGGCCTAAAGCAGTGCTGCTGCTCCAGTCCAACACCACAAACTTAGCAGGGGTTGCTCTGCTATTCAGGCAGACAATGCTCCAAGACTGACAGGGAGACATCTTTAGGAGGTTCCAGACATCCTTTGGTTGCACAGGGATGAAAACCCAACCCAGCCCCTCATTTCTCTTGTACAGATGAACATAATCCAGAGTAAAACTCTGGGAGGGAGACAAATATTCACTGCTGCACAGGAGGCTCATTACTGCAGCTCCCTAGAACTGTTCTTCCACGTGTCCTATGTAAGGAGAGTTTCCACAAGTGAAATTCCCAAACTCAAATCCACCACAGTAAAATGCAATCTATTTTATTGGTTAATTATATACAGGGGATTCTTGACATTCACAGTAACATTAGACAAGTTACCTCCACAAAGAGCAAGAGTAAAACCAAAAATGACAGTCCACTGTAAACAGAACTAGAAATCCTGCTGGATTTGGTGGAACTGGCTCCAGACAAACTGAAAAGGCACTCGGAGAAAACCAACAATCCAGCTGATGAACACAGCCTGGATCCCTTGTGCACTTCTTCCAAGATGATAATCCAGAGGCACAGTGTGTGGAGACCAAACATCAGGGTACAAAGATGCAGGACATCACATTCCAAGTATGCTACACGTGTGTTGACAATTGACAACTTTCATTTACTCAAGTCTTGTAATCTTTAGAGTCTTCACCTCCCTCCAAGCTCTACGTAGAGTGAGTTTAGTGTTACCAGGACAACTCTACACAGAGCCAGCAGAAAGGCTGGGGCTGCACCCAAAGCAGTCAGAAGAAATCATGAATGGTGAGGCCAGGTTTTGCTCAGACTCTGGCACAGCAAACAGCAATCTGGGCCAACAAGGCGGCAGCATCTGGTGGACAGGGGGAGGCTGGCACACAGGGAGGTAGGTGACATCTCTGGATTGTCAACATTGAACCAAAAGAAAGCTTGGCCAGAGCTGGCAGGGAGACAGACTAGAAAGGTCCTGTTCTCAGATGTGCCTTGCTATGCCAAGGAGCTCAGAAGCAGAGAGAACCCACTTCTCCATCTTCTCTCCTTATCCACCTGCCCTTCAGACCTTCCCTCACACACCCCTCCACAAAGCCCAGCCCATTTCTTAACGGGTGCTGCCCAGTGCTCCAACCATCACCCTCACAGGCTGCTGGAATGTAGCTGGGCACTTGAGGGAACCTTGGGAGGCTTCTGCCCAGGTTCCTGCTCCCCAGCCAACCACTGCTAGGTGAGCACCACTTCCCTCTCTGCACACTGGAGAAAGCTGGATGCCCATTTCTGTGTCAGCGTGGGCAGGAGAAGATCCTCTGAAGACTGAAATTCTCATCCTCAGGGGGAAACAATTTCCAGGGCACAAATGCTACACATAGAATGAGGCAGAAAAGCTCACACGAGAACCGAATTTGTACAGTAAGAGCCACAGCTACCACCTGAGCCCCAGGTCATCCATCTCTGATCACTTGAATCAAAGGTGGCAAAAGGTGACAGCAACAAGATCAGGCCAAGCAGAGGTTCTATTTTTGAGAAAGACACAGCAAGAGGTATATGAAGAAACTGTTGTCATCATGCAAAGCCACTCGTGACTCTACCCTGTACCCAGACATCCCTGCCACAGCAACAAGCCCAGCTCCTTCAGGAGAATCGATCACAGCGGCGTGGGCAAGGTTGGCTCTGAACTCCTGCAGGGATCAAGCCCATGCAGCCTAAAGCTCTCAGAACAGCAGCAATCATCTCCAGCACTTCACTGCTTCAGCTTTTTCTAACAAGCCCTGTGATTTCCTCACAGCTCTCACACAGGGGTTGGAAGGGTCTGTTTTCTGTTCTCACAAAGAGACATGATTGCTTGAGGGCACAGAAGGTGGTTACCTTCATGACAGATGCAGAGAGGGCATCAGTGTGTCCTTCTGCAGCCTGTGACAGACACAACTTCCTTCAAAGACCAGACTGGGGAAGAGCTTTTCCTATCTCTCATCAGGAGTTGGCTAGAATTGTTCCATGAAAATAACTTTGCCTCTTTCATCAGATGCAAATCTGCTAGAGAAAGGAGCTCTTTAGAAGCCTGAGCCTGCTTTTAACTCCTCTCCTTTTATTCTGTATTTGCACTGCCCAAAGACAACAAGATGCCCAAATAAACACTTAGCATCAAGATGGTTGACTTTAGAGTTGCAATTCCAGATCCTGGCAGTGGCAATAACTGATTTCCCACTGCCTTTCAAAAAGGGTTTGTGACGAGTAGTACCTTTGGAGAAAACACTGCTACTGCATCTGCCCTGCTACTTTCATCTCAAAAGGATTCCCTGACATTGGTCCCACTCTGAAAGTGGTGCCTGTTTTCCCGTGCCCTTCTGAAAATTCCACCATCTTCCCCTTCAGCCAGTTACTGGCACAAACTGGGCATCCTGGGCTGGAAGGAAGACTCCAGCCTTGCCTCATACTCTGCACAACATTCCCTACAACACCAAGTGCTTTAGTAAGGAAGTGCTAAACCAAAACTGCTCCCTAGAAAACCAGAGCATGCTCTGGGCACCATGCATGCAGGAAGCTGTTCCTGCCTGTCACAGCCTGTCTTGCCTGTGAAATGTGCAGAGCTCAGCACTGAAGGGGAAGTTCTTTACTGCCCTACAACACTTGCCCACCACTGGCCTTGGTAACCCTTGCAACTCCACGCTAGCAAGGTCACAGCATAATGATTAAGACAAAGAGGAGTCATCTGGGTCAGGAATACTTTTTAATCAGCTCAAGCCCATCAGCTCCCAAATTTCACTTGAGAAAAGACTGAAGGCTGCTGTAGTCTTGTCTTTTCTTTCTTCTCTTCCCCAAATCTGTCCTTTACAGGAACATGGTTGTTTTAGTTCCTTCATCTCAACCAAGGAATGCCCTCTTCAGACATTTTAAACTTCAGTGTCACAAAGTCATTATTTAGCTCTTGCCTCATTTACAGAACTAGTTTTAGTGAACCCAGGACCTAGCTCTAGATCCATCCAGGTACAATTCAACATGAAGTAAATGCAGGTTCAACGGTTTATTTAAAATCTTTTTGCCCTGTAAATATGCAATTGTTGTCCTGTGTCTACTCAGTGTATTTCCATGATTGGGAAGTGAAAGGAGCCAAACCCAAACATTGTTCCATGAAGCTGAGTAGAGCTGCTGGATACTCAGATGATTAACAACACTGATCATGCTCTGAAGGGCTCAGAGGACAGACTTATCCAGACCCCCTGAAGCAGACAGGTCACATACTTATCTTGAAGTACTCCCTTGCCAGGACACCTGAGCGTGTCTGATGTGCAGCACCAAGTCTTCCTCAGAGGCTGAGTCCTTCTGCAACCAGAAGGCATCGTTGGCCCCAAAAGCCACAATGCCAGGGAGAGCTCCTCCCCTGGCACTATGTACATATTGAAGGAAAAAAAAAAAAAGTAAAATTAAAATAGTGATTCACACACACAGTCTCCATTGGCAACTCTGATCTTTAGCTACTGTTCATAGAACCCTCACAGATGAGCATCTACAATTTAAAAATCTTTGTTTGTTTGTTTTTTTAAAGAATAATTTCTACATTTCTGTCAGCCAACTAATTTCAATCACGGCATAATCTAAGAATAAAGCAGATCCTAGCCAAGAATGGCTACCATGGGGCCCTCAAGAGTCAGCCCTGCTGCCAGCCCGCAGCAAGGGCGAGCAGCACACCCCAGCTCCTCACATCCCTGCACCCCAGCTAGGAACTCGTGGTGAACTCCAGTTGATTTTCTTGGTATTGTTTCTCTTTCAGCTCAGGAATGATCCAGTCCTCGTGATGGCTGCACTTCAAGAGAGGCGTGGGGTGGAGAGGCTGCTGGGCAGCAGCCAGTGTTAATGGCAGTGCTCCGTGATGTCCACAACAACCGCCTTTTTCCAGCTGAAGAAGAAATAGCCCATCCCTGCCCCTGCTGCCACGGCTATGCAGAGGTACCCGTTGTAGGTCATGAAGATCAGCATGAGGAAGTAACTGACCACGACTTGAATGATGTGCAGTACAGTCTGCAGGAGGTGGGGGAAGCTCAGCATCTGCTGTCTGAGAAAACAAAACCCACAGAACAGTCAGCAGCCACGAGACACAGGCGGGAACACACACATCCCTGGAGAGGAAACAGCTCTGAGGCTGACAGGATGCCCAGGTGGGCATGAAATGGCAGAGAAGCAGGCTGGACATGGACTTCTGCATGCATTGGTCACTTGTAACTGTTCTTCCCCACAGAGCTGACTGATAACAAAGGAAACAAGCTACTTGCTGGGAGGACAAAACTTTTAGCTGAGAAACAGGCTTTTACAAGTTTGTTCTACCTGCACACCCAAGAAGCAGAACAGCTTTTCTGAGTAGGGGCTTTGACTGCCTGTCAGCAGAAGAATCCTAAGTATCTTCTGTCAGGGTCACTGGCTATAAAACCCAAATTCTGTTCTGGGGAACTCCCCAAATGTGTTCATTACTGCTCTGGAACAAAACCAAGCTTACCCAACTCCTTGCTGCCTTCCTGCTTTTGTCCCCCATCCAAAAAGGGCGGCCAAGTGACTCAAGCACAGAGCCCTCCACTGTCAAGCAGTGTCCCAGTCTGGAACCAATATACTTTGCAGAGAGTAACACTGGCTGCATAAAGTGTTTTCTGCCCCCATTTTCACCTCTGTCAGCTGCTGAAGAAATTTGTCTTAGAATGAAGTGGAATTCTTACCCAACAGTTTTGTGTGTCTCCATCAAGATCGTGCCATTGGGCCCTGGCACTGGCATGGAGTTGTAGCGAATGCTGACTTGGGATTTACGGAGCAGACACTCTCGGGCAATCTTAAGGCCTTCATAAAACATGGCCAGGAAGAAGACAGCCACAAAAGCACCAGCCATTTCTGACAAAAGAGGAAACATTATTGTGTCTGTGCCACGAAAGACGTTTGCTTCAAAACACGTCAGAAGAGACGCTGTGATTCAACAACTGCACAGGCTGTGGCTGGGCACTGTGTGCACGCATGGACAGGTGGTAAATGTGAATTTAATCCATATACAATTTGGAATTTGGCCCATGAAGTGAAACGAGCAATCACTTTTGCTAGCAAGATTGGTCAAATTCTCAAACGATACCAACATCTCCCTTTTTCTTTCACCCCACAGATGCCATTTAAAACAGACTCAACGCAGTGTGCCTGCACGTTCTTGGCAAGGTAATTCATTCCTGAAACATTGATCAATTGCAAACTTTTTGTTTGGACTGGACAAGACAGTTTTACTAACCTCCAGGAGTATTGATTATAAGTCCAGAAAACAGCAATGGCACATTCTCATAGCTGAAGTGGAAAGTCATTGCCTGCCCAAAACAAAGAACATCAAGATGAGCCTAAATAGCTCATCCTGAGCTGGAGCTCACAAGAAGATTTAGCAAAGGTTTTTGTACGTTGACAAGAACATAGATAATTTCAGTTGGTCACCAGATAGACTCAGAGAAACTCTTCAGTAAATCTAGTGTAACATACACAAGCTAAAGATGCTCTGTGTTCCAATTCTAGTGAGCAGCTCTTTTGGGCAGTGCCCTGGGCAGAATCATAGAATCCCAGACTGGTATGGGTTGGAAGAGACCTCATGGATCATCTAGAGCCAATCCCCCTGCACAGGCAGGGACACCTCCCACTAGACCAGGTTGCTCCAAGCCTGCCCTTGAACACTTCTAGGGATGGGGCTTCCACAACTTCCCTGGGCAACCTGGGTCAGTGTCTCACTGCCCCTGTAGTGAAGAATTTCCTCCTAATGTCTAATCTAAATCTCTGCTTTTCAAGTTTTGATCCATTCCCCTTGTCCTCTCGCTCCACACCCTTGTCCAAAGTCCCTCCCCAGCTTTCCTGGAGCCCCTTCAGGCACTGGAAGGTGCTCTAAGGTCTCCCTGGAGTCTTCTCTTCTCCAGGCTGAACACCCCTAACTCTCTCAGCCTGTCTCCAGAGCAGAGCTGCTCCAGCCCTTTGATCATCTTTGTGGCCTCCTCTGGCCTCCTTCACAGTACCTGCTACAGAAAAGTGCCTTCTCCTTCCTTTTGGAGCTCCTTTTCTCCTCAGCATCAGAAGCACTAGGGGATTGGGGATATCTCTGTGGAGCTCACCCTTGCCTCCTCCTGCCTACTCATAGGCTGGGCTACAGGGCCCTTTCTCCTCCCCACCTGGACCTCATGTAAGCTCACACAGACGAGGGCTTGTCCAGCTGAATCCTCTGGTCCCACCCCACACTGTACCAGTGGACTACTGCCTCCCTGCAGAACCTCCCAATACCCTGTGGGAAGTAGAGGTTTAAATACAGGTACAACAAGGAGTATTATATATAAACCAGGACTACAGGTGCCCCTGGGTCAAAATAAGAGCTCCTGAACCTGCACAGTGAACGCTGTGGGAAGGGGAGACACCAGTGATTGATGTTCCAACCACCTGGAGTTCAGATTATCTTTCCATCCAGGCAAATACACTGTAGTTTAGCACGTCTTGACCACAGCTGTGTACTGTGTTTTCACATGTAAGGTACTCATTGAGCTAGAGAAACTTCTCTTTAAACTCCCCTCATTGCTTAATTAAGGTTATTTGCTGAATATCACAATTATTATTAATTTCAGCATCCATAAGAACCAGCTGACATTCATTACCCCCAGAATAGCAATTATTATAAAACATATTTTAGAGAGTACTTCCATTTCTTTAATGAATTTAACATTTTTAGATTTAAAACAAAACCTACACAAACCAAAGAGCTCTACAGCCCAGTTCCATGAACCACAGCTTAAACAGAGCCTGTTACCTGGTGCAAGTGAGGAAAGGGAACGTGCATACATAAAAATGTGTTCAGTCTATGACATGAGATGCTGTACCTATTTGCTACCTTCCCTGACAGTTCTATGTGCAAGGTTAATTCAAAATCTGCAATTCATCAGAGTTTTCAGTTGCAGGGTAGGGCAGGGTCCTGTAACTATCCATTGAGCACTTGACACTTGAAAGAAATGGCATTTATATGGAATGTAACAGATCAGAGAATGCCAATATTCAGCAGTTAGGTTATATGAAGAGCTTCACAAGGACATCGGTGACAATGCTGGACTGCAAGTTCCACCAGTACTACTGGGCTTTGTTGAGAAAGGGGAAGGCTGCTCATGTCCTCTCTTCTCCTGCTATGATACTGTTTGCAATCTAAGCAGATGCAGTGATTCTTGATTCCTTCTTTGGGGCATGTGGCTGGCAGGCAAATTTTACCTGAAGGCTTGCAAAATACACTCCTCAGTATACTCTCATTTGAAATGGAAGTGCACTCTCCCTCTCCTCCTTTCAAACTAACCATAAAGAGTCATGTTTTAATAATCTGAAACTCACTCCAACAGTATTTAGAAAAAGAAGAAGAAGCTGAAGAAGTCCCTAGAACTGGCTACACACAGCGACACAGGTCCTGGAGCCATCTCCATGGAAACGCTGGCCAGGATCTCTGCAAACTTCAGCGATGCCAGCATGGACAAGTCTGAACTCATGTGATTAAATCAAAGCTAGCTTGAGCAGCAGGATTCAGGACCACCTAATGCCCATGTGGCAAAGAGCCCTGGTAGCACTTTGCTCCCCAAACCAAGTGTGTACTTGAAGTTCAGGAGGTAAAAGGCATGTGGGTTGGTCACCTGCAGGTCAGCACAATCCATCGTAGCAGCGCACAACCCTTTCGGTGCTGGTTAAGACTTTACCCAACACTAACACTCCTGGAGAACCCCATCCATCTCTTGCAGGAAAATGCTTACTTTGCATTTTTGCCTTCAGCTGGCTGGAGAACAGACCCTAGGCTGGCTGCTAGGTAAGGTTTTGCCTTAGATTCTCCAGCTCTGAAATACATTTCATGTTGCCTATCACCTCACGCGGCTCCTTCACCCCAGGAGATCCACAATGGAGTCTGGGTTTTAACTGGATTGATTCATGCCTTCCAAGGCTAAGTTCTGATTCTCAAGAGCAGAGTCTTTAAGATGACAAGTTACTCTGAACCACAGACAGGGAAAAGCTCTCTGGTTAATTATGACTTTTCCACTTACCATCATCATCATGTCAGATCCGTGCTCATGTCCTGGGGCTGCTGTTGAATGGTGATGTTCAGGAGCATGCGTGGGTAGCAACATGGAGCTGTTCATGGGGTGATCATGAGGCATCTGAGACATCTTTACTACAGAGATATTCCAAAAGGCACGTAGAAAAGTGGGACCCTGAAAAACAAACAAATGAAAAAATACTAAGAAGCCGTTCTCTAAACAGAAGATGGTTTCTCTGCTGCTACTGCAAGAGAAAATACTCTAAGCCCCTAAGCACTGCTGCCTCTGGATAAACTTCTGGAGCACCCTCGTAGTCATGCACTCTGACTACAGAGGTAACACAGCAAAGTGAGCAGGACAATTTAAAGGAGGTGTGTCCCTCTGAGCTTTACATCATCATATTGCTGCACCATCCTAAACATTCCTGCCAGAAAGGCAACTTAATCTGATTGAGGTAGCACATGGGGACAAGTGCTCAGCATAAAGAAACATTTCTTATCTGTAAGAGGAAAAAACCCAAGTCTCTTCTCAATTGCAGTCATGCAAAAGGCAAAAATATCTCAAGCCCCATTTTAAATTGCATATACTAAAGGATCAGATGACAATATTTCTCTTAATTGACAGTTCTGCATTTTATTGGGAACATGTTTAACGAAGAAATTACATTAGGTGGTACAAGGCCTGTTACCAGGCAAAGGTCTGCAATGGCCACAGGCAATCCAGTTTCATTTCCACGAGCTTCACATTGTCACATCTTCCCCTCTAATCACATTACACACAATGAGACAAACACTCCAAAGGCTGCCAGTCCAAACCCCTAATCTGGTTACTGCAAATCAGGTACATCTGGACACGCGACGTTAAAAATCAAAGTGCACCTCGTGGTTAGATGTGGACATGGCTTCTGCACCCCAGCACAGCCTGGGATGGAACCTGGGACAGATTCTGGTGTGAAATGAAGGCACCAGGTAGAAAGAGCAACAGGAGAGAAAACAACCTGGGAATACTAGTCAGTCCTGGGACAAGAGCATCTGTCAGCAGGACAGAGTCAGGCAAAGGCAACCCCAGCACAGCCCAGGTGAGACACCACTGAAGATCCCCAAGAACTGACACCGCTTGGCTAGATCCTGTCTGGAATACTGTGTGTCCTGCCAGTCCAGTGCTCAAGTACAACCAAGTGAAATAGAAACCAAACTGCAGACACTTTATAAAATTAAAAAAAAAAAAAAAATAGAGGACACACGTTTCCTTCCACATAAACCATCAGGAGTGTTTTCAACTGGGAAAACAAAGTGGGGTTTAAGCTAAAAGAAACAGGTATGAACATACTTAGATTGGAAAGGGGAAATGAAACTCTACAGGAGTTTTCTAAACTGAAAGCAGCACTAGCAAACAAAACTGATGGCAACCAGCTGATGGTGGAGCTGGTTCAGGTTGTAACAGTGACCTTACGACAGAGCTGTGCAGGAAACTCTGGTTGCCCAGGACACGACAAAACACGAGCCAGCAGTGTGCCCAGGTGGCCAAGAAGGCCAACAGCATCCTGGCCTGCATCAGGAATAGTGTGACCAGCAGGAGAAGGGAGGTGATGCTGCCCCTCTACTCAGCCTTGGTGAGGCTGCCCCGTGAGCCCTGTGTGCAGTTTGGGCACTGCAGGATAGGAAGGACATTGAGGTTCTGGAGAGGGTGCAGAGAAGGGCAACGAGGCTGATGAGGGGTCTGGAGAACAGGTCTTATGAGGAGAGGCTGAGGGAGCTGGGGCTGTTCAGCCTGGAGAAGAGGAGGCTGAGGGGAGACCTCATTGCTCTCTGCAACTCCCTGAAAGGAGGTTGTAGTGAGATGAGTGTTGGCCTCCTCTCCCTAGTGACCAGCGATGGGACAAGAGGAAATGGGGTCAGGTTGCCCCAGGGGAGGTTCAGATTGGATATTAGGAACAATTTGTTCACAGAAAGAGTGGTGAGGCCTTGGAACAGGTGGTGGAGGCATTGTCCCTGGAGGTGTTAAAAAAACAGGCAGACTTGGTGCTTCAGGAGATGGTTTAGTGGCTAGGGGTCATAGGGTGGATGGTTGGACTTGATGATCTTGAAGGTCTTTTCCAACCTTGATGATTCTATGAGCCAGAGCAGCCTTACAGAGCACCAGTGACAGGGGGTGAGCTCAAAAGGCTTTGGAGTTAAATTAAAGAGAGCAATGAGAGAAGTTAAAGATTTGGGGAAGATAAAGAAGCAAAGTCAGTAGCGCTGGCAACAAACTCAAGAGAAAGGATTAATACACCCAACAACCACTGGAATTAAGCAATGCAGGTAAGCACCTGCATGCACCCAAGGCAGTTGGTATAAGCTAAACCAGCAGCACACAGCCTGGGTATTTTCTGCATCCCTGTGCGGATGGAGTTTGAAGCCCATTTCTTATTGCATTAGACAACTTCACAATGATTCCCCTGGAATGATAACTTGTCATCTAATGGCACTGGCTAAAAGCAGAATGCATTCCCTGCCCATATTTCTGCTACAATTCTTTAGCTCACTATGCCCCCAATTAGTGCTTAAATATTAGTACCAGAAAACAGCTCAGGAAAGTGTTCAGGGGGAGGGAAAAAGAGACTAATGTGAGCAGCAGCTCACCTGACACAGCAAAGAATTTCCCCAGGCTTCCTGCAGAACAAATACTGATTTTCATACAGCGTGCCTTTGAAGAGGACACTGTCCCAGAGATGAAATGTTCAAGAGCCAAAACTGAAGTCCCCAAATACAAACACTTGGGTTAGGAATCCTCTGCCAAGACACACAACCTTCAAATTGTCTTTTGCAGAAGGGAAGGAAGAAGATCAGCCCAAGTGCTTTACAGCACGGGATCAAAGGTAAGTGTGCTGCAAGAGGAAAGGAGTCATGTAAGAACCTCCCCTCTCCCCCAGCCAAAACCTTGTCTCCTCCCTCCTCTTCTTTCAGCTGACTGGTACATTGCTTTTGCTCTGGATGCAACATTCTGGCTAGTGATTACTGCCCAATTAAATTACCTATTCATTTTAGGATTTCATGCTCCTGCCAAACTCTGCAGGTTCCAATAAGCTCCACAGAAGCCCTGGCTGTTTACCAGATTAAAAACTCCCTTTGTGGTTGAGTTGTGTCCCAACTTCTCACTAATTTACCATCACTGTTCTTCAGAAAGGGAGAAATAGTGGATGTGTTCTCTAGGTATTAACAGTTTATTAACAAACAACAAGGCCAAGTATTCACAAGTGGCTGCATGTGGATGGGCAGGGTCTTGGTACAGGTTAGGGAGAGCTTGATGCTCATCTGTGCACCTCCTTCCCACCCTGTTGTATTAGTGCTCCAATGCCAAATCCAACCTTACTGCTGTTACCCAACACAGAAAGACACTTTATGGGACCCTGAAAAGAACAGGCTATTAAGTAGAATACGAGGAAATAACCTAGACCAAGCCACTCCAGCAGTCCTTTGTGTTACTAGAGGTAACCAACACGTGGATAAATTTCTCTTTAAAAATAAATCACTTCCAGCGGAACACCCCAGTACAATCATTTTCTGAGGTACAACTTCAGAGGTCTCTACCTGTGCCTTGGTGTAAAAAACAGTATCTAGGGCAGCAGCAGCAACCAGTTAAGGGCTGCGTATGAAATGTTTCAAGCTGCAAATCTCTGGTTTGCTTGTGCAGACTCTCAGGAGACAAGCTGGCTGACACGGAGCTGTGCGTGTCACGAAAAGAAGGGAACTGTTTTTAACAAGTCCAGCTCCACACCTGGAAGAAAAAAATCCACACACACAAGTTTCTATTACAGCAAACTCTTTAAGTAGGTTTAGTCTTGTACAAACCCAGGACTTGAGCAGCAGGTGTTTTTGTCTGAGTGGGTGACTGCTGCCTGCTCCACATGTTTGCACAGATGGAAAGAGAGGCACTGGAGCAGATTCCTGAGCACGCCCAGCAGAGGGGAGCTGGAACAGCCCGTGGCTGCAGCAGGCTCAGGTATTTTTAGGCATGTGCACACCTGGAGGCCACAGACCTCACGGTGCACCTGCCTCGGTGCACTACATTTTTTTGTACTACTGCATAAGAAAGCAAACAGGGTGGGACAGGAGGGAGGACTGAGGACATTCCCTCCAGGGCTTGTTAGAGGAGCCCCAAGCCTTCATTTCACAACTCCTCAAATTCTTAAGGAAAACAGCAAGGCTCTGAGCCACACACAGGACTTCTCTTCCTTCACACCATCACCTTGGAGCAGGACCCAGCTCAGCACACAGGCAGGCTCTGTGAAGATAGAGGTTCCTGTCCCTTCCCTCCAGTGCCACCCTGGCAGCTCAGCCGGCCCAGCTGGTTTGGGGAGCTGTGCAGCCAGGAGCGGATCTGACAACAACAAACTGTTAGCTCAAGCTCAGCATTAAGACTTTCATGCTCCACCAACATTTAACCAGTGCTGCGTCACCTCACACACACAAGGAGGCCACGTACACAACTCCAGGGCACGGGGAAGGGGAGGAAAGACCTGACTGGATATCTTATGGCAGCACCCAGCAGAAACAATGGGTCAACGAGTCGGACCTGGGGAGATGCCAAACACAAAAGCTCATCTCAGGCAGGTCTCAGCCATAAGATGACTGCTGTTAACACAGCCTCCACCACAGTTTCCCAATCCATTGCTTCTGCCCTGGAAACAGTTAATTCAGCATCCTGCCACTCCACAGTAAATCACTGAGTTTTTCCTGGGGCAAACAGCCTTCCAAACCCCCAAGGGAGATACACCTTTTAATGCAGAAACACAGGACATGCAGAAACAGGACAGATTATGGGAAGGATCTACCAAGCTCCCAGAAAGTACTTTAAAAGTCAGCTCAGTCTGACACACAGAGTGCAAACAGAGCTTCCTTAAAGTCCCATTCCAAAATGAAGCACATTTCCAAATCAGAAGTCTGACAGGATTAACAACGGAGCGCTAAATCAATGCCCATTAGAGCAGCAAACTCCTCCCTTCAGAACAGTGCCTCATCTTCCCCATGCCAGCTCTGAAAAAAGCAAGAAAGAAAACTAATTCCAGTGGCTCTGCCCAAAAGAAGTGGAACCTTAAAAAACACCTCTTCAGTCTCCTTTACACTCGTGATTTATTCAAGGGAGACAGTGCTTGCTGCCATGGCCCAGCAGGCACACCGGCCATGCCAGTGGGGCTGGCTCCTGCACAGAAGCCTCCAAACTTCTGTCTCAACACAGCTGGAGTGGTTCCTACCTAGGGTCTCTCCACCAACATTTTTGGTAGAAAGATCAGGGTCGGGAGGTCCCTCTCCCGAAAAAGAAAAAAAAAAAAAGACCTGGTAAGATTTACTATGAATTAAAGCAAAAGCTCCTGAGAGAAATCCAAACAAAAAACAGATTAAAAACAGCAAGCTGGAAAGGCAAGGATCTCTTGCTTTGCATCTCATACCTCTCAGTCCTGCATGACACAAAGGAATGCTACATATAAAACACATAAGTAATGGAAAACGCAATAAAAAGTTATCAGTGCTCTACTTACACAGTCCAGCTGGCAGTCTGTTTGAGCTCCACTGGCTCTAAGCTTGTGGTCTCAAGCCCAATCCTTTTTTTGTTGTTTTTAAAGTGCTGTAAATGGAGGCAGGAGGGGAAGCAGGGAGCCTGCAGACACTACAGCACTGTTCACTGCCTCTAACTGTGGTCTCCTCTGAATGGTCTGAGCTGCTCATCATGAGACTTAAGCGCTGCTTCTAGTTTATTTAATTTTCTGGCCAACTTGACAACTTTAACTGCTTCCTTCCCAAATGGGTGGACTCTCTGTGACTCCTCCAGGATCCCAGGCTTAGCTCCAGAGCTGCTTAAAGGCACAGCTGAGGGACAGACCAGTTCAGCCTGGTCATTCTGCAGAAGTGTCCAGCAATGGCAGCCAGAGCCCTCCTGGGTCTATATATATAGACACTCTTTAGAGATATGAGGAACAAACAGATGGTTCTTCAATAAAGTAACATAACATGTTTACAGACACCAAAACTCCCCTCAGAGCTCTCTCAAGCAGCTTCAGCAACCTCAGGCTGGAACCCAGACGCACAAGGAGGGACTGTGATGTGCCCGGCACACCTCTTAATTGCACACCTCTGTTTTTCCCTTGCACAACTCCTGAAAAAGGAGCTCTTAGTGCTATATTAAGAATTTCAGGCATGTTTGCAAGGTCACAGCAGAACTGTGTGGCTTGGCCTGGTACTGTGTCACCACCTTAGAGTCCCAACTAAAAGCCTGTACCAGAAGTTTAAGGCTTCCTAAAAGCTCAACACACTACAAGGGGTGCAGATGAAAAGTAAGAAAGAGAAGGGAGCAGCTCTGGAGAGGAGCTCCAATACATTCTGAGGGTCAGGTTGTCAGGCTGCTTTAGTTTATTTCCTGGTTTTTGTCCATGACCAGAGAAGCTTGCAAATTGATTGAAGCCAGATGAGTGGAGTTAAGTGGAAAAACACATAGTTTGACAGAGGGCACATTCACCACCACCACCTGTAAGCACAGGGGATACAGCCAAGCTATTTACACAGAAATACAGGCTCCAGTTCATCTGGTTTCAGAAGCTTTAGAAGGAAAAAGACAGGTACTCTGGAGGATGTCCAGCTTGAGAGGCCAGAGGGTGGAGGGCAGGGAGTGGAGAACGATGGGCAAAAAAAGAGCTGAGCATCAAAAAAAGAGCAAAACAACATCGTGTGTTCAGCTTTGGAAGGGGACAATGTCTGGGCAGACTGTGACATGCAGAGATGGAGGCAGTCAGCAGGGACATTAGAAGAGAGACACAGCCAGGCTGGTGGCATGTAGAGACCAGCTCTTTGGCAGCAATCATGTACAATACAGGCAGGAGAAGGGGCTTTTAAAAATAACCTACAGGGCTGTTAGTTTTTCATGAGGAAAGGAAGCCACACAGGAGAACTGTTCCTCCCTCATCACCTCCATCAAGGATCCCAGGCTGGAACCATTACAGGCCAGTCGTGGATTCAAAGGTGACAGCAGAGAACCTGGCACATCAACACTGCTCCGTTGTTCACGAGCTGTGCCCACCACTGAGACAGGCACTTTAAGGTGACCTGAGCAAGGCTGGACATGGGGAGAGAGAGGAGCAAGGCCTCATGCCACCCACACAACAGGTTTGGGGGTGGAGGATTAAGGCAGAGTTCAGTCAGGTTCTCCACAGCACAGCCAGATCACCTGGCTGGGGCCAATAATCACACTCTGGGAGTACCTGCCACTGCCTCAGTGCCTGGGGGGGCTCACAGGGGGTCTGTGGGGCTTTGCAGAGATCACAACAAAGCCCTGCCAAGTGGAGACGTTTTGCTGTTTTTTTCACTCATCTGAGCTGCAAACCTCTATCCTTCAGGCTGCCACTGTTTCCTTATTTTATTCTTACCAAATAATAGAATCATAGAATGGTTTGGGTTGGAAGGGACCTTTTAAAGATCATCTAGATCCAAACCCCCTGTTTCTTTCCTGCATTCCACATGTTTGTCCCTCTCATTATAGGGCTGCTCTGTCCCCAGGAGACAGGCTGGACCCTCCTCATGAAACTATCCCATCACACTCATGGACACAGCAGAAAAATAAAAAAGGGGTCCCACTTCAGGCTATGGGTTCCAGTTGAGATGCTGGCTCACACAGGCTTCCTGGAGTTGAACATTATTTGGCAGCTTGGCACAGTTATATGTATTACTCAACTTTTAATTAAAATGAGGATTAAAATAAATTGATAAAGTATCAGCATTGGTTCAACCCTTAAGGTCCTGTCCTTCGCTTTGAACCAAAGGAACACTCAGCTACACAACTAAGGCAAAGCTGGTCACATTCCCTTAGCACAATCGTTTCTAGAGGAGGGGCCAGAGCTCTTCCTCTCAGCATGGCTTCAATCACGTCCCTTTGATGGAGTTTATTTTCATAGCAAACTTGTCTGGTCACCTTCTGTTAGAGACCCTGCTTGATCTGCTTCCCTAGAAGAGGAAGGTCATTCCTAATCTTCCAGCTTCTGCAGACTCCTCAGGAAATCTCTACATCTTTGAACAAGAAAAAAAAAACCCACAACTAAGGACAGACTGTTCTTTAAGGGACAATGCACTGAGCTTCATGAAGTGATGCCAGCCCATGTCATCACCAACAGGCCCAATGAAGTGAAAGGCAGCAGAAAACAATCCTGCAGAGCAGAAAACCTAAGACTGTAAGACTGGCAACACTGGAGGAAAGGCTGAGAAATGCTGGCAAGAGATGTGCAGATGAGGAAAATAATGGTGAGTTAGGTAGGTGAGCAACAGACAGGCTCCTCTGCAGACAAGCTGTTTGCTCAGCCATACTGAGACTACAGGAGATGGAAAAGCAATAAATGAAGGATACTCCTGAGAAGCACAGCAAAACTGAGGTGTCCTTGCCAAGGTTTTCCTGCTGTAACCTTGTTTCTGCTAAGGAAGTCTGACACAGCCCAGGTTTGAGCACCTGGAACACACACAAAGCTTTGCATTGAGATCCAAGAATGATCCCCTGTCTCACAAAGGGTTCCAAACTCCATCAAACTACAACCTGGCAGTTAGACTAGATGATTGCTGTAGGTCTCTTCCAACTTAACTACCCTACCCCATCCTATCCTACCTTACAACACCTCTGCGTGTGCTGGCCACCTCTCAATCCTTGCCTCAATAGAGCAGGTAAGAAGACTTCCACAAAGACCACATCAACCTTTAGCAAGAAGTGACAGAACCAATGCTGTCACTCCTCTGTCTTTTTCTCACAAACTCTAAGTCAGCAATGCAGGGGGGGCTACATCAGCCCAGGAATCAGTGGAAATACCCCCCATCTACAAGAGAATCCTGGACACATTCCCACACAGACACAGAAACCTGCAATCAGAGACCAATCCATGTCTCCAACTGTTGGGTCAAATCTGGGGGTAACCACCTACACCTTGGCAGGACATGAGACAGTAACACCATCTCTTCAGCACAACAGCTACAAGCTGCTTCTACACAGTGCTAAAAGTGAAAATGTTTTTGGAGGTTTGCACCAGGCTTTGGGGCTCAGAGAACAGCAGTGGGTAACCTGACTAGATCATTTTCATGCCATTGCAAATACAACAGAGGCCTTGCCCTGACAAATGCAGGATGGGAGGAACAGCAGAACACTGGGAATGACACCAGAATGGGATCTGGCAGCTCTGGTGAACACCACAAAATGCAGCCCAGTGCTTGTCTGTTCTGCAGGCTCTGCAGAGCACAGATCTGTCACAGAAGTGTGGCTCAAGGTGATTTTTGGGTGATGACAGTTGCTGAACTGTGCCTGTGTGCCTCTTGTCCACAGAAAGGACAGCCAGGCAGAACATAGCAAACAAGTTTTGGAGAAACAGATGTCAAAAATGATGTGAACTGAAGTATTCCACTACACCAGCAATAACCTGCTACCATATTGATAAAAAAACAAGGACTTTCAAGTAAGTGAGCCCAAATTAACCTGAGGTCCCCAGTGGGACACTTCTAAAGGGTCTGAGCACATTCCACCCTTGGCCATCTTTGACAGCCCCAGCCAGGGTGACTATTATAAGCTGAGCAAATCAAAAGTGCAGTTCAGGGAACAAAGCACAGCTCGCTTGGCTGCCAGCCACCCACCCACTGACCAGAAGCAGAAGGCCAGGAACAGACACACAACTGCAAGTTGGTTTTTTTACTGCTAACAAATGTCAATATAAACACTGTAGTCAGTATTCAGAAAGGTGAGATCTTCCATCAGCAGACAGTGAACTCGAACAGTGACAGAGGTGGTACCAGTCTAAAGGCAATTAGGATCTCTTCAGTGGTTCAAAGTCTGCCTGTTCATCTCTGAGTGTCACAAAATCTGCCCCTTTTTCTCGTTACTGCTCCAGCTCCAACAGAACAGCCCCCACCTCCAGCCAGCTCTTCTAGCTGGGCACAGAAAACAAGGACGTGCAAGTCTCATGTCAGTGCCAAAGGCTGAGCAGATCAGTTCTGGGACTTGTGCACTCAGAAGGACTGACATGCTCAAGCCCATCACAAGCACAATTTCTTCCATTCTGTACACATGCACTATTTCTCCCCTCCCTGTTTTCATTTCTCTATTTCTTCCACCACTAGTCAATCAGATCCTGCATTTGCTCTGCACTGTTTGTTGTTCTCCTTTCTGTCCAGCCAGATGAGTCACTCATCCCCCTTTTCTGACACCCAAGAGCACAAAAGCTTCCGGAAAGCAGCAGAACTGAGGCACCTCAGGAAATGCAAGACCTGAGAAGTGAATGCCAGTCCCACAGCCCTCAAAGCAGAGAAGATGCTGTAGAAAAGCTGACTCAAGGACTCATCTGGAGAGAAAAATCATAGAATCATAGAATCCTAGAGGTTGGAAGGGACCTCGAAAGATCATCTAGTCCAACCCCCCTGCCAGAGCAGGGTCACCTAGAGCACATCACACAGGAACGCATCCAGGCGGGTTTTGAATGTCTCCAGTGAAGGAGACTCCACAACCTCCCTGGGCAGCCTGTTCCAGTGCTCTGTCACTCTCACAGTAAAAAAATTTTTTCGGATATTCACCTTGAACCTCCTATGCTCCAATTTGCACCCATTACCCCTTGTCCTATCACTGGTCATCACTGAGAAAAGCTTAACTCCATCTCTCTGACACTCACCCCTTACATAAAAATGTGGCATCAGAGATGCCAGTACTGACAGAGGATGCTACATCACAATTTCTTCATAAAACATCCCGCTAAAGGGCTCCTACAAGAGCATGTCAGACACCAACATTCCTTATAGCCAATGCCAGTGTGGACTTGGAGCCAGTACTAACATGTTTCCATCAACAGGAATTCCCAGGAAGCATCTACAGAAGAACCTCTTCAGCAGTCCCTGTGCATATCAAAGACTTCTGAAGCAATTCCCCCAGGACCACAGTCTGGCAGGACACTTTATTCCAGCTTCATCTCTCTCTCTCAGAGCATCAAGGGTATGAAACAGTGACACAGCAATACACACACATGTCACCAATCACTGAGAATTCAGGGAGGAGAAACCCGAAGACCCCCCCTTCCCCCAGGGACCATGCTGTGTTTAAGCAGAGATAAAGCAGAATGGCTTAAATCCCAGTGGCTTAACAGGGATTTTGGGATGCCAGAATAGCAGAGTGCAACCTGCTTACCATGCACAACGTTGGGTCAGGAATCACCCAAGGACCCCCTTGCCAAAAACCACCCAGTGCTTGCTGGTCAGCTGAAGAAAGCTGCCCAGGCCTCCTTCTTACCCGTGGAGAGAAATGGGACAGCAGCAGGGAAGAGGAGACACAAAGAAGTGCCACATGAGCCATATTTTCCAAGATTACATAACTTCTTGAACAAATAAGATATTTCCTTATCCTCAGCAGCAGTTTCTGCAGAGATGTTACACAACAGAGCACAGGAACCAGGGAGCTGTGATCCATATGGCCAGAGAGCAGGACACATCCCACTGTTTCATCATATGCTGAGGAACAAGTGGGACAGAGTCTTGCAATACTCTTCAAGAACTTTTTAATCCAAAAAACGATTCATATGTGGAACTGTATCTTAGACAACTTCTGCTTCCTTAGAAAACCCAGGCCTAGTAAAGAATTTATCTTCTTATTTTTTATGCTCTAATCAAGAACAGCTCCTAGCGTACCTTCTACCTACAACAGACTTTTTTTAAATGAAGGGAAAACTTAAGTATTAAAATGAAAAAAAACCCTTTTGCACACAAGGTTCACCATCGTGCTACTAATCCATCATCCAGATTCCTGCAGGTTCACACAACCTGCAACACTGGAAAGGAGGTTGGAGTGAGGAGGGGGGTCGGTCTCTTCTCCCAAGGAACAAGTGATGGAATCAGAGGAAATGGCCTCAAGTTGTGCCAGGGGAGGTCTAGATTGGATATTAGGAACAATTTCTTCATGGAAGGGGTTGTCAGGCTGCCCAGGGCAGTGGTGGAGTCCCCATCCCTGGAGAGATTTCAAAGCCATGTAGATGTGGTGCTGAGGGACATGGTTTAGTGGTGGCCTTGGCAGTGCTGGGTGAACGGTTGGACTCGATGGTCTTAAAGGTGTCTTCCAACCAGAATGAGTCTATGGTTCTATGTATGAAAAGAAACCACCCTGTCTCACACAAGAAGTGTCTCTGTCCAGAGAGCAAGGAGCTGTATTATTTTGGGACCACTCAGTGGCCACATCCAGAAGCATTCCATGTATCAGGAACACTGGGTATGTCAGGATGCAAGACAGGGTACTACTTGCAGGTTAATATCTGAAAAACCATTGCTACATGGTTTGCTGACATGGGAAGGACACACACCAGGCTAAACAGTTTGAACAGCTCTGCCCAGGTTTATTTATAATGGTGCCTCCCAGCCTTAAGCCCTGGAAGATTGTAAAACAGTCTCAGGAGACACAAAATGAAACCAGGAGTCAGCAAGTGCATTCCCAACTAAGCAAGCAGAAGTTTCCTCAGCTGTAAAAATGCAATGTGACTCAGTGTGCTCTAAAAGTGCATCACCTGGCCTGTAATGCAGGTGCAGGATTACAGGTGCTATCTAGCAACATCATAAATACCTTTGTCTCATGTAGATAAAACTAATGCTGAGGGTAATAAAATGGATGGCATCGGCTTTTTACAGGCCTCATAAAAGAGAGCCTAAAGTCCACCAACACAGGTGATTCAGAAGACTTGCAGAAGATTCCCAGATCCCAGAGCCTAAAGTCCACCAACACAGGTGATTCAGAAGACTTGCAGAAGACTCCCAGATCCCATTCTGCTTGCCCTTGTTCCACATGTCACCACAAGAGAACTTGTGGCTCTGTGTCAGTCACAGAGCGGTTGAGGTTTAGGAGATTTCCTGAGGTCATCTAGTGCAACTTCCTGGCTCAAGAAGACTCAGGTGGAACAGGCTGCCGTCAGCACCCTATAACCTCCTGAGCAGGACGACTGCACATGTGGTTTTGACAACCTGTACAAGTCAAGGACTTATTAGTTCTTGCAGAGATGGCGAGGAGCTGCTCTGTCATTTACAGACCCAAATGCAGACAATGCAGCTGAACTAAAATGGTTCTGTTCTTGAACTTCCAGAGGAACCTTCCCTCCAGTGAACTCAACCAATGCCTGAGGCACTGCAGTGGTAACAAAGAGGGTTTTAAGTTAACAGATCAGCTGGTAACAACCTCACCTTTTACACCGACCTGCACGTGCACAAATCAAGCTCATTTTTCCCCTCTGGCGGTTTTTCAACATCATAACCAGGCTTAGCCCAGAAAAGACACCATTTGTACTAGCTCTGAACTGACTTTTTGGTATGTTCTGAGAATCTGGACAAAAAAAACCACCCTCCAGAACTCCTTGTTAATTAAGTTTTAGGAATCCATTCCACACACTTATGATATGAGAAGTTAAGCAGGTCACATCCATCTTTCTGTGTCCAGTAGTTTCCAGAACGTATGAAAGCTTCCTTGATTAACAATCACATTTCACTCCTTTCTTTTCATGGTTAAGTAGTTGTTTGTCTACAATTACTCCATAGATGCATGTCCATGGGCAGATGCAGGATTTTAAGGTGGCCACTCAACCATTCACCTTCCCTGGAGCTGTCATGTTCCAGCCTGTGCCAGACATTGCTGCAATAGCCACACGTTGATGTCAGTTCCCATGGGAACGTGCTGGGACTTCCCACTCCTACTCTGGCGTGTCAGGGTCACCTTTTAAATGTAGGCTTTGCACCAAAGACCTCATAGTCTGCAAGACTGACTTTTAGGAAAATACCTATGTTTTCCCTGTTGGCAGAAGGGAGATGAAAGCACGTTCATTTCATTTTGCGTCACCATCTACGACTCTCCTTCAAAACAAAAGCTTGTTCCACCACAGCCAATAATCAAATTCCTTTGTACTTCAATTGTTCCAAACACCTGTTGTTTTGAGAAGCCTGAAGCTGTTTCTGAGCAAAATGCAAAGTAGAACAGAAGTCATCATCAGCAAAATCCACTCCACTGTGTTTTTAGTTGGCCCAGGAATGTTTCAGCAGATGGTTAAGACCATCACCAGAGGCACTTTCCTTCTCTTGCTCCATGATCTCAAATAACAGCAAGAGGATGGATCATGTGACATACAAATGGCTTCCAGGCAGCAGCACAAAGACTTGGAAGAGTTTGGAGAACAAAGTCATAGCCCTAGTCCATAGAACAGAGCAACTCTATGTTTGCACTTTGGGAAATGCAAAAACACAATCCCACCTTCACTCTTTGTCAACTCAGCAAGGTAGATGTCCTGCAATATCAAGAAGAGGGAAGGACAATCAAACCGAGCCATCCTCTGGGAAGGAATCTGCCTTTGGAAGAGCTTTGTCTCATGGCACTCTTCTGACAGGACTACCTCTAGGGCATGGAAAGCTACAACAATTAGTGACCAACAAGGTTTTTTATTTTAATTATGAGTGGTAATAAACCCCTCTGGAAAAAGCTTTGAAAGCTGCCTTTTTCATCAAGCTTTCAAACCCTGGGACTGCCATCGAGCTGTTAATCCAAAGCAGAAATGATTCCAAGTTAAAAAAAATCTGAGTACTTACTATCCCAGAGACAGGTTTTCCATCTACTGCCTCCAGGAGAGCAGTCTTCTCCAAACAGACAACAAGTCTGAGACAGATCAAAGTTTCTAAACTTCCAGCTAATGCTGACGAGCAGAACGCCCATCGTTATCGATATCAAAGGCTAATCATTAACTACTGCTCGGATTTAGCTGTGATCACTTTTACTCCCCTTCAAGCCAATCTATTGCCTGACCTGCAGCCCATTTCAAACCAGAGCCATGACTTGCTATATGGTCAGTGGGAAATACACTCAGCTCCCCTTAGCTGTGCACAATGGGGGTAAGGACTGAACCAGCAGGGACTGCTGCTGCATTCTACTTGGGGTGAAACCATCCCTCACAAAATGGCAACGATCCGTTCTGTTATAGCCAAAGACTTCCTATGACCCAAAATAAATATTGACTGCTTGGGTTTTGCAGCCCACTGAAGCCTTAAGCCAGTGATGTCAGGACCAGCCCAAGGACTGAGATGCTCACAGAAAGCTCCACATCATAGTAAAAGTAACTCCTAAGTCCTCCTCACAAGACCTTTGCAGAAATGCAAAGAGATTAGGTTGGACATTAGAAAGGGATTCTTCACCCAGAGGGTGGTGGAGCACTGGAATGGGCTCCCCAGGGAAGCAGTAATGGCACCAACCCTGACAATATTCAAGAAACATTTGGACAACACCCTCAGGGACATGGTACGAACCTTGGGGTTGTCCTGTTCTGGGCTGGGAGTTGGACTTGGGGATCCAGGCTGTCTGAGGAGGTGGTTGAGCCACCATCCCTGGAGACATCTAAAAAGACAGATGTGGTGCCAGGGAACAGGGTTTGGTGGTGGATGTGGCAGAGCTAGGGTAGTGGTTGGACTTGATGATCTTGAAGGTCTTTTCCAACCAGAATGATGATACTATGATACTATGAGATCTTGGAACTCCCTGACCAGATTAAATGTGTAGCAGAGATTACTTTGAAACACATCACACAACACATTTCAAACATTCTCTATTAGAGCAATGAGTGGTTTGCTTGCTTGTGGCTATTGTAACAAAGCAACCTTATTTTTCTTTACTATCTACCCCATAAGGAAGAAATGTAACATTTCCAAAGCTATAGGCCAGTTTTTAGAAGCTTGAGGGAATGGTAAAAATGGTAAAAAATAACAAGGCAGATATATAATAAATTGTGCAGAAATTCATCAACAATGTGTACAAGACAAATCCTGTCAGGGTAGCTGATTCTCTGACCCCTCTGACCAGAAAGCTGGCACCAGCGATTGCCATGGAACAAAAAATGTGATGAAGGAGAAAAGTGCAAGAAGTCTGGGGGTTCTGTGCTCTGCAGTGCAAGTGCCCTCGTGGCAGGGACAGTGGTTTCGTGTGAGATCAAAAGCAAGAGTTGCACAAAAAGGGATCAACTGACAAGCAGTGCACATGACCCTCCCATCGTGATGTACTGGAGGGTTTTACTTAAAGAATTCAGCAAATTAAGGAAAGTCATGCTACTGCCAAAAGGTTCTAAACTATTATGTCTTACCAAAGTCAGAATAAAGTCAGAATGTTAGGTTTTACTAACTATATAGCAGGATATCTTATAGCCAAGGATACTGCTCTGTGTTTATGTCCTGTATGAAGAGAGCAGCACAAAAATGGCTTTACAAGTACAACCAAACCTGTAGCAGGAACATGAGGGCAGCTGTAAAACTTCCAACTATCTTCCTTTTAAATAGTTTAGGCTCCAGCTTGACAATATCTGTAACATTTTTCCTCCAGCATGCTTCAGTCTCACCTTACACCACCTTAGGCATTAAGGTTCAGTATGTCCTTGTGAGATAATGTCTTATCCCAAGTTAATGGAAGGCATCAAAGCCAACGGTAACTTGATTTGTGTAAGACTCTCCTGGCAGAGAACCCAGAAATCATGACTCAGTCTCTTGTCAAATCCATTAGACCTGAAGCTCAGACAAACAAGGGGACCATAAAAGAGGCGACTGAAAAAACCTGACCAACACTGTCCATTGCTTTTCACTTCCCACAGTAGTCCAAGGCTGGGCGTGTTCCTCAGGAGCTTCTGCTCCTACTTCCCCAATCACTTTGATGTACACGGCTTGACTCATGGTCTCAGAAACTCTCATGGTATCTCTCTGCCCTCCCAGGGAGCTCTGCACTGCCAGCAGCTGCTGGGGTCACTTCCCCAGGCCTGGAGCAGAATGAACAGGGATGGTCTGCCTGCTGGGAGCCTTGGCTCTGAGTCTGCTCCACGTTTGTGTTTTTCTTACCCAGCAAAGGATGCAAGCTTGGAAATGCTGTCAAGCTGTGACAACACACTGTCAAGTCTCTTTAGTACAACGCCTTCCAGAGCAGGAAAAGTTAAGTGAGGCACTAACTGATTAATCAGATCCCTGGCTCACAGCAGCCTCTGGACATGGTTGGAGGAGCCCAGCCAGGAGCTGCCAGGAGCTGCCAAGCTGCACCGCACACGGGGCCGGGCACAGCCCGCTCTGGACAGTGCAGGGCTGCTCCCGTGTTCCCAGGCAGGGGGAATGTTCACCATGGGAAAGGAATCAGACAAGGAGCAGACTGGGACACAAGGATGAGCATCTCCATCAGGAGGCTGAAGGCTTTCAAAGTGCTGCTTTTCCAAGCTCAGGACGGAGCAGGCTAGCCAGCTGGGTAACAAGCATTAGCTTGTCAGCTCAGCGTTGCGCTGCACCGTGCAGGTGGCCTTGAAGGAAAGCACTTTTTAATCCTACAGATCCAAGTGCAATTAAATTATCTCCAATGTGACAAAAAGCCTGAAAGTGTATTTACCACACACACTCCTTGCCCCAAGAAGAGATGAGTTAAGTGTTTAAAAAAGATTTTTAAAAAAGCCAGCTGTCAAGCTTCTTCTTAGCCAGGTTGGCCAAAAGATCAGCTAAATGTCTCACAAAGCTCATATTCCAAGCTCATGTACCTTCATCAGAGGAATGACTGGAATCCTTGATAACTAATGAGCATATGTGGGAAAAGAAGACTTTGTTAAAGGGTAGTAGCACTCCCAAAGTCTCAGGAGAGAACTCAGTGCACTCACTCTTATTTCAGGACAGATTCTCCTTGCTCTCTCTCAGCTTCTCAGGCTCAGCCCCAGGGTGTGCTGAGCATCCAGTGAGAACAGAAGATGCTCCATCACTTCCAACATTCTGGCCCGTGATCCAGAGCTACCACAGTCTGCTCTATTAATTTAGATCAACATTAGAGGGAGCAGATTATATGCATGTACAATTTTTTAAACATTTATAAATTACATTCACACCTGTGGTATGACGACAGCCGTGGGCTTTTCTAAAATCCAATATGTGCAGGGTGGAAGAGCAAAAATAAAAGCTTAAAATAGTTTCCACAAGTGTTCTAGCTGGCAATCATGGCTGTTCAAATGCCACTGGGGACCAACAGGACCCTTGCAGATATGAACTGGTGAGACAGAAGGAAGAACAGACGTTCAGAAACCTATGTTAGGAAGATGGCATGAAAGATTGTAGAAACAGAGAAGGACAAAAAGGAGGGATTTCATCACAGCCTCCTGCTTCTAGATCAGCTTCTAAACCAGAAAAGTCTAATTCCAGGACCAACAAATGAAAAGCTTTAGAAAGTCCATTTGTAGTGCAGCAAAATAGGAGTTTAATTTGCTTACAATAACTAGTCCCATTATTCTCTGAATTAGCAGATTCCAGCTTTCAGCTGGAAAAAAGGTTAGTGAAAAAAAACCACCGGTCTCAAGTTCCCCAAGACTTGATTTGGAACATTTCCAGCAAATGAGATTGAAACAAAAGGCAAAGAAGTAGATTAACTAAGATTGGATTTCCCACAGAAAAACAACATAAACTAGATGGACACTTTTTTATCCTTCCCTAAGAAAATATTGCCAAGACTCCCAGTGATTTCCTGGAGCAGTTAATGCTGGCAGTTTGCTCCAGCTCAACTTGACAAAACTCTGATGGAGATGACTGCACCTGCCAGGTGACCTTCAGCCAAGGGTGGAGAAGGCAGGTCTGCAGAGGCATGAGATCTTCCTGCTGGGTAGAGGGGTCTTTGCAGCAAATACAGAAACCAAAAAGGAAAGGAGAAAATATTACATTTTGGTTCAAAAGACAAAAAGTTCTGTCTTCTCTCTGGCCTCATGTCTGACTGGAAGACAAGACAGCTGAAAGGAAGGTCCTGAGGGCGCTGACTCAAAACCCACCATGTGGATAGGACAGATCTTCTGATCTTTTAAGATCAGTGTTCTCAGCACCTTCCCCTCTCAAGCATTAACTTTCTGTCTGGGGACACAGTGTCTCACTAATCCAAAACCTGAAGTTACACTGTAAAGGGGCAAGTGAGAGAAGAACCCTCCCAAACTTCTATTCTAAAAAGAAAAAAAAAACCACAAACCTTCTTGTCCTCCCACCACTGCAAGTCAAAGTGGGACTGCACCTTAAAAAAACTAAAAAAGCAAACATGCAAAAGTGACCTGGAAAGCTTATTTCATTCCTTCTCTCTTCTGGCAGAACTTATTCTAATTTTCAGCCCAGTTAAAAAGCTGCTCTAGCTTAGAAATCTGATATGAAATCAAAATAATTCTCTGTAACTTCCAACAAGCAGCAAAAAAATCTCTGTAAAAAGCAGCCATACAAAACTTCTTAGCTCTCAATATGAAGTAGTGTGGGAGCCTGCAACTCCTGCTAGTTTTATTGTTTTCAGTCCTTTTTGGGGTTTTTTTGGTGTGTTTTTGGTGGAGGGGACTGAGTGGAAGAAGAAAAAACCTGCTCAGAGCAAAAATGTTTTTGTTTGTAGCAAAAAGCACCACTTCAATTCTGTATGGTGCAGCAGGGCAGTCACAGGCAGCTTCCCCAACACCCCCCAGTGAGGAAGCCAACCTGCATTTCAAGTGCAATATTCACACATGATTTCCAGTGCCCCCTTTTTAAGGAAGGATGGGAACAAAAAGTGATTCATAATCCAAAGCTTGATGAAGCCTCAGGAAATATGACCTCATAAATTATATGAACTGGGATCCTCAAGTCGAATGCTCACTTATGCTATAAAGTCACATATTGTTACTCATGAAAAATACTGCAAAAGCTTTATTTACCTCAGGCTCAAGCAGAGGCAAGTTAAGATCAAACAGATCTTAATTTAATAAATGCTTGTGAAGAGAGTTCAATCCACCTTTGCACAGAATGCCATGCTACTAAGCATTTTGAAACTTGGAATTCAAGCACAAGCAGGAAAAATTGGTCTATGACTGGGAACACGTGTGGAGCCACAAACCCACTGCAAACTCCAACGGAGAAGAGATGAACAAAGCTAACATGAGGAACAACTTCTTACTGTGAGGCTGGTGGAGCCCTAGGACAGGCTGCCCAGAGAGGTTGTGGAGTCTCCTTCTCTGGAGACTTTCAAGACCTGTCAGGATGTGTTCCTGCTGCAGCAGGGGGGTTGGACTCGATGATCTTCAGAGGTCCCTTCCAAGCCCTGTGATTCTATGAAAAAAATGAAGCAGGGTAAGACAGGGCTGAGATGTAATGCTTGCCCTGGTGGGGCAGCTCATACTCCTGCCACTGCACCCACATCGAGCTTTGCCAGTGCTGAATTTTCACTAAGAGGTTGTTCACAGGGTGGGAATCCTTGGTTGTACCAGAACTGCAAAGTTTCTGCTTCCAACAGTCCCAGTTACACTGTGTACTAAAAACAACCAAAAAAAGTTGGGTGCAGACATCCCATAACCTGTACCTCAAAAAGCCTAAATTCAAGTTAGCCATATAGGTCTTCACTGCTTAAGAAACAGATCTTGAGGGCTAATGATAGAAATATAGAAGGAGGCAAAGCAACAAACTACTTCTTCATCTAAGGAGCCCAAGAACCACTTCTCCTATTTTAGTTCCTGCCCACCTGCCGTGTCAAGATAGGGACAAGCTGCTCCCGTTAGGAATTTACTTCAAATTATTGTAACGCTATTGTGTATGTGCATTTTTGTGTGTTTTTTTTAAACAGAAACAAGGCTTTTGACCCTTTTCAGGTTTCATTCTGAAATAATGACACATTCTGCAACGAAAAAAGCTACTTAATCCTCCCCCTGGTCTGTTCCCTTTAGAACTGAAATCCCAGATTTCCCAATCATGCCATATTGTCTCAATAAAACTCCCAAATTACTGCAAATAAATGCACTGCTGCAACTTCCTGCTAAGACTCAAATATCTTAAAAGTAACTATTATTACAAATCCAGCCAGTGCCAGAAAACATCCAAAGCTGGGGAATTATTCAACCCTTATTGCTGTTTTGCTCTCTCCCACGTTCAGTTTTGCTGCATTTCAACATCACCCAGTTCTGAAGTGCTGACTTCAAAGATAAGGCAGAGGGTCTCCCAAAGCACCTGGAGATACCAGCTTTCCAAGAGGGAAAAAAACCCCAAACATCCCAACAAACAACAAAACAAACTAAACCGAAAAACCCCCAACAAATAACAAAAGGGGAGTACTTCTCAAGCTAGAAGGTGGAAAGTTGCTTAACGAGGGCCAGCTCAGGTGTTTTTAAAACCAATAAACTACTCTGAATGCTAAGAACAAAGTGTATCACACAGCACTAGTGGCCCCTCCATAACTTCCAAGTACGAGAGCCGAATCTGGAGCATGTCAGTGCCCAGGTGTCCCTCACCTTCCCACACCCAGACCGTACCCAGGTCTGCAGGGTCACTACCAAGCAGAGCGGTGAAACCACCGTTTGGCAAAGCCAAACCATCCTCTGGAGACCGGCCGGTCCCCGAGGGATCCCCGAGCGTTTGGGGCCGATCCTGGCTGCATCGAGAGGGGATGCACTGCCAGCAAGGGCAGCACACGGCGGGCCAAGACCCCCCCCGTCACCTTGGGAACAAACCCGTTCCCGCCGGCCAAGCTAGGCCGACCGCTGCCCCGAGAGCCTCTCCCTGCGCCCCAGGCCCCGCTGCCGGGCTGCTCTCCGCAACTCAGCCCGCCCCCCAGGCCTCAGGAAGGTCCCGCCGGGGCCGCAGCCCCCTGCTGCCCTAGGCCATGGGCCCGGGGCTGCCCGTCCCCTCCGGCCCCCCGCGGTGCCCCGGCGCTGACAGGCCGGGCCGGGCCGCCCCCGCCGCCTGAGGCCCGTCCTGGGGCAGCCCCGGCGGGTCCCCTGGCACGGCGGGCGCGAGGCCACCCTGACCCGCACGTCACTCACCGCGCGACCGCCACGAGACAGCTCCTCCGCCCCGCCGGCCCGCGCTGCAAGCCCCGCCCCCTAAGCCCCGCCCCTCGACCTTTCCTCCCCCTCAAAGCCCCGCCCCCTCCCAGCTCTCCTCCCTCGCCGGTCCCGTCCGGTCCCGCCGCCGGAAAGCGCAGCGCTGCCGGGTAACGCGTTTACGACACCGCGGGACGGCGGCGGTGGTAGTGCCACGATGTTCGGGACGGCGGCGGAGGAGGACGACGCCGATTTCCTGTCCCCCGCCAGCGGGTGAGCGGCCACCGGGGCGCAGCTGGGACACCCCTCCCCTCCCTGCCGCCCTGAGGGGGTGGCTGGCAGGGCAGGCCGAGGGGCCTCGGTGAAGCAGCCCTAGGGAAGCGGCCCCCGTGAAACCGCTTTCGCGGTGAGAGTCGGGCCTCCCATGTCCCATGTGCAGCCTGACGCTGGGCCTCGCTGCTGCACGGCCCGGTGAGCGGCAGGCGGGCCAAGGGCCTGCGGGGCCCTGCCGGGCCCTCCCCACTGCCGGCCGGGCCGCTCCCGGTGGGGTCGGCCCCGGGGCGCGGAGCTGCCTTCCTGTGACGACTGGGTTGAGCACCGGGTCTAAGCCCCTCTCTCCTATCCTGTCTCGGTGGGGTCGGACGGGGAACCTCGTGTCCCCGGAAAAAGGCGGGCTGCCCGGGCCCCCCCGGTGTGCCCGGCGGGGCGGGGGGCGCCGGGACCTGAGTCTGCCTGCCTGGGACCCCCGGAGCTTCTTTCGGGAGCCTGTTCAGGAGCAGGACCGACAACTCGGGTCTGGCGGCTTGAGATGGGGCCGGGGGAGGGAACTGGGGGCTTTCACCTCAATAAGGTTGTAGCGGGGGTCCTGAAAGTGGCGGGGGAGGGTTTTTAAACAGGGATGGCTGCTTCAAGTGTGTGCAACAGTTTCCAAACTTTTGTTGCTACCATTTTACTATGTAGCATGCTCAATTTTTCTTACCTTGTGTAACTTGTTGCCATCTGGAGCCCCCTCTGCAGCTGTGCTTCCAGCTGTGCTCCCTCCCCACTCTCTTCAAGGAGCTTCTAGTTAACAAGACTTTTAAACTAACCCTCTCTCTTTTTAGCAAGTGGTTATTTTTTAAAAGCATCCCGTGTAAAATGCTGCACATCCCCTGGCAGTGGTGAGGTGTCCTTTGTGGATTCTGCTTCCTTGTTTGAATTATCCCTTTGTCCCTTGATACCAGGAGTAAGTGATCTTAAATGGGCTAAAAGCAGAAAAACTGCAAACGATGGATCTTATAGGAGTAACCTGCTGGCCTGCAGCAGTAAACCTTCTGCCCTTTGACAGGAGACCATCTGCTATTTTAAAACCTAGTGGGAGAATGAGTTCCCTGCACATTTCAAGAAGAAAAATCCTAGTGCTGGATGGTGGTTCTCTGTTGTCACATGGTTTATTTCAGTACTGTCAAAATCAGCTATTTCAAAGGAGGGTAGCCCTGTCATTGCTTTAAAGTAACTACTTTTTTTGGTGTGGCTTCAGTTCTTGTTTGTTCCTTACAGTAACTTTTGAGGAAATGAAACACGATTGTATCACTTACCCCAACCTCTTCATGTTAAAGTTCTGCTTATTCAAAATTAAATGGGTAATTAGTGTAGAGCTGCTGAAGAGGCATCCCTTTATTTATCTCTACAGTAATGGTAAATGCTTTCTATTTGATAAAATATACAATTAATGGTGTTTCTTATCTTTAAAGCCCATGTTAAATAAGGTGAATTAATTAGTTTCTCTTTCTAGTGCTAGATTGGCTTCTCTCTTTGGTCTGGATCAAACAGTCTCAAGCCATGGAAATGAATTCTTCCAGTACACTGCACCAAAGCAGCCAAAGAAGGGTCAAACAGCAGCTGGTAAGTAACTGGGGGGTGTCTTGCTGGGAGAAGGAGGGTCTTTGTGAAGGGCAGCAGTGCAAATAACTCACTCAGCTTTTCTGTAATGAGAAAAGCTCCAGAGGAGGCCATGGAGGTGATCTGAGGGCTGGAGCAGCTCTGCTCTGGAGACAGGCTGAGAGAGTTGGGGGTGTTCAGCCTGGAGAAGAGAAGGCTCCAGGGAGACCTTAGAGCACCTTCCAGTGCCTGAAGGGGCTCCAGGAAAGCTGGGGAGGGACTTTGGACAAGGGCAGGGAGTGATGGGACAAGGGGAAAGGGATCAAAACTGGAAGAGGGGAGATTTAGGTTAGAGATCAGAAGGAAATTCTTCACTATGAGGGTGGTGAGACACTGGCCCAGGTTGCCCGGAGAAGCTGTGGCTGCCCCATCCCTGGAAGTGTTCATGGGCAGGTTGGATGGGGCTCTGAGCAACCTGGTCTAGTGGGAGGTGTCCCTGCCCATGCAGGGGGCATGGAATGAGATGATCTTTAAGGTCCCTTCCAACCTAAACCAGTGTGGGATTCTATGATTATTCTCCAGTCCCTTCCCTGGTTGCTCCAGTGGCCTCTGGTGGCTTTGGAACATCCTTCTGTGTGTTTTAATCTTCTGGAGTTGTGTTTCCTTGGGGGAAGGAGCATGTTGGGGCACTGTCCCTGGCCAGTGGTGTGGCAGGTCTGTCACTGGCAGCTCTTCCTGCTGTTTGTTCTCTGGCAGGTCCAGCAGCCCAGAAGGCTCCTGCGGCCCCGGCAGCTTCAGGAGCACCCTCGGTGTTCGTGGCCACTGCGGTTCATGCTTACAGATAGTAAGTGCAGCAGGTTCCTCCTGTTAGAGCCTGTGTCTCTGGGAGCTTAAGACCTAAGCACAGAGGGAAGATACCTTTGGATGAGTGAGAAGAGCCCATTGCTTACGGACAAGTGTCTGCATGGTACAGTGTTTCTGCTCAAAAAAAAAAAAAGTGGTTATTGTGGTGCACTTCGGGGTTACACAGTTGTCAAGTAAATCACAAGTTCAGGTTTGGGTGTTACTGGGAGATGTGTCCTGGCTTGAGATTTGCACATTTTCCAGGCAGCTCTGTCAGGTGCTTGTGTCTCATACGTTCCCTCATGGGGAACTGAGGCATGAGCATAGAGTGACACCAGTGGAATTCCCTCTCCGTGTGACACTGCCACCGTGCAAAAAGTCATTTACCCGGGGGCTGTGAAAAGAGCAGCTTTCAACTCAGACTCCACAATGGATCCATAATCTGTGACCAAGCAAGGAAGTTGTAGTTTCTTTAAGCTAAACCTTCTAGGCATGAGGAAAGGGGGCTAAAGTCTAAAGGAGAAAAACTCAGCATCAGTAGAGAGAAATCTGAGGCAGGGACAGTTCTGCATCTGAATATCTTGCTTGTCTTCCAGTACAAATGGGCAGTACTTGAAGCAAGGCAAGTATGGAGCAGCTGTTGTGGGAAACCATGCCACTAAAGAGGTGAGAAACCCTTCCCTGTTTTAACATTTTCATGCTGAGAACGTGCTGGTACATGGCAGTGTTTCCCTGAGCTCCCAGGATGCCTTTGCTTTTGAAATTGGAAGTCTCAGTTCCACCACTGCTCAGGCCTTCCTGCCCTCCTGGGTTTACCCATGGCTCAGCCTTTTACCTTGGTGACATCTCTTTTCTGCAATCCACAAGATTGTAAGATCTCTTACAACTCGTGCTTGAAATCTTTTGCATTGTTTCAGGCACTGCACTTTTTCTAATATTTCTGGAAGTGATTTTGATATTTATTCAGAATGTCTTTGACAACTGGATGGCAAATCTGTGCATCTGGAAACAAAGATAAAATGTTGTCCAATAGTACAGAGATGCTCTGCTTAGGTTTTGTTAATTTGGTATCTAAAATATCTCTCCTTCCTTCCCAAGTACTTGTCTAAGAACACAGCATGGGGGTGCCCAGTAAATTGGTGTGTTTAAAAGATACTTTGAATAATTTAAAATACCTTTAAATTATCTGTCCTTGATGTTGGTAGGTGTGGTGTTTTGTCCCCCAGTCCCTGTTGTCTTGCTAAGATGCTTCTGCTTTGGCAAGAACAAACAAAAATAGTAGTTTAGCAAACTAATTCAGTGATCTGAGAAGTGCTCAGATGTGGCACTGGGGGGAGCAGGGAAGGACAAGGCTGGCAAAAGGGAGGTGACAGAGCCTTTCTCAGGCTGCCTCTGTCATAGCACAGCAGGGACAATTGCTCCTAGTTCACCCTCCAGCTGCATTGAGTGAAGAAGCCACTGCTCCAGGTGCATGAAGGAAAGCTCTTTTCCCCACTAGATCATGTCTAGTAGAGTCACACGTCAATAGGATGTTATAGCTGCATTGTTTGGTGCTTGGAAAGCTCCCTCCAACTTGTTACTGTTCAATAATTTACGTTGGTTTGTGCCTGTGGGCCATGTTTTATGAGTTGTGTATTGAAGAGTCAATGCACCATCTTGTTACACTGGACTGCAAAAAAGGTGGAATTGGTTAAAGCATCTTGCTTATTGCAAAATGATTCGTTTGAGTTGCTTGATTCCTGTAGCTAAGGAAAACTTGCATATTTTCAGGGGCTTTTAATAAATGTTACAAAATTGTGCTCAGTATTTTTACTGTGAGGAATGCTGCTGCAAGGTGTGTTTGGCAAATAAACCCTGCAGCCTCAGGCTCAGAATTTGCCAAAGCACATTAAAATTGAAGATGTTTTGAGTCTCTACTGTTTGTTGTTCTTCCCTGCTCAATTCCTTGTGGAATCCAGTACAGGATCCTCCTTTACATCAGCCAGCAGCAACAGATTGCAACTGCAAGGATCCATCCAGGCTTCGTACTCACGGTAAGGCTGTGGATGAGGAGGTTTCCAGTGATCTGCATCATTCACAGCAAACAGGAGGTGACTCTGAAATTCTTCCCGGTCTTTGATGACAGCCTTTGAGATCAGACCTCTGACTGACACAGCAGAGGTGTCACAGGGACTCCTCCTCCTGACATGTGTTGCACAAGAGGCTGTTCCATCTGCCTTTTGCAGAGCACTTCATCTCGTGCGAGCTCGTGCGCTGCAGGAGGTGCCTCTAGATCACAGGGAGCATGTTTGGAGTTTTGCAATCCTGCAATGGAGAGAAACAGCAACATTCCTCTTGCTCATAATTAGTAGTTAAGTGACTGAGAGAATACAACTGAGCAAGCAGAAGGAAATCATGGCAAGGAAATGTTTTCTCTCAGAAATTTGGCACTCAGCATTTTCATGCTGATAAGAACAATTTGGAGCATTTTAAGTCCTAAAATGGGATCTCTCAGGAAGTTCTGATTTTGCCAGCTTTGCAGAAAATTGGTGTGTTGATTTGCTGCCCTTAGCTTGTCATCAGGTGACAAAAAAATTCTTTAGTTGATAGGAAGTCTACTCTGAAACAGTAGTTTCAGTACAAATTTCTGAGCAGAATACTAGCTGCTGCTTTGGTTTTAGAAGCACATTTTGAAAGATAAATGGGTTATGTCCTCAGCTGGTGGTGACATGGATTTTTAGAAGTGGGGAAGGAGTGACTCCTCCAGTTGATTCTGGAAGTCTATATGTAATCAATACTTCTGAAAAGAAGATCACTTACACTTAAAAGTCTCAGTATATATTATGGAACTTAGCTTCAAAGAAGCCTGTGAAAGCTGCAGCATCTATAAAGAACTTAATGTTTGCTCAAGTATTTGGGTTATAATAATTCTGCCATGATAATGAGCACCTAAAAGCAAATTTGTGCATTCTGAACTTGAGTAGTAATACAGCAGGATTCTTCCCCTGCTGAGTTTCAGTAGCTCTTCTTTTAAGCTGCTTTTCTATGTGGAGTTATTTTATTTTATTTTAGTTGAATGCATCTTTTAATGTATAAGAACTGATCTCCTTTCCCACAGGTTCAACCCAACAATTACAGTACGTTCTATGATGATCAGAGACAAAACTGGTCCATCATGTTTGAATCAGAAAAGGCAGCAATGGATTTCAGTAAACAGGTAAGTACTCCAGGCCAGGTGGGACCTGCTGGCTCTTTAGAGCAACAGGCACATTGGGATGTATCTCTGAGAGCATCTTATTGCTGAAAGGTTGTAAGTCAGAGTCACAGAATGATAGAATGGTTTGGGTTGGAAGGGACCTTCAGAGGTCATCTAGTCCAACCCCCTTGCAGTGAGCAGGGACCTACTTTTCCACTCAAGTTCAGCTTTGAGTATCTGCATGAGTGAGACTGAGGCAGATCTGGGATCAGCCTGGCTGAGTGCTGTTCATTAGATACAGGCCTCTGAGGCAGGGAGCCTGTCACTTCTGATGGGGTTCCTAACCCAGGCTCTCAACTATTGTGAGACCCACTGTTCTGTAGAGCAGAAGGTGTTTACTACTTGTGTAGCTCAGCCAACTTCAGCACAAGGAAGCATGGAACACCTCTTAAGTGCATCTGTGTCCTGGGCTTGATCAGTATGAAATGGGTCAGATCTGTGGTGAATCTTAGTGGAACTTCCCACTCTCTTTAGTGGCCAGAGACACTGATGGGCTTTCCTCCTGCAGGTGTGCATTGCCAAATGCAACAGCTCCCCAGTGCTTGATTCTGTCCTCTGCCAGGATCTCCTGCTTGGAGAAGGGCAGGGAGTAGAAGGAGGAGACTCTCTGGAGATTGCCTATACAGGCTGGCTGTTCCAGAACAACGGGCTTGGGCAGGTAAAGACATTTCTGCTGCCTCCTAGAACTGAGTGAGGGTGATAGTCCCTGGAGGGGACCTGCCATATCTAGCACAGTGTTGCTGCTGGTGTTAAAGCTGTGTTTGCAGGCACTTATGGCACCATAAGTGAGGTCCTATGTTGTACCTGTAGAATAGTAAGGGATTCTGTTGCTGTTCAGGAGGAAGCAAGTGAGATAGATGCTTTCAACTTTCATAGGCACTCAGACTCATCAATCATAGAATGCCAGGTTGGAAGGGATCTCAGGCATCATCTGGTCCAACGTGTAATGGAAATGGTGAGAAGAGACAATGAAGGTAGCTGTGATCCTTTGGAAATGGCTTGAGGAAGTGATAAGAAGGGCCTTGTCTGACACAAAGTGCATCTCCAAATGTCCGTCCTCTGCAGCTGTGTCTGATCCAATTTGCTAACAAGCAGAAGAAATGCTTTCATGTTTCCAAGCATTACCTTTAAAATACTTCTGCTGGTTTTACTAGTAGTGTAATGGAAAGAGTTTTACATTCACCTGCAGTTGAATATTTTTGCTATAGAAAAGGGCTTTCTGGTTTTTATCTTCAGGTGATTTTTTTGGTTTCCTTTTCTGCCTGGCAACCTTCTCTCTCTGTACCAATGGTGCAAACCAGAGTCTACATCAATCTCCTAGCAGAGTTGTTCAGCTGCATATGGCTTAGTTTACTGTACAAAACTGCCAGACAGCTGTTTGCTGCTTGATATAAGCCTGTTGTATAGTGGTTTACTTGGCCCAATCCTGTCCTGACCCTCAAGCTCAAAGCAGTTTTGAAGTCTGAGTCTCCAGCTATTAGTCATTTGAAGACATTGCAGCAGGCAGTGGGCTAGAAGCTGTAGCCATGCTCTGTCTCCAGTCTGTTAAGAATTAATTTTGGAAGTAGCAGAATGGGAAATAGCACATAAGAGATTGTAAGAGCTTATGGGATGTGGAAACTAGCATTCAGAATCCTGAAACAGCTGGGAAATCCATGTATTTTGTGTTTTTATCCAACTCTCCAGGTGTTTGACTCAAATGTTAACAAAGACAAGCTGTTGCGGCTAAAGCTGGGATCTGGAAAGGTCATCAAGGTAGAACTTCTGACACTTATTATAATAATTGAAGTCTCAGAGCTTTGAATTAGTGAAGATCTGCAGGATTCATATATGCTATTTCTGTTACAGAAAACACTGTAACTGTCACTCAAATGTTATTACTTCTTAATTTGTGCAGTATAGCTGAGTCTCCTCAATGGCAGTGTTAGAAAGAAGTTGTCTTGTTTGGTAAAAAGGAGGCTTCCTGTTTTCAAGAACTGGGCTTTTTGTCTTTGTTTTTCTGGAAGTCACTTAGTCCATTACCTTGTTCTTGGGGAACTCTAAAGAAAGATTGCAACTTGAGAAGAACTTCATGTTCCTCCCCACTTGTGCCTCAGCAGCAGAGGATCAGGTAGCTCTGATACAACACCTGGGAGAAGGGCACGGAGGGTGAAGACAACTGACAACTTTTAGAATGGCCCTAATAAAAGAGAACACTGCTGCCTGGAGGGGTTTTACTCTCAAGTCAAAGTGTGAGGGCTTTGACTGTAAGAATTTTTCAGTTTAGGTGGTGTTGTACTCCCTTAAATTATTCCATAAAATCAGGTTGTGAATCAGAGGTGCTTTTGTTCAGCTCACTGCCATTACCTGAGTAATTCATACCTGACCTGCTATAAATTGTCTGTAAATTGCACTATTTTTCTACTTTATTTTTTAACATGTATCTTCTTGCTGACGTTGCCTGTGTGTAGTAGTCCCCCTGTTAAATGCTGACATCCATTTGACAGTTTGCATTGCCCTGGTATTTGAATCTCCTTCATTACAACTGTTTCCCGTGGGTGCCTGGTAAATCCAACCATAGCAATTCAGAAATGATCTCTCAGAATGTGTGCACACAGCACAGCAGGCAGTTCTTTTCTCCAGGATGTCAGTGTGATCTGTAATAGCTGCTGAGGTTGCAATATTTAAAACTGGAACCAGGTATCTGTAACCATACAGAGACCTGGATGCCTCCAACCTTTGTGCTAGGTATTGCTGTTATCTGTTTGATTTCATTATGAACGCCTCAGGAGCTGCATCTTTATTCATAAGTTAATGTTGCAATTTATAATTGGCTGTTATGACTTGCTGTAAGACAAAGGTTTAGACTGCAGACTGAAAATAATTAGGATTTTGCAAGAATCTCTCTAGATGTGTCGTGGAATCTTCTGGAGCTGGTGCCTGAAGCACTCTTAATCAGTGTAATTGAAAGAAACTGTAATGTCACTGATCAAACTGTTTGCTTTCCCTTTTGTTGTGTCTCTGACAACCAAAGGGCTGGGAAGAAGGAATGATGGGGATGAAGAAAGGGGGACGAAGGTATCTCATCATCCCTCCAGCATGGGCCTACGGGGCTCAGGGCGTGGCTGGCCGTGTCCCTCCAGACTCAACTCTAGTGTTTGAGGTGGAGGTGAGGAGGGTGAGTGTCTCCTGCCAAGCCTTTAGTTTACATCTCTTCTGAGGCTGTTGGGTGGCAGCATCCGTCTGCATGGTGAGAACCTGCTGTTGGCATGAGAACTGCAGCTCTGAAACTGTTATAAACCAAATACCTCAGGAAGATGCATATCTTTAATTAAAAAAAACACACAACCACACAAAACTCTCACCCAAAAAAATCCCTCTGGGCTGTTTACTAAGACGTGTGTGTTCTGACCGTCTTGGGATCTTTTCATAGTCGTCTTTGTGAGTCACCTGGGAGAACAAAGTACTCATAGTGAGGAATGACAGGATCTGAAGACCCTGCTTTTCTGGTTCTGAATCAGTTGTATGCTTTACTTTTGAAGTGCATGAGCTTGACAAAGGAGTAGTCAGCAAAAGTAAAGAAGTTGTTGAAAACTTTTTTGGGAACCCAGAAAACATCTGGTTTCTTTGTTCTGTGCTTTTTAAGGTGAAGCTGGTGAAGGAATGTTCTGCCTCTGATGGACAGAGCATTAGCTCAAGGGATTCTCCTGCACCCTCTCCAGTACCCAGCTCAGATGGCTTCTCTGCAGACACTGGTTTATTGCCTCCAACTACCATACCTCCAAAGCCTGGGTGAGAAGCAGCACAGTTAAAACAACTCCCTGTATTAAAGAGGTGGCAGTGCTGATAAACATCTGGCACCATGCTGCAGTAGCACATCATGTGGCAAATGTGGGTCTGGTGTGTGCCAGCTTGGTGCCCTCAGCTGGCAGAGGAATGCTAGCTAACAAGACATGCAGGGAATTTCCAGCTTGAGTGCTGACTTTCAGGTTTCTAGAAATTGAAATGGGTACAGATGAAAGAAGTCACTACAGCATTGCTGAGATCTAGTGTGATTGGGCTGGATGGGTGCTGCTGCAGCAGCTTTCTCATCTCGGGTGACAGCGTTGTCTTCAAGCAATGGCTGGTGTGTTTAGTTGCAGATTTTACACTGTCATTTGTCAATTAACTAAATAGGTCAGTCATCCTTTTTGAGGAGTTCAAGTCTAAGTGCTCTTTTTGTTGCCATGAGTAGTTTGTGATTGGACTTGGTTAAAAGTGTACCAGCACGTGGCTGTTACAGCAACCAGCAAAATCATCTTTCTGGAATCAGCTGTTCCACAGCCATGCAACTTGCTTGTAATGATGGTCTGAAATCTACAGATTGGTTGCAAAGAATCTTCCAGAAGTAAGCTAAAAGAAACGCTCTTTATATAAGAAAATGGTTTTCCTAGAGGGAGGTTTATTTTAAGAAATGCAGAATATTGGATCCTGAATGTAATCTCTGTTAATCTCTGACATCAACAAACCCCATTGGCTTTCCAGGGAGCCAGCTGTTCGGGCCAAGTCCAACTCCATCAGTGAACAGCTAGCAGTAAGTGGTGGTGTTTTTTCCTAACTAATTTGTAGGGAAGCTTGGCTCACCTCTGCATTCAGTGTTGCTGAAGGTCAGGTGAACATCATGCAAGCAAAAGGCTCAGATGAGGCCCTTGTAGGGATGAGCAGAACGTGAGGAACATCAGTCCCACTTTGTACTCCTAAATGCAAAGTTATGTTGACCATGTGGAAAAATCACAAGGCTAGTTGTTTTGTTGGATAAATGAACACATTTAAATGGATAACAAAGAAGAGTTGGGACATTCAGTATAAGTTTTTATAGCTACTGTGTGTGCCTCAGGACAGAAAAAGCTGCTAAGCAGCTTCCTTAATCCACACATTTTCTTCTTGTTGCTGTGTTTCTGCAGGGATAGATAGTCTATGTCATGACAGCAGTGTCATCCCAGAAGGAAAGTATCTAAAGCAACCCAGATGAACAAATCCAGTGTTATCTTGTGTGTTGGAAAATTAGGCTTTTTACACAGTCCTTGAAAAATTTGAATTAAGTCAGTGATTTAGAAGAGTCTGGTACTAATAGATGTCTCTGCAATGTCTGAAAAGCCTGGGCTGAGAGGCAAAGGAAGAGTAACTGCAGACATTTCTTCTAGAATCCAGATGTAGCCAAGGCAAAGCTGATATCTCGGATGGCTAGAATGGGGCAGCCCATGCTGCCTTTCCTCGCTGGGACAGCAGGTGGTCAGCCTGACTCCAGTGACTCAGAAATAGAGGTACATCCCTAATCACACAAGTGTGTCTCTTTCTGATGCTTTTTGTACAGTGTGAATCCTTGAAAGTGGGGTCTGAGCAACAGCTCTCCCTTCGTGCAGGGAATGCATGCTCTGTTGCTAAAGGGTTTAATGATTCCACTGTTCCTGCCTAGTTCAACTGGGTTAATTGGGGAACCCTTCATCTCAAGTGATCTTGGGTTCAAGCTGATCACTCATTCTTTAGCATTCATTGTAATCAGAATTTTTTTTTAGGATCCAAATACACTGAGAGGAACAGCACAACCAGTGGCTTCATCTTCCATGAGACCATCCCAGCCAGCTCAGGCAGTGCTGCCCACAGTGTCAGCACAAGGTAAAGTGCTGGGGAGCCTGGGTTTGCTACAGAGACATCTCACTTCTCATCAGGCTTCAAGTGCAAGGGCTATATGAATGGAGGACTCTTTTCAGGAACTGAAATAGGAACTGATAGCTTCCAACAATGCTTCCTGATCCAAAGGTAGACTAATCTAGAAAGCTGAAGTCCTTGGAGTATGTCCTCATTGTGATCTTGTGCAGGCATTGAAGCTTGAGAAGAAGCAGCCTTAGTGCAGGAGCTGTTCTGTCATCGTGTGTGCTGGGGGGCACTGAGATTTCTAGGGCATGTGATTTGTAGTTGTAAATGGAACTGTTACAAATCCTTTCCCACTGAACAGAAATTTTTGTTTGAAAGTGATGGAAATAATAGCAAAGGGCATCAGAGGACTGGCAGCTCTGGAGTGGGCTTGACCACTTGTCTTCCCATGATGGAATAGTAGTGTCAGCTGCTGATCTGCTGAACAGTCTTTAGAGTCAGTCTGAGGAACATCTTGTGTCAGTAAACAAAGCCACCTTTGTTTGAGTGGAAAGAGGTGGTCTAAATGTAGCTAGAAGTGAAATTTCTGTGAAAGTTTACTCTTTTCTTGACCTTTTATCACTTGTTTGACTGGATTTAATTTTCACAAGACTGCAGACAGGGTGTGCTAGATTTCTGTCTACCTAATGAGCTTTTTTTGCCATTTCACACTGGATGAGTTTAATTATTTCAAGCTACTTCGTGGTGTGCTGAATTTCTTTCTTCCCTTTCAGTACCTCAGGCATCTGGTTCTACACCCCCAGTATCTTCTGCTGCTTTAATCCCTGCAACAATCCAGCCCCACTCAGCTCTGCCTGGAGGAGCACAGGGCTTCCAGGTACCAAAATGAAACCAAGGAGCATATTGGCATTTCTGTCCTTTCTCATACATTTTGCTGTCTGCTCCATTGCTGGGAGCAAGGACCTTACAGCAGCATGTAAGGATGAGAATCCTGGACTGCTGCTTTTGACTTTTCTGTGGCATTCTCAGATTTCCATCCCTTCCCTTTATATTTTCATCATAAAGGGCTAATTTTCTGCCTGCTGGTGGCTTCTTAAAGTTGAATTAATTAACCAGAATCTGCTTTTGTAGTAGATAAACTAAAAACTTCCAAGTGCTTGTAGAACAGATGGAACAAAAAGCATTTAAGTTGAAATTTTTCTTGGTAGTGATATGTTTTGCTGTGAGAGAGAGCTCATTTGCACACTTAAGGTGTTTGTGGGTCATGGTTTTTCATCCAGCAAAGAAACATCCATTTTAATGGCTTGTGCTGCTGCTGCTGTGAAGTGATGCAATCTGCTGCCAACAAGGGGCCTTTGGGGACTTAACACACTAAGTATTTGCCACTTCAGGTAGAGAAGACTTGGTACAAAATAGTCATACAAACAGTTCTGTGAAGTGCAGGTAGATGAGATCAGTTCCTCTTCCTTTGTCCACCAGTGCAGTGACCCTGTTGTTAGAGGTCATTGCATTGGTCAGGCAGGATTTGCCCTTAGTGAAGTTGTGTTGGCTCTCACCAGCCACCTCTTTATTTTCCACGTGCCTTAGCAAAACCTTTAGGAGGATCTGCTCCATTATCTTGCTGGGCATAGAGGTGAGACTGACTGGCCTGTAGTTCCTTGCCTTTCCTTTTTTCCCTTTGTGAAAATGGGGGTTAAGTTTCCCCTTTTCCAGTCAGTGGGAACTTCGTCAGCCTACAGGAAAGCTGGAAAGGAATTTTTTACAAGGACTTGTAGTGAGAGGACAAGGGGTGATGGATTAAAACTGGAAGAGGGGAGATTTAGGTGAGACATGAGGAGAAAATTCTTTAGTGTGAGGGTGATGAGACACTGGAACAGGTTGCCCAGAGAAGCTGTGGCTGCCCCATCCCTGGCAGTGTTGAAGGGCAGGTTGGATGGGGCTTGGAGCAACCTGGTCTGGTGGGAGGTGTCCCTGCCCATGCAGGGGGCATGGAATGAGATGAGCTTTAAGATCCCTTCCAACCCAAACCAGTCTGTGACTCTATGAAGTCTAAACCCAAGCTTATTACCCTATGGTTTTGGTTGTTGCTTTCACTTAACCCGTTTTCTGGAGGATTGGAAGTCGGTGGCCTATGCTGCATAGAAGCACCGTTTATTTTTAAAGGGTCAAAGTAGAGGAATAAAATACTTGATAATGATGCAAACGCTGTGTGGAGGGGAAAAAAAGGTGCCAAAACAAAAAAAAACACACCTTGGTGCTTTGCTTTAGCTTTGCATTTCCCTAGTATTGCAAATGGGGAAGTTGTAGGAAGTAACAAGATAGAAAAGGTAGGTTTTTCTGTTTGATGAAGTAGAAACTAGTTATTAAAGGGAAGTTTGAATCTGACAGGGATTTGGATGTACTGTTTTGAAAATTTGACCCTGATGTCCTGAATCCTTGTAGAGACTTGGCCCAAGTTATATTCTAATTTTTTTTTTTTTTTCAATGCCTGAGGGAGTGGGTTGATACAGGTGAGTATCAGTTAATGCTGCCTTCAGTCTGTTGAGCTGCTTCTGATGAGCCCTGAGCAGTGAAGTTGCAGTCGTTTTGCACTGTTTGGACCTTTGCTACCAACAGCCTGGTGTTAAGTTGTGTAACTCCAGATTGCTGCACATCCCAGAAGCTGCAGGGAGCTGTTCACATGCAGCTCTTTGCCTCTCAAAACATACTTCAACTCCAGTGAAGGAGGTAACTCCCTGAGCTGGGATAACTGGGGCACATATCTAAGCCTTGAAAGAAGAGCAGGTTTGGGGTTTTTCCCTTTACTAGGGCTATTTTGTAATTGGGTATCCTGCTCCCTAATTCTGGGCTTTTTTCTTTCCAAATATCACCATTGCTCTGGGGCTTAAAAAACATGAAAACCACTGAAGTGTGAGCAGGGGGGGAAACACCGAAACATATTGTAATCTGTTGAACTTGTTCTGCCAGGCTTATCCAGGAATGGCATTTGCTTATCCCCAAACTGCTGCATCTGCTTCTCAGCTCCAGCCTGTGGGACAGATGTATCCTGCACCTTACCAAGGTATGTTTAAACAAGTGCATCCTTTTCAGAAGGCTGCAATACCTGCACTAAACTGTTTCTAATGATGCTTTAGGTAGCAGTGGTTACATACACATCCTGTCTGCGATGCTGTGATGTTTCACAAGTTATTTTTTGGTACCAAATAGAGGCAAACATTCCCCAATAAATATCCATCTTTTTCCTACCTTAAGAAACTTTGTGCAATATGAAAGTGGAGGGAATTTCTAGTTGTATTCCCAAGGCTGTGCATTATGTATTTTACATACAAAATTACATATTTTATATATATAAAAATATATGTATTTTATAGCTTATGCTTCCAGTTATAAATATAACTGGAATAGTAAAGAGCTGTCCTGCCAGCCAGGGAAAGAATTTCAGAGTGTATATATAGGGGCCTTTATTCAGTAGGAGGACATAGCCCAAAAAAAGGCACAACCTAAGAAGGACTTAAAGGCATTTAAAGAACCATTTAGGAAATTCCTATTGGAGAAAATTTGAGTAAAGCGGAACTTTTCTGGAGCACTTTTTTTCAGTTCGAACTTTCAGAAGCCCACCTTGGTTCCTGTTGTTTGGTTGTACCTCCTTGTGTTCTGTTCTCATGTGTCTGGGGCCTTCCCTCTTGTTGACTTAAGTGCTGTCATGTGGCTCAAGGATTTCCTGTAGTCATAAACCTCATGTTCTCTGGAAAATAACTATATTTCCTAGTTAACGTGTCACTTTTGATTCTGGAAAGAGAGTGGCTGTCCTGTCTGGCAGGCTTCAAACTGCTAAGCATTGCTTTGGGTGTGTCTGCATGCAGATGTTTTCCCCTCATGACTATAATCTCTCTCCTTTCCATTCAAGCACCCGGGGATGTTACTTCTTTTTTGATGACAGAAGCTCGGCAGCATAACACTGAAATCCGAATGGCTGTGAGCAAAGTAGTAGATAAAATGGATCATCTGGCTGCCAAGGTGATGTATGGCCTGGCTGGGCTTGTTCATGACATTGCTGCTGTTTGCTCTCCAGATGTAGTCTGAGGGCTTGGATCTATTTAAATGCCTGCATTAGGGTTGTAAGGGATGTGCTAACTTAGTGAAATGCCAATATGATCAGAGCTTGAAGTGGTGGCAGTTCAGCTGCTATGTAAAAGCTGAGCCTGGCTGGGGGAGGGCGTGGGCTCCTGCTGTTGGGAGAGATTCACCGTCCTGCAGGAGGTGACACAGCTGATACAGCAGCATATTCACAGAATCACAGAATTACCAAGGCTGGAAAAGACCTTTGAGATCATCAAGTACAGCCTATGACCAACACCACCACACCATCTAGACCATGGCACTAAGTGCCACATCCAGCCTTGCCTTGAACACATCCAGGGACGGTCTCCCCTGAGTCTCCTCCAGGCTAAACAACCCCAGCTCCCTCAGCCTCTCCCTATAAGACTTTCCCTCTAGTCCTCATTGCTCATTCTCCATCCTCATTGCTCTCCTCTGGATCTGCTCCAGCACCTCAGTGTCCTTCTTGAAGTGAGGGGCCCAGAGCTGCACACAGGACTCGAGGTGAGGCCTCACCAGTGCTGTGTACAGGGGGAGAATCACATCCCTGCTCCTGCTGGCCACACTATTCCTGATACAAGCCAGGATGCCATTGGCCTTCTGGGCCACCTGGGCACACTGCTGGCTCATGTTCAACCAGTTGTCAACCAGTACTCCCAGGTCCCTCTCTGCCGGGCTGCTCTCCAGCCACTACACCTGGTCAGATGGAACAGTGCCATGGATCTTTGCAGATGTCTGGCTCTTACCTATGCCCATAAATTCATTTCATCTGGTTTAAGAGTGGTTTATCCCTGCAGGTGGAGGAGTTGAGGAAACAAAGCACTGGTAACAGCTCACTGCTGCCTGGTATCTCCTCTGTTACTATGGAAGCCTCCATGATCATGAGCAATATCCAGCGTATAATCCAGGTGAGCATGGAGTCTTATTTGACTACTTCCATAAGGAATGTGTTATTCCTAAGGAGAACAGCTGTATTGGCTTGGCCCAAGTGTCCATCCACCCATGTGTTCAGTTTTAGCTTGGCCAAAACCAACTGCCTAGGTAGAAGCATGAGATAGACAATTATTTCTGCCCCTCTCCCCTCTGCCAAAAGGTCTTCTCAACAGCTGGTGGGGTGGGTCCTTTCTGGGGCAGAGCTGATATATTGGAATTTAATAGGCTTGGAAAAGGTTCATGTGAGAGAAACTCAGCCTCTTCTTAAACTGTCATGGATTAACCCACAACACCCTGCAGAATGGAGTTTCACAGCTGAAGTACCTTTTGCAAGAACCTCCTCCTTGTGGTCTTCACTGCTTAGACTTGGGCTTTGTAGTTTTTCTAGGCAGCAGTGTTGCAATCTTGGGTTTTGTGGGTGAAACAGTCACCAAGAGACAGTGCTGGCTACAATGTGGTTTGGCAACCACTGTCCCCTGCCAGGATTCCTGCTAATTGTAGCACAGCACCTTCCTGTGGACTTAGCCCCATGGAAATAGGATAAATCTCACCCCTGTCTTGCATCTGTACAAAACAAAGGTTTAGGTACTGCTGGAAGGACGTTGAAGTAAGATGAATACTCATGCTGGGCTATTCTTTAGGAGAATGAGAGACTGAAGCAAGAGATATTTGAGAAGAGCAGTCGGATTGAGGAGCAGAATGAGAAGATCAGCGAGTTGATTGAGCGGAATCAGAGGTAAGGAGCTGGGGGTACAGCCTCTCTGCACCTGCAAAGGCTTTCTAGCTTACACTTGGTTAGGTGTAATTAGGAGAGGTGTTGTTTAGGATAGTGACACATGCTTTTTTTTTTTAAGGCATCAAAAGTGTGGGGTTTCCCCCTGTTCTCTGCAGGGCAGATCTCCAAAACTGTGGTTCACAGTAAACGTGAATGTGCAGAAGGGAGGAGAAACCCTCATGCCATCTCCTTTGAGCACTCTTGTTCTGGGAGTTACTTTACTTTTGCTAGCTTTTTAGTAAGGTGGAAGAAATTGTAGGGGATGTGGTGTCCCTAGTTCCACTGTTGGGTGTGTGCTCCATTCAGGTGAAAAAGGGGAATAACTTGTTCAAGGCAATGCCAAGGCCGGCAGATACCAGGTTATCAAAACTCCTGGCTGTGTGATAGGATCGTTAGACATGTTGCAAAGAGGTTAAAGCACTTACCCAAACTGATACAATCTCTGCTGTGCCAGGCACACCCATTCCAGCCTTCTGAGGTCAGGCTTCTCTCAGTGCAGGATATGGTGCAAACTTGTCTCAGACAAGTCATGAAGAAAACTGCTTTGAGATACCACCTTTTCTGTCTGAGCCTCTTGCTCATTTGCCTAAATGCTGATGCAACTTGCCCTCTCCACAGGTATGTCGAGCAAAGTAACTTGCTGATGGAGCAGAGGAACCATTCACTGCAAACAAAGAATGAGAACACACAGGCAAGAGTGTTGCATGCAGAGCAGGAGAAGGTAATGGAGACACAGACCTGTGGCTGCAGCCAGGACAGGGGCTCATTGCAGGAGCCTTGTTAGTCAAGGCTCAAGTCAGTTCTTAGAAGACAACTGCAGTTCTGAACTTATGGTTTGAAAGCTTCTTTTGAGAAAAAAATTGAATGTTTTCATGGCTTTCATGACAAAAGCAGTGCAGAGGGTATAAACGTAGATCCCTATGCTGTCAGGGCTTGACTGTTCTTATCTTGCAGGAAAGTGTCTGATTTATTATTAACTTTGCAGGTATAAGGCCAACATGCCGAGGAGTTTGTCAGGTTGAAAATACACTTAATTTATTTAGCTGCACTGACAGTTTCAGAAAAGTTTTATTCCTTCTGTTTAACTGACATAGAGTGAATGTAGCTGTAAGAAAAAAAATTCCTATTGAAGTTTCTTTATTGCACTTTTACACTTTTTTTAATACCAATCAAAAGCTGGTTGTTTCTGCCAATAATGTATTGTGCTTTTGTGAAAGGGACTATTGGGAAATAGCTTTCAAACCAGTCACATGCATGGCTGCATATCCTGTAATGTCTGCTCATGGCAGCCTAGCCCAGGCAGGCTGGCTCTGAGGTCTGTGGTTGCATGGTGTCTTCTCTGCTTCATGAATTACACCAAGGTCAGTCTGGTGCCGTGCTCCCCTGCTGAGCTGTGTAGGTCTCCAGGTCAAAAGTGAGATGAGATGTGCTTGCTCTGCATGAGAACCATAACTTGGTGCACCTAAAAATGACAGAAGTTGCAGCTTTCCAAAGTATGGTAAGAACAGAGCAATGTCTGGCTGATAACTGTGTGCTGGTGTGAGCAGACAATGAAGGAGAGATGTGTTTTTCCACTGAATGCCCAGTCACAGACCCATAATGTGTAGGGAATGTGAGAGATTCTAACCAGGAATAAGTCAGCTTGAAATAATAAATAAGTTCCTTTCTCTCAGTGAGCCCAACATCCAGCTTGTGTGGTAAGTTACTGGATGAGGAAGCACCTTTTGGAAATAAAAGATAGGATCTTCAGGAATCTTTTTGGGCCTCATCTTCAGTAGGACTCCACTTGATCCAGGAGTGGCTGCCCAGGTGATAAGTGTGATACAGACTTTGGGCTAGACCAGAAGAGCCATGACCTGCACTGGAGAAAATTTCCCCTAGTTTTGTGAGTGGACTGGAGATCTGAAGGCTGGTGTTCCTTCCTTTTCCTTATATCTGACCTAGCTTGCTCTGTGCCTGCAGCTGCTGGACAGAATCAGGGAAGAGAATTTTAAGCTATTTCATCTGTTCTTTGCTTAAAAATAGGGACTTGCCCTTTGTTTTGTGATATGGGCCAAGCATCTGGACTCAGGAGCACTGGGAAGAGGTGTCAGTACCTTGCTGCTTCTGGGTTCTAGATCTTTGAGCCTGGCAGAGCACATCACAGCTCCAGGCACCACAAGGACAAGTAACACCCCACAGTCCCCAGGCAGGGACACGTTAGTCACCTGTAGGGCTGCTCCTGCCCCGTGGTGTGCACTGGACCTGAAAGGACACCTCGAGCTTCCTCTTTTTCAAGCCAGGCTTCATGACCTTTTTCTCTGAGCTTTTACAGTTCTTGCAATAATTTAAAGGCTTCCCTGGCATGCCGCAGGCTCCTGTCATGAAGCATTTTGCTTTTCTGATGATGATTAATGCCTCTGCCTTTCACGTTGTGTTCTTAACTCTTCCTCTTTCCTGTCACTGCTTTCTCCTGCTAGCACATGCTGCCAGTGGATCGGGGCTGGGACCAGGTGAGGCAGTGTCTGCTGACTGTGTAGGTGACAGATAACTGTGCCCTCAACAGTGCCAGCCCAGCTTCCTCTTGAACTAGCTAGAGATGATTGGCCTGAAAAGATTTGCCTCAGATCTTCATTTTGCATGGGTCTTCAACTTGGAAAAGGACTCTGTAACTGGCAGTGTAGCCCCTGGCCCCTCCTTCTTGGGGAGCCCTTTCAAAGAACTTGGTGATGTCACTGCCCATCTCTGGGAGAAATAGGACATGGTCATGTCATTGTCAGAGCAGATACAGATCATGTAGGACTCTTGGTACCTGAAAGCTGGAGGCTGGAGCTGAGCTAGTGGAGATAGGGAGCATTCACTGCAGAAATTTAAGTCAGTTCCTGGCGTGTTATTTCCTTTGTCTTTATTTGCCATTAAAGATAAAGGCAAATGTGGAAATAACCTTGAGAGACACCATGGGGTTTGGGTTTGTTTTTAGCATGCTAGGAGTTAGTATCTTGAACTGCAGTGGGACATTTATGGAAACATAAGAGGAAAGCAGAGCTTTTTCTTTTTTTTTATTAGCCAGTCTGTCAAATGCTGCCTCCTCCTCTCTAAAACTAATGGTGTAGTGTCCCTGTCCCTCAAGGTCAGCATGCATTTCATCCTCACCATAGCTGGAGCAATTTTGCTCACAGCTCTTGTCTGCCAGGAGCTGGTGGTCCTAGTCTGAAGAGAAATGCTTTGGTTTTCTTGTGGGGATAAAGCAGAGAGAAACTCCAGTTCTCCTGAATTTGAGTTACAAGAACATGAAGCCCTGTTGGGAATCTGAATGCAGGCAGAGGTACTGAAGCTGTTTGGGTGTTCCCTGCAGCAGGTGGGGTTTTCTGACGGGCGTGGGGCTGTTCCTGCAGAGCATCCTCTGGGTTCTGTGTGTGTCATGCTGCCAGATCGGGAATGTGACTTTGTGTCTTTTGTCTCAATGCCCTGAACCTCTCCTAACATGTCTTTTACAAGTTGTCTAACAACCTGGTTTTACATGAGTCCCTGACTTTTGAGCAATACTAAATCTGAACAGGTCAAAAACTGACACTGAGAACTACACTCCACAAGGGCAGCCTTGCCCGTGCGGGCACCTCAGGGTGACTACGTGCTGTGTGCTCTGGAGGGAAGGAGCTCTTTTGGCTGGAACACACCTATGTTTTGTGTGGCTTTTCAGTGATTTGTAAGCTTATTGATGATAATTTGATGTTGGGGCCCAGGCTTTTACTTGAACAGATATTGTCATAGTCTGAAAACTCTGAGCAGAGCCACCAGGCACTGATGTTAGTCTTTAACACATTTCAGCTTTTCAGGAAGACTCACTGAGTTGAACAGACATGGTGAGGAGGTTGGTGGTGGACTTGTGCAACTTTCTAGTCAGTCTGGAGAGGTTACAGCCAAACAACTCATAATAAAATGGCAAAAAAGTCATTTCTGCCTCTTCAGTTTGGAGATGTGTGAGGTGCTGGATCCCAGCACTTCCCTGCTAAGGTCTCCAGTGAGAACAGTTCTGGCACCTCCTCACACTCACATACCCTTTTTTTCTTTTTGTCCTCCCTTTTCCCTGCTCCATTTTGTGATACAGGCCAAAGTTGCAGAGGAGTTGGCAGGTGCCACAGCACAGGTTTCCCAGCTGCAGCTGGAGCTGACTGCCCACCAGAAGAAGGAGATGGACCTGAGGAAGCAGCTCTCTGCTGCCTTGCAGGAGGCAGAGCGGCACGAGGCGCAGCTCAACCGGCTGCAAGCGCAGTTAGCAGGTGAGGCTTCTTGTGCCTCTTCCACCAGAGCTCCTTGATGTCAATCTTTTTCCTCTTCCACAAGTCACAGGTTTTTCCTTTCTTCAGGGTATCCCTGGTTTCCCTAAGATCAGCCACAAGGGTATCAAAGAAAGGATTACTGGTGCACTGTGATGGCTGGAGGGGGTGTGTGTCCACTAAAGGGAAAATGGGCCCAATCAGTGAACAAAATCATCCTGCCACAGGGCTGCCTCCTGTAGCAACAATCTCTTGGCATTACAGTCTAACATCCTCTAGAGGAACCAGAGATGTTCCAGTGGTTGAAAAGTTAAGATAAAAGCTGAGGTGTAAGCAGTGCCATTTCACAGTAGAAGCTCTTGATAAATTCTAGTTGCCACTGCAAGTGCAAGCAGTGTTGCTGGTTTCATTGTGCAGGAGAGTCTGTTCCCTCCCATCAGCCCCCAAATGTGCTAACCTGAAATACACAGAGTGCTGAAACCCACAGTAAAGTGTATTTTTGCAGAGCTCCAAGAAGCCTCTGAGGACACTCAGACTAGGTTCAAAGCTGAGAAGCAGAGCCGCAAGCAGCTGGACATGAAGATTGCAGCACTGGAGGAAGAGCTGACTGACCTCAAAGTGGAAAAGGAGACTCTGGAAAGGGTATGTTCTGTGCCAGCATCACAGGGGGATGCAGGGTTTCAGTTGCTTGCTGAAATTTAACCCAAAGTTCTTGCTTGTAAATGTGCAAGTCAGGTAAATCTTGACTCATCCACAGGCCGGGGTCCCTGTGCTGGGGGATCCTTTGTGTTTGGGGAATACTTTTTCTTTTTTTTTAAGTATCTTAGCAATGTTAACCTTCCTACCTCTAAAAGACTCTCAGCTTGTTGTTCAAGTGATAAGGTTCTCTGCTCAGAGAAGCTCTTTCTGCATGAGGAAGAGAAGCTCCTTTGGTGCAGTCTGGCCTATTCTGTGTCCTGTTCTGTATTGTAGAACCTTGCAGAGAGGAAGAGGAAATCCCTCTCGGAGCGAGCTCAGGCAGAGGAAGAGGTGGAGGAGATACGCAGATCTTACCAGCAGGAGCTGGACAAGCTTAGACAGTTGCTGAAAAAGGCACGGACTTCAACTGACCAGGCAGCAGCAGAGCAGGTGAGGAGACATGGAAGCTTCTCCAGCAAGTGTCTGGAAGGCTGGTAGGAACCTACAGTGAGGAAATAGTCATGAAAATGCTTAGGCAGTGGAAGAACGAAGACATTATCTGCTTGGTTTTTAGGGGTTAACTTGAACACAGGGTTCACTTTGTCTTTATAAAATGTTTGCTGGTTTTAGTTGGCCCTGCTTCTGCCCTCAGGATTTACACTGATGTCTCCCTAAGGAAGTGTAGGAAGGCTGGTGGTCAGTGGGTTCTCTGACTGGAATCACAGGCCACTGACATGGCTACAGGGCTTTGGTCTCACCCTGATGCAGGCTGGCAGGTGACATCAGGGTTAGACAGTGTTGGAGAAGGTCAGACTGAGGAAAGGAGAGGCACCAAGTGGAGCTTCTAGTAGAGAGAAGGACACAGGACTGCCGAGGAGTGAAAGACTGCTTAGAAATATGTCAAGAGTTCTGAAATCTGAGCCAAACCTTCATGCCAGCCTGAGGAATTATGGCTGGAATTGAACTCCGAGGTGTGAGCAGGAGCTGGTGACTGCCACAGGACTGCCATCTGCATGGGACTGTTCCAGCCTAGGGCAGGAGATGTTGTCCAGGCCCAAACTTCCAGCCACTTGTGCAAATCCAGGTTGTGTGTGTTCCTAAGATGTGGACCTGCTGGAGTGTGTCCAGAAGAGGGCCACAAAAATGATCCAAGGGCTGGAGCACCTCTCTTATGAAGAAAGGCTGAGGGAGTTGAGGTTGTTCAGCCTGAAGAAGAGAAGGCTCCAGGGGGACCTCATATCAGCCATCCAGTACCTGAAGGGGGTCTACAGAAAGACTGGGGAGGGGCTCTTTAGAAGAGCACATAGTGATAGGACAAGGGGTAATGGTTTGAAACTGCAGGAGGAGCAATTTAGGTTAGAGATCAGAAGGAAATTATTTAGTATGAGGGTGGTGAGACACTGGAACAGGTTGCCCAGAGAAACTGTGGCTGCCCCATCCCTGGAAGTGTTCAAGGGCAGGTTGGATGGGGCTTGGAGCAACCTGGTCTAGTGGGAGGTGTCCCTGCCCATGCAGGGGGGGGTTGGAACTCGATGATCATTAAGGTCCCTTCCAACTCTAACTGTTCTATGATTCTAATGATCTCTCTTCCATGCTGGGCAGCTGTCCCTCCTCCAGGCAGAGCTGGAGTCCCAGTGGGAAGCCAAGTGTGAACGTGCACTGGCCTCAGCCAAGGAGCAGCATGGTAGACAGTACCAGGAGGTGTGTGAGCAGAGGGATTCCCTGCAGCAACAGGTGTTCCAGCTGGAAGAGAAGGTAAAGATGGTTCTTTATTGGTGAATTGCAATGCCAAATAACCAGTAACTGTAACCAGTCCTCTCCTGGCTTGACTCTTTAATTTATTGACTATTATGGGATTTGGTCTTGGCCGTGGGGTGTGTCTGTACTTGGAACGGTTGGGTTGGTGGGGTGGTGGATTTGCTACTGCAGCTCTGAGTGAGGAAGAGCCAAGATGATGTCAGTCTCCTGCCATCTCCCTTGTGTCTGCAGTGTTCTGAGTGACTGGTTTTGTGCAGAAACTGGTTTGAATTGGGTGACACTGAAAGAGGCTGTAAACTGATGGGCTCTAGTTCTTGTCTTTCAGCTTGCAGCTCTGAAACACTCAAAAAAAGCAGAGGAACAGAAACTGTCTGAGTTTCAGCAACGTTTGGAGCAACTGGAGCCTATCAAAGAGAAGGTAAAGGGAGTAACACAGCAGCTGAACATGAGCTGCAGTGCAGGGATCACCAGCCCCAGGATACTTATGTCCAGAAAAACAAGAACATGAGTTCTGGAATGTAGGAGGGAGGGAGTAACTTCACTTTGCTTCCAGCAAACCAGAACAGGTCCAGTGATGAGACCCAGCCCTCATTTCACTGGTATCTCAGTAATGCCCATTCTTGGTGGAACTTAGAAGAGCTACTGACACGGTTGTAGATCTGCAAGGTTCTGGCTTGGTTGGGTATCTCTACTTTGGTGCTTTTACTTTCAGCTAAGTCTTTGGCAACTCTCTATCAAAGCCCTGCTTAGAACTGCACTCAGCAACACAGCCCTCACTAACAACTGTTGGGAGAGGTCCCATCCTGTGGAGCTGCTCTCACCTGTGGTTCCCCTTTGCAGTGCTCAGCCTTGCAGGCTGAGGTGGTGGTGCTGAGGGCTCGCCACGAGGAGCACATCAGAGCCCTGCAGAAGGATCAGGATGGATCTTCACCTGAAGACTTCACAGAAGAAGTGAGCTTGACTATCCAATATTCCTCCTTACTAACCAAATCTGTTTGCTGTGAATTATTTATTAATGTCTATAAATACATGAGGGCATCAAGAAGGCAGGACAACCTCTTGTCACTTGTGCCCAGGGATAGAACAAGGGGCAATGGATTCCAGCTGGAGCACAGGAAGTTCCACCTCAACACAAGGAAGAACTTCTTTACTGTGAGGGTGATGGAGCCCTGGGACAGGCTGCCCAGAGAGGTTGTGGAGTCTCTTTCTCTGGAGACTTTCAAGACCTGTCTGGATGCCTTTCTGAGTGATCTGCACTAGATTTGGTCCTGCTCTGGCAGGGGGTTGGACTCGATCTTCAGAAGTCCCTTCCAACCCCCAACATTCTGTGAGTGAGTGGTTGATTCTGTGAGTGAGTGAGTGGTTGATTCTGTGAGTGAGTGAGTGGTTGATTCTGTGAGTGAGTGAGTGGTTGATTCTGTGAGTGAGTGAGTGGTTGATTCTGTGAGTGAGTGAGTGGTTGATTCTGTGAGTGAGTGAGTGGTTGATTCTGTGAGTGAGTGAGTGAGTGGTTGATTCTGTGAGTGAGTGAGTGAGTGGTTGATTCTGTGAGTGAGTGAGTGAGTGGTTGATTCTGTGAGTGAGTGAGTGAGTGGTTGATTCTGTGAGTGAGTGAGTGAGTGGTTGATTCTGTGAGTGAGTGAGTGAGTGGTTGATTCTGTGAGTGAGTGAGTGAGTGGTTGATTCTGTGAGTGAGTGAGTGAGTGGTTGATTCTGTGAGTGAGTGAGTGAGTGGTTGATTCTGTGAGTGAGTGAGTGAGTGGTTGATTCTGTGAGTGAGTGAGTGGTTGATTCTGTGATTTCTCTTTGAGCTAAGAAGGGAAAAAACATTTTCTCCACAGAAGCTCAGTGTTTCTAGCCACAGGCTCTACAGAGGAAGAAGGGATGTGATCTTCCTGCTGCCCACTTTGTTGCTTGATTTATTTACTCATTTTTAGATTAAAACTTAAAATTTTAAATTTACATTTATAAATTGAAAGACTGGTAAGAATGAAGTGTCAGCCTGCTTTGGATCTGTGCAACCTGCCTCAGTTTTGAAGGGATGGGTTTGGTTCTGAATGAAGATGGAGTGGTTTTCTGCTTCCTTACATAAACTTCTGATTTGAAAAGTGGTTTCTTTGAAAACCATGTGTTTGGAGTTATTGTTCCTTGCCCTGGAGAGGTGTCTGATCTTGAGTCCAGTGCTTCACATGTTGATGAATTGTGTCTTTGCTTCTCTCTGCCAGGTAAAGAAGATCATGAACAGTGTGTTTCAGTCTCTTCGGGGTGACTTTGAGCTGGAGGAGACATACAGTGGCAGGACAGTTCTGGGTGTTGTCATGAACACCATTAAGGTACAACAGTGATAAGATACAAGGTGGTGGATGTGAGAGAGCCAGTCTTGGGCTAAAAACACAAATTTGTGTTGTGAGACTGAAATAACTGAAGCAGAAATTTGCTGGGGGGGGCAAAGCAGCCCAGTAGTAGAAGGGATCTGTGATGGTTTATGTTTAGGGTATAACTTGTGTTCTCTCTGCTGTTTTTTTTTAGACTGTAACACTGCAGCTACTGAACAGGCAGCAGGAGAAACCAGGTCATGACAGTAAAAAGGAGGAATCTGGAACAGGAACAGTGAGACACAAGGAATCACCTGGAGTGAAGGAAGACCATGAAGAGCCCATGCAGCACAGCCTGGCACAGGGTGTTGCATTCCCAGCTGAGTCTGGGGAAGTGACCACAGGCTCCATGGTGTCTGACCAGGAAGAGCAGTCTGCTCCTCTGCCTACCAGGCCCAGAACTCCTGAGGAAGAGCAGGAGACACATAGCAGTGGGTTGTTAGAAGATAAGGTCAAGGAGCATCTCTCTTCTGGAGCTGACTCTTGCCTGGATCCTGATAAGGGGCCTGTGCTTGCAGGACATCCTGTTCCTGGGGTGGATGAGGACCTTGTCCCAGCTGAGCAGGAGAGCAGTCCCATCAGGAAGGCTGAGACTGAACACAGTCCTTCCAGAGTATCTTTGCAGGCAGAAGTTGCAGAACCTTCTGTTGTAGAAGCCAAGGCAGAAGAAGCAGATGTGGCAGTGCTTCCAGAAAAGCCAGCTGTGGAGCAGAAGACAGAGGAGCCTGTGGGAGCTTTAGAGCCTCCTCCCTTAAACGGTGAGGGGGGACACTGCACAGACCCATCAGATGGAGCCACCTCCCAGGAGGAGCCTGCTTCAGTATCCAGCACAGCAGAGCAGAACTCAGCCATCAGCAGAGAGACCCCAGGACAGCAGGGACTGGGCTCCAGCCCCAGGAAAAAAGATTCCAGGTAAGGAGTGTCTGCTGGGGTAGCCACAGTCCTGCTGCTTTCCTGCCCAGCAGCTCAGTCTGCTCCAACAGCACAGCCTGGGGCTGGTTCAGCTGTGCCACCACTGAGGGCACCTCACACCTGTGGGTCCTGGGCAGGATGAGCCAAGTGCTGACCAGGTGTCCATGGCCTGTCCCCCTGGAGCTGCAGGACAGGCTGGGGTCTGGGTGGGGGTCAGGAGGATGAAGCCAGGCTCTTCAGTAGTGGCTGGTGACAAGACAAGGGGCAATGGGCACAAGCTGGAACACAGAAGTTCCACCTAAACAGGAGGAAAAACTTTACTATGATGGTGACAGAGCATTGGGACAGGCTGCCCAGAGAGGTGGTGGAGTCTCCCTCTCTGGAGATCTCCAAACCCACCTGGGTGCAGCCCTGTGGAATGTGCTCCAGTCAATCCTGCTTTAGGACGAGTTGAACCTCCAGAGGTCCCTTTTCCAACCCATTTCCATTCTGTGAGTCTGGGGGGAGGCCATGGCCTGAAGGTGCAGCAGAGGAGGTTCAGATTGGATACTAGGAACAACTTCTTTACTGAAAAAGTGGCCAGACCCTGGAACAGGCTGCCCAGGGAGGTGATGGAGTCACCATCCCTTGAGGTGTTTGAGGAACATGCAGATGTGGCACTTCAGGGCACGCTCTAGTGACCAAGGTTGTGGGTTCATTTTTGGGGGTGGTTTTTTTGGTGGGGTGTGTGTTTGTGGTGGTTGTGTTTTTGTTTTTGTTCTGTGTTGATGGTTGGACTGGGGGATCTCGGAGGTCCTTTCCAACCATGACCATTCTGTGGCACCCTGATCCCTGGTGAAGGGTTCCCAGCTGTGTGCAGAGGGGAGTGTGCAGCTCCTCTAGGATCTGGCCCTGCTGGCTGCCAGGGCTCTGTACTGAAATGTTCCTTAGTGGTGAAGAGCACATGCCTTAGGAGTTCACCTCAGCAACAAAACTTTTCCATCATTCTTTAACAGAACTTTTAAAACCAACATCCCATCACCTGCAAGCAAAGTGTTCACTTTCTCTCTTCTAGCCTCTTTGAGGATGACAACTTCTTTGAAACAGCATCTCCTAAACCTCTGAAGCCTCGAGTTCCCTCTGAAGAGGAGGATGAGGAGGAAGTGGTATGTTTGTATTTTTCTCCTCCTACTAAACTGGTTCAGGTGTTAACCCATAGCTCGTCTGTGAAATCCTTCCCAGGGGACCTGCCTGGCTCCTGCCAGCTGAGCTCGGAGCTTCCTGGACATTCTTTGTATAAATCAGGAGTGTCTGGGTTTGTTTCTTGGTGCACTTGGAGGGGTTGCCTGGGCTGAGGTGGTGATGACAGACTCCTGCTGGCATGGAGTGAGTGGGATGTGCCAGGTGAAGGGTTTTAGTGTCTTGCCCCTCTCCCATCCCTTCTAGCCTGTGAGCATCTCTCCTGGAATGTGAAGCCATCATATGAAAAGCACAAAAGCATCAGTAATGAGGCTCCTTGATGCCATCTCCCTAAAGATGGTGGAGATTTGGGAGCCAGAACTTTGTAGCAGTTACTAAACACTGGGAAGCTGTTAAGAATGACAAGTTTCCCTCTGGTTTGACTTGCAGAGCATGAAGGGGCGACCCCCCCCAGCACCACTCTTTGGTGATGATGACGATGATGATCTGGACTGGCTGGGATGAAGAGGTGCCTGGTGAGCCTGTGAGCCCTCTCCTCTGGGCATGGCCCCTTCCTGGGCACTCAGCACTTAACGAGCTGCCCACGTGGGACAGTTGGGAACAACCAGGGACTTCCCAGGCTCTTGTACCGTGGACTGACAGGGCCTGAGAGCAAGTGGCTGGTTTTGCACTCATGGGCACTCAGACCCATTGCTCTGACCTGACAACATGTGCAGAGGTTGGGGATGAGCTGAAGGAACCAGCCAGTCTTACTGCACGTTTGTATCACTGTCCTTCTTCTGTGAAACTTCATTAATCTGAAACTTTATGCAAATAAGAACTTTGTCAAGTGCTTCAGAAGAACAAGTCTGGCAGGACCCTGCAGTAGGTAACTACTAAAAAAAAAAAAAGGCAAAAACCAGACTAGAATCTCTTTCCTTTCCCAGTGAAGATTCCTGGTAGTTCCCAGGGGCTCTGCACTGGCTTGTCAGCAGGTATTAGCAGTGGGAGATTGGGCCAAGAGGCCCTGGCAGGTGTCTCCTGTGAGCCAGGGGAGGCTCAGGCAGCTCAGGGGACCCCCAGGGCTGTGGGGTGGGTGCCCCTGTGTGTCCAGAACCACAGCCCCCCAGCAGTGCTGCCAGGCCAGGCTCCAGACACAGGTGGTGCACCCAGGCTGGGAGAAGCCAAATCCCCAGCTGTGTTTTATGGAGGACCCCAAGGCTGGTGGAGGCCTCACAGAAATGTTGCTCTGTGCTGCCAGCTCCTCTCCTCTGTTCACACACAGGTCTTGGGGTGTTTGCTGGGTTGTGCTTCACTGGCAGGGAAAGCAGCAATGCAGATGTGAGCAATCCAGATGTGCAGTGTCCTCCTTGTCTTGAGAGACAGCTGGGGGGGCAGCCAAGCCCCTCTCCTGTGCCTTGGTCTCTGCTGCTGTTTGAAGCATGATGATCATAGCACCATTTAGTGATGGTGGGAGGTCAGATACAGCCCATCCTCACCAGGGCTCTGTCAGGCAACCAGGGGCTTGGGTGTCACTTCTCAGTCTAAGTGGACCAAGAGGGGAAGCTGTGAGGATGGACAGCTGGGCAACACCCTGGATTGCTCATAACCCTCCTGCTTCTACACTTACTGGCACTAACACAGCTTAAAAGTATGAGCAGTTCTTAGGATCTTAAAAAAAAAAAAACAAACAACAAACCCAAGCCCTCCTTTAGTTAATACAAAGGAAGTGCTTAAAATTATTCCACCATAGTTGAGTTTTTACAACTGCCTCCTAAAGTTCCTGAGCTGAATTGGATCGGTGTCCTCCTCAAGGTGGTTTTCTGGGTAGGGGGGGAGCACTGGGCATTCCTGGAGTGGCAGTTCCCTGCCCTGCCCACTCGGTGGGCAAATTGCTCAATGCAGCTAAAATTCTGGATGAGACTGAAGCCTGTGACAGAGCTGACCTGCTGCTGTGCAGAGCTGGTCCCACAGGTTGAGCTTAGCTGGGCTTTCCTGGGGAGCTGCTCCAGAAGTCAAAGCACCAAGTGGTTACTCAGTGCTGAATGTGATGGTGTGTGACCCCTGATCTGCTGGGGCTCCCCTGCCCTGGGCTGCTCTGAGGGTGGGGGCCCTGGCCTGGCCTCTGGACCCTGTCCCATGTCCTGTGGAGGTCGTTGCTAATACTAACAAATTCCACTTCTTGTTTCCTGTTTCAGATAGGCAACCTGAGGGATTTGAATTTCACTTCTTGAAAAATAAAGTGCAATTAAACCTGTATTTTTTTGCTTGCATGGGTTTTACTTTAAAACTTGCACTTGAAAACTGACTTAGCTATGACTCAAAGTGGGAATAATTTGATCTAGAAGCTCTTCTGGGAGCATTCTTGCTGTTAACCCCCTCTCTTGGGAACAGAGAGACAGTCCCTTTGTGCTGTGATTGTGCCCCCTCGGGCTGTCACCTTGCAAGGTGTTGGTGTGAGAAGCTGCAGTGCAAAAATAATCATGTTGTAGGCAGGGGTGACACGCCTGGTTCTCCATCAGGCCCAGGGGATCCCACAGGGCTCTGCAGCCTGGGCTGTCCTAGGCTGGCTCTGTGGGTGCAGGAGGGTTCCTGCTCAGGAACTGTCCCAGCTACCAGCAGCTCTGCCTGTGCTCTGGGCATGGATTGGGGTGCAGGAGCTGAGGTCTGAGACTGGTCCCTCTACAAGGGCTGGAATGTGTGGAGCTTGCAGTGGGTGATGGCACAGTTGAGCCTTGGGGTAAGAATTAAGGGGCAAACAATTAAAACAGGTGTCATCGTGGGAGTTTGCTACAGGCCACCCAAACAGGATGAGGAAACTGAGTCATTCTTTAGGGAGCTACAGGACACATCCAAGTCAGCTGCATTTGTCCTCATGGGGGATTTCAATTTGCCAGATCTCAACTGGGAGCACCACACAGCTGGTACAAACAGATCCAGAAGATTCCTAAACTATCTAGATGATAACTTTATGGTACAGATGTTGAGAGCACCAACCAGGAAAGGTGCCTTCCTTGATTTGTTACTTGTAAACAGAGAAGGTCTTGTGGATGAAGTGGGGATTGGAGGCTGCCTTGGCCACAGTGACCATGAAGCAGTCACGTTTAACATCTATGGTACTAAGAGGAAAACTAACAGTGAGACCTCAACTCTGGACCTGAGGAAAGCAGACTTCAGGTTGCTCAGGGAACTGCTTGGAAAGGTCTCCTGAGAAAAAGCATTTCAGGGTGCTGGGGTCCAACGGGGCTGGTCACTCTTTAAGCACCACCTCCTAAGAGCACAAGGCCAGGCGATTCCAAAATGCTGGAAGTCAAGCAGGCAAGGTAGAAGGCCACCCTGGCTGAGCAGGGACCTCCTCCTAGAACTAAGGCACAAAAGGAAGGTGTGTGGACAGTGGAAGGAAGGACAGACAATGTGGGGGAACTATAGAGATGCTGTTCGACACTGTAGGGCAGAAATCTGTGCAGCTAAAGCTCTACTAGAGTTGAAGCTGGCCTGCATGTGAAGGATAATAAAAAGGGTTTTTTAAAACATGTTAATAGCAAAAAGCAGGGCAGAAATAACACTGGCCCATTACTTGATGATCATGGACATTGACAAACAGGGATATAGACAAGGCAGGGATGTTTAATGCTTTCTTCATCTCTGTCTTCAACACTGATGGGCTTGAGCACCCCCAGAGCCCTGGGCTAGAGAACCAGGACTGGGCAAATGATCATCTCCCAGTCAGCCCTGAACTTGTGTGGGATTTGCTGCTCCAGCTGGATCCTTACAAGTCAGTGGGACCTGATGAGATTCATCCAAGGATACTTAGAGAGCTAGCAGAGGTCACGGCGATACCTCCCTCAGTGATTTTTTAATGCTCTTGGGAATCTGGGGAGGTACCAGTTGACTGGAAGCTGGCAAATGTTGTCTCAATCTTCAAGGGCAGCAGGGGTGACCCTGGTCATTACAGGCCTGTTAGTCTCACTTCAGTGCCTGGTAAGATGATGGAGAAGATTATTCTGGGAGCTATTGAAAAACACCCAAAAGACAACAGAGTCATTGGTCCCAGCCAACATGGATTCATTAGGGGAAGGTCCTGCTTGACCAACTTGATTTCTTTCTATGACAAGGTTACCCACCTAGTTGACCAAGGGAAGCCAGTTGATGTCATCTTTCTGGATTTCAGAAAAGCCTTTGATAGTGTCTCTCACAGTAACCTTCTAAACAAAATGTCCAGCAGCCAGCTGGACAAGCACATAATGCATTGGGTGAGTAATTGGCTGATGGGTTGAGCTCAAAGAGTCATGGTAAATGGGGCCACATCAGGCTGGTGACCAGTCACTAGGGGGGTTCCACAGGGATCCACCTCAGGGCCAGTAGTCTTCAATATATTCATAAATGACTTAGATGCAGGACTTGAAGGCCTACTTATTAAGTTCACGGAAGACACTAAATTGGGAGGAGCAGTTGACACTCTTGAGGTCACAGAGGCTCTGCAGAGGGATCTGGACAAATCAGAGAGCTGGGCAATGGCCAATGGCATGGAGTTTAAGAAGGGGAAGTGCTGGATTTTGCACCTGGGACACAGTAACCCTGGATACACAGTCTGGGGAGTGAGAGGCTGGAGAGCAGCCCTGTGGAGAGGGACCTGGGGGTTCTGGTTGAGGGCAAGTTGAACATGGGCCAGCAGTGTGCCCTGGCAGCCAGGAGGGCCACCCGAGCCCTGGGGGGCATCAAGCAGGCACAGCCAGCCTGTCACAGGAGGTGATTGTCCCACTTCACTCTGCACTGGTGTGGCCCCATCCTGAGTCCTGTGTGCAGTTCTGGGTGCCACAGCACAGAAAGGATATAAAGCTGCTGGAGAGTGTCCAGAGGAGGCCACGAGGTTGGTGAAGGGTTTGGAGGGGATGCCCTATGAGGAGCGGCTGAAGGCACTTGGTCTGTTCAGCCTGGAGAAGAGGAGACTGAGGGGAGACCTCATTGCAGTTACTGCTTCCTCACTAGGGAAGGAGGAGGAGCAGGTGCTGACATCTTCCCTCTGGTGACCAATAATAGGACCCGAGGGAATGGTAGGAAGATGTACAGGGGGAGGTTTAGGTTGGACATTAGGAGGGGATTCTTCACCCAGAGGGTGGTGGAGCACTGGAACAGGCTCCCCAGGGAAGCAGTAATGGCACCAACCCTGACAATATTCAAGAAACATCTGGACAACACCCTCAGGGACATGGTACGAACCTTGGGGTTGTCCTGTTCTGGGCTGGGAGTTGGACTTGGGGATCCAGGCTGTCTGAGGAGGTGGTTGAGCCACCATCCCTGGAGACATCTAAAAAGACAGATGTGGTGCCAGGGAACAGGGTTTGGTGGTGGACGTGGCAGAGCTAGGGTAGTGGTTGGACTTGATGATCTTGAAGGTTTTTTCCAATCAGAATGATGATACTATGATACTATGAGCAATAACAGCCACTTCCCCCCCCTTGCCATCCCCCTCTGCCTAGGCCTGTAGCTCCCCATTTTTTCTGGCTTGGTCTCAGGACCTAAAATCAACCATGTTTGTCCTCAGCACCCACGTGCAGGAAGGATAAACATGAGAAAGCTCTGGGCTCCCTGGGGGGCAGCAGGCTCTGGGAGTGATGGCTGGGCCTCATCCTGAGGAGGGGTCAGATGCTCCTGGGGGGGCTGTGAAGGGGCTGGTCCTGCTTCTGGGTGCAGTTTGGGGGCAGGAGGTGGGCAAGCCATGGAGGGAGGGACCTCGCTGAGGATGTGCCCGGGGGGGTGTTGCTGGGTGTGGAGATGGGGCACAACACCCATGTCCCCAGGGGCAGACGAGGAGCCCCCACCAGACGAGGACCCTGGTTATCACACCCAGCCCCTGTGTCGGCAGTGGAGCCTTCTTCTCTGTGCAAAACTCTGGGAACATGGAAAAACAACTGGAGACGGTGCTGGGCCAGGGTCTGTCTTTAATGTCTCATGTCTCTGCGGGGCTGTGCCCTTCCCCAGCTGCCTCGTCCCGCTGCGTGCACCACACCAGGCTCTCTTCTCGGGAGGGAAAGGGCTTTTTTAATCCCTATGGAACAGTTTCACCCACAGAAAAGCAAGAAAATTCTTCCCGTGGCCGGTCACCCTTTCTTCTCTGCCTGATGAGATGGACGGAAGCGCAGCCGGGGGAACTCTCCAGCCCCTGGGATTGCGACACCAGGGAGTGTGGTGGCCCCGGGCTGTGACTCCCACAGAGCTGATGCCGCAGGGTCTGGAGGGGCTGGGAACATTATAAACACAACGGGAGGGCAGCCAGACCCCAGGGGGTGAAGGAAAAATCTGCAATAAGTTAATTTTTAAAGAGTCTGATGCCCCGGGGCTCGTGTGGGACAGCTGAGCGTCCTGCGGCTGGATCCTGGGGGGGGCTGAGCCCTCCTCGCCTTGGCCCTCTCCCTGCCCACCGAACCTTCCATGGCCTGAGAAATCCCTGACCCACCTCTGGGTCCATCCTGGCTCCCCAGGGAAGGCAGTTGGAGGCTGCGGTGTAGGATGGGAGCCCCTCTCCCACATCCAGACCTACTTGAGGAAGACGAGCAGGAAGAAGGTGGAGACGATGAGGACGAGGATGCCGGCGGCGAAGCCGAGGCGCAGGTTCTCCATGGAGGCCAGGGGGGGCTGCGTGTCCAGCAGCAACCCCCGCCCCGGCAGCCCCAGCACGAAGGCGCCTGGTGCTTCAGAGCCGCGGGGGAGGCCGCAGGGGGACACCAAGCTGCTCACCGTGAAGACGGGACCGTGACCCACGCACGCCACATCCATGGCCACGGAGCGTGCCGAGGACTGGCGGTCAGCTGGGGAGGCACTGCCGCCTTCCTCCTCCTCCTCCTCCCCATGCAGGGTCCCCAAGGCCGGCCTTGCCCCAAGCCCGCCCAGAGCCAGCTCGGGCACCAGCGTCACCGTCCTGCAGAAGGGGCAGCTGATGAAGGCGACCGTGGCGGAGTGACACGCCAGCTTGCGCAGGCAGCTCAGGCAGAGGGAATGGCGGCAGGGCAGCTGCTGGGGGGCTCGGCCCCCCCCGGCGCCCCGATAGGTCTCGTAGCAGATCCCGCACTCCCCGCCCGTCTCTGGCCCTGCTGACATGGTGTCCCAGGGGAGCACAGCTCGGGCCCTGCTGCTTTTGAAGGCGGGAGGCGGGCGATGGCCGTGCCTGGGGGGGTCTGGGGTGGCCGCCCCTTCACTGAACTTCAGTCCAGCCCTGGGATGCTTGGCAGGCACTGAACCAACACGCTCCTCCTCCCCCTGCCTGGGAAAGGCTGTTTTCCCTCCCCCCCCGCCCCCCTTTCCCTTCATAAATCCATTGTATTCTCCCAGACACAACGTGCGAGATTTGATTATTCTTATTTTTAGGAGAAGCTCACCAGTAGCAAGCAACAGACCCCTGGGTGCATTCATTTCACACCAAATCTGGGGCACGTTTGTCACCCTGGCACGGGCTGGCCCTGGCCAGCAACTGGCAGAACCATCTTGGGGTTTAGGTGGGCCTGGCAGGCAGGGACGTGCCCTTGGCCAAGGCCACATCAGATGGTTGTGCTAAGCACTATAGCCCCTTCATGGCTGGAGTTTGGATGTAGACAAAGGGAAAGGATGCATTTTTTTAATTATTATTATTATTATTTTATTTTTTCCCTGAAGCTTCTGAAAATGCCCAGCCTAGAATGACACAGGGTATTGCTTGGTGAGGACAGGCTGGGCAGTCCCCAGGGAATGCTCTGGTGTCCCTGTAGATGGCTGAGCAGGGCTGGGCCTGAAGCTGCGAGTGGCTGTGGTGGCCCTGGGGATGAGGGACAACCCAGCACTGCTGATGTGCCCATAAAAATTGGTACTTATTTACAGGCAGGCAGGGAACCTTGCCCTGAGCTCCTGTCATTCATTACCACCCCCAGAGCACGGCCCAGGGGGCATGAAGGCAACCAGCAACCACTGGCTACTGGCACATGGGGTGGGATGGAGGGCACAGTTTGCAGCATGGCTACTGCAGAGCAGGGCTCAGGGCAGCTGGCAGAGCCAGGATCTCTCCCCTCCCTCTCCAGCCAGACACATGGGGGTCCCAGCAGGGTCCCTCAGGGAGCAGGGTGCAGGGTAGGCTCCCAGCAGGGTGGGGGTTTGGCAGAGGGTGGCTTAGGACCTGCCACCCTCCCAGCTGCCTCACAGAGCTTCATCCCCTGGCATCTGGCTCCTTGCTCCTCCTTGATCCCAGGGAATGCTGAGCACCTCTGCTGCCTGCACCCCAAGCAAGGGGAGCTCCTCTGAGAGCCTCCCTGCTCTCCTCTGGGCAGCCCTGCCAGGGGTCCCCTCATTGCACCCCAGTCTCTAGCTGTTCCCATATGTCCCCCTTGCCACATCCCAACCCAAGCACCCAGCAAGTCCCTGGTGGGACCCACCAGCTCTGATGTGCAGCAGCAGCTCAACACAGGAACAGAGGCTACAGCTGGGAAAAGTGCCTGGGACCATCCTCAAAGGGCTCAGCCAGGGCCATGCAGACCCAGCCTGGCCCCGTGGCTGTGGCACATCCCCTGGGATGGCTGGTGGGCACCCAGCCACCACCTCCACGAGGACACACACGTGCCCCTCAGGGCCACGCCACACGGGCACAGCATGTGAGGTGGCACCAGCAGAGGGGCCGAGCTCTCCTGCCCCCTGGCAGTCCCCAGGGCTGCTCTGCAGCGAGCAATGCCCTTGGAGAAGTCCAAGATCCTCAAATTCTTTTAGGTGGGAGAGGAGGAGATGACACTGGGAGAGCCAGGCACGTGGCAGCTGTGCTGCTGCTCCACAGCCCCTGGCTTTCAAGTGTTCTCCCCATGCAGAGGAAAAAGGCAGCAACCAACCACAGGCAGAAACCAGCTGCTTTTTAATAGCTTCTCCTGGGGAAAGGGCTGCGGAGGGACTGGGCTTAACTCTGTGTTCTATACTTCCAGGGCAAGAGACAAAAGACCAGCTGGGATCATTACTTATTAATGACAATGCAGACCTGCCCAGCCCAGCTGCTCACCCCTCGCCTGGTGCTGGTTTGGGGGTGGCAGCAGCAACACCCTCTGCTCACAGCCTGTGTTTGGATGAGGAATCCCACTGGGCTCCTCTGGCCAGAGAGGGTCCCTTGAGTCCTGGATCTGGGGCCATCGCAGACTCTCCCCTACAACAGGAGATGAATCACCATAGAATCCCAGGCTGGTCTGGGTTGGAAGGGACCTTAAAGATCATCTCGTTCTAACCCCCCTGCATGAGCAGGGACACCTCCCACTAGACCAGGCTGCTCCAAGCCCCATCCAACCTGCCCTTGAACACTCCCAGGGATGGGGCAGCCCCAAGGGCAGGTTAGGGGCTGGGGAGCTCCTCGCTCTGTCCTGGCATCTGCTGCCCGTGGCTGCAGCTCACCAGTGCCCCCGACACCCTCCTGTGGGAGGCCAGAGCAGAACCTCCAGCATCGCTGGCCCTGGCTGAGTCCTCCCATGGGAGAGTCACCCACCTCTGGGCTACAGCACTGGCTGCAGCAGCACAGCGGTGCCCCGGCCACAGCAGGGGAGCTGCAAGGTCATGGTGGCTTCAAGGTGGCACTAACCGTGTCCCGGCTGAGCAAGGGACATTTCTGAAGGCAAATACATTAGCCAGAGAGGAGGGGGCAGAAGTGCACCCGGTTCCATCTCCCAGTGCTCCCAGACAAGAGGACACTGGGTGAGCAGGCAGGAAGAGGTGACACGTGAAGCGGGAACCCAAGGCAGAGGCTGAGAAGCCACTGGGCAACGTGGAGGAGGCTGAGGCTCCTGGGTGCAGCGCAGGGCTGTGCACAGAGCTGGCCGTGCTGTGCGAGCGTCTGTTTAATACTGACATGGAGCAGGAGAGGCAGGTGGCCCTGGGACGGGTGAGGGAGGCGGTGCCGGGCAGGCTGGTCCTCCCCGCCCCTCCTAGCCGCTGTGGAAGATGCGGATGCGCTGTGTGATGTCCCTGCGGCACAGGGGACAAGTGCGGAGGCGCTCGCAGCAGGTCTGGCAGCAGCAGACATGGCCACAGGGCAGGAAAATCATCTGGGTCTGGGGAGGAGAGAGAGGAGAGGACACGGAGAGTGTTGCTGTCCCCTAACGCCCATCCCAGCACCACCGTACTCCAGCTCAGGAGGAAATGGGGCTGGAGTAGATGAGGATGACCTGGGGGTGTCCCAGCGTGGGGGGCAGAGCCCTGCACCCCGATCTCCACCCCCAACGCTGTGTGGGCAGGAGGGTCTGGGCTGAGAGCAGGAGTGCAACGGGCCTGAGGGAAGGACACAGGCCAGGGCTGGACCGAGCAGCTCCACGAACGCTCCCTATGGCTGCCCTGCAGACAGACCCGCCCAGAAGCCCAGGCAGCTCCTTCCTCAGCCTGCACGGAGCCCTGTGCTGCCCTCCCTGCTGTGCAGGGGAGCTGCCGGGATGAGCATCCAGCTGCAGGATGGCAGCCCAGGGCCAGGCTGGGAACACAGATACCGGGGGATGTGCTGGATGCTGCCCTCACTCCAGCCCCTGCTCCAGCACCAGGCATATGCCTGGCTCTCACCTCTTGCTCCATGCAGACAACGCACTCCGACTTCTTCCCATCCCACTGCAGTGGTGGAGCTGTTGGGACCACTGGGCTGGGAAGATCCTCGAAGGGAGCACTGGGCTCTGGGGCTGCAGGGACCTCAGTGTCCACCGTCCTCAGCAGCTCTGCAACCACAAGCAGGAGGTCTAAGCACCAGGAGAGCTGTCCATCTCCCACCCACCCAGCACACATCAGAATGGCTGCCAGCAGATGGGAGCTCAGGGCTCCCATAAATAGGGAAGTTGATGGGACCAGCCTGACAGTGCAGCCCGGGCTCTGCCAGCACTCCCTGCCTCTCCTGCTCACACACCAGCCTCTGTGGCTCTGCTCCCCAACATCCCCTTGGGGCATCTGGCCCTGCAGGTCTCCCTGTTCCAGGCTCAGGCTCCCGCTGCGAGTGTTCAGCGTGTGAAAGACCAGGCAGAAAAGAACTGGTGGTACCTGGGATGGTCTTGGCCACAGCCAGGATCTCCTGAGCTCGCCTGAGGATGGCACGCTGCAGGCCAGCCTCCATCACGCCCATCTGCAGTGCAAGAGGAGGGCTGTTAGCTCTCGGAGGGGACAGGAGACTCACGTCCCTAAGAAGACCCTGCAAACTCCTGAGCCTTGCTGGCAAGGCCTGGTCTTGCCATGGGAAGCACCTCCATTGGGTGTCCAAGGGACTCTCCTGGTGCCATTTCTACAAAGAGCATCTGGAGGGTGCTGAAAGCCAGAGCCAAGCTGCACCCCACCCTGCGAGTGCTCCGGGAGAGCTGCTGCTCCCTGGGACCGGGCGCAGAGCAGCGCTGGCACCTCTCCCTGCCGGGAGGTGAAACAGCAGCAGCACCAACCCACCCTGCCTCCCTCCCGCCTGACCGGCCACAGGCAGAGCCACGAGCAAGGGCAGGTTCAGTGGGTGTTGCCCTGCAGATCTGCTGTCTGGTACCTTTTCCAGGTCACTGGCAGTCATGGTGCTGAGTGCGTGCAGGGATACCCGATGGTGGGCAAAGACTGGCACGTACTGTTCTGCAGACAGCTCCATTAAAAGGTTCACCAGCTGCCGCTCCAGGCCCTCCTCCTGCAAAACACCAGGTGAGCTCCCAGACCTCGCTCTGGAGAGCAGGAGGCAGCAAGGCTGGCAGCAGGGGGTGCCCAGTCCTGCCCTCTGCCCTGCTCCAAGCATTCTGCATCCCAAAGACTCTACGGCCGGGAAGCCCAGCAGCCGGAGGAGCTCTGGCCCCAGGCGTGGTGTGAGCACAATTCCAAGCACGTGTTTTGGGGCACAATGAAATAAAACCATTTTGGCAGCCAATGTCTGCAACAGCACCTGCTGTGCTAACTCGAGCCCACAGGCAGCACGGGCAGGGCTCAGCTCCCTCCCTCCGTGACAATCTCCACAGACGTTTTACCAGCACAAAGTCCCTGGCTCAACACGTTGGGGCAGGAAGGGACGGAGGCTGCTGCATTCAGACAGATTTGCGAGGGAATTTGGGGAGCCAAGCAGAGCTGTTTGGGGGCTTAGCTGGAACAAAAAGCCCTTCCTGGAGGGTGCTCAGAGTCCTCTGCTCCTGGCAAGCAGTTTGAAGGTGGGATGGCAGCTCCTGCTGGCAGACAGCTGGGGTGTCAGCTCTTACAGACATGGGCAGCCCCACAACCTCCAAGGCAGAGGAATGAGGGAGGGCTCCTGGGCAGCCCCGCTCAGGGCACGATGGCTAAATGCAGGACAGCCTGGGGCTGCCAGCCTGTGTGAGGGGTCTGTGCCCCCCTCCCTGCCTTAGCTGAACCCCTGGGTCCAGGCAGGGCTGCTGCTGCTCCCCCCCACATCCCACAGAGCAGAGCACAGCTGCAGAGAAAGGAGGAACTGCAGCAGTGACCTGGAGTTTCAGGGAGAGGGGCTTCTGGTTCTGCAGGCGCTGGTACTGGATCAGCCAGTAGTTCTCCTGTTGGGTTTCGCTCTTTGCCTCCATTTCCAGCTGAAAAACAAACTCATTCATTCATCAGCCTGAGATAATGTTGCCATCAGTACTTAGGGCAGCCTGGGTTGGATTTGTATGGGGCAGCCACCAGCCTGGGCTGTGCAGTCAGTTCAGAGCACTGAGACAGACACAGCTATGGACATTCCTGGTCTTCTGCAGGGTGGCCCCACTTTGACCCCCATGTCCAGTCTAGGGTTGGGCATCCCTCCAGAGACTGGATCTGGTCTCCTGTAGCTCAGAAGAGCCTGGAGGTCATCAGGATTACAAGGCTACATGCAAAGACCTTGTGGGATTGTGCTCATCCCCCTGATGACTCCCTTTTCTGACAGGGGAGAATGATGATGATGATGGTGCCTCATGCTGCATCAGGTGGTAACTGTGCCCCGAGAGTTCACATTAGCATTTCCTGAAATTAAATGAGTCCCTGGATCTGGACACCACCCCTCTGAGCCCTCCTCCACTTCCCTTTATCCCCATACTGACCCCGGGGCTCTCTCCCTGGCCAGCCCATGTGCATCCCCATCTATAGCACCTAATTGGGGGCCTTCATTACCAGTATTTGTCGCAGTTCTTCTTCCCTTTGCTTCTTTTCCTTGAGCAGCTGCTGCAGCAGGTAGCTGAGTGCTTGGCGTTGCTCAGTGATCACCCCCTGCAACAGAAGGCCTCTGGCACCCACACCTCTGCACCCTTTACCTGCACCCAACCCCCTGCCCTCATTGCCAGCAGAGCACTGACCACCCCTAAACCAGCCACAGCAGATGTGGACACCTTGTGCTCCACGGGCCCTTGGCCTGGCTGAGCAGACAGCCTGAACCCTCTCCCAGCAGCTGGCACAGCAAACATGAGCTGCACCAGCTTCTACAGGTCTTGCACTGAGCACCAGATGGTGGTGCTGGCCCCCTGCACACCCTGGGCAGCCCCAGACCACACTGGCCTGTGGCAGCTCTTCATCAGGTTGCCCAGAGAAGCTGTGGCTGCCCCATCCCTGGAAGTGTTCAAGGGCAGGTTGGATGGGGCTTGGAGAAACGTGGTCCGGTGGGAGGTGTCCCTGCCCATGCTGGGGGGGTTGGAACTGGATGATCTTTAAGGTTCCTTCCAACTTAAACCAGTCTGTGATTCGATGATCACTCCACCAGAAGTTCAGTCAATGGCATCATGTGTTCATGGTCCCTCTCCCCAACTGAGAAGGTCCACCTGGAACTAGGTGTAGCAGCCTGCAGGTATGCAGGACAGGTAAGGCAGCAACCTCCCTGTGCCTTTGGGACATTTGCTTTCACTGGGGTCTCACACCAAGCACCACTGTGTCCCAGGACAAGGCAAGTCACTGCAGCCACACCACGGGGAAGTGAGGAGCAGTTAGTTGTCTCAGGAACCTCAGGCCATGTGGCATCTCTGCATGGTTCAGCCCCAGTTAGCTCATACCTGCTGGGAGGATCATTAACAGAGCAGAGGGCAGTAGTCATTGGCCACAAGGACTTCAGACGTCCATGGACAAAGGGACAAGGATGCTGTTACAAGGCTGACCTCCTAAAGGAGGGGGAAACCTTCCTTGATCAACATCTGTACCCTATGCAGGGACAAGGTCCTCTGTTGAAGCAGAGGGGAATGCCTGCCTCTTACAGGCCAAACCCACTGTCAGGTCAGAGATGCTTTGCCCTGACAGAAGCAGGAAAGTTCTGCTGTGTCAGGACCTTGCAGAGGTGAGAGGGACCTCTAATGCCACGTGGGAGCTGCTCCAGACGAGACCCAGGCAGCTTCAGCTAACCTTGGGGTGAGCTGGACACCCCACCAGGACCTCTCTCCCCCACACTGACCTTGCAAGAGACCTGTGCAAACACCTCCCTTCCTCAGGGTGGTTTTGGTCCTTCCCACTCCAATGATTTATCAAGTTCAACACTAAAGTTCCTGTACACTGGGGGAGGAAACACCACTCAGCTGCACAGGAGGTATCAAGCTTCTGCTGAAGCCCTTTGTGGGCACTGCCCTGTGATGGGGGATCCACCAGGGCAGGGACCCTTTGGGCTGCAGGCTGCCCAACGGCTGGGTGGGATCCAGGGAGATGAAGCTGCCTTAACACCTCATTTCCTTGTGTCCACTGATGAAGTTGCAAACGTGCTGCACTGCCTGCCAGGCTGCAGGTGGGTCCCAGGGCAGAACCTCGATTCCTGCACTCCCTGGAGCTTCTGTGGTCACACCTAACAGGACTCCCCCAAATCCTGTGTCATTCCAGCCTGCGGCTTCTTGGTCTTCCCCACATGGACTTCAGGTAGTTCCCCACCATCAGGCCTCCAAGACTGCAGTGTGATGCAGAGGAGCTGCATGAGTTAAGGCAGCATAACCCAAACCTCACACCTCAAGGTGTCCAGCACAGGGCTCAGAGCCCATCCTGTCCTACTCCAGCACCTACCAGCCAGAGGGGTGCCCTGGTTTTGGGAAGTGCATGGTGGCTGCTACTGGTTTCAGGCTGACTAAACAGGTGACCTGCCCTGGCAAACAGCACACACAACCACAGGAAACAACTGATGCAAAGGCATAACAACAACGTGTAAAGCCAAGCTGCTGAAGCCAAACTTGAGCCTCCTCACTGTGTGACTGTGGATGAAGTCAGCCCATGGGATGGTGGATGGGGGGGCAGAGCAGCCTGGGAGACACGGCTCAGAGGTGGAAGGGGAGGGCTGACAGCCACCACTGGCAGGTACTTAAACCAAAACACAACACAGCAAGACATGTGGGTGCTCCTGGGAAAGCCAGCAACTGGATCACCAAATCCTTCCCCACCCAGCAGACCTGGAACTGCCCAATGCTACCAGGACCAGCCTGGTTGTCTCTTCCCTGAAAATGCACTGAGATGTTGAGGAGCAGCAGCAGTATCCCCATGCTACCATGACACAGAGGGGGTTGGGGTGTCCTGTGGGTAAGCACCCTTCTGACTGAGCATAAAACCATCTGGAAACTGCGAGGAGCAAAAGAAGCAAGTGGAGCTTTTGTGATCCCAGAGCAGCAAGAGGGTGGTGGGGCAGCCCCAGAGCCCTACATACCTGCAGCGTCTCTGTGTCCAGTTCTTGCCTCTTTAACTCCAGCTGTGTCAGCTGCAATAACTCTGTTTCTATTAATTTAATCTAAACAGAAGATGAAACATTTTTTTACTGACATTTGAAATGACTTTGATTTATGCTCTTGTAAAGTGAGGTCTAACTGCTGCCCTGTGAGGGAAGGCACTGCAGAGCTGCCCAGAAGTTTGGGGAACCTGCTAATGCCCTTCTGTGATGCTCTCAGGGCCACTCTTCATCTCTCACCTGAGGAGCTGTGTCCCCATTCTCTAACTGTCTCTCTACTCTAAACACCTTCTGGTCAAGTCTGGCAGCACGTTGCCATCAGTTTGTTCAGCCAAACCTTCTGCAGACACTCTGGATGCAGCAGCTGATTGTGAAAGCCCTCCTAGCACCACTGCTCAAACTGCAGATTAACTGGGGCAGGGTCCTGGTTTCTAGATGCTCCAGCAAACCCCAAAGTGATGCCTGCTCTTTCAGGTGGGGCAACTGAGACACAGAGAGGTGAAGTGAGTTGCCCAAGATCCCATAGCAAAGCCATGATGAGAGCCCAGCTCGCCTGTCTGCCAGGCCACCTACCATCCCCAGGCCACGCTGCTGAATGTGTGCCAAATTCCCACCAAATTCCTGCCACACCAGGGTCCTGCAGCAGGCAGGACCCAGGGCTCCTGCCCAAGTGCTGCCTGTGAGGGAGGCTGGTGGGGTGGATTTCAGCAGTGAAAGGTCCAGCCATGGTATCAAGGAACAAACTCCCTTTGTTACAGAGCAAGTAGGAGCAAACTGCAGGGCTCCTATCCATGAACTCAAGCAATGGAGAGTTGTTGGAGTCCTCTCCTGGATTGTCCATGCACAACCCATAGGGTTCTAGCAGAGACTGGTCACTGAGTGACTGAACATATCCAAACTTTTTCAGTGAAGAACTTCACTGATGGGGTCATCAAACACTGGAAGTGGCTGCCCAGGGAGGCAGTTGAATCACCATCCCTGGAGGTGTTTAAAAGATATGTAGATGTGGTGCTGAGGGACATGGTTTAGCACTGGACTCAGTAGAATTGATGGTCAGACTCAATGATCTTAAAGGTCTTTTCCAACCAAAAGGATTCTATGATTCTTAAGCTTATCCACCAACTCCTGACCTGAGACTTTCCTGCTAGTGTCAGATCAGGAGAGGAAAGATTCTGGAGCCCTGTCAGAAACCAGCCACCCATCTTCATGTACCAACCACTGTTACTTTCTCCACCAGCTCTTGCTCTCCCCCCGACTAAGGCATTGCACTGTCTGCAGGATGCAGCTCAGAAAGACAGGCTGAGAATGGGAAAGAAAAGGTGAACTGATGGCTGGAGGTGCAGTTCTGATGTGCTGGATGGAGATGCAATGGACTCGTGTGGAAACAGCAGCCCAGCTAAGTAGACAGCTTGAAGGAAACCCTGGCAGCAATTGCAGACCACCCCACAGAGCCAAGGCAGGTCTGTCCTCTAGTGACCACGCTCAGCACTTCATCCTCACCAGTGCTGAGATGTTGCAGCCATGGCAATGCCACTGCTTCCACGAACCTAACACCTGCATTGGTGACACTCCCACCTCTGGAGCTGGGACACTGCAGTGTAACCAGCACTGCCCCATGCCTGGTTAGAGCTCTCTGCAGCACCAGAGCTCTTCAGCTTCTCCAGCCCCTGCTCTGTGCTCACAGAGCTTTGAGCCTCCTCAGAAGTGTCTCATCAAAGGAGGTGTGAGCTGAGTAGCTGGTTGCTCTTTCCTCTGTTGCTGACTCACCTGGTTCCTGATCTGCCTGTGCATAAGATCCTTCTTCACTTGGAGAGCTTCAAAGGCAGCTTTCTGCATCTCAATCTAAGGGACAGGCAAAACCCTGCTTAGTGAGGCTGCTGATGCTGCTGCAAACAGGCTGAGAAACCCTGTTCCCCTGCAATGACCAGTGTACAAGCACCTGAAGAGAGCAACAGCCTCCTGATTACAGCATGGCTTAGATCCCACAGCCCCAGAAGGTACAACCCACTTTACAGACAGACTCAGAAGTTACACTCCTGTTCTTCAGACACACATTTTGAACACACTGTGTGATCCCCACCACTCATTTGCAGCAGCACTGAGTGCAATAGGGCACGGCTGCCCAGCACTTGTGAAAAAGGAGCTGCAGAGGTCTCAGGTTCTAAGGAGGTATTCAAGGGGAGCAGAGGCTTTGACAATGCCTCCTGTAGGCAGCCTGCCCCACGTCACCCAGGAGACCTGCCAAAAAGACTGGACTTCTGTCTCAAAATCCTCTCAGTTAATCACCAGAGCAGTTTTGCTCCCCATGGTCTGTGCTGCTGTCCTTTCTGAAGATTTGCTGTCTGGTTCAAAAATAAATACATTTTTCTTTCAACCACCCAAGTCAGTTTGTTAGAACACCAGAGGTTCTCAAAGTTTAGCACATAGAGTTAAATAAAAGAACTTTTGCATGCAGCCCAGCCCAGCCTCCAGTGCTCCAGTGCTCCATCTCAATCCTGCTTTCCCTGGATCCTCCCCCAGGCAGTTTGGTCCCTTGCCTACCTGCTGCAGGATCTGACCAACAGCTTTGTTCTGATCCAGCTGTTGCCAAGCCAGGATTTGCTGGAATTTCTCATCCATCTCAGCTAGGCTGCAAGAAGATGGATTTGCCATGGAGTTACTGCTGGGTCTAGGAATCTCGATACAAACAAGAGGAAAAACAGGCAACAGGGAATCCAGGAATGGAGAAATTTGTTACTGGACAAGGGTTACTGAAGGCTAAGAGGTTTAAAACCTCCTTTCCTACAACCAAACCAAACCTGCAGCACAGCCCAGGCCAGAGCAGAAGCACAGTGCATGCAGGTGCCCAGCTCAGAGTCCAGGCAGGGGCTGCTGCTGCCCCAGCAAGTGCCCAGGTGATGGCTTTGCCCATTGGAATTCTGCACTGGAAAGGGGTGTTCTGATGAAGGAGACCAGGACAACATGGCCATCTATTGCCTGCCCCTGCAGGCAGGACTGTGTCTGCCCACTGTCCTCAGTTGGGTACCTCACAGGCACAAAAGGTTGTTTCTGTTCAGTGCCAGATGTTGCCAGATTAAAATTTCTGACCTTCTTGTAAATACCAAGAGCCAGAACAGTCTCTGCACCCACAGCAATGCCACCAGCCCTGCCTACATACCAACAGCATCCTCCAGACAGCCTGGGAGGGGAGGGAAGGAGTTCTGTGCTTGAGTTCACCACTGAGCTGGCTAACAAAACAGGATTCAAAGCAGTCTAATTTCATCCTCCATATTTAGCAGAATGTATAAGGTAAAATTAACAGCATAAAAAAGTGATAGTTCATCCAAAGTGTGATTAACTTGCCTATCCTTGTAGCCAGAGGGTGGATCATTTAATCAAGTTTGACAGTTTCATTAAACTGCATCGTCACCTGCTCTCACCCAGCTGTCCTGCTGCATTCCAGCAGCTGCAGGAGCTCCTGGCTGGATATATGGGAATTAGACCAGGGACTGCTGGAAAGAAAGGCACTTTACAAGAGCACTGCCAGCCCCAGAGCCCTCCCCCTGTACCTGGAGCACGCCTGGTTGACAAGGTCTTGCCGACGGGACTCGTAGGTCATTTGGATGAGCTTGTTCTTGTAGCTCTCAGCCAGCATTTGCTGCATGGCAGCTAGGAGACAGAAGGGCTGTCAGTCTGTGCCAGGAGCAGGTGTCTGCAACAGGCACTCATCTACTCCTGCTGCTACAACCACTTGTCATTAACAGTGCCTTCTCTCTCCTTTCCAACTTCCCCTTGCTTTTTCCATTTCATTCATTTCAGAGCAGGCTCACTCAGCTGCAAAAATCGTCGCTATTTACCAGGGAAGGAGCTGAGCAAACTCCACTCTGCCCGTGCTTGCCTCTCTTCAGCACTCGGAGGAGCCCAAGCCCTGCCCACTGACCCTCAGATGAGCTGCAGCTCTGCCCATCCCACTGCCAGCAACCCATCCCCGGGGTGACACCACACACACATTTCCCTTGCCACCCCAGCAGGCCTGTTCATGGTCACCAGGAGCAGGAAGGGCTCCTGACACCGTTCCTGTTTACCATACACCTCCTGCCTCGTGACCCTGATCAGTTCCCCTCTGTTTGGTACCACTGAAACATGAAGCACTTTGTGAGTCCCTGCCCAGTCTCACCAACCCCTGGTGTGACGTGCTGTGGCTGCACAGGCAGTGTAGCTCACACCTCAAGAAGAGCTGGCAGTGAGCTGAGGGTGGGAGCAGTGGATCAGCTCTGGTCCATGTGCAGCTCTGCCCCACCACACCAAGCAAGGCAGCAAGAATGTGTGTGACAGAGCATCTCCCACGTGGTTGTCACCTATTCAGTGCATCTCCAGAGGAACCAGGTCTTTCTTGCACTTTCCCACCTCAAAATGTTGTCTGGACTTACAGGCCACCTCCTTCCTGCGCAGATGCTCTGTCTCCTCCTGTGTTATGGCCATCAGCTGCTCCATCCTTATTCTGCCAAGCAAACAAGAACAACTCAGCCACTCCTTCTCAGTCCTCCTCCACCCACCCAGCTCAGATCCCAAAGCCTGGGCAGATCCACCTGCTCAGGAAAGCCATGTGCTTATCAGAGACACAAAAGTCTCAGTGATTTCTTGGTGAGGAACCTCTAAGTCTACAGGAGACAGCACAAATCTTGCTGAAAACCATGGGGACAATTGCTTTGTAGGCTGGAAAGCTGACCTTGTGAGGAACAGGACTGGAAAGCTGATCCTTCTGAGAAACAGGACATCTATGCAACATGCACACACTCTCAGCAACCATGGAGCCAGTCCCTTTTGTGGCTTTCCTTTCTCTTGAGGCTTGACGAGCACTTTAAAGCTGACCTAAGTGAGCAGTGCCACTGGCAGCAGCAGCCTGGCCTCCACTCCCACCTCCCCTGTCCTTGTCCCAGCACAAAGACACACAGCACCCCAGAACAGGTCAGGAATTGGTGTGGCTGGAAAACTATCTGACAGGGATCATTTTCAGGGATTTGGGGGATTATTTCCAGCCAGCTCAGCGTCCCCATCCAGTTTACTGTGCCACAGCACCAACAGTTGCCTGCAGGGAGGGGGCAGCATATAGGTAGGGGAGGGCTGGGGACAACAACTTTGGGTGGCAAAGCTACCTCAGATGTTGGCTGAGTGGAAGTGTTCCTACCAGCCTGGACACACTACAGGACCATCTTCACAAATGCCTTGCTTTCCAACAGATACCAGATTTCTGTCAGTCCTTGATACTGAAATACAGGGATTTGATCCCAAACTCCTCAGCTAGAACCACTTTGAGATGAAAATTTCCAGACTGGGCAGAGTCAGGCACCTCTAGTCTGGTGTCTTGCCTCCAACAGTGACCAGAATCAGCTGTAGCTATGAGATTAACCTCTCCTGACCTAAGGTGGACTCACTGGACTGGTGACTCTGAAAGGAAGGTCTCAGCCCACTTCCCAGCTTCTTGCCCTTTTTCTAGAAGAGCTTATTTGAAGGAGACTCACCTGTCATTCTCCAAGGACTTCAGAATGTCTGAACTTTGTTTCTGCCTAAAATAAAAGATAAAACAAGAGGTTTCCATCAAGCTGAGCAGGATGTCCTACTCCCCCAGAGGGCAGGAAACTACTTTGCTGCTCATGCACAGAACAGCAACTTCAAGCAGGCTGGGAACTTGTGTTGGCACCAGCCCAGCAGGAGATCCAGCCGATCTAGGCAGTGGTACCTTCAAATACTTCAAATATGCACCTTCCACGAGGAATTTTTTCCATAGTCCTGCAAAACTCCAACAGCAACAGCACACATACGTGTGAAACACATTTTTTTTAAGGTGTTAAATTCCACTTCCTTTAAATGGAACTTGGACAGTTCGACAACTACGGAACCTCCTACAGCCACCGATCCTGAGCAGTTCCGTAATGCTCAGAAAGGGAAAGCGAAGGGCTCAGAACAGGACAAAGTAACAGCAGCCCCTGAGGGACAGAGATCACAGCAGGAGATCCTGGAACCCCACCTCTGGTTGTCCTCCAGCAGCTTCTGGATGCGGCTGGCAATGCCCTGCTCTGCTTCCTTCAACTGCTGCAGCAGCTTCAGGCGCTCCTCCTCCACGGAGCGCTGGTGCTTGGTCAGACCCTCCTCCAGCCTCATCTGGTCCTGGGCCAAGGCAAGAGAGAACCAAAGGAGAAAGTGGTCGGTTTAGGAAAGGCAGTGTCTTGTACAGGGCCTGCCCAGAGGAGACCTACCTCTCTTACTGTCTGAAGCATCTCATCTTTCTGAGTGTTGACCTGCTGAACAAGCAGAGCTTGTTCTCTTTGCCCCATGTTCAGGCGCCGCTCAAATTCCAGCTTCTCCTGCATTTTTTGTTCCTGAGAGGAAGAAGAAGATGGATGAATGCCAGAAATGAGTAGACTGCTGCCTCTGCTCCTTCCCATCAAAAACAAATTCTGTCAAAAACGTAAAACCAAGCACAGTAATCCCCTTGGTGACAAGAAAGCAAGACAAATGGCAAACAGGAGGCTTAACTAGGAGGTGGAAATGTTCTCTTCTTAGGAGCCCAGAAACTGGGAAGCAGAAGCTGCTGCTCTTGTTATGACAGTCTCCAAACTCTTCACAACTCATTTCATAGCTACAAAGCCAAAGTCCCTGGGCATCAACCCACATAACTGAAACAGCCAATGCACAACCCCAGAGGGAAGCCCAAAAACGAGGTTGTGTTCAGTTCTTGATGGCAAGGGGACTTCCCTTCACAACAGAGTGAAGGAAGCAGCCAGCTAATCATAGCATCATGGAATGGTTTGGGTTGGAAGAGACCTGAAAGATCATCTAGTCCCAACCCCCCTGCATGGGCAGGGACACCTCCCACTAGACCAGGTTGCTCCAAGCCCCATCCAACCTGCCCTTGAACACTCCCAGGGATGGGGCAGCCACAGCTTCTCTGGGCAAGCTGTTCCAGCTAAGAGCAGCTCTACTCAAAGGGAGAGGTGACCTTCATGACAGGAGCTTCTGACTGTTTCAAAGTGAGCCTTGCACAGGGGAAGAGACAGACACCAGTGAAATGAAAAGAAGAGCAAACTAAAAATGCAGCCAGGGGAGGGGAATGGAGGACAGAAACAAGGAATGCCAGGAGAGACGGGGACCAGTGGCCCCATGAGCCAAAGGGCAAAGGTAGGAGTCACCAAGGGGCTGGAGTTTGGGGCAAGGACATACTGAGCAGTCTATGCATGGACTCATGTACCTCTGCCCACCTCATGTGACAACCAAACTGAGCTTTCAGCACAGGGAGGCAAGGAAACAGCCACCTGGTGTGGAAGCCCTGGATCCAACTCTGCAAACATGGACTGATTTACACTGGAACTGCTGGCTCACGAGAGAGACAGCAGCTCATCCTCTGTGTGTGCCTGACGAGTCAGTGACAGGCTCCCTCACACTCCCACTTGTCTCCTGCAGTGAGGAGTGAGCAGCTTCAGGGGGTTTCTGCAAGAACTCCGTCCTGAAAACATTCAGCTTTGGCTGAGTAACCAGATAAAAGGATGGAAAACAAGAAACAGAAGTGTACCTTTGCTGCAGACAAAGCATTTCCAGGCATTCATCCTTACCTTCCTCTTCTCATAATCCAAGAACTTGTTCTGAAAAACAAGCAATACCAGTAGACTTTTACTCCCAGGAGCCATTTTTGGTAGATATTAGCAGGCCACATTCTATATTCCCCTGAGTAAAGACATCAAGCAAAGGCACAAAGTCTGGTCATTCATGCTTCTCCAGAGACAAAGAAATTTACTTTGTTCTTGCCAAATGGCACAGGAGTGAGCACAGCTTATCCCAGTGCCATGCCTGGCCCTATCCCAGTGCCATGCCTGGCCTTATCCCAGTGCCATGCCTGGCCTCACCCCAGTGCCATGCCTGGCCTCACCTCTCCCTGTCAGGGCTGAACTTGGCTGGGAATCACAAGGTTCTTCTGCAGTTTGTTGTCCCCCCCAGATACATGTGTTATCACACTGCACACACCATGTCACATTGTCACTCTTGTCCTTGGCTACATAATTGCCTTCTAGGATGGAGACAGTTCTTTGTGCCTTCCAGGCATCAGCAGTGGTACCACCATGCCCAGCCCCCAGGAAGGAGATGAGCCACCCACACCCACAGTGTCATGCCTGGCTCTGGGCACTGATGTTCTCTTGATCCCAAAAAGACACGTCTCGTGGCGGGGAAGGTGTTGAGGGATGATGTGCCAAGGGCTGTGAGATCCACTGATGGCGTGGAGAGACAAGTCCCAAACCCTCTCACACAAGCTGACACACAGTGGAGCCTCACCTGCCACTCACTCTCCTCCTCCAAGTACTTCTGCACTGCCCTGTCCACCCCATCCACTGCTGTTCCTTCTCCATCACTCTCCAGCGCGGGGAGCGGACACTGCGAGGGAGGGTAGTACGCAATTCCACACTCTGGAAGGTACCAGACACAAAACAAGAACATATAGTGTCTAAAGATTTCCTTGGCTGGTGTGTGAGACTGCTTCCAACTGTGCTCCTTCTCCCCACACACAGATGAGGGCCCAAAAGCTCCTTCAGCTCAGGCAGCTTGACAACACCAAGCTCTGAGAGGGGACACGGTTGGTCCATTCCCACCGGGAAGACGATCAAAGCTAACCTGCTAGGAGAGAAACATTTCCTGCACACTAGTAGACATGCTGACTTCTGAAGGGCTGCAAATATTACTGCCCACACCAAAAGAAGTTCTGACTGTCCTTTTATTTCAGGGATTAGCCCAAAATCTGGCAAAGCTCTTCCCCTGTATAAAACCTCTACCAACCCTCCCTGTCTGTATTTACAAACTCACAGCACATTATCTTTGTCCTCTGAGTTTTCCATCTGGCTTCATCTTTCTCTTAACAACCCACCAGTCTGCAGGCCCCAGGTCCTTCCTCATAGAAAATGAGGGCAGAGGGGACCTCAAGTGACTACTGAGCCCATTTTGTTGTCTCAAGGCAGCTGTATCTGGACAATGCCTAACCCTCCCACTGGAGAAAATGCAAATGAGAAAACAAAACCACAGGGAGCTGCAATGACTTCTTAGGGTCCATCAGCCTCTGACCCAGCTATTCTGATGTTTTAACCAAGCCATTACAAATTTCAGTGTGGCACCAAGAAGCCAGTCTCAAAGCAGGGCTCCTGTTTTGCTGCTTACCAGCAAAGACACGTACCTCACTGCCCAGCCTGCCATGGGTGCAGAGCACCAGGAACCACCCCAAGAAGAGCCAACCCCATGTTAGTCCTTGGTAAATGCAATGTCTGGACACCCCACAGCACCCAGTCAGAGCACAGTGCAGACCCCCAAGTTCTCACAACCATCCACTCCCTGCTCACTTACCTTTGCAGAGGAACTGCTGAATGGTCTCTGTACCTGCACTGCAAATATCAGGTGATGGGTAGGTCATGGAAGAGGCATCCAGGGCCAGCGTCTCCAAAAGAGAGCACACAGAGCTCCAGGTTATTCTGATGGCCCAGCCAGGGTCCAACTGCAGTTATCCTTGCAGCTCCCCAGAATTCCACTTATGGAGTCATACCTTCATGTTACTCTAAACCCTGACATAAACATGAGGTTATATTGGATTTCTGCTGGGTGTTTGACACCATTCAGAGGGGACTTTGCTGTCCCTTATTTGGGAGCTTCACCCTCGTGCAGATGTGTCTGCTTTGTGTTTCAGTACAAGAGGGCACAGCACTTCTCAGCTACAGGCATTTTCTACTACATATCAGTGTGCTGGAGCCCTTAAGCATGATGCATGGAAGGGATGGTGACAAAGGGCACAGAGAGAAGAGGGGTACCATAAAGAATGAGTGGAAGGACCACTGGCTGGTTTGTCCTACTGTGGCCACCATAAGGACCTGATTTTTCCTCCTGTAGAGAAAGGCATTTCAGGAAGGCCTAGAAAGGAACCACTTTAGCAAGCACAGGGGAACAAGCTGCACAGATCCCTCATCTCAGAGGCTGCCCACATGAAGAGCGAAGCCTAATGTTGTGTGTTCAAGGCAGAAGAGCATTTCTTGGCATCCTCCATGCTGGTGTCTGAGTCAGCCCTGGTGTCTGATATCCACACCATTTAGTACTGACAAGTTTGGCAGCCAGACAGTGACACAGCCATAAAAATCTTGATCCTTGTCCCATTTTGAATGTGCAATCCAGGGAGCCAGAAACCCATGGAGGCTGACAAGGAGTCAGAGATCTCTCATGGCAGAAAACCTCATCGGAAGTATCCCATCTGCTCATTTGGAATCAGCCTCGGTGGAAAGTGGCTGAGTCAACCTGAGCCCACAGGCACAGCTCAGGCTCTCAGAGACAGCCCTGGCAGGCCATACCTAGAGGTCTGTGGATTGCTTTTGTCATGATTAAACCACTGCAAAAATGATCAGAAAAGAGCAAAGCAGGAGGGGTACAGGGAAGCTGCTTGGGACACCACGAACCGCACACGGCCCTGTTCCAATCCCCCACAGTGGCTCCTGCCCAAGTCCTAAAAATTCACTTTCTAGGCTCAATTTCTTATTGTGCAGGGCAAGCAGGAGGGAAGCAGGCTGTGCAGGGGAGGGGCAGGCAGGGCTGTGCACCTCCAGCGTGCGGACGTGGGCCAGCGCCCGCGGCAGCTCCTGCAGGGGGTTCTCACAGACATCCAGGGCACGCAGGCTCCGCAGCCCGCTCATGGCAGCAGGCAGCTCCCTCAGCTTGTTACCTGCAGGGACAGAAAAGCCATCCAGTGTCACGTAACCTGTCCAAAGCAGAACCCAGCAAGTCCATCTGCTGCAACACCAAACCCTCAGCACACGTATGACCCATGCGCTATACTGCGCTACAGGTCCAGCGGTGGTTCCTCATGCCAAAACAACCTTCTGAGGGGAGGTCACCACTGCAGGCTGGATCTGCGCTCTTTGTCAGGAGAATGTGCATAACATGGAGTTGTCATCCCTTCGGTGCAAGTACCAGAGATGGGAGAAAGGGGACTGAGTGTGGAACTGCACATCTGGGGCTCAGAGGCCAGGTGCTGCTGACAGACACAGCAATGAACTGAGCTGCACTTTCAAGTTCTTCACCTTCGTTTCCTCCCCCATTTCAGCAAGAGTTCCCTGTAAAAAAGTGTCCTTTTTCTCCCAAATCTATGGCACTGCATATCTGGAAAATGCCCAGGAATCCTGAAAAGGGGTATGGTGTGACCTGTGTGTTAGGGCTGTGCAAACCTGGTGGGGCTACACAGGCTCACAGGACCCAGCTCCGGGTGTTGGTGGAGTCAACTGTAACTCAGTTTATCCAGGCTGACAGCTCTGCTTGATTTACTGAGCTGCTTCCAACAAAGACCTGGTCATTTTCTTACACTTGAATCTGCACAGGCAGGTTTCTGAGGCTGATCTAAAACCTTATCCAGAGGGGGACAAGCCCTGGCCTGGACCCCTCTTACAGGGCACACACACACTCCCTGCTCAAGGTGGGTCTCGTGCTCCTGGAGGAAGACATGTGCCTCCAGCCCTTCCAGCACTCCTGGCCACAGGAATGGGGCAGCTGGGGCTCTGGCATGTTGGCCACCAGCAGGCACACACAGCTCTCAGCTGTGTGATCTTGAGATCAGGCACGATGACTGAATGAATAACCTCTCCATTGGGAAAAGGCAATGGGCTGAATGAAATCATCATACAGACAAAGTCTGACCCATTTTCTGCTTATATGGTTTCTCCTGCTTTGCCAACTATTTGAATTCAAATCTTTCTTGTGTTCTTCCTCAGCATCACATGTAATTCATGTGGTGCTTGCCTTGGTTGAAAGGAATAATTACTGAAACAGCTCTACACGACCCAGATAATAAACAGTGCTTTGCCAAGAGCACCCACTAGGAACATGTGCCATACCTTTCACATTGAGCATCTGGAGCTGGGCAAGGTCTCCTATAGATTGTGGAAGACATTTTAAAAGATTCCTTTCAAGGTTTAGGACCTAAGGTATTAATAGAGAAGATATTCAATGTATTCTTCATACAAGGCACAGGTCTTCTACACGTCTATGCTGTTGGGACTACTTTCAGGCCTGGAAGGACAACCTGAAATTGGTTTCAGGTAATACTTTCTGGGTTAAAAAGGGCAAATCCTTTTCCAGAAGGCCTGGATACAGGGTTTGTCTCACTACCACATGCTGCAAGAAACCCTGTTCCCAACCAATAGCAGCAGCAGGTGCTGAACCCAGAAGCAGGAGCTGGGCAGCAGTGTCCTCCTGTCCTCCCCCCCAGGGCAGCGTTCCCCACCCACTGGCACAGGGAGTGGTGACTGAACCCCAAGCTGCACCCCAAGCAGAGGGTGCACACCCTCAGCCTGCACCCCCCCCCACACTGCACTGCAGCACCAACACAATCCCACCAGGGAGAATGGTAAAACCTGGGTATGTTGGGAGCTCAACGGGACTGGGAGCTCCAGCTCTGGCTGCTGGCAGCACTTGGTGGCAGCGTGAGCCCTTTGGGCTGGCAGCCCTTGCACTGAGCTGGGTCTGTATAACCCAGCATGGCTGTGCTCCTCCTGCTCTGCTTCTGCTCTCCTCCTGCTCTCCCTCTCCAACAAGCCAGTTCAACAGCAACAGTCAAGTCAATGAGATAGATCTGACACACTGAGGACCATCGTTCAAGTCGTGATTAATTAAAAACAAAGAGCAGTAACCTCATATCATGCTGCCCTGTAATGTGCCCTCTACAGACACTGGGGATGCAGCTGCAAACCCTTTACCTGCAGAGATGCCAGCTGCCCAATCTCAGCAGGAAGCGATGCCAGCTGGTTGTTGTGCAGATCTAGAACCTGGAAGAGCAGATGATTTCACCAAATAAGGTTGGGAAAAGAAGTCATGGTGCAAGAAACGAAAGGTCATGAATTACCTAGCAATTACTTCCCTTTCAATGGGGTTTTGAAAAGCAGTTTAAGGTTTCAAGGAGAAATAGGCACAATTCTTGTAGGTCTTTTGAAAACTCAAGCTTCTCTACATGGATAAACAGAAGACCAGGGAGAGGGGTGACACCAAGGGAGCCGTTCCACAGCACTGGATGAGCCAACTGGATAAATCATCTCTGTGGAGCCAGCCTGGCAGAAAAAGACATTTTCTGCAGGGTCAGTGAGCTGAACTGCTCCATGAAGCTAAACTGTTCCAACACCAGCACTGGCACTGGGAGAGGGCAGGACCAGAGACCTCCCTCCACAGGGAGAAGTGATCTGCTGGAATGGCAGGTTTCACACCTTGTCACTGATTCTTGGTGAAGGCAAGTCAGACAGAAGGGATTTATTTGGGCTTGTGTGTTCTAATGCAGCTAGAATGGAAGGAACACAGGCTGCAGATTAACTGTTAGGAATCACAGTTACCTTCACAGTTATGAGACTCAGGAGGCTGCAGGACTTTGGAACTAAAGATGTCAGATTATTTGTATGAATAATCAGCACCTGAGGAGGAAAAACCCCACTGAAACATGAACACAGGAGACACTGCTGTCTACAACAAGCACATTTGTTGAGATTTAACTGCAGAGGCTGCATAAGAGCTTGGTGTCTTATTCAGTGTCACATAAATTACTAAAATAGTAAATGGATTTTCGTAGAAGGTCAAACATTTAACATATCTAAACAAGAGCCTAGTTCTTTGCATGAGAAATATCATTAGATAAGCTAAAACAGACACAACCACCTCATCTTCCATGACAGAAGTTAGCTCTAGAGCACACAGAGAGGGTTAGTCAAGCTGCTCTCTGTGTAGCATTGTACAAGTAGCCAAATTCATTACAAGCAAACTTCTTCTGAAGCAACATATAAACAACCACATGAAGTCATTTCAAACACAACAACAATACTCAAGCATAATAAGAGAGTTATCCAGTAATTTCTTATTGCAACATTACCTTTTTTTGCAAGACTTTACAGGTTGCAAAGGCCCCATATGGAACCTAAAAATGATTTAAAAATAGTTGTGTCAGATTTGTCAAGATACTGTCTTCATAAGCACGTTTACAGTATCCACCTGTCAAGAGTGAATAACTAATTCTAATGAAAACACAAGTTATATTTAAAATTACTGGCCCCTGGTTTTGACCCAGGATGCCAGTACTTCCCAGTGAGCTTCCATTTAACCAGCCTCTCCACAACATGACACTGTCATGCAGAGCACAGAGCAGACTGAGGTTTAGGCAGAAGTTTAAGTCTTGCATGATTTAATATCCAAGGTGCAGATGACTCAGAAGTTCAGGCACATTTTCTGATAGTCGTCGCACAGAATCACAGAGTGGTTTGTGTTGGAAGGCACCTTAAAAATCTAGTCCAACCCCCTGCCATGGGCAGGGACATCTTTCAGTAGATCAGGTTGCTCCAAGTCCTGTCCAACATAGCCTTGAACACTTCCAGGGATGGGGCAGCCACAACTTCCCTGGGCAACCTGGGCCAGTGTCTCACCACCTTCATCATAAAGAATTTCTTCCTTATGTCCAATCTTAATCTATATCCTTTCCATCTAAAACCATTGCCCCTTGTCCTGTCTCTACAGGCCTCGGTAAAAATTCTCTCTCCATCTTTCTTAGAAGCCTCCTTTATGTTGAAAGGCTGCAGTAAGGTGTTCACAGAGCCTTCTCTTCCCCAGGCTAAAGAACCCCAACTCACTCATGCTTTCCTCACAGAGAGGTGTCCCAGCCTCCGACCATTTTTGTGGCCTTCCTCTTGACCTGCTCCAACAGATCCATGTCTTTCTTGTGTTGGAGACCCTAGGTGGCTAAATGAGAAAGGTGAGCAACAGGCAGGAGTGGGTGTCCTCCTGTGTGCCAGGCTGTGCAGGAGAGGGGCAGTGAGAAAGGGACATGCCAGCAAACCATGCCCTGCTCTGTGGCACAGAACCCACATCAGCCAAACTCTTCTCCAGCATCAACTTCAAGACCAAGCTGATGGCTTATTTATTTATCAAAACTACAAAGGCTAAAGAAACAGCAAGAGAGTTTTATGGTGCCAATCCAAAAGGAGCTGCTGGGGATCCAAGACCAGCTGTGGCTATGAGTGGAGCTGGCTCAGTGCATCCTCTGTCTGCCACCCTGCTACCCCCACTGGCTCCCAGGCAGTCCCACATGGCTCACAAACCCACATGCAAGATGCTGTTGGCTTCTGTTCTTGGAACAAAGCACCTCAAAGCCTCAGCAAAGCCTCTTCATACTGCACAGCAGCCAGCTATCCACTCCAGGATGGTCCCAGATCTCTCTCCAAAGAGCAGTGCATTATCTATTAGCTTGTTTGGCAAAGGCATCCTGTGACAAAGGGTGACACAGGCACCAACCTGTTTTAGAAACACTGGACAATGAATAAAAACTGGAAGTGAAATAGAAAAGGCTTCTGCCTAACAGGATGGCCTGGCTGCCAGACTGAAAAGCTGTGCCTGCTCTGAAAGCCTGGAAATCTGACACTAACCACTCACACTCCTGCAGACAGCTTGTTTCTAATTTAGTTGGCTGCCAGAAGAGAAGTCAAGCTGAAAGTCAGATTTCCATCCTTAACCAGCAGCCTGGAACCAGGGATTTTCACTTAAACAGAAAAATAAGAGCAGGTGGCAGACTTTGTAGCTCTGAGATTAGAAACAGTCAGGCTTTGGCCAACAAATTCCCTTATGACTTGCAAAATTAGGCCATGAGATCCCAAACTAGAGTCCTACCAAGGTACTGGTGGAGGGTATGAGACCACTCTGCCCTTCCCATCTTGTCAAATGAAAAAGGATCCCCAGGACAGAAATACTGTGGAAGCATCAGGTAGGGCAGGAAATCCTTCATGAGAAAAAAGTGGAAGAAGCCCCGACCTGAAAGCCAGAGCTCAGCAGACACAGGAAGAATCACAGAATTGTCATGGTTGGAAAAGACCTCTAAGATCACAGAATCATAGAATCATCAAGGTTGGAAAAGACCTTCAGGATCATCAAGTCCAACCCTCAGCCCTACACCCCTGTGACCACTGAACCATCTCCAGAAGTACCACATTTACCTGTTTTTGAACATCTCCAGGGGCGGTGCCTCCACCACCTCCCTGGGCAGCCTGTTCCAAGGCTTCTGTGATGAAAACTTTCCTAATCTGAACCTCCCCTGGAGCAACCTGACCCCATTTCCTCTTGTCCCATCGCTGGTCACTAGGGAGAAGAGGCCAACACCCACCTCACTACAACCTCCTTTCAGGGAGTTGCAGAGAGCAATGAGGTCTCCCCTCAGCCTCCTCTTCTCCAGGCTGAACAGCCCCAGCTCCCTCAGCCTCTCCTCATAAGACCTGTTCTCCAGACCCCTCATCAGCCTCGTTACCCTTCTCTGCACCCTCTCCAGCACCTCGATGTCCTTCCTATCCTGCAGTGCCCAAACTGCACACAGGGCTCACGGGGCAGCCTCACCAAGGCTGAGTAGAGGGGCAGCATCACCTCCCTTCTCCTGCTGGTCACACTATTCCTGATACAAGAAGTGGACTCATAACAAGCCATTTCTGTCTCAAGACTCTAAGACATGATAGTGGATCTGACAGTTGGTAACAAGAAGCAGACAGAGGGATCAGGCCTGTGAGCTAGTGCTGGATGTTGTGGAGAACATACCTCAGAGAGTTCACATTTGGATATGTCAAGTGTATCATCAGCACCAGCTTCTTTTGCCTGGAGAGAGAAGATACACATCCAGAGGATTAGACCATGCAGAATTACCTGACCTCTTGCTGCATGTTGACTAAACTTCTCAAGTGGCCCCTCCCCAGAAGATGCAGTCACAGTTCTCTGCCACAGCTCTCTAATTTAAGGACCATGCCAGAAGCAAAGGCTGTGCTGCTGCAGCTGCAGCGAGCAAAAGCAACCAGGAAAACATCCTGCAGAAAAAAACCTTTTAGTGCAATAAATGAATTCCTGCATGAAGAACCAAAGCACATCTAATTCTGCAATTTTAACTGAAAGGATATGGAAGGAATTAACAGGTTCTCAAGCACCAGTGAGGCACTTCTTGGGAACAACAGCAGAGTCACCCCAGCCCCTAAAGAGCTGCTGTCACTGCCCTGTCTCACCCAGCACACCGACCTTCCTCTGAACTGTCCACAGAAACCAACATTAATTGCTATTGCCTTTTTGCTTCTGTGGGACCTGCAGAGCCAGCTCTGCTGTGAAAAAAGGAGCAAGGACTCACTGCTCCTGTGCCAAAGTGGTTTTCCATGTTCTAATCAACTACATGTGATCTAACAGCAATGAAGCCAGACAAACCGTGAGCAGCACCACATCTCTGGAATGGTTTTCTTAAATAAAAGGTACTGCATGAGGCATCCAAAGCTGCTTGTGTTAGTGCCTCTGCCAAGTCTTCAGAATTGGATATCCTGACCCTAAACTAAGCAACTGCAAATGCAGAACTAATCCTGGAATGGACAAAGTTATCCCTCCCCTGCCCTAGAGGAGCTGAACAGAAACCCTCCAACTGAATACATGCAGTAAAACGGGTTTCATTATTGGTACAACACATACTTTTCTTTCCAAAATACTTTACAGACATCCAACAGGCACAATTTTGTCATTTATTAAATGCAGGTGCCTCTGTGGTAGAGCAAAGCAGATCCCCTATGCCAGGACTGCTCATAGGGCAGAATAAGTGAAATAATTCAAAAGCAGATTGCTTTCCCAGGCCTGCTGTCAGGCAGGTAGTTCTGCCGACCTTGCTGGCACCACAGCAACCTGCTGAGGATCCACCCAGAGGATCCTGGCTCAATCCTAGTCCAGGAAAACAAACAGCAACATTGAAGAAGTTAATCATCTGAGTGACAGGAAGCAAAGAAATAACAAGTAGCAAAAGACGGGCATGAGGAAAGACAGGTATGATGGGAAAGGGGATGTCACAGGTTCCTTGGCAGGAAAAACAAACTGAGAGATCTGTAAGAGTGAAAAGGATGGGGTCCCACATTCAGGCTGGCAGGTGGGGTGGGGTAGAACCACAGCAGCAGAGAGGGATGGAAGTGGCACGAAGGGGACACAGAGGAGGGCAAAGGGAGATGCAGGCAGCAGGAATTCTCTGAGGTGTGTTAGGAAGAAGACCTGCTGTCTTGGTGAGATCAGTAACATGATTACTGGTAAGGCAGGGGACATACCAGGTCACCTGGCAGCCAGGACAGGACCCAGGGAACAGAGCAGAGCTCAGCACTGCTTACCAGGCACATTTGGTATTCAAGGCGCTTCCGAGCATCATCGCTGGGTTTCTTCTTCCGGAAGAAAAGTGGCATCTTCAGTTCTGACTAGAGCTCAGTCCCAGTGGCACGAATGATCAGCATAAATACAGGCAGAGGGATCCTGCAGTGTGTGTTTGCTGGGGAGCCTGGACTCCAGATCTGTGCTCTAGTAAGTGGGGGGGATAAAAAAAGAAAAAATCACTGTCTCAGCATTTGTCTTTGTTTAAACCCATCTCTGGCTTGACCAAAGAGGCAGATTCCAGCACACCCCCCCAGTGGAAGTGTTCAGGCAAGGCACAAATCCCTGCTGTGCCTCCAAGACTGCATGATTGAGCTGGTCACCCCAGTGCAAGACACATTAAGTCAAGCTGGAACATGTAGAGGGAAAGGCTAGTGAGTGATCAGGAAAATGCAGGCTCCACTCCAGGGGAGGAACTAGAAAAGCTGTGACTGTATCAAGATCAAGCACCAGGGACAAAACCCAAACTACTTGAAGTCAATTCTGGCACAGTAATAAGCACATGTAAAATGTTCTGGAATAAAGCTAGGCTAGAAATATGAAAAATATCTAATCCTGAGAGCAGCACAGCTGCCTCCCCCTTCCAGGGCAGGTGAGAACAAACCAGAGCTCCATGCAGTTCAAAATACAGATAACTGTTTGCAAGGGACTTGACTAGTGAGTACAGCAGAGCCCCTCTGGCATGTCACACAGCCCATCCCAGCCACTTCCCAGGATACCATGGGGACCCCAGACTCAGGATGCCCAAGCTAAACTTTGCTTCTCAGCTTTGGGGGTTGCCTCATGTTAACAAAACACTTGATTCATTTCCTTTCCACGCAGAAGCAAATTCACACAGAAACACTTGCCTCGTTTTAGTCACACAGTGACATGAAAAGATTCTGCTTAAATAGCTTCAAGTCAGAATTTTGATAGGCTTATAAAACCAAATCAGTTTCCAGTGGTCTAATAATTGCTTGCAAAGCGACAGGAACCTAACTGCAGGAAAACTCTGCCTGCATCCCAGAAAAGATCCCTGCTGCCCCAGCCCCGTGAGCTATCTGCCCTGCTGGGCACCTAGGAGCTCCTCCCAGGCTGCCTCTCCAGGTCAGATTGCCACACTGCATCCTGGGCTCTCAGACCCTCCCCAAACTGGTTGTTCTGGTTCACCACGGGACTGAGAGCTGGAGAATGTTTTTCTGGTAATTCCACTGGACTTTATGCAGAGACACCAGCTGATCCAAGTGTAAACAGAAGAGAAGTTGAACCAGAGAGAGGACAGAGCGGATCACAGAAAGATGCCTGCTGAAATCAGGACCGTGGGTGGGAGATGGGATAACAGAAACAGAGTCAGTTCTGGAAGAGGAATCAGCAGGGGAGAAAAGAAAAATCTGTTGGTGTATTTTGTGCGATGGCCAGAGAGCTAAGGCTGGACAAGAAATGGGGAGACCAGCTGGTAATTAGATGGATACCAGTTGGGATGCTGGGAAAAGAGACCAGCTCAGCAATAAAATCAAGGAGGAAAAGGGGTTTGTCTGATGCTGCAGGAGAGCAGGGGGCAAAAACTGGCCATGCAGAGAGTCCTGAGTTGGGGCTGCTGGTGAACAACGGCTCCCAAAGGAGCTGATGCAGGTGACACTGAACCCTGGTGACAAGCCTGGGACAAGATGAGAGAAGAGCAGAAGGGCAGCAGTGAGCCCAAAACGGGGAGACTGGAACTGGCTGGGCAAGAAGCCTCAGGGGCCAGGAGGAATGTGAGGAGCCCATGACCAGCACTGCACATGAAGAGTGGGCCCAGGCAGGAGCTACAGCTGCCCAAAGCCCAGATCCAGCCACATGCTATGGAACTTGTGCTGGGAGTTTCACTTTGCAATGACTTTTTAAAACATTGTTTTAATAAGTAAGTTTAAAAACAACAAAAAAGAGTCAACACTTCCCCAGCTCACTAGTACATTCACCAGTGATGGCACAGCCACACCAGGCAGTTAATGCAGTGTGCAGTGAAGCTGATGTGCTGCACATTGAGATGGTTCTCTGCAGTGTCTACAAACTGGTTTCACACCACACTGAAGAGCTCACAGCCATGGGATACAGTTCCCTGTGCATGCAGATCCCTGCCAAAAACCAATCACAACTTTACGTAGATAAATCGTGAGTGTAAAAGCGAAACGCAACTTCAGTTTAAATGCATCCAAGCAACAACCCTTCATTTCACTCCAGAAGCAAGGAGGCAAAGGTGTCCTGTTCCACTGTGCTGCTGTTGTACCACTGCTGAACAAGCTAAGAGATGCAACAAGTGGCTACAAACTCATTCTGTGAGTCACATGGAGTCACAGAGTGGTTGGGGTTGGAAGGGACCTCTGAAGATCACCTAGCCCAACCCCCTGCTAGAGCAGGGTCACCTACAGCAGATCCCACAGGAACATGTCCAGGAGGGTTTGGAATGTCTCCACAGAAGGAGACTCCACAGCCTCTCTGGGCAGCCTGTCCCAGGGCTCTGTTACCCTCACAGTACAGAAGTTTTTCCTTATGTTTAACTTGACCCTCCTGTGCTCCAGCTTGTGCCCATTGCCCCTTGTCCTGTCACTGGGCACTGCTGTGCATTAGAATCAAACCTGAACAGTGTCACAGCTCCTCCCTGCCACCCCACTTTGCTGTAACTTTAACAAGTTCAGGCTACTGAAATGCCCCTCAGGATGATCTGCCCATAGGAGGGGAGAGGAGGCAAGAGCAAAAATTCAGAAGATGAAGCAAGAAGGGAAGTTCCTTGTGAGGAGCTACTGTTTGGAAAACAGGAAAGCAATTGGGAGCCACCAGCAAGGGTCAGACATCACAGACAAACAAAAGAAGGAAATGTAAAACTGAGAAACCAGGACAGAGGTGCCTGTGGCAAGGGATCAGTAAGTTTGCTGAACACGCTCAACTCTTTGCTGAGGATTTATGCATCCCCTTGTCATGTCTTACCTTTCTCCATTACAGCTGGATACCTTTTATCAGCCATGTGGATAACAGGAAGTCATTCAAATCTTACCCAAGAAAACACAGAAAGACACAAAGGCAGAGGAAGAGACAGTTGAGCAGGGATGGAACCACACCAGGGGTCAAAAGATGAAGGATCAGATTTGTTAAATGGATTGAATATCCTTTAAATGTCAAAACTTTAGTGAAAAGCCATGTCAAACCTGCAACAGCAAAGCTGCTCCCCTGTGACCTCACTGTGTGCTCTGCTGCCCATCACTGGCTTTTGGGACTCAGCAGCCAGTGCCAAGCAGGGCCCTTGGCATGTGGCCAGATCTGGTATGATGTAATTTTTATGTATTAAGCCATTGAAAGAACTAGCTGCAACTGCCTGGGACAGCACCCACCCTGCAGTAAGTGAGCACCCATGAACTGCAAACCCTGTGTCCATAGGGATGCCAGCAGCTGGTCCCTGCAGGCACCAGCTCTGCCTGCCCAAGCAGCAGCAACACACACACAGGGTGAGGAAGGGCAGGGGAATGTCCACTGTGTGTTCAGTCTGCAGCTGTTTGGATGTTGGGAGTAAAATAAAAACAAAACGCTAATTTGACAAACAAATGTAATCACATGAAACACCAACATCGCTCAAAGACTCAAAACAAACACCAATTTTTAAAACATTTCGGACACCATAGATATGGCATGGCACTGTGACAGAGAAGATGGGGGTCTGGAAGGAAGAGAGGTTTTATTCTCTGGGAAAACATGCTCAAGAGCACAGCGGTGCAGCAGTGAACCACTGTCTGGATCTGCACGGGGCTCCTGTGGAGATGCTGCCTGGTCATGAAGGACAGAGCGGCCACCTGACAGCAGGTCCTGCTCACTCAGAGGAAGCTCATCAAGCGAGCAGCAGTGGCAGCAGCAAGCCCCGCAGCCCAGCATGCAGAGCACGGCTCAGGGGCAGACTGAAGGCGACCTGCAGCTTTGTCACTTCCTCTCCCACAGCACCAAACGTGCTGGAGAGCTGTCAAGAGTGGTACCACCCCTGTAATAACCAGGCTGTGCTCGGTCCTGACAGGGTCCTTCCCTGCCAACGCCTGAAACAAATCTCCTCTCATGTTCACCAGCTCCAGCTCTGCATGTCAGTCCTTTCTTTCCCCTATTGTCACTATTCTCTTCTTCTCTTTGGGGACTCCCTGCAGTGTAACCCTCCCAGGTTTCACACAGCTTCCAAAGGCTATATCTCTCTCTCTCTCTCTCGGTCCTCCTCCTCTTCTTCACTCTTTTTTTCAGCCTGAATGGAGCCGTTCCCTGCCCGGAGGCCTGAGCGCTGCCAGCCCCGGCCCCGACACCTGAGGAAAGCAGCGACAGTGAGCGAGGGCAGCGCCTCCTCCCGCGAGAAACACCCGCAGCTCCGGCCACCGCCTGCTCCCGAACCCCCGGCCGCTTTTGCGGGGGTGCCCTGTGCTCTGAGGAGCTCGGGCACAGCCTGAGGGATCTCACACCCCACAGAGCTTCAGACCCTCGGGAGGGGCAGAAACCGCCACCGATCCGCCGCGGCACCCGACCCCACGCTTCCACGCTGAGGAGCGAGGAGCCCCGCACCCGCTGCCGAGCCCCCGGGGGCCGATCCCCCCCGCTCCAGCCCGGCCCCGCTCACCGCTCCCCGCCGCCATCCCGCGACACCTCCCGCATACACCTCCCGCCCGCCTCCCGCCCACCGGCAGCATCGAGGAACGCGGCTTAGAGCGCCCCGCCCCGCGGTGGCGCGCCCCCTGGCGGCTCGGCGGACTGTCCCCACCGCCCACACGGCCCTCACGGCGGGGCGGGTCCCGCGCGGCCCCGCCTTCTCGCGAGATCTCGGCGGGTATATCCGGGCCCCGCGCGGCCCATCCTGTCTCTCCGCCACCCCGCTAGGTTGCAGTTAGTAGGATCCGTCGCCATCCGCGCCCCCCGCCGCCGCCATGCCGCCCAAGTTCGACCCCAACGAGATCAAAGTCGGTACGTACCGGGGGGCGGCGGGAGGAGGATGGGAGATGGGCGGGAGGAGGCGGCCGGGCATGGCCTGTGAGGGAGTGTCCGGCCCGGCCGCTCGGGGCTGACGCGCATTGCTGTGCCCGCAGTGTACCTGCGCTGCACCGGTGGGGAGGTCGGCGCCACCTCCGCTCTGGCCCCCAAGATCGGCCCTCTCGGTCTGGTACGTACCGCGGCAGCTGGCGGGGGATTGGGCCCGGGAGGGTTGAAGGTCCCCCGAGGCTGAGGCGCCGGGGAGGGGGGGAAAATGGGGGAGGCCTCCCGGGTCTCATACCGATGTCGTGACGGGGCTAAAGCGGGAAGCCCCGCGGGGCCGAGGCGGCAGGAGCCGGGGCGCGGTGGTGCCCGGTGCCCGTCCCGCCGTTCAGCTGGGAGTAAAGGTTCTTAGCGATGTTCAAACGCAGCGAAAGAGACTGTGGTGTGGGGGTGGGGGGTGTAGTACGGGGCAGCCCCGCTGTGGTCCCGGTGATGTTTTGTGACTGTGTCCTTTCTCATTAGTCGCCCAAGAAGGTGGGTGATGACATCGCCAAGGCCACGGGTGACTGGAAGGGGCTGAGGATCACGGTGAAACTCACCATCCAGAACAGGCAAGCGCAGGTACTGAACGCCAGAGGGGATGGCTCGGGGTTGCAAGCGTCCAGCACAGACCAGCTCTGCTTGCTCCAACCACGAGCTTCAATCCCGGCAGGGTCGACTCAGCCCTTCATCCTTCCGAGGTCGATAAAATGAGTTCCACACAGTGGATGTGTGGGGGTCTTCTGGGAAAGACCTTAAACATCTGCCTGAGCTTCTGAGTGCTCCTGGCTCGAACCTGGCAGTGGGGGTGGGTGTGTGTGTACAGCCTGGGGCTCCCCAGCCCCTCAGCGATGGCAGGAGATCTGCTCACACAGAGAAGTTGATCTTTTATCCTGTTGCAGATAAATTGTTCATTCTACAGAACGTCTGACCGGGAAATAAACCTATTTCAAGCAATATAGAAATTATACCAAAAAAACCCTCTTTGACTAGTGCTGTAGCCACCCGCCACTATACCTGTCCTGCATTCCGTGGCTGGTATATTCCAGTGGTGAGCTGAGAGGAAGCCCCAGCCCAGGAAGCAGTCCTCTCCTGGTTGTGGGGAGGCTTGTGCCGAAAGGCTGGGAACAAGTTTCTGCATCACAAAAAACCCCTTTGTGTACTCACAGCCTAACCAAGGCACAGTGGCCTGGCAGGTGGCTCTGCAGGCACTGCCTGCTCTGCCTTCCTTAGCTACGATCCTGCTTGGAGAAGGGGAGCAATTAATCTTTTTCCATTTAGATAGAGGTTGTTCCTTCTGCCTCTGCTCTGATCATCAAAGCTCTGAAGGAGCCTCCCCGTGACAGGAAGAAGCAGAAGAACAGTAAGTTCTCATCTGGCTTTAGTTCTGAATGTGATGGGTGGGTGCTCAGAGGGGAAGAGGTGCTTGGCCTCTGGGTCATGCAGCATAAAGGGTGGACAAGTGCTCTGGGGCTGTGTCAGGGAACAGCAGCTTGTACACCAGCAGTAGTTTCTTGAACAATGGGGTGGCACAGTCACCTGCCACTGTATGTGTGTGACTAGAGGTCACAGAGGTGAGCTGAGAGGAGACACCAGCTTAGGAAACAGTTATTGTGGGGAACTTTGTGCCCAAGTCTGGGAACAGGCGTGTGGGTCACAACCCTGCTGGAATGGTGAACTCTCCCATTGTGGTTCGAGTGCTGGGAATGATGATTCCGTGGCAAAGCAGAGGGAGGTGGAAGTGCCTGTGCTTGCAGGAGGTTATGGTGCTGTTCCTTCCCTCCCCAGTCAAGCACAGTGGCAGCGTCAGCTTCGATGAGATCGTGAACATCGCGCGGCAGATGCGGCACCGGTCCCTGGCCCGGGAGCTGTCAGGTACGTGCTGGGGGTGCAGGGTCCTTCCTCTGCTCCGGGTGCCTGAGCCAGGTTGTGGGCTGGGTCCTGGGAGGGCCCTGTGACTGGGGGGTGGTGGATGGAGCCCCTTGTGTGGCTTGGGCACGGAGCACCCCAGGAGGAGCACAGCATGAGCAGCCAGCCTCACCCTGTGAAGGCAGTACAGGGTGAAAGGGATGTGGCAAGGGGTGCAGTGCTCTGGGGTGGATTCCCTGGAAACAAGTGTGTTAGATGAGGGTTAAGTGGTGTGCTGCCCCTGGTGAACCCTGTGGCTACAGCTTGCAAACCCTGGAGGGGGGAGAGGGACAGTTGAGCGAGGAATCAAGTTCTCCATGTTCTTCAGAGTTTCTCCTGTGGTAAAGCACTGATGAGCTGCATCTTCCCACTGCAGGGACAATCAAGGAGATCCTTGGAACTGCCCAGTCTGTGGGCTGCAGCATTGATGGCAGACACCCCCATGATATCATTGATGACATCAATAATGGTGCTATTGAGTGCCCAGCTGTAAGTATCTCTCAAACTGCTGTACTGGGCTGTTTGCTCAAAGACTCCACTCATGAGCTCTTATTTCCTTCTTCCAACAGAGCTAAGACTGCAAAAAAGATGATGTCATATGAAGGCTCCTTAAGTTTTTTGTAGCACCTTAAATGCTTAATAAAAGACCCAGCTGTCTGTGAAGTGTTACTGCTCCCATTTGTCCTTGTCCCACCCTGCACAGAGTGGGGTTGGGCTGAAGACTACCTGCCCTTTATGTTGAGCTGAGAGATGGTTTGTACACACACTTGTTACATGAAACTGTTTGCAGCAACACTGAGCTGAGAGGAGCTGCCTCAAGCCAGGGCTCCAGCAAAGGTCATCGATGTGGGAGCTCTTGCCAGGGCCAGTGTGCAGCTCTGAGAGCAGTGGGTGCTGCCCCTCATCAGGATGGGCTGTAGTGACAGGTCTGGTGTCCCTTGAGCCACTGCAGACAGGACACAAACACAGCCAGGTAGGAGAACAGCTCTGTGTGCTGCTAGCCTTCACCAGGGCTTGTGGGGTGGGTGTTGGGAAGGAAATCCAAGGTGTGGCTGTTTGATGTTCTTGTGGACCAGGGGAGCCAGGGACAGGGTCAGTTTCCCACTGGCCTGTTACCAGGAGGAACCTCTGGCCTAGGTGGCACAGGGGTCTGGAACTAGATGTTTTAAGGTCCCTTCCAACCCAACCCATTCTATGATTCTGTGGTAGGACAAATGATCCTTTGCTCAGCTTATCTCCTGCCTTGAAGCAGAGGAGAGACCTGCATTTCTTCTGGTGACCAGGACAAACACATTCTGGTTCTTGAGCTCTATTTCTGTGCTTTATTTTCTCACTGAAGAGGAGCAAGCATTGGTGGTGGGTGGAATCCTGTGGTCTTCTGCTTCAGAGAGTAAGAAAGGGCCCAGTCTCATGTTTCTTGGGTCTCCTGATCCCTTGGATGGTGATGCTGGGGGAGTGGGGTAAGCAAGCCCTGTAGCCCCTCTCAACATCATATGTTGCAGGTCCTGGTGTGTCCTCTGAAAGAAAAAACTTTCAGTGCTGGTGTTTTCCCCTTGCCTGGGCATTCTGTAAATCCTCTGGTACTGCTTGTCAAGAAATGGGTCCTAAAACCTGTCTGAGCCACAAAACCAGTGCTCAGCAGTGAATGTTCTGGGTGTTTCTGCTGGTAACTGCACCCTGCAGGAGTGCTGACATCCTGCTGCTGTGGAGCTGCTGCTCAGACAAAAGTTTGCCCTTCAAACAGCATCTTCCTGAAGGGAACTTGCTGACTGGAGAGACACCACCAGGCTGTGCCCACTGTGGTGTGATTGGGGTGGGGGTGCAAGTGCAGCTGGTGTAAAGCACAGGAAGAGCAAAAGGTTTAGCCTTGCTTACTCAAGGTGAGCTTGTTTGGCAGAACTCTTTGAGGAGGGCTGTGCAAACACCATCTTGGGGATCTCATCCAGAGAGGATCCAGCCAGGAGCCAAAGCTCACCTATAGCTCGTTTATCCATCTAACCTCTGGAGAGGTTCTGTGTGTTGAAGGCTTTACATTGTTTCACTTGGCACTTCTTACCCATGGTTCTCACCCCTGATAGCTCTGTCCAGCTCTTACCATGGCACAGCTGGAGGTATGGGTAGAACCAGAGATCTCCAAAGATCCAGGGGAAACCTTGTTCTCGTTCCAGAAAAGGCTGCATTTTCCCTTGGGGTGGCACAGGGATGACCTGTGGCCTTCCAGGCTGTGGGAAGCTCTGTTAGAAGTGAAACCATCCTGGTTAAAGGGAGCTTTAGCTGATTGAGGTGGTACTAGAAGCCCTTTCAGCAGCAGCATTGTGACTGCAGTGCTGAGTGTCCTGGAAAGCAAAGTCATGAATGTTAATGTAGGGCTGTTTATCCAAAGGGAAAGGGGATCAAATTATTCCCAAGATGCTGGGCTGTATGAGCCTTGGACTCAGAAAAATGCCCTGCAAGGTAGGTTTTCCTGCTCTGCAAAGTGGTGACAATACTTGATCAACCTTTTTCTTGCCAGTGTCTCTAGTTTTGCAAGTAATTCTCAAAATGGTTGAGATGCCAATGAGCACTTCCAGCTCCAGAGGAAAACTTCCTGGCTGGAGCTCTCCTATAGGAGCAGGACTCAAAGCAATGTATGTTGCAGGAATTCAGGAAAGGAAAAAAAGTTGTGCTCCTGCTTCTGGAGGTGTATAGGAGAGAGTGTGGTATTCTGTGAAGCTGGGCTCCCAAAAGCTGTGGAATGGGATCTGGATTATTTGCCAGGATCTGCCTGAGGCCTTTGCAGGAAGAGGCTGCAGCAGGAAGGTGAAGTTGGCTGTGGTGGGGAACTGTCTGCTGCTGTGTTGGATACACCAGGTGCTGAAAGAGCTGGAGCCTCTGCAAAGAGGACAACTCAGGTCTCCAAATAAATTCCATTCCAAACGGGTGGGAGGAGGTGAGCACCTGCAGGAACATTAATTTCTGAAGTAAACACAAGGTGTTCCTTTCCAGGATACTGGGCACTGCAGCTCCTGAGCAGCTGTAGTTGGAGGCTGCTTGGAGGCCAAGTGATTTGACCTGGGTTGGTGAAACTAAACCTTTGTCTTTGCCCCAGGTGAAGGCAGGAGCAGGGCTTGGGCTGAGCCTCCAGTGCTGCCTCTTGGCACACAGCAGAGCTGTGCCCGTGGCACGTATCTTGTGCTGCTTGTGAGGCACGGAATGCACCTTGTGTCAGCAGTGGGATGTTTGGAATTCACCGGTGTCTGGACATGATGTAACAACAACCTGCTGCTTTGACAAGACTGCCATTTTGTACCTGCTTCTGGTAAAGTACCGGCAGGTGAAGCAGGTCACACCTCACCAGGGTGGCCTTGGGGGCAGGAGCAGGCTCCCAGCCTGTCCTTGCATGATCCAAAATGCCAGGTCAGCATCAAGGCTGGCCAGATCACCTCTGTTTCCCACCATGATCCTGCTGTCTGACACATTTAATGAAGCAGCAGCTCTGTAATTCTGTGTTGAGCTCACAGGCAGCAGGGAACTGCCGGGATCTTTGGAGAAAGGCCGGGCTGGCAGGTTAGTGGAGGGGATGGAGGGGCATGGTGGAGGGGTCAGGGCTGACCGGTGTGTTTATGGCTGAGAAGATGCATTGTCCTTTGTTCTCTGATGAAATACGGGTACACTGCTCTGGTATCTTGAGGGCCAGGGAGTTTGAAGACTGGCTGTAGTGAGGGAAAGGCATAAAAAAAAGATAAATTAGCTTGTATCAAATTGAGCAGCCATGACAGACACCGATGTTCCTGTACATCCCAAGCTGTGACTGCTGGTGTGAAGGGAGGAGCTGGGCCCTCCTCATTCCTAAAGCAAAAGTGACCAGGGCCTGACCCAGCTGTCCCCAGAAATTGCAGTTCCCTGCAGGACCCACGAGGTTTTGCCCACAAAGTGTCACGGGTCAGTCTGTTCCTTCCTAGCAGGGGCTGTGCCTTGGGCAGCTCTGCCCGTGGTCCAGGCCCTCGCTGGCCTCTCAGCTCCCACCCACCCCAGCTCTGCACAAAGGCAGCCAAGGATTTTCTACAGCCTCCTCAGCTAATAGGAGCAGAAATCAGGAGAGTTTGCGGCTTTGCTCTTTGCTTTGCTTTTTCTCCTGCTGTTCATAGAGCCTTTTTCTGAGGCCTCCAGGGAATAAAGCTGGAACATGGCTGAAATCCCAGACAGGTGCCATCTTTAATTCCTTGGCTTGGATTTGACTGTGTTTCAAGCTCAGACCACTGCTTGGATGCTCTGAACCGGGGTCAGGCACAGCTCCCTGTGATCTGTAACCTGCCTCCTTCCCCACCTCAGAACTAGGGGTTGCAATGAATTCTGATCAGGTACAGGGGGGAGGAAAAACCCTTCTGTGAGCAGTCAGAGGCCATGATGGGGATGTGGTGGGGTCTCCATCCATGAAGACATCCACAAGGCTCAGCCTGATGCTGTCCTGACTGCCTGTTGGGCAGATGCTTGGCTTCTTTCCAGCTGAAGTTCTGCAGCCATTCCATGGCAAAGCTGCATGAATGCTTACACTGCCTGAGGCAGGGCAGCCTGGCAGGGGACTGCAGCACCCTTTCAGCAGCAATTTTAGTTTAAACTTGCTTAAAGTGTTTGTTGACCCTGGTGTTGGAAGACCCCTTCACTTTGGTGTGGACTTTGAAAGCCTCAGGAGCCATCAGGGTGCCCAGGGCTGTCCTCTGTGCCACTACACACACACACACTCTGGGGGTTTTCCCTCACTTGGCAGTGCTGGAAATAATTGGAAAAGTAATTTATTTGGCTTAAGGGCAATTCCCTTGAGGCAGGATACACAGCCATTCCCATGCTACCTCAAGGCATGTGCTCCAGTGGAAGTGAAGCAGTGCTTGGAAGGAGGGTTACCACCCTGCCAATAATTCATTTTTTCCAAACCAGGCTTCTTAAAAAGGAGGCAAAGGGCTTGTTAAAGATAGTAACAACCTACATGAAGCTCACATTCAGAATACATCTTCACAACTGTGGTTGTGCTCTGAAGGGAGGATTTCTTCTCACTCTGGTGACTTACACCTTCAGGAGAAAAGAGGGAAAGGGACATTGAGAAGTGCTGAGACCTTCATCCCGGTGGCATAAGGGGTTTGTGTGCTTTAAGAACGAGCCTTCTCACTTCCCTGAGACAAAACGGGCCCTGAAAAGCCAAATTTTTGGGATTCGTGTCTTCCTGTGCTATGAAATGTTAGGATAGAAAATCTGAATTCTGCTATAGCTTGTAGGGTACCGAAGGCCACGGGGCCAGCACCCCCCACCCACCCACAACACGTGCTAGAACTTGGTTTTACATTGACTGTGGGCACACGGGAAAGGGAGAGCTACATCCAGCCTCCCTGGGAGGGCAGGAGCCACGGGGGGGCTCTGGGGCTGTGGGTCCTTCTCAGGAGCAGCACCAGCAGGGCTCCTCTGCTGTTTCTGAACCTGGGTGGATGACATGGGAAGTACAGAGTGTGTCAAAAGGGGAAAAAAAGGCCCAAATAGCAAAGGGAGCTTTTTTTCTGGCATAAAGGCAGGGAGGAGCCTGCTTTCTGGAGGAGCTGCAGGCAGAAGCCCTGGCTGGACACTAGGCTTGGGCAGCTCACCTCCATCCTTGGGCTTCATTGTCCTTCCCAGGAGCTGGGCACACTGGTGTCCCTGCAGGGGCTAAAGGAAGGCAGTACTGACAGCAAACTTCCAGATTGGGGGTAATCCTACAAATCCTGTGGGGCTGTTGGGGGAGGGAAGATCCAGAGAATCCCCTGGGCTGAAATAATCTACCCAAATTGCTGCAATACCCCCACATGCCCAGCCTGGAATAACCCTGGTGCTGGAGGGGCTGGCAGTGCCTCCCATGGGGCCCTGCACAGGGGCTGACCTCACAGCAACCACCTGTGAGGTCTGTGGGTCCTCCAGGTCTCCCACCCCTGGGGTGTCCTTAACTGCCCCCAGGAAAACCTCAAAGCATGTCAGCATCACTAGCACTCCCCGCCCAGACCATTTTCTTCTCCCTATCCAGGGAATAAGAAACCCCCAATTTCTGCTCAGTGTTCCTTCAAACTACATGAGACATAGAATGGTTTGGGTTGGAGGGACCTTAAGATCATCCAGTTCCAACCCCCCTGCATGGGCAGGGACACCAGGTTGCTCCAAGCCCCATCCAACCTGCCCTTGAACACTTCCAGGGATGGGGCAGCCACAGCTTCCCTGGGAAACCTGTTCCAGTGTCTCACCACCCTCATAGTGAAGAATTTCCTCCTCATGTCTAATCTAACTTTCCCCTCCTTGAGTTTTAATCCATTCCCCCTTGTGCTCTCACTCCTTGCCCTTGTCAAAAGTCCCTCCCCACCTTTCCTGTAGCCCCTTCAGATACTGGAAGGTGCTTTAAGGTCTCCCCAGAGCCTTCTCTTCTCCAGGCTGGACATCCCAGCCTGTCTCCAGCCCTCGGATCATCTTCACAAGGTTTAGTGGGGGTTAGGGACGTGGTTTAGTGGTGGCCTTGGCAGTGCTGGGTTTAACAATTGGGCTTGATGATTTTAAAGGTCTTCTCCAACCACGATGATTCTATGAAAGAGCAGTACCGTGGGGAACCAGAGCTCTCCCCACCCCAAGCACGGGCCCTGTGCCAACACCTGGATTTTGGCAGTGGTGGCACTATGGGCTCTTGTTTTTCTTTCCTCTTTCAAATCATCAAAACTCACAATCAGCAAAAATGAAGCGATCTCCTGATAAACGGATGTGCACGTTCATTAATTCACTGCATCTTCCTTTCCAATTAACCCTTTATTAGAGATTTTATTTTTCTTTCTTACAAATTCTTTAAAAAGCAGGACATTGTTTACCACGTAGGTGTTTTGTTTCAAATTCAACGACTGGATCAGCTTTCTCATTAAGCACAATTATTCTTGCCTCCCATGTTGGGAGGGTTGGCCTGTCTGGTTTGCTGTCATGAGGAGCTGGGTTGGTGCCCAGGCTGTGGGTGCAGAGCTTGCAGAATCAGGTACTCCCTGTGGGGCAACGTGCTAATGATGGACAGCTCCAAATGGCTCAGTGTGCTTCATTTCCTTGGTCCACCATGATAGCCTTAAGGCACCTCCCTCCTGTGGGGCTGCCCTGTCGCAGGGATGAAAGATTCAGAAAAGTTTTTTCTAAGATTCATCTTGATTTAACGTTTGTCTCATTTACATGCTCCTCGGAGCAGCTTAAACCCACCTTCCTTGTTGTTCATCATGTTCTTCAGGACACAGCTGTAAGAGATCTGTAACTTTGTAGGTAGGACGCTGCTGTGTCAGCTCTCCTCGCCTGATTTATCCATTTCTTTGCCCTTTGAATTCCCTCTGCTACATCTCTCAAGCCTTGGCTGAAGCTGACAGTTCCACCAGGGACCCAGGGCAGTGCCTGATGCCTCTGCCTTGATGCTCAGCCCCAGCTGCAGAGTCTTTGGCAGGGGAAGCTCTGCACACCCCTGAACTTCGTGAAATAAGGGTTAACTTTCTGGTGCTGCCGATGTTGATTGCCGGTAGCTGTTGGCCATGAAAGCAGGCAGCTTTCGTGTAGCACGGAAGAAGCAAAGCACTCGTGGTGCTCGCACCAGGAACGAGGATGAACGAGGCTCCCCAGGAGCAGACGGTCCTGGTCGCCCCTCCCCGGTGGAGCGGGGCTGTCCCAGCCCCTTCTCGCCCCGCACCCCCCGTGGGTTTCGCAGGGGCGCCCGTCCCGGCAGGGGCAGCATCTGCCGGGGTGGTCCCGGGGGCTGATCTCGGTGGCAGTGACGCACCCGCGCCCCCGGGGGGGGCCCTGGGTGTCTCCGCAAAATAGCGCGTTTTGCCCCAAACTCGGTTTCCCCTCAGTCGTTCCCCAGCCCAGTGCCTGGTCGCTGCTGATCGCCACGGCGGGCAGGTCCCTCGCCACGGGCCGCCGGGCACCGAGCAGCGCTTCCCCACCGGAGGAGGAGGCCCGGAGGCTGCGGTGGGGGGTGCCCGAACCGCCCACAGGAGCGGGGGCGCTGAGGGGACACGGGCCGGGCTGGGTCCGGCGGATCCCGGAGGGCGCGAGCGGCTCCTTTAAGCCCAGCCCCCCCACTCGCGCTCTCCGGTGCCGGTGGCACAAAGCTTCCCGCGAATGTGACGTCACCGCCCGCGCCTCCCGCTCCCAGCCCGCGCCCGCGCGCGGCCTCCCGCCCCCCGCCCCCCCTTCCCCGCGTGACCCCGCGCCGAGCCGCCCGCCTATTGGCCGACCCGGCGGTGTCGTCAGCGTGACGCGTCGGCGGCGCGGGCTGCCATTGGCCGGGGGCGGCGGTGGGCGGTGGTGCGCGCCCCGCCCCCTCCCCGGGTGTGCGCGAGGCGGCGGCGCGTGGCAGCGGCGGCCCCGCCGGCGGGCTCGGAGGGGGAGCGCGCGCGGGCGGCGGCCCCGGCCCGGCCCGGCCATGACCGACTTCAAGCTGGGGATCGTGCGCCTCGGCCGGGTGGCCGGCAAGGTGAGCGCCCCGCGGCCTGAGGGCGCCGGGGGGGGGGGGCGCGGCCGGGCGCTGCGGGCCGGGCTCGGCCGCGCCGGGCGAAGCGGGGCGGGGGGCGCTGGCGGTGGCGGGGCTGGGGGTAGTGGGGCGGGCGGGGGGGCTCCGGGTGCCTGGCCGTGCCCGCTGACCCCGCGGTGTGTTCCAGACCAAGTACACGCTGATCGACGAGCAGGACATCCCGCTGGTGGAGAGCTACTCCTTCGAGGTGAGGGGCCGCGACCGGCCGCCCCCCTTCGCCGGTGACCCCCCCTTTTCCCTCTGGTGACCCCCCCTCACTCCTGCCCGCCTTCCCCCGTGTCCCCGGTGCCGCTTCTCCCCGCCCCCGGGGCTGGCCTCGTCCCGCCCGCGCTCCGCGTTACCCGCGTGGTTTTGCTGATCTCCTCACTCCCGATGCCAAACCCCCCTCCGGCCCCGGACCCCCTCGGGCCGGCCCTCGGCGCCCCTTTTCCCCTTCTCGTCTGCCCGTCGCCTTTGGAGCCGCCGGTGCCTGTGGGGGCTTTGTCGTGGGGCTGGTCTCGGCGCTTCGGGGGCGGAGGGAGTTCCCGTCCGGTGCTGAAGGTTTAGGGGTCTTTTCTTTCGGTGTGAACGGCTGGGATAGAACCGCTCGTGGCAGCACTGTGCCCTGCTCTGGGGGGGAAAGGTTTGAAATCACCCCAATACCAACATGAACACTTCCCAGTAGGAAAACTAATGGATTTTTTCGTTTTAAATGGGTATTAGTTTAAAACAAATGATTGTTTTAGTATTCAGCTTTATATTTGTGTGCCTTTGGAGAACTAATAATTTGTTTTCCCTGGTTTGGGAAACTTTAAAAATGTTCGCTCTGCACATCGTTGTGGATGAGAAAAAACTTATTTTATTGTAACTTAGTCTGGGACTAGAAAAAGGGTTTATTCTCAATATGCACTGAAAGGGTGAGTGGGTTCCAGCAAGGCTTTCACAGGGAGAGGATTCTTACATACAAAATCTTCTAAAATGGGGGATTTTTTTGGAGGTGGGACCATCTTCTACTCAGTGCCTGCAGCACAGCGGGTGCTGCTGAGCTGCTGTTGGGGTTCGGGTGCTGTGGCAGAGCTGTGGTTGGGGGTTCAGGTTGCTGTTCAGCTGCAAACACTGTTTGCCCATCCCTCCTTTCTGGTGGCCCATTGTAAGGTCACAGGGAGCAGTAACACGCTGTGAGTATCCTGGGTTTGTGTGGTCCCTGGTACAGGCTGTGAGCATTAGTGCCAGCACAGAGTTCTGGGGTGGAGAAGGGGGCAGGGTCACTCCCTCCTCTGGCAGGTGAAAGGCTGGTGTAAGGCTGAAAACAAAGCCTTGGTGGCTGGACAGAAAATCTGCTCAGCACGGAGCACAGCTCCTGGCCCCACAGGCTCACAACTGGATTGCTGCTGCTCATTGTCCCAGTGGGGCTCCTGCTGTGCACGGCCTCCCTCTTCCCTTTCCCATCTTCATAAACCACAGCAGCAGAGCTGGTTGGGTCCCCTCGGAGGTTGGATACAACTCAAATTCCATGAAGGTCAAGTGACCTCTAGGAGACAAGTGTTCAATGTTGGGTCCTCCTCGTGTCCCGGTGGAGCACGTGCTCTGCTGCTCGTTGTTGGGTGTTCTCACAGCCTGTCCCTTTTCCCTAGGCTCGGATGGAGGTAGATGCTGATGGAAATGGTGCTAAAATATTTGCTTACGCGTTCGACAAGAACCGTGGCAGGGGATCCGGCCGTCTGCTGCACGAGCTGCTCTGGTGGGTATCGTGAGGAGAGCTGAAACTTCAGGGGTTCACTAAGGTGGAGTTTGCTGCCACCCACTTGTCTGTTGTTTATTTCTCTGCCTGCAGTATTACAAGCCCTCTCAGGAGGCTTGCAGCTGCTCTCAGGTGGGAACCCAGCACGGGTTTGCCCATAGATCTTGCTACGGTTTGGTTTTGCACTGAGCCTTCCAACAGCTCAGTCTCCATAAAAATGTTATTCCCAGGAAAAACAGCCGTGGGTGAGTATCATCCTAGTAGAGACTGTTTCAACCTGAGAACTGCTACTAAAACTTCAGTGCCAGGGTGGGGGAGCAGGGGACTTGCTCCACTTGATAGGTGAAGACTAACCTTGTGAGGCTTTTTTTTTTTTTTGTCCCATTATAATTGGTTACATCTTATTGGCACCAGGGAGAACTGGCAGAGCATTGGAGAGAGATAGAACCTCTGATAACTTCAACACTTTTTTGTTTGGCTTCTGGAAAGCTGCCTCAAGTGGTGCTGATGGTCCTTCCTATCAGCTGCTACGTCTTATTTTCCATATTCCAAGAGTTGTTGCTTGCTACCCTTTGTAGCTGCCAGTTCAGATTCAGAAGTGAAATTGCTGGCTTGTGAGAGATTAGCTCAGCCAGGGAGCAAATGTGTTGCTCGTGGGTTTGTAGGAAAGACAGGATATGCTGAAGAGAGCTCTTCCACTCTTTTAACAGCATTCTTTGAGAAATTAAGCATGTTTTCTATTCAGTTCCATAAACTAGACTTAGTAGTCACAATGCCCAAGATACAGCTGTGCTTTCTTGTTCCAGGTTACTTTTTCATCACCAAACTAGTCCCTGTACAAGTGGAGGGAGACAAGAAGCATATCCAAGACTACGATTATTTACAATCTGCTCATAAAATATGGATTTTAACCTGCACCTGTTAATGTTTAATCTTGTTGCACCTATAACTTTGAAAATTATTACCAAGTTGGCTACAGTATGTAAATCACTGTCAGCTACTGCTAACTGTGATCCTCATACAGTAATAATTGCTGCAAGTAGCACTAAAAAGCACCTGAAAATTATTCCAGCTGACTGTGAGAGGCTGTAGACGATGACAGTGCAGCCACTTGCTTATTACACAGCCCAGTCATTGCCTCTTCTGCCTTATTTTACCTAAATTAGGAAATAATTCTAACGTGTTCAGTTAGGTAATTGAAACTGTGTCACTCCAGCATGCACTGGTGTTAAAAAAAACAGATTCTGTGTGTAACAGGGATATTTGCAAGTCTCAGAGGGGAGGTGTAAGCTGTCAGGCAGGTGGAGCTGCAATTCTGAAGATGGAAAGTCAAATTCTTTGACTAGAAGATGCAAAGTATTTCAGCTCTTTATGTGAATTGAGTTTGATCCCTTTGAGAGTGTAGATTTTACTGTGATCTTTAATTACAAGCAAGCACAATGCAGGTTAGCACACCTCTGGGACTGAGTCTCCTGATGTCTTTAGAAAGCCTTTGGCTGCAGGTGCTGGGTGGCCTCTGCCTTTGGAAGCCTTTGGAAGTCAGGAGCAGATGGGCAGTACAGTCAGTACTATTTCTGGTGCCAGCCTTGCTGCTTGGGTAAATTAAAAACAAAGAACTTAATTTACTGCAGGTACAGGAGTGGAATTTAACTGTTGTCCCCCAAACATAGTCCCAAAAAATAATCTCACTCTGAAAAAACGAACTGGATCATGTGCTTCAGGTGTAAGATAAGGTGGGCAGGCATGTGTTGGATGCTATGGCAAGTAAAGCAGATTTTTAATTATTTTTTTAAATATAGTAAAGCAGGCATCTTTCTTCACATAGTATGGGCCTCAGAATAGGAAGTTGGTGGCCACCAAAGGTACAGTGATGACAGGGACCATCTCCCACTCTTCCCCCAAAGCCCTCCCTTGGACCTCTGCAGAGTGTGAGCTGCTTGGGAACCACCTGCTGAAAAATACCCAAGTTTGCAGCAAATGCTCATTAGGAAGAACTTCCTGCAGCCTCTTTCTGTGTTCTCAGGATGGACTGTTAGCTCCTCCAAAGCAGGATTTGAAAGCCTCTGGCTGGGGACCTGCAGAAGGAGTCTGTCATCTTCTCACCCTGTTCCCTGTAGAGAGCCCAGCTTGCTGTGTTTTGGCAGGGTGTAAGTGATGTTCCCTGGGGAATAGCAGCATCAGGAGATTAGTCATAAGTATCACTAACTGTGTGTTCAAAAAGACATCTAAGACCTGATTTCTCTTGTTTTAAACTTTTTTTAGAGCAGTTCCCATCACACTGCCTATACCCTACTCAGTTATGGCTCCTGTTGACTGGAATTGCTGTTGGCTGCACTTGGCACTTCAACCACAGGGCCTCACTTCTCAAGTTAGCTTTTAGAATACAAACAGAACAGTATACAGTTAATTCTCTGAGAAGTTTTGGTTTAAGCATTTAGCCTGGCATCTTGCAGGGACTCTGGGGTGCTGGGGGAGGCAGAAGCTGCTGCTCTGCAGGAGCGTTGGCTGCGTGTGTCACTGAGGCTGTTTCTTCTCTGTCCTCTTCTGCAAAGAGAAGGCAGATTCCTTCACTGCACAACTCTGGTTAACTCCTGGGGATGGTCCATGCTGCACATTTCTGAAGGTCTAAGGAGAGGAGCAGAACGTGCTTGTGCATTCAAAGGTTGCTTGGTTACGTGTGGAGAAAAGGAACCAGCCTGAGTTTGCTAATTCTGGCATCCCAGTCAGGGGCTGTGGTGTTGACAGTTCCACCAGTCATCTGCAAGGCCCAGTTTCCACCTGTACTTTAAGACCTTTGTCACTTGAGGCAATAGAAGCACTGGCAGCAGTGCAGACAAATGGGGGTTTGTGCAGGTTGAGGACAGGGGGCTCCCTGTGCTGGTGGATTTTCTCAGGGTTTGCTCATGGGTTGTGGGTGCAGAGCTGGGCCTGTGGGAGCAGTGGTTGGCATCTGCCACTGCTGGGGCTTCCTGGTGTCACGAACAATCTCTTGTAATCCTTCTTCTTTCCCCAACTCCAACCTTTCTTAAACTCATCATCTTACAAATTTCAAAAGTATTTCTTAATTTGCCTTAGACTCCCCTCCTGTCTTTTCCCCACTGCACAGTTTGCTCTTGCTCTGAACTTCTGTCTCCTCCTCCCAGATTCCTCCTTCATATCTATCCCATCTCTCTTGCTGGCACTTTGTCCTAGTCTCAGTCTAAGAATCTTAACTCCTTCCCTGTCTCCATTTCTGACCAATTCTCCTCTTCATCCATTTGGGTCCCTGCACCTCCTGGGTTTGCACTTGTAGCCCTCAGGGTTCCTGGTTTCCTTCACCAGACCCTCTGGTGGCCTTCAACAACACAAAAGCAGCTTTTCCTCCTTTAGGGCATTTCAGCAGATTCCTTTCTGTAGTTTGCTTTTGTGTGGTTTATTTGTAGCTTTTTTTTTTTTCCCAAAAAAAAGGATTTTACTCCTTTTACCTTCAAAGGGGAAAGCTTCTCCCTGCTCTGGGGAGGCCCAAAGGATTCCCTGGCAGGAGGCTCCATGCTCTGTCCTCCTGCTGGGCTGCTGCCCCAGGTGCTGCTTGTAGCCTCTCCAAGGGAATTTTACTCATTAAATTCTAGGAAGTTTGGGGGCATTTGTGAATTGCAAGTGTTTTTCTTTCCCCAAGGTATGTAATTTAACCACATCTGGATGGATTTTGACAAAGAAAACAAAAGACTACATTGTGCTTTGTCAGTCAGGTTGAAGTTTGTTTCCCTGTTCTGTTGGATAATGCCTTGTAAAAGGAAAAAAAAAAGTGGGAATTTTTAAACTTGGGCACATTGTATCTCTCCAAAATTGGATGAGCTGTTTGAACTGAAATGTTCAGTGGACACTGAGCTGGAAGCAGCATCCAAACTAGGCTTGGGTGAAGTTTTAAGTAGCTCTTGGAAGGGCCTCCTAGAAGGAAATGTTGGGTAACCCTGGGACAGCCCTGTCAGTTCTACATTGTCCTTCTTGATGGCTGCCAGTGTCTCCTCTGTGATGTGAAGTTAATCCTGGCATAGCTAACACAATTTCTGTCCAAGCCTGCATTTCAGGTGGGATGGGGATTCCTGCAAGAAGTGATATGGAAACCCATCCAGGTGTAAGGGAACTTGATACTTCATGAAATAGAGGAAGGAGAGATGAAAAGAAGGTGGAATGGGAAATGAGAATGGTTAGAAGGGAATAGGGAAGAATCACAATAGGATGTAATGTGCAGCCATCCCCTTGCTAATAGTCCTTCTTGGTTCTGACAAGTTTCAGGAGATGCCCCGTGGTCAGCTGAGGAGTCACTGCAGCCTTGCTGTGTGTTAGAGTCCAAAAAGCATTTGCATACTTGGTGAAACCGCTGTCCTGTCGCTTGTTAAGAGACATTTCTTCATAAATAACAAACTCTGACTCTGCCAGGCTTGCATAAATGTGTCTGAGAGTTTCCTGTTAAAATAATAAAGCAGTATTGGCACCTTTCAAGTCTGCTCTGTGGAACACAACCATTACATAGGTGCTCTTGCAGTAACTGGCGTAGTAATCTCCAGAACTTTCTTTGCAATGTGCTTCCAATTAAAATATGCCATGATTGTCTTTTGAGTCAACTCAATATATAATGGAAATAACCTCCTGGAAGAAGTCTCTTTCTTCTGGGAGCTGATGCAGCTGAAGCAGCCACTGCAGTCAGTTGGCAACCCGAGTTTTACTGCAACTGTTTCAGTGACAGCAGGCTGGAATCTTCTGGAATTAGTGTAGTTCTTCACACTTTAACTATGTGGTCTGGTTCATCACTGACCTCTCAGTTGTTTTTGTCTCCTTCAGGGAAAGACACCGGGGAGGGATTGCTCCTGGATTTCAGGTGGTACATCTGAATTCAGTCACCGTGGACAACCGCCTAGACAATCTGCGCCTAGTTCCTTGGGGTTGGAAACCCAAAGCTGAAGAAATCTCTAGTAAACAAAGGTGTGTCAATATTTGGCAGAGGGTTGCCATCAAAAAAGTTGAAAAATACCTTAACCTGTGGTTTCTCCTTCCTTTAGTGATTTTAATCTTGTACAATCCTTTTTTATTTGTCCTTGGGCTGCTCACACCTCAGTGTATGTCTGAGCTTCCTGGGGAGCAGAGTTAATGCTCACTGTTCATGCTGGCTGCAGAGGGACCTCTAACCCCCTGGTGTTCCTATGCAGAGGTCCTGCTGTGCCAGATGTTGTCACCACAGTGAGGCAGGAAGGCTGTGTTCCCTCCCACTGGTGTGATGCCATCTGGGCACCCTGAATTTGGTCTTATAGACTTTACTGGCTTGTGACTCTCATCCTTGGGCACAGAAATTCCAACACAACCTGCAGAAGTCAGCAGCTGCACAATGCTGCCACTTGTGATCCTGTGTTTGGGTTAAAACCAAAACGATCCTGGGTTCAGCTTCCATTGCCTTTCACTAGTAGGTTGGGGGAACTTCCTACGTGCCGTGTTGCACCAATTGAGCTAAGAGTTCAAAGCACATTAACTGGTTAATCTGTGATGTTACACAGGCATGCTTGCTTTTGGCAGGAGACCCAGAGACTTCACTCTTAGACACTTCTCTTGGAACACTTGCAGCGCTCATGAGATAGTTCAGGGCTGATTAACCTGGTTTTGAGAAGGTGCAGGGTTGCTACAACAGTGCTCCCAGTGATTCTGGGAGTTCAAGAACAAGAAGCAGACATCAAGCCATTTGCACAGAAGTAATTTTGCTTGATGTAACTGCTTTTGCATAGATACTTTTAAACTTTAATTTAGGCAAAAATAGTCCTAAAAAGATCCAGTATGTGAGGAGCACGTGTAGTCTGAGGCTTACCAGGCTAAATACAATGTTAATCCTACTTGCTTTATTAGTTAATCTGCAATCAGTTTTCCCTGTATGCTTATTATGAATTTATGGACCAAATTTGTCCTTTTTTTATTTTTTTATTTTTTTTACAGGGAACAAAGCCTGTATTGGCTGGCAATCCAGCAGCTTCCCACAGACCCTATAGAGGAGCAGTTTCCTGTGCTGAATGTAACCCGGTATTACAACGCTAACGGGGATGTTGTGGAGGAGGAGGAGAACTCGTGCACATATTATGAATGTCACTACCCCCCGTGCACAATGATTGAAAAGCAGGTGTGTCCAAGAGCTGAAAGTGTGCAATGACTTGGGCTGCCCCGTGTGCCTGGGGGTTTGTTGGAAAGCTTTAGACGTGCCATTTAGTTGCTAACACCCATAGTTCTCTTTAACTCAGGTTGTCTTTGGCAGGAATGCTCAGCCCCTGCAAGAATTTTCAGTTTGAGAGAATGTAGTTTTGACTTGGGACAGGAAAATGACCTAGTGGGTTCACGGGGAGGAGGGTGATTTCTGCAGGTGTATGAAAAGCCAGGTGTGGAGGTGTTCCCCTCGGGACCCTGAGTGGGGATGAGCAAGCAGCTGTGTAGGACAGGAGAACACATTGCAACTGGTTTTGGGCAGTAGTGGAGTAAAAAAATAACACGCTTGACCTTTCATGAGCAGAGGGTCAACGAGTGGCTTTTATTTGAGGGAGAGCTGGGAGGAAAGCTGGTTTGCTGTAGGTGTGTATAGTCAGAGAATGAGATGTTGAAGGGCTGTGTCTCTATCAGACAGATGTCCTTACCTAGGAACACAAAGGGCTTTTCTTGTGATAACAAATGCTGAATAGGCTTAAATCAGTGCACTCCACTTTTTCCTTTGGGGAAGGGAACATACAAAAACTGTCTTAAATGCCCTCTATTTGGAGAAAGAACAAGCGTTACCTTTTATTTGGGTCTGCATAGGAAAGCTTCCTGGATAACTAGGTTTGGCAGTGGCTGAGCTTGTGCAGCCCTCCCAGTCATGTCTGAATTTAAGGTGTGTGTAGTTGAAAACAGAACTTAAGTTGGCAAAACAGGAGCAGCGTGAGGAAAAAACGTGAATTGCTCCAATATTTTGCTTATGAAGCCTGTCCTGCAAGAGCAGCTGCAAAAGAAAACAAATGCCACCACTTCAAAACCTCTTGCTGCTCTGGCACTCCTGGTGGGATGTTCATATTTGTGATCATCAACCTCCTGGGGAGGTGATGCTCCTTGGCACTGAGCAAGCTCACTAATGCTGTCTTGTCTCCTTTCTAGTTACGTGAATTCAACATCTGTGGCCGCTGCCAGGTCGCCAGGTACTGTGGGTCCCAGTGCCAGCAGAAGGACTGGCCTGCTCACAAGAAGCACTGTCGGGAGAAGAAACGGACCTTCCAGCAAGAGCTCGGACCAGAACGGTGACCGGGTGGCAGAGGCCTCTTAGCAGCAGGATTCCTTCTCAAAGGCATTGGACTCTTGCTTTTGCACAGTAATGACAGACTGCTTAGTGAAGCCAGAGGCACTGAAGAAGAAAAAAAACAAACCCTGTGATGCTTGAGCAGAATGGCTGACTGGACTAAGCCAGCTCTGACTGGTGCTGTGGAAAGGGATTGGGTCTACCCTTCCAGTATTATATTCTCAAGCAAAAAGACTACTGTGGAGGCTCCAGGCAGGAAGCTTCTCGTTATTTATATGTTAATACATTTGTAAACTCATGTACAGTTTTTGTTAGAAATTCTTGATAGAACTCATTAACTGTAATGTTCAGATGAGAACATGTTGTTGGCCTAAAAGTTTAACGAAAAAAAAAAAAGTCATGTAGCAAAAGCTTTTCCTCCTGTGTGGCCAGAAGTGTCTGTGGCAGTGCCAAGGCAGGAGGCTCCAACATCAGCAGGACTCTGCATGGAAGTTCTGTTTAAAAGACAACCAAAAAGGGGCAAACAAAGTAAAGGTCAGAATGAATCAGTGTCTGCTCTCTAGCTTTCTCCCGTTCCCTTCCAGCTGCTCTCAGAGCAGCCACACGTGGAGGTTGGAAATCCCTGCTCAGTGGGAAGCAGCCCAGCAAGAGCTGGAGCAGAGGGTGGGGAAGCACCTGGGATCTGTGCAGACAGGCAGCGTGTGGCTGCCTTCCAAGGAGGGCTGCTGGAGATCCTGCTCCAGCAATTTTTAGAAAGCTGAATTAACTTTCTTGTTGTGAAATAACCTTTGTGTCTCAAGTAGCTGTTGGGAAGCTCAGGCAGCCGTGTGTGCATGTGGGGGCCCTCGTGGCTCCCTGTGAGCATAGCAAACACCACAGTCACGTGCAGGTATGTTTAAATGGTCTAATATTTGGTCATTTGAGTTATTTATTCACTAAAGAGATGCCATCAATCCAAGAAACACTTTATGAATTTTTTTTTAATGTAGCAATGAGTAAAAATAGAATGGGATGAGGATTTGACTTGAAGAGTACACACCTGATATTCCATTCAGACATTTTGTCATGTATAATCTGAAAGATTTTTCTTTTTCATTTTTACCTTAGAAATACAAGGAATATCAGCTGAGTTTCCTGAAGTTCTAAATGGGTGATTTAGTGCCAGGTGTGTTAGTCTTACTTCAGAGTAGAACGTGAGCTGCTGAGTGCTTAATACAGAGCCTTTCTTGGAGTGCTTAGTGAAATAGGTATTTACTTTTTTTGTAAAAGCCATTAAGAATTTAATTTTTCAATCAGGATTCACTTTGCCACTTCATGCTGCAATGTTGGTCTTGCTCGTATTCAATTTGTTAGAAAAATCAAACTCCTATGGACTTCCAATATAACATTATGTTTCTAATATCTGCACAGGAAGTTCTTAATGATTAGTATTTGGGTGGGTTTTCATACTTTGGCATTAAGCTTCTTGGGAAATAACAAAGACCTCCTGAAGCTTCCTGCTGGAGGTTCCCTGGGTAGGCACACTGTCAAGTTGCAACTCTTAATTCATGGTTATACTGTAGCTTATCTGTTCAGGCAGCCTAAAATGCCCTTTGGTGGCAAGAAGTCAAGCAGGACCCCAAGGAAATTTTCCTGGAATGGGTGATACTTTCTTTTTTTGAGGAAACATTCAGTTATTTGGTTTACATGAACTGTACAGTTTTGGATGAATATAAAATGGGACATAAGGAATACAGTGTTTTTAATTTGAGGTTAATCCATTGAAAAGGGCAGAAGTACTGAGGTTTTTTTTCCTTGCCTTTTTCCAAGGCTGCCCTTTGTCATGGCAATTCTCTCTTGTGTTACCAGTCATTATGTTGAGCAAACTGAAGTGGTGTCTTGGAGCATTGAAGCACTTGTGCAGCACTGAGCAGGGAAAATGGCCACAGTTAGTCCTAAAGTTTGTAACGTGGCTGCAGGGAGGACCAAGCTGGACTGCAGAGGGAGCCCTGGTGGGGCAGCACGGACATTCCTCTTGAGCAGTGGAGGAAGGGAATGAAGGAAGGGTGAGACTTGAGCTAAAGAGTCTGCAAAACTAGGATGGAGGGTGCTTAGGGCAATCCCCATCCCAGTGAGTGGGGGAAGGAAGGGGATGGAAGGGGTGAAGCAGGTGGGGAGGGAAGATTCCCACTAGGTTGGGATCATCAGCTAATGAAAAGTAACAGGTTGCCTGCACATCCTGAAAGGGCTTGATGAAATAACACAGGTTCTGACTTCACTCTGTGACCTTGAACTCCATGCTGTCCCTGTGCCAGAGCAGGGAAGTGGAGATTCTGACTCTGAGGACCTCAGGAAGGTCCCTGGGACAGCAGTGAGCCTGTCACTGCCTGCAGAGCAGTTTTTCCCAATTAGTGTGGGAAGTCGTGTGAGCAACAATTCTAGCAGAAGATCTTCGTGGCTGACAGAGATCTTCCCTTTCTGTGAGGTGTGTCAGAAAGGAACCAATCACACCTGAACGTGGCAGCTCCCCTTCATACAGCCTATATGGTTTTTCAGAGGATGAAGCTCTCATGAAGGACCTCTTATTGTCCTCAAGAAACTAGGTGACATGGATATCCTCAGGTGGGCAAGTATTTAAAAAGCACAGGGTTAGAGTCCATGGTCATTTATCTTGGAGCAGGCCTGTGCAGTACTGGTAAATAACCTGGCTTTTCAAGGACTTTCCCTGATGGAGATACTCTCCATCTAACAGGTTTCCTGCAGAGAAAAAAACAAAACTGCATCTCTGTATTTTATTCCTTGGTTTTCTGAAGCATGTGGTACTCTTTGTACACACCCCTGGTTCACCTCTGGACCAAAACAAGGCTTCATGAGCCAGGTTTCCTAGGTAGGAACATCTGGAAGAGGAGCTCCAGAGGACATCAGAGAGAGAGAGAAGGGGGGGATGGGGACGGAGGGGGAGAAGGGAGAGAGAGAGGGAGAAAATGAGCAGTGGGTTAGGCTCGGGGTGTTCACAAACAACCTGTTGTACAGCCATCTCCCTCTAAGCTGTGAGGCCTGGCAAGCTGCTTGGGGATCTGCTGATAAATCTGCTTTTGGGAGGAAGAATTTGGCTGCTCATGCCAGTGCAGTCCTGCTGGCTCGGGTTTGCCACCTGCCATGTCCTTGTGAACACACGTGGTGTCTCATGCAGCTGATGGGGATGTCCAGGCCTGAAAGTTCCTGCTGGTGGGTCACGCCTGTTGGTCTGGAGTCACCAGGAGTGGGTGAACATCTGTCTGGCATAAGCCAGTTCCAGAAGGACCTCATGGGCTTCCAGACCCTTTGGTAGAATCTGGATGAAGATTTCTGCCACAGTTGCAGAGTGGTAAATCCAGCTCATGTCAGGAACCTGCAGTGTGACTGGTTCTGGCTGTAATAGAGCAGTGCACACACCGTGTAAACCATGAAGTGTGGACACCTTCCCCCCAAGTATTCTCCTTCATATCAAAGTAGGGTGATATCACCAATGCCAAAGATGCAAAAGTCACAATTCAAACTGATAAAAATCATGGCTGGCTTAAAGGAACACAAAATCTGAATATAATGTATTAAGGGGCTCAGTGTTTACCTTTCGATATTTCAGCCTTTAATACACCCATAGGTTTATATTTTCAAGTTTTCCTGGTGGTGATTTAGTTTTAAATGCATCTAGGGAAGGTAAAAGAGGCAGCTACAAGACTGAAATGCTTGCAGGTGGCATAGAGACTGTGTAAGACACCACAGTGGGGCCGAGAGCAAACATGTACCACCCGTCGAAACAGAATTGAGAGGTCAAAAGGAGGTGGGTGTGATTAAACAGCAGCGTGTGGGATGCTTGTAGAGTAAGGAGAAATCTTATGTAAACTGAACTTGTGCCTGAAATGTAGAAGATGGAAAGAGTAAGATGTAGTAGCTGAAATGTGGAAAAATCAAACCCCAAAATAATGCAAAGGAAAATGGAATATAAAGAAGATTCAAGTCATAAAACTTGCACAAATAATTTTGAAAAAAACCCAAAAGGGAGCAGGAAGCCTGCCAGAGTCAGTAAACTTGATGCACAATAAAGGGAAGGTCTGACCTGGAAGTCTGGACCTTCTGTCTCTGCAGAAAAAACCTAGTGAATTGTTTGCATGTTTGCTCTGAAAGAGCTGGGGGACAAGTTGCCAGGACCAGACGGTGCCACCTGTGGCACCAAGGGAGCTCAAGGATAAATAAGCTGATGGTAACATCTCCCTCGGCACCCACAGCAAATGTGACAGCAGCTTCTGAAACGAGTTTCAGGGCAGACGTGGCAAACCACAGCCAGGTGAGCACAGCACTTGCACTTAGCAAATCCATAGGTGCAATGATGCTGCATCAATGGCTAAATACTGGGGAGGGGCCAAGACAGTTCTTGTACAGGGAAGTTGTGCTTCAGAGCTCTATTGGAGTTGTTTTAATGGCATTAACAAGCAGGGCACAGTCTGCTTGAACTTGCAAAATGCACTTAGTCATGGCTTTGCTCAAGGAACATGAAAAAAAAATAGGCTGCTATAGGCACATGCACAAACAACTGTTTAAAAGATGGGAAAGGAAGAGTTAAAGGGAGGGGTTTTTTTGGTGGAGGGAAGTCAACGGTGGGATGCTCAATATATTAAAAAATAATTGGGAAAAACTAATGAATCAGGGAGGTGACATCCACTGATTAAACTATTCATGTAATAATAATGTAATAAATGTTGAGTCAAGAATTGCAGAAGGATCTTATGAGACTGGTAGGTGAAATTCAGCATCAATAAGTGTAGTGTTGCTTATGGGAACACATCAACAGGTGAACCTGTGCTGACAATTTTCACTCAGCAATGTCTGGTGAACCCTTTGGGTTGTGAAGCACCGTCCTGCAGACGTCTGCTTGGGGAACAGCAGCAAACCAGGCTCTAGGAAAGGAGAGCAGAGACCAGCACCACAGTGTAAACTGGCTGTGTGCTGCATCCCGAGCATGCAGCTCTCACCCTCCATCTCGGGTAGGACTGCGAGGAAAGGGGAAAGGCTCAGGGCAGGGAAGAAGATCCCTCCGTGGTCCGGCACAGCTTGTTTGACAGCACAGCTACATCAACCACGTCTCTCATCTGGGAGAGAGATGAGTGACAGGGATGTGAGGAAGGTCCTTGAGAGTGGCAGAGGGGGAATGCCAAGGGAATGCCGACTTTCTCTCTCATGAGCAGCTGCTGGGTTAAAACTGAGCAGCAGTCCTTCCCCGGACAGGCGTTTGAGCTGCAGACTCTTTCCGCAGGACGCGGTGGGTGCTGGAAGACTGCCTTTGGAAAGAGTTCGGGTGGAAAATCCTCCTCTAAGGGCGGTTCAGGCCGGAGCTCAGCACGTCTCCGAGCTTGTGCCGACGAGCCCGGCTTGGGCCCTCAGGCTCCTCTTCCCGCGGGGTTGGATTGGGCGGCCGGGGCAGGGACAGCACCGCCCGCCGAGCACCGGGCGGGCCGAGCCGGGCCCGCCCCGTCCCGCCCCTGACCGGGAAGCACACAGCCGGCGGTTCCGCTGTGCGGCGGTTCGGCCTGCCAGGAGCCGTCCCGCCGCCGGCCCCCGCAGCATGAGCCCGCCCTGAGATGGCGGCGCCGTGTCGGACCCGCACGCTGCAGGTGGTGGACACGGAGTTCAGCGCCGACGCCGTGGAGTGGTGCCCGGTGGAGGGCTGGCACAGCATCCTGGCCTGCGGCACCTACCACCTCCGCCCGCCCGCCGTGGTGAGCCCGCCTGCCCGGCACCGCGCCGGGGCTCGCTGCTACCCCTGGCCGCCTCAGACACCGCGACCGCGCTCGGCGGGTGTTTCCCGCCCTTCGCTGGCCACCACAGCCGGGCCAGAGGTCGCCACCGGCCGCCTCAGCTACTTCAGCCGAGCCCGGGGTGGTTTCCCGCCCTTCGCGGGCCGCCTCAGAACCCACCGGGCGCTTCAGCGGCCGCCTCGGCCCCGCTGCGGCCCTGGTCCTGCCAGTGCCCGCGCTGTGGGGCCGTGCCTTGAGGCGGCCGCAGTATGTGGGGTGAGCGTGGCTGGTTCTGAGGGAGCTGTGGTGGCTTTCGTCCCTCAAGGGAGGGGCTTGAAAGGTGGGAGCCCTCAGCCCTGCTCCTGCTTCCTGCTCCTGGCAAGATCTCGGGTGGGGAGAGGTCGGGGGAAGGTAGAAACACTGCTAAGCCTCTTTCCTTCCCAATTTTTGATGTAGACTGACTCCCGAGGGAGCAATGGGGCCTGCGACCGGACTGGGCGCCTCTACCTGTATCACTACAACGAGGAGCAGCCTTACATCCCGTTGACAGAAATCCAAAGGATTGACACTGCTGCCATCCTAGACATCAAATGGTAAGGCTGGCCTTTCGAGGCTGGGAGCTGAAAGCAGCTCTGCCCCTCACCATTGGTAGGGCAGCAACAGCAATATTTACTAACTGAAGTGTCCCTGGCTTTTTGGGGAGAAGTATTCTCCAGTTTGCTTCAGTGAGCAAAGGCTGTGCTCATTTCTGTTATGCTCTTTGACCAGCTGGTCACTGACTGTGGACCCCTTTTGTTTTTATAATAATGTATAGTAGATTTGCCTGATCTACTGTCCCCACCATGTAGGTTTGTGGGAACTTGGGGAGCCTTAGATTTTCTTAGTCAGATTTTTTTTTTTTTTTACCTCCCTGTACATCCTGAAATTAAAGTTATGACTTTGCTGTCCTCCTTAAATACAAGAAAGATGGTCACTCAAAACTTGTTTGACTTGATGTTTTAGGTGCCACATTCCTGTTGCAGAACATCCCATGGTTGGCATTGCAAACTCGACGGGTGCTGTGGAGTTTTGCCACCTGACTGGAAGCGAGGTAGGTGGCTGTAACACCTGCTGCTGTTGAAGCTGGGTTTAGCCCAGTTTTATTACATCTCTGGATTTATTAGCAGTGTCCAGAGAGTTGTAGGAGAGCTGTATGGCTTCCATGGCTCACTCACTGTGCTTAGCTTTTTGAACACTTCGTCTTCTGATAGTGTTTGCCATAAATCCCACAAATTTGTTCCTAGCACCAGAGAAACTGGCTGGGCTCTACCCACTTGCAGAGTGTGGGAGATGAGAGGCATGAGGGGAGCAGAAGCAAACCCTGGAAACTGTGATTTGAGAACATAGTCTAACTGGTAAACACAGCAGAAGGTGCCAAGTTGCTAAAAAGAGGGAAACATTTTGGAGGGGGTTGTCTTTTGGTTGGTGAGAGAAGGGAGTAATCAAGAGCACCATTCCCACAGAGTGAGGGAAGCAGAAGCCAGTCTGAGGGAATTCAGCAGTCAGGTTGTATCTTCTGCACTTCACTCACTGAGAGGAAGCAAAGTTTAAGGGGAATTGGGTGGGAGATGGGGGGGAAGAGGGGGGATCCTGTGAGTGCATGTGTTTGCCCCTCAGCTAGTGCTAAGCAACTGTACCTTGCTGTGGGACTTTACATCTCTTCAGTAGTGCAGGACCCTAATCTGCTCCTCAGTCTCTGGAAAACACCTGCTGTGGGAGTAAGCAGTACCCCTGTTGTCATACACCTGCTGCCTTCCCACTCTTAACCCATTCCTCTTCTTTCCAGTAGAAGAACAGCTGCATGTTGGAGCCATGCTTCAGGGTCGATCTCGGAGCGCAGCGACTGGCCCTGTCTTTGGACTGGTCCACAGGACGAGAGCAGTGGTGAGGATGGGAGACAGAGGCTGGAGGTGGAGGTTGTTGTGTGTGTGTGACAGTTTTCAGGCGTAAGTTGAGGACTTTGATGAGTGAGCCGTTAGTGGCTTTTTGTGAAGTGGTTTAAGACTTCATTGGTCCCAGGTGAGTCTCCCTGCACCTTCTCTAGAAGTTACTATTTCCAGAGCAAGGGTAACAAAGGAACAAGAACATGTACCGTGGCCACTGTAACAGAAACTGAACCAACAACAAGTGTGAGGCTGTGCCATGGTGAATGGAGGCAGGTGAGCCAGGGACATGTCTGCTGTTGCCTTTGCTAAAAGGAAAGATGCAGATGGATCTACTGGTTCCAACTCTGCTCTTAGAATGGCTGAAATCTTAGTGTGAAGTTCTGCTTAAGAACTGCTAAAATAGCACATGTAGGAAGTTTAAATGTGGGTTTGTGAGAAACAGGAGAGAATTGGTTTGGAAGTGGCTCCTCCCTCTCTCAAATGCTCCCACATTTTATTTCTGCAGTGGCATCACTGCGTGGAGTAAGGTGAATTTCAAGGTAGCTGTACCTTGGAAGAGGTGGGTAAATGTTTCCTGGAAGTGAAGTGCAAAATGGAGAGTGGTGCCTTTGGTGTGAGGCTGGAAACTGAGGGGATCAGCCAGTTGTGTGCTCAATGCTGCAAGGCAAATATTTAGTGGCTTTTGCTAATTAAAGCTGTTTCTGTGCATGCTGTTTAATGACTAAGTAGAATTCCTGGTTATACTTTCTTCTTCCTTACATTCCTTCTTCCCCTTGTCTCTTCCCTTCAAGAAAAATGATCGTTGCCATGATGGAAAGTCCTTTTAAAGCCTGTCACTGTTGTCACTTGAGGGACAAATGACTCCTAGAAGCCATACGTGCACTTCTGTAGGAAGGGGGTGACCCCCTATCTCTTGTGTGGGAATTCAGGAGGTTCAGGAGGGTTCAGGAACTAGCACACAGGGTGTGCTCCCCCTGTGAGATCAGGGAATGGGGCTCATTGATGATCTTAAGATGGGATGAACTGAAGCTAAAAAGAACTGTAAATTCCTGCCACTCTACTGCTGGCGTCAATCAATATTCAGTTGAATCAAACATATATAGTCTTATATTAAGTTATCTTTGGCTGCTATTTTTTACTCTTAACAGCTTCTTAGGACACAAGTTTCAGTAATTTTTTATGTTTTCTCTGTATTCCACTGTAGTGGATGTCCTTTGAGAGTGATCAGTAGTGATTCAGAGGGGAAGCTGAATCTTTTCTCCATAGATGAATCTGCTCCTTCTGTGCATGTCCTGAACCAGTGGGAAGCTCACAAATTTGAGGCCTGGATTGCTGCTTTTAATTACTGGGACACCGATATTGTGTATTCAGGTCTGTAAGGGCTGGGAGTCTCATTTGGAGGTGTTGGGGAGGGGGCACCTTGTTTAGGGAAGTGTGTTCCTTGGGATTTTACTTTCCAGGGTTGCATCATGCTGCTTGTCAGAATTGGGGTCTCTGCTGGTGGTAAAAGGCTTCTTGTTGGTGGGAAGTGATTGGGAGTTAATGAGGAGAAGCTCTATCTTTTATATTGTACTTTGGCTGGCTGTTGGCAAAAGTTGTTAATCTCTTGTGGTGTGCAAAAGAGAGCAGGGAGCTTCTGGAGTCCAGTCTTTCTTTTTTTCAAACTTCTTTGCTTAGCAAAAGGAGGGTATCATTCATGCAGGTCTGTTCTGTGGTGGCGAGTCCTGTGAGGCTCAGGTGATGTTTGGTGTGCCCGTTCAATGCCCTGAGATCCCAGGGCTGGAAAGCCTCAGCTGGGTATTACCTGTGTTGCTGCAGTGCCCTGCACTGGTTGTTTGGAAGGTGTTCAGGTTAACGATGTCTTGTCATTGTGCAGGAGGAGATGACAGCCTGCTGAAGGGCTGGGACATCAGGTGCAGTCCGGAGGCTCCTGTCTTCACCAGCAGGAGGTAAGCAAGCCACATTGTCCCTGGGCCCTAAAGCTGTCCTGTAGGAACATCTGGTGCCACCCTCTCCCTTCCCAAGCCACTGAATTCAGAGATGTGCAGTGACAGGGGAGGTTTAGATTGGATGTTAGGAAGAATTTCTTCACTGAAGGGGTTGCCAGGCATTGGAACAGGCTGCCCAGTGCAGTGGTGGAGTCCCCATCCCTGGAGGGATTTCAGAGTCATACAGACATAATACTGAGGGATAGGGTTTAGTTAAGGACTTGTCAGTGTCAGGTTAATGGTTGGACTTGATGATCTTGAAGGTCTTTTCCAATCAAGGTAATTCTGTGATTCTGTGGCAGTGGAGGCCTCCTTCTGTGTCCCTTGGGAAACTGACAGCCATTAGATTTTTTTTTCTTCAGGACAACTTTGGGCTGAAACTTTCTTCTCTGTGTCCTTCAGTATGATAAACCAACAGCTCACTTCCACACATGAAGACAGTGGTATCTTCTTTCTAAAAGAAAGATCTTAATTTACACTTTTATTTGGGGAAATTTTGTGAGTGTTAAATTTGGTTATCTTATTATGGAATGTTTTTCAGAAAATATTTTATTCCCCTCTCTTCATTCATTTGGAGTAACCTCTTTTCTGGTGGCATAACATATCTTTTAGAATACAATTAAACCAATATACACAACTCTGCAGTGAAATGTTATATGTAACCTTAAAATACGCTGGGGATTATTGCTATGGAAATAGTAATGTTGGGAGTAAAGTTTCCTGGGAATCATAGAATCAGATAATTATTTGGTTGGAAAAGACGTTTCAGATCACCAAGTCCAGCCGTTCCCCCAGCACTGCCAAGGCCACCACTAAACCATGTCCCTCAGCACCACATCTACATGGCTTTGAAATCCTTCAAGGTATAGAGACTCCCCTGCTGCCCTGGGCAGCCTGTGCCAGGGCCTGACAGCCCTTTCCAGGAAGAAATTGTTCCTAATATCCAACCTAAACCTCCCCTGGCACAACTTGAAGCCATTTCCTCTTGTCCTATAATTTGTTCCTTGGGAGAAGAGACTGACCCCCCTTGCTCCAACCTCCTCTCAGGCAGTTGCAGAGCCAGAAGGTCTCCCCTCAGCCTCCTTTTCTCCAGGCTGAACACCCCCAGCTCCCTCAGCTGCTCCTTGGAGTATTTGTGCTGAAATTCTTACAGGTTCTGAACAGCACTTTATGGCACAACTATATTAGAAAATATTTGTACTTAGAAACCGTATGAGTAGCAGTTTTGCCCTAGAAAGGCTGTTGGACTGCGTGGATGAAACAACTTGGGTGTTTCATTTGAGTTCACCTTGCTCTCCTTTCCTGAGACACCTGGTCATACGGGCCCAAAATCCCTGAAATTCAAGGAAGCATCTCTTCTCAAATCATACATTGCTGTCTCTTCCTTCCGCTGTCTGCTCTTTTTGCAGACACTCAATGGGTGTGTGCAGCATTCAGTGCAGTCCCCACCGGGAGAATCTTCTGGCTACTGGCAGGTAAACCCCTCCCGGCGGCTGCTCGCGGGTGTGTCAAGAGCTCGCTGGTGCCCCCTCCGTTATTCTGACCACGCTCCCGCTGCTCCCGCCGTGGTCTCTTCAGACATGCGGTGTGGTGAAACGCACGCAATCTTTCCTAATTTTCTTCCGTGCCTGTTGCACTGAATCAGCTTTGCTGCTTGTCTGCGTGTTTATTTGTGATACGTCTCCAGCTACGACGAGCACGTGCTGTTGTGGGACAGCAGGAGCATGAAGCAGCCCCTGGCAGACACCCACGTGGAAGGGGGAGTGTGGCGGTTGAAGTGGCACCCGAGCTGCGAGTTCGTGCTGCTGGCAGCCTGCATGCAGAGTGGCTTCAAAATCCTCGACTGCCGTGGCAGCATGGGTGAGTGCTGAGGGGAACAGGGATGCTCCTGAGCTGCTGCTCCCCTTCCCTGCCTCCAGGTTCATAGGGGAGCTCCAGTTTGGAGCTTGCTCAAAAGATCTAGGTGGTGTTAGTAGCCATAGACTTTTACTCCAACTTGAAGTAACTCTTCCAGCGTCCCCATGGTTGACCTGATGGGTTGTGCAAGGGCGCTGTCATTATTCATCTACAAATCTAACTTCTTTTCCTGGGAAGAAAGCCTGTTTGTCTTGGTGGGAAGGCATTACCTGTTGACCTGACCATTCTGGTTTGTATTCACCTTGATGGTTCAAAGAGGTTCTTCCAAATGTCAGGTGATGCTTCACTGTCAGCAGAAGTTACTGACCTGCTGGTGATTTGGTGATTGCCTCAGCAGGGAAGTGCTGTGCAGGCTGGTTAATCTGGAATAACATGAATAAGCTCCCCATGTGAATCAGAAGGTATTTACATGAACAAAAACTGTTTGCATTTACATTACAAATACAGGCTTGTATGAAATGGTTGCCTTCCTGTGTTTCTGCAGGCCTTGGGCAGGTCCATGGCTTGTGAAACAAGGATAACATTTCTGCTGTACAGGGAAGGGAGGAGCTTGATGTCCATTTTATATCAGAAGAAGCATTGGACTCTGAAAGCTCCCAGGAAGAACACATCTGCAATTTATTAATAAGCAGAACCTGCTCTGGCAATCTCACCAGTTGTATTTCTGGCTCAGTGGGGATCACTGTGTGATCTGCCCTGTCTTGAGCCTTTTTAGGTGTTTTGAATAATGAGGCTCTTAAACCTCATGCATGTTAAACCCTCCTTTCCTGTCTGCTTACTGAACCATGGAAAATCAAGGCAAATGAGAGGTGGCTCAGAAACTGTCAGGAGAGGCAGAACCTTGTTTCTCCCAGAGTGCTTAACTCTGCTGTGAAGAAGGCAATAACCAGAGAGCTCTTCTGTAGGACACAATGCTAGGATGGCTTCTGAGCACTCTGCACCATGCTATTTCACAACTTGATTTCTGCTCATTTCTTCTTTTTTTAAATTGTTTTAAAGCGGAAAACATGGAGGAATGTATCGTCCTGTCATCCTATGTCTTGCACAATTCCTTGGCCTACGGGGCTGACTGGTCAAGGCTGTGTCCAAGGGATTCCTTGACTGCAGCACAGGACTCTGCTGCCTGCCAGTCCTCGGAAGAGCTTGTGGGAAGATCAGAGGAAGGAGAGGAGAGACTGAATTTGCAGGTCCAAAACCTGAAGATAATTTATGAGTCTCCTACAGCCACTTTTGATGTAATACTGGATGAGGAGAGCGAAGGCCCTGCCCTGCCACTCAAAGCAGAGCGGGGCCCTAAGCTGCCTGGGGATCCTGACCTGGTTAGGGGCTCGGGTCTCAAGGGCAGTCTAGCTTTGGCTGTGGGTCCTGCTGGGGGGGCACATCCTGAGTCAGGCAGCAGTGCTGACCTGGGAGCTAGGAGAGCCAATGGAAGGGGCCTGGATGGACGCAGTGATTCAGCCAGGTCTCTAGACAGCCCGAAGGAAATGAGCATTGTAGCCACTTGTTCTTTCTATGACAATATCCTTCATGTCTGGAAGTGGGAGATGAGCCTGGCGACCCCTTTGGAGATGCCAGGTGCAACATTTCCAGCTGAAAGAACAGCTGAAGGTTTGCATTGACCAGTCCCCAGGGAGAGGGGTAGGAAACTCCTGTACTGACAGCCAGAGCTGAGCTTACACCCTGTCTAATTTCTGTCAGACTGTTGCAGTTTTATTGTTGAGCTTGTGAGTCCTTTAAGGCCGATACTGATGGAATTACTGGTGTTTTATTTCCAGCACTGAGAAAAGCCTTTGCTTTGAGGCACGTGGTCAAACACAGACACACTTACTTAGTTCTCCCTTAATGTCCTAGTTAAAGTAGGAGAACCTTCCTCTCAGAGGCTGCTTGTTTGTACCTTACATCTGAACCCCTTCGAGGCTGGTTTGCCTTTCTACCATTGATCTGTGAAGCCTGTTCTCCTCCCATCACAAACCAAACTTGTCAGCGCTGCTCTGTGTAGACAGACCCACAGGATGTGGCCAGAAGTTCCCCTGAGTGTCTTGGAAAAGCCCAGGAGTAGAGGGGTAGCTATGTCTGTAGCTGCTGTGATCAGCAAACCAGCCTGGACCTGGAGAAGACACTCAGAGACAGATACTGACAGTGCCATGAGCTCATAGTGATCTTTAGCAGAGAGGAATAATTTTTCAGAAGGAAATCCAGCCTGAGGGGTATGACAGACAGCAGTTCAGCCACGGGAAACACTGTTCCCAGCAGGGCCTTTCTTGTGAGGGTTCTGGTGTGTCTCACAGCCTCATTTTACATCAGACTCACCACCTTGTTGCAACCTCACTATCACTCCAAGCTCAGCACCACCTGGGTTAGCATAAGCTGCATGGCACCTGCACTGTATTTCAGTGGCACACTTGACCCCTGCCATGGCCTCTTGCCTTCAGACTTGGGTTTTCTGCTCTCCACAGCGAGACATACACTTAGGTCCAAAGTCAAGATACTTTCAGTTTTGTGAACAGCTTGAAGATCAAAACCTCCAAAAAGTACACGCAGTGTTTCCTGACATCTTTTAAGTTCAAAATAAGTACAGAAACCAAAATCTTATCAATGTTGCCCTAACTACCTCCAGGGATGGCTGCAGGATTTCTCATGGTTGCTCCATTAGCTTTCTTTTTTCACTGTGAAATATCAGCAAAACAGTGTTTCTGGAACTTTATCTATTATCTTCCTAGAAACAAAAGAACAGCTTAAACTAGGTAAGGAACTTGTAACTTGCATGGTTTCTCCTTGAAGGTCCTAAGGAATTAGTTGCCTGGGGGGAAAGAAACACCAGCACCAGGGATCTCTATCCATGACAGTGCTCACCTGAAGTGAGGTACAGCAGATCAGAATTGTTCTGCTCTGAAACTCCTTTTTCAAGGTGACTGTATTTTATTAAGTGTTCTTGAGCACTGTTCCATGAAGATTCATATTAGTATTGTGAACAAGAGCTTTTGTTAAAAAAAAAAAAAATCACCCTATTTTTGGATGTTTCTAAAATAAAGTCAATATAAGTGATTTATCTTTCTGGGTCGTTGTGCTTTTAAGAATCCTTCATGGTTGGTCTGTTTGAGGACCCTCTGCCTTGTCCTGTGGTGGCTTTTGGTGCTGTTGGGTGTTCTCTGCAGTCAGGCAGAGGCTCCAGTTCCCTCACACCGAGGGTGTGTCCCTGCAGCAACAGGCTCTTGACTATGACTCGGTCTTAAAAGGTTGTAATGGTTTTTTATTGCCGTGTGAGATTAAGAGGAAGCATTTAATTAGTTAGAAAAACTCTGCCTTCCCACACCCTGAAGGTAGATGTGATTCTTCAACCTTCTGTGCCCATGTGTGTTACCTACTTTGTTTGCAGAAGCCAGGGCAGCCTCCCCTCCCTGCCCTCGCAGCCTGTCCAGCCCTGAAAACAAACTGTGGCTGCCCCATCCCTGGAAGTGTTCCAGGGCAGGTTGGATGGGGCTTGGAGCAACCTGGTCTGGTGGGAGGTGTCCCTGCCCATGCAGGGGGTTGGCAATGGATGATCTTTAAGGTCCCTTCCAACCCAAACCATTCTATGATTTTTAACAACAGTTTAAGGAGTTACCTATCTGTCAGTCCTTGTTACAGACCAGCTGCTCACTGAGAACACTGTGAACATGCTTCCCTTCACCAGAAGAACATTTTAATTGCAATTTAATTCTTTAATGCCTAAGGTTTGCAGTACTTTGGATTTGGAGAACCTAATGAAAAAAACCCAAACCCAATCCCAAGTACCATTTTCTCAAAGACTCCAGCACTTGGGTGTCAGAGAAAACATTCATTTCCTAAGACATTCAGAATTTAGGATTTCTACTGTAAAAAAGTTGCACACGACTGAAGTGTCACTTGTATCCATTTAATGTAATGAACAAGACACTGCTCTTGGAGAAATATAAATCCAAAAGTAACAATTCTTGAGATAATGTTTCAAATTGGAAGTTATCTTGCAACTTCAAGCAGCTGCACTGCTAAGGGACAGACATTACATGGATCTACCAACTGTATCTTGATTGACTCTAAAACAAAGAGTAGTTTTAAGGCTTGGGGAAGTCTGGAAGAGTGGTGGCATTCAGTAGAAGCTGCAGTTCTCTCCTCAGAGAGGTTCAGGGATGGGCTTGGCTTTGCCTGTTGGAGATCTCACTCCTGGGTTAGTGGAACCCTTCCCTGGGCCTGGGGCTAAACCCCTCCAGGTGCCCCCCCCGGGCTGCAGCTGCCACTCGGTGCCAGGGGGGACAGCACCCTGAGGGAAGACTCCCAAAGAGATAAGACTCATCCTTTCTTGTTTACAGAAAACAGGAATTCCTTCTCAGAAGAAAGGAACGATGTTTCAGCAGCCTGCAGAGAAACTGCCCCCTGCTAACACTCAGTGCCCGGTCAGTCGGCTCTGGTCTGAGCCCAGGACACCGGCAGCTCACACAGCACAACTGCTCGGTGCAAGTAACGCTCTCCTCAGCCAGGGACGGGACAGGACCACCCATTTCCCCACAGCCATTTAAATTGCAGAAAGGCAAAGCAGAAGGATTTGTTTTTAATAGCAGTGCCAGGAGCTGTCCCGAGGTTGCTGGTGCAGGTCGTGTCTCTTCCACGGGCGATGCTCCGGCCCGGGAGCCCCGCTGCCGGCTCCTACCGCACGTAGTTCTTGGGGAAGAGCTGGAAGAGCTTGCCCTCCTGCGTGGGCTCGAAGCCGTACTTCTCCAGGTTGTTGGGGTCAAACGTGCCGTTCTTCACGTCCTTTTCGATGCGGGGCGCCACCACCTCCATGAAGAGCTGCTTGGCCGTCATGGGGGGCTCTGAGCCCTCGGGGGCGCGGTACGAGACGTAAGGCTTGAGCTTGAAGCCCTCCAGGTTAGGGACGACGAACTCGGGCACCATCTCCTTGATGAGGATGAACTTCTTGTTGGAGGTGAGCACGCCCAGCTTCTTGGCCCCTCGGCCCTTGTTGTAGCTGCGGGGGCCGCGCTTGCTGGTGAACGGGGACATGCGGTCGGCGCCGCGCACCAGCCCGCGGGCCAGATCAGTCAGCAGCCCCATGCCACGCACCTCTGAAGGTTCAACCGGGGGCAGCGCCGGCCCGCAGCCTCTCACGCACCGGCTCCGGCCCGGCGAGAGCCCTTCACCGCAGCGCGCCGCCACCTCCGCACACACCAACACCGCCCGCTCCCATTGGCCACAACGCGCCAGCCAATCCACGGTTCCGATCGTAACCTGCGGGGAGCGCGGGCTGTGCGGCGCTGGGACCTCCCCGCCAATCAGCAGCGAGGGTGGCGGGCGGGGGCGGGCCTGCCCTCCCCTCACAGGCGGCGGGGGGGGGGGCGCTTCCCTTCGCCACCTTCGCCCCCGCCCGCGGGGCTGACTTTTGACACCGGCCCGGGCGGCCCTGAGGGAGGCGGCGGGTGAGGGGACCCGGTTCGGCTGCTCTCGCCGCGGGTGCGCGGGGCTCGGTGGGGAGGGACTGCGAGGGCCGGGCCTGGCAGCTCGGGAGGTGCCCTGTGCCCGGGTGTTAACGTCCGCGTTCCCTGATTGGTTTTAAGGGGAGGAGAGACACGGGGTCGGGAAGGGCCTGCGGGGCCGCAGTAGAGGCGAGGTGATCCAGGACTCTGGTCTGGAGCTGCTGACAGGGCTGCGGTGGGTTCCCGTGAGGCTTTTCCCTGAACAGCGAGTGTCGGTGAGTGTCCCGGCGTTGGGGCTTGGCCGTGGATGGGGCCCGGTGCTGGCATTTTCTTTAAAGTACGTGTGACCCCGCGGTTCCTCTGCTTGTGCTGCTGGGCCCTGGGCACCGGGGGTTCGTCGTCGTTACTGGGGGTATTTTGGTTCCCGTCCCTGTGGGGAGATGTGGTTTGGAGTGAACAAAAACGTGAGTGTTGGGGTAAGGTTCTGGTGGAGAGAGATCTTGCCCTGCCCTTTCCCAGAGGACTCGGAAGCTGTTAGTACTGGTAGCTCTGCTTTTCCTTGAGGACTTGTGGGGTTTTGTTTGCTCAACCTGGAGAAAAGAACAGTGTAGTAAACCCGATGTTGTTCTCCTTGAATTGCTATGTTTTGCTAAGCTGGAAGGGCAGTTCTGGCACACTCTGCACTGTGGGGTTAGAGTTTGGATTAGGGAGTGTGGTCAACTCCTGACTCTGTCTTCTCTTTTTTTTTTCATTGTTGCTCCTGCTGCTCCTCCAGACATGGATGAAGAAGGCAACAGCACCAGCCTTGAGGTATGAGGTGCTTTGCTCTTCTTTTTGGACATGCTTATTTCCATGTTAGTATTTCCAGAAGCTGAAAGCCACTGTGCCTGATTTGATAACATCGGGGTAATGTCTTTAGATGCAAAGCTTTTAGTTGAAAACAGCCTTTCCTGATAAGAGTATTATCTTTCTAAAAGTTTCGAGATTGGTCCCATTTTTATCTGTGTGTGTGTGTTTGTAGATGTGGTGCTGAAGGACACGGGTTAGTAGTGGCCTTGGCACTGCTGGGTGAACAGTTGGACTGGATGTTCTTAAAGGTCTTTGCCAACCAAAACAGTTCTACAGTTCTGTGATTCTGTGGTGGCTTTTTTGTTTTGTTTTTAATTGTAAACACTTCTCACTCTGCTTCATAGTTGAAGCTGTTAGTGATGTTAGTGTTAGAGTGATACAACTTAGGTAGCTTTTGCTTCAATGGGACCTTTTTAACCTAAAGATGGAAGATTTGCAGAGTTCTCTGACACCTCACTCTGCCTGTGTTTGTTCTTCATGATAAACACTAAACTCATAGTTCAGCAAGGCACGTGGTGCTTTTCATAGTAATGAAAAACAAGGCTCATGGTAAGAAATAGTTCTTCTCAGAACAAAAAAATACTCACAGCCAACTTGTATGCAGTTAAAAAGGGTTTTTGAAAATCCTGTGTCTGTAGTCAGTCCATGGGCATGTCCCCTGTGCTCAGGAGCTATGAGGAAGTCTCATCTTCTGGGCAAGACTAGTTTGAAGGCTCTGCTCTTGGTGCTGATAGGAGTTTCCACCCCTCCCTCAGTGGGATATGTCTCATTGTTTGCCTTCGATTGTTGTGTGGAGCTTTTAAACTCTCAGTTGAGCTGCTCGTTCTGTGCTTGGGATGAGTGTGAGCATGATTTATGCAGCAGTATATTTTTGTTAATTACTGCTCATTCTCATTTCCTTAATGAAATTTAAACATCACTGGCAAGAGCAGACGAGTGCAGTTCATGCCAGTCTGTGTACTTGGCGTGTCCTTGCTCCATTTCTGATGATGTGAGGGTGTTCTCAGGGGTGTTCCACGTCTGTGTGGTCTCCAAGGATTGTTTGAGGCTTTGTAAGGCACGTGGGAAATCCTTGAATTTCGGTGTTGCTGGAGCCCTCCTGAGGGAGGTGCTGCAGGCCTGGGCTGGTGGAAGGTCCCTGAAGAGCTGATGACTTAACCATGACCTCACACCTCCCCCAGGTGCTCTGATGGAACTTGATGGAACTGTAACTGCTTCGTGTCTCCAGCATCCTTACGGTTGCAACCTGTCTGCTTGCTTTCTCTGCCTGAAAAGGTAGAGGTTTTTCCCCTCGTGTTTGTGACAAACCTGGCAGGAACCTCTCAGTTTTTCTTGGAGACCTGAATTTCTTCTTTCCCACTGTGTTTTTCTGTGTTGAGGCATGAGGGCTCCATCTGTGCATTTCTGTGTGTTATTCTTTTGCTCATGAATGTGTTTCTTCTCCTCATGTAGCAGCAATGTCACTGTCAGTTGGCAACTATTTCTGATGTTATTTGAGATCCTGCAGACCTGGACAGTAGCAGAACCGTGTGTGTCCCTGCCACTGTCAAGGGGAAATAAATTAAATGACCACAATAGATTTATACCAGTAACTCACTGTTCTTTGCCAGGGTGTATTTATTGCTAACACATTTTCAACATCTTTTGGTTTTTAAATTCTTGTGACCTTCCACTACAATCCCACTAATAATGATAGTGGGGTAATAATAGTTTGACTAATGAAGGGATGTGCTGTGATAGAGCAGCTGAAGAAGGCAAACTGAAGCCAGGGATGTGTTTGTGCTGCCTGGTCAGGCAGGAGTTGGTAGAACTGTAACAAACTTCACGAGAGACAAGTTTGGTGACTGTCATTGTGCACTTCATTTTCCTCTTGGTGGCAAAGCTAAAATAAGAGACCATCCAAGTCTGGACCTGAGGGCAAACAGTGGGACCAGAACTGCCTGTAGCACTTCAGATTCAAGTACTTGTGAGGCTCAAGACTTAACAGGGGGACATATCTGTCCTTGTGCTCAGGTTGTTTCCTCCTTGATCCTAATATTTGGTTTGCTCTTCCCTCCCTGTTCTGGTATGTTTTGAGCTGGCATTGCTGAGTTTATTTTAACTGCCAGAATTTTTTCCTGAATAACAATGCTCAGTGCAGGTCCCAGGACTGTACACCTGAGGGTGGAACTTTTTCCTGTGTAGATGATTTTCTTTTTGTGGTGACCTCATTCTGCTGTTTTATTACTTACTCAGTCTCATAAAATCCTTTACGTTCCGTTCTCATCCTTACAATAATCAAAAAAGTTTATCAACTCACTGACCCTGTTCCAGGACTGCTTAGGAATGTGTTGCACTGACCCTGATGCAGTGGAGAACTCCCTTCTCCACTGAACACCTTGTGTTTGCAAAGGGGGCTAGGGGTGAAAGAGGCTGGAAAATGCAGTGAAGTTCTGTTGTACGTGCCACACCAGGCACTGGGTTGTTTTAATGGAGGCCTCGTTGCCAGTGTGGGAAACTAATTTCACCTTCCTTTTGGTGCAGGCTGTGTTACCTGCAGGTGGAACACCAATTCTTCAGTTTGTAGAAGACAGAATACAGACAACTATGGTAATGTATGGCTTTGATCAGCTGGATGGAAGGTGGTGTGTGCATAAGTAGTGTGTAGCTTCTTGGAAGTTGGAGTAACTCTACTAAGTCCCAGTCAAGGTCTGAGTGTTGGTTTCTTCATTGTTGCTGTGTGTGAGGCAGGAGTCAATTCCTGTTATTCATCCCACATACAGAGTTGATCAACTTGCAGATCTTGGGGAGGGGAAATGCTGAATATTTTGCATGTGAGCTTGTGAGTGAGACAGCAATGTGGTTTAAATTCAAACTTCTGCACGTGTGATGTTTCAATTGAAAAATTTCAACTCTGGAAGTTGCTAACTTCTTTCCCCCCTCAATTCCTCTCACAGCTGACGGGGATTGCAATTGGAGCTGCTGTTGCACTATTATTTATAGCCATCGTTGTGTTTGTTGTTTACAGAAGAGTGAAACAATCTAGTAAGTACTGGGCAACTGTGGCTGGTTTAAAAGCAGTTTTCTCAGTGATCTTCCGTATTTGTGTAACAATAGGTGGTGGATTCTCTGCCGATGTGTATGAATTGCTTGGTAGCGTTATTGCAGGAAAACAGCTTCAAAAGGATGAGGAACTTGTGTTGATTCACTCAGCTGGCTCTGAAGGTGGGATCCAGAACTGCAGGATGCTGAAGGGTTTTATTTCTCCACGGTGTGACAGCCTTCGTTTCAGCTGGCATGCAAATAATATCAACCCTGCTGCAATTTCACTGTTACAGTAACGAGAATCAGGGGAATTAGAGGTTTCCTTAGTGAGATTAAAATTACCTGATCCTTGTGTCTGTTTAGAGGGCCTTTTGATCTCCTCCAGTGCTTGGGTAGAGCCTCAAGCCAGCTCTTCCCCAGTCTGGTGTGGCTATCCAGGGTTGGATAACGTGGTCTCCTGTGTTGGGTTCAATTCCAAAGGCTGGCCACAAGAGCCTGCTGCTCCGTGGACAGGAGCCATGGCTGTACAGAGGTAGCAGGCCCGGCAGCCTGTGCTCTGCTTTGTGTCTCTCAGCGTGGGGCTGCAGATGGTTTCTGAGGTGGTGCTGCTCTTTTTCAGGACAACTCCAGCCACATGTGCCTCAGTACAGGTTTCGCAAGCGAGACAAGGTGATGTTCTATGGGCGGAAGATCATGAGAAAGGTAAGGGTGGCATGGGGGAGGGAAGGAAAGGCTGAATCCAGACTGGGAGGTGGTGTAAACTTTGCAATACTTCACTTGCTGGGCCTGGCCCAGGGCCTTCAACCTGTACAATTTCACTGGAATTTTGAGGATGCTTCAGAGCTCCTGGAGTTCTGCCTGAATTGCTGATGGAACAGCAATAGCTTCTCCTGGCCAAACCCCACCTGTCTCAAGAATGTTTGCAAAAACTGAGGGTAGGGGTAAATCTAACTCCATGATGGAGTTGATGTTTATTTAGTAATCTGTCTGTCTTGGTATTTAGGGCTATATTCAAGATATTCAGGGCCTCAAAATTGTCCCTTTCAGATAATGACTTCCAGTACTGCCGTCACATTCAATGCTGACACCTTTTTTCCCCATGTGAGTCTGTCTGTGGAGTAGATACTCAGCTTTACCTTTCTGCAGCCTGCCTCTGCACAGCACTAAGTGCCTCACCATCTGAGCCTTTGTTTTCTTGGACTGAATTGCAAGTAGGACTTGTCAAACTGTCTCATTAGAGACTGTTGAAGAGAGGTTTATCCCAAGATTGACCTCTTGACCTTCGACTGTCACAAGGAAGACCACTTGTGTGATCAGGTTCCTCTTCCAGTGTTGTTCTTGTCCTGTTATTGCAAAGGGTCTCCTCAAGAATTTTCCATCAGTCAGGAATCTGTTTCTGCATCAGTTGGTTAAATCCTTCAAGTCTATGGCTGCCTGTTTGATATTTAGTTCTATCTTTTGTTTGTTTTTTACTTTTGTCTTTACAAGTGGCTTTTCTCGGGAAATGGCAACAAGAAGGCTTGAGGAAATCTGAAGACACTTTTCCTTTAGTGGATTAGGTGAACCTTAGGCATGCTAGGTGTTCACCACTGATTGCCTGGATTTCAGTGCACAGAATCACAACTGAGGAGATTGGTGTTCCTGCTTTTCTTCTCAGAATGCGTGCTTCCCTTGAAGTTACTTAGTGTATGTGGAATGTGAGAATAATCTTTTCTGACTGGTAGTACCACAGTGGTCAAAAGAACTCATCTTCTCAGAGGTGTTAGGAGTGGCTATGTTAGCACAGAGATTTTGCAGTTAGTCCTGGAGGTTGAGAAGACTTCCTTATTCAACACTTCCCTTACCAAAATCTACGTAGCAGCTTCTTGGAGCTCTGTGCACAGTTTTAGTATATGTGGTGCTATTGTTAAAGCTGCCTCTTGCTCAGGTGGGAACTCTGCCCCCTTTTTAGAATAACAGATGGTTATTTCTTGCTTGTAGTCACCTAAGATGATAAATATAAATGGTTGATGAAGGAGAAGGCTGTTTAATTCTTGCTGCCATAAGTGCCCCCTGCCTGCTGTCCTGTAGAGTCAGAACCCAGGTGCAGTCTGGTGGGCTTCCTGACCCAGGGGAGCTTCCAGGCAGGAATGGGACTGGCACCTTCTGGAACCACACTGTGGGCTGTCCCAGCTGTGTCCTGTGGGATAACCTGCCAGAGTCCAGGTGTGCACTCACATTGCCAGGGCACTTAAAAACAAGATCTGTAGCAAAACTAGGTACAGGTAAGTAAACTTGCTTGGTTAGTCACTGCTTGTTGAGGAACACTTCCTCTTGTGATGCCTCACACTGCTGAGCTTCACTAAGGTGAATTCAAATACTTGGGCTTAATTAGACACTGTGCTGGTTTTAATACTCAGTTCCAGAGCTCTCTTTCATTGTGGAGAGAAGAGATTACTCCCTTAGCCTTGCCTTTCCATTGCAGATCAGGCTTCCTGTAGAACTTGGTCAAGAAAGTCTCCAGTGAAAAGAAATTGTGCACGTTGCCAGCAGCTTCTTAATTGTGATGTTCTTTATTGCAGTTGTTTGTATGTAACACACGTAAATAAAGAGTGCTCAGAATACTGCATGGTAAAATCACTTCAGGTAGTTTTTGGTTTGGAGTTTTAGACATTGCTTTTTGCTTTTGTTTCTGAATAAGACACAGAATATTAAAAACTAGCTGCTGTTGGTTGTACTTGATGTGTTTTTGATAAAATACTATGATGTTACTTTCTAGAAAAAGAAAAAAGTGAGACTCTGAACTGAAATTTTCTTTTGTGAGAGAAACTTTTTTCTGGGGTTCAAGCTTCATAGTCTCATCTTGTTGGAGGCTGGACTATGGCCCCTACAAGAAGGACACTGAGGGGCTGGAGCGTGTCCAGAGAAGGGCAATGGAGCTGGGGAAGGGGCTGGAGCACAAGTCTGATGAGGAGCAGCTGAGGGAACTGGGGGTGTTCAGCCTGGAGAAAAGGAGGCTGAGGGGAGACCTTCTGGCTCTGCAACTGCCTGAGAGGAGGTTGGAGCAAGGGGGGGTTGGTCTCTTCTCCCAAGGGACAAGTGATAGAACAAGAGGAAATGGCCTCAGGTTGTGCCAGGGGAGGTTTAGGTTGGATCTTGGGAACAATTTCTTCCTGGAAAGGGTTGTCAGGCCCTGGCCCAGGCTGCCCAGGGCAGTGGTGGAGTTGCCATCCCTGGAGAGTGTTTCAAAGCCATGTAGATGTGGTGCTGAGGGACATGGTGGCCTTGGCAGTGCTGGGTGAACAGTTGGACTTGTTCTGAAAGGTCTTTTCCAACCAAAACGATTCTATGATTCAGCTCCCTGAAAAACAGAGCTAGCTATGTTTTAAAAGTCACTAATGAGGCGTTTTCTTGGTCTTGCAGTTGTTGCGTTTCTCCAGACGGTGGCACTTAAAAACTGTTCAACGCAAGTCCCAGCCCTGCTGCACGGCTGTGGTGCCGGTTGTCACCGGCTCAAAAATGCACCAGTCCCTAGTTTCTCAGCATCACAGGCTGCCACAGGAGCAGTTGAGCTTGAAATGTTACCTGTCTGCCCGATCTTGAGTGCTCCTCAGTGAGAGCTGTGCAGCAAAGGGTTTTTTCCCTTTACCATCCACTATCCCTGTAGTAGCTGCTTATTAAAATCCTAGGATACTCCACTTGCCTTCTAGAAAGTGATCCTCCTGTAGATGTTGTTCTAGGCCTCCAAGACCTTGTGTAAGTGCTTCACTCTGTTCTCATGACTTGGTAGATGAGTTGAAGCCTCCACAGGGTTGGAGCTGGTGGGTTGGGGTTTTGTTTGTTTTGGTTTTTATTTGTGGTTTGTTTTTGTTTTGTTTTCATTGCTTCCTCCCAGGTTACAACTCTCCCCAACTCTCTGGTTGGGAACACTGTGCCTCGCCAAAGGATGCGGAAGCGGGCAAAAGTTTTATCTTTGGCTAAAAGGTACTTGGGCTTCTGGGAGGGGGTGAAGTCATGCCAGGGAGTCTGGTTTTGTGGGGTTTTTTTGGAGCCTGTCCCTAGCACAGCCCTTTTCTGCAGCTGCTGTTCTTTCACAGCCCTGCCAGCTGTGCAGCACCTGGCTTTTTGCTGGGAATTGCGCTGGAAGGCAGCGGTTTGTGCACGCAGCACGACCTGGAGTTTTGCTGAGGGAAGGCAGGAGGGTGGAACCCTGCTCTTCTATCTGCCTGCTAACGTGTGCCTTGGCATGATGTGCATTTAGCATTGCAGCCATCCCGTGGTGTTGGTGCACAGCCCGAGCTTGGGATGAACTAGATGTCCTGAACTTTCTCACTTTGTGTTTTCCATTGTAGGATTCTGCGTATTAAGAAGGAGTGTCCAACTCTCCAGCCTAAAGAACCACCTCCCTCTTTGCTAGAGGCAGATCTGACAGAATTTGATGTGAAGAATTCCCATTTGCCATCAGAAGTCCTATACATGCTTAAAAATGTTAGGTATGTTAAATGGAAGGATGAGTTTGGATTTTGCTTTTGATGGATGTTCCACTGATCTAAGTACTCGGCGGTTTGTGTCAAGTCTCATAGTTGATCACTGCCTGGTCAGAATCTTTAAGCAGTTGACTGAAAGCTCATCTGAGCACTAGGAAAGAATAAATAATTTCTTATTTTCCAGAAACATTAAGAAAGTAACTGTTAAAAAAAGGACATAGATAAATGGCCTAAATTTGGGGATAATGATGATAAAGCTTTTCTAACATGACCAGATTTCTGTTAGTACATTTTTCAGGTTCCCTTTAGATTCTATCAGACAATTATTTAGCACAGAAAGGCATCATAATTGATAAATGTTAATTGGATGCCATGTTATTGACAACTCTTTAAAACTGCAGAATCTTTAATTTCTCTGGGTGTAAAGGCTTCAAAACGAATCAAAGTCAACTTAATCCTCACAGCTCTTTGGTGGGTTGAGAGGAAGGAGGGCTGGTCTTTGTGCCTGTTCAGTCAAGTGTTGGCTTTGCAGAAACAGCAAAGAGGATGAGATCTTCAGACCTGTAACCTTTTCTTTGTGTATATTAATTTTTCTCCCAATTATGATATGATTTAGTCCTGAAGGTCATACATACTGTAAGAAAACTGCAGTTTAATCTAAGCTTTCTACTGTGGAATTATGATCTCCTGTGACTAATTGATGTTGCAGTAGAATTTGATTGATTGATCTTGTTAAATGTGAGCTAATGGAGCTGTGTTAAGGGCCCTTCTGGTGCTGTGCACACAATGATCAGGTTTAAGATGCATATTTCTGTCTGCCTGGTAGTGACTGACTAGTTTCAGTATTGGAGGAGTCAGTTGCACATTACCTTCAGGAGATGGGATATTCCAAACTTACAAGTATGTGCAGATGACAGGGGTTTTCCTCTTTGTTTTCAAGTACTTCTCATGTGCTCTGGTTACAGGACAGGGTGGCTGTACTAAAAAGGGAAGTTCCAAAGGGTGACATTTCTCATGCAACGGGTGAATCTACCAGGTGTTTGTATTTCTTCCCCTTCAAAAGCTATGCTGAGGTTTGCTTGTGAAAGACTGAGCTGTCTGAGCCTGCTGGCATTGCCCAGAGTGCTACTCAAAAAGGAGCTCCAGTATTTACAGTTCTCAGTGTTTCCCAACACTCTTGCACTTCTTTCTGTCTGGGGCAGTTCTGCCTCTTCTGCCACACTGTTGGACTGCTGTGCATCAGCTGACCCTGGCCTTCCCCTGCTGTTTGAGCCTGAGGACTTTGCTAATTCAGGAAGGACTTTCCAAAGGCAGTGAGAATTTTAAGTTTCTCTTTGCACAAAAGGGAGAAATGCTGATACCTGTTTCTTTCCTGCAGGGTTCTTGGCCACTTTGAGAAACCTCTTTTCCTGGAGCTGTGCAAGCACATGTTTTTTGTGCAGTTGCATGAAGGTGAATACATCTTTCGTCCTGGGCAGCTGGACAACAGCATCTACGTTGTGCAGGATGGCAGGCTGGAAGTTTGCATTCAAGAAAGCGTAAGAGTAAACTGATCTGTGGTTCTGGAGATGAAATCTGTTGGCACAGCACATAGGTTGGCATGAATCGTTAAGCATTGATTAAACTGAGACATTTGAATCATAGTGATTTAGAAAGGATTGGCTTCCAACTCTTCAGGGCCATGATATTTAAAAAGATCAAGGTTTGGAGCTGTGGGTCCCCCATGTCTTAGATGACAGAGTGAAACACAATGCTGATCAGGTCTTCTGAAATGTCCTGTAGTTGCACAGTTGTGGAGGGGGACAGGGGCACCACGGGCTCATGCAGCAGTGGAAACGTTCTCCTTTTGGATGGCAGTGACAGGAATTAGGTGTGCAGAGCAGGAGAGACCAGGAACACTGCACTCCATAGTATTTCTGTGTGGTAGTTAATGGGTTTGCCTGGAAGGTGGAAGATTCAGATTCACTTTTGGGTAGACAGGAGAAAGAAATGATGGTTTGTTTTATTTGGGGGGGGTCTTAAAATGTCGAGTGCCAGCCCTTGTGATCTCTTCTACCTATTCAGATTTTATTTTTCTTTCTTCCTGACTGAACTTTGAATTCAGCTTTAACATGTGAACACTTTTCTAATGGCTGAAAATGCAGGGGATTTGTGTTTGTGAGTTATGCCAAATTTTCTGATTTCTGTATATTTTTGCATTGTGCTGTTCTTTGTTTTGTACTGCCCCTCAATCCCTCAATAAGGGGAGTTAGTTCTGTCTCAGTGGAGGAAGCTTTTTTCAATTGGTTGTTACACAGCAAAGACAAGCAGGTCACATCTCCCCCCTAGACAAAACTGGCTTTTAGTTTCTTTTAATTTACCATTTTTAAAGTGATGATTTAAAACTTTGGTGGTTTAAATTAGGACATTTCCATCAGAGCACAGAGAGAACAAACATCCAAGTTCTAATCGGGGACTGTTTATTTAGGGGCTGCTCAGGGTACTGGGGGAGTGAGAGCAAGTGAAGCTTTCTGAAATTCTCCATATCTGCCCCGTGTGCAGCACTGAGCCTGCAGTAATCTTTGTCCTACACTTGCAGGATGGAACAGAGGTGGTTGTTAAGGAGGTCCTGGCAGGAGACAGTGTCCACAGCCTTCTCAGCATCCTTGATGTTATCACGGTGAGTTCCTGGACCTGCAGGTTTTCTGCAGTGCTGCTTTGTGTCACAGAGCCTGTGGGGGGAAGGAGGTTTGGAATATTGCTAGGAAAGAGTTGGAATGGAAAAGGTTTTTTTGACCAATTCTTTTCCTCCTCTCAGGCCTTCACAGCTCTAAACTTAGCTCTGTGGTATCTAAGTTGGTTGTGAGATTTGTGTACTTGACAGTGTAACAGGAACTACTTCTGATAAGCAGGAGGATTTGATTTATTTTGTGGCTGAAAAGTGAGTCGGGTTTGATTTGCTCAATGTCACAAAGCAGTCAGGAGAAGGATCAGGTTAGGGCCCAGAAGTTCAGGCTTTTACATGGTTTGATTTGTTACTCAATGAGTTTATTTTTATTGAGTCTAATGAAAAGCAATCTGACAGTTACTGGTGTAATTGTACTGTGAAATCTGTTGATGGATTTAATTTTTTCCTAGTCTGTTAATGTTGCTGGTGCCCATCTGAAGGTTGTGCTCCTTGGCAGGCAACAAAATGAGCCAAATGCTGCCTGGTCCTATTTACTGCACCAATTGGTGGGGTGGATTTTGTTGCAGTTGGAATGACAGTGATGGTTTTGCTGACATTGTCACAGTGCATCTATTTAAGAATACCTGAACTGAAGGTGGTGAATTCATCATCTTCAATCATACACAGCACTTGAAGGATTCTGGTAGTTGAGAGGGTGAAGATAATCTAGTCAGTAAGTTGTTCAGATTTGACTTTGTCTTGTGCTTCTGTTGTGCTTGGCTGTCTCCTGTCATTAGAAGGCACTGTTATTCCACGTGTAGGTACTTTAAATGATTCTGTAAAGTGTTCTTTGCCACTTCTAGTTGCAAGCAGTTCATATATATATAATTTTCATACAACCTACTGAAAGTGATAAACCATTTTTAAACTTGGTCACACTTTCTCCTGTAGTAGGTAATGGCATGTGAGTAACTTGGGCTGTACAAGTCTAGTTCCTGCTCTCAAATCTATATTAATAGCAGATCTGGGGGTATCTTTGCCCTTGTTACTTCCACCATGAGTTTTTCTTCATGGCAATATTCTGAAGAGCAGGACCATGGTACAGGAATGTGAATACTAGCCATGTTCTTTTCCAATATTCATTTTGAATAAACAAGAAGCAATCCTTCTTGGATAACCATGGCTTGTGGTTTTGTTTTGTTAGAGGGGGGTTGCCATTAGTTGTATTATTTCTGTTTCTCCTCTTCCTTACCCTTCTTGCTGACTCCAGGTATAGGAGTAGTGTGAAAATGGGCAAGGAGAGTGAAAGCAGCATTAGTCAAAATAGAGGAGACTTAGTGGCATTCCAAATTAGTGAATGAGTCTTAGGCTTTGGTGTCTACAGGAAATTCTTAAGTTTCACTGTACCAATAAAGACATGGAGCTGACATGAGGAGGGAATGTATTCAGAGAGGATTTCAGTTGGCTGAGCTGGATTTGGGATTCCTTGGGCTGATTTTTGTAACACCTGGGCTCAGGCCAGTCCCCCACGTGGTTGAGAGATGTGCAAGAAAGTTGAGGTTGCTGCAAGCAGTGCTTGTTGATGGATCCTAAAGAGAGGTCACACAAGAGGTACTCTTCTAATTGACTTTTCCAATTTTTTTAAATTGAAAAAGTCCCCTTAGATCTACTAGATACAAAGATACCAGCTGTGACATAAGAGACCTGCTCACTGCTCCCATGTGCAGTCAGTGGGGAGTCAGCCAGTGTTTCCTCAGTGGGGAGGGTTAAATGGGACAACTAGAGAAGGTGTTTGAGGCTGATTGCTGCAGCTTTGGGGTTTACTCTTCCTTTGTCTTCCATGTGGAGATGGTATTTGGAGAACTGTGAGCAGATGGCATGGTTGGAATGAAGCAGAAGAGACTGGGAGGAATATCGATCTGCTAGTGCCTGAGGGGAAAAAATGGAAAGTGAGGATTAGAGCAGCTGGAAAAGCACTTGGATAAAGGTGAGCCTGCAGGGCTCAAGTCTGTTCAAATGACAGTGGGCAAGACAGATGAGGTTATAAAGAGCAATTGATTGCTGCCAGAACTTGGGGTTGCTCCAGTGTTGCGGTAGTGTGGAGGAAGATGAAATCCAAGCAATGGGAGTAGACAGAATGTGTCAGATTTTGGGATACAAAAGGAGTTACCACTCCCAAGTGGGAGAATGTAAGGCACCTGTGCCTCTTCTAGCAGATTTCTTAACCAAATTAATTTGGATTTTACCAGTGGCTGTCATCCACATTCAGCTACGACTTTAACTGTGACATTTGTCACCTACAATATTTAATTACTCCCCAGCTCTTAGAGCAAGACAGAAGTAAATAGTTACCTGCATTGAGAACAGGAAGTTCTCTGAGAAACCTCTAGTTCACAACTGATTGTAACTTAACTGTTCCTTGTGACCTCAGTGTGTGACTGTAAAATGTTATAATTTAGATGTGATATTCTCCATGTGCAGCTGATTACATGATATTTGGGGGGAACTGACAATTATGGGAACATTTCCTCTCCATGTTCCAAACCAACTGGACACGGTGGCTCAGCCCTTCTGCAGCAGGCTGCTCTCAGGCAGGGATTTCAAAAGGGAAAAAAATCATATTCTGGAGGGATAGGCTGCTGTTTGGAGAAAAAGGCCTGCTCCATGATCATCCTTAAACTGGTTTGCTGAGATTGTCAGCATGGGTCTGTCCCCAGACAAGCACTGCTCAGGAAAAACAGCAGCCACCTCACTGGATAGGATGTAGAGCAAATCAGTGTGATGTACAGTGCCTCTTTGCCCTTTTGAATAACTATTATGGAACAGCTAAAATTAATTCTTATCCTTTCTCCATCAACTAAAGATTTAGTAGATTTCTTTAGTTTTTCACTCTATATTTGGTATAGAAATTGGTTGGCAATACAGTTGGTGGCAAGTATAGCAATGCATGTACTTAAAAGCAGACTATGTACCTTTGAGTATAAGGAGAATTCCAAACTACTTCTCTTCCTGAAGCCAGGCTTTAAACTGACGTGTAAAAGAGGAATGTTGAATTTATTTTTAGTACAGCAAAAGGCACTGAAATGTGATTTGTTAATTTCTTTACTTAATTAAAGGAAACTAAGGGAAACTGAGGGCGCCTGGTAGCTTTGCACTGTAGGTCAAAGAGATGTTTAAAATTTCAAATCCCTCAGGAACTTGAAAATCAAAGCTATTAATATCATCCCCAGATTTTATAAAAAGGTCAGCTGAAGTTGGTGTAATTAAGAAATTGGTTCCAATTACTTTAATTTAATTTTAGAATCTGCTTCATCGTGACTTCCAGACGAACAAGGCAGACAGAGCTGTATCTTTATTTCTCCAGGGTGGTTATAGCTGTACAGAATGTATCTTGTTTGGTTTTGCTATATTCTTTAGGCAGAAATTCTTTGCAAGGATTGTGTTTAGCTCTCTGATGCTCTGGAAGACTTGCAGGCTTTTAGTTTGCAATCAGCATTTAGCATCTGTGAGTTTAGTGTGTGGAGAAGCTTCCCTTCTGCTGCTGAAGAGGAATGAAAGCTTCAGGGCTGTGAGGTGACTGTGTTAAAGTAAAAACTCCATTTCTTCCTTAGCTCCTGCTCTGTACCACAAAAGGACTCCTTTTGGCTTAAAAATGTTGGCTAAATCAATGTTACAGGTATTAGTAAATGAATTAATAGATACTCTTACAGATATTTCAGCACTTACCAATAGGGTAGAAGGGGTGTTGCCTGGAGTTTGTTGTCCAAGTGTTTGGCAGTGGATTTTTGCTCTTTTGATTCAAGAGGGAAAAAATTTAAACCAGAGTCTTGCCTTCCAGTGTAAAAATCTATATTCTGCCCTCTTACAGTTGTACCCTTCTTTGGTTTGTTAATTCTCCACCTGTTCTTTGAGCAACCAGGGATGGTCTAGACCCAGTTCATCTCAAGTAAAGAGAAGCTGTTTGGCTTTGTCATTTGGAATATTTCATATATATATATATATATATATATATGAATATATATATATATATATGAATATATATGAAGATGCTTTTTTATATATATCCTAGAACACAATAAGTCTGCCTGGTTTTTGTCTTATTCCATTGTGTCTGTGATTACTGTGCAGTTTTGCTGTATTTTTTGCTTATTGTGTGAGCCTGTGATTATTGCAGCAAACAGCTTGGCTGTCAATACAGATAATAAAATCAACAAAAAGTCTTTCCTCTGCAGTCTTGAATAGTTGCAAGTTGAAACACTTGTGAAACCTGGCTTTGTCTGTAATGAAACTGTAACTGAGCTGACAAACTAGTCAGTTCCCCTTAATCTGATACTCCTTCTTGTAGCTCTTATTTCTGTGCCTCTGTGTTTAATGCCAGTGTGAATTCACCTGACCATGCTGCCCTCATTACACCTCTGGCAGGTCATGGAGCAGAAGTTCAAGGCTTTTTGTGGTCAGATGATGTCTGTGAAGCACAAACAATATCAAAGGGGAGACATTTGGGAAGAACCAAGTCAGATAATTGGGGGATTAACTTTGTGTGTGGGAACTCTCTCTTAGGGTCACCCTGCTCCTTACAAGACAGTCTCAGCCCGAGCAGCCATTCCATCCACTATCCTGCGACTGCCAGCAAGTGCCTTTCAAGATGTCTTCCAGAAATATCCTGAAACTCTTGTTAGAGTGGTACAGGTAGGCTTTGTTGTTAAGTAGAATTGAGGGGGGGGTGGAAAAAAACAAGTTTTAATTGCAGAGTTACAAGGAAGACATCTTGAAGTTCAGCAAGCTCATCATCCTTTTGCAGTTACAGAACTGTTCAGTACAGCTTTTCTTTTTTACTATTTCTGCTATTTCTCTCACTCTTAGATCTCAGCATTAATCATGTAGAGGAAGAAATAATTCATGTATATATACATTGAATCAGTTTCTGCATGTGATAGCCTCTCAAATCAGCCTGACCTGGGCTGTAAGCTCGTTGGTTCTGGTGCAGTAGAATGTGCTGGCATGGGCTCTGCACCATGGTTATGCACCAACAAGGCTTCAGAAGGGCTTTGAGTATGGAAAAGACTGTCACATATTCTGAAAAAGGACTGGTGTACCCTCGGAAGCTGTTTGTTGAGAGGTGGTGCTTTGTAACATCCACAAAATTCAGACTGACAGGTGAATTTCCACTTCAGAAGTAATTGTCAGTATCTGAGGAAAGAGCTGTGCTTTGTGTTAGCTGTAAGTTCACCTTCCCTTGCTTTGCAGGAGCTTAGACAGCTCTCAAGTGAGCACTGCAAATATGTCTTCTACATCCTGCAGGTGGAAGTTAGTGCAGGGACTAGGGAATTAATGATTTCAGTTTGGAGAGTTTGCAGGGCAGCACATGGTCCCAGAGGTACTATAGGCTAATGTGTGCATGGGACCTGATCAGTCATTCTGCTCTGCCCTTTGGTTTTATTATCACTTCTAAATCTTTTTGTCCTTGCAAGCTGTTCTGGTATCTGGATTATTTATGAGTGATTTATGACACATGAACCTCCTAATACTGATGGTTGAGGAGAACAGATCATTATTCCAATTTAATTGGCTCTGAGAGCTGATACAAAAGGGAGGATGGGTAAAGAGTGGGAATAAGCTGCCAGGGCAGGGGAAGGTCAGGTGGCAACCATGTCTCATGCTAGTTTAGAGTGTTTGCAGAGCAGTAGCATGGGCTCAGTATGGGGAAAGCTGGGATAATATTTTTAATGAGGGGAGAAAAACAGAAGCAAATGCATTTATGTAAAGGCATACTTAATATTTACAGAAAGCAAAAAGCATTTTTGCTGTTTGCAAATAAAGCTTTGGATTCTTGTGCCATCAAATGAGGATGAAGTCTTTGGTAAATCACTTGAATCTGTCTTTGCCTTAATTTATCAGCTGCTGAAAAGTAATTTCAGCTTAGGGTACAGTCTGTATTTTATAAGGTGCCTTCAGGTGTTCTGGTACATAACTGTATCTAAATGCAAGAACTCGTGTGGGAGAGATTGCTAAATGCCAATGATGTTGCTTCTAGATCATCATGGTAAGGCTGCAGAGAGTGACATTCCTTGCTTTGCACAACTACCTTGGTCTGACAACTGAGCTCTTCAATTGTGTAAGTTTGGGGTAGGTTTTGTCTGCTCTCCCTAGGCAGCCTGCCCGTGCCTTGGCACAGAGGTTCTCCTTCCTGCAGAAGATGGTAAAGCAATTGTTATGTATTAATTTAATAATGACAGTACTTGAGAAGTAAGTTCTTGCTATAACCAGCCCATAAAATCTACCTGGTGCCTGGGGAGTTGGGGGGAAGTGGGGAAGCTTAAAAGAAGGGCATTGCTTCAGGGTGGTGCATGTGCATCACTGTGTTTGTCAGCAAGTCCTGACCTGTTAATGACACTGAGTCACTTCTAGAACAGTTCTAGGGGTGATGTACCCTTGGTGGAAGAGGATCAGGTCAGGGGCTACTTAAGCAAACTGGACATACATGGGCCGTGGGGGGGATGCACCTAGGAGTGCCAAGGGAGCTGGCAGAATTCATTGCAAGACCTCTTGATTGTGGTCACTGTGACTGGGAGAAGTATTCCAAGGGCCAGTCCTGGGTCCTGTCCTGTTTGGTGGCTGTGGTTTATGTTTGCCTTTTCACCTTGCTGCTTGCAGCAGAGCCAAGCCATCCCACTCATCTCTGTGGCAAGTGTAACATCTGGAGGAAGTTCCAGCAAAGCAGTAAAAAGACAAGTGTCCAACATATCTGAGGAGGATCGTGGAGAGAAGTTTGAAAAAGCTGGGGAAGCTCTGGAAATAGGTACAGTTTATGGAAGTGTGTAGGAACTGTCCTTTGTGATGTTCTTGAACTGTTGTGCTATTCATCAGAGGATTTTTGTTTGATGAGAGTAGTTAAAGATTGTCTTAAATCAGTTTCAGGTTTGAAGTTTTTTTTGATTAATCCTTAGCTTTAATAGGAATTTGTTACTGTGCTGTTAATGATGCTGAGGGGAACAGGAAAAAAAAAGGGGCTCCTAATGATAACTTCACAGGAGGAGATGTGAAAATTCTGCACTCCAGATACTAGCAAAAGAATTGCTGGGTATGTGTAGGCTTTGGGGCTGTGTGTCAGTATGGAGGCTGAGCCTGGGAAAATAGAACTGAGATGAATTTGGCTTCTGAACCTGCATTTTTTTCTTTTATTTAAATCACAAGCAGTTAACACTGGTGTTTCAAAACCTTTAACGCAACCGTTAAGAAGTTTGGGAAGTGAGTAGCAAGAGGTTCTTGCTGTCAAGGAAATGTTCTTTGATTAGGGGGTCCCTTGTGTTTACATTTGTGTAATTCTTGTTTCTAAATTCCAGATGCATTGAAGATTCCTGGTACAGAAAACTCCGAGCCTGTTCTCAGAAGAAGCCTTTCTTCACCCCCCTATGCAGGGTCTCCAGAAGCTTCTAGTAAGTGCTTGGCAAAACTGTGGGACATGTGTAATGTGTCTAATCATCCAGGGGAAGGGACATGCTGGGGCACTGGGCTAGATCATCTTCCTGTTAATGTTGGATAATCATCTTGCAGTAGAACTGCTTCCTAACTCATTTGTCAAAAATGCATTTTCTGAAGTAACAAATGGACTATTATCTAAGAGAACATTTCCTTGCTGTCTTTATTTGCAATTGAGAACAGTACAGTAATTTGGCTACTGAGAGACCTGCAAATGAAGAGCTTTATTAATTGGTATAACTGAAACAAAGTGAGTTGTGATGATACACAGTCATCTTTCATGCAAAAGATGACACACTTTTCTTGCTGGCTGGTTGTCCCAAAGAGCACATCACGTGGCTTTGTTGCTTTTAGAGGAATGTTTTTTGAGTGGGTAATAAAGGTAATTTATCATTGAGTGCTCTGATGAGACACTGATGAGGCTGAGCTGGTTTGATGCTGCAGTGTTTGTTTCAGGGAACTCCAGTCATCTCCACTGCAGATGGAGAGTCCACCTCTGTTCCTAGAAGCTTGTGAAAGGACCCCTGTGGATATGTCCATTTGTCCTTCCTTTCTCCTTTTAAGTCTCATGAGAGTTGTCAGGGTACACAGAGCTTAGCAGAGAGAGAGAGAGAATTAAGTTTGACTGACAGAAGGAGTGTTTCTAATTGGGTAATTATGATTTGCCTCAGTTAATGGAGCTGATTTCTGCTCACTGGGCTGGGGTTACAATCGCTGTTTAACTTGCACGGAAAGTATCTTGATATCTGCAATGAAAAGATCAAGATCTTGCTTCAGATTCTATTCCATTGCCTTCCTGTGTGTTCAGACTCCTTGGGAATAGTGATTATGTGTAATATTGATTCAGAGAAAAGAGCACTGTCTGTTACTAGACTCATACAGGTGCTGTTATCTCAGCATCTCTTTGATTTGCTTCGCTCCTTAGAATTAACCAAAACTACTGAAAATTACTTTGGGGAACACATTTTTATCCAAGTTGCTCCTGGGCTTGGGCTGTCATTTGTTCCTCTGGTTCTTGTACAGCTACCCAACATGAAGCCCAGCAGTTGTGTAAATCAGGAATACAATCCTGCCAACTTGGGCTTAGTCTGCTTTTTAACTACACTAACCCTTTATGTGGAGAAGGGTGTAGTTAAGTCATGTGGACAGTAATTAAGCATGTGGACAGAAGAATTAGATGAATGAAATAAAACAAGGGGATCTTTAGTATGTGGTAACTTCATCAGTTTTATTGTTCCTGGAAATAAGTGTTCCCAACTCTTTTTTTTTTTTTTTTTTTTCAAGGTTAAATAGCAGCTGCCTTTTATTTGCTTGTCTGTTTGGTTTTGTTATCAAGAGCTAAGAGAAGCTACTTTTCCATCTTCAGAACTGAAGCCCTGACCCTCCAGCATACACAGGAGCACGGGACCCCCTGCCTTAGCAAGAGCAGGTAGTTCAGCAAGTGAGGGCTTGGAAGGGAAGAGGCAGCTGGAACACTGCCAGGGCCTCAGTCAGTTGCCATTGTTTTTGCAGTGCCTTCCATCCCAGCAGTGTGTGGGATACCAGCAGGCATGTGTTCATCAAACAGGATTGCTTTCCACTCTTGAGTTTCCCACTGCCTTCTGTTCTCTTGACTCAACAGTTCTAGTTAAAGCTTGTTCTGCTGCATCCTCTCTAACTCCCATTTGAGCAACAAGACAGTTCAATTAATCACTGTGTGGGAAGCTTAGATCTACGACTGAGATGAAGACTTCTGCTTTGAATAGAAGTCTGGTAGACATAAGCTTTCACTCTTAGAATGCCTCCTCTTTTTCCTCTCTCTGATATTTTTTTGTTTTTTAATATGCAGAGCTATATGGAGAGAGTGCTTTTCATGCCTACATGCCTGCCCCTCATCAGATTATTTAGGTTTAACCTGAGAAATGTGTGTTTAGATTTAAAATGCACTTGGTGTGTTGGGGCTTAGTAATGATGCTGACACTGTGATTTGTGGGGCAGTATAATTGACAGGTAGGCAAATCAGCCCATATGGAGTTCCATGCTGCTATTTCTAGTATCCCAGCTTTTTGTGTTTATAACTAATTTAGGGTCTTTAACGTTGCAGTGTGTATGGAATCCAGTTAGTAGCATCAACAGCTTTTTTTTCTTTTTTTGGTCTTATGGTTTGTAAGTTTTGCTGATGACAATCTTTGGGTCAACTTCTTGGGTTTCGTGTTTGGAGGCTGATCAAAAAATGATGTTATGAGCCCAGCAGCAGGTGTGGATTTACTACATGCAAAGATTTGTTCATATTTGTAGATAACATGGGAAAGAGGACTCTGAGGTAGGTCTGAGTCTTTGGGACAGTAGGATTCCCCTCCTTGTCTGAGCTGGGGTGGAGATAGGAGTCAAACTCCTTCAGAAATGGAATAATTTTGTTTTTAAAAATAAATGTATAATGAGCTGTTCATGGGAAGGTGATGTTTTCACATGATCCTGTTGAGCAAGGGTGTAAATATAGTGCAGCTCCATTTTTCAAAAGCCAACTTTCCAAATATCAGGGGAATTCTAGGAAAACTGAAGTGTGTGTAGAGATGGGGGCAGGGGAGGAATTCAGAATTAAAATCTGTGAGCCCTTTCAGAGTCTATTTGGTAACCAAATTCAACAGACAGGAAAGGCAATCATTCTTCCTAAAGGCCCATCCTATTTTTGAGCAGCAATTTTGTATTTAAAAAAATAAAAGTATAAGAACAGTGTAGTAACAGAGGAAAAAGACAGAGGGAAGGAAGTTAAACTTTTCCAAATACAGGATATTTTTGAGATATTTTTATGCATAGATGGAAATGATTGTAGGTTTATTTGTTAAAGGAACTGGAAGTCTCTGCATCTTTCTTAAACTCTTGTGTCAATCACCAGGCTGATAAGTAGGTATCCTAGGCAAGGTAATTAAGTAGGAGGTGTTTCCCTTGTTATGTTTGCATTATTGATTATCTCCAAGTTCCTGGAAGGTGGATGGGACAGCCAAGGAGCTCATGTAATTAAGAGCATTAAAATTGGGAGGTAAGGAACAGAAGTTGTTAATGACCTCAAATTAATGAGATGTGGTAGGGAATTCCTTACTGAAAGTCTGGACAAATTGTAGAAAAGATTTGAGATTATTTTAGGCATTGGGGGGAATGCTTTTTATGGAGAGACCATAAGAAGTTGCTGATCGTAATACTCTCCCTATGAAAGCTCTTGCAATGTATCAGGTACAGTGAAAGTTTTTTTGATTTAGTGGAGAAAAGGTTAATAAGAGTCATTTCCTGAAAACACTGAGGAAAATCTGTTTGGATTTACCTCTTCCTGATAATCTTCAGATCTGACTGGCTTTGTTTTGTCTACCCCGAAAGAATTATTGTGCTCTGTACAAGAGTGGATGTGGGAATTTTGGGCCATAGGGCATATGTGAGCTCAGATGAGAAGACTTGACCTGGAAGATCTGATGGAAATGCTAAAAGAGACCAGGAAATAAACCAGAAGATGAGGGTGCTGCTTTCTACTGTATCACCAGCTTCAGAAATGAAAAAACAAGCAAACTAAAAGCTGCTGGGCTTTGGCTACTATCTGCTGTTTCTGAGGAACTGTCATAAAGGAGATGCCTAAAGCAGGGGTTTTATATTGTTTGTAGCTAATTCCAGCAGTGCCAAGACAGACATGGACATGGCATATGAGAGAGCCCGAGTGCACTTTGGCTCTGAGGACACTGCCAGCAGCCCTGTGGTGGGCAAGGTAGGTCATCTCTGGGGGTTTCTTGCATGTTCCTTGCACTGTGTTTCCTTACTCATCCTTGTTCTTTGAGTAACAGAAATGTTTTCTTCCTTACTTCACAAACACACCCTTGCATGTATTCATCTCTCTGCAAGTTGTGCTATTTGGTGGGCTTGTACTGGTGTGTGTTTAACTCCCAGTTGTTACAGTGGGTTTTGGTCAGGAAAGATCTTGAGTTTCTGTGGAGATTTCCTTGGCAAGTAATGGGAAAGCTTGATTGTAAGTGTGTTACCTTCCTTTGATTCATGAAAAGGATTATTTGGAAAGACAAGTTTTTCAGACCATACTTTATTTGTGAGAACTATTTTGCAGCAAGGAATTAAAAACCTGTGAACTTCCTGTAGGTTTTCAGTCATCATTTATGAACCTGGTTTTGTGGTCTGCTTTTTACAAAGACTCCCCTGGAAGTTAAGAGCACAAATGTGCTCTCAAATTCTAAAACTGCAAACCAAAATCTGGAGAGAAACTGTGGCTCAGTGTGACCTTGGTGGACATTTTATCTTTTCCTCCATCTTTGTATAATGGTGTTGATCAAGTTGTAGTTTGATCAAGTTGGCAGCTGCCCACTTTGTGAGAAGTCCCTTGTTCTTCCCTTTCTCAAGCTGTGCTGAGTAACTTTGTTTGACTTGAGTGTTGAGCTTTGCAGAAAAATACAAGGATAATGAAGTTAGCAAGCTGTTGCTTTTTTGGAAACCTAGCTCTTTTTTTTTGTTTTTAAGACCACCAGTTGCAGTGGGTAGAGAACACAGATGATAGGCAGGTTTTTGCTGGGTAGGTGCCAATTAAAACATCTAAACCAATCCTTGTGTATCTGTGCTTTGCAGTCCATACTGAAGAAGACTGTGACAGTGACAGAAACTCCTTCAGCAGTTTTCCACTACAGTGCTGTGCAGGATTCCTGTAACAGCAAACATATTGATGCCATCGTTGAAGCAGCCAAGAAAGACCTCTCAACCCTGATGAAACTTGATGTAAGTTAATGTAGGAAAAACTGGGTTTGTTTTTGCTTTTCATCTCATTCTGTCAGGCACTGACAAGGAAATTGTCTCCTCAGCACATTGTAGACTAGCTGAATGTCTTGTTCTCTAGTCTGTTGAAGTTATTAGCAGGCCTGAAGTAAATCTGAATTATTCAGCCATTTGCAAAGACCCCAGTGAAGTGCATGAATCTTTTCTCTGTGCAGAGTTATCCATGTGAGAAGTAAACGTGCATTTTCTGCTGCCTTGTGATTCCATGCTCTCACATGCTGGGTGAAGGAGTTACATAAAGGTGTTCAGATGACTGAACCTATTAATCCTGTTGGCACAGCATCTGAGTGCCTTGTTTGATTATTGGAATTGAGTCTGGATTGGGCCACTGGCTGAGAGTGCATCTCACACCTGAGGGACTGGGCAGTACCTGGTCCAAGTGCCCTCACAGTCAGTTTTGAGCTGCTGCAGCCTCTGCTTGGAGATCTCTCCAAATGAAACTTAGTAGAGCTTAAAAGATTTTACTTTTGGATTTTAACATTCCCTGCTGACTTTCAAACGATTCCCCTTGCAACTTGAAAATCTTGGGTGTGATCTTTCAGTGGGGTGGAGATACCCCCTGTACCCAGCTGCTGGGTTGGCTGAGGGCTGTGGTACTGCCTGTTGGTCTGCAGGAGACTGAACTGTCTTCTGTCATTTTCAGTTTTTGCAGGCTTTTTTTTTTTTTTATATCCTCATAGAACACTTCCAGGGATGGAGCAGCCAGAGCTTCTCTGGGCAACCTGGGCCAGTGTCTCCCCACCCTCACACTAAAGAATTTCCTCCTCATGTCTCACCTAAATCTCCCCTCTTCCAGTTTTAATCCATCACCCCTTTTCCTATCACTCCCTGCCCTTGTCAGAAGTCCCTCCCCAGCTTTCATAAAAGGCTACAGACTATTTGAGAAGAAATTCTTGTTACAGGTGGAGTAAAGTAGGACCAGGTGCTTTTGTCTGCTCTGTCCAGCCTCCTATTCTTGATAGGAGTGGCCTCAGACACAGCTTGTGAGCAAAGTTTGCATCCAATATCCAACTGATGGCTTCAATTTTAGACCTTACAGATCACAAGCAAAAATTCCAAGATCACTGAAGCTGCTGATTATAGCACCTTTTTTTTTTTTTAAAAAAAATCTAGAATAAATGTCTCAGTAATTAAACAGATGAGAGTTGAAGTTAATTGGAACAATATTCTGAAAATTCAGCATCTTCAAATGCAGATCTTCATGTTACAAATTGGTGTTTGTAACATGAAGACCTAAACACTAATGAACTAAGGAAGGCTTGTCAGACTTTGATGTTAGAGCACCTCAGTTTTTCACAAGTGATTAGGAATCTGATGGAATGTAGCCAAATGCTAGAAATCTTGGTCATTTAAAGGGCAATGTTAATTGTTTCTATGCAGGATGGCAGAAGTTGATTCTTCTACAGGCAATGGAAGAAAAATCGTGCTGTGTTTAAAGTATTTATGTTCAATACTACTTACACCAAGGAAGAAAATGAATTTTGAAAGCTTTTCTCTTAAAAAAAACCAACAACAAAACAACAAACCAACAGATGAGCTCAGATCTCATATTAGCTGGCTGGAGGCATTTTGAGATGTTATTTTTCAGAGCAGTCAATCAGTGTGGATAAAACCAGGATGTTTTGATGACAGATGGTGGTGTGTTGTTTTTTGGATGTTTGGTAGTTGTGTTTTTTTTCATGAGACTGAGAGAGAGAGGAAGGGATAATCTACTACAGGGGAGAGGCAGAAGTATTTCAAATGACCTTAGGTCTCTGACTTTAGAGTTAGTATTTTATTTTTCTTCTAAATAACTTGAATTCCTTGGGCCTCTGTCACAAATTGTTTTCAGTCTCATACAACTTCTACGTGTTTTCAACTTTATCAGCAGTTATGACACGAGTTAAAGAATGTTGCAGGGCATCTCTTCCCTCTGAGTTGTAAGGTAATTGAGTCTCTTCCTTTGACAAAAAAAAACCATTTGTCTGTCCCAGTTAGTTAGTGCCTTTGTTTATTGTTAATAAGTGGTTTGTGCTTTCATTTGTGCATCAACCTCTGCGAAGTTATTATTTATTCTAGTGACACAAGGAGAGAGAAAGTTGCTGTAAAATGGATTTTGTTGTGCTAGCAACTTCTTTTCCTAAAAGCTGGAGGAGGCTGGAGGGGCTCAGTGCAGTTATTTAATTCTAACCCTGTAACTGTGCAAGGTGAATTCAGGTTTGCTGGTCTTGCCCTTTCAAGAGAGAATCACAGAATAGTCATGGGTGGAAAGGATCTCTGAGATCACAGAGTCCACCCATCATCACAAAAAACCACTACGAAACACACCACCCAACAAACCCCCCCCAAACAAACACAAACACCACACACACAGGCAGCTGTTCCAGTGCCTGATCAGTCGTTCAGTACAGAAATTCTTCCAAATGTCCAACCTAAACCTCCCCTGGTGCAGCTTCAGGCCATTTCCTCTGGTCCTGTTGTTATTCACTTGGGAGAAGAGGCCAACACCCACCCCCTACAACCTCCTTTCAGGTCGTTGTAGAGGGCAGTGAGGTCTCCCCTCAGCCTCCTCTTCTTCAAACTAAACATAAGTTTAAGCAGATAATAGACAGAATGGATCTTGTGCATGATCTTTTTTGTCAACTCATTTGCTGCTTAATCAGGGCAGTAATGGCACAGAAAAGGAGGATTTCAAGGACTGCTTGGAGGTCACATTCTCTTTTTATGCTCAAGGCAGAATCAAATACTGTTAGGTCATTTCTGGCAGGTTTTTGTGTAAGCTGTTCTTAAAGATCTTCAATGATGAGGACTTCACAGCTTTGTGTGCAATCTATTCCAATACTTAAGTGGTCTTAGACATGAAAAAAATCTTTGCAACGATTTTTTTTTTTAGAGCTAATGCAGCCAAAAAAATCCTTTGATAGGTAGAGCTCATTAGGGAGCTTGTATTCCCTGACTGTGAGATACTTTCATACCTAAAACTTTGTCTTTAGGTGTAAGTAATAATATATAATCAGAAATGTATATATATGGAAAAAAATAATATAAATTAGTTGAATTGATATTGCTGAACTGAAATATTTTGACAGGTGCTTGTCAGGTTGTTGCTCTCGATACACTCCCATGGAACAGATTGATTTAAATAAAACTATTTTTTGATGAAAATCTGTTCTTTTTATCAGCTGTAGGTGTAAAGAATAATTCTGATTGTTTCACATGCTCTATTTTTTTTTTTCAACTAAAAATTAAATGAGAAAAATCTGGCATATCACTTACAGTGGTGAAATGTTTACATCTCTCTGTATTGTTTTCCTGCTGCAATGAGGGAGGCCTCATAGATGATGGGGAGATTCTGCTCTGCTGCTGGTGCTGAATTGTCTCTTGCTGTGTGTGCAGCTCTCTTGCTTTTAGTGGTTCTACCTCTGTGGCAAAGCCCTGGACACAGGAGTGTCCAGCTTTGCCTTGCAAAGGTGAAGCTGCCAGACAGCAGGACTGCACTGTCCCTCTGGCATAATGCAACAATCACACAACTGTGCCTGTGGTTTTTGCCCCTGCCCATTTGGGTGATAAAATGTTGAGCTTTTGGAGATTTTACTGGTTTGGGAAAAAGTTCTTTCAAAGCAAAGGTGGCATGAAGTGCTAGGTTGGGTACTGCCTGCACGTGGGACACCCAGTGATATGGGCAGCTTTTTGAGATGATGGAAAGCTTTCTCCAGGCCTGGTGGTTCCATCATGTGCTCTGGTTGTGGTGGTGACCAGCTTTGGAGCTGGGGATTCAGCAGCTTATACACGTAACCAGATCAGCCCCTTGCCACTGCAGGGTTTGGGGGTGAGCCCAAACCAAAGGCAGGCTTTTGGAAAGACCCTCCCTCCCAGGTGCTCTTCAGTCAGGAGGAAAATCCCCACTCTCCTGTGCAGTCCATGGGTGCATGCACACAAGAATTTAGTACTTTGGGGAAGCTCTTGTTCCACAGTGTGTATGAAAATGTGCTACACGTGCAGAACACAGCTGAGCTGTGGGACCAGGGAAGGGCTGGGAGCAACCAACTGCTGGGTCATATTGTCCAGTTCCTCCATGATATAGACACTCTCCTCTAGTTCCACTTTCCTTTGAAAATAACTTCATATTTCATGATTTTCATGCCAGCTGATACAGGTCTCTTGGTTATAGACCCTTAAAAGAGTCTGGGATCAAATATAAAATCCTTAAGAATCTAAGTCTGATCAATTGAAACTAATTAAATCTTTTTTCTTCCAGAAGAAATGTTTGTTGTGTAGAACAGTATAAAAATCATGCACCGTATTTTAGTGATTCAAGTACTTATCCTCTTTAGCAATTACTGTTCTTATGTGCTTTATTTCAATGCTGCCTGGTGTTCTTGGATGTTTTACCTGTGCACAGGCCAGTAAATTGTGCCCCTGGCCCTTTCTTCTCCAGGATCCTTCGTTGTTGAACGGCAAAGTGACCCTGCACCAGGTAACTGCTGGGACTGTGCTGTCCAGGCAGGGGGATCAGGTGAGTGATCTGGGAGCAGATGGAATGTGAGTCTGGCTCAGTCTTTGCCCCCCACCATGAGATATTTATACACACTGATGATAAATACAAAATTCCCCCCCCTATCCTGCCCCAACCCCTCTCAGAGCTTCTCTGCTGCAGGTGAGGCAGTCCCAGCTCTCAGCCTTTCTGTGCACACTGGGTAGCAGCAATCTGGTACCTGTCTGTGTCCAGCTCTCACATCCTTTCCTGAGGAGGTGTGGAGCATCACACCTCCATCCTTCCTGAGGAGCTGTGGACACCAGGCAGCCCTTTTTCATGCCCTGCACTGCAGGCATTTGCTGAGGTCCCTCTGTTGCAGTATTTTTTTCTCCTCCCTACAGAAATCCAGTGTTGTTTGTTTTAGCAAAGTCTAGTTAGGGTATAACGAGATCCATTTATAATAATACTGTGTGAGCAGACAAGCTCATGCAAAGCAGATGAGGGGCAGCTGCAATTACAGTGCTGCTGTATTCTGCTCTGCTGAACTGCAGTGGCCCTCATCATGCTGCTGTGGTTATCCCATTATCTCCATTTGCAATTCTGTGGTTATTTCTTGAGCTCTTACAGATGCAACCTTCATTTTTCATAACCACACAAAGAGAAACAGGTTTTTCAATATTATGGCTGCTTATTTTTAAATATTCATAACCTGCTTTTAAGAATTCACTGTTGTGTCTTATTTTATCACCTAATCGTTCAAAAAACTGTAGGGAGCTTTCTGGAAAACAGATTGGTCATGATAGCACTGTCACTGTGATAATTGCTTTTATAGTCTTTGGGGATTATATTCAGCTCTTTTTTCCATCTTCTCCAGGATGTTAATGTTTGCTTTGTGGTCTCGGGGATGCTCCATGTGTACCAGCGGAAGATCGACTCGGAGGAGGACACCTGCCTCTTCATTACCCATCCAGGAGAACTTGTAGGCCAGCTTGCTGTCCTGACTGGGGAACCACTGATTTTCACCATCAAGGCCAATCGTGACTGCAGCTTCCTGTCTATCTCCAAGTCCCATTTCTATGAGTGAGTTCTGCCATGGAAATATATCTTGATTTTTTTTTTTTAACAAGTGGGAGTGGTGGATGGATGCGTGGTGCAGTATCACAGAGTGTTGGGGAGATCATTTACTTGGCCCAGGTGAGACCTCACGTGAAGTATTGTGTCCAGTTCTGGGCTCCCCAGTTCAAGAGGGACAGGGATCTACTTGAGAGAGTCCAACAGAGGCTACAAGGATGATTTAGGGACTGGAACACCTGCTTTATGAGGAAAGCCTGAGAAACCTGGGGCTTCTCAGTCTAGAGAGGAGAAGACTGAGGGGGGATCTAATTAATGTCTATAAATACATGAGGGCATCAAGAAGGAAGGGACAACCTCTTGTCACTTGTGCCCTGTGGTAGGATGAGGGGCAATGGATTCAAACTGGAGCACAGGAAGTTCCACCTCAACGTGAGAAAGAACTTCTTTACTGTGAGGGTGACACAGCCCTCGGACAGGCTGCCCAGAGAGGTTGTGGAGTCTCTTTCTCTGGAGACTTTCAAGACCTGTCTGGATGTCTTTCTGAGTGATCTGCCCTAGATTTGGTCCTGCTCTGGCAGGGGGTTGGACTCGATCTTCAGAGGTCCCCTCCAAACCCTAACATTCTGTGATCTAGTCCAACCTCTCTGCCAGAGCAGGTTCATCCAGAGCAGGTTGCACAGGATGGCATCCAGGCTAATTTGGAATGTGTCCAGAGATGGAGCCTTCACAACCTCTCTGGGCAGCCTGTCCCAGGGCTCTGACACCCTCACAGTAAAGAAGTTTTTCCTTATGTTTAGGTTGAACCTCTTGTGTTCTACTTTGTGCCCATTACCCCTTGTCCTGTCACTGGACACCAGTGAAAAGGGTCTGGTCCCATCCTCCTGACGCTCCCTGTAGGCATTTGTATGTCATGCTGCAGCACATCCTATAGCAAACCAGGTGGCTTCTGTGGGGGTTTCAAGTGCCCAGGTGAGCTCTGCCCCATCTGTCAGATGGCTTTGTCTCCAGCAAGAGCTAATGCAGGGAACATGGCAGTATTAAATGGTGGTACCTCCTTTGTCCCAGGTTTATAGAGCACTTAACCCGGTGGGGTGACTTATGATCCAAGAGTCATAAACTTCATAATCCAAATAAGAAGGTCTGGCCAGCACCAGTGCTTCGGGTTGTGTGTTTCTTTGCCAGGCCCCTTCTCTTAAATTCATGATTCCTTTTTGCTGGAGAACCACCCTAGTTCAGTTTCCAAACACAGCCCAGGCTGTTGGATGTGTTCTGAATTATTGGTCCTGGCCTAACTGTAGGTTGTCAATGCTCAACTAATAGAATATGTCAAAGAAAAATGCCCCTGTGCAAGACAGGTTCCTTTCTGGACCTTGGAAGTGGTACATAACTTGTGACTTAACCCCCCTTAAGCATTATAGGTATTTCTTAATTAAAAAGCACACACCAGCCCTGTGTGATGACTGTGGTTAGCCTTATTGTCCAATATTAATGCTCTTCATTTGTTCCATGATCCTATTGTTTCAACTTACAGTTAGTTCACACACACAATTTGGGTCAAATACCTCTATTTCCTTTTCTAACCTTTTTCAACTTCTTCTTGAAGGTGCCATCAGTCCTGTGTTCTGTGTAAGGCGTTTTGAGTTTGGGTTTTCTAGGCCACTATTGTGTTGTGTATCTCTGTGTACTTCTTCCTGTCCAGATTATTCCAACTGTTTCTGTTCCTAATCGACTCTACAGAAGAAGGTTCTGTGGGTTTTTTGTCTCTTCCACCTCAGGCAAGGGCTGGATGCTGCCAAAGGGCACTCACTGCTCTCAGCAGTCTGGTAGATGAGCTGTGTTTTTCCAAGCCCATGTGGTGGATGTCAGAGCTCTGACCTGGTTCCTGATGGATGCTCCCCACTTGTGCTATTCCACGAGCTATCGGATCTATTTCTTCTCAACTCCTGCTTTTTCTTTCTTTCTTTTTCTGCTGCTGTTTTCTCATTTGTTTTTTTACTCTGAATTTCATGTTGTTGACTCAGCCAAACAGTCAGACTTTACCTTTTCCTCCTCTTCTTCATTTTTGATACTCAGTCGTGGACTGACTCACTCGCCTGAACTCATTTTTCTGAATTTTCTCTCCTCTCTTGAGAATTGACTTTTCTCTTGTTTATTCCAACTTACATTTTTGCTTCCATTAACTCCTTACCAGTCAGTGATCTCAAGCCCATCACTGTGGCACCTCTTCATCATTTCTGGGACCTGTGCAAATCTTTCTTTTTCTCCTTTAAAAGTCCACTGCCAATTCTCTGCCTTTTATGAACACTGTGACCTTCCAGGGTTCCATCTTCACCATTTCTCACGAAACCCAAGTTTTAGACCACTTCTACATCCTGTTCCCATATTTACAGGTATCATTGCACAAAGTCTTGGAAAAGCATGAGAATTCTTCAAGTTTGTTCAGTTTTGCTTTGAACTCTGAGAAATAATAACTTCTTGATAAAATTAGAAATAAGTTTCATTTTCCAATTTTTGTGTCAAATTCTATGCTCCTGGTCCTGCAATGTCAGGCTTTCTTCTTCACTCAGCATCTCACAGGAATGATTTTTTTTTTTTTGAGGGGGGGGGAGGGATGAAAGGGGCTCTTACCTTACTTTACTGACCAGGAGAAATTTGACAAGAACCTCCATTATTCTCCAAAATTCCTTTCTTGTCAAATATGTGACTCTTTTTCTCTGAGCTGCCCTGGAACCTTGTATGTGGTTTTTCTCAAGAATAACAAGAGGGCAAAGTAGAAACAATGTGGTCAATAGTGGCCATTGGGCCACTAATGGAAGGAGCCCAGGGTTTAGAATTGGAAGGTGGACAACAGATTAAATCCTTTTCACTGGAACTTTGGTGCAGGAGCCTTTTAAGTGGTGCTACCACGACTAAATATCTATCAGTGTAGCATTGAATCCAGGGGTGACACAAGCTAATGATGGAGCACATGGCTTAAATGCTTTGCTGTTCTGCTGATCTGCTGGACCCAGTGTGCAGTGCCTATGCTGCAACTGCTGGGGTCTCCTGACAAACAGGGTAATCAAGTTGTCACCAGACTCTCTTGAGGGAATATGTTCAGGTTCTGCAATACTGGGGACTCTGTCACATTTTCTGCTTCAGTCAATTTCACAGTTTGGAGTCTTATTCGTGCGTTCTTGCCAGATTAGCAGGAATGCTTTGATTTTGATTTTGTATTGCCAGCCAAGCTGAGTATCAAATGGTATCCACATCCACAAGAATGTCTGCTTAAGTCCCAGGCTTTCAGACACTAGTTTAGCTTTTCATAGCTAGATTTGGTGAGCTTTCTAATAAAGAATGCTGAGGGTCCCTCCAGAACAGATTTCTGTAGTACAGAGTTGGGGTTTTTAATTTTCCTAGTTCCAGATGTGTGTCAAGGTGAAAATGCCCAAGTAAGAGGAAGGAAACCTGGCTGATAATGGAGACAAAATGCTACTTTTTTCTTCTTGTGCATCAGAGTGGCTTTTACTAATGCTAATACTCCTGTAGAAGCTGTAGAGCTTTCAGTGAAATAACAGAGGGCTCCAGATGGAAATAAAAGGAGTCTGTTAGTGGTTTAAATTTTGAATGCATTAAGTATTAAGATACATGTCTTGAGGGAGGAAAAGGAATAAATGGCTTTTATTGATCACAGCAGACAGCTTGTGTGGGATGAGACTTTGAGGGCTAAATTAGCAAGTAGAGTAAAAGCAATGAGCTTTTCCTCCATTCAGGAGTTTTGGGTGGGTTTCTTTAACTTTCAGATCAGCTGAGAAGAAGGATGGGTGTGTAATGTGTGTTGAGTGTGTATTTATTAGAGCTTGTCCTAGTGTGTCTCCTCCAGCTCCTTTGGTCTTTGCTCCAAGTTCCATCAGTGTGGTACAGTTTCCATAAGAGAACGTGTTGTTTTCACGGGCAGTAAGTAACAGCTTGTCAAAACCAAGGTGGTCTGTAGGCATCTTGGGGATGGATGGGGGGCCATGGAAACCTCAAGGCAGGAGAAGAGGGACAGAACAGCTCTTTTCCTAGTCCTGTTTTGATGGCTGGCTTTGAAGCAGTGCTAAATGCAAGAACTGGTGTTCAGTTGAACCTACTAATGGCAGAGGTGAGTGCAGGAGGAGAACTGTGAAGAGCTCAGTGTGGAACAGGGATGTATGCCTACAAATCTCTGCTGTTTCAACTTCATGGATTTTGGCTGAAGAAACTATAGGCTTCATTATTGTGGAGTAGTAATTTGAGGCATTGGGTAAGGAGAGAAGATAAACACGAGAGCTCCCTGGGGTGCCCTGTGTGCTGCACTTGAGCCATAGTCACTGCCAGCTCTGGGGCTCTGGCTGCAGCTTTAGGACTAAGGAGTGAGACATCTGATGTTTTAAGAACTTGAGGGCAGTTTCTGTGCTTCATCCAGGCTCCTGCTGAGTCTGCTGTTGTTACCACGTTCTAGGATCATAGATGTCTACTCAGGCTTTCTCACATTTCTGCCAGGTTGCAGTGGTCCCCAAGGAGCCCTAGTTCAGTTAGGGAGCAAAGACTGACAATGCTCTTTCCATGCCTTTCTCTCCTTCCTATTTTTTAGGGTGCAAGGTTAGATCTAGAGCTTCCATGATTTCTGCTTAGTGAAAGTACCCACATACACAGGGTCTCCTGGGCAAACTGTCTGGTATTTTCACTGTAGAGGGAACACGATGCAGAACACGTACCAAGTATTTCTTATTTTATTTTCTTCATTTCTGCCCGTGTGTGTCTCTAATGTAGCTCCCTCCTCTCTGCCTGTGTTTCACACACTGGCTCTGCACACACTTAGCTCTTTCTGAATTGTGCTGCCTCCTGTGAAATACCTGGTTTTCAGTCAGCCACCAGTTGCTCTTGGTGCTGCACAGGAACAGAAGAGATGTCCTGGCAGGGACACCATCTAGAGATGTGTGATCAGCTTACTCCTGTGGAGTAGTGCTTCAGTAAGAACTGGAGTGCTTACTCCCAAGGGAACAGGACACAGGGATCTTTAGGCTGGAAAGAATGAGAAATAAGACATTGACCTCAGGCCTCACAGTGATGAGTTTGCAGTTGATCACTGGCAGAACATTCTCAAAGTTTTTCATTTTGAGGGAAGTATTGAATGACATGGTATCTGTACTGTTAAAAACTTTAAGCATCACTCAAAAAATAAAATCAGCATGAAGATGAGAAGCTTAATTAGAAGATGTTTCAGTTCTTTGTGGTCTTTGCAACAGAGAAAAGGGAACATTTGTAATACAGAGGAAGTCTCTTATTTTGAAGAGCATCAGACTTCACGTGTAAGACCTGAAATAAAATCCAGAGGAAGCTGTGAGCACATGCATGTGTGAGGGACTGAGAGGTGCAGAATGGCAGGAAGGGACAATCTTCTGAACAGTACAAACATTTTCCTGAGTTATAAGAGACCTGGATGAAGGGAAGGTTTGGAGGGTGTCACATAAACAAGAGCTAGTGTAGCTTCCATCCATCCCCCTGCTCACTTGAAGAAGGGAATTGGGCCAGGCAGCAGGACTAGCCAAGCATCCAATAGCCCAGTCCTGCTGCTACTGGGACAGGGTCAGCTTTGAGTGTGTGTGGGAGGGGGGTTTGAGTGTGTGTGTGTGGGTGGGGGGGGTTTGAGTGTGGGTGGGAGGGGGTTGAGTGTGTGTGAGGTTGAGCTAAATTCTGAATTAGTACCAATGTCACTGCCCCTTGGCAGAGGTAACAGCTGCGTTGGGATGTTTTATCTGTCTGTACCTACTCCTAGTTTGCAGAAGTCCTTTAGCAACACATTTCATTTTTTTTGCTTTCCAGGATAATGCGGGAGCAGCCCAGCGTAGTTCTGGGTGTGGCCCACACTGTTGTAAAGAGGATGTCCCCCTTTGTCAGGCAAATTGACTTTGCCCTGGATTGGATGGAGGTTGAGGCTGGACGAGCTGTTTACAGGTGAGACATGGACAAAATTGTGTGCTGTCTGTTGAATATTTAAAGTTTCAGAGTTAAGAAGCTGTGCTCCCTTGGTGATACATAGAATAAGAAACTAACTGGAGTAAATTTATCAACCATTCATCAGGTTTGGCCTATTTTGAGATTTTCTTTCTGCATTACCCTTCACCATTGCTTCAGTCTCTTGTCTCCTGGTGTTATTAAAATTCTTTCATGCTATTCCTCATCCTTTATGTTGCCTTGGCAAGCTTTAAAAGTGACCTAATTGGTTAAGACACAAACAGCTGTATGTTCTGGTGGTAGTTTCTGCATTGAACAGCTATTGCTGGAAGAGTTTTTCAGCATTTTCTGAAACAAACAACAAAGCTCAAAGGTAAACCAGGTTTATTCAGTAGTAAATTGAAAACAGGCACTGCACTTTGTTTATGGGACAACAGTTATCCTTGGGAATGCTTACTTTTATGTGTTTGGGTTTTTTTTGCACTAGGATGCACTTGAGCCTTTACATGGTTGCTGCAGTGGTGGGAGAATAAAGATCTAATTTACTACATGTTCCATATAATTGTAATTTTAATGTTTGTAACTACACCAGCAGCTCTAGTGCTAATGGAAATTTTGGATTACTTCTTTTGGAATTCCTTACATTAGTTTTAACTCTACTACCAGGAAAGTATGGCACTTTGTCCATGTGCTGAGTAATGCAGGAATCTGCATGGCAAACAGCACTCTTATCTTGAACCCTGGATACAGCAAAACCTTCCAGATAGAATAAGATGTGTGCACCAAAAGGAATCCAAATCCTGAGCCACTTGGGCTTTTGTCTCTGACCTGCAGGATTTCTCTGTGCATCCATATTGCCCTTGCAATGCCAACAAGCTCCTGCTGTGAGTGGTGAGCCTGGTGTTTCCCCTGGAGACAACTTGTGAGCTGGTCATCTGCCTCCAGGCCTAACGTTAACCAGCTGAGCAAAGCCCCTACATTTAAACATTGCACATGTCCAGGTCATAGAATCATAGCATAGAAGGGTTTGGGTTGGAGGGACCTTAAAAATCCTTTAGTTCCAAGCACCCTGCCATGGGCAGGGACACCTCCCACCAGACCAGGTTGCCTCATCCAACCTGCCCTTGAACACTCCCAGGGATGGGGCAGCCACAGCTTCTCTGGGCAACCTGAGCCAGTGTCTCACCACCCTCACAGGGAAAAAAATTATTCTTAATACCCAATCTAATCTCCTCTCTTCCAGTTTAAAACCATCACCCCTTGTCCTCTCACTCCCTGCCCTTGTCCAAAGCCCCTCCCCAGCTTTCCTGGAGCCCCTTCAGGCACTGGAAGGTGCTCTAAGGTCTCCCTGGAGCCTTCTCTTCTCCAGGCTGAACACCCCCAACTCTCCCAGCCTGTCTCCAGAGCAGAGCTGCTCCAGCCCTTGGCTCATCTGGTCACCTTTTAAAAGATGCCTGTTCAGCTTCTTGTTTGCTTATTGTGTTTAATTGTTGAGGAAACATTTTCCTAAGTCCTCTCAGCCAGGCAGGGAAAGGTGATCAACTTCTTGAAAGACTCTAGATGCATTTGCTGAGCAAAGATGCTTTGCTGATCCTTGTCAGTGATTCTTCTTCCCACAGGCAGGGTGACAAGTCCGACTGCACTTACATTGTGTTGAACGGTCGACTTCGCTCGGTCATACGGATGGATGATGGAAAAAAGCACCTGACTGGGGAATATGGGCGAGGAGACTTAATTGGAGTGGTAAGAGCCAGCTTGAAAATGAGATGTTCAGCTGAGAAATTGCTGTTGACTCCACACTAAACAAAGTCTTGCTCTGGTCAGTTAAGTAAGTGCTTTTGCGAGTTGAAGAGATGGAAACTCCCTTTTACCTGGAAACTTTATATAATAGTAAATGAATGGGATTAGTAGACTTGCTTTTAAAAGAAAGATTTAAAAAAAAAAAAAAGTCACAACCAAACCAAAAAGCCCTGCAAACTGCTCTTTTGTGGCATGGGTTCCTTTCTTTCACACTGAGAGGAGCGCAGCCTGTTAGAGTAGTTGAGGAAGAATTGCAGGAGTGAGCACGAAATGGTGGGGAGAATAAATTGAGTAACATGGAAAGGTTCTGTTTGGCTGGGTCCCCCTGGAAATGTCTAGTTCAACCTCCCCTGAGTTAGCAGAGCAGACTTCAAAGCTACATCAGGTTGTTCAGGGAATGTGTAGTTAGAAGAGCTCTTAAAGCACCTTTTGATTTCAAAATTTTAGTATCTATCCATGTTTAATTTCTCTCCTGTGTTCATGTTTTCTTTATTAGACCTGGTTAACAACTGAAGTAGGAGTTCGACATTGTAAATATGCATGGCTTGTTTGATTCTTATATTTAAAACTGAAAGGTTTCTGAAGTTCCAAGACTGTTGTTCAGGCCCTCTTTTGCTTTCTGAGCTGAAAACTAAACATTACGTGTGTATCTGCTTATAGCCAGAATTAGCATACCTCTGAATAAAGAAAACACAAGTTAGTATTACTACTATAAGAAGAACGTCTTGTTTATAGACAACAAAAGGAAGTGGAAGGAAGATTAGAAGGGTGTTTCCCTCTAGAGAGCTGATCCAAGATGGTGCTGATTGCAAGAGGTGGGATTTTTGAGTGTGCCATGATCCAGCAGTTGAGGTTCTCCTCTGGTACTCGTGCCTCCTGCCCTTGAGCCTGGGCTCTGTCTAGTGGAAGACTCCATCTCTGGAGCTGGGGCAGGAACACAGCACCAGCAAGTGAGATCTGCTTGTCCCTGCTGGCCAGGGGGGTCACAGACCAGGATCTGTGTGGTGGAGTTGTGGCAGGGGGCTTGTGCACTGAGTGAGGCTGGGAACTGACCAAACATCTGAGTTGTTTTTCTTGAGAAAAGTGAAAGGTTTTCTTATAAGGAGAGTGAATTTTCTGGACCTTTTCAGTGTGTATTCACAGCTCATTGTCACTTGCCTTGTAATTTGAAAACCAATTGTCTATTATTCAGAAGTGACTGCAGTAGAGCCCAAGAGGCAATTCTGGTGATCCTCCCAGCAGAAGACAGAGGTGGTCTGGACTGGTGACTGCACCATATTAATTGATTTATACAAGGACAGTATTTAAGGATATCTTCCCAAGATCAGCAGTGCTACTTGTGGTTAAGGAGTTTTGTTGGCTTGGGGCTGTGTTTGGGGAAGTAGCTCTATTCTCCCCTCTAGGCACACTCTGAAATTTTGGTTTTTGTTTTTGAGCAACCTCTTTAGTGATACCTCATCAAAGGGGAAATGACATGATTTGCAGGAGCAAAAGCTGAGCTCTTCTGTGGCTAATCATGCTGGTATGAGGCCTTATAGTGTGTGAATAAGGGTTTGTCAGTTTTGAGACCTACAAGCATTTTTCTGCTTGTTTCTGTGCTTCCTCCCACCAGCAGTGATCTGCAGCTCCACTGTCAAGCTTCTGGAGTTTTGCAGAGCTCCCAGGTTAAAACAACAGAGCTGTTCTACTTTCTCAAAGCTATTTTGAGTGATAGTGGAGTACATGGTCTAAACCTGACCCCCTCTACAAGCACTAGTGCTTGTTTTGGCCTTGCAGTACCTGAAGGGGCTCCAGGAAAGCTGGGGAGGGACTTTGGACAAGGGCTTGTAGCAAGAGGACAAGGGAGGATGGATTAAAACTGGAAGAGGGGAGATTTAGGTGAGACATTAGGAGGAAATTCTTTAGTGTGAGGGTGGTGAGACACTGTCCCAGGTTTCCCAGAGAAGCTGTGGCTGCCCCATCCCTGGAAGTGTTGAAGGGCAGGTTGGATGGGGCTTGGAGCAACCTGGTCTAGTGGGAGGTGTCCCTGCCCATGTTGGAACTAGATGAGCTTTAAGGTCCCTTCCAACCCAAACCATTCTGCGATTCTGTGATAACATTTCACTCTGGCTCAGCCATGTTATGTGGTGAGGAGAGGGAGGTTGCTTTGGTGGCTGGACTGAGATGTGTTTGCTGGTGAGTCCCTGGGCATGGATACAGAAATACCATATAGGTTATGTCTGAACCCGAAGTCACTTTTCTGGATCCATGTTGTGACATGAATAATTGTGAAGACTTCTGTGGCTCCATGGACGTCATCTACTCTTCCTACCCACAGCTCCCAGGCCCACTGACTCATGTTGCCATTTGTTGAGGGAATCTTGATGCTCTGGCTCTTTTGAAAACATGGGGGAGGATTTGTAAGGATTGCCAAGATTAATGGAGCTGTGCTTTGCAGAGGGCATTAGCAGGATGACATTTTTCCTTTTAAAGAGATTTGTTTATCCCCTTCTGCAGGATCTGCTATAAACCTTTAAAAGCCTGCTGGAGGGTTGGGTTTTTTTCCCCTGAAAAGAAAGTAATTGGAGGGTTCTAGGTGCTTTGCAGGGAATGAAATTAGTGGTTGGTGTTGGTAATTAGTACTTCAGTCAACTGGTGTTGTGTTCTTCCCTGAAGCCCTTTCAAGACCACCCCTTCCATGTCATTCAGACCTGTGGGCACTAACAAAATGCAAGACTCTTGTATTTGGTGTATTTTTGTTTATTACCTTTATTTCAGAACATCACAAATGTCACATGCATAAGAGCTGAGTCTCTGCTTTCAGAAGGCAAGCACTGAAAAATGATTTCAGACAAGATGTTAATTTTCAAGCATGTGCATGTGCTCCCAAGGCTAAACTTGTGACTTGAGCTGTTTGCTTCCTTATACTGACTCAATGGCATCTGTTTCTGAGGTCTGTCAGTTCAGAGGGAGAAGAACAGATTAGAAACTAAGGTTTGCCTTCCCTGTGTAGTTATTTGAAGAGCTGACAAGGACAGTTAGGTCAGGGGGGAAAATGATCCTTGCTCCCTGGGAGCCTTTTTGGAGGGATGCTGCCTCCTGCTCACTGTTGCTGACCCTGTTGAGGGGCAACTCCAGCTGCTGTATCTGATCAAATCAAATTAAAACTTGACTGAAGATCTTCCAGGTAGTTTTATTAGGAAGCACTTCCTCATGGAGAGGGTGATCAGACATTGGAATGGACTGCCCAGGGAAGGGGTGGAGGCACCATCCCTGGAGGTGCCCAAGGAAAGGCTGGATGTGGCACTTAGTGCCATGGTCTAGATGGCGTGGTGGTGTTGGTCATAGGCTGGACTTGATGATCTTAAAGGTCTCTTCCAGCCTTGGTGATTCTGTGATTCTGTGAAAAGGGCAATGAAGAATCTGTTAGAGAATTCCCTTGCATTTGAAATAGAGTTGACAGAAGTCCTGTTGTCTAGAGGCCATGATTTGACCCATTTTAGAGGGAATTTTTAATTTGTTCTGTTGCTACAGATGCACTTGTGGAAAACTGTTGAAATGTTTATTTTCTTAAACCATTATGTGAACTACTCTTCTAGTGGCATTTCTACCGTGCCCAGGTGACCCCAGAGAAAGTCAGAAAAGCCCTTTGTGTGTTGATGAAGTGAAAGGGCTTATCTTTCCTAAGTTATTTGTTTAAAATCTTGTATTAGCCTCTCATTTTTCTTCTTGGTGTAGCTGCTTTAGTGCTGATCTTGGTTAACTGCTGCAAATTGTAGTTTTTACTCTTGTTATCTTGATCTCATTAAGACATTGTTGTCTAAAGGAGGGGATTCCTTTTCATTTATTTATTTGTTATGCCTGTTGATACCAGGGAAACTGGGCCAGGCTTTGACATGTAGTGTTGCCCCTGGCACAGCTGATGAGACTGGGGCAGTTATTGAGTATTTTTTACTGAGTATTTTTTTACAACCTGCAAGTAGGTTGTCCCAGAGGGGCTACAGGATCACAGCTCCAGCATCTCTTGAAATGGGGGTTATTTGCTTCTTGCATTGTTGGAAGGACACTAGTGGGTGAGGAGAAGGGGGAAAAAACCCCAACAGGACTATCTTGCAGAGTAACCTTCTGCTGAATAAAAGTTACTTGAACCCTTCCTGGTCCCTTCAGGTGTGTGTGATAGAACCTTCTGTGCAATGAGCTTTTTATGCAAGTCAACACTTTGTCTTATTTGGGTTCCTGAAGAATGGCTGCAGCATTGGTGAGATGACTGGATGCCAGGCAGTTCCTGGGGCCTCAGTGACAGCTGTTGACCTTGAAATATTTTTAAAAGCTGAGGTCTCACTTGGTGTACAGCTGTTGGGAGCCACCTGCCTTCTAACTGCTGTCTGCACAGTCTTACCAGCAAACCAGGTGGCTTTCAAAAATGCCCTGCTGAGTGGGAAAGCTGCAGCAATGTTTTGGTTAATTCAAGATCCTTTTTGCTTCTCTTTAGCAACCAGAATGCCCCTTTTTGTTAGTAGGACTATAGCCAGTCGGTTTTGGGCAGCAGAATAGCAAAAGTGCAGAAAAGCATTTGTGCAGTTATCCTTTCTTCTAATGCAGGGCAGCACGAGTGACAAATTGCAGAAAAGAATCTTCATGTGCCAGTGCTGCAGCATGCCAGCTCTGCTGTGGAAGAAACCATGCTTTACATTCTAGAAATAATGGCTCTTTTAAGCAATTTTAGATATTAAGATGTTAATCTCGTTAATACAGTTAAATCTGCATGACTTTTTTCCTTCTCTAGAAAGTTGAAAACTAAGTAGAATCTGTGAATGGCTTACAATTTCCTTAGGGGTTTGGAGCATTGTCCTTTTGAAATGTAATACTAACTGTCTGAAATATTTGATTGCTGAGTAATCCTCAAAGGAAACACACCAGTATCAGGATTACACTTGTCAGGCTTTTGTTCTTCATCAGGATTAATGTTATCATACACCACTGTCTTTTGACACTGCCAAAACCAGCTGACTATCACTGCACTCTCAACAACCATGCCAACACTGGGCAAGTTCTCCTCTGCTAAGGCTCGTTTACTTTGTAATTTTTAAGTGTGTGGATGTTTCATTTTGTTGTGTTTTTTTTTTTTTGCTGATTACTTGCATGTGATTTTGTTCCAGACCATGACTACTCCATTTGCTAAAGCTTTAAGTTACTAAAAAAAAATAATAATTGTGGGTTAATCCAGGTTAGTGGCAGCTCAGGCACATTCTGTGCACAGCCCTTATCTGGAGATGGGAGGGGAGTGAAGTCCAAGAACTGAGCTGGAAGATGTGGTTCTGGAAGAAGGTGTTCTCATTTCTTCTGCCATCTGTCTTTGGTAATGGGTTACTAAAAATTATTATTAGTCTAGCAGCATCCGAAGGGTGAAATGGTATTTAAAAAAACAAACCCAAGACAAACCCCAAGCCAACCAAACAAAAACCAAAGCCAAAGGTAAACCCCACCACAGCAAACCCTTCAATATTTACCCGTAGTGAAGCGAGACAGAGGAAGCTGTGGGAATGAGTTCACATTTGCACAGCTGAACTGGTGTCAGGCTGAAATTAGCAGCTCACTGTCCTCATTTCCAAAACTGTCTTGAGGGTGTTTGGCTGAATTCAAGGGTGCAATCTGAGCCATCTGAATCTCAGTTTCCTACTTAGAGTGTGAGTTGCTAAGTCCTGTTTTTCTTGATTCTTTTCTCTACAACAATTTATTCTTTTGTCCATAACAATTATATTTTATCTTTATTTACTTCAAGTTCTAAACAGCTGATGAAAGAGGCCACTCATAACTGAAAATTGTTCAGTGGTCTCATTGCTGACTGGGAAAACCACAGCATGTGGCTTTAAATTATCTGGCATTAATGTTACATGGGTAAGTCATTTGGCTTGGTAGCTGCCACAGATAAACCTGCAGAGAGCTTTATCTCCCTAGCCAAATTCTTTTTAGAGAGTATTAGGATCTTTGACAAATAGTGATAGAAGTTGTGACCTGCTGGGTTTCATACAGATGATTTCATACACCAGACTCATCCCTTAAGCCATTTTGTGTCTCCCTCCTGCTTCCAGCTAGACTTCCTTGTGATGATAGCATTGCTGGTGTCCAGCTATCAACTGCCTCTTGATACAACTTCTGATCCCTCTTCAGGGCCATCTTGCACCTTCCTTGTCTTCTGCTCCTTTTTCCCTTCCATTTTGAGAAACATGGGATCAAACTAGGCTGGCTTGTGAGTGGCTGGAGTTAGTGCTGCAGCCTTTTAACCTCTGCAAAACGCACAAGGAAGTTGTTAGCAAAAGAGATTGGTTGTTGTTTTTTTTTTCCCCTCATTATAACTTTTTTCTTTGGCAAGTATCATTAAGTAAGAACCACTGAATAAGAGAAGTGTGATCCTTTTCATCATCATGAAAATGCTCGGAGGGAGCAGTGAGAGGCAGAGTCCAGCAGGGGTGATGGAAAAGAGGGTCAGCAGTGAAGGACGGGGAAGGATGTTGCTGAAATTCCAGCCAGGTTCAGTATTTTTGTGTTGTGAAGCTGAGTCAAAGGCGATCGGATCTCTCTGTCGTTGGAAACTATTTGAGCAGGTCATTATGTTCTGTTAATTCTTTTTCAAAGAGATTTTTGTGTTGAAATTGTTGAAATTCCAGTATAATTTCACTCCAAGAGGAACACGCTGCACGCCTGTCAGGGGCATTGCGCTTGCGGGTGCTCTTCAAAGCAACCTGGATGAATGGGATGGATTTTATTTTTGGTGTTGTGCTTCAGATAACTTTTGGTATATCTTTTTGGTTTTATTTTGACTGTAACATTGGATTGGGGGAGCAAAACGTGCATGCAACTTCCCATCTTTTTAGAGCCATGTGTAAATAAGGAGTGAAACTTAAATGCACTAGGTAGGACTGTTAGCAGTTGCTTCCCCAGCTCTAATCTTTCCCTTATCTGTCACTAACTCCACTCACTGCTGCAACAGAGCTGTCATTGCACTGCCACAAAGTGCAGGCTCAGTCCTCTCAGGAGAATCAGGAGCATGACTCCCACTGCCTTAATTACACTGGGTAGCAAGCTCAGTCTTATTTAATTTTTATGTATATTTTATATGTACACTTGCACATACACACATCTAGGTATACAGAGTAAGACTTACATGGATGAATGGATGTATGCAAGTCTTGTATATACGTGTGTATGTATATTTTTATATACATATAACATGAGAGAGGGTAGTTTGGATTCTTCTCCCTGCAAAGCAGAAGTGTTGATGTCCTCAGTGGCAGGGTTAACTTGGCACAGGAGAGCTTGCAGAAGGTGGTTGTTAGAACAGCTTCCAAGAGTACACCGCGTTCTGCGTTCCTCCTCTGGCGCCGCTCCCGCAAATGCCGCCGATCTGCAGCTTGTCTGGTTGCTCTTCCCACTCGTTCATTGCTTCCAGCAGTGTCTCCTCCTTTGTCCTTTTTTAATACAAACAAATTAATGTTCCAGATTCCTCTGAACGGATGGCTGGAGGAAACACCTTGGAGATGAGCATCCTCTGTTTGCTGCTTTGGGTGCAAAGGGTTTGGGAGCAGCTCGTTTAAACCAGAAGTGTGTGGTTGCCCTTCATGTGACATTGATGATGTTTCATCGGTCTCTTCAGTTGCAGCAGCACCTCCTGTCCTAGTCCAGCAACACCACTGCTCTGAGCATCCACCTGTGTGTGGCTGGTTTGTGCTTGTGCTGCTGCTGTACTGGTGTGGCCATTAAGATACTGGTGTGTTACCTGGTACCTGTGCATCCGACCTGTTGCCCATCCCTTTCCTTGAGCCTCCTGAGCAGTTGTCAGTGTTGATATTTCTTCTTCTAATGCCTCCCTGGGTGCATCTGTGCTGCTTTGCACTGTGTGGTTCATCCTGTCCCTTATGTTTCCTGCTGCCTTGAGAGGGTCCTTCCCCAGTGCCTTTGGGTGAGCTGTCAGGTTTGTGTTTGGGATGGATATGTGAGGAGCGACTGAGGAGGCAGTTCTGCCAGAAGAACCCCTGAGCCATGTGTCTCTTCCATGGGGAGCTAGGGTGTCCATGCAGGGTGTGTGCCCCAGCACTGCTGCTGTGTGGGACATGACTGTCCAAAATCCTGCCCCCTGCACAGGGCAGTCTGTGCCCTCAGCATTGGTGCTGCTGGTGGAGGCTACATGTGTGTTGAAGGGAAGAAAATGCCTTTTTACTGTGTGGTGTGTTCTCAGATTTCTCACTTTGCTTTGTTAGGCGTGTCCTGGCCCACCTCCCATCGCACTTTTCGTAGGAGGGGGGTGTGTGTGTTGGGGGCTGCTGGCTCTTGCCAAAGCATCTTGAGTGAACACAAAAACTTGAAGTTACAACTATCAGGCTAATTGATGGTCGGTGATTGTGGCTTTTACGAGTGAGGATTTGGGAGATGAAGAGTTTAAGCTACCTAATTTGATAACCCTTGGAGTCCTAACCTGCTTTCCAGGGTCTCCTTATCCCCAGTACTTTCATTTCTGTGGCTGCTGGTCCTTCCTACTGCTTCATGCCCAGGGACTGGCAGTGCAAGGGCTGGAATGCAGGGCACCCGTGGTGTGGAAAGATTACTGCTTTTTGTGAGCTGGTAGCAAGGAAAAGATTTATATGAGAGAATTGAAGATCCTCATGTGGAATGCTAGCTTTAATGAAGAGAACAGAAAGCAGCATGTTCTGAGCTGGATGGGAAGGAAGAGCCCCAGGAGCGTATCCCTGTGCTGTGGCTGGAGGTTAGGGAGAATGGACCTGTGACCATAAAGATGATCCTGTTGATTTGCATCCCTGATTCAGACTGGACCTGTTTGTTATTGCACTGAAACTTGAACACTCATTTGGAAAGAAATAATCTACACAAGAAACTGTATTTTAAAATAACTGGTGTTTTACTATTTCCTGACGATCAGAAAAGTCACCTAATAATTTTGTTAGAGTGAGAAGCAATGTTTTATTGGGCCAGCAGGTAGACTAACAGAAACCAGCCCCAGGCTTGGTTAAGTCCTCCACGACATCTCCGAGATGCTAAGCGTGAGGACAGCTGTGGTTATGGCAGTGGGGCCATGCACACACTTCAGCAAATATTCCAGGTGATTTGTTGGATGCAGCTCAAAAAGAGATCTGGAGTGATTAGACCATCTTGCAGCAGACGATACATGCTACACTTTACTTTCCAACAGTGTAATTTGGAAAGCTGTAAGAAGAACTGTCAGGGATGAGTGTTGAAAACGAAGTCAGAGGAGGTCATGAGAACACAAATTGCTCTTTCCCCCCCTTTTAAAAGATTTACAGTAACACTTTTTCTTTGTAAAGAACTTGTTAGCCGGGGTTGTGAATCATGTGCATGGTAAATGGTGGATGCATTGTGCATGTTTTTGTCATTATTTAATATTGTACTTGGAGGAGATCTGAGAAACCTAGCTGTCAGAATGAACTGGAACAGTGAAAAGAGCACAAGTCTATTCATAATTGGATTTTTTCTTTTTGTTAATATTAGGGATAACAGAACTGCAACAGGGCAGGAGGGACCATCACCTATGGTTAATGATTAACCACAAGAACCACAGAGGATATCACACTTTAAATTGATATGTGCTCCTGGATAATTATTAATAGCATTAGAGGCATTGCTCCATGCAGCTTTTGGAGGAAAGGGAAGTGAAGGCAATGATGGACAGACAGATTCTTTGGGATATGGTGGAGGCAGAGAGGAGATATTGATGCATGCTGCCAAGGGGTGGAGCTCTGGGACAGGTGAGCAATGAACAGAACATTTTGCAGTTTTGCATACCTTCTAAAATAAGGTGCAGCACTTGGATTCCAGAGAGATGGATTTCAAAGTGGAAATAGCACTGTAATGTAGGTTTGCCAAGTCTACAACAGGAGGGAGAAGTGAACAACACCAGGTAGTAAGATGGCAAAGAGAAGACTTGCCAGTCCAGGTAGAGCAGAAGAACTGGTGGGATCACACCTCAGTGAACTCCAGGAAAACTGGAGGATTGTTTGAGAGAGAGAGAAAGGAGGAGCAAGGATGGCATATGGGTGAATTAAAAATTGAAAGAGAAGACCAGAAATGGGCGGTGAGGCTTGTTTGGAGGCTTGTTACTGAGGAGAAGGAATGGATGTTATGGGAGATGAACCAGAGATGTACCATTGCCTCAAGCGAAATATATCATGTTAACCTGAATTTGAAAAGAAGTGGGAAAGAGTCCACTGGTTCTTTCTTGCACTGGAGGAAATGCTGTAGCTGTGTTCTTGCTGGCATGGCTGAGTGATGACAGTGGTAGCCTGGGAAGGAGCTCCAAAAAGAGCCTTTGTTGGTTATATATATATATATACAAACAGATACCCCCTCACCCCTTTAAGGGAGAAGCTGCTCTCTGAGCATTCACACACCTCTAGTGTTTTCCAACACCCTCAGTTGGGTTAAATGAGATTTGGAGGTTACTGTGGAGGTGTCTTTGTGTTGCTTGCTGCAGCCGTGATGGGTGATCAAAATGTTCTTTTTTTTTTTTATAACCAAGGAGATAATTTTATGAGTTGATCTTCTGAGGGCAGGTGGATTTTATGCTAGAGCTAGATCTAAGTCTTGGACTATTTACAAACCTGGAAGAATAGGAAAACCTGTTCAAAAGCTTCACTGGACAAGGAGCTCAAGCATTTGAATGTGTTTTAAGATTAAAATGGTTATAAGTACTCAGGTTGCATGAAACTTTTTTTTCTAAGCAAGAAGAAAAAAAAACCCTGAATAGATGACATCTCAAACCATTTATTAAGGATAAATACGAAGAAGAAAAGTATAATTTAGAGGGGAGAACTATGACTCAGTGTTAGAATATGTTTATAATTTCAAAAAAAAAAGTGAGAATAGCCAAATACATTTGATTTGGCAGATTCCCAGGTGCAGAAAATCTAAAAGTAGTGCAAAGAATGCTTTTTAACCACAGGGTGTGAAGAGGAGAGAGGTGAGGATGTAGTGAAGATTGAGAATAATCCTACCCGTGGACCAAATGTTCAGTGAGGACCCTCTCACATTCACTAAAGAGAAAGTATTTAATGAATAGTTTGGGAGAACTAATGAAAATAGTGGTTGGGAACTAAGATATTATCCAAGGGGAAAGCAAAATTTGAACTTGTTGTACAGTGTCTGGGGCCTGGATGTTTTCCATGCTAGGATAGCTGGGTGTATTTGCATGAAAATAGATGGCAAGGCTTCTATGGTATCTGTGTGCAAGGGTAGGAAAAGACCCAGTTTCTGTTTGGAATCACATGTAACAAATTGCCTGCAATCCTGGGGGTCTTTAACACTGGTGGTGTTGCAGGTGCCACATGCTAAGGAGATTTGAAGGGCTCCTTGTGAAGGAGGTTTGAAAAAGGTCTCCATCTCCCCTTTGATCTGCCTAGGGAATGATTGGGAAAGACCAAGTCATGATTTGGAGGAAAAAAAAATAAAAATCCCTGAGGCTTTGTTTTAAAGTTAAAATTTAATTCCCTTTTTTACAGATCTCATTTTTTCTGAAAGACTCATGAGCCCTTTGGAGCACAGTTAATTTCATGCACTCATATATCACAGAGAGAGTGGAAAAGGATGTTAGACAGTTTGAGTGTTTTTCTTCTTTATAGAAATTAACCTCAATTGGGTGATGACTGGCTGAGAGGAAAGGTTTTATTTTAACAATTGAAGCCCTTAACCTGCTTTCACGATAAGGAAACTAAATTACAGAGCCAAGAACTGTGATAAAAAGCTGGTAATATGGGAGCAGGATAAACCACAAGACCCATATCGGGAACCTAGAGGGGACTTGGTTCTCTGTGAATGTGTGTACAGACATGGCATGAGCTTTTCTCCCCTGCTGTATAGTTTAAAATTGATCACATGACAAAATATTCCTGGCATCCGAGCAAAAAAACCAAAGCCTGGGTCTCACTGAATGCAGTTAATTTAAATTTCCTTGTGCAGTTTTTCATGCAGAGCAGTCGGTGTTGAGGAAACTCTTCTGTGCCAGCTAGAGTTAATATCAGCAGGCTGATCTCAGCTTTCTGGACTAATTGCAAGTTTTGGGATCTAGATGTTCTGGCTGGCTGAGTTCTCTGTTTTATGCACATGTAGTCTTCCAGGAAAGCACTCTTGTTAGAAGTGGGGTCACAGAGTTGCATGTTTTAGGTTAGTTTTGTGGTGCTGTGGGCAGCAGTAACATGCCTGGGCACCTGGCACAGCTGAGCTGCTCTGTGGGGCACCCTCTACATTCCATTAACTGTCTGTGTATCTGAGCCCCGAGTTCTGTTATGAAAACATTGCTGGTGGTGGCATTGGCTGTAAGCATAAGCTTTGGAACAGCTTCTGAAAAAAAAAATAGATCCAAAAAGCAAATAAATAAACCAACCTTGACCCCCCCAAAAAAAACCCCACCAATAAAGCAAACAATTATAAGCTGATACTGTATCTGTTTCTTTCTCTGCTGGAAAACTTAAAATGAAAATAATAGAATCTGCTGAGTTGGAAGGGACCCATCAGGATCATGGAGTCCAACTCCTGTCCCTGTGTAGGGCACCCCAAGAATCACACCATGTACCTCAGAGCATCATCCAAATGCTTCTTGAACTCAGGCAGGTTTGGTGCTGTGACCACTTCCCTGGGGAGCTTGTTCCAGTGCTGGACACCCTCTGGGTGAAGAACCTTTTCCTGATATCCAACCTAAACCTGCCCTGCCTGCCCTGCTTCAGCTTCCTGCCACTTCCCCCAGTCCTGTCACTGGTCACAGGAGGGAAGAGATCAGGACCTGCCTCATCTCTTTCCCTCGTGAGGAAGCCACAGACTGCAATGAGGTCACCCCTCAGCCTCCTCTTCTCCAAGCTGAATGATCCAAGTGACTTTCTGTGTCCATGAATTGCAATTACAGGGAGGATTTTTTGCGTGTTAAGCTTAGTAACCGTTTTTTTCCCAAAATGCCTGATTGATGGATTTTTAACCCCAGTAACCATTGCCTGTTGCCCAAGCTTGCCAAGCCACTCTGTTCCTAAGCAATTACCTGGTGGAGCTCACGCCTGGGCTCCTGGTGGCACCATCTCTCTGGCAGGTTCACTCATTAAGCCTGTGAAGATATTTCCCCAGGGAATTTGATTTCTGCATTTTGAAACAGACTCGGGGCTGGGCTCTGAGATGGTGGGGTTGGGGATTGGGGGAACTGCTGCTTTGTGCAGAGGAGGCTTTTAAAACCTGCTTTTGTTCATATCGTGTCAGGTTCTCCCCATACAGGAGAACATCTCTGTATTAATTTTCATTGTGTGATAGTTTTCTTCTTTAAATTTATCCTCTCAAAAAAAGGGATGTTTCCAGGTGAAATAATTGGGCACTGTTAGGTGGGTGTGCACTGACACACTTTCCTGTTCATATGGCACAGATACAGGAGTTAAAAAAAAACAACCCAAACAAACAAAAAAACACAACAAAAAAGCAAAGCTCCCTTCTGGCCAAAATGTGCTGATCTGCTCCTCATCCCCTTCTTGAGTCTTTAGGAAGTCTTGATGATTTCAAGGCTGCTGGTATTCTGCTTCTGAGAGGAAAATGAAAGTATTTTGGGATGGGGAAAAAAGAAAGGCAGAGCAGTAGAGCAGTGGGTTTTCTTATTTCTCTGAGATGGCTTTAACACCATTTAAAGCGATGGATTAAAAGACAGAAATGTTGTGAGAAGTGAGTGTACTGTGTGCCTCTGGCTGCTGTCCTGGCAAGGCCTAAGAGCTGTTCCTCTCCTCTGGAGAGGCAGCGTGTGGGACAGCTTGCAGAAGCTCACCCAGAACGTTCCCACCATCTCTCAGGTGCTATGGGTTCTAGTTCTGCCACTGTCCGACGGGGGAGCATGTGCCAAGAGTTGGTGGTGGATATGGCAGAGCTAGGGTAGTGGTTGGACTTGATGATCTTGAAGGTCTTTTCCAGCCAGAGTGATGATACTAATTTGGGATTAGGTGGATGCAGCTGGATGTGCCTTAAGGAAAGCACCTCTGGCAGCGCCCTTGGGAGGTATTTTATTTTGGATGTGTGCGAGCGACAGTTGTGACAGGCTGGTTCTTGGGGATTGTCCTGTTTCTTCATCCTGACGTTTGATTTCTGCATCACGTTGAGTCCTTTCTCATGTTCTGGCTCTGTGCTCTTTCAGGTAGAGGCCCTGACCCATCAGCCTCGAGCCACAACCGTACACGCGGTCAGAGATTCCGAACTTGCCAAACTCCCCGAGGGAGCACTGACATCTATCAAACGCAAATTCCCCCAGGTGAGAACATCAAAAGTATTTTCTGTCTATCTCAGAAGATTTCTGTGGAGCTAAAACTCTCCGTTACCACCAGGTCCTCTGGGTTTTTGTGTGATGGATGCCTACTGAGGAAATGCTTTGTTGTCTTTGCCTGCCTGATCTGATCTAGACCAGACTTCACCACAGTCTCTTTCTTTCATCTTCTATTCAATTCCAGCACGTTTTTTTGCAGGACTGTTTTGTATCCCTGAAAGATATTAATGCTAAATGCAGGACCTGCATATTTAGCAAAGTGGAAATCACTTAGTGCTATTGATAGTAAATGAAAGCCTGACTTCTAAAATCACTTTAAAATGTTGTGTGTTTGTCTTGCTCACTGAGACTCAAAGTCAACTTTTGGTTATAGGTACTTTTATTTCCAGAGCATTGATAGTTGGGGGGTTGTTTTAATCTTCTTTGCATTTTGGGCTGTCACTCCTCATTCTGCAGCTGCCAGATCTGTCTGTGTCCTGAAGATTGTGATTGCTCCCTTTGAATCCATCAACTCATCTATCTTCTTTAATTCACTTGACATTATACCTCTCTCCTGCAAATCTGGAGACTGACGGACTGGAAATTTAATTCTTTTGTCCCTAAGTGTATCAGGGACATTATACTAAGCACTAAATCATTGCACTAGCCTTAGAGGCAATCCTTTAATGTTATTACTTCAAATTATTTCTGATTTTTCTTATTGCTGTCTTTAAGGGATATACTTACTGTACCAGATTTCTTTAAAAAACCCTGCAAAAATAATAAACCTAATAAAAATACTTGTGTTCTTTTGCTTTCCTAGGAGCCATAATAATGTTTATGATTTATTTATTTTTAGCTATAAAATATAAAGCCTGTATTAATGCATTCTCATGTTACAGCAATTGGGGGGGGTTTTGTCTGTGTTATTGCTAGCAGAATTTTGCAGTTGCAGTTGGTGTTCAGAAGTTACAGCAATGAAAAATAATCTTCTTGGGTTCCCTGTAAGCATTGTTTCTGCTGAAGTGTTTTGGAACTTCTGTTGTGGGTTCCTAAGGCACTCCTGCTCTTGAATATTCCTCTGAATTCTGTTCTCTGTTTAATGGAACAGAATTCCTGCCCAGGTGTATGAACTGGTAGAAACATGGTACCTGTGTACCCAAGGAGCCACCAGCTGGGCACTGACAGCACCACCTCCTGTCTCCAGTTGCCCTTTTCAGATCACCTCCTCCTGACTGATCAAGAACTGAGGAGTGAGCTGGGTGGAATTTAAAACCACCTTTCTCCTTACAGAGTGGAAGCTTTTAAATGTTACTAGTAAGCATTTAAACTGTATTTTACTAGCAAGCACTAAACATGTAATATTTATTGCAGTATCTTCCAGTATATATATTATTCCACTATATAATATTCCAGTGTCTGAAGAGGGCCTAGAGGAAAGTTGGGGAGGGACTTTTTACCAGGGTGTGTAGTGATAGGAGGAGGGGTAATGGTTTAAAACTGGAAGAGGGGAGATTAGGTGAGACATTAGGAAGAAATTCTTTAGTGTGAGGGTGGTGAGACACTGGCCCAGGTTGCCCAGAGAAGCTGTGGCTGCCCCATCCCTGGAAGTGTTGAAGGGCAGGTTGGATGGGGCTTGGAGCAACCTGGTCTGGTGGGAGGTGTCCCTGTCCGTGCAGGAGGGGTGGAACCTGATGATCTTCTAGGTCCCTTCCAGCCCAAACCATTCTATGATTTAGTAATGCCTCGAGTTGGGTCTGCTCAAAGCCTGTGCTCTAATTCTGCCTTTTTGTCTGGGGCAAGAATTGATTTCAGTGTCTCTTTTCTCTCTCTTTCCTTCTCCTATTCTCTCAGTTGGCAGAAATGTTTTCCCCTAAAAAGTGCTCTCTGTGGAGATGCAAATCTTAATGCTTTGCAGTTCAGGTTGGGCTGGAGTGTTACATTTAGAGTACAACTCAAAACATTTATCTGTAATAGAATCCACATATCTTCCCATGTCTGAAGAGTGCAGCCTGTCCCCCTCAAATCCTGGAGCTTTTTGAATATGGAATTAGTTTTCTCTAAACTTGCATAGTTTGGCTAATTAGTTACAATGAAACAAAATGCTAAAATAGATTTTTTTTTTTAGGAGATGTGCTGCAAAAAAGGTTGTTAGAGAGACACATTCTTGCTGCTGCTTGAGATCTCCAGATTCTAAATAGATGTTAAACTGGTGTCAAAAATGTGACAGCTTACATTTTTACTATTGGATTATTTTAGAACAAGCATTAGAGGTAGAGGTGTGTAAGGTAGATTTGAAATAGATGATTTATGCAGTTAATGCCTTCAGACTGTCTTAAGAACCTAATACACACTATTCTTTATATGATCTCAAAGTTCTTGTGACTTCTCTTTGTCTGTCATGTCCATCAGATAAAAGAGGGAGAGGATAGAAATGGGAGGGAATTAAAGTGATGGAGGAAAACAAAAGGGTAGAAAGTTTGAAGTCAAGTAGCAAGTACAAATTCAACTTTAAAGGACTATGCTGGAGAGAAGGTTTTGAGCTGGAAACTAATAAGTTGCATACAGGGAAAGGGGGCTGGGTGGCTGTTTCTTGGAAAAAGAATCCAGGCACTAGAGGATCAAAAGCTGACCATGCCTGAACAATGTCATGCAGCTGTGGAAAAAAATAACTATGTTAACAAAATGCTTTTTAGAGTGAAGAGATCCTTGTGTGTTTAGAATCTTAGGATCCCAGACTGGTTTGGCTTGGAAGGGACCTTAAAAATCATTCAGTCCCACCCCCTGCCATGGGCAGGGACACCTCCCACTAGACCAGGTTGCTCCAAGCCCCATCCAACCTGCCCTTGAACACTTCCAGGGATGGGGCAGCCAGAGCTTCTTTCACAGGAAAGAATTCCTCCCTAATGTCTAACCCAAATCTCCTCTCTTCCAGTTTAAAGCTGTTCCCCCTTGTCCTGGCACTACATGCCCTTAGAAAAGGAGAATCTTCCTGATGTTGCAAAAGCTTCAGTACCAGCCTGTCACAGCACATTTGAAGGAGGAGACAGACCAAATAAAAAGAGTCTAGAGGACAAAAAGGAGGCTAACTGGTGTCTATAAATATTAACCTATAAAGGCAAAAAGCACTAAAAGGCTAAGTGAAGACACAGTAGCTATTTTCAAATGCATGGTCTTGTCTTCTGATGAAAAGGGCATAAGCTGCTTGCCATATTGGGTAAAACATGTGGTCCTGTACTGAAAGTGCAGCAGCTGGATAGTAAGAAAAAGCTGATTCTGCTCCCTAGAAAGGCTAACAGATTTTTACTTGCTTTTATAACCTCTTAAAATTATGTTTGAGGTGGTGCTGATCAGAGGGATGGGCCAAATGAATTCTCTCTCTCTTCTGTTTTCTCTCCTGTTATTCTAGTAGAGTGATTTAGACACAGGATTTGTGATGTTTTCCCCATCCAAGCAGAAGTAATGATGAAGGGATGGCAGGTGCAGTAGTTCTGAAATAACTGACCAGGTAGCAAGAGCTAGCTTGTGACCCAGCAGTGTGTGTGTGTGTGGGATTCCCTTCTTTGTCCTCTGCAAAGCAGAAAACCATCTTTTAGACAAAAGAAGCAACTCTGCCTCCATCAAACTCATGCTCCTCTGCTGACTGGGGAGGTTAAGTTATGTGGGTCTTGCTTGATGGAGTAGGGATCAAACATTGGTGCTTATCCCCTGAAGAGGAATCCCACACCAGCGAGAATTGCTTTTGTTTTGGTGTCCATCCTGGAAGCCCCTGTAGAGCCAAAATATTTTAACAGCCAAGAATGGGACAGTTCCTGAGACTGAATTACCCTTTCCATTAGTTAGCCTTGAGCTTTACTTTTTCCTGTAAAGGGTGAAGAACCCTTCAATTCTAGGAGTTAGTGGAGGAACTTCGTCCTGCATATTTTTCACCAGTCATGACGTGTTTGTAGATCCAGAAAAGGATCCAACTCTTACCTGATGGGTAAGAAAATTGTAAATATGGGTGGTGCTTCTCAATGAGAACACTGACAGATGAGGGGAATCAGGCCTTTCTGTCCATACAGTAATTCAGGTTCCTCGAGCTGTGATGTACAATCTGGGAAAACTACACAGCTGATTCTTGGGGAAGCACCATATGCTTGCCCTCTTTGTCTTCTCCCATGGGCATCTGCTTTGGTCCTGTTAGAGACAGGTCTCTGGAATCCTTGGTGTGACCCACTGTAGCTGCTGTTACTCCAGGGGATGAAGCAGATGGGTGAGCATGGGCAGTGTCATCTCAGTTATAAGTAACAGCCACAATTTCAGATTATGTTCCCAGAAATGACAGATGTTGACTTCTAGATCCTGCTCAGTCTGTGGAAGACAAATCTACATCTTCTAGCTTCTTGGGAAAACATCCCAACCTTGAGTCACTCTGGATGTGGCATTCTGGACATTCCCAATTAAAGGTGATCCACAGTGCAAAACTTCTCCTGTGTTTTCCTGGGACCCCTGCCTGAGGGCCACAGCTCTCCAGCACAGCACCAGGGCACTCAGCCAGCCAGAGCATCTGCTCCTCTGACAGCCTCAGTGCTGGCTTCTGGTGCTGCTTGAAGCTTTTCAGACTTGCAGGAGTGCAAGAGAATTGATTCTTTCTATTTTCATCACTGCCTTCAGTCCTGAAAAGTAGGACAGAGAATCAGCTCACGAGTTTTGGCACCGCAAAGCGGTTTCGAAGCAGTAGCAAGAGCCCAGAATTTGTGAACAGGCTACAGAGATGTTCTAACATCAGTCCATAACTTGGATTGCATTTCATAGATTATCTTTGCCTCTGCTGAGCTGAGACTGTTTTTATAATTCTAACTTGAAATTTAGACCTGCTGCAGCTGATGAAGTTGCCTAGGAGCTGTGGAGGGTTCATCGTGAGACAACCTTTTGCATGCTAGAAAATAGAGTTTTTCTGCATTTTTCTTTTAATTCTCCAAGTTTGCCCTCGGGGTTTAAATGTATTCAGAACCCATCAGCCATCTTGAACAGGGAGTCTTGCTGTCTTTGTATGTGTATTTTAACCAGAGCTTTTCTGAAGTGGCTGGAGCCTTCCCCAGGGTTATCTGCCTCCCAAGCAAGCTCCGTAACGTGCCCTCTTTTCAAAACGCCTCCCTCAGGCGTTTGTATATTGTGTGTGTCACGTTATTTAAGCTTGATGTGGCACTGTGCAGTGGGTCAGGAGAGGCCATGCTTCTAGATTTTTCTGTATTAGTTCTCATGGCCCATTAAAATAAGTTTTCCTGGACTGCAGGAGAAACGGATGTGAAAAGGAGAGAAGCAAAACGTTCAGCAGAAGCGTGATCGCCAACTGTAGCTGTAGCTGCCCAGTATGAGGCAGGAGCGAGTGCTTAGTCATAGCAGTGATGCGAGACTGACATTTTTCTTCAAGACACAATTGATCACAAGTGTTAGAAGCACAAACAGCCACAGGATAAAGCTCCAGTTCCTCTGTGTGCTGTCATGGCATTTGTAAAGGTGCCAGGAGTTGTTGCATTTAAGATTTGCTTTGTCACAGCGGTTCTCAAACCGTTGGAAGTTTTAATTGGAGACCGCTTGCTAAGCTCCCTGACTCTTTGAGAAGCAGAGTGTTTTATCTGCTCTGGGGCCATGTAAAGCTTCAGTAACACCATGAGTTTATTCAAGTTGATAATCTAACTTACCTCTCCTCCTCCCTTGTCTCTCAAAATAACCCTTAAGAAAGCTGGTAGTCAATAACCTCGGCTCCTGGGAAGAGCTCCGCAGAAATGAACCTGCTGTCGTGTGAATCTGTAGAGATAAAATGGCTGTTATTACAATTTTACCCCAGTTGCCTTCCCTTTGTAGAATAGAAAACCTTGGCAGACCTGTTTCCACGATAGCTTATTCACAGTGGTTCTCTGTGTGGTAGAAAGCCCTTTGTGTGTCCTTAAACTGAATTCCAGATGTATGTGAAGGTCTGTAATACCCTGCTGTGAAGGCACTAATAAATTGTTATTTAACATATTTAATTTCAAGGTGGGCTTTTGACTGATGTGACGTTTTAAAGGCTTAACTGTCAAGTATCTTATTTTTAAACTTCAAAGTCACTGGAGAAAGTCCTTAGCTCACCTGCAAGCCATCTTGTCCACTGCCAGAGTGCTGGGCTTTTGGGTCGGGGTGGTGGTAGAGGATCCACTGGAGAGGGTCAGAACAGCCTTGGAAGGAAAACCACAGTCAGACTTGTAGGGCTGTGTGTCTGTCAGTTGAACAGGATCCAAACTGGCATGCCAGGCTTGCTCCCTGCCTGCTTTAGCCAAGGCTGGTTTCCTCAACCAGGGATGTGCAAGAAGACACCACTGCCAGGGCATGGCACTGCCCTTTCTGGGGACTGGCCCTGGGCTTTCTTGCACAGGTCCTTTGTTGCTGAATTTAAAATAACACACGATTAACCCTGAGCAGGGAGCAGAGTTGGTGAATGTATTGTTTCTTTTTTGTTCTTACAGTTCTCCTTTTCTGGTAAAGATGGATTTGTACCACACTGTACCTTTTACATCAGTTACTTGTTAGTGTGAATTCAGATATTGGTGTAGATAATGTGGAATTTTCACTTTATTTCTTTAAATCAGCTTTGTTGAAAGTTAGCTTAGATGGGAAAAGCTCTGTTTGGTACCATCATTATTTATTAGCAAATAGTCACTTTGCCAGGCAATCCATGCTCTTCATAGAATGAAATAAATATCCACAGGAGAGTATTTTACAACTAAATTCTCGTGAAAATCACAATCAAAAGGGCTTATTGTAAAACAGCTCTGAAGTGTCACAGCTGAACAGGAACAAAAGCCTTGGCAGATTAGGTAGGGGTGGATAATAGGTTGAAATACTTGAAAGGATTATAGGAGGCACAACACTGCAGAGTGACCTTAACCACTTGGTGTGGGAATTACAGTGGCCTGTGTGTCTCAGGGTAGCACCTGAGACCTGGAATGGATGGAGCGATGAGCTGTGTGTGCACCAGGGCAGGGGATGCAGAGCTGGAATTCTGCCTGGCCCCGTCACCAAAGGATGCTGGTTTAGAGATGGAAATCAGTCCTCCTGAAGTAGGCAAGCACAGTCAGTCCCCCTGAGAATGGGAAGTTTAGTCCTGGCCCTGCAATGCAGAGGCTGCAGGTCTGTTGAGTAATTTAATGTTAGTTAAGCAGAGGGAAGGAGAATTAATGGTTTCCCAGAGCCTGCTCTGTAGCAGGTGCAGAATCAGAGGTTCATGTTCAATATGAGGGAGCTGGAAAGATTGGAGGGAGCTAAGAGAGCTTGAGTGGGTCTTAGAGGGATGGAGCTGATTCAGAAACTGGCAATGTGTTTCTAGGCAGAAGAGTGGGTAAGTGGCAGGTGGGGTCAGAGAGGTGGAATTGTGCTGAGGAAGGTGCTCTCTAACACCATTTGAGAAAGAGACTCTTTATCCCATTTTGCCCTGCACAAAAGTGTTCTGGTGAGTTAATCTGAAAAGGTGAGTAGATGGAAGGAGGAGCAATGATACTTTATTTCCCTTGCAAGATGTGTCTTGACTGAATGTCCTGCTCTAGGACAGGTTTCAGGAATTTACAGTGGCAGTAGTGTCTGGGAGAGCAGGAGAGGTTTGGAGGCATTTGGAGAAGGGTGCTGATGCACCTTTAATCTTGAGTAGCTTTTTAAACTGGAGAAGTACTTGGTATTTTAACCCTGTAAGGTTGGCTTTCTTTTGCATAAGCTCAGGAGAGTGAGTTTGCTTTGGGTTGGTTGGTTTGTTGTCTGTTTTTGTTGGTTTTTTTTGGAAAGTTGACCTATTTGTCTATACAACCCAGGCAGGCTCACAGCTCCAGAGCCCAAACTGGCGCTGCAAGCCCCTGTGGGTGTATATTTGAGTCTCTGTCAAAGCTTTGTGACCTCTGAGTCATTTCACAGCTTGAGATGGGAGCAGCAGGTAGGACAGTGCTGTCCGTGTCACAGGGATGAGTGTGACCTGTGCTGTGGCAGTTCAGTGGCACCACTCGGGTCACACCTTGCCTGTGCCAGAGGTGCCCAACCCATGACTCTGCTTCTCGTTATGGGTTGCAGTGATTAACTGAGCAGGATCCACTCACTACTAGTGCAGCTTCTCATCATGAAGAATGATAAAGTCAGCTTCCTCACAAACTGAAACAAGTTTGGCTCTTTCCCTAGCACAAGAGGTCCAAAAGTTGCTTTTACTTTGCAGGCAATTAATGATTCTTGCCTAATTTAGAAACCTCCTGGTGTTCTTGGGTGAGTCTGGATTCCGACTCGCTGCCTTTTTGCAGTGCAGATTTTTCTTCAAACCTGAAACCCAAAGCGGTGGGTTCTGTGCCAGCAGGTTGGGCTGTGACCAGGTGTCTGTGGAGCAGGGGGTGTTTGCAGGGATGGTTGGGTGAGTGCTGGAAGAGGCTGTACAATCCAGGCTGCGCCGTAGGGTTGAGCGCTCCAGACGCTTCCGACTGTGCTGTGAGGGCTGTCTAGCCCTGGGTGACAGTGACAGTGTGGAAATGAGACAATTTGGTGTGTCCAGATGTCTGGGAAGTGCTCTGTGCTCTGCTGGCACCACGCTTGGGAAAGACTTGGCATTTGCATGGGAGGGGGGGTAGAATTCTTGCCTGTTCTTGGAAAACCAGTGCCGGGTTGGTCCCTGGCCCAGCTGTGCCCGGGGCTGTAATGGCACTCTGCACCTCCAGGGCATTGGAAACGCTGGGTTTCTTGCAGGTCAGTGTGGTTTTCCAAGCAGTGCTGCCCGAGTTCCTGCCTTCTCCCTCTGCCCAAATCCTCACTGCCGATTCCCAGAGCTTTTCCAGCAAAATTCAGTTCGATAGGTAGGGTGGGAATAAGTGATGCTGAATAAGTGCTCAGCTGTCTGCACCGAGGTACTTGCCTTTCTCCTGCCTCCGTCACCTCCATGCACAGTTGGAATAACTGTCTCCCTTCAGTCCCTGTCTGAGACCTGCCTGCCCAAAGGTGAATTTCTGCTTGCTTCTTCCTCCTCCCCTCCCCAAGCTAAGCCAGGCCCCTCCATCCCACCCCACGTCCTCTCCTGGATCCCCTGGATTCCTTTTCATAGTCCCTTGGGCTGTTCTGCTCCTTCTTCTTGTGCCATATTACTTTGGGGGGTAGAACAGAGGGGTTTGGAAACCTGAAGGGTGATATTTTTGTTGTTTTTTTTGTTCTCCTCAGTTGTACTGAATTTGGTGAGAGCTGCTCTGGCTGCCCTGCAGAGTGACGGGTGTAGGTGGACCACTGAAGGCTGGGTCTGTTGTTAGTGAAGAGATGTCATTTATCTTGACTTCTCCCTCAGGCAGGTGGAGAAGGCTCTTTTAAAGGAAAACATTGCCTTTTTGTGAAAGAAAATTCTTTGTATGTAATATGAAACTCCAAGGAAATTTCAGGCCAGTTCTTAGCTCCGATCTCAAATTGATGTTCCTTCGACGTTGCCATGACTGCGGCACAGTGACTCACCCTGTTGTGGTTAGCAATTTGCTTGTCTTACAAAGTCACTGGGGAAATAATTTTTCCATATCTATACGTACCAAGGCTGTAAGGTTTGCTCTAGCAAACAAGGCAAATAATATTTCCTGGTAATAGGACCAGCCAACTGGAAAATGAGACCAATCCATTCTATTCTTAGTTCTGTCATTAACCTTGGACTTTTTTATTTTACCTTAGCTGGAGCTCTCCGTAGCTGTCTGTAAAGCAGAAAAAGTTATAAATCAGGAGATGGTTTTAGTAAGTAATTCAAATTTTGACATTTGAAGTGGTTCAGAAGTGTAAAATGTTCATAACACCTACCAGAACTGCTTAAGGAAAGTCCTGGTGTGCAGATCCAGGTGAGTGCACGTGAGCTGGGTATAGTGAACGCTCTTGAGGGGCAGATTATCTCCTGTAGTGCCACGGTTTGACTCAGGATTGCCAATTAAACCACAAACAACAATGCTCTTGATCCTCTCCCCCTCCCACCCAGGTAGGGAAGGAGAGAGGGAATTAGGAGAGAGACTTTGCTGGATTGAAAACTAAACTAGACAGCTTTAATTATATGTACAATTATATACAAGTATGTTCAGGAATGTGCAAAAGCCTCTTGCCTCCCCCCACCCCCAGCAGCTTCCCCGGCATCTCCTGAGCTGTGAGCAGTCCTGAAATGTCCCAGCCCACAGGCAGGAGATAAGGCAGAGCAGACAGGGGCTGGGGTATGAGGGTGATGAGGTCAGAGCCTGGGGTTGATGGTGATGGATGGATGGAGTCCTCCCCGGATACCGGCCACGGACAGATGAGAAGGGAAGAAGAAGCAGGAAGGAAGTTGTCTTCTGTGATCTCTGACCTTCCCCAGAGCTTATGTAGATATGTGGAATGGAATCCCTTTGGTCAGTTCTGCTGTCTGTCTAGTCCAGCCCCCCTACGGGGGGGGTCACAGATACAATTCTCCTGCCCCAGTAACATCTGCAGTGGCAGATTTGCTGAGTAGAACAAACTGACCTTCATGTCTAGCAGAAACATCAACATTCCAGTGTTATCAGCCCACTGGCTGGAACACATGCTGCTAGTTAAAAGAGAGCTTACTGAAGGAAAAAAAAAAAATCAGTAAAAGGAAAATTAGCTTCATCCTGGCTCAAACCAGGACACGTAGGAACAGCAATCAGTTGCATAATTTGTATCAAGAATTTCCTCTTCCCCTCCCTGCTCTCCATAGTTGGGGCAATTTTCCGCAGCTACGCCCAGCGCTGTTAATTGGGCACCAGCACTGCAGATCTTGGTGTTACTGAAGTGCTAATGAGTCGGCTGGGTGATCATCAGCTCTTGTTGTCTTTGGGATAAATGGCAGCGTTTTGGAGCCTGTTAGAAGTTCCAGGTGAGGAAGGAGGCTGGGAGCTGCTGTCGGGAGCTGCCCTTGTTCTTCCAGCGCTGTCAGCGACGTCGAAGCGGCTGTGGGCAGTTGTGTGCACTGCTGGTGCAAAGAAGGGAAAGGTCAAAGAAGTTGATCTTGGATCACTGAGGAGGTGGTTGATGTGGCATCTTTAAGAACTTGCAGTTCTGGCTATGGGACAGATATTGCTCAAATAACTGCTGAGCTCTTACTCCTCGCTCCACTCTAAGTGCCACCGCCGTGGAAGCACCAGTTTGCCCTTCTCCTTTCCTCCTCCAGAAGCCTAAAACACATTGGTGCTTATTACTACTGTGGAGTTTCATAGTCTAGGGCTATTAATTTTTTTTTTTTTTTTAAGCAGGATACATGGCAGGAGTCTGGTAGGCATGCCAACCTGCTTACATGGTCTTTCATTTGAAAGATGTATCCCAAAGTGTTTGTTCTTACAGGAAAAGTGTGTCTTTCCTTGTCCAAAACCCAACTTAGCCATTTGCTGCTTGTTTAGCTTGTTCAGAGTTTGGAGAACTTCTGTTGTGATTTTTAGGGTTTTTTATGTCATCTTGAATATTAGAGTTATTTTGACCTTGAATTATTTGTCTGGGGGAGAATATCTAAGGATTGCTCTATTAAGACTTAATGCATTAAGAATTATCTCTTTTCCTTTACAGAATAAATTATGCATTTTCCAAGTCTACCACTCCTTGGTATTGCAATTATTAGTCTTCTGCTACACCACTTGTTGTGAATTATTGATAGTTAACGGCAGAGAGAAGCTTGTCAGTTGTCAGATGTGCTTGGCTATTTGAATGTTGATTTATATTAATGTAAGTTCTGCTGAAAAAAAGCAGGGGGGGGGGAAAAAAAATCTGTCTCTTCCAAGGTACCAGATGAACATGATTTGAGGGGGAAAGCAATTTCTTTGATAGTTTGCTCTGGTTCTGTAGGAGCTTGGAGTGTATATTTCTCTGTTTTATTCAAGGTGTCTTAAATGGGCTTCTGTAGACATTGACTAATTACCCGGGGACTCAGGTGGAAGGAAGATTGTGGATGGAGATGGAGGATCTGTTTGAGAAGATTCTTGCTCCTTTGTGAGCTGCCAGTACCTGCAGAAGGTGGAGATGTGCAACAGCCACGGGGCAGGGAGGGTGACCTAGAGGTGCAGGTGCACTGCAGGGAGAAAAGAGGAGAACTGAAAATGCAGTTGGACATGGTTCCCAAAATAATTGGATTTCTGTTTGGTTTTGTTCACAAAGCACATTAAATGCTGCCTTTTCTGGTTGGGTTTTGTTTCCAGATTAAAGTGAAATAAGGTAACAGAAATCAAGACCAGTGATCAATGACCAGATGTTACAGCCAGGAAAGAAGCCATGGTTATAAAACCCTGTCAATGGGTGGTTCAACTTGAGATAACATCTGACCAAGTTTTGAAAGTATCTGTTTCAATGTGCTGGTTTTAGTACATTCTGCCTGAAATGTGTGTTTTTTTTCTTTTTTTTTTTTCTCTCCCATTGCCAGGTTGTGACTAGACTTATTCACTTGCTGGGTGAGAAGATTCTTGGCAGTCTTCAGCAGGGAGGTAAGACTCATTCCTGGACTGTTCCCATTGATGCTGCTGCTTCCTTGGAGCTGGATTTACATCCTTAAATCTGGAAACAGAAAGTACATACTTGAAAGGAGAATTTGCCACTAAATATTTTAGCTGTTGTCAGGAGTGAATGGTGATTTTATTATATGTATTTACATATATAATGTAGCATTTTGGTTTTTGGCAGAGCATAGTTAATTAAGTGTGGGAATGGGATGATTTGCAATGAATATAGAAAAGTATGGCTGTGGATATGCAGTCAAATTTCTTGCAAGAGAAGAGCTCCAAGGAAGCATTGGAAATAGCAGCTGTAATAGCCTTGAATGCTGAGTGGCATCTGCATGTGGATGGACTTAATGTGTCTGCATCTGCATTATCTTAATGAATTGGCTGAGAGGAAATGGTCTGCTATGGGTTGGTTGTTATGATTTGGGTATGTGGCAGAGGCCAAACAAAGTGTATTTACTGACTGAAGAGAGGAGGAGGAAATTTTCCAAATCTTTTTGAGCAGCTTTTAAAAGAAAACAGATGCACGTTAACTACTGAGCGTGGTGTGGGGCTCTTTGCTGTGTGGGTTGCTTGATTTTTTTGATTGTTTGGGCTGTTTAAATTACTTTTGTTGCTGTGTATGCAATATTCCAAGGAGACTTTGGAAATGAGGTAGCCAGCTCCCATGTTCTGGAGCAGGCTTGGGGAGGAAATCTCCAAGTCATAGAATCATAGGATCACAGGGGCTGGAAGGCACCTCTGAAGATCATTGAGTCCAGCCCCTCTGCTGCAGCAGGAACATCCAGGGCAGATCACACAGGAACACATCCAGACGGGTCCTGAAAGTCTCCAGAGAAGGAGACTCCACCACCTCTCTGGGCAGCCTGTCCCAGGGCTCTGTCACCCTCACAGTAAAGAAGTTCTTCCTCATGTTGAGGTGGAACTTCCTGTGTTGCTCAGCTGAGCTCACAGAGACTGAACAGAGACTGGCCCATTCCTGACACCCCCCTGCAGATATTTATAGACATTAATCAGGTCCCCTCTCAGTCTTCTCTTCTCAAGACTAAACAGCCTCAGGTCTCTCAGCCTTTCCTCGTATGACAGATGTTCCAGTCCCTTAATCATCCTTCTAGCCTCCATTGGACTCTTTCCAGCATATCCCTGTGCCTCTTGAACTGGGGAGCCCAGAACTGGACACAATACTCCAGATGTGGTGTTATGAGGGCAGAACAGAGGGGGAGGAGAACCTCCCTTGACCTGCTGGCCACACTGTTCTTAATACATCCCATGATACTATTGGCTCTCTTGACCACAAGGGCACATTGCTGCCCCATGGATAACTTGTTGTCCACCAGGACCCCAAGGCCTTCTCCATGGGGCTGCTTTCTAGCAGGTCCACCCCTAATCCGTATTGGTGCATGGTGTTTTTTCTCCCCAGTGCAAGACTCTACACTTATTCTTGTTGAACCTCATTAGGTTCCTCTTTGCCCAGCTCTCCAGTCTGTCTTTTCCATCCTCAGCTTTCTATGCACAGTCAGTTGTGTACGAGTTCCTAGTGAAAATTGTAGTGGGAGGTTTGTGCAAGCTGAGATGTCCTTGTGGCCTGGGACAGAGTCTGCACTGCTTGGGAAACAGAGCACTGTGTGGTCTGGAGAAAATGGGAGGAAAATTAGGGAGAGGAGTAGGAGTTCAATCAGAGAATTGCCATTGAAGTTCTGAGGAAGGAGGGACTGGGGGCGATGAATGACTTGAGCAGTGATGTGTAACTTGTTTGAACCTACAGATGTCTTCTTGAAGGTCTCCAAAAGAGTGACGAAACTTTTTAATGTTCTGTGCTGAGCTATTTTAGAGGACTTGAAATAAATAACTCAGTCGCTGAATATATTTGAAAAATATTTATCTGATATTTCTTTGTGTCCTGCCGGGTACTGTTGCTCTTGCAAATAGACTTTGAATGAGTTTTCATACAGTAAATCAAGTACTTCCATATGTCCACCTCAAGAATTCATCTCAATGGTGCATCTCTCAGGCCTTTGCTGGGTGAAATGAGATAAGCAGGACATTAAATCTTAACTTAGATGACAATAAGTTTATTGTGTCCTTAGAGCTGAGTTGATAGGCATTAGCAGCAAAGTAAGGTTCTCTGAGAAGGCTTAGTTAAAGAGAGAAGAAATAGTACCAAAATAACAAGGGCAGTTTATGGAACACCCCTATCAATGATTTTTTTCCTGTTTAGGCTGTCTAGGAAGATCTTAATCTCATGCTTCTGTCAAAAAATGCTTTCCTCTGCCCATACTCATTTTCTTTACTCAGCTTACCATGTTATATTGGGGATCCTTCCACAGTTACTTCAGAGGTTCCATATTTGATTTTAATACTTTGAAGCACACATCTGTAAAGCTCCATCTTTTCCCATCTTGCAGAGAAAACAAGCAGAGATGCACATTCCCTATCAAAACTCTGTTGAGAGTAGATATTTATTTCCTTGATTAGGAATACCATAAAAAGTCAATAATAATTTTTGGAATATTTTGACACTGAGAACAGGTTTTGGAGTTCTGTTATTTAAGTGAACTCCTCTTGCAGGCTAAATCAATGCCTGTTCCAAGTTGTGGCTGTTGAAGGTGCCTTTTCATCTTAACAGGTCAGGTAAAGGCATGTTGTGTTTAACCTGCTCCAGACATCCAGTTGTTTTGAACGTTGCCTTTTACCTGCTCCTGCTATGTCAGCAGCCAGAAATGATGGGAATTGATCTTCATCCTCTTATGAATGAAATATGTGGGAGCTCTTCCCTTCTGTATGATATGGGGGATGTTACACTGATCTTAGGTTAAGCAATTCAGTGACCCTTTCCTTGCTGCTCGATGACTGGAAACAAGGAGATGACACCGAGCTTTCCAGGTTGGCTGATGGGAAGTTTTTTCTTTTCAACCAGGTCATCCTCTTGGATTACACAGCTCCAGCAGCAAGTGGGATGCCGGAAATCCTGCCAGCAATCTCTCCACAGTTGCAATTATGCCCGTGTCTGAAGAGGTGCCACTTACAGCTTTTACTCTGGAGCTCAAGCACGCTCTCAGTGCCGTGGGTAAGACGTGTTTACGTGGTGCTGCACAGGGGAGATAAAGGCCTCTTATCTTCTGAGAGAGCTATGGCCAGGTCATTTGGTCAGGGGTGGATTCATTCTGCACAGGGGTAACAGGACAGCAGTGCTCAGGATCAGCCATTTTCATTGCTTCTTGCTTCTCTGTTCCCATCCCTTACATGCTTTTAATTTTAGTGGAAAACTTCATGGCCTGAATGACTCAGAATTATTAGCCAGCCTGTCTGGCCTGTCACCCTGGCTGCTGCCAGCACTCCTAAGGCTGCGGGTGCTCCACGGGACAATCCCAACACAGTGCACCATTCCCACAGTGCTTGAGTCTGATTCTCTTGTCTCTCATGTGTGAAGGTCTTTCAGGCTTCCTCAATTGTACAGCTTCATCCAGCAAAGGATTTCTTACGCAGTTTTGTTTTGTTGAGGCAGTGCAGTGAGTGGTAAGTGTAAGACTTGATGGAAGAGGCTTGTGGAAGAGATCTGGGCTGGCACTGCAAATCCAAACTTAAGTCTTAAGTCTTGGTCTCATTTTTTGCCAGCTTGTTTGTCTGTCTCATGGTCACAAAACCATGTATTCAGCTCACAGTTGAGTCATTAATTGCTTTATGCACTGGTGAAGTTGTGTGTGTGAGTTCCAGTTGCTCACAGAAAGATATATTCGATTCTAAATCCAGTTAACACTCAGTTCTATGGTTTGACATTTCCTGAACATCCTCTTCTCATCCTTGTACAGCATCACAGATCTCTTGAGTATCTCTCTTGTTGTCCTTTGATGAATTGTTAGTCTGCTGTCTCATGGCTTATTATTTTGAAAAGTACAGGTTACGTGATGCTTGAGGTAGAACCACTTACGTTTATTGGTCATTTCCATTTGACCTTAAGGTATCTGGAGCTGGTCCTTATTATTCTGCTTTAAAAAACATTCCATGTGAGCAGGCACAGGAAAAAGCTGTTGGTGCTTGAACTCTTTGAAATATGAATTTGTGTGCAGCTTAATGGTGGAGTTGTGTTACAGCGAGTACTAATTTGTGGGCGTTCGAAGATTCCTCTTATTCTGAGATAGCAGAGAAATTGTACATCCCTCATGGAGCACAGATCTCTGTACTGCTAACTGGATTGCTGCCAGCCTGTTTTGATGTGTGACAGCACTCGGAGCCTGTAAATAAAACAAACAACAACTGAACTAGATGGACTGTTCAGAGTAAAAATAACCATATTAGTTGAAAGCTGCTGAATGTAACAAACAAGGGGCTGTGTTACAATCACTTGGCTTTTCCTTGCTCACCCTTCTCTTTTCCTCAGCTGACGTGTAGTGCTTGGCAGCTCGGGATGGTACTGTGCAACCTTGGCATCTGAAGTCCTTGCCAAAATGGAGCAGACGGCTGCAGTGGGAAGAGGAAAGTGTTGTGTGAAAACACAGCCAGCCATCTGGTGCAAAACACAGCTGGCAGCCCCGGCCTGCTGGCCTGCAGAGCTGCTGGGGGCAGCCTGGTGCTCATCCAGCCCCACAGCCCTCAGACAGTGGGTAGTTAATCTGCTGCACTGTCGGGGTGTCTGCTGGACAGCCCTGAGGGGCTTTTTGTGCAGGCTGTGTTTTTACCAGGACTTCCTTTTTACCAGGACTTCCTTTTTACCAGGACTTCCTTTTTACCAGGACTTCCTTTTTACCAGGACTTCCTTTTTACCAGGACTTCCTTTTTACCAGGACTTTTCTAATTTCTGTTATGAAATGTTTTCATATTTTTATTATTATTTATTTTTAATTTTTTTTTAACAGAAGCAGTGTTCTCTTTTTCTTTTCCTTTATTTCTGGTAACTTTTGTATTGTCTCCTTCATCCTATGGCTATACAGTCTTTGGGTGTTTCCTATTGGTGTATTGCAAAATGCATCCATGCTTGATGGTGTTTGCAATGAGGAAAGGGGCTGGTTTTTGGAATGATTCTTCTGACTTGTTATAGAATCACTGACTGGTTTGGGTTGGAAGGGACCTTAAAGATCATCTAGTCCCAACTCCCCTGCATGGGCAGGGACACCTCCCACTAGACCAGGTTGCTCCGAGCCCCATCCAACCTGCCCTTCAACACTTCCAGGGATGGGGCAGCCACAGCTTCTCTGGGCAACCTGGGCCAGTGTCTCACCACCCTCACAGGGAACAATTTCTTCCTCATGTCTCACCTAAATCTCCCCTCTTCCAGTTTTAATCCATTCTCCCATTTCCTCTTGCTACAAAAGTCCCTCCCCAGCTTTCCTGGAGCCCCTTCAGGCACTGGAAGGTGCTCTAAGGTCTCCCTGGAGCCTTCTCTTCTCCAGGCTGAACACCCCCAGCTCTCCCAGCCTGTCTCTAGAGCAGAGCTGCTCCAGCCCTCCCATCATCTTACATCAAAAAATGGAATGAGTAGTAAAGTCAGCATTGTGAAGCAAAACTTCACCTTATTTTTGGATTGTCTTGGTATTCCTCTGACCATTAGAACTGTGTCCATTTTACATGTGGGGGATGGAAAAGTTACATGAGCAGATCTGCACTGGGGCCTTGATGAGCCTGTTTCTGGCTGCCAGATTGGCTGATGGGCACGTGGGGTTTGGGTGTGAGCTGTGATTAGACTTTACATGTGTTTATGGAAATGAGAGGGCTTATTTAACATGCTGGAGAAGGCTTAATTGAAAACCTGTCTCTTAAGGAAGTCCCTTTCAGTGCATATGTTCCTAATTTTGACAAGGAGGGGTTTTGCGGAGTACATTTGCTGCTATTGGCATATTTTTGTTGTTTATTCTAGAAAAACCAAAAGGATGAACTTTTGTTTTATTGTAAATTGTAATCAGACGTTGCCATTTAACACTTGGCTTCACATTTGATCCATATTGTTTCATTGCTCTGGGCTTGAAATATGTTCCAGAGCAGTGGAGACCAGCCTTGGTGCCTGTGGGCTTCTGTGGGGCTAAAGCTGTTGCAACTTAATACGTTATTTTAGAAAATACCTTGCTCTACCTGTTAATATTAACTTAGATTAATATTGTAGTGACACCTAGAATCCCCTTGCTGTAGGCTGGAGACAAGAATTATGGAATTGTTCAGGTTGGAAAAGACCTTTAAGATCATCGAGTCCAACCTTATCCCAACCCCATCACCCTATCTCTGATGACCCACCACTAAACCATGTCCCCAAGCACCACATCCAGATGACTTTTAAACACATTCAGGGATGGTGACTCAACCACCTCCCTGGGGAGCCTGTTCCAGTGCCCAACAACCCTTTCTGTAAAGAAGTTTTTTCTGAGATGCAACCTAAATCTCCCCTGATGCAACGTGAGCCCATCTCCTTTTGTCCTGTCACCAGTGAGAAGAGACCAATCCCACTCTCACTACAACCTCCTTTCAGGTATTTGTAAAGAGTGAGAAGGTCTCCCCTCAGCCTCCTCTTCCCCAGACTAAACAGCCCCAGCTCCCTCAGTCGTTCCTCATAGGGGATGTTTTCCAAACCCCTCACTAGCTTTATTACCCTTCTTTGGACCTGCTCCATCACCTCAATGTCCTTTTTGTATTGAGGTGCCCAAAACTGAACACAATACTCGAGGTGGGGCCTCACCAGTGCTGGGTACAGAGGCAGGATCACTTCCCTAGTCCTGCTAGACACACCATTTCTGATCCAAGCCAGGATGCCATTGGCCTCTTGGCCACCTGGGCACGTTGCTGGCTCCTATTCAGCCGACTGTCAATCCATACACCAAGGTCCTTTTCTGCCAAGCAGCTCTCCAGCCACTCTTCTCCAGGCCTGTAGAGTTGCCTGGGGTGGTTGTGACCAAAATGCAGGACCTGACATTTGGCCTTATTGAATTTCGTACAGAGGATAGCAGAGGATAGGAGAAATTGGGAGAGGACATGGTAATAGTGAGGTTGTGGCAGGAACCATTGTGAGGTACCAGCTCCTGCAGTTCCTGGAGGTCTCTGCCTCTCAACCCAGGGACAACCTTGGGGTGCAGACTGGGCTGTCACACGACCTGCAAAATGAGATTTGAGGATGGTTTTTCTCTTCCTGGAGCTGGCATTAGGAGGCTATTGGCAGTGCTAGGAGGGTTAATCTGGGTTTTTCTGTGTATAATTTTTAACTGCTTCCATCTTATTCAAGGGGTATAAAAACAGTGACAAATGAACATCTCAGTCTGACAGTGTCAGCTTCATAACACCAGGAATTAATATCTACTGCCCACAGGAGCTGGAAAATTGTTTAGAATTTCTTTTTTTTCCCCAAAACACTTTTGCCTGTGATGAGGCAGGACATGTTGCCCTGGTTGCTTGATTCTTTTGTGTGAGGTTAATTATATTTAAAAAAATACTCTATTTTTTCTCAGTTTGCAATGGGATCCCCGCACCTGACCAGACTGCTCTCCATCCTGGGCTTGCTGGGCTGGCCAGCTGTGCTGCATTCTGCACACAGGGAGCACCCACGGGTGGTACCACCCAGTGCTTTATCCAACACACTGGTTCTGCTTTCTTTGAGATGGTGTTTCTATGGTTTATGATAATTCAGATACTGTTTCTGGCCAGTGATTGTGTCCCAGTTAAATCCTGAGGGATGTTCATGTTTCCATGGCGTTTGCTCTCTTCAAAGCTGGATGGTGAAGCAGTTCCTTGGTATCTGGCAGCAATAAATTGACATGAATCTGCCTTCATCTTGAGCCAGGTATAAATGTAAAATAAGATCTGAGCATTGAGGTGAAAGCAGGAAGGTCCTGCAGAGCATGGTGAGCCAGAGGCTCTGTCACTGCTTCCTTTGCTGGTGTGCTTTGGTGTAAAAACCCTTTCTTTGAATCTTGGGCTTTGAGTCTCCAAAGAAGGAGGGTGTAGGATAGAACACTTCTAAAAAGAAGGGACAGATTTTTCCACTTCTGCACTGGGGTGAAATGAAGGTGGGCACGTTTTACTGCTGTGAAGTTTCAGGTTAGGATAACCATGCTAATGAATTCTAGTCAAGGTTTGTGATGTCTGATATCATTATTCTTAATATTTTTTCCCCTTAATCCTGGTAGAGCTGAGAGCATCTCTCATCAAAAAGCCTTCCTGCAGTATTCAGATTTTTAAAAAGTATTTCCCTGACTATTTCTTTGTTCTTTTACCAAGACCAGCTAAATGATACCACATGGCTGTGCAAATCCTGGGTATATGTGGGAGCCCTCTGGTCATATATAATTTTCAGACTGAAGTAGAGAGGGGATTCAAATCCAGCATATGTCTCTCTTCTTCCTTTCTGCCCTTTAAAATAGAAGCTTTCTTTTAATATCTAAAAATGTATCATGTATTGGAAAGCTCACTGAAATATCTTCATTACTAACTTACTGGAGGTTTTTAAAATTTATTTCAGTTCTGCCTGAATTTCCCTTCTTTACACCCAGATTAGTTTTAAATGTGAAGTGTTTAATGTAGTGCCTGGACCCTGGCACAACTTGTTTGTTTTTTTTTGCTGGGCAAGATCTTCTGGCACTGAGGCATCCAACTCATCCATCAGTTCTGTCCCTTTGACATACAATTTTTTAGACTTTCATTAGGCCGAATATAAATTCTCATTTAATGAAGTCCAGGCAAGTAAGCTTGGTGTGCTAACATTTTTTCCACAATGCATTTTGTATTGAGCAGTATCTTCTGGTGTGTTTTCTCTAGGCCAGGTGGATTTACAACCATTTCCTGACCATCAGAGATCAGTCCTTGATTCTGGGGCATCTGATTTCTCTGGGTGACTTTTCGACTGTGTTTTTTTTAGACTTATAACTCTGGTAACTGGATTCACACTCCTTCACATTTCAGGAAATTGGTGTTATGGGGAAATAAAAAATGACAGAAGTGAGTACCATGCTCATCTTTGGAAAGAAAGCAAGAGTCTCTCTTGTGATACTTCTCTTTACTGAGGCAGGATCTGAGCTGGAAGCCTCCCTGAAGGGCTGTCTCAACCTTTCCTTGAGTGCCTTATATTCTTAAAAGATTAAATGAGCTGGACTCTGGTATTTGCCAGTGGTTTTTTTCTCCTCACTTCTCTTTCACGGGCTTGTGGTTCTGTACTGAAAAGCAGAGGCTCTGGAGAACCAATTTAGATGCTCCATGAGGTTTCCACATGAATCATGATCCTCTGTGCCTGGGGGTAGGACTGCTGCCCTGCTGTTTTCTCTCCTAAAGCCCGTGAAAGCTGAGATTCAGAACGCCAACAAGTTCACTGAAAGAAAAATCCCCTGGGGGTTACTAAAAGTTGCACCTCTGGCTTGAGGAATTCATGAGCTGCAAATTGCTGGAGGCTCAGAGTGTCATTAAGGTCTCCTTGCTCTAGTACTCTTCCCCAGCAATCTGCTGGTTGCAGTCAGAGAGGCACTATGGGCTTAGATGAATATTTGATGTTACCTCATATCACCTCTCCTGTGTTCTTAACTTGGAGCTATTCACCCCGTGTCAAATCCTATTGAGAGAGAAGAGTCCCTGCTGGGTGCAGGTGGCTGCTGGAGGATGGAGGGATGTTTCCGTGATGCCAGTGGCAGCTGCAAACTGCCTGCAAGGCTGATGCCTGGTGTGGAAGGAGCATCATGAGGTGGTGGTGGGTAACTCTGATAATGCTTGTTGAGAATCCACCAACACATGGTCTTGGACACAGCCCTGGGGAAAAGGACTTGGGGTGTTGGTTGATGAGAAGCTCAACATAAGCCAGCAGTATGTCCTGGGCAGTGTGTCTAGCAGGTCAAGGGAGGTGATTCTTCCCCTCTATACTTGTGAGGCCCCACCTGGAGCACTGTGACTCGTTTTGGAGCCCCCAACACAAGGAGGACATGGACCTGTTGGAGTGAGTCCGGAGGAGGCTACAGAGAGGATCCAAGGGCTGGAGCAGCTCTGTTCTGGAGACAGGCTGAGAGAGTTGGGGCTGTTCAGCCTGGAGAAGAGAAGGCTCCAGGGAGACCTTAGAGCACCTTCCAGTGCCTGAAGGGGCTCCAGGAAAGCTGGGGAGGGACTTTTGTAGCAAGAGGAAATGGGAGAATGGATTAAAACTGGAAGAGGGGAGATTTATGTGAGACATGAGGAAGAAATTGTTCCCTGTGAGGGTGGTGAGACACTGGCCCAGGTTGCCCAGAGAAGCTGTGGCTGCCCCATCCCTGGAAGTGTTGAAGGGCAGGTTGGATGGGGCTTGGAGCAACCTGGTGTAGTGGGAGGTGTCCCTGCCCATGGCAGGGGGATTGGGACTAGATGATCTTTAAGGTCCCTTCCAACCCAAGCCAGTCTGTGAGTCTATGATTCCTGCCTGCTGGTGAGGCTGTTCAATGGGTACATACCGGAGAAGGATTTTTATTTCTTGGCTCCTCTCAGCAGTTTAGTTCAAATAACACTTCTGGTCATTCTGTTTTATGCACTTGAGAACACATATGTTGGTGTTCCTGATCATGTTAATGGAGGGTTATTTAATGGTTGATTAATTGGGAGCTTGGTAGAAATTGGAAGCACAGAGCAGATGGTGATGCTTCCAACCAACCCAACTCTGCTTTGCTTCAGAGATAACAACCATGTTCTGTGCTGGGCATGAACAGGGGTCTGGGCATTATGGTCCTGTGCTCCCAGTGTGCCAGGAGATGCTGGGCAGGCTCCTCCAGGGCTGGCACAGCCCTGTCTGCCTGTGGACATCTGTCTGTGTCATGTCCTGCCAACTGCTGCTTTTCCAAACACACAGGTGAGGTGAGAGGACACGATCTCTGGAGTCTACACCTCTCCGAGTCTCTTTTGACGCTTGATGGGAATGTGTTGTCCCCATTCAGGTTATCTGTGGGTGAAGGAGCCATCACCTCGACTAAGGTTAGGCTGCACTCAGCTCTATGAAGTCTCCCTCACCTGTGTAAAAGGTGTTGTGGCTGTTGGGTCCCTGGGTTTAGTGGTTTCCCCTTAGGGCAGGTTCCCCTAGTGCCTCAGGTCAGGGTGGTGCCCTCCAAGCTCCTTCACTCATGTTCTTGGGTCTCAGTGACTGGGTGCAGGGAGGTGAGAGGCAAATGCAGAGGTGGAGCACACTGTGCCCTCCTCATTGTTAGTGTCTCTTGATGTTTTTATTATATTCTTCAGCTCATTTTGCATTCCTGGCTGTTCATCTTTGCCTGCTAAACTTCTACCGCTGTCATAAAGCTTTGTAAGTCACGTATCCTGGAAGAATATTTGGACTGTGTGTCATTTCTGTTTTGCTGAGAACTTTGACACATTAATGAAGACAAACTATAACTCTGTTAGGTGCTTTTTCAAAGCTTACCTGTCCTCCCTCCTTTGCTGTCTTCGTGGCATGCAGTGTCACAAGTATCTTTTCTGGGAGACCTCTCTTAATCCTATTACCCCATCTCGAGTTGTGCTACCCCAGCTGTTTGTGAGGCTGAATGGTGAATCAGATCAAAGAATCTCCCAGTGTTTTAAAAATGCAGTAGTAAAAGCCCTCCCAAGTCTGTTCCTGCAGAGAGATGGTTTCAGGAACATGAAGTGAGGAGCAGCACAGAGGCAGGAGTGAAGGGCAGGTCAAAGCAGTTCAGGTCTGGAAATGCTTATGAGCTAATTCTCTCTGCTTTGGGTTTGATCCTTTCAGAGGAGTCAATTCCCATAAACTTCATTGGGGGATGAGGAAATTAATTTCTACTTTCAAGTCATCCTCATTTCCATGCTTTCTCACCAGCCTCTACTTTCTCTCATTTGGTCTCCACTTATGGGATATTTTTCTCCATTTTTGTTTGCTCTCCTTCCCCATCAGTGTAGCAAAGACCAAACATTATTTGGATGTTTGAAAATACAAGATGAAAAATCACACCCCGAGTTCATTTCAAGTCTAACACTGAAGTATGTTAAAATAGAGTGAAGTTTTTCAGGGGGAATTGAGGATTGTGGGGGAAATGAGTTGGCCCTGAAGGCCAGGAGGGCTGGCTCCAGGTGCTGGGCTTGTGGTTTTTGTTTTTGGAGCATCTAAGTGTGGAATTGCAGCGTTTGACCATGTTGCTTGTTCACAGTCCCTTGATTTTTGCTGAACACATTAAGCCATGCTGCTTTATTAATACCTTGAGAGACCTCACATAGTTAAGTGTTTCATTATTTGGTACATACATTTCAGTTCTTTTATTAATGAAAAAAATGAAGGATTACGTTATGAAAACATTAATACAAAGCAACTGCTCTTTCATGTTTTATAAATGTGAACTTCTCTCTCAAAATGAGGCAGCTGATATTCTCTTTACTTATGAGGCCAATCCCTTAGGTTTGCTTTGCTTTTTTGTATTTACCTGCAGTTATTCTGCAGCCTCCACCACATAGACCATGTATTGCTGCTGATGGAATAGAATTGCTAATAAGGAAAAGGGACTGAAGTGCCTGCAAGACAGTCTCTGTGCACCAGAATTCATCTCATGTATAATGTTGTTGGCAGGTGTGTGTGTGTGCCTGTCTGGGCAGTGGGTCAGGCTGTCCCCTGCAGATCTGGGAGTCTTTCTGCACGGGGTAGTGGTACAGGCTCCTGTGGGTATGTTGAGTAAGAAATTGTGCTGCTGTGTGGAGCTTTAGGGTCCATCTGGGGAGTTGGTTTAGTGCAGGATGAATAAATTTACCTGTTTCATAGGTCAGCGAAATGGCTTTTGTCTCTGAAACCAGATTCCTGGGCTTTCTGTGGTTGGAATGGATGCTCTGCATGCAGTGTTTGTGAAGCTGCAGCAGGAACTGTCACGCTATGTGACAGTGAGGAGTGTGATAGAGGAGCTTGTAGGCTGAGCCTAATGAAATAACAGAGCTCAGGGGATGTGGAGAATGGGAAGATGTTGTTGTAGAGAACTGTGAGGACTTTGTGCCAGCTCTCTCTTCCACAACAGCTCTGCTCAGTGTGCTGATCTGTCACCATCTTCAACACAGATTCACAGAACTGCATTTGTTACAGCTGCATGTTCTCCAGACAGTTTGTCAGGAGCTGAATGGCAGGTGTCCACAAATGAAACTTCTTGTTTTTTCCAGGTCCTGCTCTGCTGCTCACCAGTGACAACATCAAACAGCGACTTGGTTCTGCTGCTCTGGACAGGTACCTGCCTCAGTGTTACTTATGAAGAGTGCAGAAAGATACTGTCCTGGTCTTATAAATACAGAGTGTTTGGGAATAAAATCCAGTGTTCTAACACACATTGTGCTTTCTCATCAAGGTGTTAGAGACAGCAGTGCTTCAAGAGTATTTGGGTCAAATGTGGGTGGTTTTTGTCCCATTTTAACTTTCTCACTTGTGCAATTGGAGAAGCTGAATTGCTCAAAGTGGGTATTTGTTGTGTACTCATGGAATCATAGAGTGCCAGGTTGGAAGGGACCTCAAGGATCATCTTGTCCTTTCTAGGCAATAAGCTTTCTAGGTAATAATACAGATTAAATTAGATGGCTCAGCACCCTGTCAAGCTGAGTCTTAAAACTGTCCAATGTGGGGGAATCTACCACTTCCCTGGGGAGATTATTACAATGTCTGACTGTCCTCATGGTGAAAAATTTACCTCTTGTGTCCCATTGGAATCTCCCCAGGAGCAACTTGTACTCATTACCCCTTGTCTTTTCCATGTGACTCCTTGTAGAAAGGGAGTCTCCATCTTCTTGGTAGCCACCCTTTAAGTACTGGTACATGGTAATAAGGTCTCCCCGAAGCCTTCTCTTCTGAAGACTGAACAAACACAGTTCTCTTATCCTGAGGGATGCATGGGAGTCTTACTGAAGTTAGCCATCACTGCATCCTCTTTCCTCTGTGTGTGTAAATAATGGAGAAATAAAGGGAGTGTGAGCCTGGAAATGTGGGCAGGTTCTTTGGCTGGATAAGCAAGAGGTGCAGGTCTCCGATGCCCTCCAGATTTTGTGCTTGACACGTGAGATTCCTCTCTAGCCTGTCAGGAGCTGTGATATAACACTGTTTGAATGAGTTTTGCTTTCTTTTCCATCCCCAGCACCCATGAGTACCGACTGACCAGCTGGCTGGGGCAGCAGGAGGACATTCACCGCATCGTGCTGTACCAGGCAGACAGCACCCTCACCCCCTGGACACAGCGCTGCATCCGGCAGGCCGACTGCATCCTCATCGTGGGACTGGGAGACCAGGAGCCCACTGTGGGAGAGGTGTGGAAATGGCTCCTTCTGCTACTGGCAGTGGTAACACTCCAGATCAGAGAAGGTTCTTTCGTGCTCACGAATTTTCCCGGGTTTAATACCCAGTGAAGCATAAATAATGCAATATTCCTGAGAAATGTGTGTTATAAATAGAAAACGAACTGAACGAGGATCCTCTGAAATGGCAGCTTTTATACAGAAGTACTTCCAGCTAAGTTCTTTTCCTCTGAAGAGTCATTTTGGCCAATGGTAGATCAAAAGCCAGATAGCTTTGAAGCTTTGCATTTCTGTCCAGAATTTCTTTGCAGGATCTCCAGATAAAGTAAGAAATTATTTTCTGTCTGGATAGAATTCATGGCATGTGCCTGGGAAAAAGTAGCTATAAATTGTGTTGTATGACTATTTTAATGTATTTTATTACAGATTGTAAGCCATGGGGTTTTTCCCCCTTGCTATACATTTTTATTTTTGGTATTTTTATTACCAGAGTTGTTTGACCAGGCACATAAGTTCTGCAGGAAGTTTAAAAATGAGGTCATGAGTGGGGTTTTAAGGATGGTGAAGTGCTGAGCCTGATCTCCAAAGGGCCTGGGACTGGTACCATCTGCAGGGTTCTTGTGTGTCACTTTATGTTGGTTCTTCATGAGTGTGTGTGGGAGGCAGGAGCTCAGTAAAGTGAGTCTCCAGCAGTTGCCTAGCACAACAAAAAATAGGAAATGCAAGGAGAAAAAAGTGGTCTGATTGGAAGTGAAAGAACAAAACATGCTGAACATCTGTATGCTCAAGTATGGCTTGGGAAGCAATCTCATTTTGCATGAACAGTGTGTGTCTGTGCTGTGCATTTGGTGGTTTATGTTTTTAGGTAAAAAGCATTCATTTTTAAGTAGTCAGGTGGAAACCTTGTCTGATTGTGGAGTTCTGTGTGCCATGTAAGCCCACAGCTTGCAGCATAGTTGCCTAAATCAGTCTTTTTTGAGGGTTCTTAGCGTGCACAGCTGCCTGCCAGTTCAGAGAGGAGCAGGGCTCAGAGGTACACGTGTGTGTTTCTGTCTGTCTGCATTTCACAACGCAGTGTTCTGTGCAACTGACCCTGGAGCAGTGCACACCTGACCTTCCTTTGCTGTGTCTAATGTGCTGTAGCTGGAGAGGATGCTGGAGAACACTGCTGTCCGAGCCCAGAAGCAGCTTGTCCTGCTCCATAGGGAGGATGGGCCTCTCCCTTCCCGGACTGTGGAATGGCTCAACATGCGGAGCTGGTGTTCTGCTCATCTTCATCTCTGCTGTCCACGCAGAGTCTTCTCCAAAAGAAGTCTGCCCAAGCTGGTAAGAGATTCCTGCTTTGGTGGCTGGTCCCTCAGCTGTAGTACTTGTGATCTGTGTATCAGAGTTAATCTGACATCCTGTTAATTACATTATATTCTGATGTGCAACTGACTGTTACACAGATGGTGTTCTCTTTACATCTGTTTGGCCTCAATTTACTGTAGGAAACAGGGATAAGGGGCTCATGTCCTCTTTGTGGATATTAGCACTCTTGGCTGCAGACAGTGAACACTATCTGAAGGTCATGGTGATAGGTCTGTGCCTGCAGTAGAGTCCTTTGCACTGGGAGGCTTTTGCAGCATGCTGGGTTAACTGTTGGACTTGATGACCTTAAAGGTCTTTTCCAACCAAAACGATTCAATGATTCTATCCCCATGCTTGTGGGAAGCATGCTAAAGGTAAAGCAGAGGCAGGCTTGGGATGCTTCCCAGTAACTTCACATCCTTGTCAAGAAAGTGAAATAACTCCAAAGGAAACGCTGCACTACGATGGAGTTCTCCCAGCTACTATAAAATATGAGACCTGTGTGGTCACTAGAACTGCTTGGCTTGTTCATTAACCCTCTTTTCCTTTGAAGAGCAGCTCTCCACTTCTTAATAGTCATGTGTTGGCTGGTAGTGTAGACTCTACCCTGCCTTCAGAACGACCATCTTCTGCCTCCCCTCTGCAGATCGAGATGTACGAGCGCGTGTGCCAGAAGCCCCCAGACCGTCACTCCGACTTCTCCCGCCTGGCTCGTGTTCTGACCGGAAACGCCATCGCGCTGGTGCTCGGGGGCGGAGGGGCCAGGTAGGTGGCTTGTCCTGGGCACGCTGCCAGGTCCTAGAGCACCACCATCCCTGGGCTGCCAGAGAGGCCCCAGGATAACAGGCATCCTGTGAGCTCAGCACTGTTCTGTGAGCAGCGGCTGGGGGAGATGTTGAGGAGCTGCTTCTGTTCCACAAACCTGACCTGCTGTGTGGATCTGTGCTTGGATTTGTGCCGAAGGAACGGGAGTGTCTGTGACCTCTTGAGTCCTTTCATAAGTCGGGCTTAATACCAGGAGATGACTGGGGCACTGAACACCATGCTTCTTTCTTTTTGTTGGCCTACACTATGGATATTTTTTTTTTCCCCTATGGATTCTTATATTAGAAACTGGTTCACAATATTTCAAAGGCCCCTAAAGCTCTTCAAAGTCTGAGCAGCAAGAGGAATTATGTCCTCTGATGGAAGAATGTTCTCTTCTTTATAATCACCCAAAACCCCAGGTACCCACACACTTCTGACAGCCTTACTGTACAAAAAGTTTGTATTTCTGCAGGCATGGGGGAAAGGTGTGTGCTGATCTCTTTATTAGAATTCCATCTGAATTCTGAGGGAGCTTTGGCAAGAAATTATTACTGACGTTTTTCTTTGGAAGCCATTTTTACGTTGAGAATTTTATGTTGAGGCAGACAGACAATTTGGTAGCACTTTGTCTCAAGAGAGCACCATCTTCATCGTCTTCATCACCATGTTCTTGAAGCCCTTCTTTAAAAATACTGCTCTCAAAAAATAAATATAGTTTGCACCTAGCATGTTTATTTAAATCCATGGAAATATCACATTTTTGTGCATGCTTTGGGGGAGTGTTCACTATGGTAAAGGTTAAACCTCTTTGTGACAGCTTGTTCTGATTAGTCACTTGATGCTGAGGCAGCCAGTGCTGTGGCTGCTGCTTTGAGTGGCTGCAGAGATGCCTTTACCCTCCTTGCTTTCACAGTTTCCTCACCTAAAATGATTTCAGTGTTTCATTTCTGAGATAAGCACTATCCTCTGGAGATGCAAAGTCAGGCAGAGGAGGGGAGCTTCTACTTAATCTGGGGATCTCAGGAAGCTTCTAATTGATTGATGCAAAGCACTCCTTGGGTGTTTTTTGTTATCCGGTATCTCTGTCTCTACTGCAGCCTGTGTCCTGCTAAAATATGTGCACTTCTGTATTTCTGGCAGCACATTTTGCTCATTCCCTTCCTTGCTTCCTTCTGTAAACACTGCTGTACTATTTTGCCAAACTATTTATTTTTTGTTCTGCTACTTAATTTGCAAGCTACCACCTGCTGGTTCTCAAGAGCAGAGGTAAGAAAGAGCAGGATTGTTGAGCCTGTTTGTTGGTCCTGTGTTGTCCTCCTCCACAAGCCTGACCTGCTGCACTGCTCCTGTGTTGGCTTTAGGATCTCTGGACACACACCACCCGTTCAGCAACATGAACATGTCCCATTAGCCATTAATTTGCTCATTTCTGCATCCATGCAGTATGGAGGACTTGAACAGGATTAAATGGCAGAATGGATAATCACAGAATCACAGAATGTTGGGGACTGAAGGGACCTCTGAAGATTAAGTCCAACCCCCTGCCAGAGCAGGTCCAAAAACTAGGGCAGATCACTCAGAAAGGCATCCAGACAGGTCTTGAAAGTCTCTAGAGATTGAGACTCCACAACCTCTCTGGGCAGCCTGTCCCAGGGCTCTGTTACCCTCACAGTAAAGAAGTTCTTCCTCACGTTGAGGTGGAACTTCCTGTGCTTGAATTTAAATCCATTGCCCCTCATCCTACCACAGGGCACAAGTGACAAGAGGTTGCCACCTCATATATTTATGAGATTGTCACCTCTCATCATCTTTATGATCATAAAGATGATCATTTCTTCTTTCTCTGAAACCTTATTTATGTCATGGTCTAAAATGCTTTTTCTGGGGGTTCAGCCTGGCGTGTGAATGGTGTGAGCATTTGTGCTTCCAGGGGAGAGGTACTCGTGTGCCACAGATTGTGGTTAGGCAAAATAGTGGGATTTTTAAATAAATTGTTTTTGAAGTGGAGCTATAATTAAGACTCTGGAGAAAGCATCAAGTTACCCTGAACTCTGAAAATCTGCCTTTGGAAGGTTAGCAGGTCAAAGTGATTTCATAGGTCCTCATCTCTACTAACAAGGGGCCTTCGAGGGATTATGCACTAGGTATTTAAAATCATCCTGTTACTGAAGCCCATTCCAGCTGAAAACATCTGGATGGGTCACTGCACAGACACTGATACAGTGTTTGGATAATACACCACACAAAGTAACCTCCCACCTGGTTCTGGAAACGTGAATCATCCTGGGCACAAAAACCAGAGAGAGCTCCTGGTTACAGGGTGCTGGCTGGGGGGTATTTCTGTTGGAGGTATCAGGATCTGTGATGCCAGTAAGATCAATTATGGAGTTGTTATTTTGGGAATGTTTGTCTGGCTTCCCAGTGACAGTCAGTTTGGGAGGTTTTACCAGAGCAGCTTCCTAGTAATTATCTTTGTGGTTTGTCATGACAAAAGGCTCATAGGAACTAAAGGTTTTCCTTCTCTTGTGACTATAAAAATAAAACAAATTGAAGTGATCCAGTACTAAAATTATAGTGTTTTGCTTTTCTAAGTGCTAACTTAATTTCAGTTAGAAACATTGTGGAGTTTGAGGGAAGGAAAGGGGATTTGCATTTAGAAAAATAATACCTTTGAAATGTAGTTGCAAGAGTAATGACACATCAAACCCTGCAGCAAAGGCATAAAGCCTCCCTTAAATCCTTCTCGTGACCTTTAGCCATCCCACATCCAGCCCACCCTCTCTTTGGCTTTTTGTAGTTGTCTTAGCAAAGCTTTCTGAAAACTAAAATTAGTGGGGAGTAACTAATTAATACAGAAGTACCTGGGAATCTTTGGGGCTTTGGAAAAAAAAATGGGTTGTGCTGTTGCGGAAGACTGACTTAAGCAAAATTGTGATGGCAAGCTTTGTTGATGATTTTAATGTCATTACTCTAGGAGTGAATTCAGTCCAAGGTGCCTGTTCCACATGGGCATAATGGGATAACACAAAGCATTAGATTTGTTCCTGTTTGGCTCCTTTGAGAGGAAACTGTGTTTGCAGTAAGACACAGGACACAAACACGATGCACATAAGATACACTTACTGAGAAGGAAAGAGCTGTTAAAGGTTATTTGCCTTTTTTTGGGTATGCTGTGTAAACTAAGGCATGATAATCAGCTGCACATTCATGCTGGGAGTGAATGTGCCTGGTCCCAGGAATGGGAGTCCCCACGTCCTGCCCTGTCCCTGCTCTGTGGTGCAGGGTGGACCTGGCTCTACAGCACTCCGTGCATTTCCCTTCCCTCCACTGCACTTTCCTTCAGGCAGAGCATTTAAGCCTTCCCTGGGGAGCTACTGTTGAAGGATATTTGTACCTATTTCATTAGAGCGTCTTATTTTTCCATTTAGTTTTCTCCTCAAACTTATTATTTTACCTCAGCTCTTGATCTGTCTGGTAGTTTTTTTCCCCAGCGCTTTCTTGCTGACTCTCAGGATTTGACTCTGACTCATGCCTTTTCATTTTGGGCACCTGGCCTGTTCCATCAGCTTGTGCTTTCTATCTTTTCTTCTTTATTTCAGCTCTGGCCCTCTGAAGAGGGAGGATAAAAGCAGCAGCGCAGGAGAAGCAAGTTTTGCCTTTCTTGTTGTGGAGATATTTGTGTCTGAGCCCACTTGCTGCCCCACCTTCCTGCTGTGCTCCTGCGGCCTGTGCCATGTGCAGGGTGCTCACACTCCCTGCTTTTTTAGAGAAGGTCAAATGTGCAGGTCCATCTACCACTTGGTCCCTCATGGGCAGCTGTGCTGAGCCTGACTTGGGTTTCTGTGCTCCTTAAAGCCTGGCTTTATCTTCTGATTCCATGGCTTTACCTCAAGAGGAAAAGACTGAGAGGCAGATCCCATCATTGTTCTGCTCTCAGATGATCACATTTGCATTCTGCACCCTCAGTGTTTGACTCCAAGACCCCTGATTCTACAAAAAATAAACCAAGGAGGCTTTCCTGTTGCTGCATCCATTATCTGTGGCTGCAACTGCAATTTATTCAGGCAAGTCTGAGTAACAACTTGCTCATCAGTCTTGCTTATCGTCTCTGCCACCAGACACTGATCCCTTGGCACTGCAGTTCATCCAAAAGGCACAAAGAACTTATTTGTGCTTAGTCTGCACTGGGACAAAGACTTGCAGCAAAGACTGCACAGGAAATGTCTAAGCTTAGTGAGCCTGCTAGGGTGTAATGAAGGAGAAGGCCCCTAGGTCAGGATGGAGGTGTGGACACCATGGCATGGAGCAGGCTGGTGGGGCAGTGGTGGAGCTGGCATCACAGAGCCCAGCTTTCAGGGTGTGATGAAACATCTGAGGAATACAATGCTGAAATTTGAGGTGGAAGTCATGTTCCAATGACAAAGTGCTGTCCCCAGGGTGGACAGTTTGCTCACAGGATGCAGACCATGCACTTTCCTTGCTGTAGCTTCTCCTCCTGCTGTGCAGGTGATAGCGGCAGCGTGAAACCCTGATGTTCAATCTCTGGCAATAACAGAATCTCCTGGGGAGGCTGTGTGAAGTTTTATGGTGCAGGTGCTTTGGATTCAGTTCCAGCACTAAAGGAAGATTTATCCTTACTCCTCAACTAAGACAGATAACTGAAGATACAAGGCTTTTTACTCCCATCAGGGAGAATTGTGTGCGTAGATGTTGCCTTAAAACTACTACTGCAGAGCTGCAGGACTTGACATGGAAATGGTGGGCTTGTAAGATCAGTTCCTGTACCTCAGATACAGGGTAGTAACTGGAAGCATGAGGGGAGTTGCTTTTTTAGACTAATAAACTTGACCAGAAGCAACCAGACAATGTGCTGCTAAAAGAATGTGTGGGAGGAGAAGGGAGGAATTTGCTGCCTGAATTCAGAAGCTGCTTCCTGAGGCGTGCACTGAAAATACTGTCACCAGGACACAGAGCAGTGTTTTTCCCTGTGGGATCCTAAATATACTCGAGATTACAGAAGGGATGAAATAAAATCCTGTGGGAATTTCCTGGACTTTTGATATTCCTCACCTGAGTTGGAACACACTAGATGTTTTTCATCTCCTTTGCTTGTTGGCAATGTTACACAGACTGAGTCCAAGGAGGGGCACCTCGGGGTACGAGGGATGGGGATCTCTGGAGCCCAAATGTGCTGGTATGATCAGTTCCTTGTACTGCAGAATGAAAATAATGCTCATCTTGAGAACTTGCTTAATAACCTCTTCTCCATGCTTCCATTCCTATCTAGATCTTATATGAAATCTATTTACCCTTTGTCTTTTTCCAGCTGGCCATGTCTCTGTTAGGCTGTTAAGTCTTCACTTTCCCTTTCTGACACATCCAAGCTGTGAGATTATCCAGTTTCCTTGCACATTTTCATTCCACTGCCATTCCTGTTTGTCATATTTATATCTGCCCTTTAGTTCCTTTCTCAGTCCTTGCTTTCAAGTGCTCTCTCAAAGCACCTATTGCAAAAACTGTAGTTTGCCAACTGCTCCTACCATACTGGGGGGGGGTGGGGGGCCCTTATTTATCAACTTAACAGAAATGCACTTGGCTTTGAAATAATTCCCAGATCATGCAGTGAGCTTCAGGAGCACACTGTTTGGCAACTAGATTATAGATAGCAGTGTTTGAGGTTGCTCTCAGTGGTTTCTAATGGGGGACAGGTATGCCCTTCATTTGTTGTCTCTCACATAGTGCTTAAATTTCACAGTAAACAGAGGGCTTACAGCTTGAAAAATGTGTAAAAAATGAGATTGTGACTCTTGGAAGCATTCAAAAAACACAGTCTGGTAAAACACGTGTTCTGAAGTAAATGATGAAACAAAATTCTTGCTAAAACCATTGTTCTTCATTCTAACCTTGGCTGGGATAGTTCTGAAGGAGCAACAACAGCCTCTCCTGGTGCTCGTGGTGTTGTGAGTTACTGCAGCTACTGAGGGACAAATCCCTGAGGTGAGGAGTGGGAAGTCAGGGTTTCACTCTGCTGAGGTTGAGCTCCTGACATCACATGGGCTTGAGGAAATGGCTTAAATCCTTGTAACTTGTTCTCCTTCTGTAAAATGAGGCATTTGCCAACTCAGCTTTGGCATCTGTGCAGGTCATCCTTTGTAAGGTGTTCTGAAGTGCTTGCACGGAGGAGAAGTATAAACAATTAACACTAGGAATTGCCTGGGGCTTTAGGAGGGTATTGATGTCTCTAGATGTATATGGATTTCTGCTCTCCTCTCATGGATTGGATGTGTCTGGGGAATTTGCTTGAAACCTGACATCCAGGGCAATTATTATGATAAAGTTAGCTCTTTATTCCAGTGTGCAGTGGCTGAGGAATAACCAGGCTGCTGGTAACACTGTTGGTGTTGTCTGGGTACAATGCCAAGACAGTTGGTCAACATTTTTCCAGAGGCTGTGAGATTTGAGCGTATCCTTGGCTGTTCTGGGCAGCAAAGAGCCCACACAAGCAAAGCCTGTAGTCCCAGGCCAGCTCAGGGCAGCACCAGCTCTGGTGTCATCTCCCACAGTACAGATATGCTGTAGAAGAGGGCTGTGATGGAAGCCAACAGGTTCCTTAATAGTGGCTTCTGGAACCCATTCTGTAGGATGTGGGGTCCTGATCCCCTGGGGATGGGGTGCATTTGCCTTCCTGGTATCATGGACAGGTTAATGGCTGGATGTGGGGTTGGAACTAGATCATATTTAAGGTTCCTTTCAACCCAAACCATTCTGTGATTCTATGGTGTTCAAGGCCAGGTTGGATGGGGCTTGGAGCAACCTGGTCTAGTGGGAGGTGTCCCTGCCCATGGCAGGGGGATTGGAACTAGATGATCTTTAAGGTCTCTTCCAACACAAACCAGTCTGTGGTTCTGTGATTCCATCTGTGGCCTTGCAGGGTTAGGGTGGCTCCAGTCTGTCCTTGGCAGGTGAGCAGCTGTGCTGGTGTGGAGAGCAGTGGTCAGTGCTGCTGGGTTCTGCTTGGGTTTGGCTGAGATCCCTGTCTCCAGCCTGGTGTCTGGCAGTCCCATCAGAGCCAGCCTGGCACAGGTCCTTCTGCACTCCATTCACACCATTCCCTGATTTCTGCTTATGCAAGACAAGAGTCAGGATTTCTTGCAATTCCTGTTTCTTCTTTTTCTCTCCCCTGATACAGTCAGGCAGCATCCATGACATTCCTGTTTCATTTCTGGTGGCTTGCTCAAGGTACTGAGATGGCCTGCAAGGACTCTGCCTCCCTGTTCTGTGGCAAGACAGGTCTTGAAGAATAAGCACTGCTAAAAGGATCCCTTTCCTCATCCTGATCTTGTTGTAAAGGGTGTCAGGAAATGGAACTGAAACATGAAAGAAACTTGAAAAATTATTCTCCCTTTCTTTCAAACACAGGAATGAAGTTTCCTGTCCAGCAGCTGCAGTCTGTCTGTGGCCAATAATGGCTGATGAAGCAAGATTGCTGCAGTCTGGACCTATCAAAATGATAGGAAAGAGGCTGAATCTGCTTTGTGTCATGAAGAAAAAAACACTGAATACTTGAAATGTCCTTCCTGCAGTTCCCTTTCTTTAAAGTGATCCCCTTTGTACAGCAGACCAGATCTGTCTTTTGACATTTGGAAGGGCAGAAAGTTGGCAGCCCCGAGGTTAATCCTGGTGACCTTTGCATTTGTCAGCCTGCAGCCTTCACCCTCCCTCACCTACCCTTAGCTTGCTGCTGGGGGAGGTGCATTTTGGAGGAAAGGAAGCAATTTGAAGACCTGTAATATGTTTTTGTATGTGTAGATGGATGTCTGTATCTCAGTGCACAGTGGAGTTGCAATTTTTCCCTTCTTACATCCCTTTTTAAAGCTCAGATTGATGAATGGGGGCTTCAGAGCTTGTAATGATTCATACAGGTGTTTGGAGAAGTGGCCTGGGCCCTGCCTGTGTGTGCTCTTGTCATGGGTAGAACATCCATTGCCACGTGCACATCAATCCAGACCAAAGTCTGAATTCCAGTGTCCCTGGATTCCATTTGTCTTTCAGAAAGCAAATTTGATTTCAGGGCAATATCCCGGAGCTAAAATAGTGGAGAAGAGTCTAAACTCTTTATCCTTAAAGACAGAATTACACCTTTGACTTGGTGTTTTACTTGTGGTGCTGGTTTGTGGAGGCTGAAAGAGAAAGATAAGGACTGTGTGCTCTCCCTTGGAAAGGATGATAACTTGTGTTTGAATACCTAATTTGAGTCTTATCCAGGTCAGCCCTAGAGTAGATTGTCTGAGCAAACTAAACCCAAGTCCTAAAAATAAAACAGGGAGTTCTGAGTATTTGCTTTTGTTGAGAAAACCTCATGAGACCTTGCTGAAGGCTTCAGACTTTCTGTTTGCCAATGGTTGGTAATAGACTGCAGGGTAATTGCTCCTAAGAGGCTTTGCTTTGATTTCTTCAGGGATGGACCATCTTGTGTACTGCCCCAGAGCTCAGCCAGATGAATCATGTTTATGCATCTGTTCAAAATTCTGCCTCAAAGTGCAGTTGTCTTAAACACAGGCTCTGCTCATGTTTGAGACAACTGCACTTCGAGGCAGAATTTTCACATCTGAAAGCAAATTGGGTGAATTGTGTAATAATTGGGTCATCACATGCACATAAAAGCCATGTTCATATGGCTGGGCACCCACGTAATGCTTAATGATCTGATTTTTCTTTTCTCTATCTGTAGCACCTGTGTAATGACTCGTTTGCTCCCATTCCCCATGGAGGTTGAAGATTTGATTGGCTTCTGTTAAATCCTCCAAGCAGTGGGAGCCATCTAATTCAAAGTTATGACTTAAAAAAAAAAATGAATTGCAAGTGGTTTATTTGGGCTGTCCTGGCCTGATCTCCAGTCTTCAACCTACCAAACTCATAGCTGTACTTGGATATACACATAAAATAAAACAAGGAGATGGTGAAGTTGTGGTTCAACTCTTGTTACTGGTTTTGCACCTCTTTTTATCAGCTGAAAAAAATATGTGCTGTGTTACAGAGCTGCAAGTTTGAGGGAACAGTTTCCATGTAGCAGTTGCAATGTTCTGTTGGCAAGTCCATGTGCTTTCAGGAAAATGGCAAAGCTCTTGCATTGCTGTGATTTGTAGGAATTTCTGTCTAGCTTTATCTGGGCATTGAGCTTTCCTGTTAAGAAAAAGGAGATTGGAGAAGTAAAATCACAGTGAAATTCTGTGAAGTTATCATAGAATCGTATCACCAAATGGTTTGGGTTGGAAGGGACCTGGAAGATCATCTAGTTCCAGCCCCCCTTCATGGGCAGGGACACCTCCCACCAGACCAGGTTGCTCCAAGCCCCATCCAACCTGCCCTTGAACACCTCCAGGGAAGGGGCAGCCACAACCTTCTGTTCTGTGCTTTTGTCTTATTCCTGCAGCTTTCAGACGTTCTTGAGATGGGTTCTAAGACTTTTCACAAATAAGCATCAAAGAGGGGAGGGAAGGAAGAGGTGAGGGAAGGAAGATCTATTTGTTTTCCAAATAAATTCTCTGCAGATAATGGAGTTGTTTCTTGGCTCAGAGTAAGAGACAGGATTTTGTTTGGCATCCCCAGGCAGATGTGATGGGTGAGTGATTGGGGTGCAGTTTGCTATCCAGCCTCTCTTCCCTTCTGCATGTACCCACCAGAGCAACCTTGGTGTTTTCTGATTTACTCTGTGGTTTTTTTCTTCCCTCCAATGGTTTCCTCATGGATCCCCTCACACCCCAGCACTGGCCAGACCTGACAGCCCTCCTGGAAGGGCTGAACAGCTTTTGCTCATTTACTTCTGTGTCAGGCACAAATCTCCCTGTTTAAAGCTTGTTCTAAAATTAGTATATGAAGCAGGAACAGGATCAGTGCTAAAAGGACACGGTGTTTGGATTTTCTTGCAGGAAATCAGTGGGATTGGGATAAAGAGGAGTTGGTGCTTCTGCTGAACATGGTGTCATATCCCTGAGTGCACAGGGATAACGTGGAATCTCTGTGGCATGACAAAGGGAAAATGGCTCCTTATCCCTGAGTTATGGAGATGGTGGGAATCTGAGGGCAAAGTTAAGTGGATGAAACGAGGCTGTTGCTAATGGAGGGGAAGATGGGAAGAATTCAGGTCTCTGGATCAATATGTGTGTAAGTAGGGACAGTTTTAAAAGTGGAAAGGAGAAAGCTTTCTTCAGGGCAGCTCAGTTGAGAACCCAGTAATGTGGGATTATTCCTTCTATTTAGCTTAGAAATGGGGCTTGATTCATTAATTAATCTTGTCCTGATTGGAAACTTCCTCGTAAGCATGCAAGTAATACAGCTTTCTGTTATCCTCTTAAACTGACAGCTTAACCACTGAAATTGTTCTGGCAAATTTATGATACTGGCAAGTTTTATGATCAGGAAAGCTGTGAAATAACCTTATTGGAAAGACACAAGTGCGATTAGGTTTAAAAGTGATTTAAATTTAAAAATTAGGCATAAAAGCTTATATGTATTGTTGCAGAAGACTGAAGATATTGGAGATAACAGTTGCAACTCTGAGAAGAGTTGCTTGATTTCCAGGTCCCTGACTGTGCCACTCAGTGTTGGGATCAGCAAAGATTCTTCTTTTTATATAGAGGACAAACTTCTATCTCACCTCTGTAGGCACCGCTCTGTAGAGCCCTTCATTTCAATAGTGTCTGGTCTTTCCCCCCACCCCAACACAATGAACAGCCCCAGTGTAGCTCTGAGGTGTCCACCACCACCAAAGGTGTCATGCAGGGAACAGTTCTGTAGTGGATGTAGCTTACCTGTTAGTGTGAGACCCACTGATTCCATAACCAGCCCCAGTTTTGGGGCCCTGCTGCCAGCAGTGCAGGTGACCCAGGTGCTGTGCCTGGCGGTGTTTCGGACTGTCCCTTCCCGTGGGCTGGAAGCTCAGTCACCTTCAGTTTACTTCTGGCTCTTGCAAAGCAGCACTGGGGGAATCATTGGCCAACACACCACTGCTGCACGTCTCTAAAATGGAGGCAGTACATACATATTCATCTGTGCTTACCCCCTAAGTTGGCTCATCTCATGACTGCTCCTAACGTGCTTTGAATCAAAGCTGTTATATGAAGGAAAGGCTGTTTTTATTCCTGTAGCTTTGCTTCTTCAGGATCTTGAAGGTTGAGGGAGCCTTAATTCAGGTTTGTTAGGCTCTAGTAGAGCTCGGTAAAGTCCCCTTGGCAATTTCTGGTTTTCTACCTCCTTTGCTACTTAACTACATCAGGAAAATGATGCAGCAAGCTGTTTCTCCTGCTCCAGGGAGGCTTTGGTTAGAGAGACAGCAGAGCTCTGCAGCAGCCATGACCTTAATCCTGTTTTTAACCAAAGGAAATTACATCTCTTCATTGCATTCAGAGAGCTCTCCTTCATCCTGATGAGTCAATTAGCAGAGGTGGGTGCTGGGGAGGGTGAATACCTGAGCTGTATTTTCTGTTCCTTTCTGAAACTCAAGTGGACTTTGGAGGTGGGCAGCGTGACCAAGCTGAGCCTTGCCTTGCTGCTCTGGTAGTCACAGTCTGAAAAACAAGTGTCCCCTCTCTGTGTGCTCAGGTGTCATGTTTATTCTTCCTAACACTGACAGGCAACATCCTATTGGTATGTCAAACCTGGCTTGTGGAGAAAATACTCGTGTACAGTCTCCGTTTCTAGATTAATTGTATTTTCTTCAGCCCCCTGACCTGAGAGCAGAGGTATTCCTGCTGACACTTTAATCTGAGCTGTCCTGCTGCATTTGCTGACATCTTCCTGAGAGTCATATCTGATCTGAGCTCTGGAGGCACGTGTGGAGCAGACACATGCACGTCTTGCTGAAGAATTTTTCTTTTATCAGTTGTGCTCTGGCCTCCGTGCGTTAGTCACGTGCCAGTGGCATTTCCCAGGGGATGAAAGCAAGGGCTTGTTTCAGGAGCAGGAATTTTCCTCCAAGACCTTCTGGCAGCAGGTCTGTGCTCTCTGCTTGCTGTGCTGTGTTATTTCAAGGAAGCACGTCTTCAACCCCATAACTCCTCTCCCTGCTCCTTGTCAGCTATTTCTGACCATTAGTAGTGAAGAAGAAATGGAGCTTGGAGTTCAGGAAGCACAGCTCTGCTTTGGGAGGCTTTTAAAGCCTATTAAGCAGGAGGGTGGTGAGCAGTGCAGTAAGTGGCACTTTGGGGCAGCTGATGCACAGGGCAGCCCAGGACTTGCCTGGCTTGGGTCAGGTTGTGAGGCAGTGGGCAGGGGTTAGGAGGGAACGTGGCTTCTATTTCCAGTTCCTCCTCAAGCTGGTGGGAGCTGTTTCCACTCTCTCTGCAACAGGCACTAATTAATCTGGCCTGTCCTAGGGAGTGATACATGATGGAAGAGAGTTGTTGTTAATATATTGACTCTCTAGTTCTTGGGCAAATCTTTGGGTTCTGGTGCAAATTATTTGAAAGTAATCTTCCAGGTCATTTGTCCTTGGTGCCAGGGGTCCCTGTCACTGTCTTGGGGACAGGTGCTAATCCTGGCAGGGGAAATGCTCCATCCAGCTGCATCATCCAGTGGCTTTAGGCAAAGGACAGCTGTGTGTGCAGCTCCAGCAATGTGCTGTGCATCTGAGAAGCTCCTTTCTCAGGTCTGGGTGGCCTCCCCCTTCCTCTTTTCCTCTGGAGTTACATTCAGCTGCATGTCAGCCAGGTAACTGGAGAGTCCCCGTCCCTTCCTCCACTCCACATGAGTGCTCTGGCACTGATGTGTATGTACAGTGTTGGCACAAGCCAGTGTCCTTTGTGCTCCTCTTCCTGAACACTTGCATTTTCACGTTGCCCTAGAACAGGACAGATCCCTGTGAAATTGTGCCTGGTATTACAAGAAGTGCATAATCACTGTTTCGTAGAATTGTAGAATCCCAGACTGGTTTGGGTTGGAAGGACTTTAAAAATCATCCAGTCCCACCCCCTGCCATGGGCAGGGACACCTCCCACCAGACCAGGTTGCTCCAAGCCCCATCCAACCTGCCCTTCAACACTTCCAGGGGTGGAGCAGCCACAGCTTCTCTGGGCACCCTGAGCCAGTGTCTCACCACCCTCACAGGAAAGAATTCATTCCTAAAGTCTCACCTACATCCTTGTACACCGTTAACAAGGACCTGGCTCCTGGCTTAGTTTCTCTCCCTCTGGGGTTGCAGCACGGTGGCACCGTGCTGGCTCTGGCACGAGGCTTCCCTTGGCAGCCAGCCCGTGTTTGTGGACACCCCGAGCTGAGGAGAAGTGGCCAAGAGAGAACCAGCTGCAAGGAGCTGCTGAGAAGTTTCACATCGTAGCATTGCTGGCGTGTGATGGCCTGAAGCTGTAGGAAGGGGGGGAAAACTATCTTGCAGGAGGCTGGGTGGTGCATGGAGAAATGGGGTGGGGTTGGACACATTGGCCCTTCTTCAGGAGTTTGCACAAATACATTCAGTCATGAATGCTCCTGTTCAGGATGCTGGAACTGGAGGAACCAGCTTTGTAGTAGTGTGTAAATGAAATAGAACTTGGTCTGGCAGTGTACAGGAGGTCCCTTTCTGAGTAAGAAAAGTGTTTTCATTCCCATCTTGTAGGTCAGTGCTTTGAAATCGATGCATCTGCTGGAGATCTGTGGCTGTTACACATGCAGCTGGATGTTGGCAGGGACAGCACGACAGAGAGGTGATGGCTTGCCAGTAGAAATAATAATAACCTTTTGTTATTCATTCAAGGGCATCACACAGAAAAACAAAACCAAATCCAGAGTCATCTCATCAAACCTCTCTTATTTTCTGGGTGCCTGTACACGTGAATGAGGAGATCCAGTTTCAGAAGAGGTTAAAGGGAGAGGATCCAGTCTGGAGCTAGTCCTGGCCAGTTTAAAATTGCCCTCTGAGCAGGAAATGCTTTCCAGTACTTAAAATGTCTTAACAAATCCACATGACGTGGGCTTTCTCCAGAAAGCAGGTTGGACAGTGTAAGCTATCAGTGTCAGCTGGGGATGGACACACAGGGATAAGGCAGCAGTAGGTGCCAGGCACAAGAAGCAGATTCCAAAAATAGCTGTGATTTAAGAGCCTAAAAACAATGGGCTCCTCTGGCAGGGATAAAAATACAACTCTTTCAACTTCAGGCATCTCAAGAAGAAGTAATAGCAAAGCAGGGGAAGGAGAATTTGGAGAGGAAAGCTAAAGGAAGCATTTTCTGCTCTTGGATTACACCAGCACGGATCTGTCTTTGAAGTCATTTACACCAGTACAACTGAGAACCTGTCTCAAAGCACTTCAGCAGCTGGAGGGGATTTATTTAGATGGAAAGAATGTGTTCAGCATAGCTTGGCCAAATGACACCTACGGTGGACTTGGCAGCTGTTAGTAAGTATTTATAGGATGTAAACAGCAAGGGGGAAGAGGATGGAAATAGAGCAAACTGTGGGGGAACAGAAAAATGGGAAAAAGAGGATTTTACAGCTCTGTGGGTTAGACTGCAGAACATCCATCCAGGTGGAATGAGGTTATTGACTGACTTGATACTAGTTGGACAAAGCATTTGAAACTGGAGGCCATAATTTTCTACTGATAATTAGGCAAGCAGCCTCCACTGCTAACTTCTCTGCTTCTGCAATGGCTCTGTGGAATGGACAGGGATCCCTCTCCCTTTAGGGGATCACTGTTGGTAACGTCAAATCAAATGTTCCACCTCTTCTGTCTTTTCTGAGGGGCAGTAGTGATTGCTTCAGAAACCAGTACTTGCAACGATTAGCAACTCTGAGCTTCCTGAAGGCAAAGCTGCACCTCCAGCTCTTCATGCTTAGTAGCCACGGGCAGCCTGGTACCTTGGGCTCATCCAGCCCACCTGTGGCTCCAGTGTGACTTGACCTCTTCAGCACGTGGTAATGGTGGTTTCTCCAATTTCTGCTTTATAGAGTTGTGTCTGTGTGTAAATTCTTTCCTTTACATGAAACTTTCTGCATGGTGGTATCACTGGCTGGCCGAGCCTGTCTCCCATCAGTCATGATCCTCCCCAGCCAGAGACTGCAGTCTTAATTCCTTCTCATGTGAAGTCCTTTCCATATTGTGATCATCTTTTGTGCCCCTTGGTCATTTTCTAGCTCTGCTGTTTATGTTGAGTGAGAAGTCTGAGCTGGCTTGCAGTCCTCAAAATGCTGGTGCATCATGGATGTATGTTCCTGTGTTGACTGTTTTATTCTGGTTTCTTTGATTTGCCTTCTGATTTTCCACTGAACACTTGGTGAAAATTTTTCAGAGAATATCCACAGAGGTTCCAAAAATCTCTGTGTGAGAGTGGAGGTAGTGAAGAGCTCACTGCACTGCTGCTTCTGGTTTTCTCTTGTCCCATCCCCATCAGCACTGAGGTTCATCTGTTGTTTATCACTTGACTCCATCATTGCTCTGAGTTCCTTCTGTGATTCTTGAAATTAAGAGATACATCTGCTATCCTGAAGGAATTTGTATCATCCTCAAACATTGCATTCTCATCTGCCTCTTTCCTGGGCCTGTGTGGAGACAAAACTTCTACCTTATCACTGTCTCTTCTTGCCCTTTGTTTTCATCTTCAAATTCATTATTAATCCATGCAGTGACCCATCCCTTGACCCCAGGCTGGCTGAGTTTCTTTGAAAAATCACTGGAAAAGCAACTCGTGGAAAGGTCTCTGCAATCCAACCATTCTTGGCTGCTTTGGAAGAACCCTGGTAGATTTTTTTGATGCATTGCTGCCTAAAGCCATGTTGACTTTTCCCTCACATATCCACTGGCTTCATTCTTGGCTGCTGTGTTCACATTGCTGCCTTTCATCCTGAAGCCAGGCTGAGTGGTTTGTATTTCCTAGGATCCTTGGGGAGTCTGTTGGAACATTGCTGCATTCATCATGTTTGTTTCTGGCATTGAGGCTGGGTTAGCAGTAGATCAGCAGTTCAGCTGGTGCACACTCGAGTTCCCTTAGAAGGTGGCATCTTTGTGCTCTTCGTGGCTGTTCGTATGGTAACGTCTCATTTTCTTTTCTTGGCACAGGGGATGCTCCCAAGTGGGAGTTATCAGAGCCCTGATTGAAGCTGGGATCCCTGTTGATATGATTGGAGGAACATCTATTGGTGCCTTCATGAGTGCCTTGTACGCCGAAGAGCGCAGCTACAACCAGATGAGGATCAAAGCCAGGCAGTGGGCCATGGTGAGCACTGGGGATGTCACACTTCCCTCCTTGGACAGGGTGCAGGAGCTTAACCACCAGCCCTAGCAGGCAGCAGAGCACAAGCAGCCACCCGAGGGCCGTGCAGCCATCTGCTGCTCCACTGGCAGGGCCACAGCCAGGGAGTGAGCTGGGACACTGCCAGGCAGCACCGGTACCCGAGCGGGCAGGACTCGAGGCTGGGCTTTGCTCTGCACAAATTCTAGTCACACCATAAACGTAGAGTGATGTTGTTTCAGTGTGTTAGCCTGTGTTTCTCTCTGCTTTATCTTCTCCTTTTATGTGCTGGAATCTGTTTCCTTTCCAGATCTCAACAAATGTGTTTCTCTTTTGTGTAATTTTCTCTCTTTCGTTCTCACATGCTGTCATTTTTCAGTGGAACTGGTTGACAAGAGGTAATCCTTCTCTAAACTAAGTACAGAATGTGTCATTCACAGGGTAGCCTGAGAGCTCCCGAGTGGTAGTGCTCTGGTTCAGGAGAAATGTTTAACTTTCAGCTATTTAATGCAAACAAAACATATTTTCATACTTAAACCAAGGTTTGGGAAGGTTGTTTTAAATAGTGACTTCTGTGGGTGACTTTATTGGGAAGATAGATGCTAGGGAAAAATTGGATTAGCACAGTGGTTCACCCTGAGTGAAGGTGAAGATGAGTTATTGCTGAAGTTTGCTCATTACAGCTTTGTGTTGTTCAAATGAAAATCACATTTCATGTTGGTTTTCTTATTGAAAGGGAGGCAACATGGGGAATATTCTAAATTAGGTTAAGCTCTGGGTCTGCTTACAGCTTGCATTTTAGGGGGAAATAGCAGTCTGCAGCTGGCACTCGTGTTCTGCTTGCCTTGCCCAAGTGTCTTCTAACCTGCCGTGGCTCTGAGATGAAATCTGTGTCTTGGTAACGTGCCACACACTTTGCAGGCTAGATAGTCTGGGCATTAAAATACATATTGAGACCCAGCATGTTCATGCCCTCCTGGGGTGCAGACTGTTTGCTAGAGGAATGTGGATTCTGTGCTTTTTATTTAGGAACTGCCTGTGCCTGGCTGGGTTGGAAAGCACCCGTAAACTGTTTGTGATAGAGAGCAGTTTGCTGGAATCACCAAGATGGGGGAGGCTTGAGATCAAGCACAGGAGAGCAACTGTACTGAATCGTGTCAGACATGAATTTAACCTTCTGCTCTTGATTTCCCACACTGGGTGCTACCAAATGCTCACAGGACAGCACCTGAGCGGGGTGAGCATGTGGCCACACCTCCCTGCAATGCTGTCCTGTTTTCCTGGCCTCCAGCAGTCTGCCTCACTACCCTCTCCGTGGCTCTTGGTGAGGGTGAAGCAATGGAATTTTCCTCCATGCATTTGTCCAGAGGATTATCTCCTCTTGTTTGTTAACTTGTCAGATCTCTTCTGTGCAGGGCGTGGGATGCAGAGCTGGAAATGCTGTTTTCTGGGCTGTGCTCCTATCAAAGCCAGCTTCATTTCCAGCCTTGCAGCTCTTGAGCTCACCAGCCCAACCTGGAATTGCACTCACTTTTACCAGAAATAGTTTAAGAGGAAAAGAAGAAATTTAATCTATTGATTAACTTGTGAACACAAATTGCAAAGCTTAGAAAATGTTTCAACAAAAGAAAAGGCAGGTTGTGGTACCTTGAAACCCACAGATAAGTAGCTGGAAGAGAGGTTAATGACCTCTGTTAGAGCAAATATTTCATCCTCCTAATGAAGAATGGCTTTACTTGAGGTTTTTCATGCTTGTTCTGACAAGCTTGCCAGGTCCCCATCCACACCAGAAATTGTTCAAGGGTTTGAGAAGGAAAAAAGAAAAGACCGCTCTGTTTGAAGCCCTTTTCACTGTTAACAGCACAGCCCAGCAAAATGGGTGCATTGTAAAGCGAAGAAAGCCATGAAAACCCTCTCTCCAACTTCAGATCACAGCTAATGTACAAAGTAGCTTGAGGGATCATACATCTTTTTAACAGTGGCTCTTCTGAGTTATTTTTTTCTTGTATTGTGTTGCAGCAGCCGTAGCGAGGAGCGTGGCTCCTGTCCCTGAGCACTGGCACTGTGAGCAGGAGCAGGGAGGTTGGTTGGGGGATCATAGATCCACCCGAGGGGACTGAGTGTGAGAGAGGTGACAATTATAGAATTATATTTTAATTAAAAATTTTTAAAATTTTTAAAATTTTAAATTATAGAATCATAGAATGGTTAGAGTTGGAAGGGACCTTAAAGATCATCGAGTTCCAACTCCTCTGCATGAGCAGGGACACCTCCCACTAGACCAGTTTGCTCAGAGCCCCATCCAACCTGGGCTTGAATGCCCTCAGGGATGGAGCCTCCACAACATCTCTGGGCAACTTGTTCCAGTGTCTCACCACCTTCACACTAAAGAATTTCCTTCTGTTCTCTAACCTAAATCTCTCCTCCTGCAGTTTCAAACCATTACCCCTTGTCCTATCACTATGTGCTCTCCTAAAGAGCCCCTCCCCAGTGTTTTTGTAGACCCCCTTCATGTACTGGAAGGCTGATATGAGGTCCCCCCGGAGCCTTCTCTTCTTCAGGCTAAACAACCCCAACTCTCTCAGCCTTTCTTCATAAGAAAGGACAATTCCTTTGGTCCTCTGGACCAATGTCTGGTGGTGAGGACCGTGGCAGGGGCAGCTGCTGTGCTGGGGGGGGTGTCCTTTCTTCAGCCAACCTTGTGCAAAAAGGCTTGAGCACTCCCTGCCACCCAGGCTGCTGATTCTGCTCCTCCAAAGCCTGGGAGCTTTTGCTGCTGAAGGTTATTGCTGAGTGCTCTTTGTGCAAAACCTTGTAGCCTGGCTTTTTTAGCCTGTGGGGTTTTTTTGAAATGTCTTTATTGTGATGGATTAGATAACTCTGATTTTTCTTTTTTTTAATTAATTTTTGTAATCCATCAAAATAAGTGCTGGTTTTGTCCTCCAGTTACTTGTTTTTGGTATTTTTTAGAAATTGGCATCTCTCTAGTTGTAGATTTGGGGCTGAGAGAAGGGCTGTGTTAATGGGATGTGTTTCCTGGACCTAATGAAGCAGCAAAGAAATAAATGACTCTCTTGTCCAAATACAGAGGGGTATGAAAATGACCTTTCAGGCTGGTTACTGTTTATTGCCTCTGGGTGTTTCTGTACCTGGGTTTGTTTAACCAGCAAAACAAAAGCTTTTGTATTTGCAGATTGTTGGGTTTTCTTGGGTTTTTTGTTTGGTGGTTGTTTTTTTTGACTGGAGAATTAATATTTCAAAATATAACTATTTCACAAAGAATAGACTATTCTATTCCCTCTGTAGGGAATATGGTTGTAGGAATGTGTAGTTAAAAGGCTTCCCACAAGGAGAGTTAAGAACTGCTGGGTAAGGATGCTGCAGTCTGTGACAGCTGAAATAAATGGAGGAGCTTCTGAGGTCCCAGCCATGAGGTTCTGCCTCTCCCTAATGCTGCTCTAGTACTTGCACTTTGGGAGATACTGCAGTTTAATGAGCTGATCTGGCCCAAAGTGAAACTTTTTCTCTCTGCCATGCTGTTTCTGGCCAGCTCAGCTCCCAGCACTGCCTGCTGCTGGCCCTGTGCAGGGGGAGCAGAACCATCAGCCCCAGTCTGGCTCAGATCAAGCTGCCACCAGACTGGATCCTGCTGCTCTTCTTGATCTGTCACACTTGTTGTTTTGAGGAAAAATAAGCTGTTCTCTGCCATTATGGGGTGATGCAACACCCAGTGTCTGTGGGTGCAGGTTAGGGGTGCCTGGGGAGCACGTGGAGGAGGAGCAGGGTGGCTGTGTGACCACGGAAGGGTTGGTGGGATGCCCATGTGCTGGGGACCATCCAGGGTCTGTTGGCTGTGGAGGTCAGAGGGAGAGTGTGGTGGGAAGGGGCAGGGTTTTGTACAAGGCTTTGCCTCCTGCACTGTTCATTCTGTCTGTCTGCCAGATCTTCCTGTGCAGCAGCAGCTGTAAGGGCAGATCCCTGCAAACAAACAGTCTGAGCTGAGTGGGCAAATGTTGCCAGACAAGGTTGGTGTGAAGAGCAGGCAGGATGTTATGGGACAGAGACCTGCTGACTGGAGGAGATGAACAAAATAAACTGGTCCCAGTCCCCCACATGAAGGCAGTCCTGGGTAAAAACTGGAAGAGGGGAGATTTAGGTGAGACATTAGGAAGAAATTCATCCCTGTGAGGGTGGTGAGACACTGGCCCAGGTTGCCCAGAGAAGCTGTGGCTGCCCCATCCCTGGAAGTGTTCAAGGGCAGGTTGGGTGGGGCTTGGAGCAACCTGGTCTGGTGGGAGGTGTCCCTGCCCATGGCAGACGTTTGGAACTGGATGATCTTTAAGGTCCCTTCCAACCCAAACTGCTCTGTGGTTCTATGATACTATGTCAGGCACTCCAAAAGGTAACATGAGCTGAGCTAAAGCAGCTTTAAAGCACACAACAAATCCTAAATTAATAAGAGGTTCGTTACCGATTGCACGTTAATGAACGTGCACATATTGTCTCTTAAATTGGGTTGATGAGCTGCAGGAATGAACCTGCTTTGGGTGTCCTCCAGCCTGCTGGTGCTTGAGGACAGCATTGTCCTGCCAAGGTGCACTCTGCTGTGGTCTGGTGCTTTTTAATTGCAGCTTTAAAACTTTATCCACTGGTTTGGAAGGGTTTACTAACTAGGCTTCTCAGCTTGCAAAAATTAGAGCAGATTGCTTTTCCCTTGTAAACCAGCTGAAGTGTTCCCTCTGGTTGCCTTTCAGATGGGATTCTGTGTTTGAGAGTGTTAACAATGGAAGACAAAAATCCTAGGAGTGTATTTCGTTAAACCTCAAAAATTTCTTATATCAAGAGGTACAGGAAAAATCTTTTTACGTGTAGTGATAAGGCCTGGTGGTTCATACTTACCATTTCAATCATATTATTCAGTCATATCAGGTTGAAATTAACCTCCATTCAAGTGTTATAATCAGGGAAGTTCAGATTAAAGGTTACACACAGAACATGCCTATTGTTTTGAAATGTCCAGTTACAGCACCAAACCATCCTGCTTCTGTCTAGTAGTGACCAGGTCAGCCTGTGCAGGTGGCAGGTTTGTGTTTCAGGATCAGCTGAGTCTGATTTTAACCATGCATTTACTTACCTTACTTCTTTACCCAGCTCTGAGATGGGTATGGTTTCTTAAATGGATTTTAATTTTCTTCAACTCTTAGCTTTTTTAATAGTTTACCTGTAAACCTGAATTTCCATTATATGTGTGTGTATGTATTCCTGCCTCCAGGATAATATATCCCTATAGTTGTGTATCTGAAACTGTTGGCCTGAGTTACCTTTTTGTTTTAACATTTTTTTCTTTGTCAATTTCTTTGCTTGTTCCATTGACACTTTATATGTGAACACTGAGAAGACACTGAAGGCAATTCTGGACACTGTCTCTAAAAGAGATTTAAAAAAAAAAAAGATTTAATCAGTTCTGCTGTTTTAAATTTTTGATCTTGTAACACATTTTGCCACACCCTTGTGCTTTCATTTTATACTTGGGAATATTGAAAATCACAGAGTGTTGGGAGTTGGAAGAGACCCCTGGAGATCATCTAGTCCAACCCCCTGCCAGAGCAGGATCACTCAGAGCAGGTTGCACAGGAACATGTCCAGGAGGGTTTGGAATGTCTCCAGAGAAGGAGACTCCACAGCCTCTCTGGGCAGCCTGTCCCAGGGCTCTGTTATCCTTACAGTACAGAAGTTTTTCCTCATGTTTATCTTGACCCTCCTGTGCTCCAGCTTGTGCCCATTGCCCCTTGTCCTGTCACTGGGCACCACTGAGAAGAGTCTGGCCCACCCTCCTGACACCCCCTGTAGATATTGACCAGCACTGATGAGATCCCCCCTCAGCCTCCTCCTCTCCAGGCTGAACAGCCCCAGCTCTCCCAGCCTTTCCTCACAGGCAGATGCTCCAGTCCTATAATCATCCTTGTGGCCTGTGCTGGACTCTTTCTAGTAGTTTTTTATCCTTCATGAACTGAGGAGCCCAGGGAATTATCCTGGTTTTAGACACCAGTTTGCAACCATTCTGCATCAAAGAACAAAATAGCCAGAGACCACAATTCAGGCTTCTTTTTGTCCACCATTATGTGCATTTGCTCTTGTTCTTCAGCTCTATGAGAACCACCCTGTCCCTTCCTGTTGAAGTTACCATGTACCACAGGGTAGCTTTTAAAAATAATTCTAGGATTGAAGGTCTTATTAATAATGTTCCTCTTGCAACAAGAGCTCTAGAAATGAAAGGAGGTGTTAATGAAGAATTGTAAAATACCTGCTCTCACCTAAGAGAACTGGTAGAGGTGCCTCAAGGCTGGGCCTCCCAGTGCTGTGCCAGGGGGGACCAAAGCTGCAGTGTTCTTGGAGATGCTGGTGGAGAAAAGTGTGAAGTGGAGCAGAAGTCAGAAGGCTCTGGCTGCCTTTCCAAAGCAGGATCTTTAATTTGATTTATCTGGAGAACGGGAGGTGGTAGCAGCTATTCTTGGAAGGCTGAGGGAGGCTGTTGGCCCCCAGCGTCAGCTGAAAGGGCATCTTCTGGTTACATGAAATGAGAATATTAAGAAATAACCATTAATTAGAAGTATCTTATTCCTGTGCAAGATTAGTGCTAGAATTAATTGCAGGGAAAATGTAGAGGCTCAGCATTATAAGATAATTTGCAACAAGGACAGCCTGATGTTTGGTGCTGAGTGGGAGAGATTTTTCTTCAGTATTAAATAAAGAACTTTTTGTAAATGCCTCTTTCTCTGATTTCATCATTCTAAGTAATGTCAGAGACCAAATCTCTATTTTAAGTACAAAACTAATTCAATTTAACTCTGAAGCTGTGGGTAGTGTGTCTATAGTTAGGTTGGCACACTGTCCTCACCCCATCACATCCTAAAATGAGGATGTGAATGAAGCTGACAGGTTCATAATTGGGTTTGTGCTCAGGCTTCTATATTTTCCCAGGTTTATATTATTGTTTTAATTTTTTTTTTTTTCACACTTGGACATGTATTCTCTTCTTTAACTCATTGCTTGGGTAAAACAAAGGCCAGATGTTGATCACAGCTCCATTAACAGGCAACAGGTTTAGGGGCTGCTTCATGCTGTCAGTCTCTGTCATTCCAGTTTCTGTGTGTTTACATGAGACACATGTGACAGTGCCTGGTGCTGCTGTGTAAGGTCAGAGGTATCTACAGAGCTTTAGGAGACCTTGATTTGGGTTATCCAGCTGGTGTAGCATGCTTGTAGTAGTGTCTGAGTGCTGTATCTAAATCTTCACCAAGCAGCAGGTGAGGAGCACAATAAGTCACTCAAGAATGAAAAATAATGGCCATTGATACCTAGAAAGTGTGTTTAAAGCTCTTTACCATGTAACTGACTGAGCCTCATTGCAGTCCCAGAGAGTAACACACATGTTTTTGTAAGTGCTTGCACTGAGTCAGGTAAAAGATTTAAGACTGGGAGCAAAATGAAGTGTGATCCACAAATGAGATGAGATGTACTAAGCTACAGATAAGATACAGATGTATGAAGATTTAAGGTTTCCTTTCCATGCCAGTGAACTGCACGTACACTGTGGAAAGGTGTTGATAAGGGACATAACTAGTAATATATTTTTGTTATTAAAAAAAATTAATCAAGAATTGAACTGTATTATTCAGGTGCACTTGTGAAGGCAGAAACCTGTGCCCGTGCACGCTGCTTTTGAGGGCCATTTTGATTTCTGGGTAGAAGGGAAGCAATGCCAATGGACATTCTTCCATAGCCTAATTGCACACTGGCCTCAGAGTGGGCTGCTTTTTGTCCTAAATCTACAAGCACCATGCAAGGAGTTACTGATTGTAGTTTTGTTTCTGTCCTCTCAACAACTTTTGTACTTACAATAGTGGTGCTTCCAACCTGTTGGCTGTAGAACCTGGAATATGATGTCTCTCAAATTGCCTACATTAATACATACATTAGTATGGATTGTTCCATAGATTTACCTTTGAAATGCCTTTTTTTTTTTCCCTCCTTTCTTTTTAGGTTATGAACTCAGTGCTTAAGACTATTCTAGATTTGACATATCCAATAACCTCTATGTTCTCTGGAGCAGCTTTTAACAAAAGCATCAACAACATCTTCCAAGATAAGCAGATAGAGGTGGGTTGTTTGTTCACTTTATGTGTAGTAAATGATATCACTGTACTCTGTTGTGGCAGAAATAGCTTTCTGGTGTGCTGATATGAGATATGGGGCTGTGGGATGACTGATAACATGTTAAAACAGTGAATGTCATGTTACAAGAATATAGGAAGGAGCCTGTTCTTCCATTTTGGATTTAAAGAACACAAGGAGTAGATTATTTGTAGCTACTTCTGTTTGACAAAGGGATCCTGTTGCCTGAGAACAGAAGTTAAAGTTGTGTCACTAAAGGATAATTGCTGAGACTGATCATTATTTTTCTTCAAGTCAGGTCTAAGAGATCTTTAGGGCACACCAGAAGGTCTTGAAGAAGGTAGCAATGCGTTTGGCTTTTAAAAATTTGTTTTATTTTTGAAACTAGGGTGAGTTTTTAATCAACAGCCTACTGAAAATTGCAATAATGTCCAAGTGTGTTGTTTCCTGGTTTGCTGATGGTCACCTTTGTACTTGCTGGGTGTTGTGTGGTCCACCTGAGCTGATGGTCTCCTTCAGAATCCCACCCATCCTCCCTGCCTCAGCAGCAGCAGTTTATAAGGCACCTTGTCAGTGGTTGTCTTTGTAGATTACCAAGATTAGAGAGTGTTTGGATAGTCTTGCAATCTTTCCCCATTTGCAGTTTTAACGAAATTATTCCTGCGTTTGGAATCCTTGTGGTGAAAGATTATGTAGCAAATTAACACTATATGTACTCTAAATATATTAAAAATAATCTAAAATATTCCCTACTTAAATGCAAGTTTAAGTGCAAGTTTAAAAGTGATGAATCATCAGGTGGCTTAAAATAGTGTTTTGCTGGGCAGGGTGGATGCTGCTGGGAACAAACAGGTTTTGGAGTGATGAGTCTTTCTGAGACTGGAAGGATTTTTGTCTGCTATTTGGGCAGCACCAGCCATGCTCCCAGTTCTTTAGTGGTGTGTATCCCTTCCTAAGGCTCTCCAGCTCCTGCCTGGGGCTCCAGCAGTGCCTGGTGGGAAACCTGGGGTTGTCCAGTGACTAAACCAGCTCCTCTCCCCTGGCTCTGGTGTTGTGGAGGAGCTGCCTCCTGCAAAGCACCAAGACCCTTGAGGCCCAGGCTGCTTTGGGTTCCCTGGGTGTGAAGTGGGGGTGGGACCTCGCAGGGTGCAGCTGGAGCAGAGCAGAGCTCTGGAAAGGAGCCAGGGACTAAATGGAAGAGAATCACCTCTGAGTTCAGGTGGCCTTAGCTTCCCCTGCTCTGTCATTGTGTTTGATCCCAGCAGTCAGTTGTACTTCCCTGTCAGGTGCAGTAGGTTCCTGCCTCACAATTTTAACAGCTGTAGTTGGATGATCTGTTTTAACCCTGTGGTCACAGGTCCTTCTTGCCTCAGTTCCTGAGACACCAATGCCCAAGACAAAGAGAGGGAAGAACATGAGTCATGGCCCCTTGCCTAAATGACTTTCAGTTTGTACCTCATGGTGATGAAACCAGGGGTCATTTCATCAGGAGGGTTTTGTCCAAGGGAAATCCAGTTGTGAGGCACACAGCAGTGTCACCTTTGGGTACGTGTGCTGAGTGTCCTGGGCTAAACCCTCCATTTGTGCCAGGGGTTCCCTCACATTGGAAGGCTTTCATCAGATAAACAAGGAGAAAAATGGTGTAGCTCTGCAAGGAATGAAGCAGTTACTCCTTCCCTGCAATTCATGTGATCAGCACAGGTTAACTAGTTTTGTCACTGCACAGAAGGAAATTAAAAGCTACCTAAGTGTAAAGGTAACATAAAGTAACAGAAGCTGAACTGAGGCACATTAAGCCTTGAACAAATGTTTTTTTAAAGTATTATTTCAAAGATCCAAACTGCAAATATCCCTCTTCCCTCAGTAGCTGGAGTAGTTTTGGAGGAGGGTGGGTAGCAGTGATTTCCAGCTGGAAATACATGTTAACAGGAGTTGATGAGAGTCGTACAAATACAGGTTGTGCTTGGTCACAACAGCTTATTCCTGGGAGGATCCACAGCAATGGCAGCAGAACCTGAGAACTTCCTACCTGAGAGCCTGGGATGGGTTCTGGAACTTGTGTCTCTAGAGAAGCTTAAACTTAGGAAGCACTGGGCCAGATCCTCCTTTTTACTACCCGTGGCTGAGGTCTCACTCTTGCACTTCCCACATGCACCCTCATCTCTCTTCTGCATCAGAGCCCAGGAGCAGAAGCACTTATGTTGAACTGTTATTTCTGACACTGAAAGGGAGGTTTCCATTTTCTCTTAAATGTGCTCCCTGCCAGCCCTTGTAACGTGTGTAGGTGTCTCCTGGTTGCCAGCAGTGCTGCTGTGGGGTAGCCCTGGTTACCAGCAACCCCCGTGATTGCTGCTGCAGATGTCAGCCAAAGGCTGCCTGTGAGGAGAGCTCAGCCTGTGCAAGTTTTTCCAGGAAAACATGCAGAAATCCAGGGCAGGGCACTTGAAAGATATTTCTCAAGAAATACAGTTATTGCTGCTCTGAAATTACCTGCCCTTCCGGGAGAGCACCACGCTCTAGAATTTTTATTGCCCTTTCCAGAAGCACAAAATGCTTTTGCAAGTCGTCTCAGCGGGAAGTTCCAGAGTGAGGAGTCAGAAAAGAGTCTTATCAAGTCTTGTCTCACACTTGAGTAATGTTGTGTCTCCAAAAGAAATGAAAGGGGGAGGGAAGGAGGAGGAGCAGGTGCTGACATCTTCCCTCTGGTGACCAATGATAGGACCCGAGGGAATGGTAGGAAGATGTGCAGGGGGAGGTTTAGGTTGGACATTAGGAGGGGATTCTTCACCCAGAGGGTGGTGGAGCACTGGAACAGGCTCCCCAGGGAAGCAGTAATGGCACCAACCCTGACAATATTCAAGGAACATTTGGACAACACCCTCAGGGATATGGTACGAACCTTGGGGTTGTCCTGTTCTGGGCTGGGAGTTGGACTTGGGGATCCAGGCTGTCTGAGGAGGAGGTTGAGCCACCATCCCTGGAGACATCTAAAAAGACAGATGTGGTGCGAGGGGACAGGGTTTGGTGGTGGACATGGAGTGGTTGGACTCGAGGATCTTGAAGGTCTTTTCCAACCAGAATGATGATACTGTCATACTAAGTGGTAGCTGAGAAATGCAGCCTGTATGACTGCCTGGTAGGTCTGGGTATAGTTCCCTTTGTGTGTGTGTTTGGATGAATATGAAAGGAAGTGTCAGGCTTCTTTCCCTGTTCCCCTATTTTTGCTTAAAATGTGGCTGCTGCACTGAGATCTGCAATCCCCAGAATATCTTTAGCATGGAGGGGCCCCCCAGTGCTCTCCTGTCACACTTGATTCATCCACCCTCCTATGGCATTTATACCAGATGGGTTGTAATACTTGTGCAGCATCTGTTAGTCCTCCCCAGTTCCACCATCTTTGCAGAGCTGCTTAAGAGATTAAACTCACTAGAAAAAAACCCTCCTTCTTGGCAATTCAGAATTTCATCTTGATCAGCACAGAAACTTAAGCCAGAAATCCAGACTGACCACTGAGGGAGTGTCTCTCAGCTCATCCTGGTGGCTGGAGCCAAAAGCCTTGTTTGGCTTGAGTTTAAGCACATCAGAGCTATGCCAGGGAAGGCCCAGGCACTGTGACCAAAGAGGCTGGTGGGAACTCTTCAGTCCTGGTTCAGCTTTGCTGATGGACAGAGAACTGTCAGTGGTTGTTCTTAAGTTCAATTTATTCAGCCCAATCCTCCTCCTTCCCTTTTGCAGGCTGCCCTTTCAGTGGGCACCATGGAGACTTTCCAAAACTATCCTCTCTCCAACAAGCTCCAATGCAGTTAGGATGTAACCTTCCCATTCAGTTTTTCCAGCTGGTGGGATGTGAGCACAGACATGGCTGAAACAATGAGAACGTTCCCTGCCAGGAGCAGGGCTTGTTGGTTTGGTCTAGCCCCTGTTGAGTAAACTTGTGAAGCTCTGAGATCAGCCATTCTTTTTGTATATCATCCTGCTTATTAGGTTCCTCACTGCTATTTTACTCTGTAGTATCTCAAGCAACCTCTGGGGTCTTCTTGAAGATCTGCCTTCCAGGACCCCTTGTTCCTGTAGGTAATGCTGCAAAGCTTTGTGTTGTCCTCTTGGTCTCTAGGCAGCTTTGGGTCCCAGGGGCATTGCTCTGCACCTCCTGATGAATTGACCCCTGGTTTCATCACCATGAGGTACAAACTGAAAGTCATTTAGGCAAGGGGCCATGACTCATGTTCTTCCCTCTCTTTGTCTTGGGCATTGGTGTCTCAGGAACTGAGGCAAGAAGGATGCTGCCTGCTACAGTCTTAGGTTGGATTCATGGGCACCTGAGTAGTTGCCTACTCATCCATGGTGAATACTGTTATGGAGGACTTACTCTATGTAGTGGATGAACAGCACCTTGAGTAGAAACAGTTGAATGAAATGCAAGATGGACCATACTGGGTGAGATCAAAAGTTTTTCTAGCCTAGTGCCATGTCTCCAGGGAGGCCAAAAGCAGCAGGTACTTAGTGAAGTAGGTAAAAGCTGAATACATAAACATGAACATTCCCTCCACGTTGTCCTCAGGCAAGAAACAGCCCAGGGACCTCTTTAGATGAGAGTTATCATCAGACCCCCACACTTCATCTGAAAGAACAGCAGATATCAGAAAGAAGGTGAACTCCTGGTGTGAGTGATGAGGTTTCTGTGCTTCTCTGTGTGTTGGGCACTCTTTTGGAACAAGTATTCCTTGCTATTAAAAAAGCAAAGAAGGATTTTTGTCTACTCTGGTGCTTCATGAAATGTTTGCATAAGAAACAAATTTATGAACCTAAACACAGGGCTGATTGGTTTTTCTCCATCCATGCAGGTGTTTGTGTCTACAGGGGTTGTTGCTTTGTTAGGTGTGGGTTTCAGTTAAAGTGTAAGGTCACAGATTGAGTAATTTAGTAAAATCCTCTGTTGCAGGATCTGTGGATTCCTTACTTCACCATCACAACAGACATCACTGCCTCAGCAATGAGGGTCCACACAGATGGTGAGTGTGTAGGTGGCCTTTCCAGTGGCAGGTCATAAATAATGATGAGACTTTGTGTCACCCCTTGTTCCTGGAATTTTCTTGGCTGTTAAATTTGTCTTTCCTTTTGTTTCTCCCTTCTCTGTTATTTGTTGAGCAGCAAACTGTGGAGGGACACAGATAACAAGGAACAGAGCTGCTGGGAAGAAATTAAATGAGATGCTGTATTCACTGTTTAGAGAAAATGGGCCCAGTGACACCATTCCTGTTTCCTTAAAACATCCCGTGAAGTGCAGGTGCTTTAGCCATAAATCAGAACAAATGCAACCAAAGCATTTCAAGATTCAAATTCCCCATAAATGAAGCTCTTCTCCCAATAAGGAGACTCCTGTGCCTGAAGCTGGGTTAGGTTCTCATTTGTGTCCAGTCCTCTTTGTTTCTCTGATGGAAAACTGTAATGTGCTTTACTGACTGAGCAGGGGAGGTGGATCTGAGCTGTTGGCTCTGCTGGCAGAACGTGCAGGCAGCCCCGTGGGACACTTGCTTTAGCTTTTGCTGGTTTGGGGTGACAGAGCAGTGACTCAGGCTGCAGTGAAGAGAGCAGAAGCCTCCAGGGTACCCCCTTTGCTGCCATGTCTCTGATGCTTTGCATTTTGAGCTGGTGCAGGTGAGGCTCTCCAGCCCTGCCTGCAGCCCTGGTGTTAGGCCCTGGGTTACAGAACCCCTAGATGACACTGGACTTCGTTGACCAAGGACAACCAAGGGAGCTAAAACAAGAAGACAAAGGATTAACCTTCCTTCGAGGCTTTGTAATCCTGTACTGCAGCAGGTTAAGCCAATTTAGCTCAGGAAACTCACTCTGTCCAGCTGCTTGTCCCTGTGGAAGTTTAATATAAGCATAGAAAACAGCTGGAGAATGGTTATGGTCATCTTCAGAATTCACTGAAAGGAGAGGAAGAAAGTTCCCAGGTGCTGCAGTTGCCCATCTTGGTTCCATCTGTGGCCTGTAACACAAGAAGTCAGCATTTTTCTTGGGTGGAAGTTCCATCTCAACTGAAACTATTAATAATAAATCCCAAATCTGCCAGTACTGACCTGTGCTAAACAGTAGGAGTGTCTAGGTTTTAATTAGAAACAGAACTGTTATGTATGTTAAAAAGAAAATAAAAAAATCAATTCCCAGTTTGCTAGAGGGAATTGCTATTTGAGGAGCCAGGTAGTTAGTTAATTATTGAGAAGGGAGCTAACACTGCAAGTCTGATTTATTTTTTGATATTTTAAAGATTTGCTTCTCAGAGGAGACTCTTGGCCTCCTTGGCAGTGCAATGTCTCCCCAATTCAGCTGATGCAGATGTTAAGAGAGAAATCAGTAAACAGCAGCCTTACAGCAGAATGTTTTACAGGAAACAGATCCAATCAATTTCTACTTGATTAAACTTTCTGTTTCTAAAAGCTTAACAGATTATAACTTCATTCCTTACATCACTGTTAACAGAGATGTCCTAAGAAGAGCTGAGATCTCCACCACGCTCTTCCACTGGTTTTAGAAGTGAAAATGTCTGGTTTCAGAGCAGGGAAAACAGAATTTTTGGGCCCTTACAGCATGTATTTTTCATGTTCAGCTCCTGCTAAAAATCTGGAGTTTGTGGATCTCTGTAGAACGAAACAGCTCTCACTGCTCTTCAGCCTCTGCTTATTGTTCCTGTCCCTTTGTCCCCAGGAGAAGCCTTGGCCTTTCCTTATCAGTGTAAGCTCAACAAAGCGTTAAAGGTGATCCCTGCAGTCAGGCATCTGCTGAAGTCTTCTTGAAGACAATAAATATGAGGCATGGCCCTAAAACTCTGCTTTCTAAGGCCTTTCCCTGATAGTGTGTCTGAGCAGCCTCTTTTTTTTTTCCTTTCCCCCTAGCCAGGATTATGGTATAGAAAGTAACAAACTGCTTTAATAACTTTCCAGCGGCGTTCTCGGGAGACCCTCTATCTCCCAATTATTTTAATGAGTGCCAAAGCTTTCCCTGCCTCCCTGGCAGTAATTAACACTGTTGCCATTCCCTCCCTCTGGTTCCTGCAGGCTCTCTGTGGAGGTATGTCCGTGCCAGCATGTCCCTCTCTGGGTATATGCCTCCTCTCTGTGACCCAAAGGATGGGCATCTCCTGATGGATGGAGGTTATATCAACAATCTTCCTGGTAGGTGCACAGACCTGTTGGGGAGGAAGCTGCTGACAACACAGCCCATCAAACAGCCTGAAAAACGTGGTCCTCTTGGGTTTGTTTTTTTTTCCAAAAGAAAAAAAAAGAAATGAGGAAAAATATTACAAACACCTTTAATCTAATGATGGTCACTGAGAGTCACTGTTCTCAGTTTCCTCAGCTTTTATCATGGTTTTATTGAGATGGTTTCTTTGTTATGAAGTATTTCCTACTGGACATGTTCTGAACATCTAATTCCAAGCTAATTTTGAATTGATTTTAGTGGAGAGAACAGAAATTAAAGTGCAAAGATGTAGTCTGTCTTTGAGTTTCTTTTCAAAAAATATCAGTTGAATAAGAAATAATTCTGAGAAAGCAGCAGCATTAATTCTTCATTGCTCAGACTGGTGTCACCCAGAGCCTGAAGGGTTCAGCTGGCAGACACTGGTGTCTTGGTTGGCTGCTTGTACATGGCAGAGCTGGAAGGATGTGGTGCCTAAAGAGCAATGTAGAGTCTAGAGTGTTCTGAGGACTGAACCCAAAAGAGTCCCAGGTGTTGGAATTCACTTATGTGTTTTTGGGAAGTGTTTTATGTCAGAGATGTCATTCTGGTCAGAAAGCATTGGAAGGTGGGTAGCTCAGGAGCGTGGCCAAGATAGAGGAGAGACATGAGGTGTCATTGCAGTTTGTGACTAAAACTGTACAAATAGAGAGGAAGGAGTCTAAGCTAGAGACTCCACATCTAAGCAACCAAACTAGTTTACAGGTTCAAGACAAACCCAGACTATATTTTTCCATCAGGGTATTTGCCTGAAAACCAGAAATGGAAATAACACAAAATAGACCCCCAAAATCTTCATCTGACACTCCCTGTTAGTGTCTGTCAGGCAGAGTATGAATTGCAAACCAGGGCAGCTCTTCCACCTGCACATCTTGGAGGGGGTGACACAAGAGCCTGAAGGAGCCCAGAAATATAAACCCAAGTCACAGAACAGATCTGATTTAAATAAGTGTCTAAATTAAGCATCTAAATTGGCTCTTCAGAGCTGTGGTTTTTCCTACGCATAACTATTCTGGCAACTGCAACTATCTTGGACTCCGGGGGTGTGGAAGAAATAGAAATTCATTGTGTGAGGTGTATGTCCTTCCTTTCCCTCTCTTGGCACTACCCTCAATCCTCACCCATACCCAAAGCCTGCACCTAGTCCTTTTGTTGACCTTGAAGTGTTACCTCATTTCTCTCCTGCTTCCAAGTAGGAATCTTCTTCTTGGATCCCAAAGCTTTTCATTGAGTGGAACCCTTCAGCCTCTCCTTGCTGTCTGGCTCCCAGGCTGCTCCTTTTCCTTATCACTTTCTGTCTGCAGGGTTGACTCTTTTAAGTCAACCTGCCTCTCCTCTTTAAGGCCACTGGCACTTGTTCTCTCTACAGGTCCCCCAGAGCTTCTGTTCTTGTGAGAAATGCTGCGTGAGGCAGAATTAGTGTGGGTTTATTGTGCTCTTTCCCATTGTGCCTAACGTGTAAGCGTAGGCCCCAGCTCAGTGTGTCCCACCTCATCTCCCCTGCTCCTTGCCATACTTGTCTGCTGCCTTCATCTTGGTTGTGGTGACAGCCTCAAGGAGAGTTGGGTCATCCTGCTGATCCTGGGAAAGCATCCCCCAGAAGTGATGTCTACCAGCAGCTCAGCAACGGGAACTCGCCCTGAGGGGTTGGGTGGCAGGGCAGCACCCTGGGGTCTCTGTCTTAAAATCATAGAATCATAGAATCCTAGGGGTTGGAAGGGACCTCGAAAGATCATCTAGTCCAACCCCCCTGCCAGAGCAGGGTCACCTAGAGCACATCACATAGGAACGCATCCAGGTGGGTTTTTAAAATGGAGCAGGTGGGGCAGGAGCCTCCCTGGGGAAATGGTCTCTTGGCAGAGTTGCTGCAAATGGTGATGTATGAGGCCGTTCAGAGAACTCGTGGTGGGTCTGAGGTCAGGTTGTGTGCTGCTGAGCAGTATGTCTGTAAGCCCTGGAGAGCAGCAGCAGGGTTGGCAGCACGGGTGCTGACTCCTCCTTCTTTCCCACCAGCTGATGTTGCCAAGTCCATGGGGGCAAAGGTGGTGATCGCCATCGACGTGGGGAGCCGGGATGAGACAGACCTCACCAACTATGGGGACTGCTTGTCTGGCTGGTGGCTGCTCTGGAAGAAGTGGAATCCACTGGCTGAGAAAGTCAAGGTATTGCAGACTGTGTTCAAATGGCAGCTAGTTCTACGTACAGAGCTGGCAGCCTCCCCTTGTCCAGCCAGGGTGTGAGCCTGATGACAGCCCATCTTGTTCCTTTGCTTTGAGCTCTTACTGATGGACAAAACAAACTGGCCGGTGGCCTGATCCCAAAGGAAGGACAGTGAGATGGGAGAGGGTAGAGCCTCAGACTGGGAAGGGGATGGTGAAATTGTTAGAGCAATGAAAGCTTTTCTTAGAGGTGCAGTAAGTTTTAATAAAGTCAGAATTTGCAAACTTTACCAATAAAAGTAATGGAGTGTTTCTATCCTGTATGTCTCCAAACAGTTGATTTAGGGAGATTTTAGCACCAGGCAGTAATTAACATTACTGCTCCTGATAAACACTGGCCTGCAGAGTATGATTATTTTTTTCCTGTTGCATGCAGTCAGGCCAGCTCTGTTGTGTACCCTTCTGCATTTCCTAAATTATCTGGCTCTGCAGCTGTCCCCCAAGTGAATGCTGGTTTTTCCCTTCCTACTACAATTAACACGTTCCCCTGTTGGAACTGGAAGTAAAGTACTTCTTTGTGCTTCCTAAAGTTAGGGAAAATACCACAAGCTGTGGGTACTGCTCTGTGATCTAGAGTTTCTCCTCTGTAACAACAGCTCCTTTCCCTAAAAAGGTCTGATCTCCTTGAGGAGTGGCCTTATGGAGTTGGTGCAGCTGTGGAGTGCCCTGCTGTGCCCATCCTGCTCCCAGCATGTAGTGGGAGTGTTTGGTGGGGGAGAATGGAAGACCCTGCCCCTGCTCGGGAGTGCCCAGTGACAGGTCACGACTGCCCAAACAGCAGTGGCACACGTGAGAACATGGGATTCCTTCTGAACACCTGAAAGTGCTTTTTGTGCTGGGGGTGGTGAAACACCAGCCAGGGAGAGTGCAGAGTCTTCATCTGTGGTGATACTCAGAACTCCTCTGGACATAGTCTTGGACAAATTGTCCCAGCTGAGCCTGCCTGTGCCAGAATCTCTGCCCTGGGCCTGTAGAGATCATAACTGATTTCTGCCCCTCTCACCTCAGCACAGAGCTCTCTCTATCCATATGCTGGGATGAAAGGCTCAGTTCGACCTTGAACAGCAGAAATGATTCTATAATTCTATGAAATACATTTGAAGACAATTCCCTTTCTGCTGTGGATTACGGAGACTCCTTGGTGGGCTGTCCACTCTGCCCGGGCAACAGATGGAGGTGCTGATGTGTGAAGGCTTCAGCAGCCTGCTGTGTGCTCTTGGAGCAAAAAACCTGAGGATAGAGAACTGCCTTTTTCTTCGTGATAAAACCAGAACTTATTCTGAAATGAAATTTCTGAGTTGTGTGCGGTTGGTGTGTCTGGGCTGGCTCCAGGTGCTGAACATGGCCGAGATCCAGACGCGGCTGGCCTACGTGTGCTGCGTGCGGCAGCTGGAGATGGTGAAGAGCAGCGACTACTGCGAGTACATCCGCCCACCCATCGACCGCTACCGCACCCTGGACTTCGGCAAGTTCGATGAAATCTGTGTAAGTGCCTCCTGGGGATCCTGGGGAAGGCAGTTCCCCTGTTATGCAGTGGCAGGTCAAGGGAGGTTCTCCTCCTCCCCCCGTGCTCTGCCCTGGTGAGGCCTCACCTGGAGCACTGTGGGCAGGTCTGGGCTCCCCAGTTCAAGAAGGACAAGGAACTACTGGAGAGTGTCCAGCACTGGACACTGAGATGATGAAGGGACTGGAGCATCTGCCTGTGAGGAAAGGCTGGGAGAGCTGGGGCTGTTCAGCCTGGAGAGGAGGAGGCTGAGAGGGGATCTCATCAGTGCTTACTGATATCTACAGGGGGTGTCAGGAGGATGGGTCAGACTCTTCTCAGCGGTGTCCAGTGAGAGGACAAGGGGCAGTGGTCACAAACTGGTACACAGGAGGTTTAGCCTAAACATGAGAAAATACTTCTTTACAGAGCACTGGAACAAGCTGCCCAGGGAGGTTGTGGAGTCTCCATCCCTGGAGACATTCCAAACCCACCTGGATGTGTTCCTCTGGGATCTGCTGTAGGGGATCCTGCTCTAGCAGGGGGGTTGGACTAGATGATTTCTAGAGGTCTCTTCCAACCCCAACCATTCTGTGAGTCTGAAATCTGCTGGCTTGTGGTGCTACTTAGTGCCTAAGCTGTTGAAAGTAAGAAGTCAGTTGGCACGGAGTGACTAATTGACACTAAATAATGCTGGGGAATGATATCATGACTGGGAGATTGGATTAACAGCAGAAATCAAGTTAGTAATCTTGTTTATATAATGACCTGTGAATGGATCAGTTGCCTCACTCTGTTTCATGACAATTCTTGTTCAGCTGCTTGGTAAAAACTCTTGGGTGTCTGAGCTGCTTTGGGCAGTTGGGGTTTGTCAAATGGTGTCATTTCTCTCCCTTTGTTATGTAGCTTGTTGTTGCATGAAAGAGTTGAAGTCAGCAGGGGAGGCTGTGAATCACTGGGATGGAGGGCAACTGCTGAAATACCTGGTTCAGTTAATGTTTCAACACTTCTATTAATAGAACATATCCACAATTCCTCTACACCTGATAAGAGTATCAGGAAAATGGCACCAGTGTCAGTGCAAGGACGTTGTAAAAAGGGTGGAACCAGGTTACAAAAGGGTAGTACCAGGTCACATGTCTCTGGGATGTAGTTTTGTTTGTTTACGTATGAGAAACCAGCATGGCAAGAACTGACTCCAGATGTGCAGCTGAATTGTCTTAGTGACATAATTCAGCATTCCCAACAAAACCATCTCAGCCCAGGCTGAGGTAATGATCCCAATTCTGGCTCAGTGCCTCTTGGCAAGGAAATTATTTTACTGCCTCTCCATTCTTTGTCTGCTGCAGCCATGCAACCATCTTCCATCTTCAGGTGTTTCTGCCCAGATTTGCTCTTCTCCAAGGGTGGAAAAAAAAGAAAAGAACCCACAGTTAGTTTTCTTCTAAGTTGACCTCCTTTATATATATATATAGTGAGAACTTAAAATACTCATTAGGCTGCAGGTTAATTCCTCTGGTACTATCTTATAAATACTAACCAAACCCAGTGATACTGTTAAGCCATGCAGCTTCACATTTGAGGGAGTCCTTAGGACAGCAGCTATTCCAAACCACCAGCTGATTTCCCCAATATAAATATTTTCTCAAGAACGTTTGGTGTCTCATGGCTCCTGGGCAAACAGTGCTGTCGAAGACAAGTCATGTTCTTCACTAGATGGAGTGTCCTGGCTCTTCTGAAAACCTTGATGAACGGTCTGGTGGTTCATCACAGTAACACACAGGAAGGTGTCAAATCGTTGTGCTGTATCTGACTAATTTGGTGGTATTGAAGAGATTTAAAAGTCACCAGGCACCTTTTTCTCAGTGGAACAGAACTTCTGCAAGGTGTGGTTTCTCAAAGGTGCTGCTGTCTGTGAGCAAGTTCTTGGCGTGAGACACTGCAGGTGCAGAGGGGCAGCACCCCCTGGACTTTCTCCTCCTGCAGTGTAGCTGGATAACTTTTGTCCACAGGGAAGCTTTAAATCATGCTGACCTTAAAGGAAAGGGCATCCTCAGTATTCCTTTACTGTTATAGCCTGTGAAGTAGTGGGGCTTTATTTCAGCTGTGTACCTGGTTTCTACAGCAAATGGAGGTGGGCACCACGTAGCCTTTCAGCACCTTCAAGAGAACAAAAATCTCCTCTTCTTGTCAGAACCCCTCTTCTGTATCAGCCTGGAGCCATGAGTCGTTCCTTAAAGCTCAGGTTCTTGGTTATGCTGGATCAACCTGACCCAGCCAGCTGTAGATCTGTCAAGTCCCTTTTCCTCCTGAGTAATCCCATCCACCCTGGGCTGAGGAGCCACCATAGATGACCAGAGGTGAATTCCAGCCTGAGGGCCTCCCATGCCTTGAACCCCGGGTCAAAAGCCAGAGGAGAGGCTGTGGCAGCTCAGCCAGCACTGCTCCAGCCCTTGGAGTGGCCACACAAGCCTGAGGTTTAGTGTGTGTGCTGCCAGCTGGGAATAGCATCCAGGACTCCTGGCACCTGTTGCCCTGTCCTTTCTATTTGATTTTTAACACCATTTTTACTGTCTTGTTAGACCAAAACTTGGAGCAATCAGTTTCTTTTTTCCAGTTGTTTCCATGCTGATGACGTAATGCCGTGGTGTTCTTCCAATTGCAAATTACTTTATACTTTTAAATGAAAGGAATGTGGAGCTCGTGGGTTTGGTGTTGTCCATGGGCCATCCTTTCTGCTCCAGCAAACAGAGGCTTTCACATTCAGTGCTGTCTGTCATAACTCATTGCAAGACATCTTGGAACCAGGTGTCCTCCAGTAATTTTTCTTTGCTAGAAAACTTTTCTTGGCTATCCTTGAGCCAAGAGGAGAGAAGACACAAATGGATTTGTGGTTTTACCTTCTTCCAAAGACAGAGCCAGTACTGGAAGGGCATGTACTTATACATCCTAAGCTTCTCTTTATATGGCTTTATTCTGTGAGCAGCCTCCTTGAAGCCACTGCTGTAAAAATAATTGTGCCAGGTGGCAGTTTTCATTGCATGCAGTGGGGTCAAAAGTCAGGTCAGCACTTGGACTTAAAACAGCACCTTGTTTGCTTAATCATTCCCCTCATTCTTAGGCTGAAGAGTTTATGTAGCTGAGGCTGGAAGGCAGCAAAAAGACCTCCCGGCTTTGGGGTGGACCCAGAGATTTCCTACTGATTTGCAAAAAATGTGACATAGTGGGGTTTTTAGCCTTAATTACTACTTTTCCCCCAACTCTGTGTTTTCCAGGAAGTGGGATATCAGCATGGGAAAACAGTATTTAATGTCTGGTGCAGGAGTGGAGTCCTTGACAAGATGCTGACAGACAGGCAAGAGACTTGCAAATCCAAAACTGAGGTAAGTGCTGGTTCAAATGCACCATCCTGCAGCAGGTACCTGATGCAGCCAGGAACTGGGCAGGGCTAGGAAGGAGGATGATCCATCACCTCAAGTCCTTCCTGTGAGCACACGTGTGTTAGTTGAAAATGTTTTTTAGGCAAGAAAATGTATGATCAGTTTTTCACAAACTTCTTGTGGCCAAGTGTGCTCTGCCAGAGCCCGAGCTCCAATGTCTGCCTGTCCATCTCTGGTAACAGCTGTGTGCCCATGTGGAGATCCATCTGTATCCTTAGAGAGACCTTAGAGCACCTTCCAGTGCCTGAAGGGGCTCCAGGAAAGCTGGGGAGGGACTTTGGACAAGGGCAGGGAGTAAGAGGACAAGGGGGGATGGATTAAAACTGGAAGAGGAGAGATTTAGGTGAGACATGAGGAGGAAATTCTTCCCTGTGGGGGTGGTGAGACACTGGCCCAGGTTGCCCAGAGGAGCTGTGGCTGCCCCATCCCTGGAAGTGTTCAAGGGCAGGTTGGATGGGGCTTGGAGCAACCTGGTCTGGTGGGAGGTGTCCCTGCCCATGGCAATGGGGTTGGAACTGGATGATCTTTAAGGTCTTTTCCAGCCCACACCAGTTTGGGATTCTGTGATCTTCAGCAAGTACAACAGGGTCTCTGATGCAGCACTCTGCAGGCAGCTCTCCTGTTGCTGTTCCATTCCAACAGGTTATTAGTACTCTGTTTGTAACCTGGAATCATTCCCAACACAAATCCCCTCGAAGGAAGGCAGGACACTCACCAGGAACCAGCATTTTCTGACCTGTGTACCTGATGTGTACATGTTTATGGGCCCACCTTTCCCTTCTCTGTGTGTGTCTCAGCAGTCTTGAGGGCACCAAATGCTGCTGGAGGGGAGGCTGTGACAGTGCCCTTAGGTCCTGGGAGATAGGGTGGTCTATGGTTTCAGAGGATGGGCCACATTCTTACCCATCACTTGAACATGTGCATGGACTGTGTCCCTGAGTGATGCTGGGTAGGAACCCAGAGTAACCTTCTAAGAAGTATTTTTCATTTATTCTTGTGCCACAACCTTTAGCTGGCACCTGGATATCGTTCTTGCTACTAGAAACTGCCCTGCCAGGGCAGGGGCTCTCCCACCAGCTGCCCAGTGCTCCTTACAGGGGACATGAATCAGGGTTGCTGCTATTGATCTCAGCCATTGCTGGCTTTCAGGGAGTGACTCAAAGAGCTCAGATGCTTCCAAAAAAACCTGAATTAAACCCTTGCTGGAGATGGGTTTCTAGCCAAGGGCTAAAATCCCTGCAAAGCCATGGATTTCTTCCTTTGTTGCTTTTTGTCCTCACTCCTCTGTTAGAACAGACATTTTTAGAGTCATCACTGAGGCCTGGCAGAAGCCTGCAGGGCTGCCCAGGCACTGGGGGTCACACACCTCCTTCTGCTGCCACATCTGAGCAGTTAATGTGCAGTTTGGTAAATGCCTGATGCTGGCAAATCTCCAGGCTGCACCGTGCTGCTGTGTGCTTCCAGTCCTGGTCAGATTGCTACTCAAAAGCAGGATACAAATCTCTTGGGTTTACAGTTCAAGGACTGAGTTCAGCCTCTAGAGTTAGTTCAGGAACTCAGTGGATGGACTGGATTTCTTGCTGGGGAAGTTTCAGTTGCTTTTAAGAAACAGTTGCCACCTTTTTGAGAACTGGGGTACAATAGTATAATATATTGGCTCATTATCCCAACTCTCCTTTGAATTCCTCTGATATAAAACTCAAGTGCTACAAAGGCTTCATGTTTTACCCAGTAATTCATCTTTATCATCTTTTAGAGACAGGGAAACGAGCAGTAATATTTTAAGTGGTTGCCAAAATGTAGCGTAACTGTGGTGAGCCTCATGAAGAAGGTCAGTAGAGGTGAGAAATGACACTGAGGATTTGCAGCTCTTCCAGAGGTTGGTGGTAGAGCACTTTGGCTGGGAGGGAGGTGGTGTGAGCAGGAGGAAGGGCAGGGATGGGCATTAGCTCAGCAGGGAGGTGTGGATGCTGCCCACATCTGAGCTGGTTGCCCTGGACCCCCATTTGTCACCTGGGTTGAGGTCTGTAGGGGTTGAGTCACTCCAGGAAAGGGAAGTGGCTCCCCTGGGATAAGATGGATGGTACCCTTGGCTCTGGGTGCATGAAGGGAGCCAAGAGGGCTAGTGCTGATGGCTTCTTGTCATCAGGTGGATCCCACCCATGCTGCCTGGCAGGGTGGGTGGCTACAGGAGGAACACGTGGGACCAAGCTTTATGGGAAAGGAGTTGGTGATCTGAGTAGCCTTAGGAGCCCTAAAACTCATCCATCAGCTTGTTATTTCTTACTGGGAAGATGACCTGGACTGGGAGATACACTAGTCTGAGCTGCAGAAGATGGGTCCCCATTGTGCCTCTGGCACCCTGTGTTCAGCCTTGTTACAAGCTGGTGTGTTTGTGTGTTTTAATAGTCACGAGGAGGAGACAACTGTGTGTGTCTCAGAAATGGTTAGAGGTCCTATTTCATCCTCTGATTTCTATACCCAACTGGTAAAAAGTTCAAACAAACTCATTGCTGTAACAAATGCTTCTTTAAAAGAAGACTTTTTAAAATTTGCCCCTTCTGTGGGATTCTGTAATTCAGGGTAATATTTCAGTTAAATCATCACAGTACAGCTGTGCATCAAGCAGCATGTTGAACACTTACCACAATCTGCCCAGTTTTTTATGGCCTTTGCACTGCCCTGGAGATCAAATCTGTCACGTACTCATTGTGGACACAGCCTGTCACTGCATTGCTGTGTGTGCTCCTGATAATGAGGCAGAAAGTGCTGATTGCTGAGATGCCAAGAGTGTGGAAATAATGAGAGTGACTCAACAAACTGCCCGGGTGACGGAGCAGGAACCAGCAGCTTTGTGCATTCCCCCAAACTGATGCCAAGGCTCAGCTCCAGGCTGTTCTTCCCAGGACCTAGGAGGTCTTCTGCTTGAAAACTCTGGAATTTGGTAAAAACCAAGATATTTTTCATCTGACTTTTGTTTCAGTACATTTATTTCTACAAAATAACAAGTATTGCTGTCTCCCGCTGGGGTGTTTGTCTTTTGTTTTTTCTCAGTCCATTAAGTCCTTCAGCTCAGTTATCTTCCAAGGATAACAGCTGATATTTTTAACTTGCCTTTCATTAGTGAGGTTTGATGTTTTAGTTCTTCAGCTATTTCTGGAGTGTTCAACATCTCAGAGAGCTGAGCACTGTTTCTTACCACCTTGTTTCCATGTCGCAAGCATTGAATTTTTACTTTAAAGCTCCAGCTATTTAATAATTCAGATACTTTTCCTTCGCTTTCATCATTCAATCACTGTTTATCCTATCTCAGAAATGCAAATACTGAAGACATCAGCAACAGGAACCTTGCATAAATTTCACTGAACAACCCTTGCTCTTCCCCAGCACAGAATAATGCTGTACCGTTAATTGGATCTCCTTGGGGAAGTTTTGTCTGCTGAATTGTTATTCATAGTCAAAGCTAAATATAATCCGGCAGACTACAATAGTAACTGTCTTTCTCCTCTAATTTATTTAATAAAGATTGTGCCAGAGAGAATTCTTGCCTCCTTAGGAAAAAAAATCAAAAATCTGAGCAGGAAGGTTTTAGGGAAGGTTTCAGATGAATCTGAGACACTTCTTTGCCTCGTGTGAACTGACGGGAGTGTGGTTTTGTCCTTAAAAGTGGCAATAGGACATGTTTAAACATTAAATTCCTGTTTGCAAAGCATTGGATGAGCGTGGGAGGACACCTGGGTTCCCACAAGTCACGTTCCAGTCTCAGTGCTGAGACTTTAGGGTGCAGCTGCCTCAGCACGTGTCCCCAAACAGGGACATGCAGGATCCTCCGTGTCAGCGACCCAAACATCCTGCACTTGGGGTGCCTCGTACTCACCTGTCCTCGCAGGAGCACCTGAGCTGCTGCTGCCTTTCCTGAAGCACCTTTTGGCAACTGCAAGGATTTTGTTCAGCTGTTCATGCAGCACCCTGGGCTCTCATCCCCCCCAGAGCTGGTCCCTGCCTGCTCCGTGCTCCAGGGACAGCCTGACCAGTGTCTGGCCGTGCTGGTGCAGCCCCGGGGCTGCTCTGTAGCAGCAGATGTTTCAGTGGAACGTTGCTGTGTCTGCTTGGTGGCCAGTCTGCACATCTCCTCAGTCATGTGGCACAAAGTGGAGGTGCTCTTTTTCCTGTCCTGGGGAAGAGCCTTCTGCTTCACTTGGACTGAGCAGGTCAGATGTTCAAAATGAGGCTGGACTGACTCACCCTTCCTGACGGTTCCTTAATGTTCAAACTGAGCTTCTGAGCTTCCCAACTTCTGTATATTTTACACTGTGTGTCCTTAGCTACTGCTGTTTCATTTCATACAGGTATTTTTGAATTCCCTCTGGGCTTTTCTCTCTGCCCTGCTCCCCACCAGCTATTTGTCCTGGATCTGCACCTTGCTTCAGCCATGTTAAGTGACATCAAAAGTTAGTTATGGATTAAAGGTCAACAGAGAGCAACCTGCTGCAGCTCTAATGGGCTTCTGCTGTGACCCCCACGGGGGTTGTATGATTCATAGTATCAGTGCTCTTGCCAGAAGAGCAAAGAATTGCTCATAAAACCCTTGTGGTAGGAAACTGCCCTGCCTGGAAGCACGTGGACAGGTCTGGGTGTTTAGCCAGACGTGTGTCACTGCAGTTCCCAGCAGCCCAGTGCCCATAACCTGTCCCCTGCAGCTCTTCCCCATCTCTGTCTGCTTGGGGGGGGGTGCTGTTGTACTCATTAAAATCTCTGGTTTTAAAACACGGCCAGGGAGGTGACCACTTCCATCTGGTGACCTTGTGCTTGGCCCCCAGGAGGCAGGTCAGGCTGCTGAGGGCATGGTGTGCAGGGAGACCAAAATGGTTCTTAAATGCCAAAGTTGGGCTTTATTAGAGGAGAAACTGGAGCAGGCAACTTCTCACAATGAGAACACTCAACCCACTGCTTGGGTGAGACAGAGTGGAAATAGAAATGGTTTAGTGAAAAGAGGAATTACAGTGGGAAATATTTCTCCTTTGTGGGTGGGCCACATACCCCTGGCTCTTGGTCACTGCAGCACCTCCAGCCCCATGGCTTGCTGGGGCGCCTGGTGGGTCCTGGTCACCCTGGTGCCCACCTGCCTGTGGAGCATCCCATGGCATCGCTCTGCAGGCTCAGGGCTGTCCCATGTGTGGTGTCTGTCCCATGTGTGGTGTCTGTCCCATGTGTGGTGTCTGTCCCACTTGGGCACTGGGGCCCCTTCTCCTTCTTCCAAGGAAAGGTGAAAGCTCCCTCTGGGCTGCACCTGGCCTGGCTGGTTCTGCTTCTAAATAAACAGAGATGGAGAACAAACATGTGAAACCAACACAGTCTGTCATGGAGCCCAGACCCCCCCAGTTCTTGTCTTTGTGGTCTTTTCTATAGCTTGCTAAATTTTTCATAAGGCTTCTTGTTGCATGGATGGAGAAGGAGCCATGAGGGATTGTCCCATTGTTTCCCTTGGGAATCCCATCTCTGCCACCAGACCTGCTGCAGGGGAGTTGCTTTGAGAATTACTCACTGATGAGTAACGGCTTTTGAGGGGGCAGTTGTGGAGAATTAGTGTGTCTGGAGCTTTGTCTGTTCAATATCATTTTTATACAGTCTTGACTTGTTTGGATTTTTTGGTGCCTATTTGTTAACATACTTAAAACTTGTTGCTGTGTTTCAGAACATGACCTGTCCCACCACCTCCTTCACGGACCTGGCAGAAATTGTGTCCAGGATTGAGCCCGTGAAGGCGCCCCTGGCAGACGGTGAGTGGGGGGCCCCGGGGGGCTGGGGAGGCGTTGGGAAGGGCAGGGGTGGCTGCTCACTCCTCTGCCTGCCGTGTCTCACTGCCTTGTCACACCCCGTGCTGCAGGTGGTGGCAGTTCAGGGCTGGCTGCTGGCTCTGGTGTCTGCTGAGCAGGGCTGGCCGTGGCTGTTCCCCTGCCTCACCAGAGCCCCTGCCTGCAGGTGAGCCCAAGCTTGCCCTAGGCCAGACCCCCATGTCCTCCCCCTAGGCCAGACCCCCATGTCCTCCCCCTAGGCCAGACCCCCATGTCCTCCCCCTGCAGCTTCCCCCGGGAGGGTGGGAGTCGGGTGTTCCTGCTGCAGGGAGACATCTCCTGCCAGCCCAGCTGGTGTGGTCTGGCATGGTTTCCTGGTGGGAGTAATTCCTGCTCACCTTAGCCTCATCTGAGTGAGATAACACACGTGGCAACTCTGCCAAGACAGGCTTTCATTCCCCTGGGGCTGCCCCCTGTCCTTGCCATGGCTTCGCTCTTTGCTCCCTGTCCTCTTGAGACAGGAGGAGGCTGATTGGAAGCTTGGACTGAAGGATTTTTTCCCTGCTGTTGTGAGCAGGATCTGGAGTGACTCACTGGCTCCGTGGCTGGTTGTACACTCCTGCAACAGGGAGCACCAGTGAACTAAAGAGGAGCAGGTCAGGGTTCCTGCACCTCCACACGAAGGTGCCTCAGCCATGCCCTGCAGGGCTGTTCCCTTCGTGCCGTAACGAAAAGGATCAGAGCTTTGTGGGTCTGAAACCTCAGAGCATTTCACCAGTGCTGGAGCTCTTCATAAACAGTCTCTCCCCTCCTCCCCATTTCTTGCTCTGGCAGAGGGAGATCTAAAGTTAGCAGTCCTCCCATCTGTGACTGTTTGGAGAGACGTCCCTGTGGTAATTTGAAATGCTAATTGCAATCATATGCCTTATGAAGAAAATATTAATCAAACGTGGTTGAAGCAGCCATTGTAAGTAAGAATGAAGGGTTCATGTCTCATAGTTATTTAAGACATGAGCATTGAGACCTGCTAAGATGTAACCAGTGAACTGGGACAGATTTTTCTGCCTTATATAGTTTCTGACCGTTTGTCTCTGTTAGGCAGACCTGCTTTCTGCTGGGTGAGGCCATGAACAGCAGTGAAGGAGCACGTCTTTCAGAAACTAGCAGATTTGGGGCTAAGGAGGAACTATGCATGGGGCACTTGGGGTGGGCAGGTGCCACGTGCTCCTCATGGATTCTGAAAGCTGTTGGTTGTGGAGACTCCAGAGGAGAGAATAGAGTGGTAGGAGAGTCATGCATGTGGGTGCCATGTCTTGAAGGACCTCTTATACTTGTGTTGTGGGTGACTCCACACACTACCTGCAGGGACGTAGCCTGTTTTTTGGTGGGCAGGGGCTGTAAAGGCTTTCCTCTGGATGCAGAATCTCCTTGGTGCCTCCAGGATGGCATCACTTTGGCTAAAGAGGTCTGTGGGGCTACTGAGGGAAGCAATCTGTGTCGAGGTGACCTCAGATGGAGGGTGACACCTCCACAGTGTGGCTTTCAGATGGTTCCTCACATGTGCTGGTGAGCATTGGGGGTTGTCTGCTAGAGATGGTGGTGAAGATGGCCTGACTGCTTTTGTCCCATGTAAGTAAGAAGTCAAGGTGCTGCTTGGAAGCCTGGCTGGGAAATGGCACTGTCAAAGAGGGTGAAACCTTTCTTCTCCTTGGAAGTCCATTCCTGAGCAACATCTTGGACTGGAGGGATTTGGAAAAGCTCTGCCTGTCCTGACAGTGTACAACAAGTGTCAGGCTGGGTGGAGAAATGGTGTCAATAGTTCTGTTAGGAAGGACACAAATGACAATGATCAAGTTCTGCTTGACTGGGAAGGAGGGGGAAGTGTCAGTACAAAGGGTGAGAGGCCCTGATGGGTGGTGGCTGGCAGAGCTTCCAGGGCAGAAGCCAGATCTTCCTTGGGGAGAAAAGGCAGTCAAGTTTCTTCTCCACTCCTGAGCAAACTGAGAGCAATGATTGAAACAATTAAAAACAAAGCAAAAGGGAGGCTGTCCCTCAGGAGCTGCTGAGCAGAGGGGAGCTGGGTGAAGGCCTTGGTGGGCCCCAGGTACCAGTGCTGTCGGTGAGCACGGGGGACATGTCTGTAGAACAGGAGCTCATTTTCACAGCTGAGCCACTGCAGTACCCGTGGCAGTGTCTGTTCTGCATCCAAACACCTCCTCCAGTGGAACTTTCTGTCTCTGCTCAGCTGTGATTGTGTCTTGCACAGCCATGGTCAGGGCAGCACAGATGCCATCCATGGGTGGCTCAGAAATGTCCCTGGTCACGCTCCCCCCCTCTAAGGGGTTTCTGAGAACCAAAGTCACACAGGCTCTTGGGTGATTTCCCACAGCAGTTTCTTGTCCCATTTTTCAAAGCAGTGATGCTTCAGGCTGTCCCCTTGGCTGGGTCTCATGGTGTGAGGTGTAGCACACTCACTGCACCTGGTGGCTGAAGGAGATGAAGTCAGGTAGCAGAGCAGCTGTAGCAACAGCCATTTGGGAGAGGAACATGTTGGTTGTGGTGTGAAATGCCCCGTTTTGCAATACAGCTGAAGCAGAAGACATCCCAAAAACCTCCCAAGGGACACAGTTGTTGGGCACTAGGTCACCCTCCCCATCTTTGCTGCTTAAAAAGTGCTTTTATCAAGAAGCACTAATGCACCTTAGGCTGTGGTGGGCTACCAGATTCACATCAAAGCCCATCAGTGTTCCTGAGGCAGCAACCCTCACATGAGGTGTGTTGCCTGCAGAAATCAGGCACATATGAAAGAAATGCTGAAAGCTCCAGAATCATGAGAAGTGGCTGTGTGCCCTTCCTGCTGTGACCACACTGCCCCTGCTAAAGGCACCTTTCCCTGGTGTCATCTCTGAGCTGGTTCACTTTCCAACGGCAGTGTTTGGGTGTTGTGTGTCAAGCAGGACAAGGAAGCCTCAGTCGTGCTGGATGCTCCTGGAAGGTTTTGTGGTAGAAAGGAGCAGTTGCCTCTTGAGCTCCAGCCTCTGCTCTGGAGACAGGCTGAGAGAGTTGGGGGTGTTCAGCCTGGAGAAGAGAAGGCTCCAGGGAGACCTTAGAGCACCTTCCAGTGCCTGAAGGGGCTCCAGGAAAGCTGGGGAGAGCATGGAGTGATAAGACAAAGGGAAACAGTTTTAAGCTGAAAGAGGGGAGATTTACATGAGATACTAGGAAGAAATTTTTCCCTGTGAGGGTGGTGAGACACTGGGCCAGGTTGCCCAGAGAAGCTGTGGCTGCCCCATCCCTGGCAGTGTTGAAGGGCAGGTTGGATGGGGCTTGGAGCAACCTGGTCTAGTGGGAGGTGTCCCTGCCCATGGCAATGGAACCCAGTGATCTTTAAGGTCCCTTCCAACCCAAACCAGTCTCTCTGTGACTCAGGGGGGTCAATGGAAGAGGGTGTTCAGGGACAGCAGGACCAACTTCTGTCCTCCTTTCCCCCCCTTTAGTTCTCCAGCACCCAGAGCTGCTGTGTGAAGGGGGTGAGAAGGGGCACCCTTCTCCTGTTTTTTATGATCTGTAGGAAAACCAGTTAAATGCTGAATAGTGCTTGGAAAACCAAGGGCTTTGGTTCTGCTGGCAGTTCTGGTGGAGCTGTAAACTGCAAACTACTGTTTGTGCTGGTGTTGCTCTTCAAATAGGTTTCCAATTTCTCTGGTGCATTTTATCAAAGATTGTCAGTCGCGTTTTTAGTATCAACGAATGACAATTCTCTGATCCACAGTAAAAAAGAATATTAAAAAATTAAAAAAATAAAAAAAGAGACCAAATGTCTTCAATCCTCATGTTCTAGCAGTTGGTTGTAGTTACCGTGTTAGAAGAAAATGCTGTGGAACAGACTGTGCTGTTGTCTTCAGTGTGGAGCAGATGCTATTGACTGTTCCCAAAAGAAATACTTAATCAAGAATCCAGTTTAAACACGAGCCACTTTCTTCACCAGTGGGCTGAAAACCAGGGATTGCTTCAGCAACTCAAAGCACACTTGGATTAACTCATGAAAGTGGTGGAAAACCTAGTGTGTGTCTATATTAAAAAAGCAGCTTTTCTGCTATTTTGATTTTGAGGTTCCTGAATCTGCTCAATTACTGGGGAGAGCAGGTGATTGTTCCCTGTGGAGAGGATGGGAGTGTAAATGTCACTGTCCCCTGTGGACCAGAGATGGTGGGACATGTCACTGTCATCTCTGCACCAGGAAGAGCTTGCCCTGTGCCTGGAAGTCCCAGTTTCCAGTGAGTCTGTGACCAGTGTGTCCAGGGGGTTTGGACTGGCTCACAGACATGGCTGCTGAAGATGTTCTACAGGTCTTGTCTGGATGGGTGGTGGGAAACAGCAACTTCTTTGGGAAGAGGATTCACGAGGATGTGGGAGCAGTGTTTGTGTCCTGTTGGGCTGGGCAGCTGGCACCCACCAGGGTAACACAGTTTGTATCTCACTGCTCTGCTCCAGGCTCTTCAGATTCCAGAGGGCTCAAGGACACCAGTTCACATACAGGACGTGGTTTATTTTGTGATCTGCTGGTTTGAGTAGCCCCAGTTCCCTGAGCTGCAGAGCTGGCCAGCAGCCACCCTGCCCTGCTCCACTGCTCTGCAGACACAGCGATGGTTCCTCTGCCCCTTTTCTCTGCCCCTCTGAAGACCAGCTGAAACCCCTGGGGTTTTTTTCTCTCCTCTCTCCTTAGATGAGTCAGACTACCAGACTGAATATGAGGAAGAAATTCTGGACAACCAGAAGGATGATTATATTGATTTTGTGAGCAACCAGGCTGAGGAAGACTCTGACTCGGTACGTGGCTGGGTGCTGTGTGAGCTGGAGGTGTCAGGAAGGATACTGGGAGAAGCACCTGGAAGGGACTTGCTGAGGAGGACTGTGCAGAGCTAAGTTTGTTTTTCATGTAGTACAGACACCACACAAGGTCTGCTCACCCTGCTCAGTCAGGCACCTACCATGGTGCTGCGTGGCAGAACCTGGCCATGGGTAAAACCTGCCTGTGCAGCTCCCTGGGTTTGCTCACAAGGTGGGTCATGGCTGGAGAGCACCAGGAGAGGCTGAGGGAGCTGCTTCCTCCAGCTCAGAGGAGAGGAGACAAAGAGAGGATCTGACTGCCATCTGATTGCAGAGAGGACAGCAGCAGAGATGTGCAGCAAAGAGACAAGAGGTGACAGGCACAGCTTGAGCTAAAGGAAATCTTGACTGGGTAGAGGGGCAGATATTTCCCAGGAGATGTGGCTGAGAGCCACAACAGGCTGTGCAGGGAGATGGGGGAAACTCCATCCTTGCAGATACTTGAAAACCAAACAGATTGCCCTGAAGAACCAGATCCAGCATTAGTGTTAGCCCTGCTTAGAGCAGAGTTTTCTATTATGGCCCCCCCCAGAGGTCCCTTCCAACCAAAGTTGTTTGATTCTGTGGGACCTCAGGTCCACCCTGAGGAAAACCTGCACCTTGAGGCCAGACTTCACACAATGTGGCCCACAGCTTGAGAAGCAAAGCTTGGAAGGGTCATATCCCAGCTCTTCTTACTCTGCCTAGGCTGTCCTGCAGGTTTAAAAGGTGAAGGAGCCCGTTGTGTTGGACATGAAGAGTTTCTGGGTGGGGGCACATGAGCAGTTTGGGAAGGTGCCCACCTGAGGACTTGAGATGGCTTTGGTGCTTTGGGTGAGGAGCTGGAGTGACAGCGTGAAGATGTTGTGTGCTCTGGGTGATGGTTGGTGGACAAAGAAAGGGTGAGGAGAAGAGGACAGGTTTTATCCAGCTCAGAGATGATGCTGAAGAATGAATCTGTGCTTTTGGTCTGTTTTTTTTTCTCCTTCAGGATGAAGATGTGCAGATAAGGAAGCGCAGGAATCTCCCCAGTGTGGACAGCCAGGCAGGCAGCACGGGAGAGCCAGGTTAGGGCTCAGAAGGGTCTGACCTTGCTGGCTGTGAGCTCTGCCCCATTCCTACTGACAGCAGCCATATTTATTTATTAACTATATTTTTTAAAAGCAAAAGTTGAAATTAAGCAAGCTTTCACCCTCCAGACGGGGGGGGGGCATTCTGCAGCCAGCCCTGAGCACAAGAATCTGCATCACACCCGAGTCCCTTTGGACCCTCCACGAGGGGTGGCTGCCATGTGCCACCTTCTGCCATGTGCCACCTTCATGCAGGTGCCAGTAGGAGCAGCTGGTTATTAATCACTCTGAGACTGGCAGAGGGGAAACGTGCTGGGAACGTGCAGTTAAATCTGCCTTGATTTTTGCTGCTGTGTGTTCTAGTCGCTGTGTGAACTGTGAAGGCCCGAGGAAGGGTTGGGATATTCTCCTGCCATTGCTGAGAAGGCTTCGAGCAGCAGCACTAGAGAGAGGGGGAGGGGTTTGGGGGTCGAAGTGGCCTTGCTTCCTTTTCACATGAATCAGGTAACTGTGATTAACTCCTCAGTGGCTTTCAACCACCTACTGGTGAGCAGTGCTCTGACAGGAGCAAGGCTGAATGTATTTCACTTGACATCTAAACCTAAGAAATCAAGTAATGTGAACAGTAGCTATGGAGCCTGTATCCTCAAGCCACCAGCAGAACACTTACTGATGGATCATGGAGCTGACACTTGCTGGGCAACTCTGGAATGACTCCTTGGCTGTATTTGCCCCATGAAATAAATTTATTTTTCTGGCTTGAAATGTCTGCCTGGATCTTTGTCTTGGGTCCCACAAAGAGAAAGTTGTCAGCAACCGAGAGCCCAACTTGCCTCTGCAAGGAAACTCGTGTGGTTTTCAGTGCCTCACCCCAGCAGGAGTCACCCTGGGTGTTGTCAAGCATTGGAATGAAACCTCCCATGCTCTTCCCCCAGGGCTGCAGCAGTTGGGGTGAGTTGGAGCGTGTTCAGAGGTCCCCTGGTGCTTGCTGCTCTTGTCTCACATCTGTCGCTGCCAAAGGCTCCACTGGGCTGGATAATCAAGCTAATTCTTGAGTTATGTGAACTCTTCTGCTCAGCTCTGGCTCTAGGTGCTGTTGCCTTGAGGGGATTTGTCATCCGAGCAGAGCACCAAAGATGTTCCTCCAAGCTGCCTCCTTTGCTGAGCTCTCCTGGCTCTCAGATGTGAAATACATCAGCAGCCAGTGGTGATGCCACCAGGCGTGGCCAGAGCTGAGCAGCCCAACTTTGAGGCCAGAAACATGTTTGGTGGCACCACTGAGGAGTGTGGTGGTTGCAACTGTGACCTGTTCTCTGCCTTTATCCTCCTCTCCCAGGTACTCCCTCATGGCACAGGCTCTTCTTACCTACCATCATGTTTTCCTCCATTCATGCAGATTTTGGTTAATTCAGTCGTACAGAAAATGCTGCAGTTGCTAGAGTTGTTCCCTGCTATTGAAAAGACTTAATTCTTGTAAAGAAAACTTAAAAAGATGGTTTTTGAAGTGGAGGAAGAGCAGCCAGGGGCTTCTGGGAAGGCACAGACTACCTATTGGGCTGGAGAGATTTAATTTCTGTTGAGATTGGTTCCAGGGGGTGGGGGTGCCTGTTACCAGGAGGTTCATGAGTGTGTCCCCCCGTGGTGGGCTCTGCTCTGCTCCTGCAGAGGGGCTCAGAGCCAACAGAGCAGGAGTGTCACTCCTTTAGAGACACTAGAGCTCTGTGGTGTTCTGATGAGGGGATGTAAACCAGCTGTGAGTCCCTGCAACATCTGTATTTATAGGTGGTTATAGTCTAGGAACCTTCCCCTGGAAGATGAGGAATAGGGCTAATCCCAGTGATGGCCAAAGCCCTCCCATAAGGATACATTTAAAAACAAAAGTGCCTTCAGCAGATGTTGGATCAAACCTCCTGATGATGGATTGTTGGATTGTCATTTGTCAGACACCTGTGTTGCATCTTCCCAGAGCAGCAACCAATCCTGCCTGCTCCCTTTGCCCTGGCTGCCAAGTGGTCCAGGGCAGGACAAGCACCATGGGTGGTTTTTCCAGAGGGATGATGGGTCTGTCAGCCTGACCCCAGCTCTTCTTGTATTGCTCTGTGCTGTTCTAGGAGAACTTCCTTCTGTTCAAACAGGTAAGTGATTTCCAGGCTGTGTTTTCTAATGCTGAACTTCCTGGCAGCCAAACTTGCTCCTGGAGCTGGGTGAGGTGCTAGGCTGGTGGCTGCATAGGTTGAAGAAGTTACAGGAGACAGAAAAACATGGGGCTGCTGGATGTGCTAATTAGAGCCTCTCTGTTTGCTTTGTGCCCTGTTCCACGGGGAAATGGCACTTGGTTCAGATGTATGAAGATGGAAGAGAAACCTTTGATGTGAGGCTGAAAGTCTCTTCTAAATAATGGATCACAACTTTCTTCCCTGGCCACGTTCTCCAGAGCTGAGCCCTGGACATTGAAACAGTCTTTTCTTCTGTGCAGAGGAGTGTAAAACAATTGAGACAACTTTTAAAAAATTTGTTTTTCCAGGTTGCTTTGCTGCTGCCTGTGGTCTGCCCAGCTGGGTGATGCAGGGTCCTGTTGGTGGTTCAGCTCCATCCTGCACTTACACTAAGGTGCAGCCAAATGATCCTGTGGTCGTGTGTGCAATTCCACAGTTGGAGGTTTTTAATCAGTCCCTGCCTGCTTGCCCTGTGCTGAGGAGGTGGTGCATGAAGATGATCCAAGGGCTGGAGCAGCTCTGCTCTGGAGACAGGCTGGGAGAGTTGGGGGTGTTCAGCCTGGAGAAGAGAAGGCTCCAGGGAGACCTTAGAGCACCTTCCAGTGCCTGAAGGGGCTCCAGGAAAGCTAGGGAGGGGCTTTGGCCAAGGGCAGGGAATGACAGGACAAGGGGTGATGGTTTTAAACTGGAAGAGAGGAGATTAGATTGGCCATTAGGAAGAAATTGTTCCCTGTGAAGGTGGTGAGACACTGGCCCAGGTTGCCCAGAGAAGCTGTGGCTGCCCCATCCCTGGAAGTGTTCAAGGCCAGGTTGGATGGGGCTTGGAGCAACCTGGTCTAGTGGGAGGTGTCCCTGCCCATGGCAGGGGATTGGGACTAGATGATCTTTAAGGTCCTTCCAATCCAAACCAGTCTGGGACTTTATAACTCCAGCCCCAGTCCCTGCAGGGGAAGGGCTGATGGTGCAGCTGCCATCCCTGCCTGGCCAAGGGACACCATAGCTGGGCTCTTCTGGCCTCCTGTCCTGGTGAGCAGTGGCCCTCTTGTCCCCATGGAGCAGCACCTTGGGACTGGCCTGTGGCAAATGGCTCCGTGCAAGTAATGACTTAGTTGCTTTGTTAACGTGGCCTTATGAGCTGTTCATCTTAGAGACAGCCCTGGTGGGTTCTGGGAAGAGGAATGAACCACTGTTGCACAACTTCCATCCCGTGTGGCTCCAACCCCTCCGTGGCTCTTGCGGCGGCTCCTGCTGCGGCTCCTCGGGCCTCTCCCTGTGCTGGGCGGGTCGTGTCCGTGCAGCCCCTCCAGGCTTTGCTCTCGGCGGCCAGAGCTGTGGCAGGACCCTGCCGTGCTCCTCCCCTGGCAGATGCCACTGCCACTGCATGTTGTTCCACAATTAATCTGATTTTATTTACTCCGTGCTCCCCTCACCTCCTCCGACATGGGATTTTCCCGCGTGCTGCCTGAGGACAGTGTTGGAGCTGTCGCGATGCGGGAGCTTTACTGCGCCCCTGGGTTTACTTCCCTGCTGCTGTGAGGAGGAGCCAGTGATAAAATCAGCAAACGAGAAATACAGGAACTCTTTTCCTCTCCTTCAGGCGCTGGTGGGTCGGCCCGGTGCCTGCTGCCTCCCGCCCCGCTGAGAGCCCTGCTGGCACACGGCCCCGGGATGCTGCAGGGTCGTGGCTTCCCGCAGGAGCCAGCTGGGTTGTTTAAGATGATGTTTGTTTGATGAACGTGATTTTGTCATGTGGCTTTTGCTGGCACCAGGGCACAAGCTGCCATCACCCATCCCTCCCTGGTTGGTGGCTCATTCCACTCTTGGAGGTCTGGTGAGGTTTGTGCCCGTGCTCCTGTCCCCATCCCCTCTTCTGTCACAGTGGGTATGACCCTGGTTTTCCCCAATAGCCTGAATTTGGATTCACTGGTGCTGCAAGAGGCACTGGGAGCTGGCAGGGCACCCGTGCTTGTGCCAGCACCCTGCGCCTGGGACCTGCCTTGGGAAACAGGGATGGGGCAGGGCTTCCTGCTGGGAAAGCTGGGAAATGCCAGCAGGTCTGGCTTGCCACAGCCTGGGGACATCCATGCTGGGAAGTCAGCTCTGTCAGACCCCCTTCCCTTACTGAAATCAAGGCTTCTGGGGGAAACTGGCACTAGCAAAAGCAATGGAAGCATTTGCCTGTTACTTAAAAAAAAAAATAAGGAAAAGGAAAACCAAAGTGGTGTTAATGTTCATCCTGGTTTTAGAAGTGAATATACTGTAAATCTATAAAATTGTGTGTTGAGATTGTGCCTGGAGACACGTTGGTTGCTGCAGGAGCAGCTCTGGGCAGTGTTCTGAGTGCTGGAAATGCACATGTGCAGTTGAGGAAGGATGATGATGGACACCAGAGCCTGAACATAGATCGGGCAGCAGGGCAGCCCCACTCCCCATCAGCAGAGTCCAGCTGGATGGGGCTCTGTTGGGGACCAGCCAGGCTGGCTACACAGTTTGGCCAGTTGGGAAGCTGGGCTGTTGAGGGCAGTTCCATGGGGACCCAAATGTCTGAGCAACACTTCATGCAGACGTGGCATGTGCTGGGTATCTGGCAGAGCCACTGTCCTTGCAGTGGCCACCAACCAGCAGAGACTCTTCATGGAGCCTCCCACTGTCAGGGGTTACAGGCAGGAATGTGCTTCCCACCACGGAGCAGCCTCCAACTCTGGAAATGCAGCGGTCTAGCAGTGAGGAGTGACAGCTTGATGGCCTTGATGCAGAGCTGTGCTGAGCCCAAACCCCCTCCTGGCTGGCACAGGACATCCTTGGCACCAGGCAGGAGTTGGCACCCATGAGGTACAAACACTAATGATGCTGCTGGAGATGCTTCTGTTTGGAACTGTTGTGTCCAGCAGTGGTGCCAGGGAGGGCGGGCAGGCTGGCAGCACCGGCGGGCGATGCTGTCCCCACAGGGATGAGCACAGCTCTACATTACAGCACTCATGTGGTGTCTTAGCTGGGCTGGGGAAGAACACCAAATGCACATTAATTTTAAATGTACCATAAATGACACATTTTTCCCTCGAAGAAGGCACATCAGATGTGATGCACAGCCCCGGAGGAATATGTTGAGGAAGGCTGGTGCCTCACTCCAGCAGCCCTGACCTGCCCACACGTCCCCAGGCTTCAAGGGCTGAGCTCTGTGCTGTGCCTGTCCTCGAGCACCAGGCTGCTGTGTGGGCCACTGGGGCTGGTTGGAGGTGGCCCTGAATGCCCTGTTTGCCCTTGGCATTGGCTGCCAGGGTGCTCTGACCCTGCTGGGCTCAGGGAGGCACAGCAGGGTGCTTTTTGGCTCTGCCTGTGTCTGCAGCTGCCTTCACAACCAATGCAGTCCTTTTTTTTCACTCCATTTCAGGTGCGTGTTCATCCACCTCTCCATGGGCTGAGCTGCAGAACTCTTTCCTCGTGGTGGCTGATGGCTGCCCCAAGGCAGAGGTGTTGGTGGCAATTTCCAGCCCGTCACTGCCGTTGCTGGGAGGGTTGTTTCTGCTCTTGGAGTGAGAGTTTGCCCAGGCTGTGCAGTGCCTTGGCTCTTGTGTGGTTAGATGTTGTGGGGAAGGACACCTGTGCCAGCTCTGCTGCCTTGGCTTCATTATGCTCAGTCCCATCCTGGTGCTTTACCCCCTCAAGCCCATGTGGGTCTGTTCCTGCAGCGTGTGACCAGGCTGTTGCTGCTGTCCCTCTCCTCAATTAGGCATGGGATTAGCTGCAAGTGGTTGGTGGGTGACTTCTCACCCAACTGTAGAGCTGGGGAACACCAGCCTGGCTCGGGTCATCCCTTAACCTGCTGCCCCTTGGCTCAGCTGCAGCACTAAGTCACCCGGGGGGCTGTAAAATCCCTCCCCTTTCCTTGCTTCCTGCCTGGAAACAGAAAGGTTTTACCAAAGCAAAGGTTGGAAGAGCTTTTAGAGCAGGGCTGGTGAAGCAGTGCACCCTTGGGATTTCAGGGGTAATGAAGTGGGAAAGAGCTGGCGAGGAGGAGGAGGAGGTCGTGCCTCATGGATTTGGCACTGGACTGCCCAACCCAGCCAGGTATGGCCACCTTTGAGGCTCCTGCTGGGACACACACCTGGTGGTGAAGGAGATTTTGGTCCCTGAAAGCAGAGGGGAGAGCTGAGCCTCACAGGAGTTGTTGGGATGAGCATGCCTCTTGCTGGGGCTCCTCTCCCAAGAGCAATGAACCTTCCAGTGCACTCCAGATGTCAGGACAGATGTTTTCTAAGTGCCCAAGAACTGCCAACATTTGTGGAGGTGGTGTCTGTGCTGCAGCCATTCCTTGGTGCCAACTGGGGGGCAGGAGAAGAGTGCTTCCACTCCTGTCCCTTGCAGTAAAACCAGGATGGTGAGTGGGGATTTTAAAGTGCTGGCAGGGGATGGATGACTTCAAATAGCACCTGTCTGGTGGGGTTGGTAGCACCCTGCCAGCCCCTGTCCCTCAAGTGCTGGGATAACACAGAGTTGGGGAGCTGAGCCTACCACTGAGGTCTCAGCACAGTGGCAGCTGGGGGGGGCTCTCCAGAAGGTCAAGGCAGAGGCACCAGCTGCTGAGCAATGTTGGGGCTGAGCCTGATCCCTGCTGGAGCCATGGACAGGGTGGACACTAAAGCCTGGGCAGCAGGGCAGCCCCACTCCCCATCAGCAGAGTCCAGCTGGATGGGGCTCCACAGGGGCCAGCCAGGCCAGCTACATAGTTTGGACAGCTGGGAAGCTGGGTTGTTGAAGGCAACTCCTTGGGGACCCAAATCCAGGCTGCAGCTGCGTTGGCCTGGGAGCTGCTGCTTTTGCACATGAGACCCAAAGTGGAAGCACAGAGCCTCGACAGAAGGCTGGCAAGTCCCTGCTGTGGGCAGCCCTGGCTCCCGTGGGACCTTCCTCCTCCTCCCCAAAATCTGCTCCTGGGTTGGTGGGGCTGATCCACAGGGAGGCAAAGCACCGTGTGCCAGGCTCACAGTGCCCCAGGGAGGCAGAGCATTGGAGGGGCAGGGCCACAGAGCCCCAGGGAGCCAGAGCACAGTGTGCTGGGGCCACGGTGCCCTGGGGAGCTGTTCCTGGAACCATCAGTGTTCTCCCCAGCCCAGGGCCCAGCACTTTACCTTCCAAACTAGGTCAGGCCGTGAGCTCGAGCGCTGCGGCGGGCAGAGCTAAAAATACCAGTGGAGCCCAGCACTTCCCTGGCAGCTGTGAAAGGCCCTGGGTCGAACTTTGGCTGTGAGATGCCCCAATCCTGGCCCCATCCAGGAAGGTCACCGGGGCCCTTGGGCTGCTGGAGCTGGTGGTGAATGAGGAGCAGGTGCTGGAAGGGCCCCCGTGGGGCTGCAGGTCCAGAATCAGCCCAAGAAAATTACAACTTCTCTACTGGTGGTGTGAATACATTACTGAGAGGCAACTTGCAGCTGGTCCCTACTCCTTGCAGAGACCCTCCCATGAGCCTTGGATGTCTCATCTCCAGCCTCCTCATCTGCCTCCTCAGAAAACCACCTCAGCTTCTCTTTATTACAAATGTAAACTATTAGTGGCAGAAAATGATGTTGGGAGGAATGTCACCCAGGCCTGATGCAAGAACTCAGCAATCCAATTTTTTTCTCTTAGGAAAGATAATCTTTTCATTCCAGTGTCACACTTTGGGAGGGCACCAAGAGGATGGGGAGGAGTGTGGCCAGGTCCCTGCACTGCTGTAAGTTCAGGCTGGCAGTAGATTGTGAGCTGGAGCCTGTCCCCAGCCCCATGGCTTGCACCCCGTGGGTGCCTGCAGCTCGGGGACTTTGTCTATCTCCTCTTTGGGACTTTGTCTCTCTCCTTTGGGCCTTCGGATGTCCCACCTCTGCCCACAGCTCCTTGCACTGCAGAAAAGCACAGCCAGGACAGTCCTGCTTTTCTCATCCTTTGCCTCCAATTTCTGCACCAGGGGCCAGTGCCGTGTCACTGAAATGCTGCAAAACTCTTCTGACTTAACCTTCCCTCATGATATCGAGATTTTTTGCGCCTCATCTTTTTTGCATGAACCATTTCCTTCAGTCCTGTTTGAGGGCTGGCCTATTTTAATACTGCCAACTGAAAACGGGTTTGTGCACAGAAAAGATCCCAGTTGCTCTGTATAGCTGCTTTGTCACGATTATTCCCTGCCAGTCCTCCTGCTTCCAGCAGCTGTGTAATTTATCAGCTGTGTTTTGGGCTTATATCTCAATCAATGATGAAAACATTGATTAGTGTCAGGCTGGGACCGACTCCTGCAGAAACCCTCTAAATCATCTCTGTTCACTGATGGCTCCTTGTTTTGGAGATGGGTTTGCAGCTCTCCATCCATTGACTGTGGGCTTTATTATGATTGTATAGCACTAAATTTGTAATTAGGGTGTCATATGAGATTAAGTCAAACATGCTGCCAGAAGCTAAGCAGATAATGGCTACATGGTAACCTTTATCTACAATGTTGTAATTTTCTCAAAGGATGAAATGAGGCTCATTTGACAAGACATTTTCCATCACACCACACTGATGGGTGTATTTTTAATCCCTGAATTCTGGATTCATTGAATCCTCTGTGTCCTCTCCCGTTCTTCAGTCTGAATGTCACACTGGACACACCCACTGTTAACCAGGGCACTGGTTTTGCCCACCGAGCTCCACATTATCACCCTGCCCACCTTGGCATCTCCCCAGGGTTGGTTATTTCCAGCAGGGGGTGAGCACAGCTCAGCTGGGCACGCTGCTGGAGGGCCCTGGGGTGCAGATGGTGTGGAGCTGCCAACTCAGAAACCTCACGGCTGTCACCCGAGATGCTCTTGGTCATTAGCAGCCCAGGGAGCATTTCACCATCCTCATGCCTTGCATTCCCACCCTTTCTAAATGCAGAAGTGACACACTGAGGCCCTTGTCACTAGCAATGTACCTCCTCATCCAGAAATGCCCTGACTTCTCCATGCTTGGAGACTTACAAAATTCAGCTGGGGATCCCTTGCTGATCCCTTGTTGCTGTGACATGGGTCCTGCTCCAACACCTGAGGTTGCCCCTGATCAAAATCTTTTTATGCTTCTCTAATTCTGTGAAATGAACCTACACCATAATTAATGTTTCTAATATACTTAGTGAACAACTTACTGGTTGTGGCTTTGCCAAGCATGGATTTTCCTGTTGGTTTCCCCTCCTCTCTCAAAATCTCTGCATCACAGCTCGTTGTGGTGATTGCTGCATATTGAGTAGTTACTTTCTTCCTCTTCATTGTCATACATTGTCATTTTGCTTCCAATTGCTGTTTTCAGGTTACCAACTTCCAGGATGGGCTTTCAGCCAAAGTTGTATTTTCTTGACTCTTCAATATTCACTTTTCTGCCCTGTTGCAAGCTCTACTCAAGGAACTGCTGATTTCCCACTCTATGGGTTGGGGTTTTTTTCCCCCTTCAATTTTCCTCATACTTGTCACCATCTCCAGGAAGTTTGTGAAGCTGCTGGTTCCATGAAGGATGAAGAGACCAATAAGACACCAGGGGAGAGTGACTCCGTAGGATGTTGGCAAAGGAGGCTGGAGCAGCCTTGCCGAGGCCATTCCATCCAACCTGGTGTCATAGGGAGGTTCTGCTCCAGCTGGTCACACCAGCAGCACCTGAGCTGCTCTTCCCACACTGGAACATCTCTGCTCTCCTTGGCAGCCTGTTCCACTGCTTCACTATCCTTAAACAGTTTTTCTTTAGGAGGGATAACCCAAACTTCCCCACCACAGTTTGGTCCCATTGCTTCTTGCCCTGTCCTGCCTTCAGCCTTGTACAGAACTGGAGTGTGTTGCGGTGGCTCCTTCCATGTCTTTAATTCTCTGGGGTGAATCAATCCTGCTTTCAGCCTTTGCTCCCAGGCTGCACTTTGGCACCATCCAACACTTCCTGGTGCCCCCTCTGAGCTCTCTCCAACCAGCCCAACTCTGCCCTGAAATGCTGCAGCCAGGGCTGGGCCAGGCCCTCGGGCTGGTGTCGTACCAGACCTCTCACGATGACACGTCGCTGTTATTTCTCAGGCCGTGACCTTCACCTTCTCCTCACAAGCACAGCACTGTTGGCCCCAGTTCAGCTGCAGATCTGCAGCAGCATCCAGGCCCTTTCCTGCAGAATGGCGATGGGTTCAGCTGCTGCCCACCCCAAGCTCCCTGCTGAATCTCCCTCAGCACCCATCTGATTTCACTGGGAACCTCTGAGGGCTGCTCCTGGTCCTCTCTGCAGGACAGCTGGGAAGTGGGGCACAGGCAGGGACAGCAGGGCAGATAACCTCCTCCTACTGCAGCCACTCCGTGTCTGTGCCATGGGCTGTTTTATTTGCAACTGTAGAATTTGTTATTCTTGCCAACAGGGTCTAACCTAGAGGCTCTTTACTGCCTGCACCTTCATGTGATGCCCCAGCCAAAGCAGATGGCACCTATTTTGCAACACCCCCACCACGGCCAGGAGCTGCTGGTGTGTGTGCAGCCCTGTGCTGCTTCTTGTCACCAGCACAGACACAGGTCTGTGCTTCAGGGCAGAGCCAGGAGCCGTGGGAAGCCCTGCAATGCACATGGATAGCAAAGCCCAGCTCTCCTTTCCCTCACCTCCCTTTCAGCTTCTCACTCCTTCTGCCACAACCATCACAAATAGTTCCCTTCCGCCCACTGGGAGGGAAAGGCTAAACACATCCCTCCTCATCCTCCAGCTGAGCTTTGAGTCATCCTCCTGGTGTGTTTCTACCTGCTCCCTCCCTGCTCCCTGGCCTCACCCTGTGCAGGATCAGGCCCCCCGCACACGGCTGCGCTGCCTGGAGCTGCCTCAGGTCGGGCAGCAGCGCCGTGCCGGGGGAGCTGGTCCTGCTGCAGCCCCTGTGCCAACAGCCATGGTGAACGTGCAAGACAGCTGGAAGTGGTTTCATTCCAGCACCTTTAGATACAGCAAGGGTTGGATGTGATGCAGGGCAGGGTTGGAGCAGAGCTTCAGGAGTGAGATGTTTATAGGGACACACAACCCTCCTTTAGCAGCGATGTTCTCTCTGCCATCTTAAATATAACACAGCTGCTGGTAGGAGGCCACATCTGGAATCAATTCTGGGCTCCCCGGTTCATGAAGGACAAGGAAGTACTAGAAAGAGTCCAGCACAGGCCACAAAGATGATTATAGGACTGGAGCATCTCTCCTGTGAGGAAAGGCTGGGAGAGCTGGGGCTGTTCAGCCTGGAGAGGAGGAGGTTGAAGGGGGATCTCATCAGTGCTGATCAATATCTACAGGGGGTATCAGGAGGATGTGACAGACTCTTCTCAGTGGTGTCCAGTGACAGGACAAGGGGCAATGGGCACAAGCTGAAGCTCAGGAGGGTCAAGTTAAACATAAGGAAAAATTTACTTACTGTGAGGGTTATGTGACCCTGCTCTGGCAGGGGTTTGGACTAGATGATCTCCAGAGGTCACTTCCAACCCCGACCACTCTGTGTGACTCACTTCAAACTTCAGCTCCTCTTCTGCTGCGTGGTGCCAATGTCAGGACAAAGTCAGGCTGTTATTTTGTCAAACAATGAAATACTGAGGTGTGGATGGAGCAAAAACTGAGTAATCACTGAATCACTGAGCAATCAATTACCATCAGAACTGTTCCTGGAGCTGTTCTGGGAATCCCGACCTTGGGAACCTCCATTGTACAGGCCAAGTCCTGCACCTCCAGAGCTGCTGAACAGTTCCTGCTGATACTGGAGACCCTGGGAGTAAAACCTGTCTCTGGTAGGTACAAAATCAGTTTCCCTTCACCAGGAGGGTGGTGTGGTCCAGGAACACATCCCCCTGGGGAGGGGGATCGCCATCCAGGAAGTGAGTCACAACATGGCCAAGCAAAGTTGCTCTAGGGTAGGTGACAGCTCTGCTTCAAGCAGGTAGGAAGACCAAAGACCTCCAGAGAGCCTTCACACCAGTTTCTCCACATTTCAGTGGAGAAGTCAAGGAATCTTTTCCCTGTACAAAATACCCACATTGTTGTTCCCCTTGTTGTATCGTTTTGTTTAATTTACTGTAGTTTGTTCCAAGGGAGTGAGCTGATGTTACATCCTGCTCAAATCCTCCCTTCTGCTATACCCAACACTCGTTTGACTGTCATGGTCCTTTGTTTCTCTCCACCTGCTGTATCATTTTAAGAAAAGAGGAGGAAAATAATATTACGTTGCTCTAGAAAATTCCCACTCTTCTGTCAGCTCTCCTGACTCAGAAACCTGGTGTCTCTCTCACCCTGAGTCTTTATCTCCTGGACAGAGTGACTTCCCTCACAGGGATTTAGGAGCATGGTTTTGCAATGATCCCACCCAAGGGATGGACACAGACCACAGCAATCTCCCCTGCTGCTGCTGTTCTCTTTGCTTGGGCTCTTTGGCAGCTTCACGTGCCTGTGTTGGTTTTGAACGTTACAGACTCTGGGCACAGGTGCCCAATGTTGGTGCTCTTGGGCTCAGGAAAAGGCCAGAAAACTGACTGGGCAGCAAGGAGGAAAGGCTTCTGCTGGCAGGAGATGGAGGGGGGACTGCATGGCTGGGAGTGCAGGGGGTGGGAAGGAGTGATGGAAAATTAGCAGTGTTCAAGGTGGAGTTAGGGAAAGGACAGAGGGTCTACATGGATGGTGGGGCTGGATATGCTCCTGTCCTCCCTTAAGTGTCTGAATGGCATTATTATTACTATTATTATTATCACCACCTGTGGGGAACAGACTATTTTTCCTTCTCCCCCCACACAAGATGCAATGCCTTTCAAGGCAGCAAAGTGTACTATTACTGTTATTACTTTATGAGTTGCTGTACATGCATAATAACAAGGGTATGTATGGGACTGGGTCTGCCTGGCTCCAACCTACCTGGCACAAGGCATGACTTGCACTTAGAAAATTATTATAGCCTTCTGGGGCTGTGTTTTAAGGCAGGTTTGCTCAATTTTTCACATTTCAAGCCCTCAATTCTGACTAGGGTTCCCATTTGTCTAATAAACAATAGGCATGGCTGAGTGGTGAGACCTCTTGGTGGCTTACACGTGAGCTTGTGTCACCTGGCTGTGATAATGCCAGTGAGACCTTGATGGAGCAGCTGTGTCAGGAAGGCAGCTCAAGATTTCAGCCAGCAGAGTGGTAGCTAATTGAGTGTATTTCAATCATGAGACCCACAGAAGGAAAGCAAACTCCGCAGAGTAGAAGGAAATTGCATCTTAGAGTAATCTGAATGTGGGTAGATAATTAGGCCTATATTTCATGGGAACATTTGCTGGGCAACATAATGAAAAGGCCAGCAACATAATTTTCTTTAAGTAGTGTGATGCCTCCCACTGGGGACAGGTTGTGCCAGTGCTGGTGCTGCAGTGGGAGCAGGGGAAGGCATCTCCCAGCCAGAGGGGCTGTTGTGTGACGGTGACGAGCTGAAGCCTGTTCTCCCCATCTCTAATGTCTGCTCAGAGAAAGCTGCTCAGGCTCTAGCACTGCTCTCGGCAAGAAGGTACCCCAAAAAAACCCCACAGCCTCATCAGTTCCCTGTCTCTCCGAAGGGCAAACACAGCAAAGTTTGGTCAGGTTGTGCTTGCAGAGCTGGGCAGACCCAGGTCAATTCAGCACTACTATGGGTGTCTCCCAGTGGGAAGCCAGGACTGCCTCTGGACTTGACTTGGCAGAGCTTCTGCTCTGAGTCATCACCTGAGCCAGCCTGGTAGGTCAGTGGGGGCTGAGAAATAATCTGGAGTTGGAGGGAAACAGCCTGACCCTCTGTGCCTGGGACATCCCCTGGTGGGAGCAGCCCTGCCAGTGCTGGGCTTTGCCCTGAGCACAGGTGCTACGTGCTGTCCATGGGCTGCTGCTCTCATCCCAGGAGAGTGCACCAGCCCTCAAATCCCCCCCCAAACTATAGCTATGCATGGGAAGTGAAGCTTTAAGGCCTTTTTCAGTGGTGTTTTTTCCAAATTTGGGATAGTAAGGTTCTGCTTTTCCATTTCCTCTACCCCTTTGGACCAGGGTTGCTTCTGCCTTGCCCTACTAGGGATCCTGCTGCCTTGTGCAGGAGCAGACAGATAATACAAGGTAGTATTTTGATTCTTCATAATGCTGACAAAATGAGCTGATTTGGGAAAGTGAGGTGATGTGGGAGGGTGGAGGAGAGGGTTTAATCTTGGAGCATAGGTAACCCTGTGATCAGGGTCTGAGGGGGCTGAATTCCCCTCCCTCCAAGGCTGCACTCATTAGCACGTCGGGGCTGGTACATGTCAGGAAAAAAAAGAAAGCTGGCTGCAGCCATCCTGCTAATTACTAATTAGGCCTTTTACTCAAGTGAGCTGGGGGTGAGTTGGCCTAACGCTGGGTCTGAGTGCTCCATACCCCAGCTGGTTCAGAAGAACTCTTCATCCAGAGATCAGGGCTGTCTTTGGGACTGTGTTTGAACAAGCTCTTATTTTCTGATGTCAAATGCTTGGCCATTTAGGCACAGCTCTTTCCAAATGAATCTGCTCAAAGCAAACCCATAATTCTTGGCCAACTCCAACCTGTTAGCTATCGATATTGCTTCTGTGATGTATTGCCTGATTTTAATTATGCCAGTGTTGGGGAAGTTATTTTCTTACAGTGTCTCATTAGAGTGAAGTTGGTGAATTCAACAGGAACATCTCAAAGTGACTAAATTGGCCAAGTGGGAAGGTGGCCAGATGATACTTCAGTGACCTCTTGGTACCTAGAAGACTTTGAGCTTCCCAGTACAGTTGGTCATAACTGTTGTCCTCAAACTTTTTCCAAGCAGTACCATGCAGATGAACCCCAACAGCTCCTCCAGCTCCTCCTCCACCTTGGATTTATTGCCATCTGTCAGGGCTGCTGTGACTTGTCAGAAGAGCTGAACTGGGATGCTGGGCTTATGGACAATGGGCACAGCAGTTTGTCTTCTCTATGTAGTCTGGTGCTTTGCCTGTCCATTACCACTGCACTTGGGCCAGTTGTTTTTTGCAGAACAATGGGAGCAGAGAGCAGGGAGCTACAATCATCCCTGCCTGAGCCTGTCCCCTCCACACATCCTGTCCCCTGGAGACACCTGCACCTCAGCTGGTGCTGCAGTGATACAGCCCTGGGGAGGCTCCCTGGGGAGAGGGTCCCACACCTCCCCCAGCACTGCTAACCCTGCTCTTCTGCCCTTCCCACGAACTAAACTAGGCCTGAAGCTGCACCAGGGGAGGTTTAGGTTGGATATTAGGAAGCACTTCCTCACAGAGAGGGTGATCAGACATTGGGATGGACTGCCCAGGGAAGGGGTGGAGGCACCATCCCTGGAGGTGCCCAAGGAAAGGCTGGATGTGGCACTTAGTGCCATGGTCTGGCTGATGTGGTGGTGTTGGTCATAGGCTGGACTTGATGATCTTAAAGGTCTTTTCCAGCCTTGGTGATTCTGTGATTCTGTAAATACCTGTGTTATCCACAGAGCCCACAGACGATTCTGGTCTCAGTTTGGACCAAACAAACTGCAGTCACCTCACGTGGCCAGCCAAACATCCTGATCTGTCCTGTTTTTATGCTTTCCACCCTGCTGAGTCCCTTCCTGGTACTTCCTGGCTCTGTCCTCCCTCCAAAGCCAGTGACCAGTGTGTGAGGCACACATGGAGCTTGGCTGGGGATGACACTTTGATGAACCTGGGAGAAAAAGAGGCCATTTCTGAGGATCAGGAGCAGCGTGGAGCCCAGTGCTGTGCTGCTGAAGTTGGGACTGGTTTTCTCCTGAGTGCTTATCTGTGTAATTATCTGCTCTGGATGTCCTGAGCCTTTTCATTACCTAGTTATTTACTGTCATGAAGTCCTTGTATAACTCCTTACTGCATCTCATGTATTTATGACCCTAAATTCCTTAGCATCATCAGCAATCTCTGTCACCTCTGTTTTCAACTGCTTTGCAAGATTATTTCTGAATATGCTAAAGTGAGTAGACCCCAGGACAGGTCCCTGGGGGGCTCCATGCAAGCCCTCCCTCCATTCAGGAGCCTGCCTACTGAGAGCTCCTCTTTGAGAATCCTCTAACCAGTTATTTATCTATTTCTCACCTTTCCTGATAATCCCATGGTATCTGTGTTTCTGTAACAAACTCCTGCAACAGACCTTTGGGAATCTAGGCAGACTATACCACAGGTTATCAACTCCTTTAAAGAGCTGTGATAGATTTATGGAGCACTCCTTTACTCAAGGAAAACCACCTTCTCTTTTTTTTTTTTTCCTTCCCAGTTTTCTACATGTAACAAATATTTGTTATTATAATCTCAATTGGTTTGCTCAGGAGGAACCTCAGACTTAGGAAAGGCTGAGAGTCCTGGGGCTTTTAAGTCTGGAGAGAAGACTGAGAGAGGATCTAATTAATGTCTATAAATACATGAGGGCATCAAGAAGGCAGGACAACCTCTTGTCACTTGTGCCCTGTGGTAGGACAAGAGGCAATGGATTCACCTCAACATGAGGAAGAACTTCTTTCCTGTGAGGGTTACAGAGCACTGGGACAGGCTGCCCAGAGAGGTTGTGGAGTCTCAATCTCTGGAGACTTTCATGAGCTAACTGGATGTGTTTCTGTGTGACCTGCCCTGGATCCTGTTCTGGCAGGGGGTTGGACTCAGTGATCTCCAGAGGTCTCTTCCAACCCCCACCATGCTGTGATTCTGTGACTTCATGGTCTGTAATAACCCCAAATCCTTCTCATTTGTCACCCTGAAGCTCTCAGACATCGAGGCTGTTATGCACAGTGATTACATGCTACAATTAAGTAACTAAACTGTTTCAACTCTGCATTCCTCAGCACTTCGGTGAACTGACTCCATCTGGTGAATTTGCACTCTTTGGTTTGGCTATTTATTCTTCAACTTCTTCTGTTGACACTTGGATACGAGTCAAATCCAATGCCATGTCCATATAAAGCTGACTTTTGGCACAGGAACTTCTCTGAGCTTTTCCCCACTGATTGCAGATGCAGAAGATTCATTGTTCTTCTGTTCTGACCTTACCTCCTACCAATGCTCCTCTTGCACTGTGGCCAAATTCTGCCTCTCCAGACTCCAACAGGCTTTCTGGGATTGATGTGCTTGAAGAACTACTTATTATTATTTGGCTTTGCCTTTTGCAGGGTGTTCCTGTAAGTGGTTTTGGCTTGTCTAATTTTTCCTTTCACATTGAAATTGTCAGGATACACATTTTTTTGCTTGTTTAGACAAAAAAACCTTTTCTAAACATAAAAGAGGCTGTATCCCTGAAGTCTGAGAATCATCAGGCCATCTCAGCCTGATCTAAGACATAACCAGGACTAAGGCTCTGGGTTTCCCACTAGTTAGAGATGTATTGTTTGGTTTGGCAGGATGCTGAGATACCAGATTTGTAAAGTGACACGTTTATATGGACAAAAATGCCCCCCGGCCTGGATGAATCCAGTTCCCCTGGCTTGGGCCTCTGAATGTTGCACCTTTACTGGTGGCAGGAGGGAAGCAGTCCTCTGATCAGCCATCAGTTCTGGAAGCTGTTTTGGGGTGTACTCCCCTAGGATGATGTGAGAGAGCCCCATAAGTGGAGGTTTGGGGCTCGGGTGGAGCAGCCACGGTGGTCCCTGCCTCCTCGGCCTGGTTGCCTACATGCCTGTGTCTGGAAGGCCTGTTGCCATGGAGAAGTGATGGAGAACAGCCTGACTTCTTTTTCCTAGCAGGAAGCAAAGGCATCTCTCCAGCTGTAATGAGCCAGAGGCCTGCTGCCTCCTCTTCTGTGCCACACTGGGGTAGCCCAGACCCCCAGATACCTGGGAGAAACCCAAAGGGAGGGAGGAATCCTAAATGAAGGGAGGGAAGGGAGCAGGGAGCAAGGGGGAAATTGCAGGGAGATCGACCAGTGCTGGTGGAGTGGTGGAGCTGCATGCTTCTCAAGTGTGCACAGCCCAAGAGGCACCAAGCACCTGACAAGGCAAATTCCCATTAAAAATAGGGAAAAAAACCTATTTCTGTGAAAGTAATGCAGCCCTGGGACATGGACCAGAGCAGTGGTGGCATCTCCATGCTTGGAGGTCTTTAAAATCCATCTGGCCAAGCCCTGAGCAGCCAATGTCCCTTGGACATCAGCCCTACACTGGGCTGGAACCTTTCCAGCCTCAAATGTCCAGTGAGATTTTGCCAAGGAATGGACAAGGGAGAGCTTGAGAGAGCTCCAAGAGGCATAAATGTGGCAGGGAGTGGTCTGAAAACAGGATGAAGGTGGAGGAATTCCTGGTTTTTAACTCTGGGAATCGATACTACTGGACACTGCTTCACTGAGTCTCTAACTGCTTGCATGGCTCCAGTTCTCTGCAGTTTCTTTAAGGTGTTCCCTAAAAACAGATGGACTTCCTCTCATTTTCTGTTGTAGAAACTCTTTGGTGACATGACTGTATGACAGAAACTGGGGGGAGGGTGGAATAGTTGTGAGTAGAGGTTTAATGGGAGTCATCTTCTGTGGGAAGATCCAATGCACTGACTCTGGGTTTTGTTTTGCACCTGAAAAATGTCCCTGTGAGCAGCTTTGGGGTGTTCCCAGGGAGATCTGGTGGGGATTATGTCAGGGGTAGAGTACACCTGTCTGTCAGTGTTGTTGTTGTTTTTTTTGTTGTTTGCATTTTTAAAGAATAGCATTTGCCACAAGGGACAACATACTTAAACATAGAAAGGAAGAGCATTTTTTCCCCTCTAATTATGCAGGAAAGAAAGGGGGGAAGGCACAGCCAAAAGGCTCGGACTGACCTTATTCTTTAAATGTTCCCATGTATTTATCTTTTCTCCCTTCTTTTGACTGTGTGTGCACCTTCAAATCTCTGTGTTTCTAGTGGTAGGAAGCATGGCTGGGCATCCCATCAGCTGAGCACACCTCAGCTCCACCACACTTGGCTCCAACACACAGGACTGAGACCTACCTGCCCTAAAATCTGTTCACCAAGATTAGCTCCTGGGATGGAGACCCTAAGGTTTAAAGGTGTCTCCTCACTCAGTCAGTGCCATGTAACAGCAGAGCTGTGTCACAGAATCACAGGACGTTAGGGGTTGGAAGGGACCTCTGGAGATCATTGAGTCCAACCCCACTGCCAGAGCAGGATCACCAGAGAATCTAGGGCAGATCACTCAGAAACACATCCAGATGGGTCTTGAGTGTCTCCAGAGAAAGAGACTCCAGAACCTCTCTGGGCAGCCTGTCCCAGGGCTCCATCACCCTCACAGTAAAGAAGTTCTTCCTCATGTTGAGGTGGAACTTCCTGTGCTCCAGTTTGAATCCAATGCCCCTCGTCCTATCCTACTTGAGACACAAAACCCCACGGGGAGAGGAGCCACCCTCACCAGCAAGAGCAGCTCTTTGGAACATGGGGACCACCAGCTCACTCCGTGTCAGTGTTGGAGCAGCTGATGTCACTGAGCACCTCTCCTTCCATCAGCTGCTCTAAGCTAAAAAGCAGGGTGATGTCTTTATTTTACACACATGGCACTTCTGCTCACAGCTTGGGTCTAAGTGAAGATACATTTCTGGGAGTTTGTGATTGACAGTGAATTCCCCAGAGTATGATAAAATTCCAGCTGATGAGGCAGTTACATCCTGCTCCTTGTGTCCACACACACCAGGGGAGCTGAGTACCTTGTTAATCTTTCATTTTGCTCACTACATGAATTACTGTATCTTTCAATTTGTAGATTAACAGACCAAATAGTTAGACTCATACGTGTTTTCTTTCAGATTTGACTATGGATAGAGAAGGCTGTCACTCTTCCCAAACTTTTGGTTTCTTCCATGCAGGGTCTCTGAAGGACAGTGAAACTTATGTTACAGCCTTTCCCCAGGCAATGAAAAGACAAGGGGTGCCTGTCTGTCTGTCTGTCACTCTCTCCTTCTGCTGCCTGTTTTCATAAAGCTTGTAGGAAGTTTAATGATCTATAAAACTTTTACCCCTCTGTCAAATATTGTTGAAACAGTTGGCTCTGAATCCCTGGGATTTGTTTATTCACTCACAGAACAGGAGGACCACCCAAGTGCTTTTGCTGTATATGTTGTGAGTAATTAAAAACTTGCTGTCCTGTACTCACTCAGGTGCCCTGAAAGCAGATTTATAAGTATTTTATCAAGGAAAAGCACTTTTCCAAATCCTCCTTGGAATCAAAACCTACATCCATTAAATTTATCTGAGGGCTGGAACCCCTCTGCTGTGAAGAAAGGCTGAAGGAGTTGGGATTGTTCAGATGGATAAGAGAAGGCTCTGGGGAGACCTTCTTGCAGCCTTTCAATATATAAAGGGGGCTTACAAGAACGATGGAGAAAGACTTTTTACCAGATCCTCTAGTGACATGACAAAGGGCAGTGGGTAGATTTACATGGCACATAAAGAAGACAGGGTGGTGAGACCCTGGAACAGGTTGCATGGAGAAGCTGTGGATGTCCTGTCACTGGAAGTGTCCAAGGCCAGGTTGGCTGGAGCTTGGAGCCACCTGCTATAGTGGAAGGTATCCCTGCCTATGGTAGCAGGTTAGACGAGATCACCTGTGAAGGTCCCTTCCAGGCCAAGCAGTTCTGTGATCCTATGAACTGAAAATCCCCTGAGGCTTGGCTGATGGAGCAGCTGATCAGCTCCTTGCACTGGGTTTGTTTTCAGGCATTTGATGACCCTGAAGAAGATGTTTGCTCTGGTAGGTGACACTGGGGATCCGGAGGTTTCTGAACACCTGGCTGTTCCTCATGGCTTTGTCTCCTCCAGTCACCTCTGGGAACTCCTGTGTGCTCTGGAACCATGATGGTGAGCAATGAGATGAGCTGAGGGGCTCAAGCCAGTGGAGAACAATGGGCATTTGTGTCAATCCTTCAGAGATGATGTGTTCAAGACCCGACAGCTCGGCCTTTGCGACCGTGTCCACAGTGGGACCTCAGTGCACCCACCCAGCATCCCGCTGGCACCAGAGTGCCCAGATAAGGAAAATACACCCTGCATAAAGCTTTCAGCGCTTCCATCAACGGCAGGCTATAGTTTTAGACCAAAACTACTGCTTTTTTTTTGCAGGTCGCAGGTCCGTCTCCTGACGGAAGCGCAGAGGGAGCATCACCCCAGGCCTGCCTCGCCACCGGCCGACGGTTGCACATTCGCCTCAGGTGTTACCACACACCGAAGAGAGCACGACAGCCTCCTTTCCCCGGGGGGTCACCCGAGCGATAAACCCGCCTCCCGCCGCCCCTCAGGCGGGGCCGATGCCCCCCAGCCCCGTCCTGCCCGCCATGATGTCAGCCCGAGGAGGCGGGGGCGGAGGACGGAGCCGCCGGCCAAATATAGCGGCGGTTCCTGGGCGGTTGGGCCGCGCCCGGGCCCTCCCTCCCTGCTGCCGCAGTCAATGAGGAGGCAGCGGCGGCGGCGGAGCGCTGCACTGGCCGGGGGCAGCGCGGCGGGGCGGGGCGGCGGGTGCGGCGGCATGGCGGGGCGCTGAGGGAGGGCGGCAGCGAGGGGCGGCGGCGCGCCCCGGCACCCGGCCCCGCCGCGGCATGGGCAGCCGCGGGGTCCTGCGATGAGCGCTCCCCCGGCGGCTTCCCCCCGCGCGAATATGGGCACAGCCGTGTCCAAAAGGAAGACGCTGAGGAATGAGGCCATGTCGTCGGTGGCGGCTAAAGTGAGGTGGGTGCCGGGGAGGCGGGCGCCCGCCCGTGGAGCTTCGGGGGAGCCCCGCGGTGCCGGGGGCCCTGCCCGCCCCCAGCCGTGCTAGGAGCTGTGTCTGCGGGGCGCCGAGCGTGAGGGAGGGCCCCGAGCCCCTCAGAACGAGCCCCTCAGAACGAGCCCCTCAAGGTGGCGCGACCCTGGGTCTTGTACCCCAGGGCCGGCTGTGCAGGATGCTCCCCCCTCAGAGTCGGGAATGGCAGTCCGGAGTAGGAGGAGAGCTTGGGGGGACCCCGACATGCGCCCGCAGGACACGACCAGCCGGTCCCCGTCGCTGGCTGCTGCCGTGCCCCCCAGAAGGGCCGCCCGCTGGTGGCCGTGGGCGACTGCGGTCCCCTGGCACCCAGCGGACACTCCGCCTGGGGAGAGGTGGTTTGTCTCCAAAGGTGCCCCTGCTTCTTGCTGCTGTCTCGGCTAACCTCATCCGCAGGTTTTATTCGCTGGAGCAGGTCGGAAGTGGGTTTGTCAGGGCTGGATCCTTCTAATCTTGGGGAACTGGAAGCATGGTCAGTTTGCTGCGTGGTTTCTTGTCTTCTGAAATACCGTATGTATGTCCGAGGACAAAGTCAGCGGCTTTCTTCAAGGGGTCTTGCTCCTTTGAATGGAAAACCTATTGCCTGAAAATCTGGACCCACCATATCTGCCCTTTCCAGCAGTGTCCCAAGCCAGTTAAGAAGATTTGGGTTCTATTTCGTGCCTGTTACATTTTTATATTGCTTGTCCTACAGTGTAGAATTCAACTTACTGTCAGGTCTTAGTGCTTTTTAGTATAAAATGTGAGATCCTAGAAAACGTGTATGTGATTTGGTTGTACTTAGGTTTGAAAAGCTGTGGCAGATGAGCTCTGCTACAGTGCCCTTTGCCTGGGGAGATGGAAATGGAAATGACCTGTCTCCCACGCTGCAGTGCAAGTGTCAGGGCAAGCACCTGGTGACTCTTTGGTGGCATCGGTGCAGCTTTTTAGCTGCTCCTACAGCACGGTTGTGTAAAGGGGTAGGTCTGTCAGTGTCTCTGCTACATCCAGACTAGCTCTTTGCTGCTGAAAAATAAACGGGGAGAAATAAACTTCCCAGCTGCATTATGTAACATCTCCTTTGTGTTAGACAAAAGTGCATTAGAATAACCTGGAGTTGTGTGTAGGACTGGAGCTGTGCTTCTGGGAGATCTCTGTCACCTCTCTGGGACTGTAACTCAGCATTATGGCATCTCTGCTGTGCCAGGAGGAAGGGTAGTCTTACGGCTTGAAGTGAAGACATCCAAATATGTCTGTTTATACTGTAAAGAAATCCATCCTTCAAAGTCTGGAGTGCCTCTGGAGAAAGCTGTCTGGGCAGAACCTGGAACTTTTCCCCACTCTCTGGTGCATCCCGTTCATAACCAGTAACGGACACATGAGTGCTCTTCTCCATGGCGTTCAGAGATCCAGAAGTGGGATTCTTTTTGGCAGATGTCAGCCAGGTGGTTATACAGAAATGGCACAAAATGCACCATAGCTGTTGTAATGGGGTTCTGGGAGTAGGATTAGACAGCCAGTCACACAGCCAATGTATTTGGTGATGGTGAGATTTCAAATGGTGATGTGGGTGTTTGGGAGCGACTTACATGTTTTGAACGCAACGGCTTGGTAGCCCACACCAGGATGGGCAGATGCTACTCAAGTAGGATTGACTGTGTAGAGTCCAGGAGCTGTCTCTGAATTCTGGTTTGCTACCTACCTGCTGTGACTACTGTAAAGCTGCTGCTACTGTTATGTGGGAGCTGTAAGATGTCTCTCAGTAGTGTGAATTGTGGTGGTTTGACCATAGGAGTTAACTGAGTGGACTTGGGCTGGGGAACATAAAGTCCTTGAGGAGTGTGTGGTCACGTAGCCCATGGCACAGGACAGGTGCTCTTATGTATCTGCCCTGTGCTAGAAATGCCTAATTGAAAAAGCCTTTGGGGAGGGCAGATAACTTGTTGAGGAGCTCCCTGCATTGCCTCTTTGCATGAAGAAGGTGCTGGTGAGGACAAGTGTTGCCATTGTTCCTCCATCCTGGTACTTGCAGGCAGGTCTCAGTCTGTACTTTGTGAGGTCTCTGCCACAATCAGAATTTCTGCAGGGTGATGATCCACCTGCTGAAGGTTTTCCTTTAGGCTTCCCGGAAAACATTGCATACAGCTCCTCTGCTCTGCCCTAGGTCCTCCTCCATGTACCCCCTATGTCCTTATCTTCCTTATCTACAGAAGGAGACTCTCTAGGACAGCAGATAAAGCTACACAGATGGACTACTCTGTCCTTCCCAGTGGAGTTGGGGGGTTCGATCACTGCTGCAATGATCAGGTCCCCTGTGTTTTCATGTAGGCAGCTGTGGGATCCTGTTCTCATGCTGCAGGAGGAGATGCCTTGGGATTGTTTCTCTGTGCCTCCTGAGCTCTGCCCTGTTCATATTTCTCCTAACTTTTCTTTTAGAGAGAAAAAAAATTTCCTGAAATTTGCTGCAAGTCCAGGTGGTCACTGGTGTATATTTATTACGTGTGGCTGGAGTGCGTGTGTGTGCATTTGCCTTTCCTACTGAGCAGGGAGCATCATTTGTTTGCTGTCGTGAGCAATGTGATCTAAGCAGAAGGTGCAAGCTCCCTAGATTCTTAAATTAAAATCTCTGCAGAGCAACTCAGGGGAGTCTCCTGTCCCAGAAGAATTAATTAAGCTCCATGCAGCTTGTTGTGTGCTAGGTCTTTTAAATAGCCTCTTACAAAATAATGGTGTAGTTGCTTTGTGCTGGCGTTGCTGAGAGTATCCAGGACGCTGGCAACTTTGGTCTCTGTAATCTTGTCCTCTCCTGGGGGAGTTGCAGTGAACTGTGTACTGATGCTGTGTCCGGCCCCTGGGAGGTGACCGTGGCTTGGTGCTGTGGCTTTGGTCCAATCTGAAGAGCTTGTGTGTGAGGTCTCACTGTCATACTGTGTTTCCTTCTCACATCTGCTTTTTTTGCCTTGCAGCTCCTGGGGCACAAGTGCTGAAGGCAGGGATGACACACTTGTCCTTGAGTCGTGACCTTGGTGCTGTCCCTCCACTGGCAGCTCCCAGGCTGCTGCTGCTTGGGCTTGGGCAGGTTCTCGTCAGGGTCCTTCTCTTCTTGGTGTCTGACACACACTCCTTGGCCTCCTCAGCACACTTTCAAGGGCATAGATGAGCCAAAGCCTTTAGAAATGGGCTCTCTTTGTCCTTGCTGCCTTGACACCTACAGAGCAATTCTGGCACCCCAAATGTGACAGTAAAGTGAGTTTTTTCCTGCAGCTTTGCTTTATGATGCTCTGGCTACAGCTTTTCTTTGGGGGGCTGTGATAGTGAAAGCAAACAGACATGAGACTTCTGCTGGGTGTTCCAGAACCATCTCTCCTTGCTACAGTTAGCTAAAGAAATATTTGAGTCCTGCGTGTGGTTCATCTTGCCCAGTTTCAGGACTTTGGTGTCTAGTCCAAGATAATCCACAGAGTGATAAGAATTCTGTCTCACTCACCCTCTACTAACTAGAGAGGGCTTCTTACTGCGTGAGCAATTTTTGGCTTAGATCAGGGTTCTTCATGGAGTCTAGATTCCTTTTTTCCACCCGTGAATTTCCCTGAGTGGTATGAACTCTTTCATGCTTTGATTATCTTGTTCTTTCAACGTCTTTCTGCTCTGTCCTCCTGTCCAAGCTTTGTGACTATAAACTCCTCCAGGACTGTGGGGTCTTTGACTTTAAGATCCATTGCTGACATCTGATCTCTCTTTCTTGAGAGTGAGAATTTAAATTTTTAAAATTGAGAGTTAAAGTTTTCAAGCTACCATGTCCCTGGGTAGATATTTCAGAAAACTAATTTTTCTCAGGGTATTGTTACTGTTGGGTTTAAACAATGTAGGTGTCAGTAAGGCTGAGCTGTTAACTGTGGATATGCTGGTGGTGTTCCCCTCTCCCCTTAGTGACAGGAGCAGGTTTGCTCCTGTAGGAGGATGTAGGTCCTGATGATGCAGGACGTCTCTTCTCTCCTGTTTTCCTGAGATGCAGCACTGTCAGATGCTGTCACAACAGATTCCTGCTGCAGCTCCTCTGGGCATTACTTCTGAAGGAACATGAGGTGGTGGGTGTTCTTTATTTTTCCATGTAATACTCCTGAATAGTCCAGGCTTTGTTCAGCTTGCTGCTGTGCTCTAAATGGAGTTATCTCAGGTCTTTCATGTATTTCTGAGTGTTTCAATACACATCTCTTCGCTCAGTTCTGTGTCAGTTTGGTGGATTGCATAAACTTGTGTGCATCAATTTCTCAGAGCTGCTAGTATGCAGTTAAGTCCCCCTTTAACCTAATGATGTGATTATTTCGGAGACATGAAGGTTGTTCCATGCTCATCACACTGTAATTGAGATCTTCATTATTTGGCAGCTTTCCTCCTTCTAACAAATGTATGTCTGGACCCTCTGTGCTTCTTCTTAAAAATTTCAGTTTCTGTTCCAGACCTGAGTCCAGCTTTGACACCTAATGCACAGTGAATACTGAAAAATGCCCTCAGAAGGGCAGCTGCCTTTGCTGCCTGTGTTGTGCTTCCTTATCCCACCCTCTGCACTCTTTAAGTCATTCTGATGGAGATGAAGCTGGAGAAGATGGTGCTGGTCTCTCTGAGGCAACAGCAGTCTCGTCCTTACTGGTCAGACTGGGCAGCGTAGTGGGGTGATGGTCCCTGGTTGATGTCCTTTTGTTCAGTCGAGCTGTGCTGACAGTGTAACATGCAGGTATGATCTGCTGTGAAAATGAAAACCTCTCTAGATGAGTCAGGCCTAGACTTGTCATGTCATCAGCTGCTTACCTCTCAGTACTACCTGCTCATTTGTATGCAGCTTTTGCAGTGTCACACTCCTAGGGTTGTAGCTGATGGGCCCATGTGTCTGTAAGGCACCTTGTACTTCATCTCATTTATGTGAAACAAGTTTCCTTTTTTATCTTTTGCCTGTTAAATTATCCTGAGGTGTCTCCTGCTCAGCTCAGTTGCAGGGTTTTCTGTCCAATGCCCTCAGAAAGCTCAATGGGTTTTTAACTACATTGCCTGTGATAGTGGAGGCAAAACTGTGCTGAGAGAAATGTACAATTGTGTGACTTGTATTAATACAGTGTGTTGATATAAGGAATAGAAAAGAATGGGATGAATAGAGTAGGTGCCATCTGTTTGAATTTTGCTCTGACTTTATTTTGATCAAGTCAGTGGGCAGGCAAGGAGAGGGGGTCGATGGCACGTTAATGATACAGGCAGATGCTGGTGAACTGTGGTGACTGTGAGCACAGTGAGGGCAGAGGATGAACACAAAAGCCTTGGCAAGGGGAGACCAGGCATAAGGAGCCAGTCCCCTTGGCAAAGGGCACGTGCAGACATCTGTGGGAGATGAGCTGAGGCGCAGCCAAGGAAAAGCCGGTGGCACTTGGGAAGCAGGAATGTAGAAGGGAACCACTGAGATAATGGGCAAAAGAATGAGTCTGAAGTTTGCAGTGTAATTGGCTGGAAAAGCCCCGTTGCACAGGGAATGTGTCGTTGCCTCATTAGCTGTCACTAGAGAGCTGGGATCCAGTGTCCGTGTTAGTTTGCTCTGAGGTTGTCCTGCAGCTCTGGGAGCAGTGGGGGTGGAACGGCAGTGGCAGAGCTGCAGGTTCAGCCTGGGCCAGGCAGCAGCAGTTCTCTGTGCTCCTCAGCCCTGTGTCTGCCCTGCAGGGAGAGATCTGGGCATCGCCTGTTCCCTGGGAGCATGTGGGATTTTACCCTCCTACCTCATCTGCTTGGGGAAACAGGAGAGTGAGATGGAGACACTGCAGCACCTAGAAACCCGGGCTGTTATTCTGAGTGACACTGTTTGCACCGTGGAGCAAGGTGGGATGGAGGGCAGCACTGCTCCTCTGGGTGAGCCATCTGCACTCTGGGTCTTAGAAGAGCTTGGTACTGGTGTTTTGAGCCTGTGGTTTGCAAGGTAAGGGTGAGGCACTGGTTCAGATTTTAGGGCACACAGATCAGCTTCAGTTCATGATAGATGAACTAACATGCTCTTGGAGCTTTTGAACTAGTTACAGGCTAAATTTTATTGTCATATTTCAGCATTTTTTGGTGTAATTCACCATGTTCTCCCACTGATAATTCACCTGAGAACTTGCTTGTTGTTATTTTTTCTACGTGGAATGACTGGTGATGCACAATAAAAGCTTCTAAGCCTTTCCTGGGGGTGTAGGTGCCTTCTTGGTGAGTGATGTTGATAATGCCTTGCAAGGACAGACATGTTCATGGGAAGCCTTGGAGTCTCAGAAGTTGTGGTGAGAGATCTTGGAAGTCTCAAGCCTGGCATCTCAAAGTGGGGCTGTTGCCAGTGCTGTGTGAGATCAGCTGTGGCTTTGGCTGAGCCTTAACCACCTCTAAGATGGAGCAGCTCAGGAGTGCTCTTGCAGCTCTGCAGCCTGACATTAGAATTATAGAATCATAGAATCATTTAGGTTGGAGAAGACCAATACCTAATACTGCCAAGCCCACCACTAAACCATGTCCTCAAGTGCCACATCTACATGTCTTTTAAATACCTCCAGGGATGGGGACTCCACCACTTCCCCAACGTTGCCATGCTCCACCTCTCAACTTTACTCTTGTGTGCTGCCCTGGGACCAAGTCCTGCTTTTTGCCCAAGTAGTGAGTGCAAGAAACATCCATGAAGTGCTTGTCCTCCTGGGTGGGTGAACCACAGAGTCATCCCTTTGCTCTTCACAGTGAGGATTGTGTGCTAACTGTACAGCTCCCCCCTGTGACAGAGCCTCTGGGTGACCATCTCTGGGGGTTCTTAAGCCCTGAGGAAGACAGTTTGAGCAGCTGCCACCCCAGGTTAGTTCTAAAGGTGCAGCCTGGTACTAGATGAGCAAGAATCTGGAAACAGAAGAAACCTCAGCACTGTGTCTTAGTCTGTAATAACACAGAATGTTAAACCTTGCTTCTTGCACAGCTCCAGCTGCTCTGCAGCAAAGCAGTTTGTATTTGGCTGTGCTGAAATTTAGTCCCAGGGAGATTAAATTACTCTTTCTACATCGTTCATATTGATCTCCTGTTGCTGACAAATGGACTTCCCACTCCTTGCAGCTCTAGTCTCTCTGGGAGGTGCACTGTGGTTTTGTTAATCTTTTCCTCTTTGGGAGGAGCTGTATAAAAGCAGTGAGGGAAAATCCTGGCTAAACAGGTTGGGATGTGGTGCTGCAAAGCAGAAGGTTGTTTTGGAGGTCAAAGTCTTTTGCACTTAGATGTTTAATGGCTGTTATGAGCGTGGCTTTTTGCGACACCTTGAGCTGGAGAGGAATGTTCTGAGGCTGAGCACCTCTGAAGGAGGAGGACCATGGTCATGATGCCTTGGCATGGAAAATCTTCCCTGTTGCAGCAGTCTCCTTCTCCAGGAGGTGCTGGTGTGCTTCCAACAGGAAACAGGAGAACAAGCATGGCAGCGGGATGTTACAAATATCCTGGCAATAGGAGACTGGGGATTGTGTTTACTGTATGGCAGGGAATTTGTGCCTTGACCAAGATTTCCTTTCCTATGTGGGTTGCAAGCAGAAAGCTTTTCCCTGGTTGGAATATTCATAGGTTTGCTCTTCTATGTGGGCCTTGATGTGTGATAAGGGTTGAGCTCACCCTGCCTGGTTGATTCTTAATATAGTTCAGTGAAATCTCAGTCACCCACAAGACCTGAATCCATCAGAGAACCAGGAACTGCTTATGTGGGGTGGCGTGGGGGTCTCTGAAATAAGGTTGTCCACTAATCCAAATACTGACATAATTGGTGCTTGAGAACATAGGGTTAAGGTAGGTGAAATGGGTATTAGTATTAATGTCGGAGCTGTGGTAGCTCATGGGTAGGAGAGGAACCAGAACCAGAGTAGAAGGCTGGGGTGCTGGCTGGGGCTGGGCTGGAGATGCCTTCTTCCCTGGGCTGCCAGAAGGTGTTCAGCTCAGGAACTGCATCACTGTCTTTAACCACCCCATGTGCATCACAGAAACTGGGCCACAAGTGCAGATGCATTTCCATTTTTTCTTTTTTCAGTTTTAACAGAGAAGCTAAAGGCTAAACTAGTCCCAGCCTTGTAGTCCAACTCTGTTTTCCCCTTTGGCCAGGGAAAAACTGGCATGTTAACCAGGGAGCCCCCAGTGCTGTTGCAATGTGTTTAAATTGGTGTGACGTTTAACCTGTACCCATCTCTTTCTCTCCTTTGCTGCCTCCTGTGATGCTTGGATATGCAGAGCTGCAAGGGCTTTTGGAGAGTATCTTTCACAAAACCATCCTGAAGGCAGAAACGGCTCAGGTAAGAGCATTGACATCCCATGTTTGTGTCTGTGTGTGCATGCTTGTAGCCAGTAACAGGCCTTAGAATAAAAGTGTGTTTATTTATCGTATAAAGGGTTAGTGTGAGACCTCAGAAGCAGAGGGGCAGGAGGAGTCACCATCTAGACCTGTAAAGCCCTTGAGGAGAAAAGTCAGTTTGGTGACTCCAGGGTTGGGTGGGTTGTGGGGACAAGTTCACTTGTAGTGGACAAGTGTCCTGTCATAAATTCACCCCTAGAGCTGATGTCCTTGGAAGAAGTTTCAGCTGGGAAGTGAAAACCTGCACTGCACTGGTGTGTCCCTCCCAGGTCTTGCTCTCACTGGGGGATAAAAAGAGCTGAGTTACAGTGTGTAAACTGATGTGCTTGGAGTACGTGCAGCAATCTGTCTCTGCTGGCAAAGGTAACCTCTGGATTTATTCCCAGAGTTTGCTTCAACAGGAGTTAAAATGAGATTTGCTTTGTGTAGTTCAGGACACCAGCATGTGCTAGCTAATGAGTTATTTTTTTAAAAAGCAGATATTCTTCCTGTCAGCTTATGGGGAATTCAGCTTGATGGGCAAGAGAGCAGAAGAGAAACTCCCTTGACTTCTAAAAGGGGTGTGCCTTCTCTGTGAGGAAAAAAAAACATTTTGCAGGCAATAAATTCACTAAAAAAAAGGTAGAAAATTTTGTGGAATCCTCAGAAGAAGCTGTGTGAACAAGGGGTGGATTGTTCTGTAGCACTGAACTGTTTTGCAGGGGATAAAGTTATCAAATAGAACGTAATATGGAGTGATGTTATGATTTCACTGTGTGTGTGTTTAAACCTCTACAGGCAGGAAATGCCTCTTGCTGGAGGAGCAAGCCCAACCACACTACTTTTAGGCAGCCAGCTGAATGAGTCCCTTGCCTTTTTTCTTGGATCTGCTCTAGTGACCTTCAGATTGCCCTTGGCTGAATTGTGCTAACTTTGTGAATGGAGGAGCTTTAAAACATTGTACTGCTGTTTTCTTTGATTTTTTTTTTTTTAGGCCTGAGAAACTCCAGTGAGACAGAACTTGTGATATTTGGTCTAAGAACAACTCATGGTGGTCGGAAGGGAAAGTTAGAAAAAGGCTGGGGCTTAATGCAGCTGAAATGAAGTGTCTGTGAGGCAGAGGGAAGGGAGACAGTGCAGACACAGGCCCGGTAGCTCTGAGGAGGCTTCCCAAAAGGGCAAAACTGTCCCCTTTATCGTGGCCATTTCTGCAGCTGCTTCTGTCAGCTGGAGTCTTGGCTGCAGTCCCCAGCCCCAGCTTCCTACCGGGAGAAGTGTCTCCTGATCACTTTGTAGCGCCCTCATAGTCTCCTGGGGTCATGTTCAGGCCGAGGAGAATCTCTGGTGGAGGTGAGGGGAAATAGCAGATCTCTGAGGGTGCCTGAGCCCTGGGGTGTCCTGGCCAAAGCCAAGGAGTAGGAGCCTCTCTCGTGTGCACGTACAAAGCTGCTGTTTTACTCAGCCTCATGGGTGCTCCTGGTTGCTCGTTCTTCTCTCTGACTGTAGATAAGGAGTCCATGGAAGTGGATCTGATGTGACTCCTGGATAATGCACCACTGCCGGGCTCCCCAGAGCAGCTCTTGGTCCCTCTCTGTGCCTGTAACGTACCTGTAAGCTCTCCAGGGAAACCTTCCCAAACCCACTGCCCCCTTGGTGCATCAGGCTTGACATCATATTGGAATCCAAGCAAATTTAGTTGCTGCAGCAGATAAGAATCAAGCAGCAAGAGGTATGCATGGATATACCAAAATCCTTATGGAATCCTTAAGTATTGACTTGGAAATAAATACATTTCCCTAGAAATTATTCTAAATGTTTATAGAAGAGGGAAAAAAAAAAATCCTAACTTTTAAGTCATCTTCTGAAATTCTGCAGTGTATAATTTAACACAGTCTGTAACATTTCTTTATAAATAACCATGGTAGGAAGGTTGCTATCCTATGAAAATGATAAGAGGAGAAAATCTGGCTCCCTTTTGTTTGTCTCAGTAGTCCAATAACAGAAAAGTCAACTCTTTCCTTCTGCAGAAATTCTGTGTATCTCAGAATTGCTTTTCCAAGTTTCTGGGCACTTCACCTTTGGCTCAGCAGAGCTGAAGCTGTGTGATGAGCTCTCATCCAGGGACTCCAGCGAAACAAATGAACGGCCTCTTCTGCATAAGCTGAAGATGTAGCTCAAATATAGAAGTGCTTGAGTCTGCTCCAAGGCATCAGCCTGGCTGAAGGAGCAGGAGAGGCAGTGCTGTGGCTGTACCAGCCCACCAGTGGCCTCTAGTTAAATTCCTACTTGCATGTGTTGGTGGCTTAGGTCCAGAAAGCTCAGCACACTGAAGAACTGAGTCCTTGGTGCATGTATGTCTCTGTTCAGAGCATTCTGGGCTTTCACCACAGTGTCTTGACCTGGTGGGACAGGCCTGCTTCCCCCTGGAATAACCCCAGCTCTGTAGTGGGTGCTGCCTGCACTGCCAGCAGACTGCAGCTGCGATTATGGCTCTAGCCTAAATGTGGATGGAGGGAGGCAGGCCTTGACTTCAGCTTATAGATCAGAAAGAAAAAAGGTTTAAGAAAGGTTTAAAGTAACTGATGAATACAGTGAGGGAAGAGGATTGTGTTCTGTGAGGGGCATGTAGTGGCAGAGCCATCACTGGGACAGTGGAGACATAAATGGAGGAGGGAAGGGCAGGATCTGCCTCTTCTGCAGATCCAGGAGCTAGAACTCTCCTCTCTCCCTGCAGAGAACAATCCTCATGCAGAAAATGAGGTGGGTGGAATCTTTGGCTTGAGATTTCTTTTGTCACTTTACCTGCTAATTCAACTCCTCAGCAGAAGGGTCGAGCTCTGTAACTCCCCAGCAGACCCACTGACTGGATGGAGATGCCGAGTGTGCAGAGACTGCCCCAACTTACTCCGTTGCTGCTGCACTTTGTTCTCTGAGGATCATCCATTTTGGTTTGACATTTTTCGTCTTCAGAGCCCCTTGACTCCAAGGGAAGGAGGTGGTATAACAGCTTCTGCATCCCACCTCTTCACATTCTACAACTGATCAAAGAGCTTGTTCTTTGGTGGTAACTTTCACACGCCAGAGTCTATTTCTGGTGGCTCCTCCTGCAGAGGATGTGTGTGGCAGAATGACTTTGAGAAATGGGGGAGTGGTAATGAAGAGCTTCAGAGGGATTGTCTATCAGCAGGATGGGCCAGCTGCCATGTTTGAGCATTTTAATGAGGGGTGAGTTATATTTGCAAGGCTTTGTTTACCTTCTGTTTTCCAGAAAATTGGGGTCTGTCCATGCTCTGCTTGCCTCACTAGGGCAGTAGGTATGGAACTGAACATCAGCAGGAGGTAGAAAGGATTGCAGGGTACTGCAGGGTGTACATGTCGTGAGAAAAAGGTGAAGTGAGGGAGGGTATTTGTTGTTGATTACAATTTCTGATTCTTCCGGATGTGAGGCCTGAGAATTTAATGGCTCGAAAATATTTTGTGACTGTCCCTGTGCAACTCCTTGGTGTCTTACTCTGGAGGAGGTTTTTCCAGGTGACAGGGGAGGTGCATTTACCTCTCCTTTCTGGCCTGGCTCCAAGTGCTCTGACCATGTTCTGTGAAGTTACAGCAGGGATGATGGCAAGACAAATTTTTCTTCTCTTTGCTTCCTTTTCAGAACAGGGAAGCTGCCTGGTGACTGGATATGAGTTGCTGGCAGAGGATGAAGGGATTGTCCTCTTGGGATCGCTCTCTTTTTTTTCCTCCTGATCTTTGAGATATGCTGAGGAATTAGAAGAAAGGGAGTTAGACTCTGCTGCAGCTGGCAGGAGTCAGATCTCTTAAGGGAGCTGGTGCTGAGCTGCTGCTCTCTTCCTGCCTCTGTTCATTGCTGGCTTATTCATGCAGGCTGGAGGTCTGGGAAGGTTCCCAAGAAGAGCACACTCCTATGTTCAGCATTCATTCTGACTGCAGGGCTGTTGCTGGAGTCCTGGCTGACTCTTGTAACTTTCTGGTACCTTCTAAAGACTTTCCATCTTGTCTGTGACATGGTTTTAGTGTAGGAGTGGGTGTCCCTTGGGACAGATCTAGAAGAAAGACAGGGAAAAGGATTGAAATATTATGAAAGGGAAGTGTAAAAAGGCTGCAGAGAGCAAAATGTAGAAGCAGTAATCACTGAGTCTCACCACTGCTTGTGGGATAGAGAGTTTTGGACATTTCCAGAGTCCCATTCCCCCAGCTTAGATGTCAGAGGCCCTAACTGAGATCCTGCTTTAGATGTACTGGAACTATGAGAGGAAAAAGCTACCCAGAGCACAGGACAGTGAAGTTAAAAATGACAGCAAGTCATCTGAGAAACTTCCTTCTGTCTGGGGAAGCAGTGATGCATCCTGGTGAGATGGGATCAAGATGCGAGGATCCTTTGCTGAAGAAAGGCAGGGGGTTATGCCAGGATTTTTCCCTGGTAATTCTTTCTCAGGCATTTTCTATTTCACTCAGTTGGGTTATTTGGAGGGCAGCTCCTGCTGGAGGAGAGCTGGGGCTGTGGGATGCAGCTTGGTCTGCCTGCTGCAGGCTGGCTGCTCTGGGCAAGCTGCATGTGAAAGGCTCTGGAAGCAGGAGAAACATCCCAGCAAGTGTTAAGGTGTGCTTGGTGCTGCAGAGATGGTGGGCCTTGGGCCAGAGCTGCCTGGAACAGCGTGGCTACCCTGGCTGGTGTGCATCAGGACAAACCAAAGGGAATAGTTACCTGAATCTGTAAGAAGCTTCTTGTGAAGCTCAAAAGAAGTAATCTTTGCTTCTTTCCTTTGTTTGTGCATGAAGTTCCAGCTATTAATGAAAGCACTGAGTGTGTGAGGAGAAGAGGGCACCTCTGAGCTTCCCCAAGCCAAGCAGCTGTGGGTGGTGGTGGCAGGAGAAATGTGTTTGCCAAGGCTGCTGTGCCACCGAAGCAACTGCTGGTGTTTGCACCCTGAGATGCTGCTTCAGGAGAGGGTGTGGGTGTGTCTGGAGGGCAGCAGCCATGCGACAGCAGAGGCTCCTGACCCTGCCAGGAACTGATGTGGGGCTTGAGAAACTCCAGCATGAGGCTTTCCGTGTGCTTCAGCCCAAGCAAGTGACCTGTGAGCTGTGCTTTTTATGGAGCCCTGAAGGGAGGCTGCAGCTATCCAGTGTTCTAAGGGGGACCTTCAGTTTGCCAGTGTTCGGACTGTGGAGCTGCCAGTGGAGCATGATTTGGGGTAAGCACCAAATCTGCCTTTTTCTCCAGAGCATGTTTACCCTGTCCCCAGGACAGTCCCCAGCAGTGTGTCTGGCTCTGCCTGGTCAGTCTGTCCCTGTGCTGACGTGGTGTGGCTGGCCTTCAGCAGTGGAGGTGGCTTTCTAGAAAAAGCCCTTGCTGTGGAGGGGGCTGTAGGCAGCCTGAGTTCAGGGCAGAGCAGGGAAGTGAAATCTCATCTCTCAGAGTTTCAGGCTGCTTCCAGGATCAGCCAGCACAGGTACAATGTGGGTGTATCCTAAAACTTGCTGTGGAATATGTTGTTTGCTTAGAAAGTGAATAAAAAATGTAGATCACAGTATTACCATGGAAATGCTAAGGCCAGTGGCGGAGCTGCTACTTGCTCCTTTGGGTCATGTCTCCCAGTAACAATTTCATCTATTCACATTAATGTTACAGGCCAGATGAAAAGGTTACTCATCTGTGGGGCACAACGTCAGCACTGTGTTTGTTTTCTAGGCCCCTTTCAGCACAGATGAGTAATTGGAACCATTTTGTCACAGTTGAGTGACCTTCTCTTTTCTTAGAGCAGCTCCCTTATCGAAGAGGTCCTGGCCTTTCCTCAGGGGCTTTGCAGAGCAGCTTGTGACATTCCTTCCTCAGGAGCTGCAGGGTCAGGGTGCCCAATAAAGTCACGAGGGGGCTGGCTTGGTCAGGCTCCGGGTAATCCCACAGCCAATGTTGTGCCTGTCATTTGCTCTCTTGACTCTGAAGCTACTGCTTGGCTGAAATGCCACTGTGACCTTTTTTTAAATTCCTATCTCTCCATTTTTATCTCCCTGCCTCATGCTGCAATATTTTGGACAAATGTCCTGGTTTTTACCATGCCTATTTCCTGATAATGTTTCAACCCTGCAGCCCAGCGAGGTCGGTCTCCAGCCCGACTGGAGGCAGGAGCCCTGTGCTCACTGCAGGGCAGGATGGAGCTGATGGGAGGCAGCTTGGCATCATGGCTCTGATGCAGGCTCAGAGAGGGAGCAGAGGAGAACAGGACCTGACAGCCTCTTAGCACACCTGAGGGGCAGTGACAGGCATATGGGATGTCTCAGAGCTGAAATTGCAAGAGAAACCACTCATGAGAAGATGTTACTATTTTTGCAAAGCCCTGGCCTCTAGCCAGTGCTCCCATCCGCCCTCCTCATTGAGGGTATCACCTGGACTCCTGGTATAAAACAAAACAAGCATTAACTTCATTCCTGCTACTACACACAGTGCAGTGAGTCCATATGATGTAAACCTGAAGTGTTTCCATTCAACTTCAGTGGCCAAGGCAGTTTTTTCAGGTTAGTACCACAAACACCAGGTCCAGAGAGGTCCAGCTGACATGGAGCAGGGAGGAGAGAACTGTTTCTCCAAAATTTACTTTTCTGAGGCGACAGATGTTTTTTTAATAGGTTTTATCAGGATTCCCCTTTGCCACTTTGCTTCTGATCCCGCAGCTGAGGTTTTAAATCTAAGGTGCTTTAATCATCAGTTTGGCTGCTAAATACAGTAATAAATTTGGGACTTTTTTTTTTAAGCTTCTGTCTATGCCTTGTGGCTATTTTCTCCCTTGATTTATAAACCTCTCATCCCGTGGGGTTACAAGGCAGTCTGCATCAGAGATGAGTTTGGCTCAGTGAGTCCCTCCACTGCTGTGCATGGGCATCAGTCAGCTGAGACTTATCCCAGCACGTTACCTGCTCTGGAGAGGCCTTGTGACAGTGATGGAAAATGTGGAAGTCCTTTCAGGATTAGTTATCTGGGTCAGAGCAAGTGCTCAAGTTAGAGTTACTGGATGAGAGAATGTATTGTAGGTATCTAATAGTAATGAGTACCTAATTATCAGGAACTACAAGTACCAAGACTGTGGATTCTTTCTTTCTTTTCTAAGATACTGAAAATTACCCAGTATGGATGATGATTGCTGTCAGTGGTCGTGTCTTTGGTGATACACATGCCCCTAACAACGGTGTTGGGCAGTGATGCATGGAAGGTCAAGAGAGAAATATCAGAGAGGAACAAGTGAAGCCAAAGAGACGTGTTAAGTAAATAACAAGGGGGGTGGGAAGTGGATTGGCTCTTGAGACTGGACTGTTGAGCCCCAGGCTCAGGGCAGGCTGTTTGACTTAGCCCAGGTCGACAGGGAAGTAATGAAAATATGATGTGGATGTTTCTGTTACCAACAGACACATGATCTACAAATCAAGCACATGGGTCCTCTTCCCTTCATCTTCCTATTAAGTGTCTCAGGCACAATAAATCCATGTAGACCACAACTCTAGATGAAAAGAAGTCAGTTTGAGGAACCCGATTTGTCTGTTCCCAGGTTACTCTGCAGCTGTGTGACATCAAGGTGTTGCTGATGGAAGCAAGTGAAAGAGCAGAGTAGTTACCAGGTCAGCTCCATTGGAGTGGCTGGAGAGGCAGGTGCTAGGCCAGGCTTCCCAAGTCACACTGTCCTGGCCTGGTGTGGCTGTTTGATGGAGCATCTGGGTGTGGGAGAGGTGGCAAGAGCAACGTGAGAATGAAATGAGAGGGAGCAGCAGTGAGCAGGCAGAGGGTGTTAACAGCAGTCTGCTTCAGCTGACTCAGGAGGCAAGCCACTTCACTGAACATCCCTGTGGCTCAGAAGTAACTCAGCATTGATTTCTGGACCAGTTTGACTTCTTTCCTAGCAGAAGCAAACTGCTAACCTGCAATGCCATAGTGGAGGCAGGTGCAGTGCTTTGGCACCTGAATCCAGTTCACTGCAAGCACAGACAAGGGAGCCAGTCACTGGTGACATCTCTGGGCTGCTGGTATATGTGAGCATGTGTTTCTGAATGCCAGCACAGACTTGCTCTCTGAAACAATACAAGTTCATTTTTAGAAGCCAATAATTCATTATGATGGATGTTTGACTCTCCATATGATTATTTTTTTTCTGTGGATAAATTCTTTATTAACTAGAAGTCTTGGATAAAGCTTCACGTGCCCTTTGCATTCTTCTCCAGTGTGTAGTTACTGAAGGTGCTAAATTGAATGAAAAGAAATAATGATCCAATTGTTTGACAAAGAGAAAGCACATGGGTGTGGTGACAGGCCTTAGTAGTGCAGACCATGAAAACTCCTAGGTAAGTACAAGTGAAAACACCTTGAGTAAGGGACAAGTAAGATAGGAAGAAAGGATTAGCCTTGCATTTTGCATGCTAGATCAAACAGGTATTTTTATGTCAATATATCCAGACAACAATTGTAACCCTGCCATGATTTCAGTAAAAAGTTGACTCTTACTTGAAACCACTCATGTCCCACTTACATGTTTGTAAATTTTATGAAGCTGAACAGATCTCAGTGCTTCTAAAACAGACTGGACTTGGTCTCTCTGCACTTGTGATCATCAGCATTTTCAGACCTACTTTGGGCACTTCGTTTTTCTATTTACCCACAGATAGAGTTCAGGAGTTCTCAGATCTCTGGATTGTGGTGCTGTCAGTGTGTGGGTAGAGGTGCCCAATCCTGAGTGTTTGCTCTGAGGAGGCTGTACATCTTCCATAGAAACATTCATTTCAGGAGCAACAGGGGCAGCTGTCAGCCACTGTTTTGTGGTGTCTGAAGAAATATGTGGTGTCATTGTGCCCACACAGATTAGTGAGTTTGACAAGGTGAGTACTTAGAACTGGCCGTTGTTTTTAATTTTAAAAAATAGTGTGCTTGGCACTATTAGCCACCACAGATCTTGGCAGATCTTCAAGAGTTGTTTGGTGGTGTTTTCCCAAGACATGCCCACTCTAGATCACGTTCTTGGAACTGGAGAGAGTCTGAGTTGCTGGAGAACAGATGTGGTGGCCTGCTGCCTCTTGAGGGGTGAGGAGTGGTTGGAGAGACTTTGGAGCTTGTAAACATTTTCTGCACTGGTTGGTCCATCACACTGTGTCCTGCAGCTGGTAGGACTTCAGTGACAAGCTGTTGAACGACAGCTGGTAGAGCAGCTCTTCCACTTGAAGGGCTTGCAGTGGTTCTGGTGATGGCCTATTGTCCATCAGTCATAGAATCATTGAGTTGTTCAGGTTAGAAAAGACCTTTAAGATCATCGAGTCCAACCTTATCCTAACCCCATCACCCTATTTCTGATGACCCACTGCTAAACCATGTCCCCAAGCACCACATCCAGATGACTTTTAAACACATTCAGGGATGGTGACTCAACCACCTCCCTGGGGAGCCTGTTCCAGTGCCCAACAACCCTTTCTGTAAAGAAGTTTTTTCTGATCTCCAACCTAAATCTCCCCTGATGCAACTGGAGCCCATTTCCTCTTGTCCTGCCATCAGTCCCTCCTCCAAAAGGAGGTGCAGGTGTCCATGCTCTGTGCAGGAGACCATGGGTGAAGTAGAGCACTGCCCACCTTTCATATTTTACATGGGCAGTATCAGCAAGGTGCTCCTCATGCTGAGTTCTTCTAGGACATGGCTCAGTAGCTAAAGGAAAGATGTTCATTAAATATCTGGTGAAGCGAAGGCTTGGGTTCACTTTCTGCCTCTTCAAAATGCTGCTCCCTGTGCTGGACACTAACGATTTTATTTTTTCTGGGTTAATAGTCACATGAATAATGCATTCCCTGCTGAGCCTTTTTAACAGTCCCCTAGCTGCTTCCCATCTGAAGGGAAGTGTAAGAGGTAATTAACAGCCACTTGAAAAAAGGATTAGCAGGTGGGTGGGAGCTACTGTTGGGTTCATGCATGGAATTGCCATGGAAATGCTGAGATTTCCTGGCACTTCATCCAGTGTGTGGGATCCAAAGACAGTTGCACTCATGGGCTTCTCTCCTTTCCATCTTCCTATCCTACAGAGGGAGCAGCTGCATTTCCCTTCAGGATGGGTTCCTCAGGCTGTGCTGTCACCATCTGTCACCCTGTGAGCCAGAGGTGCTGCAGGGAGCAGGACACTGTGCTGCAGCTGCCAGCTCTAGGCTTTCTGCTTTTCCGTTGTGTCAAACCAACTGGCAGAATATTGGGGGGGGGGGAATAAGAACAAACCCTGCTGGTTTCCTTTAGCTCTAAAAAATAACACCTTGTTGCACAGAACACTCAGAGTTTGTCACTTCTTAGAGAAGTTGTTGCTGCTCTGTGCCCTGCAAACGTTCAGCAGCTCAGTAGCCCTTGTGTGGCTAAACCTCCTGCAGCAGACAGGACTGTGCAGCTGAACAAGGGCTGCTGTGCATAAATATTTTCAGGCTGTGCATTTCCTTCCAGCCTCGTTTGGTGGCCACCTGCACACTTAAAATATTGGGCATGTCTGTGAGAAATGTCTCCCGTTTCAGTACTAGCTCAAGGTTTACCAGGCTGTGGGCACCTGAAGAGGTTCCTGGGAGAGCCAACCATCTCTCTCTCTCCCTTCCCCTCTCTGCAGCAGCAACGATGAGCCTCTGGAATTAGTTGGCATCTGGGGTGCTTTGGTTTTAAGGGAGGTGTGCCATTTGTTTCAGATCACCTGTTAGCAGACTCCTACATCGGACAGGAGGACTCCCCTGAGATGCAGCAGGCGGCTCAGAACAAGCGCAGACTCTCCGTCATCTCGGATGGCAAATTTGAGAGGAGCTTCTCCGAGGAGCAGGCAGAGAAGATGGCAAGTGAGGGACCGAAGCCACGAGTCTACACGATCTCCGGCGAGAGGCCGATGCTGTCGGAGCACGAGAACGAAAGTATGGAACTGGTGGTGATGAAGGGGGCTGCCCAAGAGGAATGCCACCACGGCCACCACCTGCACAGCGCTGGCGGCTCGCACGGCATCAGCAGGCACTGCAAGGGCTGGCCAGGCAGCCGGCAGGGCTCCAAGGAGTGCCCAAACTGCACCCGGCTGGCTGCCCCTTCCCAGCATTCCTTTGAGCTGGAGCAGCAGCAATCCGGCGAGACCGGGTGGCACAGGAAAAGGCTGGAGAGGATGTACAGTGTGGACCGAGTGTCTGGTAAGTAACGGTGAGCGTTGGGTGCTGGAAGGACACAAAGGGACTCAACGACTCCAGGTTGAATGGTGACACCCATCTTAACCCCAGCACGGAGGTTTCATTGCAACGTGCCTTGAACTGGATCCCATAGTGTTTCCCCTTTGGCACCTTGCTGGTACTTTGCACCAGCATCTGTGGAGAGGGGTTGGCAGAGGGGCAGTGTGAAATGAGTTTAGTTCGAGGCCTGCTCATCCAAGCCCCGCTGTCTCTGCTTCTGGCTTGTCAGCAGCAGGTGACCTGGGGTGGTTTGCATGCCAGGCTTGTGTACCTTACTGTGGTTGATCCCTTTCTGTTGAAGAAAGAGCAAGAGAGCAGGAATGGTGTCAAAGCACCTGTGTTTACACTCAGCCAGGAGGCAGTTCAGAGCAGGACCCTCTCTCTTCTGCCTCATTTTGGGGCTGAGACAGGTGAAATCTTTGTGAATGTGCCAGGGTGCTCCAAGGAAGCCTCAGCTCAGCTCACCTTCAGTGTTCTGAACCTTGGTGTGTCCCCAAAATGCTCACCTGCATGGCTGGAAGCAGTTTGGCAGGATCCCTCACGTAGTGCCACCTCACCTCATATATACTAGCAAACAACACAATGCTGGACTTTCTTCCCCTCTCACTGTCCATTTGCTCAATATTTTCAGGGAACAGGGCTTGTAATTATTCAATTACATTAAAAAAAAGATCCCAATTGTCTGAAAAAACCTGAAATATTGATCAAATATATGTTACAACCTGTGTGCTTTGAAGCAGTACAGAGTCCATCTTTGCCTGTCAGTTCTATATCAGGCTGGCAAAGAGTCTGACCTAATATATCTGATTTTTTTTTTTTTTGTAAACACACATCAAGGCTTTTAGAGTGGAGTGTCCAGCCAGGCAAGGTCAAGGCTTTCTCCTTGAAAAGAAATGTGGAGATCAAACTGTACATCTTACTTGGCTTCATAGTTTTCTAGTAAATATCTTAGTGATATTTACTGCAGGTAAAATCACAGAAAGGTTGGGTTCTAGGCCATATATTCATGCCTAGGTGCTTGAAATTCTGTGACTAAATTAATACATGGACTAATACTAAAGAATAATTATTAGAAAATAATTGATTATCAAGTGTGCAGAACACCCACAGTCCCACTAATTCCTGTGTATAATTTCTAAGCATTGTTTCTCAGTTCATTCCTGTGTTTTTTTGGGATTCACATCAGACATGACATGTGCAAGTTTAGACTTAAAATGCAAGGAGTGAGAACCAGCTTTCCTGTATGGAAACCTTTTATTGTTTTATGATGATATGTGTTTTTCCTGCTAAAAGATGGCTCTGCATATGATGACACAGCCAGAAAGCTTATGTGAAGATAAAAAAGAAAGCTATTCCAGTCCCAGACTTCCAGGAAAGGAGATCACTGACCTCAGGGGCTTGGTCATGGGGAGATCAGGGTGCTGAGTTGAATTGGTTGCAGGCTCATGATGTTTATGGAATTAAGAAAGTGAAGATTTCCTGTTCTTGTGCTGATGGATTTATGCTAAAAGCTTTCCTGAACAAATAGAAATTGTACCTAAGCACTGTGGTACTCGATACAGAACCAAAGGAAAGCTCCAGATTACTAATGGAAGAGTTTAACTCCTCATAGCTGGACCTAAATGCCCCTGTGTGCTGCAAAACATGTCCTAGCAAATGCTATAGAGAGAGGCCATGTTCTGTTTCTGGACCTTGAGATTTGTAATATATATTCTCTGCCCTAGTGAGACCACATCTGGAGTATTGTGTCCAGTTCTGGGCTCCCCAGTTCAAGAGGGACAGGGATATACTGGAAAGAGTCCAATGGAGGCTAGAAGGATGATTAAGGGACTGGAACATCTGCCATATGAGGAAAGGCTGAGAGACCTGAGACTGTTTAGTCTTGAGAAGAGAAGACTGAGAGGGGACCTGGTTAATGTCTATAAATATCTGAAGGGGGGTGTCAGGAATGGGCCAGTCTCTGTTCAGTGGTGCCTGTGATAGGACAAGGGGAAATGGCACCAAGGAGCAACACAGGAAGTTCCACCTCAACATGAGGAAAAACTTCTTTACTGTGAGGGTGACAGAGCCCTGGGACAGGCTGCCCAGAGAGGTGGTGGAGTCTCCTTCTCTGGAGACTTTCAGGACCCGTCTGGATGTGTTCCTGTGTGATCTGCCCTGGGTGTTCCTGCTGCAGCAGAGGGGTTGGACTCAATGATCTTCAGAGGTCCCTTCCATCCCCTGTGATTCTATGATTCTATTTTCATCTAGGCAGCAATTTTTGTTTAGGCCAGTTACCAACAGGAAATGGCCTTTCTGAGAATATATCGCAGCAGTTCATTAAACGGGAGCAAACTGGACATCCCTGAACCTGCAGATGCCTCTGTGAGTATTTGGTGTTTCATACAGGCAGGCAGCAGCTGCCCCGGGTGCTTGTCTCAAGCTCCCAAGCTGCTTGCAGGCAGGTCTGTGCCCCTGGGACCCAATCCCATCCTAGCACTGGCACCATGGAATGAAAGGTTGCTCAGCTTGGTCTCTTTGCACTCTCTGTCCAAGTGTTGTTACTCAAGGGAAAACTGAGAATCGAGTGGCACAGCTGCTGTGGGCTGCAAGGAGTGTCTTTTGGAATGTCCTTCGTGCATGGCTAGGAGGGAAACAGCAGAGATGAACAGAGATGAAAGAGAGACTGATTTCCTCAGAGGTTCACTTCACAGTGCTGCTTTCTCTGGTTGGATTTCCATGCTGTGTTACTGCTGCAAACCAACACTAGTGGCAGTAAGGCCAGATTGGCATAATTGAATATGGATTTTTATGCTGAGTTTATGATGCCTAACACCATTCCAGAGAAGCACAAGCTGTTGCCTCCTGTGCTGCTCCCAGCATCTGACACAAACACATCCACTCGTGGACAGAGGTGCTGAGATTTTCGTGCAGCCTGGCAATTGGCTAGAGATGCTGAATGTGGTGGTCATGTTCCTCTGGTCTTACCCAGGCCCAGGGTTCCTTGATTGTTTAATCACAGTTGATGGTAACAAGAAAGAACAAGATGTTCTGCCTGGGTCAAAAGGAGCGTACTGCCTGCTCCTGGAAGCTAAACGGTTGTGCTCATAATCAGAATTTTAATTGGGTGGGTGAGCTCTGGAGCTGAGCTGAGCTCCCTAGTCCCCAGCTGTGTTCTACCTCTGGCTGGGAAAGAGCCACCTCTGAAGAGTCACAAATCCTTTATTCTCCATTGAGTGCTGTGGGTAGGGGATTGAGATCTTTCCTACATTGGCTCCTATCTAACTGGAAAAGGAGAGGAGGCTTCCAGCAATTGTCCAGGCAAAGCCTCATAAGGGTATTTATTAGCTGTTGTTCATAAACTCTGCTTTGAATCCAAGTGAATGGCTTAAAAACTTTACATCAAAAAAAAAAAGTAAAATATATTAAGAGATTGTCAGTCCTTTGAGATGTGTAGTCACTGAGAGGTCTGTACAGAATTATTGGCAAAGAAAGAGTTTGTACAACTTCTCCTCCTCCACCACTGTTGTGGGGTCAAGGCTTCAAACAAGTAATTGATTTACAGTCTGAGCTGGTTTGCATTTCTTCTCTCTCTGTTTTTTGGAGGTGAGCAGGCAGAGGAACTTCAGAGCAAGTATTGAGCATACTAGAATGCAGTCTTCATGCAACATACCTATTTCCTTAACATGCCTTTATACCAGGCTTGCCACAAGCTATTAGCTGAGGAGTGTCTGTTACAGCTTTCTAGATGATTTGTTGGAAGCTTCACTTTAAAGGAAGCCTCCCCAGTTGCATTTAGCACTTTTTTCCACCTATAACTGCAGCTGCTATTTGTACTTCCAGGGAACAGCAGGATCAGTGTGCAGTAGATGATCTGCACAAAACGTTTGGTAAGATATCTGGGCTGTGGTAGTTATGTCTGCAGTAGGTATGCAGGGTTTGATTGGGTTTTCGCCAATGAAAGCGAAGAAAAAAAACAAAACTCTTGACAATGCCAGCATATTAATGACTGAGGTACTGTAATTGCTAATGATCTTCAAACTTGAATGAGGGAAGGAGGATGTGTCATCAGCAACATGTGGCAAGGCATTAAACAAGCCACAAATTGGATGTGAAGCAAGATGAAAGATCAGGTAGCCCCAAATCCCAGGGATCCAGTCCACTGAGATCTCTCCCATCTAGTGTCAGCAGGTTTTAGTTCACCTCTGATTCCTTGCTGGACCAGCTGCAGCCTGAGGGTTCTCAGTAGGAGCTACTTCTTGGTCAGATTCCTTCTGCTCACCACTGTCCCACACACAGAATTAGTGACTTATTTTACTGCCTGCACTTTTGTCTTGGTGGACATCACATGAAGATGATGTGGTGTCCTCAGGCAGCTGCCTTAGGCAGTAGTGGCACAGCTGGCTCAGGCAGGGCAGTTTGCAAAAGTGAGCACAGAGTTATCTGCAGGTTGTACAGCTGGTGTGGGGTTTGGCTTCTAACACCAGCAAAACTCATGAAGGCCAGGTCGTCAGGAGCAGATGTGAGAGGTTTATGGAAACTTTGATGGTAGAAAAAGAGAGTCTATCTCAGGCTTACAGTTGTGAAGAGAGGAAGGTGAATGATTTTTGTCTTTCACAGGAGGCTGTAGCAGAAAGAACTGGATCAATGGGACATTTCAAACAGATGGTACTAAGGAAAAGGCAGAGGCTGGAAAATGCTTTTAATTAAAAATGTTTCTTTCCCCTGTTTTGTTTTTTTCTTGTTGAAATGCCTCTTCTGTAATTCCTGGATTATTCTAATCTTCCATGCTTAGGATAAAGCTTTCACTCTGCATTTAGCAGCTTGGTACAAATTTAGACAACAGTCGGTGGTGGTGTGTGTATGTGAGGAGGATGAGACTCTCCTGTTCAGTACAGGGCAGGATGCTGAAGGAAGGTACTAAGAGAGAGACTTGCAAAGTCTTGCTGTCTGGATGGTGTCTCTGCCTGCTGGATTCTCAGGTTTTTCTCTCTCTTCCAGATGATGTCCCCATACGAACCTGGTTCCCAAAAGAGAACCTCTTCAGTTTTCAAACTGCTACTACAACTATGCAAGCGTAAGTGAAGCTACTGCCATAGTTTTTATTGTGTAGCTGAAGCTTTGTGGCACACTCAGAGCTGTATCTGAGAGCCTGGAGCAATTGATTTGTATGTTTGGCACCATATTCTGGGGGTGAGAGAGAGAGAACCTTTTCTCTTATTGATTTATTTTTTGCACTTATTAGTTCTCTTTCCTAGTACTCCCACTTGTTTGGTTTTACCTTCTTCAGCTATTGGGGTTGCTCTCTCTGTATTGCCCTAGTGCTGCTTCTCTTACCTCACCCCTGTGACCCTCTGCCTCCTCTTCAGGGACTGTAAATGTGGTGGCACCCAGGTGGGTAGCACTGCAGGGCACCAGGCTGGCAAGGGCCTGTGGGCAGCCTGAGGGCACTGGGACAGGTGCTTTGCTCTTTAGAGATGTTGGCTGGTAACAGAGAATGGTATTTCACAGGTCTGATCTGACACACCAAACCACACACAAAACCAGGACCTGTCCTTTGCCTTCAGACACATTCTTTGCTATCTGAAGTCATCTCTGCTGAGCACAGGTGTTTGACCAGGTGATGGTCCATGGCAGGGCTCACAGGGCTTGAAGGCCAAGGTGAGATTGCTTTGGGGAATGGTGCCCTAAGGAAACCCTTGAGGAGCACAGCTCCCTTGGCTAACATAGTTCTTCAGTTCATGTTTTTGGAGATTCTGTGCTGCTGCTAGAAGTTGCATTGGGACTTCTTCAAAAGTTCAGGGCACCTCCCTAAGGTGGTTGGGGTGGCTCCCCTAGGTGCCCCTGTCCTCCTGGCCTCTGCTCTAGTGTTTTCAGACCATTATGCTTGCTTCCTTTAGAGACCAGCCAGCGTGAGCTTGCTTCACAAGTCCTTTGTCAGTGTGGGAGGAGGTCTTCTTGTTCCAGAAGCCCATGGTGCTGAGCTCCTGTTGTAGCCTCATGGGCCACATTCAGCTGTCTGTTGTACATCTGCATGTTCTTTGGGTCTACATGGAGCTTAATTTGCATCCAAGCCACATGCCAAAAGCCACACTGCCCCAAGGAGGCTTTAGCTCGATCAAGTAGGAGTGTCACCACTGAGAAATGTTTAATTTAAAAAGCTATTTCCTTCTACCTAACAAGAAATATTCCTCTGGAATGAGAATTCCCTCAGAAAGCTGTCTGGAACTGAGCACTAATGAATTCCTCTTCTCTTTCTTTTCCTGCGTCTCCTGGAATCTCTAGCATCTCGTAAGTATAATCTTCATATTTTTATTTCCTTGTCTGTTGGTGTCCTGGACAAACTTTCCTCTCCTGTCCTTCATTTTCACTCATGCTTTCCCTATGCTAGGGCTGTTTGTCCACTGGCAAGAGGTTAGATGGCTACACCTTGTAGGCCTACAGGGATCCCATCGTCATCTTTGGAATGGAGACTACAGTTCTAGCATGCTTTTGATCCCTCTTGATCCTGGTGTAGAGAGGTTTTGTGTCTGCAGTCTCCTAGGTCCATTCCTCCACAGCAGGGGTGATGGCTGCTCACCTCTGTTCTCCGGGCCGCGCTCTGGCCTCTCTTATGTTGGCTTTAGGAACAACTTCTTGTCCAGCCACCTGCCCTAGGGAGTGAGGACCTTTGGTTGGGTGAGTCTTGTGCCTGGCCCCTGACTCCCACGCAGTCCTGTGCAGGCTGGATGTCTTCTCTGTTGTCTGCTGAGAGCTTCCCTGTCCGTGTGTCCTGTCCTCTCCAGTTCCAAGCTGTGTCGTTGCTTAATGGCTTAAACTGGTTTCCCAGGGCGTTCAGGGGCTACGCAGAGAGGAAGAGACGGAAACGAGAGAATGATTCTGCAGCTGTTATACAGAGGTAGGGCCCGTCTTCTGCCGTAGCCATAACCCTGCCTGGTGTTGCATGGGCCCTTTGGGTGTCAGTAGTGACCCTTGGCAATGCTGAACGTGACTGTCCCTGTCTGTGTTGCTGTTTTAGGGACACTAGCAGTAGCCGTGTTGGAAATGTGGAGGTGAATGGTGCTGCAGTGCTCGAGATAGGTGATCTCCATCTTCTTAAAGGAACACTGTCAAGTTTCTTTTAAGCTTCCAGATCTAATATACAGGATCTATGTCTCAGGCAGAAAAATATCTTTTATTTTTTTATATCTATATAAAATTTCCCCAGCCCTCTCCCAAGTAGTTGGAATTTGTTTGAAGTTAGCTGAATGCTTCTATGTGCTGTTGCTGCATCTACAAATACACCTCAAAAATCTCACCCCTAGGCAAAGTTAACATCTTTAGTGACCAGAATTTTTTTTACTTTTTTTTTTTTAAAGAAGTGAAAGGAAAGAAAAGGGGATGGAGACAGATTCCTTGTCTGGGTATTACAGAAGGGCCCTAGTTTCCCTCTCCTGGCTTCACAGGGCACATCACTGAAGCTACTGTGGTAAAATCAGAACTGTTTTGGTTTTGTAAATGTGCCAAGGCTCGTGTATTTTGGCAGCCTCCTAAGAAGGATAACACAGCATTTGTCTCATTGGTTAAAAGTTGCCTTGATCACTTCAGCAGTATTCAAAACAAAGTGGGAGAAAAACATCAGGTTTTCTTAACTGGGAAATTGCCAGGAAGATAAATATTTTTTTTTTAGCAACTTAAGGGTATGTTGTTTTTTTTTTTCATTGATAATGAAGATAAATAAGAATCAAAACTAAAGAAGCTGTAAATAAATAGACAGTGTATCTTTAAAAAGAAAGAGTTCTTAGAATTTGTTAAACTGAGGCAACTCTGTGTTAGAAAAAGGGCTTGTTCCTGGGGCTGTGAGCACAGGAGTAGGAGTCCTCAGTGGTGCTGTGTAGTCAGGATGGAGGACAGAGTCATGTCATCCTTGTGTTGAGTGGCCATCGTGTCCTCTCCCCTCCTGTGGACACTGAAGGTCTAGGCAGGGTTGTACAGTGGGAGCCCATCTGCATTTATCTTGTCATAAAGAGGAGACAGGACAGCAGTGGTGGGGTTTGGCTGTGCCATGCAGACAGACCCTGGCCAGCTGTAAGGACTGCTGGCAGTTAGTGCTCAGCTCTCTTCTCCAGGGGTTGAGGAGAACCCCAGCCCCCCTGCAGCTTGTTGAGCAGCCCCTCGTGGCCTCAGGCACTTGGGAAGGTCAGTTGTTACCACACAGCCCCTTCTGCACTTGGCCCCGTGTGTCTGGTGCCCAGGGAGGCTGGTCTGCGTGGCACGGCACGTGTGCTGGGGTAATGGATGATGTTGCCTCAAGAGTGAGTGGTGCCCGGTGCTTTGCTGAACCTTGTCATGCTGCAGGCAGGAGTTGGGGAGAACATGAGAGGTGCTGCTGGGAGTTCTGCAGAGCACTGGCACACCTCAGTAATCCTGTTGTTGGCCTCTGGTCGGGTGTGGAAAGGCTCCTCTGCAGAGTGTGAACGAGCTGCTGCAGGGTCTGCGGGACCCTTGGGCTTGATGGACACCACGAAGGTGGTGTAGGGTTGTGCAGACTGTGTGGCAAGCTGCAGCCAGTGAGGAGGAGGAGGACTGTTCAGGAAAGGGAGTAACAGGGAGATTTTATCACTATAATTTGAGGGAGGCTTGTTGAATTTTGATGGGTGAAGAGATTTGCTAGCTGGGTTTTCTGGGTGCGATTGCAGGAGCCAGGCAGGAAGACTGGGCAGGTGTGTGTAGCCCCACTGCTCAGAGCAGACTGCAGCTCCCCCAGGGGTGCTGTGCCAGTCCCTTCATGCCAACATGCAAGCACAGAGGGGCCTGAGGACCAAGACAGCTGCAAAAAGCCCTCAGAATGATCTTTGTGGCCAAGGGATGCCCACATTAAGAGGCAGTCCAGGCTCACACCTCCTTTCCAAAGTGCTTTTTTTCTAGAAGAGCTGAGGGGGGAAAAATACCTTCATCTCATTCTCTGAGCTTTTAGTGTGATGGTTAGTCTTGAGCAGCTGGGTTCTTCCTGGAGCTGCTCTTGGGAGTATTTAGAAGATGTCTCTAGACAGATGCCCTCAACCCAAATTCAGGAGAGAGACCAAGCTGTCTAGGCAGCTGGAAGCAGCTCTCTTCTATGGCAAAGACTGCTTTAACCCCCTTCCCCTCAGGGTCTGAAGAAACTTCTCTGTGGAGAGGACAGCTGAGCACTTAACAGAAAAATGGGGTTTACTCCAAAATTCCAAAAGCCCAAAGGATTTAACAGTGGCCTTGTCAATTAATATTGTGTTTGGTGTGATCTTGGTCTCCATGTCTGGTATGATCTTGGTCTCACAGTAGACCATAATGATTTTCATTCTGATGAGTTAAAATATATGTCTAAGGCCTTTCTGTGAAAAGAATGACCCTTGTTCCCTTAAAATACTGTACTTATTTGGATTTGAATCTAGTGTGCAGGACAGCCCCCATTATCTATCATCCCACACCCCAGAAAGCTTTGTACATGGAGCCAGTCCAGCTCTTGTTACTGAGGCAAATTGGTTTTGTTCCTTGTCGAACGGGGGCATTTATCTGATCCACAGCAGTGAATCTTCATGTAAGTAGAGCTAAAATAAAGCTTTGTAAAAGAACATTAATAGCCCAAGTGCAGATGGAAATTTGTCATGGAATAACGTTGCTCCCAGCTTCACTACCCAGCTGCTAGTTTTCCTTCTTGAGTGGCTGAACTTGGATCCTGATGATGCCATGGGGGCCAAAGGGGGGGCAGTGAAGGAGGTGGTGTGGTTTAAGTGCTGTCCCTCCCACAGGGGCTGTTCTCTCTCTACTGGAGTAGACGTATCTGACTTGCTCTGAACAACTTGGTGGTGGTGCTGGAAGTGTCTTCTAGTCCAGTTAGCTTGCTGAAGCATCTGCATGGTTGTAACATGTCCTTACTCGTCCCACTAACATGTATGTGAGCCAGACAAGTTGTCATTTAACCTCTTTCACCAGCAGCAGTCTCTGGTGCTTGATGTCCGTGGTGTGTGTTGGTGAGGAAGGAGGGACACTAGGAAGGCTCCCATGCTCTGTGCAGACCTCTGGTATGTGGGCTCTCTGGTCATGGGGGCTGCAGGGCAGGGTGAAGTCACCCTGAGTAGAGTTCTCAGAGGAGTGGCACTTCTCTTGCTAGTTCACCTGCTGCTTCTTCCCTGTGTCTCCTCTGGTGTCCTGTTTGGTTCCTGTCCTGTTCAGTTCCTGTATAAGCAGGTGATGAGAAACTAAGGGAAGCAGGTTCCCTGCACTCAGAGGGGCTGGACAAAGGGTCCCTTTGCCATGGTCTCTCAGGCGTGGCCAGGACGGTCTGTTTTACACAGACCCAACTGTAGGGTGTAGCAGTTACCCCAGGCTTCTCTTCTGGTGGACCTTCCCCTGGAGCAGCATGCTCTGCAGCCCCACTGAACTCCAACTGTGAGCCCTGGGCAGGACAGCTCGTGGTTAGGTCAGCAGCATTCCCAGGGAGCAGGCCCATGGGACAGTCACCCTGGCTGCACAGGGCTGTCCAAGAAGGAAGAAGCTCCTTCAGTCTTTCCCAGCTCTTTTCCCTGGAGAGCAGTAGAGGCTGCCTGGTTGCTAACAGCACGGGTAAGATTTCAGCAGCTGCTGTGAATGTGTTTGGGAGTGAACACAGCCAGGAGCACCGTGTGTGTGTGCTGCCTAGTGGGACAGAACCCCCTTCCCTGCTGGAGCACACGTGGAAGAAAGCAGAGAGGGGAGCATTACTGCTGCCTTCCAGGAGAAGAGGGAGCATCTCCAGCCTGGGTAGGGGCAGTGTCTTCAGCAGCAGTGTCTTCAGGCACAGATGCCTTAGTCATCAGAAAGGGAAAACAGGCTGTGAGGAGGGGACTGCCATGTAGGACCTCCCATGTCCTGTACCACCAGCCTAGGGAGCTCAGAAGAAACAGCCACACTCTTGACAAACATAACTGAGTAGGTGCAGGCTGGGAACCTGGTCTCCAGCTTTTGAATGCCCAGAAGGAAATATGCTGTCTTCCCAATTTCATTTTTTTCTTCCTCCCATATTTTTTCAGTCCTGCTGGGCCCAGGTATCACTTTGTATGACCTTTCTCAGAGGTTTCGTTTGGCCTTTCTTTCAGGAATTTTCGGAAGCACCTCCGCATGGTGGGGAGCCGAAGGGTTAAAGCACAAAGTAAGTGAGCACCTGTGAGATGAGGCTGTGAGGAGCTGGGGTTTGTGCCTGGGACACAGGGAACCCTGGGTTGTGTGCAGATGTGGGTAGAAAGGACCTTGCATTGGGCTGGAGAAAGGACTTGACCTGCTGATGCTGTTTCACCCTACAAAAAAGAAAGCTGGGTTGTTGCAGGTCTCCAGGACACACGGATATCTGCAAGCAGCCTCTAAGCTGTTTCCAAGGACCCTCTGCCTTGGCTGTGGGAGATGTCTGTGGCCTCAGCACAAGCAGTAGAAGGAGCTGCAACATCCTTGTCCCCCGTGCATGTTGTTCTCGGTAAACACTGGTGCAGAGGTGAGGAGAACCAGAGCTGGGAGCTCAGCAGAACTTGCTGGGGCTGCCTGAAGCTGTGGACCAGCTGTGGCTCCTGCAGACAGTCAGTGCTTCTTGTGCTCCGTGGACTGGTGGCTTTCTCTTTTCTCCTCCCTTGTCCCATGCCATCTCTGCAGCAGGCCCTGGGGGAATGGTGCCTGGTGGAAGCTGAGAGGAATGTGGAAGGGAGGAAGAAGAGGAACAGGGAAGAGATTGGAGCAAGGGGGAAATAAAGGAGTGGTATGCCTCACTGAGGAAGAAATCACCTCTTAGGCCTGGGAAACAGCAGTTCCCTTTCCCTAAGGAAGGCAACACTCCTCTAGAACTTGGTTGGGGCAGCTCCCTCATCGCTGTGAAGTGGGCTGAGAATGGTGTAACTAGCTCCTGAGATTGCTCCAGAAGAGGAAACAGCTTGTTCTTTCCCACCCTCTGGCCAGGCATCATGTACAGACTGCCCACAGCAAAGCCTTGCTGAGCTGAATTTGCATTCTTTCCTCTCCTTTTACATGTGCTGTGGGAAGTGATCAGCAAACAGCGTTGCCCTTTGAAGTGTCTTTATTGGCATCTGAGTTAGCACTGCCTGAAATGAGCAGGGCTCACCTCCCCCTCCAGCTGTCTGAAGTTCAGGCGTGCCTCCTGCCTTGGGAACTCTCGGGTCATGTTTTTGAGGCTTTCTTTGTGTGCACAATAGCTAAATGCCTGGTTTGAAATGAAAGCTGAGGATGGAGATCACCTGAAGGACTTGTTATGTCATTTTTCTCCCTGGACACCCACTGTCGCGGACTGAGATGGGTAAAGCTGCAACCCACACCCCCTCCCCAGGGGATCAAGGGCTGAGGACCACTCCCCATCACACTCACAAACAGTGCTTAGGAATCAATAGGTTTATTAAAGGCACTGAGGGTTTGGCAAGTCCGATATCAAATGTCATATATACCAATAACAACACACAAAAAGACTCAGAATATCTATATACCGATAACACACAAAAAGACAATAGATAAACCCCCCTTCCCCCTGCTCCCATTCCCGGACAGGGATAAGAGGGAAAGCCTGGAGAGAGCCTTTGGGAAATAGAGGAAAATTGAAAAGAGAAGTGAGTGTCAGGTATGTGTGAATGTTATGTATGAAAGTTAGTAAGAAGTGTCAGAATGTAGTTTGCAAATCTCACCACTGGGGTACGGCCGAAGCCGATCCCTGGTCGGGATCCTCTTCCACATTCGTGGAAAGGACCAATGTAGTCCACCTGCCAAGTGGACCACAAGGAGGTCCTTCCCGAATATGCAGAGTGTCAGTCGTCAGGGGATGCTCCCCCTACCTGATCTTACACAGCTCACATTCAGAAATGATTGTTTTGCTTTGTTCATGGGTAACAGGCCATCCCCGGGTTTGTGCCTCTTTATAGTCCGTCTCTCACACCCACACTTGGACACACTGCAGCAGAGGACAGGTTGCTTCTCAGCTCTTGTAGTGCAGATCTACAGTGAATTCCTGTGCTGCTGACATGAGATGCTGTTACTAGATACACTGCAGCAAACTTGCTTTGTCTGCTACCAGAAATAGGTGTTAGTGGCTATAAGTGGCTGTTAATCTAGGCATAATGGCTCTCACATGGGCTTGCCAAGTCAGACACTGGGGTTGGCAGTTCCCAGGAACGTGCCTGCAGTGCAGCCAGCTGGGCCAGGCTCCCTGGGTTGTGGTTGGGAAATGCCAGTACAAACAATATAATGCCCTTTGGAAGAAAAAATGGGAAAAAAAAAAAAAAAAGCTGGGGGAGAGTCCTCACAAGAGTGCAGGCAAGGAAAAACTGAAGGATTTCCTCTCTTGCAACAAAATTTAGAAAGTATGAGCTTCCCAGAGGCCTCCCTCTGGTCTGGCTCTGATTGGGATGTCACTAGAACATGAAGGAAGAAGTGGCTGGAGAACTGCTGCCTTCTGGTCGTGTACGTGTCCTTAGCTGTCGAGTACATCTTCTTGTGATCCTTTGAGTCAGAGCATTTACACTGGGAAACTGGAATAGCCATGATCAAACTGAGGTTTGAGCAGTGTGCATTTGAGGAGAGACCATCAAGTATCCTCCTTGTTCTGTGTTACATACCCCGTGATGGTCCTGCTCAGAAAGTGGGCACTTTGTCCTCTGTTGTCTAGAAGATAGACCCTTGTTTGCTGTGTGGAAAGGACTCACGTTTGGCAAGTTGAAGAACAAGCACAGGGCAGCCCATGATGTGTGGCTTTGGTGGAATTCTGCTGGATGTTTTGTTTTGCTGGCAGCAGCAGAGGTGGCTTTGGAGTCTGTTAATGTCGTGCTTTGGTTTTATCCTAGCATTTGCCGAACGGCGTGAGAGGAGCTTCAGCAGGTCCTGGAGTGACCCGACTCCCATCAAAGCCGATTCCTTCCATGACTCTCGAGAAAGTGAGTTCTGAGTCCTTTGAGCTTCCTCCTGTGGCCAAACCCTCCAGTGGAGGTGTTGAATGGAGTTCCACTGGAGGAACTCCTCTGTGCTCTTTTGTCCTATCTGTGATCCTTTTAGTTTCATGAGCTCTGAGCAAGTAACACTCCAGGCATTGCACCTGTTCATCTGTGTGTACCTGTATTTATTTCTAGAGCACAACACTTCTAACCTCATGTTATTGTGCAGTTTCCAAAGGACACCCAGTGGTACAGCTCTCTTACAGCCTTCTGTTCCCATCATCCCTTATTCACATGGGACCAAACAACCTGCCTGGAAGCACACCAGTCCAAGGCTACACTCACCATAGTGGGGCTAACCTGCCTAGCTTCCCGTGCAGGAGCCCCTTCTGAGCTCTTTCCTAGGCTAGAATAGCTCAAGAGCACAGCTGCAGTGCTCCATGAGGTGTAGCTTTGATTTCCTGGCCGTGCTGGCTGCACAGATGATAGCTTGAGGCAATCTGATCTTCGTTTGGGCTGCCAGGAATTCCTCTGGGAATCCCTAGTAATGCTGTGATGTTCTGCTTGTGGGGACTGAGATGCTGTTGTGTTAATTTAGAGGAGGAAATGCCAGCATCTTCCCACTGTCTTTGTATAAAGGGAATGGCTGTTTTGCCCAGATTTTATTGCAATCCTGTAGGCAAGGGACTTGGTGGTTACGACTTTGCCCATGTTGAAATGGGTTGTGTGGTAAATGAATTTCACTAATGACATTAACTGACCTGTCAGGTAAGCACAAGCTCCAGCCCTCCTAGCTGTAGAAGACACGGTACCAGGTTGCAGAGGGAGATGTATGAAAGGCCAAGTTCAAAACATGACCCGATTGTTCCTTTGCAGTCTGATTCTCCCTGCTCCCTCAGCTGGCTCAGAGGCGAATGGAAAAGACCTGGTTCAGACAGGCTGTGGGCCCTGCCCAGTGCCACCTGGACATCCCAAAAGGCACACATAGAGGCACCTCTGTTCTCTTTCTGCAGTCCCTGGCTTCAGGGAACCATCTCTGATTTTAACCTTTAACGGTCAATTATATTCCTTCCAGATGTTTTTTTCCCCAGGAGGCACTGAAGGCCGACAGGTAAGGTCGATTCAGTGGAGACCAAGTTCAAGTAGACTGTTGCAGTAGTACTGTGTTTGCTACAGCTGCCCTCACGCTCTGGGACTTCTCTGCCAGGATCAATTTGACCAACAAGGCAGAGATTTTTATAACCACTCAGAAGACATAGAGCAGTAATTATTACAAGGAGACAAGCTTTGAAGTCTTTGGACTTGCTCATCAGCTTGGCAGTGTTGAAGTGTCTGCGTTCTGTCTCCTCCATTTCTGCAATGACAGGGTGACTGTTGTGAATTTGCATTTGAAAGCTGAACTTGGTGACTGTGAGAGTGATGAAGTGTTACATGACACGTGGTACCGGCTCCGTGTGTGCGCTCGTCATTCGTTAAGTGTTTGTCTGTTTAGAGGTGCCAGCCCCAAAGTGTGGCATCTGTTGCTCTCTGGAGGAAAGGAGGGGCACAGGCCTCATGGCTTGTGGGACATCTTGTGAGGTAGCTGCCAGGCAGGAGCAAGTGGGGAAAGCAAACTGTTCTGCCCGTGTAATGCACGCTGTGTTCTGGCAGGCCATGACCTTCAGGATTCCTGCGGCACTTTGGATGGTGACTTTGACCTGAACTGGGAAGCAGAAAAGGAACTTGAAGCCATGGCATGTGATGGAGAAGACTTTATTCCACCAAAAATAATGGTGAGGGCTTCCAACTCAGCTACCTGTCTTTACTCAGGTTCTGTCTGTCCTTTCAGAGCTGCCAAGTTTAGGATCTTCATGGGAAGAGGCAGGACTTCTGTATAGCCAGCTCTTCAGGTGTATGTAAAGGTCACTCAGAGATCAGCCAAGACATGACATGTATTTAGAATCTGTTATCACTGGGGATAATGGGTTGAAAGAAAACTAGAAGCAGAAGGGCCTGTGGTCCAACCCAGATCAGAGCAGAACTGTCACTAGCACTGAATCGAGCTCTCCATAACCCTGACCATAGGGACCTGAGTCCCCAGTCCCAACTGTTCCTCCTTCCTGTTGTTACCTGCCTGCTTTGCTTTGGAGCCATAAGTCATCCCTTGAGGTGCTTCCTGCTCTTATCATTCCTTGATGCTCCCCTGTTCTGCTCTGTGGGGTTTGGCAGACATGACCAAGTTCTGACACATCCCTTGCTTGGCCAAATGCACAAGCACTGAGCCAAAATGGGAGCTCGAGCTTCCAGCTTCTTCTCAGGGCACCACTGTGACTTCAGCACAGAAGTACTGTTTGGATGGGTCCTGCTAGGACTTGGGAAGAGCAAAGGACATGGAGACACTCTGATTTTATATATGTTGTCAGGCTGTCTGTGCAGTCTCAGCCCTGACGCGCTGTAAGGGCAAAGTGACAAGGTGAGACCCAAACATGAGGAGCCCAACTCTTGGTTTGCTCAGCCCTTGGTACCCCTATGTGTCTCCCAGGTGGTGTAGGTGAGGAGTGTCCATCCCTGGACTCTCTATGTTGTGATTCTTCAGACACTTTGTTATCTCCCATGTGGCTGTCACAGAGACGTGCTGCTTGCCAGGAGGGAGGGCTTTGGCTCCAGCCCATGCTGGAACCCAGGCTGTACCTACATGCCCACCAGCACCACTGCCTGCTCCACTCTTACAGCATCGAGGAGAGGTGCCTGAAGCCACAGCACAGCCAAATTCCCTGTGTTCCCATAGCCCTTGGCTTGTGCTGAGGGCAGGCCCATCCTCTCAGGCTCTCCTGCTGATGGAGCCAGCTGAACCTTCAGCCAGAGTGGTCAGGTAGCCTGACACCCTGTGTGTGCCTACCTGTGCCTGATGCCATTTCACCCCTTGGCTGGTTCCTTGTCAGACATGCAGCTGTCCCACCACCAGGCCAGCCTGAACAGCCCTGGGCAGCAGAGGAACAGACCCCCACACAGGGGGAGGCTTGAAGGGATCCTCACGGGACACAGCCATCTGTGGTGATGCACAGACCTCTCCATCCTCTGTGCACACTGGTCTCCACAGACCATTCCCTCAGGCTCAGTCCTGCCTTTTAGGCAGAGCTGTGTGCTCGTTTGTTGAGGGTCAAGGAGGCTGTGACACATGGGGTACGTGGCAGGCCTCAGGGTGCTCTGTGCTGGACCAAAGGCTTGGAGGACCTCCCAAAGGGATGCAGATAGGCTGGATTAGCTGCTAGTTTGGGTGACACATGAGAGCAACTGAGCAGGGTGCTGTTAACATGGCCTTTGTGCTCTGACCAGATTCTACTGGCTTCTTCTCCTCATGCTGTTGCACTTGTTTTTTTTCCCTTCCAGCTCATTTCTTCCAAGGTGCCCAAAGCAGAGTACGTCCCGACAATTATCCGCAGGGACGATCCCTCTATCATCCCCATTCTCTACGTGAGTATATTGCTTCTGCTGTGTCTGGGTGTGTGGGAGCAGGCTTCATCCAGAGAATTTAATTTTATTTTTTTTTTTATCTATTCCTAGTTCCTGTTAATGGTGATTCTGAAACACTGATGTGATTTGGAAAAGCTGTCAGGAAGGGCTGGGGTGTGCTGAACCCAGATTCGGGGCCTGGGGTAGCTTTGTGGGGGCTCAGGTCTAGGTGGAAGAGGAAGGTGGGGTGAAATTTGCACGTATGGGCTGCCAGGCCAGGCAGGCACAGCCAGGCAGCAGGGGGAGGTGAAGCAGGGAAGGCAGGGGAAGGCCTGAGCACACAAACAGAGCTGCGTGTTGCCAGGCTTAGGGCTCCTCCTTGTGCTCGTCCTTAGACAGGATTAGCAGGACCTCAGCACTCTGCCGTGGACCGTGAGCATCATCACCACATGAACAGTGCTGCATCCCTCTTGGTCATTAATTTAACCTTGGTTTTTCATAAGGAGTCCTGCCTGAGCAGGTGTCTGGAATGCCAGCAAGGAGTCATAGGTCTCTTTTTCCTAATCACTTTATATTCACTTTAGTTGGAAGGAAAGGGTGGGACTGACAGCCCAGAAAACCCAGGTGCAGCAGGCAGTGCTGCTGAGGGGTTTAGCTCTGCTGCCTCTCTCTTCCTTTGGGAGTTGTGTGGTTGTCCTGATGACCCTGCTGTGTGTTGGGAGGGTGGCTGTTTGTAGCCAGCTTGGACACGTGTGAGGCCAGAGCCTGGCTACAAAACATGGCCCAAGAGGCAAATGTGCTTTGGATTTGTCTGCTGGATTCATCTACAAGCCTTTGGATGGATTTGGTCTTTGGACCATTCAGACTCCAGCTTCTCTGCTGAGATGTGCTTTGGAGTGGTAATTACTGGGATGAGACTAGAAGCCATAAGTTGGTTTAATTGTGCTTTTAGAGTGTCTGTTTGCCTGGGAATGGGATTGTGTGCAGTATTAGAGACTGTAATAATGTCATGGGAGCTGACATAGTGACAGTGAACCTTGATATGTGTCCTCTTTTGGTTTCCAGGACCATGAACATGCCACCTTTGATGACATCCTAGGTACGTGAGTGTTATTTCACAGAATTTCCTTAACTCCTGCCTGTGGCAAATGTAGCTGATCAATATGTTAAAGTCACTCCACTGCCCTGTGCCTCAGCTGCCACCCATAAAGGTGGTTTTGTCACCCCAGTGACACCTGGCAGTCAGCTGCTGTGGGATACACTGCACTCATAAAACTTCCCTTCTGTGGCCCATTTTCTATGCCAAGCTCCTGGTTTATGAAGGGGAAGCTGAGGCATGGGGCAGCAAAGATCCCTGGTCATTGTACCCATGGTGAGCAGGAGCACTAGCAGAGGGTCAGGAGAGCTGGGGCTGGTCCAGTGCTGTGGTCACTGCAGAGCAGGGTCTGGTGCTGCACCTGCCTTCTCTGCCTGGGATCTCTTGGGGTTTCTTGCCTTCCACAGCACAAAAGCAAAGGGTTTGCTTTGACATCCATGGGAATGGTGTCAGTCCCTCTCACAGCTCAGCCTCCTGCCTTCAGGACTAACCTGAGAAGAAATAAGATTAATTTTTAACTTCCTCCATGGTTCACCTTTTCCAACGTGTTTTTTACAGAGGAAATAGAGAAGAAGCTTAACATTTATCGGAAAGGCTGCAAAATCTGGAAGATGCTGATATTTTGCCAGGTATGTGGAAGTTGTTGAGCACTTGGGTGGTTTGTTAGAAATTTGTCTTTTTCTGAAGGGAAAATAACACAGAAGAACCAATACTCCAAAGTCAGGTTTTGTCAAAGTAACTGCACGTGTGAGGCTTTTACTTCTCATTTCCTAGACAAAGAACAGCCTCAAGTTGCTGTCACAGCAGGAAATAAAATCTGATTTAGTGTGGCCAGATCCAGAGCTGGGCTGCTTCTCAGCTGCTGTCAGGGAAACCCAGGCAAAGCAACATTAACATAACACTTAACTCCTCAAAAGGAGTGTTCCAGAGAAAGGAACAAGCATTTGCAAGGGGATGGTTGTAGTTTTCACACAGCTTTGGTATGACAGTGGCAGGGGTGGGTGTTGTGGATCAGACTGGCAGATGGCACAGCTTGGAGCTGGAGGGGAGAGGGGACAGGCCTGGCCAGCTGTGGGGGGGACAGGCTCGGGCCCTGCTGGATCTGGGCTTGCTGGGGATTTCCTTCCCAAGCCTCTTGTTCCTCAGGGTGATCAGCTTCGGGCTTCCCCAGCAGCTGTGCAAGGAACCTTGCAGTGAGAATTGAGGAAGGTAACCTGACTTGAACTCCCTCCCACGTGCCTAATGCTACAAAATAGCAGAGTTTGCAGCAGGTGACCTGCAGATTGCAGTTCTTAATCTTCCTGATGTTGTGCTTGGCTGTTTCATGCCTGTTCCTGCCACAGTCCAGGTCTTCTACACTGACACCTTTCCTGCTTATCCCGGCTGTGCTCAGCTTCCCGTCTGCCTGTGACAGCAAGTCCCCTCACATCCCCAAATCAAAGGGACTTTCTTGTTTTCCCTGATACTCTCCAGCCACCCACAATGAAGATTTTTGACCGTTACTCTGCTTTTCTAGAGTGAGATGGGCTTAAAACAGGAAAAAAGGGATAATACGTGGCTGTTTCCTGAGCTGGTGTCTGCGATGGAGGTTGGAGCAGCCGTGCTGGCCTGGTGTGTCTGCTCTGCTCTGCTCCCTTGTGCCTCCATCTGGGAATGGCTGTGCAGGACAAGAAACACATCCAGGGGTTGTTTCTTCAGTGTCTGTGCTCAGTGGTTTGCATCTGTCTGTCTCTCTCTTGCAGGGAGGTCCCGGTCACTTATACTTGTTAAAGAACAAAGTTGCCACTTTCGCCAAAGTGGAGAAGGAGGAAGATATGATCCTGTGAGTGGCTGTGTCATGTTCTGGACTTGAATAGTATTTTTCTGTTTGGTTTGCTCAGTGTTCATAGCACGTGGGCTAGCAGAAGAGGTGGAGGGAGCTGGGGTGGCCTGGTCAGGGGAAGAGGGGGATATAATAGCAGCTTACAGCTCCTTCAGGGGGAGCTGCAAAGGTGACAGAGCTGAGCTCATCCCTGGGGTGGTGCAGCCCTGGGAAGGTCACCAGAAAATGTGTGCTTTTATCTGCTGCTTAGTGTCTGTCTGGACTAGAGACTACCAAGAGAAGGGGGAAAAAAAAAAAAAAAGTTATTTCCTCTCCTAACAAAGGCTTTGCTGACCAGAAACCAGAACATGCACCTTGTGCCTCTGTTGCTCAGAAGTGGCTGAGGTAGCATTTCCACAGAGGCAACTAGTGGCAGGAATGCAAACCTTTCCCCCCCAGAGCTGACTCAGGTAACTGCCCTCCTAATTGCAGGAGAGAATGGAATTAGTCTCTGCAAAGCCTGCTCAAAGTCCAGCAGGGTTTTCACTAAGATACCAGCCTGTCAGCCAGGGTTGCTGAGGCAATTTTGCTTCTCCTTGCAGAGAGTCAAGCTTTGCCTGTTTTGCTGCCTGCTCACTTGTGCTGGCTGAAACTTACTTGGCTACCAGAGCTGCATGGTGGGGAGAGGATGTACACCAACCTGCTCCTACACAACTTTTTGTTGGCATGAGAACCGAGTATTAAAATCAACATCTGTTCAGGGCTCTCGTGCTCTGGCACAAACACTGTCAGTAAGATTCTGCAGCACGTGTGTGTGTACCCACTTCTGAACACCTGCCAGGCACAGCTGGTCTGAAGTTGGTAATTCAGGGATGCTCAGAAACACACAGCTGAAAACTGGGATGCTTGGAAGTGCATGTCTGCATCCCACCTGTACGTGCCTGGGAGGCAGTCCTGAGAAAAGCTCAGGCTGCAACCTGATTGCAGACCCCACAGAGGATCTGCTGGGCTTCAGAGCCCACCAGAAGGCTGCTCCAACCACTGCCCAGGGGAGGTGGCTGTACTTTGTGTCCCCTGGGCACAGCGTGCCTGGTCAGTGGTCACAAAATGTGAAGTGAGTCTGACTGGTGAGCAGCACCAAGTGCTGCCTAACATGGAGCAGCCTGGCTTGGTGTTGTGTCTCTGGCTATATAGAAAAACCACCTCTCCAGCTGCTCTCTGCTGGTTGAATGAATGGGAATGAGCCAGTGCACTGGTAATGCTCATCTTTAGAAAGGGCAATTGTTGATAGAGATGGGAGGGAGGACATTGGAGGGAACTGCTACAAGAAGAGGATGCTTAGTAAAACAGTCTAACAGCAGTCCTGGTAGACTTTGCTCCCTTCTCTTCACTTTGGAACTTCCTTGGCTCCATAGGCTGTTCCTCCTTCTCTACCACATGACTTGGACCTGCTCCTCAGGCCCTTGCTCTGCCCGTGCTCTTCCTTGTCTGAGAACCAATGGCTCTTCCTGAGCAGCTTGCTCCTCAGGTTACAAGCCTCAGGCCCCTTCTGAGCAGTGTATTTACACACATCCAGGTGATTACTCATGCACATGAGGAGAGAGACCTTTTTAAAACTATGTCTTCTGTTTTTTCCTGTTTCTTCCAGCTTCTGGAAGAGGTTGAGCCGGCTGATGAGTAAAGTCAATCCTGAACCAAATATCATTCACATCATGGGCTGCTATGTTCTTGGAAACCCCAATGGGGAGAAGGTAAGAGCTTCCTGGGTCACCCTCTCTGGGAATGTCTGCTGAGTAGCACCAAGCCCAGGGAAGCAACAGTCACGCTGTGAAGAACCTTCCTCTTCTGCTGTGTGAGAACACAGAGGGCAGGGGAGGAAGGAGAAGTGACATACAGGACAAATACTGAAGCCTTTGAGGAGAACGGTCATTCAAAGCACTTTATTTATTTACTGATAAGCTAGATGTTTTACAGGACATGAGTGGAAAGTTTTCTAGAGGTAGGGAACAAAGATGGGCAATTCTGAGTGCCCTGGAGTTCACCTTTGTTTTCAGCTGCTAACTCTTGATATGTTTTCCTTCCAGCTATTTCAGAATCTGAAAAACTTAATGAATCCTTATAGGGTTGCCTTTGAGTCTCCACTTGAACTATCAGCTCAAGGTAATTTCTTTTCTGTGCAAAGACATGTCTTCTTCATCAGCCTGCCTCCTTCTGTGGGCATCTCCATGAAAAAGCAATTCTGAGCCCCCTTAGGCCCTGCTGTGCTCATCCTTTTGCTGGTCACAGCCTCGTGTAGTTCCCTTGCTGACCCTGAGTTTTCCCTGGCCATTCCCCCACGTTCACATTTCAGCTCTCCTGATTGTTGTGCCTGCAGCTGCAGAGCCCTCTCCCAGGCTACTGGCACTGGCAAGGTTGCCTAAATAACAGGCAGCTTTCCAGGCTGAGTTGAGGAGATTGGTCACATTACTAGGGCATGTGAAGTCTGGGGGAGAAATGCCCATGGGAGCAGAACCTTTTCTGTAACCAAGTGTGCAGGGATCTCTTGGTACCAAGTTGTGTTATCAACAAGGAATTGGGATGTCACCCATTAGAGCCATTCTACATCTCAGCTCACTTTGCTTTTTCTGCCTGTAGCTCAAGGGGCTATAGAATTTTTCCTGTTATTTGGTCCATGTAAGTAACTCTGGGTGCACATAGTCTGAATCTGCCCTTGCTGTGTTACCTTTGCTGTAGTCCTTGGTACTTTGTTCTCCTGGAAGATAACAACGTGAAGCATTGGGCTGGAAGCCCTGTGGGTACTTCCTTTGCTGCTCACAGCTGCCATGGGCACTGCTGGGTTATTTTTAACTTCTCCTTTAGCACCACAGGAATGTTTAGGAGTTGAGCACATTCCTCTAAGATCATCAAGTCCAACCGTCAACCCAACACCCCCATGCCCACTAAACCATGTCCTCAAGTGCTATGTCCACACATTTTTTGAGCATCTCCAGGGATGGTGACTCCACCACTGCTCTGGGCAGCCTGTTCCAATGCCTGACCACTCTTTCAGTAAACAAATTGTTCCTAATATCCAATCTGAACCTCCCCTGGCACAACTGGAGGAAATTTCCTCTGGTCCTATCACTGGTTATGTGGGAGAAGAGATCCTGTAAGAAGCAACTTGCAGGGAAATTCCTGGGTTTATGTGGAGTTTGGCAGGCAAGGCAGCAGGTTCTGTGCACATGCACTAAGCAGTTGATCTTCCAGGAGGTTGGGCTGAAGGATACGCCTGGATTTATCCCCTTGATCAATCTGGGATGCACTGAGAGTGTAACCTCTCTAATCCTTTGCAAAGTCATCTGAAACTAATCTTAAGCAGGCCTCCACAGTGAAAATCCCCTCCTTGAGCCCTGCCTCAGAGCCCAGGGTTGTTTGTCCTTGTGTTTACAAACGCACTCGCTGCCTCCTGCGCACGGCGCTCGCTCGGTGGCTGCTCCTGAGACCCCCCCAGCCCTTTCAGAGGTGCCAGTGGGGTAGAACTTGTATTGGTGTGTCCTGTCGAGCTCATTCCTCTGAGAAGAGACAGCTCTGCAGGACAGAGATAGCCTGTTCACATTAATTTAAAAAAAAAAAAAAAAATTGAATTTTCGATGTTAATGATTTGTGATGTTTCCCACGAATCTTTACAAAGAGTTAACTCTTGATTTGTGCTTTCCTGAAGCCCCTGGGCCAGGTTGCCTCATGCAGGCTGTTGGAGCTGTTGTCAGATCCCCTGCAGCCCCTTCTGCAGGCCCTGCAGACAGGTCAAAGTCTGGAGTCAGACTTTGTGCTCAGTTCCCACCCCCATGGACAAATCCTGCCAGGGGATTATTATTGTTGTTATTATTATTAAGGAGCCTTCCATGGTTTGAGGAGCTCTGTAAAGATGTTTGCTTCTCAGGGGCACCTTCACGTGCTCTTCATGTAGTCTCCAAATGAAGCATGTGGTTGGGTTCTCCCGTGCCCCTACTTGTAGGAGGGTTGGGGTTTTTTGCTGCTGCAGCCTCTGACATCTCTGCCTGTGCTGCAGGGTGTAACCCCTCTGCTTCGTTTCACTTCTCCCAGGTAAGCAAATGATTGAGACTTACTTTGACTTTCGCCTTTACCGCCTCTGGAAGACCCGCCAGCACTCTAAACTATTGGATTACGATGACATTTTATGAGCTGGAGAAGACTTTGCAAGAGGAAGCTGATCACCGGTGTCCAAGAAGTCATGCTTATTGCAGAGAGACTTTTTTACTGGCACAGGGAGCCCAGTGGGAGGCAGCAGTGCCAAAGGGAGGGAGGAAGGAGCCCTCGGAAGTGTGTCGGGAGGAAAATCTCCTGGGTCAAGAGAGACTGGAGGGAAAGGGTTTGACACCTCAGTCGCCCCAGGTCAGAGCCGTGGTGTCTCAGGAGGAGCTGTGTGAAACGAGGACAGGATGGAGTTCCTTGCAGAACTGAGCTGTTTTGGGTCAGAATGGGCCAGATTTGATTCCAGGTCCTTTTAAAGACTTTTGAAGCTCAGGTTTTCTTACAATAAAAATAAAAATATCAATTACCCATGCACTACAATGAAGAAGTGACCAGAGCACAGAGGAAGGAGGGGTTTGTACTGTGGGACCTGCTGTGCTGGGGATCTTGGAAAGCAAGGACTGCTACACCTACTCCTGCAAGCTTAGATCAAGAGGATCCAGTTTCCATGTGAATATCTACTGGAATATAGAATCAAAATCTAACTGTTTTTTTGTTTTGTTTAATAGAAAATAAGTGCAATTTTTATAGCGAGGGGGGTTAAATCCCTCCCAATATTTAATTAGTTATAAATAACACACCAATAACCAATAGATGAGGTATTTTTGGTCTGCTTGAAAATATATTCAAAATGGTAATATATCTTCTGTAGACAATATTTAATCACCAGCAAACATGGTTTTAACATAACTTTAGCAGACCCTGCATGTCTGCTGCATTGATTAATCCAGTTTGGTTCATTACTTTCAGAGTAGCTGTGTTGCACTAATTGTACGTGCTCTCACGAATGTAGATTTCTCCTCCAATTAGACACAACTTTGTTAACTTTTTCTTTTGCTGCTTGCAAAACTATGGGACTTTAGTTTTGCTGAAGTACTTTAGGTTAGAAAACAAGGTACCTGGCTGAAAAACCTCTTGTCAGGTTCAATATGGTATAAAAATGAATTAGAAATTAATAGCCATGGTAATGACTTGTTCATGCCAGTGTTTTGCTGTGTGTCCAGAGATGAGTTCTCTCCATGGTCTGCTGTGTGGAGCAGCGTGGTCACACCACCTTCAGGAACCCTCCAAGGAGACTGTTCACTGAGGCATTGGGAAGAAATGCTTCTGGAGGGGTACAGCATGGGTTTGTAGCATGACTTGGAATCTCCCCTCTGTTCACTCGATTGCCAGTTGTTTGTGCATAAACCACCTCTTTCCCAGTGCTAAAAAGACCTGTTTGTTGGTCTGTGCTGCTCACGGCCCCTCCTGTGCAGGACAGAGTAAACCCTGAGCTTTGTCAGAGCAGCCCTGGGTTGAGAACCCAGATCTGTTACTTGGTATTTGAAGATATGTTTTGGAATATAGTTACTTTCTGTTTATGTTGAGGGGTTGCTTTTTGTTTTGGGAAGGCTTTTTCTCATCTACTCCTGTTCAGAGGATAAAGAACTACTTGCAGTTGGTGTGGGTCACTGACAATTCTGAGAGGTGATACAAGTTATTCCTTTCCGAAGTAAAATACACTGGAGAAGTAACAGGGAATGATTACCTTAATTTCCTTGTATCTAAAATTAGTTGCTTGTGAAGTGAAGGAAAATATATGTACAAATCTTCTTTTAAATACTTACAAAAAGAACTAGTTGTTCTGATCTGTAGAGTGCTCTTTCCCCTGTGACCTATCTGTGGTTGTAATTTTGGGGAGCAGGCCTCTGGCTGCTGAACCCTGTACATTTATAGCAGTTTTATAGCAAAACTTTGGAAGAAATAATGTACATACAGCAAATGGGGAGAGGAATAGGTGGAGGGAGATGATTTAAAGTCATTGAAAGCAACATACTGAACCAAAAGGTGTGGGCTGTTGCCTCCCTCTCTGGTTGGGAGCTTTTGGGAACTGCCCTGCTAAGCTGGCCTGACCTCAGGAGGTTTGGTGGCTGTGCCTCATCCCTGGCTGGACTCTTGTCCTCTTGACTCAGTCGTGTTTTCCCACTTGTAGTGAAGGGGATAATAGGTACTAGTCTGTAGCTTTTGGAACAAAATACCAGCTATCAAAAAGAAAAACAAAATTTATGCCACTTCTTTCTTATTTTGCATGGCAGCTTCCACCAGCTGTGCTTGTGAGGGGTGGGAGCTGTAGGGGTGATGGAAGCGTGAGGTCACGTGTTGTTTGGAGAAGGAAATGGTAGGAGCAGGACTAAAATGCTCACACAAAATTCTCTCCCTTTCTGACCTTTTTACCTCCTGTGGTTAAGCTCCTAACTGGAGACAGACAAACTGTTCTTCCTTTCTCTTTTCTAAAGTAAATTCCCAATTCAGTGAACTTGGTAGCATGAATGTAGCATCGTGGAACTATTGAAAATCATATTTCACTCCGAAAGGGCCCGTTTCTGTACCCACTTCAGTGGTTTCTCTGTAGAACTGTTGTATATCTATCCTCATTGACCACTTGTAGAACTAGGGGTGCAAAGTAGAAAGGTAGATTGTACAGTTGCATAACGTCTGTAGGAGGATGTGTGTTTGAATGATCCTTACAGACTGTTTTACTGGTGCAGTTGACTCTAGTTTAGTGTCATGACAAACAATTAATGCTTTTCTCTCTTTTCCAAAGATCTCTACTCCTCATAGTCTGTGATGTTTATAACACGAGCGTATTATTTCCTTTGTAGCGTTCATTCTGACTAAAGAGATGAAGTGCTCTAAAAGCTGTGACTGGAAAGACAACAGAGTTTTGATGTTTAAAGTCCTTGGTGCAAATAGTGTCATTGAAGTTAACCATTTCTGAAAGAGGAAAACGAGTGTCTTCCCCTTTTTAACTGGTTGAATTTTTCAAGCGGCTGCTGGGAAAGAAAGGGATCAGCAGAGGGTAGGGTGCAAAAGAAATTAAATAAATTGTAATTATTTAACTTGAGAGTTAAACAGAGCCTGTAACTTCCTCAGTTAGAGCAGCCTGTGAAGGATGACCTCTGTGCTCACCACCAGCACGGTCACAGCCAGGATGTCCCTCACACCCCAAGTGCCTCTGCAGCGTCTTCTTCTGCAGGTGCCACTGAGGACAGGCCCTCGGGGTGTGCCTGTGGGAGCTGCAGCTGCTGAGTGCACAGGACAGTTTGTCCTTCCCCTTCTACCTGCTTCTCCCAGCCTGCCACTGCCTGCTCTTGGGGTGTGCCTGGTTGAAGCCCTGGGACCAGTTTGTTCTTTGTAACTGCCACCCGAGTTGGCTGGTGGAGCTCAGGTCTGAGGGCAATCGGAGCACCTGGGCTCCTGTCCCACCTGGGCTCCTGTCCCACCTGGGCTCCTGTCCCACCTGGGCTCCTGTCCCACCTGGGCTCCTGTCCCACCTGCTCTGCTGCAGGATCAGCAGCCCTGTCACACCGTGACACCCAGCCCCACCACGGGGACCTGCTGCTGCAGCTTCTGTGTGGTCTGGATTTGCTTTCAGCAAGGGCAGGAGAAGCAGGGGCACCTGGTTAACCCTGGAGAGAAGCAGATTAAACTGGGATGGCTAAACTGGGTGCTGGCCCTGGCTGTTCACCCCAGCCACGTGTGGGGGTTTCTGCTGCTCTTACTGTGCAGCAGCATTGGAGGTGACCTCCAACACCTTGCTTGGCCTGAGGAATGTCCGCAGAGCCTGCTGGTTGTGTTACAGCCTGGGCTGGGGCTGTCACCTCCAGGAGAGGAGAAGGGTGGGCAGCAAGTGCATCAGCTCTCCAGTTGGCTGCTCCTCAGCCTGGCTCATGTGCTGGGAGGAGCCCCCAACCATGTTCTCTGCTGCCTGCAGAGGATATTCACTCAGTGGTAGAGGTTGGGTTGGGGTTTTCTTCTTGGATGTAGCACGTCCCCTGCACAGGGTTTTCCAGAGAGGCTTTCTGTCACTCTCCATGTTTGGCTGGGAAGAAGAAAATTCAAGTTACATAGGTAGAAAATGGATATAAAGCTCTTTGCACCTCTCCTCATGCTGCAGCCACTGACTTCCCTTTGCAGCATGACCTCCAGGCCTGGGACGGGAAATGGATGAGTGAGCAGATAATCCCTTCCTGCACTGGAAACAAAGCAAAACAAAAAATGGAAAAATCCTTGTAGCTCTAGCAAAACATCTGACTGCAAAAGGCCACCAGCCAACTCAGCCAGCCCCGTGTGAGGACTCTGCTGTGCACACCCGTGGGATCTTGCCTGCTCCTGCCTCCGAGTGCCTCTAGAGCTGCTCCAGCCACATCCCATGGTCCATGGGGGGGACCTCTGCTCTGCCAAGGGGACTCTGGAAATGAATTTGTTCTTCATTTCGCAGCCTGGACTTGTTGCCTGGAGCTCAGCACGGGTTTCCTGCTCCAGGAGCTTCAGGAGTGTGTGTGTATGTGTGTTCACATCATCTCTTCACACACAGGCTCTTTCCCACGGTCTGGGGGAGATGCTCCCCCTCGATTGCCCCCCACATGTTTTGCCATGTGCAGCAAAGCATGAGGCAGCATTCCTGGTGCTGTCCAAGCTGTGTTAGCATCTCTCCAGCTCCTGGCACCCATCCATCTCACCAGTAGCTGCTGCTGTTTCGGGATGTGACTGTCTTAGTGACCTGTGGCTGGGAGTTCCTGTTCCCAAGGCTCTGCTGGCAGGGTGACTGCCAACACTGCTCCGTCACCTTCAGGCAACAGCAGTGGGGTTAGCTGAAAGAATGGAAAATGCTGATTGTAAATAGCCAGCCTGGCAGGATCTGGAAGTGGGGGTACATCCTTAATCCTGGCCCAGACAGGAGGTGGGACGACGGGCACTCTCATCTCTCTTGGTGTAAGTGTAAACATGCAACCCATCCAGGCCCTGTTTGAGTCACACATATATTATTAATGTACTGGTCCAGGGTAGGATATGTTACTGTATGATTAGAAGAGTCCTTCCAGGAGTCCTTGTCCTTCCTTGTCTGTTGTCACGTGTTGCTGGAACCGAGCACCAGAGGATGTGCTGGGCTGTGTCATCCTTCCTCAAGCGACGGGCCAGGACATGGATTTGCAGGTACATGTAGAGCTGGATCACTCTGTACCCTGGGCTCTGCCCTGACAGGCTGGAGCTGATGGTCCTGACAGCCCTTCCTGAGGGATGCCACCCAGATGTCCTCCCCAGGGACAGCGAGCAGCAATAGCATTTTCCACACCATCTGTAAAACATTGTTTGTGATCCTGTGTTTTGTCCCACTGATGACAGAGTATCCGTGGCTTTCTGCATCTTCCATGGGAGTGTTTTTTAATTTTGGTGTGGAAACACAAGCCAAAGTCAACTGGAAACTGTTGACAGTCCTGATGACGAGTCAGCCTGCTAATAATACCGTGTACTTGAGCTGAGTGAGCGAAGGGGTGGTTCAGTGACCATGAACCTGGCTGTGATCATTGTCACTCTCAGGTAATCCTGCTGTGTAATCGGCTCAATTAATACCAAGATACCAGAGTTTGCTGCCTCTCCTGAGGTGCCAGTGCACAACCTCTTGCCAAGCTTGTACAGGAGCTATCACAGTGACAGAACTGGTGGCTGCTTTGGCTCAGAAATGAAATCAGCCCAACGTACTGCTGATCAGTGTGGAAAAGTTACAGACTGGAAGGAATAAATGTTATGGACATTAAATGTAAAGAATCCATCTGAAGGGAAGCTAAATTGTGTTTTCCATAAATGTTTGCTAAATTTTAAAGAACTAATCCGGCCTAATAATTTTTCACATCATTGTATTTGCTTTTAGAGCATCCTTAAAGTTGACACACTTGAAGATAGGTAAGACCCATCTAGGGCTGGTGTACATGCTAGGGGGGGGGGGGGCAGGTTGTATTTAGTTAATTAACTGGGCACTCCAGTCTTTATTCCTTATCTCCTAAATGAACTGGTGATTAATCACAACAGTGATAACCCTTCAGCAAGAGGAGCCTCTCCACCAGCCTTGCTCAGCCTTGAGAAAGTGAACATATTCATAGAGGCCCTGAGCAGCTGATGGAGCCCAAATCAATCTGGGGTGGCCCCTCCTGTGACTCCCCAGTGTGGGAACAGTTACCTGTGGGCACAGCCCCTGCCCCACTCCCTGCTGTCCCTGGCTGTCCCAGTGGCATTTTCCTCTCATGGTCACTCCCACGGTCACACTGTTCTCTGGCACAGATGCACATTGCTGATATTAAAAGAAAATGTTTATTAGATTATTATTTTATTCTTTTTAAAATTATTTTTGTAGTGCTAAGACTCAGTTGTAGTGATATAGTCCCCAAGACAAGGTCATGTTAACTCGGAGCTGGTGCAGAGCAGGGAATTCAAGGCCAGGTGTCTTTGTTCCTTGTATTTGAAATGCTCTAAAATCATCACAGATAAGTACAGCCCAGCACAGCCCTTTGAGTATGGATCCTGCTCCCCTGGGCTTGCTGTGCCCCCTATCCTAAATGAGACATTCTTTTGCTGGGTGTTAAGATGGGGATGACTGCAGAAACTGAGCAAGTTTGGTGTTCCCCATCCCAGGAAACCAGGCTGGAATTGTACCCAAGTGAGCAAGAAGGGGCTGTCGTTTTTCTGCTGTGTTTCCTGTTGTTCTTCAGCAACACTATTCCTGGAACTGGGGTGGCTTCAGTTGCGATGCCAAACAACAGCAAAAACTGAGCTCTCACCGGGCTGGGAGTCAAAGAGCTTTTGGATCTTTACTGTTTCCCCTCGGAATTCAGGCACCCGTTTTCATTTCCAGCTCCTTTGCTCAGCTGTGAGCCCTCCCTTTGCTGCTGCAGAGCTAGGTTTTCTGAAAAAAAACAACCCAAATGCATGAGTAACAAGTGGAAAAGGTAATGTTGCAGGCTTTGGAAAGGGATCTGGTGAAGTGCAGGAGGACAGGTTCTATCCTGGAGTGCTCCTAAACTCTGAGACACTTAAGTTACTTTCATGCAAATGAAAGAAAGAACCACAGTTGTCAAAATAATGGGGGTAAAAAACCCCAAACCACCCAAGTGTGAATAGGGATGGATCATTTCACACTGCATGTGAAGGTAAAGCCCTCTGTGGTCTGCTTCTGCCTTTACTCTCAGCAGAGTTCACAGGGAGTTGACAGCATCCTGCTCCTTTCAAACCCAACCTCAAGTGCAGGGTAGCACGGCCACATCCATCTGTGCAGGTGAGGCTGGACCCACACGTGTGTGCCCCAGCACTCGGGCCCCTCTGCTGCTCATCCCATCTCAGCAGGAGGTTGAAAACAGAATTGATGGGTAAGGAGCTTGAAACGTTGGTCCCAAGAGAGCCTCTGGGTTAGAGAGCCCAACCTGAGACATGCTGGGGCCACAACTGTCTGAAAGGTATCGGAGAGTTTTGTAGATTGTAGACTCCAAGGTCTTGGTGGGGCCTAGACCAGCAGGTTGGCTTCTTGCAAAAGATAGAATGAAGTTACTCCAAAGCACTCCCCCTGGTTTCTGAGGTGGTTTCTGGCTGGCTGCCTGCTGTCCAGGTGTGGGGCAAACGTGGCCACTATGCTGGAGACATCTGCCATCACCTGCTGCCTCCGTTAACATGTTTCTCAGACTATCTGCTGCTTTGTGTATGATAACCAGGTTTCAAATTCATGAATGTTTCTAGGTTTTAAGATGTGATTTAATAAAAAGAGACGTTTCTGGGAAAGTAGAAAGTGTTTTGTTTTTTGTTGTTGGGCTCTGGCTGAGTTCCTAGAGCCAGGAGCTAGCACGTGGCAGCTGCTTTGCTGTCCTGGCAGGAGAGGAGGGAGCACAGGCACCGGCAGCTCTGGGTGGCAGCAGCGAGGGGAAATGCTGAAAACAGGAGAGCAGAGTTCCAGAGGTGCAGTTAAAAGGGGAGAAGGTAAAAACTCCTGATGCTTTAGAAAAGGGAGCACCTGAGAGGTACAAACCCAGTGACAGGGACAGTGCAGTGATTCGCAGTTCCAGCAGTGTCTGTGGCTCAGGGAGGATGGGCTGGATCACCGAGGAGCTTACGGAGCAGCAGGCACTGTGCCTTGTCCTGGGAGGGAGGCCAAGCTCTGAGCAGCATCCTTGACGTTGAGAAACAGAGCCCTCAAGGGAGGCCAAAGGCCTGGTAATCCCTCTGGGGAAAACAGACCAGCTCCAAAATAAAGCACATCCCCAGGAGGGCAGAAGGCATCAAATTGCCATAAGCCCCTTTTTTTTTTTGGTCACAGGTCTGATTGATTTCATTGCCAAAATGAAGAGGTCTGGCTTGAACTCCCAGCTGGAATTTTCCCCTTTCCCTCCATGCTGACAGTCACCTGCACGTTCATCTTCTGCTCAATGTGGTAACTGCAGCCCCTCAGAGCAGAGGCACAGATAAACAGCCTGGACAACTTTGTCATTAAAGGCATTTTTTTTTTCTTCAGTGCTGGGGTCTCTCAGCCTTCATTTCTGCATCCTCCTTGTTTGGAGACATTCTTCTCCATGTGCCACCACCCCAGAGGGGTGGGACATGCTGTATCAATCTCAGCAGTGTGACAGATGACAGAAATCATTCTAATCTCTTACCACCCACTGTGCAGGCAGCTCCTGGGCAGACACCTGGCCACGCTTCTCCCTAAGACTTTTGCAGCATCATTGATGCCTAGAGTACCAGTTGGCCAGACTTTCTTTATCCTGGAACCATTCTGTGTTGGCACCATCCTGTTTTTCCATCAGGATTGTAGGGGACAAAGTAAAATTTGCTGCAGAAGCCCAGTTACAACAGATTAGTTTTACTTATTTTTTTTTTAACCTATTATTTGCCTATTTTACCTATTGCCTTCTTCCCTCTCCCTTTGTGCTCTGCTGGTGTGTGGAGGAGACAAACCCAGAGCAGAGCTGTGCAGGGGAAGTTTCACTCTGCCATATGGAAGAGTGAGGAACTGAGATGGCTCACGGGGGGTTCAGGTGAAATCACACATGTCTGAGTCCTGCGGGGCCCTGCTCTCTCCTGTCCCCTTGTCACTGGCTGTACTTGGGCTGTCCCAGCAGGTCCTCCAGTGCCAGCCCTGCCTCCCTCACGGGCAGTGCCACGTCTGGTACTGACGTGTCAGGCACATCCCGTGGCCGGCTCCACAGCCATGCCAGCTGTGCCCTGGGGCACTGGGAGCTCATGCCTGTGCCACCCGGTGGCACTCTGCCATCACACCCTCTGGGTCCTGTCCCCTGCCACCTGGGTTTCGTAATCGAGCAGTTTTGTGTCAAAAAATGCGCACTGAGTGGGATTCCCAAGAGGCTCTTAAGAACAACACTCGAGCACTACTCCGGGTGTGAATACACAGGCAATTAGCTCCAAAGTGCTCACTTGCCAGCCAAGTTTCACTGTCCAGTCCTTAACGCGGTTCCACTGACTCAGCCTAGGAAAGAAAGAGTTGACAAAAGTGAAAGAAGGCTCTCAAATCTTGACTGACAGGGGAGGAGATGAATAATGGCTGGATTTATTTTTTTTGTTATAAAGGCAGGAGGGTTTGCAGCAGAACTGGCAGATGTCAAGTTCAATCCCCACAAATTGAAATGTTTTCTTTGCGCCAGGTGCAGATAAACTGTGGGATTCATTATTTCAGGAATTATGGGCTTTACACAGGCTCAAAAGCCAACCAGACAAGACCACGAAAGAGAAATCCATTGAGATCCACTGAGTACAAAAGCACATTGTTGGGTCTGTACGTGCCTGAGCCATGAGTCACCAGAGGCGGGGAAATGTCACTACCCACTGGCCCGGTCTTTATCCTCAACCCCGGACACCCACTGCAGGCCTCAGAGAGGGCCAGGACCATGCATCGTGGATCTGTGCTTTGGCCAAGTACTCTGGGTCATGTGTAAACCTTAAATCAGCCTTGTTTTATTGAAGACGAATGGCAAAGCACTGCTTCCTTCCATTCACAACTTCCCTAAACAGGTTGCCCAGAGAAGCTGTGGCTGCCCCATCCCTGGAAGTGTTCAAGGGCAGGTTGGATGGAGCTCTGAGCAACCTGGTCTAGGGGGAGGTGTCCCTGCCCATGCAGGGGGTTGGAACTGCATGATCTTTAAGGTTCCTTCCAGCCCAAACCATTTTATGATCCTCTGTAGCTCTGGTTTGCCAGCTCGCAGCAGAGCAGCTCCTCAGGGCACACAGCACATCTGGGCATCGCGTGGTTCTGGGCACGCAGGCAGCTTTGGCAACAAAATACTATTTTCAGTAGTATAATTTCCATGTATCCTTTGACGAAGGTGCAATTGCTCTCTGATCTGGCCCAGGAGTGCAAAGGTAAGAGCCTTATCAGCAGGATGTGGTGCTCCTTCCCGTAAACACCCCTGTGTTTCCAGCAGCCCTGCTGGAGCGAGGTGAAGGCTCTCAGGTTGGAGCAGCCCGGGGTGCAGCTCCCGGGCAGGCTGGGACCGTCCCAACTTCTGGCCAAAGGTTATTCACGTCAGGGGGTGCCGTGTCTCCTGCGCCTCCCAGGCCGAGGATTTTGGCACACAGCATTATCAGAGGTGTGGAAAGTCCTGATCTGTTGTGATTGTTTCCTGATTGCACAGACTTCCCAAAGAAACCTGCTGGCCGTTGATAAGAGGCATTTTTCCCTGTGCTTTCGCACCCAACAGCAGCCATCGCCAGAGAGCAAAACGGCAGGAAAAATGCTTTCCCGCTCTGCTGCTGCGTGCCCTGGAAATACCCATTCGTGTGCTGCAGAGATCTTGAAGTGCTCCTCTGAGGGGCCTGACAGGACACTCGTTCCTTGCCCACCACGGCTGCTTGTGCCCAGACAACTGCCCTTCCTCAGACTGCAGAGCAGATGGTCGGTGACTCCAAAAGGTGCTTCATGCTCCCTTCCTCCTCGGCTGGCACCACACAGGCCAGTCCAGGAATGGAGGGCAAGAGCAGATGAGGGCTTTATAGCTAGGGTCCGAGGCTCCTGACAGCCTGGAGAACCCCCCGGGGCCGACACCCCAGAGCCTGGCGGCTTGTGTGTGAGGGGAGGGCCGTGTGGGCAGCAGGCACCGCGGCCATGTCCCTAAAAGCGATGTCGGGTAACACCACCCAGCAGAAGCCCAGCTACTCCTCGGCGACCACGGCGCGGCAGGGCGGGATGTCTCACGCCAGCCCCAGAGCCGCACGTGTAGCGGGGCCGCAGGGCACGGCCACTGCCCCGAGCACCCCCAGGACCTGCCGTCCCGCCCGCCGGCACGTCATGGCGCCCGCCCCGCCCCTCGGAGGGCGGCCTGGGGGCGGTGCCGTGGCCGGCGGCGGGGCCTGCTCAGGTGCGGCGGGCGGAGGCGGCGGCGGCCGCGTCGCGCAGACCGCCCTGTGCCGCCGCCATGAGCAGCGCGGAGCCGCCGCTCGGGGCCGGGCCGCGGGCTCAGCCCGCTTGGAAGCGGGAGATCCTGGAGCGGAAGCGGGCGAAGCTGGCCGGGGGCGCCGGCGGCGAGCCGGAGCCCCCGGCGGGGGAGCAGCTGGTGGTGGCGGAGAGCCTGGGCCCGCTCCGCGAGAACCCCTTCATGCGGCTGGAGACCGAGCGGCGGCGGCTGCGGCAGGGGCTGCCCGGGCACGGCCCCGGGGCGGTGCGACCGCTGCAGCAGCTGCTGGAGCTGTACAGCGCCGTGCCCGGCATCCGCACCATCCGAGCCGACAACATCCTCATCATCGAGTCCCAGCCGGACGCCGCCGCCTGCTTCGCTGAGGAGGACGCGCTGTCCGGCCGCCGCCGGGACCCGGCTGCCGGCTCCTCCCCGCCGCGGCGCCCCGACCCGCTGCGGGAACTGCTGGCCCGCCGTGGCGCTGCCCTCGCCGAGATCCGCGCTGACCAGGTCGTTATCTACGAGGCGGCCGAGCCGCCCGAGGCGGCCGAGCCGGGAACCGTCAGCCGCCTCCTGGAGAAGTTCGGGCAGCGGCCGCGGGGCCGTCGACGCCGCGGCGGGGAGACACTGAGCGGGCCCGGGCCCCGTGCCGTGCCCGGCGGGCCGGCTGCCCCTCCGCAGGTGGGACCAGATTCCCCCCGTGCCTCGGCACCTCCTCAGAGGCGACCCGGTTCCCCGCGGGCTTCGGTCCCGAAGGCGAGATCGGGATCTCCGCAGGCGGCACCGGCCGCCCCCCAGCCGCTGCCGTCTTCCCCCCGGGCTGCCCCTCCCCCTCGGGCTGTCTCCCCCCAGCCCGTGTCCCCGGCTGCCCCTCGGGCTGTCGCCCCCCAGCCCGTGTCCCCGGCTGCCCCTCGGGCTGTCGCCCCCCAGCCCGTGTCCCCGGCTGCCCCTCGGGCTGTCGCCCCCCAGCCCGTGTCCCCGGCTGCCCCTCGGGATGTCGCCCCCCAGCCCGTGTCCCCGGCTGCCCCTCGGGCTGTCGCCCCCCAGCCCGTGTCCCCGGCTGCCCCTCGGGATGTTTCCCCCCAGCCCGCAGCCCCCCAGGCAGCCCCCACCACCCCTAAGGCCACAGCCCCCCAGGCTGTCCCGGTTGCCCCCAAGGCTACAGCTCCCCAGGCCAACTGCTTTCTCCACAAGATTGGCTCCAACTCCTTCACTGTCACCCCCCGGGGGCTGCCCCCCGGCAGCCGCCTCCCTGAGCCTGGCGCCGTCCCCACCGGCCGTTCTGCACCGGCCAAGGGGCCACCAGTGCCATCCGCCAGCGCTTCCCCCGCCAGAGCCAATGCCAGGAGGCCAAAGCCGGAGGAGGCCGAAGCGGCCGCGTTACCCCAGCCCAGTGCCAGTCTGGCCCCCAGTGCCACCGGCTCCACTCAGCCACTCTCCGCCTCAGCCCCCCGGGCCGGGACCTCCTTTGAGATCCTCCCGGCCCCCAAGCCTGACTTGGCTGCCATCCCAGCCCACGACCTGCAAGCCCAGGCCTTGGCCAAGTTGCGCCTGAATTCGCGCAATTCCTTCCTCTTCGTGCCCCGCCGGGAGGGCGGCCCGGCTCTGCCCCGGGCCCTGAGCACCAAGCCGGGGCTGCCACCATCCTCGGAGGAGAAGGCACCAAAGGAGCCCCTGAGGGCTTCTGCCCTGGAGCAGGAAGAGGCTGTCACTTCCCCACCGGCACCTCTGGATCCATTGGTACCTGTGACTTACATCGATGACATTGTGGAGCTGGACAATGGGGAGCTTTCCCCCAGGGCTGGCTTGGCTGCAAGGACAGAGAGCTTGGTAGATCAGCCTGGAGGAGCTGGACCTGACCTGGACATGGAGATCTCCGTGCCCCTCTACAGACCACACTCTGTCCCCCAACAGAGAGGAGGCAGCACCTTCACTGTCGTGCCGAAAAGGAAGCCCTCAGAGCTGCAGACTCTTGCTGAAGCCAGCGGAAGGCTGCAGCGGGAGGAAGAGGAGGATGAGGAGGAGGAGAGCAAAGGAAAAGGCAAAGCTGTGGAGAATGCTGTTGGGCCCCAACCAGTGATGTCCCATAAAAAGCGCTACCCCACGGTGAATGAGATCGAAGTGATTGGGGGGTACCTGTCCCTGGAGAGGTCCTGCATGAGCAAGGCGGGTTCCCGCCGCAAGAGGTAACTGCTTGGGGCACCTCTGTGCTCAACAGCCAGGCTGAAAGTAGCTCGGTCCTACTTCTGGCTTGTCTTACCATGAGGCACTGGGTGGAACGATGGGCAGAACTTTCCTGGTTCTTTTGATAGCCACAGGCTTGCCCTTGGGGAGGGGGCACTGGGTTCTGACCCACTGAGTAGATGGGAGTGGGGTATGACCTGTCACTTCAGGGCCTCTCCTACAGTTGCTTCTTGGAGCTATGATAACAGAAAGTAAAATATGCCCAGTGTTTAGAAGATGGGGGTGAGTTCCATGGTTTGCCCCCTCTCCAGCCCTGCTCGCTGTGCCTGAGGGATCTTGGACGTGTTGAGCTCCATGTGGTCGCTGCCCAGCTTGGGGCTCAGTAGTGGGTAGTGTGGCATTGGCATCTTCCCCCGCATTAGTGATCTATTGATAGAGGCTCAGGAATTAGGGCTGTATTAGGCAGGACAAGATCAGCAACAACTTAACTCCCCTCGATAGGATTGTGCCAGCTGTCTGCTTGTTCTGGCTGTGCAGCTGCATGGCCGAAGAACCACGAGACACTGATTGCTCCAAGTGTCTTTGGAGCGAACGCCAGGTTTTCTCACTGCTTGGAATCTAACTTAGATCCTTGTGAGCCTTAAATTGAGAACTGATCTTTGTATGGTGTGGTGAAATGCGTCTGGATGTGATAGAGAGACAGTCAGCCTGAAAGAGTTGAGTTGTTTTGCTGTGCCAGAGGAGCAGGCATTCATTGTTGGGCTCTGAAAGCAGCACGCTGAGGTGGCACATCCCGATTCCTACGTCTGTGATGTGACATTTTTCCATAGCGGGAAGAGTTGTTTGACATTCCGTTACCTAAACTCGACTAAACGTTTGATGGACTAAACCCACACGGGTGCCTGAGGCACTGAGCACTCTAATTTGAGGAAATCCTTTGAACAGGGTGCATCTCATTTAGAAAGGAGGCAGGGAGTGCTGCTTCTCATGGCTTAGCCTTGTTGGGCTCCTTCGTGAGAGCTTGCCCTCGGTGTCAGTTTGGTTGACTAATGCAGGCAGCAGACCTGGAGCATGAGAGCCATGAGATTCAGAATAAGCAAATAAGCAGGAGTGGTTGGTTCTTGCTCAGTGCTCCTGTATTTTTTCCTTGTCCTCCTACAAGGAAGTGCTTAATCAGACTGGAATTGTTCTGCTGTGTAAATACCTGATTGATTGTACTCATTCCAGCTGTTTTCTTGTCTGTCTGTAGTTTGGGGTATTAACTGGATTTACATCAAATCAGGTGTGTTGTATAAATGGTGAAAATATCCAGAAGACACGATACCTCTAGGGTAATCTTAGGATGGAGCAGAAAATACACATGAAACTTTGTGGGACAGATTATTTTAGATAAGCCCAGCTTCTGGTGCAGCCAGTGGGGCCAATTCTGGGCATGGTGATGCTGGTAAGAGAATAAAACCTCAATTAAGCAAAAACAATTTAGTGATGTGTGGTGGAAGCTGTTCTTGACAGTACTAAAAGGAGGAAGGGAGATGAGGACAAGGCTAGTGCAGCAACTGAATTGTTTAAGGGTGGTCAGACATTGCAACAGAAACCCAGAAAAGTGGTGGCATCTCCATCCTTGGAGCTATTTGAAACTTGCCTGGGGACAGCCTTGAGCAACTGATCTGGTTGGACCTGCTTGGAGCAGGAGTCTGGGTTAGAGACCTCCAAAGTTCCTTTCCCAACCTAAAATACCATGTTATTCTCAGAAGTTGTTTACTGATGTTGTGTCTGCTTGGTGTTGGGTTTGTGTGACATTGGGCAGGTCATGTAGCTCCTCTGCTTCTGTTCTTATCTTCTTAATAGCATTAACTGCCCCACTCTGCAGGCACCCTCAAGTGTGCTAAACACTGCGAGGTGCACCCAACTGTAACAGCATTGGCTGAGTTGTGTGGGGGGGAATGGCCTGCGTGAGGACCTGACTAAAGATCTAGCTTCTGAGAAGGGAGATATTAAAAGGCAAAGGAGGAACTGCCTGTTACATTTGCAGAGCTCAGGGGACTGGAACAAATGGGGACCCTTTGGACAGGAAGATCTGGATTAAGGAGACGTAGTAAAGAGCCACAAGTTTCTGGGAAAAGTTAAATGCAGTGGGAGAAACACCAGGTTTTATTTCAGTTCCCTTCCTGCTAGGGGTGGCAAGCATGGAGTTGGACTTTGTAGCCAGGGTTTAGAAGGTGCTGATGCTGGAGCAAATGGAAAGATTTCTGTTTACTCTTAACCTAGAGGATGTTTGTGGCTTTTACTCTGGGTAATAAGGCTGAGTGTTGATGCCTGAAAAGGAAGGAGTTAGTAACCGGATGCATTCCTTGGTTTCTTCCCAAGAGATTGCTGTGTGTCGCCAAGGCAACCGGCCAAAAACAAGGGCTCTGTTTTGTAGATACGTCGGGGTTTTCAGAAACTTGGTTTGGGCCTGAATTGGGCAGAAGCAGACATTTCCTGTGAGCTGGAAGCTGCAGTTCTTTGGTAAAATCAATGTCCCTTTCTCTTTTGGGGTTATCAGCTACCTAGGTCTTTTGGGATGATTCTCTCCAGGCAGACCTGCTGGATGAGCCCACCTCCTTTCCAGACTTTGCCTTGGATTTGCTGAAAGGTCTTTAAGTATGCTCCAGGGTCAAGAAAGTGGTGAAACTTCCACGACTTGGAAAACTTCATCCTCTCGCTGCTTCCCAACAGGAACCTGGGTGAGATAAACGGCAGGTCTAGCACAGCCTGGAAGTGCCACGTTCCTACAGATCCCTGTGCTTGCAGTCAGGCTAATGATTTATTAAGAGGGAGGGCAGCAGTGGTGGCAGTTAGACTGATTGTTCTGCGAGATGCAAATTGTGTTTTTCTACAAATGCGGAAATTCAGTCTCCCTTTTCCGTCCCTTGGTCTGGCCGAAGATGGAGGTGACTCGCTCCTCATCCTCCAGGCCACGTGCTCTCTGGTTTTTGGAGTGGGAGGGTGGCTGGGGCAGCGTGGGAGTTGGTTCCAGCACTGCTGCTGTTGGCACAGGGCGAGTCCCAGCCCCTGCTCTCATCTGCAGAGCTGCAGGACCCAGTTATACTTGTGACTTTGCTATGGCCTGCTGGTCTTCAACGCCTTTCAGGAAAACCAGCTTTATTGCTCCTTCCAGACACTTCAAATACATGAAGCAGCTGTTTGGTTTGGGTTTGGAGCTGGATTTTGAGCTGAGGAGGGAGAGCAAGAAATGCTGTTCCTGTGTCAGAATAACAAATGGTTTCCCAGCTCTCTTGTGCAACTAGAGCTGCTGTGGTGGGACAGCTGTTGTTCACCCAGGGCTGTGAAGGTGAACGTGGGGTTTTGTATGATGGGACATCATCAAGATCTGCAGGTGGAGGGCAGAGCCCCAGTTGTGCGTGTCACAGGGACCAGGCTGCCCATGTGGGCAGGGAGTCTGAGCTCTTGTCCTCCCATGGGTACCAGGATGCCCTCCAGGATGGCTCACCCACTCCGTGGCTGTGCTGAGACCTCTCCAAGTGGCATTGCAGTTAGTGCAGGTGAAACACTGGGGGGTGTGACTTCAGTTTGAAAACCAAGTGACCGTTTCCAGCTTTGCATGGGTGTGCTGGGCAGCAGCTGGAAGAGGCTGTGGGCTCTGCCAGTGAGGACAGGACACTTGTGCAGGGGTGGAAGGAGACCTACTGGCCTTTATTCTAAACAGGGAGTGGGGGAGAGGGTGCAGATCACTGTTGGTGACCTCTGCTCTCTTGTCTTGGTATTCTGTTATTACAGAAGTAGTAAAGACACAGTAGTAAAGTAGCAGCCCCAGGAGGAAGGGAAGGCTTTGCTGGAGGATGTGGATCTTTGGGATCTCAGAGGGTAAAGTCTAGCTTGGCTGAGCTGACAAGAACCAATCTTGATCTGGTTACCTGCCAAAATAACGTACAGTAAACTTGTCAGCAAGATAGAAATCTAGGTTTCTGTAAACCATGTGACTGGCATGTTGGAGCGAGGGATTGGAAAGGACTGCAAGCTGTGGAGGCAGTGGGGGCCTGAGAAGTAGCTGTCTGTCTTCAGGCTTCATGTTCTCATCTTGTTGGAGGCTGGACTCTGACCCCTCATGGCAAGAAGGATATTGAGGTTCTGGAGTGTGTCCAAAGAAGGGCAGCGGGGCTGGGGAAGGGGCTGGAGCACAAGTCTGCCAAAGAGTAACTGAGGGACCTGGGGGTGTTCAGAATGGAGAGAAGGAGGCTGAGGGGAGACCTTCTGGCTCTACAGCTGCCTGGGAGGAGGTTGGAGCAAAAGGGGGTTGGTCTCTTCTCTCAAGAAACAAGCAACAGGACAAGAGGAAAAGGCCTCAAGTTGCCCAGGGGAGGTTTAGATTGGAGCTTGGGAACAATTTCTTCCTGGAAAGGGCTGTCAGGCCCTGGCCCAGGCTGCTCAGGGCAGTGGTGGAGTCCCCATCCCTGGAGGGATTTCAAAGCCATGTAGATGTGGTGCTGAGGGACATGGTTTAGTGGTGGCCTTGGCCAGAGCTGGGTGAGTGGTTGGACTTGGTGATCTAAAAGGTCTTTTCCAACCAAAAGGATTGTATGAAGGTCCTGCATGTACAGAACTTGCCCTGACTGTTCTCTTTCCTTATGTCTCGTCACTCCTGAAGTTCATCCCAAGTCACAGGATGTTTATCTGCTCCAGGACCCGGTACCTCCTGGGGATCCTGCAGGAAAGATGACTTCTACCCAGGCCATCCAAAGTCCTGTAAATAACAGGACTTGTGAGCCAACAGGCATCAGATTGTCGATGGTTTTAGTCGGTTTTGCTTGGCACAGTCAGCAGTTTGAATGCAGGAAGGTGAGCCTGGTGTGAACAGGCTTACAAGAGCAAGGCTGCTGGGATCCAAACAGTTGGAGTCTAATGCTTTCCTGCTTCTTTGTGAAATTGTCTTCAAAGATGTTCAGCCTCAGCTGAACTTCAAACGTTCCAGCTTAGGTGGACTTCAACATGGTGTGTTTTCTAACGTTCTGAGCTCCACAATGCCTGAGTGTGGCTTCCAAATGCCCACTTAAGTGTCTGTTAAAAAACTTATTCTAAACATCCCTCAGCTTTTCATCATGGGTAGGATTGGGCCACGGTTTTGTTGGTCTAACCTGCTGAACTTCTTGCTCTGTAGCTTTCCATCTGTTCAGTTCTGCTGGAGACAGTCTCCTGTGAGAACCAGGTGTAGGCTCCAGATGCTGGCAGGGATGAACACTTCCAACGGTTGCCCAGACCTGTTTGGAGCAAGTCTGCACAGCATGGAATCTAAATACTGGTGGCTGCCTGAAGTATTTTTTTGTGTGATGTACAACACAAGTAAAGTAACCATAACACAAGTAAAGTAACCTGGTGGTAGAAGCAAAAACTTCTCTGCAAAAAATGACATTGATTCCTCCATCCCTGTGTTTTGGAGGGCTCAAGACCAAGATTTGTGTTGTTTAGCTCTTGGGAGAGCTCTGTGTTCCTGTTCTGGTTTCTGCCTTGTGGCTGTGCTCTGCGGGGCAGTCCATCTGCCACTTTTAAGGAGGGGCTGACATATCTGACATGCATGTGTTGAATTTTTGGTAGATGAGGTCAGCAGTGACGAGTCCCACTCAGAAAATACATGTCTGGGATGATCAGGCGTGGTCCCTGCCCTGCGGAGGTGATTTCCACCAGCTGACAGATAGGAGCAGGGCTGTGTCACCCAGACTGTGCATTTCCCTGCCCTTCTCTAATTCTGCTGATTTTTAGCCCATGGTGCTGATGGCTGAAGACACGAGGAGTCAGGATCTTGTTGCAGTTCTCATCTTTAAACCACCTCACAAGCCCGGTGGGGCGGTAGGCTGGCTTTTGTTGCCCCACTGCCTGCCAGCTCCTTGAAGTGCTGGTTCTTTGTTGTACTCAGCAGAGCAGGTGAGTCATGTTTATCTCATCTCTGTAGTGGGAAATTTTCTGCCACTCCAAGATTCTCCGTGGCCTCGCCGCTCCCGCGCTTCTCCTCGTGCCACAGCGACCATCTGAGCTGCTGCCAAATTCCCCCTGTTCTCCTCCTTCTGTCCCCTGTTTTCCTGTGGCTGTTGGCAGCATGGGGAACGGGACAGAAGAGTTAAAATAGAAACTCTTATGCAGATAAGAGACAAGTCTGTCCTTGAAGCTGGTTAGGACATGCCCAGAGCTCAGCCCGCCCCAGAGCTTGAGAGATTTGGAGTGCTTTGTGCTCCGAGTTCTGATCACAGGGCTTACAGTTAACATTATCTTAATCGGTTTCCTTAATCTGTGGAGCAGATTTGAGATGGTTTATAACATCCCTCTAGCTCAAGCATTCAGCTTGTCTTGGGTTTGGGTTTTCCTTCCCCCTCTGTTTTTTCCATGGTGCTCCTCAGAAGGGCCGAGGAAGCACACGCTTGGGCTTGGCTGGGGCAGAAGTCCTGATTGTCTGTGTCCTATGTGGGGAACAGTAGGAAAAATGAAAATGTTTGGTTTCCAGGCTCAGTGGCTGTAAAGTTGAGCTCTCCCCCCTCCCAAGTGAAACCTGGGCAATTGAAAATCTATTTATAAACCCAGACTCTCCCTTGTGCCTGCAGGGGACATGGGTATGCCCTGGAGCTGGAACAGTATCTCTGCCTGGACAGTTGGGGTAGGAAGAGCCACGTGAGGCATCGGTGTCACACAGGGACACTTCACAAACATCCTGGGAAAATCTGGATTGGAGGAACTTGGTGCTGATGTTTTCTGAGAAGTGCCCTTCAGATGATCTTAGGAACTTGGCAGGGAGGAGCTGCTGTTTCATAGGCATTTGGACTAAAAGCAAGCTGAAGAAAATACCTCAAAGGCACCATGAGAGCAAACTGCTTGTGCTTTGGGAAGTTGTATAGCTTGCAGCTAGTGAAAATGCAGGTCTGAAGGCATATCTGTAAGCCCCATGGGGAACTTGCTGCACTTAGTCACTTTTCTTCGAGGAATTATCTTTTGCATATCAGTAGTACAGAAAAAGGGCAAGAGAGACATGAACTCTCTCATGTGGCTGATAGTGTTTGTCTCACTGAAGTCTCTTGGTCCTGAAGTCTAGAATGAGCTCCTTGCAAGGGTGGGAAGTAATTCTGTTCCCAGCCTCCCTGTATTTCCTGGGAAGTGATGCTCCATCTGTCCCATTCCAGCTGGAGATGGTTCACTTGCACCAAACTGGGATATGTGTTTGGACAGCTCTGGTCAGTCTGGGTTGCACAGAAATGTTTGTGGGTGGCACCTCCCAGCGTTGCACCCGTTGTAGCCACAAATAGGCTACAACAAATGTAGGCTTGGAGTTGCCTGGAGGTCAGAATCCTCTGCTGTTTGGGAGTTTTGTGTGGTGTTTATGAAGATACCAAGTCTTGGCACTGATTGTGTCTCGTTTATGCCTGCTCTCTTTGTGTATTCAGATGAGATCTGTTTCATACACGTAGGGAGATCTGCCCAGTTCTTATGGGCCCAGCAAGGACTATTTGAATTGCTTGTTAAGCTGTGGAAGGCTCTGGCTCCTCTGCCCACAGATGTGCCAAGGAATGAAGGGATCCATGGGTGAATAGCTGCTTTGTACCCTGTCAGACTGGGGCTCCAACTGCCCCGTGGTTGTTTGGACACTGGAATCTCTTCTTGTCCCACAGAGTCAAGGGAAGAGTTAGTTAACTAAGAGCTCCTGCCCTTCAGTGCTCTCAGGGCTGTCCCTACCCTGTCACTTCTCATCAGGAATTTGAAACTTCCCTGTGTCTTGAACAAGGAGTTTAATATTTCGAATCTCCATGCATTGCCCCTATCTACCATGTGCTTCAGCATATTGATTACACAGAGCTGGCTTTGTGGGTTGCCTTGTAAATGGAGACTTTCTTGTTTTGCCTTGTGGCTTGGGAGCTGGGATGTGATCCTGGAGGCAACCTCTCCTTTGCCAGCAACACAGTGCTCCCTCGACGTGCTACTGCTGTAAATCTGTAGTGCTTCTAGCTCTAGGCAGTAACTAACTCTTGTGATGCAGTTAATGGCTGAGCAAAACTCAGTGTTGCTCTTGGGAAACACTTCTTGGAAAAGCATGATCAAGTGGAGCAGCCAATTCCTGTGCCCCAAAATTCTTCTTTCCATACTGAATGACAGAAAAATAAATTTCTGAAGTACCATCTGCAATTTCCTGGCCATACTTAGGCTATTTCAGCCAGAGCAGTGCAGGTATAATCTGATGCAGGAACCAAGCCTCAAGTCCCTTCCATTCCTAGGTGTCCCTGTCAGGGAAAACCCCTTTATTCCTGTGTCAAGGAAAGGCTTTAAAGGTACAAAAGCTCCTGAATGACAGCAAATGTCCTGGTAATATGCTGATGATACTGCAGCCCTCAGGGTACTAGTCCAGGCTGCTGTGCTTAGAGATTGAGCCTGGAGTTATTCAACCATTTGGGCTGACACATGACCATGTTGTCAGGACAAGTACAGGCATGCAGATGACCTCATTACTAACTCCTGTGTTGGGGCTTATTTTCCCTGAAATCCTTTATCTAAAAGTTTCATAGAGAAAACTGCATCTTAAGAGACTTGTCCAGATCATTGACTGCAGGTTGTAATGAAAAAAATGAAGGTCCCTGCAGAGGTACGTGGTTTATGAGCTCCTCCCCCACTTCATTTTACTAAATTTGCTGACCTGTGAGAGCAGTCAGACTGAGTCAGATGGAAAGATCAGGGTAAACCCTTTGGGGAACTTTTGCAACTGTAAAATATCAGCTTCTTCCCTCTGTTTCCAGTCTCACATGCAGTCATTTGTCTGTGCAGGGACCTTCCCTCTCACCCCATGGAGGTGTGAGGTTATTCTGTGTTGAGGGGCCCACCTCTTAGCACAGATCCTGAGCTCTGCTGGGCAGGGCCTCCAACACCCTACCAAATGGGGTTTGGTGCTTGAGGAGCTTTCCTGCCCAGCTTGGGGTGCTATTTCTTGCCAACCTCGATGGGATGCTCTGTGTCAACAGGCTGCCTGGTGCACTCCCAGCTGTGGGGCTGCTGCAGTTCTCAGGTGCCTGGTGTGATGTCTTGTGCTTTTGTCTCATTGACCAAATCTCTGGACAACCAGTGCAGCAGCAAAGCTCAATGGAAGGACTGCACAGAAGCACAAGGTGATCTTTCTTCAAACTGCTGATTTTCTGTCCATGCTTTGTCCTGTCAGAGATGTCAATCACGCTCTTGTTTTCGTGCTGAATTGTGGTCCACCCTTCTTGCAGATACCAGCCAAAACCCTCCTGCTGCTGTTGCTGAGAAAGTAGGAGGCATTTGGCTGACCAGGTGTGACAAGCTGTTAAACCAGCTGCTTTAAATCACACCCAGCAGCACGTGCTGGTGGGTTGGCAGCTGGTGCATGTCCTGGTTGAGGCAGCACAGTCACTGATTTTGTCATTTCAGCATTATATTACTTGGGGGAGAGAGGACAATTAGAGGAAAATTAGTACCTGAAAAGAGCAAATCTTGATCCCTGGTGCTTCTCAGCTGTTGGATTTTGTGAAGTACTTGGGAGTGTAACCACATTACCTAAAACTAGCTGTGTCCCTCTTGTCACCACGCAGCAGGCTCTGCAGCAGCAGCTCAGCACGTTGGGGAGTGCTGCAGTCTGATGTTAGCAGGGAGCAACTCCAGCTTGTGCTCCATGGCTTGCCATCCCATCCAGCTCCGTGTGCTGAGCAGGGATGGCACTGAGGTCCCTTGCAGCCTCCTGTGAGAGCCACGGGTTTGGGAGATGGCTCTTGGCAATCTCTCTGCAGGGAAGGGGAAATGGGTTCCATAATTTTTGGTAGGCTGCTACGAGGGTATCAGTGTGCTGACCCTTGCTGGAATGTGATTTTTTTTCTCCCCTTCTTTTTTTCTTCTAATACTAGAACAATATTTTTTTCTTACTATTACAAGGTGACGATTTGCACTGCCAGAGAGGTCCCTGTTCAAAAGGTGTAAAGCACCCTACATTACACTTTGGCTTTGCCACACCTGCCAGGAACCAAATATGATGATGGGTGGAGAAGAGCAAAGCCACACTAAAGAGGTTGCTTCTGAAGCTGAGGATGCTGATTAGCCCCATGATTTGCTCCTGAGACTCATGATGGTACCCCTATCCTTGTAGGCTTTCTCACCTTGGCTTTTGGAGGTGAAGTGGCTGCTGACTTGCATTGTTCCTGTCACAAGCTGCTTTCTGTAAACTGGTTATGTTTGGTTCTAGCACAGAGCTCTTTCACTATTCTTTTGGGTTAGACTGGGACCTGACAGCCTGCATCACCTGAAACAAGGTTCAATTTATATTGCTTTTCAAAGTGAGCCATATATCACTACTCAGATGTGTGTTTGTTGGGTGATGTTTACGCTGGGTGCTCTATTACTCATTACTGTTCAAATCCGAGCAAATAAATAAATGATTTTTGCCATGGCAACAGGAATTTGGTGGCTGAACAGCACAATATTCCCTGAAAAGCCTGCCCTATTCTTTCTGATTGCTGGGCAGAGTATTAATAGATAGATAAATGGTTTTGGATTGGACCCTGGTTTTGTGACAGTTCTGGGCGAAGCATTCAGCTGAGCAAATAGTGACAAATCCCTGCAAACATCCACAGCTGAAGGGTGCAGAATTCCTTCCTTCTCCAACTAGCAGCAGAAACAGGGGAACTTACGCTGAGACACGATGAAATGTGTCCAGTGGCTGGAGCGTGCTTGGCTTTTCTGGGATACATTTTCCTTTGAAGGAAAATTATCCCTGTTGCCTTTTTGTGTTTCCATAGAAGTCTGTATGGGCTGGCAAGGGGCTGGCCGTGCAGACCTGTTGTCTGTGCTGTTACTGGGCTGCTGATTTTTCTTTTAGATGGTTCTTGGAACCAAACCTGCCTGTGTTCCCTATGCACAGTGCTCAGTTCCTCTCGTATTGACCCATGTGCCCCCTCCTTCTGCCTGAATAACTTGCCCTCCAACTTCAGAGCTGCTTTGTGCTCCCCGTTTGGGGAAGCCAGCCTTTGGGGAGGGGAGCTCATGTGGGGAACCTGAGTGGTGCCACAGCTCTTGGCAGGTTTATGGCTCTGGGTTTCAGGGCTGCTTTCCCTCTGCTCTGCGTGGGCAGGGCCGGTGGATCACCCGCAGGAGTCCAACCCTGTGCCGGGGCCTGTTGCTCCCCGGTGTTTGCTTTGCCGGGGTGCGCCCCAGCGCGGTGCTGCAGGGCGGCCCTGGGGCTCCTCCTGCTTCTCGGCAGCAGGACATGGGCGGGGGGTTAGGACATGACTGTGAAGCAAGACAGCGTGGGGTTTCGGGGGTGGTCTTGTGCCAGGGTGTCACCCTCCACGTAGTCAATGCTGGCCCAGCCAGAGGTGTTGCTGAAGCAGCGAATTGTCTTGTCCTGAGCTGGGGCCCTGGGTGCGTGGGGCTGGCGCTGCTCTGGTTAATGATTGCTCGTCTGAATAGCTTCAGCGTGGCCTCCTACAGCGCTGGGGCCTCTCTGCAACCCGACAAACCCTGCTGGCAGAGAGTTCTCCAGGACACCCAGCCCTGCTCCAGGGAGCAAGTGTGGCTGTGGGCACGTGGGAGCTGCCTTGGGTCAGGGCTTAGGCTGGGCTGTTGGCAGGTTGCCTCTGCATGGGGAGGTGTCTCCTGGTCATTTCTGCTGCTTGCTTTGGTTTTACTCCCTGGAGAGGCTGTTTTCTCCTCTTGCACTACACACAGCTTTGGTCCAAATTGGACTCAAAGTAACTTTTCTTACAGATTTCCTCCTGATACCAGAAAACCAGGAAAACCTAGTTCCAATTCCCAAGCTTAAATTCTAAAAACAGGGCACATCTCTTCTTGTCCCTTTGATTTTTTTTGTGTTTAGCCACGACGTACTTTTTGCCCTTCAGGACAGTTGCCAGCACTGGTTAGCAGCCTGCGTGCAGTGCAGAGCTGTGTTCTGGGATAGCTTCTGAGCTTCCAGGAGCTCTGGGTACCTCAACCCTCGTGGCCTTGGTGCCTGGCAGGGTGGCTCATCCCCACAGCACAGGCTCCACATTGTCAGCAGTCGCTGCCTGGCTCGGATCAGGGAGCATCTAGGTCAGCGGCAAGGGTGAGAACTTTGGGGAACAGCAACTGGGATGCTCTGATCTTTAGGGCCATTTTATTCCAATCCCTTTTCTCTGAAATGTAATCATTCCTCTCCCCATGGGTCCTCTGGAGATGATGAGAGTGGCTCTGGCCAGGGCCGGGGCAGGGAATGGGGAAAGGCAGCTTGTTGCCCTCTCTGGATGCTATTTCCATCCTTCCTTCTCCTGTCACCAGCAACCATGCCCTTTTAATTCTGTTGATAACCCTGTTAGCTCAATGTTTATTGTAGTTAGAAGTAAAGGGACCACAACACCCTTTGAGGGTCCTGAACCTTGATCCACATTGGCTAGATACTTCCCTACTTCTGGCATAAACTAATTCCTGGCAAGCTCATCCTCTTTGTTTGTGTGTTGTGTGCTGGCATCAGCCGTTCTTCTCCGCTCCTTGGTGTTTATTTTCTTGGTGTACTTACAAAGAGCTGTTGTGCTCTTTCTCAGCCTTCATTTTTACTCTGTGAACAGGCTGAATCTGCACTCCACCTGTTGACATGATTTGTAACCAGAGCTTCTAAGCAGAACAGTAGATAATGATTAGGACATGTAAAGCTGCAGAGGAACAGTCCCTTCCCTCAGCTTTTACTCTGAAGAGCACATCTGGAGTTTCCATGTCTGGGTTAGGGCGTCCTGTTCCAGGATAGATGCAGAAACTGGAGCAAGTCCAGCAGAGGCTACCAAAGAGCTCCTGGGGCTGGGGGAAATGGCATAGGAGAAGAAGTTGAGGGAGCTGGTTTGTTCAGCCTGGAAGAGAGAATGGGGGAGTCCAGTTGCTGCCTCCCACTACCTGCTGGGTGTTACAGGGAGGATGGAGCCAGCCAGTCCTTATTCCCTAATATGATGATTACAGTCCTGTAGGCAATCCAAAATTTTCTTTCTCAGTTATTCACAGATGGTGAGTTTCTTGTAGAGCAAGGTTAATCTTAAACGTTGTCTCATTTCTAGTGTTCTTGCTCTCCAGTTTTCTGAATGACCCATAAAATTCTGGGTTTTACATGGTGATCTCCCATGTTGGAGTCATCTTCGTTCTCCATCTCTCTGTTATTGTGCAAAAGTCATCAGTGAGAATACTAAATAAATACTAAATAAAACCCGTTTCAAAACAAAACCTTTAGATACCTCCCACTTTTCCAGTATTCTCCCTCTCTACTGCCACCTGTTACCATCTCTCCTTTAAGCTGCTTCCATCTTCTCACTTGTGGTATTACACCCTGTTTTTATCTAGCTTCAATAGCTTTTTGTCAGGATGTCCTCCCAAAGATGTAGTCCTGATCATTGATGTTTCTGTTGTCTAGAGCAGGACTACACAAATGAGTTGGCAGGCATTAGCAATGTCACCTTTCAAACATGGGGATGCTTTCCTTTCCTCCTTGGCAACCCAGATCCCTCTTGAGGGACACACCAGCAGCTCCTTCTGGCTGCTGAGAGCCAATGTTAGATGATGACCAGGTGTGTGCTTGGGCAAAAAGCCAGAGATGCTCTGGAGCTCTCAGCCTCCTGACTCCATCCCATCTCTTTGGCAACCTGCCTTTGTGGTTTCTCTCAGCACAGTAAGAGGTTTGACGAGGCATGTGGGGAAAGATGGGGGGACATGCAGTGGCTCCCTTAAACCAGAGTGAAACCTGGGGTGGGAGGTGGCCATTGCCAGAGCAAGTGTTGAATTTCTTGTGCTGCTTTCTAATAATTCTCCTTTGCTGTTGTCTAGATGAAGATCTCTTTCAATGAGACAAGTTTGCAGACCATGTTTGAGTATCCATCAGAGAGCTCACTGGCAGAAGAGGAGGAGGAGGAAGAGGAAGGACATGCTTCTGAAACAGAGGAGGACAAATCTTGCACCTTTTACATTCCACGCCCAAATAGCACTTTGCATCCCAGTACACCTAACTCAGGTGAGTGAGGCACTGTGGTGGCACTGGAGGGTTACTGGTGGTGTCTGACACTGTCCGTGTTCCCTACAGCCCCTTACAGGGCTCCACAGAGCTGGAAATGACTATGGAGGTGACTTCTGCCAGCTGAGAGCAGAACTGGGGCCTAGTGGGGACAGGGCTCAAACCAGAACAGGCAACTGCAGGTGGGCAGCTTCTGTGCTCTCCTTGCCAGGATCCTATTTCATTCTGGGGCAATGGGAAATAGTCATGTCAGCTTTGTCCTTCCAACAGACCTATCCAGCTACACCCCAAAGCACTCTGTGAAGTTCAGTGAGTGGCAGGAGCAGAAGTATGAAGAGATGCCTGCTGCAGAGGGATCCCTCCCAAAGGAAGCTGATTCCCGTGGGAACCAAGAGATGGTGAGACTTGAAATAAGCAGGACTTGGCTGTGTCCTGCTGTGCTCTTATCTGGTGCTCGGGTGGGACCTGATAGTGGATGGGACAGGCTGTGCCTTCCTCTGAACACCTGTGGTTGTGTTGGCTGCCCTGGGGTGGCTGTTCGAGGTGTGCCAGCGCTCCCAGAGGGATGGACACAAGGTCCCGGTGCCGGGCAGACCCGCCTCCCCGTGTGTGTAGAAGGGGCAGGAGCAGCCGGCACACTTCGTGCCCCAGGGCTTGGAGGGGGGAGTGAAATGTGCTCGTTAGCCCTGGGCGAGGAGCCAACGCAGCATTCACCCTCCAGAGGTGTGGGGACTCATTCGCTTTGGATTTGATGACACCTCCATGTCACCTCTGCTTTCTCCACAGCTCACCCCAGCCGAGAAGGGCGGACTCTCCGATTTCAGCAGCGAGCCTGCTCTCTACTTCTGATCCTCCATCCCCTGGCCTGCAGCAGCGGCTGCTGGGCAGGACGTGGCAGTGCACCTCCCCACCCTTCCCTGCAAGCTCCACGGAAATAAGCTTCTGGGTCCCTCCCTCACCACAGTTTTCGTTGGATCCTGATGCCAAGGATGGACTAGATGCTATTGGGCATCTTTGGAGAATATTTGCACTGGATTCTGAGACCTAACTACTCATTTTAAGGCATATGGTTTTTATTCTGCCTGTGGCCTTGCATATTCCTTGTTCAAGATCAGCTGCCGATGAGGCGAGCATCATAAGAATGGATCTGTAATCCTGGGATGGAGGTAGATTCTCTCAGTGCTTGTCTGAGTCCACCCATCCAGGCACTCTGTGGGGTCTGGACAGCTTCTGTAACTCTTCTCCCACCAGAAGCCCCAGTGAAGAACAGCTCTGGAGTTGGAGCACTTGGGAGTATCTGAGCAGTCAACTGGATTCCCAGAAGTGGTTGTGATTTGACAGCTAGATTGGGTGTCAGTTTGGACCGTTGAAGGTTTGTGGTTTGTTCTCAGCATGCTTCTGGGTCTAGCTTCATTGAACCATCATGGAACTTTTGTGCCAGTTACATTCTTGTGAAGGAAGCTGAACCCACTGTGTGAGGGGTGGGAGGGGAACAAATGCCTTTAGCTTTAGGTGTCATTTTTGCACTGATCTTTACAGAAGTGTCCAGACTGGCTTGAGCCTCTTAAAAGATTCCCAAACATTGGCCATAGCTTTGATCTGTCCATCCCCAACTCCAGCATTTGGTCTCTAGTAACTGCTGGTTGTGCTTCATTTTGCCAGTTCCTCCTGGGGCTTTGTTCCAGCATCTAATGGGACCAGGACCAAGATTTATCTGTCTTGGTTGGCGGGGAGGCTTCCTTCAAACCACGCTCCCTCTGCTCCTCTAATGCAAAGCACAGGAGGGTCATTTCACTCCTTTCTTCTGCAGAACTTGAACAAGGAATATAGTATTTTTTCTAGGATTTTTATAGTTCTATTGTAATTGTTTAATGCAGCCAATATGCAAAGGAATCTGCTAGACTGTTCCATTTAAGTTTTCTACTACTGTAAACTCAGGGTCAAAATTGCACTCTGGAAAAGACAGAACGCTGCTGCTAATGTGATTTGTACTTCTGGGATTAAAAGAGATGCAGTTGGAATAGATATTGGCCTCCCTGGGCTTTATGAAATGAGGGGTAGCCCAGCATGTGGCTCTATCCAAAGGAACAGGCTGATTAAATTTGATACTTTTATTGGTTTGTCTATTTTTTATATATATATATATATATATATATATATATATACACGTGATGAATGTCTAGTCAAGCTGACACTGGTGTATGAACTGAAAGTGCTCTGCATACCTTGTGCTTGTTTTGGTGTATATTGTAGCAGCAGGAGGAAGGTGTTTCTGCTGAAAAATGTTAAGACATACTTCTAGTTCTTCTGCCCTGAGCACCTAAATATTTCCAGAAAGATAATGCAAAAAAAGTAGGTACTCAGCAGCTTGTTAGTTGTTGGCTGGAGGGGCCACAAAGGAGCACTTTCTGCCTTCTTGTACTTCTAAGGTTTGTCCTTTTCAAGCTTACTCAAGGTCTGCTCCCTGTGGGACCTCCCAGGAGCAGTGTGTGGCTGGCAGCACGTCTGCCTGGGACATGACACAAGTTCTGTGGGAACAGCAGTGGAGCCCATGTCCTAAGGCTTCTCCCATTAATGAAATACTTGAGGAGAAGAAGCTGACTGGGGTAGAATGAGAAAAATGCAGGGCTGCCAGTGACTGATAGATTTAAGGGAGGAGTAAGTTATCAACCCTGTGGAGTTTAACACTGGGCAGGGCCTGCAGCTGGTAGCTGTGCAGAGCCAGAGACCAGGGACTGTGTGTGAAGAAAAGATTATGCACAGCTTTTCTAGCAGAAAAGGTCCCAGGGAGCATCTTGCCCTGTGGGAAGGCTCGGGCCAGTTTAAGGCACCTGTGTCTCTCAATTTGCAACTCCACAAAACTGCAGGTGGCAAAGCAAAAGCTGCTTGTAATTAAAGTTAGGGACCAGGTGTCTGAACTAGTCCTGACTCCGTTCTGCTGGGGACCAATGAGGAATGCTAATGCCAACAATATCCTGCAGGCTGTTCCATGCTGCTCTGGTACTCTGCGTGCTGTTCTCAGTCAATTAGCTCTGTGCCTACAACTTCCCCAGTCAGGAGAGGCTCAGTGGAGGTGTGGGAGTGCAGAGTGTGCTTCTCCAGAGGAGCGCAGGGTGGCCTGCTGTGCTGCTGGCTTCTCTACTCCTTCCAGTTCTCCTGCTCTACCTTGTAGCTGTGATTTGCACCTTGCCAAGTGCTGCCTTTGCACTTCCCAGCTTTGTACTCTATCTAATCCCTGCCTGTGCCAGGTGAACTCTTAGCTTCTCTTGGCAGAGCAAGGTGAATGCTGTTTTGAGGGCAGAAGCATTAGCTGATAAATCACCTCCTGGGATGTGCTTCAGTATCACTGTGCTCAAAATAAAGTGTGTATTTTGTAGATACCTACCTTGATGTTTAGGATTTGAGGATTAACTTCAGGAGATCTCTAACTAATACCAAAGCTTATCTGAAAGGAAAATCTACTTGTGCAAAACAAAGACTTTTATTAAATGTGGCATCCTTGTACCAGAACAGCAGCTGTCCCAGACCGACAGGACTTTCCAGGTTGAAGAACAAGTTTAGCAATGCTTTTGTCCATGTGCTTCTTTTTCTTTTGAAGTGCTTTGTGGCTCACTGGCTTTACCAGCATTCTCAATTCCTCTCTTCAGGTCATCTAGCAATGTCTGAGAACTCTCCAGAATCTGGGAAAGAAATAAAAATAGCTTATTTTTACATAAACTGTTTCTCTCATGAGTTCCCTTTCGAATTCAGCTGATCTACCTTGGAGCAAGAGGAATCCTCCAGCCCTTGCAATATCCAATTCTTGGTGACCTATCATCCTATCTTACTGTGGGAACTTCTGTGGAAGAATTTCTCTGGTTCGTGCCCACAACCAGAATAAGAAACACCTTGAGCAATGTATCTGTCTTAGAGCACGAGGCAGAGAACTTCCTGAAGCAAGCTGTGGGGTGAACTTTAGGGTTTTGTTGTTGTTTTTTTTTAAAGGGGATGTTGGTACCTGGGGTTTTTAGATCAGTATTACATTGTGCTCAGCTGACCTAGTTTCAACTGCCTTCCACTGTTAAACTGCACACTTTAGGTTTCTTGCTTCAAGACTTAACTCCACAATGACCTTAAGTCGGCCTAAATCTTTTATTAGTTTTCTCATTTCTACCTTACATTGCACATAATGTAACACTCCCACTTACTATGCTCTAGGAAGCAAAGCTACACCAGATTTAGGAGACCTTGCTGCCTGTCCATCTCACCACTTTAAAGTTTTAACACGGTGGAAAATTGTAACAAAATGTGATAATAGGGCTGTAGATCAAAGATCATTTTTATGTTCCTGTGAACTTGTGGAATTCACCGAGTGGTGAGAGATGAAGGTAAGTGTCCCTGTAGGATGAGACACCAGCAGAATGTGTTGGTGGGATCTTGTCTGTGGAAGAAGACGGAGTCCTGTGACTGTCAGGGGCTGGGGGAAGGCAAGGAGTGTGATTACAGACAAGAGATGTACAGCCCCAGGAAAGGAGCTGGGTTACTGGTTTCTGTCTGCAGGATAGCTGCATTTCCTCTCTAACCCCTTCTGCTTTTCACCTACTGCACATGTCTTTTCATTTCAATAAACATTAATTCATTTGTAGGCTGGGGGGTCATGCCTTGTGTCTCAGGGAAGATTTCTTTTAAAGGTGCTATTTGTGTAGCTTCACAACACAACTTTTAGGCTGCTACATGTTTATGCGAGTTTGCCACCCCCCCTCACACCAAACAATGAGGGCTTTGAAGTAGGCTGAGAAAACAGCTCCAGCCTCATCTGAAAAATAATTGTCATGGGAAAGTACCGACTTTGGGAGATGAAGAGGATCTGACACAGAGTAGTTGATCACATTAAAAAAACAAACAGAAAAAGGAGAACTTAGGCAGCAGCTAACAGAAGAAGGGGTGCTTTTGAACTGCCAGCCCCTTATTAGAGGCAAGATCATGGCTGATCTGAAAGGGGGGTGGAAAGATTATTTTATTTTCTTAAAAAGCTGAGTGGTGTGTAGTTCAAAAGTGGATTCAGCTGTTACTCTCTACACAAGATCAAGCAGTCCCTGGCAGCTGGCAAACAGAAGAAAAGTGAAAAGGGTAGAGCCATTCCAGGAACTGAAATGACAGCAACAGCCCTGGTACTGTCTGCCTGCTTCCCACCCCTTTACTGATCCAACATTTCTACTATTTCCATGATATTATTCTATTAACGATGGAAGAAATGACAGTAAAAGTTGGGCAGAGTGTTTAGCAGGCCTACAGCTCCTCCATCAGTTTGTTGCTATCTCTGTAAATTCAGTCTTCTGGGTCAGTAGGGCTCTGGTTTCCTCCTTTTTCCCCCCACATGATGGTTTGTGACATACTCTTATTTGGGGGGTCCGCTCCAAGGTGTACTCTGTCATGTTCTCCTACAATGTGCTTTCCCCGAGCCCCAACGGCACCAAAACGAACCCAGCCTCCCCACTTCACGGGGGCTGCGTGTGCCGGGGGCTCTGTCCGCCCGGGCAGCAGCCGGGGGGAGCCTCGGGCAGGCGGTACCTTGCCGTATGCCGCCTCGGTCTCGGCGATGGTCCGGTCAAGCTCGCTGCGAACGGCCAGATGCCGGGCCAGGCTCTCGCTGGTGCGGGCCAGCCGCTCGGTCAGGGCCCAGATCTGGCCCTGCAGCCGGTTCCGCTCCGCCTCCTCCTCCCGGATCCGCCCGTTCAGCTCCTCCCGCCGGGCGCGGAGCTCCGCCAGTCCTGCGCGGCACCGACCCGTCAGCCCCGGCCCCAAGCCCGGCCCCGGCCCCTAGCCCGGCCCCGCTCCCGCTCACCCTCCCGCAGCTCCGCGTTGTAGCTCCGCAGCGCGGCCCCCGGCCCGCTCATCGCCCCGGCGCGGCCCAACGTCCCGCCGCGCTCCGCCCCTTCCTGCGGCGCGGCCCGCATGGAGCCGCCGGCGGGAGCGGGGCTGTCGGCCGCTTGGCACACACTCAGCACCGCCCTGGTGCCGCCCGCTGCCCTGGGGCTGGTGAGCAGGGTTGGCCGGGCCGGGGGGGACAGCGGGGCAGGGGGCGGGGGGGCTGCGGCAGCCCTGGGCCGGCGGGAGGGCGGGTAGGCCCCGGGGGAGGAGGCGCCGCTCCCCGCTCGCCTCACGCTGCCACCCTCGCGTCTCTGTCGGGTCCGACCCCCTCCGGGGACCCGGGACAGGCCCCGACCCCGCCGGCCTACCGCTCCGCCACCCTCGGGGTGGCAGAGGTGGCCCAAGCCTTATTTCCCGGCCTGGCCGGCCCCCGCTGCTCCTGGGTCGAGTTTTTATCGCCAGAGCTGGAGGGAGAAACGGCTGGAGCTGGTGGCTGGGGAAGGAGGAGCTGGTGGTGGTGCGGCTTGTGCTTGTTCGGGGGATGTCAGGGAAAGGCCGAGGGGGTCCAGCCGTCCCCCTCTCCGCACATCCCACCGGCCAGGAAAGCGTAAATTCCAAGACGATGTGTTGCTTTCCGGGTCTGCTGGGGCTCTGCTCGCTCCCTGAGGGCGCTAACCTCGGCCAAGGAAGGCTTTGCCCCAGAGCCACAACAGAGCTTGGTGCCTCCCTACAACCGTGTCCCAGCCAGCATGTGGGTCCTGCAGCAGCCCCCAGCAGGGACAGCGGTGGCCGATGTTTGGGTGTCAGTGCTGGGAGGTGACACTTGGCTTCCAGCCACGGGCTGAGAACCTAGCAGCTCTCCATGAACCTGCTGCGGCTTGACAGCAGAGTCTGTGGGCATTTGCACCATGCTCTTCGGGATGAGCCGTCTCTTCAGTTGCAGATTCTCCTAGAGAAGTCTTTTGTGTGTTTAACTTGGTGTCCCCTCCACTTTTCAGGCAGCTCCAAGGTCCAATCCTGTGGGGCCGCTGAAGGATGCAGAGCTGCAGGCAGCCCTGGACGTGCTGCGCTGTTATGACTTGCACTCCATCGTGGAGGAGTGGTTCATTGAGGTGCTGCAGACAGACCTGCAGGCCAATATAGCTCCTGAGTTCTGGAACTGCATCGGCCAGTATGAAAACACAGCCGAGGAGCCCCAGTGCTCCTTGCTCCTTCTGGATGCATTTAGTCTTCTCAAGTGCCGCCTGGACCCCTACCTGAACAGCCTGGAACTTCTGGAGAGGTGGACCAAGGCAGGCTTGCTTCTGGGGACAGGTGCTCAGATGCTGCAAGAAAAGGTCTACACCATGTTCAAAGCTATCCTTTTCTTCTCCACTACCAAGTCCTTCCAGGAAATGATCCAGCAGTTCTACAGCCGCACTTTCAGGATCTACATGCGGCAGTGGAAGAAAGGAGAGGATGGAACGAACGAGTGTGAGAGCAGCATGAGTGAGACCGAGCAGGAGAGTGATACAGAGGAGGGAGGAGGAGAGAGCCCACTATGTGCAGGCTGCAGCAGCAAGAGAGAGCAGTGCTGGTGCCCCAAAGCCATGGAGCAGTTTCAGCAGCTCAATGACATTCTGTACGTAGGTGACGGGGTGGTGGATGTCACTCAGAACGAGTGGGTGGTCTGGAGGGGGAGCAGCAGCAGGTTTTCTTAATACCTGAAAATGGGAGGAGTTGTGTGAGGTCCAGGTGTGTCATGGTACTGAGAGGTTGTGGAGTCTCCTTCTCTGCAGTCACTCAAACGGGTCTGGATGTGTTCCTGGGCGATCTACTGTAGGTGATCCTGATCAAGCAGGGGGGGTTGGACTAGGAGATTTTCAGAGGTCCCTTCCAACCCTGACCACTCTGTGATTCTGTGATACTGATTAGAGAACTTGACACAGGGTTCTGCAGCTGGTTGCCAGCTGGTGACGGAACTAGACCTTTGGAGACAAAGTTCATCTCCCTGGCTGTGGCAATGTCTTCCTCTTGCTTTAAGACCTTCTGTCCACAAAAAAGCGAACTTCTAAATGAAAAAGCTTTTGATGACTAGAAAATACTGTTTCTAAGGAAGAGGGGATAGAAGCAGTGTCATGTGTTATACATGTAGGGTACCTATGCAGCTATCAGAGCATTTAAACTAGGAGCTCTGCCTGCATCTGTGGACCACAGGGGAGGAAGGTGCCTTCAGGCAGTTTGATGTTCTTGATGTGCTGGTACCTTTGGTTCCACGTGCTCTGACCTGGGCACTGTCTGTGTCTGCAGCCGCCGGCTGAATTTGCTGGAGAGAGTGAGTGCTGAGGCAGTCACCACCATCCTGCACCAGATGATCGAGGAGAGGATGGAGCAGCGATGCAGGGGGGAGTACGAGCACTCCTTCCTGAATGAGTTCCAGGAGGTAGGGAAGCCCTGCGGGCCATGAGGGCCCTTCCTTTGGGGATGGGAGGCTGGTCCTGTGACTGCTTGAGCAGCTTGGGCTAAAAGCAGATTCCGGTGGAAAGCACCTGGTCCTGGGCTGTGACTCCCACCATCCCTGGCAGAAGAGGTGGTTAACACTCCCCGTGGTGATTTAATGCTAGAGGGGAAGGTTTGTTCTGAGCTGGGTGTAATGGACCATTACATTTCACCCGGGGAGGTCTGTAATGAGGGAATTTCTGTGGTTCTGTTTCACAAAGTGCAGGAACAGGTGGTGCCAGCTGGGCTGGAGAGAGCCCTCCCTCCCTGTAGGTGGGCCCATAATTTGAATTTGTGTGGCTGTTTTCTTTCTTCTTTTCGATTTTTCAGCATCCCTTTGAAATAGGAGGTGAGGATGGGAGGTGATACTCTGGCATTGATCTCAGCACTGGGCCACGTACAGAATTAAGATCTTGCCTTGCACCTACCCAGTTGTTTTCCTGCTGCCTTCAACTGAGTTCGTGTTGGGCTGTTTACCCAATGTAATTCAAATAAAACTCTTCTCCCTGGCTCTGCAGGCTTGCCCTGAGTTCTTTGTGCCTTGAAGCATGACCTTGCCCTTGCCTGGCTGGAAGAACAATGGGTGAAGTCAGGTTGCCATGCAAACCAGACTGCTGTCTGGTTGCCCCAGTTTCCTTGCTGTTTGCCACCCCGGCCCTTTTTGTCGTCTGCAAACGTCATCACTCATTTTATGTTTACTTCTCTTTAGTTGCTGTGCAACACTTTTTTTATTGGACTTAGTGTGAAATGCTTTTAGGTGACCTGGAGATTGATCAAGGATATTTTAAGGGCACCAGAGAGAGTGCAGCTGCATTCCACTGGTCAGCCATTGCAGAAGGTCCCCTTGCTCCCACCTCTTCAGAAAGGCCAGTGTGTTTGGCCATGGAATATTGGAGCATGTTAGAATTATTGGGAAGATATTTGAAAGCTCAGGCCTGGCAGGCTAAAGGTAAAATAGGAGAAGTCTGAGGAACAGCTTGCTGAAAGTACAGGTGCTGACAGCAAACCCCCTGGTCAGACACATCAGCAGTGGTCAGGAGTGTCAGTCCCTAATGAGGCTGGGACAGGAGCACTCAGAGAAGATAAACCCATGGGGTAAAACAGGCTGGTTTGATAACAGTAGTATTATTGAAAGTTGAGTTGCTTTGCATCAGGTATAGTCCTTTCCTTTTGTCCTTTAGGAGATGTCTTCATCAGCTTTTCCACGTTTTTGCCCAGGTCAATGTTCTGTACTCCTCAGGTTCATCCTGCCTTGTCATGAGCAGGATTGTGCATTCCCTCAGTGCTTCCTCAGTCGAGTAGATAATTAAAACTCAGCATCAGCAAACCAGACCTTGACTTCGTGGTTTTGTTTCAGGCTGCTGGAATCTGGTCATCAAAAAATACTATTATTTAGTAGCTATTAACACTCAAGTACTGTTTTAGGAAGGGCTGTGCATTTGCCACCTTAAAGGAAAAATAAAATTTAAAAAAAAGCATTTCTTTTGAATGTCTGGGTATTGTAGTTGAGTACCTTTGAAATCTGACAGTTACACATTTCTCTGTAGAAAACCAAATCTCAAATATAAAAACTTATACTCTCTGTTCAGGTGTTTATTTTATTATTCAGGGCCTAGGCTGGTGTCTGAGGTCTTGGTTCCAAGTGCCTGAGTTTGGTTGCTAAGAGTATGTCTGGGAGTCCTTGGGATGGTTGGCTTGCTCTTCCATGATTTCAGGAACGAGACGTTTTGGGCCAAGGGTGCTGTGGTGGGGATGTGCTCGTATTCTCATAAAGAGAATGGAATTCTGCAAGAGTAGAACAGGCTGCAAGTTTTTGAGTAAACCATGTCCTGTTTGGAGCCCAGCACAGTCCTCAGTCACCCCTGATCTTCTCATGCATGTCTGCAGAGCCTGTATCCTGTATCTGTTGTTCAAGTCCATGTTCTTCCTGTGGGGCTTTCCCCAGCTCTAACCCAGGAGAGGAGCTGGAGGTGGTGCTGCCCTTGGCTAGCTGCTCATTCCTGCTGCCTGCAGTAGCTGCCTGGCGATGGGGTAAGTGTGGGACGTGGCCGTGCATCCAGCTGTGCTGTTCACCATCTCTGTCCTCTCCCTCTCCTCGTGCAGTGGATTGAGAAGGTGATTGGCTGGCTCAGCAGGGTTTTTCTGCAAGATGGTCCCTTGGCACACTCCTCTCCAGAAGCCAGCAGCACCTTGAAGCGCTGGCGGTGCCACGTCCAGAGGTTCTTCTACCGCATCTACGCCAGCATGCGCATTGAGGAGCTCTTCAGCATTATTCGAGGTGGGTGTGACCTGTTCAGTGTTCATTCACTCTTGGACTTGATCAATGATAGATCTGTTTCCACCTCCTGGTGTGCCACGCCGTCACCTCTTGCCATCCCACAGAGCACTGCACTGTTCCTAACCACTGCTTGGTTTGTAGATTTCCCGGAGTCGAAGCCTGCTGTGGAGGACCTCAAGTTCTGCCTGGAAAGGACCAATCAGAGGCAGCAGCTGCTCAGCTCCCTGAAAAGTGCTCTGGAAATGCGACTTCTGCATCCTGGTGGGTTTTACATCCCTGTCTGTGTCATAACGTTGTGAGGAGCCTGGGTGTGAGTGGGGGGATCTGCTGGGAGCATCATCTGGATTCACGTTGGACAAGCTGGGCTGTGCACGTCCTGTGCCCTCGGGGCCATTAGTAGCTGATGGTGTCCCTGCCCCTTCTTGCCTCATTTTTATAGCATGGTGAGGAGCTGAGCTAGATGTTTAGCTTTGGTCCAGGGGGTGAAAACTTCTCTGCTGTGTGTAGTCTTGACTCCTAACAGAATCTGGGCTGAACTGGACTGTAGCAGTCTCTGAGCCTGAGTTCCCAGTTGCCACTGGTTTCTTAGACTCACACATCTAATCTCTCCCTTCAGCTGGGGCAGCAGGGCAGCAAGCCCTTCCCCTCCAACTCCACAGATGGAACAGAGGGCTTGGAGCATCCAGGCTCCTTGCAGCCAAGCTGTTAGTCTGTGCTCTGGGACTCTGACTCCCTCTGCCTCTCTCCTGTAGGAGTGAACACATCTGACATCATCACTCTCTACATCTCGGCCATCAAAGCCTTGCGGGAGCTTGACCCCTCCATGGTTATCCTGGAGGTTGCCTGTGAACCCATCAGGAAGTACCTGAGGTAAGAGGCTTGGGGAGCAGTCTTAGGCATCCCCTTCCTCCCCCTTCCCCTCACCTGCTCTGTTCCTCTTGCCTTTTGGCAGGACTCGGGAGGACACGGTGCGGCAGATCGTGGCCGGTCTCACGGGGGATGCTGAGGGCTCCAGTGATCTGGCAAACGAGCTCTCAAAAGCTGACCCAGTGACCCTGGAGAATGGCCAGGAGAGTGACGATGACATCTCAGAACCAGGGGACTGGGTTCCTGACCCGGTTGATGCAGATCCAGGTTAGAGGCCAAGACAAGAAGCCTTGGCAGCCCCTCCTTCTCCCTGGCAGGCTGTATTCGTGAGCAGCTCGTCTGCTGGTCACAGCATCACAGCATGGTGGGGGTTGAAAGGGACCTCCGAAGATCATCAAGTCCAACCCTTCTGCCAGAGCAGGACCAAATCTAGGGCAGATCACTCAGAAAGGCATCCAGACAGGTCTTGAAAGTCTCCAGAGAAAGAGACTCCACAGCCGCTCTGGGCAGCCTGTCCCAGTGCTCTGTAACCCCCACAGTAAAGAAGTTCTTCCTTGTGTTGAGGTGGAACTTCCTGTGCTCCAGTTTGAATCCATTGCCTCTCGTCCTATCACAGGGCACAAGTGACAAGAGGTTGTCCCTTCCTTCTCGATGCCCTCATGTATTTATAGACATTAATTAGATCCCCTCTCAGTCTTCTCCTCTCCAGACTGAAAAGCCCCAGGTCTCTCAGCCTTTCCTCATAAGGCAGCTGTTCAGTCCCTTCATCATCCTTGTAGCCCTTCATGGCCCTCTTATCTCAGAGTGGTCGGGGTTGGAAGGGACCTGTAAAGATCACCTAGTCCAGCCCCCTGCCAGAGAAGGGTCACCTACAGCAGATCCCACATGAACCCGTCCAGATGGGTTTGGAATGTCTCCAGAGAAGGAGACTCCACAGCCTCTCTGGGCAGCCTGTCCCAGGGCTCTGTCACCCTCACAGTACAGAGTTCTTCCTCTAGAGCTGGGCTGGGGCAGGTCTCTGTTAATCTCACTCTGTCATCTGCTGGATTTCCCTAGGAAAATCCAGTTCCAAGCGTCGGTCCTCAGACATCATCAGCCTGCTGGTGAGCATCTATGGCAGCAAGGACCTGTTCATCAACGAGTACCGCACGCTGCTGGCTGACCGCCTGCTGCATCAGTTCAACTACAGTGCTGAGAGGTGAGCTCCAAGTGCCCAGCCCCAGGGCTCTCCATGGTAAAACCACCTGAGAAGGTCCCATGAACAGCTCTTTCTGGAGCCAGGAATGGCTTTGGTCATTTCCTCGGCAGCTTTGGGATTGCATCTAGAATTCCCTGTGCTCACCTCTTCTCATGCTGTGTCCTGCTCAGTCCTGCCCTTGGCTTGCACTGGTAGGGCAGCAAGTAGGAAGCTGGAGGCACCAACACCCTCTTAGCTCCATCCCACGTGTTCTGGTGGCCCTCACAAGCTGCACAGGCTGCTTAGGGTCAGCAGAAAGTGTCAAAGTACAAAAAAAAGGGATGAAGCACCAGGAGACCTCAGTTGCACCCAACTGTAGCTCTACATTCAGCTGTTGCAGTGGTTTTCCCTTCTGTGAAATGCAGCTGATGAGAGCCAGGCCTGGGAGGGGCGAGTGGCTCGGGAATGCAGAGTGGGCACCATGTCATCGAGGGGGATGGTGAAGTGCCATGCTCATGGGAATGGGGTGGGAATGGGATGGGAAGGTCTTCAAAAAGCTGCTGGGCTGCGGAGAAAGACATTGTTCCTCACTTAGCTGCTAGGAGGCATCCCGTTCAGATCCTGAGCCTCGGAAGGCTTCCAAGGAAGAGCACCCTTGTGCCAGGGACTAGCTTTTCCAGCTGTGTTGCCAGGGGTGGAGGCCAGGTCAGGCTTCTCTGTCTGAGGGACCCGTGTCTGAGCTGTTGTTTCTCTTATCAGGGAGATCCGGAACGTGGAGCTGCTGAAGCTGCGCTTTGGGGAAGCTCAGATGCACTATTGTGAAGTCATGTTAAAAGTGATGTTTGTTTTTTTTAAAGAGAAATTCAAGCCTTGGGTGTTTGAGCTCATTGGGGAAGGGGAGGGACTTGAGTGACCCAAAGAAAGGATCTTTTAGGAAAGTGGGGTTCCCAGCATCCCAGTGAAGGGGCTGATTTGTGACAGGCAGAAATGCATTCAAAATCCTGTCTGTTTTTCAAGCCTCGCAGGTTGGGTTTATCACCTCTGGGGGATGGTTGCTCTGGTGCTGTTGTCTCTCCTGCCCTTCCTTCAATGCCCTGGCATTGAAGAGCTAAGCTCTTCCAGCTCCCCTAGGGTTGGGAACTCTGGAGTTTAATTCACTTGGAGCACTGTGGGAAGAATACAGGTCTGGAAGGTCTCCAGAGTAGGCTGGTGTTGAGTTGTAAGCCCTTCCTCAACCTCCCTAGAAATATTTCTGAGCATGTAGCAGACTTTCTAGTACATGATCCCATGTCCCCATCATCATTTGGAGGAAACACTAGTCGCCTTGTTAAGCTTCTCCTTTACTAAGGGTTAGCACTGAGTTGGAAGAGAAGGAGCTGCCTTAGCCTCCTCTGCCTTTTCCAGGACATGGCTGACTCGCGACGCATCAACGCCAACATCCGTGATGAGGAGGAGAAGCTCCCAGAGGAGGAGAGGCCGCCGTTCAACCTCGTTGCTGTTATCCTGTCAAGTGAGTTCTGGCCACCGCTGAAGGAGGAGAAGCTAGAGCTTCCAGAGCAGGTCAAGGAAGCCATGGAAGCCTATTCCAAGAAGTATGAGAAATTAAAGGTGAGGCAACCTTAACCCTCCATAAAAAAAAGTGTGTGCTGTCCAGACCCAGGTACGTAGCGTGGTTTTTGCAAACCCCCCTTAAATTTTAGCTGCTGGGACATCCCTGCTGTGATGGTGGAATCCCAGAGTCCTTCAGCTTTGAGTTGGGGTTAGAAGCTGCACTCGCTTGGCCATTGCCCAAAGAAGGGTCTGTCTCCATGGGGTGCCTGGGTCAGCATGGTGATTGCTGTTAGGGAAGAGAGTTTTCCAGTCTTTGTTAGGTAAATAGATGCTGAGGTGGGAGTTCTGCATCTTAAGTCTAGTCTAAGCTTGAGTTCTGCACTAGTGAGAGTGGCATCCTGTCCCTGTTGAGCCTCTCTTCTCCTGGCACTCTCCTCCCCTGCTTGTCCTCTTGAAAAGAAGCTCTTTTAACATGGTCTCACATGGTTTCACTGTTAGTCTGGAGGTGAAGGTTGCTTCTTCTTCTGTCCGTGGTCTCTCCTGGGTTGTTTTGTTCATTTCTGGAGGGTCCCTGAACTCCATGTTAGACCCTTGAGGTGCAAGGGTTTTTGATCACTTTGGCTGTGGCTCAGACAAGGACTAAATCCATGTCTTTAAAACCAGCACACAGGGCAAACGTAAGGAACCACGCAGTGTTCTTCTGTTCTCCAGGCACTTGACCATGGCAGTCAGTCAGAGAAGGCTGAGGTGCATCTTGCTTTGCACACACAGATTGGGTTGGAAGCAGGAGCACCTGTCTGGAAGTCAAGGAGAGATCTAGGTCACTTCCAGAGCTGTGGTCGTGGCTTTCTCATCTCGCAGCTTCTTACCTGGTGGAGTGCAGAGCACACATCTGGAGCATGGACAATCCCACACAGATGGGTCTTTGCAGCCAGCCTGAACACAGTTTGGTGTCTCATGCAGATGTTCCTCCCTGCAGGTGTGCTCTGACTCCACTTGAGGCTTGGTTTTCTATATCCTTTCTTGAACCTCTACAGCAGGTGATACATGCTGTGAGACTGGGCAGCTCATAGCTCTAGATCCTGTCTCCTCTCCTGCTGCAGCTGTGTGCCAGGTGTGGATGCCAGCTGATTCCTCTGCCTGCCAAAAGCTAGTTAGGAGAGGATGAAGGAGGGGATGCAAAGAGGGAGCAGCCTCCTTGAGCATCCTCAGCCTTCAAAGCAAGCAGTGCTCTTTTCACACCAGTATCAAAAGACATTGCTTCTCTTCTGAAGAAATCCTGCCCACAATGACTATTTATTTTCCAGCAGGAGTTTGTCCTGAGCAGCTCAATTGGTTTTCCAGTGTTTCCTCAACCTGTGCTTACGCCACCAAAGAGCTGAGTGTCTGACTTCCAGGCAGGAGAGGGGCATCGATCTTGGCCAAGGGCTGCACAACAACTTGGGCCAAGGAGTATGTTTGCCATGAGGGGTAGGGGACAGTTGGGTGGTGGCAGTGCTGGCCGACTCATGGGGAGGGGAGCAGCGTTTGTATCTGGCAGAGGTGGATGGAGTGCAGCTGGCCCTGGTGGTGGAGGGGTGCTTGCAGTAATGCAGCACTTGGTTATTCGTGGTAGAAAATCTGCTGTGAGAAGCTGTTTCCCCCTTTTCCAGGCCATGAGAACCCTGAACTGGAAGTACCACCTGGGTCTGGTGAGCTTGGACGTGGAGCTGGCAGATCGCACCCTCTCACTGTCGGTCTCTCCTGTGCATGCTGCCATCATCCTGCACTTCCAGACCAAGAGTGAGTGCCATGGAGGGACTCAGCATTCCCACCGTGTCTGTGGGCTTCCCATGGGTGGGAAGGCCACCTTGCTTGGGTGGCTGAAGGCTCCGAGAGCTCTGGCAGCAGAACCAAGACCTGGTTCCTGGGCTTGGCTCTACCACGGGGCTCAGCCAGGTCTCCAGCTCACCTAGGAGACAGCACCCAGCAGGGCCACAGCTCAGCACCAGCTCTGTTTTCTGGCAGTTGCAGCACATGGCTGCTTGGTCCTGGCAGTTGGTGGGCAGCTGTCCTGTTCTCTCCTCTGATACCCATGGTCTCCACAGGTACATGGACACTGACAGAGCTGAGTGAAGTCCTCAAGGTGCCCGTGACGTCGCTGAAGCGCAAGATGACGCTGTGGCTGCAGCAGGGTGTCCTGTGTGAAGAGCCCCAAGGCACCTTCACTGTGATTGAGGAGGAGCAAAAGGACCAGGTGGAGAAGGTCGTGCTGATAGACAGTGATGAGGAGGGGGACTCTGCCATGGCGTCACAGGCTGACCAGAAGGAGGAGGAGCTGCAGGTACCTCTCCATGTGTCTCAGCTGCTTGTGGAGCTGGCAGGACCATGCAAACATCCCCTGCTTTTGGCTTTGGGGAGTTTGATTAAGATGATGGGTTCAGTTTGCACTTTGGATTGGCATTTTCCACTGCTGTGGTTAAGTCCAGCATGAGGGTGTTCTGAAGTGGGTCTCTCTTGGTTAGGGCTTGCTGGTGCAGGTGCTGGGTCACTGCCTTCCCTCCAGAAAAGTGCCAGCTGCTGAGCCAGGCAACCATTTGGACATCTCTAAATCTGGTTTTTCAGTTTAAAAAAGAAGTGAGACATGATTTCCTGATTGAAAACAGTCGTAACTGTTTGGATTCACCCAAACAGCTCATTTTGGCACTTAGACTGCCAGAAAGGCTTACCCAGCACTAACAGCTGGACCTTTGCCTTCTCTGTGATGTGATTCCTGGACACTTCCAGTGCTTTTCCTGCCTGTGTGGCATGGAGTGAGCGTGTTGTGCCACGGTGCAACATGCACTTGTCATACTGGTGTTTATCCACTGAGGGTCATGCATGTACTGCATGTCAGATGCTGCTTCCTAGCTGTGTGTCCCAATGCCTGCTGCTGTTCTGGGATGTCTCCTGGTTGAAGACCACATGCTCATGGCTGAGAGCAGAACTTGCAGCCAGGCACAGCCCTGCTCTGTGTCTGGGATGCGGGATGCTCAACGCACCCTTGGCTTCATGCTACAGATGCCAGTGTGATTTACTGTTGCCTGTGTGTCCCTCTCTGCAGCTCTTCTGGACATATATCCAGGCTATGCTGACCAACCTGGAGAGCCTGTCCTTGGAGAGGATTCACAGCATGCTGAAGATGTTTGTGATGACTGGCCCGGTGGTTACAGAGATCGATACACAAGAGCTGCAGGGTTTCCTCCAGAAAAAGGTCCAGGACCAGCAGCTCTTCTACTCTGGAGGTGTCTATCGCCTGCCCAAGAACTGCAACTAGACTGTGAGCGTCCCTGTGTCTCTGCCTCACTGCTCTGTGCCTGTGCTCAGGCCCCGGGTGCTGCCCAGCTCTCTGTGTCCTGCTGGGTGGTTGTTCTGGGGGGTTGCTGGGCTCTCTTCCCCCAACGAGTGTCCTTTCCACCTGGAGGCAGCTCAGCAACAGCCTGAGCCATGCACCCCACAACTTCTGGGTCTGGGCCTGCTCCCTCATTGCTTCTCCTCCCATACATGAGTGTCTGGGCCCACTTCTCTGGTTAATAAAAAACAGCAGTCTCCTTTTTCAGACCATACCAAGTCTTTTCTTTCCTCTCAGCAGCTCACTCTTGGCATTAGCCTTCCCACGCCAAAAGGCCAGGCGGGAAACTCCCCAGTCTGCTGGGCACTGTCTGCCTTTCCTTGGGTCTCCATCCACAGTCCCAGGAGGTTTTGGGAGGGGGCTGTTGGCTCCCGTTGCTGTCTGGGTCTCTGTGTGTGGCTGAAGCAGCATCTTGCAGCTGGCTGTGGTGAGTGGGACCCTGCACAAAAGCCATGTTCACGCTGTCTCCTTTGGCCTCAGAGGGGGGAAGACTCCAGGGTTCACTTAACCCTTGTTTGGAACTGTGTGGAATAATTTTACTGTGGGATGAAGAATGCTTTAGATGGATGAGATGAAGGAGTTGTTCAGGATTATCCAAGCACTGGTAGGATTTTTACTGTGGCACAAACATACATCTCCCTTCCAACACCATGGTGGCTGCCCTGCAGAGTGTGTTGTCTTGGTGAGCTTCAGAGCTCTTGGCACTGCTGAGGTCAGCCAGGCAGTTGGATGAGATAATCCCTGAGCTCTGTTGGTTAAACATTGTGCCCCCAACCTGGGTATCAAACAGGGGGTTCAGAATTGTGCTCTGTCTCCATAGCACTCAGGGTTCCTCACTCCTTTCTGGGTGGGTTTTGCTCACCAGGAGGAATATGCTGGGGAAATCTGGCTTTTACTGAACATTTGCTTTCTGTGAAGCAAAGAATGAGTTTCCCTTCCCCTGCTGAATTTTCTCTCCCAGCCTGTGAGCACTGCAGCAGCTGGAATTGAGGTGCCAAAGGGCCATGCTTAAACCACCAGAGCAACCATGCAACCCAGGTGCATGAGAGACTCATGGAACATGGAAAACCACCTGTCTTCAACATTTAACCTCGTTTTTTGGTGCCTGAAGACCCAAGGGTCCCATGCTGGGCATCCTTTGTGCAGGCACAGGCAGTGGGAGACAGCACTTCCCTCCTGCCTGTGCACGTTCATGGCTTTTCCTCTGTGGGTGAGAGCACATCATCTTGTTTCCAATGGCACTTGACTCCAGGCTTATGGTCTTGTGGCACTAGGAGCTGGTTGGCATGTTCTGTTGTGAAGCTTAAAAAGGTTCCTTGTGCTGTAGGGGCTCTGGCTCCACAGAATCCCCAGTCTGTGTAGGATATTACTCCAGGTAAAGCCAGGAGGGATGAACAGCAGTTAGCCCCAAGTCACAGCAGGCCGGGGAGGGAAATCCATGCCTGAACACTCAAGGAGCCCCATCAGACACTGGTAAGACACCCAGCTGGACCTTTTGTCATTTAAGGTTGGGTGAGGTGGCCAGGACATGGCACTGGCCTTGTCATTGCTGTGCCCAGCTTGGGCTGTGGCTGGGGACATCCCTGGGAGCCACACCTGGAACCCACACGTCGAGGACACAAGACACAGAACCTTGTTGAACTGCAGCTCTGTTATCCCCAGGCAGAGGTCTTAGCTGCCTGCCTGGTGCTTCTGCAGCAGGGCCTGGGCAGTTTCCCTTGCAGAAAACACCTCCTGGGGACTTCTGTCTATTCCCTCAAAGGCTGCTCAGCTCCTCAGCTCCTTGCTCAGCTCTTGCTCAGATGCTCACCCACCACTGAGTAAATCAAAGCAGCCACAAGTGTCTGGGCTCCATCCAAACTCCATGTGCCCGGGGAGGGTGCAGGAGCAAGAAGTGGGCAGGTTGTGTGGACATCCTGGAGGACACCTCTTCACTGTATGTTCTGCAGGTGCAGAGCCCTAGGGCTGCCTTTCACAGCTGCTACTATTTTGTTTTATTTTTTCAGGAAATAAAATTGTTTCAGCACATGGAAGCATCTGGAAAGGTAGGCAGCCATGGGGCAGCAGGGCTGGTGTCTGCCAGCCACGGGAGCTGGAGCTGCCTGGGATTTCCACACCACATCCTGCTCCATGCTTCATGGCCAACCAGCCAACGTCTGGGCACGCCTGTGGTTGCGCCAGGGTGGGGAAATGGCTCTTTTTGATCTTTTGAGATCAAAGAAACCTCCAGCTTTGCAGCTCTGCAGCGGGGTGCTGGCAGCAGGGGCTGTCCCCGGCCACCAAAGGAGCCAGGGCTGGCTGCTGGGGCAAGAAATGCAGCTGTGAGTGACTCCAGGGCCTGGCTGGTTCTGCTTCACTTACAGATGCCAAAAACATATAAAGGCCAAAATATTTATGTGTTTATGGGTACAGGTGGATATATCTCTCCCATGGTGCTTCTTCACCCCTCAAGAAAGCAGGGTGCTGTGGGGCAGCGAGCGTGCCCCAGCCATGCCCCATCCCAGCAGTGGCACGACCAGGGACCCATCCAGCCATGCCCAAAGCTGTGGTTGGTGCCACAGGACCAGCATCTTTCCTGCTCTGATCTTTTCCAGCTGCCCTGAAGCTCTTGCCATAAGATGGACCCAGGGCTGTGATGAGTTTGTCCATCCTGAGCTGGGGGTGAGCATTGCTGAGGGGACCCAGAGCTGGTTCTCTCCTCATGAGAGGTCCCAGAGCCAGAGCCACCAGTGAAACAACCAGTGTGGTTGTTTCAAAGTGTTATAATAGGAAAAACTCTGGTTTAATGAGTGCTTCAGCTTTTATGGAATGTGAAAGTCCTAAAAGTAATTGAAACAAGCTGGAAATGCAGTTTTTTTCTGCCTGAATGGAGGAAGCTAGAAAAAAAGGGATTTGGGCTCTTCCATGCACCATTTGCCATGGAGCCCCATCCCAGGTCCCTCAACTTTGCAAAGCACTTCCACTTTAGCAGCAAAGAGAAAAAAGCATTTATAGCTCAAAAAGGCAGTAAAATCCCATTTCTTTACTCCTTAAATGCTTGGACGTGGCTTCAGTTCCTCCAGTGCATGACAGATGCCCACACTGCACGCTGTAACCCCCCTCTGTAAGTGCTTGTTTATGTGGGAATGTGTCACAAGGATCTTCTCGAGTTGCTACTTGTGAAACAAGTTGGTATTTATGGCACTGGGGGGGCGCTGGTGGCAGGACACTGCGTGGGTGACTGTCCCCATGGCTGCTGGAGGAGCAGCTGCAGGCACTTGCTGCTCTCCATCTTCTCCGAATGATTTCTGATATTTTCCAGTTTTCCCCCCAATATTCCTCTTTTTTTTTTTTTTTTTTTTCCCCAAAGCAGTTTGGACCCCAACCCTCTCCCCAGGACCCCACTGCTGGTCCCTGCCCTCTCCCATCGCCACCCCCAGCACTGGCCCTGTTGGTGTGTCCTGGCTCTGAGCCCAGCAGGCACCTCGTGGCACAACCATGACCTTCCTGGTGGCCCCATGACGCTGCCGAGGCCGGCACGTGAGGGCATGAAGCTGCCAAACAAACCCATTTTTCTTTCATTTTTTTCCTCTTTTTATTGTTTTAGTGAGGTGGGGGTGGAGGTCACCTGGAGGAGAAGGAAGCAGCAGATTTAAAGAGGGATTTAGGAGCGGCGGTTGGGGCTGGTGCTCCTGGAATGGCTTTAAGAAAAGAAATTAACCCCCCCCTTGTTTGCCTTCAAACTGAGTGGTCAACCTCATTTACCTTGGTCTATTTATAAACTGTTTAGAAGGGCCACGATAACCCAAGCAGGATGCGGCGTCCCTAGAGGGGACATTCCCCAGCCCACGGATAAACTGTTTGGGTTATTTGGGATGTGTTAAAGCAGAGCTGCTTGCAGAGGTTGGAAATGTTTGCTAAGAGTGAGGGCGGGAAGAGCGCAGGGTCCCATCCTGCCTGCGGAGTTGCTGACCTGTTTTACGCCGAGTTTGCTGCTGTTTCTGCTTCTTGGTTGGGATGCAGCAGGGGTGATGGAGCAGAGAGACCTCTGGAATTAGGCTGGAGCAGCGGCAGAAGTTCAGGGATGATCAACACAAGGTGGGTGATAGATGAAGAATTAAAACACCCAGCAGCCCAAGGTGTCGCTAACGTGGCCACAGAGCTGGGGATGGTTGGTAAAGCTGCACTAAAGGGCAACTCCGTGCTTGGAAACAGGATCTCTGGTCTGGGAATGACCACATTCCTGTGCACACCATCTGCCAGGGGCTGCTGCCCCCCGTCTGCTCCAGCAGCCCCAGGCCGAGGGAGCTGCTGCCCACCGCGGATCGGATGATTTTATTTGATATATTTTTTCTTCCCTTTTGAGGCTGAAGGAGGGGTTGGCTCTGAGGTCGGGGCCCGCAGGGCTGCTCAGAGGTTTCTGTCTCCCCACCCCGCCGCCATTTCCCCTTCTCCACTCGTGGGCTCTCACTTTCTGTTTCAGGGCTCCAGGCTTTGCATCCACGGTGCGTATTTCTGATCCCTACATCCACTTTCCTGGTGGCTCCAAGCCCTTTTCAGCCTTCTGTAGCTTCTTTTTGACAGATTCTCCCCCCTTTTTTTGCAGAGTTTTTCCAGGGGAGTCTGGTGCTGTGGGTATGGGACCCGCTCTCCCAGTGCCAGGTTCACCCTCAACCCTGGAAAGACCCACCAGCCCCAGGGGTTCACTTGCCTTCTTGTCCTGGGTTGAGCCTCTGCCTTCCCGGAGGAGCGGAGGGGCTGGGATGTGTCTGGGATCCAGATGCTGCTGATCAGCCCTGGAGGTGTTTTGGTTAAACAAGCACCGTGCCAAAAAATAGAGGGGAAAAAAAACCCTAAAATGGTCACAGAAGTCAGTGACCAGCAGCAAGGGGACCTGTGGCCACTGTGACCTCCAGCGATGCCTTCTGGTGGGTACCAAAATCGGGGGCTGCCCATCACCTGTGGGTACCCAAACCAGTGGGTACCAATCAGAGATTGGTTCCAAAATCTGGGCTCGGAGGTCACTATCCCCCTGTCCCATGGTGTTTTCTTGCCCCTTTCCCACCCGGGGTGCCCCGTGGTGGGGCAGAGCCACGGGAGAGGCTGTGTTTGTGCAGGATTTGCATTCGTGGCTCTGCAGGAAGGGCCGTGGCACCCGCGGCCGCTCGCTCCCATCCAGCCCAGACACAATTTCCTCCTCGCATGAGGCCCAGCCGGGGGGGTCTGGCCTCTGCCGGGACGCAGGGGACAGGGCTTGTGGCCCCAAGGTGAGTGGCAGGGACTGGGGTTGAGGGGAGAGAGGGCTGGCCTCAGTGCACACCCGCCTCCCCTGTGCTAATTCCCCTCCTGCCCTGTGCTGGACCCCCCCCTACATGCCTACAGCCCCTCTCCCCTTGCACTGCCCCATTGCATGTGTCCAGCCCCCCTGGTGCACTGCCCCACAGCACAGGCCCCCCACAGCTGCACTGCACCCCCAAACACACATCCCCCCATGTCTCCCCAATGCCTCCCCCCCTCAGCTCCCCCACTGTGCTTCCTGATGCCCACATGTGCTGTACCCCCATGGCACAGCCCCCCCCCATACACAACCCTCCCCATTGCACATGGGGGCCACCCCAATGTCCAGCCCCCTATAGCACTCCCCCCAGTGCAGCCCCCACCCCATCGCATTGCCCACCACATACAGGTGCCTGCTTGTGCCCCCTCCTCCCCCCCCCCCCGGATGTCCCCTCTCCTGGCATTCAGTGGCATGGCAGCCTGATCTCCTGTTTTGGGGTGCCGGGGGTCCTCAAAGCCCCACGAGGGAGGATGCAGCCTCCACAGCGGGGCTGTGGCAGGGCCAGCAGCAGCACGAGGTGGCATTTCAGCCAGGAACATGAGCAGGGGCTGTTTTCCATGTCCCCCTCATGTCCCCGCTGACCTGGTGGGCCACAGTGGAGGGAGGTCCCCATATGGGACACCTCTTGGTGCCAGCAATGCCCCCACCCAGCCTCCTGCTCCCCCCCCCCAGTCCCCCCCTGTTGTGGCAGCTGCCCCAGACTGAGCTAATGATTTCAGAGGCCGGTTGGTGGTGACACTGTGACCATGTCCCCAGCTGTGAGTGCCAGCCCTGCCTCACCCTGTCACCTGCACAGGCACCCTCAGCCCTGGCGTCGGATAGGGGCTGGTGGTGGCCACTTTGCCCCACTCCTGTCCGCCTCCCTCTGTGCCGCCGAGTTCCCCAGCACCCCAGGGGTCCCCCGCAGGTCGGTCCCACCTCCCCACCATAACTGTGAGCTTGTCACCCTCTGCTCCAGCTGTGGCCCCCGGCATCTCTGTCCTCTCAGCCTGGGAGGGTTCAGAAAGCCCGTTTCAGGAGCAGGGTGAGCATCCCTCTGGGCACTTTGAGCCTAACTTCCACCCCCCTGGGTCTCCTGATGCTTTTCGGTAGCTTCCTGCCCCCCCGTGTTCCCCGGGCACTGGGGACAGATCCCTCTCCCTCTCCATTACAGCAATATATTTTTTTCTGGGCTGTTGAGGTTTGCTAACAGCCCTCGGGTGGTGGCTCCTTCTTGTAGGGTTTGTAGGGGTGTGGGGGGCGTTGCTGCTTTTTTTTTTTAATGGTTTTCAACCATGCTGCTCAGGGGGAAGCTCTTCCTTTGCAAAAACCTCCATTAGCCAGGAAAACATCTCTTTTCATGGTTGCTCCCCAAACTCCTGCATGAGCTCCTCCAGAAAGGGCCTTCAGTTTGGGGCCAGCACTGCTGGGCTTCCCGATCCTGAGAGCAGCTCCCAGCCACTCCGTACCGGTGACCGTCCTCCGGCTGAGCTCCTGCACCTTCGTGACACAGAAATCCCCACATTTGCAAGGATTTGTTAGGCAAATCCCCGCCTCCCCCCGGCCGCAGAGGACGTGCGTCCACCTGCCCAGCACGGGGTCGGGGAGACTTTGTGGGTCCAGGTTGGGGGGACCCTGTTCAAACCATCTCCTCCCCAGAGAAATGCAGTGACCTTCGTGTGCATCGCAGCCAGGGTGGGATCTGCGCTGTGATGCTACAAAACACCCCAAATTGTTCCCTGCCCGCCCCCCCCCCATCCCATTTTCAGTCCTGAGCAGATGCTCTCGCAGGGAGCAGGTTCCAGCTTGGGGTTTATCCAGAACCAGGAGCTTGGCTGTCAAGCTGCTTGTCTGGGGCTGCTCTGGCTTTGCCAAATGGGCTTCTTTTGGGGACGGGGGTGAAGCCTCGGCCGGGTTGTGCAAGCGCCGGTGAGAGGGAGGTGGGTCGGGGTGGGTTCTGTCGGGATAAAGGAAAGTTGAGCTGCAGGTGGAGGTGAGGAGGAGCTGCCGGGCTGAGCCTTGGCACCGCCGGGTGCGGAAAAACGCCGCTGCTTCCTTCTCTCTTACGGCAGCCGATGGAAGAAGCAGTTTTCTCCCGGGGAGTTTTTGTGCAGCGAGGGCTCGGGGTGGTCACACTGTGTCAGCGGTTGGTCCCGCAGCAGCTGTCCCTGCTGTCCCCATGTCCCTCTGCTACGGAGCTGGGGGCTGCAAAAGGGCCAAAAGCCTCAGCCGGGTCAGGGTGGCCGGGGGCAGTGGAGCAGGATCTGCTGGGGAGCAGGACCCTGCTCACGGACAGACAAACCAACAACTCTGGACTTGCTATTTTTTTCCAAACTCACTGTTGGTTTTTTTTGTGGACTTGCTATTTTTCCCCGGGTTCACTCTGTTTTCTGCTCTCCCTGTTTTCCCCGGAGCTGCACCAGCGCCGGGTCAGCCCCGATAACCTCTCCACATCATCCCTGCTTTGACCTTTGCTGGTGACGGGCTCCAGGCACATTACACCCCGGAGGGTGGGGATGTTTTACCCAAACTCGGGGCTTTGGAGGCCACGCAGGCGATGAGCTCATCCCGCTGCCCGTCCCGCCGCAGCCACCCGGCATCCGTGTTTCTTCGCACGGTGCCGCCGCGACAGCGGCCGCCGACGAGGGTTTGGAGCAACAGGGGGGAGAGAAAACCGGCCGGCGGCGGCCGTCCTGAGGCGCGGGGAGAAGGAAGTGCCACCGCGGGCCACTCCTCCTCGCCATTTCCTCTCCACGGGCGGGTTTTTATACGGATGAGAGAGGGACAGAGGAGCAGCCGGCCCGGCCCGGGCTCGACGGCCGAAGGGGAGCACCACCGGTCGGCCCCGAGGTAGACGCTGCTGGTAACTGCGCTCGGTCTGGCTCCCCCATCCCGCTCCATCCCCACCTCCAGCTCATCCCCAGTGGTCCCTTTCCTCCAAAAACTGCCCTGATTTTGTGGAAACCCTCTTATTCCACTCCTGGCTTTTCCCTTCTGCTTGCTGCCCTTCACAGCTTTCTCGGTCTTTGGGGCTCAGTGAAAAGTCTGGGCTGGGAGGGGGGGCCGATGTGGTTCGGTGGTCAGCAGGCTGCTGGGTGGCATGGGTGGGCTTTGCATGGCCCTGGCTGTCACCCTTGTGCTGCGTTTTTGGGGAGGGCTAATGCCTGCATGCCCTGAGCTAGAGCCGTGAAGCAAACCCTGCTTCCCAGCTTGTTTCCAAGTGGTGCCCCCAGGGAACTGGAACTTGGGGTGCTGGAGCCGTGCTGGCCTTTGCTGTGATCCAGGGTTTCCACTCCAGCTACTGAATCCTTCTATCCACAGCTCCCTGCTGCCAAGGGCTGTTTTGCTCTGCTTGTCCCCCTGGAAACGCTCAGTTTTGGACAGAGGGGCTGGCTTTTAGCACCAGGATCGGCCTTTGGGATTTCTCAGTTGTTCCCATTTCCTACTAGCTTAGCTAGCCCAAAGAGCCCAAGTTTGGGGTGCAGCTCCTTCCTCTCCAATGCTGTCCTTGTGGTTCAGCAGCCAGGACTTTAACCCGGGACACATCTCTTCAGCTGGCATTGGGCTGAGGTCTCCACAAACTGGGAATTTTCTGCCCACGGGTGCTGTCTGCCCAGGGGCTGTCCCCTCCTGGCCTGGCTGCCTCCAGCTGCCCACGCAGGCTTGTCTGTTGTGGAAACCTTGTTTTGCCAGGAGCAGGGTGACACACAAATGCAAACACAAGGGGAAAAGCTAAAGGAGGAAAGCAGCAGGTTTCTCAGGGGGGTTGCTAAGTGCAAGTCTTCCCGTGGTACGGCCGGACTTGGCACAGAGCAGAGACTAATGGTGTTTACACGAGCACTCCTGATGCTGCAGACCTAATTGCTGGGTATTTTTTCCTATCTTTTTCCCCAAACAGCTAATTAAGTTGCTGAAAGCCCATCTCTTAAGCCTGGCAGCACTAGCCCCAGCTCTGATCATGACCCTGAGCGAGGTGGGGCTGCTCTTACAAAATTTGAGTCCTGTGTAAACACCAGCAGGTATTAGGAACTGAGTCATGGTACTAATGGGATTATTACATGCGTGACTGGACAGATTTCTTGCCGAGATGGGATTTGGTCTCTCGACCCTACTTTGCTCAGCTCATCTGGAGGGCTGGGCACACAGTCCTGGTGGGCTGGATGTGCTGTTTGGGCTCTTGGCTTTTGAGAAAGAGGGTCTGGAGCATCTCCCAGCTAATGAATGCTCAGTCCTTGCCTGTTGCCATTGGCCTCGCAGGGGCCTTGTGCTCCCCACGTGGCCACGGTGGTAGGAGAGTCAGCTCCAGGCTGTGGGGAGCCCAACAGCTTCATGCTTCAGCTGGGGCTCAGGGCAGGGTTTGGGGCACAGCAGCATCCACAGGGCAGTGTTTGGGGTGGCTCATGTTTCCCTGCCAGCATCTATCTGCTCCCGAAACCTTTTCCTGTGAATTCCCACAGTTCTTCTGGTATTTAATCAACCCCCTCTACATATGCACTGGCCTGGGGCTGAGGAAGTTCACCCATGTTTGTTGATGTGTGTTCTCGCCCAGAGGGTCATCCTGGCCCCAGGCTGGGCTCTGCGGTGTCCCCACTCCATGGGGACCACAGCCCATGCTGGTCTGTGCTTTGGGGACAGCCATCCCATTGGGGACCTTCAGGCATTGTGTGAGCAAGGCGAAGCATGTGAGATGGGGACGAGCAAGGGTGTGACCCCAGGGTGGCATGGGGACAGCCCAGGGTCCCCAGTGGCATCCCTGGCGGTGGCCTCCAGCCCTCCTGCCCAAATCTCGTCTGGCTGGTTTTGTTCTGGGCATGGCCAAATCCTGCACACAGTCAGTAATTAGCACTCTGGGCTAATTGCTGCACAGCAATAGCTCATCCCACGAGTAGCACTGGTGGAGCCGCTCACCCTGGCTCAGTTCCCTTGACGAGCCGGCTGCTGGCACATGGTCCAGAAACCAACCTGCCCCTGCAGCAATGGTGAAGGTTTCACTCGGGGTGTCCTGGCATTTTGAAGGAGCTGGGAAAGGAGCGGGGCAAAGCAAGGTGGCAGCTGGAACCGTTTCCCAGTGCCTGTGGGTCCTTCCGCCCTGGCCACCCCCCTCCCTCGCCACCTGCGTCACCCGCCCCGGGGCAGTGCCACAGCCCTCCCCAGAGCGTGACACCGTGCAGGTTGGCAGCTTCCCGCTCAGCTGAAGCGAGTTAATAACAAATCCTTGGGGGACCTCCTCCCTGGAGACGTGATGCTTTTGGCAAAACCAAGGGTTGGTTTTTCTGGGCGGCCGGTGGAAGCGGCTTTCCTCATCTTGCCCGTGCTGGGTTCCTGCTCGGGGGGTTGGCAGTGTCACCACGGCAAGCTGGCCTCTTGCGTCAGCGCTGCTGAGCTCCGGAGGCGGCGAGGAAATGCCCTCCCACCGTGACACAGCTTCTGCTGCCATCAGCTTGGTGCTGGGGGGATGGAGCCAGCCCAGGGCTGCAGCACATGGAGATGGTCGTGTGGGGGGGGTCCTGCTGCGTGGCTGCATCCAGGCATGGAGAGCTGTTTTCTCCCAGGGGTTTTCCTGCTGGTTCTGTGCCTCTTGGCATTGCATTCCACTGCCAGAGTGTGTGCTCTCCTCTTCCTCCTTGTTCGCCAGCCGAAGTTGTTCATGTGTTCTCCATGCAGTTATTCCCAGAGATGCTTGTGTCCCTGCGCGGCTCTGGGGTCTCCCATGGGAAGGTCACAGCAGCCACTGCAGGTCCAGGGATGTGAGTGTGTGGGCTCACGGGGCAGGAAGGGCTGTGCTAGGGGGGTGGGGGTGCTGTGGGGCAGCCCCACTCCTCTCCCACAGCCGTGTGCTGCTGGTAGGCTCAGTCACAACCATGTCAGTTCTCTACAACCTGTCTGAGCCCTCCCCATCTGGGGCAGCCTGGGGAGCCGAGCACTGGCCAGACTCTGCCCTCACCTCCTCTCCATGCTGGCAGCAACCTGTGCCTGCATTCCCATTGGCACAGGCAGGAGAAATCCCCCCTGGGAGATGCTGCACCACCACAACCTGCACCACACCAGCGTTCCCACAGCAAGTCACTCCCGTGCACATCCCACACACCCTAAAGGGCCTTGGTGGGTGGATGGTGACAGGTTCCCGTGGGGTGTGTACGTGGGTGTGTGCGCACGCTGGGGCAGAGGTGGGGGTTTGTGCCTTGCTTATATTTAGCCAATGAAAGGAAACAGGACTGGGCAGCTACAGGTGGGACTGTGGGTCTCCCTGCCCAGTGTCCTGCCCCTGGCTTACAGCAGCACGTGGCAGAGCCCCAACTTGGCTCCAGCAGGATCCGAGCTTTCCCTCCACATGGGAAGGGCTGGTTTTGTGATATCCATTTGCATTTATTTACACTGGATTTCATCTGTAGTTTTGCATGTCCAGAGTGTCTTCCAGAAGGTCCAAAACTGCTGATTGCTACAGGTGATCATTCTACCCCTTAGAAATGGGGTATCTGCCTACTTTGGCTGTTGTCAGTCACTTCCTTATCTTACAATGATTAATTTTACATTGTCTTGTATTTTTTAAGAAGGAAGATAATGTGAATGGGCTGTAGGAACCAGACGAGATGGACCGAGAGCTGCCCACTAAGGTGGATGAAGAAGTGTCCTCTGCCACAGAGGATCTGGGAGGAGAGATGCCCTGTGTGGAGAGCGGTATGGAAGGAGACATGTCCTGTGCTGAGAGCAATGCAGAAGCAGAGATGCCCCTTGCTGAGACCAGCAGAAAAGAACCAGCACCATGTGCTGAGAGGAGTCTGGAAGGAGAGATTCCTGGGAGTGACAGCGATGGGGAAGGGGAAACACCCTGTGCTGAGAGTGATGCGAAAGGAGAGGAGGCGTCTTGCTATGAGAGTGATGGGGAAGAAGTACCAGACACTGAAATCCCTGCTGCTTCAAAGAAGATGTCCTCTATCTCTTCTCCCTTGAGGGCCATCATCCGCCTGCGGCGGCGATACCGGGTGCAGAAGAAAAGCTGTCTGCACTTGGACCTCCCTCGAGAAAAGTCTGCAGAGCTTGTCCATACGAGGCTGCTCCAAAGGCAGCTTTCCCTGAACAGAACTAGCCTGTATGGCCCCTCCATGTCCTTCTTTAATCAGGCCAGCTTGGAAACTTCCCAGTACTTCACCTTTGACACATCTGTGGAGCAGTGCGCCATGAAAAAATCCAGGCGGAAAAAGAATCGAAGGAAATCCCGGCTAGTCCTGTATCCAGACAAAACAAAAAGATACCTTCCAACGGAGGAGAAGAGCAAGGCGAAACGCTGCCTCCTCTTGCTCATTGTTATTATCTTCTTCCAGATTCTCAATGCAATAGAGAACCTGGATGATAACCTCCAAAAATACGACTTAGATGGTTTGGAGAAAACTATGCACCGGGAAGTCTTTGGGCAGAAGGTTGCTGTGGAAAGTATTATGGAATTACTGAAAGACTATCTGGCTACCCACATACACAACAAGCCTCTAGTAATCTCTTTACATGGCCCGACAGGAGTTGGGAAGAGTCACGTTGGCTGGCTGCTGGCCAAACATTTTCGTTCCGTCATGGACAATGACTTTGTGCTTCAGTACTTTGTTATGCATCACTGCCCCAAAGGGGCGGCGCCTCTTACTTGTGAAATAGATTTGTCCAAGAAGATTTCTGAAATGGTTACAAGAGCTGAAATAGAGGAGAAGACACCATTGTTCATTCTGGATGAGGTTGAACTCATGTCTCCGGTCCTGCTGGATACCCTCAGCCGGTTCTTTGAACCCAACCAAACCAATGAGTTCCTCAATGCCATCTACATTTTAATAAGCAACATAGGAGGTGCTGAAATAACCAAGTTCGTTATCCAGAACGCATCTGCTGAGCTTCTGCATCATCAAAGGGGAGCTGAAGAACTTCTGAGCACCATCCAGTCTGTACTGCTCAACATCCACCCTCTCTGGAAATCTGCAGACATCATCCCATTTGTTCTTCTGGAGAAGACTCATGTCATAAACTGCATCCTAGAGGAGATGAGGAGGGAAGGGCTGTATCCTGACCAGAAGCATATCGAAAATTTAGCAGGTCAGCTCAGTTACTACACTACAGGTGACAAGCAATACTCCAGGATGGGCTGTAAGCAGGTTGTGGCCAAAGTCAACCTGCTGTAGTGATTGACTGCAGATACCAAGTCCTGCTCTCAGGATTTGAAAAATTATGGGCTTAGGGAGGAGCAGGCTGTGGTCAAGGTGTTCCAGCCCTGTGCTGACTCTTTCCTGCTCAAGGTAGAGGCACAGCAGCCCAGGCTCCTCTGCAACGTGGTCTCTGTTCTCCTCCAGATGCTTCACTTGTGAATAAGTCACAGGTAGCAAAGCCCTGGCGTCCTCTCATTAATTGTGAGGTGTTTTGTTCCTCACAGGCTCATTTGGGATCCTTGTCATTAAGGAGTTATGAGATGAGAACAGACACTGCAGGATGTGAACAGGAGGAGGAAACAGTAACTGGGTCGCTGTCCATGCAGGACACGTAGCCATGTCTCACTCCTTCTCCAGGCTCACAGTCTTCAGCTCTTGGCTTTTCTTGGTCCTGGCTGGTGGGGTGCAGAGCAAAGGCCCTGCTGGACACCTGGGAGGACTGTGAGGATTGGTGGCTCCTCACCCCCACACGCTCAGGCAGTCAGAGCTCTGCTCTCTCCAGCTCCTACGTGACCGTGTGCTCCGGAGGCTGCTTTTTGGACCTGTTCCTGAGCTGTTGCTCTTCTGAGCTCATACCTGAGCTCACCTTTGGCACCTCCACCACGATTTCTGCCCTGCAAGGCTGTTTGGGCTCGTCTTGAAGACTGCTCGGCTGTGCCAGCTGGTGCAGAAATAACTGCCAGATTGTTTCAGGTCTGGTGGTGGCAACTCATCCTGAGAACTCTTCTGCTTTTTGCTTCTGGGTACACTTCACCAGGCTCCTTATCTAGAAGGCCCAAAATAGCAACTGACATGATATTAAGCAACACACTGGAAAAGACAGTTTGGGCTGTCTGGGTCGAGTGCAGTGGGAATCCTGGGCTTGTTCCCAGTCCTGTGAGGCCAAGAAGAGCTTCTCAGCCATTGAGACCCCAGCATGGTCTCATGCTGCCTGGAAGCACCTCAGGAAAAGCACATGTCCTTATTTGGAGCAGGCAAACTGAGCAGGTATTTATGACGTTGCTTTTTCAGTGTCTACACTTTTTTTATGACATTGCTTTTTTTGTGTCTACAATTTGCTGTGAATTATCACGTACGTAACCCTGTGGATGGTTGCACTGGTTGGTTGATTTGCCTCTTTCTAACTGTTGGGCTCCAAAGAATTCCATCACGAACTCCTGCTTCCAGAGCTATTGTCAGGAATAAATCCAAACTATCCTGAATAAAATAATTCAAAGTACATTTTCCTTTATCTGACTGAAATGTGGTTTTCTTCCCCAGTTTCTCTTCTGGGCTGGTGTAGCTGCACTGCCATGCCTGTGCTTCCCGGTGACTTGGATTGGGAACGAGACCTTCAGGTTTGCTGCATGGTTTTTGCAAGCCACCTCCATGTGTGTGCAGCTCCTTGGGACATGCCCATGGTCCCAAGCCCACCCAGTGCAGCAGAGCCAAAAGCTGTGTGCCATGTGGCTCCTCTGTCCCCCAGAGCTGCACAGCGGGGACTAGGCTGGAGACCAGGGAAGAGTGTCCTTGGCTGAGATGATGCTGGGCTGGAAAGCCTGACCATGGTTTCTCCTCTTGAAATTATCCAGTGGAGAACCTTTTTCTCTGGCAGAAGAGCCCATGACAGCAGCTGGGCAAAAAGCAGGAAGGGCTGCTTGCATGGAAGGGCTCTAATTGAAACGGAGTCACCTTCTAGGTGCAAGTGTCCACAAAAAGAAACCTGTATGAGCTGGTTTCCACAGTTTAGTGAGACCAGGACAATTAGCATGTTTCTATCCTGGATAAGAAATGGAAACAACTCTGAGACTGGGATTCCATGGGGATTTAGACTTGGGTTTGGTTGTCTGTACTTACACTATACACACATGGTGTTCAGTTGTACCAGAGGCCCCCAGGTGCCTTTGCAGCAACCATCACCCGTGCGAGAGGGGAGAGGGACTTTGAGTGGAGCTGAACATCAGCAGAGCTTGTTATTATAGAATCACAGACTGGTTTGAGTTGGAAGGGACCTTAAAGATCATCCAGTTCCAACCCCCCTGCCATTGGGCAGGGACATCTCCCACTAGACCAGGTTGCTCCAAGCCCCATCCAACCTGCCCTTGGACACTTCCAGGGATGGGGCAGCCACAGCTTCTCTGGGCAACCTGGGCCAGTGTCTCACCACCCTCACAGTGAAGAACTTCTTCCTAATGTCTCACCTAAATCTCCTCTCTTCAAGTTTAAAATCATTTCCCCCTTGTCCTGCCCTTGTCAAAAGTCCCTCTCCAGGGACTTTTTATCCCTCCAATGTTCACCTGCCCTAAACCAGGGGCCCCAACCCTGCCCCAAGTGACCTGCCTGAGTTTTGCTGAGGCACCAGCCCATGCCTTTGTACCCCCCACAAGCTGCACACTGGTGGCTCTGGGCCCAGCCTGAGCAGCTCAGCACCTTAGGCTCAGCAGTGCTGGGTCCCTCATGCCTCTGCTCAGGGACACATCCCTTTGTCTTGCCTCCCCTCCCATCTCACCATGCTTCTACACAGCAGCTTCATCCCAAAGGAAAGCTGTCCCAGCTACTTTGTGAAGGGCGTGGGGGGGTGCATAGGTGCCCTGTGCACCTTGAAGACCTGCTGAGGTCTTTGCCTCCCACAGAGCTCCTCTCAGTGCTAAGAAGTGGATCCCAGAAGACCACCTCATCCCTTGGCCAGTGCTGGAGTGGACAAGCTGACCAGTGCTGAGCACGTGCCAGCCCTCCCCATGCTTCCAGCCCATGTGGCAGCTTGTACCTCTGGAGGCCTTAATCAGAAAGCACAGGAGCCTCCAGGCCACAGAGAGGACTTTCCCTGAGGATGAAGATGACTAGCCACATTGTCCCAATTCCCAGTTTGCCCCGGGACTTGGACTGCAGCTCAAATGGCTCTTCAGGTTGTCCCCAACCCCAGTCTCCCCCAGGATCCCAGCTTAGACATCTGTCCATTCTGTCCCCAGTCCTCCAGCTGCCCTGACATCCTCTTGCAAAGCCACCAGCCCAGCCAGGAGCTTTCACAGCTGTGGAGCTGGCTCAGGGGCCATCCCCAGTGCTGAGCACCAGGACACTGATGGCTCCTTTCTCAATGCTCATTGTTGCCCATAATGGCTGTGCCAGGAGTGCTGAAGTTCTCCTCCTTAGCTCGGCACAGGAGCACTGTCATGCTGGCTCAGAGCCAGGAGAACCTCTCTGAGGAGTTGCACATCATCACAGCTGCTCCCACACATACCTGGCCAAGCCCACAGCTTGGCACTCCTGCTGATGGGCCGGGCTGATGCGCCCAGATTGAGAAGTCAACAGCTCCTCCTGCACCTTGTCCAAGGCTGGAATTTGTGGACCAAATCACAAAGAGCTCAGTGGCTTGTCCTTGGTCCCATTCTGTCTCTTGGAGGCTCCAACTCTCCTGGCATGGGACCTGAGACTCTCCTAGAAAGCTTTTACTTGATGGGTCTGGCTGAGATGCCAAGTGTGTGTGCTTTCACCATGGACTTCATCCTCCTTAGCCTAAAATGGATTTATTTATCCAATTGCCTTTTCTAGGGAAAATGCTGCTTGAGCTGGGGGGACAGGATTGGAGCTGAAGTAAAGAGAGGACCCCTGGGCTGGTGCACTGGGACTCCTGATCCTGCTCTTGCCCTGCAGAGCCGAGCTGGGCACTGCAGGGCTGGTGGACAGCCCGGGCTCCCAGCCCACCCACCAGCCCCGTGCTGTCAGCTTCCTTCTCCTGGCTTGGGTTCTTCCAGTAGCACTGGCCCACGGGTGTCACAGGATGCTGGGACAGCTAGGTCCAAATCACCAGGACGGGCCACCCTCCTGTTGCCAGCTCTTGCCTCCAGGCACTTAGGAGTGGGCACAACACTGGACAGAGCAGAGGGACAGCAGAGAGTACCCCCCATAGCCTCATCCATCTCTAAGGGGTCTCTTCAGCCCTTCCTTGCTCTTAATAACTGCTTTGGAATCAAAAGCTCAAGAAATACATCTTTGCAGGAGATATTTCTAGGGGTGAAAAGAACTTCTGGGGCTGCACGTGTCCTGTGGTTTCCCCAGCCCCTCTGGGTCCCAGGTGAATGGGGCTGCCTGGAGTGTGGGACCTGCTGTTGAGGTGGCTGCAGGTGGCACTGGGAAGGCTTCCTTGGTTGGCAAGAGCTCTTCCTGAGTCAGGCATGTCCTCCTGTCGTGCTTGGAGCTGTGATTCATGGCCAGCAGGTCCCACCCCAGTGTGGCCATGGCACCACCTTCAGCCTCGAGCCGGTCCAGGCAGGGAAGCAGGACTGGGATAAGTGTTCCCTGTCATGGGCTGGCGGGGGCTGATGGGGATACCAGCAGGTTCTCTGCACCCCACAACAGCATCCCAAAGCCAGAGGGGTGCTGGGGCCAGATGCTTACCTGGGGCAAGAGCAGAGTGATTCCAAAGAGGGGCACAGTGAGGCTGTGGGGACGTGCCGGCGGTGCCCGCGGGAGCACGGCACTGCTAGAGGAGGCCACGGGTCACTAGGAAATGATGTTTCATAGAGTTTGTGACCACATTTGTCAACAACGTGTTTCAATAGAATTTGTGACTGCTTTGGCCTTGGGTCTCATGACGAGGTACATTCCCATCACATGTGGTGTTGTATCTGGGACAGAGCAGCTGGGCTGGGCCTCCTCCAGATACAGATACCTTCCAATACAGCAGGTGCACCAATTATCTCCAGCTCTGAAGGCCCTAATTATTAATCTTCCCCACACCAGGCTCACCTGACAGCTCCCCACACCCAGGACCTTCCCCTGCATGGGAAGAATTTTCTAAGCATGCTCAGAAACCCTATTTAAGCTCAGCTGGAGGCATCAGTGCCTGTAGGAGCTGTGTTGGAGGACTGCTTGTATCCAGTTTGGGTTCCTCTGTGCCTGGACCATGGCCTCTGCTGATCCCAGACCCCAGCCTGTAGCCTGATATTTTGTCTTGCACTGTCACCATGGACCTACCTGGCCATTTGTGGACCTGGCCCTGATCTGTGGCTTGTCTTCCTGGCTTTACACTGGACCTATCTCACCACCATGGTGTTGCTGGATCTGGACTTCTGGGTTGCTCTGGACTCTTGGTTGGATCTGGCTGCCAGCTTGGACCTGCCCTGCTCTTCCATGCAGGTACTGTGGAATGTGCTGTGCTGGACCTGGGTTCCCTCTTACTCCCTTCTCCCTGAGGGAGAAGCCCTGCTCTTGTTGTCCCCTGATATGGGGGCATCTTGGTGTGGGGGCCAGGAAAGGCCATCAGGCCAAGGGGTCAGCTGGTGGTGAACACTGAAGAGAACTTTGTGGCCAAAGCACCGATTGCCATCTCCCTGTGGCTACCTAAAGCTAGAGTGGAAGGTGGCATTCCTCCTGTTAGTGCCAGCTGTGCCCAGGGCCTGACCTGTGTTGGCCAAACCCTCCCATGGCACCAGAAGAGCTCCCTGAGCTGGGGGACCTGAGGTTCCCAACACCTGCACCCTCTTCCCTGTCAAAGCATTTCTGCTTTGGGCTACAGGACAAATTGTTGGAGCTGCCCAGGGAAGGGAACAGCCTGGCTGGAGAAGGTGTTGTCTGTGGTGTACCCCAGGGTGTTGCCTGGTGTGCACCCCAGCATGCTGCTGCAGTCTTGGGCCATCCAGGGCTGTGTGAGTAAGAACAGGACGTGCCCCATGTTTCCCCATGGACATGGCTGTCCTGGTTTCACTGGGATAGAATTACAGAATCAATGGCCTGTTCAGTGAAGCTGCAATTTTTGAGGAGACTTCAGCCCCCTATTCTGAGACCACAGTTGCTGACACTTTGGTTCAGTCGGTGGGCAGCCATGGTGTGTGGGTTTCCAGAGTGATCAAGGCCTCCAGCAGGTTTGAGTGAGCCAGGTGCTACAGCTCAGAGGAGCAAAACCCAGAGCAGCTGACCCCAGCTGGCCAGGATAAGTATTCCACACCATGCACATCACATGGTAAACTGGAAACTTTGCTGAGTTCTCTTTGCTCAGCATCTCTGGAGGATCTTGCTTGTTGTTCTACCCCTGAGTCCTGCTCTTATGGTTGCTGTGACTGTCCTGCTCTTGCTGAAGCTGTGGTAGAACAACTGACTGAGTGGTAACAACAGCCCTGTTCCAACCAGAGGAAGGCAGGTGCACACACATGTCCTGCCTGAGTTCTGGCCAACTTCAGCTGCCTCCAGGAAATGAGGCTTGCATTTAAGTGTTCCTAAAAAGGAGCTAATTCCAGCTGTCTCCATTAATCAAGGTGAGCCTGTCCAGAGCCACCTCTAGAAGTGGCTGGAGTGGCCAGCCTGGCTACGAGGCCAAGTTCTCCCTGGGATTTCTTTCTGCTGTGGGAAGATGCTCCAGTGGTGGCACAGTACTGGCCCTGAGCTGCTCTGTTACACACCCCAGGATCGTGCCAGCCTTGCTGGGCTTGCCCAGGCCCCAGGTGCTGCTGGAGCTGCTCCTACTGCAGTGTGCCCACATGGCAGGACCTTGTCCTCTCTGGCCAGTGCCTCTGGCCATGAAGGCTCTACCAAGATCTGCAGAAGATACATGACATTGGCCCAGGGCTCCTGAACAGTGTTTGCAAGGGCAGCTCGGGTAAGTTAGAGCTTTCCCAACAGCTGGGAATCACACAGTTCATCCCAGGATGCAGAGGGAACTCTCTGCAGTGGCTTTTCTGACCACGTGGAGATGGGGTGAGCCTCTGAGAGGTGAAGGGAAGACAAGCACCTCCTCTTGGAAAGGAAGAGGAAGCTACAGGCAGGTACCAGAGCAAGTTCATTACTTGTGGGTGTAGAAGAGACAGGAGCAAAAAACATCCTACAGTTTCAGATGAAGTTGGGACCATAGAGTAATTTCTTCCTCTGAAAGGATAGTAAAATAATGGTTGTTAATAGTTGCTGGGATGAACTGGAAAGAGTTTCCCAGAGCTGGGGAAATTCAGTATTTCCCAAATGGTGGGGAGGGTGGAGTTTGCCCATTGAATTTGGAGGGGATGGGGAGCTGGGAAGTGTGCAGAAGACAGGCTTGGGATGAAGAGCATAAACTGGAGGAAAGGTCTGGAAGAAGGTGCTGCAGAGGGTGGGAGTGAGCAAATGCACATTCCAGGATTGGGAGGGCAAAGGGCTGGGAGGAAAACAAGCCTGGGGGGGGGGATTGCAGCACCCATGCTCTGCACGAGGAACAATCCCACGGGGCTGAGAGGCAAACCTCCCATTCCAATGTGTAAATAGGTGTGTTGCATGTACAAGGGATGAAGTAATGCAGGGCCATGTGCTGCAGCACTGTGGCCTTATTTGGGCACCCTCCTGGGGAGGGAGCCCTGGGCACCAGCCTGCACCAGCCCTCTCTACTGCAGGAGCCAGGCAGGGGGTTTGTGCAGCCCGGGGAAGTTTCAGGTGAAGCATGATAAGAGGCTTCAAATATGCAAAAGACTGGCAGGAGGAAGACAGCGGTGCTTGGTTCTCTCAGCCTTCCTCGGGCGGGGTGTGGAGTTGGCTCCAGAGAGAGAGATTTAGGTTCAACTTCAGGAAAATTGCTGTAGCTGCAGAAGTGGAGCCCTGAAAGGGATTGATCAGAGTGGCTGTGGAATTGCTGCCGCTGAGCCTGGGGACAGAGGAGGATGGTTTAGCCAGAGCTGCAGGGCTCTGCCTCAGGGGTCTCACAAGATCCCACTTTGCCTGTCTTCTGTCACCCCCTGGTGCTGTCAAGGGTTTAACTTTCTCCTGCCCAGCACACAGCTGGTCTTCTTGCAGTGCTTAGTCCCAGAGATCTCGCCAAAGTAACATTTCCCCTCTGTAAAGGATTTGTTTCAGTTACTTAAAATACCTGGATTTAGGTGCAAAGTTTCAGGCACCTGCACCTCAAAACCTGGGGAAGTGCTGTGAGATCCAAATGGATTGTTGTCCTGGGTGGGGTGGGTTAGAGGACAAGGGAATCAGTCAGCACTGAAACTAGAGTATGCAGGAGAGTTAATCATATAACTGAACTAATCTAGAACACTGGCAGCTTCCCCTTGATACTTTCCCTTATTCATTCAGTTTATTAATAGATATTTGTTGTGGTTTGGGCCTAAGATGACAACGAAGAACCAGCCACTCATGCCCCACCCCCCCCTGCATCGTGGGATGAGGAGGACGGAGGCCAACTAGAAGCTCATGGGTCGAGATAAGGACAAGGAAGGTTCACTCACCATTTACAGTCCTGGTCAAAACAGGCTCAACTTGGGGGGGTGGGGGGAAATTCACATGAATCCAATGCCCACAGGACACAGACACACACAGAGCAGGGTTTACATATGTTACCTCATCTCTCCCTTCTTCCCGGGCCCAAAACACTTTGTTCCTGGTTTCTCTCCCTCCTTCCCCCCAGCAGCACAGGGGGATGGGGTTTAGAGTCAGTTCACAGGCTGGTGGTTCCTGCTGCTCCTTCCTCCTCAGGGAGAGGGATTGCTTACAGTCCTCCCCCGTTTCCCCACAGGAGAGAGTCCTTCACAAACCTCTTAGGCATTAATCTTTCCCATGAGGTGCAGTCCCTCAGGAGCTGCTCCAGCGTGGGCTTCCCACAGTCATGGGCTGCTTTGGGAACAGTCACCTCCCTTGGTGCAGGGTCCTCCATGGCTGCAGGTCCGAGTCCCCAGGCTGCAAATCCACATTCACCCCTCCAGGTGCCTTCAGGGAATATATTCCACTGTGCTCCTCCATGAATGCAGGGGGACAGCCTGCCATCTCCCCATGGGCTGCAGGGGAACTTCTACTTGGGCACCTTCTTCCCCTTCATCCTCACCAACCTCAGAATCTTCACTGCTCTCACCCCTCCTCTCCAGCTCAGCTCTTCTTCCTTGCTCTCTGTCTTACAGGTCCTACATCAGTTCTTTCATATGTTAATCGTGACATCAGTTCTTTCATATGTTAATACGGAGGCACTTCTATTGTGTCTCTAACGGCTCAGGCCTTGGCCACTTGAGCTGGGGGAGCTTTTAGTAGCGGAGCCCCTTTCCCTGCCACCAAAAAGCCCATCAAGACAAACCAGCACAATATTCGAGATTATTTTAGGGTCTAATAGATATTGGATATGATTTTAGGGTCTATGTCTAGAGCTACCTCAAAGGACTTGTAGCCACCCCCAGGGAGCTCCTGCAGGAGGGACAGGCCTCCCCAGCACGGTTCGATATCCTCTGGTTACAGCTGTGGAGCTGGTTGGTGTCTCTCCAGGTCACTGTGCAGGAGCAGAGCTCTGCAGTGTGGGGACTTGGCAGTGGCTCCCCTCCTCTTCCAGCTGTGCAGATGACTGCAAAGAGCCACTCCCAGCTCTGTGCAGGGTGCACGCAGCCCCGGATAATCCGTGGATGCTGTTTTGAGTTCACTGGCACTTTGTTCTTCCTGTGCTGTTTTATCAACCCGATCCCTTGGGCTGCAATTCACCTGCCCTGATTTCACCATCTTGAGGAAGTCTGAGTAAGCCTTCCTGGGACTTCCCCATTCCTGCCTCCTGGAAAGACCCTGCCTGGGGGCACAGGCCTGGGAAAAGACCACATGGAAAACCTTTCCTGAGGCCCGGGTCATGCTCTGGGCTCTCTGGGCAGGGTGAGATCCCCAGGGCTAGCTGGTGCCTGTGCAGCCCCCAGGTTATTCCAGCCCATTGCAGCTCTGTGATGCAGCAGCACACTGCTGGTGGAAGCTGCTGTTGATGGAAGCTACCACTGGTGCATCCTGCTCCACCACCCTGCTGCCCTGTTTCCTTCCAAACCCCAACCTGCCCAACATGAGCTGTGTGCAGGTACAAGAGGAGCTGCAAACACAACTCTCTGAAATCAGGAAGTCTGGTGCTGTTCCCACCCAGCCCTCTCCTGCTTCCACATTTTCACAACACAGCTCTCAGTTTCCCAATAGCTTTTCCAAAGATTTAACTGAAGAGATGCAAAACCCTTTTAGCTGGCACCACTTGGCATGACTCTTGCATGCTGTTTCTGACATGTCACAGCAAACTGCCCAGCTCTTCCTGAGATGACTTCATGTGTGGGATCAAGGTTTGTGATTCACAGGCTTGCTTTGCCTTCAGCAAGGTCCTGCCATCTCCCTGCCTGCTGCGGGGCCTTGGAAAGTCAGCTCTGAAATTTGCTTTGAGCAGAAGCTGGTCCTCGGCCTCAAGGCTGTTGCTTCTCTCTGCAGAGTGAGAGAGGGCTTGTGTGCCTTGGGTTTGCTCCAGCTATTTCGGATGATGTAAGGAGCCTTTCTGCCCCTCCCTGCAGACTTCAGCACAAACTGCAGGGTGATTCTGGGATGCCTGGAGGTCAGAACAGGGCACTGGGTGTTGCACTGCACCGTGGCCTGACGCCACCCGGTGTCCTCAGCCTCATCAACGCTGTGGCCTCTCTCATCTTCAGCTGCAAAAGCCATTCCATGCTGATTTTTTTACTCCTGTGGCCCATGCCAAAGCCTTTCAGGTTGCACCCTTAGACCAAAGATCCAGCACCTCCACCTCTGAATGCTGCTGCTGCTGCATCTGAGGCTCACTTTTTTGGCCTTGGTGATCCATTGGTGAAATGCACTGAAGTCTCTGGGGTTGATTAAATTCAGTTTGTTGGCTCCAGCTCAACAGAAATTGTTCTTCCTCTGCTTGCACCTGGTGGGCAGAAGAATCTGTTTCTTGCAGTGCTGATTCATCTTAACTCTCCTCACTTGAGGAGGATCCAGTGACCTGCTTGGACAAGCTCACCTGGGAGTTATAAATACATCCCTGTGTAATACTCACATGACAATAAGCTAATGGATAATGATGATTGCCAAAAAGAACTGGATTTGTCCCTGCAGGTAGAGACCCCTCTTCCTGGGGCTCATTTTGAAGTTGGGTTATTATTTGCCTCCCCACAGCTGGGTGTTGGGCAATGTTGGTGAGATGGGTTAGGTGCAAGATGTGGAACTTCACTGAGAAACCTCTATGGGATTAATACCACTGGTGCCAGAGCTGGAGTCTACTTGTGGACAGGCTGAGTTCCTGTCCATGGGGAGCTACTCGCTGACTGCACTGAGGCAAAGACAGCTCATGTGATGGGACAGCTGGAAGATGCTAAATTCATAGAATAATTTTGGTTGGAAAAGACCTCTACAATCATCAAGTCCAACTGCCAACTGAACACCACTGTGCCCACTAAACTGTGTCCCAGTGGGTCACATCTTTTTTTAACACTTCCTGGGCAGCCTGTGCCAGGGCCTGACAACCCTTTTGGAGAAGAAATTGTTCCCAGTATCCAACCTAAACCTCCCCTGGCACAACTTGAGGCCATTTCCTCTCATCCTATCACTTCTTACTAGGGATAAGAGACTGACCCCCCTGGCTCCAACCTCCTCTCAGGCAGTTGCAGAGCCAGAAGGTCTCCCCTCAGCCTCCTTTTCTCCAGGCTGAACACCCCCAGGTCCCTCAGCTGCTTCTCGGAAGACTTGTTCTCCAGACCCTTCCCCAGTGTTGTTGCCCTTCTCTATACATGCCCCAGCAACTCAATTTTTCTGTGTCTCTCCTTGGATATGATCCTGGTTGAAAGAAAGGGGGTAGTTGAATGTTTGATTTTTTTGGCCTTTAGCATCCACCGTTCACCCAACATCCAATATATTTGGTGTCCATGTGGGCAGCTGCCTGTGGCACTTTCTCCTCTGAGCTGAGCCAAGCTGGCCTGAACCCCATGGCCTGGAAGTGGAAGGATTTGTTACTAATCCCCAGCCTGACTCATTTGGCTGCTGGGACCAGGGCAGGCCTGAGGGCTCAGATGCCACAGGGCAGAGCAACACCAACCCACATGAATTATTGTCCTATCATGTGCTGCTTTTAAAGCCCTTGTGTGATGTAGGAGCTGCCCGACAATACTGAAGCAGTCGTGGGAGGTGGATGCCTGGCAGGGAGTGCAGGTAGGACACTGCCACCCAGCACAGCTTCAGCCATCAGAGTTGAGGGACAAGCCATTTTGCCCCACTCTGACCAGCTTCTGGTGACTAAGGAGGCCAATTGACCCAATTCCTGACATTTTAGGAGTTGCCTTGCCATGTGTTGCCAATGATTTTGGAAGCAGTGATTTGTCTCCCTGGACTTTGCCCTGTAGGGGGGGAAGAAGATGACTGAACACCTCTGAAGTTGTGTCTTTAAGCCCTGGTTGTGTCTCAGGTTTAAGCACTCACCTGGGCAGTGTAAGGGACTGCCCTGAAGAAGGTGTTTTTCAGCAGTGAGTGCCTTGAGATGAGCCACAGGCTCCAGCACCTGGTTGAAATGGGATTAGGGAGGATTGCAAAAGCCACAAGCAGTGTTGCCACATGGAATTAATGACCTTGGAGGTGCTGGGTGGTACCTGCCTAGAAATGGGACTCCATGTATCATAGTCACTGTGTTAGTAGCTACATTTTGGTTTTTGCACAAGATTTAGTTTCCAGGGGAATAAGTCTGATGGCTGAGAGTTTTCAGTTTGTGGCAGCAGGTGACATGATGGTGATTCACAGTGCTGAAAGTACCTTGATGCCTTGTGACTTAAAGCCAACACATTTTTTTTCTTCCAAGAAGCAGAGAGCAAGCAATGTTACGGAGTCCAAAGGGCAAGAGGAGAGGTTAAAGTACAGTTCTAAAATATAAATTGTTGCCTTTTGCTGCTTTGTGGTTGATGAAGTCTGCCTGAGAAGACTTAGGAGATAACAGGTTATATTTGGTTTTGCATTAGCCATCCAGAGCTGGTTGTCCAAGGCCTATTTACGAAAGTCCATCTCTCCTTCCCACCTGCTCAGTGTGGGTGTGAGCTGCCCCACAATGACAAGGACACATGAAGTCTGCAGCTAAATCTTCTAAGTTCATGACACAGATCCCAGGGAGCTGGAGATCTCTCCAGCAGGCTTGTGGGCACTCAGCCCTTTCAGGCTCTGTTTAGTCATCATAAGGCACAAAGAATTTGAACGTGAGCGTTGTTTTTTTTCCTTTTCTGGGCATATCTGAGATTGAGCTTGCCAGAGCAAGTGCTGAGGTTGCTGTTTTTTCTGGGGCATAAGTGCTGAGATTGCAGTGTCAGAAACTGGGGTCTCCCACCTCCAGCTCAAGGCCAGAGATACTGGCAGATGGGATGGGAAAGCAAGGGAGGAGAGTGAGAGGATGCCTGTCTTCAGACTCTGTTTCTGTTCTGTGTGGCAGATAGGTGAATTTTAATGAAGGATACACTCTCAAAAGCACTGAAATGTCTGGAGGCAAAGTCTTGTGATAGACAGCTCTAACAAAAGAGAACAGAAGTGGGGAGGAGAAAATTTGGAGCACGGTCTTACACTCCTGTTAGCAGCGAGTGCCTGTGGGCAGATAATTGGTGCTGGGGGTAGAAACATTCCAGAGCCGTTTGTGAGTCAGCCGAGCTCCTCCCAACACAACTTCACTCATCGAAGCAAGTATTTATAGCACAGGTAGGAGTAGAGAGAGAAATCAAAGAAGAGCTTCCCAGAAAGATGCATAAATCACTCCAAGAGTTCAGCTCTGGGGTTCTGCATTTTTTGCTTTAACGAGAACAAATAAAATTGCTGTTGTTATTGCCGATATTTCTTAATAATATTTCATCAGTCTGCTTTTTGAATGAAAACCATCTCTGAGCAAAGAGCTATTTCCATAGAGTTCTCCCAGCTTTCAGAGCTACCCCAGCAGGCTGCTAAGGACATGGTATCTCACACTGGAGAAAATATTTTCTCCAGCACAGATCTGCTGAAAACCAATTCAGAAAGTCTGTCCAGGCCGATGTTTGCTGTCCGATCTGTCGGGAGATCTCCAGGCCTTCCAACAAAGCGAAGCAGGAAAGCCAGGAAGGTGCTGTACCCAGCCCAGGTGAGAAGATATTTGCCACGTCAGGAGAAAGACCTAGTCAAGCGGTGGCTGCTGTTCTTTGCTGGCATGATCCTCGTGCAGGTCTTAATTGAGAATCCTGAGCACGAGAGGCTGTCTGGGGGAAAAAGCCCTGGAGAGCAGGTGCTCTGTGTGCCAGCACCGCTGACGGCTGCACAGCTCGGGGCTGCAGGGAACAGCTCCAGAGGAGACAGAGCTCTGTCTGAGGCCCTGGCAATCAATTTCTCATCAGCTGATGGGCACCAGCCTCTCAGGCAAACCACAGCAGATGTGCCACAACAAGCACGGAGACAACCCCCCGCCTTCTGCAGGCAATGCTCGGCCAGTTTCTCCCCTGCAGAGCACTAAACTGTGTGTGAGAAGCTGTCCTCCTCCTCCTGCTCTTGGACATCAGCTGCTGGAGCACCATCAGCAGCAGAGGTGGCCTGTGAACTCCTGCACCCTTCTGAGGGGACATGAGGACTCTGCAGGGTGACGTGGGGCCAGGAGCGGCCAGAAGAAGCACTGAAGAAAGCCCAGGGCTGCAGCAAGAGCTGTGCTGATTGATTTGTGACTATGATGAGGGATCAGGGTTTCCAAGAGCTGGAACGAAAGGCTGCAGGAATTAGATTTGCCCTCCTGGCTCGGGTTTGTACTGTGCTAACCTACCTGTCACTGTTGCATAACTTTTTTTCAGTGCCTCCATTTGCATGTTGTAATTTACTGTCAGTTCTCAGAAATTAGAAGAAAGTAGCTCAGGTTTTGAGCTGAAGAGACTGCAAAGATCTTCTCCTCTTTTCTTCCTCTGTAGCACTGTAAGAATAAAACTGCTAAGATCAGACTTTCACAACGTGTTTCATCTGAGATTTTAAAATTAATGTTTGCTGCTCTGCTGCATGCTGAAAAGTGCTGACTGCCCTGGGGAAATAAAACTGTCCAACCAGCAAGAATAGTGGGGTCAGGACCACAGCAGGACCCAGACACCGGCACCCTGGTGCCCAGCAGGAGGAGAGGGTTCACAGACCATGGTCAGGCATGGGATGGGACACACCACAGCACTGGGCTAAGTTATCTTCTTGGAAAAAAGCTGGGAGGTCCCTAAAGGAAACCATGGGCCAGGCTGGGAAAGAGGGTTGGTCAAGGGGGAGTTTGAACTAGAGATCACCAGTGGTCCCTTCTATGTATATCAGGGGGTTGCTGGGAGATCAGCAGCACTTTGTGGTTCTGTGCATGAAAGACAGGATTGGTCACTGGTCCAGGGCAGTGTGTCTGTAGGTGTTTTTGAAGACAGGGAATGTGATGGTGCCTGGGGACTATGTAGCAAGGTGCTTGGAGTGGGGCTGCTGCCTCCCAGACATAATAAGCAGGCTGCATGAGTTAGGAATGAAGAAGTCTGGCTCAAGACCTGCTTCTGCTCCTTGTCCAGCCATGGGGCTTATTGCAGAGAGCCACTCATGGCTCCTTACTGGAAACACACAGTCCAGGATATTCAGCAGATCATCTTTTGATCTTACTGGATTTCCTGGGCTGTCTTACCAGCCAGCCCCTGAGGCTGGAATTCAGCTGCCCTAATTTAGGCATCCTGAGGAAAGTCTGAGTAAGTTTTTCCAGGATTTCCCCAGCCCAGCACTCTGCGAAGAGCGTGCCTGGGGAAAGGCCACTTGGAAAACCTCCCCCAATCCATGGGACATGCTCTGAGCTCACGTACCTCATGTCCCAGAGCTCCTTCTCATGAGGGTCAATCCCAAAAGGCCACACTGTGCCTTTGCAGCCCCTACCTTTGCCCTTCAGGTCTCCAGTCCGACTTTCCACTCTACACAACAAACTCAAACTTTTGCCTGGTTGCTCAGGGCTGTGTCCAACCCAACTTTTAAAATCTCCAAGCATGGAGATTTCACCACCTCCTTGGCCAACCTCTTACACTTGCCTAGGACTTAATTCAGATCTTTTCCATGCCATGTCATGACTGCTAGCTGCTGTTTGCTGAGCCGTGTGTCTCAGGAAGCAAGTCTTTTCACAGCAACAGCAATTAGTTCCTCAGGCCCTGATAAGAGCAGAACCCAAATGCTTTATAGTGACCTAAAGCGGCTTCACATGACCCAGGGCTGGAAGGAAGCTGGATCACACATGCAGTGACTGCAGGAGAGGTGTGGAAAAGCCAAGTGTGGCACTGCAGGCCAAAACTGAGGAGATCAGGCAGCTGCAGCCCCCAGAATTAGAGACCTGCTTATCTCAAAAAAGTCAAAAAGCTGAATCACTAATAGAATTCAGCTCCTTAATTTCTACTGAAAAACCCCAAGCAATCTGTTCATGTACAACCAGGGAACTTTCTGGAATAAGGAGCAGCTGGGACATGACTTCTGAGAGTGGTGGTCCAGCATAGGCCCTTCAGAGGGACCCTACATCCCTTGTAGGGCACAAGGAATGCGGAGTTTTGTAAAATTGTAAAGATGGCTGAAAAGAAAAAGGTCTAACAATGGTGGTGGTGAAATTTTTCAGAGTCGGTTGTAAACTCGGTGATCCAGGGCTTCCTCGGAGCGCAGCGTATCCCAAAGGCATCACGAGAGGGCAGCAGAGACAGGATCTGCGCAGGACCCAAGAAGCCAGTGCCCCGCAGTGTGTCAGACACCCAAACCTGAAACCCCAATGGCCCCTACACGGGGAACTGCTGGGGTCGCTGCCAGTGCCTTGCAGAGAGCTGGTGTGGGGGAGAACAGAATCTGTCAAAACGAATTGGGCCAGCAAAATGTATCCAGAGATGCCTTCAATACAAAAGAACTCATCCCTGAGTCTTACAGGCGAGAAGTTTGCTTGTTCCATATGGCACGGGAGAGCAAGCTGAGGTGTGTGGTACTGCTGGTGTTACAGAGGCCACCATCGACCAACATCCAAGCCAGACAGTGACAGCTGAAACCAGTGCAACCACTGAAGATCCATTTCAGACCTGGTGGCTCGGATCAGCTAAATGCAAACCAGACCATTACAGTCTGTTGCATGAAGTCCAACGTTTCCTGCCATGGTCAGCCCCTACTCCTGCCATTCCTGTTTGCTTTTGGCAGGATGTAACATGGACAGGCCCAGCTCTGGCCACTGGCAGGAGTGGAAGGACACTGAATCATAGAATCATAGAATTGTTCAGGTTGGAAAAGACCTTTAAGATCATCGAGTCCAACCTTATCCCAACCCCATCACCCTATTTCTGATGACCCACCACTAAACCATGTCCCCAAGCACCACATCCAGATGACTTTTAAACACATTCAGGGATGGTGACTCAACCACCTCCCTGGGGAGCCTGTTCCAGTGCCCAACAACCCTTTCTGTAAAGAAGTTTTTTTCTGATATCCAACCTAAATTTCCCCTGATGCAACTGGAGCCCATTTCCTCTTGTCCTGTCACCAGTCACCAGTGAGAAGAGACCAACCCCACTCTCACTACAACCTCTTTTCAGGTATTTGTAAAGATTGAGAAGGTCTCCCCTCAGCCTCCTCTTCCCCAGACTAAACAGCCCCAGCTCCCTCAGTCGTTCCTCAGAGGGGATGTTTTCCAAACCCCTCACTAGCTTTATTACCCTTCTTTGGACCTGCTCCATCACCTCAACTGCTAGGAGTGCAGGTCCCTGCTCTAGGACAAGGTGCTGCAGGTGCCGTGAGTGCTCTCATGCATCTGACCCTCTCCCATACCTGTTGTAGCTACTCCCAGGTGTGTGCATCACCAGAGGTAGGTGCTCCAGCTCCACCTGAGCTCACTGGGGAGGAGGCAGCCTGGCAGGATGGCTTTGGGAGCCCCGTGGTGCCCCAGAGGGATAATATGTCTGTGCTGAATCCCAGTCAGAGGAGCAGCGTATCTGGACAGGCTCTGTAGCAGGGCCATGTCAGGGCCCAGTCCTGCACTTGCATTTCCAGCTCTGCTTAGTGCTTGTGGCTCCTGCTAGTAGCTGCCTTTTCCGTGGGGGAAGGCCCTTGCACCCCAGCTCTATTGCCTCAGAGGCATCCACCCTCATCCGGAGTCCCTGGGCCAGAGCCTGTGTCTCATTGCTCCCTCTCCCAGAGCTCCCAGTTCCATGCCCTGCCCATTTCAGAGCCTTCCAGATCCATGCTACAGTCCCAGCCCCTTCTTTCCTCATACCTCCCTCCAACCTCTTCCTTATCCAAGTTTCCTTGGGCCACCTCAGCCCCCCTGTCCTGCTACCCCAGATTCCCCCCAGCATTGATGCTGGGCACAGAGTCCTTTGCTCCAGGACACAGCCCTGCTGGTAAAATCTCTGGGCAAACAGCATCCTGAGGTGTCCTGGGAGCAGCCCTTGGGACATTCCCACCATGTTCCCTGCCTGGGAACAATCCCTAGGGAGCATGACAGATGCTCTACCCCAAGTCCTGGCCAGGGACTGTTCTGGTGGTTTGTTGTTAACCATGATCACATTCCTGTACCCAGCAGTGTCCCCAGGAGCTGGTTCATTTAGTACTATGGATGTGTCCTACGGGACCAAAGATACTCCTAAAGGGAAACCTCTTGCCACATTTCCTTGATGAAACGTGAACACCACTTTGACCTCCCAACCCCATGCTCATCCAGAGCAGACATAGAGTTGCTCAGTATGTTTTCCCAGGCAGCCATAAGAAGGCTGTTCATAACCTCATTAGCAGAGATCTGCTCTTCTGCACTGGAGCAGCAAACTCTGCTGCTGCTTCTCGACTCTCCACCAAATGTAGGAGGCAGCACCACTTCCCCTTGCTGGGACACAAGGGGCATGGATGTTGCTCCCCGTGGAGGTGTGCCATGGGAATTGTAAACACAGCTGCTTTCATAGGAGCATTGTTCACCCCTGTCGCGAACCGAGATAGGGAAAGCCGCGACCCACTGCCTTTCACAAAGGAATCGAGGGCTGTCACTCCCTGTTGCACTCACACACAACGCTCAAGAAGCAGTGGGTTTATTAAAGGCACCACGGTCTAGACAAGGTTATTTCTACAGAACAATAACGATACACATATATATAGGAATAAACAAACAAACAATACAAAACAAACACGATAGGAATGATTCTACCCCCCCCCACCACCCCCCCCCCCGTTCTCAGTCCCGGACAGGGATAGGAGGGGAGAACTTGGAGAGAGCCTTTAGGAAGATTAGTAGCAATAGGAAGATGTATGTCTGAGTGTAAGAATGTCTGTAAGTGTTAATAGGAAATGTCAGAGTGTAGTCAAGTTCGCAAGTCTCACCACCGGGGTACGGCCAAAGCCGATCCCTAGTCGGGATCCTTCTCCAACGACTTCAGGCAGGCAGTCCGTTCGGTACGTCCACACGCCAACAACCACAGGAAAAGGCGCCTCTGGCTCCACGGCAGCCCCCACAGCGATGCACACGCGGCGGCGGTCACCTCCGTAGCAGCTGTGTCTGTTCAGAGACCGCGCCTGCCGGCTCCACTTCCGGCTCCACTTCCGGCTCCGCTTCCGGCTCCGGCCCCGCTGTGCCTCCTGGGAGTTGTAGTTTGTGGTCTTGTGCGCATGCGCCTGGTACTCACCAGTGCCGGGGAGCACATCACTAGGAAGGGCCAGCAAACGTCGCTGGCTTAAAGGCCATCAAGGAGTCCGTCTCTCACATCTCACCCCGTGGCTTTTATGACAGCGACTTGTTTCCTGTGTGATGTGTGTCTAGGTATGTGTTTGTATATATATGTACATGTACATCTGTACCCTATCAGGCTCTTGTCCAAAGTCTTACCTCCTTCCCTATTTAAGACATATATATAATTTCACATAATTCCACATATATATATTGGATATATATATCTATACACAATTATACATGTGACACTTTACGTGTGTTTCTGAGGGAACAATTCCCTATATGCGATACCACATATGCATATATATATATGAAATACACAAGAGAAAATACCACATAAATAGAAGACCTGTGGGTTATGACTATATATATATATATTGGTGCACCATTAGTACCTTATGTACATACAACAACCCCAAAGGGGAAACAGTTCTTGGAGACATGATGCTGTATAGTAGGAGGTGTTGTGCAAACCATGGGGTGATCAAGTCTATAGTATGCACAAGGTACCCCCTCCTCAAACCAGTGTCGGGTTGATCAGACCCTATTCTGGCTTGGGATATCTCCGGTTCTTTGGGTTGTTGGTGTAGCATATACACATTGCTATATATATAAGTACACAGATACATATTTACAATCAACCCTGAAACCCTGCCTCATTCAACATGAAGTATCCAATTTGTACTAATTTTGAGTTGTTTGTTATTCATGTCAGATGCAACCCACGTATTCAAGTTCACGGGTGTTTGTAGGATCATTTTGACTTTCCCAATGTTTGGCACGTGAACCATTACAGTCTGTCCTGGGTATAGAGAGATTTTCTTGTTGCAAGGTTTTCTTTGTGTCTCCTTTTCTTGAGTGGGTGATGTAGGAAAGAAAGCAGTTAGACGAGGACACCCGTTCACCCCCCATCTGTTATTTATGGTGGTGACTGCATATCACAACCTTTCATCCCACTTGGAGTCCTGTGGGCGGATAAGGCTTTTGATTAACCCGTTAGTACGTTCCACTATCCCATTTGCTTGGGGATAGTATGGCATATGAAATGTCCATTGGATGCCTTCACTTCTTGCCCACTGTTGTACCAGATGTGAGGTGAAGTGAGTGCCATTATCAGACTGGATATGTGTAGGTTTAGGTAATACCCCAAATACCCTTTCCAGGAAGCGGACCGTATTTTCACCATTTGCTTTAGAAACAGCTTCAGCACAAGTTAGACCTGATACCACTTCAACCATCACAATGATATACTGTTTGTTCCCTGATTTGTGGAAAGGACCAATGTAGTCCACCTGCCAAGCGGACCACAAGGACTTTCCTTCTTGAATATGCAGAGTGTCAGTTGTCAGGGGATGCTTCCCCAACCGGATCTTACACAGATCACATTCAGAAATGATTGTTTTACACTGTTCACGGGTAACAGGCCATCCCCTGGTTTGTGCCTCCTTATACAACTCAAAGATCCCTGAGTGACCCCTTTTACAATGAAGCCATTCAAGCAACCTCTCCCACTCCTGGTTTTCTTCAGCTGTTCTGATTTCCACTACATTGATTTTGGCCAGTTCATCAACATAGTTGTTCCACCTGCTAGCATCATTTTTCAGACTGGTCTGGTGAGCAGGAATCCACCCCCCATGAAAGTTAGGATTTTTCTTGGCAATTTTTAGGATCTGTTGCCATTTTTCTTTCTGCCACACTGGCACCCTGTTAATCTCCCAATTGTTCTGTTCCCAGAAAGTTATCCATTCCACACAGCCCTTGAAGACCGAAAAGGAATCTGTGTAGATGTACACAGCGTCCTTGGCGGCCTTTTCCCGTACAAACACATTGAGAACAGCATCCAGCTCCCCCACTTGTGCACTGCCCTTATCATGATTTATTATGCGTTCAGCCGTGGAAGGTTTGACTGCAGCAGATTTGAAAGACCAGGTTTTACCCTCTCTTCTGGCTGACGCGTCTGTGAACCAGGCATTAATCATTTCACTTTTGTATTCGGGGGCCTCCTTAATAGGACTGGGAGTTTTCATTGTTAACTCTTTTTCCTCCATGGATTCAATGTGTTCCTGGATTTTTAGCTGTTTGTCTGGGCCTTCCTCTAGCTTGAAAAGACCAGAGTAGCACTCAATCTGGCTATACCATTTCCTGATTGTCCCCTTTTGGGATATACCCTCTGGAGGGGCTTTCCCAGACAGCACATGATTAACTACTTTGAAAGGACCCTGTAGTATCACCTTTTGTTTTTTAACAATTTTACTGACCTCTTGTTAGTGCTGTGCACACTGTTAGCAATCCCTTCTCCAGTATGGAGTATCGTTTTTCTGAGTCCTTAAAAGATTGTGAATAGAAGCCAATGGGTCGTGTACTCCCACTAGGTCCCTTTTGCCAAAAGTGATATGATAAGGCACTAGCTGAGAATCCCCATTCTATTGTTATTGGATCCTCTGGGTGAAGAGGTCCCAGAGTCTGGAAAGTCTGTGCTTCCAGTATTAGCAGTTCAAGGGCCTCGTCATGAAATTTGTTCCATTCCCAGTGATGATTCTTTTTCAAGAGATCATAAAGAGGCCGTGCTATAACAGAGAAATCAGGGATATGTTTTCTCCAATACTGGAGGGTTCCCAGCAATTGTTGCAATTCTTTTTTATTAGCTGGTACCTTCATCTGAGTCAATTGGGACACAGTATCAGACGGAATATTCCAGGTTCCCCCTTTCCACCTTATTCCCAGGAATTTTACCTCTTGGGATGGTGGTCGCCTTTTCCCTTCAGGGATCTCTAGCTGAATATCAGTTAGATGCTTAATTATAGCATCATACACGACTTTCACTTCTCCCTCACTCTGGCCCCCTATCAGTATATCATCTATGTACTGATAAACTTTCACTTTGGAATTGTTTTTGATTTCTGGAATGTTTTCCAGTTCACACGCAAGTGCGTGATGGGCCAGTGTGGGTGAGTGTTTATATCCCTGTGGCAGCCTTGTGAACGTGTATTGGATCCCATCCCACGTGAAGGCAAAATACTTTTGGTCCTCAATATCAATAGGGACCTGGAAAAACATGTCCTTAATATCCAGTGCTGCCAGCACAGGATGTGCTGCTTCCTGGATTTCTAGCACCAGTTCAGCTATGTTTGGTACAGCTGCAGTGAGGCCTTCTGTATTGGCATTCAATTTTCTGTAGTCTAAAGTCAGTCTCCATTTACCATCTGGTTTCTTCACAGGCCAGACTGGGGCATTGTATGGTGAATGGCATGGCACAATTACACCTTTCCGTTTTAAGTCAGCTATTACCTCTCTGATACCATCCTTGGCAGCAACTGGAATAGAATATTGTTTTACTTTTGTTGTTTTGCTCTGTGGCAGACGTGGGGCACGTTGTAACAACTTTACTTCCAGTGTTGGTGTGCCAAATGTCCAGTAGCGACCTCGCTCGTCTCTCCAGGCCCGACCTGCCAAAACATCCAAACCTAACAAGTTAGGTACATCACCTACAATCATTTTAGTTCGGATCGGTTGGTCATCTCCTGGAAGATGCATGGTGACCATGGCTGTTTTCTGTAAAATAGAATTACCAAATGCTCCACTCACACAAACCGATTTTGCAGAGGTGGTAATGCCACAGTATCTTGCCTCCTCGGCTTTCAGTGTGGACATCTGGGCCCCTGTGTCTACAACAAAAGTAACAGGATAACGTTTTGGACCAACAGCACAAGTGAGTACCAGATCTCCATCCTTATTGTACACAAGTCTCAATATGTTTTGCCAGTCATTTGGGGGATTAGGACATTTCTGGATTAAGGGGTTTCTGGATTCCTGATTTATATGGGAGTCATGTTGACATTCTGTGTTAGGACTCTGTGTTTTACCCCTCCTCCGTCGCCTTTTTGATTTACCAGTAGTAGCAGGAGGAGGGAATTCTAGTTTCCCCAACTACTGGACCTTCCCTGTGCTTGAGCCCGAGTTCTAGACTGTGACTGGCCTCGGGCCCCAGTTTGTGATCTGGCTCGGGTTCGTGATTGTGATCTGCCTCGGGTTTGTCCCAGCACTTCACGGAAGAACTCAACCAGTTCCTTTAGCTCCTCATAAGGACGAGTCCTGGCTAGGAGCGATGCTGGCATTCCTGCCCGCCTGCCTTCCTCCTTAAGCCTAGCATAAGGCCCCTTGTTATCTTGTGTTGAGGAATGCTGTGTATCACAGATCTGTCTCCTGGGTGACCTCTGCTGTGATTTCTTCTGTCTATCTCTGTTTACCACATTCCAGTCACCCCGTGATCTGTCTTGCCTAGGAGAAGGGGGGTCTCGGGGTGGCTTGGCAGCAACTTCAGCATATGACAGCCGAACAGCTTTTTTGGGTGCAGGGGCAGAGGGCCTAGTAGGGCCCTGATATACCTGACAGTTCTTAGCACAAGTCATCAAAGTCCGGGCTAAGTCACCCCATGTCATCTGTACCCGTCTATATGCAACCTCCTCTTGAAACTGCATGGCTTTTGTTTGGAGCGCCCCAGAAAGTCCCCTTATCAACACATTCATCCTTTTTGCTTTAATCTTAAGGGTCATAGGACTTGCATGCTCTGCTTCCAGTTCACCATCATGGATCATCTGGAGCACAGCAGCCCTACGAACATTTTCCATAATATTATTAGGATTCCCTTGTAGGGCACTCGGTTCCCCTCTATCAACCGGGTCAGTATCACTTACACTCCAGGCTGCACGCTGGGTTAGGGACCATGGGTGTGTTGCATCTCCAGTTTGTAAGACAATCCCAGGTCCCCAATAGCCATCGGCCTCTCGTTCAGTTAATATAATATTGTCTCCACCTGTGAGGGACACTCTCATGACATATTCAGCTTCTGTTTCTGTTTCTAGTCTGCTATATTTCTCTCTAAGTTTACCCATTTCTATGGATGAATAGGGCTTTTCTGTATCTCCTTGTGTAGCCCCTGCTCTCTGGGTATAAGTGGTTACTCTAACGGGCCGGAGTGTTTTCTTTTCTTCCTGTTCCTCCTCTGCCTCTTCTGCATACTGAGCCCCAAGGTCAAATGTCGGGGCCCGCTGTACTTTCCTCGCCTTTTGCACCTCATCAGTGTGGGAGGACGGATCTGTGGAGATCCGCTCCTGCTGAGCGGCACATAACGCCATGATCATTGTTCCCTTTTCACTGGTAGTCATATCAGTCCTCTGTAAGACCTGGCTGATTGCCTGCTCCAAAGCACCGGCGTCCTCCTCCCCCCGAGGAGGATCAGGGGGTGTAGGACATGACCCCTGTTTGAGCCGTTCAATATTTTCCTGTAAAATCATAATCTCTGTCTGCAATCTTGTGATGTCTCGGTTTTTTGACCTAGCATCCCTCTCCATGTCATCCAATACCTTTGTATGCTCCTTCTGCATATCATGTAACTTCTTTTCATATACTGTCTGCATGTCAGTATGATCTTTCTTTAACTCCCTATATTTTCTTTCAGACTCCTGCTTATACTGCGTATGCTCCTGTAGCAACTTATCATATTCATCGTTCTGCTCCTCCTTTCGTCTTGCCCCTAGCTCCTTCTTTTTTGGCTGCTTTTGTCGCCATTCCTCAACCTCCTGCCTTAACAGCTTCAACTCCTCAACTTGCTGCTTTAAGAGCTCAAACTCCTCAACCTGCTGCTTTAACGACTTCAACTCCTCAACCTGCTGCTTTAACAGCTCCAACTCCTCAACTTGCTGCTTTAACAGCTCCAACTCCCTATGTACCGTCAACTCGGCATGCTCCTTCCATAAGTCTGCAACCTCCTGCCTCAACACCTCGTACTCCTGCTCCAGATCCTGCATCCGTGTATCGTCTACAGACTGTGGTGGCACATCTGCCCCTGCCAAACCTCCAGCATGCGATGACTGAGGAGGTGTGCATGACAGGAGCACGGAGTGCAGAGGACGTCCCGGACCTCTGGAATCCGATGGACTCACTGTGCCCCCCTCAGTGCTTTCCGGCACAACGCCAGCCGCCCCCTCGAGGTCAATTGAAAGGTCCCTGCCTTCGCCCTCCATGTTCTATGGAGTGAGCGCGTTCAGGGCTACAACAGACCCTCGTAAATCCTGCCGACTACGCCAAAATGTCGTGAACCGAGATAGGGAAAGCCGCGACCCACTGCCTTTCACAAAGGAATCGAGGGCTGTCACTCCCTGTTGCACTCACACACAACGCTCAAGAAGCAGTGGGTTTATTAAAGGCACCACGGTCTAGACAAGGTTATTTCTACAGAACAATAACGATACACATATATATAGGAATAAACAAACAAACAATACAAAACAAACACGATAGGAATGATTCTACCCCCTCCACCGCCCCCCCCCCCCCCCCCCCCGTTCTCAGTCCCGGACAGGGATAGGAGGGGAGAACTTGGAGAGAGCCTTTAGGAAGGTTAGTAGCAATAGGAAGATGTATGTCTGAGTGTAAGAATGTCTGTAAGTGTTAATAGGAAATGTCAGAGTGTAGTCAAGTTCGCAAGTCTCACCACCGGGGTACGGCCAAAGCCGATCCCTAGTCGGGATCCTTCTCCAACGACTTCAGGCAGGCAGTCCGTTCGGTACGTCCACACGCCAACAACCACAGGAACAGGCGCCTCTGGCTCCACGGCAGCCTCCACAGCGATGCACACTCGGCGGCGGTCACCTCCGTAGCAGCTGTGTCTGTTCAGAGACCGCGCCTGCCGGCTCCACTTCCGGCTCCGCTTCCGGCTCCGGCCCCGCTGTGCCTCCTGGGAGTTGTAGTTTGTGGTCTTGTGCGCATGCACCTGGTACTCACCAGTGCCGGGGAGCACGTCACTAGGAAGGGCCAGCAAACGTCGCTGGCTTAAAGGCCATCAAGGAGTCCGTCTCTCACAACCCCCTGTCTCACTACAAGTGGGACTGATGGTGTCTCAGGAGTGTAATGGAGAAAATATGAAAATGTTTTTTTTGTTGCATTGCCTCACTTAGATATTACGTGCTGCACTTCTCCATTGCACAGCTGGATGTCTGGAAAAGGGGACCCTGAAAAGCTTACTCTAAATAAGACTTAGAAGACAAAAATCCAGGGAAATGATAAGAAATCAATAAAGCAATGAGCAATTTACTGAAGACATACTAGGGTCTGTAACTCCTTGCCTCACAGCACTGAAGAACCACTCAAGAGACCACAAAGACCTGAAATCGAAAACTCATTTGTGTCCACTCACACTGCAAAGCATGAGCAAAAATTCTTTACAGGAGACAGAAAGATTGACTATGAGGACCACAGGATTAGCCTAACACCCAGCATTCCTGCCTTCTGGAGCAAAGCAAAGTTCTTCACCCTTATTTGCTCTTAAACAATATCTTCCAACTGTCCATCTACTCTACACCCAGAGACCGTGTAGGTCTGTCCAGCTGGTCACTAGTCTAACATTTTGGCTGTATTTTCACCTGGTGTATTGAAAATCTCCTCTGAGCACACCTTTCCCTGGTAACCAGTGTTTTCCCTGCTTTCTTTCCTCCTGCTCAAGAGAGTTTCCCACTTGCCTTTTCTTTGTGGCCATAGGTCTGGACGGCCCCAGGGAAGACCCCACCTTCATTGACATCCTAAAAAGTGGATGAAACTATGTCAAGTCTGTTAAAAAGAGTCATGTGTGGGAAAGGCTGTTGTCACTGAGCCTCTGTGCGTCCTCAGAGGCCACGACCAGCACATGGCAGCCAGTGGCCCAGCAGCCCCGAGTGCCATCGTGGCCACACAGTGTGAGCACTGGCTCTGGGTGAGTGCTGGGGGTGGCAGGGAGGGATCCACTGGAACCACTGTGGTGATGGGACCCCAGGGGAGATGGCAGGGAGGAATCCACTGGAACCACTGTGGTGATGGGACCCCAAGAGAGATGGCAGGGAGGAATCCCTTGGAACCACTGTGGTGATGGGACCCCAGGAGAGATGGCAGGGAGAGATCCCTTGGAACCACTGTGGTGATGGGACCCCAGGGGAGATGGCAGGGAGGAATCCCTTGGAACCACTGTGGTGATGGGACCCCAGGAGAGATGGCAGGGAGAGATCCCTTGGAACCACTGTGGTGATGGGACCCCAGGGGAGATGGCAGGGAGGAATCCACTGGAACCACTGTGGTGATGGGACCCCAGGAGAGATGGCAGGGAGAGATCCCTTGGAACCACTGTGGTGATGGGACCCCAGGGGAGATGGCAGGGAGGGATCCCTTGGAACCACTGTGGTGATGGGACCCCAGGAGAGATGGCAGGGAGAGATCCCTTGGAACCACTGTGGTGATGGGACCCCAGGAGAGATGGCAGGGAGGGATCCCTTGGAACCACTGTGGTGATGGGACCCCAGGAGAGATGGCAGGGACCTGGGTAGCTGGCAGTGACTGGGGAGCAAGGGGGACACAGTGGTGGCCCAGGAACCTGGCAATGACCTGGGGTACACGGAGTAACATGGCAAGGCCCTAAGGTACACAAGGTAACCTGGGAACATGGCAGGGCCATGAAGTACACTGGAGGGACATGGGGACACAGGATGGCCCTGAGGCATGTGGGGTCATCTGGGACCATGGTGAAGCCCTGTGACACATGCAGGACACAGCTCAGCCCTGAGGCACATGTGGCCATGGCAGGATCCTGAGGCACAGGAGGACACAGCAGGGCTGCGAGGCACATGGGGACACGGCTCGGCCCTGAGGTACCTGCGGGACACAGGAATGTGACTCAGCCCAGGGGCACACAGGGACATGGCGGGGTGCTGGAGGAGGCACACAGGGAGCAGCGGGACAGGGCAGGGCTCTGAGGTACCCGAGTGACACAGCAGCCTGGCTGAGGCACGTGGGGACAAGGGGACACGGGAGGGCCCTGAAGCACACAGAGGACACGGCAGGGCCCTGAGGCATACGGGACACGGCGGCACAGCCCTGAGGCACAGGGGGCCACGGCGGGGCACTGAGGCACACGGGGACACGGCGCTGGCCACAGGCCGCCCCGTCCGCACCCCGGCCCGCACAGCCGGGCCAGCCGCGGCTCCCGCCCTCCGCCCCGCGTTGCCATAGCGACGCCGACGGTTGCGCCCCGCCGCAGCGGCCAGTACCACCGCACCCGCCAGCCCCTTTCGCCGCCTCCCCGGAGAACTGTCGCTTTAAGAGCGCCGCGGCCGCGGCCGCCCCCGCCCTCGCCCGCCCGGCGGCCGGAAGGGGGCCGTGATGCAGCGCGCCCGCCCGCCCGCGCCCGCTGCTGCTCGGTCTCTCAGGTAAGCTCGGGGCTCGCTCGGCCCCACCCCGCCCGCTGCCACCACCGGGGGAGGTGCTGCCCGGGGCGGCCGCCCCGCCCCGTCGGGTGCCCGCGGTCCCGGCCGGTGCCCGCGATCCCGGCAGCAGCGCGGTGGGGCTGGGGGTGGCCACGGTTCCGTTCCGTGCTCGCCCGCCGCGGGCGCAGGTGCGGGAGGAGGTCGGGGCAGCTCCTGGGGAGCCGTTCTGTAAACCTCCGGTAAACCCCCCGGGGGTGATGGGCACCAGCGGCCGAGCGAGGAGGGCGCAGCGGGGTCCCTTGGCCCGGCTCCGGCGGCCCGGGGCAGCCCGCGGTGGGCAGGGGCCGTTCGGTGGAGGCGGGCTGGGTTGCCGAGTCTCCCGGGCACCCTGTGCTCGACTGCGCTCATCGCTGCCTGTTGCAGCGCTTGGGTTCACCCGCTTGTGTGTGCAAGAGCCCGTAAACTCGGTGAAACGCTGTTCGGGACAGTTCGGTGTCAGGTCAGGAACACGGAGCGATGGCGCTTTTTAATGAGCGCTGCCAACGGTGCTGTAACGGGGGTTACTGGCTTTGTTAGGCCTTTTGCCTGCCCTCGTCAGGAGCAGGCTCCTCCAGGGTGGTGCTGGGTCTTGCCTGCCCCCCCTTGCCCGTTCTGTCCCCCACTTTGCCCGCCGGCATCGCGGTCCCTGTGGCCAAGCACCGACACGGAGCAGGGGCCGCGGGCAGCTGCCAACGCACCGGCCCTTTTTGTTGTTGTTTTTTCTTTCCTGCAGCTGGATCCGCTTTCGGGCAGGTTCTTTGTGGCCCTACCAGCAGCTGCTGGGGTTGTGCGAGGGAGGAGCGAGTGGGCAGGAGGGGTAGCTGCGCTGCTGCGGTGTGTACAGCGGTGTTAGCTGCGCTCGGGTCCTGAGATCCGGCTTTTCCTCTCAAGCGGGAGAACTTTATGAAAGAGAGAGCTTTCGGTTTTTTTCTTAAGCAGAAGAACTTTTTTCTCAAGTTTTCCATCTGCGGGACAACTTTGCTTTTAAACTTTTATTTTGGCTTTTTCTGGTTGATACTCGGTATTTCATGTTTTTATTTCCTGGTTCCCTTCCTTTTTGTGCTGAGCGTGCTGGCTGTTTCTTTGGCTCATCTGGCTTCTAAATCTTCTTTAATTGAGGGGGGGGGGGGGGGGGGAGTGGAAAAAGATAAAATATGTGAATCTGTGATTATTTCATGTCAGCTTCTCTCGTGGGATCTTTTTAAGCCAAAGGGGAAGAGGAAAGGAAAGAAAAGAAAAAAGTGATAAAGTGGAGCTCAGTGTGCTTTGCTTTGTTGGAGGCAGGGAGGGAAGAATGTTACAAGGGAATTACAGAGATTTTATTTCACTTATGTATCTCCTCTTTTGAGGTTGAACAATAAACCAACATTTTGAGACATTTCAGTTTGAAATGCCCAGCTCTTTTTCTCTTCAGCTGACTCCATTAAAAAAAAAAAAAACAACAACAAAACAACAAACCAAGTTCTTTTAAAAAATGTAGCCGCAATTCTGTAGTTGTGGAGCCAGCAGTAGCAGGGTGTGTGGGCAGAGAGGCTGTGCTGCTCTTCCATCAGCCGTTTCTGCCTTCTCTCTGTGGACCATAAAATTAGAAAGGCTCCAGTGTCCTCTTAGTCTGATTGTCTGGGTAATGTGGGCTGTTGAAATCAAGAGCAGCTCTTTGGGAATTAGCCACCATGCCACCTGTGGCTCGCTCAACCTGTAGGTTTTGGCCTCTGGAGCATAATTGAGGAAAGTAATTGTGTTTTAAGAAGATTTAAATCTGTTACCCAGGTGTGTGCTTGTCCCCTGGGCAGGTCTCAGGGTGTGTGAACTTGCTTTTGCTGCTAGCAAGTGATCTGTGACCTTTTGATGGTTGTAGGCTACAGTTTGAAAGTTGCAGCACCATAAACTTCCAGGAGTTGTCCCTGGGAGACCCTGAGGCTCTCTGTCCTTTTCCTTCCCTGAGAGTTGTCCAGGTGACCTGCCTCCTCCCCCAAAGCTGGCTCCTTGCTGATCCCAGGAGCTTTCATCCTTTTCATTCAATTTACTGTCCACAAAGACTGTATTTGTTGCATCTTGCCTGAATTTGGTTTTTGTGCACAGTGACAAGTCTGGTCATGTAGAGCACAGGTCTGTGGTGAGGGAGGGAGAGCCAAGAACAACTACAACAGGGTATAATTGAGAACTGTCAACTTTGCAGCAAAGGAGGATGTTCAAACATGTGGCTCTCTGCTGAGGTTTGAGGTAGCTCTTTGGGTAACACTAAGTGGAGATTTGGATTTTCAGTTCTAAATAGTAATTGAAGAGAAAGTGGCTGAAAGTCTCCTGATTGTCCAGATACTGGGGAGTTCTCTTGGCTGGAGTCCGAAGGTGAAATGGCAGCAGGACCCAGTGATCTTTCTCTAGAGATGCTACTTGATGCAGTTCTGCACCATCTGATGTGGTTGCTGTTGTCCTGAAGATGTCTTAGGGGGACTTCAAAATGGTTGAAATGTTCAAAGAACCAGTGTCTTGGAGTGCTCTGCATGTTCTGTGTGTCCTGCCCTTCCTTTCAAGGTGGCTTTTTTCCTGGGGAGTTTGGCAGCAGTGGGGCTCTGTGCCCTGGAGGAACCAGCAGTGTCCCATGAGAAGACTTTTGGGTAGCAGAGTAACAGCCTGGAGTCCTGCTGAAGGGGACCAGCACAGAGGGCAGCGTGCCCACCTGAGTGATGTGCTTGGGAAACAGTGCAGCTGTGTTCTGAACCTTTCCCCATGGCACGCCAGATCCACTGGGATGGATGCTCTGGGCTGGGCTGAGGCAGCATGGCACAGTTGGAGGCATGGGAGAGGCCTGGGCATCTGGGAGGAGGGAGTAATTTGGGAAAGAGGCAAGATCTGACAGGGAGCGGATGCCCACTGCAGTGGTAAACACAGACAGAATAGCTGCTGCTGCCCGGCACGCCCTGGCTGGGTCAGCTTGAGGCAGTTTTTCTATGAGCCCATCGATGAAATTCACCATTTCATTCCCCAAACGTCCTGCCATCCCCTTGGGCTGTTTGTATCTGATGGTGTTTGCCAGGCATTGCCTGAGCTGCTCTTAAACTGCAGCTGTTTTTGCAGGTTCCCAGTTACTGCACAGTTGTTCTTACTGTGTTTATTTTAGTGGTTATAAACTGATTTTTAAAAAGGAGTTGGAACTTGAGCCGGAAAAATCTCCTTTTTCTTCTTCCCCTTCATGATTTGGTGGAGAAGCTGCACCATAGGAGGTAGCAGCTGAGCCCTTCACTACTGCTCCCCCCTTTATGCTTTGTATTTTCTGAGATGTGGTTTCCCAGGGATCCGGGGGTGCTTGTCCTGTACCTTGATTTTAGTAGCTGACGTGTTTGGGTGGGGGGTGTCTGCTCTTAATATTGTAAAATTAGGAATTTGGCTACGGAGTAAAAAGCTTGAAGGAGACTCTTTTCTCGTAACAGTTTGTTTAGCCTGAATGTTTGCAGTCAAACAGAGCTGTGTGTTTCTTTTTTAAAGAAGCAGAGAGCAAAATGCTTCTTTAGGGCAATATTTCAAATTCCTGTGAGGTTCAGAGTTACATTTGGAGCTGGAAGGTGCCACTGTTGACCAAAACAGTTTCACCATGACTGTCATCCTGCATTGTACAAAGTCCCTCACGGTGATTCTCATAGTGGCTTCAAAAACTATGAGTTGAGGTGTCTGTACTGTTTTTTAAAAGTACTAAATAGATTTAGTGAAGAGACAAATTGAGGGAAAACCCAGTGCCATTGACTTGATCCTCTGCTCTCATGGTAATAAATGTGTGTTGCCTGTCCTCTCTGATCTTTGCTTCCTTCTGTTTGTTTCATAAGAGTTACTTTTGCAAGCTGAACTGAAAATAGGTGCTGGAAGTGGTGAATAATCACTTCACTTGGAATAATCCAGGGCTGGGAAGAGCCAAGAGTTCAGTCCTGCTGATGTCTTTTGTTAGAGACAGGCTCGCTACCCTCCCCGGCCCCTGTGTGCTGTGCTGAGCAGAGATTTCTATGCAAGAATTCTAAGGAAAGTTTTTCAAAGTACTTGAATGACCAACTAGGGGCAGCTGAGAAAGGGTTGCCTGGGAGATGCTGTTGAGAGCAGCCAATGCATGGTGTGATGGCTGAAGAAAGGCAGGATTGTGGTCAGATTTTCTCTTCCTCCCCTTCGGGGTGCAAGAGTAGTGGTCCTTCTGAAAGCTCAGGAGATTAAGATGTGACATGAGTTTGTGGACACAGAAGTTAATGCTGCTTGTTCTACTCACCACAGTGCTCCTCAAGGAACGAGGTGCAGCTGGCCCTGCACAGACCAGCTGAGAGTGTAATGTGGGAATCAAAGGCCATGCTTCATTTCCTACCCTCTTTGCAGTGTTTGTGCTTCCCCAAGGTTTCACCAGGAAGGAAAGGATGTTTCCATGTAGGGACATAGTGCAGGGAGGAGCAACGATCTTCTGGATGCCCCTGCAGCATCACCAGAAATTTAGGTAAAATTTGGGTACATCACTTCAAGCAATCTCAGGGTAAAGCTGCCTTTCCAGGGAGCCTGTTGTTTGTTCCCTTACTCCTCTTCAGAGCTCCCACTGCACTGGTTGCCCCTCTCTTTGGGTACGTGTCTAGTGTCCAAGTGATAATTTGGGAAATGTTGAAATACACATCCAGAGATGAAGAAAATACTCTCTTACACATCCAGGTCACCACCGCTGCATGTTTCATGGATTGCTTTTCCAGATGCTGCTCAACTCACAGCTCTGAGTTTTTTTCTTGCAGTCTTCCAGCGCCTGCTTAAAATGAGTTTGCACAGAGATGCGAGTGCTCTCAGGCTGTGGAGACTGAAAATGTGATGCTCCAGTTAGGTGTTGGCAAACTGTCCTGCTGTCTGGAGTTGTGTGGGAGGAGAAACGGTTTCTTGGTTGTGTGACCCCAATGGGAAGAAGAGCAGCTGGGGTTTAACAAAGTGGTTAAAATTATATAGGCCCCCAAATTCTCCAGAGACATCTCTCCATTCCTAGAAGCTTCCTTTAACAAGCTGATTTCTCAGGCTGATTGCTTGCAGATGAGATCATGCAGTGTGTTTTGCAGGGAAAGAATCTGAACTCAAGACTGGTGAGCCAGAAAGTTTTAACACACAAGTCACATGCCCGGTGTCCTCATGGCACATACAAAACACTAGAGACTCTGAAAGCATCCATCTTCAGGGCAGCTTTGTGCTCCAGGAAGAGCTTTCTGAATGTAAAGAATACCAAGGGATGCTCTCAAGTCCTGTCGCTTGGACAGCAACAGGAGATAGCAAGGAAGTATTTCATCTTCCCTTAGCTCTGTTTCTCTCTTTAGTGTGTGTGGTGTTGGGATAAGCCCAAGTGAGGGAAGGCTCTCATCTGCCTTAATTCCACAGACGTTTTTCTGCTGGCTTCAATAAAGGAATTTATGTAGAATTGATGGTATTTTTTTCTGTTAACGCATGAGAGCGTACTGAGTGGGGAAGAATTGAGGCTAATGTTCTGCTGCAGAGGAGAGATCCCACCAATCTCTGGTCCCTCTCAAAAGGGACACTGTTTCTCTTGATGGCAACTGACTTAAGGTGTCCTTAATAGAAAGGCCTCTTCTTCCAAAATAATTGCAGTAATTGTTTAAGAATGTTGAAGATTAAGTAAAGCTGTTCTGAGGTGATGTTGAGGGGTGTTCCCAGCATAGGGGAGCAACTGAAGTTTTGTTGCCAGTGGCTTTAAAGTACAACCTGTTCTGACAGCAAAGTGGAAAGGCACCTTGCTGATGCCAGGGCCTCTTTGTGCCTAAAATGATTCCTTCTTCTGAATCAAGGCAGCAATAAGTATGCAAAAATAGACTTGGGGTGGGAAGAGTTTTACTGATATTGATTATGGAAACAGGAGCTACTTGTTCCCAAAATAAAACGACTGGGCAGGGGAAATCTCAGATCCTAAACCTGAAATCTACTGATGTTTTACGTGACTTGAAGAAGGGATGTATAAAGCAAGATGCATTAGAACTTCCTACCACATGGATGGTGTTCTGCCTGGAGAGGAGTCTCATTCTGTGGATCACTCCCATGAGCTTTCTGAAGCAAATAGTTGAAAGTAAATCTTGCAGGTGAGCACAGACTTGGAGGTATTTTTTTCCCCCTATCACTTATGCATGTCTGCTCCATGGGAGTTGCTCAGAAGCTCCTTCCAATGTAAAACTTCACACAGGTGTTTTATAGAGGTGGAAAGTCAAACACATGGAAGTGGAAAACACCTATATGCAGGCTCGTCAAACTACATGAGAATCATAGAATGGTTTGGGTTGGAAGGGACCTTAAAGATCATCTAGTCCCAACCCCCCTGCATGGGCAGGGACACCTCCCACCAGACCAGGTTGCTCCAAGCCCCATCCAACCTGCCCTTCAACACTTCCAGGGATGGGGCAGCCACAACCTCCCTGGGCAACCTGAGCCAGGGTCTCACCACCCTCACACTGAAGAATTTCTTCCTAATGTCTCACCTAAATCTCCCCTCTTCCAGCTTAAAACCATTACCCCTTGTCCTATCACTACACCCCCTGGTAAAAAGTCCCTCATCCTTGTGAGTGTGTAGGACAATGCAAGTTAAAATATCTACTTTCTCTGTTGTATTATTTTATTCCCTAGATAAAATAGTTGTGAACCTAAGTTGTTTTGGTTCCATGCCCATAACTCACAGGCTAATAACCCCAGGATCCTTCTTTTAATGAAAAGGACAGGTACAACACTTGTTGCTCTGATGGATTGCTGTGAGGTTGTGTATTTTTCAAGCAGTGTGTACACATGGGAGGTGTGATGATCTGTACCCTGAAGAGTGCTGCTCAAATCTTGTTTTGTCTGTGAAGCGTCAAGAATGGAGCTGTTCAAGCACCAGCCCACTCAGAACTAATGCTTGCAGAATGCACGAGCAAGGAATTAAACTGAGTGGAGTTGTTAGAAAATTTGGATTTGGGGCCTGTCCACTCCTCATGCAGCAGCTCTCTGGGTGTTTGCTTGGAAGGGCTCCCAGCATGGATGATGCTCTCCTGACCTGATTTGACTTTCCTCCCTCGATGCTCGGGTACTGTGCCCAAATCTGTCTGCAGAGCTCTGCACTGCAGAGCTCTGGTGCCTGATGAACCTGAAACAAGTCAGCTCCTGTCAGGAGATGGTGGGGAGAGGATCGGCACATACGTGCCACGGGGGATGGAGGAGAGGGCGAGAGGACAAGAAGGACAGACAAACACAGCAAACGGTTGTGTTTCTTCCCCAGAACTGTTGTACGTCCTGAATCTGCCAGCTGCAATTCGGAGGCCAGAAGAATAGGGCGGGGTATTTTCTTCCAACCAGATGCATTTATGCAGTAAAAATGAAGTTCGTTCAGTTTCTCTGGGAATAGCATTTAAGGTGTAAAAAAGTCCCACCCATCAATAACGAAGAGCTGCTGAAGAACAGGCAGAGGCAGAGCCTGCAAGGCACGCTGCATTTGCAGCTCTTTTTCCTTGAAGGCTGAGAATGGGGCCTGGTTTGGTTGCACGTATCATTTGGTAGTGGTATCAGCCATTCCTGTTGCCTTCCTATGGAGAGCTAACTAGCCAGCATCAGGTTTTGTTGTCCATCTCCGTTACTGCGATGTTATTTCACTTGTGCTCATTTGTTTCTTCTTGTCAAAAAGTGAAAAAAAGAAAACAACACCCAAACCTGTAGCTGGAGTACTGGTATTCTCCAATATGAAAATGTCAGCCTGTAATGAGTGCTTTTCACTAAGCTCAGGGCTCTTTCTACTGTTCCTGACAAGCTGTCATGTCTTCATGCTGGGTAACGTGATCTTCCAGGCATGTTTATTTCTGCCTCTATTGTGGAGCTGAGCTGGAGGTGCTTGTGAGAACATGAGCAGTGAGCCTCCAAGGCTGTGTTACTGACTGGGATGAGGTGTTGGCCATGTGCACTATGATTCAGCTGCTAAGAGAACAAACCAGACTTAGCAGAGCTGGCCACGCAGTGAGCTCCCTCGCTGTTTCCCTGGACAAGGGTCCCAATGCTGTAAATTAATCTCAAGGACTTTGTTTTTAAGTGCATATGTTTTGCATTTGTCTGGATGGTGATGGATATTATTCAAATAATCCAACTTCCCAAGGTGTCCTTCCTCTTTCCATCCGTTTGACACCATCCATCTACATACTTACCTAGCAGCAATCTTTCTTTTGTGTGTGTTTTGGGATGAACTGGATGGGGTTCCACCCTTAGAAAAGGAGCTTTGCTGGCTGGTGCCATATGCAGAGAGATACCATGGGTCAATCCTGGCAGCACCATGGGCAGGCAGCTGGGAGGAGCAGCAGCACTGATGGCAGTTTCTCTGGTGGCCATTGACCATCTTTCATCTCTGCCTGCTGCTGCTGCTTCTTCCCCATCACCTTCCAGGCTGATCACCTCATGTACACACAAGAAGGGACATCTCTGCGCCAGGACACCAGTACAGCCCTGTGTCATCTGCCTATCTGTGCAGAGATGTCCTGGCAGAGAGATGTCCTGGTGGACATACGGCAGCGGAGGGTTGTCCTAGACCCTGTAGACATGCTGCCTTCTTCCTGAGGACTGAACCCACCAGCCATTAGACATGGTTCAGGCTCTGCTGCAGCATTTTTTGGCCTCATCCCAGCACTGGAAGGACACCAAATAGCAGCAGTGCTTCTGAGGTCTCCCTGGAGTAAAGACTTATAGTGGTAAATGATTTTTCTAGTTGCTTCCAATGTCTTGAGAGCTATTGGCTGTCTTGCTTTTAACCTGTATTCTTGGAGTTATTGCAAGCTCATGTGTTTGAATCCATAGCTGAGGTTAAATGCCAAAAAGAAATCTCTCATGGCGGGTGTTAATTTGTTCAAGGACAGTCTGACGCAGTGAACTGACCCTGTTTGAGACCCGTGCAATCCATCAAGGCATGGATACTGGTACTCCAGTATCCCTGCCAGTACAGAATTAGCTCTGATTGTCTCAGTGTCGACATATCTGTTAACCAAGCTTTTAATATAATCTAGAAAGATCTCTTAGGAGAAACTTGATGCGAGTCTTTCATAAAACTGTTGGCAATAGTTACTCTGCCTCTTCTCAATTCATTGTCACAGAATGATGGAAATATTGGTTGGAAAGGACATTGGGAGGTCTTCAGCCTGACCTCCTGCCTGAAGTGGAACTACCTCCAGCATCTGATCACCTTAGCCATGGCTTTCTCTGGCCAAGTCTTGAAAATGTCCAAGGATGGAGTAATGTACCGTGCTTTTGTTCAGTCTTGCTTGAGAGCTCTACCTAGTGAACCACCTTATAGTGTGGGTTAGTCATTTAAGTTTTAATTATCTCACCCTGCAGGTTTAAAAACATTTAAGTGGACTTTTGGACGTTCAAGTGTCCTAGTAGGGCTAATAATGTCATGGAATCCTGTCTTTTCTGTGTTAATATGGGAAATCTGAGTGGACCCTAGTGCTGTTTCTGCAGGAAAAGGCAGGGATCCTGTTAGATGGTTTCCATATGCTTGCAACATGGCATTACAGGTGAAGCAGCGCTTGTAGGACATGTCCTGTTGTTGGAATGAGCACAGGGCTGTTTCCCCTCAGTGTTATTCGTGGTGTTTGCCCAGATATTAATTAGCTGGGCCTGTCAGGATGTGCAGGATGAGCACTGCGCGCATCCCTTGCCCTCAGGCCGGTGTGGGGTCAGGAGCTGGCCAGTTGTGTGCCCAGGCTGAGCCCACGCATGCACAAGGTGTGCAGCTGCCTTTTATTTGTCCTCCACAGCCCCTGGCAGGGGGAGGAGAGGGTTTTCCCCTGAGTCTGCTGTGTTTATTTCAGAAAAAATACCAGGTCATAAGATGAGCGTGCCAGTTGGAGGGCACATCTAAGTCGCCCACCATGTTCCTGAGCGTTGAGGGCAGCAGAACAGCTCTCTACAGCTGAGAAGTAAAGTTGCCTTCAGAAATGCCACAAGCTTCTGGACGCAGTAGGTGTCCATGAATGGCACGTAGTCAGGCCAGGCCAGAGGCTTGCTGCTGCGTCTGGGCTGGGCTGGATTTCTTCAGACAAATGGCAGATTGCAACACCCTTGTGCTTCCTTAGGCCAGGAGGCCTTGCTTGGAAGGAAAAAGGCTGGGATGCACGGAGCTGCTGAGGAGGTAGAAGCTTCCCTAGCCAAGGCCTTGTTGCTAGACTCAAATCTGGCCACATCCCAGGACTCGGTGTCCCCTCAGTGTCATGGGGACATTCAGGAATGGTGTGTGTGTGCTTCACTGGCACTGAAAATGAGCTCCTGGGGGTGGTTGTGGCACGTGGCTTGGCATAGTCTTCTGCTCTGTGCTTAGCTGGGGTTTTGGATGGGCCTGGTGGTGTGGAGTGAGCAGCATTGTCCTCGGGCAGGTTATGACCTCCCACTCGTGCTGTGCAGAGGGGCCCTTTGGTATCTTGCCCATCTGAACTGTGTACCTGAGAACATGCCCTTGCCTTTGTTTCTGTAGCAGAGCCAGCAAAAAGGGCTGGGAGCGTGGCCTCTGCAGCCTGCTGGTTATTTGAAGGTGACAGTCCTTGCTGAGGAATCACAGAAATGTGGTAACTACTGTTGTCAGCTGCTCTCTGCATGCTAGCTTGGGCCAAAAGTGCAGAGGTCAGGTTTGGGGTTGTATGGTCAGAGGGTCTTGGAGCAACAGCTGTACAGGGCTTCAGGGATGTCAGCTGAGGCTGGCCTTGCCTGACAGCTCTTGCTTTCCCACCAGTCTTTCATGCATCGCTTATTTTTGCAGGGGTCTTTGCCCATCACAGGTGGAGGAGCTGTCATGGTGGTTCAGTTGGTTCAAAGTCCCTTGCTGGGGAAAGCAAATGGCTGGTGCTGAGTCTCTCCATTCCCATGTGCTGCTCCTCCTTGCTGGAGCTTATAGCCAGTGCTTGTGGTTTGCTTTGGCTTTCGGCTCATATGTCTGTGGAATAAAGTCTCCAGTGAAGGAAGCTGATTAGGTTTTCTCTGAGCTGGGTTTGGAATTAGTACTCAGACATTGGTCTTTTCAGGTCCCAATAGCATTTAGTTTTTTGAGGTGGCACATGCCCAAAGCAGATACAGTTCTGGGAGAGAGGAACAGGCTTGGAGAAGTATCACCACAGCTGAGATAGCAGGGCTTGTCCCCAGCACAGTCCTGGGCCCTGTGGAGCTCTGCTTGTCAGAGCTCTCCTTACACCACCTTGCTTGCTCCAGACTCTTTACAGGGATGGAGAGCAGGAGTAGCTGGCCTGCTGCAGTGGTGGAGGAGGAACATTTGGAGGACAATACTCAGGATGTTATTACTACCTAGTGCTTTGGGAAGGTCAGCTTTGAAAGAGGCTTTGTGCCTGCTGAATACATCGACTGCTTCTCGGGGTTAGGTGTCAGAAGCCCAGAGCAGAGGCTCACTAGTGCATGGGAGTGCAGCCCTTCCGTGGAGTGGCAGTGATTCTCATCTGCAGTGCTTGCTGTTGCAGGACACCAAAGGGTACTTGGCTCGTCGTGCAGACAAGAGCAAGGCAGAGAGGCTGGAGACATCCTGCTTGGGCTGGTCCCAGTGTCCAGGGAGAGGGAGGGGGATGTCTGTTTGCAGATCGTGGTTCCCTGCCCCTTTCTCGCAGTTGCGTCAGCAGAGATGGCCAGGGAGATGTTTACAAGTGTGTCCTTGCTGAGCACTGCTCTGTGCCAGCAGTTTACTTGTCTGGATGATGTGTTCACTGGGGCTTTGTCATTACAGCTAAAGTTGAATTGATCTCACTCCACTTGTTCTGACCTCGGGGTAGAAGTTCTGCTGTCCTTTTCTCTACTCTCATCCCTGTTTTTGAGGCAGCCTAAGCTGGGAACAGTGTTGTTGAAAAGACAGGTCAAATGGGAGGCTGCTGCTGTTTGGATCTTTTATGGTAGTATCAAAGCTCTGAGTGGGTTTTTGGGGGGGCTGGGGAGGAATTGTTATTCCTCCATTGCCATCTCCCCAGCCATTCTCATCCCTGGGTGAGGGTCCTGTGGTGGCAAAGTCGTGCTGAAGCCTCCTCTGCTCCCTGGACACTCTGCCTGAGTGCCCAGAAACAAGCAGCCTGGCTCAGCTGTAGAACTTGATCTGTTGAGGGCATGAGGATGTATCTATCCCATGGCTGGACTGAGGCTGTGCTTGTTGCAGTGATTTAGAAAGTCACCAAAAAGTGACAAGACCCTGTACTGCTCTGATGTTTGCTCCTGTGAGGACACTTGTCATCTCTCTTCAGTGCAGGAAAGGCATCCTCAGCATGGGGTGGAAGGTGACCCATTGTCCTGCTTCCCTCTTTTCCTTTGCAGTAGAAGGATGATCCCAGCAGATGTGACTGCTGGGGAGGGTGGGAGTGGGAGTGAACGTGCTCTCACACGATGGGTGAGGACAGAAGTGGGCTATAGAGTGTAAACAAAGTACTTCTACAGCTGGCTTCTGTGTTGCATCAAAAGTTCCTGGGAGGATGAAGGTGGAAGCTGTCTCCTGCAGCCTCTCACTGGAAGAATGAAAAAGCTTGGACATGGACAGGTCCAGCCTCCTCAGTGGGACTGTCCCATGCTCTTCAACTCCATTGTCCCTGCTCAGCTGGAGACTGCTCAGGTGAGGTCCTGGTCCTGTCTGAGGCAGTGGTGCTTACTGGGGTCACCAGGCCCTGCTGTGGCCTCCTCAGATGAAGGCACATAGAGATTCTGCCACAGCTGAGGGGGTGACTGGAAGGTGAGGAGCATAAGGACCATGGAGCAGAGCCACTGTAGGAGGATGGCAGGATCCCTGAGCAGCCTGTTGTGCTGCTGCTACAGGACAGGCCTTGCAGAACAAGCTTTTAGGTGGTGTTCTTATTAGTGTTTTCCTCATTCCTGCCTAGGTATCTATGCCTATATGGCTGTTGGTAACTGTGACTGCGCGCTGGCCACAAGTCACAGGTCTGGTTTATGTCACTCTTGACATTGATTTTCACAACGTGATTATGTCACTTTTCTTCTGTGAGAACTTTGTGCTCAGGACAGAGGTGGGGTCTGTTCAGATGTTCAAGGCTGTCAGTCTGTCTTTAGCTGTTTGTCTAGGTGTCTCCACCTTAGCATCAACATGCTCGTTGGTGTTGGTTCATTTATTCTGATCACACAGAGCCTCTGGGACAGCAAACGGCAACTTTCTGATTTCAGTGTGAACAGCTCACCAGTTCACCACCCACAAATGCCAAGCTTCTGCTTTGCTGCTTAGGATAGCAAGTTATTTTTAAGCACTAGAAGAAAAAAAACTCCTTTTAAGCCCATTGAAACACATTCAAAGCATTATTTTCTATTTTGTGAGACCACTTCTTATCTCTACTTAGAATGCTTTTGAAATACTTTTGGGATTCACAATACTGTATAGATGCCTTAAAAACAGCCAAGTTATCCTGCATCAGGATAAACAAACTTTTGTGTCTAAATTTACAGATGGAAGTTAGTATCTGCTAATGGGTCTCCATTAATTGGTCTGATCTTTTCCAAAGCCCAACACAATCTGCTGGAGTCACTATAAAAATACCAGCCCTGGCCTGAGCCGTTTGGAAACCTGCTCATGCTGCAGAAAGCTCTTCTGTGCAAAACCAAAACAGGGTCTGTTGATGTTATTTCTAGTCCTTTGAGAAGATGACTTACTGGTCACATGTCCTGCTATGAGGTCATTAGGAAGTCTCTCATAGACGATTTGAGAACCAATGATGCTATTGCAGAAATATGCTCCCTCGGCGATGTGAGATGCAAAAACTCTCTGAAGAACTTGAGTTTGTAATAGCTCGGAGTGGGATCTGTTGTTGTGCATATTTAAGCTCATTCCAGTGAAGAAAAAAAAAAGGGCTGTTTTCTGCTTTGCTTTATCCCTAGATTGATGAGTGAATGTATACCATGGGATCAAGTTACATTTCAGGGGGCATCCAGCAGAGAGCCAGCTTCTGTGTTGAAGGCAACAGTGAGTCTAACTGCAAGATCAGCAGTTTTCTAGCTGGGCTTTGTGCCTCCACAGCACCATCCTTTCCCAGGGAGAGGAGCTCCTTGGATCTGAGTTGGGCCATTGCTCTTCCCAGTGCCACAGGGGAATGGGGAACTTTCTCTAGACTCTTGGTGTTGCTTCTGTGTTTTGCATCTGCTTTGATGCTTTTACTGATGTCTCTCCTGGACTCCCTGTTTCTGGATGTCCAGAGGTACCTCTGCTACAAACTGCCCTGTGTCCTCCAAAGGGGATTGTTTTGGTGCTGGTTTACCCCAGGGACCTTGATCCAGCTTGGTTGCTGTGCACCATTATTGACAGGGCAGGCATCCTTATTTTGGCAGGAGATTGCCTTGGAAGTGTGTTATCTGAATCAGTAATGCCCTCTTGGAGTAGGACTTCCCAGGCAGGAACAGGTCTTGTGTCTTTTCTCCTCCACCCTACTGCTGGTCATGTGTTTCTGTCCAAACCATATATGAGCCTTAGAGATTGTCCCATCCCTCTGAGCTGATTAACACACTCAAAGATGGAAAAATTACCCAAGAAGGAAGAAGTAAATAGTTTTCTGTTCTCAATACAGAGGTGGATTGTGTGGCTGAGATGGGCTAAGGAGCCAGGGAGGAAGATGAGAGCAAGGCAGCATCTGACTGCACAAATGACCATGTCTTAAACCAAGTCCTAGCTGGAAAATATGGCTGTGGGCACAGTGTTGTTCATGTCTGCTTCCTTTTTTTTCTTTTGAATGCCCAAAATACCTGCTACTTCTGTTGATGCTTTGCTGTGATTGCTGCTTGAAGCCAGGAGTGGCAATGGGAGTCTTTGAAGAATGGGCTGAATTGCTGCTGTCCCCTCTTCTCAGCCTCCTGCAGTGGAGTCCTTGTGAGTGTCACTCCTGTACCCACTTCCCACCCCAGCCCTGCTGGCCCCAGGAGGATGGTTCCCCATGCCAGGGTGTCCAGGTGGGACATGGCAGTGCTTCCCTTTCTGAGCAGCTTCTTTGCCAGAGGCAGTGCAGCACCTGTGTTTCCCAGTGGGGTAGTCAGCAAAGAGCTTGTGGTCTTTAGTCTTCTGCTGTTGCTCCTTGCTGCTGGTTCTGTAACTGGGGCTTTATACCGGTGACCCCAGATGATGTTCCTCTCAAACCCCTGTGGCCTTGTCACTGGGGTGAGGGTGGCCCCAGCCTGCTGCAGGCTGCCACACTCCAGGGCTCTCCAAAGGCTGCTCTGCAGCAGATGGTGCTGGAGGTGGAAGGGCTTTGGAATGGCAGTTTTGCAGCCCTGTGACTGTGGCCTGTGGTGGTCCCTTACAGGCTTGTGTGGGTGGTCTCCTCAGGATGCCCAGAGCTTGCTGGCCCCTGTGGCCATGTCAGAGCCTCCTGTGGCTCCATCTGTTGTGGTCCTGCTTGTCCTGCCACCATGGAGCCTACGCAGTGAGGTTCCCACTGTCACCCTTGGTAATTATCTCCCCCCAAGTGCCATGTCCTGGTATTGAGTTCTGCATTTTCCCTCTATTTCTATATTTTTAAGTGAAAAGGAAATGACTGGTGTCACACAGCTGTCTGACAGCTGCAGCAGTGAACTTCTCTCCTGTGGGACCCCAGCCCGAGGGGAGCGAACGGGTGAGCTGTTGCCATGAGCATGCTTTGAGCCCCACTTCTGCTCTCTCCCTCATCCCAAAAAGACTTTGGAAGTCCAAATGACTGCTCTGCTCTTTGGTTGTAATAAATCCCATCGGTTGCCTGGAATTGCTTAATAAATGACTAGATCTGTCTTTGCTTTTTACCTTTCCCCCACGGACAGCACAGGCTGGGGAGGAATGAACGCCAGGAGGTGGTGTGGCCGTGCCCTTGCCGGGATTGTTCCGGCAGCCGCGGTCAACGAGAAGGTGCAAGGGGGCTCTGCGGTGCCGTGCCGGGGCCTGGCTTGCCCCTGGGACTACACGGGCCCTGCTTCCTGAGCAGGAGAGCTGCTTTATGTTGTGGTTTTACTAAATGAATTCAAAGCTTGGCCTTCCTCCAGGCGAAGTCTGGGCCAAGTGCCAGCGGAGCAGCCCCTAGGGAGAGCACTGGAGCAAGGAGGGGCCAACAGCAGGGAAGAGCGGAGGAATCCAAGAAGGCAAATTTGCCTAGAAAACAGCTCTGTTTCCATCTGCTCGGTCAGGAGTTGCTATAGGAACTGGGATGATAGAGGCAGGGCCATCTCCTGGGCCTGTCTGTGTCTGCAGAGGGAGGGAGGAGGGAGGAGTTACTCAAGTTTGAACATATCATGTGTGCTGGTGGAAAGTTGCAAGGAATGTCGAAACTACAGCCTGGCTCAACCTATGGAGATCAAAAGAGACATGGCAATTGTTCTCCGTGCTCAGCAGGCCCTGGGCAAGGCAGGTAGGGTCCTTCTAGCTTAACTCTGCTCTCAGCTTGCCATCAGCTCTTCCCCCCGTGGGTTTCTGTTGTTGGATAAAGCACAAACGCCCTTGGAGCCTTGTCGGAAGTGGAGGGGGGTTTGTAGAGGTGGCAGTACCGGGAGGTGAAGGCTTTTCTTCCTGGGCTGGTAGGAAGATAGTGGCTCTTTGTGCCCTATTTTTCCTCCTGTGGCTGTGAGAGGGTTGACAAATCACGGGTATTCCCGTAGTGCTGCTTGCCCGGGGCCCCTGGGACCCGCCGGAGCTTTTGTCGGGCAGAAATGTGAAGCTGGCTGGCGTTGTTCTCCCGGGCAGAAGGGATTTCTGGGGCTGCGGCTCTCCGGGAAAGCCCATGGTGTCTGAGTGCTGTGTCAGTCGTGCTTGCCTGAAATGTTTCAGGGCTTAGGCTGAGTCAGATATGCAAAAACTAGAGCTGGCAGTGAGTGGTTTGTGGACACTGGGAAAGTGGAGGGGACGATGTTCTCCTGCCCCCCAAGCTCCAGCAGCTCCAGCCCCGTGCGAGTTCCGTGGCCGTGCATCGCCTGCGTTTGCTCCCCTCTGCTCCAGAGGAGAGGCAGAGCTCCCTGTCCCCTCCTGATGCACCTCCTGCAATTTTTATCACTGTCAAACTTTCTCAGACTCACGTTTAGCCTAAAACACAGGAATATGACTATGCAGGAAGCTGCTCCCGAGAATCCTTGTTAGCCTTAACTTATGGGGCTGCCCAGTAGCAGCCCTTCCAGAGAAAAGCTGATTCTATCCCCAGTAAACTCATTTTTTCAGGGGCTGAGAACTTTCCAAAATAGCCATGTTTCTACCAGGGTCGCTCATTGCTCAGGTGTTTATTGAATAGGTTTGGCTGAAGTTTCATCTGCCCTTTTTGTGTCACAGAGGATAATCGCTGCTAAAAAAAACCCCAAAAAACAGAAAGGTGGGTAGTGTTGTTTCTCTTCTTGAGAAGCTGCACAATAAGCTGCCAAAAACTGAAACACGATCTCTGTAGAGAGCTTTGGAGCTTGCCAAACTGGATTAGATCACGGCCCACCTACTCAGGCACCCATCTTATCTCTGGCAGTGGCTGCTTGGCACATGGCACACCAAATCCCAAGAGCTTGGATGCAGACAAATGTGGAATAACCTGCCTGTGTAGGAGAGAACTTTCTGGTCACATTAATTACTGGCTTGCTTATGCCTGCCTGGATGAAAATTTCTACCCAGTGTGTTCTTTCTTTTACTCTGCTAATGGAATCGCAGATGTTCTTATTATGTAGATCCACTTCCAATCTTTTATTGAATTACTCCCACATTGCTCTGTGGCAATATGTCCCAGAGGCTTAATGTGCATGGTATGCTGAGAAATTTAATTTCCTCAGTTTTAATTTGTTGTTTTTTAATTTCAGTCCATTTTCAATATGGAAAAGAGGTAAATGGGATCCTTTTTTTTGGTCTAGGTGTAACTATTTTACTTTTTCCACACCCCCCCCCCCCCCCCATTTCTCCTGTTTCTCTCCTGTTTGCCTCAAACAGTCCCAGGATTTTTCCTACAGCTACCTGCCTTCTGTGTAATTGCTAAACCTTATTACATCTCTGTGGGCTCCTGTTTTCTGGTCTGGAAATTTTCTGGAGAAAATTGGATCAGAATTGACCATTCTAGCTTTCCATAGCTGTGAAATGCTGCTAGAGCTTTTTCAGTGTTCTTGTCTTCTCCTTTGTTTGTAAGCAAAGGGTTTGGTTTGATCTCTTGAAATACATTGGGGTAAGGAAAGGTCTTCTCTGTAGTCATGCTGGGTATTTTGCTGGAACATTTAGTTAATGGGAATTTCATCTCTGTCTGTGAGAAGTTAAATTTTGCCTTGTGGAGTTGTACTAGTAAATAGTATACCCAGCAGAAGATGGACAGACCCGCCTGGAAATCCCCACTGGAGTTTCCAGGCTTGATGCAACAGTTTCAGCTGATCTGTAGGTGTTGTCACTCACTGCTCCCATCTTTGCCAGGCACTTTTATAAATTAAACTTTAAAACCAGTTTGTGTCATAATCAAAGTTTGCTTCAGCAGAATATAACAGTTCTGTGTGCCCAGACTTTTCTTTGTGGGTTGAATGCACTGATGCTTCTTCTGCTCAGCCCCTGAAGAGGTGGTACCTGCTGGGGGGACAGTCAGCCTTGTCCCCTCTGGCTCAGGCCAGAGTGCCCTGGCAGGGCAGGAACACTTTGCACTTGCTGCTGTTTGGTGTTTGAAGTAATTTTGATCTGTGAATGCAGTAAGTAATGCTAATTTTTGCCTCTTTCTGATACTGGAAAAGCTGCTTCAAGTTTGGTGTCTTTTTGTAGATGTACGGTGTGGCTTTTCATATTTATAAACATCTTTTTTTGTAAGATTGCAGCAGAGCCAGTAGTGCTGCAGGAGCTAAGGTCTGGCTGCCAGTGACAGGTGCACTGAATTTTTATTTTATGAATATGAAGAGACATTTTACAAAACTCATTAAAAGTAGCTTTTGGTAGTCTCAACATTTCTGTGGTGGTTTGATGGAAACTAGACGGCCAACTAAATTAGTGGATGTTCCAAAATAGTGGTTCTGGTTTGATTTTCACTGAACCATCTCTTGGAGTTTGGCTTCCACCCTTGCAAAATCCAGCAGCTTCTCAGCTTGGTGCTGGGTACTACGTGCTGCTCTATGCGACTTTGTTTGCTTCCCTTCTGGTTTTGCAAAGAGTCTGTCCCAGTAATCATGGTTTTTATCTTTTAAAAGAATCAACTAGGAGCAATTTGCAAATAAAAGTTGTAGATAAGTAGCAGTTACTGTAAAAGAAGTATTTGGGAAGGTAGACAACTTAAAAGGAAAGCTAAAGATAACTGGAGAAGCGTAGCAAATATATCTCAGGACAGTGAGAAGTATTTTAATACCTGTATAGCAAAATAAATGTAATCAATGGTGTTTATATTGTTGGGAGAGGTGAAAGAAAAGCACCCAGTTGTTAATAATAATGCTGAGAAGTAAAACCTCTCCTGTCCTTGGGGAGAAGCTGGACAATATACTGTCCTTTATGAGGATATAGAAATACCTTCTGCACTGGTAAAGAGAGAGGGTGTTAAACACAAGATACCATTTTAAAGTCTTTGAAACTGGAACAAGATTGGAACCTGTTTGTTGAGAACAAATTGGCAAAGCAGCTTCCTGAACCCTGGCTGCTGCTGTGTAATAAATCTGGGAAGACTGAAGGAGTTCCAGAAGTTTGGGAAAACATGTTATAGCAATGTTTTAAAGTAGAGTGGGAGCAGGTAACCAGCAGGCAGTGGGGACTAACCTCCCTCCAGAGCCAGATCTGGGGAAGCTGGTGCATTAGTAGATCAATGTCAAATTAAAGAAAGAACATGCTCAGTGATCCATGTGCTCTGATGGAAAGCAGATCACATCTGAAAAGTCTTCAGGTTGTGGTTTTTAATGAGGTTGCTGGACCAGTTGCCAAAAGTAACTGTCTTGACATCATGTACCTGGATCCCAACAAAGTTCCCCTGCCCTTGACCAGACCCTACAGCTCCCAGGAGGCAGAAGGGACTCTGCTTTGGGGGCAGGAGCCTGTTGGGTCCCTGGGGCAGCTCCTGGGCAGAGCAGCGAAGGCAGGTCCCCCTTGTCTGATCTCCGGAATGTCCTTCATCCTCTGCTAGGGTGCCTCACCACTGTTGGTAGCTGTTGGGCTCTGAGCCCAACACCCTTCTGAGTAGTTTTGGTGGTACCTGGTCTGTATTTGCTGTTGGTGTAAACAGCCCTGCTCTGTTCTGTGCCAAGGTGGCACTGTCTCAGTTTCCATTTCACCCATCAGTACTATGTTGAATCAGTTGATTTACAAGTGCCACCTGATACCCCTCAAAAATAGTTACCAGTGGGAATGTGATCCATGCAGTGCTTAAACAGAGGGCTATGGAGTAGTGCTCCAGTCATGCTCTGGTGTCAGTGTGGGACTAACTCAGATATTCCCTGGTTAGCCCATGAAGAAGCTGGTGGGAGTCATAGCAAAACCCAGCCAGAGCTGCCCCACTGCCTGGATGGGCCTTGGTTGCACAAGTGCTGACTTGGGAGAAAACATTAAGTAACTTAATCCTGAAATTTGGCTTCACGGAGAAGGCTGATGGAGCCAGAGTGATTTAGTCAGGACAAGAGAGGGCTTTGAGATACCCAAGAGCAGTTTATCAAGAAGACAGAAGCAGGCCCTTTACTGAGGTGTGTGGCAGGAGGGCTGACAGTGATCATCGACTGAAATGACAGGAGCTTCTGCCTTGGCATAAGGAGGGGGGAAGTTTTCCCTCTGCAGTCAAGCAGTGGAAGAGGTTGTCCAGAGGGGAATCTCCATCCTTGGAGGTTTTTAGTACCCAACTGGACAAAGTCCTGCACAGGCTGCTTCAAAATTGGTGCTAACCCTGCTTTGAGCAGGAGGTGGGATTAGATGCTCTCCTGAGGATCTCCTCCAGCCTGAATAATTCTGTGGCTCGGTAACCTGATCTCCCTCTGAATGCGAGTTTGAGTACAGTTAAGTAAAAGGTTATGGGGGAGCCCCTTGAGAACAGGGAGGGAGGAAGGTGGTTTAGATTGAGTGCTCTTAATACTCCATCTGTCATCTGTGTGGTTAACATGTCAGATATATGGTTGCTATGTGAGACTCTCGCAGTGGAAGGTTGTAGGTCTTGAGAGGACGATTGCTAACTTGTAGTTGATACGTTTTAAGGGTAGTTTTAAAAAAAGAAAAGCAAGTAACCTCCTATAAAAAAGCTGGAGAGAGATGCCAGTGTAAAGAATAGAGTGAAAATGACAATGTACCAGGTGCTTTCTGGTGCCTGTTCTGTGTGTGAAGGAAGCTCTGGCAAGGGACAGTGATCACTGCTGCTTGGGCAGGGAGAAGGGAGATAATCAGAGCTTTGAGTTTGGGTACATCTTCTCCTGCCACTTCGGCCCTCCCTGCATCACCTGTCATACAGAAATAGCAGGGCTGGAGCCTGGAGGCTGCTCCTCAGCTGAGAGGACCTGTCTTCTGGAGGGCTTGCTGGAACGCTGTGAGACTCCCCCTGCCCCTGCTGGTGGGTTTAGGTTTCGGGTTCCTGGGGGACGGTGTGTGTTCATGTCCTGTGTAAAGTCACAACATGCCTGGCGGGCCTGCCTGAGTCCTGGGAAGTACCTCCAGGTTCCTCAGTTGAGATAAGCACAGACAATCCTTGCCCTGGGGGTCGGTGGGAAAGGGTAGCTACGTTTTTCGATTAGCTGAGCTAAGAACCACCTCTTGTTAGTACAACGAATTGCGTTTCCTTGTCTTTGGCTTTGCCTTTCTAATGGTTTCTAATTTGGGCCTTGTTACTTTGATGGATTAAATTACATTTGTTCAAGTATCCCTAAGTTGGGTTTTGTGCCACACGTGCTCTGTGCAGCTTCACAAACCAAGGACACCCCATTCCTGTGGGACTGGCCAATGGGAAAATGCTGGAGGATTTGTGGGTCCCCAACTCCTCTGCATAAACACCCCCATCTCTGTCCAGGCTATAGGTAGGGCACTCCTTCAAGCTTGGGTCCGTGGGCTGAACCTTCTCCCAGTGTTAAATGGCTGTGTCATGGGTGACTGCAATGCTGGTCTTCTCCTAAAATCTAGCAAGAGTGAGGTTTCACTTTTTTCATAATAGCCCTATTAGATGTTTGGCTATGATGTAGAAAACGAGATTCAAACCCCTCTCAGCCTCAGGGCAGTCCTATCAGGACATCATTTTGTGGTGTCACTGTTCCCTCCCTACATCCCCCACCACATTCCTAACATTGCCATGGCTTTGTGCTTTTCCTGGCCATCTGTGTTGGTGCCCATATCAAAGAAGCCCTGTTGCAACTCATGCTTCATGCCAGGATCTTGCTGGACTTGCCAAGCTCCCCTGTTGCTGTCTGATGTGTTGATTTTTGATGTCACTGGTTGCACTTGGTTTGCCCAGGTGACACCCATGTGTCATGCACAGGCCTCTCCTTGTGCTACCTGGTTGACTGAACCTGGGGTTGGCTGTGGAGACCACTCTCCAAGTTCACCTAAGGGAAAACTTGTTGCTACCTGCTCGCAGGGCTCCTGCACATATGCATGGCTGTCCTGGTACTGGTCCCATCCACTGGGGTGGCCGTCTCCCCAGGCCAGGAGCCCTGCTCTGCCTTTTCCAATCTTGTGGCAGTTTTCCTTAGAAGATACCACCTTTCCATAAGATTGTTGTCCCAGCGCGCCCTTAGCATGTGCTATTCAAGTTGCAAAGGTGGAATCATTGTTAATGATAAATAAGGATGTAGAGAAAAGAGATGACTGGGGCATAAAAGCCGTCTTAAAAAAGCAGAATTGATACCAGCAGTGAGAAGTATTTGAATTGCAAACTAAGCAAAACATTTGAAGAGGTGATCAGAATCCTTTCTGATAAGCATTTTCAGCAGCAAATTCTGTTTGGCCCAAACTGGAGCTGCATGGGCAGGAAGTGTGAGCTCCAGAGGAAGACTGCTGGGTTTGGGGTGTCTCAGATGAATTCTGAGGCAAAGAGAAATGTTCCACTATCATACTGAAGCCAGAAGAATGGAAATCACACTTTCCAGCCTCTATTTCTTCAGGCTCCGGATATTGTCCCAATTAGTAGCTGTGCTGTTTCCTCTTTGAATTCCTTTAGGAATGCTGGAAGATACTGTCCAGTCCTCTTGATGGTTCCTGAACCTCTTCTGAGGACACTAGGGTTGAGGATAGATTCTCTTGTAATGTGCACAGAGTGCAGCTCTGAGTCTTGATGATGACTCTGGAGTTTCTTAGCGTGGTGCTGGGCATCTGTAACGGGATTCCTGCAGCAGACCCTGATGTCCTGCTCCGAGGTAATGATCTGCGAAGGAACCAGTTAAAACAAATGCCTGTTTCAGTTGGGATCTAGAGAGGCTTGCAAACATGCCAGACCTCTGTAATGGATCTCTGGAGGGAGAACAGTACCTGGAAGGGCTCCAAGTCCCACCTTCTTCATGCACATCACTGAAGAATAGCTCCTTCCTGCACCCACTGTGCTGTTGCTCTCAGGCCCCAGGCAGGGCTGGGGACATGGCTGGGCCACAGTGAGCTGCTGCTCTGGGGAGAGATGGCTTGGCTTGTTACACATGGTCTCTGCTGGGTATGTTGGGAAAAACTGCCCTCTTTTGCGTTTCTTTGTGAGTTTTTCAGCAAGTATATGTTTTTTTTCCACTCTCACAATGATCGTAACAGGATTTTATTCTCCTGCAGCCAGCTGTTAGCAATTAGCAACTTGATCCATTCAGTCCCGAGAACAGAGTTTAACACTTTCTTGCCTCTCTGAGGATGTTGCTAATCCTGTTTTTGCTGGTTTCGGCTTGTGCTGCAGTTTTGGCACTTTATGTGTGGGCAGGGCAGGAAGAAAGGCATGAGTACAGCAAGGAAGGCTAATGCAGTTGAAAGAGCTACAAAGGGAAGTATGGAGTTGACTACCCAGAGAAAAATCATTAGGAGGATACTTCCAAGCAGTTTGTACAGAGGCCTGTATTTAGTAGCATATTCCAGTGTGTTCTAGCACTGAAGTGTGCAGTTTGGGAATCCAATCTACAAGTAGCTGAGATACAGACTCAGCAGAAGTCAACATTAGTAGATCTTCAAACAGCAGGTTCCAGAAGTATGAGCTCCTGAGCTGAGGCTCCTCTCAGTTATAAGATGGGAGTGAAAAACACTCCTGGTGTCCTTGATCAAGAGGAGATGAGAAATGACACTGTTTGCTCCCTGTGTGCAGCACCTCTCCTGGGACTCCCAGACGTGCATTTTGGTGGCCCAGGTCTGGGAACCAAGTGTAGTGGGAAGAGCAAACCCAGCTCAGCTTGAAGCCAGGAGCTGGGTCCCTGTGTAAGGCTGAACTGCTGGACATAGTTCATCACTGCCACGTACAAAGATGAGAACTTGTCTCATCAAGCTGTGGCCACCTGGGTGTGATGAGGCCAGCCCAGGCCAACCATTCAGCTTCCCTTTATCATCAGTGGAGACAGACACGTTCCAAGAGGATTCATCCTGAACGCTGTTTAGGCAAGGGCCAAATTGAAAGCCAGGTCTGGGGGCACAGGTGAGCTCTAGAGCCAGCTCTGAAGGTTTCCTTTCCTCTCCTGGAGGCCAGGCTGGCCTCTATGACCCCACATTCCAGTTCTGGCTTGCAGTTCTCCCAAGCCACACTGTTTCTGTTTGACCTGCTGAGCTCCACGTACCCATCAAGTACGCTGGGAAGCCTCCAGTTCACAGGGTGCTGCCTGCAGCCCACAGGACAGGGTAGGACAGACCTGAGCCACCCCAACCCAGACCTTTCCTCTAATGCTTGTTGCTGGCTCGGTGGTGGGAGCTGACATGGTGCTTGGACACTTCTGTGTTACTTCCCTTGTCCACCCTCCACCCCGTTCCTTCTCCCTTCCTATTATCTTTGACATTCTGATCGCTGCATTCGAGTGGTTAAATGATGTCACTGGCTCGGTGGCAATACAATAGGGGTGAGTTGGACCATGGGGTGAGCTTTGCATAAAGCAAATAGGTGCTTAAATTGTGGTGTTTGGTTTGTGCCTGGTCAAATGAGAGAATGTTGTTGCTTATGTTACACATCACTGTTAGATGGCTGGTGGCCGTTGTCACAGCTTTGCTTGCACGTCATTTTGAGAGGATGACAAGCTTAGCACAACTACTCTTTTGTCAGAAGACAAAATCCTTATGCTTAGACTCACTACTTCTCACTCAGAGTGCTGGCTGATCCAGGCTGGGGTGTGGGATCTGTGCTGATGACAGTGCTGCTTCGTCCCTGTGCTCCCCTGCAGGCACCTGCCTCCCTACTGGTGGTCCTTCTTTGCTGGACTTCTGGATCAATTGGGAAGCCAAGGCATCTGAAGGCTCACAGAGGTGTCTGGGGTTGCTCTCATTTCTCTTTTGCTTCAGCAGCAGACTCTGGTCCTCACCAAGCCATGTGTGGTTGCTCCTGCAGTGCTTTCTGGCCACCCTTTCCCTTAACCCTGCCCATGTTGCAGAGGGAACTCCCATGTTGCTTGGGTGGGTGCTGGCCTGCGTCTTGACAGCTGCCTGTTTGCCAGGCTCAGTTTCTAGACTCTGAAGGGGATGATGAGGACACAGAAGATGTGTGTGCTCATCCTCTGCCATCTGAGGGCTCCCATAACAGCTGGCAGCTTTTAACCTCTGGCTGAGAATTCACTTGGATGATGTTTCTAAGCTGCTGTTCTTCTGTGAGGGTCTCTTCAGCTACTTGCAAGTCTGTTCTGTGGCTGGTCCAGATCTTCTCCAGCCCAGGCTACACCCACATAGTGCTGCTGATCTGGGCAAACAGCTGGGCCACAGTTGGTACCCCACACACCACCAAACAACTCTCTGCCATGTTTCCCATCCCCTCCCTCAGGAATGTGGCTAAAGTTGGAGCCTAAATGTTCCTGACACTCTTGCTTCTCAGGTCCTGTGGGAGGGCAGTCTCCTCTAGTGCTGAATCCTCCACAGTTCCCTTTGAGAGTCCTGCTTTGGGACCCTCTGGGCCACCCTAGCAAACCACCTGCATAGATTAGCATCCACCTGGTCTTTCTTCCAGCTCTACTGCAAAAATGTCTTTACAAAATCTCCCTCCACAAGGCTACAATAGTCTCTGCTCCATGGTACTTAGTCTGTCATGGGATGGTGGGAATTGGTGTGTTTCCATCAGAGATCACCCCCCCTCTGTTTCAGGGGGGGAAAGACAACCTTGAGTGCACACACAGCTTGAGAGTCCGTGGTCCAAACCTCTTTTCTGATGGCCAGACCCTCCTGCTGAGATGTGGGCTGTCTTTTCTCTCCAATGCTTTGCTTTTGCATGCTCACCACCCAAGATGCTGCAAAATCACAGAACCTTGTGGTCACCCTCCTCCCAGCCCTGGCCAGGGTGCTCACAGGGAGCACAAGAGGTGGCTGAAGCAGGAGGGGGCCTGGCAATTTTTAGGTCTTTTTCGGGTTTGCTTGTGTTGTCTCCTGGCTGGGCACAGCACCGGGCACACCCACCCATCAGTAGTTTCTCCTCCTGCACGAGTGTTTGGCTCGTTTCCCAAGAAGGCCCTTAGTTGTTTTTCAGGCTCAGAGCCATCTTTTCTGATGGAATCCAGGAGGGACAATGGCCAGTAGCAAATCCTTAGGAAAGAGAATAAAAACAGGGCAAGCCTCAGTGATTCTAACCCTGATTTAGCTTCTGGGCGTCTAGCAATCCGCAGCTGGGGGATTTCCTGAGCCAAAGGTTTTACCTTTGGATTTAAGAAGCCGTGGTGTGTCTTTCTGTTGTGAATAAAACCGATTGTTTTGGTATCCACGGCAACTCAGGGCTGTGACCTGTGCAGTTTAATTATGTGGGGTGGAAAAAATACAGCCTTTTGTTACAGATCTCTGAGCTAATGGCATCTGATGCTCTGTCGTTCTCACACGCCTGTATGCACTGGCACAGTGATGGTCTCTTTCTTTATCCTCTCTCCTTTCCTAACGAATCCTAACATTCAGTTTTGCCTTTTTTACTACCACTCTGAGGACTCTTGAGCAAACACCCTCTGGTCATGGCAACTTTTCGTTTATTGATTGGTTCTGTTTTCTTTTTGCCTGATGTTTCAATAGGAGCCTCTAAGCTGCCTTCTGCAGAGCTGTCTTCCAGGATGGGAGCCTCCCGAGGCTCTTCCCAGTGAATGTGGACACAAAGAATTCACATAACTCTGCTGATATGACCTGGTGTTCCTCTAGGTGTTATCATGGCTTTCCAGTGAAGTTGCCAGCATTTAAGCCTTTTGCTATTTTCCTTGTTTCCAAACAGGAAATTAAGTGTGCTCGCATGGTGAGTGCACATGCTCTTTTGGCAGCAATGTGGTCATGCAGGGAGAGATTATTTTCACCCTGTTTTAGACATTTATCTTCAGGTTGTGTGACAAGACCCAGAGAGCCCACTTGGCTACTTAGAGTAGACAGCTGGTGCAGGGAGAAGTGTGCATTGGGTGGATAAGCCCTGCTTGGGGAGCCTGGTTGGACTGTTCAGGTTCCTTCTAGATGCAGCTTCAATGCTTGTTAATATAATAGGGAAAGTGAAGAGTCGATGGGGGAGGGATCGCTTTGCACTTGACTTGTTTAAGAGCAGTGAAGAAAGTATGTCTGCATAGTAGTCATGGCAACTGAGCTCCTACAAGCTGAATTGTGTTAATACCTTTAGAGATGGTATAGGCAGTCAGGCAATCATAAATTCTTTACTGATCAGGTGGTGAGTCAGAGCAGGGCTGAGTACTCAAGACACTCGAAGGCATGGAAGGTTGCCCAACCCATCATGAGGCAATGGCAATATAGCAAGTCTGCAGCACGGAGAAGTCCTGTCTCTGGAGGACTCTCACCTTCTCTCTTTGCTTTGTCTTTCAGAAATGTAGATGGCAGCTGCTGTCTTTGAAGGACTCCCACCCATCTGACCCTGCGCAGCGCCTCCGATTGCTACCATGATCTTCTGCATGCTGCTGTTGGCCTCACTGCCTGAGCCATCTGGTGCTGAAGTCAACCCTGGTAGGGAGCTGCCAGGCTGGGAGAGGACTTTATCTCCCACCTTTCCTATGTTTGTTTTCTGCCTTTCTTTGCCCCCTCATGGTGAATACATATAAATGTAATGAATGCATGTAAACTTAATCAGTTGTGTCATCCCTGAATGTCCTCCTCTGGACTGAGTTGGCCAGTCCTACTTGACAGCTGTACTGGAGTGAAACACTTCTCCTGACAGTCCCAGGAAGGCTCAGGCATGTGGATATACTCCTTTTGCTGCCCACCCAGAGGGTCTGTGGTCTCAGCAGGCCCCTCTGGAGCTCTGATTATCTCTTCATCAGTTTGACCATGTGGCCTGCAGAGCCAACCTGGCTCTAGGCTGGCTCAGAGATACTGTGCTCACTGTGGAAAGCAAATTACCAGTTAGCAAAGCATAAGCCACAGTTCTCCAGCCATTAAGAGGTTCTGGAGAGAGGGGTGTGGAAGGAAAGGTGGAAAACCCTGGCTCAAACCAGGACATTGGCACAAATGCAGGGTGGAAATAGGGATATGAGCCTATGAGTCCCTGTGGAGAGCATGACATCTTATCCTACAGCATTTGGCAAGTTGTAGTCATGATGGAGATGAATAAGGTAATGGTCTGCAATATACTGCAAAAATCCCTGTAATGAGGTGGTTTGAGCTGGAGACAGTCTGTGAAATAAATGAGTCTGATGCTTTTCCAGCTTGGCTGAAGGTGTGATGAAGGCAGCATTGCTACCCTCACTCAGGGCTTTTGTTTTCTCTGCTGGGTCTGGCTCTGCTTTTTGGAGCCCTCTGACTGTGTCTGGCTCTGCCCCTGCTCTGTGGATCTTTGCAGAGGGTTGAGAGGGTGCTGCAACCAGCCAGAAGTGAAGTGATGCCCCTGGGGGGGGAGCTCAGAAGGCACTCCTGTGCTCCCTGTTACCCAGCCATACACCTCCCAGCACATCCCACTATGAACTGGGGTTGCCATCTGGTTCTGATGATTAAAAACTAGAAGAAGAAGGGGGAAGGTCACATGCAGATCCCTTGTGGTGGCACGCCAGAAGGTGCAGGAATAGCTTCTTCACCACCAGGTCCTGGGAGGTGGGGTGGCTCTGAGCTGTGGTCCCACCCTCCTGCCATCATCTTTTTCCACCAAGAAATATCTCAGGTAGTTATTTGGCCGGCAGTTGGTTGTTCTGTATGGTGGTAACAACAAGGTGGGTTTCATGCCTCTGTTGTTTCTTGTAGCTTCTGATCCTGGTGAACAGCTTTATCCAGGTTTGGTGGCAGTCCAGAGATACAGAAGTGAGGAAGAGACCCAAGGCTGTGCCCTTGGTGAGGGACAGGCAGGCAGGACTGCAGGCCTGGCAGCAGGCAGCGTAGCACTGAGGGTGCCAGCCAACACACATGCCACTCCAGAGTGACTGGAGCATCTGCTGGCACTTGCCTGTGTCACTGCAGACAGGGGAGGAGCTGGGGCTGTTGTGGTGGGGCTGCTGAGAGCTCAGAGGACAAAGGCCAAAAATCTATAGGATCCCAATAACTTGTTTTTTTAATCTGCTGTTGATGTCAGTCTGACAAAAATATCTTGTCTGTTTTGGATCCTGAGCCTTAATGAATACATTAAGAGTTTGAGTTTTCTGAAACATCTCTAATACTCCAAGATGTGTCAAAAATCTTGTGTAGGGGGGAGAGCTTGGCCAGCTTGGATTTCTAAAGTACATCTGCACTGTCTTTGGATGGAGTTTGTAGAGCTCTGTGGCTTGAGCCAGTTGTGTTTGTGCTCCCTGGAGGCACCAAGTGTGAGAGTCTTCTCATGCCTGCTCCACTTGAGGCTGGGGGCAGGGAACAGAGCAGGATGGGGCAGTGTGGATGGTCAAATGTAAGCTGCAACCAGCAGTGACAGGACAGAGCAGATGTTTCCATAAGCTGGTCTAGTAATCTGTAATAGAAGCTGTTTAACTTCTCACTTGTTACTGGACCAGTGAAAATAATAGTTGTCCCTGTTTGAATGCAAGTCAAGCATCCAGTTTATTCTAGAAGAAGAAGAAAAAACTTTAACAAATGCTTCCTTTCTCATAATTAATGATAAGTAATTTTTCATTGTAAAATAGGTCCATGCAACCAGGAGCACTGGTATGTTCCATGTTCTTAAAATGTTTCTTTGTAAAGTTTTGCCTTGCCTGGACTCTGCTGAACGATTCTGGCTGGGAGTGTATTTCATTCCTTACAATTTCAGTTTATGGTAATTATGAGGCATTTAATCCTTTTATTTGCATCCTCTATCTTATTATTACCATGTTTATAGCCTTTTAATGAAAGCTGTCTGGTGGTTGGGTACTGAAGTGGTGCTGATCTTTTGGCTTGCCTCTGTTCCCATGCTCAGCTATCTGCCGTTACCCTCTGGGAATGCACGAGGGGACGATCCGAGATGAGGACATCACTGCCTCCAGCCAGTGGTATGACTCCACAGGACCCCAGTATGCACGGTAGGTTAATCCCTGGCAAAAAATACAACCCTTTTTTTTTTTCTTCTAGAAATCCAATATGTGACTGAGGAAGAAGTTCCCTTAAAGAAACCTTCAAGAACTTGTTCACTGCTTCCATATTACATCTAACTCGTGAGCAGTGAAAGACCTAGAGGCAGTGGTCACGGTCACAAGCTGTAACACAGGGAATTCTGATCCAATATTAAGAAAACTAAATCCTTCCCCATGAAAATGAAGTCATGGACAGGTACCCAGAGAGGTGGTGGTGTCTCAATATCTGGAGGTTTTCAGGACTTGGTTGTACAAGGCCTTCAGCACCACACTGTAGGTTTGGAGTTTGCCTTGCTGTGAGCAGGAGATTAGACTAGAGGCTTCCAGAGGTTCCTTCCAACCCTCATCTTCCTCTAGTCTGTGAATAAATCTAGATGATTTGTGACTTACAGGTCAGCTAGGGGCAGTGCTCCTGGGATTCTTGTTGAGTGCTTTAAACTAAATCATAGGAAGTCATTTATGAGGATGAACTTTTCAACAGCATCCTGTGGAGGAAATGGGCTGTGTCCACTTGGTCTCAAAAACCTGGAAACTGCAGACTTAAGGAATTGTTAGAAAGCAGATAAAGGATTTTTCTTTCAATATCAAGCAGTACTGTAGCCTTTCTCATGAGCCTGGCTTTTCATTTTTTTCTAATTGCATTTCTCTCAAAGCTACTAACTGATGATTTGCAAAATACTTACAAATGTAAGTTTCTTCAGTGTTGCTTGTGGTGATACCAAACATTCCTACGGTTTTGGTGCAAGTCAGGTATGAATTTCAGGTTAACTATGATACTTAGATTTTTATGATGAATTTGTGCAGTCCAGAATCATAAAATTCTGCTAGTGCTTGATTTTTTTTTTCCTTTGGTAAAGCAAAGATGCAAAGTGTTGTGTGCATTTAATGGAGTTTGAACAAGCCTGGGGGTCTGAAAACTGGGAGACTTATTTTTTGGACCAAGGTATGTCTTGTCTCCAGTTCTGCAAATACTTCAGGCATCACTTACCATCTGCTACCATCATCTCTTTGCCAGAGCAGCTGCATGTCCACAGGGTGAAGACCTGAAGGCACCTTCTAGCTGACTTCATTTTGTTAGAGGACATAGTTGTCCTGTGCAGATGTCTGTCTGTCATTTCACAGTCACTCTTCCTTCCTTTCTTACAACTTCTTTTAGAAAGTCTTGTACGAACAGCTGAGCAACCTGAGGCAAAAATCTTCTCCAGCCTGTGCCTTGACCTCCAGTGTCTCCTTCTAGGTGCTGCCTTCTTTGATGCATGAGGGTTGGCACTCATGGATCCCATCAGTTAGAGACAGAATAGCTGTCCAAAAGACAGAGGCACTCAGCTGCTCGTTAAGAAACCCCTGTTGCTAAGAAGTCCACATGGTCTTTTTGTGCCTACATACATTTTTCAATTTTAAACCTCTCCCCACCTTGTGGCTTGCAGAGCTGAGCCTCCAAAAGCCTAGATGAGGCTGTGCTTCCTTTCGTGGCTCCACCTGCTGATTGCTACAACACTCTGCTTGATCTTAAAGGATAGAAGCCTTAATCTCTGCAGCTGGTGCCACAATGCTCAGCTTTGAAGCAGAGACCTTAACATACACCTGAGGGAAAGGTGAAAGATGGGTTGAGACAGCCCAGAATAATTTGTAGGTGGGCAGAGCTTTTATTTCTAAAGTGTATTTTTAAGATAGCTCCTCTTTGTGCTCGTTAGAGCTGTTGGAGGTGGTCAAGCAGAGGTTCAAGCCTTTCTGTGGGGGTTTAGGAGAAGTAAGTGTGTACTTAACAGAAAGGTGCTAAAAAGCATGCAGTGTGCAATTACCTACCCACATAGCATAGTTGTTTCCAATCAACATGAAAGTGGGAAATAAATGACTTCTAAGAGTTAATGAAAGATACCTGAAACTGAGGGGGTTGTTCTGAACAGGGCAGAACTGGCTGCAGGCCTCTGGTAAGTCTCAGCTGACTATCACCCCAAAGGGGAGAGCTATTTGGTAGCCAGCTGTCAGGTCTCACTTGCTGCTTTGGCTTTTTTCTCCCAATTCTCAAAGCTTCAAGGTGTTTCTTCAGTCACTGGGAAGGTGGGATTCTTGGAAGTGACTTTTTTTTTTTTTAAATGTGTGTGGTGTTTTCCCCTCAGATTACAAAGGGAAGAGGGGGATGGAGCCTGGTGCCCAGCTGGCTTGTTGGAACCAAAAGATGTACAGTTCCTTCAAATCGACCTGCACAAGCTCTTTTTCATCACCTTGATTGGGACCCAGGGCCGGCACGCCCGTGCCACAGGCAAGGAGTACGCCCGTGCCTACCGGATTGACTACAGCCGCAGCGGGGAGCGCTGGGTCTCCTGGAAGGATCGCCAGGGCAGGAAGGTGAGTGCAGTGGGAACTGAGCCATGGAACACACAAGTCACAGAGAACCAGACTGTAGAAGGCACGTCCTCTACATACTGCCTGGTGCGTTGTACTTTATCCTGACTCTCCTCTGTCAGGCGTTCAGAGTCCTTCGCCTTAGTCCTGTGTTTGCTGTGGTGTTGGACTGTTGTTCCCCTGACCTGATGGCCCAAATCTCAGCTATTGCTGTGTCTGAGAACTGGGGCTCTTCACTACCTTTCTGTCCACGTTCAAAACACCATGTGAATGTCCTTCTACCAGCCAGATCCTTGCTTCTAAATTGGAAGCTGCAAAGCAGATGCCTGCTTTATGATGGAAAAAAAGGGAGGGGATGGCAGGGAATGGAGAGGAGATTCTGGATGTCTGATAGTGGTGTTTGATGGTAGGGAGCAGTGAGGAGGAAGGAGGTTAGAGGGTAGGAAATGTGCTGAGCACACACACTCAGAGGCTTCCCCCCCTCCCTACTGTTGTCTCCTGCTGTCTCCAGATCTGAGCACACAGCTCAGTGCTGGCTGTGCTCTGGGTATGTTCATAAGCTCTTATTAAACTTCCCTGGGAAGAAATCACCTTCTCTCATCTGCAGCTTGTCTGATCTGGTCACCCTCCCTCTGGCTGGCTTGTGGATTCTGAAGACCTAAGACCCACAGGTCCTGGGTGTGGTGATGCTTTCTAGCCCTGGGGGTGCTTTGGAAGGCTCAGTGGGGTCTGCATTGCAGTGTTAGGTAATAGGTTCCAGCTTGTCGATCAATTACTTGCTCACTCAGACCTTTGATCTGCTGTTTGGCTGTTACCATTATCTTGCTCATCCCTCACGTTTTTGTGTGTGCTACAAACACCATGTCTGCAGGATGGGAGGGGAAGTTTAAACTCCCTGGGCCTAACTGTCCTTGGTTGGTACTTCCTTAGCTGAAGTCTGTCCATATCTGGAGTTATATCAGAATTCAGCTGGTTACACATCCACAAGCAGCTAAATGCTTCTCTTCTCCCACCCCAGTCCTGAGCAGAGCAGTGTTCAAGGTCTCTCGGGTCTGTGTTAGTGTCAGGTGGATTTAGGATGGGTCAGGTTTTGCAGGATCTCCCTCTTGGACCATAACAAGATGATGAGCATGTATTCAGCTGTGCAAGAGCTATAATTTGAGCCATCCTCTGTTCCACTCTCTATATGTGGAAGTGCACATGTATTCTGTCAGTGTGTACCTGTTCCCTGTCACATGAGACCAAGAAGTTTTCTCTTCTGGTATCCTTAGAGAAGATGATTCTGCTCTTCTGCTCCTGCTGTTCTGGACATGACATACACAATGGGGTGCAATTCCTGCCATTTCAGCTCCTCTACAATGACCTTCCATGAAACATTTTTCAAAACGTGTAGCCAGTATCCGTTAGTGAATCCATATTTCAGAGGCACTCTGCTGTCTGGCCAAATAATGTGGTAAAAATGTCATGTAAAGTCATTCAAGCCTTGGAATGAGGTCCAGATGGAGGTGCAAGATCTTAATCTACTTATTTGTATGCATTGGGAAGGTCTCTGCAGTTGATAGATGCCCAATCACTGAATGAAATGAGTGTGATTATGTGAGCCCACCTTGGCATGTCTGTCCAAAGAGATCACACAGATGGCTTCAGTCAAAAAAACCCCAACAAACCCCTTCACTGTGCTGCTGAGTTTCAGGTCTCTCCAGGTGTTGGGTCATCAGACATGTAGCACATCCTGTTTCTCCCTACAAAGTCACCCCCAGCTTTAATTTACTCTGTGAAGGCAAAGGGTGAAGTTGTCCCCTTGTCTCTGTCACCAGCTAAGGGTGGTGCTCTCCATTGGCACTAGTGTTGCGTGGTGCAGCCCTGTCGAGTCCTGCTCCCACATCAACCCCTGGTATCAGTCACCTGCAGTTGGTTGCCAGCAGCATCAATGTTGGGAACGTTGGCATCCGTAGTGGCCGGGACTGGAAGCTGGTGCTGAGTTCCACGTGCAGCTGATGCTTTGGGGTTTTTGGCCCCGAGAGACTGTGCTCAATAGCAGCAACCCCACCTTGTGGAGGTGCTATGCAAAGTGCATCTTCTCTTTTGCTCCTCGGAGGATGGATACCTGTATGGGACAGGCAAAAATGTCAGCTCTTCAACTACAGAGCTGGTGCAAAGGTATCTTCTCAAGGGATGGCTGAAGTTTTTTCCTTTTACTCTATCAAGCTCTTTGACCATGTAGGACTTCAGGGCTTGACATACCTGCCATCCCCAAGATTCACCAACTCCAGAGGATCTGTTCAACTCCTGTATGAAGATGTGGGGTGTTCTGCCATATGTTGTGTCCCCTTGGGTTTTATCTCCTATCAACAAGCCAACTTGTGGAGCCAGCTTAGGTGCCTTCCAGGTCTCCTGTCTGAGGCCATCTGACATGTGGAAGGGTTAATTGCTGTCACTTGATTCCTGAAGGTGAAGATTACTTATGTGTCCCTACTTAATTGGAAGAAGTCATGGGCATTTCTCCTAGGAAGAGAGATATTGAGGCTTTAGATTAAAAGCCTGTAGAGAAGCTGAAGATGATGAGGAAGTGAGCTTACTCTTTGGCTTTCCTTCTGCTTTGGTCAGCTCCTGGGTCTGTGCACCTTTACAGAGCTGTGCAACCAGGTGCAGGAAACTGCTTCACAGCTATGCTGGTGCAGTCCAGAAGACAACCAGCTGTGACTGGCTCTTCTTCAGGGAGATGCAGTCTTTTGAGTGGCTGCCTTTTGTGGTACAATAAGGACTTTCACTTGTCAGAGGACTCTTCAGCAACATTCACTCTCTGGAGATCTTCCCCGTTGCCATGAAGAGGAAGCCACCTTTCTTCTCCCTCATTGGCCTCCCTTGCCTTTTAAGTTGCCTGTACATCAACAGTTGCAATCCATATGGTCTTTTGAGTAACCTCAGGGTCTGGTTCATCCTTCTCACCAGTGGCATCTTTGAACAGGAGCTCTCAAACGTATAATTCAGACTTCTGATTTCAAAAGTCTTCTTAGTCTGTTTCCATAGCTCCATAGCCTTTTACAAAAAATATCAATCTCTTTGGCACATTGTGTCCACTGCTGGGGCACTGACAGCTCCAGCTGCTTCCACACACTGACTGTCCAAATAAGTAGTGGGCTGTTCCCAGAACTGTTCTGAAACTGAGGGGAAGGGGAGGGTGCAGGTCCCTGCTGTGTCAGATGGTGTTTCAGCAGGGTGAGGTGACTGTGAACACTTCAGTTTGAGACACCTGCCATGCAGCTCTGGCACCTTCATCCCCCAAATGCTGCAGCATCTCTGGAATTTTGTTGGCTCATAGGAAAAGGGCATAAGGACCCTCCTCCAGGTCACTGGTGATAAGGGTTCAGTTACCTGCTCTCAGAGTTTACATGGAAACTCACTTGAAGAAAGGAGGTTACATACCAGTAACTGGAGCTTTCTGCAATGTCTAGTCCACGTGTACGTTCATCTCCTGCCTGTCTTTCTCCTCTTCCTCAGAATACTGCCTGGTGTGTCCCCTGCAGTGGACAGGAGCTGAAACAGCAGCACCCTGTTAGCCATGTACCAGGCAGGAGGAGGGGAGCAGCAGCAGCTAATCCCCTGCAGATACTGCAGGGGGAAGCTCCCCAGTCTCAAATGATAGGTACAAGTACACCACTGTGCAGATGGACAGCACAGGAGGGAGAAGTTGCTGGTAAGGATCTGTTCTCCAGGTGATCCAGGGCAACATCGACACGTACGACGTGGTCTTGAAGGATCTTCGGCCTCCCATCATCGCACGCTTCGTCAGGGTGATTCCGGTGACTGAGATGCCCATGACTGTGTGTATGAGGGTGGAGCTCTACGGCTGTGTCTGGTATGGTAAGTAGCAGTTCCTGTGCCTGTCTCTGCACAGTGATCCTTACACAACACGACTGGGACTCGCCTGCGTCCCACGTCTGCAGAGGGAATCCCAGGCCCGCGGATTCTGCTTCTGTTGGTCCACAGCATAAATAAAAGGGTCGTATGGACAGAGATGGTGGAAGGCTGCTGCTGCTGTATGTCTGAGGTATATGGCCTTCTTTTTTAGATGGTTTGGCATCCTATAGCATCCCTGAAGGAGGGACAATAGCGGCTCCTGGCTTCCCCATCGTTTATCTGAATGACTCGACCTATGATGGATACCAGGAGCGCAGGTGGGAGAAGTCGTCCTGTTCTCTCTCGGTCACTGTGCAAATTTTGTCTCCTTTCCTACTTACTCTGTCACTAGTATCTTGTATCCCAAACGCTTCTCTGAGATCTCCAGAGCTGCAAGCTAGCCTACTAGTTCTCCAAAGCATCGTGGCTTTGTTATCCCAGGCCCTTGGACATGTTGTTTGTTGCTTTGTTAAAGGAGGGCATGGGCTCAGGATGTGTCAGATTCGTTTCCCCCAGCTGATAAAAGCTGGCAGGAAAGAAATAATTTTTTTGGTTAGTGGAAGCTGATGCTTCTCTTTAAAGAGAAGAGTGTGTCCTTACACAGGAAGTTCTGTCTTTGTTCATAGCTTCCATCTTTACATGATGTGATGACACAGCCCTGATGTGTCTGATTTGCCTTAATGCCCTCATTGCTCTTGTTCTCCGTGACCATATTCATTGCACTGATTTCTTTGTTGGTTCAGTTAGAGCCTTAAGCTGTCGTTGGTACTGCAGATCTTAAGGTGCAGCTACTCCTCTGTTGCCCCAGATTGGAGTGGGAGAGCTGACTGGACCTTCTCTCTGCACAGTCCCAGTATCCCTGGAGCAGATAAAGGTCCTTCGCCTCTTCATTGCCTTTGTTGCTTCTGCAGTTGGACATCTGAAATGCATTCTCTAGCAGACTGCATCTTAAACTGTTGCAGGAGGTCTCCAGGGTAAACTGGGCATCCAAGAGAGTGTGCAACACCTGAACTCTAGGCCTGCACTTGATACCTGTGAGCTTCTGGACAGATTTGACATTGTTTTTGAAAACGAAGCTCTGATGGACTTGAAACAACTTGGAAAACTGCATCACTCCCTGTGAGAAACTCCTGGTCAGCAGAGGCACCACTGCCAATGTGGTATGAGAGGAAGGTGGCTGATTACTCACTGTAAAGATTTCTTGGGTATGATGCTTTTCCAATTTGGAGTCAAAAGCCTAAAGTAACTGGATTTTGACAGCTTGTTACAAGGTCTGTTAATTTTTCACATCACTGAGATGAGTTAGGTAGGGTGGCATGTTGTAGACATTTTGGGGTGTGTCTGGTTTACCCAATAGTTGAGTCTCATGGAAGGAGAGTTCATTAGGAGTCCGTATTTGAAATGTTAAATAGCTGGCTGAACTTTCAGGCAGTTACTGTGATCACTTTCTCTGCTATAAATACAGATTTAAGTGTTTCAACTGCTTGAAACCTCAGACAAACTTGGGCATGGGACTCTCTTGAGGCAGCATCTCCCTGCCTGTGCAGGAGTGTGACCTGGTGTCATCCATTGTCTTAAGGTGCTTTTATTATATGTCCTGTTTCAGTTGTCATTAATTTCCTGGTATTTTTTACTGTTCCTTAAATTTTTTTATTTTGTATTTTCATGATTTTTTGTAAACTTACTCATGTTCTATCATGCTGGAGGTTAAAATAACTGGGTGGAAAGTACGTTCTTCATGCTTGTAGGATGTTGCAGGATACTGGGTAACAGTGTCGTCAAGTTAATATCTGATGCTTTCAAGCTGCATTTATATAGTAGGATTGGATATTGAAAAAAGGTTTTTATGTGCAGAAAGATGTAAGTTTTGCCCTTAGCTGTCCAGCACTAACTTAGGGAGCTGGATCTGCTGGGGAGTGTCAGGGAGCTACAGATGTGGACACCAAACCCAACATGCTAAGCAAGGACTCTTTCAAACTACTTAACCTCTAAGTCATGTCCCTGACTGGCCTGGAAGGAGGAGTCTGCCTCGGTTGGTCCTGTTGTGGAGTCAAGGGACACAAACTGTGCATGTCCTAGTGACAGCAGAGCTCTCCTGGAATGGACTTGCAGACCTTTGGTGTGTGTAGCCACAGCCCAGCCCGAGTTACAAGACTGCCTGGAGGCAGCTGAGTGAAACAGATCCAGGGAGCGAGTTCAGGCACCAACACAGCTGAACTGTTCATACCTTCCTGCTCTAGGGCAAGTGACATGCCAGGGGTGGCTCCCAGAAGACAGGTGGGTCAGGAGTGCACCATATCTGGCATCTCCTACTCTGGGACACTGCTGGGCAACTGCGTAGTGGGCTCTGCACTCCCAGATAGGGGGTGGAATGAGGCAGGGTCCTGGGTGAAGGGTCTGATCAGCCTTGGAGATGGAGCTGATGATGCTCCCCTCTTGCACAAGGAGCAATGTCAGGAACGATCCCAGTTAGAACTGGCTGTGGCTGGGTGAGCTGCCCATGGTCTCACTGCTCACTCTTCTGCTTTTCTGTGCCTGCCTGCAAAACTTTCCCCACTGGCTGCCCCAGGGCAGGATGGAGCAGTGTTCCTCCCGTGCAGCTCCATGCTGAAATGTTGCCATTAAAGCTCTGTTTGGAGAGCAGTGTCATTTTCTGCAGTCACAGTTTTCATTCTCAAGAGACTCCGCTGAAACTTGGCTTTGCTGTCAGTGCTTCGTATCACTGCCAAAGCTTCTGCCTTTTCCCAAGCAGGGAAGGATTTACAAAGCCCAGCCCCAACAAAAGAAAGGGCGGTTGCATAAAATCACGGAATGAGTTTCCTGTCCAGGATGGGTTAAGAGTAAAGAAACGAGTGTTTTCTTGGTGCCAGTGGAAGGACCCGAGTGCTTTCCACTCTGGAGCTCTCCTGGCTGGTGCTCTGCCTGACTGTTGGTTTTCTCCTGCTAGACACTTGTACGGGGGGCTGGGCCAGCTGACGGATGGTGTGCTGGGGCTGGATGACTTCACACAGAGCCACCAGTACCGGGTGTGGCCAGGCTATGACTACGTTGGCTGGAAGAACGAGAGCTTCAGCACAGGCTTTGTTGAGATGGAGTTCCAGTTCGACCGGCCACGGAACTTCACCTCCATGAAGGTAGTGGGCACTGCCCTGCTCCAGCAGCCTGGGGCAGGCTTTGGGGCTGGGTGCTTCCAAGATATCCCTTTGGATCCTCTTCCCAAAGCAGGAGGATATGAGGGGCCTGACAGCAGAATTCGAGCAGGAGATGTCCCAAGTTTGCTGATGTAGAAGGGTGAAGCAGGGGGGCACTTGCCTCTCCAGAGCTCATACACCTTCAGTATTTGGCTTAAAGAAATAAAAAGCAGACACCTGAAGCAGTGGTTGGGCATCTGAGATGGGTTTAGGATGTAGGCTGCTTACTGTCTAGGGGTTGCCTCACCCTTGAGGTAAAGGTCGTGCTTCCTTTTTGACCAAAAATTTCTCTGGATGCCTCAATCTTTGTTTGTGCTGTGGGAAATTATTTAAACACACAGGAAAAGGAGGAACTGAACTTTGAGTCTGTAGTAAACAGCAGGATCTTTTAAAAAGGATTGGTGGCTTTTCTTGTAGAGATTTCAAATGAAGGAGAACCCACCACATCCTTAAGTAAATTGTTTTGGTGGTTACTTACCCTAGTTTTATTTTGTCTATTTTTAACTTGCAACTTTGGCTCTTAGCCTGTGTTTGCTGGCAAAAGTAAGAGTCCTGCCTTCTCAGAAACTTTCCTGCTTTCTACACTGTGATTAAACCACTCTCTTAATCTTTGCTTCAATAAACTAAGTTGGCTGAATTTCTCAGTGGCTTCCCTGAGAGATCCAGGGTCATTTTTGTGGCTGTCTTCCAATCCTTTACCTTTTTTGCCAGTTCTCTTTTAGAGGTATAAAAGCTGGAACTGGATGCAGATTTTCCATCAAACAGCATAAAAGAATGGTACCAATTTCCTGCTTTTGGATGATTCTTCTTTGTTTATGAATCTTGTGATCATATTAGTCCTCCAAGTCAATGGATGGGGAGCCAGGGTTCATTAAAACTTTGTATCATGCTAAAAAATCAGTGCAAAGTTATTAGTGTCTAGGATAAAAATCCAGTGTAGAAAGCATCACTTACATGTTGTCCCTGAGTTCACTACCCTGAAATGAGTCAGTCCTGAAAACTTCAGATTATTTTAGGAGACTTCGATTTATTTCCCCCCCACCCCCCTTTTAATTTATTTTATTTCTAGTGATTCTGCTGTCTCGTTGAGACCATTGAAGCTAGGAATACATCCTGCTAGAAGAACACCTACATAAGGATGATTTGTGCCCATAAGTTTGTAAGACTCACTAGCTGACAACTTTTAATCAAATTAATAAAATTCATGAGCTCATACTCTAACTGGAGTCAGATGTTACAATGAGTGAATCAGATGCTATAAAAATAGCTACTTCATTTAATATTACATTGTAAAGCTGTATTGATTAGCTTAAATTATTCTTTATTGAATGTTGCCTGTTTCAGCTTTCAGTTTATTTTGTACAGGCTAGCTTGTCAATAAATACTTTTTTTGGTATCTTTATACCTGTTAGCTTTATCCCAGTTTTCTGAGCTTGTCCAGTATCCAAGGAAGTATGAAAAAGAAATGTTATCAAACACTGCAACTGCATTGTAAATTACTTAGGCTTGCATATTATAAACTTAGACATTAGTAGGTGGTGTTTGGAATAGAAAGTGTCTCTGTATCAGTCCAAGATGAGAACATACCCAGCTCTGTCCAAATATGGCACAAATGGTACATTGCAGGTGTCAGGCTTTCCTGCCTCCTTCTGGATGGCTATTTCTCCTCATTGAATAACCTTGTCTAAGCTTCAGCTGTTCCTAGTTATATGCAAATACCCTTCTTTTGTCTTTTTACTGCTCATCAGGCCTGTTGTCCTCATTACTGCTTCACTGCTATTCACTGCAAGGCCTCACAGAGGCCAAGCAATTAATAGGGTTCAAAGCTGCCCTTAGTTTGGGGACTGTTGTTGTCACAGTTGCTAATATTCCACGGTCAATAGGAAATAATTTCTGGAGTCACTAGGGAGGGTTGGACCACCAGGCTATGAAAAAGAAGTAGACTGAGGGATGCTGAAGACTTTAAGGGTCACCTTTGTCCTTCTGGTTCCTGGTAACTGGCCACAGTGGCAAAATGCTGTGGTCCAGATCTTCAGGACTGCGTGGCACAGTTGGAACTGTCATGTTAGTTTGTTTGAAAGGGTGCTGGACAAGATTGGCATTGAAGAAAGACATTAGAACAGCATAGCAGATCCTTATAAGCCTTGTCCCTTTGCAAAGCCTGCTTCCTTGGAAGAGCTGGAGGTCTGGGAGAGTGCCAGGTCTTTGGTGTGGATTGGTCTGCAGTGTCACAACCCAGGGAGATGGAAAGGTCACTTTTATGCTGGAGCCTGTTGGAGAGGAAGGGAGACAGTTGCTGACAGCTCTCAGGAGGGTAAAACATCCCTCCTGGATACAGAGGGGTGAAGTCAGCCTGGCAGCAGTTTGCCAGCTGCTTAGTCTGAAGTGGACTCTGCAGAGCTGTAACTCAGGGATGAGAGAAGGTGCCTTGGTTTTAGTGAGGTGTTAGCTTGGCAGCTTCCTGATCAGGGCTTGTGCTTTGTCCTCCAGCATCGTTGGCTGCTCCAGCAGTGCCACTGCAGCAGGGACATCCTGATGGGGTACCGAGCCATCGGGACAGGGTGGTGGATGCAGGTGGTGTAAAGAAAACTTCAAAACTCAGTTATCTTCAGTAAACAACCACAGCAGAAGAGCTGCTGTGTGTCAGGGGAATATCTTCCTCAGCTTGTGCATATTGCTTTGTCACTTTTTTTGGAAGAAATTGGCTTAGGCTGCAGATGCTGAAGGCTTCCTTAAGGAGGTTACAGCCCAGGTGTGGTTTTCTTTCTCCTCCTAGGATATATGTTCAGGGAGAGTTGGTCTGTAAGGCTTTAGATTCATATAGTTTGTTTTTGTTTTCATATGGGTCTTCTGAGGAGCCTGCCAAATTTTGATAATTTATGTAGCTTTTGCATTAAGGTGAAGAGCTATTTTGGATTCACTTTTTGCACAAGTGTTCTCATTGCAGACTACGAGTGGGTGGAGCTATATTGGAACAGGTCACTCGTTCTGGGTTAGGGGTATTCATACATATAGGTGCTTTCTCATGATGTTTTTCAAAAATAAAAATGAAAAAACAAATAACAAGGGGCAATGGGCACAAGCTGGGGTACAGGAGGTTCAAGCTAAACATAAGGAAAAATGTCTGTACTGTGAGGGTGACAGAGCCCTGGGACAGGCTGCCCAGAGAGGCTGTGGAGTCTCCTTCTCTGGAGACATTCCAAACCCTCCTGGACATGTTCCTGTGGGATCTACTGTAGGTGACCCTGCTCTAGCAGGGGGTTGGGCTAGATGATCATCAGAGGTCCCTTCCAATCCCAACCACTTTGTGATTCTGTGATATGGGGAGGTATTAGAAATAGAAAATCTTCACAAACTGAAAATGCCTGAATCTTAGTTTTGAATCTTCCTCCTGTCTGATCTGTTCTCCTCTTCCTAGGTGCATTGTAACAACATGTTTTCCAAGGGGGTGAAGATCTTCCAGAAGGTGGAGTGTCTGTTCAAACCACGCCTGATTGCAGACTGGGAGCCTGAGCCTGTTGGGGTGGCAACTGTCTTAGATGACAAGAACCCCAGCGCCAGGTTTGTGACCGTCCCCCTGCAGCAGCGTGTGGGCAAAGCCATCCTGTGCCGCTTCCACTTCGCTGACACCTGGATGATGATGAGTGAGATTTCCTTCCAGTCAGGTGAGCATTCCTCCAGTCCAGCAGGCCTGAGGAAGCACAGAGAGCAAAAGAGATGGTGTGGAGGTGCAGGACATGGGGTTGACAGGAGTGGAGGGTACTGGGGGGGGGGGGCTACACATTAGGAAGGAGGAAGTAGTAGAAGCAGTGAGAGGGTTGGGAGGGCAATGCAGGGCAGAAAGGTCCAGTCTGCAGGAGGTGCTTTTCAGGCTGATACTGTTGCACATGTGCAGAAGCACAAGTAGGGCAACCAAAAATTGGGCTACAGGACATTTTTTCTTTTGAGACAGTTGTCTGCTGCTTATGGGATTGATTTTTGCCTCTCTTTACCAAGTATTTCGCTATGAATAAATGAACTATATATATATTATATTATATATATATAATGAAAACTTAGCAGATTATGGAAAATAGAGACTGTTTTGTTTTGTTTTTTTTCTTTAAAGTGTTAACTGTGACACGTAAGTCAGTGCAGTGTGGGGTTTTCAAAGGCATAGGGCATAGACAGAATCTTGGAGAAAAACACCAGACAACAAAATGACCTGGCTGCAGCTTCCTGTTTGAAGGTCCCTAATCAGTGATACTGGGAGGACATTCCTGGGGCAGGAACACTCTGATTGCAGCTTGTTGCTTGTCTTACTGATAGCATCCCCCCCCTGGCCACCCTCCCTGTCACATGTGGGACTAGGCAGGCTCTTTCTGTCCCTGGATGGGCATTCTTAGCATCATGCTAAAATGGGAAAAAAAAAAGCTCTTGCTGCAGTCCCTCATGCCTGGCCAAGCTCAGGGAAGGGTCCTGCACACACTGGTGGTTTGTTGTGGTCAGGAAATACATGGAAATCCTCAACACAGGGGCTTGTTCCTGGGGCTGTGCTGGGAAGTGCTGAGGGAGCAGGAATCTCTGCTCCTGCCGTTCCTGCTGCCTGGGTCTCAGCCCAGTCCTGCTGGGGAAGGCAGAGGGGGTGGTTGGGATTGTGCTGGCAGGAGCAGAGGGGTTGTTGGACTGACATCTTCCCTCCCCTTCCCCAGACATGGAGAGTGTGAACCCTAGTTTTGTGACTGCAGCCACAAGCACAACGGATGTCTTGGAAACAGAGAGCAACGCTACTGAGGGGACCTGGGGTAAGGACTTGTGTCCCTTAGCCATGCCAAGGGCTCGAGGGTTGGGGGATTTCACAGGAACATCTGAGTTGAAGTGGTCTCTCCCTCCATTTCTGGAGATCTTGGGTAGGACCCTTATTGTGAGGGCTGCATATTGACAGCCTCAGGTGTTTCCTCCTCCATCAGCCAGCCAAGGCTGCCTCAGAGCAAGAGGGCTGGAGGCATCTGTGCAGCCAATGAAGCTCTGAAAACTGTCTGCTCTGTCATGGATCCATCACAGGAATCTGTTCCAGTGCTACGAACAGTCTGATATCAGGAGTCCCTTGCACAGCTCTTATCTACTCCAACTTGAGAGTTTCTGATAAAAGCAGAATGAGAACACAGCTGATGTTAGTGCTCAGGAAGCTGCTTAAGCTCTTTTCTGTACCAGGCTGTAGGAAGGGACATGTAGGAAGTCAGCCAGCACAGAGAACAACCTCTGCTTTAACTCCAGCTTCTTCTGTCATTGCAGAAACCACATCTTCTGTAACCAGCACTTGGATAGGAGAGAAAGCAGATGACTCCAACACCTCCATCCTCGTGGGCTGCCTTGTGGCTATAATTCTTTTGCTCCTGATGATCATAATCGTTATTCTTTGGAAGCAATATGTTCAGAAAAGGTTGGAAAAGGTAATACAATGGGGCTATTTTGCAGACACTAACTCAGTACTGAGCTTCAACCCTAACAAGCTCAGAATGACATGGAAAGCAGAGTTGCCCTAGCTCCACAGAGCAGCTAAAGCTGTTCTCACAGCAGGGGAGGATGCCAGCCCACTCCAAGATGTTACTGGAAATTGCTGAGGTTGCAGCCAAACATGACTTAACAATCTGAGCATTGCCTCAGCATTTTTTTTTGTCTCTCTTTGCAGGCCCCACGTCGAATCCTGGAGGAGGATGCCACCGTTCGCCTCTCTTTCTACAGCTACACCATTGCCAACAACCAGACCCAGATCCACCAGTCAAATCCCACCTATGAACGTGCTTTCCCATTGGATTTGGAATATCACCAGCCAGCTACACTGCTCCAAAAGCTTCCAGAGCTCTCTCAAAGTGCAGAGGATTCAGGTAATGTCATCATCAATCTCCAGAAGGGATGTGCTCGTTCTTATTTCCCTCTGATTTTAAGATGTTCTCAGTGTCCAACTGATCTTCTCTGACTCCTGTGCAATACACTAACCCAGGGACCTAAGACAATACTTTGGAGCTCTGAAACTTTTTAGCATGTAACTTGGGCAGATGGAGCACCAGCCCCACTAGAGAGTGGGGAGCCTTTTATTGGTCTCTTTGAAGACTGCCTTTATGTGGTAGCCAGGTCATCTTTTAGGAGCTGGTTTTGGCAATCACACCCCCTTGGCAGTGGAGTCGCTGCCTGCAGCACCCCTGGGCTGCCCAGGCTGGTTGGTGGGGACAACCTTTAGCACCTCTTCCTGCATCAAGGGCTCTTTGAAATTCCTTAGAAAAAGCAGAGGGAAATGCAGCAGAGAATTGTCAGTGGTGCACTGGCTTCCAGCCCCTGGGGGGCTTTTGGATGCACTCAGAAGGGAATGTTTCCACTCAGTGATGGCAGAGCTGGTCAGTGAATGGAAGGGCAGTGCTGTATTCATAGAATCATAGGACAGTGAAGGTTGACCTTAAAGATCATCAGGTTCCAACCTCCCTGCTATGAGCAGGGACACCTCCCACTAGACCAGGCTGCACAAAAAGCCTCATCCAACCTGCCCTTGAACACCTCCAGGGAGGGGGCATCAACAACCTCCCTGGGCAACCTGTTCCAGTGCCTTCCTACCATCACAGGGAAGAATGTCTTCCTAATGTCTAACCTAAATCTCCCCTCTTCCAGCTTAAAGCCATTCCCTCTCATCCCATCACTACAAGCCCTTGTCCAAAGTCCCTCCCCAGCTTTCCTGGAGCCCCTTCAGGCACTGGAAGGTGCTCTAAGGTCTCCCTGGAGCCTTCTCTTCTCCAGGCTGAACACCCCCAACTCTCTCAGCCTGTCTCCAGAGCAGAGCTGCTCCAGCCCTTGGATCATCTTCCTCAAGCATTGACAAGTTGCTAAGATCCAGCATTATACTACACAGGGAGATTGATTTGGGTTGAATCAGGATGTGACTCTGAAGAAGAACAAATGTTCTCTGTAAGACTGGCCACACAGGGAGTTAATTATGAAGAGTTATCCCATGATATTTATTTGAATGAACTGTAAGAGGTAGCTTAGCATGCTAATGGAAAATAGAAACATCGACCAGTTCTTGTTGCAGAAGGGAATCCAGAGGAAGTTGGACATTGCAGACAACATCCCTACGTCAGGTAAGGGCAACAGATCATCTTCAGGATGAGTCAGAAGCAGGAAATCACCTCAGACTCTTGCCTCCATGTCTGGGCAAGAACTTCAGCTCTCATAACTGGCTAGAGCAGACAGCAGTTTGGCACCAGGTCACTGGCACCTCCTGGGTGTTCTGCTGTCTGCAGGAGTGGGGCTGCTTCTGGTTTCAGCCTGAGTTAAACCAAAGCAGAATCTCCCACCTGGGTGTACCCAGGTACAAGGTAGTAGGTGTCCCCAGAGCTCTGCAGGAGGGAGAGATGTGGAAGCCAGGCTGTACTGGTGTCATGGGGGTGAGGGTGTCTGACTGCTCCTGTCTCTGCTTCCCCTTAGTCTGCAGTGGGGACTATGCTGAGCCCGACCTGACCAAGTCCACTCCTCACCAAGGCTTCCAGAACAACGTTCCTCACTATGCTGAAACAGATATTGTCCACCTGCAAGGTGTGACTGGCAACAACATGTATGCAGTGCCAGCCCTCACTGTGGATTCCCTCACCAAGAAGGACATCTCAGTGGGTGAATTCCCACGGCAGCAGCTGCGGCTCAAGGAGAAGCTGGGAGAAGGACAGTTTGGAGAGGTACAGCCGTTCTCTCCTTCCACTTTGCATCCAAAAGAAAGAAGATGTCTGGCACAGCAAAACTTCTGAGCTGCCTCTCTAGCCCTGCTTCATATTTGGGGGCTGAGAGACCTGCTGTTTGTTTAATGCCAGTATTTTGTTTAATATGAGCCTTTGGTGTTAGGGGAAGCTGATGTCCTCAGAATAGGCTTCAGATAGTCCCATCCTGCACCCTCGAGGCTGCTGCTTGGTACCACATGGGTCTCTCAACAGATGAGCTTTGCAGGCTTCCTCTGTTCACTGTCTATATCCTGTTTATGGCCCTACAGAAAAGGTTTGTGGGTGGGAATTCAGACTGTTCCATGGTCATCCCTGGACATCTCAGGTGGCTGTCACCCCCCCTTTAGGCATGTGAGTTTGAAAAGTACAGCAGTGACTCCAGGCAAGACAGTGATCCTAGCTATAAAAAGAGCTTTGGAGTTAACAGGTGGAGGTTCTGGTGGGGCTTTGCACGCTGGTCCAAGCAAAACCAGACCTTTCCCAAGCACTGTGGTGCCCTCACATCTTCTCTAGCATGGCTGCTTGCAGCTTGTGTCAGAAGCCTCAGGTACACACGGTTCATACATCTCTCATCTGCTAGGCCTTCTCTTCACTCCTTGAGCTGCTTTCAAGCTGTGAATCTTTTCACCCTTTTTCTTTCCCAGCTTTGTTTCCACACCATCCCCAGTTCCATACTGAGCCGAGTCTTCCCCTCACCTGCTCCTGCTCTTCCACTGTCTCTTTCCTTCCCAGCTTTTGCTCACTCACAGTCTTAAATTCTACCTGTCTGATACATTTTGGCAAAGCACAGCCCTTTACTGACTGCTTCCTCATCTGTGATGGGCCCATCTTTATAGTTCCTCCCTTCTGACAGCACACCTTCCCTACCCCAGCCCCTTCCCTGTCACTTTTCTGGATCACTTGGTGTGTTGGAAAAGCACTGCCATCCTCACCCTCTTCACCTGGCTGTGGGCGCAGTCGCTCTTGCTTGGATCCTGCCCTGTCTTGGCAGTGCTCCAGAACTGAAACAGGCTTTTTTTCCTCATTGTTTTGCTTCTGGATTCTCCTTCCCTCTCATTCCTGTCCTAATAACTGTCAAAGCTTTCTTCTCCTCCTCCTTTGTGTTGTCAAACAGCAGCAGCCAGGCTCTCCATCTCCATTTTCCTTGGAGACTGATTCAGAGCCTGTTCTTTCCTCACCTCACAGGCCCTTTCCCTCCCTGTGCAAATGTGCCCCATCCCTCTCTCCTCCTCACCTCCTTAGTCTGTACCAGACTGGTCATATGCTCTGCTCCACTTCTCTGCCTTAATGTGCAGTCTTGCTTCTAGCAACATGGCTCATTGCTTTTTTTTTTCCACCTTTCCACTCAGAGCTTCCTTCCCTTTCAGGCTTTTTTCTCCCTTGCTCCTGACCATCCACTGCCTGGACTCCGTGGCACGTTACCTGCACCTGGGATGTGTGCACTTAGTACCACGGCTCTTCCAGTTCCTGGTCCCCTTGCTGTACATTCACCACAGCAGATTTCATTCTCCTTGTAGCTGCAGCAGCATCTTTGTGCTCTTGGTTCTGCTCTCTGGGTTTGTCCCATTTTCACCCATCTCCTTTTTCTCCTTGCCATGCTTGACATGCAAGTTCTTGTGCTTTCTTCATATAAAATTCATTAAGCTCCCATTACATTCCCCTCACTGCTGCAAGTCTCTGACTGACACATCCAGTCTGTTCCCTCCTCCTGTTTCCAATCCTGTTTCCAATCCCATGTGCTCAGCTCTGTCTCTTTTGCCCACACCAGCATCTCATACCCAGTTCTCCAGTTGATTATCCATTCTGATAACTCCTTAAGCAAATACCTTGTCACCCCCTTTCTTAAAATTACTGCCAGGGTTGTTAGGTCTTCATTTATTTATCTACAGAAACTTGGCTTTCTGTGTACTCATCAGAGTATTCATCTCTGGATGTATTCACACACATGAGGTGAGGTGTTCACATCACACACACATTTTTATCCTTTTTTTTTTTCCCTTCCTCCTTTTTTCTGGAATTAGAGGACTTTGGAGATCTGTCTGTGATTCCTAGATGCTCCTCAGTTAAGCCTGAGCAGTGACCCCAGCCAGGCTGCAGGACAGTTCTCTGTGTGTGTGGTTGGTGCATGTGTGCAGTGAAGCAGACATCTCCAGGCACAGTGGCCTTCCACAACATCTCCAGTCCTTGCTGGGCAAACTGGGACTGGCCCAGCAGTCTCCTGCACCACTCTGCATGCCTGCAGTGAATTCAGTGCACTGGGGACCTGTCAGGCTTTGTCATGTGTACGTACACATTTTGTCCAGGGTCTAGGGCCAACCCCTGATCAGAACAGAGTCACCTTCATTAGATCATTCACTTGGTCATTCTGCCAGTGGTGACCAAACTGATGACCTGAATGTGGCATTGTTTTCCTCTGGCTTTTGGCCTGTACATACTCTGATAGTTGCCTCTGCCCTGCAGGTGCACCTTTGTGAAGCTGATGGCCTGCTGGAATTCCTGGGAGTCTCATCTACAGAGTTCACTCACCAGCCAGTTCTTGTAGCAGTGAAAATGCTGAGATCAGATGTCAACAAAACAGCCAGGTAAGAGCATCCGCAGAGCCAACCAGCTGAGAATCCTCCCCAGCAAATCCTCCCCAGGTGCCAGTTTCACACAGGTTAACCCTGGTGACTTCTGTAAGAGTGTCATGAGTCTCTAGTGGGTGTTCTGTGTTCATATGAGGAGCAGGACACCAGCAGGGAGGGATACAAGTAGGTGTCATGTCCAACTGCAACGTTGTGTTCATCCTGTTTGCTGGGGAAGGGTCAGTGTTGAACACAAGCACTGAACCAGCTTTCAGTCTCACTGTGCAGAGGTGTCAACATCTCTGAACAGGGACTTCCTAACATGCTGCTTCTGCTTTCCTTAGACAAAGGAATGGTTGAGGATTCAAACCTGTTTTCTCTTTTACAAGGAATGATTTCCTGAAGGAGATCAAGATCATGTCACGGCTGAAGAACCCAAACATCATCCGGCTTCTGGGGGTGTGTGTGCGAGATGACCCCCTGTGCATGATAACAGAGTACATGGAAAATGGAGACCTCAACCAGTTCCTGTCACAGAGGGAGATCTACAGCAAATTTGCCATTTCAAACAACATTCCCTGTGTCAGGTAAGAGGAGCTGCCCCGAGTTGGGATCAATCAGCAGTACAGAGCCACCAGTTTCATCTGATGTACCTTCCAGGCAGTGACCTTCCTTCAGCCTGGCCATTGCCACAGCACATGCTGTGGACACTGCTCCTGCTTTGCATGGGAGGTTGTTCTTGAGGGCTCTGGAGGTCTGTTCCTGTGAAGTGTCCCTGCTGTGGGATGTTCTGGTCACGGTGACAATCTTAGCTGTGTTGCTTATTGATGTGACCATCTGTTTATGTTCATGGGTTTGCATCAAATATTTCATTAATACAGGAAGCAGTTGCATTACAGCAAGAGTTTTGGGATGAAAACCAAGAATGTCTCTTAGGCTTTTAAGAAGGTTCATATGTTCTCTGGATGTCTAAAAATATGAGAGGAGTGCATGTGGAACTTCACTAAGGAAAGATTTCATCAGCCAGCAGAGGAAGAATCTTTGGGAAGGAAAAGAGTTCTCTGTCAGCAGTGGCACTTATCTCCCTCCTCTGTGGAAGGATTAAATCTAACGTAAAAGCATCTCTACTAGTGCAGAAATCCTTTCCTCAGAGAAGTTGACAGACTGAGACAGTTGGGGGTGTTCAGCCTGGAGAAGAGAAGGCTCTGGGAAGACCTTAGAGCACCTTCCAGTGCCTGAAGGGGCTCCAGGAAAGCTGGGGAGGGACTTTGGACAAGGGCAGGGAGTGATGGGACAAGGGGTAATGGATTAAAACAGGAAGAGGGGAGATTCAGGTGAGACATGAGGGTGAAATTCTTTGCTATGAGGGTGGTGAGACACCAGGTTGCCCAGGGAAGCTGTGGCTGCCCCATCCCTGGAAGTGTTGAAGGGCAGGTTGGATGGGGCTTGGAGCAACCTGGTCTAGTGGGAGGTGTCCCTGCCCATGCAGGGGTGGGACTGGATGATCTTTAAGGTCCCTTCCAACCCAAACCAGTCTGGGATTCTATGATTCTGTTAAGTTGTGTTCTGCTGGATAAAGGAACCTGCACTGATCAGAACTCTCTGTGTTGTTTAACCCTTGGCATGTAGCCCCCAAAGGATCTGATTTACTTGTAGCTCAGGAGCAAGGCAGTTGGGCAGGGTAAGTTCTGTTGGTGAATGGGACAGGAGGTGGCTGGGCCTTGTCATGTTGTGACAACACCAGCCTTCCTGCCAGCAGCTGGGCAGGGGTCCTGTGAGGGTTTGTTAAAATGGTGCCCTAATCTCCCAAGGCACAGTGGTGGGTAAGCAGGAGGAGGAACTCTATGGCCAAAAATATGAAACATTACATAACCAAACACGTTTTCTTACAAATGTAATGATGTAATTTTAAAACGTAATTTAAAAAATGTATTTTAGTTTTTAATAGTTAACAGATTATGAAGGGCCTATTTTGTCAATATTACTCTGCATTAAAAAAACTAAACCCCAGGAAAAACACTCAAACCCCTGTGCCAATTTCAAGCCTCTTTTGCAGGCATTTCAGTGAATGAAATTATTAGCAAGAAGTGATAGACAAATCGTAGAGTCACAGAGTCACCAGGGCTGGAAGGGAGCTCTGCAGATCACCCAGTCCAACCCCCCTGCTAGAGCAGGGTCACCTGCAGTAGATCCCACAGGATCCTTGTCCTGTTACTGGACACCACTGAAAAGAGACTGGTCCCATCCTTTGAAACCCCCTGTAGATATCTGTAAGTGTTGATGAGACTCCCCTTCAGTCTCCTCTTCCTCCTTTGTCCTGCAGAGTCATGACACACCAGGAACTGTAGGATGGGAGATGTTTGCATCAGAGTAGAAGCATATTCCAGCTCTCTCTAGTCTCCTCTCCCTTCTGCACATCTGAAACAGCTTTAACCTTTAGAGTTGTGGCTTTTTTCTGGCCAAAGGCTCCACTCTTGTTTCTGTATCTCTTCCTCACCCCTCCTGACTGCAGCACTGTCACTCACATACTTCATCACTTTCCATTTCTTGGCTCGACCTCTAGTTTTTCTTCCCCCCCAACTGATCCTCCAGCCTCTCCTTTTGTCCCTTCCAGCCAGGTACAGTTTCAGGCTAAAGGAAGCAGGTAGGACCAGCTCAGGTGTCTGTCTCTGTAGGAGGTGTTTACCAAGAGTGAAATGAACCCCCCTGCCAAAGAGTGCAGCTTGTCTCTGTGGGTGTCTGATTGACAGGGCAAGGTCCAACCACCCCACCTGTCTCTCAAGCTCAATACTTGGCACACCAAACATGGTGACCAGCCCTTCCCTGCAGACAGGTTACACATTTGTCTCATGGCTCTTTGCTATTTGAAATGCATCTCCCTGCTGTCTCTCTGGCTGGCAAATCAGGAAGATGAGAAGTGTCTCCTGTCCTGCCCCTCTGTACTCATCAAACTCTGCAGAGCTTGCTGAGCAGAGGGGCTGGGGACCAAAAGGGACCTGCTACTGGGACCCTCCTGGGGTGCAGGTGGAACAGGAGAGACTGGGAATGGGAAGAGCACCAGCCCCAGGCAGGGAGACAACTGCAGCTGACAGGGTGAAGGGAGAAGGCAGGGTCTGGAGCTATGGCTGCTCCTGTGTGAAAAGCCAACAACCAGGGTAACGAGGTACAAGTGAGGGCAGAGTTCCTGATCCGGGGGCACAACAAGTCCACCCAGATCAGGAGAAGCATCAAGCTGACTGTGGGACTGGGAGGGAAATAATGGTGCCAGACCCTCCTGCCAGTGCCCTGGATCCCTGTGGCCACAGCTGAGCTCCTGATGAGAGCAGAGAGGTTGGGTATAGTGGCATTAGATCCATGACATTGTTGGAATTACATCCATGACATTGTTGTCATTTAGGTGGTGTGGCAGTACTTTTCTCATTGCCACCAGAACACAGAGGAGGAGGCTAAGACTTTAGTTTTCTGAGCTTTATCAGAGAAATACTGTGAGCAGCTTATTAGATTTGTTGTGATAAAATGCTTGAGGAGGCACAGTGAGGGCACCACGGAGTGATGGAGTGTGAAGAGTGAGGGAAGTCAGCAGGTCCAAATCCATAGAATCATAGAATGGTTTGGGTTGGAAGGGACCTCAGAGATCATCTAGATCCAGCCCCCTGCATGGGCAGGGACACCTCCTTCTGTCTGTGTGTCATGGGGCTTCATTCATATTATTTTCATTTTGCTAATGGGGGAATTAGAATTATATGAGATAGAGAATGCATCTGTTTATATCTTCAATAATACTAAACATAGTTTAAATGGTAAGTGATGTTCTGAATGTCAGCGTGCAATGGTGGCAGTGCTGGAAAAGCCAAGCTAAAGCAGTTTTTAGATATGAGATTCTGAGATTTTTTGGCTTAATTTTTCATGTTTCTCTGCAAAATGTTGGTGCTTTGATGCATAAACTCTTTGAACATCCAGAGACTAATGCTTGATATTAAAAAAAAAAACCAAACAAAACCAAACTCTAAGGGATGTCAAATTCTAAGGGCCCTGAATTTCAGGGCCAGCTTGTCTGTTCTTGCTCAGGCAGCTCAGGAGCTTGGCTTGGCCTGGCAGGTGGGGTTGCCCTGAAACTGAACAGTTTAATTTCACTGTTACATCAAAAAATAAAAAGTCAGGCCACTGTAAAACACACCCAGGGGGTCGAGTGTGGGGAGCTCTGATTTTTCTTTGTTTTGTTTTCTTTTGATGCAGCTACTCCAACCTGCTGTACATGGCCACCCAGATTGCCTCTGGAATGAAGTATTTGGCATCTCTGAATTTTGTGCACAGAGACCTGGCAACTCGCAACTGCCTGGTGGGCAACAACTACACCATCAAGATTGCAGACTTTGGCATGAGCAGGAATCTCTACAGCGGGGATTACTACCGGATCCAGGGAAGGGCTGTGCTGCCCATCCGTTGGATGGCCTGGGAAAGCATCCTCCTGGTAGGCACTGCACAAAACCACTCTCTCTCCCTTCCCCTGATGTTTGTTTTTTTTTTTCACTCTGCCCCTGAAATAGCAACACATTCATGTGTAACAGGCCTGACTGCATCAAAACATGAGCTACAGGTGAGGTGTCCAGGCGGTTACGTTTCTGTTGGACATAAGTCAGGCCCTGGAAAAGGAGCATGTCCTTGCAAATACAGCACAGGCCATCTGGGCCAGAATTCTGTGCCTGACACTCAGGGTTCCTTCTGGAATTGGAAGGAAATTGCCTTCCTATGCTTATTTCCCCAGCTGTGAAAGGGGAGGGGGACAGGGATAGAATTCATGAATTTCAAGTGCCACATCTGGTTTTGAGGTTGGGGTTTTGTTTCATGTTTAAGGGTTCTGCTGTGTCCCCTAAGGAGACTGTTCAACAGCCCAAATACATCCAGTCTGGAGGCAGTTCCTTGATACCAAGCCCCATATTTCTTTCCCAGTCTAGTCAGTGAGATCACCTGGTTATTCTTGCTTTTACAGCATCCTCTCTGAGGACCCGGAAAAATTGTAATTAACTGTTATACAGGCTAATAGGCCTAAGCTTTTCTAAATTCACCCTATTTTCCTTGTGATAGCTGTATCTAAGCCATTAATCACTCTCATTTTCCCTGTGTGAACATCTTCCAAACACTGACAGACTGCTGGGCTTGCCAGCTAAGCCTGGGCAGTTGAAGTCATGGATGTTTTCTGCCCAAACTGGCCCTCCAGCCCCCAACTGTTTTATTTTCTGAGCAATCTTTAGCTTCTTTTTACTTCTTCAGAAAACACATTGTTCCAAACACGGCCAGTTTGGGCACGTTTTCCAAAGATGGAAAGCAGGGACAGGGAGCAGACTGTCACCAACTTCTTACATGTGCAGAGATCCAAATTATCTTGGCCTTTCTCTAACAGTCTGGAGTCTGCTTTGGCTCTGCTTTCACCCCCAGGGCTTTGCTTGCTGTTCAAAGGCTTTTCTGTGCTTCACTGCTGTGTTTTGGGTGGAGGTGGCAGCAGCCACCCTCCCCCCTGCCACAGTCCCTTCTCCTCCTGCTGCAGACAAATACTTCCTCAGGAGGGTCAGTGGTCTCTGGCTTTCTCTGGGGCATGCTCCCCATTTCAAGAGGTTTGCCCCAGTGAAAGCTGTCCCCAGGGTCCCACAGACATGCTGCCCCTGCCCTGTCAAGCAGCAGTGTCACACCTTGGTCCCTTTGCATTGTTGAGAGCAGGTCACCTCCTCTGCTGTCTCTCTTGGAGAGCGTTTTCCCAGGTGTGAGTTCTGCATCCTGGTGTTCAGCTGTGAGGAGCATGGACTGAAATGGCTTTGCTGAATGTTTGCTGTGAGCAACCTGGGCTTACAACATCCTTCTGTTCACAGGGCAAGTTCACCACAGCCAGTGATGTCTGGGCCTTTGGGGTGACCCTCTGGGAGATGTTCATCCTGTGTAAGGAGCAGCCCTACAGCCTCCTCTCGGATGAGCAGGTCATCGAGAACACAGGGGAGTTCTTCCGGAGCCAGGGCAGGCAGGTGAGAAAGCACATGGGGCCTTCTCCTTCCTTTGCTTGGCCTGGTCACATCCAGCTGGATGCCATAGGGCCTTTCTGCTGGCCTTGTGTCACCTGCAGATGTCTCTGCTGCTATTACTTGTCTTTCCAAGTGTGTCCCACCTCTCTTCCCCTTCCTCCAGACTCATTGCACCGACTTTGCTCTCTTGGAGGAACCTTCTCTGGAAGAACCTCTTGGCCTTGTCCAGTGCTTCTTCCTTTTAACCACTTCTATTTCCATCTGCCCTTGATGCACTTTCCTCCTTACCTTTTCTGGGCTATCCTACACAATCCTCTTGCTCTTTTCTCTGTCAGATCTCTCTCCCACTAACATTTTCTCTGAAAGATGAGGGACTTACTGAGGTGGGGAAGGAGTTGTTAGTGCCCAGGGGTTAGATACTCCCTGTAATATCTCCACACACACGTGTGGAGAGACCTTTGGCCATCTCTGGTTGCTGGAGGGCATTTCTGTGTCATTGTCCTTTCTTATGAACTCCCAGGCAGGACTGTGCACTCCACTGATGCTGCCTTCAGTAGATACCAATGATGGTGCAGGACAACCCAGCACCTCAGCACTGAGGATCACTCTACCCCAAAAAGGGGGTGCCAGTTGTTTGCTGTCCTCCCAAAATTCACCTTTCCCACCAAACAAGTGGTTACAGGGAACAAAGTCACGAGAGGTTTTATTCACTGCCTCCTGAATACTAATGATTTAGTGAAGAGCCTCAAAGATGGGTATTGAAATGAGAGGGAGGGGGGTAAAATTCTGCCAAGCTGTGGTTTAGATAAGCTCTAAAAGGTGTTTTTTCTGTCTCTGCTAACAAGCTGTCACGGTGCTTAGAAAGCCTGGTGGGTTGTCTACGGTGAGTGAAAGTATTTGGATTTTGTTGTGGTAAATTCGGTTTTGGTTTGTGTTTTGCTGTCGCTTGGAAGACGAATCCCTGGGAGGCATTCATGTTTCCTGGGGGACAAAGGACTGTTTTGTGACCAGCTCATCAAAACAAGTTGGCAAAGTGTCTGCAGTGCCATTTGAGATGGCTCAAAGCTCCGCCCAGACTCCGCTGCCAGGTTCACGCTTCAGGGATTTCAAACATTGCATGATGGCCGTGTCTTGTACACCTGGAATCAAACTGTCTTTTGGTTTTGATGTAGCAGAGGTGCAATTCTATGAGGACACCTCGCTGAAATTGCTGTATTTTTCTCCCTTTCAGATCTATCTCTCCCAGACTCCTCTGTGTCCTAACCCTGTGTTTGACCTGATGCTGAAATGTTGGAGCAGGGATATAAAGGATCGTCCCACTTTTGACATGATTCACCACTTCCTGCTAGAACAAATGGAATCAAACATTTGACTCCAGAAAAAGAGACAAACTGTTGAGAACAGAGTGACTTTGTCTCTGCCTGTACCTCACGGGAAGATGGTCAGGCCACCTTGCTCTCCTCCCTTGACTGTTCCGTATTTAAGTTGAGATGTCCATGGCAGCTGCTCATTCTATTGGCCATGGTCTGACACACAGGACCAGAGGATCTCATTTGGTTGAAAAATCATCTCCTCTTCTGAATCGTTTCCTGGGAAAACTGTGAGAGGGGGGGGTTTATTAGATACCCACACACCTTTGGGCAACACGAAGGAGTTCAACTTTGAGGGACTTGGAGCTCTCTCCTGGGTGGAACAGATGGCTCTCCCGGTCGGTGAGAGCGTTACCACTTGAGAACAGATTTCAGTCTTTTAAAACTATTCCATTAAATCAAATGGAAGTCTTGTGCACATTAGCAGGTGTTTCTCTGTGCTCTTGCTACAGACAACATGGATAGTGAGCAACTAGAAGTGTCTGGAGCTAGGGAATGGTGTCATGGACTTGAGGACTGACGGAGCTGGATTTAGCAACCCTTTGGAAGTTGCGCTGCCAGGGTCTACGGAGGATGCTGATTCAGGAGTCCAAGAATCATGTTCTTTTTTCCTGTGGTTGTTAAGCACTGCTTTTGTTATATATGTGCATTTTCCCCACACTGGATTTTTTTTTTTCTAGAAAAAAGATGAAAATGAATGTTAAAGGTCATGGGAAGGTCACTAGATCTTCTTTTGACCTACAAATTAAGGCTAGGGTAGGGAGTTTGTATTGAAAAGTAGCTGATACTGTACTACTGTCACTACGTAGATTTATTAGCCTAATGAACTTGTAGCCACAATGGACTGATGTGCAATTAATCCTGTATAATTACCCATTAATATGAGGTCTCTAAGTCGATGCTGTTACGTGTGCAGAGGGAACTTAGATCTGGTGAAATGGCCGAGAGCAGAACCCGCCGTGTCACTTGTCACAGCTCGTGTGAGAGGAGAGGGAGCAGAGTACGGGTCATCCCTGCACACACGTGCACCCTGATCCATTTTTCTAGCCTCAGTGGTTCCTCTGGGGGTCTGCAGGGATGGAATCTGGCACTGGGAGATGTGGCACATGCCCAGTTTGGGACTGTGCTTTATTTTGGATGCTCCCTGCACAGTGTAAGACAATTTACTCATTGAACTTGGGGCTGTTTTTTTGTTTGTCGTGGCACAAAGGGCTCATTCTCGGGAGGGTTTTTAGAGGGCTCTGAAATCCACTTGGAGTGAGTTAGAGAATTCAGCTCATTGCTACAATAAACCCCTTGTGGATTTTCCAGGTGCCTGGGGAATACTCTGCTATTCCCTCTAATCATTTAGCAAGATAGTGAGGACCAAACCAGGTATTTCATAAGCTGGGAGAAGATGAAAGCTCAGCACTTGGCTTTATTTAAACAGCATCCAGCATAGCATATATTTCCAGTAAAGGTTATAAAGATAATTTTTATCTTAGCCACATGCATGGTATGAATGGCTGGCTGTGCTTCGAGCTCGGTGAGAGGGCACTGCTGGGAGAGGGAAGGTCAAAACGGTTTTAAGATGAGAATAATTGTTACATTGAGAGAAAAAAACCCTGCTTTTGAATTGGGAAATGCCAGGATGGAGCGTGGCTGTCTCTGCTCCCCAGGCAGAACAAACCCTATTGAGATGTTTCCCAGTTTCAGCTCACTTGATAGGACCATGCCCAGGTTGTCCTGCAGACCTGGCGTGGGGTTCTCCTGGCTGCACATAGGCATGTCCAGCTGATCTACTCCTCATAGGATCACGGAGTGGTCAGGGTTGGAAGGGACCTCTAGAGATCATCTAGTCCAACCCCCCTGCTAGAGCAGGATCCCCTAGAGCAGATCCCACAGGAACACGTCCAGATGGGTTTGGAATGTCTCCAGGGCTGGAGCCTCCTCTGAGCCCTCTTTACGTGACAAGGAGCTGGAGGGTCCAAGTCATCCCATCTCCCTGCAAGGGCTACACAGGCTCAGGTGACTCTCACCCCCAAACAGGTGTATTTTTGCCCCCTTTGACCAGCGTGGCGCGGGGTGAGCTCTGTCTGCAGCTGGGCGGTGGGAGGCAAGGCCAGTCTGGGCCCTGCTGGAGCCTAGGGGACACTGGGCTGGCAGACCACACACGGAATGTATTCCTGGAGTATTCCTGTCCTGTCCCAGAAAATGTACCCAAGCACACCCAGCCGTGTGTGTCATCTCCTGTGCTGTGGAGTTCAGAGATCCCAGAGCGCTGTAATGTCACCGGGACAGGCTTGGTCCTTCTCTTAGGTCAGGACATGCTGTTCCTCCCTTGACATGTTGACCTACAAAGTTTCTCTCGTATCAATAAATTCTAATGATAACCTTGACAAAAGTGAATTTCTACTTTTTTTTACCCAGGTGTTTGCACTGAGGGCTGATATTTTGGTCTGATTATTCAGTAGCTCTTTGGTAAGTGTGTGACCCCCCGGGGTTTGGAAGGAGCAGCCAGTGGCCATTTAAGGTGTGAGCTTTGAATGGAGTTTCTGGAAATACTGGGAAGATGCTGGTCTGAGCCTCCTCAGGTGCTGAGGAGGAGGATGGGACCTGGAACAGCCTGGGAATGTTGTTCTGTGCCATGAATATGGGGCTGCATTTCAGTGAGCAATATTTTTGTTCATGTTTGTATTAAACTCGGAGGAAGATCTAGTCTGGGAGGGACCTTTGTAGGTCTTTGTTGTCCACTAAAAGCTGAGCTAATTTCAAAGCTGCACTGAGGTGCTCTGGGTGTTCCCCAGCTGGGCTTTGAAGATCTCCAAGAATGGAGATTCCACTATATGCCAGGGCTCTGCCTCTCCCGTGGGGGAGAATTTTCTCGTTGCATCCTTTGTTGGATCTTGTGCCTGTTACCTCTTGTTCCACTGGGCACCTGAGAAGAGCCACCACACACCTCTTGGACCCATCCACCCTGCAGACCTGGGGTTGCTGGAGAGGTCTGCTCAGGGATTTGGACAAACTTAAATATATTTAGAAAGGCTGGAAATTCCAGATGTCCCAAAGTGTTTAGGGACCAAGGGCCAAGAGTCAAAGCAGCGTTTTTATCTCCTCAGATGCAATTTCAGGTGGAGTTATAGGCACATAAACAGGTAAGAATGACCTTCAAATACTCCAGGATTTCTGGTTGGTAGCTTTGAAACCTTGCAGTGATTCTGCCAGCCCCATGGCTGAGCTCTGGGAGGCTGTAGAGGGGCTGTGGCAGTGAAGCAGGTTTGCTGTTGGTGGAGATGGTGCTGGTGCCAACAGGTGTAGTGGTCTTTGTCCTGAGGACACACTGGCCACAGCAGCTGTTCAGTGAACAGGAGACCCGTGTCCTGGGCTTGCCTTCAGTGTGGGGGGTGAAACCCACCGTGCACAAGAGACTGTGTCCATACACTGTTGGGAACAGGAACAACCTCTCTCCTGTGTGAAGTGCAACAGGGAGGAAGGGCAATGGGAAGCAGGGAGAGGAGGGACGAGCCTCCCCAACCCCTGCCTTGGGGTTTCCTCAGCAGAGGGGTGTGGATGTGGCCTGGTGTGTGCAGACAGTGTGCCCTGGCCATGTGTGTGCTGTGTGGGGAGCAGGACATGCAGAGCTTCAGTTGTGTGGGTTGGACGTGAACTGTGCCATGAACATGGGTTTGTGCTGGGGCTGTTTCTGAGGAACATCTGGCACTACTGTCCCCAGGGCTATGAGCCTTCAGGAAACCTGACAAGTGCTATAAAATCTCCATGCTCATCCAAAGCTCACCAAGCTGGTGGAAGGTCTGGTGAATAAGTCCTATGATGAGAGGCTGAGGGAACTGGGGTTGTTTAGTTTGAAGAAGAGGAGGCTGAGGGGTGACCTCATTGCTCTCTACAACTACCTGAAAGGAGGTTGTAGGGAGGTGGGAGTTGGCCTCTTCTCTCCAGTGAATAATGACAGGACGAGAGGGAATGGCCTGAAGTTGCTCCAGGGGAGGTTTAGACTGGATATTAGGAAGAATTGCATTACTGGAAGAGTGGCTGGACACTGGAACAGGCTGCCCAGGGAGGTGGTGGAGTCACCATCCCTGGAAGTGTTTAAAAGAAATACAGATGTGGTGCTTAGGGACAGGATTTAAGCATGAACAGGTAGATGAGGTTATGGTGGGTGGAATTAGGTTATGGTTGAACTTGATGATTTTCAAGGTCCTTTCCAACCAGGATGATTCTATGAAAATTTCCAGGTGGGAGACAAAAAAAAACCCAAGACATGTCCAGAAAAACCCGCTGCTGGAGCTAGAAGCCCTGTCAATACCAACATGGTGGCATCACAGAGGTTTCCTGGGTGACAGCTCTTGTGTCCTCCCCACCCCCCCCCCCAGCTGCCACTTCACCATGGCAGCCCCCAAGGAAAATGGCTTCTTCCCACCCAATCCCTACCATATCCCTGGGTAAGTTCTGAAGTTCATCCAAAACGTCTGTTCATTTCCAATGCAAATGGCTCCACTTGGGATCACGTGGTATTAATGATTCAGGGTATTTGGGGTTTTTTTTAAAGACACATTTAAATATTCCATGTACCAGTGCTCCAAAGGAGACAGTGCTCTGGGATAAGCACCACCACCCAGTATCAAGCTATAATTAAAGACCACACCATAGCACGTTGAGGGTGGAGTCAAAATTGTTCTTTATTTCCCCTTTTTTTTTCGTTTGTTTTAAGCTGCCAAATGTTACCAGGGCTGCTGTGCAGGGTTTGGTTTCCAAACTGTCACAACTTCTGCATCCAGGATGTTTGAAGATCTCCTTTGAATAAATATTTGCATAGACATGATGTGCTCTTGTCAAGTTGGTTGGAGCACAGGTCCTGCTGCCAGATCCCAGCTCTTTGAAGAAGTCAGTGGCTTCTTCCTTAGTAGAAAGTCCTCAGGATGCTGGTGATCTAGTTCATACGTAGTTAGATTTTTTTTTTCCAAAGGTTTTTGCAAAGGTTTTTCCTCCTCTAAAGGCTTGGAAAGAAGAAACCAAGCTCTCGTGGGGAAGAGGTGATGAGTTGTTGGATAAAAGGCAAGACAGGAAGGGCAGAAATCTGTGGATAGGCTTCGTGGTGAAGTAGAGAAGTTGTGCTGGGGTCTCCTGGTGACCTGTGCTGGGAGGTGTGGTTCATGACACGTGGGAGTGGGCTGAGGAGGGCTGGATTTGTTGGTGCAAAGTCACCTGGGTTAGTCAAGCCCCAGGGTAGCTCCAAAGGGTGTCAAGGTGACCTCCCAGCAGAGGGGCCGGTGGCAACCCTGGCTGCAAACCCCAGCACGGAGGAAACCGTGGGTGCAGCACGGGCAGGAGCCAGACAGATCCCAAGCTGCAGAAAGGGTGGAGCACTAAGGTTCCTTCCTTAGGGACAATCAGATCCGACCTTCCCATTGCAGCAACATGTAGGATTTTTCCATTACCGATCTCCCTGTCTCCCAACTTACATAAGCTCTGGGCTTGGGGGGTTTTTTGCACATTTCTGCCTTGCTGTGGTTGTCTGAGAGATGTGATGTGTTGTTCCTTGCTCCTTGCCTGCACTGACAGCAGCTTGGGAAAGGCAACAGCAAGGAGGGAGCTGTGGCTTGGCTTGCACTTCCAAAAGCCTCAAAACCTCCCCCTGCTCAGCCCTGTCTGCCAGCAGCGGCCCCCAAAGCAGCTTTGAGCCCCAATACCAACCCCACAGCTGGGGCTGCTCCTCTCTGGGCTGGTGCTTCAGCCCCTGAAGGCAGGAGGAGGAACCACCAAATTCTGCTGCTGTGTTTTCCAGGGCCATGCAGGCTGGTGGCATCACCCCAAGCCCCAGAGGAGGCCCCCCATGGGTGCCAAGGGTGCTGCTTTGAGTCTGGTTTGGGTGGCTGAACACAAGCAGGAGCTGCCTCAAGGGCATTGCTGGAGTCGGGGCAGACAGGGCTCCCCGGGCCAGAGTGCTGGCAGGAGGAGGAGGGAGATCCATGCTGCAGCATCTCACCAGCTGTCCCATGTGCTGTACCCAGCCAGGAGTCTGGAATCACAGCAGGGACAGCAAAACCGGGTGTTGTCACTTGGGTTGGCAGTGGTGACAGCCAGGGCTTTGAAAGTGCCACTGCAGTGTTCAAGAGCATTAGAAGCCAAAGCCAATGTGTGAGGTGGTTTGGGGAAGGACTTGGTGCACAGAGGAGGGATAAATCCATGGATCCCAGGCACTGGGCACAGCCCTGCCCACCCCATCCTGGCTTGGTGGAGCTGGAGAGGGTGCAGAGCTGAGGACAGGCTCAGGGCCAGGCTTTTCCTGGGTGATCAGGAAGGCTGAGCAGGTTCAGGTGCTGCAGTCTGGAAGTGCTGATGGGAGAGATGGCGCTGAGCAGGAGAAGAGTGAAGTGGGGAAAGCCTTGGGAAAGCCTTGGGAAAGCCTTGGGAAAGCCTTGGGAAAGCCTTGGGAAAGCCTTGGGAAAGCCTTGGGAAAGCCTTGGGAAAGCTGGTGACTCGCTGCTGGCCAACAGGCTTGGAGAACAGTAGCTGCAGCACTTCAGTGAGAGCTGCAGAAACAGGGCAACCTTCTGGTTATTCAATCGAAATCCCAGCAGGATAAAGTCAAGCAGCTCCCCTGGGACCTGTCTCCTCCCCACATGCCACAGCTTTTATCACAGCACTTGTCATTCCCTTCTGCAGCAGGTCCCTTCTGCAGCAGGTCCCTTCTGCAAAAACCCAGACTGACTTGCCCAAGCTCCTTGGATTAGCTGCCTTTTAATTGCTTATGGATTGAATCCTTTCTCATCCCTGCCATTATTTTGTACATGATCAACATCCCTCAGGCCATCCTGTAATTATTCAGGCTATGGCATTTGTGCTCTTGCTCAGCTTTAGTGTCCAGGTGTAGCTTTTCTGTGTTGCAAGACTTGTTGAACATCACTGGGATGAGCCACCGAGCTCCTCTGGCAGCTGCTGCTGAGAGAGCCTGGATGCAAAGTGGGAGAACTTGCCAAGTGTGAATGCGTGGCTCTGCTCACTGGTGTTCAAAGTATTTGGAAGGGAAAGCACTTACTCATCATCTTATGATCCTCATGCACCATCTGGCTTTATCCCAAGATGCTCAGTGGGATCATTGATAGAATATTTGTCTGTACGTTGTGACTGGCACCTCTGCCTTCCTTCTTGAATGGTGGAGTAACATCAGTGTTAGGAAATCTGGTACTGGGAACAGCTGGAGTTTCTGGTCTGTGCTGGTGGACTTGGGACTGGAGCCAGAGCTCCAGCACTGGCCCTGCCCTGAGCCACCAAGGAGTCAAACTGCCCGTTCCAGGCCCAGAGGAGCAGCGTGTGGCCACCCACCCTGCACAGAGGGCCCTTGAAAACAGAGCCATGATGGTTACCAGGGCTGCTCAGCCCTCTCCTGTGTGCTGCAGCCCCGGGTGGGTTGGCAGCCTGGTCCTCCCTGGGAGTGCACAGAGCAGAGAGGTTTGCAGGGTACAAGGGGGCTTTTCTGGCTTTTTGAGTTTCAATATTGAACAAGGGACACTGGGAAATTCCCAGTAATTCACTGTGCGTTAGAACAGAGGGGGGGGTTGCAAAATTGAAAGCTGAGGCACGTTGAACCACAAGTCATATTTTAACCAGGGGGTGTTGATGTCAGTGCTGTCCAAATGTCCACAGCCCCTGCTGTGCTTCAGCCATGAGGTTTCCCTTCCACTGCTACTGCTTTGGCCACGGTCCTGGACCTCATCCCATATGGGAATGGAGCCTGTGCCTACACACACCTGGTCACCTGAGAGCCAGTTTTCATGCTCACATGTAAAACCACACGTGTTTGGCTTCATGTGTAACCACAGACATCATCTCTGTGCTCTGGGACACTGCTCCAGGGACAGACACATCCATGGACTTCCCTGGGCTCATGTCCTCCAAGCCCTGTGTGCTCCTGGCTGGGACCATTCCAGCGTACAAAATGTGAATATTAGAAGAAACTTTTTCACTGAAAGGGTCATTGAACACTGGCTGCTCTAGGAGGTGGTTGAATCACCCTCTCTGGAGGTGTTTCAAAGCTGTGTAGATGTGGTGCTGAGGGACATGGTTTAGCGCTGGACTCAGTAGAATTGGGCTGATGGTTGGATTTGATGATCTTAAAAGCCTTTTCCCACCAGAACGAGTCTTTGAAAACCCCTGGTGCAGGTTATCCAACAAGCCATCTTCCAATGCCATCTCATTGACTGCTCTTTTTTTGGTTTCCTCCTCAGCTATGAAGGCTTCATCCCACAGTACAACTATCGCTTTGGAGAAACCTTTGGCAAAACCACCCACCGGCTGCTGACGGACCCCGAGGTGGTGAGGAGCCCTCGGTCCCTGCTGGCACCACTGCACAAGCAGAAGTTCATTGAGGACTTCAGTGGGACCAAGTCCTCTGTCCAACGTTACCTGCCCAGGCACCCAGGTGAACACACCCTGGATCTCATCCCTTCACCAGACTGGGCTCTCTAACAAGCACAGGGTCAATCATGAGGGTCAATCCAGACAGGAGCTGTGCCCCTCCTTGGTAGGCTCCTGGGGTGAAGTGAGACATCTTTTATATTTTACTTATTATTTTTTAGAATTTTATGTATTTTATTTGTTTTATATTTTAGAAAGAAGTTCTTTAGTGTGAGGGAGGTGAGACACTGGCCCAGGTTGCCCAGAGAAGCTGTGGCTGCCCCATCCCTGGAAGTGTTCAAGGGCAGGTTGGATGGGGCTTGGAGCAACCTGGTCTAGTGGGAGGTGTCCCTGCCTGCGCAGGGGGGTTGGGACTGGATGATCTTTAAGGTCCTTTCCAACCCAAACCATTCCATGATTTTATGATTTTCCATGGAGCAACCATAGCTCTGGTGGAGGAGCACAGATGCCTGGAGCAACACCAGTGCAGACCAGTGCTGAGCAAGGGGCTCCTTATGTTGGCATCTGCTGGAGGACAGAATTTTAGTTCCCAATTCTCTTCAGTTAGATGAAGATCCATGGTTTTATGGCGTAGGATGAACTTGTCCCCAATTCCTCCCTATTCCTGCTGTGATTTAACCCCAGGCAGCAGCTGAGCACCACGCAGCTCACTTCCCCCCGGGTGGTGGGGGAGAGAATCAGAAAGGTAGAAGTGAGAAAACTTGTGGGTTGAAGTAAAGACAGTTTAATAAAAATGGTAATGAAAAAGAAAATAACAGGGAGAAATAAACCCCAGACAGACAAGAGATGTGAAAGCAAACAGTTGCTCACCACTCGCTGACTGGTGCCCAGCCAGGCCTAGAGAAGTGACCTCCCCAACCTTCCCCCAGATCTATTGCCTAGTGTGACATCATGTGGTCTGGAATATCTCCTCGGTCAGTGGGATCAGCTGTCCCAGCTGTGTCCCCTCCCAATGCCCCGTGCCCCCCCCTGCCCACTCGCTGGTGGCATGAGGAGCAGAGGAGGCCTTGGTGCTGTGCAGGACCCGAAACATCCCCCTGTTACCAACACTGTTTTCAGCACAAATCCAAACTACAGCCCCGTACCAGCTACTGTGAAGAAAATTAACCCTATCCCAGCCCAAACCTTCTCCTGCCCTTCTTCTCCTGCCCTTCTTCTCCTGCCCTTCTTCTCCTGCCCTTCTTCTCCTGCCCTTCTTCTCCTGCCCTTCTTCTCCTGCCCTTCTTCTCCTGCCCTTCTTCTCCTGCCCTTCTTCTCCTGCCCTTCTTCTCCTGCCCTTCTTCTCCTGCCCTTCTTCTCCTGCCCTTCTTCTCCTGCCCTTCTTCTCCTGCCCTTCTTCTCCTGCCCTTCTTCTCCTGCCCTTCTTCTCCTGCCCTTCTTCTCCTGCCCTTCTTCTCCTGCCCTTCTTCTCCTGCCCTTCTTCTCCTGCCCTTCTTCTCCTGCCCTTCTTCTCCTGCCCCTAAAATGTAGTTTGGATGACCCAATTAACCAGTTGACCCAGTGCCTCTCTCACTGTCCTGTCCTCATTCTTGTGCTCTCCTCACCAACCTGTCAAAGGTCACCCACTGACCTTTGCAGCCTGGAGGTCCCATTTGCTGCAGAAGAACGTGGCCACAGGGATCCCCTGGCTGGGCTCTTCATCAACAGCTCCCAGTGCTGAGCTGTTGGGGAGTGATCCCTTAAACCCTTCCCTGCCAGCTCCCTCGGGGCTGCCTGGCATCCTTCTGGGTGTGGGGCGTGATGGAGATTGAAGGTCTCCTGGCACTGTTGGCCTCATGTGGTCACCTTCAGCAGACTCAGCCTGACCCGTGTTTCTCCAGGTCTGTTTTCTGCAGAGCCACGTTGATGGGCACAAAGTGTTTTGCTGGTTTCAGGTGACCCCATGTGGTTTTCTTGCTGGAAGTAAGGACAGGCTGGGTTGGTTGGGGGACATCAACCAAGATTATGCCACCAGGGTGGCCTTGTTGGCAGTGAGGGGGTGGTGGCACAGGCCAAGTGTGCAGGCAGCTGCCCCCAGGAACCTGGGCTGAAACCACATGGATATTTACTCAGCTCAAACACACCAAGTTCTCTCTTGGCTTTTCATCTAGTGCCTCAACGTGCAACTTGGCTCCATCAACACCTTTGCACAAAGCAGGGTTAACAACAAAAAGCTCACAGACCTCTCATCCTTCCCATGTCTCATTCAAACAACTTCACTCTTCCTTTGCCTTTGCCTTGCAGGTTAAAAAGAAAAGAGCAGGTGCAGTATTGATATTAATAATGAAGGAAATATTAAGAAAAACCTCTTTTAAAATGTGCACCCTGGGTTGGGAAATCACTTTTATTGGGTATTTGTATCAACTGCTGCCCAGCCCAACAAACTAAGACCAGAGAGTTAGATATGCTTTATAATGGAGTGTATATATCATATTATAGACTCTATTCATACTACAGTATAAGTATATATAATATTTTAATAATTATAGATATAAAATAGTGTTTTTATTTATTATATAAATTATATATAATCTGATATATAAAGAAATATAAATACAGTTATAAGCAGGTTGCAAACCTAAATGCCTACCAGGAGGCTCCTACTCTTGCAGGAAGGGGTACATTTTGCTCCTCACTTCTTGAGCTGGGACAGGTAGTTATTCCCTGGGATTTTCCACAGATGAAGCCCTCCCTGGGAGCCAGTGTCTCATCCATGGGGCTTTGTGCTGCCATACACATGTCGTTGAAGGAGGAGGTTGGGGAAGGCAGGGATGACCAAGAGGGCTGAAAAAAGAATATGACCCATGAGAACAAAAATGGAAGGAATTTGGTTTGTTTAAAAAGACCAGACTGACACAGGAAGAGTTTTCCAATAAGGAAAAGGCTGTTGTGGGGTGGAAGAGCGATCATCCTCCAGCACCACTGGCTTTGCTCCTGGTGTGGAGCAGGAGGAGCCCCCCAGCTGGCCCAGGGAGCCACGTCACCAGCTGTTCCTAAGGCAAAGTCATCCAAAAGGTGCCAAGCTGGGCTGTCCCCATGGAGCCTCCTGCTGCAGGGCTGGGTCCCTCCTTCCCAGCACAGACACGTGGCACACACGGGCCCCAAGGTATTTTATCTCTCAACCAGTGTCACTGCAGACCCTTCCCTTGGTGAGCAGCAAGAGAGCCAGGGCAGGAATTCCCTGCTGGACACCAGGGGAAGAGGGTCTGTGTTTGGGGTGTGCTGGCACAGGGACCTGAAGAAAAGGATATGGTGGGGGCCCTTAGTCTTTTAGCTCAGCTGATGATATTTTACAGTTTAGGTGTCACTTAATAATAACCTTAGTAATAACTTAAACTTAGAATAAGTTATTTGTGCCATTTTTCTGTGCAGGCCTGTTCATTGGATGGGGCTGGTGGCCTTCATGGGATGCCCCCATGTCCCATGGGATGCTTTAGCCCTCCAGACTCCTTCCCCTGGCTCTGGAGGGGTGTGTGGGGCCCAGGTGCAGTGTGATGGGAATCCCTCATCCTCCTTCAGCCACTCCTTTCCCTAACTCAGTGTCTGTCCCACAGGACATGTTACCTGTGAGCAATCTGAGGCTGTGATGAGCTTTCCTGAACCAGTCCATGGGCCAAAACCTGCCCTGCCAGGACCAGAGGAGAAGGATCTGATGATGATGATGCACATGGACCCCATGCCTGAGCACCACCCTGGCCAGTCCATCCTGAGGACACGACTGCCACTGAGGACTTCATGGCATCCCACCTCTGAGGGGCCAGGGCCTGAGGTAGCCCCAGCCTGTGGACAGGGATACAGCAGCAGACCCACACAGCTGGGTGGTGCCTTGGCAGGAAGAAAACTGGTGAGTGGTTTTGGGTGGGAGAGGTGGGGAGGGATGGGGACTGGGAACTGGGCACTGATGGGGACTGGGGACCAGTAAGTCTCCTTGGTTCATGGGTATGAAGAGGAACTTTCATCAAGCTGTGGATGGCAAGGACAAAGGTTAGAGTGTTGTGTGGAGAAACACCAAACTCACACGAAAAAGCAGCAAATCCAACACATCTTCAGGACACGGTTGCAATGATCAATTACTCCTTCTAATCAAGAAGGTTTAACTACTCATTGAGTTGAGTTTTGCTTCAAATCCAAGTTGTTAGGTCTTGTGTTACACTGTGACGTGCAACCAGGCTCATGTGTCCTTCCTGCCAACAGGCAGCCCTGCTGCCCTCCTCCTCCTCCTGCCCAACCCACAGCAGTCCTGGCACCTTTGGCTACCTGCTGGGTTTGTGACCCCTTAACTGCTCCCACCTGGATTTCCCTCCATCCTTATCCCTCATTGCAACCAGGTGGTGGGGTTTGCCCCTGGAGCTGGGTGCTGCTTTGCCCAGCACTGCTGGAATCACTCAGGACCAAGGTCTTTGAGCCCCTTATTTCTTCTGGAGCCAGAGACAGTGTTGGTCTTGTCCCAGCCAGCCAGGCTCTGCAAATCCCCTGGAGGCAGAGATTAGAGGTATGATGTCTGGAGTCAAAAGCTGGCTTGGATAGAAATCCCAAGAAGGGCCATTCCTGCTCCTTGCTCTGGGAAACAGGTTTGTGGAGAAGCTCAGTGCCCAAAGCTCCCTTGGTTCTCCCTGGGGGTTTTGCAAAGCCTCTGCATTCAGAGAGCTCATCCCATAACTGGACTTCACTAGAACTTCCTGGAGTAGCTCTTAGTGTAAAACTGGGAAGCAATGGAAGGGGCAGGTGCCACTCGTAGGTTCTGGCAGTGATTTGAGCAATGGAGCCAAAGGAGGAAGTGGGTTTCACTGGTGTTTCTTTTATTTCTTCTTTTATTTTGAGCCTGTAAGAATGGAAGGTGTGACTCTGCCAGAAGGGGCTGAAACTGTGGATGTGGAGGAAGATGGTTGGTTACCAAAACTGGATGTACCACGAGCAATTCAAGAGAAAGTCATTGCAGGTAAAAAAAGAGGGAGGTCACATGCAGCATGAGTCCACCTCAGAGGAAATGGTGTCACCCTCCTGTCCCTGGGGAAATCTCTGAGACATTGGCCAGTTGCTCCAACTCCTTTCAACACTTTGGGATGGAAAATACCCCCACTCCTCTCCATGCAAGGGTGTTTTTTGGGGATGCTGAATCTCCTGCTGAGGGACACAGGCAGGTGGGAGGGATGCAGGAGCCACCTCAGTTCCCCACAGCTAGGGGGCCAGGCTCAAAAATACTCCAGAAAGCAAAGAGAAATGGGCCATGGGCTCTGAACTAACTCCAGGGGCTGGGTGAGTGTCCATCACTGCTGAGGGAGTTGGTTCTCTCCTAGAAATAAGATGCTTTTCTGAATCATCAACACCCAGTGGTCTGCACCATCATAAATGTCTAAAACTCTGTCTTACAAGGAGTTACGCTCTGTTCCTTCTCCCCTTTCCCTGGAAGAGGGCTCCTCTGCAAGCAGGAGAATTCCCAAGGGGGATGCACTGGGCTCCCCCCAAAGGGTCTGATGCCCACGGGAGGGATGCTTCTCTCTGGGGGAAACCACAGCCAGGGCAGGGGCTGCACCTCAAGGTGTGTCAGACTCAGTCAAAGGGCATAGATGTTTTAGGATGCAGGAGGCAAATTTTGCCCTCTCCAAAGCATCCCTCTGGAAAGAGGGAGTTCTGGCTGCTTTTAGGTCATACGTCTCCATTTTATGTAGTTTTACACTTTATGTATTTGTCATGTAAGTAAATTTGTTGGATGGGCAGGAAGAGGAGGAAGAAAGTTTGGACACCTGGTAGTTAGTGCTGAATGTGTTTTCAACGGGGAGAGAACATGACAGCTGGTGGCTTAAAGAAAAGGCTGTAAGAAAATGAACTGTTCCTTCCATACCTCATGGAGACCAACAAAGATCAGTTCAACCCATTGGGTTTTCCTTGGGAATCATAAAAAAAGACTTTCAGAAAAGATACTTCACATGTAAGAGGTAATCTTACCATTTCAATGGATTATTTTTTCCTTCCTATACTCTGCCAAGGTTTTATATTTATTGCAGCCTCTTCCAGCTCCAGGCTGGCTGATCCTTATACATTATGTGTGTTCTCCCTTTCTCCAAAGGATATGCTGGATTCATCCCCCACATCACCTGGTTTCCTGGCATGAACTACATCCAGAGTGTGAAGGAAGCCATGAAGGAATTTGACCAACTTCAGGTAGGTTATACCCACAAATACTTATTTCAAGACTATAATGTTGGCATTGATTCATCTGCAACGCAAAAAGTAGTTTAATTTCCAGCAGTAGCATTAGAACCAGGGCTGGAAGTACAAGCAAAAAGGAAATGCTCTTAGGTAACATGTTGAAAAAAATCAGGAGCAATTAAATTCTGTAACTTGTTTCCTTGGGACATTAAGGGAGGATAAATGAGTTCATAAAAGGATTAAGCAAATCTATTGAGGGTTGTTGGTTCAAGGGTGGCTATTAAAAATGTTGCTCTGAGTGCAGAAATAGGAGCAGCTCCCTGTGCTTCCCTTACACAATGGATCTGCTCTGCTGGATGGCAGCACTGGGTGGCTTCCTGGCCTGCTTGGATGGGCATTTCTCCCCTTGAACTGGTTCTAAGGCTTTCTCCTTTGCTGGCATAATTTGTCTTAAAGGGATCTAGTCTTTCTTTCTCCTCCTTTTGGGAAGGATGCAGAAATATGCCTACTAAAAAAATGTTCATATTTTGCACCCTTTTGCTGTACGATCTGCTGTATAATGCCATGTAATCCTCCTACCTGGGAAATGAGATCCCTCCCACAGCAGTTACTAGTTTGCATTCAGAGCTACACGTTGCTTCCTGCTGGATGGAGAGAGATCCCTGGGATGCAGCCATCTCGCCGGGCCAGCGCCGGGGAGGGCTGATCAGCTCAGCCAAAGCAGGTCACAACATTTCCAGCCCTTGCTGGTCACCAGGATTCACTGGGGTGCCTATAGGTCTGATGTAGAGAAAAATCCAAGACTGAGGATTCCCAGCTCAGAGAAACTGCAGGAAAAAATGACTCAGCAGCAGGAGGGAGAGCAGCAGGGCTGACAGTGCTCATGGCAGCCCCAAGCTTTGGCTGAAATGTGTTTCTCTGTGCTGGCATCCTCATCCCCTCCTTCTGCCCTTCTCAGGAATTGAAACGAAGCAAACAAAACCAACGCCGGGGATTCTCAACCCTAAACGTGCTGTTTGCAGTGTCTTTTCTGCCCCTGATTTCTTTAAGAACCGCCTGCCATGAGGGAGGTGTTTCTTCAGGCAGGATGCAGCAGCCAGGCTGGCTGCAGCACATCAGGGGCTGAAGGGATAGAAGCACGCTGGGGCGGGGGGGGGGAAATCACACCACGTTTCTATCTAAGAGGGCTTCTGACTTCAAGCCACTAATCTTCTGCCCTAAATCTCTGTTGCCCTAGGTGACATAGTGGGATGTGCCACGGATCATTGCTTGCTGCCTGCACCAGGCAGAATAACACAATCCTCTCGCTCCGGTGCCGCGCCGGGGGGATTGCAGCGGCTGCTCCGTCCCCACGCACAAAGGGCTCCACGGCCCCGTGCTCTGCTGGGCTCCATGACCTCGTCCCTCGGCCTGAGGAGGGTGGCACAGCTTTGGGGACATCTCGAGGTGTTTTGGCACTGCAGAGATGTGCAGGGCTGTGATAGGCACCCTCCAGCCCAGCCTCTCTCCTCGGGGTCTGAGCCCAGGGGGGCAGGGATGGATCCAGAGATGATTTACACTCTCAGCTAACGCTCCCCCAGCCTTCCTGCTCCTCCTAGCCTGGGGATCCCTGGCTACCAACCACCAGTGGAAGGGGTCAAACCAAAACCCAGCTGGGCAGAGTCCCAGGGGCAGGACCCAGCTCCAGCAGCTGCTGTGACTCAGGGTGTCACGGAGCAGCTGGGGCTTGTGGATGGTGAGCACAGGTCCGGTCTGGAGCGATCCCAAGGACTTCTCCTGGCCCAGGAGCTGCCCCGTGCACCCAGGGCAGGAGACAGCTGAGGCAGCACTGCTGAGGGTGCTGCCAGCACCCATTGGGAGAGAAACTTAAAGTGGAAAAAGGGGGGGATGCAATGGAGCTGCTGATTAGAAGAAACCAGAACTGGAAAGAGAACTGCGGCACCTGGGCCTAAATATCCTCTCTAACGTGGGGGCAAAGCAGGTGGTGGGGGTAGCAACAATATGGCTTAAAGTGAACTGTGTTGTTGTTGGGTTTTGTTTGTTTGTTTTCCAGTTTTTGCAGAGAAACCCAGCCCACAGCTTTGGCAAGAGGTTTCCCCAAACATACTGGCCCGACAGCAGGATCTACACCAGCGCTGGGCTGATCCCCTGCTACGCGGGCTTCGTTCCGGGTGAGTTCATCAGCTGCCTGAAAATGAAAGTCATTAATACTAATTACTGTCATTAAGTAGTGCTGTTATTAGTTGCAGTGTTGGAGGAGTGAACAGTTACTGATGTGCTCCACATGGGTAGGAGATCTTTTTTCCCAGTCTGTGCCAAGGTGCTGGAGCTGTGCCATCCCCTTCCTGTCTGCAGGAGAGTCCATCTTCCAGCCTGGGCTTGTGCAGAATGTTCCTCTGGTTTCCAGCCACCAACTCCCTGCTAAAGCAAAGGAGATCAGTAACACCTCACCCATGACACGGGTGCCTTACAATTTCTTCCTCAGCAAAGTTATTTGGATCTAAAAAGCTGGAAGCTTGATAAAAAGCAAAAAAAATTCACCAAATCAGCAATTCATATTGGTGTGTTTGGCCACAGCAAAGTCAAGAGCCCACAGCTCAGTCATGTGGGATGGGAAAGATTGGAGATAAGGTCCAAACTCACAGCTTGTACTTAATGTGATAAAGAGGAAGAAAATGGTAGAAGACACAAAATGTGGTAGAACTTGAAGTGGGAAAACAACCTGGCAGGGTTGGACAGTGGCTGGCATTGAGATTGTGTCTGTTGAGCCCAGAGGGGAGAAGGTTGAGGCTCTGGCAAGACTTGTGCTGGAAAGCCATGCAGAAAAAGCAAAGGTGAACACCCAGCTGGTCACCAGGGGCTTGAGGGAAGGCCTGAGGGAAAGGATGGCACAGGGGAGGGTGGACAGGGCTTGTGATCAAAGACAGAGAGAAGGATGTTCATGTTGGCCTCTGGCACCAGTCCTGCTCTGGGGCAAGCGCAGCTGTCCCCAGTGTGTGACACTTGGCTGTCCCCTCCCCTTGTGTGACAGCTCTGGGGCACTTGTTCATCCCCCCCCTCCTGTGTGACAGCTCTGGGGTGTCTGTCTGCTCCTGTGGCAGCTCTGGGGTGTCTCACAGCGAAGCCCTGACCCCTCTGGGTGGGCTCAGGGGGCCTCTGGTCACACCCTCCATGGCTGTAGCCTCCAAGCCCCCTGGAGAAAGGCTGTTCTGGCCCAAGGGAAAGCTGGACTCCAGTGCCAATCCTTGGCTGAGGAATCTGCCCACTCTTCATGCTGCAGAAAGCTGGGAGAGCAGCAGGGAGCTTCAGGGGAGGGTGAGTAACACAGCTCTGCCCAGAGGGGGCTGGGGGCACAGCACTGTCCTGCCCTGGAAACTGCCAGGGGAGACATGCCACTTCGTTGTAATGATAAGAGGAAAAAACCCACCCTAAAATTAAGGATAAAAATCAACTACTTGAAGTGTTACCTCACACTTTAAAAATCCATTGCCATCTTTTCACCTACAGAGATGTTCTTCTGTGTAGGTCTAAAACCAGCCACCTGTGTCTGCAGCCAGACAGTTCCCCTGCCCCAGGAGCCACTGTGAGGGCCATTCGAACTGCTCCAACCAGTTCAACACTGGAAGGAGAAACTTGTTTTATTTGACAGAAAAAATTAACCCAGAATCAGTTACAATCAAGAACCCTGAACAAGAATGTCTTCAGCAGGCCAGCAGCCTGCTAGCTCCTGTCCAGCTACTGAGTGACAGGTTTCTCACTGGAGGTAACACTACGTGTTGTTTCCACAGTGAAAATTTGCTAATACAGGGCTTTGAGGAGGTAACATTTTTCTAAGGAGATAATTTGGGTTCAGATGTTCAGCTCACCTCAGAAGCAGGGAGGATGCAGCAGCACCTGGCTGATGCAGCTTCAAAATCCCTACATCCTGGTTTTTGAACAAGTGACTCCAGCAAGGCTGCATACACAGCCCCTCAGTGTCACTTGGCCTCAGCACAGCTTGTCACAGCTGTCCCCGGTGCTCTGGGGTAGCCATGGCTACCTGCTGGGGTGGATCAGCCCAGCTCACCTGTGTCAGTGGCAACCTGCCTGCATTGGGTTGTTGCCCTGCAGCTGGGGCAACCTCTGGCTCCCAGACACCCACTGATCCTACACTGCTGCTATGGTCAGGAGCTGCTCAGCTCCTGCTGAGAGTGGAGCTTGTAACAGGAGTCCACAAGCAGGTACCTAAATTTAGACACAGCCTGGAGCTCCACCCTCCATGTGAAGTGTATCCCCTTCCACCAGCACCCCTGGTTATAAAGCCATACCAGAGAATTTAATTCCCACATCAGCAGGAGCAAGTCGTGCCACCCCATCCAGTGACACAAACAGGCATTTGCCTCATTAGCAGGCAGGGAGGGAAGGGTGGTTGCCCTGGGCAAGATGGCAGGGCTCACACCACGGCCCTGTTTTTCCTTTCCAGAACTCCGGCACACCTACGCCCTGACTTTTGGGAACAGCACCCGAAAAGCTTACCAAAAGGAACAAAGGAGACGAGCTCGTGCACTGTGAAAAATGCTTTAATGGTGCCTGTACAGCATCAGAAGTGACTTTGAAACAGGAAAAGGAACACAACACGGACAGAGAAGTTCTGAATGAAAGAGTTCATACAGCTTTAAACAAAATTTACACGTGTTCATCTGCATAGCTTTTTCACTCTGCCTCTTCCTCAGCCTCCTCCTCAAACTCCCCCTCCTCCTCAGCTGTGGCATCCTGGTACTGCTGGTACTCAGACACCAGGTCGTTCATGTTGCTCTCAGCCTCTGTGAACTCCATCTCGTCCATGCCCTCGCCAGTGTACCAGTGCAGGAAAGCCTTCCGGCGGAACATGGCGGTGAACTGCTCAGAAATGCGTTTGAACAGCTCCTGGATGGCTGTGCTGTTGCCAATGAAGGTGGCAGACATTTTCAGGCCACGAGGTGGAATGTCACAGACGGCTGTTTTAACGTTATTTGGAATCCATTCCACAAAATAGCTGCTATTTTTGTTCTGAACGTTCAGCATCTGCTCATCCACCTCTTTCATGGACATGCGGCCCCTAAAGACAGCAGCCACGGTCAGGTAGCGGCCGTGGCGGGGGTCACAGGCAGCCATCATGTTCTTTGCATCAAACATCTGCTGGGTGAGCTCTGGCACGGTTAAAGCACGGTACTGCTGGCTCCCACGGCTTGTGAGCGGGGCAAAACCAGGCATGAAAAAGTGCAACCGGGGGAAGGGGACCATGTTCACTGCCAGCTTCCTCAGGTCAGCGTTCAGCTGGCCCGGGAAGCGCAGGCAGGTGGTGACACCGCTCATGGTGGCCGACACCAAATGGTTCAGATCACCGTATGTTGGAGTAGTTAACTTCAGTGTTCTGAAGCATATGTCGTAGAGGGCTTCGTTATCAATACAGTAGGTTTCATCTGTGTTCTCCACGAGCTGGTGCACCGAGAGTGTGGCATTGTAGGGCTCTACTACAGTATCTGATACTTTAGGGGAGGGGACAACACTGAAAGTATTCATAATTCGGTCTGGGTACTCTTCACGGATTTTGCTGATGAGGAGGGTACCCATGCCAGAGCCTGTACCACCACCGAGAGAGTGAGTAAGCTGAAAGCCCTGGAGACAATCACAGCTTTCTGCCTCCTTTCTTACAACATCTAACACGGAATCAACTAATTCAGCACCTTCCGTATAATGGCCCTTTGCCCAGTTGTTTCCTGCTCCGCTCTGACCTGGAAGAGAGCCATTTTCCTATTAGATTACGGTCACTGCTTCCTGCTTATTGCTTGCAAGCAAAGCTTAGGAGCATCAGGCTACAGCGAAACCCCACAAAAGCTTTCATTTCATCAAGCCTAGAGCTGTGCTTTCACACAAGCAGCTCTGAAATGGCTCGGCAGATCCACGGAAAATATTATCAACAATACCGCAGCCATTTAATTTCTCCTGTTAGTACGGAGGAGGTAATGAGACTCGGAAAAGCAACGACCTCTTGTGCCTTTTAGGACCTGCCCTCCCAGCAGCTGCCATCACCCACCATCCGCAGATGCCCGGTATTTCACGCCCGTCATGGAGCGCTAGGATTAACCCCCCTCCCGGGGCCGCGCTCGCCTGAGGAGCATGTGCGCCGGTGGAGCCCGCAGTGCAGAGCCGAGCCCTGCCCTGCCCTGCCCACCCCGAGCCGGTTACACGGCAGCTCCCTCCCCCGCTCCCGGCGCACTCACCGAACACGAAGTTGTCCGGCCTGAATATCTGGCCGAAGGGCCCGGAGCGCACCGAGTCCATGGTGCCGGGCTCCAGGTCCACCAGCACGGCCCGGGGCACGTACTTGCCACCTGCAAAACAGGGAGAGGCCGTGACAGGGAGGCGGCGGGGGCGGCCCGGGGACGGGGCGGGCGGGGCGCCGGGCCCTACCTGTGGCCTCATTGTAGTAGACGTTAATGCGCTCCAGCTGCAGGTCGCTGTCTCCGTGGTAGGCACCGGTTGGGTCGATACCATGTTCGTCGCTGATCACCTCCCAGAACTGCCAGAGAGAATCGTGTCAGGGGCTGCCGGCCGGGCGGACCCCCCCTTCCCCCCTCTCTTCCCCCGCCGCCCCCAGCCCATCACCGCCCGGACCTTGGCCCCGATCTGGTTTCCGCACTGCCCGGCCTGCAGGTGCACGATCTCCCTCATGATGGCGGCGACACAGCTCACCCCAACCCAATTCAACTCCTCTCTCAACCGACTCTGGCTGCGTGAAGCAACCGCCAACCCTTAATATAGAAGCGGAATGCGCGCGCAGCCTCCTCTTCCCCATCCAGGCGGCCATCCACAGCAGCTATTGGCTACTCATAACGAGGCTCTATAAATGAGGGAAGCTGTTTGGCTGAGGTGCTGTCATTCAAATCATTGGCTCCCTTGGCTCCGCCCGGCTGTCTGTTGATTTTACTGTTAGGCAACCAGGGCGCACGAAAGGCCCGCCCTACTCGCGCAGGACACTCCCGATTGGCTTAATTGAATGATTGATGCCGAGCGTGATTGGCTGCCGGTCTCCGGGATGAGCTAAGGCCATTTGATTGGACGAAAACAAAGTGTCCTAGTAACCGTCGCAATGACTCCGCAGCAGGCCCTGGGCGGTGGCTCGCGCCGCCGCCTATTCCCGAAGCCCCCTGCGCACTTTGCGCAGCGTAGGCGGCAGCTCCTCCTTACTGCGGGAGAGAGGGGAGGGGGGCGGTTTCCGGGGAAACCCGGCCGGGATGTTTCCCCCGTGGCTCCCGAGCACCCCCCTCCTCTCTTCTCTCTCCTCTCACCCCCTCTCCTCCGGGAGAGCCTCCCCCGCCGCGCTGACAGCCCCGTCGCCCGCCGGCCCCGAGGCGCTGCAGCGGCGCCGTGGGGGTAGGGGGCCGCTCTGCGCATGCGCGGGCTGCGGCGCCGTTCTAGCACTTTCTGGCGCGCAGCCGCTGGAGGCGGCGGGGCCGGGCGGGTGTTGCTATGGCGACCGTGCGGCGGGAAGGGTTAGGCCGGGGGACGAGGGGTGCCCGAGGGGAGCCAGGGGGCTCGGCGGGGCTGGCGGGTGTTTGGCGGCAGCTCCGGGGTGGGAAGGCCCTGCACTGCCTGCCCAGGAGGGAGACCGAGTGAGGTGCTGTCCTGGTCCGGGCCTTTAGGTCCTCACAGGCCTCTCATGGAGCCTCGAGGCCCTTTCGGGGTCCTCTCGCAAGCCTTGAGGTCTGTGTGTTAGGAGGCATCTCAGATTATTCGTGCAACATTTATTTTTGCTAATTCTCTCCTAGACAGCCAGTACTCCTCAGCTATATGTAGATCCACAGGAAATTACAGTTCTATTTTAAATATTTTTGCTTTTTTTGCTGAGTCACTGAGTCTTTCCTAGGGTTAGCAAAGCAGTGCTGTGCTGTTACATCTCTCTCCTGGGCGGGATCTTGCAGTCTTGTCATGAGGCAGCTAAGCATCCAAGCTGGATAAATACCAACCTCACCTTGTCTCTTGTCTCTCATTCTGCCGTGCTGTTCACCTTCTACCATCAAACTTTGTTAGCACATTCTTGCATGGATGGTTCGTCTGTTGGTCACAGCTTCTACTAAGCATACTTTGTTGTTTTAGTAGAGCCTTTTTATGATTATATGTATTCATCAGGACGCTAGCAAGGTCTACAAGTCCTAGCCTCTCTTCTTGTTTCATAATACATCTGAAACTTGAATGAGGCTCCTAATTGAGTACTCCAAACCTGGCTAGTCTCAAGCTCCTGCCTTGATGTGGGGTGGACTGAGGAGAAAGCAGCAGGTGACCTCAGTTCTGCACAAACAGAGCACACTGGGGCAGTGCTCCTGTGTCATTCAGGGACTCTTATAAGACAGAGCTACATCATGGCTTGTATACATGTCATGATCTAGGCTTGGAGAACAGTAACCCAACTACTGCTGGGAGTGGGCCAGGTGAGGAGGCAGGCAGGAGAGGAACAGCACTGGGAGGACTTTGGCTGGAGATAGAATAGCCTCTGGTAGTTGGCTTAATACAAAGGTTATGGTGATTGATACTTCTGGCATGTAAACAACATATTCTTCCAGAGATGCTGGAAGGAGCCCAGGAGCAGTCCCAGAGATCCTGGGAGGAACCCTAGGGCAGCAGGAGTGACCTGAGAGGATCCCAGGCAGCTCCAGGAGGTCCTTCATCAGCCCCAGAGATGCTCAGGCAGGGCTAGGAAGACACACAGGGCTCATCCTCCACATTCAAAGCCAGAATGCAGGAGGTTTATGCAGTTTACTTTGAGATTAGCTGAGTAATGCAAAAGCATCAGGGTCCAGATTTATCCCACCTAATTACAGACATTGATTTGAACAGCTACCTGGGCTATGTTCACAGCAGAGTCAGTGGGAAGGGATGGCCTGGCTCCCTGCAGCTCTGAAAGGCTTTGACACCACCTTTTCTGTTCTCTGCAAAGAGCAAATCCAAAATCTCAGTATCATTTCTGTCTCAAAGGCAGGTGGGATGAATCTGGAACCAGCTCAAGATTTCATACAAGGATCAGTAAAGAGCTTGTTCTCTGGGACACGATGCCATCTCTTCAGGCTAATGGGAAAAGGAATACCTTCTTTCTGAGTGAAAAGACAGGCTGTAGAATGTCTGGCCTGTGTTCTGCTGTCTAGGAAAGTACAGTCAGCACAAATTCTCCATGAGGCCTGCTCAGAGCAGCGTCAGTAATCTGTGCTCATCAAGCCACTGCAGGGCTGGTGGGAGCTTTGCTGGTACAAGTGCTGCTGAATTTAATGCAGATACAGGGTTGGTTTGTTTGGTTGTTTGTTTTTCAGCCAGGAAGGGCTGCACATCAGTGACAAAAGCTCTGTTTTGCCACTTTGTAAGAAGTAGCTTTTGTAGCCCGGGCTTCTCACAGCTTGTGCTTCAGCCCTTGCTGCCTTTAATGTTTGGGAAGCTGTTCTGCAACACGTAGAGTGAGAAATGGTTGCCACCCCCAGCATTCCCAGTAGCAGCAAAAAGGTGGAAATGCTCTGTTTTGTGAAGTCTTCTGATATCTCTCTCCAAACGGGCAGCAGGATTGCACCCAGCAGAGCAGGTCACCCTGTGGGGTAGCTCCTGTGGTGGAGCCTCCCAAGGTTTCCCTGGGAGATTGAGCCACCCAAAGGTCTCAGGGTCAGGAGGCATTTGAAATTATTCATGCAACGTTGATTTTTGCTAATTCTAACCCAGTCAGCTTGTATTTCTGTTCATGGTGACATGCAGATCCACAGGAAATGACAATTCTATTTTAAATATTTTTGCCTTTTTAAAATTAAAGTAAAATGCCAGTATTTCTAGGGTGTCTGTGAGGAGGAGCACAGCCAGGCTGCCAGGAATCTCCATGGAGAGCTGCTGGAGCTGCTGACCATCTTAACCCTGGGACTTCTAATGCTGTGGCAGCCCAGCAACCTAATGAACACGTACCAGAAGGTGGGCTGGCAAGTAACCAGGCAGGTTTCTGCCAGAACCTTGTCTCCCACGGAGCATTCCTGCAGAGGCAAACCATCTGTATGACACACCGACAACTGGGCAGATTCTAGGAGAAAAAAAAATGGCACATTCCATGGTGCTGCCTGAGGAAAATGCTGAAGTGTGTTTCTCATTGTGGTGGGTTTGGTGGCAGCCTGCACAGACACTGCTGCAGATTCCAGGGGCAGCTGGGAAGGAATTGGGATGGCAGAGACAGGAGCAGCTCGAGCAGGGGGGGGTTCGTGGCTCCCACGTCGTGTCTTGCATTGAAGGCATTTGTTGTAGCATCATAGAATCACAGACTGGTTTGGGTGGGAAGGGACCTTAAAGATCATCTAGATCCAACCCCCCTGCATGGGCAGGGACACCTCCCACCAGACCAGGTTGCTCCAAGGCCCATCCAACCTGCCCTTCAACACTTCCAGAGATGGGGCAGCCACAGCTTCTGTGGGCAACCTGGGCCAGTGTCTCACCACCCTCACACTAAAGAATTTCTTCCTAATGTCTCACCTAAATCTCCCCTCTTCCAGTTTTAATCCATTCCCCCTTGTCCTCTCATTCCCTGCCCTTGTCCAAAGCCCCTCCCCAGCTTTCCTGGAGCCCCTTCAGGCACTGGAAGGTGCTCTAAGGTCTCCCTGGAGCCTTCTCTTCTCCAGGCTGAACACCCCCAACTCTCTCAGCCTGTCTCCAGAGCAGAGCTGCTCCAGCCCTCGGATCATCTTTGTGGCCTCTTGTGGACTCTCTCCAGTAGCTCCATGTCATTCTTATGTTGGGGACTCCAGAACTGGACACAGTTCTCCAGGTGGGATCTCATGACAGCCGAGTAGGTATTTGATGTCTTTGGAAGCTCTCCTCAAACCTTGCTGCAAGTGACAAGTGAGGAGGTTTCACCTCATTTAGGTGCTTCTCAGTGTCCCACGTGTGGGTTTGCTGCAGCAATGGCTGCAACAGCCACTCTGGAAACCTTCAGGGACTGCTGCTACCAGGCCAAAGTGCCTGGGCATCATCCAAAGGACAACATGGCAGTGAAGTTAAAACTAAGTTGGAAATTACATTTCTGTTTTGTTGAGCTATGTATTAGTTATTTTTAAAACTTCTTTATTGTGTTTGTTGGTTTTGTGGCTTTTTTTTTTTTTTTTAAATCTGTACTGCTTCCAGCATGGAAACAGATTTTACTGTGAATACAATTGTTTTGAGCAGAGTGGGGAGACACTCTCTTTAACTTTTGAGTATTGCCTTCCCCTTCTACTGAACACGTTCTCCGAGTGCAGTGGGTTCTACAGAGATGATCCCTCCCCTTGGCAGCAGGCAGAGAACAGCTATAATTCCTCTCTCAGTGCTTAACCTGCAAGGTAGCAGTGTTTGTGTCTCTGGAATAGCATCCTAGTCTGATCCCACCTGGGGCTGGGATGGTGGTGGGGCTGGGATGGTGGTGGGGCTGGGATGGTGGTGGGGCTGGGATGATGGTGGGGCTGGGATGGTGGTGGGGCTGGGATGGTGGTGGGGCTGGGATGATGGTGAGGCTGGGATAGTGGTGGGGCTGGGATGATGGTGGGGCTGGCAGGAGCCAAAACAGAAATCACAGCACCAATCGTGTTTGTAGAGGTAGACACCTGAAGCCCTGAGTTCAAGAGAGGGGCAGTGAGGGTGGGTGGAAGCCAGCCTCCAACACTGAAAAGCTTTTGCTCTTGGAGATGTTCCAGGTTGATGGGAACGCTGAAGTGTGACGTGGGGACGTGCAGACCTTTTGTCATTCTCAATTGTTCTGATTGTTACTTCTAAGGATGAACATTACTTGGTTGTCTAGAAATTCTTGCTCCTGAGAGATTGAAGTTACTGAAGGTGAGGGGCTGCTTCCAGAGACTGGTGAGATGTGCAGTTGTGGGATTCCTGCTTGGGACAAATAGGACTAGTTGCATGGGATTGAGCCACGAAAGTCCATCTAATATCACATCTCTACTGATCAGCAGTAGTTGCCAAAGAAGAACAAGACAAACGTTTATGGATGTGGCAGATGGTTCAGGCAATTCTTTAGCCACAAGCAAGTAACTTTTTTGTTCGATACACCTGATGGATTCTTTTGACTTTTATCTAATCCATTTTTGCAGCCATGTAAACTTTTGGCATAAATAACCTGTCATGATGAGTCCCACACTGTAACCCCCAGCTCTGTGGAAGAAGAGCTCCTTCCATTTGGTTTGATGCTCTCCACTGAGCTGCTCAGTGTGGAGGGCAGCCGTGAGCCTGTCACTTCAAAGCTTGCACTCAAGAGAGTCTTAAACATTGTTGATGATTATCATGAAACAGAAGGTAATGCTAAACCAGCTTTTACTCGTTCAGCATTAATTGGTAGTTCACTTCTCCTTCATGTTTAAAACCAGTGAACTTTGAACACTGTTCCCATCAAGTTTCCCTCATTTAGTTCCACAGCTTCACTGCTGTACATGGTCCAGTGATAAGGGCTGATGATATCTCTTTTGCTCAGGAGATCTGTTTCTCTGGAGAATTTCCTCCAAGTAGTGGTGACTAATGCAATCACGAGGTGTGCATATGGTGACACCCCCTGCTGTGAACAAAAATAAGCTTTCCTTCACACAAAAGTTGATTTTCTCATTCTTTTGTTTCTCTCAAACCTCCTTGTCTTCATTCCTAGTTCAGTCCTCTTCCTATTAGGGATTATTCGTCCTTAATTTTGTTTCTAAAAGAGCTTTCATCTGTACTCCATGCCCATCTCTCTGCACAGAGGTCTTCTTCCTCTAAAGCTACGGCTTCTTACATCCTAGAATCATAGAATGGTTTGGGTGGGAAGGGACCTTAAAGCTCATCTAGTCCCAACCCCCCTGCATGGGCAGGGACACCTCCCACCAGACCAGGTTGCTCCAAGCCCCATCCAACCTGCCCTTGAACACTTCCAGGGATGGGGCAGCCACAGCTTCCCTGGGCAACCTTGAGCCAGTGTCTGACCACCCTCACACTAAAGAATTTCCTCCTCATGTCTCACCTAAATCTCCCCTCTTCCAGTTTTAATCCATTCCCCCTTGTCCTCTCACTCCCTGCCCTTGTCCAAAGTCCCTCCCCAGCTTTCCTGGAGCCCCTTCAGGCACTGGAAGGTGCTCTAAGGTCTCCCTGGAGCCTTCTCTTCTCCAGGCTGAACACCCCCATCTCTCTCAGCCTGTCTCCAGAGCAGAGCTGCTCCAGCCCTCAGATCGTGTTCATGGCCTCCTGTGGACTCTCTCCAGGAGCTCCATGTCCTTCTTATGTTGGGGGCTCCAGAACTGGACACAGTTCTCCAGGTGGAATCTCACCAGAGCAGAGCAGAGGGGGACAATCCCCTCTCTGGCCCTGCTGGTCACTCTGCTGGTGACATGGTTGGTTTCTGGGCTCCAGCGCGCAGTGCTCGCTGATGTTGAACTTCTCATCCACCATCACCCCCAGGTCCTTCTCCTCTGGACTGTAATCCCTGCTTAGAGCTGCTTTCACATCCCACACATAGAGAGCTACCACACTGCAGTGTCTCTTTCATCTCTGTCCACATCAGGAGGCTCCTTGACAAGTTTCCAGACAAGCCTGCTTGCTGATTTATTTGATTTGTGGTGGGAGCAGGTACGAGCAGTGTTGGAGATTGCTGAGGCTTCAGGCGCTGTCCTGCCAGCCTCCCTCTTGTGACTAATCCCTGTCATTGCACACTCAGGGCAGCAGCGGTTCCTGCTTTCGAGTTTATCTGGGTGGCACAGGGATCTGAAAGCCCTGCAGGAGGCTCTGGATATCTCATACCGAGGGCACAGCGGAACCCAGGTCAAAGACGCTTCTTCTGCCTGGACTCCACTGTGAACACAGGGATGTCAAAACACTTTGAGTTGCCTGGGTTTGATGGCATTCTGAAAGGACTTTTCTGTTAAGAGAGATGTGGCAAATACTGGAGTTTTACTGGTCCCAGTATTCACTTGGACTTACTCTTCTGAAAACATTTCTACTTAAGCGCTTAGTTCTGAATGAGCTCTTGAAGTAGGAGTAACAGTCCATGAGGCAGGACATAAACATCTTATGGCTTGCTACTTCTCTGGAAGGTGTTCAGATACATGATCATTTCACAGATTTCACAGAATGTTGGGGGTTGGAAGGGCCCTCTGAAGATCTTTAAGTCCAACCCCCTGCCAGAGCAGAACCAAAAACTAGGGCAGATCACTCAGAAAGGCATCCAGACAGTTCTTGAAAGTTTCCAGAGAAGGAGACTCCACAACCTCTCTGGCCAGCCTGTCCCAGGGCTCTGTAACCCTCACAGTAAAGAAGTTCTTCCTCATACTGAGGTGGAACTTCCTGTGCTCCAGTTTGAATCCATTGCCCCTCATCCTACCACTGATTCAACCCAAATCAATCTCCCTGTGTAGTATAATGCTGGATCTTAGCAACTTGTCAATGCTTGAGGAAGATGATCCAAGGACTGGAGCAGCTCTGCTCTGGAGACAGGCTGAGAGAGCTGGCACTGTTCAGCCTGGAGAAGAGAAGGCTCCAGGGAGACCTTAGAGCACCTTCCAGTGCCTGAAGGGGCTCCAGAAAAGCTGGGGAGGGACTTTGGACAAGGGCAGGGAGGGATGGGACCAAGGGGTATTGGTTTTAAACTGGAAAAGAGGAGATAGAGGTGAGACATGAGGAGGAAATTCTTTGTTGTGAGGGTGGTGAGACACTGGCCCAGGTTGCCCAGAGAAGCTGTGGCTGCCCCATCCCTGGAAGTGTTGAAGGGCAGGTGGGATGGGGCTTGGAGCAACCTGGTCTGGTGGGAGGTGTCCCTGCCCATGCAGAGGGGTTGGGACTATATGATCTTTAAGGTCCCTTCCAACCCAAACCATCCTATGATCCTATGACTCCTGCCCCTGCCTGCCCCCATGGCCTGCCTGCAGGATAAGGCAGCAGCAGCACTACTTGGAAGGTGTGATGGAAAAGGAGGGCATGGAGCTGGTGCCTGCAGTGTGTGGACCACTGGGGAAGGAACTTCAGCCAAAATGTCCGTCTCTTTGATGAGAAGAGCAGCTTTTAGCTCAAGACTTTAGGATCTGCTCTAAACCCAGTGGTTGTGGGTTGTCTTGGCATTGCAGAGCATGGCTCGATGTCAAATGGTCCTCAAGTGTGGTGGATTGAAGGGGGCAGGTTGGGCCATTGGTGTGTGGCCATCACTCGGAGCAGCTCAGTGGCACCTGCGAGGCAAAGTCCAGTGTCAGGAGGACACGCTGAGCTTCTTGTCTAATGGCTCACTTCTTAACTGCATGGAAGTCCCAAAGCTTTTAAACAAGAGCTTGAAGTTCCAGCAGCCAGTGTCCTGTGGTCTAGTATTCAAAATCAAGAAGGTGTAATGGCTCAGCAGGCCAGAACACCTGGGGTTCCTGGCATCTCCCTGGCTTATTTCCCTTTCTGACAGTGGTAGGATTCTTCTTGGGCAGGTTGCAAATCTCATCCAGGAACCCCCCAGTTCTCCTACATGCTGACAGGTCACAGAGCCAGAGCTCTGTCTCATGATTGCATTTCCAGATGCAGGAGGAATGAAGCCTCAGGAATTGCCCTGGCACTGCTGACTCCCCAGTAACCTCACTATTTTTTTTCGATGGGCTTGTCTGAATCCCTCCCACCTCCTTCAGATGGTTTGAGCAAAGAACACATCAAAGATGTAGGCCCATCTCTCATCAACTAAATACCAGGAGCCAGGTTCTCTGCAGTCATGTTCTGCCTGCCTGCCACTGGGAAGAAAGTGCCTTCAGGGGTTCTCATTGTGTACCCCGAAAGTACACAGCATAACAGCCCTTGAGTAAGCAGAGGCACCCTCAGCATCTGTCCTGCTCACTGAAACACTCTGTGTTCACAATAAAACCCCTGCTTTCATCTCTTGCCAAGAAGAACACAGACAGCCCATTAAAACATCTTTAATAACATGATATAATTAAAAATATCTAACGTGCAACTCAAAGAAATGAAGATGAAGCTTGTTCAACTCTGTTTCCACACCCCTCCAAACTTGACTGACAGGTTCCAAACCTTCATTAATAGCCCTGAAAGTTTATGAATACCCCGATATTATGGGGAAGGGACAATATGAGTTGGAAGCATAAGGGACTAATGATCATATTTGAAAATATTCGTGTGCCATGGTAGCTTTAAAAATCCTGCAAGGCACATCACTGCAGCTGTGAGCATTTACATTTCTGCCTAAAGTGGTCTGAAATGAGGAGACACTTGTCCCTTAGGCTTTTAACAGCCTGTGTGTTTAAGTCTCTGAAGCAATCCAAGAAATAAACTCTAAATGCTTTAGTCAAAGGACAGTGTTAGTCTAAATCCATCCCTTTTCTTCACAATAACACAGGGAATTTGTACAGCACCTCATTTTTCAGACGAGCAGAACAGACCAGACCAGAGGAGCTGGAATGACTGCCAGGTCCCAGAGGAATCCTGAGTATGGGATTATAAAGTAACTCTGGTCACAGTCTAACAGTGATGTAATTGGACAGAGAATTAGGAGAGCTTCTGTTCCTGGGTCTGCTCCTTTCTGCAGGGCAGTGTTAGATGAGGAGCTGCACTTTCAGAATCAGGGAGACAAGCAGCTCAGTGCAAAGGAGCAAACTGGTGAACCTCAGCCCACCATGCACTCAATTTTAGTAGATGTGAAATTAAATGTGTTCATTTCAGTCCTGCTTAAAGAGTTTAAATTGACAGCTCTAACCCTGCATTGCCATGACTCAGCTGAGACAGGGACTCAACTGTGTCTGTGCCCTTTGTTTCTCCTTCAATGCTCTGCACATCTTGTGGAGACCAAGACCAAACCTCGTTGCTTTTGAAGGATTCTCAGTCAGCAGGAGCTTTTGCTGGAAGGGACACATGGATCCTGTCACTGAGGTGGAGGAACAGACAGATCAGTAGTAGCAGGCAGAAAATACCTGCTTTCTCTCCTAGAACATGGAAGCAAGGTGGGTGTTAGATTCTGGCTATATTTTAATGCTGTTCCAGTCTTCATTAGTGGTGATACTGCAGGTATCATCTCTCTTCCAGGCACAGAAGAGGACACAGCACCTTTTTCAGCCACCACCTCTCCTGGTTAGACAGGATTCTTCAATATTAACTTTACAATAGCTCAAAGCCTGCCTACTCAGGGGCATCATTTCATTAGCTTGACATGAGTGATCTTAGTTGCAGCCCAAGCAAGATCTGAGCAGGCTGCTCTCGTTTGGAGAAGGAATAGCTTGCCATCCACCAGGAATCACAGGCTTCCTGCAGAGCAGGATCTGTGGCCTCCAAGTACAGTAGTGCAAGTGCTAGCAAGGTGACATGAGGCTCTGGGAGTCCTGCAGGAAGATCACTTGCATCCTCCAGTGACTTAGACCTTTGGGATGTCTGTGTGTACCCTGTTAGCTGCCCCTCTGGCAGGAGGAGAAGTGTCAGTTGTCATCAAAAACACTGCTGTTCCTGTCACTGAGGCTGTTCTCGACCATCACTCGGTAGGAGATGCGCATGAAGGAGCCAGTGAGCAGCACGACAAAGAGGATGAGGAGCAAAGACCAGACCCCTGGTTCAATCCCCTTGAGGAAGCTTGGGCTGTCCTGGGGGATGGTGTTGGTCAGATTCAGGAGGTACCCAAGCGTCCAGCCAGATGATGTATCACCCATCTGTGGAGTTAAAAAGGGGGAGAGGTCAGAAGAAGACAGTTGGACCCCAGCTGTGTTTCTGTGCACAGGCCCAAGGCCTTGTATGCTTTGAGACTGAGCCAAGGATTAGGCTTGGAATGAGGAGCTCTCCCAGCTGAGTGCACTAATAGGCCCTCACTGCCCTGACCAGTCTCACCTGGGACTTCCACCACTTCCATGGGCCTGGGAGCTCCCATTTAAGCTCTGGCCTGAGCAGCCACCTCTTTCCTGAGCTGTAGGTGTGTGCTGTTCCTTCTTCTGCTCACTGACTGGTTTTCCCAGGTGGGCCTCGGGTCTACATAGTGGGCAGTTCTGTCTCTGGCCCAGTTGCCTGGTTGAACCTCAGACCTATGTTGTAGGTTGGCCTTCTCTGGCTTCCCAGGACCCTGGACATGCCTCTCCTTAGTCTGCTGATCACCACATGACTGACTGACCTGCTGTCACTGATGTGGCCCTGCTCAGTGGGACTCTGCCTTGGCTGGTGAGTCATGAGGAGCTCTGGGAATGGGCTTTCTTTGCTTTTGTGAAGGGGAGGACCTGAATCAAATCCCCCCTTTCCTTAAGGGCTCCTGATCCCAAAGCTATTTCAGACCTTATAAGCCAGTTATAAATCCTCACTAGTATAAAGGTGGTTGCAAAGAGGTAGGGCAGCATCTTTTGGCTCAGGAAATACTATCAGCAGTTTGTCCTTAGTGTAAAGTGGTGATCAGGCCATACTTCCTTCCCTGTTGAACATAGATTCTCAAAGATGGTTTTGCTCCAGATAAGGTTTTGACATGTGTTTTTCAGTGGGGACAAGTGGAATCTCTAGCTCTCTGGCACTGGTTTTCTTCCTTATCACAACTGTGAATTTATTTTGCAAAAAAACCCCATCTTGCTGGAGAAACCTAGCTGGTCAGGGCTTGTAGGAGCAGGCCAGGTTGGCTTTACTGAAACCAGCCCTCCCTTGTAACTGGAAATATCACAATGCAGGTGACTGACCTTCTTCTGGAATGCAGTCCAAACAGACCCATCAAAGTCAAATGTGTATCCCTGTGCACTGAGATGAAAGATGAAGGCAGACACAAGGCAGTAATCAGCAAGTGTATCCAGGCTTCTCTGGGACTCCTTGACCAGCTGGTGTCATTTCCAAAAGAAGATGGGGGGGGGGAAACAAGAAGTAAATATTCAGTAGCTGACTTTCAGGCTTGCTGTGACCTCTCCTTTCCCACTCTGGGACTGACTGTGGGACTGGAGGAGGGGTTTATGTCCTGAGCAGACTGAAATGGTGTCTCCTGGGCTGTGGTCTGGGAACCAGTGCCAGCTCTTAGTGCCTTGGTTCCCATCTTATTAAAGACCAGGCAGCTCCAAGAGCTGCAGGACTGGCAGGCAGCTCTGCTGCAATTGCCTTGCAGGGGAACTGCTTGGTATGACTCTCTGCTCTCTAATCACGTTGAGCTGATGCCACAGCCTCTCTCTCAATAGGGACATTAATGAGAGAGGGAAATGGTTATGGGCTTTGCTGCCCCATTAGCAAACCCTGTAGAAATTGCCCAGTTTGAATGTTACTGTGGGTGCTCGGTCAGTGTCAGTGCAAATCAGCACTCCTGAATTTGCTCCTAAGCCACCAATGAGGGGAGGAACTTAGAAGTCCCCCTGGCTTGGTCTCCCTGGGTCCTGGTGAGATGGGGAAAGCCCTGGAGTCTGAGTGGATGTGTTCCTTGCACTTAAGGAGTGAGCAGACAGCCCTCCTGTTTACTCTGTAATAGGCAGTAAAAGGTACTTGTGGCTTTTCATGGAATTAAGTCCAGGTGTTACCAGCAGCAGCTGGGATTTGAGAGGAAGGAAAATAAGTGGAGCCTGTTTCCTCAAAGTAGAAAAACCAAAAACCAGGCAAACCCAAGTTTTTCTCTGAGGGAACCAGTAAATTATGGCTCAGTCTGACCCCCATGGGTTTTTATAGCAAACTGTTCCTTGCTTCCCACTCTCCCTCCACACAAAGTTATTCCACAGTTACCTCTCTGGCAGACATCCCACAAAGCCTGTTGACTGCCTGACCCAAATCAGGAGAGGGTACAGCTTCTCTCATGAAGTCCATGGCCTCAGAAATCACCTACAACAGCAGCAGGAGAAATTATCAGTGACTGTAGGAAAGTAAGTGGCAGCAGCTGTGGGGCAGGTTGATGGGTGTCCTCCCTGTGTGCCTGTGGTGGTGGTTACAGGGTCTCTGGGTGCAAGGAAGACAAGCAGCTCTGTTACTGCCTGGAGGTGGAGAAAGGACTCTTCCTACCTTGCATGCAGCAGCCTTCCTGGCCCTGCCTGAGTAAATAGACTAGTACAGATGCTCCTTGGCAACATGTCCATGGAAGACTCTCAGGAGTAGGGAGCTGTGGAAATATCCATAATTCCTCTTTCTGAAAAACATTCAGTCTGCTCTAGGATCTTGAACTGGCCTTGGCTTAACAACCCAATGACTTTGGACACTAGATCCAGGGTCTCAAGGATGAGCATGCTTGTGGTGGGGTGTGCCCAGATGTTTGCTGAAGGATCTTCAGGTTTACCACAGACTTGGTGTGGGAAGTGCTGCTCAGCATGCAACTCCTGGCTGTCCTATCCCCACTGGCTCTGGGGAGCCCCAAAGTTTCTCTTGCAGGCAGACATTGCTGAGACATGGATGAAGAAAAGCCCCATCACAGTCATTGGTGGGAAGCCTGTGGTCCATATTTGCCCATGACGGGGAGAAGGCAGGAGTGGCCAGGGGAGGGCCATGAAGATGATCTGAGGGCTGGAGAACCTCTCCTATGGAGACAGGCTAAGAGAGTTGGGGTCGTTCAGCCTGGAGAAGAGAAGGCTCTAAGGAGACCTTAGAGCACCTTCCAGTGCCTGAAGGGGCTCCAGGAAAGCTGGAGAGGGACTTTGGACAAGGGCAGGGAGTGAGAGGACAAGGGGGAATGGATTAAAACTGGAAGAGGGGAGATTTAGGTGAGACATGAGGAGGAAATTCTTTAGTGTGAGGGTGGTGAGACACTGGCCCAGGTTGCCCAGAGAAGCTGTGGCTGCCCCATCCCTGGAAGTGTTGAAGGGCAGGTTGGATGGGGCTTGGAGCAACCTGGTCTGGTGGGAGGTGTCCCTGCCCGTGCAGAGGGGTTGCATCTAGATGATCTTTAAGGTCCCTTCCCAAACCAAACCATTCTAGGAGTGCATGTGTACAGCATCAGCCAGAGCACTGGCCCTCTTGGCTAGCACAGGGCACAGCGTGGCTGTTCCCTCTGTATTTATTAATGATCAAACCAGTCCCATTTCATGGGGTTTCCACACCAGTTGCCTACCCCAGTGTAAATGAGAACCCACCAGAAACCTGGTCCGGAGGGGCTTGGAAACAGTGCTGAGGGAATGCTTGAAGAAGCTGCAGGAAGAAGAAGAGTTGAGCAGACTTTGTACAAGGCTCATGCAGGCGCTGGGATTGCTGGAGCCGGTGATGTTGAAGACCTCCTCAGGGCCAGGGATGTCCACTGTGTCACCACTGACAGCACAAGGCCCAGCATGCACCGATTGCCACTGCACCTCCCAGGAGTAGGAGAGGGGCCAGCAGGGATTAGACACAGTTGTAGCACTTCTCTGGTCCTAGTGACAATAAAAGAAGGACAGAGGCAGTAAGAGAGGAGGTTGGTGTCTCAGGGCTTCACAAAGGAAGAGAAAATGTGACACAGTGAATAACAGTTATTCATCTGGCACATTCATCAATGTTGTATTTGAGCAGGCAGGCTCCAAAAGTTTTCCAAACCTCAGTTCATCAACTGCAAGGCTCAGATGGATGCAGCAGGCTCCCAGCTCCTGCAGAGTTCAGGCAAGTTGCAATTACTGGACCTGCTGTGGGAGGCTGAGGAGTCCCAGCCCTACCTGCTCACCCTTAGACCAAAAATGCAATTTCAATGAATCCTGTACTCTTTCTAGTTTGAAAAAAAGAGGCTGTTCTGGTCTACCTTCCAAATCACAGAATTGTTCTGGTTGGAAAAGACCTCTAAGATCAAGTCCAACCATAACCCAACTCTACCAACCACTGACCAAATTCTACCAAGTCCAGTGCTAAACCATGTCATAGAATCCCAGACTGGTTTGCGTTGGAAGGAACCTTAAAGATCATCTAATTCCACCTCCCTGAATGGGCAGGGACACCTCCCACTAGACCAGGTTGCTCCAAGCCCCATCCAACCTGCCCTTGAACACTTCCAGGGATGGGGCAGCCAGAGCTTCCCTGGGCAACCTGGACCAGAGTCTCACCACCCTCATAGTAATTTCTTCCTAATGTCTCACCTAGATCTCCTCTCTTCCAGTTTTGATGTCACTCAGCACCACATCTATAGGTCTCTTAAACCTCCAGGGGTGGTGATTCAACCACCTCCCTGGACAGCCTGTGCTAGTGGCTCAACCCCTCAAGAAGCAATATTTAGGAATTCCCCAATATAAAGCTGTGATGAAGTGGTTCTTCATGTGGGACATCCAGGTCTCAAACAGGGGAGGTGTGGTTCCTAGGGAGGCAAGGGGATGGGCAGTGAGTAGTTTATTTCTGAAAAACTAGATTTTGGTGGAGACTAAAACAGTTCCTAAGTTTGCATCAGATCCCACGCCCTCCAAGTGAAATGAAGTTTGGGAGAACCAGAACAGCTGCATGTTTTCAAAATAAAGTATTGCTTTTTAAAAGATGCTTCAGGATTAAAGTCAGCAAAGGAGATACCCCACATGGAAGTTCCCAGCTGGCTCCCAGGTGCAGCAGTTTAGGCCACCCTTCTAGGATGGAGGAGCAGTTCAGAGGAGCCAAGGGAAGCCTTTGCCTCTCTTCACCCTGAAGGTGACCTTAGCACTTCTGGAGAGCAGTTTTAAGCTCATGTGTATGAAGTAAGGAGCCAAATGGAGCCTGCAAGTAGGAAACTCTTGAAAGGGGGGGCGTGTGGCTGCTTAGAGGCCATCGATTCAGGCTCAGAGTGTGTTTTACAAAATGCATTGCACTTTTTTTAGATACATGCAAATGCCCTCTAGTAGTGATTGACATTTTGCCCATCTTGGCCTACACCCTGTGAAGCTGTTGTTTAGTGATATTGTAGCCAGGATCCTTGCAGATGCCCTTCTGGCAGATACTCACCTGGATGAGCCTGGAGAGCAGCCTGCTGCGGAGCTGCTCCGTGCCGTGGCAGGGGCAGGGATGAGTGTGCACCTTGTGTGTCTGCCCGTACAGCTGCAGCCTCACGCCCTCCTTGGGTGTCTGGTTCTCTCCTTCCACCTTGGAAGTGAGCTGTGTTGAGGTTCCTCTCACCGACAGAACTCCTGCCATCCCCTTCCTGGAGGGGACCAACTGTCCTCGCCAGTCGTACTGACCCAAAAAGAACCAGAGAGGACAGTTCTTAAGACTTCTACACCTGGGTCACAGTCAGATGCATTAGTGCACAGAGGGAGAAAGCAGCTTTCTGGTGCTGTACAGCTCAACTCTTCCCCCCCCCCCAGGACATAAGGATGCTGAACTGGTGGCTTTGGAGGGAACAGGAGCCATTGTACAAGCACTTCTCACAGCCAGCAAGTGCTTACTGCCCTGGATGGCTGTTCAAGGCACTGGTTTCAGCAGGGGTGAGAGGAGAGGGGGGGTGGTGGTGGGGAACGGGAGGGAGGTTTCCAGGTGGGCAGGTGTGAGCCTCAAGTGCTGCCTTGAAGCTGAAGCGATCTTCCTGCAGAAGAACCCTGCGGGTTCATCTCTTGCAGAGATGATTCAGGCACTGCTGAAGTTCTCAGTACAGGCAGGAGAGTTCAGGTGGGTGTGAGCACTGGCCCTGCCTGGGGAGGCTGTTACTGCCAGCAGGGCTAGCAGTTCCTTAACTAGTGCCTGCTTGCTGCTAGTTATCAGGACTGCTTTTCACTTCAGTCTAACCCACCTTTCTCTTGCCCTTTGAGGAGTTCTTGAGACCCTTTGGCTGGAGAAGCCATGGGTAGAGCAAGGAAACTTAAATGTGTTCTTTTGTTTAGCAAGTGCCTTCTGAATACAGAGCAGGCCCCTGTGCTGGGGACACCCAGCTGTGCTCCAACTCGCATCTCAATGAGAGGAAATTTGATGGGCTTTTGCTTTGGCAGCAAAAGACTCTGCTTTTCTGCCCACCCATCCATAGGATGTTGTGTGGGACAGCTGGGCTCCAGCAGCACCCCCCAGGCAGCAGCACCCCCCAGGCAGCAGCAGTGCTGAGCTCCAGCTGCAGGGACTCAGAGCAGTGCAGTCCTTGTTGACACCCCAGGGCCAGGCTGTGTAAGGTCACCTCTGGGAGCACCCTGGATGTGTTGTCCAGAAAGCCTCAAATCTGGAAGGGCAGCTGCATGAATATATCCACAAAAGGCTGTGTTAAAGGTTTTGTCCTTCAGCCTAGTTACAGCCATCTCACATTGACCCCCAGCCAGCTGGTGCTGGACATAACCTGCCTCCTCTGCAAGGCAGTTGTGCTTGAGCATTGTTTGAAGGACAGGGTTTGAATGACCCCTCCACGTGTCTCTGTGGCTGTTTGTTACTGGGAGTTGCTCAGCTCTGCACTCCCCAGGCAGGGTTGTCCTTTACCTTGAAGAAGTTCTCCAGGACATAGTTAATGGCAACCCAGTTGAATGCTTCCTTGTCTTGGCTGGACAGGATTTGTGCCCCCTGGAAGTCAAAGGGGGATGACTTCAGGGCCACAGCCAGCGCTGCAGGGAGACCATCAGAGAGGGTAGGATGGGTGAGGCTACACAGAAAAGAAAAAGAAAGGCACATTTGTTGTTACAGGACCCTGCCAGGGGCAGCCTGCAGTGGGGGCACAGCTGCAGGGCTTCTGCTGTGTTCCCCACTTTGGGTTGTAGCACAGAGACACCGTGACAATCCCTCTGCTGCTGCTGCTTCCCTCTCCCCTCAAGTGGCAGTGGGGGCAAGAACAGCAGAGGGATGATTTGAGCAGTTGTGCCACCATTCAAGAATTTGGGAGCTTAGTACCCCCTGCCACTGAGGGGGGGGGATCCTGTGGCCTTGCCCCACTGACCTGGTCCCCTCAAGACCTTAATTTTCCTCTGTGTCTAAAAGGAGATAAAGGTCCCAGTAATGAGATGACTGAGAACAAGACCCACAAAAGTGTGTATGATGAGGTGGCTCTTCCCACCACCGTTGCCAACCTGCTGACAAGAAGCACCCCTGCAAGCCCACATGGGTTGTCACATACACTGAAAACACTTGAGCTCCCAGGCTGGCTGTTTTCCCCAGCACTAACTCCTCATGGCTGCTTGTGAGGACAGTGTGGAGAGACAGCCCTGCTGTGCTCCCCTGGAACACATGGGGACATGAGGAAGGTTTACCTGACTAGCAGCTTAGGGGTGGAACACACTGCAGAGCAGACAGGGTGAGATGCATTTAGGGAATGATCCGCATGGCGTGTGCTGATCTCTGGGTGTGGGTTTGTAACATTCACTCACTTCAGCTGCCTCGTGCTGGTGGTTGCTCCCAGGTAGAGAGGGGTTTGGCTGTGCTGCTCTGCCGGGATCTCTTTCTGGGCCCAGTTCAAACATGGCTCCAAGCTCTTCCCTACTTTCTGAGGAGAATCTGAGTAGCTGGAGACTCCCAGACCTGAAGACAGAGAGGAAAGAATGAAGTTTTCTAAGGAAAGGTTTGAGAGAAGAGTGAGAGCTGTTACCCAAGAGGTTGCTGCCTTGGGCATGGTTAAAGAGGGCCTGTCACAGCAGAGTGAAGGGGTTCTTCCAAGTAGCTGTCCTACTAAAATATGGTGCTGGGAGCAAAACGCGTGTGTGCAAATGCCAAATGGCACTGAGAGAACCTGGTTGTGCTGCTGGGACATCCCCTGTGTGGCCACATATCAGCCACATGACTGCTGCAGCTTGGGGTGTCTCAGCCCACAGAGGAAGGAATGTGGCTTTAGCCACGGTGCAAGATAAGCCAACGGACACAGTGTCATGCAGATGGAGCCGAGGCAAATGTCAGCTCTCTCCCCCAGCTGCTTCCTCCTGTGTTGGCGGGGGTGGCTTCTGAGCCCCGCGCCTGCAAGCAAGATACCTCTGCTCTAGAGGAAGCTGGTGCTGTGCAGAGAGAAGCTGTGTGCAAGCCTTGGCTCCTTTCCAGGTTCAATGGGGTCTTAAACTCTGGTTTTGAAGTACTTAGCCAGAAGGAGCCTCACTTCCCCATCCTCTGGCCCTCTCGCCTTCCTGGCCAAGTGAGTCCCTCGCCACATGCTTTGCTCTCCTGGGCCCTGTCTAGGGCTGAGCTGCAGCTTGCCTCCAGCTGCTCAAAGGTTGTGTCCATGCAGACAGAGGACTACTTTGCACATCTGGGCAAGAGACCTGCCTGGACCTCTTGCTGCTGCTGCACTGAGCTGCAGTTCCTGTTTCTAACCCAGCCAGGGAACAGCAGTCAAAGGACACATACAAGGTTTCAGGGAGATCTTATTGCATCTTCTGTGTGGGGTTTGTTTTGCTTACAGTCTGCAAGGGCACGAACCCTCTTCCCTGCTTCTTGTGCAGCTGCCCTCCCACAGCACACGGCTGCTGAGAGTTCAGGGCTTCCCAGCATCCTGCTATAATCAGGTTTCAACATCAAAGCAAGATTGAGAGATAGGGATTGAAAACCTCAAGCATTCATGCATGAAACCCTTTCAGCTGGCTTTGACACGGCCTGATTGCTTCAATCTAGTGAGGAAGACCCCAACATTCTCCAAATTGTTAACACCTAAAACCAAGGTGGATTCATGCTTGTGCTGTCAGACCCCACATGGGGGTTGGAGTCTTGGCACCACTGGTGGAGCTACACCATGTATTGTCCAGGATATAGTCAGGAGGAGGCAGAAGATACCAGGAGTCACCCTGCAGCCAGATTTGTCTCTGTTGCTTTTCACTGTCTCATCTGGGCGAGAGGCTCTTGGCTCTGCCACTGATCCATGTGAACATCAGGACCAGCCCCATCCTCTCTGTGTGCTTCCCAGCCTGTTGCAGACCAAAATAAAAGTCCCCTGCTACTGCCAAGTGTTCTGATGTCCAGTTGTATGGCTAAATCTGCCTGTGTCAGGAAGACCCCTGCTGAAAATGAGTACCTTGTTCTTCACTATCCCCACTCCTTCAGTGTACAGCTGGATGATCCAGGAGCCAAGGAACTTGCAGCAATGGTCCAGACACAGATCTCTGGGTTCCCACCCATCCCATGCCAGCCCCTCAGACCACCAAGCATGAATCAAGCACCTTACCTTGCAGAGGACAGGAGCTCCAGTCCCTGATCACCCCGGTCTTGTTCACCTTGGTGGTGGTCCACTGGTAGATGAACAGGATGGTGCGGGATGGGCCAGCATCCAGAACAATCCCATACTGGAAAACCCCAAACACATTCTAGATAAACACCACTGAAATGCACATTGCTTTGTAATTGTAGGGTTACTCAGCAGCTTGTAGGTGTTCTGGGTAACCCACTGGGCTGCACTGGAGGGTTTGAGTTGGCTTTTTACGTTCAATGAATGAGTGAAGCCAGAAGATGGTCTGGGTTTTCAGGGAACCATCTGCATTTCTGAATATGCATGAGGGGGGGGCAGGAGCAGAGAGACACCCAGAAATATGTCAAAGCTCCAGTGGCATGCTCTAGCAGTTCCTGAAACCAGGCACAGGGCTTCCACTGAGAGCTGAGCCACCTGGAGCTCAGGAAAAACAGGTCCTAAAGCAGTGGGAGTTGGCACTATCCAGGCTCTTGACTGATTCTGGGGCTAAAACTGCTGCCAGATTGGTTTGCTAAAGCTTTCCTGCAGGAATCAGAGGGCTGCAGCTTGCTCCTGCTTCTGAGGAACCTGAGGCTCCCATGTCTGTTTGATGCCCCACTGCAGAGATGGTGTGACAAGGGCTGGGTTTGGCCCTATGCGTGCCAGACCTGTGGGAGCTGCAGCACATGGTGACCAACCAGCACACCCACTGACCAAGGCAGCAGCCCCACGGAGACCAAGATAATGTCTTGGCGGAAGCAGCAGCAGCAAATGTGAGACTTCTCAACAGCTTGTCCACTGCCAGCTCTCCTGTGTCCTAACAGTGAGCCCCGGGCTTTCTTATAGAGTCATCAGGGTTGGAAGGGACCTCTGAAGATCATCTAGTCCAACCCTCCTGCTAAAGCAGGGTCACCTACAGTAGATCCCACAGGAACACGTCCAGACAGGTATGGAATATCTCCAGAGAAGGAGACTCCACACCCTCTCTGGGCAGCCTGTCCCAGGGCTCTGTCACCCTCACAGTACAGAAGTTTTTCCTTATGTTTAACTTGACCCTCCTGTTCCCCAGCTTGTGCCCATTGCCCCTTGTCCTGTCACTGGACACTGCTGAATAGAGACTTGTCCCATCCTCCTGACACCCCCTGTAGATATTTATAAACATTGATGAGAATCATAGAATCATTAAGGTTGGAAAAGACCTTCAAGATCATCAAGTCCAACCCTCAGCCCTATACCTCCGTGACCACTGAACCGTCTCACAAAGCACCATGTTTACCTGTGTTCTGAACACTTCCAGGGATGGTGCCTCCACCCTCGGAGAGATTCCCCCCTCAGCCTTCTCCTCTCCAGGCTGAACAGCCCCAGCTCTCCCAGCCTTTCCTCCCAGGGCAAATGCTCCAGTCCCCTCATCATCTTTGTGGCCTGAGCTGGACTCTTTCCAGCAGTTCCTTGTCTCAGTCTCTTTGCAGCCCAGGCTGGTGTCTTTGCTGCTGACCAAGCCTTGCTGAGCTGCACCTCATATGTGAGGGTTAGGAAATGAGAGGCCAGTGCTCTGTGGCTGTCCTGGATGTCCCCACACTCAGAATAACCCTGGTGTTAGCCAAGGGTCTCCTCCTCCCCCCTCTATTACATAACCCCAAACTGGGACATCTACACAGACAGGAAAGAAACTTGTGAGACCTGGGAGGTGGGTGGCAGTGCATGGTGTCAGCTGCATCTTGCACAGAAATAGTTGTATATCTGGGACTGAATGGGAGGAGAAACCTCCTGAGAGGTTGATGTTGACACTGTCAGAAGGGTTTTAGCACAAGACAGAGTGTGGCTGCTGCTGCTGCTGCCTTCCTGGGAGCTCCCAGCTGCACCAGACAGCGCCCAGGCCAGGAACTGGTGGGGTTGGAGCTGGAGCAGAAATGCGGAAGGAGGATGGAGCTCCCTGCCTGAGCCTGCTGGCATCTTCCCAGCTCATATTTCTTGCTGCTACCTCGTCTGCCTCAGAAGAGGAAGAAATTAATTGGTGATGGTGGAAAAACCCAGACTTTTTTTTTTTCCTTCCTTCCTTCACAAAAAGAGAGGCTGCTCCTCAGAGCACAAAGGAGGAGAAGGGATCTCTGCATTTCTGCCCCAGCTCAACACCAGGGAAGGACAGAGCATGGAGCAATAAGGTTTTATTTTTAATCCAATGTTGTTTCTGAGAGGATTGTGGAGGAGGGGTGGCATCTAAACCTGCAGGTTAACCTACTTCTGTTTGATCAAACCATATCGTGCCACGGGTCTCACCTCAGCCTGCAGCAAGAGGCAGAGCGGATGGGCATTAACCCCCTGGTCACCAGGCAGGTCTGACCCTGCTGCACAGAGCAGGTTGGCTCTTCAGTTAAAACTGAGGACAGAAGAGGAAAAAGCATGGAAGATGATTTTTTTTTTTTTTTTTTTTTTTTAAGACAGAAGCAGCAGTTCAGGGCCAAATTCCCACCAACTGTCAAGAGGGACCTAGCACTTTCCCTCCACTGACACCACTGGTCCCTGGCTGCTCTGGGGTAGCTCCATGCATGGACTTCCTCTCCTCAGCCTGTGGTGGGCACCTCTGCTGATCCATGGACCATATCCAGCTTGTATTTCTCTGACCAGCCAAAGGGACTGGCTTGGTTTTGGTTTGAAAAGCTACAGCACATTGAAGGATGCCCACCTGTCCTCGCAGTCTTGTTCTAGTCCCCTCCTCAGTCTGTGTTTTGGGCCAGTAAATAACTCAGTAGTGCAAGGAATGTGAAAAGCAACAAACCAGACCAGTTTAAATTCCCAGCTTGCGCAAAGAAACAGGTTCTCCTTAAGCAGCAGCCCCACCAACAAGAAGATCCTCTGCTTATTGCCCGGCTTGGCTGCCCTTACCTTGGTCCTGAGAGGTGGGATGGGCACATCTTTAGTGGAGACACAGAGCAGCACGATGCCCGTCAGTCCTGCCGTGATCACCAGCCACGGGGGCAGGAGCTCACGCCAAGACATGAAGGTGTCCTCCTGTTGCAGAGTCAAAAAGAGGAAGCAGCAGTGCAGCGAGCTGGCAGCCGCGGCTTGGAACAGCCTTTAAACGGGGGAGAAAGGCGGGGCAGGGCCAGGCTCCAGCCCAGCCCCAAGCCACCGGGACCACAGGGAGTGCGTGGGCCCAGCTGGGATGTGTCAGGCAGTTCTTCCACTGCTCCATGCAAGAAAGAAACCGACGGCTTGGTGCCCAGTGCTGCCTTTGTGAAGGCATGGGAGCAACCTCGAAACTGCCCCAGGCAACGGGGTTGAGGTAAACAGAAATGTGGGGTTAACTCAGCTGTGTAATCAGCAGAAAGCAGGCAGAACTCATCCCTTTGGTATTCTGTGCCTGGCAGCGCTAGCTGCTAAAATTAGAATGGGGAATCTCCTTGTTGCTGGGTTTACTTTATAGCTGAGGACTCCAGGGTGGACCTGGGGCACTTCTCTGCAAGCACGTGTCCATCGGGCTGAGGCGGAGCGTGGGCACTCTGCCTGGTTCCTTCAGACTGCTCCTGCTTCCTCCTTCACTCTCAGGTGGCACTGGGGACAGGAAAATATCTGGGTTTCCACCCACAGGACACACTGCCTGGTTTGGACTTTGCTGTGGGGGGGGAGATGGTGGAGGCTGCTCAGGTCTTTTGTCCCCAGCAGGCCAGAGTCTTTGTGGCTGCCTGTATTCCCCTTCCTGACAGCCTCCCAGGAAAGACAGCCAACTCCCAGAACTTAAAAAATATCTGTCTGCTTTCTCCTTTCCAGTGCCAGAAAACATCCATGAAACCAGAATTTCTGAAGAAAAATGTGTTAGTCCCAGGAGAGGTGCTGCTTCCAGGCTGTCCCCATCTGATTCTCAGGGACTGGGTCTAGGAATGAAAGTGCAACTTCTTTACAAGAAATATTCTGGTTTGTGTGAGCTGGACCATCCATTGGCAAGGCCATCTTAGCCCCCCACCAGAGGACTTCAAGCCTCTGTCCACAGAGCTAAAGGAATGACACCTTTTTGGTCTTGCAGGGGTATTTGGAGATACATCTCTCCATCTTAGAGTTGCTTTAAGTGAAGTTCTAGAAAGGCCTCATCTTTCTGCAGAGTTTAGACTCCAGGTTTTGCTGGTCAGCAAGTAGAATGTATCTGCAGCTGTCCTGTAGTGGCAGGACAAGGGACAATGATTTTAAATGGAAAGAGGGCACATTTAGATTGGACATAAGGAAGAAATGTTTTATGATGAGGGTGGTGAGACCCTGGAACAGGTTGCCCCAAGAGTAGTGGATGTCCCATCATTGGAAGTGTTCAAAGCCAGGTTGGGTGAGACTTGGAGCGATATATCCCTGCCTATAAGCAGGGGAGCTGGACTAGATGATCTTCAAAGGTCCTTTCCAATCCAAACTGTTCCGTGATTCTTTGTTTTTCTTACACTCAGGCTGGCAAAGCTCTGCTTTTCAAAGGGAATGGGGATTAATCTGCCAGAGTACTGACAGTCCCCCTGCCCCTGCTCTCACGTCTGCCCAGGAGGACAGGCACCAGGAGGACAGGCAGGCTTTCATGTGCTTCAGTGGGGAGGATTTGTCCAGCAATTCCTCTTGATGCAAAGCCACAACAAACAAAAGGAGAGCCGCAGGCGTCCTCCTGTCTCAAAGAAACGCTGCATGCAGTGCGGCTTCAGCACACTAGGGTGGCTGATTGCTCCTGCCCACGGGCTGGTCATCGTAGTTTATGTCGTTATGGTGACATACCATCGACACCTAAGGATATCCAGCAGCTCTTGAGGAGCTGCCAAATCCTACCGGGATCAGGCCAGTCCTGCTTCGTTTCCGCAGAAGCCGCTGCCGGTAGAGCAGCCCGCACCTCAGCCCGGGCAGGGGCTGCCTTTGCAACCGGGATGTGGAGAGGGGACATGAGGGCCCCAGGGGCATCACGGCAGCTCATGCCCGGGAATGGCAGAGCTCATCCATTCTGTCGTCTGGATGTCGGGGTTCACGGGGGTTTGCTGACAGACTCAAGTGTTTTGGGGTTCTAAATCACTTGGGTTTTGCCTCCATAGTTGTACTAACTGGTGGGCGGACGCCAGAGGGGTTTCTGTGATGGGTTGGACTGACACAGCTCTATACAATCCTGGTGCCTGGCAGCAGATCTCAGGAAGGACAAATGAGGATTCTTTTCCCCACTCCGTAGCAGCTGTCCTGAAAGTGCGGCCCTGCAGAGGTCCAACCAGCACAGCACAGGCCGCTTCTCCTTCGCGGAGCCGTTTGTGCCCCGAGGCGGTAGAGGCGGAACCTTTGTGCGGGGAAGCGGGTTCCGCGAGGCGGGGACGGGGCGCGGACCGCGCAGGACCGGGGGAGCCGATAGCGGGGCGGGAGCGGGCCCGGCGGGGCCCGGGCTGGTGGAGATGTACGCGGGGCTGCAGGAGCTGGGGGTGGCCAACGGCGAGGACCTGAAGGAGACACTGACCAACTGCACGGAGCCGCTGAAAGCCATCGAGCAGTTCCAGGTGGGGCGGGTCGCTGTGGGGATGCCCGGGCGGCGGGGCTGCACCCGGGTCGGGGCTGTCGGGGGGCTGTGGCACGACAAGGCCCGAAGCGGGGTGTGTGCTTTGTGGTTTTTTTTTTTTTATTATTATTTTTTAACCAGTAAGGATTTAGCAGTCCCTGCTGTCGTTTGCTGGTTGGTGGAGCCGACTGACTCCCCCGGCCCGGTGTTTGTGTTGGCAGACGGAGAATGGAGTGCTCCTGCCCTCGCTGCAGTCCGCCCTGCCCTTCCTGGACCTGCACGGCACCCCCCGGCTGGAGTTCCACCAGTCGGTTTTCGACGAGCTGAGGGAGAAGCTGCTGGAGAGGGTCTCGACCATCGCTTTGGAAGGGAAAGTCGAGGAGAGGTTTGTAGGCAGCGTTGGTGGTTGGTTGGGGTGAGCTGGGGATTTTGTGTGAAAATTAGTTCCGGTGGGTAAGGGACTCCTGCAGAGGAGAGTGGGACTCCTGGGGGATCACGTTCCAGTAGATTCATGATGAGCCACTTTGGTCCTTTACTGTTACATTGTACTTGGTCTGTCACACATTTTCAGATACAAGAAGCTGGAAGATCTCCTAGAAAAGAGCTTTTCCCTGGTCAAGATGCCTTCCATACAGCCCGTGGTGATGTGTGTCATGAAGCACTTGCCCAAGGTAACACCACTGTGCCTGCTGGCCTGTTCTGTCACATCTCTGGTGTGTGGATTCTCTTTGCTGTGTTGCCTTCTGGGTTACATGCTGCATCTGAAGTGTTTAGGAGCTGACAGAAGATTTTCTATTCTTGCGCCTGGTAGCAACTTAGTAGACTGATTCAGAAAGTATTTCACATTTTCACAATCAAATGAGACTGTTTCCCTATTTATTCGATACATGGAGCTTCCTAAAAATAGTCAGGTTCACTGATGGGTGAATTTTTCCACAGCTGATTTAGAAGTTGGTGGCAAGTGGAAAGTAAGATTTGAAGAATGCAACTAGAAGTAGGCAGGAGTGAGATTCAGATCTGAAATAAAAGTCTCTAGGAGTAGCCTGGTACTTAAGGTAATTGATTTAAAACTGCTATTACAGCTTTTGTAAGTCACTGAGTTTTGAAGCATCACCCCAAATCTCAGCTTCCTAGGTTTAAAGGAACTTTTTTCTCCTCTTTGAAAGAGCTGAGGAAAAGCTTGGGGCCTAGTTTGGTTGTTGAAGGTCAGTGTCTTAGGACTAACTGACAGCTAGAGGAGTAGGTAAGGGAAAAGGTGAGTCTGTGGTGGTGCCTGCTGTTTAATTGTATTGTGTGAATGACCAGGCTGCCTGAGCTGATGATTGGGATGTCTCCTGCAGCCAGTTACTCAGTACATGGGCAGGCAGGTGGGTGAGCTGCTCTGCACTTTGGTAACTGCTCTGTTGCTTGTAGGTCCCTGAGAAGAAGCTGAAGTTGGTGATGGCTGATAAGGACCTGTATAAAGCCTGTGCAGTGGAGGTGAAACGCCAGATCTGGCAGGATAACCAGGCTCTGTTTGGGGATGAGGTGTCCCCCCTGCTGAAGCAATACATCCTGGAGAAAGAAAACATTCTCTTCAGCAACGACATCTCTGTCTTGCACAATTTCTTCAGTCCATCTCCCAAAACAAGGCGTCAAGGAGAGGTGAGGACAAGGAAACCCCTTACACATGGTTGGGAATGGAATCCCTCAGCTTCCAGTCAACCTCAAGTAACAGTGTCTGTTTGACCCTCCTGACTTTGCTACCAAAGTTCTTTAGCTAGATGAAGTATTTGCAAGAAACACCAGGCCATTTTCTCCTACGTATCTGGATGAAAGCAGCAGGAGTTATTTTAGTAGTTACTCAGTGCTGTGTAATAATTGATCAATGTTCTAAGCTTTTACATGCTTTTAACAAAATAACAAGGCCAGTTTTTTTCCTTTGTTGCCTCAACTGTTCTGCAGGCTGAGCACCTCTTTCAGATCAGTTTGAATATGTTGAGTTGCTTTTATTGGGATTTTAATTTTTTTTCTTTTTAGCAGGACATAGCTCAAGAAAGGCTTTTTCTTTTTGTTCTGTATTTGTAAAAATGAAGAGGGGCATTGAAAGCTGTAGCTAAGCTGGGATTCAGGGAAGCTACTCTTTGAATGCAATTCCATGAGGTGGCTGAGCTGCTCCAACACTCTGGCACAGAACAGGCAGGTGCTGCTCCTCCCCTCTGTCCCTGGACCTCTGGTGGTTACCAGACCCTACCATGAGCTGATTGAGCTCAGTAGTTCCTCCAGAAACTCTCACAAGTAAAACCAGTAAGTACTTTTCCAAGACAGTGAGTTGGATCTGCTCAAAGAAGAGATGGTCTGGCCTCAGAGCCACTGTGAGGAGATGGGCTGGGTCACAGGCAGGGCTGATGTGGGAGGGAGCAGTGGGTCTCTCCTCTGCTGGGTGACAGCAGCCCAGGGCACTGGTTCAGCTGGAATGTGTCACTTCACCTCAGGAGGCTTGTGCAACAAAAGGGAAATAGCAGAGTTTCTGTAAGAGCCTTGCTATTGGGAATGCTGAGAAATTGCACTGGTAAGGCAGTGTAATCCCACAGTCCCAGACTGGTTTGGGTGGGAAGGGACCTTGAAGTTCATCCAGTCCCAACCCCCCTGCATGGGCAGGGACACCTCCCACCAGCCCAGGTTGCTCCAAGCCCCATCCAACCTGCCCTTCAACACTTCCAGGGATGGGGCAGCCACAGCTTCTCTGGGCAACCTGTTCCAGTGTCTCACCACCATAGCGAAGAATTTCCTCCTCCTGTCTCACCTAAATCTCCCTCTTCCAGTTTGAATCCATCACTCCTCATCCTCTCAATCCCTGCCCTTGTCCAAAGTCCCTCCCCAGCTTTCCTGGAGCCCCTTCAGGCACTGGAAGGTGCTCTAAGGTCTTCCTGGAGCCTTCTCTTCTCCAGGCTGAACACCCCCAACTCTCCCAGCCTGTCTCCAGAGCAGAGCTGCTCCAGCATCAAGCTTTAATTTCAGAGAGGGTGGCAAGTCTGTTACAGGGGGTGTTTGGTTTGGTCTGTTTTGCTTTCAGAAGCCCGTGCAGTGTAAATGCTCTGGTGCAGTTCACTTCAGGTTTACACAGCAGACTTGTGGTTTAACTCTGGCCAGCACCACACATCTGCTTGCTCACTCCTCCCTGGTGGGATGGGGGGAGAATTGGAAGGGTAAAAGAAAGAACCTCTTGGGTTGAGATCAAAACGGTTTAATAATTAAAAATAAATGTAAAAAAGAAATTTGTAAGGAAAAAAAACAACAAAGAGGAAAATAAAACCCAAGAGCAACAAAAGATGCTGTCCCAGCTGTGCCTTCTCCCAGCTTTTGGTGCCCTCCCAGTGTGGGTGCTGACAAGTGGGGTGAGGAGCAGAGAAGGCCTTGGTGCTGTCCAAGCCCTGCTCAACAGGAACCGAAACATCCCTGTCTTATCAACAGTGTTTTCAGCACGAACCCAAAACACAGCCCTGTAGAAACTGCTGTGAAGAAATTTAACTCTATCCCAGCCAAAACCAGCACAAACCTTCCCTTTGTTCTCATGTCCATAGGCTGAAGGGAGATAGAAATAAAGAATAAAACTGCCAAAGAAAAGTGAGTTTTGGTTGTGTTACAACAATTATAAATTATATTCAGCAATAAGAGTTACTGCTTCTTATCCATCTCAAATAGCTGAGCACCTTCTTTTACAAATGCTTCCATCTCTGTTTGCAAAAGAACCTTTTCTTGATATTCTTTATTCTCACATTATGGCTGTGAAAGACTTGGTGAACATCTCTTGGGACCAACTCTTGGCAACCTTGCTATAGGTGGTTCTTCAGGAACTCGTGTCAGTGCGGATGTTTCAACCTTGATAAATCATGTAAAAAAAATAAATTACATTTTGTGTGTGAAATAGTAGTATCTCTTGGTACTGAGCACACGTTTTTTTTCCACTTGGAGTGTAGGTGGTTCAGAAGCTGACCCAGATGATTGGGAAGAACGTGAAGCTCTATGATATGGTGCTGCAGTTCCTGAGAACCTTGTTCCTTCGGACGAGGAACGTCCACTACTGCACCCTACGGGCAGAGCTCCTCATGTCCCTGCACGACCTGGAGATCGGTGAAATCTGCAACATTGACCCCTGTCACAAGGTATGAATCGTGTGGGACAGACAGGACTGCAGAAAGTCCTAGAGGAGGCCACAGAGATGATCTGAGGGCACAGCCCATGCCCGTCCAAGCCATGAACAGCCTCATCTTGTTTTCTGAAAGGAGGGAAAAGCCTTTACTTTTAGGTCAGATAACATGTTTTGCTTAACTGTCTTTTTCCATGTTGATAATACAACTCCCCAGCAGCAGCACCTCCACTGTCAATATCCCCTCCTTAGGGGGTGGGAGTGGCATTGCAATGGCTAAAATATCCCATAATATCATTGCGGAGTGGTGCTGCTTCTGTCTGAGCCTCCTACTTGTGTAAATCCACATTGATCAGGTGTGTTGGGCAGTGGTGTATTAATTGCTGCTCTTAATTGCCAGGGAATGCCTTCCTTGGGAGGGCAGAAGGGGACAGCAGGTTCATGTCCACTGGTATCTGTGCCCTTTGGGATGTTTGTGTTTCTGGCCTCCTGTGCTTGGGAGCAGCTTGGTGCTGAACCCAAGTGTATGAACACAGCACACAAATTATAGAACCCCAGACTGGTTTAGGTTGGAAGGGACCTTCAAGATCATCCAGTTCCACCCCCCCTGCATGGGCAGGGACACCTCCCACTAGACCAGGTTGCTCCAAGCCCCATCCAACCTGCCCTTGAACACTTCCAGGGAAGTTGCCACAGCTTCTCTGGGCAACCTGTTCCAGTGTCTCACCACCCTCACACTAAAGAATTTCCTTCTGATCTCTAACCTAAATCTCCCCTCTTCCAGTTTTGATCCATTCCCCCTTGTCCTCTCCCTCCCTGCCCTTGTCCAAAGTCCCTCCCCAGCTTTCCTGGAGCCCCTTCAAGCACTGGAAGGCCACCATGAAGTCTCCCTGTAGCCTTCTCTTCTCCAGGCTGAACAGTGCCAGCTCCAGATATTTGGAGGTTATTCTTAGCCTGTTTTCTGTGACATCATAAATGTTCTGCTGATTTAAGGAATTTCAGTGGTCCATAAAGCTTTCTCCTTTGTTTTTGTTGCCTGTAACAGTTCACCTGGTGCCTGGACGCATGCATTCGGGAGAAGTTCGTGGACAACAAGAGAGCTCGGGAGCTGCAGGGGTTTCTGGATGGGGTGAAGAAAGGACAAGAACAAGTGTTGGGGTAAGGCACTTGGGCTGTTTATTGAGAAACAGGGAATGGGTTCCTGGCAGGCAGGACATCTGCCAGGTGCTGTAGGTGCTCACTGTCCCTGGAGCTGGCTGACAGCAGCTCTTCTGTGCTGTCACATCCTGCACGTTCATGAGCTGCACTGGGGCATGGCCAGGCACCTTCTGGTGACATGGCTTGTACTGCTCAAGCTGCCCCCCTGCATGTCCCCTGTGGCCTGCTAACTGTCTGTGGGAGGTCTGCTTGGTTGCAGTGCAGACCTTTGGTAATTGTTTTCACATAATGTGCTCTTTCAAGTCAAAGAAATAACATTCCTGATGTTTTTCACAAGGCAGGAGGCAGTTCCTCAGGTGGGCACCTGTAGGTAACAAGAGACAGAAATTCATGTTTTATGTTATCAGAGTAAAAATATTAGTACAGTACCTGCCCTGTGTCTGCCTCTTTTGTTACACTCAGCAGTGTGTGTGTGTGTTTATAAGAACACAGTGTCCACAGGCACACACTGCTCTGATGTCACATCTGATAGCTCATAGAATCATAGAGTTGATGATCTCAGAGGTCTTTTCCAGCCTCAATAATTCTGTGATAGAACCAGACTGGTTTGGGCTGGAAGGCACCTTCAAGATCATCTAGATCCAACCCCCCTGCATGGGCAGGGACACCTCCCACCAGACCAGGTTGCTCCAAGCCCCATCCAACCTGAGCTTGAACACTTCCAGGGATGGGGCAGCCACAGCTTCTCTGGGCAGCCAGGGCCAGTGTCTCACCACCCTCAGGATTACAGCTCAAACATCCCACTCTGGTGAAGCACCCTGCTCCTGCAGCTGGATACAGAGCTGTACAAACAATGGGTGATGTATTTATTTACTTTTTTTTTACTTCTTCTCAGGGACTTATCAATGATCTTGTGTGATCCCTTTGCCATTAACACCTTAGCCTTGAGTACCATAAGGCACCTGCAAGACCTGGTTGGGCAGGACACCTTACCCAGGGTGAGTGTCACAGCTTGGGTACCTCATCTGAGCTATAGTCTTAATTGCACAGCAATTAATTTCATCAGCAAAGGACTGGCACTGTAGAAGTACAATTAAGTTCTCAAATGCATGTGTAAATTGAAAGAAGGGAAACATGGTGCTGCCTGGCCACTTGTAGCACATACCTTTGAGCTCTGCAGGACAATGTTTGGAGGTGGGCATTGTGGAGCTCTCCAAATGGACAAGGAATCCTTTGCATGGCTCATTCTATCCTAACAGCTCTATATACAAAGCATGTGCCTTCCACTTTTTTCCCCTGCCACCACAGTAAATGCAGTGGGGTCATTGCCACTGGTCTGATCTTCTGGCCATTATATAATGCAGTTCCTGCAAGTAGTGTCTGCAGGAGTGCTGAGATGTTAGAGGGGGAGCCTTACAGGTGTCTGAGCAGTGTGAGGCATTTGCTGGTTTTATCCCTGAGGTGGTGGTGTTGGATTGAGTAACTTCCTCAGGAGAATTTAAGGCTGAAAATGTTTTTGGTTTCAGGGCAAAAAAAATAAATGAAAAACCATTACACATACTTTCTTCTGCTGACTTGGGTTGTCTTGTCACACATTATATTTCAGTGTACTCATTTGGCTAGAGACATCTAGAAACAGTGTCATGATCAGAGCAGCTACCCACTTTTTGGCATGTTATAAGATGTCACAAGACCCCACAGACCCGCAGGGGTGTCTGTTACTTGATTCCCATGTGAAGGATCAGTTGTTGGTTAAATCAGAGAACTGGATGTCTTGAGGAGTCTTTGATAAACCTGCTAATCCAGGAGAGCTCTGAGTGTAAACCACCACTCCCAGATAAGTATCTCTGTGTGCAACTTGTGGAAGATCCAAATGGCTGTTTTTCTCCTCCCCTTAAAATTCAAGGAAAGCCCAGATCTGCTGCTGCTCCTCAGGATGCTGTCTTTGGGACAGGGGGCCTGGGACATGATTGATAGTCAAGTCTTCAAGGAACCAAAAATGGTGAGCTGTTTAGATGTTTAGGATTGAACACATTCAACTAAACAAATTCAGACTTGTTTATTATTTCACTGTGTCCCTGATTCCATGTTCATTCTGCAGACCTCTCATTGCAGCTGTCTTAGAAAAAACATGTCAGTGGTCCCAGAGCAGCAGCTCTAGTGGACATGTTGGAAGCTTCATCTACCTGCTTTTTTGTTTACATGGATGCCTGGCCCTTACTGCTTTAAAATCAAACTGTACCTCTGTTAAATTCTGCACTGGTTGCTCTTTGTTCCTGGGAGCTTCTACACAACTGATGAGTTTGTTAAAAGATCTTGTCTGAGCAAAGCAAGATTTCAGAGGCTGCTCTGAAACTGGTAGCAGTGAAACAAGTTTTCATTGACATGAGAAGTGCTTTTCCCCTCCAGATACCTGTTGGAGCAATCCTGTGTAGTGCCACATCCAGCTACAAACTTTCCATGCTCTGGGGACACTTTGCCCAGTATTTTAGGCAGCCCTAGTGTGACCTGGGAGCAGATGTGCCCAGCTGATGGTAGGAAGGCTAACCATGGTGTTGCACAGCAGGACTGTTTCTGAAGAGAAATACCCTGGTTCTACTCTGAATTGTAAAGCAGCAAATGTCTGCCTGGGGGCACATCTCAAGTCTCCAAAATATGTTTTACTGGCTGAAATGTCCAAACCTGGATTTAAAATCTGTTCTATTTGTGATTGCCACAAGCTGTAACCTCCCACTCTGATAGAGCACAGGTGGATGTGCCTTGTGTGAGGAGCTGCTCTTTATTGTTGCTGTCCTAGTGATGCACTGACCCTCTCAGTTCAGGGAGTGAACAAATAGTTTTGGATTTGTTGATACAAGCAGTTTGGGACCATCCTTAACGTGCAGTGCTGGCAGCAGTGGTGGAAAAGGCCTCAAAAGAAATGTCAAAAGGGAGAATTTGAGCAGGATTATTTCTGTAGAGGAGGTGAAGAACAGTTTTCCAAATAGTGGAACATGAGTGGGTTATTGAAGAATTTGGACTGGAATGGGGTGTCTGAAAGCTTGTTTTCCTAAGGGTAGGATGGGGCTCATGACTTCACTGTTTGTTGCACTACTCTGGGAGCATCTTGTGGCATGAACTGATTGATGTTGTTCTTTACCCTCTGCTCTTCCATCCCTCCAAGGAAGTTGAGTTGATCACGAAGTTCTTGCCTATGCTGATGTCCTTTGTGGTGGATGATCACACGTTCAACGTTGATCAGAAACTGCCCTCAGAGGAGAAGGGGCCAATTCCCTACCCCAGCACCATTCCTGAAGCTTTCACCAAGTAAGTAACCTGCCTCCCCTCCTTTGTACCTTTAAGTCTTGTCACCAAAGCAAAACATCAAGGAGCCAGCCAACACTGACAGGAAAAAACACTTTATGTGGTAAAGTGAAGACTTTTTTTGGAGTCAGATTTAGTCCTGGTGAATCAAACCTGAACTTCTCCCTTTAGAGGAAGAAGTTTCCACCACCATTCCTCAAAAACAATTATAACTACAAAAAATTCTATTTCTGTATTGACAGATTACAAATGACAATTTTTGGTATCACTGCTTTCAAATATGGTGCTTGTGCAGCTTCCCAAGCAGATATTTGATATTTATGGTGATATTTGGGTGCAGCTGGATGGGTGCCCGTGCTTGGCTCTGAAGAGTGCTGTTGCAAGTTGCAAAGTTTGCATTTTTGTCACACAGACACTCATTCTCTGTTGATAACCTATCACTCCAGGGCTGTCAAAAAGATAAATCAAACTTCTGTGTGCTCTGTTGTGCTCAGATCTTGCACTGATTTCCAGCACAATTCTCTGTATGCCAACCTCTGGAGTAACTGTGTCCTGGTAGCTGTGCTCTGCTCTGTGACAGTGTTGATATCTGACCTTTGGGAAACTAAAACAATACAGTCATGGTCTTTGTATCATCTTTGAGTGGTTGGGCTTCTTCTAAACCCCATTTTGAATAGCATTTCTATCATGAATACTATGATAAATGTTCACAATCAAACCCAACTGTTTGGTTGTGAGTGCAGTGTTTGCTGAATGGTCAATTTTTCTGGACCATGGTGGTGAACTCAGTCACTGAGCAGCTGCTCTTCAGGGATTTGAGGTTAGCCACTGCTGTAACTGCTTGATTGCTATCCAACAGTATTTAAAACTTCTTTGAAAAAAAAAATTAATCCCTTTTAGCTGTGTTGATTAAGAATCTTTGCTTCTGCCATAACAGATTCCTGCAGGAGAACAGAATAGCCTGTGAGATTGGGCTGTATTACATCCTTCACATCACTAAACAGAGGAACAAGAATGCTTTCCTCAGGCTGCTGCCAGCACTGGGTGAGGTTTTGTCTCATCTTCTGTTCTCTACCCGTTTGCTTTGTACTGGAAGCAAGTAAGCCTGGAGTGAAACTGATTTCAGAGTCAAAATGTTCTGCTCTGGTTCTTCTGGTCACTTAGTTGTAAGGCCCTGCAGAAGCGTTTGTTCTTGCCTGCAATTTGAATACTTTTCTGCTTATCCAAGAGTTTAGAGGCAGTGGCTGAAGGTCAGGAGTTCCTGACATCAAAGGCTGTATTAACAGTGGGATTAGCTGAGGTCTGCTTGGATGAAGCTGAAAGATAAGCAGGTGGCTTCATTCTGCTGCTCATAGTAACTTAATGTGGCCAGAGATCTTGGGATGTGGCTTTGTGAGGTGAAAACACCTGTAAAAAAAAGAGGACTGAACACAGCCTTAAATTCTTCCCTGGGGTTCCCTTCTGCACTGACTTCTCTGGGCTAAGCTGCAGGAGAGCTCTGAAGCAATCTTAGGCATTGCAGCTCCCAGTAATGGTGTGGGGGGCTTCACTTCCCACTCCCTCTCCCCAGCTCTGGTGTTCTTTGAAGCCTTTGAGCTGTCAGCTCAGTTACATGGATGAGTTTTCCACTGGGGAATGGTTTGTAGCTGCTCCCTACAGGATCTAGGGAGAGCAAGGAGTGGATGTGGCCATGAACAGAGGATGGTGGAGATGGGGACTTGGTGGTTTTGGCAGGAGCAAGCTACTCTGGGACTCCAGCCTTGGTGGAGACATGGGCTTTCTGCATATTCTTCTCACCCCTCTGCTCCTAATCTTTTGTCTGGAAGATCAAAGCCACCTGCCTGGGCTACCTGTTTTAAAAGCCACTAAGGAAAATCTCACTGCAAAGTTTTCAGCAGAACCATCTGTGTTTGTCAGGTTTTGGCACATCCTTGTGAGTCTCAGTTTCTTTGCTTTTCATGTTGTACAGTTGAGACATTCAGTGACCTGGCCTTCAGTGATATTTTTCTGCATCTCCTTACTGGTAACCTCACACTGCTGGGGGATGAATTTGCTCTTGAGGAGTTCTGCACCAGTCTCTTTGATGGCTTCTTCCTCACTGCCTGTTCAAGGTAAATCTGGTTTTCCTCAGGGGAAGGGAGTTTACAGTGGAGCTGAGAGAGGTTCTACTGCTTTGAACTGTAGTTGAATAGTTCATAAACTCTTTACATGGAGGTGTTAGCCTGATGCTGTGTTTCTTGAAGAAAGAGTTTATCTTTTGTGAGAGAGTTTTTAACAGGAAAATTGTTAAGGGTTGATTATAAATTCTTAGCTAAACTGTAAATCATTATTCTTCAGTTGGAGCTGCAAAAGACAATGTCCTTCATGCTTTGCAGTAGCTGTGACTAGAAGGAGTTACTGCTCTCTGCAGTATCACATGCACATGGAAAACCTGTTGGCATCTGTTAATTCTGTTAAGTCAGTGGGGTTCAGCTGGTGGCCTGCAGACCAGATCTGACCCCCAGGACACTTCCCCAGAAGTGATTAGAGCTGCTGTTCAGGCACAGCAGCACCTGCTGCTGCCACTTCCTCCCCACAGACTGAGGGACACACATTGTCCTGCTGCTGCCCTGTGCTGCTGTCTGTGCTTCACACCTCATGGAACCACAGACTGGTTTGGGTTGGGAGGGGCCTTATAGATCATCTAGATCCAACCCCCCTGCATGGGCAGGGACACCTCCCACTAGACCAGGTTGCTCCAAGCCCCATCCAACCTGCCCTTGAACACTTTCAGGGATGGGGCAGCCACAGCTTCTCTGGGCAACCTGGGCCAGTGTCTCACCACCCTCACAGGGAAAAATTTCCTCCCAATGTGTCACCTAAATCTCCCCTCTTCCAGTTTTAATCCATTCCCCCTTGTCCTCTCACTCCCTGCCCTTGTCCAAAGCCCCTCCCCAGCTTTCCTGGAGCCCCTTCAGGCACTGGAAGGTGCTCTAAGGTCTCCCTGGAGCCTTCTCTTCTCCAAGCTGAACACCCCCAACTCTCTCAGCCTGTCTCCAGAGCAGAGCTGTTCCAGCCCTTGGATCATCTTTGTGGGCTCCTGTGGACTCTCTCCAACAGCTCTGTGACCTTCTTATGTTGGGGGCAACATAATGAAAAATCTCCCCCTCATAATAAAAGATCTCTCCCCAACATAATCACATCCCCCCCTTCTCACAGCTGCTGCAGTTAGTCCACTCCTGTTGAATAATTGCATGAATTGCTTGAAAGTCTAAGGCAGGGTTAGCACTTCATAGCACACAGGCTACAGTTCTCAGGTGTTCTGGAAAATTATAACAAAGCTGCCAATCCGTGGGTGTGTGACTTACTCTGGTGCTGTTAATGTAGCTTTCTTGGTCTCAGGATGGAGTTTGTTTGTATCAGTTACTCCTCTTGAGAACTGCTTTTTGCAGGAAGGAGAACGTCCACAGACATGTGCTGAGGCTGCTGCTTCATCTGCATCACAAAGTGGCGCCTGCCAAATTAGAGGCTCTCCAGAAGGCTTTGGAACCCACCAAGCAGGTAAGGAGAGAAGCATGAGAAAGTCGTAATGAATTGCAAATGAAAGCAGCTGCCTTTCCAAACCTTGCCTGATGGAAATGTGCTGTGCTTCCCAAGCGTACCGGCTTGTGTCTTAATTACCTTCTACCTTCCTCTTTCTCAGTTGGTTTGTGTTAAAACACACAGGGTAATTGCACACGTGGTGTCCTTGCTGGTGGCAGCTGAAGCGAAGTCTGACTCTTCTGTTTTTCCCCTCCCTAATTCTCATCCTGCAGAGTGGGGAGGCTGTGAAGGAGCTTTATAACCAGCTCACAGAGAAACTGGAGCTTCGCAAGCCGAGTCCGGCCGAGGTGACTGAGACTCCCTCCATGGAGCTGCCCTTGCCCACTGTGCCCACACCAGCCTCACGCTGAGCTGTGGCTGTGGGGCAAGAGGGAGGCAGAACAACTCTCCTGCTGCTGGGCAGTGTGAAGGCACCGTGCTGCCTTTCAGCCCTCTGCCTGCGGGGTGGAAACAACAAAAAAAAGCCACTGAAGCTCCTGCAGGAAGCACTGCAGTTTCCCCAACTCACTGGCTCTTGCTGGTTAGAAAACTCTGTATGCAGTGCATTGCAAAGGTTTACTTTTCTTAAAGATAGCTGAGTGTCTTCTTGTAGATCCACTTAAAATCTGACTGTACATTATGGGTTTTTTTTCAAAAAGAAAATGCATTTTTTTAAGCTTGGCATCTTGTATTTTTTTAACTCTACTTTAAAACCTGATAACTGAGTGTTGAACTCCGTTGTGGCTGAGCACTCAGTGTGAACACCTGATGGCAAACCATAGCTTCCTTCAGCCATTAGTTTGCTCCTCTAGGTCTCTGGAGGAGATTCTCAACAGAATGAAATGGCAGAGGAGATAAGCTCCACTGGTACCATTTCCTGTTTGAGGTTTGGCTCTTCTGGTACATGGTAAGATGTGCTGCATTAGTCAGAGATGTCCACACTGTCACTAGACCAGGCAGCAGTGAACAGCCATCTTCTCAGCTGGGCTCTTTCAAAGAAGGCCAGAAATTGAATCATTCTCTCTCACTTTCTCCCCACTTTTCTCCAAAGGAGGAGCTTGAACTGAGTCCCTGGAGCCAGTGAAGAAAACCAAGACTAGCATGTTCCCAAATGACAATAGGGTTTGGGTGTAGGTGGAGTGAAACTGTCTCTTTGAAAAAGCAACCTGTTCTTCATGGTTCATTTGTGTCGCTGTCTCTGCTGTTACAGTCAGTTGCTGTTCTGCTTTTATTGCTGCCTCAGTGTGAGCTCAGGTGGAGTGTGCAGGCAGATGGGCATGGGAGAAGGATGGGTTGTGGCTTTACACTGATTTCAGCAGGTGCAGCATGCCTGAAAAGAATCTTAGCAGCCTCCTGTAAGCAGGAAGCTGCCTACATACGGATTATTTTGAATCACAAAGTAATTCAGGTAGGAAGATACCTCTGAGGGTCTCTGGTCCACTCCCTGACTTGGAGCAGGACCAGGGGGCAGGTTGCTCAGGAGCAGGGCTTTGTATTTACCTTTGAGTTTCACTTGGTATCATTTAAGCTGTGTGAGGGTGTGGTCTGTGAGGGGTGGTAGATAGAGGCATTAGGCACCATCAGCCCTGTCGATGGCCCCTGGGGAATCCTGTGAGGAACAGGCTGCCAGGGGGACACAACCCTGAGCCCCTGTCCTGCCAGCTTCCCATGCAGCTGTCTGAACTGTATCAAAAGGCTCTGGTTGGCTGGATCTTCAGACAGTTGTGCCAAAAGCTGGTTAATGTCAAGGTAGGGTCCCCACTGCACTCCTGCATCCACCAAGCCAGGATGGATGGTCATTGGGTTTGTCAGGCACGATTAACCTCTCGAATTTACCCACCCCTGCCAGCCATGCCCTGTCACTTTCTTGTCCATCATGTTTCTGGATATGATGGCTATTTTTTTTTCCCTTGTCACCCCTTGTCTCCTGGGACAATCCCAAGTCAAGCTGGTGAGGCTTTTCCATAGCTGACACCCTCTTTGTGTGGTTTTCTTCCTCCCGAGTCCTCAAGAGCTGCATGAGGAAGGTGAGTGTCCCCTCTCTGCATCCCCTTGGTGCTTTCTTTCTCTTTTTATACTTGTCTGCATCTTGTGGGAGAACTGGGAAGGTGGGTCAGGTTTGTGTCCTCTGGTCCACGCTGCCTGTGTGCACTGTAACTCCTGGGGTCTGTGTTGCCTTTGGCAGCTCTTGGCACTTCTGGCATCAGACTCCTTGGGAACAGGAACTGGGTGTAACAACCGGGTCTTTCTTGCAAAGTGTTGTTTTTAAGCTGTTTAAGCTGTCATGGTAACTTACACAAAATAACAGCCCACGCTGCTGGTGAACCTTTCACAGTGAACCTGCTCAGGCCCCTGCCCTGCTCAGACTCGGGTAATTTGGGGGTTGTGGTGGGGAATCTGTCACCAGAGGTTTCCCTGCTACTGCTGCTGACGTGGCACCCTCCTGCAGCACCAATCAATCCAATGACTCTGTGACTTACTACTTGGGTAGAAAGACCTTTTGTGTTTCAGCCTGTACTCACTGTACCCACAAACATTCGTTTTTTTCCAGGTTTTTAGATCCACAAAGGAATCCAGTCCCAGAGCACAAACTGGCCATGACCTGTGCTGGTGGCTGCTGGTCTTTGCTCTCCTGACCTGCCTCCTGCACAAAGGTGTGACCAGAGGAGAGAGAATTGCCAGAACAGGCTGTTTTAGCAGGGAATGTCTTGGTCTGTTCCATTCTTTGGGGTGGGAATGCTTTCCCTCCAGTGCCAGAAGCTGCACAGACTCCTGTTGTATGTGCAGACCCTGCAGCAGAGCTGCCTGCAGTGGTGTGCAGGGCACTGGCTTTCCCCCTGCTCCAAGGCTGGGACGTCCCAGGGTTCTGCTCTGGTGATCCCCCTTTCGCAGGATCACTGAATCACCTTGGTTGGAAAAGACCTTCAAGATCATCAAGTCCAACCATTAACCTGACACTGACAAGTCCTTAACTAAACCCTGTCCCTAAGTACTATGTCTATACAACCCTTCAATCCCTCCAGGAATGGTGACTCCACCTGGGCAGTCTGGGCCAGGGCCTGACAACCCTTTCCATGAAGAAATTGTTCCCAATATCCAATCTAAACCTCCCCTGGTGCAACTTGAGGCCATTTCCTCTTGTTCTATCACTTGTTCCTTGGGAGAAGAGACCGACCCCCCCTTGCTCCAACCTCCTCTCAGGCAGTTGTAGAGCCAGAAGGTCTCCCCTCAGCCTCCTTTTCTCCAGGCTGAACACCCCCAGGTCCCTCCCCTCAGCTGTTCCTTGTCAGACTTGTGCTCCAGATCCTTCCCCAGCTTCGTTGCCCTGCTCTGGACATACTCTAGTAGCTCCATGTCCTTTCTGTAGTGAGGGGCCCAGGACTGAACCTGGTTCTCGAGGTGCCTTGGAGAGTCTCTCCCTGTCCTCCAGATGCTGCTGTGTCTGTGCTGACCAGGTGAAGTCCAGCTGACTGTGTGAGAGGATCCTTTTTAAACATCCTTTTAGCGTGCCCCTGTAGGCAGCCCTGCCCAAACGGTACCAGCTGGGATCATAGAATCATTTAGGTTGGAAAAGACCTTTAGGACCATCCTGTCCAACCGTTAACCCAGAGCACTGCCAACTCCACCGAGCCCTGGCTGTCCTGCGCTGCTGTGGGTGCACACTAGAGGGTAGTGCACCCCTGTCCTGCTGCTCGAGCTCCCTCCCCGTGTGGCGTGGAGAGCTGGAATCACTTGTATTTACACTTAGATGTCACAGTTTGTCTTTACAACAGGGGTGTGACACCTGTGATACGAAAAAAACTGTGTATTCTCTCCAAACCTGCTGTGCTCTAGGTGACCCTGCTCTGGCAGGGGGGGTTGGACTAGATGATCTTTCGAGGTCCCTTCCAACCCCTAGGATTCTATGATTCTATGATTCTATGAAAGTGAACGTTTACAGTTAATTCTAATTAAGTTGATCAGTCTCCTCTGTGTGTGATCTGAGAGATCAGGGGAGCTCACAGCTCCAAGTTCTGCAGCCTTTTTGGATGGTCAAGGTGTAACTGACGTTTGACATTGAGCTGTGAAACGAGTCACTTGGGCTGAGCTGTGCCAGCGGGTGGATCCTGTGCTGTGACTGCAACAGTCAATAGAAGCAGCCAGGCACTGAGGCCTGTGCTGGCAGAGGAACCAGCTCTTCTATAAAATTAGCAGGAAAGAAGATGACTGTAGTGAAATATTAATTACTGCCAAAGCACCTGACAGCCAAAGCATGCCTAGCAGCGTTTCAGAGCACAGCCAGATTACTGGTTTGATGTAGGGTGGCTCTTTGTGGACTGAGATAAAAGGAGAGCAAGCAAAATCTGCTGGGCCAGAAATGATACAAGGGCCTGCTGGACGCCCCTCGGCCATTGAGTCCTCTCTGTTCTGCCAGAAACCCTTTGGCTGCCAGGTGATTCCTGGCCCATCTATACAGCAGAGTAGAGGACCTGCCATAGGTGTAGCTTTGAAGAGAACTGAATTATAAGAAGTTAATGTGCATGAACCTCCCTGGAAGTGTTCAAGGGCAGGTCGGATGGGGCTTGGAGCAACCTGGTCTGGTGGGAGGTGTACCTGCCCATGGCAGGGGGGTTGGATCTAGATGATCTTTAAGGTCCCTTCCAACCCCAACCAGTCTGGGACTCATGTGCAGTGCCTGCTGCTGAAAGTAGAAGCATGTTTGGTTCAGGAGTCTGGTTTGAGGTCACTGTGCTTCTCTTGGGGGGTCTGTGCTCTGCTCCTTTGGGAGTGTGATGCTGGAAACTTTCTTGGTGTGTGAGAACATCAGTTCCCAAGGATCATGATGGATTGGGCTGCAATTCCAGCTCCAGGACATTGGGGATTTATTATCTTGACTCTTTTGCAAGTACTTGAAGAAAAGAAACGGCTGAAATCCAGAGGAAATACTTTTTTTTTCTCCCCAATTTCTGTGCATTTAACTCGGTCCAGAGCAGCAGAATCTTTTACCACCGGGGCAGAGAAAGGTGTAAGTCCAGCCTTGGAAATGGCTGTAGCTTCAGTGCTGGATCAAAAGAGAGACTGGGTGTGAGGGAGACCTTTGAGGTTTCTCCCCAAAACCAAAGGAGGATTCCAGCGTGGGGAGGAAGCGTGCAGGGTGTGTTCTGCCAAGATCTGCTTGATTCCTGTGCTGAGCTGAATTGGCCAGGTTTGGGAAGGTGCCATCACCTCCATATCCAGCCTGTCTTCTCCTAGAGGTGTATGCAGAACTCGAGTTGTCCTGAACAACTGTGGTCCCTGTGTGTCTGGCTCTGGAGCACAGGTCCCAGCAGGCCAGGTTTGCCAGCTGGAGCCTTCTCTGGTGGGGTGGATGCTTTGGTGGGGTGGATGCTCTGGTGGGGTGGATGCTCTGGTGGGGTCACTGCTGCCAGCTCCTGCTCTGCTCCTTGGATGATGTGCTTTGGTGGTGGAGTGGCTGGTTCTTACAGAGGAAGAGTTGTCAGCAATCCCCAGGGACCAGCTTCCACCTTCCAAGGCTGGGAGCCATTTTTTGGCCAAAGTGAGGAGCAGGGCATCAGGCCTACCTGGGACCAGCCCTCCTCCCCTTTCCAGCAGGACTCTGGAGTGGCAGAGGTGTGTTCCTGCAGCAAGGCTCTGTGCCACCCCAGACACTGTCCCAGCATGTTCCTTACCAGCATCATGTCAGGGAGTGTCTGAAAATACATCAAAGTGAGCCTGGTAAGAGGAGTTGCTGACAAAGACAAAAATCACAGCACTTCTTCTCTTGAACATTTAAACCTTTAAAAAACCCAATTTATCATGTTTTCGGATCTTGACAATTTCAGCAGCCATGGGACTGCAGCGAAGCATCCATGGTGTTTCCACATGATGTGTCCATCTCCTCTGCTGTACCAGTTCCTCACTGGACCATGGAAAGAGGACTGCTGGTCCTAAGGGCTTCCTGGGAAGGGACAGAGCCAGCCAGTCCCAGATTAAACGGCCTTCCTGATCTTTCTCCTTACTGTTGAAGTTCCTGGAGACCCACCACGTTGTTCTTGCTATGATTTCAAAGCTTGGCTACCAGGGCAGTGTGTGGTGGAAGCTGATAGATGTGTCTTCGTGGCCTGATGAGACTTCTGCTGTGGAGAAGCATGAGACTGCATGGTAGGTACGAGTTCCCCATGTGCACTTTGGTCTGGTGTGAGTGGGAGGTCATCCAGGGTATGGTGGGACCATCAGCCTGGTTGTCTTGTGCTGTGGGGGGGCGGGGGGGTGGTCCTGACCATCCTGGTTTTATCTGTAGTTCAGTAAGTCTGTTCCTGGAGCTCCCTGAGGCTGGGGTGACTCCTCTGACACTGGTTTACTGCTTTTTGTGGGGAAGAGCCTGTCCTTGCACTTGCCTGACACACACACACACACAGCCTTTCACTGACCAGCACTGCTTCCTGCAGCTCAGCAGGGGTGTTGCTCAGTGAATTTCTCCTGGAGGGAAGAAAAGAGGAGGGGTGGGACAGCAGCACACCCCTTGCCTGCAGAGCCACTCCACAACCTGGCAGTCAGAGACACTGGTGTGGCTCTTGCTGATGCTGTTCCAGTGCCTTGGTGACATGTGCCCGAGTCCTGCTTGGCTGGAATCTGCTGAAAAAGAACATGAGCATTTTACCTTAAAAAAATAAACAGGTATTTTAGTACTTCCCTACTAGTTAGGGTCCCAATTTCCCACTGAGATCTGTCCCATTTAGGCATTTAAACCTTGGCTTTCCAACAAGGGGCCGTGTGGGTCCCTTATGTGGCCTTTGGGAGGAGTCTCAAAAATTTAGGCATTTTCTCTCTCATGCCTCCTTTGCTCTGAAGCAGTGGGAGGACAACAAGGATGCTGGGGACCTTGGTGGGTAGGGTGTAGCTACCATTGCTAAAGGGGATTCAGGACTTTCTCTTTTGAAGAACCCTTGGGTTGAGCTGTGGCCTCAGCAGGATCATTGGGGCTGCAGTGAGAGACTCCTTTGAACCCATTTCCACCCATCAGAGGAAACCTGTTGTAAAAGCAGGCTGGATTTTGACAGTCTGCAACTCCTGTGCCTCTCTGCATTGAACCCAGATGGGTGGAAAATGATGGCCATGGAATCATCCTCCTGGAGAGCACTGGTTTCTCGTTTCTGGTTTCCAATCCACTGATGCTATTTCTCAAATAGTCCCACAAAAGCCCCTTCTGGGGCCCTTGTAATGGGGGGGACCCTGTGAGACCTGGACTTCAAGGGTAATTGGAGGTGGGGACCCAGCAATTTGAAGGCCTTGTGTAACTTCATGAATCTGAATGCTGAAAAGCATCTGGTGGTTGGCAGAACACCCTGTTCTCCTCAGAGCTGGGGGCAGTGCATCCACTGGAAAAGTGGCCAGGAACAACAGGCAATGATGCAGGTGGTTGGAGGGAAGGTGGACATTTAAGAGGAGGGTCTAGCAATGTCTGGAGCAGATGCTGCACAGCAGAAAACTGAATTCTCACTCACCAGAAGACTTTTCTGCTGGAGCTGCTGTGTGGTTCAGGCTTTATTGTCACCTTTAGGTTAATTCTGATGAGTTGTGACACTTGGTATGTGACATTCCCTGTCAGGATCCCCTTATCCAGCTTCTGTGGCTTTGGAAGAGTTGGATCTAGCCCAGAAAATTAAGTGACATGAAAAAAAACCTGTTAATTCCTTTTTTCAGAGCGTTCAGCCACATGAGGATGGGGAACAGCACAGGTTTTGCCTCTTGGTGTAGGTAAAGGTGCTTCTAGATGCTCTAAATGCTATTTTAGATCTCTGTACAGTGGGACTGTGTCCTGGGCAAAGGGGGGTGGTGCTGGGAGGTGACCAGCAGCAGGGCTGTGGGAGCAGGGGCTGTACCCCAGTGCTCCCAGTCTCTCCCAGAAGCAGGAGACTGAACAACATGGGGCCATGTGGGCAGTTTCTGGCCTTTCTGGCAGTTTTGATGGGTGACACACAGATGCTGCTTTATGTTTTCTTCTGTCCAGCAGTGAGGAGTCTGTCCTGGCACACCAGTGCTGTCTCCCTGGAGAGGTGTCTTGATGGAGTCACTTTTCAGGAGCACTAAGTGTTTCTGTGCAGTTATCTTTGCAGCTCTGATAGGTCCCACTGTGACCACGGAGCTCTTTGCATTCCCCAGCTTGCATTCTCACCTTTGTTTTTCCCCTTCAGGGCTGAGCCCAGCAGGGCTCATGGACCTTTCCAAGCTCTGTTCCCATGGCTCTGAACCCACAGATGTGCTCTGCATATCTTTGCCATCACTCTCCCTCCACCAGAGCTGGGTTCAGCGTTCAAAACAAGGGGCAAGTCATCTTCTTGGGGCTTCAGGTAGGTGTAAAACATGGGTTAAGGGCAGCTCGACCCAAGTTTAGGGCACCCTCGGTGTTGAGGACACATCAGACAGGGTTTCAGGTCTATGGTTGCTCCAGACTCTCAGGGAATCAGATTTTTCAGAATGCACTGTGATCACAAATTTCTGTGCCAAAGATTAAGCCATGGCTTTAGTGCTTTGCAAAGCTGCAGTTTCCTCCTGAGCATCAAGGCAGTTCAGGGGGCTGCTCCTTAGAGACAAACTTCTCTCTTGTGACTCTTTTCCAATTCTCATCCTTCAGTCCCAAAGTCCAGCACTTTGACCAGTTAGATTAACACCTCGTGTCACAGGATCACTGAATTTTTCTGGTTAGGAAAAGCCTTTAAGATCATTGAGTCCAACCATAACCTAACTCTACCAACCATTAACCCAGCTCTGCCAAGTCCAGTGTTAAACCATGTCCCTCAGCACCACATCTACACATCTCTTAAACATCTCCAGGGATGGAGACTCAACCCCCTGGATGAATCAGATTTTTTGACCTGGCAAATCCCATCCTCTGCAGAGCAGGAAGGATCACCAGTGAACAGAGGAGAACCCATTAGCATGGAGAGACCATGCTAAAGATAATGAGGTGAGTTCAGCTTGAAGGATAACTTCACAGAAAGCACCTAAACCATCTGTGTGGGTGGATTTTGGCCTGTTGGACCTGCAAGGGGAGTTTGGACAAAGCTGAAAAACTGGATGCAATGAAACCAGCTTCCTTTTCTGGCAAAACAGTTGCACAAGGGGCAAAGGTGTCTCACCTGGGCGTGCAGGCTGCTGTGCTGAGAGGAGCCTGTGTCCCTGCTGCCCCTGATCAGCAGAACCTGTGCTCAGGAAAAAGGAACAGTCTTAGACCACAGCTTCTGGGCCCCTCACTTCAATGAGGATACTGAGGTGCTGGAGCAGGTCCAGAGGAGCAACGAGGATGGTGAAGGGCCTGGAGGGAAAGTCTTACAGGGAGAGGCTGAGGGAGCTGGGGTTGCTTAGCCTGGAGAAGAGGAGACTCAGGGGGGACCTGATCACTCTCTACAACTCCCTGAAGGGAGGTTGTAGTCAGGTGGAGTTGGGCTCTTCTCCCAGGCAACTAGTGACAGGATGAGAGGGCCTGGCCTGAAGCTGCACCAGGGGAGGTTTAGGTTGGATATTAGGAAGCACTTCCTCACAGAGAGGGTGATCAGACATTGGAATGGACTGCCCAGGGAAGGGGTGGAGGCACCATCCCTGGAGGTGTCCAAGGAAAGGCTGGATGTGGCACTTAGTGCCATGGTCTGGCTGATGTGGTGGTGTTGGTCATAGGCTGGACTTGATGATCTTAAAGGTCTTTTCCAGCCTCAATAATTCTGTGGTTCTGCATCTGCCTGTGCTAAAGGCAGCAGCCCAGAGTCAATTACCAGCTTCTTTCCTTCTTCTCCAGTTCTGCTCATGTCACTTCTATGGCAGGGAAGTAAGAAACATCATTCCTGTAACCAGCCACCCAGCTTGAGTCAGCCTCAACCTTCGCTGGGGCTTCTGCTGTTGTCATAGAAAAGAAGCCCATCACTCAGGAGGCAATGGTTATAATTACTCATGGTTTTAATGTTATTATTTTTCCCTTAGACTAACCTCAATTTGCTGTGCCAAAGCTGTGTTGTCTTCTCAGGGTTAACAGAATGTGAAAGTGGTGAAATGTTTATCAAATCCTAGTGTTGAGTCATGGGTGATATGATAGGAAGCAATTGGATGATTAAGAGTGCAAGTTTCATCTTACCCCTTTTTTGACCACATTAGTAGCTAGAAGCAATTAGAAATCCTCAGAAGATGTCTCAGAGCATCTGCTCTATCTGCTCTTTGTCTTCTGTTGAGTCACATGAGGTGTGGAAGGTGTTGGCAGGTTCTGCAGTGCCTCTTTTAACTCCAAAAACTCCATTTTTCTCTCTGGTCTGAAGGCTGAGAGCTGCTCTGCTGGCAGTTGCATTTCCACTTTCCCCTCTGGTTCCAGATCTCTTTGACTTCTTCTAAGCTTGGGAAGGAGACACTGTGTGTGAATGAGAGAGGACAGAGAGGGAGGTGGGTCTGCAGGTGATGTTTATTCCCCTGAACTGCACATAAAGCCTCATTTGAGATGCCAGAGTCATTCCCGACTTGTGAAACGAAGCCTGGGTAGCAACAACAAAACATCTGGCCCAGTAGATCACAGCCAGATGTTACCTGCCCACAGCCTGCTCCAAATGAGCACCATAGTCTCTGTTTCATCTCTAATGAATGATCATCTAATTACAGAGGGCTTTTAACAAGCAAATTCCTTGAAGAGCAGCCAAAGGGCAGAGAGGGGAATCCGTTTTCCATCTCGCCTGTCCTGGCAGGACAGCATTCATGGGCTTTGGCTGAGGTCAAGAGTGTGTGGAGATGTGGGAAGCACCCTGCAGCTAACAGGGTCCTGCTTGGGCTATCTGAAGACACCAGACCCTAGGACCTCAGATCCTCCTTTTCTAGCACTGTATCTAGGTGGAGGTGCTTCCATTTGCAGATGCTGGTGGTCTGGCTGCTACCAGTGGGGGGTCACTGCGTCTTCTGGATGCCACAGGAATTTTGGACCATGACTCTCTGGCCTGTTTTAAGAGCTGTTTGGCCTGTTCTTTCAGTTTGGCCTGGTGTGGAGAAGGTTTGATGTTTCCAGTCCTTGACTATTCTGCTAGCTAGAGGAATCCTTCTGGGCCCCACACAAGGGGAATGCAGATTACTGTCTCTTTGGTGAAGCTCAGAAGCTCCTTCTAAAAAGCCAGCAATTGCAACAAGTCCAACACACAGTTTAGGTCAACCCTGATTTACTGTAACAAAACAATTATTGCTGCCTTTCTGTGATGCAGGTTGGGGGCTGTGTGAGCTCTGGGTCACTGGGGAGCTTTAGAAAGGATGGGCTTTCCAGTTGGTTAGCCAGGGGCACCATCTTCCAAGTGGAAGAACAGGGTGATGGGTGCTTCCAAGGAGCCTGAAGGAAGGGATCCTTGGGGCTGCAGTGAATATAAATAATAACTGGCACCTACCAGCTCTGTTTTTTTTTAAAATCTCTTTAGCAGTAAAGAGGCCTAGACTGTTGTCCAACAAAGAGGGGAAATTAGGCCCTGAGCAGCAGAATGACCTGATCCCTTGTCACTGCCTTTGCTCCAACAACACACAGCCCAAAAGAGTGGGAAAGCTGCAGCAGGCTGGCTTGCAAGGAATGAAGAGCTCAGTGACTACTCCAGTGTTCTGGGTTTTTCTTCCAGCCCAACTCGCTGGACTGGGTGCCTTGGACTAAGGAGCTCGGCCCCATTTCCACCACAAAGGAATTGCAAACCTTCACCTGCTGCTGCTTCCAGTGCTTCAGAATGAGGTTTGATCCTCTCCTTTTGCATCTGCTTAAGCTGTGAGGTGAAGAAGTTGTCCTCTGCAGGGGTTTCTGCCCCACCTAAACTGGGGCAGACTGTTTTGTACCCCCAGAGCCTGCTTTTCGTTTCCTTCTGTTCTTCAGGGCCTGCCTGAGTTTCAGGCTCTCTGTTTCCATCTCTGGTCCTGCTCCCCTCTCACTTCAGGGATCTTGGGGACCTTCTTTCCATGCCACAACCTTCACGCAGCCTTCACCTGTCTTTGACCTACTTGTTATGTTTGTAGAGTTGCCAGGAGGAAGAGAGGAAGCATCTGAGGAGTGTTGGCTCTTATACCATTTGCAGAACAATGGACAACTGGAGAAGCAGACCCAGGCTCTGGTCTGCAGGTAAGGTCTGTTTCAGTACTCAGGTGCCTCTGTTAGGCTCTAGCCTTGTAGACACATTTTATTGGCACATCATATTGTACTGGTGACTGCCAAAGTGTGCAACAGCCCAGTTAACTGCTCCAGACCCATAGGAGTCCCCAGGGAGTTTGCCAACTGCTTCTCAACTCTGCTGAGAGTATTTGCACAAACTGAAGGACCCACACTGGTGCTGGGGAGGGACTTTTGACAAGGGCATGGAGTGAGAGGACGAGGGGGAATGGATTTAACTGGAAGAGGGGAGATTTAGGTGAGACATTAGGAAGAAATTCTTCCCTGTGAAGGTGGTGAGACAGTGGCCCAGGTTGCCCAGAGGAGCTGTGGCTGCCCCATCCCTGGAAGTGTTGAAGGGCAGGTTGGATGGGGCTTGGAGCAACCTGGTCTGGTGGGAGGTGTCCCTGCCCATGCAGGGGGGTTGGAACTGGATGATCTTGAAGGTCCCTTCCAACCCAAACCAGTCTGGGATTCTGTGATTCTTCTCCCACCAAACCTCTCCAGGACAAAGATGAGGCTGAGTCTTGGGCTGAACTTACAGATCAATGCAGACTTGGGGGGCAGAGGGGAAACACCCACAGCTCTGTGAGGGCTCTTGAGGTGCCCCACTGCTCTGGGGGGTCCTGTACTCTCTGTACCACCATACCCGGTGGTGCCAGAGGGGCCCTTCAGCCCCACAGCAGCTCCTGCCTCACCTTCCCCTCCCAAACTGGGCTTTAACTGCTCTAAAATCAGCCTCTCCAGATCCTGTTTTGAATCATTTGTCAAAGAACTTCCAGCTTGTCACTAGTCACTGAGCTGTTTGGAAACCAACTGCTGTAGTAGGAGCTGTTGGCCCTGGCAATAACTCGCGCGTCGTTGGCTTCTCTACCTCACATAATATGAAGGATGAATTGGTGACATTTTTAACACAAAACTGCGTGTTAGAGTTCAGATAACTTTTTTAAGAGTCAGGAAGATTCAGACCCAGGTGATGCTTGCTGGAGTGTTGAGGGTGGTAGGAGCAGAGGCAGGGCAGAGTCTGCTGGGATTTTAAAAGGAGCATTAGTCACTCAGGCTGTAATGTTCAGCAACAAGCAGATTTTTAAGTGATTTTTGTATTCATAAGATGGAGCACCTAATACAAAAGTAGGAGTAAGTTGTGCTGACTTATCCTGCCACTCTTACCCGAGTAATTTCTCTCTTTGATTCTGTGTAAAAAGCTGCTCTCCCCTGGAACAAAGGAGTCACGTTGTCTTTACTCATTACAAATTGAGTATGTATAAAATATCAGTGTTGTCTTTAGTCTAAAATCCCTCCCTGTGTATGACTTGTACCATACATCAAAACCCATCTCCTGCAGCCTGGCAACTGTCTCTGTTGCTATAGGAACAGCTCCACTATCCTTTCATGGAGAACCTCAAGTATTCCCATTTTTGTAGCTGTGAGAACACCTCCAGTCCTTGCTTGTTTCATTCACTTGCTCGCTCCCATCCATGAGAGCTTCTCCTCCCAATTTAGGGAGTTACTCAGCACTTCTGGACTCGAAAATGAAATGAATTAGTTAGCTGAAGGGAAGTCAGGCAGTACTTTGAGGAGCACATTAGACTGGGACAGTGATACTGCCGTTGGGTCTATTTAATATGCAGATGTACTGTGTAATTAGCATCCCCTAATGTGCACTACATTTGTACTTAATGTAAAATTATCAAAATCCCTGGCTTCTGCACCCTAGTCCGCAGTTGTATCATGGAATCACAGACTGGTTTGGGTGGGAAGGGACCTTAAAGATCACCCAGTCCCAACCCCCCTGCATGAGCAGGGACACCTCCCACCAGACCAGGTTGCTCCAAGCCCCATCCAACCTGCCCTTGAACACTTCCAGGGATGGGGCAGCCACAGCTTCTCTGGGCAACCTGGGCCAGTGTCTCACCACCCTCACACTAAAGAATTTCTCCCTAATGTCTCACCTAAATCTCCCCTCTTCCAGTTTTAATCTATTCCCCCTCGTCCTCTCACTACAAGCCTTGTCCAAAGTCCCTCCCCAGCTTTCCTGGAGCCTCTTCAGATACTGGAAGGCCACTATGAGGTCTCCCTGGAGCCTTCTCTATACCAAAGGGCAAAAGTTTCTGAGAAACATCTGACCTCAAATGTTAAGCCCACAGGTAATGTAACCTGAGTTACCTGAGAAGAAGCTTCCTCATGGCAAGTTTATTGTGAGATTGTGTATGATGTGACTGTCACATCTGGCTATGAAGGATTGCACTGGCCAGCTTGTCAAACCCTGCTCTGTGTCCAGGAGCCAGCCCAGTGTCCATGTGTGTCTGTGGGAGCCATGGAGTTGAAGATGATGAAGGTCACTATGTTCATCCCTAGTCTGAGCCAGCTCTTCTGCCCTCAGCTGGCACAGCTCCACTGTGCAAAGGTAGGTGTTCCATCTGCTGCCTTGCTTCTAGATAATTTTAGGATGGTCATAGTACCTCAGACTGGTTTGGGTTGGAAGGACCATAAAGATCATCCAGTTCCAACCCCCCTGCATGGGCAGGGACACCTCCCACCAGACCAGGTTGCTCCAAGGCCCATCCAACGTGCCCTTGAACACTTCCAGGGATGGGGCAGCCACAGCTTCTCTGGGCAACCTGGGCCAGTGTCTCACCACCCTCACACTAAAAAAATTTCCCCCTAATGTCTCACCTAAATCTCCCCTCTTCCAGTTTGAATCCGTAAGTCAAATAATTGTTGGAAGCTTGCTGGTTCACTTAGGGAAAGTTTTTACTGAAATAACATGAATTTTGTGCAAGATGCTCTTACAGACAAGGTAGATGAGGTTGGATTTCAAGTTACCAAAAAAAAGGGCTTTTTTTTGTTCAATTTATTCAAGTGTCTAAACAACACTGGGTTTTGGGTTTATCCTGCTAGAAATACAAGGCATGGTTATTGCACTGTGTCCTGGGGCTCTCCATGGGGAAGGAAGGGAGAGGCTGAGGGAATCTGGTGTCACAACCAGATCTCAGTTGAGCAAGATCCTGCGCTGCTGAAGAGAAAGAGATCGAGGGGCCGGGAGAGGAGCTGTGTTGTGGAGAGGACTGGAAGCTGTGGCCCCGATGTTCTCCTGCACACCAGGTGCCCCCGGGAGCTTTGCCACTGGGGAAACGGCAGCTGAAGATTTAGGCAAGGAGCAATAAGGAGGTGAACAAAATCAGAGTGTGAGAAAAGAGAGCAGAAGAAAAGATTCCTCAGCTGCAAAACACTCGGTAACGCTCCCGGTCAGGATGGGCTCAGTGCAGCCCCAAACGCTCAGACACCGGGAAGAGACAGCTCGGAGGATCCTCCGGCATTGACGGGGGTTTTCATCTGTTCTTTGCAGCCAGACAGGGCTCCCGTTGAGCTCCGGGGCTCTCCCCCTCCCCTGCCAATCAAAGGCGCTGCCGGAGCGGGGCTGCTCCTGCCATGGCAGGGTGGGACGCTGGTGGCTGCAGTGATGCAGACACAGCACGAGTCAGAGGGAGACAAAGGGATGGAGTCCCAGGAGATGTGATCCACCCCGTTAAAGGAGACGTCCGTAGCCTCTGCAGCTGGGTTTGTGCTGCTTCATGCGATAGGCACCAGCCTCTCATCCCCCCGGGAGATTTTACAGCATTAATTCACTCTGCACAAACCCCAGCCTGCCAGGCTCCTCTCCAGCAGCCACCTCTTCATCCCTCCTGCTTCCCCGAGCCATGCCCGCAGGAGCTGCACCCTCCAGCTGACTGCCCCTTCCTCCTGCTCCCATGTCACCTGTACCCAATGAAGCAGACCCTGAAGTGCCACGAATGGATCCCAGGATTCTTATTTTCCTTCTCTACGTGATGATCCTTCATGAGCTGGTGAGTGGCTGGATGGAGTACCAGAAGCAGATAGCCAAGCCGAAGAAGCAGGCGGGTCCAGTTTGGTCTTCTAGGTGAGTTGATGCCTATTGTGTTTCCAAAAGGTGAAGAGCTCAGGTATGTTTTGATGGGGAATTTTACCTTTTGTGTGTTTACATTGGTCCTTGTGTGTGTGTGTGCATCATCTGTTCATTAATGCTCAGAGGTAGGATTAGGGTCTGTTAATCTTTTGAGCCTGTGTTGTCTGAACATCCCGTGCATTTGACACACTTGCAGAGAAATAAGCCCGTGCTTTGGGCTTTGTTTTGGTTGGCTTTTTTTTTTTTTTTTTTGTGGAAATGAGCTGTAACTCAGCATCTTTCCTATGACTCAGGTTCTGATCAACATACCTGGAAGATAAAAATATGGGTAGCAAAAGGAGCTTCGCAGCAGGCGTGATATTCATCAATGAGGCACAAACCTCCAGAGACTCTTTGCAGTCCCAGTATTTCATGTTCAATCACTCTCGTGTGTGTCACTATCTCCCCATCTCCTCCCACTCCCCGGGCTGTGCCCACAACACTCATCCCTGCCTCGTTTTCTGCCCAACAACAAGAGGGAGCTGGAGAAATAAGGACGTGAGAAAAATGCTGCGTGTCCTTAAAATGCAGATCTGTTTCTGCAAATACTGCACACATCTTGTTCTCTTGGAGCAGTCCTCGGGGTAAGGGTGGTCTGAATGTTGCTGGGATCTTATCATGGGAGATCTCTTGACAGCTATCCACCAGGTGTGTGGTTAGAGACTTGCCCCCCAGGACCCAAAATTCACCTCCTGGCAGATCCCAGGCAATGGCACACCAACATCTCCCAGCTTTGGACCTAAAAAGGAGCCCGTGACCCAGTTTGCTCCAGGTCTGACAGCTGCAGTGTGAGCACGCAGAGCTCTCAGCTCCCTCCTTATCCTAATCCTCTGACAGGCAGCAAGCCCAGCCCCACTGACAGCCCCCCCGGGCTTGGTGCTGCACAACCCCCCCAATTACAGCCCCCCCGGGCTTGGTGCTGCACAACCCCCCCAATTACAGCCCCCCCGGGCTTGGTGCTGCACAACCCCCCCAGTTACAGCCCCCCCGGGCTTGGTGCTGCACAACCCCCCCCCCCAAGGGTGCCTCCATTGAGGAGACCACCCAGAGAACGTGGTGGGGCAGGGGTGCCCCCCTGCCTTGCTGGCAGTGCCAGCCCCTCTGTCTGCAGTTCAGGGATAAATTCCCTGGCTGCATTTCCAGAGCAGCCAAGCTGACCCACACCTTGAGCTCTCTAGTTGTACCAGGAGAATGATGAGGGCTGGGCATGCAGCCATGGCTGGAGGCAGCTCCAGTGCAGAAATAGCTTGGAAGAGCTGGGCTGGCTGGGTTCCAGCTGAGGTTAGGGGGGGATTTCCTTGCTGTCTTCCAGGAAGGGAGCAGGGAGACAGAGGGCAAGAGCTTGCACTGAGGTCTGAGGTACCTCCTGCTAGCAAAAGGGTGCAATGCAGAAAACCTGATGACATCATTTTGTTTCATGGAATCATGGAATGGTTTGGGTTGGAAAGGACCTTAAAGATCATCCAGGCCCAACTCCCCTGCATGGGCAGGGACACCTCCCACCAGACCAGGTTGCTCCAAGCCCCATCCAACCTGCCCTTCAACACTTCCAGGGATGGGGCAGCCACAGCTTCTCTGGGCAACCTGGGCCAGTGTCTCACCACCCTCACAGGGAAAAATTTCCTCCTCATGTCTCACCAAAATCTCCCCTCTTCCAGTTTTAATCCATTACCTCTTGTCCTCTCACTCCCTGCCCTTGTCCAAAGCCCCTCCCCAGCTTTCCTGGAGCCCCTTCAGGCACTGGAAGGTGCTCTAAGGTCTCCCTGGAGCCTTCTCTTCCCCAGGCTGAACACCCCCAACTCTCTCAGCCTGTCTCCAGAGCAGAGCTGCTCCAGCCCTCGGATCATCTCCGTGGCCTCCTCTAGAGTCACTCCAACAGCTCCATGTCCTTCCTGTGTTGGACATACATTTACTAGAAGCCACCAAACAACCTGCATCAAGCAGCCAGGGTAATGTCATGGGACTGATTATCTATTATTTTTTAAACATAATTGGGTACCCCATCAAAACAAACAATCTCCAGGCCCTGCCTTCTAACCCAGGCTCATCTGGGGAGGTGGGACCACCAAGCTGGATGAGGGTGTGCAAAGCCCCTTGCCCTGGAGGGACCCCAGCCATCTCCATCTGAGCTGAACGGGCAGCCCACCCTGCTTGCTGTCACAGCAGGCTTTGCCAGCCTGTCCCTTCTCCTGCTGCTCCAGCTGATTCCAGCCAGGTTGGGAAGGCAGAGCCACCAGGTCTGGGTGTCACAGATTGCACCAACCCAAGCCATTTTCTGATTCTAAGATCTCAAGCTGGAAGGGATGAGAGTGAGGGGCTGGAACGACCTGGGATCCCAGGATTATTGACTTTTAGGAAGGATTTGCAGACATTGCAATGGAAGTCACCCAAAACCTTCCTGTAAGAGCTCAAACCTGAAATAACAGCACGGACAACCTCCTGGAAGAGATGTAAGGTCACCTGGCTTCCCAGCACAGCCTGGAACTGGGCCAGTGCTCTAGAGGTGAAGCTTTATCTCCAGCCACAGGGCCTGAACTGCCACCTCCCCAGTCTCTTAAAAGTAATTAACTTGAAAACCAATTAGGAAATTAAGTTATAATGCAGCCAGCTAATCAGGACACAAGAGAACTGTGTCTTGACTGTCCCCTCAGCACAGGGATTTCAGGGCTTTTCTTCCTTTTGTGGATGTTGTATAGTAACAAGCTGTTGTAAAGCAGCTTGTTCTCACATTCACAGCTTTCCCCAGCTCTGGCTTCCTCCGCTCCTGGAGTGGCTGGCAGCTCCCCCACTCCCTGCCTCCATTCATCAGCCACTTCTGGTGTCCCACAGTGCTCCTGCTCTCCATCAGCCTTTCCTCCATGGCTTACAGGCACGGGGGGAAATGATTTCTGGATGATGATTGTTGACAAAGCCACTGGGACCCATGGCAGGGGGGGGCTGGAACTAGATGATCTTTGAGGTTCCTTCCAACCCAAACCATTCTGTGAGCCTGTGATCACGGGAGGAACATCTCAGAGGAGGTTCTAGAAAGAAGAGAGATCTCTAATTGGCAGACCTGGGGATGACTAGTGCCCTGCCCTTCTGTCAGGGACACCCCCTATGAATTTCCCTGCAAACTCCTACAGATGCTGTTGTGTCCCACACCACCCTCTGCACTGGCAGGAGAACGTGGATGTTCCCTGCACCAGGCTTTTGCAGTCCTTGCAAAACCTTGATATATAAACAGGTAGTGAAGGTCTTAGCCAGGAGTAAAGGGAAGAAAAGCCTGGGCCAGAAAGCCCAGGGAGACTACAAATGCCCAGGGCAAGTGGGCCTGAGCATAAAGTCAGCCCAGAAGAGCCCAAGGTGACCACAGCCCTGCTGCTCCTGCAGCCCAGCCAGCTCTGCTGGAGTGTCCTGATGTCTCTGCATGTGGCGTGGTTGATCATAGCATGGTTTGTTCATGGTGTGGGTGGTCCATGGTGTGGGTGGTTTGCACCCTGGATAACCCCCCTCAAGAGAACATGGACTATAACAAGGTGGCTGAAGCCCAGGGCAGTGCCAGGTGTGCCCGTCCGTGGGTTTAGGTGTTTAAGGAAAATGGGTCAAAGGTATTTGATAGTGGAAGTTTTGAAGAGCCAAGGGGTTTGGGCTCAGTGACCCACCTGGCCAGAGCCTTGGGGCTCTAACAGGCTGTTTATGGGGTTCAGAGCTCACATTTGTGCACTTGTACTTCAGCAGCTTTTTCTAAGACCTCCAGCAGCTGGGACAGGGAGGGTCCCCAGCAGCACTTCAGGTGCACAACAGAAGCTCACCCTGGGTCTCTGCAGTCCAGGCACCTTGAGCATCAAGGGCTGCAGCAGGATCCAGCAGGATCCAGCCCAGCTCTGCTCCTGGCAGCAGCCGTGGTGAGCCCCGTCCTGCTGACCACATTCCCTGTCCTTTTAGGAGCCTCTGCTAGATGCAGGAGATGTTCCCCTGCTCTGACCCACACCAGTAACGATGTCTCATTTTGTTCTCACCAGCAATGCCATCAGATCAAACCACTCCAGCTTCTCCAGGCCTCTGGTGCACTCGGTGCGCAGGGAGAGGTACAGGGACTGGAGGAAACCGGGGCGGATCATCCGGAAAGCCTGAGGATGCACCTGGGGAGAGGTTCCTGAGCAGAGGCAACCATCCCTCCCGAGGTCTGCACCATCCACCACCTCGCAGCAGCCAGCACGAGAACATCCTCCAGGCACCATGACCTGCAACCTGCAGCTTCCTTCTCTTTGAGCCTGGCACGGCCCAGAAGGAATTATCCCCTTCCTCCTGGGAACCCTTCCCTGCCTGGTGAGGAGCTGGGGTGGAGACACCTCAGCCAGCAGTGGGATCACTGGAAGTGGAACGAGGCTTTGTGCCACCCAGTGAAGTGACTTTTCTTCTTCCCAAAGGGTTGGGTAGATGGAGAGTAGATTTCTTGGGGGAAGAATTACATTAGCTCCTGCATGGCCAACCCTGGGAAGCCTCCAGATGGTTTCAGGCTCCTCTCCTGCTGCTCAAGGGCTGCGTGGCTGGTGAGCAGCATTCCCCAAAGTGACTGGAAAACTTTTGGTGTCCAGTTTATCACCGTTCCCAAGAGAACTTGCCTCCACTGGGGCACCCAGAAGTCAGGACACTTTGGAAATGCCAGCTCTCTGCTCGGTCTCATACTCTGGGAGTCTGTATTTTATTTTTTTCTGCTTTTCTTTACCCTGGTTAAATGTTACTCCGTGTTGGGGGGGGGGGGGGAGGGGGGGAAGGGGAAAAGCTCCCTGAACTGGTGTGACTCAGATTTCTGCCACCAAATGCAATTTCCTGCAACGAGGGTGTAATTAGCTGCCTTTGGAGCATTCCCAGCAGTGGAGCCAAATGTAGGAGTGACTTTCTAATGAGCAGATAGATGGGAAAGGAATAGACTATTGCTCTTTTATTAGAGTCTCTGGTTTAAGCATCAAATTAGATGTTTAGAGGCAGAACTCAGTCGTCACATCCTGCCCCCCCACGTGGCAGTTGGATGCAGGATGGGAATTGCTTGGGGGATCCTGACACTGGGCTCTGACAGCAACTGTCCATGGCACAACTGCTGCCTTACTTGTTGAACATCCTGTCTGGCTCAAAGGCCAAAGGCAGCCTGTTTGTCTCGTTGCCAACCATTTATAAACCTGACTCAGGCTCCCAGGCACATTATCCAGCAGCAGAGAGGGAAGGGAGTTGGGATAGATCCTGCATCCATTGCCCAGAAGTAGCCACCAGACACATTTGCACATTGTCTGCTGCTCAGTTGTTTGCAAATTGTTCCTGGGCTGCTGCTGTCTTGGCTCAGTCACCCAGGACAGGACTCAGGACTCACCTGGCCAAGGTAGGAGCTCTGCACCTGAGCCAGACCCCTGTGCTGCCAAGAGGGGATGTGCAGGGCTGTGATTCCCAGGAGAGGTGCTGCTTCCAGGCTGTCCCCATCTGATTCTCAGGGACTGGGTCTAGGAATGAAAGTGCAACTTCTTTACAAGAAACATTCTGGTTTGTGAGACCTGGACAGGCTGGAGAGTTGGGTGGGGAGAAACTTAATGAAATTCAACAAGGGCAAGTGTAGAGTCTTGCATCTGGGGAAGAACAACTCTATGTGGCAGTACAGGTTGGGGGCTGATCTGCTGGAGAGCAGTGTAGGAGGAAGGGACCTGGGGGTCCTGGTGGATGGGGGGATGACCATGAGCCAGCAATGTGCCCTTGTGGCCAAGAAGGCCAATGGCATCCTGGGGTGCATTAGAAAGGGTGTGGTTAGTAGGTCAAGAGAGGTTCTCCTCCCCCTCTATTCTGCATTGGTGAGGCCGCATCTGGAGTATTGTGTCCAGTTCTGGGCCCCTCAGTTCAAGAAGGACAGGGAACTGCTTGAAAGAGTCCAGCACAGAGCCACAAAGATGATGAAGGGAGTGGAACATCTCCCTTATGAGGAAAGGCTGAGGGAGCTGGGTCTCTTTAGCTTGGAAAAAAGGAGACTGAGGGGTGACCTCATCAAAGTTTACAAATATGTTAAGGGCGAGTGTCAGGATGATGGAGCCAGGCTTTTTTCAGTGACATCCAGTGACAGGACAAGGGGCAATGGGTGCAAACTGAAGCATAGGAGGTTCCATGTAAATATCAGAAAAAACTTCTGCACTGTGAGAGTGACAGAGCACTGGAACAGGCTGCCCAGAGAGGCTGTGGAGTCTCCTTCACTGGAGACATTGAAAACCCACCTGCACAAGTTTCTGTGTGATGTGCTCTAGGTGACCCTGCCTGGCAGGGGGGTTGGACTAGATGATCTTTCGAGGTCCCTTCCAACCCCTCAGATTCTGTGATTCTGTGTGTGTGAGCTGGACCATTCATTGGCAAGGCCACCTTAGCCCCCCACCAGAGGACTTCAAGCCTCTGTCCACAGAGGTAAAGGAATGACACCTTCTTGGTCTTGCAGGGGTATTTGGAGACACATCTCTCCAGCTTAGAGTTGCTTTAAGTGAAGTTCTAGAAAGGCCTCATCTTTCTGCAGAGTTTAGACTCCAGGTTTTGCTGGTCAGCAAGTAGAATGTATCTGCAGCTGTCCTGTAGTGGCAGGACAAGGGACAATGATTTTAAATGGAAAGAGGGCACATTTAGATTGGACATAAGGAAGAAATGTTTTATGATGAGGGTGGTGAGACCCTGGAACAGGTTGCCCCAAGAGTAGTGGATGTCCCATCATTGGAAGTGTTCAAAGCCAGGTTGGGTGGGGCTTGGAGCGATATATCCCTGCCTATAAGCAGGGGAGCTGGACTAGATGATCTTCAAAGGTCCTTTCCAATCCAGACTGTTCTGTGATTCTGTGATTTGCCTCCTCCAGAGTTAAACAGCTACAGAAAACTGGCTGAACCCTGCTGAGGGACTGCCTGGCCCTCCATCCCAGGCAGGCTGGAGATGTGACTTGGATCCTCAGACCTCCACTGCCAGGGGAGGTGAAGTTCATTCCCTGTGTTTGGGTATTTTTGCAGAAGGAGGTAGGAGTAGCAATTAGCACTTTCTGCAAAGCATGAACTGTAACAGGGGGGGCACCAAGCAAAGATGTGCCTCAGCTCTGTGACATGGTGGCTGTTTCCTGAGGTGTCCACTGCCCATCCCAGCCCATGCAGGTACATCTGCAAGTACCACCAACAACTGGAGAAGGTGTCAGGAGGACAAATGTTCAGAAAGGGTTTCTGGGTGGTGGGAACTTGTTTTCCTAGAGCTGAGTCTGCCCTAGTCCTGCAGGGGACATGCAGTGGGGTGTTCTCCCTGCTTTTCTGCTGGAGTGTGTATGACTTGCTGGGAGCACTTGCTGAGCAACAAGTGTTTAAATGAATTACTGTGGGGATGCAGATGGGACTGGCCTCCCTGCACAAGCTGGGCTCCCTGGCTCAAGGGGACAGATGGACCTGAGCAGGGACAGACAGACCTGAACAGGGCAGGCAGACATCCAGACTGCTGCACTGGTGAGGGGACAGGAATGCTTTGCTCTGCTGATCACATGCTGGATTTGTCCCTGTAAATATCATCCCGTTTCCTTCCAATAAACTCTTTTACACACCTGCTGTTCAGGTTGACTCTGTTCTATTCAGGCCTTGCATCTCTCTACTGGTTTTGGATTTCCCAGCCTGGGAGCCAGCAAAGGCTGGAAGCCACCCCAGAGGGAGAGCTGGTGGTGTAAGGGGTGATCCAGTGTGGCTAAAAGCATCTTTGATGCTGAATTTATAGCACAAATGTCTGTTCTCTCCTCCTTTAGGCAGGGGAAGCCCATGACTGTGATCCAGGGCCTTGTTTCAGTTGGCTGGAGGCTTGGCTTTGGTTTTTTTGCAAATATTCCAGGTGCTCTGCAGCTCTGGTGGAGAAAGTCCTGCTCAAGAAAAGCACCTTGTGGTGGGAGCTCATGATGGTGGAGAGCTTGGGATCCAACAATCTGCAGTGGTGTGGACCCCCAGAGACCTCAGGGAGTGATGCAACCCAAGGGCTTGAGCCCAGACACCCCAGGGTGGGGGTCACCTTCACCTTCACAGTGATGTGGGCTGACTGAAGATCTGGGCTACCAAGGATGCAGTTGAGAGTGGCCAGCTGGTCTGCTGAGGCAACTGATGTCCCCTGGGGGTTTGGGTCTGATCCTGCCCCACAGCATCCTTGGACACACGTTTACCCCTGTGCAGGGGAGGCTGGTGACTCCTCAGCAAGGAAGGGCTGTGCTGGGGACATCATGATACAGGAGAACTGACTCTGAACAGCACCTTCTCCCCCACAAAACCAGCAGTCTCTGCACTCAGCTCTGCTCTTTGTCCACCCCTCCCCCCCCAAAAAAAAAAAAAATGACCACAGCAGTTCATGTCAGCTCTGTCACAGCCCCTGGCCAGGCCATGGTGTGCAGGGCTTCTTCTGCCTGCACGGTGCGATGAAGGATGTCACCTCATGTGGCTTCAGAACCCCTCAGGTGATGTCCTGGGGTGGGACCCAGCAGGGGTCTGAACGGGCTCTGTGGGCTGCAGACTGTGATGCTGAATCATGCTCTTCTTAGCAACTTCCCTTTGGGTTGAAATGTGTGAAGTTTCCAGTCCTGTGGTGAGCCAGAGGACGCCCCCATCACCCTGGTGTTGGCTGCAGCATTGAGGGAGGTTTTACAGCATCAAGTTTTGGCCATCCGTGGAGTAACCTTCCTGCAGGGAGTGTTTCCATCTAGTCCCAAAGAGTTCGTTGGGATGGAGCATGAGGATTCCACAATCAGGGCTTTTAATCTCAGCTATGGATGTTCTCCTGCCTCCTGAAGCAAAGGGTTTGTACAAGTTTGAGCTGGTGACAGTGAGTTTCATGAGTTAGGCTTGGATCAGAAGACTGTTGGAGTCCACACACCATGGATCACCTGAATATCTCAGCAGAGCCCTTTGGGGGTTTTCTTTTGCTTGGCAAAGAAGCAAGGAGACAGGTTCACAAATTCCTATTTTCTGACCTCCAGAAAGGTGCTTGTTTGGAGCATTTGGTGTGACTCGGGGCACACCTCCCCCTCCTGATCTTACAATCCTGCTGAAACTGCAGCTTTTCCTGAGCCAGAAGAGTAACAGGGCCCCAAAACTGCTGGATTTAAATGCAGCAGCTGAGGTCTTGGGCTGTGTCAGACTAGAATGCTCCCCTTTGGTGTCAGTCTGCCTTTGAGGTTACAGCTACTCATGTTTCTTAGTGTCTGCCCGACCTGGGAACCCCATTGATCCCTGTGGGTGCTCCAGGGGTTTGGGGGAGCAGTGTCACCTCTGCTCTGCACCCCTCAGTGCCTCCTGCTGCTCCTTGGCCCTGCTCCAGGGTTCAGTGGGGTCAGGCTACCTGCTGCCCACCAAACCAACCCTTCACCTGCACCATTGGCTTGCAGGGGCTGTGCTCCACTCACCAGCATCTCCTAGACCTTCCCCTCGTGACAGCAACCCCAGAGGTTTTTTTGCTTTTGGAGGGTTTTCACAGCCCTGAAAGCCACCCATGTCCTGGGTGTGACCAGCAGGGCCAGGGAGGAGATTCTGCCCCTCTGCTCCACTCTGCTGAGATCCCCCTGCAGGGCTGGGTCCAGCTCTGGGGTCCCCAACACAAGAAGGACAAAGAAGGGCTTGTAGTGACAGGACAAGGGGTGATGGTTTTAAACTGAAAGAGGGAGATTCAGACTGGAAAGAAGGAAGGCATTTTTTACAGTGAGGGTGGAGAGACACTGGCCCAGGTTGCTCAGAGAGGTGGTGGATGCCCCATCCCTGGAAACATTCCAGGTTAGGTTGGATGGGGCTCTGAGCAACCTGATCTAGCTGAAGACGTCCCTGCTCACTGTGGGGGGGTTGGACTAGATGACCTTTAAAGGTCCCATCCCACCCAAATCATTCTATGAAAAGAAGCTGTTCCTGTAACTCAGCCACTGCGTTTCCTGCCTGCAGTTCCTGGAGCTGCTGCAGTTTCACCGCTGGGTTTCCCTTCCACTGCACCACCAGGATTCCTGGAACCTCTTCCTGCCCATCAGTTCTTCCTCTCCCAGTGACTCTGAAGGAGCTCGGGTGTTTCTGCCACCAGCTGCGCTGCGAACTGACCCTCCTGGGAGGACGAGGTAAGTTTCCCCTGTGGATGCACGTGATGTTTTATTCACATTCTGGTTTAGTAAGAATCAGGTTGTGAAGGCCAAGCTCCCCATGGCTGTAACCCCTGCCATGCTGCTGAGGTTTCAGGTGAGGCTTTTTTTTACATAAAGGTTGAGCAAAAGCCCTGGAGTGCTCAGAGATACCGGGCTGGCTCCGGGGCCCCATTCCTCCCCTTCACACCCACTTTAGCTCTCACTGTGCTGTTGTTTTCCAGGCAAGTTGTGGCTTCTGGGATTAATTTTCCAGTTAAGTGAAAAAGAACTTCTGTTGTTTTTTTTTCCTGCTTTGTCTTGAGAAGTTAAAGCAGATTTCAAAATGTTGAGTAGTTCTTAGGTGTTTGCTTCTGAACTGCTCAAAATTTCCCTTCAAGCACAGATCCTCCTCCTTTCTCTTTAGGAAATTCTTGCATATATCAAAACTTGCTTTCTACAAAGTGGGGTCAACCTGGGCATCAAATCCAGACCCCGAAAACTCTGAGGGATTTTTGTCACCCCGAGAGCTGAGCTGGTGGTTGTTGCTGCTGCAGCAGTTCTGCTTTGGGTAGGAAAGAGGGGATCTACTCATCACCTGCATGGCTGCCTCTGCAGTCAGAAATCCCTGATTTGGGATGTCCTGAGGGATTGGTTGGAAAGCAAAACCTAGTGAAAGACAGAGGTAAGCAAAGGGTTGATGCAAAGACGTGCCAGGGCTGCTCTGTGTGAGAGGCTGCTCTTTAGCTGGTGGCTCAGCAAATAATAGTCTGAATTGCCTGACCCCCCCCTGGGTTAGATTCCTGGTTTTACTAAACTGGGAGTTAAAGGCCAGGAGGAGGAACCTGCACCGTTTCAGCCAGGCCTGGGGAAGTCCTGGTGAGGACAAACTTGTTCTTGGCCCCTCCTGAGCTGCTCACACCAGGTTCCTTCCTCAACCACCCTGGAGCACACAGGAATGTGCAGGTTAAGTGCATGTTTCTCCAGGTGACCAAAGCCAGGAGAGACCAAAGGTGCCTCTGTCTAAAACTGCATCAGCCATGAGAACACCTTCAAGCCCGTGGTGTCCCCAGGGGTGTCCCCAGGCAGGCACTGGCCAGGAGCCATCCTGCCCCATCCCTCAGGATGTGGTGCTGGGCAGGGAGCAGGGCAGGCTGAGACCATCTGCCTGGAAATTATTCATTACATGGAGCCATTATTCCTAAGTGGCCATGAGCATTCTAGGGAGATGCTGGGGAGCAGCGTGGTGGTACCCCAAAGGCAGAGGGAATGATGACCACCAGGACCATCCAGGAGCTTAAGCATAAGCAAAAGTGTCGGATTTCAGGATCATCCAGACACCATATGAGGTTCCCAAATGACCAGAGAAAGGTTTTACTGCTGGTGAGACACCAACAGTCCCACAAAGGGACAGGGCTTGGGGCCTGCAGCCACTTGGTGCTACCACGACAGCCTCACCCCACCATTGCTCCTGCCAACAGGAGCCTGGTACAAATGTGGGTCACCCCGTGGTTACAATTGTGGTCAATGGAGAGAGCAGCTCTGGGGGAGGCTCTGCCCGCAACCAGCCTCCCAGCTGTTGGTGCCACCAGAAGTAAAGAGCTTGCCTAAAGGGCATGAGCTGGTGTGGGTGGAGGAGCAGCATCAACCACCTTCCCTTCCCATGCCCTTCCCTCTGGGAGAGAGGAACTCAACCCAGGCACCAGAGATGTTTCCCTCACCAGGCTGTGAATAAACAGCAGCACCTCGTTCCCAGTGGGGTGTCCTGCTTGGCAGGACACTAGAAGTTTAGGTGGAGCTGAGCAAAGATGGAGGGAGAGTGCACAGGGGCTGCTCTGGCTGCAGAGGTGGGAGGAGGAGAAGGTTGGTGAGCCACTTACCAAGGGCACTGCAACAAAACTGGCTGGAATGATTGTAGTGTGGGTGATGCTGGGATCTCACAAGTGATTTTAAATGCAGAGGCTTTTGGAGCTGGGCAGTAACAGCATCATCTGTTTCATCTTCCCCTGTCGGGAGCGGTGAACATTTAAGCTGCTCCTGCAGTTCCTTTGAAGTCCTTTCTCTTTGCTTTGCAGAACAATCAGAGAAAGCCCAGCTGAGGGTCTGATTGCCACCAGGTCGTGTATTTGCATGTGAAAAGCAAGACTTGGCCCCTTGCGCCTGCCAGGTCTCCTCCTGTGCGGGCTGGGAGAAATAGTGGCCACCTTTTGGCCACAGATCTTCAGGCTCAGAGATCACCCGAAAACCTGCCTCTGCTGCTTCCATCACTGCTGCCTCTGATCCAGCTCAGAGTGGTGATGAACTTGAGTGGCTTTGCTGATTTCTTTTCTCTACCCCACCCCCTTCAAGTCAGCACAGAAAGTTCCCCTAAGTCCTTGGAGCAGCTGACCTACCTCCCCTCCACGAACACCAGCATGGGCTGCATGTCCCAGGGGCTGCACCCCAGCATCCCTGCCCTGGGGACCCTGCTCCTGCTGGGCTGTGTCCTGCTGAATGGAATGAGCTTCTGGGTGTTCTGCTTCCGCATCAAGCAGTGGGATCCAGGCATGATCCTGCAGTTCAGCCTGGTCCTGGGAGACATCCTGGTCATCCCTGTTGCTCCACTCAGGATCTGCTACCTCAGCCTTGGCTACCAGTGGCCATTTGGGCAGTTTCTCTGCCAGGTCGAAGTCTTCCTGCACAGCATCCACATTTACAGCAGCATCTACTTCCTGACACTCATCTGCATCCACCGGTACTTTGTCGTGGTGCAGTACAAGAGCAAGTCCCTCTGGAAGGAGAGGAACTTCTTGAGAAAGCTCTGCTTGTTCATCTGGCTCATCCTCTTTGTCCAAGGGCTGCCTGCCTTCTTCCTCCTGAAGACTTCAGTTATGAATGGCTCAGCAACATGCCTAAATATTAATCAGTCCGAGTTGGCCTCTGTTTACTTCTTCTACAACATGGTTTTGGTTGTCCTCTCTTTCCTCCTGCCCTTCGCCATTTCCTTGACTTGTGGAGCTCTGCTGGCAGCTGCCATTGCTAAAGCAGCAAAGAAAACCTTCAGAGGCAAGAAGATGAAGAGCAGGTCTCTGCAGATGATAACTGTATCTCTGGTGATTTTTGCTGTCTGCTTTGGCCCCCTGCACATCTGCAGGACCATTGCTGTCACTGTGAAGTACTTTGATATGTCTTGCAAGCTCTTGCACCAAGCAGAAGTTGCCTACTACAGCAGTTGGGTGTTCACCATGGCCAACACCTGCTTGGATCCCCTGATTTATGTGTTTGCTAATGACAAGTTTAAGAGGAGCTTTGCTGACTCCTTTCGCAAACGCTGGGGCATCAAGTGAGTATGAAAGGCCTAGGAGCCATCCCAGACCTTCCCGGGAGATCCCATGGGGTGGCTGATGAAGATCCAGACCCCAAGCTTCCTCCTCCTCTTGTTCTGTCCTGTCCCAGGTCCCCAGAGCTACTGGTAGCAGCACTGCATGAGGTTCAGGGTTTCCCTGTGCTCCTGCAGTGTTATTCCAGGGGTTCTTCCTGTGGGCTGTAAGGAAGCTCCAACTACCACCACTCCTGCCAGTACCCCAGGGGCTGGATCTCCCAAACATGGACTTCTTTACACTGCTGAAGTGGCCAAACCCTGTCGAGTGCAAGGGAGAAGTAAGGGAAGAATTTACACCTAAAATAATAAAGTATGAGAGAGGCCAGTGAAAACTGCCATGAATTTCCTGTTCATGAATGTTTTGGTTTGTCTTTTCCCTCAGGAGCAGGGGCTGAGCCAAGGAGTGCACAAGTCTGTGTCCAGCACCTTGGCACAGGGAAAAATAACCCACATCCAGGCACCTGGTTGTCCCTAGGCCACCCAGAAGTCGGCAGCTCCCCGGCCCTGGAGGCAATCCTGACCTGAGTGCCGTTGTGATGGGACCACAGGCACTCTAACCCATCACTTGACTCTTTCCAGATGAAGGCAAAAGATGGAAAATGTTGTGCCATGGATGAGCAGTGCAGGAGGGAGATGCATGGATGGGGAAAGGGGCTTTATCAGCCTGGTAGGAATCCCAAATTTAGTCTGTTGGAAAGTCCTGAGACACAGGTGTCTAGCCTTAGCCTCAGGAATATTGGTTTGAAAGCCTGCAAGGAGCTACTTCATCCAGCCCTGGGTGGCAGCCAGGGAAGAACAAGGCCTCTTCGAAGAGTGTGGGTGAAGGACACAGAAACCTGGAGACTAAATGCAAAGCCCATTTCCTGGTTCATGTGAAGCTGAAGCCAGACCAGGCCAGACCCCTGCCTGTTGCCATTCAACAGTCCCTTCACTATGTGCCAGGGAACCAGCCTCATGGTCTTCTCCTTCCTCCACTACCCTATGGAGATGGGAGCCCACCAGCCCTGGGACAAGCAGCTTCTCCTTCCAGGAGGTGGGAAGTGGTCACTCTCTGCTGATTGGGAAGAGGGAATGGAAGAGACTGAGATCTTGGGGACAAAACCTGTGAGCTGGGAGCTGGGTTGACCAAGATAAAGGTGGAGGAGTTATGGGAGGCAGTTCTTGGGCTGGCCAGGGTTTCTACAGATTGGAAATGCAGAATAACTTTTAAAAATATGATCTTTTTTTTTGGGGGGGGAAGAGGGGCTCTTGTGTTTCACCCTGGAGGATGCAAGGGGGCAGTGCTGGGGTCACTGGTTCCATGAACTTCAAACTGGAGTTCCACAACAGAAAGTGAGGTGCAAAACCTGACACCTCAGAGCTGTAAGGTCATTCCCTCAGTGCCATGAGCTCCAGCCCTTCCCTGCCTCAGTCCATCTCTGTGTGAAACAGACCCAGCCAAGTGGAGTTGTGCAGAGTAAAGGCAGTTGCACCTCTGAGCAGTTTCCATGTCCTTAGTGTTGCAAACTGTGGGAAAGGAGGCAATGGGCAAGAGCCAAGGGCTAGACAGAGGAGATACTCTTCCAGTTAAGGCAACAGCTTGGAGGTTCAACTTTTATTTTTAGACTTCACTGTAAATTTGTGAGCACGACACAGGATCCATGTTCCTCTTCCTTGTCTCTCAAATCAGTCTCGGTCATCCTTTTCTTCCCTTTTCTGTCTCTCCTGTTTCGATGGAAAACCAACAGTTACCAAGAGCAGCTGGAATTTACTCTTTGCACCAGCAAAGCCAGAGACCTTGGTTTCATCTGGGTTTTCTGGAGAATGCTGCACTAAGTGCTGCTATTGGGACAACAGGGAGAAAGTCCTTGTCTCCTGCGAGGAGCTGGGTAGTAGTTGGAAATTTCATCAAAAACAGATCCATCAAGGTTTTGCTTCCAAGGGCTCAACTTAAGGTTGGGTTTGGGCATCTTGGCTATTGGTGAAGCTGTGGGCTGCCAGCACCTTCCCTTAGGGCAGGTGTGGTGGGTGCTGTATCTGTGCCCTGTTCCCAGGAGGGGTGCAGGTGTCTTTCCCAGCACCCATCCTGCCAACAGCATCCAGCAGGGTCTGGGGTGGTCGTGAGGTTCCTGGTGCAGAGGGAGGTGCAGAAGGGCAGCTTGGAGGGGGCTGCTCTAATGTCACCCAACAAAGAGAACCATAGAGTCCCAGACTGTTTTGGGCTCAAAGGGACCTTAAAGATCATCCAGTTCCAACCCCCCTGCATGGGCAGGGACACCTCCCACTAGACCAGGTTGCTCCAAGCCCCATCCAACCTGCCCTTCAACACTTCCAGGGATGGGGCAGCCACAGCTTCTCTGGGCAACCTGGGCCAGTGTCTCACCACCCTCACAACAAAGAATTTCCTCCTCATGTCTCACCTCTATCTCCTCTTTTCCAGTTTAAAACCAATACCCCTTGGTCCCATCCCTCCCTGCCCTTGTCCAAAGTCCCTCCCCAGATTTCCTGGAGCCCCTTTGGGTACTGGAAGGTGCTCTAAGGTCTCCCTGGAGCCTTCTCTTCTCCAGGCTGAACACCCCAACTCTCCCAGCCTGTCTTCATAGCAGAGCTGCTTATAATAAATAAATAGCTATACATATAAGTACATATAAAATATATATAATATATCTTTTATAAATACTGTGTTTATCCTAGAAACCACTATCAAGGGCAGGGTAGAAGTGACTGAGAGGCTCATTTTCTAACTTGGCTTCTCTCTACTAATTAATTCTTTGACGAATCCTCCTCCCGCCTTCCCCATCGGGGGGGTGCTGTGAGGCTGAATTGAACTGGTGTCTGTGACCCCCCCTGCGAGCTCCGGGGAAAGCTGGTGTTCCCTGCTGGCAGGAACGCTCTTGTTGGAGAAATCCTGTTGCAAACCCCAGGCAGGTCCCAGAGCTCTGTCTCCCATCGGCAAGAGGCCGGGATGGGGGGGTGGGGGGGTACAGCAAACAGCAGCTTGTGTCTGGGCTTTTACTTAGAGGAGGGACCACTTCTGAGTTATTGATTTGATGCATAAGTAAGGGGACGTTGAGTATCCCTGTGGAAAAGGGGGCTGTCCCTGTCCCCAGCCACAGCGTTTGCCCAAGTGCCCAGCAAAAAGGTGAAGCCTCACATCCCAAAAAGCCAGGTGAGCAAGTGAAGGGGAGGAACCGAATGGGGATAATCCCTTTTTATTCCACCAGGGAGCACAGTTCGAATGATTTTGCTGCCCAGTGGTTCAGCAGAATGCAAACTTTGGGTGCAAACACCTCATCCTGCAGATTCCCTGCTTTTCCCACAGCCTTTCCTCCCCCAGGGAAGTATCACCCTAGTTGGCTATTAAACAAGATACTGGACAATGAGCCATTGAGAGGTGTTCTCGGGATGTCATCAGAGAATCCCAGACTGGTTTGGGTTAGAAGGGACCTTAAAGATCATCTAATTCCAACCCTTCTACCATGGGTGGGGACACCTCCCACTAGACCAGGTTGCTCCATCCAACCTGCCCTTGAACACTCTCAGGGATGGAGCAGCCACAGCTTCTCTGGGCAACCTGTTCCAGTGTCTCACCACCCTCACAGCAAAGAATTTCTTCCTCATGTCTCACCTAAAGCCATTACCCCTTGTCCTCTCAGTACATGCTCTTGTAAAAATCAGACCCCTTCTGACCATTTCCAGTGGTCACCCATGGAAGGAAGGACTTGGTGGGGCTGGCTGGCTGCTGACGTAGGGTTGGGGAGAGCCCTCAGCTTCATCCCACTGCTCAGGGCTGAGGATTCACTTCATCCCCAGCGTTAGGATCCCAGCAGCACCAACTTGGTGTGTGGGCAGCCCCTGCTGACAGAGCTTGCTTGCCCAGCAGGAAAGGTGACCACTTGCCCACATTTCTAGCTGGTGACTTGTAAAGGTGCTTCCTGTTTATGGGACGATCAAGCCGAACCACAGCCTGGAGGAACATGCCATGGCAAAGCCCAGCTCCTCCCCCTCCCATTGCATTTACTGGACACTGCCTTGATTTGGTGCTATTATAAAGCTTTCTTCTTCCACAGAGTGGCTGAGGTGGGAAGGAACCTCTGGACGTCTTCTGATCCACCCCTCCTGCTCAAGCAAGGTCACCCAGAGGTGGTTGCCCAGGACCATGTCCAGGTGGCTTTTGAGCATCTCCAAGGATGGAGACTCCACAATCTCCCTGGGTAACCTGTGCTAGTGCTCAGTCACCTTCACTGTAAAAAGTGTTTCTTGATGTTTGGATGGAGCCTCCTGTGTTTCTGATTGGGCCCCTTGCCTCTTGTTCTGTCACTGGGCACCACTAAAAGGAGCCTTGATCCAGCCTCTCTGCATCTTCCTTCAGGTGCTTCTAGACACTGATGAGATCCTTGTGAGCCTTCTCTCCTCCAGGCTGAACAGTCTCAGCTCCTTGTATGTCAGATGCTGCAGTGTCTCCATAATGCCCACAGCCCTTCACTGGACTCTCACCTCACATGTCTGTGTCTCTCTTGTACTGGGGAGCCCAGTACAAAAACACAGAGCCCAGAACACGGTTCTCCAGGTGGCTTCAGCAGCCTCTGGAGGTGCTACAGCCCCCAGCCAGCTGGCTCAGCCCAAGGCAATGGGTCACATCCATTGCTGTAGCCCCTCTCCCACCAGACAGACCCTGTAGGCCTTAGGGCCCAGTGGAGCTGGGAGGTAAAGGTGCTGAGCACCAGGAGAACGGGGAGGAGAGCAGCGTGGGTGGGGATAATGGTGGTGGCCACGTTGCCAATAATACTTAGACCCTTTCTTTCATTTTCATGTCTTTGCTTTCTGGGAGCACTAGGATTTTGAGTACTGGGCAGAGCCTTCTGGTCCCTGAGGGGGTCAGCATGTGGCCCTGCTGCTGGCCCAGCCCTCCCTTCACCAGCTGCCAGGACCTTCTTCTCCCCAGCTTTCCTGGAGCCCCTTCAGGCACTGGAAGGTGCTCTAAGGTCTCCCTGGAGCCTTCTCTTCTCCAGGCTGAACACCCCCAACTCTCCCAGCCTCTCTCCACAGCAGAGCTGCTCCAGGCCTCTGACCATGTCCATGGTCTCCTCTGGACTTGCTCCACAGGAAGGCATGAAATACCATCGTGGCCTCAGCACCTCCTCCAGCTGGCTGCAAGGCCTCATAGTGCTGTGCCTCAGTTTCCCTCCCTGCCCTCATCAGCTGAAGATTGTCACCCATCCTGAGGATGGAGAGCTGGGGGTGGCATATCTCCCTCTGCTTGGGAAACCTTTGGGGTTGGGAGTCCAGATCCCATCCCAGGCCATTCCCCAATCCCAAATGTCTGACCCTGCTCCTGGGAAAGGTGTGGGTGTGGGATGGAGGGTGATTATCCTGCACAGCTGGAGGTGGGAGGTGCTTCCCAAGGGTACTAAGCCCCACTGGTTCCTCCCTTGGGACCAGCCCCATCACATCACCCTTGCTCTGAGCACCAGAACCTGCCTGGTAAGGGTCAAACATGGGGTGATTTTGGCTTTCTGTGGATGTGGGGAGGGCCACAGGTGGGGTCTGTTGGGCAGCTGGGGCTTAGCCTGCAGTACCCCAGGGGACTGGCACTGTCCCCCCAGCCCCAGGACAGGTGTCCCAGCACTGGCTCCAGGTGGTGTCTGAGGTGCCTAGGACAGGTCCTGCAGTGTGGTGCTGGCTCCTGGCCTCCAGCCTCCCTGATTTTTCTAGGTCTGCTCCTAGGAGGAGGCTGGTGAGGGTACCAGGGATGGAATGTGGATGGCACCTGGGTGAGGGGCCCCAGGGAGAATGCCCACCCAGGGCTTGCCTTCTCCCCTGCCCAGGGCTCACCTTCCCCCACTGGTCTTGCAGGATTTGGAGCACCCTGGCAATAGTCCTCTCTAAACCTGGTGGGCCCAGGCTTGGTGGCACATATTGGTGGCCGTGGGGTGTCCCTTCCTCAGTATGACACCATGGCATTGTGGGGATGACATTTCTGGTGGAGATCCCACCAGTGGTGATGCCACAGCCTGTGAATTCCCCCGTGTTATGGTGTGTTTTCCCAGGCTTTCCTGGTGGGAGATCATGGGCTGCGCCAGCTCTGCTGGGGCAGGGGCTTCTTCTGTCCTACCTCCCCTCCATCTCAGAATCATCATTGAATCAGAATCCTCTCTCTCTCCTGCCCAAAGCTGGGACAAGTGTGAGCAAACACCTCGCACCAGCTGTGGGGGGCAGCCTGTGGGGCTGCTGGGAACAGGTTTACACCCTGCTCAGGTGGTGCAAACCCATCATGAGTTGTGGGGCCACAAGTCTCCCCTCGCTCAGAGTGTGCATCCCTGGGGGGCTCCCACGGGCACAGGGGACTAGGGGTGCTCACTCTCAACTGGGGCTCATCAGACAGGCTGAGAGAGTTGGGGGTGTTCAGCCTGGAGAAGAGAAGGCTCCAGGGAGACCTTAGAGCACCTTCCAGTGCCTGAAGGGGCTCCAGGAAAGCTGGGGAGGGGCTTTGGACAAGGGCATGGAGGGATGGGACCAAGGGGTATTGGTTTTAAACTGGAAAAGAGGAGATAGAGGTGACATATGAGGAGGAAATTCTTTGTTGTGAGGGTGGTGAGACCCTGGCCCAGGTTGCCCAGAGAAGCTGTGGCTGCCCCATCCCTGGAAGTGTTGAAGGGCAGGTTGGATGGGGCTTGGAGCAACCTGGTCTGGTGGCAGGTGTCTCTGCCCATGCAGGAGCTTGGGACTGGATGATCTTTAAGGTCCCTTTGAGCCCAAACCATTCTATGTTTTGATGTTTGGGGGGTGGGTGGTAGACCCCCCCAAGGGGGAAGGATGACTGCGGGATGAGGGACCTTGCCCTTCCTCAAGCTACCCTGGCTCTGGGCCATCCTCCTCTTCCTCCTGCCTGGCCCCCCGGGAGGCTGAAGCAGGTCTGTGTCTGCCCCCAGGGCTGTCCTCAGTCCTCACGAGAGACCTTCTGCACCCTGAGGGCTGCTTTGGCTGCTGCCACCCCTCCTGGTCACCCCCACCAGGACACGTTGAGCCGGGATTTCCTTCAACCCAATTAGCTGAGGAGCTGCGTCCTTCCTGCTGCAGGTGAGGCTGGAGGTCAGGGATGCAGAAGACACGATAGCTCTGGGTGTGTCCCTGTCCCTGTGCCAAGTGGGACAGGGCTCTGCTGGCTGGGGTGGCTTTGGGGCAGGGCTGGTCCCCCAGAGCTGCTGGCAGGGGCAGGGAGGGTGGCTGGGACACCCCCTTTAACCCCACGTTATAATCCCACCTGCTCTGGGTGGGTGCTGGGACAGGGCTGTGACTTTCCTGCTCCGAGCATCCAGCCTTGGGGTGAGGGAGAGGAGTTTGGCCCCAGGTGCTCACTCACTGGGGTGGAGAGGGACAGGCTGAGCCTCAAGGTGCTGTCCCTGTGCCCCCACCAGCTGTCCCTGCACAGGATCCTGCACCAGCACCATCCTGCTCCCTCCCTGATGCTGGTGGTGCCCGGGCAGCTGGAACGGCTTAAAAATAGTGACAGATACCAAACCACTGTGGCTCCTGGGGCAGTTTGGACCAGCTGGTTGCTGCCGATGGTGCTGGCAGCAGTGTCTGGCAGCCTAGGTGCTGTGCCTCAGTTTCCCCTTCTGTGCCAAAGCTGCCTTGTGCAGGGGGGTGTCCACTGGCTGCAGGGCCACGGGGCCCCTCTCCCACTCCCACTTTTAGTCCTGTTCTGTGGGTCACTAGTGCACCCAGAAGTAGCTGAAGGTCATTTCTGAGGCTGTGAAATGTGGGGGGGAAGTGCCAAAAATTCCCCTGTTCCTTTTTGCCCGCCGGGTGCCTCAAGCTCAGCAAAGGCCCTCTCCTAGCTGCAGGTGCTGCACCAGCTGGTGATGTCAGGGCACGTGTGCCAGCTCCAAACCCTTCTCCTGAAAGGTCCTGTTGGGGTGGCTCCCTGGGCATCACCAGAGTGTCCCGAGCTACCACTGTGATGTGAACAAAAAGGGGTGGAGGGGAATCCTGGGTGCCTGTGATGCTGGTTTGGCCAAGAAACTTGCTCTCTGGTTCCCAAGCCCACCTCGTGGTGCTGGGGACACTGCAGGGATGGGCTCTTGCTGTCCTACCCTAGCCGAGCATGGAGAAGGTCTTGATGGTGCTGAAGTGATGATGATGCCCAAGTGATTCTTGGCTGTGCTGTTTCTCTCCTTTCCCCCTGGTCACTGCCATCCATCTCTCCCAGTCTCCTGCAGCTCCTTGGCCAACATGTGGCCATGGCAGGACTTTGTGCTGCCCATCCACCAAGGGCTGGAAAGAAAACTGGTGCAGAGTGAAGCCACTTGAGCCAAGGAGGTGCCTGTCCCCACATCCCACTGCCCTATCCCCACTCTCACAGCAGCAGGTTTTGCCCATGGGCAGTAAAACCTCCTGTGTTAGGGACTGCTTTAATATCTCCATGAATTCTCCCTGCCTTCCTAGGGTGGAAAACCAGGAATTGTTTCCCTGAAGATGCAGTGGGATGGGTGGATAGATGCCCAGGGAGAAAAAGACTGAAGAAGTTCTCAAGGATAAGGAATCTTGTCACCATGTTTTGGGGAGAGAGGCTCCCTGGGGCTGGGGGCTGTGGGCAGGAGACAGGGCCCTTCTGTGCTTGTGCAGAGAGACTCCTGGCACAGCAATGCTGTCACCTTCCCTGGGGGCTGCTGTCCCCCACAGTCCCCCATGTGCCATCAGCTGAAGCAGGTGATGGAGATACTGGAGAGGACTCAGCATGTGTGCAGGAAAGGGGTCAGGTCTGGCTAAAAGTGACAGAGAAACACCCAGAGGGTTTGTCCAGGGCTGAAGCAGCTCTCAGTCCTGCAGGACACTAAATTCAACTTTTCTCCATGACTTTTTCTGCTCTGATTTGTCCCGTGGCCACCGAAGCCCTTTGGCAGGAGGGCAGCAGAGCCCCTGGCTTCAGCTGCAGTGGAGGTCCAGGCACAGGGTGCAATTACACCTGTAATTAAACCATCCCTGCTCAGCGGCCCGTTAGGGAGCACTGCTGGCCCCAGACCGTTTTGTGTTCATGAGCAAAGAACAATTAGTGACTTTTTAGCCTTGCAAAGGCCAGAGGGTGAGAGAGGGAGTTGATTTAAGGTGTAGCAGCCTTGCTCCAGCTGTGCAGGAAGCAGCGCGCTGCCCATCAGCCTTGGAGATGCCAACTGAAAAGGTTAGCAGAGATAAATCAGGTCCTTGCAAGGGGGTTTTGTTGCCAGATTTTGGGGTAGCTGAAGAGAAAGGTGCTGGAGAAAGGTTTGCCCCATGCCAGGCAGTAACACAGGGAAAGGGGATGGGGCTGCAGAGAGGGGCAGGGCTGGTGCAGGGCAATGTCTCCGGGAGATTAGGAATGCCTGTTTCACCTGCTCCAGCCAGCACAGGGAGCTTCCCAGGGACAGCTCTGGATGTGTCAAGGTGTCTCTGGTCATGTCAGGGTGTAGAAGCCCCCCTGGCTGGGCTGGAGGCTCAGACCTGGTTGTGCAGCCCCTGTGCCCATGCAAGCATGGGGGGCTGCCAGGCCTGGCTGTGCCTGCGCTGCCCCTCGGGCTCTGCCTCGTGCCGCCACTTTGGCTTTTGATTTGGCTGCTGATCGACTGAGGCAGCAAAAATCCATGGCACAAGAATGCCCCCTTGTCAGGCAATGAGAGCCCCTAAGGGCAGGTGACAGCAGGGGGGTGCTGCATCAGCAGCTCGACCCGGGGTGTTACTGGGTGGAATTCCCAAGATTTGGGCAGTGCAAGTTGAGTTTCGGTCCCGGTAGCGTTTGGAGGGGGTTCATGTTGGGGCACAGGACAAGCACTCAAAGGGGCAGGTGACTCCAGGGGGGTTGTTGCTTTTGCAGGAAAGAAAAATTGCATCAGCTGAACGTCTGCTGGGAGGGGATGAAAGCCAGCGTGGATGGGGGTGCCCTGCTAGGGAACAGAAGAGATTCCTTTTGAATCCACCTACTTGCTAAATGGCTTAGAGACCAAAATGAAGTGTTTAGCAGGCCTCTCCCCCCAGAATAAAGCAGTTTCTAGGACTAGCAATTTGGTTTAAATTCACATTAAAGCCTTCCTGAGGGAGGCTTCTGGGTTTTTTTTTGGCTTTGTAGGGTAAGAGGTGAGTTACAGACTCTGCAAGTTCAAACTGTGCTGCCCAAAGTGCTCGAGTGTACCTGGCTGCTTCTCCCCAGGTTCACTTACTCAGCCTTTGCCAGAATTTGCCTTTTGTTTGTGCAAAAGGATGCACTAAGCTTGTAAGAAGGTGGTTTTCTTTTAATAATTAAGCTTTTGCTCCCCAAATATCTACCTAGTTGCACTAATGGCCTCAGACACTACACAGCACCTCTTCAAGGTGTCTTTATCCTGTGAACTTAAGGCCAAATCGTGCCAGCTGTAACAATTGTCTTAAAAGTGCTTAATTTTTTTTTTTTCCCCTTTAAAGTTCCAGCTCCTGTCAACACATGATTGCAAGGAGCTGATGCTGCTTCTGCAGAGAAAAAGCACTGTTTTGGGGTAAGCACTGACACAACAAATGCCACCAACAAAAGGGCCTCCTCCTGTGTTCTTTGGAAAAAAAAAAAACCCAACAACCAAACCCTTGTGACTCCAGCAAACAAAATCAGGCTGGTTTGAAGGGCTGGGCTGGCATCAGCCAGGGCTCGATGTGAGCAGTGAGGGAAGTGAAAAAGCTTTGCATTTGTGTAAGACTGCAGAATGGGGTTGCCAAACAGGATATAGGCTGGGAAACCAGCTGGGCGAGGAGGCTGAGGCGAGCTGGCCGTCTTGCTCGGGTGCATCGCTTGCTGGTGCCTATAATCCTATTTACTGTAAATGGTAGTTAATTTTTTTGGTGCTTATTTGGTGCTTTTTTGCTGTTCATTGAGGGCCTTTGCACTTTGCTGTTATGGGGCTTTTGGTGTGCTTTGAGATTTTGTTTTGCTGTTGGTGAAAAATCCCCTGGCTTCGTGTCCCAGGCTGCTGGTTGGAGCCTGGGGAGGGATTTCACAGGGGGACAAGGGGACCCTTAGTCCTTGAAGTGAAGAGCTGCAGGAAGAGCTGGGGGAGACCCCCATGGGATGGGGCTCCCAGCTGCAGCATGGGGACCTCTGAGTCCTGATTTTGTTCTCTAAAGAGATGAGAAGTAACTTCCTCCTGTGAGTCACAGCTCACTGGATCCATCATCTCTGCAGAGCTCACAGGGAAATTGGTCCTTCTCAATGGCCAAGAGGTCCTGGGGTGCCCCAGCCCCACCACCTACCTGCCCTCCCAGGGCAGGGAAGGCCTTGTTTGTGGCTCCTCTGGGCAGCTCTTCCTCCCCCAACTCTGGGCTGTGGGTGACCCAGGGGAAGACTTGGCTGAAACTCAGCCTGGCCATTCTCCTATCTAATGGGTTTTGGGTTCCTACTTGTGCTGAGCCCTCCTGTGCTGCTTTTCCTGCAATCTGCAAACTGTAGCTGCTTGGCTGGAGGTCGGTCCCTACTGCTTTGGCTTCCCCAGGTTCTGCACGTGCCACATGTCCCCCTTTTCCCCCCCCAATTTCTTTTCCTACAGCCTGAAGTGACTGCCAGAGGATTAAAAAAGTAAATTTGAACAAAAACCTTGCAGGGGGAAACTCCTTGGGGTTTCTACCTGGGTTTTATGCTGTCTGTGGGCTGGAGGGGCAGGGGTGCTCAGGATGAGCATCCTGTGCCCCTGCTCTGTCAGCCCTTTCTGCTGCCTTTTGAGAGCAACCTTACCCTCACCAACAGACACCAGCCTGGAGCTGAAAATAATCTCCAAAATAATGTATAAGAGCTTCCTGCAAACAGCCCCTGTACACTGTATGTGTTGTGGAGGAGCTTGGGCTCTTCAGGGCAGCTCCCACCATGGAGCCATGAGGCTGGAGGGGATCGTGGCTCCACCACGGGGTTTCTCTGCAGCCTTGAGTGAGTTCCTCGCTCCTCAAAGTCAGCCAGTGTGGCAAGGTGTTACCTCCCTGCTGCTGAGAGGAGACCTCCTTTCCCACACAGGCTGCCAGGGAGAGATGAGGAGTGTGGGGGGATGTCCTCCCAAACCAGCCCAGCAAGGAGATGCCAAAACCAGCCTGGGTGGCACACGGAGGGTCAAAGCTTCACCATCTTGGCACAAAGCTGCTCCAGGATTGGTGCTTTATCCCTGGCTCTGAATGTGGAGGGGCAGCTACACTTGCCCTGGATCAAAATATCCCCTTGTGTGTGTGGAGGTTGAGGGACAGCATAGACCTGCTTGAAACTCGTCCTTGCCTGGTTTTAGAGCAGGGTTTGAAGCTTCCACTGTGCCCTGGGGGAGCCCCTGCCATGGGCTTCCGCTGCCTGGACACAGCTGGCTCTGCTGCATCTGGAGCCACCGGTGGGTTGAAGCCCTCCCAGGGAAAAAGAGGAGGAAAAATCATAGTTTGGAGTGTCCTGGGGTTCTCTCGGGGTAGGTGCGTTGGCTGAGGTCTCCTGGTGCTGGTTTTGCCATGGGAATGGGGAAAAGGGTGGGATGAGTCTGAGTGGGAGGATCCAGCTTTAGAGGAGGGGCAGGGGTTGGAGCTGGACACTTTGGTGACCACCAAAGGACTACTTGAGTTGGGACTGTGGGTTCCCCAAGCATGTTCTGGCATGATAGACATTATTAAGAATTATGTGTCTGCATATATATATCTATACGTGTGTACAGAAGAAGGTACTGCAGTGCTACTTGAGTGAAGAGAAAGTGGTTTGGGTGCAAACATCTAGACATAAGGAGATGTGCTGCTGCTTAAATGTGTTTTAAATGTGAAGAGAAATTATCCATCCTTTTTGTAGGAAAAGTGTAAAAGTATTTTGGGGACAGGGAAATGCCAGCACAGCCTGCCCTGAGCATGGTGCTGGGTGGTCTCTGCTAAACCCTTCAACATGGATCTGACCCACCTTGACCACCTCCTGCCATGTCCCAGTGTTGTCCCAAATGTTTTTACTTATTTCAATTAATAACTGACATTCCCAGCACCCGGCAGCATCCCCAGCACCCCAGCCAGGTACTGCAGCCCCTCTGGTACTGCACAACCCCTGCCCACTGGCCTTCTTCTCAGCATGTTCCTCATGTAAAGAAAGCCCTGCCATGCACACAGGAAAATTCCCACCTGCTCCCCCATCCCCAGCCCCTCTAATCCCTTTATGGTGTTTGTGCTGGGCTCCCACGGCTGACCCTGCTCTTTGCCTCCCCTCTAATCTCCCCATCAAACAATTTGGGCAGGAGACAAACCACCACAGTTGTTTGGACCAAAAACCTGGGGAGAGGAAATGCTCTTGCCTGGGGCTCTGTTGCCCAGGGCTCCAGGAGATGCTTTTGGGGTTTAACCTGCTTTCCCCTGTGCCTGGGGGTGATCCCTCCCAGGCAGATGTGTGTGGGGGGGATCAGACAACCCAGCCCCAAACCCCTGCCCTGCTGTACCACCAACTGTAGCTGGGGTGAAGGTGTTAAAAATCACCCCAGGAGGTAAATTAGTTCGTGTTTAACCCCTTCTTGGTAAAGCATGTCATGTTACTGAAGTTTTTCAACCTGGAAAATTTCCTAAAGCTTTTATTATTATTAAACAAAGGCTTTAATAATATATTTGGTGTATCTTGGCAAGGCTGGAAAGTGCTCAGCCTGATAAGGTCTCAGAGACCTATAAACTGAAAGTGTTTAGGCCTTGGCCAGGTCTCCCCAGCAGAGCTCTCTGCATATCACTGCCTGGAACTTGATGGTCATCCCCCCAAAAAAGAAGTTTTGGGGAAGGGAGCAGCCCCACTGTGTCCCCTGACACCACATGCAGCTGCTGGGTGATCCCTGTGGGTACCAGGATGGCAGCTCAGCTGCTGTGGCAGAGGTGATGGTTGGGTTGTGCTGTAGCAATAAATCAGGAATCAGCCTCTCTTCCTGCTGTCCTTTATCTCAAGAAACCCCTCAGTGTTGTGCTGCAGCTCAAAATGATCTTCAAAGTCCTCTGGAGATTTAATCTGTGACCTTTTACTGCTACAAGGACACCCAGGCTCCCTTCCTGCCTTCAGCCCCTCTGACCACTGACCTTGGGCCACTCACTGATTCCTGGTGCCTGGTGGTTAATATTTGCTGTACCCAGCACGGAGGGGAACAGGCAGGACCCTGCTGATTGTACAGAGCCTGGAGCATGTTGGCTGAGGCTGATTTGGGGGATAAAATGTTTTTCAAGACGCTCAAGAATGCAGGTGTGCATTGTGTTCAGCATGGGCTTGTAGTGAGAGGACAAGGGGTAGTGGATTCAAACTGGAAGAGGGGAGATTTAGGTTGGATATTAGGAGGAAATGCTTTAGTGTGAGGGTGGTGAGACCCTGGAACAGGCTGCTCAGAGAAGCTGTGGCTGCCCCATCCCTGGAAGTGTTCAAGGGCAGGTTGGATGAGGCTTGGAGCAACCTGGTGTAGTGGGAGGTGTCCCTGTCCATGTCCCATGTCCAGGGGGTTGGAACTGGATGATCTTTAAGGTCCCTTCCAACTCAAACCAGTCTGTGGTTCTATGACTGTTAGTGGAACGCAGAGCTGATGCCCTAGAAGTAGCTGGAACTGGACTGTCGTGAGGTAAGATGTGATCCCAAGAAAAACTGGACAAGCAGGTGCCCAACACTGGCAGAAATATTTTTTTCCTGCTGACTAAAGTCCCTTTGACATGAAATAATTTGGCATCAATTGTGTATTTGGTGGGTTTTGGGCAGGGATGGACCCTGGCCATGCACCTGCAGACTGGCGTTGTCCCTGCTGTCCCCAAACAGCCATAAACACTCAGTGTTTGTCCCCTGGGGCGGGGTGGGCTTTGACTAGGTGAGGGATTACTGGTATTTATTCTGTCTTCCCCGTTTGGGGAATTTGGTGCTTGGTGGTTCCAGCTGTTCAAGGAGGAGCTCTGCTCCCCAGGCTGTGCAATTACTGGTGAGCATTAAGACAGCCTGAATTTTGTTTCTTTTCTCCCTGGTTTGGAGCCCATTTGTGCTTTTGGTGTCTTTCTGTCCAGGAGGAAAGCCAGGGCTTTTGCTGGGAATGAAAAGGGACTCTCCCATACCCAGCTGACCCGGGGAGGTGCAGGGTCTTGGTCCATCTCTGGCATCTCACATTGCTGGTCCTGCTGCTTAGAGGTGACCACCGTGAAGGCCACAACCATCGGCACAAACCGGGTTGGGTTTGGGATGCAGGTTCATTTCCACCCTTTCCCCTTTCCATGAAAGCTCAGCATCAACCCCTACTTCACCAACCTCGAAGCTGGTCCCACGGGATCCAGCTCTCAGAGCAGGACAGAGATGGGGGCACAGGGCCAAGGGACACAGCAAAGCCACTGGCTCAGCTGTGTGTTGCAACAGCTCCGGGAAACGCTGCCTCTGAGTTGCACACCCAAGGGTATGTTTCCTCCTGCCCTGCTGCCCCACTTGGGGTGATTTGCAAACAGGAATGAGGAAATGCTGAGCTTGGCAACCACGTTTGTGGATGTGTCCCCAAAATACCCCAGGGAGGGAGGTGGCTTTTGAGCTGGACCCCTGTTTCAGCTATACAAGGAGACCCTGAAAGTCACCTGGGCAGCATCAAGGACACGGTGATGTTTTTCAGGATGACAACAGGTGACACAGAGGGGACCCTCATGGCTCTGCCACTGCTGCTCCAGGATCCTTGGGTGCATCCCTGCATGCCAACATCCTTCTCATGGGCTCTGCTGAGGACAGCACCCATGGGTGATGGAGCAGATGACGTCTGGCCTGCTTGCAGCCCTCTGCCACTGATGTCACCACCCGGGGACCAAAATTGCTAATTAAGTTTTGCTCCGCTCTCCGCCAATCTCATTTCCTGGTTCTTGTGCAATTGCAGATGCTTTCGGGTTTCTTCCTGGTTGTTTATTTGCCTGCAGGACCAAAACACCTTCAGAAGTAAAACAGCTGGGGTTTGGGGGCAGTGCCCGGGGAGGATGTGTGAGTGGGGGGCACTTTGTGGGTCAGTGCCCATTAAGGAGGTGTCCTGGGGTGCAGGACGTCGACTGAGCAGGGGTTGTTTTAGCAGATGTTTTACTGTTTTGCAGAAAAACATTCCTGGGGGTGAGTCAGGCAGCCACAAGCATGAGTCTGCCTTAAAGCTCGGGGAAAATACCAAAACCCCAAACTGCTCCAGAGCCTGGTCATAATTTAAAGCCTTTTCTCCCCTGGTAACATTGGAAAACGGCTGAAAAACTGAGGCTGGGGGCTTGCGGGGTGCTCGCCTGACTGGGTTTGCTGACAGTTTATTTGAAATCCTGCCCTCCTCCCATCTGTTTGCACCCTGTCTGCCTTCACACCTGGTGTGCCCTGGCACCTTTTGGATCCCTCTGCTCTGACAAATGTGGAAACAGAGAAGGCAGTGGGCTGTTTAATTTATCTAACAGAGATCTGGGTTTGGCTCAATAGCTGGGAATTGCTGCTATATTGAAATCATCTACTCACGTTCCCACGTGCTGGGTTGGGTTTTTTAGCTAACTGTAAATCAGATCAGAGCTGTTGCCACGTGTGGAGAGTTGTGGGTTTTAAAGGCACTTAACTATGTTCTGGTGATTAAAAATGTAAAAAAAAATATGCTGTAGCTCAATGATTTATAGATGTGACAGGCTAAAGGAGACTTCAGTGTTTTCCTGATAGCTTGCCCTGCATCCCTCAGCCTTTCCTTCCTTCACAGATCAGATGCTCAGGAGGCAAAGGCAGCCTGGACCCAGATGGGGCTGGAGCTGGGACTGGGTGGGCAGGAGTGGCCTGGGGTGTCCTGGAAAGGATGGGGTGGACTGGGGGGTTTAATGGCTGCCAGGCATCTGGTTGCCCTTGTCCCCAGGGATCTGGTTGCCCCTGTCCCTGGGGAGCTGGTTGCCCGTGTCTCCAGGGCCAGCCAGGCCCCCCAACCCATTCCCAGGCATTGCACCTTGGCTGGGCATGGTCCCAGAGCAGCTTTCGGGGTGCCGGGGGGAGCGCCCCATGCCAGCCTCACAGGCTCTGCACCCCACACCCCAGAGCAAGGCTGGGGAACAAAGCACCCACTGGTAAACCCTACAAAAACAAAGCATGAGGAGGGACAACACATGCAGTGATGGGGGTCGCAGGTGGTAAATAATATTTAGCAAATAATGTGTTACTTTAAAATGACTTTATATTTTAACACATGGATAACTGCTGGCTTTAATAATGAATATTTTAATAAGAAAGCAAAATCCTAACAAACGCTTTTAATGGATCACCCTGGGGGGTGGGGGGGGGGGTGGCCGGGGCCGCCCCCGGGGCGGAGCCGCCTCTGCACCGCCCCCCTCACCCCGCGGGCGCGGATAAAGCGCGGCGGGCGGGGGCGCGGGCAGCGCTGGGGCCGGTGAGCGTCGGGACAGCGGGTTCTAGCCCCGCGGGGGGACGTGGTGGGGTTTGGGTTGGGGGGAGCAGCAGCCGCCGCGCCGGGGTCGTCTGTGCAGCGCCGAGCACCCGTGGGGGCGGCCGGGCGGGAGGTTGGTTGTGGCTTAAATTTTTTTTTTTTTAATTATTTTTTAAAAAATGTTGTGTTAGTGTCAAAATTTGCTTTTAAAAATCAACGGGGGGAAATGGGCCGGGGGTGATGCCGTGCTCACCTGTGGGTCTCGCAGGGCCGTCGCCATGTCGGTGTCACACAGCTCCAGGCTGAACAAGCTGGTGCGGGAGCAGTACATGAGGCTGCCCCAGGATGGCTCGGTGCAGGTCACCTACGTCTGGATCGACGGCAGTGGCGAGGGCGTGCGCTGCAAGAGCAGGACCCTCGACAAGGAGCCCAAGAGCATCGAAGGTAACGCTGCTCTGGATGGTGGAGGGGCCCGAGGCATCGCCGGGGAAAAAAGTTCTGGGGTGCTTTGGGAGGTGGCAGCTGGCACTTGCCCCCCCTGGTTGCGTGGCACCAGTGGCACCTGCTGCAGTTGGCCCGTGGGGTGCGATCAAGCGGCAGGGTAAACATGCAGCCTACGTCCCTGCGGTTTGCTTCGTCTGTAATCTCTGTCATTAGGGCTGGGTGGGAAGGGGAGGACCAGATCCTCGCCCCTTTCCTCTGGGCAAACAGGCGTGGGGATGTGTTGGCATCCGGTTGGGGTTTGGCAGAGGGAGGTGAAGTGGCTGGGGCTGATCCTGCCTGTGTCCTGGCAGTGCTGGGGGGTGAACACACTGAGGGAGCTGGGCTTGGGGACATGCAAGAAAACCTTTGTGGCTGTCATCCTACAGCACATGGTGCCCTCTGGGTGCTCCATTCCGGGTCTGAGCCACCAGCACTTGACATGATCTATATGCGAGATACCAATCCCACTCCCTGCTCTGTCCCTTTCCTGCCTCATAGACGTTCCTGAGTGGAATTTCGATGGCTCCAGCACAGGACAGGCAGAGGGCTCCAACAGCGACATGTTCCTGGTGCCCGTCTGCATGTTCAGGGACCCTTTTTGCCTGGACCCCAACAAGCTGGTGCTCTGTGAAGTGTTGAAGTACAACAGGAAACCTGCAGGTGAGCACCTCCAGTGTGCACCCCCCGGCTCCCCAGGGTCACCCAAATAATAGGGGGGTATTATCTGGGGTGCCATCACCCCGGGGGGCCCCTCACTCTGGCCTGCTGACACTGGGAGCAGCTCAGCAACAAGCACTTGGCCCAAGGCTCTGAAATTCGAGTGCTGGTGGCTGTGGTTGTTTGAAGGAACTTGTTTTAGTGGCGCAGGGAGAGGAGAAGTTCAGCAGGACGTGGGAGCGTGCCCAAGGTGCCACCCAGCTTTTGAGCCCAAGCACACCCAGCCCCGCGGCTGTGGGGTTACCGTGGGGGAGCTGGAAGCAGCCGCAGGGGTTTAACGTGCGGGGTTCATGGCTGCTCTCCTCCTTGATGGGCTGCAGAAAAGGAGGGAGAAGGTGCTGGGCGGCGCGGGCTGGCTTGGGGTGACCTTCTGGAAGCGGCCCCGGAGCTCGCCGGCTCTGCGTCTTATCACCACAGTCCGCAGCCCCAGGGTCCGTCCTGTCCGTCTGATAAAGCCCCAGACGGAGGAGGGGGGGCCGGTTTGTGAGGGGCTCCCAGAGGGGTTGTTTGCTGGCAAATAACCGGTTACTGGCCGGAAGAGTGGGGCCGCGTCCCCGCTTGGGTGCGTGGGGGTGGAGAGAGACGGCGTCTGGGTGGGTGGGGGTGCACATATCGGCCGGGGACGGGGGAGGCTGCGGGCAGCGATGGGCACAGACGCGGCTGGTTCCTCTTCCCCCAGCGTCATGCCTTTCAGCCGCGGGGGAAGCGTCTCAGTTGAGGTTCCTGCCCGGCAGCTCCTTCTCTGGAGCAGTTTGTGAAATGAGCCTCTGGCCCCGGAGCTGCCGGTGCCCAGAGCCCCGCAGATGAGGGGTGTGCCCTCCGGCTCTTCCCAGCGTGGGTGTCCGTGGATGTTAAGGGCTGGCTGGGCTCTGGGAGGGGAACGGCTTTTCCCCGTTCCCCCATCAGTGCAAGGGAGGTGTCACCAGCCCCAAGCCCTGGGCTTTGTCATAGCAATTCCGGGGACTTTTATTGGGATTTAAAAGCAGAATTTGTAGCCCGGGGGCTGCCTGTCCCTGGGCTGCAGTTTTTCGGCCTTCTTTTCCCCAGCTGTTTTGGCCCAGACTCTCACTCTGCTTGCCTGGCACGTTGTCCTATGTCAGGATGATTCTCCGGTATCTGTATCTTCCTAGCAAAGCCCTGGTTCTCCCAAGCACCCCTGTCACCCCAAAGGGCCAAGGCAGGGCCAGCCAGCCTGGGTGCTAGCCAAAAATATGGATCAGGGGAAATATAATGGAGCTGAGGCTGGGAGAAAGAGGGTGGGGTTGAAGTAGTGATAGAAGATGTATAGTCCTTGTTCCCAGATCTGTCCAGACACCCTTAGGACAGGGCTGGGATAGGTCCTGGTGTCTTGGTGTGTAAGAGGAGGATGTTCATGGACCATTGGAGGTGGTCTGGGGAGTAGGCTAATTAACCCTTTGGCTTGATGCTTTGTCAATGGAGTGGCTTTGCAAGAAGCTGGTGAGCAGAGAGAGTTGCAGGAGGGGGGATCCGCTCACTGGTTTCCTTAAGGCTTCTGTGGGAAGCACTTGGCAGTGGTGGAGTCTTGACCTCTGAGTGGGATGGAGCAGAGCGTGGCAGGCACCTGCCCACAGCGTGGGTCTAACCCAGACCTCTCTCCCCGTAGAGACCAATCTGAGACACACATGCAAGAAAGTCATGGACTTGGTTAAGGACAGCCACCCCTGGTTCGGGATGGAGCAAGAGTACACGCTGCTGGGCATCAACGGCCACCCCTACGGCTGGCCCGACAACGGCTTCCCCGGCCCGCAGGGTGAGTGCTGCCACCCTTCCCAACCAAGTGCTCCCCTCAGCTCCCACCCTGCTGCTGCCCGGCGGCATCGTCCCATCCCTAACCTTGGGGACAGCTTTCCCACCGTGGCTGTCCCCAGGCAGGAGCTGGAATGAGGTCAGGAGATGTTTGCCAACAGCACCGGGTGCCCCACGGCTCCCGCTGGACCTGGGTTGCACAACAGCTTCAGCTGCACGACTTGTTTGGCAAGGGCTGGAGAACTTGGCTGGAGAAACCTCCTTCCCGTGGCTGTTTGGGAGAGGACCGGCACATGGTGCCCTTCCTGCAGTGGCAAGCAAGTCCCAGTGCCTCAGCTGCCTCCTGGGACAGGGCCAGGGGTTTCCCAACCTGACCTAATCAGCCTTTTGTGGGAACCAGCTGCTTTCAACATCTCCTTTCCTGCCGGCGGCGAGATCTTAACGTCTGCCCTGCTGGAATGAGGAAGAGCTGTATAAAACCACAGCAAGCTGAATTTTCTAGCCGTGAACAATGTCAGCTGTTGTCAGAACAATCTGCGATGCTTGATGTGCTCAGAGGGTCAGCAAGGTGCCACGGGGCAGACTTAGCCAAGCCCAGCTCTCCTTATCTCCTGGCCACCTCCTGGTTGATACGTTACAAGTCCTGTTTAACTGCCTAGATAAGGCAGAGGTTGCACAGATTAGTTGCTGGTCCTGGAGTAGGGGTGGGTGCCCCTATGCCCCATGGAGGGCAACACCATTGAATTCCCATAAGTCCTCTGCAGATGGTGGCTGGTACCAGAGAGTGTTAAAAAAAAGAAAAAGCAACCAAAAAGCTTTACTTGGGTGGTGACTCCTCTTTCCTTTCCAGGCCCCTACTACTGTGGGGTTGGAGCAGATAAGGTGTATGGGCGGGATATCGTGGAGTCCCACTACAAGGCATGTCTGTACGCGGGGGTGAAGATCTGTGGCACCAACGCAGAGGTGATGCCCTCCCAGGTACGTGTGGATGGCTCCATGCAGCCTGTTTCCAGTGATGGATATGAGTTACCATGAGGCTGGAACAACCCAGCAACTCCCAGCTTCTCCAGGATGCCCAAACCAGTGACTCCTCACAAGGATAGGAGCGGTTGCACTCCTAGGATGAAAATGTACACGTTTGATTTTCTCCTAACTCACCCTTGCTTTTTGGGGCAGGGAAGTGCAATGGCAGCCAAGTCAAACTGTGGAACTGGGGGCTCCTCTGCACTTTGCTTCCCCCCAGGAGCTGGGACGCAGGGCACAGCATGAGCTGGGACAGGCTGTGGGAGCAGCGTGTAGAGCCATGGGTGTCTGCATCCTGCTGCCCCAGCTCAGGAACTGGGAAGCTGGTGGAGGGGACGGGCACATGGCCTTGGGGAGCTGCTGGGGGGGATTTGGGTTTATTTAGGAGTTAGCCAGAGGGACTCCCTGATTGCATTATGCTGGTGGCCAGACTGACCGGCGGCGATCTGGCCCTGGGGCCTGCGAATTGCCGGCTCTCCTGCTGCTGATGTGGCATTGATAAGCGGGGGGTTATCTGCAGTGCAGCTGGGACAGGGCTTTTAACGATCCTGCTGTTTGCCAGGGCTTTACCAGGGTCCTTCTTGGCTGTTTTCTACATCTCGGGCTCTGCCTTAGGCCAGGCCATGCCAGCAGCCATAAATGTGTCACCCTCTGCTTAGTCACTGTGCCTGGGGCAACCCTGGCTCCAGCTGGGGAAGGAGCAGCCTTGGGAAGGGCTAACGGGCTCCTTGGGAAGGGCTAACGGGCACCCCAGTATTAGGTGATCCTGCACACAGGATCCTCGAAGGCTGGCTTGGTGCTCTTGTACCTCCATTTTGATTAACCACCCCTTGATTTGCTCTATTTAGTCATAAGCAGTTTATTCCCATTTTTTGGCATGCCAAAGCTGTCGTGTTGCTGGACTGGGTGCTGCCCATCCCTGCTGCTGATTCCCAAGGGGTGAAGCTCAGCTGTAGCCCAGCCTGGCGGCCCTTACTGGGGGGGGTGGCAGGGATGTGATTGCCAGGGAAGCACAAACCTGCCTGTCCTCACCGGTGCACCCACTCCCCACTTCCAGTGGGAATTCCAGGTGGGTCCATGCAAAGGCATCGAGATGGGGGATCACCTCTGGATGGCTCGGTTCATCCTCCACCGCGTCTGCGAGGACTTTGGGGTTGTGGCTACTCTGGACCCCAAACCGATGACCGGCAACTGGAACGGCGCTGGGTGTCACACCAACTACAGCACCGAGGAGATGCGGAGAGAAGGGGGCCTCAAGTGAGTCCTGGGGGGTCCCTGGGATGTACCTGGGAGGTTTGGGGTGTCCTTGGTCGTGTGGCAGCTCCCCATAGCATGTGTGTCTCCATACCTGGGTGGCTGCACCAGGCAGGGCTGGGGCTGTCCCAGCTCATTTTATTTTAAAAGCAGCTGGTGACACGAGTGTCCCCTGGGCTGTGCTTGTCCCTGTGCAGGAGGGGAGGGAGTGACAGGGTGACAGCATTCCTGGCCGTGGGAAAACCCCCCAAATGAACCCACTGACAAGCCCAGCGCCGTTCTCCTCCCCCACAGACACATCGAAGCTGCCATCGAGAAGCTGAGCAAGCGGCACGACTACCACATCTGTGTGTACGACCCGCGGGGCGGCAGGGACAACTCCCGGCGGCTCACGGGCCACCACGAGACCTCCAACATCTTCGAGTTCTCGGCCGGCGTGGCCAACCGAGGAGCCAGCATCCGCATCCCGCGCCAGGTCGGCCAGGATGGGTACGGCTACTTCGAGGATCGGCGGCCGGCGGCCAACTGCGACCCCTACGCTGTCACCGAGGCCATCATGAGGACGACGGTGCTCAACGAGACTGGGGTGGAGACCAAGGACTATGCTGACCACTGAGGCTGTGGGGTGGGCGGAGGTTTTCGTTTCTACACTAGCTTCTCACGGGGGATTTGTGCCCCTGCGGTGTCCTTGGCTGCAAGCTCAGACTCTTTAGGAACCTCGCTTCTGGTTTTGTGAAACGTCGCCTTAGAAATATATATATTTTATAATAAGAGGGAGGGGCCCAACCTATTTTCTCAACCACTTTTTTTTTCAGGTACCTGGTTTTAGGTCGTACGTGGGGAGTTTGTTTTTCTTTTTTTAAATTTGGATTGAATTTTTTTCCTGATGGACTTTACACTGTGATGTACATAGGTCCCAATATGGAAACTGCAGCTGCTGCTGTTTGCCCCTGGGGAGGGCGGGTGCTTTTTTCCCCATATCTCTGTTGCAAGGAAATGATAATAAATAATTTTCCTGGCTGCGTGGCAGCTGGGTTAGGCTGTGGTGGGTGCATTTTTCTGCAGCTCCTGGGGCTCCATGGAGGATTTAATTTGGGTCTTGCTGCTGGGTTGCAGCTACTGAGCAGGGGCTGGAGGAACGGAGATGCTGGAGGCTCCTTGGAGCAGGTGCCTGGAGCTGCCTTGCCCCATTTGCTGGCAGCCAGAAGCCATCTCCTTCCATCGTGATCCCTGAAAGGCAAACAGAGCAGGCAGGCTGAGCAAACAGTGGCCGAGGCAGCAGCTGGTGAGTGTTTACACAGGGGGTGTGAGGCTGAGTCAGCAAAGCCGCTGGCGTGGGCACAGCCAGCCACAGCCTTCCCCTCTGGGGACACCTTTGGGTGACAGGGGGACCCTGGGGACATCCTCCTGCTGCACCCCAGGGCCATGTCCTGCTAAACCATGGGGATATGGTGAAGCTCCTCAGGTTGGAGACACTTTACAAAGGGGGGGTCATAAATTTTATTCATGGAGCAAACCCCCCAGGTGGGGACAGTTCCACATAGCCGGGGTGTTGACAGCATCTCCAAGGGCCAGGCCTGTGGGATCCCTCCATGCTGCAACCATTGGGTTGGCTGCAAGCACAGGGGACATCTCTCTGGTCCCAGGGACACCTTGAAGAGGCAGGTCCCTGGGACAGAGCTGCAGAATGTGACCCAGCTGTGGCCACCAGTGGGGAGGTTGCCTGGAAAAGAGGGGAAGCAGCAGCATGGACAGACAGGGGGACATCATGTCCACTGTGGTGCAGTCATGGGGATTTTGAAACTGGTTTTATGTTTAGCTTTGAGTCTGACACAAGTGACAAGCCAAAATGGAGGACCCCAAGTCCTTGCTGCAGGTCACAGTGCTGCCAAGTGGGGATAGAGGGCAGTGGGAGCCAGGGAGGTGGCCGTGCCCCCCATCCCAAGCAGCCAGGAGCCCTAGATGTCTCTAAGCTGTTCAAGAATAAATGTAACATTGACCCCATCCTGAGAAGGACTAAATTTCCTTCCAGAAATTGCTGTTCAGGATGTTTAATGTTTTTCATCAAAACCACAAAGCTGTCCTGTGTTACTCTCATTTCTATGATGTCTTTAATGGGTAATTTGAGCACTGGGACAACGACTGCTGGATGCAGCTGGAAAATCAATAAAGAGCTAAATCTGAAGCAGGAGGATTAACATTTGTTTCCCTGACAGTACTAGTGGCTTAAAGTACTTCAGCTTTCACCATGCTGTGCTGTCCAGCTCTGCTAAATGTGGGGAATTGTGTGAATCCACGTTACCAACATGCAAAGATCTTTGGCTGGAGTCAGCACCACGCTGTAGCTGGACACTCTGTACCTGTTCCTGGGTCTGACCCTCTGACAGAGAACCCTCCTCTTTGGAGAGGGCAATGAGGCTCCAGGGGAGATCCAGGGACTTTCCCAAAGCCACAGCTGGGACTTTTCCCTCAGCTGGGATCAGCCCTGGCTACCGTTTGCTGGGAACACCATCCGCTGGTCCCCGTGTGGCTGGAGCTGCTGCGTGCTTGGACACATCCATGTTACCCTTTGCCAACACACAGATCATCATCTTTGTACTTTTTGGGGTCAAAATGGGCCAGACACCACATACCAGGTTGTTTTTTTTCTTAAAGCAGGAGTGATTCCCACCCTCAGGGCCCGCAGCACAGGGAAGCAAGGACACCAGCAAGTTCCTACAGGAGCTTTTTCTTATCATTTCGGTGCTGCTGCTGAAGGTGGGTTGTTGGGTCCAGCCAGTGGAGAAGGAGCTGGGGATGGAGCCAGACCTAGGGCTGGAGCTTGAGGCCATGGGGGGGAGATGGTGGCCCCGTCCCCACCCAAGGGATGAGCAGCGCTGGGAAGAGATGGACCCGGCATGGCCCGGCGATGGGTGGGAGCGGTGCTGGGACCCTCGGGTGGAATCCACCCCAGGAGGGCGGTGCGGGCTGCTGCAGTTTGGGCAAGCGTCATCCAGAGCTTTCCCGACGGAGCATCCCAAGGAGTCTGTGCTGGGGCGGGGGGATGATCCCCCGAGGCCCCTGGCTGGGGCCGGGTCGCATCCCGCGCATCCCGCGGAGGTCCTGGGCCCGAGGAGCGGGGGGTGCTGTGGTGTTGGGGGTCTGGAGGCTCTTCCCGGGGCTTTGCTGCCCTCCTCCGGCGCGGACACAAATAACCGGAGCCGCGGAGCCGCCGGGCCGGCTCTGCAGCTCCGGACCCCTCGGGGCTGAGCTGGGAGGGGGCGGAGGAGCCGCTGGACAAACCCGTGGTTTGAACGCACCGCCGGGTGGCCGATGCGGGGGGCTCTGCAGCGCAAGCTCCTTTTTTATAGGCTTTGACCGTGCCCACCCCCTCCACCAACCCCCCCCTCCCAGGACCACCTGCTACACCTGCTGGCACAGATGCACCCACCAGTGCCAAATCTTGCCTTTCCCCCCCAGCACTCACAGGGAGTGGCAAATAAACACCCCTCTGGGGTCCTTCCCCTGCCCACCCACCCCTCGGCTGGGGACAGAGGCTGGGCACTGCCGAGGGGTGCATTACCCCTTGGGACAGTTGTCCCCAGGGCTGTGACCCAGCAGACAGACCAGTGGCTGGCTCCAGCGGGCTGCCCAGATGGGACACACAAGGACCAGGTGGCCACCATGGTCCCTTCTTTTGTCCCTTACCACCAAGCACCCCAGGAAAGGCTCTGCAGAGGGACACCCAGGGGGGTGAGCATGGTGACCACCCCATGACAGGGAGTGACAGCACAGGGGCTCGCAGGGCTCTCCATCTTCAGCTCTCTTTTTATCACTATAAATTCCATTACTTTAAACCCAGTCAAGGCCTTCAAGATTTTTTTTTCCCAAGCTGGTTATAAAAAGGACATTAGAATTACAATCCCAGTGCTAACAATAGCATTACTAGAAGCAGCTGGCCAGGAGTGGGGAGCTCTGGGTAGAATAAAGACCTTCACTAAAATGTCAGTAATAACTTCTTTTTTCCCCACCCTGTCTTCCAGCCTGCACAATCTGCCTGAGTCTTGCTATCTTAATGAGCATTAAAATGGTTTCAAATTAGATCTACAGAAAATTGATTTTTTTTTTCCCTCAGAAGCTTAGTCTGGCTTTTAAAGGCCAGTGATCATATTTTGGTTTTGTATAAGAGCATCTTTGATCTCAAAACCTCTCGGCTCGTAGAGGGATACGGCTCATTACCAGCAATCCACATCGTGCAGTGATGGACAAGCACCACACAGCAGCACCTGATGGGCCAGGAGAAGAGTTAGGGAGAGGTTTAGCTGGGGGGTGCTTGGTCCTGGCCCCCACCAGCCCTGTAGGGCTCTCCTGGGCCAAGCCTTGCTCCCAGGGAGCCCGGCTGGCAGGTCAGTGGTCAATCTCCATCAGGCTGGTGCTGGGTTTGCAGCCAGCTGCTCTCAGCTCTCTGTGATCCCTAAAAGTATGGGCAGCCCAACCTTAGCTCCAGGTGAGGTTTCTGGGGAGTCCCTGGGGACACCTCGGATGACAGGAGTGTCTTGCTGAGAGGGTGATGCAGCCCAGAACCTGGCAATGCATGATGGGTTTTCTCAGGTACCAGATCAGCCCATGTGGCATCGCTGCTGCTGAGCACCCTCTGAGCATCCAAGCGTGGGGCCTGGTCACAGGTGCTGTGTGGAGAAAGGGGTCACCCTTCCTGCTCATGGAGACCTGCTGCTGGTTCACTGCTGGGAAGAGACTTCCCAGGAAAGCTCATTACCATGGCAGGGCACTGGTCATTCACCTCATCCACCTAACAAGAGGGATTTCTCTGGGGGGGTTGGCTTGGCCCAGCAGTTGCAATGACCCCTCCTGCCTGGATGATGCAAGGCAGAGCAATCACCAGCAACAGGATCAGATCATCCCTGCTCGTCTGAGCGACCCTGGGATGGGCAGAGAGTCCCCAGTGCCCTGGTGAGGACAGGGCAGGGTCTGCCTTGGTGCTCCCCCCTCCAAAATCTGCTGCTGCTTTGCACAGGCAAGACTTTTTCATAGAGCAGTGTGTGCAGTGGTTTGATGGTTGGCTTGAGGAAGGTCTGCAAAGAACCCAGCTCCCCAGGTGTCCCTAGAGCAGCCTCCACAAACGAGTCCAAAATGACCTGTGGCAGCCACCTCCGCTCACCCCAGCACCCCTTCTGAGCACCCAGGCCTCATGATGGGTGAGCAGGGCCAGATGAGTTATCCAAAGCACCCTACCAGCTGCAGGATGGGTGGAGGCAGGAGCTGCTCAGGGTGTCAGGGCACTAACTGGCTTTAATGGCCCTGACCAGCCTCACCTGGAGCCCCAACCCACGGGTCTCTGTGTGCATTTAAGCTCTTCCAGAGCCATCAGTTCCTGCCTGAGTTGTATTGAGGAGTATTGATCTTCAGTGTTGGTCATTCAGGCCTTAACCTATGGGCTGATTTCTCAGCTTGACCTGTCTCATCACTGTAGGCATGCCAGAAGAACAGCAGGCTGTGTCTCATCCTGGTTGCTTTCACTGAGCCTGAGCTGCAGGTTGATTTTTTTGGCTTGATTTTAGACCTGCCTCCACGTGGGGAACTTTGATGATCTGGACTCCTGGTTGAACACTTCTGCCATCTCTGGATCTGCCAAGTTCAGGAGCAGAGGGACAGAGCCCTTACTGGTGAGACTGCCTGGTAGCTCTGGTGTCCCTCCTGGGAGCCCCTGGCCCTGCTGTGCCCTGTAGGTGGGTGGGGGGTTGTATGAAGTGTTACAGGAGAAAATAGTGTTGGGAGAAGGGGCCGGGGGGGCCTATGGGGTATAGGTGTAACAGGGCAGTGTCTGCTGAGATGGGGGAGGACAATCTGCTCCGTGGTGCCCCTTGCAGTGTTGGACAATGCTTCTTCAGTGCACGGTCCTTGGAGGCTGCTGGTAGCCACCACCGGGGTGCCTGGTGTGGAGGAGGGAGGTGACACTTGAAGCTGTGCAGCAGGGGGTGAGCTGTGAAGCTGCAGCTGGTTTCTCGGGCACTGCAGGGGGGGGAATGTGGGCTTTGCACCTGTGGGTGCAAAAGGTGTGACACACCTCATGGGTACCCGTCTCTGTTGTGCTGCCTTTTGACATGTCACTGTGCATCTGCTTGGTTAAAGGCTGTTTGGATGCAGCCCTGGCGTTTGCCGGGCTTAAGAGAGAGGGACAATAGCCTGAAGTTCCCTCTGGCTGCCCTTGGGGTGGGAGGAGGGGTGCTCTGCATTGCCCCAGTGCCAGTCCCTTCAGGGCTGGGTTGAGACACCGAGATGGTTTCCAGCCCGGGGTCAGCTCCGTGTAGTGATACCTTGTGTGAGGAGCAGGAAAACCAGAAAGCTGGAGCCCACAGGGTGTCCACACCCCAGGGGTTCCCTGACTGTGCATGGGGACAGCCAGTGGCAAACTGGGTCTGGGGAATTCAATTTCTGCCTCAAGCCTTACTTCTCACAGCTGCTGAGAAGCGATGCTGATGGTGAGGAGCCATGAGCAGGATGGATCTGCAGAGGACGCTGAGATGCAATTGCTGTAATTTCTTTCTCTTTTACAAGCCCATTTCGTTTCAGCTCTTTGCAGCTCATGCAGGTGCTCAGGTTGCAGCAGGGAGGGCAATTGGTGAAATTACAACCTCAGAGCTTGCTAAGAGGAGGGACAGGCTGAGCTGCAGCAGTGTTGTAGCCAGGCAGGTGGAGAGATGATTCAAACCCAAATGAAGCTGTTTCTTCAGGTGCCACTCCAGGCTGATAACTGTGATAACACTTTTGGAATACATGTGTTGGCCTTGATTTGCTACCTAAACTAGTGGCTGAGATGTCCCTGTATGGCAGGTTTTAAGAGGACCCTGTAAAAATAGCTGTGGGTAGGGCTGGGCTTGGAATATTTGCCCAAGAGAGCAGTGTGGGAAGTTGATTTGTGCTGTTGGGGAAACAGAGCTGCTGGTGAAGGAACTGAGTTTGCCCTGAACCATCTCAAGCTCACAGGGAAGATGGAGAAATACAGCCATAATGTTATAGTTCAGGGAAAGAAAAAGAAGTTGTGGCAGATGTGGCAGCAGCTGATCAGTAAGGAAAGCTCCAGCCCCAAGGGGAGTGGTGAAGTAAGATCAGTCTGGGGAGATTTAACTCTGATGACTCTGTTCTCAGTGGGACTTAATCCAGCACGTGGACCCACACTCTGCCTGGGGTGTTTCCACCTCACCCACGCCTTCACAAGGAACTGAAGGATGCTGTTAATAGTCATCCTAGCTGTCTTAAATTGGGCATATTGTGTCTTTTCCCTCCTTGTCCTCAGACAAGGGTCTCGTGGCTTGCTACTCCAGCTCTTCAGTGCCTGGCACATCCTTCTCCCATCTCCCCAAACCCTGGGGAAGGGACAGGCCATGAGAGCCTGTACACAGCAGCACTGCTGCTCTGCCTGGAGCTGCCTTCCTGTGCTTTGACTAGTTGGGCTGTTGTAACTCTCTGATCTGCTCTTGGCTTTCAGTTTCATGGGTGAAACTCTTAGATCCCTGTGTGTGTCTCTCCAAGGTGTGTGCTCCGCCTTCCCAGCTGCACCCACTGGATGTTTCTCTGCCTCTTTCCTGCCAGGCTGCACCCTTGTAAACCCCTGGGTGCTGGAGGCTCTTGCCACTGCCTTGGATGTGCTGCTTGACTCAGCCCCTTCGGGACCCTGTGTCAGGACAGGTCCCTGGAGTGGCACAGTGGCTTCAGCTCACGCTATCCCAGTGGGTGAACTAGGTGACTGTGGCTTGGCACGTTCCCCCACAGTGTGGGGGGAGCAGACAGGGCCATGCAGGAGCTCATCACACTCAGCTCCCACCAGCAGAGGTGTGGAGGCAGCCCCAGCACCCAGAGCTTTTTGCCTTCATCTCCCCCATGGTGGCAGGTTGCTTCCCAGGGCAGTTTTTCACCCAGGCCCAGCCCTGGGCCACAGCAAAATAGTGGTGGAGGGTTTTTTTTTCTGTCCCCACCCTGCACCCCTGATGGGCCTGTGTAGGTGGGCTGGGTGGTTATCCTCTGTGCAGAGAGCTGGGGGCTGCTGGCAGGGGCAGTATCCCAGGACCTGCTCCTAGAACTTGTCATGAGCTGCTCTGTCCTCTGCTTGTGTCCCCCTGGGGACAGTGGGGTTTATTTTGGCCAGCTGGCCCCATAAAGGGCCACAGGGCCACTGACTGCACAAGCATGGGTGTTGCCTGGTCAGTTGGTGAAAATGGGCTGTGGCCCCATCCTCAGCAGCCTGACTTGCCACCAGCTCAGCTGGCAGTGTCATGGGCTGGTAGGAGATGTCCAGCAGATGGTTCTAGCATGGGCAGGGTCTCCCATCAGCTCCTCAGTGTGAGCAGCACTGTGCTGATGGGGCAGGCATGGCTCCTGTTGTGGTGGAGAACTCTAAGGATTCTTCCTGCTCTGGCCAAGGCAGGTTTGTCAGATGTGACTCACCTGCTGCGTGACAAGTCTGGCTGGCTTCAGACCAGTGACCTTTGAATCTTGCTTATTAGCTCATGGAAACCCAAATCAACAACGACTGGGGAAAGGGAAATATCCAACTAGGGACAGTCCTGGGAGTGGGCAAGGGCTGAGGAACTGAGAGACCTATTGGAGACCTTATAGCAGCCTCCCAGTACCTAAAGGGGGCATACATGAATAGTTAGATATTTGGAAGAAATTCTTCCCTGTGAGGGTGGTAAGACAGTGGCCCAGGTTGCCCAGAGAAGCTGTGGCTGCCCCATCCCTGGAAGTGTTGAAGGGCAGGTTGGATGGGGCTTGGAGCAACCTGGACTGGTGGGAGGTGTCCCTGTCCATGCCAGGGGTTTGGAACTGGATGATCTTTAAGGTTGCTTCCAACTCAAACCAGTCTGGGATTGTCTGAGCAGGGCTGGGAACAGCAAGGTGTGGTGGTGAGGGATGTCTATGCCCCCCTGCTTTTCCACCCAGGATGCAGCCAGCCAGCAAACCCTTTTGGAAAGCATTACTTCACAAAGAAAAATGTTCAGGGCTGATGGTGCCCTCAGGCAGAGCTCTGCTTTAGCAGCAGCTTGAGCTGAGAGATTAACTCCTTCCCCTGCACGCCTGGCTCTGGGTGGCTTTCCAGGCCACCCCCCGGGGTGTCCTTGAGGTCAGCACTGCTGGTGTGCTGTCTTGTCCCTCACTTGGGCCCTGGGTGATGGGGAAGGGCCTCTGCACGTAGCCTGAACACTGTGGAGATGTGGTTTTGTTCAGAAGGGGACCCTGAGCTGTGTCACCAGGGGTTGGGCTGCTCACTTCACTGCCTCTGCCCCTGCTCCAAGACATGGTTTGGCTCAGAGATCCCACTCCAGCACGTGTCAAGAGGGTTGTTCTACGTGTTCATGCAAGAGCAGCTGTTGGGACATGTTGCTCCATGCTGGGGATTGATATTTTTTTGCTCTGGACACGTGGAGTCACTGATGATGAGCAGGAAAATGAAGTGTTTCTCCCAGCAGTGGGAGGGGGAAATGTGTGCTGAGAGAGGGAATGGGATTCTCCATGAGATGGCAAAGGCAGCCAGGCATGGGAGAGGAGCATGGGTGCTGCTGGGTGCTCCCACCCAAGAGATCTCAAGCTGGGTTGTTGACGTGACCCTTGGTGTGTGATCTGCCTTTCCCAGAGACCACCTTCTGGGCTGTGTGGAGGGTTGAGGGATTTCTTGGTGATCTTTGTCCCTGGCATCTAGGGCAGGGTCCATCCCACAGCTTTTTATCAGTGAGAAGTGGGGACATCTGGGCTGGGTGAGCAAATTAATCCTAGCAGGGGGCTGCTGAGCCACAAAGATCCACCCCTCCAGTTGGCAGCTGTGATGGTCTCAGGTATCACCACTGCTGCCTTCTGTTCCTGGATATTTGTCACTGCCTTTCTGCTGGATCCTACCTCCACTACAGCCAACAATGTAGGACTGGTCCTCAGCCATTTCTGGGGGGAATTCGGTGGATTTAGGTGAAAGTGCTGCAGGAGGTGTGATGGTGGACTTTCCATGAGGGTGGCTGAGGTGTGGCATCCCTGATGGTGTCTGAGGTGGTGTCAGTGGTCTCCATGATGAGAGATGGTACCAGCCATCAGCAGTGTGGGCAGAGCTGTTGGCTGGGTTTGTAGTGAGTTGCTCTCCTGGCCAGCTATGCTGTGATGTTGTTAGAGGAACCAGTTATGGGGGGAAAGGGACATAAAAGGACTGGGCAGTGAAGGGAAGGGAGACATGAGAACCAGGTCAAGCACTGATCCAAATGTCTTGCACCTGAGGTGGTGATCAGGCAGTGAGCTCGTGGCTGTTGGACTCTGCTCAGGACGTCTCTTGGGACAGCAGACACCCCAGTACCAGGCTGCCTGGCTCCTGCAGCCCCGTGTTTCCCTGAAGGGATCTGCAGGAGCTCTGCCCTCAGCCTGCTCATCCCTACCCAGCAGCCACTGCTGCCTTTCCCTGGTGTCCTGTGAACCTGAGCCCAAACACAAGGAATTTTGCAGCGAGAGAGAAATGCAAAACTCTGCCTGCTGCTGGGGCTGTGGGTCTCTAGCCCTTGGTTTCAATTTGGCCCTTTTCTCAGGTGAGGTCCCACTGGGGTCGCCCAGGGTGAGGCACTGAATCCTCCTGTTCCCAGAGCCTGTAGGTGAGAAAACCAACCCCTGTTCCTGCTCTGCCTGGGCAAGGATGTTGAGTCCCCTGGGGAAGGCAGCACAGGCACCCACCACCCCATCCTCCTCCCCAGTCCCACACTGAGCAACAGCAGCTCTTCCAGGGAAGGAGGAGATCAGAAATCCAGGCACTGTGATTAGAATTATAATAATAGTAATTAGTGCCTTGCCTCTCTCTAAGGATTTGCTGGTGAGGCTTGCCTGGGCTGGGCATTAACTAATGAGAGCAATAGCACCCGTGTGAAGAGGATGGGTGCCAGGTGGGTCACTGACCAACTCTGCTCAGCTTGAGGGCTTGGTCTCCCTGCCCTTGTCTTCCTACATGGCTTGAGGAGAAGATTAGAAGAGAGGATGGCCCTAAATCAGCCCTTTTCCCCCAGGGGTTGAAGTTTAATCCACGCGGGGGGGGGAAACCAGCACCCATGGGTAACCCCTCTGGTCCCTATTGATGTGAGCTAAAGTGGTTTCACATACCTCCGTGTGCATTTGGGGATAAATAAACCCTAATGCATCAACTCCTGTGTGTGCATGTGTCTGTGGGAGGCTGCTCCTGCAGTGCACAAATGCCAGAACGTGGGCTTGCGTAGACACAAGCCAGCACGGTAACACGAAGGCTGGAGAAAACAGGGAGAGGCTTGAAGAGCTCCACTTGCTCAGTTTCTCAAGGAAATTGAGGTGTCTTGATTTTGGCTTGTAAGTACCATCACAAGGAGAAATCACTTGGCACGAAAGGACTCTTTGATGCCTGAGAAAGACAGAACAACAACCAGCAGCTGAAGGCTGGCAAAGTTGGACTGAAGAGCAGGTGTGCATGTTAGCAGAGAAAGGGATGAGGAGCAGGAATCAACTGCCAAAGGACATGGCAGGACTTTTTTGTCCCTTGGTGAAGGGCAGTCTTGCCTCTCTGGTGATGTCTCAGCCAAATTATTCTGTAATCAGGCACACAGTATGAGGGTAAGCAGATGATATTTATTATGCTGTTACAGTCCCTTAGATTATTTTGTTTTGTTACTCTTTCAGTGAAGGCTGGGACACTGTCTCAGGGCACAGGGCCATGAAGCATCCATGGGATGGAGCCCAAAGCTGCTACCTGACCCCCTTGCAGAGCCTCTGAGCTGTGGTGCCTCCTGGCTCAGCTGTGCAGGTCGTTTCTGATCACTTACTGCTCTTTTCTCATCAATCCCCAAAGTGGGGCTGTGGGGGGGCTAATGGCCCTTGAGTCTGGGATGTCTGGTGCAACCACAGGGTGTATCAGGGAAGTTCCAGGAGCAACCAAGGGCTGCTGCAGAGCCCCAGGACATGAAGATCCCAAAGCTTTGTGCACCACCCTTGGGACACTTGGCTCCAATGCCACCATGTTGATGAAGCCTGGCTGGCCTGCAGCTGAGCCCGTGAACCCACAGATGGGACTGGAGGACCTTGGCTGTGGCCTCCTGCCAAGGAGAGGGCAAGTGTGCAGGAAGGTGTGGCTGAGTGTACCTGTGAACTGGTGAAAGGTGTCAGCCCAAGGCACAGGAGTAATTGTTGCTGTTGGTACCAGATGACGTAGTTGACTACCCAGGGAATCAGCTGAGGAGTGGCGAGGTACTGAGCAAAGCAGGGAAGTGATTAAAGGTAATAAACATACGTGTAATACCAAAATACCAGTATGATGGGTTCCATACATAGGTATATAGTGGAGTTCTCAGTGGTGGATATAGAACATCAGTAGTGGGGCCTCCAGGGGCTCGCTGTGCACATGTGTGTGTTTTAGTCCAAGAGGAGAAACCTGATGGCCAAACTTCCCTGGCCATGCTGCTCTGCTGCTTCAGCTCCTCCTCTATCAGAGCCACTCTGGTACCTGACCTTATGGAGTGTGGTGGGCTGACAGCCAGCAGCAAAGCCCCCACCGAATCATAGAATCACAGGCTGGTTTGAGGTGGAAGGGACCTTAAAGATCATCCAGTTCCAACCCTCCTGCCATGGGCAGGGACACCTCCCACCAGACCAGGTTGCTCCAAGCCCCATCCAGCCTGGCCTTGAACACTTCCAGGGATGGGGCAGCCACAGCTTCTCTGGGCAACCTGGGCCAGTGTCTCACCTCCCTCACACTAAAGAATTCCTTCCTAATGTCTTACATAAACCTCCCCTCTTCCAGTTTGAATCCATCAGCCCTTGTCCTCTCCCTCCCTGCCCTTGTCCAAAGTCCCTCCCCAGCTTTCCTGGAGCCCCTTCAGGCACTGGAAGGTGCTCTAGGTCTCCCTGGAGCCTTCTCTTCTTCAGACTGATCATCCCCAACTCTCTCAGTGTGTCTCCAGAGCAGAGCTGCTGCAGCCCTTGGATCATCTTTGTGGCCTCCTCTGGACTCTCTCCAGGAGCTCCATGTCTTTCTTATGTTGGGGGCTCCAGAACTGGACACAGTTCTCCAGGTGGGATCTCACAAGAGCTGAGTAAAGGGGGAGAATCTCCTCCCTGGCCCTGCTGCCCATGCTGCTGGTGACACAGCCCAGGACATGGGTGGTTTCTGGGCTCCAGCACACGGTGCTGGCTCATGTTGAGTTGTTCATCCACTATCACCCCCAGGTTCTTCTCCTCTGGACTGTTTTAGAACCATTCTCCACCCAACCTGTATTTGTGCTTCGGATTGTCCCTGCGTTGCTGCCCCCAGCAGGACAGGGAGAGGTTGGAAGAAAACAAGCGAAAAAAAAAACAACCTTGAGAGTTAAGGGACTCCTCATCTCGTTGTAACAAAGGGGCCAGAAAGCAGGGGAAGCCAGGAGTACCCCAGGGTGCCAGGCAGCACCCTGCCAGGCTGGCCCCATCTCCCCCACATACCCTGAAGCAACAGAGTGGGTGGAAATGACCTTACAAACTCCGAATTGCCCCAGGGGTAACGTGCTGCTGCCTCATCCAAAGTGCTGACATGATTATACCCTGTATCAGTCACGGCTCAGGAATTCCTGGGCATTTCCGTGGGGCCTCTCCCTGAGGAATGCCTGGTCTCCTGCTCAGCTCCGACCCTGCTGGGTGATAGGATCATGTCCAGCACAGGGGAAACTGAGGCAGAGTCAGCTGGGGCTGTGCATGCTCCATGTTGCCAGGCACAGCTGGTCGACAACATCTGGAAGGCTGAAAGAGGAACAAATTGAAGTCACAAGATCATGCCTGTGACTTAACCATGAAGGCTTTTGCATATTGATATATAACAATACATGTGTAAGTAGTACAGGACCTGCAGCTACACCTGATCCCTTTGTGGGCACATTTTGCTCGTGCCCAAGAGCACTCACAGCCATTCCCCCAGGTCTCCCAACTCCCCTGTGCTGCAGGCAAAGCACAGCTCAGGTGTCACTGGGGGTGTTTTACTGATAAATGTTGTTTTTCTTTTTAAAATAACCACTATTTTCTTTGTCAAGAAATTCATGCTCCTTGAAGTTAGAGGCATGTGATGACATCTGAAAGGAAAATTTGATTCTGAAACCATGGTTGGCATTTGTTTCTTTTCTCTCTTTTTAAATTTCCCTTTTAATAAGGGAAAAAGGAGGAAGGGAGAGAAGACAGAACCCAGAAGAAGTCAGATTTCCCACCACCAGAATAAACTCTTCAAAACATTTTTTTTTAAAAGCAGAACAATGGTCCAAAAAAGCAGGAAAGTGAATCTCTTGCAGTTTACGAAACATCCTTAGTTGGTGTTTTTTTTTTTTTCCCCACTCTGAATTTCAGTGCTGGCGACTCCGCATGCAATTAGATGACAGAGGTGACTCCAGGGCACATGCAGATGAGCAGGGAGGCAGGAACGGAAGCACAGGTCTGACTCCAGTGAGTAAAACCCTCCTGAATCCAGCACCACTGGACCACATATATGGAATGGCAGGTGCCCTGGCACCGCAGGCGTTGGATATATTGAATTATATCCATCTAGTTACGTCTTACAGCTGCTGTGGATGGTGTAGCCGTGGTCTGGGGGATGGATTAATGCCGTGGGATCACTGCTGGCCGTGTCACGAAAAGGGCTCCTGTGTCTGTGCCGAAGCACAGGGTGCATGCCTTGCAGTTCTGTGGCTGTGCCATAGCGGGCAGAGCCGTGGCCGGAGCCCGGGCGCCTTTGTTCAGCTCCTGGCACAGGAATTCTTTTCATTCGCATTGTGACCTTGGGCGAGCAACGTCGTCGTGCTTAAAATTAACTTTTCTGCAAACAAGGCGCATAAATCTCTTTGCGTCAGGAGGGCTGTGCTGCAGCCTGTGGGGCTCGGGTTTGGCAGAGGGGATTTTCCACCCCAAGTTGTGATGCATTCAGTGTCCCTCTGGGGTGAGGGTGCTGCCCCAGGGATGGGGTGGCCCCAACAGTGCACAGAACCTTGAGTCTTCATCTCTTTTCCATGGGGGAAGTGGGTTCAGTTAAATCTGCGGAAGTGATTTGTTCCCCCCGCCCCCCCCCCCCCCCCCCTCCCATTTGTTTGGTTTTGCTGGCAGAGCTAAACAGGGGCTGCAGAGACTGATGAGAGGCTACAGGCTTGTCTTACAAAAAAAAAGACTGGAGAAAATCGGTGTGTGTAGCCTGGCAAAACAAGAGCTAAGGGCAGCACAAGGAGAGCGTGTACGGATGCATCCCAGGGTACGCCCCGCGGGAGGAGATGAGCTGCAGAAAGCCTTGGCACAGGGCTGTGGGGTGTACTACGCACAGGCTGGAAAAACAAGAGGTAGCTTTTAGACACTATAGGAGGGCGGGTCTGGAAGAGCTTCCCAGCAGGAGCCCTGTGCGCTGGGAATACACAAACTCCTTTCGCGATTTATGGGGGGTTTTACATTGTGACACACACCATAAGGCGGCACAGAGGGTCCTGCAGCCCCGTGGGTCTGAGGGAGGATGTCTGTTCAGCTGAGTCCAGGCTGGGTGTGCTTGCAGACAAACAGCTTCTTTTATATTTATTAATTCTACCAGTGTACTCAGCCTGTGTGTCAGCTGTGGGGAGGCCTTGCTGGGAGATGCCTTTCCCCAGCGTTGCAGTTGGTGTTGAGTTTTACAGATGGTTTTCAGTCAATCACGCAATGCTGAGGGGGACACACAGCAAGTGTGATGGAGGGAAGCCCGCTGCTTGCTGCCCTGCTCCCTGGGATGTCCCAGCCAGGTTGGACACCTTCACCCTGCTGATCTATGGGGAGTGTGGGGCAGTCATTGACCCTTCAGCCCCGGACCCAGGCAGCCGTCAGGACTCGTGTATTTGCATCGTGCTGGACACTTAACGAACGCCATTGAGGTTATAAACATAGGAGGGGGGAGAGGTGACAGCTGGGCTGGGAGAATTACAGGGAGATCAGACTAGAGGGAGCGGGAAGCACTAGGAAGCAAGATGGCCTCACACTGGGGCAGGGCAGCCGGCTCCTTCCCTCCCAGCTCAGCCCCACAACCGGCTGCTTCCCTCCCAGCACATCCTGATCCCAGAAGCTGCCCCTTCCCTCACATCCTGGCTCCGTAACCGGTTCCTTCTCCTCCCAGCCCATCCCCACAGCCGGCTCCCTCCCTCGCACCCCGGCCCCACACGCTGCCCCCTCCCTCACAGCACATCCCGGCCCCACAGGCTGCCCCTTCCCCCAGGGCCGGCCCCGGGCCCACAGCGCTGCCCTTCCCCATGTCCCGGCCGTTGCCTGAGGACCCGCCCCGGCCCGGCAGGGCTGTGGGGCCGGGGCGGGCGGAGGCGGAGCGGGGCGGAGCCGGCCCGCCGGGGCAGGGACGGCGCGGCGCGGCGTGGGGCGGCAGGTATCTCTGCCGGCGGAGCCGGGCCGGTTGGGACGGCGGGGTCATGGGGAAGGTTCAGCTGTTCGAGATCCGCCTGGGCGAGAGCCGCGTCGTTTATAGCCCCGGGGAGCCGCTGGCCGGCACCGTCACCGTGCGCCTCTCGGGCTCGCTGCAGTACCGAGGTGAGCCCGCGGCCTTGCCCGCTGTTTTCCGGGCCGGGGGTGCCCCGGGGGTGGGGGGAGGAGGTGGGCTGGCTCCACCCGCGGGGCCCAAGGGTGGTGCGGCGGCCCCGGGGGCTGTGGAGGGGGGGCTCGGGCTGCCCTCGCCGGTATGAAGCTGGAACCAGGGTGGGGGGCGCGGGGAGGAGCCGGCTCACCCCCTACCCCCGGCGCTGGGGACCGGGTGCTTCGGGGCTTGCACTGCGCTTCTTCCCCTGCTGCTATGAGACGGTCCGGGGAGGGGAGCGGCGGGGCTGGTAGGAGCAACCTGCTGAATTATTTCCTCCTCTGCTTCCTCCTACTTTTTCCTCCTATCCCATTAGAAAAAAAAAAAATACAAAAAATATCCCTCCTAGAAACCCAACACGGGTTTGTTTCACCGGAGCCTCCGAAGCTGGCGGGTGCCCAGGGCGCTGGCACCGGGAGGTGACCGGCGCAGCCCGGCCCCCGCCCCCAGCCTTTCCCGGAGCCCTGCGACCTCCCCCGGCTGCCGGCATCGCCGTGGCGGCGGCCCCAGAGCTCCGGGCCGTTGTGTTCCGGAGCACCGAAGCGTTATTTTTACGGCACGGAGATGGGGGGAGGTCGGGATGAGGTGGGCGATGTGATGTCCCCTCTGGCGACTGCCCCTACCCCAGCGGGAGGGCTGCCTGCCCGTTTGCAAGCAGGGTCCCCGGTGGGCAACCGTGTTGTAACATTTCAAAAGAACGTTTTGCGTTGTGTAAGTACCAGTCTGGGAGACGTCCAGGCTGAGGACGGGGTCCTGTGTGTGCCGGGGGAGTGGGTGCCCGCCCAGCTGCGGGCAGGCAGTGGTGGTCTCCGTGGTGCAGGGTTATCTGGGGTGGTGGGTGGCTGTCACTGCAAGGGAGACGCAGGTCCTGCTTGTTCCTGGTGCAGTCACCTGGATGGAGGGACGTGGATGAACTGGGGGGGAGGCAAGCTGCTTGGCTCAGGTCTTCCAAACTGGGAACTTGCTCCCCTGCCCTGGAGAAGCCATTTGCGTTTACAAGTTAGTTTTGTGCTCAGTGCCATGGAAATGTGAACTGATTTGCTGTTTTCCCTGAGGTTGTCTTGCTTGCTTCTCCTATGTGCATGCTTCTGCCTTTGTAGCAAATTGCTGGGGGGGAGGAAAAGACCAAAGAATGGAAAATGCAAAGCCTCTTGAACAGGGACGTCAGCCTGGATGATGCTTGCCTATGTCTTGCATTCATGAGCACCTCTCCCAGTTGTCTGCAATAGTTTTTTGGAAGCTTCCTCAGGAAAAAAATATCTAGGACAAGTACAGACTTGTAGATTGTTTAACTCCTGTCAGAGCAAAACAGTTGCACGTCCAGCATTTATCCCCTTGGAGGGTACTCCCAGCAGTATTGCTTCCAGCAAAAGTGTTCTTAACAACACGTGGCTGACTTCCATCCTCGGCCCATCCCGTTGATTTCCACCCCTGTTCCTGAAGGCGCCTCTTGGGTGAGATGAGAGTGTTTGGCCTCTGTGGTGCTGGCCCTTTGCTCTGCCAGCTGGCCGTGCTCACACCTTGCTGTTGCCTCTACTACTCCCATTTTGGAGAGGAAGTGTCAGGTTCTCCTCTATACCAGCTATCCTTGACTCCCAGTGTGCTGATTGTTGTGGGGAAGGAGGAAGGTGCCACTTTGTTCTAGACCTTCTTTCTGCTTCCTTATTGCTTTGAAGCTGAAACTTTGGGGTAAGGCCTAAGTGTCCTGAAGCCAGGAGGGGTTTTGCTGTTGGATCTGGTGTTTGATGCTAAGGGGGGGGGGGGAAATGGTAAGAAGCTGGGGCAGCTGAGCAGGGCTGGCAGAACCATTGAGATGAAATCCAAGGTGGGCTGTGTGTGGCTGTGCCTTCTTCTGTGCAGAGGTGATCTGAGAGGCTATTTTGGGCTGAGGTCCCTGAAAATTGGCTCCAGAAGCTGAGGCAGCATCTTGCCATAACTGGTGTCTGGACCTGCCCAAATAAGCCACTTTGGGATGTGATGCCCATGTCTGCAGAGCACAAGGTGACTCTTTGCTGTGTGTCCTCCCCACTGCTCTGTATCGTACTGTCTCTGGTGTCCAAACCTTCTGTGGTGGGACTGGGGCTGGGCACCCTCTCCTCCTCTCTGGCTGAAGGAAATGTCTCACCTGCAGAAGAGAAGGAGGCTCATGTAGTTGCTGAAACATCCTTCTTGGTATGACAGCAGGCAACTATCTGCTGGATAGAGGCCTTAAAGGGACTAGTCAGCCCTGTTGAGCTCCACGGGACCAGACAACCTCTGAGGTGTGGCTGTCTGCTGGGCTGTGGGGAGAGGTGGATGGCATCAGTTTGTCCTGTATGGTATATACACCTACACCTTCTGTGGCCAACAGTGCCTTTTCAGTCCAACAAAGAGCTCCCAGGAGAAGACACATAGTCCTCACCCATTGCAGTCTGGCTCACAGCACCAGGGCTTGGTGCTTTCCATTTCCTGAGCCAGACAAGTCCAGTACGGTGGCTTCTCTCAGCGTTGTGGTTTTTGAGATCACAGATGCAAACAAGCCAGTAGATGACTACTTCCCAGGGTAACTCGTTTTATAGCTCTTGAAAATTGCACCTTCCGAAAGGTGGACAGTGCAAACAAACAGAGCTTGTTCTGCCTTGCTAAATGCATTAGAAATCTTGGGTCACAGGGAAGCGTAACTGGAGACACACCTTTTGGGATCATAAATGCTCCCACCTACGCTGGTTTCCATGCCAGCCCTGCTGACTAGCAGTAGAGGCTGTTCAGCAGCACATCATCTTCAGCTGACCCTGCGGCAGCGTCACAAACGGTGACTGGCCTTTGGTGACCCACGCAGACCTTCTGGGGAGGCCCACATCTCCCCATGGCTGTGCCACCATGAAGGTCCTTCTCTGAAAACTTCTGAGCCTCAGGGGAGAGCGTTAATGGGAATGCAGAATTCCTAATCATTGTGCCTGGCTTGCTGGGTAAATCATCAAACACGGGTGTACAAAGAATAATTAATCTTAACAGGAAGCTGGCGCTGGGACAGCTGGAGATGGAGTTAATTTGGCAGGGAGGGAGGAGGGAAGTAAGTTTGTTCAGAGCAGGGCAGGCAGCCCTGGTCACTGGCAGGAGTGTGCTGGAACAAAGGCTTGTGCTGCTCGGGGATGCTGGAGCACTTTCCTCTCAACTCAGCAGCTTCTAGGGGCCACACAGATTATTTCGGTCCTGCTGCCTGCCATTCAGCCAGGCTTCTTGTAGGCAGAAGTGTAATGTTAAAATAACAGCCCTTTCTCCTGGGTCACTAAGAGTAAAGACACTGCAAGTGCTTTCCAGAGCAGATTTCAGCACTTTGCTTTTCTCTATTATTTAGCTGTCCAGGTTTATGCAGTGATGACTTGACTTTAAAAGCAATCCCTTGAACTACAAAGCTCCAGACACAAGTACCTACCTCTGTTCATGCTCTAGAAGTACCCAGGTACATAAATCCCTTTTCTACAGAGCAGAGAGCACATGAATCATCATTTCCTCCTCTCAAATGTAGTAAATGTTCTCACTTCTCATAGAAAGAACTGAGAAAGCTGGTGGTGAAAAAGGGGGTTGAAAAGCAGGTCATTTGAATCCCACATCATGTGTCCAAAGTAAAAGATGACTTCTGCTGCCCAAGGAAGGCACTGGGAAGAAGTTTGTGTTTAGCTGATGTCTAAGGTGGTTCTGATGTGTGTTTAACCTGTGCCTGTGCTGGGGGGAAGAGGTGACACTGAAGGACCATGCTGGCCACGATCCTCTGCACCACTTGATCCCTGAAAAAGAGAGAGACCTTGTTCCTGCAGAAAGGCTGTGGTTTGGGCTGCTTGGGGAAAGTGATGGGGAAAGGATGGATTCTGTCCCTGGTTGGCAGTCTGAAGGTTGCTCTGTCCTGAGGTGGAAATCTGTCTTCTGCAAATGTGGATTTGACATGTCTGTGCTTGGCAGCAAACATCACCTGTACATCATGGGGACAGGGGGGACCCCACGGCTGGTCTCTGCTCCGGGGTACAGTGTGGGAAGGGAGCACGGTGCCTGCAGGGCAGAGCCAAGCAAGGGCCTGGTGGGTTTGGAAGGCAGGAGCAGATCCAAAGCTGTGTTCATCCCCGGCGGTACCAGCAGTGCCTGGTGAGGTCCTTGAGCTGTCTGGCATCTGCCAGTGGCGTGGGTGCCAGGGTAAGGATGGCACTGATGCACAGGAATGCTCATACATGGCTCTGGCAGGCTGGATGGCTCCTGCTATAGGGGATGTGGATTAACTTTCTTTTCTCATTGTCTGGAGCGAGACAGCAGGCGGCTGTGTGGCCAAGTCTGTCTGAGGCTGCGGAACAAAAGAGGGATTTTTGCTCTCCTGGCTGGCTTGCTGCTAGAGCTCCGACTCCTCTGGAGTCAATAACTAATGGTGAGATTGTTTTGTGTCTCTTGTTGCTGCCGGCTGTGCCTCTCTCCACTGCCCCCCTGCCTGCACACCACTTGTGCTCATCTGAAAAACTCTGTTTGCCACTTGCCTTGGCGAGGAGACGTGCTGTGGCCTCCCTGCTCCTGGGTAACAAGCAAGTGGAGCCGAGTTCTGTCTGTCTGATTTGCTTCCAAGTGTGACAAACAGGGTCTGAATGTTTATCCCTTCCCTGGAGCAGTGCAGAGCTGGCAGACACATGGCTTGTCTTTCAGGGCTGGAGGCAGGTAGGCAGCGGAGAGGGTCCCTGGCTGGGGGCTTACACCCCTCTCCTCTGGAGGCAGCTCCCCAGCCCTAGAGCAGCCTTGCAGGCAGGGTTGGGCGAGGGGGAGCAGCTGAAGAGGCCAGCTCCTCTGCTGGGGAGGTGTGGATGCGTGGATGGACATGCTCTGCTTGTAGTGTGTTGTGGAATACCTTCTCCTGAAAGCCATTTTGGAGGAAGAAGTACGTCTGTAGAAGCCACTTGACTTGGTGAAGCCTGGCTAGAGGCTCTCGTGGCCAGGAGGAGCAGGATGGACATGCAGACCATCCTCTGCCATCTGGAGAAGAGGATGCTCAGGCTCTGCAAGAGAAGAAGGGTGAGGAGGTGGGTGGGTTGTGCTGTGAGGCTGCTGCAGACCTGACCTGTGCAAAAGCATAGAGAAAGGTGGTCTGCCAGGCACTGGGACAAGTATTTCCTCCTCCTGCTCAGGGCAGCTGCTCCTGGAACGGCCTGGCAAGCACACCAGGGTCTGGGGTTTGCTTTGGTGCCTCTTTTCTTGAGGGCTGATAGCTGAGATATCCAACATGCAGCCTTTAGGCTACTGTTGTGACCTCTGAATTACGGTGACAGGGATTGCTGTGGAAGTTAATTACCTCTTTGTGCTGCTCTTAAAATCTGTCTCTCTTCAAATCTCTCGTGTGGAAATGCAAAGTGCTTAGGAGAGGAGAAAATGTGCAAAGGACCAGACTGCTGTTGGTCAGCGGATTTTTGTCTTGTGCAGTTGTGCCTGCGTGTGCTCCGAGTCCTTGGGTCATGTCCAGGATCTGAAACAGGAGGTGAAATTTGGCTTCAGACCACGAAGATGTGCAGGCTTCTGCCTCCTTGTGATGGCTTTTGAACAGCAGCTCCACGCCCCCCAACTCTTTTTGGTCAATTAGAACTAGCTGATGAGGTGCCAGTGTCAAGTGGGAGCTGGGTGTATTGCTGTGACTGAGCTTGTGGATAGAAGCTGTTTACCAGAAATGGCTTAGCTGTGGCTGGGTGCATTGTCCAGCATCAGGTACTGCATTCAGGAGGGTGGTCAGTGCCATGCTGTGAAGTTGAATGGCTTCAGCAAACTCCTGCAGGTGTATTGAGGACCCCAAGATGCAGGATGTTGGTGGTGGAAAGGATTACCCCTTCAACAAGGTGAGGGTGGCAAGCTACTGGCAGTCTGGAATTATTTGGAGACCTAGTGTAAAAACACCCTGACCTCTGAGCATATTAATCTTGATTAAAAACCAGAGCTTATCAGATATCTGTAGCAAAAAGGCTGTTTCTAAGAAGCATGAATCATTTCTGGAGCAGTAATGCTTATAAATTCCAGCCCTTTGTTCTTGCTGAGGGAACTGTACTCTCGGTCGTTCTGGCTCCAGCAGCTCAGGCCAGAGGTGAGGACACTGCAGCAGCTTGCTGGTCCTCCTGGACACACTCACCTTCATCCCAAATGCTCCCTGCAATAGGTCCTGAATAAAACTGACTTGAGAGGCAGCATCTCCAGGGAGGAAAGTTCGATACATGGGTATGAGTTGGTACCTTCTTGACGGGAAGTGTCAGCATGGGACTGAATATTAAGTCCAGGGATTTTGCTCTCAGCCCTGAATGCTTCGTTTTGTGTCCACTTGGACCTCTGCAGGTGTCCAGCCTCACTGTGAAGACTGTCTGACCAACTTGTAGCACTCCTAGCATAGCAGGGATTTGTTATGTATCTTGTACTCTGATATAACAATAATGTAAGTCATTTTTCCAAACTGATGATCTTGCTATAAATAGAGAATCCAGCTGCTTGCATTGAATGGCATCAAAGAAAATCACAGGAGCAGCTCTTATGCAGAGTGAAGTGGATTCTGGCTGCTTTCTTCGAAGACACTGGGGCTGGGGGAGGGGGATTTCTTGACAACTGAGATGTGTGAAGGCAATGCTTGAGAGCTTGGTGGTGTGTAGGATCCTCAGCAGCATGTGGGTGAGGGATCCCCTGGGGCACCATCCCACGCTGAGCCTTTCTGCCTCCCCCCCAGAGAACCTGCCTGTGCCGGGCCCCGGGTGGAGTGAGGAGCCACTAAAGGCAGGATTGCTTTACTGCTTAGGAAGAGGGATTTTCAGGAAAACGCACTTGAAACCTCCCCTGCTAGGAGGAGGAGAGCTGGCTGCAGGCTAGCGCCTGGGAGCTGCAGCAGTGTTAAATCATTTGGAGGTGTCTCAGCAAATTTTAGCTGCTGACTTGCAAGTTCAGTACGTGGAGCAGTGGGGTGGGTAAGCCCTGATGCAGATACAGGCAGTTGCTTGTCCCCTGTGCTCTTGTCTCTTCTTGTATGTGGGCTCCAACCCCTCACACCAAAGCTGTTGTTCCCAGGGTGGCTGAGCCATCTGAAACTTGCTGCTTCAGTCCTTCTCAGTGCCATGGAGACAGAGGATCGCTCAGGATGCCTGGTTATGGCAATACTGTCTCTGCAGAATCCTTTCAGCCCTGGGTGCACATGATGGGGGGAGTCCAGCCTGAAACAGGCCTTTTTCTGGCCAACTAGGCTCTGAGTTGACTCTGTGAGTGCTCTTCCCTGAGGGCAGGGTGCGAGTGCTGGGGAGGTCATGTCCAGGAGCATCCCTGAAGCCTCAGGAGGGGATGGAGGAGCATCCCATCCTCTCGTGAGCATCTGCATTGCGTCTGCAGGGCTGGCTGTTGCTGAGAGGACCTGTGACCTGTGTCAGGCTGTGTTTTGGGTGGCAGTGAGGATCTACCAACAGGAGCATTAGCCAACAGGACTTGTTCTAGCCTTAACTCCTGGACAAGTGTATCCAAGAGTCTCAGGAGAAAACAAGTGTGACTCAGTCCAACAGCAGAGCCTGGCCACAGGAGCTCTTGTGCTCTAGCATTACACTAAGCCTGTTAAGCATGAATTTCCAGAGCTCTTTGAAGCTTTTATTTAGAAAGAGCCTGAAAAGGGAGTAGGCTCTGGTGAATCAACCTCTTTGTGGTAAGTAGAGAAACCTGATCAGCTGGGTGTTTATCTGCCTGCAGTGGCTTTTGCACCTAGCACGGAGGGGTGATGCTGCTGTGGTGGGAGCAGAGGGGCTGTCAGGGGGGATGGAGCTCGTTAAACCTGCTCCAGCGTGTGGGAAGAGCAGAGCAGAGCTGGCAGTGGTCGTAAGCAGAGGTGTGTTCCCAGGACTTCAGAGAGCTCAGCCTCCCTCCCTTGTGTGTGGTGAATTGCTGGCTTGTTCTGCCAGGGAGGTGGGAGAAGGTGCCTGGCTTCACACTGGCTAGGAAAGAACAATTGAGTTTGTTAATGAGTTTAAGGGGGCAGTTTGTTACAGCTGGAGCCGACTGGTCTTAAAGCACTCAGCAGATGCCTCCTGGGACCTCCAGCTCTGTGTGGTGGGGTTTCTTGCCCGGTTCTTCCTTTTTTAGACAGCCAAGTGAAAGTGTACCAGAATATCTTAACTGCTTTGACCTAAAGTAATGCTAAGTGCTGGGTGGAAACCTATTTTAGTTTGGGCAAGCTATAAAGAAAAAGAGGTTTCTCTCTCCTGTTCCAGCCCTGCTCAGCCTGAGGAAGGGTGGTTGTGGTCCCTGGCTGGATGAGATGAAGTGTTGAGAGCTGGCAGGTCCTGGCATCCATCACCATTCCTGTGAGCTGGGGTGAGCTCCTGGCTCTGCTTCACTTGTCTGGCTGCTCGTTGGGCACCAGGGACTCGCATTCCCTTCCCACAGGGCTGTTCTAGGGGGCCAGACACTGAAGATTAAGATGTTCTGACAGCTTATGCATGTACAGCCTTGTTTTGCTTTGAAGAGCATAGCTTGCTTCATTTCAGGTTGCCCTGAGCTCACAAAAGCAAGTTTAAGTTGCCCAGGTACCCTGAGAAGGATGGCAGTAAGTTAGGATCTGTCTTGTTCAGGGAATCATGAGTAAGACTCTCCTGGACATCAATGAGATCCAAAGTATGAAATGTTTTTGTACCGAGCTGGCAGCATCTGGGCAGCAGGGCAGGGGTGGGTTGAGGAGCTGGGCTATACTGAGCTCTGTTCAGAAAGGAGGATGAGGAAGAGAGAGCACAGGCAGTGACAGAGGTTGTGGTATTTGCTGGGATCTGCTGGGTAACAAGGTGAGCTGCTCTTAGCCAGCATGAGAACGGCTGCAAGCCCTGCCTGGAGCTTGGTCCTGACCTAGTAAAAGCACAGACAGCTCTCTTGTGGATGGGGCAAACAGAAGCAGGTCTCAAGCATAGCTCTGGAAGGAGGGCAGACACAGTTGTCTCCAAACAGGTCAGTTTGCCCCTCTGAACTTCTGTCCAGAGAAGTAGAAAGGAAAGAAGTTTCTTGAGACTGAATGTTGGCTTCTCTCACCAGAGCGATTGAAGATCCACGTGGAATGCTGCCTCCATCTCCTCCAGCCTTCTGCTCCTCTGCAGCCTCTGTGCATTTCCCCCGGGATACTCAGAGGTGGCTGTTAGGAGAGGAGGCTGTGAATGCTGGCAGTACTGCTGAGGTGGGTGGCTGGCATGGAGATTTTCAGAGTGAGCTGTGAGCTCTGCCACTCCCTGCCAAATCCTTGGTTTCCCTCAGTGCCTCATCCAGTGCTGTCTGAGCTGGCTGTTCCCAGCGCTCAGGGGTGTCTGTGTCTGCTGTCCTGGCTTGGGAAGAAGAGGCTGGTCCCTCAGTGGGCTGTGGGGCTGCTTGGCTGGTCTCCCTGCAGGAGGACTGAGGGCTGGCACAGCCCCCCCTGCATGGCAACAGCCATTGTGTGGAGCAGTTCTGCTGGCCAGGCCACCTCTTTAGGACAGGGCAAGGGTTTGGGCTCCTGAGGCTGGTCCCAGATAGGACTTTCTCCTTCCTCCTTTCCTCCGCAGCCACCGTGGAGAGGTGTTGCCTGTGCCAGGCCCAGCCTGGGCTGTTTCTGCAGGAAGCCTGTGGGTGTGTTGGTGGGCAGCCTGACCCCGGTGCCTCCAGTGGGGAGGCTGGGGCAGGTGGCACGGGGCAGGGAGGGATGGTTGTGTGGCTGTACAGCTCTGCCCCGGCCACCTGCACAGGCTCTGTGCTGCCCGGCTGGTATGGTGCAACCACCTCTGCCCTGGTGGGCTCTCAGGGCAGAGTGACCCCATCCCTCCCCACCTCCCTTCCCAGGCTGCTTGGGTGACAGCACTGGGACCTACATCAATCCGAAGCTTCAAAACAGAACAACTTGTCCTTATTATTTATTGTTTTTTGATTGCAAGAGGCAGTTTGGGAGAGAGGGCATGCTGGGGTAGTCCTTTCTGGAACGTGTTTGGTGAGCAGTGAGGTGGCCGTGGCAGGGCTCGGGGTGAAGGGCTGGATGGGGTGAAGCCCATCAGTCAGGCCCTGCATGTGGGTGCTGCAGCGTGTCATTCCTGTTGCTAAGGAGCTACATTTGCCTTTGGCAGCAGGACTGGCAGATCCACAGACTTTGTGGCGTGTGGTTGTCCCCATCCCACAGCCCGTGTGGCCTTGTTCTCCAGTGAGTTTTCCACCCGCAGCGCGACACGTGCAAGGACAGGCTTGTTAAATGTGCTCAACCAGGGATTTCATTCCAGATGTTTGAGATGACCCCTTCCTCTGAGGGCAGCCAGCGTGCTGATAAAACACCGTGGGGCTATAAATAAACCTGTCAGCTCTGCAAGGGAGAAGAGCCTTCAGTTTGAACAGGAGTTTGTTCCGAGCTGGAGCCCAGGAGTTTGCTTTCTTCTCTTGGGTTTAACGTTGACCCCTGATTTTGGGGAGGAGCTGGAAAATGTAGGTTCCCCTGTTGGTCTCAACCTGATGGAAGAAAGTGCTTGCAGAGGGGAGGGGATCAACCTGCCAGGTGAAGGACTTGGAGGAGATTTGCTACTCTGCTTGTCTACGGGCACACACCTGCTGGTCTCCCTTTGGAGAACTCTGCATTTGCTAGAATGAGGACATCCTCTGTCTGTCCGTATCACCTGCATGGATGTGTCCCTCCTCATGCTACACTGGACTGGCTAAAATAACTCATTTGCAGCCAAAGTAATGTCTGTGGGTCGCTCTGCCCATGTGGCAGAGCTGTCACTCCTCTCTTGTTGCTACAGGTGGAGCTTTCACAGGCTGTGCTGAGGAGCTGCTCTGGCCTCCCCGCAGCGTGGGGCTGCTTTGGTGGCCCTGGGCTTCCTGCAGGTTGTGTGGGACACCTGGCTGGCTCCTCCTGCCATAGCCTGGCAGCAGGCAAATACAGCCCTGTTGCTACAGCCAGGGACAACTGGCACGTCTGGCCCTTAGGGTGGGTTTTGCTGAGCTTGGGCTTGCAAGGCTGGCTCTGCTGTCCTGGAAATCAGTTCACTGAAAGGTCAGGGCTGGGAAGGGAGGGACTGACCCTTCCACTGCCAGTGATTTGGCTGGTCCAGTGTCTTGCAGGGTGCAGAGAGCAAGTGCCAACCTGGGGGAGGAATGTCTGAGCAGCAGATCTGGCTCCTGGAGGCTAAATGATTGGGCAGAGGGGGCTGCAGGGTGGTCCTGAGCCCTAGCTGGGCCTGTGCATGCAGGAGTATTGTCCAAGGGCAGCAGCATGGGGACAGACTGGTCAAACTGTAGCAATGACTCAGTGTTTCACTGGGAGCCTGTCTGTAGCCTCCAAGCAGAGGACTGTGTTGGGTAGGACTGGTGTGATGTGCTGGTGGGCTGCAGGAGGTGGGATGTCCCCCTGGGCCACAGGGATGCTGCTGGTGTGGGAGATGCTGCTCGATGTGTGTCGGCTCCAGACAAATCACCTCCCGGGGTCCAGCTACGGGCTGGGGTTTGAGTTGAGATGGAAAGCATGAACTACTCTTCCAGACAACTCCTCTCCTTCCACATTAGAGGCTGAATCCCTGACCTGCCCCTGTGCTGGGCTCTTGGGAAGGAAGAAGATAAAAACCTCCCCAGACAGTCCTTAACCTTGTGCCAAACATGGGGCTGCCTCCAGCAGTCAGTGTGAGCTCTGCTCTTGCCTCACTGGCTTGTGAAATGCCCAAGACAATTTGTGTCTCGAGAACTGACAGGATGGACCCAGAGGGATGGGGACAGCTGAGAATTAATTAGGAGCTGTTGGTTTAATTAGTAGTGTCTCAGTATATTTGTGCATGAGGGCTGGGTGCTGAGGGAGTAACAATATCTTGTGAGCTTCCAGCCTTCCGGCTTAGAGGACATGAGCCCTTTGTGACTGAAGTTGTCCTGGTGCATTTCTGTGTAAAGGCCATCAGTACAAAGGCTTCATTCCACCCCTCTTTGATGTCTCAGCTTCCTTGATGTCCACTTTTCCTGGAGCTTCAATAGGAACTATACAGTCTCTTCAAACTGATTGAGAGTAACTTGCTCTGTCTGTGTGTCTTGCTGTCTCCCAGGCTTTCCGTTTTCCCAGCACCATCTGGTCATGTTTTGCCCATCACCTTCATCCAGATCCAGGGCAGGGGCTTTACAGGGCCAGAAAATCTCAGGGCACACCAAAACTTGTGATCTTTGTTGACCTCAGAGGTTTCACTCCAAGGTGATGCTCATTCCCAGCTCATGGGATGCTCTGGGTCCCTGCAGCTCTGGGCATACAGACAGCAGCTTGAGGGAATCTAAAATGTGGTGATAGCTGCCTGCTGCAGCTCTGATGGAGAGGGATGAGGGAAGGGGCTCTGGCCCCCTGTGGCTGGCTTCCATTAAATGAAGACATCTCTGCTGCAGACTCGCTCATCTCCCACAGCATGTTCTCCCCTGTTACCTGGATCCAGGTCTACATGAGGTTTCCCAGGGTATCTCAGTCCCTGACTGCCCTCTGAGCCCGTTACAAATGTGTGTCCCAGTCCCTGCACTGTGTGTGGTCACTGCAGACACACGGGGTGGCTTTGCCATCCATCTCGTCCCACACTCAGGGAGCTGGGCACCCCCTTCCCTGCAGCAGGGATGGCTGGAGCCTCCATGTCCAACAGACATGGCCAAGGCCATGTGCTGACTTGAAAAGCTTCAGCTGGCAAAAGCCCTGGGCTGTTGGTCAGTGCTGTTTCAGAGCTCAGTCACCAGCTCTGCCTGTCCTTGCAGAGCAAGGGGAATGACAGACAGTCGGTTTGTCCTGCATAAGCTGCTGCCAAACGCAGCAGCCACCACCCCCAACTGTTTTTGCTGCTTCCCCTCCCCACCCCAGAAGACCAAAACCAACTGAACTGTTGGTGTCTCCTTCCCTCCACGCTGCCTGTTGCCCACACCTGTTGGGTTGAGTGTGTGACCTGGGAGGGACTTGGAGCCAAAGGGGATCATTTGGGACCTGCTGCTGCAAAGAGCAGGGTGGCTGGTGAGACTCTGCCTGCTCAGCACGTGAGTGGGTTTTGGAAGTAGGGACATGTACATACAACCTGGCAGGGGAGGGAGATCCGTGTCCTCTGCTTTCCTCTTGCCCGACATGTGGCACCAGCTCCGAGGAGGAGGACATATCACTGGGTCACCAGAAAAAGTAATTTGAAGTCTACGGCTGCTCTCCTTAAATCACCTTGGAAGAAGGCAGACGTGCCCAGCTCCTGGTATCTCTATTTTTACTTCATGCAGAGATGGGTATGGCTGAGCTGTCTCCTTTTATTTCCAGCCTTTGGCACATGCTGCACTGCCTTGCTAAAGATGTGTCTGGCTGGATTTGAAGCTGCCACTTCCCTGAATCCCTGAGGGACTGCAGGGGTGAAGGGCTCTTGTCTTCTGCATGGCTTCATAATTTATTTTTTCCCTGCTTGCTACTCTTTGCCTCCTCCTTCCACATCCCTTTCAGTTTTGTACTTTTTTTTCCTGTATTTGTTCAAAGCAGCCTGGGTAAACAGGGAGCAGGAGTGTGGTAACTGGGGCCACTGGTAACACTGGATTCCAGAGGCATTTTTACTGTGTTTCTAATAACTGGAACTGGCTTGTTCTGATGTAGAATCTTCTCTTACTTGCTCTATCTGCAGCTTGGCACAGAGTTTTCCTTGGAAGGGCTCAGACTGTGCTTTTTGCTTCCTGACAGTCAGGCTGACAAGCTTTGTGCCTCAGGTGGCTCCAGTTGCAGCAGCTCCAATGGTGCTGGTTTCCAGACCGTCCTGCTGATGCTGTTTTTAGCTTTCAGCTGCCCCCAGCACCACATTCCCAAGTCATGCCTGTCTGCTGCCCCATCCCTCCTCCTGCTTGTGGGCAGGAGCCTGTACACAATATCTGAGCAAGTCCCCAGTATGGTCCTCTGCCCGTGGGATGCTGATGGAGAGGCTGATTTTGTGGTTAGCTGCTCCAAAACCTGGTTAGGAGTAAGGGAAATGGTTTCACCTGCTGAGCCTTCTTGATAACCAGGGGGGAATGAGAGCCCTGCAGCTGCCAGGCTTTCCTGCTGTGGGGGTAAACTGGGGGGGCTGTGTGGCTGCTCTGGACCTGCTGCCCCCAGCACTGCCCTCCCTGTGAGGGGCTGGGGACCTGCTGGCTCCTCCAGGAGCCTGCGGGATGAGCTGGGTCATGCAATCCCCACATCCAGCCACAGCCCTGGGCTCAGCCACGGGGCAGTGCCTGTGCTCAGAGCTGTTTGGCTCATTTCTCCCCCAGTGAGGAGCTCATGTTTCTGGAAGAAGTTGGAGAAGATGCTCCATAACAAATCCTCTGCAACCCGAGCCTGGTCCTACATCTAGTGACTTGGTGTGCCTGGTAAGAGCAACTGCCAGCTTTGGAGAGTGTAGAGGAAAGGGGAGAGTTTCTCTCCATTGCTGTGAAATTGCCTTGAGGCTTTTCAGCTTGAAATGTTGATTTCTGCCCCTTTAGTCGCCCAGTGTGTGTGATGGTCAGGCTGGAGAGGTCTCCATGGCTGGAGAGGGCTGTCCTTGGTGGGGAGCCCCTGAGAGCCCCAGAGCAGGGAACTGTCCCTCCTCTGTAGGCACAGGCTGGCTGCAACCATGCCAGTTTGGGGTGTTGGTGTTTAATGGAGAAGCCTTGGAGCTGACAGCTCCTGAGCCTGGGTTGGAGAGCTCTTTGGCTGGCTGCAGTGAGACTTTTAGACATGATCTGACTTCAGCCCTAATGGTGGGTTATAGGGGGGGTCCACTGTCACAGCAGGGACCCACCAGCCAAGGGTTGGCTTTGGGTGTGCTGCAACCCACCTCCTTCAACTGCTGAGTCCCTGTGGGAAGGGAGATGGGCCATAATGTGAATGTGCTTGAACATGCCCACCCACCTGCCTCCCAGGAGCAGGAGTGCCTCAGCACCACAGTGCAGCAAGTGGGCTCGAGTTAAAGACTGTCATCCCCTTCTCTGGGTGTTGCAACAGATGGTGGGGATCTATAAACTTCCCTGTGCTGAAGGGAGGCTGAGGGGGAGCCTGTTCAGGGGCTGTTGCTCCTGCAGGATGTGAATGTTCTCCAGTTCTTGGTTGGGCTTTTCTTGCTCACATCCCTTCTGTGAAAATGTGGGAGTGGAGCGGTTGAGTCTGGGCTTGATTTGACTTGAGGCATCCTAGTTATCTGGGCTGACTTGGAGCAGGGCAGGCTCATTGTGAGCTCAGAGACATGACAGTGTGTCCAAGGTGGGACCATGAGAGCTGGCACCAACACCTGGGTGCACGGGATGCCACCCTGCTGAAACTGCTCCCTGCCCCTCCAGACACTGAAACCCCTCCGTGGCTTTGTCTCTGCCATCTGGCAAAAGAGAGGATTGGGTGTCACCCGGGGAGGTGCAGGGGGGTTCAGTGTCATGGTTTGCTTTGGGAGAGGCCCTGTGTCAGCTCAGACCAGGTGTGCTGTGTCTTGTTGGGCAGCTCCCATGGTGGGCCACGCTCTCCTGCTCATCCCCTGCCTCGGAAGTGCCGGCGTGTGTCGCAGACACAAGCGCATGAGCCCGTGTGTCATCCTCGCTGCTGTAGTGATGTTTGGTTAATGAGAGTTGGCATCTGGAGCTGCTTATCCCTTGCCCTTGAGTATGAAACAGCACTCTGATGGGCCCCAGTGTTCTAAGTCATGATCAGGCTGGGAAGGTATTGCAGCAGATCTGATGGGGAGAGGCTGTTCTTTGTTGTGGGATTAGAAACTTAAAACCCTGAGGAGCCCTTTCCACCTGAGTGCCTGGAGCAAAGCACCAGTAAGGGGACTGGGGGAAGGACTGTGCATTCCCCCTGCAGACAGCTGGGTCTGGGTTTCTTTCCACCCTGTCTTGAGTCCACATGGAGGACGTGGTCACGCTGGCCAAGGGAGTGCACTGGAGAACTTGTCTGAGGTGGTTGCAGGCAGCATGCCTGCGGTGTTTGGGTAGGTGGTAAGATCAGTATGTCTGAGAAGGTTTGTGGAGCAGATTGGGTTAATTTGCTGTTAATGCAGATGTGAGGCACAGCTTAAATAGAGGGGAGCAGATGGGTGAAAAGGGACAAGAGTCTGTCTGATAGTTCTTCTGGCTGGAAGGTGCAGGAACTATTCACCTGGTAAAGCTGGAGAGGGAGTTCTGTGGGATCCATTAAAGCTGTTGTAGAACCTGGTGAGAATCGGGACAGGAGGTGTTCCAGCTGGGACAACCTTGCAGGCCCAGTATGTGCTGTGATAGGACTGTCTGTGCTCTCCCTGTGGGGGCGGGGGGGGGGGCACTGCAGATCATCTCCTGCTCTGCATCAAGGGCAGTCTGACATGTTTGTCTGTCTCTGTGGTCCAGTGTCGACATCAGTGCTTGATTTCAACCCGCTGTGAATTAGCCAAGACTAACCGAAAATGACTTGTGGGCAGTTCATCTGAAAGCCACATAACTCAACTTAAAGCCACGCTGCAGGGTGAGCTCTGGGGTGACTTTTCCAAGGCACAAGCACAGCTCAAATTACTCTCCTTGCTTTGGGAGGGTCAGGTGGTATCTCAAATGCTTCCAGCCCGTGCTGTGTGGGTTTGCTCTGAGCTCTCTGTCTCTGACAGGAGGAGGAAGACACTCAAAGAGCTAGCTCTCTGGCTGCTGGGAAGCAGTGTGCTTATCAACATGATTGGAGGTCCTGATGCAGTCCAGGTGTTAAAGGGCAAAGTGCTGTTGCTGCAGTCTGGAGATACCAACCTGGACACGGGGCAGGCTCCCTGACTGGGGATGTTGAGGAGGGTGGGTGGGCTGTGAGCTCCAGCAGTAGCTGCCCTGCTTCTGCTGCACTTGGGGGGGGTCCAGCTCTCTGCTGCTGCTGCTGCAGACAGGGCTCTATGCACCTTGTTCAGCTGGGTCACAGGCTTGTGCTGAACACGTCCCACCTCCCAGGGCTGGTGGGATGCTGGTGGGATGCTGGGCAGGATGCCCAGCTCCTTGTGGGGTGGGAGCAGCAGAGCCCTCCACAACTCATCCCTGTGCAGACAGGGACACCCTGGTGTGTAGGAAACCTTTGCTGGTGCCAAGGTCTCTGCTGTCAGCCCGAGTGCAGGGGCTGATGCTCTGGCTGGGAGGGGGTGTTGTTGCATTTGGGAGAAAACTAGAGAGGGGGTTACCTCTGGGGGAGCTGAAATCCCTGCTGCAAAGGGCTTTCACAGTCTGGAGGGCAGTGCAAGGACTTCAGTGCTGCTAACAGCTGGGAGTAGCACTGGGGTAGCAGGGAGTGTGCAGTAGGGCTGAGAGCAAGGGGAAAATGTGCTGCTGACATGAAAGCACGACCTGATTCCTTTGCTCTGTTTTTCCACCCTGTGCGTGTTCCTAAGGCGCCGCTCCTGAGCGAGTCCACATGCAGCACCAGAAGCAAGTCTGATCCTGAGGTTTTGCTTTCTCCCAGCACTTACATGTGTGTTGTCTCTCAACAGCCATCAAGGTGAGCTGCATTGGATTCTGTGGGGTGTCTAACAAGATCAATGACACAGCATGGACTGTGGAGGAGCAGTACTTTAACAGCACACTGTCTCTGGCAGACAAAGGTAAGGTCCACAAAGGCACCATCTGTGACTCTGAGATGGTCTACAGAAATGTATCACCAAGACTTTAGCATCTCCTCGATGTGAAATACACCTTCACAGGCTACCTTGGCCTGTGCACAGAGGATGGGAGCCAGTATTACAGATTACAAGAGCTTAGAAGAAGCTGTGCCGAGAGGAATCCTGAATGGCTGCAGAACTTGGCAGCCACCCTGCAAACACTGCTTGCGTGCCCTGGACCTGGATTGCCTGCAACAGGGCTGCCAGCAGCCACTTCTCTGCTGTTTTAAGGGCCTGTGGGTCCACCCTGCTCTACTTCTCATTTGTGCTGTCTGTGGTGCTCACAACATGCTGATCAAAGCTGATCCACAGAAGCCAGTTGGAGGCCAGGAGTAGTTTGCATCAAAAGGGATGTGGAAGTGTCACTTGTCCTCCAGGAGAAACGTTGAGAGCGTGGCAGGAACAGCCCAGGAGAGTTACCACCAACACCTCCTGCAAGCCCAGATGCCCAGAGATAGCAATGGGGTGGTATTATCCTGTGGGGTAAAGTGACACCAGCAGCCTCTGGGGAATCTGGGCTCGAATGAATGCTGCCTTTCTACTGTTAAATAGGTCAGCCTTACCACAAATAATTCATGCTGTGCCCTGGCTCCTGTTAAAGTTAAGAGATGCCAGTATTCACCTGCTGAAGCCACCTACAGTGGCTGTGGCAGTAACTGTAGCATGCCAAAAGCCCAGAGTAGCAGGAGCTCTGCTCTCTGGGGCTGTTTTCTCTCATGACAGGAAATGGGTAACACTGAGGTGGCAGTTTCTGCTCAGTCAGCGATTTTTCAAGCAGAGCTTTTAGCGTCGAGGGGAGACTGACCTCATCCTCACAGCAACTGGAGAGAGTGCAGCTTGCTCTCGGGTCCCAGGGAAGGGAGGCAGCTGGCTGGCTCCCCTCTTGGCTTGGCTCATAGCCCGGGGCTGCAGTTGGAGGTAAACTGCCTGGAAGGGCAATGAGAAACGTTCCTGCCTGGTTTTTGAATGCGGCGCCGAGCACAGCCCGAGACCCCAGCTGTGAACGTCAGGGTAGCAAAATCCTGGAGGCTTTATAAAGTGCTGCAGGCCATTGAGCTTAGATGGGCTGGGAGCTGGAGGCTGTAAATGACTGTGGTCTTCTGGAGAGGTTTAAACCTGTAACTGCACTGAAAAATGCACCTGCCAACTTTTGTTTCTAATATTTAATGATTTAAGGGAGAGCTGTGATACTGTGGTTCTGTCATGGTAAAGGCTGAGCAGTGGCAAAAGCCAATGAAGGAGGTAGGAGTGGGAAGAGGTGGGTGTGCTGTTTGTTGGTTTTGCAGCCCCTGGCAAGATTTTGAGAGCTGCTTTGGCAGTCAGTGCTTGTGAAGTTGCCCTTGGGAGCCATCCCCTTGACAACTAGGACCAGTGTAGACTGGGAAGGATGGCAGGAGCATGCATTGATGGCCACACGCTTTCATGGCTCTAAAATGTCCCCTTTGAAAGCCTGAATTCCCAAGATGCCCAAAATCTGGTATTCCCAGCTTTTAAACTCTTCATGGAAAGCTTTAGTCTTTTTGGCTCTTGATTTTCTGGGTCCCAGACCTTGTGTGTCACCCAGTGCCATGCTGCTATCTGTCAGCCTCAGGGACTGCGAGCTCTGCCAGCCTGAGACCTGAGCAGGTGCCCAGGGCCATGGTGGGAGCTCTGGGCTGCTCCCTGGAGCCTGCTGTGGAGCTGGCAGCTGTCTAGCTGCCTGCCTGGAGTGCCATGGGGACAAACAGGCCAGCTGAGGCCTTCCAGAGCTCCTGAAGCTCCAGAAGAGTGAGGCAAGAAGTGCTAGTGCATGGCTTATGGGAGGAGTAATGAATCGAGGGGAAAATCTGTCCTGTAGAACTGCCGGGTCCCACTCTTGACAGCTGAGATGTTCTGTGCTGTTCCTGTCCTGCCTTGCAAAGCTACAGTGCAATTGTGGGGAAAAGCCTGGTCCCAGTTCCCAGCAGTGAGTCTGGAGCGGCGTGCCAGGGACTTAGAGTGCTCTTCTGCCTTTTGTGTCAAAGTGGACAGAATGGCTGGGAGCTCCCAGCCTGTGGCATGCAGCAGCAAGGGCAGTGCTGGTGGGGCACTGGCTCTTTGTGTGGCTGGTGCAAGCTCAGGAGTCATTGTCCTGGACTTGCTCTGTTTGTCCTGTGTCCTTCTTCCCATGCTCTGAGAAGGCAGGGGAGCGAGTAATGGGATGTGGTGGGATGTGTGCCTTTGGACCCAAGTCCTCCAGCAGAGATGGCTTTGAAACTGTCCCTTGCAAGTGCTGCGCTGGCCTGTGCGGATACGGAAACAAAAGCCCTGGGGGCTGGCACGGCTCCAGCCTGCGGGAAGCGAGAGGAGTGTCTGCAGTTGCAGCCCTCGCCCTGACATTGATGCATGTCCGGGCTGGCAGAGCAGCAGGGAAGCTGGGCTGCTTCTCCATGGCTCTGCCCCTGCGCATGCCTGCCTGTCTGTCTGTCTGTCTGTCTGCCTCCTCCCAGGCGTCTTGGCACGGCACAGCCCTGCAGTGAGGCAGTGGCCGGGGTTTGCCTGGGGAGTCGTGCCATGGCCCCGTGGACACGAGCAGGGCAGAGCCTCGGTGTTGACTCAGCCAAGGTGTTTTTAGGGTCCCCGGGAATAGCTCTCGGCTGCACTCGCCTTTCCTCAGCAGAGCATGAAGGAGCTTTAGACAGATGGACTGTCCCTTGGTGCCTGCTCTGCTCAAAGCAGAGCTGTCCCTTTCCCTGTGACTCCGGCCAGGAGCGTCCAGCAGGGCCAGGCTGCTCTGGTGCCTGGCACAAAGGCAGTCTGAGGTGCAGCTGCCTCTTGGGAGATGCACCCAGTGCTCATGGATGCTCTTCGGGGTGCCTCCCTGCAGGTCTGACACCCAGCAGGGAGGGGAAACTGAGGCAGCTTGTGGTCCTGGCTCTTAGGATGTGGACCTTGTGTTGTGCCATTCCTGCTGATGGGTGTCAGGCAGCTGCCAGTGAAAAGCAGCAAGCACCATGAGCACAGGTCGCTGTGGCTTGGACACACACTGCAGTGGCAGATGGGACAGTCCTGCCACCTGTTTAAAAACACACAGAAACCCCCCGGGATGAACAAGTGCCTGTTCCTTCAGGTGAGGGCTGGCTGTGCCCACCCTTCCTGCTCGTGCCCACCCTTCCTGCTCATGCCCTGAAGAGCAAATAACAGAAGGGTGGGCAGGGACGCAGGAGGCCCTGGGTCAGGTGGAGGGGCTGCAAGAGCATCTTCCCCACAAAGGGGGATGTCACCTCCCAGCAGCACAAATGGAAAATGAATGGAGGAAGGGGAGGAATTTGCTGCTGCCTCGGAGAACTCCCCTGTCCCTGCATTCCCCCTCTGCTGTTACCTCTCCTTTTTGAACCTGTACATTAAAAAACAAAGCAAGGGGAGGCAGCATGGCCCTGCTGGCGGGGAGCTGGCAGCCAGGCTGTGCCCCGGGGCAGAGGGTGATGCCAGGCTCCCTGCTGGCACCTTCCCCAGCACTCTTGCAGAGGGCTCATCCAGCCCAATAGTGTCAGCTGGCATTGAGGGAGGATCCCAGGTGTCCCCAAGGCCACACAGCCAACATGTCACCCTCTTGCCTGTCCCTGGTGAAGGGCTCGTGCTGCAGCGGGGCTGCAGCAGGGCTGGCACCCGGGGATGGTGTGGGGAGGCAGGCTCAGCCTGAAAAACAACCTGCCTTGCTCTCTCCCTTCCCACATCCTGAGCAGTGACTTAAAAAAACTGCGAGCTGTGCTCTTTGGGGACACGTGGGGGGGAAGGGGAGAGGAGGTTCGCAAAGCTATCGAGGCTGGGATTGCTCCTTAAGCATCTAACAGAGACTCCAGCTTCTCCACCCACACACCTCGCACTGAAACAAAGTGAGGGGGCAGCTCGTCCTCTGTAGCATCAGCTGTCACTTGTGTTACACACAGGTTTGTTTTTTTAAGGGTGTACATTATATGAGAAAGGAGGCAGACCCTGAAATAGCCCTGATGCCTGCTTTGTAGCATAGGCACTTATTTAAGGCACTGGCCTTACCCTTCATTTCCCTCCTTGCCCCCCTCGAAGCAGCATCCAGGGTGTGGAGGGCTCAGCCTTGCTGCTGGAGCATTGGCAGGTTGGTGAGGGGTGCTTTTGCTGCAGAGACCCCTGCTCGTGTGTGTGCTGGCACGGTGCTTGTCCCCACTGGAGTGGGGCTGTGTCTGTGCTCTGGGAAAGGCTCTTGCTGTGGCCAGGCAGGAGCTGGAGGCAGCAAGTACCCAGGAGCTGCTGGGGCAGCTGGGGATTGCACAGGGTCTGTGCTGTGCCTGGACAATACACACAGGCCAGGGTTTAATGAACTCGGGCTCTTTAAAAAGCTGCTGGGAGGTGCTGAGCATTCCCAGGTTGGAAGCCCCGCCGGGGGAGGTCGCCCAGCCCTTGGGGGGGCTCTTGGGATGGAAGGCTCATTATTTGCCTCCTGGAGAAGAGGCCAGTTCAGGATTTGCTTTTCCCACTTGGCCTAGGTTTGTCTTGGACACTTGCTTCCTGGTGCTGGTTTTTCTTGGGTGTCCTTTTTGCAAAGAAATGCAACAGGGGCGGGAGGAACGTTGCAAGGGGGGTGTTGGGTTTCTCTAGTAGGTGTCACCAGAGAGGGAGACCAAGTACACAGTCACAGTGAGTATGAAATAGCACCCGCTGCTCTCAGACAGAGAGATGCTTCTCTTGATCCAATATAATGGAGCAATTCAGCTCCCAGAGGCCTCCCCCTCCTCTCCCCATCCCCTGCTGCAGCTCTGGCCTCAGTCAGCCCTAGTGGAGCAGGTCCATGGTGTGCCTGTACCCACACAGGGCCATGTCCTTTGGACACCCTGAATCTCCCACTGCACACACAGCTCTGTCCTGTGGGTGGGTAGTGACTTCAAAGGTGGACTTTTTGGTTTTCTTCATTCCTTTTAAATCCTACTTGTACCTGAGTTTAACCCGTGCGGGGAGCTGGCTGTAATTTCCAGCTGACCTTACTTTTGGCATCCTTTTAGTTAGCTAGAAGGCACTGCAGGGAATTCCTGGCTGCTCCACGTGCTTCCTTTGCTGGCAGATTTATTGCACAACGAGCTACAAAGGGGCAGCTGTGCATCACCTCTTCCCTGGGGCTGTTCTCTGCCAGCCTGGCACAACACCTTCACAGCCAGCAGTTGGCACAGGGTGACAGTCCTGTCTTCCAGCTGAATTCCAAGCTTAGTGACCTGAGTAAGCAGGCAGTGAGAGACTTAGGTCTCTTGTTCTGTGCTAAAGAACTGCTGTGTGAGCAGGAGGTGGGGAAGCAGTGGGCGATTCTCCTGGACAGCCTCTGGCCAGGTGAGAGCAGGAGGGTGTCTGTGGGCAGTAGTGAGCCCATAAGGATGTGCTGGTGCCAGCTTCTGGCCACACTGTGCTGCCAGGATCAGGAGCAGTAACTGCAGGTTCAGCCCAGGAAAACCACATGGAAGGAGCTGCAATTGCCTTGGGTCACAGCAGCTTCCTCAGCACTTCCCAATTTCTCGCCTCAATAGATCACTGTTAATCCTCAGAGTTTGTTTCCAGCATTGCCATACTGCCAGATCCTGCTAATTCACTGAAAATGTCACTGAAAGCTGCTGACAGATATTTGTAAGCAGTGGAGCCTTTACCCAGGCCTCAGAGCTGTGCTTTCTGGTGTGTGTTCTTCCCCTCCCTGTACCTCCCCTGTTACAGAAAGGTTTATCTCGGCAGCATGAACCACATCGGAGCGCTGGAGGTTGTTCCTGCTTTGTGTTTGTATGCATGCAAATCCAGCCTGAGAGAGCTGCTGCTTCCAGGGGGAGGTTGGAGCCTGGGACTGTGCTCCCTGGCTGCCATAAAGCAGCTCTGCTCACCAAGTGCTGCTTAGTAGCAGGAGAGCAGCTCTTGCTCAAGCAAAACTAAGCTGAGCTAAACACCGAGTCTTTCCTGGCAGGTGTGGCTTGTGCTCGCTGGCAGGTTGCTCTTCTGCCTGTGGATTGCTCCCTCTGAGGCACCTGTGCCTGCTGCAGGGATGGCAGAAGCAATTGTGTGTGTTTAGCCTCATTTGTTGCAGTTTGTAATCCCGTGTATTAGCTTAATCCACCAGAGGCTGAATTGGAGTCCTCATGCTAAAGCTGCAATGGCCCTGCATTGCCTGAAGTGCCCTGGCACAGGGAAAAGGCATGCTTGCCATCTGACATCTCTGGTACAGCCTCCTGTGAGCTAGAAGAGCTCTCACCTTCTTGCTTATGTCTAATATTCAGTTTTCTGGGCTTCAAAGGGGGATGAGGAGGGACAGGAGGGCAGGGGTGAGCAGGCTGTCAAGGCTGCAGGAACAGTGATGGTCCAGTGGCTGGGGACTGGTATCCTGTAGCACAGGGCAGAGGCAGGGCTGCCTGTTTCTCCACCCGAAAGTGGAAAATACAAACCTGCTGCTTTCCTGCTCTCTGCCTGGAGAGCCTCAGGAGAAAAGTGTATCAGCACTCTGGTATGGATCTATCTCAGCACCTTCAGAGGAGCTTGCTGTCCCAGGGAGCAGGAGAGCTGATTTCAGGCAGCAGGAAGACTGTATTGCTACAAGCAATGGCAGGGGGAGCAGCAGGCACCAGGGATCTTTCCGTACTACATGATTTGGCCAGCACAGTTAATGCATCTCTGGCTAAGTAGCCAGAGAGAAATTGCCATATGGCCCAGCCTGCTGTTCCTCTTCTAGAAGAAGCAGAAAATATTTACTCCAAAGGTGCAGCTTGTTCCTGCTCTAGCACCCATGTGTGCAGCAGGAGGGAGCAGAGCCACTGCTGTCTGCTTGGCAGGTACCAGCTGGGAGGCAGGGCAGGAGCCCCGTTTTGGGTGCTCCCCAGCTCCTGTGCCTGGGGTGCAGGGACACCTTCCAGGCTCCTGGTTGTGGCTATGGAGAGTGTACCAGAGAGGGCAGTGATAGGACAAGGGGTAATGGTTTTAAACTCAAAGAGGGGAAATTTAGGTTAGATATTAGGAAAAAATTCTTCACCATGAGGGTAGGAAGGCACTGGAATAGGTTGCCCAGGGAGGTTGTTGATGCCCCCTCCCTGGAGACGTTCAAGGCCAGGTTGGATGAGGCTTGTGCAGCCTGGTCTAGGGGGAGGCATCCCTGCTCATGGCAGGGAGGTTGGAACTTGATGATCTTTAAGGTCCCTTCCAACCTTCACCATTCTATGATTCTGTGACATAGCATCCTCCTCATTGAGGGGTGGAGGGAGCAATATGCAGAATATTCATCTTTTTCTCCCTAGTCCTGGCGTGGATGGAGCCTGGAGGGGCAGAGGTGTGTGCTTTGCCACAGCTGCCATCTTCTCAGGCCTCTGGGCTGCCTCTCCTGTCCCACCAGAACAAGAGATTTCCCTGGGGTGAGTTAGAATAAGGCTCAGCTGAGTGTGTTGTGTTTGTGTGTCAGTGACAAAGTTGTCTCCCAGCCCTCTTCTGGCTTCTCTTCCTTTGGCACTAACCTGGAGGCCCTGGGTTTGTCATGGGGGCGGTAGCCCTGTGGAGAGAAGGCTGTGACTGCCTGTGGCTTCCAGCTCTCCAGGGGTGGAGAGGCTGGGGGAGCCGACCTGGGAGGAGGTGTTTGGCAGATGTCCCTGTGGTGGCTCTGGTTCAGACGTGCAGCCCAGGCGGGTCTGGTCCCACTGGTACCCTAAGCCTGGCCTGTTTGCATGGGCCACTAACCAAGAAAGCTGTGGAACAGGGAAGCCCAGGCGGGACGCAGCAGGTAGGGCTCAGTGTCCTTGTTGGTGTGTGGTTGGTTCCTCTGAGCCCCAGCCCTGCCCTGCTCTCGTGCTGGGGCAGAGGCTGCCAGAGGACCTTTCCCAGCCCTGGGCTGGCTGCTGGCAGGGCAGGGTGTGGGCAGGCAGCTTCCCCTGCTTTGGAGGGATGATGGATGGCTTTGAAGGGCTGGTGACTTCCTCTGGCTGCTGGCTCCACCTGGGTAGAGACCGGGCAGCACCAGCCAGGGAAGCTGCTCAGGAAAGAGTCCAAACCCTTTCAGCACCTGAGCTGTGGCAGAGTGAGCTCGACTTGGATCATTTGTTTAGTGGTGTAAATACAGACGTGTGGTCACTTCTCCCCCCCACGGGTACGATGGTGTCCTGTTTTCCCATGTGGCTGGGAAGAGCAGCCATGTGCTGGTTTTCAGGGAGCGCAGGGAAACCTCACTCGATCAAAGCAGAGCTGATGGTGGGGAGTGTGTCCAGCAGCTGGGTGGGCTCAGGGGCATGGTCAGCTCCAGCCTTGCATGGGAAACCCGTTGATTTCTGTCCCTCCGCTGCACATCAGTGTGACAACAGATGTTGAATGTGGTGGGGCAGGGCTGCAGCCCTGAGGTCTCTTGTGTCGGGCTGGGCGGGGCTGCCCTCCCTGTCGCTGGGGATTCTTTGCAGGGAAGGTCACCCTCGGGAACCCGGCAGAGGACTCAGCATCATCCCTCTGGATCAAGGCATTTCCTTTCTGCACATGATGAGACCTCCCAGGTCTCCTCCACACCCTCTGGTTCAAGTGAACACCCCCTTTGCCCAGCGTGGAGTGAGTGGAGCAGCTGAGCCCTGAGCTGGAGGGTCCATCAGCTTCCAGACACATCCCTGCTGGATTCAGGGAAATCTCCAAGGTCACTCTCTGCTCGGCAGTGTGAGGCAGCTCTTCCGTGCTGTTAGTGTGTTGTTGCTGCTCCTGCTGTCTGGGTTTGTTTTTTTTTCTAGGCTGTCTAGGGCAGTGGCTCCTTCCCCTCCAGGAATTTTTAGGGAGGATGTTTCCAAAGGCTGTGTGGGGGTGGCCAATCTCTGTTGGCTTGGCTCCCATCGGGAGCAAAGGCTGCTGCAGGTACAGCCCCACAACAGAACCCTGCTAATCCAGCCGCCTCTGCTGCCTAATGACTTTCTCAAGGTATTTTTAGCTGCACGTAAACTTCAGGAAAAGCTTTTTTTGTAGCCGAGCACACTGTGGCCTTTGTTCAGGCTTCTGGGAATGGGGAGGTGACGGCGCAGCGCGGCGGCTGGTGCAGCCCTTTCCCTTCATGGGGGGTTTACGAGCACTGCAGCCTGCTGCAGGGGGCTGTCAGAGACCCCTCAGCCATGCTGAACTCCTGCTGACCTGCTCTGCTGCTGCACAGTCTGCAGGTTGCTCTGGCAAAGCTTCTGGTTCAGGAGCAACTCACAAAGGAGCTTTCAGAAAGGAGCTTTCAGAAAGGGCTGCTTCTCCCAGGGATCTACGTGTTGGGGTGTTGAGGAAACCTTCTAATCTCTGCCAGCTGCCAACAGCTGTCTCTGATGTAAAGTTAACTTGCAGGTGGACTTAGCACATTAAATGTCCTGGATCTTTACTGGAAGCTCTCAGGGCTGGAGGGACAGGGGCAGTGAGTGGTTTCCCATGGGCTTTGTGTCCCCATTGCTGTGTGGATGCTGGTGTCATACAGCAGATGCAGGCAGGCAGAGCAGCTCTGCATGGAGTGCACGATGCCATGTCTCTCCTGCCATGGTCCAGGGGTCTGTCCAAGGCATGTGCCTGAAGCTGCACCAGGGGAGGTTTAGGTTGGATATTAGGAAGCACTTCCTCATGGAGAGGGTGATCAGACATTGGAATGGACTGCCCAGGGAAGTGGTGGAGGCACCATCCCTGGAGGTGTCCAAGGAAGGGCTGGATGTGGCACTTAGTGCCATGGTCTGGCTGATGTGGTGGTGTTGGTCATAGGCTGGACTTGATGGTCTGAGACGTCTTTTGCAGCCTCAGTAATTTCTGCGATTCTGTGATCCCAGTATGACTGGGCCCAGCACTGATCCCTGGGAGACACCACTGGTAACCGGATGCCAACGGGATGTAGCCCCGTTCACCACCACCCTCTGGGCCTGGTCATCTAGATGGTTTTTAACTGAATGTGAAGTGTTCACAGGTTCACTTCCAGCCTGGCTTTCTGTTGCTGCATGTGAGCTGAGCAAGACCTAAGAGTCCTGGGAAGGCTGAGAAGTTTCAGGCTCTTAGCAGGAGACTTGAAATCACTGCCTGCGTGTTCATCTGGGGCTCTGGAGGTCAGACAGCTGGAAGGTCTCCAGGTCTTGATGGAAACTCAGTGGCCTCTATCCTCCAGGACTCCCAGCTCCCTTCAGCATTGCAGTAACCAGACTTGCTCCCTCTCCCTTTCGGGTGGAGCCAGGTCCCCTTACTGCATTGCAGAAGCTGCACAAGAGAGTTGATGTATTCTGGCTTATTGATTCACTTTCCAAAAGTAAGGATAATGGGTATAAGATCAACATTGACCAGTGCCCAGTAAAAGGCAAACCCTTGGAGCAGCAAAGAAGCACTGGGTTAGTTAGTCATTTGTACTAGCCAGGCTTTACCCCTTACCCAGGAAGCAAAGGCATCTGCTACATCTCAGGCTATTGCCTTTAACCCAGTGAAGCTCTCCAGGAACAGGAGAAGCTGTCCACGCCTCGGGGCCTGTCCCAGCTCTGCAGGGACTGGCAGCCAGGGCAGGGACTGGTTTTGTGCCTCCACCTGGTGACCAGACCCGGTGTTGCATTTTAGCCTACATAGCTGGGCTGTGTTCGGGGGGACGGGCAGGGAAATCGCCAGGGGAGTGTTCTGGGTGGGGTGATGGGAACGAGCTAAATCCTGCTCCTCTCCGTAAGGACAAAGGGTACCAACAGACATATCTCAGTTTTCTCCTGACTTGCCCTTGCAGCCAGATGCGATGCGACGCTTGTCCCGTCGTTCCTTGTGCCTGCCTGGGCACTGCAGGCAGGGTACATGCCATCTGGGGTGTCCCTCGGTCCCTGGGGGGTGGCTGAGCCAGCAGAGGGGCTTTTCATCACATGAAGGATACACCGAGTCAAACGCCACCTCCCCTGCTCCCACCTGGGTCGCAGTGCCAGCAGGGAGGGATTTACCCTTTGTTCTTCCCCACCTCCCCCTGTCACATAATCCCCTTAATCCCCCGAGGACTGGACTCTCTCACTGTCAGCTCTGTGGAGCCAGGAGTGCTAACGGGCAAGCTGCCTCCTCCTCCTCCTTGCCTCAACAAAAGAGCTGGCCAAATCCAGAGCCTCGGTACCTCCAGCAATGATCCTGCAAAGCAGAATTAACACAGCTTGATTTAACAGGTCTCCTCTTAGCACTGCCACCTTAAAAACAAAACCTCTCCTGTTTGCACGTATTTAACAAATAGGGATAAACCTCAGTGCTTTGCTTACTAGGGTCAGGGAGTCTAGAGTCTGTAGCTGCTGTTCAGCTGTGTGCTGTGTCTTGGCTCTGACCTACATCCTCAAGGCTGCTGTTGCAGAGTAGGACATGGTTGGAAAAAAACCCAACAGTGTTGAGGTTTTAATGTTGTGAAAATCTTTTCCTCAGCTCCTGTTGTCTAAGCAGCTGGGCTGAGGTGTTGCAGGTGCCTTCTTAGGACCAGGGCTGGATTGAGGCCTGGGAGATGGACTTCTGGTTCCAGCTCCTGAACACTGCGCAGTCTGAATGGGGCTTGGTGTGTGGGTAAGGCTATAGCCAGGCTGCCAAGGGAAGTTGTGGATGCCCCATCCCTGGAAGTGTTCAAGGGGGGTTGGAACTACGTGATCTTTAATGTCCCTTCCAACACAAACCATTCTCTGAGTCTTCAGCAGCTTGATGCCCACCAGACCTCCTTACCACCCTCTGTGCCTGTGCCTTCCCCCTGACTGGCTGTAGCTTACTTGAAGGAAGATAAACACACAGCATCCCTTCTCCATGCCCTGTGTCAGTAGTCCAGGGCTGACCACTTGCTATGGCAGTCCCTTAAACTCTGCCCCAAACCACCATATTTCCAGGGTATCTTAGTGTAGAACCAGTCATTGGGAATGGAGACATCGGCTGTCTCAAGGAAGGGTTGGTGGCAGCAGATGCTCCTGTTGACTCAAGCACCACTCGTTGGATCTGGAGTTGTCCAATGGGCTGTAGGCAGCTGAACATGTTGTGTGTTGTTCCCCAGGGGGTGGCTTCTCTCTCCAGAAGATCATGCTTTCCAGAAGATCACACCATTCCAAGGCCATGGCCTGTCCCACTTACCTTTTGCTCTTGTTCCCGCAGGGGTCCTGACAGCTGGAGAGCACAACTTTCCCTTCCAGTTCCTGCTGCCAGGTATGATGCAGATAAGTGGCTGAGGCCACTTCCATGTAAGCCTTGGCCTTTGCAGCCTCTTGAGCTGTGCTGAGCAGGGCTGGGCTGGTCGGCAGAGGCAGGCTGGCAATGTGGCCCGGAGACACTAAAGGGAGGGTGATGTCAGCCACAGAGAGCAGAGGAGCTTAGACAAGCAGGTACCTTCTGCCATGGTGCAGAGCTGGGTCTGAGCTGTTGCTGGTGCCTCTCCCAGCGTGGCCCTGCAGCTTTCTGGGTGTGTGCAGGGGTCCTGGCCTCCATCCTACTCACAGGGCTCTCAGAGGGAGGATCTCTGCTCTTGCTCCTCTGCTTGCACAGGATCCCTTCTGTAAGGAGGCTGCAGCAAGGTCACTGAGTGACCCAAGTGTCCAGCCTCAGGTCTTTTTTTGGGGGAATCCCAATGTGCTCTGTCTCTTGGGTACTTGCAGAGCTCCTCAGGTAAAGCAGAAAGCTGTTTAAAGGGACTGTGCTTCCAGTTTGGGAACACTTGGCCTGACTGAGCCTTATGATCCTTTTCTTTCTCTCGTGACTCCAGCCTCTGCTCCAACATCATTTGAAGGCCCTTTTGGCAAGGTCCTCCATCAGGTGAAAGCTGTGATAGACACACCTCGTTTCTCCAAGGACTACAAGTGCAACAAGATCTTCTATGTTCTCTGCCCTCTCAACTTGAATGATATCCCTGACATTGAGGTAAGAACAAAGAAGAGTATGGCTGGGAAGTGCCAAGGCTTCAGCACTTGTCCTGCGTGCTGTCTGGGGAATAACTGTGTGGCTGGACAGCTCTCTGACTGTGTGCCCTGACTGTGCAAGAGCAGGACAAGGACTCTTGGTCTGTCCTGCCTTGCCATCAGTCCCTTCTTGGAGTGATTTTTGACTCGTCTGCATGTTGCTTTGAAACACTGCGGTGAATTTTCAGCCCCCAGAGAGAGGTGTTGGCTGATAGCACCAGGTGCTGTCTTGGGTTTGGAGAACTTGCTTTGGAGGGAAGAGTGAACAATAGGACAGCAGAACTGGGGGGATAGACACTTGAGACCTGTTGTCTGTGTCAGTGTTGTCTTGCTGGTTCTTTTTGTCCTTAGACCAGGTAGTTCTGCTTGCTTGTGTTGAACCTCTGAGTGTTTTCTTGGAGTTTCTATGACTCTCTTGAGCCAACACCTCTGTCTTTCTGCTGTTCTGCAGCAGCCCAACACCATGTCAATCACCAAGAAGTTCAACTACAAGCTAGTGAAAAGTGGCAACATTATCCTGACCGCCACCTCTGATCTGAAGGGATACATCGTGGGACAAGCCATCCAGCTCCGCACGGACATAGAGAACAAATCGGGCCGGGACACTGGGGCTGTGGTGGCCAGCCTGCTCCAGGTGAGCATCCAAGAGGGTGATCCTTTGGCTTGTGCTGAAGGCCTCCCTGAAACTGGGGCAGTTCTCACCACTGTACATCTCTGCTGCATGGGGCTAGGGGGTGGCAGTGAGGAGTCCAGACCTTTGGCTACCTCTCCTTCTCCCTACCTTCCTGGGCCAAGAGGTAGTAGAATTCGTCTTGCCTGTACCAGCTCAGTCTGCCATACAGTGATGGGTATTTCTGCTCTGTAATATGCACGTTATGTTTGTGCTTATTTGACAAAGCAGCTGTGTGGTTTTGTGTCCTGACTTGCATTTATGGCAGACAGAAGACCATCTTTCTGCTAGCTGTGTTTTCTCCTGTCTGTACAGAAAGTGGCTTATAAATCCAAGCGCTGGATTTACGACCTGAGGACCATCGCGGAGGTGGAAGGCTCAGGAGTGAAAGCCTGGAAACATGCAGAATGGAGGGAGCAGATCCTCGTTCCAGCACTGCCCCAGTCCATTCTTCAGGGCTGTAGCCTCATACATATCGACTACTACATCCAAGTGAGTACATCCATGCTCCTGGGGAGCTCCAGTGGGCTGAGCTGCAGCTTCTGTGCTCCCTCCTGGGTTGAGCTCAGTGGCTGAACTCCATAGCTGCGTGGTGCAGGTGGCCCTCGCATCAGGTGAACCTTCCCAGTGCAATGCAGAATGAAGAGGATGCCACTGTTTTTCGTTCTCTTCCAGGTTTCCCTCAAGTCACCAGAGGTTTCAGTCACTCTCCCCATTTATATTGGAAACATTGCTGTGAACAGGGTGCCCCTGAGCCCCTCCCGCTCCATCCAGCACATACCATCTGCAGTGGTGCCCAGTGCCCCCCCGGAGGAAGAAGAGGCTGCCAGTGGTTATCACCCGATGGACAATGTCTCCATCCCCACCAAAAGCCATTCCCAGCAGCAGCCATTTAGCTACGCCCCTGGACTGAGCTTCCAGGAGATGAGGGTGGTGGACTCGGAGCAGACGGGCTCCCCAAACCATCCCACGCTCTGCCTGTCCACGGGAGCCACTGTCCCATACTATGCTGAGGGGAACGTGGTGCCCGTCCCCACAGCCAGCTCACTCATCCTGCCTCCAGAGTACAGCACGTGGGGATACCCCTATGGTGAGGCACTGGGGCAGGCTGCCCGGGGAGGTTGTGGAGGCACCATCCCTGGAGGGGTTTGAAAACTGTGTAGATGAGGCACTTCAGGGCATGCGCTGGTGGGCTTTTTTTTTTTTTATGGGAGGTGAGGGTTGATGGTTGGACACAGTGACCTGAGAGGCCTTTTCCAACTGTGACAATTCTGTGAGTGGCTGAGATCTGCATGGGCTGGCAGTGGGGTAGGAAACATCTACCACTTGAGTCCCTTTGCTAGTTGTGAGCTGCTGGGGACTGGTGTGAGAGGGGATCATGAGATCCCTCTGCCTGCTTTAGCCTCCGGAGGGGTCCCCTCTTACAGCTGTAAAAACTGGCTGTCTGTTCCCACATCTACACCCATGCCTACCCTGGGCTCCTTGTGAGAGGATCTCCCTGTTCTTAAAAGAGCTTTCAGCCTCCCACTGCTAGAAAAACTTCTTGGCTTGTGGTGAGGCTGGTGGGAGCAGAGCCAGGAAAATGATGTAACTGAAATCTTCTGTCTGACTTGGAGTGGGCCTGCAGCTGGTGTGAAGGCACGAGCTGTGGGGGTGGGAGCTGAGAGACTGTCCAGGGTGGAAAAGCTTGGGGAAGTCCCAGCGTGCTGGATTCCTGGAGCTGTGCTTGTCCCAGGCAGCTGGGGTGGCAGGGCCCAGCAGTGTCTGGTGGCACAGACAGCCCAGGAGCACAGTCTGTTAGTGCTGGAGTGACGAGTCACTGGCTGTGTCACTTCAGCCCTGGCCTGGGGCACAGGATGGTCTGGGGATGTTAGAGTACATGGGGATGCTTGTGAAAGAAGGGGAGGAACAGAGCAGGACTTTGAGGTGCTGATTTTAAGCCCTGTAAGCATCAGGACAGGGATGGGACTGGCTGGCTTAAATTCTGCTTGTGCATCACAGACCCCACGCGTTTCAGCGGGGCAGGTGGTGGGGTCCTGGAGAGGGAGGGAGCACCTGCACAACACGTGTACCTGGCAGCACTTTGCTTTACTCTGCGCTGGGTTACACAAGACTGGGGTGAAGGGAACCTCCCAAACACCCACCATAACCACTCCTATTCTTTCTTTGCCCCACAGAAGCACCTCCATCCTACGAGCAGAGCTGCAGCAGTGCCAACTCCAGCATCAGCAACGGCAACTAACCTCCCTGCTCCGAGTCCCGCTGGCGCTGCCCGCTCCGGCACCCGGCTCACCTGCCACTGCAAAGTCTGGTACAGCACAAGGCATCTTCTTATCTCTCCACCTGCTTGGTGGGGTAAATGGCACACCCCAGCCTGGGCTTTTTTAAGTCTCTTTCTAGGGAGGGGGAAGACCAAAAAGGGCAACCAGAGCTGCCCGCGTGTGTGTGCGGAGGAGAGGTCTGGGAAACAACCTCTCCTGCTGCTGCACCAAGTGCTGGAGAGCTGGTTTTGCCCCAGGGATGCCCCCTGCAGCAGCCTGTGTTTAAAGTACTGTAGTCAAAACTAACTGCTCTACTATCAAAGCACCTGCGATGCCTTATCTGAAATGCTCCTGACTTGGCATGTCTCCACTGTAGGTGAGGGCTGGGCTATGTGGACTTTCTCTTCTAATGTAGGGGCCATGTGCTCTCCAGAAATGGTTTTGGCAGCCCTTCCTCCTTGTCCTCATAAGTCCTCATGGTAGCTGAAATGGGAGGTTTCTTGGAGTAAGCAGGTTTGGAAGGTCAGGGACTCTTAAAAAGCCAAAAGCTCAAGCCCTTGTGTTGTGGGGTGAGTGACTGGCAGCCTTTGGTCCTCTGGCAGCACTGCACCACTGCCTGCCTGTGGGGAGAGGAGAGCAGGCTCTGGCAGTGGGGAGAGGAGAGCAGGCTCTGGCAGTGGGGAGCACACTGGGGCACTCGCTTATAGCCCAGGAGGTCCTGGTGGGCTGTGGAGGGAAAGCCTGCTGTGCCATGGGGTGCCCACCAGCCAGCTTCTGGCCTTTTCCAGCAAGGGAATCTTTTCAGAAGCCCCGTAGGAGACAATCCACCCTTGCTCACTGCTAGACCACAGCTCTAGTCAGTCTGCAAGTGGGGGCACCAGCTCCCCCGTGTCCCATCTCCCACCCCTGCAGGGTGCCCTCTCCATCCCAGCTGCCCCTGCCTTTGGCAGCCCAGAATTACATGACAATCATGTTGCAAAAGTCTGTCTGATGCTACCTCTGAGTCTGCCCAAGGAACCTGTCCCGTGTGGAGGCCCTTCCTTCTCTGGCATGACCCTCCTGGAGGCTGAGCCTGCTGTCTCTGTCCATGCTGCCAAGCCGGTGCATGAGGTGCCTGGCCTGGGGACTGTTCTCTGGTTTACCACTTGTCTCCTGAGCTGCCTCTCGAGCCACAGCAGGATGGAAAACAGAGTGAGTGGGAACACAAACTGTTAGGGCTCATTTGCAGCCTCTGCTGGACCTGGCAGGCGGGGGGAAAAAGCTGGTGGATGCAAACCAACATTTTTCTTTGGCGTTCCCCGCCCCCCGCCTCTTGTTTAGCTTTTTTAGTATTGACTGCCCGGGCTGAGGAAACAACAAACCAGATACTCAAGAGCCACAGGTATCCAGCCACGGCTGGAATTGTGGCCTGCAAACCTTTGGCACCTCTGAGGAGGGGTCTCTGCGCTGCCTCGTGCCGGGCAGGCAGTATCTAACAAACCTGTTAGGAGCACTGCAGCCTCTGCCTCCTCATCTCAGCCCCCTGCACACCCCTGGCAGGCCGCTGGGGACAAGCCCTGCTTTGCACTCTTTCTTTGCAAATGCTTTTTATTTTATTTTAATTATTTTTTTTAAGTGTTGAACTGCTTTAAGGGTAGTGTAGAGAAGGTGCCGTTCTGAGCAGTGCTGGCACAACATGCACCAATGTTGATAGAATGATTGTCATTGTCCCTGAATATATATATATATATATGAGATGAAGTTTTGTTTTTAATGATTGAATTCATAAATACAAATTTTAATGCTGTATTTAATAAATTATTCTAAGAGAAATGCTGTGCTTATTCATCCATTTCCGATGCTTATCCATGTGCCTGTTCATGCCAAATCCAGGACTGCATCTTGCTGATTCCTTACAAAATGAAGCAAGTTTTTTTGCTCTCCCCAGGAAGGATGGTGCCTTCTGCCAAGGCAGCTCAACTGACCACAGTGCTGGGCTTGTAGTTCCAGATGGTTGGAGGGAGTTTGGCACCACGTGGGCTGGGCTCTGGAGAGAGCAGCCACTGCACTGCTGCTTCCCCAGCCCCGTGACCCAAAGCTAGGGCTTGTCCCAGTGGCCCATGGCTCCTGGGCAATGCTCTCTGCTGGAGAGGTGGGCTGGTGGGGAGGACAGGGAGAGTGAACTCTCCCTTCAGGAGGATGGAGATGGACCAGCCAAGGTCTGTCTGAAAGGGCTGGAGACCACCAGCCCATGCCCTCTCCTAAGGAGCCATTTGGAATTAAAATGGAAGAAGGCCATGGTTTGGTGATACCATGTCCAAAGCATGCAGGTGTTGCCTAAATTCCATCATGGCAAGTGGCCTGAGCTGAAATCTGTGGCTCGGAATCCTTCACCCTCTGCTCAACTTAAGCTTCTGCCCAGCTTTTATTATTTAAGACTCTCTCCTTGGCCTGGTGTCTGTGCCTGCCACGAAAAGCATTTTGATACACAGGGTCAGAGGCAGGTGCCTGATCATTTGGAATGGTGTGGCTCTTCCCCAGTGCTCTTCCCCTCAGTGAGCTGAACTCGTGTTGCCTGGCTCAGCCTGTAGCTCCTGTGGCCTTCCTTGCTCTCAGCAATATGTATCCCTCCTTTCAGGCCTCAAGTCAAATCTTCCACACCTCTGGAAAAATCCCTATGAGCTGTTGGTGCTTCTGGATGTGCTGGGTTGGGCTCCTGACCCAGCTGGGGACTGGAAGAGGCAGCCAGGGCTGGGACTGGGTTCCTGTTTCCTTGTTCTCCATCCCTGAAGCTGAGCTGCTGGTAGCACATCCAGCCTGTGTTTGTTGGCTGGAAAACCTGAATGCTCTTTGTTTACTGTGGCCAGAGCCACTGGGCTTCCCTTCTAGACCCCCAGCCAGGGTCTGTCTTCTTTGTTTAACCTTGCCAGTTGGGAATGAATGCAGCATTCATGGTGGAGGCTGTGGAGAGGAGAGGCTGGCTGTGTCCCACACAGCTCCTGTGCTGTGCCCTGTGTCTCTGTGGTGCTCCCGTGCACCTGCTCTCCCAAGTGATATTTGCTACAAACTGGTCCTTCACAATTTCATGCTGTGCATGGAGTCCCCTTTGCAAAGCAAGAAGCAAGTGGGCACACTCTCCTTCCCTGGTGAGGAGTGTCCATCTCTGCTGGCTGCCGTGGAGGGAGCAGGAAGGACCAGGAGCTGGTGGTCCTCGTTCTTTCAGATGCTAGGGCTGGGCACGCACAGCTCCTGCAGAGAGAGGCCTCTCTCAGACCTGCTAGGTGGCTCTGGCCAGGATGCAGCAGGGTTTCACCCTAAGTTTGTCCCTCAACAGCCTTGCAAGCAGCAGAAATACCTGTGTATTGTCACTGTGATTGTCAACGTCCCTGCCCAGCCTTGCCCGTCCCCCAGCACGGGGCAGGGATTCAAAGCCTGACACGAAGAGCCTGGTTTGTGTTTCATGGACCCCTTTGGGACAGTCCAGGACTGCAGGATGGAGGAGCTGGTCCAGCCCTTCTTAAACCCACCTGCAGTTGTGGCCCCAGGGCTCTGTGGCACCAAGGTCCTCGGGGTACACAATGATGGGGCAAACCCCCATGTTTGGGTGTGTGTTCCCCTCTGGAGAGGGTCAGTGGACAATCCTCTGTCCTCTGCCTTGCTGCTGTCTTCTCCACAGCTTCTCCAGCTTCAACCTCTTATAAGTCCTGGGGAGCTCCTCTAGGCCCTTAGTCATCCCCCTCTCCTGTTTCTGGACTCTGGAATAAAGAGGAAAAAAGCCCTTTTTTTTTTTTTTTTTTTTTTTTTTCCAAAAACAGCTCTGAGTAAAAAACTTCAGCACACAGGAATTAATTCAAATTCCTGGCTCAATGTTTTTAAGCAATTGTTTTTTTTGGTTTTGTTTTAAATGGGGAGGGGAAGTGGTGGGCTGCAAGTGAAGCTTGTGAGCTAATTGTTTCCAAACTCAGCATTCAATGGAAAATACCAAAAATATCTGTCCTTTTTTTTTTTTTTTCCCCCTGCTGCTGCTTTTCTGCCCTTCACAGCTTTGTTCTTGCCCCACTCTCCACATGTGCTGCCTCCATACTTTTGGCTTTTTCTTTGTTGCTTGTGTCCTGCTAAACTCTGCTTTGGCACCTGCCATCCCACTGCCTGCAGGAAAGGGGGGACAGGGACACCAAGGCTCTTATTGCTCTTTTTTAGCTTTCCACTGGACTTTCAGTAGTTTTGTAAAAGTAAACGTTTTCTGCTACAAAGTTTTCCCATTGAGCCAGTACAAGAGAGGGGATAAAAGGGTGTTCTGGGGTCTGTTTGGTTTTTATTCTGTATTTTAAACTATTTCTAACTATCTGCAACAGGAATGTCCCATCCCTCCTCCCCAAGAGAGACTGGGGGGGTAAAACCTTCAAAATGTGTGCCCTTTCTTGTACCAATACTTGTGGCTGTAATTCTTTATTCCTGTGCTTCTCTTTACAGATTTTGGGGTTTTATACAATATTTGTGATGGCTCTGTACAACCTGAGACTTCTGAGCAATTTATTACTGGGTTTTAAAATGTAAACTAGCAGTTTTACATGTTTACCATGGCTTCTGGGGAGTATTTTTGTCCTGGGTTTTAAACCACCAAATGTAAAGAACTGAGAAATGTAAATAAAGATGATTTTTTTTAAGACCATGGGTGCTTTTGCTGGGGGTAGATGTGTGATGAGTGCCATCCGAATGCTGAGATGTGCTGAGAGGGCCTGGCCTGGCACAGGTGGTCAGAAGTGTCTGCTGGCTTTCAGAGGAGGCATCTAGAGCTGAAGCTCAAAAGCCAATTCCCAGCCAATACTACAGCAGAGCTGCTTCTCCTCCAGCTTCGTGGGGGAACCCTTGGGATGGGCAGACACTGGTGGGGAGACTTAAACCGTCCATTGCTCCTGTGATGGAGAAAGGACCAGCTGGCAGGAGCGGGGCTACCAGCCGGAGAAAGCACTGGGGCGGGTGGGTTGTTCTCTTCCTGCTGGCAGGAATCCCGGGATGAGGAGGAGGTCGGTTCCTGCTCGCCCGGCTCGGTGCAGGAGAGGGCGATGTCCGCCTGGCTGGAGGCCGGCGCTGGAACCGCCATGGCCGAGATGTTTGCTGCTCCACACTGGGACTGAGCCCTGCCCCTGCTCCGCGGCTCCTCTCTTCGGGACAATGGGGAGTTTGTTGTAAAACGGATCTTGTCCTCACCCTGCTTGTGTTAATTAGGACATGAGGCTAAGCTGGGGAAGCTGCAAGGTTCAAGGTGGGACAAGAGCCGTGGTGACCTGGCTCTCTGCATTCCTGGTTATTTCTGCTCCTTGGGGGAGCCTCTTCCCTTCCTGACCGCCTAGGGAGGTTTGTCCCAGCGACTGCAGCATCCTTGGCTCCAGCTGAGAAAGACGAAGCCCCAACAAACACAAGGGGAGAAGTTCCAGCAGACCCCTGGCCCGGTCGGCCATCCTGTCCCAGGGCCCCCGTGGGTGCTGGGACCTGGGTGTGTGGTGGTTTGTAGGAGCAGGGATGAAGGTGGGCAATTCCCTCCCTCCCGTGTCAAGCCAAGCACCCCCAAAGCAGGATGGCAGTGATGTCCCAGACTGATGCTCGCCCTCCCTGAAGCCCAGGCTTTCCAGTCGTACTGTTTGGACGTGCTGATGGTTTTTCTCTGTGTGGGGAATGGCCACCCCATCCTGGGGAGAGACAAGGGGGAAGGAAGGACACCCGCCCCTGTCACCCCCTCTCCTCAGCCGGCTCAGCTCCTGCTGCCTGAGCCAGGGAGTGACGGAACCCTTGGGACCCACCGCAGGATGCACCGCAAGGCTCGGGGGACGGATTTTGCCTTGGCCCTGACAGCTGCCAGCGCATGAGGCGATTGGCTGGGAGGTGTTAATTAATTAGCTGCTGCTAATATTGGGGCAGGGGCTGTGCAGGCTAGGCCGGCTCTCTCCCGGCGCTCCCACCGGCGGCTCTCCCGTCAGGCCCGGGGACTCTTATTTTGACCGCGGCGCGGCCGGGCGGGGGCAGCCGCAGCCGGGCCGCGCTTGGGGCCGGGCGGGGGCCGCGCCGCCTTGGTGGGGCCTGGGAGGCCGCGGGGAACCGGGAAGGCCGCGGTGTTCCCGGCCCTTTCCTTCCCCGTCCCCGGGCCGGCGGCGGCGCCCGCGTCCCAGCCCCGGGGAGCGCGGCCGCCGCGTTCGGCCTGTCGCTGTGCTCTGGGGCCTCGCCTGAGGGCTTGCGGGGTCTCTCAGCCCCCCGGGAAAGCCCCGCGCCCGGCAGCGGCGGTTGGCTGGGCCCCGGGCTGGGCTCAGGGGTGTCAGCACGGCGGGGGGCCGGGGCTCCACGGACGAGTCACCGGCGTGTGTCCCGGTGTGGGTGGGTCCTCTGGCAGTAACCGAGGCCAGTTGTCAAAAAACGGAGTGACCCGGGTTTGTGCTGCGCCCTCCTCTGCCCCAACATCCCAGACCCTCCCGGGTTCACTAAATCCATCCTGTGTTGCAGCGATGGGCACCTGGGTGCTAACAAAGCTGTGCCGGGCGAGGAGCAGCACCCATGCTGCAGAAGGGTAGGGAGGAGCAGAGGGATAACCCTGCATGAGACTCTGGCACCAGAGAAAGGGTTCTGGAGAAGGTCTCCAGCAGCAGACGGGCCAGGGCCCCTCATGGCTGCTGCTTACACGACTTGGATCAAGACAGGGCGAGAGTCTGGCTGCAAAGCAAACGAAATGTTGGAGCAGGGCTGCAGGAAATCAGCCCGTGGACCAAGGGAGGGAACAATGTTCCTCAGGAGAGCTGATAATAAGTGTGTAAATTGACGTCAGGCAGCTCGAAGGCTCCTGTTTGCCTCCACAAAACAATAACTCCCCTGCCTGGGGCGGCAGATGCAGCAGCATCTACCTGTGGTGGGATTTCCCTGGGTGGCACCTGAAGCCCAAGGTGCCCTTGGAGGTGTTTATCTCCCCCCTTGTGGTATCTTCTGCTTTACTGGAGAGTTGTAAAAGAGCTAATTGTTTTGCGATCATGGATTTATGGGCCTGGGCATTAGGAGGGGCCCTGTAGGACTGGGGAGAGTGAAAGCAGCTGCTGTGGGTGCTCGGGGTGTGGGGAATGGAGGAAGCGGCTGGGAATGACCCCTCTGGGATCCTCTGGGGCAGGACTGGTGTGAGCTGCTCCTTCTTCCCCAGCCCCTCCACCCTCCATCCCTGTTTGTAGCTACGACAATTGCCTGATGCCTTGCACACACTGGGCTGAGAATGACACAGAAGTGGGAAAAGCTACAAAATAAGGTAATTTTCATAGGGTAAGTTTTTTGGCAGGAGGATGAAAGGACTTTATGACTTTTTCTGGGATCTTGTGCAGATTTTGTTGAGGTGTTTGGGCAAGTGCTGCCACTGGACACAATCACGTTGGGGCACTCCTGAAAGTTTGGGAAACTCATTATCTACTCAATTAGGAAGGGCTGGTGCTGTTCCCCTTGCACTGCACAGCACCGAATACGTGCTGGGATAAAACACATGGTGTGAGGGGCCAAAGGTGTGTTCTTGGGGGCTCTTGGTACCAAGAGTCCGTAGTTTGGCGTGTGTGGGTGAGGCCGTACGTGGGGAGCGAGGGGACTGTCCCCGAATCACCGCATCCTCGTCCCACCCCCCTCCAAACCCTGTTCCAGCTGTACGGCGGCCTCATGATGGGCGTCGCCATGCTGCCGTACGGCCGCAGGAGCCCTGTGGGGGCCGCCATGCTGCCAGGCGCATGCGCGCTGGCCGGCGGAGCGTCTCCATTGAGAAGAATGAGGGGAAAGGGGCGGAGCCAAGGCGTGAGGAGCCGCCGAGGGGGCGGGGCTACGCTCCGGGGCTCCGGCCATGGCCACAGTGGATGCCGAGGTGAGTGAGAGCGGCGGCGTCCATCTGCCCGGGCGGGGGGACGGAAGATGGGGGAGCGTGGAGTGGTATCGCCCAGGGCCAGGCGGGTTCTGTCGGAGGCCGGGAGGGGGACCGTGCCCCCGCCGCCCCATGGTTCAGTCCAACTCCTCTGAGGGGAAGAATGTGGGAGCTGCTGCCATTGTGTGTATGGGGGCCCGGGACTCTGTATAAGTTACACCCCTCCACCGTGAGTCAGTGGTATGGGCCATACAGGTTCCGGGGTTCCCCCCCAATGGGAGCCAGTGCGTGAGGCGGAGGCGGGGGGGGAAGCGATGAGGGCATCATCCATGTTCCGGGGCTCCCTCCATGCGGCGGGGCGGCGCTGGCTCGTCTCCATCCAGGGTCCGGGGCCTGCCAGGCTGGCCTGTTACAAGAGCCATGCAGGGTCCCGGGCAGCGGGCACGCTCCCGTGAGGGGGGGCAGGTATGAGCCATCCAGGGTCCTGGGCCCTGGCGGTGGCGGCGGGGCGGCCCCGGCCCGGCCCCCAACCCGCCCCCGGCTTCCAGGCCCCGGCGGCGGGAGGAGCTGCCGGCTCGGAGCCTTATGGGCCCGAGCTTCCCTCAGGAACCATCCCTCCAGCCGCGGCGCCCGGCTTTCTGGGGAAAAAAAGGGGCCGAGACGGGACGCGGGAGGGCTGCGGGGTTGTCTCTGAGGAGGAAAATCCAAAGTTTTTCCTCAGAAAACTCCCCGAGTTCCCTCAGAGGCCGAGCGGGCCCCCGCGGCAGCAGCTCGGTTCCCCTTTGGCTTTGAAGTAGGCCCAGAAACCGGCCTGTGGGTATACGTTAAGCGGAAAAATCGCCTTGGTTGGAGAACCGAGGTGTTGGGGGGCGAGGGGGAAAGGCTGGGGTATGCTCTGTGTGCAGCTTCTCCAGCCAGCCTGGGCTGTGGAGCTGCCAGCCTTCCCAGAGGCTGCAGTCTCGCTGCCGGTAGAGTGGTTTGAAATGCATTGAGTACACAAGGTTTGAGGAAATACCGGAATCGCATCCCCAAAGAACATGGAAGTTTGGCACGTAGTGACAATTAGCTGTAATTAGTCAGGTCTGTAAGTGTCCCCAGAGAGTACAACACACAGCTCAACTACCCTGTGAAGTTATGCAAGTGACACACGAGCTGACAGACCTGTTGCACTTAGGGTGTTTGTGCCAGGCTGGAACTTTTTCCCTGGTTTTCTTAGAGTATATAAACTCTTTATCAGTGCTCGCCCTCAGGCATGCTGGTAGCTGAGCCTCCACATGCACAGAGAAAGCAAGGAGAAGATACTACAGGTGTATGTTCATATACAAACTAAATAAGAGCTGGAGATGAGTAGATGCTCCATAGCTGTAGTGGATCCAATGCAGTCGTGGATCAGCATCTCCCACCGTCCAGGTGTGACAGGCTGTGCTGCAGCCTTTCCCAGCTCTACCTCTGAATTCCATCTTCAGAGGGTCATGCTGTGGCAGGGAACTTCTGCCCTCTCTGTGTGGGATGAAGTTTGTACCGTGACCATGCACACAGCAACAATTCTCTGTAAAGACAGCTTGAATTTATTATTCATTATTATTTATTATTCAGAAAATCTTTTCCCATCATCTTTGGTGGGAGTTTTGTCCAAGGCTTTCCTGATGCTTTCTGTTCCATCACAACTGCATCTCAAGGCCTGATCCTGGTGCCCTTCCCTTGTGCTTTTGAAGGGGATCAGGTGTTCATCTTGCCCCGTGATAGAAGGAATCAGCCCTCAGGTGCTTCTGTGACTCCGTGGTGCACTTTTACCTTCGGCTGCCTGACTGTGATTGCTTTCAGGAGGATGGCTTGGCTGTAACCAGGGCAGGAGTTGGCCTGTAACCCATCAGCTCTCAATGCACAGGTCAGTCTTAACACTACAGATACACACCTTTTATTTTGGGAAGCGTCTCCCAGGAATCCTGGCTGGGTCTGCTCTGTATGCAGAGCGTTAAGGAGCATTGCTCTTAGGATCAGGCTTCATATCCACAGATGTTGCTGTGGATTACAGGCAGGGAACGGGGACTAATTTGGAGTTTAATTCCTCCTCTCTCCCATGAACTCAGTTAAATCTGAGGCCAGATCTGCCTGTGCCAGATCTGAGGTCAGAGGGAGGAAGTTGGTATAAATCAGGCTGGAATTTAGAGAGCAGACATGGTGCTCTTTGCTTCCCCAGTGCTTGTGGGGTAGAGCGAGGACTAGCACCCACAGCTGTGGTGCTCTGCCCTGTGCAAGACTGAGCAGAAACAAGGGAGTATTTCACTTGGTCAGGAAAGGTGCAGAGGTGTCTTCCTGGGAGGAGATATTTGTTCCAAGCAAAGAGCTGGGTGGGAGTGGGTGGGTTGGAGGAATGCTGTTTGTGTGTCTCTGAGGAGTGTCCAAAGTTGTTGGCAATCATTTCACTCAAAAGTTTCTAGTACAGAGCAGCTCCTTGCCAAATCTTAGTGTTGATGAGCGAGGGACGATCTTTAGCACAAAGTTTTGGAAGTTACTCCATGTTTATCCTCTGCTGCCTTGCTCAGAGGCTGCCCTGAGTAAACTCTGTGGTTTGGGAAGCAGTTGAGCTGCCAGGTAAGTTGCTGTGCTGCAGTCCTTGGTTGCATTAAACCATGTGGCTGCAGAGCAGACTGGTGTTGCTGCTCCTCTTCTGTAGCAGGTTTCTTGTATCCAGGCCATTTTGGTGTTTTTACTTATTTTAGACCTACTGTGAATGCAGTGCTGGAGATTAAAGTTAAGGAATTGAGTTTGTCTCAGCCAGCTTTATGATAGTATGGGTTCATGGAATTTGATGCTGCTGCTCCTGTTTGCATCAGTTTAGTGAAGAGAATCAGCTGAACTTGTGTTTGTGTGTTTTGTAAAACGAGGGTTTGGTGGGAGCCTGAAGAGGGAGGTTTCAAGCCACGATGTTTTTCCTGAGGCTCGTGCCAAACTCAGGAAGGCTGGTGCCTGCACACGGAGCAGGAACTGGGGGGTGTGTGGCTTTGAATGAAGTGGTTCTCCTCAGAAGTCACTGCATTTTTCATCATTTTCCCTCCTCCTATCTGTTCTGATCTGTAACATCTTTTTTTTTCTGGAGATGCAGCTTTGATCTTTAAAGTGAAGAGATGGCGTGCAAGCCACAGAGAGGACAGATTTCCTCCCTGCTCAGCACCCTCATCTGAGGCCAGCTCTCTTAGCTCAGCACCCAGTAGCTTCCCAGGTTTTCCAGGCAAGGACCTGACAGGCCGAGCTGCTCTGCAGGGCAGGCTGGTGGTGCTCAGGCTGGGCCCTGGCTTTGATCCCTGCTCTCATCCCCTCAGCCAGCTGGGGCTCCAGAGCCAGCCCCTCTGCCTGCTCGATGAGCTCCCCACCAGATGAGGGGGCAACGCTCACCCCTGTCAAAGCTCGTCCTGCTCACGGGTCCCTGGCTGGAGGGACATGGCTGTAATAGGCACTGAGTGCAGGAGGGATAATAGGGAAAGCCAGCACCTAGTGAGCTGTGCCTTTCAGCAGTCAGCATGCTGATGATTTCTTCAGTTTCCCACTCTCTGTGTTGCAGGTGACATGAAATCCAGGGCTTCTTTCAGGCCCACCCTGCCCTTCCTCCTCTCTCATTTAATATAGATCATTCTATGATTCTGTATTAATGTATTGTGAGTGAGGAGAGGGCTTTGCTTTCCCAGGGCTGTTGCTTTTAATCCGGAGCCTGTTTGAGTAAACTGCATCAGGAAAACTCTGTGCATCCTAAACCTGCTCATCTTCCCACCTTGGTGAGCTCTCTGGAAGCCCACGTGTTGCTGGCTGATCTCCTTAGTGCAGTGATGTGTGTTGTTACTTCCTCGATGTGAACACAGGAAAAAGATGTTTCCAGTTGCTGTGTTAGCTGGGGTACCAGCCTTAACATACTTTGCAACATTTTAGCTGTGGTTTTGTACGAAGAAAGGAGGTTTTTTCCCCTCTGATACTCAACACCTTGTAAGGAGAGTTTATAACTTTGTCAGGTGCTTTGCACAAGGGTTAGTTTGTTAACGTGTTTCAGTTACACACTGCCCTGTCCATGGCAAAACGATACCCTGTCTCAAACGGGTGTTAACCTAACAGGAATTCTCACCTGTGAGCAAAGGCTGTTTGGGAGCTCAGCCTTTTCTTCCATGTAGAAAAACTTTAATAACAGGATGAGCAAATAGGACTTCTGAAGTTTTAAGGAAGCCTTGAAAGTGCATTTCAGTGGTGTTAAGGTGACGTGGCTGAGCCAACCTGACTGAAGAAAGCATCTGAAGAACATTTTATCAGTCAAGGCAGAATCAAAGGCCTGGTTTATACTTTAAAAAACTCTTAATTACGCTGGCTGGAGAGGATGATTTTTTTCCTTGCTGAAATAGTCATACTAATGAAAATTCTTGCTGTAGCTGTATTAGTTTAGAGGTGATTTTAAATCAGGGTAGCTTATTTTTTGCTTTCCAAAGCAGAGGCTTGGTCTACATTTGGGAAGTTTTGCCAACTTAGTTATCTGTCTGCGACTGCAAAGAAATTGCTCTCTCTTCCACCACAGCTGTGTCAGCAGAACTCCTGGTAGAGATGCAATTACCAGCAAAAAAAACCCAACAAGAAAAACAAACAAACAGCTCTTCTGTGGAGGGAACTGTGCTGGAGGGGCACTCACCTTGCAGACAGCTGTGCCAGCTGACAGAGGCATTGCCATCCCTCAGCAGCTCATTGCCACTAGCAGGGAGTGCAGGGGTATCCCACTTCCCAGTGTGCATGAGAGCAGCTGATACTGGAATGATGAGGGACTGATCTGAAATGCTGGTCTGGGGCCTTGCTCTTTATCAGCTTGCCTGGCATTTTGTGATCTGTCTCCCCCCTTCCTGAAGCTGGGGCAGTGCTACCTATGGGGCCTGTCTGCTGCAAAAGTGGGACCGTGGAGGGGATGACAGCAGGCTGTATTCCTGATTTTTCCCTAGCAAAGTACTTGAACCACAGGTGGTGCTTGTGGTTTGCATCTTTGTGTCCTGGAAGAGGAAGAGGTGAAAGGGGGTTAGTGCTAGGGTAAGAGGTTTTACAGCAAGAGGTGCTGCTACCTCCTGCTCTGCCACCTGTTGTGGAAGAAGGACTTGCAGGGACAGATCCTGCTCCTTTCTTTCACATTTCTCTCAACTCTGATGACTGTTCTCTGTTCTGGGGGAGTGTTTAGTGCAGAACTGTGAGAAGTTCAAGGGATCTGCTCGAGTGCTTCAAGACAAGTTTTGCTAGAGATTTCCCCTCTCCTTGATTGTGGTGAAAGCCAAAGGTGGCCACTGAAAGGCTCCCCTAGCTGTCTGTGTCTCAGGTGGAGCAGGGAGTAGTCGTGTGAGCCCTCAGCATGTGGGCAGGCACATCCTGGTGATGGCCAGTGACTGGTTGAAGTGGGAAAGTAAATCCAACAGGGAGTGGAAGAGTTTGCTGTAACCTGCTGGCTTTGTGTGGCTGCCAAGCTCAGTGAAACGGGTAAAAACACAGGATAAACTGCACCTATAAAAAGTGCTTGGTGCTGGTATCACTGCCTCTAAAATAGAAAGGCTTTCCTGCTTTTAATTGAGAATTTCTAGAATAGGCAGAGTATCAAGGACATCCAATGTATTCCCTCTCCAAGTAGGGAATGTTCTTCCAAGAGGATTCCTGTTTCCTCACTGCCCAGCCTGATCCCCACCATTGTCTGGCTATCTGCCTCCGTACCAGCTCCTTCTGCCTGAGATTCCATGTCAGATAGTTTGGCTCCACAGAGGAGCCTGACGTAAATGGCAGGCAGCTGCTGAGCAAGGTGAGCCCACAGGGGTGTGGGGCTGAGCTCCTGTGTGCACCAGGGACTGGCTTGGGGGTGGGCTTTTAAATATTAAATCCATCCTTTTCACTGTTGTAGCTCCTTCTCCAGGGAGAGCTCTCGGAGGCAGTGGTGAGCAGTGTCAGTTTAGGACAGGGAGACGGTGAGTGGGATGGACTGGTAGAGCAGAAAATTCAGGTCCACTTGTGTTTGCATAGGGCTGATCATCCTGCAGGGACAGCACACAGGAGAGGGAGGAAATGTGCAGGTGGTGCAGCTGGGGAGGAAGGAAATACGGAGCAAGATAACTGGGCTGACATGGATAAACTCAGAATGAAGCCAGGTAAGTGACTTAGCCCATTCGTTACAGGGAAATGTAAAATTATGCAAACGGGGATAAAAATAATCAAACTTATTGCAGCTTCTTGGGTCAGCCAAGCCTGCACGTGACCCAGGAGATGGCTGTGAGGCTGCTGTGGCTACAGCAGTCTAACCACCAGAACTGGGGAGCTGAGCAAATTGAGGTGAGTGGAGATCGTAGCGGTGCCCCAAGACTACACGGCAGGCCCATCACCTGGGATTTGTGGTGAAGGATTTGAGCCAAGGCCAGGAGGCTTGTGATGCTGCAGAAAAACGTGACTGCTTCTGCTTGTCTCATTGCTAAAGAGGACATGGTGTTTATTCCTTCTGGGAATGGAGGGTAGCCAGGGTGGATCTGACAGCACGAGCCATCCGTGGAGCTGAAGGGAACAGAGAGCAAAGCACAGGCACCTCGGTGGAGAGAGAACTGCAGTCCAGGTGTCTGAGCTGAAACGTGCTCTGCTTTGGCCTGGGTTTGGTTAAGAGGAAAAGTCTGTGCATTGTTCAGAGTTCTGGAGTCTGTTCAGAGTGCTACTTCAGATTTTTAATTAATTTTAGAATTCAGGTGTAGGTGTGGACAGATGTATTTTGGCAGGTTAACTGGCAAAAGGGAATCCTGGTCTCTCCAGGACTGTTGGCCATGACCTGCTCATGCATTTGAATACAGCTCTGAGTGCTATGGAATAAGTTTCTTTTTTTTCCTCCCTCTTTTCCTTTTTAATCATGAGCCTCTGGATTCCTGAGAATCTCAGCCACCTTCTTCCTCTCCAGTCACATATTTCTAGTCCTCGCACTTTCAGAGGAAGTTTTAATGGGCAATTTCTCCCAAAGGCTCAAAGCCAGAAGGCAAATTACCCAAATGTTTTATCCAGCTTCAGTGGTAATTGGGGATGTTTCATACTGCTGACCCAGAGCATTCAGCAGCTAGAGTCAGGTTCTCCCAAAAATTATAATATTGTTTCAAGAAGTGGGAAATTAAACATGTGCATGGTAGAAGGCTTAGGAAGGATTAATGGGTTTCAAAATTACATGCTTTGTGCAGCTGTTGATTTGGGAATTGAAATGTGCCTGTTGCAGGATGAGGAGGTAGTTACTGGAAGGCAGTGTTTGTCGGTGTCTGGGGAATGCAGATGCCCAAAGGCCTTTGGTTCCAGTGCTGGGCCCTGCCTCCCCACCCCGGGTAAAGGTTCTGTTGCTGTGTCAGCTCAGCCCAGGTGTGAGACCTGGGCAGCAAAGCCATAGATGTTTTTAACTGTTTCTTCTCTGGAGTTCAATGTATCTGCCTTCCAGTACCCAAAGGGGCTCCAAGAAAGCTGGGGAGGGACTTTTGACAAGGGCTTGTAGCGACAGGATGAGGGGTGGTGGATTAAAACTGGAAGAGGGGAGATTTAGATGGACATTGGGAGGAAACTCTTCAACATGAGCATGGTGAAACACTGGCCCAGGTTGCCCAGAGAAGCTGTGGCTGCCCATCCCTGGAAGTGTTCAAGGGCAGGTTGGATGGGGCTTGGAGCAACTTGGTCTAGTGGGAGGTGTCCCTGCCCATGCAGGAGGTTTGGAAATAGATGATCTTTAAGGTCCCTTCCAACGCAAACCATTCCTTGATTCTGTGCTTACCTCAGTTCCTGGGGTGTTACCCAAGGCTCATTTTTCTGCTGCCCTTGCCTGAAGTTCATCCCTGTGAGTGGTGGTTTGGCTGTGGGAAGGCACTGGGGGCTGGCAGGGCTGTGCAGCTCCTGTTGGCCATCCCAGCCATGAGGGTGGAGGGGAGGGCTTGGGGCTGGGGGTCAGCCCCTGCAGCTTGGAGGGCATCAGGACCTGTGCTAAATAGGAGATGGGCTTTTTAGTAACTTGCCTTTTTGGGACTGGAGAAATTAACTTAGTTTTTTTATGCATTTCTTATGTCCAAGGGGTTAGGTAGGAAATGTGACTTTATCAGCGTAAAAAAGAGAGTATCAGTATTTGGGAGATGAAAGCTTTAACCATCAGGCTGCGAGCTGGTTTATAGGATTCCATCAAGTGTCCTGTTGGCTTGCAAGTGAGATCATAAACCTCCAGATTGTGAGAGCATAAAGCATGAGTCTAAATATTTTATAAATTGAGAAGTGTTATTAATATTTGAAAGTTTAAATCAATACCCCGAAGGCTTTGCATAAAGCACCACTGCTGAACCAGTAACCAAGGCATTAGATGTTTTTAATTGCAAACTTGTCTGTAGTAGCTTTTGTCAATTCTGTGTTTAAAATATTAAGGATCTGCAAATTCCATCCATTAGGAATCCTTTTGTTCTTTGGATTAAGAAGGGTATTTTTTAATACTTCTAGGATGCATTGTTTCAAATAGGTGCGTTAATGCTTCCTTAATATGGAAAGATCTTTGTTTATAAGCAGGTGTCCTATAGGACCTGGAGATGACATCTGGAATGTTTAATATTTTTTTGGCCACAGTTTGAGTAGAAACAAGGAATGTTCCTTTAAAGATGGCCTTGGGATGAGATGTAATATTTACTCTTGCTGTAGTGCCAGATCCTGTAGCTTTCAGAGCGTGTGTGGAGAGGCGAGGTGAAGAGCCATGCTGCCTTTTAATCAACTTCCCCCTGTACCAGGGAGACACCACCAGTGAGCAAACAAACTGCTCCTGAGCACGTTTGTTGAAGATCTGTCTGCTTTGGCTTCTGACAATGTAGAGTGGGAAGAGGTTAGCCCAGCTTCCAGCTTGTGTCTTGTGAAAATGCCAGTGAGGGGGGATCGTATTCCATCTTGATTATTTCCACTTTGTTTTCCAGTCACTGCAAGTTGTATTTTATGTCTTCTTTTTTTTTTTTTTAAGATTTAGACCAGGTGTCTGCCACGTGCAGTGCACTCTGCACCTAATTCCCACAGTTTTGGGATTGCTTTGTCTGCAAGTTTTAGTCTCCTTCCCTATTGAAAGCACCCTTCATAATGGTGACCAGGTTATCTTCTTGGGTCTCTAGGAGGTTAGCACCTTTTCTCATGCAACTGTATGTTGACAGCACATTGGTTTTAATGTATGGCTTTTATTAAAAACTGATTGGTTTGATGTCTTCTCAAATCCACACTTCTAGACTGTCCTTGTGGAGGCAGTTTTATGGACATAGTTGATCTTCTGCCCCTGTGTGACAGTAGACTAAAATTTTGGCTACTGCTGTGGATGCAAATGCTGGTGCTATATGCAATTACAAGACACACGTTGTATTGCTGCTTGTCCTGGAGCTGTGGCTTGGGGCTGCCATCAGCAGGGACGTGTGACACAAAGGTCCTGGTCACCCCCAGCCAGCCTGTGGGCTTATCCACTGGTCCTGGTGTGGTCCCAGAGCCCAGCTGTGGAGGAGAAGGTCAGGAGGTGAGAAGGAATGAGGGTGATTTGTCTGGTCTGAGGCTTGGCTAATGCTAGGAAGTTTTCCCAGCCAACTTGCCGTTCTTCAGTGGGCCTTTGTTCCCAGCCACGCTTCCGATGAAAGGCAGAAGCAGCAGCTCCTCCATTGGCTGCGGGAAAGCGGCTCCCGAGTGGCCAGGCCCTGAGCACAGGCTGCAGCCCAGTGCCAGGGGGGATGTGCTCCAGGGGCAGCTGCCAGCCCTGGGCTCTTACTCCTGGGGTGTTGGCTCCTGCCAAAACACCCTCCTGCAAGGGGGAGACAGCACGGAGGAAAAAAAACAGCTGGGAGAGGGGATTTGCATTATCTGCCTTGACATGCACCTAGCCGAGACATCTGGCAGCTCACCAGGCTGAGCTGTGCTCAGTGAGGGCCAGCAGGCCCCAAGGGACAGCTTGGATGTTCTGGGTGAGCTCCCAGGAGGAGGGAGGTTTGATCCAACCCCCTACCATGCTTGTGATCCAGCAGCACGGTGGTGTCAGCAGCTCACAGCCCATGCAGGCTCTGTTGGCAGAGCTGGATATTTTGTGGACGTGGCCAAAGGAGCCGATTGCAGGAGGCCCTGTCATTTGTGTATTTATACGTGGGATGCCCAGGGATATTCTAAATTCTTCTTTAAGTGACAAAAGCTCCACAAGTGGAAGTTGGTGTGGAGCTGCCAAGAGCTGCTCCTGATGCAACAGTGTCTGCTTTTAAAGAGAAATATAAATGGCTGTGATTCCTGCATGTGTTCCCTGATGAGTCAGGTATCCTAGCTTGCTCTGGGATGGTAATGCTGATGCAGTTGCTGATTTCTGCCAAAGCAAGGAGTCCATGCAAGGAGGTTAGACAACAGTCCTTTTCCCTGCTGGGTGCTCATTAACATTTTCTTGCTGATGTGTTATTCATTAAGCTAATTTTTATTGCCCTGTAAGTATAGATGGTGCTTTGCAAGCACAGAACATAACCTGCTTGTTTCCCAAAGTTTTTGAAGTATATGCTGTGCCATGTGCAAAATGAGAGCACTGGAAAAACTGACTGTGTGGTTGAATATTGAAATAAGGTAAATCTTTGTTTTTTGTTTTGTTTTTTCCCCTCTTCCTTAACAGATGCCCAGTTTCCTGGCTGAGTGGGGCTGGTGAATGTGGAGCTATATGAGCAGAGAGCTAAGGACCTGTAAGTGTCCTGTATGCAGAATTAGTGCAGACAGATAATAGGACTTAAGTGCAAGGTGAGTTTGCAGCATTGACCCTCCATAAGACAGAAGATTACATAGACTAGAGTATTACATTAAAAAGAGTCTTGGGATCTGGTCCAAAACCAGAAACTGGGGAGGGATTTGCCCTCTGTTTCAGAGAGCAGATTGCATGCTGGGTACCCAAGCAATGGGGCAGTTAGCAATTTAAACAAAAGAAGTTAAAGAATTGTCCAAGCAAGGCTGGTTGGCAGAGTCTGATTATGAGATTTAGGGCTTGTCCCTGCTGTAAAGCCACTGTGCCCAAGATGACTTTGTAGTCTTGTTAAATGCCAATGAACTGCAATTGTGCTAATTGGCCTGGCATGGCTGTTGTGGTGGTTTGTCTGCTGCAAGTGCCTGTCCTTGGTGTGAGCAGCTCGGGTGCCTTAAAGGTGCAGCTGGAGCCAGGGGGACAGGTGTGCTGTCAGCTCTGGGTTTAATATTTCACATCAGTTTGGGGTCAGGAGGGTGTTTAGAAGTCCCTTGATTTTGCTGAGATCAGGTGTGTGGGTCCTATGGGTTGCTTTCTGGTGAGGTTTGTGAGGTGGACTCTTCCTCCTAACACATCCCTGGGTCCCTTTTGTGCTGGCAGTTTCTCAGCAGAGTCTCCCACTCTGGAAACATCCTGGTTGAACCCTGTGGTGGGGTTCTGCAGCCTGTGCTGCTTTCCGGTCTTTGTCCCTGGGACAGGTTGGTTGATGTTTTGCTCCCTGTGATGCTTTCCCCATCTGTAAAACAGAGGTGATATTTTTACAAAGTTCTATGGCTTAACTTGGTGTTAGAAGCCTTTAATTGGAAGTGTTGTAGAAATGCAGAGTTTGAAATGTACTGTTTGTCCTCTCTGGGCAAGAGATGGCAAGTTCACAGGTTGCACAGGTCAAAATGTTGGCTATTTTATATGCTCTGGTTTCTGGCTTCACTCCTTGAGATCATGGATGGACCTAATTAAGTGAAATAGAAAACATCTTTTAGAAGCCCTTTGTAACATACAATGTATTTGTCATCAAAGCCAATGTGATTGCAAATGTCCAGCACCTCTTCTCTGGACTTCTGATAGTGTTGGACTTTGTCTTGAAAATATGATCTGTAATCTTTCTCATGTTCTCTTTTTAAATGAGGCTAATGTGTCCAATCCAGTTATTAACAAAACTATGTAATTATGGCATCGACTGTACAGTCATTCTGTGCCCTTTGCTAGGAAAGATCAACTTCTAAAAACCAAATCCACTTTCACAGCCTCTCACTGACCCTAAAGCAAAACACTGGCTAAGAAGTGTCGCTTTCAGGAACGTTCCTTTTGTTTATTTTTACCTGTTTTTTTGACGTGGTTTTCAAAGAGCTCAGGGGCTGGAGCTGGAGGTTCAGGTTGCACAGTGCAGGTAAGGGGGGGAAGGCAGAGAAGGGTCTAGAAGGGCTGGAGCCCCCTCAGCATCCTCTGCCATGGGCTGTCCAGAGCCACGCAGCCTGGGAGCACCCATGGCCAGGGCACGTTCCTTCCAGCCACAGTGTGGCTGGGGCTGCATCTCACCTTGCAGAGGCACAGAGAAAACTCAGCTCTCTTGGTCCATTCAGCCATTTTAGCTTTTCTGAATGAGAAAAAGCCCTTAATATTTTGGCATGAGTTCACAATGCTTTCTTTTATTCTGTGCGTGACAAAGCCATGTGGTTACAGCCTCCTGCTCTGCCCGGGTAGGATCCAGTCCTTCATGGGCTGCCATCAGGAGTTCAAGGCAAATCTAAAATCCTGCTTACACCTCCTCACTCTCCAGTGGATCCATGCTGTTTGGCTCTGGGCACAAGAGTGGGAAGGAGTGTGTTATATTGAGTACTAGAAGGTAAATTGCATGGAAGGAAACTCAACCAGTGTTGTTTTTTCACCTCTGTGAAGGTTTAGCCCATGTAGGCTATGGTTTCTGTTAACTGTAAATCCCCCTGTGTGTTACAGCACCAGAGGAGTAAGGCAGGAGGAGAGGGTTCCTACCCCTGCCAGGCAATATTGCATGTGAATACAGGCTGAGAGAGTTGGGGGTGTTCAGCCTGGAGAAGAGAAGGCTCCAGGGAGACCTTAGAGCACCTTCCAGTGCCTGAAGGGGCTCCAGGAAAGCTGGGGAGGGACTTTGGACAAGGGCAGGAAGTGACAGAACAAGGGAGAATGGTTTTAAACTTAAAAAGGGGAGATTTTGGTGAGACATTAGGAAGAAATTCTTCACTGTGAGGGTGGTGAAACACTGGAACAGGCTGCCCAGAGAAGCTGTGGCTGCCCCATCCCTGGAAGTGTTCAAGGGCAGGTTGGAGGGGGCTTGGAGCAACCTGGTCTGGTGGGAGGTGTCCCTGCCCAGGCAGGGGGTTGAAACTGGATGATCTTTAAGGTCCCTTCCAGCCCAAACAATTCTGTGATTGATTCTGTGTGTCTCAACAGATTGCTCTTTCAGCATTGTTGTCTGGACACTGTTAGACCACCTCTGCAAATGAATTTCCAAGAATACAATAATTTCTTTCTACAGGAACACTTGAATCAAAGTTTTTATTACACTCCATGTGAACTGAGGGGCTGTTTCCCCAGGCTTATTTCTGGAGTTCATCTTCACACAGACGCTGCCATGATCTTGGCGAAGGCTCCTCCCCTTCCCTTGGCAGCAGCACGTCGGTCTCTCACCACAAGGACGCTGTGTCATGTTGCTGCTCTCTGGGCTGGGCAGCCTGTGGGAGGAGTAGTTACCATCTCTCTCTTTTCTACTACATCCTCTGAGTTGCTTATGTGGCAGCATCAGCTTCTGCAGGGATGTGGTGCCCAAAATCAGATTAAAACCCTTTCCTGTCCTGACAGTCCCCCATGAGTCTGTCAAGGGACATGGGTGATTTATATGAACACAACTCGATGTTGGGCTGAACCCATGGTGCCTCTTGTGAGGGTACCTTGCAGACCCAAATGAAGCAGAAGAGGAGCACAACTGTGTGCTGCTGAGTGCTCTGCTCTGTAACCACGTAACGTGGCTGGACAGGTAGGTTTTGATGGTGGAAACACTTACACATCTGGGTAATCATTATTAATGTGCCATCATATCCAGTGTTACTGGGAGAGCTGCTCATCAGGGATGTCCTGGCTGGGATGCTGGCTGGGCCTTGATGTCTAAGCCCTAGATATGTGGTAGGAGTGAGCCATGCCTCCATCTAGGAGTGCTTCCTTGGTAAGACTACGCAGGTGTCTTGTGCTGGTTGAGTGTGGGTGCAGTTTTGCTGCCAAAATCAGCCCTGAGTGAAGCAAGCTTCTCCCATGGCATAAAGACCTCTCTTCTAAGGGCTTTGCAGAGGTATGTTCCTCACAGCCCTCTCAGCACAGCAGAGGAGCCAGGAAGCAGGAGGTGATGGCAGGGTGTTGCAGGTTTGCAGCCATTGGATTTGTAGAAATAACTGTTGAGAGGGTGATCATGGCAGTTCCTTTGCATGTCGAAAGCTACGACTGTTAATTAAGACTGTGGTGTGAGAGCTCATTTACATACAGCTCTTAGCATATACAGACTGAACCTCTACCAATGCCAATTAACAGACAGTTACTTGTGTATTGGTGTCACTAATTTGTGTGGAGACACAGGGCTCAGCCGTGTCCTTACGGGCACATTTACACTGGTGTAAACGGGACTGTGCTGCACATCAGCTGTGCTGACCAAAGTCAGGCTGATAGAAGCATATTTATGTTGGTCTAACTTTGAACATGCTTTGAATGGTCTCAACAGATCTGTCATGCTATGAAGGGTGGGTGCCTCTATCAGGGACAGCTAAAAAGATGCAAAAATTGTGCATTGATCAGGAATCAGGTCCTTGAATTACTTTACTTTTTTTTTTGGTCATTCCATGTGTTTGTATTCCTGTGTTTTGGGTTGCTTTGGGGTTTGGTTTGTGGTTTGGTTTTTTTTTAATGAGTCAAATGGGGAACAAGCTATTTTGGAAGCATGCAAAGGAAAACCTAGAACATAAATGCCAGTTGAGGTGAGGCTGGACCATATCCCACTGCTCGTTTGCTTTTGCATGTCGTGTGAGAGGTTTGTTGTTGAGCACCACAGGAAGGCTCAGAGCATGGAGGAGGCAAGGATTGTCCCAGAGTCGTGAGCAGGCACACCAGGAGACATCTGAGCACTGTTACCTGGTTGTTTTGGAAGGTTGCAGTCACAGTCTCATGCTATCAGGGCCTTTGGATCAAGTTACAGCAAAACCTTTCAGTTTTCCTGAGGTCTGGATTCTCCCTGTGTGTTACGGCAGGCTTGGGAGCATGGGGCTTGCCCATCTGTTCCCAGAGCAAGGCAGTCTCTGTGCTGTGATCTTCAGCAGTTCATGTAACTTCTCCACCTTTGAGTTTTAATCCAGGGGGTGGATAAATAATGTTAATCCTCTTCTCTGCTTGGGTTGTAGCCTGTACAGGTGTTACAAGCCAGAGGTGAGGCCAGCTCAGAGCCATGCTTTGAGCCTGACTTCCTCGAAGCTGGTACTACCTTTGCTGTCTATCATACTAATGTTCATTAAACCACCATGAGAATTTTTGTGTTTTGTCAGCTTCACTAAACCATTTGAGCTTTGAAATATTCTTATTTTAATTTTTTGGCCTTCATACTTAAAGCCAGAGGCCTCCAGGACTTCCTCTCTGCTACTTCCGCTTAGTTTGTGTGAGTGGTTTTTAATCCCATGCCAGTAGGGTGTGAATGTCTGTATAACAAATATGACCACTGCAAGTGGCTGCTTTTCTTAGCTACCTCTCAGAACCTTCTGGAAGTAGTTGGCAGACCAAAGGTTGAAAGCCACTGGTGTAGGTGATAAGAAGACCAGGTGCAGAGGGACAGTTTTGCTAAGTGAAAAAAGGACCCCCTTAAAACAGTGTCAGAGGCAAATCAGAGTCTGATCATTGTGACCAGTGTGGGGCAAAACAGATCCATGTGCATGTGAAGTATGAGCATCTTCTGAGCTCTTCCAAAGTTCTCTAGTGTCAGAACAGGTGCTGCAAGCAGTGTGATGCAGCAAACAAACCCCTGTGGGTTGATTCAGAAGGTGGGTTACAATCACACAGAGGCCTGCTGTCTGCTATCCTCCCTACACTCCAGTGGGTGACATTTACAATAAGGGCACTATGCACACATCTTGGGAGCAGTGTCTCCATGCTGAAGGTCCTAGAAGGGACAAAGGAAAGTCCCTGAAGCAGTCTGCCTTGAGGGCTATTTTCTAAAGCATCCATATTCATTGCAACCATCTGGGCCATCTGATAAACCCTGAAAGCTCTGATCACCCAGTGAGATCCCATTAAGAGACTTATTTTGTCTACCCTGCCCAATGAACTTCTGGAACGTAACCTAAATTGAGTTTGTCCAGTGAGAGGTACTGACCATGACTCCTTCTGCAAAGGCAACGTTCTAGATGTACAAGCAGGGCTTTCCTATGCCTTTGTGGAAAATTTTGTCTCCTCGTTCCTTCCAAAGTCAGCCGTGAGGTCTTGGACTGCAATGGCATGTTTGTGCTGGGCATGAAATAATGGATCATGAAGAGGAGCAATGCCTTGGTCAGTCATGGGGCTCCTGGTAAGAAGCAGACATGGGGCTGAGCTGCTGTAATTTCTTACTGACTTGCTAAGTTATCATTCTGCCCACCAAAAGTACTGGAGATGGCAGTTCCCTGCTGTAAGGGAGGTCTCTTGGTCCCGTTTTACATTCTTGCTATCTCCTTGCTAATGTCCTCGTCTGGGCTGTGCAGCCCTTTTGTGCTCTGCTCCACTTTCCAGCATGTGTTGCTCCAGCAGCACTTTCAGACTCAACGTAGTGGGATCCTGGTGCTGACACAAGGCCATGGTTAAAAGAAGGAAGCAGAGCACGAGAGGTGATCACCACCAGCTTTTATATGGAATGGCCGTGCCTTGAGATGGGAAGGATGAATGGCAGGTTGTGATACCTCATCATCTCGCAGCTGGTCTTCATGGTTAGAGATGAGCAATAGTCCTGTGTCCCTGCTGCATCTGTGGTGTGTAATGTTGCTATTTTCCTTTTGTTGAGTGTGGCAGCACAGGTCAGACTGAGGTGTGTACCCAGGGCAGCCAGGCCGATGGCAGGCAGCATGGCTGCTCTCATTTGTGGGGAAATAAAGAACTATCTCAGTGGTCAGCAACTCCAGCAGCTTTGCAGGCTCCTCTTGAGAGCTGTGCTACCACGAGGCCGTCCTTACAGTGTAGATGTGCTGCCCTGCCCCTCGTCGGGGTGTTTGGAGGGGGAGAGAAAAGGGCACCATGTTTTATACCAGAAAAAGGCAGGTATTGTGTGAACACAGTCCTGGGAGGCTGCAGAGCTCCGGAGCCCACTGCTGCTCTGCAGTGTGGTTTGTGGGATCCTGTCAGCTGCTCTGGCATTTTGTGGCTTTGCTATAAATGGTGATGGTGATGCAGTATTGCACCTGAACACTTCTTATTTTCTCCCGAGTGCTCTTCCATGCTTTGCCATGATGTTGCAGACTAGAGTGACAGTGTAAAAGCCACCTGTAGGTGCTTAGTTGGTAAGAAGAGGAGAAATCCTTTTCAGATTTTGGGCAATGTGTGGCTAGAGGTGAGAACCTCAGTAGGCTCCTCCACGAGAAGTCTGGCCCAACTGGCGAGTATAATTGTAGTAATTAATTATCTGCTGCCTTTCATCTGACCTTCCCTCCCAGACCTCTGAAAGGTGTTGAAGACTGGGGACATTTAGACCATGTGCTCAGATGTCTGCATTTTGTGGCAAACGGAGTGTGAAGAATGAGTACCAGCCATGGGATTGATCCTGCCTCCAGTGGGTCACCCCTTTCTGTTTCGGTATTGGGCTCAACATCTTGTTTTTCTTCAAGCTGGCGTGACTGGAGATGCTCAGTCTGCAAGATTTGCTCATCACTATACAAATACCTTCCTTCCTGGTATCAGTGATCATGACAAATGAAACAAGAAGCCTCTGTGCTCTGTGTTTGTTGGAAGGTGCTGGACCCTCCCATGCTTAGGGATGCCACTTTGCCAAGTCATACCTTCTTCTCTTGGTTTCCTTACGTATTTGGCATTGTTTAGAGCCCTGGCAGCCTGCCTAGGTGGGGTCACAGCTACGCTGCAGAATGGTGGTGGAGCTGTCCCAGGTTTGATGAATCTTGGACACTTCTGTAGAATGAGCAGAAAGCTTCATGGGCTCCATGCTCCTTGTTGGTACCTTGTTTCCCTGCTTCTCTGCCAGTGGTTGACACCTGATGTGGAGGATACAGCATCGTGTAGGCCTCCTCGAGCAGCAGAAGCAGAATTATTTATTAAGGATTGCTCTGTTCTTTTGGTACTTTTAGGCAGTTTCCATGACTTATGCAAGAACTCATGGATAAACAGTGAAGGTACCAGAGTTTCTAGGTTCTGCAGTACGAGGTAGAAGGTTGCCATTGCACTAGGCTTGCATTCCAGCTGTGTGGTCTCCTGCAAATTATAGAGGCAATTCTTGATTCTTTTCATAGAAATGGGTCTTTAAAGGGAGTCTGCACTGAAACTCCATAAAATAATAGGTTTGGGTTGGAGGGACCTTCAAGATCCTCTGGTATCACCCCCAACCCCCCACACCATGGGCAGGGACACCTTCCACTGGAGTTTTCCCACGTGAGTTTTTGCCTATGTGAGTTTTCAGCAAGGCTGGTTTTCTCTGCTGCACTGTTGGCACATCTGGGTTTAGCAGCATCTCCACTGGGTCCCTCTGAAATGCACAAGAGGAGATCACATACTTGTGTTTAGCCCATGAAAGAGTAAAGAAGTGCATTTCCTAGGACTGAAATGATAAATTGTCTGCCCAGGTGCAGAGGTCACACGGGGATTAGAGAGGTGCCATCAATTTGCTGTCACAGGGTTGCTTCTGTTGGTGTTTCTGAGGCTCCCAGGGAACAGTGAGGTGGGTCTCAGGGAGCCAGCCAGGAGTGGTGGGTGTTTAGGGTAGGCTGCCCTCCTCTGCTTCTTCCCTACAAGTGATTGTTTGAAGGAGAAGGGTTTGGCTTCCTCTTCACTTTCTCATCATCTTCACCCAACTGCAACTTTCACGCTACTTGTGAGGAGTGTCAGAGGTGAGTTTCACCACACCATGTACTCTCTTCTGCTGGGTAAATTAGTAGTAGGCCACCACACTGTTCTGCAGGAATCTCTCTGTCCTGGCTGCTTTTTCAGCCAGGTTGAAGGCTGGGTGGGTTTTTAAATGATAATATTTTAAAATTTGAGAACAGCTTTGATTTATTGACCTGCTGCCTCTATGAATCGAGCTGTCTGGGCTGGCATCTGGAGATAAGAGCCTGTCGAGTAATTGCTTATTATTGACTGATTGCCAGCTTGGGCTGTTTGCTTGAAGAAGAATCAATATCAGTCAATCTTCAAAGTCTGAACTCTCAGGGAGTATGACTGGTTTCCAAATTGGGAATGACAGGTCAGGATAACTCCATATCTGATATCCCAACTTCATGTTTGGGTATAATCCTGCAATGGAGGAGGAAGTGCAGGACATGATCTTCCTGCATCCAGGCTTTCACATCTGCTTGCTTTCAAGCCTGGGATTTATTTTTTTTTCTGCAGGGATTTTCAGGGAGAGATCCCACCCTCACTCCAAACCTTCCACCAAGAAGCTGGAGCAGCCTCAGCACCACCTCAGATCAGTGGGAGGCGAGGGCAGGATGAGTGCAGGCGTCACTCACTCAGTCCCCAAATGATAGAGCAGGGAGGGGTGGGTGAACAGCCTGGGCAGTGACACATCCAAACCAACCAGTTTGGATGCTTTACAAATAAAACAAAGCGTCTATTTTAATGCATGGTAACAGAGATTTCCTTTCTGTGGGTGATCCTATTGAGGTGACAACAGAACAAAATATCCAATGTCACCATACGTTTCCCCATTCCTTATGGGGACTGTCGCTATGGTGAGCATTCATCTCAAAAAGCAGACATAGCCCTTATTTAACACTATCATGGCATGTTGCCTTTTTTTGTAGATTCACATGTAGGGCTGAAAACATAAAAGGGGCTTCATGGCATCAAAGGCATTCAAGGCTTTAAAAAAAAGAAATATAACGTTTAGATCTTTGTAATGGCTGGGATGAAGTCTGGTGACTGGATTTGGGAAGCGCTCTCGTGCCTTGGGCTGTAGCCCTCTCTGGATTTTCCCCAGTGCTCAGGGGCTGCAGTCTGGTCTCTACCAGATTCAAGCAGGGTTTCCAACTTGAAATAAGAGCCTTTCGTGGGGGAGGGGGAGGCTTGGATCTCTATGAGCTACAAAGAGCAATTAAGCAACAGGACATAAAATAGATAAATGGGAAAGGGAGCAGCAGTACCCTGGTAGTATGGGGAAGATGAAAAGGGAAGGATCTATTTCTAAAGTAGAAATATTTCTCCTTAATTTTGGAGCTTTATTTTCACCAGGAAAGCTCTGATTCAAGGTGCACCGTTTGGGGTGAGGGAGAAATACCTCAAATGGAGCAGTATAATCTACAGTGGTCTAGGAGAGAATGGGCAAGATTACTCGAACAGCCTTGTTTAGATACTGGATTTGTTGTCTACCAGCAAATCCTCATTTGCATGGGTCCTTAATCTGTGGAGTTAAATGTGTCTCAGAATCTGTTATCTACTGTGCTGCAGTTGAGAACTAGATTTTTAAAGCTGTTCCTTTTTATTGGAATGTTCCCCCTCTTTCCCCCCCCCGCACCCCAAATTATCTTCCTGAGTTTTTTTTAAAAGCAAAGATAAGCCAACAAGTGCTACAAAAGAAAAATCTGCCAGTGAGAAGAAGCTCTTTCTGATTTAAGATTCAGTGGATGAACTGTCCACCAGCTTGTAGAGAAAAGCCAAGAGCAGACATTTAAAACGTGTGTCGCAGGGAAACCACTAGCCCCCCCTTCTTCCTGAAAGGGCACATTAACGTGAAATCTTTTAACCTCTTTTGAGGTGGAGGGTTGGGCAGAGATCCTTTCTAGAGCTCTAGGAAGAGATCAGCCCTCATTTTGGGGGCTGTTTAACTTTTGCCTGTAGTCCTGAAATGGCATTTCCTCATGTCTGCAGCAGCCCTCATTTCATGAAATGGATGCAACTGCTGAAAAAAGATCTCGCGTGAGCATGCTCACTGGAAGATTAATCCTTTAGAGGGAGTTGGAGAGTTAAGCTACTGTAATTTCTCTGCAGTTGGCTGCAGTAAACAACTGCTCTAAAGACACGAGGAAAAAAATTGACGGAGGTATATGGGATTAATGTACATATCTTTTTGTGTTTCTACTTTAAAGTTGAGGGTTTGATAAAGGTTTTTCTCTTAAGAGCTGGGGAAGAGGGATCTGTGTAATGATTTTATGGGTGACCTTCATGTTGTGGTTTCTTTTTTTCCTCCAGGCCAAAGTAATCCTATTTCCGTGCAAGGCCATACTGAGGCATGGGCTGACTTTCTAGAGCTGGGGTAGAGCACCAGGGTGACTTTGTGATGAGTTAAATGATTATATGAGGTGAGGCCTGCTGCACGTTGAGCTGTGTTGGCAGAAGGGAGCTGCAAACCCCTTGTCCTGTTTAGTTGTGATCAGAACCCAGTGGGACTTGCTTATATCATGCTTCTGTTGGGAAGAAAATGTGTAAAGGGATGATCTTTACCTACAGAATAATAAGTTTGGTTGTGGGTTTTTTTTTTCCTTTTGCTCTCCCTCCTCCCCATGCCTGAGGAGCTGTAAACCTGTGTCAGATGGGGGGAAAAAATAATGTTTGAGATATTTTGGCTTTCCTTTAAAGGTTGCATGGTGAAGAGAGAATGCCTGGGCACCAGGTAAGTGTTGCAGGCACACGGATCGTGTCGAGGTGCAACTGAGCTCCTTCCTTCCCAGCCTCTGCTTTGTGGGTGCATCTGGAGGAAGGAAAACCTCTGTTAGTTCCTAGGGAGTGAACGGTGTTTTATCTACTTGCCTCCCAAAAGCGTGGGTGAAGGAGGATGTGATTTTACCACCCTTGATGCTTTGTATCACCTTCCTCCAAGCCCTTACAGCAGGAGCAGTGGGAGCCAACCTGGGGCTCACAGGATGCCCAGCAGAAATACCTGGGTGGCTTGATGGTTCTCAGCACAGTGCTTGAGCTGGGAGAGGCCGTGCTCCCTACCCACGGCTTGCTTCTTTACCTCTTAAAAAACCATCTAGCTGATCCTTCTGAATGATGAGGAAATGGAGGGGAACTGTCACCTAAACTTGCCTGGCTTGGGGGGGTAGGGAAGGGCATCATTGTGTTACGTACTTAACAGGAATTAATCGCTCCCCTCGAGCTCGAGTTGTTAGAGATCACTCCTCAGCAAGCCTCCAGGACTGTGCACAAGTGGAAGAAGGGCACACCCTTCCTCCTTCGAGGAGTGAATAGTAATAGATGCAACTCTGCCTGTGCCACTGAAAATGAATGTGTTGCATGGCTGTGACAGTAGTCCTGGTGTTACTCGGTGTTAAATTTATGTCCAACAGCAGCAGGATCTGTTTGCACTGTTGTGTGTTGGAAAATGGCTTCGTATTTCCTTGGAGTGATGTGAAGAAGGGAATAATAATTCAATAATCTTGCAAATGTCAGTGACTCCCACTGGATTCATCCTGTGGTAGCTGTCAGCTTCCATGCCATACACAGGTGGATGCTAATGCTGTCAGATGAGTTCAGGAGGGCAATTCTATTACAGATTTGGCTGAGCTTGAGATGCTGCCTATTTGAAGAAAATTTTGCCACCCCAATGTTGAGTTTTTTGTGCTTAGTCCCTCCTTTTCCCTTCCTTTCCAGAAGCTCTGGCTAGCACAGATTGTCTGTTCTGTGGATGGTTTTAGGGAACATTGATGGCTTTGTGCGTAGGGGGAATAATTATCTACCAAATGCAAATAGATTGTTTCTTGCTCTTTCAAAATCATTGTAATTTCTGTTGAGGATGGGTTAATTATATCTTCGTTTTGATGGGTGTAAGGCAAATGATAGAGATATAGCAATATAAATCTATATAGGGAGGGATGTTGTTTTCAGAATACTGTTTTGGAAATCATCAGAACAAAGACTCATCATCATGGAGGATGGTGGTTCTGTTGGGATCCAGTGGTGGTGCATGTTTCTCACTGGTGGATGAGTGTTTCCTGTTTGGGATTTTTATCTTGTGCCAGCGACGTGTCTCTCACCGTGACAAGTAGTTTTTAGTTCAGAGGAAAATGATCAAATTCTGGAGAAAGTGCATTTGGTTGAAGGGCTGGGAATTAGTTTTTTGAAAAGCAAAGGTGAAAGCAAGGAAGTTAAACCAAACCTTAAAATTTATTTCTGATCAGGGTGTAACAAAAACACATCTTTAGTCTAAAGTGTGTAGGTGGGGGTTGCTTTGCCAGTGCAGGACTGTGGCACCAGGACTGGTCTGGACACTGAAATGAGATGCTTGTCCCTGGCTCTCTGCCTGTGCAGGGCATCCCTGTCTCTCCCTTTCACAGTGGTTGACTTTAGGGAGCCTGGATCCATCATCTCATTCTTTATTGCAACCTCACTGGGAAAGGGAATCATGCTCATCCCTAAAATGGTTTGGAGCAGCTTTTAACCTTTTCCTTCAGTCTCCAGTGCCAGGGTGGGCATTTCTGGCAGCAGAAAATGGGGGAAAGGCTCAGCAAAAGGACAAAGGTGACCTTGTTTCCTTAGTACCATGCCTTTTGACTGAAAGCCAAAGAGTAAAGCCCTCCTCTTCTTGTTTTATAGAAGCTCGTCTCCAGCAAGCCCTGGAACTGATAAATCTGAAAGGAAAAGCATAGCTACATCCAAATTTAATTTCTGTTTAAAGATTGTGGGTGTGTTCTTGGGCTCTACCTGGCTCAAACCAGGACATGAAGGAGCGCTGCAGATCCCTGCTGGACTGTTCCCATGGCGTGGGCATCCATGTGATCCTCCCCAAGTCTCTGCTACAACCAGGCCCAGCAGAGGTTGCTTCCTCAGCCTGGGCAGCTCACAGCCCCTGAACGGGTGTGGTGCCTGCTGGGAGGCAGCCCTGAGCCCCAGCACCTCTGCTTCTGCTGTACTGGCTGCAGGAGCAGCAGCCTGCAGGGAACGGGGGTGTCAGGGGGGAGGCAACAGCCAGCACTCGGTCTGGAGTCATCTGGGGAGAGCAGAGCTGTCATCCCACCCAAAAACATTACTCCAGGTCTTTAACTTGTGTCCTGCAGGTCATTGTGGATGGGGCTGTGCTGATGGGCTGCAGGGAATGCAGCACAGGGGACTTCTGGGTGCTTTTATTGAGATGGGTAGCTTGGGCTTCTCAGGAGGGTTCACTGTCTGAATTTAGAGGCTCTCCTCTTCAGATTTCTGTGGAAAAAATCTGCTTGTACAGCCCGTTTTGTCTCCTTCTCCATCAGCATAACTTAGTTCAGTGGAGGAACTGAAACCTGACTTGGGGACTTGCTCACCTCTTTGGTATTGCAGCAGCCAAGGACTGCATTCAAAACAGAAAGATCAAAATGGAACTGAATCTTACAGGTGTATGTAAAGAAACCTTATGCAACTCTGGCAAAAACGGTTACTGTGCTGGTTAATATATTGCACTGTAGTCCCAGTCTTTAATAATCAAATAATGACCACTTCAAAGTCTGGTGTCTTTGCTTCTCTGCCTTCTAACTGCTTCAGTTAACCTTTAGTCAATTGGCAATGACTTTAAAACCAGGCATTGTGATACAAGTCTTGTAATGATTTGCTGTGATGAATCCTCTTTCTGCTGTGAAGTTGTGTGGAAGGGTTTTCTGCATCACGCAGCATTTCTCCATGTTCTGGCCTTACCAAGATTTTCTTGGTAGGAGGAGATAAAGCTCTCCTGCCTTCCTGGCCATTTTGAGATCCAGCTTTTGGCTGTATGTCAGGTTCCTTAACGCCCCAAACTAGCTTCTTGCTGCTGCAGCCTTGCTTCGTGCCCTTTCTCCCTCTGCCCTGAGCCTTCCGGCCAGGCTGCCAGGTCTTCTGCACATCCTGGGAGAAGCAGGGAAGGGCCTTGTGACATCTTTTTGGCAGACCCCATGGGATGGGAGCCTTGTGCTCCTGGGGGGCTGGGGGAGTCCTGTGAGAGGGGATCAGAGCAAGCCTGAAAGTAGCAGCTGGCAAAGGGGACTCCCTGCCCCCCTCGTCCCTAAGGATTATCAAGATGTTATGGGCATGGGGGAAGGAGCTGCACTTTTTAACCTGGCTGTGAGATGAGCAGGTTAACAAACACACTCCCGTGGTGGATGAGGCTTAATGAACTGTTCAGTGTGGAGGACGTAGGTTTGAGCTTCTGAGTGCTAGAGAAGCCATGCAAGGCAGTGTTACACTGTGGGGAAAGGGAATACGGAAGAAAAATCCTGCTTTAAAGAGGGAATGAATCAAAGCCTGGGCAGAGCAGAGATACAGGAGGCAGGGCTGTGAGCGTGGCAGATGGAGGAGGAGAGGACCAGGAGGGATGGATGCCTGGGGCTGTGCTGGAGGAGGCTGGCCTGGAAGGTGCTGGTGAAGTGACTTGGTGGCTCCTAAAAGAAAAATAGAAAATTAAAAAGGAAAAGGAGAGGAAATGAGTGGCGGGTGGTTCTTCAAGCACCATCTAGTCTGTGACCTACTTGCCGCCACAGTGATTTGCAGCTAGAGAAGCAAGCAGGAGAAACTGCTGTTCCCTGTGGGAAGGGCTGGGGTGCCGGGAGGTGCGGCAGCTCTTCCTTGTGGTGCCCTTCTCCAGCTGCTGCGCCGTGGCTCTGCCCGGGCACCTGGAGCTTGTGGAGCTGGAGGAAGCGAAGGGAGCAGCTTTGAGTCATGTGGTTCCCTCTGGTGTCACAGCAGTGGGGAGAGACAGAGCCTGGATCAGATTTACGGGCTGGCTGAAACACGTGGGCTCCTGGATGCAGGAGCGAGCTCCTTCCCGAGGGGTGCGGGGCACTACGGAACTGGCCTGGCTGGAGACACGGCTCACCAGGACACCATACGAACAGTAGGAATTATTCATCCCTAACCCCCTTAATAATCCGCTGCAAACTAAAAGTCTGCTTTCTCCTGCTTCTGCTCTTTCAGGAGCCTCTGCTAACCTGATCATTCTCAATCTCATCTTATTTTCCAGATCATCAATTTGATTTCTGAGTACTTTTACAGTCCTTAGTGTTCCTGGGAATCTGTGCCTCCATCAATTATCTCTGTTTCTTTTTCGAGGCTGTAGCAACCTTGAACCACAGTTTCCATACTACTTATATAACACGCACTGCTTGTTAGAGGAGTCCTTCAGAAATAATGGTACTGTTCTTACCAAGTTATCCCAACATTTCCTCAGTAAATAATAACTTCAATTCTTGCTAATATGAACTTGAAGGCTCTCCTTTTCCTCTTGTTCACTTCCACTGGGATTTGGGAGTTAAATGCCTGGATTCATGTGTGTGGGTGTACATGGATGTCACCCTGTATCAGATATTCCTTTAACCACATTAATCATGGTCTGAGCATCTCAAGCTATGGGCTGGCAGCAAATGGTGCTATTGATTAGACAGTCACTCTTCTCCTTTGCATTCATCAGCAAGCATTAGCATATAACCTTCCTTTGCTTGATTTTGAAACTAGTCCAAATATCTTCTACAATGCTTGAAATCCAGATAAATTCACTCATTCAGCAGACTCACTGTGGTTTTACTGGGGGCAGAGCCTTGGATGGGGGGGGACCCCCACAAGCCATGACCTGCTGTTGTCAGTGCCTGCTCGTACTCCCACGACACCTTTCCCACTCAGACTAGGGCTGCTGCAGGTTTACCTCTGTACAAAATGAGCTTGGGAAGTAGCCTTTGTACTTTTTTTTAAGGTGTCCTAAGTCAGTCTATTAAATAAAAAGTGATTCTCAGTGTGTCTGAAGTGACAGCCTTCCTCCCGTTGATTTTATAGGGAGCTGTTTGGGAGTTAGCAGGCCAAGGTTATTTAACTCCAAAACTTCTGCACTTGTCTTTCAAACTCCATGCAAGACAATCTTTTCTTTGGACAGAAAAATGAAAAGAAAAAAAAAGTCCTCTGTTTTTTCATAAATTGTGAATTGTGCTTTTGTCTAAGCTGATTATTTTATTTATTCCAATAATCCTTGCTTCCAGAATAAAGGAAAATTAATTGTCTTCCTCTTTCCATAATGATTTGCCCTTCAGACAGTTCCCAGACAAAGTGCTTAAAACCTGATATGAAAAGATGGTGAATATTTAAAGTCATTGAGCTACTGTAGGAACATGTTTGTATTTTAATAGGGTGGTATTCAAGTAGTCCCAGAGAGTGCTATTTGCTCTGCCTTCTGTAGGATTATGAGGGTTTTTTTTTTTTTGGCTTCTGCCTATGAAAATGGGGTCAGGCCTGCTGTGGTAGACAGTGCAAGTCTGATGTGGGATTTTGCTAGCAATATGGACTGCCTGCAATTGAAGCCCTAAAAATTATCCAGCATGAATGGGGAGCATTGCCCTTGGGCTTCGTTGTGTTTGTCTGCTGGGCAGGTGGTTTTGCTGCATTTCAGTGCCTGGAGGTGGGCGAGGTCTTCCCTCCTTACAGGTGTGATGGGTGGGATTTTCCCTGCAGGAGCTTCTCACTGGCACCTACCTGGCTCTTGGTTATTTTTAACTTTGGCTGGCCGGAAAAAAAAGAAAAAAGTCACCCGAGTAACTTGGGAAAATGCTGGAATGCTTTCCTAAAAGGCTCAGAAGTTATGTAATATTGAGTGATGAATCTCAGAGCTAAATTAGAGCTTTTGTGGGTGCGTTGGTTGAGGAAAGGAGTTTTGTATTTTATCAGCTAACACGTTTATTTTTTCATACCAGGCTACGTGCTCAGGGCTCCTGACTAGCTGGGCACGCTGGGGTGGGAGCAGTGGCACAGCTCCAGATCTAGACCAGCGTCAGGGGGAACATGCCCTCCACTTTGCTTTCCAGTTTCATTCCAACAAGCTTTGAGGAATGCATAAAAACCTGGAGCTGGGGATACTCATGCTTCCCATGGGGGACTGTGCTGAGGGCGGGCGAAGAGAAGCAGCACAAGGTGTTAAAAACAAGAGTCTTGTGTAACACGAAGGGTTTGTTGCCCAGACAGCCACATGTAAGCGTTGCACATCCAGGTGTGGGCTCCCAGGCATAGGGACAGCAGAGGTAGAGCTCATTTCCACTGTTTCCAGGGAAAAAAAGGGTGCTGGCACCAGACCTGGATGTGGCCCTGGCTCTTTCCTCATCACGCAGCATGACCGGAGGCGTTGGGGACAGTTTCAGTGCTGTGTTTCAACACAAGAAACCACATGGCAAGAAATTCCTCATATCTATTGTATGTTTCCCCTCTCCCCTTTTGTGAAATTGCTCCAAAGGAGCAGAGTGTAATCCATCACGGAAGAGAGAAGGGTAGGAGTTAATTCATTTTCATGATCTTTTTGTAGCACTTAGTCCAGTTAGCAGTAATTTGTCTTACTTGGCTGCTGCAGTAATCCCATAAGGGACCCACTGGGAGAAGGCTCAGCACAAAGGACCCGTGGCCCCCGGGTGTTTCCATTAGCTGAAGAGCACATGTGATCATCTGTTGCATTTACAGCCAGAGTTTTGTGCTGCCATCCCAAGCAGAAGAACAATGGAGGTATCTTAATACCACCCAACTCCAGGAGACTGCCAGACCCAGGTGAGATAGTGGCTCCTGGCCCACGTCCCTTAGCATGGGGGAGGGAGGGGACTCTGCTGGTTAGAGTGAGCTCAGGAAACATAAAACCAAGTGTGTGAATATCCTCCTCAGGTCTCACCTGCTATGCCATGCATACAACAAGCTTTTGTTTTCTGTTAACCATCATAAACCTGGCAGGGGAATTCATTAACACGAGTCCCAACAGACTTTGATTTTGCCAAAGATTGATTTTGAATCACTCTCCCTGCTCTTAATAGGAGAGTTCTCTCTCTCCCCCTCCTCGTTTAGACATCCCTGGGGGTGTAGGTGTAGGCTGTAGCATAAAACTGCCTGGTTTTGTTAGTTCTGTAGCTGGTATGGATTGCTATTTCTTGCTGTTGCTGCACTTAGCTCGTTGTGCATAGCATAGCATCCCAGACAGGGAACGCTCAGGTGGCCACCTCCTGTCTGTCATTATTTCAGTATTTTAGGCTCAGTCTCTTCAATCACAGATGGAGCTGTATTTCCAGCTAGTACAAACCCATACAGCTCATTGGAGTAGGTGAAAACACTCTAATTTACAGCAGTTATGGTCCTGATCCGTAGGCAGCATAAGCTCCATATGCAGAGTGTGGAGGGAGAAGCCTGAAATTATCAGTCACGCAGAGTCTTGTGTAAAATAGCTCTGTGCTTGCTGGTGTGGTTGCCAGAAGGGCTTTTGAAATGGCACATGTTGTGAAATTGTGGCACGGAACATCAGAGGAGGGGAGCTGGGCTGGAGGGGATGTGTGTCCCTTCCTACAGCACAGCAAAGACTGGAAAGTGGGTGTTAGTGGCTGGATTTTGCGAGGCACCTTCCTCATGCTCCAGACATTTTGTGTGCAAGGCACTGCCCTATAGGCCTTTATCACATGAGAAGAGTTGTACAGATGTAGCCTTTTCTCCTGGTCTTTTCATGGCTCTTTGCAGGAGTAACTGTGTTGGTTAGCTGGGGGCTGGTGCTACACCCATCAGACAATACTGCTTTTGAAAATTAATTTTTTTTTTTTTTTTTTTTTTAGTCCCCACCACTATACTGATAATCTTGTCCTTTTGTCTCCTGTTCCCTGAGGGAGTTTTTGCCCTTCCTGGATCACATCCTGATCCCTGCTTGTGAAAACAAATCCGGGGTTGCTGATGAAATCAGTTGTCTGATGCCCTGCATCATCTGTGATTGGGCCGGGAGGGAAGGAACTGGGTGGAATAGCAGGGCATCAAACATTTTGCTTTGGCTGAGGGTGTCCAGTCGTCTCTTCTCTGTGCCCCCTGTCTAGCTGATGTAAGAGAAGTTTATCATATTTGGGTCCTCAGGAGTATTTTCTCAAGGCCTTGTGGTTAGGATTGATTATTGCCTGGCATCAATAGGCACTGGAATAGGTTGTCCAGGGGGGTTGTTGATGCCCCCTCCCTGGAGCTGTTCCAGGCCAGGTTGGATGAGGCTTGTGCAACCTGGTCTAGTGGGATGCCTCCCACTCGTAGCAGGGACATTGGAACCTGGTGATCTTTAAGGTCCCTTCCAACCTAAACCATTCTATGATCAACAGCCTTTCCTTCCTCTCCCCTCCCAGCCCATCAGGTTGCATGTTACATTTGCACAGGAGGTGGGCTGAAGGGGCTAACAGCTCTCCATCCTTAGCAGTGAGCCTGTCAAGGTTTAGTGCTGGCAGTATCACTGCACGAACTGGTCTTCCATCCTCCAGAGCTCATGGAGAAGAAATGATGAGAAGCAGGTGATGGTAACTGCTGTGCTGCCTGTTCAGCTCCTGGTGAGCAGTACCCCAAGGAACACCCTTGTAGTCCTGCCTTTTGGTGGGATCAACTTGTTACAACTGTCCCTGCTGTGAAGCAGCCTGGGCTGGCTGTTTTTTCTGTTGGGCACCTTCATGATGAGCTCGTGTTCATGAGCTAGAAGCTCCAAAGGCATCGCTAGGTCCTGTGTGTGAACTTCAGGTGGAAGAGTTCACAATGACCAGGTGTCTAGTAGGCTGCATGTGTGTTAAAAAAAGAAAAAGCTTTCTCTCTTATTTTTTAAGCTCAGTAGTATTATTTGCTTTAAATCTTATTTTGCTTTTCCATGGTTGTGATTGTCTTTGTCTCTGCACATCTCTCATGTCACAGCACTGAGCACGAGTGTTGACTGTGGAATTAGAGCCAGCTGTGAGGGCTGGAGCTGGGGAGGAAGGGGAGGCACCCAAAAATTGAGTTAAAAATCAAACTGCTGAATTTTGAGTAACAGTTCAGCAGTACCTGCTTGTCTCTGTTGACTTTTCCTTGGGATGTGGAAACTCACGCAGGCCCTGGAGTTTCAGGAGGGCTGGGGTACATCTGGAGGACTCGTTTCTCAGCACTGCAGATTTGTTGCCTTCCCCACTGAGCTATTGTCTGAGGAGACACCGATAGTTGTTTGCTATTGATTCTTTGTCTGGAGAGAGAACTGGAGTAATATGTTTATTTATGTGAGTGTGTGTGTGTATATTTTTATCCATCAGCTTGACTGAGCAAACTTTCCCCTTTCTGAGTCACTGCAGCATTTTGTAGCAGGTGGAGACGTTGCCATGGCTGAGATGACACTTACTGGGCCTTTTTGAAGTTTCCAGGGCTCAGAAAAAAAAAAAAAGGAGGAGTGGGTGATTTAGATTTGGGGAAACAACAACAACAATATCCCCAAACAAAAAAAAAACCCCTAAAACCTTTATCACATTTCAAATCTTCCATCTCCCCCCACTTCCAAATGTGCTTTTTAAAGAGTTACAAATGCTTGTTGGCATAGAAACTGCAGAGCCCCGGGTGAAGCATGCAAATGGAAAAGGAGCCCTTCTGCCTGAGCAACATGGACTGAGCCTCTGCAAAGCTGGCTCCAGTCTTTCACGAGGCAAAGAAAATTGTCCAGATGTTGCTCGAATTATAATGGCACCAAATATATAGGTTATTCAGTTTGCACTTAAATCCAGAAAAGCTTGAAATGTAGGGAATGCAGATCCATTACCACTGGGCTTCCTTTTCTTCTGAAAGACATCGTAGTCCAAAAATATTGCTGAAATCTGTTTGGCTCCGAGTGGTGCCAAATCCTCATTAAAACATGTGGATATTTCTGTGGTTTAATCTGTTTGAAATGCATTCGGGATCCAGTTATGTTAAATTAAGCAACAATATTGGCCTGGATGTTGTTTGAAATATTAAATGTGGCAGTCGGAACACCAAGCAAAATGTTTGCACATTTTAATTGCTCGATGAGTAATTTTTTAAAATTATTTTATCCCGAGAAGTGATCAGAGTGTTTCAAAACTGTCCCTGCTCTCCTCGATCTGCCTCCGTTGCCCTTCCAGGCTCTGGCAGCAGTGCAGCATCCCAGCTCCTCACATCCCCTTCCAGCACAGGGCCATGGTGGGATGGTGCTGTGGTGTGCCAGGAGGGTGCTGCTCCCTTTCAGTATGCTCCTTGCCACCTTCCGTGGAGCAGAGTGCATGGATGTGTGGATTCTTTTGAGGAAGAATTTCTTTACCCAGTTAGTAAGCAGGCACTGGAACAGGCTGTCCAGGGAGGTGGTGGAGTCACCATCTCTGGAGGTGTTCATAGAATGGTTGAGGTTGGAAAGGGCCTTACAGATCATCATGTTCCAACCTCCCTACTATGAGCAGGGACACCTCCCACTAGACCAGGCTGCACAAGCCTCATCCAACCTGGCCTTGAACACCTCCACGGAGGGGGCATCAACAACCTCCCAAGGCAACCTATACCAACTCCCCTCATGGTGAAGAATTTCTTCTTGTTGTCTAACCTAAATCTCCCCTCTTTCAGTTTAAAACCATTACCCCTTGTCTTATCACTGCCCTCTCTGGTGAAAAGTCCCTCCCCCAGCTTTTCTGTAGCCCCCTTTAGGAACTGGAATGTCCTCTAAGGCCTCTCTGGAGCCTTCACCTCTCCAGGCTGAACAACCCCAGCCTGTCTCCAGAGCAGAGCTGCTCCAGCCCTCGGAGCATCTTTGTGGCCCTTCTCTGTACCCTTTCCAACAGGTCCATGTCTTTCCTGTGCTGAGGGCTCCAGAGCCTGTACATAGTGCTCCAGGTTCAAGAAACGTGTAGACTTGGCACTTCAGGACATGCTCCAGTGAGGGTGTTGTGTTGTTGTTTGGTTGATTTTGTTTTGTGGGGTTTTTTTCCTTTTTGTTTTTGTGTGGTTTTTTTTCTTTCCTGGCTGGATGGTTTGACTCAATGATCTTAGAGGTCTTTTCCAACAGTGACAATTCAGCGATTCTGTGTAGGCCTCTGAAATCCTTGGTGGGAATCTAAAAAGCCAGCACAGCCAAACAGAGGTATGCATCACACCAGGCTTTCCTTAAGAGGTTTTTACTGCTGATTCTTCAGTCTGTTGGGGTTTCCTAAAGATTGCCTTGGACAAAATGCCTCTAAACTGAAATGTCTCAGCAGAACGTAGCAGTGGGTTGTCTCCCTGCTTATCCCCGTGCCGGAGGCTCCGGCAGCATGGAGCTGTGCTCTGCAAGGGTGCTGCAGTGAGAGGGCTCCTGCTGTGCCTCTCCCCTCCTGGCAGGTAAGGCCATGGACTGCAGAGGTGCTTCGTCTCACCCAATATTTATTTATTAGTTTATTCTCCAATTTTTAATAGCCTCGTGGTAAGGCAGGCCCCCTTCTGCCTGCTTTCAATGCAGCCACGCTGAGGAAGGGCTTCGCTGCCGTCAGTGTCGGAGCCGGTGGAAAAGGGAGCCCTGAAATGCTGCTCCCAGCCTGCAGTGCTCTGGGACACATTCATAGTATGGAGTGTGAAGAAAACACCACTGCTGGGGAGGGTTTAATGGAGGCCTGTTTGGTTTTAAATTTGCCACTTTGCAAAAGCAGCTCTGTATTGGTGCCTTGTTCATTGTTTAAGGTTAAAAATGAGGGTAGTTGGGTATACCGGCAGGTTTTTTTCTACAGCCTGTTGTTTTGGGGCCTTTTTAATTGCATGTGTTGTATTAAAGTGAGCACCTAGCTGGAAAGTGGTACAAAGCAGGATCATGTAGCTAGCACCTGTGTGTGACTTGATAGCAGTCACACCTCTTTGTTGTCAGACATAAAAAGGGCAGTGTAGAAGGCTGGTAGGCCCAGAATTCTACCATGTTTTACTTTTTCTTTTTTCGATAGAATCATAGACTGGTTTGGGTTGGAAGGGACCTTAAAGATCATCTAGTTCCAACCCTCCTGCTATGAGCAGGGACACCTCCCACCAGACCAGGTTGCTCCAAGCCCCATCCAACCTGCCCTTCAACACTTCCAGGGATGGGGCAGCCACAGCTTCTCTGGGCAACCTGGGCCAGTGTCTCACCACCCTCATAGTGAAGAATTCCTTCCTAATGTCTAATCTCAATCTCCTCTCTTCAAGTTTTAATCCATTCACCCTTGTCTCCCCTCACTACAAACCACTGTCAAAACTCCCTCCCCAGCTTTCCTGGAGGCCCTTCAGGCACTGGAAGGTGCTCCAAGGTCTCTTTGGAGCCTTCTCTTCTCCAGGCTGAACAACCCGAACTCTCTCAGCCTTTTTCTTTTCCTTTTTAGCATAAAGTGAATACTTCTCTGTGGGATACTTTGGGGTTTAAAAAAAAAACAACAAACCCTGAAGCTTCAGTGTAATTTCTATTATTATTTGAATTTAAAGAGTAACTACATGATGATAAATGGGATTGTTAATGATTCGTGAGGGAAGAAAGCAAGTGAAAAGAAAAGGTATACTGGAGGTCATTGGAGTAAATGTCCTCTGCAAGAGCAAGTGGGCATGCTGGGGAGGAGAGGCAGAGGCCCTGAGTCTGAAGGAAAAATCACCATCAACCCTTCTTTTGGCTGGTTTTTGTGCCTGTGCAGTGTACCACGTGGAGGGTCCAAGGTCCTTGGCAGGTCTGATGGCTTGTTCATTGCTTGCTCGTGTGATGGCTCATCCCGTTGTCCCTCTCTTGGCTTTGTCAGCTTTGCTGTAGGGACCCCATAGCACAAACTATCTTCAAGCAGGTGCTTAAATTATTGAAGCAGGTTTGTTTATGCTTAAAATGTGTTGCTAATTTGGACCAAAGTGCTTTGAAGCTTGCAGAGTCAAGGCTACAATATGCAGGAGAAGCTCAGAGGCACCTCCTGCTCCTGGTGAGGAGTGCATGCAATTGTGATGTTGTGTGAGAAGGGGGATATGGTATTGCCCTGAGCCTTGGGCTAAAACCTGGGGCAGGGTGGGCAGTCAGGACTCCCAGCACACTCCAGTGTGTGAGGGGAGGCTTTGTTTCTGTGACTTGTTTCACTCATCAGTTTAATTTGCAAAGGGATGTTTGTGGTTGGCCTGGGTTCATAGTTTTGCTGCACTAATATTGCTGAACAGTTCCCCTTACAAGTAGGGTCGGGGCAGCTGTTTAAAACCTGAGTTTTCAGCCAGGATCTGATCTGCATTTAATAGAGTAGCACCATTAATTGGGCAGGATGAGGTAGTCCAAGCTTGTAGAAAAATCTTAGATAAAAGACAGAGAAGCAAGAAAATTCTTCCTTGTATTTCCACATACATGGATGTGTGCACACATGATCACTTTTTATTGGCCAGGCCTTACTGGGGAAGAGTATTTAGATTTATCCTTAGGTTACAGTAGGATACCAGAGACTATGCCAGTACCTTCCTATCTGTTTGGTCCATGTAGTGTATAAATATCTTTGGAGTGAATTAGGTGGGTTTTGAGACTAGAGCAGGGATCTTGGCTGGGCTTTGTGGGTTTTGGTTGTTTCCATGTGGGTTCACTCACTTTCAGAGTCTGCAGAATAAAGCAGTTAAGCTTTGTTGCTGCCTGCACCCCAAGGTGCAGGATCTTTGTTTTAAAACCTCCCCTGAGAGGATGGTAAGAAAGGATTAGAAAGCCAGAAGTGGGATGGAGAGAATAAACTAGAAACAGGAATTAAAAATACAGGAATTAATTAATTAATACAGGAATTAAAAATAAGGGAAGAGCTCAAAACAGAAGAGAGAGAATGGTATGGACAGTAGAGCTTTGAAACATGAGGGTGTGTGAACAACTGCAGACAGAAAAACTCTGGTCCCAAAGCTAGGTTAGAGGAAAGACACCTGGATATGTAGGCAGGAAGATGGGAAACAAAATAGGGGATTAGAAGGCAAGTGCTGATCACTGTCTCTGCAGCAGGGTACAGAATGTTTGCTTTAATTGCCCTTTATGCCAGTGACCAAGAAGTGGTAGGAAAAAAGTCCCCCAAGCTCTGGATAGAGACAGAGGGATAATGGAAGGACTGACCTTTCTGTTCTCTATGGGGGGAGCATCTCGGAGGGTCTCCAGTTCCCACTGGTCAGGAGGTTGGATAAGGCTCTGCCAGGCTGAGAAACCTTCTGATTTTGAAGGTCTCTCACCAAACTCATGAGTGGTTGAAGGGAGAGGAAATGGAGCACGACTGTACCTGGCAAATGAATGGAGGAGAAATGGTGTAAGTCACATTTTCCACACCTGTCTCAGGGTTGTGTCACAGCCAAAAGCACCATGTTTACCTCGGGACAGGTGAGTGTTTCAGCACTGCAGCCCAGTGAAGACAAAACAAAGGATTTTTTGACCTCTATACCTAGTTTAAGTTAATTTGCACTTTAGTCCTACGTATCCTTACTAGCAAAGGCAAGGTGGTATCATCTTAATCTTCATGTAACCTGTCTCCAGGTAGCCCTTTTAAGGTAGCTGTGCATTGGTTTTTGCAGTGCAGATAAGATACTCCATTTAATTATCAATTACATGGAGAGAAGGAAATTAATTATGTCACTGGTAGACATTGCAAGTCTGAAATGCGTGAGCTCGGTGGAGTTTGCTTCTTACTGAGAAGTCTGGCTTTCACCTCTAGAAGTGCATTATATGTACCTGACAAAATATTTGGTGAATTTTTATGATGAGATACAGGCTGAGTTGACCTTAATTCTGTAAGGAGCTTGCTGTAATGCAGCTGTGCAAATCAGCACAGCTGGATCCATCGGGTTGTAGCTCTTTAACACAAAATGATGGTAGCAACATTCCTTCTTCCCAACCAGACTGACAGACTCCTGAGGCTGAAGTTAACTGGGGAGCACAGGGGATTAGAAATGAGGTACAAGAACCTGGTAAAAATAAACGGATAAGACTCCCTCAAGTTACTGGACTCATTTACTTTATATGCACCTTGGTGTCCTTCCTCCAGCACTTAGATCTGAGCAGAGGGTCCCATGTGCTACCATCCCTCCTGGAGAGTTTTGCTGTATCAACACCTGAGAGTGGCATTTTATTTAGGCTGGTGTGTCCAAATGACACAGCTGCAGGAAAGTTTGTATGTTCTTGTGTTGCTGATGAACCACGTTTCTCTTCTTTTTCTTGCTTGTGCACTGCAGTGGCTGCAGCTTCTTGAGTTTTTATGGTTTAAAGTCAAACTTTGATTTCTGACATCCATTCAGCCTCCTTGGGAATGGGGCATATTTAGGTCAGCAGTGGGATCCGCAGGGCTTTGCAGGAACTTCTGCAATGCTTTTTTTTTTCAGTATGGAGAGGAAGAAGAGTGTTAAATGCAGTTTGAAATGACAGGCATTTGGGGTTGCTTTACAGCTGATCCTTTATACTTTTCCTTCTAAAGAAGAACTTAGAAAAAAAGAACTATCAGTGTTCTGGGCATGCCACAGCACATTGACCTGCAAATATCCACCCAGGGTGGGCAGGTTTTCACTCCAACATCTGAGGCATATCAGGAAAGGGGAATATAAAAAAAAATATGTGATGATGGCAGCACCCCAGGGAAGTTCCCACTATAACCATCTGAGCTAATGGCATTATTATCATGATCTGAGTGGGCTTTTCCCTCCCCCCTTTCATAAAGGGGGGGAAAAACCCACTGAGCAATCCTGCTGCTAGTATGAGAAGATTGTCTGCCCGCCGTCAAGGCTTAGAAACATTTATGTTTATATCGGGTGTCTGCTGATCCTGTACACCTGATCTGGCAAGGAGAAGACAGGACAGCTGTCTCCAGGGCAGGTCACAGACCGATGCTGCTCCAGAGTGGCTGGGAATGTCCTTCTCTTGCAGGCTTGGGCCCTTGCTTGAAGTCTGTACTGGTTGGGCTGTAATTATCTCATAGGTAGAAGAACAGTGCAAGAGTGCAAAGGATTTTCCTTCCTCTGGGGGTTTTTGCTTTGAACCAATCTGTCACTGAGCCTTAACGAGGGCACATTTAGTTTGAAGCAGCCCCGTGCACGTCAGCGGGGACTGCTCTGGAGGACGGGTGTCGGGAGCAAGCCCCGAGGAGGCAATAAAAAAGCTAAGTGCTGTTTGCCAGGTGATGCAGCAGCTCTGTGCTTGACTCTCACCCGTCTGGGGAAGGATCCTGCCGACTGTGAGGCTGAGAACATGCCATGGCAACGCTGTGCAACACCCTCCTCCTGACGCTGTCTGCTGTATGTTGTCAGCTGCTGACTAGCAGGGAATCCTGGAAATCTTTCTTGGAGGGCCATACTCTGCCTGGCTGGCTGGTTTTGCTTGGCTTGTACATGAAAACAATTCCAAAACGCAGCTCTCTGAGTGCAGGAGTCATTAATCAAAGGCACACAGGAACGAGCTGCCTTGGCGTGATGTTCTGGTGCTGGGTTTTGAAGTCAGTGACAGGGATGATCCAGCCGCTAATAAGTTTCATCTGAAACTCCAGAGCTTTCAGCTACCAAGAAAATGTCTCACAAAACTGCTCGAGGAAAGGAAGCTGACTGGGCAGTCCTTGAGTTTGTTTAATTGAAGCCCAAGAGTGATCAAGCAGCTGCTGAAGGCCAGCATTTGGCTTCCTGTTGCAAAAGAAAAATACTTTATATATATTTATAGATATAATTTTTTTCCCTATTGCCTGTGCTCTTTATTTTATTTCTGGTAGTATTACTGAACCAGAACCAACCACTTCTGCTTGCCTTTTCTCTGGGGTGAGGCTGCATGTGGGTGGAGGAGAAGCTTCCAAAGGTCCATGATGCTTTTGATGAACATTTGAATTCAGGAAATCAGCACTGGGAGGGAGAGTCTGCTCGGTGCAGAGCACTGGAAAGGTGAAGCCCTTTCCTGTTCTTTGTATAACAAAAGTAGTGCAAATGGTCATTTTGCAGTGTGCAGAACTCCTCCCCAGTAGACTCTCTTCTTCCCCTGCTTTGCCTCCAAAACAGATTTTGGTCACTGTGGCCAAGGGACAAAAGATGAGGGGGGCTGCTGTGCTCCATGGCAGACCTTCTGCAGTGTTCATCCTTCCCCCATGCTCTGGTTCACATCTCTCAGAGCTGGTTACATTATGGCAGCATTTCATGTCTGTTTGGGTTTTTTGTCCTGATGTTTTGCTGTCTTTTGAGTCCTTCACTTTTTAAAATGTTAAGATTAAGCTCCATGCTTCCTTGTGAGGCAAGTAAGTGGGTTTTACACGTGGGGTGGGAAGAATTTGAGGGAAATAATTTTTTGAAACAGTGGTTTATTTTTTGATGAGAAACCAGTGCCTTATTTTCAAGTACTGAAAATCACTGACCATTTGCATCTTGCCATAATGTCTCTCTATCTCTAGGAGATGCAGGCTCTCAGCAGGTTTGAAAAACTCTGAGCTGGCCACCTAAAACCAGGACATGACTCTTGAATTGAAATCTGATTGTTTTTCTTCTACAGAGCTTTCATGTGGGTGCATTAAGAAGAGTGTGGCCAGCAGGTCAAGGGAGGTTCTCCTCCCCCTCTGCTCTGCCCTGGTGAGGCCTCACCTGGAGCACTGTGGGCAGTTCTGGGCTCCCCAGTTCAAGAAGGACAAGGAACTACTGGAGAGTGTCCAGCACTGGACACTGAGATGATGAAGGGACTGGAGCATCTGCCCTGTGAGGAAAGGCTGGGAGAGCTGGGGCTGTTCAGCCTGGAGAGGAGGAGACTGAGGGGGGATCTCATCAGTGCTGATCAATATCTACAGGGGGTGTCAGGAGGATGGGTCAGACTCTTCTCAGTGGTGTCCAGTGACAGGACAAGGGGCAGTGGTCACAAACTGGTACAAAAGAGGTTTAGCCTAAATATGAGAAAATACTTCTTGACTCTGAGGGTAACAGAGCACTGGGACAGGCTGCCCAGGGAGGTTATGGAGTCTCCTTCTCTGGAGACACTCCAAACCCAGCTGGATGTGTTCCTGTGTGATTTGTTCCAGGGGATCCTGCTCTAGCAGGGGGTTGGACTAGATTATTTCCAGAGGTCCCTTCCAACCCTGACCACTCTGTGATGCCGTGAAGTGACAGAGCCCTGGGACAGGCTGCCCAGAGAGGTTGTGGAGTCTCCTTCACTGGAGACATTCAAAACCCGCCTGGACAAGTTCCTGTGTGATGTGCTCTAGGTGACCCTGCCTGGCAGGGGGGTTGGACTAGATGATCTTTCAAGGTCCCTTCCAACCCCTAGGATTCTGTGATTCTGTGAAGCATCAGACTGAGCTCTTCAGTCTTAGACTTGAGCTCCAGGTGCCATCCTTGTGTTTGCTCTCTGTAACACAGCAAGTCTTCAGCATTGTAGCTCTGGGAACCCCCAAGCAAAGAGGATGGTTTAATGATCTAGGCATGAAAATAAATCCCGTGGCTATCATCCCAAATTAAAATCTGTGTTCAGAAGTCTCCAGCCATCCGTGGGGCTCAGGGCATCCATTGGCTCCTTGTTCCTCTGAGACTTGCAAGCTCCACACTGCCAGGCTGGAGGGGGAAGAGAAAGGGAAGAGAAGCAATAGTTAAATGTCTCAGTAAGTGGTGTAATCTCCCTCTATTTCCACATTTGCTTTTTGTTTGGGTACAACGTTGTCACCTAAGTGTTTGCCAGGTGTTGAATGTCTCTGTACTAAGACACCATCACGGAGCTCACTGCCCTTGGCCCAGGGGCTTTGACTTGCAGCCCAGTCATCCCACACAAAAATTCTAACTAACTTCTTTGAGTTTATTGCTGCTGTTGGTTGATTCAGATGTGACTTCTGGTACGAGCCTGGACTATGTCCTGTGTCACAGATTCACCCACATGGCATCTGCCTCCTTTCAAACTTGGCAGTGGGCATAAAAAGCTCCTTAGTGATTGCAATTTTACTGCTTTGAATAAATATTTCCCCTCCCTTCCAAAAACATGTTAGTTCCAGGGAATATTATAACTAGGGAGAAAACACTGATGTGTTTGTTATGTACATTGATGTGTTTTGGTTTTTTTTTTTTTATTGGCTTAAAAAATGGAGGAGGAGATATTTTTCAGTGGAGCTTAAAGTGCTCAAAGTTCACGAGATTCCATCCCAAACAGGCTGTCCCAACACATTCTTTCCTGCTCCAGTCTGGCCAGCCGAGCTGGCTCAAGGGATCAGCACCAGAGCATGGCTTCACATCTAGGCTTGTTGTGTTCTTCTGCTCCATACATGTGTGAAGGACCACTCCAGAAATTTTTGGCAGTTAATTCTCCAAGCCTCAATTTTCCTGAGTTAAACTGTGACACATCTGTAAAATGGAGACATTAATATTGTCTGCTGTTCCCATCTCTTGTTATAAATTGCTTTATAAAAAGCCCTAAGTATTTTTATTGATGCAATATATTTAAGCAAATCACAGTGTATGTATCTGCTTCTTTTTTCCATGATGTTTCAATGCTTTTTTTCAGTACATGCTCTGCTTTTGATCAGGAAGAACTAAAAGTGTTTTCCATCTTCTTCCCCTGAATTCATGGTGGCTAGAAGAATCTCTAAAACTCCTTAGGACTGTGGCATTGGTTGGAATAAAACTACATAACTACAATCCTTGGCAAAGGGTGCATGCTTGCAGAGTGTAGCCTGGGGGTTTTGCTTCCAGGGTTACCTGATTGTGTTCAGCCACATTTCCAGTCAGTGCACTCAGGAGATACTTAATTTTTCAAGCTCTAGGGTGAGACCTTCTGGCAATTCTGCTGGACACGTGCAGGGTCGGGGTTTTTTGGTGCTTTTTGTTTACAGTTTACCTCCAGGTGACTCCATTGGTCCTACTGTGAGCACGCTCAAGAGGGCAGCAAGGGCTGCTCTGTCAGTCAAGTGGCATTTAAAGGCTCTGAACCTCTGGAGTGTCTGGTGTGTTGGAGGCCAAGGGCTGACTTTCAGAAGTGTGGAGCATCAAGGGTTCACATCAGCTTTAGGACTGCCCACTGATGGCTCTAGCAAGGACTCTGGGATTCTCCAGGGTCAGGGAATCATGAGGCTTTGTCCTTCATTTGGAGGAAGGATTTTCTTGCTCTGATCCGCTTCTGTTGGTGCAGCTCCCTTGGCTTTTTCTAACGTGTCGATGCTAACAGGAACACAAGAGGTTTTGTGCTTTGCTCCTTGGGTAGGAAGGTATCTCAAATAGAGATTGCAACCTGGCCTCAGCCCAAGCACGTTGGGAAACGCTGTGCTGAGTCAGCCTCTGGTAGGGCTTGTTTAAGGATCTGTAATTTTATTTGCTGTTCTCATGTGTGTCCATTTTATGCCATACCTGACAGGTTGTTGAAAGGTGCTGAGCTCTTGTAATTCCTGATGAAGGCTCCAGGAGTGGAGGTACTGATTGCCTTTGCAAATGAGGCTAGGGATAACACTGACACTTTTTGCCCTCCCTCCTCTTTTCTTGCCTGCACAGAGAGGTTGTGTGTCACTGCTGTGGGATTTACTGCCTCCAGTGTGAGGACCTTTGATGTGAGCAGGCTCTGGGAGAAGAGTTACAGCTGCAGGGAGCTTCCCACTTCCCACTAATGCATGCCCTCGATGGGGAAAAGTTGGGCTTAAAACTGGCAAAACATATCTAGGAGATGTAACCACTTCCTTTTTTATTAAGCTTGTGTTGACTCTTCAGTCTGTGCTGAAAGCAGGTGTATTCTGAGCAGTATTAGTGCATCTTTTGGAGCAACGTGGTAGGAGCAATGCAGGATTTCCCTCTTAGATTGCTCCTCCACTGGAACCAGCAGACCTAGCCTAGGGTAAGCAAATTGCTTTGGCTTTGCTTTTTTTTCCCCCCTCCTACCTGTCCCCAAGGAAACAATATAAATGCCATGCCTCGAGTGTGTATCTATTGAGGGGAAAAGGGATTTTTAAATAGTGATGAGCTGTGGTTTTCCCTTAGTGCAGCAAGCCAATTGTTCATTAGTGAAATATATTAGTAAGTGAATCTGCTTTAATTCCTTTACATCAACAAGAGCTGCAGGTATGTATATCTTTATTACATAAAAAAAAAGGGGGAAGAAAGCAATGCTTGCAAATTGGTCTTTGTTTCCAAGGAAACAAACTTGACATGCTTGAGCTGTGCTAGATGCAAACACTGCTAGATTCAGCAGGCATGCCTCGGGATTCTATGGACTGAATATTATTTTTAAACTACCTCCAATTTAACAGGCAAGGGAGAGGATGAGAATAGAATTTGTCAGCAGAGTTTACCAATCTGTGCTTGATGAAAGCACTGAGCAGTGCCTTAGAATTGCCTAACGTGGTGTAGAGAGGATCTGTGCTGAAAATGGAGGTCCCTCAGCAGCATCCCCAGAGAAGGGGCAGCCTGGGGCCAAATGGCAACCCAGAGCTTTGGTGAAACCCTTCAGCAGAAACAGAGGTCTGAGGGGAGCTAAGCACCCACGCTCTGTGCCAAATTAGTCTGGTTTATCCTGGGTCCCTTCACCAAATGTTTTGTGCTCTAAAAATATTTCAGTAAAACGCAACTCGCCAGCACTTGGCACGAGAGGCTGCCTGGCGCTCACAAGTCAAATGGAAATACTATCCCAAATCATTTGCTAAAAAGCTGTAGCTTCATGTTGAGGACTGGGCTGAATTTATCAGGGAAGAGATGAGAGAACATGATGACTTGTTTGCATAGTGCATCTGAGATGAATGTGCTGTGGACTGAGGAAAATCTTGACTTCTCACTTGGCTTATTGCACGGTGCAGAAAGGCTCAGCGTTTTTGTGATTCCCTTGGAAGTTTGGTTCAGGAAAAAAAAAGCTAGGTTTTGGCGTTCATCTGTCACCCTGATATTTCTGAAGTGCTGTGTTGATAAAATAACTTAATATTTATTGTTTTTAAAAAAAATCTTCATTTGAACAATCAAAACTTGATTGAAGCAGACCCTGAACGTACATGGCAGAAATATTAGCCAGGTGAGCACTGCTGGGCAGAGCACACACACAGTTCATGGATTTGAACATCCAAAGGCTTGTTGGTGGTTGTTTTTTTTTGCCTTGGGCCCAACATGAGGAATAGACTATACACTAAAACTTTGTTGGGATTAAATAAGCAATTTTTTTCCCTATCCTGCAAAGCTTTTCTTGTACAACTGCCTTTCCTTTCTGGAGTAGTTCTGTGAGCTGGTAGGGATGTGTAGGGGATATGGGAGGGATTTATGGGGAAATACAAGGTTTTAAGCACAGTCAAATTCCATGAGCAGGATGCTTGCAGTGTGCAGGGCTGTCATCCTCCAGCAGGGAAAATGCCTGTTGGACTTCAGCATTGTGTGTCTTTGCATATTTTGTTATTTAGAAAACTAGAAAGGATTAAAAAAAATAATCAATTAAATTAATTAATTCTCCTTTAAAACAGCCTTACTGTGTTGGGGAGACAAGGTAACGATGGAGTAATTCCAGGGCTGACTAGTGAAAAACAAACCTCTCCTAAAATTCAGGTCCTTGGGATAACACAGTGTTGGGAAAACAAAAGTGTGTTGTGCTGGCATCTCTTCCCCCTCTCTTTCATCCTGCTTTGTAACTCTCTTGGAAATGGAGTTAAAATAAGGTGATAGAGGGAAGACTGGGGTAGGTTTAGCTTTAAGATGGATGGGAAGCACTGTTTGCATTGCGAGCTAAAAGCCTCCGTTGAAGCCAATTGGGGGTAGAAAAATATTATTAATGGCATTTCATGAAAATATTGTAATTTGCGGAAGGCCCAGAGTGAAAAATCTGCTGGTTTGAGTGTCTCTAGGAAATGCTCCTTTCTGCACAAGGCTTGCCTGAGACAGGCTTTTCCTTGCTTTTGTTCTAAAACGAGATGCTTGCTGCCTAAAAACGCCTGCGATCCCTGCAGCGAGAGCTTCACCTCCTTGACAGAGGATGGAAACAGGAAGGTTGGCTGGACTGGGATGAATCCTGCACCTTTTTTTTTTTTTTTTTTTTTTGGTTTTGTTCTGCTAATGACACTTCCTTATGCTTACATTTCATTAAAGCTCTGAAATGGCTGAAGATCAGCCGGTACTGAGCATGCTCCAGGGTGGAGGCTGCACCCATAGAGTGAGATGGATTTGTGGCTGGAGGAGCGATAGGCCTGGAGTCAGGATCTGGAAGGACCCAGCAGCTCCTGCAGCCGGGATGGAGGTAGGGTTAATCTGGCTGATTCCTTCCTGTGCCCCTGGGCCGGGGGAGTGAGGAGACCGGATGAAGTACAAACTGTTGGAATGGATTCAAAAGCAGCATAGTTAACCACTGACACGAGATGGCTTCAAACTGCTTCCTGCGGATCAGCGGGGAGGGGCTTTAAAATACTGACCTTTACTGGCTGGCGAGCCTATATAAAGAACAGACCTGTCTATCGTTGGGGTGGTGACATGAAGGGACAGCAGGCAGGGGCTGGCAGCGAGGGCTGCGGGGACTGGCTGGGCTGTGCCTTCATCTTGGAGGCATGTGATCGCGTCTCCGTCGTGGGCTGCGCCGCTCGGTCGCTAATTATTATTAATGGGAAGCCTGGCAGGGCACAGACCTGCTCCGTAGTTTAAATCTAGATCCGTCTGTTATTGTGGGAGGGCGATAGAATGTAAAACTCAAGACTCCCTTTTTCAGGCTTATTTTGCATTCCAAGGATTGCAAACAAACCTTGCCACATCAGCTCCTCCAAACTGGCAAGGAGAGGAGGGAATATAGACATGTTTATTCTTGGGCTGAGAGATTTTCTGTGCTTCTTGCAGGGGTTTAACGTGTTGGCGAGCAGGTTTGGGGGAAGGAAGGGGACTCTGAGTTGTGCTAGGTTGGGCTGTTGGATTTCAGCTGTAGTTGCCAGCTTTTTACAAGGAACGTGTAAGCACCAGCAGGTATGTGCTGCATGAGCCGATTGACTCCAGTTGTTGTACAAGCAAGCTGCGTGGTCAAGTGCCAATAAAACATTTACATTGGCTCTGGTGTTTGTGTGAGTGAGGTGTAGGGAAGATCTGACTTCGTGTGGAGCAGGGGGAGACGACGGCCGTGAGCCTCAGCCCTTGCAGCCCCTGTCTCCTGTGGGAGGTGTGTTATTGGGGGGCCACACTTGTTTCAGCCTGGCTGTGAGTGAAGGTAAGGCAAGAGGTTTGCTCGACCTAGGGCATGGTGAATACTTTGGTATTACCAAGTTATTGTGTGTATTTACAGAAATCTCTGCCATCACGGTCTATCTTTAGCCTGTGTGCAGTAAGATAGACCAGCTCTGTCTTCAGGGCAACTCTGGCTGCTTTTCATAGTGCAGGTCAGGGGTGATTGGTGAAGAGCAAAACATAGATTTTTATTTTATTGCTCTGTCCTGGGTGACGGTCTCACGCAGTTGGGTCAGTTTGCATGATGAGTCACTTCATTACCTAAAGTAACTTGGATATTTAGTGGCTGGGTCTGCATTTCTTGTGTCCCCAATGCTTCCACGGAGTTTTCTGAGCCTGTTTGACATGTCAGTCCCGCACTGAGCTGGTGACCAGCTTGCTTACTGGTGTTGGTTTTGCAATGTCTGCATAAAAGCCTGCTGGAGCCCCAGCTTTCTGGCCATGCAGAACTTCTCTTACTCTTTAATGGATGCTGGCTTGTCTATGGTTGGATGAATGCACAAAGAAAAGCGTTTATGTAAAATAAACGGCATTGTAGTTGCACACTGAAAGGAAAAGGGTTTGATTTTCTTTGGCTCAGATGGGGGCTGTGTCTATGGCTTTTCAGAATTGATCCTGGTGGCTTTTTCTCCTTGTGCGACTCTGGTGTTGAGGTGATCTCAGCCCCGAGTTTCCATGTATGGTCTGTTTCCCTTGATGAGGAAATCTGACTTAAACAGTTTCAGATGCTGGAAAACCACTCGTGTGATAATTTCCTATTGTGCTTGTGTGAAAGGTGTAAGGTAGCCTTAAAGACCCACTGCCACCTTATGGCAGTTGCTGAAAAGCAGCCTCTTTAGAGCACATTCTATATACACATCATGCTTGCTTTATTTCTCTGCTCTTCTTAACTATTGATACTTGCACGAAGGCAGGAACTTTTAGAGAGTTCATCTGCTCCTTCTGTTCCTTGCAGAAATGCATAATGTCAGCAGAATTGCTTGTAGAGCCATCCACTGCAATATCTCATAGGCGAGTTCATGATCTGGGGAGAGACACAAAAGCATCATGAAGCACTGATTCTCCTCCAGTGAAGAACTTGCTTATTTTCACGTGAATGCCCAAATCGTTCACAAAAAAAAATAAAAAAATTTAAAAAAAAAAAGAAAAAAGTGTGAGGTCAAAGAACAGGGACACGTTGAACACGTCAGGCTCACCGGCAGGATCTCCACCCCAGCTCCAGTGCTACAGCAAAATGTTGCAGCAGAAGCAAGATCGAACGTGAGCAGCCATTTTTACAGCAGGCTTTGCTGGCAGAAGACTACTGATAAGCAGGATGGCTTTGCACTGACATGGCTCTGATTCCCACCCCATCTCCTGTCCCCCAAGTGAAACAATAAAACACTTGTCTGTGGAGCAAACGGTGAGTGTGGTGAAAACAATGAGCTTGCTCACTGTTACTGAGATGGGGTATGCAAGGGATGCTGTATTTAGAACCCTCCTCGAGCAAGGCAGTGTTTGCATGGTGGAAGCTCTTGCTATGCAGTAGCTGAATGAAGGGGAGAAATCGTGTTTTTAGATTTCCAAAATAGAAGGAGCCGTGGTTACTATATGTTAAAAGCTGAAGGAGTTTATAATTGGGAACTGTTAGGAATACAGTATGTTCTAAATTACAGCTGTCTGGCCAATATGCTTCTAAATAAAGTTCTAGGATTGCCCTGTAAATGAAATACTCAACACATATTCTTATCAAAACATAGCAACATCTCCCAGAGAGCTTACATCCAAACATCTGTTGCAATAGCATTTAAAAAAAATTTCTTTTTCCTCTTTTTTTTCTTCTTCTTGGTGTGTGTGATGAACTCAACGCAGCGTCCCAGGAAACATGAAAGAGGTTTTACTTAATAGAAACATTTCAACTTTACTGGGGAAAGAAGGGGAGGGAGGGAAGGAGATGGCCTGGAAACTTTGGGAGAAAAAAAGCAGGTTTTGAAAGGTGGAAAGAGCTGTGATTGCAGAAATGTGCATGAACTGACTGCCTGCTCCTTCAACGCTCTTACCCGAGCTTGGAGGTGGACATTTGGGCTCCCTCAGAAGATGCTGAGGACACTCAGTGTGTCCTGGCAATGGGAGTTCTGGTTGGGCAATGCTGTATGTAACGGCTGAGGAGGGATGGAGGCATTTTAACAGCTTGTGGCAGAGCTGGGGAGCAGTTTGTAGCAGTGCAGATTCCATCAGGATTCCTGCAGAAATACTCCTATCAAAAGTCCCTTCGGCTCGTCGTGCTTTTGGGATCACTTCTGAGGAGGCTGAAAGGGAGCTTCAGATTTGAGCAACTGGAAGGAGAGAAGCCTGATGGAAATAAGGAAAAACCCCTGTATTTTGCAGAGCTAAATGTTGTTCTTCCTATAGAAAGAAAAGTCTCCCCTTGCCTCCCACTCATGCCTCCTCTGCAAGGGAGCTGTGAAAATGCTGTACATAATGGTGTGATTAAGCAAAAGCCCCGAGGAACCCAGTGTCCTTTGTGAAGGGAGGTTGTTGTGCTGCTGCCTTCCTCCTGAAAATGTGTGATTTCTGAAAGGGATATTTGAGCCCTGAACCAGGAACGGAGACCAGAGAGCCTTGGTGTAAAAATACCTTGCAGTTTTATAGCTGGTAGAAGATATTTTGAAAGGGAAGTGCTGTGCTGTCTTGTACTGGCTTGATGGGGAAATTGCTGGAGAGTTCTTGGGTTAAATAAAGGAGAAAGCTTCATGGGGCATGGGCTTGTTCTTATCCTACATGATTAGAAAGACCATTTCCTCTGCCAGCCTGGAGATGGGTCTCTAACCACCTGGTTAGAAAAGAGCCTGTGCAGCACCCAACCCCAGCCGAATGGGACAGATGGGGGTCCTGGGGCTCTGACCCTGCCCGGGCACAGGGGTGGCAGTGCCAGGCTGAGCAATGCCGTGGTGGTCTGGAAGCTTCTTTCTCCTTTTGGATGGCATGAATGCAAGGTCTCACTAATCAAGGCAGAAGCGTCCCCTGCGAACGCGGGGCTGTGCAGGCGTGCTGGTGCGATGCGGATTCATCGCTTCACTCCAGTTGGTTGTTGGAGCATCTGCAATACCATGATCAGCTTTTGCTTTGTCTTTTTTTTAAACAGTGTTTAGTGCTTTCAAGGATAGCTGTGAGATGTGAAAAGCCTTGCTGGTGGCTTCTGCTCTCAGTGTATATTTAACCTCAGCAATTAAAACCTTTCTAGTGTTGGGCTGCAGTGGGGAGTGCTGCCCTCCTGTCTGCACGGGAAGGCTGAGCCTGTGTGTGGTTCCCAGTCGTTGTTTTATCTCTTGGAAGGGGATGTTGACTGTGGTAGTTCATTGACCCTGCATTTGTTAATATCTTTGATTCCATTTCTGTGTTTTTAATGGAAGTTTGGTAATTTCATGCTGCAAGGAAGGGCAACACCTCGACTGTTTTACAGTAATCTTTCGATGCAGTGGATAATACAACTTCTGTCTCTGTAGTTGTTTTTTGTTGGTTTTGTTTGGGGATTTTCTAGTTTGTCTTAAACTTTGTTGAGTTACCTCTTAGCGACTGACAGAAAGGCCAGGAAAATCTCATTTTCTGTATATTAAAACTTAAGATTTACATCAAACAAAACCCCAGTGGGTGAAAGAGATCCTTGCTTTATACTGTCACCTCAAATATTCCTTGCCTATGAATTTCAGTCATCTCAATTCAGCCTCGTGTGTTTTAACTGTTTAATATTGAAACTTCTCCAGATTGGGGAAAGAAAAATAATGCCCTCCTAGCCAAGGCAGGTCCATGGCAGGCTCTGCTGCTTTAACTGTTGCTGCTTTGCAAATGTGCCTGGAGAAGTAGCTGCTTGGGCCAGAGAAAATGTGGCTTGTTGATGTTTCCAGCCTGGAATAAAGCAAAGGCAGGACATGCTCTTGCCACGCTCAGCAGAGAGTAGGGGACAGGTAGAGCAGAGCAGGAGATGGCTTCAAGCTTGTGCTGAAGGCCTGAATTTACATGGCTGCTTTTGGGGCAAGATGTACGGGAAACAAAACCCTTGGGCTCCTCAAAACCTCACTATGGATTTTGGTGGGTTTTTTTTCTCCCTACAATGCAGGCTGCTCTTCACCACCCCGCCCCCCTGCAGCCCACTGTAACACATTACACTCAGCTCCTCTTCATTTTCATTTCTACTCTTAAAGAGAACTATCTTCTGTGCTCTCATCTTTTGGAAAACTCTTTTTTTCTTTGGCCAAGAACGAGCGGGTGGTGCCATAGTCCATTTCTGAGTTTCCTCTTCCTTCTGGCCTCTTCTCTGGGGTTGCTGGCCGCCCTCCCCCTGCTCGGGTGGGAGGTTCTCCGGCGTGACACCCAGCTCCAGCAGCCTCCTGCTCCAGCAGCCTCCTGCTTCTGCCTCCGATAAATGCCAGTCTTGTGCTTGAATCCCTTCCAGCCGATCTCTGCTTACAGATGTTCCTGTGAGTTGCTCTGGCAGCTTTACTGGGAGCTTGAGCAGATATGGAGATTGCCAAGAGTTTAGGCTTCATTGTTAGGTGGAACTGAGACAAACTACTTTTATTTTGAAACTAAAATTTCTCCTTTTATCTTGCTGGCTGGGCCAGCTGTATCATATGGTGTGACATGGGCTGAGCTCAGAGCTCCTGTACCTACTAGTGCTCTATCACTTAATTAGGGTTTTCTCCCCTTGTTACATTTTTCCCTCCCCTCTTTTTAATGCCTGTGTTTGTGATACCTTTTTAAGGTTGGCTGTACCAGGTTAGGTTGTCTTATTAATCCCCAAAGTGAAAAATAGCTCCCCTTCAGCTCAGCAGATCTGCTCTCGAACGTGCTTGCAGTTGGACACAGCACAGTGAACCAGTTTAACCGTGTGCCTTCATCCCAGTGCCCAGGGGTCGGGCGCTTCATTAAGCAGAACAAAATCAGCAGGGGAGCATCCCCAAGGCGTGGAGCATCCCTCCCGGGCCCTCCTGCTTCTCCTTTTCCTGCGGGCAAGGGCTACTCTTGAAGGCCACCGAGACAGAGCACCTCGCTCTCTGGTTTAAAAGCCTTTTTTTTTTTTTCAGGCGAGCGATCAGTTTTGAGGCCTGGCACCCTGTCAGGAGGTTGACAGATGATCTGCATTACCGGTGCGTCCCCGGGATGCCCGGGATAATCGCGCTCCAATGGACGCCCTGGAGCCGGCAGGTTCTCTGTGAAATGGCTGCAGCTTGGAGGGAGCAGTGAAATGGTCTCCTCTGGGCATGCTCACTCTGTAGAGGGAGCTTCTATCACATGAGCAGAAACTGAATCACTGCTCATGAGGATCTGGAATATGCAACTCTTTGAGTCTTCACCAGAAGAAGACAACAGATGTCGGCAGGTACAGCAGGGTCCACCTCCCATGCCTCGCTCCCCGCCGGCCCTGGCCACAGGCAGGCTGGCTCCTGCTGGGGGAAGGAGAAGCCTCGGAGAGGAGGAAGACAGTTTGGGGAATCATGGCTGGGGGTTCTTTATTGATTTGCTTCTCTGTACCTTTATTCTCCTGCCCGGGGCGCGGGGGGCAGGCGGGGTGCAGTGGGGGGCCAGCTGGAGGAGGCTGGCCAGGCTCTGTCCGTGCTGTCATTGTCACCTTGTGCTGTGCCATGGGCTTGCAGGTACTTCTGCATCCGACATCACCTGGCTCTGGGGAGGCTCGGGCTTTGTTTCCTCGTGTCTGGGTGGTCTTTTATTTGTCTTATGGGGTAGGGAGGTTTTTTTGAGGTTGGGTTGTTTTGGTGCTTTTAAAAAAAACATATTAAAGTGTGAAGTTTCTGGAAAATTTGGCTCTCCCAGGAGCCCTCCCTGCTTGCAGCTCTTACAAGCAAGAAGAGCAAACCCTGGGGTGTCCGAGCTGCTCGAAGCATGAACTTCCAAAGGGGAGGAAGGGGCCTGTGGCCACATGGCACCTCCTCTCTAGGTCTCTTTTGACAGCCTCTGCTTACATCAAGCAAGCTTACAGCTCACTTCTTTGGGTGGAGGCAAGAGCCAACCTTATTTAACCAGGAAAAACCAATCATTTTTATTTTGGGGTGGCTTCCTCCCCTTTCTCTTCTTTTTTTTTTTTTTTTTCTTTTTGTTGTAGCTTGCAATCCAAGGGAACAGCTGATTAACACAAAACATCCGTGGTTGATTTCATGGCAGGAGGCCCATGTCTGCAGCTTATTTTGAAAGTTGCCTAAAATCCATAGCCCTGGCCCTGCCATGCTCTTGGATTTTTTTTTTTGCTGTCATTTGGTGTTACGTGCAGACAGCTCTGTTGGCTGCCACAGACCTCGGTGGGACTTGAGGTGGACACTGAAGGTCCCAGAGCTGTGGGGGGGTCTGGACAGTCCTGTCAGTGGACAGAACACTGGCCTGAGGTTGCTGGGCTTGAGGGAGAGCCCCTGAAGCTGCTGTGCAGACATGATACTGAGTTTTCACTGGAGGAGTGAAATGAGAAGATGGCATTTAAAAGATACAGGAGCTTACAGGATGGTCTGTGGTACCTAATCTGAATATCTATCATATCTCCACTGGACTATAAATATGCTTGTTATTTGTCATCTAGAAGATGTGTGCTGAAGGAAAAGGCATCAGAAGTCATGAGGACAGAAACAAGATTTCTGTTTTACAGTGAAGAGCAGAGGCCTTGACGTGCTGCCTGCTCAGCTCCCATCCAGGGGACAAAATGTGCTTTGGGTTTGATGAAGGCTGAGAAAACAAGCAACCAAGGAGATGCTGAGGTGTGCAAGGTGTGCTCCTGTGTGGTGGTGAGCAGGGTGACACTGGTGTGACAGCTGGCTGAAAACACCTACTGCTTTGTCCCTGCTGGCTGGTGTCCTTTGAAAGCATCTGCAGAGAGACGCTGAAAAGCCTGACCTACTTTGGAGGCAAGAGAGGAACCCGACGTCTGGACTTGGTGCTGCTTTGCAGCAAGGGTTAAGAGCCCCAGACGCAGGGCCTTGGGTTTTTTCTCCTTTGTGTATTTAACTGACTTTTAAGTGCCAGCACCAGCTCTTCCCCTCTTCCCAAGAACACCTTTGGGCAGCACTGGGCTCTGCAGCACACATGGGGCATATATTCTGCTGATCCTACCCCTGTTAGACCAACCCTGGACCTGGCAGCAGGGGAGCAGGCCCAGGCCCAGGACCTGGGGCCTCAGGCTGGGGTTATAGCCGTTCTCCCAGGGCTCCTTCTGCCAGCATGGGAGCCAGCTGCCCTGACCCCTGCCACATGATGCCATCTCCTCACCAAAAAGGATCATGTGCACCTCGTGCAATAGCAGGGAGCTATTTTATTCAGGTAAACAAGGAGCTTTAAGGAGCTTCACCCTCCTGGCCAGCTGGAGTGGGGAAGGGCTGGCTCGATTGCTGCTTCTCCTCTTTGTTGTCCTTTTGCTGCTTTTTCCCAGAAGTTTTTCCTTCTCCCATTCCTGCTCCTGGAGCCGAGAGTGGTCGAGGAGTGGCCACAGTGGGAGAGTTACCTGGCTTTGGGTTCAGCCGAAGGTCTTGGGGCTCTGGCAGCCTGCTCCCTGCTCTCCAGGCCTGCAGGACCATATGTTCCTGCAGTGACATGTAATGTCAGAGATTTGGAAGCAAATCTTGAATTTCTAACCCTTAACGACCATTTTCAGGTAGTTATTTTTGACTCCTGTGAATTCAGAGTTTTGACACCAACCCTTCTTTGAAGAGACCCTTATGTCCCTTCATGTTTCCCTTGGTCCTGTGGGATCCATCCCTCCCTGTGCCTATGTGAGCTCCTTGGTCTGCTGGATGAAGGAGTAAATGTCTGTTGTTGCTGTATGGTGGTGTTGGTCCTGGAGGGGGGCAGAGGAGGAGGACAGGCAGCAGGCAGCACTGCCTGCCTGGATTTACAGTAGTCAGGAGAGCAGCAGGAGCAAAGCTCACACACTGTACCAGCTGATTGGAAAGTGTCCTTAAAAAAGAAAAAAACAAGAGGAAAAAAAAGTAAAGCAAGCTTTTCTAAAAAAATATTCTAGGATCCAACCTAACAGCTTGCTTCCCCCAATCCAGGCAATGTATTTATCTTTTTCCTTCAGTCCCCATCAGGAGGGGGAAGGCTGGTGGACGTGGTGGAGAAGAGTTGAGGTGGTGGGGGTTAAGAAGATCTGACATGTGAGTGTCTTCCCTGCAATGCTGCCATACTGTGTCAGAGCAGCACAGTGCCTCTTGCAAAGCAAGCTTCTCACAACTTGTCCTTGTTCCAAGGATGAGGAAACCTCCAGCTCTTCTGGCATTTTCTCTCCGTCATAAGTCAGAGCTGCTTTCACCTGTGAAGTATAATCAGCACGGACGGGGAGAGGACTGGAATGGAGAGGGGCTTGGAGCAACCTTGCAAGGCTTTTCATGGAGCTCTTGGTGTTAAGTGAGGAACTTTTCCCCTCCTCCTCTCCTCATTTTCCTGTGTGCCTGCAAAAATACTCTGGTTTGCATTTAAAGGAGAAGACTGTATGTGCTGGGACTAAGCCAAGTTGTTTATTCAAGGGAAACACCATATTTCCAACCCTTTCTCTCACAGAGGAAGGCTTGACGGAGGATGGCAGACTGGGCTGGGTATTATATTTTTAGGTGACATCGAAGCACGGTTGTGATTCAAAGAAGCTAAAAATCATGGCTGGCATTTTGCATCGAGCTCTGTGAGACCTCTCCTCCTGACTCCCCTCCAACCCCCAAAGGGGTTAACTTCTCCCTCCAAAGCAGGTGGATTTTGACCTAAATCATGGAGGGAAAAGAAAGAAAGAAGAAACAACAAAAACAAGAACAACAAAAACAACAGCAAAACCCACCAGCACAAACCCCCAGCCTGCTACTTTCCACGCTTTTGCAATTTCCTTTCTCCAAGGCGGATTTTTAAGACGAGGGGCTGGGGGGCCAGGAGGCCGGGCGGGAGGCAAACGCCCTCTCCTCTCCTCCTGTCAAAAAATGGCAGGTCAGTGTGTGTCTGTAAACAATGCAGTTATGAAATGGCAGCGCCAGGCCGAGCTGAGCATGCTCGGGAGGGAGCTGCCTGTAGGGGGAGGTGAGCCGGGGAAGATGATCTAATTCAGTGCAATTCTTGGGATTGAAGGAAAAGACCAGGCTCCACTCTTAATGACAGAGCAGAAAAAAAAGGCCCCACGCCGGGGACGAAGCCTGTAGGCCATGGAGGAGAGGGTGTGAGGATCTCCCACCTCTAGGACTTCGGGTGCTGGGCAGCGCTGTGTCGCTTTCTCACCCTCCAGGAGAGTAAAGCCTTGGTGAGGTTTTGCTGTAGTTATTAGAGGGACAGGCCCGAGGGTGCAAGTTGTATTATTATGATTATCTTTTTGTCTTTTTTCCCCCCCCCTTTCTCCCTGACCGCTTTTCCAGCTTGCAGGCATCGCTGTCTTGCTGCTGGTCTCCTGCTGGCTGGAGGTGACCCAGGCGGAGGTGGTGTGGGCAGCTCAGTGAGGTCCTCCAGGTCCCACGGGAAGCCCATGCGAGGCTTTCCCTCCTCTGCCATCCTGATGAGCCCTTCTGCTGGGATGGGCAGGGAGAGAGGGAGCTGTTCCGCCGGCTGCGGTGGTTTGGGGGTGGGAGGAAGAGGAGTGTGGAGGCTGAAGAGGTGCCTGGGCCCTTTTGATGGGGGCAAGCTGCCTTCCAGCTCCCCTGCCATGGGCTGCTGCAACCTGCTCACTCCAGGCTCTTCTTGGTGCTATGGTTTTATCCTGGCTAAGCCTTCCTGGGGAGTGGATGTTTCTGAAATGACTGGTTTGCTTTCGCTAGAGCTAGTGATGAATCTTGGTCTCCATTTTAGGGTTTTGTTCCTCCCGTCCTGGGTGCTAGGAGAAGGCATGCAGCAGCTGTGCTTCCTGCTAACCTCAGCCCGTGGAAGGAGGAGATGTCTTTGTCTGCTCTGGATTTACACTTGCCTGCACATACAAGTTGCACTGGCTTTAACTCCACTGGAACACAGCTAGATGGGTACGATGCTTCCCAGCATGGAAGTGGAGAGGAGGCATAGCTGCCTCCATGCCAGGGCTGTTGTTGATAGATCAGCCTCCCCTTTAGAGGAGGGGCACGGGCTCTGCAACCCCCCCTTGCCTGAAGCCTGCTCGCCATTGTGGACCGTGTTGTCTAAGGAGAAGTGACTCTAAGTCCTGTTGTGTTTCATGCACGTGTCTCCTGTGTGCAGCTGTTGCATGCAGGGACTTGCGCCTCGTTCCTACCCTTCCCCCTGTTTCGGGAGTTGGTTTGTGCGGCTGGAATAGGAGAGAGGACATGGGGGGGTAGAAGAGGAAATGTTTCTTTTCTCATAGGAAGAGTCTGGATGAAAGGAATTCAGGAGACAAAAGAATTGCAGAGAATTTGATTTGGGGACAAACTTCAGGCTGAGGGCAGTGCTTGTTGTGAGCTGTAGATAAAATTCCATGTTCACATGATTGCACGAGGCTTATAAGGAAGTGGCCTTAATAAAAAAAAAAAGGAGCTTTGAGGCTGGTGACTGCTTTGTAGGCCAGGTATGCTGGTGGTGATGTTTCCTTCCTTCAGATCAAATGCTTCTGCTGCTTCTGATGACAGGCCCGTGGTCAGTGTCCCCACGAGCAATGATCCCAGACCTTGCCCGCGCACAGCAGAGCTGAGCAGCACCGAGGTCTGAAATGAGCAGCCCTCTCATGCCTACTAAAGGAACACTCTCTGGAAGCATTTTCTTAATCATGACTTCCTATATAATTAGCCACAAAATGTTTGTCTTCTCTTTAAGGCAAAGACTATTATGAGCAAGTTGGTTTGGGTTGTGCTTTGTTTTGGTTTTTTTAGGAGGAAAAAAAATGGAGAATCTGCTGCTGCTGCTGCTGGGGTTGCATCATTTATTGAGAGCTTTGCCTCTCTGCCTGGCTGCTGTGTGTAGTGCAAACCTTGCACGGGAGCTGAAACCCTGCCCTGCTGAAGGGCTGGTGAGAGCTTTGGAGCCAGGGGACTGGTGGTGTGGCATGTGTCCCCAGCTGCTCATGGGGAGCAATGGCCCATGGTGTCACCTCTGAGGAGTCAGTGTCCACTGAGTGTGACCTCCTGGCTGGATCAGTCCTTCCCGTCCTGCTGGGTCTGTGGGCAGAGCCTTGGTACTGCTGCTGCCCCAACGGAGCCAGCAGAGTTTCAGAGGGTCCTCCTGCTCCCAGCCCTCTTCCAGATCCACCTGCTTTAGCATGGCTTCGATCAGAATAACGCTGCTGCAAAGCCTCGGGTTCCTCCTAGATGGTTGATTTTTAAGACCAAAAAAAAAACCAACCAACCAACCCAGACCCTGGCAAAGGTAGACGTCTTAGCACATCAACCTCTGCTGCTGCCTGGAGAGAGCTCTGGTTCATGGTGTGACTCTCTGGCTGCGGGTGCTTGGTAAGCTGCAGGATGTTGGAGTTCTGCTCTGCATGTATTGTCTTTGCCTGTTTGGACCTTTGCGAAGGGCACCCGGATGGCTGGTGAAAATGCCAAGGGAGGAGGCTGAGAAAGCTCTTTCTGTGTTTCCCAGCCTTGCTCTTTTTCTCTTAATTTTTTTTTTGTGGGCTCTTTTTTTTTTTTTTTTTTGTTTTAAAGGCACCACTGTAGTTTCTAGTTGTCTGGAAACACTGCAGAGCCTTTCCTTGGCTGGTCTGCCCCATCTTCCATCCCCTCCAAAGACCTCGTGGAGGAGAGGAGCCCTGTTTTCTTGTAAGCAGAGGTGGAGAGGAAGAACTAAACCAGCACTAGCTCCTCTGCTTGGATCCTCATGGCTTATAAAGCCCTTTCAAAGACCTAATCAGTCTTTCTTAAGATGCAATAATTTTTTTCCTTCCCCATGAAACCTAAAAATAAAAGGGTTGGGGGTGGTGGGGGGGGGAACGCTTCATTGTTGGTGGTGTGTGCTCTTTATGGAGGCTCTCCAGCCACGGAAGGTTAATAATCTGTCTGGGGTCGGCGAGACCGGCTGCGGGAAAGGGGGGAAGGAGGGGAAAAAAAAAATAATGGAGGGAGTGAGACTTTTATTGTGAAGCAGGCGGTGCTTGGCAGTTGGCTTTGTTGGGACTGCTGCAAGAGCAGACATTTCTCGGCGGGGAGGGTGGGTATAGGATTTCCCTGCCAATCGGGAGCCGACGGATTGGGGCATGGGGAGTGTGAGCTGAAAGGGAAGTTTGCTCTGAATTTAAGGGAAGGGGGGGAGAAAAAAAAACCCAAAACCAACACACACACACAAAAAATGGAGGTATTGACACTTGCGGTGAAGTTGCTGCTAAGTTGGCTGGGTGGAGCCGTGGGCTGGTGGGAATGAATGGGCAGTGGTGGGTGCCCAGTGGGTGCTGCTGCATCTGCTGGGTGGTGATGGGGTGAGCTCTGGCCTGGGGGGGAAGAGGCTTCGAGCGCTTCGCAGGGGTTTCCTGTAGCTTCCTTTTGATCAAAAATGCTTCAAAATTCACAGTTGGCTTTTTTTTTTTTCTTGAATTATTATTTTATTTTCTACCTTGATGCTGAGTGTTTGTTTGTTTCAGAGCAAGGCCTGGAAGTTGTCAAGCCGCCGCCGCTGTTAGCGAGGGATGTGCCTCTGAGATAGGGACCAGGAGAGCCCATCAGGTGCCACCTCTGGTAGCCTTGCCTTGGCATCCAGCTTTGTGTTACACTTGCAGGAAAAAAGTGGTGGTTTCTTTCTGGCCTCTCTTGGCATTGGAAATTCTGCTTCAAGAGCTCCTGCCGCTGGCCAGGACCTGGGGCAGCCCCGAGCTCCTGGTAATTGCAGCCAGGGGGGAGGATGGTCGTTTGCTGCCAAGGTCTGATTGACTCCAGGGTTCCTACAGTGGCTTTTCTTCAGGCGTGGTGAGGTGAGCAGCAGCAACACCTCTGTGAAAAGGAGAGTGTGGATGGTTTGTGGAATGGGGTTGCTGCTTGTAAGATGGAGAAAAACTGAGAATTGAATGGGTAAAAATGACCAGGTGGAAATCCTGGGGCTTCCAGTATGAGTCACTTTAATAGCAGGAATATCCAGACCTTTCCTTGTTGCAACGAAGGTTGGAAAAACAAGCTAGTCCCTGTTAGACTGAGGCTCTTTATCTGCTGGTGGTGTCTGTGGTGAGAGCTGGGTGCCCCCTCCCATGGTGGGAGCTGTGGGGCTGTGCTGGAGCCCTGGCTCTGCAGTTTTCTTTGCATTGGTTTTGCAGCTGGGTGAGTCCATGAGAAGAAGGAAGGTATTCCCAGTTTACTGGAGGTCTGAGTAGAGGAGAGGTAGGGTTTAGAAGCAGATGTCTGCAGCAAGGATATGTATTATTGGCCTAGCAAATAAATAATTTAAAAAAAAGCTGATCTGTGTTCAAACTTTGGGCTGTGTTTTTGTGGTGCTTTCTCGATGGATGGTGTTGGCCAGTGTCTGCTGGAGGTGTGTTCTGGCTCAGGCTGCCTGATGGGTTGGCTGAGCTGAGGTTTCAGATGCTTAGAGCTTGCTTTTTGGTGACTGAACATCTGAAGGGAGTATGCTTGGGGCACAAGTTGCCTCGTGCTGACAGCATCCAGTCGTGGCCGTGTTTGGTGTTTGCTTGTGCTCGGGGCTGGGCAGCCACCCACAGCCACCTTCCCTTCCTCCTGGCTGGAGGAGCAATCCTTGAAGGTGCCCTTTGCTCTGGGAGGGCCTGGCAGGCAGTGGAGGCTTTCCCAAGCACCCTGCCCAGTTCCCTCTGTGTTGCTTTGCAGATGATGGCATTTAGGGGCAGGGCAGGGTGGTCCTGCAGGCACCACGGTGGCCCAAGGGTGATGGATGAGCCCTCCCTGGTCTGCAAGGGGCTGCTGAAATCTGAGGACCCCACCCTGCAATACCTGCCAGTACCCAGCATTGCAGCAGAGCTCTCCTGGAAACAAAAATGATAGGGTGGCTGGTAATAGCAGTAGCAACCCCAAAGCTCATCTTGCCTGCTAGCTTTGGACAGAAACCCATGTGGAGAAGGACAAGCAGCTGCTGGGAATGGTTTTGAAGCTGATTTGCCAGGCTTCATGTGCATCTTATCTCCTTTGCTTTTTTTATGGGAGATGGGCAGGTTGCTTTTTTCCTTTCTTTATCACTGGGTGTGCTTTAAACCTTGTGATTTGCATGGCTGCAGGCACCATCTGCTCTCCGTGCTGGCCTACAACAGTTGGCTTGACCTGGGCTTTATTCTTCTCCTGCGACACAGGCAGCGTGTGGTGAACCCCTCACCCAGCCTGGCCCTGGACATCACTGCTCCCCTGAGCACTCAGCAGCTCTGCAAGGCACCATCTTTACCTTTCAGACCAGCTTTGCTCTTTAAACACAGAGCTGTGTCAAAGGATCCCTCTTCTTTTGTGTTTGAGGGGTTTTAATATCTTTTTGTTTTGGTACCTTTTTATTTTTGTCTCAAAAAAAAAAAAGATGAAGAGCAGGTATGAAGGCTGCAAACTTGGTCTAGCAACATGATTCCAGGCTTGTGAAAGGCAGAGGGGAAGAGTAGGTGTACCCTTTTTGCAAAAAAAATTTAAAAAGAGAGGGGGGGAAAAGAAAAATTACTTTCTATTGAATTAAATAGAGAGCTCATTAACTTTAATAAACACGGATGTTATGAATGGTGCATTGGCTGTAGCTCACTGATGGTTTGTCACTTTGATTTGAATGAACTGCAAAAAACCCCATCAAAACCATACTTGGACTATAAATGTGGATAAATTATGTGTAATGACAAATTTATAGACCTGCGTCCCCCCACCCAAGACCTGAGAAGTTTTGGGGGAATAAAGGTCACTTCCTTGAAATGCCTTTCATGACCATTTCAGTCTGTGCCTGCGCAGACTAAATCCACTCAGCTGGATTCCCCAGCACGTGGCAGGCAGAAAATCTGCCTGGCTGCCTGTTAACCAAGGGCTGGGGGGTGTCAGCCCTGGGTACAGCTGGGAGCCCCTCCACCTCTGGGGTGACACTGTCAGCTGGGGCCAGCTTGGCTGTTCTTTATCTTTGACCTGTGCCTTGGTGGCAGTTTCCTGGCAGCATTTTTTTTTTTTTGTGCAGAACGAGGTTTGCCCGTGATGTAAACAGGATGTGTCCATGATTGTCTCTTGTTTTAAACATGTCTATGAACATTGAGCTAAACTGTGGTGCTTTGTTTCATCCCCTTAGCGAACGGTGCTGAGTAAAGGAGAGACAAGGAAAGACGCCTGCATGAAGACTGAGCTGCTGAAGGACATCACCAACAACAAAGAGGAAGGTGAGCACCTGCCTTGAGTGAGGGCCAGACCTCGCTCGTAGGGTTGGCACGTGATGGGAACAAAACCAAGGGCTTGGAGATGTTCTCTGTCCCCGAGGGTCTCGGGTGTGCTCCCACAAACAGAGTGACTCCGTTCTCCTCCTGTGTTTGTTCTGAGCAGGGCTCTTCCCCAGAAGATGTAAGTTTGCTTTTCAGTCCATCCATCTCCACCCACCCAAAGAAGAGTAACTCATTTTCACTTCTGCTTTGGTGTGGCTGTGAAATGCAAAGGTGTTACTTTGAACCTCCTCTGTGGGACTGGTTTTAGCTGGACTCTGATCCCTGCCACATGATGACCTGGCCCTTTCCTCCCTCTGCTGAAGTTAACTTTCTATTTTCCTGGGAGTTTCCCTGCTGCTCCAGGACAGGCACTGGTTGCTGCAGGGTGGCTGGTGGGGTGAGACACTCCACACACCTTGTGCTGTTGTGAGATTGCTTCGTGGCTGCTGCCTTGTTTCTGCCTGCTTTTCCTTTGCAGGATGCAGCACACATGTTAATTTGACAAGGTCTTTCCTGATTGTCTCTGAGTTGCATGAACACAAATCAGAGGGCTTACTAAACGTGTCATTGGGATTAGGAAAAAAACCCACTGCCCTTTATCTTTTCCCTCCCTCCTTTCTTTCCTTGACTTTATTTTTCTTTGACTAGTCACTTCTTGTAGCTCTGCAGGGATTTGGTGCATTTGGTGCTCCATAACAGAGCATTAGAAAAGTACTGAACTGGCCTCATCAAATACCCAGTCTTAGCTAGAAACAACATTTTGGACTAAATTCAGACATGTGTGAGTACAGCATTGCTCTGTCTTCTGTCCAACATCATGTTTTGTCAAGCTGCTCTAGTTAGAAGGTAAAGCTCAGAACAGGCAAAATATTGAATGCTGTGTCAGATGTGGCCACGGTGCTTGCATATTAACTGGGAGCACGTGAGTGCTGCTGCTCACACCAGTTGTGTGTGGACCTCTGGTCTGGGCAAACCCGAGATGGAGTTTGAGATGTCTGTGGGAGGTCACGTTGCTCTGGGAGGTGACTGGCTTTGATCCCTTGCCTTGCTTGGAACATAAAGCCAGTTCATTTAGCTCTTGGTTGACCTCGAGGTAAACGTTTAGAGCCTGTGGATGTAAAAACACAGAACAAGGGTGGGAAGAGACTTTTCTGAGCCTGATCTAGTGGGAGGTGTCCCTGCCCATGCAGGGGGGTTGGAACTTGATGATCTTTAAGGTCCCTTCCAACTCTTAACCATTCTGTGATTCTATGATTCTTGTTATGTCTTGACTGATTTTGACTAACAGCAAATGCTGTGTATCAAAAGGAAGCTGGGAACCCTCCCTGTGCAGGAGCAGCCTGGAGGCTTCACGTGGTGCTCAACTTCCAACCACTTCAGCTTGTTGTCCAGTTCAGTTACTGGGGAAAGAGGGCTCCTAAAGTGTGAACTGCTTAGTCTCCATTCTTGTGGTGAGGTTTGAATTGGATTGTCCTCTCCCAAGCATACCATGTGTGTAGAAGACAATGGTTTGCATGGCCATTGTGCTGTATGCATTGTTCTTTGCTGACCTTCTTTACCCAGCTGTGATCATCATAGTTCAATTAATTAATGTCCCTAAATTCTGTTAGTAACAGCGTTTAGTGTTGGCAAAGAATTTGCATCTTTGAGTGTTGTATGAACATGAAATCATTGGAGCAGACTTGAAAGATGGCATGAAATGGTTTCCCTGGACTGTGTTTTCTGACTCAGGGATGGTTGGCAACCTGTGGAGCTGGGATATGTGGACTGGAAAAGCTCCCTGAAGCCAGAGGTTTCTCTCTTTAAGCTTGCTTGAGCAGTTGTTTCCCTTTGGTGAGGAGGATGAGACTAGTACTGTTTAGTATCTTCATCAGGGATGTAGACAGGGGAATTGAGTGCATACTCATCACATTAGCAGATGACAACAGGCTTTGTGGTGTGGTTGACATGCCTGAGGGACAGGATGCCATCCAGATGGACCTGGATAAACTCAAGAAGTGGGCCTGTGTGAACTTCATGAGGTTCAACGAGGCCAAGTGCAAGGTCCTGCACCTGGGTCAGGGCAACCCCTGGTATCAACACAGGCTGGGGGATGAAGTGATTGAAAGCAGCCCTGAGGAGAAGGACTTGAGGGCATTGGTGGGTGAAAAGCTGGAGATGAGCTGACAACGTGGGCTCACAGCCCTGAAAGCCAGCCATGTCCTGGGCTGTCACCAGCAGCATCACCAGCAGCACAACCAGCAGGGCCAGGGAGAGCAGGTTCTGTCCCTCTGCTCTGTGAGACCCCCCTGCAGTGCTGGGTCCAGCTCTGGGGTCCTCTGCGCAGGAGAGACATGGAGCTGTTGGAGTGAGTCCAGAGAAAGCCACAAAGATGATCCAAGTGTTGGAGCAGCTCTGCTCTGGAGACAGGCTGAGAGATTTGGGGGTGTTCAGCCTGGAGAAGAGAAGACTCCAGGGAGACCTTACTGTGGCCTTTCAGCATTAAAGGGGCCTTTAAAAAAATGGGACAGACTTTTTAGCAGGGTCTGTAGTGACAGGACAAGGGGTGATGGTTTTAAACTGAAAGAGGGCGATTCAGACTAGAAAGAAGGCAGGCATTTTTTACAGTGAGGGTGGAGAGACACTGGCCCAGGTTGCTCAGAGAGGTGGTGGATGCCCCATCCCTGGAAACACCCCAGGTCAGGTTGGATGGGGCTCTGAGCAACCTGATCTAGCTAAAGATGTCCCTGCTCACTGTGTGGGGGGGGTTGGACTGGATGACCTTAAAAGGTCCCTTCCAACCCAAACCAGTCTGTGATTCTGTAAATTTAACACAGGTCTGTAGGAATGAGATCTCGGTGTGTTCCAGCACTTCAGTTTCCAGTTCTGGGGTTGAGTCCCAGCCTGCATAAAGCCCAGTTGCTCACTAGACTCACTGTCCCTTTCTGTGTAAAATTGCTCAATACAAATAGGAAAAAAAAGCTGTGGATGAGACTGTTTTGTTGTCCGTGAGGAAATGTTCCAGTTGAGTTTTACATGTGGGTGTGAATTTAGTTCCATCTTTCCCTTTGACTGGGCGGGGAGAGGGGAAGGGAGAAGGAAGAGATGAGCAGAAAGAAGCTGCTCTTGTGTTTTATCAGCTCATACTGTTTGCAGGCTGGCTCATAGAGAAGCTAATTAAAAAGTGGTGTATTTGTAAGAATTGGAGGTTATTTTGGTTCTCCTCCTAATGTGCACAGCTCCGAGCCCTGTGCTGCATCTCACCTGGCCTCCCAAGGCAAACCGCCCCTGTTCCAATTCTCCAGCCCCAGGGATGGCAAGTTCCACCAAAGCAGGAGCAGGAAGGGGAGTTGGTAACAAAGTTCTCCCTTAGCAGCTGCTGGGGCACAGTGCTGGATGAGACATGCACAGTCACTTTGCTCTCAAATAGACTTAAACCTGCTTTTAGAGAGTGTCAGGGTTTTAAATTCCTGGTGGGGCCATTTTTCTCTGGTTTTGTTTCTTTTTTTCCCCCTCTTATTACAGATAAGATGCCATGGGTGAGGAGAGTGCTGCTTTCCACTGAGCAGATGGAACCTTTGTGTTCCCTGGTGAGGAGATGGCTGCTTTAGAAGGAGACAAAGAATAATCTCACCTCACTGTGCTCAGCACTGAGGTCCCCTGCTGAGACTGACAGTCAGGAGACCAGACAGGGCCAAACGATGCTTAGATATCCTAGATGTTCACCCAGATGTGCACCCAGGTGTCCCCTGGTTTGAGACCCTGCTCCCAGGAGGCTGTGGCAGCAGAAGAAACGTGCTGGGAGCTCAGCAGCCCCAGAGCAGGAGCATCCCGTGTCACAGGTGGGCTCAGGGCTTTGTGGCCAGCTCTGAAACACCGTGGCCCTGATCCCATGAAAAAAGAAGGGAATGAATGTCATGCTGGCTGTTAGGCTGCTTGGAGTCACTGCTGGGATTCACAGACAACTCACAGGCAAGGTGCTGCATCCCAGTGACCTGCCCTGTGTCATCTCAGTGTTGAGCATTCACAGCAGAAGTTGCTCTTGGTTTTTTGTTTCTTTTTTCCTTTCTTTTCCTGTTTTGACTCTGGGCATGTCTGATGGGAGGTGGGAAGTGGTGACACTGCCACAGTGTGACAGTGCTCCAGGGCACTGGGAGGAGTGGCCTGGAGTGACAGGACGAGAGGTAATGGCTTTAAAGTGGATGAGGGGAGATTGAGATGAGAGATGAGGAAGAAATGCTTCACTGTGAGGGTGGTGAGACCCTGGCCCAGGTTGCCCAGAGAAGCTGTGGCTGCCCCATCCCTGGAAGTGTTGAAGGGCAGGTTGGATGGGGCTTGGAGCAACCTGGTCTGGTGGGAGGTGTCCCTGCTCATAGCAGGAGGGTTGGAACCTGATGATCTTTAAGGTTCCTTCCAATGCTTCTAGGATTCTTGAGTTCTAGGGTTCTAGGGTTCTAGAATTCCATGGTTTCATGGTTACATGGTTCTATGATTCTTATGTCTCAGTTCCCTCTGGCAGTGGCCAGTGTGGCTGGCAGGGACCAAAGTGCATCTGTTGGACAGTTTTTGGCAGACTGACCTGAGCTCCAGGGCACGACCCAGAGCCATTTTTGGCTCTGCTGGAGGGGCTAAAAACCCAACAGGCTAAGGCAATGGAGAGGAACCAGGATTTCTGGAAGAGCAGAGGTGGGTTTTGTTTTCCCTCAAACCATTCTATGATTCTATGAAGACCTTGCTTCTCCCTGCAATGTGTGCAGTCATTTACAGCTGGGCAGAGTGGGTGCATCATCCTGTTAAATCAAAACCTGGTGCCTGCTGTCAACTTCTAGGTCTGTGCAACTTCAGGGGCTATGAAATTTCCTATCTTTTTGTTTTGTCAAATCTCAAGTCATACAGATTTGGAAGTCTGGTGCTTGTTTATAGGGGATTGATGGCACTTCCACAGTCAATCAGATGCAGTTTACACACTTAATAAAGAATGTGTGTGGGGGAGAAAACTGTATGTGGGATTTTAATTTTAGCTTTGTGGATTTTTCATAAAATCCATGACACTTTCTGGAGTAATGCAGGTATTTTTCCCCCTAGGGCAGTGCTCTAATTTTCCTTGCTTTGGTTGCCCTCGTGGCAGCTAGAGCAATTCTTGCCCTCTGCTTATTCAGTTGATGTAATAATCAGCCACTGAAGTTAGTTGACTGCCCTGGTGGGATTGCACAGTATTTAAATCAACAAATATTGGAGGCTTCATACAGCCAGGTGCCTAGTGCTGAAACCTCCATCTGTGGTTAGGGAGCTCATTTTTTGTTTTCTTCTGGCACTGACTTCACTGAAATAATTGTTTACATGGTCACAGTGCAGTACAGACACCAAATGCAGGAAGAGAAACAAGGATTGAAGGAAAAAGGACATTAGCTGTTGGCTTCCTCTACCCAGCACTTTTCAAATAGTTAAATAACAGTGAAAAAACGAGCACTTTATCTTCTCCCAGAGTTGTTGCTATCCAAAACAAACCCTTGTGTCTCTTATCAGAGCTTTCAGTGCACAGAGGATGGTCTGGATGGTGTGAGAGGGCAGCGATGGAGCTGGTGGCTTTGGGTTGTGCTTGGAGAGCCACTCCATTGCTGCCTGCTGGAGGAGGGGTTTCTGGCTCTGCCCTCCCGTGTGTGCTCCAGCGAGCACCCATGAGCTCTTTTTGGAGGTCTTGGAGCTGATTTGGGAGTCTCTGAGCTGGAAGAGCCCATGTGGGAGGCAACTTCAGGCTGAGTTGCCTGGGTTTGGGGAGAATGGACCACTTGGTGCAGGTGTATGATCAGGAAGAATGGCCAGAGTTGAACCCCAGGGAAGAGTAACCACTTGTCATCAGGTTTTGAAGACACTTTCCAGTAGGATGCTTAGTGTCCAACACCTATGGCTTTCAGTTGGAAACATGGGTTAGGACCCTGTGTAATTTATGGTTAGGACTAGGCTGGAGCAAGTCTCAGGTTGCCTGGGGGAGTTGTGGATGCCTCATGCCTGGAAGTGTTCAAGGGCAGGTTGGATGGGGCTTGAAGCAACCTGGTCTAGTGGGAGGTGTCCCTGCCCATGCAGGGGGTTAGAAGGAGATGAAGGTCCCTTCCAACTGAAGCCATCCTGTGATTCTGTGGAGTTGTGCCTTGCAGCAGGTCTTTGAGACACCTTAGCAGAGCCCCAAGCATCCTGGTTTGAATTCAGTGTTGGCCATGCTTCAGCCCAGGGGTTGGATTGGATGGTCTGTGTTGTCCAGTTCTAGGATGGCCTTCAGTTTGATGCAGGAAATGTTTGTCTTTAAATCCCAGATGAGCACCAAAACTTTGCTTCTAGAGACTAGATCTGCAAATGCTGCTTGTGCAGAAACAGGTGTCAGATAGATCTTAAGGTCAACTCACTGATTAGGAGATGAACTGAATGAATGGGGTGGAAAGAAGGGGATGGGTAGGCCCTCAAATAGTCAAAGGGAGATGTATTTTCCCCACTTGCCACAAACTGGAAAGCAAATTTGGTGCTTTCTGAGAAGAGCTGTCCTGGTGAGCTGCACAGAGCTGCTCCTCCAGCCTCTCCCAGCCCTGCTGGTGTTGGCACTGAGCTGCGAGTGCTCAGGGGGAGGCAGCAAAGCCTGCAGAGCTCACCTTGAAACCATTAGCCCAGCTGTGTCGTGCTGGACATGTTGGGATGCAGGGTCTTGGTTCCTCTTCATGCTTCAGCCTTGCATCACGTTTTTGCCAGGTCAGCAGAGAGATTCAGAGCATTGTTTGCCTTGAGTGTTTGGGCTTCAAGGGCAGCATGAAGTGGGATGGTGATACCCAGTGTGCTGCTCGGGCTGTCCTGCCTCGGGGAGGAAAACAATGCAAGGAATCCCTAACAGCAGATGGATGGGATTGGTTTCCTGACCATGCCAGGGAATGGTTACCACTCCTGCTTGCCTGGGGAGCTGCTAGCATGGCATGTCAGAAACCTGTCTGCCAGTTCATGGCCTTCATACTGGGATTTTTTTCAGCTCAGGTCTGAAATCTCTGGTGGGACAAATTTATTGCTGGGGGGGAGCATGGAAATGTCTGGAAGGGAGAGAAAAAAAATAAACCCACCACACCTTTTTATGTGGACACTCCTGTTTTTTTCTGTGCATGAGCTTTTAGTCAGTCTGCAAAAATCTTGCTGCATTTGAGTCATGTAATTATTTAAATCTAGAATTGCATTTAACATCCTTCACCCCTGTGTTGGCTCTGGCTGTTGCCTCTGAAATGACACTGTGAATCCTGCTCCTGTGCTGCTTCATCCCAGCAAGGAGGACTGGACAGGATTGCCAGGAGAGCTGTGACTGCCAGGGAGTGATTCCTTGCCATGTTCTGGGTAGTGGCCGAGCTGTGATGGAGACATTTGGCAGCTGAGCTGTGTCTGTGCCACAGAAGCTCACCCCTACAGCCCTACCAGCAAGCTTGTCTTGTGTCAGGCTGGCACTGTGAAGGGCTTTGCCAGAGATCTGAAGGAGGAAGATGGGGCAGCGTTTTGTTTGACACATAGTCCAATAAATGTAGTTATTGGAAAAGCTGAGGGCAATATTTACCTTGAAAAATCCGTAGCTGGGAATAAATGGCCACATCTGCAGCTGAGGCAAGTGAGGATGGGTGCTCAGCTTTCCACTGAGCCACCCAGCCCAGTTTTCACTGTCTGAGGATCCAGGCAAACTGGTCAGGTAGGTGAGTGAGCAAGTTAAATGGACAAATATGTGTGTGTGTATATATATACATCAAGGAGTTTCCTGGGGGAGAGGTTTGCTCTTCATTAGCCACCACATGTAGCTGTACCTTCTCTTTGGAGTTTTGATACTGCTTGTGACTGTTTTCTTTCTCCACTCTTCCTCCCTCTCCCTCCAGGTTTTAATGCCATGGCTGCAGATGAAAGTGCTGCAGAAAAGCAAACGGGGGAACCAAAAGTGGCAGTAGATGGTGAAACCAACGGTTCCTGTGAGCACAGCGAAGCTGGTAGCCACCCAAACCCAGCTAAAAACACTCAGGACAATACGAAAGTGAGCCAGCAGGACTCTAGTACTAAATTAAATAGGATAGCAGAAAATGGCATTTCTGAACGAGATGGTGAGACTGGGAAGCAAAACCACATGAAAGCAAATGACTTCACACAGACTTCTGTCACGGGGAGCAATGGATATATTCTAACCAAGCAGATGGCACAGGAGCAACCTCTAAGGACTACCAGCACCTTTGCTTCTCTCGCTGGCCATGCTGCAAAAACCCTTCCAGGAGGAGCAAGCAAAGGGAGAACTGTGGGCTCCTTTTCTCAGATGCAAGCCACGATGCCAGCCAAGCTCGGGGAGGGCAGTAAGGACATGGATGCTAAAAAAGCCACCGCTGCTAACGCTGAAGTCAAGGTCCACAGAGCACGGAAGACGATGCCTAAACCCACCCCTAGCCTGGTAATGTATCTGTCCAGCAGGCAGTGCTGCTGCTGAGGTTGCTCTTGGCTTTCTTGGAGTGTGGGAGAGGGATACCTCACTGCATGGGAACACACGTAATTCTGACATGTCCCACTGAGTGGATTGATTTTTTAAAAATCTATGTATTTATCTTTTCCTAAGAGAGACAGAGGTGTTAAAATAGGGTCATATGGCCACCATCAGCTTTCTTCCCCAATTGTTTCTTAATATATAATTGATCAATTACCTTCTCCAGCAGCTCTGTGTGAGACACTAAATGGCCTTTCTCTCTGCATTGCTTATCAGCCCTTTGCTGAAATCCAGAGCTGCTTGTGAAACAAATTAGATTTCTTATAAGTTCGACCCAAAGGAAATTAAGCATAGCATGTTAACTTGAGGCTTCTCCTAGGCTTGGAAGCTGTCAAGAAGCTGATTTGTTAGGCAACTTGATTGCATTGCCCTATCATTAAAGCAGTAAACCAGATGATGTTTTCTCTTGCTCTCTGTTGCCTGCAGTAATGCAGCTTGTTCCAAAATCTTCCCTCCAGAATCCTTAGGGGTGGATTTACCATCACTTAATAAATCAGAGCTCTGCCTTTTTTTTTAGGAGGCAAAAGGAGATGTGAAGCCATCTGGTGTGTTCATGTTATAGTGGGGTGAACAAAAATGGGCCTTTCTTGGTCATTGGCCAAGTTTGGTTCTGTTTTTAGTTCTTTTTTGCCAAAGGTAGGGAATAGCTACTGGAACAGGCAGCTCTTCAATGAGTGCTTGGTCTCCAGTCCTGTGACACTTCATGGGTGTGGAAGTGTCATATATAATGTCATATATAATGTGATATGTAATGTCATATATATGTCATATAACACTTCATGCTCACTGCAATGAGCTGGGTCCTGTCCTTGTGCTCTGCCAAATGATGAAGGGAGACTGGCCTTGAAATACCCAGCCAAGGGTCAGGTACCTGATTCCTCAACCCAGGTCAAGGAGAAGGTTGTGGGCCCTGCTTGGCAGTGAGTTGTACCCAGAAATAAAGGGAGAGCTGCTGCAGCCCTGGGGAGGTTGGTGCAGTGGGTCGCTGTTAGCTACCAGCAGGTTATGGACCAGCACATGCAAAGGGATCCTCAGATGTCACCCACATGTTGGCAGCACAGCAATAACGTGACGAGGAGGTCTCAAAGCTGTGGGTTGCTGTGGTCTAGAGCAGGGGAAGAGAGAGAGAGAGAGGAAAAAAAAACACAGAAAGAAGGTGGGTGGCACCTCGCCAGCCACAGATGGGGAAAGGTGCCCTTGGCTGCGGCACCACCTGTGCCTGCGGAAGCAGGTGGGAGTCCAAAGAGCACATCAAGATTACAAACCTCGTGGGCACCCAGCCTCAATGGTAGGGCAGAAACCACTCCTGCTATCATTTCCCAACCATCCTCCCAAACCACTAATTTCCCCTCTCTCTTCCCCTGGTTGTATTTGAATTCTCTTGCTCTCGCACCCCTGCTGTGCTCGCTGACTGGCAAGTGGGAAGCCCAGACGCAGTACATGCAGTCTGATGAAAATCTCACATGAGGCTCCTCTGTCCAAGGCTTTGCAACCCAAACTGCCTCGCAGCTTTCCTCCAGCAGCCTGTTGTGTGCTTAAATTAGGCCATGCAAACCCCCAGACCCTGGTGGAATTTGACAGGGAGAGATCCCTCGGGGCTGAGCAATTGAAAGAGGCAATTCCCTTCTAAAAGACAACTGCTAGGTTAGGAGGGAGTGTTTTCCTCATTCATATTTTATGATACATCAAAAGAATATTTTTACACAGCCCCTTGGGCTTCAAGGTTTGTCTCTAGACAGCTGAGTGCAGTGTTGTGGATGCTGCCACGCTCCCTTACACGGGTTGCTGTGATGGTGCCCGTGATGGTTATTTGCTCTCACAGTAGCAGCAGCTTCAAAAACCAAAGGCTACAGTCGTTGAGCCACTCTAGGAAGTGAACAGCCCGTCCTCAGCACCTCTGGCTGTTCCCCCTGGGCTTTAAATAGGGAGGAAAATAAAATTCATAAGAAGGGTGGTAAGAAGAGGCCCTGTTCAAGCCTCTGCATCTGAATGTGAACCCAAGATTTGATCTCATTTCTGCAAGACAATAGAACATCTGTTGTGTTCAGCCTTCCTGATAATTACTACCTAATTTTTCCCCATTGTCTTTCAAATTTCCATGCCATTTTCTTTTGAGTAGCAGAGTCCTTGCTAGTTGTCACTTTTCTATCCTGATTATTTCTTTGTTGAGCTGCTTACAAGTACAGCATCGCAGTAACTTTTCATGCACCAGTCTCCAGGTTCACACATTTTCCCCTTCAAAAACACCACGGTATCAGGTGCTGTATTCCAGGAAATAAATTGTGGAAGTCACCCAGAAGTTGCTTTTACAGGACACGCTGCTTTTCTTTGCTAATATTTTTTTAGAGCATCCTAGTTTTCTTGATAGACTGTTCTTGCAGACGTGTGCTGCCTGGGGGAAGGAGGAGAGGGAGGTATTTTGTTGCCTTCAAAGTGTAAACATTTGCTCATCCTGCCTCCTGCAGAAACCCACTGGGGCCAAAAAATTATTTTCTGTAATCCAATAGTTGTCAGGGGACCTTGGTAGCCTTTTCCTGCACCTGTGGATTGGTCTTTGAAAGGAAGAAAATCATTGTCTCACAAATTTAACCAGCTTTTTCTCTGTTTAGGATTTGCTTCCTGAATTGGGATCGAAGCTGAATCTGAAACAGGTGACAATTTTAGTTGATGTTGTTGTGTGTTAAGGTTGTTTTTGAACAGAGACCTCAGAAGGGTTGTTGACAGCATCGTTTCTGCTCCCCTTCTGATTAAGGCAGCAACACAAATGCTGTGCCTTTAGAAGAATTCATTTCTTTCCTTCTTAATGCATTTACAACCCTGTTAAGAACCCAAAAGTTGCCAGGATCAGGCAACAGACTGAAAGGCAAATGTGTGTGTGTGTGTTCTGAGCTTGGAGAAGGCTTCTCCTGCTCAGAAACTGCAGGGTCTGAGCTGAATGTCACTTAGATATGTCTGGAAGGGATAAAGGATGGTTGGTAATGAAAGCATCCCAGAGCTGTCTCTTGAGATAGGAGGAGCAGATGGCTGAATTGAGAATCCCAGGTCATGGTTCTGTTCATTACCTGGTGACCATGAGGCTCTAGTTGGAGGTGTGTGTCTCTGGTGGTATTTTTTTATCTCCCGGGTCAGGAGAACTGAATTGTCAGAAGGAAGAGCACCAACATCTGTCAAATGGGTATCTCAGCCTGCTTCACAGTGTGAGCCCAGAATGTAGGGTACCAGTTTTAACTGGGGGAGACAAAGCCTGGGTGGAGAAAAGGTGCTTGGAGCAGAAGATACTTTGCGTATGTTGGTGTTTCCACCAATGTTCATCAAACTATACCTTTAAGCAGCATGGCCACTGAATGTCTGATCCCAGGCCTGCTAAGCTGCTTGCTTTCTGTGTGCACACAGGTGTTGCTGCTGCTGTGAAGTGTTCTTTTCCATGTCAGTGCCCAGCAGTACTGCAGCATCGTGCTGACATGCTCTGTGGGCTGCTCTGCAGGAGCTCCTGGCCTAAGAACGTCCTGTGTTCATCTCTCAGGACCAGGCAGGTGGCAGTTGGTGCTTTTCAGTTGTCTGGGATTGCTCAGCAGGCTCAGACCCTCTGAAATGCAGAAAGCTCAAACAAAGGGCAGGTCCTAATGGGGATGGTGATGGGGATATTGTCTCCTTGGGAGAAAAATGGAAGAGGATGGGACATAGTGAAATGGAGCTCTCCATCTGATGGCAAGTTCTGCTCTCAGCTTGGCTGACCCCAGAAGGTGCTTCGATTGAGGACCCTCTCCAGAGGGGTACCCAGGTGTGCCCAGGCAGACTCAAAGGGTGTGAGCTTGGCCTTGGTTAAATATCCCCTGTGGTACATCTCCTTGAGTGAGGAGGCCATAGACTCCATTGGACTTCTTCTGTAGAGGGTTTCCTGCATAGGGAGGCAGAGAGTGAAGGTCAGTTGTGCAGTACTTTAATGTCATGTTTAACTGGTTGAACTCGTGCTGCTGACAGGACCACATGGGCTGAAGGTGGCTGCCCCAGCTGCTCACCACAGCCTGCAGAAATATCTGTCCCAGGCCCAGGTCTTCAGCAGACCTTTCTCTGTCAGGAGACCAGCTATCAAAACTGGTTTGAGCTGCCCTGGTCCATGTCAGCTTATGTGTGACACTCCTGTCCCCTGGGGCAGCTCAGTCCAGGAGGGAGCAGGGATGGGGAGTGGGGTGAACCCTGACCTGGCAGCACCTGTGCCTCTGGGTGGTGGTGGCTCTGAAACCCAAACCATGCAGGTTTGGGGCTGGGTCCAGCTCGGGCTGCCTGAGCCCGTGGGATGTCCTGCAGACCCGTGGGATGTCCTGCAGACCCGTGGGATGTCCTGCAGACCCGTGGCCTCACACAAACTAGTGCAGTTGTCATCAAGACACACTGGAGTTGCTCTTCTAAATGGGCACATGTTAATCTGCAGATCCAAGGGCCTTGCTAGGTGGATCAGCATTGCAGCTTGTCTGGTCTGCATTCAGACCAAAGCCCTGCAGGTTTCTTTTTGTTGCTCCAAGGTGAGGCTGAGGCCAGGATTCCCTGTCAGCTGCTGTGAAATGCAATATGGAAACCTGTAATTGGGCAGCAGTGGAGGAAAGGGAGAGCAGCCCCCATACAGCTCCTGCAGGCACTGTCACCTGCTTGGGATACAGCTTTTACAGCAGTCTGGTACTTCTTGCTTCAATACCAAAACCCCTGGGACCTGCTGCTTTGTGCTGCTCAAAGGCAGCACCTCGGTACAAACCTCTGCATCCAGCTGGTGGAGGGAGGGAAGAGGGTTGCTCTGGGACAGCTGCCGTGCTGCCTGGTGGCAGTGGTGGTTAGTTTAGTCCTCCTGGCTAGTTGGCTTTGGTCTCAAGCTTGTACTATGCCAGAGATGAAAGTCCTTAGAAGAAGAGAAATAAAACAGCTCGTTCATGGAAGCTGGAGGTGGTGTCAGGTGTCAAGAGGGAACAGCAGTCCTGTGATGCCCTTCAAAGCAGCCCTGCTCCAAAGCAGGACCTGCAGGACCTTTGCCAGTGTCCTTGCACCAACATAGGGATGGAGTTCTGGTCTGCTTTCTCTTTGGTTGTTACTAGCTTGGTAATGGAAAGACCTCATAATTGCTGAGCTGTGGGAAGAATGCCATATACAGTCTGTCAAACCAACGTGGGGTTTAATTAGTAAGGTTTGTTTGTTCTGTATATTTGCTTTGGAATTAAAAAAAAAAGGAGGATATTCTGTCTCTTGCCATTTTTAGTAACCTCTCCCTGCTGCTGTAGGGGACTTCTGTGCCAGTAATAGAAACATGGTCAATCCCATTAAAATGTAGACAGCACTGGAGTTTAATTTTTATCAACACATAAAACACTGTGTTCTTGTCCCAATCTAAGTACTTTGTGTGACTGTTTTTCTCACAATGGTGTCAGATAAAGTTCTGGTCCTGTTTTTGCTGTTTCCAGACACAAGCATCTCTGGAAACCTTGGCTTGAGCCTTGGAATAGCTGTCTTAAGCTTTTTGACTATTCCTTGCAATGCCCAATGTGATATGGTGACTTTATAGCCTTTTGTGTAGGATGAGCTGATCCCACATGAGAAGCTGTAAGAAATGAAGTCATTAATGATGCAGTTTCTATCTCTATCATTTTTGGTCCTTTCTTGGCTTCCAGTGGTCCACACATGGGGTTAGGACAATGTGGGAACACAGGTTGCTCGTGCTGCATCCTGGAGTTGCCTTTGCATGGGATTCTCCTCACTGAACTTCTCTAAATCTGTAGGTTAAGACAGAATGTGCTTGACTGTTCAAAATCTAAGTATAACTGGGGAAAAAAGAAACAGACCTTGGCTGTTTTGGACAGGGATAACACACAGCAGTGGAGTTTATTTAGGGTCAGGAATAGTGCTTCTCACCTCTAATTGTGCTGTTTGCAGTGGAGCCCATGTAGGTGTTAGATGAAAGCCCCTCTGTTCTCTTGTATGTTTGCTGGTTTACGTGGAGGAGGATGATCTTCATCCAGTTTCTGAGCAGAGGAGTCTGCTCAGTTAAAAATGGGGGTGGCTCACAGTGCCCTCATTAGCAGTGTCAGCAGAGCAGCCCGTGCCCAGCAGGGCTCTGAGGCCCTGTGTCCCCTTCCTGGCCTGGTCCCTTCTGCTCCAGCATTGCCAGTCTGGCATTTCCCACCTTTAGCAGAGGGCTCTGGATCCTCAGGAAGTGAAGCAGAAGGTGTTAGGATCTACTCATCCACAACAAAGTGCATGAGTAGACGTTGAGCAGTGATCAGCTCTGTTGGGGTCTCTGAAGCACCTGGTCTGTGCAGCCCCTTGGTGCTTGGCCAGCAGGAGGGTCCTGTGCTGGGGGAAGGCAGGAGAGGCTGTGAGCCAAGCAGCAGGAGTTTGCTGGGGTGGACACTGGGCTGTGAGCAGCTCTGTGGGTACCTGCTTGGTGCTGTGCCTTGTGTGAGGAACAGGGAGGGCAGGAGGAACCCATCCATCATGGAAGTGGAAGAAGGTGGCACGTGACAGGAGCTTTAATCAGCTGTGCCAATGACTACATAGCCTACAGAGGTAGCTTAGAGCTGGGTCCTACCAACCTCAGGCTGGGGCATGGGGTGGCAGGGCTGGAGGTGGCTGCCCTGCCTCTTCTGCAGGAGAAACCTTGGTTTTAGTTTTTTCTTGCAACAGCCTTTTCCCAAGGAGGAAACTGCCTGGAGCTGAACGGGTGTGCAGTGTTTTGAGAAGTCCTCTGATGGTGCTGGGGGCTTCAGGTGGATCTGTGATCTTTATGTTCGAATGGATCACTGGGATTTTATGTTTCCATTTTGCTTTGATAGGAGTTTGTCATGCCCCAAACTGCCTATGCTTGAACCAGCTCTTAGCCAGCCTGATGGGATTTTAGGGAAGAAGTAATTTCCCAGCAGACCAATGTGCTAGATTAGCAAAGCCTCTTTTCTGGGAGTGTTTAAATTTGGAGCAGGTAGAGCAGAGCATAAAAGCTCAGTGTAGGAGACCAGGATGAGCTGTAGCTGCTGGCTTGAGTTCAGGAACTGGTGGAATTCAGAGGCATTAGACATGGGAAAAGCATAAAGTTTCATCCACTAAACGCTCTACTTGCTGGAAAAGTAAAAGTTAATAAGAAGAGCAAAGATGTAGCTGTTTTATCTAGCTAAGAAGGAAGAAGGATGGTGAGAAAATGAGCATAAATGCTTTCAAATCTTTGCTGATCCTATTACAATTCTTAGATTTAGTGTTTTATATATATACACAGACACGTGTGTGAGATCCATATGTTCTACTGCTGGCCTGCTCAGCTTCCCAGGCCATCAGGCTTCCTGAGAGATCTGGTCACCTCTCTGCAGGAATTCTTGTTCTTTAGCATTGCTGCATATGCCTCCAAGTAATAATCCAGCTCTCACAAGGCTTAATTTGATTTAAAAAACTGTTTTACTGGAATTGCCATGAAAAAGTCACATTTAACAGTTGCCACGTTATGCCTATTGAAGATTTTTAATTTATTTCCATCTTGTAATTACAGAGGGGGAGAAAAAAACCCCAAGCCAAGAGGTACTGCTTTTTCATTTAAAATTTTATTATGTTCTTCCAAACACTCCGACATGGTCCGAGTGTGAATTCTTGATGTTTGGGAGTAACAGCAGGTTTTATCAGAGACCAGTTGCAAGAACCTGCACTTAAAGGACAGAAAAAATGCAGCTGTCATGTACACTTGATGCAGGCAGCTCTGCATCAGATCTGCCTCTCCCAAGCTCATTTTGCTAATTTTGAGTTTAAAATGGAAAGCAGTGGATGTTCCAGGGGACTTGGGAATTCTCAGAATAATCGTGTAGCCAAGAGTTACCGTTAACCTTTAGGTCTATAACCTAGGGACTTTTAAGAGGTATAAATAGTATTGTTGAGACTATTATTGGCACTCTGTCTCCAGCCCTCCTGACGTATGTTCTTTAAGGGGTGGGACAACTGGGAGCAGTCTCAGGAGGGCTCCAATGTTCAGAAAATCCTGTGGACACTTAATTTGCTCATTCTATTAAACTTACTCAAGAGAAAGGGTTTAAAAAAAAAAGAAAAGAAAAAAGATGAAGTAGTTGGTCATAGTCTATAAGTATCTACTTGGAGTGAGAGTTTCTGATGATATTGGGCTTTTTAATTCAGTTGCAAAAGCATCATGCATTTAATCATAGAATCATAGAATCATAGGGGTTGGAAGGGACCTCGAAAGATCATCTAGTCCAACCCCCCCTGCCAGAGCAGGGTCACCTAGAGCACATCACATAGGAACGCATCCAGGCGGGTTTTGAATGTCTCCAGTGAAGGAGACTCCACAACCTCCCTGGGCAGCCTGTTCCAGTGCTCTGTCACTCTCACAGTAAAGAAGTTTTTTCTGATATTCACCTTGAACCTCCTATGCTCCAATTTACACCCATTACCCCTTGTCCTATCACTGGTCATCACTGAGAAGAGCCTAACTCCATCTCCCTGACACTCACCCCTTACATATTTGTAAACATTGATGAGGTCACCCCTCAGCCTCCTTTTTTCCAAGCTAAAGAGACCCAGCTCCCTCAGCCTTTCCTCATAAGGGAGATGTTCCACTCCCTTAATCATCTTTGTGGCTCTGCGCTGGACTCTTTCAAGCAGATCCCTGTCCTTCTTGAACTGAGGGGCCCAGAACTGGACACAATACTCCAGATGCGGCCTCACCAATGCAGAATAGAGGGGGAGGAGAACCTCTCTTGACCTACTAACCACACCCTTTCTAATGCACCCCAGGATGCCATTGGCCTTCTTGGCCACAAGGGCACATTGCTGGCTCATGGTCATCCTCCTGTCTACCAGGACCCCCAGGTCTCTTTCACCTACACTACTCTCCAGCAGGTCAGCCCCCAACCTATACTGGGACATCGTGTTGTTCTTCCCCAAATGCAAAACTCTACACTTCCCCTTGTTGAATTTCATCATGTTTCTCCCCGCCCAACTCTCCAGCCTGTCTAAGTCTCTCTGAATGGCAGCACAGCCTTCTGGTGTGTCAGCCACTCCTCCCAGCTTAGTGTCATCAGCAAACTTGCTGAGGGTACATTCTATACCCTCATCCAGGTCGTTGATGAAGATGTTGAACAACATCGGTCCCAGTACCGACCCCTGAGGGACTCCACTAGTCACAGACCTCCAACCAGATTCTGCCCCATTGACTACAACTCTCTGACTCCTTCCCATCAACCAGTTCCTGATCCACCTCACTACCTGATCACCAAACCCATACCTGATCAACTTATCTACAAGGATGCTGTGGGAGACGGTGTCAAATGCCTTACTGAAATCCAGATAAACCACATCTACCGCTCTACCATCATCTATCCACCTAGTAATCTCCTCATAGAAGGCTATGAGGTTAGTCAAACATGATTTACCCTTGATAAAACCATGCTGACTGCTCTTGATGACCCCCATGTCCTTGATATGCCTAGAGATAGAGACAAGAACAAGTTGTTCCATCACCTTTCCAGGGATGGAGGTGAGGCTGACCGGTCTATAGTTACCCGGGTCCTCCTTCTTGCCCTTCTTGTAGACTGGTGTGACATTTGCTGTCCTCCAGTCCTCAGGCACCTCTCCCGTTACCCATGACTTACCGAAGATGATGGAGAGTGGCCTAGCAATGACCTCCGCCAGCTCCCTCAGCACCCTTGGATGCATTCCATCTGGACCCATCGATTTATGGATGTCCAGATTACTCAACTGATCCCTAACCCAATCCTCATCTGCTATGTCAAACTCCTCATCTATCTTGACTACTTCTGCGGCTATATGAGTCTGGAGCTCATGGGGAAATCCTGCAGGAGTAAAGACAGAGGCAAAGAAGGCGTTCAGCACCTCAGCCTTCTTTATATCCTCTGTCACCAGGGCTCCCACCTCATTCAACAGTGGGCCAATATTGCCTCTAATGTTAGCTTTGTTAGCTATGTATTTGAAAAAGCCCTTTCTATTATCCTTAACCTGACTTGCAAGGTTAAGTTCCAAGGAAGCCTTAGCTTTCCTAATTGCCTCCCTACATCCTCTGACAACAGTCCTATATTCCTCCCAAGTGACCAGCCCCTCCTTCCATGATCTGTAGATTTTCCTTTTCCACTTAAGTTTGCCCAGCAGTTCCTTTTTTAACCATGCTGGTCTCCTAGCTCCCTTACTAGATTTCCTAACCATTGGGATGCTCTGATCCTGTGCTTGCAAGAAGTGGTCCTTGAATGTTGACCAGCTATCTTGAGCCCCTTTACCTTCTAGCACCCTGTCCCATGGGATTTCCCTTAACAGTTGATTGAGGAGGCCAAAGTTTGCCCTGTGGAAGTCCAGGGTTCTGGTCCTACTGGGTATTCTGTTCCTTCCACACAGGATCCTGAACTCCACCATCTCGTGATCACTGCAGCCAAGGCTGCCACTGACCACCACTGCTTCAACAAGGCCCTCCTTGTTGGTTAGTACAAGATCCAGCAGCGCTCCTCTTCTAGTCGGCTCATCCACCATTTGCATTAAGAAGTTATCATCAATGCACTGGAGGAACCTCCTAGACTGTGAAAGGCTGGCTGTGTGAGTCTTCCAGCAGATATCGGGGTAGTTAAAGTCTCCCATGAGGACTAGGGACTGCAGTTGTGAGGCTACTTTCAGCTGCCTGTAGAAAGCCTCATCAACTTCCTCGCCTTGATCAGGAGGTCTGTAGTAGACCCCCACGACTGTATCACCCACACCAGCCTGCCCCTTAATTCTTACCCACAGACTTTCAACTTGCCCCTCATCAGCCCCTGCACAAAACTCAATACATTCTAGTTGCTCTCTCACATAAAGAGCAACTCCACCACCTCGCTTCCCCGCTCTATCTTTCCTAAAAAGCACATAACCATCCATGGCCACACTCCAGTCATGTGACCTGTCCCACCACGTCTCTGTTATTGCTACCAGATCATAACCCTTAGCCCGCACACTGACCTCTAACTCTTCCTGCTTATTCCCCATGCTGCGTGCATTAGCATACAGGCATTTCAGGAAACAAACAGAGCCCACTGGTGGGACTAAATCCTCCTTAGACCACCTGCTTTCAGGCCCTGGCACGTTCCTCTTGTTCTTGTCCCTAACAGACCCAGTTTTCTCCCCTTCCCCCTTCATATCTAGTTTAAAGCTCTCTCAATGAGCCCTGCTAAGTCCTGCCCCAAAAGCCTCTTCCCCCTCTGGGACAGGTGCATCCCACCTGCCACCACCAGGCCAGGTGTCTCATATAGCATCCCATGATCAAAAAAACCAAAACCCTGTCTTTGACACCAATCTCTTAGCCATTCATTGACTTGTAAACTCTTCCTATATACTTCCCCACCCATTCTTGCAGGAGGGATGGAGGCAAACACTACTTGTGCTCCAGACCCCCTAACTAGCCGTCCTAGGGCCCTGAAGTCACTCTTCATTGCCCTTACATTTCTTGTGATGATTTCATCACTGCCAACCTGAAAAATCAGCAGTGGATAGTAATCAGAGGAACCCACAAGATTAGGGAGTTTCCTTTTAACATCTCTAATCCGAGCCCCAGGGAGGCAACAGACCTCCCTGTGGGATGGGTCCGGTCGACAGATGGGCCCTTCTGTCCCCCTCAGAAGGGAGTCACCTACCACAATTACTCTCCTTTCCTTCTTGATTGAAGAAGTCCTAAGGACTCGGGGTGACTGACGAGTCCTCTGTGCTTCACTAGCTAAGTCTACCCCTCCAACTTCATTTTCCTGTCCCTGAATTTCCAAGGCTTCATATCTGTTATTCAAGGGCAATTGGGAGGGTGGAAGGGGTTGGGAGGATTTTTTCTTGCCTTTCCGAGGTCGGACTTCCTTCCATTCCTTCATATCTCCTAAGTCCTCTCCATCTGTCTGGTGACAGGAGGGGAGGGGATCCGTCACTTTCTCAACCTCCTCGATCTGCCCCTGCGTCAGGGTATGACTCCACCAATCTATTTCACTTTCACAATCTCTAATGGCTCTCAGTCTTTCAACCTCCTCTGTCAGATTAACCACCTGCCTGAGGAGATCATTTACTTGCTCACACCGCACACATGCGGTGTCACTGGTTCCCTCTGGTACCAGTGCCAGGCTCAGGCATTCACTGCAGCCAGAGACCTGCACTGCTGCATGCCTGCTTGGGAGCTCTGTCTGAGTCCCCACATTCTTTTTCACTATGGTTTTTGGCCGCGTTGTGACCATGATCTATCCAGCTACTAGTTTGCTTTTCTTGTGAGAAGGCACCCGCGGCACCCGCTGCTCTCGCGCCTCCCACGCGCCTGCCCTGGAAGGCTAGCTGCCGCTCTCTGCTCTGCGCTGCCGCGTGCTCAGAGGAGGCTGCCAAATGGCCGCTTTTTAAACCTTGCCGCCGTTCACAGCCACTCCCCCTGCCACGTCAGCCTTCCTCTCCCTCGCAGGCTTCCCGCTCAGACTCGGGTCTCCTGGCTCTGCCCCGGCTTCACCGTCTCCGGGAAGCCCGGCTCTCTCTCAAATCCTCAGCAGTTTAAAGGAACAGCTCACACCGCTGCCGCTCTCTGCTCTGCGCTGCCGCGTGCTCAGAGGAGGCTGCCAAATGGCCGCTTTTTAAACCTTGCCGCCGTTCACAGCCACTCCCCCTGCCACGTCAGCCTTCCTCTCCCTCGCAGGCTTCCCGCTCAGACTCGGGTCTCCTGGCTCTGCCCCGGCTTCACCGTCTCCGGGAAGCCCGGCTCTCTCTCAAATCCTCAGCAGTTTAAAGGAACAGCTCACACCGCTGCCGCTCTCTGCTCTGCGCTGCCGCGTGATTTGAAAGGGAGAGCAATTAAGCCTTGGAACAACATATCAAAGGATGTGGTAGATTTGTCGTCTTTGAAATCGTTAATCCAAGACTAGATGCCTTTTAAGGAAAGATGTAGCAATTCAGCTGTAAGTTATGGGCTTGATGCAGGAATCATTGGCAATGTGATGGCCTTTTTATGCAGGTCATTTTTGATTATCATTACAGCTTTTCTGTCTGAGGCTGAGTCCTCTCTTTCTGCCAGCAGCGTGCACGTGGCAGAGCTGTGATTAGGAGAATCAGTCACTTCCCCATTTGTTCACAAGGTCACATTACTTGCAAGCAGTGTCTAAGAGGGCCTGTCTGAACCTGGACTTTAAAGAGTGTTTTTATTGCTTGCTGCTTTTTATTCCTTCCTTCCTTTTGCCTGGATTCCTCTCCCTGTTTTGATGTTTCAGTTGTTGCTTCAGAAGTCCTGTAAGAAGTTATTTTGCTGCAAGTGGAGCAGCACTGAAACATTAGAGCAGAGCTTGTGATCTGCTGACTGTACTCTTGGTTTTCTGGAGCATCTCTGCCAAACCTGCCTCCTACTTGACAGTTGAGTGGACAGATGTATGGGGAGGTAGATGCAGCCTAGGTCATCTGGTAAATAAGAGGGCAACTGCAGTGTAAAATCTTGGATCAGAGTGGCAGCACTTACCCCACTCTGCTAACACAGCAGCTGCTGTGGAAGGTGCAGCAGCCTGGGATGTGGGGCTGGAGGAACCTGGCTTTCATGACCAAAGGTGCTGGATGAGCCTTTGCAGTGAGTCCAACTCGAATCACAAAATCACCTTGGTTGGAAAAGACTTTAAAGATCACCAAGTCCAGCCATTAACCTGACATTGACAGGTCCTTAGCTAAACCCTATCCCTAAGTACCACGTCTGTATGACTCTTCAATCCCTCCAGGGATAGTGACTCCACCACTGCCCTGGGCAGCCTGTGCCAGGGCCTGACAAACCCTTTCAAGTGAAGAAATTCCTCCTAACAGCCAGTCTAAACCTCGCCTGGGGCAACTTGAGGCCATTTCCTCTTGTCCCAAAAGAGTGAGTGGAAGCTGCCTGGGAGCCTGGCTGCAGCTGCAGGGAGGGCAGGAGCAGCTGCTCAATTCTGGTTTTCCCCCTCTGAAGGGGAGGACCTGCACTACCTGGGTTAGAGTCAGCTGGGACAGGTCTTTGCCCCTGGACCTGCAGTGTCAAGTTAAAGCCTTCTTTGCCTGTGTCTTGGTGTGTGCCAGGCTAGAGGAGGGAGCCTTTGCTAGGACTGGGTTGTGCCCAATGCCACCCGAAGGGAAGGATCCCTTCCCATTGCTGCCAGCTCTTCTGAAACATCTCTGCAGGACTCTGTTCTCCTGCCTGCTTGACGTGACAGCCGCCCTCGGGGTGTGGTTCAGGTAACAGGGGTAGTTGAGTGTGTTCATCTTCTCCAGAGCCAACCAAATGCCTGTGTAGATGTGTCTGATCCTTTCTGTTGTCTGCAGTGGCTTTGGATCTGCCACTCTGCCAGGTGGCCTGTCACCTTCTGAGGCAGCAGCATGGAGGAGCAGCAGGCTGGGAGCGTTGTGCAGTCTCTAGGCAAAGTTACATGATCATAGAATTGTGGAATGGTTTGGGTTGGAAGGGACCTTAAAGATCATCTAGTGTGTGTGCTTTTGTTTTGAATGTGTGATCCTGTCTTCAAATGAATGTGATGATGGTTGAGAGGAATGAATTAAATTTATTTTCTTGCAGGTTTTTTTTGTTTGTTTTCTGGTGGTTGGGTTTTTTGTTGTTTTTTTTTTTGTTTTGTGCGTTTTTTTTTGTTTGCTTTTTGGTTTTCTTTTTTATGCAGGGGCTCAACTTAACTGCATTTTGTTTTCCAGCATGGAAGTAAAGACCCCAAAGATGGGAGAGACAGCAGAGATCAAAAAGAATCCAAGGAGGAAGGCAACAAAAACATCTTGGAGTTTGGGAAGCCGTTGCCGTTGCCCTCTCTCCCGGGCCTTCACCAGTCACTACCTCAGAACCAGAGCTATGTGGCCACCACAAAGTCGCAGACAGGTAAGAAGGGCAGATGAAACCCCCAGCAGCAGCCACCTCCCAGGTGTGTGTGTGGTTGAGTGGGTGATCACAGAATCCCAGAATCGTTCTTGTTGGAAAAGACCTTTAAGATCATCAAGTCCAACCATTAACTCTACTGAGTCTGGTGTTAGACCATGTCCCTCAGCACCACATCTACACAGCTTTTAAACACCTCCAGGGATAGTGATTCAACCACCTCCTTGGGCAGCCTGTGCCAGTGTTTGATGACCCTTTCTGTGAAGAAGTTTCTTCTAACATGGAATCTAAACCTCCCCTGGCACAACTTGAGGCCGTTTCCTCTTGTCCTGTTGCTTGTTACTAGGAAAAAGAGACCAACCCACCCCTTGCTCCAACCTCCTCTCAGGTAGTTGCAGTGAGGCAGGTTAACAAGGACTGAAAGCTCTGCCAGTACCTTTTTCTCACTGAATCTCCCTCGGGGTTCCCTTTCCTGCTGGCACCAGCCTGGCTGCTGCCGTGGGCCTTGTTTGACGATGCCATTTCATCGAGCTGCTTCTCCACAAGTGGCTGTTGCACTGCACATGTGAGGCATGTGTCCTCTGGACTCCCTTTTGGTCACCTCTAGGTGTTGTACAGGCTACACCCTTGCAGTCCCATGTTAGAATAACCTCTCAAGTGAAGTGCACCAGCTTTCTGCTCCACGGGGAGCACCTGCTGTGTGGTCCTTCCTGTGCTGCCTTGTTTCACTGGGGGGGGGGAAGGCCCCTCCCAGGTGGTGTGGGCAGGTAGATGTGCTCCATCAGGCACCACCTCACAGAGGATCACTCTTCTGCTGAAACTTTTTCTTAGAGGAGACACTTTCATCCCTTCCTCCTGTGTGATATTCTGAAGATGTTTCTGTCAATTCGGAGGGACTTCGTGTATCACCGCAACAACTGGTCACCATAAACTATGTCCTTGTAAATCAGTGTAATTGGTTTAACAGATTTTTGGAGAAGTATTTTTGTAGGCTTTTGGTGAAGTTGTATTGTAGTGGAAGATGAAGAAATGCTGCACAGCAGCAAACAGGTATGCTGGTGCTGAGGCTGGCTGTTCCCTGCTGTACACTGCTCTTACAAGAGCCTGCACTGAGCATCCTCCTGATGTGTGCTCACCAAAGACAGCATCAGGCAGTCAGGTATGGTGACTGATTTGATTAGAAAGGCCAGGAGGGAGACCTAACAAATAAAGACCCCATCAAAGTAGTGAAAGGAATCAAACAAATATCCATAGTAGGTGTGAAATGAGGTTAAATGACAAATGGCTCTTTATCTAAGGTACCTTTTCCCAGTGTGTTCATAAGTTAGTGTAGGACCACTTTCACGATCAGTTGGTATTATTAGCCTTGCAGTGTCTCTTTCAGCAAGCTGGATTCCATGCAGCCTCCTATGGCATCAGCAGTACTGCCAAACACAGGCTAATTTAAGGATTTGATCTTGTTTATGGAGATCTGGAGCCAGAGGAGTGCAAAGAGGGTACTCACCATTTGGGTGGGTTTGCAGCCCTGGCAGAAAGTGCTTCGTGTGTCTGTGTGTCTGTTTGTGTGTGTCATATTTTTGGTTGACTTCTAACTAAATTAGTTGGAGTGAGAAGCCTTTTTCTCAGATCGTGCCCTCAAAAGTGATTTGGGTGTTGGACTAGATGTTCTCCAGAGGTCCCCTCCAACCCCTAACATTCTGTCATTTCCCCCAGTACAGTCTCTACTCTCTGTCCCTCCTTCTTTTCATTCCAGAGCAAACCTTGGGTTTCTTTTGCTTCTCTTTTCCAGCTGCTGCAGTATCTCGGAAGAAAAAACGGAGAATGGGAACCTATAGCCTGGTTCCCAAGAAAAAGACCAAAGTGTTAAAACAGAGAACAATGATTGAGATGTTTAAGAGCATAACTCATTCCTCTGCAGGTGCCAAGGTGAGGGGAGCGCTGAGCCCACTGGACATGTTTGTTGTCACCGTACACGTCCCTGGTCCTGGCACACCAAGCCCTGGATAGGTGCAGGAACATGCTGGCTTGGTGCAGTCAGTGTCTTCAGTTCTGAGCCTACATTTTCTCTCTGGCAGCAGCACCCCACCCATAGCAGCCTTGCTGCTTTGAAAATGGCTTTTTTGAGGGTGGCTGTTCAGATACCAGCTCTTAAACAAAGGTTTTCCAGGGAATGTTCCCCTTTCTCCTGTGGAACTGGAGGGTTTCAGGGATACCCCATATGGTAACCTTTCTGTTTCGGTGTCCTCAAGGTAACTCCCTGTTGCTGCTGCTTGAGGCTGAATGGCAAAACAACTGGTGACTTGAAAAGGTTTAGACAGAGACTCCTAATCAAATCCTGTTTGTGTTGCAACCCATGCTCTGAAGCTTTGGTGTTTGAATTGAAGGAGAGCGGTGCTAGGCTTTCATGGAATGGAGTAAGAAATCCCTCTGAGATTTAACTTCCCTTTCCATTCCCTGGAAACCTCCTTTGCACCCTTGGTGGAGCTGCCCTTCCATGTTTGAATTAGGCTGCAGGGGTCTGGCTGAGGCTCCTGCCCAGCAGCCCTCCTCCCCTTAACACCTTGTACAACCACGTGAGTCTGGAATGACTCCTCGTGCTTCCTCGGTTCCCAGATCAACAGGGTTAGGTGACACATGGCAGGCTCCCAGACTGGCTTTGCTGGCTGCATTGAAGAGCTCTGGAGGGACACAGAGCCAGCTTTCCTCTGGCAGCTTTCAGGCTCCAAGCACAGAGGTGGTCTGGGATGGATTCAGCTGCTCTGTCCTGGGAACTAATGTTGTCTTTGTGGCTCTTGTGCTTGGACAACTTTCAGAGTGACAAGGACCTGGGTGATGCCAGCCCTCACGTGAACGGGGAGAGCATGGATGTAGACTCTGAAGAGGAAGACTCTGATGAGTTGGAAGAGGAGGATGACCATGGAGCAGAGCAGGCAGCTGTGTTTCCTGCAGATGATAACAGGACCTCTAAAGACAGTGCATCCGATGCAGACAACGCCAGGAAGGTATTCACATGCCCTGTGCTGGACTGGTGGGGGTGGGCTGGGACACTGCTGGTACACGTGGGGTGGGAGTAGCAACAGTTGAGGCAATTTCTAGTTTTTCTTACCCTGCAAGATGGCAGAAAGCCCAGCAGTGCTAATGAGGCTTTTTGATTCCTGGTTTCCCACTGCACCCATCAGAGTCTCCCCACCTACCCCACAGTTTCAGCCTTGCTACAGAAGTCTGTGGTCCATGATCCCTGCAGGACCCCCAGCACCTTCAGTGTGGGGTTCACTGAACCAGTAAGAGATATCTGCCTAATCTTGCTTGTGATGGCTGGTAAAGCACTAAAATTGGTTTAATTAATTTTTTCCAAAATCATGATGGTGTAGACATGAGGCTGGTTTTGGATAATCAAGGAAGTGTAGACTTGGTTGGAAAACTTCCTTCTAGGGTCCAATTTTTTTTTTCCCCCTGTACCATTCCCATGGATATACCATGATGTACATTAACAGCCTTGGAGTTTGTGTCCTGGAGAGGAAAGAAATACTGTTAATGTGTGTGCAGGCTGGGGCTGGGTGGGGGGCACAGCAGGATGATGGGGAGATGCCCTGCTGGGTGGGGGGCACAGCAGGATGATGAGGAGATGCCCTGGGCATTGCTCTGCTGGATGGTGGGCACAGCAGGATGATGGGGGATGCTCTGCTGGGTGGGGGGCACAGCAGGATGGTGGGGGGATGCCCTGCTGGGTGGGGGGCACAGCAGGATGGTGGGGGGATGCCCTGCTGGGTGGGGGGCACAGCAGGATGGTGGGGGGATGCCCTGCTGGGAGAGACCTGACCTGACTGACTCTTTCTGTTCTTGGGCAAATGGTGGCTGCAGATTGATGATGGTGAGTCTGAGGAGGAACAAGAGTCTGGAGAGTCCATGGAGGACGAGGAAGATGGAGATGAGTCTGACTTGGTAAATCTGACTCCTGAATGTGTTGTTCAGCCCTTGTCCTGTTGATGACAATTTCCCCTTTGCACTGCTGCCAGAAAGGCAGGGAGCGAGGCAGCAAGCCGTGTAGTTTCATGTCTCTCTGACAAAACTCTCTGAAACCACCCACACACAGAGTATTGTTTTCCACAAGGTGCTTAACCCTGATCTGTGATACAATTAATTGCTTTCTGATGCTAATTAATAGGCTTGTGTTTGTTGTGTTCAACAAGGTGTTGACTGCTTTTAATCTTTTGAATGTTAGTAGAAATATTTAAGGATGTTTAAGTTCTTCAGATGCAGACTTGGCACGAGGTAGGAGCCAGCAGTGTTTTTGTCACCACCTGAACCTCTGCAGGGCTTTTTGGAGCTCAGGTGGTGTTCACAAATCCATTGGCTCAGCCCACAGCCTAAACTCACCTTGATCTGAGATGCCACCTCATGGTACCAGATGAGCAGCCCTTATCAAGGAGACGTACATACAGCACACAGACAGACAGACACTCTCCCTGGGAGGTTGTCGGTGTATTGCTAGGGCAAGACTTTCACCAGCTGGTGTTATTTTTAGATGGTTGGTGAAGAGAACCTGATTTTTAAAAAAAATTAAATTGCTGTTCATTGATTGTCTCTGTCCCCCATGCTCTCCTTTACTTAAAAATTTTGCTCCCTTTCCACAGCATCTCAAGTTGAGGAGCCAGCATTTAAGGCACCCCAACTCTTCAGTCACCTTGAGAAAATTCTTGGCTTCATTTTCTTGATGTTTTGAGCTGAAGGTAGAAATGACTGTACCAAATGAATCGTTGAAGCTCTTTAGGGTCATGTCCCATGTGCCCTTGACACTACAGGAGCCAGAGAGGACCAGGCAGCAGGGCTGTGTAGCCTGCCCCTTTCTTTGGGGGGCTGAGGCCAGTCTGTAGCGTTAGCTCAAACCAAAGGTTGAACGTGCAGTCAAGTCCAAACTCCCAAGTCATAACTCCACGTGCTAGGTGGTGGTTTTTACTCTGCTCATAGCTGGTGAGTCAGTTGGTTTCCCCAGACAGGGACTGGCTCAAATGCAAAACCTCCCCCCCCACGAGCAGTGTGGTGCAATTGGTGGAAGCCACGTGGTGGGGCACAAGGAGCCCACGCTGGGGACGGGTGTTGGGGCAGCGCAGACACGGCAGGGCTGCCCCGCAGAGCCAGGGCTCAGCACCACCTGTGCCTGGCTTCCCTCCCTGGCAGAACTGGGCATGGGGCACCATCGGCTTCCTGGGAAGGTAGGGCCTGATCCAGCTGCTGTTAATGGTAGTGGGAGGTTTTCCATAGGCTTTGGTGGGAGATGGATAAAGCATCAGGAGCTGGCAGTTTCAGTTGGAACGTGACTCTGATGGCTGACCTGTTGAAGACTGCCTTACAGGGTTGGGGTGCCTGATTCCCTGTTTAATGTTGGCTTTGAAAAGCCTCCCCAGACAACAGGTGTTTTTTTTTTTTAAACCAAAACCCAAACCCTGTTTAGATTGATACATACGTCTGAATATTTGCTGCTTGGTTAGTCCGTGCCACCCTGTGCCTTGCACAGGGAAGGGGCTGGTCTGCTGCTGCAGAGTTCAGTTCCCACAGGTCCATCCCAACGCTGTAAGGTGGCTCTTCAGGTGCAAGGTGGGTTTTTGTTGGGATTTTCTGGCATGACTGTGGAGCAGTGTGAATGTGTAGTTTGAAAAAGAACAAAAAAACAACCCACATTTTTTCTGGGGAGAAGCTAAAAGTGTGTGTGTGGCTGCATACTTGATGTGCAGAGGTGCTACTGTGATGAGCCTGTGTGGAAGAGAAAGTGAAGCATGCACTACTGAAATGACAGGAAGTACACCCACACGTGGGACTGGGTTTCCTTTACGGAGCTGCAAAGACATCTTAGCACCACTTGGTTGCAAACCCCCCAGTCCTAAAGGCCTTTTCACATAACTCGAGCTGTGAGAAAGCTCTTTCATATGGGGGCAGAGGGCTGCTGGGATGCTGATGCCAACATGCCTTACATGCACGTGGCCTCTCTGGTTCTTCAGAGCTCAGAGTCCAGCATCAAGAAGAAGCTACTGAAGAGGAAAGGCAAGATGGACAGTCCATGGCTGAAACCCACCCGCAAGAGGAGACGGAGGAATAAAAAGAAACAAGCTGGTGTGCTAGGTAACTAATTGTGTTTTGTTCCTTAGCTGCACAGAAATGAGACTTCCAGGTGGAGGGGTAAGGACTTGAGGCCCATAAGGCAGTGGCTGTCTGCAGAGCTCACTTTTCCCTTAGAAGGGTGGGCTGTGTGATGCAGGGTGTGAACTGGCACCTCACTGGCAGCAGCTGCTGCTGTGCACACTGACACAATACCTGTGAGGTGGCTTTATCCTTACCATGCTGGAGGGATATCTTTTTGTTCGTGAACTCCTTTTGTTTTTAGAGTATCCAAAGAAGACCTCATCCCATGAGCTCAGGGAGTGTGGTTAGATGCAGAAGGGAAAGGAAGAACCACCTCAGAGTGATGCTCAGTTGCTTTTGTGTGGCTGTTTGTCCAGCTGAATGGAAGGCGCAGCTTGTCTTTGCTTATTCTGAAAGCACCATGATGTTTGTAGTGAGCTACTTCTGCCCATCTCGTGATGTGGGTGTTGTTCAGATGGTCACTCTTGTTTGACCTAAATTACCCAGCACTCAGAAGAAGGTTTCAGTGACCCTCTGAAAGCTGGGGGCTGGGGAGAGCCAGCAGTGCAGGCTGGATGTGATGCTGCTTCTTCAGGAAAGGTAGCAACATGGGTAGAAAAAAGTGGATAGTCTCTGAAATGAAGCTATACCTTCAACTTGGTTATTAAGGTTCCAGACATCCATTGCCACCAAAAGGTTTATTCCTCTGTGCTTGCTAATTTGTTGCAAGCAGACCATATTTTAATCAGCAGATTTGTGTCTGCTTCTGAGCTAAATGACCATGTTTCAGCCTCTGGTCTGTGCCCCGCGTTTGTCAGTCATCTGGGTTGCTCCTCTTCCTCCCAAGGCAGCTCCTTTCTCGAGATGAAGTAGGGACCATCAATCCCCTTCAGAGCAACTTGCTCACTCTTCACTGCAGCAGCAGACTGGTTTTCTGCCCCTTCAGTATGGGTAGTGGCCAGTTTTCCAGGCTAATGAAAGCCTCTTGGCTGAGACAGATTGAGAGAAGCGAACCAGGAGAGAAAGCGAAGCCAAGGAAGTGTGAAGAGATTAACAATTCCCACAAAGGTTCCAAGGGGTCCCCACACAGTCTTTTCGCAGCTGGGGATCCCCACACAATCTTTTCCCAGTGAGGGATCCCCACTGAATCTCCCCCCAGCTGGGGATCCCCATGCAGTCTCTTCCCAGCCAGGGATCCCCATGGAATCTCTTCCCAGCAGCAGCTTTGTTCACCTAGAGCCAGTACTGGGCTTCCATGTTGTCCCCTCCCATGAAGCAGAATGTCACCTGTCTCGTCCTCTTCCCACCATCCATGACCAGCCAGTTTGCTCTGCCTGGCCAGGCTGTACCTGGAGCTCTTGGCAGCAGGTTGGAGACAGGGATGTGCAGAGCCCTGGCTTCATCCCTTCCTCGTGCCGTTTGAGCTTGCTGCCGAGGCAGGATGGCAGCAGGCAGGTGTGCCTTTCAGAGGCAGAACTTGTCTCATTTATTCTTTTTTCTTCTTGTTGCTACCTACCTAAGTGGAACTGGAAGATCTGTCTGATCGGGCAGGGATCAGTCGCGCTGTGTGTGCCCAGATGTTGCATTTTTGTAGTTCTCTCTGCATCTGTACTCTCTGAGGCCTCTCTGAGGAGCCTGCACACAGCCTGCTCGCTTCAATATGGCCCTTGCACCTGCACGTGCTTGCCCATGATTTATTTATTTTATTAACGTTTAGGATTGTTTTTTCACTCTGGAAATCTGCGTGTGTTCCCACGTAGGTGCTGAAGCCTATAAATCATCTTTGGGAGGCAGAGAGGGCCCTGGCCAGGAGAACAGCATGGAGTACATGGAGGTGTCCCTGGATTCCCTGGACCTCCGGGTGAAGGGCATCCTCTCCTCGCCGGCGGGAGGTGAGTGGCTGGGGGTCGGGGCCGGACCGAGACCTCCCGGGACCCCCCGGGGCCGGGGCCGGGCCGGGGCTTTGTTCCGCGGGCGGCAGTGGGGCCGGCCCGGCTGCTGCCCCCTGGCGGCGGCGGGGGGCGCGGCTGCGGAGCGCCCGCGATAGGCTGGGGATGGAGTAGGGTGGGGTGAAGGTAGGGATGGGGTGGGGGTTTAGGCGGGGCTGAGCTGGAGAGGGACTTCTTACAAGGGCGTGGAGTGATAGGGTTGGAAGAGGGAAGGTTTAGGTTGGCTATTCGGAAGAAATTCTTTCCTGTGAGGGTGCTGAGACACTGGCCCAGGTTGCCCAGAGAAGCTGTGGCTGCCCCATTCATGGAAGTGTTGAAGGGCAGGTTGGATGGGGCTTGGAGCAACCTGGTCTAGTGGGAGGTGTCCCTGCCCATGCAGGGGGGTTGGGACTCGATGATCTTTAAGGTCTCTTCCTACTCAAACCATGCTGTGATTCTGTGATGGAATAGGGATGGTGATGGAGCCTGGCTCTGCTGGAGTACACTGGCTTGGGAAGATGCCCAGCACAGGATCCAAGGTGCTGGCCCAGCCAGCCTGTCCCACTCCTTAGCTCTGCTCTCTTCCTTGAAGGATCCTGATTTAGCCTCTTCCCACCCCACTCAGCAGCTCCCTGAAGAAAACTGATTAGGATTTTAGATCTCTGCAGTGGCCCCTCTGGATCCTCTTGGTCAGCCCTGTGGAGAAAAGGGACTAGCTTTGGTTCCTGGGTGCTCACCCCCAGGTGCTGTTACCCCTGTTGAACGTGCCTCAGATCCAGTGCCTGGATCTGTCCATCTGTCCCCCCCCTGTCACTCTTTTGCTTTCAGAGGTTGTCTGGCTCTGGTGATAGAGGCACATCAAAGAGCAGGTGGGAGTGTTTGCCACCGAGGGAGGGTGAGGATGGATGAGGGATGCTTTCACCACAGTGTCTGGATGTCAAAAAGATTAAGAAAGTGACAGCTTGGAAGGCGAGGAATGAGCTTTGTGATTTGTGGTCTTAGAAAAAGCTCTTAAACCTTTAAGATCTTGACAGGATTTTACACGGAAACTGCAAGGACTTTCCCTCTGCTTGTGTGTCTTGAAATGTCCTATCCCTTCTCTGGGCTTCGTCTTGCAACTTGTTGGCTGAAGGAAACTCTTTACCAGCTGAAAGGGGCTTGTGCTTGGCTGATAGGGTCATAGCCACGGGCAGGATGCTGCCAGGGGAGAGTGAAGAGGGATCTCCCTCAGGAATGAAGATAATCTTTGAAACTGCAGGAAAATAACTCTCCTTTCAAAAGCTTGAAAAGGAATAGGGAGCTTCCTTCTGACTGGGATTCAATCCCGTAGCAGGCTTGGGTAGGGAAGGCTAGGGAGGCAACCCAATCCTAAGGCAAATGGTTGAGGCTTTGCTTCTGTAATGAAAAGGTTGCAGAGAGATGCTGCAACTGCAGAGGATTAGGAGTGTAGGACTAAAAGTAACCTCTTTGCTGCTAGGCCAGTGTTTTGCACTCATGGGTAACATAGTGATTAAGTTGGGTCTGATGGACCCACAAGAACATTCCCTCTGTGTCTCCATACCTGGCAATGAGCCCCCTCAGAAGCCATTACCCACCTTTAAATAGGTCTGAAAATGTTCAAAATCTGAAAGAGATGAGGAGAAGGCAAAATAACATCTGAACGTCTTGCTGCTTTCTTCTTCCTGGTTTGTTCTCTTTCCAAAATAAATAATTCTTGGGTGGCTGAGACCAAATAGTCCCAGGAATTTTGTTTTCCCATGTGTGTAATAAGCCTCTGCAAATGGAAGTTTGTGCTTCCCTGATCTTCTCTATTTATCACTCCACTAACTATTCAAATTTCCAACTGTGGGTGGTTTCCTACAAATTTTCTGGTGCCAGAGCACAGTGTTTTAGGGCAGGTGGGGAGGGGAAGACAGGCTGATAAAAATCTGTACCACATTGGTACTTTTCCTTGTTGAGGTTTTCTCAGAGTAAACTGTTCTTAGCTTCTTATTGTCAATTTCAGCACAGTCATCAGTAGTGTGGCTGGACATGGAAAAGTATGGGATGTTTTTGCAAATTCCAACTTGTGTAAAAAAAGGGGTCTTTTTTACAGGGTTTGAATATTGCCTTGAAAGCAGTTCAGAATGGGAAGATGCCAGAGGACATGGGTGATGTTGATAGACTAATCCTTGCTCCTGGAAAAGAATTCAGATTTGTTTTACTGGTCTTGTGTATTCCAGGTCTTTCCAATGGTCCTGAAGCAATGGAAGTAGATGGTCTTCAGGAAGTCCCCCTCTGTAGCTGTCGAATGGAAACCCCCAAGAGCAGAGAGATCACCACACTAGCCAACAACCAGTGCATGGCCACGGAGAGTGTGGATAACGAGGTAGGAGCCTGTCCTTCAGCTTCTCACAGACTTTTTTTTTGCTGAGGACCAAGACACAAAGAATAAAAAGCTGTGCTGGGAACACGTGTCAGGTCATGCAGGGGCTCTGCAGCCTCTAGGCTGGGAGCCCTGTGGGGATGGCAGGACAAGCACCTGGCTCCCGAGGCCGAGGGCAGCCGCGCTCTGCGCCTGTGGCCGTGGGGTTGGAGGCACTGGGAAGGGAGGAGCTGGTGTGGGCTGCTCCTCCAGAGGTGCTGGGTCTCTCCTGCTTGTCCTGGCCTGTGTGGCTGGATCTGATGTAACAGACACAGTTCAGGCCAAGTGGGCTAAAATACATCAGCATGCATCAAAGTGAGGAAATCCAATCAGAGGAAGCTTGGAGCTGGTTTCCCTTGACTACGAAGGAGCGGATGCAAACCTTGCCATAGCCAGCTCTTGGGTTTCGGGAACTTGGCATGTCCTGCGCCCACTCAGCCTGCCCCAGCCTTCCTTTCTCCTCCTCCCCTCCCAAGAGGCTTCTGTTACAAAGCTTCCCATCTCCTGACAGCCCTGCACAGCCTCCAGGTCTGGCTGAGGGAACACGAGAGTGCTCAGTGCAGTCCATCACAGGCAGGCCAGTTGGGCTCGACTGGTTCCAGGAGTGTGGGACTAAGCGGCAGAAGTGACTCCCTCCCAGAGTCTGGAAGTGAGCCTGCAGGACAGGAACATGCTCAGTAGATCCTTCTTTTACTGGGAGCCACTTGGATTTCTTTTGAGCTTCATCTGAGCCACAGGCACACCATAGCACTCTGACACTTGGTGGTGGTAGGACAAGGAGTGAGAATATCCTTGGTTCTCCTGCAGGATCCCAGGAGAAGGGTGGATGGAGGCAGAAAGGAATGATCAGGTTTGCAGCTCAGCTTTACTTCTGTCAGTGTGTGCTGGTACCTATAGAAAATTTCCAAAACATGGCAAAAGTGATTCATTGAAGAGAGAATGCCTTGGAGATTGGCAGGACAGAGGGGGACCCCAGGGTTCCTAAATGAACAAAAGGCATATCAGAGATTCCTTCTCCTGTAGATGGTGGTTTGACAGTTGTGTCCCTGGATAAATCAGAGAGAGGAGTAGCAAAGGCCATGCTTTATGGGAGATTCTTGTTCATAATGGGATAAGTGACTCAGATGTTTTAAGAATATTCTACGTGTGAATAGTGGGTTCTCCAGACTGTCATGTCTTGGAGAATGTTATAAATAGTTATGAGCACCCTGCTGCACTCTCTAATGGTTGGAAAATAGCAATTAATCATTTTGTACTTTTTTTTTAGAGTTCCTAACAAATAATGTGACATCATAATGCAGGGACTTCCTCACGGGGACAGTGCAGCTTTTCATGTGTTCATCAAATTTCCTCAGCTCATAAGTAAAAATCACTGCAATGGTCCTCTCCTACCCCCCTGCAGCCTCTGGGGTCTGTGTGTTAGTGGTGATCAGTTCAGCCAAGGTGTCACAGCCACAGGTAGAGTTTCCAGCTGGAATTTGGCTAAGTTGAAGCAGGGATGCTAGGGGTGAATGCTGAGCCTAGGTTAAAATCTGGTCTCTTTTTCTGTAGGGCTGTTGATTCTGCACGAGAAGTGGAGTTTAAAAAAAATTAAGAGAGTGAGTCTAGTTTTGTAGAAGAAGCAGCAAGTGAAACCTCAGGCAGACCAGAAGGACAGTGTTGGTGATGAGCAGGCAGCGTGTGCCTGCCTGACTCCTCTGCTCAGGGTGATTTTGGTAGGGGGGTTTCCTTGGGGCAGGCTTTCACATTTGTATTCCTAGTTTATAAACGTCCTTTGCCAAGCACCCGGAGGAAGCCAGGTTATTATTCAGAAGAACTTACAGAGCCCCAAACAGGGACTTGTCATGCTAGCAGGTGGCAACTGGGATGTGAAAATGTGGTAGCTGTGTGAGGGGGGCAACCCGAGGAAGCACTGGTCCTCCTGACACAGCAGAGCAAGTCACACTGCTTGGGAAAAGTGAGCCCCACTCAGGGAGCCTGCTGGCGTTGACAGAACGAGGAGGTGCACGAGGAGGCAGCTTTTTAAGCCCAGAGGTGAAATCCTTCATAAAACACCCTCAAAATGTGACTTCAGTTGAGCTCTCGTGAAAGCCTGGCTGTTCATCCCTGTGGTCTGGGCAGGGGCCAGTGCTGGATCCAGTACAGACGATAACTTCTCTGGCAACGAGGAGCAATTATTTTTCCCTTTATCTTCCTGTGACTTACACTTCTGAACAGTAACAAGATTTAGTGTGTATGGTCTGGTTCTCTTGGTCACTGACACCCGCTCTGCCTGGCCAAAGGAGAGTGTGTGCTGTGTGAGTCAGGCCCCTGGGACTGCCCCTTCTGCTGCTGCTTGGCTGGTGCCTATTTCCAGTTATGGGGTGTTTTTTTTTTTTTTTTTTTTTTTTTTCTTGCAAGGAACAAACGACTCGGGGTCCACATGCATGTTAGTTAGTAAATGATGCATTTCTTCCTGTGAGAGCAGCTTCCACAGCTTCCTGCTGCACTGCTAATGCTGTCTGGCACACATCTGAATCACTGTGAAAAAGCCAGGGCTCATCAAGGCAGCGTGCAAACAAAAAAAAAACCCAATCTTCCTCCGCACAAGCACAGAGAGTGGTTTTGGTCTGCAGTAATTTCATTTCCTTTAATTTCTCCTGTTCCAGCTGGGCCGATGCACAAACAGTGTGGTTAAGTATGAACTGATGCGCCCGTCTAACAAAGTCCAGCTTTTGGTGCTGTGTGAGGACCATAGAGGGAGGATGGTGAAACACCAGTGTTGCCCTGGCTGTGGATACTTTTGCACTGCAGTAAGTCCGTGCTCTCAATCTAGGGAAGGGGGTGCCTGTTGCAGTAGCTGGAAGAGCTGAAGGTGGAGGTGGTACCTAAAGGGGTTTACTGACTTCTTGCCATCAGCTCCACCTCGTTCCACAGCATGTCAGGAGGTGTTTTCAACAGGAATGTGTGTGAGGGTAGCTGCAATCATCACCTTTATCTTCCTGGAGACCCCAAGGGGTGTTGCTGAAGGGTTTGCACTGGGATTTCACACGATGGAAGTCTTGCCGTAGGAATTCCTTTGGATCAAGGGTGTGGTTTTTTTTTTCTTTCTCTGTACAGTTCAATTGCTTCACAAATTGTGTTAGCTTGGTCTGTAAATGGATCTGTGTCCATGGATCTGTGTCCACACATCTGTGTCCTCCTGCCTGCCCATGGTGGTTTAGACAGGGAACCTGAGTGATGGCACTGGAACAAGGCAGTGTTTGAGATCTCCTGCTGCTTCTTCCACCTCTGTCACTGAGGCTTCTAATAGTGTTGGTCCAGTCCTTTAAGATGTCAGCATCCCAGTTTCCCTGTTGGTAAAGCTGCAAAACATCAACTGAGGGTGGTGAGGAGGCTCAGTTCTCTGGTGCTGGTGTTCTTCAGGATGACTCAATGGAAGATGCTACAGTAGTCTCAAGCGTTCTTGTAATAAATGGAGCCATCCTGAGTTTTCATGCTGAGTCAAAGACCATTTAAAGGATAAAATCCTCAAAACCCTTCAAGGCCTTTTGGAAAGGTGAAATAAGGTTAATTAGATTGCTTGGGAGGACCGTGAAATCAGGAGTCTTTCCTTCCATGCTCATACATCTCTCAGTGACACGTTGCAGTTCACCCAGGTGAAGCTGGGCACGTTTGTCAGTGCTGTCCATAACACAGAGCACAGCAGGGCTTTGGGCAGCACTGATACCCCAGGACAGAGGGTTCAGGGGCACCTTCGGTTCAGTTCAAAGGACTTGGCTGGAAAGGAAAAACAATTTTAAGAAAAGTTGCCCAAGGTGGTTGAGTGAGCATCTGCTGAGTGAGTGAGCACACTCAGCCACGTTATCGGGGTCAAACAGCATGTGGGGCTGGCCCGGGCAGAGAGGTCCATGCTTTAGGTGACATTTGGGTTAAGAGCTGATTTAACTGTGTTCATGTAGGTCCTTGCATGGTTTGTGCGTGGCTTTGGCAGGTAGTTCTGATGCTGACTTAGCACACAGGTCTGAAGTTTTCTTTTCCAGTTTTGGGGGCATCCTTACAGTACACTGGCACTTCTAGAAACATGAGCGAGAACTTCAAGCGTTGGAGGAAAGAGCTGGAAATGGGGACTTCTTGGTTCTGTGTCCCAAGCACAATGAAAAAAAAAACTTGCTTTGCAGTCCCTAACCAATGGAGTTTTTTCCCCGTTCACTTGATTTTTGTTCTCTTCTCAAGAAGTGGCAGTGCTTGCTTACTGTATTGGAAGCGCCAGGGACAAGAGTGGTGATGAAGGAAGTGTTTGAGAGATCTGCGGATGAAGCGTGTGGCAGGGCTGAGGCACCTGGTGACCACGGTGTGAATTTCTTCTGTGTGGTTTTTTTAGGGCACTTTCATGGAGTGTCAGCCGGAGAGCAGCATCTCCCACCGTTTCCACAAGAACTGTGCCTCCCAGGTCAACGACATGAGCTACTGCCCACACTGCGGGGAAGAGGCCTCCAAGGCCAAGGAGGTGACAATAGCAAAAGCAGACACCACCTCGACCGTGTCCCTGACCTACGAGCAGCAGAAACCAGCAGCTGTGGAGGGAAGGGCTGACACCACAACGGGGAGGTGAGCTTGGGAGTGTGTGGGCATCTCAAACCACAGACCAGCTTTCCATTGGAATGCTTGTGCTCCTCCTGATGGAGCAGAGTGCTCTCTGGTCCTGCTCTGACAAGCCAAACTCCACTGCAGGAGACTGTAGGTGTGGTGTTGGAGAAGAGCAGAGCAGCCATGGGGTGAGCTGGGGCAAAGGCTATGAGGATAGGAGGGGGTCAGGAGTTAAAACCATCCCTTCGTCTTACTGTTAGGAATGGAATAATACTGGAAGGAGTTGATGTTGCCAGGTCATGCCTAGTTGACAGGGGAGTTCAGGCCATATCAGGCTGGAGCTCCTGACTTGCACCAATGGGCATGAGTTTAAAGGGAGGATGAAAACTCAGATGAAAACACATTGGACTTCCTGTCCAATCTGATCTTGTTCTGGTGGCTTTTAGGACTTGCCCCATGTTCCTGGGTCTCCTGAAGGACAGAGTGCATAAAGATGTAATCGTAGCAGCTCCTTTTACTGAAAAGGCTGTAAAATATATTGGTTTGTGTTTCAATTTCACTTATGCTTATCTGTATTTAAAAACCATTTATTTTCCTTCTTTGGCATAAGGTTACACTCTGTTGTGTGTATTTAATGGTTGTGCCTTGGCTGTCTCTCATTTTTTCTCTTCAGTGGCACTGGGACACGGTTGTCAGAGGAAGACAAGCCAGAAAGTTCTGCTGCTGAGGCCTTTGACATGGCTGGGTCTTCAGTTTTTCCAAAGCCTACGACTAGCCTGTCCCAGGGACCAGTGAAAGAAACTCTGGAAAGTGCACTGATTGCCCTGGACTCTGAAAAGTAAGAAGACCTCTGGGTCTCTCCAGTTCCCAGCAAAGTTGCTTAACCTGGAGAAGACTGAGGTTTAGCTTCTCTGGATTTTAGCCCCACTCAGACTGGTTTCTGTTCACTTCAGTCATTTGTCACCCCCAAGAGATGACTGATTCAAGAGAACAGTTGTGGCTTTAAATGCCTTCCTGGTTTATATGGAGGATTTAGTTCTTCCCTGGTCCTCCAACTGCAGCTGGAACTCCTAGGAGTTCTCATGCACAGCAGTAAGACCCAGGATTTGTTGATCAGTGGTGCTGAGTAGATGCAGCCCTCAGCAGAACAAGGCTGGCTGTGGTTGGAGCTGTAAGTTTTAAGACCACCTTCTGGAGACTTGTTTTTCCTGTGTTTTGCTGGCACTGTGGAGCTGTACCATAGGAACAGGCTCTGTCACACCTATGGGGGGCAGTGGGGTGAGGTGCTGGCAGTGTTCTTCAGGGAGTATTAATTATGCCTCTTTTCCCCACTCCTGCAGACCCAAGAAGTTACGGTTCCACCCAAAGCAGTTGTACTTCTCTGCGAGGCAAGGAGAGCTGCAGAAAGTCCTGCTGATGTTGGGTAGGTGGCTCCTTCCCAGGACATTGTGTGTCTGGCAGTACTCCCAGCTCCTGCCAGGCAGCTGCCAGAGTCCAGTTCCCAGCATGGCAGCACGTCCTATTCCCCACTGCCCCTTGTGAGGGGAGCTGGAGAGAAAGACACTTCTGCAAGTGATGTGTCATTGGGAATGGCTTCATCTTTCTGTGCAATGTGGACCTGCTCCCAGCATGTTTCTGCATCTGGGCATGGTTTTATCCAGAGAAGTTGTTCCTGTCCCTGGATGACCTACATGTGATTTTTCCAGTCCAACAGAACTTTTCATCCCCATGCAATGGGACAGTTGAATATTTGCATCCAGTGGAGAGGTAAAAAAATGGGAGTCAGCTTAAGCTGAGACTCATCTGCAAGACAGCAGAAGGCAAGAGCCCTTCAATACACAGTGATGGTTTTGGGGGTCCACAGTTCTATCACCAGATGACTTTGAGCTGCTGAGCTTGTTTTTACCCACTGATATTCCCAAGGAATCTCCCCCTTTGAAGGACACAATATTCCTTTGGGATCATTTCCTTTCCCCTCCAGTACTTTGCAGTACATTTTTGGATGCTTTCTGTTCTTTTCATTTATCAGATTCTTCTTTTTTCTTCTAGCAAGTGTTGGCTTCATTGTTCGTGTCTTCTATAGCACAAAAATGTTATTCATTGATATTTAACTATGGCCTCATCATATGCAACATGTTATCATGCCCAGACATCTTTGTCTGGCTCTCATCATCATCTGCCAGTCTTTGCACAGCTGTGAGAATCTCTGCCCAGATCCTGAGCTCGTGTTAGGAGAAGCTCCATCCACTTTGTAGCCCTGTGTTTGCAGGGATGCAGTGAGCATTGCAAATATGAATTGCATTTAATAGTGGTGAGAAAAAAAGGCCAGGTAGTAATGATTTTTTGTTGTTTCCAACTTCCTGTGTTGCTTTAAGCAGCTTTTTTTTTCTTTTTTTTTTCCTTTTTATCCTTTTGGTGTTGATAGAATGGGTTGGGTTGGAAAGGACCATTAAGGGTCAACTAGTCCAACCCCCCTGCAGTGTGCAGGGACATCTTCAGCTAGATCAGGTTCCTCAGACTTCATCCAACCTCCCCTCGAATATTTTCATGGATGAGGCATCTACAACCTCTCTGGGCAAGCTGGGCCAGTGTTTCACCACCCTCATCATAAAAGATTTGTTCCTTATCTCTAGTCTGAATCTCCCCTCTTTTAGTTTAAAGCCATCCCCCCTTGTCCTGTTGCTGCAAGTGCTGTAGCCAGTGCTGGTTTTGTTGCGTTGAGAGAGAGGAAGTTATGAACCTGAGGGAGATGGCCTGTGTAGAAGCTGTAATGCCTTAATGGTATTAAATGCCATGGTGTTTCTGAAGCTTTTGTCTTGTGGGCTGTTGCATATCAAATGTCCATGGGACTCCTTGGGAGCTTCCTGGCTTCATTGTGTTGTGAGTTGTGAGAAAGGCTGAGGATGGGCTGGGAACCCGTCCTTTAAAAGCCTTTGGTTCATACCTGGTTCTCCTGTTATGCTTTAGTCTCTGAATCGTGGTTGAAAGCATCTCTGCTCTGTTTTTCAGTGGATGGAATTGACCCTAATTTTAAAATGGAGCATCAGAATAAGAGAACCCCTCTCCATGCTGCTGCCGAGTCTGGCCACGTGGACATCTGCCACATGCTGATTCAGGTCTGTCTCCACTTACGTTCTTCTGTACAAGCAATTATCTGTGGTCTTTGGTTTCCTGCCCCACGTGGCTAAAGCACACTTGGAAATCAGCACTGAACTGTCTCTGCTATAAAAACCTCCTTGTTCTCAGGTTTTGCTGAGGGAGGAGTGGTGGGGAGTAGCGTGAGGTCTTAGAGGACATGTCTGAAGCTTCTTTCTAGGCTGTTCTCCAAGGAAGCTTCACTGTCCAGGCAATGAGCATGTGAAGCTTTGATGCAGGGCACCGTGTGGCAACCTCTGCTCAAGCAGAGCCAGCAGAGCAGGGCACTGCCAGGTGTGCCAGCTCAGGCTGGCCCATAGCAGGCTAAAGCTGCTGCCAGGTTGTTCTTTGTAATGAAGGGAGGTAGGATTTGGAGCCTGGAAGTCAGGAGACTCTGTCTTCCCTTCTGTCAAAGCCTGAGTAACTCCAGCAGGATTTTCCTCTCCAGTGTAAATGTCCTGCATGTGAAAAGGAGAGAAGGAAAGGTGCAAGTTTGACTTGTTGTCTGGGATCTGTATCCTAATTGAGGGAAGATGCTCAAAGACACAGGGGTGTTCTTGTTAAACCCACTCCAAAATGATGTAAAGAAAAAAGGCTTTAAGAAGTTACATTTTTTCTTTTTTTTGTACTGGCCCACATTGTCTGGAAGGATGTTTTGTTTAACCTGTGTGGCTGGAGAACCTTAAAGGGCTTTCTCAAAAGCACCAATGCCACGTCTTTGGAAACCAGCCTGCTGGGACCTGGTGTCGCAGCATCGGGAGTCAAGGTGCAGCTGTGGGCCTGCCCTGCTGCTCCCACTGCACTTACTGCACATGGAGGCAACAGAGGGACTCCTAAAAGGAGCAGAATTTGAGAGACATCACAAACACTTTGAACAGAGTCTCAGCAGGGTTGGTTTGTTTCCAAAATCCTTCATGTTCTTGTCTCTTCCCTGGTGTCTGCCTGTTGCAGCAGCACGGGGTTTGGCTGGGAATGTCCCAAGCTTGTTAAACTTGAAATGCCTCTTCTCTGTCTGGTTTCAATAGCTCTTGCTATTTAAAAGTCATCAGAACAAATGGATTCAGTGGGAGGCACCTGGGAGCAATGGGGCCAACTGCTTGTGCCAGGTGGGCCTGAGTCAGCTGTGCTGCAAACAGGCCTGTGCTTCCCGGGGGTGTGTGCCTGTGTGGCCTGCCAGGAATGGTGCTGTCTCTGAGATTTTCTTTTGCTTTTAAGTATTGAGTAGGTTACTGAGCCAAGCCAAAGAGTGAAGACAGGCAAGATACATGGCACAGAAGTGTTCTGGAGAAGAGCAAGGTGTTGGTTCAAGGCACTCTGTGTTGAACTGAACGTATCCTCAGAGACCTCCCTAGAAAATTACTGCTGGCTTCAACTGGAGAGGGTAGCCAATCTCCAGCATTTTTCTGCAGCTCCCACCTCTGTTGCAATCAGGGAGTTGTTCCTACTGCTTGTGACATTGGGAAGAGCTGGTTGTTTTGTTCGTTGTGTCTGTAGGAATGATAGACCAGGGAAAACAAAAGCTGCTGGAAAAAGGAAAAGGCAGATTTTTCCAAATGGGTACACAAACAATACCCAGAAAGTAGCAATAGAAAATGCATTAACCACAAGAGCTATTTGACACCAGCTGTTGGCTTCCTTATGCCCTAGGTACTGGCTGTAGAAGGTAGGAGAGAGGGCAGGCAGTGTGTGCTGCTTTCCAAAACAGGCCAACTTGGACTGCCTTCTTTCCTGGTTTTATTTATTTCTTTTCCCACTGTGTAATATGGCTAAATTTCAGGAAAAAACTTACTACTAGATCTCTACTCCCACATCCTTCCTCTGCTAACCAGTAGTGGTTGTAATTGTCCTTGTATTTGCCTTGGCCTCCTAACAGGCTGGTGCTAATATCGACACCTGCTCTGAAGACCAGAGGACCCCACTGATGGAAGCAGCAGAAAACAACCATCTGGAAACTGTGAAATACCTTATCAAGGCTGGAGCACTAGTAGATCCTAAGGTAGCAATTTCTTCCTTTTTCTCCCGAAGAAGCAGCTGTCTACCTTTTCTTTCTTGATAGGTTTGAAGTCTTGGGTGGAAGGAGAAAGGCAGAGGGGAAATGGACTTGGGTGTGAAGGCTTCTCAGCAGTGTCACTTTAGTGATGCAGTGTCCTGGCTGTGAGCTCCCTGGGGCAAGTGCTGCCACGTCCTACATCAGTTTGTGGCACCCAATGTAGGGGGTGTTTGATTTCATATGGGGTCACAGAGTATCAGTGCCACAAACCCATTGCAGTGAATTTAGTGTTTGATTTCAGTGTTTCCTTCCCTGTAGACTCTAATAATGAGACTTTTGAGGTGACATTTTAAAGTGGGCTGGTAATTAGGTGCTTGCCAAGCCAGCAAAAATGGCAGAGGAAGCTTTGCTTTCCAAAGGCCTCATGGGTGGTGTCTTGCAGTCACGCCGCAGTGGCAGAATTGGACCATGACTTTAAACTCTAGCCTTTAATTTAAACAAATACAATAAATGCAGCTGTCTGTTTGCCTTTAGCATGCTCCACTTGCTTTGCAGTCTTGGAAAATACACAAATTGTTTATTAGTCCCATAAATCAGATGCTGTTTGGAGCACAGGAACCCTCCCCATGTGAACTTCTTATCGTTACAACCTGGTGCTGTTGGCATGGCTGGGGAGCACGGCTGGGCTGGATGCTCTTTGTGCCAAGGAGCTGCCAGGGCCAGGAGGATTGTACAAGATACCAAGTGCTGCCCACCCTGAGCCTTCAAGGGATCCTTGGGAGCCTGGTTCTGGGCTGGGAAGGGGTGAAAGGACAGGACAGGCACGTGTGGGTTCATACTGGCCACTGTCCTGAGCATCTTGGAGCAATCCAGACATCTCCCACCTGATTTACTCACATGTAGGAGAAAAGAGGGTTTTTTTCTTCTAAAGGTAAAGGGAAGGAAAAAAAAAAATCCTGATCTTGCAAAAGCAAACTAGAAGCCTGAGATCATGTCTGAAGTCTAGACTAGGTTATTATGTTAATTAGTTTCTTGCACCAAATTAGTCATCTTTGTGAAAGCAGCAACATTGCAGTTTAAAATCATCTCCAGCCATTGTGATGAGAAATCTGGATGTTAACTGCTGTGGGTGTGTGTGCTGAGCCTGCCTGCCCAGGTCCTGCAGGATGGAGGGGATGCTGAGGGCAGTGCTGGGGTGGGCAGGGGCTTCTCAGACCCCAGGGCAAAACATTTGACCTTCTTAATAGGATGTCAAAGCCCCGTTCAAAACCTGCAGGACCTTTCTGTTAAAATAGGCCTGCTCTCCATAGGGTTGAGAAGTTGCACTTGGCTCATACGAAGCTGAGGGGAAAGCTGTGACATCATTCAGATGTGGCAGGCACTTCTGGGCAGTAGAAACCCCTTCTTTGCCCCAGGAACCCCACTCAGGGTAATCCCTGACCTGAGACGTCCTGTCCTTGCTCGTGGGGTTGCTCCCCAGCCCTGTGCTGTTGCTTTCCACTCTGCACCATCCCAAACCTCTCACCTCTGATGTTGCTTCCAGGGGCTCAGCAGGAAGGAGTCATTTTGGTTTTTTCAGTCTTTCATTTCCTCCTCCTGATTTCCTGGTCTCTGGGCCTTGCTGTGTGCTAAGCTCTGGGGATATAAATGCCTGATAAAAATCAGGCTCCAGATCTTTGGTGTTAGTGTGGGAGTGTCTCCTTCATGACTCACAGCCTGTCCATCTCCACCAGACTCTGTATTCTCAGCTCCCAAAGGCATTTTTCCTTTCAACCTTCATGTTTTTTATCTCCTGCAGACAGGCACGCTGGGGACTTGTTTTTCTGGGAGGCTCCTAGCCCCTCTGCAGGACACCCCTTTGCTCTGCTGCCAGGTGCCAGGTGCCAGGTACCTTCTGCTAATAAAATGCAGCAAAAAGCCTGTATAAATGGAGCATTTCAGATTGAGACAAGGCTACTTGAGACTCCCTTTTTACAAGGAGTCACATGGAAAAGACAAGGGGTGATGGGTACAAGTTATTCCTGGGGAGATTGCAACTGGACTCCAGAAGAAAATTTTTCACCATGAGAGCAGTCAGACATTGGAATAGTCCCCTAAGGGAAGTGGTGGATTCCCCTACATTGGACAGTTTTAAGGCTCAGCTTGACAGGGTGCTGGGCCATCTTGTTTAAACTATATCATTACCTAGAAAGGTTGGACCAGATGGTCCTTGAGGTCCCTTCCAACCTGACATTCTATGATTATATACTTTTCTGATGTAAAGTGCTCTGCCTCTGTAAGGGATTCATACCTCCTCTTGGCTCTTCAGCACGTGGAGAAGAGTTGGAGAGGGTCTAGAGGTATCATGCTGGAGAAGGGGAGCATCTTATCTGCCAGGGTTTGGGGCTGGTACCTTCCCTAGGCTGTTCAAAGGTGTCTCTTCTAGTAGACTTTGCACACTCAACCTCCTACTCTGCAGGGATTGCACCTCCAAGCTTTGTGTGAGGCTCCCTCAGCTCCATGCCAGTTTTGGTTGCTGCTGCTCTCGCCCCTCCTGGCAGCAGCCTGGGAGGGACTTTGGAGTCCTCTGCTCCATCTGTGAACTTCTCTGCTGGTTCCTGAGCATTGCTGGTGCTGTGCAGACATGGGACACGCTGGGAAGGGATGTCCCCTCATTGCTTGTGCTGTGGTTGTGTCCAGGACGCGGAGGGCTCCACGTGTCTGCACTTGGCTGCCAAGAAGGGGCACTACGACGTTGTCCAGTACCTCCTCTCCAACGGGAAGATGGATGTCAACTGCCAGGTGAGGCCTTCCTGCCAGGGACAGGAGCTGCTTTTCTCAGGTCAGGGACCCAAGTCTCAGCAGCGTGCTGTCTGCACAGTGGTTACTTGGACACAGTCCTGCTGGTGGAGGGGCCCTCAGAAACATTAGAGGGTGACAGTGCTGTGAACATCCTGGTCTGCTGGAGAAGGGGATCCCCTCCATGGACCTCATGGAAACTTTCCTTCCCTGTGCCTCGATTTGCAGTTTCTCCTTGACCCTGAAGTTATGGGTGGAGCTTGTTTCCCAAGGGTCTCACTGTGCTTCTTGTAGCAGAGGGGTGGGATTATGGGTGAGCTGTGGGGTGGCTCAAGCCTGACCCACCATCCTAGAGCTTATCCATTGCCATGGGATGAGGCAGCACTGCATCAGGGCTCCTCATTCTGGGGGAAGGCCAGCTGCCCCAAGCTGCTCAGCTTTTGGAAGAGCTTTTTGCACAAGCTGGATGTGCCTTTTGGACACTCAGCTGTATGTGAATGCCCTGGGGACCCATTGCCAGTGTGCTGAGCTGCAGAGAAACTCCAGCCTGCTGAGGTGGAGTGGTTCCAGTCACACTGGGCTCTGCAGGACCCCGAGGGACCTCTCCCTGCAGCAGTGTTAGACTGAAAGAGAGCAATGAGATGTTCTCTGAGGCTCCCAGGCATGGTGCACCCTGCTGTGGCTGCCCAGAGGTTTGTGAAGCCAGCAGGAGACCATCTTGGCCCTAGTGCCTGTCTCACCCTCTCCTTTCCCTCCCCAGGATGATGGAGGCTGGACACCAATGATCTGGGCCACTGAGTACAAGCACGTCGAGCTGGTGAAGCTGCTGCTTGCAAAGGGGTCAGACATCAACATCCGTGACAATGTGAGGGTTTTCCTAGAATCTGTTTTGGAAATTATCCACAATTTCTCTTTGAAAACGGAACAAACCCAAGAAGGCAGATTTTTTGGCTGAGTGCAGGGAGGTGGTTTGGAGCAGTAAGTGAACAGTGTCTGGTGGGAGAATTCTCCTCCATATTCTAGGAAGAAGTTTACAAGCTGGCAAGAAATCCTTTTCCTCCAGCTCTTCTGACATAGCCTGTGAAGATGTACAAAATGTTGCTGGCTGTGGTCAGTTCTGGGCCTTGCTGCTCCTAATCCAGCTGGGGCTGCTCTGCTGTCACTTGGACACAGGGCAGGTCCCTCTCAAGTCCAGACTTACCAGCTCTGCTGGGCAGGGGTTGAGTTTAGGGGTGTCCTGTGTGCCTCTTGGCAAGTACCACTAGGCTGGCTTTTCCAAGGCATAGCAGGCACGTAGCCACCAGCATGGACAGAGCCTGCCCTGGCTCAGCGTGCTGGAGCTGGCTCTTGGACTGCTCTTCACCTCCATAAATCCTGCTCAAGTGGGACATACTCTACTGGAGGGAGTCGGACTCCAGGTGGAGTTCTGGGAGCTCTGTGAGCCCACAGCACTGCATGTCAGGCTGTGCCTGCTGGTTTCACTGGGATTTTCTAGTAAACAGAGAAGACTGGGAAAAAAAGGAGAACATCCAAGCTTCTGTTCAGGAGACTTATCATACCAGCACTGCTCCTCTTGTTTTTTTCTTGATAGTGTGTTTCTTGATCTTTCTTTTCTGTCTTTAAGGACATTGAAACCCCAGCAGTACCTGCAAGGCAAGCCTGAGTGTGAACTGGGGTGCTTTGGTCCGTAGATGTGAGACAGTTTGATAAAGGAAGGGTAACTGGCTGTATCTGCACAGAGTGACTACAGCAAAGTCCCTGCCCCACCATCAGCTCATGCTCTGGAGTACCTCATGGTCATGTATTTTTTTGTCCAGGGCTGCTAGTGCTTTTCTGACTCAAAGGAATATAAGCAGCTGGTTGGCATTTGTCTCCCTAAATGCCTCATTCTGTGCCCTGGGTGCTGGCAGGGGTAGATGTGGGCACGACTGTCTCAGGCTCCAGCTGCTCCAGAGGAATCTGAAAGCCCCTTTTTGGGTGGAACCTTTGTTTCCTTGGCAGCTTAGCTAGTTTCCAGGCAGGTCTGGATCTTGTGCTGTTCCTAAAATCAAAAGTCAGGGCAGGAGAGGCAGCTCTTTGGATTGCTTCATCCCCTCAGAGCCCCAGCACTGACTCTGAAAAAACCTGACCTGTTTGATCTGCCCCAGGAGCCTTTGGCTACAAGATCACACAGTAAATGATGAAAATCAAATCAGCTCAGTCAACAATGTACTTGAAAGAAAAAGTCCCCTCTTAGCAGATGTACATGTCACATACCTGTTAGTGCCCTGACGTGTGGTGTCTCCTGATTGCAGTCATCAAGGAGCAATGTCACTTGTGCTGGGAAACATCACACTCCAGGAGAAATGTTTGTGGTGATAATTATGCTGCTGTCAGGCAGTAGCCCCTGCAAAGGAACAAGTCCAGGTGTCTGTAACTTGTCTGAGCAGCAGCACGTGGTGTGCAATCGACAGGAATTAATTTTTCCTGGAGATTGGGACATGATGCTGATTAGGTGGTGGGTTTTTTTTTTCTAGAAGTTACCATAATGGGAGGCAGAAGCTGTTTAAAGAGGGCTCCCTTCTCCCTGGTATATGGCAATAGCCTCCCCATTTAAGGAAGGCTTTAAGTTAAGTTGTGATGACTAAAAGATGTGCTTTATTTTTGCTTTCAAAAAAACAAAAAGGTAAAATGTAGGTGCTCATCATGGCACTGTTGTAGTCGATGTCTCCAGAGCTTGCCACGGGGAAGGGCTTGAAGTGTGCTGCAAATTGCCATGTAACAGAAAGCAGAGTATCATCTCTTAAAATATCTCCATCAAAAAGATGAGTGTTCAGCTATTTCTAGTGCTGCTAGTGAGAGATGAGTACATACAGTATTTAAGAGATGCCTGAAGTCAGATTGATTGCTTTCCCTGGGACTCGTGGTTTGCCTTCTAGCACCTTCACACACCCCATAGCTTGTGCTGTGCTCTTTTTCCTCTTCAGTTTTGCAGCACTGAGAGACCTGCTGGCTTTGCTGTGTGTCTAGGCTGGAGAAGTTCAACTTCTAGCCTTTTCCAGCACGTTTGTTCATGTCTGTCACCTCTCTGGTGGATGGATCCAGATTGGTTTGTGGCTCAGAGGCAGGCGATGTGCCTGCCTGTCTGAGGAAGGCAAGGGATGGCTTTGTGTGCAGCCTGCCTGTCCCTGGTGTGGAGGCAGCTGAGTGAGAACTCCCTGCTTGTCTGCACAGAGATTTCCCTGCCCACCCCAGCAGCCCCAGCCAGAAGGAGCAACCCAGGGAAGGAGGCTGCCAGCCACGTGTTGAATGCTGCAGGTGTAGAGCAAAGGACGGTGAAATCCCAAAGCAATAGAATTTCAATGTACTAAACAGCCTCTACTCTTGTTTTCTTTCCCTCCAGGAGGAAAATATTTGTTTGCACTGGGCTGCTTTTTCTGGCTGTGTTGACATAGCAGAGATACTGCTGGCTGCTAAGTGTGATTTACATGCAGTGAATATCCACGGGGACTCCCCCCTGCACATCGCAGCCCGAGAGAACCGCTACGAGTGTGTCGTGTAAGTACAGCTCCAGCCCTGCTGCTGCTCTCCTGTCCCCTGGTCACTCCTTTCCACCTGGGTGCTGGCTGGCAAAGCTCAGGAGAGCCTTTGAAATGCCTTTGGTGTTTAAACACAACGTAGAATTGGGATGAAGGGTGTGTTTCTCCGTTCCCCTGCTCGCTGGGGTGGTGGGGCTGAAGTACTAACTGCTGCCAGAAGTGGTGTAAAAGAGGTCAGAGAACATGGGATGGTCCTGGAGTCTTGGGCAAAGGGCTTGAGGGGCTGTGCTCAGCCTGGGCTTCCCAGAAGAAGGATGTCAAGCATCCTTGATTAAAGGTTTGTTTGGGTTGGTTTGTTTCTTTTTTTTTTTACAACTAGCATGGCATAATATGGTAACAGGGCTTTTCCTTTGCTTCATCCCTGCTATGAGTAAAGTCATCATGTGTACTCACCACAAGCTGGTGAGTATAAACAAGGGCCAAGTTCAATACCCGTGGGACTTTTCTACTCCTGGTGTACTCTTCCCACCCCGTATCTTTCCCTACCAGAGAGAGTTTCAAGCCTGTCTGAAGTTAGGCTGGTACCAGCAAGGTGTTAGTCATGCCTGAAGCAAGGCGAGGTTTGCCCAGAGCTCTTGTGGGTGCCCAGAGCTCCAGTCTGTGGTTATGCCAGCACCTTCACCTAGAAGGACTCACTGAACCATGCTTAATAAAGAAGACTTAGGTGATTATTCACTACTACAGATTCTTTCTCATCCGTTAAGGGCTGGCTAGAGGATGTGATTCAGCTCATTTTTACCTTGTGTGGTTTCTCTTGGGGGATGCTTATCCTCTCTTGCTGTTTTGCAGTCTCTTTCTTTCCCGTGGCTCGGATGTCACTTTAAAGAACAAGGAGGGTGAGACTCCACTCCAGTGCTCCAGCCTTAACTCTCCAGTCTGGGTGGCCCTACAGATGAACAAGACTCTCAAAGAATCATCTACCGAAAGGCCTGTGCAGATAGATAAGGTTGTGAACAGGTGAGAAGTCAGCTGGCTTTGCCTGTGGGTTGTGAGACAGAGCCCTTGTGTGGGGGAGGCTGGGGCCTGCTTGGAGAAAGGACTGTAAGGGCATACTTAGCTTTTTTAACCAGTGTCAAGGTCAAGTTTGAGCTTAGCAAGAATTAAGCACATGCTGAGTCAGACGGTGGTTTGTAAATTCATCCTCCAAATGGAAATACTCCCAAGCACAAAGAGCAATCTGTAAGGCAGGGTGGAAAAAGATGAACTGTGTTCCAGTGTGATTTTCTTTCAGGCTTTGCATCCTCAGTGATCAAAGACAGTAATTCTGCCCCAGGATGGCATTTGAGTGGCCCCTTGTTTGGAGGAGTTTTTCTTCTGTGACCTTTTCTCTTTCTCCCACTGACAGAGACATCGCCCGGGGTTATGAACGGATCCCAATTCCCTGCATCAACTCAGTGGACAATGAGCCTTGTCCCAGCAACTACAAATACGTTTCACAGAACTGTGTCACCTCCCCCATGGACATTGACAGAAACATCACTCATCTACAGGTGTGTGTCCACCTGTTTTATCCTGTCACTGTGTGCGCGTTGCACCTCAGAATGGGGTTTGTGATCAAAATGGGAATGTCTAGTCCTAATATTCCTGTCAAATTCCAGCTGTCATCCTAAACTCCAGCTCTTACTCTTGGAGATGGGATTCTGCTTTCCAAGACATGTTGTAACCTCTGGGTTCAGCTGGGTGCTGTAGCATCAGCCATCTGGTGCTGGCTGGTGTGGCTCTGTTTGTCCTTTTCCTGTGTTCTGTATCTGGAGAGTTAGGGAGTTGTTGGGAGACCTTCCTCCTGCTGTCTTCCTACTGACTGCAGCATCCAGGACAAGGTTTTCATTGGGATACTGGGAGCCCTCAAAGGGCTGGGTTGTGAAGGCAGAGGTGGGGAAGTGTAGGGTGAGGGTGAGCCCTCTCTGTGTGCAGCTCTCAGGTGGCTGAAATGAACTTCCAGTGTCCAAGCCCTGTTGTGCAGCAGCTGGTGGTGGGACCATGTTGGCTTGGGGAGTGCTGGGGAAGCAGCCAGCTGGAACAACCCTGTGGGAAGAGGCAAAGCAGCAGGGGAGGACTGAGACATGGTGCTTCATCTCCCAGCTCTGGTCCCTCCTTGGAGCTTTCCTTGTCCTTGAGTACAGCTCACAGAGCATGGAGGGAGGTTAGCAACACAGGGGGACATCCTTGCATGAGAGGTGAAGGTGGATCCTTTCCTGCAAGCTGGAATCCCTTGACCTTCATTGCACACAGAGATAAAGAATGGGGTAAAAATGCCACTGACCTGATGAGGCTGGTTTATCTTGCTGGCTAACGAGCTGCAGCAGGAGAAGCTTTGTGGTTTCTTCTTTGACCCAGCCACAGAAGTTGGTCTTTCAGTTCTGTGTGAGCAGTGGAGTTAACCCCTTGTCTTCTCTTCCAGTATTGCGTGTGTATAGACGACTGCTCCTCCAGCAACTGCATGTGTGGCCAGCTCAGTATGCGCTGCTGGTATGATAAGGTGAGGACACCAAACCTCTCCTGGGTCAGACAGGGGGGTCTGTGAGCTGAACTCGGCACAGTCTGGGTTTATAGCAGTACCTTAGGAGCAGATCCTTGCACAGCTCCTCTACTTTTTGTCTTTAAAAGCCTGAAGTTGCAGTCTCAGCTTTGAGATCTATGTGGTAACAACAAAAACGTGACTTCAGGGCAGCTTTTCTAGTGTTACTTATGTGTGTTAGTGTCATGCCAACTGAGCCATTAATTATACCCATGTGATGGAGAGTGTTTGATAATCCATGCATGAAATTAGCTTCCATTTTAGCCTGGAGAAGAGGAGACTCAGGGGGGACCTGATCACTCTCTACAACTCCCTGAAGGGAGGTTGTAGTCAGGTGGGGTTGGGTTCTTCTCCCAGGCAACTAGTGACAAGACAAGAGGGCCTGGCCTGAAGCTGCACCAGGGGAGGTTTAGGTTGGATATTAGGAAGCACTTCCTCACAGAGAGGGTGATCAGACATTGGAATGGACTGCCCAGGGAAGGGGTGGAGGCACCGTCCCTGGAGGTGCCCAAGGAAAGGCTGGATGTGGCACTTAGTGCCATGGTCTGGCTGATGTGGTGGTGTTAGGTCATGGGCTGGACTTGATGGTCTTAAAGGTCTCTTCCAGCCTTGGTAATTCTGTGATTTCAGAGCAACACAGAAGATGCTGTAGCAAGTAAACAAACAAGGGGGGGGTGGTAGAGGGGTTTGTTGCCTGCATTTATTTATTGTGAACCATCTGGGTGAAGGCAAAGAAAAGATGTTTTTACTGCAACATTACCAGAAGCCTGGTTTGTTTTGGGTAAGTAGCTTCAATCCTCCAGGGAGGTTTTGAGGTTAGTATTTGGACAGGTTCTGCTAAGATCAGAAGTTCTGAGAGTCTCTGCAAGTTTCCCCCAGTGGGAATACTGGCATCTCTCTTTGCTTTGTAGCCGTTTATTTGTACGTTAGTAAGTGATGACATCTTTCCAGCCTGAAAAGCCAAATCTGTTAAACATGATGATCTGCATCTGTCACTTCCTTAATCCTATATGGTTGGTAAATAATTGAATCGTAGCTTTTTTGGGAGTTATCTGGGAAGATAATGTGGTCTGCAGAGCTTGGGTGTATTGGCCTTCTAATCTGAAAGTTTAGGCTTTATTCCAGAGACAGACTAAGCATCTGCTTCTCCCATCCAGCACCACAGAGTGATGATAATGATGAGGCACGCTGGTTTTTTGCACAGCACTGTAAGATATATTTTTTGTGGTGGTGCGTAGGGTGCTGCCAGCAAAAATCTAGACAGTGTCTTGCTGTTTGTCAGCTGTTGGTGACGGTGATGAGTGTGTCACTGTCGGGGTAGAGGAAAACCACCGCGGCACTTGAGGTCTGACCCTGGTTTTGGGGAGGTTGGGGCATGCCTCCACCTCGGGGATCTCTGGGCTGATTTTACACTCAGGAATTCCTGCTCTTGGGCTGCCTCTGGTTTGGAGGGGTCACAGGAACAGACAACTAACCCAGCTTTGAATGCTTCTCCTCCTCAGGACGGCCGCCTCCTGCCCGAATTCAACATGGCTGAGCCACCACTGATCTTTGAGTGCAACCACGCGTGTTCCTGCTGGAGAACCTGTAGGAACCGGGTGGTGCAGAATGGACTCAGGTGAGAAGGAGGATCCAAACACAGCTTATCTTGGTGAGACCAATAACAAACCTGAGCTTCCTGGCTCTCCAGTCTCAGCTCACTCATAAACCCACAAAACCCAGGTGAGACAGAAGCTGGGGCAGGTGCCACCACGCCGTGGTGGGATGCAAGTGGGTTCCTGTGTGCTGCTGGTGGGAATGAAGCACCAGTAGGTTGATGAGGTCAATTAATATTTGCCACCCTGCCCCTCTCACATGGGAACTGTGGCATCCTTTCAGCCTGACCATAAAACACGAGTGGCTTTTGGGTTTGCATGAACAGCCTAGAGATTACACATGAGAAGTTGATCTGTGAAGAAAACAGCAGCAATGGGAACTGCAAAGCTTTAATTTAGAAGATCTTGTAGGTTAGCAGTCTCTATTAGAAATATAGGCCAGCATGTCCAGACTTGGCTGCTTGAAATTTCCAAATTACTGGCATGACTCCCCCCAAATTGGATACCTGTTGGTCTCGGTGCTGCACATTAGGCTGTAAGGATTTTGGTGCCAGAATGAAAATGTAAATGTTTTGGTTTGGACCTCTGCTGTGGAGAAGTTTGCCACTGCACTATATGTATCAGAACAAACTTCAAAGGAATCCCACTGGGGAAAAAAAAAAAAAAAAGACTTTAGCTAATGTTTTGTAGCACTGACAGGGTTGATTTTTTGCAAGCTTTGCAGTTTCAGTGACATTTTGCAACTTCAAAAATAAGTAAGGAGCAGGCTCGATGCGTCTCAACAGAACTTTACCCCTCTCTAGTTTTCCCTGCCAAGCTCGAGAGCTCCGGTGTCTGTGTGGGTGTTTATTTAGGAGCTGTACACTGAGAGCTCTTGCTTTGGCATTTTTTGCCATGCTCAAGTGTTTTTCTGAAAGATGGGAAGGGTTGGAAAGCCAACGATGAGCCTGGGAGAGCGGCTTTGTTGGGAAGCTAGCACTAAGGTCAGGTGCTTGGCAGGGCTGTACTGGAGGTCCCTGGGGAGGCAGTGGAGAAACCTCCTGTGTTTGGGCAGCAGTGTGACATGTGGGTTGCTTCTGCTCCATTTTCAGTGGTTCCTTTATCATATTTGCCCCAAATTAACTCTGCTCAGCAGGGCACACGTTTCCATCTGGCAGGCTGACCCAGCTCAGACTGGAAGCTGAGATGGGATCCATGGTCCCACTGCTGCCAGTGTTGGCCCCAACAGCAGAGCCTGAATCAGAGCTTGGGTTCTGCTCTGCTGTGATGGACAAGGCAAAGCATGGGGGAGCTTCCTCGGGCCTGACATACAGTGTTATAACTGGGTGAACGTGAGTGGTGTTTTGCCCTGGTGAAGGCTGCAGGAGCTGTGAGCAAATACAAGGAAATGCACAGCCTCTGGCTTGAGCTGACAGTGCAAGGAGGGAATGGGTGGGGGGAAGAGGAGTACTGGGAAAAGCAACAGAGTGAAGTTAAGGTGAGCATTGGGTTTCTCTTTATTCCGATAACAGTGTTGCTGAGAGTGGGTTTTGGTTCCCCTGGGGACAGAGCGAGCCTTCCCTAGCCCTGGAGACTGTTCATCCTGCACTTAACTCAAGTCCTGGCTGAGCAGGAGGCAGAATGACTTCCAGGATTGTTCCTCTGCCTATAAACTCCATCAGTAAAATTCCACAGAGCAGCTCTTACACCAAGAAGTTTCAAGTTGCAGCGTTTCTTCCTTGTCTTTCAGCCAGGGAGCTGGATATGGTGGAGTTGCTAAATGCACCGGCCTCAGCAGAGGGCAAAGGGATCAGAGCACTTAGCTCAAGATGTTCTTAATTCACCGTAAGCTCCCTGCCCTCCCCTCAGCACCCTTCCCTGCAGAGCAGCACTGCCTGAAGTCCCTTTCCACCTTCCCCCAGGTGGTGGGTGTGTGCATGGAAGGGAAGTGCTGGTGCTGGGGTTCTGGTGTCCTACGTGTAAGTCATCGATGGTGTAACCACACAGAGTATCCCATCCCGTGCCCTCCTCCCCAGCCCTTAGCATGTCCTGTCCCTCAGTGGGCACCTCACCGGGTGCTGCTGGGCAGGGAGAAGGGCTTGATGGGCATCCATCCCTTGTCCCCAGGCAGTCCCCATCCCAGCATCTGCCCACATGCTTGGGAGCAGCAGTGGGAGTGGAGCGAACCCACAGTGGTGCCAGGGTGAGAGCAGGGGTTGGGTCAAATGTCAAAAGTTTGTGCTGATGGAAGGTTGCTGGGTTTTTGCTGGTCTCTAGAAACATTTCTTGTCTTTCTGTGGAGTGCTGCCATTAACGTGGCTTCATTTCCTCTTCCCAGGACTCGATTGCAGCTTTATCGGACACAAAAGATGGGCTGGGGGGGTGCGGACAATGCAAGACATTCCAGCGGGAACCTTTGTGTGCGAGTAAGTCATTCAGCTTTGCACCTCCTCCCCAGGGCTGCGATGCTTTGCTCCTCTTCAACCAGACGTTTTCACGCAATTCAAATTGGCCTCGAGCCGAGCTGCCCTCAGAGGTTTCCTGACTCCATTTCCTGCTCTGTTTGTCCTTTTTGTCATAGCGTGGAGCTTTCTCCACCCCTCTCTGTCTTGCTGGGATCTGTGCTCAGCTCTCTTACCCCTCCTGAAACACCAGTGATGGGGGAGGAAAAAATGCATTTGGGTTGTGCTGTGAATGTGCTCGTGTTCATTGTGTGTATGGGACACTTCAGGCCAAGGCAATTTGGGACAACTTTTTTGTATTGGATTTTTTTCTATTTCAATACTGACCTCTCAAGAGGTTTTCCAGTGTCACCACTCTGGCCTTAGTCTGAGTCAGCAGAACAGTAAAGCAATTTGGTGTTAAGCACATGTTTCAGCCCTGATTCAGTGGAGTACTTAGGAACAGTGTTCTTTATGTCAGATAAAAAACCTGCTGTCCAACCCCACAGTTTTTAGGCTTGAAAGTGGTGTAGATACTTCATGAAGTATTTTGGAAAGTGTTTTCTTCGTTGCCATGATACAGTGAGTTAAGACTTTCTAAGTATGTCTAGACTCATGGCCTTCATGGAAATAGGTGCTGGGGTTTTTAGAGCTAGTGAGTGGTGTTTTAGAGAGCAGGGCTGGGGGATTGGGGAAGATTATTACAGAATTAAAAAAAATAAGGAGATGAAGAATCTGCACTGAATTGGCCAAGTATTCCTTCCATGTTTTTCCAGAGGTAAAGCTTAAAACTGGTGTTTGTGGGAAGTGTCTCAAGTCTGTCTTCAGGTGGGGCTTTCTATAAGGCCCCTGTGTCCTGGTTCAGTGCCCAGAGGTGGGCCAGAGCCTGTGCATCAACTGCTCCCAAATGAAAAAGGCACTGAGTTGGCCAAATCCTACTGGAATGCTAACATGGAAGGGGAATAAGCAGAGATCAACAGGCAGCCCTGCAATTGAGGCTGTTGTGGAGCACATCAGATGGGTGGAGATACCAGAACCCTGCTTAGCTCTTCCCTCCACCCCTGCCAGGAGCTGCTGACACCGTTTCAGTGGCAGGCACTTTCTTCCTCATTATCTAAACGAGCTGCATACTAAAAAGCTGAGCTAATTTATGTCTTGCCCATGCACATTCCTGCTTGTCTCCTTCACTCTCACACACAAGTTATTTACTCACCAGCTCCAGTCCTTCTCTCCTCCCCAGGCCACTGCACTGATGTCCCTCCTCTGATTCTTTAGGGGCAGTCTCTAGACTTGGTTTCTTCTTTTCCCCATCTCTGGCAAAGGATCCCCAGTGCTGGTGGTGCTTGGGGGCTGATTCCTCACAGCAGCTCCTGGGATCAGCTCTTGTGGAAGAGTATTTTGCTTTAAACATCTGGATTAGAGCCCCGAGTGGGTAGTTGCTTTGTAGGGAGGTTATTGCCCTGCTTTGGAAGGATGATAATTGTATTGGTGGAAGGATGAATTTTATTCCATAACTTTTCACATTCGTTGCTCACACAAGGGGAAAATCTGGACTAGTTCTGGCAACTTTTATTTTGCAAAACTGCTGCTCCTGACTCTTTCTGTGAGTAGATACCTTTCTTACACACACACACTGCTTTTCAGCCCACTCCATACTTTAGATACCTTTCAACTTTTCTCTGTAATCACTCCAAAAAGTGGTTTCCCTTTCAGCTTGCAGACTGTTCCTCTGGCAGCTGCTGCAGGGAGCGTTGAGCAGCACTCAGAGCAGTTTGGCAGCTGGAGGGAGGCTTGGCCAGCACTGTGGCCAGCAGGGAGGCCCTCCAGCCTCCTCTCCAGGGCTCCCAGACCCTTCAGCTGCTCCAGACCCTCCTGCTATCAGCCTCTGGTACCTTCAGCACCATCCTGGAGACAGCAGCTGAGCCGGGCAGGATGCACCAGTGTCACCCTCCCTGCCCTGCTGGGTTGCCATGGAGTTTTGAGGCTCTTCCACTTGCAGATGCTCAGGAGTGTGCTCGTGTGCAGGTTTCTCCCTGGCCTCCTAATACGTTGATGCTCAAAAGTTGCTGTTTCCCCTGTGCTGACATTGCTGTGTTGATTGGAGTCAGCTCTGTTCATGCCTGGTTGCCAGACTGTGCAACTGCTTGTTCTGGAAAGGGCACAGCTGGTTAAGGGCTTTGTCTGAGGGTGACAGAGCCCTGGGCCAGGCTGCCCAGGGAGGTTGTGGAGTCTCCATCCCTGGAGACATTCCAAACCCACCTGGATGTGTTCCTGTGGGATCTGCTCTAGGGGAACCTGCTCTAGCAGGGGTGTGGGACTAGATGATCTCCAGAGGTCCCTTCCAACCCTGACCACTCTGTGATTCTACTGGAGAGGCTTTGAATGAGCAGGATGCAGAAACCAGAGGTTTTTGAGAATCTGCTCTATTCCTTTTGATGCACATCCATTATGTGGTTTCCAAATACTTAATTTCTGTACAAAACAGTGATGCTTTAATAAGATATATCTACATTGAGCCAGGTATTTTAGCCACATCTTCAGCCAGAGAAGCCCCAGGTGTCCTGTCTCCCCCTTTCTTGTTGCTTTTGATTTTTTTCATGGAGCATTGTCTGATCTTGCAGTGATGAGTGGCAGTGCAAAGCTCTGAGATGTAATTACCTGCCATCAGCCTGCTGAACATCTGCCTGGAAAGAAAGATGCTGGCTTGACTTTGGGAGCTTTTAAAAGAAGGGGCTGATGCTCCTGCTCTTTTTTGGGTAGGAAGATGTACCTCTTGGGTAGGAAAATGTACCTCCTGCATATCCTTCCATAACTTTGGACCTGGGAAATTAGGGAACCATTTGTATTGGTAAGGAGTCCTGGAAGGGAAACGAGTTACAGGAATAGTCTTGACAGGAATGTCAAAACAACAATTTTTAATTAGGTTGTGGTTTTTGTTTCCCTGAGTGGGGAAGCTGAAGGGGCTGTCCCTGAGCAGCCTGCCTCCCCGTGCAGTGGTGTTCAGCTGTTCTCAGCTGCTCTGCCTGCTGTGCTACAGCAAGGTCTGTCCCTCTCTGGCCATCCTCTCCCTGTTGCTTTAGGTCAGGAACGAGTGTGGGATTTCCAGTCATGCTGCAGCCTTACGAGAGCACTTAATAAATACCCAGATGTGGTGGGGGCAAACAGGAGGGTCCTCTGTGGCAGCCTTCTGCTGTGCCAGAGCTGCTTGGCCACATGGCTCTGATTTGGGATCTGCAGCCAAACCATCCTATGTCCCAGAGTGTGTGGGTCCTCTCCAGGTTAATGGTTCATGTCTCTTCCCCAGCTTGTGGGTTAAATGGTGCCATGAGCCACAGGGGGAGATGGATTCTGTTGGTTACTGCTTCAGAAGGGCCTTGAGAGCTGCAGAGGAATGCTGCTGCACTGACTGCTGGTCATGGACCTCTCTGTTGATGCTGCAAGGAATAGTTATTCAAACTTTTTTTTTTTTTACAAGGAGTCACGTGGAAAAGACAAGGGGTAACGTGTACAAGTTACTCCTGGGGATATCCCAGTTGGACTCCTGAGGAAAATTTTTCACCATGCGAGCAGTTAGACATTGGAATAATCTCCCAAGGGAAGTGGTGGATTCCCTCACATTGGACAGTTTTAAGACTCAGCTTGACAGGGTGCTGGAACATCTCGTATAAATGATATTATTATCTAGAAAGGTTGGACCAGATGGTCCTTGAGGTCGCTCCCAACCTGGCATCCTATGATTCTCTGATATTGTGAATCCTTTGCTGATAATTAGGGTTGTGTTAAAGGCTGGGGAGACTCACACACCAGAATCACACAGTTGTTTCTCTGTTGTATCCTCCTCTGGCTCAGTGCCTCTCGTGCCTCTCTCTTTGATTGCAGGCAGGTCAGGGTAGGAAGTGTTGAACCTTGACAGTCTAAAACCATTTAAGATGGAGATGGGGAGACAAATGTGGGAACTCCCACAGCAGGGGGGTTTGCATCAAACCCAGCACCTGTCTGGGATGTGAGAGTGGTGTGTGTGCTTAGTCCTTCTCAGCAGGTCAGGCCAAGCAGCACGTGCTTCACCTTGCATGGAGGGCCTGCAGGTTGTAACCTGCCTGGCACCAAGTTTCACAACAAGGTGGTTGTTGGTCAGGTCACAGCTCTGGTTTGTTCTGGTCTGAAAGGGGTTGAGAAGGAAACCTAGATCTTTCCAGGGATCCTGGAAGGTTAGGTTAGACCTACGACTTTTAAACCAAAACTTCTTAATGTAGTTGGTCAAAATACCCTGGAAAATAGAGGGAGGACAGACACAAACATCTTGCTGTGGGATGTGAACAGCACAAGCATTGCAGTGGTGCATAGGAGAGCCAAGATGTGAGTCTGACCATGAACAGAAGGGGGATTGGATTGATGTGTTGATCTTGGCCAACAAAGAGATTTGCAAAAGGAAACACAGCCCTTGGGAAAAGTAGATTTTGTTGGAAGTAAGACTCCATTTTTAATATTAAAAGTGTTGCCCTGAAAAGACAGAGATTTGGAGCCAGATTTTAGCTGCTGTCAGCTGGCAAAGCTGAGTTCACCCAGGTGGCTCCAAGATGACCTGCATGGCCAAGGCTGCAGGTTGTCACCTGTGGCTGGGCTGTATCTCTTCCCTCTTCCCAGAAAGAGGTGTTCAACCCCGAGCTGTGACTGCATGAGGGTCTTACTTCTCCCTTTCCTGCTTGTCCACAGGTATGTTGGTGAGCTGATATCCGATTCCGAGGCAGACGTCCGTGAAGACGACTCCTACCTCTTTGACCTTGACAACAAGGTACTGTCTGAAGGTGTCTGAGACAAACCCAAGGTCTTGCCTCTCCAGAAGAGCAAAGAGAATGTTTGTCTCCATCTTGGTGTACAGCACGACCTGAAAGCCTGCAAAAGGGGAGGACTGCATCCTTGTGGTGTTTTAGTCAAAATATAGAGTGGTTGAAGTGAGGCTTAGGGCTTGTTGAACTGGTGGCAGAGCCCAGCAGCACTGGGCTACCACGGTACGTGCTGCCCACACCAGTTTCCATGCCAGTTTCTTCTGTCAAAACTGTTTGGGTATCCTGAGTTCAGTGGTTCACGTTTAGATGCTCAGGTGTGTGTGTGTGCAGGCTTGCAGCTGGGTTGATTGGCAGCTCTGTAAGTTCCTCATCAAAAGATGAACTGAAAGACTGAAAAAAACCCAACAACCTTCACTTACAAAGGGATCCATCAGGTACCCTGACAGGGACTTGAGGCTTGTTCTTCTGGTAGTTCTGCACTGCTCTGCAGAGGATTCTCAGAGCAGAAATCTGGCTTTGAAAAGCACAATTTAAAGCTTTTTGAGCAAGTCAGTCACTTCAGACTTTCCTTGGGCAAGGAGGAAGAAAGGTGAGCTGGGGACTCAGAGAAGTGGGGTGGCTTCCAAGGAAAGCCATAAAACAGCCTCTGTCTTGTTCCTGTCACCAGCTAGTGACAAAGAAGCTTTGCTTTATTGTTTTGCCTATTTCTCTGTTTCTTTTAAAGCAACACATATTCAACAGCTGAAGAAGGGATAAGGAATGAGTCAGTCTGAAAGCAGAGGGGTCAAACTGCAATTAAGAAATTGAAAAGCAGCAGGAACTTCAGCTGGTTTGTGTATTTATGAGCAAGAGCTGGCCTGGGCCTTGCTGTGCCTTCAGGTTAGCCCCTGGCTGCCTGCCCTGAAGGAGAGCCTCTGTGTTTGTTCTTCTTAAGCCTTCAGTGCACCAAGGAGGGAGACCTAAGGACAAACACGAGCTCATCATCTTTTTTCGTGGTCTCTTCAAAGTGCTGCAGGTGTAGAAAACCAGGCCCAAGGCACTGAGTGGGTTAAAAGAAGCCCGTTGAGATGGGTGGTGGAGGGCAGGGCAGAGCCAGCCGGGTCCTCTGGCCTCCTGGGTGGTGAGAAATTGTTAAGGGTGTGAACCCCAACCCTGGGAGGAGCAGCCTTGTTGTCCTGATGTGTCTTGAAGGAGTGGCTTGTGCTGTAGTGAAAAGTGGTGAGGATGTCACTTCTCATGTCCCTGTACCTTGAGTTACCACTCAAGGACACCTGCATGGTGGATTGTTCAGCAGTTGTCCTGCAGTCACAGCCTGTCCTGTGTCTGAAAGAGGTTGAACATTGAACAGGTATTTCCTGGGGTTCTTCCTGCTGTTTCTGGGTTTCTAGGGAGTGAGACAGTGTGACAGATGCTCTCTGGGCTTCCACTGGTGAGAAGGGTTGTGTTCTTGTCTCTGAACGGGAGAGCTGGAAAAAACACACAGTTTCTGGCAAAGAGGAGGTTGAGTTGGAGGTGTTGTGGTTATGTTAAGCCCCCCTTTCCCACACACAGACCAGTCCTCTGTGGTCCTTGCTCACGCCCATGGCCCTGCTGTGCTCCATCAAGGAGAGGCAGCAGTCAGGGCTGCATCCCCATGACCAAGAAGAAGCCACGTGTGGACTTGTGCCTGGTGGGATCGTGGCAGATGATCATTAGGAGCCATTTGAAGTCATCGTGTCCTTCCACTTGAAGAAAGGTGTAAGAAGGGAATGTGGGCATCTGCATAGCCCTTCCACAGTCTCCTCTCTTGAGAGGGAGCCTCATCTTGCCCCTAGTGCAGGTTCATGGTTTCTCCTCTTCCTCTCTATTTGCCACCCTGTGACTCTTATGTTCCAAATACCCTTGTTTCAAGGTGGGATGCAGTTTGCTCTGGGACTTGTCCTCCTCTGCAGCTTCACAGGGAGCATGCTGCTTGTGTTGGTCAAGGCAGCAGGCACCCTTCTCAAGAACCACACCTTGCCTAACATGGTGGAGATCTCAGGTCTTCCCAGATGGTCACTGGGTGCGGTAGTGGGTGATGCCCTCACCAACCATGGCATTTCCATGGATAAAAGTGAGAGGGTGATGGGAATTACTTAAAGTTGAAATCAGAGCCAGCATCACTGTGTGTAATGTGGGACCATGTGAGGTGACACCTCTCCAGTGGCTGGGACATCTTCCCTGGGCTCCTGCCCCAGTGGGGTGGTGTGATCTGGCACAGCTCATCCTTTAATGATTGCAAGGTGCTTGCCCAAAAGGGACTTTGAGCACCACTAATGGATCCTTTTGCTTTTGGCCTCTTTGCAACTGAAATTAGCTTCTGTAATTAAAGTCTCTGCTTTGCACAGTCATTCTCTGCTGGAATAGAAAAAAAAAAAAAAAGCCCTGAGGGGGGTTCTTTTATTTTCAAGGAAAACAAAATATTACTCTCCCCTGGGCTGTCTGGAAAGGGAATTTCTGTGTTCTCACTTTCACTTTTATCTGCAAAAACCTGTGTTTTCTCGAGGCTCTGGCTTTGTGTTTCCTGGCTGTTGTGCTCAGAGGACACTGGCTTTTACCCCAGAGGTGTTTGCACCAACCATCAATCCCATCGTGCCAAACTGGTGGTTTCACAGAGCGGGGCTGGGCAGAGCTGGGGGCCAGGCAGCCCCAGGGACATTTTAAAAGGTCTTTGGGCTCGTGGGGTCGAAGTGCTGTGCAGAAAAACTGTATTTTCAGGCTACAGTTGAGTACAAAAATTGGTGTGTTTGGTCCTTTTCAACCCGCAGTGGACGTCCTGCCCCGGTGGTGGTTCTTGGAGCTCAGCAGAGCATTAGTGGAACAACCAGTGGTTTGGTTGTTTATTTAAACAAGCAGCAGCACTGCTGCTGAGCCCGGGCTCAGCTCATCAAAGACTCACTGTTTCTCCTCTAGGAGGGAGAGGCGTACTGCATAGATGCCCGTTTCTATGGCAACATCAGCCGCTTCATCAACCACCTCTGTGAGCCAAACCTCATCCCGGTGCGAGTCTTCATGTCACATCAGGACCTCCGCTTCCCCAGGATCGCCTTCTTCAGCACCAGGCACATAGAAGCTGGAGAGGAAATCGGGTAGGTGCTGCCCCCAGGGCTTGGGGAAGGAGGAAACGCCAGAGGGATGATGTGTTGGATGTTCAGGGATTGGCACAGGCTGCCCAGGGCAGTGGTGGAGTCACCATCCCTAGGGGTGTTAAAAAAACAAACGTGTGGATGTAGCACTTCAGGACATGGCTTAGTGAATCATAGAACCATAGCATGTGTGGGGTTGGAAGGGGCCTTTAAAGGTCATCTAGTCCAGACCCCCTGAAGTGGACAGGAGAACTTTTTATAACTAGGTCAGGTTTCCCAGAGCCTCGTCAGGACTGACTTTGAATGTCTCCAGGAATGGGGCCTCCACCACCTCTCTGGGCAACCTGTTCCAGTGCTTCACCACCCTCATTGTGAAGAACTTCTTCCTAATATCCAATCTAAATCTACCCTGCTCTAGTTAAGGCCGTTGCCCCTCATCCTGTCACTACAAGCCCGTGTCAGAAGTCCCTCCCCAGCTTTCCTGGAACCTCTTCAGGTACTGAAGGGTGCTCTAAGGTCTCCCAACTGAACAACCCCAACTCTCTCAGCTTGTCTTCATAGAAGAGGTGCTCCAGCCCTCTGATCATTTTTCTGGCCATGCTCTGGACTTGTTCCAACAGGCCCCTGTCCCTCTTGTATTGAGGGCTTGGTGGTTGGACTTGACCTTAGAGGTCTTTTCCAACCTGAACGATTCTATGAAAGCTCTGCTGCTCCTGAGCTGCAGAGCTCCATCCATTTGCTGTCTGAGCCGTGTCCTCAGGGTCTCCTGAGCAAGGCATTGAGTGAGTTACAAGGAGCCTGTTGGGATGGGTGGCAGAGGGAAACACTCTCCCTCCCCAACGCTTCGCAAAACCCCAAATGGTGGCAGCACTACCGAGCATCGCGCTCCCTGTTGAGGAACTGGGCTCCAGTTGCATCAGGGGAGAATTAGGTTGGATCTCAGAAAAAACTTCTTTACAGAAAGGGTTGTTGGGCACTGGAACAGGCTCCCCAGGGAGGTGGTTGAGTCACCATCCCTGAATGTGTTTAAAAGTCATCTGGATGTGGTTCCTGGGGACATGGTTTAGTGGTGGGTCATCAGAGATAGGGTGATGGGGTTAGGATAAGGTTGGACTCGATGATCTTAAAGGTCTTTTCCAACCTGAACAATTCTATGATTCTATGATTCCTGCTACTCTGCAGTGACTCCTCCCTCTGTGTCTCTCTCTTGCAGCTTTGACTACGGTGACAGGTTCTGGGACATCAAAGGCAAATTCTTCAGCTGCCAGTGTGGTTCACCCAAGTGCAAACACTCGAGCTCGGCGCTGGCCCAGCGGCAGGCGAGCACCTCGGCCCAGGACACGCAGGAGAACGGGCTCCCTGACACCAGCTCTGCCACAGCAGCCAGCCACTTTTGAGGCTCAGCTCCCCAGAGACTGACTTGTTTTAACCCCATAGATTCACATACTGTCTGAATTTCCATTTAAAGAGAGAGGAAAAAAAAAAAAAAGCAAAAGCAAAAAAAAAACAACCCTCCCCCCAAAAAAAACCCCACAAAAACCAACACAAAAAAAACCCAACCAACCCTCTCAAGGAAAGCCAAGGGTTTGTGACACTTAGGGCTGTGCCACCGACTGTTACTTGAGGAATAAGTTAAAGCAAATCCCACCTCCATTTGTTGTTCTCCCCTCCCTGGTCCTGGGAAGCTGCTGGTTTTCACAGTTGTGGAGGGGTGGCTGTTGGCTGCCGTTTTCCATGTGAGCTGTCCTGGCCCCCATCTCTTAATGTGCTGAGTGTTGTCAGAGCCCAGGGGGAGCCACCGTCCTCCCAGTGTTGTTCACGGAATGGCTGCCCATGCCAAGTCATCTCCAGTACACTTTTAATAAACTTTGAATACTTGGTGGGACTTTCTTTCTAAAAGCTGGGGGGAGCAGGGAGGGGGAGGGAGGTGCTGGCGTTGGGCTTTGCTTGGCACAGCCCCCGGGGCAGGTTCTGCTGGTTGGATTTGCTGGTTTATTTGGTTCTTTGGTTGTTTATTTGGTTTTGATTCTTTGTAGTCATGAATTTCTCCCAGGACATCGCGGTGGGGCCTTCCCCTAGGAGCTGGAGGGCATGTCTAACAAATACCCTCTTTGTTACCAAGTCAAACGGCTTTTTTCTCTTCCAGTGAGAAGAAACCCACAGTCTTTACAACCCCTTTGGTCTCTGGCTCTCTCCTGAGCCACCCAGAGTCTCTTCCCCTGCTCCTTCCTGGGCTTTTCTCCGTTACAAACCAGCTCTCGTCCGCGCCGCTTGTCCGTGGGACCATCTCCGTGTTGGGTTCACCCGTGGATGGATTTCCCTCTCCCCGGCGCATTAGTGGTTTTAGAGAGGGAAGGTTTGAAGGGGATTGTACAAGACACTAAACTTCTTAAGAAGACCAGTCTTTCTTTTTTAAAAGAAACAAAACAGGAATGATATATATATAAAGAGAGAGAACCTCGACTCGTGTCCGCCCGTGGGGCAGACAGGCAGGACGTGTCACGGCGAGAAGATCCCAGATGCCACCAGCTCGTCTGTTCCCATCACTTCTCTCAACGCTGGGCACCTCCCATTCATTTTTAAGCCACAGGCCATGAGGTTTCAAGAAACTGATTTATTTTTTAACCATTACTGAACCATCGGGGACAAGCGTTAAAAAGAAAAACACAAACGTGTTAAAAAAAAAAAAAACACAAACCAAACAACAACGAAAAACCCACACGAAAAAAAAAAACCAACCATAAAAGAAAGAAAACAACAACAACAAAAGAAACCACGAAACAAAACGGTGCTGATTCTGGTGTGATTTTTTGCTCACCACGTGAATATAAACTATCAATTGTATAAAAAGAACAAAGTGATTTTAGTATAAAAACGCAGGAAAAAAAAAAACACAAAACTTTTTTTAAATTGTTAGTATTGTAGTGTGAATAAATTTGCCATCACCTTTTGTGTGGTGGCTGGGCAGGTCATTATCTTAATATTTTTGTTTTGTTTTGCATATATCTTTAAATACTGTAATTAGTGCAGTAACAGGTTTGGTTTTTTTTTTTTTTGTTCATCTCTTCTAGAACATTCATAATGCCCTCATGTTTATTATTATTTTTTTTTTTTTTTCTGTTAATGTTTTGGACAGTTTTAAAGGAGCAGCCTTTTGGCTCTGATCATTTTCTTGTTCTGTTTTCAATGAAATCAATAAAAAAAAAAAAAGAAAAAAGTGCTTTAAAAGGAGTTTGGCCTTTTTGTCTGCTGGGCCAGTGGGGCTGGCACCTCATCCTGGGGCTTCAAAGGAAAATTAAGAAAGCAAAAAAATTCCCTGTAAAGGTTCAATCAAGGGGGAAGCAGCTTGACTGTTTGCTTCGTGTTCTGGGGGGTTTGGGTTTATTTTGAATTTTGTATAAATCTTCAATCTTGTAGTTGTCCTATTGGGGAGCCTGGCCTCTGGCTGTGGGGTTGGCAGTGCTGGTGCACGGGGGGCTCTGAGGACCCAGAGGTGCCTCCCCAGCACCTGCAGGAAAAGAAATATAAATTAAGTTAAATTTAAAAGGCCAAGGACAGGGGGGAGAGGGAGAATCTACTCATGAGCAAACCCTGGGAATGTTTCCTATCATGGGAGGAGGTGGCAGGGGGGGGAATCACAGGGCTCTGAGGTGCTGGGCTGGGGAGGGGGCTCATCCTGGGGGTCCCCCGAGCCCCGGGGTGCTGGGTGGGGGCTGTGGGGGCTGTGTGACTAAGCACGGGCACCTGGTGCCCTCACCCTCAACCCGCATCAGGGAAATGAGTGACTGAGTCACTGCCAGTCAATAGCTCATAAAAATATTCATAACCAGTAGGAAAAGCCCAGCCTGAGGCCAGCAGGGACAGGAGGAGTGGGGGGGCCTTCAGCCTCACAACATCACCCACCTCTGGCCCACCTGGGAGGAGCCTTCGTCACCCGCAGAGCCCTGGAGATGCCCTCATCAGCTTCACTCCTGGGTGGCTTGAGGGCAATTGGGCACTGAAAGACCCACAGAATCCCAGACTGGTTTGGGTTGGAGGGACCTTAAAGATCATCCAGTCCCACCCCCTGCATGGGCAGGGACACCTCCCACCAGACCAGGTTGCTCCAAGCCCCATCCAACCTGCCCTGGAACACTTCCAGGGATGGGGCAGCCACAGGGGCAGCCTGGACAACCTGGGCCAGTGTCTCACCACCCTCACAGGGCAGAATTCAAGTTGGGTTGCTGAGAGCTGGTGGGTTTGGGTGCTGGCATGGCAAAGGGTGCTGAGAGGAACAGCCAGAGCTGTTGGGGAAAGCAAGCAGGACCCTGGAAGGCACCCACATGCCCTTCCACCTCGAGACCATTTAATTACAGGCTAATGCTAATTATAATAATACATTCTGATATTGTATAATTAAATATGATAATGAAAATAATATACTTTAATTGGAGGTGAGCTGTGGAAAAACCCCCAGGGAAATCTAATCTCTGAATGTAGCTTTTCCAAAATGGATTGTTTTCCTGGAGTTGGGGTGGGAAACATGGGTGGTTTTGGTGGTGTGTGTGGGGTCACATGATGCTGGTCCTGGGTGCAGGAGGGATTTTCACCCAACAGAGATGGTGGGGGTAGAACCCCCTGGCTCACACAGGTAACCCCCAGCACCCTTGGGTTGATGCCTTTGTTTTGCAGTGCCAAGAACTGTGAATTAAATGTACCCATCGAGTGCTCCCCCCTCCATCCCCACAGGGGAGGACGGGCAGGAGAAGGGCTGTGGGTTTCAAGAGGAATTCATTCCCAAAGTCCAGCGGCCTCGGCTCGGCTCCCGGGGAGGTGAAAGGGCCGTGGCTGCCCCCGAGCTCCCCTGAACCAGCCGGGGGCTCTGGGGACGGGGCCGGCGCCCTACTGAGATTCTTAGTTTCAAAGGACGCTGCGATGTTAATATTTTGCCCTGAAGGTTGTTGATGGCTCCTCAGCAATGGCTGGTGCCGCCCCGGGCTGTCCCGGGAGGTGACTGCTGCTCGGGTTTTGCTTTTGTTTAAGAGAAATCTTGCTTTTCGTTTAATGAAGCCAGAGCATCTGCTCCGGGCTTTGCTCTTGTTGTCACTTTGCCGGTGGCAGTTGCCTGCACAGGAGGATTGCTTTCCCTCTTCACCCACTGCCAAGCAAGAGGAGGGGCTGGGAGCCCCATCCCTCCACTCTGCTGAAGCTGCAGAGAAACCTTCAACCATCCGTTTGCCTTTTCCTGGGGGTTTTGGCACTCACCATGTGATGCTTTGGGACTTCCCCATGGTCCCACGGCCACCCCGGGGAGTGGGACCGGGGCTGGATTTGGGTGCTGAGCTCAGGTGGGGTGTGGGGCTGGGCTGTGGGGGGATGTTGGGCCCCCTGCATCCTCCCACCCTCACCCATGGGGCTGGGAGGAGGGCAACAGGGCAAACCCCTGGAGGTCAGAGCTGGAGGAGACACCTCGGGGATGTCCCTGCTCCCCTTCTTCCCACTGGATCCCCACTTATAGCTACAGGGGAGCATCCTACAGGGATGGGGAAGAGAAAAACCTGCTCCAGTGGCAGCAGGCAAGACACACATGGATCAAATCCAGCTGCATGGGATCACATGGCATCTCCCTCTGCAAACCCTCTGTGCACCAAGAGGTCGTGCAGCTGGTGAGCTCCTGCTGGCTCATCTCTCAGGGGCTGCTGGGCATGGGGCAGGGGGGGGGTGGGGTGGTGTTACAAAGGCACCCAAAAGGCAGCACCCATCACCCTGCAGCTGAACCAGCCCCACCAAGCCCTAAAACTACCCTGAAATACTGGAGCTGTTCTGGCTTCTCCTCTTTACAGACTCCATCTCTTCATCCTGCAGCACTGACCTCACTCCCCGAGGAAATGTGAGCAAGGGTGATGGTTATCCTGCAGCCCAGGTAAGAGTTATAAAATCTCTATAAATGAACAATTTCACCCCACGTCTCATTCCTGAGCCTTTGCCAGAGCTGCAAGAAATACTACTTTATCTCCCCGATAGCACAGGATATTCCCTCATCTGCTGAAAGAGCCCCTTATCACCCTTTTCATTTCCTCTCTAGTGCTGCAGGACAGGATGAGAATCCATGGGTGCTGTGGCCCTTGGCAGGGAACAGCCTTGATGATCCAACATCAGGCTGAGGTTCGAGCTGAAAGTCCACAGACAGGGTGGGAGTGATGAGGGGGTGAGGAGGACAGGTGAGATTGGGGGTGTTCAGCCTGGAGAAGAGGAGGCTCCAGGGAGACCTTACTGTGACCTTTCAATACTTAAAGGGGGCCTATTAGAAAGATGGGACAGATTTTTTTTTTAGCAGGGCCTGTAGTGACAGGACAAGGGGTGATGGTTTTAAACTGAAAGAGGGAGATTCAGACTGGAAAGAAGGAAGGCATTTTTTACAATGAGGGTGGAGAGACACTGGCCCAGGTTGCTCAGAGAGGTGGTGGATGCCCCATCCCTGGAAACATTCCAGGTCAAGTTGGATGGGGCTCTGAGCAACCTGATCTAGCTGAAGATGTCCCTGCTCACTGCAGGGGGGTTGGACTGGATGACCTTTAAAAGCCCCTCCCAACCCAAACCAGTCTGTGATTCCAAGATTCTGTGCCAGGGGAAGGTTGGGCTCAGCCCCCCCAGCCCTTCCCCAGGCAATTGCACTAAGGGAGCAAAATACCCAGAAACAGCAAATATCCCTCAATGCTGCCTGTGAGTGGGGGGGTGCTGCTGGGAGGGGGAGGGTGGACAAGGTCAGCCCCACATCTGTGTTTTCCTGCTTTATTCTGCCTTTGAATTTCTTTTTAGCAGATGTGAGGGTCATTAAAGAGGATTCAGCACCTGATGACTGCATTAAGCAGCTGCTGGGGCTCCCACCTTGCTGGGTGACAGACCCGGTGGGACAGTGTCTTGCTGGATGTACATGGTGGGACAATGTTTCTGCTGGACGTGCCTGTGTGCAATGGAAGGTGGCAGAGCCCATCAGCCTGGGCAGCACCATGCCCAGAGGAACCAAAGTCCCCAGCCCCATGCTAAGGAGCTGCTCCTGGGCAGGCTGGGACTAACCCTGCCAAGACCCACCCCTAGCTCCCCAGCACCTTGTGCCCATCCTGGCTCCTCCAAGAACTCAGGCAGGGTCCAGCACTTGGGCTACCTCTGCTCTTACTGCAGCACCAAAGGGACCTCAGCAGCAAGGAAATAACCCCTGTACTGGGAAAAATTATATTTATAATGAATAAATGCCCTCCAGCCCCTCTGGGATGGGTGGGAACGTGGAAGGAAGGAAACTCAGACCACATTGCACCCTGATCAGCACGTGCTCAGCACCAGCAAAAGTAGCCAAAACACCTGGGGTTTGTTAAGCAGCTCTTCACCATCCTTTCTCTTGGAGACCTGAAGAGTTTCTTAGGAGGGAGCTACCTAAGATGAAAGCCCTTTTCATTGTCCTTGTCCCCTCCCCAGACCTGCTGGGACTGGGGGGTGGTTGTTGTCACTGCTGTAAGGAAGCCCTGACAGCCTGCTCTTGGGCTGGGATTAAATGCATCATCACAGCAAACTTCTCCAGCTGACCTGGTAGGAGCAGGGCATGGGCACAGTAAGCCAAGAAGTTGTTTAAACACTTGGAGCTCTCCTATCTACCAGGAATGAGAAGAGATTACATTAGGAAAAGGGCTGGCTATTTTAAGAGGGATCCATTTGCCAACTTCCCTGGCTGCAGAAGTCTTTAACACTGCTGCAGGAATAAAAAGTGTTGGATCCATATGGCTCCAACGAGCCCAGTTAACCACTGAAGGTGGCTTTGCAGAAGGCAGAAGATACTTGGGCTGAGCCAAGTGCCTTTTGGGCTGAGCTAATTTTAAGCAGGTGGCTGGGGAGCAGGGCAGGGACAGAGAGCTGTGGGGACACCAAAGGATCTGTGGCTGCACCAAAGGATCTACAGCTGCACGTTTCATTTGGGCTGTTTTTCCCTTCCCCAAGGGAAGGGGGAAGGGTTGGTGTGACCAGCTGACCAGTGTTACCTCTTTACAGACAGATCAATTCCCCTCCCACCTTGCTGCCCTTCAGGGAGGCTTTAAAACACCTGTGGTGGGGAGTTGTGTGCTGGTGCCTGGGCTTTGCTGTGTGAGCACTGGGGAGCTGGGACGTTTGACAGCTAAATAAGCAGGAGCAGAGGTAAGATGAGGATTTGTAGTCTTGATAAAGTGAAAAGTGTAAAGGTTTTGGGGTTAGAGGTCCTCTCTGCTGTGGGGTTGCCTACTGCATTGTGCTGACTTCTTGGGAGTGCAGAAAGGTGGGTGGCTGGAGCCCACCACACCTGGCCATTGAGAGCTTCCCTGGTCCTCTGAGGAGCTCCTGTCTCTGTTTTCAGAGTGAGGTTGATTGAAGTGGTGATGGATTTGTCTGTGACTTCTAACAAGCCTAGAGGAAAAAAAAAAATCAACAATCCTTGTTTGAAAAGCAGAACAACATACAAGGGTTCATTGAGGTTTTTATTCCTTCTTTCAGAAAATATAGTGGCAATGAAATAGCAGTGATGGTAAATAATAAAAGCCTTCTGTGTGGCTCCCTCATCCTAGATATAAAGCTCAACTGATGCAGGGCTCAGGGTGGGCAGAAAATATTCCACCTGAGCAACAGCAATTAGTGCACTTGGCTGTGTCTTTGTTGTGCTCTGTAAATGTAATTCTGAACAGCAAATAAGCAGATAAGCTTTCCCCAGCCATAATAAGATGAATATCCTATTCTTCTGCCTCTGCTGGGAAGTGAATTTCTTTCTGGTTGTGCAGCTGTGGGAGGAAAATAGCTGGAGTAAATTGTTTGGGAATATGTGAAGAGCAACTGTGGCCTGCAACATGACTGTATAAAGCAGTGAGAAAAGATAGGGGAGAATATTCTCATTTATATCATGAACATCCCTTTGACACCGACTGGGGCTGGAGGAAGTTCAGGAACTTGTGTGGCACAGAAGCATTTTGTTTTATTGAGGAGTGTCTGTTTTCCCTCCTGCAGTGGCAGGGAGCTGCTTTTCTGCCCACAGTGCAGATCTGAGGCAGCCACAGCTCTTCTGGGGAGAGTGGGTTGAGTTTGGTACCTGGTGGGGTGCTGGAGATGGAGACCTCGGGGTGGAGGAAGAGCAGGGGTTGAGGACTTGGGGATAGATCCAAGATGTTTGGCATCAGCACCCAAGGTGTGCACAGGGACTGGGATGGGAGGTGCCAGGGTGCTGGTTTTAACTGGGAGGCAAAAATGGGTCCAGGCAGCTTTATGCTTGTGCTCTTTGTGCCTAAGCTGTCCCTGCATTTCACTGGGGTATAAATCCTCTCCTGGACTCAAATAGCTCAGCTCAGAGACAGGAATGTGCCCTTCTCTGCCCTGTGGGGGGCTGTTTGGTGGTGGTGAGATCCCCACCTTGCCCCTTACTCACCCTGTATGAAGGCTTTATGTTTTAAGGAGTTTGTACATTTTAAGTTGTGGTGTGGATCCTCGTTCCCATCCCTCCACGCTGTGCATCTTCTCAGGAGTGGGAAGACATCTCTGCCTCAGTTCCCCATCAGTAAAATGGGAATAAAACTTCCCAGTGGATTGTGTGGTCTTTTCTGCTCCCAGCTTGCCTCTGGACATCTGAAAACCTTCCCCCCCCAAGCCATTAACAGCTACTGAGAGTGTAGCTGTGCTGGGTCCTGGGGCAGGAGACCCTCCTGCTCCTAGATGGTCACAAACAGAACACAAAGCTGGGGATTTGGGGCCAAACTTGTGAAGACATTGGGGGAGATGAAGAAAGAGTCTGGTATAATATTGGTTTTTAATAGGATCAAGCTTCTTCCATAAAACTTGCCTGGAAAAGACATTCAATTGTTTAAGTAGATATATATTTTTAGTTAATATATTTTTTGCTGTGCAAGTACTATTGCAAGATTCTTTAAGTTACTGCAGAGAAGGGCAGTGAATACCAGATGACCTACAGACTTTCCACCCTTGTCTCTCTGTGCAATCTACCTGCTGGTACAGATGGTTAAAGCCCCAGGCTGGGTGTGCCCTGGGGGCAATGGTCTGGCTGTTGGGCATGGGTGTCTCTGGGGTAATTGTCTCTGTCCCTGCCCATGCAGGAGGGTTGGAACAAGGTGATCTTAAAGATCCCTTCCAGCCTGAACTATTCTATGGATCAGCAGCCTCGTGTTGCTGTGATGGGCACCTCCTGGGACACAGAGCTCTCTGGGTGCAGCTCTCCAGCTCACCTGTAGCAGGAGACCCAACAGCATCTGCTGCTACAGACCAGAAACCTCCCCAAACACTCTGACCTCGACGTCAAGGCATGAACCTTTAGATAGTTTCTGTGTGCCCAGTTCCAGCTTTATGCAGGCTGCTGCACCTGCCTTGCTTGGAGGCTTGGGTTTCTACCTGCCTGGAAGGTGGATGTCCCTGCACCATGGCTGGGAGCTGCTCACTGGTGTTGCAGCTCTGTTTTTTGGAAAAGCACTTGCCAGACCCTCTGTTGTTGCCTGAAGGGGCTGTTTGCTCGCTTGGACAAGAGGGAATGTCCTCAGGTTGCCCCGGGGGGGGGGTTAGATTGGATGTTAGGAGGAATTTCTTCACTGAAAGGGTTGTCAGGCCTTGGCAGAGGCTGCCCAGGGCAGTGGTGGAGTCACCATCCCTGGAGGGATTGAAGAGTCATACAGATGTGGCACTTGGGGTTTAGTAAAGGGCTTGTCAATGTTAGGTTGACAGTTGGACTCAGTGATCTTCGAGGTCTTTTCCACCCAAGGTGACTGTGATTCTGTGGTGTTTGCATATGTGTGGAAACCTCCTCTGTGGGTAAAAACACAGGTGGCTTTGGGTGGTGCCTGAATCTCCAGGTCTGCTGGCCTGACTTCTCCCAGTTATTTGCAATGTTTCCATAATTCTTCATGGGTTGCACGTGGGGGGAAAAAAAAAGTCAAATGAGGATTTTGGGGCTTGGTTAAGCACAAATTTCCCTGGAAGATGCAGCTGCCCAGGACAATGAGCTGCCCAAGGGATGCTCTGGGTGCTGAGCCTCCCTACAGCCCCACTGCCTGTGTCCTCCTGGGGCCTCACTGCCCTGTGGACCCAGAGCAAAGCAAACTCCCTTCTGTAGTGCCCAGCTGCTGCTGCTGGGCAGGGGATGGGGGTGGAGAAGGGGTGTCTGGGAGCTGCTGCCTCCCTGAGTGGTAGGAGAGGCAATGGGCCAGCCCTGAAATGTTCCATTTCTCCAGAACAACAGTTTTGCTGCATATTGGATTCTGTTAAAGGAATTCAATTTAGAAAACATTATGCCAGGGAGAGGAGGAGGAGGAGGGCAAAACATCATGGTTAAATAATTTCAATTAACCATTCCAGGCCTTTCTTGCTAATTTGGTTGAAATAAGTGCTGCCTGGTCTAAAGCTCTGCAGGACTGGGATCTTCTTGTAGCATCAGGGAGTGCACAACTAGGATGACCTCTTCCAGCTGAGGGCTGGACCTAAGGACCTGCTGGAGCTGTCACTGAGCCTTATTTCTTGAAGCAAAACAGAGAGAAGAATCTAGACTGTGAAATAGAGCCCAGATCCCTCTTACACAGTCAGTCCTTGCTGCCACTGAGCTTGGCACGTGTTATGGTTTCCAAGCTAATTCTTCAATCAGTGTAAACATCCAAGTGCTGCCTAGAACTCAGCAAATTATCTCACTCAATTCTGCTTTGGAAAAACAACCCAGATCCTAATGTGGAGCTTTACCAGAAATCTTTGGCACCCAACCATGCTTTTGTAAGCTAGCAGGTATTCAGGCTAGAGAAAGTTAAATTTGCTGTCCAGAACATTGATTATTTTTCATTGACATTTTAAGTAGTTGCCCTTGGTATTGAGAGCCCAACATGGCAGGCTGCTTTCCTTACCCAACTGCTCTTGAGGCCAGTTCTCAGAGTTGGATGACAGGCATATTTACTTGTGGCTGTGAGTGCTAGAAATTCCTGGGATTTCAGCTCAAAATCCAAGGGAGCTCAAACATGTGGAGGTTGGGAAGGACAGTAAAGCCCTGACTGACCTGTCTGGGCTTATTATAGAATCCCAAACTGGTCTGGGTTGGAAGGACTGTTAAAGATCATCTAGTTCCAACCCCCTGCCATGGGCAGGGACACCTCCCACTAGACCAGGTTGCTCCAAGCCCCATCCAACCTGCCCTTCAACACTTCCAGGGATGGGGCAGCCACAGCTCCTCTGGGCAACCTGGGCCAGTGTCTCACCACCCTCACATCAAATTTCTTTCTAATGTCTCACCTAAATCTTCCCTTTTCCAGTTTTAATCCATTCCCCCTTGTCCTCTCACTCCCTGCCCTTGTCCAAAGTCCCTCCCCAGCTTTCCTGGAGCCCCTTCAGGCACTGGAAGGTGCTCTAAGGTCTCCCTGGAGCCTTCTCTTCTCCAGGCTGAACACCCCAACTCTCTGAGCCTGTCTCCAGAGCAGAGCTGCTCCAGCCCTCAGATCATCTCCATGGCTTCCTCAGGACTCAATCCAGGAGCTCCATGTCCTTCTTATGTTGGGGGCTCCAGAACTGGACCCAGTTCTCCAGGTGGGGTCTCATGGGAGTAGAGCAGAGTAGAGGGGCAGGATTTCCTCCCTTGACCTGCTGGTGATGCTGCTGTTGGTGCAGCCCAGGACAGAGTTGGCTTTCTGGGCTGCAAACTGTATCTTCACCATATCTGTGCCAGCTCTCATTTCTGCAGGGAGCATCTTCCCTGAGCTTCCCAGCCAACTCTCATTCATTCAGTCCCCTTCTTTGACATCCTAAAAAAAATGCCAATGAAGAGTTGAACAGCTTTTTTTGCATACCTGCCCTATTCACTTGTCTAAATCAGTCTTCCCTTTGTTTTCCTTTCTTGTGCAAGCTCTTAATTTTGATGATGAATTATTTGGGTCAAAGGACCCGGTGGTTGTGTAAGTTCATGAGCTGCTTAGAGGGCACAGTAGAACCTCCCAGATCTTGCAGTGCCTTTCTCTTTTAGCATGGTGGGAAAATGCTGTTTTTCTGCATGTTCTCCTCAGCTTTCTACTAGTTTTTTCCTATTTTTCTCTCTTTTCATTCTCTAACCTGATATTTGTCTCTCTCCTCTCACTGCTGAGGCTTTCTCTGATATCTGTTTGTGTGGGGGGGAACAAAACAAGCTTTGATTTTCCTCTTAGCAGGAAAAGCAGTTCCCACACAGGGTGACCTGACCTTGGGCTGCTCTGACTCCTCCGGGGCTCAGTGTTTAAGGACAAACTGTTGCTACTGTTTAAAAGGCTTAACTTGTGGCATTAGCTCCAGGGCTTTTTTTTTCCTCCTCCCCCAAGCTCCCATCACCTGCCTCATGCTGGAGGTGGGAGGTTACCCAGACCATCAGTTTCTGGGCTGTGCAGTTTTTTTTCCTCATTCTCTTTCAACAGCAGCAGAGCTCTTGATGTTGGTTCATGCATCTTCACTCTGCTGGAGAGATACAGGCCTGGGAGCTGTCAAGGAGGCTCTTTTACGAGCACTTTAAAGCCAAAAAAAACCCCAAACAACTGGTGCCTGAAGAGTTGATAGGGCTAATGAAGCTGTTTTATCTTTGCTGTGTGTGTACACGGGGTGGGGGTAAAAGGAACCCCACAGAGTGCAGCAAACACACGTAGGGCAGAGCAGTTACTAGGATGAAAATGAAATCAATACCCAGGGCTTAATTAAGAAGCTGTTTTTATTCCCACCCCAGGAGAAAGGCCCCCAGATCAGAGCTGCCAAACGCTGGAATGCAGGCTGTGTCCTGCAGGCCACCAACGGCCCAGCAGCCTTATTAAATGTTATCAACTGTGTCTTCTGTAGATAGCAAGAGGAGAAACGAGGATGGAGCCTGATGGTTCTCCAGCTTTGGGAGCTGCTGCTTGGAGTTGCATGGAAATTTGGGGTTAGTCTGTGCAATTCCCAAATTCCTGTAGGTGTTTTTTTGCAGGAAGAGGATCACCTTCTGAGTGAGGGGAGCGTTTCTGGGGCTCCAAGGTGGGATGAGGAGGGAACACCAAGAGCACATAATGCTTCTCTTGGAAGATATTGAGCCCTCTGGCTTTTATGGCACTTCCAAAGCAAAATGAGCCTGAGGTGTTTATTTCTCAGTGAAGTGAAAATGCAGCTGTTCCTGAGAGCTAATCCTTTATTAAACTGTCTGAAATAGCAACAGTGAAGACCTCAGTAAAGGGAAATATTCAAAGCAGTGAACTGGGCTGCTCAGTTATTGTGTGCTATCAGATGTTTCAGGACTAAAGCAGCAACCCATTTCTGATTAAAATGTTGAGTTTTTGTCCTGGTTGCTTATAAAATGAACAAGGAGCTCAGAAAGGCTGGAAAAATCACAGAATAGTTCTGATTGGAAAAGACCTTTAAAATCGAGTCCAACCATAACCTAACTCAACCAACCATTAACTCAACTCTACCAAGTCCAGTGTTAGACCATGTCCCTCAGCACCATGTCTACATGTCTTTTAAACACCTCCAGGGGTGATTCAACCAGCTCCCTGGGCAGCCTGTGCCAGCATTTAATGACTGTTTCAGTGAACAAGTTTCTTTCAATATCCAATCTAAACATCCTCTGGTGCAACTTGAGACCTGTTCCTCTTGTCCTGTGAGACCATTTCCTCCTGTCCTGATGAGTGCCCATGCCTGGCAGTGTTTGGTCCTAGACCTGGTGCTTGCAGGCAAGGCTGGTGGAGCTGGTGGAGCTGCAGAGCAGGGCTGTGCTCAGCTGCCCTGTGGGCCTGATCCTCCTCCTGGCAGGGAGATCAGGCCTCCAAGGGGCAAACCAGCTGTGCTCCTTTCAGATTTTCTCTTCCCAGCCAGGGCAGATCAGTCCCAGCCAGGCTTGCTGGTTTTCATGTCATTTGTTTCACTTCTAACTCCTCTGGCCGTGCCCTCTGCTGCTCTCAGTACCTGAGCAGGAAGTTGGGGTTTTATTAATGCTCCTCCAGGTTCTCCTTGCTTTTAAGAACCACCTTTTCTACAAGGTGTACTGTTCCTCTGCGTGATTTCTGGATAGCAGTATCAGCCCCCATGGTTATGGCTACCTGCTCCAGTGCTGGGGTCCACTCTTCCTCCCCAGAAATACCTAGTGGACCTGTCCCTGCTGTGTCCAGGAGGGTGACTCAATGGGGCTGTTGTCCCCTCTAACCCTCCTGCCTGCCCTGGCTGGGGGCTCTTTGGAGCAGGTAGTGGTCCTGGCAGCTTTGTGAGCACAAGGATGTACCATTGCCCTTTGTTCCCACTGAGCTCAGACCACAAGAACAAGTGGTGATCTTGTCAGGGATGCCTTGGAACCACTGCCACAGCCTTGCTGCCCATACGGGAGGTACCACCAACCTTGCTCAGGTCAACGGGTCAAGTCCTACTCCCACAGCAGCTCCTGTTGCTCTTAACTCTCTCCTTATTGCTCAAAAGTGTAAAGAGCCCAGTCTGTTGCACACCAACCATTTCTGGCCATGAACTCACTCATGGTCCTGGTGGGTCAGCCTTCAGCCCTCATTGGGCTGCTCTGTAGCTTCAAGCCAATGGCCCCATGGGGATGCAAGGGGGCAACAATGCTGGGAGCTGAGCTGACCACCCAGCTCACCAGCACTAAGGCACATTTCTTCTCCACCCAAGTGATGAGCCCTCTAATTTTCGTGTTCCAGGAGCCGGTGTCAAGGGGGGACTGAATGCCCTGTTCACTGGCAGAGAAACGGGTCCCTCCCCTGAGTCCTCCCGAGCTGTAATTACTATGTTTAGCTTGTAGAGATGCCAGGATTCCAAACGTTGGCTGAACATTTGTATTCCACCAAGGAGTAACTTGAATAATGAACAGCATCATTAGACAGGAACGTGGGGACTGGTCCCTGCCCGAGGAGGGTGGGGGAAGAGGCTGTTGTGTTGCTGCTCTCATGGAAAGAAACTGACCCAGGGAGAGGAGCTTTGGTTGCATCCAAAGGTCCTGGATTAGTTAACTGAGGAAGGATTTAGAAGAAGCATTTGATCTGGTGATCACACAGGCTTTTTAGATGTTAAAGCAAACATCAAAGGGCTGGAGATGAAAGGCTGGCTGCTCCTGCTGGTGGGTTGTGCCTCCCCAGCCCACCCGCCTCAGCTGGGCCTGGAGAACCAGACATCCCTGAGCTTGGTCGTTTTCTTTCTTTGTGAAAGGTCCAAGTCCTGCAGTAGATCAAGATGAGGTGACTTCCAAGGAGAGACCCTGTGGGGTTTGGATTTCTTTTGCTCAGATCATGAAAGATTTTGTTATTTGGAGACCATAGGCAGTGTCACTGATCCCAGAAAACCAAGAGATGGCACAGGAGTGTTTTCTCACTAGGAATCATGCAGCCATGGCCTTGAATATTTTGTTTAAATACATGTGACCTCCCTTTGGATTCCCACAGGTTTTCTTAATTACATGAATTTTTGTTTCACAAAAACTTTCACCCCAGTCAGAGGGGAAGAAGACTTGGAATCCCACATTGGTCTGTGTGGTGAGCTCCTGGGAAGGGAAGCAACCAGCAGCACTTGAGGGCCTGTTGTCACCTCTGGGCACTGTGTTGGGTGTTTGGTGGTGGGATATCATCTTTCTGGACTGTTCCAGCCTGGAAATAGCAGATATGGTCAGGATGGATGGGGCCCATGACCATGACTTTGGTGCCATTGTCATCTTTAGGAGCTACAGCTCCATCAGCACTTGTGGCCCATCACTCTTCCAGTGGCTCTTGGAGATGAAAACCACTCTGCAGTAAGGTAAGTGCTGACTTCATCAGGACTTGGGTGCCTTTTGCTGAGGTGCTTATGCAAATCCCACTGGGCTATAAACACTTCTTGAAACTTTGCCTTAAAGTAATTTTTAAAAAAGGGAAATGCTTTAGAGATGTTGATGGTGTGCTTGTTTTCCAGAAGCTGGCAAGAGGTTTAGTGCTTGTGAAGAGCTGCCAGGTACCTTCCAGGCCCCTCTGCTGACCACTGGACTCCACTTGCTGCCAAAACTCAGATAAGAAAATGGGCCTCCTGGTCCTAAATATGCTTTGCTTTATTTTATTGATTATTTTTAACCCCTGCTCTTGCCAGTTCTTGATGTGAAATGGTTAGCTGCACTTTCTTCCCCTAATTTCCCACTTTCTGGCATTGCTGGGCCTCTGCTGCAGCACAATCCACCGAGAAGCTTGTCCAGCTTTGTTGCCTTTAGACACGTTCTCTCACACACGGGTCAGCCTGTGCAGATGTTTACAGCCAGATACCAACTCTTCAGCCATCTGATGTTCCTTGTGATAACTGCTGGGTTGTGGCATGTGCTCTTTTTGCTGACTAAAAATATTTTCTTGGTAAAAAGCTCTCAGTAGCTCCTCTGATGTGAGGAGGAATAATTAAGTCCTCTCGGTGATGCAAATAAATGCCACCTTTGGAGAGTCCTGAGTGCTCCGTCAGTCATCAGAGTTGTGCTCCTGGGATGCCACCTCCTTGTGTCCTGATGCTGAATGATTATGGAAGGGTTTTATCATGTCTTGTATACAGATCACCTGCTGGCCCTTGGTGCCACCTGTAATGTCACCTCCTGGAGAGTCTGGTGATGCTATGGTGTCCCCAGTGCCTGTTGTGGGCTGGTGTTGTTTTATGGAACCCCTTTGTAACAGGAGGGAAGGATCTTGGGATTCTGAAGGATATTGGGATTTTTGACTCTCTCTCCTCCAAACAGCCCCATCATGGAGAGAAATGCCACTGTCCCTCCAGTGGTACTGAGGGGGAGGCACACAGGACCTGGCCTGACAGGGTCTGGTGCTGTGCTACAAACATCTATATACACATTTATATTTACATATGTATGGGTTTTTTTATATATATCCAAGTATATAGCAACATTTTATATGTTTTGTTGTTGTCAGGGCTTTGGGAGCCCCTAGTGAGCATCTGGGCACCTACCAGGTATAAGGGAAGAGGCAAGTTCCTAAGAAAGAGGTTCCTAATGGGCATCTGGGGGAAATACCCTGGAGAAAGGTGCAACTTTCCCACTAACTACCCAACAGGATATAGCTATTGAGTTCTGAACTGTTTCTGTTGAGCTAATTCCTTCAGTCATAGCTTGCATGCTCTCTGCTCGAGGTGGTCTTCTCAGAAGACTTTCTGGGTCAGAAGAGGTGGTGGTCCCCAGTGATGAGAGCATCAGGAGAGCCTACCAGGGTGTGTCACATTGGAAGGGCCTGACCCTTCTTGTTTGCTGGTTGCAAGTGTGAGCATGTGGCTTAGTGACTTGGCATTGCAAAGGCTTGGATGGTTTCAGGCATCAGCAGAGGTGGGCCCCTCACTACAAGAAGGATGTAGAGTTGCTGGAGCATGTCCAGAGAAGAGCTACCAAGCTGGTGAAAGGTCTGGAGAATAAGGCCTATAAGGAGAGGCTGAAGGAACTGGGGTTGTTTAGTTTGAAGAAGAGGAGGCTGAGAGGAGAACTCACTGTTCTCTACAGCTACCTGAAAGGAGGTTGCAGGGAGGTGGGAGTTGGCCTCTTCTCTCAAGAGAATAATGACAGAATGAGAGGGAATGGCCTGAAGTTGCACCAGGGGAGGTTTAGACTGGATATTAGAAAGAATTTCTTTACTGAAAGAGGGCTGGACACTGGAACAGGCTGCCCAGAGAGGTGGTGGAGTCACCATCCCTGGAAGTGTTTAAAATAAATATAGATGTGGTGCTTAGGGACAGGATTTAAGCACTGAATTGGTTAGATGAGGTTATGGTGGGTGGAATTAGGTTATGGTTGGACTTGTTGCAGGAGGAAGAGTTCATGGTGGGCAGTGGGTGCTCTGCTCCCAGCACTTGTGGGAATTGGCAAGGGGCAGCCAAGGATCTGTTGAAGGATCTGCAGCAGTGGTGTGGGATGGGGGAGCTGTGTAGGACACCGGTGGTTGCCTGAAACCCGGCGCCAGCCCTGAGGCTGTGCCTGGTGCTGCCGAGGGCGCCGTGAGCAGAGCTGCCTGCAGAGATGCTGCTGGTGCCTCCAAGAGCTGACGTCCCCGGGCTGGGCAGGTGGCTGCAAACATCACTCAGGAAATTCTCCTTAGTCTAAGTGTTGTATGAGCCAGAAACCTGCTGGATTCCTCAGCCCGCCCCGCTGCGTGCCGGGGGTTGTGCTGGCCGGGGAGCGCCAAGGACAGCGGTGACAGGCGGGGCGGTGGGGAGCCCCCCCTGCCCTGGGACCCCCAGACCGGCCTGGAATGCGGGGGGGGGCGAAAGGAGTTCCAGTTCTGGCCGCGCTGGAACAGAGGGCGCTGGAGCCCCAGAAAACTCCCGAGGCTGCAGCGAGCGGCTCCCGCATCCCCCGCATCCCCCGCATCCCCCGCATCCCCCGCATCCCCCGCATCCCCCGCATCCCCCGCATCCCCCGCATCCCCTGCATCCCCCCGGCTCCCGCTGCCACCCGCGGGAAGGGGCACCCACGGGGGCTGCTCCAGCCGCCGCTGTCCCACCGCTGCAGGGTGGCTGCTGCGGGATTCAGCTGCTGGTTCGGAGTTGGGAGGGCCGGGGGCAATCCTCCCCCTCACAAAGGCTGGCTCTCACGCGTGATTTCTGGCTCGCCAGCGTGGGGCCGGGCAGGGGAAGAAGCTGAGGCTGCAGGTGAATAGTTTTCCTCCGAAGCAGCTTCTCGGCAGCTCTGGGCGGGCTGAGAAAGCCGGACCCTTGCTGGAGTTTCTGTCCTTTGGCCACCACCTCAGGTGCAGTGTGTGCTCCTGTCCCTCCTGGTGTCCCTGGCTCCCTGGGTTTTCTAGTCTCTCCATGGGGTTTCCAGCCTCCCTTCCCTGGCATCGCAAATTATCTCCCAGCTGGTTCTTGTTGCCGAAGGGAGAAGCACCTTAAAATGCTGGTGATCACCACTTTTTGTACCTGGTATTGACACTACTTAGTGCCCTCTTAAGGCCTTTGTCCCGACTCTATTACCTGAAGAAAATGTTCAGATAGCTTAATTACTCCTTCTGTGCAGTGATCTTGGTCCAACTGTTCTTTTTTCCCCTGTCCTGTGACCCTGGGGGTTGATTTTCAAGCTTTACCACATGTCTGCTTGGCTGCACACTGTCCCCCTCTGCCATCTTCCTGGGGGCTCGGACCTCTTCACACTCCCCCATCTGCAGCGAGTGGAAACGGGGTCCCTGCTTGGGCCTTGGGTGGCTGCTGCTCCTGGCAAGGACCTTGCACTGCCAGGAATGGGGCTCCCCAGGTGCCCACCCACTGTTTTGGTCCTTGGGCTGCAGCTATGCAAAATGGGGGCTGGGAGGCTGTGGGCTTGTGGCAAGGGGGGATTGTAGCCCACTTATCCCAGCATTTCTCAAGACAAAGGTGGGTCAGCTCTCTCCTGCCCATTTATGAGGAACAATTCCCGTGGATTTTGCTTTGTCCCCCATCTGTAGGTGTGAGTAGTCTCCTGGGCAATGAACTTGTGGCCTGAGTGGCTTTGCTGGCTCTTAACCCAGATATTCTCCCACCAGTCAGTGAGAGGAGCCCCCCCAGCCCCCCCTCATTTAACATTTGTGCAATGGGATAAGTGATATGCTTAAAGGATTAACTCTTCCTCAGCCTCTCCTCACTCCATCACTTAAACCAACTGAGAGTGTGTGATACAGATTGCTGTATGGTGTCTGTGACCACAAGAGATTAATTAAACAGTAAGCCCTAATTACTGAGGCTAAGGCTGGCCGACTTACTGTGCCTTGTAAAATAGCTGAATACTTAATTTACACCAGACTGTGGACATAACTTTCACCATTAGCTGAATAAACAACAAGCACCCAAGCTAAACGGATTGGTTGCAGGGTTATAAATGGAGCTGCCTCCTGGTGCCTGCTCAGGGTGGCCAAAAGATACAAAAGAGCATGTATTTTCTTTTTTTTTTTTTTTTTTTTTTTTTGTAAGGGAGAGCTGCTTTACAATTCTCCAACCTGCCTCAAGCCTGGGGATTCCCTGCCTGTCAATATTAGTCAGCTTTCAGGCTTTCAGGCTGCTTATCCAGTCGTCATCATTTGCATTTCACTGCAGGTTGGGGAAAAAAATGGGGAAGATACTGAGAGGCTTAAAAGAGAACAAAACCCCAACTCCCAGTGCAAGGCTGTGGAAGTAGGGCATCCAGCTCCTATTTCTGCCTTTCAATATCTTCCTTAATAACAGTGATAGATTCTGAGAAGTGAAAGTTAATCTGTAGCTCCAGAGCTTCTCATTGTGTTTCTCCCTTTCTGTGTGCATTAACCTTTCAAATCTTACAAGGCAGTGGAGTGTGCTTTGCTTTTTTAAAATTCCTATTATTCTTGCTTGCTGTGTGGTTCTTGATCTGGTCCTAGACAGATGAACAGCCCAAGCACCCATTAACTCTTGCTCATTGAGCACTTCATCAAATCTTCAGCCTGCTTCTTAAATTTTTCTGTTGGGTGGACTGGAGGTCCTGAGTGAGTTTGGAGCTGAGCTGAGCACTCAGCAGAGGTAAGAGCATCCCAGGATCATGGATGGAGTAAATGAAACAGGGAAGAGGTAAGCAAAGAATGCCTTGGTGCATGTTTCAAGGTGGGGAAAATGGAGTAATTTAAAGGCCTCAGAGGTGTCTGTGTGCCCAGGATGGTTGACAGCAAGTGTAGCAAAGCCTTGGTGGCCCCCGTGGCCCCTGGCCCTGGCTCAGCTTTGCCAGCTCTGAGCACTCCTTGCACCTTGGCCAACAGGACTGCTGCAGCTGCAGGATCTGGGGAAGGGGGAGCTTCTGCCTGTGTGTTTGAGCTGTGGTTGAATGTATCTGAGATCTCAGTCAAAATGAGTTAAGCACCCAGTTTTTAAGAGAAACTGTCCACTTTTATGCATTATCCCTTTTATTTTGTGCCACGTGACCCACAGACCCCATATAGGAAACCAGTCCTGGTTTTCTGTCATCTGACCACGTCACTAAACCCTCTTCCTTTTTCTAGGTTAAAAGGACCCAAACCATCTTGAAACTGGGAGGACTTGGGATGTGCTGGTGGAAGGATTCAAAGACACTTTGAGGAACATTTCCCTGCAACAGTCTTCTGCAAGAAGATGTGCTGTGTGAGTGCCACCCACCTGGTTCTAGCTTCACCAGGATTTCCTAAGTCTGCCTTGAAGGAGGAAGGTGAACTCTCACTCATTGCACCTACAGCATTTCAGACACTGTCACTACTCCATTCTTTGCTCTGTAGCAATGTCCTCTGGGACACAAACTTGCCCAGGCAGCTGTTTCCAGCTAATACTGTAGTGGTTATCTGCTCCCCCTCCATGCTCTCCCTCAGACACGTTCCATATGCAAGTGCCTAATTACTGCTGTTCCATACACAAGTGCCAAAGTTTTGTAGATGTTGAGGGCAGAACCACCCAAGGAAGCTGCAGGTGTCCAGACAGCAAGCCACCATCTTCCTTAGTCTTAGAAGACAAACTTGCATGGCAACAGCCATCCCTCAGCTGAGGAAATGGAAGGCTTTGCAGTGTGTTACTTTCCATGTGCAAGATTGTTCTTCAGTCCCCAGGTTCTTCAAAACCTTAAAGGACATGGGGAATCTGGGCCCTCCTGCACCTTGTCATTGGGCATTGCAACCCAGAACTTGGCAGCTGTAAACATGGAGCTGTTTCCTTCTTTGTTAATTTCCAGTATTTTCTGTCTTGATGCCTGAAGAGCTTCTCTTGCCCATCACTGAGAAGTCAACAAGCTGTTTGGTCCTTGATTAATCCATAGTCAAGAACAATGCTGAAAATAATCTAGGCAAAATGGGATTCCCTTGCAGTGTGGGTTGACATGCACCTGACACACTGAGAGCATTGCTGTCCCTTGTCTGTGGGGGGCAAGGACAGACACTGCTGGGGTTGTGTGCAGGAGCCTGGAGCAAGCTGTCTTCAACTTGCATTAACCTTTGGGCAAGTGACTGATGAAATTCCAAAGCTTCTCTGACTTTCCTTTGCCAACCCACCAAACTCCTGAGCTGCACCAGTAGAATCCTGGTGCTCTATCAGCTCTTATGATGTTTCTCGTTCTTGCATTTCAAGAGTGATGGTCACGTAGAGCTGTGCCCGTACAGTAGTCTGGTTTGTCTAAAGTCAGATTTGAAAAGGTGTTTTGACATCTAGATGTTGAGAAGCATCTAGGTAGTCATTCAGAAGAGCTTAAGCAGAGTGTAGACCTGCATCTTAACGAGGATTGTATGTCTAATCATTTATTGTGCCACAGATAGGTGCTGAAAGACAGGTCAAGGCTCACCAGGTTCCCCCTTGAGTCCAGTTGAACTGAGGTCCACAGGAATGGAAGAGAAGGTGTGAGCTTGTTGCCTTTCACTGTTGGCTGGTCAGTTTTGGAGTCCAATGGTGTAGAAATTAACTTAGAAGTGCAGAGGAGAAGAAAAATATGAAACCTGATTTAAAAAAAACTAGTACTTCTTATTCATCATCTTACCAGAGTTCTCCTGCTAGGAGCCCTGGGTGTGAGCAAGCAGGTTGCTTTTCTTTAGAGCAACCACTGTTGTGGTGCTGCTGAGGCTTGGATGTGGTGCAGTAATGCTGGCAGTGGGACATGGGGCACCAGGCAGAAGGTTTCTTGTCTATCACGTGGACAGCCTCACTTCACTGTGTCCTGTGGCTTCATAGTTATCCATTGATGTGGATTTTCTATTGTGTTATTATTCAGACTTTGGTCCTTCTTGTTGAAATACTTTCTGAGCCAACTCCCTGCTTCTTTAGCCATCTGGGATGTGAAGCAAAGATGCCAGACTTCTTTCACCATCAAGGAATGGCTGCTGGGCTTCATGTCATGGTCCAGCTACAAAGGAATTGGTTTCAAGAGAAACAGACTGAGTGCAACCACTCTTGGTCTCCTGGGGTTTGCTCAAGGTGAAGAGGTGATGGGGAGAAAGTGCTGAGCTGGGACTCATGGTACCTGGTGTGGTATCCCAATGGAGGCTACAAGGATAAGTAAGGGACTGGAACATCTGTTCTGTGAGGAAAGGCTGGGAGACCTGGGGCTGTTTAGTTGGGAGAAGAGAAGACTGAGAGGGGATCTAATTAATGTTCACAAATATCTGAAGGGTGGGTATCAACAAGAAGGGGTCAGTCTTCTTTCAGTCGTGCCCTGTGATAGGATGAGAGGCAATGGACACAACCTGAAATGCAAGAAGTTCCACTTAAACAGGGGGGATTGGACTTGATGATCTCTGGAGGTCCCTTCCAACTCCTACCACTCTGATTCTATGATTTCCCTTCTTGACCTGCTCTGTGGCTGTAAGCACAGCACCTCAGTTTCCCTTTCCTTCATTTTGACTTTTTAGAATCTGCTCTTACATATAGCAGCCTTGATCCCATCTGCTGGGTTGGAAGAGCTGTGTGGTGCTGTGGACTTGGGCTGGTGCTAGCTTGGAGGTTGGTGCACCCTTCGTGCAGGGGGGAAATCGTTGTGCCAGGCAGCTACAGCCCAGGAGCTTTGCCAGGGACATTCCCAGCCCAGAGAGGAGCTTTGGGGACAGGGTCTCTCTTTGCCTTTGCTCAGCAGCCAGTGGTGACTGGTCCCCAGGGCTCAGGGCACTGTGTGCATTAGTGATACCACAGCCTGCATCCCCAGCAGCATGACCAGCAGGGAGAGGGAGCAGATTCTTCACTCTCTTCCACTCTGGTGAGACACCTCCTGAAGTGCTGAGTCCAGTTCTGGAGCCACCAACACAGAAAGGACACAGAGCTGTTGGAGTGAGTCCTGAGGAGGCCGTGGAGATGATCCAAGGGCTGGAGCAGCTCTGCTCTGGGGACAGGCTGAGAGAGTTGGGGTGTTCAGCCTGGAGAAGAGAAGGCTCCAGGGAGACCTTAGAGCACCTTCCAGTGCCTGAAGGGGCTCCAGAAAAGCTGGGGAGGGGCTTTGGACAAGGGCAGGGAGGGAGAGGACAAGGGGGGATGGTTTCAAACTGGAAGAGAGGAGATTTAGGTGAGATATGAGGAAGAAATTCTTTGCTGTGAGGGTGGTGAGACACCAGGTTGCCCAGAGAAGCTGTGGCTGCCCCATCCCTGGAAGTGTTGAAGGGCAGGTTGGATGGGGCTTGGAGCAACCTGGTCTAGTGGGAGGTGTTCCTGCCCATGCAGGGGAGTTGGATCTAGATGATCTTTAAGGTCCCTTCCAACCTAAACCAGTCCATGACTCTCTGACACGGGTGCGAGGAGCTGCATCTCTAGGAGGTCTCTTTCCATTTGTTCACCTCTGATCCCTTAATTGGTGACAAAAGCTAACAGTGCTCCTGCCTCCCTGCCCTCCCCTCAGTGCCTTTTGCACAACACTGCTCTGTGGCTCCTGCCAGGCTCCAGCACAGGCTGTAACAACTCTCTCTACCTGCTTCCCAGCAGGTTTTTTCTCTAGCACAGCTGGTGCAAAATGCACGTGAGTGAGGAGAGCAGAGACTGCTGGCTGGAACACCTTGGTAAGCTGCTTTTCTTGGCCTGGAGCTGTGGCCCTTCCTGTGGGCTGGAAGGTGACGTGCAGTCTGTGTTTTTTATTTTTTAAAAGGAAATACACTCTTGGGAGCTGCTCTGTTTGCCAACAGCCTGGATCCAGAGCTTCAAGATGTGTGGGATTGAAATGGCTGCTTTGTTCCTCAACCTTACAAATTTTGAGAGGCAGATAATGTACAGGTCTCTGATCCCTGAGCTCCCCTGGACACAAGGTGATCCAGGAAACCCTGACCTTCCTTCTCTGTCACTCAAGGTGGAGGCCATGGGAGTCAGAGCATGGTAAGCATCCCTTTGTCTCTTAAAGGAAGACATTTTTTACTTTGCTGCTGCTCTTTCTGCTCATGTGTCCTTCTGAACCTGCTTGGTGGGGGTGACAGCTGAGGTGATGTTGTGTCCCTTATTTTTAACCACTGTCCCTCTACAGGATGTGAGTGCTCAGGGCCTATGGCTTGACCCCTCAGTACAAGGAGATTGAGGGGCTGGAGTGTGTCCAGAGAAGGGCAATGGAGCTGGGGAGGGGGCTGGAGCACAAGTCTGCTGAGGAGCAGCCAAGGGAGCTGGGAGTGTTCAGCCTGGAGAAAAAGAGGCTGAGGGGAGACATCCTGGCTCTGCAACTGCCTGAGAGGAGGTTGGAGCAAGGGGGGGAAATCAGTCTCTTCTCCCAAGGAACAAGTGATAGGACAAGAGGAAACAGCCTCAAGTTGTATAGGTTGGATATTGGGAACAATTTCTTCCTGGAAAGGGTTGTCAGGCCCTGGCCCAGGCTGCCCAGGGAAGTCGGGGATTTCCCATTCCTGGAGGGATTTCAAAGCCATGTAGATGTGGTGCTGAGGGACATAGTTAATGGTGGCCTTGGCAGTGCTGGGTTAATGGTTGGACTGGATGATCTTAAAGGTCTTTTCCAACCAAAACAATTCTATGATTCTATGTCTCTGGAGCAGACCAGGCAGCAAGTCCAATTTTATATGGTGCAACAAACCCTCCCAGACATGGATCCAGATTGACTTGGGAGTCCTTGTGAGCTGCTTTGTCAGGGCAAATATATAGTGCTCCTGGTGCTTGCTGTGATCCAAGTGTCCCAGTCATCTGACGTGCAAAGACCTGCACTGTTGTACCACCCTCTCTGCCCTGTCTCAGCAGGGCAGGCTTTGCCTTTCCTGATGGAAATGCTGCTCCACTAAGCCCAGCCACCTGCCTCAGGAGTGGTACTGGGGCTGGAGGTGAAAGTCCAGGGGAAATGCTTGGTTGCTTGGCAAATCTGATGCGGGGAGGAGGAGGAAGGCTCCTTGCTGAAGCCAGTGCTGGAGAGCAGTATGATTTGCTCACCTCTGTCTTTGGAGCTTACGAGGAGGAGTCACTCATGACCGAATCCATTTTTAGAATTTGCCATGAAATGCTCTTTGCCCTCCTGCAATGGCAGATTAGGGATGTCTGACCTGTTTCACTGCTCTAAATTTTGTGCTTTCTCTTAACTCCCCTGCTCTTTTCATAATCTTAAAAAGCCCAACTAAATCCTGATGCTTCCCCTTTCAAAGCTAAATAATCCTTGCAATTGCAATCTCTTCCTTGTGTCTAAGGCTTTCAGTGCTTAAGATCTGTGTGATCTTCTCTGTGGGGTGGGGGTAAAGTAATAAAAAAAGCCCTGAGCCTGCAGATTGAGCAAAGGGCAAGTTGAGGTTTAATCAAACACCCCCATGACATGCTCACAGCATTTTCTTGCTGTCATAAACATCCCCCCTCCCACCCCACGGCCTTCACTGTGGTGCCTTGCTGGGGAGTTTGGTCCTGGGAGAGGCAGGGTGGTTTGGTGGCTCTGGGAGGAGAGAAGGGATGTGGGACTCAGTTCCACCTGATTCTCAGCAGCATCTTCTGCAAGAGAGCAATTTTTTTTACTTTCAGATATGTTCCACCCCTCTTATAAGGGAGGATGCAGGCATGAAGGTTTGTGTAAATCAACGCATTTCTTTTTTTCCAGATGCTGATTTCCATCAGAAGAGGTGGGGGGTTATTGAAAATGACAATTCCCCTTCTAGTGGCTACTGATAAAAAGAGCCTGTTTTTTCCACAGAAAAACGTAAGACCACAGAATATATTAGATTTAGTGACCGGAAGCAGGGAAGTGAAAAATTCAGCCAACTAAATAAATCAGCCGGGGGAAACTTGCTTTTCAGATGAAAAGATAAATTCATTATAGAACAATTGTAGTGAGGATAGAAATGAAAATGTTTTTAGGGGAAACTTTAAAGAAAAAAACCCAGCATTTCCTAGAGAGAGAAGAGCATTGTCCTGCCCTGTTCAGCCCATGAACATGTGCATAAAATAAAGGAACCACTTCCCTGGTGACCCAGTTGTGTGGCTCAGCTCAGCAGTGCTGGGGGGTGAAGAGTCACAGGAGGAAATGTCCATTTTCATCTCTGCCCAGGGTCTGCCTGAGTGTAACAGGGAGCCTGGGCCAGCAGGAACTGGAGCAAACTGATGGCAGATAAAGCCAGAGACCTTGTTTCCCAAAACCTTCAGTTTCCTTCTCCAGGCAGAGTTTTCCCCAGAAACCTCCATTTACTTTAATCTGCAAACTATCCAAAACTGAGGGTCAGGGTAAGTCCTCTTCTCTCATTCCCAGTTTGTGCACTGGAAGGGAACCTACAGACTGGAGCTTCTCACTGACCTTGTCCCCAGGGCTTGTCTAGCTGGGTGGCTGTGGCCATGTCAGGGTGGTTGGTGGCTCTTGAGTCTGACCCTCAGGGTGACAGGATGTGATCCACATTCCTCCCTGGCTGCTTCCCTCTCCATCTCCTTGAGTTCCTGCTGCCTCCCAGGCTACCGTCTGGCTGTGCTGCAGTGTGAGAAAGCCCTTCAGATACCAAAGCCTGGGGAAGAAGCTGATTCCATCCGGAGACTCACCCTCTGGATATTGCCAGCCCTTATTTGTGCCATTTGTGGATGTTGCCAGCCCTCTCCCTGTCTCCTGAAGCCAGCAGATGCTATTGCTACAGACTTGCCGAGTTAGTGGGTTGGTTTTGAACCGAGACAGCTTGGATGACTAAGGCAAAAAACACTTTAGCAGCGGAGTCCAGTGTTTCCTTACTGTGGGGGAAGTGAAAATGTCCCCCTGATGACAGCCCTGACTTCTCTGGAGGGTCCACTTCTGAAAGTTAAACAGTTTGTTTCTTAGATTTAGCCTAAATGCAAATATTCTCATCAGCTCCTGCAGTGACTGTTGACGGGAGGTGCTCCAGGAACAAGGAAGAGTTCACTTCCTGACTTGTGGTGGATGGGAGCAACAGAGGGTGTTGGAATAAACAGGATTAAAGGATTTCGTCCATAAATGTGGGATTAAAGGTATCCAGTGCTCTGCAGGAGTCATTCAGACCAAGGAGAAACAAAGTAAGTTGTCCAGAAGGGCTCAGCTCTGTTTAAACCCGGCCCTGCACCAGCTCATCCCTGGGTGCTGGGGTGGGTATTGCGCCCCCCCCGCCCCATCTCTCTCTGCCACAACCCTGCCCACCCCGTGGGCCCAGGGAGTGGATCTGAAATGAGCCCCGCACACCCAACCCAACCCCTTTGCGCCCCACTTTCACACTTCCCCCCCCCCCCCCCCCCCAGCCCCCGTTGCCTCCCGCCTTCCCTGGGTCTGCTGGTGGTACAGCCGAAGGGAGAGGGCGGGAGCTCCCATGTCCTCCGCCGCGGCTGGAGGCACCCATGGGTGCAGCAGCTGGGCAGCGCACATCTGGGCACCTCGCAGCTGAGCGCAGGCGCGGGGGCCGCCTCCCCTGTCCCCCCCCCGCCCTAGCTGGAGCTTTGCGTGCCCGCACGGGGCGGGGGAGGGGGCTCGGTCCCTCCTTCCCCTCGGCCCTGGGGAGTGGCCGCGGCTCCGCCGTATTTATGGGGGTGGGCGGCGGCGGCCGGGCCGGCTCCATCCTTCCTTCCCTCCCTCCATCCCCGCCCGCCTCCCGGTGCCGGTGACTGGGGCGGGCGGAGCCGCGGCGGCCGATTGGCTCCGGGCATCACATGCGGCGGGGCCGGAGCCGGGGCCGGGCTGGGCTGGGCACGGCGGAGCGCTCCCGCGGCGGGCACGGCAGCAGCGCAGCCCCTTCCCAGCCCAGCGCCCCGACAGCCACCGCCGAAGGGCCCGCGCTCTCCCGCCAGCCCCGCCGGTCTCCCCCCCGCCGCCCCCGCCATGAGCTCGGGCCGGAGGGACGGCACCTGTGCCGGGAGGTGAGCGGAGCCCCGGCGCCTTCCTCCTACCCCCGGGCAGCCTCAGAGGCGGGCAAGAGGTAGGGGTGGAGGAAGGGAAAGCTCGATCTATCTATACATTTTAAAAATATACCGCTATCTTTCGCTGCGATCGATCCCGATCCCGCAACCGAAGCCCCCGGAGGGAGAAGTGCTGCGCGCTGTGATGCGTCTTCCTCTCGCCTCGGCTGCCAGTTTGGATTGTAGCGCCCGGCTCCGTGCACTGAGAGGATGGCTCGGTTCGGGGATGATCTGCCAACCCGGTATGGAGGTGGAGGGCCGGCCGGGGCTGGAAGAGGGAGCAGCCGGCAAGGTGGCCCCCAGGCCGGCCAGAGGATGTATAAGCAGTCGATGGCTCAGAGGGCCAGGACTATGGCTCTCTACAACCCCATCCCTGTCAAACAGAACTGCTTCACAGTCAACAGATCCCTCTTCATCTTCAGTGAAGATAACGTTATACGGAAATATGCCAAGAGAATAACAGAATGGCCATATCCTTTCTGGGAGGGTGTGTGGGCACGATGGGGAAGGTGGGGAGGGGGAGACTGGGGGAAAGAAGCCCTTGCAGTCAGCCAAGGATGAGTGTCTGGTGTTAATGGAGCCGTGCCTGTGTGATCCAGGGTGTGTAATGGGTGTGTGTGACATGGAGCCGTGTGTCCGACATAATGCATGGCTGTAGAGCTGGGAATCATAGGAAACCACGGAGCTGTGCTGGGGGGGTGTGTGAGGCATACGAGTGTGCTTAGGGGGGAGACAGGCAGTTGCAGGGATTTACATTTCCTACAATTTAAGCCAAATGCAAAGCGTTCTGTGAGATTCATGCTAATGAGCCCTGATTCTTGCGTTCATCTCAGAGCCTTTGAACTCTTCTTTCTCACTCTGAATAGAAGGAGGAACGTGGGGTAAAAATGGTGATACCTCAGCGATAAAGCTGCATGGATAGTAGGGACATTGATACCCAAGGTACCTTCTGAATCCCATTAATGCCACCTCTGCTAGCTTTTTAGTACATCACCTCCCGACTCCATTAAAATCAACATGAATCTTGTCACTCTAAGTGCAGCGCTGAAGCTTAGGCTGTACTACAAAAAAAAAAAATAATAAAAAAATAAAAGGAAAGCTTTGTGGCAGAGGGAGGAAGTAAGTGGAGAGAAGGATCATCTTCTGTATTGGGAAAGGGATTGATATGTTCTGTCTCAGAACCAGCTCCCAGGCTAAGTGAGCTGCAGAGCGCTTTCTCAAAACGGGGCTTTGCTTGTAATGCTGCACACAGTGGGGTTGTAAGCCCTGAGAAAAGGGAAGCAGACTATTTGAGGTCACCAGGGAGTAGATAGAGTGTGTGTGTGCAGGAGTGCATTACACCGGTGGTCTCAAGGGAGCTGGCTGTTTTCTTTTCCTTTGATATCACACACCTATTAATCCTCAGCGAACAGCAGCAAGGCCTCCTCCCAGCCTCCTAGCAACACTTTCCATTGCCAGAGGCCAGCTCCCCTTCAGGCTTCCCCAGTTTTCATTTCCAGAGGGGCTAACAGGAAAAAAAAAAATACACCAGCAGAGTGAATGCACTTCCCTTTCCCCTGAACACACAGGTATTGGTCTTTCTGCCCAGATTATAACATTACGGGGATTGCTGTACGTCCTCATCCGTTTCTCCTTCCCTGCGTTCGAGTCTAGAATAAACAAGCTCCAAAGCTCGGGTGGCAGCCAGAGTCAGAGCCTCGCCTCTCCTGCAAGGCTAGACGCAGTCTAGCCCTCGCCTGTCTCTTGGGCTACTCGTCTGCGTCTTTCTGGTGAGGTGCAGGGAGGGGACCCAGAGCGCGGGGGTGCTCGGCGGGGCTCCCAGCTCTGCCCCAAGCCGGGGCTGGCGGTGCCGCCCGGGCGGGCAGGGCAGGGCAGGGCAGGGCGCTGCCCGCGGTGCTGAGCGGAGCTGCCCGCGGTGCTGAGCGGAGCTGCCCGCGGTGCTGAGCGGAGCTGCCCGCGGTGCTGAGCGGAGCTGGCCACCGCCCTGGGGCCCCGCCGCCTTCCCGGCATGGCTCCGCCCTGGCAGCGCAGGGGCTCGATGGCTCAGGGTTAGCGACAAGGGCAGGAGGCAGGTGGGCAGCTAGTGCCTTCCCCTGGGCTCTCTTCAATCGTACATCCCGGCAGGGCGCTGAAGATTTTGTTTTCACCAGGAGTGGGCATTGCAATCCAGCAGTAATTCATGTTTTGGACCTGCGTAGACAACTCCAAATGGAACTTTTTGAGCCCATCGCTTATTTACACTATGTACTCAAGTTAAATGACAGGGAATTTCTGGAGAACAATTCAGCAGATTACATTCAGCTGCATAAACTATTTGGGGGCGGTTTAACTTAGCAATCTTTTTTAAAAAAATAATAATTAATAGCTTTTTGTTTCTTTTGAACCTCTTTTTTTTCTTCCTCCCAAATTCCTTAAGCAGCTCAGATTCTGTTAAGTCAGTAATTCCCTCAAAGACGGGAGCCAATTTCCTACTTTTCTTCCAAAACACTCCATAAAGAACTGAGGAAGTCAAGGAGACTCAATGTCTTGAAAAAAGATGAGACATCTTAGAATGCTTGACCAATGTGACTGTTCTTGTAGAAATGGGGTTTGGATGAGGTTCTCTTTGTATTGTCTAGTGTCTTCTTTAACTTCTGGTCCCTACTCCATTTGAATACATGATTTTAGCTACAATTATTGCCAATTGCATTGTGCTGGCTCTGGAACAACATTTGCCGGATGGAGACAAGACACCCATGTCAGAGAGACTGGTGAGTTGTATTCATTTATTACCATGTTTTGTCTCTGCTCTAACACAAACAGCCACCAGCCACCCCGTGTTGGGAGGGCTTGGAACTGTTTTGAAGATCCACACGTAAACAAAGGGGCATTGACCTGTTAATCACAAAAAAAATAAGTCAGTGACAACAAATATAACTCTGACCTCTGATCCCATATTCACAAGAATGCTTCATCACTCTAGCCAGCCCTGCCCAATTGCAGAAGAGATGGACCTTATGGTATGATCAGAAGAGCAGCAAACTTAGGTTGTCTATAAGCCAAGAGAGGAAGGGACAGCCAAATGGTGAGAATTATCTGTAGAATCAAATTAACTTCTGTGATATTTTCCCAGGAAGTTGTAGAACAGAGTAACCTTTTAGGTTCGTAAGCCTTTCAACTGTCTTCCTATTACAGCATATATCAAGGACCCTACAAAGCAATCTTTGGGCTTAGATGATTACACTTCCCTTCCAAAAAAAGAAACCAACATACAGAGGAAAATAATTTACCCGCAGGCTTTATGGTAATGAGCCCAATTACCTTATTTCAAAAGAAAATATAAGAATAGCTTCAAAATCATCCTGCCATTTATCATCACTGTGGGAAAAATGGGTAATATTTGGTTTGATTTTTTCTCCTGCTGTTAATGGTCTGGAACATCTTTCAGGCCTAAATGTATTAAACCTGGTGCACATTCAAAGCAGGAATAAATATGGATGCTTCTGTGTTTTACACGTAGAGATTAAATTATGCAAACAAAAGTAATATTAGGCTTGCTGCCAAAAGCTCAAGCCTCTGAATACTGGTTGCTACAGTTCCCAAGGCTGGTCCATACTCGTGGGCAACTCTCACAGTCTCATTCTGGAGAAACAGGTAAAAGTGTTTAAATGACAGATCTAGAAAGAGCTTCAGGGTTGGGTGGTTGATACCAGTTGGAAGTGGAGTGCCTGACCCTGGCTGCCCACCTCTGAGTTTGCTTGGTCTCTGTCTCTTTGAATTATTTCTGCTCCAGAAGAGGTCAGGCAAAAATCAAGACCACGCATCTGTGTTGATCTTTCTGCCATTTAACATGTCTTTGTATGTTTTGGGATCAGCTGGCAAGGCAAGGCTGGGAGTGTGAGCTAAGCCTGGGTTTAGACCCACCATAACAGTTGGGCTGGGGAAATGCCTTCCATAATTATGGACATAGGGACATAGGGAAGGGGCAAGTGGTTTTCTGGATGTCCTGGCTTGCTGACCTTTTGGTGACATGTTATCCTGAGCAGCAGCAAGTATGCTTAGCACATTGTTTCTGTGTTCCTCTCTATCCCTAGATTTTTAAGAGGACCCAAGAGGCTTCTTATTAGTCTTTTCCCCCCAAATTAATCCTGTTTTACAGCCCCCAGTGCCACACACACCACTGCAGTTCCTGCTCCAATATTCCAAAGCGGGGCACTGGCATTATCCTCAAATTGTAGGACATAACTGAATGAGTTAAATGCATGATCTCCTCCTCCTTGGTGATGAAGGAAGAATTAACCCCTGATTTTTAGTCCCAAACACCGCTGTGCAACTTTGTCTTTGATCCAGGTATTCTAAAGCCATTTTAACTACAGCACATGGGTAACTCTGAGGGGTAGAAGGGTTTATCATAGAATAACACTCAGGATCTTTACAAGTCATGAAGTATTTTCTGTTTTCAACATATGCTGGAAAGATAAAGCGTTGTTAATCAGAAAAACTGTCTTCTGGTTTTCAAAGTGAAACCTCCTTAGAATGCTCTTGCAGTTTCCACAGACTGTAGATTGTTCCATTGAAAATGTTACAAATCTGTGCTAAGCCAGAGTGGGTGAACAGTCCCACACTTTTACAGGTTTGTTGAGCCAAATTCTAAGCCCATGCAGAAGAGCAGGTGCTTTATTGCTGTATTTGGCACAAATGGAGTTGCTCTTCTTTTTGGTTAATGATTTATGGATGTGCCTTTACTTCTCCTGGGTTTGTTAAAACCTCCAGATTGAAGTGAGGCCTCATCATGGAAGAGTTAATCAGATCTTAAGGATGTGAGCTACACATCACTGGCCTTTTATGACTGGAAGATGTACACAGAGTTGTTGAAGGAAAACCAAAGCTGCCCAGATACTTTGTGCCACAGATACCATGGCAAAAAGCTTAAGACTGTCTGTCCCTTAAAGCTGAGAAAGAGAGGGAGGAGTCCCTACAAACATTCTCACAATTTTTTCTCTTCTGAACAAAACTCTCTTCTGTGTTTCTCCCCAGAGGCCCAAGGTAGGAACCTGCTGTGCAGTCTCACTTGGCTGTTTTCTGCTCTCATCTTGTATGCCAAGTAGGGTTAATTAAGCACAGGGGAAGAGCAGGTGAAATCTCAGTATATGCAATACTTCAAGAACTGGAATGGCTAAGTTATAAGTAATCTTTCACTGTCCATTTTCTGTATGTAGTTTGTAGCACAGAAAGGCATCACGTGGCTCTAGGATGGACATTCTGGTCAAAACCAGGGCTCTGAAAAACAACCAGTCTGGTGGGCAAAGCACTGAGTGGTGAACTGGAGTATTGGCTTAATGTCCTTGCTCTTCAGACAAGAGAAATAAGCTCATTCTCCCACTAGGAGGAGAATGACCCACCCCTGGGCTCTGAACTTGGGGTCTTGCATTCTTTGGCTGCTGGAAGGGTTTACTTCACATCAGTAATTATCCAGTGGAACAGAGATGCTACCAACTTGCTACTGTCCACCTCAGCTGAGTGCCTTAGCTGTAGAGTCAGTCTCTCTCTGTCCCAATAAATACTGCATTGTTTTTTACACAGTAAAGTGGAGCCGACTGAAAAAATGGTGAGGGACTTGTTCTGAGTGGCCCAGATCGTGGTGTTGAGAGCTCCAAATGTGGGAATGTGAGCTTCATTCTGAGCCCTGGATGGCTTTGCAGGTGGATGCCTTGCTCATTATGTCTTGGTTGTCCAGGCTGAGGCATGCTCTTTCTCTCCCTGGCTCCATCCTAATTTCCTGGTTTTTCATAGAATCATAGACTTGTTTTGTTGGAAAAGAACTTTAAGGTCATCAGGTCCAACTATTCGCCCAGGACTGCCAAGGCTACCACTAAACTGTGTCCCTCAGCACCACATCTACATGGCTTTGAAATCTCTCCAGGGGTGGGGAGTTCACCACTGCCCTGGGCAGCCTGGGCCAGGGCCTGACAACCCTTTCCAGGAAGAAATTGTCCCTAATATCCAACCTAAACCTCCCCTGGTGCAACTTGAGGTGGTTTCCTCTTGTCCCATCTCTTGTTCCTTAGCAGAAGAGACCAATTCCCCCCTCACTCCAACCTCCTCTCAGGCAGTTGCAGAGAGTGAGAAGGTCTCCCCTCAGCCTCCTTTTCTCCAGGCTGAACACCCCCAGTTCCCTCAGCTGCTCCTTGACAGACTTGTGCTCCAGGCCCTGGAGTTGTCCCAGCCTGACAGGGACCATCTCATGACTTGCAGGACAGGAAATCTGTTTTCTGCCCCACTCTGGGCACACCCTGTGTGAAGACCCCAGTGGGTCTGTAGGAGGTTCCTTGGCATCCCACCGTGGGGCTTGGAGTGTTTGGCTCCCAGGGGAGGTTTTGATGTAAGGGCAGAACATAACTGTTCTCAGATACTCAGCACGACAGCTCTTGCACTTTACTGATGGCTTTAAGTCCTTCTCCAGTCCTTCAGGCAGTCATGTGTGAGCTGTTCATATTACCTTGACATGAACAAAGCCCTTACACACCCAAACCTTTCAAGGCTGTACCACCCAAAGGCCAAGGAAAGACACTAGGATAAGGACTAGGAACAGTAATGACTGTCCAGACTCAGAAGTTGTTTCTGATCTGAAACATATTGATTAAATGTGTGTTTGGCCCAGCCTCAAGCCTTGCTGTGTCCACAGCAAACAACCTGCTAGCACAGCTCTGGCTGCTGCCCAGATTCTCCACCCTCCTTCCAAGCATACACACTGATGCTTGTTATCTGCTTGCCCACTCTTGAACCTGAGCAGCAGCTCCTGTCCCAAGGGGCTGCAGGGTGCCCTGGCAGCAGGGTTCCTGAGCCCACAGCAGGGCCAGGTCAGTGCTGCACAGGCCGTGTCACCCATGGCCGTGTCCTCCAGCACTTTCCATCCCATGCAGACATGTAAATCCCTTTTTCCAGCAGCAGGTCCCCACTGGCCAATGGGGCATAGATTTTACTTTTCATCCCAGTGTTACTGCCCTGATTCTTAGGCTAAAATAGTGTAAATTTAGACAGGCTTTAGAAAAGACTCTCTATCCCCTCTTATTTCCCCAGCTACTCACTGCCAACCCTACCAATGACAATTTTTCTTTGTAATAAATACCCAAGTCCATCTGTGAGCCTTCCTGCTTCCCTAGAAGCAGCCAAGAACTTCTTTGACCCACTTCCCAAGAGCTCTATGTAGTCCTAGTTTTGGGAAGAGCAGGTTCCAGCCAACCCTTGATTACCTGAGCCTGGCTCTTTAAACCTGGGAGCTGCATTTGCAAAGCACCTGAGCCAGATTGAGCAAACCACCAGGAGTGGAGTAGATATAAGGCTCCCAAGAAGTGAGAGAGTAAGCTGTTTTTAGAAGCATGCTAGCAGTGGTGGGGTGGAAATACAGGATGGGTTAGGAGGCCTTTGTTTGCAGAAATTTTGTAAGCTTGTTGAAGTAGAATTTGACGTGGGTCTGAAGAGCAGGTGAAGTAGGCTGTTGGAGTGCTCCTGTGCACGAGGCAGAGCAGAGGAGCAGTGAGGTAAGTTCTGAAATCACATCTGATGATTTCTGACCCTTCTTTCCTGTTTTCTGTTCTGTGTTGGAGTCCTGGGACTCCTCTAGCTCTTGCTGTGGAGAAGCTGTGGGATGAGGACTCTTATTGTAGGATTTCTGTTGAAGGTTATGAAATGTCTGCTGGCCTTGCCTTGTTGCTGTTTCTTTGAGGGTAACTGGCACTGAGATGGGTACCTGGAGCTTCTCAATCGGTCAGTGATAGCTTCTGTGTCCTTTGAGAGGGCTTGGAGGTGCTGCTGTTGGTGGAAACAGTTCCTCAGGTGGAGGAAGAGAAGACTTGGGTTTGTTTTTTTTTTTTCCCTTTGTTTCAGCTAATGTCCTATAGTGGGAGCTCAGTCCCCTGCTCTGGTTTGCTGTCTGAGCAGTCAGTGGTGGTGTGACCTGGTCATCTTGCCTGGCTGTAGGGGAATGGGAAGTGGATCTGCTCGGGCTGTGAGGTGAGGGAAGTGGAGGTGAAAGATAAAGTATATAGAGGAGCTGGGGTCACTGAGGCGTGTAGGGAGTGGGCAGCTGCTTTGTGGGAAACACAACTTTAATGCAGCCACTATGGAGAAGCCTGTCCAGAAGCAGTTAATTCCCAACAATGGAGAACAAGCACTAAGAGGAGTAGCTGAGGGAAGTGGGGATGATCAGCCTGAAGAAAAGGAGGGTGAGGAGAGACCTTCTCATTCTCTGCAACTGCCTGAGGGGGGGGGGGTTGGTCTCCTCTCCCAAGGAACAAGTGATAGAACAAGAGGAAACAGGCTCAAGTTGTGCCAGAGGAGGTTTAGATTGGTTATTAGAAGCAAATCCTTCTCTGAAAGGGTCATCAAACACTGGCACAGGCTGCCCAGGGAGGTGGTTGAATCCCCATCCCTGAAGGGATTTTAAAGCCATGTAGATGTGGTGCTAAGGGACACTGTTTAAGCACTGGACTTGGTAGGGTTGGGTTAAAGGTGGATAGAGTTAGGTTATGGTTGGACTTGATGATCTTAAAGGTCTTTTCCAACCAGAATGATTCTGTAACAGGTTGGAGGTACCTTCAGTGATGAGTACTTTGTGGCTGAGTTGGGTCTACATTGATGTGCTTAGTGTGAACCCCTTTGGGAGGGGGTTGTGATGATTTTGAGCTTCTTGGTGTGACAAGCCTGGCTTCCTTTGACCAGTGCAGTGGCCACAGGGTGGGTCTGTGTGCCAGTGCTGGGGCAGGGCTGAGCAAGAGTTGCTGTGCTAGTAGAAGGAATTATTTTATCAAAGCTCTTCTGTGGCCACAAGACTTGACATTCATGTTCCTTCTGCATGAGAGAACTAAAATCACCCTTTGTCATTAGTAGAACTGCAGAATGTAAACAACTGTGCATCAAACAGCAGCTCAAGGCTTTGACCAGAAATGTTGAAGCCACTGGAACAAAGGTTTCTAATCTCTAAATTTGGGAGTTTGCTTCCTTCTGGGTAGGGCTGTTTTATTTCCATTGGCTTCAGCTGGAATCAGGGGTCTGAGACACATTTGGAAACTGGTTACAGGTGCCAATGCTAATTAACATGTTATTGAGGTTGGTGCTCGTTGCTTTTACCTCTTGCTTTGTTCCTGTTTCTTGCCCATGTCTTGGTTCAGGATGTGAATGCTTCTGTCTGGCATTGAGTTTGTGTTGAAATTCCTGTCAATAGAGTGTAACACTGAGGGATCTGGTGCCAGGGATGAAAAAAATGGTTTAGTAAAACTGTGGGGACTAAGCTTGATTTTCTGTCTAGTAGCTAGAATGCAAAGCTGTGATCCCTTGGAGTGCTTTAGTCTACACTGTGGGCCTGAGACCCAAACCTTGCTGCTGCTCAGGGGAATGGGGTTTTCTCCCTGGATCAGATCCTCAGTGGAAGAAAAACAGGCAAGGCTGCAGCTGAGGCAAGGGAGAAAATGGAGGGGAAGGAATAAAGGCAGAACTGATGGAATAAGTGATAATTTCCTGCCAGTGTCTGCAAGCTTGCTGTGCTGACTGTTCCTCCCCAAGAAATCCTCTTGTTTCTGTTTCCTGGATGAATTGTAAAGCACATGTTTTCTTCCATGTCCATAGCTACAGAAATATGTGATCTCAGGATTAAATATACCCTTGGAGCAAAATTTCAGTGTTAAAATTCCCTCCAGAATATTGAGTAAAGGTGGTAAGTGTGGGGTGAAACTACCAGAATAAAGGTAAATAGAGTTTCCATGTGAAAAAACCAAACTTACCTTCAGAGAAATACTAAAGAAATTCTCTGTCCTGAGTTCCAGGAAATTCAAACCTTTTGGTTTCAGCTCTGCTCAGGGTGTGAAGTTGGTGCCCACAGTTGGTTATGTGACTGTTGCAGAAGCACAGGTATTGCCTTCACACCTTTGGGTTTTATTCTTTTTCAGGATGACACTGAGCCGTACTTTATTGGAATATTTTGTTTTGAAGCTGGTATAAAAATCATCGCTCTGGGCTTTGTTTTTCACAAAGGCTCTTACCTCCGGAACGGCTGGAACGTGATGGATTTTGTTGTGGTCCTCACAGGGTAAGTGATTCCCTCTCACCTGAAGTTTAAGGGTGACTCTTGCTTTGACTTGTGTTGGTTTTAACTGTGGGCTGGGGTGGAAGTGATTTTAGTGAAATAGTACTAAAAACCTGCATTTCTGACCTCCCTGTTGTTAAATAATGGCTATTGTGCTGAATAAGGAGCTTTCAAAGTGTTGTTTAAACCAACTAGAAAGAGTTTTGGAGGATATTTGTGTATGTGTTGGCAAGCACCTTATCCAGGTGATTGCTGAGATTTGTTGGACTTCGCAGGGTGCAAAAGATGGAGCTGAAAATGTTACCTGTGCCTTTTGTGCCCAGATTTGAAACGATAGCACTAATTTCTTTCTTGGAAATGCTTTCAATATTTTTGTTACACATTGCAACAGTTTCTACAGCTATTTATATAAATGTAGAGTAATGCTAGTGGGTAATGAAAACACAAACCTTAAGTAACACTTAAGGTCTACAAATTGTGCTTTAAAGCTCCAAAGGAAACATTCCAAAGGGCTGCATGAGGTCCTGATCCTGCAACCTTCATCTTGGAAGGATTTCAGGTAGTTTTTCCCCCAGAAGACTGCAGTCTGGCTCTTGTTATTAGCATGCACTTATTTCACACACCTTCCCTGCTAATCTGTGGCCAATGTGTATCTTCTTTGGTCTGGTTAATAGTGGTTGTTGGTGGGAAAATGCTCTCATGCATATACAAATGTATTCATTAGCTACATTATCACTGTAATTCCATTTGCATTCAGTGTATCATGTGATACAGCAATTGAGAGGCCGAAGGGAATTCTGTATGTATTGAGAGGAAGAAAATAAATATGCAGGGCTTGGTTCTCCTGCTGCTGGGGCTGGGGATTGAATCAATAGAAATTTCACTGGAGCCACAAGGAGAATCGGATTTACGGACGTGGAAGCATAAGGGGGTACTGGGATGAAAAGGGAATTAACACGGATGCTACAATTATTCAAACTGATTGTATGTTCTGATTCCTAGTTAGTGTTACGCCCTTCTGTGTGCTAATATATACATATAAATTCAAGGCCCTGATTCTGGAAGGGACTTTGGCATGTGCTTCAATTTATCCTTCAGCAAAGCATTCAAGTGCACGTTGGAATTCAGCTGACTCCAGTGCTTCTGTACTCAAAGTTAAGGTTAGACATAAAAGCTTTCCTGAATTACAGCCATATTGCTATTTGTGTTGGCTTTTTTCATAAACACAGGCCAAGGATCAAAATAGGTAATTTTTTCTTTTTTAAACTGCCTGGCTGTGGCTGAGATTTGTGGCAGTAGCTGGGAGTTGTGTGTGTGGTTGTGGAACCACCACCCAATGCGGCGCAATAGACACGACAACGACGTCTCACTGGTGCCAGTGTTGTTGTCCCTGCTGTTTGCAGCCCTGTTTGATCTCCCCCCCCCAATTGTGGAACATCAGCTTGATTAGGCAGCTGTAATAAGGAACCCTGTTGCCATCTGCAAACACAGGTTTCCTTTTGAAGTACAATCCTGTTAACGTCAAAGCTGCTGGTTTCCAATGGTGACACTCGCTGGGCTGAAATGGCCTTGTCCATGGGCTTCTCACCGGGCAGGTCGTGCAGGGGGGAATGTGTAAACTGATCAACACTAAGTCCAGGAGTCTTCTCCACTGAGAAAACCACAGACCTCTAATCCTGTAATTCCAGGGCTGGATTTAGCAAGGTGCTTGAGCTCGTGCCCAGTTTTTGGTGTCTGGGGGGCCCTGCTGAAAATAACTGGGTTGCTCATGTGCCTGGATAGAGAAACATGTTCCTGAACCTAGGGCTGTATTTCCAAACCCAGTAATGAGGTGGAGAGACTTATGGTGGAGAAATAACATCCAAAGATCTGCAGCTTCACATAGGGGATTGAATTAGTGTTTTCTCTGTAGCCTGTTGTGTTTTGCTCTGATTTTCCTAGATCCTTATTATGTTCTGAGCTCACTCCTGTGTTGCCATGGGGCTGTGCTAGAAAGCAGGAGCTCCTCTTCCTTGGGCTTCCTTCTTTGGCCAGGAATCCTTTTCCTCTGCCTGTTGCCTACCCAAGCTCTGCTAACGAGGTGGGGGGGCTGAGTAAAGCCTTTTGCTGGAGTCAGGCATCCTCCTGGCACCTCTGCACCCAGACTGAGGGCAGCTGGCTGAGGAAGAACATTTACTGCTGACAAATGTGGCTCTTTCCCCAGGGAGGGACTGTGAGGTGGTGACACAAGGGGTACCTTAATTTTTGTTTCCATGGAAGGTCGTCTGAGATCTGTGTATTTCAGAAGATGATCAAGCAGGTTCTGTAATTCTGTTGGAGAAGAATAAAGAAAGGCAGTGCCAGACTTGTACTTAATGTGTCCTTATAAATATAGATAGGTAGGACATCAGTTTTCAAGATATCATTTTACTGCTCTATCAAAAGCTTTCCTTTCCATATGTGCAAGGTTTCTACTTGAAAACATTCGTTCGTGCTTCTCAGGCAGTGTACAGTTCCTGAGCTCAGTTTCACATTGATTTTCAATATTATAGAGGGATTTAATTTTCCTTTTTTTTTCCTGTAAGCATGAAGGATCAGGAAACAGCATCTCATGATGCCCCATGCAGGGCTGTGTACCTGCTAATCCTGCTGAGTGCACATTTTTTATGAAGCTAAATGGTGAACGTCAGAAAATCTGATCTCATTTGCAGCTTTTAGCTAAAGCCCATAAAAGCAAAGAGCAGCTTTGCTCTCGTGAGCTGTTTCCATAGGAAGAAGGGCAGCCAGTGTCTGGGTGTGTTTGGGAGGAGGCTGTGGGGGAAGGCTCTGCATTTATTGGACTTGCCCTTCTGTAAATAAGACAGGGATCACACACTAACCCTTTCCACCTGTTCTTTCCAACCCTCTTTTCTGCTGCTCAATGCCTGCATGCTGAGATGATTGATAAATATATTTTTTTTATTTCCCTGCAATGCTGGACCTTTTTTTTGGGGTCAAAATTAGACAGCAGAACTTCTTAATCAGTAAAGAAGTCAGGGCTGTGTTATATGCAGCCAGGATCAATATCCTATCGAGCTAAACTGGAGCCTCACAGATAGTGACCCAGGATGGCTTGGTTTGTTGTTCCAGAAAAAGCTCCCTCAGTGTCTTTCTACAGCAAGGCTGTGGTGTCTTGTTTTCATTCACTCCTGAGTGTTGATTTGCTCTTAAGAAAGGCCTGGGAAAATAATAGATTGCTGCTCCTCGAGAGATTTTTTGTTTCCTCTGTAATTTTTTAGTCATTTCGTGTAAACTCCTCCAGTTGCAGAAGAGACTAGAGGAGAGGTGCCTTGCTGTCATGTGCCTGTGGCTGTTGTGGAGAGACATGTATATTTTACAGCTCCTGCTCATTTTATTTTCACATTTTTATGGGATTGCATTGACCCCAGTGATGACATCACCCATTAGCAGCTCTAAATCACCCCAAAATGACGTTTCTCAACTGGACAATGACTATATGATATTAATGGACTGTTCCCAAGGGAGGAGCCAAGAGATATTTTTACTTTGTTGCTGCAGCCTGTTGAGGGGTGGAAACATCAGGTATTCACAGTTGTCTTGGGAACAAAGTTCTCCCTACATCCAAACCCACAGGTGGCAATGGATGGAATGATGAGCTGGGATGCAGGGCCTTGAGTGTTCAGACCTGTTCCCATTGAAGTTAATGAGAATTTCTCCTGGTGTCCTGGGCTTTGGATGCAATATTCCAAAGAGTTTTTGTTCTGGGTTAAACTACAAACATCCTCTCTAGCTGGAGTTGGTGTAATGGGGTGGTGTTAAAGGGGAAGGATGGAGAACAAGGCAGGGATAAAATGATTCTTATGTTTCTGATTCCTAAAGTTCACATGTCTAAAGTTGTTTTGAGGAAAAAATATGGGTCTGATGGCCTTTGAACTGTGTGGTCCCAGGGCATCAGTCTCCTTGGTTGGTTGCTTTTTGGAGCCTGTTGATAGTTTTGGCTTCATCATAACCTGGGTAACTGGTATTGTGGTTTAATTACATACCATAAGAAAAGGTGCTGCTTCTCCCTCTTCTTATAATGAGCTACCTGAGATTTCCAATGGTGCCTCCTAGATTGGGTATAGTAAGATCTGGAGAATATTTGTTCCTTTTTTGCATGTTTTTGATTTTACAGATCTCCAGCAGAGATTTATGCTGCCCAACTTCACTTGATGTGAGAGGTTTCCTGTGCACTGCTGACCTACCCTGTTTCTTTGGTCCCTTGTTAGGTCTGTCACATCTTCTTGGAGGCACTGACCACAACTGTTTGTCCAACACCAAGAGTTGCCAAAGACTGATAAAAATAAATGGAGCACTTGAAAGGATCGTGCTCTGTCCTTTGCGAGCAGAGTTAAATTTTTTGGCTTTCAGTCAGCCTGGATTAAAGACTCTTGAAGAGTCCTGGTAGCTTCTTGAGCCAGTTGGATCAGCTGCCTGGATCTCTGGGTAGGACTGGCAGAGACAGCGTGTGCCAGGGCTGGAGCTGCCAAATGATGTGCACAAGGTCTCTGTGCTGTTACTGATGTCTCAGGCTGTCGGGGACAAATTACAAAAGCTCAAATTACCTTGATTGTCTGGACGACTGAGAAATGTGCTCCTGGTGATACTTATAATCTGGAAGATAACTCATTTAGCAGGGTAATAAAGACCTGTTCATCTCACTGTTAGCTTTGCTGGTTACCAGGATCATCTCAGTGTGTGGGCAGCCTGAGCCGCTATTCCTGGTGCGGTGTGTGAGGAGCAGCAGCAGCCGTGGATGCAGGGATGGCTGTTGGAGGGGGAGACACAGGAACCACACAACCTGGGCTTTGCCCCTGGCTGGGGGCCTCTGAGCTTTCAATTTTAGGTGGACCTATCTCCTGGACAGGGGTTGGGGTGAGATGTGACCATAGAAGTATTTGAGAAGTGGATGTCTGGCTGAGGTTCTTAAAGCCATCAAATACCATAAAATTATTTGGGTTGGAAGGGACCTTAAAGATCATCTAGATTCAACCCCTCTGCCATGGGCAGGGACACCTCCCACTAGACCATGTTGCTCTGAGCCCCATCCAACCTGCCCTTGAACACTTCCAGGGCTGGGGCAGCCACAGCTTCTCTGGGCAACCTGGGCCAGTGTCTCACCACCCTCATAGTGAAGAATTTCCTCCTAGGGTCTCAACTAAATCTCCCCTCTTCCAGTTTGAAACCATTATCCCTTGTCCTTTCACCCCCTGCCCTTGTCCAAAGTCCCTCCCCAGCTTTTCTGAAGCACCTTCAGGTACTGGAAGGTGCTCTAAGGTCTCCCTGAAGCCTTCTCTTCTCCAGACTGACCTGTATACATAGGTGCTGATAGTCTCCAGCATTTTTTTACGTGTGTTTTCCTGTGAACTTAGTGGCCCTTAGAAAGGGACGTCCAAATTACAGGCTCCTATGTGACTGGCTCTTGTGTCCTCTCCAAAACACCTCCAGCTTGCCACCCACCAATAACCAGAGAACAGAATAATTTGAAAAGCAAAACTAAAATGAAATAAAACCCCTTGGATGCCCTGCCAGCATCAGTTCAGACAGTATGGCTGGTGCTTTAAAAAAGCAAGTCTTAGATCTAGACAGTGAGGGAATCGGAGCAGGGAAATGCAGATTTCTCTCTGCTTTTCTGACATGTAACTTTTGGCACTTCTGTGCTAGGAAGTGAAACTGAGCAGCAACAGGAGTTGGGAAAATGGATCCTTGCAGAGGGACAAGCTTCATCTTGATTAGCTGTCAGAAGACAAAGGAGGGAGGCTCATTGCATGGCTGTACAGTATGGGTGGTGATGGACAAAGGCTGATTGCTATTAGCACTGGGCATGAGTCATGCTAAGAGCAAAGCCTCTCTAGATTTTAATGGAGCTAATCCTTGTTTTCAATTTCTTTTATGCTCCAATGATGGATGGGTATTTGCTGGCTCAGAAAAGCTGAGGGAACCTTTGGAAATTGAATCGGATACAAAAAAAATTGGAGAAGGCAATGGGAATTTGCCTGTTTTCCTGAAAGCAAGGTGCTAACTGGTGATGTGGTGGGGACATGGGGGCAGGAATGGAGAGAGGCAAGGAAGCACATTTTTGTTTTTGGAGGCAGAGAACATGAGTGATTAGTAACTATAAGGGAAGGGGGCGTGTGAGGTCTCAGTTTGAACAGTCAAAAATAGTTTGAATTTCTTCTATCTTCTGTGTCTTGGCTGTCTGTGCTCTTGAGGAGCTAAAAAAGCAGTTTCCTTCAAAGGAGAAGATGCTGGACAGGGAGGAAGGGTTTGTGGGCTCTGAATCCACCTTGGCAAATGTCCCTGTTTCCTTTTATGCACTCTTACAGCCAGCTTTGCCCAGTGGGGTCCCAGCAGGTTCCTTGAGACTGGAGCTTGCTTTCCCTCTGGGCTTGTTCCACCTACCAAAGGGGGTCCCAGGCCCTGCTGAGCCTGTTGGAGTGTTAATTAGAGCTCATGTCTTGTGTTGTTGCTTAGAGTGGCTTTTGTGCATTGATTTTTGGTGGGGGTGGGCAGAGGCAGGTTGAGTTGAGCAGGTGGGGGTGTAATTGTGTGGCTGGCTGCTAAATTAAAAGGAGACTTTCCTGAGCAGAGGAGGACTCGGGGCTGTGCTTAGAGGAAGGCTGCAGATGGTCACCGACCCTCAGAGGACCTGCAGGTGGGGACAGCCCTTCCCTGGCAGAAGTTATCCTTGAAACATGGCTCTGCTCTGGTTGCAGCAAACTGAATGTTTCAGGTCAGAGCCCTTCTCAAGGGCAAACAGATAATGAGATTGACATGTTCCTCTCTTACTTTATTAGAAGTGACTGCGAGGTATTGAATACCTGGTAAGTGCACTGATAAATGATGGTGCTGCACAACAAGAAGGCAGAAAGTTGAGGCACGAACAAGGAGCTCTTCTCCAAAGAGAGAAGAAACAAAAGTAGTTCTTCAGATCTCCATCTGGTGCTGCTTTCCATGTTTTGTGCCTGTTTATGCCCCTTTGAAGATTTTTGTTCACAAGGAGGGCAATGTTGGGCACCACCTGAGGGTGTTTGTGTGTCCCTGGCCTGCAGGCTCTGAAGTTGGGCAGCTGTAAAGTGAAAGTGGCCATCTCAAGTGAAAGGGAGGTGGGCCCCTCCTCACAGCCAGAGCTTTACTAAAGCCAGGCAGGATCACTAGTCCAGAGTCCAGACAGCACTTTTAGCTTTTTATGGCTCTTGAAGGGAGGCTGGTGGCAGAGAAATGGGGTCTCTTGGGAGGAGACCAGCTCTACCATGCAAAGGCAATTGTGGAGACTGCAGGTGAGAAGAGGATTCTGGACCTGTTTTATCCTGCCCTAACAATTGTGCTGTGGGGACATCTGCTTTGCTGTTGGCTCTTCTCTGGAGATGGAAAGGACTACATCCATAGCTCCTGTTGCAGCTGGGTATGAACACCAGGAAATCAAAACCAAACCAACAAATTAAATAGCAGCCATGAAGTGCTCTAGTGTTCATTTTTTTAGATGCTTCCCAGTTTACAAACCAACAAAAAACCCCAAACACCCAAGTCCCCTGTGTGGTGTTGAGTGCTGTCTCATGATCAGATGAGGAGGAGTGTGAAGGATTTCTCAACTGTGGCTTCTGCTGCTGTGTCCCAGTTCCCAAGAAGCCACCTTTTGATGGCAAAGTACCTGCTCACTGGAGATGATGAGAACCTGGCTGTGACTGTTGAAAAGAATGAGGATTTAGAAAACAAGTCTGGTTTTAATTGTAATCTAATAATAGAATCACAAGATGGTTTGGCTTGGAAGGGACCTTCAAGATCATCCAGTCACAACCCCCCTGCATGGGCAGGGACACCTCCCACTAGACCAGGTTGTTCCAAGCCCCATCTAACCTGCCCTTGAATGCTTTCAGGGATGGAACAACCACAGCTTCTCTGGGCAACCTGTTCCAGTGTCTCACCTCACACTAAAGAATTTCCTCCTCATGTCTCACCTAAATCTCCCCTCTTCCAGCTTTAAACTGTTACCCCTCATCCTATCACTACTAGTACTACTAATCCTGAGTGCCAGGAGCAATAGTGTCTCATTTGCACACTCATCCTTGGACCCGCAACTCAACGCAAAGATTTTGGGTGCTTTAGGACCATTGGCTTCCTCAGGGCTTTCTGAAAACATGAGGGAAATGTGGTGGAATGTGGAAAACTGATCTTCCATTTTGTTCTTGCTCAACCACTAATAAAGTGTGTGGGATGTTCTGGCCAGGGCAAGGCTTCAGTGCCAGAACCAGGAGGATGAGTGGCTCCAGGTCTCTCTACAGGTAACCTAAGCTCCAGGCTCAGCACCTGGCATTTGGAGATGTTTTTTGACACCTAGGTTAGGCTCTTTGCTTAATTTCTGGTCTCTTGGGTCTTCACTGTGCCAAAGGATCTGAGTGAACTGGACTGGAGAGAAGGGATCCTCTGGATGAGGTTGGTAATAGCAGGGGCTGCAGGATGGATGGGGCAGAGTGTGCACTGGTGAGCTCCTGGCTCTGGGGAAGGCCATGTTTGTGCCATTGGGAAGTCTGGCAGCTTAGGCTGAGAAAGAGGTCCTGCTTCCTATGTGTGGCACATGTCAAACCTGACATTTCCAAACCCTGAGAGGGTTTGGAAAGCTGCTTGGTCCTCCCAAGGGAGCATGGGCACCTAAACAGTGCTTTTCAAACACACGTGTGAACTCTTTCCTTCCTGGCATGGTCAGCACTAGTCAAACCAATGGCTGGCAATTAATGGCTTTGTGGGTCTTCCCTCTTCTGTCTTCCTGAATGCTGGTGGTCAGGAAAATCAACTTTTGTTGTTTTTTTGTTTAATAAAAGAAACAAACTTATTTTCTCTGTGGTCTCAGGGTGGAATACTGAGGAAGGAGGTCAGGTTTTTCCAGTGGATATTCATATTCTGTCAGTGCTAGAGAAGATGTTTTGGTTTCAAGAGCTGGCTCCAGGGGTGGGTGTGTATGTGTAGGTGGTTCTCGTGATCAGCTGTAGACTTCTAAAAGCATCCCTCTGGAGCAAGAAGTTAAGGTCACTCCTGAGTTAAACCCCAGGTTTTAGCCAATAATGGGTTTATAACTGGCTCAGTTCAAGTCAATTTGTGTTGTGTGAGACTTGAGCAAGGAGAAGATCAGAAGTAGGGATGGGAGCAGTTTTGCACTTCACTGGGAATAAACATTTATACTTGGGGCTCTTGAGAGGAAAGGGCTGCTGCCAGGGTGTTGCACCAGTGCCATAGTCTGTTAGCAGATGCTGTGAAGGTTGTTCCTTATTAATGTGACTGGAGAGAGGCTAAGATTTCCCCCCTCCCCTTCATTAAAGATGAAAACATGTCCTGTAAGTGTCTGTGAAATAGGAAGTGCCCAATGTCACGCTAAGGGTTGAGGAGCATGTTGAGGGACCATGGTGTGATATAGAGGTAAAGAAGTGAAGGACAGAAATGAGCTCTTGGGAGAAGACCAAGATGTTTTCAGCTACAAAATGTCTCTGTACTGAAGAGCTCTCCAACTAAACTGATAATCAGCAATACTTAGTTGGATGTAGCTTGGTTTTGGTTCAAAGAGGACTTAAAAGAACTGTAATTGGAGTGCTCAGACTATTTTAATTTAAAAAAAAGTGAAGAAAAAGACTGAAAGATTGAACTGTCTTTTGGCTTAGTTCCCCATCTCAAACATCCTGAACCAGCATCCTTGAATAAAGTTTGGGCATGGGAGCTTAGGAGAGAGGCTGTGAAAAGGATTAAAGTGTTGAAGAAATCTCCATTTAAGGAGAAATGGAAAAGCTGAGAGAGTTAAAATTAAGAGGAAAGTCTCATAAGGATGAGATAGATAAAGAAAAGAAGAGAGGAAATCATGTTTCCCTATCTATTTTGGCAGGATTCAAAAAGCATCAGTAAAGAAATTGAAGTTTTAGAACTTCTTTACAAATGGAAATGTAATTAACTCATGGAACTTGCTTCAGCTGAAATGGTCTGTTTTGGGTCTTGAGACCGAAGGAGCCTTGAGATCATCTACAGATTCACCAGAGAGGAAATGGATTTTTGAAGGAGGATGATTAGGGCCTTTTCCTGCTGCTCCCTGAAATAAGTTGGGTGGAAATGTGAACAGGCTGTTTCATAATTGTCCTTTTCTTTATCTTGTAATTTCTTCAGAATCATGCTGGAGACACGACTCCAGAGCAGCATCCAGGCTGTTACAGCATGACCTGGCAAATGCAGCACTGTATGTCAAGGCTCAACTTTGTCTTTTTGTACAGGAAACAATATCAATAGAGCATTCCAGCCTTTAATGGCTGATTTAAAAAGATCAAACATTTTTTGCAGCTGGGCTATGGCTTGGAGAGAAACTTCAGTCCTCCTGTGCTAAGTGTGTCCTCCAAAACTGTGTGCCTGAGCTGCAGGGAAAGGTCTGTGGTTGAAAATTGGCATTTTAAAATGAATCCAAGGTGATTTCTAATCATGTAGATGCTTCTTTGGTAAAGGTGTTGGGGTTTAGTGGAGGAGTGAGGCCTGACACCAGCAGGCCAGGTGCTGCAGAAGTCTTCCTGCTCTTTCCATGGAGAACATCACTGTGACCTTGCTTGGGGAGGACAGGGCTCTCCTTGGCTGTGGCTTCCAAACTTTGCAGGATGTAGAACATGGAAGAAGGTTCTGCCAGGTGAAATTACCTTGTCAGAGGGTGGCCCTGTCCTGCATGAGGATTCAATCAGGCCTGAAAAATGCATCCAGCTGCCAGAAGTTGAACACCAGAGCTTTCATGCTGGGTGGAGTGTTAACAAACCTCCTTCCCAATGCCAAAGACAAATCTTTGCTGCTTTTTTGGCCTCCAGTGTTGGGTGGAAGGCAGTAGCCAAAAGCTGTGTCAAGTGGCAGGGAGCTATTCCTGCACTGTGGAGAAACATGACTGCTGGTGCATTGGTGTTGGTCATCAGGAGTAGGTCTCACAGAATCACCAAGGCTGGAAAAGACCTTTTAAGATCATCAAGTCCAGCCTATGACCAACACCACCACACCATCTAGACCATGGCACTGAGTGCCACATCCAGCCTTGCCTTGGACACATCCAGGGATGGTGCCTCCACCACTTCCCTGGGAAGTCCATTCCAATGTCTAATCACCCTCTCCATGAGGAAGTGCTTCCTAATATCCAACCTAAACCTCCCCTGGAGCAGCTTCAGGCTGTGCCCTCTTGTCCTGTCACCAGTTGCCTGGGAGAAGAGCCCGGCCCCCACCTGACATGATGAAAGCCTCAAGTCTTGGCTTGATAAAGATATGAACCACTGGTGTGGCCACAGAACAAAGACTGAAGTCCAGCAAACTCCTTAAATGCCTTTTAAATCCCATTATTTTCAAAAAACTCATAACCACGTGCTCCAAGTAAGTGATGCTCTATCTGTCCACAAACATCTTGATAACATCTGTATCCTCTTCACTCACCTGTGAAGATTCTCTACCATCAGAAACAGAAGTAAAATATTTTGTTTCATGACATGATGTCAAACACCAGGCTTGTTTACCCGCTTTCTGGGCAGAAGCACTGCAACTTCCAGAAGTTTTGTGATCAAACTCATCTCCTAGCCTGGACTGGCTGGGTGAATCCTGGGCTTGTAGTGCAGTTTAAAATTTCTTTTTCTATAGTAATGAATATAGTACTTAAATTGATGAGAGACAACGTAAGAGGCTTTGGAAATATTACACTTGGCTACCAGTTGTGGAAAAGACAAGACAACTCCACAATTCACTTAGTCTATTATTATAAGAACACTGCATTTTTTCCCCTCCCAGCTTGCAACAGTAAAGCCAATTGTAACAGGTATAAAATTATTAAATTTCAGAAGAGGGGAGACAGACAAAGGAAGCTCAGCATGATCCACTTTCCTTGCTTTAACTGGGAAGCATGAAAAAACATAAGACTTTAGCAGCAGATAATGTGGTGTTGGAGGCAGGTCCAGGGTAATACACCTTCAGTTCTCTTGCCCAGCAGCTTGAGTACTGGAGTGAGATTTTGGTTGTCTTGTTTTTTTTCTTTGCTGCTCATGTCATTGGCTAATAAAGGATTTTGGGCCATTGCTTTTCTCTTTTGTATCCACATTTCTACCTCTTTAAAAATGAAGATGATAATGGTACCGAATTTGTGATGTACTAGTGAAAAGGCCAGTTGACAGTATTGAAAAGAGGGGAGTAAAAAATGCCTCAAAAGAAGTAAAAATAAGTCTTTAGAAATGTTGAAATCAAGTGAGGAGAAGTTGAATCAGAAGTAAAATAGATGGTAACAGCATAATCTTCTAGAAATGCAGATGCTCACTCACAGTGAGTGGGAGAATCTTGCATGGAGCTCAGTGTTCGTGTACCACGGGGAATGTGTTAAAACGCTGGCGTGCTGCACAGGGGGAGCTGCAAATGTGGGTGTCTGTCAGAATTTAACCTGAGGAGAGATTGGGACCTTTGGGGGAGGTGACATGTTTTGAGTCAAACTGTCCAGAAGCATTGGCACTGGTTTGCTAGAGAATAAATAAAAAGTGGCTCCACTTTTGCTGGAGGAGGAGTGACCGACTGGAGAGAGAGGGAAGAATGTCATCTGTGGGAAGGTCAGGCTTCAGGGTGATGTCCTGGCTTTGAATTGCTTGAACCATGGGTAGAATTTGAAAGGAGATGGTGCCTACAGGAAATGAATAAAAGGGAGAAACTGGAAGTCCTTGCCTGGTGCCTCTTGCCCCAGGAGGAGGAGGACAGAGGCTGTCATGGATTACTGCAGCACAGGGAAGCCACGCTGCTCAGGCCATTGACTTCAGCCATGTGCCAGGTTTGGCTGGTTGGGTTTCAAAAGCCTGATCTGAGAAATCAGCCAGTGTCTGCTTGGTGTGAAGGAGCCCAGAGAACAAAAGCAAGCAGGATGTTGTTTTATCTTTCTTCTGTTTGAAACCTGGAAGACCTCCAGCTCATCAAATGGTATTTCTCTGCTTCTGGTCTGGTCTTCCTTCTGCCCTCTGGTCTTCCTTGCATGGGAAGGATGAGAAAACAAACCCTTGTCGTGACAGACCTCTGGGCTCCAGCAGTGGTGGGATCAATGCCATGTGGGATGAAAGATGGGAAGTCAGTGTCCCCTTTCCCAAATCCCTGTAGTACCCCCTTGCCTGCTAGCAGGAGGGGGGTAGCCCCCCTGCATCTTTGGAAACCTTTGTTCCCAGGGAGGGAGGTTTGGGTGAGGCTTAATTTCAGCCTAATAGCCTGTTAAAATCTTCACGTCGTTTCTTGGAGAATGCCATTAAAAATCAATTACGTTAATGGGGCTCGGTTGGAGATGTTCTGAAATATGGATAGGATCAGGAAAAGTGACTTTGCAAAACGGGGCCCTTGGTGCTGCAGGCATTTGCTCTGCTTGATCTTCCCAGCCATTTGCATGGGCCAAACCTGATCTTTTCAGCTCTGCAGAGGCCAACCCAGCTGTCTGGAGACAAGTGGGGAATGTCACATCCCGTTGTGTAAGCCCATTGCCAGTGGGGTTATGAGGGAGCAATTCTTCTGCCTTCTTATAGGCCAGACAGTTGGGCTGCTCACCTGAAATGACCCCAGGAGCTTCCTCAGGCCTTGGTCATCCAGGTCCACCTGTACAGCAGATGTCTGGTACTCCTTGCTGCTGCTGTTGCAGCTCATCCATGAGCTTACCGTGGCAGCCTGTGACAAATGGTCCATGTTTTTGCTCTGGTCCTAAGCAGAAGGACCAGAAGGACCCATGCAGTGGCTGGGTACCAGCCAGGGTGAATGGAGATCAGCTTTACTGCAGGATGGCCAGCACAGGCTGGGCTGTTCAGCCCTGTCTGGGAAATAACAGCCCTGCCCAAGTGCCTCAGGGTGCTGAGAGGATGAACAAGTTGGAGAATCTTTAATAATCGTCTCCTTTAGTAAGGAAGCCACGTGGCTGTCTGAAATGGTCCATTGAGTAATGTCCCCATCCTGCCTGCACTGAACCTCTGCACCTCTGTTTCCTCTCAAATCTCATTTTCTGCACGATTGTGAGCTCCTCTTCACATGAGAAACGTGAAGCAGGTTATGTGCCTGTTCCAATTTTTAAAAAGTTTTTTTCCTTTTACTGGCAGAGGCAACTTTTCATTTAAGAACTGAAAACAACTTCTGAGAGCTCAGAGAGGTTTGTGAAAAAGGTCTACATCAGGAGGTGGTATCTCCCCAGTGTTCTACTCCAGAGGTATGAGAGGATTGAGTGAAACAGCCTGTCCATGGCTAGGTTGTTAAAATCACTGTAGCAGAGTTTGTGAAAGAGGTTCCTTAACTGTGGAAGGTGGACTGAGATAGAGGGAGGCTAGGTGTTCCTGCAGGAGTGGTGCAAGCATCAAAGGTCAATCACACAGGGAATGATGTTGTGATCAGGATCTGGTATAGAGGAAGGACTGAGAGGACCACTTCCACTGCTGCTTCCCTGGGGTGGGGTTTAATAGGTGTTCCCATTGTGCTGGAGGGGGCAGGGAGCCCCTTGTCTGCCCATGTAGCTGGTGCCTGGCACTGGTGGTATTGCTTTGGTGCTGGGATTGCAGGGAATGTGCTGGGGAAGGCTTCTTACCTGGATATTGGTGGCACTGGAATAGATGGAATGTGGCAGGGCTGGGAAGGAGGAGTCTGCAGCAGCCAAGTGACATGGGGTGAAGGAAGCTCGGGACAGGGACAAGGCCTTTGTGTCTATCCTTGCTGGGCACTTCCCACCATCATTTGGTTCCTGTCTCTTTTTGCAGGAGTGTTTGTAGGGAGGGAGGAGCTCTGTGACATCCAGCTGCCTTGTGCCAAATGGTGTGCAGGCAGCTTGGCTGGAGGCAAGTGGTCTGAGGGACTAGGCTCTGAGGCAGAGCCCCATGGGGTTTGCAGCCAAGGGCTGGGCAGTGCACCGGTGTCTGGGGCTGCAGGGAAAGCCAAGTCTGGAGCACTGCAGTGCTACAGGTGCTGCCCCTTCTCCCTTATTCCCTGGAGAACTGCTCCAGCCACGTGGCAGCAGCTCGGGCGTTGGGCAGGCTGTGCTGGATGCGGATCCTCCTCCCCTGCGTTCTGATTAAAGCACATTTGGCAAAACCCACCTCTTGCCACTTCCCACCTCATCCCGCCCGGAGTCTGCGTTGTGTGGGAGGAGGATCACCGGATCCCTGAGCTTCACATGAGCATAACCTCTCAGGGGAGAGACAGGGTGCTGCTGGAGACCAGCCCCAGCAGAGCTGACAGTGCCACCTTCCTGGAACCGAGCTGGGTTCCAGGCAAATACCCGGGAGCTGGGGACTTATTTTTTTTTTTTTTAGCCTTGTCTCTTGCTGTTCATTTTCTCCCTGGCCCTGGGGCTGCAATTCCAGGAACCCTGGATATACTTGAGAGTGCCTCTCAAACATGGATGAAAGCAATTAAACCTCTCAGCTCTCTCCTTTTTAGACTTACTGTAGTTCTTCAAACACAGATTTAAGACTGGGACAAAATGTACAAGCTGAGATATGACACCCTCTTCCAGCATGGACCAGGGGAATGAAAGGATGAAGAGGCTATTCAGATGGGTCCAGTGCTGCTCCCAAAGCAAGGAGAGATGGTTGTTAGCTGCCAGGTGCAGCCTTTCTTACTCTTCCCCTCTTCCCCCCATAATAAGGCAGTTAAATTTAGCTGTCTGATAGGTATGAAAATGTACATGGTGCAACCAATTGGATTGTGCAAATAACTATTATTCTGGCTCTGTCGTAGCTCTGAAAAATGAAGGAAATTTTTTCATGCCATGTACAAGCACTGGAAGAGCTGAGTTTGAGATCAGAAGCATATTAAAGAGGCAGGACGATTGGGTAAAATGAGGAGTAATGATTTTGTGTAATCTGAATAAAGAAAGTCTGAGCCTTTAATGTTATAACAACTTCAGTTTTAATGGTGAAGCTAGAAGGTAACATCCTTCCAAGTAGAAAAGACCAAGCTCTAAAGGTTTCAAGTTAACAATGTTGACATGCAAAATACGTGTTCCCTTCCGTCAAGGAAAAGTTTTGGCAAACTTAGCATGAGTTACTGAAGTGTTGTGATTGACCTAAATCTATGGGAGGAATCTAACAAAAATTATCTGGCAAAAAATCTCTCATGCAGCTGTGATACCCTGTTCCTGGGCAGATGGATCCAGTGGACAATCAGAGAGATCATCTTTAAAGGGGCAGCATTCTGCTGGAAGGTGCTTCTGTTAATGAGTCTCCCTGATTGCTCTGTGTTTGCTGCTGTGCAGTGATGGCTCAGCCTGCAGAAGGTGAACTTCAGCCTGCAGAAGGTGAACTTCAACCTGCTTTGGCTAATTTGAGGGTTGCACGTCAGTGTGGTGGCCCTTGGAGCAGCTCTGATTTATTGGGGGTCTCTGTCTCCCAAGGAACCACCTTGCTGTGCCCATCCTGATGGAAAGACATTGCTTGTGCCCACCAGTGGAGGGTCACCAGATTCCTGCAATGGAGAGGGTGAGCAGCAGCCTGAGTGCCTGGTGGGATGGTCCAGGCTGTGCTCCTGGTGTGCAGATGTTCTGCTCGCTCTGTCAATTATTAACCTGCATCTCTGTAACGTACCTGGTCCTGGAGCCCTTTCCAACCCCACCTGCAGTGCCCACGTGATGGGTGACATCGTGGCTGTGTTTGCTCTCTGTGCTTCACTCCTGGGGAATGCAGAAGGGTAGGGAGGACAAGGCAGAGCTCTGCCTTCCTCCCATGTGGTGGCAGGAGAGGAGATGGCCTTCCTGGGAGCAAATATTTGGTGGGGATGCTCCTAAGAGCAGGGACATCCTGCCAGGCTGACTCCAGGCTGACTTGTTCTGTCACAAAGCAGACCTGATGTCCCCAAACCATTTTCTGCACAGTTGGTGGGAAGTGGGGAAATGTTAGGCTGAACCCTGTCTGGCAGCGTGGTCATACTGAGATGGTCTTTTGATCACCCACCTGCTCCTCTTCCGGGCTCCAGCTTTGGTTGAGGCTGCAGAGGGGACTGTGCTGGTCTCATCTGCCACCTTTGTTGTGCAGTGCACAGCCCCAGGTCTTGTTTACAGATCATTCAAACCATGGGCTGAAGATGAGCATCTTCATTCCCTCCTGGGCCTTTTTTTATGGATCCCATTGCTGTAGTGTGAGCGCTTCATACCAACATTAATTCACCTTTACAACACCCCTGTGAGACAGACTTTGGTGCCTCTTATTTTACACTGGAAGGGGAGGTATAGGGATATGAAAGAGAAAAGTAACCATTAATTTTCACTTAATACTTTCAGAGCATGTTTTTAGGCTTGTTTCTCCTGTACAGGCTCATTCCCTGTCAGGTTTCAGGGCACCAATCCAAAAGGAAAAATTTCTGGGGCTTCTCATAAAGTCACTGGAGTTTTCTTACAGCCCTCCTTGATTTAGGAAGGGGCTTTACCACTTCATCAGCTGCTGAAGAACACTCAGACACCTTGAAAACGTCACCTAAAAGTAGAAAACTATAAACAATAAAAAGAGGTGGGAGTGTTTGGCCTCAAGTCTGTTGTGAACTTTGTGTCATTCTCATCTCATGATGCGTAGATGCGCACAGGAAGAGAAAAATCACGTAGGTGATGGTGGTAAAGAACGTCTTAGTGGACATTTTAGCTTAAAGATGACAGTTTATGCAACTTGTGCTGAATGCTCATCTGAAACCTTCTACCACTCATCCCATCATTTAGCCCTGTTTGCCATCTGTTAGTGAAAAGGGATTTTTAAAGTTGTTGGTGATATTGCTGTGCTGTGGAGGAAAGAAACTTAGTGGTATGAATCCTTTGCTTGGTGTGTATGTACTTTAGGAGGAAAGTGTCCAAGAATAATTGAAATGAATCAGTTTTCTATATGTGGTTTGTTTGAATATTTAACATCTGAGATCTTGTGAAGCGCAAGGGGCAAGGAACTAACACTGTTTATTTTTAGGCCTGGAAAGTGGATGAAGCTGCTGGTCTAGATCATGTTGTCCTTCCAGGAGGAGCAAGGGAGGGAACAATCACAAGTGGAGCGTGTCTTTGTGTGGTGGGGAGGATTTCTCATGTTTATTTCAGCTGACAAAACTAGTTTGTGTTCATGTTGAATTGTTTCAATTGTAGGGGAAAGAGTAAGAAGGACTCATGTGGAAACTTGAAAGAAAATCTTTTTCTCTTGTTTGGGAACTGGTTTCATTTCAGTTGTCCAAAGTGAAAATGGTGGGAACTACATATAGTTAAAAAAGTAAACAAAGTAAGGGAAGAGCTGCTTTCTCTCTTTCCCCTGTTAACCCCTGGGTCTTCCCCTAGTCAGGAACTGTGACTGCCTGATCAAAGACCCTCCCAGAGTCCCATTTGGGCCAGAGCTGCTGTAGGTGGGATTGTTTCAAGAGAACAGCACTGGGTACCATGATGGGCTGGGGGGGGCTGGCATCACCCTGCCCCTGCTGATGCTTCCTCCTGTCTGCAAACCTGCACCCAGAGGTCAGAGATTCGTAGAATGCCAGGTTGGAAGGGACCTCAAGGGTGCTGATCTTTGTCAGGGTTATTGCAGTGTTTTGGAGTCCACAGCCCCTTTGGTGTCAGGACCTACACAGACCGGATGGTCCAATGTGAGTTTGGTTGGTTGCAACCCCCAGCTGGTTAAACATTTTAGTGGTTATAGTTGCTTCCTTAAAAGTTGACTCTTGAACAACTGACAGCAAGAAATGGGGGGAAATTCATCTCTGAATCCAGGGGCTCTGAAAATTAACTAGACCTGCCCACCACCCTGTGTCCCTTATTCATTTGGGGAACCAAGACTAAATGGTTCAAAGATAAAACACATGCTAGCTGTTTCCCTGGGAGATAGTCCCTTGCTTGCCCAGCTGCCACAATGTGAAAATCTTGGGAGTTTTGTGGGCACTTTTCCTCCCCTTCTCTCCCCTGTGCCAGCCTTGGTGCTTTGCACTGGTTACAGTAAAAGATGCACCTTAATGTTACCGACCTGCTCACAAAAAATGCAACTGTTGGTCAGGTGGTTTATAAATACTCTCCAAATTCAGCCATAGTTACAGGTCAGGAAGAAGTCTGTGCTTTCACTGCATTTCTTACTGGGAGATATTGCTGTTAGTTTAAAATGAAAAAGAAGCGCAAGATACACTGAAAGATGGAAATAAGTGGGGAGAAAAACTGCCTTTCAGCTGAGTCTGAGAATGGAAAATTTCCACCCAAAAAGAATATTTTTGGAAATGACAACTCAAGGGAAACGTAGTTCACTAATGTATTCGTTGTTAGGTGAATATTATTTATATTGGAGGAAAGAAACAAGGTGGCATACGTTACTGGGCTGCATGTTTGACAAAAAGGAAAAGAAAATCCATGAGCAGACATTCCTGGTTTGCAAGTGGGGAGAGGATTCTATGAGAGAGAGGATGAAGACTCCAGACTACTGCTCTTGTAATTTGCATTTTGTTGGTATATATAAAATTAAATTACAATTATATTTCCTTCAAGCAGAAGTGCTTAGCAGGCATAGGGAAAGCTGTCTGAACTAGTTTTCTTGGAATGAAATCATTAGGAGTAAATAGCTACTCTTTTCTTGCTGAGGTGGGATCATGTTCTCTGTGTTGCTTTAATAGCAAGTCTGATGCTGGTTTTTGAGACCTTTTTTTTGGAGAGGCAACACGTTCTTAGCCATGTGATCCTGCAAACTGCTGTTGGTTTGTTAATGCTTGGATGCTTCTTGCTCCAAAGGGGAGATGCAAACCCCAGCTGACTTGGTTGATGGACAGATGAATTCCACTCTGGTGCAAATCTCAGCAGAGGTTTTATTTCTCCCCAGTCTGTCTGAAGGTATTGTAGTGGTTTGGACCTTGTGGTTGTGTGGTGCTGCTGTTCCTGCTGCAAGGTCCTGTTCCTGGGTAGGAGCAATCCTTGTTATCAATACAAGCTAGGGGATGAGGTGACAGCAGCCCTGTGGAAAGGGTACTGGGGGAACTGGTGGATGAAAAGTTGGACATGAGCAAACAATGTGCACCCACAGCCCAGAGGGCCAGTTGCATCCTGGGCTGCATCAAAAGCTGTGGGGCCAGCAGGTCAAGGGAGGGGATTCTCCCCCTCTACTCTGCTCTCATGAGACCCCACCTGGAGTAATGTGTCCAGTACTGGGGTCCCCAGCACAAGAGGGACATGGACCTGTTGGAATGAGTCCAGAGGAGGGCCACAAAAATTATCCAAGGGCTGAAACATCTCTCCTACAAAGACAGGCTGAGAGAGCTGGGGTGGTTCAGACTAGAGAAGGGGCTCCAGGAAAGCTGGGGAGGGACTTTGGACAAGGGCAGGGAGTGAGAGGATGAGGGGGAATGGATTAAAACTGGAAGAGGGGAGATTTAGACTAGACATCAGGAAGGAATTATTTACAATGAGAGTGGTGAAGCACTGGAACAAGTTGCCCAGAGAGGTGGTGGAGGCCTCATCCCTGGAAACATTCAAGGTCAGACTTGATGACATTCATGAGCAACCTGATCTAGTTAAAAAGGTCCCTATGCACTGCAGGGGGGGCTGGACTATATGATCTTTAAACGTCCCTTCCAACCCCACACATTCTGTAATTCCTGTAACATGGGCTCTGGCACGTGGTGCCAGGACCTACAACTCTGAGGGTTTTGGTGTGTTGAGTTCTGCACAAAGATGAGAGTGTGATGGGAGGGTGAGGGAGCTCCCTGTGATCCTCCTCTTTCCCAGCTCAGAAATGCTTGTCTTGGGTACAAAAGAAGTTTTTCACCATGTTCATCCTCATTTAGGTCTCAGGTGATGCTACACTGGCTGAGACCCCTTCTAACCCTCTGCATTGCTGCTTTTTCAGGTGGGTCTCACATCTTTGGAAAGGCCCTCTCCCTTTGCTGGTGGGAAAGGTGGAGGTTTTGGGTTTAGGTTTTAGCAGTTTGCTGTAGGTGGTAGACCCTTAACACTTGTTGACTTCATGGGTTTCTGATCAGTTGCACAATCTTTTGACCATGTCGCAGTGCAGCATTTCCAGCCTAGGACTGGCTTGGTGATCAGTTGCTGGCAGAGGTCCCTCTGGCTTCTCATGGGTCCACAGTTGCTTTAAGGAGCTGAAGGGAGAAGGATGTTGTGTTTGTACAGAGCAAAGAGATGGGACCTCCTGTCCCACAACATGTTGTGCTCACCTTGACCTTCACTGTTGTCAGATGGATGTGCACAGGCCAGAGCATGACTGTACCATGGCCATGGGGTGGGAAGGTGCTGGTGGGCACCTGCCATCTGCTGCTTGCATGGCAGCCAGCTAGGAAGGTTGGGTCCATAGGGCTCCTGTATCCTGCTGAACTCTTCCCTTAGAAATAAAGAGACTCAGATTGACAGCTAAAATATTTTCTCTCTTTCTAATGACTTTTTTCACTCAAAATGTAGGGATCTCTTGATGCTCATAAAACACAGAAGGGATGTTCTGTGTCCTGTACCAGCATCCCTGGCCTAAATTTGAATCCATCACTTTGAAATGATACCATTGCAAATGGGGTGCAGGATGAATAATGAAAGATCTTGAACCCTAGGAACTTCAAATCAATGTCCTCTCCTGCAGGATAATTACTGTCCCATAAACGAATCCTTTGTACCTCTGAATAAGGCTTTCTAACCCTCATGCCACAAAGTCCTTCAAACTGTCCCTTTCAAGCTGGTCTGAACCAAAAATACACGTCGACTCTAGGTCCTGATAATTTTGCAGCTCTTCTAATTGATTTTGTAGAACTGTTTGAGGCTGGGAGTGGGGCTGGAGCAAATCTCTGATGACTTTGCCCTGGACACCACGTGATTTGCACTAGCCCTGTTGCTTTTTAGCTCTCCAAACAGCATGCCCGTTGTGAAGCTCATTCGTGACCTTTTTGGAGCAAATAATAAATGGTTGCAGTCATCTTTTGTTGCAAATATGTTCTGCCCTGTTCTTCTGGCTGTGAATAGATGCTTCTAGAAACATCTCATGGTAGGTTTTTTGCTGATGAAAGGAGAGGAAAAACGCCAAACCTAAGTATAGGCTAAAGTAACCCATGTCCTTCAGTTTGTCAGGTTTGCTTCTGTTTCTCAGTGCCCACAGCAGAATGGAGGAGAACCTGGGCCCGTTTATTTCATGTGTAACAGTGAAACAACTGATGTCACTGAGTGTCTGGAAATTTCAATCCACTCTCTTCCAGGAAAGTCTTTTCTCCCACTTCACCAGTGCTTTGTGATTGATCTTGCTGAATTCTAATACTGCTCTCTTGGTCATTGAGGAGGGAATGAGTCTGGTGTCTGAAAGGAGCCTTAGCAACATCAATATATGTCCACAATTTTTAGGATGATTACTCTGTCTCACAGGCCAATAATCAGATTTTTTTCCTGTTTCTTCTTTCATCATTTGCACTGTTCTCTTTTAATTTTGTCCATTTTTATATCATTATTCAGTCTGTTCTGTAGAAATCTGAACCCTGTGATTGGCCTTTTTTTGCACCTTCTTACAATTTAAAGCAAAAAGCTCACGAGCAGAAAGCCATACACATAAGTCCTCTCTATCCCATCCCAGAGCCACAGTGTGAAAGGTTGGGTAGCATATTGGAGACCTCAACCTGTTTGTGGGATAATTAGTCTGCTCCAGAATTACCTCATTTTATGACTAGTTGGTGCCAGAAGCTTCAGGAAAAAATCAACTCCACCTGAATAACCATCAGTCTGTATCATTAACCAGGGACTGACCCAATCAGCCAGAGCCATTAACAAATTTAAATATAGCCTCTTGGGTGTCTGTCTCTGCATGAATCCCTGGAGGCTGCAGATCTGCTTTGGGTCTTCTGAGAGAAGTTTTCAAAGAAAGATTTAACTTCTAAGTGTGAGGGAGAGGAACACAAGCGTGGTGGCCCTCATGATCTCCATAAATGAATGTGCTGCTCTTGGGCCATTTCATCTTCAAAAGAGCCATTTAGCACTTTTCTCTTTTTTTCTGCTGGTGCAAGGGAGTTCTTCAAAGTAAGGGTCAAGGAACTTGATGGAGACAATTGATGCCATCCCCCAAGCTGTCCTTGCCAGCTGCCCAGCTTTAAATATCTTGGATGACACTGTGAAAGGCTCCCCGCGGGGCTGTGAGAATCCAGGATGAGTGAGTATCTTTGGACTAAATGATGATTAAGTGGCTGATGAATGGAATGAATGAGGTGCTGCAAGGCAAGAACTCCTCATTATACCAGCTGACCTGGGGCCAAATTTCCTGCTTCCCCATCTGTAAAAATGGAATTTTATTGTGTCATGAAGTAAGGGTGAAGTTGACGCCTTGTGAACCAGCTTGCTCTGGAGGGCACTGACCACCTTGTGATTCGTAGCACCTACTCCAATATTTCTGCTCTACTGATGATATTCAGTAGATACTTTCATCTAATGGGCCAAAGACATGAAGCAGGTTTTTCCCTAGACTGAAATCCTTTGTGTGAGCCATGGATCAAGTGAAATTTGATCCACAAATATGTCTCCTAAGCAAGTTCTTGTGAGACCTGCTGGAGACGCTCATGCTTCCAGCATCTGTGCATCAATAGGTAATGGATTAAAACTGGAGGAGGGGAGATTTAGGTGAAGAAATTCTTCCCTGTGAGGGTGATGAGACACTGGCCCAGGTTGCCCAGAGAAGCTGTGGCTGCTCCAACCCTGGAAGTGTTGAAGGCCAAGCTGGATGGGGCTTGGAGCAACCTGGTCTAGTGGGAGGTGTCCCTGCCCATGCAGGAGGGGTTGGATCTAGATGATCTTTAAGGTCCTCCCAGCTCAAACCATTCTATGTATCATATGTATCTATATTTCTGTATATATTCTATGTATCTGTATTTCTTCGAGGTCTTGCAGCAGCTGTCAAGGGGACAAGTATCAAATATCTCATGCAGGATGAGAGCAACGTAACTGTTACCCATCTCTAGGAAGGGGAATGAAGGAGAGAGGTAGTAGAATAGTAATAAAGCAACAGAGACCAAAAATGCAGTCGTCTTGATGTTTGATTGAGGCAGCTGCCTGCTTTTTTTAAGACCAGGAAGGGGAGCGGGTACAGAGCATGCTAAATTCCTCCTCCTCGAGAGCTTGGTGTGAAGTTCATTGCAGCTCTTCCTAGTGCAGATATAAAAGGCCCCAACCCAGCAAGGTCACTGAGCCCACACAGCACTTCTTGCTGAACTGTTTTTTTTTTTCAGTCCCAGCATCCTGGCAATGACACATCTTAGCATCTGCCTCCCTAAGCCTTCCTTGCACCTTTAATTGCATACTTAGTTTCTTCTTAGCTTCCTGGCAGGGTCTTCAGAGCACCATTGTACCTGGTGACACAGCTCCCTGCCATCCCCCCCAGTGGTTGCATCTGTGTGAAATTAATCTTACAGCTTGTAAGACGTCCCAGGATCATTTGCTCAAAGAGGTGCTGTGCATGGTTAGGATCATTATGAAGTCCAGGGTGTCTTGCCTGCACAGCTTGGTTTTACATCAAACCAGTTACTACCTGAGTGATGAAAAAATAGCAGGATGGGTGTAGAATCCCTGTCTCTTACAAAAGCTCAGCTCTGTCACTGGGAGCTCCTTGTTTTGTAAATCTGGAAACCTGACAGGTTTTATGTATTTGAAATGATACTTTGACTTTATTCTTTGAAATAGCACCCATCTAAACTGTAAATACATTTAACTAAATGACTCAGGCATCATAAATCTGTTACTTCCTGATCAAACTAAATATTAGGTTGTTCTAACATGGCTTCTCTCAGGTGCCTTTTCCCTAGGACAGCACATTGTCTTGCAAACTCTTTTCCCCAAGTCCTTCATTTGGATCATCAAACTGGAAAGTTCCCTTGTCTAACTCCAGGTGGCAATAATTGTTTTTGCTGTGGTTCCTACACTCACCAATCTCATCCCCCCCCCCTTCCCCCAGGGAAATGCTTGTAATCAGGATTTTCTGCTTCTAGTGCCCTGCAAAATGCATTCCTCTTGAATTTGAAGGGACCTTCCTGCTGGCATGGGAAGTTCTTCACTAGAACTAAGTCAATACAAGGGAATAAGGAAATTAAGATGTTTCTGCTAGCACCCTGGCACCAAGCCTTACAGGGTACTCTGTAGAAAGCAGGGGTCTAGCAGGATACATCTGTATTTTGGGAATGGGATTCAGAAGGAATTAAGCTTGCGTGTCAGACTCTAATTGTTGCATCTCCACTAGCAGGAAACACCAGCAGCATCTGCCTCAGCACTGATGTCTAATGTGTTTGTTAATGGTCCAGAAAAGATGCAAGGGTCAAAGTCTCATGTAATTAGTGAGATTAGCCAAGACTGGAGGATTTCAGGAGGTGGGGACCAAGCTGGCAGGATGATAGCAGGTGGAAGAAGGACAGCTTGCACCATGGAAGGGATAATGTGAGCCTCTGGCATGATAACTGCACCCTCAGTGAGAGGAGTGGGTGAAGAGGAGCTGGGTGATGTTGTGGAAAATCTACTCCGTGCATGGCTATAGTGAAAATAGGAATAAACACGTCAGGATTGCAGTGGGATAAAAAATATAAATGTGATATAATATCAATGAAAGGTCCTTTCCTGAGCTGCTCTCTGATCCTGGCGTCTAATGGAGTATGTGGAGTAGAAATAGAAGTTGTCAAGATGAAAAACAGTGGAACTAAGGCAATATTAATGAAAAGTCATTTAATGTAAAGAGATGACTAAATGGGGACATGAGAGATGTAAAAAGTAAGAAATGATAGGGCAGTGAATCAGTGGCTCCTTTTCTTACTTAGAAAGCACAAGTAGAGATTGCATGTAACTATTGAAAATAGCAGTAATTAAACAGCCCATGCAAGGCAGCCTGGTATTTGTACTTTTTACAGAGGATGTGAGCTGGGAAGCTTAGTCTCCAGATATTATCAAGGCTGAGGAACTGCATACATGAGATCTCAAGACATTTCATAGGATCACAGACTGGTTTGGGTTGGAAGGACCTTAAATGTCATCCAATTCCAACCCCCTGCCAAGGGCAAGGATACCCCTTACTAGACCAGGCTGCTCCAAGCCCCATCCAACCTGCCCCTGAACACTTCCAGGGATGGGGCAGCCACAGCTTCTCTGGGCAACCTGGGCCAGTGTCTCACCACCCTTACAGGGAAGAATTTCCTCCTTACTGTGAGGGTGGTGAGACACTCACAGGTCAGTGTTGCTGATGCTGCATTAAAGACCTGGTGTCATGGTTGTGTTTTATGACATTTGCAAGCTTGGAAGGGAGGGAAGGGATGAGTGGGAAACACTCCAGGGGTTCCTGCCCTTTCTCCAAAGCATTTGCTTTGGGCTGCAGTGAAAGATGGATTCTCTGAGGCATCTGCCACTCCAGAAAAGGCCTTATTGGGCACAAGATTGTCTCCAGGCTGGGGATGGATTTAAACTTGTGCTGTAGGTAGAAGGTTCAGCTGCTCTGTGATCTGGTCCCAGATTGTTCCCTTCCTCCACTGTGGAAAAGACAAAGGCTCCATCCCTGTGATGTGGCTGCAGTGGGTGTGTGGGGGGACGTGTGGGACCTGGCAGCGTGGCACAGCCTGGGGGTGCTGTGTTGCAGAGGGTGGTGGGTGGCTGGGGAGGGAGCCTCCCTGCTCCTAAAAATAACCCCAAGGGGGCAGGCGGGGTGTCTCCCCACCAGCACAGATCTGCTCCCAGGCTGGCCCTGCTCCAGGCATCCTTCTCACCTACCCCACCTTGGCCCAAAGCGGTTGGTCTCTCTGGTTGCTGTCACGTTGGAATCAGCCAGGAAAGAGACACTTCACCCAGTTCCTCGCCTAGTTTCTATGGTGATATTCCACTCAACTGTTTTTCAGCAGGTCTGAGTTTATTTCCCTGCAGATGAGGCAGCCTATGCTAATATACTGCAGCCTGGGCTCCACATCTTGGCAAGCGGCCGAGGGTTCAAATTAAATGGCTCGAGGTAGGACGTGTTTCATGCTGGCTTTGGCACTAGCTGCCATTATCTCGTAAAGTAATATTTTGATTGTTTATTGCTGCTGTTTGACAGGCGAAGCTGAGAAGCCGGGAAGCACACGGAAATGTGCATTCTCATGTTCTTCCTCTGTGCTCCCTGGTGGAGAGAGCTCAGGGACCACCAGCTCAGGCTTGGTGAAGGCTGAAATGCAATGTGTGAGATGGGAGAGAAGATGTGTGAGAGGAGGCTGCTGGAAGCAGTAGGAAAGGGGCTGTGCTGGGGATGCTCAGGCTAGTCAGCTCTGTGGTGACTCCAGGTGAGTAATTCACACCCTTTCCTTCCATGAAGGAGCTGCTGCAGTTCCCATCCTTGTTCCACCTAGATGTTTTTTGGCAGTAGGCCCACCTGTGTTTTTCTCTATCATGGCCTGAAGGCTTTGGGTGCTGGTAAGGGAAGGTGACGACTGTCTCTCCATGTGCAAGGGAGATGAGGGGGATCACTTTCTTGATGCTCTTGAGGCTGCTGAAGTCCCAGTCCAGGCTGGACACCTTCCCTTGTGTTGGCTCACAGCTCATTCATCCCCACAGAAACTGCCAGTCATAGAGATCCCCAAGGACCCCACTCCTCACCTGCCCTCCAGAGAAGAAGGCTTGGTCCCACTGCTTGATGCCCCAAGTGCTGCAGAGGGTTGTGCAGCAGCTTAGCGTTGACTGTGGGGCTATTTGGGAGCAGAGGTGTTCCCTTTAGCCTCCTTGAAAGAAAATATGCTTTTAATCTTGCCTTTACCCCAGGGCTGTTGCTGTGTCAGGTGTAGTCATTCCCTCTTGCCCTGCACAGGGGTTTGTTCCTGCCAGAAAACTCAACACATTTATTGAGGCTCCCCTGTTCGAGTCACGCTGGAGTGTTTGCTGCAGAAGGAAGGGAAATAAACTGGGGAAGAAAATGGAAACCCCACCCCAGCAAGCCAGCCAGACCTTTTGCAAGGACCTGAAAGAATAGAGATAATAATTTTACTGATTTAATATAATTTCCTGCAGGTGTGTAACCTGGGGGCAAGAGAGAGTCTGGGGATATTGCAGCAGAGCTCATGGCAAAGAGTGATGCTGATGATCATGGCTTTGCTCTGAGCAGGACTACTGCTGTCCAGCAGGAATAGCCCTGTCCAGCAGGAAAAAGGGGACAGCTACTCCCAAATGCTTGGGACTAGGACATCATAGAGCTGGCAACGCAGCCAAGACCTTGCAAAGTGACAGCACCATGAGAACCACCTCCCTTGGCCCTGGTGATCATTGGACGCTGAGCTCAAATCTTTCTAGTTCTCACTTCTTCACCTCCCTGTCCCCTGGCTAAGGTCTGCTTTGAGGGCTGCCATCTTGAGGTGTGTCTTGGACTCTCAGGAGTGCTGACTCTTCCCGCGTTTGCTGTGTGAGCAGGCAGGAAAGCAGGTCTGTTGTGGGCTCAGACAGCATCTGTGCCTTTGCAGGAAATGTGGTGGCACCATCAAGTCTCCTGCAATGTGACGCAGGTAGTTGGCTGCTTCCCTGATACACTTCACACCTCTCAGAAGTATGACTGATCTCACCAGTGGCATTTTAACATACCCACCACCAAAGCCCTGGGCTGACGTTTCCAGCCAATTCTGTTCCTTTTCAAAGGGCTGCAGTTTAGAGAAGACCTGTGAAAGCACATGAAGGTTTCACTTAGCTGCAAATTTAAGCTGATCCCAGGCTCCCCCTGAAGATGCTGCCCACCTCCCACACTTGAGGTGACCGAGGGTGGAGCAGCATCAAACCATGGGCTCAGCTCCCACCACCTGTTAGCAACCCTCAGCTGCTTTGCCAACTTTGGCAGCCAGGACCCTGTCTGTGGAAGGGAGGAGGCAATCCTGCCCTGCTGGAAAAGGGATTTGGGACAAATCCCCAGTCTCTGAAGGGCTCAGAGCCCTCTTGCAATGGATGTTATGGAAACACCACAGTACACCTCTAAGAAGCATTTGGACCTGGGGCAGCTCCCTGAATGTCCTGACTCCATAGGCAGTACAGCCATTATCTCATTCCTTTATGTTTTTAAGAACAAAATGTTTTCTTGGACCCAAATAGAGGATATTGATGTAGCAGGTGGGGTCGGACAGTTCAGGAAACCTTCTAAATTTACTCCAAGTCTCCTGGACACTTCTGGGTCCAGAGCATTGCCCAGCTCTGTGTTTTATAAGGAAAGTTTAGTAAGGTTATAGTAATAGCCACGAAGCAACTACAGACAACTGACCTGCACTGCAGCTAATTGTGCTGCTTTGGTTTATTTTTGTCCATCTCAGACTAACAGCTTGTATGTCTGACAGAAGCTTGCTTTTTCTTTTCCCCTTCTAGTGAAGGATTATTAATAGATGAGGCATCAACAAAGAAAAGACCATTTGAGAAATAAGATGGGACACTTGCTCCACGGTGGAAAAAAACAACAGCGCACACCCACACGAAACATTCTTGTCTTTTTAAAGAACATTGACAAGAAATCCCTCTTTCCTTTGGGAGGCATTCATATTCCCCAGAGTTCATGATTCAGCCAGCATTTCTGCCCTCTTCAAAGAGATTAAAATCTGAAGGACTTTCCCCCCACCCCCCTGTTGTGCTTGAATGTTTTTAACTTAGGTCAGACGCTGACTTGTGAAAGGATGGGCTTGAGCATCTCCTTTTATCACTCCTGTCTGAGACTTCATGGTCTCTCTTCAGGCTCTAAATAAAATGGGGTTAAATGTAATAAAATGTCTTGCTTCAGGGCAAAATATAATTACCTGAAGGGATCAGGAAGAAAGTGTTTTTCTTTTGTGACTCTCATGGGTTAATGCAAGGTGGGTTGATGATGGTGGTTTTCTTTCCATAACCTGTTATGGGCCCCCACTGAAAATGGATTTCATGGGCCAAAGGTCTTTGCTTGTGAGAGGCTGATGGCTCATTTCATGGGGCTTGGAAGGTGGATTCTGAGAAGCAAGGAGACTTTCTTTTCAGGCTCTGGGAAACTTGTGCATTCAGAGCTGAAGCAGAACTTGACAGCAGAGTAGTACAGGGGAGTTTAACTCCTTTTAACTTTTAAAGCATTTGGGGAGAAGGTACGTGCTGCTTCCATTCAGGCACTGAGGTGTTCCCAGGGTGCCATCTTCCATGAGATGCTGCTGTCCTGGCCACACTTTCTGTTTAGCCTCCTGTGAAACCCAAGTTTTTGTCCACACTTTTGTAGCACACCTTCAGCTCAACAAGCAGACTCCAAATTCAGAAATTATTTTGGAGAAAAAAAAATCATTTGGTCAGTGCAGCACCCGCCTCAGTTCCTGAGGGGCTCTGGGGGAAGATCCCCTTCATTAGGTAAATGCTGGAGAGTATTGGGACCACTGATGGGGAAAATGAAACATGACTGAGTTTAGCAGAAGGATTTTGTTTGAAGGTTTTGAGCCACCTTCAGCCTAGCTTCCAGGTGGGTGGTAGCCTGGAGCTGATCTTTGTCAGGTGGCTCAAGCCCTAACTATTGTCCTGGGAGCAGGTGAGAAAGGGGAAGGGTTGAAAAGGCAGAGGATGCCCAGTCTCCCCCCTGGTGCCAAAGAGAGAGGTTGGTGCTGGCTGAAGATTGGGTGCAGAAGGCCACTGAGCTGATATCTGGGCTTTGGCATCACCTTTGAGGCTGAAGACGTGTTTGCTCCCAAATTCCTCCTCTATGTGGAAAGAAGGTGACAGCATGTGTCTGGTCTAGGTCTTTGACTGTTGTGTCTCTGGAGAGTGCAGGTTTCCTGGGGCTAGGTATGTCTTTTGTTACAAAACTCAGGGTTGTATGAGGGATGTGGGGGTACTGGCCAAGCTGAGTTTGCCAGGGCTGTTGTGGTGTTCATGATGTGCTGTTGGAAGGTGGCTGCTTTCTGGACCTCATGGTTTCTGTTTCCATGCTGTAGTAGCACCTTGATGGAAACAGCCTGGTGCTTTCCCTTAGTGACACACAGAAAGCTATTAGTTTGATAGACACAGCTTATGAAGCTCCTTTGGAAAGAGAGCAAAGGCTCTGCTGTTGTCCTCACTGGTGAGCCAGGAAAGCTGCATGTGGTGGGACACAGGGAAGGCAGCCAGAGTGCCAGGCCTGCCTGGTGGCTGAGTTTGAGACTCTGTTCTTAAAGACCTTTTCTCCTGGGTTAAACCAAACAAGAGTTATGGTTCCTCACAGAACCAGAATTTCACTTGAGCCAGGCCCTCCCTAGTTTGGGAATGCATGTTGAAGAATGGGGAGCAGGCTCTGATCTGTCTGGTACTTCTTGATTTACACTATAGCTGTGTCTGTAATGATAACTTAGGAATCTTTTTCCCAATTTTCCTGTCTGCTGCACGTGAAAATAAAGTAGCCATAGAAGCAGCACATTTATACATCCCAGCACCTTCTGGCATGATGGGCTGTATTTCTTCTCTGTCCTGTTGGCTGCAGATAATTGGTGGCTCAGGTACCATTAAATTTTTAAAAAGCCTCTAAGAAAGTGATATATATATATAAAAGCCTATTATAATTCCAGAACTGATATCTGAATTACACAGAAAACAAGAATTATAATATCTCCAAAGGCCATGTTATATATCTGAAATGCAGAGATTTGCTGAGACTCCAGCTGCTTTGCCAGAAGTGTAGGCACCACAACTAATGACCTGCTGGGCTATAGGAGGACCTGCCCAAATGAGAAAGGCACATGTAACAATGGCCATGGGATTCATAACTTCACAAACTGTGTTTTTCCTTGAAGTTGAATCCTTATCTTGTTAAAAGTTATTAACCTATTTATAGTTCTATTTATAAAGAACGTTTTTGGAGGTGCTTAAGGTGTTTCACAAGCTATAAAAATGTACTAATAGAGAAAATAACATCATAAAAAAGTATAGAGATGAAAAGAAATACTAAAAGGTGCTATCATGAAGATAGCAGCTGTTACAAGTCATATATTGATATCAAAATTGTCCTTTTTATGCTGTAAAGAATAATAGTTTGCAACTGGGAGCTCAGATCCCATGGTGACAGGACCAAGGAAGATTTAGAGCGGTAGAGGACAGATGGAAAGAGTGAAGTCAATGCCAAGGCTGCTCTATAGACCTTGTGAAGTGAGGAGTGTCACCTGCTGTACCTGCCTGGAGCAGAGCCCTGGAACGCTGAAGTGAGATGGTTCCCCCTGGGGCTTGGTGCAGCTCTTCTTGTGTACCTGCCACCTCCTCTGCTGCCTGGGGGCAAAGCCATGAACATAATGGCTGGTCTTCAACCTGGAGTGTTAATGATCAGAGTCTGGTGCTGTAACCCCTGTGAGTCATGGGCACACCAGAGCTCTGCGCAGTGAATGAAAAGGTGTCCTCCTGGTATTTGTTTTGAGCTGGGGATCTCAATTTTGGACCCCTCATGACATGAAGGACTCTGAGGGGCTGGAGCGTGTCCAGAGAAGGGCAACGGAGCTGAGGGAAGGTCTGGAGCAGAAGTCTGCTGGGGAGTGGCTGAGGGAACTGGAGGTGTTCAGCCTGGAGACAAGGAGGCTGAAGGCAGACCTTCTCACTCTTTGTTAACTGCCTGAAAGGAGGTCAGAGTGAGGGGGGGATTGGTCTCTTCTACCAAGGAACAAGAGATGTGACAAGAGGAAACCACCTCAAGTTGCACCAGGGGAGGTTTAGATTGGATATTGGGAACAACTTCTTTCTGGAAAGAGTTGTCAGGCCCTGGCCCAGGCTGCCCAGGGCAGTGGTGGAGTCCCCATCCCTGGAGGGATTTCAAAGCCGTATAGATGTGGTGCTGAGGGACATGGTTTTGTGGTGGCCTTGGCAGTGCTGGGTGAATGGTTGATGAATTTAAGGGTCTTTTGCAACAAAAACAATTCTATGGTTCTATGATCTCGTGGCTTTGCACTCACTCAGAGGTAGAAATTGTGCCATCCATTCATCCATCCCTGTTCCTGTTTGTTTCCATTCTGCAAAGTTTCTGGTCCATGAATCTCCAGACCTGTGGCTCCTGAGCATCGTTGGTGTCCCAGGTTGTCCTGTCCTGGCTGTGTGTCCAGTTACGTGTGGCAGCAGGGATGTAGGGGCTCTGGGAGCTGTGCTGGGAGTCCAAAAGTTTACAGACTGGGGAGATGCACAAAAAGTGGCTTATTCAGTTCCCTCTCCCAAGCCCAGAGACAGCCCCGACTATCACACAACACTGGTGGCACAGCAAATTGTGCCTTTTGTAAAAAAAAATGGGTTTTTTAATCAGTGGCAATTGCTGTGTGATTTCTCAGAAAGAGGAGCAAAACATACCCCCACTTCCACCCCCACCTCAATTTTCAGCCCCCAGTTTATTCTGCCTGGTCTATTTTTGACTTCCCAGAGTTACTGGGAGAACAAGATTAGCAACTGATCATTTATGCTGATTTTCTAAGTGCTGAAATGTTTCATTAAAACTGTCATTCAAGAGAAAAAAAATTGGGCGTTCAGCTTCATTGCGTGCTACAACTAGAGATGCAGCTTAGACCCAAGTCTCCAAGGTGGAGAAACTTGGATGTTGTTGGTTGTGAATTTGCCTTGTCTTGAAAGGAAGAGAGGGGCCACGAAAAGTAGCTGGAGGGGGCAGTGGGTCTGGCTGTGCCTTAGTTTTGGGGCTCCCAACAAAAGAAGGACATGGAGCTCCTGGATTGAGTCCTGAGGAGGCCACAGAGATGATCCAAGGGCTGAAGCAGCTCTGCTCTGGAGACAGGCTGAGAGAGTTGGGGGTGTTCAGCCTGGAGAAGAGAAGGCTCCAGGGGGACCTTAGAGCACCTTCCAGTGCCTGAAGGGGCTCCAGGAAAGCTGGGGAGGGACTTTGGACAAGGGCAGGGAGTGAGAGGACAAGGGGTGATGGATTAAAACTGGAAAAGGGAAGATTGAGGTGAGACATTAGGAAGAAATTCTTTAGTGTGAGGGTGGTGAGACACTGGCCCAGGTTGCCCAGAGAAGCTGTGGCTGCCCCATCCCTGGAAGTGTTCAAGGGCGGGTTGGATGGGGCTTGGAGCAACCTGGTCTGGTGGGAGGTGTCCCTGCCCATGCAGAGGGGTTGGTATTAGATGATCATTAAGGTCCTTTCCAACCCAAACCATCCTGTGATTCTGTGATTACATCCTGGAAAGCTGTTGGGTGCTAGCTAGCTGTGCAGAGCAGGACATGCAGTGTCAGAGCAGTGTCACATGGGATCCCTGCTTTTATGCAGCCACAGGTGAAGATGGTCTCATAGCCTGAAGAAAGTCAGGGCTTGTTTATCAGCAGTGTTGACAAGAAGCAACTACTTTGCTTCCCAAGGCTACGGAAAATGCTTCCCAGTGATTGATTTAGAGGCAAATACGGTCTGAAGATGGGGGTGTGCCTCTCTCCAGGATGGAGGTGGTGTGGAAACCTGCCAGCCCAGTGAAAGCTTTCAGCAGGGCTCCCTGGAACCCCCGCAGCAACCCGCTCCATGCCGGGGGTGGCAGGCTCAGAGGGATCTGTCCTCCAGCTCATCCCATTAACCCCTCAGTGCTGGGTCAGTCATCCTGCTCTTTCTCCCTGGCACTTTGGTGTTTTCTGAAGGTGTTTCCCTCTGCGTGGCTCCAGAGCTGGTTGCTGATACCCAGCAGGTGCTCCACCAGCCTGCCTTGTCCTTCCAGCCTTCAACAAGGGCACTGGGGCTGGACACAGCAAACAATTGTGCCCGGCCTGGGATCACCTGCTTGATTCCCGTTGTAGCTGTGGGCAGCCCCAGCAGTGTTGGAAAGCTGCTGCAGTTACCCACCTTGCCAAACCTTTGCTTCTCTCCACACCTTCCATTTTGATCCACGCTACTCCTGGCAACTTGTAGAGTTACCTGCCAGTGCTTTGATGTGCAGAGACTGAAGTGTGTCTGAGGCAGCATAAAAATTGCATGTAATTCTCCTTGGTCTGGGTCTGTGGGAGCAAAGAAACATCAATACTGATGCGTGACAGCATTTATGTTTTATGTGTGAGCTTGTGTCCCCTCTCCTCTGTGTTCAGCAGGAGTTTTTGATCACTGCACCATTAAAGAGCAGCTCTCATGTTGTTCCCTTCCCTCCTGGGGCTGGGGGCTGGATGCTGTGGTGGCCTCCAGAGCTCATTGCAGCAGTGGAGCCTGGCCCAGGAGACAGGCAGCTGCTGCACAGCCTGGAGCCAGGCGACAGCTTCCCAAAGGGTCTCTGCACGAGGTTCCTTCTTTTGTCTGTACTTCTGCACCACTGCTGAGATGGATTAATAATTCAGGCTGAAAGATGGAGGCTAGAGGAGGAGTGCTCTCATGGCTGGGAGAGGGGAGGTGGTGGGATGAGGGGAGCAGTTACAGTCCTGCAGTGGCCATGGTCAGGCAGCAGTGGATGTGCTGGTGGGGACAGATCCAGGAGTGCAGAGACAAAAGCCAGGGCAGTGCTGCCCCTGGGGGAAGCCACGTCACTTCTCCTCAGCCTGAGGGTGCAGGTGACATGCTGGAGGGGAAGGGGTGGGGGTGCAGAGAGGAGCTGGTTGTGCTTAGCAGTGTTTGGGTACACAACACCCCACATGGGAGAAAATCCTCATTGAGTCTGGTTCTCTCTGAATTGGCCTTAAATCACATAGAATAATGGTTTTGGTTGGTAAAGACCTTTAAGATTATGGAGTCCAACCATTCACCCAGCACTGCCAAGGCCACCACAAAACCATGTCCCTCAGCACCACATCTATATGGCTTTGAAATTCCTCCGGGGATGGCGACTCCACCACTATCCTGGGCAGCCTGTGCCAGGGCCTGACAACCCTTTTGGAGGAGAAATTGTCCCTAATATCCAATCTAAACCTCCCCTGGTGCAACTTGAGGTAGTTTCCTCTTGTTCTATCACTTGTCACTTAGGGGAAGAGATGGATGCCCTGTCACTCCAACTTCCTTTCAGGACCAGGCGTTTCCCACCTGAGTTTCATTTCTGTATCCAGCCTGTGGCTCCTGCTCCCTCTTTTCTTTCCCATATTGATTGTGTTTAGACCATGTTGCTTCAGAAATTTGTGCCCTGAATGTCTTTCAAGGTCTGTCCCTAAGGGGAGTGTGCTGGGCAAAGTCTCCCAGGGCTGGGGGAGCATGGGGGTGGGGGGGGGGTAGTTGTGGGTCTAGTGAGAAAAATGCTACAGCCCTGATGGACCACGAGTGCTGGGATGGGCTAGTAGAAGCCATTCTGGTGTGGCCTCTATGAGGTGGGTTTCCAATGGGACCTTGCCATGTCCGGGTGGGGTTTGCTCTGAGCCCGTGTGAGCCAATAAGGATGAGCTTAGGAATGAGTCTGGACAACCCTCTTGAAAGGGTGAAATAATGAAGAACCCACACAACAGAGGGAATCTGCAGGACAATGGCCTCATGCCCTTTGGGACAGAGTATGTGTGTGCCAGGCAGAAAGCACTGGGGAGGGTGGGATCTGTCTGTCTGCTCCCAGCAACATCAGACACTCGTAGCAGCACAGTCTCAAAAGAACCATACCCAGCTCTGCTGCAGAGTAGGGGCACCTTCTGGCTTCCAAACTCCTGACCTGTTGCAGCTTTAACTCTATTGCACTGGGGTCTTGCCAACACCCCTCCAGCATATGTAGGACAACCTAGTGTTTCTGCATGAGGCAAGGCTGGTAGGAGAGAGAGCCAAAGGGGGAGGTTCCTGCAGGACCTGAGCCATGGACAGCCAGAGGCTCTGAGGGCTGTGGTGCTCTTCTGGCTCGTGAGAGCTCCCACTGCTATTTCATGATGCCTTGGCACAATCCAAATCTTTAGGCCACGCTGTGTGTGGGTATATTGCAATGCAGAGATCATCACTTCTGGCCCTTGAGTACTCACCCTGGTGAGGAAGAGTTTGCCCAAGTCTGCAGGGAGCCTCTTCAGGAGGACCTGGGCACAGTGTCTGCCCGCTGGGTGCTCGGTGCACGATGGCTCCCAGCTTCTGCCTCCTGCCACTCACTATTCTACTCTCACCTCTGAGGAGAGATTTGCTGAGAAATGCCACTGCTCTGGTCCGTGTAAGTGTGAGTGGTTTCTCCCAGGGGAAGCTGCCATTTTGCTAATACCTCATCAAAATGGATTTCCTTCCCCGATACGGAGCAAACCACAGAAACAGCAGGGAAAAAAAAGGCTCCCAGTCACTATGAAATGTATACTTCTCCATTCACTCAGGAGGGGAATGATATTTTCTGTGCTTTTTTTCTCCTGTGGTCACTTTTAAAAATGTCCTTTGCTTGAGATGGCTCTATAACTTTGGCCCTTCTATTAAATAGAGTGTAGTATCCAACCAAAGCAGGCGTGGCCGTGGTACATCATCAGGTTGTCAATGTCAGCTCCTCTTTATTCTTAACATTTTCCTAATTACAAGCAAGACACCAGGAAACATTTTCTTAGCAGCTTGCTCCCCTTTGTTGAAATTAGTTGCTTTGATGAGGATAATCTATTATGCTTCAAAGTGAGGTTGGGTTCATGTAGGTGTTGCTGTAAATTGAGTCCCTCGGGGGCTGCTCACCTCGAGTGAGAGCTGAGGGTGGGAATTTTACTCTGGGCTGGACAATGCTGACAGCTTTCCTGGAGTAGCTTGGTTGGCTGCAACTTTTCTGAGAAACACCAGCTCATTCTCAATGGCTTTGAAAACGGTACATTTATTTATAATGTGAATATAAAAATTTAAGGTTGGACTTTGTGGATGGAGTGTGCCCCATTATCTGGTGGGAGGAGGATGGAGATTTAGGTGGGTGATCTGAAGAGTTTTTCTCTGCTCACCCTGGTGGATTTATTCTTGTGCTCCTCAGTCCAATCTGATTGCAAACAGACTGCCACTGAAAAAGTACTATTTTGTTTTTTATTTAAAAAAAGGCTTTCTTCCCTGAAATGCATTGTTTCAAAGAAGATTATAGTTGATATCTGTCTGGGTTGTTTAAATCTCTAAAGAAATCACTTTTTGCTTTAAAAAAAAAAGAGAGAGCTACTAACAGCTTTTATTTCCAACATATTGTAACCTACTTCTCAGTGCAGTTAAAAGCAGTCTCTGTTGCAAGACATTTAGTGAAACCATGACCTGGGGCCAGGATTAAACAGTCATTTTACAGATTTGTGTCTGTGTTGGCATGTTTGATGTATTGCTGATCCAATTAAGTTTTCACACAGTGGTTGCATTGTTATGCAGGACTTCTTTGTTTATTAACCTTTCTTAGTGAGAGATTCCTTCCATAACCCTCACCAGATTGGCCATATGTTTATCTTGCACAATAGAGAGGAAAAAAGTGTCAGAAGGAGGTGAAGGATCTGTGGTTCTGCTGGAGGAGGTAACCAGGGCTTTGCTAGGACTCAGGTTATGGGACTCGTTGGTTTGCAGGCTCACAACTGCTCTTACAAAATGAAATAGCCTGGATGGTAATATGAATACCTTTTATCCATCTGGCCTTCCATTGAAGCTTTCCATGTTAGGTGGTTTGCAGCCTTGAATCTGGTTTGGTGGAAACAGTTTTGGTATTTCAACTCAGTTATTTTTGTTCTTTATCACCATGGACTATTAAGTCACTCAAGACCTGTGATGTTGACTGGCCTGTGCTGGAGAAACGCTGTTGTGGGAGGGCACCTTTTCTGCCAGGGACACACTGGTGCTTGTGCTGGCACCACACCATGTTTGAAGCAACAGGGGCTTGTGTTCCCCTGGGCAAAACCCGAGGGGCTGTGACCCAAGGGCTGAGGAGGATGGTGAGGCTCTCATCCCACCAGTTGTGTGCTAGCCCAGAGGTAGGGAATTGGTTTTGACTTGCTGGTCTCTGCTGTGTGTCATTCATCAGGTACGTGTGCTCAATAGCACATCTGGTTCCCTTCTCACTGGAGCCTCGACCTCACACCTTGGGCTGGAGGTGCCCAGACCCCTGGGACTCAAGCTGCAGGGCCAGCAGAGGTTCCCTGGAGGGGAAAACCTCCCAGATGTCCCTGCCTTTTCCAGTCCCACAGGGAGGACATTTCCTCACAGTGCCCATGTGCACAGATCAGCTGCTCCTCGACATCCCTTGCTGTATTCCCAGGACTTTGGCTGTGAGAGTTTGCAGCATCCCTGTGTTTGTGTGTCCTTTTAGTATCCAGCAGAACCTTTACAATGGTCCCTCCAAGTGCAGGGTTCAAATGCTCCAATTTTTTGTTCCCTGCCACTATTTTTACCATGAAAATTCTGGCAGAGTAAAAAGTCAACCTGTTGCAAAGCACTAGTGAAGCAAAGCCTCCTCAGGTGCCACACACAGCAGCAGGAAGAGACTCTGCACCAAGCCAGGCCTCTGTGACAGGTCCAAAGCACATGCTTCACTCCCTCCCTAATCAGTGAAATATTAGGTTACTTAACCCAGGAGGATTTATTCCTGGGGTTAAATGCATGTTTACAGGATTTGTTGGATCAGGGCCTGTACAAGCAGGAGCAGTAACAATGAAAGCTGTCCATGTTGATTGCTTTCCATAACTTTAAACAAAACCCAGACTTTTTTCCTCTCTGTTTTGCCTTGTAGGCCAAGTTTTCTGGCCCTTTTTCTTTGTTCTGTTGCATCTACCCTGGAGCAACTTGCACCAGCCCAGACTCTCTGCAGCTGATTTCCCTGTTAGATATTTACGACCCTGCAACAACCCCTGTAGGAATTGTTTGTTTCAGTAGCACCCTGACTCTTAACAAACTGTGAAGAGGGGGTGAAGGATATTGGACTTACCAGATGCTCTCTCTGACAAGGAACAAAAATAAATAGTTTCTTTACAGAATTGCAGAATCTTAGGGGTTGGAAGGGACCTCAATCCAGTGCAATCCCCCTGCCAGGCAGGGTCACCTAGAGTACATCACACAGGAATGCATCCAGGTGGGTTTTGAATGTCTCCAGAGAAGGAGACTCCACATTTTCCTGGGCAGGCTGTTCCAGTGCTCTGTCACCCTCACAGTAAAGAAGTTTTTCCTCACATATATGTGGAACTTCCTATATTCCAGTTTGCATCCATTGTGCCTTGTCCTACCACTGCACATCACTGAGAAGAACCTGGCTCTGTCCTCCTGACACTCACTCTTTACGTATTTATAAACATTGTTGAGGTCGCCCTGCAGTCTCCTCTTCTCTAAGCTAAAGAGACCCAGCTCCCTCAGCCTTTCCTCATAAGGGAGATGTTCCACTCCCTTCATCATCTCTGTGGCTCTGTGCTGGACTCTTTCAAGCAGTTCCCTGTCCTTCTTGAACTGAGGGGCCCAGAACTGAACACAATATTCCAGATGCAGCCTCACCAAGGCAGAATAGAGGGGGAGGAGAACCTCTCTCCATCTACTAGTCACACCCTTTCTAATGCACCCCAGGATGCCATTGGCCTTCTTGGCCACAAGGGCACATTGCTGGCTCATGGTCATCCCCCTGTCCACCAGGAGCCCCAGGTCCCTTTCCCCTACACTGCTGTCCAACAGGTCTGTCCCCAGCATATACTGGTACATGGGGTTCTTCCCCAGATGCAAAACTCTACACTTGCCCTTAGGCTTTACTCTAGTGTCCTGCTTTCTTTTGGAAATGACAACTGTAGTGTCTGTAGGATCCTTTGAGAGCAGACTGAGCTAGATGGGAGATGTAAAATGTTGGAAAAAAACTGGAAAAGAAATAGGTTGGCTCCCAAACTCAACACATAGTTCTGTTACAGCATTTAAAGATAATTTTCTTTCCTCTAGTTACCCTAAAAATGCAGATGATGAGTTTCAACATACCAGCTCCATTGTTCATCGATTTGCAAAGCTGGGGAAGGGGGAAAATGCTCCAGACACCTTGGGCACTCTTGGCAATCCAACAGTCTTCACAGCAGATGTGTAGCAGCGTCCTGGTTCCTTCCCTTTGGCTGTTCATCGTGTTACAGCTTCTCTGTAGCATCCTGATCCTACAGGTCACGCAGTGACATGGGCAGCTATCAGGGCACAGTGAACCCCCTGACGTCTTGGAGGGGCTTTGTGCCTCTTAAGGACCTACAGTTCTTCCAGCACTGCTCTATTTTTTATTTTTTTTTAATGTCTTGGGTATTTTTAGATCTTGAGCGACAAATATAGTTAATGCATTCAGCACTGACGTCAAACCCAGAGCCAGTGGGTAGCTGGAATAGCTAACATTTTATTTAATCATCTTGGTAAGCAGTTTTTTTTTTTTTCCCCTTCCTTTCTTTTTCAGTTACAGAAAGAGGATCTAGAAAGGCAGTTTAAGCTGGGCCAGACAGGAAGTATAGGGGAAGGTTTGTTTGTTTTGGTCTCCAAGAGGAACCTCGTTCTCTACATTGTTGCTCTTCAGGCAATAGTTTGTTGGTAAGTGAGACTGTGATGGTTTCCTTTGGATCTGGCATCATGCAAATGTTCCTTTTGATAACTGGTCAGTTATGTTGGTCACAGAATCTCACAGAATGGTAGGAGGTTGAAGGGACCTCTGGAAATCATTTAGTCCAACCCCCCTGCTAGAGCAGGATCCCCTAGAGCAGACCACACAGGAACACATCCAGGTGGGTTTGGAATGTCTCCAGGGATGGAGATTCCATGAACTCCCTGGGCAGCCTGGCCCAGGGCTCTGTTACCCTCAGAGTAAAGAAATATTTTCTTATATTTAGGTTAAATCTCCTGTGTACCAGTTTGTGCCCATTACTGCTTGACCTGTCACTGGACACCACTGAGAAGAGTCTGGCCCACCCTCCTGACACCCCCTGTAGATATCAATAAGCACTGATGAGATCCCCTCTCAGCCTCCTCCTCTCCAAGCTGAACAGCCCCAGCTCTCCCAGCCTTTCCTCACAGGCAGATGCTCCAGTCCCTTCATCATCTCAGTGTCCAGTGCTGGACACTCTCCAGTAGTTCCTTGTCCTTCTTGAACTGGGGAGCCCAGACCTGCCCACAGTGCTCCAGGTGAGGCCTCAACAGGGCAGAGCAGAGGGGGAGGAGGAGAACCTCCCTTGACCTGCTGGCCACACTCTTCTTAAAGTACCCCAGGATGGCATTGGCTCTCTTGGCTGCAAGGGTCCCTTTTTGGGCCCCTCCATGGAGGATGTGAATTACAACGCTCTTGTTCTGCTCTGAGGGTCTCTAGTTCAGCCCCAGGTATGTTGCTCGCTGGTGTTCCAGCCACAAATCCCTGCCTGGTGCAGCCAGTGCTGGACAAAGCCAAAAGCTTTCCATAAGGATGATGGAGCTGCGACCTTTCCCATGCCATGAGGCACACGGAGACCTAGTGTGGGAATTAATCCAAGGTATAACTGTACAGAAAAAAAACATCTTCCACAAGATTTGGGTGGCTTCTCCCCACTGCCCCGGGGCAATAACCACAGCCCCCACCTCTTCTGTCTTTCTGAAGACCAACCCATGGAGGTCTGCAAGGGAAAGGATTGGAAAGGGCGTCCCTGTGCAGGGAGAGGATGCCAGGTCCTGGCACTTGCCAGAGGTGGTAAAAGCAAAGAGAAGGAGTTTCAGGGAAGACAAGTCCTGGTTGCTGCCAGCCCTGGGACACAGGCAGTTCTGACCACTGGGAGGGCTGGGCTCTTTCTCCACGTTTCCGTGCCTCCAGCTGACAAAAAGCACAAAGAGGGGAATGTTGTGGGTGCTGTCTCAGTGGGGGAGAATGAATTTAGTGGTGCTCAGAGGCTGGGAATTATTATTTTCACAGCTAGTAGTGTGGTATTTGAGTCCAGTGCACCACGACACAGAGCTGAGATGAGAGAAAATCAAAACTCTTAGTGCTGGGTCTTGGCTGCTAGACAGCTCCAGCTCTGCTCTGTTTTTCATGTGTAAAGTTTTGATTCTCTTGAGATCTGACCTCGGATCTCGGCTCCTTGGGCTGACACTGAGGACATCTCTGTTCCTGTGTGAACCAGCCAGGCTTCATGGTCAACCTCTGCCTCCTTCTGAAGTGTAAGTTCTTCCAAAAAGATGTGGAAAAAATATTTTGGGGCATTATTATTTTATTTGTGTGTAAAGGTTCTTGCTGAAGTACTGTTCTAGATAACAGAGGTTGAGTGATAGGATAAAGATCTCCAGTCATACAGCTCCAGTGAGAGCATGAGCACAGGCCTGCTTAGTGCTGGGAAATTTTGTGTACATCTCTTTGTAATAAGCTTTGTCATCTTCAACTCTCTCTTGGAAGGGTGTGTTTGGAGGAGCGTCATGTCCAGTTTGACTCTTCTGTGGGCTTGGGTGGGAGCAGCAGCAACCTGGGCTTTGGCACTTGGCACTGCTGTTGCTGGGGTAAAGTGCTTGCCTTCTCTTTTCAAACACATCCACTGAGCAAAGGGACCATGAGCTGCCTTCATAGAGGGTTGGAGGGCTGAGGAGCTGTGACTGCAAGGTGTGTTGTGCTCAGAAAGGACTAAATCACAAGCTACTCACAGTAAGCTCAATCAGAGTATGAGTATCTTAATAGTGGAAGTTAAAACTTGAAGTTAACGCAGGAGAGACGTGTTTCTACAGGTAGCTTTAGAGCTCTTTAATTGTTTCCCCTTAGAGCAACCTGGGGACTTGCTAAAGCTCTGGGTGTGCTGAGCACATAAGCCCATAAGTAAGGTTCTTGTAAGTCATGTAATACCAGGAGATAACTGTGTTTGCATGATATCCATGGGGGCTTCCAGTGCCAGCTTTTACTGTCCAGCCAGATGGTGAGCAAAACCCTCTGGTGGCTCCAGGCACTGGTTTGAGCTTGGTCCTCTGTGGTCTCCTGGTCAACCTTTGCCTCTGGTTGTGCCACAGTTGGTTGCTGTGAGCCAGCTTGTCATTCTGCTTGGTAGCCTAAGGTTGTTTTTCCTTGTGTGCCAGAGCAGCAGAGCTCTTCTGTACTTCTGGGGCACCTGCAGGCTAAATGAGAGGCTGGTGAGCATCTATGTGTCCTCCTGGGAGATGGACCATGTTTCCTTGTCCCTTTGCATTGCTGCTGCAGGGCAAAGCTGAGCCTTGCTGCACAAAGCCGAGTCCACAAGGCTGTCATATTAGTTAAGGATATTGGTAAAAGTGGCTCCAGGGCCCCTTGCAAGCAGATTCTTCCTGTGCCCAAGACTGTTGTGCCTTCTGTGAGCCATCCAGTGGGCCCTGCCCCTCCCTCTCCCATTATTCCAGCTCTTCCTCTAGGCTCGTTCTCCAGGTAACAATGTTCTTTCTCTGCAACAGTAAACCCAAACATTGTTCTTAACAGACAGGTCTCCTTGTGCTATTATGTATTTTTTTTTTTGGCTTTGTAAAATGAACATTGCTGCAATCTGCATTAGAGAATATAGCAGGGTTTTGGGTGGACTTCTGAGAATTAAAGGATTAGGGTCTGATCACTGTAATATAGGGTACGTTGATCCAGAAATAAACCAGTCTTGTGATTTATGTGCAGCTCAGACTAGATTTGGACCCTGACTGGCATCGATTCAGCCACAGGGCAATGACTTTCTACCCTAAATTGATTCCTATGAAGGGTCCTGCTGGTGTTCCTCTTGTCTCTTTGCACATCAGGTAGGTGATCTCAGCTAGAGCTTGCCAAATATTTAAATTTTGCCCTACTCTAGCTGTTGCAAAGCTCAGCACGTTCCACGCTGAAGCGAAGGTCAGCATCTGGCTGCACCAACTTTCTTCAGCTCAACTTAGATCTCAAATGCCTGAGGAAGGTTTTGGGGATGCTCACGTTTTATCTTACAGAGCTCCTAGTGCTTCAAAATCCCTCCAGGATTGGGATGCACTGTGGTATAAATGCAGTTATTTGCCTGGTCTCTTGGGAAAAGGAGTTGGGCTTGTTTGAGAGTGTTTCTGCTCTGCTGTGGGGCTGCATGGCTGCAGCAGAACAACCAGACAATTCAGTGAGCTCAGACCTAAGCGCCAGGGCTCTACATGGTGATGAGGTTGCACACACACCACCAAGTCAATACCTCCAGTTCCTCTGCAGACACCCCCTGCCATGGTATTTATAGCATACCTGCTAGTGGGTGGTGTGATTCTTGTAATTTTTATTTTTTATTCCTTTTTGGAGGTTTTCATTCATGAAGGATGAGGCTGCACCGCCCACGCGGGAGCGATGCTGTCATCCTGCTGCAAGCGTCGAGGCTCCTGCTCTTGCACAGAGGTGCCCACCCTCTGCTGGGAGCTGGGAAGGGCCTTCTGCTGGGTGTGGACACAGTCCCCCAAGCCCACATTGCTGGGGTGCCTCTCAGGTCGGTGATTCCTGGATGGGCTGAGGGCAGAGTTGCTTTTGGCTTTGTCAGAGGGACCCGGCTGCTTCTCCTCTCTGCCTGGTGATCTCTCTCTCTCTGAAGCTGCTCTTCTCCCCTGGGCTGTCAGATGACTCCTCCCTGGGCAGACTGGGATTCTGGTGCCCCAAGTTGAGTTTCCAAAGGCATTTAGTTCCCTTTCTCTTCTGGAAATCAGGGCTGCTTTACCAGCTCCTGAGTTGTACACCCAGAATCCCTTCTTGCTTAAATTTTTTTACATTATTCCAGCAGCTTCTCCAGAATCTCCAGCACCCACCCCTGCTCACCTGCTATATCCCTCACAGGCATGTTCATTGCCCCCTTTTCCTTGACAGTTTATCTTCTGTTCCTAATGGACCCTGATGACCTCCTTGGTGCCCTAGGCCTATCTTGCTTTCTCTTCCATGCTCTGGCCTTCCTACAGGGGAAAAAAATCAACCCTTCTCTTTGCTTAAAAAAATAGTAATGTAAGCCTCAGCTGTTTGGTTTGCTTGAGAGCCTTCCAACACCTTCCTGAACTGGCTGTGGGAAGGGAGCTGGGGTAGCTGCAGTACCTGAAAGGGCTCCTGGAAATCTGGGGAGGGACTTTTGACAAGGGTATGGAGGGATAGGACAAGGGGAAATGGCTTTAAGCTAGAAGAGGGGAAATTTAGGATAGACATTATGAAGAAACTTTTCACTATGAGGGTGGTGAGACACTAGAACAGGTTGCCCAGGGAGATTGTGGCTGCCCCATCCCTGGAAGTGTCCAAGGGCAGGTTGGATGGGGCTTGGAGCAGCCTGGTCTAGTGGGAGGTGTCCCTGCCCATGGCAGGGGAGTTGGGACTAGATGGTCTTTAAGGTCCCTTCCAACCTTAACCATGCCATGGTTCTGATAGCTGCAGCTGTGGGGCTCTTAACTGTGCAGCTGCAGGGGTCTCATGGGCCTGGAAAAGGGATGCAACAGAAACTGCATGGCCCAAAAGGGACACAAAGCTGTGGCTTTCTCAGTGCAAGGTGTCAGACTTGGAGCCTAGTGTCCGAGCACGGGGCAGGTGCCCGAGTGCCTCCCTGCCAGCAGACCTCAGAGGACCTGGTCCTACCAGTGCATGGCATCCACCCAGGTTCTCCTCACAGGGCTGAGACACATGGACACCTGCCCACCAGGACCTGGACCAAACCCACTTGCTTTACGCAAGCCACCAACCAGCCGTCAGATGGTGGTTCTGCATCCCTGCTGCTCTGGGTTGGACTTGGACCAGCAGCTTGTGGACTGGGCAAATGCCTGCCAGGCTGCAGTAGCCCCTGAGCTCCCAGGGACGTGCAGGTAGATGCGTGCTGGATGGCTGCACCAGGACCTACACAACATGAAAGCATCAAGGGTGATATTTTTGGCCTTGACCTTCCTTAGGGATAGGGAATGCCAATGCAGTAAAACTCACTTCAATGCCAAAGGTGAGGCTACATATCCTTGGAGGACTGAGTTATTTTATAGGGTTTTTAGGCAGCTCCTGAGTGCACCAGAGGCCTCCAAGTGCAGTTTGGAGGAATAGATGAATTTTTTTGGAAGAATGTGACACCACTGAACAGACAGCTTTAAAGGAGTAAACTTCTAGACCCATATACCAATGACTAAACCCAGGGATCAGTCCCTTTACTTTTGCTTTTATTTTTTTTCACACTTTTCCACCTCCCCCCCACCCTGAAATCTAATAGCAGAAAACATTTTGAAGAAATTAAGTTAATTTAAACAGTGACTTGGAGAGAGAGCTCTTCCTACAGCTCCCCAGTCTATCTCCATCTCTGCCAGGGGCAAGCTTAATGAAAATTATAGTGAGCCAAAGTGAACAAGGTGGGTGTCCTGCTTGAGTTGGCATCTGGGGCTGCTGCCCAAGCTGGGGTGCAGGTGGGGCCTGGTTTTGGGCACTGTCATGAGTTGCAGTATGGGATGGACATTGCTTGGACCTGGTGACAATCTGAGGTGCCCTCCTAGGGACCCGCCATGGTCCTGCTTCATTTCAGGAGGAGCACTTTCTCTTGTGTGGGTGAAATTCTTTACCTGCAGCCTCTGAGCACAAGGAATGGGAGTGGGAAATAGGTGTCAGGGTCTGAGGTTGAGCTGCAGTAGGAGGGGTGAAGTGAAACTGGGAATGAGCCATTACAAAGCCAAGGTCTGCTAGGAGAGATGTGGGGCAAAGGAGGTCAGTAATTGAGGACTAATTCTCCCAAACTCTAAGGAGAGCTCAGGCCATAACAAATGGTTTTAGATGGACTCATGGCACTTACCCAGGTCAAGGCAGCTGCTTTCAACTGCTTTTAGCTCCTGGCTCCCCAGACAGGAGGTGCAGGCTTCTGAATTTCTGATACATATATATTGGAAATTCTGTGATAAATTCTGGTTTTACAGCTCTTGTAGCCCCCTTTAGAAACACAGCAGAGAACTTCCTGGGAGGCTGATGGCAGGTGAGGGAACGGTGTGTGGGAAGGCTGAGATGCTGCTGGCTGTGTTGCCTGGTGCTGGAAACCCAAAGACCTTCAGACTTCAGTGGTGTCCCCACCCTTCCTGTCCTTGGGACATCTGGAGAGAAAGGTCTATGTGTCACGAAAGCAGATGGAGAAGGATTTGGCTGCTCCAGTGCTCCGCTGAGCCAGATGAGTGAGTCTGGTGATACATGGACAACGTGGGCTTTTTTCTTCTTTGTCCACATGTTTCTGCATCTCATCAACCAAACTAGAAGCCATGCCAGCAGCTTTCTACCAGAGAATGTGGGTGTTCTGTCTGATGAGTGGCATCTTTCTGGGTCCCACTGACTGCAGCCAAAGAGGATTTGTTCTCTTAAAATATTTCCAGGTTATGTCCAGCCGCCTGAGCATATAGTTTCATAGGATCATGGCATGGTTTGGATTGGAAGTGACCTTGAAGATCATCTAGATCCAACCCCGCTGCATGGGCCACCAGACCAGGTTGCTCCAAGCCCCATCCAGCCTGGTCTTGAACACTTCCAGCAATGGGGCAGCCACAGCTTCTCTGGGCAACCTGTTCCAGTGTCTCACCACCCTCACAGGGAAGGATTTCCTCCTAACATCTAACCTCGATCTCCCCTCTTCCAGTTTTAATCCATTGCCCTGTGTTCTCTTGCTACAAGCACTTGCAAAATGTTGTCAAAAGTTTGTGTCTCTTCCTGTGACTTGAAGGGTCATTCACTGTAGTTGAAAGGAAAGGACAATGTAACAGCATCAGATGAGCAGCGCTTTGTACGGGGCAGTGAGGGGCTGAGCCAACCGTGGTTGTGTTTGATTCAGCACTCACCACCACGGGATCCTGGCTGGTTTTGAAGCCTGGCAGGTATCTGCTTTGCCATATTGTGCTGCAGCAAGTGACAGCTCGGAGTCAGACGTGGCCTGGTGTCCAGCCCTGCCCGAGTGGGCGGCTGGAAGGCTCAGCCGGTCACTCGCTCTGGTTACAAGGGATGTAAAACCAAACTGTGCCTACCCTCTTCCCCTCCTTCAGGGGGGGTGAACACCACTACAGTGTTTTTTTCTGGTGCAGAGGTTCAGGGGAGGAGGTGGGTAGGCTTTGGAGGGCTCCTGGGGGAAGGAGAACCTGGAGCTGGCACCACGGGCAGGGAGGGGAAGCTGCTGCCAGCTGTACTTGGAGGGCTGAAACCTTTTAGATCAAGTGACCCCAAATCTCTTCAGTGTGGGCATTGACACTCAGCTTCTGCCCACTCATGGCTGCAGCAATGCCAGCTTCTGGACCTGTGGCTGCTCAAACTTCTGCATGTTTCCCTTCCCCTTGTTCTCTTTGGACTTGCCTGGCTGCCTGTAAGTTGGTTGGTTGGTTTTCTTTTTTTTTAAATAAACGTCTCTTCCCTCTTAGCGCTCTTGGCTGCAGAGTTTCAAAGCTGGGCTGTACTGGCTCAAAATCCAGAAGAACCTTTTGGAGTTCTTTTGGAAAACTCTGGCTTCCTCAGCTTGTTTCCAGCCTGGTTAATGGGGCTGAGCACCGGGATGTGAGCACAGGGCAATGGCAGCAGGGTCATGGGCACACACCCCAGCTGCTGAATTTCCCCTCTAGTGAGACACCCTAGATGGGAACTGTGACTTTCTGCCTGGAAGTGGCAGGCTGGGCTCCTGTATCCATACCATTCCAATCTGCTACTGCAAATCCCCTGCTATAAAAGCATGATTAGCAGAGAGACAATAAACAGAGCAGCCATCATCGATGCCACATAATGCATTGTGTCCTCACCATAGACATTTTTCCATTTCCTTTTGTCATTTCTAGTAATTGAGCTCAATGAGCCTGCTTGGAGCGGATTTCTCGATACAGTTTTCTTTACATCTATTTCTGATTTTTGGCCTCACTCCAGCTGCTTGCTTGATGGTGCATTTTATTCCAGCTTCTTAATTTGCTGTTAGAGTTGTCAACACCATAGGGCCCCCTTGCTGCTTTGCTTAAGGAGAGTGGATATATTTCTTAGATTAGTTAACCACTTGGTTGCTGCTAATAGAATAAACCTCGCAGATGGAATTAGAAGCCAGGGGCAGGGGGGTTTCAGCTGGCAAAGGGGGGCTGGCAGGCTGAGCTGCTGAACGTGTCAGGTGGAGAACCAGCCATGAATGTGGAGATGAGTTTACTGGACTCATCCTCACATGCCTTTGATTCTAGTAATGTCTTTGTACAACTGCCCAAGTGACAGTCTCAAAGGACCAGCTGCAGATGTGGCCATTGTCTCTTTCCCCATCCACGTGCAGGTAGTTACATTTGCAAGGAGTATGATGGGCTCACAAGCAACTGCTTTAAGTACAGATCCCTCTAGTCACTGATCTGAGGAGATCAAAATCTCACTCTGTGCAAGTCTGTGCAGTTTTGTTGAGTGCTGCAGAACAACACTGACCTGCAGCTACCTCAGAGCTGGCTCACTGCCTTTGCAGTTGTCTTTCATGCTGGGTTTTGTTGATGCAACAGAAAGCATTTCCATCTTCTCTTTATCCAAGTAACAGATATGATCAAGTCAGGGTTGTGATGAGGCAAAATGAAAATATGAGGCATAAAACAGAGCCACAAATGCTTTCCTTTATGATTTCCATCTTCCCCTTGGTGACTCAGGGCTTTCTGGCTTTATAGGACAACTTTCCCCAGCATGTTTTCCTTACATTACCCATCTACATTTTACAGAGTTTGGTTATACAGGCAAAAAGCAGCCGTTTTGCAGATGTCCTGATATGTTTTCACTTTTCCAGAAGATCTTTTTGACAGAGCATGTTCTCCTGGGCACTGCTGTGCTATTTCTAGTTGAAATGTCCCAGCTGGTCTATGTTTACTGCTGCCTGGGTGTAAAAAATTGGTCTGAGAATGTGTGATCCCCTACGGGGATGGTGTTTTTTTAAGCTTTCACGTAGGTCCTTGGGGTTGATGGCTCGTGACACTGGGACCAGACTGTTTCCTGGTGGCTGTATAAGACGTCTTGTTCCATTGCTCACTGGAGAATCATCATTGAGAAAATCAAGCACATGTTTGTAGCCTGTTACTCAAATGCTGATCTGCTGCTTTGGCTGAATCACCAACCCTATGCACATTATCACAATTTATTGTTTACCTTGCTTCCGAATTAATCAGCAAGTTGCTTTATAGAGGAGAAGGGAAGAGGCAGTTGTTTAACCTTGCTTATGGCAAAATCTCTTTGGATTCCTCATCACTGCAGGATCACTTCTGCATCTCGGGCAAAATAACTTCCATTTCCTATGTGGGGCTCACTGTCTAGGGCACAGTTGTGACTATTGCTGCACTGGAGAACGTCTAATGATCCTTACTTTTTGTGTTGTGTAATGAGTAGGAATTAGGAAAAAGAAGCTTGGTTTCATTGTGTTATGTACCAAAGAATGGGACAGAATAACAATCTCTGTCATCGTTGGACAGAAGAGATGACCACGGGAGACATGGTTATGCTGTGGGTAGGGTTCAGCAGGACAATGTCAATCTCATGATAGAAGTTGATAGAAATTAGGCACACTCAGCCCAGGCCATCAACAGCACAGTTCCTTTTGGAGCAAGGAAACAAACTGCAATTACTTTCTGTTCATCAGCTAAAAGAGGCCTTTGTGGTTGTTGTTTTTTTTCTCCCTTGAACACAGACATCTGCAGAAGATATACATCAGCCCACTTGTAGCTTGAAGAGGATTTTTGAGGTTGATGGTGGTGCAAAAAACCCAATGATGGTTAATAGTTTCTGGCTTTAGTTCTTCTGGATACTTGTGTTGGCAAAGGCTCTCCACCCTTGCAGGTAACTGGGTGGTGATTTGCATGGAAAGGAAGAATGAAGATGAAGTTGGGATGCAAAGCAGAAAAACAAATTGCTATTAGTTGGAGAAAAGGCTGGTTTCATCCCAGCTGACTTTAAGTACTTGAATGATGTACCTGGTTTAGAAGAACAGGCATCAGAGAAAAATGTCTGAGAAATAGGCATCAGAGAAAAGGCAGTTCCACCCAGGGGAAGTCCCTCAGAAGCACCTCTTGTGCATTGGGGAGGGAGAAATTGGAGGGTGGGTGGGTGGGCAGGCAGGCAGCTGCTGGGCTATGGGGTGACTCTGCCCTGATTTGTCTTTGTGCAAACTCTCCGTGGCTCTGTTGTGCTTTGCTTTCCCCCGGCCCTTCCAGCGGGGTAACAAAGCTGGATGCGGCGGTGGAGGGAGAGAGACGGGTATGAAATGGAAATCACAAAGTCAATTAATCAATTATGGTAATAGCCTTGCCTTGGTCAGCTAGATTGTGCCTTTGTGATCCAGCTAGTGAGTCCCTGACCATAGGCAGGGAGTTGCAGATTTGTAGGGTTTGGGTTTCAATTGCCATTCCTGGGTGGCAGCCCGCCACGCCGCACGTGAGACGAGTGCCTATTTACATTTTTTTTTATGCAGAGCACATAAACCGGTTTTTTACAGCCTGAGGTAAAACTTTAATAGTTGTTTGATGGTAAATTTCCATGTCAGCTGCTCTGGAATTTGGTTTCAGGGCTGAGCCAGGAGAAGCATATTGCAGCGAGGGGATTCCTGGTTATGTGAGAGCCACAAATGTGACCTGGGAAGGCAGAGATCCAAGAGGCGAATGCGAAGTTTGAATGATAACAGTTGCCTCATTCCAAGATGCAAATGAAACACCAAATGTTCAAGTTCATGCTGGGGTGGCAGCTTTTTTTTTTTTTCTTTCCCCTCTTGAAGGATCTGACCACCCCCAGACTGGGTCTGATGCAGTTCCTTTCTTGAACATATTGAAGGCAGAACTCATCATCTTGGTAACTTTTTCCATATGGCTGTTATTTCTCCTGGAAATAGTTCTGTGTTTGGCTTCCTGTTTCCTGGTCCTCCTTTCCTATATCTGTTTTATTATTTTTTTATGTATATTTTTTTTTTGCCTGCTTGAGTGCAATTTGTGGGTCCTTTGCAAGTTGTAGCTGGGAAATGAGCCTATGTTGGAACTGGGATGGAGGATTAAGCAGGGTAGGCCCAGCCCTGCTGCCACAGCACGCTTGGCTCCAGCCCACTTGCTCACTCAAATGTACCTGCTCATCCCCACGGACTCTCTCAGCCCAGCCTCATGTGCACACAATCCCATCTTTTGCCAAGTCCTCAGCCCCACCTCAGTGTCAAAAAGCAGGATAATTAAATCCTCATCACTTCTGTGCCTCTCCACAGGCTTTATATCAGTGCACCTTTGCATGGATGCATGTTGTCACTGGTCTGCTAATAAAGAAAAGGGAGAGGTCAGTGGGACTTGGAGCTTCTCCAAAGCTAATCACATCAGCAGCAGGTTTGTGCTCCTTCACTGGAGCAGTGCTGTTGGCTTTGGTTGCTGGGCCTGGGCGGGGAGGTTTGATTCAGAGTCCTGATTCTTTGCAGTGGATCCCAATTGTGATCCTAGAATCATGGAATCCCAGACTGGTTTGGGTTGGAAGGGACCTTAAAGATCATCTAGATCCAACCCCCCTACATGGGCAGGGACACCTCCCACTAGACCAGGTTTCTCCAAGCCCCATCCAACCTGTTCTTGAACACTTCCAGGGATGGGGCAGCCACAGCTTCCTGAGCAACCTGTCCCAGTGATCTTACAGGTGTAAGCCAAGCAGCGAGGGGAGGAGAGGATTTGTTGACAGCGGTGCTTCCACAGCCATCTCCTTTCCTTCTTCTTCTTGGTAACCTACACCTGATGCTGGAGTAGGCTGATCTTTGCTTTGTTCAGTGCTGAGATGTTGTGTTGCTGATGTAAACCCTGGGTGAGTGCCAAGGACTGCCTTTCCCTGAGAACTGCTCAGGGCCAAAAGCTTTGGGCTCTGTTCAGCCTGCAGGATTGCAAAATTACATTCAGCAGCATAAATTGGTTGCCCGTGAAAGTTAGGAGCTGATGCTAACTCTGGAGAGAAAGGAACAGAATCTAGGCTGCCCTCCCACGTTCTGCTCTGCCCGACACCTGTATCTCAAACTACATTCATCTCCAAGGGAAGAGGATGAGCACTTGCTAAGCAGGCTGAGAATATCCATGGGAAAGCTCTGACGCTCGTTTGATTTGCGTTGTTGTGCTCGTAAGCATCCACTTCTCCAGCAGTGCCAGGCAGTGGTAGCACCCTGTTGGTGCCAAATATTGACTTCATTGGGATGTCTGGCATATCACAGGTCATGCTCTGAATGGCCAGATGGCAGCAAATTGCCCATTAGGTGAATAATTGGGTTTTCTGGAAGGGAACAGGACCTGTGGCTGACCTGTGTTCCCAAGAGACACTGCTTGGTAACCTTAGATGTTGGTCCTGGATCTGATGGCCTCTGGGGAGCAGAGCTCTGTGCGTATGCCACCTGTTGCAGAAAAGGCACTGGAGTGTGTTTCTTTCTCTACATTAGATGTAGAGATGGGGCATGGAGACCAAGGAAAGCTCCTCTTTTGGAGTTTAAGCTTTTCTGAGCTCCTGGCTGGAGAAGCCCTGGTGTTGGTATGGGTAGGAGGAGCACAGGAGGATGCTGTGGAGGATGCTGAGCTCATGAGCACCATCTAGCAAATGATAGTGAGTAAAGTCCCTGAGAGCAGGCTAGAAGTGATTTAAGGTAGCTTAAAGCCCCTGGAATGAGGAGGGAAGAAATACAGACTGGGTTGGCTTGGCCAGAAGCCGGTTTGTATGGTAGATCCCAGACAGGGGAAAGAAATAGCCTAATTATTGGCACAGGCTTCCTGGCAAATGCTCTTCTCCAAACCCCCAGGTGTGTGCTGCCAGCAGACACGCCAGGACAGAGCTGCTGTGCAGAAACCACTTGACTGGCATGGAAAAACTGAGTTGGGTGGGTTTCTGAAGGATCCTTTCCTTTAACATCTAAGTGGAATCAATTGTATTTAGAGCTTTGGGGGAACTGTCATGTCCTCACCCAAAGCAGTTGACCTTGAAGAGAATGAAAAAGAAATGGACTATTTTGCTTTTTTTGCTTACTTTCTTGGCAGTCTGTTCCTCCTGTAACCCTGAGATAACCAGACTCTCACCATAGCTTCTGCCAGCCAGAGCAGCCTATGTTTGTGTGTGGATGTTGCTGCCTTCCCAGCTGAGGTGTGAGACACTTGAGCAAGCTTAAGGAGAAGGGCTGTAAGGAATGGATGGAAGAAGCCTTTCCTGGGCTCTGCCAGTTGACCTGTACTCAGCTCTCCCCATGGAAGTGGCAGTTACCTTGTCTTCTACCCAAGGTGTGTTCAATCCACGGGAGGATAAGGCTGGTGCAGTGGCAATCAGAATATTTCTTGTTGGAGCAAGTCAGGGCACTGCTGAGAAGGCAGCAGCACTGCCAGTGTCTTCTAGACAATGTACTTGGTGTTATCCTTGATATTCAGCATTCTTCCATTAATTTTTCACATTAAAAGCTATTGTCCTTGTGTGGGAAGGAGGAGGGAGGACAGACACTGACACTCTGCTGCACTGCATCTTCCAACAGAGAGTCATTTCTTCCTAGCCATGGAGAAGGACAGCTTCATGTCCTCCAAATTAGCTCTCCTTAGGACACTGTAGCTACATGGCAAATATATTCAAGTGTTAATTGAACAATGCTACTTGCTTTTAACTTCCCTTACTGGAATAGCTGAAGGTATTAACTCAGCCTTGCAAGAATCTCTAGAAGTTGGAAAACTGTTGTTACTAATCCCTCTTTGGACCCTTGGGGAAACTGAGGCACGTGTTGGCTAAATGCCTCCAAGAGCCTGTGCATGGAGCCCCTGGCTCTACACCACTGAGCTGCTATTGGGTTTCCTTCCTCCCCTTCCTCCCCTTCCTCCCCTTCCTCCCCTTCCTCCCCTTCCTCCCCTTCCTCCCCTTCCTCCCCTTCCTCCCCTTCCTCCCCTTCCTCCCCTTCCTCCCCTTCCTCCCCTTCCTCCCCTTCCTCCCCTTCCTCCCCTTCCTCCCCTTCCTCCCCTTCCTCCCCTTCCTCCCCTTCCTCCCCTTCCTCCCCTTCCTCCCCTTCCTCCCCTTCCTCCCCTTCCTCCCCTTCCTCCCCTTCCTCCCCTTCCTCCCCTCCCTTCTCTCTGCCCTGAAATCAATAGTGGATGTTATGCTCTGGGGGGGTGGTAGATATTGACTGGCTGTCACTTGGTGCCACCCTCACCTGGGGACTGATGCCATATTCCTTGTGCTGCTGTGATGGAGCCCAACGTGAACAGAGACAATGAACTGTCAAATATTAAAATGTGACCTGTGACTCCTACCTTGGTGTGCACATGTGTTTGCAGACCAGGGTCCTCATTTTCTTCTCAGTCTTTGTCAGGTGCATTAGAGCTTTCCCTGACTCTGCTCACACTCCCATTAGGAACTTTTGTTTAGGGAACTGCTCAACTCTTGCACAGCTCTTGTAAGACAGACAAAAGTAATATTTCAGGAACCTGCTAAGATTCCACATTCCTTCCTGAAGCCTCAGTCTCAGCCATCTGTGCCCCTTCCCACCCCCTCACTCCTTGCTTGGCCTTTTGTTTGCATTGAATCTCCCAGCCTCGAGGCCAGAGCAAAAGCAGCAGGTATCCAGTGGGCTTCTCCAGTGGAGCCACACGTCTGTGCATGGACAATTCCCAGGAGTCTTCTACAACCCACTACCCTCACTGGCCTGCCTGTGGGTTTGCTGTGCAGATCTGCAACTTGGGGCCGAGGCAGCTTGACAAAGCCCAGCCCACTGCCTCCTTCTGAAGCAGCCCCAGATGCCAGCCTGATGCCTGTTTCACCCACTTCTTGGCCTTCAGCAAGGACCAAAAACCAGTTTCACTGTCTCTAGTAATCATTGGAAGATTAGTTTAATGAATCACTTCATAGAATCATGAAATGGTTTGGGTTGGAAGGAACCTTAAAAATCATGCAGTTCAAACCCCCTGCCATGGGCAGTGACACCTCCCACTAGATCAGGTTGCATCCAACCTGCCCTTGAACACTTCCAGGGATGGGGCATTGGCAACTTCTCTGAGCAACCTGTTCCAGTGTCTCACCACCTTCACACTAAAGAATTTCTTCCTAATGTCTCACCTAAATCTCCCCTCTTCCAGTTTAAAGCCATTCCCCCTCATCCTATCACTCCCTGTCCTTGCAAAAAGTCCCTCTCCAGCTTTCTTGTAGGTCTTCTTCAGGTACTGAAAGGTGCTCTGAGATCACCCTAGAGCCTTCTCTTCTCCAATTTGAAGAATATATGTGAAGAATAATGAGGAATAGTGTGTTAATTGCTGGCTTCATTTCAGCCTGGGTCAGTCCCTCAGTGCTTCAGGTTATTTGTGTTTGATCCAACCGTTCCCTTTGCTGCAGCATCTTCTTCTGCTGCATCAGATGGGCTGATGGCAGAGGGTCTCCCATGGAGCCCGCTGATGTTCCCTTCTTCTTGTGTCTGTAGTGAGCAGCAGCAAAGCACATTTGCCCCTTTAATTAGGCTGACTATGTGTAGGAGGCATCAGAGCTGTTTGTTCAGCTGGTGGCTCCGGAAGCTCAGCCCAAGGGGATGGTTTGACGTGGTGGGATGTGATGATGTGCCAGAGGGACCCATGGTGTGAGCTGTGTTTGGCTGCACCAGTGTGACACCCTGCAGGGACAATAGCCTGGGTGTCACCAGCAGGAACCATCTTAAAACCAGAGAATTATTTTGGTTGGAAGAGACACTTAAGATCAAGTCCAACTGTTAACCCAGCACTGCCAAAGCCACCACTAAACCATGTCCCTCAGCACCACATCTACATGACTTTGAAATCCCTCCAGGGTATTTATTCTGCCCTGGCTGAGATATCCCTGCTCTCAGCAAAGGTGACTGGTGACTGGCTGTGCTCACCTGCTGATGGGGGTTTGGCTCTGGGATTACACTGGATATTGCAGCATTTTGTGGCATCATGTGGGGAAGTGTTGCTCAGTCCCAGCAAGTGTGGCTGTCCTCCTGGCATCCCACACCACAGGACACACCATAGTGATGTTGGAGAAGTTTAGCTGGGGCCATGTCTAAAAGGTCAGTTTTAAAGTGTCTGTGCAGGTGATATCAGCCATGCTGGAGAAGGCTGCCTCCTTGCAGGTCCACCCAGTAGCTGCTTGATGCAACTGTGCATTGCTCCATTCATGCTGAAGGTCAAGGTTAATGGCAGTCTCCTGAGTGACCTGCCTTGATTGTCCCCATTGATTACGATCATCACAGGATGAACTCTTGTAGCATTTGGGTTTGGAGTATGAACCAGTTTCTCAAAGGTTAATATTAAGTAAGATGATAAAGAAGTGACAAGACACACCAGTGGTGTGATGAGAGATGTCCAGGGAATACCAGGGTCTGGTGAATTATCCCTGGAAAACATCACCCCATGTTGTGCTTGGCAAGCCCATCTCTAACCCCTGCTGGGCTGTGAGGTGCCTCTGTCTCTGCAGGATTTAACTCTGCCTGGTAGTTTTTCCTCTTGAGGTTTATATGTTTTTCTCTGGTGACTTTATTTCAGTCCCTTGAGCTGGGCAAGGTGGCAGGTGCTGTGGAAAGACACACTACCTCCCTCAGTGCTGGGCACCAGCTCATCCTCCTGGCCCTTCAGCTTGATCCTGTCCCCTGTTGCTCCCAGGGCAAGCTCCCGAGGATGGATGTAAAGAAGAGCTGGGTGTTGATAACCATATACCATGCCTTGGTTTGGAGTTTGCTTATAAAAATGGAGATTATCAGTCTTGAGGGCTTCCAATAGCATGAGGTTTATAAGATTTTGCTGTTAAATGGGCCCTTCTTCTGCCAGTTGACTGTGAATGAGGAGCTGGCTGGATTCCCAAGATTTATCCTTACAAATGTCTTTGACCCTGTCCTAAAAGACCAGGATTAAATTCCCTTTGACAGCTCCCTTTGTTGCTCTTATTGTTAATAGCTGAGCTAGGAGGTGTGCAAAGAATTCTTTAGGAGGCTGGATTTGCTTCAGAAAGATAAGGAGAAGGAAGATGAGCATGAGTTAATTTGGCTGTGTCACGGTTACTGCTTGACATCTGCTGCCTGTGGAACTTTGTCTTGTGACTGTTTTGGTCCCAAAAGCTCAGACACCACCTTGAAGGCCAAAGTCCTGCTTGCAGCCCTGCTCTGCTCACTGGGCATCAGCCAGCCAGGGAGGAGGAGGTGGCCCCATCCTGTCCCCAAGCAGCCCCTCGGTGACCAGCCAGGCAGTGCTATTTGGGCCAGAGAGCAGAAGTTGTTGCCATTCCCTTCAACACAGGAGGTTTCAAACAATCCCCTTCTCTGCCTTCTTTTCCTTGCAGTTCCACATGCTTCCCAGCTGGAGGAGCTTAGGGAAAGCTGGGGCTCCCACTTTTCTGCACTACATTGCTTTTCTGAGCCCAATTTATGCCTGTGGAGAAGAGGGATCTCTGGTGCTTCAGTCTTTCTCACCATTTTCCCCACATCACAGCACGGTGCCTGCCATGGGGGTTGGCTCTGCCACCTCATGCCAGATGGGTGCTCCTGCCCTGTGTGGGACATCTCCTGGGAGCCACCCCCACACATGGAGCTGGCCCAGGGGACCAGCCTGGTTCTAGATAACCTTGCATAATGTGCAGAGCATCTAAGTGGGCTCTGCTGAGCTAAAATGCTGCCTCTCATCTACAAATAGAGTGAGTAGGCCAGTTTGCCTTGAGACAAGAATCTTCCCTCCCCCGAGAGTATCCTCAAATTTCATGCCTGATGGAGCTGGAATTGCCAAATAAATTAATTCCTCCCTATTAATTGCCCCCTGGTCTTACCTCTCCCTTTGGTTTTTTAACCTTAACTCTAGTTGGAGTGTTCCTGTCCTAGCCAGTGCTCTCCAGGTGATGATGAGGATGTTCTGGTGAGGGATGACCTGGTGGTGGATACTGGAGGACTTTTCCATGGGTGGCTTCCTAGGATAGAGGAAAATATGTGGGTTCCTTTGAAGAGTGCTTTTGCAGAGGTTGCTGTGGGCAATTTCCTTCAGATAAAGGCAGATACAATCATAGAATCATAGAATGTTTGGGGGTGGAAGGGACTTCTGGAGATCATAGAGTCCAACCCCCCTGCCAGAGCAGGACCACTTAGAGAGGGTCACACAGAAACACATCCAGAGGAGGAGACTCCACCACCTCTCTGGGCAGCCTGTCCCTCTGCTCTGTAACCCTCACAGTAAAGAAGTTTTTCCTCATGTTGAGGTGGAACTTCCTGTGTTCTAGTTTGTGTCCATTGCCCCTTGTCCTATCACAGACCATGACTAAAAAAAAAGATTGGCCCCTTCTTCTTGACATGCACCCTTCAGATATTTGCATACAAGATCCCCTCTCAGTCTTCTCTAAACAGCCCCAGGTCTCTCAGCCTTTCCTCACTGACAGATGTTCCAGTCCCCTTAATTATCCTCGTAGCCTCTGTTGGACCCTCTCAAGTAAATCCCTGTCCCTCTTGAACTGGGGAGCCCAGAACTGGCCACAATACTCCAGATGTGGTCTCACTAGGGCAGAGTAGAGGGGGAAGAGAACCTCCCTCAACCAGCTGGACACACTCTTCTTAATGCACCGCAGGAGGGCATTGGCCTTCTTGGCCACAAGGGCACATTGCTGTCACAATGTGAAGAGCAGCTGGTTGGAAGCTGGAGGACTCAGATTCATTTGGAGAACTGCTGGAAGCATCTCCAGAATGAATTTGAGCTGCCAGGTGCTAATGCCACAGGACCAGAGTGATGCTGCAAGAGAAAGCTGTGCTCTGCTTGTCTGCCTGCCATGTCCCCACCATCATGGGGACCTCCTGATGTACGAGGTTTGGTATCTCTGGCTGCATCGAGCAGAGCTGAGTCTGGTGCCCCCCCTGTCCCAGTCTGTGCTTGACACTGCCTGTCCCTCCTGATCTCCAGCCCTGCTCAGCCACCTCCACCCCTGCTCTGACCCTGCCAGGCTGTGACCTCAGGGGTTATGTTTCATCTGAGGGTCAGATGAACATGAGCCACCAGTGTGCTCAGGTGGCCCAGAAGGCCAATGGCATCCTGGCTTGTCTCAGGAATAGTGTGGCCAGCAGGAGTAGGGATGTGATTCTCCCCCTGTACTCAGCACTGGTGAGGCCTCACCTCGAGTCCTGTGTGCAGTTCTGGGCCCCTCACTTCAAGAAGGACATTGAGGTGCTGGAGCAGGTCCAGAGGAAAGCAATAAGGCTGGTGAAGGACTAGAGGGAAAGTCTTATAGGGAGAGGTTGAGGGAGCTGGGGTTGTTTAGCCTGGAGAAGAGGAGACTCAGGGGGGACCTCATCACTCTCTTCAACTACCTGAGGGGAGGTTGTAGTCAGGTGGGGGTCAGGCTCTTTTTCCAGGCAACCAGTGACAGGACAAGAGGGCACAGCCTGAAGCTGCACCAGGGGAGGTTTAGGTTGGATATTAGGAAGCACTTCCTCACAGAGAGGGTGATCAGACATTGGAATGGACTGCCCAGGGAAGGGGTGGAGGCACCGTCTCTGGAGGTGCCCAAGGCAAGGCTGGATGTGGCACTTAGTGCCATGGTCTAGATGGTGTGGTGGTGTTGGTCATAGGCTGGACTTGATGATCTTAAAGGTCTCTTCCAGCCTTGGTAGTTCTGTGATTCTGCCAGGCCAGGAGCTATAACCTGCCTGCATTGCCCATTGCAGGATCCACAACTGAGCTGAATCTTAAAATGTTCCCATAAATTCTCTCGGTTTCATGTTCCAAGTTCAATCCCCCCTGCCTTTTTTTTTTTTTCCCCCCCTATTATTTATTTTCACTGCTGTGTTAATCCAGCCTCTGACAACCTGGCAAAATTTGGAGCTATGCCCCCTCCCCTGGTTACCAGCTTGAAAATATTTCTGTATTTCAGGCTCCGAGTTGTTGGTTAAACACAGACTCATTTTCATTCGTTCCTGCTGCAAGGGACAAACGAAGTATGCTGAGGAGCTCATTATTTTGGGAGGTTTCAGAGCACTGCTGCATCCAGGTGTTCTGGTTCTTATTTCTCACTTGGCCCCAGCTCATCCTCCTGCCAGCTTCTCCTCTCACTGGTTTGGATTATCTCAGCCTGGCTGACACAGTTTCCTCAGGGATGGTGGCTCCAGTGATGTTTGCTCAGTCCTTGTGTTCTCCACCCAGAGAAGCACACCTGTCCAGGCCCTTTGCTGCCTTTCTGTGGTAATCATGGCTCAGTGTGACCTCAAATTTCCTTTTCCTTCAGTAAACGGTTCTTTTTAGGAATTTCTAAATGGGTTTTCCAGGGGAGGAGAAGGAGGCATTTGCAGAGGAGGCACTGGCTGTGTGGATCTTGGTGTGTTGGGCAGACCAGGTCTTGCTGAGCTTCGTGCTTCTGCTGAATAGAGAAATGACTCCAAATAAAGAATAAACCTCCTGCTTTCTCCAGGAAATGATGAGGGGCTGATGTAAAAAAATTGTTGTGTGTGAGAGAGATATACACACACATACACACAAAAAATCTGGAAACATGCCTCTTGGCCTTAGAAACCATTCTTGAGTCTTCTTCCTCTCTTTTCTCTTGGTCGTTGGTCTGTGGCTCTGCCAAGGTGAATTTTGAGGCAGAGGTTTGCCTCCCAGGTGGCCATGGGAGGACAGAGCTGCGTGTATCCCCCCTCTCAGCTGCAGGAAGATGTCCTCTCCAGAGTTAATTGTTGGATAAAAGGAATGCAAGTCAAGGTGAAGGTGATGGCAACCATTGCCCTTCCCTTCCTACGTGGATAGATGCTTCATGCATCTATCATCTTGGTCATTCCTGCTTTGGAGGTGGAGTTTTTGACCAGAAAAGCCTGTGTGGTCCATGTTGGGGTGTGAACCCTTGCTGGGTGTGGGTGTGTTGTTAAACATTGGAATATGGTGGTGGGAATGACCTGCACTGGTGGGGCAGGGCTGGCCAGCTGTGTCCTTTGCTGGTTGCCTCTGTCAGGAAGGTTGAGCTGAGAAGCCAGCAGGCTCCTTTTGGAGAGGCTGGTGCTGAGTAGGCAGCCAGGGAGATGCTGGTCACCTCAGAGGTGTGCTGAGGAGGTTGTAGGGGTGACAGCTGTGGTCCTCACCCTGCTCCTGCAGGAGCGCAGCCATTGCCTGGGGGGACCTGGGCAACAGCCCCTCTGTTTGGGTCAACTGTAAATAAGATGCAGCCAAGGAAGGGAAGGGTCCAGGGAGACCTTAGAGCACCTTCCAGTGCCTGAAGGGGCTCCAGGAAAGCTGGGGAGGGACTTTGGACGAGGGCAGGGAGTGACAGGACAAGGGGGGATGGATTAAAACTGGAAGAGGGAGATTGAGGTGAGACATGAGGAAGAAATTCTTTAGTGTGAGGGTGGTGAGACACTGGCCCAGGTTGCCCAGAGAAGCTGTGGCTGCCCCACTCCTGGAAGTGTTCAAGGGCAGGTTGGATGGGGCTTGGAGCAACCTGGTCTGGTGGGAGGTGTCCCTGCCCATGCAGGAGGGTTGGAACTAGATGGTGTTTAACTTTCCTTCCAACCAAAACCATTCTGGGATTCTGGGATTCTTCCTATTTCCCCTTTGACAAATGCTATGAGACTTGGTGTTGTATTTAACTCGTCATGTTTCTTCCTTGCTTTCATCCTCATTTCTTCACTGGTAACAGGGCCTGGCTGTCCTCTAGGACTTACTGCTTTTAGCTTGCAGCACAGTGCTTGGTGTCCTCCAGAAAAAGTATCTCTGGCATTAGACGGTATGTGTACTACTTTTGTGGGTTTTTTTTCTCTTTCTCTGACTTAAACACCTTTGAATCCCACTGAAACAGGTTTCTTGTCCTGAGATTTGGAATTGATTCAGCTTCCTCCTCTTCTGGTGGCTTTCCTCAGTGGCTGATAAATTTCACCAATAAATCTCTGGGCAGCAGCTTTAAGGCTGTCAGCTGAAAACAGGTTTTAAAAAAATAATCTCTGTGTAAGGAGCCAAATCATCCTTAGCTCTGACTGTGATATCCGACCCCTGAAATTTTGTCTTTTCAGTGACGAGGTTGCTTTTCTGCTGGTTTTGCTCTGTCATCCCAAGGTGGGTCTGCAGCAGTTCCCAGAAAAATCCTCCAGAGATGGAGATGAATCATTTCCCAGTTGAGGAAGGCGCTGGTGGCAGCCGGGGGATGCCGTGCAGCCGGGCTGTGCTGGTTTCAGTCTCCTCTATAATAAGAACTTGAGGCTTCCTTTTGTGCCATTCCATGTACAATGAAGCAGTTGGAGCTCAGGAGACAAAGGAGCCAAGGAAACATCTCTTTGTCTTGAAGCTGTAGTAGCAACGTTCTTTCCTCTAAAACTCAGATTGAAGTTTCTGAGGCTGGTCCATGTGCGTGGTGGATTGTAAACTGCTCAGGGACAAGGGGTGTCATTTGGGTTGAGTTTCCATGAAACCAACTCTAAGGAGTCTGGAAAACCACAGGAATTCAGGAGATTCTGAATTCTTCAGTCTTTGCTGAAGGGTGCAGTGGACCTTGGAGGGTTATTGTTGCTCCTGGTGTTAGACAGGCCGGACTCTGCTGCTCTCCTGGGATGCGTGGTGTCGTCTTTGATGGCCAGGAGAAAGCTGAGCTGGGCCAAGCTTTGAGGTGGCCAGGGTAGAGGCAGGCTGGGAGCACTGCTCCTCACGTGTGACACTGACAGCAGTGTTGGTCACCTTCCTCTGCTGTGTCTCTGAACCAGGGACAGGCTGGTCACTGTGAGTCACTGAGATGGGCTTGAGATCGAGGACCTGCAGAGAAAGAACTGGAGTCCGTGCTGACCCTGAGGGAGTGCATTTGCAGATGCCAATATTGCTGCTAAAGTGATTGGGCAGCACCTTGGGGGAAGCAAAAAGACAGAGGAACCCTGAGTGGGATAGTTTTCTGCAGCTCCAACACTTACTTAATGTGGTTGCTCTCCCTGCTTTTCTGCAGAGCACGTGAACTCTCTGCTGTTCAAAATCATCCCAATTGTTTCTGCTTTTTCTCATGCCATCACCTTCACCCCAGATAAAGCTGCCAAAGGTTCTTGTTGCTGTTTCCTGCTCCTGGTGCAGCTGCCACTGATCCTGCTGATAGACCCATGTAGGTGGCAGCATCTTTTGGTGGCAGTAGGACATCACTTCTGCTGTGGTCTTGCTGAAGATGGAAAAGCGCGTTAACAGAGGAGTGCGGGACTGTAACGTGCACTTGGGAACAGCAGAGGGAGCTTGGAGATGGGTGCAGGATCCAGGCTGGGGGATTTTGATCTTTGCCTGGTTTGAAGGCTTCAACTGGAGCTCTCCCATGCCCTGACAGCTTCACCTGTGTGCCCGGGGAGGGAAGGGACACGGGAGCCAAGCAGACCCTTTTTGCTTTTCGGGTGTATGAGACCTCACAGACCCTCCAGAGGTCATACACTGCGTTAGCCTTTATCTCCTCATTATTTTGGAAGCCCTTGCAATTGAGCAAGTCCCACCTTACCTTCCTGTTAAGTCCTGGAGCACCAGTTCAACCCTGAGCATGTGCTGAAGTGCTTTGCAGAGCAGGGCTCCCCTCCCAGGTTCCTCCCGGGGAGGAGAGGGAGCCCGGGGGGACCCGAGTGGCTGTGGTGTGGCCTCAGAGTGAACAAGGCACCCTGATCCGGTTGGAAAAACACAGGGAAAGGAGCCAAGTGTCCCTGGGTTCCCATTCCCAGGTTTCCCGTGGCTTTGTGACATGACCCTTGGCAAGGTAGTGTCTTCTCCAGGCTGCCTGCCTGGCAGGGGAAGAGGAGCCAACACGGATCCACTGGCAGCGGTAGGAGCTGTTGGTGGAACCACATCCTGTGCTGGGCTGGGGGGGGTAAGACCCCGGGAACCCTGGCAGCTCTGCTCCTCTCCATCCAGCCCACAGCAGCAGTGGATTATCCTGCTTTATTTTGAATGATAAAAGTTTGTTGGTTGTGGGTGGAAATGAGCCTCACCCCAGGGTGTTTTGTGTGTCAGACAAGGGAAATGATGTCTCAGAGGAAAGGCTCCCTGCCATGCTGAGCCTGGTGAAAGCTTTCTTTTCAAAGAGCCACCCTATATTGTTCCTGGCTCCTGTGTTTTGGGAGCTCATTTGTTGTTGTTCTCTTTGTTAATCACTGCTGATAGCCGTCAGTCTAAGGATTTGGGGGGTTGTTTTTTTGGTTGGGTGCCTTTTCACTTTAGGATACAGGCGAAAAAATACCCCAAACCCTAATCGACCTGTAAAGCTGCTGGGATAAGCGAGGCCCAACGGGGCTGTGCAGCTTGTGTGCACTAGTGCACGCTCAAGGGAAATACCAGTGCTGAGCAATCGGAATGGCAAAGCTGGCTGAGTTTATTGTATGTATAACATAGGTGCTGTCTGCTTCCCTGGAGCCGGGCTAAGTCGGGTCTTACTCAGGCGTCTGCTGGCGCTGCTGTGGAATTCACACGCAGCACTGGGGGACAAAGCAGGCAGCACTCTGTGGCTTTAGCTCCCTGGTGCTGACATCGCCCAGTTTATCCACTGTTCAGGATGCAGCGAGCCGCCGGGAGCGGGGGCAGATCCAGCCCCGGGGGCACGGCTCCCTGGGATTTACTCACTGCAGAACCAGGCTCTACAGATAAGGAACTTCTGAGGAGAATCCAGCATAGGGCCACAAAGATGATGAGAGGACTGGAGCATCTGTCCTATGGGGAAAGGCTGAGAGAGCTGGGGCTGTTCAGCCTGGAGAAGAGGAGACTGAGGGGGGGATCTCATCAGTGCTGGTCAATATCTACAGGGGATGTCAGGAGGATGGGGCCAGTCTCTTTTCTGCATTGTCCAACGACAGGAAAAGTGGCAATGGTCACAAGATGGAGCACAGGAGATTCAAGTTAAACATAAGGAAAAACTTCTGTACTGTGAGGGTGACAAAGCCCTGGGACAGGCTGCCCAGAGAGGGTGTGGGGTCTCCTTCTCTGGAGACATTCCAAACCCTCCTGGAGGTGTTCCTGTGGGATCTACTGTAGGTGACCCTGCTCTAGCAGGGGGGTTGGACTAGATGATCTTCAGATGTTCCTTCCAACCGTAACTCCTGATTATGTGATAAGCTCGTGGTGGTGGTGGATATGTTTGATGTGTAAAACAAGGCAAGCTGCTGAGGCTGTGTGTGCATGGCATGGTGCTCGTGCAAGGTGCTGCAGGCAAGCTTTTGCTGATCAGGGTACGTTGGCATGAGCAATAACTGCCCTTGGCTGCAGGTTCCCATTCCCCCTTAGTGAAAATCATAGAAAAATGCACCACATCTTTAAGGAGGACCGGAGGGAGGTGAAATAAGGTCACCCAAACCCAGATCCAAAGCTTGCTCGTGGCTTAATGCAGGCAAAGCAGAGCAGGTTGGCTTAGTTCTGTCTCAATGGCAATTTGAGCTGAGCTGCATTAGGAACTAGTGGGACGACTGCCTCCAACTGGGGCAAGAATTTCCTACCTTGTCCCAGAGAGATCCATGAGAACATGTCTCTTCTGGGGAGACAAGGTGGTGCCTTTGTGGCACCTGGTTGAGATCCAGGCACATCCTCTCTACTCTGCCCTGGAAGCCCCTGGCTCCATCCTTCTTGTTGGTCACTCTGTGACCACTTTAAATACACAGTGCTAGAAAAAAATGCAGTGCAGACTCCACCATTCCTGGCCACCTCTGAAACCCAGAGAGCAGAAGGGGCTTGGACCCAGTGCTGTGCCCTCTCCATTCAGCTTTGAACTTGGAGTGTGGTTAACGATGAGGGTTATTTGAAAGGCAGCAAAGGTTTTTGAAAGGTTTCCCCCTCTGCCTTAACACTGTGTGAAGAACAGGCGTGTAAAGGGATCAGGCTGGTGTTTTCTGAGGGCAGCTGAGGCTGATTTCATGTGCTGAAGGCACCAGAATTCAAAATAAATGCTTTGAATATCTGAAAAATGGAAATTAAATGAATGCCTTCAGAGGAGCAGAGGGAACAAGGCCAAGGCAATGGTGAATGAAATAAACTGTGTGATGACAGGAGAGAGGAGAGAAAAAAAAAGAAAAACAGGGAAAGGAACAAAGAGGACAGAGCAGGTGTGAGAAATAACATCCCTGGCCTGGATTCATGAAAGATTTGATTCCTAGCTTGCTTTGAAATCAGGAGGAATGAGATGCATAAATACTGTTGTGACTCTGGTCCTCAGGTATTTTGCTTATTTTTTGTTACTATTAATGCTGCATTTTTTTTTGCTCTACTTTTGGCAACTTCTGAAAGCCTGAGACCCCAGGGCTCCCATGGCAAGGTCCTGCTCAGACAAGTCAGGGGACTCACTGCCACACAATCCATGGGGACAGGTCACACTTGGCATCCCCAGCTGTGTCTGCTGGAGACAGAGGGATTTTGCCAGTGGATCTCCAGCCTTTTAGAACAGGATCGTGCCATGATTTGTAGCCACTAACTTATAAAAACCACCCAACAAATTAAAAACCACCCAAAACAGCAACATGAGAAAATGTTTCACATAGAAGCCTACCCAAACTAGCCTCTGCCTCACCCCTTCTTGTTGAGAGGTATGATTACAGCTGGTATCAGTTTAAGAAATGAAACAAGTATTAAAAATATTCTAGAGAATTAGTGCATCCTATTAACCTCCTCGGACAAGAAGTACTCAGTTCAAAGTCAGGGCAGAACCTGGATTTCCCACCATGCAAAGGTATTTTTCAGTGTCAAAATCCATGTTTGGAGAGCTGAAATATGAACCTTCCCATGCAATGAAAATGGTCTGTTTTGGGGGAAACAAAAATGCTTTACTTTGCTTTTAGATTTTATTTTTGGCATGAGCCTTAATAAAAGGAAAGTTAGTGTGGTTTCAAAATAAGAACAAACACGTTCAGCCCAAAGATAAGATGGATTGTGAGTCTTCTCCTAAATGAAGTTTTTATAAGTTTGACCCATTCTAGCAGGAATTTTTGATATGATGAAATTGTTATTTTCTGTCAGAAAAATGTTCTTCCAGAAAATTTGCAGCCAGTTCTAATCAGTAATTTCCTTTCTTGTGCCCTGGGCATCCTTGGAAATGAATGTCTTGGTGCAGTTCATTGTAATTCTGCTTCTAGTCCTTGTGACATAATTTAGCTGAATTGCACCTGGAGACAGAGGAAGCTTTATAACCCCCTTCCTGCCCCCGAGCCACCTCCTCTGCAGCCTGCTGAGCTCAGCAAAATTTGCCTTTTTTTACATGAAGCCACTGGAGGAGAACTCCTGCTTTCTGACCCCGATCTGGTCTCTGCTGCTGTTCCTGCCTGAACTCCAATCTTTTTGCACATCCCTCCTGGAATCATAGAATCACTGACTGGTTTGGATTGCAAGGGACACCTCCCACCAGACCAGGTTGCTCCAAGCCCCATCCAACCTGCCCTTGAACACTTCCAGGGATGGAGCAGCCACAGCTTCTCTGGGCAGCCTGTTCCAATGTCTCACCACCCTCATAGTGAAGGATTTCTTCCTAATGTCTCACCCAAGTCTCCCCTCTTCCAGTTTAAAACCATTCCCCCTTTGTCCTGTCTCTAGACTGTGGTGAAAAGTCCCTCCCCAGCTTTCCTGTAGCCCCTTCAGGTACCAGAAGGCTGTACCCCATGCAAAACCCCTGCAGGAACTGTGTTGCAGATGTCTGGCAGGTTTGCAGGCTGGGTGCTGCCCATCGTGGGGGTGGCAGCACCCAGCAATGTGAGGAAAGGGGAGCAAAAGGTCAGTGCTGGGCAGCAGAGCTGCCACCAGCCTCTGTCTGCAGGGGATGCACTGAAGAGCAGGGGGTTCCAGCAGGAGCCAGGGCTGTCCATGTGGAAGAAATTGCAGGAGTCAATGTGCTTGCTAAATTCCCTTCCTCTCTTTGATTCTGAATTCCAGAGAGGGGTTTTGGTGCCAGTCTGGTGGCAGGAACACCCTGGCCCAGTTACGGGCATCTGGAGTCCAGCTCTGCCTCTGCCCCGAGCTGCTGGAGACCAAGCTGGGAAATCCCAGCAGGCAATGGATGGTGAGGGGGGCTATAGGGCCAAGAGGGGTTACAGGGGGCTGAGGAGGACCATGGGAGGCTACAGGGTCCAAGGTGGTGCTATGTGGGGCAGAGGAGGGCTGCAGGGGCTGAGGGGGGGGTTACATAAGGGCCCAAGAGGGGCTAGGGGGGCTGAGGGGGTTTATGGGGGCTGAGCTGGCTGTGCCCCTCTGCTGGCTGCAGTCCCCAAAGCCATTGAAGTCCCCAAAGCCATTGCAGTCCCCAAAGCCATTGCAGTCCCCAGCTCCTTCTGCAGGGAACAGACTCCCCTGGGCAAGTTGGAACATCAAGCAATATGCGAAATCTCAAAGCATCAGTGTGAAAAAAGCCCCACATTATCTCTGGCACCCAAAATATCTCTAACCCAGCAGTGGGACTGCTGGGCTGGGGGGACCGTCTCTTTCGGGGGGCGATGGGGTGCAGAGTGACCTGGAAAGGGGATGAGGTGTGAGTGATTCTTGTTTCGTGTCTGCTGTTTTGCCTGAAATCTGAAAGCTGAGCCTGGTGACCTCCTGAGCTGAAGGCACGAATTCCCAGAGCTGGGGCTGAGCAGTGGGGGCTGTGTGAGCAGTGTGGGGGGAGGCAGGTGTTTTGGGAGGTGTCCTCTCCTGTTAGACCAAATTATAGAGCTGCAAGAAAACACAAGATTGCTGTTTTTTTATTTTCTTGGTGAATTAGTTCCTGAGAGCTGCTCTGTTTTCCCAGAGGGCCTGATAGGAAACAAGACCTTTCCTACCAGCCCTGCTGCTCTTGTCTGTCAGGAATTCAAGAGCTCCTCTATAGCATGAAAAGCACAATGCTCATGTCATTTCCCTTTGATAAAAGCAATCCCTGTGCAGTTGTTTAGGCACCAGTATGCCACTGGGGAGCTACTGGAGTGATACACTTGTGTGCTGCAGCGTGCCTCTGTAGGACTTATCTTCTATGTCCAAGGTTGGTACTGATGGGAGGAATGATGGAGCAGAACGACCTTCCCCCAGTAGGGGACTGTCTTGGGGATTAGGAGTAGGTTCTGATTTGGGCAACCAGAATGGTTTTGTGTCTTTGAGGGACAACACAAGAGCATCTTGTTTTAAGGCTCTTCTTGACTTGGTGTGATTTGGTGTGTAATCAAATGATATGTCTGGTAAACAGGAATATGGGTGTCCTGCTGGAGAGGGGAAACTCTGACCCCTCTCCCTGGTGGTTTAAGGGTATTTAGATCATGTGGAACAGCTCCAGATGAAGAGGCACAATTTGCCCAAGAGCTTTCAGCATCCTGCTCAGAGCTTTTGGATTCAGGAGAGCAAAATTTCAGAGCTAAGCTCTGCTTGATTCTAGGGCAGGAATGGAAAACAGTGTTGCATTTTTAAACAGTGCTGCCGGGCATTTTGAATCCCTTCTTGTGGAGTAGCTCTTCTACAGAAATGAGGTCAATAGCTGTTGAGGCAGGGAGTGGGGATCTCTTGGTGGGTGCTTTGGGCACCTTTGCTGATGTTGGCCACCCACCTTCTGTGTCCTGCCCAGCACAGGTTCATCTGCACTGGGTGAAGCAGCTTCAGGAGGAGGCACTGAGAACTGCTCCTCCCTGCTCTCATGTTCTAGGAACGTGGACCCTGTTTTGGCAGAAGTGAGCCCAGATCTGTTCACTTTGGGGTGGGGGAGATGTGGCCTCCCGTGCCTGAGCAAGCATGCCAGCCTTGAGTTCTTGGGGTCAGAGGGATGCCATCAGTGTTTCATCCTTCTCTGGCATGCTTCTGACTTTAGCTTCTCTCTTTCCAATTCCATCTTTTCCCCTAGTACCAAAATACCTGACATGAGAGTCAGCAAACACAACTGATCCTAATGGGGAGGTTAGTAGGGCCTCATTCCTCTAGACAAAGGCACTCCAAAATCATCACCCACATCTGCTGGAGACTTGCCTCACTCACAGCTTTTCCCTGTTAGTACATCAGCTCCTGAGCAGCTGCAGCTGAGAGGAATCAGGTTATGAAGAACAAGTGAGAAGGCATGAACAAGGGGTGGCTGGTAATTCCTACAACACCTCTTCCTCATCTCTGAGCTTTTGCAGCTCTGCTCATCCCTGGGAAGAGCAGACCCACCAGGACAGACTTATTGCCCCAGGGGTGACAGCTCTGCCTTTTGGAAGAGACCTGCTAGCAACTCTGGTTGCAGAGCACCCACTGGAGCAGGGAGCAGCTTTGCAGACTGATCCTATTGCTTTGGCCGTGGGGAGACTCTGCCACCTGAGGTAAGAGCAGCTCCTCACCCAAGTGGCACCTCAGGGTGCCTGTCCCATGGATCTCCTGCCACTGAGGCCAAGCTCACCTGGCTGGGAAGGGTCTAGTGAGGGCTGAGCAGTCCAGGGGCTGCAAGGCACCCCTCAGAGCCTGGTGGCTGGGGCTTGGGCTGTTATTTTCCATCTCTGCTGAACAAGTTGAGAAAAAGAAGCTCCAGATATTCAGAGGACCCCAGGTACTGCTCTCATTGTTTTTTCTCACAAATTGTGAAGATGTGTTGCTCCATTTTACTGCTTTTTTAATATACACTTTAAAGCTCATTTATGCTGACATGTAGAGAATTACTGAACTTAAAACACCATGTTGAACCACCTAATTTAGCAAATGCCAAAAGGAAATGTTTGATTACTCCTTCAGCTCTTCATTTTTCCTGGCTGAGGCTATTTACTGTGTTCAGCCCAAATTAACCAGCACTTTTGGTTTCACTCCACATGTATTTCCCTTTGACAAAGTACTTTCCAGAAGGAGCCCAGCTCAGCTCTCTTCCATTCCCAGGGTTTAAAATGAGAATGAAAATCAGATTTCTCATCCTCAGAGGGTGTTGAATGGAAAACTTGTGGTATTTAGGATGTACACTGGTGCTTTTGTAAGGGAAACTGGGTATGCGGGTTGAAGATGTATCATGTCCAGACTTTCTTTTCCTCAAGTCATAGCTGTGTTCTCCCACAAGGCAGGAATTTACATGTGTGTGTGCTGATAACATATTTTGGTTCCCCAAAAGGCTGTTTGTACAAAGGAGACCTTTCTGGGGGTCTGGCTGTTGGTACCTGACTCTGAATTTTCCCTTGGGCAGCTGCAGCAGAGGAGTTTCTCCTGTTGCTGACACTGAGGCTAAACCTTACCATGTTAGCTTATGTGCATTTAAATTTTTATTAGGGTGATTACTATAGAATAATTGAGAACCTTGCTCTGGTTTGACCTGTGTAAATTAATTTGTTTTCCCCCTCAGTTTAAGAGGATGGTGCTCTCCACTATCTGAGGTATATGGTTTAAAAATGCATTTTCCACTCCTTCTGATGTGCTGCTGTGATTTGGATGGAAAGAGAGGACCTGGCTCTTTGTAGGTGGCTTTAATTGAAGTCTACTTACACTACACAAATGCTAAAGGTAGGCTACAAAGGCTGAGAGAGTTGGGGTTGTTCATCGTGGGGAAGAGCAGGCTCTGGGAAGACCTTAGAGCACCTTCCAGTGCCTGAAGGGGCTCCAGGAAAGCTGGGGAGGGGCTTTTCACCAGTGACAGGACAAGGGGTAATGGTTTTAAACTGAAAGAGGGGAGATTTAGGTTGGACATTAGGAAGAAATTCTTCACCGTGAGGATAGTAAGGTGCTGGAATAGGTTGCCCAGGGAGTTTGTTGATGTCTCTTCCCTGGGCAGGTTGGATGAGGCTTGTGCAGCCTGGTCTGGTGGGAGGTGTCCCTGCTCATAGCAGGGAGGTTGGATCCTCATAATGTTTAAGGTCCCCTCCAGCCTTAACCATTCTATGATCTCCACAGATGCTGTTACCAGCCTCTGTGCCCATTTTATACACAGGTGGCTTTTTTGGTGTGTTTTCCTTTTTTTTTTTCTGCTGTTTCTTTTTTGTGTGTGTGTTTGGTTTTTTTGTTTTGGTGTTTGTGTTAGCTGGGTCTTCTTGTTTGTGTTTTTTTTTTTTTTGTTGTTGTTGTTTTTTTGTTGTTTTTTTGTTTTTTTTTTTTTTTTTTTTTTTTCTGCAAGTTAGAAACCTACCCGTTAAGCCCTTGCCTGTCTCTGGGGTGAGCAGGGGTTTTGGTCTTGGCAGGGATATATCTACATCTCAAGCAGCCAGACCTACTGTCCTGTCTGAATATTCAACAGAAATAGTCTTGGGTGGCCTTGGTGAGCCCTGCTAAAGAATTGATTTGCCACATGTTGGTGCTGGCACGTGGCTGAGGCAGGTGTAGGCAATTCTGGCATCTTTGCTCCTCTCAGAGGAACACAACCTCAGTCACTGCAGAAACTACAGGGTTTCTTTTCAGCTCAGCCCCAGGCCCCAGATGCTGCATGTGAATCCAGCTGCTCCTGAAACATATTGCCTTGCTTTGGTGTAAGGAATTAGAGAGTGATTTCCATGATGTTGTGCTGGCCTGCAAGCCCAGGAGCTGGAGTTGTTAGTAGCCCTGTGTGTGCTATGGATGGATGTTTGTCTTTTATTTTCCTTTATGCCTTTTAAACTCTCTCCCACGGCTGCAGCTGTGAGCCAAGCTGCTCTTGGGGGAAGGGAGGGGAAGGTGTGATGTTGGCCACCTGACTGCTGGGTTTGAGGGCATGGCTTGACAGCCTTTCTCCTGCTGGGTTGCATGTTGCTTCTGCAGAGGAGTTGGAGGGCTCCTGGGGTAGTGATGGCTTTGTGTGAAGCTGGGCAGTGTCAGGAATGGTCCAGCTCTCCTGTGGGTGCAGGTGTCAGATGTGCAGTGGGAAGGACAGCATGCCATGGAGATCAGAGGGGGCAAAACTGAGTTGTACATTTAAGTGTTTGTCACAGATGAAGCAGGGAAATGGCATCTGTGGGGTAATATTCTTTCAAAATGCTTGTGACAGACTAGAAGCAGTGGCAAAGCCAGTCTGCCTCTCCTCAGATTGCTTCATGCCTCCTTCTAAGCTCTGACATCTGATGAATGGAACATGGGAGTCACCTCTCTGTGCTACCAACCTCCTTGGTGGTGGCCAGGAGAGAGCAGGTGGGGAGGGAGTTGAGCAGGTCCCTGCCAAGCCCAGAGTCTTTTTGCTGGGTGCTGCTTGCAAGTGGAATATGAACAGCCATCAACTGCTTTTTAAATGCTGTTGTTATCTGGAGCTGGAAGCTGCCCAGACTGGGGTGATAAAGGTTAGATTTATGGTAGATTAGGTGACACACTTGGAAGAAATTCTTCAATATGTAGGTGGTGAGACACTGGCCCAGGTTGCCCAGAGAAGCTGTGGCTGCCCCATCCCTGGAAGTGTTCAAGGGCAGGTTGGATGGGGCTTGGAGCAACCTGGTCTAGTAGATGGTGTCCATGTCCACACAGGGGTGTTGGATCTAAATGATCTTTAAGGTCCCTTCCAACCCAAACCAGTCAGTGAGTCAGTATGTGTAGTCTGAAGGCAGTGGGGAAGGTGTGAGTGACTGTAGTGCTGGTACCAGCTCATTAGGACAGGATAGGGTGTGCTTAGAATTTGGGAGAATGAGGCAGCAGGTTGGCCCGTGTTAGAGGGTAAAATCTGTCAGGACAGCCAAAAGAGAGATCCCTGGGGCCAGGGCTGGTCCATGTGCTGCTGCAGCCCTTGAGCTCCTGCAGGAGCCTCAGCCTGCTTGTCCTCCAGAGACCCCAGGAGCAGCATGACCTTGCAGACGTGGCTGCTCTTCAGTCCTTTCTACTTGGCAGGGGGAGAAGAGAAGGACAGGGTAAAGCTCGAATTATAAAGCTGCTCCTGCCAGATATTTCATGCTCCTAATTGCTGACATAGGCTAGCCTGGGATGTTTTTCTCCTTCCTTTCCTGCTTAAATGAATAAGTAAAAGCAGTTTAAAGGATACTCGTGTTTCCAAGCAAGCTGTGTGACAGATGAGAGGGAAGATTTCCACAAGTGCTTTGGCCTGATCTTTTCATAGATTCACTAAAACCACGGGGTGAGGGTGGTGGGGATTTATTGACTGGCATGGGTGGCACGAAGCCTTTTGCATTTTGAAGACACAATTTGACTTAATCTTCCCAGCCCAGGGAGGAGATGAAAGCCTAGAAATGAGTCAGTTATCTGGGCTGCAGATGAAGGCAGGTTGAGCCATGGAGGATGATTTGCTGACCCTCCACCCTTCCAAGTAGCTGGATATTGTGATGGAAGATGATCTGTCATTAAACTGGGGAGTAAAGTGGCCGGAGGGCAGTGTCTTGCAGGGCTGGAGATGGGAGAGGAGAGCCTGTCCCTAGAGAGATGATGCAGTGAGTGGTTGCCACTTGTTTGCTCTTCCAAAATTGCTTGTGTTGTGGTGGAGGCACTAAACCGGGCTGTGCTGCAGTGAGGCACTGACTGCCTCGTGGCTTTGGCCTGGATATTGAGCTGAGGGATAAGGATTCTTCTAGAAGTAATTGAATAGATGGCTTTTTAACTTGATGAAGTCTTGTCAGCTCTGAAGCCCTGGGCCTTTCCAGGGCTGGGCTCTGGTGTCAGTGCAGAGCTGGAGGAGGTGGTGCCTGAGGTGGCAGTGCCAGCAGGGAGGCTGGAGCTGGCTGGGTCGTGCTGCCCCACATGCATGGGGGTAAGCCTGGGGGCTTCGTGTTGCCCAAAGGAGAAGCAGATAAATACTGCTGTTCTGCTATTCTTGTGCTACTGCCCTGAAAGTCATGAGTGGGACAGATCTCTTGGATGAATGGAGGACAGGAGGAGGTATTTCTGTAAGCACATGGAGGTGTCTAAGCTGCCGTGTTTGTGGAGAGGCGAGGGGAGGTGGAAGGAACATCACGTTGGATTGCACAAGTGGATTTATCTGCCTTCCCTTCTTCCCCTCTGCTTCATCCAGCTGTACCCAGCAGCTACCTGGGGAGAGCTGTTTAAGGCCTAGAAGTTTTAAACTTAATGAAGCACCATCTCCAGTCAAACCCCCTCTTCCAGTAGCCCCATCTCTGTGAGTAACTGGTGGCAGGCTTCTTCCCTGGCAGTCTCTGGCTGGGTGTTGAGAAGAACATCCTGCAAAGCCATAAAACACTGTAGCTGGAGTTTTGGGTTGTTGGGAGGTGCTGCTGGAAGGGCAGGTGTGGGATGTGGCAGGTGCTGGCTCCTGCTGGGTCCTCTAGAAATGCAGCCATCCTCTGCCCTCTGCCCTGGTGATGCTGCTGGAAACCTGCAGCCTTCACACAACCCCTCCTTAAGGAGCAGAAACTCCCCCAGACTGCTCCTCACTGGTCCAGGTGTCCTCAGGAGGGTCCTTGGTGCACAAGGAGGATGTTACAAACTTTTTGGGATGGGCATGGTGTCTTTGAGGTGTTAGGAGGGTTGGTGCCAACCACAGAAAAGGTTTGATGCAGCTTGAGGGCTCTGCACAGTGCTGTGAAGATGCTGGACGCAGCAGTCTGAGGTGCTGAGATGTAGAATAGCACAAGGGGAAAACCAAACCTCATGTTTCTGGGCAGGTCATGAGTGCTGTTGAGTGGGGAGAGATTGGGAAAGGTCATCTGCTGGTGGTCGACAAAGCATTGGTGGAAGTGTAGGCCAATGGTTCTTCTGTGGTGTCTGGAGGTGTTGGGTGCTGGATGGTTTCTGAGGGCTGGGACCAAAGTCTTGTAGCAGTCCATCTTAAAATAAGCACTGGAAGTGGGGAGCAGTGGCCCACAGATGCCAAACTTTCAGTCTTAGCAAATTGTCCTAGTGCAAATTGTGATGTTGAGGAAACTCAGCTGAAATGTGCCTTCACTTCGGGCTTTTTAGGTCACTTTTCCAAATCATTAGAGCACCACTTATCATTGAGGGGAAAAAACATCCTCTTCTGCAAAGGCACAAGACAAACAGCACAAGCTGCTGTGCTGGCTGGGAACCAATCCTGCTGGGAGCTTTTGCCAAGTACTGTCCCACCTCTTAATTTGGAAAGATAGAAGACACTCTGGTGACAATACTTTAGAGGACATCATATGGTCAGTTATGGATTGGTAAAAGACAGTAATTTTTCAAAATGTTCCCCAAAACATTATAATTAAAACAATTAAGTGTCTCCAGTGGTGATTTTATTCTACTTTGTTAATAGTACAAACCATAAAAACTCCTCTATGAAACAATGCACCCAACACGTGTAAGCCAACATCTTCATGTGGTGATCTGTACAATGTGTGCTTGTTTCAAATTATATTTAGCTCATTCAATTCTGGATAATTTATTGTGTGCTGGAGAAGAGCAGTTGTGTTTCTTCCGTGCTTAGAAACACGAGTGAGGATGGCTCACCGGCCAAAGGCAGCTTTGGTCCAGATTCATCCAGAGAGATTGTTTGGGTGGAGTTGGATGTGGGTGAGGGCTGGGGACACCCACAGCTGTGTGCTGAAGTTTGTCTTCTGCTCTGTGCCTCAGTTTCCCTTTTCCTTGGTAACCAGCAGCACAGGGAGCCACGTCAGTGGTGATGGGATGGCACTCTCCTTATGCCCTAATCAGTGGGCTAAAAAAGTGCAAATATCTATTTTAACATCCACTTAGCCCTTCTGATGGTTTAGAAACAGTCTGAAGGAGCAGGATCTGTGGGGCAGGTGCCTTGATGCAAAACATGTATTTCAGAGCAAGCTGCTGGCATCTGGGGGTGCTCATGTCTTGTCTGTAGCTGAAAGCCTGAGGGCTCCTCTGGGACTGACTCTGTGGTGGGGCACGGGCACCAGCAGCAGCCCAGGGGGCCCATTTGCTCCTGGTTTGGGGCCCTCCTGCTCTGTTGTTGTTCTCCTCAGCCTTGAGCCTCTGGTTCTCACACGTGGAACAATTAACTTGTATGTTTCCTGGTGATTTTGTGGTGGCTGGTCCCCCTACTGCAAATGTTGGCTGGACCCTTCGTTACAGAAAGCAAGCCCAGAGTCGGGTGGAAGGGGAGATAATTACCTTTCTAATATAATTATGGCTGGGCTGGTGAGCCTTTTATCTCAATCTGTGTACTGCTGGTGGGGATACAATAACAGGCAAGGATTAAAATTTGCTGTGTTATCACACATGGCAGCCAGAGTCATTTTCTCTCCAGGCTGGGGAGGCGTTTGTTAGAGAAGATTTCGGGTGAAATGTCTGAGGAAGAGGAGGATTTTGGAAGAGCAAGGAGCAGGGGGAGAAACCCTCTGAGCTGGGAGAGAGATGCACCATGCTGTGTGTGAGCTGGTGTGTGGAGATGGTCCTGTCCATGGCTGAGGGGTCACAGTCAGATGTGCTTGGGGCTGTGGATGCAGAGCACAGAGAAGGGCTGGCCTGGCTGCTTTGTGCTGTACAGCCATTTCCCCCTTGGGGCTGTGGTTTGTGCCTCCCTGTCAGTGCCCTTTGAGCAGCCCTTTCTGCACCCTGGAGGTGCAGGAAGAGGATGGCAGAACCACACAGAATCACAGAATTGTTCTGGTTAGAGAAGACCTTTAAGATTGAGTCCAACTATTAACCCAACTCTACCAAATCCAGTGCTAAACCATATCCCATGCACCACATCTACACAGCATTTAAACACCTTCAGGGATGGTGATTACTAGGAAGAAGAAACCAACCGACCAACCCTCCCTTGCTCCAACCTCCTTTCAGGGAGTTGTAGAGCAGATCCCTGCTCAGGTGAGGTGAGAATCTGGAGAGGAGGCAAACTCTGGGATAGAGTCACAGAGCTCCTGTCCCCCCCCAAGCCCAGTGACATCACTCACTGCAGTGTCTGGGAACTAGCCTGGGGTTATGGGTTTGGGCCTTTGCTGGTCTCTGTGGTGCTGTGTAGAGCACAGGATCTCACTGCACTGTCATTTCCTGGCTGGTGACACCAAGGAAATCTGTTTTTTGTGCTGTGGGAAGTGTCAACTGCCCTCTACCCTCTAGCAGCACAGAGGTGCTTTTCCATTGCTGTCTTCCTCAGGCTTTGGAAAGACCAAACAACATCCTTGGGACCTCCCAGGGGCACTGCACTCTCCTCCCCACCCTGGGGCCATCTATGGGATGCCTGGACAGAACCAGTGTCAACCTCCTGCTTCCAACCCCTTCTGCCCCTTGGCTGGTCTCACCCAAGGCTGATGCTGTAGCAGGCAGCTCCTCAGACCTCTCCCACCAGGAAATCTTGGGTGCTGTTTTACGTTGAGCAATGTGGTGCTCTCACCACCTGTCCCCTCCACCCTGCCCTTCCCAGCAGAGTGTGGAGAAGGGAAGAGAGGGTCTGGGCAGCTGATGGAATTATAAACCACTGAAAAGGTCAGACTGGTACCATTTGCTGTTATCTTTCTCAGAACAGAAAAGGCATTAAATATCTGCTGTCTCCTTTGTGCAACAAGGGAGAAAATTGAAGCGAGAGGAAAACAAAAAGGGGGGAAAAAAGTCTTCCCTCCTGCAGCTGGGTCAGGAGATGGAAACGGGGCAGGTTTAACTCTTGTGCTTAGCTGTGACTTCCCGGGGCTTGATGTAGCTGCACGTGCAGGCCCAGCCTCTCATTTCTGTGTAGAGGAGTTACAATCTTGCTCTAGAGAGGGTCACTAGTGTCATGAATCTGGTGGTCTCAGCTGTCTCCTAGTTTGGGGTTCACCACCTTGGTCTTTGGCCGAGCTTGTGCTCAGGAGCAAGGAGGTGCTGGGGATGGGAGAAATAAATCCTGGCAGGTCAGTTTGATGTGATTTAAGCTGGAGTGATGTGATCTGAGGCTGAGGTGGAGGTGCTGAGGACTGGAGGAACAATGGCCAGGGTGCAACAGCACTCAAAACTGCTTCTGAGAGGGGCCACAGGGCTGTTTGGAGCTCAGTGGGGCAGCACTGATGTGCACTAGCTGGGTGACCCACTGCCATGAATGACCACAGTGGAAGGGGAGCCAACCTGTAGTTGATTTAGGTTTTGAAAGAGCTGTAGAACACGTTGTCAAACTTGTATGTCTTTACATCCATGATCAAATCGCAGTGAGAAAGTTATCACCAGTGGTGAACAGATCTACCCAGGTGGAGCCCTGGTCTTCCCTCTAAAGCAAGATGTGCAAATGAAGAAGGTGAAGCTGTGTCCCTCAGAGCTGCTTGCTGATTTCATCCCAGCATCTCCATTGTTGAGTTTGGGAACATCCAGGCTAAAATGCTGTGTTTTTTTATTTTTTCCTGGAGAGCAGCAGGGTCTGAGATAAATGCCAAATCTTGACTCTACCCCAGCCTGTAGATTTTGTCATCTGCAAAACCCAGATGCAAACTTGATCACTCCAGCTCCATCCTGTGCTCTTGGCAAAGCCACACAATCGATGGTGCTCAGCATCCTCCAGCTTCCCACTCTGCTCCCCTCCTTTTCTCCCACTCCCACAATCTGTCTTGTCTTCATTTGCTGGAAATTTTGCTGGAGAGCTGTGTCCTGCATGGCCCTCAGACCTGTCCTCCAGGAGAAGGACTCATCTTGCCAAGCTTGCTCTTCTTGAGGTGGACCTTGCTCCCAGAACAGTATTCACTCCTCACCTCCTCCTTGATCCGATGGTGCAGAACCCACCTGGAACCTCTGCTCTTTCTCAGCAGCTTGTCTTTGGGTTTGATTTTTCCTGCCCTCACCTCCATGCTGTGCCAGGCTACTGGGGAATATGAAGACAAAAGAAAAGGGCCAACATCAATCCATTGCTTCTCCACGAGTTGCAAGGAACAGAAGGAGTTTCCTTGCCTGCCAAAAATGTGGTTTACTGAAGATTCCTGTGACGAGCTCGTGTGATATCAAAGTGCAGTCAGTCTTCTGAGCCATTGGCAGCTGAAGAGGTGAGTGGGTTTCCCAGAGCCCTCAGAAATGGAGCTGGGAATGGTGGCTGTGCACAAAGACTTCTGGCCTGTGGGCTACCTCACAGGGGACCTGCTGGCTCCAGCTCCCTGAGGGTCCACGTGGCTCTGAAGGTGAACTGAACATGGGGGAGATGCAGCCAAACAACTGCCCCCATCTCAAACACTCAGCTCCCCACTGTATCCCCATGGAAGGAGTTATCACCTAACTTGGCATGAGGGCAGCCACCCTCCAGGTTTGAAGGATGATTGCCTAGAAATCCAGATTATTATTATTATTATTTTTCCCTGCTGAGAAACAGTGGAGCAAAAAACCTGGTTCCAAAAGGTTTCGTTTCAAAAGGAAGAGCTTCCCCTGGGAGGTTTCAACCTGATTTTAAGTGAAAATGATTGCTTTCAGCCAGCTTTTACTATATCATTGCAGTTAAAACTAGCCAAATAAAAATAAGATCTGAAGGCATCTTTGAAGTCAAAACAAAACCCAAATGTTTTATTATTTCCCACTGGAAAACTGAAATTGATGTTTCCCTGAAAACAAGGGGTTTTGGTGGAAAAAAGGCATTCTTCAGCTCAAAAATCTTCTTGGCTGAATGCTTTTTCTAAGAACTAACAATACTTCTGGAGCTGCTTGAGTTATTGCCACTAAGATGCCACCACCTATTTGCATTTTGCCAGGACTGCTTTTAATGCAGGAGTTACACAATGCAGGGGTTTGTGCCTTTTTTTTTAGCTGTTTCTCTTAATTGAGGCAGTGCTTAGAGCCCTGGAATAGGATGGTCAAGCCAGTGTGCTGGGTGCTGCAGAGCTGGTGGCAGGGTCCCACCTCAGCTGTGGGTTGGTCCAATGAAGCTGGGGAGAGCAGAATTGGAGCAGAAAGAAAGCAGAACAAGTTGCTGAAGGTCCCAAAACCAGCTGGGGCACTGATGGAAGAAGAATTTGGAATTTTTTAGGTCCTTCTCACTGCTGGTGTCTTCCCAGACCTGAGGGCCATGGGTGCATTTCATCCCCAGCCCACTACTAACATCCCACTGCCCTGTGGGTGGAGGCAGCAGTTACCAAACAAATTTGTTATCTGTGTGTGGTGGGAAGATGGACTGGGTGGTGGTGAGGGTGGGTGGAGGGCGGGACAAAGCCCAGATTGCCCCCAGTTCCACCTTGCAGGAGCTGCCTGGTGCACCTCTGGAGCTGCCTGGTGCACCCACTGTTTCCAGGGCTACCAGAGGAAGGAATCACTCCGAACACCAAACTGGAGGGCAGGGGATGACTAAGCAAATGTCAGAACTGCTTACTCTGGAAACCAGGCTGCCTCCTCTTGCACCTTCTCTGGCTGGAGCTTAACACTGTCTAGACGATGGTCTGCTCTGTGCAAACTCCCAATTAACGTAATGCTGATAGACTGGAAGGGCTCTCAGAGGCCCTGCCCAACTGGAAAGGCTCTCAGAGGCCCTGCCCACCTCAGCACTGGTGGGTGCAGCCCCAGAACTGCCTTGCTGGGGCTTTTTTCTGCTCGGAGAACAGTAAGTTGAGTGATTGAGTGGAGAGGGGTGTCATGGGCAGAGACTAGAGCCAGGTACTAGAACCAGCCACCTGAAATTTAAACACAGCCAAACGTGAAGCATTTCCTTCCTAAAAGTCACAGCTCGAGGAAGAGAGGGATATTATAAAGAGAAAACAGGAGCATAGAGTGAAACAGTGACTTGTCCTGCTTGCTCAATGGTTAAACTCAAGTCAGATCTTAAAGCCACTCTTGCTGCTCCTTCGTGAACCTGACTCGTGCATTTTGGACACCAGAAATTGCCAGAGTTGCTCTTGGTTTCTTTTAATCTGCTTGTGCTATTCTCCCTTGGCTGCAGAGGGAAGCCTGAGGTGATTTAGCTCCCAAGGAAACACTTAACTCCCATGCAGAAAGTTGGGAGGGATTTCTGGACCATTTCACAGCAATAGGCTGCTTCACCGAAAAGCATCTGATGCTGTTGGCCTCTGTCCCAAAGTCCTCAGTGTTGTGTTCTCCTGTACTGTCTTGACAGAAAGCTGCTGTGGACCACAGGATACTTCTCACCTCTCTTGCAGCTGCCCAAGAAATTCCCTGCAGGTCTTTCTCTCTCCTGCCCCATAATTCACCTCCATCTTCATGTCACGAGGAAAGCTTGCTGCAGCAAACCAGCAGCTCCAACGAGCATCCAGTGATCTCTGCTGGGTGCTGCTGTCAGCTTGAGTTTCAGATGGCTGCAGCACACAGGCAAACCTGCTTGTCTGGTCAGTGGGCTGAAATGAAGCTCCAAAACCCATGGCTGATGTGAGTGCAGCTTCCCCTGGAAAACTCCAACATCCATCTCTGCTCTTCTGGTTTGTAACTGCCCGATGGGCCCAAAGGAACTGCTCTGGAAAGCTGGAAAACACCATCGTTTGCTGCTGTGCTGGGACCTGGTGTGTCAGGTTTCAGCCCAGAGGATATATTTTCTAAGGGTGGGATAATACAGCCTGGAAGTGTTGAGTTTATAATGAAAATGCTGCCAGACTTTTATCTGCAGCAATTCCAGCGTTCTTAACAGCCCAGTGGAGAGCAAAAACCTCTGTTGTCTGAACTGACAATTAATTTAAGCACATTCCCCTGTCCTGTTATAAAGATGTCACTTCTCTGCACTAGTGACATTGCTCTGGCCTCTGAGGTCCCCAAGCTCTGCTTGGTGGGACCTAGCTGTGCTGCCTGCTTACATTGCTGAGTAGGAGGTGTCTGTGAGCTCGTGCTGGCTTTGGGAAGGAGGTTATTGTGATGCAGAGGAAAGCTGGGCAGGGACTTCTGACAAGGGCAGGGAGTGATAGGACAAGGGGGAATGGCATTTAACTGGAAGAGGGGAGATTGAGGTGAGACATTAAGAAGAAATTCTTTAGTGTGAGGGTGGTGAGACACTGGCCCAGGTTGCCCAGAGAAGCTGTGGCTGCCCCATCCCTGGAAGTGTTCAAGGGCAGGTTGGATGGGGCTTGGAGCAACCTGGTCTAGTGGGAGGTGTCCCTGCCTATGCAGGGGGGATGGGAACGAGATGATCTTTAATGTTCCTTCCAACTCAAACCATTCTATGATATCTGGGTGATGTTCATTTATGTGCTGAAGTGCAGGCAGCCGAGTGCAGCCAGAATAGACTTTCTAATGAAGCCTTAAGGTTTCTGAGAAGTCTCCTCTGGGCTGCTCATCCTCAGAAGGGTTGTGCAGGCATTGCTGGAACAAGTTGTGGCTGCAGCACACTGGGCAGAAACAGTTCTTGGAGGCTGCTGGGCCACCAGCACTCACCTGGGACTGCTCTGGACCGTGTCAGCTGCAGAGTTTGGGCTTTATCTGTGCAGAACAGGGAAAAGGGGATTTATCTGTCACATTCATGAAACACTGTTCCCCAAGCACCAAGCATAGGACCTGATATGGCTAAATTGTCCTCAAAAAACAGAAGGGGGGAATTTACAATTTCTCTTTTCAGTATGGAAGGAATAAATTCTGACTTTCTCATGTCCACAGCCCAGCTTGCAACAGGTTTAAAGCACGGTACAGATGGCTATGCAATTATTGCCAACATCTACTCATTATTTTAGATAAGGCCCTGGTTTATTTAGCAGAAGCAGATGGGGGGAATACACAATATTTTAGATGTCTTGGCAAACTGTCTTTTCCTTAGAACAACATTGCATGTTTGCTGTGATAGTTCTGGCCAAAAAAAAAATCGAAGGCAGAGGAAGAGGAATATCTTTTGGGAGTGACAATGAGGTGTGCATTAAAGAAGAGGTATTAGATTGCAATTTTTATGATACCTGATGCTTTATATTAATCCCTGTGACAGGAGGGGAGCTTCAGCCTTTATTTGAAATTGTGTATTTTTTGTGGGTCGTAGGCTAAAGCTTGAAAACATGACCCCAGCTTCCTTCAGAAGCTGAGCCAGGACAAACGGAGAGCTCTTATATTATTTTTTTTTTTAATGGTTTGATGAGTCTTAATCTGACCTTGTTGCTTTTGGAACTGCCTAATTGTGTGACCACTGGCATCTCTGAGCAAGGGTGGAAAATTTATTGGGTTTGTGGCTGCCCTATCCCTGGAACTGTTCAAGGGCAGGATGGATGGGGCTCTGAGCAGCCTGGTCTAGTGGGAGGTGTTCATGCCCATTGCAGGGGGGTTGGAACTGGGGGGGTCTTCAAGGTTCCTTCCAACCCAAACCATTCCATGATATGATTCTATGGATTTGGGTCTCCAATTGATCAAGCACACAGGTACACCCAGATGTGGATGATGGTGATGATCCATTTTTGCCAGTTCTCATCGTGTGTCTGTGGCAGTGAGGCTGAGCTGCCTGAGGGCTGGAGAGGAAACACAAACTGTGCAAATGGGGCAGGATGAATTAACTCACTCTTCACCTTCCCACTTCTAAAATGAATGTTCTTGGCTATGAAGTGTTTAAATTTGCTCCTTTTCTGCCAGTCTCTAGGGTGCAGTGAGCAGTGGCCAGGTGGAGGGATGGACTGGGAGCAAGGCCATCCATCCCTCCAGGGGGAGGGGGTGGGCTGGGAGGAAGACCATCCCTTCAGGTAGAGGGTTGGACTCTGGGGAAGGCTGTCCATCCCTCCAGGCACTAGTGCAGGCTTCAGCTGGTGGCTCGGGGGCAAGGGAAAGCCTGCAGTGCAGAAAGGCCTGGGAGACAGGAATCTAACAAGAGGCCTCCTTTCCACCTTGACCAATGTTCCCAGCATTGACAGATGTTAGTCCCTCACTGGCTGCTGCTCCCCATCCTGCAGCACAAGTTCAGCACCCAGGAAGGGAAGGCTGAGCCCTTGTCCTGAACCATTTTGTCTTGTTTCACTTTTTAAGCACTAGTGCAATGTGATAGTGGTGACATTTTCTGCTCAAGTCATGTACAAGTACGTCTGGGGCCAGGCCAACTGCAGAGGGTGGTGTGGGTCTGGTTCCAAATAACACAGACATTGTCACTGCTCCTGAGGCAGCCTGGTGAGGCAGCTCTGGTTCAGTGGGTGTTACAAGGAAGGAGGGCTGAGATGTGCTTTTAGTGACTCAGCCCTGCAGTGGCTGTGCTGCCCTGCTAGCCCACCTGGCAGGAAAACACGTCCCCCATCTGGCTACCAGCTGTCCTCTGTCCCTTGCCCAGTTCCAGCCTGCCAGCCAGCAGGGAGCAGAGTCATGCTCCTCTGGTCTTTCCGGCAACGGAATGGAGAGTCTAATTTGGGGGAGGCTTTTCATGCCCACAGGAGTTGGGGGGGGTTGTATTTTTCAGGAAAGTGGTAGCTTTAAATCAAATAAAAAATATTTGCAGACTTTGCATGAATTGCTTTCGCTGGAAAGGAAAGCATATTAAATGGTAGAATACTTCGTTTTAGAACTTGACAAATGAAACAAGCCACCCCAAATGGTGTTTTGTTGCTGTATTTTTTTTTTCCCCATCTGAAAAGTGAAAACTTTTTAAATATTTTGCTGACCCTCAAATTTTCTTCTCATCTTCAAGAGTCTTGTTTGCTACTGAGGTAAAACTGTCCGTAGCTTGCCTGTACACAGGAGACAGTGGGCTGGGCTGTGTGATGCCAGATATCTCCAGGAAAATGCTTTGGGCTCCCAGCTCCTGCTCTCACACCCTCTGATGCCAGGAACGAAATTCTGGGATGTGCGTTTCGAAGGAGAGAAAGGAGCCGTCTCTCCTTTGTAATGTTAATGCGGTGAGACTCAAGGTGTGACCTACTTTCCAGCCATGAGGCAGCGCAGGATGGTTTTAACTCCTCTGTGCTCAGCTTCCCCAGCATGAGCTCACTGACACCTTCTGGATGTGTGCATTTCCCTGCCAGCTGCCATTGATCATGCAATGAGCCTCTGCTCCAGCTCTGTGGTAGGGTTGATGTTCATGTCTCTCTTGCTTAGAAGCGACATGGACTTCTTTGAGTAATTGCTTCCTAATCAGAATATCTCCCTTCATCCTGGGCAGAAGCCAAGCCCTCAGCTCACTGCACCCTATAAACCTCCTCCCTTTTCTTTGTCTTTGTTGCTGTATCTCGCTGTAGCAGAGGATTGTGTGGCTGCAGATGCTCCTCTCCCTGGAGCCTGGCTCAGGAATTACAGTCAGGAAAGTAGGTTGCAGGTGGTTTTGGGAGGAGGGAGGGCTTCTGCTCTCATTTTGCTGTGCCTCCTCCCAGGCCTCTGGAGCATTTCTGCCATGCAAAGAGGAGGAGAGAGTTTGTGTTTGGATCTGGGCAGCTCTGTATGCTACAGGCTGGTGGCAAATTTAAGGCTGGCTACAAAAAGGCTCAAAAATGCCTTTGTGAGGGAAGACCAAGGAAGGAATTGGCTGTTTGTGCCTCTGAAGCACAGTGACCCCATACCTTTGAATGTTATGTCCTTGGTGTATTTTATTTTGCCTTCTGTTCCCTCCATGTTATAGCTAAAGAGGTTTATCCTTCACCATTGTGAGACTGTTTGGATGGATACAGTCAGTGAGGGGACAAACATGCTTAACTGAGCAAGGGGATCAGCCTCAGCTGCTCTGAATAGGCTGGTGTCAAGGCAAGGCTCAGAACCTGGTATGTTGTGTAGAAGATGAGCTTTGAAGGGAAGGAGAGGGCTTAGGTACAACATGCAGGTATTTAGTTACATGCTTGAATTTGGTTTTGGTCATCCAAAAGAAGTTGAGAGAGCTGGCAGGCTGGGAAGGGACAACGGACAGCTGGTGGGAAAGTCACCAACGTGGAGCAATGAAGCCAACAGATGAACCTGGTAGTGCCATAAATTAAACAGTGCAATTAGCACGCCAGATCTACTTATCGGCTCGGGCCTGGTGTAGATTGTGTGTCTTTGGTAGGCAAGATAAAGCTCACAGACCATGAAATCAAACTGAGTGGAAAGGGGCATCTTTCCAACCACTCCTGTCACTGCTTGCCTGTGGCTGGGGAGGAGGGGGGTAGGGGGTTGGCAGCCACCACGCTGCCACCCGGGCACAAGCCAGGCTTGCTGTGCTCAACAAAACCTGCCTGCATCCAAGGGGCTGGCTCAGGCACCCCTTGGCTCGTTGCCTCCAATGACCTGCCCTCAAGTCCTAGGCAAGGAAATCAGCCAGACCACGTTACCAGCATAACACAGAGCACTGTCTTCAGCGTGCATGTGGGAGTTAGGAAGGGGAAAAGGCTAATTTGAGGTGCTCCTCAGCAGACAGACACCCAGGACTAACACTCACCATGTCTTTTTGCAGCTTTTAGTGTGTGCAGCTGGTGAGGATCCTCCTTGTGAGTCTTGCTTGTTGGCTTCATCCACTGCTGAGGGTTCATTATCAGTTACTGGTTGGTACACACGAGGAAACAGGGACAAGTGATGCCCCGTTGCCCTGAGTTGCCAGATATCATGGCACTTCCTTCTCCAAGGTGCTGTGTCTGCTGTTGATACGCTAGTAGCCCTTGGAGGACAGTGCCACAGAAACCTAATATTTCTTCTTTGGATGCCTCATATTAATTTCCCTGCTCCCTGATCCATCACAACTTGCTGCTTCTTCCTGCAGTTCTTCCACCTACTGCCCAAGTGACCCTGATGGAGCTCACATTGCACAGGTGGAGCTTGCACCCTCCTGCACATGGGTAGTGCACTCACTGACCTTCAGCTGGGCAGCACCTGCCCCAGTAGGAATCTCTGTCTTGCTGGTGACCTCCCCTTGTCCTAGGTAGATGGTTCTTGGATCCTGAGCAGGGCAGACACCAGTGAAGTTGGCATTGCCATTATGGTGAGGGAATTTTGTTCAGGGTGTGTAGCAATAGGACAAGGGGGAATGGCTTTAAACTGGAAGAGGGGAGATCAGGGTGAGACATTAGGAATAAATTCTTTGTTATGAGTGTGGTGAGACACTGGCCCAGGTTGCCCAGAGAAGCTGTGGCTGTCACATCCCTGGAAGTGTTCACAGGCAGGTTGGATGGAGCTTGGAGCAACCTGGCCTAGTGGGAGGTGTCCCTGCCCATGGCAGGGGGGTTGGAACTAGATGACCTTTAAGGTCTCTTCCAACCCAAACCAGTCTGGGATCCCATGAATTCAAGGGCTGGGAAGTGAACACTGAGGCCAGCAGCTGTCTGGTACTGGTTGGTGGGCAGCTAGTATTCCTGACCCTGGGAAGTCCTGCCAGCTCCAGCAGAAGTGTGCTGCTGGCCACTTTGGGGTGGAAATGCCTCAGTCCTTCAGGAAAGAAGAAGGCAGAGCAGCCCCCCCATGGCAAATGGTTTCAGGCAAAAAAAGAAAAAAAGAAATGGAGAATATATATAGTTATAAATTGTTAATGCTCAGTCCATGTTACTGAAGGGAAAACACCAGTTTAAAAGCCCAGTTACTTCAGATGAATTGTATGCGTCTTTTTTTGAGTGAAAGGAATCTTTTCCATATAACCTCTCATTTCAAAAGAATTACTTCTTTCCACCTAATTTTTACTGTAAAATTCCCAAGAAGAACCTCGCAAGTTCTCCCCTTGGTTTGCTAGCCACCTCAACAACGATCCTGAGGATGGTGACAACTCCTGTGGGTTTGGGAACCTTCTCCATCTCTGGGAAGTGGAGGAGGAATTGGGAAGGAGCCAGGTGGGTGAGGGCCACAGGTGGAGGAGGCCATGATCAGCCCAGGCACCACCCACAGATGGAGGGAAACACCTTTAAACTAGTCAGCCAATATTTATGAAGATATTTATTTTTCCCATTGTTTTCCCATTTCCTGGGGGACACTGGGGCTTGTTAAACATCAGCAGCTTCTGACCAAAGTCAGGCTCTGGGAACTGGGGGGATTTACTGGAGTTTTCTGGGCTTCTGCTTTTGTCAGAGATTTTGGGGTCGATGCTGCCAAGGTGGCTGCGTTAGGTGGGGGTTGAAGCAGTGGGTCAGGAGTGATGGTTGGTATTGTTTTTGTAGGCCAGCTGCTGTACTGCTGGTTAGTGTTCTCTTTGTTTTGAGGGCAGCTGATGGGTATTTGGTCTTTCTCCTCATCCTGCTGAAGAGATAGATTTGGTTCTTAGGAAAGGCTTCTTGGGAGAAGGTTTCTGGAAAAAAGAATAATAAAAAAATCACTGTTTCCTCTTACTTTCTAGGACTGGAGTTGATAATAACTAGCAAGGTTACACTAAAAATGCCTGCAAATTATGCCAGTGATTCCTCCTTTAGCAGAAACTGCCCTGGCACCAGGGTTATCCAGTGGTGAGATCCCCTTGGAAGTGTTAATCCTTCTCAGTCATTCATCGTGCTGCTTTTTGCTGGAGCAGTGTGTTATCTGCTCACAAGCAGCCACGCTGAAGCTGCTGGACTTGCAGCCAGTCCCAGCTCTCTCCTGCACATCTCATGTCACCTCTGTTGTGATTTATAGACAGTGAGGCCAGGAGAACACTTTCCATCACCTGCAGATCTGCCTGTGCTGAACGTGGCTTCACCAGCTGCTGAGGCTGTTGAGGTGTGGTTGCTCCTATAAGCAGAGACATGAATAGAAAACCTTGTTTTTTTGATCACCTATTCTTGGCTCCCACACGGGACCTCTCCTGTGTTTCTGTTCCTCTTTCTGCTTGGGGACAGATACAAAACACGTTTGTCACCTGCTCCCCAAGACATCATCTGGGAAAGCTGAATTTAATCCACTAAAAAAGCCATGAAGGGAGGAGAAGGTAGGGGTGGTCCTCAGGAGCAGGGTGAGCTGCTCCCCACTCCAGTCCTCAGGATTTAGAGATCTGGGGCTAAGCTTGGAGGAGTTTAGAGGCAGTTTCTTTGGTCAGGGCTTCAGTGAGGAGATTTGTTATTGAGTAGCTCTGAAAATTGCAGCGTTGTGTGTCAGAGAGTGCTTCACCAGCACACAGACATCCTGAGCTCTGAGGTTCCTTAAGAAATGGATTGCTAATTATTTATGTTAGCATAATGTTCAGGAAAGGAACTTCCCCTTCATTCTTTGCTTTCTTTTACTACCCAAAGGAATAAGCTGCTTTTATAATTTATTTCAAGCTTTGCTAGAAAAAAAGTGATTGAGCATTTATCACAAATGTGGCCTCTGTCTCTGGGAACAGATGTCAGAGTTTGTCAGTGGAGGTGGTGATACAGCACGTAAGCAAGAAGGGTTTGGTGGTTGACCATCCCGTTCATAAAAAGGCAAATCAGACAGAAAATTGTATCTAATGAGGACACTTCAAGTGTTGAAGTGCTGTGGAAGAAAACATCCTAAGCCAACCAAACCTCAGTGTTTCTGTACAATCTGTTAAGATACAAAAGGGCTGCAGGTCAAGCCATTTATTCTTATTTGTGAAGTTATGTCCTAAAATCTTATTTTGCTCTATTTTTTACCTTTCACAGTGCCTGTCACCCTCTGGCACTGCCTCGTCTGTCCCCTCTGCTTTGTTCATAGCTGTTCCTGGGCAGCCAGAGATGCTTTGGCAGGATTGGCAGGATGTGTTTGTCAGCTGGCTCCTTTGATCTCTCTCTTTATCTGATTTTGAATGATAATTTCTGACTTGTTCTGGCCTAACTTCCAGTGTCACCTGTGAGTTTTCAGCTGAGTGGGGGGGGGGAAAAATAAAACAAGAATGTGGCACTTAGGCAAATGGTGTGAAGTTAAGGCCTTTCCCTCACTGGAGCATTTTTCCATGTGTGTCTGTGGAGGGTTTGGGGGAAAGGAGTGCTGAAGAGCTGTAAATGAGCTTTGGTTTTGTAGGAAGAAAAGGCACCATGTGTCAGAGCTTCTGGGATGGATGTTGAGCCCACAAATCCTCTGAAAGCCCTGGTGTCTCTTTCTCCCTGTTCCACTCTTTGGACAGGCTGGACAACTGCCCAGAGGAAAGAGCCAGGGCTGTGAGTACATGGTGGGAGACAGCTGCAGCATCCAGCCCTCTCCACTTCCACCAGTGCAGGAGACATGTTGGATTCCCCCCCTGGGTTCTCTCCCCACCTGTCTCATTTACCTTCAAGGCTCAAATGTGGATTTTTAGACCTAGAGCTACCACCTCATCCCCTCGATCTTCCATTTCTGCCACTAAAAGGGGCTTTGTTTAAGATGCTGCTGTATTTTTTCCTCTCTAGGCAGAACCTGGCCAAGGTTGGGTTGGTTTTCAAGAGTGGCTGATTCATGGGCAGGTGTAGGAGTGACAGCTCAGCTGCACAGGCATGGATGTTTTGTATGATCCATGGACCAGCTCTGAAGCCATGGGAAGCGATGGCTGTTGGGTGCCCTGTGCAGGGTGCCCTGTGCAGGGTGCCTGGGGGATCCCAGTGCTGGTGATTTGGGAATTAATGAATGATTAGGGATTTTGATTTGGGGGGTAGTGCTGCCATAGTTTGAGCAGGCTGTTTTTAACATCAAGCCTACCAGGAAGACAAGACTGGCATGAAGACCTCCAGCCACTGGAACATTTCCTGGTACCATGGGTCTAATTGATAGTGTCCCTCATTCACTCCCATTTTCTCTTTGAATTTAGAAGCAAAGTGATGAGCAGATCAAGCACCCTCCTCCCAGCATGTCCCAGTAACCAGGGTTCTGCCTAATGGCAGCATGAATCCATCTCAGCTCACTGGAGATTAATTGTGCCATCTGTAGCAACATTCAAGGTGGACATTTAAGATTATCTTTTGACTTGAAGTGTGTGCTGTTCCCAGACTGCAGAGGTTTATAAGTGAGCAATTAAGTTGTGAGGATGAAGGGAAGGGAGAAGAAGAATGAAATCATTGGCATGGATGTGGAAGATTAAATTAGAACCCTCTGCGTGTGGTGGTCCTTGGTTTAACTTGTCTCCTGTTGCTTCTGCTCATATTGCACCGATAGAGCTGATGTAATGTGAATTTTTCTGGTTGTGGAAATGTAGGAACAGGTGTTCTATAGAATAAATACTCTGCTCCTTGCTTCCTGGCTTGCTGCTGCCTCTCTTGCCATGCAACATCTCAGCAGGATTTTTCCTGCTTCCAACCCCTCCTGCTGGTGGAGTCTGGCCCTTTCCGCCCAGCGATGCTGATCCAGCTCTTCCCTGGCCCGTGCTTGGCAGCAGCACTAAGTCAGTCAGTAAGTCAAGGACAGGGATTTGAGCTGAGTGTGGCTGTGCTGGGAGAGCTCCCGACACGGCCCCGGCCCCTGCTGCTGAGCTTGCCAGGCATCCTGCATGATACATGTTGTAGAGCAGAACTGAGTGGCTCGCTGTGAAAAACTCTCTGCTTTTTCTGGTATTTGTACCAGTAGCTGGGCTCTTTGCTCAACACTCAGCAGCCTGTTAGCAGGAAACACAAAAAAGGGCTTCTGACAGGTGCAGATAAATCGTGGGTGAACAGGGTGGGTGCTCTGCACCTTTCTGAGCGTCTCTGAGCTCCAGCATGGGACACTTGGTGTGTCCGGGTGCTCAATCCCCAGAGCACTGCCTGGGATTCACTGCCCAAGTCTGGCAGTGTCCTTCCAGCTCTCCCTGTGTCAGCTCTGAAGTCCCACTTTTCAGCCAGGTTTGCAAGTTCCTCTTGCTGCTGTAGGTCTTGAGGAAGGGTTGGCAAAGTGTCGGATGATGGCCAAGGCTGGACCCGCATGGCAGCACTTCCAGCAGTTGTAGTTAGCAGAGTGGTGGCATCTTGTAAAGCTGGTACAAAGAGTTTGGGCTTGGGGGCTTGCAGACCCCACTGCTGGGCTGGTTGCTCAACCACTTTCACCTTAGTAGAACAGCTTGGGGACAAACCTAGCAAAAATTGATGGCAATTGCTTATAATCGCTCAAAATCTCTTCTCCAAAGGAACAAGTAATGGGACAAGAAGAGACATCCTCAAGTTGCCCAGGGAAAGTTTAGATTGGATATCAGGAACAATTTCTTCCTCAAAAGAGTTGTCAGGCCCTGGCCCAGGCTGCCCAGGGCAGTGGTGGAGTCCCCAACCCTGGGGGGATTTCAAAGCCATGTAGATGTGGTGCTGAGGGACATGGGTTAGTGGTGGCCCTATCACTGCTGGTTTAATGGTTGAATGTAATGATCTTAAAGGTCTTTTCCAACCAAAACGATTTGATGACTAAATAGTGCAGTTGATGGGGAGCTGGGGAGAGAGATTTTGCTCTGGACTAACTGCATGGTTGGCTCGTGTTTGGGGACCCCTGTCTCAAATCAAGAATATTTCTGTTGAAGCATCACCAGAAGCACTGCAGTAATTAATGAACTCACCTTTGCCACTCTCTCTGTGGGGTAGGATGCCTTGAGGGTCTTTGCTTAAGGAGTTTGCATCTCTGTGGACACTGACACTATTTCTTCCTTTGCTGCACCCTAAAACAGTGAAGCCATTTCCTTTTCTGTGCAGAGCACTTATATTTTTAAGATTCCTTCTGATGTGCAGGCTGTATTTCTTATCGGTGCTACTGCAGCTTATCAGGAAATCCTGCACCCTGCTGTCTGGATAGTCTCCTCAAATAAAACACTCTTGAACAAAAATTAATTTTGCCCACAAAGACTAAACTACATAACTAGAAACTGCTACAGATAGTAGGAAACACCAGACATCTGTACTTGAGGGATTTCTGAATTTATTATAGGGAAAGGTTCTGGCAGGTGATTTCTGGCATGGCTGAGGGGTTTATTTCCCTCTCACTGTTGTCTCCTGAAAAATGTCTGCTTCCCTGCAAGCACAGGGTGCTGCTCTGTGACAGCCAGAGCCAGGCCTGCTCACTCTCTGTGTCAATGGCCTCCCAAGCAGCAAAGGCTGCACATTTTCTTACAGTCTGAGCAAGGCCCCGCAGGGCTGGGGGGGGGTGGGAGTTGATGGTTTCCAGTGGACACAACTTGCAATTTGATCACAAGTAGAAAATTAATTTGATCACAAGTATAAAATTCAAAGCAGCTTGAACATTTGCTGGTTTTACACAACACTTACCCATGCTTTACCAAGAGGAATTTGTGTTTAATCTCAGTTTTTCCCCACTCTCCCCTTTTTATGCTCAGGATTCTAGCAACTGCTGGGACTGACTTTGACCTGCGGACCCTGCGAGCTGTCCGAGTGTTACGACCCCTGAAGCTGGTGTCAGGAATCCCAAGTGAGTGTCATGATCATGTCATCTTGGAAGTGTTCACCTGGAAGTGTCACCCTGGAAGTGTTGAAGGGCAGGTTGGATGGGGCTTGGAGCAACCTGGTCTGGTGGGAGGTGTCCCTGCCCATGCAGGGGGGTTGCATCTAGATGATCTTTAAGGTCCCTTCCAACCCAAACCATTTTATGATTCTGTGATCTTCACAGCTCAAGGTGCTCTGTAGCTTTTGGGGCATTATGTGCTTTTCTGAGCAGTCTATTCCCTTTCTTCCTGGTTTGTGGCTCCTGCTCTTGCTTGGTTCTGGTTTTCTGTCATCCTGTGTTTGTACAGCAGCTGATTTCACCTTCGTGCTCCCAAAACTTCTGGTGAGCAGCAGGGATTTGTCCTATGACTCCTGTGCCTTTGGGGTTGAGTTAATTCTCTGGGGTGTGAAGACCTGAGACTCAAATTTTGCAGCTTTCAGACACCCAGCCCTGAACTTGGATCTTCTGACAGTTTTTACCAGCTGAGCATCTTGTACTGGGTGTTTTACCCATTCAATAAGGGGAAAAAATGAAGGGAAAAGAGCAGATAAGATTTGGTCTTGCTCAATGAGCAACTTAATATATTTTAGATGCTGAGGTGAAGGGTCTGAGTACTCCATTGAGGGGCTGCATCCTGCCTTGCTGGTGCCTGAAGCCATCAAAGTCCCCACACTGTGTCTTACTGCCTTTTTATTTCTCACTCTGCACCAGCTGCTCTGCCCACTAGCAGGGGATCGCTCTCTGGAGTGGATTTCATTCCTGAATGTGGAACAGAGAGGTGTTTTTTTTTTTTTTTCCCCTCCAGCAAGAGCCAGTGAAAGGGAACTGCTGCTCTGTGGGATGCTCTGCTCTTCTCTGTTAACCCCTTGGCAGCCAGGCAGCCTCCTCCTCTCCTGGGCATCAGCTCAGCTACCTCCCTGCCTGCTTCAGGACTGAAATGTTTGGGCTGCAAAAACCCAGTGAGGGGTTATGGTTATGTTTGCAATAACAGCACCAAAATTTCCTGAAATCAGCATCCTTTCATGGGCAGGACTTGAATCTGTATTTCCACACAGGAGAGGTCCTTGGCCAGGCTTGGGAAAAGTGGCATTTATTAACGAGATCTCTAGGAAAGATGCTGCTGGCTCTTTGTTCATGAATGTCTTGTCTGTGCAAGGTGATGTGGGACCGACAGTCAAAGGATGTCAGAGAAATAAGGTGGCCCCTGAGGGGTGCTCCTGTCCCACTGGGATGTGTCCTGGCCCAGCACAGTATTTCCCCACAGAGCAGTATTTGCTCTTCTGGTGTTGGTGCTGCTGTGAAAGCTTTGTGCTGTGGTTTTATCCTGTCACAAATGTACAGCCTTGAGGTGCAGTCACAGACAAGCATGGTACGTGCTTTTCTTCTACGCTCTCAGTATTTTTCCCATCCTACAGATCTTCATGCTTTTTTCCTGCATGCACCCACACTGACCTCAGTAGTGCTGTACAAGGTGGCAAGATAATGACAATCCTTCATTCTCTGTACCTTAGGACAGGCCACCAAGGTGGCTTTCAGCTGCTGCTTATCACTGGAGTGTTTTTATGGTGTGTGTCTGTATGATGGTATCTGGCACCTCCATCTCTCCAGCCTCTCTCACCTTATCTCTCCCCTGGTTTTAATTGAAAATGCATTTTTGTGTCAGTGAAAAAGCTGTGGATGATTAGCCCTGGAGACAGGGCTTTGTTCCTCCAGAAGGGAGGGTGTGATGGGCATGGCAAAATCACAGCTATTCCATGTGTTGTGGAGGGAGAGGCAGCTCCTGCACAGCTCAGGGCTCCCTGGGACAGGGGTGACCATGGCAGTGCCCAGCTCTGCTGCTGTGTCCACTCTGCTGCAGGACTGAAGGTGAAGGACCTGGCCCAGCTCCTGACTGAGTCTCAGGACTCCACTGGCTTCAAGAAAAGTCCTTTTTTTGTGTCTCTGAAGCTTAAGAGACCTTTTAATCTGTGTTCAGAAGAAAAGGGGTCAGAAAAAGATAACTCTTCTGATTGTCCCTCTTGTATCTTGAGTGCATTATGGCTGTAGCACCTTTAGCATCCTGAGAAAAGCAGCATTGCTTGGTACTGCCAGTCTAAACTTGCCCTTACACCCCTTTCTGTCCTACCTTGCCCCCAAGCCCTTGGTTTCCTTCCCTCAGTGATGATGTGTTTTTTCTGTGTCCTCACAGGCCTGCAGGTTGTCCTCAAGTCTATCATGAAGGCAATGGTGCCTTTGCTTCAGATTGGGCTGCTCCTCTTCTTCGCCATCGTGATGTTTGCCATCATCGGGCTGGAGTTTTACATGGGGAAGTTCCATAAAACCTGCTTCTCCAACGAGACAGGTGAGTGGCCCTGCATATGGTCACAATGCTTCTAGGCCCTGTCCTGGGCTGCAGCAGCAGCATGACCCACAGGTCAAGGGAGAGGTGATTCTCCCTCTTTTCTCCTCTCTGGTGAGACCACACCTGCAGTACTGCGTCCAGTTCTGGGGTTCCCAACACAAGAAGGACATGGAGCTGTTGGAGCAAGGCCTGAGGAGGCCACAATGATGATGCAAGGGCTGGAGCTGCTCTGGAGACAGGCTGATAGAATTGGGGGTGTTCAGGCTGAAGAGAAGGCTCCAGGGAGACCTTAGAGCACCTTCCAGTGCCTGAAGGGGCTGCAGGAAAGCTGGGGAGGGACTTTGGACAAGGGCAGGGGGTGAAAGGACAAGGGGTGATGGATTAGAAGTGGAAGAGGGGAGATTAAGGTGGAACTTAGGTGTGAAATAATAAGATTGGAAAAACTGGGAACAACCAAAAAATAAAAAAGGACAATAGAGGCAAGGAGCCTTTTGATGGAGAAAGGATAGAAATATTATTTGAACAAAGGAAGGCAAGGGAATTTGGGCACTGCAGAGTAAATGATGCATCTGCCTGTGAGTGATAAACCCCAGAAGATGGAATTGGAGAGGAGCAATGCCCAGAGACCCTCAGCTGGGACCAGCTGCCATGTCCAAGCCAGCTGCTTGTCCATGGCTCAGGACCCATTCCAATTTAAAAAGGAAAATAAAATTAAAAAAATCCAATTTTCAAATATTCCTTTAAGTAGTGTTGGTCATCTGGGCTATCCACAGATGAAAATATTGTTCTCCTCTCCAAAAGATGGCAATTTAAGGCACAATTGACTGTATTTTAAAACACAGTCTTGTATTTTCAGTGATTATCACTAATAGGTCTTAATATTGATTTATTTATATGCATTCAAATGGTAATAAAACAACATCCCTGCCAAATCTCTGGGCATCCTTCACTGTGCTTTCTAACAACAACGTGGCAGCACTTTAATATATTCAGTTTGCACAGAGCTCTGCAAAAGCAGAGGGAAATGGTTTCCTTGTTTGTGTTTCTGTGTAGTGCTAGAAAACCAGAACACAACCTGTGAAGGACAGTCAGATGTTGGGACTTGTGAAGCACGAGGATTCCTGCAGGAAACGATTTTTTGGACTGAGTTTGGAGGAGGGGAAATTGTTTTTGTGGGGTGTGTGCTCATGTTGAGCAGAGCAGGGTGCAGCTCAGAAAGGCCAATCGTGTTCTGGGCTGTGTCTAAAGAGAGAGAGCGAGCAGGTCGAGGGAGGAGATTCTTCCTCTCTGCTCTGGTGAGACCACACCTGGAGTACTGGGTACAGCTCTGGAGTCCTCAGCACAGGGATGACATGGGGGCTGTTGGAGAGGGTCCAGAGGAGGTCACAAAGATTATCAAAGGGTTGGAGCAGCTCTGCTATGAAGACAAGCTAGAGAGAGTTGGGGGTGTTCAGCCTGGAGAAGAGAAGGCTCTGGGGAGACCTTAGAGCACCTTCCAGTGCCTGAAGGGGCTCCAGGAAAGCTGGGGAGGGACTTTTCACCAGAGAGAGGAGTGATAGGAGAAGGGGGAATGGTTTTAAACTGAAAGAGGGGAGATTTAGGTTAGACATTAGGAGGAAATTCTTCACATGAGGGTAGGAAGGCACCGGAATAGGTTGCCTAGGGAGGTTGCTGATGCCCCTTCCTTGGAGGTGTTCAAGGGCAGGTTGGATGAAGCTTGTGCAGCCTGGTCTAGTGGGAGGTGTCCCTGTTTATAGCAGGGAGGTTGGATCCTGATGATCTTTAAGGTCTCTCCCAACCTTCACCATTCTAAGAAAGCTTTCTGCAGGGGTGCTCTGGGGCTGCTGCAGCAGTTACAGAGGAACAAGGATAATGGTGCCAATGTGGGTGTGCAGAGAACAAGAGCATTCTTGGGGAGGTGGCAGTGAGAAAGCCTTTCTGAGCAGGTTTGCATTTTCTAGGAGTGTTTTCAGATTTGTTCCATTGCAACCGAAGTGGGTGGTTTTTTGCATCCTTCATTGTCTGGCAGAGCTGCAGGCTGAGCCCTGAGGCTCTGGCTGATGGGCTGGCTTAGCCACAGGGCTAAAGAGAAGGGATTGTTTCTTTTTCCTCACTTTCTCAGAAGCTAGTTAACATAAAAGGGAAAAATAACCACCAAAGCTTTGTTCTCTGCAGACAACTCTCTGACATCAGCAATGACAGAGAGATCTCTGTGCCAGGCTTGGGAGGACAGATTTTTGTCCTGTGTAGTCATAGAATAGAATCATAGAATGGTTTGGGTTGGAAGGGAACTTAAAGACCATCATGTTCCAACCTCCCTGCTATGAGCAGGGACACTTCCCACCAGACCAGGCTGCATAAAGCCTCATCCAACCTGGCCTCGAACACCTCTGGGGAGGGGGCAGCCACAACCTCCCTGGGCAACCTGTTCCAGTGCCTTATGGTGAAAAATTTCTTCCTAATATCTAACCTAAATCTCCCCTTTTTCAGTTTAAAACCATTACCCCTTCTCCTATCACTGCCCTCTCTGGTGAAAAGCCCCTCCACATCTTTCCTGGAGCCCCTTCAGGCACTGGAAGGTGCCCTAAGGTCTCCCTGGAGACCTTCTCCAGGCTGAACACCCCCAACTCTCTTAGCCTGTCTCCAGAGCAGAGCTGCTCCAGCCCTTGGATCATTTTTGTGGTCTCCTGGACCCTCTCCAACAGCTCCATGTTTTCCTGTGCTGAGGGCTCCAGAGCTGTACCCAGTTGTGGGTAACGTTGTAAGTGACTCTTGCTTGCTGGGTGGCTCCCAGCTGGGAACTGGGAGCACAGCTGAAAAAACCAGTGGGTGTGTGTTGCATATCTCTGGGTGGCAGCACCTGGCCCCTGGGTGGGAGGGGGCAGTGGGGCCAGGCTTGCCTTCCCTCTCACCCCCACTCTGGGCAGTGTGGGAAGGTGTTGGGGTTTACAGGTACTGGGGTTTACAGGTACTGGCTCTGCTCTGCTCCAGGGCTGACGAGCTGGTTGTCAGATGATTTATGGGGATCGATCCCACTGGCTCAGTGGGAAATGAGGTGCTGGTGTTTCTGGAAAGGTGGAGAGTGGGGAGGTTTCCTGGCGCTGCCATCCCCGGGGAGGAGCAGCCCACAAAGCCATCAGCCCAGCCTTTTAAAACCTAAGTGCTCATCATCTCCAAAGAGGTGCATTAACAAGCCCAGGCCTGATGCCACGGGCTCCAAAGGCTGGCTGGAGAGTGGAAATGTGAACCTCCTTAAGAGCTGCCTCTGTTATTGGGCAGCACATTGGGGGAGGAGGAGGATTTGCTCGTGCTTGTTTCTGATCAGAATCCCCAGAGTGAGCAAACTCCTGGGGTTTTTCCTGGAATCTGGAACCACATGAGAGGTACCAGCTGTTGCTTCAGTGCATTGTGGAGGGAATAGACTAGACGTGTCAATGGCAAATGTTCCTACAGCCCTGGGCAGGTAATAAACTACAAGGAAGAGGGATGCTGGGGACCAAAATATGGCCAAAGGGCTATTCAAGGCCTTTGCCACTCAGCCCAACAGACTGTTCTGAGCTAGTGAAAATATTTCTCTAATGACAAATGGGTAAAAATGAATGGCAGCACCTGTTACAGTGGGTACCTGACTCATTTTCCTCCCCCTGCATCCTCCATGCTGTGCTGTTCTGCTGACACAGGAGGTTTTTTACACAGCCACCCTCTTCAGCTGACCCAGCCCAAGGGCCTTGAAGCTGCTCCAGGAGAGGCCACCACATTTGTTTCCCATTTTTCCTTGAGACTCCTCTTCTCTCTCTCTTCCCCAGCCATAGGAGTAAGGACCAATTCTGGTCTCTGTTTTTTCTTAAAAGGAAAGCAAACACAAATCCAACCCTTTGCAGGAAACATGCATTGCATTTTCAGAGCATTACCTGGCAACAAAAGGCCAAACAGAGCTGAAAGTGGATGCTCCCTCACAAATGGTCTGCAAGAGCCAGATTTGGTGTATTCTTTTTGCAGGCTTGTCTCACTAAGTCCTCGTGAAAGCCTGTGGTGACCCATAGGGGAGCTGGTGAGAGATGTCCTGCTTTAAGGTGTTGAGTCTACATGAAAACACACACATATAGATGTATCCTGGAGCCACAGTGACTGACTTGTTTTCTTCCTGTTTTCTTTTGCTCTATGGAATGATTATTCCTAATTTCTGCCAGGGCTGATCTTGTTTCCCCTTGGTGAATTTGATTTTGTGCAGTTTTCTGCTCCATTAGCATATCGTGTCACCAATTGCACCTCTGTGTAAACAGGAATATTACTTAGTATATTTATTTACTCTGAAAACCCAGCACTTTAGTTTTCCAGACTGCTCTGTGTTGGTGCTTGTTGTCTCTGGAGGGCTGCAATGCTTCAGACTTCACAGCAGACCCTGGAAGATGCTGGCCACCCCTCTGGCCATCCCTTGTGGTCCTTAACTATGACAGATTCATCCTTCTTTTCCTCCTCTGGGTCTGAAATGAAACTTGGCAGAGTAACCCCACCTCTGCTGCAGACCAGCTGGCAGCTGGATGCTTTGCCTGCCACGTGTACCTGCCTCCACAGCATTGCCCTCTGGGGCAGAAAGCTGAAGCTCACAAAGGGGCTGGAGGTCTCCATCTGCCCCAGGTTGCTGTGGTGACAATGCTGTGGGTCGAAGGCAGGAGGTGCTCATGCAGCTATGGTCTAACATCTGTATCTGGGCAATTTTGGGGCTAACCACAAGCAGCTCTTGCTGAAGCCACTGGAGAAGACCCTGCCCTTTTCCTTGAAGGTTACAGTGCCAATAGTTAGCACTTGGCTGTGCCCTGTGAGGGTGCATCGTTTGCTCAGTGTTTGAAGTGTGCACCATTCCCAAGCCCTGACTTTTTGCACACTGGTTTTTTGGTGCTCTTTCCCATATATGACATGACTGAACGCTGGGGCAAACAAACTATGGGCACTTCAGGGATGGCTCTGCTCCACCCTGCCACCAAACTGTCTCTTAGAACATAACAGCATAGAAATAGTTACATGAGAATAATGTCTTCTATGTGCCCATAGTGGCCCAAGGAAGTGTGAAACATAAATCACATTCATGCAGTGCAGAAGGAGGATGCAGCAGCTTCATATCATATCATGGAACGGTTTGGGTTGGAAGGGACAATAAAGATCACCTAGATCCAACCCCCTGCATAGGCAGGGACACCTCCCACTAGACCAGGTTGCTCCAAAGCCCCATCCAACTTGCCCTTGAACACCTCCAGGGATGGGGCAGCCACAGCTTCTCTGGGCAACCTGGGCCAGTGTCTCACCACCCTCACACTGAAGAATTTCTTCCTAATGTCTCACCTAAATCTCCCCTCTTCCAGTTCTAATCTATCCCCCCTTGTCCTCTCACTCCCTGCCCTTGTCCAAAGTCCCTCCCCAGCTTTCCTGCAGCCCCTTCAGGCACTGGAAGGTGCTCTAAGGTCTCCCTGGAGCCTTCTCTTCTCCAGGCTGAACAAAACCTACTCTCTCAGCCTGTCTCCAGAGCAGAGCTGCTCCAGCCTTTGTATTGTCTCTGTGGCCTCCTCAGGACTTGCTCCAGGAGCTCCAAATCCTCCTTATATTGGGGGCTCCAGAACTGGACACAGCTTGACTGGCTTCAGTCAGTAACTTTTCTCCCATTGTTCTTCTCTGCAGGTGATGAGGTAGGAGATTTTCCTTGTGGAGAGGAGCCTCCTGCCAGGCAGTGTGAGAGTGGGACCACCTGCAGGGAGTACTGGCAAGGGCCCAACTATGGCATCACCAACTTCGACAACATCCTCTTTGCTGTGCTCACCGTCTTCCAGTGCATCACCATGGAGGGATGGACAGACATCCTCTACAATGTGAGTCCACTCATGGGGCTGCAGGACTCCTGGGGTGCTGTTGGGCATTGCGTTAGCTTGGGAAAGGTGGTTTTTGAAAGGTTGTTCTGGGAAAAAAAAGTAATTTAGTTTGTACGTTTTTCCCCTGTTGATTAACACCTCAGCTTGATTTTTAGGAGGATTTGTTTCTGTTACTTTGAGGGTTGTTCTGTGGGACCAGTAAGTCTTTGAACCACTCTCGTGGCCTGTGGTGGTTTGAGGCTACAGACTTGCTTTCCTGCAACACCATCTCTTGTGTCAGTGTGGTGTTACCATGTGTCAGGGTTGAGGTGTGTCACTCCAAGATGCTGGTGTACTCTGCTGTAGTGGGCTGGGAGTAGGAGCATGTTCTCACAATATCCCATAAAAAGTCAGTCACCAAATTTCACCATGTAGAGTGGCAAAACCAGTGGGTAGTTACTATTTTGAACCTAGAGGTTTCCTCTCTTGACTGAGTCCAGCCTTTGTGGTCAGACTTTTAATCTAATCAATGAAAAGTATCAGCTGGATGTTAACACTGAAGTGGTTGGACTTGATGATCTTAAAGGTCTTTTCCAACCAGAATGGTTCTGTGACACAGTGCTAGTTTTGGCAATTCCAATAGAGTTTTACACAGCCCTGTCAGTCACCTTCACACCTGGCATGACTCTTTTGTCTGTAGAGAAGATACACCAGGCTGAACTTCTTCACTAGGGTCTTTGCTGGCTGTGCCTCTTGCCATCCAGGACCTGGGCTGTCTCAGCCACTCAAGGTCAAAACCTCTTGGTCAGTTTTGCTATTTCCAGTTTTACAGAGTGGGGCAACCTCACCAACAGCTGAAGAACTGTCTTTCGGGCAGTGTGATGCTCTCATTTGTGTACAAACACTGGCTGGAAGGAGAGAGCAAGTGCTGATGATTATAATGTAGGGCTGCACTGGCTGCTTCTTTCTGCTGGTCACAGAAGGAAGGACAATCTGACAGCCCTGCAGAGGTGATCAGAATCAGCCCAAGCTGTCCTAGCCAGAAGTTCCAATGTGGAAAAATAACTAGGGCAGGCATTAATAATGCCTCCAGACCATTGCACCTGCCCGTAGAACTACAAAGTGTTCAGTCTACTTCATTATAAACTCTAGACCCATGCTGGGCTCTTTTGCAGACCTTCCTGTGAGGGTTTCTGTAGCAGCAGGAAAGGATTATTAATATCAACCACAGCAAATTGCAAGGTAGAATTCTGCTGTGTTTGAAGCCAATATATCTGATTTATTATCTTCTCCAGTCATTGCTTGGTTCCTCCATTTCATCCCGGTCTCTGCACACTTAGGGCCATTTCTAGAAAGGCCCATTTCCCCACTACATGCCCTCCCCTCACCCTGAAACCTCATCACACAACCGGTCTCTCCCTCCCTCATTCAGCAGTCCCTCTCCTTCCTGCTACTGCCAACTGTTGTAAGAAAAGCCCATTAGCATCCTGGCTGGAATTGATTAATCGATACGTGGTGTATCAGATCATCTTCTCTCAAACCACCTTTTGTACCACATGCAAAAACCAGAGCTTACTATTGGGGTATTGATTTTGGAGCTTGCTTTGAAAACTAGGATAGTGTCATTCTGGGTAGCTGTTGATCTGATCAGAAGCAGGCACCTGGAGGAGGAGGAGGAGTTGAGTATCTGTTGTAGGATGGCAAGCTTTGTCTGAGACCCCAGCTTAGGTTTTAAATGTTGTTGGGTTCATGTCTCAGAGATGATGGTCTCTGAATGGTTTGCTTGTCAGGTGGAGGGTGAGTAGTGTGTGTCTTGCCACGGGACCACTCTGCAGACAGTGTCAGTGTAACTAGTGCCAGTGGCCACCTCTGTCACCTCTCCCTTGGCCCTGCCCCACGTGCTGTGTCACCCCCTCCCTGTGCTGCTCTGCTCGCTGAGGAGCTAGCTGTGCTTCTGCAGGTTAGCAGCTGAGAAAAGGTGTGGGTGGAGAAGATCCACTCTGCACAGCCCTTCATTTCTTCACAGCTTCAGGAACCTGCTGGTTTCTGGCCACTTGGCTTTTGTCTTTGTTTCTTCTGTGCCTCCTCTCAGTTCCTCAAATTTAAAAATGAAATAAAAGATATAACCACATTGAAGCAGTGACTGAAAACCTGGTGGGGTGGGTGTTTGAGGATGCCATTGTCACCATGCAGAGGTAAGAGCCACGCAGCTAGTCTGTCAGTTCAGTGACTGCACCTCAGTGCTGCCTGAATCAGCTGGATCTCAGCTGGATCCCAACTTAGGTGCTCACTGGGTTGAGGTGGGAAGAAGCTGGAAGGTTCTGCCTTTTGCACCCGGGACTTGAATGGTGGGGTGAGGGAACATGTGTCAGGTCCTGCTTCTTGGCCTTTTTTGGCTCAGACAGTGGGTGAGTGTCAGAGGTCACCACTTGTTCAGGAAGCTTGGATCCACCATTTGGGTTCTTGGTTTTGGCTGGGAAAATTCTGCAATGGAGGAGGTAATTTCCCTGTGTGGAGGGTCTGTGGTGGGGCTTTGCTAGTGACAGGCCACAGAGGGGGCTCCTGTGAGGAGCTGTTGGACGCTCTACCAGCTCCAAGATCCAGATTTGCCTCTGGCAAAACCCATGAGTGAAGGTGAAAGCCTCTGTGATTAAAATATTTAAGAAGGGGCAAAGGGAACTGCAAAAAGACCTTCAGGGGAGAGGAGAGGGGAAGGTGAGAGCAATACCTGAACAGAGGTACCAAGGTCAGTGAGAAAGGAGGAGGGAATTAGAAATCAGGGAAGGCTGCTGCTCCCCAGACATAGAGCCCTTCCCTCACCCCTCCCTTTGTGTGTCCACTGCCACGTGTTGGGTTTGGTTGGGTTTGGTTGTCACCTTGCTCTTACAAACTGTCACGCTTCCTGCTGGTACAGCACAGCCCCACGTGGTCCATCTGCAGGGCTGACATCCCTTGGATGCCAGGCAGACTAGGACTGAGATGCATTATGAGGAAGTTGAGGTTACAGGCTGCTTCCTTAATGGGACATTAATTTCTTCTGGAAAATGGGGATTGATTGCTTGCCCTGCTTCAATAGGGCTTTGTTATTGCTCCTCTTTTCCTGCTGCTACATTTGTTGGGGAGTGTTCAGAAGAGTTCAGGTTTTTATTTTGCAGTGGTGATGGCTGGGGTCAGTCCCAGGGGGAGATGTTCTTTAGCAGTTCAGGAGCTTTGCCCCTCTACTCTGCCCTGGTGAGGCCACATCTGCAGAACTGTGTCCAGTTCTGGGTTCCCTGGTTCAAGAAAGACACGGAACTGCTGGAGAGGGGACAGCAAAGGGCTAGGAAGATAATGAGGGGACTAGAACATCTCTCTTATGAGGAAAGGCTAGGAAAGGCTGAGGTACTTGGGTCTGTTTAGTCTAGAGAAGAGAAGACTGAGAGGGGAATCTTGTCAATACTTGAAGGGTGGGTTTCAGGAGGATGGGGCCAGGCTTTTTTTCCGTGGTGCCCAGTGACAGGACAAGAGGTAATGGGCACAAACTTGAGCATAGGGAGTTCTGTCTCAACATAAGGAGGAGCTTCTTGACTTTGAGGGTGGCAGAGCACTGGAACAGGCTGCCCAGAGCAGTTGTGGAGTGTTCATCTCTGGAGACATTCAAAACCCACCTGAATGCCATTCTGTGCAACCTGCTATAGGTGAACCTGCTCTAGCAGGGGGGTTGGCCTAATGATCTCCAGAGGTCCCTTCCAACCCCTAACATTGTGATTCTGTGGGACTGAAAAGCTGGTCTGTGGTGGCATCAGGCAAGCTGAAGAGTTTGGTATAAACTGATCTTCAGGGAAGAGAAAGCTTGGGCTTGAGTGTGATGTTTTGGCTCAGGACTTTCCAAAGTGAGAAGTTTGTTGTGTGGTTGTTGAGGTTATTCAGTCATTTCTCAAGGACTGAAATGACTTTATACATGGCCAGATGCAGACTGCCTACAGATTTAGAGAAAATTAGCACCAAAGGTGAGGCTTTGCAGTGAGTAATCCACCTTGCAAATATTCACTCCCTCTCCTGTGATGAATTGAGCAATTAGGAGGGCAGGGAGAATACAGGTTCACAAACCTCAGCCCAGTTTTTCCTTGCTGGTCTGCTGTTTATAGTTTCACAGAGTTTCATTTTAATTAGGGCCAATTAAAGCTTTCTAGTAAAACTTTATCTGGGAGGTGATTTACGCTTGAAGCAAAAAGACTGAATCATCAATTGGGTGAAATGCTTTAAGGATCAGCTGGGGAAAACTCCTGCCTGAATCAGCAGCACAGCAGCAGCAGAGCAATTGCTCTGAACAAGCACTTCTGTGAACTGCAGATTTGTCACCTGTGGCCTGTTTCTACTCAAAAATGTCCAAGGAGCAACAGGTGATTTGGGAAAGTTGCTGTGTTCTGAGTGCAGGGGAGAACTTTTTCTCCAGCAAATGGAGAGTGCTCCTGCTGATTCGAGGCTTCAACATGATCTGGGAATGGATTAAAAGACAGTAACTGAACTGTTTTTTGTCCGTGTGGGAGGACTTGGTGCCCCAGTCCTGTGTTGTGGACAGTTTTTCAGTCTAATCCAGTGCAGACAGATCAGAGATTCCTGAAGTATGGGCATCTTCTGGATTTTGAAATGAGGCAGACGTTCACCTAGAGCAACAGGCCACTGCGGGCAGCAGTGTTGCTGATGTACAACATCTGAGGGTAAGAGAGCATTGGGACAGGCTGCCCAGGGAGGTTGTAGAGTCTCCATCCCTGGAGACATTAAAAACCTACCTGGATGTGTTCCTCTGTAATCTGCTCTAGGGGATCCTGCTCTAGCAGGGGAGTTGGACTAGGTGATCTCTAGAGGTCCCTTCCAACCCAAACCATTCTGTGATTCTGTGAATGTGTCTTAGAGTAGCAAACCCAACTTCTTTTTCTGCAACTGGGACTAGTTTAGTTCCAGTCTGGTCTAGTGACAGGAGTTGTGCTTCCCAGCAATGTGGACCAGCTCCTGGACTGGGCTGGTGCAACCCTGTTGTGTCCTGGTTTGGTGGCTCTGGCAAAGGTCTGCTCTGGGCTCTGCTCCTCAGGGCAGGCACTTCTGCAGTCAGCAGCATGCACCTGAGGCATCACATTGTGGTTGGGATGGTGTGGGACAGCAAGGTGTGTTCACTCTGCTTGTGCCTGAAGGAGCCATTATTGAGGTAAGTGGAGACTGGTGATCAGATCATCTCTTGGGGCCACTATGTAAATTTATTCAGCATTTCCCACGAAGTATTTTAGTACACTGAGTATTACCATGCTGCAGTTAGCATGCTTTAAGCATAGTTGTCTGACAAGAAACAGTGGCTGCTGGAGCTTGAGGATGTTAGCATTGCTGAGGGAGGAGGACATTTCCAGTGATGGCCTCCAAGTTCTTGGCAGGTGCAGAGTCTGGGTAAAGAAAACTGAGTGTTGGGGGCAAATACAGATAGGAAATAATGCAGATGCTCAGCAAGAGAAACTGTGGTGCCTGGGATCTGGGGTCCTTCTGAGTCTTGATCTTCCTCCAGATCTAGTTTTCAAATCAAACAATGGTATTTTAGATCATCTTGTTTACATGCTTAGTGTTTGTGAATGACAGTGATTCATCTAGTGCATCTTGCCAATATAGGCTGCTCAGAGGTGTCAAACTTTTTAAGGAGACAATAGTATAATTTCCTGTTTTCTAGAGCAGTAATTTTGAGTTTTTGTCATGCAAGAACCTTGCTGTCCATCATGAAGCACTTTCCTGCCTTCCATCTCGATTGCCATGGGATGCTCACCTTGGTTTGCAAAGTGAGAAAAGCCTGGAAAGTCTTGTACCTGCCCACGAATGTCCCGATTAGAAGAATTCCTTTACTCTGCTAAGTAGAAGGACTCATTACACAGCCTGTAATCAGAGGAGAGAGGCACTGGTGGCCTTCAGTGAGATAGCTGGGGCAGACCTAGCCCTGTAGCTGAGGTTAGCTGGAACCACCATGCCTACCACTCTGTTCTCAGTGGATTAGAAAGGTTTTTGAGCTCCTGGCTGTGGTCAGCCAGCACTGTTGGAGCTAGTTTATACCCCTCAGCAAGGTGGAGTTGTGCCTTTGCAGTGGAAGTGCACAATGAGCTGCTGAGGAGTGTGGTTTGTGGTCCCAGTTGTCCTACAGAAAATCATCAGTCCAACCCAATTCATCTGGAGCTTGCGGGAGTCTTGATGTTGACTTTCAAAGAGCTGAGTTTTCACCTTTCATCTTTTCTCTCCAGGAGTTCAAAGCTACATGGTGGAATTTGCTTTGCAAAACAGGGACTCCATGCAGGAGAGGATGAAATGTCAAAGTTTACACTCACTCTCTTTTGATCTTAGTGGCAAGAGGTTTTCATGCGGCTTCTATTTTCTACTGACAAATATTAGTGTCCAGTGGGTATTTCGAGAGTGTGGACTGGGCCTAACCTAATATGCTTGTAAGTAAGAATGAACAGTTCAAATAAAATATAAGTCTACCCTAAATTGGTTCCCAAGTAGAACTTTACTTTTCCTGAATTTAAAATAGCTTATGATTCACTTGGTATTTTTTGTTCCCCTTTGTGTCTCTGAATTTCTTGATTCCTATAAAGACAGAGAAATGGAAGGCAGGGGTGCAACTGTTGTTCCATTTCCAGCCCAACTTAAAGATGATTTTGTTGGTGGAATGATGGATGCATTGAGGCTTGTAGGGGCAGAAGAGAATCTGTTTGACTTCGTTGTTTGGAGAGCTCCTGTGGTTTCTGGGGTTGTTTATCTATCAAGATTGAACCATCGACATCAGTGACAACTGTGAGTTGAGGAATGATGTTCCCCAGGAGGAGTTTGGATGTGACTAGCACTGGCTGTCTGGGCCATGAGATGGTTTCCTATGCAAAACCTCCCAGGAAGGTGGAGGAAGGGTGCAGGGGAATGTGCAATAGAGAGCAGAAGGGAAATAAATAACATAAATCACATAAAGCAGCATCCCTCATCTCGGAGACTTGGATTAAGGTTCCTCTTGGCTCACTGCCTGCTTGCAAGATTCCTCCTGGGCTCCAGAGCCCCCACACTTTCAAGAACTTTTTTAAACCTGCCAGTTAAGGCTGAAAGGTGACTTAAGTGGCTTTTTGGTGGCCTTTTGCTCATGATTGTAGTTTCCTGTGAGGTTGTGCACTTGGCTTCCTTAATGTGTGACTGTCATGCCTACTTTGGTACAGCAGTAAATGCAATAGCAAAGCCTGTGGGACTCTGCAGGTGGCTTTGAAATGGCTTTTCTCTCCCAATACACCCGATGTGCTGTTTGCTGTCTGTTAGAAGTGACCTGAAGGCAGTCCACTGAAGCACAAATCCATAACTGTTAGATACTGAGGATGGATGAGAATAATGGAGGCTTTTTAACAGTGTGTCCTGGGGCTGGTAGCCTGTGGTGTCTGATGGGTTGGAGCTCCTATGATTACCCTGTGCATTTGTGTGTGTGTGTATCAGCTCTCCTTCTTCTGAATTAACATATTGAGGAGCAAAACTGTTTAGCCAGCAGAAGCAAGAGAAGACAGTTTGAAAAGGGGAAAAAATTGGCTGAAGTGCTTTCCTCACAGTACGTTAACAGGAAGAATCAGCACAAGGAAAGGTTTTGTTTTGCCACCCTGAATCACACAGCAGGTTTCTGACATTGTTTTTCTTTTATACTGCATCCTCAGCAGTGTCCAGGGGGCAAGCTCTGCTCCAGTTGAATGTGGGGTGTGAGGACCCAGGACTGGGGGAGAGCAGTACTGGCAAAACAGCCCAGGGGACTGCTGCTGTGCTTGGCATTAACAGCTGCACAAGAGCAGCATGAAAGCAAGAGTCCTCTGCTTTCACTGAGGCTTTCTGATGTTGTGTTGCAGGAGCTGAAATGCTCTCTGGAGAGACAGCATGTGGCCATGGCATCAGGACTTACCTGGGTCTTCAAAGAGGTGGACATAGTCTTGTTGGAGATCACAGAATGGTCTGGGTTGGAAGGGAGCCTAAAGATCATGTAGTTCCAACTCCCCTGCTAATGCAGCACACTGTGGGAAGTGAGGAGCAAGCAGATGAAAAAACTTACTGATGATAAAGCCAGCCATGCTTAGAGATGTGTGAGGAAATGTGCCACCACAGCCTTGTCTGTAGCAAAGAGCCTGTTCTGACTTCTCAGCTTTTTAGAGCATCTCAGAGCTGAGAGCACACAGCATCTGCCTGACAGCTGGGTTACATACATAGTGTAAAATTGCCCATAGCCCTGACCTGGGGAGAGATCACCCCTTGGGACCTGATGTTCACTAGTGCTGAACTTCTCTTGTCACTGTGCATTTGCTCTTCGAAATGCCCTGAGTGCCAGGGGAGGTGCCCGGGGCCAGGCGCTGTGTTAGGGAGCCAGCAGTGCACATGGAATGTGCTATTGCTGTGCACTCCTGATGGAGATGGGAGCTGAGCCCCTGTCCTGTGCTAAGGTGCCACATGGATATAATTGTGCTCTCTTTCTCCCTACAGTTTCATAAAGAAGAGAAAACCCCTTCATGTTGTTGGTGTTAAATTGCATTCACTGTTGAGTCAGGCTGACTTCAATTTGTTAATCAGAATCAACCACCTTATATGTGCACACAAAGGTGACAGATAATTCCCAGTCTCCTGCTGCTGCAGGGGGGAGAAATGTTGATTTCTTGTGTTTCAGTATGACCAATTACTTACAGGAAAGTTGGCCAGTGACAGCAGGATGAGGAGCAGGCAGCCAAGAGCCTGCTAGCAGCTTGGAGCTCAGGGTCGATGTGCTGGGGGAGGAGAGGGGAAGAGCCTGGGACTGTGGGTTGGTGCTTTTGCAGAACTAGGACTGGAAGTCTGCAGAAGGCAGGGACCAACTGAGGGATGACCAAGTCCTTGCAAGAAACGCACAGAACACTCCAGCCAAGCTAATAATTTGAGCATAAAACCCACATTGGATGTTCTGGCCATGTGTGAAATCCATCCCAACAGAGAGAGCCTGCACATGGCCTCTGCCTTGCCCATCCACAGACCTTCTTCCAGCTGGTTATAAAGGGGTGGATTTCACTCATGTTTCCTGCTGGTTTTCAGCCTGCTCTATCCCATTATGTTGTTACATGTTTTGATGGAGTGGCAGGGATGTTTATTCTGCAGAAAAATCAGTTTTTTAGGTCAAAGTTCTTTAATTTAGACTATTATTACCACTTCTGTGTGACAGTCACCTAGTTCTCAGCATCTTTCTCAAGTTTCAAATATTCTTGTATAAACAGGATCCCCTACAACCTGTATCCTGCTGCCAGGAAGAAACCTGGTGGCATTAAATAACCAAACTTCTCTGTGCCCCAAAAGCCTCCCTGGAGATCCATGCTGAAACTGTCCTGAGCACCTTGCTCTTGAGCAGAAGGTGGACTTAGGTTTCTCATCTCCTGTTTTCCTAGAGAGAAGCCTCACCCCAGGCTTTGGAGTAACATACTTGCTACTAATGGGATCTTGTCAGATACCTGCAATGCAGCAGATCTCTTAGGGATGCAGGGGTGCTGCATGGCAGGCTTTGCATCCTTGTTCATCTGGAAGGTTCTGCAGAAATCCCAGGATATTGTAACATAAAATGTAGAGCTTGTCTAAGGCTAAAAATGGCTTTGAAACATTCATACACCAAGAGGGGTGCAATGCCTTCCCTGACCATGCCTGGGTCTCCATCCATCTGGAAACACAGACTGTCTGACCCTGTGCCCACATGGACATTCGAAGGCATTAGAATGGGGACATTTCAGCCCCGATTCAGCAAATTGCCCTGTTGAGAAAAGCACTTGAGCAAATGCCTAAAGCTGAGCAAGAGTTTAAGTGCCTCTCGCTGAATCTCCTGCATTTATTTATTTAATGCCCCAGTGAAGGTTTATTGAAACTGACTGGGGTGTGGCCACCTCCAGGTTTAATAGGAGACATGTAAGATAGACAGCAGGAGAGTGACATGTATCGTACAAACTCCGAGTCCCTTCAAAAGAGCAATTGCTCTCTGAAAAGATATGAAAACCTCTCCAAACGACAACTCAATCATCAGTGCTTGCCAAGAAATGGAAACTCCAGCTGAAGAAATTCACTTGGCAACATTACAACATCGAGGGTCCAAGCAGTGCTCTCATGTGCCCAACAATTGCTTTCCCATGAGGGATGAGAAGGCAGCTGTGTGCTGTCAGAAGTGTCCCAGTCTGCTTGCACCATGACTGCTGCATCAGTGCTTGGAGTGGAAGAAAAGAATGCTTCGAAGAAAACCAGAAGTGAAGGTTTTCTTTATTGTTCCTAGGACAACCCAAAATACCCAAGGCCAGGTTCTTCCACAGAAGAGGCTGGCTGAGCTGGGGATCTGGGGGAAAAGCTTTGCTCTTTCATCTCCAGGCCATGTGCCTTGGGCCACAGGAGGGGAGCAAAGGCAGGTGTTGCCATGGGCACAGTAGTGGTGTGATGTTTTTTCTAGGTGACTTGGTGGTGGGTGGGAGGCAGCTTGGGGGGTGCTGGGCTTAGGGGACCCACAGGGGGATGCTGTCAGGGCTGTCTTCTGTCTTGTGTCAGCAGTAGGAAAGACAGGGACAGTCTGCTGGGGTAGTAGTCATCCATGGTCGGTCTGTTGGAGTATGTTATGAGGGTGCTACAACAACGTACAAGTTGAAGCTTCTCTTAGAATCCCAGACTGGTTTGGGCTGGAAGGGATCTTGAAGATCATCCAGTCCCAACCCCCCTGCATGGGCAGGGACACCTCCCACTAGACCAGGTTGCTCCAAGCTCCATCCAACCTGCCCTTGAACACTCCCAGGGATGGGGCAACCACAGCTTCCCTGGGCAACCTGGGCCAGTGTTTCACCACCCTCACAGGGAAGAATTTCCTCCTAACATCTCACCTAAACGTCCCCTCTTCCAGTTCTAATCCATTCCCCCTCGTCCTCTCACTCCCTGCCCTTGTCCAAAGTCCTTCCCCACCATTCCTGTTGCCCCTTCAGGTATTGGATATTTCCCAAATAGGGCAGGTGTAAAAGTATTTGATACTGTCTTTAGTGACAGTAAAAAAAAAAAAAAAAAATTAAAAATTAATCTGATAAATTACTGTGATTAAATATCACCTACTCATCAACACAACACAAGAAATTGGGTTTATATGCTGATTTTAGGGTTAGTTTGTTTATTTAGCATGTCTGTGGCAAAACCTTTTGTTGTTTAGCAGTGTCACTCCCAGTGAAATTGCCTGGAATTTGGAGCAGAGCAGCTCTGGGCTGTAATTTTATGCAGACTCACTGAATTTACTCTGTAGTAAATATTTTCACATTTTCATTAAATCTGGAATTTCACAGACAGTTTTCATTCAAATTTGGAACAATTTGGTAAGGCTTGTGGTTAAGAATTCTTTTCCCCCTGTAGCAGACAGTCCTTTTCTATTTAAAACGTCTCATAAAACCTTGTGAAACATCTAAACATGAAGCCAAGAGGATCATGACTGGTTTTGTGGTTTGTTTTGTCTGAGACAAGAAAATGGTAGGGATAAAGTAGCTTTGGGACCCCTGCTCTGAGAAGTAGGGTTTGCATTGACAAAAGACTGTTGGGCTTGAGGGCTTCGCCACGCTCTAAGGTTGGTGTGACCAAGCTCCAGCTGGCTCTGTGAGCTGCAGATGTATCTACAAGGGTATTTTCTGCTTATAATTGACTTGGGGAGAAGCTGGACTGCTGGAGGTGGTCTTGTTAGAAGGCAAAATGAGAAGGTGGCCTAACCTAAACAGAGGGATACTCTGCACAACCCAATCCTCTGCTGGTGTTCTCATTTTACGCTATGGAATCCAGACTTCAATTCATGTGAACAGTTTTCTTCTATTGAAAATTTCTTGGGCAGCTTTTGCCTGCAATGTTTGGAGGGCAAAATCAGTGCTTGAGGTGGATAGACTTTGTTCTTTCAGGAAGAACCTGGACCTGCTTTTTAAGATGATGAGGAAGGCTGTGCATTATTCTTAGGATTGTTGTTATTTACAGTGATTTGGGGCATTGATCCACAACTTCCTGTGTTCAAAGGCAGAAAATTGATTGATTATTGGGTCGTTTGGGTGTTCTGGGAATGGCTCCATGTGACTGGCTCTGTCTTGCTGAGTGAAGGGCTGCAGGCCACGGGATGCTGAGTGGGAAGAAAAGTTTATTCTCCATCTACTCACTAGACCAACACAACCTGTATTTTCATCTGAACGTATCCTCATCCTTCTGTAAATACTCTGTGAGCCTGTGAGCAACCAGCCTGAACAGAGGGCTCAATAGTGTGTCTGTGTGTGTGCACAAGTGTGTGTGGCCCTCCCTCCTTCAGAAGCACATTTGGGGGCAGCTTTAGCTCTTCAACAACAGATTGCAGATACCTGAAGCCTTGCTGGTTGCCTCTGTGGTATTAAAAAACCACATCAAGAGAGCACTGAATTTATTCTAAGTGTAACTTGATTTACACAGGAGTCTTCTCAAGCAATGAATGACACGTAAAGGACTCTTGCTTTCCAAGAATTCCAAACTCCAAAGCAGTGCCTTGTTTCTAGCAGCAGCCTTTCCTCAAACTCTGCACAGCCCAAGCCCAGCAGCCTCTGCAGGGACCAGGCAGTGCTTTCTCCCCTATGTTAAGTGTTCAGAGAAAAGAAACTTGAGGATAACTGTGTGAGGCACCTGCAGTGCTGGCTTGAATTGTAAAATATCTTGGAGTTTTGCTGCATGAATTAGCTGCCCCTCAGCATCTCAGTTGGAGTCACATTCAGGTGAAACTATCTGAGTTGCTTGGTCTTACTAGATGCTTGGCTTTTAGATTCATGCTGAGTGCAGGAAGGTTTGCTGTTGAGGTTTGCTGTTGGTTAGACACTGCTTTTGAGGGCATTGAGATGGATGGGTCTGGCTTAGTGGGGCTCCCCCAAGGCACTGCTGGGTGGCCTGAACACTGTGGTCCTCAGCCAGGCAGTGCTTTGGTCTGGTGTATCATCTGGCTGTATCATCATGCCATTAACATGCTGTGTGACCTTGGAGAAGGTGCAGATGTAAGGTCCACTTTCCAGACAGCTTCAGTGCCCTGACTGCTCTGGGAGGTTCACAAGGCAGCCAGTTTTGTGGTTCCTGTGGTAATGGCTTTCTCCTGAGTACCTCCACCATGGGTCTGACCTTCCTTAGCATGACCATGCATTACCTGTGTCCAACAGGAATTGCCTAGACCAAGTTTACCTTCATAATTAGTGTCCACAGCTGCTTGAAAATAAAATAAAGTGGAGGAGAGATTACAAAAAAATAAAAGGTAGAACCCCTCAGCCAGCCTGTAATTTTTGGCAGTGAAAGAGCTTTTACAGCCAGACAGGCATGCTCATGAATAAAGCAGCTGAATGAGTCCAGGCTAGCAGGGGAAAGAATGAATTTTTTATCAAGAAATCCTGTTAGCATTTTTATGTATTGATTTATTGGTGCCATAAGCCTTCGGATCAAGGCATAAAACGTCAGCGGTTTTGCTCTTTCAGTCTCCCCAGCTCTGAAAGGCTGGAGCAGAGGGGAAACAAAGGGAAGGGTTTGCTTCTATTTAAACTTGGCTGAATTAACATTATGACTGCATGCAAGGGCTGTAGTTCCAACATGTTCAAACACGGCCCCCAGTGCCACAGCAAAATTAAAATACTGCCAGCTTCTAGGGTTTTACCCAGAGCTTTCTGGTATTTCAGTTGATTTGGTGCATTTGAATGCTTTCCTCTGAATCCCTGGCTCCTGGATTTACATGCTCGAGAGAATTGTGGCTCCCTTCCTTTGTTATTTGGGACTTTCTAACTCTTGTCTTTGGAAAGAAAAGCTAGAAAATATGAATCCTAAAGTATCAAGAAAACAAAGGGCTCGTTATCTTGGTGTATGTATTTATTTGTCATTTTTTAAACAATAATCTCCTCTGCTTGAGGCTTCCACCTGGATTTCCTGCCCCATAGAAAATGATGGGAGTTTTGCCCTCTTGTTTGATGATGTAGAGATGCCCCATGAGCTGCTTTTCCCTCTCTGTTTTTGCTGCCCACGATGTTAAAGGGCTTTATCTTCCTGGAAGAGAGGGTTTGATTTGTTCCAGTGAGCTGTGGTTGTTCTGGGACCTCTGGGTGTCAGGGCAGGGTCCACAAGCTGGTGGAGAAGGGTAGCTCTGGGGCTGGAAGCTGGGGCCTTGTCAGGGAGGAGGATAACCAGCCCTATGGAGAGGCAGGAAGATCTGAGTTATCATTTCTGCAGAGCACTGGCTCTGTCTGGAAAATAGTGGTTTCTCTGGCACAGCTTTGGACAGGACTCCCTGGGAGCTGTGCTGCTCTGCTGCAGGGTGTGGATGAAGGTATGGGGGCAGGCAGGACTGCTCCAGCCTTCCTGCTTTGGGTATGTTTGGAAGGGGGAAAAGAAACCCACCTTTCCCAGGTATTCTTGAGGGTGTGATGATAGTGCTGGTGCCAGTAAGATGGTGGCTTCTGAGAATACAAAGTGGTAAATGAATGCAAATTAGGTTATGTGGTCAGGGTGGTTTCCTGAAATCATCCTTAGCCCCTCTTGCCTTCTACCCAGTTGTGCTGCCTTGGGCATCACTGCTCTGTGGCTGCTGCTCTTTGCTCTCTGGACCTGCTCTTACTCTGCTTCCACCAACACCACCAAAGGAATGCTTTAGCTTTAACACCCTGAGCATGTCACAGATGTGGCTGAGCTCTTGGTCCAAGGGGGCAAGAGCTAAAGCCAGTCCTGGTGTCTCATCCCTTACCCATGGCTGGTGCTGCCAATGCTTGTAGAGCCTGTGGCAGAGGCTGTTTTTGTGCAGTCTCAGGCCATGAGTAGTTTGCTTTTTGTCTGCAACTACTTTGGATTTGCTTTTGATCCTGGCAGGAAACAGCTCTGTGTCCTGCTCCTCAGGTGGCTGTGGGGCTGGATGAAAATTACTTCCCTTTTGGGGGCAGAAGGATTGTCTTTGTTTCAAACCAGCATCAATTCTAGTGTTGTGAGACTGAAAGGATTTGTGGATATTTTTCATGCAATGCCCTTTTGGCAACAAGAGTTATAGATGGATCAGATGGGTTTGAACAAGGTGGATTGTTATTACAGCAGTAGACTGACCACCACCCTGAAGGTAAAAAGGAAGAGTGAAGTCACTCAAAGAGGATCTTCTCAGAAACACTGATTTGAGTGTAAATATGCCAGGAGTTTGGAGCACCTCTTCCCAAGAGTTCAGTTTCAGCAGGAGCAGGTGGCTCTTCCAATCCACCCACTTTCCATTCAAGGGCACCTGCTTGGAATGACTTGAATCCATTGATCCCAAGTGGAAGGATGCTCAAGGAGGGCACCTGAACCCCAATCCAACTCTCTATCCCTGTACAGAGCAGGAGTGTGCTTTGGGCTGACCATGGATTTAACTAACTAACCCATTTGAGTTTATCCTTCACACAGGTGAGCACACCAGGCAGGTGCTCCATCACCTCCCTCCCGAGGGTGGTACAAGCACCTTGCTGCCAAATTAATTGTGCTCCCAAGGGTGGATGACCAGCACTGCCCTGCCCCTGCTGGCCTGTCCCTGCCAAGCTGAGCACCAGATGCTCTCTGCAAATGGACTGTAACATCTGAAAGTCAGTAACCAAAGTTATTGGACTGACTTTGTGCCATGATTGTGTTTAAAATGGAACTGGAAGCAAAATAAGAGGCTATTTTGCAGATTCTGGTATTTTGTAGAAGCCAGCACATTGGGTCAGGATTGGAGAGATGGGACTTCTCTTGTTGGTCCACTAGGAAAGGTGGAAGCAGCTCTTCTCTCACCTGGCTGTGACCCAATTTCACCTCCTGTAAAGTTTGGGATAGCAATGGAGGCCTCCTCAGTGCAGGGCTTGCTGGTGTGTCTGGGTGGAAAAGGGTATATAAGGCTTAAAAGATGAAAGCCTTAAAATTTTTTATTTGCTTTTGTTATTTATTTCCCTCCCCCTCCAAAGAGAGATGGGGAAAAAAAGGGAAAAATGAATACATTTGAAAAGTAATAAATTTAATAGCTTTTTGGTAACCGAGTAAATGAAAAAGAGAGACAATATTTCACAGCTTTGCTGAATGAGCTGTTAAGATTTGACTTTCTCAGGGAGGTGAGGAAGGTGCTGTATTGCTCAGCTCTTCCCAGGATGTTATTGATGGGAGACTGAGGCCCCTTCATTATCTCCTAGACCCTTGAACTTACTTCTGAAGGTTACATTATTTTAAGAAGTTTCCACAAATCCCTTCAGTCCCATTTTGTGGTCATCTTTGTTTAAAATAAAGCCTGAAATACAATAAAGCTGTTTAATATCCTGCTGGATTTTAGGTTTGAGAGTGTCTTTTTAGGGGGGAAGCCAAGTGTCTCATGCTTTAAGCTGACACTTCATCAGGGGGGGATTTTGGGGCAGGGGTATTTTTTCTCCATGGCTTTCAGCAGAATTGGGTCCAGACTTTCCACCAGGGATTTTGCTTACAAACACGGTGCAAATAATAATGAGCATTTCTTAATTAGAAAAGGAAAAGCTTATGCTTGACCACAGCAATATGTTCAGGGGCTTGGGATGTGAGTTACATTTGGATTTCATAGAATGGTTTGGGTTGGAAGGGACCTTCAAGATCATCTAGTTCCAGCCCTCTGCATGGTCAGGGACACCTCCCACTAGACCAGGTTGCTCCGAGCCCCATCCAAACTGCCCTTGAACACTTCCAGGGATGGGGCAGCCACAGCTTCTCTGGGCAACCTGGGCCAGTGTCTCACCACCCTCACACTGAAGAATTTCCTCTTAATGTCTAACCTAAATCTCCCCTCTTCCAGTTTGAAACCATTCTCCCTTGTCCTCTCACTCTCTGCCCGTGTCCAAAGTCCCTCCCCAGCTTTCCTGGAGCCCCTTCAGACACTGGAAGGTGCTTTAAGGTCTCCCTGGAGCCTTCTCTTCTCCAGGCTGAACAACCCCAACTCTCTGTCTGTCTCCAGAGCAGAGCTGCTCCAGTTCTCAGATCACCTTTGTGGCCTCCTTTGGACTCACTCCAGGAGCTCCATGTCCTTCTTATGCTGAGGAGTCCAGAACTGGACACAGTACTGGAGGTGGGGTGTATGAGAGCTGACTACATGTGGGGAATTTGAAGCTATTAGTTTCACACGAAGCCTGTATCCCTCCTTCTCCATCTGTGAAAGCACTTTGCACTTTCCAGAAGTGAAGACCAATGCTTTGGGATATGATGGTAATGTGGACTATGTAGCATCTCAGAGAAGTGTCTGGTTTACATGTCACTTGAGTCTGTGACTATTTTGTGAATCAAGTAGGTTGTCATTGATTCTGCAGGTTGAACTCAAAATGGCTTTTCTCAGCAAATTTGAATTTTCTACCCTTTTACCTGCTTGTGCAAGGTCTGCCTGTCTCTGATGAACTGCTCAGCAGGAGCTACTTGGTGCCTACAGAAAATATGTTGGATAAGGCAGGGCTCCATGTGCTCATTGTCCATGCTTTTAATATTTTGGGTCTTTTTTTCTTGGTAATTTCTGTGTTCACCTAATCCTAAAGATAGGAACAGACAGAAACGAATCAACCATTAATAGTGTCACTAATTAACAGAAGTAACGAGGAGAAAATGGTGAAAAATCAGATGAAGGGTAAATAGAGTTCATCTCTCAAAGGCAGCTGAGAGTTTTCCCCAATGCAAAAGCACTTATCTAAGGGAAGATTACACTTTAATTGTCCCAAATAAGTCAGGCACTGCCATTGATTAGATTAAAGGGAGTGAACTCGAGGTGTACAATCCATTTTGATTAAAAAACATAGTAAAGAGTTAATGGTCTGTGGTGTTTCAGCTCTGGCTGTAGCTGTCAAATTAGATCCCTTCTTTATTGAAACCCACTCTGGAAACATTTCCAAAGGATTAGGTGGTAGCCCATTAATTGCTTGTTTTTCACATTGATGAACAATGTGCTGAGCCCAGTGATGGTAGGATCTCTTCCTTGGAGATCCAGGGCAACTCCCTCAGGTCAAAACTCCTGTCAAAAGTGGCTGAAAGAAGAAACTCATGTAAGCAGCAGAATGGCTCCTTGTTCAGAGGTAAAGAGAGTAGTTTTGTTCCTCTACTGGTAGAAAAGTGGAGTAACTCTAAACCTAAATGAGTATTTTTAACAGTTTGAGAGCCCAAAGCAGCATCCTTGCCCTACCAAGGAACCCTAGCTGGAGATCTGCTGGCAGGACCAACCTTGTCTTGTGTTTTGGTGCCCAGGTTGGTGCTGGTACAGGGTAGGATGGTCTGTGACTTTATGCTTCTGTAGATGCTGCCATTAGGGTCTCATTTGAAGCTCCAAAGTCAATAGCTGAACACTGCTGAAGGCATCCTGAATGGACTACCTTTGGACACAGGCAGAGGAGGTCTGGTGAAGGCTGCTGTGCAGCTCTTCTGTTTGAGAGATGCCTGCCACCCATAGCAGTAGAAGGGGATTCATCTCTGAGCCACAAAGCTGGGAGTGTCCTTAGCTCCAGCCGTGAGCAAGAGTGAGTTTGCATGGTGGTGGTGGCACCCAGGAGGTGCAGGGGCAGGAGTGGGTCTGCTCTGGAGGGTTAGTCCCAGCAGCTGATCTGCACTGACATCCCACCCTGGGCAGCAGCTTCCTGAGTGCAAGTCAAAGCCATCAGGAGGTTTATAGAATTTATATTAATAGTCTTACCACAAAATCAGTGTGTTCACATCTGGGTCTGTGGTGATAGAGCTGGCCTGGTGGAACCTGGTGTGGGGACATCCCTGAGCTCTCTCTTCCTCCCAGTACAGGAATAAAGGGACTGTGATTAGACACAGTGGTGATTTTGGGAGAAGGGAGAAGAGAATTATGGTGTTTGGTTCAGAAACCTGGAAACCAGGAGATGAAATATGAGGGTTTTTTTTTTTTGCTTAGGTTTGTTGCAGGAACAAGGAAGGGCAACCTTCATGTGACTTGGGCACTTCTGCTGAGCAGTGCCACCAGGGTCTAGGGTGGACTATGAAGAAGAGTCGCATGGAAAGACTAGAAGGATGAGGATGCTGCTTGGGGGATTCAGGATTGACCTTTTATTTTCTTTTTTGGAGGGGGAGAGAAGGGAAAAGAAGGCACCAGCTGTGAATTGGCACAGTGGATGTGCCTTGATACAAGCACCAGGGCAAGGGGTGGAAGCAGCTTGGAGCTGGGCAGAGGAGGTTGCACCAGCTGGGGTGGTTGGGAAGAGCACTCCAAGGGCTGGAGAGTTCATGTGGGCTGTAGGTGCCTGAGGTGGAGTTCTCTGGGTCTCCACTGAGACCCCAAAAGTGTCCCTTCAACTTCCCATGTCTCAGTTTCCTACTGTGAAGCACTTCTCCTGGGGGAGTCCTGTGCTGTCAAGTTGAAGGGACATGAGCTGCTGGATGGCAGTGCCTGGGGCAGTCCTGCAGCAAGGCTGCAGCTGGATGTTGGCAGGACTCAGGGCTTGTCAGGAGCCCTGGGACTGTCACTAACCACTGGGTTCCTCAGCTCCTGAGCAGCAAGGGACCATCCTTCTAAGCAATTACTGTATTTGGATGTCCTTCTGGCACGTGGTAACAAGCTTTTCATTCCCCCTTCTTGCCTGTCAGGTTAGACCTGTGGTTAGGGTCAAGCCAGCTGTTACACCAGTGAAATGTTTTAGCTGGGCCACAAAAATGGATTTGGTCTCTTGGCTGGTCCTGCTTAACAAGCAAGCCTGGAGCTGGGCCACAGCCCAAGCCTTAGTTGGTCTGTGGCCTGAGGGCATCATCCTCTGCTCAGCACAGCCAGAGGTGCCAGCTGAACTCTGGGGGCTTTCCCTGGAGGAAGGAGTTTGGTTTTCCTGGCAGCAGAGAAGTTTGACTCATCAAAGTATCTCACCATGGCAGAGCTGGTGCCGTAAAGTATGAGCAGATTCAAGTGTGCTTGGGAGCACTGGGAAAAGGGCTGTGTGTCCCTGGAGGCTCTGCTTTTTCAGGAGAGGTTTTCTGGTGGCCGTTTTGCCCTCTAGTTTGTCCTGGAGCCCCTGTTTGCAAGGCAGAGCAAACAGAGCATGTCCTTTCCCTACATGAGGTAGTCTAGCAAATGCTCAGAGGAGGGTGGTTAATTAGTCATATTTCAGCACATTTTATTTTTAAGGGCTATGATCGTGGCATGGAATTATGGACCTGTCACCAAGCTTGGGCTTCAAATGAATAAATAAATGATGAGAGATCATTTGGTAGCAATGAACGTGGTTTCCCTTCTCCCCTTTGTTCCCTCCCTCCTGCTCTCCCTTGTGGGTTGCCTCTCCAGCCCCCCAGGCCTGGCTGAAGGGGAGGCACTTGCTCCAGAGACAGAGACACAAGGGCTGCCACCTCGGTTGGCAAAATGGGAATTGAAGAACAGCCTCTAAACAAGAAACTGGGGTTTGGTGTGTAACCCCAGGCCAGCAGGGTGGGGGCTGCCCCAGGAGGTTTCCCCATGCTGTGAGGGGGAAGAAGCATTGAAGACAGGCTAAGAGAGTTTGGGTTGTTCAGTCTGGAGAAGAGAAGGCTCCAGGGAGACCTTAGAGCACCTTCCAGTGCCTGAAGGGGCTCCAGGAAAGCTGGGGAGGGACTATTTACCAGGGCTTGTAGTTAGAGGACAAGGCGGAATGGATTAAAACTGGAGGAGGGGAGATTTTGGTGAGACATTAGGAAGAAATTCCTTAGTGTGAGGGGTTGCCCAGAGAAGCTGTGGCTGCCCCATCCCTGGAAGTGTTCAAGGGCAGGTTGGATGGGGCTTGGAGCAACCTGGTCTAGTGGGAGGTGTCCCTGCCCATGCAGGGGGGTTGGATCTAGGTGATCCTTAAGGTCCCTTCCAACCCAAACCAGTCTGGGATTCGATGTGTCTTGTGATGAAGCACTGAGGATCAGTGTCCTGGTTTCCTCTGAACCCTTCCATAGAGATGTGGTGCAAGAGAACAGGAGAAGGAAATAGCTAAAAGCAGGGAGGAATGGAAAGACAAAACAGTGAGCAAAGCTGTGCTGCTACTGCGGTGGGATAACAGGTATGAGAAAAGGCATTAAAAAATTGCAACAAGACATTGGGCTACACAGAGTTTTCCCCTCTTTCTTCTCCCATTTTCCCAGCCTGTTTTCTCTTCAGACTCATTGGTTTGTCACGTGCTGGTTCTGCCTTTAGCAAGGGTGGTTTGTGGTGAGGTTAGTTAGTCCCTGCTCCTCTTGGGTGAGTCACTGATCAACTGACATGGGTATTGCTGAAGACGTTTGCTATTTGGAGAAATGTTTGTCATGTGTTTGATCCGGAGTATGTTCCTTCAGGAAGACTTTGTGCAGATATGCACCATATAAAAAATGTCTTTTTAAACAGGTATTTATTGCATCAGTGCTACAAGTGTTGCCACCTGTAAGAAATGCCACGACCTCTGTCACCCACATCCCATGTTGGTTTTGCTTCTTTATTTGGTGACTTCTGCAGGTGCAGAGAGATTTCTGAGGTAGCATCATGTGCACAGGTGAAATAAAGCACATTTAAAGCAGCTCTTTCTGTGAATCCTGCAAGCAGGGCTTGCAGGATTACACTTGCAAATAGGACTTGGGATAGTGACCAAAAAGCACCACAAATAATAAGGGAAAGGCACCAATATCAGTTAGAATGAATGCATTTTGTGCAAGTTGGTGTTTGAAAGCTTTTCTCTGCAGTCTGTGCCAGCCTCTGGGGTTGGGCAGGTAGGTGAGCCCTGTGTTCATGTTATTCCTTATCCTCTGCAGGCAGAGGGAAGAGGAGGAAAATGTCTTTGGGTCCTTTCTTTTTGCTTTCTTTCCCCCCTCCCTTATATCCTTATACATCAGTTTCTCAGATTGCTGCATTTTTCACTCACAAGAGAAGAATTTGCATTTTTCTCAGTGCTTGGCTTCAGTAAGTGGGAATGTGGCATTTTACTGCTCAGCAGAAACTTTGTCATAAATGAAACTACCCTTCCCTCCCCTTAATCTCCACTGCTGCTTACTCAGGGAGCCTCAGATGGGTTTGGATGACAGAAGCTCAAAGTGCTGAGTGAGCAGATGTGGCTTTGCAGTCCCATTGGAGATGCCTCCTTTTCTTGCAGACTCCTTGTCTTCTCCTGCTCTGGGTGGAGGCATGGATCTGGGCTCAGTGCCACGCTCTGCCTTAATTGCAGCATGCTGAAGGGAAGGCTGTGCTTCCCTCCTTGTCGTGGGTCTCAATTCAGATGGAAATATGAGAGGGATGCTGGGCACATGGGGAGGCAGAGGCGAGGTGGGGAGGGAGGGAGGAGGCTGGCATAAAAAGCCTGCCCAGAAGCAGGTCACTTGGAAGCATCTTTTGGCCCTAGAGGTGTGGAATTGAATGGATCTTCTCACTGCAGCATATGACAAATCGTGGCATGGGCAGTGGGACGTTCAGCTTGGTTCATCAGCTCTTTGGCTGGCATTTGAACTGGTGAACACAACCAAACTAACCAGTACATCAGTGGTGGACAGCCCTAGGGAAAGCTGGGGGAATCTCGCCTGCCCTCTGCCCCCCACTTCCTCTTTGGTATTTACTTTTCTGAGGCTGATTAATAATTGTTTTTTTAAATTCTCTTTTGGCTTCCAGACAAACGATGCTGCAGGAAATACCTGGAACTGGCTTTACTTCATCCCTCTCATAATCATTGGCTCCTTCTTCATGCTCAACTTGGTGCTGGGCGTCTTATCAGGGTAAGACACTAATGACTTTTGTCTCTATATGGAAAGGGAAGATGTGTTGGGTTTCACACTGTGAGAGTTTGTAGCTGAAAAAAGCTCATGAGGTGACATCACACTGTATGTTGTCCCCCTTCACACATTTCCTACCCTGTCTGTTCCTTGCAGTGGGGTATTTCTGTAAGATTATAGAGCCCTAGGATGGGGGTAGGCTGGTGAAAAACCATTGAGATGGTTCTGAATGCAGATCCAAGAGTTAAATGAGCTCCCTGTAAATCTACCAACTTGGGTCTGTGCAGCCAACGCTCCTGCACGGTCTTGAAAACTCACCAGGAACCCACAGATGTCAGTACAAATATTTTAGTGCTGGAGCTGGACTTCCCAGTGTTTGCAACCATGAAGCATGGAGAAATGAAAAGATCTCAGGTTGCTGGTTTTGTTCCTTAAATCCCTAGCTGTTCAGGCCAATGTCTGCATTTTAGGGACACAGAGGTCCCTTGATGTTCAAACCTCAGGGTTCAGCCAAGGATTTGGTTTTTGTTGCATATGAGTTTTGGGTTCTGGCCATTGAAGAGATCAAGCTGCCAAGTTTGAAGCCTAGCTGGAACACCCCCAGCGTCTGTGGATATTTGATCTGGAATTAACAACCTGACTCCTTTAATGCTTTTTGAGCTCTTAGACTGATTCACTTCATTTTGCATACAGTTGTTTCTTAGCCCATCCAGTTGATTTCAATTATAGAGATCTGTTAAGATCTAGATTTATGTCTGGCTCTTGGCAACATGGGAAGAGACAGAAGAGTTAATGTTGCTGAGTGGTAAAAGCCCTTCAGTGCTGCACCTTTGCTCTTTCTCTTACAACTGCTGGAGAAAGAAGTGTGTTTTCTAAAGTTCAGATTCAATCTCAATTTTATGATTTTTTTAAGGGTTCTCATCCTCAAAGCACGTGCTGGGGGCAGGAGCAGGGAGGCAGGAGGGCAGTTTTGTTTGAGGAGTAGCAGACCTGCTGCTACAAGAGAGGGTCATGGAGAAGGCCACATCATGCACTTTGCTGTTCCTTCAGTCCAGGAATAATGGTCTTGATCAATAACTGATGAAAGTCCTTCGTCAACCATCCTGTTGTGTCAGAGGCTTTGTAAAGGAGAGTTTCGTGACCATCCTGTCTGATGTGTGATTTGAAGCCAGCAGCAGAGCCAGGGCTGAGTATGGTTCATTAAGTAATTCATCTTCGTCAGCCCACGGTGTCTGTGACGATACTTGTGATTTAAAACCAAACTCAGAAGCCTGCAGGCTCCTCTTCCTTTGTGCTGGATCCCAACGTGTTTGGTGACCGAAAGATGGAGACCTCTTTCTGACTCTCCTGAAAGCCTCTTGTTGCTTGGGGCAAAATATGAATATTATATAAACGTGTCTCCTACAAAAATGCAGCTCTGTCCATCGGGTTTTCCTTTCTTAGTGGTAAGGTTGACAATATCCTCTTCCCAGATGAAAGCTTTTAAATTCTAATTTGCACAGTGGTTTGACATCCTTGGCTGGAATAATTCCTGGGAAGAGGGTGGAAACAATAAACATTGGAGCAGAAGTGTTGACCCCACTGCTCAGCAGGCTAGTGAGTGATGAAGGCAAGTGGGTACATTGGAATGGACCGGGGGTGAAAAGGCACCAGAAAGATCTTCTGAAGGCAGAGACTGTTGCCATTAGATTCTCCAGCTAAAAGCCCCAGATAACATTGTAGAAAAAAAAGACCTTTCTGCTGGAGGTGTTTATTTGCCCAGCTCTCTGAGCATGGGGAAGGGGTCATTGGCAAAGGCATGTTGACTTCCACGGAGTACAGTCTCATTTGAGAACATTGCACCATCCACATCCCCGTGACAGTGTCAGGCAGCAGCTCCTGCAAAGGAGGCTCTTGGCAACATCCCACATTCCTGTTTCAATAAGACCAAGCTGATGTAGGGGTTCTACAAATAACCCATGAACAGGGTTAATTCAGCAGTCACTCACTTTTTATTTTTATGATCTGGGCACCCTGACTGTTATCTCGGCTGTGTCCTGGGGATGGAGCAGTGCTCTGCTCTGCTCCTCCACAAATTATGGAGAGGGAACAGCAGGGTAGGAAGAGGGGGTCTAATGTCTCCAGGAAACTATTGCAAGGTGAGTTTAGGTCACTGGTTTCCTGGGCTTGTGTGAGGGCTTGAAAACTGTCCTCTTTGCCAAAAGCCCTGTTGGTCAGGCTGTATTTTCCAATCCTGTGCCACAGACACCACAGCATTCGGGGGTTAGGTTTCACCGTGCTGCAGTCTGTACCTTAGAAAGCCACAGAAAAAGCTTCCACCTGAGTATTTTTCTTAGTTTTGAGTTATTTCCTCTCTCGTATTTGTGTTCCTCAGCGGGCAATAACAAAGCTACAACTTTCTGAATTGGGTTTGCAGATGCTATCACAGATTATGACAATAAAAATAATCTGAAATGACAAGTTATTGAGCTTCCCACTGACCACTCGATTATAGATTTTTGCTATAACTCGTAATGGAATTTTCTGCCTTTCTGTAGTTGTTGGTAAGCCCATGTAGACATTAGCTCATTTGCTTTCTCAGGTGAACTGTAGAGATCTGCCCTCTTGATGAAGATGGGCAGAGTCAGGGTGTGTTCTGCCCATCCATGTGCTGCCCAAGTCTGCTGCCTCCCCAGTCACAAACACAGACAAAGGGTAAAGAGAAATGTGTGTGTGTGGGGGAAGGTGATTAGACACCTGGTGGAAGTTCTGCTGAACCATCCATCCACCCAAAGGACAAACTAGAGTTTGTTCATACTAGAGAGCTGCTCCTTATTTCTGTGTTTGAACCAGGAGAAGCCATCCTAGCTGTGCTAACCTTGTTCCAGCAAGCTGGGGCACCTTGATTCCTAGAAACTGGGGTAGCATTTTGCAAGGTTTCCCGTGCAGAGCGTAACAAAAGCAGTGGTGAAATTGGTCTGGAATTTGTATCCATAGTGTGTTTCTTTTGAAACATCTTCTTGTGTTGGCTGGGGTGGGTAGTTATTCTTACTTACTAGATAGTTTGCAAGCTCTTTGTGACTTAGGTAGCACTAAAGGCATCCACCACAGGGAGTGCAGCCTTTCCACAGGAAAGACGATGGGCTGCCTCTGGTGGCACTGTGGGAATGTTCTGGCTCCAAGTCATGCCAGGAAGGGTTGACCCCAGATGCCTTTGTTTTCCCCAAACACGGGGTTGATTGCTGCTTGGCATGTCGTGGGCTTTGGTTTCAATTCTGACCAGAAAATGCCCTATGATGATCCTGATGAATTTTTTATTGAACTTTGCACATGGTTCTGCAGTATAAGCAGTGAGCAGGAAACAAATACACGCCTTTCAATGGAGAAGTCCTGACCAACACTCATTCTTTCTCTGCCTTTGCATTGTTCTCCTGCCAGCAGGCTGCAGCCCTCTGCTATCCTGCTGTTGTCATCAAGAGGTGGGAAACCATCTCCACATACACCTCAGCTTCCTGCTTTTGCATCCCTTAGCAGTGATTTCCAATGCTGTTTTTCCCATCCTGTTGCTGTTCATAGAATAATAGAATGGGTTGAGTTGGAAGGGACCTTAAAGATCATGTAGTTCCAACCCCCCTGCATGGGCAGGGACACCTCCCACTAGACCAGGTTGCTCCAAGCCCCATCCAACCTGCCCTTGAACACTTCCAGGGATGGGGCAGCCACAGCTTCTCTGGGCAACCTGGGCCAGTGTCTCACCATCCTCAGACTAAAGATTCTCCTCCTAATGTCCAACCTAAATCCCTCCTCCTCCAGTTTTAATCCATCCCCCCTTGTCCTTTCACTCCCTGCCCTTGTCCAAAGTCCCTCCTCAGCTTTTCTGGAGCCCCTTCAGGCACTGGAAGGTGCTCTAAGGTCTCCCTGGAGCCTTCTCTTCTCCAGGCTGAACACCCCCAAGTCTCTGTCTGTCTCCAGAGCAGAGCTGCTCCAGCCCTCGGATCATCTTTGTGCCCCTCCTCCTTTAGCCCCCTCTCAGCCCAGCAAACAGCTTTCTTCTGTGGGCTGGTGGAATTTATGGAGCTTTCTGCTCCTTGAGTGTGGAGTTGGGTATTCATTTTGCCTGGTAATGAGCTGGATGATTCTGTATAATACATCTGCTACTGTTTTGATGCTTTGGATTACACGATGTAAAAAGGATAAATGTTATCATGGGATGCTGTGAGGAAGCTGATTTAGCTGATTTCAAGGCTAAATGCATTCTGGCTGTGTTTCCCATGGGAAGGGTGGCGAGACTAGGGGAGTGCTGGCCAGGGAGGGCAAAGTGCTGCCAGGGATGTGCTGGAATACTGAGAGCCTGTGTCTCTCCAGTGTAAAAAATGCTGCTTGTCATGTCCTCAAATATTGATGGTGAAGCCTGAGGTATTTCCAGACCAGCCAGTAAAGATTAATGATCTTTGCTGAGGTTTACTCATCTGGCTGCAATAACCAAGTGTGGAGAGGCTCTGCAGTGGCCAGTTTCCATCTTCCCTGCTTAATTATTACCAGAACGTTGTCCAGACCTGCTCTGTCCTGAGATGTGCAACACCTGCCCCTGGTTACATCAGACCACCTGGTGTAAGAACTGCAGGGAGACATTTTCAATGGATGCAGCATCTTTGTGACATCAGGAGCCTGGCAAGGGATACAGCTACAGCCTGTGCTGGCACTTTGCAGGTGAACAAGTGATGGGGTAAATGGTGCTTTAATTCTTCCCTGCTGTACAGGAGGGTGATGGTCTGTGGGCAGAGTCCCATTAAATACTTCCTGCCATGCTTCCCAGTCTCCCTGGGGAATATCTGGTTCTGTTGTACCTTGGGTCTTGTACCTGAGGTTTTGGGGCTGTTGGAGAAGCTCCCTGGGAGGGGGCACAGTCCCATCCAGGCCTCAGGGAACCTGCTGTCTCACTGACTTACTCTGCTGAGTTCCATGACAGGTTTTCCCATCCTGAGGATTTTTGCCAGATTGAGATCATAAAACTTCAGCCTGCAAGACGTGGAGAGGCTGGAGAAGAATCAGGCTGATTAATTTGTCACAATGTGAAAGTGTTCTTCTGTCCTCCTTCTCCCTCATTACAGAGACAATCATTCATTTGCCCTGCAAATTTGTTCCAAGTTCACTGCTACCTGCTGTGATCTGACTTTGCCTGGTGTTAATTATTTGCAGTGGAAGAGCTGCATCACAAAAGGCATGAGAATTCTGCTTGCGTTTCTCATTTAGTCTCTCCCCAGCCTGTGTTTAAAAAGGAGGGGGGAAAACAGGGCAAATAAAAAAGAATTTTGCTGTCCTGTTGTTCCTTGCTCGTTCCTCTCTTTAGCAAAGTCACCATTGCAAAGGAGCAATGTGGGAGGAGCACGTGTGGTTCTTGCAGAAGGGATCAATGACTTTCTACGTGAGCTTCATCTCACCAAGCTAAATATCCTATTGGATGTGGATCCTTTTCTCCTTTTGTGTTTTGGGTTAGTACAGGAGAGATGGACTGTCTTTCTTTACCCTTCTGTTAAGCTGCAATGGAAATTAAGGTCTGTAATATGGGAATGATACATAGGAGACCTAAATTTCCATTTCCTGGGGCTTTTCCTTTGACTTTGGGGTGGAAACTTGATGAACAGAGCCAGAGGTTCACCCAGCAATTGCAGTAGGCTGAAACTATGAGATAAATAGTGCTTTGTAATTCTTTCTTCTCTCTTTGTTGCTGCCTTCTTCGAGGCAGGTGTGCCCAGCTGTGGCACTCGCAGCATTTCAAATCGAATTAGGTGGAATCAAAGTGGATTCAGCACAAGCTGAACATAAAGACAAAAGGAAGATGTATTGAAGGCTTCACCTCTGTGCTGTGCCTCTTTCTCTTCCTAGAAATACAAGATGTGTCCCATATCTGGCTTGTGTTTGAAGCATCTTCCTGCTATGTTCAGTGATAAAAGTGACTGCAAAGCCCAGCTCAGTGCTGAGAGATCAATCTCTCTGTGATAATTTCATCCACTATCAGCTGGCTGAGGAGAGCTATTTCTTCCCCCTCTTAAGAGCAATGAGGAGGAAGCAGAAGCAGCTCTAGCTGTGCAGGATTGATTGAGCCAGTCCTCATTCCTAAGTGGTGGATATTAGGTTAAGCAGCTCAGCCAGCTGGGTCTATATGTCTGGGCTCAGTCTGGGAGAGATGGACATGCCCCCTCGGACCATGTCCAGTGTGATCATGGCCAGCTGAAGCTTTAGGTGAGGTAGAAACATACAACACAGTGTCTTTGGGATTTCGTGCAGTTGATGAGACAACCCCGGGGCTGATGGGGAGCCTCAGAGTTTGGTCATCATCAGCACAAGGAAATCTCAGTCCTCCTCTGGGCTTTCCTTGTTTAATAACAAGTTTTAAAACTCTAACTTCTCAGCAAACCATCATTACGGGCAGGAAAATAATATCTTAGAGGTACCAAATGTCACCAGAATAAAGAAATTCTTACTGATGGGTTTCTAGGTGAATCAGTTGCTTGGTTTCATCTCATTATAGCACTTCCCAGTGTGATGTCCCTGCACCCCTGGGATGTGCTTTCTTCCACCTTCCTCAGATTTTTGTCTTGTCCAAATGAGGTGCATTTCTGTGCTTTTTTTCTCCTTGTTCCAGACAGGTTTTCTGATCAATATGCTTTGTCTATGTTCAGTGGTGACCTGGACCTGATTTTTAGAGGTGTTTAAAACCAGTGATTTAACAATACATGTGTTCCTATTAACATTTCCAAATCAGTGAATCAGAGGACCAAATTAGTATTTCTAATTTAGTTTTGCCTGCAGGTTTCCTCTGCACTTGAAGATTTTGTCTGTGAATGAGAATAACCATATCTTGGCTCATCTCGAAGTCTTTCTGGTGTTTACTGTGGTAAAGGTATCTGATATTTTGGGAAAGAAACCAAGGTCCTTACTGATGTCCTCTCATTTTATTTGAAGACATTCTGAGCTATGGACACAGCTGAGCCATGTAGTGTTGGCTTTGCAGCTTCACAACTACAAGCCATGACACCTCATGTCCAGGCAATGGAAATGTCACTTCCTGTCTATTTACTCCTGGATTTATTGGGTTTGATCTTTTTCTTTCCTGAGCCAGTTTCAACTCTACCTTCCACATGTATTTCTAGCTCACCAGCATCTACCCAGGATAGTGCACCAAAAGGAATGACACTGTCTCTCCTCCCCCCCATCCTTTCCTCTTGCCTGCTGTGTGCTGCTGTGAGTTATTCAGCCCCTGCTGTGGCTGCCTTTGCTCTTCTCAGAGAAGGTTTTTGTGAGAAACACCAAAGGTTGGTGTCTTTGAGGCTGCCGGTCTGCAGGGTGTCATCCTGGCAGGATTGCTGTTCTCCTGCAGCTGCCTCCCTGGCAGCCCCTTTCAGGCTCTTGGATCCCTGTTGTAGGCAGAGGTGGGTCCTTTAATCTCTGAAGGAGTTCAAAGGGTTGCTGGTGCTGCTGCTGCTGGTTCCCTAGTGACAGTGCACCCTGCTGAAGCAAAGTGCTTGAGGAGTTGAGGGAAGATGGTGTCTGCTGTCCCTGCTCAGATTCCAACTTTGCTGGTGTGTCTCAGACCCTCCTGTGCTGCCTGCCTCACTCGGCACTGGCCCAACCCACCACAGCAGCCACAGAGGAGGGGAGAGGATGCTCAGCAGGTCCCCAGGCTCTTCCTGCCTCTACATCCAGAACACTCCTCACCTGCTTTTCTCTCCCCGGTGCCCGTCTTTCTGGCTCTCCACGGGCTCCCTCTCACTTTCTGTTCGGGCTCCCTCCCTGTCTGTGACTCTCAAAGAACGGGTTTGCTGAAGGTGAAATAAATGTTTAGCACAGCCAAGGCTTTGTGTCCTTAGCTGTATAAACATTTACAGTTGGGAAGGTGCTGGGCTTTTTTGTTGCCTCCAGCAGAGGCTTCCCCTTAGAAAGGATTTACTGTTCTCCGGGAAGACAAAAGACAGAGATATGAACGTGCAGAACAAATTATTCCCCTGGAGCAAGAATTTGCCTCTGTATAAACATGTGGATGTTGATGCTGTTAGTAAATGAAATGTTAGGAGTATTAACTGGCTCAGATCCTGGTGAAGCAAGCCACAGGAGGTTTGCAGGACTGGGTGTATAAGGCAGTCACACAAGTATTGCAGGACCTGTAGGATGGCAGGAGCACAGGGAGTGTTGGCTCAGCAGGAGCCTGCCCACCATGTTGTCATAACTGGCTTCACTCAAGTAGTTGAGATTTGGTTGGACTAGGATAAGGTGGCAAACCCCAGCATCAGAAATGGACACTTAAGAGGGAAAGGAAAAATAAACTGAAGGCTCTATCTCTATTTCCTTCTCAGAGCTGATGAATCAAAATAAATGCTAATTGAAATTCCACCCTTGAAATGCAATGAAGCATTTCTGCTTGCACGTGGGTGCTCTCAAGATGCTGGGAGGCCCAGAGGCGTGTGTGGTCCCTGTGGTGGGAAGTTTACCCTAAGGCAATCTGGAGGGTCTCAGAGGTGATGTGCTACCCCTGAGCGAGTGGTCACAGCCTGCCAAGAGCACAAGGAACTTGGTTTTACTGAAAAATATAGAGAGTATTATGTTCTGGTTACCTCTCTTATCATCCAGCCGTTTTCTATGTCCGGGGTGCTACAAGTAGAAGTCCTTCTCTCTGTGAACTCTTTGCAGCCTTTTACCCAAATTCCCACCTCAGGGTTACTCTTGCTGAAGACTTGCTGCATGTTAGGTGGATGATTGGCACCACGTTTCTTTTGAGGTCTCTTCCTTACTTGATTGTAAAAGGGGTGAACTGAAACAGAGAAGAATTTTTACTGCTTCACCTCTCCTCATCCAGGCACCCCTGAGCAGCACAGCACTGGTGGCTTTGTTCCACTGCTTCAGCACGTGTTTCCCACAGTGATGTTCCTCCAACTCACATGTCAGGCAGCCAGAGGACTTGCTGTTTTCCATCTTCTACCTCCAGCCTGTCCCTCCTTGCTCTGGAGTGATGTGGGCTGCTTAACAGGCTGCTGACAAGTATCAAGTCTGTTCTTGGGCACTGCTCCACCTTCAAGCAACAAAGCTTACAAATTGAGCCCTCTGTCTTGGCCGATTATTGTTTCTCCACCCGAAGAATTCATTTTGGCTTGTGAGTAACTCAGTCAAACATCTGCAGCCCTGGCTGGTTCCTTTGCCAGCAGCTCACCCACTTGGATGACCTGGCTCCTCTCCATTCTTGAGGGCTGCATTTCTCCAGAAAGGACTCTGTCCCTAGACATCATGTGCCATCCAGGCTCAACTTTGCTCATTCCTTTGACGTACTTGGACTGGAGATGAAATCAATCCTAAAACGGGTTTGGGTTTTTTTGAGTTTATTTAAGACTTAAAATTCTAAAAGTCCTTTGCAGCTGCTTTCTGGGAGTCCTTGGAGGAGTCCTTCTGAGATCTGTGCTTCTTTCTTCTCATTTTGAACAGTGCTTTAGATTCAGCAGACAAAGGCTGTTCTCCTGTTTTAAGATCTGAGATGTCATGAGCTCACGTGTAGCTCAGTGGTATGTTCTGAATGAGGAGCTAATTACCTGCGTGTTATCATGAGCACTATTGGTGGCAGCAGTGACAATGCTGCTGTATCATCTCTCTCTGCCTTTTCCCTGTGAGTGGGAAGTGTTTCTTTCTGCTTTCTAAGCAGAAAACCTGAATTTCAGAGGTTTAATGGTGTGATCAGTCCTGCAGCAGGCCTGTTGTCACCAGCCCTGGGAACGTGCCATGAAACCCAAGACCAGGAGGTGCATGATATTATCCTCCATCTCTGCTGTCATACAGGAAACTTAATCAGAGACTCAGGGGATGAAGATTGTGTTTTGTGGTGGGTTTTTTCCCCCTTTTTGGTTGCAGTGACAGTATTTTTAATTTAAAACCAGCATGGATAAAGTTCTTGTAAGAATTTCATTTTTTTATAATCTTTTACTGACCCTGGTGGCTACTCATGAGTTGACCTTGTCTCTTTTGTGACTGGGGAGGCTCTTGAATTTCCCTGAAGTGGCTATTCCAGTACATGTTTAGGTTGAGATTTATTTTACTCTTCCACCCACCAAGGTGAGAAGCAACACTCATCCATTTTCCTGATGACTTTAAGCACTGACCACTCTTGAGAAGAAAAATGTGACACATTGAGCTTGACTGGTATGGCATATGGTGCCCATGATGAATGTCCTGCCTTTGATTTCTGGTTGTTCCTGCTGTCTCTATAGAATCAGTTATTCACAACTGTCATGTTGTAACTAAAATGCATTGTAGTCATCTACCCAGACAGAGCTTGGCTTCCTCCAAAACCGTGTCTCCTGTTGCTCTGCTGTGTGTAGGAGTTACCAACCTTTCTGCTTTCCTCCTCCTAGTCTCCCCCCAGGCAGAGCTGAAAGATGCTTTCAGGGGCTTGGGGGGCACACATGGTGGTGGTTGAGAGCCAAGGATGACAAGGAGTGAATATCTTTGAATATACCTCATTCTATAATCAGCCAAACTGTAGAGGACCAGCTGTGAAGAAAGTCCTGGAGGTAGAGGTGGGCGAGGGGCAGCATATTTCCTGCTCAGGTTTCCTTTCTCGTGATTCGGGAGCACCTCTCCTATGAAGACAGGCTGAGAGAGTTGAGGGTGTTCAACTTGGAGAAGAGAAGGCTCCAGGGAGACCTTAGAGCACCTTCCAGTGCCTGAAGGGGCTCCAGGAAAGCTGTGGAGGGACTTTGGACAAGGGCAGGGAGTAAGAGGACAAGGGGGAATGGATTAAAACTAGAGGAGGGGAGAGTTAGGTGAGACGTTAGGAAGAAATTCTTCAGTGTGAGGGTGGTGAGACACTGGAACAGGTTGCCCAGAGAAGCTGTGGCTGCCCCATCCCTGGAAGTGTTCAAGGGCAGGTTGGATGGGGCTTGGAGCAACCTGGTCTAGTGGGAGGTGTCCCTGCCCATGCAACAGGGCTGGAAGTAGATGATCTTTAAGGTCCCTTCCAACTCAAACTGTTCTATGATTCTGTGATCTTTGCAAGTTGGTGTCATGAATAGGAATTATGCTGAACAAAAGAGGAGACTTCTTTACCATTACCAAAACCTCCCATGGGACTTTCTGAGTTAATTTAGAGCTGGCAAGTAAACTTCAGCTGAAATATTTTTAGATGAAATATGGTACTTTGATAGAAATTTTCCCCTTTTCTTTGAATATGCTCAGAAATTTTGTTGAAAAGCTGTCCAACAGAAATTCTGGGAGTTTTCCAGGTGCTGTAAATGGGCAATATTTCAGTTCCTGAATGGTGATGAACAGAGTGGGAGAGAGACACAAGCATGCTTTTATGATTATATTTTGTAAAGAAAACCACGGTCTTTTAACAAGTTCCAGCTTCATCAAACCTCTCGTATCTCCTGGAGATAGGAGAAAGAGCTGGTTCAACAAGGCCAAGTGCAGGATCCTGCAACTGGGCCAGGACAACCAGAGACATCAATACAGGCTGGGGGAAGACAGGCTAGAGAGCAGCCCTGTGGAAAAAGACCTGGAGGTACTAGTGGATCCAAAGCTGGACATGAGCCACCAATGTGCAACTGCAGCCTGGAAGGCCGACCACATCCTGGGCTGCATCAAAAAGAGCGTGGCCAGCAGACTGAGAGAGATGATTCCCTCTATTCAGTCCTGGTGAGACCTCACCTAGAGTACTGCATCCAGCTCTGGAGCTCCCAACACAAGAAGGATGTGGACCTGTTGGAGAGTGTCCAGAGGAGGGCCATGAAAATGATCCGAGGGCTGGAGCAGCTGAAGACAGGCTGAGAGAGTTGGGGTTGTTCAACCTGAAGAAGAGAAGGCTCTGGGGGGACATTGTAGTGACCTTCCAATACCTGAAAGGGGCCTATGAGAAGGCTGGGGAAGAGCTGTTCACAAGGGCTTGTAATGATAGGACAAGGGGTGATGGTTTCAAGACAGAGAAGGGGAGATTTAGGTTGGACTTTAGGAGAAAGTTCTTTAATATGAGAGTGGTGGATCACTGGAACAGGTTGCCTAGGGAGGTGGTGGAGGCCTCGTCCCTGGAGACATTCAAGGTCAGGTTGGATGGGGCTGTAAACAATTTGTTCTAGTTGGAGATGTCCCTGCTTATCGTAGGGGGGTTGGACTAGATGACTTTTATAGGTTCCTTCCAACCCAACACATTCTATGATTCTATGCATTCCTCTGCCAGGAAGACACTACATGGAGGCCCTCCAGCCTTCAACCTGGACTATTTTGCTACAGCTCTGTAGGGCTCAGAAGACATTGAATAAACAGAGATCCAAGGTGCTGTCTTCTCCTGAAAGTTGTCTTCCCAGTTTCTAGGGCAGTGCCAAACCTGCCAGATCCAGAGACTGGGAGGGTGAAGGTGGCTTAACCTCTGCAACGTTCCTCACTGGTGTCTTGAAAAAGCCTGCATGGCTGTACAGAAACTACGGGAGGTTTGCAACGTAGCAAAGTTTCCCCCTCATTTTCTTACAAGTTTCAAGTTGAGATTAAAGGGACAAGCCTAAGGTAGCTTTTACTGTCCTTAGGCCAGATCAGAGCTGGCAGAAGATGAGAAGTTTTTCAGGGAAATTCTCTCTTGCCTGTTCCTGAGGGGTGAGGGAGTGGTGCCAGGGCTCATCTGCTGTCCTTCCTGCCTGCTGTGGTCCTTCATGACACTCCCCAGAGTGTTGCCTCCTGCTCCCATCCGGCACAGCCCAGCTCTGGGAAATTTGCAGTGACACGAGCCTGGAAGCATGGTCCTTCCACTTCTGGCAGTTTATAAATGCATGTTGTCACCTTGTGCTGTCTGATCTCATTCCTCCCCTTCCAGAGAGAAATCAAAACTGAGAGGAGGTCTGTGGCCCTGCCCAGCAAGCACTGAACCAGAGATGAGAACATTAAAAAGGAAGCAGGAGAAAATGGGTGATCCCGCTGACACGTGCAGGATCCCGAATCCCCCGCAGACATGTGCTGAATGCCAAGGAGGAGCTGGTGGTTCAGAGCCACGACTCAGCTCCCTCTGTTTCAAGGATGGGGTCTTGGGCTGTGCTGTCAGGTGGGGGACAGGAGTGGGGAGTCAGGAGACTGGGATGCTCTGCCAAGATCAAGGTAACGACAGCTCAGCTGATGGCAGCTCTCACACCAGTGACTGGGACCGGTGTGTGTTGTGGTGCTGAGCCAAGTGCTCCTGCAGTCCCTTCTCTGCGGGTCGGGCAGTGCTGCCAAATGAAGCAAAAGTGTCAGCTTTGAAGGGTAAAGTGTGACTATAAAGCTGCCTTTGGCACTTGCAACTCCTTTTCCCCCTGTTCTTCCACCTTTCCCCTGTCTCTTGCTCCTTGCTGGTTTCTGAGGAGTGCACGTGAGTAGTGAAGGGGTGATTAGGTGGGATTTTAGGAAAGAATAATGAATAAAAGGTTTGCAACAATTAACAGTTCACTGAAGATTTGAAGGACACAGCATAGTGTAGATGTCAAAAGAGGGAGCCACTGGTGTGCTCGAGGGCCAAGGGCCTGACCCCACATTTAACCACCCATGTAAAGATGTTGTGGGAGTCCCTCCAGTGAGGGGTCGCAGAAGAAGACTCAGATCTCTGTAAGTGGTAGCTGGGCAGGTCCACCTTCAGGTGGGTCACCAGAAGATTCTCAATGGTGATATGGATGAGCTTGGGGAAAGCCCCAGTGTGGGTGTCTAGGGGGTGGTAGCCACACTATTGACTTTGCATTGTTTCAGACTGGGCAATCAGATGTGCTTGGACAAGGTTTTTGAAATGGTTAGATGAACTTTACCTTCTGAGTACCCTGTCCAGTCCTGTTCTAATCACTTACTGCCAAGATACTTGCTTTCCTTGTCACCCTCAACCCAGAGCATCTGGGCTATTTCACCTTAACCCCAGAGTACCCATCCTCCTTTTTGGTCTCCTTTGACTTGTGTTTGTCAAAGTTGGCTCAAGCCTGGAAAAACTCAGAGAGTGGCTAACAGGGAAGAGAGGATATCTTCCAAGACAGGGAGGCTGCTGGTGTGTCTGTGAGATGATACTGTGCTTCTAGAGGAAACTCTGCTGTAGGGTGTGTAGGGATGGAGGACAGGTTTTAGTGCTGGGGATAGTAACTTGTATTGCCTGACTGGACAGGTGTGTGTGGTTGTGCATTACGATCATAGAATCATAGAATCCTAGGGGTTGGAAGGGACCTCGAAAGATCATCTAGTCCAACCCCCCCTGCCAGAGCAGGGTCACCTAGAGCACATCACACAGGAACTTGTCCAGGTGGGTTTTGAATGTCTCCAGTGAAGGAGACTCCACAACCTCCCTGGGCAGCCTGTTCCAGTGCTCTGTCACTCTCACAGTAAAGAAGTTTTTTCTGATATTCACCTTGAACCTCCTATGCTCCAATTTACACCCATTACCCCTTGTCCTATCACTGGTCATCACTGAGAAGAGCCTAACTCCATCTCCCTGACACTCACCCCTTACATATTTGTAAACATTGATGAGGTCACCCCTCAGCCTCCTTTTTTCCAAGCTAAAGAGACCCAGCTCCCTCAGCCTTTCCTCATAAGGGAGATGTTCCACTCCCTTCATCATCTTTGTGGCTCTGCGCTGGACTCTTTCAAGCAGATCCCTGTCCTTCTTGAACTGAGGGGCCCAGATCTCATGGTAATGGGTATGGTTGGCCCCAGAAGACAGACGTGCACACATGACAGTTTGCAGTCCTCTTTCAGCATGAGAGAGACAGAGCAACATCTGAGCTGCAATCAGAGTAGTAGTTTCTTGGACAACAACATACAGCAATGCTGTGGTTTCCACTCACTGCTGTCACCGACTTCACAGGCTTTGTGAATGTAATCTGAAAGATGAAAGAGGGGGGCTGAGTGTTTTCCCTGGCCACTTGTGACATGTTCCTTCTTCTTCTCTCTCTGTAGTGAATTTGCCAAAGAACGAGAAAGGGTAGAAAATCGTCGAGCTTTCCTGAAGCTCCGCAGGCAGCAGCAGATTGAACGGGAACTGAACGGATACCTAGAGTGGATCTTCAAAGCAGGTAAGGCAAGGGATCTCCTCATCTTGGTTCGATATATTTGGTGGCAAGTGGAGTCTGGATGATAGAGGACAAGGTCCCAGAACTCATCCTTGGTTTTGCCATCAAGGTGACCCAAGACTAGAGAGTGCCCAGCCAGCACTTGGTGTTTTTGTTGGGCTTGATTCTGAGTGGTCACACTGAAGTTATTGCAAAAGATCTCAGTTTAGTTAAGCAAAATTAAAGGAGCTTGGCCAACTTTATTGCTGAGATCAAAGAAATTGTCTTAATACAGTGTAATATAAAAAGCGAGATGGTGCCCAAAGTCTCCACAGTGGGGAAACTGTTCCCTTATATGAGTCATTTATATTTTATTTACTTTCCACCACAGCTGTTTTATAAGCCTTTCTTGCTATGATGGTAAAATACACTGGAGTGTCATTTTTATGGGCTACAGAGATCTCTTCCATGAAACTCATGCTGGTACACATTAACATTGCTTTATAGCTATTACAACTGAACATTGCATTTTATTGCAAGTGTGAGCAACTTTAACAAGGACCCAAACACACTAATTTAACAAAAAATAGCCTGCTTTTCCTTTTTATCGGACAGTAAAGATTCCCAATAACCTTTCTGTGTTACAGAGTAGCTGTTATATATTTTGACATAATTGTGGTGTAAGTCATTCAAGTAGCATCCAGAAAAAATTCTGGGGCTGATTTGCTTCCTTGCTTGCTTTTCTGAGAAGCTGAAACATCTGAGTAATGTAAAAATGCCTTTTAAAGCAGTGAGGTGGGGGGGGGGAAAGGAAGTGGTGGTTTCTCAAATAGATTATCAGGTGTCTTTCCAGGCAGGTCAGCTTCATCCTTGCCCTTTACAAATGGGGAAACTGAGGTCCAACATTAAATAGTGACTCACCTAATGTCAGCTGGTGGCAGAACTGGGACTGTGGGGTGCTCCTGTGTATAAAGGCCGGGAGAGTTGGACCTGGAGAAGAAAAGGCTCCAGGGAGACACTATCATTGCCTTTCTATGCTTAAAAGGGGCCTATAAGAAAGACTGGGACAAACTTTATAGCAGGGCCTGTTGCAACAGGACAAGTGGTGATGGTTTTAAATAGAGAAGAGATTTAAATCAGAAGAAATTCTTTATAATATCAATAGTGAAACACTGGCAGAGGTTGCCCAGAGAGGTGGCTGGTGCCCCATCCCTGGAACCATTCATGGTCAGGTTGGATTTGGCTAGTTGATATAGTTGAAGATGTCCCTGCTCAATGCAGGGGGATTGGACTTAGGTGATCCTCAAAGTTCCCTTCTAATCCAAACCATCCGAGGATTCTGTGATTCCCATGCAGTGGGCTGGCACCATGCTAAAAGCCCTATCTTCATTCCTTGTTTTGAAGTTCATACTGATGGTAAAGGCCTGGTGCACTAAAATGTGCTTGCACAAGCAAGTAACTGCCTGGTCACAATAGCTCACTGCAGCTTTGTACCTGCATAAGCTGTGCACACACCAGGGGCCAGAGCTTCCTGGAGTTACTCCATGTCCAGGTGGCTCTTTCCCTGGATTTACAGCTTCTGTTCCATGTGCACAACTTGGGTGTCAGTGTTTGGAAGAGCAGTTCTACATGGCTCCTGCTGCTCTACTTCTCCTCACTCCTCTGAAGTGCTCTGCCCAGCTGTGGGTCTGGGAGCACTGGGGTGGGGGCTGCAGGACCTCCCCAGAGCACGAAAAGCTGGGCATGAGTTTTGACAAGCTGGCCAGAGGGGGAAAAGACTGAAGCATTGAAATGTAAAATAGGAAGAAGTAGCAGCAGCTCACATGGTGGCTGGAACCCATTATTTCCCATAGCACCATACAGAGTGACAACCAAGTGCCACTTGGATTGACAGACTGTTGTTTGCTGTGACTGTTCAACACCCGCTGTCCCCAGTTGGGTGACCACACTGTAGTTTGTGGTTCTGTAGAATTAAAAAAAAAAAAAGCCACATTCACTTTCCATTTATCATTTGTTGTCCCATTTTGTTTACAGCTTCTGCACTGCCTCCAGTTCAAATTAATTAATGGTTTAGCCTGTGGCAGGAGCAGAGTGCACTGTGGTTCTGTCCTGGCTCTCGTGCCATCTTGCTTTTAGGGCTCTGATGTTTTCTCAGTTCTAAATCCTGGTTTCTCCATCAGTAAAATGAAGATGAGAATTCCTTTTGCTGGACTATGGGCTGCTTCATTTCATTTTGGGGACTGCTCTGCCAAGAAGAGCTACGCAGAGGTCATTAGCTGAACTTTCCTGAAAGTTGAGGTGGAGGATTTGTAAACCAGAGGCAATCTCTGCTCCAGCTTTGCATCCCTGTGGGAAAAGCTGGCTGTTCTTTCTCTGTGCTGCCAGTGCTGAATAAATGCCTCACCAGCATAGAATGAAACTTCTATAAAATGCCCATCTTTTTATTTCGTTTGGTGACACAAGATCAAGATTTTTTTCTAGAACAGGAAAGTGTATGCAAAACAGCTGAATTGGTGAATAATAAAAATACTCTGTAAAGGCATTGTTGAAAATACAAGAAGAATATATAAAAGAACCCCACTTCCTAGTACAGCTGAACAATAATAATAATTAAAATCAGCTTAGCAGAGTTAGTAAGTCTTTGAATAAAAAAGGTAGTGTGAAGGCTAACCAAAATTGAGTGTTAAAAATTCAGGCAATGGAATTTGGGGCTGTGCCCTCCATGGGGATTTCCCATCTCTGTTTCAGAGGCCAGGATTTCACCTAGGAAATTATCATGAATTTCTAAATTAGATAATCAATCTTTCTTGTCCCAGGCTGTGTGAGGGACAATGGTCAAAGCAAACTGCTTGGGGCAGGAGTGGAGAGGAAAAAAAAAGGAGAGTGGTCACAGCCCAGCCTGGACAGAAATGTCCTGCAACAGCCCCAGGCAGAGAGATGTAATCAGCTGTTTGTATTGAAGGAAGAACAAAAGCTCTTGGTATTCTTCTCTAATGTAACCCTGGAGGAGTTTATTGTTATTCATGTGAATATCTAATATTTTTTTTGCATCCTTTAGCATCCTTGACCTTGTTAAGTCTTGTAGCAAGGAGTTCCACATGTTAACAGTTGGTTTGATTTTAAAAACAACAAACCAACCCACCAAACAGTATGTCCTGTCCTAGATTTTATTACATTTCTGCAGTGAGGGGAAGAGCTCATGAGTACACTTTGTATTTCTTTTTTATTACTTTTCTTTCTCTGATCTCTCTCTACCTTGTTTTGTCTTATTTTTTCTGCTCTAAAGCATGCAGAACCAACATGCTCAATCAAAATGCTCTTCCCATGGAAGTCTCCTCAGGCTTCTAATATTTATAGTATCCTCCCTGTTCATTTTTTCTGATTTATTTTTGATGCAAGGTAGAAAGAATGGAAAGCTGCATTCCAGTGATTCATAAAGTGGCATCTTAATACTTAATCTGATTGGTTTTGCTCTGTAATGTTTTAAATATCCTGAGTAGGTGCTGGAGCTGGAAAGGAGGTTTTGGTGTTCTCACTAATGCTCAAGTTTTTACCTCAAGGGTTGTAACTAGTTGAGGACCAAGAAAAGTATCTGAGTGACTAAAATCACTCCTTCATCTGTACACTTCCTCCCATTTGTCAACAATGATTTTAATTTAATGTTGTGCTCATCATTTACTGACCACTCCTGAGTGTCTTTAATGTCCTTGTGATCCGAATGACGTTATAGTATCTCCTGTTGTGCATATTGCATGAAAAAGGTGGTTCAGAGAAAATGTTGGGGTTGTTTACTATCAACCCTTTCTCATACTGGAATTGTAGACTGTCTAGTCCTTCAGAAGAAAACAGGTCTTTGTTTTCTACCTCTGAAGTGTTGTCTGACTGGACCGTGTTCCAGACTGGGTCTAATGGCTTGTCTTATATTTGTGTTGCAAGAATGAAACATCTTTAATAGCCTGGCTCTTGAGTAGTTGACTTTTACTTTTTTCTTTTTTCTTTTTTTTTTTTTTTTTTATGGTGGTGCTTTTAAATGTTTTCCCAGTGGTGAAATAAGAGTATAAAAAGGAACAAAATCTTAATTAAAAAGTGCTTGTGAAGTTTTCAAAGAGGTAGCTTGACACAGCTGGAAGATTGTAGTGCCAGCTCGCTATCGATAAATCACCAGAAGGGTGGTTTTGGTTGAAACAGACACAAACATAGCTCAAGCTGGTTTAAATGTGGATTGTTTAATATAGTCAGCAGCTTATCTGCTTGAGGAATCTAAACTGAGGTGTTTTAAGCAGTGACAACCTTAATGTGCAAGTGCTTGTGTGAGTTATACCTAATACAGGAAGCCTTAGTTGATGAAGTGTTTAACAAATGCCTTCCGAACGAAGGGCTGGGGAATGGAAGAGAAAATTAGAACAGAAATAATGTGCTGAAGTGCTGGATTTAGATGTGCATGACTTGAAAGAAGAAAAAAGAAAAAACAACCAACCCACAGTCTGACCAATTTCCTTAGAGTTTGAATTGACTTTCTTCACTTGAGATCACACAGAGGCCAGGTATGAAGTTTTTAGCTCTACTTCTTTCTCCGGTGCATGTTGAAGAATGAATACACAGGGTGGTGAAGGGCTTTAAATATATTTGAATGAGATAACAGCTAAAATTTCCATAAAATTCAGGTCAAAGTTTCATAGGAGGCCAAGACTAAGCAAGGTAAATTGTAACTCACTGGAGTCTTTTTGAGGATGTCAAGAAGAAATGCTGTGCCACCTTAAGCGACTTAGAAATCTGTAAATGTCTTCAAATTGGTAAGATTTTCAGTCTTGCAGAACTAGTGTGAGTTACTGGCCAGAAGCAATGATCAATGCTACTCATTTCTTGCATCTCACAGAATTTAGGCCAAAATTAGTATAGTAATTGCTATGCCAAGCTCATAAACATTGACTCAGTGTTGTTTAGAACCAAACTGTATGGATCAGTTAGAAACAGACCTGTAATCTTTAAATTTAATCTTGAAGAAAAAAGTCAGCTGTTTTTTTTGTGAATTCTTTAACTGGACCAACTTCCCCCACCACTAGAAGTTAGCTGATACAGTTGTACAAAGCCATGCTTTGCACTGTGCTGCTCCTCTAGGTGTGAAATCATAGGATCACAGGGGTTGGAAGAAACCTCTGAAGATCATCGAGTCCAACCCCCCTGCTGCAGCAGGAACACCCAGTGCAGATCACACAGAAATGCATCCAGACGGATCTTGAAAGTCTCCAGAGAAGGAGACTCCACCAACTCTCTGGGCAGCCTGTCCCAGTGCTCTGTCACCCTCACAGTAAAGAAATTTTTCCTCATGTTGAGGTGGAACTTCCTGTGTTGTAGCTTGGTGCCATTTCCCCTCGTCCTATCACAGGCACCACTGAAAAGAGACTGGCCCATTCTTGACATGAGATGTCAAGAGACATGAGATTATGGTTCCCTTCCCCAAACACCACCTCTTCAGTTCAACCAACACCAAATAAAGTCTTGTTGGTGCTGAGCAAACCCGGCCCTGTCCCACCCACTGGAACAGGCTCTGCTCCTCTTTTTACATTTTTGCTAGTCTCTGCGCGCAGGCAACAGCCAATTTGAAATTGTGCCTTCCAGAGGAATTAAAAAGTGGGGAAGCCAAGCAATGTAATCCATGCAAATTATTTTACTGCCTCTGCCTTCTCCATTAAACTCCTCAAAACTGTGGTGACTATTAGGCTGTCATGCTGCATTTCCAATGGAGAGCGGAGAACGAGGAGCTCTGCACTGAGTAAAGCGCTTATGAGCCCACAAATACTCTTTTGAAGATGTTTCCCTTATCTTACAGGGACATGCATCATTTTGAAAACACTTTGCTCAGAGACTGGGAGTCTTTCAGTTCAGAGCTAATCAAGTTGAATGTCTTCTGCATTTTAATTCTTTCCAAGTTCCTCTGTCTCACACGGCACAGATCCTGAGTGTTTCTTTTTTCCAGGAGTATGCAGGCTTTGGGAATGGGTTTAACCTCTCTCTTCCAGCTCACTGTGATTTGAATGCTGTCCCTTCAGTCTTGTGAACCTCAGGTTTCAGCCTTCTGTAGAAGAAGCAGTGCAACAAGCCCCTTGATACAATCAGGAAAAGACACATCAATGGAAAAGGGCAGGAATGTGTGTGAGATGGCAAGGGAGGACAATTGCCAGAAAGACAAATTAGGATCCCCCATGAGAGCATGACAGCTTTTGCTAAGGGATGCATTTTTATTGGCTTTTTCTATTTAACAAGTCTGAAGCTTCAGCAGTTTAATTCAGTTGCTCTTCCTTTTTCTAACTTCTGTCCCCTGTTGAACATGGGTTATTTCCTGTAATCCTCTTCTTTTGAGCCTGCAATATCCCACCTGCCCATGCCAAAGAGAAGGGGCACCATGTTTCTCTTCTGCTTTGCCTATTTAGTTCAGCTCACCAGTTCCTCAGTGTGAGGTTTGCCTTTATTTCTAGTCCTGTAATGTGCTGTGTGCTGGCAGTACTTAATGACCAGCAATTAATCTTACTGCTGAGGCACCTCTCGCTCTAATATCCCAGAAAACTCCCTGTGCCTTTTTTTGGGGGCCAGAAGTTGATTTGATACTGTTGCTTTGTTGAATATTTCTTCTAAAGCAGAGACACTGTTGTTTGGGGTTTTTTCAGGCATCCTAATCATCTTCTTCCAGTCTCTGTGTTACAGTGATGACTAAAGGCAACACAACTTCTGATCCTCTGCTTATCTTTAAAAAACACAAATCCTAGCAATAATGACTAGTCTGCTGAGCTGTCTTTTTAGCAGGCTTTAAAAACCATGTAAAGCCTCATGAGGGTGGATGTGGTCCTTTGGTTTCCCAGAAGATACAAGGAGTGACTATCAAGGGAGAGAACTGGGGGGCAAGGGTGGAGGGCAGCTGGGCTTGAGGGAATTGTGGAGCTGGAGCCTGGGGTTTATTTAAGGGAACAGTAAAACTAAGCCCTGCTGAGGTGTGTCTAGGGATGGAGAAATGTTTGGGCATCAACTCAGGGCCCTGAATCTGGGGCAAAGGCTCAGCTGGTTTGCAGAGTTGTGTTGAAAGGGTGTGTGCTTTGGAAGTGAAGATATGTTGGAATCCAATTGTCATAACTGACAAATTCTGAGGTCCCACTGGCATTTATCCCTCTGGCTTCTGAAACCTCAGTATGGTTAAACCTCTTGCCATGGGGACACAGGTGACACTGGAACATCAGGTGGCATCAGTACACCATTGCAAATCACAATGATTATGTATTCATACAGTTCACAGTCCCCAGAGATGATGTGGGCACTCAGGATTGTTCTTCCCCTGCTGCCCCAAAGGGCAGTGGAGAGTAAAGACAAATTATTACAGGAACATGCAAACAAGAGACCACCTTGAAACTGAGGAAAAGAAGAATTTATTTTCCTTCACAGAGTTGGAGACCTTTGAAAGGAACCAGTGCAATGATGTTCTTCCTGCACTGGTACAAATCATAGAATCTTAGAATGGTTTGGGTTGGAAGGGACCTCTGGAGATCATTTCATTCCAACCTCCCTGCCATGGGCAGGGACACCTCCCGCCAGACCAGGTTGCTCCAACCCCATCCAACCTGGCCTGGAACACCTCCAGTGATGGGGCTTCTACAGCTTCTCTAGGCAACCTGTTCTAGTTGCCAAATCCTGGAAGTTCAAACAGGAAAGGGTTCAGATATTTTTTGATTCACTGGCTGCTGATAAAGCTTTTTTCTTCTGCCTTCCAACTGAGGAAACTCTTCAAGTGCAGACTTGGGCTTCCAGCTAAGCAAAGAGGCTCTTTCTTTCCTGGAATGTTTTGATTTTTTTTTTTTAACAAGGTGTGACTGAAACCAACAATCCTCAGAACGTTGACCAGTAAGTGAGCTGGGTCTGGCTGAGATCTTCCTCCTGCAGCCACTTCTTCTCTTGCATTGTTCTCATCTGGGTGCAGCCCCTGAAGAGCAGCTGCCTGTCTCCTGACCTTCTCTAGCTCATTACTTTGGTTTCTCACTGCTGCACAGCAGTGTGTCCTCTCCCTGCAGCAGCTTGTGTTAGTCCATTTAATTACTAAATGCCATCTAAAAGTCAGCTTCTCTTTCTGGGAGTGGCAGGAGAGCCCATCTGGGATCTGCTGGCTTTCCTGAGCTTGCTCTTTGTCAGGAGACTTAAATGTACACTCCCCTCCAAATGGCTTTGAATTTTCACTTGGATTTGCTAGTATGCAGCATAGGAACCAGAGCACATCTGTGTTGTACAAGGAGCTCAGGATGGAGAGCCCCAAAGGACTGATGACTGAACTAATTCCCAGATCCAAAATCTTGCAGGCACAGCTCTGTGGCACTGTTGGCTCTTGTGGTACTGGAAGTTGGACTTCTTTTTGTGCCCAGTCCTGTGCAGCAATGTGGGTATATCACCTTCAGATATGACATAAAGCTTTTGAAATCACACTCCATGAGCAATGTAGGCTTTGAAAAAACCTATAGGAGAAGGTCTTCAGTATCAGCATCTTGAACTCATGCTCATTGCTGTTTTTTTCATAATTGCCAGGCCCTTTGTCCAGCTGCTTTTTAGAAGAAGTCTCTGTCTAAACCATCCCATCTACATGTTTTAGGCCAGTCATGTTCATTATTAATTGTTTAACTCCTTCTTATTTTTAGCCCCAAAACACCAGTACAGCTTTTCCCAAGACAAGACTTTGGAAGAACCATTTGGTTCTAAACTGTTTGAGAGCAATCATTCTTGAACTACCAAAAGAAAGCCCATTTTGGTTTTCTGACCTGTTTTAAGGAGCCTCGAAGAATACCTGAATTGTGTTGGCTGGTGGGTTTTTTGAAGGATTGAATGCATTTTATCAGCTCACCTGACATTTTTTACCCCTCTCTGAACACCATTGCCTTCTTTACGTTCTTCCATGTCTCTGGAGCACTAGTTTGCATTTTCTTATTTTGTTCTCCTCTGCTTGGGTTTCCCATCTTCCTCAGTCCTGAATATTCTTTTTCAGCCACCTCACTTTGTTGTCTTCTTAATGTATCATTCACTGTTACTTCCAGATGATTAATAAAGAGATTATATGAGGCTTGTGTGATAGCACTGATTCCTTTAATATTCTTCCAGACAGCTTTCAGCTACACACTTTGATGGTTGGCCTGTGGTTGTTTTGGTAGGGTTTTTTGGGTTTTTTTTTTTGTTTTTTTTTTTTTTGTTTGTTTGTTCAGTTTTGGGGTTTTTTTAAGTCTTCCATCTATGCTGCCTTAGATGGACTTGAAAGCAAAATCTTGTGTGAGCAGAGCGTCAGATGATTTAGCAAGATCCCAAATTACATCTATGCCAAACCTGTGAAAGAATTTGTCATTTAGAGTAATACGAGGAAGTGTCTAGTTTACCAGCTGCCAACTCAATTTTTTTTTTTGCTTTAGTTTGTCCTTTAGAAGAAAATCCTCCTGTAATTTTACAGCAGTAAGCTTAAATGTGCTCCAAACTGGATGAACTGTGTATGGGTTCAAGCACTGGTGCGGTGTGTGCTGCAAATTGACTTGGGTGATGACGGTTGCGTTGTGAAACCTCAGGAAATTTGGTTGCCTTTCATGTAAATAATGAGTCAGTTTTGGGGTGGGGTTTTCGGCGCTTTCTGAGTTTTTTTTACTATAGGAAAGTATAAGCTTGAATTTTGGAGATGAGTTATACAACAACAAAAAACCCAACGGTGGTCGTCTCGCATGTATTGCAGAACCTGAGCAGTGCTGGCCAGAAATCCCCCATGGCTACTTTGCTGTGGTTTTTATTTGGACAAAGATTGGATTCAATGGCTATTTGGGGACATTCTGTCTCCTGTGGCAGGCAGCAGCCAGCTCTGCATGTCTTACGCTGTGTCTTGAGACAGATTTATTTCCCCTGGCCTGGTGACCTGGTCTTATTGATGGAGGCAAAAGAGCAGCAATGTGTGTGGAACATCTTTCCTCCTCAGTGTCTCCAACGTGGCTGGGCATGAGGGAGCATCCTCTGGCTTGTGGAGCCCCGTGGTCTTGCTTGGGTCTGAAGGAAGGTTCTTGCTCTCCAGACAGCTGGGTTAAGAAACTGGAGCGGGTGGTTCATTGTGAAGAGGGAAATAATGGAGGAAGGGCTACAGTTTTCCAGTGGCTTACCTGGCCTCCTCCCTCTGTGCAAGAGGAGCACAGGGTAAGAAACCTGGCTCTCTGAGCCATCCCTTCCTCCACAGATGTGGTGTAACTGGGTGATACTATGGGGTAAGGTTGGTGGCAGCTGGGACAGATGTCTCCTGCATCCAGCTCAGCTGCTTTTGAAGTGGGAATATAATAAATCTGAGCTTGAACCTTGTTGGTTTTCTTTTTACAGAGGAGGTCATGCTGGCAGAGGAAGACAAGAATGCAGAAGAGAAATCTCCTCTGGACGGTAGGTCATTTTGCTGTGCTGTTTTTCTCCTGTGATACAAGAGGTTCAGCTGCTGTACGCCGACACATAACCAGGAGGGTGTGAGGAACATGCTCGTGCATGCACTTGGCATAAAACGGGCCAAAGAGTCCCTGTTCCCGTACCGGGTCTTTTTGAGGTTGCAGGTGGCTGAGGAGCAGTTATGTGACACTCCACACTGGGATGGGGATCTGCCCTTGGGGTAGGTCGGTCCCTACGCTGCCCGCAGGCCTGCAGCATGCAGGGGACAGCTGCCAGCCTCTGCCAGGCACGGCTGGCTGTGGCAGGGCTTGGCCGCAGGGCGGATGCCAGGAGAGAAAAGCAGTAACCGAGAGAAGGCAGGGCTCCAAACCAAGGTTTCCAAATGGATTTGACAAAGAGACTAAGACCCCTGTTACTTGTAAGCAGTAAGACATAACAGGGTGTGGTGATCCTACCTGCCGATGTGTGACCCTAGCACTGCAGGACAGATGGACGTACCGAGCTTCGGACGCAGCAGGGACCGCTCTCCCTGTGGCCCCAGACCCCTGAGCTCTTAGGGTGTGACAGCCAGTCAAAGTTCAGTTAAAGATTCTTCCCTCTCCCTTTTCTGACCATCTTTCGTCCTCCCATGTCTCCTCCTTTCCCCTCCCCTCCCTTTCCCTCCTCTTTTTTTTTCTCCTCCCATTCACTGTCAGGGAGGGCCGCCTCGGAAGGGCCGATTCACCAAGGCACGGCACCGGCAGAGACTAGCAGCGGCAGCAGCTACAACAGTGAGTGGACTGCAAAATCACCAGGGGCTTAGGTGGCACAGCGGGGCAGTGCTTCTCCCCCGCGTGCCCAGGTCACCGGTGATGGTTCCTGGGTGGTTTTGCACCTTGCTCCAAGCCATGTGGCTCCTTGGGCCATCAGGCGCCCAGCCGCTGGGCCGCCTTGGCCAGCCTGGTGACCTGCGCTCGAGGAGGACTCGGGGATGGAAGAGCTGGGGCTGCAGAAGGTCAGGTCTTGAGGTGTGCTTGGCAAATCCTCGTGTGTCCGCGTGGGCGTGTGTGTGTGCACTGGGGAAGTTCATCCGGCACGTGGATGCAGACAAAGTTGTTAAAGGCTTGAGTTGAAATGAGTGTCTGGAAGAGTAGCCTGAATATCCAAGTGATGAAGAAAACTAGAGGTGGCTCCAGGCCATGGAGTAAGGACCCAGGTATACTAGGGCTTCCTCTGTACTAGTAAGCTAAAGGAACCCAACAACATTCCCAGCCTTGAAGCCCACTGGTGTGGAGCAGCCCACATCTACTCTGGTAAATGATCTTAGTCTCCAAACCAGAGGGTTGTTGCATCCAAGGGGCCTGTAGAGATGGCACGACCTAGTTGCTAAACATGTGCAGGAGTTATGTGGTGCAGAAGAGAAAGAAGAAGGTGCTCAATTCATGCCAGGGAGTGTTGTAAAACTTTACTCCTGGGGCTGATTATGTTCCAATGCTGGGAATGGCCCTGGACATGCTGCATTGTCCTGGGACGGATGCAGCCTGAAGGATCCCAAAGCTGGGACTGAGGGTTCAGCCTACTGCTGGGTGGGGAAGAAAGAGCAAAAGCAGTTATTTGCCAAAAATTGGTTCCAGATCACAGGTTCAGAGCATCCTCTCCTCTTCGAGCCACTCCAAACCCGGGTGACGTTTTGGGTGTTTCCTTGAAGCGACAGGAGCACTAACGCTTGTCTTAGCTGCAGAGGAAGAAGTGCATCTGTTTCTCTGTCAAGGCAGGGAAATTTGTGTAGAGTGAGGGGGGCTTCTCATGTGAACCACCCCCCTATACCCCCCCACACCCCCCCCCCCCCGGGCAGTCACTGCAGAGTGAGTGGTTTTGCTGTGTGTGCCTACTGAACAGTACGTATCACCACACCGTGGGGTGTCTTACTGCTGATAGCAAATGGTGCTTAGTTACTGTATGTCTTGAAGCTGTTACAAAACTTATCTTCGTATCTTTTCGTATCAACGTATCTTTTTCTGCTAGTTCTCGAGGTTTTTCAGGTAGGTGGTGATGGGAGCAGTGTCCATGCTGGGCCTGCCTTTACCCTTGTGCACTGGGTGAACATTGCAGACCTCTCCCAGCCTTAGGCTGCAGTTCTCTTTCCCTATCAAGTAAACCAGTGTAACATTTGCCCTCCCCACAAAACATCCTGTTGGACAAAGTGTTTTCAAAGAGTTATGACATCGGCAGAAGGAAGGAGTTGTACAGTGGGTGCTATTAAGATTATGTTCACTGATTTGTGGCAGTTGCTTTTGATGTGGCATTTCTGCTTCTTAAGGCATTACTCTGTGATAAACTACATCCCAGCACCGTAAATGCTAACTTCTTAATGGTGCACACTGTAAACAGCATTAATGTTTTTAATGGCTAGAAGCACTCATCTCCTAACCCACTGGGGCTCAGAAAGATTCAGTGTCCCTGTTCAGCCTTTCTGCTGTATAAAAGGTCCAGCAGCTGTAGTGACTCCCCCCACCCCACCTGCTGGGCTGAAGTCTAAGCATGCAAACCTGTGCCTGGCAAACCTGTGCCTGGCAAACCTGCAAGGTTCAGAAGATTAAGTAGATAAAGGACCCTGGCATCTAAGCACATGGAGGCCCTGCAAAGTTGTAGGTTGTCTGATTTGCTCCAGCTTCCCCTTATGTGACAACTTGAAGCTGGCATTGGGAAGCAAATGCTGGCCCTGGGGGGTGAAGGGAGGGGGAGAGAAAATCCACTCTGAATGCTCACGGGGCATTTTCTCTTTAATTTGCACACAGTGTTGAAAAGAGCTGCAATAAAGAAGAGCAAAAACGACCTGATTCATGCGGAAGAAGGTGAGGACCATTTCACAGACATTTGCTCTGTTGGTGAGTACTGGCTTCGCATTCCCTGAGGTTTAGTTCTCCAGCTAACTGGGTTCTTGTCTCACCTTTCCTCTGAGCAGTTTGTTGCTCCAGAAGCTGCCGTTTCAAGAAGGACAATTATCTCTGCTCCTGCAGCAGCATTCAACTTACCAAAGCAAATGGCTTGGTGGCTTCACCCTCTCCCCACACTGCCCTGCTCAGCTGTTGCTTGCTGCACCCCTTGAAAGAGCCCTGCTTGGACAATCCGTGCTGCGTTGGCCAGGCTGTGATTCTGCTTGGAACATGCTCATTTATGCTAACGAAGCCCAAATACGTCAAATGATGGTGCTAAGCCTCATCTGTTGTGGGGAGGAGAGGAAGTGGACACTTAGTCACATCTGCCACTAAGGCATGGTGGTTAGTTTTGCAGCCTTTGCCATGTGGGTAAATTGGGACAGTGGCCCTGAGTCTCTCAGTCTTGCCTTAGAAAAAACATTTTAAAGCAATTCACCACATTTTTAAAGGCACATGTGGAGATAAACACTTGTGTGCCTGCAATTACCTGCATACCTGCAAAGTAGAGTGAAGCACTGATGGTGTGGGTTTGGTATCTTCAGCCCTGGAGAACAGGACACTGTCAGGATGCAGAGGTGCTGCTGATTGTGGAGCCAGCAGAGAGCTGGTCCCCCTGGAGGTGTTGCCAGTGGAGAGGCAGGAGCAGGTCTGGGTTTGCAGGGGGAGACAGGCTCAGAGCACACAGCATCCTGTCTGAGGGGAGCTCTTTGGACATCAGCAGAAAGACCTTTCAGGAGTGGGCTTTTACTTGCTGTCTGGGGAGACATCTTCCTGCCTGCTTTGGAGTTAGCTCTTTTGCGTATTCCTGTCCCTAATGTTTGAGTCTGGGTTTTGTTTTGCTGCTGAAGCAGCAGATGTTCTCATTATCTCCCAAAGAACTGCCTTGGCACCCCAGTTACCACAAAGCAGCAAATCCTGGATGCAGAAGAGTAGCAGCACAAACAGTACGTTTGAGAGTACACGTCTGTACATCTGTGCAAGCATGAGTGCCTCAAATGCTCTTTGGAATTTTGTCATTAACGTTTTAAGAGATTACAGCTGCTGCTGGATCCCCTCCCTTTAAACGAAGACCTGGTTGCAGGAAATGAGCATTTCTCTGCACATTACTGACACCATCACCCACTGCTGAACTGCCACAATCCCCCAGGCTGCAGGGTTTGTGACTAAACTGCTGACACTTCTATGAGGGGCTTGTTGCTGAAAGAGGGCAAAAATGCAGCAACCGTGTGCATTTTTGTTCTGTTTAATTCCGGGTAGCTCAGCTCCCTGCATGGGTAAGAAGGAACGGTCATTTTTGGAACATTTGTTCATGGTTGCAATAATTATGAGATCTTTGCATTCAAATCCAAGTCCCTCCAGGCTCTGGGCACCCATGCCACACAAACAGATCTTTGGATTCAGTGTTTCAGGTGGCAATGGATGACGGAGCATCTGGACTCGTGGCTAATCTGATGCAGAGCTGGGAACTGTCTCGGGAGCATATGGCAGGGAAAATAACAGCAGTGCTTTCCACCTTCTGCAAGTGGTTCACCCACTTGGGAAAAGTGTTTTTGATTTTGATTTGTGGAGCAAGGCAGAAAAGAAGAAATGGATAAAGCAGATACTGCTGCAGGCTCCTGAAAAGGCTGAAACTCTGAATAACATAAACAATCAGATCATATGGGCAATTACGCATAACGAATGTGTTTTTGAGAAAAGAGTTTTTTGGATGGTTTCCTATAATGTCTTGCTGATGGGAGCATAAGGAGTGGGGAAGAATGAACGGCACAATTACTGAGTACAGCATGAAGATGTAGGCCAGAGGAGTAGAGACTTTGACAGGTCTCTTGCTGGCTGTTGACTGAATATGTTGCACTTTAATTCAAACACAAATATCTCAATGAGCCTTATGATTGTTTTCTAAAGCTCCATAGTGGTAAACGCTTCCTAGTGTGTTCTCTGGAGTTGTTTTTAACATTTATTCTTTTCTTTTGCCCTAACTCTCAGCCTTTCTTTCTGCACTAACAATGTCAGCAGTAGATGCTGGTTCCTCCTGCCTTCCCACTCCTCACGCTGTACCAGACACAGGACACTGCCTTGATTGCCAGACAGAGAACTCTGGAGAAGTGGATGCTTTCTACCTCAAGATCAGTTGAAATACTGCTGCTTTTCTTTTCTGGAAGATCAGCAGAGCCAGTAGAGAGGGGACAAAAGGGCAGCAGACTATTCCCATGTGGATCTGAGAGTATAAACTGGCTTGAATATCTGAGAGGTCTTAACCTGCTTACGATACAGTGCAGCCTGTGTCTTAACCTGTAGTTCATTTTGTTGTCTTAAAGCAGCAGATAAGCACGATGATTATTATTATTTTCTTTTAAACTGCCAAAGGGAGGATTATCAGACTTAACAGAACCAGAACACTGAGCTTTTCTGCAAGGAGATTGTTCAGACCCTGGCCACGGCCAGCCCTGCACTTGGTGTGTTGGTGGGCAGCCAGAAATGTGAAATGAAAGAGAGCTTGTGTTGTGCTGGGGAGGCAGCACAGTGTGGCTGTGAGACTTGGAGAACCTTTTGCTGTCACATTTGGGTGCTTCAGCCTTCCTGTGGGTGCTGGGTTTGTTGTTATTGTGGGATGAAACAGGGTGAGAATCCCACCCCTGCCAAATGGGGAAATGTGAGCGCACCCAAAAATGGGGACTGCTGCTGCCAGAACACTTTGCTCATGTAACTCAACCATCTCCAGTGGCAGCCCATGCAAGTCACCTGCTCTCAGGGTGCTTGATCCAAGACAAGACCTGTTGTCCTGGTCAACCCTGCCAGCTGGGAGGCTCCATCCCATGGTGTGGAAGGACAATGGCAAATTACCTCGCTACAAACCCTCTTAAAACAAAGTTTGTCCATGATTTCTGAGGGGTGCCAGCATGGCGTGCCACAGTGGACAGCCTGCAGCAGCCATGATCTGCTCTGCTTGCAGCAGCATCTGTGCCTGTCACAGAGGACCTCCAAGGGACGTGTGTGTGTGTCACTAACACGTGCCCATTTCTCCTGCCTCAGAGCTGGCTGGAGATGGCCTGTGCATCATTCCTTTGAACAGTGCCTGCTGCCACAGGGGGAGGGCTTACATTAGAAAGAATTTCTTCCATCAGGTTCCTATTATTAAAAAAGTTGACTCTTCTCCAAGGTTTCAGACCAGACTCCAAATGTAGTTTATACAAGCAGAATCGGTACAAATGAGTAGCTGTGTCCAAAACCTGGTGCACAGAGGAGATTGAGCCCTCTGCAGTAGAAATACTTGAAGCTGGAGAGTAAAATCAGGAGATTTCACTCAGTTCAGTGGTAAGGGCTGGGTCTTGGTCCTTGGAGCAGGGGAAATCGGCAACAGGAAAGCTGGTCCCCACTACCCAGCTCCAAGAGGATGTGCTCCAGACCATGGGCAGATATACCACTGTGCTTGGTACTTTCTATCCCTCCCAGTCAATGGACAACCCAAAAGTTGTGTATTAAACTGGAAAAATCAGAATTGTTTCAAAGGTTTGGAAGCCCAGTTTCTTTAGATGGTGGAGCTGGGCATTCATTCATGAAGTTATAAAACACCAACCTTCATCCCTCATGATGTCATTGCAAGCAAGATGCCCTTGCTCAGCCCATACTCAATGTGCCCAGCTTTCTGCTCAGTCCTGTTGCTGGTGTTTGGGAGAGGGTCTGTGTGCCCAGGAACCTCCTCCAGCCTTTCACCTGCTGGGACGTGTTGTGGTGACTCTTCTTTCTGTCCCAGGGTCTCCTTTTGCTCGTGCCAGTTTGAAAAGTGGGAAGAATGAGAGCTCGTCCTACTTCAGGAGGAAAGAGAAAATGTTCCGTTTCTTCATTCGGCGTATGGTGAAAGCTCAGAGCTTCTACTGGATTGTCCTCTGCGTGGTGGCCCTCAACACACTCTGCGTTGCCATGGTACACTATGACCAGCCAGAGAAGCTCACCACTGCCCTGTGTGAGTATTGGTGACTCCACCTTTTCTCTAATGAGGTCTTGCATTATTGATCACTCTGAGCGCTGCTGCCACATCCCATGAGGTCTGGTTCTTGGCTTCCTGTGCCTCCTTCAGAGGAGGGCCAGAAATGCATAAATTCTAGTAATTCAAGTGTAAATATAAAATCCCAGAGTGATTTGGGTTGGAAGGGACCTTAAAGATCATCTAGGTCCCATCCCTCTGCATAGGCAGGGACACCTCCCACTAGACCAGGTTGCTCCAAGCCCCATCCAGCCTGGCATTGAACACTTCCAGGGATGGGGCCTCCACAGCTTCTCTGGGCAACATGGGCCAGCCAGTGTCTCACCACCCTCACAGGGAAGAATTTCTTCCTAATAGCTAAACTAAATCTCCCATCTTCCAGTTTTAATCCATTACCCCCTGTCCTCTCAATTCAGAACAAATCCACAAGGACATGGTACTAGTTTGAGATGTGACTATTACCCTAAACGTTAGCTGAAACTTCAGACCCAACCACGTTTAAATATTGTCACGTGACAGAAAGATTTGTTCTGCAGCAGATTTCATGAGAGAGGAAATGGGTCTGTACTTGGGTACAGGGAGGTTTCTCTGGCTAATCACCATCTGCCCAGACAACTGCAGAATTCCCACCACTTTGCAGTTGATCTGCATCCATGGGAGATGTCTGTGGTGGACATATTTGAAGCTCTGCCAGCTCAGATGTCCCTGGGATAGCAGCACGTGCTACCTGGGAGAGAGAAACATCTATCTGTGCTTATAGAATCATTTACTAACTCACTACTGTTGGAGCAATTGTTGCCATAGTCTTTAAAAGGTTGCAACTTGGCAGAAGGTCTGTTTTGATCATCGTGGCCTCCTCTCGGGGTGTGTGATTCCTTCCTTAATGGTGTGTGATTAGATGGGAGAGAAGTCATGATACCCTTCTGTGAAAATAGAAATAATACCATACCAAAGATGATACCATATTTGTACAAAAGCTTCTATTTTAGCTTGGTTCCTGTGGTCACCTGTCAGTTTAGGCTTCGGATAGTCTAGAAGTACTTTTGAAGTATTGTTTGGTTTGGTTTGTGTTTTCTTTTTTAATTGCATGTTTTTTGTTGTACGATGAATACTAAGCAGAGGCAGGTTTTTGCAGTCAGAGCCTTTAGACATCACAGTGTTACACTGAGGTTGCAAAGTTGCTCACAAAGCCTCTTTTCAAGAAGTGTGGAAAGTGAGGGACAGAGTTTTTTGTTTCTTTTGAGGGAGGTTGTAGGCTGTGACTCGTAGAGCTGGAAAACTTGTGGAAATTGGTAAGGTAAGGATATGGTGACACTGAGAGTGGCACACTGCAAGTTTTTCCTTCTGAAGGGAAGGTTGGAGAGTTTGTTTCTGGAAGACAGAGCCATTCTGACTCCTTACATTGGTCAGGGTCAAATCTCTTGTTCAGCACCTTGATTTTCAGATGTGGATAGTTCAGAATTTGTTAAGTAAAACTTCTGAAGCAAGTGAACAGAAGACCTGGAAAAATATTGCCAAAATATTTCAAACCATCCAACTTCATAATGTTGCCTTAAATCATTAAAGATAGTTATCTACCTAATTTTCCTTGATTTCTGTATAAATTAGATACTTATATTCTATCCCCAGATCCTCAGGTCTTACTTTATTGTAAGGAAGAAATCTTTTGAAGTGTTTTTTTTTTAATGGACCTAAAGGGTCAAGAACACTGACTGCTCCAACTTCAAAAAACTCCCTATTAATATTTGCTGAAATATTTAATACCACCAGGTAACTGGAGCTATGATGAGAGATGCATAAGAAGGACAGAAATTTCTTTCAACTCTGGGTTTGTTTTGGGGGTTTTTTTGGTAAGATTTAGACTGAAAAGAGAAATGGACTACACAGAGAAGTCAGTCTTGCTTATTCATTTCCTAAATTTAACTGAGGAAATAATAAGCTGGATTGGCAGAGTAATTAGAAGTTGGAGGCTTAGGATTTCCTCTTGAATTAGGACTAAATGCCTAGAAAAAAACCTCCTGCTTTAAAAGGTTTCAGACTTATAAACTCATTTTGGTAACACCTTATGCAGTAACTTTTCTGAGGGAACATGAAGAAATCCATGAGGGAGCAACTTCTACTTAATATTCACATGAGATCTGAAATGGGTTTTTTACTAGAATGAAAGGTACACCTCCAGGTGGGAAATGTATCTGGGACAGAGGCCACGATTTAGGGTCCCAACCTACCTCAGCTGAAGATAAAAAATAAGGAAGGTTGAAATTCTGTCATGCCTGGGATCAGGGATTGGGGTGGATCCTTCTTTCAGGAGCTCTGCGTGTGCCCAGAGCACCCAGAGTTGTGAATGGTTTTGGAAACACTTGGGTAACATACAGGAGTTTCTTGGTGCTGAGATACCACCTAGCTTAGGACGAGGGGTCCCACTTATTGGCAAAGTCAGAAAAACACCCAAAAAAGTGTTCTTGGGAGTTCAATCCTCAGCTTCCTCCCAGCCATTGGTGCATTCCTGGGTCTCATCTGCCCTGTCTCCATCTTTACATCATTTCACTGCCGTTTTCTTCTCAGACTTGAGTGTCCTTTGTCTGTAAGGAAGCACCTGGACAGCTTTGCAAATGAAGCCCTCGGATTTACTTAAAGAAACAACCTAAGTGGCCACAGATAAGCAGTGCTAAAAACAACACTGTCACTGGTGAGGGGCAGCAGAGAAGTGAGCCACAGGCAAAAGCAGAATGTCTGAGGAACTGCAGGTTTGGTGGATGTTCCCATATAGGTGTAAACTTTGGGTCTTTCAACAGAGGGGTACAAGATTTGCCACTGTGACACAGAGGATTAAAGCCAGGGATGCAGGAGGAATGGTTGTCATGGAAATTCTAAGCTACTCTAGATAATTATCTCTTAGTTTTAGTTTGTTTGGGTTGTTGTTGTTTGTTTGTTTGTTTGTTTTTTCAAAGATAGTTTTCTCCAAGACAGGAAGCAGGGGTGCCATGGGTTCATTCTGGTCTGTCTTACAGCAAAGTGTAATGAAAACTCTTGGAAGAAACATGTTTGAAGGGAATTTGAGAACAAAGAGCTTCTGAGAATTGTCCTCCCAAAAGCCTTACAACTTGGACCTCTTAAATTACAAGTGTCATAGCTCCAAACCTCTCAACTTTTCAGGATGAGGAGCTGTAGTATTGGATTCACACCTGTCTTACCTTGGAAGTGACATGGAGGTTTCTGCCCACTTTCCTGGGGAAGTTATAGTTTTCATAGCATAATCTTCCCTACTAATCTAAAGTTTAATATTGAGTGCAGGGAATATTTTCTATCTTAAGGCACATGGGACTTTGTGTGGACTTAACAGGTTGTTTTGTTATTGCATTCATGGTAGGGGAGGACTTGGCCCCTCTCACTGCTGCCTGCACCAAACAGCAGCCACCCTGGTTGACCCTGCAGTAAACACATTTACCTGATTGTGGTTTAGCCCTCAAGGAGAGCTCCTTGAAATCCCTGTTCTGCCCAAGATTTGTGCACAAATCCATTAGATAAAGGCAGAACGAGCTATCACAAGCCTAGGGGATTTTAAATAGCTTCTGGAAATACTTGGCAAAATCCTTTAACTGAGAGAGTGACAGAGCTTAAAAATGGCTTTAAAGTTAATCCCTGATGAGTGAACTTTGCTACAGAGGAGCAGGACTTGGCTAGTCTGATGGAGAGCAAGAGAGAAGTAGCCAATTCTAATAATGTTTCTTCATGGCAGATGCTTAGGAATGAACTGATGAGGAGTTATGTGAACTGTAGCAGTGGGTAAAGTCTGGGAAGATTTGCTAAACTCTGAAACTCTGCCCAGGCACCTCTAATTCAATTAAACCTGTCCCTCAGGGGAAAAGTTTAATTACATTACAAATTAATTTTACTTAAAGAATGGTTGGTAAAAGCCTAGGGGTCTGCATTGATTCATTTTTCCCTTGGTCTTTTAACTTTTCTGTTCTTGAATTGCTCTGATTAGCTTTCTCAGCTTGATATCCACATGGCTGCAATCTCTTTGGAAAAGGAACTGTAGGAGCTTTAGAGAGGGGCTTGGGATTTCTTTAGTCCTACTGAAAGAGTTGGTGAGCAATCATTTTAATTCTTGGGGCGTGATGAATACAGGGCACAATTTGTGCCCTTGTAATTATCCTCAAATTAGACCAGAGATTTTTCCCTCTCTGTATGGAAAGGATCCCAGTGCCAAATTGCAGCAGGAGTTTTCTCATCCTGCACATGGACACTGGGCATGTTCTGCACATGAAGCATCGACCTTTTGTTAAATAAGTTGCAGATCCTTATATAAAAATATGTATTTCATGCAGCCACCCATGATTGTCATCTGTCTGCCTTCATGTCCACCATTGCCAGTATTCTCAGAAAGAACAGACTTCTGTAAGAAGCCACCTTTGGAATCCAGCAGAGAAAAGTATCACCAGACATCTAGTAGCAGCAAAGATACCTCTTTACTTGAGGGCAACAAACCAGATCCCTGATGTGGTCACAGAGTGGAGATGCAGCGTTGAGGGCCTGTCAGTCAGGACTGTGCCTTTTCAAAATAATTGTGATACCTTGAGCAGAAGTTGGAAGCCTGATATGGAGACAGCTGAAGGCATTTGTGTGCCCTGTGCTGTGCAGGAGGCCAGCAGAGGTGGTGCTGGTGGTGGTCTCCTCTTCCTCTGGCTGAAGCTGTGGAAGAAGGCTGGAACCAGAGCTCCCTTGCCTCCCCAGGGTGGGCTTTAGGGGCCATGGTGAGAAGGTTTAGCGTTGGATCAGTAAGGTTTCACTTGGGAACTCTCTCATTAGCCTTCCTTACCCCTGTGGCTGCCCTTCATGAAGCAGCTCTCTCCTTGTTTCTCCAGCGAACACTAGAGTCATCCTTAAATTGCTCCTAAATTTATAGCTATGCAACACCAAGATCCAGAATGTCTCCTTTCTAACAAATACAATATTTGAAAACAGTACTTTAATGATTATGGCCCGAGAACGTCTTCCATGTGTGCCTCACAATGCTGAACCATGTGTTTGGTGCAATTAGACCTTTTTGGATGATGTGTTTGCCTTTGAACTAGATAGCCAGCTTCCTCTGGATATAAATATGGAGCATTTGCAATTGCAAGGAAAAGACTTTCTGAAGCAAGTGTATTTCTCTGTCTGCTGAATTTTTCATGTCTCCTTTTTCAAAGAGCAGGAAGTTGGACTTGGCCAAGGTTCTTCTCCTGGTTGGCTTGATGTGCGGGGAGAATGAGGAGAGAGAACTGAAGCATCAGGCTTGGTACCTTCTCCTAATGACATTGGACTTGAAGACTGGGCAGACATGGAATTAATCCACGGGTGATTGACAAAAAAGAGCTGCTAACTATCTAATTCAAACGTACAGGGCAAAAAGATGCTAACGTGGCCTTTGCCAATAGCACAAATTTGAAATTAAATAGGAGTATTTGTATCAAACTTCTTTTCCTGAAATCACATTACAAAATGCTTCTGCTTAAGGCAGATTAAATTACTTGTGAGGTCTGAATACCAGGAGGTCCAAACAATGAAATTGCATTTTCAATTATATGGGCAGGGCCATGTCAGAAGAAATCGTGTCTCTGATCCATCCGCTGGAGAAACTGATTCCTTCCGAGTCAATTCCTTCTGCCCAGGGAGTTCACTATGTCCCTTTTTTCCTGCCTCCATCCCTTGTCCTCACAGTGCTGTGATTTTTAGCATCTGGTACCTGCTGAAATACAGCTGTAACTGCCTGATTTGAACTCTGATCTAGATGGAAGTTATCAGCTGTGACAGGACAAGCTGGGTGGTTCTTTCAAGAGCAGCAGAAGAAAGTTGTTTCTTGGATGTTCTGAGTGTCTAACATTTCCAGTTCCTTTTTTTTTTTTTTTGTTAATAAAATATTTCTTGATTCTGTTTTACTTAGGGCATTTGCTATCTCTTTTCTCCTGTGATGTTCTGCTTTTACACGTGTGTTTGCAGGATGTGTCAGTCTGATGATGGAAGATAACACTTGTTGATACCTGGGTTGTGTTGGTACCTCTGCTGGATTGGTGACTGAACATTAATCCTTGTTTCTTTCCCTCTTTTTCTCCTTTTGAAGGAATGGTAATAGGCTTGGCAAAGTGTACTGAGCTCTGTAAGTGAAAATTACAGTAAAAAAACCCTTATCTGGTATTTTTGTTGTTCTGTGAGAGAATATGGGGTGTACCTGAAATCTAACTCTTAAAGGTGGGTCTGGTGGATAGATAAGAGGAGAAGAATCTCCCTGACAGCATGAGATATGAAGCAGGCAGAGATCATGCAATGCTTTCTGCAGGGCTGATCTCCAGCCCCTCCCTACAATTTTACATTTTGTCTGCTAACTAAGCAAAGCCACCAGAGCCAAAGCATTGGTTGGATATCAACTCCTGTGACAGGGAGACTGTACGTTGGAGTCATTCCAACAGTCACGGTCAGGCTTGCTGAGCTCTGCTGAGCGTGCAGCCCGGGAGGGGAGTGATGACTTCCCAGCAAGGGAAAGATATGTCAGCACAAACCCTGCTGCAAGCTGTCCCTCTGGGCTGGGGACTGCAATAGGGACAGCAGCAGCACAAACCCTTCCCCACCCAGTGAAGATGTGCCTGCTTTATTGGGGGAGTTTTGTTTTCTGTTTCTTACAGTTTCCAAAGTACGGTGCAGAATGGAATTTCAGGATCTGGCCTGGAAGCTTGTTTAAGCTTCTGATTTACAAGGGCCAACTATTAATAATTAAGGATTTTAGCATTCTCACTACTTCACAATTGTGATCTTTTTAGTTAAATGCAAGGAATTTCAATACCACTGAATACATGTTTTTTAACTGTTCTGTTTTTTTATATTACTGGACTTGTCAGCCATCTAATTTTATGCCTGTCCTTGGTTCACTTGATCCGTTTCTCACACCCTCTGAACTCCTACAGTCAGGTGGATTGCCTGAAACTGTGGGTAACTCGAATCTGGGATCCATTGTTTTGGAAACAACTCTTTGCTCACTGAGTTGTTGTCTGATGTCAGAAAGGAGAGAAAAGTTGTAGCATGTTGCAGGTGTGAATGTGTTTCTCCAAGCAGGTTGCAGGCTCAACGGTTGATGGAAGTGTGCTGCTCCTTCATGTGCCCATGTCTCTCCCTGAACATGGAGCTGATGGAGCTTACCTCTTGGTACAAAAAAGGCTGAGAACTCGGCAGACCTACTTTGTCATCTTATTCCTCAAATGTGAACGCTTTGCCCTTGATAGTGTCCTTTAATGATATTGCTCCTATTTTCAATGAGAATGCGTTATGTGGTGTAATTAATACCCTCCTGGTACTTTCTCTCCTGTTGCAAATGTTGGCAGAAGTGTCCTTGTAGGCTCCTCACTGAACTGCTAAGAAAACCTTTCTCATCTAGTTCATGTTTCCTGGATTTCAGTTAACTTCACGCCCATGATATTTCAATGTTGTCTTTTGTTTAAAATCGTAACCCCCTTTTTATTTTTTTTGATGATTGAAGTTGTATTTTTCAACTTCAAATGGCAGCATCAATGTGGGATGGACCTGGGCCATCCACGCTCCCTTAGTGTGAATGTGCCAGGCAGTGAGTGGAGTAAAAGCCACACAGGTTGGAAGGACCCTTCTCTCCTCTTCCCCAAGCTCGTTAGCTGAAGCCACATATTGCAGCAGGTGTACAAAGCACTTGGCCTTCAGGATTACTTCAAATTTTCCTTGTTGTAGCTTGTACCCTTGTCTGTCCGTGGGCACCTTTGAGCAAAATTTGGCTCCATCTTTATCGTTCCCGCAATCATAAAACTGAAATCACAGAAGATGGTTTTGCTGTAGCACCTGTGCTACTACAGCATCTGAGAATCTCCTGTGCTGTGCTGAGCAGTTAATCTCCACCCTTTCAAGTTTGATTCTTTTCCTCATCTTTTCTCTAGAGGGAAAGGTTTGCCTTATGCTAGTTGGTTTGTTTGGTAGTGTAGAGGGTTTTTTGCCCTTTTCCTGTTTGTATTTAACATTCCGTTGTTTCTGTTGATTATTGGCCTCCAGATCTAAACTTGCATGACTTAAAATGCCAAAGGCAGTGTTTTCAGTACCTTCAAGTCCTAAAATCTTGATCTGGAAATTGAAGTCTCCAGGTATGTTCTTTCTACCCTTTGTTTCAGCACAGGTGATAAATTTTCCCATCAAAAGCTTCACAGCCCATTTGCCCGTGATAGGTGAAGCAGAAGGAAACAGAACTTGTTCTTCCATAATGATGTGGTTATACAGGCATAATAAAAATAAATATGGCTATGTGCTAACAGTAGACACAACACCTCTGCAGATGAGCTCTCCGGGGCAGCAGTTTTGTGGGGTGTAGAGATATTTTTATCATGCGAGGATGTCAAAAAAGCTTCCACCCCACTCCCAGAACTGCCAGTCTCACGCAGAAGTGAGTGAGTGAGTACAGAAGTCCCAAACATACATTTGCAAAACATTATCTGTGCAATTAAATGGGACCTTTAGAAATATTAGATCCAGAGCTTTATTTTGAAATTCCCTTACAAAGACGATGTGAATATTATTTAACGCTCATATCAATGTTCCCGCAGTACGCATGAAGCGTTTCCTTCACAGTTTGTGAAGGCTAAATACAGCTCGTGTGCATATAGAAATAATTATGTGAAACTGTCCTTGGGGTCTTGTTTGCCATTGCAAAGGGATTTTCTTCTGGTAGGAGGCAGTTTGTGTAGTGAGAAACTACCATTGTTCCCTATGTGAAGAGATCCGCCTACCAAGGTCTTGTGGACTAATTTAATCTCTTTCCCTTTTCCCAGATTTTGCAGAGTTTGTTTTTCTGGGTCTGTTCCTGACCGAGATGTCTTTGAAGATGTATGGACTGGGGCCAAGAAACTACTTCCACTCTTCGTTCAACTGCTTTGACTTTGGAGTGAGTGTGTGGGGTTGTGTGGGTGAAGGGTGGGGCTCTCCTGTTATTCGATGGGGCTGGACCTTTAAGGATGAGCACGGGAATCCATGGGAAATGCTGCTGGAAGTGTGTTTCCTGCCGGGAGTAGTCATTGTATAAATTAGCTGCAGTGAAAGGCATTAAGATTCCCCTAGTTATCATTCTTTTTGAAGAGCTGTGACAGCTGGGGATCTCATTGCCTCTGCAAGCTACAGCCTCGGCACCAGTCAGTGCTCTGATTACTGAGAGATTCTCTCTGCCATTTAAATGAGGTGATTGAAAGACAAAAGCCCCGCACATCTTACAGCTCATCTCCCCTCTCATCCTTTTAATGGCCTTCACCTCGAGATACATAGGCAGCACTTTGCAGACATGATTGCCGAGAAGTAGGAAGTCTAAACACCTGATTAGTGGCAGAAAGGCAATAACTCACAGCCCTTCACTGCAGAAGCACAGGCTCTCCCCTTTGTGCCCAAGCTGCAGCTTTGGAATGTGAATAGTGGGGCCTGTGTAGACTCTGCCTAACAAGGAGAGTCGCAGGCAGATGCTGATATATTCATTAATAGCTGTTAGGCTGTAATCTGTCCTCAGGGAGGTTAACTGGGTTTCTTTTACCTTTGGTGTGGGCTGAGCGCTGCATCCCAGAGAGGGAATTGGTCTGTGAAGTCTCTTTAATAAACTAGATATGAAGTTTATGATACAGCCAAGGGCAGGGGGAAAACAGTTCAGGTCATGGTACATGTCATCCAGCCCTTCTCTCACAGATTGAGTCTGTCATTTCTAGTCTTTATTTGTCAAAATGTTGGGGTTGATTCTTCCCCACTGCGGAGTAAAATTCCATGTTTCAGCTCTGCTTCCACGAGGCAGGAGGAGGAGGAGGTGTTCTTACCTTCAGTAGATAACCTCTCCTAAATCCAAAACCTACAGGTAGAGTCACCTTCTCTTTTTGGCAGCATCAGTAGGAAAGCTCGGAGCTAAATAGACTTGGAGATGGAAACGTCCAGCCCAAGAATCACCTGTGTCCAACAGACTGAGGTGTTGTGTCAGGCTGCCCCAAGCGTGGGGTTGTCCTCTCCGTGGTGGCTCAGAGCATTGCAGTGCATTGGGCTGCTCTTTCTGGCTGGGCAGCCCAAAGGATAATGCAGAGACACAAACTGTCATGAGGAAACCAGAGCACAAATGCCACAGACGATGTGACATGTCTGTGCATCCAGAGTTGGCCCCTAATCTGAGGGACAGAGGCAGGCTGCCCTCAGCTGAAGGCAGTCAACCCAAGCAAGTTTTAACTCTGCTGGTGAGATGTTCTGCAAAAGCTGGAATGAAGAGTGTCCCACAGGAGAGTGGGGGGCTCACACCCAGCTGTCAGTGAGCTCAGGGCATGCCCAGAGACCCCAGCTTCTGTAAGCTGAGTTGAAGGCCTTTGGTGGCCAAGCAGTGTTACCTAGTTAGTCTTGCAAGTCTTGCCCTGCTTGCATTGCCTGGTGCCACACTAAATCCATGTCCTCCACCAATGGATCAGGTAGGCTTTGAGCTGCAGCCACCTTGCCCCCATGCTGGCTGTCAATCTCCCTGGATCCTGGTACCCAGAATGTTCCTTCCACAACAAGAAGAGCTTGTACCTGATGGTCAGGGGTAGGTGATTTAGGAGCTTGCTCTAAGCAAGAGATAATCCTACCAGGTCTCTCCACTTCCTGTCATTGCAGCAATGGCAATAAGCTTTGCTGAGAGTTTCCCAGGAGGTAAAGCTGTTGATCTGTTTCTAATTTTTCCTCCTTTAGAGAATCCATAGGGATCCTACTTCTATCTATTTTCCTTCCTCCTCACCCACCTTCCAGCCCCCAGAATTAATTCACCCTCACTGGAACATCATACAGATCTGTAGCCAGTTTAGTCTGACAAACCATCAAGATGAAAATTGAAATGCAAAAAGTGAAACAACGAATCAGAGCAACATCAGTCTTGGGAGACACAGTCCAGTGGGGTCTGATGTGAACAAGCTCCCAGGAGGCCATGTTGAGATGCCAGGGAAATTAATTATCAGTGTAACGCGTGGAGGGTCTAAGGAAAGGTTTTTGCTGATTCATGAGGGATTCCCAAGAGTTTTAGACTGTGGGAGAGAAGTTTTAGTTCCTTCTTTTCCTGATGGGAGAAACTGGATGAGCAACTGTTGTTTATCTCCCTTTCCCACTGCATTTTCTTGAAGCTCAGGGCAGTTTTCAGAAGACATCCAGGGTGCTGTTTACAAAAGGGGTTTCCAAGGTGCTGAGTCCCCCAGAACTACTTGAGTATTCAGACCCAGCTCTGCCAGCCCTGCCTTCCCATTAACACTCCTTCTCCCAACACAAGCCAGCTGCTTGCTGGGCTCTGGTGAGATGGAGTTTATGGTGTGCTCTGTGCAACTGGGGACCAGTCTACAGGAGCTCTCAAATGCTGGGTTAATGCAAGTAATAAAAGCAACTGGCAGCAAAATGCCTGTCCTCTCTTATTAACTGTGCAGGAACCTGTGTGGATATAATTGCCCTTTCCAATTGTGCTTAACCCACTAATATTTTGGCCCTTTTATAATAAAGGATTTCGGAGAAGATTTCTTTATCACCTGAGGTTAATTCTCTGCCAACCTTAAAACAAACAGAATAAAACTGAAAAAAAAACCACCTTGACTGGGGACAATGTGCTGGTGGACCTTGCCCAGAGCCAAATGCTTTGCTCTTCTGCAGTGCTGTGGGGGAAGAGTTTTGGTGTTACTGATGGGAAGGAGAGGATTAAGGTAGTTTGCTTGCTAGAGGAGAAGGTAGAAAGTTCCTATCTGTGATCTCCTATGTGTCTGTCTTGCTTCTAGATATTGCCCTTCTTTAGACTGGACTGCAGGCAGTTGGAGCAAGGTTTTTGAGTGCTCTTAGCTAATTTATGATTTTGCTGAAGGCCTTCATAAGAAAAGCATCACAGCTCAAGCTTTGATCCTTGTTCTGTCCTCAGCCTCTCTAGAAGCACCACAAAGATCTAAGCAGAAGTTTTGCCTTATGTAAAATGGACTCTTCTTGCAGGTCATCGTGGGAAGTATCTTTGAAGTGATTTGGGCTGCAGTGAAGCCTGGTACCTCATTTGGCATCAGTGTGCTGAGAGCACTGCGACTGCTGAGGATCTTCAAAGTAACAAAGTAAGTCCAACTCCCTTTTTGCTCAGCTTGGACTTCTAGTGCCATATGAAATCTGTATCACCAGCCCCATAGCAAATAGTTAAAAAACCAAAAGTTTAAAAACCTAAAAATCAACTCCCCAACACCCCTGTACTGACTGGCACAGAGGTTGTGTTCACTGCAAGGTGCAAACCTCTTGCCTGGGGCAAATTTGGCCTGAAGCCATTGTGTCAAGCAGGGGACAGCTGTGTGATCAGCAAACCTTCTGTGAGGAGAGCAGCTCAGCTTCTTTTGCTTAGGGGCTAACCCTCAGTAGGTTTGGTTGCAACTTTTTCAATTGAAGATATTCTCCCAAGAGACCAAACTTCCCCTGAAATCTCTGTCACTGTGTTATGGACATAGCTTTTCTTGGAATGGGTGAAATGAGAGTGCAAGATCCTTCTTGCCCTGGGATGGATGTTCCTGTATCATCCTCAGCATGGAGAAACATGGGGTGTTTCTCCCCTCCCAGCTACACCTGGAAGAAGGAAGAGGAGGAAATGAAGACAAAGAGAAGGGTAAAGATGGTGTTTCTGCTCTTCTGATGCAAGCTCTGAGCTTATCTCCTCGTCAGCAGATCAGACAAATCCGTGGGCTTCTGCTAGATGCCCACAGCTGCTCTGCAGGAAGGAGCTTGGTGCGTGGGGTTGTCCCCAGAAGTTTGCATCAGGATGGCAGAGCACACGGCTGTGGAGAGTGACCTCTGGATGACAGCTCCTGGTGTTGGGCAGTGGAAACCAGAGAAGTCACTGGAGAAAAAGAGAGAAAAAAATTTCCCCCCGTGGTCTCAGACTCAAAACTTTCACCAGAGGACACGTGAAATGGCTCTAAATCACCTCTTTCCCCTTGCCTGCTCCAGCTCTGTTGTTCCATGTGCCAGTTTGTCCAAAAGGAGACTGTCAGAAACCTCCTCTGCTTATTAGCTCTTTCTGCATTTTCTGATTCATTACTTTTCCTAATCCAAACACTCCCTGCCTGTTCTCAGCAGGGCAATAAAGCCAGGACAGAGTTGTCTGGGAGCACCATCCCAGCACGCTGTCACACAATGTGTCTACATGCACGCCAGTAACCATCCCTGGGGACAGGGAAGATGAAAGCAAACCAACATCAGGGTCTGGCAGGATGCAATTTGGATGCATCAGTCAGGATTTGGGCTGTGCCATTCCCTGTTGCCATGTTGGAGTTCGTGTCCTGGATTTGTTTTCATCCTCTGAGGTGGCTGCTCAGTCCTGGATGCTTAAACCGTGTGGTTGAATTGCCTCAACACAGGCACCACTGTGCCTGAACATGTGTGCTAAATGTCTGCAGAAAGGGTTAAACATGTGGGAGGATAAATCCACTTGTGGATAGGGCACAGGGTGTTCAGTAGTTGGAAGGGCACTGGCAAAGGCATCCTGCTGGAAATGAGCAGTTTATTCCTGAACCTCATCTTACAAAGGGAAAGGTTCACTGTCCCCACATTCAGTGTCACGTGGATGATATTGACCCATCCCTGGTTTTGACACCCCTGCTGACTGCTGTGCTGGATGAGAAGATGCAGAAAGGTTGAAATCTGTACCAGGAAAGGGGCTACTGGGAAACTAAACTGGACACTGTCACTGCAGCCCACAGCCCTGCAGGGGTACACATGTCCCAGGTGACCCATCCTGCCCGTGCAGTTCTCCAAGAGGATTTGTCACTCTCTGAGCTGTATTTTCCAAGCACAGAGGCCAGTTGAAAGCTTATAGAATCCCAAACTGGTTTGGGTTGGAAGGGACCTTAAGGATAATCTAGTCCCAACCCCCCTGCATGGGCAGGGACACCTCCCACTAGACCAGGTTGCTCCAAGCCCCATCCAACCTGCCCTTGAACACTTCCAGGGATGGGGCAGCCACAGCTTCCTTGGGCAACCTGGGCCAGTGTCTCACCACCTTCATAGTGAAGAATTTCTTCCTCATGTCAAACATAAAGATGCTGATATTCCCTGCCACTCCCTTCCTCTTTTTTTTTTAATAAGAAAACAGATCATATCAGTTCCTCACCAAAGGCTCTTCTCCCACTCACCTTATCTCTCTGCTGCTCTGATCTCCAACACAGGTACTGGAATTCCCTAAGGAATCTGGTGGTCTCCTTGCTGAACTCCATGAAGTCCATCATCAGTCTGCTCTTCCTGCTCTTCCTGTTCATCGTGGTGTTTGCTTTGCTGGGGATGCAGCTCTTTGGAGGACAGTAAGTCTAGCTAAACGTTGTCCTGTCAGGGGTTGTCTGAAAGGAACCACCTGGAACATCCAAGGGGAGAAGGGACTGCTGAGCTCACAATATTCACCTCACAGGTGCAGGTGTCAGCCTGTCCAGGCTGCTGAGATGTGATCTCTGGTTTATAGGAGAACAATTTCTATCTTGGTGCTTTTTCTTCTTTCTAATTACCATAATTCAAAGTTTCTCTGTCATCCCATGGTCCCCATGAGCACCCAGACCTCTGAGACAGGACTTGGGGAGGCAGCACTCTTTCTGCTCTGAGGGAAAGGCAAGATCTTTCCCTGGCAGCCAGAGAAACAGGATTTATTTATTATTTTCACTTGGAATATTTTGTTGGAAAACATAGTTTTGTTGAATCTGATTTCTTTTCACTAAGAAATGCTACTTGTCAGGAAAAGAACTACCACAATATCACCATTCAAACTCTAGTGTAGTTTTTGAAATGAAAAAACTTTTTATTTTAATCAACCATTATTTAATCTTAAAATAAAAATGAAATGACATACCAAGAGGCTGAAGTTGATTTTGACTTTGACACTTGAGAACAAAAAACTTCTTGGAACGGTTTGTTCCACAAAAAGCATTTGAGGTTGTGATTGTTCATTTTAATTGTGGATGAAAATGAATTTCAAAGCAGCAGGATTTTCTCTAGGAATAAAAGTGAGTTTCTGCTAATAGTTCCATTAAACATCTTGTGAGAGACTCTGTGCTGTGGCTGCCTGGGTTGTTGTTGCCAGGTGGAACAAACGTTGCTCTCTGCCTTGGGTTACAGGGTGTTATGAGGCTGCATGACAGTTGCTGGTCCCTTACTGCTCTTGTTTCTCCTTCTTACTTCTCTGTAGATTTAATTTCCAAGATGAAACTCCAACCACGAATTTTGATACCTTCCCTGCTGCCATCCTCACAGTATTCCAGGTAAAGCCATATCTTGTCCTAGGTGAGCATTAGAAAAGAAATTCCTGGGTAACTCTTCCTGCTAGTGGGAAGCAAAGAGGCCCCAAAAATCCATGGAATTTAGGAAAGGGGAAGTCCTTCCTTCTCATATATTTTGCCACACTGACCAATCAATGAATTAAGAAATCAATGCTATGGAATTCTGGAGATAATGTAGAATCATAGAATCCCAGACAGGTTTGGGTTGGAAGGGACCTTAAAGATCATTCAGTCCCAACCTCCCTGCCATGGGCAGGGACACCTCCCACTAGACCAGGTTGCTCAGAACCCCATCCAACCTGGCCTGGAACACTTCCAGGAATGGGGCTTCCACAACTTCCCTGGGCAACCTGGGCCAGTGTCTCGCCACCCTCCCAGGGAAGAATTTCTTCCTGATGTCTCACCTAAATCTCCCCTCTTCCACTTTTAATCCATTCCCCTTCATCCTATCACTCCTGCCCTTGTCAGAAGTCCCTCCCCTGCTTTCCTGGAGCCCCTTCAGGCACTGGAAAGCTGCTATGAGGTCTCCCCAGAGCCAACTGAACCAAACATTTTTTGTTAGGAAAAAATAGTAATGAAATAGATATTTCAGTGCTGAGTTTAGTCTGTGGGTGCCCAGGCTCTGTCCCTGTAGGGGCCCTGCCTGGGGTCACACAGTGCAGTGGCAGCACTTCCTTGTGCCCTGTTGCATTAATCCTCTGCTCTCAAATCCCAGCCAGCCAGGGAGTGGTTGACCTGTTTCACTTTCTCCTCTGGTTTCCATAATTTAATGAGGAGAGAGGCCTGAGCTAGCTCCAAGCAGTAAGAAAGGAAATAATGCAGCAGTTTGCAGGGTAATAGCTGAGGAGAAGATGATGCTGGATAAAACTGACAATCAATGGGGGAGCACAGAGAGAGGCATCAGCCTTGGGCAAGTTTGTGTGATGGCAGGAACAAGTCACAGTTCTGGCAGACACAATGCTCAGATTTAAGAGCCTAATTTTGCATCTCTTCTCTGCAGAGAATAAGTTATTTCAGGTGTTTGAAGCAGTCACTTCACGTGTTTCAGTGGAGAGCTGGGGCTGCTGCACCCCAATCCATGGGCAGGTGACAACACAGTCTGTCGAAAGCTGCTCTGCTTTATAGCATTGTCCTGGCCAGATTGTTCATGTGGGCTCAAGCTGAGACTTGATCCCAGATCCTACTAGATCTCAGCAAGGCTTGGATTGTGTATTTCTGTGTCCTGTCCCAAAAAGGAAAAGAAAAAAAAGAGTTGATGACATTTTTTTTATTAAAACAGAAGAAGAGTCTAAAAGAAAATGTCCTCTGACCTCTGCATAAGCAGCTTCATATGGATATTGCTGCTCTCCAGAAGGGAAGCAGGTTTGGTAGTACTTCAAGTAAGTTCTTACTCCAAGAGCCAACTGTATCCTGGGCTGCATCAAAAGAAGCACAGCCAGCTGGTCTAGAGAGGTGATTCTTCCCCTCTACTCTGCTCTGGTGAGACCCCACCTGGAGTACTGTGTTCAGTTCTGGAGTCCCCAGCATAAGAAGGACATAGAACTCCTTGAGTGTGTCCAGAGGAGAGCCACAAAGATGATCAGAGGACTGGAGCACCTCCCCTATGAAGATAGGCTGAGGAAGTTGGGGTTGTTTAGCCTAGAGAAGAGGAGGCTCTGGGCTGACCTTATAGCAGCTTTCCAGTATCTGAAGGGGGCCTACAAGAAAGCTGGGGTAGGGCTTTTTACACAGGTGTGTAGTGAGAGGACAAGGGGCAATGGTTTGAAACTTAAAGAGGGGAGGTTCAGGCTAGACATTAGGAAGAAATTCTTTCCTGTGAGGGTGGTGAGATGCTGGAACAGGTTGCCTAGGGAGGTTGTGGCTGCCCCCTCCGTGGAGGTGTTCAAGGCCAGATTGGATGAGGTCTTAAGCAGCCTGCTCTAGTGGGAGGTGTCCCTGCCCATGCAGCGGGGTTGGATCTAGATGATCTTTAAGGTCCCTTCCAACCCAAACCATTCTAGGATTCTACTTGCAGGATATTGCAAATCATGGTAGATTAATATTTGCATAGTGGTTTAGTGCTCATCAAAGAAGGGGCTCACAGAAGCGTAAAGGTGTTGCTGCAGAGCTGGACCTGAACCCAAGTCAGGCTCTGGATATATGAACATCTGGAAATGTTGATGTTATTTTGCTTTGGGACTACAGCGATCTCTTGAGAATACTTAGGTGAAGTAAGGGGTAATACCCCTGTAACATAGTGGCTGAGGGATGAATGAAAACACTCTTGGTTTTGTGGATTTAGAATGTCAGAATTGAAACCAGCAAAACCATCAGCACCGAATTAACTCAGTGCAGCCTCACAGAGGCATTTACATTTCTGTACCCCTTGCTCCCAGGCCATCCCCCCCTGCCCTGAATTGCAAACACCATAATACCATGTCACCCTTCCTTCAATACAGGCTGTGGATCCTTTTCTAACCTCATCTCCCATAGAGCTCAGAAAGCCAGCAGGCTGGGTTGCTGCTCTGATGAGCTGAGCAGCATCATTCAGTGAATGCATTTGATGCACTGAACAAATACAATAAAGCCAGATACACCCTGGCTGTCCCTAACCCCATTTGGAGAGTCTTTGTTTAAGAGACAGTCTTAAAGTCTTCTGCAGCCTGCCTTAGCCTGTTTTATCTTAGCAGACCTGGCTGGGTCAGGGTCCTCTCTCGTGCACCTCCCAGGATACGTTTGTCCTGGCAGTCGGTGGGACTCAGCGTTGGGTGCAGTTGGGCCCCCCTGTCCCTAAATCCCCTTTGATGACCATAATGTGTCTTTCTCCAGCTGCTGGCTCCCAAGAAAGTCTTCGTGTTTTATATACACACAGCTCGGTATTCAGCTCACAAACTATTTTAATATATTTATATAAATATATATATATATACACACACACACAGAGACATGAAAACTAACTAACTCTATGTCCCTATTCCAGCAGTCACTGAGTTGGAAGTGTTTGACATCCATAAGCACAGGGACTCTGCAAAGCAGCAAGATCTGATCCCCAGTAGCTGAGTGTCCCCTCTGTTAATGTGCTCATTAATCCATTAAGATTTCTTAACAGCTCTTGAAAGCTTTTTTAATTCCATCACCTGATGGCTCCTCAGCCAAGCCTGAGTATTAAAAGCTGAGATGCACTAGGCAAAACATTCATTTAGGGAACCCAGAAGCAGCTCTGGGGCTGGGGAAAATCAAAATGCTTTGGCTTCAGCTTATTCCCAAGTCTTCATTGCTTGCACCCCTCCTGCAATGCTGTCCTTTTCTGTCCTGTAGCAAGAAGTTCTCACAGCATCCATAAACCAAGACTTTATAGAGAAGAAATTATTTTATTTACTGCATGTGCTCTGCTCCTTGAGGGCTGCTACCTAATTGCTGAAGTAATTCCTCCAGCTGACGGGAAGGACACCAGGTCAGAGTGCCTGTCCTCTTGCCAGGGCCTCAGAGAACATTCTGAGCCCCACACAGGCAGGCTGGTTAGTTCAGACCATTTATCTCTCTGCAAAAGTTCCATAAACTTTTTTTTCCCCCTTTAAGTTTTTGTTCCACTTCTAAACTAATCCAGTTGGATCTTTGAACCCAGACCCCAACCTGCTGGACTTGTTTACGTGCAACCTGTAATTTGTGATACTTGCAGCTCCTGGTCTTCTGCAGCACATGGAGTGTTCCCACCAGTTTCCTTTTCCACGAAAGTCTGTGTGAACAGAAATCACTTTACAGTGTTTCCCAGAAAGCAGGAACAGTTGTGAATTCATGGAAATGATGTGAATGCAAGTTTTTGAACAGCATTTTGCATAATTGAGCACCCGAGCTGAAAGCCCAATGCCCTGGTTCATATCCTCTGGTGTAAATCCAGAGTAACTCCAGCGGTGGGGGTTAGGCTGCACTGAGTTACCTGAGACCAGATCCTGAGTTTAGGAAACAAGTGTGTGTGCGTGCACTGTGTGTCCTTGTGTCTATACTTGCTTCTTAGCCTATTGCTGTCATCAGCACCAACCCTCCAGCAACACATTTTCTCTCTATCAGCAGCAACCTGGAATTTGCAATCATTTTGAGCGTACTGTGTGCACATGGGACTTGAGCACTACGACACACATCACGCTTGTGGCTTTTTGTCGTGTTTTTTTTTTTCCCCTTCTACTAAACACACAGACAAATTCCTATTTAGGACTTTGAGCTCCACATCCCAATGGGCAGGTTGTAATTTACTGAGAGTGAGTATCATTGGATGGCCATGGCAGAAGTGCTGATCAGCTCAAAGTGTTGCTGTGCTACAGCCACTGGAGAAGAACAGGAATGGCTGGCAACTCAGGCTGCTGCGAAATTAACATCTAGCATGACAAGGCTTATTTGAATCTTAGGTGTTTTCATTTGTTCTGATTAATTTTTCTACTCTGTGTTTGTTAATTAGGCTCAGGTCTGTATCCTGAGCCTGCAGCTGGGGCAGCTCTGCAGAGCTGCGGCTGTGCTCACCTCCCTGCAAGGACACAGGAGGCACAGAGTCCCCTTCCAGCTGCCTTCATCTGTCCTTGCTCACCTTGCTTCTGCTCAGGGGTTGTTTTTGTGGCCATCTGGGTAGCTGAGGCTCCCTGTGGCCTTGGCAAGAAGGAAACCTGCAGAAGAGTCCATTGTGGTTCTCCAAACCTTGCATGGCTGCGTTCATGTGGGCCACCAGCAAAGCTGTCAGAGATTCCACTCAAGGCACTCGGCTTAGGAGTCAGAGTTCTCTCAGAATGTGCAAAATGCTGAGAATAGAGCAGTGGAAGCCTGGTGCCACTGCAGGACTTAAAAATGGAGAAGGGGGGAGAAACAGAACATGTCTGAATGGAGCTGAAGTCTTGGAAGGTGTCTTTTACTGCCTCTCACAGTCAGAGGTGGGCAGAGAAGGGCAGGAATTGGTCCAACAATCCTCCCTCAGCAACAGTCCTCACTCCTCCTCAGCCCATGCCAATGGAGAAAGCTGCATCCAACCCGAGGTGAGACTGTCTAGGGCTGAGGACTGATGTCCAACACTGTGGCGTGCCACGCGTTTTTACAGAATCATATAGTCACAGGATGGTTTGGGTTGGAAGGGACCGCGACAATCATCTAGTTCCAACCCCCTTGTGTGGGCAGGGACACCTCCCAGTAGACTCTCCCCCGAGAGCCCAGTCCTGGATTCCAGCATTGAGCTGCCTGGTTCCCCCAGACCTCCCCTATTTTGTCTTTCCTTTGAGTCACCCTTTATTCTCCTCTCTCCAATGTCCCTGCAGATCCTGACAGGGGAAGACTGGAACGCAGTGATGTACCATGGGATTGAGTCACAGGGTGGAGTCCACTCGGGGATGTTCTCCTCCATTTACTTCATCGTCCTGACGTTGTTTGGTAACTGTATCCTTGCACAGGCCTCATGTGTCATGCACCCTTCTAGGGGTGTTAAAAAAACCCAAGTGCATTTAAATTCTCACACCTTCTCTTATTCTTTTAAAATCAGATCATCGTTGTAACTTTGCTCCTTACGGCACCCAGGGTAAGAGGCATAGATAAGTTGTCCATGTTGGTGCCACTTATCAGTGATGGCAACATGGTCTTCATTGTCATTTCCACATTTTAGACTGAGAATGCACCACTATATGCATTATGTTGTGAGAAAATTTATGTTGTGAGAAAACTGATGGAAGTCCAGTCAGAGCAGGAGCTCTGTAGCCTGTACATCTTCACAGATAGCTCACACTAGGCCAGGGGAAGCAAGAGTTGAAATGGGTTTAGTGTGTAGGTCAGTGTGCCTTACCAGATCTCTGGGTGCCTTAGTCTATGTAACAGCTTAACCAGCTATGCTATTCCAAATGTTTGGAATTATCTTCACACAAGGCTCAAAACTTAAGTCCAGATCTTGGGTTTGAGGCTCTGGGAGTATTCAGTCATGTTCCAAGGCCTGATAGAGAAAGTTTCTGAAGGTGTTTTGTTCTGCTTTGTCAGGAAAATCTCTTGAGGATGATAAGGAACTGAAAATTGTCCCCCACCAAAAGGTCTCAGGATGTCTGCTGGGGACCCAGCACCACTCTGACATTGGTTTTGTCCCCAGAGAGGAGGCAAACAATAGCAGTCACATGGAGCTGGGATTTGGACAGGGAGACTGTATTTTACAGAGAAATGCACAAAGAGCCCTCAGCTGTAATGGCTGGGTGTGATTAGGAGGCCAGCAGAGCATAGAAGCTGTGATGGCTCCATCCCTGCTTCACCATGGAGGCTGCTGATGGGCTGATGTTGTTTAACTGGGGACAAAACTGTTGGTGTGAGATGTTTGCTGCCACAAGCTGTGCAGTGTCAAACAGAGCATCCTCAAAAAGGGAATCTTAAAAACTGTTTCAGACATGAGACTGCCCGGCTGGTTGGTTTGTTCTGTAAAATAGGGATAATAATGCTGAGCTTCGCTGCTCTGTTTGAGAGCACTCTGGAGGGTTTCCCAGCAGTGCAAACCTTCTTGCTAGCTGGTCCCAGCATTCATCCTTTCCTAGGAGTCCTGTTTGGGCTGGCAGCATCAGCTGGGTACCTGGGAGAAAGGGAAGGGTCAGGAGGATAGTTCTTGTGCTAAAGGCATTGAGTTGTTATCGATATAGACCCCTTCAGCTGGGGATCAGGGTGAGAAAAGATGGGACATCAGCTCCCATGGACTGCCTGGCAGGGCTTGGCTTTGCCTGAAATCTCCCTGTTAGCACGAGGAGCCAAGGCAAGTGGGAGTTGTGCTTGTCACACGAGTGTGTCTGTGTGGGATTTATCCCATCACCGAGCACTGTCAGAGCAGCCGTGGTGCCCGGGCTGGCTCGGCAGCTCTGCTCAGGCATCTGCCTCGTGCTGGGAAATATGTCCCCTTCCAGAAACAGACAGCTTTGGAAAACTGGGTCAATGGAGAGCTGGGAGGGAGGGAGATCTCTAAATCCTCAGGGCTTGGCATTTGAAAATGGGATTAAGCTATAATCAGCCTTGACAGCAGGGCTGAGAAGAGAGACTTTTAACCTCAGAGCAGCTAAGATCCAGCAGTTTTGAGAAACAAGATATAAAATCCCTTCTTCCACCTTTAATTCAAATAGCGGGCTTCTCCCTTGTCTCTTTTAGCTTTCGTTAAAAGGGAAAGAGCTGGGAATGGTGACGAGGAGGGAATAAGGACAAGGTTCACCTACTGCCACTGCCATAAGTTTGCTATTTGCCTCTGCTTGCCCTGGCAGAGTGGTGAGTCGAAATGCTACCCACATTCTCCCCAAATATCCTTCTGGCAGAGCCCAGTTGGGATGCTTTTCCTTCAGCTGTCCCTGCTGCCAAGGACAGCCAGGACTTTCCTGGCTGCTTCCCCAGGACCAGCTCCCATCCCTGCCCCATCACCTTTGCCCACAGTTGCGTGCTGATGGCAGGCAGAGTTCTCCTTGGGGAACTGTCTGTGCCTTCAGCAAGGAGAATGTGCTGGGTGTGATTCTTTAATTCTTCCTGAATCCTGCAGCTGGGATGAGTTTGCTGCAGGTGGGTTTCTGTGAGCACAGAGAGAATTGAGGGCTGGCTGAGAGACTGGAACGACACTCAGAAACCCTTCTACTATGTCCTAGAAGAACTCTTTCACCAGCTTCTAGTGATCAGAATTAAAAACCTGAAGGAATCTGTTTATTTCTATTGAGTTTTACATCCCTATTGGAGAACTAGAGCCCTACCCAGATTATCTCTGTGGAAACAGTCTGGAAGCACCAGCTGCTTTCACAGAGAGCCTGTAAGAGCCTTTCTGCATAACACAGGGACCTCCTGCACCATGAGCAGGAGGGGAGAATTGAGGCTGGAGTGTGCAGAGGAAGACGAGGGGTTAAATCTTTTCCTTGTCAGTTTACTGTGGGCATTGCAGCAGTAAAGGCTGTTAATGTTTCTACTGATATTTCAGACAGTATTTTGGTAAGGTCAGTGCTGCTCCTGCTTTTCACCAGCTGCAGTTTTGATGCCGAGAGCAAGCAGCAGGCAGTCATTTATCTCTGGGGGAAAGCTTGAACTGTCTGACTTACCAGGGACTTCAGTTATCACTAACTGTCAAAACATAAGCAGGCATGTCTGAAAAGAAAGTTTAGTTTACCAGAAAAGAACAGTCCTGCCTTTTTGTGGGAAGGAGAAGAGTCAGTGATGCTGCGGGTGCCCCAGGTGAGTGTACAGGGTGAGGTTCATGTCCAAGCCTTGGGCTCACCCCACAGCCCAGCAGACACCAAGAGGACACACTATAGAGAGCAGTCCCAGTTGCTGATTAGCTTAATTATAGATTAGATTCGTATAAACTGTCTTTTCAGCTCTAACCTGGGACTTGAACATTTCAGTCACGTTCCCTTTCTGAGATCTCCTCCCTCTGCCTTGCAGAACTCCCTGCAAAACCTTTACAAATGTGCTTTTTTTATGCAGTGGATTTTTTTTTTTTCATTTGTCAAGTGAGGATTTGCCACCAGCCCTCTCCACCCAGACCTTCACTGTGGCTGAATTCCTTATGTGGGGACTTTATTTTGTTGTATCACTATCATTGAAATTGGTCTTTGCCACCTCCAGAGGCTGATCAGCCGCCAGGCAAAAGGCACTTCAGTTCCTCATCTGGAATTGGATTTATTTTGAGATTTTGAGCACTGGCATTTGGTGGGTCCATTTTTAAGAGTTTAGGCAGACTCGATCAAATCTTGTTAGAGAACCAGTACTGGTGATTTTGGGTCAGCTTGCAAAACCTGCTCTATTCAAACATGAAGGACTCCTTTCCTCTTCCAAAGCTGCTCGAGGCACTGTAATTTTTCCATTTCAGAAAGAAGAATGGTGCTTGGTGCCAGCTGCCCCAGCTTCTTGCTCCAGCTCAGTGATTTCTTTGAATCCATTTCCATTTTCAAGTGGCTATTGCAAGGAAAAGTTCCAGAAACTTTGTTTTTGTAAGTCAGAAGTTTCTTGCGTTACCTTCCCAGTTTCAGAGAGTCTGTGCAGAGCCAGACCTGAGATGGTTTAATGATTAGAGGAACAGGAGGATTTGGCCCATTTTCTGGGAAATGACACCATGCCTGTAATTCATTGTTATCCGGCTAATTGAGAAATTGATGCATCTGTTGAGGGGGGAAAAAAAAGAAAAAAAACCTCATGAAAAACTGCAGAAGAGCCTGAAATGAAATGCAGGGAATGTCTGGGCTGTGCTGCCCTTCCCTGTGCCCACAGCTCCAGGTGGGGGGGGCTCCGGGGGTCTGCCCAGGTTATACAGCCTGGAGCAGAGGCTGGAGATTGGGGGATATTTGGGAATCCCCAAGCTCTGTGAAAAGGGCTTAGGGACCCTTCTGGGGGCAGAAACACCCAAGCCTGCCCGATTGTTTCTGCTTGGAGATGGATCAAAACAGCCTGATCTGTTAAAAAAAAAAAAGAAAAAAATTAATTATATTTCCAGTGGTTGATTATGTTATGGGAGACATTTTCAGCATGTGTGTGTAGGAGGCAGGGGTTGGAAGACAGTTTTATTACCGAGACATTTATTCCCAGAGCAGGAGGCTTGGAAGTGTTTTCAGTGTTTTGGAAGCACCCCAGAGGAAGAAATCCCAAAAGCTGCCACCAACCAAGCCCCCCCCCAGCCACGGGCAGCAGTGCCTCAACCCCCTGCCTGCACCCCCAGCCCCCCTGCCTGCACCTTTGGTCTGTGAATGACACCCCCCCCCTCAGCTAAAAGGAAATGGAGAAATCAGTATCTTTGCAGAGGAGAAGTTGATGGAGCTCTGGCTGCAGCGTGGGAGGGAGGTGATCACTGCAGGATCATCTTACCTTTTATCTTGTTCTTTATCTGCTGGGCCTGGTGGCATTGAGGTGCTCCTGCTCTGCACTCCTGGCAGCCTGCTGGAACAGAGGAAGGAGCAATTGAGGGGCATCACATTTCAAACATCTGTCTGTCCCACAGGAATTATCTTCATGTGATAAAAAGCTCCAGCCTGTGTTACATGACATGGGGAAAACCTGATGGACAACCTGGCTGTTTCTGGAGAAGCCTCAGGGTTCTGCATCCCATTCCCTGCAGGGTTTGGTAGTCTGGATGCAGCTGCATCCTAATAGATTAAATACAGCTTCTGCTTTCCCCTGGCACAAGCAGAGGCTCTGGTTTGGGCAGTCACTCAGGCTCTGGAGACTTCTCAAGGGGAATTAGAGATGTGAATGTCTGATTTCTGAAGTTTTGGCTGAATTATGTTTGGTGAAAGCTCTTTAGAGGGGAAGCAAAGAAGCCTTGAGCTGGTTGTTTGGACCCACTTTGGTCACTAGCTGCCCTGGGAAGTCTCCTGATGCCATGTGCCAGCGTGGGGCGATGGCTGCACAGTCAGCAGCTCCCACAGCTGGTGTCCTGCCCAGAGGCTGCTGGAGCACCAGGAGATCTGGACACTCTACTGTCTGGCAGAGATCATTGCAGCCTTGAGCTGCTCCTGGCTCCTCTGTTTCTGGAGGAATCTCAGGTGCCTCCTCCAGGCATCCTTCTGAGACATGCAAAGCAATTAGTGTGGCACCGAGGCCAAGGTTTCCCAAAATCTCATTGCAGGTTTGCCAGCACCCTGGCAGCTCACCCCTCACCTCCTTAATTAGCTGCCTAAAATTCCTGCCATCACTTCACCCAGCTCATGGGGACCTGTGTTTGGTCTCAGGCTCCTACTTGGCTCTGGTGAGGACACCACAAAACCAACCTGGTAGCAGAGTGTTGCTGTTAAAGCACTTGTGAATCTCCAGAGGGTGAAGACTCATGAGATCAAGTTAATTCTCGTGTACGTTCATATTTAGAGGAGCAATCATGGCTTTTACACAGCCATGGAGAGAGTGACTTTCCTGTCCCCAGGTAATGTGCGACAGCAAAATGCATTTTCTTCTTGAAAATGAGCTTCAATTTGGCTTTGCTTTTCTTGCTCTCCTCTTACATGCAAAGGTGTCTGATTTATGATGGTTTGGGGGCTGTTTTGCAGATGCCCAGCTGAAATAACAAGTCAGACGTATGAAGGGACAAGTAATAGCTGAAATCATTAAGTGGAAAAATGAAAATAAAATATGAATAAACAATTATAGGGAAATGTTATGTCTTAGTGATCTAATGCAGTGCTCTGCAGAGAGGCCCAGGTTGGTGTGGCTGCTGGTGGTTGGTTAGCCAGGGTGTGTGCAATTAGGCTGGGACTAATGGCCTGTTTCCCAGCAGAGCTCGTTAGCTGGGGCTGGCTGTCCTGCTGACAGGCTCCTCTCTAGCTGTGCTTTGTGTGATGCTGCAGCTTCCAGGATAGAGGATACCCAGGGTGGTCTTGTTGTCATATTGATTTTACTGTGAAGAGTCAGGATAGTTCCCTCCCCCCAGGACATAATGCAGCAGTGACCTAAGCTTCACTTTTTCATGGTGCCCCAATGCCTTTATATAACGATGTATGTATATGATGCAAATGTTGGCTTTAAAATGACCAATTTCCAGGAGCTCTACTGGTTGGCCTTTTAAACAAGAGGGAAAAATGAAAGGGAACTGTGATTCTGTGAAGCCCTTTGTTGTATGTGTGTATGGGCTGGAGTGTAGGTGTGTATCCCCACCAGAGATAGCTGCTGGGGAAGGGACAAAGGGGTGCCCAGCACCTGCTGTGCCACCCAGCTGGCTCCCAGCAGAAGGGGGTGAGTTGGAAACGAAGACAAAGGGTTAATGCAAGGGGTTGATCCATAATATACTGATGATTGCAAGCTGGGAAAGAAGGGTGGGTGGTGGCAGCAGAGGGGGAACCTCTCACTGTATGTTCTGGGTGAAGATTTTTTTCCTTAGGTGCTCCCCAACAGATACACTCCTGAATGTCTTCTTGGCCATCGCTGTTGACAATCTGGCAAATGCCCAAGAGCTGACCAAGGTATGTACCAGGTTGCTGTCTCTCCAAACTCAGACCACACCACTGGATCTAAAGCACACCTCACCCACCTTCCCAGACACCCCAAGATTTCCTCCAGAGCTGGTTCATGCAGTCTCTCTGTTTACCAGTTCGTATCACAGAGGGACCTGGAGGTTTATTGTTGTTCAGGTTTTTCTCCTTTGAGGTTTGTTTCAGTGAACAGTGTCCTGTTCCTTAGTTTCCCTTGATCCCAGGGTGGGCAGTGGACATTGCTCCTCTCGCTGCTACCTGGAGGTGCACAGGCATTTGTAGCATTTGCTGTTTTCAAGAGCAGAGGCAAAGCAATTAACAGGTTTGGCTGACTTGAATCTGAGGCACGGGGAAACACAGGTGCTGTATTGCTGCTTTTGCTGCCTCATTGCTGATGTTTCATACCTTGCTGAGTTCTGGGATGAATCAAAGAATTAACATTCTCCAATCATCTCCCTCGAAAATGACTTGCAGAGGCTGTTGTGAATATTCAGTGGAGATGTTATAATCTTCCTGCCTCTCACCAGGTGCAAGAGAAATCTGAGGCACCAGCCTGAGTGCAGGCAGGGAGCCAGGTCCTGGCAAGGGATGGAAATGACACTGATGTAACTCTACTCTATGAGCAGGTCTATGCTGGAGCATCCCCTGTGGAGAAAAGCTTAAAGCCTCAGTGTTGTGCAGGAAGGATCCCAAGTGCTGCACTTTGTATTCATATCATTAGGTACTTTTGCCCTCTCGTTGTAGCAGACTTGGTTGTAGTTATGAGGCAGCATTAGATTCTCTTTCCACATTTCTTGCTTGTTCTCACCGAGTGGATAAAACCAGGCACAGCTCATGGCTGCTGCCATCGCCGTGTGCCACAGCGACCTGCTTAGTGGTGAAAGAAGTACCATGTCCACCTGAGCTGTTAAGCTGTTACATGGAGGGATGGAGAATCTCTACTGTGGAAACAGGTTGAGAGAGTTGGGGTTGTTCAGCCTGGAGAAGAGAAGGCTCCAGGGAGACCTTAGAGCACCTTCCAGTGCTCGAAGGGGCTCCAGGAAAGCTGGGGAGGGACTTTGGACAAGGGCAGGGAGTGATGGGATGAGGAGGAATGGCTTTAAACTTGAAGAGGGGAGATTTAGTTTAGACATTGGGAATAAAATCTTTGCTGTGAGGGTGGTGAGACACTGGCCTAGGTTGCCCAGAGAAGCTGTGACTGCCCCATCCTGGAAGTGTTCAAGGGCAGGTTGGATGGGGCTTGGAGCAACCTGGCCTAGTGGGAGGTGTCCCTGCCCATGCAGGGAGATTGGCACAAGATGATCTTTAAGGTCCCTTCCAGCCCAAACCAATCTGGGATTCTATGACTTTACAGGCTTTAGCTTATATACCCCTTACAGGGTAAGCAGATCACTCTCCATGTGCTTGTGCAGCAGCTGCCAGGGATGTTTGCTCTTTTTAGGGTTGTTTAAAGCTGCCATAGTTCAGAGATGCAACAGCCAGTTCAGGGGCACAGCCCCACTCTAGCTGTTGAAGTCCAAAGCAGCCAACCATTCCCAGTTCAGATCCACACCTCTGCTGCAGCTGAGCTTGTCTTCACCAGCTCTCATCTCCTGTGGAGCTGTGACTGGCTTTGGCTTCCAGCTCTGACTGGAGCCTTGTTTCCCCCCTCTGATACCCAGCACAGACCCTGCCAGAAGGCTGGTGGCTCACAGGTGTATGATAAATGTTCCTGTGTCTCTGACACCATGTTCTGCATCCCTCCTCTCTTATACTGCAGCTCAGGGCTGTGTTTAATGGCTTTTAGTGATTATTTATCTTTCTGGGCAGTTTTTCCCTTAGAGCAGCTCAGCTGTTTCTGTACTTTCTAGAGCCCACAGAAGCCTCCAGCCTGGAGGTTTTTCCCAGCTTATTCCAGAGATTTATGGGCAACCCTTGCGTGTGCTGAGAGAGAGAATCAAGCCCAGCACAATCCCTGGATAATGAAGCTCATCCTGCTCCTTCTTTAATCCTTTTAGAGCTTTCTTGTGAATATTTCAGCAGCTGACTAGGAGGGTTAGAAACCTGATTTTGTTGATGTTTGTAAAGTGTAATTAAATATGGATGGATTCAGCAGCATTTCCAAATCATAAAGCTTCTTGAGAAACTTTTTTCACTATAATTTTATTTATGATCCCCCAAAATCACTAGGGCTTTCAAAAGAAGAGGAAAAAGATAAAAGTAATTCAATTATACAGCATACCTGGAGAACCAGGGATTTATTCCTAAGTAAATATAATCATGCAAAACCAAAAATGGCCCGGAGATATAATTAAGTTCCTCAGGAGTCAGCTGATCTCAGGAGACTTTCTTGACATTTATGCTGTAAAATTAATTGAGTTTGCTGCTGCATATCAGGTGGGAAAACCATAGGCAGTTTGCAACAGCCTGTTTTGGAAAGACAGAGCTTTCCAGCTCAACTTCAGGACTGAAGTATTTCAACCAGTATTTCCACTTCTGGATGCACATTTGGGTGGGTTTTATCGTGGCTTTTGAACGTTTCTCGGTAGCTTTGGCTGCACCTGGTGACCTGTAACAGGCAGCATCAGGAGGGTAACTATATTTAACTTTAGCTTGATCATCCGGTGTCTGTTATGAAACCCACCAGTTCTTTGGAATGACTCATTTTGGGGAAAAAAGAATATAAAAAAATCACCTTCTTTTCTTTGAGTATATAAAGAACCTGTTCTCCAGCCTCCATCTCTCCCTCCCCAGGTCTCTCTCCCCTTCCTCCTGTGCTGGTTTCTCTTACCACAGCCTTAAACTCTGCTAACTGTTTCTAGTGCTTCCTCAGAACTGTCCTGAATCTCTCTGGGTTGCCTAACCTCCCTTCTCCTCCATCTATTGGCAGGTTTTTCTTCATACTCACTTAGAGTGGAATCTAAATTTGCCCCCCAAATTTCCTTTTAAAATAATCTCTCAGGTGCCCATCCCACCGGGTCTCTGGTGGCACACACAGCAGCTCCTTCATGGAATCAGAGAATGGTTTGGATGGGAAGGGACCTTATAGATCATCTAGTTCCAAACCTGTTGCGTGGGCAGGAACACCTCCCACTAGACCAGGTTGCTCCAAGCCCCATCCAACCTGCCCTTGAACACTTCCAGGGATGGGGCAGCCACAGCTTCCCTGGGCAACCTGGGCCAGCATCTCACCACCTTCATAGTGAAGAATTTCTTCCTAATGTCTCACCTAAATCTCCCCTCTTCCAGTTTAAAGCCATCACCCCTTGTCCTCTTGCTACAAGCCCTTGTCAAAAGTCCCTCCCCAGCTTTCCTGGAGCCCCTTCAGGCACTGGAAGGTGCTCTAAGGTCTCTCCAGAACCTTCTCTTCTCCAGGCTGAACACCCCCAACTCTCTCAGCCTGTCTCCAGAGCAGAGCTGCTCCAGCTCTCAGATTATCTTTATGGCCTCCTCTGGACTCTCTCCAGGAGCTCCATGTCCTTATTTTGGAGGCTTCAAAATTGGACACAGTACTCCAGGTGGAGTCTCACAAGAGCCAAATAAAGGGGGAGAATCACCCTCCTGCAATAAACTGGCATGTAAAGCTGACACAAGTGACCCTTTATTTTCCTAAATATCCTCAAGCACAAAACTTGTTGTATGATCTCAGTGATCCCTGAGAAAGCAGTATAGAAACAAGCAATGTGGGATAGGAGGGATATGTGAATTTTATAGAGAAATATATAAAAATATGTAAAAATAAATGAAAAAATTGAGAAATCCCCGGAAGATTGAAGAGTCGTAAAACCAAGAGTCTTAACAGCCATGAAGGCCCCTCCTCCTCTTTCCCAATAGAGAGGGCTTTAATTGGGTGGATTTAATAAAGAACAGTGTTAACTAGGTACATCATTATGAGCAGCACCAAAGATGGGTTTTACTGTGTGTTAAACTTCAGTTAAAGTGTTAGATTAACTGAAGATTTAGAGCTCTAGAAAACAGAAACACAGGAGAGAGATGTCCTTCCAGGCAGGGTCATCTGCCCGTGCCCCTGTGCAGTGATGGTGACAGTTGAGCTGCTGAGCTGGGCTGTAGGTGGGATGTGGGAGGGAGGGGTGGATGGATGTTGCCATCACAGCTCAGAGTTGGTTTCAGTCATGCACTGTCACACTCCTGCACCTTTGAAGCAGAACAAGATGGGCCTGTGCCCCTGGGAGACCTCGCAGTGTAAGTCTCAGGCAAAAAATTAATTAATATTTTGTAGTGATCTGCAATCTCTGGATTGAAGGAGCTACAGAAATGTTAGTAAGGAATAATTTGCTTGGGGGTGTGCTCATTCTGAGCTGGGGACAGCTGCATCTATAATGACAATGGATATTTTCTGCTATTATGTCAAGATATGGAATTCAGCAGAATTACTGATGCACCAGGGAGAATGGAGTGGAAGCTGCAAATTTTAAAGAGATGGTAAAAACTGCACCTGGTGCTTTAGGTGTAGAGAAAGAAAAATCAAGAGCCTGTGAATGGATGTGATTTTGACACCTCTAGAGAGTCCTCAAGAGAAGCAATAACTTGAGTATACCTATGGAATGAAAGGGAAACCTTAAAAGCCTTTTAATTGGGGGGCCTTATTCCTCAAAATATTCATATTTGGCAGATACCCTTGATTTACAACAAGCTGCCAAACCAATGATAAACTTACTGGCAGTTGAGAAATGTTGACTTTGTTTAATTGTTCAGTAGGGCTTTTTTTTCATGGCCTGTGTCAGGTTCTTTATCTGCTACAGGAAGAATTGACTTCTTGAAGCCTTGTTAATATTTGGAAATAAAAAAAAGACAAAACCTTTAGTGGTAGCAAATTTTTAAAATTAATTTTCCATAGTTTCTTTTTCCTTCTGAAGGAGAAAAGGAAAACAGTTTCAAAATGAGTTCAGTTTGAGCAAATAACACCCAAGGCAGAATGAGGAATTGTTTATGCATATGGTATTCAGAATGGATCAGTCCATATAATTTCCTCTTTCAGAGCAAGATGTCTTGCTGTCTGCTCTCATTATTTGAAGCATAACTCTTTCACAGTGTTACTGTTGAAGGGCAGAGGTAGACCTGTGGCATGTCATGAAATTTGACAGAAGAGTCTGTGACTGATCTTGCCCTGACTCGTGGGTATTCCCTGAATTGTGTGATTCTGACATTGCCACCAGAGGGGCTGTGTTTTTCCTACCATGATTTTACTGTCCCATTGGACTGGCTAGGAAGTTTAAAGGAAGTTTAACCTAGATGACTAGTGAAGATGTACCAAGCTGTTTCTTAGCTTTTTGCCCTCATGTCATTGCTTAAGATCCTGTCATTTGGATTTGAGCAGTGTTTCTCTTGTCATTTCACCAGGTAGGATGAAATAAATCACAGTTACACTCTGTGTGAATTTGCAATGCCAGTAGAGGTTAAAAATCCACAAGATCGGGGTGGGGTGGGTGGGTATCTCAGAATCACAGAGTGGTTGGGGTTGGAAGGGATGTCTGGAGATCATCTAGTCCAACCCCCCTGCTAAAGCAGGATCCCCTAGAGCAGATCCTACAGGAACACATTCAGGCAGGTTTGGAATGTCTCCAGGGATGGAGACTCCACAACCTCCCTGGGCAGCCTGGCCCAGGGCTCTGTTGGCCTCTGAGTAAGGAAGTATTTTCTTATATTGAGTTTAAACCTCTCGTGTACCAGTTTGTGACCGTTGCCCCTTGTTCTGTCACTGGACATCACTGGAAGGAGTCTGGCCCCATCCTCCTGACACCCACTATAGATATTTATAAGCACTAATGAGATCCCTCTTCAGCCTTCTTTTCTCTAAGCTGAACAGCCCCAGCTCTCTCAGCCTGCAGGAACATAACCAGCTTTCTGATCCATGCTCGAGTCTACAGATGACACTTCATTATGGCTCCTAAATTCTGTTTTCACCCTGTGAGTCCTCAGTGATTCAACTGCAATAAGTGGGTATATCTGGGGTAAAACTGGTGTGAGCAGGATCAGTCCAAACATTGTTTATTGAACTTACTGTTTCACAAGTGTCCTTTTGGCAAGAAGTTCTGAAGGATTTAGAAGTCTGTCCCATACATTTTGTTAGGATATAGGCTTTAAAGGGTTTTTACACATACAGATCTGAGATAAATGGGGCTCACTTCAGCCCAGAACTGTCACACTTGTGCTCAGGTCTCTTCCTGCTCTGCCATGGTCTCCTTTCCCAGTGCTCAGTGGTAAGAGGATACCCAAGAAAGGTAGGAAAGCTGTGCAAGGGAGATGTAATCCTGGTAAAAATGCACTGAGCACTTGACGAAATGTATTTCTCATCTTGACTGGCTGCTGCTAGCACCAAGACCCTACCCAGGGGTCTTCACAAGAAGTTATAAAATTGTGTCTTTTGTCAATGAGTTTCCACTGTTCCTGCAGTGCAGTGGTGACAGTCACGTCTGATTTGTGCCTTGGGGACCTTAGGTGATCGTCATTATGTGATGCATGCTCTGATTTCTCTTGATTTTCTGTACCAGGATGAGGAGGAGATGGAGGAAGCCACCAATCAGAAACTCGCCCTGCAGAAGGCCAAGGAAGTGGCTGAAGTCAGCCCCATGTCTGCAGCCAACATTTCCATAGCTGCGTAAGCGCTGTTTTCTTATTCGGGATCTTTATCACTTTCTTTCTGGTTTTCAGTGTCAGTACGTGTCTGTTTAACTGGAGCATCCCATAATACTCTGTGAGCCCTTTTATCCCACCTCTGTTACTGACAGGGCTTTAGGTTGACTGCACACTTCAGTGCTGATCACTTCACTGTGAACTTAATTCTTTATTTTCATTTGTCTTTCTTTGGAATGCCTCATCTTTTGCCTTCCTATCAATAACTGTGTTGTTGAAGGGTTTTTTGTGAGCTGTCCTAGGAGAGATTTCACCAGGTGAAGTGTTAACATTTCACTTTGGATTTTTGAAGTACGAGAGGTATGTGTGCACATCATGCATTAATTATTCTTTAATGATCCCTGCTTTGAGAGATCAAGTGCAAAGGCAACCTTGTAAATATTAGACTGAAAAATGAATGCTCTTTCTTTGGTCTTGGCAAGAGTGCTGGGTTGAGTAAAATCACGTATGGGAACCATCACTGGTTGGTAGCTAGAAACATCAAACTGTATTTCAGGTGTAGGCTTTTCTGTGAAACCAGAATCCTTAGGAAACGTCTTGGGGCCCAACTTTTCATATACACTGATCTAAACTGAAATGAAAAACTTCTAGCTAGGTGGAAAAACTTGTCTGGATGTTGCTGAGGTCAGTGCAGAGTTCTGCCTGCATGGGATGATGAGCCTGTGTTTGAGACATGCTTGCCTGGAATGGGTTTACTTCAAAGTATGTTTTCCATAAAGGTTCACTTACCTTTTCTAGAATTTTAACATCAGAACTTCCAACATCAAAAAATGTTGTTCCTGTGTTTTACTGAGAGCTGCTGCTGTTTTGCAGCTCCCTTTTTCAGAGGAGACCTCCAAAGGCTGGATAAGCTGAAGCAGAGAAAATACATTTCCTGTTCAATTTGATTCCAAAGTATCTGGATTACAGCAGGATCCCTCGTTCCTTCAGTGTAAATCTCTTGAGACCCTTGTTAGTGGGAGTTTAATCCACTACATCAAAGACAAGAGGCCAAATGGAGCCAGTTCATTACATGTGAAGGAAAAGAATATGATTACTTTGACTGTTTTATCCTTCTTCTGGTTTAATCAGCTCCCATTTATGCCATGTCTGTTTGTTGGTTTTGAATACACTCCTTTTCTTACAATAGTTTCCTATCCAATCTTGCAAAGAAGTCTATCGAGGATATTTGCTCTTGGTCTTTGACAAATTTCCTGGTACTGTTATTTGAAAATGCAAGATAATGATGCTTATTTTCTTTTTTTAATCAAAACCGTAATGCATGTGAAGATTTCTTAGAAACCAGAAAAAAAAAAAACCCAACACTTTAATGGAAATAAGATTTCACACCACGTTGTTGGTTGCTTAAAATAACCTCTTATTCCATCCTTTCTCACCAGGCTTTCACCTGGTTCTCAATATCACAGGGCCAGTTCTGTGACCACAATTGAAAGCGAGTACAAAATTGTGGATTCCTGCTTATTTTGCCTCAAATTATATCTGCCAAGATCCCAACGTGCCACATTTGTACAGGCAGATAATTAGGGTTACAAATGAACACGCTGGAAGGGGCAGTCGATCACTTCCACATCTAGCAATCACGTGCATGTGGTGTAGGAGCCATCAGTCAACAGCTCTTGCATGAATTCTCTTTATCTTCTCGTTCTCTCGAGTCGCAGTGAGGTGCTCACAAGGTCACTCACAGCACCTTCAGTTTGGAAAAAGAATGAGTTCAGGTCAACAGGTTGATGACCCAATGGATAACGACATGGAGGAGAAGGCAAAGGAGAAGGTAGATGTTTTATGAGAAATAGGTGTATGGATGGATTGCTGGCTGCTGATCCAAGACATATTGAATGCCAAAAGCATGCCAGAGCAACGTGTTAAATACATACATGCATCCACAGGGAACTCCAATGGTGCTTAGCAGCTGCAGCTTTCAGGTTTGTAGCACCTACCCCTCAGATGTGTCTGAGCTGATGATATGGACCCACGGCTGGCAGACAGATGTACCCCACCCACTTCATTTCTTATGGTCTTGAGCTATGCAATGGTCCTGAAGGTGGAGTAGATACCGAGTGGATGGCAAGACCTGTCAGATCAAGCCTCTGATGCTGGACAAACTAAGAATGAAAAAGTACTGGGCATGCTTGGAAAAGGGATTTTTGGTATATGGAAATGTCATGGTGAAAAGCAAACACCTGTAGGGCTTTGGTACCCCTAAGTGGATGGTGAGCAGGGGCTGGGAACAACTGGGACTAAGCTACCAAAGGTCTGCTGCCAAGGTGTGTCTGTATTTTTATTTTCCCCAAAGGAATAATTTTTGGGTTTGTAATTTGATTTTATTTTCATAATGTATGAGAATTTAGTTCTATAACAATAGGCAGCTGTAGCATGGATCTATGTTCTCATAACATCAACATTTTCTCCACCCACATCAATCAAAACAGGTCTCAGGTGTCAGAAGAGGGCACTGTGACCTGCCTTTCCTTAGTCATGATGTTCATGTTCCGGTGTGCTTGTCCACCTCCTGCAGAGTTGTCTTGGGGCTGAGGCCAGTGCAAAGTCCTACCAGTCGTTCTGCTGTTCCACCAGCAAGGTGCTGTGCTTGCTGTTTTGCTTCTCTCCCTTATCTGTCCTGCACCAAGGACTGAGTCTCTTCTCCTGAGCCTCCATCCAGGCCGTTGGTTACCCTGAAGCAGTGTACCTGCTCCTCCACCTCCAGAACGTGTCCTGTGCAAATACAGCCTGTGCTCCTGGTTTATCTGCACCAGTTCTTCTGCTCTCCACTGCCATTCCAGCCTCTGTTCATGACTGAGCTCCAGGAAATGTTCCATGTATTGTATCAGTTGCAAAATAGAATTTCCTAGGCTTGAGAAACTGGTGTTTTGGCCTGCATGTCAACCAGCTGGGAGGGTCCAAAGTGGTACCTGCACCTCTACAGGTGCAATAGGCTGTGTGAGTGGCAGATTGGTTTGTAGGTGATAGGTGCTGAAGCACTCTGGTGTCATGGGGATGTTTTAATAACACATTTATTATAACAGTCTCAAGAGATCACCTGTCTTGCAGCTGCCTTTATTGCAATGTTCTACCTGCATCTGCTTTATACCTCCTACTTCATCCATCTCCCAGGATTTCTATGGTTTGTCTGCTGCTCCACCAAAAGCGACTTACTGTGAACACATTTCTCTGACCCTAGTTTGTTTTTTCACCTGGTGAACTCTATCCAGAATGGGCCTTTTTGTTTTGTGGTTTTTCAGGACTAAAAGCTAGGATGGTGCGTTGTTTTTGTCACTGTTGCAAAGTTTGTTTTAAAACAGATTATCTGCTGAACGTGTGTTGTTGCTTTTTAATTTGAGCCCATTGTTTCACTCTTATTTTTGTGATTTTATTTTAATTTTTCTGTGTGTTTTCTGTTTAGCATTTTCCTTGCTTTAATGTTTCTGGAGGTGAGTTTCTGGGTTTGTTCAGTTTGCCCAACATTGTCTTTAAGACCCTCTGTTTCGTACAACATGGAAACCGCTCAGCTTCTTGAACTGAGCGACTGTGCAGACCCAAGGGTCTTTAGAGAAAACCCATTGGTGCAGCTTCCTTGGTGGCCAGAAGAGAGGAGGGAGGAAAAGGAGGCAATTCCACAGGCAATGGATGTGTAAAGCACTTTGTGATCCCACTGGAGAGATGCCAGCAGAAGGGAGAGCCATTAGGCTCATCCCATGGACAACATGAAGACCCCAGTGCAAACACAGTTTGATTCGGGGTTTTTGTCTAAGCCAAAGCCTGAGTTCCCCACATTTGGTTTCCTCCTCCACCTTTTCTATTCCAGCCAGAGATGCACCAATGGCCCGTACAAAAGGGGCTGCCATGAGCACACCCAGCCCAGCTGGGCCAGCAGACCAGCTGGAGAGGACACAATGCATGGCACCCAAAGCCCATGTATGGCCCTTCTCCACCTCTTCTTGGGAAAAGTCTTAAAATAGTAATTACAACAAGCAAGCAAGCACTAAATTTGTAGGAACCTGCTAAACAGTTATGCTGAAGCCATGCTGAGTGAAACTTCTTGCATTTTGTTACTTGTGGGTTTTTTTTAACTCCACGGAGGAAAGGGTCAGAGTTGTAGCCAGACCCAGGGAGGTTATTTAAGCAGAGGTTATAGGGTGTGAGTTCTGGATGGGAGAACTTCCCAGATGTGCTGGATGAAACCGTGTAGCAAGTGGCAGAGTCAGTTCATGCAACGTGGGCACCAGAGCTAAACACTGCCTGTAGAATTGCCCACTACTGGTTTTCAAAGTTACAAGTGCTTCCCAGGACAACCTTCCAACCTCTAGAGACCTCTTCCTCTCTCCAGGCTCTGATTGGGTTCTGATGGTCCCTTCCATGGTTGTTCAAAGCAGTTGACATTTAATTGCAGGCCCATGGGTGGACAGTGCCTGTTAATGTGACCGAGTTAACTACTCACTAGATAAGTGCCAAGAGCAAGTAGAGGTGGCACATCATGGTGACTTCTCAGAGGTGTCTGTCCCTTTTGTACAGGTCTGGGGATGAAGGGTGGGGAATTGCTCTGTTTCTCCAGGACATTTTCCATCTCAGAGGCTCCCTATTTTCATTTTGTCTTGAATACTGTGGTCTGTTTCCAAATCCCTGTTGGGTTGGCGATACCCAACAGGACCCAGCAAGAAGTGTGCCTGAACACCCAGTCCCATGTTGGGTGATGTGTAGACTAGAAGAGGTGTTCTTTTTCTCTTGCTGGCTTGTGATTTCTTCCCTTTCTTCCCCCCCCCACCTCCCCAAGTGTGTTGATGTGTGAGGTACTGTCATTCCTCCCATTAGCTTACCTTAGTGTCCTTGCTGTTGATGTAACCGTGACTCAGCTGCACCTCCAGACACACTTTGTACTCTGTCCCTCCTGGATGGTAAGTAGCAGCGAGTAAAGCTCAAGTACTTCCGTCGTTTTGGTTTGGAAAAAGAAGCTCTCTTTGCTTCGTGGCTTTTACACCCTGCAGTTCCAGAGCAAATTCAGTCAAATTTATGGTTTCAAAAAAACAGACTCTGGAACAAGAGCGGAGGAGTGGACCTGGAGTGCTGCAGGACTTGTGTAATGTTGGCTGGCCAAGTTACAAGGATACTTGGCAGGATCAGCGTGTGGTCTCTGTCCTGCACTGCACCAAACGAGGCAGGGATAAACACAACGGTTCATTCCAGCCTCCTGCTGAGGGATGTTGAGATCTGCCCTCAGTGATTAAAACCAACATTTCCACAGGTACTGCACAGCACTGGTGCGGGCTCTCGGGTGAATCAGGGCAGCCTGGTATGTTCTCCTCCATCTTGAGTTTTCCACTTGTTTTGCCCAAGAAATTTCCTACCTACTCTTGAGGCACTTGTGCAGCCAAGTGCTTGTTCTCTGCAGGTTCTCACAGACATCCTGGGGGCTCAGTGTCCAGCCAAAGAGGAAAGGGATCCCCAACCTGAGAAACCTGGAAACAATTTTCCTGGCATGCCAACCCACTTTGACTCCTGCTCCCATTCCATTTGGCATGGTACTAATCTAGAAATTTGGAAGTTTAGGTAAAATCCTCTACCTTTACTATTTAGCAGATTATTTGATCCAAGTAAAACTTTGATGATGCCTTCCAAGGTTTCCCTCATTCGGTCCAGATTTCTTGACCTCTGAATTGTTGTGTTATATAACGTGGGCCAACATTTCTGTTCAGAATAATCTATTAATTTTAAGTAAATGTCTATTTAAAACTCTACTTATATGGTATCCAAAGAACATTAGATTTTATCTGGACCTTCTGGCTCACTAGCACTGATTTTTTTAACAGATTAAAATTCTCGTGGAGCAGGAGAAAAAAATGCTGCAGGTGAAAAGGCAAATTCAAGAGCTGAACAGATTTTATTTTCAGTCTTGAGGAATGTTCTTTGAATGATGTATATTTATAAAAAAGAGTTTATAACTATGAAAAAATTAGTGCTTCAAGCCAAGATCTTTCAAGATATTTAGAAGCCTGGATTTCTGTAGATTTCCTGCCAAAGGGAGAATAAACTTTTCTGTGTAATTCAGCAATTTCCGTATTTAGAACCCCCCACGTATGAGGATGTTTAAACAAACACTGGATGGAGGAGAATCGACAAAGCTACTTGTGAGCTGAAACAATCATGTTCAAGCCCCTGCCTGAGCTGCAGCAGCCCCGTGGGTTGGGACACTCTGAGCCATACTCTTGAGGGGCTGAGCTCAGGCACAGCTCTGTGCGTGCCAGAGGAGAGGTAGGTGCCCCTGAAGAGCAAACCAGAGTGAGCAGAAGCAGCCTGGCACCAGCTGCTGGGGCTTGGGTGGATTTTGGGTCTCTGGATGTGGCCCAGAGTGGGAATTAGCATCCTGCTCCCACTTGGAAGTAATTCTTTGCAGCACAGCTGTAAAAGCAATCGCCACCTGTTCCTCCAAAAACCTCTACCCTGAGGTCCTAAAGATGACTCCTGCAGAGGACTTTCATTGTGTGAGTACAACAGATGGAGGCACCAAGTCCTAATAATCGTTGTGTGGCTTTTGGTTCACCTTTTCATTTTTTTCCCTTTTGGTTCTGTTTTTGATTCTTTGGTTGGTTCCCTGTTGACTAGAGATGGTGTGTCTGTGGCTTCCACACTTTCTGAAGCTTGCCTGGTCTCCTACCAAGATGTACGCTGCAGTCTGCATTCGATAGGACACAGCCTGTATGAGTCTCCTCCCAATGTCTTTTATGGTTTCTCTTCTTTTTTTTTTCTTTTTTTTTTTTTTAATTTTTCTTTTCTCACTTTTTGTTTTCTTTGTTTGTTTTGTTTTTGCATGTGCAGTTTTGTAAAGCAAACTCGAGGTACTGTATCTCGCAGCTCGTCAGTCTCCAGCGTAAATTCACCGTGAGTTGCTCTCTGTTACGATATTCAGTACATGGATTTCTGCTTTATATCTCTATATTTATAAACCTCCCTCTTTCCCCTTCTCTTGATACCTTCACTTCCCACCCCCCATCTCCCCCTTTTTTTTTTTTTTAAACCAAAAAGTCATTCCCATCATTGTGGAAAGCCTCCAGACTAACGTATGGTGGAAGGACTGGAAGGTGTACGACATTGCCATAGAACACTTGTGATTTGATCGTGAGCAACTCTGTGGTGTTTCACACATTGACTGTGATTTCCAACCCCCCCCCCCTTCATTTTTCTCCCAATCCCTTAATTATTTTCCTTTATTCCTCCCTTAACTATTTTCCCTCTTCTCCCCTCTGCCCTCATTTGATGGTTCGTCTTGTTCTCACTTGTATTTTTGTTCTCTGTGTTTATGATGTGCTGGGCTGATGGCTTTGATGTTCCACCAGTGTTTGCACTTATGGTTCAATAGGAGAATGGGGGGGGGGGAGGGAAGCACCATGAGTGCCCTTTTTAAATGAAAGCTGGAAGAGAACTTTGAAAGAAACTTCTGGAAATGAGGCCTAAGTGAGATCAAATTGGAAAATTCTGCATAAATATCCTTGGGGAAATTGTAATCATGAGAGCATTGGTGATGTCTGTGCTTTCTAACCTTCTCAAGCTGGAGCTTAAAGCTGCAGATACTATAAAAACGAGGCACTCAGCAAGCTCCTATGTACCCGTGGGTGAGCAAACACAGTGGTAGAGCTGCCTTTGGCTCCATACACTTCCTAACAAACTGACCTTGCTGGCTTTGCTGTGAATCACAGGTGCTCTTTGACACCAGTGCAGGTTTGTAGAAAATACCATTGTTCCCTGCCAACTAATACAACCAAACTCATCGTCAGCTTCTCATCGACCCATCTTAGTGTCTGTGCTCTGGGTAATATTGTGACCGTTTGACGTTATCTTTCTCCTTTAATGCTTTTGGAGAGACAAGTAAGTGCTATTTAAACACACATGGGTTTGTCCTTACATGGACCATAGCAGGTACCAAAGGCACGGTGAAGCAAAGGAGATTTCCCACCAGCTTCCTGACATCTTCCTTTTTCCATGGGTGTTTTGGGGATCCTTGTCCACTGGACATGATCGTATTAAAAATATGGTGATACGATGTGTGAGCTTAGCTTCTGTGACCAAGATTGAACTTCTGGGACCAGCAGAAGCAGGTGAAACGTGTCTGTGCTGAGGTTTGAGATCTCCCAGGGTTGGGACAGTGAAAATTAGGGGAGTAGATTAGATGAAGGCAGATTTTGGCTTGTTTCTTCCCATCTACCTGGGCTCTTGACAGGCAGAAAGGTGTGGAGAGAGGTCGCCTGCCCTTTGGGTCTCTCTTCCCATGCCCTGCCCATGGAGGTGATGATGGAGGAGAGGTCCTGCCAAGCTACCTTCTCCCCAGCACTGGAATTCACTCTGGTAGGAGTTGCACTACGCTGGTTTGAGGCAATGTTTGCACAATTAGGAACAAAGCTTGAAAGAATGAAGAGTTTGGCCCATTTTCCAAACTTCCGGAGACATAGCTGCCTTTTAGAAAGGTGAGATCAAATTGCAGGTACCAAAACCCCCTTGGGAGGAGGGTTTGCCCACATCTGGAGGCATTTGCCATTGAGGTCTGTTGCTCATTCCCCACCAGCAATAGAGACAGTAGAATACAGGCTTCTTTTGCTGATATGACTCACATCTGCTCTTCAAACAGAACAAATTTTTACTGCAAAAAGCTGTAACTGAGGATTCTCAGTCTCTTTAACATTTCTATCCACTGTCTGGGCAGTAATGTCTGATTTCCTATGCAAACCAGGACTGGTTTTGACAGATGGACTTAGTGTGCATTTTCTTCTCTGTGGGTATCTATAGAGCATTTCCCGAGCAAAATCCCATTTTAATTAAATTAATGACTAGGCCCCATAACATACCTACAAGTGGCAGCCACCACAGAGCATCAGTACAGCCCCCCTGAAGTGCAAAGGCATCTGAAGGTCTCATTTACTTGGTATAAATGTCACTAAAAATGTGGGTTTTATTTAAAATTCAAAGAGAGAAACTGAAACAACTGCTCTTAAAGACATGCAGGTGTCATGGACTCCCATTCCCTGGATGAATATTCGTGTAGGTTCACGTTGCCTTTGGATCAGTCTGTTTCTGCCCACTGTGAGTGCCAGTGCTGTAATTATCCTGAAAGATAAGTGGTCTAATTGTTGTGCACAGCTGATTTTTGAACAGCAATCTGTTAAATTAAAAGAGCACTTAACAGGTGCACAAAATCCCTGTTCCTTTTTCTGCTTTAGGCTGCTCAAACAGGATAAAATAGCCTGTGCCTGTGATATCAGTATGAACCAGGATCTGCAAAACCATGCTCACCTGTGCTGAAAGAGCAAAACTTACTCAAAAATCTTTTGAGATGCAGAGGGTTGGATTTTGTTCCCCATATTCTTTCTTTGATTATTTTTCTTTAAAAAAAAAAAGTTAAAAAAAGTCTAAATTGGCAAGAAACTAAGGCTGAAATACTGGAGCTATTTTCATAAAAATGAATTTAACAAAATAATAAAGAAAAATCAAGGTGAGTCATTTTCTTGTGCTTTTCTGCTAAAACAAATTCCTGATGCAAGCAGAATGAAACCCATTTTTAATTCACTGAGGAGAGGTAAATAAATAGAGCTATGCTCTACTTCTTGAAGTGGATCAGCATTTATCCAAAATATAAACTCAAATTGGGAACTAGTTTAAGCGTGCTTAGGTGACAACACACAGTTTAGTGAGTAATTATGTTGTATTTTTCTAATAGTATGTATTTAAGAGCTATGGGATGCTGAATTTTCATATGAGCCCTTCTTATACTGCAATGCCTGATGGAACCCAAAACGATGCATTTGGTAACTTGAGGTTTTCTTTGTATTGTGATAGTTTATTCTCTATTTTTTCTAAGATCCAGAGGTGTCAATCATGGCTTGGATGTGAAAAATGATGTGTTCTTAAAGCATTTTCTAGCATGGTAAAGAAAGGAAAAGCCAGTGTTTCACAAGCTGGGCATTTTTTTCCGTAGAAGTGCTGAACACCTGCACTCGGCACAGATATTTTAGTGGTGTTTGTTTTGGGTTTTTTTTCCAGAAAAAAACTTGGTTTTCTTTGAGCAGCTCTTTCTTTCCCACCCCATGCATCACAGGACATCCAGAGCTGATAGTGTACAGAGGGAAGTAAAAAAGCTTAAACATCTTCCACCAGGATTAATTTGTCAGTTGCCATCCAAGAACCCAAATTGTTCTTGATCTCTATCATTTGCTCTTGTGGATTCAGTGTCTGGGCCACCTTCTTTATTTCCACCCTCAGAAAGAAGAGGGCTGTGACTTCCTTCCCTGCTGTGTTTTGTCTTGGTTTTTAGCAAAACCTGAAGCTCCCAGTGGGACTTTGTCCATAAGTGAGCCTGGTTTGGGCCATTGCAGCTTCATTGCCCCAATGTCTTATGGAGAGTGTGTCCATGAGCACTTCAGAGGGAAAATAGTATTTAAACTAAATACTTTGACTGCAATTTAGGAGAACTGGATGATTCCACATATTTAACCTGAATGTTTTTGTTGTTAAATCAGGCCACAGTGATGTGGCTTTTAACTTCAACATTTTTGTTTTGCTTTTAACTGTCTTACCCTGTTATTACTGAGGATGCAATTACTTGATCACAATTCACAACTGAAATACCAGACAAATCTTGAGATCTGAAAAGGGATCTTGTGACTAATGATAGCAAAACTGAAAACAGAATAAATATTTTCTGGCTTTTTCCTAAGGTCAGAATGCGCATAAAGCTGAGCCTCATGTTTATACCTCTGGGATTAGGATGTTTTAACAGAAAAGAATTAGAAATTTCTACTTCTTAAAGCAGTAGGGAGCAGCATGCAGGATGGTGAGTTATGGTTGAGTGAAATCGTAGAGTCATAGAATGGTTTGGGTTGGAAGGCATCTTGAAGATCATCTAGATTCAACCGCCCTGCATGGGCAGGGACACCTCCCACTAGACCAGGTTGCTCCAAGCCCCATCCAACCTGCCCTTGAACACTTCCAGGGATGGGGCAGCCACAGCTTCTCTGGGCAACCTGGGCCAGTGTCTCACCACCCTCACACTGAAGAATTTTTTCCTAATGTCTCACCTAAATCTCCCCTCTTCCAGTTTTAATCCATTCCCCCTTGTCCTCTCACTCCAAGCTCTTGTCACAGCTTCCTCCTCAGCTTTCCTGGAGCCCCCTCAGGCACTGGAAGGTGCTCTAAGGTCTCCCTGGAGCCTTCTCTTCTCCAGGCTGAACACCCTTAAGTCTCTCAGCCTGTCTTCATAGCAGAGGTGCTCGAGCCCTCTGATCATTTTCATGGCCCTCTTATTGTGAAAAAAACCAAACAAAACCAAAACCCTCAAGCTGAAAAGAAGTAAAATTTTTGCTGTTCACTCCAGCTTCAGCTTGGATGACCTTTGGGTCCCTCCAGAGCTGCACCCAAACAAGTGATGCAACTGCCTTCAGGCTCTAAACAGCAGCATGTAATGATTTGTGCTGCTCTTAAGCGGCCGTGGACATCTCATGGGAGTGGGAACTAAATGCTAGAGCTTTGCTAACTTTTGTTCTGATACACCCCGTGGAAACTTTCTGGCTCCCCTTTGGCCAAAGGGCTTGTGAAGGGCTTGTGGCTGCTGAGCCCTGTGTGAGCTCACATGGCTCCCCAAGCCCTGCCCTGGGCTCCACTTTGTCCCCCTTGGGCATCTCAGCTGCTTCCTCCTGCTGAGACCAGTTATCTGGGGTCAGCAAGTCCTGCAGCCCCAGTTCTCTGAATTCTCTAAAAGTGCTGGTAAAGGGAGTGGAAATTCAGTCTGAGGATGATCTTATGCACTAAATACAAAATGTGGCCTTTAGGGAACTTCCTTGATTGAAGAAGTTGGCATCTGTGGTATTCGAAAGGCATTTCAAATTTTTGGTAGCAAGTTTCTGAACATAAAGATGTGATATATGGCCAGTATTAGATTCAGCTTAGAACATACTCAAAATGTAGTTTGTAACTAATAGACATTAGGAGAAATATTATGAACAAAAAAAGTGTTTGGTTTGGTGTTGTTGTTGGTTTTTTTTTCTTTCCTGAGAAACTGCAACATCCAAAATTGTAATACATAAAGCCAAAATGAAATTAAAAAAATAATATTGGAATAGCCTGGGCAGGGTTTTTGGAACAGTTCTTGGTAGTGGTTTTTCTGTGATGCCCCAGCTGGGAGGGAGAGCACAGCACATCTCCCCTGGGAGCTCAGGCAAGAGAGATGGAGCTCAGAAAGAAGCAAAGGTGCTAAAGTATCCAAGCAGCAGCTCCTGGGGTCACTGGCAAAGGGAATTTAAACACCACTGGTGCTTTCATGTGAAAGAAAATTGTTTTAGCAAACCAGAGATAAAACATTCTGCTTTGTGCACGGCTGTTTTCTGAGTGGAAAATTGATCCGTGGAGAGAGCTGCTCCAAGTTTGGGAACAGACAACACGACTGTAGTGGAAAAGTTTTTTTGCGTAGCTTTTTTTGGTTGAAACTGTATTTTAACAAGAAATTCTGTTTCCTCTGTAATCAGAACATATTCTTTCACACCCACCATCTAATGTGGAGGTATTTTGAACATCAAATGATTCTGTTCATAGTCAGCTTTCATTCATTATTTACTAAAGCCAAATGTTAAGGATTGCATTTGTGTAGCTGATTAAAGCAGCAGCTCTGGGAAGCAAAGTGCCATTAACTGGTTTAAAAGGTTATGATAACAATCTTTAATCATGAAGGACTAGCCAAAGATTAGAACATGACCTGAAGTATGCTCTGTTGCCTTGAACAATCTACACAGTGGGGGCCTTTTGTATTTATGCCAATATCAGGGTCTGAGTCATTAATATGAATTTGATTTGCTTCTGCAGAAATGGTATGGTTTCCCTTTTAGCCCCAGGCAGGTGTTTGACTGCTGGCTTCTTAATCCAAGCAACACCAGTGGAGCTACTCAAACAAGCACATCAGCAAGAATACTTACTACAGAATTTCAAGCCTAGAGGATCTGAAAACTGAGTAGGTTGCCAGCACCCTTCAAGGAGTTCAGAAAGTTCTGTAGACAGAAAATAGAGATGGGTAGTAATCCTAAAGAAAGTGAATTAACCTTAATCTTTGTACCATGTCTGTAAATCAGAAGTGATTATTGCCATTTTCATAATGGATTCAGAAGGATTTTAAGAAGCAAACAGGCAACAGGGTTTCAGATAAGGAGTTGGCTTCGTAAATAAATAGTTTTCTCTTGTGGCAGATTTTTTTCTTATCACCAAGGTTCACTTTTTATCAGCTTGGACAAGTCATGCTCTGCTGCAGCATATCGTAATTGTGCTGGAGATGATTTGTATCTGCCTCCATAATTAACTGGACCAAACATTGGAGGAAGCCAAGGAAATGATTCTCCCTTGTCTGTTTCCATCTCTTCTACAGTTCTTCATCTTGTGTGTGGGCACCATGGCCTCACAGGCAGGGGGTTGTAATGAAGCTTTTTAGGGTGACATTCCTGCTGTGCCATCAGTGAGTTCAAAAGCTCACTTCTGCAAAGCAGCAGAGCAACAAGAGAGGAGCTGTCACATATGTCCATGTTCAGTTGCTAGTAGGAACTTGTAGAATGAGAGTCAGATAAATGTATTTGGACAAGCAGGTGACCCATTTCCTCCAGTTGCTGCTGCTTGGGCTCTAAAACTGTAAACGTTGTCCCCATAGGGACCAAACCTGCTTGGTTGCTTTAGTTCCCTTGCCTACAGCAGACTTTGGGCACTGTCACTTGGTCCTGATGTTCTTCACTGGTTTGAACCTGATAAGGAGCTTGCAGACAGGCTTCCTGTTTCCCTGTTTGTGTTTTTACTGAGCGTCATCTAGTCTGATTTTTTTTTTTTTTTAATTTTTTTAGTATGTCTTTTCATGGAGAAAGAAGACAGGATGCAGTTGTTAGTTCTGAACTTCCTGCTCTGGAGCTCATTAGTGACCAGAGCCAGGAGGTGGCCATGTGTCTTCTGGTAGCCACCTGTGCTACTTGTGTCAATGTCAAAGCTGCCTCTCTTTTCTAGACGTGAAGAAATTTGAGTCTGTAATGTCAGTGTCTGCTTTAAGGAAGGGATTTCAGCAAAATAGGATTAGTTAACACATGCATTGCTTGGTTTCTCCAGGTTCTCAGTGGTGTCTGTACCTGGCAGCACCTTTCAGTTAGCTGCAAATGAGGTACAGTGGAAGCTTTAGCACCTCAGAGATAACGTGAAGGCTGATTTATGTTCTTGGAATAACAAAAACACAACTAAAAAACCCCTCCTGAAGTGATACATCTTCTGTTAGAGCGAGCAGGTTCTGAGTGTCTCCTCAGCCCTGTGTGGTGAGCACCAGCCCTGCATCCTCAACCTTCTTCCTCGCCACATCCCACCTGATTTTGGAGATTTTTCTTTATATCTTGGGTTTGAAGGGCTCAGCTCAGGCACTGATGGGGAGGGGCTGCATCCAGGAAAGTTGTCTGATGATTTTTTGTGTGATTTACTTTGGATAGGCCCTGCAAGGAGGCTGGGGCTTTGCATCCCACCCCTGCATGGTGTCTGTTCTATGGAAATGGAGCACGGGATGGGGCATGGGGAGCAGGTGGGTGTGCTCTTCTCTGTGTTTTTGGAGATAAATTGAAGGCTTCAGTCAATGTAAGGGCAGTTTCCCAACTCTAATTCTTTATTACTAGTTATCACTTCAGTGTTGACAGCTCGCTCTGGCTCTTCAAAGCACAAACCAGCAGCTGGTCCCCACCCAGAGGACTTTCATAATGATGTGAGAAATGTCCCCTAAGAACAAAGGCGTTTGGTGGCAGCAGTGGGGGAGCTCAGCTTTGCACATACCCATCCTGGAGATGCCGTGTTTCCCGGAGCCTGTGTGCTAAAGAGGAAGTTGGGATTTGTTTTGTTTGGTTTAGTGGAGCTAGATCTGGAGCACTGCAGACCAAGGCACCTCATCCATCCTGGAAGACAAAGAGGACATCCTTGATGTCTGTCCCAGGCAGCTCCACATATCTGTGCCTATCTCTGACTGTGGAGAGCTGCAAATCAGAGCATGTGGCTTCTCCTGGGAAGTCCTTGTAGAGGTGGCAGGTCTGGGCAGTCAGAGGCTTTGCATGTAACTCATCAATTCCTTCTAAACCCAGGTAACTCTTCTGATGAGGGACAGCATCACTGCTTCTCCCAATGTTGAATCAACAAGAAATGGCAAGCCATCGCTTGCCATAAGGAGGCTGTCCACCTGTCAGGAGGACAGCTTGGGGTGCTTTCCCCTGACAAGGAGCATGGTCGCCCTTTGATCAGGTGTTTTGGGTGACTGGGGCTCTAAGCGATGTCCCCAGTATCTCCTGGTATTTTTTATTTTTAGAACTGTGATTTTTTTGTTGTTGTTGTTATTACCTGTTCTTCAGCTGCGGTGTAAATGGGACACTCAGCTGCTGCCAAATTAGCCCAGAATGTGCCTTTTGGGAATGGGGAGTGTGGATCTTTAGTTTGTGGTGATTAGCTCTGCTCACTCTGATTTCTGGGTTAAAGCAGATTCCTTCACACCTGCCTGGCTGCCCTCATTGCACCTGCAGTGAGTGTTTAAGTAGTTTTTTGCCTCTTTAGCAGAACCAGACTGCAGGACCCTCCTTCAAAGGCTGATCCCCCAGCAGTACCCTGAGATGCAAACCCTTTCCAATAGCTCCCACTGTGTGACACGAGCCTCTTCCAGGGCCTGCAGGCCCCAACAGCCTGAACCAGCACATACACATGCAAAAACTGCTTTCTTCTGTTGTCAGGGGAGCCCAGAAAGTACATAAGGAAGATGAGTCTGCCTCCCTGGTGGGCTGTTGGTTAAGTGCTGGGAGGTTGGTGAACCCCGTGTGGCTTCCTGGCTGCAGAGTTCAGAGTGATGTGTGGGGAACAGAGGGATCTGAGCAAGCTGGTGGGAGGAAAATTATTTTCCTCTCTTTGTTAGAAGAGGTTTCCTTAAGAAAATGGTGCTGATCCTCCACCAGGTGAAATCCAGAACTCCATCTTGGAAGCCGGTGGGTTTCTGTTGATTTTATGCAGAAGCAGAATTTGACTTGCAGCCTTTAGGAGGGAAGAAAAAAACCTCCCCTGCCTGCATGGGCTTGGTAGGTACCTGGTTGTACCTGCTGGTCAGAAACCAAGCCCTGTGCTGAAAAATGAAAGCATTAAGGCAATGCCAATAGAGGTATGCTCAGCAGATGTCAGTGATAGAAAAGAGCAGGTCTTTCCAGGGGATAAAGGTTCTCTCATCACATCTGCACCTACGTATGATTCACTCAGTCCCCAGGCTCTTTTTACAGTACATAAACCAGTTTTCCTTTCTACTTTCCCAGGCTTCAGTGATGTTTGGGCTGGATGGCCCATCCTCACCTCGGAAGGATGCCATGGGTTTAGAGCACCAGCTCCACTGTGCCGTGAGCTGACGGGGCAGTGCAGCCTGGACTGGGAGGGACCCTTCTGGGGGGCTGGAAGGGGAAGGGGCTGGTGGCAGGGTGCTCCAGTCTGATCCTCAGGGACAGGTTTCATCCTCCCTCACTCCTCCTGCCAAACTAACTTCTCTTCCTTGCCACTAATTTGCTCATCCAGGTGGGGAGGCAGGTGCTGTTCCTTGCAGGCTGTAGAAATGCTCTGGCTGTGCTATAGGATTTTTGTGCACAGAGACTTCAACCCTTTAGATTTTACCTGAGGTGAGGCTTCCAAGTGAGATGGGCACGTTTTAGAAATCAAGACAACTCCTTTCCAGAGGGCCTGTTTCACGGCGCCTGAAGCGTGTGGGGGCAAACTAACACTGATGATCCTGCTGGCTTTCCCTGCTCATGTCCCCTGCCAGCCATTCTCTCGCCATCCCTGTAATTTCTCCTCTGGCTCAACCCTCTGATCCCCCATCTCAGCTAAAAATGTCCCCCACTTTTTTTTTTTTTTTTCTTTTTCTTTTTCTTTTTATGGAATTTGTGCAAAGTTGGATACTAACATTTCCCCTTCCTCCCCTCCTTAGCAAGCAGCAGAACTCCTCCAAGTCCAAATCCGTCTGGGAGCAGAGGACCAGCCAGATCCGGATGCACAACTTCCGTGCCAGCTGCGAGGCACTGTACAACGAGCTGGATCCAGAGGAGCGGGTGCGTTACGCCACCACCCTTCACATCAGGCCTGACATGAAGACTCACTTGGATCGGCCCCTGGTGGTAGAGCCGAGGGGAGAAGGGAGGAACAACATCAGCAAGCTGAGCCCCGTGGACGTGCAAGAGGTGGAGCAACCAAAAGTCAGCTCTACTGATGGGGCAGAAGCTCCACGGAAGCACCACCGGCATCGGGATAAGGAGAAACTGGGAGAGCAAGAGAAGGGGGATGTGACCAAGGATGAGAACGGGGAACCTGGCACCAACAACAAGGAAGAGAGGCACAGGCAGCACAGGAGCCGCAGCAAGGAGGTGGAAGGAGGGAGTAAGGAAGGGAAAAGTGATCGCAGCAGGGGTCAGGAAGGGGGGAAGAGGCACCATCGCCGAGGGTCAGTGGAAGAAGGTGCCGAGAGGGAGCACCGGAGGCACCGGACTCACCGGCACTCCGCCGAGCGGCAGGGCAAGGAAGGCAATGGGACTGTCAACGGAGCCAGGAGTGAGCGGCGCTCCCGACACCGGGGAGGGTCGAGGTCTGGGAATCGGGAAGGAGAACCCGGATCCAAGGGAGAGAATGGAGAAGAGCCTCACAGACGGCACAGGTTCAGGAACAGGGCGTTGTCCACATACGAGTCGGTGGAGAAGGAGAGCGGGGAGAAGGAGGGGGAGGCTGGCGAGAAGGAGCACCGGAACCATCAGCCCAAGTAAGTGGCTGGACTTGTCCCTGGGACACTTCAGGGGCCATGAGACCCCAGACACCTTTCAGGAACTTATTCCCCTCCCCATGACATTCCCTGCTACTCTTCTTGCACTCAGAGCACCTACCACCATAACCTGCAGTTCCATTGTGCTTGGATCAGTAACCACAGAGGCTCCCAAAACTAATTTTGGTCCATAGAATAGCTCAGGTTCAAGGAAACACATATCCTGGATATAAATACCAACAGACCCTCTAGGACATAAGGTGGAGCACAGAACTTCACAGCCCCTGGAGGAAGTTTCTCGGGGACGTATTTTTAAATGCCATCTTGTCCTGCTTATCACCCTTTGGGTTTTCTGTTTTGATGGTGAGGCTGTCAGCTGCACCACCAGTTGTTACAGCACGTGGCTTCTTCCATTAAGAACAATGATGTACCCCATTTGGTTTCATTCTTATGTAACTCAAGTGAGAAAAATAGTACTCGGGAAGCATCTCAAGTAGTTAATAAAGAAGGATAGATTGCCTTTTCAGTGTTATTAGTCTGATGGAAAAGAGATTTCAGTGGGATTTTTTAGAATAGAGTTCATGTCACCGTGGAGAGCTGTGAGTGGCACTGAGATAATAATTTTCCTCTCTGTATTAGCTTCCTTTCAGATGGATTTCAAAACACTTTGCATACTATTTAGTTTGATCATGTGCACAAGCTCACTCTCCTCCTCACTGAAATACAGCCCCTGCTGCAGAGGAATGCAGAAGCTCTTTAGCTACTTACAGCAACATGGCAGAGTAGTTTAGGGCTGGAAAAGAGAATCACTAAATTTAAATAAGGCCTCAGGAGAACATTAGGAAGCTGAGTGTCAGACTTCATTCAGAAACCAGCTGATGCTGGAAAGCTAATGTCACTGCTACATGACAGTGCCATGTGGGCCTTGCTCATGAACCTCAGTCCTGAGTCTCATTAAATTGGATAAAGTGACATTTGGTGGCACAGTTCCCCTTAATATTGTGCTTGGATGTTGGTTCAGAAGGTCTCAGGGGAAAAAGTCCTATTCTGTCCTATCAGTAGGTTGTCCTGCATGTTGTGACTTTTCTGCAAAGGACTTCCATGAAGGAACCAGCCTGTGAAACCTAGGAAGAGGTGCAGCAGCAGGGTCCATGTATTCTCTGAATCCTTCTTGGACCATATTTAATAGCATCTGTTTTCTCACCTTAGGGAGAATCAGTGTGAGATTGAGGCTAGTGGAAGTGTGAGTGTCCCTGTGCACACCCTTCCCAGCACCTACCTGCAGAAAGTGCCAGAGCAGCCAGAAGATGCTGACAACCAGAAGAACGTGACACGGATGATCCAGCCACCTCTGGACAAGACCACCACTGTGAACATCCCCGTCACCATCACTGCCCCACCAGGGGAAACAACTGTCATACCAAGTGAGTACCTTTGTCCTCCTGATTTTTTTTTTTTTTTGCTGTGAAATTGCCTGAAAAGAGCTAACTTTCCAAGGAGCTTACAGCAGACACTGGGTGGTGGGGTCCCTCCTGACCACCAGGATCCTTGCAAGAAGTGAACAGGAGAATTTGTTGATGTAGGCTTGAACCCAAAATAGCTTGCTGGGCCACCTGAGTCACCTGATGGCTCCAGAAAACCACAACATAAGGTTCTCTGGGGATGGCTCACTCTGAGAACATCTGTGTATCTTTGCATAAGAGAAAGATGAAGGATCAAGAAAAAGAGCACAATGTGGTAACTGAGGGCTGAGCAGCAAAAGAAGCAACTTCTGCAGCAAACCAATCAGGACCCTGTTGTGAGCACAGGAGTAGGTCCTCTGCTTAACCACCTTCTGCTGCTGCCATGTTGCAAGCTCCTATTTCAACAGTGCAATGGTGTCCCAGGGGCCTGACTGGCCACAGACCCCTCAGCAGAGGACAGGGGGGCATTGCAGTCAAGCCCACAACCCAAATTCATGCTTCTTGGCTTATTAAAAGCTGTGGAGCAGCAGGTCTTCCATGGCTGCAGAGCTCTCACAGCACCCATGATGTGGCCCTGCTGCTCTGGGTTCCTGCAGGCTGTGTCATTTTAGAGCTCCCTGCAATTCTCTGCATCTCAGTTTTAGTAGCTCCAACATAACTTTTCCAGAGCTCTGTGCCTTGGGTCTACCAGTGTAGACCTATGCAATTTTGCAGATGCTCCCAAGATCCCTGTGCCCATGGTCTGCTCTGCAGCCACCAGCCTTGTTCTGACCAGCTTCTGCCTCATCCCTGGCAGTGCAGGCACAGCCAAGAGAAGTTTTGAGACCTGGAGGTGCCAAGGAGAATATCAGTGTCAAATCTAAGAGGTCCACATTGGATTTCAGGCTGTCAGGACTCTGCTTTCCCTGAGGCACAACCAAAAGCTGGTGGTTGCTCAACATGCTTTTTCACTGTGTTTTCACCCACACAAACCTTGTCCTTTTTTCCTTTTTCTTTTCTTTTTGTCCTTCCTTCTTTTTTTCTTAAATGGTAATTTTACTATATTGCAATAATGAGTTCCTGTCAATCACGATTTATCAGCCTCTCTCTTTCCCAGCCATTTCCTGTGTATCTGGCTTGAGATAAAATAAGGAGTTTATTGAACATGTCACTCACTCACAATGAAATGTCATTTTGTTGCAAAATAAAATAAAAAGTAATAAAAAACTTGCACCTAAGACACTATAAGTGGGTGGAGATTTTGGATTCTAGGTCCTGTGAATTAATAGATAAGTGTATATATCTTTCTAAGAAGAGAATTTGCAGCATAAAATGTTTTCCAGTTCATATATTAGAAATTATGTGAAGTAAATTATCCTATAAACCCACTGCAAGTAAACTTAGGAGGGAGATTAGAGAATGTATTTCTAACCTTTGGGAGTGAGTGAGGCTCAGAACCTTCTTCTAGAAGTGGATATCATGGAAGTTAAAAACCTGATGTGAGCTGGAGCTTAACACCTCTGTACTTGGAGAATCCTGCTAAAACTGGGGTGCACTATGCTTAGGGGAGTCCCTCCCAAGCCCCTGTTCCTAATGCTGGGAAGTTCAGCAGTCTTAACCCCCAAATTATTAAAGCTCATCTATGAACTTGCTTTTATTCCACGTTCCAAAGCCAATTGTGTTACTGGTCTATGGGAGAGGACACAGAATTTTGTGGTTGGTTAGACTTACTCTCTTTTTTTCTTTCCAAGGATTCTTAGCTGATCCTGTCTCCCCAATAACTTATCATATTTGGAATGGGATTTCCATCCCCAGTTTGGCAGCTCTTGTATAAATAAGTCAAAGGTTTCTTTGTCTGCACTGGGCATCTTCATTTCCTGGCCATTTCTGATATATTGCTCATGAGTGCAGCAGTTAAGGAGTATAATTGCAGCGTCTATCACGCTCTAACAAATAGCAGTGATAATAATCAAATGATTGTTCATCCCATTTAATCAACACGTTCAGAGGCTGTTTGCTGTCCCAGCTGCATTGTTTGCACAGCCAGCTGTTGCAGGCAGCCTGCTTTGTGTGTGTGTGGGGTGTGTGTGTGCAGATATATTTTTAACTCTCTCATTTCCTTTTCCGTAAATTCCAGTGAACAACGTTGAATTTGAAAATAAAACAGAGGAGAAGAAAGATGTGGATGACTTGACGAAAAATGGGCCTAAACCAATCTTGCCTTACAGTTCCATGTTTATCCTGAGTCCTACAAATCCGTAAGTCCTCTGGCTCTATAATATCCCTTGTGGGTTACAGGTGCTTCAAGCGTGGGTATTCAAAGCAATAACACTGCCTTGGTCTTCATCTCTGCCAGTCAAACACTTTGGGAAGTGAAATCAAACTTGTGTAGGCTGTGGAGCAGATGCTGCCTTTCAGCTGGGGGAATAAGTTGCCAGGAGAGGGAAAAGATGATACTTCAGGCAGACCCTTCCAAACTGCCCAGTGGTGGGCAGTTGTTTAGTCAGTCGTAGGTCACTGAAAGGGTGGGAATATGGACGGTGGCTGGGAGAAGACAGTATCAGGAGAAGTAGGTTGGGGGCTGGTTTTGATGTCAGCAAATCCTGGCAGGTTCCTCAGTTGGAATCTGTGCTTCTTCCATACTAGTACCCTCACGTCACTGAAAATTTTGAACTTCTGGGAAAACATGAATATTTTCTGTGTGCCAAGGCTGAGAGTGCAGCTTGTGGGATCTGTTGGGATTACAGCATTTCTTCTGCTTCAAGCACCTGTACCTCATGGGGAGCTTTGTACTCAAAGCTTGTAAATACTGAGTATGTTGCTCTGAAGGGCTGCAGGACTAGACCAAAGTAGCAGGGTTGTAATAATCATAGCATGAAGGCCTGTGAGTCATTGTAAGCAGTAATCTAGGGCAACAGAGGGTGTTTGAAGTTTCTGCCAACCCAGGGATCTGCTATGAGCAGATGTGATTGTCTCTGGCTCAGGTAGACTTGTTGCAGATCCTGGCTGTTGCTCTCTGAGGTGCATAGTTCAGGCTTCCTGGGATATGAAGGTTTTCACCTGTTCTTATAATAGAATGCCAGACTGGTTTGGGTTGGAAGGGACATTAAAGGTAAACTAGTTCCAACTCCCCTGCATGGGCAGGGACACCTCCCACTAGACCAGGTTGCTCCAAGCCCCATCCAACCTGCCCTTCAACACTTCCAGGGATGGGGCAGCCACAGCTTCTCTGGGCAACCTGGGCCAGTGTTTCACCACCCTCACAGGAAATAATTTCTTCCTAATGTCTCACCTAAATCTCCCCTCTTCCAGTTTTAATCCATTCCCCCTCATCCTCTTACTCCCTGCCCTTGTCCAAAGTCCCTCCCCAGCTTTCCTGGAGCCCCTTCAGGCACTGGAAGGCAGCCATATATCTATTGCTAACTATTTCCCTTCCAAGTCCTGCTGGGGATGCATGACCTGGGTGCTGCTGGTGGGCAAAACAGTCCAGAGAAGAAAAATGTAATGTATTTCTTTCCAAGTGCCACCAACCTTTTACAGCAGATTTGCATTTAAAATGATTTCTCGAGCACCACTGGCAGTTTACAAATGCTCCCGCATCTCACTGCTCATTATGAATGATGAAGAGCCAAAAATAGGGACTTGTTATTCTTTGATGAATTGAATCTGATGCAAGAATTACACTTACAAATGCTTTTGAAAATGTTGCCTTTCACTTCTACGGATTTATGGAGCACAGAGATATCATCATCATCTGGCAGATTGATAACCAGGGTTTGGGGATCCACACAAGCACTTTTCCTCATGTTATTTTGCATCAAATCTGTTTCCTTGGTATTTGCAACTCTCTCTCATTCTGAGTCCGTTAGAAATCTAGAGAGAAGAAAATAAAAGTAGATGTGAAAAATAAATGTTGGTTCTCATGGTTCAGGTATTTGTTGAGAGAAGATGTGATGTAGTAACTGAATTCCATTCTCAGATAAGAAGGTTGTTGGTGATTTACACAAATAATTTGATTGTCGGGCAGAATTAAGTCCTTTATTCAGCTGACAAATATGGTGCAAATGTAGAGTTCTTTGCGCAGTTCAGTGCTTGGGAATTGTGGTCAGACAGAGTTATTAGCTAAAATTTTGAATAGTTTTGCATTGCTTAGAAATGGAAGCATTCAACACTTCTCTTAGATGCAATTTGTGCAGAAGATTAGGTTAAAGGAATCAAATATATTACTGTGAAGCATTTGTGCAGCTTATAAAGCACATCTTAGAATAAAATTCAGGCAGAGGTACTTGGCCAAGGAGAGGTTGGTAGAATTAATACTCATAGTTACAAGGCCAGTTTCAGCGAAGAGTCTCAAAGTTCATAGAATATATCACAATTTTAAAGGGATTATTTGATATTAAAAGGATTTCAAACCTAGTTTTGAACTTACAGGACTTCACCTGTGAGTTCAAAGTGAAAGGAACGGGGGAGGATATAAACAGAATGTGTAGAATTGAGTCGGAATGCTGGAAAGCTTGGATGCCCTTTTGATAGATGGCTGGATGTCACTGCTCTGCAGAGGGGGTGGAGAGCAGTGCAGAGATGGCAAATGTCTTTAGGTCTCACCACAGATCTGTTGCAAACACATCTGAAGCCATTGATCCAGGGTTTTATTCTCTTACCATCACTGTGGCAGGAATCCTAATGGTGCTGTTCCTGAGGAACCTTTTCCTTCTGTGCGTGGGTGACACCACTGCACTTGACCTGCAGCTCCTGCAGTCCCCTCCCCTGTGCTTGTGTCCTCTGCAGGATTCGGCGTCTGTTCCACTACATCGTCAACCTGCGCTATTTTGAGATGGTCATCCTCATCGTGATAGCCCTCAGCAGCATTGCCCTGGCTGCAGAAGACCCTGTCCAAGCCGAGTCACCGAGGAACGACGTGAGTACCAACAGACAAGGACAGAATCAAGTTGTTTAGCTTCTCCCAGCAGTTTGCACGTGGCATGTTCCATCCCATCTCCCAGGGATAACACGGTGTGTTGGCAAGTGCCAGACTGGAGCGTCCTTTAATAACACACCCAAACCAGCTTGTTCCATTATCAAAATGGTCACGGTTCATAGAATCACAGAATTGTTTGAGTTGGAAGGGATCATCCAAGATCATCCAGTTTCAATCCCCCTGCATGGGCAGGGACACTTGCCACTAGACCAGGTTGCTCCAAGCCCCATCCAACCTGCCCTTGAACACCTCCAGGGATGGGGCTTCCACAGGTGCTTTGGGCAACCTGGGCCAGTGTCTCACCACTCTCACAGGAAAGAATTTCTGCCTAATGTCTCACTTAAATCTCCCCTCTTCCAGCTTAAAACCACTACCCCTTGTCCTATCACTACAGGCCCTTATATGAGTTTGAGAACTTGGCAATCACTGGTGGTTTGGCTGGTGTGCCTTACCTGGAGGAGGCCTGGGCAGCTGACACGCTTCTCAGCAGTGGAAAGGGTTCCCCAGCCACAAACGAGGGTTGACATTGTCCTAAGATCTCTGCTCTGGCATGAGCAGAGCCTGAGGAAGTAAAAACAGACATGGCTTTCTACCTTGGAGTGGCATGGTAGCAATCTCCTAGAGTTAGTAGAAAATTTAATTACCCCATGAATGTTAAACCATACTTGGAGATTTCATAGATGGGTGCTGATAGGAGCAGAAGTAGGAGTGGGCCACCTTCTCCGTGCCAGCACGGAGTCCTGGAGAGTTCACAAAGCAGATAGCTGGGTGTCTTTTCAAGCCCGTTCACAGGAGAACATTGGCACAGAGCTGGGGGTCAACAGAACTGAAGATTAAGTATAGAAATTGCAAGACGCAGCTGTCTTCAGTCTAGATGGTTGCAGTATGCAGATATCACATGATAATTTATATTGACTTAATACCCATTTAGTATGTACACTCATGTGAATCTGACAGTGATCAGGTGCATCCCGTCCACAGAGTTAGGTTAAAATTTCAGAGATCTATAGATATTTGAGTGGACTGGTATTGCATTTACCAGGATGGGTACTGAGGAGTTTGGTGTCCATCCACCCTGTAACAGATTAAGGAACTGAGTCACTTCAGAGCACAAGGCAGCAGGCCAGAAAAGAGCAGGAATTGTCTGGCCTGGCCTCCTGCTCCTGAATCTGGGCAATAGGAGCTTTTTCCAGAGGGGGATCCATGAATTCCCATATGGGTAATAAACTGAAGCAGCTACAAGCAGCCTCTCTTCCTCATCCTCAGTAACTGTGGAATCAGCTTTCCTAAAAGGATTTTATCACTCTGGCACTATCCCGAGGTCTTTAGTAAAACTGCCATCAGCTACAGCAGGAGAGAAACCCAAGCTGCTGCACAGATGCTGGCAAATAAGCTCTGGCCCAGGTAGCCCGGAGAAGCTGTGGCTGCCCCATCCCTGGAAGCATTCCAGGGCAGGTTGGATGGGGCTTGGAGCAACCTGGTCTAGTGGGAGGTGTCCCTGCCCATGCAGGGGGTTGAAACGAGATGATCTTTAAGGTCCCTTCCAATTCAGGCCATTCTATGTTATTTGGAATATCCCTTTTGCCTGGTTAAAGCTGTGCTGTGAGCAGTGCACTGAAGCCACACACACTGCAGGCTGGCAAGGGCTGGGGAAAACGTTGCTGTTTAAATCAGATGATTCAAGTGTGTGCCTCCCATGAGAGGAGATTTACCTACTGCAGCAAGTGGGACAGACCTTGTACCGTGCTCACGTGCCATTTATTTCAGTGTGTGGTCTCCCCTAATGCCCATTTTCCTTTCCAATTTAGGCTCTGAAATACTTGGATTATATATTTACGGGTGTCTTTACCTTTGAGATGGTGATCAAGGTAAGAGTTTTTCCAAGCAGAAAGGTTTACACTCCTCTCCTTCTGGGAAGCTGGAGACAGAGGGTGGAGCACAACAGCTCCCTGAGGCCTGGGGAGGTGGGTATGGAGGGAAGCTTTAGCTCATGAACAGCACTAGGAAGCAGCCAGTACACAATAGATGCCTTTCTGTAGTGGCTCTCCTGATTTCTTTACTCTCACATTTGATGGAGGAAAGTAAGGACAGTGTTAGTAGCTCTCCTAGTGTAAGAGGATAAGAAATATGGGTGCCTGATGCAGGAGTATCTGTGTATGGCTAAGGGTGGATAGACCTTACTGAGACACGTCTAATTCTTCTCTTTTCCTTTAGTGCTGCTCAGGAATATGAATAGCAACTGATTCTTGGTCTGTTTTGTTTCAAAAAGTTGAGGATTTTCTTGCTGCTTTACTCAGTGAGGTGATAGGTTTTGCTAAGAATGTGGGACACTAACTTCCCAGAAAGCACAATTCCAGGGACATTTCAAACACAGGCTGCAGTGGGAAATAAAGAAATTAATGTGTCTGTGCAGAGAAGCCCAGGTAGCAGTTAGTATTTTCTATGGTGCTTTTGGTTATGGTTAATTGACTCCAGCTTTGAGTTTGACAGAGTTCTCTGTGCCTATTAGAGACACACAGTGTGACTGAGTGTCTACACGTGGCCCTGAAGAGGAGTTTGTGAAGGGCCTTTTACTTGAGGACGTTTGCTCTGTACCATGGTAGTGTTGAGTTGGTGTTTATTTTATTAAAACTCTTTCTTTTGATGTCTTTCCTCTGAAGATGATTGACTTGGGGCTATTACTCCACCCCGGCTCCTACTTCCGTGACCTGTGGAATATCCTGGACTTCATTGTGGTCAGTGGGGCCTTGGTGGCATTTGCCTTCTCGTAAGTACATTTTCCTTAATATCCCAATTTCTAGGGAGCAAGTCGCAGGGGAGGCAGAGCCCCAGTACAGAACTAGTTGAAGTGTAGTGTTTGTGGCTCTATTTCTCAGTGAAATGTTCAGTTTCTGCCCTTTTTCACCTTGTAGCTGGAAGGGAGAAATAAAAAAACACCCATATTTGTTTTGCAGAATCTCTTGAAAGTTCTCCCAGCTTTAGTTCATTTGCTGTTCATTCAAACACTGAATTGAGATTTTGGTGATCCTCTGGCCATCTCCTTTCCAAGGACTTGTTCTAACAGTTTGTGGCAGTCCTGTCTCTTTGAGCAATCGTGTTAAAAATTGTTCTTACTGTGAAAAAATAGTTAATGAAATCAGCTGATAACTCAGTGAACTCTTTACAAAACATGATTTCTAGAGTCATGGGTATTTCTGGTTCATGTACTTTTTGTGTTTCTCCCTCCTCCTCTATTGTTCAGGGCACTTGCATTTCTGGAGACTTTCACTTCTAAGGCTAATCACTCCCTCCCTCAATCACAACTCTCTATTTATGCCATTAAATAATGTTCCATGTGCTTCTTTAATGTCATGGAGGATTTTGGGTATCAGAGACAGAGGAATTACTTTTAAAAAAATGAAGATCAGCTTTTAGTCTGAGCATTTTTCTCAGAGGAGCCCAGAGGAAGAGCAATGCAGGTTCATCAGAACTTGAGGAGCTCAGAGTTGGATGATGGAAAGAAATTTTCCACGTGCAGTTCTAGGACACAGGACAATTGCATTGCAAGTGTTTTCCTGAGAAATTCTAGGAGATGACCTGGAAACAGGCTATAAGGCTTGACCAGTTTAATCTTCCAGTAAATTAGCCTGGAGTAATTACAGTGAACATTTAGCAGCCCAGGCCCCAGCTCTACTCACCTCTTTGTTGAGATGATGATTAGAGAAGGCAAAGAAATGAGCCATGTTTTACTGGCTGAGGAGAAAAAGCATCCCCCTTCGTCAAGAAGCTGTGCAAACGTGTCGTGTGTGTTTTAGGCTGACAGCACCTTTTAGGCAGCCAGCCAGAGCCCTTGATTCTCTGATGAAAAATGTTGCCACGTCCCTTGCAATGGAAAAAAAATACCTTTCTGATGAAGTTGGCCTGCAATATTTCTCAGGAGTTTTTTTTAATTTTCAGAGGTGTCAAAGTTCTTGACACATGAGGGCTGTGAGCTGTGCATTTTAGGTTGGATGCAAATGTTGGATACAAAATGTCTCGGCTCACGTGACCATGGAGTGGATGGACAGGAGGAGCTGGAATTGATGTTTTTGGCATGTTTTTTGAGACAGTTGAGGAGCCACACTTGGGGATATTGGGATCTGGGTTTTCTGTGCCCAATCCTACACCAAAGAATTGCTTAGATCTTAGAGCAAGTCATGGCTGAAAGAAGTTTTCCAGAGGGATACTCCACTTCCCTCTTTAAAGGCTTTGTCACTATTCATTACAAATTATTTTTTCCCAGGGAGCCGAGTGCTCTGTTGGAAGGGAAGTTATTTTGAGATGGAATTGCTGGGCTGGGCTGGTGAATGTCTTGCTTACCTAAAATTTGACATCCCAAACCAGGCTGCTTTTTAAGCTTGATTAAACGTGTGTGTGGCTTAGTTTCCCTGCACGAGAAATATATGAGCAGAACACATTTCAGACCTGAATGTGACCAGCCCGAGTGAAGCAAAAACTTATTAAAAAAAATTAGCAATTTAATGGAGCTCCTCTGAATTTAAGAAAGATGTAAATGTAAAATAATACTAGCCACAAGTGTTAGTTTGCAAAACAATATTACCCATGTCTGTGGTTCACTGTGAATTTCTCTTTTGCATGAAGAATTCAGACTTTCAGGGGAGAAGGGGCATGTGTGAGCCCATCAGAGCGACTCTGTCTCTGAGAACAAACATCAGGGTTTGCCTTTTAAACATCTTCTCTTTGAACAAGATTTTCTTTTGGACAAGTTATGGATTAAAATTAATACTTTTTAATCCTCCTGAGTCTTTTTGTGCTCAGGTTTTCTATGGCTCACATTGGGCCATGAATATCTAACAGCACCTCACTAGTCTCTAAGTAAATTAGTTGTACATCCCCTGACTGTCCTTCATCATAGTGTGTCTTGAGCTGCTTCTATTTTATGTGATCTTTGAGAAAGTCTTGAGCAGGGATTTACAGGAAGGAAATGCAAAAAACCTGACTGCCTCTTTACTGTCTCCCACATGAAGTGAGTCAAACCTATTTCTGAGACTGGAAAATATGTGAATCCCTGCGTTTTTTATTCTGACCGTAACCTCTGCGACAAGTCTGTGCTCCTGCAGGCACCGGGTGGAAGTCAATTCAGAGAACACCTGCAGTATTTCTGGTCTAAAATGAGAGCAGGAAATCCAGTCATTTGTAGGAGATGACTTGCTCTCTATTTCTGCTCATCCAGTTATGAATACTAACAAGGCTCTGACTGTGCAGATGACAGCTGAGGGGACAGTCATGTCGTTAGCTCAGTGGATTGCTTGGTTAAACCCGACAGACACACCGAGCCCGCTGGATTTTGATTATCCTAAAAAACAGCTTTTAGGGAATAAACTGGGTAATCTTCATTGTTCTGTTAGTTTTTCTAGCAACCACTGCAGTCCTGTCACTCATCATCAGTGTCACTGCAAAATATATCTTTAATGTGGTTGTTACCAGTCTCTGTTTGCAAGAATCCACGATTGCTACTCCGCAGATGTGACTGAATTCTTGTGCATGTTCTTGACCTCCTTGGTGTCCAGTAAAGGGGATGTGGATCAACTTCTTCTTGAACAGACATGACACTGAAACCCTAGGAAAAACAGAACTCCCTGAAACGTTTCCATCTGAAATATTGCAGAATCACAGCATTACCTTGGTTGGAAAAGACCTTAAAGATCACAGAGTCCAACCATCCACCTAACACTGACAAGTCCTTAACTAAATCATATCCCTAAGTACTACATCTGTACGACTCTGAAATCCCTTCAGGGATGGCAACTCCACCACTGCCCTGGGCAGCCTGTGCCAGGCCCTGACAACCCTTTCAGTGAAAGATTCAAGAGCCTGTGTTTGTTTAAGCTTACGAGATGGTACCTGCCATTGCTGCAAGGTTCATAAAATCCATCTCAGCCTCTCGAACCAGCTCTCAGCCTGTCTTCTGCACTTGGCTCCTTTGAAGTTATTCTTTGCTTGACTGTAAGTAAAAAAAAAACATTAAAAAATTAAAGCAAGGCCCCCAGTGAGATGCGAGAAGCATTAATAATACTGATGTTGATAATAAAATAGGGTCCTTAATTTAGCAGTGTATTTCTAAGAGAAATTCCTTTCTTTCTCTAGAGATAAACATGCCACAAACATACAGACATGTTTTAGTCTTTAGGGAAATAGATATGAGGAGCTTAAAGCAAACGAGCAAATTTGTCATCCAAATTTACCAGCCCCAGGTGTCAAATCTATTTGTTCACTAGAAATAGCCCATGAATAGCAGCAAGGAGAGGGTGTTTTTACATTCTCAATAGCAGAAAGGTGGCTGAGATGCACAGAACTTCATGTTACTCTTAGAAAAAGGAAACAGCATTTGCTAAAGGGTCAAAGTTGTTATTTCCCTACGTGTCAGGAGGAGGAAGGTACATTTGCCCAGGCTGCTTGTCAGTGGAAGGGCTGATGTGCTGTGGGGGGGGACGGGTAGGTCAATGCTGTGTAACCAACCTGTTAACCTTTGCTTGTTTATTCTGATGAACGTGGAGCTGGTGGGTGTGGGACAGGGGATGGGATTATCTGCCAGCACACACCTGGCTGTGCGTGGGGTGCACTGTATAGCCCTGTGTTTCTGTTTGTCATTGACTCTGCTCTTTCTTTGTCTTCTCCTTGCTGGAATCTCTCTCTAGGAGTTTCATGGGGTAATATGTTATTCCTGTCTCTTGCTGCTCTGTTTTGCCTGTCAAACATGTACACACACTTGCCACTGTGGAAACGATCCATGTTACACCCATTGCATTAACTCCTTTGTCCCTTTATTGTTCATTATTCAGTGAAATGTATTTCTTCCCAACAGTCCTCATTCATTGCAGTTTTCTTTAAGCAGAGGATAGAAGAAGACTAGAAAGCCAAGTAGACCAGAGAGTCTGAAATTATATAAGCAGATATATTTGTACCAGAAAGGTTTGAGGGGATGCCTGAGTGGGTATATTGTTAATATGTGAGTTGCAATTCATAGAAATCTTAATAACTAGGTTTAAAGAAGCAGCTTTATTCTCATTCAGAGGATTGCATGTCTAACCTGCATCAGCAGGGCTGGAAGCTTCAGGCATCATTTTGTGAAGTCTGGGCAATATGACCCAGTGGGACTCAGGCTGTTGGGCTCTGGAAGAAAGTCTCTGACATGGAAACAGAGTGCAGAGAGATTACAGAGAGGTTGGCAGAGAATTTGTAAAGGAGGCAGCAACAGTGACATTTAACCCTCTAGAAAGAGGTGGCAGTTCTGCTGTCAGTGTGGTATGGCCCAGTTTCCTCCTGGGGGTGGAGTGGGAGGCTGAGCTGCTCCTGGGCACTGGGCAGGAGGCTGAGCTGCTCCCAGGATGCTGGGCTGCTCCAGGCATGGAGCAGGAGGCTGAGCTTCTCCATCTCCTGCTGCAGCTCCGAGCAGGGTCAGAACTCGGGGGCCTCCTCTTTGGCAGGAGTGACCCAGAGATGCAACGACAAGGCTGGAGGAAAGGGCTTCAGTGTGGTCCAGGAAACTGGGTCCTTGTTTCTTTCTTCCATCTAGGAATTTAGGCCCTGGAAGAGGGTGGCTTTGTGCTTGGGCAGAGTTGCGTGACCTCGTTCACTCTTCCGTGGAGGAATTCACTTGCTGCCCTGGGGATTTCAGGCCGTTGCAGACACCAGTGGCTCCACCCTACCCTGAATATTTGATGCCATGACTCTGAGGGGCCCATGGTACATGAAATCAGAGTTGCTGGCAGGAGCTACAGAAACAAGAAGCTTCCATTTTAAGGAACTATTAATTTTTTAAAGGTTCTTTTATTTATTAAAGGAAAAAAGGCCATGCAAAGCTCTTTTAAAACAGACTGTTTTAAATACATGAGCAACAAAGCGCCCCAGAAAAAAACAAAACTGGCCTAATTCAACCAGAATTGACCGTATGCATTATTGTTTTTTTCTTGTGGTGTCCTTTTTTTTGTTTAAGTCACTGGGCTTCTGTTTGCTGTCTGCCTTTATCCTGCTTGTTCTTCTGTACCTCTTCAGAGTTTTGTAGCTGTTACTCCGCAGTTACCTAAGGTCTGATCCTTCCATAGCAATTAATTTTTGTTGTGAGAGATAGTCTGGTCAAATGTGTTACACACCTTTTGATTGAATCCTGGTTCCTTCTGGACCTTTTATTTTGTGGGACATCTGGCTTTGTGTCAGAGAGGCGTAAAAAACCCACATTAGCAGTAGGGGTTCTTAAAAAGCACTGAAAACAACCCTAAAAGATTTATTTGACAGGCTGAAATAGTTGCAGAAGATCTATTTAGTTAAAATGCATTTTGTATCACTCTAGTTCAGAGCACCAGTCTGCTGGAGAAGCTTTCTCCTGCAGCAGGAGTCTTGCTGTGTCAAGAACTAAATATGATTTTTTTCAGGATTCTCTACATGACTTAGATCATTAATCTCATTAACATTCAATTAGCTCATGCTCATTATTTGCTTAGGTGCCTGAAAGGACAAAAACCAAAAATCAACCCTTTTTAGTGTCCTTCATTCAGGCAGGAGGAATTCTGTAGGACTGGAGCTGTCTGCCCTTCACCTCCAATACCTTGGTGTAGCCATCTGCATGTGTCCATGTGCTGGGGAAAACCAGCTTTTCCTCTTGTAGACCCAGGAGGAAGGAGTTGCTCGTTGCCCCCCCCGCCCCCTCCCCATCTTTCACATGTCCCCAGTAGGTCTGTTTAACCTGCCTACAAATATGAAGTCCACAGAGGTTGTTGCTCCAGACTTAGAGCCAACCCTGAGACCTGAGTGAGGTCCTTTCGAGCTGAGAAGTGTTTGTGTTCTCATCCAGAACTCCACTGCCAGGAGACCTGGTGAGGACAGTTATTTACTGCAACGGCAGGGCAGGTTAAGAAGTGTGTGCTTAGCTCTGGGATGGTGAGCACTGGAAGGTGTTGTGCAGAAATCCTCTGTGGTTCTACCTGACCCCAGGTGAGGTGTGTGGAGGTTTCTGAGTTCCTGCTGCCCACCAGTGGCTGTGTGGTGGGCTGGGCTGTGTGTGTTAGTCTGCAAACGATAAAAGTGGCCGCAGATGATTGGGAGTTGAATATAGTTCTGGGCCAAGGCATCTCACCTCTTTTTTTCTCCTACTGCCCCAACCACATGTCCCTTAACCCTCACACTTCACTCTTCTCTCACCTCTGCTTTCCTCAGCTCCAAACTCTTCATCCCCTCCTGCCCTGTCTTCTTCACCCAGTTAAGCACCAAATGGCTGGGAAACATGGAGCAGCCCAAGCAATTGCCTTGGCAGAGGGAGCAGCAGGAGCAGCCAGGGGTATAGGCACATGCTGGGTGACCATCAGCCATGGGGACAAGCTGGCTGGCCAAGCCAGGTGTTATCTCCTTCCTGGTAACCTTTTTCCCCTTCTAATTCCCTCTTCACAGAGTCACAGAATCATCCTGGTTGGAAAAGACCTTGAAGATCATCAAGTCCAACCATAACGTAAATCCACCCACCATAACCTTTATCTACCCGTTAATGCTTAAATCCTGCCCCTAAGCACCACATCTGTATTTATTTTAAACACTTCCAGGGATGGTGACTCCACCACCTCTCTGGGCAGCCTGTTCCAGTGTCCAACCCCCTTTCAGTAAAGAAATTCTTTCAAATATCAAGTCTAAACCTCCCCTGGTGCAACTTCTGGCCATTTCCTCTCATTCTGTCATTACTCACTGGTGAGAAGACACCAACACCCACCTCCCTACAACCTCCTTTCAGGTAGTTGTAGAAAGCAGTCCTGCCACTGACTGTCCTCCTCAAGAGGCTGGTTTTTCATCCAGGGCATTGCTGCCTGGGGTGTAGGTGAGCTCCAGTTTGGCTGGCTCAGCTGCAGGCTGTGGTGACAAGGCTGCAGTGACAGTGGCAGGATTGTTGCTTGTGAGGAGCTGGTGATTTGAGAGCAAGTATGTAAAACCAGACATGGGCCAGATCTTTAGGTGTGCTAAGACCTAAAGAGAAACCCAGTAAAACTTATTGGCAGTGTCTGCTTCATCCAGACCAGATGAAAGGGTCCCTAATAAGAATAAAAAATAATATCTATTAAATATATAATAGTTCTTCTGTGGCATTAAATCAGTTCTGTAACTCCATGAGTATTAGCTCAACCACCTGGATTTACAGCCATGCCAGCAGTCAAGATCCATCTGAGGCTGATTAAAATGGCCCTAAAGTATCCCTGAAAGATGAGGTAGGGAGAGGACAGATAAATCTCCATCCTGTTCCCTCTCTCCTCCATTTCTACTCAATCATGTGCAAAAGCAACTTGTGTTCAATGTATAAGCCATGGGGTACAACCCACAGCCCTCCAAAGCCTCCTTGTGTCTCTCAGAGTCACAGAATGGTTGGGGTTGGAAGGGACCTCTGGTGATCATCCAGTCCAACCCCCTGCTAGAGAAGGATCCCCTGGAGCAGGTCAAACAGGAACATGTGCAGGTGTGTTTTGAATGTCTCCAGGGATGGAGACTCCACAACCTCCCTGGGCAGTCTGGCCCAGGGCTCTGTTACCCTCAGAGTGAAGAAGTATTTTCTTACCTTTAGGTTAAACCTCCTGTGTACCAGTTTTTGACCACTGTCCCTTGTTCTGACATTGGACACCACTGAGAAGAGTCTGGCCTCATCCTCCTGACAACCCTGTAGTTATCTATAAGCACTAATGAGATCCTTCTTCAGCCTCCTTTTCTCTAAGCTGAACAGCCCCAGCTCTCCCAGCCTTTCAGTCTCACTGCTTAGTGCATTTCAGGACAGCTGCAGTGACTGGGAATTGAAGAAGTGAACTGGAGAGGAGGCAGGAATGTGTGTTTCTAGGTTGCAGGTTCCAGTCCAGTGTTAGCACTGAGTAGTACAGTATTAGTATAGAGTTATTAGTCTTCTAGAAGTGGATAGATGGCTAAATGACACTTTCCAGGGCTGAGACAGCCATGAAACCAGATGGTTTCATCCCTCCTTGAGTCTCCTTCAGCAAGTGCCCAGGGCTGGCTGTGAGCAGGGTGTGGGGAAGCTTTCCTGTCCACTACCTGCACACACCTCTGCTGGGTCTCTCAGGTTTCTTGTGTTTCTGTTGCTTCCCTGTTGGCAAAGAGAAATGTTTAGCAAACTGGAAGAGCATAGGACAGGTACAGCAGCATCTGCTCCTCATGTTTTTCGTTCACACCTGTGTCACCTCGGTATGGTCTCAGACCCAAACTTACAGTCATGAATTAAAAGTCTGCTCGAGATTTTCATCCCATTTTTCACTTCATACAAAACGAAGGGGAACGTCATTGTTTTGCTGTTGGGTTGGAAGAAGATGTGACTGTGTCTTGGATGGGGGAAAAATATTTATTATATATCGTGGAAGTGCACGTGGGAAGAAGCTCTGTCCTTCCCCTAAAACCCCTCTGTCCTTCCCCTAAAAAACCTCTTAATGGTAACAAGAGGAATGATCTCAAGTCTTGCACACAGTTTCAACAAAAACTAAAACCAAAATGTGACTTAGAGCACCTGCATGCCTGGGTGGAAGTTGCCCTAACACTGTTCCAGGCATGTAATATGCTGTCCATATTACATGGTCCTGCATGGGTTTGGCAGCATGTTTTCCAAGAGAGACATGAGGAGGAGGGTATGGTATGGAGAGCAGGAGAGCAGCTCTTGTCTCCAGGAGAGCCCTGTCCCTCACCACGAGGGCTCCTGTTTCCTTGGGTCACTGCCTGCTTGTCTACAGACAAAGTGTCTGCCTGAGAAATGCCAGAAGCACATGGAGAAACGTCCTCTCTCTCACCCAGGAGCCTGTGAGGAAGGAAAGCCGAGTGTGACTTTCTCACTTCTGCCTGGGGCTGGGATCAATGTCCTGAGTCTCCTCAGGTGGTGGCTGCAGCTCAGGGTGCTGCTGGCCCAGCTTTGCCCATTACCTGGGGGGTAGTTGGGAAAGGAAGGTCAGCTGTTCCTGGGTGATGCTTGGTGAGTAGTTGGGAAGGGAGGGAAGGCTGAAGAGCATGAGTGGCCAAACCCTGCCAGGACCACATCCTGCCCACAGCCTTCCTCCTGCGTGGGGATTAACAAGTCCCAGGTGGGCATTCATCTGCAGCCCTCACCAATCCTGTCTGCATCCGTGGTGAGGATGGCACCCAAAACCTGTAAACCAACCCCAAACCACCAAAATAACCCCACAGAGACAAAACCTGAGTATCTATATGTCCATTAGTGACCTGAGGACCAAACTATTGCCTCTGTTGTTCTTGTGCCTTTTGTCCCTTGTAGAGGAACCAAAGGCAAGGACATCAACACAATCAAGTCGCTGCGAGTCCTGCGGGTCCTGAGACCACTGAAGACCATCAAACGGCTGCCAAAACTAAAGGTTAGAGAACAACCACAAATCTTCTTTCCCTCCCTGGGGGGGTTGCAACCCGTGTGAGTTGAAGGTGCTGGAGTAAACTTAATCCAAGTTATTTCTGTTCCTTTTATTTTGTTGCAATTAACGTCTGCCAGATTTGTAAAAATAGCTGTGCAGCTGTTTAGCAGATGTCAAACACTTGTTTCTTTTGCAAACATTGTGGGCAATAGTATGAATTCTTGTGAATCCACATGAAAATCGAACTTCTAAAAAAAGAAAAGAAAAAAAAAGAAGAAAATTAATTAAATAACTGTGATTAAATAAGTGTGATGCTTTTGGAAATAATATAGGAGAAAAGAGGTTTTGGAGTGGTTGACTTTCCCTAGAGAATTTAATATGAATATTGCAAGGTTTTCCACAGCCTGTCTGAAGAGAAATGTCAGTGCTGCATGAGGACCTCTAATCTGTTCATCTTTTCTATTAAAGAAAATATATATATTGCAGGGTTTTATAGCAGTGCTTTTTCATCTTTAAAATGCTAAGTTACAAAGTGAACTGAATGTAGTTGCCTGTGGTTACTTATTCAGCACCATTCCAAGAACCCTTTGAGATGCAGCCAGCCCCTGGAAACAGAGGATGGAAGGAGTTACAAAATTCAGTAATTTCTGAGTTTTGGGATCTCTTGAATACCTTTTGTAGACTCTCTTCATGAGGCATCACTGCTTGCAGGGGCTTTGCTATGAGAGGTGGGGGAAAGGGAGGGGTGTTTTTGCAGCGATAAAATTAGGTCTGACAATTCCTGTTTTCATGTAGTGGCACTTAAAAAAATCAGGTTTAGCTGTTGCATAGATTTGCTTTTGTCCTTAGCCACAATTCATGCTTAAATAAGTTTGATTTCATGCATTTTTATGCAGACTGAATTTGCCTCAAAAGATAAGGCAGAGTCGTGTTGAACAACGTAGAAAATGGTCTTCATTTGTTTAGGTATTTGACTTGCACAGTTCTTGGGTCATCAACCAGTCAGCAGTAGCTCAGTCCTACAGCAGGATACTCAACACTTGCTTTTTATTGAATGTCTTCCTTATTTTCAAGCCATTTCACAGGGTAATTTTATCACTTCTAAAGAAGCATTGAGCAATCTTTCTGCGAAGCAGAAGTCAGATTCACGTGGTTTGTCTTCAGAATTCTTTAAATGATTCTCTTTTTTTTTTTTCCCCCCCTCTGGATGTGTTCTTGTGTGCAACAATCAGCAAGATTAATGGAGTGATTAGAGATATTCCCAGTGTTTTAATTCAGGATTTCTGGGTTGCATCAGGAGTGTAATTTTGTGAATTATTCATTTCAATTCAGAGAAACAGGAACTGCATTGTGCAAACCCCGTGCCTGGGCAGTGAGACTGCTCCATTTCTATTATTATGACAAACTTCTCAGACTAAAATTAAACTGCAAATTACTTGTAACAATGAATCAGTGACTCATCACCAAATAATAACTGTATTTGAGAAGTTCTTCGCTGGGAGTTCAGAAGTGACATGTGCTGACTAGATTAGTCACACTTCATTTTGATAGACAGTTAATTAGGAAAGTATTATTCCAAGCATTTGGTTGTTTTGTATCTGGTGGATTTTTCTTACTATTCAAACAGCTCAAATACTGGTGAGTGAGTAACATATTTGATGAGTTTTTCCCCATCCCCTGGGAATACATGAAACACGGGTATATCTTTGATTTTATAATTTGATATTGGAAATATTTGCTTAGGACTAATATTTATCTCAACGTGCTGCGATTGTCTTTATAAATTTTGTGGGTGGCACCAGAAAATTGTGGGCCAACCAAACTCTCTGAGAAAGCAGGAGATGTTGGAAGTGGATATTATTTCTGAGAGCTGGAGCATGACTCAAGTCGTACACTTGGTTGAAACCACAGATGGGTTGTAGGTTGGATAATTACTCCCAAGTCTAGTTAGATATTAGATACCAAGATGCACTTTTCCTTTCTCTCCGGCCTTTAACCTTGTTTTTCTCTGTCCCCAGGCTGTCTTTGACTGTGTGGTGAACTCCCTGAAGAATGTCCTCAATATCCTCATAGTTTACATGCTCTTCATGTTCATTTTTGCTGTCATTGCTGTGCAGCTCTTCAAAGGCAGGTTCTTCTACTGCACGGATGAGTCAAAGGAGCTGGAGAAGGACTGCAGGTAGGGTGGGGGGCAGGGGCTGAAGGGGGAGGCCACCTTTCCTCCAGCAGCATCAGCTCCCCTAGCTGTCCCAAAGCTGCCTCAGTCAGTCAGGGATGATTCTATGATTCCTGTGGGTTGAAATGTCTCCAAAAAATGGCCTTTACCTGTGTTCCAAACCTAGAGGTGTTGTCTATTTGTCTTTAATACGTAGCAGTTGGCCTCTGGGCCTTACTGGGGCTTTTTGTTGCTCCTCAGTGAGTCATACAAAACGGCTGATTTGGTTTGATTCTCTCCTTTGGTCTGAATCTCTGTTTTTCCTAGGGGTCAGTACCTCGATTATGAAAAAAATGAGGTGGAGGCACAACCCAGGGAATGGAAAAAATACGAGTTCCACTATGACAATGTGCTGTGGGCTCTGCTCACGCTCTTCACCGTCTCCACAGGCGAAGGGTGGCCAACGTGAGTACACAGGGCTGGCAGGGCCAGTGGCCACGGAGGTAATGTCAGCTTTCCACAGCTCTGAGGGACATGGAAATGGCATGTGACCTGAAATAAGAACAGTCTTTTATCAGCCAAGCTTTTCCTTCCCCTTGTGTGATCACTGGTGAATCAGCAGGCAGAGCTCTGCATTTTTCACAGTGTTCCTCTGAGCTCACAGGCATGCCTAGGCAGATTTCAGCACTTAATATCTTGCTTGCTCCAGTCTTTTGGACTTGAACACTTTTTCCAGGTGTGAAATTGAGAATGGGAATGTAAGAAAATGAGGGGAAAAAGTATTGTGACCTATGCTGAAAGTATGCTGGGTAGGACAGTCACAAAATCACATTTAGCATATGACTTTATTTTGGCACATTTTTCTTCTGGGACACGTGGACTACAATTCATGGCCAGGGTTTCTCTGTGGCAGGTCTTCCCTGTTCTCCAAGTTCAATGTTTATTTCATAAAATATAGAATAAAACCTACAGCATCAGTCTCCCTTTTCCAGTCCCTCACTGTGTTCCCCTACTCAGAGATCATCAATACCCTTCTTCTCCCACCCATACTCCATGCCTGTTGACCAGAGAAGAGAAGCCAGATCTAACTGTATCCTCTCCCCTCAGCCGTGGGGGATAAGTGGATCTGTACGTAGTGAACCTCCATCATTCCACAGAATGGTGAAAACAGTGAAGGTTTCCCTAAAAATCCTCAAGGAAAACTTCTTCCCAGCCAAAAGGCTGAGAGCGAGTTTGACCTGAGCATATGTGGGAAACCCTCCACGTGATTGAAGGCCAGTGAGTGACTCTTGGGCTGTCATTGGTGCTTCACACCGATTTCATTGACTTTTCTTCTCTCTTTGCCCTTGCTTGCAGCGTGCTGAAGCACTCGGTGGATGCTACCTACGAGGAACAGGGTCCCAGCCCTGGCTACCGAATGGAAATGTCTATCTTTTACGTGGTGTATTTTGTTGTCTTCCCTTTTTTCTTTGTGAACATCTTTGTGGCGTTAATCATCATCACCTTCCAAGAGCAAGGAGATAAAGTGATGTCAGAGTGCAGCCTCGAGAAAAACGAGGTACCCACATCTTCTGAATCCTGGAGTTAGCACCTGGGGGCTCAGGGCACCTGGATACCAGTGGAAGCTCACCCTCTGCCCTCCTGTGCCATGGGGGGCTTTCGAGCAGCCCTGACCTGAGGGCTGATGGTCTAGAGACCAAAAACATTACAGACTATTGCAGCTTTTGCATAAAAAACAAGAGCAGGGAGAGCCCCCAGATGCTTGACGTTAGTAGCACTGTCACATGTCACCAGGGACCTCACCTCTCCTTCTAAGAGAAGATAGATGTCCATGTTAGCTCAGGCACGTAGGTGTGAAAGGAGACAAATCTTTGGCCTTTTAGAGGCCAGCCGTCAGAAATCAAATGGAGCTACAGTTGCTACAGCTCCCCAAAGGAAAGCTCCTCTCACCAGGCTGGACATCTGGCTGAGATGTTGTCCTCCTGACAAGAGCCAAAAGTTGGTGCTTTGGGAAGAGTGTAAGACCAGGGCAAGCAGGAATGAGGTTTTTCTTTAACGTCCGAGAAAATACCTTCATTTTCAACTCAGGAACCTCCTGAGTTGGACATGTTTTTTCTTTAGTTGGTGGCATCTGTGTCTCTTTCTTCCATGGATGTATCCAGTTTCCTCCTGGACCCATGCAGATTTTTAGCATCTGCAACATCCTTTGCCTGGGATCCCACAGCCTCGATGACCTGTTATGCAAAGAAACATCTCTTTTCATTTCTTGTTGCAACTGGGACCTGATTTTTTTGATGAAAAGAGATGTTTTAAAAATCAATTATTAATTAGTGAATTATTTGTCTATATGAACAAAAAGTCCAAAATAAAGCAGAATATTTAGGGATGCTTCACCCATGTAACTTTTCAACTGTGTTTTTGCAGTAATTTAAGACTTTGTATTCTTATCTAAATCCAAGGTGAGAAAATGCTCCAGAATAAAAATTTCTTGTGGGTAGAAACTAAATTTTTAATGCAGCTTAATAGTCCTTACAGTGTGAACAGAAATAGCCAACTAAGGGGGTCTTTGGGAGTTCACCCAGCAATATTTGTTGGATTGTTTAGTAATTGAGGTCAGTTTACATTTTATGCATTATTATTAGCTGGACAGTTTCTGCTGTCTGTGAGAACACACCTGAGTTTCCCAATACTTGTTTTTAAACAGAGATCACATCTTTGCCAGTCCTCTGGTTTCTAGAATTACGGATCAGGAGGAATTGGCAGTGGTTTCTGAAGGGAGCCTGTGGATTTATGACTCCCTTCCCTAACTGGGACAGGACTGGGACCTACTGGGAGCTGGCCTGGGCTGGCAGGCCATCTCCTAGGATTGCAGAGGGCCATAGGAGCACTGTGGGGTTTAATATTGCAGCGAGTGTCCAAAAATGATCACAATTTGGGGCTTCTGTGCCACATTTTACAGGGGTAGCCAGTACTCCCATTGTGTATAGAAACACCAACCTCCACCAGATGCTCTGCTCACTCTCCCAGCAACATCCCAAGTGACAGAGACTGCCAGCCTGGTTTTTTGTATTCCTTTCATCCCCTTTTTGTTTTGTAGAGGGCCTGCATAGACTTCGCCATAAGTGCCAAGCCACTGACCCGCTACATGCCTCAGAACAAGCAGTCCTTTCAGTACAAGATGTGGAAATTTGTGGTGTCCCCTCCCTTTGAGTATTTTATCATGGTCATGATTGCACTCAATACCATTGTCCTAATGATGAAGGTTAGTGGGTTCTTACTGAATCTCTGCAGTTTTGGGCTAGTGAATGGGATGTTTACTGGACAGGCTTTGTGGGCTCGACCTGAGAGCTGGGGGGGACAGCAACTGCCACTTCTCATCTGCCTGATGCCATTTTTAGATGCCTTCTGGGATTCCTTCACCCCCAAAGGGATGTGGGTTTAGCTGTGATGAGGTGGGATTGCCCTACACAGCACTGGTTTGGCTCATAGCCCCTCCAGCCTATGGCCAGTGGGGTGGGAACTGCTGAGCTTCCAGCTCAACCTGGGCTTCTTGCTGCAGAGCAGGGTCATTTCTTGGGGATGCTCAAAATCCAGGGAAATTACTCAAATATGTGGCAGAGACAAGTTTCTGGGATGTGATCCATACTGCTCAGGAGGAAGAGATACAGGTGGCTGGGTTTTGTGGATGATCTCCCCTCCTATCCCTTAGAGCATCTTCACAGTCAAGGAGTCCCCATATTCTTAGGGTCTGCTGGAGCAACACACAGTTCTGCACTTGTCCTCTGAGTTTGAAAATGTCCTTCCTCCCTCCTGGCCCACGGTGTGCTTACAGGGAGATGTGAAGCAGCAGCAGCCCCCCAGCCCTGGAGTTATCTCCAGCTGCACCCTTAGGATAGCATGTAGGCAACAATGTGCTTCTGGAGTGGCATGAACAGCTGGATTGTAACCACGAATCTTACTTAAAGTGAGCACAGAATCTGGCACTAAAATGAGCAGGAGTGTTGGGAAAGTTTTGTTCTGTAAGTGGTCCTCCAGTAACGGCCTTTCTTCCATCCTGGTTTAGTTTTATGATGCTCCAGAAGCATATGAAGAAATGTTGAAATGCCTGAATATTGTGTTTACATCCATGTTTTCAATGGAATGTGTGCTGAAGATCATTGCCTTTGGTGTGCTGGTATGTGCCTTCCTCGTTTACTTTCAACTGCTCCCTCTCTCCTTGAAATGCTTGTCTTTAATGATCTGCACTTAAAAACAAGCAAACGACAACAAAACGAACCTCTGCTGCACAAAGAAAATAACCCCTTGATCCCTCTGTCCCCCTTGTGCTTTCATTTGGCAGAATTATTTCCGAGATGCCTGGAATGTCTTTGATTTTGTAACAGTGTTGGGAAGTATTACTGATATTTTGGTAACAGAGATTGCGGTAAGTGCCCTTTGCTCAATTTGCTTCGTTTTCAAACAAAGCTGTACCCTGCCAAGACACTGCACCTTCTCCCTACCAGCCCTTTCCCTAGAGCTGCCCCTGGGACTCATCGTGGGATGATGTCTGGGGTGACCTGGCAGCCCTTTTCCATGAGCTCTGCTCTTCCCACGGAGATGAGCACGGCTGGCTGCCCCAAAAAGCTCTGATGAGGACGACAGTGCTAGTGACTCTGCCAGGAAGCAGTTTCTCTTTCTTGTTCAGCAAATTACTCTAACCCCGAGCCATTTTTTGCCTATTAATGGAAAAATCCTGTTGAATTTAATAGAGGGAAAAGATCAAAAGGATTGCCTTGGGAGGTGCTTTGCAGGGCACACACACAGTCTGTCCCTTGGGGCTCCTGCCCAATGTGGGGCACGGGGCAGAGTGAAGGTGGTAAGAGGAGGGAGAAGGGGAGAGATGATGGGAACGTAGGAACAGCCAGAAACCCACCAGCCTGCACAGCCTCGGGGAGGGGGGAACATGGTGCATTTCTGTTATGTGCACAAAAGCTTTGGGACACAATTATTCAAACAAAGAAACAACCTTACAGTGACTGTTGTTTCCCTGCTAATGAGTCCTGTAGACATGACATGAAGTGTTCAAACTTGCCATGAAATTCTAGAGGATTTTTCCATAAGGGCAGCAAATGTCTGACTCGAGCTTTGGCAGCCTGATATTATCCAATTGATAAACTGCTCCTCTCTTCTCCCAGTGCATGTTTTAGCTGATGATGCTGTATCTGTCTAATGGTTTTGAACTTTACCATGATTTTTTCTCAGTCCCAGGGATTTGCTTATAGATCTGTTTAGTGTGTGCTAAGAACTGTGCTTCCCAGACTTCTTTTCAGGCCATTCAGCTGGTTTCTAAGAAAAATATATTATTACCTAACCTTGCTACAAAAAAGCACATAGAAACCCCCAAAGTTTTCCTCCCCTCACAAATGGTGTTCATTTAACAGTTGGTGAGTCTTATCTTGTAGACTTTGGATAACTTTTTGTTTTCAGTGCATGGTTTGCAGCCAGGGTAATGTTACTCAGAGCAGATACCAGCTCTGACTACCACTTCTCAGGAGGTTTATTGACCTGGGGGCCAGCAATGGGTGTTCGCCTCCGCTCCCCCTGAGGTGGGACACATTTTCCTGCCAGACTCAGGCACCCAAACCTTGGTCTGGGTTTGAAAATTTGTGAAAATGTTTGCTAGTCAGGCACAAACAGACTGACTCTTCACTCCCACCCCTCCTTTGGCCACTTTTGAAGGGAGGAAGCAGCACAGCCAACTCATATGTGGTAAGGGAGCCGGTGGTCTCTCCAAGATTGTTATCTTCTCCTTCAGGAAGGTGTCTCCTTTGCAACTCCAAGCCCACACGCTTCTAAAAATCCTCCTTTGTGCAGCTGTTTTGCAGACAGAGCAGCCACCACTCTTACTCATTCCCTGCTTGTTTAATAGGCCATTGCCTTTCCCTTCAGATCCCACAGGGGGACCAAGCCTTGGTGAGGGTCTCTGGCACCTGGGCAATTGTCTATGGATGGATCAGGTTGGGCTGTGACACGTCACTGACTTCAAGACAAAGGGGCTGTACATGCACGTCCCCAACTTTTGGAAGCAGTGGCTGTCCCTTGGCACTGCTGGCCACCTGTTAGAGTGAGGAGAGTTTGTGCGTAGGTAGAGAGGTTCCTCATCCCTCTCTTGGTCTTTGGAGAATAAATATGCTCCCAAACACCCTGGTGGGAGCTGGCAGGGGCTGGTGCAGTAACCTCAAGGGTGTGGGGGGTGACAGCATCGCCCTTCCACTCTGCAGTGATTTCTCTGGTTTCCAGCATCAAAGCAGCAATCTGGGGAGGCCTTTGAAGAGCAGTATGAATTACCTCTAAACCACTCAGTCAACTCCAGTAGAGTTTAAGCTCCAAAGCACTTCAGCATCTTCCCATTATCCTCCCAGGTGGCACTGGAGCAGCTTCTGGTTTATGAGTAACTGGATCCATTAAGTCCAACCTTAGAGAGGATTTTCTGATGGAGTTCAACAGCAGTGTGTCCAATACAAAGCTGCTCACAAACTTATCTTTATTATAAAAGCCCTCTGTCGCCCAGTACCACTGCAGACCCTGACCTCCTGGTCCTCTGTCTCCATCCATAGATCTGTTTGAGCTCTGCTCTCTCTAAATCTTCCCCTTCTGCAGCAGTTCTGTAGAGCCATCACATCTCCTTGCCACATGCTTTCCCCTACAGACAGTTCCCAGAGGTCCCTTCCCACCTTCTTGCTTCTTGTTTTTCAGAAATTGTTTCACACAGCCCCTCTCTGATTCCTGTGCCCCCCTGCAGCAACACCCTGAGCCCCACCGAGTGGCTTTTGTGGATGCTGCCTTCAGCTGCACGTGTCCACCTCAGCCTGGGGCAGGGAGGGTGGGCTTGGGCCCTCAGAGGCATCATGCACACCTTTCTGGAGAGGTGGTGGGAGCTCAGTTTGTGTCAAGGTGACAGTAACGCACAGCTCTCTAATCACTGTTTCATTACACGAATTTGCAGTGGTGCCCCCCCAAATTGTTAATGGCAGCAAGTAACAGCAGCTTTCAGGATGTCTTTCATGCAGCAGTTCATTTGCTTCATCCAGTGGCATGTGGTGGAGGTAGTCTTGTGTCAGGACCTCCACTGCCACCACAAAGTTTCCTCCCTTTCCAGTGCTGAGGACAGGACAGGCTGTGGCACGCAAGGTGGAAAGCAGACAGCAGGATCCAGCCCTCTGCTCTGGTCTCGTCATCTTGGCTCTGTGATAGGTTGCAGTAGGTGGTGTTCTGACCCACAGGAGGTGAGGGGAAAGCCAAAGGGTCCCAAGGCTGCCTGGGAAAGGCCAGGACTGTTCTGCTACCCAGGTAGGGTAGAGAAGGACCTGAGCTTGGGATGGAAAAACACCATGGCTAATGAGAGCATCACGGAATGGTTTGGGTTGGAAGGGACCTTTAAGATCATCTAGTTCCAACCCTGTTGCATGGGCAGGGACACCTCCCACTAGAGCAGGTTGCTCCAAGCCCCATTCAACCTGGCCTTGATCTTCAGCTACCTGGATCAGTGCATGATGGGAGTTCAGCAGCTCCCTGCACTGCCTTTGGGGCTGAGAATAACCAAACAGGTCTTTACTCATCACAACGTGGAGCTGTGTCCCCAAAGGAGGATGCCTTCTTCTCCATTCACATTTCCCAGCTCCAGCCAGATGGGCAGTGGTGGGGAGAGGTGAGTGGCAGCCTCTGTTGGTCCATCCCTGTGCCTTCAGCCCTGGTGTGACCCGCTCACACAGGAGGGTTTCTTCATCTGGGAAGCCCAGGTGACAGCCACCATGTGAACCTGACTGTCAATCTGCATCTGTCCCTGAAGCCTCCAGCTCCCTGCAGAAGAGATGCTTTCCAGGCAGGACTTTGAGGTCAGGCTCTCAAATAGTTCATAGGATCATAGGATGGTTACAGTTGGAAGAGACCTTAAAGATCATCTAGATCCACACCCCTTGCATGGGCAGGGACACCTCCTACTAGATCACTTTGCTCAGAGCCCCATCCAATCTGCCCTTGAACACTTCCAGGGATGGGGCAGCCACAGCTTCCCTGGGCAACCTGTGCAAGTGTCTCGCCCCACTTTTCTCCATGATGATATTTTCCAGCTCTAAGTGTCCTCCAAGGTAAATAACCCCACTCACCCAGATGGTCTCCTCTTGAGAGACTCGGCTTCCACCACCCTTCCTGTAGCAGTACTTTTAACCCACTGAAAAGTAAAGATAAAAGGAAAAGACATGTTGATTAATTGCTTTATTTTACTTTTCTAGTCACATCATATGTAATTTACTTTGTGAATGCAGTGGAATATATATATATATATATATTATTTCCTTAGGCAAAAACATGCATGTCAGTTTTTTACCCTCTCAGTATCTGATGTAAAACAGGGGCATTAAGGAGAAGGTGTCCTTGGGGACACAGGTGGCCTCGGGAGGCTGAAAAGAGTGTGTGGTAAACTGACATCTATTTCTCTGCCTGGAAATATAAAAAAATTCCCCACAAACTCATACTGAGAAGTGTTTGTGAATTGTCTCCCAATTTGCATTACCAAATGAAATGCAAATAACTAGTGCACTGTCTGTGTTACCTTTAGGATCTTAGGATCTGTTTTGGTTTGAAGCATTATTATTTATATAACTATCATAAAATAACACACACCCCAACCCCCAAAGCCCAACGGTTTTGGTTTTTTTCCAGTGAAATCTTCAGAGTTTCCTTTTTTGCTTGTCCTGATTACTCATTTTCTCTTTTGTTTCCTGTTTTGTTCTTTATTTTCCTTATCTACCTGCTGAATCACGCCATCCAATCAACATACAATGCGAAAACCATGTCTCCGTCTGTATGTTGTGCACCTGCTGCTCAAAACAAAAACCAATAATACTAAAACATTTGTCAATAATCTTGCAAATCCCCATCCATGAAAACATCACATATAGGACACGGTTGGTTTCATTGAATTTAAGCAATTCTTTAAACCCTCTGCTTTTTATTTTCTCTCGTCTTTCTTTGATTTAATTCGTTTTGATGAGATTTCCGAGTGCACTGGTGACAAAGCCTCAAAACTGGCTTCTGTTCTGCATCTTCTTCCCTTGGCTAATTGGTGACGTGAGGCCAATGCAGTTACCAATAGCCTCTTCTCTGCTGTCTGTTACACCTGCCAGTGGTAAAGGGGAGACTGACACTTGCTTTATTTTGGTGGAAAAATTCAATGAGAATAGGAGGGAAGGATGCTTCTGGAAGGCCTGGAGTGAAGAAGATTGGCTGGCTGGGAAACCCTTCCGTTTGTAAGTGGTGGTACAAAAGTCAGGCCTCAGAAGTGGGGTTTCTTTGCCTTTCTGATGAGGTGCATTGAGCTTTTTGCAAAGGGAAGCAGTACATTTAAGATGCCTTCCAGGTATTTTAAGCCTGCATTTTAAGTTTGCATTGTATTGTAAGGCAAAAAAATAAAAGATGGAGATAATTACAGACTGGCTTCCCTCCAATCAAAAGAGAAGTCATAAGAAAGAGTGATTTTTCATTCAACTTGAAAAATCCTTTGTGATACCAGCATATAGAAGCATTTTGCCACTGTAGAGGACACAGAGGCCCTGGATGCAAAAGGAAACATCTCAAGTAAAATTCATAAGCTGTGTTATGAACAGGGCTGAAAAGTGCAAGGAATCAGATCCCACTGGGAACCAGATGCTCCTGGGAATTCAGTGCCAGATTCCAAAGATGCCTTTGGAAATACTGGCCTTCATAATTGAAAATCATAAATTGAGCAAAAATGGATGAATGGAGAAACACACAATCAAGAAATATATATTTTTTCCTTTTCTTCATGATCTTGGCTATGGTTAATCACCCAAACAAGGCCACGAACTTGCCAAAAATACTTGCTTGGCCACCCGACAACAGCTCTTGGATCTGTGTTAACATCTGGGCTTTCTGTTGCACAGTTGCTGTTAAGAAACAAATCAGAGTGAATCTTCATGGCAGATCCTAAATAAGCTCCACGGGTGTTTCACAAGAGGGAATTTTCTGCTAGGAAGCTGCAGAGAAGAAAAGGACAATGTGTAAGCTACAAGTTTGCCTTGTGCAATGTGAGAAGGGAACGGTCTGAGTGTTCTGCACTGGCTGGAGCCATTCCAGTTGTGCAGGAGCTGTAGGATGTTTTTGGAGACTTCTCCTGCTGCATCCCTGGCCCAGGCAGCACAAAGAAGTGTTCTGGCATCAGCTGGGCATGTGAAAATACCCTGGAAAAAAAAATCACCTGGTCTCTGCTTGGCCAAATTTGGGCCCTGTTGCTGTCCATGTTGCAGGTTCAAGATTTAAACACTCCACCTGCAGTTTGGTTGGATTGCAGTCTCTGGTCATATGTGCAGGTCCAGGCTCCTTCTACCACTCGGCGTCCAAGTTAGATCTTTGGAGCGCTAAGTTGGACGCTGGAGCTGCCTTCTTCCTTCCACTGCTGCTGCTGGGAGCCTACAGTGACTACAGCAGAAGCACCAAAGTTGAAAGGTGGTAGGGAATGAGGAGAGATTTGGGATCACACACATAAAATTATTTTTCCAGTGTTCCTGGCTCAGTAGGAAAGGACATGACATGATACGCCCCAAACAGCAGAGTCGCCAAGACACAGACAATTGTAGCAGAAGTCTTCAGCCTCTTAAAATCAGCAAGGGTTTTCCCCAAGCTTCAGAGGAAGCCAAGAGTCTGTGCAAGATTCCGGAACTCTTCTCAGTCCTGGAAATGCTGTGGACATTTAAATGGGAACAGAACCATTTCCTCAACAGTAGTTCCTTAGCAGAACAGGTTAGTTCTCGTTGTTGCCAGATGAAGAGACCTGCCAAAGCTTCCTGAGTGATCCCGTTTTTGGCTTGGTTGGATTCCCCTTCCCACAGCTCTTTAAAACTTTGGGTGAGCCCTTCGTTTTGAGGACCAAAATCTGAAGTTTCAAGTCCAGGGGGTTGTTGGTGTTCTGCAGCAGGGAAGAAGCAGGGATGAGCAGCTCAGCTTCTGCCACGTGAATTGCCTTGTGGCAGCACGCCACCTCCTTCACTAAATCCTGCAGAGCACATCCAGCCACGACATAAAATCCTCATCTTCCCATTGCAGGTTTAAAAATCTGAAACAGGAAATCCACTGAGCTGGTTCTTTGCCACTGGTGCATCCCTGTGGACAGTGGGCACAGCTCCTGTGGTGGGGAGGAAACCACTCTGCTGCTGAAGGTGCTGGAGGTACAGATCCCAGCAATGGCTGTGTGCCCTGTTCTTCATGGCTTTGCAACTTTCTAGGATGGAAAACACCCTGAGAAAGGGTAAAAAGAGCAGGATGCTCATGGTGGGGCAGCTGGGTCAAGGCCAGATCTTTATCTGGGATGTCTGTTCTCCCTGTTTCCCTCCTGCTTGGCAGCTTGCTCCAGGGACACATCACTCTCCTGAGCTTTGATTCTGCTCCTGTCATAGAAAGTGGTGGCCATGCCCAGACCCCGGGGCTGGGTGGGTGCCTTCAGTACCAGAGCTTGCTCTGTTAGGAGAATAGTGACAGGCAACGTTTTGTCAACCATCATTTGCTAGTCCCCAGGTAGATAAAAAAAAAAATCATAAATCTATGGTGCCTCCTGTGATCACCTGTCAGCCTTTAGCATCTGTGCAACAGAAAAGCCACCTAAAACCTGGAAAGAAAGACCTTGATAACCCAGAAGATGCTCATATGTGCGTGTCCTGTTAGAAAGGTGGCTAAGAGGGAAGAGAATTGATGCAAAACACTTGTTATACACAAGAAATAATGCAATGTGGAGTTTCCCCTTTACCTGCATGCAATTCTGATACCTGCCTGGCCAGCTGTGGTGTTGAAGGACGGGTTCTCTACGCAGTGTGCTGAGGGTTCCACACGTGGAGCCCTTCCCTCCAGCACCAGCGTGTGGGATTTTGCCTCCCTCGGAGCAGCGCAGAGAACGGTCCTTCGAAGGGTCTGCGAGTGTTGGTGCCAGGGGATTTTCCTGGGTTGTGGGGGATTTTCCTGGGTTGTGGGGGATTTCCCGTGGAGCTGAGGCTTTTCCTTTAGGCAATGGCAGTGCAGGAGCCAGGCAGGGAGAGCTTGGGGAAAAAAAAAATGGAAAAGGTCATGGACTCTTTGTCCCTCCAAATCCTGGGGATTGGTGGGACTTTTATAGATTTATAGACACAACTGCACAGTTCTGAGCCCCCTGTTTTGTATTGCCCATACACAGACTGTCCTAGAGTCACAGAATGGTTTGGGTTGGAGGGACCTTAAAGGTCATCTAGTATCAACCCTCTGCATGGGCAGGGACACCTCCCAGTAGACCAGGTTGCTCCAAGCCCCAAATATACATATATATATACACACACACACTGTCCTGTGTAAAGGGATTGCTTCTGCTAAGTGTGACCTTGCAGCCAGCCTAGACCAAGGCCAATGTTGAGCATCATGTCAGATGTGATAATGAGATTATAGCAAAGTCTGAGCAAAAAAAAATGTTCTTGCTGTTAAGCTACAGTAACATGGGAGAAAGAAGGTAAGGCCGGTTCCTCCACAGAGTGATGGATCCTGTAGACCTGGGCATGTGCTCCTTGGAGGAATCATAGAATCATGGAATTTTGGGGGCTGGAAGGGATTTATAGATCATCTAGATCCAACTCCTTGCCATGGGCAGTTAGGCTTGGTCTGGCTTAGACATTGCTCGGAAGGTCATCATTTGTCAGACACGCAGGCCTGATGCCCAGAAGCCATGAACGTTACACATAAGGTCTGATCCAGTTCTGGCTGGTGGGGTGATTTCTTTGTGGTGAACCTGGGCTCTGGATTGACCCTCTGCCCTTCCTGTGTCAGCCCCTGGTGATCAGCACAGGGGAACAGGTCACCAAGGAGCAGGTTAGGGACTATGGCAGCCCATTATCCAGCCACCACCCAGCTCTGCCCTGTGGGTCTTATATGGCCCTTACCTGCTCAGGTGAGTTCAGCAGGATTTTGTGAAGGGAATATAAGTGATGTGGAAAATCCTCCAGAAGCCCATGCCAAGAGACAAGCACTGAATTTTTAGTGCCTGTTTTCCTGACCTTGAACAACCCAGGGGAATCCTTGCTTGTGTTTTGCCTGCCAGAGCTGATTTCTGTTGCTGACTGGAATGAGCTCAGTATTGTCTGCTCTTTCATTGAACACACCTTGTGCTTTTCTCTTTTCTCTTTATTTGAGGATTGAGTCTGATATTTGGTCTGTGCCTAACTGAGCTGCTTGCCTTTTTAACCTCAGAGAAACCGAGTGCATGCCTGAGACTGATTTCTTGAACTCTTTGATGGGACTGGTGGAATGCGATGCTAATGGCCCCAAAACTGGGCTGGCACTTAAAAAAATTAGTAGATCCAACAAGCCCCCCAAATTCAGCATGAGCTCTGAAGCCAAATGAGCAAGAAACATGGGTCAGTTCAACATGACTGTGTGTCTTCTGGTAAAATAATACAAGGGAAAGATTGTTTTTGCTCATCTTTACCAACAAGAGCTCCTTATGATTATATTTTTTACTCTGCTGCTTGATAGTTTGAAGTGGGATGCTTTTTCTCTTTAGCAAACTCAGTCAAATAAGTGGCTGTGAACTGAGATTCACAAATACATGAATTGGAATCAGTACAGAAAGGGGGGATATTTTTCCTCTCCTTAAAATAGGAGGGCAAGAGGGATCTGGCTTTTGCATGTTTTGTTTTGGAAAGAACCCTCTCTAGATTAGCTCATTGGGGCAAGAAGCTCTTTTCCCTGAAAGAAAGAAAGAAAAAAAATGGGCTGGGGGGTGAGGAGAATCAGGCAAAACAAATGGAAATCAGAACCTGTCTCCAGTAGTTCTTTGATCCACCTGCAAAGGCACATTTAATACTCATTTAAAAACTCAGCAGGTTCCTAAGGCTCCTCCTGCTGTTCAACACTGAACCTCCCCAATTGGTTTGCTGCCTTCAATCCATCTTCCAAACAGTCTTGCTGGTGCCATTTCTCCTTGACGAGCTTGTCCAGTCACGTATTGTAAGAACATTTAAACCCTCCAGGTTAGAAAACATCCTCAATCTTTCGAGGATGTTTTACTCTTCACTGGACAAAGCCTTTCTTTGTTATGGTACAGGTTTTATACACCATCCTTTGCAACTTGTCTTGGCTTAAGTTCAATTCATTGTCAAAAGTAGCTGACCAAGACTTCAAAACAACCTCACTCTTTACCAAATGATGATATGGCACCATTACTTCTCCCTGAGTTCTTCTGGGGAGATCATCTGCCTTACTCAAAGAAAACCAGACCTCCATGGACAGTGTGAAAGGGCCTTTTCCTTTTCTGTCATTGACCCAGTAGCAGAGGGGAGGGCTCTTGTGGAGAGGGATTTTCTCATACTTGCTGCATGTGGAGTGATCTGCACTGACGAATGTTTCTTTTGGAAGGTTTTCTGGTGGCCGATTTGCTGCTTAGATCGTGAAGCTGGTAATTTTAATTTCTTTTTTGCGGGCTGTGGTTTCTAATCGCGTTAATTTCTGAAGGACACACAACCTTTACTTTCCACAGGACAACTTCATCAACCTCAGCTTCCTGCGGCTCTTCAGGGCAGCAAGACTTATCAAGCTCCTTCGCCAGGGTTACACTATCCGCATCTTGCTCTGGACATTTGTGCAGTCTTTTAAGGTGAGTTTTGAGCAGGGAAGAGAGGTGGAGAGGTGGTAATGGTGGGCATGGGAGTAGCATCCTCCATTGTGTATCAAGGAGCTTCCCCTTGCTGAGGGGACGGCCTCTCTGCACCTGGACAAGGTGATTACAGCAGTGTTAATTCTGCAGCAAAGTTCACTGACCTGCACTGAACATCCCCTGCACACTGCAGGTGCTGAGCACTTTGGAATTATAGAATCATAGAATGGTAGGGGTTGAAGGGACCTCTGGAGATCATCGAGTCCAACCCCCCTGCCAGAGCGGGACCACCTTGGGCAGATCACACAGAAATGCATCCAGACAGATCTTGAAAGTCTCCAGAGAAGGAGACTCCACAACCTCTCTGGGCAGCCTGTCCCAGTGCTCTATAACCCTCACAGTAAAGAAGTTCTTCCTCATGTTGAGGTGGAACTTCCTGTGTTCCAGTTTGCATCCATTGCCCCTTGTCCTACCACAGGGCATGACTGAAAAGAGATTGGCCCCTTCTTCTTGACACCCACCCTTCAGATATTTGTATACATTCATAAGATCCCCTCTCAGTCTTCTCTTCTCTAAACAGCCCTAGGTCTCTCAGCCTTTCCTCATCGACAGATGTTCCAGTCCCTTAATCATCCCTGTACCCCTCTGTTGGACTCTCCCCAGTATACCCCTGTCCCTCTTGAGCTGGGGAGCCCAGAACTGGACACAATACTTCTGATGTTTTCTCACTAGGGCAGAGCAGAGGGGGAGGAGACCCTCCCTCAACCAGCTGGACACACTCTTCTTAATGCACCCCAGGATGGCATTGCTGAACTCTAATGTGCTGGTTTGTACAGCAGGGTGCAGCCCTCCAGTCCCATCACACGTGGACCCTCTCCTGGAAAGCACTTGACCTCTCTGGCTCCAGGCATCTTGGAGGACTTTCAGGGAAATATAAGTAGAGCTGATGTGGGAAAGCAAAACACAAGGAGGTCAGGGAGTCAGGTCACAGCCAGCAAACTCCATCTCCCTCTGGCTGGTGGGGTGTCACACTCCTGAGTGCTGCCTATGTGGGTGGCTGGGCGAGCCTGGCACCATTCTTCTGCCTTTGTACAGGGTCTCACCTGCTCCTGGGCTGAGCTCTGGGGTTTGTGGTGATGGCTGATGTCCCAGGTACTGTGCCAAGCTCGGGGAAGTTAGAACAATGGAGAGAGGTGATTTCAGGTGATAAAACTCTGGGGAGCAGTGTGCGCTCTCCAGAAATGGAGGAGACTTTTTTAAGAGGAGAAAGGTGTTTCTCTTGAGCAGCTGGAGAGAGATGCCAGGGGGCTCTGGACATGCCAGGCTGGGAGTGCTAGACCCTGGCACCAGCTCTGTGCTGGCTGTGAGAGAACCAGGATGGAGAACTGGAACATAACTATGGCTCTGCACTGGAGCTGGTCAAGAGAGAGGTTTCTATTAGACCTTTTAGACCATAGAGGCAAAAGTTTTTGAAGGGTGAAGATGGGAACATAGTGATTGCTTCTTTCTACAAGCAACCTGGAGAAGAACTGCAAGTGTCCATGCTGTTATCCCATGGCTGGGGATGAGCATTGTATCACGTGGCATGTCCCTTTGGGAGACACCAGACAGGCTGCTGGTGCTCTCTCTGTGTTACACTTCCACCCAACCACCCAGCAGCTCATGGAAAGAGACTGGGATTGGGGGGCTGCAGGGCCTTAGGGTTGTTAGATCGTGTTTTCCCTGAGCATGGATGGAGGTGATGTTGCTGCTGCTTTCACCTTGTACCTCATAAGGAACCTTGTAGCCAGGAGAGCCTCTACCCAAGTAGTAGACATGGAGTCTGCAGATACGAGATGTTCCCACTCAGGAGAGTGTCTCTAGACTGTGCAGACTTGGCTGGACCTTGGGAGGTCAGCCCAGCCAGGGCACTTTTCAGCATAATCCCAACCCTTCCCAAAGTCTGTGTCCCTGCAGCAGAGCTGGGACAGTTCCTTGGACTCATGGAGAGCTGCTTGTTTGCCTTTCCCCAGCACTGAGCTCTCGGTCCTTGTCCCCAGGTGTCCAGCAGAAACCACCTCAGCCCTTTGCCCCAGGTTTCCTGCTGGACTCCCTGTGGCTGCATAACCCCTCTCTGGCTTCGAGCATCACACAGTCTAGCCCTAGGCCAAGACTTCTCATTTTTTCAGCTGTTATTAATTAAGAAGCATTAATTACCCATTTATTTAGCCTGAGTGGAAAGCAGCTATTACTCTCAGCTTGGGTGACATAATTACATTGTAGCCTTCACTGATTTCTTGTTAAAACTCGGAGTCTTTTTGTCCTCCTGGGATTGCAATCCATGCCTGTTTCAGAGCAGGAACTTGTTTCTTGGATGTATATTATTTTTCTCAAACTAAATTTACAGCAAGCTCATTAAAAATTAATGTTCTTACAATTATGCATAAAAAGTGCCAGTGCCTGCCAGTAGCTCCAGTGCTCACTGCTGAGCTTCTGATTGTGTTTTCCCTGCTTACTGCAAGGGTGGAGAGAGGGCCCTTGGAAAGCCTAGATGGGTGATCGATGAATACCTGACTCCAGGGGTTTGTCTTCTGAAGGCTGCCAGAAATGTTCATACTCTCCTCCCAGTTCCTTCAGCTGAAGGACAAATGCCACAAAACACGAAGCTGCCCAGGAATTAAACGCTACCAGCTGACACATACATTTACTGTAATTAATACCACCTTCTCCTTTTCCACAGGCCTTGCCTTATGTGTGTCTCCTCATTGCAATGCTCTTCTTCATCTATGCCATTATTGGCATGCAGGTAAAAATTTTAGCTTCACTACTGGCAGTCAGTAGCCTGGTTTTGTCCCTCAGGTTCAGGGTGTAAATGAGTTATTGCCTCCGCAGCAGGATTAACAACTGACTGGAGGAGAAGGACTCTTCTTGTCCAGCGTCAGGTAAATTAGAAGTGGGAAAAGGGCCACTTTTTCTGTGCTTGTTGCCAAGTCTGGTGTTGAACACGACCCTGGTTGGACCAAGGCAGAGAGCGGGCAGGCAAAGCAGCTGCAAGTGCTGAGCTGGCATCTCTGGAGGTGGTGGTGGGCAGCTGGGTCTCTGTTCCTGCCTCTGGGGACAGCACATCAAGAAGCTGCCTGCCAGGAGCAGCTCAGGCTGCACTGGTCTGAAAAGAAGTGAGAAGTTTTCTCAGCCTGGGATGGAGCTGAACCCCGTGGGGTTGGGAAGGATCTGTGTGAAGGTGAAGCACGTTAACCTTGTTTTTTTCCAATTTGATCTCCACAAGAGGTTTTTCTCACAGAATCTCAGAATCCTAGGGGTTGGAAGAGATCTCAAAAGATCACCTAGTCCAACCCCCCTGCTAGGCAGGGTCACCTAGAGCACATCACACAGGAACTTGTCCAGGCGGGTTTTGAATGTCTCCAGTGAAGGAGACTCCACAGCCTCTCTGGGCAGCCTGTCCCAGTGCTCTGTCACTCTCACAGTACAGAAGGTTTTTCTGATATTTACCTGGAACCTCCTCTGTTCCAGTTTGCACCCATTGCCCCTTGTCCTATCACTGGACATCACTGAAAAAAGCCTGGCTCCATCATCCTGACACTCCCCCTTAACATATTTGTAAACTTTGATGAGGTTGCCCCTCAGTCTCCTCTTCTCCAAGCTAAAGAGACCCAGCTCCCTCAGCCTTTCCTCGTAAGGGAGATGTTCCACTCCCTTCATCATCTTGGTGGCTCTTTTATCTCCCTCTTCAGCACAGAAATTATTCTAGATTTGACATCCCTTAAACCATAACAAATTATTTTCCTGCCTTCTATTCCACCTCCACTTGAACCACCTTGATTGACAATGTCCATGTGAGGATGTGTTTGACCTGAATCACTTCTGGTTTTTGTGGCAGGTATTTGGAAACATTGCTCTGGATGATGAAACCTCCATTAACCGGCACAACAACTTCCGCACCTTCCTCCAAGCCCTGATGCTTCTCTTCAGGTAAGTGGAGTATAAAATAAGATACAGGTTGTGTGGGAACAATAAATAAGCCTTGGGTTTTGCATATGCTAATGGAGCTGCTGAGATTTAGGCTTCCCCTGAGGAAGGTGTTTGGAGTAAAGCATCTGTTCCTGCTCCCTCCTCCTCAGCACTCGGGTTGGCCTGGCACATCTCCGAGTGTGACAGATCTGATTCAGAGAATCCCAGAGTGGTTTTGTTGGAGGGACCTTAAAGATCATCTAGATCCAACCCCCCTGCATGGGCAGGGACACCTCCTGCTAGACCAGGTTGCTACAAGCCCCATCCAAGCTGCCCTTGAACACTTCCAGGGATGGGGCAGCCACAGCTTCTCTGGGCAACCTGGGCCAGTGTCTCACCAGCCTCACAGTGAAGAATCACCTCCTAATGTCTAATCTAAATCTCTCCACCAAGTGAGCCCCAGCACTGTGACACCCTGCGTCAGCTCAGGCAGAAGCTTTATATAAGACAGAAACCCCCTGGTTTAATTGGTTGGTGTGCTTCCTGTCATTAAACTTTTTTTTTAAAGTGAGAATTCCTTTAACTGACCATTTTTGCATTACCATCAAGTTAACACTTCACATGTCAACACCACCTCTGCTTCAGAGGGAAAGCATTTCCATCTGGGCTCCTTCTGCCTGGAAACAAGGCATTTTCACATAGGAAAAAACCCCCAAAACAAACAACAAATCAATGAAATGACAGATTTTCATTTTCAAACCTGGCCAAAATGAAGTGCAGGCCCTGCCTGCAACTGGAGCAGCTTGGGGAAGATTTCCCTTCTCCAGATGTGTGCTGTGAGGTGTGGAGACCCAGTGGTTCATAACTGCTCTGGCCCCACAACCCGCTCTGATGATTGCAGCAAGATGCCTCAGCTGGGATTGAGTTTGCACAGGCTCTCTGAAGCCAGATGGAAATGAAGTTAGCCCTCCCTAGTTCAGATAATCACTCAACTCAAAACTCTGATTTTTAATATAACTGGATAATATTCAGTCTTATGTCCAGACCTCTTGGTCCCTTTCCGGACCCACCTGGGATGGAGGGAATAGAGGCAACAGGACCACAATGGGGAAAGCAGGTTCTGCACGAGAGAGAGGGGCTCTGGGACTCAATGCCACCAGAGGGGAACTTGCTGGATAATTCAGAGTGGCCTGGAAGCTACTTTAGTTTGCATTGAGCACCAAGTTTTCTCCAAGAGAAGGAGGAAGACTTGTGAGCTGGCTGTGTGTGCAAATTAACATGGCTGGGAACAACACTGGCCCTGGCACTGGGAATGGACACTCCTAAAGGCACCTCTGAGCCTGGGGCAGAAATTAAAGGGAAAACCTGAAGTTATGTAGAAGGTCAGAGTAAGAAAACATGGGGATCCTTTGGTCTACACACTGTAGGAGGTGATTTATTTTGAGGACAGACACAGAATATTTTCTTATGGCTATTTTTCTCCCTATAGTAGAAGTAGTAATTAGAGGAGAAGGAGGGAAATGGTGAAGGAAACCCAGAAGACTCCTGAAAAAGGGACCTGAGTCACTATGACAAACCAGACCCTGCTGGTATTTCCCTATCTGCCTGATAAAGGAAATCCAAAGATTCAGTTGGAGAAACCTGGTTTCATTTCCCATTGTCTCCATTGGGTTTGCAGCCAGCACTAGGACAGAAGTGTTAGCTGCTTCAAAAGGGAACAGTCTCAACTCTGTTTACTTATATTTGCACTTTGCACTGGGCATGTTTAAATTAATTTGGTTTTATTCTCCATAAAATCAGTACAGTTTAGCCTACCTGAGCCTGTTTGGTTGCTTAATAGAAGTCATGTCTTGCTGCACTAGAAGGAAATGCTCTTTCTCCTTTCTGTTTCATGTTAGCAGGCTGGGAGTTCCAATTGCTAATGTAAATCTAGTATCCCCACCTGGACACAACCTTCCACCTAATTAATTCAGTTAATTGGGTAATGCAATGAGGTGGGGAGGGGGTTGGATGAGCTCAGCCTCTGCCCTCCCTGTCCACAGGAGTGCCACGGGGGAAGCCTGGCACGAGATCATGCTGTCCTGCCTCAGCAACAGAGCCTGTGACCCACTCTCTGGCCTCACCAAAAAAGAATGTGGCAGCGATTTTGCCTATTTCTACTTTGTGTCCTTCATCTTCTTGTGCTCCTTCCTGGTAAGTCGGTCCTGATCTCTCCCCAAGTGGAGGTGCTGGCATGGGTCCCCCTCAGCCCTTCCTTCCCCACCCCTGTGCTTCCTCCTTCTCCCTAATCATGATTTATACAATATTACAAGAGAGCTTTGCTGAAAGCCATGTGTGATCCTGCTGATAAAATCCCTTCAATCCCCACAGAGGTCATTTAATCAATAGTTTAAAGGGAAGGGGTTTATCTTTCTTCTCACGGGGGTGTGTGTGTGTGTGTCTAATATTGGGAATTAAACATTAATCTCTTTTGTCTTGATTTGTAACACAGTCCTTTGAAGAAGGAGACTGGGGGAAGGCAGGGTGAGAATGGCCAAGACACCATTGGTTCAGAAGCCCTTGCAGCAGGCAGCTGAGAGCACCACACTTATTTGATGCCTTGTGCTCTGTTTTAATTGTCAAATAAACACAATTAACATTGTCTTCTGCAGTGGTGCCAGGAAAGCTTTAGCCATGAAAGTACCCAGAGGTGTTGTACTTGATTCATGCCTGTGGGCATCATATGGGGCTGGGCCTGAGCTTTTATAGGTGCCAGTGTCTTTCTGATGGCTCATGTGTGGAAAAAGCTCTCTGCTCTCAGAGCTTGGGTCACTCTCCTGCTCCACAGGGAGAGAGGAATGGAAAACCAGGGGTAGGGACCCAATTAAACTACAAGCAGGAGGAGATTAAAGTCCCAGCTCTGAAATGTGCCAAAAAAGAATGCATTGAGCCTACATTCAGTTCCATGGGTTTGCTTTAAAATGCAAGGTTCGATGCTTTGTGCAGCTAACCCCTGCTATCATCAAAAACCTTTAACCAGGAAAAAGAGGTAGATGTGGCAGTTTGATGCTGGGTATAGACAGACCAACTTCAGTGGCCCCTGCTGAGATCATTTGTCCAACTGCTGTTACCCCTGTGACATCCCATGGTTTCATTCTTCTGCATATGTTAAAAAACATGGAGCCCTGAAAGCTTCCACAAACTTAATGTTCCATTAACTGATTCCTTCAGCACTCTGTGTTTTAGCTGGATAAAATATGTTGTTTTTAAATGTTGTTTCTGGCTCTTTTGTGGATGTCTGGCCTGCTATAATATTCCTTCTGTAATTTGCACTGTTGAAAAATGTAAGTTGAAATTTAAAAGCTTACAGGGACATTCTAAACAGCTGTATGGAGACAAAGGAAAGTCATACTGATCCGTCATGGCTGGAGCTGGGAGCAATGGGAAGGGGCTCTGGACCAGGGGGCAAACTCTCAAAAGTTTTGTTGTCTCTTGAAGCTTGGGGGTACTATGTTACATGTGGGGAACCTGCACCCTGTAAGAGAGCCCTGCTGAGGTGGTTACAGCACTTCCAGCTTTGGAGTAGCTTATTGAGAGCTGGACTGGACATCCAACTGGCTTGTATCAGCAGTGGTGTGGCTGGCAGGACCAGGGGATCATCCCCCTCTGCTCAGCACTGGTGAGGCTGCACCTCAAATCCTGGTGTCAGGATATTGAGGGGCTGAAGTGTGTCCAGAGAAGGGCAACAGAGCTGAGGAAGGGTCTGGAGCTCAAGTCTGCTGAGGAGCAGCTGAGGGAACTGGGGGTGTTCAGCCTGGAGACAAGGAGACTGAGGGGAGAACTTCTCACTCTCTGCAACTGCCTGAGAGGAGGCTGGAGTGAGGGGTGTAGTCTCTTCTCCCAAGGAACAAGTGATAGGACAAAAGGGAAATGGCTTCAGGTTGTGCCAGGGAAGGTTTAGATTGGATATCAGGAATAATTTCTTCATGGAAAGGGTTGTCAAGCCCTGGCCCAGGCCGCCCAGGACAGTGGTGGAGTCCCCAGCCCTGGAGCAATTTCAAAGCTGTGTAGATGTGGTGCTGAGGGACATGGGTTAGTGGTGGCCTTAGCAGTGCTGGGTGAACAGTTGGACTTGATGATCTTAAAGGTCTTTTCCAACCAAAATTATTTGATTATTCTATTCTATGGCTTCTATCTGCCCTCCTGCTCTTCTGTGCTGCTGGCTGCAGCTCCATCTGTTCCCACTGAAATCCTTGTGCCTCTCCTGTTGGATTTAATAAGAGGAGAATTTTTTATATGCCAGAAGCGTTTGCCAGGCTCTGTGTTAAACAGCAGCCATTAGGCACAGGATCCTTTTGTGTGTCCTGCTCAGCATCATCCTGGACTTCTTTGAAGGTTTGAATTGGTGAATCTGAGATAGAACATTCAGGCTGAAGAACGTTTTTTCTTCTAGCTCTCCTTGTCTTGATGTGCCTGGATACAGAAACGCTGGATGAGTTCCCATTCCCGGGTGGTAGAGCAGGGCTGGGATGGCACAGTGTGAAGAAGGGGCAGGGATGGGTGCTAAGCCAGCAGGCTCTGGGGCAATGGGTGCTGAGCCAGTGGGCACTGGGGTGGTCGGTGCTGTGGGGCATCACCAGAGGGTCAAACAACCCTCTCTCAAAAGCTGGGGCAATCCTGCCGTGTGCTGCTGAGCTGGAAGTGGCTTGTGGTGTGCAGGGAAGGAGGAGGTGACAGCAGTGTGCCTAGGGACCCAGGGCTCAGCTTGTAGAGTTTTTCTCCAGGGTACAGCTGCTTCTTGTAGAAACCACACACCCGGCTAAAGGGGTGTTACCCTCTCCCCGCTTCCCTCCCCCCTTTCTCCCAGCTTCCCTCCCCCCTTTCTCCCAGCTTCCCTCCCCCCTTTCTCCCAGCTTCCCTCCCCCCTTTCTCCCAGCTTCCCTCCCCCCTTTCTCCCAGCTTCCCTCCCCCCTTTCTCCCAGCTTCCCTCCCCCCTTTCTCCCCGCTTCCCTCCCCCCTTTCTCCCAGCTTCCCTCCCCCCTTCCTCCCAGCTTCCCGCCCCCCTTTCTCCCCGCTTCCCTCCCCCCTTTCTCCCCTAACTACATTATCACTTCCCTCTGCAGATGTTAAACCTGTTTGTGGCAGTGATTATGGACAACTTCGAATACCTGACAAGAGATTCCTCCATCCTTGGCCCCCACCATTTGGACGAGTTTGTTCGTGTCTGGGCTGAATATGACCCAGCTGCCTGGTACGTACACTGTTGTATGTGATGAAAAGGATATATGTGTATAAATACCAAACCTACACACACAAACAGCCTGTTCTTGGTGTGAGTACAGCTCCAGATAGAGAACGACTCCGAAACTTGAGGTAATGTTGGAGGTAAATGCTCCAAGTTCAATTCTTTGTGCACTGAATAAACCTGATGTCATTATAAGGGCATTTCCTTCAAATAGACACAAGACTTAAACCAACAAATCAAGAAAGCAAACGCACCCTCCTCCCCACACAGCCAAAATTAATAGGGTAAATTCCAATGATCTTGGCTAAACGGCCAAGTAGAAATGATGTTTGGCATTTCCAAAAGCAGCTTTGATTGCCTTTGCTTTCTGCATCACAGTTTGGAGATAAAAAGATGCTGAATCTCTTGCCATGGGCAGCACTCAGGGGGAGCCTCACGACACCCACTCAGGCAGCATTTCTCTTCTCATTGAGAGCTGTCTTAATGGTTCCAAAATCCTGTGCAAAGACCTGGGGCCACACACATAAAAATTCACATTTTCAAGGTGCTGCCTCTCTCCCAAAAGATGATCTACCCCACTGCCTCGCTCCTGAGTCAAGTGCTACAGACCCAAACTTCATGGTTGGCTTCCAGCCACCTCCAAGGCAGCAGGGAGTGTGACATGGTGGCCCTCAGCACAAGGGGGGTTTGCTGAAAATATCTCATTTTTAAACCGACATTTCTCATCCAACCCAAAATTTTGAACTTGGAGGCCTCCTTTTAATGACATCACGTTGTAGAAGGGGATTTTGTGCTTCAAGAGAATATTTCAGCTTTTGGACTTGCAGTTGAAACATAAGACGTGAAATAATGAGAAGAAACTGCAATAAGCCAAACTTTGGAAGCATTTCAGTTCTCAGGCTGCCTCTGATGAAATATTCCTGATACATGAGTGTGCTAAAGAAGGAAATGGTTTTCTCACAGCCAGACTGTGAGGTGTTCTGTTTGATGGTTTTGTCTTTGTTTGTCTTGTTCAAAGACAGTGGCAGGGAGAGCTGCACACCTGGGCAGCAGGGGGTAGGCTGTGCTGCCCCACACCCAGGAGCCCTCAGTGAAGCATTTTAAGGAATTTTTAAAAAGCTAAGGACATGGCTCTGAGCAGTGGTCACTTCCAGAGCAAGAATGACTTAACAAATTGCTTTTCTCCACTGCCCAAATGAAGCTACTTCAGTCCTGGTGATGATATTTTCCTTTCTGGATGCTCTGAGGTACAGGTCACAACAATTCCCTTAATATTCTGCAGCTTGGGAATTCACCCACTGGGAGACATTTCTCATTACAAATTTAGTATCCCTCTTCCTCCCCACTCTGCAATGAATCTCCTCTACATTTGTAACAAAACTGCCTCCAGCCCCTCCAATCTTTCCACTTTTTTTTTTTTTATTTCCCTTCAGTAGAGGCAGATGCAGAAAGTGTTTGTATAATCAGCATCTCAAACTCCCTGCTAGGATGCAATTAGACTGCTTTAAAATCTCACTTAAATTGATACAGGCTAACTTGAAATGTAAACCTATTCCAAAACAATTTCTCTGAACTGTGTGGGATTTTAACTAGCTCAAAGCTATCCATACTACAACCCTGCAGATATACTCCACACATACTAGCAGCTTGTAACCTCCAAGCAGATTTTCATTACCACATGCTCTGTAACACAGACAAGTCTGTGGGTATTTGGCAGGTAATGAATAGCATTTTTTAAATTATTGTTTTATTTTTTTCCTTTTTCCAATTCAGTCCTATCTCTTTCCATGAGAAAATCTCAATGAGACTGGAAACTTGGGAGTGCCCATCCTCTCCTTAAAAATGAGTCTTGGCTCTGAGTGGCATCCATGGGAGGAGTAACACACCTGCAAGGGAGAAATGAGTGTTAATGTGCTTTTTTAATGTTTATGTGTTCAGGAACTTTCCACCCATGAGAGAGACAAGCCCCAAGTTTACAGAAAGATTTGTGTGCTCTAGTAACTCTGAGCACAGAGGTTACGTTTTGTGAGTCACTCAGGGGCCAAACCTTTTCACTTTTAGAGCTGTTAATAGAAAATATGTCATATATTAAGATCCTAATTCTGTGTTGCTCTAACCTTGGCCCCGTTTTGCTCTGGTGTGAAGCTGCTGACGTTGGCAGAGGGCCCGGGGGAAAAAGTGCAAACCAAAGGATGGCCAAGACATGATGATGCTCGAGGCTTGATCCTCCTGCATGGTCTGGATTTTCCGTGTGTGAACAGTTCCACTGAAATCACTCAGGTTTTCATAAATGGGACTAACATTTCCTCAATTTAAAAGCAATCTGAAATCTATTCATGATTTAAGGCCAGAACATGATCTTTTGATCCTTTGGGCTGAAATCCCATGAAGTTCTGGACATGGGAGTTGACAGCAGCTACCCACAGACTGAGCTGAATACCTTGTTTTTTTAAGGCATGGTTCCCAGCAGTACACCCCGTTTGGTCTGAGGACACTTTAGAGGATCCAGTTTTCATTCAGCTCTTTGTTCCAAAGTCACTTAAAGAAAATGTCAGTCTAATTTTTGTTTTCCATGTCAGCCAAGTCCTTTTAACACCTCAGCTCCCAGCATATACATGTGTAGGGGAATGAGAAATAACCACCATAGCCTGATTTGCAAGAAAGAAGACTCCCAGGCAGTGGTATCTTATGTTTAGATGCAGGTGAGCTGGTTCCTGCTTCCATATTTCACTAACTGATGGCCTCTCCCAAGGTCTCCACTTTGATTATCCCAAGGAAAAGGGAATGGCAGTGGTTGTCCACTTGCCACAGGTCCAGACCCTCCGTGCCGTGTGGGTAAAAAGTACAAATGTTGCTATGCTTTTGTTATATAGATACTATTTTAAACATAGGCTTAATGTGTGTGTATTTACATACCTATTTCCAATGTCACCTGTGGTATTTTTACAAAATCCAACTTTCTGTACACCTTTCTTGGGAAAAAAAACATTCAAAAGGAAGTATAAAAGCAGCTGGGAGCTGTGGTTCTAGATGTGGGTCCCCCTCAGCAGGGGTAAGTATGGGAAATTGCTGGATTTTGGGGTGGCAGAAGCCTTGGGCTCCTGGAAAAAGAGAGAGGGAGAGAACTGGGAAGCACAGAGGGGCTTGGTCTGGGGCTGTGGTTTTACTGGGAAAGAAGTGAAAACACTGAATTGAAGGATGAGCTGGAAAAGAAAATTGCATTTCCATGAGCTTTTATTTGTTCAAGATATATGAAGTGGGAGCTTTATGTCTCTTATCCCCTCCTTCTCAGAGCATACCCTTGGAGATACTGGAAATGCTGGTCTTGCCATCCTATTCCTATGGGTTGCTCCCAAGAACCAAGGGAGATGCTTCCAGCAGGAGCTTCAGTGGTTGGGAGGAGATAAAGAAGCTCCCAAAGGAGAGCTTTTTCCAGACTATCTGAGATAAAGAGATGCCGATGAAAATAAACAAAACTCAAACAGATTTAAACAACCCAGGAAAGAATTGCTCTTTGTCCTAATTTGTTATAATCTGCTGCTGTGACCTTCCAATGCAACAGCTTCCAACAGCTGCTGGTTTTCCAGCCTTCCACAGACTCTTAGAGAGCTCAGGGAACTGCTCATGTGTGTTTTCTACAGGCTGATTTTACAAAACCCTTCTAAAATTTCAGTAAACTTCTTGCCTCACTTAAACCAATCTACTTTTTATAACCACGTTTAGGCCTGCAGCCAAGACTTGCACAGTTCCATTTGATCTGCTTCTGAATTAATAGTTCTGAGTTGATTGGGAAGGTTTTGAACAGACCTTAATTTTTCACAGCCAAAAAAGCAGTAATATTGAAGGAGATATTCCCAAATATTTCAGCCTTCTTTATATAACGTACCAAAATAAACATAGTGAAGCCAAATCATCTTGGTGGGGTTTTTTTTTAGAGGGCACTTTGAAATTCAGTACAGCTGCTTTTGTACATGATTTGGTTACTTACAAGAGATTAAGAAATCTGATCCTGCTGTTAAATTAGATGAAAATATTGTTGGAAGTTAATGAGACTGACCATAAAGTTACCTTGAGGTGTCTGATTTCCCCTACTGGTCACAAAGGCCTGATGGCCAAGACAGGTCTCAAGGGGGCAGCTTCTGAACTTCCAGCAAATTGCTTCTTGCCCATGCAGCAGAGCACAACCCTGCTGGGGTGAGGTAGGTGATAACACTGGAAGGTGAAGAATCCTGTGCTCTTTTGAACCAGCTAATTGGAATCCCAGTAAAAATCCATTAAATAGGATGTTTGTGTGCTGCAGGCTCTGGTTTTGTTGGGCGGCTGCAGCACTTGGGTGGTGAGTAGGGGCAGATGTGGGCAGATGCTCAGACACAGGGAAGTAAAAAAATCAGAGACAGAGAGAACCAGATGTGGTGGTTGGGAAGCCTTGCACATGGCACTGAAGGTTTCACAGCAGAAAATCCAAGGGTACAGGTTTTGTTGAGCAGTTAGAAGTTCTCTCTCTCTCTCTGCGTTGTGGTTGCTGTCAGACTAACTTTGCTTTTCAGTGTGTTTTGCCCTTCCAACTTCTCCTGGGGAAAAAACGGATTCCTTTCAGTTTTTGCTGTCATAATTTCTGATGTTTTCTTTCCAGTTGCCGGATTCATTATAAGGATATGTACAATTTGTTACGTGTAATTGCTCCACCCCTGGGCTTAGGAAAGAAGTGCCCTCATAGGGTGGCATACAAGGTTTGGAACTTCAGAGACTCCCTCCAGCATTTTCAGTTCTGGTTTTGTTTCTTTTTATGCCCCTTCCTCAAGTGCAAATGCAAACAGTGCAGAAAAGAAACTGTAACGTAACTAACCCCTTGCCTGAAAAAAAAGGAATGATTGACTGACTGCCTCCTCTTTCCTCTGTGCATCTCTTCCCCATCTACTCCCACACCCCAGCTGGCTGGAGACAGGCAGCTTTATGAGACAATGAACCCTCCAGCTTCCATCCTGCCGGGTCCAGGAGGGAAGTGTGGGGGGAAAGCAGCACAGCACCTGAGCCCTTTCTCTCTAGATATCCACACCAGGCAGAAATGGCATCCTGAGATTTCCAGGGAGTAGTGAGTCTGGTTTTTTTGGGCTTCAGAGCATTGTCCCTCCAGTTGAATGACCAATGTATGAACCCTTCCTTTTCTTGAGCTGAAGAGACATCTGATGTGGGCACAGGTCAACTGGGCAGCAGAATGGTTAACTGGGCTGGGGAGAGATGAAGGGATGAACCATAAAACAACCAGAGATTGCCTTAGGAGCAATGATCCCAACTCTGAGATGGTGAGCTAAGATGGACATCCAGTGAAACCTCCTGCCTCGTGACATGGGAAAAGTACAGCATGCTTGTGAGCTGAGGTGGGGAATTAAGGACAGATCTTGCCCAGAAATCAGCACAGGATGGCACTGGGCTTCAGTGGGGTCCCAGTTACAGGCTGGGATTTTCCTGCAACAGTGCATGGGGAGCAGAAGGAGAAGATGAAGGAGGGAGAAGTGGAAGCAGCCAGCATGGAGCTTGCCATGGCTCTTCCCTAGCATCTGTTTGGGACTAAGAGTTAAGCTGCACTGCAGAGAAGGTGTGAGGCCCTGCATCTCCAACCAGGGAGCAGGGGCAGAAGAGAGAAGCCCAGAGGAAGCCATTGGCTGTAATTATGATATGTGTCTCTCAGCAGCCTTTAAATTAGCTCTGGGCTCTCAAACCGGGGTGGTTTAACTGCATTAGTTACCAAGGACAGGAATAGATGGGTTTGGTGCAGGAAGTTCTCTCTTCCACCCCCTCCTGCATCAGTGCTTTGCACAGGCATTGAGAGCCATGCTGGGGCAGTGGGCTGGGTGGGAGCCTGCTCTGTACCCCTCCTGCCCCAGAAAGGGCTTTCCTAGGGGGCTTGGGTCTTTCTTGCCCTCTTAGTATAGTGCCCTGCTTTTCCAGGAGTTAAACATTAATTAATAATGTGCTGCAATGTGCTTAGGTCTCCTCAGATGACAGGCAGCACAGATTTGCACAATATAATGAGCAGGCAGCTCGCTGGGGAGACAAAATGAGATTGTCACAGTTGTGCTCCCAGCTTCAGTAATCAGAAGAAGGCAAAGCAGAATTCCTTGCTGTTTCTGCACCCCTTGCTTTTCAGGGCAGAATTTTATTTGCACTAAAGGATGATGCCATAGGTAACGGGCCAGGTCTAAGGGCCTTTTCCCAAATCTCCCAGTTCCTTCTAGCATGTAGGGCAGCCAACTGCCCTTGGAGACCACCAGTGAAAGAGGGACCCCACCAAACATAGGGGAAAACTAGGTTCCCTTTCCCCCACCCTCCTGCAAATGGAGTGCTGGGCTCTGCTTTTGTCCAACCCAAATTCAGGCTGAGGTGTTGCAGAGCTGCATCCTTGACTTGAAGGCAGAGCAGAGTCTGTCCCCCAAGCAAACACACCAAGATTGGCTTTTTGTTTCCCTTGTAGCCCACAGGCTAACCTCAAAACCAAATTCACTGAAGGCAAGCTGAATGTTCTCTCTAAGCCCCAGCTCTCCCTGTCCCATAACTCTGCCTACCAGCTCTCCCCAGCATGGTGAACACATCCCCTTGATGGGATGCTTTGGGGGGGGAGGGAGAAGCCTTCCTCCTGCCCCAAGGAGCCAGCAGACCCCAGCTGTCCCCACACCTCCACCCCCAGCAGAGCCATCAATCATTCCCCAGGGACCCGTGGGTGTCCCTGCAGCGAGGAAGAGACGTTGGGCATCGAAACACAGCAACGGAAGCGGAGAAACCTTCCTCTTTACCCACCTCTTGATTTTTGGCTTTGTTTTCCTGAGAAATTTAATTAACTGGATCTCTGTTTTCTTGTCTGCTTTCCCTTCTCTCTCCTCCTTTTCATTTGCTCCCTTGTGTTGCCCCTTTTCCCCATCCCTTTCCTCATTTTTTTCCCCCCTCCCCAACCTGGTCTGGTTTGGTTTTGGTGTCCTCTTGCTTTTGCCTCCCTCTCTTTGACTCCAAGCGGGCGCATCAGTTACACAGACATGTATGAGATGCTGAGACACATGTCCCCACCTCTAGGCCTTGGAAAGAAATGCCCTGCTCGAGTTGCCTATAAGGTAGACCAACCCCTATAGAAACTTCTGCCAAACCACCAGCTTTTTGTGCCGTGGCTGAAGTGGGTGCTGGTTTTCTGTGACATTAGTGTTGTTCTCCTGGACTTTGCTGGTGCTTTCTCTGCTTTCCAAGCAGACTGGATTTTGGATATTCAGCTTTTTCTCTTTTTATTTTTTTGTAACCTTTTTTTTTTGGTCTTTGAAATTATGGCACATCAGTTTGTCTTTCCAACTATGTCTCTGCTATCTCTATCAGTGTTCCTCTCCTCTCTCATTCTGCTCTCATTTAGACTAATTTCGGGAGGGAGGGAGGGTGTTAACGAGCAAATTACCCCACCAATATGATCCCCATTTATCTTTCTACAGCCCTTTGACTATCCACTCTCACCAGTCCATCAGTACTATGCTGGTTTTTTTCCCCCTCTTAATTAGATTGGAGTAATTAGAGTAGGCAGAGCTGTAGGAGTTAGCAAGCTATTGAACAGAGGCAGCACCAGAAGGGCTCCTTAAATACCCTTGTGAAAGACATTATTTTAACAGAAAACATCGAAGACAGATGCAGAAATCACTCCAACTTCCAGTTTATTCTGAAAAACTTGAAAGTTGAACCACTAAAAGGCATCCTATCCAGTAGGCTGCTGACTGCTGCCTTTCAGACCCTGCCTGGATGAACACAGTGGGAACTTGGAGAGACACTGAGTTGAAATTTCGGAGCAGAGCCAGACTGCTCCAGGGAGAGGCACCCTGCTCTGCCAGCAGCTCACACAGCACTTGGAAATTTGCATTTGCAGGAGCAATCCCTTGCAAGCTTTTAACACTGAACCTTGCAGTTTTTGAGGGAGAGGTTTGGCATAAGCATTTAACATTGCTGTAATGGAGCATCTGTCAAACTCCACGGGGTTTTTGGCTGTCAACCTCATTTTGGGCACCACCAAGGCTCATTACTGCATCCCAGTGTGCTCGGTGCTGTGGATCCACATCAACACAGCCCATCAATAGTGCTTTTTTTTTTTTTTTTTTTTTTTTTTTTTTTTTTTTTTTTTTTTTCCCCCAGGCCATTTGAGAACAAGATTTTGCAAAGAGACTCAAGCTAAACCCAAACCTGGGCCTGCCTTTGTGACAGGCACTTAGCAGCAAGAAGAGGTTCAGATACAGGTTCCTACAAGATCCTTCCTCAGTGTGTCAGGATTTAAAAGAAAAAGTAATCATGACTCTAAAGCTAGCCAGTTAGATATTTTTTCTGTATTCTTTTTGGTTTCTTCCTGGCCTCTTGGTAGCTGCTTTGAAAGAGCATCTCTGTCATGAACAAGTCATACCCACCACGCCATAACTAAGCTTGAGAAACCAAGCTACCTCCAAGTGCCACATCCCAGCTCCTCTTCTAGATAGATGGGCAGCTGGATAAAGGTTTATATAGAGACACCCATTGTGCACAGAAAGCCAATGTTTTTAAAGGAATAGATGGTTCCTTTTAGCCTCTGTGACTTCCCATCAACTGCTCAGTGCTCACCAGAAGCATAAAGCTCTCACTTTCCCCCCCTGCCTCTGAATCTAGTACAGTTTAAAAAGGAAGAAAATAAAGGGGGGGGGGGGGGGGGGGGGAGGGGGGGGGGGGGGGGGGGGGGGGGGGAGAAGGTCAGGTGTTTAAAACAGGCATTTTAAACAAGCCTTTGGGCTGGTTTTCTGGTGTGGTGTCTCAGTGCCTCTATGGGATTGTGCCCAGCAGGCTCTCCCTGGGCAGGGACACTGCAGAGCTGCCTTCCCCAGCCCACCTTTTCCCCGTTGAGCTGGTACCTCATTTAATCTGTCTGTCTTCAGAAATCCATAGACCTCAGGTACACATGAATAGTTTATTTTTAAAATACAGACTCTTTTTTTTTTTTTTTAAAGATGTGTTTATCTTTACCCATCCACTAAGAAACCTCTAAAAGGTGCCTGTGTATGACTGATCCACCAGTAGAGATGGTTCAAGTCAGACAGCTAAAACCTAGATTGAATCAGGTTCATTTTGCATGTTATCAAAGAGCTCCAAACTACAGAAATACAGACTTAAGACCAGAGCTGACATTTTCCTGTGGTGTAAGGCTGCAGCTTGGGCTGATCCCCACTCCAGCTCTGGCTGCTTATAAAACTAAACCCTACGGGGAGGCAGGACTGGTTTTTGCTCCCTTCTCCATGTCTAGGTGCAGTGCTAGGAGCAGAAGAAGCCTACAGAAAAACTGGGGAGGGAATGGAGTGATAAGACAAGGGGTAATGGCTTTAAATTGGAAGAGGGAGATTTAGTTGAGACATTAGGAAGAAATTCTTTGATGTGAGGGTGGTGAGACACTGGAACAGGTTGCTCAGGGAAGCTGTGGCTGCCCCATCCCTGGAAGTGTTCAAGGGCAGGTTGGATGGGGCTTGGAGCAACCTGGTCTAGTGGGAGGTGTCCCTGCCCATGCAGGCTGGTTACAGCTAGATGATCTTTAAGGTCCCTTCCAACCCAAACCAGTCTGGGATTCCATGAACAGCACATACACAAAGACAGCTTGGTGCTGAGCATCTTCCCCCTTATGATGGCTGTGTGTGGGTTACAGCATCCCCCTGCCCTACATCCACCAGGTCCCCCTCCCAATATCCCTGCTGTCCCTCTGTGTCCTCCCACAGTTGTTAGGAGACTCAGGGAGGACAGAGCAGCCCCCCCAGGCACACACACCTCTCCCCACAGAGCAGCACATGGAGGGGCAGCTGCCCCCTCATTCTGCAGCCGTAGCTGCCAAATATCAGGCAAACAATTTATAAAAAAAAACCCACCACACTCTCTTGTCTGGCAAAAGCTCTTTTGTCCCACATCTCCACCCTTTTTCTTTCCATATATATTTTCCCATTTTTTTTTACAAAGGTTTTGTGTGTTCCCCCCGTCTTTGTGTTGCCTTCTCCATACCTGTGCATGCTGTGGTTTCATTTGGTCTTTTCCCTCTTGGCAGCCCCCTCAGCTGCTGTCCTTCCTTTCTGCTGTTTTCTGCTTCCCCTTTCTCAACTGTTCTCCTTGGTCAGCCTGACCAGGCTCTGCAGTCCCTGCGGGGGCTTTGCTGCTTGCCCAGATGTGCATGTGGGTTCTTCTGGCCAGACTGTTTGGGCACCAGGAGAGCTCTATCCTGCACTGGGGAGGGGGTTTTAGGGGGTGAGAAAAGGGTAAAGGAAAGGAAATTAATATATCTTCTACCTAGTCTGATGGAAAGAGGGAAGAAAACCACTTTGGCTTTGCCCTGGTGTCTTGAGATTTGATCACTGGTCTGGTGTCAGGTGAAGGTGGTTGTGGGTAGTGTATTTTTTTTTTTTACTCTGTTTACAATCATGTTTTGAGACTTTGAGGCCTTTTAGACTCATCTTGTCTGTGGTGACGTGTCCTGGGTTTTTAAAGGAGCATCTCTCCTATGAAGACAGGCTGAGAGAGGTGGGGTTGTTCAGCCTGGAGAAGAGAAGGCTCTGGGGAGACCTTGAAGCACCTTCCAGTGCCTGAAGGGGCTCCAGGAAAGCTGGGAGGGATTTTGGACAAGGGCAGGAGTGATAAGATGAGGAGGAATGGCTTCAAACTGGAAAAGGGAAGATTTAGATTGGATATTAGGAAGAAATTACTCACTGTGAGGGAGGTGAGACACTGGCCCAGGTTGCCCAGAGAAGCTGTGGCTGCCCCATCCCTGGAAGTGTTGAAGGGCAGGTTGGATGGGGCTTGGAGCAACCTGGTCTAGTGGGAGGTGTCCCTGCCCATGGCAGGGGGTTGGACTGGATGATGTTTAAGGTCCCTTCCAACCCAAACCAGCCTGGGATTCTATGATTCAGTAGTAGCAATATGGACACCCAGCTTTTCCATCTCCTGTATTCAGTCCATCCTTTACACCAGAGCTTTGTGTGCACCTTTAGAGAAAATGGGAAAAGGGAATGCCCGTGATGGTGCTCAGCCTGTCACCACCAAGCTGTCTTGCAGATATGTGCAAGAATGGGATTGGAGGAGGGTTTATTTTAGAGCCTGATGGTGTGATTCTCAGGAATGATGTGGTGCTGGGAGAGGCAATTACCCAAGTCTTTCCTCACTGCTCTTCAGAGTCAGCTTCTCACCTCTCTCCCTAGGGATAGAAACTAGCATGGCCAGTAGGGACATCTCCACCTCTGTCCAGGCTGGGTTTCAGCAGAGCCCTGCATGGGGGCTCTTGAGTGTATTTTGTGGTTCTGTTGTCAAGAATGGCTTTGCACACCCTGTTTCAAGGATAGTTTATTGCAGGGATTAGGAGGGCTCTGGCTCTCCCTTTAGCACCTCCTGACATGGCCAAGGCTCCTGGTTATGTGATGAGGGGTGATCTCAGAGCTGAGCTGGCTCCCATCCACACCACGGCTGCACCTCACCCTGCTTGTCACTGCCATATGGATTTTAAAATCTGGATTAGGTTCCTGCAGGTTAAACAGGAGTTTGAAGGGTTCATTTGCTGGCTGCCCAGCCTTGGTACCCCTTCTGCCCTACCCTGCTTGGCTTTAGCTGCACCCACTGAAGGTAGGATGACCACTCTGTGCACCAGGTCCAGTCCTGTGCCAGAGACAGAGCCCACATTTCAGGGCACAATGGGAGGGAGGAAGTCCTGGCCAGCTTCTCTGAATCCAACAGAAGAGTAAATGAGAGTAGAATAATTACAACTAGGTTGGGGTGAATTATTCCTAGCGAATAAGTTATTCACCAAACTCAGCCTCATTTCCCACAAGCAGAGCTCCATTGTCCCAAATTTATTCCCATTTGGGGGTTATTCCCAGAGCAGCTCTTGTCCCAAAGGCTGAGCAGGAGCTGCTGATGGGATGCTCTTCACAATTCAAACCCATCGGGGTCCCAGCTCATTTTTCTGGCATCTGTAGCTCAGCATGCTCCTCTTCCTGCTGATGTTTGGACAAATGTGGTGAGGGATAAAATTTACAGTGCAGATATTTCTGTTCAGTGCCCACTTTCTGGGCCAGGCCAGGAACCAGCCTTTTATCCTGGATTTTGACACCGGGGGAAATTTCAGCCCCAATTCTCTAACACACTCCCTGTCCTTTCAGACATCATCCAAGAAGTTTCTAAGCAGAAACACTGCAGAAACCAAACGCTGACAGGCCATAAATTCTGCTTGACATGAAGGTTTGGTGTCTTGTTAGTGATGCCTTTACTTATTTGCAATTAAATTACCCCTAGAAGCTGAGGGGTGTCTGCACCTCTCCTGACCACACTAGTAACCTCAGCATGAAGTGTTGCCTCCCCAACCCTGCCTGTAATCAGTTACTAACTTGTTATCTGCACCGAGTTAATTAGGAGGTTCTAGAGAGAATATTGCAGCTTCTGCCTCTGAGGCCTCGTCCTGCAGAAACACTGATGAGTTTCACTCACCCTGGCTCAGGAAGGAGGGAGATGCCTCTGAAACCTCCTAATTAAAACCCAGGGCTGGCAGAGGGTTCCCTGAGCATGGCTGGGAAGCAGGAGCGGGGACTCCATCTGCTGCTGGCTCCTGTGCTCCTGGGGGACATGGGTTGAAGGGAGGAAAAGGAGAAGCCCAAGGAGCTGGGAAGCCTTTTCCTCTCAGGTCTGGGCACTTGGGAGGGATTTTGACTTTTTTTTTTTTTTTTTCTGCTCCTCAGTTATTAATTCACCTGAACACCCCTGAGTTGTGGCTGGGGGTTCCCAGGGCACCCCTGAATGATGTGAGATTTTTGCCAGGGAAGCCTCGGGTCTCCTGCCATCTGCACCAGCAGGCTCCCACTTTTCCACCTGGGGTCTGGAAAGATAGAAAATTATCCAAATCAGATTTATTTAATCACTTCTTTTTTTTTTTTTTTTTTTTTTTTTTTTTTTTTTTGGTATCACATTCCAAAGCATGAGGAACTGGTAAGCCCTTAAAGCACAACTTCAGCCAGAAAATACAGCAAAAATGGGGGGAGATGTTAATTTCACTTTCAGCTGTGTACAGGCTAAACATCTGGTTCAGGTGTTTTCAACCATGTTGTTGTCTGTGCTGTATGAAACACACTGAGGTTTTTCTATCCTAGCTACGGATGAAAGCCAAAAGTGCTTGATCAATTTTTCTAAGAGCAGTTTTGGGTTAGTCAGAATATTTGACTTAGAGAAATGTTACCCATTTCAGTTGGATTCCCAGTTCCTTTGAACAGGTCCTTTAGAAATATAAATGAATTAAAATATAGGTAAAAATTTAAAGCGTCTTTGAAAGGACTGGAATTTCTTGCTCTGCACAAGTTAGAAGGAGGTATTTTTACATTAAGGTTGTTTTATAGTATTGGAGGGAAAAATGAAGATCCCTCTCTGCAGTTTCAGCTTTTCAGTTGCATTTCTGGTGCAAGGAAAATGCACCAGACAGCGTGTGGGGGAGTTTAGGTGCCAAGACCCTGCCCTGGAGCAGCCGTGCCAGTATCTGACTGAGTCCTTGGCTCCTCTGGGTGTCAAGGATGGTGGGGGATGCATTGTGAGCATGGTTCACCAAATGGCCTTCTCCCTGGCTTCCTGCACAGTGAGGTGGTAAAGCTATTTTGAATCAAAGATGAATCAATTCCTTCCTCCCAACTGCTTCATCTTCAGCAGGAGCTCTCCCAGAAATCTGGTATATCCATTTAAGCAACATATTTTCTAAAGTCAGGGGCTTCCACGGAAGCAGTTTTCACTGCTCTCAGGAGAGTTTAGGGTGGCTTGTAGCTGAGACCTGTTGGCCTTAGCTGCAGCAGGTTATCAGGCACTTCTGTCTCATTTTATGGCTTTTATGGCTAAGAAGTGGGCAGTTGCTCTGCCCTGGTAGGTGCAACTTGCAGCTCATCTTGCAGTGCAAGTGTTCTTCAACACCTTGGCCCAAGGGAGGATGGGGAGATGCATCACAGTTGGCTACCTTGTTGGAGAGGAGAGAGGGAGACATCCCACTCAAGGCAGATCAAGCTTCCCCTTTCCTGGCATGGCTACTAGAGCTGGCCAGCCCTAGCTAGGGGCTGCACAATCCACCAACCCTCCTTTCTGTTGGTGGGTGGGTTGTCAGACTGAAACTGCAATGGCCTGAAGGTGTCCAGGTTGACCTGTTTGACTCATTTGCATGTGATGGGATGAAAATCCCATTCCATGGAAAGGAAAAAGTGCTGTGGACCAGGGATGTGGGCTGGGGAAAATCTTTTCCAGGTTTTTGTTTGCTCCTGCTCAGTGTTGTGAGTTTTCCTCAGCCAACCTTCCTGCAAGTGTGGATCTTCTTGGAATACCTCCCTCTAAATCCTTTGCCCCTGATGAAAATCAAGGAGGAAAGACCTTCATGCAGTGTTGCTGCATGCAGCCTTGATGTGGCCCGTGTTCTGTTTCCTTGTCCTTTGGGAATTTGGTCAAGAAAGTCAGCTGGGGGGACCTGGGGAATCTCAGACCCAAAATGGTTTTTGGCACTTGTTTGTGTGGGGATAGAGCTCTCCTGTGGGGAATTGTTTTGCATCTGCTTGTTCTCCGCTTCCATGCATCTTCTTTCTCTCTCCATCCCTTCACTCTCTCTCCCACTGAAGTGGGATTCAGTGGAACTCTGTAAGTGGAACTGTGGGCTCTTGTGGGTATAATTTTGCTGTAACTTTTTGTGTGCTGAGGGCAGAAGTCTGAATTAAAATCCTGTTTCCTTTTACTCAAGTGAACGGAAAAAGATGGTTGTGGCTTTGCCAGCATTTGATACTGTCATTGAGTTGTAAAGGGAGGAGAGTCTTGGCTTTGATTTCCCTGTCTCTGAGGCTTGTCAGACATGGAAGATAACCTCTGGGCATGCTTTAGGAAAGGTCTTTGAGATTACAGTGGTTTGTCTCAGACTTCAGGAGACCAGGGTAGGTTGTTACAGGAGTCTCTTGTCCCTGCAGCACGCAACAAGATCCAAAGAACATGTAATAAGATAAATAAGGAGGTTTTGGCTTCTCTGAGCTGTCAGCTCACTTCAGAAGCAGACTTTTTGCACTGGACCAGTGCCCTGTGCCATCTGTCTGCCCAGTCACCACTGACACCCATCCCCCCTGGGGGGGACATTTTCTCCTTGGCTGGCAGAAGGTACCAGGGCTTGAGCCATCTTCTCTCAGGGCACTAAACTGCCTGAGGCAGCTCAGTTCACGCCTCTGGGAAATGGAATGGTGGAGATTCCTCTAAGGAGGGAGGCTCCCCAGTGATTGGAAGGGCCACCAAGTCTTCATTCTGCAGGTGTGGCTTGGTTTTGGGGAGCAGGGGAGCAGGAATCAGGGGCTCATCTGGGACTCCAGCCAGGCCACTGCTCTCAGCTACACTCTGTTTCCCTCCACCACCAAAAAACTGCCCAGAAGTGGTGGCTCTTCCAGTGCACCCCTTCCCTGGGCCAGTGAGAGGGGTTGCAGGAGACACCCCTGAGCCACCACCATTGCATCTGGTGGGAGGATTGCACCAGCAAAGCTGCAGCTCTGAAAAATATCCCCAGCCTTGGCCCAGTGTTCCAACGTAGGGAGCCAGAGGGGGATCTGGCCTCATCCCTGCCCCCTCTGCGGGGCACCTCCCTGCCTCAGGGAGCAGCCCCCTGCTGGCCCTGCTTCAGTGGCTTGAGCAGCACGTCAGGCTGTTGTTAAACAAAGAAAAGGTTTCCAGGCAGTGATGGAATCACAGAACAGGGATCAAAATAACAGCCCTAAGCAGCTTTCACACGTGGATGAAATTCCCTCCCAAGCAAGAGGTCCAAGTCAAGCCAACACTTGGGTTTCCAGTTTCTGCTCTGACAGATTAAGGCCCGGTGACTTCCTCAGGTTGCATGTACCCTTAGAGATCAGAAACTCAGAGGCTTGTCTGATATGGCTCTGGCCAAGGAAGTTTCTAAACAGCTTGTGAAATCATTAGGTTGCTGAAGGAGGAGAAATCCATCCTTTCAGAGTGTTGCCAAGGTTATCAGCAAGGCTTGGAGAGTGCTTCTCCCATCTGCAGTTACCTGCTCCCTGCCTGCAGTGTTAAGGGAGCCACAGCTTCCCAAAGCAACTTCAGGTACTTTGTTGCTTACAAGAATGATGAATTTGCCCTAGCAGAGGTCATCCTGCCTGGTGATGGGGAAGGAGTTGCCACCAGTTCTGAAGATCTTGGAAAGTACAGATCCTGAGGGACTATTCCATGTCCAAATTTAGAGAACATGGGGGAATTATGGTCCTGTCCATGTTAATCCTCTTCTCCCATGGGCAAGGTCCAGATGGAGTTGTGTAGCTCAGTGACTGGAAGGACCTTCAGAGCTCCTGGAATGCCCATGGTGAAAGGAGGCAGAGACACAACCCAGGAGTCTCCAATGAAAAGGATATTGCCCACCTTCACCTGGTAGCAGCCAGTCCCACACTGCCCAGAGTGCTTGAGCCCCAGGCTCTGGACAAAATGGATCATCACAGGACCCTTCCAGAGGCTGTGCAGAGCACTCGCCTCCTGTTGCCATTGTCACTGAGAGTGCCATCCTCACATCCTGCTCACCCACAAGGTCACTGACGAGGTCACCTGCACATTTGGCAGAGGTACAGCTGCCCTCTGGATGGAGCTGCATCCTCGGCTGGTAGATGCAAATCCTCCATCACCTTACTTGGCTCAGCTGTGCCAGGCCCCATTTGCTGCAGTGGCTCCTGTTGTGGACCCAGAGTATTGGTGAAAGTGGCTGGTGTAGGAAGGGATGGTGGAGGTGGCTTCATGGTTCCTATATCCTGAGCATGCTGCTTTGCTGAGGATGATGGGTACCATCCACATGTCTGGAGGCTCCAGACAGGGTTGGAGAATATCAGGAGCAGGGTGTCAGGCTGTGGAATGGGAGGAGAGCATCCACACTGCCTGCTTTTGGATGAACTCTCTGCAGTACAAATGCTGGCAACCATTAAAGCCACCATTTCAGCTCAGACCTGCTCCTGGAGAGAAGCTGACATCTCTGTGGAGAAGATGCGTTTTAGCTCGGTGCACAAAAAGTTAGAACACGTGTGTAATGGGGCTGTTTCTGAGGACTCCCAGGGAGGGAGGGAAGGGGTGGGGGGAGGAATCCTGACCCTCGCTCACAGCCACCATGTTTCTCTCTCCAGCGCCTGGTGCGGATGAACATGCCCATCTCACCTGAAGATCTCACTGTCCACTTCACATCCACGCTGATGGCCTTGATCCGCACGGCCCTGGAAATCAAACTGGCCTCAGGTGAGAGGCAGGTGATGGCGTGGGCTCCAACCTCAACCTTGCTGTTGGCCTGTTGTTCTCCTGAAGCCACAGGAACTCTGAGCCAGGTGGAAATCCTGTTTTCCTATTGCCTGTGAGCACTCTGTCAGCTCCTGAGGACAAAGGAGCTTTGGTGACAGGCAGCAGGAGGGGTCCTGAGCATCACTCTGCCTTTGGGGTGGCCACATAATGGCATCCCAGTTGATGGGCTGTGGAGAGCCTTGGCTTTCCCAGTTGGGAGCTCTCAGAGGAGATGCCCTGTGCACTTGCTTGTTGCTGTATGACAGAAACGAGCACTTCCACCCCTCTTTTCTAGACTATTCCAGCAGGAGGGAAAATCCAGCCCTTCCTCTCCAGTTGCTGTCTGTGGGCAGCCAAGCACTGACTCCAAGTGCCATGAGCCACATTCTGCCTTGAGATACAATTTAATTATTTAAGTGTTTAATCAGGCATTTACTCGACTTCCCAATTGAATATTGCAATGTAATAAAATACACTGGCCTTTCCTCTGGGTCATTGCACTATTTAATCAAGCTGGCTGGGGTCAGAATCAAGGCATGACCAGCCAAAGCACTTTTATACCTAATTTAAAAGCTAACAGGAGGTAACAATGCTCTGACAAGCAAAGGGCAGGGCAGGGTTAGGATGTTGTGTGTTTCCTAAGTGGTTTTAGGCCAACTATTCAACCTCTCTGTATTAATTACCTCCTTAATATGTTGCTTAAACTTTGATGCTTTGGGTGGGTCCTGCTGGATAAAGACAAAAAGTTGAGGTCACTGGGACACCCCCAAGGATCGTCAGTGAGGATCAGACCCTCATTTCTAAGGATGCATTCAGGACTGCCTGGGATTTTAGGGGCCAGCACCTTATTTTAGTAATAACCCCTAGATAAGGACACTGGGAGTTTGTATTATTGTAGGATTCTGGTTCCCTGTTTACAATAGTAATTAAAACAGTTTTTTTTGCACATAAAAAAGGCTCCCCTCCACCGACTCCCCCCTTTTTGTGGCCACACACTGGAAAGGAACCAGAGAAGAGAGCTCAGCTGAGAGCACTGCATTCTTTCTAAGGTTTATATCTGCAGTGGGTTGAGAGTTTTTGACCTGTGTTGTTGCTGTGTGCTTGGTTTGAATAGCTTTCATGTGCTACATTTAATTGAGTCTTTAGTGGGCCTAACGGGCCCTTAATAAACCCTCCCTAATGAGTTTCTGTGCGGGAGTTCAAACCACTGTGTAGCAGAGTTACCCGGAGCCTCCTCCCGTTCCTTTTCTCTTAGAAAAATAATCTCTGTCATTTAGATGAACTGCTTAATTGCTGTGTTCAGCTGGGAGCTGGCCTGTTGGCTTACAGAGACTTTAATCACTTTCCAGTACTGAGACCTTGCCTGGGCCGTTGGAATAACGCTGCCATGTTGGGCTCCTCCTGCTCCCCCTTGGGATGTGGCTGCTGACACCAAGCAGGGGGCTGAGGGCTCAGTGCCAACAACTTCAGGAGGAGCTGGGATTGGAGAGGGTTTGTCATCAGTCATGGCTTGCTCAGACCAGGCCCTACCTAGCACAGCTGAGAGGTTTCTGCTGATCACAAAGATGATCTGAGGGCTGGAGCAGCTCTGCTCTGGAGACAGGCTGAGAGAGTTGGGATGTTCAGCCTGGAGAAGAGAAGGCTCTGGGGAGACCTTGAAGCACCTTCCAGTGCCTGAAGGGGCTCCAGGAAAGCTGGGAGGGATTTTGGACAAGGTCAGGAGTGATAAGATGAGGAGGAATGGTTTCAAACTGGAAAAGGGAAGATTTAGATTGGATATTAGGAAGAAATTACTCACTGTGAGGGTGGTGAGACACTGGCCCAGGTTGCCCAGAGAAGCTGTGGCTGCCCCATCCCTGGAAGTGTTGAAGGGCAGGTTGGATGGGGCTTGGAACAACCTGGTCTGGTGGTAGGTGTCCATGCCCATGGCAGGGAGGTTGGAACTAGATAACCTTTAAGGTCCCTTCCAACCCAAACTATTCTGTGATTCCATGACCTTCCAGCTCCCCAAATGAGCAGTTGGGTAGAGTAAGTCTCAGCTTAAGTTTAAGCCCCAAGTCACAGCAGAGGGGCAGCAGGTTGATGTCCTGCTGAGCTCACATGCTTTTGTCATGGAGGAGGTCACTGAGTCCCTTCACAATGGCTGCTGCAGCTGGGACTGTCTTGGTGCCCTCATGGAGTGGGAGCTGGGAAATGCCTTCTTCTGTCCTTGCTGAGTAAATGGTGGTATGTGCTGAAGGACCAGGCTTTTCCCTCTTCCCCATGTGCCTCTTTCTCTCCCCTCCCTTTCTCCAGGGGGTGTTAAACAGCACCAGTGTGATGCTGAGCTGAGGAAGGAGATCTCACTGGTTTGGCCCAATCTCTCCCAGAAGACACTGGATTTGCTGGTGCCTCCTCACAAACGTAAGTGGTTCATCAGCAAATGCCCAACACATCCCAGCCACCCAAGAAGCTCAGAGGAGGTTTTCCCCTCCTTCCCTTCTCTGTCCCTAGCCCCTTGGTGGTCATCTAGAGGGTGCAGTAAAGAAACCAGGGGCAAGTCAGCTTCTAGGTATCTTCTCCATGGGGTTCACAGCCCAGATCTCCATGTCACGGTCAGATCAGAAGTGGGGAAGCTGAGATCATATCTAGGCAGGTATTTAATTATGCTACAGTAGATTTCCTGTACTTAGAAAATAGCCCAACAACCCCATGCCAAGAAGCGACCAATGCCCCGTGTGGCCCCTTCCAGAGCTTTTTCAAAGCTTCAGACTGTGCCTTAGAGGATGGGAGAGGAACTTCTACCATCTGGGCTCCAGAAAACCAGGAGAAGAATATTAAAGTTTGCTGAGAACATACAGAATCAGAAGTGAGGTATTTTGGGACTAAAGGCCTCACTGTTCCTTGATGATGTCCTGGGAGAATGTGCTGAGAAAATGGAAACTTTGCCATTATCATAATGGGCTAAGACAAGGGCTCTGGGTTCCTGATTAATGAGAAACAGGGCAGAGCAATAAAGGCACTCTTAATTAGGAAAAATGAGGGAGCTGAGGAGGTGCAAATCGGTAGGTAGTGACTGCTGAAGTCTTCTCCTCCCCTCCTCTCTTGATCTTTCAGTATCTGGTGCTTTTAACTCTTTGCTCCCAGTGGGTGCTCGGCTGCTGTGCCGAGGGAAGGGCTGAGCACAGAGCTGAGAGGGGGAGAAAGAAAAATGAAATACTCCTTAAATGTATATTAGCCCATAATGCTCCAGTGGGCTGTAATTTAAAGAAACAGGAATAAGGCTTCTCTGTTGATTAAAGAAAAAAATGGCTGTGGATCTGGTATTAATGTAGCCCTTCTGCTGTCGGCAACACTTACAATGCCACAGACTTTTCCTGCCTGTTTGTTTTTTTTTTTTTCTGTGAATATTTGCTGCAGAGAGCTAGAGACAGGGGCCATCCTCATCAAATGTGAAAGGCAGCAACAGGCAAAGATCTGAAGAAGTCTGTTGTAACTTTTCCTGCTCTTTTTTTTGTTTCCTCCACTTCTCTGTGTCTGTTTTACCTCCTTATTTTAATGTCGCTTCATCTTCCTCCTGGTTTTTCGTGCCCATTTCTTGTTGTTTCTTGTGCTCTTTGACTTACTCTTCTCCTGATCTTTCCCTTTCCTCACCTGGACATCTCTGCTGCATTTCACCACCCTCTGACAGCTGATGAGATGACAGTGGGGAAGGTCTACGCAGCACTGATGATATTCGACTTCTACAAGCAGAATAAGAACAGCAGGGAACAGGTTCACCAGCCTGCCGGAGGCCTGTGCCAGGTACCCAGCCAAAAGGTGTCCTTCTGTGTCCTCCCTCATGGGCAGCTTCTTCTTCAGCATTGGGTAGCTCTTCTGAGAAGCACTGGCGTGTTTCATCTGGAAAGTCTGGATGCTTCTCCAGGCGGGATTGGAAAAATGCTGCCTCAAAACCAGAAACCCCTCCAGAAAGTCTCTCTTTGTCAGAGAATTCAAAAAAATAAATGGTGCAGTTGCCTTTTCCAGGAGGTCTGAAAAGATCTTATCCAAGAGATGTCAAGTGACTTGGCAGTCTAAAGTCTACTTTCAGAAGTGGCCTAGGGACTGGGGAACACTGAAGGATATCTTTGGGACACCAAAGACTCCTTGAAAGCTGATGATAGTTGGGCTCTAAAATGTTTTAAGTTGCTTTCTAAAGTGGGAATTATTCAAAGTGATTTTGGCTATAATAGATTTGAAGATTTTTACAATTCCTTGAAAATATTTCCATGCAACTGGCTTGGTACTGAAACCCCAAAAGTTTCTAACAGGACAAATACCCATGAATTTCAGGATGACCATCCAGCTGATCTCCAGCATGGCTTATCTGTCTGTCTTGCAACCCAGTGTCACCACTGGCCACCAGAATTGCACAGCCCCTTTGGTGACATTGGTGTATGAAATCCCTGCTGGGCCCTGGTGACAGGGGCAATACTTTGTTGGAGGGATGGAAGTTGCAGCACAGCTTTGTCCTGTGCAAAACTGAGGAGAGTGATTGTCCTTCAGAGCCTCTTCAGTGATGGGGATGTTGGGGTGGGCTTTCTGCTGGGCTGAGCTTTCAGGGTGACAAAGCGGACATTTTATTAACTAGAAAATGCACTGTGGTCTGTCTTCTCCACATGCAGCTCTGACAACCTTTTCCTTGTGCTTTGCAGCCTGGACCAGTGTCTCTCTTCCACCCCCTGAAGGCCACTTTGGAGCAAACCCAACCTGCAGCATTCAACAACGCCAAGGCCTTCCTCCGCCAAAAGAGCTCGGCCTCACTCAACAACGGCGGCGCCTTGTGAGTAGCCCTGACCTCCCCACCACAGCTGTGACCCCGACCACTGATGGTCCAGGTGCTCTGGAGGCACTGAGAGGAAGACCAGAAGCCTCTTCACACCATGGCTGGGACAACTTCCCACTGGTGGCTATCAAAATGCCTCTGTGTCCCTGCTTCACAGCAGGTCCAGTTTATCCACGCGGTGGTAGCGTTGGGTTCTTCAGACCTGCAGTCTTCTCTGACTCTTAATTGGAGATCTTTCCATTGTGGCTAGTTGTGTGAGTTTGCTTACAGGAATGTGGGTTCTTTGCAAAACAACCAAGCAAGCCCCAACTCACCAACCCCCAGTGAGTTCTCAGGAGTAAAAATGTCCTGGGGAACGAAGTCATCCCTCAAGCTCATAGCGCTTTGTAACAGCTAGAGCTTCTTGAGGCTCTTGAGGACAGAATCTGTCTCTTTCTCTTTGGGCAAAACAATAGGTCCACAGAGAGTCTGTTGAACAGTTACAGTAACTGTGACCCCTAATCAATTATCTCTTTCCTGGTGTTCTCCAGGTGACTTTCTTCTGGTATGGATTTTTAATGATAGTCATCTGAGTTTTAAATGTCCTGAATGACCCTGATGGAGAAAGCAACATCAGACTCAACAGTGAAACCCAAGGCCACCTGTACCACAGTATATTCCATGACTGTGCTTTAGCATGGACACAGATGTTTGACCAACGTCATTTAGGGCTATTTGTCTAACTGGCCTTGTATACATAATTTGCCTGAAGTCCAAGATCACTCCAACTGGAGCTGCAGAAGTTGATTTGCTCAGTTACAGGAAAAAAAAAATTGTGCTTGTTTGGTTTCTTTGTCGCTCATGGGATCCTCAGGCTACATAGAAAGTGGCCCTGGCAAAATTCAGAGGACCTCATGGCTTCACCAGCAGCTTTGCCTGTCCTGCAACTAGTTTCATAGGTGACACCTCAAAGGGTGCTGGAGTGCTTTGCTTTCTCCACACTAAGGCCAGCAACATCTCTTTGCAAAAGAATTAACCTTTTTTCCTCTTTTCCTTCTGACAGGCCAGCTCCAGAGGGTGGGATCAAAGAGTCCAGTTCCTGGGGGACCCAACGCACCCAGGATGTGTTTTATGAAACCAGGACACCAGCTTTTGAACGAGGCCACTCAGAAGAAATCCCCATTGAAAGGGTGAGCAACCAGGTGAAGACAGGATGAGATGCAGTGTAATTTTTTAAATGTTAGAAAAAGCAGATGAAGACAGGGTGAGATGCAATAGACAGTAAATCTGTCCCTAGACAGAAGCATTATTCTTTCTCTTCTAGCCCAAACTTTGCTTGAATGTCATGGAGAAAAAACAAATCTGCTGTCTTCTACAGTCTGATAGCTGGAGATGTGGACATGCCTTTTTGTGGAATTGTGTCTGCTGCAGTAGGTTACTTAATGTTATCTCTTCCTACTTGTCCTATTGTCCCAATCCCATCATCATTAGTGTCCAACTCAGGTGAGGGGTTTCACAGGTCTCAGCTGGTGCTCATTGCCACAGTTGGTGGAGAAGCCTGGACCACTCCTGCCCTTGTTGAAAGCAGTGCTGGAGTTAGAGAAATCCAGACATTCCCCAGCTCTGAATTTACCCTTTTGCCTCACAGCTTCTCTTCACAATTAAATCCAATTTTGCAGAAGCCTGCACAGATGATGGCTTGAAAGCTGATGTCCACATTCTTGCTACTGAAACCATTTCTTGTTTCAATCAGGTGGTAGAAATGAGGGAAATCAGCCCCACACTTGCCAACGGAGAGCACCAACCAGGCCTGGAGAGCCAGGGGCGGGCGGCTTCCATGCCGCGCCTGGCCGCCGAAACTCAGGTGAGCAAGGGAGGCTTTGCTGGCCGTGGGAGGCTGAGAGTGAGTCAAGAGCTTAGCATCTTCTCTCTGCTTGCTCTGTTGTTGAAAGTTGCTGATGAATATTTGTTTTAGAGGATGGGTGCTGAACTTGGAGACAGGTAACCAGCCTTTGTGCTTGAATGGCAGGTATTTATGTTCCCTGTTTTATTCTTCCCTGCTTGCCACAAAAAGCAATCCCGAGACATCCTTCTGTTTGGGCAGCTAACTGATGGCTCCCTACCCAAACATGTCTGTTCTGATTAACCAGGGCTGAAATTGTTTGCCAGCCTCTGCTCCTGGAAGGGGTAATTTTCCCATTGACACTTGCATGCTGTCTGTCTTGACAGACAGTCAAAACACACTCCTGTGCCCCAGCCATAAAAAAAGCTGGAGATACACTGTTGTTCTCTGAGATGAACGTAGGAGGTACAGGAACACCAGGAAGCTAGTGCCTGGAGGGCTGCACTGAGATACTGAACGTTGTCTCTGTTTTTTTCCTCTTCCTGTAGTACTTAGTGTTGTGTTATGATGTCAGTCAGTAAAATGTTGGGGATTTCCCTTGTTTAACTTCTTAAAAAGAAACCTTAGCGTTGACTTTTACAGCAACTTGTGGATGTTGCTCAGTGTGTGGGAGGTCATGCCTTTCACTGATCATTTCTGGCCATTTCACATGTTCATTGCTAGCTGGTTGTCCCCGGGTGCTCTCCAGCCACCATCCCACCTCCTGTGTGTATCAGAACATCTTGCCACCCAGATCATATTCTCTCATTCAAAGGGCCTGATTCGTACAGCCAGGAGCAGCCTGCCATGGTGGGCTCTTCCCATTGAACATGAGCATGAAAGAAATTCTGCACCCTGGAACTAAGAGCCTGTGTGCTGCATACACAGCAGCAGCTCCAGCAGATACCATCTTTTTGCTGATGTGCTCAGGCTGGCACTTCATCGGGTAGCAAATTTCCCAGCTGACTTGGCAAAGTGCAGCCTTTGTGTGAGAGCTGGGATGCTCTGTGTTATCAGGAACACTACTCAACATGCTTAATAAAAGAAACAGACCCCAAAGCAAACCCGTACTCCCTCCCTGCCCCCTTCCCAGAACAAAGTTGTCCTTTATTCTAGACCACTGGTAGCATCTTTCCTTCCAAGGCAACGCTGTTGGCAGCAGCCAGGCCAGCAGCAGCAGCCTTTCCTTGGGAACTCCTATCTGTGGCAGTCAGACATTCCCAGAAATGAGTCTCTGGCAGGAGCAGGGTACGTGCTCTCAAGGGCAGAGCTCGTTATGAATCAGGCCCATAATCTTTGAGTGGATCTAACCTCATTTAATAATACAATGATTTGGTGGTTGTAGCTTCAGCTGAATAACTGATGTCCTTTCTGTGTGTCTCCCCCCTTCACCCTCCCTCTCTCGTGCTGCTTCTGCTTCCCCAACCTTTGAGTTCTTTATAACTCTTATTTGCAATGCTTCCTGTTTCTGGATGTCTCCCTTTCTGTTTCCTGTCATTCCCCTGTCTTTTTACATCCCCGCTTTAAAAAAAAAAACACCAAACATTATTTTCCTATGCTTTCAATCTCACCTTCTCCCTCCCTCTTTGCTGCCCTCCTCCCCCATCACCTCCTCTCCCCTGTCATCACCGTGTCTGCTGCACATCTGCCGTGATGTCTGACAATGGCTGTACTGTGGGGCTGCTTCAAATAATGTCTCTCATCTTGTCCGAATTGTTTGCAGAGGAGCAAAGCACGGTCACCTGGGAGTTACCTAGCAGTATGTAGTTTGCACTAAGTTGTATCCTCTTAAATTCCTGTTAAGAAATAATTAACCTTCCTTAACCCTTTACTTTTTCCCCCCTTCTCATTTGGAGGCCAATGTTGCACCGGCGCAGCCACCAGCTCTCCCCACTTTGCTGCAGTTCCCTCGAGCCACCGCTGCACGCCGCATGCTCTAACAGCAGGGACTTTTGTTTGTTTGTTTGTTTGTTTGTTTGGGTTTTTTATTTGTTTCTGTATGCCTTGTTACAGAGGAATTTAGGGAGTGAAAGCAATCGGTTTGGTAATGAAGAAGCAATTAGTAACTCTCTGAAGGGTTATGGTAAAATCTCCCGAGGCTTGTGGGGAGCCTGTGTTAACGTAACGAGAGCATTGTTGGGATTTATGGAAAGGGTATTCATTGCTTTGCCACCTCCGATTAGTGTCAGGGGGGACTTCAGGCCCTGGAATAAGCACAGAATCAAAGTTGAAAGAAAAATGTTAATTTCTTACTGGTTTGGCAGGCTTTGTGTTGGGAAATTTCCATCATCTTCTTTCTGGTAGTTCCTATATGGATTTTGGAAATCTGGATGAGGGTTTTTAGTGGGAAGTATTTTCACTTTTTTGCCCCCATCTGTCAAATCCTGAATCTGACTGTCCAGTTTATGGACCTCTCTGCCCTCCTCCATCATCAGGCTCAGCAGTAAGTGATGAGGACAAACACGAAGCTCTGCAGCAGGACTTTTTTGCCCGTAGGAATTGCACAAGAGATGCAGGAAGAGCCAAATGCAGCACAAGATGTGCAGGCCTCGGGGATGCACCCATGCTCCCCCACCCCAGCAAACCTTCCAGCCCTGGCACCCCACCAGTGGGAAGCACAAAATTGGGGTGACTGCCTAACAAGAGAGAGAGGGCAGCAAACAGGAATTCAGCCCAAACTTGCATCTTTATGTGCAAAATCATCCACCTGCAGCAGCCTGTGGGGAGGGAGAGTGGCTCTTTCTGCTCAGAATAACGAGCAGAAATGGAGACAATTGGCTTTGTGCTGTGTAAATATCACAGAGCAGCAGAGATCTGAGTTTCTGGGTAAGAAAATAAAATGGCAGAGACAGGAGAAATTATACGGGGCTCTTTGGAAAGGTTACAGTGAAGAAAGTAAATGTTGTATGAGAAGTGTCTTTGGAGGCGCATGTTGGATTATGAATCCAAAGTGTGAGAGGTGAGGGACCAAGATATCCTGAGCCACCTCTCTGCCAGGCCCCGGGTCTGCCCTCTGCCATGCAGCTTTGGTGCAGTGGTAATCCCAGGGAAGCCTCCAGAGGCTGGAGGTAGCCCTGTCTCCACTGTAGAGCCATCTGAGGCCATCTGAGTGTGAGGGTTGCCCAGGGAAGTTGTGGAAGCCCCTGTCCCTGAAAGTGTTGAAGGGCAGGTTGGATGGGGCTCTGAGCAACCTGGTCTAGTGGGAGGTGTCCCTGCCCATGAAGGGGGGTTGGAACTAGATGATCTTTAAAGTCCCTTCCAACCCAAACCTTTCTATGATTCTATGATGATATGCAAAGCAGCTGGAGGCCAGCAGAGTGAAAGATTGTTCTCATTTTCTGAGCTTTATCCCTTTCCTGGGCAGTAGGGAGGGAAAGGTTGTGAGAACAGCTGTCCTGTCCTCTGCTTGGTTTCTGCAGAGAATCTTTGTAAGGCTTTGAACCCAAAGGGAAGGGAGCAGAACGTGGAGCTGCCACTGGCATGGGGACAAGGTCCAGCAATGTCCATGGGAAGCTGTGGTACTGCACACAGATGGCTGGCTCTCAACCACAGATGATTTGAAAGCAGCAGTAACAAACCCAAGTAGTCATTTTTGGAGATTCCTTGTAGAATTGGAGGACATACATGCTACCTTGCTTGTCCCAGCCACTGGGGCTTCAAGGAGTAATGGTGGGACACGAAGAGAGGTGAAAATATTTGGCAGGAGTCGTTTCAATTGCAGGGAGACTGAAGTAATTCCTTGGTGGCTTAGCCTGTACCTTGCCCACTTATTCCTGATTTTTCTCCCTTTCCATGTGATGCCCAGCAACCCTTTCATGCTTTCCCCTTTGGACTTGCTTTGGGATGACCACAGGCCCTGAAGCAGCTTCAGGTGCAACCAGTCTTGGAGAATTACCTTTGTGAGATGCTTGGCTACTGTGCTGCCCTATGGCCCTGCTGCCTTGTGTTTGGTGTGAAGTGCTGCACCTCGCTCTGCACCCGTGGCACCTGTGGACTGGCTAAAAATAAAGCCCATTTCAGCAAATGGAGATCACATTTGCTCCTCAAATTTAGCACTAAATCTACCATTCCACAAGTCCTTCTGCCCATGCCAATTATATCCAGTTAACCATTTTTCTCCTTGCCCCCCTTGCCCCTCTCTCTTGCTGTGTGACCCCCCTCCTGCTGGGAGCCAGGCAGCCGGGCACGGTGCAGTCCCTGCCCTCACCCTGCTCCATCTCCCTCCATCTCCTTCCAGCCCATCCCAGACACGAGCCCCATGAAGCGCTCGGTCTCCACGCTGGCCCCACAGCGTCCTCACGCCATGCACCTCTACGAGTACTCCTTGGAGCGTGTGCCACCTGAGCAAGGGCATCACCACCATCACCACCGCTGCCACCGGCGGAAAGAGAAGAAGCAGAAGTCCTTGGATAGGTCCCCCCATCAGCTGGCCGATGGAGAAGCTGGTAAGTGTTTGATTTGTCCCTTGTCACTGAATCCTTTTGGTTGGAAAAGACCTTTAAGATCATCAAGTCCAACCATTAACCCAGCCCTGCCAAGGCCACCACCACTAAACCGTGTCCCTCAGCACCACATCTTCTAAATACCTCCCTTGTCCTCCCTTTAGGATGCAAAGTGGTCATCTGACATGAATTGGGGTCCCATCTGTATGGTAGGACCTCCTCGCCCCACATTTGAAAATTTCACCCATGCTGATGACCCCCAACCAATGTTGTTCTTTCAGTGGCCCAGTCTGGTGAGTCTTCTTCCAAAGACAAGAAGCAGGAACGTGGCCGGTCACAAGAGAGGAAGCAGCACTCTTCCTCCTCCTCTGAAAAGCAGCGCTTCTACTCCTGCGACCGCTACGGCAGCCGGGACCGTTCTCAGGCCAAGTCTGCTGATCAGAGCAGGCCCACCTCACCCAACGGAGGGCCAGAGCAAGGTCCACACAGACAGGTGAGGAGATTCAGGGTGGGAAAAGAACCCCAAGGTCTTCCAGGGATGTGCACACCTTTCCCTTGTTTTGTTTAAAATGGAGGAGATAGAACAGGAAAGGCAGGGCAGCAAGAGGTAAAACCTTTGAGGTTCTGCTTGGTCCTCCCCATCCGAGACAGGGATGGAAATGTCAGTTGATGGCTCTTTAGTAACCATCTTCAGAGTGAGTGGCTCAGAGCATCTCACCTAGACCCCACTGCCAAGGACACCTTTGTTCATGGTCAGCAGAGCAGCCTGGGAGATTGGGAACTGGTAGCTCTTGATGCTGGTGCAGGAAGTACCTGGGCAAAGGCAGGCTGGTTGTGTGACATGGGACCTGAGTCATTCCCCTGCCCCGTGTCACAAACATCGGGTGATAGCCAAAGAAATCCTGGCCATGGCAGTACAAGCTGATGCAGTACAGCATGGAGAGCCCAGGCCGGCAGAGCTAGGGTTCCAACAGGGTTTGCTCATGTCAGCAGGACTTTCCAAACGCTGTTGTGTGGGCTTTGGAGCTGTCCCTTTTTGGAGAACAGGTTAATTTCCTAAGAATTGAGGAAGAAGTGCTTTTCCCCCTAGTGTCACATCAAGCTTCAAATTCGCTCCCTAGCTGGGAGAAGAATTCAGGGAAAGGGAAAAGCAGGAAAAGGCAGGACCTGGGTGGAAGGGAAGAGAGGATGGGGGGAGCAGGAGGCAATCCTGTGTTCAGCCTGAGTTAGAGTCCAGGAGCAGAGTTTAAATGAAGACACTCCATAATGTCCCAGTAGCTGCAAAACGCAGCAGCTTTGTCTTCTGCCCCTTTGGTCCTTAGTGAGGTCCAGGGTGCAGCCTTGGGGGCTGTGTGCTGCCGTGGTGCTGGAGCTGCTGCCTCTCAGCTCTGGAGCATCCCTCAGCTCTGGAGCATCCCTCAGCACAGGACAGGCTTTGCAGGGTGGTTCTCAGTTGGGAGGAGATGTGCCATTGGTGGAAGGGCTGAGGACCCAGGACTGTGCATGGCCATATCAAGAGGGAGCTGCAACCTAACAGGTCTTTGCCATTATGGCCTCAAGCTGCACCAGGAAAGGTTTAGACTAGGTATTAGGAAGAACTTTTTCACTGAAAGGGTTGTCAGACGTTGGAACAAGCTGCCCAGGGAGGTGGCTGAGTCACCATCCCTGGATGTGTTTAAAAGTCGTCTAGATGTGGCACTTGGGGACGTGGCTCAGTGCTGGACTTGGGAGAGTAGGGTTAATGGTTGGACTTGATGATCTTGAAGGTCTTTTCCAACCTAAGTGATTCTATGATTCTGTGGTTCTATTCCTGGTTGCTGCAGGCCCCCACTGGCCTTCATCTGATTTTTCAGATTAATCTTCTTTCCATTTCTAAATTTCTCCCTCCAGTCTGAGAGGCAGGAAGATGGGACTGATTTTTAGCATTTAACCCCTTTCTTGCATGCTCAATTTACCAGGACTTTAAATATCATTATTTCTTTAATTAAAATACTGAAACCTTCCCATAGTTCATCAACAACCAGCATTAGAGCATCAGCTGCCTTTTATAAACCTGTTCCCCCAGGTCCAGTGAAGTCCATATTGTCCCCCACATCTCACGGGGGTTCAGTAAGGCAGGGAGGAGAAAGCCTCTTGTTTCCATGTCTGTTTATTTTATTCACTCACATGTTACCTATTTTGAGTGGAGCTGCTAATACATCCCCTGGTCGTTCTGGGGAAAAAATAGATTAAAAAAAAGATAGCCAAGCCAGCATGTCACTGCTGTCCCAATGAGCTGAAGACCCCTTTTCTTCAGAAGGTGCCTGCAAGAAGCTCTGTTAGTCCATTTCCTGCTTTATTTTGGCTTGATAAGAAGGTGCTTGTTAACTCCCAAGCATTTTCTTTGTTCCTCTGTCCCTCTCCTTGGGAGATGCAGCTTTTCCCAGGAGGCCTAGCCCAGCACATTTCACCAAGTCCCTGGTGGCTCCTCAGGGGACAATGGTCACAAACCACTATACAGGAGAATACCTGAATATGAGAATTTACTCTGAGGGTAACAGAGCACTGGGACAAGCTGCCCAGGGAGGTTGTGGAGTCTCCATCTCTGGAGACATTCCAAACCCACCTGGACGTGTTCCTGTGGGATCTGCTCTAGGAGATCCTGCTCTAGCAAGGGGTTGGACTAGATGATCTCCAGAGGCCCCTTCCGACCCCAACCATTGTGTGATTCTGTATGATTCACCCTGCCAACAAGGTGGCTCTGTTCCAGCTAGAGCCAAGCCAAAAGTCAAGAGAGGTTTGGTTCAAAGGGAAGTTCTCTGGATTATTTTTTAGATGCCCAAAAAAAGGAGATGAGGAAACCAAGCCATGAACCTTTCATTTTGGGTCAACTCATAATGCTTTCTTTGATCCACATAGAAATGTTAGGCATCTTCTGTGAATTATTTCACTGTTTCCTTTTCAATGCAGGTGGATTGTTAAATATCAATCCCATTTCATGATGAATCTGGGAAACCCTTTTTTTAAAAAATGAGATTAAGCTTCTTGGATTTTTAAAATGTTTCAGCAAGGAGGAGCATGTTGGACATTTTGAAATAAAGACCTCACAATTTTTTTACAATCAATTCCATCTCCTGCAGTGATCCTGGATAAAAGAAGTTTGAAAAATCTCACAAACACACCCCCCCCCCCCCCCCCCATTTTTAGATGGGTCAATACTTATTGAAACAATTTAGAACCATATAATAGTTTGGGTTGGAAGGGACCTTAAAGATCATTTAGTTCCAACTCACCTTCGTGGGCAGAGACACCTCCCACTAGACCAGGTTGCTCCAAGCCCCATCCAACCTGCCCTGGAACACTTCAGGGATGGGGCAGCCTCAACTTAGTTCTGCTTTCTTTTCTAAGTATTGTAATTTTGAGGTGCTCAGCCTCAGGCCCTTGGAAAAAGCTGGACATCTTCCCTGGATGGTGGAACATTGGTCACAGGGTAGTGGCCACCATCTCCTCCATCCCCACGGTGGGGCAAGTGATGGGAGGTGGCTCTGCTGGGGAAGGGAATAGAAGTCTGTAGCAGAGTAAGGCTGAAATGTGGGGAAGCCAGAGAAAGGAGAGGCTGAAAATGGAAGAAGAGAAAGGCAAAGACTGGGTTTCCAGGCTGGGAAAGATGTGAGTCATTGGCCCAGCAGCAGGAGCAGCAAATGCCATCAGTCAACATGGAGAGCTTGCAGTGAGAGACCCCCCAAGCTGCCCTGCACCCCCTGATAATAAGAAGAGGAATTGCCTCTTCTTCTGAGAGACACGGCATGACAGCTGGAACAGTGGCTAAAATAGCCTCTACATCCACTGCTGAGCTCCAGCACTGCTGACCTTCCCAGGGAACAGAGCTGGAGAACCCAGGAGCAGAGCAAATGCTGACAGCCCAACCTGCAACAACCTCATGTTTTTATAGGCAGGAGAACCTGCTCTTTAAAAATTAAAGGTCTGGTCTCAAAATGTTAGGTCACCACAGGCTGAGGGATTTTTAAAAGGCGCTCGCAGGGCTATTCATGTACTACCCTGGGAGAATGTAAACAGAAATGCCAAAACAAGGGCCTGTTCCTCTCACTGATGGCATTTTTTTAAATTGCTGTAACTTAGTTCACTCCCACACGTACCTATTAGTAAGCCAGGAAGCTGCCAGACTCTTCTACCACTCCAAAATCAAATCTGTAATAGTACAGAGGAGAAGGTGAATGCATTTTTGTTTAAGGAACTTATTAGTTAAAGCCTGTCCAAAACGCCTTTTGTTGCTGGTTTTTCAGAAAGTGGCAATTTAATCAGAATGCGTTTCATTCCCAAAACTACAAACAAAAAGAATAGTCTGCCCCCAAAGTCCTCCTCCTACATAAACTGATTTTGACCACAGAAATGATCCCCAACATCAGCATTCACGACCATTGGGTGAAGTGCTGCAAAAATCTGCCTGAAAGGAATGGGTGCTGTTTTGCAAAATTGTATTTGCAAAAAAAAAACCAACACCAAACACCAGAACTAAAAAGTAGGTGTCTGAGCTGGTCCCACCTAGTCCAGGTAAGGCGCATGCCAGGCTGTGCACAATGTGGATCCCTCCCTCCAGACAGTGTCCCCTCTGTTGGAGCCGTCTGCCAGTTTGCGTCCCACCGATGCTCTGATCATTTCTGTTCCTATTTACCTCTCTCAGAACTTTGGTTCTCCAGCTCTTTACATCTCGTGTTGAATGACTTCTCGAGAACCTCCTCCCCCTGACTGTGCTTGTCTAAACTCTCTCTTTTTTTTGCTTTTCTTTCCTCTTGTGACTTGTCTCTCCCTTCTGTTGCTTCTCCTTCTGTTTTATACCTGCCTGCCTTTGTGTTTGTCTGGTGTTGCCCTTTTTTTATTTTTTGATTTGCTTTGTTCCAATTTTTATGTAGGGCAGTGGTTCAGTTAATGGGAGCCCCTTGCTGTCGACATCTGGTGCTAGTACCCCCTGCCGGGGTCGGAGGCAGCTCCCACAGACTCCACTGACCCCACGCCCCAGCATCACTTACAAGACCGCTAACTCCTCGCCCGTGCACTTCACCAGTTTCCAAACCGGCCTGCCCACCTTCTCCCCGGGACGCCTGAGCCGCGGCTTGTCCGAGCACAACGCGCTGCTGCGGGGGGACCAGCAGCCAGCCCTGCCGCCGGTGGCCCGCATCGGCTCCGACCCCTACCTGGGCCACCGCGATGACACCGACAGCCCCTCCCGCGCCGTGCCGGAGGACACCCTCACCTTCGAGGAGGCGGTGGCCACCAACTCGGGACGGTCCTCGAGGACTTCTTACGTCTCCTCCTTGACCTCCCAGTCTCACCAAATCCGCAGGGTGCCCAATGGCTACCACTACACGCTGGGGCTCAACACGGGCCCCGGGACTGGCACCAGAGGACGTAGTTACTACCACGAGGCCGACGAGGATGACTGGTGCTAGCGGTGTGGCCAAACCCTGCCAGGTGTGCGCCATTAAAATCGATGAGTTTTATCATCTGGAAGGCTGCGCGCTCCGACGCGCGCCCTGCCCGGGGCCAGAGGGGGCCCATGGGGCAGCCCCCGCTGCCAGAACTGCTCTGTCTCTGGGGCCGGAGACACTCCTGCAGCCTCTCTCCTCTCTTTTTCTTTTTCTTTTTTCTTTTTTTTTTTTTTTTTTTTTCACTAGACCAATAGAGGAAGAAGGGTCCCTCCTTTGGGGGAGGGCAGACAGAGGAGGGAGCACATCTCTCCCCACCTCGCCCACCTCCCTACTGCCTTGTCTCATTCAAAGACACCAGATGCCAAATCCACGACACACGTGAGAAGCTGGGAGAAGAGGGGTCCTCACCTTCCACAGCAGAAAAAGCAGACTGTTGATCCTCTTCCAGATTGGGGCAGGTTTTGTTGGGCTATTTCTTCATTAATTTATTATTATTATTATGATTGGGTTTTTTGCCCCAGTCAGGGCGGGAGTCGGGGGTTGCAAATGGACACACACGAACAAAGCTCACATCCGCGTTTTGTCTCATTCACCACCAAGAGGGAAGAGATCTACCCAAGGAACTGGGAGAGGAGAAACACCCACCAGAACAAAGGACAGTCCGTTGGGACTTGATGTTCAGCCACAGCAATTCTTCTCAGCCGAGCCAGTGGCACATCTCCGAGCTGACCCGGTGGCCAGGACTCTGCTCTGACGCTGCTGCCGCGGGGATCTCCTTTATTTTACTCACCATGTCGGGTCCTTCACACTGACACACGGTAAAGCCACAAGAGAGCTACTTTTTAAGGACTGTTTCCTTGCTGCTGAGACTTTTCTTTCCGTCCTTCTCTCCTGTCGACCGCAACACACCCTCACTGTTTTGTCTTGTTTACAATATAAGCTTGATTTAGCAAAAAACAACTTAAAAAAAAAAAAAAATCCAGAAAAAGAGGAAAAAGCGTAGAGGTGAGAAGAAGAAATGTTATTGGTTTTATATCAAGCTATTAGATAGAACTTTAACTTTTCATTGTGTGCATTTTTGTAAATTGTACAGTAAAAAAAAAAAAAAAAGAAAAAAAAAAGAAAAAAAATATTCTTTATGTAGAGAATTAGTCCAATTGTCATTCCAGGTCCCACCGTTTCTACCGAATGCTCCAGTTGTTCACTACTAAGTGCCTAACCTTTGGAATCTTTCACAGCGACGATGCAACCTCTTGCTTCGATGCATCAGGCCTTGGGCGAGCGCGGGAGGGCAGAGGGGAGGGCAGAGGGGAGGGCAGGGGGGAGGGCAGAGGGGAGGGCAGAGGGGAGGGCAGGGGGGAGGGCAGAGGGGAGGGCAGGGGGGAGGGCAGAGGGGAGGGCAGGCAGAGCCAGAGGAGCCGCTCAGCTGGGGCTTCCCAGGGCACAGCACGCCCCGCGGCGCGTTGCCGGACGGTGAATTCAAGTACCAGGTTGGAACCTTACAGTGGGGAAGGCAAACATGCTTTGGGGTTGGTTTTGGGTTTTGTTGGCCTTTTTTTTTTTTTCCTTCTTCTTCTTTTTAAATTTTCTACACTTTTATTGGTGGGGGGGGAGTGATTGTGGCAAATAAAACCGGCCTTTTCTTGTTGACTAGTGTTGAGGTCCTGCTGGAGAGATGCAGGTGGACAAGTAGAGCACCTGCAGAGGTGCTCTTGTGGGAGAAGAAAGGTCTTTCGTGCTGCACAGCAAGTCTTAGTTGGGCTGCAGGAGCTCTGGTGGTGTCCCATGGTGCCCAGCTTGTGTTGAGGGTAGATGGAGAAGGTCTGAGTTTTATTGGTTGTTAAGAGAAGGTTGTTTTTTTTTTTTAAAAAAAAAAAAAGCAAAACCTCTAACTCTGATTCTCAGGGATGAGATTTCTGTGTTCTTGCAATGACTCTTCGTTGGACGATTTCTTTCTTTTGTTCATGTGTGGGTTTCAGCACTTGGAGCCTGGGAAAGGGGCAATCACGATGTGCTGGGGGGAGGGAGCACTGGCTGAAAAGCCCAGGCAGGACCTTGTATCCATGGGTCTGATGAACCTTTGTAGAGCTAATCTGGGGCACGGGGTGGCTGGAGGATATGTAGTACTGATGAAAGGTTAAAGGAGGAAGGGTGGGAGGTGCCAGGCTAAAAATGCTGATAGAAAAATGGAGAGTATTGGATGGATGAATTTTTTCAGAGGATCTACCAAGCCCCAGAACTGTGAAACTTCTCTAGGTGGTCATTTAGGATGGGTAGAGATCCTGCTGGACACTGGTGATTTGTTTTGTTGCTGGAGTAGTTGGAGGGTATTGGGTGTTACCAAACCACTCAGGAGGTCTCTTGTGCTCTCAGCAGACATCTTTGAGCCTCAAATGGGAGCAGTCTGCTCTTGGGTGGACCTTCACATCTCCTGTAGCCCTTCTGTTGAGGGAAGTCAACCTGTTTTCCTTTCCTTCTGTGTTGTTTTGGGTTTTTTTTCCGTTACGAAATAATAACCTCTGGCCAATCTCATCCCTGGATTCTGCTGAAGGATAACTCCTGTCTGTCCCCCTGTCTCTGTATCTCTGTGCACTTTGACTAAAGGAGGTGAGGTAGCCAGAGGTCCACCGTGGGGAGCGGCTGAGATTTGCAAACGGAGGGCTATGCAACAAGACGACACGTTCGGAAACACTCATCCAAACCACCAAGAGTCAGAAAGACCTTCATCCATTCTGTAGCTTTATCTGCTGGATTTTCCTGTTTCAGGCTTCAGCATGATTGTGACCAAATGTTTTATACATTTTCCTTATCTGAAGGCACAAACACTTTATTTGAAGTTTTAAAGAGAAACGTTACTATTTTACTTCAGGATGTAAAGGAGAGGGGGAAAAACCGCAATCTCTCTGCCAGTGCATGTGAACATTGTACCCACACTGGAGAGCAAAAGAGATGTCTTTCTGTGCTGAATCATTCTGTCTGTCCCTCCACTCCACCTTGCCCCTTCCTCTGCCGTTTTAGCCCCTCAATCCCCCCCCCAGCCCCACACAAACACCCCTCTGGGATGTGCACGGCCAAACCATGCCCTTGGGTCACTCCAGTTCTTAGATAGAATGCCCAGAAGAACCTCAAGTTGTCCAATCCTCCATCCTAGGGGTCGATGACAGTGACAGATGAGCCTGACCACAATTGTTCATAACCCTTTTCCTACCGTTTTGATTTACAGCCTCTCTGCTGTCTCCTCAATGCATACATGATATTTCCAAGAATCCTCATAGTGAGTTGCCAAACTTGAATTGCACCAATCAGTTTTCTGCATCCAGAACCAGTCTCGTAGTGGCTGTAATTTGAATAAGTAATGTTTGCATGTAAAATATATACATATATACATATATATAAAAGAAGTATGTGCATGGAAAAATGTTTATCTTCGTACTTTTTTGATACAATGTATTCATCAGTTGTTAATTTTTAATTATATTTGATATAAATTGGGGGTTTGTTGCAAAACTTTATATTTAAAAAAACAGTGTTAAAAAATTCTAAAAAGTTCCGACCATGCAACACAAGAGGAACTTTACCCAAAAAAAAAAAAAGGGGGGGGGGGAAAGAGAAGAAAAAAAAAAAAAAAGGTTCTGTGATTGCCTAGTTTGCTGCCTGAGTAATATTTATCAGCCAAACTTTGAATTCTGCAGTTGTTTCTACAATTACATTTTGTATGAAGCAAAGTCCTTGAATTAAAATAAAAACTTAGCAAAAAAACCTGACAAATTCAAAGGTGGTGTGTGCAGTGTGCCTGGTGACTGGGAGACCACCAGCCTGGGAGCAGCCTCCCACCAATGACTGGCCAGGGCAGAGCCAGAGGGGAAACTGGGCTTGGCCACCCCAGTGAGGGATAGCCTGGGAGCTCTGGTGTGGTACTGGGTTTAGTTTAGCCTGAATTGGGATGTTGGAAGAGATTGGCCATGTCTGTGTTTGCTTTCATATGGGCTTCACAGATGGGGGCCTGCAGGAAAGCTGAGAGGGACTTTTGACAAGGGCACAGAATGAGAGGACAAGGGGTGATGGTTTCAAGATGAAAGAGGGGAGAATTAAATTGGATATTTGGAAGAAATTCTTTCCTGCGAGGGTGGTGAGACACTGGCCCAGGTTGCCCAGAGAAGCTGTGGCTGCCCCATCCCTGGAAGTGTTCAAGGGCAGGTTGGATGGGGCTTGGAGCAACCTGGTCTAGTGGGAGGTGTCCCTGCCCATGGCAGGGGGTGGAACTAGATAATACTTAAGGTCTCTCCCAACCCAAACCAGTCTGTGTTTCCATGATTCCATGCTCAGGCTGAGTAGGGAACTGTTGGCACATGTTCCTTTGCAGTGTGGATCCAGTGTGGAGATTACAGCTCCTGGAGTCCAATAGGCAGCAAAATTGCATCATGTGGCCTGAGGGTTACCAAAAATCCCAGCAGTGATTGATTCCTTTCAGGTTTGTAAGAGAGGGATGTATTTCTTGCTGGTGTGCAAAAATGTTGGGCATGGGACTCCCTTTTATCATTAAACCTTATTAAACCTGACACCAGTAAGTCCCCTTGGTGCGACCTCAGGGCACAGAACTGGCAAGCTTGTGGGGTTGGATTGGTGTCAGGAGTCTGCCATGTGTCCAGGGCCTGCTGTAGCACTTGTAGGACAAAAATAATTAATAATACTTCACTGTACCTTGAAGTTCCTACTCCCAAGGCTTGCACTGAGCAGAAGAACGACTCAAGGGTTGTTGGTACACAAGAAAGGAACTTCTCATTTCTTTGGATAGCTGGAGAACCACCTTCATTCCCTACCAGGGGAAGAAATCCACTGTGTGCAGCTCCTTCACCAGGGTCTACTGGTGGGCCACTTCTCACAGCACCAAGGACCCTCCAAACAATTATTAACAACAATTATTAGCAGCTGGAGAGCACTGCTGAAGGGAGGACCATCGTGGTTTAGCATTTTTCAGTAGTCTTCAGAGCACAAGGTTTATTGTAGCATTCAATAATTCTTCTCTGGTTGCATCTTTCTGTGATGAGACCACCCAAGGTCCCACCTGGAATTCAGTTACTGCGTGAAATGCAAGGGAAAGGTTCTTCCTGGTCACCAGGTCAGGCTGTAGCAGGGGAAGAAAATGGTCTTGCTTGAGGTCACACAGTTCATCATTAGCAAGGTTTGGAGCGGTAGAATTTCTCTTGTAGTCTGGCCTGTGCAGGGTTTGGGTTTCTTGGGTGGAATGACAGTGGAGCATAGGGGTGGAGAGTAGGATTTTTATTGAATTTTGAAGCTATCCCAAAACAAATAGGAGGAACGGGGGCTGCTGAACGTGTCTGAGCAGCACACAAGGGAAGGTCTGATAAACAGAGCAGGGTTTGTCACTCGGTTCACACCCCAACTTCAGCAGACACTCCTGTGGCGTTCGCTCCACTGCAGCCCCCCAGGGAGCTGGAATCTGCTTGGAAGACCAGAAGAGCAACCTCTCCCCTCCAGACGTGTGTCATGGAGCAGCTCCAAATCCAGCTTACAATCCCATATGCACGTTCAAATCCTAAACATTCTTTTTGGGGGGATTTCTACCTTTTTTTTTCTTCTTCATTTTTTCTTCCCATGGCTGCTGTAACGCTGCTGTGAGCAGGTTTGCACCAGGTCTCCTCCCCACAGAGGCACATCTTGCTGGCAGAGACCACTGCATTTCTGCTCCCTATATCTCCACTCCCAACCCTATGGATGAAATTGGGATTGGTATTTCTGAGGACAGCACCCCCATGCCTCAGTTTACCATCAGGGGGTGGCATTTTCAGGCTTTTCCTATTACTTAGGGAAAGAAAAAGTGGGAAAAGGCTGATTCATCTCCCTTGCTGCTCTTCGAGGGTCATTCCCTGAAATATTTGTCTTAGGATGCAGAAGACTCAGGGTGAGACACTGACTACACCTGAGCCAGAGCATTGCAGGTCATTTGGCCTTTTATATTCCCCAAAGCAGGAGAACCCAGTGTCATTTGACTGGTTCCCCATTCCAGCCACATTTGTAGACAGTGCCCATAGACTCCTGCGTACCCTCCAAGGTGGTGAATTACTCATCCCAGTGGAATTCATCCCTCTTCACTGGCCCTAAGCAGATCTCCTGATATTTTCAGGGCTGTGGAAAGCACCATTTTCAGCAAGTGCCCGATCGTAATGAGCCTCAGCTCAACAACTGTCCCTCTGCAGATCCCAGAATATTTTGGAAAAGAGGTTGGGTTTGTATCTTCCTTTGATAGACAAAGGAAACTGTGACATCTCAAAGGGACTAAATTGCCCACGGTCACTCAGAAAGTGCAGAAGTGAGGATGTGGTCTCCTGAGTCTCTTACTCTGCCTCCTTTGTGTCTAGGTGGCTGAAATCACTGATGTGTGCATGATTTATTTTTTTTTTTTTTTACATCCATAGGCTCCTAGTAGGGTGCTAGTGAGGTGCCACTGGGAATTTGGCATCTCACTAGCAGATGTGTTGGTTCTTTGGAGGGAATTCAAAGAAAAGGAGCGATAACAAAAATGATGAAAGGACGGGGAGTGATTTATGGTGATAGTTCTGAGGTGCTCTGCACGGTGATGGAGAAGGGTGGCTCTGATAAGGCTGTGCAAATATCTGTGGGGGTGAAGCCCTCCGGTGGGTGAGTCAGCTCAAAGGAGCTGCTGAGGCTGTCTGGGAAGAGAAGTTTGAGCAAAGCAACTCCAGAGTGAGCTGATGGAAACACCAGGACAGAGCCCCTGTGCCCACAGAGGAAGCCTGGGGCAGGCTGCTGGAGCAGAGCTGTGTTAATTCAAAGAAAACCATATCAATAACAGTAGGGGTTTTTTTTTCATTTTAGCCTCATCTTCACTTTATGTCGTTGCTCTGAAACAGAATATCCCATCACTGGCTTTGTCTGTATTTGTTTTTATTATTTCTCTGTTTCTGGCAGCCTTTTCTCTGCCCAGCACGGAACAAATGGAGGAGGAGGAGGAGGTGGCTTGGTCCTTGTCCAGCTGCTCCTGCACAAAAGTCTGAAGTACCCACAGGGGTGTGAAACCCCATTTTCTCACAGGAGGCTGAGGAAGGGGAGTGGATGTGGTTGTGTTACTGTATTCAGCAAAGTGATGGCGTCTTTAAAAAGGTGATCCCGAGCTGAGCCACAGGACTGTGGCAGAATGAGGGCATGCCTTTTACAAGGGTGGGGTTTTTTCCTCCTCATGAAGTGGAGCACATATAAAAGCTGGTTCTGCAGGTGGTCCACCTAAAAAGCCTCCTCCTGCAGTGGGATGTGAATGGAGCAGAGGGCAGCTTGGCTGCACTGCGAGGTGGCTGCAATGTCCCACGGCAGAGAGCAGCTGCAGGACAAAGCCACGAGAGGAGACAGGAGGAAGATCTGCTGCTGGGACAGAAGGTCACAGCCCTGGAGATCAATGGGATTCAGCAGCACCTGAGAAAGGGAAGCCAAACCCATGTCACGAGTTCTTGACAAATAAAGTCCTCTACACTGCAATGCAAATGACTCTCCAGTGTTTCTGAGCTTCCTTTCCTTCACAAGTGGAGTCGGCACATGAGAGGGAAGGGATGAGGTGGTCAAAGGGGTGAGAGCAGCACGATTTGTCCCCCACTGGGTTCACATCACCTCAGGATCAAGGAGCAAAGGGGACTGAAAGAGAGGAGCTTACAGAAGCCTAAGTCCCATTGTGATGGTGCAGTGTTCTACTGAGCAAAATGACATCCAGATGCCACCACCGGGTGCTGGAGCATCTCCTGTGCTCTGACAGGACATCCAGCTGGAGACAGGCAGGTCTGGCTGCCCCTTGCTGGAGGTTCCCAGATTTTGGGGGGGGGTCTCTGGGTGTTTGCTGCAGATAAAATACTCACAGGGGCTGGGAGTGAGCCTGCCTCCTCCATGAGCCTGAGCCAAAACCTCCAAAAGGCTTCTGGAAGCATCCTGGAGTTTGTCACCCAGGGCAGGCCTGGGGAGCAGCATGGCCATGGTGGCATGGTCTGTGCCACTGGTGACATTAGCTCAGAGTGCAGCATCAAGCAGGATCTGCTCTGGGGCAGCACTTGTGCAGGGCACTGTGCAGACAAGGGATGGTGACAGAGGAAACTCACTTCTAAGGTGTCCATTTGCAAATACCTTCTGCTGGCTTCTGCTCTTGCCCAGGAGTGGTGTGAGATCTGGGCAGGACTTGGGTGAGGGGAGATTTAACCCATGTCATGCCAAGAAGGGGGTGAACAGGCCCAGGCTCTGGGTAAGGAGAGCAGGGGTTAAACCCAGAGGACTAGTACAGCTTTCAAAGGAGAGCTGGGGTCCCTCACCCACCCCAAAATGCCCCACAGGAAGCTCCTATTTCCCCATTACCCTGCCAGAAGTAGGGTCAGGTATCCCCTGCAGGAGGCAGCCAGCTGGGGTCCAGCTTTGGGGGCAAAGCACCCCGAAAAACACTTGCAGCAGCTTTTATTTGGGCGGGTGGGGGTGTCTCCGTTACCTATGGAGGCCAAACCAGCCCATGATGGGGGGGGGGTGTCACTCACCCCTGCAGCATCCCGGTGAGATACAAGTGTGTGTGCGTCTGTCCATGTGTCTGTCTGTGTGTCTGTCACCCGTGCAGCTAGCTCTGCACGCGGGCATGGGGGGATTCCACCCTTCAAGCCCTGCAGCGCCAGGGCCGTTGGAAGCGGGTCTGATTTGGGGGGTACGGGTGGGTGAGGGGAACATTAACCCCTGCCAAGCTGGGCCCGCTGGAGTTTGTTCTCCCCCCCCGCAGAGGTGTGTGAGGGAAAGGGCGGGGGGGAGGCGGGGTGTGCGTACCCCCGGGGTGCGGGGGTCCCCCAGCGCCGGGCGGGCCGGGGCGGAGCGGGGCGGGGGCGGCGGGGCCGTGCCTGCCCCGGCGGCGGCGGGGCCGTGCCGGGATGCACCGGGGCCGGGGCGGGATGCGCGGCGGGGCGCTGGCGCTGGCGCTGCTCTGCGCCCTGCCCTTCTGCCCAGCGGGGCTGCAGCCCCCCGAGCCGGGCTCAGGGCTTCAGCCAGGTAAGGGAAGCACCGCGCTGGGGTGGGGGGCGAGCGACCCGGGAAGAAGCGGAGGTCTCACATTATCCCCCCTCCCCATTCCCCATTCATGCGGTCCCGGCCACCCCCCCCCTACCCCGGATGCGCCGTGAGCCCCTGGAGCGGGGAACGCGGCTCCGGCCCCCCCCGGCCCTCTGGGGCTCTGCGGGGATGTGGCGGCGGTTGCCGAGGTCGGGGGGGAGCAGGGTCCCCCGCGATGCCCCGGCATCCCAGCCGCGGGGCAGCCACGATGACTTTGGGGGCAGAAAGGTTTCCCCCCCCTCTGCCAAGGGTATCCCCGCGGGCTGCGGGGGCCGGACGGGGTTAGGGGGTGGCAGGGAAGGTCTCTTTTCGGGGGGTGGGAGGGGTGGTGTGTGTCTCAGGGTCTCGGTGGCAGGGCCACCGCTGGAGCAGGGCACGGTGTCCCTCTCCCTGCAGGAGCAGAGCCGCCGGACTTGCCGGGATTTGTGCACGGTTTCTGTGATGTGCACTAGAACATAATGGACTGGGTGTGCCACGGCTGGAGCTTTTCTTCTGTGTGAGGCACTGCAGCACGTCTCCTGCCCCTCGGCTTTCCCCGAGTCCTGAAACTTTTCACGAAACTTTTGGGACTGCTGAATCCTGTCCTTCCCCGTGACGGGAGCCCCTGGCTGGCTCCCCCCCAGGATGGACCCAGAGGGCTCCAGGCCCCTCACTCTATATACAGTGGGGCACAGGGCTGGTTTGCCCCTGGAAAAGTCCAAATAAGCCATTTCCAAAGTTTGGTGCCTCAGGCTGGGACTTTTCACTGGGAAGTGATGGGCTGTGGGGGGATGGTGAGGACCTTTACTAAAATGACTATAAGAAAGGATGATTATTTTGAAGGAGGCACTGGCTGCTTCTGGGACACTTGTTGCTGCATTTGCATTGTGCTAACTTGTCCAGGTCCCCATCAGGGTGGTGACCCCATGCTCCTGCTCAAACCCCTGCCCAAAAACATTTGTGTTTGGATATGCTAGAGGCTTCTATACAGCCACATTGGTGGGAATGTGGTTCTGGGAGGGAAACCACTGATATATCTCAGTGGAGCTTAACTCCACGTGAAACTTGCCTCGGGAACAAGGCTGGAGGGATGCAGTTCACAGCCTGGGAAACTGAGTTGGGAGTTGCATTGCAGGGGCTGGAGCAAAATCCAAGTGGGGATAAGGTGTGGGGAGGTTTGGGATCAAACTGAGGGACTTGGGCGGTCATGACTCCAGTGAGGTTATGGGGCTGTGTGGGGAGGAAGGTAGAGGGCAGGAGGGGGGTCTCTGCAGCCTCATGTTTCCCCAGGCACAGCAGGGAAGGGAAGAGCTGGCAGTGCCAGTTGGCTGTAGCAACATTAGGAAGCTTCATGCTCATTACAGTTTTTTACTTCCTGTGGGTCACGGGGCAGCCCTGAGGAGGATTTCACTGAGCATCATCCAGGTGGGTGGCGTTGTTCTTTGATCACTGCTGCCCAGGCTGGTCAAGGTCATGAGATCAGGCCGGTGAATGGGGCATGAGCCCTGAATGTGTGAGTTTCTCAGGTTTTGGCATGAAAAAAGACAGTCCTTTGCAGTTGAGGCTCTCGTTCTTTGGTCAGTTCCTACTGATATTCCTGTCCTGCTTGCTGGAAGGCCTGTGGAGCACAGCTGCAGGAAATATCCTCAAGGAGAGGGCTGGGGAGTGAGGAGCAGCCAGCTGGGGGCTTGGGTGCCCTTCCTGACCTTGGAGCTGGGCTCAGCTTTGCAACCTGGAGCAGTGACTCGTGGCAGTCCTGCAAATGGGCAGGGGGTTTGCAGGCTGAGCCTGAGTCAAGTGGGGAGTAATTGAAGCAGGGAGTAAGTGCCAGAGGAGAGCAGCTAATTACTCCAGGTAGGACTTACTGTCTAAAACTGATGGGACCTTTGTGAGGTTGTGTGTTGCTCCTGCACCGTGGGGCTTGGCATGTGGTGTTTGTGGCATCTTCAGCTGGGAAGAATATTAGGATCCATTTCTTAGATAGATCCATTAGGAAATTAGGATCCCTGTCTTCTTTCCTCACTCCAGCTCAGTCAGGATTAGGTGATTTCTTGATGCCTCCTGCTTCTCTGCTCAGCCTGGGGTACCAAGCAGTTGGTATGCTGGCAGTATTGCTGTCACAGAGGTGGCACCATCCCTTGTGCCAGGTTGGAAGAATGGTTTGCATAGCTCATGCCTGGGAGGGGCCAGTTTCTACACTCAGGAGCCCCAGCTGGGGCTTTGGGTTGTGAAAGCAGGAGGTGAAGCCATCTGGGAGGGAAACTGGGCTGTCAATACTTGTGTTTTTAGCTGTTCCCGAAAGGATGTGGGCTGATGATCTCAGGAGGGCTGAAGGTGCCAGAAATGGGTGGGAATTGACTCCAGCACACTGGGAACGGGGATTGATTTTTTGGGGAGCATTACAAGGCAGCGGGTGGGACCTGATCTCCCTGAGCTCACTGCTGCTGCAGAGCTGTGTTGTGCAGGGTAGGCAAAGCTCCAGGTGCCTCCTGCCAAGGCTGAATTATTGAACTTGCACCTGTTTTTTCATGGTTTGAGCTGTAACGATCCCTGAGAAAGACCCATCACAGTGCCACGGGTCTGTGAGGTGGGGGAAAGGTGGCACTGGAAGAGTTTCTCTGAATTTGAGGTGCTGTGGGGCTGCATGAGCCCCAGCTGCCCACCCCCCCAGTGTCCTCTGCACCCAGATGTGCTGGCACCAGTGGGGACAACACAGATGCCTCCAGAGCTTTGCCAAGCTCACCCCACCATTCAGGGGATGTGCTGGTTAAGTAAGAGGGGAAAGTGGGAAATCTCCCTGGTGTAGTGGGAGTCCGGTGGCTCCAGAGCTTCTGGGAGCTGTTGTGTTGTTTTTTTTCCCCCCATAAAGTGCAATAACCATAACTACAGCCCCACAAAACACAAAACTCCCCAAACAAACCCAGAAAAATGCCGTCTGGGAACGTGACCCAAAAATGAATGCGCACGAACAATTTGCCATTAATTAAAGCTTAGAGTCGCCCAATTAAAATCTGCTTAATTAAGGGATGCATCTGAAAATGCAACGCTTGGCTCCTGCAGATGGTATTTCTTGCTAGAGGGTTGGTGAAAGTAGTTTTTCAGGAAATTATCCTCCTGGAGGTCTGGTACTCTGAGATACAGCATGATGCAGCGATGCTCCTCATCTGGTGTCTCATGCTATCATGTGCTTGTAATTAGGATGTGTATGTGGACTTCATAAACTAAACATAACATTTAACCCACTGTAAATATGCAAAATCATCCATAAATCGCCACGTGTTAGTACTGTTGGTGTAAGCAGGGTGGCATGTGTTTTACATGATGCAGATCACATGCATGTGTGAGTATGTAAAGCTTATAAAATGATGGTGACCTTAGCTAGTTTCAAGTCAAATTGCCTAAAAATGCAGAAATACCAGACATGGACTCTTCACAACCCCTCCATTTGACCCTCCAGTGCATGCAGGTTAGTATGGAATCCTCAATTAGGCAATTATATGGGTGTGGGTTTTTTTCCTCCTCACAAAACCCTAAATTATGCATTTAAAGTGGCATAAACACAGGGGTCACTGCCCTGTCCCCATCACGGAGAGCATCTGTGCAGTCTTCCCCTGTGGCTGTTTGCTCCTGGGAAGGCAGAGAATTGATGATGAAGACTTCAGGGCTTGCAGAAGGTGAGAAACCCGAGACAGAGCCCACCAGTGTATTTTTTTATAATGCAGCTTTTCTCTCAGAAGTCACAGAATCTCACAGAATCACCAAGGCTGGAAAAGACCTTTAAGATCATCACGTCCAGCCTATGACCAACACCACCACACCATCTAGACCATGGCACTAAGTGCCACATCCAGCCTTTCCTTGAACACATCCAGGGATGGTGCCTCCACCCCTTCCCTGGGAAGTCTATTCCAATGTCTAATCACCCTCTCTGTGAGGAAGTGCTTCCTAATATCCAACCTAAACCTCCCTTGGAGCAACTTCAGGCTGTGCCCTCTTGTCCTGTCACCAGTTGCCTGGGAGAAGAGCCCAGCCCCAACCTGACTACAACCTCCCTTCAGGTAGTTGAAGAGAGTGATGAGGTCCCCCCTGAGTCTCCTCTTCTCCAGGCTAAACACCCCCAGCTCCCTCAACCTCTCCCTATAAGACTTTCCCTCTAGTCCTTTCACCAGCCTTGTTGCTCTCCTCTGGACCTGCTCCAGCACCTCAACGTCCTTCTTGAAGTGAGGGGCCCAGAGCTGCACACAGGACTCAAGGTGAGGCCTCACCAGTGCTGTCCTTCATGCATTCCTCTTAGCTGAGGTTGTTGCACTAGAGGACAGAGGGGAGAGCCAGCCTGGGGCTGTGGTACTTTGGGTCTGTTCAAGGGGGGCTGAAAAGATGAATGCAGGAGAACTTTTCCACCCTAAAATCCTCTGCTTCCTTTGCAAATTGGGCAGAGGTGGGTAGAGGCAGGAGTCTCTGCTGCTTTTCCTTGGACAGATGCATGTGGCACAAATGCCATCACTTGATAACTTCTGACTGCTTGGTTGTATCCCCACTTTAACCTACCTCAGCACAGCTGGGTGCCTGGTTGCTGGGGGGTGGCTTTGGAAACCCCAGCCTGGAGGTGGCCCCAGTTTCCTCTGAGGTGTCTGGAAGAGAAGGCCCTGCCCCAGAACATGGCACTGCATGGCAGGATGTGGCATGTGCTGGAGGTTTTCACACTGCTCCCCCTAAATGCTGCCATCCTACCCAGCACCGCTTCCTTCTCGAGGTGGTGGGAGACGCAGGGTGCTCATGGCAACACCATAAAGGATGGAGAGACTGGGGTGCAGGGACACTGGCCTGTGTGTTCATGCACACAGCTGGGACCACTCCTGGGGCTGCTGTACCCAGACAGCCACCAGGATGATGTTTCTTGCCGAGGTGTTTAGCTGTGCTGAACTTGAGCTGTTTGGATTGAAAAGTCTTCCTGTTCCCAAGCTGAAGTATTTAAAAAGAATTCAGCCAAAACAGTCGGGCAGCTCCCAGGATCTCTGCCTTCAGCGTGCATTTGTATTCCTGTAAGTTGTGGACTTGAAGTTTGGCACCATCCACATGGGAAATCCTTCCACGTTGGACCCAGTTATGAAATCTCAAACCTTTCTGTAAGGAACGGGCTGTACGGAGACTCCTTCCCTATTTGAGCAACCTGGTCTAGGGTGAGGCTGGCAGAGGGAAGTGCCTCCTGATTCCCAGCTGGTGGCAAAGGGACTCCTTGTCCCCATAGTCCCTTCGTTGTGCAAAGGCTTAATTCAACCTGCAGCCCCTGTGATGGAGCAAGTGGGCTGAAAAGCTTTGCTCTCGCATGGCCACCAATTAAGCAAAAAAAAAACCCCACCTCTCTAAGACATAAGCCCCCTCTTCCCCTGCCTTTCCCACTCCAAGAACTCAGGAGAGCAACACAGTGATAAAAATAAACTTCTGTTTAGGGCACATCAACCTTAACAGTGCATCTCCTAATTAGTGCAGCACTAATTACCCACATGGAACTGTGCCGAGCTCCCCCTATCCCTCCTGGCAGTGTAATTCATGCGGGGGGAAAGGCCACCTCAGGTCACATCCCCTGAGCATCGAGGGGCAGATACACACATCTGTGCTCATTTCCAGAGGAGACAGGTTCATCAATCCTCTTTTTAGAGCAGAAGAGGAGTTTCTGCCTAATTCCCATGGCTGCCAGAATGGGACTCAGGGAAAGCTCCAGCCATCGTGCTGGAATTCAGCAGGTGGAGCACACCAGTTTGCTGGAGCTGCTGGAGCTTTACTGAATAATCAAGCATGTGAGAAACACCCAGCAATTAATTTGCACAAGAGTTTCTCAGGAGTCTTGTGGCATTAGCACAAATGCTCCTCTGTGAACACTGCTTCATCGTTGGATGCTTCTCCTCCAGGTCCCTCTCAGCATCTGTGGTGAGGAGCAAAAAGTGATTGCCTGTTTCCAGACACTGATGGTTTTCTTTTCAAGCTTACCAAGACCTGTCTCCTTATTTTTAAGAGAGTGAGGGGTGCAGAGAGTTCAGCATTGCAGCACCCCGGGCAGAAGGAGGCAGCTGGAATTTTCTAGAGGCATGATGCCCTTTGGGATGTGGGATGTACCTGAAAACTGGAAACGTGGTCCCACTGGGCTATATCCAAAAAAAAACCTGTAGTGTTCCAAGCATCCCCATGGCAAGTTGGCCTCCAAGAATATCACTGCTCTGTTGGGTTTGGTTGTTTTTTACACCGTCAAGTTCTTCATGAATTAATTCATTATTTGAAATATGGGAGTGATTAGTAAACAAATTGGCAGAAATCTGAGATGTGTTGGGAAGGGAATCTGGCCCCAGACATCACAGCTAGCTGGAAACATTCTCCCCCCCATCCTTCTGGTGCATTTTCAACACAAAAATGCACTTTCTGCAGTTGAGATGCTCAGATTTTTCTACATAAAATTTTGCTTTGGAAAAATCTGTAGCTTTTCCATTAAGAAAACAGAGTATTTTGCTGCAGGCCAGTAAACTGCTTCCAACTTGAGGCAGTCACTGTACAGCTCCCCAGGGGCTGCCCTGCCCCACTCTCCTTCTCCCTCCCTATTCCAGGTGAGCAGGGTGAGGAGGGACAAGAATGAGTCCATTAATCCTGGGAATTAATTCGGCCCCATGAGGTGATGAGGTCGATGCTGAGCTCAATCCATATGAAATATGATGGTCCATTTCCACAGCTCTCATTCAAATTGTTTCACTTGGGGAAAAAAAAATAACCAGCATTCCTTCTTTTTCCCCAAAATACATCAGCCTGGGTATTTTAAAACATCTATTTATTTATTTTTTTTATGAGCATATTTTCTCTGCTCTGAGACAAGATGGATGGGGCAGAGGTATTTCAGTAGGCATCAAGGCAAGGGTGGGAATGCTGTTGTCTTCCTTGGCTGGGATTTCTCACGTTTGCTGGAGTTTGTTGAGCACTGGGAGCTTGTGCCAGGCTGGGGAGGGCTGAGCCTTTGCTGCTCCCAAGGGTGAGCTTGGAACTATTCCTGCAGCCACTTGCATAAGGTACTGCACAAATTTCCCTGGCCAATTTTGCTGCACCAGGGAGCAGAGCTGGAAGAGGCAGCTGCAAGGATGAGCACCTGGAGGAGGGTGTGTGCAGGCATCGGGGGCTGGCAGTGGCATCTTGCCATGTGCTCCTTTTCTTACAGGAACACTTGTCCCTAACCAAAAACTTCCCCCAGAAGCCATCAGGGCAGGGTGGCAAGGAGCAGATTTGATGCTGGCCATGAGCAGGGGCAACGCATGGAAAGGAATGGCCAGACCTCCTGTAACTCTCTCAGCATCTGGCACCACCTTGGGAAGTTAACGTGGGTGCTTTTTCCCAGGGTGGTGTGACCTTTTTTCCTGCTCTAAGGAGGCCCATAATCTGCATTTATGGTCACACCAAAGCTCTGGGATGGACTCACTGCAGCAGCACCCGGTGGGCCTCGTGTTTAATGGCTCCAGATGTCAGGTGTGCAGAGTTCACCCCCTCCTGAACCTGCTGCTGGGAAATTATAGGGGTTGGGGACAGGTGAAACAGATCCAGCTGAGGGGAAACAGTTGACTTTTTTGTTGCTTTCACCAGAGTGCAAACGAAGGTCAATTTTTTTCATTACTTTTGGTTTTTTAAAATCATTCAAATAGCAGCTTCTATTTTCTTAAAGGAAAAAAAAACCCACCAAAACCAAACCAGCCCACACTTACAGGAAGGTAATTAACTTTTATTTGTTGCAAGCTGACTACCCTCACAACCAGCATTGTGGAGAGGTTTTCTTCCCCACTTGCAGAAGATGGATGTATTCTAAGTTGCTCCATTTAGATATAACATAAAATATTTCCACTGGGACTTGGAGAAATAGGAGGAGAGGGTAGGTAATATACTGCAGAGACAATTAAAGCACTTCAGAGCCCCAAACTCATCCCTGGGAGTTGCAGGGCTGATGCCTCCTGCTGCTCTACTGCAGGCAGCTGGGGAGGAGGGTGCAGCTGATGCTCATCACAGCCAGCCTGGCTGTTTGGAGCTGGCAATAAAACTGGGAGAGCAGGGGTTGGAATCTTTCACACCAGTTTCTCTGGGTGGTTTTAATGGGAGAAACTAGTTTAGTATCCCTGCTTGTTTTTTTGGGGTGAGGAATGATACTCAGCATCCTGGCTTGGAGAGCACCTGTGAGCAGATGGCTGGGGAGGTGCAGCAGACTGAGCAGGTATGGAGTGCCCTTCCCATGGGATTGTTAGCTGGTGCAGGGGCTCCAGGCGTGTGTGTGCCATATCATGGGGTGGTTTGAGTTGGAAAGGACCTTAAAGATCATCTAGTTCTAACCCCCTTGTATGGGTAGGGACACCTCCCACTAGACCAGGTTGTTCAGAACCCCATTTAGCCTGGCCTTGAGCACTTGCAGGGATGGGGCAGCCACAGCTTCTCTGGGCAACCTGGGCCAGTGAAAATTGAATCAAACTTACCTCATGGTGGGTGATTCCCACCAGTGGGATGGGGTAGTGGTGACCCCAGCAGGGCTGTGACCCTGCACTAGCTGCTCTTTCCCAGGTTCCCATCCACAAGGAAGGGATGCTAGGCAGACAGACATGTGCCTTTACTCTTCTGTAATGGCTCTGAGCTGTGATGTCTGCAAGACAAAATACAGCCAGGCAGCAGATTATGTTCCATTAGCTTCTCTCTTTCACTCTTTTTATTATTTTTTTCTAACCTGCTAGACAGAATGTTTTGCAGAAGTGCTGTTAATTTGAGGGCTTGCTCTGTCTTATGTTTATCCATCCCTTCTCCCTCCCCATGTGAGTGCTGGTGTTTGTGCCACTGCAGCTTCAGCAGAATCTCTGATTGTGTCAGAGAAACAATCCTGCTCCAGGTGAACCTGCTCTAGCAGGGGGGGGGTTGGACCAGATGATCTCCAGAGGTCCCTTCCAACCCCAAACATTCTATGATTCTGTGAAATGCAGGAGGTGTTGGGCTTGCTTGGAGCAGATCCCACCATGGAAAAATCCAGTGTGGGAGTTGGGGAGGGACAACACAGCTCGTCCCTGAAAGGGGCAAATCAGGAGAGAGATTCAAAGTAACCCCAGGCAAGAAAATTGGAGTCGCAGGGCAAGGAAAATTTATTGGGATATTTTGTGTGCACAGTACTGTGTGAGGGTGGTGAGACACTGGCCCAGGCTGCCCAGAGAAGCTGTGGCTGCCCCATCCCTGGAAGTGTTCAAGGGCAGGTGGATGGGGCTTGGAGCAACCTGGTCTAGTGGGAGGTGTCCCTGCCCGTGCAGAGGGTTGAATCTAGATGATCGTCAAGGTCCCATCCAACCCAAACCATTCCCATTCTATGTGGTACCCAGATCTGGTGTGTTTGGGGCATTTTTGTGTCTCTGTGCTATCAATTAACCTGTTACAATAACTTGTGTGTACACTCAAGATTGAATATGAGAACATACTGTGGGTTTTTCAGAGAGAAAGAGGTAAATTTTTCTACTTTAGAGCCTTTGTTTCCTGCCGTGCGGGAGCGAAACCTTTAGTTTGACAGAGTTTCATTATTGATACTTTTCTGAAATGTTTGAATGGATCAATTAAACAGCTGGGTGCTGCCTGTGAAAATGCTGGTCTTTGTTTTGGCAGGCTGGGATGTTCCAGGGCTGAGGAGATGTTCTGTAATGAGATCTGTTAAAAGGTTGTTAGTGATGCAGAGGAGTTTTGAAGTTGGCTCTCGCTTTCTGGCAGGGAGCTTTTCATGAGCAGATTTTAAACCACTCCTGGGCTCTTTTATTTCTCCTTTTCCCCCCTCTTGCTGGAGTGCTTTGATTATTTTATATTTGAGGGTGGCAAATGGAAAGATTTGGGTTAGAGAAAGGAGAGAAGACAGAGGAACTGGGTCTTTTGGCTGGGTGGCCTTGCTCTCCTACATCACTTGGAAACTGTCTCTGCCCAGCCAGCTTCTGGGTGCCTCTGTGATATTTTCCCTCTGGATTCACTAGGTGAGGTTTGAATCCAGCTGGCATTGCCATGCTTTGTGGAGTGGCTGTCAGGGGGGTTGCAGGAATTTGGGAACAATCGGCTGATTGCAGGGTCTGTCTTTCTTCTGGGCAAGGTGGTTGGGGTAGGGACCTTCACTCCTGGCTGGCTGGAGTGGGTTCGTTTTCATTTCGCAAAGTTGGTGTTTCTGCCTTGTGGCCTCAGAGCAAACCTGGGCAACCAAGCCCTGAGCTCCCTACCACAACCCAAAAGAAAAACTGCACATTTTTTTCTTGTTGTATGTTAATAACTGTGAGGTTTTGCACTGATTTGGGGAGGGGGGGGGGAAGGGCACAGGAGTGTTTCAGCAAGACATCAGAAAACTAAACTTCCTTGGAGCAAAAACTGGTTCTGGTGAGTCTTTCTAAGGAGGAGACCAGGCTCCTGCCCAGGGTAGGCAGTTTTCTGAACCCTTATTAATGGGTTCATTTTATAAAGCCTTGCTCGTGGTTTTCCTCTCCAAATAAGTGGACTTTTGGGAATCCTAGACCTTCTGCTGTAAAAGTGCTGTTAATTATCTTCCACAGCTCTGCTGATTTTACTTGTAACCTCCCACGTTAGCTGTAACAACCCATATGTTGACTGTATATATTATTTCATTCACTGCTGGTCTATGTCAGGGTTGGGTTGTGGTAGGGTTTTGGTTGCTGGGAGGACTTGAAATCTAGATGAGATGTTTTTTCCAAATTCAGCCACAGCTGTTGGTCTGAAAGTAGGAATTAAGCTGGAGATCTCCTCTGGTGTATTCTTTGTAGGACACCAGATGACAGTGGTGGTTTTTTTCTGGCTTGAAAATGTATAAATAGGAGCACACCCCATACTCAGTGACTGGTCCTGTACCATTTGATGGATACTGATTGAGCAAAAGTGACTCAAAATTAAATTAAAGCAGCAAAAATTCTGTGCCTCGCTGTTTATCCCAAGCACACTTGCTTCAGAGGGCAGTCCTTAAAAGTCATATCTTTGGTTCTTGTGGTTTATTGATATAGATTTTGTATTTTTTCTGTCTTAAATATATGAGGCAGTCATGGCTCTAGGTGGGCAGGGTGTGACTGTGCCCCGGAAGCACTACTGGTGTTACTGGGGCAGTTGGTTGCTGCTCTCTGGAAGAGCTGGGCTGGTGAAAAATCAAGTTTTGTGGCTGTTAAGATACTATGTGTCTGCTTAACATCATGTGCAGCAATAGAGGAGGTGTATCACCTGCATCCAGGAGTGGGAGATGGTCACAGCATAATTCAGGTTGGAAGAGACTTCTGGAGATTAGTGCAGCCCCTGCTTGAAGCAGGACCATCCAGATCCAGGCCATTGAAAGGGCCACCTAGAGGTGACCACTGCTGGGTGACCATTTTCCTGCACAGGCAGGAGAGGCATTTCCAAAACTGTTCCTTTGTGTCTGGGCTCTTGTTTCTGCTGTGTACCATCTGGTTTAGTTTAACTTTGCTCTTGAGCCTTGGAAAGAAGTGTCTGGGGCAACGTCAGAGACCACAGCTTTCTCCTTTGAAGTACAAGGTGCCAACTGATACTTGAACGGGCAAGGGGAAGGGAGACAGGGCTGACAAATTCCAGGAGGTCCTTGGGAATAGAGGGAGCTCCAAGCCTAGTTGATGTGGGAATTAACAACTCCTGACACAGCATTTCATTCCCACAAAGAAGGGAGGAGGAGAGGGGGAACATGGATAGCTGGAGGCTGATCCTAAACCAGGTGGTTGCAGCTCTCAGAGGCATGAAGGTGATGCAGGAAGGAGCATCCCAGGCTGTCCCAGTTGCCTTAGCATCTTGTGCTGCTCTGCCTCCTCCCCAGTCCTTCATTCCAGCTGAGGGGACCCCCATGCCTTGCTGCTTCCTGCCTTTCCTGAGCCAAACATGTGCAAACGTGACCATGAATCCCACCCTGGTGGGTTTTTACTCACACAGGCTGGTATTTCCTCCCAGCTCCCTCTCCCCCCTGCACGGCCCCTTCACAAAGAACAGACTCAGGCATTGCTTGTGACCTTGACCTCTGAACCTCTCCTTCCAAAATATGAAGCATCTGGCAGGCACGTGCTGCCTGGCTGCTGCTGGGGCTGCTGGAGCTGCAGAGGTGATACACGGGCTGTGCCTTGTCTCCCTTGCCCCGCTCACCCCTTTGGGTTGTGTTTGTTCTGAAGCCCTGGAGTGGTGCCTGCTCCTGGCATGGCAGCTGGTGGTGGGGAGACCCTGCCTCAAAAAGTGATCACTGAGAAGGTGGGTGGTGCGTGCATCTGTCCTCCTTTCATGTTGCTCAGGAAAATTTTCCTCCAGAGAAAGGGTTTGGTGGCTGCTTTGGAAGTTATCAAGGGTTTGACAGGCACAGGACAAGGAGTGATCCAGAATGACTCCAGCCCGTGAAGAGTGAGCCGGATTTCCTCTTGGTTCCTGTGTATTCCTGGCTCCCAGCCAGGGAGTTCAATGGAAGCTCTTTTTAGGGGCCATTTTAAAGAAGGAACCAGCTAGTTCTTGTTATTCATCTACCCTGCCCTGGTGAGACACCCCCCCTCCCCTGCAGTGCTGGGTCCAGTTCTGGGGTCCCTGACACACGAAGGACATGGAGCTCCTGGAGAGAGTCCAGAGGAGGCCACAGAGATGATCCAAGCGCTGGAGCAGCTCTGCTGTGGAGACAGGCTGGGAGAGTTGGGGGTGTTCAGCCTGGAGAAGTGAAGGCTCCAGGGAGATCCTAGAGCACCTTCCAGTGTCTGAAGGGACTCCAGGAAAGCTGGGGAGGGACTTTGGACAAGGGCAGGGATTCACAGGACAAGGGGTGATGTTTTCAAAGTGAAAGATGGGAAATATAGATGAGATACTAGGAATAAATTCTTTCCTGTGAGGGTGGTGAGACAGTGGCCCAGGTAGCCCAGAGAAGCTGTGGCTGCCCCATCCCTGGAAGTGTTGAAGGGCAGGTTGGATGGGGCTTGGAGCAACCTGGTCTAGTGGGAGGTGTCCCTGCCCATGGCAGGGGGGGGTGGGACTAGATGATCTTTAAGGTCCCTTCCAGCCCAGACCATCCTGTGATTCTGTGATTTGCTCCCGACTTGTGCATCCTAAAGGACAGAGGCTGCTCCCTCCTGGAGAGCTGTGGCTCCCAGCCAGTGCCAGAGGAGCTCTGGGTTGTTGGTGTGCTGCTCTGGGACAGCAGACAACAGCACCCACACCTCTCCCAGAGCTGGGGGTAACTCCTTCCTCCTTTGCTCAAACCTGGCTGCAGCACCCAGGTGCCCATCCAGCTGGTCCTACCGTGGGGAGCCCCATCCCAGGCTGAGCCTCCCCCAGGCTCTCTCCACCCAGAAAGATGCAAGAAAATGACCCCTGCTCGTTTTCACAGCTGCCTTTCCCCTGCTTTAATCTCCCCAAATGTGTTTTTGTTTCATTTTTATATTCCTTTCAGGCTTTTACTGGAATCCCCACAGGGCTGGTGCCGAGGGGGTGGGGGATGCTGATTGGAAACAGAATAGGGAGGGAAGTAACCGAGATAAATGGGCTGATAAAACAGCCAGAGCCTGGCTGGTGTGCAGAACCAGCGTGGGACTGTCCTCACCCCTTCCTCCCTGCTTGGAGGGGGCTTGAGCCAACCAGGAACCAGCCCCCTCCTATGAATCCCTCCTCTGTTTTGTTTTTCTTTTTTAATTGTTGCTTGCTTTCTTAACACCAGTGTACAAACACGACTGCAGGGAGCAGGGGTGAATGCAGCTCAAGCAGCCTGAAGAAGGCCCCTCTATTTGGTGGGGTTATGCACAGTGAGGTCTTGGTCCATCACTACTGCCTGTATAGGAGAGGTGGCTGCCAGGAAGGGATGGGTAGCAAGGTTTTCCACAGCATAGAGGGATGTGTGCTACTCTGCTTGAGTAGATAAGTTGATTTTTCTTCTCATCTCAAACCTGAAAGTGTGTAGGAGAGGAGTTGTCTTTTTTTGAAGCATGTAACATCAACAGATGCCATATCAAAGGCAGCACAGGAGCTGCTTGCTCAAAGTGTAGTGCAGTCACCAGATTACTGACATCTCTGGGTGGTGGTTGCTGTTGTGTTTCAAGTGATACCCTGTATTTGTTACTTTCATAGCTCCTTCTGCAGCTGAGCAGAGCAAAGCTTCATCTGTAGCTCTCAAGGACCTCCTCACCCCAGCCAGGGTTTCTCTATAGCTTAGTGGACAGCTTGGGGCTGAACGCCGTGGCGTGGGACTCCCACAGCCTCAGCCAGGACTGAGAGTCATGTCTCCTTCCCCCTTCTCTTCCTCTGTGGTTTTCTGTAGAAAATTAACTTCCCGTGGCTCCTTCTCCAGGAGGGACAGAGCTGCCCAACACTGGCCAGTCCCTCCGCTGGTGACCTCCAGCTCCTGGAGGTAACTGATGGCACCTCACCAGTGGTCATGGCTGTGTGCAGTCTATCCACCAGACCTTCAGGCAGTGAGGACTGGAGGGCAGGGCAGGCTCTTGAAATGTAGGAATCAAATATTTTAGGGAGAAGAGGTATTTGACCCTGGTTGTCCTTCATCTTAAGGCAGGTGAATAATTTGAAGTTGGGAAGTGGGAGTGAAATTCAAAACCATTAAACCAGTTGGTTTTCCTGTGTTTTGGGGTTCTTTAGGTTTTTGGTTTGGTTTTTGGCAGTGTCTTGGCATCTCAGTGTTTGAAGAAGAACATTTCCCTTTTAGTCTCAGAAGAGCTGTGTCTGCTTCAGTTAACTTAAGCTCACCTGCACTGAATAAAAGAACATAAGAAAGAGGCAACTCACCCACAAAGATGAAACCCTTCATTTCTACCCTGATTCCAAATGACTCATTTTCTTTCTTTTCTTTGTTTTTCAAACATTGAGCAAGTTTGCTGTTTGACACCAATTTCTTTCCCAAAATTTAATTTCACCCTGAGACCTCCCCCACATCCCATTTTCTCAGCATCCTCTGTTCACAGAAGTGTTGCATCTCAAACAAATGTGTTTTCCCCCACTCAAAGACAGCAGGAGGGATGAAGAGCAGATGATTGTTTTTTTGTTTGTTTTTTTTTTTTGCAAGGCAGATACATCCCTGCTGTTAAAACAAGACTTGTCAACTCTGTGTCTGGGGCTCTTCCCCAACTCCTGGCCATTATCCAGGGTGATGTTCATGGGTGAGTGTCTGTGACCTCTGCCTTTCTCATTAATAATGAAGGCTTGAGAACTGGTATTTTGGTGGGAGAAGAGAGATTTTCCTGTGGATTCTTTGGCATATGAAACTCTATTTTTTTCTCCCTGATAAATTCTCTAGGTTAGTAATGAAATGGAGAGAAAGGAAAACTGAATTTGAGCTGGGGTTGAGTGATGATTAGTGGGTAGGATGCTCCAGCACAGCCTTAGACATAAGAAGATCCAGGAGTGAGGAGGAACTAGCCTTTAGGCAGAATGCTGTCACAGGGAGCAAGAGGATTTTGAACCTGGGGGAGAAAATAGGGGTGGAGATCTCCACATCCAGTGATGGGCTTTTGTATAAAGGCTGACTGTTGGAGAGGTTGACCCATGCCTGTGTGCTGGCCTTGGGACCTCACCCATAAAAGAAGTTACAGGAGGCTTCTTGAGTCCCAGGGGAGCATCTGTCCCCATCCTCACCCAAACTCACTGCTCTGCCCAGGATCCAGCATGGTGAGCTGGGACTCAGCCTTAGGATGTGGTGGATGAAGGTCTGCTGAGGGTCAGCAGCTCCTGCTGGTGGTGAAGCAGTATCTCCAGCAATGGTTTGGAGTTTGACAGCTTCTCTCCACAGGAAGGAAATCCTCATTTATGTTTATTTGCCCAGAGCTTCCTGAGCTGCTGTTCAAGTATTATAGGCTGAACCTGACCCATGAGGCTTTGGTGAAATGGGACTTTTCAAGAACAGGACATTGTTTTGCTTGCAGGTCCCAGGGTCCCCTCAGGTGACTCCAATGCTGGGGAAGGCAGTGGCTCGTGGCATCAAGCAGCTTGTGATGAAATTTGAAGGCTCACAGGCACCCAAAGATACTTTAGGTGTAAAAAAAAAAAGTGGTGCAGGGGGAGAAGTGGGAGGTGAGTAGCTCTGTGAAACATCAAGCATAAAGAACTTGGAGCATTTAGGAGTTGAGTAAAGGTTGAAACTGCAGCAATTCAATCATTTGTGCAGGAAAATTGGCAGCTGTGAGTGTGGAATGAATCACAACTGTGCACATGTTTTGCCTGAGGTGAAAATTGGAGTACTTTCTGGCTGTGAAATGTCAGCTTGCTAGTCTGAGAAACACTAGTTTTTCATTTTTTTTTTCTTTATTCCTGTGAGCTGTGTTGAAAGTTGGGACTGCTGCTCCTGTCCTGCTCTGCCCCCAGGCTGGGCTTCTGTGGCTACCAGAGACTCTTTGGCTTCTTTCTCTCTCCCATTCCTGCTCCATTTCTGTAGATCCCCACGGGCAGACAATGTGTGGTAGCTAGACACAACCTCCTGGACATTGTTCCTGATAAAATGAATTTTAACCCCAGCCTGAGCACTGACCCTTGCAACAACTGCCTATTTAAAGTGGAGGAAGCAGAAATAGATCCCAGCAAAGTGCAGTGCACTTCACCTGCCTGCAGAGGAAAGCTCTCCCTTTCCTTGAGTGCACTGCTACTGATTTTGGTTTGGACTTTAGTCCTACTCTGTGGAACAGGAGCTGGTGGGGGCACTGGTGAGGTGCAGTGGCAAAGCTCAGCTTGGGCAGGTCCAGCTCCCAGAGCCTGTCACCTCTCCCTCAGCTTGGGGCCCTCGCTGCTGTGCAGGGAATGCCAAAGTGAGGGATTGCAGCATGAAGTGGCTGCATTTTAGCTAAGTTGAACAAACCATGCACTGACCTGTAGCTGTTCTTTTCAAGGGGAAGGTTGGCCTGGCTGAATGAAGGCATGGCTAGGATGCTGGAAGTGTTCAAGGGTGGGTTGGAGGGGGCTTGGAGCAACCTGGTCTGGTGGGAGGTGTCCCTGCCCACAAAGGGGAGTTGGGACTAGATCTTTAAGGTCCCTTCCAACCCAAACCAGTCTGTGATTGTGTGATTCCATCATTCCCTGAGCTACGATGGGTTTGGACAGAGGTTAGAGGTTTGCCAGACACTTGTGTGATAGGGAGCCTCCTGCGTCAGACCTCAAGATTTTGAGAACAGACAGGAGTTGCCTTTCCCTGCCAGCAGTAGGGACCTTGAGTCTCCAACAAGCTCCTACGAAGCATCCCTGGTCCCTCCACTGTTGGGCAGGAGCCTGGCAGGCAGCAGACTGTGCCCAGGAACCTGGCCAAGGCTGGGGCCCTTGGCTGTCTGCCTGGCAGGCTTGGCACAGCACAGGAGCATGTCCCTGGCAGCCTTGTGTCCAGCCCCATGTCCCCTCTGTGTCCCCTGGCTTTTGCCCTCAAGCTGTCTTCCCTGAATGCCAGCTCCTCTCCAAAGCCAGGATGGGCAGTGCTGGTGAGCCTCCAGCTTCAAGGATGCAGCTGTTGTGTTTGCCCTGTGCTTTTGGGGAGCGTGGATTACTCTGGGGGGATGGTTCCAAGGTTTTCTCAGCAGACTGGTGTGCTGGAAACCCAGCTTTAAATGTGACAGCAGATCTCCTCCTCCTGCCCCGTGAGGGGTTTCTGGCTGGGGCACAATCTGCCATCATGAGCACTGTAGCCCTGTGTCCACCTCAGGGGAGGTTCTTGCAAAGTGTCTGTGTTTTGCAGCCCTGGTCACCCTTGAATTTTTCAATTCATACAAGTTGAAACAGATCCCAGGGGGAGTTTGCCAGCTCTGTGTGTGTGCCTGCAATGGGGCTGGAGGGCTGGCAACTGTCTGTGGCTGCCCAGCACCAGGCCAGGGGCACAGCAGACCCTGGGTAGGATCTTTGCCCACCCTCTGGCTCCTCTTGCAGGGATGTGATGATAACGTATGTCCCAGACCAGCAAAGTGGGGGTGACCTGAGCCAGAGCTCTACAGTTGCATGATATCATTTCTCCCTGAGTGAAGTCATGGGTGCTTATCAAGCTTGGAAAATTCAGCTATCTGGCTCCCTTGCCTTCCCTCAGCCAATTAGTCTTCTGGGCCACTGCAGAGAGGTTGATAAAACATGTTAGTCATGAAAACACTGAGACGCAGCAGAGGAAGAGGGTTGTGGTCTCCAGGGCTTGATGTGAGGAGCAGAGCAGGCAGCTCTGCCAGGGCCCAGCCAGCATGGGGACAGGGGAGCTTTGGGAAGGTGCTTTCTGGGTATCTCTGGCTGGTAGGAAGGTTGTCCTGCCTACACCTCTCTAGCTCTGCCAAAGCTTCCTGACCCTCGGATCTGCCAGCAATGGAGTTTGGGAGGGGAAAATCAGCCAGGTGAGGGAGAAGTCACTCTGATTCTTTTTGGCTGCAGTGACTCAGTTTGGTCACTGAGTTGTGGGGCTGCTGGGGTGAAAAGCTGCAACATTTATTGCTTTAGCTGAAGTGTAAGAGATCCCTGCTTGGCACACAAAGTCTTGAGGGAGCAGGGAGGATGGGCACAGGCAAGAGCTCCCAGGGCAAGCTAATTCCCTGATCCTTCCCCTTGGCTAGGATGGGCACATGTACACCCTACATATCTCAAAACACGTGTCCTCACGGTGCCTCCCAACTTTAGCTCTGCTTCATTTCTCCAGCTGTATCAAAGGAAAATCAATTTCCCCATGATCATGTGGAAATGGAGAAGAAAACCTGAGTAACACACTGAATCATCAGGGCTGAGCCATTACCTCAGCAGATTCGCTTGAGCAGAGCAGGTTGTGAAGCAGCATCTCTTTGGATGTGTTGTGGTCAATTGTCACTTTTCCTGGGGACCTCGGTTGTGTGTGTGCAGCTGGGGACAGCACAAGCCCTGCCCCCACGTGGATGGGGTGTGGATGCCCATTGACACAGGGCTCAGTTAACCTCAGGCTCCTTTTTATGCCAGCGGGGCAGATCTGCTGCTGCTCCCTCCAGTTGTGACCACTGCCCCAAATCACAGAATTGTCACAGTTGGAAAAGACCTCTAAGATGACCGCATCCAACCATCAACACCACAACCACCCCCTGGCCCCATCCTCTCCTCACAGAACTTCTTCTCCAGCCCCTTCACCAGCTTGGTTGCCCTTCTCTGAACTCACTCAAGCAGCTCCATGTCCTTTTCTGCAGTGAGGGGCCCAGAACTGCTCACAGTACTCAAGATGCAGCTTCATCAGTGCCGAGTCCAGGGGCAAGATCACCCCCCTTCTCTTACTGGCAACACTATTCATGATACAAGCCAGGATGCTGTTGGCCTTCTTGGCCACCTGGGCACATTGCTGGCTCATATTCAGCTGGGTGTTGACCAGCACCCCTGGGTCCTGTACTGCCTGGCAGCTTTCTAGCCACTTTTCCACAAGCCTGTAATGTTGCCTGGGGTGGTTGTGCCCAAAATGCAGCCCCTGCTCCTGGGTGCTGCCGTCCCACCCACTGGGGCAGCTCTGGTGTTTGAACGTGAGGTCCCCAGGGTCTGAAAACATAAAGGACCTTTCACTGCTTTACTGCTGCTGCTTTCTGCAAAGGTTTTTGATACTTTGATTATAACTTGGAAACCAGGAGGGGCAGAGATCCTGAGCCAACATATGCTTTTTAGCGGGGTGACAGATGGCTGCTGGCACCCGATCAGACTCCTCCTGGTTGCCTTTCACCAGTGCCTAACACCTGGGTGTATCACCTTGGATCTGGCTTGCCTTGCACATCACCAGTGAGATCAGGTTTAAGCTTCAGTTTTTCAGCCTTGGATGACATTTAAAAGCATTAAACCCAATGAACCAGTTCATCACTAGTGGAAGGAGCAGCAGCGGGGGAATTTGGTGGGAGGGTTTGGTTTTGGGGTACACGAAGCACTTATTTGCTGAAATGAGAGGATTTCCCAGGAAGGGCTCCCTGGACATATTTATTGTTATTTTCTCAGGCTGTAATCTCTCCCAGATGTCTATGTCTGCAGCAGAAGATAATGCTAACCTGACCATTTCCCTTGTTACTCAAGACACTTTCAACATGGTTGGAATAATAGCTGGAGCTGAACCTCTGCCAGACTTTAAAATAGCTCGTCGAAGACAATGGGAGGTTAAGCTGGAGCAACATTTCTGAAGATCAACCTGTAATGGGGAAGAAAGGGACTGAGATATTTCAAAAGCAGATATTTCCCATCAAACTGCTGCTTCATTCCAAACCTCTGACGCTGCATTTCCTTTTGTAAGAAATCTTTCTGCCTTCCTCACCTCTACCTCTTTGTTTCATGTTTCTACCTTCGGGTGCATATTTTGCTGATCCCCTTCTTGCCATTTGGTGCAGAAAGGGAGTTAGGAGTTAAATCAAACCCTTCCACCCCCTTCCTTTCTGAGGGCTGCTCGGGGAGTGCAGCCTGCAAAGGGGCTACTTGGGTGCTGCTGTGCTGCAACTTCCTTCCCTACCCCCACAGCATGGTGCTGAGATTTTCAAAATGCATCCCATTCTGCCTTGGGGGTTAAGGCTTCATGAAAATTCAGGCAAGATCAAAAGGGAGAGGAAGCAAGCTCGATTCCTGCCCTTTTCCTCTCCTCTCCTGCAAGTATCTGTGGCTGGAGCCAGGGATGGGGGCTGGAGGGACCTCCTGGTAGTCCTGACCTTGAAGTCTGTCAGGCTTGCTGGAGTGTGTCCAGAGATGGGCAATGGAGCTGGGGAAGGCTCTGGAGCAGCTGAGGGAACTGGGGGTGTTCAGCCTGCAGAAAAGGAAGCTGAGGAGTTGCAGAGACCTTCTGGCTCTCTGCAACTGCCTGAGAAGAGGTTGGAGCAAGGGTGGGGGGGGGGGGGGTGAGTCTTTTCTTGTGAGGAACAAGTGATAGGACAAGAGGAAATGGCCTCAAGTTGCACCAGGGGTGGTTTAGTTTGGACATTAGGAACAATTTCTTCCCCAAAAGGGTTGTCAGGCCCTGGCCCAGGCTGCCCAGGGCAGTGGTGGAGTCCCCAGCCCTGGAGCAATTTCAAAGCTGTGTAGATGTGGTGCTGAGGGACATGGGTTAGTGGTGGCCTTGGCAGTGCTGGGTGAACAGTGGGACTTGATGATCTTGAAGGTCTTTTCCAACCAGTATTATTTGATGATTCTATGGTTTTAACTCCAGACAAGCCTTGGCCATGGGAGCTTGGGGGGCTGTGGGGGGGTGTGCCCAGCAAGGTGTGTGTGCTCTCCATCTGCACGAGAGGATGCTAAAAAAATCTAGGCTACAAACTCTGGCTGTGCATGGGCTGCCCCGTTGGTGCTGGTCATCCCACCCAGGGGAGGTTTTCTCCATCATCCCTTCAGCACTTCAGTCCAGTGGCTCTGTGCCTATTTACCTTCCAACCCTATAAAACAGAGCAACAGAGAGGGAAGGTCTCAGAAACAAGTGCTGGAAACAAGCCCCCAGAGTGTGACAGTTTGCAGAACTTGTTATAAATTTATTTTGACAATGGAGCAATGAAAATAAGCTTCTTTACTAATGACAGGGAGGGCCAATGTTTTTGGGACTTGTCCCCACTCAGTGTCACACAAGTTTTATTAGTAAGTTTTTCAGTTGTTTTTAAATTAATCCCATAGAATCCTCTGTGCAGACTTCATTGTAGACCAATTCAAATCTGGTTTATGCTGATTCACTGTAATTAAGTTTAATTGCTGTGAGGCAGACTTGAACAGATTGAAGAGTGGTTGTGTGGGGATTTGCACAGGTTTAAATGAAATCCATTTAAAAATACCTCTCTAGCTAAATCTATTAAGCCCTGAATGTAGATAAAACATCAGTTCCACAGTGTTTGGCCTGAGTAAAACCTGAGTTTGAGCTCAGCCCCATAATGTTTGCTGTCTGTTCTGGGAGGGGACAGGAGTTGTGTGCAGGGTAGAGAGAGGAGGGACTGGGGATGGTACATGGAAGAAGAAGGGATTGGAGATACACCAGGGTGTGTGTGTGGCTGGGGGGTGAGAGGTGGGCAAGGCTGGGGTGAAGTGTAGCACCCCAGAGCTTTTTCCTAGAGACCAGGAGCTTTTGGTTGAGGTTAACTCTCTTGGTTGCTCAGGAAGGAGATGGTTGAGGAGCTCTGTGGGATCTCTCAGTACCTGTCTTGGGAAGTTTAGAAGTGGCTTCTTTTTTGTTATTAAAAACCAAACCCAATAAAACAAAACACAAATCTAACCAACCCAAGTGAGGCCAACAACTCCTGCAGAGCCAGCTAGCTCTCGTGAGCTTTCCTTCCAGGCCTTCCCAATGTCTACTTCAAAACAGACTTCAGACTCTGGTTTCTAAGCCCTCAGGATGTTGATTTGCTCCCTGGTTTCAAAGCCTTTCCCGGTCCCCGTGAGGGCAAGAACCACTCTCAGTTAATGGGATGAGATTTTCACACTGTCTCATGGCTTGGACAGTTGGGATTTGCAGAAAGAAGACCAGTAAGGATGGTGGAGCTGAAGGTTGAAATGCCAGCCAAGGCCACTTCCCTGCTCCTGTGGCCACTCTGGTTTCATCATCCCTGTTGTTGGTTTAGCAACTCTTAGCCTCTTTGCTTTCCTGCTCCCTTTTCTCCTAGAAGCTCTTTTGCAGCCTCTCTTCTTTTTCTACCCCTTGCCCTACTTTATCTTGGAGCCAGTGTATCCTTACTCAGGGTCATCCTCAGCTCCCAGCAGCCCTTCCTCCTCCCCAGGCTTTGTCCCCAAAAGCCCTGTCCCGGCAGAGCCCTCGTGCTGGGCCCACACAAAGGAGCAGCAGCACGCCTGCAGATCTGCAGGATGAGCTTGAAAAGAAACCTGTGCTCTGACTTTTCCTGGCTAAACAATGTGTACTTCTGGCTCCTTCTTCTGAAAAGGTTTCGCTTCCCTGAGATTTTCTGTCCTCTCTGTGGGTGGGTAGTTGCATTCACTCTTCCACTAATAGGTACAACGTTCTCCATGGGAAATGTGCTTTTGCTTTTTCTTCCTGCTTTGGCTTTGTCCTCTTCAGCTTGCAGCCACGGGGTCAAAACCAAATTATCTCTGCTCTCCAGAGCAGGGAGGTGAGGATTGAAATCTTCTTGCATAAGCACCTGATTGTGGATCTGTCCCTGTGAGCTTAAACCTTGTCTCGTGTGGCTGGTGGTGTTGCCCTTCAAAAGAAATTATTAGGTGGCAAGAGAAATGGGAACAGTAGGAGATGAAGGTGGTACAGGAGGTGACACGGATGGCTGCTGTGGGCATTATTTACATTACCAGCAATTCCAAGATATAAAGAGAATCAGGAAGAGCTACAGGAGGGCTGATGTCCTGCAAACACAACACTAATGAGGTGTCCTTCACCTTGTTCACCCAATGTACAGAGTCATCAGGCAAGTCCAAATATGAAGCTGCCATCTTGCATCCTCTCAGTCCAGAGAAGGTCAGGCTCAACCTCCAAGCCCAAGAATGTCTCTCAAGAGGCAAAGGGTGGAAGAGTTGTGTGCTGGCAAGAGGGGAGTGGAGAAGCATCAGTGTTCTGGGAGGGCTGTTTTGTCTTGAATGCTTGGCTCTGAACCCCTAGCCATGCTAATGTGGTGTCAGTGATGTGAGGTGCCAGGAAACCCTTGCCCCAGTGTAAAGTCCTCCTTTTCCATCACCTAATGCAGAGAGCCTTCATTATTAAACTCTAGCTGTGATGTACAAGGCTCTCTAATTCAGAGCTTGAAGTGCATGGCTGGTGATCATGAGCACACTTCTGGCAGGACGTTTCCATGAGGCACTCAGAAATTGGAGGGAGAAAAGACCCGTTAGCTCATATGCTCTGTTCCCCAGCCAGGAAGCACCAGGGCAGTCCTCTGGGGCTGTCCCCAGGGCTGGTCCAGCCCAGTTATTTCAGGTCCCAACCAGTGGTGCCATATCCAGGGGAAGTGACTCAGTCTGACAGACCCTGTTATGAGCTCTTCCAGGCCCCAATTATGTTTTATATTGTTTGATATAATTCATTTTCCTCTCATTTCCCTCTTTTGAGCAGAACATAAAGCTGAGGATGTGTATATGAGCCAGAGGAAAGCACAGATGGTCACTTCTTTATGTCTGCAACCTGGGATGCCTCCCCAAGGAACACCTTCTGGGATGCAGCCCCAGGGGTGGGGTGGTTGAGGACCTCTCCTGAGCCCTAGCTGGTCCCTGAGAGCACTAATGGGCTTTAATGGCCCTGACCAGCCCCACCTGGGACCTCCACCCTCATCCCAGGAGGCCCATTTAGGCTCAGCCTCGTGCCCTCAGTCTTCTCCTGAGCCATGATGTAGGGTGCTTGTCTCGAGCCCTGCTTCTGTCTTTGGCTCCTGGATGGACCTATGCTGGATGTAGCTTGTCTCCTGGTAGGACCCCTATATGTTTGTCTTCTGCCCCATCTTTGTCACTGTCTCTTGGACAGACTTTGCACCCATGCTGTCACCTTGTTTCCAGCTCCTGCCCATGTCTCCCTTTGCACCTGACTGTGCTCCATGGTGGACCCTGGAGGTGGGTCATGGCTAGCCTTGCCTGAAGTTGCCTGTGGACCCTGGTACCAGTGGCTGGCTCTGCCTGGGGTGTTCCCCACCCTCAGGACTGTGCCTGTTAGCAAGGCACTGCCCTCTCTGGGGTCCCCCAGCTTGCCAACCCCTGGGAGCAGCTGGCCCTTGGTGCTCCATGCCACCTTCCCTTCCCACAACACTGGCCAGGCTGGGTGGTGCCTCTTGGCCTTGAAGCATAACCATAATCCCTCTCTGCAAGGCTCCCTGTCAGCCTACCCTCCTCCTCAAAGGGTGGATTTACCTTTGGGTTGTTCTCTGGGTCCCCAGTCTGACCGGGGCATTGTCCACGTTTCTTCTTTCATGCATCTTCTCTTGCTGAGCTTTGCAAGGCTCTGCTGGTTTTCTCCTCTAGCCTGAGCTTGGGATTACTGGGACACCTGCACCAAAACACAGGGTCAGTCTGGCTGTTTCTTTTGGTATGGTTTAGGAGATCTTGAAAGAAAAGTCCTCCTGACATGACACCAAGCACTGCAGTGGGTTCATGGGATGGGATTCAACAGCTTCATGCTGGATCTCTAACAGCTTTTTCTAGGTGTTCCCCATTGCACTGACTGCTGTGCTCCCCATCCTGGGAAGCATTTCTCCCCAGACATGCCTGGAACCTTGATGACAGCTGGTTAACTTCAGCTTGGGGTTAACGTCAGCTGGGGCTGCCAGGTTCTTGGCTCTGGCTCTGCTGGCTGGTGCTTGTCCTTGTTGAGGTTGGCCCATGCACAAGTCTCCTGGCATGGGGCTGCCTGGGAAGATTCCTGTGCCACTTTGGGAGCCTGGAGACAAGCTGAGTTTGGCAGCAGCAGTTGAACTCCAGGAATCTCCTTTCCAGCAGAGAAATAGCCATCCTGCAGGCTTTTGGGTTGAGGTTGACTAGGAAAGATGTTGGTCTGGCAGGTTGACTGTGCCCCAGAGGCAAGCTTGCCATGGTTTTCTGCAGGTGTGCAAAGAAGGACCCAAGTCTGGAGCCCAAAGCAAACACAGCTGGGCTGTTGAGCCCTGCCTCTGGGGTCCTGGGCAGCATTGCCTCCAGGGGGGAGGTAGGACCATGCTAGGGGTGAAGGTTGCTCGGCACTGGTAGAAAGAGCATTTGTGAGCAGAGCTGCTCACTGGTGCGTTGTGGGAGGAGATGGGGAAGCCTGGCTGTGAAGCAAGGCAGAGAGGGGTGGATGCCTGTGGAGACAGGACACAAGAGTCCTAGGAAAGCTGAAAGATCATGAGGAAACATGAGTTTTTGTAAAGGAAAGAGAATTACTGTATCAGACACGGGGTCTGTCCTGTCCCTGCTGCTGCAGTGACTGCACTCGCTGCATCCTCAGCATCCACCTGCCTGGGATTAATCTGCTCCCCGAAGGGTTGTGACCCTCATCTCTGACAGCTGGCAACTCAGACCCTGCAGCCCAGAATCACTTCCACAGCAGCAAGTCTTCTCCCAGAGGTGGTGAGGCAAAGAGAGAAAATAAACCTGCTTTGAAATTTAAAGTACATCTGTGACGTTCTTGTAATAACCAGGGCAGGGTCAGGATGGAGGGTTGAGCCTTGGGTAATCCTGGGGAGAAGCTGTAAGAAAAAGCTTCGGTGTTGAGGCTGATTGAGGAGTAAATCCAGCTTCAGAAACAACCTGGCTGTGCATCAGCTTCTGCCCCAGGATGAGAGTGTGGTGCCATGAACTGCAGCTACCACAGTGAGATGCTCCTCCAAGTGCAGCAGATGGATCCCATCTGATGTGTCGCTGGCTCGTGCTGCCTGGGTTTCTGCTGCTGGCATTTTGGGGGCCCTGCTGCCTTATCCCCATGGCCCAGGAACTAGACAGATGTGGCTAAAATAAACACATGGAAAGCTGCTTTTGGAGAACAGGGAAGAAAGAGCAAGGCATGTGGGAGAGCTGTGGTCTGGAGCTGGGAAAGCAGGAGAAGGGAATCTGCTCTTCAGCTTCCCCAACTCTGTGTGAGGGCTGGTGTGAGAGATGGACTCTCTAATGGCCTATAATGGTCTCCAAAGGGACATAATTTAATTCAACATTTCTCTCTTGGCTTTTGAGGGAAGGCAGGGAGAAGGGTTTGCAGTGGCTGGTCTGCCCAGGGTATAACTGCAGCTTATGCCAGGGTGTAAGTGCTGGCCTTCTCTGGGGACTAGAATGACCCATTGTCATTTGGTTGCCCTGGCTTGGCCTGCAGTAGAGGTTTGGCATCATCCTCAGAACTGCTGGTGTTGTGCAGGGGTGTGGGGGAGCCATGCTGGGCCATGCTCTGCTGCTCCCATGTGCATGGAACCCTGTTGAGATGTTGGTAGGGATGGGAACACGACCAAATCCTTCCCATGACCTTCGGGCTCTGGAAGCTGATGGCTCAGCCCTGCACCCTGTCTGCCTTGGGGCCTTTTTTTGCCATGTTCCCGATGCCAAAGGCTTTTGCACTTTCATGTTGCCTGAGAACATGCTAATGCTGTGACCATGTGGGGAGCTGGGGAAGAACCAGGTGAAATCCAAAGTCCCCACAAATAGCCAGGTCTCCTGCAGGACCCTGTTTCCTCCCTTCCTTCCCAGCACAAGCTCTTCCCTTGCAAAGCCTTCTGAGGAGATGGTGGTAGGACTTCTACCTCAGTGTCTGCACTGGATCAAAGCAGCCTTCTGCTCAATTAACTTGTTATTTCCAGAGCAGCAGAGCTGTATGGTGTGTCTATCTCCTGTCAGGCTGCAGCATGACCCAGGCAGTTCATCTGCCCTCAGATAAATCTCCCACCTCATCAACAGTGGGAGTTGGAGTGAAGGCAGAAGCTGGATCCATCCCAAGTGACAGCAGATGTTAGTGCAGCCAGTGCTGGCAGAATTCCCATTGACAGATCCTCAAGTGGGATTTTCCAGACCCTCCCAGCAAAGGGGCTGTGTGTCCAGAGTGATCCAGACCCCTCCTGCAAGGCTGGGCTCATGGGGGGCTGCCCTGGGGCTGTCCCTTGTCCCCAACCCTTGTTGGGCAGCGTGAAAATAACCTTGTCACCTGCAGCACGATGGGTTGGCAAGAAATGGAGGGACCTGGTTGTAGATGTGTCAGAGGTAGAAGCAGTGTGTCTGGGTAGAGCCAGAGGTCTGCAATGGAGAGGAACAAGAAACCTCATGGTTTTGAACAAACTCCTTTGCTGAGGTATTTCTGTAGTTAGAGGAGTCTTTAGTGAAAGGCTGAACTGGGAAGGGGAATCTCTGTTCTGCAAAGGAGTTAAAAGCTCCTTATGAGACTGAAGTGATGGTGCTGCCAAGTAGGCCAGACCAGGGGCTGTCACCCTGTTCAAACCATCTTGGTGTTCACAGCATCGTTATGGAAGTGGGACCTTCCTCCTCTGGGAAAGGGATGTTGCATGGCACACAGCTCCTGATGGAGCTCCTGACCTTGTCACAGCAATGTTTTGGGCAGAGGGGAGGTCAGGACACCTGCCTCGGTGAGGGACACAGTAACTTCACTGTGCTCCTGGACAGATTCTTTATTGAAACTGGGCAAACTTCAACAAGGAAGCTTGGGAAAGGGCTGAGAATCATTTTCTGTATCCAGCTGATCCAGGACTTGTTTTTTAGGACATTTGTGTGCCAGGTTCTGCTTTGCAGTCCTGAGCCTCCCAACTCTATGGTCATAAAGATACCACCACTGCCAAGGCAGAAATGGCCTTTCATGTGTTTGGGACACTGGCCTCAAAGCACGTGTTGTGTTTCAGAAATGTCACCTGGTTGCTTCTGAGGTTACCTGAATGTTTTAGTCCAAGTTTGCTGAATGTACTAATTATTTTCATTTCCCAAAATTGCTTTCTCTTCTTCCTACGGGTTTTGTCTATTGTCTAGAAGGAGCAGGGCCCTGTAGTGAAGGTATCTCAGCTTCTGAGCATTTCTTTCTTCTCCCCAAATGCAGATGAAGTGAACTTGCTGGACAAAATTACCTCCCACGCACAAGACCTCAGCAATATTTCCTTCGGCTATGACGAAGCCAACTGCAACACCCTGGAGGTTGGGCAGTATGCTACCCTCAACATCCCGACCAGGGAGGCCTTTGGGGACAGGTAAGATGCCTTCAGGGGGATGGGGTTGAGGTGGTGGCACCCAAAATCATAGAATCATATCATGGAATGGTTTGCATTGGAAGGGACCGTAAAGATAATCTAGATCCCAACCCCCTGCCATGAGCAGGGACACCATCAGGTTGCTCAGAACCCCATCCAACCTGCCCTTGAACACTTCCAAGGATTTGGCTTCCACAACTTGCCTGGGCAACCTGATGCAGTGTCTCACCACCCTCACAGCAAAGAATTTCTTCCTAATGTCTCACCTAAATCTCCCCTCTTCCAGTTTTAATCCATTCCCCCTTGTCCTCTCACTCCCTGCCCTTGTCCAAAGTCCCTCTCCAGCTTTCCTGGAGCCCCTTCAGGCACTGGAAGGTGCTCTAAGGTCTCTCTGGAGCCTTCTCTTCTCCAGGCTGAACACCCCCAACTCTCTCAGCCTGTCTTCATAGGAGAGGTGCTTCAGCCCTTGGATCATCTTCATGGCCCTCATCTGGACTCACTGCAAGAGCTCTAATGTCCTTTGAAAAAATCATCTCATGCATGCTTGTTTGTAGGAGAGGTTACTTTAAGACCTCATTCTGTAATGACACAAAGATAATACACCCACTCTGTGCTCTTACAAGCTCAATGGTGCTTCTTTTCTTCTGTTTTTCATGGTTGAGTGCAGGGAAGATGTGTTGGCACAATGCTTGACTGAGCATTTTCAGGAACATGTTTTCCTGGTGTTGCCATCAGGCACAACTGGAGAGAGTAAAAGAGGCAGCACAGACATACCCATCACCATTGCTTGATGGCAGGGCACTGGTCTCTGGAGGCATAGACCAGGTTGGACCTTGATATGGGGCTGTAGCTTGCTGTGGAGAAAGACACTGGGCATGATGAGAGAAGGTAGCCTTGAAGATGCTTGTAATGGTGTTACCATCCAGTTCCAGCAGCAGGCAGGGCAGGAGTCCCATGGAAAATCATAGAATCATAGAATGTCTTGGGCTGGAAGGAACCCCTAAGGGTCATCTAGTCCAACCCCCCTACAATAAGCAGGGACATCTCATGCTAGAATAGGTTGCTCAGAGCCCCATCAAGCCTGGCCTTCAATGTCTCCAGGAATGGGTCCCCTGCCACCTCTCTAGGCAACCTGTTCCTGTGATCCACCACCCTCATATTCAAGAACTTTCTCCTAACGTCCAACCTAAATCTCCCCTTCTCTGTCTTGAAACCATCACCCCTTCTGCTGTTGTTACAAGCCCTTGTGAACAGCTCTTCCCCAGACTTCTCATAGGCCCCTTTCAGGTATGGGAAGGTCACTATAAGGTCCCCCCAGAGCCTTCTCTTCTTTGGGCTGAACAACCCCAACTCCCTCAGCCCCATAGGCACGTGCTGGGATTGCACCCTAGAGGGGTGCTCAAAGGTTATATGGAAAAACTCTTCCTGAGTACCTGACCTTACAACTGGATGATTGTTTGCTCTTGTTTTTTGTTCTCACTGAGTTCATTTGTGCTGTGACTCGTGTTTTTTGCCCAAAAAGGGCAGGTCATGGTGCTACAGCAGCTGCTGCAGGGTGCCATGTGTTCTTTCTGCTAGGTTTGCAGATGAGCTGAGTGTCCTGATGAAGCTCAGGTACTCGCTGAAGGAGGACACCAGCCTGGTGACCATCCTTAGCCATCGGAGCCATGTGCTCTTCCAGATCAGGATTAACCCATACGCCTTGGTCTTTGTCACCACGAGGAGGAGACACTACGAGTAAGTTCAAGCTCAGGTGTTTTTATTTCTGCCTTTTTGTGCTTCCTTTTCTATTCCCAAGTTCAGAGTTGAGGTTTCCCACTACGGGCTTTGGGCAGTGCTGCTCTGACTCCACCTCAGCTGAATCAAGGTCATGTCACCCCACCTGGATGATGGTCCCTCAGACCTGGTGGTGTGGCTGCCCAGGTAGGCACTGCCTAACTCCACTCTGTCAAAATGATGCAGATCTGGAAAACAAAGCAAAGAACAAAAAGGTTCCAAAACCTGGAGATACATTGAGTGGGGAGAGATACGAGTGCCAATATCCCCAGACACCTCAAGTGGTTGTAGATTTGCCCACATCCATTGGCTAGACCTACCATTCCTGTGCTGGAAGAGAACGATGGTGCTTATTGGGACAGTAAGGTAGACTTCATTTCTCTAGTATTGTCCTTTGCAGCTGGACTAAGGATGGATCCAGGGACCCTGGGATCAGGTAAAGGTGAAGCCTAGTCCTGTATAAGGTGTGAGGCCTAAGCTTCATGTTGTGCCTCTTCTCTTCTTCTGGCACATGCAGGTTCCCAGTTTCCTTTCTCAGCGATGGGCACTGGCACCGAGTTGCCCTCAGCATCTCCTTGGAGAGGCTGGAGTTGCACATGGACTGTCGGCTGGTGGACAGAGTGAGCTGGTCCAATTATTTTGGGATGGGAGTGAATACTGAGGGGCTGATCATCATTGGAGGCCTGATTGAGTCCTTCGAGATCCCCTTTAAGGTGAGAGCTGGGCAGAGCTGTATGTGAGGACATGGTTTGCTCTACAGTGAGGTTGCAACTCCAGCTCTGGAAGGTGGGGAATGAATGTTGATGACCTAAACCATCCTGTAAAAAAAATCCCTGCCTATGAGAGGCTGGAGACTCCCACCCCAGGCATTTCTCTCCCCTCTGGAGGAAGCATGTGAGTAAACTATGGTTTTTGTGTCTCTCCCTCCCCAGGGTGCTCTACAGCAACTGACCTTTGTAATGGGAGATGCAGCAGCAGCCAGTGAGCACTGCCACAGCTACAGCTCAACATGTGGACCTTCCTTCAACCTCAACCACTTCAGGCCCCCAGGGAAGCTTCCACCAGCCAGGCCAGAGGTGTGGCTGAGGGCAGCTGGCACATCTGGGGGTGGCTGGCACATCTGGGGGTTTCTGGCACAGGTTCCTCTTTGGTGTAACACAATTTGTTGTAAGACATTGAGGGGCTGGAGTGTGTCCAGAGAAGGGCAATGGAGCTGGGGAAGGGTCTGGAGCACAAGTCTGCTGAGGAGCAGCTGAGGGAACTGGGGGTGTTCAGCCTGCAGAAAAGGAGGCTGAGGGGAGACCTTCTGGCTCTGCAACTGCCTGAGAGGAGGCTGGAGTGAGGGGGGGGTCAGTCTCTTCTCCCAAGGAACAAGTGACAGGACAAGAGGAAACAGCCTCAAGTTGTGCCAGGGGAGATTTAGTTTTGATCTTGGGAACAATTTCTTCCCCAAAAGCATTGTCAGGCCCTGGCCCAGGCTGCCCAGGGCAGTGATGGAGTCCCCATCCCTGGAGGGATTTCAAAGCCATGTAGATGTGGTGCTGAGGGACATGATTAGTGGTGGCCTTAGTGCTGGGTGAACAGTTGGACTTGATGATCTTGAAGGTCTTTTCCAACCAAAATAATTTGATTATTCAAACGAAAGGACCAACCCAGGGCATTAATTACTGGAATGACTTGTGTCTTCAGTTTGAGCTGAGATGCAAGGAAGTGACTGTATCCAGCACGTGGGGTGGTGGTTCTTTCTTCACCCAAACCCTCCCTTCAAGACACAGATGGGTTTGGTGCAAAGGGAGAATGAGTTACAGGGAAAGTTTCTGAGCCAAAGCCTGGGGGGGGGTGTGACAGTAGGTGCTCATGTGTTCAACACAGGAAAGTTTCCAGTAGCTGTTGGGTAATGCTGCAGCTGGAGCTTGGCTGTTGGGAGGGGGTGAAAGCTGTACTGAGGAATTGTACATCACACTGAAATGCTTGCTTCCAGCAGGCCTGCTGCATTGCCCCCTTTTGGTGCAGCCTCCTTTCCAAGGCTGTCTCCTCTGTTTTGTCAGCATGGCTGGAAAATGGGAGTTTGGGGGATTTGACTTTCATTACAGTGTTCAGCAGGTCTTCAAGAAATAGCTCTGATCACATAGTAAATCTCCAAAAACATGAAGTACTCAGGCTTTCCTCAGGAGCTGGCCCAGAGAGACACCTTATCTCTCTAGGCCGGGTGGGAGGTGTCCCTGCCCATGCAGGGGGCTGGATCTAGATGATCCATAAGGTCCCTCCCAACCCAAACCATTCTATGATTCTATGGTATCTAGAAGGGCTTCGTATCTGCCTGGAAAAGGGACAAGTGCCTTACATCAGTGTTTGGCATGAACCTTCCTGATGTTCTAGTGAGGAGCTGGGAGAGGGCAGTGCCAGGGGAAGAAACTGGGTGTGGGATGGACATCTGCCCTGTCTGGGTCCTGCCCAACATTTCCTTCCTCCAGGATCCTGGTGCCAGCATTCCCAGACAGCAAAGAGGGGTAGAGGTGACTCTACTGGAGCAGCCCTGCAGTTACTGCTCCATTCCCCAGCATGGACTGTGTCAATTTCTGTAGTTCTTATTTTTAAGAGGAGGATTTTAGGAAAAGCCCTGATCAGAAGGGATTAACTGGGAGCTGGCTTTGCCAGGGAGGAGATACAGAGGAGGCTGGGGACGTGATGCAGAGCAGGTCACCCTGTCTGCCTGCTTGAAGGGAGATTGGTGGGTCTGAGCTCCCAGCAAGGGTAGCCCCATGGTCATCCCCAAAATGATACCTGGCATTTCTCAGGCTGTAGCTCCGAGGTAAGTTGGACTCACTCCCTACAGCCAAGAAGAAAGGACAAATCTCAAATGCTACAAGATGTGTCCTCTGAGCCTACAAGGTGATGGGCTCCTCTTTACTTGCTCTTCATATCTGTGTTATCCTGTGCTCTGTAGGCCTGGAGCACTCAGCTGAATACCCCCAGGGGCTTACCCAGCAGGGAGAAGGTTTCATTTTAAGGATCAGTGAGTTACCTGCAGCTGGGAACCCACTGGATAATTCACACCAGTTCCCATCCCTTGCTGGCCTTTCTCAGGACTGATTAGCTTCAAAGCCAAAAGAAATGGCAAAAACCACTCAAAGACTTGAGAGGCTTAATCATAAAGCTATTCCCTTTTGTCACTATGAATACCTGGTTCCCAGTGTGCATTCCCTGGATGCTTCCCATGCAATGTGCTCTCCAATCCTGGAGCCAACCAAAAGCACACACTTCAGTCAGTGCAGGTCCCTGGGCAGTGATACTTGGCCTCTTTCTCTTCCCAACTGTCTAGGTGCCAAAAGAAACCAATGAGATCCAGGACTCATCTGCTCAGGTAGGACTCATCGCATCCCTGTCCCTCTGCTGTGTCTCACCACCATAATGTCTCCTGGGGAAATGGGTTGCTCTGACAAGTAAGCAAGCAAAAAGCAAAAAAAACCCAGGCAAGGCTACTAGTTGTTATTTTCTTCATTGCAAGATCTCTCTTGAATGGTTTGGATGTGGCTTGAGATGTCTCTGAGCTGGTGGAGGCCAAGGTGAGTTTGGGTGACCTTCCTGGACACTTGCACTGAGCCCAGGAGAGGTGGCTTGCTGGAGGTGGTGATGAGAGATGGATCTTCCCACACAGAGGTGTTGTGAGCCTGGCTGCAGCTGGGTGTGTTGGAGGGGAGGAAGAGCTGAGGTGAGCAGGGTGGCAGGTCTCTGTGGTACAGGAGAAGTTGGAGGCTGGATGGTTGCTTCTTCTGCCCACACTTGGGATGGGATGTTTGCCTGGGGAGAGCTGAAGCTCTGCAGTGGGAGGAGGTGGTTGTGATTCTGAGGGTTATAAAGCATCATCCATCCTTGGCATGACTCCTGGGGATTCTGGCAGTGGGAGAGGGGTGGCTGCTCCTGTGTCCCACTGGTGCTTCTGGTGCTGGGGCTCTTTGGAGTAGGTCTGACCTAACAGGAGCTTGGAGCATGTCTCCAGCTCCTTGGTGTGCATCAGAGGAGATGAGTGATTGCTTTGAGCAAGGTAGCTTCAAGCCCTTCACGTTCCTGCTTTATTTGGGATTTCTGGCCAAGGTTTGTTGTTCAAGTTCATGCAAACAGACATCCTGAGGGGGAAACCTGCCAGTAAATGTAACTTGAGATTTGTGTGGGTGTGTGACTGAGCAGTACCAGTCCTTTCTGTACACTCCTCGCCCTCCCAGGCATTGCTGTTACCCATTTGGGGATGGTCTCTGTTCTCCTGCCTGGCTTAGGCTGCCTGGCTAGACCTTTGCAGACTCCTTTGTGCAAACTGTGCCCCAGGATCATCAAATGGTTTGGGTTGGATGGGTCCTTAAAGGTCATCCAGTTCCAACCCCCCTGCATGGGCAGGAACACCTCCCACTGGACCAGGTTGCTCCAAGCCCCATCCAACCTGCCCTTGAACACTTCCAGGGATGGGGCAGCCACAGCTTCTCTGGGCAACCTGTTCCAGTGTCTCACCACCCTCACAGGAAAGAATTTTTTCCTAATCTCTCACCTAAATCCCCCCTCTTCAAATCATACTGTAGCTTTGTTGACTGGAAGAAGCACCTATTGGAAAAAAACAACCCACCATGTTTCCAGAGAGGAGACATTAAGCTTTGAAATACATTTTACCCAGCCTGACCTGACTGGAAACTAGGGCAGCAAGTTCTGCTCATTGTCTGGGCTCCTGCAGCCAGCTATGCTCCAAGCTGGATTTTGAGTTTTTGGATCATGGTATCCAGCCGTAGGAACTGGAAAAGCCCTGCACAAGTCTAGGATCATTACATCAACGTTGTTATCTCTGTCAACAAAACACTGTTAATCTCCTCAGGCAAGATACCAAGTTAGTTACACGGCAACTCTTTTCAAAACCATGGCATTAATTACATTATCTGTGGTTTCTTCATTAATGAGCCCCGTGTTGGTTGCTCTGTTATTTCGCTTGGGCTCGGCTTGAGGGAAGAGGTCTGCAATTACTCCAGGCCTCCTGTTTGCCTTGTTGTTGTTGGGTTTTTTTAATTGCATATTGGCACAACATAAAGCCTTTTCCCAGTCCCCTGGATCTTCCCCAGCTTTCTGAGCCAAACTGGAAAGTCAGTGCTTGTGTTTGGGAGAGCCTGGTGGTTTAATGCTGTTTAGTGAGAATTATCAGGAAGGGATAAGGAGTCCCTCTTCCTTGTCACTTCTGGAATGGGAAGTATTTTGTTGTCATCTGGTTATGTCATCTGGCTTGTCCCAAACCTGGGCAGAAACATGGCTCTGTCTTCCCATGCTGCTGCTGGCTGCAAGGGGCTGCAGTGGAGACCCCGTGCTGCAGTGAGAGGTGGTCAGGTCAGAGCTTTCTCCTGCCTTTATTTTCCTTGTCCAGATCATTTTTCTACAAGCCGTAGGGTCTGCATTGCTTACCACGTGCCAGTTCCTTTTTGCTTCACCTTTATCATCCTTAATGGCTGCTTTCCATTTGTGCCCATTCTTAGAATCATAGAATGGTTTGGGTTGGAAGGGACCTTAAAGATCATCTAGATCCAACCCCCCTGCATGGGCAGGGACACCTCCCTCTAGAACAGGTTGCTCCAAGCCCCATCCAACCTGCACTTCAACAAGGGATAGGGCAGGCATAACCTCCTGGGCAACCTGGCCCAGTGTCTCACCACCCTCATATTAAAGAATTTTTTCCTCATGTGCAACCTAAATCTTCCCTCTTCCATTTTTAATCCATCACTCCTTATCCTCTCACTCCTTGCCCTTGTCCAAAGTCCCTCCCCATCTTTCCTGGAGCCCCTTCAGGCACTGGAAGGTGCTCTAAGGTCTCCCTGGAGCCTTCTCTTCCCCAGGCTGAACACCCCAACTCTCTCAGCCTGTCTCCAGAGCAGAGCTGCTCCAGCCCTTGGATCATCTTCGTGGCTTCCTCTGGACTCTCTCCAGGAGCTCCATGCCCTTCTTACGTTGGGAGCTTCAAAACTGGACACAGATGCCAGATCCCCACTGCCCAGATCCAGTTTCTTGGGGTTTAACCCCACTGGCTTTCTGCCTCTTCTCTCAGGCTTCTGACAACTCCTGAGCTGTTCACAGCAGTTCCCAATTTGTCTTTCTCAGCTGGTTCTTCTCGAGATTTGGCCTATTTAAAGGAGCAAGCCAGTATGCTATTGATTTTGGCTTTTTGTTCTGTTTACACAGAACCAATATAATTCAGTTGTGATTACTTGTGCCCAAGAGACCAGTGACTTCCAGCTTAGAGACCCTGAGCTCACCAGAGGAGAGATTCCAGTACAGACCTTTCCCATGCCAGACATCAAAGCTGAATTAAAAAAACACTAGTCTGCAATGTGTAGGAGTTCAACACTGTGTTAAATGCAGGCTGGCAGGGCTGGAAGAAATTCTTTGCTGTGAGGGTGGTGAGACACTGGTCCAGGTTTCCCAGAGAAGCTGTAGCCCCATCCCTGGAGATGTTCAAGGCCACGTTGGACGGGGCTTGGAGCAACCTGGCCTAGTTGGAGGTGTCCCTGCCCATGGCAGGAGGTTGGATCTTTGAGGTCCCTTCCAACTCCTGTGTTTCCTGCTGTCTCCTATGGATTTGTTCTGCCTTCATGTGAGCTTTTACAAGCACATACCAGGGTCTCTAGAGGGATGTGTGAGGATGTCTGCTGCGGGTGGGGTGGGTGCCCAGAAACCTCCCTGCTGGTTCCCTGAGTGGAGCAATGCTTCCACTGGTCTATTGAAATGGATTCGATGGGACCCTTGCAGCCTTTTTGCCTGGGACTTTGAGGTACATCTAGGCATCAGGTGGCTTCTCTTTTTTAGCAGTTTAACACTGAAATTAAAAAGGCTCCCATGTAGCAGGCCACTGGTTTTCAGAGCTTTCTTGCTGCAGGCATTTTCACAGCAGCCCATGGAAACCTGAACCCAGTCTCCATGGCAGCAGCCAGTGCTGCAGATGAGAAAATGTCCTGGAAACCTGCCAGCACTTCCTGGCCAGTGGGCCCTAGGGGCCAGGGCAGGTCCCTGCTCACCCCCGAGATGCTCCATGTGCAGTAACCTCCTGGACATTGGGCTTGGTGCTAGTTTTGGAGCTGGATGTGTGTGGCTGGCTTTGCGTGTGACCTGTCCTGCCTGCAAGCAGGGCATGTGAAATCATCCAGCAAGGTTTTTATCTCTTGCTGTAGCACCTCATGCCTTGAACTTCTCTATCCTTGTCTTTTGTGAACCTGGTGAATCCTTGTGGTGGGAAAGCTTTGAGCAGCTCCTGCCCTCTGCACCTTCCCCCAGCTCCCTGGGCCAGTGCACACTTGATCTAGTGTGCAAATCCTCCTTGTGTGGCTCTGCTGGGCCCTTTCATTTCCTTGACTTACCATTAATTATTAGCAAATGCCTTAAATAGAAGGAAGCTCCAGGTGAGACCCAGGCTGTTGTGAAGCCAATGGGCCTCCTGCAACCCCAGGCTTGGTGGGCACAAGCTTGAGGATTCAGGTTGGGAAATAGTGAGGATGCTCATGGTCTCCAAGATGAAGCTTGGAAGTGAAAGGTCCTTATTTTCCCCAAAAAAAATGTCAGTGCCTAATTAAATGAAAGGAGAAAATGCAAGTTGTGGAGTTTCCTGCATCTTTGGTGGCTCAGATGTCATGGGAGATGGGAGCCTGCAGCAGATGCTGGTGCCCAGGTCCCAGCAGACTGAAGCAGGGTTCACACTGCTTTTTAATCCATCTCCAATGATATATTTTCACTGTGAGATTGAAATTCTGAATGTCCTGCATTGCTACAGGTCTGTTCATGAATGAAGTTTGGTTACAAGTTGGAAGCCAAGAAATGTTCACTGGGGAGGGCTGAAGAGATCCTCTGCCCCCCTTCCTGTTAACAAATGGGACTAGAAATAACAAATCCCAAAGCTAACCAGGAACGAGTCCATTTAAAAAACTGTTTTAGTTGGAACTTACAAATAGGCCAAGTCCCTGCCCTGCATGAGCTCTCGTTTCTTGTTGGATTTACTATGTGCCAAACCCAAAATTGACTGATACAGCTGGGATTGCAGTGGGTTTAATGACCCTGTGCTGCTGCAGGAAGAGGCTTGTGGAGGAGCATCTAATGTCTGGTCCTCACTACCAAGCCCTGTCAGTGGCAGGAGGAGGATGGGGAGGTAAATGCCTCCCCCTGAGATGGGTTTTCAGCCCCTTTCACATTTCAGATGTTCTTCTCTAGGCTGTTGGAGGTGGAGGGTTACAAATAAGGACAAGCCTGTTTACTGGGCAGATGTTGGGGTGTGTGGTATGGAGCTGCTGCTGGTTTTGCTCTGGTTTGCTGACAAATTATGCAGACTGGGGACTGTATTGTTCAGGGAGGAGAGGGAGTTAGTGGCTGCTAATTATAGTGTGCTAATAGGAGCAATTAGCATCTTAGACTACCCAGAAGCTCCTCCTGGACAAGCCACAGGAGCTGGGTACTGGGAAGGTGGACAGCAGTGGTGTCTGTGGCCAAGCATAAGATTTGTGGGTTTGTTGAGGGGTTTTTAGGTAGACCTGAGGCCACCTCAACCGTGGGTCTGCAGAGTCTCCAGGTCTGCCCTGGGCTTGGTGGTTCCCTTCCTGAGGTGGAGGTGGGTCTCCTTACCAGGGGTGGGCAAAGATTCAGCCCTGCTGGGCTGAGGAGGATGAACCAGCTGTCTGCAGGTCCCTTGGGTTCCTCTTTGGCTCCTCTTGGACCCTCTGGGGGAAGGTGACCTTGCAGGGAATGTGGTTGCTCATAATTAACAGCTGAACTATTTTAAAACGTAGAAACGATGGAGTCAGGTTTTAGCCAGAACAATTTTTCTGCAGCTCTGTATTTGATTTATTGCCCAAAAGGACTTTATAAACTAAATGAGGTTTGATGGTTTTTTTTTAATTGTATTGGTGTTAAAAAAGAAAATAAAATGCTTTTTTAGAGCTGGTGTGTTACAGCTCTTCATTGACCACCACCAGCTCCCAGCCATCCTGCTTCTAGAGCAACAGGACCACAAACCCAGTTAGTTAAAGCTAATGGCAGGGGGGCTCTTAACTGGACTTGAAATCTGGCTTGTATGTTACAGGGGAGGGTTTTACCCTCGTGTAATTGAATCCATTGATTCTGACATATTTGGGAAGACTAACTGAATTGGGGGCGCTGATGGTCCCAGCTCTGGTTGGACTGTGGAGGGGCTGGTCTGGGGGAGCAGTGTCTGCTTTTAATACCAACTGTTGTTAATCCCCCAGGCTCCCTCTCCCCGAGGGTTGGGAGTGCTGTGTGGCAGGGAAAAGGGAAGAAAGGACCGTGCTGTGTGTGAAGGGGCTACGGAATGGGGATAGAGGGAGAAAGCCCTGGGGATAGAGGCGGGTTCCTCAGCTCTGCACTGCCCTGTTTTGCCTTGGAGCCCTGGGCAAGGAGAGGGAAGGCACAGAGCGGGTAACTGGTGTGATGAGAAGGCACCAAAGGATCCTGCCTTGTCCTGTGAAGAGGCTGTATTGCCGCGGGGGACTGCAAATCTCACCCTGCAGGGGGTAAAGCTGGTATCTGGCAGCTCTGTCCCCACCCTCCCCATAGCTTCAACCCCTATTCCAGCAACTTTGGGGACCAAAAAAAAGATGCCCGGGGGTTGATGTCTGTGGTTTCCTTGAGATTTGAATCTTACATCCATGAGAAGGGCTGTAGTGTTTGTGAACCTGGCTGGGCTGTGCTGGTTGGCTCCCTGGGCTGTGTGGAGGGAAAGGATGCTCCTTCCTTGATTATTTTCTCCCATTTGTGAATGGTTTAAGCTAAACCAAAGGACTTTCTGCTGGAACGATGCTATGTTCCAGATGGAGTTTGGGATGAGCTGATGCTGATTGAAGGGCAGCAGGGAAAGGGTTTGTCCTGCCCTGAGGTCCTGTTCCCAGCACTGTGCTCTGAACCACGGGATAGGTCAGATCTGCCTGAAAACTACTGTAGCACCCAAAAAAAAGAGAATGCAGTGCAGTTCTAAGGCAGGGCAGAGCATGTCCACGTGGTGAGCTTTGCTCAGCTTGCAATACTGCCTCAGACCAATGGCCACCAGCATCTTCCCTGGCTCATGTGTCCCTGAGCAGAGAACATGGGCTGGCCAGGACACTGGGATGAGGACAGGGATGTGCCAGCTGGCCAGGACACTGGGATGAGGACAGGGATGTGCCAGCTGGCCACACTCAAGAAGCTTGCTGTGCTGCTGCAGGCCCAGCCTGCCCATGCTGCAGAGGAGCAGTGCTGGCTGCTTCCCTGCCCTCGCCGTTTGAAGCCTGATTTCCCTCCACCCCCAAGGCAGCAAAACCACTGTGAGTTAATTAGCAGCATGTCTTAATTTGTTCCAAACTCGGCAGGCTCATTTATTGTACATTAGCATTGATGGAAACAGCTTCATTGCAGCCTGTTCCCTTCAGGTGCTCTGCCCTGGTGCTTTTGTGCTGAGCTTTTGCTCAATCTCCTTGAATTTTACCCAGGCACTGGGTGCTTTTTAGGGAAAGTCTTTTCTTGGCCTGGAGGTGGAACTGGGGGCTGGGTAGTGCCCAGGGGGAAAACCTGAGAGCATCTCATTGCTGAAACTGGGTAAAGGGACCTGGCTGGAGGTGAATTAGGGTTGTCCTCTCCTGGTCTAAACCACTTCTCCCTCCTTCCTGTTCAATGTGTTTTACCTTTCAGTTGCATCCGTGGGTTTTTTCATCTGCAAGGCAGGACCACAGGTCCTGCTTAGAGGTCTCTGGGGAAGGAGGTGCTGTCTGGTCACTCTGGTCTTTGCTTTCCCACTTGCCATCTCTGTTTCCTTTGCTTTTTGTCTTTTCTGCCTCATCCTGACCTTTCTCAACCCTTCCTCCTTGGTGCTACTTTGCCACTGACCTACTTAACACCAACTGTAGACACTGTTCTTTAAAAATATGGCCATCAATGTCATTTGAGGCATAAAATTCCTGATGATAGAGGAATGCTGACCCTTTGACTTGGGATGTAGCACTGGCCAGAGGAACAGATCAACACAGACACATTGACATGGCCACTGCCTCTCCCTTTGAAGAGGTCAAGTCTCTGTCTGCAGCTGGGCTGAAAAAATTGTATTAAGGGCTGAGGAAGTGGGAATATTCCTGCTTTTCCAAAAAACTCTATACACAGAGATTGTCTTGGCTCAGAGTGGCTTCAAGAGAGGTTGGGGGTGGTTGGCCCCAAACTCCTCTCTGTTTCAGCTGCAGAGATCAGAGAGCAACAGGGTTCAGGTAACGTGAGCCCTGAAGGTGACCCAGGGTGGGTTCCTCTGTTCCTTACAAGTAGTGTTAGATACATCCCTCATGTAATAACCTACTGCAGCATCAGAGGCACCAACTGTGGGCCCAAGCATCCTCCACCTGTGGCCATGAGGCTGGAGGTGTTCCATGAAGGTATCCAGGGGCTGTGGCCATGGCTGGTTTTGGTACTGCTGACGTTTTAGGAGGATGCTGATTTGCCCTGGTTAGAACTTCTTGTGGGCAAAGAGTCTGCTTGGGGTAGGTTTGGGAAGGGAAAGGAAGTTGTCAAAATGCTTCATTTTGATGTTTTAAGAAAAAAACGACACAACATATTTTTGTCTGATTGGCTTATAAATCATGTGTGCATGAAAGCCTGAAATCAAAGGGAATTATAACAAATTATATCTAACAAAGACACAGGACCCCCCTCCCCCCCGCAAAAAAAATAAATAAATTCACAATTGAGAGAGAAGCATTGCAGGTGTTTTTAAAAGAAACTCTTCACATTTGACATTTGAAAATAGAAAAATGAAAATGTTCACTTTTCCTCCCCACTTGGGATGGGAAGTTTGGAAGTCTCCAATCTGGTGGCGTGGCATCCAGCAGCAGAGCAAAGGCTTCAGCAGCTCCTGCTGCCTTTGGAAGCTCCTCTGCCTCCCAGGGCCCTCCAGAAGTGGGGCTTGGCTAGAGCCAGGTCCCCTGACCCACAAGTACCATTGGGTTCTTACCTGCAGAATCCCCAGTTCTGGCAGAGAAATTGTTGTTTTTTGCTACTTCCTGTCCATGCAAATCCCCCTTGGTGCTCCCAAGCAAGCATGGTCTGTGGTGAAGAGCAGAATCGTATCCAAGAAATGGGTTCCATCAACAGAAGATAGGATGGGAAGGACTATGGGAGGGATGATCCATGTCTCCTTGTACCTCTGCTCCTCCTCTGCAGCCCCGCAAGGCAAGTGTGGGCCTGCATCTCCCTCTAGTGACTTCTTGCAGACTATCTTCATCAGCTGCATGGCACCAGCCCCAAGGAGCCACCAACCAGGGCTGAGGTGTCACCAAGCTCTTCTTGCTGCCGTGTGCTGAGTTGTACATGCCTGTGGAGCTTGGTGGGAGAATGAAGCAAGCTGAGAGGAGGGGGTGGTGGGCACATGGGGCTGATGGAAATGCTGCCAGCTGAGCCAGGAGAGGCAAAGGTCCTTCACACCCACCAACCAACCCAACCCTGGGTCTGTGGCTCAGTGTGCAAGTGCCTGACACACCCTGGGGCTGGATGTTAAAGTGGTGGGTGTTGAGATGCAGGTCACTCTCTAAAGCTTAACTCTTTTTTCACTCAGTGCTTTTGTCTTGAGTGTAGATATTTCTGTCAGTATTTTCCCTCCATCCATGGGTGGGGCTTGGGCTCTGCTGGTGGCTGGAGGGCTGAAAGAGCCATTGTCCCCCATGCTGTCCTGCAGGGACCACATAACGTGGCAGCTGCAGACAGGGTGTCCCCTGCAAGCCCCTGCCTTAAATTAATGTGCCACAAGCATCTGGGAGGCTCCAGGTGGGCTTGTGTCCACCTTCACCTTCCAAGCTGAAGCTTTGCCAGCAGCATTGGAAAGGTGGGAGGAGGCCAGCTCCCCTCTGACCTGCCTGCACCCTTCCCCCGAGACCCCCAGGAGCCTTGGAATATGCAGAAGGAGCAAAATCACAGAGTGAAGGGGCAGACTGATCCCTGGTGTCACTCTGGACTCTCCCTTGTGGAGTTTTGGTTTTGTGGTGGCTGAAGGGACCAGCCCGTTGCTGAGGGGCTGCCCTGGAGTGGAACTTGGGGGCTCCTGCCTGGAGCTGGTGAGTCCTGAGCTGCCTCATCCCCCCTGGCAGTGTTTGTGCAGGTGGGAAATGAAGGAGCACAAGGGTGTTGGGCAGGGAAGGCAGGGGCCAAACCAGTGAAAACTTCACATTTCATTTTGTTTCCTCCTTCTTTTTCAGGACTCCAGACTCACCAATTCAGATTTGGCCCTGGGGCCACCTTGGATGTGGGAGGCTGCCCAGGAGACCCCCAATCTCCAGCCTGATGGGAACACCCTGACTTCACTCTCAGCTCCTGAGATGCCATCAGCAGAGGAAGAGGAGGAGGGCAGCCTTTCTATTGAGGATGAAGGCTTTGAGCTCTTGAACTCCACCTATAATAAAATCACAGGCCCCGGCAGGCCAGGGCTTGGCAGGAGCAGCCTGTGGGTCGCTGGTAGCCCTGGTGAGTCCATGGTCATGGTTTCCTCCATTTCTCCTGCTTGCCATTGCCATGCCTGCATACCTGATGCTGCTTTTGTCCACCCAGGACCCTCCATCAAAACACACAGAGCAGCAAAGAAGGAAGGTACCTCTGACCCCCGGGAGGAGAATGTCACCACAGAGAAGGTGACAGGTGATGGGGACACCAGGCGGGGGCTGTCACCCAGCAAACCTGGTGATGCCATCACCCACCTGGACCTTCCTGCCACCTTCACCAAGGCCTCTCCATGGGCACCTCAGGCAGCTGCCCCCAAAGGAAACGTGCCCAGAGGTTCCCTGGGGACAGGGTCAGCAGTGGGTGTCCCAGAACATCCTCTGGTGCCAGCCAGCCCTGCTTTCCCAGGGCTTGGGGACAGTGCTGCCCACCCAGGACACCCCATCTCACCAGTGGCACATGAGCAGCAGGGGCATGTGAAGCCAGGACCACCGGGGCTGCCGGGACCACCGGGGATGCCGGTGAGTGAGGGGCAACAGCAGTGGGAGGAAAGGGGTGGCTGGTGGGGCATCATCCCCTCTGGAGGGGTGGGTGGTGGGGACAGGCTGCAAAGAGTTTGCAGTGGGGACCTGGGCAGAGAAACTTTGTTGGTGTGGGCAGCACTGAGATGTGCACCAGCCTGGCCCTGCGAGAAGGGGTTTTGATGTGCCTGAAGAAACTTCACTGGCAACTGGAGAGAAGGTGGTTCCCTTATTTCCCCTGCCTAGAGATGGTCTCCAGTCATTTAACCACACTGTTGGTTTTCTTTTCACTCCAGTCCTGCCTAGAGGCTCAAAGTTTGAGGGGCTCAAAGTGGGGCCAGGCCATCTCCTCTAGCCCCTGTCCCTCAGCAAACCCCAGGTGTCAGCCCGTGGCCCCTGTTGGCATCATTGTCCTTTGCTTCTCTACCACCCCAAAATTTGTGGTGGTTTAGAGCAGAGCATTGAAGTTGTCTTGAACCATAGAACCATGGAATGGTTTGAGTTGGAAAGGACCTTAAAGATGATCCAGTTCCAACCCCCCTGCATGGGCAGGGACACCTCCCACTAGAACAGGTTGCTCCAAGCCCCATCCAACCTGCCCTTGAACACTTCCAGGGATGGGGCAGCCACAGCTTCTCTGGGCAACCTGGGCCAGTGTCTCACCACCCTCACAGGGAAGAATTTCTTCCTGATGTCTAATAAGTTTTGATTATTTTTCAGATTATTCATCCATTGTAGTGGATGAAAAAAGGGAAATAAAGAAAAATAAATCTGTAGTCATCAGTCTTCATTGAGAAGTAGTTGAAATATGTTTTAATGTATTTTATGTTTATATTATCATATTTAATAGATATTAAATAATATAAATATAATAATATAAACGTATACATTTATATGTTATGTTTATTTCTTTGCCAAAATGATTTTCCTAATTTGGTAAAATTTTCTTAATGGTTCTAGAAAATTGCATTTCATTTATCCAAGGCCACTCCCAGAAATGACCATGGGGACCTTCCCCTTCCCCCTGGGCAGACCCCCACCCAAGAGCCATCCAGGATGCTCTGAGGGTTTATCTGGGCAAGTTTCTGGCTGTGTTTGAAGGGACCTGGCACTAAATTCATCATCACTGAGCCAGGCTTTGTAGGATGCTGGTTCAATTTAGGACTTCTAGCTTCCCCCTCGGGCCATTCCCTTGCTGCTGCAGCTATTGCCTGCAAAAATAGGAGAAAATGGCAAAAGGAACAGATGCTGAAGGGTGAAAAAATCCCGGGAGTGGAGGAAACAGGGTGTTTAGCAGCCCTGCTGTTGGCTGGTGGGGGGGACCCAGCCCAGAGGGAATTGCTTTTCCCTCCTGCAGAAAGCATTGAGATGGGTTTCTTCTTAATTGTGAGCACCCTCGGTGGAAACACCAGTTCAAGCAGGCTGAGAGTTGGGGGTGTTCAGCCTGGAGAAGAGAAGGCTCCAGGGAGACCTTAGAGCACCTTCCAGTGCCTGAAGGGGCTCCAGGAAAGCTGGGGAGGGACTTTGGACAAGGGCAGGGAGTGAGAGGACAAGGGGTGAGGGATTAAAAGTGGAAGAGGGGAGACTGAGGTGAGACATTAGGAGGAAATTCTCTGCTGTGGGGGTGGTGAGACTCTGGAACACGTTGCCCAGAGAGGTGGTGAATGCCCCATTCCTGGAGACATTCAAAGTCAAGCTCGATGGGGTTCTGAGCAACCTGATCTAGTTGAAGATCTTGCTAATCCTCCTTGCAGGGATTTCATTGTGTTGCCAATATTCAAAAGCTCCTTGGCTTTCCCCAGTGTTTCATGGGGGTTCCCAGCTGTCTGCACATCCCCACAGGCTTTTTTTTGTTTTGTTTTCCTATTTTAGGTTTTGATTCCTCAGTCTCAGCACTGCCTCTTTAGGAGCAGAGATGCCGTTTCTATTTGCAGGCTTGAATTGCATCCTGATGGAGGCATCTGGTGTCAGGGATGGGGTGACAGGGAGATCAAACCTTCCCTGTGCTTCCCTCCCCTCAGGCACCTGCTGTCTGGCAGCATCCCAGGCTGCAGCCTGCCTCAGAAGGAGGGATGGGGCTGTGGAGTGGTGCTGGCAGGACCAAACACCACCTGCCTGCTGGATTCCTTTGTCATTTTCCTCTCCTGAAATCTTACAGCCCTTGGGTTCGTTGTTCCTGGTGCTCCAAATTGTTCTTTTTTTGGTTTGCACAAAATGGCATCAGCTTCAGAGAGAGAAAAAGATGCTGTTGAATATCAGGGGATGCTGTTGTTCCCAGGGCTGGGTCCAGTTCCTCCATCCTAGGACTGCACGTGGTGGCTTTGCAGGGTTGGTGTTCATGCTGGAGGTGGAGCAGGAGGAGGAACAGCTCTTTGGCCACCTCAGAGAAGGTTCTCATGCACTGAAGTGTTCTTGGGGGAGCATCATGACCCACTGATGACCTTGTTGGAAGACAGGTTCCTTGGTCACCCCACCAGCAGTGGGTTTGGGCTGGCTGCTGCCCGAGTGGGGCTGCCTTGGTGGTCATGGGGAGGCTCGTGTCTGTGCTGGGGTACTGGTCATTCCCTGTTGATTCCCCAGCTGGCTGCTGGGCTCCAACAAGACCCTTTGCAAGCTCAGAACAAAACCAGTGGCTCTAATGGAAGCTATTAGAGCTGCAGCTCTGCAGCAGACACCCCAGTAGATTCTGTGCTGCAGCCTGACATGTTAGCAGTCTCTGCTGACATCTTCCAGGTAGATTTCTTTCTTCAAGAAAAGCTGGGAATCTTCATCTGACTTTGGTTTTGTCTGGACAGGTGCTTTGGTAAGCCCTGAAGTGGAGTCTGCTTGGCCAAAATGGGCACTTTTGGCTAGAGATGGGCTAGATCACATCTCACGAGATCAGAAGCTGCAGATGTTTGCATCCTTACCCAAACTACTGGTGGAGTGTGTGGCCGTGGTCCAGCTTTGTGGGATTTTTTCCTTTCCTCACCAGGTGTCAGGACATGTGCTGCTGCTCCCTGACCATTTGGTCCAGGGTGTTTCCATGATGGATGCCACAGGATTCTGCTCTTCAGCTGGCCAACCAGAGCTGCTTTCTGAGGGCAGGAGAGTGGGAAGGGAGTAGCATAAAATAGGGATAAAATAGGGTGGCTTTCCACCCCCCCACCACATCTTGGGGTGTTTCTTTGAAACTTGGCACTACTGGTTTGCTCTGAATCAGCTGTTTCAGTTCCTGCTTCCCTGGGGTTTGGATGGCCCTGGCTGTGGCAGTGGTCACCCAGCCACTGTGGGATGTCCCCTAGTTGGGGGGGGATCCCCTTTGGGGTGACAGAGTTCTTCTCCTTTGCCTTTCAGGGTTGTCCTGGGAGACGTGGACTGGTGGGACCCAAAGGAGACAAAGTGAGTATCCAGGAAGACATGGGAAGGTATGGGATGGGGTGTAGGGTCCAGGGCAAATACCATGGGTGGTTTGGGTTGATTTGCATGCTTTTCATCAAGAGGGCAGTGTGAGCTTCTGAAACTGCAGTCTGGTGGCCCTTTATGTGTGTTTGGAAGAGGAAAGAACTATTTTGGCTGGGTATTTTAAGCCCAGGCTCAGGACTGTCCTTTCTCTGAGCCACTTAATGACTCTGCAGAGGTGGCAGAGCAGGGAGATGAAGCAGTTTTAGCTCAGGTCACCTGGAGGGGGGATGCTGGCATGCCCCAAAGTCCAACCCCGTGCTGTATCCACCAACTCATCTCAGAGGGACATGTGTCAGACCCACGGCTGCCCTCCCTGCTCGAGGAACCTGGCACAGGGCAGCCTGCATGACACAGCTCCATCTGCTGCTGTGTGCAGCCTTGCTGAGTGCACTGACAGATGCTTGGAGATGCTCTGGGTCAAAGGTGGTGCCTCAGTTTCCCCATCAGTACAACAGCAAGAGTGCTCCTAAGCACCTTTTTCACAGCAGTTTCCATCTTTCCCAAGCTGTAGAGGGGCAAACCAGTTGTCCCATGAGTCCTGCCACTGCTGGGTGTGTGTTAGCATCCCCACCTGTGGTGTGCAGATGGGTCTGGGCACAGGCATGTGTGTGTGAAGCTCATTGCTTTTGCTTCTCCTGTTGTCAGGGTTACTTGGATCTTAAGACCTGGTTTGAACACAGGAATGTGTCTTGACCCAGGCTCTGCTCAGAAGCTGACTTGACTTGGAGCCTGTGTCCAGTCTGTGTTGGCTGCTAAACCCTGGCTGGTTTTAAGGAGCTGCCCTTGTCATCCTAGGGGTACCCTGGAGCTGTGGGCAGGACAGGCCCCCCGGGTGACCCAGGCCCTGTGGGCATCCCTGGTGTCCCCACCATCATCCTCTGGAGGAACTCCAGGGAGGACTGGCAGACGTTCATGGTGAGTGACAGCCGTGGTGGGCGAGTGCTTGGGGGGTGCCACTGACACCTCCTAGTCAGCTCCTGTGCGGGCTGGGATGAGAGCTGGAGGGAAGGGTTCAGGGTGGTCTGAGGTTCCCAATCTTCCAGGTGGGAAGACAGAGGCAGGGTAGGCAGGTGGGGGCAGAGGGAGGATGCCAAGGCAGGGGTAGCTGCTCCTGGCCCCTGTTTACAGCCAGGCTCACACAGCTGTCCCTCTTTCCCCTGTGAATGACCTGCAGATCTCAGATCCCCGTGGTCCACGCACCTCCATGACCCTCCAGGGGTGGCCTCCTGTAGGGCAAGGGACAAAGGATACCCAAGCAGTGCAGGAGCAGCCCCTCTCCTGCTCTGCACTGCCGGGTACAAAGCATTTAGGTCTTTTCCAACCACGGTGATTGTGCGATAGACCAGGGTTTCTTTGGTGGGCCACCACCTTTGCTGCTTTGATGTTGGGAATGCTGGAGGGAGCAGACGGGCTGCTCTGCCTTTGGGAAGCTGAAGCTGGAGGGCTGCCGGGGCCCTGGCTGCCGGGGTTGTTGCCTGCTGGCTCTCAGCCCGGTGCCTTTGGCAAGGTGCCGATCTGCAGGGGAAGGCAGTGTCTGGCGGGGAGGACGTGGGGCACCCAAAGGCCCTCTGGGCCATTGTATCTGTGGCTGGATGACCCCAGCAGAGCTGGCTTTTTGCTCGGCAGCAGGAAACGGGAGTGCAAAGCCATGGGCTGGGCTTGGCTAATCTTTGTTGAGATAAGCACGGGGGTGAAAAGCTGAGTGCTGGCAGGATGGGAGGGGGGGGGGCTGTCTGCTTCTGCAGCCCCCCTGCAACATGCTGGAGAAACACTGTGGCTTGGCACAGTGCTGCTCTTGCAAAGCGAGTGCTTGGGATCTGGGGGCTGGGGGGAGCAGCCAGGGGTGCTGGAGTCTGCTGTTGGCTCAGCCTTTGGAAATGCAAGTCAGAGGAGCCACCTCGCAGGCTGGGGGATGTAATGTGTCAGGATGGATTGGGAAAACGGGACATCGGGGCTGTCCCAGAGCAGAAATGGCTGTTGGGGTGCTCAGTAGTGTCTCTGGCTCCTTCCCAGTGAAACAAGCCTTTGCTGTCTGTGGGAACTCAGCAAAACCAGCTGAAGGCCACTGTGGTTCTGCCCCAAGCCCCTGTCCTGCTTTTTTTCCACAACATGTTGACAGACATTGGGTTTGCCAAGAAGTTGTCTCAGAGTAAAGCCGAGGGGCAGGAGCTGTTGCTGTCTTGGTGTGGCAGTGCTGGCTTTGGCAGCAGTGGAGTCCAAGTGGCCAGGGAAGGAGAACTGGAGCTCCCACAGTTATCAGGGAGCTTCATCTGCAGTGTTGGAGTCCTGTCTTATTATCTCTCCCAATAGCTTTAAAAGCAGGAGGTCAGGCTGGGAAACGAGGGCTGGTAATCTCAGAGCAAAAGAATATTATGCCTCATGCAAGAAGGAGGGAAACTTGGGGGGCTTCCTGCTGCTGACAAGTAGGCAGCTAAGGCAGCTTGTGACTGCCTGGCTTTGTGGCCATGGTCACAGGGTGGGCTGGGGGGTGGTGGTGGTCACAGGGTGGGGGGATTGTCAAGGGTTTGCTCTGCACTGCTGTCCAGATGGAGTTTTACAGGGGCACAGATCCATAGGGTGGTCACTTCCCCTCCTCCATGCCAAGGTTCCCTGTACCTGTCACGCTGCTCCCCAGGGCTGCAGCCAGCAAAGTGCCAACTATTTCCTGCTGAAATTGCAGAAAGCAATCGATTTGTCTTCCTTCTCCTTAGTAACTGGTGCTCTGAAGTACAAGTTCCCATCTCCTGCGGGATTTTTTTTTTTCCTCCCCCTTTTTAAAAGGTTGGATTATATATTTTTTTTTTTTTAAGTCTCATGAAATAATATCCTGTCCCGAGTGAATGTGAGTTCACTGATTCCTGAGACAAGGCAAAAGTGTTGGCCATGCTCCAACCCCCCCAGAAAAAAAGTTTTTGTGAGAAGCTTTTGAGGGAAATGAGAACTGGCTGGACAAAGAGGACCATGAAGTGGCCCTGGCAGGCTGGCAAGGACTGCACCCCTTCACTCACAGTAATCGACCTGGGATCAACTTGAAAGGAACTGAGATTCCTGGTTAGAGCCAGTTAAATGCATCCATCCATCATCTGCCCCGAGAGCCCCACTCACTACTAGAAATATTCCCAGATGTTGAAAGGTCTGTGTTTATTTTCCTTAATGAGTTCCTTGGCTTTTTCCCCTTCTATCCTCTGGTATTGGAGGATGGATCTTGGGACTGGGGGGAAAGGAGGGGGCTTCCTGGTGCCCCTGAGGCTGGGGAGCACATGGGAAACCTTCCCCTCCAGCTGCCTGGGATCAGGGTGAGAAGCAAGGGGTGTGAGTGGGGAGGGCTTTTCCTAGCTTTTGATGTGAGCTGGGATTTGGAGGAGCTGCCTGGGCTCACACTGGGAAGGAGGAAAGGTGAGGTTTTGCCTTTGGAGTGTCTGTCTGGAAGAGCAGGAGGATGGCTGGTGGCTGGACATAGACATTGTTGTGTTTCTTGGGCATCTCCCAAAACTTGCGGAAACATGGCTTGGAAGTGTGTTGAGAGGAGGCTGGGCTGTGAATTTTTAGGACCATTATAATGGCTTTGAAATAGGGTGGGATTAGCCTACCCTGTGGCTTTTTGGGTGGTTTGGTTTTCTTCGTCTTTGTGGTCATCTGGTCTTCTGAAAAATTGGAGGTGCAGGAAAGATTTGGCTGCAGGGAGAAGTGAGGAGAAAGCTGCTGGGGGGGATCTTCTCAGCTGAGGCTTCAGATGGGCCTGGTCAGGTGAGGTTTCCCACCTGGAGCAAACTGCAGTGTCAAAACAGCTGATTTAATCCAACCAGGGCTCAATATTGTGGTACCTGCACTCACCAGCAAACCGTTTCTGTTGCAAAACATCTCTGGTGTCCTGAGGCTGTTAGGGTGTCTCTGGGGAACCTGAATTTCAGCAAACTTCAGAACTGGGGTCTCCATCTTCAGTTGCTAATGAGGCCAGCAGTTGCCCTCAGATTAAGTCTTGTCCTGTGACTTCCATCCACATAAAAAAAGTAATTTCTTAGAGGAATGGTTCATTGCTGTGTCTTCCCAAGCAACAAGAACAAGACATCAGAGCCAGCAAGAAGGGATTTAGATTTCTTTTAACTTTTAGATGTTTTTTTTAACGTTTTGCTCCCCCTTCCCCTCATTCTCCTTTCAGCAATCATCCTTTTACCAGCTCCTACACGCCGGCTGGCCGGTGAGTATTCCTGTTAAGCAACTTTCCTGTGGTTTGGTTTTTCCCTCAGCTTCATCAGCTGGCTTTTCTTCTCTCCAAGCACTTCATCAGGGAGATTTATTTTACTGACGTTTCTCATTTTAATCCAGAGAAAACCTGGAGCCCCTGGGCCCCCAGGACATCCAGGGAAAACAGGAGCACCTGTAAGTAAGGAAAGCCCCAGTGTCCCCTCTGTAGCTGGGAGCTGCTTGTCCCCGCTGGCACCCAGGCTGGCCTGGGCAGTTAGCAGAGTCCATGTCCTCAGTCATTTGCACACTCCTGGGCTGACCCAAAAAGTATCTGCTGGCCTGTAATTGAGGGCCTTGGGTTGGGTTTCAAAGAAGTCTGATGGTTTGCTTGTCCACCTCCCACTGAAACAATGCAGTAGGACAAGGGGGAATGGCTTAAACTGGAAGAGGGGAGATCTAGGTGAGACATTAGGAAGACATTCTTTGCTGTGAGGGTGGAGACACTGGCCCAGGTTGCCCAGAGAAGCTGTGGCTGCCCCATCCCTGGAAGTGTTCAAGGGCAGGTTGGATGGGGCTCTGAGCAACCTGGTCTAGTGGGAGGTGTCCCTGCCCATGGCAAGAGGGTTGGAATGAGATGGTCCCTCCCAACGCAAACCAGTCTGTGGCTCTATGATTCTGTCCCCCCCTGGTGATGGTTGGTACCCAAATCCCTGGGTTTCCTTGGGTCCCTGCCCCTGTGTCTGTCAGCTGAGCAGTGCTGGCTTATCCTCCCCCAGGCATTGGGTTCCTGCCCTCTATTTGATATGGACCATGTGGGGCCCTTCCAGAGGCACAAAACCCAGTCTGAGACCAGCTGAAGTGGTCCTTGTGTGGGGCCAGCCCCATACTAGTTGGTCTGCAGCCCCCAGGATTGCAGGATTGATGCTTCCCTGACCTCTGGCTGGCTTCTGCCAACTATGAGGCAAACTAAATGAAGGCAAAATTCTCCATCCTGCCCTTCTGTAGGGCACCAAAGCACCAGGGAACTGCTTCTGTCACTGCTTCCCAACCTTCCCTGGCCACAGACCCCCTGTAGCAGGGCAGGGTGGTGGCAGATCTCCCCACCCTGCCCTGCCCTTCCCGAGGCTGCCTGTGTGCACTGCTTGTGTGTCATCCCTCCCCTGCCACCCATGACAGCCTGTGCAGGGCTTGGGCTGCTCTCAGGATGGGACGGGGGGACATATCTGTTGACTCAGTCCCTGTTTGTCTGCAGGGACCCTGTGGAGATCCGGGGCAACCAGGCGAGAAAGGGCAGAGGGGGTACACGGTGAGTGGGGTGTTTGGGGGGTTGCAGAGCCCACCTTGGAGAGGTGGAGGGTGCCCCGGGGCTGTCCTTGGGAGGGTGGTCCCAGGGTGCCTGGGCTCAGCGACAGCTCAGCACAGTCTCTTCAAGTGCTGGACTCTGCCATGTGTCACCTGATGCCCTCCCAGGCAGCTGGACACAGGTTGGCACAGATTGTCCCAAAGGTGTTGTGTCCTTTTTGTCACCTTCTGGGAACAACCCACCTCCTACCCCGTGGCTCTGGCCACAAGGATGTGTGAGCTTTGCTGTGCTCTGTGGTGGGAGCTGCTGGGCAGCTGGCCCTACTGGGGTCTGGCCACACCCCAGGCTGAGCCAGCAGGGCTGCTGTGGGGTTTGAGAGCCCCGTGGGTGAAAGGAAAGGAGAGCAGATGTCCCAGTCTCCCAGCATCACTGGAGCTTCTCACCTGTGCTTGCTGGTATCCAGCCCTCATGGGAGGAGCTGGTGCATCCCAATCCTTGTCCCTCTCAACTGAGCCCGTGTCCCTCAACACCCTCCTGACTCTTGCTTGTTTGTCCTGGGTGCTGCTGGGCTGCTCTGAAGGGACAGCAACGCCAGTCCCTGCTGCTCCTCATCTCCCTGCTCACCCATCTACTGGAGCAATCATCTTCCTTCGGCCCTCCAGAGTTTCACATCCTTCATAGCATCTCCCCAGCCAACCTTAACCACAGCACCATGGCCCCCCCTGGCTCCCTCACAGAGATGACCTTCCTTTCCTCCTGCCATCTTACTTGTTATCATGTCTTCCTCTCCAAAACTGGGGTGGATTTTCCTCTGGCTTGAGAAGAAGAGCCAGGGACAGGCTGGATTTACATGGATCAATGCTGAAGGAGGATTTGGATGGGCTGGTGAGCAGGACATGAGCTGGATCCTGGCAGCTGTATTGAACCTTGAGTCCCAAAAACTCAAGGCAGAAGTTGAGTCAATATTTTGGGCAAGGAATGCAGCTATGGCATCAACCACTGCATCTGCTCTCCATCACACGTCCTGCTGCCAGGTGTCCTGTCACCCCCAGCCCCGCTCCCTCACAGAAGGGTTGCACCCCAGGGATAGTGTTTTACCAGCTGCCAACATCTGGAAGGCATCACTGACTGGGTTAAGCCAGTTGAGTGTAAACACTGGAGTCTGTCAGTGTAATTCAACCAAAAGGTGCCAAAGTTTTCTCCATCTTCATATAAACAGGATCTGCAAAGGGGAGGCAGCAGTTCAGGGTGGGGGTGAGCACAGAAATGGAAAGGAGCAAATGTTTTCCACCCATCACAGTCCATCTGCAAGCCTGATGTCTTCAGCTCGGGTGCTGTGTCATGGCCACAGCCCTGTCCCCAGCCCCCTGCTCTCCTGCTCTTGCTCTGGCATCTGCTGAAGGCTTTGCCTAGTGGGTTTCCAGCAGAGAAACTCAACTTGACTTTGGACTCAGTTCTTGACCAGTATGGGATGGGGTTTCTTAAGGTTCATGTTTCTATTAGACCTTGGCCCAAGAGGTCTTTGGTGTTGCCTCCAGCAGGTCTCCACTCCCTGCTCCCACTGTCCAGGGGAGGCTGATCAGGTGGCAGCAGGGGTGAGGAAGAGGAGGAAGGATTTCACCCACATGCATCACCCCTGAGCACACAGTTGGGTTGATTTGAGTTTGCCCATGGTCAGTTGTGCATTTGGCCCATCTGCTGGGGCTTGCGTGCCCCGGAGCATGGCCAGAGGTGTGCCACAGCCCATGCCTCTTCCTTGCAAAACTGCAAATCACAATAAATATTCCCTGAACCTGGGACTGGAACTGGAACGGGGCAAAAACCACCAGCTTTTGGGCTGGGTGCCCCGAGCACACGTGGCCACCAGGGAGCACGAGGGACCTGCGTGTCTGGCTGTGTGATGCTGAAGCCCTTCGGGGAGGGAGATGGAAAAGCAAAACTCCCCAAAACAAGCTTTTGTGTTTTCACAAAGCAGATCCTCCACTTGAGGAGTAACAAGGCAGCTGCCCTTCCTTTCTTCCTTTTTTTCTGCCCTCCCTTCAAACTCTGACTTCACAAACTAAACCAAAGTCCAGTCTTTGGGTTTGACCGAATGTTCCAAATTTTTTGAGAAATCCAAACAGACAAAATGATTTGAATGTAAATGTCTTCTCTTTGATCCAGGCTGCTCTTTATCCTGCCTCAGTTCAGCATTGACAGCGAGTTAAGGGCTGAAAAAAGCTGCCCCTAAGCTTTAGCTGGTGATGCCCAGCCCAGAGGATCTGCTCAAGCTCCTGCATGTGGGAAACCATCACAAATGGCTTTGGGCATAAACCCCAGAGCTTCTTCCCTGCCTTCACCTGGGGCTTGAAGCAACCTGGTCTACTGGGAGGTGTCCTAGCCCATGGCAGGGGGGTTGGAACTAGATGATCTTTAAGGTCCCAACCCAGACATTCTCTGATTGCCTTTGTTCCTCCCTGTCTCCTTGAGAGCTCCTTGATGTTCTGCAGGTGTTGCTGCAATAGCACCAGGCAGGCAGAACTCAGCCTTTAATTTGTCGGTTTCATAATGATGTGGATTTTTTAATTTTCTGTGCTTGGCTTTTTTCTCCCCAGGGTGAACGTGGGCTCCAGGGCTTGCCAGGACGTGCAGGTTACCCTGGCTTGGATGGTCTCCCTGGCCTGGATGGCAAACCTGGGCCATGGGGGCTGCCAGGGGAGCAGGTGAGCCACAGGCAAGCAAGCAGGGCCACAATGTGGCCAGCATCAGGGTGAGGAAGCTACAGCCCCAGGCAGGAGACAAGAGGCTCCTAATGCTAATGCTCTTCATGTTCCCTTGTCTCCTTTAACTAAAATATCCCTCCTAAGCCTACAAACTCAGGCAGTCCTGGATTAGTGCCTTGAGGATCATATTTCCCAAAAATCAAGCTGTAGAACATCAAACTTGTGTGTTAAGGGGAAGCTGGGATAACCCAAGGGCTGCAGAACCTGCATTGTAGTGGGCCTGAACATGAGGGCTGGGCTGCTCCTCTGCACCTGAACCTCCTTGCTTTTACAGGAGAAAAAAAAACTGGGGTGGGGGGGACGGGGGAAGAAAGAAATGAGAGCAATTATGGAGTGCCTGGATAGTGTTCAAGCCATGAAGCTGGCCACTTGATAGTGTGATGGTCCCTGACCTTTTCCAGGCCCCTGGCAGCAATCCCTGGGGAATACAGGCAATGCACCTGGGCTTGGAAGTTTTCTCAGGGGGCTTTTGGAGGATGGTGACGGGGACTGGACCATGCTGAGAAGTTTGGGGCTCTCAGCAGCCCCCTGGGAGCCTACAATGAGGTGGTGAAGGGCAGGAGCTGCCGGCACAGGGGGGAGTGGGGCTGGAGCTGGACATGGTGGGAGGTGCTGGGCAGCCCCTCAGCACTCTCTCTGCACCTTCATGTCTCTCCCCAGGGACTGCAGGGCTTCCAGGGTGACCAGGGGCTGGCTGGCGAGAAGGGAGAAGAGGTAAGCTGGCTCTCTCTTGCTCAGCAGAATTTGGTGCAGGTCGGTCCCAGAACGTGCACTTAATGCCAAGCAGAAAGAGCTTTTCTTCACTGGTTTCACTGGTCCCACACACCTGGTACCCATGTCCCTCCAGTCTGCTCTGTCACACTGTGGGGTGCCCTATTGCCACCACCTGCCCTTGCTGCTGTGCCCACTCAGCCCAGTGCACATCACTGGGGTTCCTCTCCAGACTGATCCAGGGGGTTGTCAGCCAGAATTGAAAATGTCCATAAAAAAGTGAACCCTAGTGGTTTGTGTCGTGTGTGTCCCCCCCCCCGACCCCTTATTTTTTTTTCCCACCCAGTCTTTTTCAGGCAAGTGTCAGCTACAATTTTTAGAGCTGTCCAGAAGATGTTGGGCTCCTCAGAGGTTTGATCATACTTTGCACCACTCGCACAGGCCCATTAAGCTTTTCTTTTTCTTTCCCACTGCCCTGGAGAGCCCTGTCCCAGCCCTGTGGGCACTGGGACACCTCAGTGTCACCATCGTGGGTGGCACTGTGCTGGGGACAAGCAGCCAGGCTTTTCTTCTGGAGCTGTCTCATTTAGCACATGCTAGAGGGTCCCCATCCCCCTGCACCACAAGGATGGTCCTTTGGGGCACAGCAGCCATGTTTTAGCTCCTGATGGTCCAGCTGGGGCTCACATGTCCTTGTTCCTGTTTCAGGGTTTCTTGGGTGACCCTGGACCAGCTGGGGAGAAAGGAGAGAAGGGAGCAAAGGTGAAGGTGGCTGTCCTTGCTTTTCGCAGCTTTACCTGGGCCACACAGGTGGTTGCTCAGGCTGCTTTTGGCTTTTCCAGGGGGTGAAGGGAGAAAATGGCCTGCCAGGTCCTGCTGGGCTTCAGGTGAGTTCATGGGGAAGCCTGGGATGTCCTCACACCCTGCTGTACTGGGATTACTCCTTCCCTCCACCCCTTTTCCTGGGCTGACACTTTTGCTTCTCTGCAACGGCCCCCAGCTCCATCCCTGGCTCCAGACCATGTTCTCCTAGCTTTGGGCAAAGCCCTTGTGGTCTCTGTGACCCTCCTGCAAGGGATGGGACAGAGGCAGCTGCCACCTCAGGGGGGGCACCTCGCTGACACTCAGCTCCCGGCTTCCTTCCCAGGGGATGTCAGGTCTGAAGGGTGTGATGGGCTTCCAAGGCCCCGTGGGGCTGCAGGTGAGTGGTTTTGCTTTCCCTGTGTCACCAGCCCTTCCTGAAGAGGTGCAGGACCCTGCTGCCCCCCACTGGAAAGATGGGTCTGAGGAGGGAGGACTTGGGCTTTGCAGGTCGCTGGCACCACTTTGTGATTTGCTTTTACAAAATCCTTGTTTATTCTTTTTTTCCTGAGAGTGAACCTAAACTGCATCCTTAGCTTTGTCCTGGAGGTGGCTCTTATTAATGGGGGTATTACCCCAGAGCCACCAGGCACAAGGTTCTACTGCATGTTGGTGGCTGGAGCTTCCCCTTTACCTCCAACATCTCCCACATGGACATTTGCATCCCAGCTCATTCTCCTGGCTGGTGATGGAGAGAAATGAGCCTTTGCAGAGCAGGTTGCATCATGGTTTATTTTAGGTGACCACCTTCAGCTGAGCTGAGGCTGGCACCACCTGGGTTTTTCCATGCTGCTCTCAGCATTCTGATAGCTTCATGTGCTTGGGAGGCATCCCAGGGAGGGAAGGGCTTGCCCAGGATTGAAAAGGTTAATTGAAGTGGTTTGGTGGTGGCAAATGGAAGCAGAAAGGGAGTAGGGGAGCTGGGGGTGGCCCGGTAGCTGTTGGAAGGGATTTTGAGTAGTTTGGTGTGAAGAAAAGAGGGAATTTGGGATGTGAAGACTAGAAGGGGAGAATCAAAGCACTGTAGAAGTGGCACCCTGTCTCTCCTGCTCCAGGGTGAAGGTGGCTCAGTGGGTCCCCCAGGCCCTGCTGGCCTCGTGGTAAGTTGCAGCTTTTAAGGTCCAACGGCAGCTGAGGTGGTGGCTGGGCTGGGGCAGCTGCAGGGTCACCATGGGCAGTGGGGATGGGCCACCATGTCCTGCCCAGCTTCATCCCTGATTTACAGCTGGAAGGGATGCATCTGCTTAAAATGCAGCCCTCGGGGAGTGGGGAAATTGCAGGAGGACAAAATGTGTTAAAACTCACATACATCAGTAAAGCCCTTCCAGCATCCCCACCAGCCCAGGGCTGCCTCTGCTCCCATGGAAGAAGCCCCAGGGGGGCCCATCCCACCCTCTCCTGCATGGTGCCAGGGGCCCCAGGGCTGAGCACGCTCTCCTATTCCAGGGAGAGCCAGGCCAGCCAGGATCTGTTGGATGCCAGGGTGTCAATGGCTCTGAGGTGGGTCTGCCCTGGTTCCCCTCCTTTACTATTTTGGATTTTCCAGCCACTGTGTTCACTTTGTCCCATCCCTGCTCTCTCCCCAGGGAGAAATGGGCCCTCCTGGCTTGCCCGGCCCCCGGGGCCCCAAGGTATGTTGGGATGCACCTGCAGCAAAGGATGAGGGAGGTTGAGACTGGATCTTAGGAAAAATGTCTTCACCAAAAGGGTTGTCAGGCTCTGGCACAGGCTGCCCAGGGCAGTGGTGGGCTTCCCATCCCTGGATGGATTTAAAAGCCATGCAGATGTGGTGCTGAGGGACACGGGTTAGTGGTGGACTTGGCAGTGCTGGGTGAATGGTTGGACTCCATGATCTTAAAGGTCTTCTCCAACCAAAACAATTTTATGAACAAACCTGGCAGTGATGGGGTGTCTTGGGATAACTGGAGGGAGAGCTGGGCTGGGAGGATGTCCCAAGGATCACCCAGCCCAGAGGGATCTCCTCCAGCTGGGTTGTGAACTCAACTCACCCCAAAGAGGTTGAAAAGGGGGTGGGAATCCTTTCTATACCCCTTGCCGTGATGGGGGGTCCCCTCACACCATCTATCTGGCCGTCCTGGAGATCCTCAGCAGCACAGGATTTTCCTGGAGAGGTTTTGCACCCCAGATTTTGTACAGTGCCTGCAGGGATTTGATTCTAACAGCAGCTCCTTTGTCCCCCACTATTTTGTAGGGACCACAAGGCTTGCAGGGGAGACGTGGCCCCCACGGCCCCAGGGGCACACAGGTAAGTGGGTGCTGTCCACCATGTCTCTGAGGTGTGGGTCATCCTACCATGCATTTGAGAGAGGAAGGAGCTGCTGAGGCTTGTCCCCCACATGCTTTGCAAGTGGATGTAAAGTCCTTGACCCTACAGGTCTTCATAGCTCGTGTCCCATGGGCAAGACATGCAGGCAGGGGAGGCAAAGGGAAGGGTGAGCTGGTGGTGACATGGTCCCTGGGGTGGGACATGCAGCTCCTGGGGGATTGGGCAGGGTTCCTACCAGCTTGGATCTCACCTACAGAGCAGGATAATGAGCAGCATCCCTCTTCTCCCAACCTTTACACCCCCTTTTCCCCAGGGTCCTGCTGGGATGGAGGGATTGACTGGTCCCAAAGGAGACACCGTAAGAGCTTCTTGCTTCGTGCTCTGAGGGCAACAGAGCACTGGGCCAGGCTGCCCAGGGAGGTTGTGGAGTCTCTGTCCCTGGAGACATTCAAAACCTGTCTGGATGTGTTCCTGTGTGATCTGCTCTAGGGGATCTTGCTCTTGCAGGGGGGTGGGACTAGATGATCTCCAGAGGTCCCTTCCAACCCTGACCACTCTGTGATTCTTGCTGGCTGGCTTTGACCTTGGTGGGGATGAACACTGGGCTTGAGGGCTTTCCCTGGAAGGAGCTGGGAGGTGGGGTGAGGTGTCCCTGCTCCCACTTTTGGAGGGGAGAGGGGGGCAGCGACCTCATAAATGAAGGCTGGGGGGTCCCTGGCAGCACTGGGGTGGGGACACAGGGGTCTGGGTGCTCTCTGCCCTGCAAGGCATGGGCTGATGCCAGCACTTCTCTGACAGGGCACAGGTGGTGCCCCCGGGCTGAGGGGACAGCCAGGACAGGAGGGCCCTGGGGTAAGTCCATGGGAGCTGGGTGTCTGGCTCCTGCCCCTCACCCAAAAAGCACTGCAGGGGAATGTTCTGCTGCCCCCACCACCCCCAGCTCCCCACGCTGTTTGGGGCACAGGGGCTGGTGGGGATGAAGGCCACGTCCCTCTAATCACACACCTCATCTCAAAGCTCTGAAACTCCTCTGGCTCTGTTGCTTGCAGAGACCTTGATTTTATTCTTTTCCTGTGGGTTTATCAGCAGAGATGCCCCAGCCCCATCCCTGCCCCGCTGCACCATTAGGTGCATCCCTTTTCCCAAGGGATTTGAGTGCTGCCCTTTCCCAGGGTAAGGAGGCCAGGGCAGCCTGGCCATCCCCCTGCCTGACCCACCATGTCCCACCCGAGCACAGCCCGTGCTGTGTTTGCTTTTCATGCTGAAACCCCGATGTGCAGAGCTGGAACTGGTGCTTGCAACAGGGATACAGAGTGGGACGCAAGTGTGCATTTTGGAGGCCAAAAAGGACCTCATCCTCCTGCTGTAGGGCTGGGGGCAGCCTTGGGAGGGCTCGTACATCCCCTGGTCGCTCCTGGGGAGCAAATCCCACCATGGAATCAGCAGCAGCACCTCTGCAGAGCTGAGCTGGTGTCTCCCATTTATCAGCATCTTCCTAACCCACAGCCTGGGAGGGTTGTCAGCCTCCATGGGTGCATGTGATGTTTTCCTTTGTGGTTTGCTGTTGGGTTTTTTGTCGTTGTTTTTTTACTAAACGTGTATTTTGTGTCTCTCTCTGAAGGGATTTATTGGCCTGCCAGGTTCAAAAGGCACCCAAGGAGAGCAGGTGGGTGATGGCACCATCTGCCCCTGCATGGGGTGCAGGAGAGCAGCCTGAGAGCAGCCCAGAGTTCTATGTTCTTTGCCTGGGTTTGGACTTGATGTTTGAATAGGTGGCTACCTGCAGTGGCTGTAGGAGATCTCAGACATGACAGTGTCTCCTTAGATACTGTCTGCTCTGGGAAGGCTTTGGCCTGTGTTAAGGAACAGTAATGAGGACAAGGTGCTCATCATCATGTCGATATCAGGATGGTGCTGCTGAGATACCACCACCTGTCCTACCTGCCCAGGAGTGGTGGGATTGGCACAGGATGCTGGGGACACTAAGGTTTTGGTGGAGAATGAACCCAGAAGCTTTGGAGCTCACCCACCATGAGAAGCAGATCCAGCAGGCATCTGCTCCTGGCTTCAAAAGGCCCATCAGGAGGAAAATTCTGATCTGAATTGGGCAAAACTAACTTTGATGCCAAAAACGAAGCACAGCATGCTTGGGTTGCAAGGGGTGGCATAACACGGTTTTCTGAGCATTCCCTCCACCTCTGCTGCCCTTGCAGGGCTGTCAAGGTCCAGGTGGAGCCAAGGGAGACCTGGGAGCCCAAGGAGACAAGGTACCATATAGCCAGGCTTGTATGAGGATTCCTTCAGCTGATTGCTCTTTTGTTCTTCAAATGTGCTGTTTTCCAACTGGTAGATGGGTTGGTGAGGATGTCCAGGGACCAGCATTTGGTTTTGGGTACCCTGAGAGCTGGGCAGCTCAGGCTGTACTTGATCCCACCACGCTGCCCCTCTGATCTGTGCTTTCCTGCTCCATCTGTTTAAAACATTCTGTTGCCCCAGGGATGCTCTTGGAGGGAGGTTGTGTGTTGTTCACCCTGGGTGGGTGCCCAATGCCAAAGGCTGGGTGTGCAGAGAGCCAGGGCAGCCAGTGATGGGCTCTCCAGGGGTTCCTGCCCGTGGGTGGGGGGACCCCAGGCACCAGCTTGTCCCCCTTGTTTGCAAGCCCTGCTGTGACCTCCTGTCTTCTTCCTCCAAGGGTCCTCGAGGAGCACGAGGAGCAAAAGGACCCCCAGGGATTCGGGGCCAGCCAGGCTTGCAGGGCTTTCCTGGCCCCCGAGGAGCAGCAGGGCCCCAGGGACCAGATGTAAGAGCTGTGGCTGGTCTGGGCTGTCCCATGGTGGGACATGCATGACCCCAGTGCTGTCCTGTCAGGGGGGTGGTGTGGGGAGGGAACAGCCCAGGTTGCCCAGAGAAGCTGTGGCTGCCCCATCCCTGGAAATGTTCAAGGGCAGGTTGGTGGGGCTTGGAGCAACCTGGTCTGGTGGGAGGTGTCCCTGCCCATGCAGGGGGGTTGGGACCAGATGACCTTTAAGGTCCCCTCCAATCCAAACCAGTCTGGGATTCTGTGATCCCTCTCTCCCACGGGCTAATCCCACCTCCCCTCCAATATCTCGGCCATCTCTGCCACCATGCACTGCCTCTTCCTCCTCCTGCAGGCTGAAGGCACGGGGCTGTCCACCCCAAAAGCCCACCTGGCAGCAGCTCTCATATTTCCTCACTGGCTGGGGTGGTGGGTGCTGGGAGCCCTCTAATGGCACCTCCCTCCACACTGCTCAGGCACTGCTGTCCCCTGAGCCCCCATCCTGGGGGTCACAGGTGCCCCCAGCATTGCAGCACTCAGCACCAACACAGTTCCTGCTGCTCCAGCCCCCTCAGCTGTGCCTCCATCAATGACCCTAAATTAGCTGGTGGGTTCAGTGTTGTGAGGAGAGGGCAGCTTTAGTGGGGGATTCCCAGCAGGTCCTAGGGTGCAGCTATCCTGGTCTTGACCCTCCTCAGCTCCTGAGAGCCAAGCACAGCAGCTCTCAAGGAGCCACAGAAACCAGGCACAACTTTTATAGTGCTTTTTCCTGCAGTGTGTGCTCTGAGTGGTCTGTCAGGATGGACAAACCCAGCTGCAGATCAATATTCCTACCTGGGAACTGGAGCTGGGATGGCTGCTTATCTCTAGTGATTTCCAGCTTTTAAAAAGAAGGGGACACTATGTTTTCCCACCCACCTTCCTGGTCTGCAGCATCCTCTGCATGTGATGCCCTCCCCCTCAGAGGGCTTTTGGGATTCCTACCTGGATCTGCTCTCGCATTCACTCCTCAGTATGAGAAATCAATTCTCCCACCTCTCCAAGAGGTGGAGACACAGCAGGACTCATCTCCCTGCCTCTTCCACCCAGCCGAGCAGCTCTGCCCTCCCACGGCACCGGTCTTGAGCCGGGCTCTGGCTGTACCTGCCCCTCAGTCCTTAGAAACGCCTTTAATTTGATCTGCAGGAAACAAAAAATAGTCATCTGTGCTGTTTTGGGCCAACACCAGGCTGAGCTTTTTCTTTTTCTGGCCAGTTTTATAATCCTGGGGAATGGGGGAAGTCCTCTTCCCCACTCCGAAGCTTGACTGGTGCCCCAGGTCACGTTGCCATTTAATTAATGTCACCTCTGGCCACACTCCCTGCTTTCCTACCCTACAGGAGGCAGGGGGTGGTGGCTGGGGGAGCAGGCAGAGGATCAGAGGCTGGATTTCACACAATCACACACAGTTACAGAATCGTTCTTGTTGGAAAAGACCTTTAAGATCATCAAGTCCAACCATTAACCAACTCTGCTGAGGCTGGTGTTAGATCATGTCCCTCAACACCACATCTACACAGCTTTTAAACACCTCCAGGGATGGTGATTCAGCCACCTCCTTGGGCAGCCTGTGCCAGTGTTTGATGACTTTCAGTGAAGAAGTTTCTTCTAATATCCAATCTATTTTCCTTGGCTGACTCCTCTCCTCTCTCCTGGCAGGGAGAAGAAGGCCAGATAGGCCCCGTGGGGCTGAACAGCAGTGAGGGACCCAAGGTCAGTGCTGGCATTTGCTGCAGTGTCCCCAGGTTTCCCTCCCTCATCCTCACCTGGAGGGCAGGGTTGTGGCCACCCTGCCATGAGCTTCAGCACTCAGGGGACAGAATCACGATGTCCCCCTGAGGAGGGTCCCCAGCCCCCTGCCACAGCCATGCAGGGCTGGATGTGTCCCCTTGGGGTGGCGAGGGGGGTTGGGAGAGACCTGATGTGTTGCCTTAAAATGACTGTGCTTCCCTTTGAATTTCAGGGAGGCCGAGGTCCCGATGGCCTAAAGGGAACCCCAGGACCACGGGGAGCTCGGGTAACTAACGGGGTGCTGGTGCTTAAAGCTGGATTTTGGAGCACCTTTGGCTTTGGGAGATGGAAACAACCCTGGAGACCCCTCACTGGGGGGCTTGGGATGTGCTGGGGCTGAGCCACGGTGCCTTCAGGCACTGCCTTTGCCTCCAAATCTGCAGCTTTGTTGCTGGCAGAAGGATCCTCTTCCTCATGCCTGTTGTTTTCCAGGGCCGTGTGGGGCAGCGTGGGCTGGTTGGAGTCCCTGGGCTGCCTGTAAGTAGCAGATGTCCCACGTCCCTGTGCTGGTGTCATCAGGGCTGGGATGGGGACGTCACCTCTTGGGAAGCCACATCCCAGGATGCAGCTGGATTGGAGGGTCAGGTTCTGCTTGGGAATTTGCACAGGATAAGCTGGGGATGAGCAGGTTACTCTTTTGCACGTTGCATGAAGTATTTTGAGAAGCCACCTGCCCAACACCACAACTTCCCTGAGCATAGAAAAGTCAGGAAATAACAACTTTTTAAAAAAGCTCTGTTATTCAGAGTTGTGACTGGTGAAGGAGCCAGGAATAAATAGCTGCAGTGAAAGGGCAAAAAAACATGGTCGAGGTGTTCACAGTGGGAACGGGTTTCCTTCCTCATTCATTTCCCAGCAATCTCATCCCAGGGTGGGATGGAGTGGGGAGGAGCTGCAGGAGCCATGAACCAACAAACCCATGGCTCAGTAGAGAGCAGAGAGCACCTCAGGGACTGTGCCACCACTCATCTGCTACCTTTTCATACTGGAGGGAGGCTCTGGGGCTGGATGAGCCCTTGATGGGGGAACCCTGTCACCAGGCTCTGATTTCCTGAGATGAGACTCTCCTTGCAGGGCTCACGGGGCATGCCAGGAGCAGAAGGCACAGAAGGAAAGCCTGGTACACAGGTTCCCATCCTACACTCTGTACTTGGCTGTGGGTGAGGGCTGGGGTGAGGGGTTGTATCCAAAGAGGGAGCTGAGCCCAACCAAGGGGACTTCCCAACCCCACCATCTCCATGGCTATGCAGGTCAAGACCTTCAGACCATGTTGGACCTTGCCAGTACCTGAAGGGGCTACAGGAAAGCTGGGGAGGGACTTTGGAAAAGGGCAGGGAGTGATGGGATGAGGGGGAATGACTTTAAACTGGAAGAGGGAAGATTTCGGTGAGACATTAGGAAGAAATTCTACACTGAGATAGTGGTGAGACACTGGCCCAGGTTGCCCAGAGAAGCTGTGGCTGCCCCATCCCTGAAAGTGTTCAAGGGCAGGTTGGATGGGGCTTGGAGCAACCTGGTCTGGTGGGAGGTGTCCCTGCCCATGCAAGGGGGTTGGATCTAGATGATCTTTAAGGTCCCTTCCCACCCAAACCAGTCTGTGATTCTATGATGTGCATCAGAACTCTGGGCTGGCATGGTGGGACTGGGAGAGGCTGCTTCTGTCTCCCCATCCTCATCATCACCTGCCTTGTCCTGCAGGGTCCCCCAGGGACCATGGGCAGCCCAGGCAGGAGAGGACCATCAGTGAGTAGAGCTGTCTGATTTCTGTCCTTCCTTCCCTCTGTTTGACTCTCCCAACTTGGGTATATGTCTCAGAAGCATGTCCATGGGATGGGGCACAGGTGATGGGTGGTCCTGATGGAGTGAGACCAGCTGGAGGGTGCTCCAGTGGATGGAGCTGCAAGCAGGGACCTGCTGGGAATTGTGCTGAGGGGTGAATGGGAGGGAATGGGGCAGTGCATACTGCAAAATGACTTCTCATCCCTGGCACTGCTGTCCAAAATGGGTCCAGCAGCAAGATCTGGGCTGGCAGCAAGTTTGCCCTTCTGCAGGTTTTCTAGTATTTGTTTCTCTTTGCTCTGAAATGCAAAAGAAAAAAAAAATCTGGCACTTTCCTCAAAACAAACCACGAAAAATGTTCCACCCTGAGTCAGGGACGTGCCCTGAGTTTGCTGTTGACACAGCACATGTGGGCATTGTGTGCTTCTGCTCACACAGCTGGGGGGCTTTGAGGAGAAACCATGGAGCTGGTTTGAAGTGGGCAGCACCAGCACTGCCTTTGGCAAGCTTTGGACTGGTCTGGAACCACACAGTGCCAGGGTAGAACCTCTCCATCCTTCCTTCTGCCTTCCCTCCATCACTCCTCATCTGCTCTTTCCTCCAGGGTTTTGCTGGCTTGCAGGGGAGCCACGGGCACACGGGACATCCTGGATCCATAGTAAGGAAACAGAATTGTTCCTTTTGCATTTTCTTAGGTGGGAAGCAGTGGTGGGAGATACGGGACTTTCCCACCTTGGGAACCAGCAGGGGATCAGGGCACCTGTAGGACCTGATCTTCTTGTTAAAAGACATTTAAGAGCCTCAGTGGCAGAAACAACCGGGGCTGGGGGAGAGCACAGTCATTTCCCCAGGGGATCAGCCTGCCCAAGGGACTGTGCAGCTTTGCCAAGCCTGGTGGGTGGACTGCAGGGGACAACAGCCCCTGGAAACCCTTCACACCTGGGTGGGTTGAAGTGTTTGCTCCATCCCAGGTGGCAATGGGTGGTGCAGGTTCAGGGAGGACAGTCCCATGTCTTTGCTCAGTGGGATGGAGACCTAAAGCAGCACCTCCCTGAGAACCTGCTCTAAGCTGGGCTTGGTGATGGCCCCAAGAATGAGTATTGCCACCTTACTTGGTGACAACCCTTCTGCAGAGCCAGCCATGGGGTGCTGGTGTACAGGAGCCACCAGGATGGGCCATGGTGGCAGAATGTGTCTCTAGAAACCCAGTTTGGACCAGGTGACTCCTCCCCACGAGCACAGAGGCAGCAGAGCAGTAGCTTGGTGGGGCTTGTCTTGTCTCAGCCTTTTGACTGACACCCCCTTCCCAAATATTTCCAAAGGGCTCTCTGGGAAAACCTGGACCTGATGGAAACCTGGGTTCCCTGGGCCCAAAGGTGAGAGCTGGGCCATGGGGGGGGCATGACTATGCTGGGGGGGTGCTGGTTGGTGATGAACAGCCAAGAGGCTCTTGGCTGCCATAGGGAGACCTGGGGGGGATCCCTTGGGTTCAGATGTGGGCACCAAGGATGGGAAGATGCCTGCCTGCATCCGGGGAGCAGAGGTTCATTAATGCTTTCATCTTTCCTGGCAGGGGCTGCCTGGGAAGCCTGGCTTGGAGGGGCCACAGGGACCTGTTGGCATCCATGTAAGTGATGGACCTGCCTGTGGAGAGGGTGAGGTGCTGCCTGTCCACAGCCAGCTTTTGGGGATGCTGGTTTGGGGAGATGCTCCTGGGAGCATCACTACCTGCAGCCAGGACCTCACTGTCCTGCCAGGGCTCCTGCTGTGTCTGGGGTCATACCTTTCCCTTGAGGGGGAGCTCAGCACCTGCCTTCTCCTAAAATCCTGGAGATGCTGGGATGCCCAACTGCCTCCTAACACCATGCTCTCCCCAGGGCTACCCAGGACCTGCTGGTGACCGTGGGAGGCCAGGGCAGAGGGGAGACAAGGTAGGGCTGGGAAATCCAGCACAGCAGCAAGGGGATGTGTTGGGGTGGATGTCCAGGCTTTGGGAATGTTTTTGGGTTGGGCTGTTGAATCCAGTGGATGGATTCGGGTGGTGTCCATGAATGGTCTCCATGAGCTGTGCCAGGGAGGTGGTAGGAGGAGAAGGGCTGGAGCTGGGTCCCACGTTGTGTGAACTGGGGGTTCTCCAGAACTTCATCTGCCTGAAGTCCTGTGGCTTGTTGTAAGATGTCAGGCAGCTGGTTTTTGGGTTTGTTTGTTTTTTTTGTTTTAAGAGATTGCTGCATTAAAACGTGGGGGAAAGGAAACCTTTCTTGCCTCCTAACAGGGAGAAGCAGGAGCCCAAGGCCCACCAGGATTTCCAGGAAAAGCCGGACCCAAGGTGAGAGCCCTGGGCAGCTCCATCCCTGCCAGAGAAGCACTGAGCAAGTCACCTTTGCTGGGCTGGTTGTGGAAAAATGGGAAATCTTTGCCTCCACTATCAAGGGGCTAAACATGGGATGGGAGAGCAGCCAGAGCCACAACACAGGGCTCTGATGGTGTTTTCCTCTCCCTCAGGCCCTGCCAGGTCCCCCTGGTCCACGAGGTGCTCCTGGCTCCCAGGTAGGGCTGGGTGTGCCCAGCTGGCTCCACTCCCACTGCCATGGTCCCCTGTGAGATAACCCTGTGCTCCTACAGCATCAGCAGCATGAGGCCCAGACCCCTTTGTGGGAGCTGGCAGGACCCTGGTCCCACTTGCTGCTGGCTGGGTCTGGTCCTGCTGCTGCACAGGTGCTGTTGAGGTGGCCTCAGGCACACAGGGACTGTCTGAGAGAGGCCTCACCCTGCTTGGGGTGCCCTGTGCCTCCTGGCCGTGGTCATGCTGCTGAACATCCTTCTTGTTTCAGGGCAGAGCAGGACAGCCAGGTCCTCGAGGGCTTCCAGGGCTGCCTGTAAGTGAGAGAGCTGAAGCTTGAAGCCATGCTCTGTAGGCTGAGGTTGGGTGATGTCTGATGGGGTGAAAGATAGGTCCTCCTCTGCAGGCAGCTTCATCCCCAGGCTGGTTATGGGGCAGAGAATGACCCAAACCCTGCATGGGTAGCTGGGTGGTGACAAGTGAGGTTTGGGGACAGCAGTGATGAGGCATCAGGACCCACCAGGCACAGGTGGTACCTTGCAGACCCCGTGGTGGCCCAGCTGCTTCAGGCATGGTGTTCCTACTGGCATTACCCTCCTGGGGCTGCACCCTGTGCTGTGTTTTGGGGTGCTTAAGTGTCCTTTTGGCCTTGCAGGGTGTTCCTGGTGCACGGGGGCTGGATGGTGTTCCTGGGAAGCCTGGCTCAGCAGGAGAAACAGGGGCTCCTGGAGCAGCTGGAGCTGCTGGCCCACGAGGGTACCCGGTGAGTGCAGATGAGGGTCCTTCACCTGCTGCACAACAAAACCTCCAGCCACAGCCATTTGCTCTCCTCCAGTAGGACCCAGTGCAGCAATTCTGCTGGTCCAACACTTTTTAAGGGAGCTCCCAAAAGCAGCTGCAGGAAGAGAAGGAACAGGGAAGCTGGTGCAAGAGGCTTGAGAAGCTGGGAGTGGTTTCTCTGCCTGTGGGGACGTGGTGTGCTGAGGCCTTCCCAGCCCCTGCCACCCACGCTCAGGAGCTGTGGAGGCCTCTGGAGTGAGTTGCTGCTGATATGGGCTGTTTGTTTTCAGGGCCGGGAAGGTCCAAAGGGGCCTGAAGGGCCTTCAGGGAAGAGAGGAGAGAAGGTAAGGACAGAGAAGGTGAGTCTCGAGCTGCCCAGGCAGGCAGAGCCTTGGGGTCACTCTGCTTGCCCAAAATGGGGTTTTCTTTCCCAGGGCTCTAGGTGCAGTCACACCTCCCAGTTTGGCCACTGGCTTTGCCCAGTGGGATGGGGATTTACATGTCTGGTGCTAGGTGGGAGAAGAGCCTTGCAAGCGGGGTCTGCGGGGAACCTGCATGGAGGCCCACCAGGGCTGCTTGTCCTGACCTCAGTGTGTCCTCTGGCAGGGCCATGTGGGAGATCCCGGGGGTGCTGGCATCAGTGGGCTGGATGGGGAGCAGGTAGGTCAGCTGGGGACCTCGTCCTTCCTGCTGGGGGCTGCTCCAACTTGCCTTCTCCAGGGTGGGAAGGGGGGTGGGTGTTGACCCTCAACTAATCCAGAAGATTAAAGCTGTGTCCATGTTAGCTGAGCCAAAGGCTTTGAGGGATGTGGTGTCAATGGGCTGTGCCAGGGCTGGGCTCTGTGTTTCTTCCCCAGGGACCACCAGGACGGCCAGGAGTGGAGGGTCAGCCAGGGCCCAAAGGCGAGCAGGTGGGTTCCAATGGGTGCTGGGGGTGACACAAGACATGAGACAAAACAAGAAGGACATGGAGCTCTTGGAGTGAGTCCAGAGGAGGGCCACAAAGATGATCCAAGCGCTGGACCACCTCTGCTCTGGAGACAGGCTGAGAGAGTTGGGGTGTTCAGCCTGGAGAAGAGAAGGCTCCAGGGAGACCTTAGAGCACCTTCCAGTGCCTGAAGGGGCTCCAGGAAAGCTGAGGAGGGACTTTGGACAAGGGCAGGGCAGGGAGTGATAGGATGAAGGGGAATGGTTTTAACCTGGAAGCAGGGAGATTTAGATTAGATGTTGGGAAGAAATTTTTTAGTGTGAGGGAGGTGAGATACTGGAACAGGTTGCCCAGAGAAGCTGTGGCTGCCCCATCCCTGGAAGTGTTCAAGGGCAGGTTGGATGAGGCTTGGAACAACCTGCTCTAGTGGGGGGTGTCCCTGCCCGTGCAGGGGGGTTGAATGAAATAGTCTTTAAGGTCTCTTCCAAGGCAAACCAGTCTGGGATTCTGTGCTGCCTCTGGACACTCCTGGCCCCGTTGCTGCAGGGTATGGCAGGCACCTAAACCCATGCGGGGCTGTTTTAAATTGCACCCTCATCATCCTCATGCCTGGGATTTATGTTACTGGATGTGGGGGGTGGTCCAGGTCCCCTCAAAGCTTGGGTACCTGGTACAAGGAAAGCTGGGGCAGCTGAGAAGGCAGAGCCAGGGCCAGCTGGAGAAGTCACCCAAGAGTAATCCTGACAATCTTTGTCCTGTCTAGGGAGAGGTGGGAACCTGTGGAGCTCCGGGCATCAGAGGGGGCCCTGGAGAACCAGGAGACAATGGACCCAAGGGGCCACCGGGGAGGCCCGGGGGGCATGGAAAGGAGGTATGTGTGCTGGTGACACTGCTGTGGCCACTGCTGCCCACTGGTGTCCTCTACCAGGGGATGGGGACAGGGACTGGAAAGGTCTTCCAGCACTGGCCCTGCTGCAGGCAGGCTGAGGGTCCCCCACAGGAGGGGCTGATGCTTTGGGATCCCCATGCTGGGGGGGGCTGCTTCTTGGATGGGCTCAGCATTTTGTCCTCTCTCACTTTTGGGCTAGTGTGGGTCACAGCTGGAGGTCACCAAGGGGCGGGTGAAGCTGTGGGGTCATCTCTTATCCAGCACCAAAATCCCAGGCAGAGGAGGGTGGGGAAGTCCATGGAAGTCAGAGCTTGGCTTTTAAACCCTGGGGATGGGGCTGGGGAGCAGCTGCTGCATCTGATACTGGTATTTCCCATCCGGGCAGGGTGATGCTGGTGATGCTGGAGATCCGGGTGAGCCAGGACCACAAGGACAGAAGGTGAGGGGTGCCTCTAACTCTGTCCCTCCTTGCAGCACCCCGGGGACACCCATAGCCTGCTCAGCCTCTGCTGTTGTGGGGGCAGAAGCACGACAAGGGTGTCCCTGTGGCTGAGGATCACTGGAAATGCAGGACCCAGACCTGGCATCAGCACCTCTCCTGAGCACCCTTGGGTGAACTTCTGCCCACGGCATCCAATGAGAGCGTGGAACACATGATCCCCATGCAGAAGCTCATTTAATTGCTATTCCTTTTTCCTCTCTCTGCTGACACCTCTGTCTCCACCCCTGAGCAGGGTGACGCTGGCCCCAGGGGCCTTCCTGGAGTGCCTGGTCCAGGAGCTGCTACAGGAGAAATTGGAGAAAAAGGCCATAAAGGAGAGAAGGGCCAAGAAGGTTTGCTGGCAAGTACAGACTGGGGCTGCCTCAGCCCACCACAGGCTGGCCCTTGGCTGCTGGGTGCCAAGGAGAGGGGTTCACCCCCAGTGGGAAACCTTGGGCTCCAGGAACTGCAGAAAATACTAGGAATTGGTAAATCTCCATAATCAGGGAGTTTTGTGTCTCATGGGGATGAGACAAAAATTAGGTCTTGTTGTGGCACAATGGGATGGTCGGGACTTGCCAGGCAGTTGGGTTAATGGTGCATCTGGCCAAGCTCTACTCTCTTGCCCCCTGGCCAGGCTGGGACCCTGCTGAGCATGTCCCCTCTGTGTCCTAGGGCCAGGTCGGTGTCACTGGAGCTGTGGGACCTGCTGGAGCCAGAGGATGGTTTGTAAGTCAGCTGATGTCCCTCCTCCCATTTCAGCTGATCACAGAGCTGGTGGGGGAATGTGGGTGTGACTGGGGGCACTGGGCAGGTTTGGATCAATTGGGCTCCTTTGCTTGTGCCCTGACCAGGGTGGGACGGGTCTCCGAGGTCCTCCTGGGCTTGATGGTCCTGAGGGAGTGAAGGTACAACAGGGTGATGGCTCCAACCCTTCATCTCTGGGTGAAATGCTTTTTTTTTGGTCTTTTCCTAAGCTCTGCTTTCTGCCTCTGGCTGATGTAGGATGTGGTGGGGCTGTGGTGATGGAGATGGGACAGACCTGGGGCAGGGTGGTGACCTGGGAGACCTGCCATGGGACACTCCTTGCCTTGTTGCCTGAGATCCAAAGTCAACGAGGCAAGGGAGGGTTTGCTGGGCACAAGCTGTTTTCCCTTCTTCCCCAGGGAGATCCAGGGCCACGAGGCATGGATGGTCCTGCTGGTGCTGCAGGATTAGAGGTACTGATACCTGGGATCTTGTAGAGCTGGAAGCTGCTAAAGGCTTCCCCAGTGCTTCACCATTTCCAATACAAACCAAAGTCCAAAGGATTTATCACCCCTTAACTGCCCAGGCTGAGTGCTCAGGAGTGAGGAGGGGGTTTTTTAATGCTTCATATCTTGGCACTGAGTCCCAGGAGGTCCTCGCATGCCCCTACCCCAAAAATCAGACCATTTCAGCCAGGGATGCCTCCTGGAAGACCTGTTCCTGCTATGGCATCGTGTTCACTCCCACATGGTGTCTGGGTGCTGCCTGCCCTGGCCAGCTGAACCTGGTGCAAGGGAGGGGATGCTTAAAATGCTGCAAAGGGCCTGAGCATGAAGCACGGGGTGATGATGAGGTTGTTCTAAATCCCCAATGGCACTGCAGGGACTCGATGGAGATGATGGAGTCAAGGGAGACAGCGGCAAGCCCGGCCCGGCGGTGAGTGCCAGCCCTGGCCCTGCAAAACTTCCCTGGGAAAGAGGTTTGGGGGCATCTTGTGATGGAGCAGCAGAGCCTGTCCCTGCTCAGGACACCACGTGTCACCCGGCGGGTGGCTGTAAAGTGAGCTGTGCCAGCCCCAGTGCTGGGCTGTGTCTCCTGGGTCCTGCCCTACGATGGCTTTGGGACTGAGTCATGGTGTCCCTAGAGCCAAAGCTCTTTGAAGGCATTTTAATACAGGCATTAAAAGCTGTGCCAAGTGCCGTGGTCGTTGTGCAATTGATGCTGGGCTGTCGGGGTCTGCCCCAGGCAGGTCCAGGGCATTTGGCTTCCCTCTCTCCTGCTTTTGCCAAGCAAGTCCGTGGGTGTCCATAAGGTGAAAGGGTTCCAGGAACTGCCCTGCACTGCCCTGAGGTGCATCCCATGGTCATGGCTCTGACGTGCACAGAGCTACAGATGTGTTCCTGATGCCTTGCACTGGGCTGCAGGATAAATCCCATTTGCATCCCAGTTTTCCCACGCTGTGGAGTTGCTCTGCCCAGGCAGGATGTGTCCTTAACTCAGGCAACTCATGCCCTTTGCTGGGAGAGGTCGGGATGCAGAATAAGCCCCCTGGGGATTCGCAAAGCAGGTGGCGAAGATCCATCAGTCTAGTTGAAGCCCCTTGAGGAGCAGCTGCTTGGGCCCTGCTCCAGATGGGGTGGGCTGGGGTGTGACAGGTGCCCCCGGGTCTGTGTGCACCACAGGGAGCAGCGGGTGCCCGGGGGCTGGCGGGTGCCCCTGGGCTGCGTGGCTACACCGGGCATGAAGGAGCCAGAGGAGTAACGGGTGCCAAGGGACAGCCAGGCCGGCAGGTAACTCCTTGCTCTGCCATGGGGACCAGCAGGGGACATCCCCACAGGGTGGCTTGTCCCCAGCACAGTTTTGGCCCCAGAGGTCTCTGGAGGGAACAACCCCAGTCCAGGCCCCAGGGCAAGGCAGCTGGCTTCATAGTCGCCCTCCTGCCTTCCCCCAAATAACCCAGAGCCGATGCCAGCCTCATGTTTTGTCCCCAAATGATCTCAGGGTCCCCTCGGACCACCAGGCGAAGCTGGAGCCACGGGGCTGAGTGGCACTGAGGTGGGTGGGCTTTGGCACTGAGGTGGGTGAGTTCCTTTCCCATTCCACTTCTCCCAGCCCAGGTCTGTGACACTACCAGCCTGCCTGGGATGTGGGTGAATGTGGAACTTATTTTTTTTGAGCTAGGTTGATTTTCGTTTTGCTTTCTAGGGCCTGGTGGGTGCAAAAGGGGAGCCAGGCAAGCCAGGAAGACTGGGACAAATGGTGAGGAGTGGGATGGAGCCATATTGGTTCTCCCTGGCACAGGCAGTGGGATGCTGGGATTTCCTGGCTGCAGTGAGGTCCCACATGGGCAGCATCTCCTGCTCCTGCTGAAACCCCCCCACAGCCCCAGCCTGCTCCAGAGAGGGGCAAAAATCCTAACTGGAGACTTCAGCTCAGAGCATGCTCACGTGCACGCTGTGGGGAGAGCAGGGAGGCTGCAAGGGGACATCCCTGGTACAGCATCCTTATAGAGGGGTTTCCTTCTCCTTTGGGATTTTAGGGGTCTCCAGGACGAGCTGGTCCTAAAGGGTGGAAAGGTTGCAAAGGAGAAAAGGTATTTCTGAAATCCTCATGTGGAGATGGCACCTGAGGGGGAGCCACCAGGCACTGGGTGGCCGGGCCTGAGCTGCTCAACCCTGTTGTGTTCATGGAGGGAAACTGGGAGGAACTGCTGGGGCAGGGGAGGGGGCATGTTTCTCCCTGCTTTAAAGGCAGCCATGCATCTGTACCTGGCAAACACAGAGCCCTGAGATGCCCTTGGGCTGCCTTGACTGGTTTTTTGGGTGAGGGACTGGCACGTTTCCCCAGCTCAGCCTCCCCTGCCCCATAGGGCTTCCTCCATCCTGGCTCAAGTGCCCCTGGGTGGGGGGACAGGAACCTCCCCTTCCCTGGCCAGCTCTGCACCATGGTCTTGGTGTCCATCCCTGGGATCTTACAGCAGCCAGAGGGCTCTGTCCCCATCTCCATGACCCTTTTCCCCAGTCTTGCTCTGGGATGTGGCTGGGCTGCTGGTCACCCTCATCTCCCATCTCTCCTTCTCCCAGGGCAATGTGGGGCATGAAGGGGAAGAAGGGGTCCCTGGAGAAGCTGGCAGACGGGTAAATGGCACCGTTGTCCCCATTGGAGGGTGGTGGGGGGCTTGGGACTGATGCTTAGAACCCACAAAGGGGCCCTGGATTGCTGGGGGCTCAGCATCCCTAGGGGGGGCCTGTGAGGGGGACGTGGGGCAGCCAACTTAAAGCTTTTACCAGCCTGGAATGTCTCCTGAGTCTCTGATTTGCTGTTCCCAGGGCAAGCGAGGCAAAGTGGGCCACCGGGCCCCGAGAGGCCCCCGGGGACCCAAGGTAGGTGGGCTTTGTCCTGCTCTGACACCCTGGCAGCTCAGGGGTGCTCCTGAGCCCAGAGCCACTCCCACCTGCATGACCTCCTGGCTTGGAAAAGGATAAGCTGATATAGGGGCATCATGTGGGGCTCTGTGTCCCCAGTCCCTTCCAGCCCAAGGAGGGGGGGTCTCCTGCACCCCCAGCCTTCATGGGCTGCTCTCCCTGCATGGCTCCTGCCTTGCTCCCACACTGCAGGGCTGGGCACAGCAGCCAGGCTCTCTCACTTTTGCATTTTAGGGCTTCCCAGGTGACGAGGGGCTGCGAGGACCCCAGGGCCCCCAAGGACCCTACGTGAGTATGAGCTTGGAGGATTCAGGGTGTTGGTGCTCCCCGTTTGGCCCCCGCAGGTGCCACCGTGCAGCCCAGCTCTGCAGAGACCCACTGAAAACAAGTTTCTAGGTGGCTCATCCATTTTTCATCCATCCTTCATCCATCTCATCTTGCCTTCTCCTCCCAAATTCCCATCCCAGCAGTGCATGTGCAGTCAGGCAAACCACAGCATTTTCAATATGTTGCTCTAGAGGCCCAATACTCCCCACGAAGTGTCTGGTGCCTGGCAGTGCTGAGCACTTGCAGACACTTGCACTGCAGCAGCCTGCATTGGCCAAAAGAAAAAACTACTCAAACATTCCTTTTTTTTTTCCTTAATTACTGGAAATCGTTTTTTTCTCTATTTAAAATAAAAACCCCAGCTTTGGAAACTTCACAAAACAAAGCTGGGATGTTCTGCAACCAGCCAAGGTTTTTCATGAGCTTTGCTTGAGGGATCCTCCTGAAAGCAAAAAACCAAAGGTTTCTACTCAGAGTTCCTAAAACTACCTGGAATTCTCAGAGTCCTGGTGGCAACCTTGTGTCCCTCCTTGCCTGGGAGCTGATGGGAGCAGCTCAGCCACAGGGTGACACAGAGATGTCATTTCTCTCTTAGGGCATCTCGGGACTGAAGGGTATGAAAGGAGACCTTGGACCCAAAGGACAGAAGGTGGGTGACATGAACCAGCACTTGACCACCAGGCATAGTGGGGACTCTGGCCACAGGCTGGCATTTAATTTGCTGGATGCCATCACTTACTCCCCTCTTCCTCAACCCTGATCACTGCAGCACCCTTTGTTGGGGGTTGACCACTGTGTCCCCAGGTGCTGGATGTGGGACCTTTAGACTTTCTCCCAAAACAAAAACCTTTTCCAGCCTCTCCATCCTCCTGGAGTTGCAAGCAGCAGAGAACAGTGTTTTAATTCCCTGCTCTCAGCTTTGATGCTGACACAGCAGAAAAACATACCTCCTCTGAGCCATTTCTGATGAGCTGAGGGATCCAGCCTTGGCCCAAGGAGCCAAGCACATCCTCACGGTCCCATCCATCAGCCACGAGGCTGTAAATAAGACAAACAGTCCCTGGTGGAGGGCAGTTGCTCACAGCCTTCAGGAAAATGAAGCCCTGGTCATAAAGCTTTAAATTAATTGCAAGCTAAATGAGTGATGAATTCAAGTCCAGGGTGTTCAGCAAGGCCAGAGCCTGGGAAAGCAGGAGGGGAGAGGCTGCAGGCAGCTGCTGGGCTGGGGTTTCTTCCCGTGCTCCACCAGATTTCAGCACACAATGAATTTTCTTTATTTTTCTCAGAGTCTTTCCTGGGAAGTTATTTTAGTCTGGGATGCAATACTTTTCAGTCTTGCCTTGGCAGCTGACAGGGGAGGCAGATGTTCCATCACGCCGCCTCCTTCCCCAGCAATAGGGGTGCAGTTAATTCTACCACATCAAGAGGATGGGGTTGGTTTTTGCAGAAATTTTGCAGCCAGCCGTAACTGGGAATTCCCCATGTCCAGCCACTTGCTGGAGGCCAGGAGATGTTTGGCTTTGGGCAATATCCCCAGGCAGGTATCTCCTGCTGGGGTCAGACAATAAATAAAACCTGTTGCCTTCCTGATGAAATGCCACCAAGAGAGTGATGAGAGCGGGGATCCTGACACCCACTCTCTGGGGCAGAGCCCCAACCTGGGCTGGTGTCCTGGGGGTCTCTACCCTCTTCTTTCCCACCAAAGCTCTCCCTGACTCTCTCCTAGGGTGAGAAGGGCAGCATGGGTGAGCTGGGCCAGCAAGGAGACGATGGCTTCAAGGTGCGTGAAGTACTTTGCTCTTTTCCTCCTTCATCTTGGTCCCTTGTCACCCTGTGTGACACCCTGCCACATCTCCTAGGGCAAGCCAGGACCCAATGGCATCCCCGGGAGGCCAGGACCCAAGGGACAGCAGGTAAGGGCAGGGTGGAGGGGGATGACAGGAACCAAGATGAGTATATGGGGTGAATACCTCATTTTTTCATGCAAAATCCATCTGGGGAAGGGGCTGGGGTGCAGAGGGACACAGGGCTGGAGGGTTCCCTGACCCCCGCTGGTGTCTTTGCAGGGTGACAGAGGCCCCCCTGGCCCACAGGGACACCCTGGCATCCCCGGGACACCGGTGAGTCCTTCACCCTCCCGGCAGGTTTGGGGTTTGCTCCTGGCCCTGCAGGGGTTATGCTGGGATGGGGCTTCCATTCCACCTACATCCCGCTTAGCTGGGTCTGGTCTTTCTCTTCCAGGGCTTGTTGGGACCCAAAGTAAGTTGGGGGGAGCACCTGGAGCTTGGTTCAGCCCTGAGGCAGGGCAGGGCACCCTCCACTCCTGCCCTCTTCCTGGGTGCTGGGTGGTCGTGCGGGGCACCCTGTGGTGCAGCTCAGCATTGCAGCCTCTCAACACTTTGCTTTTCTTCCCTCCTCCTCCTCCTCACCCTTTGGCAGGGGCTGAAAGGCTTCCCGGGGCTGCCAGGACCCCGGGGCGTGCCAGGCCTGCCGGTAAGTGAAGCCACTAATGTCCCTCGTGCCAAAATTGGGGTCCCTTCTTCCCTGAATATGGCAGCAAAGTCCCACCCTGCCATGCCGTGGGGACAGCCAGCTGCTGGTGCTGTTGGAGGAGCGTGGCAGGGGGCTCGTGGGCAGCAGCTAGTGTCATTGTCATTGTCACCCAGGGTCTGGCCGGCCCCCCTGGTCCCAGTGGACCCACGCTGATGCTGTCTGGGGAGGAGCTGCGGGTGAGTGTGGGGGCACCAGGGCTTCCCACACCACTTTGGTGGGTGCCAGCTGGGAGGGAAGGGGCTGCCCCGTGTCCTGCTGCTTCTGAGGTCCTCTGTGCACAAGGACCAAGAACCTTGCACAAAGAGCAAGTAGATATGGTTCATCCCTCTCCCACCACGCTTGGCCTTGTTCCCTGCAGGTCCTACCCCTGCCCTGAACACCTCATGATTCTCCTGGCTAAAATAAGAGGAGCTAATTTCAGCTTTGTTATATCCTCCCCCTTTTTCTTTCAGCACCTAATTTATCCCTCCAACCACCTGAATTACACAGCAGTCTGGGCTGTGCTGGACACCCTGAGCCAGGAGCTGCAAACCCTCGTTGATCATCCCAACGGCACCAAAACAAACCCAGCAGCCACCTGCAAGGAGTTGTTGTTGGCCCACCCCAGCCTGCCCGATGGTACTGGAGTGAACATGGGTTCCCTCCACGTTGGCCCCAGATCCAGCCAGCCCTCCCTGCTGGCCAGTGGGGGGGAACAGGCAGCTCTTTGCAGTTAAAAGGAGATGAGGATTTGGGGGATGAGCTCAGCTGGGTTTCATGAGCACCCCTGGAAAAATGGGATGGCAGTCAGGCTGCATCCCATGAGGATGAAGGGTGCAGCCAGGGATGTGCCACAAGCTGAGGTGGGATGGCACCATGTGGTATCCTCCCTGTGCCAAAAACTGGGTGCCAGGAGCTCTCTTCTGCCTCCCTCCAGGACAATACTACATTGACCCCAACCAGGGCAGTCCCCAGGATGCACTGGTGGCCTTCTGCAACTTCACAGCGGGGGGTGAGACCTGCATAGCCCCCATCCACAACCAGGTACGGGGTGGCTTTCATGGGGCAGCTCCAGCTATGTGTTACCTCTCAGGGTGGGTGAGGAATGGGTGTTGGTGGGGCTGGAGAGGGACAATGAGGCCAGTTCCTTGCTGTGGTGACCACTGCCAACGCAGGGAGCTGTTGGAGCAGTGAGGATCCTTGTCATAGTGTGTGACCAGGCTGCAGGGACAGGTCCCATGCATGCATTGGTAGAGCTGGCTCCTTGTCCTGGCGGAGCCACTGTCCCCTGCTGGGACAGTGTGACATGGTCCCTACTCCGTGCAGGTCCCCATCAAGTCTTGGCTGAGCACCTACACCTCCAAGGACACCTTTGAGTGGTTCAGCACCCTTCCCGGGGGCTTCCTGGTGAGTGCCCAACTGGGACAGCTGAGAGGACACGAAGCCCATCTCAGGGGGTTGGGGGTCTCCTAGTGCCCGTCCCACTGTGCTGGAGCAGTGCCCAGGCACAGTGTCCCACTGCCCAGTGGGATGGGACACTTCCTTCAGCAAGAAAACCCAAACCACTGTTTTAGCAGTGCTCAGTTTGCGATTCAGGGGGGAGCACAGCCCCTTGCTACCCCCATTTTCCCCTCTCGTTGTCCCTCAGCTGGAGTACACGGGGGCCAGCCCGGTGCAGCTCCGCTTCCTCCGCCTGCACAGCCGCCTGGCCACCCAGAAGGTCTCCTACTCCTGCAGACCAGCCCCCCAGCAGGGCAAGCCCCAGGCCGAGAAGGAAATCCGTTTCCTGGCTGACTCCCGGGAGCAGAGCTATGCAGCCAGCCTGCAAGGCTGCGTGGTAAGCCTGGCCACGGCCAGACCCTTTTCCATGCCTGGAAGAGCCCCCCCCAAACATCTGCAGAGTCTCTCAGCACGTGTCGGCACCCCCAGGGTTTGGGATAGACCTGATGGATCAGAATTCACGTGGCAGGATGGGGATGGACAGCATCCTTGCCCTGGGCCCAAGGAGTGAGCTGGGATGTGGTAGGGGATGGGGTGGGCTCCAGGGGACACGGGGGAGGCCAGCTCCCTGGAGAAGCCATGAAGGGTTGGGGATGGAGACCTGGCCATGCCCACAGGGCTGTTGGGTGCATCAAGGAGCAACCAGAGCAGTGAAGGGGAGAGTGAGTGCTCCAAGAGGGCCCTTCAGGCCCACGAGCAGAGGGTTTTGGTGCTGCTCAGCTGCCTCCGGTGCTCATTTCAGCTGGACAACGAGTCCTCCATCACTGACACCATCTTCCAGTTCAGCACCGAGGAGCTCTCCCTCCTGCCCCTGCGGGACCTGGCTGTCTTTCACAACGGCGACACCTCCCACCAGTTTGGTTTCACAGTCGGACCAGTTTGCTTCAGCTGAAACCGGTGACACCCAAACTGAGCCAACCGGTTCCCTCCCCGCCCAAGAACTGTCCCGCTGGGGACATGTGCAGAGGCTGGGGGTGGCACGGGTCTCCCACCTGCTCCCTGGAGCTGCTGGTTCTCTTTCTGAGATGTGTGTTTGTAGCTGCATTATGCCATGGACCACACTTCTTTCTGGAGTAGAAGAATATTGTTTACAAAAGTTATTTCTCTATAAATTATATATATTATTATATATATGTATGAGAGAAGGTGCTAATTTAATTACTAATTGGGGGAGGCTCATATAATGATAACCACCAGGAACTGTCTGCTAAACTAAAAAACAACTACCAAAAATACAACCAGCTTGGGAGGAGGGGAAGGAAAGGGGCTTTTCTTTGCCGTGGCCAAGTGCCCAAAGGCTTGGAGCCTCATCCCACCAGGACCAGGCTGAGAAGCAGCCCTGGAGAGCCTGAGCAGGTCCGTGCTGTGGTGCCGGTGCTCTGCAGGGGAAAGCAACTGCAGGCAGCTGCCCTCAGCTGCTGCCAGCCCCTGAAGAAGGGTGAAAGATGCAAACACTGCCCTCCCCCCCCCCAGCAAGTCCTGGCTCAGTTTTGAGTCTGCAACTCCTGTGGGGGTCAGAGGGCCTTTAGTGGTGTAGACCCAGGTGCTGGGGCAAGCCTGCACTGCAAGGCAGTGTCCCTTGGGTCAGGCAGGGGCAGGAATTGGAGCTGTTTGGCTCCTGTTCCTTAGCACTTTATTTTTGTTGTTCCCAGCAGCGTTTCCCTTGCTTCTAACCATTCCACTGTCCCTGGGCTGCTTGGCTCCAGGTGGGTACAGGTAAGTCCTGAGGGCAGAGGGCTTTAGCCTGGCACCTGAGCCCCCTCCTTTCTCTGCTGCACAGCCCCCAAACCCTCCCAGATCTTGGCTGGCTTTGTGCTGCACCCCTGGTTTTCTCTGCACCCTTCACTGCTCAGGCTCTAACATGGAGCTTGCCTGCCCTGTCCTGCATCATGTGTCCTGTCCAGGTGAGGTTGTCATCGATGCCAGTGGAGCAGTGGCCATACCCCACACCAGGGGTCAAGGACAGCAGCAGTTGAATCTTTCTGGGGGATACAGTCCTGAGGGAGCAGTTTAAGCATCACCAATTACTGTGTGCAGGCTGAAGTGCTCTTTGCTGGCTCAGTCCCTGGTGTAGCATCTTTCCATGGGGTGCAGTAGCTGTCCCTGCTGTCCCCTGTGTGTGTCACCAGCTGACCAAGGGGGACACAGAGCAGGGCTCAGCCACCAGCCACCTCCAGGCAGGGACTGAGCCTCGAAAAGGGTTTTTCCACTCCGGCACTTGCTGCAATGTGCTCGTTGTCTTGTTGTCTGTAAGACCACCCCCAGCTCTGTCCTGCCAGGGTGTGATACCAGTCCTGGCCTTGCCCACCCCCCTTTCCTCACTCTGGAGCTTCATCCACTCCTTTGAGACCCCCGCAGTGATGTCCCCTTGCCCACAGCCAGCCCTGGGGACATTCAGGCTCATCATCACGAGTGCAGCCAAAACCTCAATTCCTGCTGTGTATGGACTTCCCTTCCTGGCAGAAAGGGGAAGAGGAGCCTTTGGGCTGGGCTGGGTTCCTGCTGCCTGCACGGTTCCTGCAGTGCAGCCAGAGGGTCCAGCAGCACCCAGGGTCCAGAACATCCCCTGGGTGCTGCTAAGATAGACTCTGTGCAGCAGATTGCAAAGGGAAAATAAATTCTGACTCAAGACAATGCTAAATCCTGGGGAAGGATGCAGAGTGGACTGGTATGTGACAGCAAACAATACTTTTTTAGGGGCAGGATTCTTTATTTCTATTTTTTTAGCAGCATTTTCTGCTGTGTTTGTGCAGAGGAGAAAAGCAGCACAGCCCTCACCTCCCCTCACGCCCTGGCTGTGCTGCCCACAACCCAGAGGTCCTTCAGCTGCCAATGTTGTATTTCTCTTCCAAGCAGGGAGTTACACCTAAATCTGCTGGCAAGCAGGGAGTGCCTGTGTGGGCATCAGTGCCCCTTTTCACTGGAGAAAACTGAGACAGAGGCAGTTCCAGCACTGCCTTCTCCTGCTCCTCAGTGTGATGGAGATATCTGCAGTGGGCCAGTGAGGAACTGTGGAGGAAAATTCCCCCTTGGTTTGTCCTGCTTATCTGGGAAAGTTTAGGGGAAAAAAAAACTTCTGTATTTTGCAGCTGGGGTTGCAAACACTTGGTGACACCCTGCTCTTCTGCTGCCATGGGGAAAACCAGCAGGAACACTCAGGAGCACTTTGGCCTGGTGCAGGGGGTGAGTTCAGGATGGGCTCACAGAATTGTTTTGGTTGGAAAAGACCTTTAAGATCAAGTCCAGCCCTTAATCCAGCAGTGCCAAGGCCACCACTGGGCCATGTCCCTCAGCACCTCACCTACACGGCTTTGAAATCCCTCCAGGGATGGGGATTCCACCAGTGCCCTGGGTAGCCTATGCCAGGACCTGACACCCCTTTCGGGGAAGAAATTGTTCCTAATGTCCAATCTAAACTTTCCCTGGCAGAACTTGAGGCCATTTCCTCCTGTCACTTGCTCCTTGGGAGAAGAGACCGACCCCTCCCTCGCTCCAACCTCCTCTCAGGCAGTTGCAGAGCCAGAAGGTCTCCCCTGAACCTCCTTTTCTGCAGGTTGAACACCCCCAGGTCCCTCAGCTGCTCCTTGGCAGACTTGAGCTCCAGACCCCTCCCCGGCTTCCGACACGCTGCAGAGGGAGGAGCGAAGGGAAGCGAAGCCCCGAGGGGTCCATCCCCGAGGGGTCCATCCCCCCAGGATGCTGAGCTCCCTCAGCGCCCGGCGCCGGGGCGGGGATGCGGGAGGGGTGGTACAAAGGGGAAGAGGGGTGCGGAGGGGAAGGGGGAGGGACGTGGATCGCCACCCCCAAGTCCCCGCTTCGGGCCCGGCCCCGCCGCACTACAACTCCCAGGGAGCCCCGCGCCGCGCGTCACCGCCGCGACGGGCCGGACCGAGCTAAACCGGGCCGGGCCGGGCTGAGCTGAGCCGCACCAGGACGAGCCCCGCACCGCCGCCATGCAGGTGAGCGCAGCACAGCCGATCCGGGGCGGGTCCCGGGCACGGCTCCGCAGCCTCTGCGGTGTGAGGGTGCGTGCAGCCCGGCTGCTCCGGTAAATCATCCCCGGAGCCCCCCGCGTTCCTGCCAACAGGCGTGTTTAAAGGCTGCGGCATTGCCGGTCACCCTCCGGCACCCCGGCCACCTGCCAGAGCTTCACCCCGGTTCCCCTGTCCCGCCCGTTTCCCTTGGTCCCCTGATTCCCCTCTGCCCCCGGTTCCCCTTTCCCCCCATCCCGGTTCCGCTCTCCTCCCGGCTCCCCTCTCTCCCCCGTTCCCCTGTGCTTCACCCGGTACCTCAGCCCGTGGCTCTGGCGAGCTGTGCACAGGGTGAACTGTCTGTCTGTCTGTCTGCTCCTTGCACCTCTGTGCATCCCCACCCCGAGGGCTCTCCCATTGCCCACTCCCCCACCACCCACGGAGGGGCTGTCGTGGGTGCACTGGCCTCAAACCATCACCCTGAAGCAGGTTTGCTTCCTGCTCTGAGCTCAGATACGATATTTAAGGTTACCAGGTCCCCCTGATCTGCAGGCACCAAGCCCCCCTGCAGCAGCATCTCTACAAGGTCCTGGGGGTGGCTCACACCAAGGAGCATCCCAATGTGGGGACAACTCCCCGGGCCACTGTGTCCCCAGCGTGGGGCTGCAGCTCGGGCTGGCTGGGACAGCATCCTGTTTGCCTTGCTGTTTTGCAAACTGGGGATTGGTGTTTTGCGAGCTGGGGGTTGGCGTGCCGCAGGCTCGTCCCGGCATCGGGGCCGGGTGTCCCAGTCGGACCGGAGCAGCAGGTTGGGATGCACGGGGCAGCCTGACACTGCCGTTAAGTGACAAACAAGCACTGCCTGCACGGAGCAAAGACTTACCCCAAAACTGCAGTGGATTGAGCTACCGAGTGGGGAAAGGCTGAGACAGCTGGGTTTGTTCAGCCTGGAGAAAAGAGGGCTTGGGGGGACCTCACTGCCATGTTCCAGTACTTTAAGGGTGGCTGCCAGGAAGATGGAAACTCCCTTTTTATAAGGAGTCACGTGGAAAAGATGAGGGGTAACGAGTGCAAGTTACTCCTGGGAAAACATCCCAATTGGACAGCAGAAGAAAATTTTTCACAATGTGAACAAGTCAGATACTGCAGTAACTTCAGGGACGTGGTGCATTCCCCAACATGGGACATTTTTAAGATTTAGCTTGATAAGGTGCAGGGCTATCTCATCTAAACCATGTTCTTACTTGGAAAGGTAGGCCCAGATGATCCCAGAGGTCCCTTCCAACCTGGCATTGTGTGGTGCTACATTGTGCACACGAGCAGAGGCACCACAGAGTGTTTTTCAGTGTCTTTATTTGTGTGCACGTACCTGTGAGGTGCGGAGGAGGAGCTGGGTGCCTTACCTGGGCTCCTGCTGAATCACTGCCACGTGGGCAGATGGGTGAGGACAGGACCACATCCCTCCAGCCAATATCCCTGGGCCTGTTGGCATCACCCCAGCAGCCTAAATCCAGTCTTGCAAAGAGCACAGAGATTTTTAGGTCTTGTCCTCTTGATCTTCTCACTCCGTATCTCACCCAGCAAGATGCTGTGTCCAGAGAAATCAAGCTATAGCATCACTATAGGAGGGGGTCAAGGGGCCATTGGCCCAAGGAGCATCATTTTGGCCTCACAGCCATGCTGGGTACCCAAAAACACATGGCTCCACCCCAAGCTGGGAGAGCTGGTGCAGCAAAGGGACCTTCTGCCAGTCCCTTCTGTTGCTCTGTCCCTAAATAGTTACCTACTCCTTACACCATGCTGCAGACTTGTGGGTGAAGTCTGCAGAGGAGAAATAGCTTAATTTAAAGGCTAATTATAATTAATCTGTTGCCAAAGGAAGCTTAAAAGCGTGAGCCAGTTACGTGTGCTAATGTGCTTTGGGTAACAAGTGGCCAGAGGGTGTAATTAGAGCCTGTCTGTGGCGTGGACACCAGATCATTGGGTGGTATTTCTGGCCAAGGCCACATCTGCTGGTGTCAGTAACAGTGACTATGTGCAGGCAGAGCCAGGTTGGTGCAGAAGAGGAGAGGGAACAAGCCGCGTGAGTGCTACCTGGAGAGATTCACCAAAGGGAGGAGGGGAAAAAAAACCCAACAAAATTCCATTTTTGGTGATGAAATGAGCAAGACTTGGCAGCTGTGGTGTCAGCTCTGTAGGTGGGTTTGTTACACAAGAGCAATGTGGCTCCTCCTATTCCAGTGTGGTAAAGAAGGAGGTTTGATGCCTTTGTAGGTGCCAGCAGCCTCAGATCAGACAGATGGACAGTGCTTGCACCGATGCTCCTCTGCCAGGGAGGCATCCCTGGACCAGCCCCTCTGGCACCCATCACACTTGTGGCTCTGGGTGCTTTGGTCTGTCCTGGCCATGCAAGAGAAACCCCTTGGAGCCAGAGGGACATGGAGAGCAGCTGGGCTCTGACCACCAGCTGGCTTTACTCCAGGCTGCAGGCAGTGTCCACCAGCCTCTCTCTGTCTCCCATGGACCTTCCCTTCTCAAGTCTGGGCTGGTGAAGTCCTTGGCTCATCTCTCTTCCTAGCAGGGAGGGGTAAACTGGCATTTTCTTGCCAGCCCAGATGTACGTGGGAGCTAATGCAAGAGGTCCTGCTGGAAGTCAAGGGAAGAATTAAGCCTGGTCAGCGTGACTGTGATTTCTAGTGCAAGTTCCTCTTCCCGTTTCAGGAATTGGGAAAAAAGATTACACCATTTGGTAAAACCCCAGCTGAGCTTCAGCAGTGGGGCTCAGCCCTTGGAGGGGATGGGAGCGTAGACCTGCTGAAGATGTGGGCACCCCAGCCCCTGGCTGCCCCATGACCCCTGGCTGGTTCCTAGCACTGCCCTTTCCTTGGTCTCTCTTCCAGATGTCCTTCTACTTCTCGGACACAGCTGTGCTGCTCTTTGACTTCTGGAGTGTCCACACCCCTACAGGTAGGCTGCCAGCCCCTGCCTGGCCCTGAGACACCCATCTGTCTGTCCCTCTGTCCACCACCAGCTGTGCTCTCCACCTGCGGAACAGGAAGCAGGGCAGAGAAGCGAGCAGTGGCTGTGCATTTCTGGCAGCAGCAGGGTTAGCAATGGGCTGGGAGGGGGAAAAGCAGGACACGCCCCCCCCCCCAGCATCAACACTGGGAGACTTGCTGCATGAGGGAGGTCGGGGCAGAGCCATGATGGGCTCCACACCACAGCACTCCGAGTGCAGTGCACGTTTTTGGCTGCCCCTCCATCCCTCATGAGCAGAGTCGTGCCCTGGTAATGCCCTTGGGCACAGGATGATCCTCCCAGGCTGAGAGCAGCTGGCAGGGAGGTGTGGGAACCATCCCCCCGAGGCCTGCCAACCCCCCCATGTCACTCAGTGATGGCTCAGCTTCCCATTTTCTTTTACACTCTTTTTTTTCTACTTTTTTTAAATTGTTGTCCCAGCGTCATATTTTAACCCTCACGTATCTGTGGAGTCAATGCAAAGATGCTTATTTTTTTCAGAGCAGCACCCCCCCCAAAAAAAACAAACAAACAAAACCTCCCTAGAAACTTAGATGGGGGAGTGAATCATAGAATCACAGACTGGTTTGGGTTGGAAAGGACCTTAAAGATCATCCAGTTCCAACCCCCCTGCATGGGCAGGGACACCTCCCACTAGACCAGGTTGCTCCAAGCCCCATCCAACCTGCCCTTGAACACTTCCAGGGATGGGGCAGCCACAGCTTCTCTGGGCAACCTGGGCCAGTGTCTCACCACCCTCACAGGAAAGAATTTTTTCCTCATTTCTAAGCTAAAAAACCTAAATGGGCTAAATACACCATTTCCTAACACTTCACAGACCTTCCCCACCCCAACCCCAGTCCCAGGAGCAATCAGATCCCTCCACCTTACCCCCTGGATATGACCAAGTGCTCCATGCCAGGACCTGCAGTACCCCCCACACCCCTTGCCCCCACGCCCCCTCTCATGGCCGGGGTGTTTCTCCTGCAGGGATGGCACTCTCGGTGCTGGTCATCCTGCTGCTGTCCGTGCTTTATGAAGCTGTCAAGATGGGGAAGGCTGTGCTGCTGCGGAGGGCGCTGCTGGCCCTGCCCCGCAGCCTCAGCCGGGAGGCGCTGGCGGAGCCGGAGGAGGTGGACACAAGCCCCACGCAGAGCAGGTGCCGTGGGGGATCCCTGTGCACCCGGGGGGGCTCGGGGATAGGGGTCTCTCAGGGGGATGAGGGTTCCTCAGGTAGAAGGGCTGTACAGAGGCAGACATGGAATAATAGACTACCAGGAAGGAGGGATGTGTACAGCCTCAGGAGGTGGCCCCCGGGGCATCCCGGCCCCCTCCAGGAGCCCTGGGAGATGTCCAGGATGTTTGTTGGCTGTCTGGAATGCTCATATTCCCCCAGGAGCCCCCGTGGCTGCAAGAGGATCCTCGTGGTTCAGGGATGGCTACAAGCAGTGGCTCAGGCACCCCAGCGAGGCTGGCCGGGGTGTTTCCTTCCCAGCAGAAGCCACTGGAACCAAGCCCTGGGTTTTTCCTCTTATAATTAATCCCAGACCGTGCCCGAGGCTGCTCTTCCTGCCAGCCTCTTAGTAACATCCTGCCCATTCGTTCGAAGAGGGGTTTCTCTCTGCACTGCTGTTCGCAGCTCCCAACCCTCTCCCTGCTCCCCAGACCCATCTCTGGCCACTCCAGGATGCTGATGGTGGGGGAGATGTTGGCTGCCATGGCCCCTCCCTGATGGGCTCTCCCATCTTCTTCCACAGGTGGTTTCAGTACCACGTCGGGCAGACGCTGTTCCACGTGGTGCAGGTGGTGCTGGGCTACATGGTGATGCTGGCTGTCATGTCCTACAATGCCTGGATCTTCCTGGGGGCCATTGCAGGCTCCACCCTGGGCTATTTCGTGGTGTACCCCCTGTTGGGCCGGGGCTAGGCACCCCCCCCCCCCTCAGGATGTGCTTCACACCTCCTGCTACTTTGCCTGGAATAGCTGTTGTCACTTCTGCTGGGTCTGTCCTTGTCCCCGGGCTGTGCAGGATGCAGCACCCCAGGGACATGCTGCAGTGACTCTCCGTGCTGGCCTGACCCAAGGGAGGGGACCCCCATGGCCAGCACACTGCTACTGTCCTCAGCTGGTGTCTGTCCCCCAGTTCTCAGGGAGTTTTGGCCAGGTGATGATGGCCAGGGGTTGCTGGCCCCACCCCCACCAGTTTTTAGAGGGGTTCATCCTGGCTGGAATGGGAATGATCCAGTGACCTGCTGGGGAGGGGGACATGCAGCCCTGCCCTCCTGCCCAGAGCTGCCCTGCACCAAGCCCCTCTTCACACAGTGCCTTCTAGGGATAATGGGGGTCCTGCTGCCCTCTCCCCAACCCCCCCCCATCCTCGCAGTGCTTCAGGGATGGGGTTGGAGCAGCCCCCCAGCTGTCGGTGTGGCTGTGCCGAGGGGAAGCTGCTGCTGTGGGTGCCTCCTGCTGCTTCCTTGGGACACCCCTTTTAATAAAACCATCTCAGTCATTCAGCTCCTGGCTTATGTTCCTGCTGAGGGGAGGGGGGGGGGTGCTCAGGATGTGACACCCCCTGGTCACTGTGGGAGTGGGGACCCCCCCAGCCCTACCCCACCAGCACAGCCCCAGGGGGGCTGTTCAGGAATATAAGGATAGTCTCATCTGGCTTTTAAATAAAGCTTTTCCATTTTATTAATTATTATAAGCATATTTTTAAAACATTTGTATAATTTTCTTAATAAAATATCCTGGAAGAGACAGGTTGTAAGTTCCCAAAGCAAGGCACTTTGGGGGGCTTCCCCGAGTGGGTTAGGCTGGGCGCCCCCCCCTTCAGAGGCAGAAACACCTAAAATAAGAGGCGAGGGTCGGGGTGCTGGTCCCTGCTCCATGCACCACATACGTGGCTCAGGCTCACGAATGCTGCCAGCCCAGCCCAGGGGCTCTCAGCATCTCCATGGGGGGGGGCACAGCCCCCTCCCCACAGCAGGCAGGGCTGCTGGGGAGTGCCAGCAAACCACTGCTAAGGCACCAGCTCTTTGCTTGACCATCACTGCAGGTGCCAAAAAACCTGCCAAGCTTGAGAGCTGGAGAAATCATCCTGGCATGGTGCTGGGGAGCTCTGGAGGGCAGGAGCTGGGATCCCTCCTGCACGGCCCAGAGGCAGCCCAATCCTGCTGGGCAAAGCTGGGGACATTGTGTCAGTGCCACCTTGCCTGCTAAGTTTTTACTCTGAACTTAAGTAGCGGCAGGGTGGAGGTGGGCACTGGGTGCCGTGAGCCCACCCTTGGTGCTGTGAGCCCAGCCTGGGTGTTACGAGCCCACCCTGGGAGCCATGAGCCCAGCCTGCCCCCAGCTCTTGCCCCCTCGGCAGTGGTTCAAGCCACCCAGTGTCCCTGTGTGCCCCTGGCCACCATCACATTTTTCCATCATCCCCCATGGCCCTGGCTCCCACCAGCACTCCCAGAGCCAGCTGCGTGGGTTGGCAGTGGGCAGGATCCCAGGAAACACCCCCCCAAGTTGGGGCAGGGGATGACCCCCCAGGGCAGCTGGGAGCATCCCCCACACCCATCCCCAGCAGGGCAAGTGCCAACCCACCCCAGGCAGTCCCCGGCACTTGGGCTGGGGGGCAGATAAAGCATCTCTTCAGTAGAAAAGAAGAAAATAAGGCAGAAGAAGGACAGAGCAGAGTGCAGGGGGTGCCCCGGGCTGGGGGCCTCCCCCAGTCCGACCCAGTAGGACCACTTGGCTGTGACCAGCCCCACGCAGCAGTGGGGACCCCCCTGGATAGGCAATAAGGTCTCGGTGTTCCCCATCCCCTCCCTCTCCATCCCTGGCAGCAGGTCCTGTTTTCCCCAACCCCAACACCGGGGCCAGTCCATGGCGAGGGGCCCCAGGGCTAGAACTCAGTCTGCACCCCCTCACTGCTCTCTGTTGTGCCCAGGGGCTGTGGGGGGCTACACTCACTGCCCGGGGGGGCCACCTCCTCGCCTGTCTCCTTGTCACTGGGCTGGTGGCACGCCGTCCCGGCAGATGGTGATGGGACATTAGCTCCAGGTGCAGGTGATGCTGGTGTGGCATGGGGCACCTTGGCCTCTGATGGGACATCAGCTCCGGGCTTGGGGGATGTCGGTGCTGTGTGTTGCACGCTGGTCCCTGATGGGACATGGGCTCTGGGCATGGGTGATGGTGGCTTGGGGGATGCTGGCGCAGGGTGTTCCAGGACCTGGGATCCAGGGACAGGCGATGCTGGTGCAGGATGTTGCCCCCCAGGCCCTGATGGGACTTCAGCTCTGGGAACAGGCGACGCTGGTGCAGGATGTTGCCCCCCAGCCTCTGATGGGACTTCAGCTCTGGGAACAGGCGACGCTGGTGCAGGATGTTGCCCCCCAGCCTCTGATGGGGCTTCAGCTCCAGGAACAGGTGATGCCGACGTGGCGCTGTGCACCCTGTCTCCCTCACCTTGCAAGGGGACATCACCTGGGACAGACCCTGCCACCACCGCCACCTCCTGGATGGCACCGCTCTCCCCCCTAGCGTCGGTACCGTTCGTCAGCCGCTCCCCCGCCTCGCTGCCATCCCCGAGGCTCTCCTTGGCCAGCGCTTCCCGGATCTCCTGCACCCCATCCGGGGAGCTCGGCGGCGCCCCCGGCTCCTCCGGCTGCCGCAGGGCCTCAGTGCCCACCTCGTAGGGCAGGACCCCCTCGTCGTCTTGGATGACTGACACCACTTGCTTGGCCCTGCGGCGCTTGTCGGTGGCCGGGGAGGGCTCGGGCTGCCCGCTATACTCCTCGCTCCAGTCGATGGGGATGCCCTCCCCCAGGAGGTGCAGGTTGGGATCGCTGTTGTGCATCACCATGCTATCCCGGTACAGGTTGTGCTTCCGCTGCACGGCTGCCTCCTTCACAGCTGGGGGCACCAGGAGAGAGATCAGGGGCGGGGGTTTCCAGGCTTTGGCACCTCTCCCAGTGCCCCCCTTGGGTGCAGGGAGAGCTGTCTGGAGCTGGGGACAGGGTTCAGCATCCCACCCACTATCAGCCCTGCCAGCAGGATGGCCAGCTGGGAAAAGTGCTCCTGGTACAGCCCCCAGCACCTTGCAACAGGGTCACCCCCCCCTCCTCATACAGCCCCCGGCACCCTGCATGAGGGTCACCCCCCAGCATCATAGAATCATAGAATCACAGAATATGCTGAGTTGGAAGGGACCCATCAGGATCTTCGAGTCCAACTCCTGTCCCTGTGTAGGGCACCCCAAGAAGCATCCTGCAGGGGGTCACCCCAGCTTGTACAGCCTCCAGCACCCATCATGGGGTCACGCCTCCTCATACAGCCCTCAGCACCCTGCATGGGGGGGTCACCCCTCCTCTTCTGCTCCCCAATACTCATCATGAGCCCTCCAGATGATGCTGAGCACAGGTTCAGCTTACACTGACCCCACCCAGCACCCCAGGGTGCTGGAGCCCCCTGGATCTCAGAATAGGGGTCCAGGCTCCCTGGCACCACCAAATCCTACCTTGCATGATATCTTTCATCACTGACTGCAGCACGACCTCCTCATAAGTGTTCTCCACCAGGATGAAGTTAGCAAAGTCCTCGAAGATCAGCTCCTGGAACTTGGCTAATTCCTGCCGTGGGGGAGAGGTGGCTCAGCTGGGGGTGGGGACAGAGGGAGGGGGGCTCCAGCCCCTCTGGGGAGGGTGTGCTCCTTCCCCCACACACCCCAAGCTTGATGCTCTTACCGCCTTGCAGGTGGGTGCCAGTTTTTTCAGCAGGAAGGGGATGGTGATCTGTAGCAGGGCCTCCCTGAAGAACTTCTTCCTCACGGTGCTACTGTCATAGTCGTATTTCTGCAGGAAGAGGGAGGTGGCAGCCCTGGGTCAGTGTGGGCTGGCAGCTCCCTTGTCTGTGTCCACAATACCTGCAGTTTGCCCCAAAACCCATTTGCAGGGCCATGAGCAGGTTCCTCTGCCTCTCCCATCCTTCTCTCCAGCCAGTTCTGAGGGTGTCTGAGCTCAGGTATGAGCCAGGTCCTCCACCACTGCCTGCAGAAAGGTCTTAGGCCACTCAGAACCCCAAGTGTCTTTTACAGTGATGCATGTGGTCAGAGGGGACCTGGCTCCTCCAGGTGGTTTCCCACGCTCCTGCCCCACATCCCAGCAAAATGCATAAAAGTCTCAATATGAAGACATATTTCCCTAGAAGACTTTTATTCAATTGCAAAGCTCACTCCCATCCACTTCCCCAGGATCCCGACCCTAGCAGTAAAGCCACCCTCACCTTGAGCACCCTCTCAAGGATGCGCTGGATGGACTTGCACAGGTCGTCCTTGCCCTGCAGCTTCCCCACCTCCTGGTGGAGCAGCGTCTCAAACGTGTACACGGCGTCGTCCATTTGCTGTGAGCAGAGGCAGAGGGTCAGGGGGACCCAGAAGGACCAACCATGGGGGTGGGAAGGGGACTCTTTTGGGGCACTGCCACCCCAAGATGAGCCTTCACACTGGCAAGGTCCTCGGCGTCCCAGGGCAGCACCCTCTCTGGGTGCCCAAGGTGCTGGGGGAGGTGGGTGCCCAAAAGTGTCTTGCACCTCTCCCTTTTGCACCCTGCTGGAGGTTTGGCTAGACCAGACCCCAGAATTGGGCTACTGGCCATGCTGGTGCCAGCAGGCTCGGTGGCAAAGGGGTGGCTGTGCTGTGACACCCACGTCTGGGCGTTCAGTCCATGTTGGAGGATGCCTCAAGCTGCTGCCCACCATGGGCTCCCTCCAAGCTCCAGCTACAGACTAAAGGTGATGGCCAGATCCAGCACACACCCTTAGCTGGGTGCCAACCAGATGAAGGTCCCTGGACAGGACAGACATCCCAGCCAAATCCCTGCTGAGGTTGGACCAGCTTGGACTCCCCACTCTGCCTGGGGGGACATGGGAGGACCCTGGTCTCCATCCCACCTGTCTCATGTGGATCTGGGCCCTCTGCTTGAAGACAGATGTGCTGGATACATCGAACCGTTGCTGAAGGCCCTCCAGTTTCAGCTGGTCCATCTTCTCATAGCACGACTGCATCTTGACGGGGTGGAAGGCCAGGTGGGAAAGCTTCTCCATGTACTGGGGATAAAGCCAAGCTCAGCAGGGCAGGACAGCTTCTCCATGCACTCAGAGCTGGGACATGCCAACCCCCACAGGCTTCACCCCCATGTATTTTCTCAGCACTGTCCCAGCACTGTCCACACTGAGCACCACCCCCAAGCCCACAGGCCACCAAGGAATATCTCCAGGTCTCACCTCTGCCAGCTTCTCCAGGCCACCTTCATTGACAACGTTCATGTTCATGTCCGTCACCTCCTTGAAGAACACCTCCCGCACCTCAGCAAAGCCCTGGCTCGTGGGGGTCATCAGGGCCTCCAGGATGGAGGAAATGTAGGGCTGGACGTGGTTACGGACACAGATCTCTGCTTTGGGGAGGACGAATGCTGGACGGAGAACAGGGGTAAGTGTGGTGAGGCTCCTCTGCCTTTCCACCTCTGCAAATCAGGTCCTAAAACTACCCTCATGAGAAGGACCTGCCCCTCTCCTCAAGCTCCTCCAGGAGAGGTCTCTCAGGCTTACAGGACAACCCAAGGGGTTGCATTGAACCCATTCCTGCCCCATTGCCTTGGTGGGAAGGTCACTGCCCATCTTGACCCCCACCTTCTAGGACAATGAGGATGTGTACCCTGACCACCACAGCTGCTGGCATCTCCCCACGGGTTCCAGGCTATGCTGGTGGGAGCTGTGCTGCACCCCAGGAACAGCCACACCTTGGTGACACATCGGTGATGCTATGCCAGGAGCTGGTCACAGACATAACTACACACATCCATGTCCCCACATGTACCTCGGATCTTGCTGGCCAAGTGCTCCTTTGAAGTGATGATCTGGTCCATGTCGGTGCGGATGGTGCTCTCCATCTGGGGCCGCTCCTCTTCACACTTGGCCATCGCTGCATCATACTGGGCCTTAGTCTGCTCATAGACCATCCTATAGATGGCATCTGAGATCTGGAGAGAGAGAGGTGGGGTGGTAAGCTGCCCCCCACACCCCCTGCTACCCACACTAACCATCACCTCCAGCACCAGACACCTGCAGGACCCAACAAACCTCCACCCGTGCCCTGACCAGAATCCTCCTCACAGCCTGGCAGGAGGTTTTCTACACCAGGGACCCCCCCAGTTGGTTGAGATGAAGTTCCAAAGGCACAGAAGCTGCTTGGAAATGGTTCCTGAGGGGCACAGAGCTGAGCTCCATCAGCCCCAAGCAGACCTGGGGATGCTGCAGGTCTGGGGATGCTGGTGGTCCAGGGATGTTGCCGGTCTAGGGCTACTGCAGGTTTGGAGATGCTGGTGGTCTGGGGATGCTGGCAGTCCATGGATGCTGGTGGTCTGGGCAGGAGAACCCCTGAACCCATTTGAAAGCTGTCCCCTGCCCTGCTCAACCTGCCTGGGGTCTCCAGAGCCAACCCCATGAGCAGGACGGAGCTGCTGGCTGAGGCTTCACACTCGATTTGCAGCCAAATGCCACTATTTCGGGGCTGGCAGGAGACAGAGACACCCCCCCCCCCTCCCTCCCTCGGGCTTCCCAGCTTTGCAGCTACTGGAAAAGCAGCCCTTGTGCATTGTTTAGGCTGCTCCAGCGGCACGTGGTGAGCCTGGGGGTAATTATCGATGGGCTTTCAAAGTTTTAACAGGCAGTTTTAAAGAGCCCTCGGTCCTTCGCCAGGGTTGGGCCTGGATTTAGCCTGTGCTGCTCTAAAAATGGCTCGCTAAATATAGCCAGGATGGGCTTTGCTCCGGGGCTGGGCTTCCTCCTGTTTGCTTCCCTTGCCCCAGGGACAGGCAGCACAGGCAGGGATGGGCAGGGCTTCTGGCGAGGGCACAACAAGGAGCTTTAAAAAGCCACTGTGGAGAATAAGGACGGCTTCTCTGGCAGGGGGTGGGAGACAGGATGGTGCTGGGGGCTCTGATGGGCAGGAAAGCTGTTGAACACCGAGCCTGGTGGGGAAGGGAAGCAGCATCATGGCCCCCAAAGCAGAAAAGGGGGGAAGGCAGGGGGGAGCAGGCAGTGATGACCCACCCGGGGCAGCCCTAGACCCTCACCTGGATCCAGGTCCGCTGGCGCTCCTGAGCCTTGCCCTTCAGCCGGGGGCCGATGGTGTTCCTCAGCTCGGGGAGCAGTTCCTCCATCACTAGGTTGCTCAGGACCTGTGGAGGCAGGAGGCTTTGGGGACCCTGCTCAGCCGGGACCCCCCACCTCAGCCTCGCAGGGGGGTGGGACAGGTCCTCACCTGGGTTTCGTTGCCACACAGCATGTCCCAGGTGCCGTACTGCTCCTTGGACTGGCGGTACATGCGGATGGCGTCTGTGAAGGCTGGAGCCTCCACTCTGGAGTCTTCAGAGATCCCTGGGGAGGGGGCTGGAGTGAGCGAGGGGCAGCCCAACTGCTTGCAACACCCCAGCCCATCCTTGCAGGGGGTCCTTTGCATCCCCCACACCCTCAGACCCAGGCAAGGAGCCCAGGGTTGTCACCAGGGCTGGGGTGGCTTCTCCCTTCCCAGGAGGGACAGCCTGGGGTGATGAGCAGACCTTTTCCAATGCACACAGACTTTTCTATGATGATTACACTTAACTCCAAGTCTCATCAGCTTTTCCTAAGGGGCAGATTAATATATAGGGGGGAAAAAAAACCCAAACATGCTGAGAAAGGGAATTCTGACCCTTTCTCAGCACTGGGTGGGAGTGGGAGCCAGCGCAGGGCTGAGCTTTCAGAGGTCAGTACGTCTCCTGGCAGCTCCACATCCCCTCCCATGTGGGACAGCCTGGTCCAGGCTCCAGAGCTGCCACAGCCAAACCTCATCCTCCAAATCATGCAGAGAGCAGGGCAGGATTTGTCCCCCTGGAGAAGTTGCCTGCCTCTGCTCCACCAGGGTCGTGCATCCCTGGCAGATGCTGTCTCAGCCCTGTGCCCTGCCCAGGCAGGGCTGGTTACAAGAAGTCACCCTGCCACTTCACAAGGCAAATTTAATGAACTTGCTTCATTAATATGCAGCTAATTAAGCACTGATCTGAGCTTGCCCTGTAGGGGATGTGAAACAACCACCCAAGTCTGGACCCTATGCTGGGATGATGGTGCACCGAGGGACAGGTGACACCAGAGAGCGGTGCTGCACCTCGACTTCTTCAAAGTCCACCCTGCTCCTGGCAGAAGATAAATCTCCTCTCACCAGGGGAATGGTGCTGAGGAAGAAATGTGAGTTTGAAGCTGCTTTTTGCCCAAAACACAGTAGAATGGGGCAGCCTGCCCCCAAGAAGGAGCAAGAGCCAGCAGGGTGGGCACTGCTCCAGCCCTGAGTGCCACCATCCAGGGCAAGGGACATTCTTGGAGCAGCCAAGGGCTCCAGGGAAACAGGCTGGACACCTCCTGTGTGAGGGATGATGTTCCACATCCCTGGTTCTTACAGAAGAGCTGGTGTTACAAAAACGCAGCCTTAAAAAGGGAGGTGAAAGTTCCCACACTAATCACAACCAGAGGCACAAACAGAGCCTCTAATTTGGGGGGGGGGAAATACCTAAATTGCTCGACAACAACAAAAGAGCTTTCATGGAATTTGAAACAGTATCTTGGAGCTCACAGGAGCAGTGAGGGGCGGGGATGGTGCTGGGGAGGGAAGAACCATCTCACAGGCTGTGAGATGAGAACCTTCATCCCGTGCTGAGGAGGAGGAGAGGGAGGAGAGGATTGACTGTCCCAGCCCTGGCTGGCCGTGCGGATGGCTCACAGCTCTCCTCTCTCCCACAGCAGCACCTGGCAGCCAGGGAGGGAATTAAAGATAAACAAATTAGGGATTTTTGAGAGAGAGATCGATTCCTTTTCTACTAGGGGCCAGTTTTGCTCACAGTGCCTTGGCTTTGGGGGTCCCAGGGTGCTGAGTTGCACACCCTGCAGCAGCATCCCAGGGGGTGAGTGGCTGGGGGGGGTATCTGCACCCACTCCCCTCCAGAGGAGTCTAAGCCCCATTAAGTTGCAGGAACACGTTCATCCCAGCATTCCCAGCTCACTGACAGCACATGGATGTGTTCTGCAGTGAGGAGCACGGAAAGGAAGGGGAAGAGCAAAGTGTGCAGGGGATTTAATCTACCATGGGATGACAGAAACCTTCCCTGAAACCTGGGCTCCGGATCCAACCCCAGTACTCTGCTCCCTAAAACAAGCAGCTCCAGCAAAATCAGGGCTACATGGAGCTCCCAGGAGTGAAAGAAACACTTAAAAACCAGGCAGCATTTATCTTCACCCTCTAGAAGACCCGATTTTGAGAAGGTTTCAGCACTGCAACCTTCTTCCCCAGGAAATTTCTTGCCTTCCAAGGCACCGACAGGACCTGGGGCTCAGCCCAGGAGCACACAGGCCACGGCCAAGCAGGAAAATCGTGTTTCCTGTCAGAGTGTGGCTGACGTGGGAGCCAGGTCCTGCCTCCATCCTGGCCCCTCACAGCCCCAGCTGCCCTCGCTCTCCAGAGCCAGGAACAGAATGGGGAGCTTGGAGTTTTGCTGGCTTGAATTGCCAAATATTTTTACAGAATCACAGGGTAGTTTGGGTTGGAAGGAATCTTCAAGATGATCCAGTTCCAACCCCCCCTGCATGGGCAGGGACACCTCCCACTAGACCAGGTTGCTCCAAGCCCCATCCAACCTGCCCTTGAACACTTCCAGGGATGGGGCAGCCACAGCTTCTCTGGGCAACCTGGGCCAGTGTCTCACCACCCTCACAGTGAAGAATTTCTTCCTAATGTCTCACCTAAATCTCCCCTCTTCTAGCTTAAAACCATTCCCCTTCATCCTATCGCCCCATGCCCTTGTCCAAAGTCCCTCCCCAGCTTTCCTGGAGCCCCTTCAGGCACTGGAAGGTGCTCTAAGGTCTCCCTGGAGCCTTCTCTTCTACAGGCTGAACACCCCAACTCTCTCAGCCTGTCTGCAGAGCAGAGCTGCTCCAGCCCTTGGATCATCTTCGTGGCTTCCTCTGGACTCTCTCCAGGAGCTCCATGCCCTTCTTACATTGGGAGCTCCAAAACTGGACACAGATGCCAGATCCCCACTGCCCAGATCCAGTTTCTTGGGGTTTAACCCCACTGGCCTTCTGCCTCTGCTGGCCTCCTCTGGGCTCAGGGTGTAAAACAGGCATCAGGGTATTCTTGAGCCGGGCTCTGTGCTGGCTCCTGCAAGTGCTCCCAGTCCTGCCAGGGCACCATGTTCTGTATGAGCAGCAGGATGGAGTTGGGCACAGGGAAGCCCTGGGTGGCTGGATCCCTCCTGCTCACACCATCTCCCTCAGTCTGACAATGAGAAGCTCAACAATGCTCCACACCTCCCCACCAATCCCCTCTCTTGACCTCCAAATCATCCTGTATGGCCCAAAACCCAACTCAACCACCGCGGGGGTCCCCAACACCCTCCTCTCCCGAGCAGAACGCTGCTGTCCCCACCCCAGAGCCCCTGTGTGACCCCTCCAGCATGGCTCACCGTTGTTGCAGTGCCGTACACAGTCCTGGAAAACTGCCCTCCACTTCTCCTGCTCCTTCCCTGTCATCATGCAGAAGTAATAGTGCCGGGCGTAGGGGTGCCAGAGGATGAGGGGAAAATCCGTGGGGCACTTCAGGATGGGGGAGTGTCCCGACTTGGGTGTTACACCTGCAGAGGGGGGGAAGGATGCGTTGAGGTGCAGGTGGAGCAGGACATGGGATGGGGATGCTGCAGGGTTGGGGGTGTCCATCTCCCCCAGCACGCGGGGCTGAGGGTGCACACCAGAGCCCCCCTCACCTCCTTCCTAGTGCCTTTGGTGTGAGTTCTACCAAAAACATGGGGCAAAAAGTGAAAGTGCTAAGGGCTTCGTTCTTCCAAAAAGGAAATCAGAAGGGAAACTTGGAAAAAAAATAATAATAACAAGTAACTATTTCCAGTGTGAAACCCTCCCCAGAGCTGCTGGCCTGACCCTGCTGCCATGGTGTCCATGGCTGGTGCCCTACGTGAGCTGTTTCAGCAGCCCCTGCCCTGCTCCCTGGGGTTGCCCTGGCCTTTAGGGACCTGGATAGCAGGGTTGGTCCTCCTAGGGGTCTGGATGGAGGAGCAGGAACTGCTGTCTTCCCCCGATTCTCCTGGAAAAGGAAGGTGGCAGCAGCTTGGGGCAGCTCTCATGGAGCCACAGGCACATTTTCCTTCCCCGTCCAGTGGCTGTGGCAGGACCTGAGTAGCAGAAACCTCACACTGCACCTCACACCCCATGGGGAATGGGGCTGGTCTCTTTCCCTACAGTCCCACACCCAAAACCACCCCTACCAGAAGGTGCACAACGGTGTTACACCTCAAAAACACCCCTACCAGAAGGCCCCCAGGGATGATACACCTCAAAACCATGCCTTCTGGAAGGTCCACAAGGATGCTATACCTCAAAAACACCTCTTCCAGAAGGTTCCCAGAGATGGCCACATCCCAAAAATCACCCCTTCCCAAAGGCACCCAGGAATGTCCAGCAGCACTGGGGTGCAGAGGACTCCAAGCATCCCCCTGCAGCCACCAGGACCACTCACCAGGCAGGCTGCTGTTCACCAGTTCCAGGTACTGGTCCACGGAGGTGAGGACCTTGTAGCCAGCACTGTTGATCAGCACACGGGGTTGCAGGTCCCGCTCATAGGCCTGAGCAGAAAAACATGGTCATGGGTGATGGGGAGCACCATGGCATGGGCAGCAATGGGGTGTTCCCCTTTGAAGCTGTGCCCACCAGAGATGGGCAAAAGGGTGTTGCCCCTCACCAGTTTGTTCTCGTAGAGGACCAAGCCATAGTTGTGTGGGACAACACAGAAGCGGTTCCTCCACTTCTTGTTCTCCTCAATGTACTGGAAGAGGTTGCCCGAGTAGATGACATGGTCCTCCAGTGGGACCTGTGGGGAGGAGACACATGGTGAGTGGCATGGAGGGGGACAGCTGGGTATCCCTCCATCCTGTGGCTACAGTCTGACATAGGAAGCTCAGCAAGGTCCATTTTTGGTGGTTTGGGTGGTGTTTTCTGTGCCAGGGCTATGCTGAGGTTTTCCAAGTTCACCATTGGATTATCTCCTGTAGCTTTGCAAAGTTTGGTGCCTGAATTTTTGGAGCTGCATCTGTGTGACAGCTTTGGGGGGTACCACGTGCACATCCCTAGAAAACCTCAAGAGTGGCTGCCCACGCAGCACAAGGTCACACGTGATGATGTTCACCATAGTGGTGGTCACAGTTCCATGCCTGGCACCTCCTTCCTGTTAAACAGACCAAGCTCAGCTGAGTGACATGAGCTCACTTGGCTAAGCAGTGGGTTGGAGCAGAGCCCTCCAGCAGCTCTTCCCAACCTCAACCATTGAGATTTTCCCAGCTTGGGGCAGGCAGGAGGATGAGTTGTACTGCTTGGTGGTGGCTATCAACCAGAAGGTCCTGCCAGGGTGCAGGTCAGAGTCAAGCTGCAAGTGGCAGGAACCAAGCTCTGCCCCAGCATGGTCTCCAGATGGGACATGGAAGGAAAAAAAAAAGAAGCCATCCCATAGAGCCCAGCACCAGGTGGTGCTTAAAAGCTCTGAACTTCATGGAGGAACAGAGACAGGAACAGGCTGAGGACATGCCAAGACCCACCAGCTGAGCAGCCCCCTCCCCCAGCTCTCCAGCACCTTCTGGCCCACACGCCGGCAGCATTTACACCATCCCAAACACAGGCTGGCTGAGCGAGCCAAGAATTTGTCCCAAGAATTTTTATGATCCCAGGAACATAAACAAGAGCTGAGAGCTCTCGTGAGGGCGGGAGCGCGCGGCAGCCGCCTCTTCTGCCGTGGCCACCCACTATCCACCATGGTGGCCACCAGGAGGGACCAGCCAGGGCTTAGGTCCCACCATGTGCCAGCACCAGGACTCTTCTGCAGGACCTTCTCCTCTCCCTGCTCTGTCCATCTCTTGGTTGCAGGAACCCCACTGCCTTCCCCAAGCTCTCCCCCTTTCCAGCCCCACAGCCCCATGGGTGGTGGGGAGCTCTGAGAGCAGCCTGGCTCAGCAAACAGGCTGAGGGCACCTCATTGCTCCCTCCTGCTTTCCAAAGGCTTTGGAAGGGGGAGAAGAAGGCATGAAGCAAGCCCTGCAGGGCTAGGGGACAGAGGGGAGGGATGAGAATCCAAACCAAGGCCACCAGCAGGGATGGGGACAGAAAGGTGGTGCCAGCTCCAGAAGATCAGCATATCATCAGTGTGGCTCATCCAAGGAGAATCAGCCCTTACAAACCAGCTGGCCCAAGGCAGGTGAAGACATGGGTTTCACTAAGGAAATAAAATCCAGGCTGAGCTCCAACGTGTCCAGGGGACCCTCAGCTCATGGCCACCAGCATCCCGGGAGCCCCAGCACAGCTGTCCCCTCCTCGCACACCCTTCTGGCCCAGGGGAAGCATCCAAGAGGCACCACCCAACCCTGGCAAATATTTGGGACAGGCAGGTATGTGCCAAATTGCTGGGCTGGGCTGGGAGGGGACAGGGAGGGAGATCTGGGTCTGGATATCTCAGCTCTGGGGCTTGGCCAGGTCATGAGGATGCTCGGGGACACCGTTCTATGGTTCTATGATTCTCACCACTGGCACTTCTTGATGGCATTTTGGGTGACTGAGCCATGCCTGGGACCCCTGCCCAGCTGTCTGCCCCTGCCCAGGAGGGCCACCAGCCCCTGGTATCACTGTGGGAGCTGCCTCTGAGCACCACATCCCCGCAGACAGTGCCAAAAAAAAAAGGTAATAAAGAATTAAAATTAAAACAAACAAACAAACAAAAACCACCCCAACAAATGCCACATCCCAGCTGGAGCTGCGTGAGGACAAGGAGGACACTACCCTGCATCTTGACGTTCCCAACTTCTGGGACGTATCTGGGGATGCCAAAGCCCAGCTGGAGGAGATGCTTTCCCAGCTCCTCACAGAGCCACCCCACCAACATGCAGGTTCTCACAGCATCTGCAGCCCTGGCACATCCCAGCGGCTCTGCCAGGGACCTGGCAGAGGACAGGACATGGTGCAATGGAATGTCCTATTTATACCCTGGTGTTTTCCAAGACTTGCACGGTGTCCCTGACCTCCCCACCTCGCTGCTGTTCCTCAGACATTCCTGAGCTGCTTGCTGGAGCTTTTTAATGAAGCAGCCAACCTTGGGATGGAAGTACCCCCGGGAGGGGCTGAAGGCATCTGTCACATTGCGAGGAACCCAAGGGAAGCTCTTGCCCAGGAACCTCCACACCTTGATATTGCTCAACACACCCAGCACCCTGGCAGCTTTCAGAGGAGATGGGGCACGTCCAGGCACCTGGGCAAGGTGCCACCTTGATGGGTGGGCCAGGGAGACAATCACTGTGAGTACCCAGGCCTTGAGTGTGATGTCATGGGTGCAGTTTATTTAAAAAAACACCCCTTTAAGCCTCAGGCAAAAGCAGGAACCTGTCCCCGTGTGCAGTCACATCTCCTCCTGCTTTCAAGGAGCACTCACAGGACAGGGGCTCCACTGACCTGGCAAGGAGAAACCCCAAACCCTGTCTACTGGCAAGAGGCCCCGGCTGGTGTCCAAGTGCCCTTGGAGGTGGGAGGGGAGAGCAGGACCTGGCAGGACCAGGGGAAGATCGTGAAGTCCTTCTGCCAGGCAGGAGAAAGGCACTGCTGGAGATCAGTCTCCGAGCCACCTCCTCTTCCCCTTCAGGATCAGAGACATCTCCCAAGGGTTTTCTACCCCTCCCTGGGCATCTGCCTGTGCTGGAGCACTGCTGGTACCACGAATGACAGCCCAGCACACCATGCTCTGAGCTTCCCTGAGCACGAGGGGTCCTGGGAGCTCCTGCCAGCCCTGGCACCAAGCCCACCCATCCATGGGGGCTACAGCCAAAAGCCAGCCTTGCCCCTGCCGGCTGAGTGTGCTCCTTGCATGGGCTGGGATAGAAAACCTCCCCAGGGAGCTCCATGCACTGCATGGAGAGTGCATGATGCCATGGGATGGGCTACATCCCACTTCAGTAGGGTGGAACAGGGAGACTGGACGTGCCTGGGCTTTGGGGAGGACATAGGATCATATGAGAATATCTCAGACTTGCTTGGGTTGGAAAGGACGTTAAAGATCATCCAGTCCCAACCCCCTGGCATGGGCAGGGACACCTCCAGGTTGCTCCAAGCCCCATCCAACCTGCCCTTGAACACTTCCAGGGATGGGGCAGCCACAGCTTCTCTGGGCAACCTGGGCCAGTGTCTCACCACCCTCACAGCAAAAAATTTCTTCCCAATATCTTACTTAAATCTCCCCTCTTCCAGTTTTAATCCATTACCCCTTGTCCTCTCACTACAAGCCCTTGTCAAAAGTCCCTCTCCAGGTTCCCTGCAGCCCCTTCAGGCACTGGAAGGTGCTCTAAGGTCTCCTCAGAGCCTTCTCTTCTCCATGCTGAACCCCAACTCTCTGATCCTGTCTCCATAGCAGAGGTGCTCCAGCTCCCTGACCTTCTCTGGACTCTATCCAACAGCTCCATGTCCCCCCACACGTGCGGGTGCTGGCGGGGCTCGGGCCCCCCCGCTCCCAGCAGGGCTCTTACCTTGCGGTGCAGCAGCTGAGCCTGGGGCCCCCCCGGCGCCCTCGATCTCATAGCGGACGCTGTTGAAGAGCGCGACTCCGAACTGCTCCCGGTAGCACCGGCAGAACTCCCGCAGCACCGCCCCCGTCCTCTCTGCCAGGGAAGAGCAGAGCCACGTCAGGCAGGGGATGCACTTGGGGGTCTCCTCACCGCAGACCCCCCCCGGCACCCACCATGGACACCTTCCCCCATCCACCCCACACCTCCCGTCATCCCCCTTCCCCCAGGGTGGGGCTCGGTGCGGGGCCACCAGCTGGATCAGGGACTGGTTTGGGGTCAGGATGATCTTTTTTTTTGGCCTTTCATGTTAATGCCATGGATTCCTCTCCCCAGCAGGAAATTCCTGACATTGAGCTGATTCCGGTGAGACTGACGGCTTCCCGTGCCTTGTGTGGATCCCCAGACCCACGCTGACTGCCTCAGCTGGCTGAGATTGAGGGGACAACCTCCCCCCAGCCCCACACATCACTCACACCCACCTAGCCCCACTGTCCCCCCATAAGTGCCACCCTATGAGGAGCCAGGTGGCCCCAGGCTCTGCAGCCAGCCATGACAGGACCATGCAGGCAGGAGGGAGAGGACAGCCAGCCTGGCTTCCACCACACTCCCACGTCACCCCCACATGCCAGGCAGGGACCCCCACCAGGACCCCTGCCCCGACTGAAGGAAGCTCGAGGTGCTGGGAGAGCCTGAGCTGCCAGGTGCCCCCAGGCACCCCATAGCAGAGGACATCCCTCCATCCCAAGGCAGCACCCTGCCCCACACATGCCCTGCCCCACACAGCACCCTGCCCTCACCCCTCCCCACCCCAGCTCAACCCCATATGAGGCTCCTACAGCACGAACTCCACTCCAAACCACCACAGGTCCAGGGAGAGAACTCCCCCGGAGCTGCCTTTGGCACACGGGGCCTCTACTCTGAATTTCACTCTCAACTTTGCCCCAGAGCCTGTGAAAAGGAAAAAAATTTGAGTTGCCTCCAACTATTTCCGACGGCTCAGCCTCTGCCAGAGGGCCAATGGGCGCGGGGAGGAATGATGCTGTCTCCTCATCCATGGGGCAGGAGCCAGCATGATGCTGGGGGCACCAACCCAGACAAAACAGCCCCCCCCACGCTGAGAGCCAGCAGCAGCCACCCCGGAGCCGTGGTCTCAGCCAAGCCAGCATGATGGAACAGCTTGTGGCAGGGTGCTGCAAATCCCCGTGGGATGAGCAGCTCTGGAGGAAAATGCCACCCTAGGACAATGGCTGGGGGCAGATAAACCCACCCCCAAGGGTTGGCACTGCCAGGCTGCCACGGCAGCAAACAGGCCAGTGTCTCGCCATGCTGGGGCTGAAAATCCCTTTAAATTGAAGCAAATTTGGGGGTTTTGTGCCTTGTTTTCTTGGTTTTTTTTTTTCACAGCAAAGAATGAGACGCCTGCTCGTCCCAGCAGAGAAATTCCTCACCCCCAATTTTTTGGCATTTTTCTCCTGGAAAAGCAAGAGCTGGCAGTCCTTGCCAGCCTTCTGCCCTCTCTGCACCTCTTCAGTGGCAACTCAGGACTGTGTGATTCTGGCCGGGGCTCTGGGCAGGACTGCAGGCAGCTGAGATTGAAAAGGACATTTTGAGGTTTCGTTTCCTTTCAGTTCATGGGAAAAAAGGAGCCCCCGCTCCCCGTGCAGGCAAGACGGCTTAGTCACTCATTCTTTACTGATTAACGACGGGGCCAATTAGGAGGTCTTAAGTCAATGGAAAAAGCAAGAGTCGATTGCTTGCAGGCATTGAAACAAAAGATTTGCAGTCAAATAGCCAAGGAGACCAAATCTCCCCCAGCCCCTCCGGGTTTGGAGGGATTGGTGGGGGCCACAAATACTCCCCACCCAGTGCCCCACTGGCACTGCCCTGGTTGCCCCAGCAGCCACCACGCTCAGCCTTGGCAAGGGGAGGCAAGGACCCCCGGGGGGGTCGGGAGGAGGTGGCACAAGTTGACACTGTACTTGGCAAGACCTGGACTGCTAGCAGTGGTACAGCTGGAAGCTGTACCTGAGGATGTCAACGGGTGCCCTGATGCTCCCACAATCATAGCACCCTGCTGAACCAGATCTCCTGGGAGCTACCAAAAGCATCCTCCTGCCCAGCTGTGCAGCCAAGGCCACCAAGGGCCTTCCATGAGCTGCTTCATCTGCACATCCAGCCAAGAGTTGGAGGGGCATGGGGAGAGGTGGCAGCAGTCCAGGGAGCTGTGTCCCCTGCCTCCTCCCACTGTCCCATCCTGGGAGTGGGTAACACCAACGGCAAGCTGGCTGCACACCAGAGACCTTGCAGGGTGGTGCCAGGTGTCCTCAGCCACCTACGGAGGGTGCTTTCCCACCAATCCATGTGTCCTGTCACATTGAGCAAACAGCACCATGCAGAGATGTTAGTCCCCAGGCAGTTGGGTTTTGTCCCCAGGCAGCAGAGGTTGGTCCCCAAGCAGCCAGGGTTGATCCCCAAGCAGCTGGGGTTGCTGGGTCAGTACAGGTTCCAGCACATCCCTCTGGTTCCTGGCAAGGAAGGGTGGGGGGAAGCCACTAGCTTTATGGTGCCAATGGCACCCAGCAACACTCAGCAGGAGCCCCAGCCGTGGCACCTCTGATCACAGAGTTCATCTGTTCCCTGTCTGTCCCCATGACTAAGCTGCACGTGGTGGCTGCAGGCTGAGATAAAGGGGCTCTACAGCAGCCAGTGCTGCTCCGGGAGGGCAGAGCAGGGGCTCAGGGCACCCCAGCCAGGCAAAGCCCTGAGGCCAGCCTGGACACAGGGCTGGGCAGGATGCTGGGAGCCAGGAGTAGTGTCCAGCTACACACATCAGCTCTGCACCCCCAGCCACACTCCAGTCCCCCCTGCCTGGTCCCCAAGGACCCATCCTCTCCCCCCATCACCCACCCAGCACCCTGAGCACAGCAGGGTGAGCAGCTCCCGTGGGGACAGCCTAGCAGGGGATGGAACAGGCAGCACAGGTTTGCTGTTGTCCCAGATGATGCCTGAGGCTTGTCTGGGCGAAACCAGCTTCTGCTCCTGCTCCTGCCCACCTCCCCGACCGGTCGTGCCACCACAGCTGTCACCCAGCCCAAAGCAGTGCCAGCACAATGGCAGGGGCTGGCCAGGGAGGCAGCAGCCTCTGGCAAGGCGGGTTGCACCCCCAAAGGCATGTGCAGGAGGTCACAGCCAGGCCAGAGCAGCCCTGGTCCAGTCTCAGTCCCTTTGAACCAGGGCAGGAGGTGGATCTCACCCTCAGAAGGACTCCAAAAGCCACAGCAAGCTGCCCAAATTGGCCAGCAGTCTGGACTGGCTGCATACTGCCTTTGGAGGCATCTCCAGCACCACCAGCAGCCTCACATGTGCATAGAACAAGGCAGACACCAGCTCTTATCCTGACCTCCCATATGGGCGGGGCCAGCCCCAGCTCCAGCACCTCTTAGAGCAAAGCCAAGGGGAAAGAAAACGAGCCATGAGCTCCAGGTGCAGCCCTGAGACCTTATCACCTGGAGAACAGCATGGACAGCTTGGCTGTATTCTTCCCTTCAGCTGCCTGCCTGTGCTGCCTGTGGTTTGTTTCCCTGCCATGAGGAGACCAGGGCTCCAGAAACACCATCCTGGCAGCCCCTGCCTTGCCAAGAGCCCTGCCAGAACGAGCGTGTGGCCGCAGCTCCTTTTCCTCATTACCCTCAAAATCATGTGAAAATGAGAGTGATGCTTTAAATAGCCCCGGCTGTGGCCGGCAGAGTCAGCAGATCTGGCAATGGGGAGTCAGATCCTATACAGGTTTTGCTGCACAGTTTTCCTGGCCCCCACCCAACAGCAGTGCCCTTCTTGCTCACCAAGGGTAGAATAGAATCACGGCATCGTTTTGGTTGGAAAAGTCTTTTAAGATCATCAAGTCCAACCGTTATGATAAAGGATGGAGGAGAAGAGGACGCATCCATGGCCTGTGGAGGTACCTGCAGGATCAGGGCTGCTGCAGCATCACAACATGTCCCAGGTGGGACAGAGCCCAGAGGGGACAGGGATGTGGCTCAGCTCAGGTGGTTCCCTGGGGCTGGGGTCCAGCTTGGCCTCCCCCAGCAGTGGGCTGAGCTGCACAGGTGCATCCTCTGCCCGGGGGATCCCAGGATCCCAGCTGCATCCTCAACCAGGGATGCTCAGCAAAGTTACTCTTGAGATGAGCATCCCCCTGTGCCCCTCCAAAGACACCAAATAACCTGAGGTTGGAGATGTCCTTTCCAGTTCCCTGGTGTGGCAGAAGCTTGGCTGGGCAGGAAGGGTTAAAACTTAAAGGGGAAAAAGTAGAGGTGGGTGCACAGCTCCTCTGCACCCAAACCAGCCTTCACCTGGCCAAGGTGCCTCTGGGGATGCAGAGCTGCCTCCTGCCCCAGGGCTGGTCTGGCTGGCCCCTGGGACATGGCCACCAGGTCCCCAAGGCATTGCCACAAGGATGTGTGGCCAGGAGGGAGCACCCTGGCTGCACCCGGGGGACTGGGGCTCCTGAACGCACCCCATGGGGCTGTGCAGGGACAGTGGGAGCTGGGTGCTCTGCAGCTGAGCTGCTCCTGCCCAAAGCAGCACGGATGTCCACGCACAAACATGCACACACACATGCCCAACCATGCACAAACATGTACTCACACGTGCACAAACACACACATCGATGCACAAACATGCACACGTGCCCATGCCCACTCCCATGCACACACATGCACACACACCCCCCCACACACCCCCACACACAATCCCACACGTGCCCATACACCCCCACACACACCCTTGTACACCCATGCACACACACATCCATGCACACCCTTATGTACACACACAGCCATGCACAAACATGCACACACAGGTTCAAAGATGCACACATACCCATGCACACTGATACCCCCCTCCAGGGAGGCTGGAGGCCATGGTCTGACAAATCTGAGCAGGAACACTCATCCTCTGCCTCCCTCCAACCCACATCCCGTTTTGCAAGCCCAAAGCCCCACGTCCGTCGCTCCAGACACACCCTGTGTCATCCCTCTGCTGCTACTTAAATATATTTGGGGGTGGGGGGTGTGGGGGGGGAGCCTTTGAAATCCCAACCTTTCCCTGGAGGACCCCTGAGAGCCCCTCAGCGTCTGTGTAGCTGAGTGGGAGCCAGACCAAGCCCTTGTGGGATGCCACAGGGATGCCCCACCAGAGGCAGGGAATGTTCCCCCCCACCTTGGTCCACAAAAAAAAATTAAATAAAGAAAGAAAAAGGACAAAAAAGCTCATTGAAGCAGAGCCCCTGGGCTGGCTGAACCCTGGCCCCCGCACTCATGACGAAACCTCTCCTGGCTCATTTCCCCCAGCCCCCACGGGACAGCCTGACTCAGCGGGGCCGCAGGAAAGCCCCAGCCCCCCCCCCACCCCAGCCTCCACCCAGACATCCCATGTGTGTCCTCTCTCTGTGGCTCAGCAAGGGGGTGGCAGGGCAATGGAGGAGCTATCATGTCCCTTTGTTGGGTGTCCCTATCCTGGTGAGGGTCCCTCTGTGCCGTGGTGGCAATGGCCCGTAGGACACCCCGCTGGCAGGGCACCCATGAACACACTCTGTGCTGGCCCAGCCAGGCTTCCCAAAGCTGCCGGAGGAGGAGTTAATCACTAATTTAGCCAGTAAATGATTAACGAGCGGGGGCGGGTTGCTGGGGGGGGAGAGCAGGCTCCCAACAGCCCGAGTGTGTGGCACTGACAGGGACACCCACAGGCTGGCACACAGTGCCACCAGCCAAGCTATCTCACACCTCAGGAAGGCCAGAACGGACAGAATCTGATTTCCACCCAGATAAAGGCAACAAAACCAGAAGGGCCCCAACTTGCCCGGCCACTGCTCCCGAGTGTAGGCAGGGGGGCCGGGGCAAGGCGGTAGGACACTGCTCACCGGGACAGCCCCGCGGTGGCCCCATATGTCCCCAGCGTGCTGGGGAGGGGCCATCCAGCCGTAATTCCCATGTTTGACATGCAAGGGAGTAATGGAGCCCCCAGCACCCTCCCAGTGCCTGTCGGTGGGAACGGAGCCGGGAGGACGGGCAACACGGGGGGGGGCAACTCTGTGTGCAAAGTCACCCAAGCACCGACTTTCCCAAGCTGACCCCCTGCCTCCACCCTGCCCCTCACATCCCATTCCCAGGCTGCTCTGGTTCTTCAGAGGACAATGAGGGTGGCTCCTCCAGCAAGGGAAAGCAAGGACAAAGCCACTGCAAGGGAGGTCGATGCCAATGACCGGGCAAAGGATGCCCGGGCCACCCCTCACAGCGGGGCTGCTCCAGCAATCCCACACCACTGCCTGGTCTAAATGTGCCTGGAGCTAAGCAGACAGTGTGTCTGGGCATCCCCTGCTGAGGGTGCACAGCACGCTGGGCACTGGATGTATGGCATGGCAGGAACAGGGTGCATGGCATGGCAAGGATGGGATGGGATGGGATGGGATGGGATGGGATGGGATGGGATGGGATGGGATGGGATGGGATGGGATGGGATGGGATGGGATGGGATGGGATGCACACACGGATGGGGTGCCCAGCACACTCGGGATGGGGTGTCTTGGATCCGTTGCCCAGCTGAGTCAGCCCTCAATCCAGCAGCACCTTAGGAGCCCTGAGCTCCACCTGCAGCTGTTGAGCTGGGAAGGGCCCATGGACACAGGGACTGCTCCATGTCCCTCTGCTGCAGTGCCACCCACCCTGCCTGCCAGCTCTCCCCACTGCAGTGCTGGGCCCGGCTCAGTGCAGGCTTGTACCTACAAGATTTGAGGACAGGCAACGTGACAAGGCACAGGATGGCAGGCTGAGCATCAGCAATGCAGGGACAGCCAGCAGAAGGGACAGCACAAGAGGTGCCACTGAGGAGCTCTGAGCTGCTCCATGTCCCTGCAGGGAGCCAGGAGAGCACTGTGGGTGCACTCGAAGGGTTAAGCCCCAGGCGCCTGTTCAGAGTTTCGGGAATTTGAATCTGATTTCATTTCCACCCAGATACACAAACTCAGATCGTACAGGTCTGATTCAGCCCAGCTGAGCATCCCCAGAGCATCCCCCCGGGAGGGGGTTTCCAACACTGGCTCCCAGGGCAATGCTGGGGCTGAGGGGGGGTCAGGCACCAGCTCCCCATCCAGGGCATACGGTGGCAGAAAAGGGGCTGAAGGAAGGTTTGTTCTTGGTACCATCAAACCCTGGGGGCCGGGGGGCTTATCTTCCTGTTTTGCTCTCACGCAGATCAGGAGAGACTGAAACAGGGAAGAGAAAAAATTGGGGCGTGGGGGAAGCAACGAACGGGGACAATTTCCCTGCTCCTTTGCTGCACCTAAACGCACCCTGCACACAAAGCCGCCCAAAACCAGCCCGGGACGTTTCTGTTGTTGAGATTTAGGCTGAGCTTATCCGGGACAAACGGAGAGCAGGGGCTGCTCCCGGTGCTTGCCTCAGCTCCCTGTGCACCCACGTCACAGCTCAGCACCCGGCAGGACAGGGATTGCTGCCTGGCACTACTCCAAAAAAATCCATCGGGAATATTTTCAGCTACAAATCAGCCCAGAGGCACGGTCCGAGTCGAAAGGGGCCGGACACATCCTGTCACCCCCCGCCCCGGCTCTGCAGTGCCGGGATGGGGGGAGCAGCCGGCTGCCTTCTGACTCAGGCCTTTGGGGAAGGGGGGGTAGAACGGGGGCTAAGCAGCAGGAAGGGATGAGGCAGCCGAGCCTCGGAGGAGAAACCAGATGGGCCCAGGCGTGAACCGGTTCGTCCTCTCGCCATGCCTTTGCTCTGCCCCCGGATGAGTCAGAAGCACCCGCGGTGCCAGCTCGGGGCTGGGGCACCCGTTGGGGACACGGGTCTCGGCGTGGCTGCCTGCGAGGTGCACCCTTCACCAGCGCCCTGCGGCATTCCCCATCCCGGCTGTGTCCCTGGGGATGTCCCCAGGGATGCTGGCAGAGGTCTGACCCCCTCCCCCGGCAGCACCCGTCCCGTCTCCCAGCAGTTAGTTGCACCTCGCCCACAGAAAACAAACCTGCAGGAGCATCCAAAGCAGACCACGAAATCCACGGGGCCGAAAACGAAGCAGCACATTCAGCACCAGCTTCTCAACCTACCAACAGCCAAAAAAAACCCCACACCCTTCACCGCTGGTCCTGCTCCCCAAACCCAGCCATAAAGCCAAACTCAGCCCCCTGCATCAGCCCCATTCCCTCGGCTCGGGGCCTCATCCAGCCCAGCAGATGAGGGATTAGTGCCCGGCTACGTGCCGGGGGGTGTTTTCCCGTGGCGTGGATGCCGGTCTCCTGCTGCTCCCTGGGAACAAGGCTGCTGCGGGGCTGCGTGCGAGGAATGTGCATGTGAATAACAAAGAGCGTTCGGGGCCTTTGAAGGTCTCTGGAGAAGTTGGGTAGGGCTGGACTGAGCCCAGCGAGAGATGTTTGCCCTGAAACTCCCTGCCCAAACTGCCTCCGAGGGATGGGGGCAGGAGGAGATCTCCTGCCCACCCAGCCCTGCCTGGTCCAGGCAAGACCCTCCTGCCCTGCCCCTACCCCTTTCAGCAACCTTGCCTTCAGGGGTGATGCTCCAAAAACATGGGGTGCAGGTGCCCACGCTGGCTAAACCCACCCTGGCCCAAAGTGTCACCTGCCCAGTGGCACAGGGACCAGATTCAAGCCCACCAAGACGAGGTGGTTGCACTGGCAGGACAGTCAGGGTATGGCCCACTGGTAGGGGGGTAGCTGTGTGGAGAAGAAGCATCCCCGTGGAGCAACTTGGCTCAAGCTGGGTACTACCCCCAAACCCCACACTGGACCAGGACCCACTGCCCTTATCCTGGATGCAGTCATATCACCCCATAAGTCTCTTGTCCCCAGGGTGCCACCAGTGCCTGGCCAGGCAGAGCTGCCCAACCCTTTGGTGCTCACCTCAGGGCAGGTGATGCCTCATGGCAGGGTGGGACCCAGCATCACCCCTCCCCAGATAAGGCCTCACTCATCCCCCAGCACTGGCCTGGCAGCATTGCACCCACACCAGTGTGGTTCAGTCCCCACCACGGCTGAGCCAAGGCTGGGGTACTAGCAGTGCCACCACGGGTTGATGCACCAGTTGCAGTGTCCTTTGGGCACCCACGGCACAGGGGGTCTGCAGGACCAAGGGAAAAGGGGCCAGATCAAACTTGGGCATCTACAGGTCTCTCGTGGTGCAGGTGCTGGGGACAACAGGGTTGGGTGGTCCTTGCTCTGGGATGTCCTAGTAAAAGCTTCTGCACTCAGCAGGGGACAAGGACTTGGCCCCCTCGTGCCCCCCTGTGTCCAGCCCCAGGGAGAGGAGCTGAACCTGGCATGCTCTCCTCCACCAAGCTGGCCAATGCCAGCTGGAAACCCAATCCAGCACTGGAGGAGGAGACCAAACAAAGACTTTTATGTGTATATAAAAAAAAACAAAACAACCAAAACCCAAGAGGTATTTGAACAAAACAGCCCTGAGTCTATTCTGGGCTCTGCACAACCCCTGCTGCTGGGGGGGTCCCTGTGCCCAGCTCCTCCATGAAGCCAGGGCAGGACAGCAGGTCTCCACCAGCCCCATGGTGCTCATTCAACACCGTATCCCTCACACCTGCTCCCCCCTCCCCATGGAGGGTAATGCCCCAGCTGAGGGTGGCCACAAGCCCAGTGTGTCCCATGGCCAAGGCTGCTGCAGAAGCACCACAGCCCCTGGTGGACCTGGACACTGTGGGCTGGTGGGCACCTGCCCCATGGGGCTAGCAGCCAGCCCCCCGCTGCACAGAGCATCATCAGAGTCTTCCTCACTGCGAGAGGGTGGGTAGCAGCTGTCAGAGCAAAGCAGCTCCTAGGCAGGGACATTCCCAAGGCAGGGATGTTCCCAAAACAGAGAAGTTCCCAAAGCAGTGTGGGGGTGTTCCCAAGGCAAGGCCTCAGGTGATGCCCTGCATGTGTTGGGATCAGAGGAAGGGGCTCAGGATTCTTCCTGTGGCTGAGCCACCACTGCTTTGGGTGCCTGGGACCTGGCAGCCTGGCTCTCCTGCCCCATGCAGTGGCACTGAGGTCACCCCAGCTTTGGGACATGTCCCTTCATGCAGGGAAATCCCCCAAGGAGCATCATGCCTAGCACTGAGCAGGGCTGGGAGAGGGAAGGAGCCAGGACAAGCACTCCATCCCCCAGGAGCTACCAACACAACAGGAGGGGAGGGAGGTCCTGCCCCAGGTCCTCTGCCAGCTCCAGGGCAGAGTGCCCCATCCATCCTTGCTGCATGGAGACATCCCATCCTGGGGACTCCCATAGCAGAGAGGATCAAGGTCCCCATAGCAGGGCTGGTAGCCCACCTGAAGTGCATGAAGAAGGGCACCCTGCTCTACCAGATGGAGTCAGGACCTGCGCCGAACACTGCTGCCCTTTCCCTTGGAAAAGGTGGAGTTTTACTCCTCCCTTCCCCTCCAGTCCAGGCTGGGAGGAAGTCTGCTTGCAATGAGCTGCTCTGCTCTGCCCCTTCCTCCCCTTCTGGCTCCCCTGGGCACATCGACAAGACTCCAGGGCTGGGGAGAAGGCTCAGCTGCTGCTCGAGGATGTCATGGCTGGGCACCGGGGGCTGCAGCCCAAGGGTGTGGTGACACCTTCTGCAAACAGGATGGTGGGACCAGAGCTGGGTCCTGCCATGCTGGAGAGTTGGTGCTCACCTGTCTTCAAGCCTGACCCCAGCAAGCTCCTGTGAATGAGTATCCCAGGATCCCTCCAGCCCTTCTGCTTGCTGAAAAGCTCCGAGACACGCAGAGCCCAGGCCCCCCCCATCTCCCTGCTCGTCAGGAGCAAGGGCCAGGCAGCTGCCAGCTGGGGGTGACATGAAGCCTTCATGACCCATGAAGTCACAGGGTGCTGTAAGGGTTGGAAATGGGACTGGTGGGTCTGACATCACCCCTTCCCCAGGGCTGGGACTAGGCCCATGCAGCCAGCCACAGGGTCTGTCCATGGGACCCCCCACCCATTGCATCCCCATGGATCATGCTCTACCCTTGGTCTCTTCTGCTGTTTTAGTGACTGTCCCCATACCCACATGGCACCTTTGCTGTTCCCAGCATGGGACCAGAGCAGCAGTGCCGTGGCTCCAGCAGAGCCATGGGTGGGAGCCAGTGGCTTGTTGCAACCTGCTGAGGGGCTGAGGCAGAGGGACAGGAGCCATCGGTCCCCAGGAGGGTGGGACAGAGCTGACAAGGGGTGTGCCAAGAGGCACCCAGCCTCCCCTGGGCTCAGAGCCAGCCTCTGCAGCAATTTGGGGACAGGGGGAAGGAAAAGGCTTGAGAAATCCCAGCTCTTGTCTGTGCTCCCCTTGCTGGGTCCCTGCAATGGGGTTAGGGGTGTCTGATACTGCAGTTTGGGTGGGGTCCTGGTCTGTGGGTGCTTTTCTCTTCCTGGGCTGACCTGAGGGCCCAAGCAGAGCTCTCAGCTGTGACGCTGGCTCTGTTCCACCCATCCCCAGCCCTCCTGCTCCCAGGCAGAGCAGGGATACCCTCCCTGCATGCCCCAGCTTGCTCAAGGCAAGGCTTTTGGATGAGCCCTTGCCGGGGGAGACAGGGAAAGCCCCCCCCGGGAGGGAAGGTTCCCACCTTCTGCCCACGTGGGAAGGCACAAAAGGCCCCCACAGCTGGTGATGTTCCCTGCCCCAACATGCTGACTCCAAGCAAGCCCCGTGCCCCAACATGACGGCTGCAGATAAGCCCTGGCTTGCCAGAACCAGCCCTTCCCTGCTGGCAGAGAGCCCTGACATGCCAGGAGAGTTATTTATTTCACGATGAAAGACACACACTCTGTTAGGAGAAACCACTCCACATCTCCAGCACACTGCAGCACGGATCCCTCAGAGCCTCCCTGCATCAGCCCCACCCCGGGGCTGGGTGAGGGTTTCAGCCTCCAAACCAACTCCAGAGCCCATCACCAGCAGCCACCACTCCCCTCGCTGGCTGGAGCTGATCTGTGAACAAGGCTAGGAAATGACTGGCACACTGAAGGAAGCCACAGCAAACCTCTTCCCGTTGCCAGCAACCTCCCCCCTCCCTCCCCAACTCCACAGCCTGTCCCACCAACACCCAGCCCCCTGGCAGGACAAGGATGCTCCTTGGTGGTACCAGGGATACGCAGCCACCGATGCCTGACAAGGCCCATTGGAGCAGACAGGCTGTGGGTCTGGAACCGGGGCTGAGGCTCAGTGTCACCTCTTGCACCGTTGTGTGGGATGGAAGTCCCACCCCAAATTAACAGCTAATTTTTTTCAATTAACTGGCTGGTGACTCCCTGGAAATGCCAGAACAAGGTGTGAGCTCATGGGGACCCTCCCTGTGCTGCCACCCACCTCCCCATCCTTCTGGCTGTGGATGCAGCTCCTGCTGTATCCCTGGGCTCTCCCACCCACCGGGACTACCAGCCCCACAGGACAGAGCCACCCACATCCTGGAAGACATGCTCCCCCTCATACCCCTGGGAGAAGGGGTCCACGGGGCTGGGATGCACTAGGGTAGGAGTTATTCCAGGATGAGAAAAGAGCTTCATCCAGCCCCTTGCCGAGGGCACCTGGAGAGGAGAGGACACTGTGCAAAAACCCAAGGCACCCAGTGATGTCTCGGCTTTCCCAGGAGCCCTGGCAGGACACCCTTCATGTTCCCAGGCAATGGTGCCCGTGCTGGGCACCCTTGCGCAAGGATGGGGAGCCAGTCCCTACTCCAGCCCACACAGCAGGTCAGGAGAAACTCCCAACCCGTGTTTGGGAGGAAGAGGAGGAGGAAGGCAGCTAAAAGGTGTTGACAAACAAGCTGGGTGACTCAAAGCAGGATCAGGTCTGAAGCAGGGCAGCAGAAGGAAGCGCTTCCCTGATGCCCCACCAGCACAGCTCTCCAGGCCCACGTGTGGTCACAGACACCCCGGAGAGAGGCAGGAAGGAGCTGGAAACAGCCCTGCCTGAAAACCACCCCCGTGTAGATCACACCCCCCAGGCTGCCTTGTTGGTCCCAGTGCAGCAGAGCATCCCCAGTACTAGCAGGGGGTGCTGCCTGCACACCTGCTCAGGCAGCAGGACAGCTGTCCAGCTCCACCACTGGGAGGAAAGACCCTGGTCCTGAGCCACCAACACCCAAATGTTGGTGGCTCATGACCTCTGGAAAACGCTGGCACCACTCCCACCACAGCCACCACCGTGTGGGCTGGGAACAGGGCATGGGACCTGTGCAGCATGGCAGAGGTCCTGAAGCAGAGGGGATGGCATGGGAAGGCTTTTTGCCACTTCCCTCCTACCTTTAACCCATCTGCAGTGCTCAGAGATGCCCTCCCAGCAGCAGGGAAGGATCCCAGGGTTTCCTGCATGCTCACTTCAGGCAGTCCTGCTAGAAATAAGGGGGCTGCAGCCACCAAGGAGCATTGCCAAGCCCAGAGACCTGTCGCTGCTGCCATTAGGGGCCACATCAGCCTGGGCAGCCCCTCCAAATTCCCCAAAATTGGGAGGACAACTGGGAAAAGCTGCTTGGAATCGGACGGATCCATCCCCGGGCGCCGGCAGGAGCAACAGCAGCGGAGAACAGGCCGAGCTAGGCAGGAAAACCCGGAGTTTCCCCCGGCGCCGCGTTGCTTTGCATGCCTGACAGCAAGTCGTGCCTTGCCTGTCGGGTTACAGCCCCTCCCAGCTCCGGGGGCTCTTCACCCAGTGAGGAGCCCGCGTGGAAAGTGAAGCGGTGCTTAGTGAACCCAGTGAGCACCAGTCTCTCCCAGAAGGGTGTCCCAGTATAGGTGCGGGGCCTCCCTACTCACCCCGCACCTTCAGAGCTGCAGCACGGCACATGACACGTACAAGCCCAATCTCCATAACCCTGTTTCACAGGATTCCTATTTTCTCCATGAAAACTCGTTTGCAGCCCCTGCCCCCCATGAACATGGGCTGAAACCCCCTGGTGTACCAGCTCAGTCCCTGCCAAGGTGCAACTGTCCAGCTTGGCCTTGCAAACACCGAATTTCTGGCTGAGCAGAGACCTGCATAGGAAACCCAGCAGGGCTATTACTTGTTATTCTTCAGGATTAAGATCACAGGGCTTGGACAGGGAGCAATCTGTGTATGGAGAACCAGTTAAGTTAAAGGGAGATTTGGGATGTGCTTTGGACCCTGCTGTGTTGAGCAGCTGGGCATAGGCCAGAGCCAGCACAGCCTCGTGGATCAGCAACTCTGCACCACGAGAACCCCACGGTGTGTTCATGCTCTCCTTCAAAACTCACAAACCCGCTGGCGTCCTGCTCAGCCACATACCACGTAAGCATTCCTGCCAGCCTGCCCAGCACGGTGGGGCCTGGCACAGCCATCAGATGGGCTCCTCTGTACCCCGTAAGACACCAAGCCCGTGGACCGGAACCGCGGCAGCTTTACCACCCTGCTCCAGCAGTGCCGGACCCACAGCAGCTTTTTTTCCCCCCCAAAAGCCCTTGAGGGGGAAAAAGGACTTCAGAGCCGCTCCCGCGGTTTTATGGCAGAGACAGAAATGATACAGCAGAGCCACCTCCAAAACGCCGGCGCTCCCCGAGCCCTTGAGCTCGCCGCGAGGCGCACAAGGTCCAGCCCGGAGCCGCACTCCTCCTTGCTGCCCGACTAGGTGCGGCTGCGCGGGGGGGTTGCTCAGCCTGGCGGAGGGGAGGGTTTGCCAGCCTGGAGAGCTGAAACCGAAGCCGGAGCACGAAAGGGCTCGGAGGTCAAGTCCTGCCTGCTCGGGAGCCCCCGGGGGAGCGAAGCGCACGCATGATGAGTGATGCAAGGCGGCTCGGGGGGGTGGGGGGGCGGACGGAGCACAGCACCCTGGCGGAGGGGTGACCCCACTTATGGGGGTCAAGCATGTCACCGCAGGCACCAATTAGCAGCCCTGCCCCCCCGCCACCACCCTCCCGGCCATCGCCTCGCACAAAACCGTGTCTGTAGAGAAGCCGTAACCCCCGTGTTCGGCAATTCCCAGGCGGCAGCGACCAGACACCGTGCGCCGGGGGCTGACAGCGGGACAGCCGGCCTCTCAATAACCACATTGTCACCCTTCCCTGTCCCACAGTGGCGGGGAGACGGCTGTGAGTCGTGCCCCTACTGGGGCAGGCCGGGGGCATGCCCGGGGTACCCCAGGGGTGCAGCCAGTCCCGCACCCCGGAGCTCTTCGGGGGCTCATCCAGGGATTCTCCACCAGCACTGCTACGGGGGAGAAAGTTCATCTGTGGGCGCAGCCCCAGCAAACCCGGTGTTGACAGCGGTTTCCCTGCACAGGACCCGGCTTGCCAGCATCTCTCCAGAGCCCAGCTCCCTCTTTCCCTCTCCGCAGCCCCGGGAAGTTCAGCGCACCGACACGCTCCCCGGTCCCCGCAGCCAACACAAACATCCCCGGCACAACCCAGCCTTTCATTTGGGAGGCAGACAGGCACCTCGAGTGCACCCCCCCCTCCCGCCCCGCCCTGTGCCCAGCCAAGGGGCACAGGCAAAATATCACAGAGAAACTGCAACGTGGTGGAAAGAAAAATAAAAAGGAAGTTTTTTTAAGTCCGGGAAAAAGGGGAAAGCAGACGGCGGCGCGGGGGGACTCCCGGGCCCACGGTGGGGCGGGTGTGTTCCCCCACCCGGATTGAAGAGAGGGATGGGGAAAGGCCGGTTGGGGTAAGGGGAGGGGGGGGAAGCGCGTCGGGAGCTCACCCGCGATGTGCTGGCGGCGACCCTCGTCCAGGTGCGTGGAGACCACATCTCCCATGGCGAGCGGAGCCGGGCCGGGGAGCGGCAGGAGGAGGAGGTGGAGGAGGAGGAGGAGGAGGAAGGCAGCGCCCGGGGCGGTCTGGCAACCCCAGCGCAGCCAGCTTCCCCGGCTACTCCCCCCGCTCCGCCCTGCTCCAGCCCCCACCCCTGCCTCTGTGTCCCCTTCCCTCCTCCTTGTAATTAGCTGCTCTAATTTGCTGGCTGAGACTTGGGGGAGGCTCAAGAAGAGCTGTTGTGGCCCTCCCGGGCTGTCTCCGCCCCCCCCGGCGTGCGCTGGGAAGCCCCCCAGCCCTGTGTTCAGCCCCGCACGGCATCGCTGTGTCCCCCACCACACACACCGCCGGGACCACCTCCAGCTCCCGGTGCCGAGAGAACCAGCTCGCCTTGGCACCAGCCTCCCCCACTCCTGACATTGCTTCACGGTGCAATTGCAACACACGCTTCCTCCCTTGCTACCTGCGCCCTCACACCCAGGGCCGCCCCCGCCAGCCTCCACCCCGAGCTCCGAGCCAAGGTTGAAGGGAGCCGTGGGAACCGGGCGGGCAGAGGGGGAGGCAGGCGAGGGGCAGCTCTCATCGTGTGGGGAGAACAGGATGGAAAAACTCAAGTTGCCTTAAAACACTGTCTCTGGCCACGCATTTTGGACCAAGAGCTGTTTGAGCCCGTTCTCCTGGGGTGGGGGAAGCCAGGAAGGAGCTGGCATCTCCCAGCTTAACCAGCATCCCTGGGGAGCTGGAGGGTACTCCAAGTGGGATATTGGACTCAGTAATGTTCCACCAATCCAGAAAGATCCCCTCAGACATGCTCCTGAAAATTGCCCGACTGGATCCATGGGGGGCTGGTGGGTCCTGAGTGAGCTCCTGAGCCCGGGGCTGCTCCACCAGGGAGTGAAACAGCCGGGATTGGGGAGCTGGAGGAAGCGGTTGAAAAGCTCCTCCTTCCCCTCCTGTTGCTGCAGCTCCTCTCCCGAGAGCAGCAGGCGGAAACGGCCCTGGCAGGATCCTCCTCTTGCTGCCTGAGCAGGATCCGGCCGGAGGAAAAGCCTCGCCTGCATCGTTCCCAGACCCCTGGGCACAGCCAACAGCGGGGGTGTGACCAAGGGGGGAAGAGCAGAAGGCAGGAGGACAACGTGGCAGAGAGGCCAGAAAAGTTCAGGCTGTTCCCAGCTGCGGGGCGGCTCCGGGGACTCGCTGCCGAGGTGGATCCATGACTTGGGATTGCTCTGGTCCCTGGATGCTTCCAGGCAACTTGGAGATTGGGTTGGGCTGGGCAAAGCTCTGCTCAGCTGTGGCCAGGTTGGCTATGTCCTGGCCAGCCAGCATGGAAACGGCTCTGGGTTGTGCTGTGAGTCTTTTCCTGGGCTGGACTGTTTACCCGGCGGTGGGAGGGAGGAGTGGAGGTGGCCAGCTTTGGAGAGAGGCATCCTGTTTATCCTGCCTGAAATAGCTCTTCTTGGCCGGCCGCAGGCTGCCGGGCTGGGGAGGGGGACAGGAGGCTGCTCACACCTCTCCCCACCAGCTCCCACCAGCCCTGCCCCAAAACGTGCCCACCGCCTACCTGGCACAGCCAGGGGGGCACACCAGGGGCTCCTTCCCCCACCGTGCCCCCACAGGATGCTGCCACCCCAGGGACAAGCAGCTTCCTGAGTGGAGAGGGGTGCAGATGTTCCCATGCCAGGACAGGCTCTGCCAAAGCCAAACACTCAACATGAGGCCAGAGAACATCAGGACATCAGCTGGTGTCCAGATGCCACCCTGCATCTGCATCTGCCATCAGGGGCTGCCAGAGCTGGGGTACCCCCTGGGCTGGCCTCACCCCCCGAGGATGCCCAGAACACATCAGCCTTTTCCATCCTAACAAGTTTCTTACCCCTGCAATGTCATTTCAAAGGGAAAACCATTTCAAAGCTGAAATACTTACCTTTTTCTCCTTGCAATACCCCCATACCCCATAAGGAGGCTTTACCCTTAGAGCAGTTTGTTTGCCTGGCCAAAATGCTGTTGAAATCAAGGGATTCTCGTGGGAAATTTAGCAACAGCGAAATCTCATTTCCAATGGAAAACTGAAGGCTTTTAAACACTTTCCCCAGTGCTGCTCCCCGGGGAGGCTGGCTCTGAATTCATTTCAGAGTCTACATAAATGGGTTGATGGTATATAAAAGGTAGGAAAAATCCATCTACCTCCCTCAAATGGGGAAAAAAAAAAAAGTTAATATCTACCCGTGGTAATAACTTCATTATTAGAAACTTCATTCCTTTAAAAGAAGCAATGTGTGGAATATAATTTAGGCAGTGCACACACAGTCCTGCTAAATAGACCAAATAAGTGGTATAAATCTCTTATTTTTGAAAAAATCAATCCACATAAGCACTGGAGCACTACACACTGAGCCATTACCTGTCTCTTTTGCCTGCTGATGTATTTCTTAAATAGAAAAAACCCCAAACTAAACAAACCCTAATTAAAAGGAAAAAAAAAAAAAATAGAGTGCATTGATATTGTTGATTTTCCAACAGGAAGGTTATATTTGTGGCCTGCAGAAATAGTGTGTCAACAGAGACTGGAGGCTGTAACACAGACACAGAGGCTGTTTTTGGGGCTCAAAAAACCACCTGCAGATGAGCACGACATCCCAGCACCGTTAGTCAGCACCGAGCTTTTCCACACACTGGCTGCTGGCAGGGACAGGCTCGGCTGCTAAAGCTTGGGAGGGGGTAAGTTAAGGAGTTATCTGAAGGGTTTTGTGGTGAGAGGAGGTGTTTGGAAGCTCAAAGCTCAGCAGTGGCATCACGGTGAGCACTTCTCAGTGTATTTCCATGTGGCCATGTGCAGAGGAGATTGTCCCCAACACGGTTCTGGTCAGGGTTTCCTCCACCCTTGTTGCCATGCTGGGTGCCACAGGAGGATGGGGACAGGGATGTGGATGGTTTGTTCTTCCTCTCATGCTGCCAATCTCTGGGAGAAGCTCAGGGCAAAGCCCAGCCTGGCCCTGCTCAAGTGCTGAGCCCCGTTTGCCCATGGCAGAGCGAGGGGTGCAGACACAGTCCCCCCACTGCTCTCCTGCCTCCTCTCCTGGTCCCCTCCCCCAGGGAATACCTTTAAACCCAGCCCCCTTTGCCCGGCCCGGCCTCATTTGGGACAGGCAGCAGCACAGGCAGCAGTGCTGCCCGCAGGCTCAGCCACCGTCCAGCTCTCCCTCCCCACATCCCGATGGCGCCTGCTCCATGTGACACACACTGAGGCTGGAGCTGAGCCCTGCTGGGTTCAGGAGCCCTCGGCAGCCCTGGGCAGAGGGAAACCAAAGGCAGGAGCTCCTGCACCACAGATGATGCTCAAATGGGTTTATCCAGCCTGGCCCCACATCCCCACTATGTACTGGAGCTCCAAGCGGTCTCAGCACAGACATCCCTCCCATTACAGACTGGGCATACACAGAATGTTAAAAAATTACACCGTGATAAAGTCTGATCATCCCAGCTCATTACATCTCACTAAACAGATGGAAATATTGCTTATCTGCCTGGAGCTGCCTGAATTATCCTAGCTTCAAAATGAAGGATTTCCCTCTGCATGCAGCCTAGGATAAAATAAATGCTCCCACGGTTTCAGGCAGCTGCCTGGGACTGGGGTGGTGGCAGCCGTGACCTCAGGTAGTTCTCGACTCAGCAAAGTCCTCAAAGCATGTGTGAAGCCTGGGGCTGGTGCAGAAGTTCACCATGCAAAGCTCTCCAAACCTCTCCTTCACCCTCCCGGGGACTTAGCACATCTCCTGGATGATCCTGATGCCCCAATCTATGTCTGTAATGGGGCATTAAAAAAGCAAACAAACAAACAAAAAAATAAAAGAGCTGATTATTAGGGCTATTTTTCTGCTGACAGCAGTCAAACCAAGCCTGCCAGGGTGCTTTGTGCTCAGCCCCTCCTGCCCCTTCAGCTGGTCCCCCTGGATTTGGTACCCACGGGGAGGATTCCTTGATTCCCTTAGATTGTCCATGCAGTTATTACCAGGATGTAAAATCCAACCCCTTGGCAGCAGAGGTGGTTGATGCACCTGCAGAACACCCAGAACAGGCTGTTCCCCATCCCCTCCCACCTCCAGGACCTGCTGAATTCTTGCAATCTCTAAACACAGGAGTACGTTGGAGGGTAAAGCTTTCAGCCTGTAAATATCTGTTTCCCTTTCTCTGACATAAGGACCAATCAGCAGATTTCCTTTCACCCGCATTGACCCTGGGACACGGATCTGTTTCTACCTCAGCTGGATCACCGGGAAACCTGATCGCTTTGGGGGAAGAGCCTGGGGGTGCAGGCAGGAGGTGCAGCCTAGGGAGGGGCTTCAGGATGTCCCCTGCAAATAGAGCTGCCTGCATTTCTCCAGTGGCCCCAGCAGCCAGGCTCTGGTCCCCATCCATGGGGGGGACAGCCACATGCACACCCCCCTGGGGTCACCTTGGGTGTGAATAAGACGTGTCCCTTCTTAAGGGGTGTGACACGGGGTCTGAGCCAGCAGAGGTTGGGCAGGAGGGAAAAGCCCCCGGCAAACAAGGGTGTGAACATGTCCTCGTGTGCGGCGGGCTACCCGCCTTCACAGGAACAGGTCTTGGTGCAATTAACAGCTGTATAATTGCAGCAGTATAACTTCTCTCTGCTGATAAAGTGGAGGGCAGCCCTGCCCAGCCCCGCGGAGCAGCCGTGCCCTGCCCATGGATCCAGGGATGGGCCCTGTGGGTTGTTGCACCCTCATTCCCACTGACTCCAGCGGGATTTGCTGTGTCGGAGCAGCTATCCGAGATAACAAGGTGATTAAGCGGTGCTGAATCAGGCCTGCCACGGATACGGCTTTTGCTGAATCAGGGCCGGAGCCGGGGCAGGATCAATAACCTCCAGCCTGGGCAGGGAGCCTGGGCGCAGAGGAATGGAGAGGACCAGCTCCAGCCTGGCCTTGGCTGGGAGCGACTCGGGACCCCGCAAAAAAAACCCACATGACTGTGGCAGGCGGCACGGGGGTCGGGGTATTCCCAGAAGGATCTCTTCCACCGAACCTCCCCCGTGGGCGAGCACCCACCCAGCCTGCAGCGCCCTGCTGCAGGGAGGGGACCCCCAGGGCCGGGGGACCGAAGCCCCCCAGGCTAGAGGAGGGCACGGCTGGAATAGGGTGGCTCCTGTGGATCGCCATTCCCCTCTGCTGGTCGGGACTGGGATAACTGGTCACCGTCAGCCAGGCCTTGGCAGGCAAGCGAGGGTGCGATGGACTGGATGCTCCGGGCATCGGCACCGGCACCGGTATGAGCAGGGGGTACTGGCACCGGCATGGGCAACAGGATGAGCACAGGGAATGGGCATGGGCATCAGCACGGCATGGAACATGGGACTGGCACCAGTATGGACCTGGAGCATGTTTGTGGGTACAAGGCACAGGTCGCAGGCATGGGACACGGGGCATGGGGATGGGGATGGGACACGGGGCACAGGCAATGCCCCCCTAGCCCCTCCAGCTGCTTGCAGGCTGCTGTGGGGGCCTAGGAGAGGCTGGGGGCTCTGTCAGCTGCTGGCTTTCCTGAGAAGCCCACGCTGCCAGGCACTGGGCACCAATAAATATGGGAACAATGGGTTCAGCTCCTTTGGCTCCAGTGGCTATTCCCAGCATGGGCCCGGATCCAACCCGGCTCTGCCCTGTGCTGCAGGGTGTGGTGCAGGGGGGTTTGCTGACCAGTGGGTTCTGCCCCACTTCCAAACACTGGGCAGGGACGGGGCAGGTCATCATTCTAGTCACTGCAGCCACTGCTGCAGCACTGGCACCAGGGAAAGGAATGATGAACAGCTGAAAAGAGTGGGAAAACCCAAAGCACCAAGCGTGAGCCCTGCTTGCACCCAGAGCCAGCCTCTGTGCCCAGCCACCACCCCTCGCTGCCTCCAGCAAAAACACCAGATGATTAACCCCAGCAGCTTTTGTCCCAGGCAGCTCATGGGGACAAAACTGACACTGTGCCCTCCCTTGTCCCTTCAGCCACCTTCCTTTGGGACACGTTCCCGGCCCTGGGGCAAGTCATTTGGCTTCACTGTCACCAGTTTGGCTTTGCCGGCGCTGAGGGTGGGGTGGAAGCAACCTCCCTGTTCCACACCCCCTGGTGATGGATCCTCCAGTGGGAGGAGGCCTGGGAGGTCTTCCCCTGCCTGGGGCTCTGGAGGAGAGGACAGCATCAGAGGACTCCAAGAGGGCCCAGGGGTACCCTCACACTCTCCTACAGCTGCTCCATGGGTGCCCCTGATCTCCCACGTGGACCTGGAAAGTGCCAAGTCCCCAGAGAAGGTGGGCAGGAGGTCAGCAGGACCTACTGGTGTTTCCCCCCAAACCCCAGGACTCAGGAGGTTGAGAGACATCTCCATTTCTCCCTGTTAAACACATTTCCAGCATCTCAAGAGTTTTCAACTGGACTTTTGGGGTTGAAAAAGCCCAGAGCGAGGCCTGCCAGCCCAGATGTCTTATGAAAGGACCAGCAAGGAGGAATCAGGAGGTGGCCCCAGGGCCACTTGGACATCCTCAAACTTGTGTTTCAGGCCCACAGCTTGTAGTTCCTACTTGGAGGACCCTTTCTCTCTACAGCTCCCTGAAAGGAGGTTGTAGTGAGGTAGGGGTTGGTCTCTTCTCCCTAGTAACAAGCAACAGGACTAGAGGAAATGGCCTCAAATTGCTCCAGGGACCATTTAGATTGGATATTAGAACAAAATTCTTCACTGAAAGGGTCATAAAATACTGGAACAGGCTGCTCAGGGAGATGGTTAAATCACCATCCCTAGAGGTGTTTAAAAGACATGTAGATGTGGTGCTGAGGGACATGATCTAACACTGGACTCACTAGAGTTGGATTAATGGTTGGACTCAATGATCTTAAAGGTCTTTTCCAACTGGAATGATTTTGTGATTCTGTGACCCACCATCCCAAGGCATTTTGCACCCCAACCTTTGAGCAGGAGCCAGCCTCCAGTGCCCATCCAGGCCTGAAGCCAGCTGGCTCCTGGACAACAGGTCATGGGCTCCCCGTATTTGACAGGGCTGAGCCCCCACTGTCAGCAGGGCAATGCCAAAGCATCCTTCCCACCAGCAGCCCTCTCTCCACCCCACCATCTGCAGGACATTTCCATCCCTGCCATCACCTCCATCCCCAGCCTGGCACCCTGCCTTGGCCCACACAGCCTGTGGGATTGGGACCATCCATGTTCGCAAGTGTTTCCTTCCCTCCCTCCCTCCCTCCCTCCCTCCCTCCCTCCCTTCCTTCCTTCCTTCCTTCCTTCCTTCCTTCCTTCCTTCCTTCCTTCCTTCCTTCCTTCCTTCCTTCCTTCCTTCCTTCCTTCCTTCCTTCCTTCCTTCCTTCCTTCCTTCCTTCCTTCCTTCCTTCCTTCCTTCCTTCCTTCCTTCCTTCCTTCCTTCCTTCCTTCCTTCCTTCCTTCCTTCCTTCCTTCCTTCCTTCCTTCCTTCCTTCCTTCCTTCCTTCCTTCCTTCCTCCCTCCCTCCCTCCCTCCCTCCCTTCCTCCCTCCCTTCCTCCCTTCCTTCCTCCCTTCCTTCCTTCCTCCCTTCCTCCCTTCCTTCCTCCCTTCCTCCCTCCCTTCCTCCCTCCCTCCTCCCCCTCCCTTCCTCCCTTCCTCCCTTCCTCCCTTCCTCCCTTCCTCCTTCCTTCCTCCTTCCTTCCTTCCTCCCTTCCTTCCTCCCTTCCTCCCTTCCTCCCTTCCTCCCTTCCTCCCTTCCTCCCTCCCTTCCTCCCTCCCTTCCTCCCTCCCTTCCTCCCTTCCTCCCTTCCTCCCTTCCTCCCTTCCTCCCTTCCTCCCTTCCTCTCTCTCTTCCTCTCTTCCTCTCTTCCTCTCTTCCTCTCTTCCTCTCTTTCTCTTTCTATTCTGCCAGATGAAATGGATGCAAGAGAACCTTCCAGCTGCTGGGGAGCAGAGTGTCCCTGAGGGCAGAGAGGGAGGACACCACGGGGACCCCCAGCAGATGGGTCCCAGCTCTCCAGTGGCTCCGTACACGTGCTGGGATTTTTACATACACACAAGTGATGCTTGGCCTCACTGGGAAGTTTGACAGGGAGATGGGAAAGCAGTATAAATACCTCGCTTGTAAATAGCCTGCTGGTATTTATAGCCTGTTGTTGGCAGGGAGTCCGGCGGCTCTGACAAACTCAACTCCAGCTTAATTTTTAAGGAAGCGTTGAAGAGAACAAGGTATTAAAGCAAAAACTGAGATGTTTGCCTGACTGGGGGCTGCTGGGAACACAGGTGTCCGGGCCAGAGCACAGGCCCTTGTCATCCTGCTGTCCCTCTGGGCTCTCCTTTACTGTCCTCAGGCATCCATTGTCCTTCCTCACCTTTGAGTGATGGGGTGAACATTTCTCTGGCTATACCTATACCTATACCTATACCTATACCTATACCTATACCTATACCTATACCTATACCTATACCTATACCTATACCTATACCTATACCTATACACTGCTGTTAGCTCTGGCTCTCTGCTGGCATCACTTTGTTTCCCACCTCCTTTCCCATTTTTCCCTCTTCACCCCATCACCCCCTGCCCAGGCGTGGAAAGGGGGAGCACAGAAACATTCAAATCCTCCCAGCATGGCCCAGTGCCCAGTTTGGAGAAGAAGCCCCTCCAGTGCCAAGAGCTGCTGTGCCAGGAAGGCAGCTTTCACCCCAACATTTACAGCCCCAGCTGTGCCCAGCCTGGGTGGGTGGACATGGCAGGGGGGCGGGGGGGGGGGGGGGTCTGCATCCCCTGCATGGGGGCAGGGGGTGATATTTTCCTGCAAAATAACCCTGGGACACCATAGGGGACCCCTTCCCACTGCCCTCTCCCCGCAGGCAGATGCTACAGCCCTGCAGGTTTCCTACAGCCCCATGGCGGGGGGGGGAAGGAGGCGCAGCGCTTTGGTTCAGCGCTGGCAAAATAAACCCGGGGGAACCCTGAGGGTCGGGGGGGGGGGGGATGCTGGGTGATGGGGGGTGCTAGCAGGGCGGTGCCCTGGATGAGGGGGTATGCTGGGGGAATGATGGGTTATGTTGAGTGCAGGGCGGGGGGTGGAGATGTCGGGTTCGAGAGGGGGTTATGCTGGGTGAGGGGAAGGGATGACCAGTTCGGGAGGGGTATGCTGGGTGCAGAGGGGGAGGCCGGGGGGTGGGGGGGTGTCGGGTGTAGGGGGGGTGCCCGGTGCAGGGGTTGCCGTGTGCCATGGGGCACTCCGCGGCGGGCGGACGCCGCGTTGCAGCGCAAGGGCGGTGCGGAGGCGGTGCGGGGGCGGTGCGGAGTGACGCGTGATCCCGCCCCCCCCCCTCCCCGTCCCTCCCCTCCGCGCAGTCAGCTGAGCCGCCGCGGCCCCCCCCCCCCCCCCCCCGCCTGGCCCGCCTGTTCCCCCCTTCCCCGTCCCTCCCTCCGCATCCTTGCGCCGCCACCCGCAGCCTCGCCCGGCTCTGTGTGTGTGCGCCCCCCTCCCCCCTCCCCCAATATTCTTACCCGGCCGCTGCGGACCCCCCCCGGCACGGAGATATGGCTCCCATCGGACTCAAGGCCGTGGTGGGAGAAAGTAAGATCCGCGTCCGGCTGCGCTACTTGCGCACCCCGCGGTGGGGAAGCGGAGGGGGGGGAACTGACCGGTTGTTGGGGGGGGAACTGCCCAGGCTCTGGCCTCCCCTTTTCCGCGGGTGAGGGGGTGCTGCGGATGCGCAATACGGACCCTCGGGGTGGCATCAGCCCCGAGGGGGCGAAGGGACGGAGGGGCGGGACACCCCCGTGGGGCAGGACATGGGCACAAGCCTGGTGGGCTTGGTGGTGGGGGGCTCAATGTCTCCCTCTGGGTTTTCTGTTTTTTTTTTTTTTTTTTGGGGGGGGGGTAGGGGGTGGTGGGATGTGTTCAGGCTGTCGGGGTTTTTCTGCAGTGCTGAGGGCAGGAGAAGGGGGGGCGGTGGAAAAAGGGGAGTGGGGGTAGGAGGGAAGCGAGAGGCGCTCGGGTCTTCCTCCCGCCCCGGCTTCTAAATCGAGGGGCGATCGCCCCCTCAGAGCATGACAGGGAAAGCACAACCGGGAAAGCCCAGTTGCCCCCACACTGGGGGGCCGGACGGGGGGTCACAGGGATGTCCGTGTCCCCCCCCCAGCCTCGCCGCGGTGACAGGCCGGCCGCCCCTCGTCTTTGTCTGCAGCAAATGCTGGTTTGATGCGTTGGGTTTTGGAGTGGGGTTTGTTTTTTTTTTTATTTTCCCGGACGTGACTTCGCTTCCCTGATCCCCGCCCCCCCCCGAGTCCCCGAACCCCCTCATTCCCCCCTGGGCATTTGGGAGCCCTTTGGGGTCGTGATCCAGCAGTGCTATTTTGGGCCGAGGCGCGGGGTGCTGGGGGTGCTGGTGGTGCTGAGGGGGACAGGCCGGGGGCGGGGGGACAGGGAGCAGCTCCGGGTTTGCTTCCTCCTTCCCCCGGCTGTTGCAAGACGATTATTTTCAACGTCTCGATGGCGCGGGGTGGTGTGGGGGGGGCTGGTGTGTGTGTTCTCCAAAACGCCCGAGGCTGGGGAGGGGGTGCTGGGTGGTTCCCTACCCCATCGCAAAATCAAAGCGAAAAACTCCGTATTAAGAAAAAAAAAATAAAAGAAAAGAAATAAAATAACTAAATCAAGAGCAGAAGCAGCAGGAACCGGTGGAAACTTCCCGCAGCCATGAATAGCCTTTCTCCTCCCTCCCCGTTCCTCTTGCATGATTTATTTCCGTGGCACCGTGGCCGGATCTTCTTATTTTTTTATTTTTTATTTTTTAAATTCTTTTCCTCTTGGTTCGGGGGTGGGTGTGTGTTTGGTGTGTAATTTGGGGTGCTGTAGGTGGGTGAAATCCCCGCGGGTGGGTTTTTTTTTTCTCGTCGGCGTTGTGTCGCGGAGTCCTCCCGCGCTGCGGATGGTGCGGCCGGGGCTGGTGGTGTGATCGGGTGGGTGGTGATGGATGGAAGGGGGGGATATCCCCCTGGATTGACATCCCTGCGTGTTACCAGTCGTTACCTGCTCCAGGGATGGGGGGCTGCGCCATCCTTGCCCCCCCCCCAGCACCCTGAGGTGCTGCACCGGGGATTTGAGCTGCAAAATGAACGGGAAAAGGGCAGGGAAATGTTGTTCCTCTGCTGCAGGATCAGCTTTGGGGAGGGGGGAGGTTGGGTTTTCTGCTTTGCTGGGGTATTTGGGGAGTGGGAGATGGGACTGGACCTCTCACTGCCAGAGTGGGGAGGGGGCTGCCCCTAGCCCAGCCGAGCAGGAAGGGGGGGGCAAGCTGGACCAGCTGCCCACGCACCCCCAGGCAGGGCCCCCTCCAGTGCCCTCACTAGAGAGGGGACAGAGACCAGCGCCACTGCATGTCCCTTATTTTCATTCATTGTGCTGAAATAGGCTGGGGGACAGCACAAACACACACAGAGGTTCAAGGCACCGTCGCAGAAACCTGGCTCAATCCTTCCCTTCAGGCTTCAGTAACAAACCGCTCTGTTTTTCCCTGAAAAATACCATTGCAGACTGGAAAATGCTAACGGATAGCTGGGTATTGGGGCTGTAGCAGGGCTGGCAGGGAAGCGTGGGTGTGTGGAAGGAGAGAGCTGGGTTTGTGCAGGCAAAATGCTGCATAGGAAAGAGGGACCAGGCCCTCAGAGGAGCACCCTGCGGGGTCCAGCCCTCCCCTTGGAGGAGCACCCTGTGGGCTCCAGCCCTTCCCTCCCATGGGGGCTCAAGGTGCTCCTCAGGCTGCCTTGGCCTTGGTGGATCAGCTCCTGCCTTGAGGTGCTGTTTGCAGCTGGAGCTGCTCCCCCAGGGTTTGGAGCAGTCTGTGGGGTAGCCAGACCTCCCCCCTTTCCCTTTCCACCGATGCGGTTAGCACAAGATTGACCCCGCTCTCCCTCACTGCGCCAGGGGTGACCCGCAGGAGAAGACACTTGCTCATAAGGAGCAAGAGGTCCAAGCCTGGGGCTGTCCCCAGGGCAGGGTATCTCCCCTGGGCTCCCTCCCGAGGAGGGAAAGGAGGAAGGGAGGCAGGATGCTGCCGCGTTTCCATGGCTCACTCCGCCAGCCCCCCCCCCCCCTCCAGAGCTGCATTCTGCCCTGGCTTCCCTCCAGACCCGGATTATTCTTCTGACCAGCTGGTGCCATAACAGGATGCGTTTTGGAGGCCCCTGGAGAGGTGGGCAGGGGGATGAGGTGGGTGAGTGTTGCAGGAGATGGGTAGAAGTGGATTGTCACCCCCCGGAGCCGTGGGGTGTATGCTGGGGGGGCTGTCCCCACGCCGCCCCGCAGTATCCAGCAGTGAGGGCTGCATCCCTCCAGGGCTTGATTTCATCTGGCCCGGACTGGAGCTCAGTGTGCTCAGCCCCAGAGTTGATGCCCAAGGACCAGGTCCTCCCAGTGTGTCTTCTGCTCCCTCTGTGCCCACCTCCCAGGTATCCTCATTGGACAACCAGCTACTTTGCTCTGGTGTTAGTTAGAAAATCTCACCCAGGCGTGGGAGCTGCTCCCACCTCTGAGGACACCCATCCCCAAATCTTCATCTAACCTCCAACCATGTGGACATTCCTTCCACCCTCTCTTGCCCCCGGACCTCCTTGGATCTTCTCAGGGCAGCTTGCTCTGAGGTTCCTCTGCCCAGCCTGGTCCTTGCTCTCTGCAGCACCCTGCAGTGGAGAGGAGGAGGTGGATTTACTTCACCAAACCATCACCAGCAAAGCAAGACAAGATGTGCTGCAGGGGTGACACCGGCACAGTGCCTGCCACCACGGTGGGCTGGTGCAAGACATGAAGACATGTAGCTGGCGCATACGGAGGTGACACTCGTGCTGGATCTGAAAACCCCAGGACCCCTTCACCTGCAAGAGGAGAGAAACATCCCCAAGGGCTTCTTTTTGCTCATGTCACTGTCATGGACCAATGGGAGAAGCAGAGAAGCCCCAGGATAAGGGATCGCCCTGCTCCTTTCCAGAGACAGCAGGAGAACACCTTTCCCCTGGGACACCAGCTGATCCTCCCACGGAGCATCCTCACCTCTACAGCCTCCACAGAGCTGACCTGTGCCGGGGACCTGCCAGAGCCACTTCGAGGAGCCCCACCATTAAATGCCACCTTGACAAGGTTTGGTGGGCGCCCATGTACAGCACTCACTGCCGTGCCGTGTCACCCATTGTCACCATCTGTGCCTCTCCAGGGTCCACCCCTGCCTGGCTCGCACTGGGATGTGGTGACTCAGGGACCCAGGCTCATGCCCATGCTGTGCTGCACCTCCAGGGACAGGGGAGGTGGCATGGGCAGGGCTGCTGGCCAGCTGTGAGCCTCGGGGCACAGCCAGGGGCCCTGGGGACCTGCTGTCGTGTCACCCAGGGTGCTGGGACACCTCACAGCTCCTATCACCCCTTCGCTGGGGCCACAGGGAGGCTTTGAGGATGCTCCGAGCCCATCTTGTAGCTCTGGGTATGAGGTTTGTGTGCTGCTCTGCAGCCAGGGCTGGCAGGGACTTTGCCAAGCAGAGGGAGAGGAGGCAGTGAGGGGAGCCAGGAGTGGCTGGTCCTGGTGGGACCATGGCAGGGATGCACATTTCATCCTTCTGCCTGCACAGGGGGAAGAGCCTCCAGCCCTGCTGTGATCTCAGCATGCCAGTGAAGAGGATGGGTGAGGAGGAGAGGGTCTCTGCTCCCTGTCCCCCATGGGTGGGAGCAGACCCTGAAGTCACTGGCTTCCTAGGCAGCCCACCCAATCCCCAACTCCAGGGAGTCCCAAGGGCAGCACAGTGCCACATGCCCAACGTGTGGGTACAGGAGCAGGCGCTTGGCAGAGCCTCTGCTGGGGCTGTTAGACCTGTCACCAGGGTCTGTCTCGCCTCCAATGTCAGCTCTGAATTGGAAAAGCTTGAAAAAATATATGCAAAATTCAAGGCTTGTCTTCCCACACAGTGCAGAGCAATTTCAGTCTCCAAACTGCAGTCTCCACCAGGGGCTGAGAAGTACTTGCCCGTATGTGACTATGGAAGGTCACCAAGAATGACAAACCTCACTTTGGCAGCTCTGCATCCACCCACCGGTGTCTGCATGTGCAAGAAGGTTGAAAAAGCCACTAATGTAGACTTAAACTCTTCCCATCCTAAAAAATTAAAAGAAAAGCAAGGCCTGGTTCTAATTCCCCTGTACCTCTCAGGAGAGATGTCCCAGGAGAGATTTCCTCCTTCTTCCCACAAAATCAACACATTTAAAAAGAGAGTCATTGTCACATGGGTTTTATTTGCACGCTGAGAAGCAGATGCTGTGTCCACCAACTCACGGTGCGGGAAGGAATTTGGCTCCTGTCTTTTGGGGAGTGCAGAAATAGATGAGGCTGAAGGTGCATTAATTCGTGGCCTTCTACATTGCCCATGAACACACACAAACGTCAGTGTGTGCACACACATGTTGACACGCATGTCGTGGGGTCATTTCTGGAGCTCATCAGAGGGTTTGATGTTGTGCCACTAAGAGAGCAGCAAACACTGCTCAGAGTTGGACCAGTTCAGCTGCACATCAGCTGCCTTCCATCCCATCCCCAGCATCTCCGTGGGCACGGGGATCAGGCCAGCCTGGTTCCCCACTGAGCCAAACCTGAGGAGCCCAAATTTGTTGGTGTTTTGCTCCCTCTTGGTTCAAGGCAGAGAGGAACCAGCTCAAAAAGTCATGGCCACACATAGCCTGGAGAAGAGAAGACTCAGGGGGGACCTCATCACTCTCTTCAGCTACCTGAAGGGAGGTTGTAGTCAGGTTGGGGCTGGGCTCTTCTCCCAGGCAAGCAGGGACAGGACAAGAGGGCACAGCCTGAAGTTGCTCCAAGGGAGGTTTAGGTTGGATATTAGGAAGCACTTCCTCATGGAGAGGGTGATTAGACATTGGATGGACTGCCCAGGGAAGTGGTGGAGGCACCGTCCCTGGATGTGTTCAAGGCAAGGCTGGATGTGGCACTTAGTGCCATGGTCTAGATGGTGTGATGGTGTTGGTCATAGGCTGGACTTGATGATCTTAAAGGTCTTTTCCAGCCTTGGTGATTCGGTGATTCTGTGATTCTGATTCTGTGTAGCAGAGAGTGACTTACCCTGGGAGAGGGTCACCTCCCCTCTTGGATGGTGTGCACCCCGTGTGTGCCATCCTGCTGCAGGGTAGCTCTGGGTTCCTCTTGGCACTGAAGCATCACCAACGTTGGCTACACTGACAGCACCCACAGCTGGGGGCAGCATCTCCCCAGGGGATGGAAACTGTGTGCAAAAGGACAAGCGTTAGGGAAGGATGATGCCTTCAAAAGGGACCTAACGTGGCCTATGGCCTACTTACTCTACCCAGAGGAAGAAGCTCTGCCCAACTCCCAGATCTTTGTGCAGACCTGAGGAAACTATGCCAGGAGCAATCCCACGGAGAAAATCTTTGTGGATTTTACCCTCTGTCTCCAGTGCAGTCAATGAGAGCGATTTGTGGGCAGGATCATCCATTTCCTTTCTGGGTGAGTTACAGAATTTCTAAGACATTCAAGATCTCCTGGTCTGTGTCTTTCTCTCCAGGCTATTCCCATGGTTTTGTCTGGAAGGTACAAATAGGTGCATCCTTCACAAGAGCAGTGCAGATAGGAGAAGGAAGAGTTAATCATGGGTTACTGAGATTACTTTAACTAATCCTTGAAGCTAAGAGTCCCAACAGCAATGCAGCTTCCCAGAGGAGGACAAATACTGCTTGGCGTGGCTTACACACGTGGCAGGGTCCACCTGTGGCCATGAGGGAGATGTGCCCTGCTGCTCTGGATGTGAAAATAGGCAAGTTCACCTCAGCCAGGGTTGGGGAGGAAAGGGTGAAGCTGAGCCTGGGTTGTTCTGCCCGTGCAGGACTTATCGCAGCTGGGTGGCACCTGGGCTGCCCCAGCAGCATGTTCCTACGTGAGGAGTGTGTCCTTCAGAAAGGCTGAGTCTTCCAGGTGAGCACCAGAAATAATCCAGTGGGAAAAATAGGTGTTCAGGACATGAACTGCTGGAGGGCAGATGTTTGAGATTTGCTTGGTTTATGGACACAGTGGTTTTCAGACTCATATCATCCCTGAGGTGGCTCTTAGCCACACTGAAGGACATCAGGTGGGCTTTGCCTCCTGTAATGAGGTTATTCTCTATGTCCTGAATGGGGCTGGTGGCCTCCCTGCCATCCTCTGGTCCATGAAGACTATTTTATTTGGTACTGCTTGGGGATGGTACGCCGGCACCTAGAGATCCTCCACTGAGGATGTTTGGAGGTAGATACGTGCTCCACTACATCCAAACATAGTTGTATCTATGTAACACTCACACTGTCTTAAGCAATTAGTTAATGAACCAGCAAAAAAGCAGTTGCCAAGCCAACCCCAAGCCAAACATGTTCGTCTTGGAGATACAGTGTGGCAGCTTTTTAAGAGAAGTGGGTCTTGAGCAGACCTCACTGTGGATTTCTGTGATCCAGCTCTCCAGAGCTGTCCTGGGATTTTGGATCCCCAATGGAGGGTGTGTGAGGAGAGTGAAAGGATTGAGCCCTACCTGGGACAGGGAGAAGCCTGTGGTTAGGACCACCCATCTCCTGTGGGACCTTGGTCAATTCCTGCAGCCTGTTGCCCATCCATGAGGCAACTCCATCCTCTCTTGCCACAGTATGCCAAGATGTGCAGCCTGTGAGGTCCTGGGTTGTGGCAGCAAAGGAACATTCCTGAGCAGCAGGAGTTTGGCCTCCTGCATTGCTCCAGGAGGGAAGGACTTGGCCATTGCTGTTGGCACAGGCCGGGCTTGGGTCAACCCTAGAGCAGAAATACCCCTGGCTGCAGCATCCCTCACCCATCCTAGTGCTCTAGGATGCCATGGTGGCCAGGACAAGGTTTTACTGCTTCCACTGACCAGTGGAGGTCAGGGCTCAGGAGTTTTCAGATTCCTGAAGCAGGATAACAAGCATCCCATTCTTGGGATGCTTGGGGCATCTCAAAATGAGTGTGTCTCAGCACAGGCTGCACTTGGGCACAACTTTGTTGATGTGGGCACAAGCAATGGCAGGGTTGGTCCCTCTTCCCTGAGAAGCAGTTGGAACCATGGGGCTGGTTGCTTTTGCCATGAACAAGTGAGGCAAGGCAGGCTTGGAGAAAGGCTGCCCGGCCAGCTTGGTATAAATAACATGAGCTAAGCCTCTTGGAGTGATGGATGGGCTTGAGTCCTACTAGGCCACCGTGTCACCAGCTTCTGACCCTGCTTGCAAACGATGCAGTGGGTCATTTTCATGCCACACATCACCCCGAGAACAAGCCTAGCAGCAGGTGGTGGGCTGGGGGAGGTGGTTGCTCTCAAGCATGTTGTCTGCATGGTGGCACTTTTAGGACCATGTTACTCAAGAGCGTTGGAGGTCCTCAGTTGGTGGGTGAGATGTGCTTCCTTGTCTACAGGCACTGATGTTGTCTCTACATTGGAGGATAAGCCCAGAGCTTATTGTCTGTTCTTGGTAGAAATTGTAATTAAAATTCTTCCAGCCTGAAGGAAGTAGATGCAACGTGGTAGGTCCAGAAGAGCCAAGTGTTGAAGGTGCTGGTTGAGATACGCATAAGCATTTTTTTTCCCTTGAAACCTGGTTTATCTCCAAGATGAAAAGCTTGACTGTGAGCGTCACAGACTGACGTTAGAGCCCAAAAGCTCTGCTGGCCAGACCATTTGGGGACATGGGTGGTAACAGCTGACCTGCTAATGTGAGGATGTGAGAGCATCACTTCCTGGGAGGCATCCAGGCTTGACTTGACCTCAGGCAACAGAGGAGCTGCCATTTCTCCTGGGATTCTCTTCCTGATCCTATAGCTGAATGTGGCATTGGCTCAAGGATGGCATTGCTCATCCTAGATAGCTCCTGTCTGCTGCCAAGCCTTCTCCTGGTAGGAGGTTCCCATTCCATGCCAGCTGTGGCCACCCACCGCATTTAACATTGTCCTCTTGGTCCACCCAAGTGCTAACAAACCACTTGTCCCTAACCCAGGGATTTAATCATGTCTGTGAGGACACTTGGGAGGTGCAGGTCATGGCTGCGTGTCCTCCGAACAGGACACAATAATTTCAAGCTTTTACTTGGGTTCCTGTCTCATACCCTCAGGGCCCTGGAGCCTCTTTGGAGGATGCTCTGTGGATCTGCCTCTTTCCTGACCCTGCCCAGGCTCTGAGCTGGCTCTGGAGAGCAGGCCTGGAGGCTGCTTAACTTTGCAGCTTGATCTGACCCATGGTTAAAGGTGGAGAGGACATTGGGTTGGGGCTGTGTCTGGCTGCAGCCCAGCTCTGCAGCAGGACAGGAGCCAACAAGGACCCTAAAACCACAAAGCTCAGAGCAAAAATCGCCCTCAGTGGTGCCCAATTTCTGCTCTGGGAGGCCCATCTTGGTGCCAGGACCTTCCCCAGATCCCAGGATGCTCATTCCCAGATCCCCACCCTCCTTCCTTCCTTCTTTCCCCTCCCAGCCCCAGAGCAGAGTGGTATTTTCATGGCAGGGGCAGGATTTCTTTCTGGCTGCTCCCAGCCAGCCCCAGCCCCTCCTTGCTGGCCATGCTCCCTGTCCTTTGCCATGGAGGCTCTTGGTGTGTGCTGTCTTGTTCTAAAAAAATGGGACAAATTTGTGCCCCAAACTGCCCTGTATAAACCCGAATCAAGCTTTACCTGGGGGATCGGCACCCTTGGGGTCACTCCCACTGGGGAAGGGTCCCAAGGCCAGGGCAGGCAGGGTGACACCCTCACCACTGTCTCCCTGGTCCTCTACATTTTCTAATTTAGAGTCATTTCTTCATTGGGTGGTAATTGGGCATTGCCATCCCAGTCCCTGGAACTGGAGGGTCAGAGGAAAACCCTCCAGGAGGGAGAGAAGGGGATGGACATGGCAGGGCCACAGTCTCTGCTCTGCAAGGGGTGACAGTACATATGAAAGGGACCTTCAGGGTTTTGGGGGCACCTCTGCAGCCCAGCACAGATGTTTAGGCAGCACGTGTGTCTGGCAGGAGGGCAAGTACCTATTCTGGTGAGGCTCGAAACCACCCTCCTGCAACTCAGCCCCACGGCTGACATCCCCATCCTGCTGCTGCGGCCACCTCAACCTGCACCCCACAGGGAGCAGCCCTCAGGCTGGCCCCGGGCAGGAGTGGGGTGTCTGTGCCCAGGAATCTGGGCACGGGGTGTCCCCAGCCCTGCAGGGTCCCTGGGGCACAGGGGGACCGGCTGGCACTGCCATCCTGGCCGGTTGCATAAGCAAAATGGGATTGTGGGGGATTACAAGGAACTGGCTCAGGCCGCTTGATTCTTGTTTCTAAAAGGAGCTCTTAAGCTGCTGTTGTTTTCCTGGTGCTTGGGATTAGGGCTGAGACACGTAGGGTGGCCCCCAGGGACCCCCCGACCCTCCATGGCTCCCCACTGGCCTGGGCTCCATCTGTTAGTGCCAAACATGGGAGAAAAGCAGGGCTGGGAGGTGACCACCCCTCCCTAGGTATCCCAAAACACCCCCCATGTACCCAGGAGGGGCACTGGGGGAGTGGGACTGGCTGTGGCCCTGTGAGTAGCTGGGGAGTTCAGTGTCCTGCAGTGCTGCAGGGGGGGTCTTGGGGTGCTCACCCCCCCACCCCTTCCCCATGCTCCCTCTCTTGCAGAGATTATGCACGATGTGATCCGGAAAGTGAAGAAGAAGGGAGAATGGAAGGTGAGCACCAGAGCTGGGGGGCAGGAGAGGAGGAGGAGGGTGGGGAGGAGGAGGCAGGGAAGGGGGTAGTTGCGGGCAGTGATCCCCCAAGGGTGGGGAGGGGGTGGGGAAGGGCAGTTCCCTGGCCACCCCCCATGGCCCCCAGCTCACAGCCCCTCTCCCCAGGTGCTGGTGGTGGACCAGCTCAGCATGCGCATGCTCTCCTCCTGCTGCAAGATGACCGACATCATGACGGAGGGCATCACAAGTGAGTGTCCCTGGGTCCCAGCTGGCCCTCACAGACCTCATTGCAGGAAGGGCAGAACCTCCCTTTTGTACCAGGGGACTCACAAAGACAGCTCCCCACCCAGCCCCATCCCACTTGGGCTGGAGGTGCTATCACCCATTGCTCATGGACAAGTATCTTGGTGCCAGGCTTGATGCCTCACAGCCTCTCTCTGTGCCTGCTGGGGCTGGAGAAGCCCCAACACCTTGTCTCCTGGCAATAGCTCAGTCCAAGGAGGAGACCAGGTGTTATTTCATGTCAGGCCTATAAATAGTTCCCTGCAGCACTCAGAAAGGAGAAGGAAAATCCAGGCTGTGCTCCGGGAGGTGTTTGGGGTGGTGGGGGTTTGCCCGAGCCCGGGTACCACCAGAGCATCACACCCGGGGGGTCCCCTGCAGTGGGGGGATGTGAGAATAAACCAAAGCAACATGCAGACAAATCCACCATCCCCCTGGGACCTTGCCAGGCACTCACACATGCAAGGGTTGGGACAGGCTGGGGACCCAGCTCTGGAATGGGGACAGCCCCTGCCCAGGCTCTGGGGTGGGCAGAGGCCAGTGGCTGGGGACATTCTGGGGACAGAGGGATTGGCAGGGCTGGTGCTGTGCTGCCGTGGGATAGCCAACAACCCCACGTAGCCGAGTGCCCCCCCCCCCTCACCTGTCCCTGTCACAGCCCCTGTTTGTCCCCCCAGTTGTGGAAGACATCAACAAGCGCCGGGAGCCGCTGCCCAGCCTGGAGGCCGTCTATCTCATCACCCCCTCCGAGAAGGTGAGTACGTGGGCCATGGGGGCACAGCCTTTGGCTGAGGGGTACGGGGGGTTCCCACACTGGGATGGGCAGCCAAGCCCATGGGAAGCATCTGGGCTCCAGTGAGGCCAGCTGTGCTGCTGGGGGGGTGGACCAGAGCTTCACCCCCGTGCCAGGAGGGAGGACATGGGGTGATCCTGCTGAGGTGCCCAGTGCTACCATGCCCAGCCCAGCTGGTCTCTTCTCTCTTGCAGTCCATCCACTCCCTCATCAATGACTTCAAGGATCCCCCCACCTCCAAGTACCGAGCTGCCCACGTCTTCTTCACTGACTGTGAGTACCTGGAGGGGAGGGAAAGTCCCTGTCACTGAAACATGGGAAAGGATGGAGGGATGCTGGGTGCTACCCTCCTCCTCCTCCCTTGTAGCCTGCCCTGATGCCCTCTTCAACGAGCTGGTGAAATCCCGTGCTGCCAAGGTCATCAAAACCCTGACAGAGATCAACATTGCCTTCCTCCCCTCTGAGTCCCAGGTGAGGCTGGGCTAGGGACCGACCCACCGGGGTGGCCCATGGGATGGGGGTGCTGGGGGATGCTCAGGGTCCTTCCCCAGCCCATCAGGGATTGTGGAACAGCCTCACAGCCCGGTTGGCTCCTCTCCCTGCGCTCGGCTCTTCCTCCCTGTCTCCTTCAATTATGTCTCGGGGCTGATCCGCTGCGGGGGATGGAGCAGGCCCGGGGCCTTGGCCCTGTGCTGGCAGCCACATTGGCCAGTCCTGCTCCTGCCCGGCACAGCTCCCAGCCCAGGGCACTGGGGAGCCAGCCCCGGGCCATCTGCCCCTGCTGGGGACATGGGGATGAGTGGGACAGGGAGGGACAGATAGTGCCTGACCGGCTTGGCGCCAGTAAACCTTCAAGCTGCAGCATTTCCGGGGAGAAAAATAGGTGGAAGATGAATTCTTGGCACCCCCACGTGCAGGGAAAATGGCTTCTGGTCTTTACTAGGGGCACAGCGGGGGAGCAGCGTGTTCCCACTTTTCCCCAGTTCTCTGGTTCCCTGCCTGGGAGCATGTAGCTGCTGTGGGCAGGGGGTCTTCTGCCTCCTCTGCTCATGCTGGGGGGATACATGGGGGTAAGGACCATGCTGCAGAGTTGAAGATAGGGAAGGCATCAGGGTCCAGAGCTGGCACCAAAGCCCAAAGTGACACCAAAGCTCCAGCTGCCCAGTCCCACGCCCAGCCGGGGGCCTTCGTCTGGGCTTGAATCTGGTTTCCAGACCCACCAGGGTGTCCTGTGGGGCCTCACCACGCATCCCCTCTAACCTCCCTCCTGCTGCACCTCCCAGGTTTACTCCCTGGATTCAGCCGACTCCTTCCAAAGCTTTTACAGCCCCCACAAGGCCCAGATGAAGAACCCAATCCTGGAGCGCCTGGCGGAGCAGATCGCCACGCTGTGTGCCACGCTGAAGGAGTACCCGGCCGTGCGGTACCGGGGGTAAGGGTAGTGACTGGGACCCCCCCCCCAGAGACTCACCCACTGCCCCAGCAGCACGGTGGAGCTGGGGCCATGCTGAGCATGGGGCACAGATGAGACCAGGCTGTGTCTGGTGCTGATGAGGATGTGTGGGGATGGAGGAGATGGTGGGATGGATGGATATCTGTGGGCAGCGTGAAAACAGACTTGAAGATGGTCTGGCGAGTTGGGGGGGGAGCCTAAAATCCAAGTAGCACCTCATGTAGGATAAACCAAGGCAAAGCAGAGCACCCCAAGGAGAGGTGGAAAGGGGCAGCAAAACCTGTTCAGGTCCTTCCTTTCCCATGAGCCAAGGGCTGTCGCAGAGGGAAACCAGCAGCTCCTCCCCATCCTATGCTGACTTCTCCTCCTGCCTCCTCCAGGGATTACAAGGACAATGCCATGCTGGCACAGCTCATCCAGGACAAGCTGGATGCCTACAAGGCTGACGACCCCACCATGGGCGAGGTGAGCAGGGCGGGTGCCCCCAGCCCCAGGGGAGGACACTTGGGGGATGCTTCACTCCTCAAGTCCCACTCGAGCTCTGCCACACTGCAGTGCGGACCCCGAGTGGGGACCCCAAAATGTCCCTGGCTCCTCCTGACCACCTGTGGGGCTGGAGGACCCCCCAGCCCTGCTGGTGACAGCTGCCCCTGCCCTGCAGGGTCCGGACAAGGCTCGTTCTCAGCTCCTCATCCTGGACCGGGGCTTCGACCCTGCCTCCCCAGTGCTGCATGAGCTGACCTTCCAGGCGATGAGCTACGACCTGCTGCCCATCGAGAATGATGTCTACAAGTGAGTGCCCCCATGGCCCCCACGAGTCCAGCTCTCGAGCATGAAGCTCAGCCATGAAGCCTGAGCCTCAGCATCCTCCATCACAAATCATCAGTTGGGAGAAACTGATGGCAGGCGTCGTGGGCAGGATTGATGTGAAAGGGGCTTTTGTAGCCCTCAGCCCTTTATCCCTTCCCACCACTGAGCAGCTGATGGGTGTCGTGGGCCGATATTGGGAGGCTACCAGCTGTCAGGATGTCTGTTCCCCACAATGGGGTACAAGAAGGCAAGACATGAAACCAACTTGAGATCACAGAACAGCAGAATGGTTTGGGATGGAAAGGACATTAAAGATCATCCTATTCCAACCCTCCCACTAGACCAAGTTGCTCCAAGCCCCATCCAACCTGCCCCTGAACACTTCCAGGGATGAAGCTTCCACAGCTTCCCTGGGCAACCTGGGCCAGTGTCTCACCACCCTCACAGGAAAGAATTTGTTCCAAATACCTTGTCTAAATCTTCTCTTTCAGCTTAAAACTGTTCCCACTTGTCCTAGCACTCCATGCCCTTGTAAAAAGTTCCTCCCCAGCTTCTCCGATAAGTAAAGGGCCAAGAAGAACTGCCAGTGTCCCCCCATCTCCCCAGAGCTGCACAGTCTCCCCAGCAGTGAGGGGACTACATGCCCCCCAGCCCTGTCCATGCCATGATGCTCTCTGCCCTCTTCCCAGGTACGAGACGAGCGGCATCGGGGAAGCCCGGATTAAAGAGGTTCTCCTGGATGAGGATGATGACCTGTGGGTCACTTTGCGCCACAAGCACATCGCTGAGGTGTCCCAGTGAGTGTCCCTGTGGGCAGTTTGCCAGCTGGGTGGGATGCTGGCTTGGCATTGCCCCCCACCTCGCTGTTAGGGTCCCCTCCCCGCTGACAGCTGTGCCCTCCTCCTCTCCCCAGGGAGGTGACCCGGTCCCTGAAGGAGTTTTCTTCAAGCAAGAGGATGAACACGGGCGATAAGGTGACCTGAGTGATGAGCTGGGGACGGGCACCCTGGGGGGCTCAGCCATGGGCTGGCACATGGTGGAGTCTCCTGGGGACACCCGATGGGGACTTCTGCAAAGGGCTGAGGGTGCCCAGGTCCTGTGGGGTGCTGGTCCTGTGCCCTGGGCTGGAGAAACAGGATGCCTTGAGAGGGCACTGTGCCCTGGGGGTGGGTTTGCCCCCAGGATGGGGTCCATGCCTGTCCCACAGCAGCCACCTCTGTCCCTGGCCGGTTCCCTTCCCGAGACCCCGAGTTGGTGGCAGTGAGGGCACCCCAGTGGAAGCAGGATGTATAAATGGCCAGAAGCTGAAAACACCATCTCAGCCTCAGCCAAGTGCACAGGGGTTCTGGAGAAAGGTCCTGGGGGGGATTTCTGCCCCCTGCACTTCGGTTTGCAGAGCTGCAGACCCCCACCCCAGCCCCTCGCCCACAGTGGAGGAGCCCTGGCAGTGCCACACCAGACCCCCACGAGGAGTGCATGTGGGGACAGAAGTACTTGGCAGGGTCATCCCCTGCCTGCTGCTGGTCCCTGAGGGTGAGTGACCATGTCCCCTTCCCTTGCAGACCACCATGAGAGACCTGTCCCAGATGCTGAAGAAGATGCCGCAGTACCAGAAGGAGCTCAGCAAGGTAGGTGGGGAGGGGGGGAGATGGCTGCAGAGGGGCTGGTGCTGAGCCCACCCAGGCCGGGGCAGCCCTCCCAGGAGGGTCCCCAGCCGTGGGCAGGGGCTGAGGCCATGGTGGTGGCACGGGGACCTTCAGCTGCTGCCAGCACTGCCGTGGTGACTGCACTGCTTGTGTCTCCTCAGTACTCGACCCACCTGCACCTGGCTGAGGACTGCATGAAGCACTACCAGGGCACGGTGGACAAGCTCTGCAGAGTCGAACAGGTACCGGCTCCCCCAGCCCCACATCCCCATGGGGACATCCCCAGCATTCCCATGGGGACAACCGGGACCAGCAGCTCCTGCCCCACAGCTCAGCACTGAGCCGTGGGCTGAGGAGTACCTATGTTCTCTGCAGGACTTGGCCATGGGCACTGATGCTGAAGGTGAGAAGATCAAGGACCCCATGAGGGCCATTGTCCCCATCCTGCTGGATGGGAATGTCAGCACCTATGACAAGATCCGCATCATCTTGCTCTACATCTTCCTGAAAAATGGTGAGGAGGAGAGCTGGGCAGGGGTGGGCTAGACATGCAGGCAGGTCCTGTTGGGTGGCCAACAGCTCAGGGTTCAGCCAAGATAAGCCAGATAGAAAAGCTCATCTCTGTCTCCCCAACCACCAGCAAGGCGAGTGTCCTCAGGTGACGATGGAGGGGCTGTGTCCCTACCAGGAGGCATTTCTCAGGAGGACACCGTCTCCTTGTTGTGTTTCCAGGTATCACCGAGGAGAACCTGAACAAGCTGATCCAGCATGCTCAGATCCCAGCAGAGGACAGCGAGATCATCACCAACATGGCCCACCTCGGGGTGCCCATCATCACAGACGTGAGTGTCCACCTCCTGCTCCCTGCAGCCCTCCTTGTCCCTCGGGAGGACGGTGGCGCCGTGTAACCCCTGGGATGCTCCTGGACCCCTCGGGGGTGGCCCCAGTCCCAGCCCCCCTGTCTCAGGGTGTCCCTCTGCTCTCCATGCCCAGTCCACCCTGCGTCGCCGCAGCAAGCCGGAGCGGAAGGAGCGGATCAGCGAGCAGACCTACCAGCTCTCCCGATGGACCCCTGTGATTAAGGACATCATGGAGGTGAGACAGCAAGGACAGGGACAGGGGACGGAGCAGGGACTTGCAGGGAGCTGGGTGCTCCCAGCCCAAACCTTGGCACCTCTCCCTGGCAGGTGTCCTCCAGGCTGCTCACTGCCTGCAGGCTTAACAAGGTTGAGATGTTTTCGTAGAGTCATAGAATGGTTTGGGTTGGAAGGGACCTTAAAGATCATCCAGTTCCAACCCCACTGCATGGGCAGGGACACCTCCCACCAGACCAAGTTGCTCCAAACCCCATCCAACCTGCCCTTAAATACTTCCAGGGATGAGGCAGCCACAACCTCCTGGGCAACCTAGGCCAGTGTCTCACCACCCTCACACTAAAGGATTTCTTCCTAACATCCAATCTAAATCTCCCCTCTTCCAGTTTAAAGCCATTCCCCCTTTGTCTTACCACTCCCTGCCCTTGTCAAAAGTCACTCCCCAGCTTTTCTGGAGCCCCTTCAGGTACTGGAAAGTGCTCTAAGGTCTCCCTGGAGCCTTCTCTTCCTAGGAGAGGTGCTCCAGCCCTCTGAGCATCTTTGTGGCCCTCCTCTGGACTTGCTCCAAGATTTCTGTGTCCTTCCTGTGTTGGGAGCTCCAGAGGGTTTCACAGCCCCAACTGGGCTTGCACAGCATCCCCACAGCACAGAACACAACAATGACCTGGCTGGTCCTTGTGCCACACCGTGTGCCACAGCTGGGTGGCCTTGTCACAGCATAGCCCATGTCCCAGCTGAGCCAGGGGACAGGCATGGCATGTCACCCCTGCCCACAGGCACAGCCCTGCCCGTACCTGTGGGAGCTCCAGGCAGAGCCAGAAAGGAATTTTCTGCAGGCACTGCCTTCCTCCTGACCCCTCGAACCAGAGCAGCCTCCTAGGGTTTGCCCAGAGCCAGGGGAATGATCCCAGGTGCTGAGGCAGCACCCCAATGTGGGTGGTTCCCACCTTCTCAGGCAGATCCTGCAGCCACATTCTGGGGAGGGGGATGTCACTGCAGTTCAGTGCCACCTCAAGCAGGGCCCTGGCTCCCCTGTGATGCCAGTGCTTGTCTTCCTCTACCACGGTTTCTGCAAAACCTCCCAGGGGGGGCTTCATGCCTGGGACACCCCAAAACCTGTCCCCAGGGCCAGTGGGGACTGCACAAGGCAGCAGCATCTCAGCAGTGTCTTACAGGCAGCATCAACCCACCAGCACTGATCACCCTGAGAGCAAGAGCAGGTCCCTGACCTTCCTAGGAGAAGACCCTGCCCTGGTCCCCACCTTACCCCCCCTCCACAGACCCCCCTCAAGCTCAGGGCAAACCTCACCCTGTCTTGCAGCCCCCCTGCACTCCTCCCCCCACCAAGCACACCCTGTTACAGGAACACAGCCCAATCGTTCCAAAAAGTAAGGAAAAGTCAGGATTCATTTGCAAATATATGCAAATGAATCCTGACCCAGCTGGGCCAATCCCTCCCCAGTCACAGCCCTATGAGGGGTTCTGGGGCTGGGGGCTGTGCCTGGCTCCATGCTGACTCCCCCCCCCGGGGGCTCTCTGCCTGCAGGATGCCATTGATGACAAGCTGGACACCAAGCACTACCCGTACATCTCCACACGCTCCTCTGCCTCCTTCAGCACCACTGCTGTCAGGTGGGTCCCCCTCCCCCTGGACACCAGCACGGGTAGCATCCATCCCTCCATCCATCAGCAGGTCCCTGAGCTTCTTTGCTATCATTCATCAAAGAACCAGAGAATGGTTTGGGTTGGAAGGGACTTTCAAGATCATCCAGTTCCAACCCCCCTGCATGGGCAGGGACACCTCCCACTAGACCAGGTTGCTCCAAGCCCCATTCAACCTGCCCTTGAACACTTCCAGGGATGGGGCAGCCACAGCTTCTCTGGGCAACCTGGGCCAGTGTCTCACCACCCTCACAGTGAAGGATTTCATCCTCATGTCTCACCTAGATCTCCTCTTCCAGTTTAAGGCCATTCAGACATCCCGTGCCTCAGTTTCCCTTCCTGTAACAGCGAGCAGCGCTCATGGCTGGAAAAGTGGACTTTACCTGCAGCTGATTAATGTGTGATTTAGTTAAGATGTGAACCCACAGTTTGTTGCTGAGCATCCTCCTGCCCATCCTTCATCCCTCATCCCTCTCCTCTTCCTCCAGTGCCCGCTATGGCCACTGGCACAAGAACAAGGCCCCCGGTGAGTACCGAAGCGGCCCCCGCCTCATCATCTTCATCCTGGGAGGTGTCAGCATGAACGAGATGCGCTGCGCCTACGAGGTGACACAAGCCAGTGGCAAGTGGGAAGTGCTAATAGGTGAGTTGGGGACCCCTAATAGGTGAGTTGGGGACCCCACACCCCCTGCCCTGGCTGCTCATCCCATCCTTCCTCCACCATCCTGCAAATCCCAGGTGGCTGCAGGAGGAGGAGCTCTATGGAAAGGTCTTCTCCTGTCACCTGCTGTCACACCTGTGTCTCCCCTCCCCAGGAAGCAACTTTACATCCCTCCACCCATCCCCAGGTTTTCCTCTCCCTGTCTGATTTGATTCCAGCTGAGCTGGGTGAAAGGGAAAGGGGGTTTTGCAGCTTGAATTGCTCCCATCGCCCCCGTGTTGCACACTCGTCCTCAGGGTCGTGACAGGAGGAGAAAAACAAAGGGGTGTGCAACACTCCACACCAACCATGGTGTGCACTGTGTGTGCAACGGGATGTGTGTTGTGTGCTGGGTCTCTTCACCCTGGCTCTGCTCCTGAAGGAGCCACTGAGCATTGAGGATACGGTGGAAGCCCTGCCAGATGTTGGCAAGGAGCTTCTAGGTCCCCTAAAATCCCCCCCAGGGAAGCACAGCTGGATACATGCTTTGTAGGGCATGAGCCCCACACCATCTCATCTAGTCCTTGGCTTCTCGCCTGGAGAACCTTCTTCTCACCTCCTGCAGTCACCAGCTGTGTCCCTCCCCCCTGCCACCAGACCCACCACCAGACCCACCACCACCTCCCAGCTCTACCCTGCCTCTCACCTGTCTCATCCTGTGTCTCTCCATGGACCATCCCCTTTGCATGTGCCTATGATGTTCCTGGGTGGCAACTGCGTCCTTCCTCCCCCCAAAAAAAATCAGGGGGTTGGGGGTGGTCTTGGCTCAGCCGTCAGCCCCGCTCTGTTCTCCTGCAGGTTCTACTCACATTCTCACTCCCACCAAATTTCTCATGGACCTGAGGCACCCCGACTTCAGGGACTCCACTAGGGTATCATTTGAGGATCAGGCTCCAGCAATGGAGTGAGCCAGAGACACCAAGTAAAGGCAGCTCACTAACGAAAAAGAAACTCTTCCATCCCGAAGGGTTTTCTTTGGTTCTTCCATTCCTCCTTTCTTTAATTCTTATTTTGGGTTTCGTTTCCATCTGGTTCTCCGACAAGAAAATGCTTGCAGTTCCTCCTTCCAGGTGGAAAAGCATCCAGTGCCTCTCCATCATCCCTCTGCCATGTCTCTTGGCCAGACCTGGCTGGCTCCTTCATGCCATGAGTTCTCCCTCACCGGGGCCGGAGGGGCCGGGGGCAGCGGGTCGGGGGCAATCCCAGGCAGAGGCATCCCAGGACCAGGAAGGGGACAGAGCACCCGGGGATACTCCCTGCAGCTGGAACGGGGCCAGGGATTGGGTGCTGGAGGTTGTCCCAGCTCCGGCTCCTCTTGTCCCCCACGGCCAAGGTGCTGCTGGGACCCCCCAGCTCCAGGGTGCGATGGGGCTGGAATCCCGAGTCGGTGGCAAAGCTCAGGTTTGCTCTCGGTGCCCGTGGCTGGGCAGGACCCCCGCAGCATTGCAGGCCCCCAAGCCCTGTGCCAGGGTTTGGCTGATGGTGGTTTTGCTGGCGACACCCACCGTGGCTTCCCCCTGAGCCATCGCTGCCGTGAGCTGGTCCTGGCACAGCCAGGGGGGCTGCCAGGGCAGCACAGCAGGATCTGCCACCGGCACCGAGCGAGGGGCAGCAGGAGGGTGAGAGCCCTTTCCCTCCTTCCTTCACCCAAGGATGCTCCATGCGGAACAGCCTGGGGGGACCTGCAGAAGGTCCCTCCCTGCCCAACTGCTGCCTGCTGCCTGCCTGCACCTCCCACCCCGTGCACCCCAATGGCTTTTCAGGTCCTGGAGTGTCCCCACCAGCCACCACCCTGCTGCACGGCCACCTCCTGGCTCCTGCCTCGTCCTGCCCAGCTCCTTCCATCTCCTTTACGTCTCCTTTCCTGTCCCTTTCCCCCTCTCCCCTCCCCACCACCTCCCCCCACAGCCCTGTATCTTCTCGCAAGCATTTCCACAGGCGTGGGGCCATCAGCACCAGGTCCCGCCTTGCCGGGGTGGGACCGGGGACAGCGGGAGGGGGGGCGGACAGGAGCACAACAGGGGGTCCTGAAACCATCGCTGACGTGCGTCCTCCACCACCACCTCCCTTTCCTCTGCCCCCACAGGGTCCACGCACATCCTCACCCCACAGAAACTGCTGGACACGCTGAAGAAGCTCAACAAGACAGAGGAGGAGAGCAGCAGTTAAGAGGAAGTGCCGTCCCCGACTCGATGCCGAATCCCCCCCCACCCCGGGCGCCCAGTGCGGTGCCATCCTGCCCCCAGCCCCGGCCCAGCTTCCTCTCTTGTTCTTGTGTTGACCCCCCCATCCCTCTTCCCCTCCCGCCGCCTTCCCCCCCCCCATCTCATTTTATCCACAGGGAGGGGACAACAGCCAAAAAAAAAAACAAAACAAAAAAAAAAAAAAAAAAGGAAAAAAACATATGTATGAAGAAAACCGATGCATTGTGTTTAAAAGAGGAAAAGAAAAATAATTATATATTTGTAGCTGCAGCTATCGAAGCACCCAGGAGCTCATTGCTGAGTGACCCATCTGCCCATTGCTAGCGAATGATGATGACAAAAAAAGCAACAACAACAACAAAAAACCAAACAACCCCACCCCTTTTTCCAAGTTTTGCTCCTCCCTGGGGTCCCGTGTGGATGGATGGACGGATGGACAGACACGCCACCGTGGTTCACGTCTCTGCTTAGGCTGGGCTCAGCTCCTGGCCGGGGGGGGGGTCCCCGCTGCCCTCTCCTGTCCCTTGTGTTTTTGGGGCGGTGGGTGCTCCCGCCAGATGTGCACGCCAACATCTGGCACAGGGGTTGGGGGGGGTGGTGGTGGTGGTGGTGAACCTGGGATGCTTCACACTGCGGTGATTCCCACGTGAAAAGGGACCAAAATGGTCAAAACCTGGAGCTGGGGCCTGTTGGCTCGCACGGCTGCTCCCCTGCCCTGCTGCAGCCAGGCCTCCCCCTTCTCCAGGTATTCCTTAAAATGCATATATATATATAATAAAAGTTTAATTTAAATATATATATATGTATCTCTCTCCCTTTGTCCCGGGGCAGCTCGTGGCTCCACTTGTGTCGTCCCATGGTGAAGCGTTCCTGAGCCCCCCACCCAAAACCCTCCGGGACCCTCCCCCTCCCCACCTTTGGACTCTGTGTATATTAATGACTGTGTCTCGTGACGTTCTTACAAGCTTGGTGTATAGTGATTTAACCAAACCTCTGATTTTAGTTGGGTTGGTTGTTGTTTTTTTTTTTTAATTTTTACACCCCTGGATTGCCCCCCTGCCCTCCCTTGCCGTTAGATGCACTGCAATATTTTGGGGTCCATCGTTTTTGTTCTCTCTCTCTCCCCCTGAAGGCTGTGACCCCCTTTTTCCTTCCCCAAAAATCTCTCTTTCTTGCCTCGTTGGTGGTTAGCCTCCCCCCCTTTTCCTCCCCGTCTGTTCCTTGCCCATAAAGTTAAATATATATTTTTAGGGCAAAGGCTGTATCATTGCACTGATATTTGTTGGTTCCTCCTTGGTCCTCCCACCCCGTTTGAGTCCCCTCTTGGTTTAGCAATGCAAATGCTTCAGGATCTTGTATGTTGGACATTATTATTATTTTTTTTTTCTGTTACAGTTATTTATATAAAAAAATAATTTATCAAAAAGGAAAACTTAAAAAAAAAAAAGTAATGATAATCTAGTCTGTCTTGGAACTTGTTTACCTTGAAATTACTGGAATCTAAATGTTTGAAAGTGTTGAAGCACAAACATGTATCATCTGTATATCTGTCCTTCTGTACTAAAGCACTCGAGTGACTCAATAAAAGCAATCTCCATCCCTAGTGCAACCAGGGCTGTGCTGTGCCACTTGCTGGGGGGCCAGGCAGGTGAGGGAAAGGCCTGGGAGATGTTCCCACCAAACCCCACGTGCTTCCCAGGGAGAGATCCTGGTGGAGTGATGGCAAAACTTGCCCGAGAAATGGCTTTGGAATGGATGAGAGACCCACAAGCCAATGGACAATATTTATTTCGTTCAAAAATAGGTGATCATCTTAGTACAAAAAATCTCCAAACGGCTCTGCTGGTCATTACAAAATAGGAGATGTGGAAAAAAAAAACAACACACCATCTTTGCTCCTGGCTATTCCATGTGGGATACTTGAGTGCTCCCTGCAGGCTCTGGCTGGGGGGGTCACAGCTTCCAGCAGGGCCATGACCTAGACCCTTGGCTTGTTTGGGACACAGCTACAAGCAGATGCAACCAGAGACACAAAAATCCTCTTTAAAATCCCCAACCCACCCCTCTCCCCCCCAAGAGGGCAGTGCTGGGGGTGGCCCCATTCCCTGTGCCTCTCCCCCTGGCTTGGGTGCAGGATCTGGGCTCAGTGGCTTTGCAAGTGCTTGGGGAGGTTCTAGACCTGAGTAATGTCTCATAGGCTTTAGCAATTCCCCCCCTAAACGTGGGGTTTTGTACAAAAAGAAATGTCCAAAAATAAATACATTTGACACGGGCACTTTAGGTAGGTCCTACACATAAAGACAGCCAGGGCACCACAGGGTGAGATGCTCTTTTTTTCTGCCTGGATGACACTGTGAGTGGCCACATCCAGGGATGGCCAAGAAAACAACCCCTTAAATGCCCTAAGGATTATGCTGGAAATTAAATCCAAAACATACAGATGTATCTATATAGATACATTCATGTACATACACACACATCTCATCCATCAACCCTAAAAAGAGAGATTTAGCTGCTTGCTAGATGCCTTGGAGGAAAAAAAATTCACATAAAACAATAAAAAATAAGAGCTTTCCCAGGGAGGACCTGGCTTGGTTTCAGTTCAAGGGCAGAGCAGAGGGTAGAGGGGGGGACACACGGGTTAAGCCCTGGGCATCCAGCCCCTGGAGGGTGCCTAAAATTTGGGAAGAGGTACATACACAGGCATGGAGGTAAACATAGCTGCCAATGGGGGCTCCGTGGGTGTTGCTGTAGGGCCTACACAAAGTCGGAGCATCCCCAGAAGTACTTAGCTTGGGGTGGCATCTGCCTTGGGGGACACAGGCCCACTCCCTTGGTCCTGGGGGATGGTTCCCTCCTGCCGGGGCTGTGCTTGCACCCCCAGCAGGATGGTCCAGGTCTCGGGAGACCTCTGCCCACGTTCCTGCAGCTTGGATGGTCTTGAAAATGGATGGACAAGCAACGCAGGAGGTCTAGGGCAAGCGGGATGGGGATGGGAGCTGGTGCAGGACCTCGTGGAGACGCCTCCAGCCCCAGCGTCCCCAGACCTGGCAGGGAGTGGGGATGCTAATGGGAAACCCCATCCTCCTCTGCCTGCCCCCCATGAGGGCGGGGGGCTCGGCTGGTCCCGGTGCCCTCAGAAGAGGCAGGAGCCGCGCAGGTGCCGCGCTCGGCCCAGCTGGGTGGCCAGGGCCCGGCTCATGCGGCTGGTGGTCAGCCTCATGCTCTGGGCAGCCTCCACCGCCCGGCCCAGCGACTGGTTCAGCTCCTCCAGCTCCTCCAGGGCCAGGCAGCGGCGGGGGGCAGCGGTGGGGGGGCGAGGGGGATGCTCTGCCTGCCGGTGCCCCACGGCAGGCTGGGAGGGGACCCCGGCCACGGCTGGGGCTGAGGTAGGTACCACTGGGGAGCAGTAGCTGGGAAGAAGAAGGGTACACGGGCTCAGCCCTGTGCCCCCCTGGAGCTCTGTGCCTCCACCCTGCCACGGTTTATATCTGCCCCCCATTCCACCCATCCCCAACCCCAAGCACCCACCCCCTCCATGCAGACCCCCCCCCCCCACAAAAGCAGCCAGGGGCTGCATCACCCCATTCCCAACCAGCTGCCACCTGGTCGCTTGGACAAACCAGCAGGTCCCTGGTGTGGTTCACCCTCCTCCCCCAGGAGATGCTGACTCTCCCCTGCCCTCCCCTCCTCCCCGCTGAGCATCCTTACAGCAGGGTGGGCACATAAGGCACGAGGGGGACAGGTGCCAGGCAGCCGATGGCAGCAGTGGCACCTGGTCTGGCTGCAAAGTACCAAAGTCCGGGCTGCTCCGGCTTCTCGGCATGGGGACCAACGTGGGACCCTGGGGGGGGACGAGCCACCAGGGCCACGCTCTGCTGGGGGAGGAAGGTGGTGAGATGTCTCCAAGGGTGCTAAATGTCCCCAGGGGTGTTATATGTCCCCAGGGGGGTGCAAGTGGCAGCCCCAGATAAGCCCCCCCTGTCCCGCACTGCTGATTGGGAACACATAGGGAGCAGGGTGGTGGCAGTGCTGGCTGTCACTTCTGTCCCCATGCAGTGTGGCCAGTACTGTGTCAGGGGTCTGAGGGTTGTTCCCTGTCCCCCCACCTCAGGAATAAGCTATTCCAAGCATGTGCCACCCCTGTCACCCACCGTGTGTGGCTCCATCCCTGCCACTGGGTGCAGGAGCACTCATGGATGCCTGGTAGGTGGGGCAGCGTGTCCTCCTCGGGGTGCTGTGCCAGGGCTGCCTTGCAGCACCACCCACCCAGGAGCCTCCTATGGAGAGAGAAGTGAGGGTGTCTGGAACGACCCCCTGAGAGCAAGAGGGGGGGGAGGCAGAAAGAGCAGAGTGGTTTGGGGGGGGGTGGCTGGGACAGGAGGCAGAGGCCTTTCCCTGCAAGGGCAGCTGCAAAGGTGGGGGCTGCAGAGAAGAGGTGAAAAATCATAGGTCTGCAAAAAGGGGGGGCCCTGCAAAAAAGGAGGATGCTGGAAAGGGAGGGTCTGCAAAAGAGGGGCTCAGCAAAAAGGGGGGGGGGGTGTCTGCAAAGGGGGATCTGAAAAGGAGGGTCTGTAAAATGTGGGGTCTGCAAAGAGGGGGGTCTGCAGAAAGGGAGATCTGAAAAGGGGAAGTTGGGCAGAAAGGGGGAGTGTCTGCAAGGGAGGGCTCTGCAAAAAGTGGGGGGGGGTCTGAAAAAGGGGATGTCTCCAAAAAGGGCAGTCTGCAAAAGACGGGGAGTCCACAAAAGCTGGGGGGGCTCTGTAAAGATGGTCTCTTCCCAACAGGGGGGTCTGCAAAATGAGGGGTCTGCAAAGCACTCTGCATGCAGCCTGTTCAGCTCCAGGCTGCCCTGCACCTGCAGAGCTGGCTCTGCGCTGTCACCCGGGTTAATCTTTAGCTAAAGGACAGGTTGGGGACAGGTTCCCGCTGCTCCCAGTGACACCAGTGGCTACAGCCAGCAGCCGGGAGCAGGGTGGGTGCCGCAGGGCAGGGGGGTCTGGCCAAGGGGCAGCCCCAGGCTGCAGGGAGTGGGCTCTCATCTTCCCCCTCCCCGAGCCTCTGTAGTTAATTAATTTAAGTAATTAGCAGCTTCATTAGTGGGTGTTAGGGAAAAACAGAAGGAGCTGAGGACACTCACCTGATGGGGTCCTGTGGCAAGGGGGGCACCCCGGGGTGCCCAGCTCTTCTTGGGGTGCTGGGGCAGTACGTGGCATCCCTGCCTGGTACCGTGTCCCTGCCAAAACCCAGCGTGAGCACAGCTGGGGACCCCCCCAGTGCAGCTCTGTGTATTGTCCCCAAAATGTCACCGCACCCGGGGGGCCCCCAGGGCTCTTCCACGGGGAGTGGGAGGGGGTGTCCCGGGGCCCGGTGGGCGAGGGGTGTGACTCGGAGGCTGCGGCGGAGGAGAGGGAAGCAGGGTGGGATCCAGTGGGTCTGAGCCCCACATCTGCAGGATGTGACCCTGGGCTGAGAGGTGCTGGGTCCCCTGGGGCTCATTGGGACCTGCCTTGTCCCCAAGGTCCCACAATCCCACCAGCACCCCGCTCTGTTTGGCATGCAGAGAGCACTGTCCCCTCCATCCCCATCCCAGCAGGGTCCCACTTACTGAGCTCCAGCTCGGGCCTGTCCCGCGGCAGCGATGCCGACCTCCCCCTCCTCTCGGATGCCACCTTGGGAGCCACCCTGCCCGGCCCCGGGGGGCTGGGCTCCCTGCGGAGGGGACAGAGCCGCCGTCACCACACAGACCCCTCAGTGCCCCCTCCACTCCAAGTGACAGAAGCCAGTAGGCAGCGTTTCAGGAAGGGACGTGTCCCCGGGGTGCCAATTTCCCCCGAGCCAAACCTGTCGCAGCAGAAGTGGAACAGGCTGGGAGTGTCCCCGCACCCATGGGACACGGTGCTGCCCCCAAGCAGGGGTGCCATCCATCCCGCCCCCTCCCCAGGTCCCTCTTGCCACCTACCCCGAGGGTGCTGCGTCCTTGGGGGACAATGTTCTGCTGGTCACCGGCTGCCTCCTGCCCGGGGGGGCTTTTCCCCCGGGATGGCTGCGGGAGCGGCGCAGACTCTGCTCCAGACTCTGCTCCAGGCTCCGCCGCAGCCGCCACACCTCGTCCTGCAGCGCTCGGATGGCCTGGCTGCCGCAGGGCAGACACCACGGTGAGGGGCACCAGGGAACCAGTCAGGGTCCCAAGGCTGCCCCTTGGACCCCCGACCCCACGCCTGCGCCACCCCCTCCCCACCAGTCAGGACCTATCATGCTGTGATGGTCCCCAAAACCAAGCCTGGGGCTTGTCTGGGCTGGGGTCCAGTCTCAGCCAGCCCACACATGTCACGAGTTTGGAGGAGTCAGCCCTAGATGGGTCCTGGCTCTCCAAGAAGGGAAAACCTGCTGCTGCCCAGCAGAAGATGCTGGTGCCTTTGGGGACTTTGCTTGGATGGGACCCTCTGTCACCCGGGGGGGGGGTTCAGCCCAGTTTAGAGGGGGGTACATAGACACTCACTCACGCTCCAGACGGGAGCCCAGCAGGTCGCAGTGAGCTGGGTTGAGGGACGGCAGGTCGGGGGACAGTGGGGTGGGGGATGGTGTTTCAGGAGATGGTGGGGGGCTGGCCGGGCCCCTGGCCGTGGTCGGGGGGTGGCCACCAGTGCTGGCACAACTCCTGCCTTCTGAGTCCGTGTGAGCTGGGCAGGAGGGGGGACACGGTGAGATGAGGTCAGCAGCATGGGACATGGGGGTGTCCCCCCCCCCCAGGAGAGACCTGGGAGAGCAGAGCCAGCAGGCAGGAGGCACCCCCAGGCCAGCAACCCAGGGGGGCTGGGGGAACACCATAAACCAGGGCCAGGGTCCCCTCCAAATCTCCCTCCCTGGGGACACATCCCTGCCCGAAACGCTGCCTACTCACCGCCATCCCCGTCGGGTCCCACCTCACTGCCAGTGCTCTCAGCCCAGTGGGGGGGTGAGCTGCTCTGCCAGGGGGTGTGGGGGGGTAGGTGAGGCCCACCCATGCCCCCCTGCACACCCACCGGGTAGATGCCCATCAGTGCTGTCTCGGAGGGAATCGGGGTCACCTCTCTCTTCTGTGCAGGACGGAGAGTGGCAGGGACAGGGATGGAGGGTCCCAGTGAGCCCGGAGTCCTGGGGACAGGATGGGTCATGTGGGCAGCCCCCACGGTGCATCCCCCACCCATGGGACACCCTGCACATCTCCAGCCGTCCCCCAGCACCCCCTCTCTGCTCCCCACATCCCTCCCACCTCTCCTTCTATCCCTGCTCCCCTTCAATGCCCCAAGTCCTTCCAGATGGAGTCAAAAGCTCATGTCCCCACAGCCCCCAGGGATCCTGAGCCATACCTGGTGCCAGGGGGCCGGTGCTCAGGGGTGTGCACGGGGGGTGACACCCTACTGGCCTCTGAGCCCACGAAGCCACTGTCTGTCTCTGGTGACACAATACGCTGCTCCTGCAGATGCATCAGGGATTGGTGCTCAGCACCCCCAGGAACCCCTGGCAGGGTCTGGGGGTGGTAGCAGAGTCCCAAGGGACTCACCTTGTGGGGACGGTGCTGGGGGGCAGTGCTGTCCACCCCACTGCTGCGGTGGGACAGGGGCACCCGCAGTGGCTCAGGCAGCCCCAAGGGGGGCTTGGCTGCAGCCAGGGGCTCCTCTGCAGTAGTGGGGGACGGGTGTCCCTGTGTCCCCCCTGTCCATGGGGGCTCCCTGGGGGGCAGCGGCGCAGCTCTCCTCTCCAGGGGGTGTCTGCGGGGAGTGAACAGAGCCTGAGCGATGGACAGAGCAACCCCAAGCACAGGGAAATGCACACCAGCTCTCCCATGGAGGCTGTTAACTCTGAAGCCTATCAATGCTACTGATGTAAAACCTGAGACCTGACATAAAACTTCCCATTCTGTGGGAACGGACCATTTTCCCTTCCCCCCCCCATAAGATTAAACAGAATGCCTCCCACAATACTTACAAGGGGGAGGTCTCAAGGTCGGCTGCCTCCTCTAGTGACCTTGTCCTGTAAGGGACCTTGTGGGGGCCACCATCCCGTGCTGTGGGTCCATCCACCTCCTCTTGGGACCCACTCTCTGCCAGGCTCAGCTGCTCCAGGCTCAGCGACTCTGGCAAGGACTTGAAGTGCTCATACCTGGGGGGCACCCGCAGGCAGGTGGTTTTGGGGAGCCAATTCCTGCCTGTGTCCCCCCCCCCGCCACGAGGACACTCACTGTGCCAGCAGGTCACCAAAATCCTCCTCCACTTGGAGCTGCTTCTGCCAGAGAGGCCGGGGCAAGCCCCCTGTGACCTCCTCACTGTCCCCTGCTGTCCCCTGGGGACCCTCTATCAGCACAGGGCTCTGCAGGACACAGCAAAAGGGGGTTGGAGGAGCATGACCCCCACCTTGGCCGCAGCAGGGTGCCCCCACCCCAACATCTTTGCACCCCCAGCTCCATCCACCCCCCTGCAGCCTTGCCCAGCTCACCTCGGGGTGTGGGGAGCAGGCGGCTGGCAGCGGGGAAGAGGCTGGAGGGGAGCAGGGCTGGGTTGGGGGCTGGGCTGGGGGCTGCAGGGGGGGCTGCATCCTGGCTCTGGGCTCCAGCCGCTCCTTCAGCTCCTCAAGGCGCAGCCCCAGGCGGAAAATCTCCCCTTCCACTGAGCTGCAAGACAGTGACCATCAGTGCTGGGGAGACACCAGGGCTCTGGGTGTCTGGTGGGGAGGGGGCGGGGGTTGGGGGGTCCAGCACCTACCGGTTGGGATCAAAGTCCCCCGAGGCCCCCGGGTGCTGCTGCCGGGCTCGCAGGTACGCCCGCTCCAGCGCATCCTGTGCATCCTTCAGCTTCCTAAACCTCTGCAGCACAACGAGGTGATGTCCCAGCCTGCCACCTCGGCTCCCCCCCCCCCAGCCACCCCGTGCACCCCCGGCCTGGGGTGCTGGGAAGGGGCTGACATACCTGGAGCTGCTCCCGGTGCGTGGGGCTCCCTGCACGGATCCAGCCTTCGAAGGACTCCACCTGGCCCAGGGAGGAAAGGCTGAGCCAACTCCCCTTGCAGGCCCCCCTGCAGACCCCCCCCACCCCGTGCCCACCCCCTCGGGGCTTGCCTGTTCCTGCAGCTTGTGGGTCTGTCCTGCCAGTGTCCCTGTCAGCTTGGTCCCCGGGCAGCAGCAGGGCCCTGGGCAGGTGGGGCAGCCCCCCGTGGGTAGGCGGGGGGAAGGAGACTGGGATGATCCCTCCTGGTCTGATGGTCCCAATGCTGGAGCTGTAAGAAAACACGAGGACATGGTGGTGGGGGGACCACCCCACAGCACTGGTCCTCCCCACCCTGGGGAAGCTGTGGGTGGGGAGGGTCGTGGTTGAACATCCCCCCTCAAAACCAGCCCATGAGGGCGTTGAGCTGGATGGGTAAACAAGGTTCAACTCACCTCCAGCGGGTGAGGACAGGGGGGACGGGGCCGTGCTGAAAGACGCTGTCCTGGCCTGAGGGATGCTGAGGGCCACCACCTGGCGGCCGGTGGCCACTGTGCCCATGGCCAGGCTGTGGCTGGGCCGTGGAGGGTCGGCGTACAAGCTCACCTGGGGGACAGAAGAGGAGCTTCAGGCACCCACTCTGCACCCAACCCGGAGGTGGAGGTGAAGGTGGGGAGCACTGCCCAGGCAAGGGGGGCACAGCTAAACACCAGCCCTGCCTCAGTTTCCCCACCCGTGCAGCAGTGCAGGGCAGGAGGCAGCTGAGGGTAACACAGGGAGACGCTTCCGCCCGCTGTCCTGCCGTGTTGGTGACGTGCCCTGCGGCCGCCCCCGCCATTTCGGGGCTGTTCCGGCACAGCCACCTCCCCGGCGTGGAGGGGTGGGGGGGCCCCCAGCTTTGCTGTGGGCACTGTGGTGGCCTCAACCCCCCTCCCTAGGCTGGGCTTGCTCAACTGAAGCTCCCCAGGAGGAGGAAGAGAGGGGCCGGGGGAGGAAGACATCCTGAATAACGCTGGGGAGGGGTGGGGGCAGAGCGGGGAGCCCCCCCTTACCCCTGCAGCCATCCCGGCCCCAGCACCCACCCTGGCACCCAGGCGCAGCTGGTCGATGGTGTTCTCAGCCTCGGCGTACTTGGTCAGCAGCTTGTGGTAGTCGTCCTGCAGGAAAGGGGACACGCAGAGGGCAATGGCACCCGGCAGGGACAGGGGCTTGGAGAATGTGCAAGGGGTGGGAGGCAAAGGGGGACACGGCATGGAGGGAAGGAACCCTGCACAAGGGACTGGGGGGCTGGGAGGGGGTCTCATGGGTGGGGGCCACCCCGGGGTGCAGAGAACCACCTCCCTACCCCCAAAGCACCTGGCCCATCCGGTGCAGATGTGGTCCCTGTTTCCCTGCATGGGGGAGCCTCCCTCCCCTCCCAGGGGACAGGAGGGCATCCCAGGGGACATCCTGGGGGGAAACAAGCAACCCCAGCATCCCTCCCTCCAGCCTGGAGTGCTGCCAGCATCCCTGTCTGATTCATCCCTCCTCACCAGCCCCCATGCAGGACCGGGATGGTGTGACCAGCACCAAACCCCCCACAGGTGACACAGGGACAGTTCATGGGGCTGGTGACCTCTCCATTTCACCTGCACCCTCTGGTCACCCCACCCCAGAGACCCTCCCAGTAAAGCCTCTCTGGCTGAACCGGGGGGAGCTGGGCATTACCTGGAGCTGCTGCACCAGCTCGGTGGCTTGCCTGGGCGACCTGAACTCCTGTGGAAGCCCAGCAGTGGTGGGGGGCTGTGGGGGGACCCCCTCCCTGCTGCTCAGCAGCACCTCCCGGACGATTTCAGCCGGGGACTTGAAGCCAAGGGGGCCGGCAGGGGCCCTGGGGCGGGCGGGCAGGGCTCGGCTCTGGGGTGGTTGGTAGCTCTGGTCGATCTTCACCCGTGCCCCCACCTTGGAGAGGTCGGGCAGGGGGTGGTTGAGGCGCCCTCGGCCGTACTGGGTGCCCTCGGCCGTGCCGGTGCCTGTTCCCGAGGGATCCCTCGCTTCCTTGATACCCGTCTGCCGCCCTCGAAGCCTCAGGGATGGCGACTGCCGGCCAGGCTTGGGGGGCCGCATTGTGGGGGCTGCTTTCTTGGGCACCTGGGACCTGTTTTGCAGCTGTGGTGCAGGGGGTGTCCCGGCGTCCCAGGGCTTCCCGGGGGGAGCGAAGCCAGGGGCCGGCAGCCCCGTCCTAGCCGGCTGGGGCTTGGAGACGGGCTCAATGCTGGTGGCATCGTGGTGGCCATCAGTGGGGCGGCACAGCAGGAGGCTCCGGCTCGGGGTCCAGCCCTGCCCATGCCCCCTGTGGGCGTCCCCCCAGCCCCGGTGCCCGCGGGATGGGGTGGCAGGGCCAGGGCTGGTGTCCGACAGCCCAGAGGTGTCACCACCATCCGTGCTGCAGCCGCGGGGCTGGCAGAGCGCCCGGCCGCCCCCCAATGCCTCAGGGCTGCCACTGGACCCCGAGCCCCACTGACCCTCGTCGGAGAGCTCGGGGTAGGGCTCCCCATCACTCTCTGCCTCCCAGGGCCCCTGGTCCCTCTCGGAGCCGCCCCGCTCCTCCTCCTCCTCCTTCACAAGGTCCCGCCGTGGGTGCCAGAGACCCGCCTCCGCCGGGGACCCCTCCTCCGGGACCTCGCCATCGCCTGCAAAACACCAGCACCGCGGGCTGATGCCAGCTGCCTGGTGCCCCCCCACAGCCCCCCCCCCGCGGCTCCAGCAGCTCCTAGGACCCCCAGGACCGCCCCCCCCCCCCCCCCCCCCAAGCTCTTTGGGCAGCGGACGACTCACCCCATGGTGGGCTCCCCGCGTCCTCCCCCAGGCCGATGACTCCGTCCTCGTCCATCCGCCTTTCAAAGTCGTCTTCTTCCTCCTCCTCCCCCTCCCAGCGCCTCAGCTCTGTTTGTGTCCAGCGCAGCCATGGTGCCGGGCTGGCCATGGCCCGCGGGCGCGGCGTGACTGTCACTTGTGTCGCTTCATGGCCCAGTGGCGGTGGCGGGCTGGGGACCTCCTTGTCACCAATGTAGGTCACATCATTGCCGCCGCGTCCTGGCGGGGGCAGAAGGAGAGGGAGGGATGCTCAGTGGGACACAGTGAGCTCTGTTAGAGATGTCTCCCCCTTCTGCTGGTGCTGCTTCTGGCCCCCAGACTTTGGGGACTAGAGCAACCCCTCCCTAGAACTAGAGGTTCCCCATGGGAAAGCAGCTCCCCAGGGCCACCCCAAAAGGCTTTTTGCCCCCTGGGTGGGCATTGGAGGACACCCAACCCATGCTGGCACCTTCCAGATGTTACCTCAGCCAGGCAACCACAACCTGGGAGCCATCAGCAGTGCCACCATGGTGCAGGATGGTGCTGGGGGGAGGTAGAAGCACCCCGAGGCCCCTCCAGCTCTGGGGGGCTGAGAGTTAGAGGGATCATGGCAGAGGCCCAACACACTCACTCCACCAGTGAGCTAAAAGCAGGCACTCACCCTCACCCTCATTCCTTGGTGCGCTGGGCTTCCCAGAGCCACAGCAGCAATTCAAAAGACACCAGATGCCAAAAACCCAAGCGTGGGGCCATGGAGTTTTCCAGCAAAGTCCCCTCGGCTGGATTTGAGCCCCCCCCCAATCCGATTTTGGCCACAGGGTGCTGGAGGTGGCCCACGTGCCAGTGGCTGGTACCAGCATCACCAGTGGCCACCCCCCAGCACCTCCAGCCCAAGGCTGGAGCACAAGGGACACACTCACCCTGTACCAGCATCCTGGTGGCACCCCCATCAGCATGACCCCATTGGGTGTCCCCAAGGCAGCATCCCTCCCAGCACCCCAAAACCTTCCTGCCTCATAGTCGGCCTCTTTTTTGCAGAAGTAGGAAATGATGCTCTGGTGCTTCCTGCGAGGTGGCCACAAATGTTTTAACCCCATAAGGCCCCACATGGTGGGGTTGGAAGGCTAACTCTCCTCCTGTGCTGCTTTTCATCAAAACCTTTACGTTTTAACCCGATTTGGAGCAAAATGCCAAGGCAAAATGGGGATGGAGGGTCCCTAGGACCATCAGCAGTTGCAACACCCAAAAAACATCAGGATGAGGGTCTGCAGGAGGACAAGCAGCCCCAAAATACAGCCAGGTGCTCCCCCCCTGCCTTGGAAATCCAGGATATGGGCTTTGCCCATGCCCATATCCTGGATTTCCAAGGGGGGGGTTGTCCACCTGGCTCCCACCCTGAAATGTTGCTCACAACCCCAGGGATGCTGTGGCAGTAACCAGGCACCCTGACATGTCCTGGCATAATTGTGGGCAGGCAATTAATCCAGCTCGTTACTCTGTAATTAGTGGCACACGAAGAAGAGCTTGTGCAAGCTCCTGGCTGCTAATGAAACCACAGCATGGTCCCCGGGGTGGCTGCATTTATCTGGTGGGGGGTGCTGAGGTGATTTGAGGGTGCTGCTGACATGGGGATGTCAGTGATGAGCAGCATCCTCCTGGAAAAGTCCTCTAACCCGACCCAAAGCCTCAGATCTGCAAATCTGCAGCTTAAATCCTGCTGTTAGTGTGGGGTTGGGGGTTCCCAGAAAGCCCCTTCAAAAATCTTGTTTTTTTTTCCCCTTTAAGTGAGTTGCTCTCTGTGATGGTAGCACAGAGAAGCTTGGAAAATTATGTGGCTGAGTACTCAGGAAACACAAAGCAAATGCAAACAATCCAGAGTGCGTGTGTTTGTGTGTGTATATATATATATTTTTTTTTTCTTCTTTTAATCTTGCTCTTTGAAAAATGGAATTTTGCATCAGGGCACTCAGACAAAGAGCTAAAAAGAAATTGAAAAGCCTGAGCCAGAAAATGTCTTTTACCCTAGAACTCTGCTCTGCCCAACACCCTCAGCCCCTCTTCTCCCTCTGCCCCCTGGTCAGGCTGTCCCAAATTGTGCCTCGGGGGTGGAGGTGCTCAAATGAGGGACGGGGTGCTCATAGAATCATTTTGATTGGAAAAGACCTTTAAGATCATCCAGTCAAACTGTTCATCCAGCACTGCCAAGGCCACCACTAACCCATGTCTCTCAGCACTGCATCTACACAGCTTTGAAATCCCTCCAGGGATGGGGACTCCACCACTGCCCTGGGCAGCCTGGGCCAGGGCTTGACAACCTCTTCCATGAAGAAATTATTCCTAATATCCAATCTAAACGACCCTGACACAACGTGGGGCCATTTCTTCTTGTTCTATCACTTGTTCCTTGGGAGAAGAGACCAACCTCCCCTCGCTCCAACCTCCTCTCAGGCAGTTGCAGAGCCAGGAGGTCTCCCCTCAGCCTCCTTTTCTCCAGGCTGAACACCCCCAGGTCCCTCAGCTGCTCCTTGTCAGACTTGTGCTCCAGACCCCTCCCCAGCTTCACGCCAGTGATGAGTGCTGCCAGGTCTCTGCCTGACCAGCAGGCAGGAGGGTTTGCCTGTCCCTTCCCATAGCCCCTAATCTCTGATCCTCTTTGCAGGCAGCTTCACCCTTCACTCACCTTGTCCTGCAAACCACCCCAGGACAGACAAGTGGGAGGCTGAGACCGCCCAACTCACTGCATGTGTGAAGCAGAGAAGCATCTGCACAGTCGAGGCCAAGGCCCCGTTGTCACTCCTGGGTTTATCAGCGGTGACAGCAGAAGCGGTGCCGCATCCCTCGCCCCGGGGCTTGCTCGGTGACATGGAGGCGGGGCGACAGGGCTGCTGTCACTCTGCCTTCCCTGCCTCATCAACCCTGGGCAGAGCATAGATTGGGGGGGGGGGCCTCTAACCCCCCCACATCCATCCCTTGCCTGGGAGGGGGGATATGCCTGGCTGGGACTCAGAGGGGAGTTTAACCCCCCCTCCCGGGCAGAGGATGGATATTTTATTTCCCTAAGCCATGAGCTCCAAACCCAATCTCAGCTCCCAGAGTTGCCAGGCACCCGCATCCCCATGGGAATCTGCACCCCAGCACCCTAAGAGGGCAAGTGGGCAGTGCCAGAAGGTGGGGGATCTCCAACTGCAGGTTTTTTGCCTAAAAAGCTCGGAATCTGCATCCCTGTGCAGCCCAGAGCTCTGCAGGGTATTGCCTTTGTATACACTGCATAAAAATACACAGTTTTCTGCTTGAGTGTCTAAAAAGAGATATTAAAAGCAAGCAGGGGGTGATGTCTGGTCCTGGCAAGCTGCAGGGGAGGGCTGGGGAGGGCTGGATTTTGGGAACCTGGGTCTCTTGCAGCCCTTCCCCACCTCAACTATTCTTTTTACATCAGCTCTGCCATCCACAGCATCTCTTTTGGGGGGGGTTGAAGGAGGCCAGAAAAACGGCCTCGGGCTGAAACTTGGCAAGGGGCGTCTGCGTTCTACGAGGGAGGAATTCCTGGGTTAGAAACCCTTTTTTTTTTTTCAAGCCCACAAAGTCCTGTTTTATAAGCATGAAAGAGGGCAGAGGAGCGGAAACGCAGCTTTCTTAGTTTGGACTGTTTCATATTAAAACAAGGGAGAAACCCCCATAGTGAGGAAGTGCCTGTCAATCCCTTCTCCTCCTCAGAAAGCACCCACGCCTGTTACTACAGCATCACTCTAAAGCCCCCACGTCCCCCCTGTTCCTCCGCCTGGAGGGGCAATGTCCCCCCCTAGCTCTCCCACACAGGCACATTCCCCTGGAGAGGATCCAAAACCCCGTGGAATCAGGATCTCTCCATCACCTGCACCGAAGCAAAGCCTCACGGCGGGACAGGGAGCTGCTTTCCTGCCTCCTGCCCAGCACACAAACCCTCCTGTCCCCAACGCAGGGCTCTGTCCCCCCTGGGGACAGTGTCGTCCCCATGCCTGTCCCAGAAAGCTGTGGGCGAACCCCAATATAACTGCGGGAGCCAGGGTGATCCAGAGGCTGCTGATGGCCATAATGCCTGCCAAGGGCAGCCTTAATCCCCGTCTGGAGAGAGCTGCCCCCACGGCAGAGCTGGTGGCAGAGATCCCTTATTAGCGGAGGAGACAGGGGCGTGGGAGGGCTGCCGACCCTGAGCAACTGGAACGTGTGGTGGGGTTAACCAGCAACGGGCTGGATCTGGGTAAACAGTGCATCGGCTCCACGCGATCCAGGGAGGCCTTAAAACACCCCTGCCTGGACCGTTGGGAAGGGAGCAAGGGGCGCCGCTGGCACGCCCCGACTTTACGGAACCGAAAGCGCTCACAGCTGCCCTTGAACTGAAACAAGGAACTGAAGTTGAAGGCAGCCCCTGCAACTTCCTCGGAGGAGCCGCAGGCAGCGGCTCGGCCTCGTGTCCCGCAGCCTCCGCGTCAGCCCCGGCCTTGGCTTCGTGCCCCGGCCCCGCCAGCCTGATGAAACCCTCCCGAAATCCTCCGGCTGCCGCTTCGGCCCAGGGCGGGGAGGAAGCACCAGAATATGAAAAGTTATGACAAGTTTCCTAGGGGTCATGAAAGCTCTGATGGCGTGGGGTGGCGTGGGGAGGTGTGGGGTGGCGTGGGGAGGTGTGGGCAGGACACGAGTGGGGGAGAAGCAGCGCAGGGACGTGTCCTGCACCCACCCGGTGTATCTCCTCCGCCACGGGGACCCCGGCGGGGCTGGGTTGTCTCCTCCGCCAGCGGTGCCCGAGCACCCAGCCACCAGCCAGCCCTGCCAGAGCCGGGCTCAGCGGAGCCACGATCCCAGACACGGCCCCCGAGATGGGGCCAGCCCCGCGCACCCCCAGCTGTGCAGCCAGCTGTGCATCCAGCGGTGCCCCCAGGCCCTCCCCTTCCCTCCAGCTGCAGCTCGCAGGGAGCCAGCCGCACCGCGCCAGTCCCCCGGACCCTCCCGGGGCACAGCTTGGGCGGGGGGCGGCACATCTGTCCCGGAGGCATCGCTGGAGGGGAACCCCCCCCCCTCCCCGCGCATGCAACAGCTGTCCCGCCAGCGCCCCGCGGCTGCCCACCTGCAGGGACGGCCCGGCCGGACCCTCCTCGCCCGGCGCTGGGCGGTCCCGACTCGGCCCCGAACCCGAACCCGGCCCCGCCGCCGCCTCCTCCCGCCCGGCCCCGCCGGACAATAGCGCGGCCCGCCGGGGGGGGGCGGGGCCTGGGCCCTCATTAGTATTCCCGCCGAGTCCCGCCAATCCGCGCTCGCCGTCGAGCGGGCAACGGGAGATCGTTAGCATAAACCCCGCCCCCACCATTATTTGCATAGCGCGCCGCGGGCGGCCAATCAGAGCCGTGGTGAGGGGGGCCTCATTGTAATAATTTATGCAGCGCAGGCACCCCCTGATGTGGCGCGGCAGGGCCGGGAGCTGTCCCCCCCCCCCAGCCCGTGATGGGAACGGGATGGGGCATCGCCCCCTCGGAGATGGCCCGGGATGGGGATGGCACGGGGCACGGGGCAGATTCCCCCCGGAGACGGCCCTGGCAAGGGGATGGGGCATCCACCCCGGGGGTCACCCTGGCAGGGGGTGGGGGCATTTCCCCCCCCGGGATCACTCTGGGATGGGGCAGTTTTGCCCCGCCGGTGCTGGTGTGTCCTGTAGGAATCCCTGCCCCTCACATCCCTATCCCCGCTGCCCAGGCCCTGAAGAAACTTCCCTTCCCCCCCCCCCCCTCCCCCAACCCAGTCTTTTTCTAACCCGATAGATTTATTGAAAAATTAAAAGCACAAGCTCTGTATATATAAATACGACATTGCCAGCAATTTACAAGGCCTCCGGTTGCTCTCTCTGCATCCCTGCCCGTGCCACCCGACAAGCACTGACCACCCAAAAAAACCTTCCAGCCTGAGCCACGGGCCCACCTCACTCTGCGTGTGGCACTCAAATGACAGTGGGGACACCCAGAACTCTGCTGTCCTCCTGCCCTGCTCCCCAGCCTGGCCGAGAGGGAGAGGGTGTCCCCAAAGGGCAGCCCTCCCACCCCAGAGGGGACAGGGATGAAGACTTTAAGGGATGTGCACTGATTTCAGCAGGTTCTCAGCCTGTCCTACCCAGGCAGTGAGAGTCTGCGGTGGGTGTGGGGACATGTGGGGACATGTGGGGACAAGATGGGGGCGTCTGCACGTGCGGGTGAGGGCTCTGCATGGTGGGATGCTGCTTTCACACCTCGGCGCTGCCTTTCATCCCCATTCGGGTGCTCCCCATAAACCCATCTGGGTTCCTAAAGGGCCACGTTGAATTCTGTGACCAAGAAATCAATGTAGTCCTTTTCCTTCAGCTTAAAGGCTTCAGCGATGATCCGGGCAGCTTCCCGGTGTTCTTTGCCCCGTAATCCTGTGCCGTTCACTTCCAAAATGACGTGGCCAACCTTCAGCTTCCCACAGTTGTGTGCTGAGCCCCCACGCTGCGGGAGAGAGGGATGGAATACAGGCAGTTTTGGGAAAACTGGAAATGTTTTGGAAAGAGTGCATGAGTTTGGCTTCCCCCCCCCTGCCTGCTCTCGGCTCGTGGTGCAATGATGGCCAAGAAAAACTCTGTTTTTCTTTTGCTGTAAATAACTTGAATTTTGCCCCAAGTAAACAGCAGAGGAATCAGTGTGGGGAGACAGCTCCTGCGGGCTCAGTTCTGCAGCTGTCCTCCACCATTCTCTCTCCCCAGACCTCTAGCTGAGCAGAAAAAGGGAGTTTCCAGACATCTAGAGACACCAGCCAAACTTTTGGGGCTGCCCAGAGCCCGTCTGAAATGTCTGCACAAATCCTTAGTTCCCAGGACGTGGATTATTCTAGTGGGAGGTGTCCTTGCCCATGCAGAAGGATTGGAACTAGATGATCATTAAGATCCCTTCCAACTCAAACCATTCCATGATTTTATGATTATCTATGGATTACGAACGTAATCCTCATCAACCCCCCCCCCAGCAGAACAATGCCTCTGATGTCTGGGGAGATGCAGGGCTGTGGGGAAGGGAAGCACATCTCCAAAATGCTGCAGGGGGCACAGCTGCACTCTGGCTGTGGCTGGAGAGGGCTGGTGTCCAGGGAGAAAAGGGATGGGATATGCACCGAGTTGTTCCCATTCCCAGCCCGCCCTACCTGGATGGTGACAATGCGGGGCAGCGGCTGCCGCGTGTTCGCTCCGCCCTCGATGGCGATCCCCAAGGTCGGTGCACTCTTGGACACTCGGATCAGACAGGAGGTGGGCTCCAGGAGCCCCGGCTGCAGGGAGAGACAGCAGCACAGCTGAGGGAGGCCGGGCACTGCTGCCTGCTGTGCTCCCTCGGCCAGGAACCCACCTGCAGGCAGGTTCACCCACTGCAGGCTTCCAAGGGAGACAGACAGACATGCTGCCTGCAGCTGCTCTCTGGCTCCTGGCATCCAAGCTCCCAGCCGTGTGCAGGTCTGGGAGGGCTTGGGGAGAAGTGGAGCAGAACCAGCAGAACCACCAGCAGAACCCCTCCAGTTTACTCCTGATACCACCTTCCCTCCTGGGCAACAGGGGACTTCCCTCATGGGACACTGTGCCCTGTAGATGTCCCTTAGAGCTAGGAACTCTGCCATCTCTTGGAGAAAAGAAGGCTCCAGGGAGACCTCATAGTGACCTTCCAGTATCTGAAGGGGCTACAGGAAAGCTGGGGAGGGACTTTGGACAATGGCTTGTAGTGAGAGGACAAGGCGGAACAGTTTTAAGTGAAAGAGGGGAGATTTCAGTGAGAAAAATAGGAATTCTTCAATATGAGGGTGGTGAGACACTGGAACAGGTTGCCCAGGGTAGTTGTAGAAGCCCCATCCCTGGAAGTGTTCAAGGGCAGGTTGGATGGGGCTTGGAGCAACCTGGTCTAGTGGGAGGTGTCCGTGCCCACACAGGGGGGGTTGGAATAAGATGATCTTTAAGGTCCTTTCCAACTCAAACCATTCTACGATTCTATATGATCTCCCAAGTAGCTGCTTGCTGGAGCTGGGAGGGACCAGATTTACCCAGGATGGGGGGAATCAGCCCCACACTGCCCCTCCCCTCAGCTGCTCCTGGCTCCCTTCCTCACAGCCCAGCCCACCAGCGAGCTGACGCAGCTCACAGACCAGGAGGGGAACTAACCCATCAAAGCCCAAAAGAGGGGTCACTGGCAGGTGGTGGGGAGCAGCACTGCCCCTTGGCAACCCCGGGTGCCCACCTCCCAAAACCAGCAGCACCCCAAGGCCCTGGGGCACCCAGCCTCACCGGCTTGGAGGCCCCTTCTGCCACCCCCTCGCTCCTTGTGGCCTCCTTGAGGCTTCGGCTTTTCCCAGGGACCGGCTGCCGGCTCTTGTCCTTGCTGCTCATCTCGACCTCCCCGATGTCCACCCCGCTGTCCTCGCTGAGGGTCTGCCCGCTGTCCGACAGCTGGGAGAGCGTGGAGGCTGGGGAGAGACGAGGGCTGTTAGAGGTTGGGCAGCATGGCTCTGCGGCCAGCTGAGCACCCACGGGGCCACCGAGCAGAGGGGGGACATCTCACCCACACCCAGGGCTGGGCAGGCTCCCTGGGATTCAGACCTGGACTTAGAGTGGGGTTCCTGAGAGGAGCCCTCAGGAGCATCAAGGAACAAGGGGCCTCAAACCCAGGTCAAGGATTCAACCTAGATCCCAAACTGGGGTGGGGGAAGAGGGTGATGAGCTCATGGATCCTGCTGGAAGCCAGTCTGAGCCAGCCCAGGGTTCTGGAGGAGATGGGGACAGACTGACAACAGAGGAGCTGCCGGGAAGGAGCCTCCTCCCCTTCCAGAATGAAGGTTCTGAGGGTAGATCCTCAGCCTCTGGAAATGTCAGGGAAAATAGGGACAGCGCCTGCACAGAGGGCCGGGATTAACGAACTCATGGCAGTGGGAAGATGGTGCCACCGGAGGGCGACAATGCCCCTCGCATGGCGACCCCGGAGCCTGGCCACGCACGGGGCTTTTCCAGGGGGGATAAAGGGGGCTCGGGGACTCTGCGAGTGCCCCCAGCGACAGCAGAGCCCACCCCCCTGGGCACCCGCCTGGCAAGTGGCCCAGAGCCACTTGCCGAGGGACCCGTGAAGCTCAGCATGCTCCGCTCTCCCTTCCACTCCTTTTCCCAGGATAAACCTGACTCCCAGGCTCTGCGTGGGGGACAATTAAGACATCTTTTTCCAAAATCTGCAGTTAGTGCCAATATCCCAGAATTGCTTCTTTCAAAACCGGCAACAGATTTGATGAATAACGCAGCAGAGCCCACACAAGAGAGAAGCTGCAACCAACTGCCCAACCAAGCTTGGTCTTTAAGTAAAGGTCAGCCTAGATTGCAGAGGCAACCCAGCGAGGCTTTGGGGAGCTGGCATTGCCAAAAACTGAGGGTTTTGTCTCAGAGATTAACACCACTACTGACAACAGTGGGGGGCTTTTTGTGTTCCCTGGGCTTTCACTTTTTTTTGCTGTGAAAACAGGCTTTTTTCAGCCGTTGAAACGTCATCTCGGGAGGGGAAAAAAGCCAACCAACACACAGCTACCAAACACTGCCACATCCTTACAGGCTCTGTGGCTCTTACCCTACCCCACTGACCTGGGGTTTGAATGAAATTCACATTTGCCCCTGGTGCCAGCCCACATCAGGGACCTGCAGCCTGAGGCAGGTCTCCAACTCGCCCGGTTCCTGCCCTTGAGATCCATCTATTACCCAATTTCTCTCTTGAGGAACACCCCAGAGAGGGTTTTTTTTCACCCCGTGGCTGATAACATGACACCCACCTCTGGCCTGGGGCAAGGGCCTCACTTCATTGACGTCGGGCTCACTGTTGGGTTGGTGAACCTCCACCATGATGAAATGCTGGTTGGCCATGGCCTGGGGGCTGCCCTTGTCTGGTGGAGGGGGGGCTGGGTGGGATGGAGGAGGAGGAGGGGATGGGGAAGGGGGGCTCTGAAGCCCACCAACTGCAGGGCTGTCTGGGGATGGGCTCTTCAACCTTGTTGGGGACTGGACCCTGGGGAAGGGCCCAATGGGGTGCTGGCTGACCAAGGAGAGCTGGGCATCCATCTGCCTCCTGGAGCTGTGCAGGGCTGGGGAGATGGTGGCATAGATAGCACTTGGGGCAGACTCCTCGGTGGACGTGGTAGCTGTGGAGGTGATGCTGACTGTGTCCTTCTCAGGGTGGCTTGGAGGGGGCGTGGGGTTTCGGGGGGCCACGAAGAAGAGGCCTGACTGAGAGGACTCGGAGGAAAGGCGCTTGGGCTTGTCTTTTCCTGGGTTCCTGGGCTGGGCAGCAGAGGGGTCCAGCATCTGAGGGGCTGAAGGAGGAGGAGGAGGCTTGAAGTTGGGCGGTTCATCTGGGAAGGAGGAGAGATCATCCTGCCAAACCAAGAACAGAGGCCTTTAGGACACCAGGCTCAGCTGTGAGAATTTCCCCAGGATCACAGTCACCCACATCTGCCTTCTCAGTGACCAAAATGAGCTGCTTTTCATAGAAATGCCTTTCTGACCCTATTGGCAATAGGAATATGACTCACAAAGGAGGACAATTAGAGGACAAACTCCCCAACCTTTTGCTCTGGTTCACACAGATGCTACTTTTACTCACACAGTCAGAATCCTTCCTCCTTGCTGGTCCGATTAACTGGCTGCAGTGACATCCATGGGCAGGGGACATAGCAAAGAGCTACAGAAGCTGAGTCAAAACTCAGTATCATCCATTTGCCTCCAGCTCCAACCCAAGGTGCAGCAGCACAGTGCAATGTCTTACCAGGGAGATGTCTGGTAGGGTGTTGATGCTACTTTGGTGGCTGTCTCCACCTCCCTCCAATTCTGATGTGTTCTGGGAGGGCAAAGAAGAGAAAACCAGGTCACAGCAGCAAGGAACAACCACCTCAGTGCCAGCACGACAAGGAACATGCAGAATGATGCAGGGCATTGCACAACCCCCCCTCCACTGGCCAGTCTTTCACCCAAAGGTTTTGTTTTCCTGGGAGGTTCCCTAGAGACTCACACACATGACCAAAGCAACTTGGTTGAGAAACTGACTGTCCCAAGCTAAGAAGTGTGCTCAAGGCATGCTCTGATCCTGCCCAACCAGGACTATTTCCTCTGCAGTGGAGGAGCACGCTGCTCTTAACCTAAATCTCAGCTCCTCTGCTTAATCTGGAAGGAAGGGACCAACCAGCCCTGAAGGTGACAGGTTCTACACCTGGATCTTTTCCTGGAGAAGGGCAATGAAAAAATGTAAAAATTCTCTCCCTTGCAAAGCAGAGCAGACACAGGCGCAAACAGAAGCCACTGCCTTTTCTTTATGAATGAAAATGTTATTACAAAATGTCACAACACAGCTCTGACCACATCACAGCTCCAGAAATCAAGAAGAGCTTCAGGAATCTGTCAGTCTGTCTGCAGAGGGACAGCTGTCAGTCAGGATGGACCCAAGGGGAGGACTTTGGATACAGTCAAGCAGAGCAAACAGGCACCCTGGCTAAGTGGCAGCAGGGATGGCAGGATGGGGATTTGCAGTGGAGGGCTGGGTGTGGAGCTCTGCCCTGGCAAGCCCTGCCTGGCCTGAACCCAGCTAGTCCTGAGCCCAGCCCAGATGCTGGCTTTGCCCCAGGCAGGCACCAGGTACAGTCCTGGGGGGTGCTCTGCTGGTGGTGCACAGCCTCAGCTCTGCCTGGCTCCCCTGCAACACCCTGCAAAAGCAAACTCAGACTCAGCACCCCCTTCCCACAGTAACTCTGGCCTGGAGAGGTGTCTGTGCTGCTGCTCAGAGAGGGTGCACTTCGTTTCTGTCACGTGCACGGGGATGTTTGTGCTGGAATGGGCAGGGTACAGTTTGTGTTTAACTGTGTGTTATTTATTGCAGGGTAAACAACTGATTAGCAGAAATGCTGGTGCATCTGCATTCCCCCCATCTGCTGGAGGCTGCTGCTGTGCCTGTAAGATGTTAGCATCCCAAAATAGACACGGGAGGCAATTAAGAGCATTAGAGAAGCAGCAAAAACATTGGTGGAAAGTGCTTTTTTGTCTGTGTGGCTTCAGAAGGAAGCCTGGAGAATCAGAGCTAAAAGAAGTGGCTTGTTCAGAGGGACAGGGAAAGCATCAGCTTGAGAAACCACTGCTTCTTCTGACCAGGGCTGATTTCATCATCAATTAATCCAACATAAAAGCAGGTGGATTTTGAAATAGAATCAACCCCTACACTCCTGACTGTGTGGCCAAGACTGATGTGGCTGAAACACGTGGCAGCAGCCACAGAGAGAACAGGGCTCAGCCAGACCCGAGGTGCCACAGGACTGCCCAAGTGCAAGCAGTGGCATGAGGGGTGGGGAGATACCCCATGAGTGAGGCTGGAGGAAGAGCAGGTTGGGCTATTTCAAAAGCAATCTGCCTTCACATTGATTCAAATGATCATGAGCTGCTCTGGGCTGTGCACACACTAGCAATAGGACTTCAGATTTGATTGCAGTGCCAATGAATTTAAAATCTTGAGGGCCACCATGTCCCAGAGTGATGGCCAGGTGCAGAGAGGCTGAGCTGGGTGAGCTGCACCAAGCCACACAGCGTGCTGGCCACGGAGCTCCCTGCTTCTCTGTCATCTCCTCTAAGGAGAAAGCTGTTCTGCAGAAAGCTGCCCAAGTGTCACCCTCCCCCTGCACCAACCCACCTCCAGATGCTTCTCAGAGCCTTTAATCCAGCCAAATGGCTGCGTGCAGAAACAAAGGAGCCAAGGCAGAGATGGTGGCATTTCAGCACCAGCCTGGCTGCCTCTGTGAGGATCTCAGCAGTGTCCCCAAATCTTCCCTCTCTAGCCCTGACCCTTCCAGCCTCAACCTGTCTCCACCAGCTCACCGAGCTGCTGGCAACACTGAGGATCAGACCCCTGTGACATGACCAGGAGCAGCCTGCCACCAAATAGCCATAGTTACATTGCTATTAAAAAAAGAAAAGTCTGCCTGATGCCCCCATAAAATCTGCCAGTGCCACCCCCCAGAACTGCCACTGAGTTCTGTGCCCATCATCTGGGCCCAGCCCATGTGGCCTGTCCCAGCCCCATAGCTAGGACTGGTCTGCACCCAGGGGTGATTCCTTTTGGCCAAGGGAGGGTGGGCACAGCCAGCTGCACCCCAGCCAGCTGCCCTGAATCCCACTGCCCCACCTCTGCTCTCCCCGAGCAGCCAGGGACACTGACACTGCTCATCTTTGACAGGGCACTTTGTTTCTGCTGAAGTATGCAAGCAGGGGATTTGTCTTTCCCCAAGCTTACTACTTTGGGGGCAAAAGCAATTAAACAGGAATTGCTCTGGGCTATAAAATGTAATGGCTTTTAAGCTGAGCACATTTGCTTTCAGGAATTGGTATTTTAAGACTGTGCTTTCCTGGATTTCCCTTGAAAGACCCATCGAAGCCACATGCCACTGCTTTGAAAAAATGAGTATTTATTGAGGAGGCTGCTCCCTCCTACAGACTCTCTGCTCCTTTACCCCATCTATTATCTAGTTACTTTTAGAAATTGGAGGCCAGGGGAGACCCTTCCAGCCCCTCTGCAGGGTGCAGCTGGAAAACTTTTCTATTTCCTATCTAGCCCAGGGTCCACAGCAGGAGGGATGAGCTGGAGAGCATCTTTCAGACAGGCAGCCAGTTTCCACTTGCAAATTAAGTGGTGGAGAAACTGCCACCTCCCTGGGGAATACAACCCAACCTTTAATTAACCTCACAGCTCCAAATGAGTCCCTTATTTCCCAGTTACTGCTAACAAGAGCTGTGCAGAGCTACTCAGCCTGATTCCTGGGGGGTTTAAATTCTGAACAACTGTGCCAGTCTGAGAACAAGCCCAGCTTTCTTCCTCTCTCCCCTTCCCTTTCCCAACCCAGAATGCATCCACAGGGCTGGAGGAGCCCCAGAGCCCCTGGCCCTGCCCCAGCCTGAGCACAGACCCCTCTGACTTTGGGGGCAATGACACCCATGTGGTAGCTTCACTCTCTATCCTCATTGCCTGAGAGGATCATGCCAAGCACATGAAAACCCTCCACATGGGATGTCTGTGCCAGTCCTGGAGGGGCTCAGAGGACAGCTGGGAGGTGGAGCAGCTCTGTAACAGGGGACACAGGTGAGGAAGATATCCCCTCTTTCTCTGCTCTCATTCTGCTCTCCCTCTGGGGACAGCTGCCAAAGGAGCTGCAGGCTCTTGTGCTTCAGATTCACTTTTCAGAGAGAGGAACAACCCAGTGCCATCTTCTCCTTACTTACACTTCTTGTGAAATGGACACCAAAGACAGAGAGGGGCTGGCAATTCAACTGGGTTACTGCACTGGGCCCAATCCTGCAGCTTCAGGGAACTGGGAGCAAGTCAGTGCCTGTGGAACCAGGCCCTGGGAGGAGAAGGCACCTTTGGATAGCAGCAGCTTTGCTAGGAGGCAGTGGAGAAGAAAAACAAAATCAAGAGGGATTTCAATCCCTTAATCCTAACAATGAGGGCTGGGGCAGGAGGCAGGGACAAGGCACATGCCAGGCTGCCCTCTTTGTCAGCAATCAGAAATTCAAATTGCTCTGATCTGACAAGTTGCATCTGATTATTGCAGTCTGCAACTAACCTCTGCTTTGCAGGACTCATCTTGAGATCCAAGATTTACATGAGGTGATGGTGACACTTGAGCAAACACAAATCAACTGTGGGTGGCACCAACAAACACAGCTTTGTCTCATCTCTGAGTATCCTTCAAGCATCCCACAACACTTTTCACTTGGCAGGTCCTGATCAGCCTTGTACTGGTTTGATTTTTGGTGTAAGTTCACCCACTGACCCATGGGGAGCTGATGGGACAGGGGGCTTGGCCTGGTATCACTGCCTTGGGTCATGATGCCAAAGAAATCCATGTCCCACGGTTCAGGGTGCCTGTGACAAACTCAATCTGGGAACACTACAGCTGTCCTCTGCTAGGTAAGTGACATTCCCAGAGGGATGTGGCTCTTGGGCCAGCTCCACAGCTAGCAGAGGTCCCCTCTCCCAAAGCAGTACTAGCCTCATCTCCACCACTTGCTGTGTGTGCTCAGCCTGCTGATCCCCACATCCATGTCCAGCCTCTCTGAAGTCTGTGTGAGGATTCCTCACTGGCTGAACATGCACAACACGAGTACAATAACCCCCCTGGATTTTTGCACACTCAAAGCCCCTGAGGAAAATTCTCCCCCATCCCTGAAGATGTGTGATGGGATGTGACCAGCCTGGTGCTACTTAGCCAGGGTGCCCCGGCAGCAGGACAGCACAGCAGCAGGTAGAGCAGGCAGCAGCCTGGGGTCCATCAGGCACCAGCTCTGGTCCTTCTAAAACCCCAGCCCTGAGCTCTCTGTGGCACTCGGGGCTTTACTGCACACAGGACACTGGTACCAGCTGGGTTTGGTTCCAGGTCTGCACTGCAGCACCAAGGCCTGCAGCCATGGGGAAGGGGACTCTGGAACGGCTCAGCAGAGCCCCAGGAAGAACAGAGCAAAAGGAGGTGGCTGCTCACCTGGCCGAGGCACATGCTGGCCCCTGGACAGCCCGTCCCCACCTCCCACCAGACCCAGGCCCCACGTCCACAGGCACTCCCAGCCCCTCTCCTGTGGCAACCACAGCACCCCAGCTCCCACCTCGCTGCCAGCCCCTACCTCCATCAGGTCTATTAGCCACAAGAGCCGCTCCTGGGGACGTGCGAGGGGAACAGCCAATTAAAACAAGCACAAAAGCAAAAACAAAACATCAGGGAGGATGCAGAAGAGATGAGCGAGTCAAGCAAATCCCAGCACAACGCATCCCTCCTCCCCACAAGCCCACCTAGGAGAATCCACATCCAGCTGCCCCCAGGGCTGAACATGAAGGCTGAAACAAGCCCCTGCTGTGAGAGGTGCTGGGCAGGGTAACTCCTCAGGGGCTCAGGGCATAACAGGGCAGGGGGAATGGTTTGGAAGCCCTGCCCCCTTCTCTCCTGCTAGCTGAGATAAGCACCCATCCACCATGAGCTGGTGCTCTTTGCTTGGCAGTTGTTTTAGGAAAGAGTGGTGGCAGCCATCTCAAGTACCAATGTTCCCACCACCACTCAGGGGGGTGTATGTTCTCACACCCATGGAAGAAGGTGCTGGGGAGGACCTGCAGTGTGACCAAGGGACACATGTTCTTGAAAGAAGCTTTTAAACAGTGGTGCCCACTCTCTATGCCAGACCAACACCCTGGTCTCCCTCCCCAGCCTCTGTGCTGGTGTGCCAGGTGGGGCTGGGCCACCGCTCACATGCTTGGAACGTGGTGTCATGGAGCAGGAGGGAGAGCACTTAGCACCTGAAGCAAGTGGGACAGCCCCAGGCAGGGGGACAGCACAGGAACAGGGTGTGACACTCGGTGCCCAAGTCCTGGCAGACCCGTGTCACCCCTCTGATATTTCAGCAAGACTTTCCCAGCAGGCCTTGGGAGAGCGGCGCAAAACTGGCTCTGCTTATCCTGCTCCAGAAAGGATCTCACCCTAATCCATCCCAAATAGCACAGATGGCTTTCCTGTGGGTATTTGTGAAATCAACAGGACAAAAGCACAGCTCTGATGCTCTGCAACTCTGCCAGGCCTCTGGGGAGCCTGGACCAACCAGTGCAGGAAGGCTCAGGCCCAGGAAAGCCCCCATCTCCCTCCCCTCCTGGCTGTGTTGCCCACACCCCCTGCAGCACAGGGGGCTGGTTTACTTGCTGCCCAACAAGCAGAAAGCCCATTGTCATCTGAATTTCATGAAGGTTTTAATTGTCAAGGTCGTTAATGCATTTATAATGAAAGGCATTTTATGGGTAGGAAGTTAATTTGGGGGCTGTGTGCCTGCACACTCTGAGGTGATTATGACAACTTAATTAAGATGGTGCGGGCAATGAGGGCCTGGCAGAGAGAGGTGGGGGAGCTGCTGCTTCATGCTGGAGAGTGGGCAGGGGCTGGATGCAGCTGGCCTGGCTGGTGCTGTCCCCACAGCCAGGGTCTTTAAGGAGGTGATTTAAAAGTGACAGGCACGGTGTGGCAGTGAGGAGCAGCTGAGATTTCTGTGTCCTGGAAAGGAGGCAGACTTCCTCCCTTGCTGGGGACAAAGTGACACTTGGCAAGAGTTCCAGCCCCTGTGCAGAAGGCAGTGGCATCTTGGCATCAGGGGCACAGAGATACCAACCATGAGTCACAGCATCAACTTCTTGCACCCATAAGTCACACCATTGCACCCAGCCTGCACAGAGGGTAAAAGCTTTTGGGGGAATTCATCAGGGAAGCAGACTGAACAGGGCTTCCCGACGAGTGAAATGGGAAAAGGGTGGAAGAGGGGAGATTTAGGAGAGACATTAGGAAGAAATTCTTTGCTGTGAGGGTGGTGAGACACTGGTCCAGGTTGCCCAGAGAAGCTGTGGCTGCTTCATCCCTGAAAGCATTCAAGGTTAGGTTGGATGGGGCTTGGAGCAACCTGGTCTAGTGGGAGGTGTCCCCCCATGGCAAGGGGGTTGGAACTAGATGGTCTTTCAGGTCCCTTCCAACCCAAACCATTCTATGATTCTATGAAATGCCTTCATAGCACTTCAGGGAAGCAAGTTTGCTGTAGGGCTGCCAGGAGCAGGTGTTGAAAGAAAAAGGGACAGCCAGGAGGGACTTACCCGGGCTGAGCTGACGGTGGTGGCAGTGAAGTGGCTGCTGGAGGAAGAGACGGTGTCACTGTAGGACATCATGGAGTAGGAGTCGGTGCCAAGGGGCCCCAAGGGCTGCCGGGCCTTCATGGACTCGATCTCTCTCTTCAGCACCAGGTTGTCGAAGCGGTCGAGGTCTTGCGGGGAGATCACCCCCCGCACCTCTGAAAGCAGTGAGAACTGGGCCAGGCAGACAGACAACCAAAGAGAGGTTGGAGCACGTCCATACTCCTGGGTAGATAAAGACCCATCCTCCCACACTGTTCAGCAGTGGTAATGAGATGTTCTGGTAGATAATGCACAACTAGTTTTGGTCCTAAACTTTACCAGAAGCTCCTCTGACACTGAACACCAGCCTGCATCCCTCATAACATCCTACATCCGGATTTTGCTTTCACACCCTCACCCTTCACCCTGAGCAGACAACCTTGGAGGCACTGAGCCACACTGTGACTTTGGCTCTGCTCAGTCCAGCGGGTACAAGAAACTGTCCCTGACCTTAGCGTGGGTCTCACCTTAGCATGTGTGTTGAGCAGCTCGAAGAGTGCCATGACCAGAGCATCCACGGAGATGTTGCCCTCCTTGTACTCATCAAGGTAGTAGCCCATGGTGGCCCGCTCCTGTTCGTTCAGCAGGTGCCGGGCCTGCTCCTCCAGCATGACTCGGGTCTGGTTCACCATGCTGCTCAGGGTAACCTGGGAGCCAGCCAGGCCCCGGTAAAACACAGGCTGCAGAGGAAGACAGGAGACAGGCTTTGGCCTGGGATGCCAAGGAACCAGCTGCTGAAAGGAGGGCAGCTGTCTCTCTGCTGGGACAGCTGGGCAGGACCAAGAACTGTCCCCTCGCCCTGGGCTCTGCCCAAGCTCTCTGTTTCAGACCACTGCTCTCACCCAGCTACCCGCTGGGAAGCTGGACTGGAATGGGGCTGCTGAGATCCTGGGGCAGATACCCTCAAGGATTCATCGGCACAGCCAATGTGTGTGTCACTGCTTGTCTGGAGAACTCCAGAGCCAGGAGATCATGCAGCACCAGTTGACTTAACAAAACAGCTTCCCAGCTCTGCTCAGCAAGCAGGGACACAGTCCCGTGGCCAGCTACTGATTTACTAGCAGGCTGTGTTCCTTCCTGGCACAGCTGGGGGAACTGGGGCCACAGGAGAGAGGGAAGCTTCCCATCTTGTATAAAAAGTGCTTTTGCCCCCACTGCAAGCTTAAAGCAGACTCTGGTGAAGAAAGAGCCACTGGCAACCAAAGGAGTCCCAGGGAGAGACATGTCTGGCTGCAGAGGAAAGACTTTTTACTTCAGGAGACATTTCTGAGGGGAGATACTTGCTGTCCCCCTCCCTGGCAGTGTTGACACAGTCAGTGTAGGGATATGGAGCCAGACAAGACCCTGACTGTCCCAGGGACACTGAGGGCTTGAGGCTGGGGACCATGTTTTGCCAGCAAACACTGCAAAGCCATTATCAGTGAGGGCCACCTGAGAAACCTTGCTGCTTCATTTCCATTTAAAAGAAATGCACTTTGCAAAGGGGTGTTTGGAGAAGACATGAGGGCACAGAGCTGCAGTCACAGCCTTGGGCAAGTCCCTGCTGCTGTGGCAGCCCTGTCACCAGCTGGTGTGCTGGAGAGGGCTGGCTCAGCTTTGATCTGGGGTGGGAAAGATCCCAGGAGCTGTCAGGGGCCCTGAGACAACCCCCATGTGGAGGCATCACGGTCATCTCTGCAGGGTGGAGGGGGCCCCCATGGTCCTTGCTTGTTTGTGATCATTGCTCCTTGCCCATTAAAGTCCTCATTCCCAGGCTGGAAGGCACCAGATGTGCTGCAGAACTGACCCACCAGTGGCACAGAAGGGGGAGCAACCATTAGATCAGTGTTTGTAGAAACACACCATGAGGTGGGGAGGAGAAAGGCTGGAGCCAGTTAAAACCCACCACTCCTCATAAAACTAGCATCCCTTTTACAACCAGGAGCACAAAGCCCTCCCTCCCATGGAGAACACAAGCCAATAGTGGTGATTTTTTTCATGAGGCATCAGGAAGGCCTGAGATCTCTTACCCTGGCTGTCACCTCCGCAGCACGGTCGCCCACTGCCCTGTGAGGAGGGAGAAGATCAGTTAGCACTGAGCACCACATGCCCACCACTCAGCACCTGAGGCCTGGCAGGAGATCTCCTCTCTGTGCCTGCAAGCTGAAAGCTTCTGGCCTGAGAGAAGAGGGAAGGGGCAGCAGCAAGTTGATCCGACCTGATCCACCACCACGGACCGAGATGTTGTCTTTTAAGCACTGGATATGGGGACCACACACCCGAGCACTGGGGGTGCTCCCATTGACAGGTTGTCCCTGCACACTGCAGAGCATCAGGCTGCCACCACGTCAGGAGCTGGGGCTGCACACCCACCCTGGGTGACTCTGTGAGCTCTGAGGAGCTGCTCTGAGGTGACAGACCTACCCAGCAAGCTGGCCCGGGGTGTACCAAGCACATACCCTGTGCAGTTGACGAGGGTGTCCCCGATCTGGGAGCTTGCTATCCACCTGGTCTCATCCACGGTGGTGCGGGCGTGGGGCAACCTCCCAATGTCCTTCACTGTCATGATGAGGTGGCGGGAAGACTTGAGCAATTTCACCGCCTCGTCGTGGGGGATGCTGAGGAAGCTCCTGCCATTCACCTCCAGGATCTGGTCTCCTACCTGTGAAACCAAGATGGGGTGAGCCTGGCAGACCATGGGGGCTTTACCTGTAGGAATATGCCCTCCTCTCCCACTGGGAAGGAGCTGCTCAGTCTAACCCACCACCAGCCTAGGGACACAGCAATTAGAAGGATGAAGACAAGGGAGAGGAACCTCTCTTGTGGTGGTGTACTGGTGGCTGGAGACCGAGCACTCAAGCTGACAGCCAATAAAGGACCAGGCTGTGAAGACTGGAGGAGCCTTTGTAGGATCCCAAGTCAGATCAGTCTGCCCAGTATCTTCCACTAATTAAAACTGCAGACCAACTTGGTTAAAACAGCTCCCAAAGAATATAAAGACCTCCAGCCCCCACCTCTCCTGCCCATCTGGGAGGTCAGGAACCACCTGCAGAAGCCTCAAGCCTCAGATCTGTGTGCACCAGGGAGGGTTCAGCTGGAGTGTCTCACCACACTCTGTGAACTGTGGGGTCTGGGACAGCTGGATTTCATCTCTCCTCTCCTCCTATTTCCTCCCCAGCTGGTCCTGAGAGCTTTCATTTTGTGGCCAGGGCCTTGGCTGCCATCAGCAGCTTCCCTGCCAGCCTGGCCATGTCCAAGACACAGCACTCATCTGCCATTTCTCCTTTCATCTCAGGTCCTCTCTGTCTTTGCTCCTAGGGCATTCAGTGCCCCTCCTCCTCAGCCCCAGATCACAATTCACCCTGTTTCTGACAAGCCACCTCTTTGAAATTGCTCTTTCATATCTTTGCTTAACCACAGCCTTCTGTTCTGCTCTGTCAAAACACAGTCTTATTTTCTTTATGCTGCAATGCAAGCAGAGTGAGACATTCCTTTCTCCCTCTTGGAGAAGAAGAGGAGAAAAGAAGGGGGGTGGGGAGAATTTCTAAGTCTCAGATAATAGCACAGAGAGTCAATATGATCCTTTCAGCTCAGTCCCTCTCAGTCTGTCACAGGGACAAGGAAGCCTCAGAGGGTTTGGATTAATTCTTCAGACTTACTCCAGTGAGAAGCCACAATTAACCACTGCCAAGTCTACATGCTGGGCTGTGGCTCTGCTGTCACCCAAGTTTCCCCCAGTGCTACCCAGAACTTTGCTGGCATGAAAGTGGACATCAGGAGATCACCCAGTTCCAACCTCCCTGCCATGAGCAGGGACATCTTCCGCTAGACCAGGTTGCTCCAAGCCCCATCCAACCTGCCCTTGAACACTTCCAGGGATTCCACAGCTTCCCTGGGCAACCTGGGCCAATGTCTCACCACTCCTAGTGAAGAATTTCTTCCAGGCAGGCCTTTGCCACTGGCCAAGATGGGACCAATGCCTCTTGACTGACCAGAGAGGACACAGGCAAAAGATTAAAACCAACAACTCATGGACCTCAGGGGCAGCTGTGAGAATGATCAAGCAAGACTGCAACAAAAATACGTGATGGGAAACTGTGATAAGAAAAATACCAAGAATAGCTCTAAAACTGATGTCACAGCAATATCCAAGTGAATGCCTGACCTGGCTGTGAGAGCATTCCCTGGCTACATCTCTGCCTGCCCAGCAAGGAGACAGAGACACAAGTTCTAGAGAAGGGCAACCAAAATGATTAGTGGCAGATGAAGGTGCTTGTGAAAGGAGAGATTGAAAAGATTAGGCCTGTTAAATTTAGAGATGATACGATGTGTGGGGAGCTTGGTGGAGCTATACAAAATAATGCTGGCAATAATGAGAAGCCAGAGAAAGGCTCCTGTTTACCCTTCCCTCTGATGAAAAGTCAGAGGATGCTCAGTGAAGTTGGAAGGATGCTCCGAGTGGCATTGATAGCAGCAAAGGACCTGGAGCAAGAGCACCAGAGAATCATAGATTTGTTGAGGTTGGAAAAGACCTTTAAGATTGAGTCCTGACACAGTTCGGGTGCAGCAGAGCTCGGCTCTGTGTTCAGCTCCATCCAGTGACCTCAAGCAGATTTGCCTCATCCTTCTGGGGACAGTTCCTTCCCCTGTGACATTCAGAGGGGCTGGTGGATAGCAGGGGTTGTGGCAGCACAGGAGACCCCAGGCCCCACCAACACCACTGCCAGGACCCTGAGTTTTGTCCTCACACGGGTCAGCTGATCCCCTCTGCTGTTAACAGGGAGCTGCTCAGCTGACAAAGTAAAAGAGATGATGTAGGTAGGAGATAAACCCACAGTCCTGTGGCCAGCCAAGAAGGGAGCCAGCTCCTTCAAGCTGGGCTGATGCCAGCCTATAGCTCAAAGGGAAGAGGGAGCAGGGTCTGCTGCATTGCAACAGCCACTGCAAGGCCCTAGAGGTGGCACAGGCCAGGTCCTGCTGCATCGTCTTCTGCTTTGGCTCCAAGTAAGATAGTCCAAGCAGCAGGTCCTGCAAACAGAGCTGCTCTTGGCTGGCCTCCTCCTCTGCTGACTTTGCCTGTGGAAGAATCAGACACAGCACTGGGCATGGGTTGGACTTGGCAGATCATGACGAGGGGATGGTGGCCCTCTGCACTGGCTGGCTGGAGTGGAGAGACCCCAGAGAAGAGCTGTGCCAGGGTGGGACAGTCACACCTACCCCAGCAGCCTGCAGAGCACAGATCAGTTGCCAAAATCACTTGCTAGGGATATGAAACTTCCCTGGTTTGAAAGACACCCAGCCTGGAGCCAACCTCACCTCTGTCAGCCACCTGCAGGAAGAGCCAGAGGCCACCAGCTCCACCTGAGCTGATCCACAGGGACCAAGAAACAGGAAAGAAGGGAGGGGAGCCCAAGGGAAGGCAGATGACACAAATGACCACACTGTCAACCATCAGACTCCACAAATATCTCGGGTTCCCTTCGAGCTCTGTCAGCTTTAAACCAACAATCAGAAAATCACTGGCTGCCAACATCCCAGGGAGGGAAAAGGATGCACGTGCCTAAACTGCCAAGAGAAACACACATTCAGGTGTAATGACTATCCTCTCTCAGGTCTTCCCAATCCACTGGGCAACCCATTGGAGTGGATTTTGCTGCTGAAATAAGGAACACCGGGCTTCACTGCAGCGCTGAATGGAAGAAAATCCAAATTAGATGAGATAGTTTTATTGCAATTACAAATCTTCTGTAGTTTGCCATATGAGGGATTAAACTTGCATGATTTATTTTTTTTTAGTTCAGTGATACAGATTTAACAACCTTCCTTTAGTTTCTCCTTTCAAGGGTGGATCACAAGGAACCTGGCGAGCCCCTGCCATATCAGGGAGACAAGAGAGGCCCTGGACAAGCTACTTCATCTGTCTATGTCTGTTCTTCCTCGCTGCCTCAACATTTATTTAAAGTCCTTCATGGCTCTCTGGTCTCTTGTGCCCTGTTAGTACAGCACTCAGCACACAGCCACCTCTCTGGTGCTGCCAGAATATTAACACTGAGTGAGAACAACCAGCCACAAAATACTGGGATAAGTTTGAACACCTCGTGCACAGGGGAAAAAAGACCTTGCAAAAAATAATTGCTGGTGAAGGGCAGATAAGGGAATTGTTGGGCAGCTCAATGCCTGCAAATCAGCCTATCTTGATGAGAGGCTCCCATTAGAGCTGGGAAGGACTTTTTTGCTAATTAACATAGATATAATTATTTTTTCCCCAAAGTTAAGGACAACTGGGAAGGTAACAAAACACTGCAGAGATGCAAAAGAACCATCGAGGGGTTATGGTTTTAAACTGGAAGAGAGAAGATTTAGGTGAGATGTTTGGAAGAAATTCTTTCCCGTGAGGCTGGTGAGACATTGGCCCAGGTTGCCCAGGGAAGCTGTGGCTGCCCCATCCCTGGGAGTGTTCAAGGGCAGGTTGGATGGGGCTTGGAGCAACCTGGTCTAGTGGGAGGTGTCCCTGCCCATGCAGGGGAGTGGGAACTAGATGATCTTAAAGGTTCCTTCCAACCCAAACCATTCTATGATTATTCTGTGATCTATTAAAACAAACGTTGCTGTATGCACAGCTCTAAACAACCACAGAAGAAAAGAAGCAATATAATAAGACACAAAAAAAGTGGTAATAAAACACAGAAAAATTCTGCCCAGGATATTTTAGGAACAAATTTTCAGTTGTGCTTAGCTAATGGTGGGTGAACACAATGGGACCTGCTGAATGCTTGATCACTTCTCCTTCTGGAGACAGGGAGAATAACATGGGAAAGGGAGATGCAATGAAGAGAAACTTCATGGACTTAAGGGTTCTTAAGCACCTGAAGTCTCTTAAAAATAATCAAAATTGGCTCTGGGAGAAATTCAGTCACACAGATAGAAAAACAGGGGAGAGATTTTAAACATGAGTTAATGTTAAATGACACCAAATTGAGCTGGGAATAACAAGGCTAATAGGATGCCAAATGGTTTGGCACTGGCACCAGTCTTATTTAATGCCACTTATGTGCAAGGAGAGAGGTTAAATTACACTTGTGGATACCACTAAAGTAGGAGTCTCTCTCTAGCACAAATAATTACCAAAAGCAGACCTTAAGAAATTAAAAATATGGGCAGGAAGAAGGACAAATCGATTTGGAAAGAACCAAATTAAGACTTGCAAAAATTAAGGAGATATTCAGCTTCCTCAGGAGGGAAACAGGTTGGAGCAGATGATCCCTGTACAACACAGGAGGGATCAGAGACAAATTTGGGAGCAAGGCAAAGGAACAGCAGGTGCCAAGTGCTGTCTGAAAACACCTTCTTTTCCCCAAGCACCTTGCAGTACAAATAGGAGGAACAAAGCAGATCCAGACTGGAAATGAAGCACACAAGGAAAGAAGATGGTCTCTTGGGGCAGGCAGAGGTTTCAGCACTGCTACGGGGATGTTCCTGGAAGCCTCCCAGAAGAGAAGCAATTTAAGCAACATCTGTCCCCATAAAGGTGACATCCTTTGAAGGACCACTCCACACAGTCTCCAGTGGAACAGTTGCATCTTGTGCACCACAACCACGCAGCTCCTTGTTGAATTTCTCACTGTACAGCTTATTCCCCAGACTCTGAGGCAGCCACGAAGCTGTTTTTTTTATCCTCTCAGTATCTCTGTCTATGTGCAGACCTCAAAACACAAGCCAGTTTTCAAGAGGCAGCTTCATGACTGCCACTGCTGATGTAAAATCATTCACCTCTTCCTATTTATAGTCTGTTTTCTCTCCTCCTCCCTCATACACGGACTGTGGTAGCCTCTTTTTACCCCAGCCTTTGTGCTGGGAACTTAATATTGAGTTGTTTGTTCAACGCAAGCTACCTGAAATCTGCTATTTCTGATGAAAAGGTCAAGGGAAAGGAAAAAAAAAACAACAAGGGCTTAAAAAATCCTGCCATAATACAAAATACACCAGCAGAAAAAATGAATGAGGAAGAAATCAGGGTGAGCAGAGCCACAGACATCAGCAGAACAAGGTCAGCTCCTGCTCAGCGTTGGTGTGAACGTCAGGAAGGAGGCAGGAAGGGCAGGAAGGAAAGCAAACAGGCCAGGCTCATGTTCCTCCTTCACAGGTCTCTGCTAACCTGCACTTTTTCAGCTGGAGAACTTACACCAAGGCAGCATATTTGAAAAGGTGCCCAAAGAACACATAGTCAGAAGTTTTGTGAATGAATAAACATAAAGAAGGCCGAGGCCAAGGGTATGAATATTTCATTATTGACTGGCTGCAGTGATCCTGCTGGCACACTGCCCCGTGGCCAGGAAGCCCGAGGGAGCAGAGTGGTGGGACCTAAACCAGCAGCAACAAGGCTGGATCTCCCTTGGGACCCACTTCACAGGACCACAGCCCCCATTTCTGTAGCAGGTACAAACCAGCTTAGCTTTCGGGTCTGAAGAAACTTTCTTGGTTTTGACTGGCTTTCAATACCACGTTGTCAGTCTTGTCATCAAAATTTAAGGGAAATGCAAAACATGTTACTAAAACATTCAAAAATTCTGATTCAGTGCCATAGATCATAGAAACATAGAATGGTTTGGGTTGGAAGGGACATTAAAGACCATCCAGTCTCCCTCCCCCTGCACCAGCAGGGACACCTCCCACTAGACCAGGTTGCTCCAAGCCCCATCCAACCTGCCCTTGAACACTTCCAGGGATGGGGCAGCCACAGCTTCTCTGGGCAACCTGGGCCAGAGTCTCACCACCCTCACAGTGAATAATTTCTTCCTAATGTCTCACCTAAATCTCCCCTCTTTTATTTTTAATCCATTCCCCCTCCTCCTCTCACTCCCTGCCCTTGTCAAAAAGTTCCTCCCCAGCTTTCCTGGAGCCCCTTCAGGCACTGGAAGGTGCTCTAAGGTCTCCCTGGAGCCTTCTCTTCTCCAGGCTGAACACCCCAACTCTCTCAGCCTGTCTCCAGAGCAGAGTTGCTCCAGCCCTTAGATCATAGCCCCTTCTGGACTCCAAGAGCTCCATGTCCTTCTTATGTTGGGGGCACCAGAAGTGGACCGAGTTCTCCAGGTGGGGTCTCACAAGAGCAGAGGGTGCAGATGCAAGAAGTTTTCCCTAAAATGAAAAGTGTGGCAGAATCAACTCAAACAATTCTGGTAACAAATTCAGTGGAAGCAGCAAAACCCACAGAAGTATCCACTGCTTGGGAAGTCAGCAGGAACCTTCCCATCAACCCAACAAGGTTAGGTTGAGCCCGCAGTGACCAAATACATGATTTTTCTATTTCAGAGAGCAACGAATTACCTGGAAATCACATTTTCCCAGCAGTTCTTCCTCCCTCATGGTGTCATATCCCTTCCACCACCACCTGGAGCAGCATAAGGAGCATGGGGATGCAATCTACATCCAACCATGTTTAAGAGCAGAACATAAAAGGCCTTTCTTTATCTCCAAACCTCCAAGAAGTTCTCAATTTATGGCCTGCAATGCTCACAAATCAGGGCAGGGAGTGTCTGTGCTCAGCTGAAATCACATAAAGCCTGACATTCAGAAAAGCACCAGCCTGCTGGCACTACAAATCAGTTACTAGAAAACAGGACAGCGAGGAGAGAGGCACCACGAATCAATAAGCAGAGTCTCTGGTGTCCAAACTGCCACAGCGTGGGGGCCTTGCCTGGCAGGGAGGGAGGGGAGCAGCAGGCAAAGCTCCACGTGCTTCAACTGCAGCATGTGTGGTTGTTGCCTTGCTTTCCTGGCAGGCAGGTGATGAGAGGTGGAGGGATAGTGCCCTGTGTTGTGCTGTTGGGACTTTTCCAGTGAGTTTGCAGGTGACATGAGCCATGCTGGGCACGCTGGCACAGGGACTGAACCAAGGGAGGCAGAGATTTTCCCTGTGCAGCAAAACAGAGGGATTTGGAGCAACCCAGAGGCACTAAACATGAAACAAAGGAAGAATCTCAGGAAAACAATGCAACTTCTTTATCTTTTCCTGCCTTTTTATCTTTCGGGCTTCTGGTGTTTATGAGGTGGAGGCTGACACTCTGGCACAGGGTCAGCAGGTGCTGGGGACACAGGCTTGCTTCAGATGGTGGGTCTTCTGACCAAGCAAAGTCCCTCCTGTCACACCTGGGGCACCTTGAGTCAGTCCCTCTTTTTTCCAGCTCTTTTAGGAAGAAATAAACTGTCTTGTACCTGTTATCCTCTATATGTTAAAACCCTCACATCCCAGAGTACTGTCCCTGCTGCCCCTCACCAGGACCTTGCACTAATGAAGAAGCACACGCTGACAGCCCTGGGGGCAGCTGGGGACCCTGGCTGGGTACACTGGCAACATGTGCCCTGGGAGAGAAGAACAGTCTGCAGGGAGTTTCCAGCAGCAGCTTTCACACCTTGCTGCCCTGACATGCCCAGCAATCTCCCTAGGAAGCTCCCACAGCTCCTCATCTCTAGTGCTCAAGTGACCCTCTCATCCGGCAGAGTAAAAATCCCCATTTCCCTGCTAGGAACAGAGAGAGAAATTAAGGCTCTAATTGATCCAAACCTCCAAGTTTGGCATTTTCAGTCTGTGTCAAAAAGAGTCAGCAGAGAGAAACAGGACCCTGCAGCAGACAATTAAGTTCAGAAACACACCCTGCAAATCACAGAATCGCCACCATTGGAAACGACCTCCAAGATCACCGAGTTCAACCGTCAACCCAGAAAAACCCACCGTGCCCACTGGAGTTTGTCCTGAAGTGCCACACTTACATGTTTTTTTAGTACCTCCAGGGATGGTGATTCAAAGGTCTCCTTCTTTCACCTTTGTCTGTGAAGGGGTGACCTCAGTGCCCAGCTAGATGGTTTGGTGCCAAAGCAACTCGAGGATGGTGTTGGTCCCAGCCCAAATCCCAGCCTGTCCACCCACCTCATGCGACCAGCCTTGACAGATTGAAGTGACTTCATGAGGCCACTGGAGCAAAGCTGAAGGCTTAGCCCTAAACTCTGCAGGCCTGATCAAGGGAGAAATACATCACTTCACAGTACAGAGAGGGGATCAGAGCAGATTACCCCTCGATTCTCAGCAGGCCAGCACCATTTCAGGGGACTGAGAGAACATTAAGGAGTTTAACATCCATCAAGTCTCCACTGACACAAGGAGCAGGGAAAGAACTGTCTCTCAGAGCCCATGGGATTGCACTGGAGGAAGCAAAAAAGGCACAATGTGATTGCAGGGACCTGGGTCATTTACAGAGAGAAAACACACCAGGAAAGAAACCCTGAGTGATAAAATAAAATGCTACAGCCTGAGGAGTTTGACTTTCAAACCTGCCCCATTCTTGAGCAGCACAGAGATACAACCGAAGTCCAGTGGTTCCCTTTTCAACTTATTTTACTTGTGGACACCTTAGAACATATAAAATTTTATCCCCAAATGCCCTTTCTAGGAACAGCTGAGGTTCCAGGATGTTCCATCCTGTTCTGAGACCTGGTATAGCAAGAAGGCTGCAGGAGCTGGGAGGTGATGTGTGTACATGGTGGGATGAAAGAGATACAGGATCTTGTTTTACAAGAGGTCTGCCACAAAACTGTAGCAAACTCTGGACCAGCTCAGCCTCAGAAGGGCCCAGCCAAACCACAGAGCATCCCACAGGAACCTGTTTGACTATGGAGAGAGCCTGATATAGCTGGAGGTCACACCAATTTAGGCTGCTGACAGATCAGCTCTCCTCTATCCCCAGGGTGGTCCTGCTGTTTCTCCTGGTTAAGACATGACCCGTGTGAATGCCAGGGCTGCAGGGGGAAGCAGCACACACCTGCTCCCACCCAGCCAGCCTGGCCTCCTCTCATCATGCCAGCTACACACATTCTCTGCAGGCAGGCTAGGAGCATCTTGTGCAAAACACTACCTCAAACAGAATGGGATTGGATGCCAGATGCAGGGAGGGGCCACAGGACCAGGATCTTTAATAGAAAACTCTTCTCTGCCAGCTCAGAGAGGTGAGAGTGACTTTCTTCACCTACCAGATCTGCTGCACTCTTAGATACCTACACCAAAACCCTCCCCAGGCTATCTCCAAGGGGAGAAATCAGGTGTGGGGGTGTGCTCAGAGAAAAAGCAAACACAGCCTACTCCAGAAGTTGTAAGGCTGCATTTCTCCTGGCAAAACCACCTTGCTCCCTCCAGGTTTAGTATCCAAAACATCCAAAGAACCTGCCCTGAAAAGCTGTTCCCAGAAATGCAATACACACCTCTCCACTGGGAGCTCTGCTTGGCCATGGCAGAGGGAGTGAACAGCAGCAATTACCTGCTGAGATGGCCCTGCAGCCACAGCACATGGAGCTTTGCCTCCCACCCCAGCCCACTCTAGTCACCCTTACCTTTAAGCCAGTGCTCTCTGCTTCAGAGCCTTTATCCACCCCAGTGATGTAGATGCCCAAGGAATATTCTGCCCCTCCTCGGATCATGAGGCCCAGGGATTTCCCTTCATTCAGGACCAGGTTCACCTGCAGAGGAACAGGAACAGTCATTCAGGTGGTGTCTGAGAGCTGCACAAAGCAGTGTCAGCTCCACAATTCTGACCACAGCCTTGTCCCCTCCGCTGCCACCACCTCTCCCAGGGGTTCCCCAGGGAGCTGCACACACCATGGGACACAGCCCCTTCTGTTCATGCCTCCAGACAACTGCAACTCCAGACAGAGCTCTGACCCAGTGACATCCCCTCCCTGCTGTGGCCCCTAAAGCATCTTTTGATCCACAATCAGCTCTGACCATCTGTGTAGGCACGGGGAGGTAGACAAGGAGCAGCTAAACCTGCTCTGTCCCATCCTGGAGGACAGACAGGGCTCAGCTATGCAAGGGGCAGCACTTGTGGCCTGGAAGGATTATGGCCATGAACCAGAGGAAAAGCTGATCTGAGGCAGTCTCAGCTCTCTCCTTTTACAGGTGCATCTCCAGGGTTGATGCTCAGCCAAGAGAAATCCCCCCCAAAAAAGCACTGGACACTGATGGAGCAGTGCCAGTCAGCACTGGCTGTGAACTGCCCCCCTGCCTGCCTGTGCCCACACCCTCCACTGAGACACAGCCCATCTCCATTCCTCTGCCCTTCTTCCATGCAGTGCTGCCTGTGAGGGGATGCTCCAGGCCCTGCTTTAGGTAGCCTGGAGGGGGAACAGAGAAGAAATAACAAGACAAACCCTGCAGAAGCACGGGCTGCAGTGGGGGAAGACCCTCTCCCCAACACCCCACCTACTCAAGGCACAGGAGGCACTCAGGACTCCTCCCTGCACAGCCACGTGCCTCACTAGCTCTAACTAATAATGCTAAGACAGATTTTTCATCTATCCAGCCAGCACACACTGCAACAGATGTTAACAATTTTCCCCAAACCTCCACCAGGCAGCACCTGGACAGCTGGTGTCCCCAGCCAAATGTTGGCTGCAGAGCTGATTGTGCAAGGTATGGCTCAGCCATCAGCTAACTCCCCAGCTGCCTTCTCCCAGCCTCTCCTACTCAGAGGACCTGAACGACACATGAAAGTTCAGGTGAGAATTCAGAGTGAATGAGCAAGCCTGTGTTTAGCTCCCTTGAGGGCTCTCAATTTAAAATGGCCTTTGTTGACTCGCTGCACGACATTTTCTAAATGAATAACTCCAGGTTTTCTTTTGCTTTTGTCCCAAGTTTTAAGTAAATTCCGGAGAAAAGCAGGCAGCAGGAATAAAAACAAATGAGAAAAAGCCAAAATGCATTTCCCGCTGATAGAAACAAGCAGGAACAGACTGTTTGTGAATGGCTTTTACATTTAAAACTCTTCATCACAGTCAAATCAAAAGCCTGAGCATTTACCTGGATGGAAAAGTCGTTTCCAGCTTCAAGTCACTAATGAACCTGCCTTTCTAGAGGACAACAGCAGCACGCAGGGAATGCAGCCTTAGAGAGGCTGGTATTGAAAACCCATTTTCTGTCTTGGTGAGACAGAAATCAGCAGCAGGACATGAATTACCTAGGGACCATACACTGCAAAATGTTGTACTTTAAGAATCGGAGGCCAAAACAGCTCCTGCTTTTCCATCCTGGTATCACAGCTGGCTGGCACCTGCATTAATGTCTCACCACCTGCATGTTTTATGGATGTGGGAGCTGGAGCTGGGGTGATCCCATGGGTGCAGTGCCAAGGCAGGCAGGTTCTGCACTGTGGAAAGCTGGAGGGTGAGAACTGCAAGGTATGAACTTCCTGTACCAGCACCCCTGTCTAGGGCTGCACAGAACTGACCTTCCCTGGGTTAGTCACCTCCCTGCTTTAAAGTGCTGGAAACAATTCTAGGATTGAAGCATTATAAAGGGACCATAAAGGGACCTTCACACTTCAGGCTGGAGAGCAGGCATTGTACCCACCCAGCAGAGCACTTGCCTGTCAAAATCAAGGGCAGTTTAATCACTCTGGACACAGAACGATTATTTGCTAGAACATTTCTCTGCGTTTTACTAAAACCAGAAAAATATTAAACTTTTCCAAAGTCCTTCTCTTTTCTCCCCATTTGTCTAACGACATTCCGGGTGTCCCTTCTACTGCAACTTCTTCACCACACTGTGACAATGCCTTTCTTAAAAATTCCCCAACTTGGGGAAAAATACATGTATAAGAAATGCAACAAAGTGCATGCAAACACAGATCAGGGTCCAAACAGACAGTTGAGTCCCTAAACAGTGAATTTATGTGCCAGCACTTCACTGGAATTCACAACACAAGGGGTAGCTCCATATTAAGACATTTCCATTTCCCTTTAACACTATCCCGACGGGTTGGTAAGCTGAGAAGCTGCTCTCCCCACCTGGCTGTCATCAGATGGAGTAAGAGATACTCCCTCTCCATGTAAACCCGAGGTGCTGCTGTGTGAGCTGGTTTGTTTACACACACAGCAGGCAAACCCAGCCGCGAAGAAGCAGAAAGCAATGAACACAACCCTGAGCAATAAGGGTCTGGCAGACCTTCCTGCAAACCCAAGCTGGGCGGAAAAAAACCTGAGCGCTAGTTAAAAATGAGTTGCTGCTGGCAAACCCAGAAAGTTGGGTTGTTGAGGGCTTAGCTGCATTGATTTCTTAATCAATTAATACCCACACCTCTCTGAATAAATCCCGTGGAAATGGCAACAGAACCTCAGGCTGCTGGGAGGAGCGTGGCAGCAGCGGGGGTCAGAGAAACAACCATTCCTGGAGCTTTCGGCTTATTGACCAACTGCAGATTTAGGGAAGAACTGAGAAATAAAGGGCGTGCTGGAAGGCGGGGAGCTCAGTGTGATCGGAGTGGGGAGGGGTGAGGAGGGAGGAGAAAGCCTTCAGGAGCCAAGCCGAGATAAGCTGATTGCCAGGATGAAGCAAAGGCTGAGTCACTCCATGTTAAAGGGCTTAGGGATAAGAGGGGAGATTGTTTTGCACACTCTTTCCAAAGGGCCTCCTGCCTGGAGAGGCTGTCTCCAGTGCTGGGCACAGGGCACTGTTCCCACCCACTGCCATCCTCCTGAAGACATCTCTGCCACACTCCACTGGGTGGGAGGGAGCCTGAGGGATGACAGGGAAGCACAAGCCAAGCTGTGCTGTCCAAGGAACCACATACTGGTTTGGGTTGGAAGGGACCTTAAAGATCATCTAGCTCCAACCCCCTGCCATGGGCAGGGACATCTCCCATTAGAAGGAACTAACCATGTCCACCATGACCAGGCTGTTGTTTCCAGTGGTTCTCACCACTGTGATTTAACCCTGCCACGATGGAAAGCACTGGTCCTGGGCCTCACTGGGAAGACCCCCAACACACCATTTCTGGACCCAAGCCCTTCTGCTTGGGATTGTCCACTCAGGTAAACAGATTTGTAAACATGATTAACACTTCTGTGCAAGTCCTGTCCCAGAAGAGGGCATTTTGGTGACGTTTCCACTTGATGTTTCCTCCCTCCCCAACTCTCCCCCTGTTCTGCTGCCAGGCTGAAGCTCAGAGTGAGAAGCTGTAACCTACCTCAGGGGTCAGTATCAAGGAGAGCTGGGATCACTTCAAGCTACTAAATGCCCAGCTCTCCTAACACCATCCTAAACCAGAGGAAGTTGTTCAGGGGGAGAACTGAGGACATCCAGGCAAGGTAACCCCCCCACACACCTTGCTGAGACGGGTCAGATATTCCCTGGCTCAGGGCAGCACAGGTGCTGCTGTCCCCACCTCCTCCCCTACGCCTACCGAGGCTGTGTCCAGCCCCGGGCAACTCCTGTGTGTACAACACAGAAACATTTGCAAGATCAAGGTCTCAATTTAAATATCAATTGTAATGCTGAAACATCTGCTGCCTCCTGTAGCAGGGAATGGAGGGAAAAAAAAAAATGCCACCATGAGTAAGGCTTTTGCTCTGAGATGATCCTTGCATGGAATTTCCTTTCTCCGGCTTTATGAAATTACCTGTTGACAGATTCAATTTTACCATTATGAAAAGCACTTCCAGACAAGAATTGCTCTGCATCAGTATGATCAGCACAGCAGCTGAGTGGCTGAGGAGGTTTCACCCGTGCTGACAGCTATTGCCATGCCATCCCTGCTTCCATGCAACAAAAACAACACTTAAGGAGGCTCGCGGGGCTCATCCTCCTGCTGCTTACCCAGGAAGCCCCACTGGCTTGTGTCTAGACATCCTGCAAATGTGGATGCTCACAGGAACACAGAGCCAGCTCATGACCCACAGCTGAGGTTCTGGGAGCAGTCACAGCTGCCAAGGAAGCTGGATCCATCAGAGCTGCCTCAACATTAGCCCCCCTTCCTCTGTAAGGCTACGCTGGGGACTTGGCTGTCACAGCTACAACACCAGCCACCTCCAGGTGTGTTCAGTACTCACACAGCTCCAGCGCTGCCTTTGGTTACACCACAGGCATGTGTGGGGCACTGACTTGCAAACAGGGTCTTGCAGGAGGTGTGTGCTGGGGCAGGGGGCAGCTCCCATGGCTGGGAGGTGACACTTGGAGCAGAGAGACAGGAAGGCAATGACAGAAGCAATGCAGGAGAGCCTCTAAACCAAGTCCTCTGCCAAGGCTCAGCCCAGCAGTGCTGCCCAGGCCACGCTGCCTCCCTATGGGCAGTGCTTGACCATGTAGCACAATTACCATTTTTGGGTGCTCTTTCTGCTTAAAGGGCCTGAAATACTGAAGAGATGGCACTGCTGTCCCCCAGCAAAGGAGAGGTGAGCTGGGATCTGACCCAAGGGACGTTCTGGGGTATGTCTGCTGGGACAGTGCTACAGACCACTCAAGGCAGAAGGACACCTTCAATCCCCAGGGCACTGAGGTACCAGTGGCTCATGTCACACACTCCAGTCATCACAGGAAACCTGCAGGCAAGCAGAGAGCTGACAACAAACCCCCGAGTAGCTCAGAGAGTCTTCTAGCTGTAAACCCAAGCCAATCCCAGCAAGGTCAGAGCAAAGAAACAGTGAGAGACGTGGGGAGCTGTATCACTTAGCACTGAAAATGTCATTACAATCTAATAGAAAGAAATCCTTCCTTATCTCTCCTTCATCTCTTATCCTTCATGCTCAAGTAGTCACCGTTAGTGTCTCAAACATTTAAGCCTTGCAATGTTATCACAGATATATCTTTTTGGGTTTGGTTTTTTTAAATGTTTTTTTTTAATAATAATTATAGCTACTTTTTAACACACAACTGCCTGCAGGCAAGGAGACATTCACACTTCTTTACATGTATTTTCTTTCTTCTGCTGCACCAAAAGTTTAAAGGAATTAGCTGCTTGCCTGGTAATAAGCACATTAGAGCAATGATTCAGCTGATTAAATGGCATTTCTCAGAGAATTAGCAGCCCAACACTTCCAGAGCATTTTGCACATTTCATCTTCCTCCCAGCTCAGATTTTGCTGGCTGATGGTTTCCAAAGTGCTTTTAATGAAATAAGCTGTTGATCCCAGAAGTACATCAATGACAATTCACAGCACAAATGGTCCTTGCTGGTGTAAAAATCAAAGGACTTCACCCTGGACAGATCATAGAACTTAAACTGCTCTGGAGCACAGGGTGACCACTGGAAGCAGGTCCCATCTTTCCAGCAAGGAGGTTACATCCTCTGTTGGGATAGTGCTGGGGGTTTGTGATCTGCTCCTGTGCCTGTCCTGGAGGCAGGTGACTCCAAGAACGTTTCACCACAGCTTGGCACTGGTGCAAGCCCTTCATTTCACTCATTACTGACCAGCTTCACTGGCTACTTCACTGATGGAGAAGATGGGCACTGGGCTCTGATGAGACACCAGATACACTGGATTACAACTGCAGGGAAGGCTGCCCTTCCTGCAGGAAAATATTAACAGCAAAACTTGGGAACTATGGGCTTCTCTTCAACCTGCCATAGGCAACACAGATATGGAGAGCGTAGAGATTTACAGTAACTTGCACAACCACAAGTGCATACGTGCCAACACCTTCATCCCTCCATTCCCTTCAATTCTTGCACCATTTCTTGTGCCTTCTCATGAGTTATGGTTAGGTCAGGTCCACACTAAGTAGTTGGCCCAGATCTTGGCACTCACCTCCTGCTCATCTACACGAGCCTCTGACCCAAGCTTGGTGCAAGCTAGATTTTGGCCCACAGAATCATAGAGTTGTTTCAATTGGAAGAGACCTTTAAAATCATCAAGCCCAACCATTAGATTAACTAGTAAGTCCAGTGCTAAACCATGTCCCTCAGCACCACATCTACATGGCTTTTAAACACATCCAGGGATGGTGACTCCACCACTGCCCTGGGCAGCCTGTTCCAGTGCTTGACAACCCTTTCCATGAAGACATTTTTCCTAATATCCAGCCTAACCCTCCCTGGTATAACTTGAGGCTCATCCTATCTCTTGTTACTTGTAAGAAGAGACAGACACTTGCCTCTCTAGAGAGCAATAAGGCCTCCCCTCAGCCTCCTTTTCTCCAGACTAAATTGCTTCAGCCCCCTCAGATGCTCCTCATAAGACTTCTCCTCAAGACCCTTCTCCAGCTCTGTTGCCCTTCTCTGTACCCTCTCCAGCACCTTGATGTCCTTATACTGTGGGGCCCAAAACTGAACACAGAAGCTGTTCAGTTTGGCCCAGAACTACTGACTGGACCAGGATGGTGAAAGCAAAGCCAGTGGACAGCTGACAGTCACCAGGAACTTCCCAAAGCCCCAGAATGGTTTCTTCCACAGCCAACAGTGAAGGAAACCCAGAGACCACACCAAAATATAATGGAAAGCCAAAGGCAAGGAATGTGCCAGCCCTAGGCCAGCAACATTGGCTGCCTCTTGAACTGGACCAGTGCTACAACAACACTACCCAGGGAGGCCTGCCTGCCCTGCCAGCTGAGAGCCCAGCCACCCTGGCTGCACACCAGGCCAGCCCATCTGCTCCACACCTCCATCCCACCACCCGGGAAGCTCCACAGCCAGATCCCTGCTCCAGCAGACGGATCAGTTACACTATCACACACCTGCCAACTGCAGTGGTTTCCATTTCAAGCCTTTTGATACTGAATGTTCCTGCCTGCAGATAAGCCAACTTGTTAAACTATGCTACAAACCCCCTCCTTTCACATACAGAACAGATGCACTGGAGGGAAAGGCAGCCAGACAGGGATATCTCTGTTGCCTGATGAATGTAGGATGCTTCCACCGACCTTGAATTTAACCTTCCAAGAGCTGGAAATATCACCTCAACTCCAGCAGCACTGCAGGCTGGCTGAGCTGTGCCACTGCATTAATAAACTTGCTGGTTTACAGGACTTCAGCCTCCTGCTGTAGGGCTGAAGCCTGATCTCTGCTGTACCTTCCCAAACACTGCTTGTTTGAAAGCTTTTGCATATCTATTCCAGGACATTCAGATCGATAAGAATTAGGAGAGAGTAGGGGGAGAAAAAAAACCCACACACCACCAACTAAACTCCAGCCATACCCTTGGAATGTAAAACTATCCAGAAATCAAATAGCCCTCGGGGGTACCTGTCAATTCTGGTTGACTGGGTTGAATTAACCAGGGATGTGTCACATTGATTTGCATAATATTTGTGAGCAGAATAATACACTTTCAACAGTTAAATGTGTCTCTCTATATATATACATACACACAGAAATAAAAAGAGAAAAAAACTAAAGGCAGGCTGTTTCCATGTTCTAGGACATGTTTCCATCTCCGGATGGTGGCACAGCAGGTCAGGACAAAGCCACTCAGCTAATTGATGCCCTGAAGCGTGTTCAGACAAATCACACAGGCAGTCACACCAAATAACCCCTCTTGAATCTACCAGCCAGGTCAGGCTCTCCCCACTGCCAGCCAGCCTTTGGTCACAGTGGGCCTTGCTTTCACCTTCAGCTGGCAAAGCAAGACATCTCTGGGTACAGAAATGTCAGGGTGGCCCATGTCACTTAAAAGTCGTAGCAACACCATCATTTTCTTTTGTGGGTCTTTCAGATGGGAATTCAGGAGTGGAGGTCGTTGCAATGTGGATACCGAGCCTTGAACATCAACACCAATGAGCAGGGCAGTGGGGAGGAGCTGGGTTTGGAGGCAGGCTCAAGGCAGTGCAGGAGGGGGGAGGTCAAGGTGCTGTTCTGAGCAACCTTGGGTACTGCTTGTTCTCACCATGCCAGCACTGCCCTCTGCATCAGATCTTTGCACACCCATTTCTGTGAACTTCAAAGATTTCCTGCAACTGTCATTGACTCTTCCCAGGTTAACAGAGGGGCCTTCACCCCCTTGCCCTGGGCTCAAAGCACAATCCTCCACTGCAAGAAGTCAAAGGGCTGTCCGATCGTGGGAAGTAGCACCAAAGAATGGAAGAACAAGCTTTGGTTTTGGAAGAGCCAGGTGTGAGGCTCTTCTCCACTCCTCAAACCTGGGCAAAAGGTCCTGAAGCCAGCAAGCCACAAGCTGCTAGCACCCTGAAGACTGAGCATCCCACCTAAGGCTGGCAAATCTTCCCAGTGCTCTGCAAGTGCCATAAAGAGGCCTCCCAGCAATGGCACCAGAGGTGCACAGCTCAAAACAAGGGCAGCTACTTCTGTGTGCCAAGGTCCTACAGCCCAGGCCAGCTAGAATGGTGCCACAGTGGGCGACTCTGAGCTGGGGCCCCTCACACCTTGGGAGTGAGTGTATCCAACAGCACCCAAGCCCAGTACAGAGGCTTTTCCAAGTTTAATGTGGCCTTCATTCAACTTGGCTTCATTCCCTTCCAAAGCGGATTAAGCTACGGTAATTAAAGCTCTTTTGACTCTCAAAATTCAGTTGGATTCATTTTCCTGTGCTCCCCCTGGGATCCAGCCCTGATGAGCTCAGGATGAGGAGCAGCACAAAGAATCATAGAATGGTTTGGGTTGGAAGGGACCTTCAAGATCATCTAGATCCAACCCCCCTGCACTGGCAGGGGCACCTCCCACTAGGCCGGGTTGCTCAGAACTTCATCCAGTCTGCCCTTGGACACTTCCAGAGGAGGGTGCTTTGGCCTGATGACCAGCCCATGCAGCAGCCAAGCTGCCCAGAGACAGGCAAGGCACCTGTGATCTGATTTCCCTGGGGACTGATGGGAAGGGGCTGCCTGGGGCCACATAGGGGCTCTGGGCAGGGATAGGCTGTGGGCTTCTAAGCATTTCACATCCGTACATAGCAAGGAGTAAAGGAATGATGTGCAGAGAAACATCTCCTCCCTACTGCTTCAAAGAGTGGCTGCCAGCTGTATCAAGGTGACACTGAGTGGTAGGGGGTGGGGGACACCAGCAAGCCAGCAGTTTTTCTCTTCTCCTTAAAGTGAAAATAACAGGCCCTTCTCCCCTGTGGCCCACATGAATATTTCATCAGCAAACTCCCTGATTCTCTATTAGGATTTTTCCCCTCTCTGGCTGAGGTGGGAGGCACCAGCTTAACTGATCCCTCCACAGCCCTTCCAGGTGAAGCTGAGGACACTTCGGGCACTGGGGACAGCCACAGTGATCTCAGGATAACAGGATGAAAACATGTCGAGGCTCCAAGCAACTCTGTGCCTTTGGGAAGCAAGTGCCCCTCACACTCATATGACAGTACTTGGATATCCCAGAAATGCTGGTGGGGCACCACCATGTCCTGCTTGTGCCAGATGAACATGTTTCCTATCCATCACCACCAAGAGAGTGAGCAGAGGCTGCCCCTCCAGCCCATGCCTCGCTGCAAAGGCATCTGAGCCCTGCTCCTCTGCACCTACAGGTCACTAGGTCTGTTTGGGCATGGGAAGTGTGAAGGAAAAAGAAACACTAAATCCCCCCAACTCAGCTTGAACAACTCAGCTGGCTTCACTTCCAGTACTGCCTATTGCAAAGGAGGGCAGGGTCACAGTAAGAGACGAGCACTGGGAATCAAATGTGCCAATAAACTTTCCTTTCTGTCAAAGGCCCAAGAACCAGGCCCTGCTGGAGTGTCCAGCACTGGCCAACACCACCAGTTCTCCTGGGTACCCTTATGAAAGCCATTCCCTTCCCTGCTCCTTTTGCTTTGGCCAGGGCTTTTTGCACAGGCACTGCTCAGGCCCCTCCTGGCTCAGTCTGTTTCTCCCTAAGTAGAAAAGGAAAATAATCAGGTTTATTTTATAGCATTTTTGGAAGAAAAAAAAAAATCAGGTTTTTTATTTAGATGAAACCATCAAGAGACCTGACAAAGCCTCACAGAAACACCTGAGGAAAGATCTGAAATGCAGAAAGAAGGATAGTGACACACTCTGAGGTCTAGCTCTCCAAATCCATGAGTCCTCCTGAACATGACATCTCTGTCAGCCTCTCAATGACCTGTTGGCAAGGGGCCTCCAGCCAGAACAACGACCTGTTCAGGAGAAGCCTTAAAAGCAATTTCTGGTTTGACCACTGCTCCTGGCAGGACCCCCACTGCCAGACAAGTCTGCATCTGGACAATGCCTTGTCTCCAGTTTGGGTTGTACTTATGCCAAATGGGAACAAAGCCAGTCCATCCTGTCCTTGCAGGACTCCACAGGGAGAGAGAGGGGAAGCAACAGACCTGGGGAGAAAACAGGGATCTAGCGTAACCTAAAGGGGAGACAGGCCATCCCAACAGGGGCCTGAATCACACAAATGAAGAGAGTTGCCACCTACCTGGTAACAGGTGACCACAGAGAGGCCCCCAGGGCTGTGGTTGATCCCCCCTGCTCACCTTTTTCTCGTCTCCCTCCTGCAGGAGCTGGAGGTGGCTCCTCTTCTCACTGTCCTTGCGGAGGGAGCTGTGCTGGTGGTGGGGCAGGCCCACTGGGGGGGACACACTCCGGCCCTGGGGGTCCACCCAGGTGTAGATGTGGTTGGTGACATAGCCCCCTGGGATGCGGCCCACCGAGTGCACAGACAGGTTCAGCTTCTTGCAGCCTTTCAGTACCTGGAGGACAAGCCAAGGAGAGGAAGGAGTTAATGCCGAGGGAGGGGGAAGGACAATCTGCCTTAGGACTCTGGGAATTGAAAGAGCTCGAGCTGCAACCACCAACTGAATGACTGAGCTGCATAAAAAAGCTAGTGGAAGAGAGGAGACTTTTTCCTGTTCTCAACAGCAACTTGTGCAATTGCTTCTCTGCTTCTCCAGGTTACACTGTGAGAAACTGACATAGGTTTTACAGGAAACTTCAATTAACACATAGGTGTTCTCCCTGCAAATGCTGATCTCTTCTGAGGCCTCAGGAACATGAATGCTCTGGATCTGCTCTCAAAAAGGGGGTGCTTTCACTTATTTTTCCGTAGATACATCCTTTTGATGAGCTACTCCTGCAAGGTCTCCTCTCCCCACAGAGCACAGAAGCTGCTGAGCAAAGCTCATGACGAGGAAGAACTAATACCAGCAGCAATTTGGTGAAGAGTAATATCAGTAATACTGGGCTGGCTGGGTCCCAGCTCTGACCTGGTGGTGCTCCTGTCCTTCCCTGCCAGAGCTAGAGAGAATCCAGCTCACCAATTCCCAGTTCAGCATCTCCATCACATACAGTGATTTGGCTGCAAATTTGTCACATGCTCCCAAGGTCATCACGTGCCTGGAGAATTTAAACAAGGACTGCAAAACTGACATCCTCATCAGAGCAACTGCAGAGCATTCAATATCTTGGGCTCCTTGCAAGCTCCAGCCCTTGTCCCCTTAACTCCCCAGATCCCTTAAACACATATTCTGCCACAATCTCCTATCTCCCTGGGAGCACATGGAGCCCAGCCTGGCTGGCAGACAGGCATGGGTGCTCTCCAATTTTGCTCAGCCAAGTCTCATTGGGATGATGGAGCTCTTTGAGCCTGCTGCCCACCCCAGGGTACCACTTTCAAACAGCACAGGGGCCCATCAGGGCACAGTTCAGCTTCCCGACCCCAAGCCCCTCCATAAGCTGCCAGGCAGACAGGACCACAGGGATCTGAGCTCCATGGCAATGAGCTGAGGGTGGAAAGAAGGCTTCTCATCCCCTCTGGAGCTACCTGGGAGATGGGGCACAGCCCCCACACAAACAATCTCAGAGCATCCACCTGGCAGGGGATCAGGATCCAAAGATAAGCTTCTGAGGTTTCTATCACATGGGAGAGACACCAGGCTCAGGAGAAGCAACCAAGCACAGGCAGGGTCCCCAGCTCCACACCGGGCACCAGGGAGTGTCCATAGCCTGCCCCAAGGACAGGCAGTGGTTGTTGCTGAAGGTCAGCAGCAGGCAGAGTGCTGGCTGCTCCCATCCTGCCTCAGCTAAATGTCATTCCCTGAAAGAGCTGGAACAGCAGCAGAGCCACTCTTTGGAGGCATGACCAAGTTTCCAGGGATGAGAGGCCAGAGATTTACAAGGGACTTTTTATGTCCCCCTGCAGCTCCCCTGACAAGGCCACCAGGAGGTGGGATCTCAGTCAACAGGGAGATGTTTTATGCATGAAGGTGACAGCAGAGAGCCATGAGGAGAGCAGAGCAGTGCCTGGCTCAGGCAGCAAGCTGGGCCAGGGCTCCCCAGCAGCCTCTGTACAGGAGGAGAAATGAGAGGAGGGAGTGAGGAGAAGCTGGTGGTGCCCATCAGGGTCTTGCTGGTGACAGTCTCTCCTAGCAGAAGGCAGAGCTGCTGTGGGCAGACTGGTGGCACTCTGTGTAGTCCTTCATACATTTACTGAGGCTTCTCAAGGACTCAGGGAGTGAAGTAGTTTCCCACCCAGCACAGTTATTCTCCCCCAGCACAACCCAACTGCTGATGCCTACTGCTGAGCTAGTGCAGGACTGTAGTGGTAGCCACCAAGGGACTTCCCTACTTAGGAGCCCTTCAGGACACAGTTCTGCTGGCCTCCAAGCCACCTGCACTGGCAGGTGACCTGCACCACAAGACACAGACTGCACCTTTTGGGTGAACACAGGTGGGGGAGGACAGTGGCACCCACAAAGGACCTACCTGACTGCTGTGAGGCAGAGTGGGACCATCCATGCAGCTCAACAATGGTAAACCAGTGACACTGACTTCAGTAGGTGGGGAATCCAGTTATCTGCCCTTGTGCCAGGTGCTAAACACATACAAAGGGATGGTGCTCACCTCAAGAAACACCAGTGAGAAAGAGCAAGCAGAAAGGAGAGAAGCAAGGCAGGAAACACGTTGTCCAAGGTGACCCCTGAGAAAGCTGGTCAGAGTTCCTCTCTCTTGGCACAGTGTCACATCTACTCGGTGACACTGCCCCTGCGTGAGGCTGAGACCCCATGCTCCCCACCACAACTCTGACCCTCTTGCCAGCACAAGTCAGGCTACACCTCAGCCCCGTGGGCTCCCACCTGCCCCACAGCAGCAGATGGCACCTCCTCTATGTACAGCTCCCATTCCCTCCAGTTAAACTCCCTCTTCAGCAGCTTTATAACCCAGGACACAACAGAGGGCCATGGTATGAGCAAACCCTTCCCCCAGCTTTGAGCTGGTGGAAGAGCTGTAGGCCACTGGACATCCCCAAACCAGGAAGGACATGTGGATATACTGCACACAGACCTGTAACACACCATTGCAGGCACCACACACACACCTGGTAAAAAGCAGTAGCTGTTTAACACCACTGAGTGACCATTTAAGAGAGGAAGAGCAAGACAACCTATTGGTTTTTTCTAGAAGATCATTTCTCACAGCCCTGGTTCAACATGGCCTTCCAGCATGGGCCTAAATGAGCAAGCATTTAAGCCTCTGCCTAGAGCATGCTTAAGCACAAGTCTGAAATTCAGCCAGTGAAGCCCATTTGTAAACTGAATCTATTTGTAATCTGAGTCTACTTATAAGAATAGATTTTTGACTCATGAGGTTGCAACAATTTCAATAGTTTCTTTACTTCTCTTAATTCCAGGATAAACCCAGGTTTAGCAGCTCAAGGGGTAAATCCTTCTTTGACTGTGAGCACAAACAGCCTCAGGAATCTCTGCTTTTAACTCCAGTACAAGCACATCTGCTCCAGCAAGCCAAAGTACAGCTCCTGTCTGAGGAAGAGATGGAGGCTGAGCAGCACAAGGCTGGCTCAGCACCACCCGTGTCCCCCTTCTGGCCACCACAGCCTTGTCAAAACCACAGGACTGTCACCACAAACTGCTTCCCCAACCCACTGACCACTGAAGTCAGTTTTGTTACAACATTTGAGCTTCCTTTGTTCATTAGGCAGCCACCAGCTATTTAAACCAGAGGAGATGGGAAGAGAAGCAGCGTTTTCCTTCAGATAGCAGCACCACAGACACTCCATAAGGAAGCACAGCAGGCATGGGAACAAGATCTGGCACAGGCCTATAAAACCTTTGTACAGCCACTCACTGAACTAGACTTTAACAAAGCACTTGGCACACAGAGCTGTGAAGTGATGAGGCATCAGGTGAGCCAAATGGGAGAAGCTTCCAGGGTACATCCAGAGACAGGAACCACTGTCAGCTGCTTTGGTGAGCTCCCAGAGAGCAGAGCTACTGCCCCTTTCCCTCCATGGGAAAAAAAACACTGTGCTTCCCCCTCAGGGTTTTTTTCTGGCTTTAGCAAGGCTGGTGCATCTGTTAATCTTCTGGTTTCTAAGTGAGCCCCTGCTGGCATCTGGAGAGATGGACTCTGTCACCCCTGGGGGAAAGAGGAAAAATGATGGACCCAGTGCCATAGAAGAGACCTCAGGAACAGGACCTGCTGGGAGAAGCTCTGGAAGTGGTGCAGTGGTTTTTGTGGGGACACTCTGGGTCAGCAACCCATGGAGAGGGATCATCTCCATATTGTGCAGCCTGTGGCTCATCTGTTTCATTGAGGCTTGTTGCCATCCTACACCTAAAACCAATCCCACCTGATCTGTGGGGCTCAATCCCTGTCCCCACCCAAAAGACAGACCACGAAAGCTTTCTCACCAAGCTTGGGGCATATGAGACAGATGCCCTCAGCAGCCTCTCCCTGCTCCACCATCCCTTCAGCTCTATTCACACACATTGCCATCAGGCAAGGCTGGGTCTGGCCCCACGCAGCACCTCTCCTCCCCAGTCGAGGGTGCAGCTGTAGCTGGGTGCTAGGATCCCCAAGGAAACAACTTCAGAATGAGGCTCAAGGTGGAAGTCTTGCCTCCAATAAAAGAAAGTGCTTCGAGTGTAGAGGTGCTGCAAAAATGGAAAACATCCACAGCCATCCGAGGAGGCAAGAGCAAAGGCTAAAGGGCTGAGTTGGAGAGGCAAGGGGAGTCTGCAAGTCCTTGGGGACACACCAGTGCTAGGGGACAATGACAACTCAGCAGCCTGTGCAGGAAGGTTTTCATCAAGCCAAGGGTGCAGCCACAAAGCTGTGGATCACAGGGAGAGGTGGTCAATGTCAGGGCATCTGAGAATACAACAGCCACTGCTGCTCACCAGAGCAGTTCTGCTCACCTTAGCTCCCTTCTCAGGAAGGACAGAGAGCCTTGCTCTGCAGGGACACACTGTGAGAGGAGTCCTGACATCCCCTGGGAGCAACCAGCAGCCTGGGCAGACTGTGCTGAAGGACAGAGCCCAGATACAGCCTCTGGCTGGAGGTCTGCTCTACCAGGACCACTGGGCTCTTCCCTCTCCCATCACAGGTAGCTGGTGCTGCAAAGCCAGCTGAGAGCAGTCCTGGATGGGCAGATTCAGACCAGTATCCAAGGGCAGATGCAGCTCTAACACTGCTCATCTTTGCCCAGCAGGATTATTCTCTCCTCTGTTTCATTTTAATTTAGTTTCTCAGGGCTGGTGAGAAGGGGCCAGCTGACAATCTGGGGACCAGAGGGGCTAATTACTGACAAACCAGGGACCCACACAGGCAGCTTCTTCAATACATCCTTCCCTGCCATTGCACAGACACTTTGGCCAGCAGGGACCATATCTACAGCACAGGGCAGGACCCATTTTCCAGCTGGTCTCCCTGAACATCAATCAATCAGCTGGAATTATTTTCCAGCCCTATCACATTTGCTTCTCCCACACTCTCTGGTCTCCTGGAATGTGTTTGCAGAGGATCCCAAGACCCATCTGAGCACAGGCTTTTGGCCACGTGCCCTGGCCCCTTGGTGGAGGGGATTTTATGCCAGGTCTCCACCACTGTACCCTCCTCCCCTGTAAGCCTTCAGGCTACTGGTCCCTGTGCCTGGCAGCCTAGCTCCTACTCTAATGTGGAGCACTTTGCCTTTCCCCACTCCCAGGGAGGTGCCACAGTGCCAGCAGGCTGGCACAAGGCCACTGACCTCAATTTTGCTGTCATGCAAGTGAGGACCAGCACCTGCCCACACAAACAATATACTTCCCATGAAGCAGGTCACCCCAACTGCCTGGGACAGAAGGAAAAGCTTCAGACAAGAGTTTTCATCTAATAAAAAGCATGAGGCTGATGGAGACAAAGGCTCTGGATGGGAACAATACAACAGAAAACATAGAATGGTTTGGTTTGGAAGGGACCTCAATGATCATTTAGTTCCAACCCCCCTGCATGGGCAGGGACACCTCCCACTAGACCAGGTTGGTCAAAGCCCCATCCAACCTGCCCTTGAACACTTCCAGGGATGGGGCAGCCACAGCTTCTCTGGGCAACCTGTTCCAGAGTCTCACCACCCTCACAGTAAAGAATTTCTTCCTAATCTCTAACCTAAATCTCCTCTCTTCCAGTTTAAAACCATTACCCCTCTTCCACTGTCACTACACACCCTTGTCCAAAGTCCCTCCCCAGCTTTCCTGAAGCCCCTTCAGGCACTGGAAGGTGCTCTAAGGTTTCCTTGGAGCCTTCTCTTCTCCAGGCTGAACAGCCCCAACTCTCTCAGCCTGTCTTCACAGGAGAGGTGCTCCAGCCCTTGGATCATCTCTGTGGCCCTCCTCTGGACTTGCTCCAAGAGCTCTATGTCCTTCTTGTGTTGAGGGCTCCAGAACTGGACACAGTACTCCACATCTTCCTCACAGACACACAAGTTGTCTCGTGCCCAGTGATTGCAGAGATGCCACCACAAAAGCAACAGCATAACTCATCCTGCAAGCTCTTTAGGAAAACCTGTTATTTCACAGGCATTCAGAACCTAACCCATTTGCAGTGGAACATTGAATAAAATAATTCCACCTCCTTAATCCCCTCTGCAGCATCAGGCCACACAGACTGAATCACCATTTCCTTTCTCAAGCCGTTTCAGGGACTTGCTACATGTTGTTCAGTGCTGCTGTGTTTTGTTCCAGACTCAGATAGAATTTGGCTTTGCCCCATCTATAATGCAGTTGAAGACTGTGGTATGAAAGGTTTAATGCTGGCACCACAGTGTGCAAGCACACCTGCTAGAAGAAAAGCTTAAGGAAATAATTTAGTTGAATCTGGGGATCAGTGCCAAAATATTTAGCAGGGAAAGAGTCACCAACTGCCTAGAAATGTTATTAGAAGAAACACGTGCCAGACAGAAGGGAAGATTGATTCCATGAGGCCACTGATCCCCTGACAACACACTATTTAACTATCTATCAAGTCGTTTGAGTGTGAAGTAGATTGCTTAAAATAATCAAAAAAAGAAAAGGTGCATTTCCTGTATCCACATTTATTCCCTTTTAAAAAAAGAAACCCCCAAACGACACAAAGTCCAGCATGTTCTTTGCTACGATCAAGACTGACAGCTGCCTGCCCTCCTGCCCCCCCGTGCCAGGCCATTCCTGCCCAGCATGTCTCACATTACTGAAGCCTTTTCTGCAGAATTTCCCCCTTCTCGGGGGTGCTGAGAGGTTGACAGCCGAGTAAAAGCATCTTCCAGGCCTTCAAAAATTGCCCCGGCAGGAACACAGATGTCAGAAATCAGCAGCAATTAATCACCAGAATTCTTCTGGCAGCCTGAATAAAGTGTGTGTCTCGTACAGATCCAGCCCCCTCACTTACCTTCCCTGCTAATGAAGTGAGCAATCTATTCCAATTCATTCCCTTAGTGGGTAGATCACAGTTTGATACAAGAAGCATTAACTCGGAGCCAGCCTCCCCCTTGCTACAGACACAAGCTGCTTTCTTCCTGGCAATAAATAGACTTGCCAGAGCTGTTTGGCTTCTCGGGCTGCTTGGATAATGGGCATCCAAGTGCTGGCTCCCATTTGCAAGCTGCAAAGGTCAGTGTGGAGGTTATCAATCAGCCAAGTACCAAGCAATTTCGCACCAAGTCCCAAAAAAAGTAAGGCACTGACTTGAAAAACAAACTGCAAATGAGGAAAACGGAATGTGGAGATACCACAGAAGGGAGGCAGAGGGAGCTTTTACAGCATGCTTCTGCATCATGGAGAGAACAATTGGCAGAAGTTTGTCTAATCGCTATTTCCTGCCCTGCCCTGGGGTGCTCCTGCTGGATCCAGGTATTTTTAAGCTTGTGGGCTCAGCTAGACTGAGCAAAGCCACCTCAGTGCCAGGGGGAAGGATGAAGCTCTCCGTGTCTGCAGTGGAGGGGAAGGGGCTGCAGGGGCTGGACTGCAAGACCTTTGTCAGGGAGATGGATTGAGCCCCATCAGCTGAATGGTTCCTCTGTCAGCTGAAAGGACAGAGCAGAAGACAACAGGCAGAGGCATCACCTGCCTGCCTGTGCCCAGAGGCTGGCTTCAGGGATCCTCTGCAGGCAGGACAACTATAAGTCTATTACAGCTCCCACTACACACCTTGGTTAAGGCCAAGTTTGCCAGGTGCTGTCCAAACTTGTAGGGAGAGTGTGTCCCCTGACTCAGACCATAAATAAGATGCTTTGGATCAAGTGTACCTCCCCTCCATTTTGCCTGACAAAGACCAGGGAACTGCTCCTGTGCAGAGGAACCAAGAGACTCATCTGCATTGACATCTGCCAACAGCTCATCCCTGTGTGGGGAGGACGTGCTGCTGGTGCAGGCAGGGATGAGGAAAACCAGTCCAGGAAAAAGGTGAGAGAGGCAGGTGGAGACAGAAATAAATAGAAAGGGAGTGGAGACACTCCAGATGGGGTGCTGGGTGAGAGGAACCAGAGGGGAAAGCAGTGGGTACCACAGCATAGGGGGATGGAGGGTGGGAAATGGCCTCCCTGTCAGGAAGACAAATGGGGATGGGAATTGCAAGAGGCACAGTTCAGCCTCTCCTGCTCTCCCAAGGCAAAGGTGACAGCAGTTTGGCTTTTAAGTAGTGGCACTTATGCAAATAAATGCAAATTGATGCATAATTATGGTGATGGCACACATTAGCCCCAAGGCATCAGGAAGCCCATGTCCCTTTCACCTGGAAAGGTCAAATGAAACCTTAGCTCCTGGGCCTTCTCCCTAACCCCTCCATGGCTGACATTCCCCATCCCCTCTTCAAGACAACAGCTTGGTCAACACCCACCCCCTCAAAGCTTGTCACTGCCCAGTGCATCCCTCAGGCAAGTGCAGGACAATGTTAAAAAGAGCAGAAAAAGCTTTATTTCCATGCAAACCTGGAAAGATCTTTAGGCGTTTTCAGGGGTAGGGGGATGCATGAGGGGAATCTAGATCAAAGCACTACTCCCTGCATCCTCTTGTCTTCCCTTTCACCTCCACGCCAAACAATGCTGAAAAGTATCATGAGAACCACCAACAAACCCATATTGCCTAGATATGGTTATTTGGTGGAAAAACGAACTTTGAAAGAATCAGTTGGAGGAGATGAGCAGGACACTTGACTAAGCACCAAGGGTACCCAACCAGTGCCTGCACAAGGTCCTTCCACCTTCCCTGCCAGCACATCCCACCCCAAGAGGCTCAGACACAGCTTCTGAGTCCAGCAACAAGAAGCTGGCATGATCAGAGCTCCTCCAGGCTGCCCAGGTCCCTGCTTCACCTGTATTTACTAAGCACTTGGCAGCCCATGACAGGGAGCATTCACAGAGCACCCAGTCAAAAGAAACTAAGCCAAATCATTTTAGCAGATGCATTGTCAGTTTAGGAGAGGGGATTTAGAGACAAAGAATTCTCTGAGCAGACATGGCATTGAAGAAGGTGTCAAGAAAATCCATCATCTTCCCTGAGGACAGAACTGAGTAAAAGACATTTTAACTCCCTAGCTATGCTGCACACTAATGCTTTTGTTTTCTTCTGATAAACACTGGAAGGAAAGACAGGCTTTTATCCCTTGGGTTATCTCAGCAATTTCTCTATGGAGGCAAAACTGTTTATTTACAAGGAACCCACTAAAAAACATTTATGCTTCAAGAACTCAAGGATGCCCTAACAACACTAACCCTGATGAGCAAGCCAACAGCCACGCTGAGAACTATCATCCTTGCACTAGGAGGAGGGGAGGGACCAAGGACTTCATTCTAATCTTTCCCATCAGTATAATGCCATTTGATTTCATTAAGGCTGATTGTGATTTGCTGGCATCATGAAGGGGAGATGATTGAGTAACTTGCCCACTGAGGGAAATGAGTGGCAAAGCAGCAAATATAACCTAGTCCTAACTCCAATGTGACAACTGAACCCACACTCCTACAGGTGGTCCCTGTAGGTGCAAGTTACATGTGATATTAATTTGCTCAGCTTAGATTAGCTCACAGTGACCACGGAGCACCACTGCTCAGCCTGCAGTGGAGCCCTCACCACCAGGGGAGGTCCAGCATTCCAGCCTGCTCCACCACACACCATCAGATCTGCCTCTGAAACCAAGAGGATCACTTGCCAGATCTGTCACTGCCATCAGCCCTTCCCCTTAAGAGGCACTAGATCTAACATAAAATGCAGATGCCTCCAAGTCCAAGGGTGACGTCTTACCCTCCCCCTTTTTCCTAGAGAGAGATCCTGGTGACATTACACTTCTCATCCTCTCCCTCTTGGCTCAGCTGGCTACAGAAGTTAAAACAGAAACTGTTTGCAGGACAGAAAAGCAGAGCAGAAGCCCATGGCATTGCACAACACCTGCATTTGCAGTTGTAGGTGCTTTTTTGTTTGCTGTTCCTGAGGCTTTTTGTTTGTTTCTAAGCAGACACAGAGACCAAGGAATAGCTTACCCCACTAACTTTGAGGTTGATGCTAGTCACATCCTTCTTTTGCACATTTCAGCTACCTGACAGCCCTTGGGAAGGGGACAGGTTTCTAACCTCTGGGTCAGTGAGTTCTAAAAATACAGTGATAAGCAAGCAGGCATTAAAGGAACAAGCCTGCTCTCTTTACAGAACCAGGGGATTCATGTATTTCTTCTACACTCCCCAGTCATCCCAACCATACCTGTGTGGGATGGCCCACAACTCCAAGTACTCAGAAGGGTTAAAAACCAACCAAAGAAGCCAAGCTGCATTCCCTCCTACTAGAGTTACACGAAGCCTGTGCAGTGGTGATTACTGATTACAGCAAATAAGCAGCCTCAGATAATGATAATCAATTTATTGGGCATCACAAGAAACAACTAAATGAGATTTGCTTTCTTGTAAGCTGCCTGGAAGGTAAAATTGCTGTAATTATGTTTTGTATGCTCAGGGCTGCAGGACTCCTCTGTCATTTCTCAGGGGCCTGTTAGCAATATCACAAGTGCCCTGAGCACGAGCAGCTGGAGCCCCTTCTACCCCTCATGAAACATTATGGTCTCTGAAGAGATCACCTGGTTTGCCACTGTGAAAGTCCAAATGAAAAAGACATTAAAAGGATTTTAATCTCCTTTTAATTATTTTTGAATGCCCACTTGACACTATCAGAGCAGGTGATGGAAAGGCTGGTTTGGAAGAAGTGAAAACTGGTGCCTGAGCAGAGAGCCCAGAGGGCTGGTAATGAGATCCCCCCCCATTGCAGGGCTGTGTTCCAGAGACCTTGGCCTTGTCTGTAACTCATCTTCCTCATCACAAGCCTTCCCCTGGCCCCACCACACCTGCAGCTTCTCTCCAAAGCCACTGAATAACCCAAGACAGCAGACTTGAACTACCCGAGTTCCTTCACAATAAACCTGGTGTGATGCAAGTTCAGACACTGGGCCAGGTTGCCCAGGGAAGTTGTGGCTGCCCCATCCCTGGAAGTGTTCAAGGGCAGGTTGGATGGGGCTTGGAGCAACCTGGTCTAATGGGAGGTGTCCCTGCCCATGCAGGGGGGTTGGAACTGGATGATCTTTAAGGTCCTTTCCAACCCAAACCATTCTATGATTTTATGACTTTGGCAAAGCTACCACAGATTTACACCAAGAGGAAAGAATCACACTCGCTAAGACTGAAACACACAAATTAGCCTAGTTTTGGTGATCCTGATGAAGCTCATCCACATTTCCCAAGTTGTCAGCGTGAACAGAAAGACACAACAGAGCAGTGATGGAATCAGCACAGCTCTTTTGAGCTGGCATGGCTCATTAAGCCAAACCCTCAATCAGGAATGATCCACTGGAGTCATGGATACTTTACACTCTCACTTCTCCCCTTCCTCCCTAAATGATTCAAAAGGACAAAAACCTCCTGCAAAGCAAGGAAAGGGTGGGGGAGAAAGGGGTGGGCAAGGTTAATGCAAACCTCAGAGTAAAGATGTATCTTCCTGTGTAACAATTTGATGGGTCTAAAACTTCAAGCACCTCAATTTGAACCACTCTGGACACAATATTGCAGCTAATCAATACAAACTTTCAGCACAATTGCTAAAATATCAACAGCAAGGCTGATGGAAGCCAAGCAAGCTCTAAAAATATGACAGATGATACAAACTTCTTCACTTACACCATAATTTAAATTACAGTGATCTTTTGCTAAAGTGCACTCTTGAATGCTGGAATGATGGAGCTATAATTGTAATGGAGTCATTTAATTTTGATTTGGATGAAACAGAGAGCACGAAGCAGACAAGGCATAAAACTCTGCTGCTCACATAAAGGTTAAGATGCTGATCATTAAGGGAATTGATTTGGAGTGCTTAGGTGATCTTGTCATTTAACACAGAATTCTACTTTTTGTCTAATTTACACTAAAATCTCTACAAACCCCATTGCCCTGGTCACAGGCCACCAGTCAGTTTTCAGCTGGGACAGATTGAAGCTCATTATTTTTGTCTTCTTCACCCAGTGTCGTGGCAGGTTTTGGTGCCATGATTCCACTTTTGGTACATCATGGCTCTGAGTGATGCCTAAAAATACCAGGCAGAAGGCAGAAATTGCTCCCACCTCACCAGCAGTGCCTCTCTCCTCCTAGAGAGGAGTGCTGGAAGCAGCTGGGGTACTCCTGCATGGCCAGACATGCAAGGAAAGAAGGCAGCTGTGCTACCACGACTTGTGAAACTAATGCAATGCTGTGTGAAGGCTGAGTTGAGCATCTCCAAGCACCGTGACAGACAAAGTTGATTTCTGGTTCAGTAAGTTTGTTGTGCCTGGGAGCAGGCCAGGCCAGCAGCGGAAGAGCCTTCCTGATCTTATGCCCTGAAGAACAAGCTTTGACAACTTCTCACACAACACATTCTGCATATTATGAATAATAATGCTGTCCTGGACAGACAGTCTTGCTGCAGGATAGGCAAGATGGAAGGGCAGCAGGGTAAGGAGCTCTTCCTCGGGCAGATGGAGAGCCAGCCTGTCCCTGCACCCATGGGAATGGGAGCTGTGCCTCAGTCAGACAGCTCCACCACTTCTGCTCAACCAGAGCAGGCAGAGAGTGTTTGGGAGACAGAGCTACACAGTATGGTTGTTTTTAAAAAGCCTCTTTCTGCTCACATTTCCTCCCCTGCTCTATTTGTCAACCTGATCCAGTGTATTCATAAATCCCAGGACCAAACCTAGCTGTGGTACACGTCTGTTTATCTAACGTTTCTCTCTCCATGATCTGCTGCAGAGCAGACCAACAGACATCAGTGAGGATGTCGGGACAAAGCGAGGTCAGCTCTGCTCGAGGAGACCAGAGCACAACCAGAGGCCTTTGCAGAGCTGTGGACACCTCAAGACTGAGCCCAAGACCCTGGATTTCAAGGGGAAGAAGAGAACATGGGGTCAAGCCACCCTGTGCATCGCGACCTCTTGTCCCTGCAGCTCTGACACCCTGCACGATGTCCAGAACATGGAGCTGGGGTGTTTGTACCTTAACCCCAGGGAAACCCTTCCCAAGAATGCCCTTCACCATCACCAAGTACCATCTGCTCTTGATTCCCTCCTCCCCAACGCAGCATGCAAGGACAAATCAGCTCTTGCTTAATTTTTAAAATCTCCAAACAAATTATTACAGCTGTACCCTAAATAATTCTGCAACTCTTCCCAAAGAAAGCATTTCTACCACCACTACATAGGTGGTAGAGCAGGAGCTCTAGAAGATGCCACCACAGCCAGGTACATGACCAAACTGTAGTTTAAAGAAGTTCTGCTCACAAACAGACAATTTCTAAGCTTCTCCCTCCTGTCACAATCACATTAACAAAATCTAGCTCTTGTCACAGAACGATCCCTTGGCAAACTGCATCCTCCAGGAAAAATTTCTGTGCTGGAAGTACTTAGTTTCACTCAATATTAATAGTGTCTAAGAGACATCACGTACATTATATTAAAGAACAAACAAAGTGATGTGAATTACCAAGCAGAGTGGGTTGAATTAGAGATGACTTAATTCAGCAGAGCATTCCTGACAGTTGGTTTCTACCCAGCCCAACACCACAGCCAAAACGTGGGGTGTTTTTGTTGTAATCTTCAGGGCACAAAATTGCAGTCTAACTTCCAAAAGCTTACAGCATTGTTGTCCTACCATTAGGAAGGAAAAAAAAAATAATTCCTACAAATCTTTTCTCTAGTCTCAAGATTACTGGAAGACATGCCCTTGCCTGGGGCACAGATTTAAAAACGGGGCAAGGGAGCATGGAGGTTGTCTGAACAAACTGTGCAAGACTGTTGGAGGAACACAGCACACGGGGCAGGCTGTGAACAGTGTTGTTTCAGCTTATTATGGAAGAATTAAAGCACAAACAGCTGCAAAACTGTCTTGCCACCCCAGATCCCTGCTCTCCACATGCTGCCTACAAAATGCTGCCCTAAATGATTCTCCAGCTCTGTAGGTTTGTGCCTGTGCCATGGGAATGCGCTGAGCTGAGCCCACCAGCCACAAGATCATCCCTGTGAATGATCTGGGACACTCAGACATGGACTTTGCCCCAAAACAGCGAGATTCAGGTGAAAATCCCGCTTTCTGGAGCTACCCACCTAGCTTTATGTGAAAAATTGTACGGAGAGCAGCCCTGCTGTTCCCTACAACAGGAAACGAGCTGCGGGAAGAGCCGGGGACACGTCGGTTGTGTAACTGTTCTCTTTCTTCCCCGACAGAGTCAGAAGGGGTCTGGGATGTGGGATCTGCTCCTGCTTTGGACACTACACAGTCCTGGGCAGCGGGAGGGTTGTTCTGCTTCCCCGTGTCTCAGTTCCTCCACCTTTGGGAGGAGAGAGCACGGCACAGCGGCTACACTACATGCCTTAAAGCCAGGATCGAGCCCATTTCCAACTTCCACGAGCCTCCCAGACTGGAAGGAAGCCGAAAGCAGCCCCGCGACATTTCAGAGACGTGCTAAAAAAAATACCGCTTGGGTCGGAGGGGATGAACCTGCCGCGTTAAGAGTAGCGGGCGATGGCAGGGCGACCCCCGGGAGATCCGGACCGCCAGTGCTCCGCAGGCACCGACGCTGTCACCGGAAACTTTCCGGCTCTGCTGGTGCCCGCCCGCCGCCGGGACGAGCCCGATGGCTCCGTCCCGACGCAAAACCGGAGCCGGCGGTTCCCACCGCCGCGTCCCGGAGAGCCGGGCGGCTCCGTCCCACCGGCTGCAGCGGGACAGAGAAGCGAGCAAAGCCGGCGGCGAGGCGAAACAGGACGGGGCGCACAGAGACAGCACCGGGAAGGAAGCGGGGGGACACGCATGGTCGGCGGCTCCGGGCTGAGCGGGACGGGGCGGACGGCGGCCGAACTGTGGGGATGAAGCGGAGCCCGGGACGGAGCTGCCTTACCTTGACAGCCTCGGCGTGGGTCACCCTGTCCAAGGACTTGCCGTTGACACCCAAGATCTGGTCGCCGACGCGCAGCCCCTCCCGCTCGGCCAGGGAGCCCGGTTCCACCAGCGACACGTAGATCCCGACGCCGTGCTCGGCCCCGCCGCGGATGCTGAAGCCCAGACCCTCGTGGGCCTTGCTCCGCCGCAGGGTCACCTGCCGCAGCTCGCCGGGGACCACCGGAGGGGCAGGGGCAGGCGGGGGGCGGGCGGGCGGCGGCAGATAGGGCCCCTCGGCCGTGTACTGGTCGAAGAGAAGCTGGTCGGAACGCGGCAGGACGAGGCGGAGCAGCGGCAGGAGCTGCCGGCGGCGGGGCCCGTCGAGGAGGGCGCGGAGGGAGCGGACCAGGTCGCACACGTTGCGGCGGCCGTGGTAGGCGTTGAGGCAGAGGATGAAGCGCTCCCGCTCCGCCTCGCTCAGCAGCGCGGTCAGCGCCTGGTGCAGCCGCCGCACGTTGGCCGACAGCGGCCGCGGTGCCAGTCCCGGTCCCGGCCCCGCCGCCGAGCCCAGCGAGCCCGACGAGGAGGAGGAGGAGTGCACCGACACGCGGTCCAGCTCCGCGCTCATGACGCCGGGCAGGGCCGGACCCGACGGCCCGAACTGGACCCGACCGGCTCGAACCGAATCGGCCCCGGTCGGACCCCACCGCCCCGGGCCGGCGCCACACGCGCCAACTCCACCTGGCCGCGCGCTCCGCCGGCGGCTCCCCAGGAAGTGACGTACCGGCCGTTGCCGGGAGACGGGTTATACAGAGCGGGCCCGCCCCGCCCCCGCCCCGCCCCCGAGGGAAAGGCAATTAGAGTCGCCGCTCATTAGCGGTACCGCTCATTAGCTCGGCCCCTCGTTAGTGCGACTCGTTACCACCGGGGAGCGGGCAGTGGTTCGACGGGACGGTATCAGCCCTGCCCTGGGGCCGCCAGGCTGAGGCCTGCGTGCAGCTCATTGCAAGAGTGACAGCAGGCACCTCAGTCCGGGGGCCGGGCCTGGGGGAGACACTGGCCCAGGTTGCCCAGGGAATTAGCGGTTGCCCTGTTGCTGGAAGTGTTCAATTGAACCTGGAAGTTTTCAAGGCCAGGTTGGATGGAGCCTGGATGAACCTGGTGTAGTGGGAAGTGTCCCTGCCCGTGCAGGGGGATGGAACTAGGTCATCTTTAAGGTCCCTTCCAACCCAAACTATTCTGTGATTCTAGGAAAGGCAGGTCAGGGCCAGCAGCAGCAGCGTGAAGTCTTTCCACCTCCCCTCAGGTCCAGCCTCCCTCACCTCAGCAGAGGGGTGAGGAGCTGGGGAAGGCTCTGAAGCACCAGTGTTACAAGGAGCAGCTGAGGATGTTCAGCCTGAACAAAAGGAGGCTGAGGGGAGACTTTCTGGCTCCGTAACTGCCTGAGAGGAGGTTGGAGTGAGGGGGGAGTCACTCTCTTCTCCCAAGGAACAAGTGGTAGAAAAAGAGGAAGTGGCCCCAAGTTGCACCAGGGGAGGTTTAGATTTGATCTTGGGAACAATTTCTTCACTGGAAGGGTTGTCAGGCCCTGGCACAGGCTGCTCAGGATGTGGAGTCCCCATCCCTGGAGGGATTTCAAAGCCATGTAGATGTGGTGCTGAGGGACATGGGTTAGTGGTGGCCTTGGCAGTGCTGGGTGAACAGTTGGATTTGGTGATCTTAAAGGTCTTTTCCAACTAAAACAATTCCATGATTATTGACAGGGTGCTGAAGCAATTTATGCTGTTGGGCTTGGAGTCACACCCAAACTCACTGCAACTAACCTCCATCCATTTAGCAAATACAGCCACCCCAGAGATGCTCTTCCTATAAGGGATCCTTGCGATCTGGATCCAGGGATCAAGAAGCTGGCAGGGTCAAAGCCAGATGGAATTACAAGCTACAGCCTGGATCTCTGGGGTTCAGGGGAGCAGATTCTTGCCTGGAATGTTGCCACACAACTGGTCACCCAGTTGCTTCCACACCCCAAACTTCAGATCCAGAAGTGAAGTGTCAAGATTAGAAGCCAGCACAGAAATCCAGGGATGGCTTTTCCATTTGCTGGATGAATTATTTCTCACTACATGAGGTTTTAGTTTCTTTTACATCTCTGGAGCACTGAGCAAAGACCATTTTCCATCTCAGTAATTTGAAATCACTCTGTCTTCACTGAAGTGCCTTCTATCAACTGCAGTAGAGGAGGATTAAACCTAATTTATCAGATGCATCTTGATAGCAATGGAATTCATTTTGTTCATGGATATGATGGAAGAGCTTTAACAGCTGCATTACAAGCAGCTTTATGTATTAAAGCTTTGTTGGAGCTTTCAATGCCTGTTTAAAACAAAACTAAACAAAGCAGATTGCTAATTGAAATTCAGGTTCTAACTGTGGGTGATAAATAAGCAGATGGAACAGTCAACACTACTGGAAAGAAAGGGACAATATAGGACAGAAAAGTGAGTAAAAAACAAAAACACGCCTACATCAGCCAAACAAAATGAGAGAAGGGCAGACAAGGTATTGCACAGTTTTAAATTGCACTCAAACACTGTTTTAATGCTTGGTACCCTGCTGAAAGACTCCTCTATTTAAAGCACTGCTGTTCCCACAAGTGCAGTATCTGAGCATCTCCAATCTTTTTTCATCCTACAAGAAGACACTTAGGATGTTCACACAAGATGTAGAAAGAGCTGCTACTGACCTGGCTCCAGACTGGAGCAGCAAGTCCAACTCTTCCCTCCTCAGCAGAGCACGGCAGTGCCCAAACCACTTCCATGGGTGTCCAGTGACCAAAGGTGCCTGGTGGTGTCCTATGGTCCCTGATATTTTGACTGCTACTCCAGAAACTACCACACAGCCAGTTTCCCAAGCCTAAAACAAGTTCAACCCAACACTACCCAGGAGAAATATGCACATCATCCAGATAAGTGGCTGCATTTGGAAAGAATTCTTCCTTTCTTGCTGCTAGCCCTGACAACGGAGGTTGTTCATCCTCGGGATGTCCCATCCAGCCACCACTTGCCCTAGGACAACTCCAAGGCACCCCTTGGGAGCAGGGCTGGATGTGTTGCCTGTTCTAGTTTCTGCTCACAGATCACATACAAAGTTTTGATCCCCAGATATTTTACAGATTTAGATTGTTCACACACTGTGCAAGTTGGATCTCCATCGTATACCAGCCAGCCAGGGACCCCCATGGCTTTCCTCTGGAGAAGAGAGGGATTCAGATCCTCTCATAGAACATCAGCTTTGAAGTGAAGCTGATTAATTTCCAGGGGCTTTATCCTTCCCAGTGCTTTACGTGCTTAAGCCACACAGTTGAGAGACAGCAGCAGCACACGGCCATGGGTCAAAGGGGAAAGAAGGGTTTCACCCAGCTCTTGGGGCACAGAGCATTCCATCCGAGTAAAACCTCCCCAGGCTTTCTCAGCAGAAGCAGCTCTGCTGCACACAAGCCTCCCAGCAAGGCTGTGGTACCTGTGGAGGGCTGCCTGCCTCAACAGGCTGGATTCTCACGATTGCAAATGACAATAGTGAATGCTGAGAGTCCACCTTCAGTCCTGGGGCAACCCCTGGCTGGGCTGGACCTTTGTTAACCAGAGGGACCACCAGACATGAGCACTGCATGGGCTCAACTCGCAGCATTTCAGAGCACGCAGAATTGTCGTGGTTGGAAAAGACCCCTAAGATCATCAAGTCCAACTGGCCACCCAGGAGGAGGAAAAACAAAAAACAATCAACCAAACAATACCACAACACCCCCCATGCCCACTAGAGCATGCCCTGAAGTGCCACATCTACACATTTCTTGAACACCTCCAGGGATGGTGACTCCACCACCTCCCTGAGCAGCCTGTGCCAGTGCCTGACCACTCTTTCAGTGAAGAAATTCTTCCTAATATTCAGTCTAACCCTCTCATGGCCCGATTTCAGGTTTTTTCCTCTGGTCCTGTCCTTATTCACTTGGGAGAAGAGGCCAACACCCACCTCCCTACAACCTCCTTTCAGGTAGTTGTAGAGAGCAATGAGGCCTCCCCTCAGCCTCCTCTTCCCCAAACTAAACTCCCAAATCCAACACCTCCCTTTCACAGCAGAGTGCCTTAAGGCAAGCAAGAGCTGAGAAGGTGTTACTCGTTTTCTGTTTTAAATCATCCTTGCAACACGAAATAATCTGATGCATTCACTAAGTGCCAGATGAATAAATTGCCCAACCTTCCTGCTTTAATCCATTGTAGTCACTTCCCAGAGCACCCTCTGAAAAGTGAGCTCCGTGTTTCCAAAGCAGCTGTGCTCCTAATTAAAAGGCACTGTAGCAAGACAATGATGAAACAGAATTTTGGTTGGAATTGGAGGACTGAGCTGAACTGCAGGGAAAGGACACAGCAGCTGCTGGTGCTGCTAAGGCTCCTTAGGAGAGTATTAGGGGATGGCTGGCACCCAGGGCTGCCCCTTGGCTAAATCCCTGTTTAGCAGATTGGCTCCCAATCCTCTGTCCCTGGCTGGCTGGGCTGGTTTGTGCAGCCTGAAGGTGCACTTCCCTCAGCATAGACAAGGATCAGCTGAGTGCTGCAGTTAAGTGGTCTGCAGAAATAGCCAATGCAGAGGGAAAAGCATCAGGAGGGTTTGCCAAGGAATCCTGGGCACCACAAGCTCCAGCACCACCTCATCCTGTGTCCTGGGGAAAAGCTGAAGCCAACACAACTCAGGCACGAGTTACCCACTGCGCTGGGAGCTGCACAAACAGCAGAGACATGTCCCAGCTCCTCAGCTCCAGGTGTAACAGGCAGAAGTGGGATTTAAAGGAAAGCCCGAGGAGCAGCAAGAAATCATCATTTCAAGGGGGATTTGCAATCCACTCACAACAGGAATGTTTCCAACCTATGGGCTCTGCTGTGCTTCATCAGACCAAGCTCCATTTGACACACCCCAGCCAGCAGCCATGGGTGGATGCTGAAGAGCAAGGTTCAGGCAGAGGAGGTAGGGAACTCTGACACTTAAATCCTCCTGCATCTGCATATCTACAAATCTTTATGCTCACATTGCTCAGTGCCACACTGAGACTGCTGCTGAGCAAAGCCAGACAGTGAGAGTGTCCATTGGGTGGGAATTTGTTCTTTTCCATTGTGCAAGACAAGAATATTAGCACCAGACCACTGAGATGTACTGTTTCCATAGGGTGGACACCACAGGATTGCAGTTTATCGGTCATTTAAATACTGGATTTAAAAGTTAATCAAATCAAACAGACAGCAATCATTTCACCCATATTACCAGAATTATTTTAATGCCATTAGAATGCTTTGACACTTATTAAAACCCAAAGTCAAAGCCATTCCAATTAAAAAGCCCCACATTTTTGGGAAAGCATTTGTTTTAAAGTTACATTTCCTGGTGAAAATGCTCTCCCAACTAGGAGTTTCACCCAGCTTTGCCTGCAGTGATCTCTCCACTGTGCCAGCACCGCTGAGCATAACCCTGCATTAAAGTGCCAGAGGATTTAAAAGCTGCAGTCCCTCCTCCCCTCTCCAGCAATTTCTTGCACTTACTCTCTCTAGTCCTTTTTGAAATGCCTGAAAGAAAAAGCCACTTGCGTCACTGGCTTTTTTTTTTTTTTTTTAATGCCCAGCACAAATCATCTGTAAAGTCACGACGTGGGCCACGATGTTACAGACAAGCAAAGCAGAGACTTGCTGAGAATCAGTCCTTGTCAGTGCCTGGTCTCTGGTTTGGGCACCTTGGCTGTTAAATTTCTGGGTGTATAAAGGACATGGCACCTGTTCAGGAGAGGTGACTGTCCTTGGGGGTGAGAGGGGATGTCTCTGGAGCTGTGGTGCAGGCAACACATGCAGAAGGAGCCAGCCTCAGGGGTGCAGGTAGCTTGCTCCCCAGGACTGGACTTAAAAAAAAATAATCGTGAAGCAGCTCCAACATTCTCCACTAGATGAGGTGGGTAGCAGAAGAGGAGGAGCTGGATTTGCATGTGAAGTCACAGGATGCTCTGATGGGGGGGCACACAGCCCCTTTATCCTCAGTGGTGCCTTTATGCACTGTCTGGGGTCTGCCTTCCGTGCAGGGGGTGCCACACTAGAAATTCATGCATCCAATCCCCAATTATCCTGTGGCTGGGTACATCACTTCCCCTAATTAGCCTCCACCCTTCAGGGAAGGGCTGCCTCATCCAGGGTATCTGCACACCACAGCCTTGACCTTTCTGCAGTTGCAGGAGCTGCAGTTGAGGCACCCAAGGCAGTGCAGCATATCAGACAGGAGCTGTGGTTCTTCCTCACAGCAGCCACTGGCTGGAGAGTATGGAATCATGGAATGGTTTGGGTTGGAAGGAATCTTAAAGATCATCTAGTCCCAACCCCCTGCATGGGCAGGGACACCTCCTACTGGACCAGGTTGATCCAAGCCCCATCCAACTTGCCCTTGAACACTTCCAGGGATGAAGCTCCCACAACTTCCCTGGGCAACCTGGGCCAGTGTCTCACCACCCTCATACTAAATTTTTTCCTAATGTCTATCCTAACTCTTCCATCTTCCACTTTTGATCCATTCTGCCTTGTCCCCTCACTCCCTGGCCTTGCTCAAAGTCCCTCCCCAGCTTTCCTGGAGCCCCTTCAGGCACTGGAAGGTGCTCTAAGGTCTCCCTGGAGCCTTCTCTTCTCCAGGCTGAACACCCCAACTCTTTCAGCCTGTCTCCAGAACAGAGCTGCTCCAGATCTGTGATCATCCCTGTGGCCTCCTCTGGACTCTCTCCAGGAGCTCCATGTCCTTCATGTGTTGGGGGCTCCAGAACTGGACACAGTACTGCAGGTGGGGTCTCACGAGAGCCAAGTAAAGGGGAAGAAAGTAATAGAGCTGCAGGATCCTACTCTTCATCAGAAGCATCAGCACTCATCTTCTCCAGCTTACAAACCCCTCTCTGCCAGGCTGGAGAGGAATGTTCAGTGCTCTGTCAGTACAACGGTGCAAGAAGACAATCAAAAGAACAGAAAAGCTTAATGAGGTACTACTAATCACTATCTATTTGTAGTACATAATGCAATAAATACCTGCTGCCATCGACTGGATGTAGCAGGGCGAAGGTATCTAATCAATCATATCAGCCACGTGGTTTCCTTTTTCAAAATTAATTTCATACCATCAGGGCAATGCTGAGAGGTGCCAGAGGAGCATGGCTGGCTGAGCAGCTGCAGCCTCAGGTCCCCCCCCAGCATCCACCACAGCTCAGTAGCCACACTGCTGCTGGGCCCAACCTTGCTGCTGGGGCTTCCCAAGGTTTCACTGAAAAGGAAATTAGGAGCATGGAAAGGCAGGGAGAAAAGCCAGGAGAAGCTTGAATCCTGGATCCTTTCTCTGCAGACTTATTTGCTTCCAGCACCAACCTCATTTTCTGGTGGAAATGCAGCATTTGGTGGAACAAATATTTGTTTCAGCAAAAAAAAAAAAAAAGCTGTTCTGTGTGCTGAAAGTTCTCCTGAAGTGAGAAATGTTCAACAGAAAAGAGTCTCAGAGCTGTTGTAACATTTCTGACACTCCCCAGAAAAGAGGGAAAAATGCTTGGATTTATTTTATGGAGATGAAGGTGAAAGAAACTCCCTCCAGCCCCCTGGAGATGCAGCCTCCAGACATGATGGAGAGCAGCATGGTGCTGTGCCTGAAGAACTCCAGGGCGTGGGAGGGTGTTTCTGCCTGCACTGGGCAGGCAAGTGGCTTGGCTGCCAGTAAAGGATGAGACTAATTAAGGCTGTGATCCCCTGACTCACACACACTAATGCCTGTGGATAGATCTCTAATGCTCTCAATTCATGCTCATTAGAACAGAGACAAGACAAGTGTGTTATGTCATCATTTAAATCCTGTCACATTTCCCCAATGACTCTGATTACATTTTTAAATATTTATTCTCATCCCTTGAGGCAGGACTGGCTTGTCCTGGGAGCTCTGAACCCAGCAAAGCTCCCACACATGGCAGAGCTGAACTGCTCCCCAGCCCTCCCTTTCCCTGTGCCCCAAGGAAAGTGGGATTCCCCTGGTACCAGCTTTGAAAGGATCATCTTATCCTTCCCTAATTTTCAACATGACTTTACATCTCAGACTGGGGTGAAACTGAGTATTTCCCACTCACCCTTGCATGATGGGGGAGAACCACACTGGTAGGTGTGTATGTGGCTGTGTATCTCAGTACATCAGCAGTCATTCTCCAGTTGAATAAGCAAAACCCACTTTTTGCAGGCAGAAACAGCCCATTTTTCTTGTCAGTCAACCAGCAGGAGTGACAAGAATTAATACCAATGGACACGTCCTTCACTAATCAGTACCAACTGTATTTATAGCAACCCTCCTTATCCCCAGAAGGTGGTTTCAGCCTTTTTGCCCTCTGGGGTCTTCCCTGCCCTCATTGCCTAGTGACCTGATGGTGACAGGGTGGTTGGTGGGGCTATAACTCCCCAGGGACACTGGCCAGCTGGTACCTGGTGGCTACCCAGCAGCAGCCTTCTCAGAGAGGAGCAGGGAAGGATGGGAAATAAAACTTTATGCTTTCATCATAGAATTCCAGGTAGGAAGGAACATCAAGGATCATCTGATCCAACCTCTCTAGGTACTACTATAGTTTATATGAGGTGGCTCAGCTCCCTGTCGAGCTGAGACTCAAAACTGTCCAATGTGGGGGAATCCACCACTTCCCTTGGGAGGCTATTCCAATGTTTGATTGTCCTCATGGTGAAAAATTTACCTCGTGTCCAATCGGAATCTCCCCAGGAGCAACTTGTGCCCATGACCTTGTGCCTTTTCCTTGTAAAAAGGGAGTCTCCATCTTCTTGGTAGTCACACTTTAAATACTGGAACATTGTAATAAAGTCTCCCCAAAGCCTTTGGAACAAACTCAGTTTTCTCAGCCCCTCCTCATATGGCAGGTCCTCCAGTCCTCTGATCATTCTTGTGGTCTTTCTCTGGGCCCTCTCCAGCCTGTCCACATCCTTTTTGTAGAGCAGGGACCAAAACTGAATGCAATACTCCAGGGCTGCTCTCCAGCCAGGTGGACCCCAGTCTGAACTGTGCTCCTGGGTTACGTGTTCCCAGGCGTAAGACGTTACACTTCTCCCCACTGAACTTCATAAAGTTCCTGCTAGCCCACTCCTCCAGCCTGTCTAGGTCATCCTGGAGGGTGGCTCTCCCTTCTGGAGTGTCAACCTGTCCACTCATCTTGGTGTCATCAGCAAACCTCATCAGGGTGCTCTTGATCCCAACAGCCAGGTCACTTATGAAGATGTTGAACAGCATTGGGCCCAACATCAATCCCTGGGGGACCCCACTTGTGACTGGTTGCCAGTTTGAGGAGGAACTATTTACTATCACCCTCTGGGTATGGGCTGTCAGCCAGTTCCCCACCCACCGCACAGAGCACTTGTCAAGGCTGTAATGAGTCAGTTTCTCCAGGAGGAGGCTGTGGGGGACTGTATCAAAAGACTTGGAGAAGTCCAGGAAGATGATGTCCACCACTCACCCTGCATCAACTGAGCGGGTGACTTTGTCATAGAAGGTGATCAGGTTTGTCAAGCACGATTTGCCCTGGTAGATCCATGTTGGCTTTTCCTAATCACATGCTTCAGCTGACATGTGGCAGTCCACAGGAGGATTTGCTCCATGACTTTCCCAGGGACTGAAGCTTTGAAACCCTGGGGCAAAGCACTTCCTTCCAGCACTAGCCACATGCACACCTTCTCCTCTCCAGGGAGAAGGAATGTCTCCCACTGAGTTCAATGCAGGCTGGATCAGACCCATTCATCCTTCCTAGGAGCAGCTATTTCCATTATCATTTTGCAGAAGTTACAGAGAGAGGAGACCTGGCCAGGATGATCATGAGAGACAGCCTCAAGCACCCTCACTAGCCCCCAGCCAGATTCATGGAATAATTAAATCGTTTTGGTTGGAGAAGACCTTGAAGATCATCAAGTCCAACTGTTGACCCAGTACTGCCAAGGCCACCACTAAACCATGTCCCTCAGCACCACATCTACACAGCTTTGAAATCCCTCCAGGGATAGTGACTCCACCACTACCCTGGGCAGCCTGGGCCAGGGCCTGACAACCCTTTCAGTGAGGAAATTGTTCCTAATATCCAATCTAACCCCCCCCTTGCCCACCTTGGGGCCATTTCCTCTTGTTCTATCCCATTCAACCCCCCAGCACATCCATCCCTTCCCACTCCAGCTTTGTTACCCCAGCTGGGCTGTGGAATAGATGTTGTTGTAGGTCCAAGACCTCTCCACTCCTGCTCTTCTCCCTTTAGCACTGCAGGCAGCACCAGTAGGCATCCCCCAGGGGGAAGGGCCAAATTGCTTTTGTTCCAGCAGTTGTGGATGTCAGACCTTGCACATGAAAGCGGGGAAAGGAAGAAATAACAGAACCCTGGATGGAGTCACATTTGCATTAAGAGAATAGATTTTCACTAGATGGCACCTGATCTCATCATTGTAGATGCAAACAGTAAAGCCACCAGGATTATTACACAAAATGATGTTATTCTTTTAGGAGGAGCTGGCTCTGTGGCCCTCCCTGAGCTGCAGCAGCAGTGCAGGAAGCCCAGCAGCCAGGATGCTGCTCTGCATGTTAAACACCCTTTGCATAACCCCGGGCTGCATCTCTCCAGAGATGCTGGAGTAGCCAGGTTTGCTGGGCCCGAGCAGCTTTCCAGCAGCCACTTCCAAAGACTTAAAACATGCCCAGTCATTTTTCAGCAACTTGCCAGCCAGGCAACCTGAAAGAACAGTTTTTGTGTTTGTCTTAGAAGAAAGTTAAGAAAGAAATAATTTCCTCTAACCTAAAGCACAACCTCGCTCTGTGGAAGCAAAGGGAGTTAAGAAGGGCTCTGTCCCCCACCAATTTAACTTGGCACTAACAGGCAACAAAGATGCTACAGGACTAGAACACGGTTCATCCAGCAGATCCAAACCACCCACCCTGAACACAGCACTAACAAAACAGCCTCTTCAGCACTCCAGGACACTCCAGCTACACCACAGAGCCTAAGATGTGGCACAGATAATGCCAAACTCAAGCCCCTATCCCAGCTGCTTCCTGCAAGGACATGGACAGGGCTACAGGGCTGTGGCAACACCTGAAGACAAAGAAGTGGCTGTGGTCTTTGTAGCACTCATGATGAGCAGCCTGAGGACCTGCCCACAGAGGCACTCGTGGATGGAGGGCTTGCAGGAATCATGGCTCCATTCTGCACATGGAACCATTTGGTGGTTTGCTCTGAGAGGGAAATGCTGCCGTTTGGGAAGGGGAGAAAAGGAGTCTGAGCCTCAGGCCTGCTCCTAATCCAACATCCTCTCTCCCTCTGCCATCAACAACCAAACACTGAAGGTGGAAGCTGGCCTTAGTCTGTGGGCACAATTAGTGACCATGTCCTGAATTACCAGCCTGAATCTGAGCTAGAGCTGCCCACCCCATCCACTTTCTGCCTCCAAACACTATTAATGAGATCAATAAAGAAAAGCTGGTAAGAGCTAAAGAAAAGCTAAGTGGGTGAATGAGGAACTGATCCCTCCAGAGATCAGTGGCAGAGCCAGCAACAGGTCTCAGCTCAACATCCCAGTTCCTCACCTGGATTATTTCACCTCTTAGAGTCTACCCGGGGGTGGGGAAGAGATTTCTGCCCCTGCAGCTACACAGCAGCTTCACAACAAGTCTCAGAGTAAGGTCACTATCATGCTGCTCTGAAGACATTTGTAGGGAAATTATTCTGTCTCTCCCAAGCACAGATAGTCATTGCTTCAGCAGGAGGCAGCGACTAGATTACATGAGATAATTTAGTAGCTGACATGAAAAACATCTCATTTAGCCTGGAATAAAATTATCCTCATTTAGCCTAAGCTATATTAAGATAGCTGAATTCATAGGAGGTTCTGCAGAGCTGCTCACCTGGGCAGCTGAATGAAGATTGCCTTCTCCAAGGCAACATCTCCCTGTCATCGTGTCCTTGCTGGAAATCAGGAATGACAGCGGGGAATACCAGGTTAAATGGCTTCTCATGTGGTCTAAATCCTCCTCTTTGGTACAAGAAATTTAATTTTCCAGCTTTCCTATACAAACCTTCTTCATGGTGTGGGTCCACAGCAGCCTCCAGCTAACAGAAAGCAGAGGTGAATTTTGCTGCATCTCAAGCAGCTGTTGTTCTATTCCGTTTGAACGCTGCGCTGCCAGCAGAGCTCCAACCAGAGTGATGGAGTGAATAGCATCCTGAACAAGACAGGCAACAGGGAGAAGGGAAGGAATGGGATGCAGTGAGGAGGGATATTTGAAGCACTGGTTTATCTGACAAAACCTGCAGTTATACATCCTGTGCTCTGCTGTCCACAGCAGCCCAACAGCAAACAGATTAAAACAGTTTTTACATGGCCTAAGAGGAAGAGAAGCAAACAAATCCTTGTTCTCAGTACAAGACTCAGCTGCAGAGGGCCCACTTCTGTCAACTTTGGAGACCTTCATAATACAGGAATTACCAAAAAAAGGAAGATACAATCCTTGTCCAACCCCATTTTTGGGCCAGCAGCTGCTCTGAGGTGTTGGGGGATTCATTTGGGCATCAGCCCAGGAGAATCTCCTCCCAGGCAAAGCAGCTGAAGGGGTCTTGACTTCTAGCAGCAGAACCCAGAGCTCTCTGTGCATAATGGTATTGCAGCCTCACCTCCCCAAAAGCAGCCTTGCAATGCTTTAATTTGGGTTGTGATTCTCCATCTCAATGCCTTTTTTCCTAATACCTGGAGCTGCAGAACCAGAATTTGCACATTCCTCCCCCATGGAAGGTCTAGAAATTGAAGATGCTTTTGCTCTTTGTCACCCAGCTAGATAGGACTCCCTGGGGTGCACTTGTGTTGCCCCACCTCTGCTCCCACCACACCATCAGCACAGCAACACCAGCTTCTATTGGAGAAGAAATCCAAGCACCTGATCTTAAACAAACCCCTGCTCTGGATCCCAGTTCTATGCTGAAATCAACCCAGAGGGTTTGGTCACAAAGAGTGGTCTCCATTTAATGTTTTAGCAGTTCTAAATCAAAGACCCTTTGCACCCTGATTCTTTAGGTCCCTCCCAGAAATGCCTTGGCCTCTGACATCTGGGTCCCCAGCTCATGGCTGGTGTTGCTCCTGTTGCTAAACATGCCTGGACATAACTCCTAGTTTCCTTCCACAAGAGTTTGCTCCGAGCTGATGTTTTATGAATCAGGTGTTCCTGGATGGTGATGGACAGAGGGACTTCCAGCAGTGGGGAAGAACAGGACAATCTCACTTGACACAAATCACAACAGCACCTTTGGCTGCAACAGATCTGCTTGAATTACTGAGGATCTGGCCTGAAGGTCAGACCCCAGAGGACTGCAACAGTGCAGCTCCAAAGGCCTCATGAAACTGAGCTGTGCACATCCATGGCCTGCAAGAAACACTGAAGTACCAGAGCAAACCAGAGGGGACAGAACTGTCCTTCTAGACTAGTTCTCTGGAGCTCTGTGAGAGAAGTCAGGGGATCTCTGGCACATGCAGCTGGATATTAAACTTCCAATGAGGATGTGTGGGCTTGTTTCCCAACTTTGAGACTGACACAGTTTGAAAACTCACTCAGTTCACCTTCCTTTCCAGGCCTGATTTCTCCTCACTCTGCACTTCAGAGTAATTTTGTACCTGTACAAAACATTAACCCAAGCAGAACGTTTTGCTCACTCCCAGGGTTGTCACATTTCAACATCAACAGAGGAATACTTTCAGCATCACTTAATGAGGCCTTTCCACTTTGCATAAAAACTTGGCAATAAAACTTGCAAGGATGATGAAGGAGGAGAGCTGCCAACTGATGGGCTGGGAGGGAGGCAGGGGGGCTGTGAAGGCAGCCACAACCACACCAGGGCTCCAGGAGCCCTTGGGCACTCAAATTCACCTCCCCTAAAGCTTCCCACAGCCCAGAGGGGCTGTGTTGACACTAGGGTCCTGTCTCCCTTTAGCGTGCCTGCCCCAAGGCCCAGCTCACCTTCTCAGGCTCTGCAGTCCCTCAGGAGCTGTTGTTTCCTCAGCTCCAGCCCCACATATACAAGCCAGCACAGACCAGAAAATGGCAGACTTGAGAACTTAACTGCATTTTCACTACCTGTATTTTCTCACTACTTTAGAAATATATTACACTTAAACCAGAACTCTCTACAAAACTCCAACTCTTCCAGCCAGCAAACCCCAGGACAACTGCAGCTCCTGTTTTCCTACCTGAACTCAAGCAGAAGCAGTTGGCTGCTGCCTTCCCTTCTTATCTCCTCCAGTCCATCTTTTCCAGGTGGTCTCCTCCTACCACCAAACACTCATCAGCGTTTAAAGTCTCCCACCACCTGTGCATCTTCTTGATCTCCCTCATGGGGCTCTGAGCAACCTGGTCTAGTGGGAGGTGTCCCTGCCTATGGCAGAGGGTTGGGACTGGGTGATCTTTGAGGTCCCTTCCAACTGAAACCGTTCTATGATTCTATGACTATTTTTATCAAAACCATCATTGGAAACACCATTGAACACCCTTTGACCTTCCAAGAACCAAATAATTTCCCTGATTTGGGTCATATGGATCAGGGACACATCCTCCAAAATAAGGATCATCTGTGGTATTTCACACTTAACTGCCAACCTCCTGCACCACAGATCTGTTTTCCCCAAGCACCAAACTCTTAACACCTTTTTCTCCTGAAGGCACAGAGAGGAAGGCCAGCATTGCCATAGGCTGTGTGCTTCCTGTTTGTCCTGGTTTGACTCAGGATTGGCCATTAGACCAGAGACAACAATGCTCTGGATCTCCTCCCCCTCCCACCCAGGTAGGGAAGGAGAGAGAGAATTAGGAGAGAGACTTTGCTGGATTGAAAACTAAATTAGGCAGCTTTAATTATATGTACAATTATATACAAGTGTGTTCAGGAATGTGCAAAAGCCTCTTGCCTCCCCCCCATCTCCAGCAGCTCCCCTGGCATCTCCTGAGCTGTGAGCAGTCCTGAAATGTCTCAGCCCACAGGCAGGAGATAAGGCAGAGCAGACAGGGGCTGGGGGATGAGGGTGATGAGGTCAGAGCCTGGGGTTGATGGTGATGGATGGATGGAGTCCTCCCCGGATACCGGCCACGGACAGATGAGAAGGGAAGAAGAAGCAGGAAGGAAGTTGTCTTCTGTGATCTCTGACCTTCCTCAGAGCTTACGTAGATCTATGGAATGGAATCCCTTTGGTCAGTTCTGCTGTCTGTCTAGTCCAGCTCCCCACGGGGGGGTCACAGATACTATTCTGCCCCAGTAGCCTCTGTAGCAGCAGAGCTAAGAAGCAACCTTGGAGTCTCAGCAGAAACATAAACATTCCAGTGTTATCAGCCCACTAGCTGGAACACTTGCTGCTAGTTAAAACAAAGCTTACTGAAGGAGAAAAAATCAGTAAAAGGAAAATTAGCTTCATCCTGGCTCAAACCAGGACACTGTTGCTGTAAACAGCATCCACAGAACATCTGAGCTCACCTCAGTTCTCACCTAGGACAATGCAGGAGGAAATCCCTAACACTAAGGGGCTGTGGGACAAGAACAGCAAAGAGGGCCTTTTATTTGATATATAGCACACAAGGGTTTAGAAAAAAATTGAGAGACAAAATACTTAAAGCCCAGAGTGAAGTGGAAAATAGCATAAAAGGCAACCTGGCTGATCATCTGACAAGGAACATGCAAGGCCAATTTAGTACTTCTTTCAGTAGGATGTTTGATTTAATAGGCACCAGAAGGACATTAGATCATGTAGGTGCTCTTTGGTAAAAGCATCTGTAATGAGGATGTGGTGGCATTTTTTCAGAAAACAGAGACAGGGAGAAAAACAGTGAGAGGATCTGGTGAAAGAGGAGATGGCAACGGGCACTGACAAGGGGCCACTGACACTCTTGATGGCAAGGAGCACAGGGATGGAGTTCATTTAAGGACTGATTTTGCATTATAACTCTTTAATGATTCTGGCAACAGGGTCCTCCCTGGTCTCCACCTGGCTCTGATTGGCCTGGGCAGTCCCCTGCGAGGACTCCACCCCTGGCCTTCACCTGTTGGCTCAGGAGATGTATTTAAGCTCAGCCCTTTACTCAGGTTGTGTTGTGTCTGTGGGGTGTGTGGGTTTGTGCCTTGCTTCCTGGACTGGTTGCCTATGGACTTGTCTGGAAATGGATGGGTTGCTGGTCAGCCTGGAGCTCTCCTCATTGTGCAGGTACTGTGGCACTGGCCTCTCCTTGGTGAGGGGACTGTTCTTTCCTCCTCATTTCTCTTTCCTCACATAATAGCCCTTTTTGCTGTTCCCTGGTGGTTAGAACTAAAGCTGTAGCAGCAATGTCAAGCTCTGAGGAGCTGTGATGCTGTAACTGGTTTCCATGGTCATGTTTATAATTAGATATGGCAAAAATTAATGAGTACCTACTGATAAACTGGGTTATCATGTGCAAGACTCTGGAGGTTGGATAAGGCAACAGTAGTAGTTACTAGAGAAGAACAGGCAAGTTAAGAGTCATACAATCATCATAGAATGATGGTTGGGTTGGAAGAGATCTTAAAGATCATCTAGTTCCAGCCCCTCTATATGGGCAGGGGCACCTCCTGCTAGACCAGGTTGCTCCAAGCCCCATCCAGCCTGCCTGTGAACACTTCCAGGGATGAGGCTTCCACAACTTCTCTGGGCAACCTGTTCTAGCATCTCACCACCCTCACAGCAAAGAATTTCCTCCTAATGTCTCACCTAAATCTCCCCTCTTCCAGTTTTAATCCATTCCCTCTTGTCCTCTCACTACAAGCCCTTGTCCAAAGTCCCTCCCCAGCTTTCCTGGAGCCCCTTCAGGCACTGGAAGGTGCTCTAAGGTCTCCCCAGAGCCTTCTCCTCTCTAGGTGGAACTCCCCCAACTCTCTCAGCCTGTCTCCAGAGCAGAGCTGCTCCAGCCCTTGGATAATCTTTGTGGCCTTCTCTGGACTCTCTCCAGAATATCCTGATCCTTCTTATGTTGGGGGTTTCAGAACTGGGCACAGAGTACATTAAAAAAAAAGGTGTTGCTCCACCAACTTCCTTCTTATCCTAATGCTGACTGTATAGCTCCCTTATGCAGTCTGTATCCTCAGTGTTGGGCTGCAGCCAGAGTCAGTTTTGAAGAAGACACTTCCTGGGCCTTTGATGTTGGATGAGATGCCCCCCAGCACCCTGTTAGCTGAGGTTGTTGCTTTAATGCATGTCTGCACAGGCACCAGAAGACAGGTGCTGTCTCCCCTCTTGTTTCTAGTGACAAGGTGTTCTGCTCACTTCTGCTGACCTCCTGTTCTCCCAGAAGAGCTCAGAAGCCAGCTTGCTCTGGTGGCTAATGCCTGGAGCAGCATGTCAACTCTCCACCACTCTGGTTTGTAGTCCTGGGGTGGTGACCAAGTCCTTTCCCAGCAGCAGTTGCACTTGTTCTATTTCACTTGGGCAGTGCAGGAAGCTCCTGTTGAGTAGCCAATGTATGATGAATAACCTCGTGTTTTCACACGTGATTGCACAGTCTTCAGAGTCTCAATCAATAAATACAATGAGCTTGAGCACTCTGGTGCTGCAAGTTCTTTAAAATCATACCCTCTATTAGAGATAATCAATATTTATTCCAGTTTAACAGTGACTGTATGCTTGCTACTGCACAAACTCTACCAATCTAGAGGGGGGGATGTTATTTTTTCTTCGTGTCTAGCACTTCTGCCTTGCTCTGTAAATATTAGTTTTCAATTAAAGTGGGTAAAATGCTTTAGAAAATGCAATGTGCTTATTTAAATGTCAGCCACCCTTCACGGGGAAGGGATTTAAACAGGAATGTCTGAGCATTTTGTAATGAAATATGTAGCTGACTGCAGAAGGTGTTTCATGTAGCTGGATGCAATTTGTTCAGTGTCAGCCCAAAATTACATGTGCTCTGAATTACAGGGAGAGGAGGGAAGCCAACTATGTGTTTATATACATTCTAGATCTATGAAGAGTTTGGATTTGACAACAAGTATCTTTATTAAAAATGGTTGAAATGGCACAGAAAACAAAAATGCTTGGGAGTTGACCCCCTCCATTCCACACCAGCACATTGCCTCCACCTGGACTGAGGGCCACCAGGTGGTTAAGTTGTCCATTGCTAAACAATATTCCAGGTGTAGCAGATGGGTGCATACCTGTCTCTTTGAATCTTATCTGCTGCAACATGGTAAACAGACAAAGCACAGTCTTCTGGAGCTCCAGGGAGACCTTAGAGCACCTTCCAGTACCTGAAGGGGCTACAAGAAAGCTGGGGAGGGACTTTTGATAAGGGTAAAAGCACTTCCTGGAAGTGTTCAAGGGCAGGTTGGATGGGGCTTGGAGCAACCTGGTCCAGTGGGAGGTGTCCCTGCCCATGCAGGAGGTTGGAACTAGATAATCTTGAAGGTCTCTTCCAACCCAAACTAGTCTTGGATTCTATGAAAATCCCAAGGCTGAGGCTTCCTACACTAATAAGGGCAGAGCTGAAGGGCTGGTTTTACCCATCACAGATGCATTTTTCAGTGCCAATAACAGCAAGACCAGTTTTTCTAGAGCTACACACAAGGTGTCTGGGGTAGGAATGAGCAAAACTGATTTAATTCCCCTTGCTGGGCTGGTTGAAATGGAGCTGGGGTTTGGGCTCTGTCAGAGTCCTACCCAAGAGTGGAATGAGTCTGTGAAGAGAAACTTCTCATGTTGTTTTTTTTATTGCAAATTCACTTTATGTTGGGTGGAACAACCAACCTGACAAGTAGAACAGCAGGAGCTGGGCTGCTGGTGCCAGGTAGGGAGGCTTGATATATACTGCTCCAAAGGGACTACTTGGGGCTTGATCAAGAGGGGGGTCATGAAACCAATGTGACTTGGTTATAAAGAGATGGAGGCAGCATTGATATTCATGGCTCTGCTTCCAGTTATCACTAGGAGGGAACTCAAGGCTCCCTTAGACCTTGCTCCAGGTATTGCTCTGCAGTGAATAACTGGCAGTGTGGAGCTAATTTACTGCCCAGGCTGAATTGCTGAGTTATCAAGTGTGTGACCTGGGAAAGAAGGGCTTTGTGCCCAGTTACCTAACGTCTGCTGTGGTCCAGAAATGTGGGGAAGGTGAGGATGGTGTAGATCAGATGAACGTTTAGTGCACTGCAGGAATCAGAAGGGAAGCTGTGTGTGAATTGCACTGAGTGAAAACTGGAAGCCTTAAGAGAATTAACATTTAAAAGCTGCAGCCAAGCACCAGAAGTAAAGAACTTTGCCTGTTAAAACTGCTGCAGTGGCCAAGGGTCCTAGTGGGGGATTGGTCCTTAGTGAACTCTTCATGTATGCAATGAAGGTGTGAACCATCTGGGGAGAATTTTTATTTTTGTTTGACCTCCATTTGATTGTGCTGTTTTGTTACACAAATGAGGTGAGGTTGACACCCTGGAGGGGAGGGATGCCATCCAGAGGGACCTTGACAGGCTTGAGAGGTGGGTTCATGCAAACTGCATGAAGTTCAACGAGGCCAAGTGCAAGGTTCTGTGCCTGGGTTGGGGCAATCCCAAGCACAAATACAGGCTGGGTGGAGAATGGATCAAGAACATTCTTCACTGTGAGGGTGGTGAGACACTGGCCCAGGTTGCCCAGGGATGTTGTAGCTGCCCCATCCCTGGAAGTGTTCAAGGGTAGGTTGGATGGGGCTCTGAGCAACCTGATCTAGTGGGAGATGTCCCTACCCATGCAGGGGGCTGGAAGGTGCCTTTGAACCCAAACCATTCTATCTTCAACAAGAAGCTCTCACTAAACTGGGTGTGGGTAACTCAACTATCCATCCTCACCTGATAGGCACAGTTAAGTCTGTGAAGCTCTAGATTTTGGGCAAGGCTCAGGGGTTTAGGCTTTCACCTCTTTGTGATTAGGGGGTAGGAACTTTATTCTGTGACAGACCCAGAAGAGAGATTGTCAGTAAGTGGCACTTGGTGTCATCTATAGATGCACAAATGGTTTTAAAAGCCTGGTCTTGCACTGTTTGCATATTTCAGCATCAATCTGTGAAGATACTGTGAGATTATCAAAGGCATCTAATACTATGGAATCCCTTTGGCTAAATGGGAGACCCTCTTAAATCCCATTGAAGATCCCACTTGTGCAACCCTCTGGGGTCTGTTCATTTCCAGAGGTGGATACAAGCCAGCAGCAGTGCTCCAGCTCTGCCCTCACAGCTGGCCACTGAGCTCATCCTTCTCTTCTTTCCAAGCATAGGTGGATGGATCACAGAATGGTTTGGGTTGGAAGGGGCCTCTGAAGGTCATCTAGTCCAACCCCCCCCTTTAATAAGCAGGGACATCTCCAACTAGACCAGACTGCTGAGAGCCCCATCAAGCCTGATCTTGAATGTCTCCATGGATGTGGCCTCTACCACCTCTCTAGGCAACCTGTTCCAGTGCTTCCCCACCCAGCTTTCTTATAGGCCCCTTTCAGATATCAAAATGTTGCCATAAGGTCCCCTTGGAGACTACCTACTCTCAGGACAACTAGGCTCCTGAGTTGGTAGACAGGGATGGGGAGCAGAATACCCCTCCTGTAATCCAGGAGGAAGTAGTTAGGGACCTGCTGCACCACTTAGATCCCAACAAGTCCATGGGTCCAGATGGGATTCATCCTAGGGTGCTGAGGGAGCTGGCAGAAGAACTGGCTAAGTTACTCTTAATCACTTATCACCAGTCCTGGCTGACCAGGGAGGTCCCAGATGACTGAAGGTTGGCCAATATGATGCCCATTCATAAGAGGGGCCAGAAGGTGGATCCAGGGAACTATAGGCCTGCCAGCCTGACCTCGGTGCTTGGCAAGGTTATGGAGCAGATCATCCTGAGTGTCAACAAGAGGCATGTAGAAGACAACCAGGGGTTCAGGTCCAGCCAACATGGGTTTTGGAAAGGAAGGTCCTGCCTGACTAATCTCATCTCCTTCTGTGACTGGGTGACCCACCTAGTGGGTGAGGGGAATGTGGCTGTGGCTGTGAATGTGGTCCACCTTGACTTCAGCAAGACCTTTGACAGTCTCCCACAGCATCCTCCTGGAAAAGCTGGCAGCCCACGGCTTGGACAGGTGCACCCTTTGCTGGGTTAAAAACTGGTTGGATGACCAGGCCCAGAGAGTGATGGTGAATGGAGCTGCATCCAGCTGGTGTCCAGTGACCAGCGGTGTCCCCAGGGATCAGTACTGGGCCCAGTCCTGTTCAACATCTTTATTGACAACCTGGATGTGGGGATTGAGTCCACCCTCAGTAAGTTTGCAGATGATGCCAAGTTGGGGGGGAGTGTCGATCTGCTGGAGGGTAGGAAGAGGCTGCAGGAGGACCTGGACAGGCTGGATCGTTGGGCTGAGGCCAATGACATGAAATTCAACAAGACCAAGTGCAGGGTCCTGCACTTTGGCCACAATAACCCCAGGCAGTGCCACAGGCTGGGGGAAGAGTGGCTGGAGAGCAGCCCTGATGGAAAGGGACCTGGGAGTGCTGGTGGACAGCTGGTTGAACATGAGCCAGCAGTGTGCCCAGGTGGCCCAGAAGGCCAATGGCATCCTGGCTTGGATCAGGAATAGTGTGGCCAGCAGGAGCAGGGATGTGATTCTCCCGCTGTGCTCAGCACTGGTGAGGCCTCACCTCGAGTCCTGTGTGCAGTTCTGGGCCCCTCACTTCAAGAAGGACGTTGAGGTGCTGGAGCAGGTCCAGAGGAGAGCAACAAGGCTGGTGAAAGGACTAGAGAGAAAGTCGTACAGGGAGAGGTTGAGGGTGCTGGGGTTGTTTAGCCTGGAGAAGAGGAGACTCAGGGGGGACCTCATCACTCTCTACAACTACCTGAAGGGAGGTTGTAGTCAGGTGGGTTTGGGCTCTTCTCCCAGGCAACCAGTGACAGGACAAGAGGGCCTGGCCTGAAGCTGCACCAGGGGAGGTTTAGGTTGGATATTAGGAAGCACTTCCTCATGGAGAGGGTGATCAGACATTGGAATGGACTGCCCAGGGAAGGGGTGGAGGCACCGTCCCTGGAGGTGCCCAAGGAAAGGCTGGATGTGGCACTTAGTGCCATGGTCTGGCTGATGTGGTGGTGTTAGGTCACAGGCTGGACTTTGTGATCTTAAAGGTCTTTTCCAGCTTTGGTGATTGTGTGATTCTCTAGCTTGAACAACTGCAACTCCCTCAGCCTGTCTTCATAAAGGAGCTGCTCCAGCCCTCTGATCATTTTTGTTGCCTTCCTCTGGACACACTCCAACAGGTCCACAGCCTTCTTGTGATCTCTTCACTACTTTTGCAATCAAGCCAACAGAAAGCCTGACATGGGGAAGGAGCAAGCTCTGGCATACCAGCAAGACCCAGGTGATGCTTTCAAAGCCCTAGGTAAGCAAAGAAGTCTTTCTAGGAGCATTGTTCTGTCTCAGGCACTAGGACTGCTACAAAGCCCCTCTGAAATCACTAGGTTTTGTTACTCCATTCTGCCAGGGCTTGGACCAGGTGGAGGGTGAACACAGAGCTATTTGGCAGCTACAAGGACTCTACTTGTTGTGCCAATGGCCCAGTGTTGCTCTAACAGGTTGCATCCTTCTGTAGGTAATTGCTTGTGTCCATATATCATGTTATCTGCAAGATCAAGTTGTAATGTTGGGATCTTGTCATCACTGGTAGAATAAAATAAGGGCTCACTCTTCCCTCCACCCTTAGTTCTTGACAGCACAGTGAGGTTGCAGGAAGCCCTGTCTGTTAGGGAGGGCTGGGGAAACTGGACCCAAGGCTGTGGCCTTGATCACAGATGTCCAAGAAGCAGCAAGACACTTTGTTTAACCTGCAGGTTCCTCCATGGGAGAAGCACTGCAGTGACTCGGTGGCTCTGGGGATGGCAGCAGAGCTGAATTAGTAAGGAACTGGAAGCTATTCTGCTGGAAGATGTTATGGGAAGGAGGGATTGATCTTTCTTCCAGAGGCAAGCCTCACCTGCCTGCAACATTCCTGCCAAGGCTGGAAGAGGGCAAGTTCTACCTACTATCTCAGCCTTCCCATGTCCTGACTCCACCATCACTGCAGTCTGCAATAGGCTTGATATATCCAGTTTCTTTCTTGGCTCTTCCATGCCAAGAAATGTGTCCATAGAAGTTTCCTCCTGGGAAGGAGGTAGTGAAGGGGGCTCAGGGGAGCCTTGTTGCAGTTCCTAGTGGGTCTCAAAGCCCAAAGGAGTCACAGGCTGTCTTTCTCCTGATGCCAGAATTAGTACAGGTCAACAGACAACATGGTACAAATGTGCCCTGCCTCATTCCCTGTATGTCTTATAGATCTCCTTGGCTTGGATCTAATTTTTGTCACTGGCTGTAAATTCCTCTCAAATTAAAGCAGTGAGCTGTGGCCCAGCAATTTGAATTGGATGGCTGGACTTGCTTTGACTTATTAATGGCAGCAGTTGGTGCTGCTTGTCCCATCTGTCTCTGAAGACTCCTGCTCAACTCTTAGCCTTGGTACAAGGAGCACAGAGCAGCTGCACAACAACTCCTGCCTGAGAGCCTGCCAGGGCAGAGGGGCTGCAAAGGGGTCTCTTATCTGCTGCTTCCCAGTGCAGACCACAGTTGATGGAAGGGACATGGACAGGGGGCTGATGAGCTACAGGAACACCTGACCACCCTCCTACAGAGGTGCTATAGTTGAAGTACGCTTGAGAGCACCCAGGAGATGCCTAGAAGTGAGAAGTCCTGGGGCTGTGGTAATGGAAGCCCTGCTGATGCCTCCCTGCATGAGGGTTGTTACTGGGTTAGCAGAGGACTCTGGGTGCCAACCCCAAGCCAAAGGCTCTTTGCTGCTGTTCTTGTGGGTAGCATTTGCAAATTATCACCTGAAATGTTCCCTGATGTTATAAATAACTTCTGTCAGAGGCTGAGGCACATACTTGTCCCCTCTTAGCCACTCTCATCTCTAGCTCCTTGGATGTATGCATTGCAATGCAACAGCAGATGGTTAATGAACCTCTCTGGACACAAGGTGCAAATCACCAAGGGAAGACAGTAACTCATCCCCCTGGGTGTGAGCAGGGCCTTTCTTGGAGCTCACTCAGTGTTTCCTTTCTGGATCAGGCAATGTGGGCAGATGACTTATTCCATGTGCAGGAGTTACTCACTTGTGCCTCAAGGGAAAGGAGAGTTCAGTTGTCAGCTGTGACTTACACTGGGGGAGATTTGGGTTTCTGAGTCTTTGAGGTTCTTCAAACATGGCAGCACAGTGAGCCTTGTTGGACCTCTGTTACTGGTGGGAAAGCAGCTGGATCCAGCTGGGTTGAGCCTTTAGCATTAGCCAAGGGCCTGTATTCAAAGGGTTGTGTACGGAAAACTGGATGAGCACATCCAGGAAGCTCAGGCCCTTGAGATGCAGGGGGGCCCAGCCCATCACTCAGCAGCTCAGTGTGTCTTGCAGACTCTGGACTGCTGGGTGCTGGAGTAGCCACACTCCTGCCTGTGGTGTTCATGCCCACAGCAGCCATGTCTTGTCAGGATCACAGAATGGTTTGGGTTGGAAGGGACCTTGAAGATTATCTAGTTCTAACCCCCCTGACATGGGCAGGGACACCTCCCACTTTGAGCAGAGTAGGCTGCTCACAGCCCATCCAGCCCAGGCCCTGTCAGTCCCAAAATCTTCTGAAAAGGACTGGCCAGTGGATGGGCAGGAAGCTAGGATGAAAGCTGTCCCATTGCTTGTGTCCAAATCTTGAAGATGTAAAAGCCAGCAGTCTTCTCCTCCTTTGTCTTCTGCATTCCCAAAATAGTTTAACCAAGTGTTCTTTGGCCTGTGCTCTGTGCTGGAGGTTATGGACCTGTAGACAGACCCACAGCTTTCCAACGCAAAAACAACTCCCCAGGCTACTTGTATGTGTAAGAAGTTTTATTGTTCTTGATAATCCATGAGTTACTGTGGTTGTTTCAGGTTATTCATGCTATTAATATCCTGAACGCTCCTGAACTTCTATTTCATTTCATGGAGCCCAAACCTGTCTCCCCTGCCCATAACCCAACCAGGCAGATGATTGCAGCCTCTGCTCTCTGTAACAGAACAAGCCAGATGGTCTTTGGGCTGGTTCAGTGGTGGCCAGCTGCTGGAGAACTCCTCTCTGTGACAGAGGGCTCCAAGCATGAAGCTGATGGATGAGATGGTGGAAAAATAGATTGATTTTAGTTTCTCCCTGCAGCAAAGAGCTGCCTGGCAAATCATAATGGAAACAAGTGGATGGAGTGGGGTTTTGATCTGGGGAAGGAAGAGCACTTAGAGAAGAAGGGGGTAATTCAGGTAAACTGGGTAGGACTTGATTCTGCAATGAATGGTGCCTTTGATAATTAAGAGCAAAAAAATATGCATACAGCATCGCCAAAGCAGACCAGCAGCCTTTGGGTCTTGTTTGGCAGAAATATCAGGACCATGGGAGGGTTGTGCTGGCTGTCAGTTTATTTCTGGCCTTTTCCCATAGCCCCACACGAGTGGATGGGGCTGGTAAGCACAGGGTTATAGAGCTCAGATTTCCAAAGGCATTTAGACTAAATATAGAAATTGGTTATTAAGATTTTTCCATGAATGTTGTAAACAAATTAGTTCCACTAGGTAGCTATCTGCAGGCATAGGTGTTGCTACAACTCTGACAAACCTTTCTTGAGGAGCTATTTGCTGTCTGACTTTAGGCTCTGAGCTCCATTGAGCTGGGAGGGAGGAAAGTTTCCCTTCCTGGGGTACTTTGGAGCATTTTGTTGAACTGCTGCAGTGAAGGGTCTGTCACTCTGCCTCTTTATGGAGCAAATCTGCTTCATTCAGCAGGCAGGAGTCCTGCAGCTGCCTGATGTGAGCAGTCCTGTGAGGAACCTGTTGTATGTCCCACCAAGCCCCAGAGGCAAGCAGGATATCTGCTAGACCCCCAGGGGCTGCCACGTGGACACTTGCCAGCATTGCTTTTGTGGAAGGAGTGTTGGAGAAGAATCCCCCAGCACCCACTTCATCTTCCCTCATGGCCTAGAACTACACCAGCTCCATCACTGCTTGGAGCTGGTTGACATCACTGCTCCAGGCTTCTGTTATTGTCACATTTTTCCATTTCTCTAGAGCCTATGATAAACATCCAAAATAAACTGAAGTCTCAGACATTTTTGGTATTTTCAAGCAATATTGATGATGAGTCCTATACTGTGGTGTGTCATTTATTCAAACATCTCCCAAAGCACCAAACAATCTATGTCTGCAGGGATTATTTCACCCATCACTGTTATCCAGCCACCTGAAAGGAGTGGCTGTATCATGATGCACTGACATTATTCAGTGGTTTGGTGCAGAGAAAGCTGAACTGAAAAGCCAAGAGAGATCTTTTATAGTAGGAGAAAACAATATTGGACTGTGTTTCTCCTAGGGGAGCAGAGTAATGTTCTTGCAGAAGCTGCTGAAGAACTCATAGTTGCCTTCAGCAGTCAAAGCTTTGATGCTCCCCCTTACAGGAGAATCATGGGATTGTAGAATGGTTTGGGTTGGAAGGAACCTTAAAGATCATCTAGATCCATCCCCCCTGCATGGGCAGGGACACCTCCCAGTTTGGTGTCCAGGTGTTCAATACAAAACCTTTTTAAAAGAGGAGGCAATTACACAGCCTAACAGTTTGAGTTGGGAAATGGAGACTAATAAATCCAATTGAAAATGCAGGGGAATTTAGAGGAAAAATGCAATTAGCTGATCTGGAAAGAAGCCAGAGACAATGTTTAAATCTCATACTTAAGAAATGTGCCTTGGAATCCTTAATGACTACAGGCTCATAAGACATGACACATGTTTTCTGTGCTTGGAAACTAAAATAAAAGGCAAAGGAAATAGAATTATTTTTTTCTTCCTGATTTTTGAAACATCCTGTGATATTTTGGAAGCCAGTGTAACATGCATGGACTTATGCCCCAGTGTAGAACGAGAACAGAAAGAGGAAAGACATCACTCCAAAATGCTAATCAGTCAATGCTTTAAGGAGAAGAAAATGAAAAGCTTATTCTGGGGAAAAGAAAAATAATGTTTTATTTCACTTTCATTAATGTGATTTGTGGAAATAGCCAAAGAAAACCAAAACTGTTCTGTTTCCTCCAGGCTCTGCAGGATGATTCTTCCTTTCTGGCAGGAGCTGGCATGTGAGCCCTGAGCCACCCTGCTGGCCCTGTGCTCCTCCTCAGGCATTGGGATGTTTCAGATCCTGATAGAATCCAGATCTGGAGATGATATTTCTTAAAATACTAAACTTTTCATGTTGCTTAAATATCTTGCAGTATTGCCAAAGAGGCTGGAGTCTGGGCAGGGTGTGCAGGGAGGGGAAGCAGAAAGTGGAGAGGGTTTTCACGTGCTTCATGTTGTCACCCAGCCCTGGCAGAGCAGTGTGAGGGGAAGTGGGTTTGTGCCAGGAAGACTTCAGCACTTTTTTTTCCCCGTGGCAGAGAGCAGGACCAGCCTTAGTCTTCTAAAAATGTTTTTCTTCCAGTCTTCCTTAAATGTGAGGCACATGAAATTTGGAGTTAGTCAAGTTTACGAAGTTAAGAAGTCAGGACTGGACAAATAACAGGATGTGAATATCAGTTCCAGCAACAGCATCTTTCTCTGATAGAGAGGGACCAGCTCATGTACAACAAATCAGGGGGAATAAAAGCCCAGTTCAGAAATACTTGTGATGTTAATTAATTATAAATCTATTGTTGACAGAATTAAAGCTGTACAAGCCGCTCTCTTGTTCATGTAAAGGCAGCTTGGGGAACTGGAAAGGTGTTTTGTTTTTCTCAACAAGTGAGAAGTAATTTTTCCAAGTGTGAATTTGATCAAAGAACTTCCAGATTCACGTGTGTTTCACGTGATGCACACCAGGAGGTTTGAATTAGCTTTCGAGCAACCTTAAATGAAAAAGCAATGCAACTAAACAAAAAGTTGTTTTAAATGCAAACTCTTATTGCCTCATTTGTTACCCATCAACATGAAATGGCTGAAAACTCACCAAATGGTGAGTGAAGCTGTACTTTAGGAGGGGTTTTTGTCTGAGAACTTCGTGGGATCATAGCCAGGATATTTCTGGGGGCAAGAAAGGGCATCGTTATCATCCTTAACTTACAGAAGCAGTAAGTCTGAAAGTCACAATTACTCAAGAGGAAAATAACCCCCTGGTGCCTGCTGTGACTTCAGGGGAGAGCTGGGCTCATTTCAGCCCCTCTGCTGCAAACCTGGCTGGATGTGTTTCATCACCTTCAGAGCATTGGGTTTAATTTGTGGGTTCATCTCAAGTGCTTTAATTAGCAGCAGATGATAATCCCTGGAAAAATAGCAGCAGCTAATGAGGATGCTGATTTTCTAGATGGGAATGGGATGAAGGCATCATCTGAGGGCTTCAGGAGGCAGTGGGAGAGTTTAATTAATTTGGAGGCTTTTGCAGAGGCCTGAGTTGGGAGGAGGGCTCCTTGGATTCAGAGCCAGATGAGACAACTTTCATTTTTGGGCCCATTTCCCTTGTAAAACAGCTTGAATCTGGCCCAGCTGAACCCTCTCACCTCTCAAGTTGCTGTGGCATATTTGGAATCAAACCAAAGTAACTCAATGATTCTATTCTATGATCTTTCTTGTACTGACTGGAGTAAAACACTTGATTGTCAGGCCCACTAAGCCCATTTCATTAAGCAATGGGCCCAGCTGAAGGTCACCCTGAAGAACACTCATCGTTCCTAGTGGCACTATAAATATGGCTTTGATTCATTGTCTCCTTCTGTCACTGGGGACAGAAGAGGCGGGCCAGCTGCCCCCCGTCCCCCCCCCTGCAGTGATGTGAGTCACTGTCACGGATCTGATGCTTGGTCTGTGGCAATAATTGTGATTTATGCTCTGAAAGTGGCAGGGGAGCTGCGTTTGGGGTTTTGAATCACGGAATCATTTTTGTTGGAAAAGACCTTGAAGATCGTCAGGTTCAACCAATAATGCAGCACTGCCAAGGCCACCGCTAACCCATGTCCCTCAGCACCACATCTACATGACATTTCAATCCTCCAGGGATGGAGACTCCACCACTGCCCTGGGCAGCCTGTGCCAGGGCCTGACAACGTTTTTGGGGAAGAAATTGTTCCCAAGATCAAATCTAAATCTCCCTTGGCACAACTTGAGGCTGTTTCCTCTTGTTCTATCACTTGTTCCTTGCGAGAAATGATCCCTGAGATGTGATGGCCTAGGTTTGGGCTGAAGTGGGGTTGGGGTATAGGGGCCTGGCTCCCTCAAAGGCTCTAGAGAAGATGGTTTTGAACGACTATAAATTCCCCAGTGGATCAGTGTCCCTGTGCTCAGAACTGAAACCCTGTGCAGCTCAGAGGAGGTGCTACTGCTCCGAGGGGACCAAAACTTCCTGTGGTGGAGCCTGGTGCTAATAGCAGTATGAGTTGTGGGGTTGCTGCAAGGCCAATGGTTACATGTGCTTCAGGGATCTGTACTGGGACCAGTGCTGTTTAATGTCTTTGTTGGTGACCTGGACAGTGGGATTGAGTGCACCCTCAACAAGTTTGTCAATGACACCAAGCCGTGTGGTGTGGCTGACATGTTGGAGGGAAGAGAGGCCATCCCAGAGGGGCTGGGCCAGGCTGGAGAGGTGGGTCCATGCCAACCTCATGAAGATCAATAAGGCCAAGCACAAGGTGCTGCACCTGGGTTGGGGCAACCCCAAGCACAAACACGAGCTGGGTAGAGAATGGCTTGAGAACAGCTCTGAGGAGAAGGACTTGGGGGTGTTGGATAATGAGAAACTCAACATGAACCAGCAACGTGCACTGGCAGCCCAGAAACCACCCATGTCTTGGACTGCATCCCCAGCAGTGTGACCAGCAGTTACAGGGAGGGGATTCTCTCCATCTGCTCCACTCTGGTGAAACTCCCCCCTGCAGGGCTGGGTCCAGGTCTGGGGTCCCCAGCACAAGAAGGACATGGAACTGCTGGAGCAAGTCCAGAGGAGGCCACAGAGATGATCCGAGGGCTGGAGCAGCTCTGCTCTGGAGACAGGCTGGGAGAGATGGGGTGTTCAGCCCGGAGAAGAGAAGGCTCCAGGGAGACCTTAGAGCACCTTCCAGTGCCTGAAGGGGCTACAGGAAAGCTGGGGAGGGACTTTGGACAAGGGCAGGAGTGACAGGATGAGGTGAAATGGCTTTAAACTATAAGAGGGGAGATTTAGGTGAGACATTAGGAAGAAATTCTTTAGTGTGAGGGTGCTGAGACACTGGAACAGGTTGCCCAGAGAAGCTGTGGCTGCCCCATCCCTGGAAGTGTTCAAGGGCAGGTTGGATGGGGCTTGGAGCAACCTGGTCTAGTGGGAGGTGTCCCTGCCCATGCAGGAGGGCTGGAACTAAATGATCGTTAAGGTCCCTTCCAACTCAAACCGTTGATTAAAAAACCCCCATGAAATAAATAAAAAGAAATCCCACCCATCCCCTCTCCTCAGGTGTCCGGAGGAGGGGGCGTGGCCTGTGTGGAGGGGGCGGGGTCAGGGCGGGCTCAGGGCGGGGCCTGCGCTGCCGCTGCCGGCGCTGAGGGGAGGAGCGGGAAGAAGCTGCCGCCATGGCGAGCCAGTCGCAGGGTATCCAGCAGCTGCTGCAGGCCGAGAAACGCGCCGCCGAGAAGGTGGCCGAGGCCCGCAAGCGTGAGTACGGCTCTGCCCTACCCCGCCGCGGGGGTGTGAGGCGGTGCGGGAGCATAAAGCGGCGGGAAGGGGGGGGTGGAACTCGGCTTGGCCTTGCCCGGCCTAGCCCGGCCCGGCTGCCTCGGTGAGGCAGTGAGGGCAGGCGGGGCCCGGCCTTGCTCGGGGACCGTGTGGTGGGGCTGGCGATGGGAGCAGGGGCCAAAGGGCTGCTCAGGGCGGCGGTGGTGGGACTCCTTGGGAGTGCTCTGGGAAAATGTCTCCTGGTGGAAGGTGTGGAAACAGGAGTTGGGAACCCTCGTTCCGGTAGCTTGAGGCCTGCGCAGGCCTCGGAAGAGCTCGGGGGCCTCTGGTGCGGTGGGACTGCTCCCTGGGAGGAGACCACAACCCCGGCCTTCGTGGCAGCAGGGACTGCAGCGGCGGGGGGCTTGTGTTTTTCTGTATCTTTCCTACCTTTAATTTTTTCTTTTTCCTTGATGAAAACAGTGTATTTCCATGTCGGTGATTAGACATTTTGTAGAGCTGAGAAGGCTTCTCCTTGAGAAGCCAAGTTAGCTTTTCCTGTTAAATGAGAGAAAATCAGGTTACAAAGATCCCCACCTTTACAATTACTTTTTTTTTTTTTAATGAAGCTGCACTGTGTTTTGGTTCTATCCCCCTGACAATTCTGTGAGTAGATTGTTGTTGCTCACTCTAACGATGATAACTTTGGAAGGGAGGTTGTGGTGGAAAGTCCAGAAGGGCAAGTGGATGCAGTAGCCAGTTCTTCCGTTGCACAATTTGCCTGAGACAAAACTAAGATTTAATGTTCTTTCTGCTTTGCTCTGTGGGATTCCAAGGCCAGACCTTCATGTTGTCTGGCTCACAGAACCTCTCTAGCTGTCACTGGTGGAAGCTCATTGTGTGCTGAGCTTGGTGATGGTTTGTTGGCCCAGAGAGGCCACCTTGTGCTTGGCTAACACCATAAACCCGGTGGGGATTGCCAGGGCTTGCAGTGTCCTGCTGCTATCTCCTACAGAAGTTGCTGCTGCAGCAGCAAATGCTACATTGATTGTTGTGCACCTGGTAGCTGGAGGGGCGTGGGGAAATATGCTCTTCATGCTTTCTTCTCTTTATTTCGTTTGGTTTGTTTTTTGGAAACAGGAAAGAATCGGAGGCTGAAGCAGGCGAAAGAGGAAGCCCAGGCAGAGATTGAGCAGTACCGCCTGCAGAGGGAGAAGGAGTTCAAAGCCAAGGAAGCAGCGGTTTGTTTTCTAGATTATTCACTGTTGCCCCTTCCCTCCTGTTTGTGGTGACTTGCCCTGAGAGCAGCCCTCGGGGTGGACAGAGGAGAATTTCCCTAACTGCCTTCCTCTGATGCACAGCCATGTGTCAAGGAAAAACTGGTGGAAGTGACTCAGAACGTGGTGTATTGCATCTCAACAGCCAGACTATTGACTGGTGGTGAATTAGTTTAATCAGCTCATGTGCTGGCTGGTGCCCTGATGGGTTGCAGCCTCTCAGAACCACCTCTATGCAGCAGTGTCAAAAAACCACCAAGCTCATTCCCCCCTTGACGAGCTGGTTTCTGTGCTGCTAATGTGGTAGAAACTGCTTGCCTTGTAGATGCTGCTCTTTTGCTGAAGCAGTTGCAAGGCTTGCATCTTGCCTTAGTAGTGGTGGTTGTTGTGTCCCAAGGCCTGTGTTTTCTTTTCCCTCTGAGCAAGAGGAGGTGTTCCCAAAAGGCACAGAACTGGGGCCCTTCCCAAGCTGAGGGCTGTAGTGTAGGCAGGATGTTTCCACTGCCCCTGTGCCCCTGGTAGTTCTGAAATCTTTAGAACATGACCTGGCAACCTGCCCCTCTGTCCATCTTCTGGTTAGCACAGTACCACCTCCTCTGTGCTGCATAGTAACCTACATGTCAGTAGGTCAAGATTTTTTCCAGTCACTTGTTAGCTTAGTTCACTGGATGCATGATACCAGCCAATTCTAGTCTAATAAAGTGGACTTCACTGCCTGTCAGCTGGCTCTGTTTTATTTATTCTCCAGAGAGAGAAGCTCTTTGAATTTGAGCCCCAGAGTGCTGTTCTCTGTCAGTGTACTTGTTCCATGCCTTTTCCCACCACTTAAAATGGGAGTTTGCTCTCCTAGCCTTTGTTTATGGGGCAAGAAGGACCTTGTCAGCTGAGAGATCCTCCTTGCTGTGTGTATCATGTGGCCCACAGTCCTGTTAGGAAGAGAGAGATTTTTACAAAGAGGAATGATGTGAAGACTGTGCTTAAACTAAACCATGAGTTCTACTTTTCTAGCAGTGTCTGGTACCATAGTGTCCAGGGGTTCCCAGTTCCAGTTGCCAGTACAGCAGGACTGTACTGGCAACTGTACTTTTATTTTAGGCATTCATCAGAAGCCCATGCTCTAAAGTGATAATGAAGAAGAGGATAAAAGGCATGGGCTGTGGATAAAACATAAACTTGGGCAGGTTTAGTGGGAAATCTGAGCAGAGAACCAGAGAGTACTTTTTTTTGAGTGCAGTTCTTCCCCCAGCAAAGACTGATGGTTGGGATGCAGTGAGGCAGTGCAGAGTAACAAACTCCAGAGCCAGGCACAGTGTTTTCTTTGTCAAACTGCTTGTGTGTCTTCCTTTGGTGTTTGTAGGCACTTGGGTCTCATGGCAGCTGCACCACTGAAGTTGAGAAAGAGACCCAGGAGAAGATGAGCGTGATCCAGCAGAACTTCCAGAAGAACCGTGAAGTGGTCCTCTCCCAGCTGTTGTCACTAGTGTGTAACATCAAACCTGAAATCCATGTGAATTACCGGATCAATGGGTAGCACTGGAAGAAGGAATGAGCATCCTGGGAATGCTGGTAGCAACATCTGAGCTTCAGGTGGAACGTACAGCTCTTAGCCATACCTTAACTGTTCTTGTACATGTGTTAAATTATTTCAGTGAGTTGTAGGTCATCAGTATCTCATTGGAGTTCTGTTAGTTTCTCTCTTGACACGGATTCAGAGCTTACTCAAACATTAAATGGCCATGCCTCAAATCTGTGCTAAGTTATTAAATGTATATTCATGTTGGCACATTAATGCTCCCTTTTAAATGGACAGTATTCAGTGAGAGGCTTTCCTCTGAGAAGTAGAGAGAGAGACATGCTGGCCAGGTTTGAATGGAGAGCCTGTGTCAGTAATTTAGACCTGTGTAACTGTACTCTTGATGACCAAAGTGCATTTTTTGGTGTGTTGTTAACCTTTGTACAGGGGTTAAACCTTGTAAGAAGAATTCTCTGGCTGTGCAGCGCTGGCTGATAATTTTCAGGTGCTTGAGTTTCTCTGTATTGAATATCCCCTGTCTATTCTGCTGTTAGCTTGAGTTACAAGTCTGGCACTCTGACACTTGGAAGTAAAACCACTTACTTAACTCGAAAGTCTCTTCTCAGTCTTGTTGCTGCTAACTTGTTCTGGGAGTGCTGACAGGCCTTGCTCTGTTGCATGGGAGTCTGGACTCTGAAGGCTGAAGCTCAAATATTGATAAAAGAAAGTAAGAGGTACAGCAAATGTCTGAAGGTCACAGCAGGTAAGTTAAAAACCCATTACAGAGCTCCTCCTCTTGGCTCCAGTCTGATGCTTCACCTGCCAGATCATTCTGAAAACCTTTGGGAACAAATGCTCTTGTGACCATTAGAGGAAATAAAGTGTTGCCAGTTCACTAGAATAGTTTGATAGCCAGGTGCTGTGTAGTAATTATTCTTCTTTAGTCAAGTACTGATCAGTGTTTGTTCATACCAAGGTCATCCTGCATTCTGCAGCACCCTGCCATACCTGGGAACAGTGGGAAATAAGTGTGGTGGAGTTGTCTGTCCATGACTTTCTAGCTCTTTAAAAAAAGTTACTCACATACATCAAGAGGTTTAATGTTTCAGCGAGTTCTTCCTCTCCCTCCCTCACCAGCAGAATATTAAAAGTAGGTTTGCTTTGTTGTTGAGTTCAATTTACAGTTTTTTGCAGAAGAGAGACCTCAATGGGCACGTACCTGCTCAGACCCCAGGGTCATGCAGTTGGGGATATAAGCAAGAAGCCTGATAGATGTTGTTCCTCAGACACAACATCCTGTACTTGCACACACCCTCACCGTGGCACTGAGAAGTGTCCTAGGCCTGTAGAGTGGGACTGTGAGTGGGAGGGAGGAAAGCAGGATGGATGGAAGTGGTAATGGAGCAAATGTCTGCAATGAGACAGCAGGCTGTGGCAGTGCCTCCTGTGGTAATACTTTATGGAAGTGTACTGTGGTTCTGAGAGGATCTCTTTAGGAATTCAAGCTATTAAACAGGTGGTGGAATTGAAACAAAAGCCTCCTGCAAAGTCAAATGTGCCAGGCTGGGGAAAAAGCCAGGTTGGTACTGAGGAATAGGACCAGAGCAGTTCTAATCAGTCTGGCTTAATGAGTGGAGAGGTGCTGTGGCCTCATAAAAGGTTGCAGCCAAACAAATTCTCATCTGTCCTTTGGAGTTGAAACATTTCTTCCTATTGAGAGCAGGTGCTCAGACTCCAGCATGATACTCATAAAAGTCCTCCTAGCTCCAGGCTGCAATTAGCAATTTCATCCTGTCTTTATCAGTAGAAGACTGCTGCTCTGTCCAGAAAAAACCCAGTGCATGCCCCACTTTCTCACACTGGTTCGTAAGTTTTTGTAATGAGGACTTTCTATCCTTACTCTAGAATAGTAAGAGGCAGGAGAAAAGGGAAAAAAACCCTCCCTTATTGTTTCCTTTTGGCAAAAGGTGGTGGGAAGACTTTCCTTTTAGAACAATGTGTGGCAAGAACGTATATTTTCCTGTAATATTTCTCAGGCTTAACTGTTGAGAATTACCTGACTGCAACTTTGCACAGAAGTGGGTCCAACAACTGCTCTCCAGGAAGGCTGGCTTTGTTTGCACTGTGAATATGTTGTTTTAAATGGAGCCTCTCATCTTACACTGTGATGTCCTAGGAAAGGGAGCCCTACTCTAACTTTGTGCCTCAGCCATGCTGTGCTAGAAAAATACTCTGCAGGGAAGACTCTCCTACTGGCAGGGGTGTGGAGGTGGACATGCAGCTTCTTGCCCCTGAAATCTGATTTTCTAGACTGCTGCAAGTTTGATTAATCAGAGTAAAACCTGCCCCAGCTGCTAGTCCAAATCTGTCTGGGAATTCTCCATGCTGCTGCTCTGTCTGCATCATCCCTCCCAGATGTGGCCTCTTGTCCTTGAGCCACAGGTGGTTCTGGTACCACAGACTGGGCCAGGAGCTGCTCTGGGCACACACAGCACTGTCTGCTCCCTTAATTTGAGCTCTCACCCTGGAAACACAGGCCCGTTGCCAGGACAGGCACAGTCCTGGTGCTGTGTGGAGGTGAGACCTGCCTGGGTCTTGTTCTGCTCATGCAATGCCAGGTGAGTGGCTCCTGCTGTAGATTTCTCCCAGTTAAACTGTTGGAAAATGAGCACGTTCCTGGGATTGACACGGGAATGGTAGGATTTACCCAGTGCTGTTTGGCTCCACTCACATCCACGTTCATCCACAGTGGTTTGTACTTGATTTTTGTGGAATTTCTTTCCAGACATTATCTGTGTATTTACAGAGTGGATGCATTTAGGTTTTAAAATCCTGCTGAGAAGACCAGATGGACAACTGGCTTATTGACACCAGAATGTGAGTGTCAGCTGGACGGCTTCGCACGCAGCGCCAGGTACAACTAGGACACACATTTGGGCTGCTTGAAGCCAGAGTTCAATTTTGAAAGCATGTTTGTGTTGACAGAGCTTGCTCCCTGCTTAGGTCTGAAGGGCAGTGTCTCCTTGCTGCTGCCTATTTGAGCAAGGAGTTAAAGAGCAGTTTTGTTCAGCATCCCTCTGGGAGAAGAGGCAGAGGGGGAATCAAAGCCCCCAGCCCCACTCCGGGCTTCCACCTCTCCTGTCTCATGATGCTTGGTATTTTTTTTGGTCAGTTGGAGCCAGTGTGGGTTTGATCCCCTCTGCTTTTGTTGCAGTTAAATCCAAAATAATGAGAGGAAGGTCTGTCTGAGTTTGCTTTGTCGTGCTTTCTGTGACATAAGAACAATCATAATTTAATTATTTTTCTAGGAGCATTTTATGTGATATTTAACTTGTAATTTTTTTGTGTTTGTTTCAGAGAAGGTAATTTTTCCCTCTAAAGATCCCCCTGCCCTTTTCCCTCCTTCCCTTTCCAGGAGCAAATCACCCCCAGCCCCATATCTTCAGTCCAGGAGTTTGAGAGAGCTTTCATTAAGAGAGGAGCAATTTTGACTGCCAGTGCTTTGTCACGAACTCCCTGGCAGCTCAATTTAGACAGTTCAGAACCACGAGAGAGGACTTTCCATTTCCCCAGGGCTGTGGCTGCTGATGAAAGTTGAGGAGCTGTTCCTCACTCTGCCCTGTGGTGATAGGCTGGCTGCTAGAGTGTAACAGAAACCAGTTGTTAAAGGTATTACAGTGTGTTGACAACCTTAAATTCCTCTTAAATTCTTCTGCTTTTGTGAGGTCCCTACACAAATCATGATGATGAGGGTGGTGAGACAGTGGCCCAGGTTGCCCAGAGAAGCTGTGGCTGCCCCATCCCTGGAAGTGTTCAAGGGCAGGTTGGATGGGGCTTGGAGCAACCTGGTCTAGTGGGAGGTGTCCCTGCCCATGCAGGGGGGTTGGAACTAGATGATCTTTAAGGTCCCTTCCAACCTTCACCATTCCATGACTTTATGATCTTTATTAAAGCTGAAGCTTTTAGGTGCTGTTTTCCCCATCTGACCCCAGAGCAAGCAGGATTAGCTGGCACCCAGTAGCCCTACAGAAAAGCCAGCAGTGTCTGGGCTGTGAGGCAGCTCGTGGGCCATGTGGACAGCAAGATCGTGTGTCCCAGCCATAGCTGGGAGTAGCTGGGCTCAGTCCTAGGGAAGCACATCCTAATTTTGGCTGACCTAAACACTCTTGTGCTCTCTCACCATTCTGGTGTGTCCAGCCCCTTCTGTAGGTTACAGGTAACTGTAAAAAAAATATGCCATTCCTCTCCCTTCTCTTTGGCTGTATGAAACCTACTCATTTTTCCCCCTTTTTGCCTCTCTTTTCCTCATCTGGAATCTCTTTCCTTTTTATCTGACATCACTAGTTCTTGCATTAATGCATAATAAGCAAGACAAGCCTAGAACCTGCTGATCCCAGCTGAGGTTTTGCTTCAAAGTATTAAAATATTATCAAGAAACCTCGAGATCATAGAATCACAGAATGGTTTGGGTTAGAAGGGACCTTAAAATCATCTAGATCCAACCCCCCTGCAAGGGCAGGGATGCTTCCCACTAGATCAGGTTGCTCAGATCAATGTTTTGTTGAAGAAGTTCCCCAGACCAACCCAAGAAAGCAGTACAGTGTAATCTTTCTTGGAGGTTGAAAGGAGAAACTACTAATTTCATGCAGAAAAGATTGTAACTCAGACTGGCATAGGAATAGAAAATAAATAGGTATTAAATTACATTTGGCTGTTTCAAAATAATCTAATAAAGGATCTGCTGGATCAATAGCTGTGTCATTATCCAAGGCACATGGCAAAGCTTTCCCTCTTAATTTGAGATGCAAGAAAGGTTTTTACATTACCATAACAAAAAGAATAATATTTTAATGCTTCTTAGGAAAAAGGCAGAAGTAGGGGGAAAAAAAAACACAATATGAACCACACTTCATGCCTTAAGCAAGTGTCATTTTTCATTTGAAACATGTAATTTAGGGAAATTGTGAAAGAAAGGTTTTATATTTAATGACTGTCAGTTTGCCTGCTTGGCTGAGCTGTTTGACAAAAGAAAGTCCCAACCCAGAGTCTGTGAGAGAAGACTGTGCAGGAAGAGAGGGGATGGGCAAGACAAGACTTTCCACAACTTTGTTCTCCTAATTAAGGCTCCCTGGAAAAAAAAATATATATAAATGATGGAACAGTTATCCACTGAAAATGCAGCTCAATCCAAAGGAAATGAGATATGGTGCTGTTGACTGCTGCTCCCCACTGCAGCCTGCACAGCCACAAATGGGGCTTGTGCAGGGAGGAACTGCTGTGGGGTGTGCAGACCATGGCAAAGAAGACTGGGATAATGGTGATGGGATAAGTTTTTTGAAAGGCTGGTGAGTTTATCAAAGCATGGAGTAAATACAGAGAGCATGTGGAGTCAGAAAAGGAAAAAGCAAAGTAATCAGTATATATCTCGCTATTTAAAGCAGTGGGGCTTCAAGTAGTGATCTCCAAAATGATATTAAAGACATGATAGAAGATGAGGTTATCCCTGAAGACAGGAGGTATCAGTGGTGGTTGTCAGTCTGGGAAAGCACTTCAAGTGGCAGACTTTATTCCCTGGAATCAGGGTCCCTGTAATACATTCATTAATGCAGCATGATGAAATAGGGAACTAATAATATATACATGATAATATCTGTCCAGGGCACCAAGCTGGGAAGAGATACAAACAGTACAGAGGACTGAATTTCAATTCCAAATGATCTTGATAAATGGGAGAAATGATCTGAAACCAATGGCATGAGACTCCCTGAAGAGAAGGAGTGCCAAGCTGAGCTAAGAGAGGTGAAATCAAATCCACAAAACCCCAAGCAGTCGATGATCAGCTGCACAGCTCCACAGACATTGGGAAATGAGGGTGAACTCCCCCAGACTCAGCAACTGATCTGCTTTTGAAAAGGAGTCACCACTGTACAGCATCTTGATACAAGTGGCACTCCAGGACATGCTCTAGTGGGCATGTCCTTTTTTTTTGGGGGGGGGAAGGGGGGTGCTGATGGTTGGACAGGGTGATCTTAGAGGTCTTTTCCAACCATGACAGTTCTGTGATTAAGTGTTCTGTGTAAGATTGAGGTGAGAAAGAGTGGGTTGTTATGCTCATGGATGTGGTGAGGTCTCCGTGTCCTGCTTGGACACCGAGCTTTGAAAAAGGTGGAAACAAACAGATCTTTGAATAAAGCCTCAAAGGGCCCGGGAGGTGAATGGTGCTCAGAGTGATGCTGATGGGGGAGGAAGAGGATCATTTGGTCTAGAGTCTTCATCACAGAACAGAGAAGTCTTGAAATAACTTAGAGGTTGTTTCCAAGAAGGCACATATTTATTTTTTTTTCCACCAGATTCACTGAAGCTAGCAATCAGCTTCTTTTGAAAAGGGAAGACTTAGTTTTTAACTGGTTTGTTTGGGTTTTTTGTGCCAGGAGGGTTGAGGGGCTATGGGACTGATGGCTGTGGAGGCTCCAGCATCACCACTGTCCTGCTGTCCTCATGTCCTGGGATTGTGCAGTTGGGTTTTGTCCCCTGATAACTGTTGGGGAAACCAACACTCTGGCAGGTGGTTTCATGGTGCTGGAAGGAAGGGGGAGGTCTCATTTGGGTGAAGGTGACCCTTGGTGAGAAGGCTGCAGTGGGACCTCATCACTTAATTATCAGAGAGGTCAGACTGGGGAGCGGAAAATCAGCAAAGAGCAATGAAGTGAGAGAGGGAGACTTTGCAAATAGCTTTGCTGTGGGTTTATGTTAAATCAGGACTTGCTTCCTCATAGACACCAGTGAACAACCTCAAGAGAAAAACCTCAGGCTGCCTTAACTCTGTGTATAAAACAAATCCCAAATGCCCTGCCAGGCAGCACAAGCTGACTGCACAGCCGACACGACGCTTCCCAGAGCGGAGCAGTCTGCGTTTTCATTCACTTTCATTTCATTCATTTGCATTTCAGTTTTTGGAAGACCTTCATTTTTAAACGGGGCCAGTTCCAGAGGGTGTCAGCTGGGCTCTGCAAAACAGAAGCACCTTCAGTCTGTGTTGGGATCCTGCCAGTGTCCTCTTTCAGTCAAACAGTTCCCTGTTTCTTGGGAGCTTTGCCTCCCTGCAAGTTTCTTTCCAGTTTACTGGTTGCCTTTGTATTTGCTGTTAATTACAGGTCTACCTGTTGGCTTTAAGAGGGTTAAATTTCTAATGCTCAGGTTTGGTAGGGCCTTTAATAGCTGGGGTAGGAATGTTACAGACACATCTTTGCATTTCAGAAGCCCAGATATAAAGGCATATGTGCCAATACAGTAGCAGCTTATTGTTTGACTACATCCTCAAATGTGTTGTTTATTGGAATATATTAATCATTGAATATTTTATAGACAAGTTTGTGGGGATGCAGGGTACCTGCTTGGATTGAGAAGGTACCTGGAAGGTTCTCACCTGCCTAACAAAAGCATCAAAATTATGCCCCAAATAAATGATCAGAAAACTAACACCTGCCAAAGGTTTCTGAGCAAGTGGCTTGATGACCACTAAAGTGGGGCTGAGAGATCTTGACTCCACACAATCCAATCTGCAGATCCATCATCTCCTTTGGATCAGAGCTGCAAATTCAGAGAGGCTTTGGGTGGCAAATGATCTCAGAAAATTAGCTGGAAACCTGTGCCTTCCATTTAGGTAGAGCTGCTGTGGAGCTTCCTCCTTGGTTCCTTAGGTGGTTGTGAAACAGATACTTTGAAAATCTTCAGAGAGGAAGCCTGTCAGCCTAAAAGTTTCTACAAATATAATAGTGTGCAGCCTTTTTTACTGCCTCAGAGCAGCAAAACTGGGATTGCTTTAAACTTGGAGTTTGCTCTTTTTCTTTTTTTTTTTTTCCCTTTGCCCAGCACCCCTCCCAGATGAGCAGGATTTTTCTGGCTGTGCTGATGGGATGAGGTGTTGATGCCAAGATCAACCCATACATGCACATCTTGCTAAACAAGAGGCATACAGTGTATGTGCTGAAGCTAATCATGAGTGTTGCTTTCAAGTTTATCCCCCCCCCCCAAGGCTTTGCCTCAGGCATTTTTCTGCAGTGAGCTGACAGGGCTCTTCCTGAGACCTTTGGTTGTCATCTTCATCCCTCCGTCAGGACCCTGGCATGGGCGAGACGAGGAGAAAACCAAGCCAAAACTGTTGCTGAGGTGCATTTGGAAAAGGACCTAAACCTTTTGATGGCCCTATCTTGGGTGGGGATTTGAGCTGGGCTAGTGACGACAGCCAGAAGATTGATCTGATTTCTCTCCATACCTGGACCATGTTGCTGTGGGAGTTGCCAGTTCCCAGTGTAACACGATCCCGTGTGGGTGAGCAGTTTTGGAGTCAGTTCTGTTCCCCTCACAGCCACGTGGTGCAATGAACACATTGCTCAGCAATGTCTGGAGCAGGCAGGGCTGCAGAAATCCGTCCTCCAAGAGAAGCACAGTGTTTCTCCAGGAAGTGTATGCAGGCACTGCAGTAAAACTTTTTTTTTTCTAAACTAAGGCAAACAGTCCCTGAGAGACTCGACTCACTCTGCTCCCGGCCTCCATGGATCCTCCAGCTTTTGGTGAGCTGTGAAACCACAATTTCCAGGCTAATGAATCTTCTCTCCTCTGCTCTCTCAGCGTTGCCTCTCTGCATGGGAGTGAATTACTTCTCCAGCACGTCAGGCTGTTCTGGAGGATCTTTCTGACTGTGATCCTACTGCTTTTCTTGGGAGTACAGCAGCTGGAGGGGAAACTGGCACCCGCCCTCCCTATCAGCACAGCCTCCTGTGCTGAGGAGCATTATGGTTCCCACCCTGGGCCTTATCTTAGTTTCCCTGTGCTTTAATGTGACCTTTTGGTGACTGGACAGTGACCTGTTCTCAGCCTTCATATTTCCAGTCACCTCTTCTGGTTTCTCCAGCCCTGTCGTCAGTGCTTGGCTTTATCTGATGTATTCACAGCAACGAATCTGACACAACCTTGGGATTTGTACTCTGTGAGTCCTGCCTGGCTGATTGAGGAGGAGGAGGAGGGCCTTTTGTCTGTGCCCTCTGCAGCCCTGCACGGCCTTCAAGGTCCAGCTCCAGTTCTGGACCCCCACCCTGTAAAAGGTGAGGATAACTCCTGCAGTGGGATCTCCTTCCAGGGCTGTGCCTTGGGTGCGGAAGCACTTTTGAGGAACTCTAGAGGGTTAAAACCAAGGTTCTGAAACCAGCCAAGGGAAAAGTCACATGCAGGAGGGAGATTTTTCAAGTTGGTGCTTGCAGCTCGGGGTAGTGAGGAGCGTGGGGGGCGGGATCCTTGCCTTGGGTGAGCTGTGTCTGGCTGGTTAGTGGTCCCTGGGAGACGCTGGGAGGAGAGCAGCATTCCTTGGCACAGGTTGGGGCTGGGTGACCAGAGACCTCCTTGCTTGGTAGGGGACAGCCTGGTGTCTGGGAAGTGGTGAGTAGGAACATGGCAGACATAGGACAGGGGGAAGGAAGAGGAGGAGGAGGGAGCTGAGCTGACTCCCCGGGAGCAGGAGGGAAGCAGGACCAGGTAAACATCTGCCCGCTCGCCAGAAGTGAAGCAGAAGTTCTCACTGAATATTCTCTGCTGTTTAGCAATGGCTTGGAGGTGTCCTAAAAAGGAGGTCTGTACCCTGCAGGAGGCAAAGTCATCAGAGGAATGTTGGTATTGCAAAAAGAATAAGGAGAAAGAATAATAAAGATGGAGACACGGATCCTGGGGAGCGCAGGGGAGGAGATGATGCCCCTTGCATTAGCACAGAGGGATTTTGGGGGACCCATCTCCAAAAGCAGGCAGTCAACGGAGCCAAGTGAGCCTTTGCTGCACGAGGAGGTAAAAGCAAAGCTGCTTTTGCCAAGGAACTCATCCCAGCTGGGGAAGTCTGAGCTGTCCTGGCCCTGCTGCACCCTTTGCTGTCATCTCCTGGGGACTGCCCTCCAGGGACTTAAAATGCTCAACGTCTAAGCCAGAGAATCTTAATTAATCTCTACTTAATGTGACAGTAACAATGACAGGGTGGTAGGTTTTAATTTGGTTTTCTTTTTGTTTCCTCTGGTTTTTTCACTCTGCTTTTCTGCTGTTTTGTGTGGGCTTTTCTGTCTTGTTTTTCACTTTCACTTTCCCTTCTGCTTGAGGTTAACCTGAAGGGACTGAAGGGGAAAGCAGTGTGAAAATTCCCTGTTTGGATCCCCCTTTCAGTGCTGGGATCCATGCTCTTTAACATGTGCCTGCCCCTGCTCTGCAAGGGAATGGCCCAGGAGAACCACCCCCCACCCATGTCCATCCTGGTGCACACACACAGAACCACAGAATGGTTTGGGTTGGAAGGGACCTTTAAAGGTCATCTAGTCCAATCTACCATGGGTAGAAACATCTTCAACTAGATCACACACACCTCTTCTGCACCATATACCACAGCCCAATTCTCTTAGGTGTGAGTTTCCAGCCCTCTGCAGTTTTTTTTCTACAAGCAGAAGAACCTTTTGTGTTGTTTCTCTTGCCTCGTTTTCCTCTCTGACACTCCTTCAACCAGTGACAATCCTGGCTTTGTGCAAGGGGGGTAGCTGCAGCAGCAACCCTCATTCAAAAAGAAAGCAACCCACTTTGGAAGGAGCAGGGATGAGCTTTATCTCCTGCTGCAAAAGTGAAACCAGCCAGAGGTTAAACAGTAAACGACAGTTTTGGAGAGGCAGCGTGCATGCAGCAGAGCCACGGGAGTGGAAGATAATTGCAAAGTAAACTTCCGAGTCTTCCAAGCACTGACTTTAACAACCACCCACATGTCCTGGCAGTAGGTTGGACACCTACTTCAGCAGCGTTTGCCTGGAAAACCCGTGGACACGGTGCCTGCTGCCGGGATGTGCCCCGCCAGCTTCTGGCACCGCCCGCGGCAGAGGGGAGAGGAGAGCAGAGCCCCTCCAGGGCTTCCCTGCTGCTGAGTGAGACTCCTGCGTGCCTTTCCCTCCAGTGAATGGATTTTCCTTCCCTCTCTGCCCTGCTTCCTTTGTGTGGTGGGGGATTGTCTGCTGGGGGGGAGCAGGGTGCATCCCTTCCAGGAGGGCATTTACACCCGCTCCACTTGCTTCTGTAGATCCCTGCTGAAAGATCCTGTTGGTTTCACAAGGAGGAATCATGCCCATTCCTTGACTAACTATGAATATTTAAGGCTGTCTGGATAATTTATGGAATATTTAAGTAAAAAAAAAGTAATTGCAGCAAAAGGTGAGCCTGTGAGTACTGCAGCTGAGGCTGGCTGCCACCTACTTGGTGATAAGACCCACAGGGAGTGGGGTCCAAAGAGCAGAGTACACCCCCGTGGTCTGTGCTCTTATCCTCCATTTGCTGTCTCTGCAAGATTTCAGGTTTTATTTTCCTCTTTTCAGGCCTAGAAAATGCCTCCTTGCTCGTGGAAAGCAGGACCACAAGGAAGTTGTCAGTGTGAGTGAAGATTTCACAACCCGGCCCCCAAGGAGGAGAGCAAGTGTTCCTCAGCAGTGGAAGATAAGGTGGACACAAAGTGTTGGATTTCTGACAGTCCAACATAAAGTCCCACAAGGAGAGGCACCTTCAGCATGGCCCATAAAAGCCTAGATGATGGAACTGAGAAAAATGGGTTGTTCCCCTCCATCTTGTACTGCAAGAGTGATTTAAAGGAAGGATCCCTGCAGTGGGTGAAAGGTAAGAGAGCAACCTGGTGATGATAAGGAGAAACTTGGTGATGGTAAGAAGAAAGGCAGCACTGGGTACAGAGCCCTTAAAATAACAGAAGACAGATTTTTCAAAGATGCTCATTAACAGCATCTCATGTGCAAAAGTAATAAACATCATGGACATTTCAGCATTTTGGGGAGGGTATGGAGACATTTTTGCCTTTTTTGGAAAGCTTTATATATAGGGATGAAAGGACATCCACCCACTGAAAACCAGGACCCTGAAAATCCTGTTCTCTTGGCCTGCAAAAGTAATCTTTGAGAACCTAGAGCTGTGCTTCCCATGCTACCTTCCCCGTTAACAATTTGCTCCGTTTCTGCAGCGCTAGTTCAGAAACCACCTGAGGTGCTGTGCAGACACCAACCAGGCAGTGCAGTGGATGGCTGTGCCCATCCAGGCCTCCATGCACCATTCAGCAGGGCACCCTTTTTGCTTGCTCAGCTCATGGCATCTCCTGAGTGCTCAGTTTTTGCAGGGGTGAAGCAGCTCTCGCCGCTCCAGCAGGGCTCAAAGAGCTGAACCCTGCAAATTTTTGTGTACCTCAGCTTGGCATCCAACTTGCTAGACTTGGTGCTGAGCAACTTGATCAAAACCATGTAGAACAGGAGAGCCAAGCACCAGGCTGAGGCTGTTTGGGCTTTTTCTTATTTAATCAGAGAATGCTAGAATGGTTTGGGTTTGAAGGGACCTTAAAGATCATCTAGATCAAACCCCCCTGCATGGGCAGGGACACCTTCCACTAGACCAGGTTGCTCCAAGCCCCATCCAACTTGCCCTTCAACACTTCCAGGGATGGGGCAGCCACAGCTTCTCTGGGCAACCTGGGCCAGTGTCTCACCACCCTCACAGGGAAGAATTTCTCCCTAATGTCTAAATCTCCCCTCATCAAGTGTTAACACTCACTGCCTCGGCAAACAAACAGGACCTTGTTTCCCTGGAGGTTTCAGATGTGTCTGCTCTTCCCTTTCTGACTCGATGCAGTCACATCCTGTTGCAATCTAATTGCCTCCTTTCAGTTGAACCTCCTCTTCCTGAGCAGCGAAGAGGTGATGAGGATCGAGGACTTCAGTGGGAGAGAGGGGGAAGGTGAGTGCAGGGAGAGCACTAAGTGGCCATGTCAGGAGGAGCAGCCCCAGGGGACACCCGGCTGGCCCCAGATCTGCAAAGAGGAAGGACAGCTGGGTGAAACGTTGGAGTGAAACAGGATCTCATCTGGACGTGCTGCTTCCTTAGATACCATCTCTTCCTCTTGACATAGCACAGCTTGTGTAAACTCTAGATGAATGCCAGATGGGATGCCTGGAGATCACAGCTCTCCTGTGCTGCTCCAAGGCTGCTCTGCCTCAGCTCTGAACAGCCTGCTCCTCAAATCTAGGACAGGCTGTCCTCACATTTTCTAGCCTCCTAGCTGCAACTTGCATGTCTAGATTGCATCTCTGATCTTAGCCTTAGCTGAAACTGGGGAGCTGAGAGCCTCGAGCAGCACCATGCTGCCCAGCAGAACTGCTGGAGTGGGGACCTGTATGCTGGAGGACCTATGGAACTCATGCTCCAGGGCAGCCCTGCCATGTCCCACGGAATGTGATCATTGGAGAGCACTTGGATTGGATTGCTCAAACTTTTTTTGTGGTGGGTGGGGTGGGTAGGCAATGGGGTATGTCTGTGAGAGGCAGGTACCCTGTGCAACACCCAGCACCTTGAGTCCATTGCCCTTTCTGTTGGGGATCAGTGAGGTGAGACATGATCCTGCTGAAGACAGGAGCATCATGTTACCTCTGACTGCCCACTGCTGGAATGTGTTTGGGGTTTTCTCCTCCTTTGTAGGTTGTTTCCTTACAGGGGACATCAAGCTGCTTCCAGAGCTCCTTGTGATATTCTTAGAAATGTCCAAGGGAGGATTCTGGATCCATTTCAAACACATCAGGGTAGTCTACATTCCTCAGCCACCCCTTTGCCACGTGCTCTGTAGCTGCTGGGAGGAAACCCATGCCAGAGCTGTGCTCATGACTCCTTTGGGCTCTTGCAGAACCCCTCAATGGCCAGGTGCTCATGGTGCTCAGCATGGACAACAACTGCTCAGCCACCTCCTTTGACATGGAACTTTGTGCAGAGAAACTGAAGTCCCTTGGGGTTCAGGTAAGCTCATCCTGCCTTTATCTCCCCTGGAGACCCTGTAGGAGTCAATGCTGGCTGTATTAGCATCCTTTGCACCCACATCACAGACAGCTTTGCTTTTTTTTTGCTTTGAGAATAACTTGTTTAAGTTTATCTTTAGTCTGCTCCCCCTGGTCTGCAAGTCAACTGTACTGATCTTAAACCTCCATGAGGAAACCCATTCAACACAGGTTCAAGTGAATTGCTTGAAAGTCAATCTGATGGGATGGAGCATCCCTGGGACAATCTGTTTTTTCTTGTCTTTTGTTATACAAAGGTGGTTTTCTTGTGACTTTCCCTGGACTTTCCAGGGAGATCACAGAATCCTAGAAGTCATAGAATGGTTTGGGTTTGAAGGGACCTTAAAGGTCATCTAGATCCAACCCCCCTGCATGGGCAGGGACACCTCCCACTAGACCAGGTTGCTCCAGGCCCCATCCAACCTGCCCTTGAACACTTCCAGGGATGGGGCAGCCACAGCTTCTCTGGGCAACCTGGGCCAGTGTCTCAACACCCTCACAGGGAAGAATTTCTAGATAACTATTAGCAACTTAGTGCATAGAATATTTAAAACATTTCTATCAGATAAGACCACATTAGAGTAATCTTTATGAAATACCTGGAGGGTAAATATATCATTTAAAGAATTAGCTTCTAATATCTTACTTTCTAAAGCTATGTGTAGGCAAGAAAAGTAATTACTGAATTTCTGAGGGTCTGGCAGTTTCCAGTTAGCATTTGGATTCATAGCACATCTTGAGATATAACTCAAGTTTTTTGGTCTGTGAGTGCTGTATGGATGAGACTGGAGGTGTGCTCTGCAGGAGGGTGCTCAGGGACACAGGTTTCAGTTGCAGTTCCAGCCTGGCCCCACCATCACTGTGCCAGAGTAGTTCTGGTGGGGCCAGGAGCCCAAAACTGGAGTGTGGCCCTAGTTTGCTGTTTGGTCCCTGAGCAGGTGGCAGCAGATCAGTGGAGAAGGTTAATCCAGGATGCTGTGCTGAAGCCTGAAGTGAGACGGTACATGTTCTACAACTCCAGGGCTTTCCAGATAGCCATTGCTGTGGTAAGGAATGGGGGCTCTTGTGCAGGATTGCCATGGACATGCACTTGCTGAGATGCATCAAGACCTACACCTGGGGTTTTTGTGCCCAGGGAGGGAGAGAGGTTTGAGTGGGGAGGAGATACTGGTTTTCACATATCTTAGTGAGCTCCTTTGGAAACCTCAGTCCACTGAATTTCTGTAAATGGAGGGCACGGAACCTTCTCCAACCTCTTGCTGGTGGTCTCACCAAAGCGGGCTGTCCACATATGCTGAGGTAGTAGATTACATCTGTAGATATTCTGGTCCTGATGCTAATTTTGACAAGGGACCGGTCAACTTTGGCTGCTGAGGTGATTATCTAACCTTGCTTTGTCTTATTCTGGTGATAGAACCTCCTCCAGAGACCCCAACCATTGGCATCTACTGTAAGGCTGATACTTTGCAGCATGCTGGGAGGGTGATAAAATCAGACTCCTTCCTTTTAGTTGCATCCATTTTTTTGGATAGCCATGATACGTGTCCACTCCTCCTTTCACTAACATTGTAGGAACTGGTGTTCAGTGTTTTGAGGGGTTTGGAGTTATATTATTGTGAGGTGATGTTGTGACACACTGTGCTGTACGTGTCCTATTTGCTTCTAGGTGTTGTCCTGCCTAAATTCCTGCTGTCTGAAGCAAAGGACAAATGAAGTCAGTTCTGCTTGTCTTTATGCAAAGGCTGAGTTTGTCAGTCCTTAGCACAGTCCTTGAGCCCAGTGTCTGTGTCCAGTGTTTGAGTGTTATTGTAATTGAGGAGTCTCTGCACCACCTGGAGGGGTTTGGCATGGAGCTTTCTGAGTACAGGGACCATTAGAAATATTATCAATGTGCACCAGTGAGTGCATTTCTTATCTAAATGGAATAACTCAGTTGAAATCCTTCCTAGATATAAATAATAATTAATAATTCACTCTCTATCTTTGATGACTGGTGATTTTTTATAATCAATTAGGGCTCACTCAGGCCTTCTAGTCCTTTCTTGCCTCTATTTGTTATTGGAAAGAATGTCAGTCCTTTCTCACCCTCTGAAAATCTCGTGTGACTTAATTTATGGGAAGGTTCTACCCAGGGAGAAGGGATGGGTAGTTTTATTCTTCCCTTGACTTTTCTCACTTCCACAGCTGTGTGGCTACCATCGTCTCTCTGGGTTTTTACAGGTTTTCTACGTGTCTCTCTGGACAAACATTTACTCCACAGTCCAGTTGTGGTCCTTTGGATGCTACTGGGAGGCCAGCCTGCTGGTGACCCTGGCTGCAGTAGCTGTCACCATAGTTGTGATTCTGGTTATAGATTGTCGCCAGAGGAAGGTAAGAGGAGGCTGGTTGTGTGTGGGTGTGCAAGGAGCAGGGGTCCCTCCCACCAAGGTGCTGGGGCCCAACTCATCTCCTAGATGCAGATGAAGAATAGAATTTTCCAGGGAGGAAGGAAGGACTTGGGGGTGATGGTGGATGAGAAGCTCAATGTGGGCCGGCACCGTGCGCTGGAGCCCAGAAACCAACCATGTCATGGGCTGCATCAAAAGCAGCGTGGGCAGAAGGGCCAGGGAGGGGATTCTCCCCCTTTACTTGGCTCTCGTGAGACCCCACCTGCAGTACTGTGTCCAGTTCTGGAGCCCCCAACACACGAAGGACATGGAGCTCCTGGAGAGAGTCCAGAGGAGGCCACAGAGATGATCACAGATCTGGAGCAGCTCTGCTGTGGAGACAGCAGAGTTAAGCTTTTCTCAGTGGTGACCAGTGATAGGACAAGGGGTAATGGGGGCAAATTGGAGCATAGGAGGTTCAAGGTGAATATCAGAAAAAACTTTTTTACTGTGAGAGTGACAGAGCACTGGAACAGGCTGCCCAGAGAGGTTGTGGAGTCTCCTTCTCTGGAGACATTCAAAACCCACCTGGACAAGTTCCTGTGTGATGTGCTCTAGGTGACCCTGCTCTGGCAGGGGGGGTTGGACTAGATGATCTTTCGAGGTCCCTTCCAACCCCTAGGATTCTGTGATTGTGTGATGATTCTATGATGATTCTATGATGATTCTATGATGATTCTATGATGATTCTATGATAGGCTGAGAGAGTTGGGGGTGTTCAGCCTTGAGAAGAGAAGGCTCCAGGGAGACCTTAGAGCACCTTCCAGTGCCTGAAGGGGCTCCAGGAAAGCTGGGGAGGGACTTTTGACAAAGGGTTGGAGTGAGAGGACAAGGGGGAATGGATTAAAACTGGAAGAGGGGAGATTTTAATGGATTTTGGAGCAAGCCTCTGATGACAGCTGTGCAGTGATTCTTCCAAGGGGAAACCCAGCAAATGTGTGGGTGCACAGAGGTTCAGGAGGGGAGTCTTTCACTCAGGGGCTGCTGGGAGATGGAAAAGAGAATGTGATACTGGATGTCAGTTCCACCTCAGACATCTCATCTGTAAGAGGAATAATCCTCAGTGTGATGTCTGTCTGCACAGACATCTGCTAGTGGTGGCTTGGCTGATGCTGGTGGCTGGTGACAGTCCTACCCTTACTGCAGACTTCTCTTGTCACTCTTTTCCTTTCAGAAACGTGGCATTTGGGGTTATCCAGCTGGCCCAACTTTTGCTGTCAAAAATGTTAATTTTTCTCTCATTTTTTAATAGATAAACACGAATACTGATGTGAGGCTGGCAGCTGTCAATGAAATCTTTATCAAACACAGTTTAATCCTGGGGATTACAGATGTTCTGGATGGGCCACACAACATCCTGCAAGTATCCTCCTGCAGGGAATCATTCCTATCCCTCTTGGGTAGCTGATGATGTGGAGGCATTTATGGATCTTGTGATCCATGAGGATTTCCAGAGGGTGGGATTTCTAGGATTCATTTTTTTTCTCCTATTGGATGGCATGAGGGATTAGGTAATTTTTCTTCTCCTGTAACTGGGGATTGGGATATGCCCAAAGGCAATTAGAAATAATGGGTCTAAAAGATTAAATTAGGATTAGTCCTTTGGGCAGACAATTATTCCTGGAAGTATATTATACTTAAATGACAGTGATGATTCCTGTTATGAGCAGAGTGACAACAATGTGCCTGTGGCAGGAAAGCAAAACAAAACAACATGGAGAAAACCAGAGTCCCCATCCCTGGGCTCATTTGCTGCTTTTCAGTGATGCCTTCTCTGAACTGAAACAGGCTGGAGAAAGGGGCAGGGAATGCTGCAGGAGGGCTGGTGGGGTGAAGTCATGCAGAATGAGGAGGAAACATTTAAGAACCTGAATTACACGTTTGTTCAGGCCATCTTCACCTACGTGTCCCAGAACTGCCTGAGAGCAGAAAATAACCCAAGGATTTACGCTTTCTCCACCTTCTCCAGTGTCAGATCAGTTTTGACCCTTTAGCTTCTAGGCTGTACCCATTCCCTGCCATCTCTCTTCTCTTTCCCATTAGCTTGAGGTTTTGTCTTGGCCCCTCTTGGCTTTAAATTAGCCCTGCAATGTGTTATTTGGTTCCTGACCGTGTCCTGAGCATCCTGTGGGTACCAGCTGCCTTTGCTCTGCTTCCTGCCAGCTCTGGCCCACAATCCACAGGGAGGCAGAGGGCTGTGGAGAGGGAAGCATGGCAAGATCCTTTCCTTAACCCTGCCCATCCCAGCTGTGGTTCGTGCACTTCAGCCCCGAGCAGTGCCTCCAGTCCTTGTCAGCCCACATCATGGCCCTGCAGAGGACACGAGAGGTAAGGGACAGCAGATGCAGCCCCAGCTCCCATGGTGGCACGTGCAGGTCCCCCCTGCACCTGACTTTGGTGGAAGTGGGCAAGGAGAACTGAGTGTTTGAGGTTCCTCCTGGGCATCCCCTGCCGAGAACTGGGGGCTGGGCAGACTGGGAGGTGGGTAAGTTGCATCTGTTGGTGCCCAGTCCAGCAGGAGTTTGTTTCAGCCCTGTGATACGTGCAGGACTGGATAATTAACTGTCCAGCTTTAATAAAGGAAGGTCATCAAAAATCAAGGGCAAATATTGAAAGCACGTGTCACAACCTGAAATAGCTGATACCTTTAGCTGTCCTCCTGGAACAAATGGGCTAGCCTGAGGAGTGAGCAAACACTGTCCTGGGTCAGCAGTGTGCCAAAGTTGTCCTCTTGGCCTTCAGAAAATGTTTTCCTCTCTGCGGGTGTATAAATACACACCCTGCAGCCTCCTGCCCTGAACTGCCCCTGCTGCCCATGGCCACGGGGTGAGAGGTGGGGGGGTACAACCCCCCAAACATCAGAAGGCTGCTCATCTCCCTGGATGAGCTGGCAGATGCAGATGGGGGGTGGACAGTCACACACCAGCTCACATTGGCTGATAGACCTCATCTAGTTTTTAAAGGCAAGGTTCTCCATGCCAGGCTGTGACATGGTGCTGGGAGCAGTTGCTGGCACCAGAGGTGGCTGGTGGCAGAAGGCTGTGGGATGAAGACACTCTGGTCCCAGTGCTGGGCACAGCTCTTGGCCAATGCTGGTTTTTACCCTTGAGATGATAACTCCCAGGAGTAAAAAAAAAAATGTGCAGAAGGAAATCATGCCCTTTAAAGGCTGTCCTCAGGACCCCCAGAATATTTTTCTCTTCCAGTGGGGCTTGCAGCACAGCCTGGACCAGCTCTGCGTGGTTATGGAGGTGGTGGTTCAGCCTAACCAGGGAATGGAGGAGGAGCAGAACCAGGGGATGGAGGAGGACCAGGCTTTGTGTGAAGAGTCCCCTCTTCTGTCCAGCGCAGTGAAACTAAACAAAGAGCCCATGACATGCAACGAGCTGCTCCACCTCATTCCTGAGGGCCCACCAGAGGTAATGAGGAATAACCCTCCCTGATGGACAGAGGTGCCAAATCACCTCCCCGGGCACCTTGACTCCAAAACTTGTCCCAGCTTCCCCCAGCCATGGGGACATCTTTTTCACCAGGTGCACCTGGAAGCCTGGAGGTCCACATACCCCTTCTCCAGCCCTGACACTGCTGAGCAGTTACTGCTTACTGAGCAACTAGGGCTTAACCCTTGAGGAATTAATGGATTAGGATTTTCCTTGCTGGTGGCCAGGGGTCACTGCTTGGAATACATCCTCTCTCAGGGTCCATGCAGAGACCCAGCATCTCTGCCCAGGCTGGGGATGAGGCATGGCCATGCCCAGCCTTTGTCTTGTCCATGGAGCTTGCCTTCAAAGACTTGTGCCATGCTGAGCAACAAATGTGTCCTCATTCCTGCTCAGCAAGAAGCTTCAAAAGTGTTGGTTTTGATTTATTTTACAGTTTCCTCCTTGCTGTTACCAAGCAAATTCAGTGCAGGTGACATCCCTGCACAGATTGAAGCTCTCTGGCTGTCTACAGGCAAAAACAAGCACCAGGAGGAGGTGACAAAGGGGGCAGGTCCCCAAGCATCCTGGCTCACCCACCACTCAGTGGTCACTTCATGTCACTCCCCCGTGGGGACAGTGTGCCAGCACTTCTGACCAGAAGGGGATCTGGGACAGTTATATATGCCATTGGCTCCTGTCCTGTTTCTTTCAGACAAGGACAGTCCTTGAATGAGGGAGCAAATGGTCTTTAATGCATCATCCACCCTTCCTGCAGGTAGATGTTCTGCTCTGACAGCTCCTGTGCTTGTTCCAGGTGATGGCCCAGCAGCTCCTGGTGATCTTCAGTGGATGCTACGTCCGGCTCCTGGTGACCAGCCAGCTCCCTCGGGCAGTGGCAGGGGGGCACCTGGAGCAGAGCAGCGTGCCCTGTCTCTGCCAGTTCATTGAGACCACCATGCTCAACATGCACCAGAGCTGGTGTGTGGGCAGGTGACCAAAGGGGGCTGGAAAACACTGAAATAAAAGCTCTCCAAACACACCAGTGTGAAGAAGCAGTGGGGCAGAAGGGAGAGCTCTAAGCACTCATCCTGGACTTTTTTAGATGAACAAGTGGAAATAGAACTCTAATAAAACATGCAAGACACTCCCCAGGAAGCTGCTTGCCTTTGAGACCTTCTGCCTCACACCACATTGGTGTGGAGAAGCTGCTCTGGGGGCCAGAAAAAATCCAGGGGCAGCCTGGAGTTCCCATGGAAAATTACCTGCAGACCCCAAAGAGCTGTGGGCAATCCCTGTGGGCAATCCCTGTGGGCAATCCCTGTGGGCAATCCCTGTGGGCAATCCCTGTGGGTACCAGCCCCACACTTTCCACATGAAGTATGTGGGGTTTTTTACTAGGAGGAAGACAGGGAAAACCTGTGATAGCAGTGATGCAAACGGGATGTTTGCTCTGGATTGTGTTTGTGTCATGTAGGTGTTGGTGATAGTGACCTTTGTCTTGCGATACACATGGACAACATCTCAGCTGGTGACTTGGCAAACTTTCCACTTGAGAACCACCTCAGGATGGTGCTCAGTACCTGCTGCTTCTGCTGCCTCCCCCAGGGGGATGGTGATGGGCATCTTGATGAGCCACAGGATGAAGCCTTAAAAAGGGCACTGGGCAGGGCATCCTGGAGCATGGCTCTTTTCAGACTCCCCTTTCTGCTCCATTTTGGGATCTCCTTTGTCTTTCCTTGACTCTTTTCTCCCCACTGCATTTGCACACAGTTTGTAAGAGGAGCCAGTGGTGAGCAGAATACTTCAGCATTTTGCTTGGAGTCCAGGAGGGAAGGGGAGATGCTGTGACCCTACAAGAGGTTGTGTGCTCAGGTGGTGCCCATGAGTGGTGAGCTGATGGACCAGGAACTGCTGGTGTCCTCCTCTGTCCCCAGAGCCAGGTGTCTCCACGAAGGTCACTGCATGCACTGATGTTACCTGACCACTTGACCCCACGGTTTGGTGGAGACAGCTGTGCTAGGAAGTGGCAATGATCAGAGTCAGGAGTCCTAAGGTCTGTGGCTGAGTGTGCATGGGAGACTGGGGTTTGTTCTCTGCCTCCCAGCCTGCCTGCACCTTTCCCCATCTCCCACATGGCTGGTGCCTCTGCCACCTGAACAAAGCTCAGCACAGGACACCTGCCCTGCACAAAGCCAGCAGGTTTCAAAATTAAGGTCACTACTTTGTGCACATCCCTCCACTGTGGACATCCCATCCCACCACTGAGCCCTCACACAATATTGTACCAGAAAAGTCTGATATCAAAGGCCAAACCATTGCTCAGAGTACAGGAAGAGGATGAGTCCCAGAGCCCCCAGAGCTTCCAGCCAGCTCTGCCCAGGGCTGTGGGATGTCTCTGCCCTCTCTCCTGTTGTTTCAAAAATGGCATTGGTGAGACAAGATCCATCTCTTCCTCCCTGAGCAGCAAGGCAAGCCTCAGCAGAGAGCCCCAATGCTGCCAATGTATGATCCAAAGTCTGTTGAAACAGTGGAATGACAGCAAACCCCTTCCAGAAGAAACACCACCAGGCTCCCAAGCAGCCTCATTTCATCCATCTTTATTTCTTGTTCAGCTTGGGCTGTCACAGGAAGGGGTCAAGCAGGTTCCTCCCCACCTGTGCAGGGTTTGTGACTCTGCTGTCATTGCTCTGTGACAGTGAGGGGTTTGCTGGAGGGGGGGGCTGGCTGTGGCTCCTGCAGCCCTCTGCTCTGGGGGTGCTGGCCACCCAGTCAGGACAGGTTCACCAGTAAAGGGGCTTGTACAAAACATCATGGGATTTCCACAGACCTCAGTGCTAAGGCTCTTACTCCAGCTCAGGAGCTGCTTTTACCTTCATGGAAATTGTCTGAATGTTTAGCAGTATCACTGGGAGCACCGTTTGGTTTCACAGGATAAAAAATCCAATTTGCTGCTAGGATGTAATGGCTCATCTCATCCCCTGGTGCTCCATGGCCCAAAGTTGCCAGGAGCATCTGACACACACTAGCAATCTTTTTTTTCTTGCCAGCTAGAAAATTCTGGTAACGAGAGACCAATGAGGATGTTTCATGTTGTTGTGTTTCTGTGTTGAGAGCAGATACGAGAGGAATTTGCTGCTATTTTCCAACCCCTGGGCTGCAGGATTCCCAGCAAAACGATACCCTGAAGGAACTGGTGGGAAGAAAGCTTGTGGCCTTCAAGGGAGGACCAGGACTTTTACCCTCAGGACCTGCAGGTCTGGTCTTGGGTGGGATCACTGTTCCTGGGAAGCAAGGCTCCTGCTTGAAGGGCTGTTGGTACCTCTGCCTTTACTTCTGCAAATGCACAAGCATTGGAGAGAAGAGGGAGATTCAGGATTAGCCACGGGGAAAGGTTATTGCTGAGGGGACAAGGCTGGGGTGTGAAATCCTCCTCGTAGGAACTGTAAGATCAGGTCAGCGCGAGGGAGTTGGGCCAGGCTGAGGACACAGCTCTCCAGGAGATCCCACCCTGCTGCAAGGAGGGGATAAAGCTCTCCAGTTCCCACGCTGTGACCTGGACACCACTGGTGCCTCCAGGTCATCCCCATCAGGGAGATGGAGTTAAGCTTTTCTCAGTGATGACCAGTGATAGGACAAGGGGGTAATGGGTGCAAATTGGAGCATAGGAGGTTCAAGGTGAATATCAGAAAAAATTTTTTTACTGTGAGAGTGACAGAGCACTGGAACAGGCTGCCCAGAGAGGTTGTGGAGTCTCCTTCACTGGAGACATTCAAAACCCACCTGGATACGTTCCTGTGTGATGTGCTCTAGGTGACCCTGCTCTGGCAGGGGGGGTTGGACTAGATGATCTTTCGAGGTCCCTTCCAACCCCTAGGATTCTATGATTCTATGATTTCCCAGCCAGGTCTGTCCCCTGCTGAGCTGCACGCTCCTGGTGCCTTGTCCTGGGCTGGCTCTCCCTGGGGGGCTGCAGAGCTCACCACTCTGTGCTGAGAGCCCCCCACGGCCTCCCACAGCCCCTTGTAGCCCCCTGCAGCCCCCAAACCCACAAAGCTGGGGGTGGGGGCAGAGTTCCCAACCTGCCAGGCCAGGCTAGTGCCAGCTGAGCAGCTCCTCTGAGTGCAATTAACACCCAGCAATTAACTGCAGAGAGGAACTTGCTTTCTTTGCTCGAGGGAGGAGTTTGACTCCTCTCACTAATGCACCCAGGTGCCTGCCAGATCCTCCCATCTGGGGCCTCTGCAAAGTCCTGGCTCCCATCACAGGCCAGATGAGTAATTTTCCTTCATGTGCAGATAATTAGGGCATTAGTGAAAGGAGACATCCCCTTTCCCACACCTGGTTGCCTCGTTAAGGTTTTAGCTGTTATTTTAGGGGAAAGGTTCAATCCTGGGGATTTTTCCAGGATGCCCCCAGGTATGCAGTTCCCTTTCCTCCCCTTGCCTGCAGCCCATGGGAGCAGCAGGAAGGGAATGGCTCAGCCATGCCCCTTCCCTGGGAGTCTCTAGTGACAGCTCTGAGCTCCTGGCAGAGCTAGGAGACCACGAGGCACAACCTGACCGTGGTGGAGGCTGCCCAGGAATGTGCTCCTGGCCTGGGTGCAGCTCTGGTCATGTTCTCACAGGAGAACCCAGGTCTGACTCAGCTGAACCAGTGAAACTGGTATTGGTGGGGCAGAGCTTTCCCTGTCTGCTGTTCAAAAATTAATTTCACTTTGACAACGAGCTTTAAGGGCTGAGCAGCACGGCTGGGCGGTGGAGGAGCAAGTCCCTGGTGAGCCCCCCTTGCTGGGAGCAGCCCCAGTGGCTGGAGCAGGCATGAGGAGCCAGAAAGGTTCTTGGTGTACTGAATTGGGGGTGGTGGGAGAAGTAGCTGCTCTCGGGGTATCACATGAGTGATCTGTAAAGTCATAGTGAATTGTGTTGTGCAAACGGGCTGGGAAGGGGCTGGGGCAGGTTGGCAGCAAGGACAGAAATCACTCTCTGCTAGCTGGGGTGTGATTTAGCAGGGTGCCTGAATAACAGAGATTGCCCCAGGGAGATGGAGCTCTGGGGGAATGATGCTTCAGCAGGTTAGAGCTGCTCATTCTTCTGATAAACCCCAGAGAAAGTCTGTCCTCCCCCAAATCCGTGTTTGCTCATCCTCTTTGTAGGGGGCTGGGCTGCAGCCAGGACATTCAAAGACAAAACCCAGCCAGGGAAGATAAAGCAGGAAAGAAAATAAACTTTTGCAACTTGTTACAGTTTTTCCTTAGAAAAAGCACTGGGTTGTTATGAAGACTGTGGTCACTGGAACACGGGCAGGGGGGGATGGGGACCCAGATCACCTCACTTACGGGCAGGGCAGCAATGGAAGGTTGTTATCCCTCCCCCCCAGGCTGTGAGCCCTGCCTGGCCCCTCCATCCCCAGTGTGGCAGGAGCTGAGGTGCCTGGATGTCCCCGTCCCCAGCGAGCTGCAGACTTACTTTGGCGGGGGCTGTGGGGGGCTGCCTGTGCTGGGCAGGGGGGTGGTTCCTGCTGCTCCCGCTGGCACAGGGTCCTCATCTTCCTGGCCACGTAGCGGCAGGCTGGTGGGGAAAGGGAGACTTGTCTACTTGCTGCAGCAATGTAAACACCCCAAAAAGCCCTCCCCGGTGAGCCTGGAGCGGGACCTCCTTGTGAGCTGGGCCTCCTGGCAGAGGCGGTGGGCTGGGGGCTGGGCTGGGGGCTGGGCTGGGCCCGTGGCAGGTTATGGCCAAAAGTAGCAGAGGGGGTGGGATTTAATGGGCTCAAAGGGAGTTACTGTGGCTGGCGTCCTGGCTGTGTTTCAAACTACTCCAGCATCAGCCTTTCTCTACCCGCAAGCCAAGGCCAATAGGACATGCAGAGATGTACTGAGCAGAAACCCCCCTAAGCTCTCCAGCCTCAAGCCAGAGGTTTCCTTACCGTTGATAATTACTCAAACCATTTTCGCCGGGGCTCGGCAAAGCCGTCCTTCCTGGCCAGGCTGTCTCCTCCTCTCTCTCCCCTGGCAGTCAGCTCTGCAGTGGTTTTACTTCTGCGCAGCCTAGTTCCTCCTTCCGTCCCTCCCGCGGGGACGTTGCTCCCGTAACACCCGGTCACGGGCAGGGAGGCTCAGCCCGGTGCTCCCGAGCAGGGCTGGGCTGTGCTGGGAGCGGGATCCTGGCATCCCTCGGGAGGGAGGAAGCGCTCCCAGGATCGGCTGCCGGCAGCGGTGCCGATGTTTGAGCTGAGCATGCAGGAAAGGTGGCTTGGCCTTGGCTGGTGGAGCTGCTGGTGTGCTTTGTGGCTGATGGAGGAGCTCAGTGTGGAATGTGGGGAGGGGAAACCTCGTGCTGGGATCTCTGAGCTGGTGAGGATGTTTGCAGCATGCACTTTGCTTGTGTGAAGCAGGGGTGAGGAATGGGACATTTCTTCTGCTTTCCTGCCGCTGTCTGAACACTGCAGGGGTGAGGATGTCCTTCCTTCCCCGGCCAGGCCTTCAAACCCTCTCCTACCTTGTCCCTCTTGTACACAGGGGAAGGTAAGGGTGACATTCCTAGTAGGCAAGATGTAAGCAGCAGCCTTCTCCTTGGTTTCTCCAGGGTCCTTCCCTCATCCCACCTCCAGAGCAATGTAGCAATGTTTGATTTTTGTCCTCAGAGTCACTGCAGCCAGTTACAGAATCACAGAATAGTTTGGGTTGGAAGGGTTCTTAAAGCTCACCTAGTTCCAACCCCCCTGGGCAGGGACACCTCCCACTGGACCATGTTGCTCCAAGCCCCATCCAACCTGCCCTTGAACACTTCCAGGAATGGGGCAGCCACAGCTTCTCTGGGCAACCTGTTCCAGTGTCTCACCACCCTCACGGTGAAGAAATGCAGGATTTGTGCATCCCTTGCAAAACCATGCTGTTGTTTATGCTTTGTATGTATCCCTTAATCTCCAAGTTAGGTGAATTCTGGAAGCTTCTGCTTTGTCCTTTGATCAGGGCAATGTGATTCCTGCCTCCACCCCAAACAGTCATTGATTCCAGTAGGTCAGACTTGGGTTTGGGATTATACAAGGTTGGCCAGAGATGTGGTTGCTGGAGTGCAGGTGTTGCATCTCCTGGCACTGCGAGGCAGCAGCCCGGGCTGCTGCAGCAGAAAGTGCAAGATCAGTGTGTGAGTTAAAGAGGAGCCAGTGTCACTCCACCCTGTCCTTGGTCTTGTTCTGGTCTCCATGTCAGGAGCTTTGAGTCATGTCTGATGCGCTGGGCTGAAAAGTGTGAAATGCAGCATGGGAACCTTGAGTTCAGATGGTGTCCTGGCTTGACACAGGGGTGAAGGCATGGGAGGGAAAGCTGGGAAGGGACTTTTGACAAGGGCTTGTAGCAAGAGGACAAGGTGTAATGGATTTAAACTGGGAGAGGGGAGATTTAGATTAGACATTAGAAAGAAAAAGAAATCCTTCACTATGAGGGTGGTGAGACACTGGCCCAGGTTTCCCAGGGAAGTTGTGGAAGCTCCATCCCTGGAAGTGTTGAAAGTCAGGCTGGTTGGGGCTTGGAGAAACCTGGTCTAGTGAGAGGTGTCCCTGCCCATGCAGCGGAGTTGAAACTAGATGATCTTTATGGTCCGTTCCAACCCAAAGCATTCTATGAAGAGCAACCTCTGCCCTAAGCCATAGGGGACTCCCTATCACATCACCAGATGGCACTAAAGCCTGCAGGAGTATGTGACACGAGGTCAAGAAAAAAATCAAGAAAAAACCACCCAAACCCTGTTCATCCACCTACAGACTAGCTCCCCTATTCTCACCCCCTCAGTCCTCTCTGGAGGATCCATATTTCCATTCTCAGAAGAGCTCACCAGGACAAAGGAATGATTGCACCATAGCCTTGTGCTTTAATGAATAGTGATGATGGCTGGAGGAGTAAACTGCTCTTCTGAGGCTTTGCTTTCGGTTGGTCTTCCCTGAGTCTCAACCCAGTAGGTTTCAGAGAGGTGTCACCCTGAGCCAAACGAGCCCTGCAGAGCTGGCCCTGGGGTTTGCAGATCATCCCTCTAGATGGTGCTAAGCTAAAGAGAAAAGGCAGGTGGTGAGAGGCCTTGGAGAGGAGGTTGTCCTGGGGTGCACTGCCTTGCACATCTGGCGCTGCCTGAGGTCTCCTGGGCTGGGAAAACATCTCTGCTTGCTCCTTGCTTGCCCAGACCTTTGTACAAACGCTTTCTTGTGGCACTCATTGTGTCTACTTGCAGCAAATACTTCTCAAGCCTTTCTTCCACTTCAAATTTCCCTTGCTGATGTGTGAGACTCCACAAACACATCATAATTTTAATCAGTGCATCTGCTCCTATCCATGCACTAAGTCAGACCAGTTGATTTTTAATGGGAAAAAATCCATCCTAGCTGTTTGGGTTTTTTTTTCTCACTTCAACCCATTGTACTGAGCAGCACAACTAAGACTACATCGACTGAGCCCTCTTCTATCTCATGCATCATTAGCCAGAATCTTAACCAAATTCAAGCCTAGATAATGCATGATTTATTGAATTGGGCAATGAGAGGGAGTTCAGCCTGACTGCCAGGGAACAGCAAGGATCATTGAGGATTAGCTGCGAGGTCTTTTAGATCAACAGCTGAACAGATTTTACTTTGGAGTCACAGATGGGCAGTAAATAAGCAATTGAAGGAGAGCTGTTGTTAGACTTTTAAAAAAGAATAGCTACATTCAGGTCTGTTTTTGTTCCCATTAAGTATAAACAGAGGGAGAACAGCTCTATTAACCTCAGTAGCTGTACTGATGGGAGAGGGGAATGGATCTCCTCTTTGCACGCCTTGTTCTGCAGAGGTAGATGATGTTTGCAGGCACTGGTGGTACCAAGGCACAACCTGCTGTTTCTGGAAGCTGTAGAAGACAGCTCTTTGGCACAAGTGGGCTCAGCTTGACTGGTCCAAGAAGCGTTCAGCTCCTGTTGAGGTGCATGACCTGGAAAGCAACCAGAGAAGTGAGTTTTGTTCTTGGTCTTGTTCGTGGGCAATCAGCCCTGGCTGCTGCCCTGATACCATCAGCACTTCCCAGATACCATCAGCACTTCCCTGATACCATCAGCACTTCCCTCAATCCTGGAGAGGTTTTAATTACGTCCCAATCTAGGTTTGTTGGCTTGAGCTTTGAATGTGGTTTCTACTGATAGAGTGGAGAAAAACTGCTTTTGCCAAGTTTTCCTTCCAAGAATGGCTCAGCTCCATTCATGATGAGCCCATAAACTGGATTAAGGGCTCAGGGACAGATTTTCTGGTATTTGGAACCCATAATCTGGGCTGGGCTTTTGGAACAGCTCAGTCTCCTTGTAAGCATCAATTTATGGTCATAAGTGCTCAGCACTTGGCAGTTTGTATCAGGCTACTCAAGGCCATGTTTTCTGTGAAGCACAACACTCAGGGCTTTGGGATCTTGGGAAAAGCAGGGCAGTTATCCGAGTGCTGATGTGAGAACTGAGCTTTTCTGAGGATGAAACTCCTCAGCTTCTTGATTCTCCTTCTCAAGAAGTGCTAGAACCTTTAAAAAAAATAAGTTGTCAAATTAATTGACAGGCTGCAGGCAATGTATAATCCATTGAAACCTCTGATATTGCCCATGACCATCAAACAAACATTCACTTGTGAAGTTAATGAGGGGCTTCATCTCCAGCCATCAATCTGGTTCCATCTGCACTGGTAGCCACCTTCTGACCTGTGGGTTCTGCAGAGAGCCAAAGTTACCTTTAGTGTGAATGACACCAGAGCTGTTACAAGGAGCTTGTGGCCCACCATTTTCCCAACTTTTTTTGGTGGATTTTACTCTCAGCTTTGTTACACCTGCCCTTCTCCCAGTGCTTCAGCTGAGTCCCACAGTTGTACCTTTCTTTGACAGAGAGGTCTTGGTGCACAGGAGCTGGTGAGACCCTTGTGATGGCAATTGTTTGTGAATGTGGCTAACAAGACAGGGAAAAGCTTTTTGGGAGCCAAAGTTGGCATCGTGTTTTTCTGCATGCTTTGTCCTTGGCATCAGTGGTGGGGAATTCCTGATGAATCAAACATTCCTCAGGTGGGACTGGCTCTTGTCATCTGGGTGACCTCTTTGCTGTGGCATGGTGCTCATGTCTGCTGGCAGGCCTGTGCCACTGCCCCAGCCCAGCTCTTCCTCTCCAGCCTGGATGCAGTCATTGTAGAAAGCAAATTTCTCAGTAACAGGTCCTGGCATTTGCAAGTCCGAGATGACATGAAGGTGACTGCAAGCCTTTCATGGCAAAACACACCCAAAATTGTTCACCTGTGCTTTTCCCAGCCCTTGGCAAGGTGACATCCTTGCTGAGTGGGAAGAGACACCAACACAACTCAGCAATCAATACCCACAACAGGCAAGTGCCCAGCCATCATGGGGAGGGTTTCAGGAGGATGAGGGGGCTTGTGAGAGCCCCAGGAAGAAGTGGTGGGTTGGTTTGTCCCCTGTGGAGCAAGGACAGATGGGTGGCAGAAATGCCAGCGTGGCTTGGCTCATTCCCAGGCACTCTGAGCAAATGCTGGCAGCAAAGCCAAGGGAGGAGATCCCTCGAGGTGGATTTCACCTCCTGCTGGTTGCTAATCATGTTAAAGGCAGGGGAGCAGTCACCTGGCCTGGCCTTGCTCTAGTCATTACTCCTGGCTGGGCATTTCTAGCAATTACTGGTAACCTCTGAAGGAAGAGTATTTTGAGATAATTCACCTACAAAGCTCAGGATGAAAATCACTGTCCCCTGCATCTTCTCTACATGTACACACGTGTGACCATGCCAGCCAGAGCTGCAAGGCCTCGTGTGCCTCTTCTCCAGCAACCTGCTGTCCTGTGGCACAGCCTCAACAACCCCCACAGGAGAGGCACACCTGTAAAACAGAGCTCAAAGCCCTGCTGAACCTCCATACAGCTGCTTCCTCCTTAGCCAGGCAGTCAGCTGCTGGTCAGAAAGGCTGTGGCATGACCCAGTTTGCTCTTGAGGAATGCTATATGGTCATCTCCTCCCATTGTGGTGTCCTCAGAGGGTTCATGTAGAGGCTGCTCAGCCTTTTGATGTTGTCTCCTCCTGACCAGCTGCACACAGCTTTCCTCTCCCCTTCCTCCAGCCCCCAGGTCACCCCTCTCTTCCAGGACATTTTGGGATGGTTGTTAGCACTTCAGAGTCTTCATCCATTAAATACCAGAGCATTCAATACTACCAAATAACTGATGCACTTTTAAAAAAGTACAGAGTCTTTATTTTGGGCTGCAATCCTGCCCCATTGCTGGGCAGCTGGTGAGAATCCAGCTTGTTTATTTTGTCTGAAGACTGAAACAATAAGAATATCTAATACTGTAGCTTTCCCTGTGGCTCTTGGTGTTTCCCCAATGAGTGCAGAAAACTTTTTTTGGTGTCACTCAGCCCTTTCTATCCACATCTCTGTTTGCATCTCAACATTTATCACTGCACACTTGTGTTTATCCACATATCCTCATTTCTAGATGCTGTATTGCTCATTCTGATTTTTTGAAAGACTTCTTGCTGTAACTGTGCTGGTTCTTCATAACACTTTCTATTTTTCTGCATAGGAAGGGTTGACTATTGTGCCTTTATTTTTCCTTTAGGTGCTGCCCACTCTTCTGCTTCTCTTTGATTACTTTCTGGTTTCCGATTTTCAGTCAGTCCACACTATGAACTAAAATTAAAACCGACTGTTCACATGATGTGAAACAACTGAGAAGTGTAAATTTGCCTTCCCTCTAAACGCTGTGGTTGTGTTTTTCACTCAGAGTGGGCATTGGTGCAACTGCACCAGTATGCACCAGTACCTGGGCTGGATTTAGTGGGTGGGACAGTTGGTCCCTCCTCCAGCCTGAAGCACACATGGCAGAGTAAGATGCAGACTCTCCCTCCCTGCTGCCATCACCTATCACCAAGAATGAGAGCTCCCAGCTTCAAAAGATGAACTATTGTTGACTGAAGCCAAATGTAGCATTGGGATCCTTAAATATTCAAGCAGAGAGTGTTTATCCACAATCTTTGGTACCAGCACTGTGTTTGTCATGGGTCTCATGATCAGTGTGTTGTCAGGAAGGAACCACATCTGTGGTTAGATCATGCTGCAACACTGTGGGGCAGCCAAAGGAGCACAGGACGTTTGGCTCATAACTGAGTATTCTGATATTTTTGGGTTTTTTGTGATCCCAGGTTAATTTCCAATGAGAAACTGTGACTTGTAACACTCAACAGAGCTTCCAGTAATAAAAGAGGAACCACAGCAGCAGTGTGGCCAGGGACGTGTCTCTCCTGACACCACTGCATGTTTTTATGTGGTTGGTCAGCCTCAAATTGCACCAGAGGAGGTTTAGACTGGATATTAGGGAAAATTTCTTCACAGAAAGGGTGTCCAAGTGCTGGCCCAGGCTGCTCAGGGCAGTGGTGGAGTCACCATCCCTGGAGGTGTTTAAAAGCTGTGTAGATGTGGTGCTGAGGGATGTGGTTTAGCACTGGACTTGGTAGAGTTGGTTTAATGGTTGGACTTGATGATCTTAAAGGTCTTTTCCAACCTAAATTATTCTATGATTCTGTGATTTTTTTCATGCTGAAGCACTGACAGAGCTGCATCAGGAGCCATCAGCAGTAGCAGCAATGGATGGCTGCACTCTTCCTTTGAGTGTTTGAAACTCCTGGGTCACTCTTATGCCCAGGGCCATGTGATCTGGTGTTAAGGGAGCAGAACAGGTGATATGGGAGACAAGGATCCCCTTAGGATGCAAATGGGATGCTAGAGCATCCTGTCAAGACAAGGAATTCCCTCTGGGTCAGGCTGCTGTGTTTAAATAGCCAGTTGTTATTTACATGAAATGGTTTTAAATTCCTCCTTCTCACCTAAATGAAATCATTGCTTTGGGTGTTAGTCAGGTCTGGGATGTGGTTAGTCAGGGAACGGGGAAAGTTAAAGCAGTTTGGGCTGAACTGTGCATTGCTGAGCCCCACCTCATCATCACAGGGAGCTGTGGGGATTTGTTGGGTCAGGGTGGACCTGGGATGTGCTTGGCTGTTGGCTCAGTTGCTGCTTTTAGCTCAGAAAAAAAGGCCACTCTCTTCTTATTAATAAACCTTATTGTTTGGTGCCTGTTGCCCAGCATATCTGGTGTGCTGGGCATAATGAAGAGACCATCAGCTTCAGGGTGTGTTTTGCTTAAAACTCTTACTCATGGTGGGAGAACACCAGAAAGCCTCAAATTCATTTGTTGAAGCAGAAAATACTCCATCAAAATTCACAGTCATGGGGAATTTTAGTTTAGGTTTAGTTTAGTTGAAAAATTGAGGTAGAATCCCAGAGTGGTTGGGGTTGGAAGAGGCCTTGAAGCTCATCTCATCCCAACCCAACCATCTGCCATGGGCAGGGACACCTCCTACTAGACCAGGTTACTCCAAGCCCCATTCAACCTGGCCTTGAGCACTTCCAGGGATGGGACATCTGCAGCTTTTCTGAAAGAAGTCTTATCCCTGAGGTCTTTGGTGCTTTCTGATCAGCTTTTGTTTGGTGCTTTGAAAGGGGATGGTGCAAAAACTTGGTCCTTAGCTGGGGCACTAACTATAGCCCTGCTAGTGACCATAATAAATATGATTGACTTCAAGGGAACTACATCAGCTTGCAGCCACTGATGGTGTGTCTGTCAGCTTGGGGAACAAATTAAATAAAACCAGTTGTTACTAACTTATACAGGGGTGAGGTTTTTAGAGCAGGCTGGGGATTTAGCTGTTAACATTCATGGAACATTTATAGAAAAATTTCTCTGGGCTGCTTTACAAATCAGCCCGGGGTGGCTGTAGGCCAGGCTGTTGACTGCGTGGACCTGATGTGCCTTTTACTCACAGCAGTTTTAAGCCTCCAGTGTCAGCTCCCTTGACTTTAATATGGTTAGCCTGGATTTACAGCACTGTAAGTGGGGCTGAAATCAAGTTTTCTGTGCCTATTAGAGAGTGAAATTAATGTCTTTGCAAAGAGCCAAGCCAGGCAAAGCTTCTGCAATACTGAAATCTCAGAGAGGACAGAGAGGTGGATTTTCAGCACTGCCTAACAGACTTCCAGTGGGATTCATGGTGTGGGTTGTGAGGCTTCAAAGATCCCAGACACAGGCCTGACTAACACCTCCAAGGCAAGCTGCTTTCAAGGGACTCATTAGGCTTAGCATGGGGAGGTTAAGTCGATTAAATCACTTTCTAAATTAGGTTGGCTAAATCAGCATCCCTTTTTGCACAGGGATGTGGCAGTAGCACGTGGGTCTGTGGGGCAGCAGCTGCTCCCACCCCTATGGACCTTCAGCCCATGGCGTATGGAGGGGACTTAGGTAGCCTCCTTGGCTACCAAGAAGATGGAGACTCCCTTTTTACAAGGAGTCACATTGAAAAGACACGGGGTAATGGGTGTAAGTTACAACAGGGGAGATTCCAATTGCAGTCCAGAAGAAAATTTTTCACCTCGAGAACAGTTAGACATAGCAGGGAGGTTGGAACTTGATGATCTGTAAGATGCCTTCCAGCCTTAACCATTGTATCTCTTAAGAGAAGTGGTGGATTCAGCTTGACAGGGTGCAGAGCCACCTCATTTAAACTATATTGTTACTTAGAAAGGTTGGACCAGATGATCCTTGAAGTCCCTTCCAACTTGGCATTCTATGACCTGTGGCACAAGATCACCCTCAGCCTCCTTGTCCCTATCACTGGGCATCTCACAGTGCCTGAACCCAAAAGTCTGACTGCAGGGAACCTGCTGCTTGTCAGATGTTCTGCCTGACCAGACTTGGGAAGTGCTGAAAATTTGCTAAAGAATTCCCAGCTCAGGAGCTTTGCAGGGATTTTTAGGTAGACCCAGATAAGCAGCAGTGGGGCCATGGAGATGAGACCTGATGCTTGCCTGCTCTGTGCAGCTGCTTGGCTCTCTAGATATGCTAAGAGTGCAACCCTGGGCATGGAGGTGATGATGGGTCTTGCAAAAGGAGTGGTCAAAATGACTCACGATGCTTGTTCCAGCTGAAGTTTTGTGGTGTGGGGTTGACCCCAATGCCTGAGGAAACAGAACATCTTGGTGCTATGTGAGAAAAGTTGGGCTGAGCAGGAGTCATGCTCTGCTTATCTGCATCAGGGCAGGAAACTGGAATTAAGTGAGACCCCAAGGCATGGCTTGGTCATGCTTGGTGGGGAGTGGAGGGAACAGAGAGCTGTTGCTCCACATCACTAAGGAGCAGCTGCTGAGTCAAAGCTGCTAGTGTATGGACCAGCTTGAGCCTGCTCTTGCTCTCCATGAAGCAAGGCAGGAAAAGTTCATGTGCAGGTAACAGAGTTGATGGTGACTGTCCCATCTCTGCAGCCATTTCTGTGCTGGGGTGAGGGCCAAGGCTTTCTGCCTGATCCTGACCTGGGTAAAGTGTTCCTGGGAAAGGTGGATTAATAACTAGTGAGGGGTAATGAGAAGGAATCAAGCAGAGCTTCCCAGGCTGCACAGCAGATGCTGTCTCTGTAGGTCCAATCCTGCAGCTGGACTTATAGACACAGTTGAAATCTCACCACGAGGGTGAATTGTGGTGAGATGAGTGAAAGGACTGAGGTCTGTGATGTGACCTGGGCCTGTGCTGTCCTTCTGAGCTGGGCTGCATTTGGGATGTCCCAGGTCTGGGCTTTATCATCACAGGATAACTCCACTTGCTGCCTCCACATCCTGTCTCCCAAGCAAAGATTTTCATCCAGCCTCTCCTCTCTGCTATCAGCTCCAGCTTCCCCATACAGGAGGGGGGGAATTTTGGGATAAAAGATCTTCAGGAGTTACCCCTCTAAGGGACAGATGATGGCTCCTGGGATAAAGAAATACCAAAAGGCCTCTGCCACTGGGCATGGTCTAGAGTTCTCATCTAAACCATGTTCCTACCTAGAAAGGTTAGAGCAGATTATCCTTGAGGTCTCTTCCAACGTGGCATTCTGTGAGTCTATGGAGTTGGTGCAGGATTGTCTGTGTCTACCTGGGGCTGTTCTGCCAGCCATGCTCAGCTCTTCTCACTCCTCTTTCACCTTGGGACAAGCCTGATAGGGAGGCTGTGACAAACCATGTGGGAGGTTCCCAAATGGGCACAGCAGTGGAGTGCCTGGTAGGGCAGGAGACACCATGTCCTGGGTGCTAGTGAGAGGCAACGGGTATGGCAGGACTGAGATGGGAGAGGAAAGGAGAGCACCACTGGGGCTTGGCCTGTTACAGGTTTTGCCAAAAGAGAGGTCTCAAAAAATTATTAATTGTGGTTTTTTTTTTTTTTTTTTAACAGACTGGTAGAGATACATTGATTCCAAGAAAATGCTATTTCCTCCTTGGTATAAATCTTCATGAATAATTCCCTACAAAGGCAATTAATCATCTCCTTCCAGACTTTGGATTATTAAATACACACCTCATAAGAATTATAGTCTTGTCTGCTTTCACTGTATGTTTAAGCCCCTTACTATAGTTGTTCATAGGAACAGCCCCAGTTAGCTCATGTTTTCCCTCGTCCACCTTATGCTATTATTGTTCTTCTCCTTTTGTAAAAAACCCAACAACAACAAAATATATTGAGATATGGGATGCAAAAAAATGACAAAGTACCGAGGAAATTAAATACAGTTTTGATGAATTTTGCCAACACTGTAGCTTCCTGGAGGATGCTTCAGAATCCATTTCCTATGATAGGCTGCTAGATAGAGGGGTTTTATGAATTTGCATTCATCCGTATTTCTGTTGGTAAAAAACTCTGTGCATAATCCATTCCAGCAGCTCTGCTCTGTCACTAGACACAGGGTTGCATTAACTCCTAGATAGTGTTGAAAATCTTGATTACAAATTACTGTGGCAAGAAGTTACTGCTACATGCTTGAAAGGCAGGGAAAACTCATCACCATGGTTTCCCTCTGTAGAGCTGATGCTGCTGAGGTCCAGGAGTGCAGGGTCCCGTTGCTATGGGGGTTTGGGTGACTTGGGTTCCATCCAGGCTTTGTCCCAGGCTTCTTCTCCATGACTGGGAGCCAGTTGCTCTGAAAACCCTCCCTGTGTTTTGGGGCTGTGTGGGAGCTGGGGGCTTCAGTACTCTGCCCGTGGTGATTGCAAGGACACTGCTACAATTTCTTCTTCTCCATTTGCTGTGTCTGAAACTGAAGTAGCACACTGCCTCTCCCCACCACATCCCACCCCCCACTGCATCCCACCCTCGCAGCATTTAAGGCTGTGATCCCTTCTTTTTAACTATGTCTCCATGCAACCCCTTGACTAAAGCTAATTGTGGCTGGGCTGGTAGATGCCTGGTCAAAGAAGGAACCGGGTCCTTGAGAAATGCCAGGAATTTGTTCTGGAAGGAGCAGCCCCTGACCACTATCCATACAAACCCACCCAAAAGCACCTTGGTGGGGCAGGGTGGGAGATCTTGGGGAGGGTGGGTGAGGGCTGGTGTGCACGTGTTTGGCAGCTGCTTTTGAGGTTCCCAGAGCTGGCAGGACGTGGTGGTTTCCCATGATGCACTCCAGAAAACGGCTTTTTTGCAGGGTGCTGCTGGGTGGATGTATTCCTGTGGAGACTTTTCCCTGGTTGCCAGCTGGAAGCATCCTTGTTTCATTTTGGAAAAGTGAAACAGCTCCTCTTAGCCATGCTTGCTGGAATAGCCAGGCCTTTTGGGAAGCTGCTGGAATTTGGTGATTCTCTTGTAGCCATTGGCCCCATGCTCATACAGTATTTTATGCCTTGTACTTGGAATTAGCTTTTGGATTTTATTTTCTCCCACTGTCATTTTCTCTGTGTGTGGCCTGGGGGAAGCAGGGAATTTTATCACCCAGAGGTGCCCAGTCCCTCTGTTTGGCATATTGAGAAACCAAAGAAGCAGGAATGGAGCAGAAGTTGGTGCAAGCGTGGGTTTTTTCTTCCCAAAGAGGACGCCAAGCTCTGGGGGAATCAGTTTCCAAGCCTCCTCTTGGTAAGATGTTTTTTCCTTATAAGCAGGTGACCTCTCCATAACTGGTTTGCTGATGGAGAGCCCAGCCAAGTGGCACAGAGGAAGGTCATGTCATCTGTGACACTCAGGTCCTTCCTCCTAACCAGCTCCTTGTCCGGGTGCCAAGAGCCAGGGCTGCAGGAAGCTAGCTAGAACCAGCATCACAAACTGGTTTATTTTTGCAGCCTGCTAGCTTCATTTCTATTTATAACCCAGATCCAGCTCTACGTTTCCAAGGCTAGCATGAAAATCTAGCTGCTTTAAATATAACAGACTTAAAAATAACCCGGGTACCGGATCTGAGCTCACCACTCTGGAATAGTTGATTCAAGAGATTTACATTTTTAGATAAGCACCTTATTGTTCAAACAGCAGCTTCCACTTGGTGAATCAAAACAGCAATCGGGGAAATGAGGTTTGTTTATCCAGTTGAAAAGCAAACAAGCTGGGTTTCATAGAGCTCTTGTGCTTCAGTGGAAATCCCAGGTGAACAAGGCAGCCAGAGGAGAGGGCTGAAGGCAAAACGAGAGCTGTGGGAGCAAAGTCTGTCCCAGATCTGCTCCTGTGAGCAGGCTGCATGCCCTGCTTCAGAGATGAGCTGCCTTCCAGCACAAGGGCTGTTTGAAACAGTTTTTTTTTTCCCCTCAGACCTTGTCCTTGAGGGATGACTGGAAAAGAAATGTGCCTCCAGGGGTCGGTGATGCTTCACTGAGCACAAAGCTCAGGGTTGTTCTCAGTGAGTCATCCAGAGGCTTTTAGGAAAGTAAAAGTTGCCTGAGCAGAGTCACTCCCCAAACAGAACAACCACACATGTGGGGAACGGGTGATGCACGTGGGACTTCCAGGTTTATTTGTGTTTCAGGTCCTTATCTGTTGGAGATGGGTGATAAAGGCATCCCTGTGCATTCAGCCTGTGAGGTGTCTATTATTAACCTTCTCCTTGGTATGCTGAGTATTGCTGATGCATTCATGTCTGGGTGTAGTGTACAGGTCAGAACTAACGTGAGAGGGTGCTGATAAGGCTGCATCATCAGGAGGCTGGAGGAAGAGGAAAAAAACCAACCCTTCTCTGCACTGGTCTGTAACACCTCCCCAGAGGAGCTGGGTGTGCAAAAAATCAGCCCGTTTGGGAAATGATGGGAGGTGGGGGGGATTCAGGGAGAAGACAAGTACCATGGGTGTGGTGGGAGAATGGTGTGTGGAGTTAGATGGACTTTAAGGTCCCTTCCAACCCAAACCCTTCTGTGATGCTCTGAACATGTCCCTGGGGTGCCAGCAGGTCCTATTAAACCTTTGCAAGTCACCTTATGAATGCTGCTGAAAGCAACGTGGCCAGATGTCTGTTTGCAAGGATGCAGTTAGGAGCAGAGAGATCCCTCCATCCCAAAGGGTTAGCTTGGAATTTTAGCACTAGGGCTGCCTGGTGGTGATATTTATGTCATGACTGAGGGGAGGGGTAAGGAGAGACCAGCACTTCCAAACAGACCATTTGGCAACTTTAAACTCCAAAAGGAGGATGTGCCATTTCTTCTTTTTATTGTGTACAGCTGCTGGGGTGTACTCCAAGCACAGCCAAGCTTTTTACCTAAGGCACTGACCCATCTCCAGGTTTTTTGGGAGCACCTGGTACCTCAGGCCAGGGTCCAGGTCTGGCTGCTCTGGATGCTGTGGGTACCACATCCCCCATCACCTGGTTTGGTGATGCTGGCTGAAGAGTCCCACAGGTGACCATGCTCCCCGTTGAAGGCCTGTAGGTCACAGGCTGGGTTGGATGAGCCCATGGTGCCCCATCAGCAAGCCGAGGTCCCTGCCCCGAGAAGTTTCATCACATGTGAATCACCAAAGTGAGAAAAACATGTCACCTCCTTATCACAGCTGTGTGTAAACTGAGATGTACTGAGGACAAGCAACTGGTTTGTGGTTATGGAGGAAATCAGTGATGAAAGAGGGGTTCAGTCCTGGCCCACAGTGCCATGGAGTGTTTTAGACAAACCATACTTTTCAAGCATTAGGTTTCCTGGACACAAACCCAAGCAGTACCTGGGTATGAGTGTGGGTCCCACGTGCTGTTGGCAGTATTTGGGAATGAGGAGAAGACCAAAATGGACAGGAAAAGTTTCTCAAAACCTACAACAGGTGTGGAACAAAAAAAAGGCAAATGAATGAAAAAATCTTCTTGGGTGGAATAATTTGGGAATTATCCTTGATTTATACCAGCGAAGGTTAAAAATCAGGTTTAAGAACTCTACCCAAGTTCATAATGGATGAATGGTCTCACACATCAGCATGTTAGACAAGTCGCTTTTGCAGCAATATCTAATCATAATAAACAGGGAAGTTATTTATGAGCATCATTAGCATAATTGATCTGCTGATGAATAGAGTTGCCACTGTCAAGTGACAAAGCACAGAGGCATGATTTATATCTCCTAGTTGAGATTAGTAATTGTGTATCAACCTTTCAGGTATCTCATGTGCAAACACTCAGACACCTCTGGCTCGTGTTAAAGCAGGAGGTTGATTGGAGAAGCTGAGCCAGCACTGAGAGCCAAGCAAAAGTGTATCAACTCTCTTGGGGTGGTTCCAAATCTCAGCAAAAATAGGAAAATCCTCTGGCTGATGAGGTAAACTGACTAGATAATCCTGACCAGCCCTTTCTACTTGCAAAACTGTGTTACTGTAAAAGAGGGAAAAGAGCCCAAGGTTTGTGTGGCTGCTGCTGAGCTTAATGGGCTGGTTTTGTGCAGGTCGCTCCCTGCAGCCTTGGCTGTGAGAGATGCTTGAAGAAAGTCAAAGTTCAAGGCAGGTTTAGTCTGTTTGGTGCCAGCTGGTGGTGTTTTCTGGTGATATTGGTCCCTAAAATGGACTAGGGGTGGAGCTGAAGTGCTGTTAGGAAATAGGGATCTCCCCAGGAGTCTCCTCCAGGCAGCCCCACATGGGCAGGGCTGGTGGAGCTGGCTCTGCAGAGCTCCACAGGGGATTCCTTCCCCCAGAGATATTGCTTCAGCAGACAGGACATCTCTGTTGGGCTCAGTGATGACTACAGACAATCCCTTTCAGAGCTGAAAAGTTGAGTAAAAGGAAAACCAAGGGCTGCAGGACTCACTGCAGTGCTGGCTCAAGGGCAGCATAAATTAATTATGGGTTTGTACATAATGTTTCCAAGAGGTTACCACGGGGCATCTGTGGGAACACAACTTTTTGGATACATCTTCAAAAATGCTTTTCAACCCTTTTAAAATCCTTCCAGCAGGAGTTTCAGTGCAGTGAAAGGAGGGAAAACAAGAACCTAAAGAAAAGGTTTAAGCCTGCCATTTTTTAAGGGACGACAGTAATTTAAGTCATCATGGTTGGTGGGTGGAAAACTCACATGCCTGGAACAAAGGTGGCTGCTGGGACCATCCCTGGACTGAATGGTGGCTGTGTGGAAAGGAGGTGTCAGGAGAAGGGGAAGGGCTCTAGGGATGGGCCAGAGGAACATTGAGTGGGCCAGGGGGCTCTGTGGTGAGGGAGCTTGGTGGCAGGCCTCTTTGTCCCTGTCAGGCAGGAGATGTCCTTGCCCTGAAGTTCTTGGATGCCCGGTGGTGTGAGGGCAATATCTGTGCCAAAATCTGGATGTGCCCAACAGTTGGGAGCTCACTTCAGGCCGTGGCATGGGAGCTTTCCTGCAGTGTCCTGGTGGGTCCCCAGTGAGATCCACAGAGGAGTTTTGGGTCAATGTCAAGGACGGACTGGGGGAGATGTCTCATGAAGGGCTTGTTTCTGCTCTTGGATCTCACTCCCCTGCCACTAACCCTGATCCTTCTTTTCCACGTCAGAGAGGTTCACACTTTACAGAGATGTAGAAGAGACAAATTTATTAGCAGTTATTGCAAGGCCTGAGGGTATTTCTCTGAACAAGGTGGATTTCTGGGAAAGGGCAAATGATAGGAGTTGCTAAGGATAGCCTGGGAAATAAACATCTTTACAGAAATCCCCTGTATGAGCAAACACTGACTGGGATGCACAAAACTCTCCTGCAGAGTCTGGAGCTTGATCCTTTCTTCATCCAAGTGACTAAGATGCCCTTTGAGCAGAGAGCAGCACGATGGTTTTGGAGATATGGTTTTGGAGATATGGCAGGGCCTGACCAAGAGGTGCCTTCCAGTGTCACACTGCAGAGAGAATGAGACAGGAGAGAAACCAGAATGAGTGACAAAGTGAGTAATTTGCCCAGGAGGATGTTGCCTGAGTAAGCAGAGTCAGTCATTTCAGGATTCAGAGCTCGCAGAGCCCTTTCTCGTGTGGTTATCTTGAAGGTCACAATGGCTCGATGTGCTGGGAAGAGGTCCCAAGGCTCGGCAATGAACCTAACCTCAGAACAACAGCCATGCATTGTTTGCTGAATTTCCCCTCTACCTAATTTTTTATTTCCTGATGAAGCTTCAGCCCCTGTACCTATTCTCTGTGAACTTGCAACTGAGAGAGCTGAAGAAGGGACGGGGAACTTTTGCCGGGACCGCAAAGGTACAAATGACATTTTAACTTATTGTTGTTTTGTGTTTTTGGAGCCAAAAGTATGTTTATATATGTAGATCTGACTGAATGGAAAGATGAGGTGGAATTTTTTTTTTCTTGCTTAATATTTCCGTACATTTTCTGAAATGATTTAATGGGTGGCTGCTGAAGTCATTTGCGGTAACTGGGTAAGAGGCGTCAGACTCGGAAACCATCCAATTAAGTGATTGTCCCAAGGCAAGAGCACAGTCGTTTTGGCTGCATAAATTAAGTGTCCTTGCACTGGTCCCCCTGGTACCACCTACAAAGCCTTTCTCACTGTGTGTGCACTGAGACATTTGCTGGGAAGCAGGTACGAGACCAAATGCAAGGAATCCTGGGGCCAGGAGCAGAGCGGGCCCTGCTGCCGGCAGCACCTCTGCAGGCTCTGCAAGGGGGCAGGACACAGACCTTGGCCCTGCTGCTAGCTGGACAGGGAGCTGCTTCCCAAAGGGCTGTAAACTCAACCTGGCAGCAGAATGCTCTCAGAAAAGCCTAGACTGAATTCAGCTGCTTTGATTTTGGAAGCTTTCCAGCCCATTATTCCAAATGATTAATTCCTTTTTTTTTAATATATGTGTTTATATTTTTTTCTTCCCTAGCTCAGAACTGGTTAGAAAAACAGGTAAAAGTTGGAGAAGTGTCAACAGGTAATTTTAACCTCATCTGATATTTTCTCTACCAGTGACCTGCATGTCCCATCCCAGGGAAAGGCCCAGCTCCATATTCACCCTGTCAGAGACACTTTAAGGTACTGGAGGGTCTTTTCTATTCATCCGAGGTGTGAAACACAATTACTACTGCAAGACATTGCAAGGGTTTAAATTTATCAATTCTCATGAAATCTCTGCAGTGAGAGCTGAGCCTTATTTCCTTCCAGTGTGACTTGATCCCATGTATTTGTCAGGAATATGCTTGTCACGTAGTTGACTCAGTTCTTGCTGACCTGTCACCCAGTGCAGAGCAATAACCTCAGAGCAAAATGGTCATTAGAGAGTGAAAGTTCGATCCTGTTTAGACCCACCTCTCATCTGGTCTAAACTCAGAACAGAAAGTCCACACCCAACACTGAAACCAAGTTATGCTCAGTCTGGTGGGAATATTCTTATTTCTGAGCTTGACTGTGGCTTTGGGACCAGACAAATGATTAAACCTCTTGGCTGAAGGTCTGAGCTCCAATACCAGAATGTTGGTGGTTTCATCTTATTTTAAAAGCAGAGGGAAGGCAGATGCCTGCACCAAGCACCTTAAGATTTAAGTTGCAGTTATTTAAGTTTTACAACAATAAGTTGCCACTTGGTTAGACCCTGTCAACAGCTGACTTCTTTTGCTGGACTAGGTCACATAAGACATTTGCCCTTCTCTGTGGGAAAGGCTTAGCAGGCAGTCTCTGTGAACAGAGTGAGGTCCATGGGCAATTGCCTGAGCTGCCCCATCAGCTGGCTCTGGGCAGATTTACATGGGGTATTAGGAAGAAATTATTTCCTGTGAGGATGGTGAGACACTGGCACAGGTTTCCCAGAGAAGCTGTGGCTGCCCCATCCTGGAAGTGTTCAAGGGCAGGTTGGATGGGGCTTGGAGCAACCTGGTCTAGTGGGAGGTGTCCCTGCCCATGCAGGGGGGTTAGAACTAGATGATCTTTAAGGTCCTTTCCAACCCAAGACATTCTATAGCTCTATGACCTCATAGGAGTGGGAGTAAACTGGATCTTGCCTCAGGTCTTGCAAGCAGCCTTTGCTAACAGCCAGCTTGCCAAAAGACCTTGGTGATGGTGGTGAGATGTGGAGGAGGAGAAGATGTGGTGAGTTTTGGGGATGCAGAGATCTGCTGGTGAGGAGCTGGGGGGGTGGTTCTGGGGCCAGCTGGCTCACCACGGGTTTCCGTTTCCCTGTTCTGCCTGTGACTGGAAGTTGTGCTGCTGAAAAACGACATGGTAAAGGCCTGTGCTCACCCTCATTTAATAACGAGTGTGGTGGCAGCAGAGATGAGCCTGGCGCAAGGTTTTCTTCTCTTTTTAGCCTGACTGGAAGTAGAAAGCTATAGGAATTTGATCATTGAGCAATTTCAGGACTCATCTTGCAAACTCAAGAAGATTCTGCTCCTTGGGTAAACATGCAAAGTGTCCAAAACTTTGCACCTCTTCATCATTTCCCATCACCTCTGTCTGCCTTTAGCCTCAGCAAACCGAGGTGGAGGTTGAGGCAGTCAGTTGGGATTTAAGTGGTTGGCATGGAAAGAACTGATTTGCCACAGCTTGAGCGAGGGGCTGAGTCTGAGCCCCCACGTCCCTCCATCTATTGGCTGCATCCCTTATGGAGGATGCAGGAACACCCTCTAATTGGGAAGGTCCTGGGTATTTTGGGAGTGGCAGCTGTGTAATTACTGGCTATAAATAACTGTCATGCTTATGGCATAAGCAAGACAAGTTTGAGCCTTTACAGTGAGCATGTGGCTGTGGCTTGACCGTAAAGATGACATGTTGAGAAATAAGTCTCCCAGCTACGTCAGAGCCAGGAAACTCTCTCAATTAGAGAAATATCCTTTCCATTACAAGATGCACCCACCCTTCACTCCACTCAGAACTCCCTTAACCCGAGTGACTGTGCCCCACTTCACAGACATCCGCTAAGGAAGGGTTCATTTGGGAGCTGAGACCTGAAATTCCAGTTGCTATGTTACAAAATAGCAGCAGGATCTTAATTTCTGGCACAGTTCTTATCATAGTTTTAAACTGGAAGAGAGGAGATTTAGGTTAGACATTAAGAGGAAATTCCTTAGAGTGAGGGTGGTGAGACACTGGCCCAGGTTGCCCAGAGAAGCTGTGGTTGCCCCATCCCTGGAAGTGTTCAAGGACAGGTTGGATGGGGCTCAGAGCAACCTGGTGTAGTGGGAGGTGTCCCTGCCCATGCAGGGGGTTCTAGATGATCTTTAAGGTCCCTTCCAACCAAAAGCATTCTGGGATTCTATGATTCTCTGCTGAGAGGCTGCAGGCAGTGAAACATCAGGTGGGATTGCTGTTGGGTGCTGTTTGTAGGCAGCAACAATGGTGCTTTGGTGGTTTGCAACCAGAGCTGGCAGTGACTACTGTCAACTGCTGCCTCTCCTGCTGTGACAATCCAGGTGGTACCATGTGGCAGGATGCAAAGAAAAAAAAGCCAATCCTAATAAGTCTCAAAACATTTTATTAAGTTCTTGATTTTTTTTTTTTTTTTGAGATTTCCACTCCACTGTGATTCAGAGCTTGCTGGTCTTCTGCTGTTCTTGTACCAGGGACATGCTCCTGATTTACACCAGTAATGACAGAAGCAGAATCAAACTCATAGTTCTCTTGGTTTCTTCCCCTATTTGCTCCTTCAGCCACGTCTCTGCAAGAGTAGCAGCTCCTTCCCTCTTTTGTGCTGGGCTGTCCTGGGGACACCTTCCTCCACACACTGGAGGACCTGTCTGAGGGTGAGATGCTGCTTTCTTGCCCTATAGCTCCAAGGTCACCAGTTACATTCCTCTGCTACGTCCTCAAGGGAACTGTGCTGGGATAAAGCTCCCAGCCCAACATTCAGCTCCATTACTCTGAACTTTGGCTAAACTTTTTCTATCTGTTCCCCTTCTCACCCTTCCCTTCAGCTGTAAAACCCAATGTTGCTGGCTTCAGTCAACTGACCCTACCTGCATTTTCTTCCCATATTTTAACCATTTCTGCTTCCCCATCTTCTGCAAGCCCTGCTGTCACAGCTTGCCCTGCCTGTCTCAGGATGCTTCTAGTGCTAACATTCCAGGTCAGGTTGGACTCTGAGCAACCTGCTCTTGTTGGAGATGTCCCTGCTCATTGCAGGGATTGGACTAGATGACCTTTAGAGACCCCTTCTAACCAGAACCATCCTGTTGTTCTGTGTTTCATGTCAAGGATTTGCCTTCCTACAGCTGATCCTTCTCTCCCGTTTTCACCTGCAAAGCCATTAAGGCCAAACTCTGATAGATGCAAGTATCTCAGATGGTCAAATGAGATCTTTGCTATTGAGAGGAGATGGGCATTTGGAAATGCCATTTGCAGGGTAAGCAAAGTATAAAACTACAAATCCCTGGGCTGCATTGTCCAGCTTTCACAAGATTCCCTGATCCTATTTTTTTCCATTTACTGGGATATACCCAAATATCTCCAAGGACAGACACCTCTCTTTGCTTCCACTTACTGTGTGCTCTGTCTCTCTGGAATACATAGATATATATCTGCCAATTTTCTTCTGAAGGACATAGAATTATAGAATAATAGAATGGTTTGGGTAGGGAGGGACCTTAAAGCTCACTTAGTTCCAACCCCCCTGCATGGGCAGGGACACCTCCCACCAGACCAGGTTGCTCCAAGCCCCATCCAACCTGTCCTTGAACACTTCCAGGGAGGCAACCTCAGTTACTTCCTGAACTTACAGTTCAGTAACTTTCTCAGTGTAACTTCCAGTTAGCTCAGACTTTGCTCTGCCAAAGCTGTAGAACAGGAGGGCAGAGGGAAACTTTCTTAATGCCATCCCTTGAAATAAACTCGTCTGCACAGAACAACGCACAGGGAATTTCTTGGATCTCACATCAGTCTCCTTGGCATGCTGAGAAAGGACAAACAACAATCTCAGACTGCACAAACTCTATCTGCCTTGTCACCAGTTTCCTGTAGTAGGGCGTACGGATTCCTGCAGCACAGCTGAGTGCTCCTTCAGATCAGAATCGTTTTACAAATATTAGCACAAGAAGTTCTCTCTCATCGGTTGCAGTGCAGTTTTCGTACATGGTTTCAATTGTTTGTTCAGGGAGAAGAAGCACTTACTCACCCAGCACACAAATAGCAGGTCTCTGCTGGGAATAGGCTAGCTGAGATCTAGACAGGTTTGGAGGTGGCTTACTGACCCCAGAGTGAAGCTCCAGGCTGACCTCTCGTGCCCGTCTGCTGTGATCGGTGTTGGCAGGGAGCAAACCCAGACCTCTCCCACCAGTGGAAGTGACAAGCTCTGCTCTGGTGTTGTTTCACACTTGTTTTGCACTGATGCTTTCCTTCCAAAGGGTGGGCAGCAGAGCAAAACCAACCTTAACAGTAAAAAGTTTAGCCATACCTGTTCCCACAAAACCCAGGAGTGAAATGAGAACAGAAATATCACTGCAGTCTCCTTACCTTGTGCTGTGCTGTGCAGAGAGTGAAGATCTTCAGGACCAGATCTCTGTTCCTATCATCAACCCTTCAGCAGCTTGCCTTCCTTTCAAAAGACATTTCCTCAGAGGTTGTCTCTGCTTCTCCCTCCAGGCTGGTAAAGGAGCAGAGCTGTCTTCTCATGAAGCATCCCATCACATTCTCACTCCATCAGTGGCAAATTAAGAGGGAAGGAAACCCAGGGAGGCTTAGCCAGGCTCGGGAGATCTTTGCACGGTGGTTTCTCTGTGGGGAGGATGGGTGCAGACATGGAGGCTGTTCCCACAGCAGCAGGTGCTGGAGCAGCAGCTCCCAAGACCAGGGCATGGCAGGTGCAGTTAACTGCTGTGTTCCCTTCTCGCCCACACAAACAAGTGTGAACGTTGATGCTTTCACTTCTCAGCTCAGTGCCTGGGTCTGTCAGCTTGAACAAGAGCAAGGTGTGAGGTGGATTTTCTCAGGGTCTCAGGGCAGTGTTTTAGGTGTCCCCAGGCTGGACTTCACACTCTCCACTCTGCCTTTCTTCTACATTTTTACTGTTTAAAAAGGACTTGGAGCCAGACTGCTTGGTTCTCTAAGGAGAAAGGATCTTTCACCAGGGAACTGGACAGCTGAGAAAATAATGGATTATTTAAAAGACTTCTTAAGATGAACTTGTAAGAGGTGTCTGCTCACCTGGCTGTCATGTTGGAAAGCTAATGTTAGAGCTGGGACTGTTACTGATAATAACAATATGGAAGTTGGAATCCTCAAGGTCAAGGATTTACTCTCACACCAGCAGCTGGCAGTTAGCTGAGCTCATTCTCCTCCTTTATGACATGATAGTACCTATTTAATTTATATTATAAATAAATATAAAATCTAAAGCTAAGTTCCCCAAAGGGTCATTCAGGGAAACACTTTGCAAAAATCAATCTGACTGGTTTGTGAACAGCTGGCAAGGAGCACTGGGGGTTTCCTTCATGGGGTGCATTGCCCTGCACAAGAACATGCCTGGCCCACCAGCTGCCCCTGGCAGGTTTTCAGAGAGTAAAACTGATATTAATTCAGGCATATTTCACCTGAAACCATTCCTCGTGTCTGCACACATCTCCTCAGATGTCTGCAATGGGAACGGGATGGGTTCATGCATTTTCTGGCATTTGAGGAATGAACAAAAATATTTCCAGGGCTGCATGCGATTCACCTCTTTCATTCCTGGGCATCCCCACTGCTCTTCCCTGGAGGATTTCCAAGCTGGTTCCTTGTTTATCTGTTTCCAGATGTCTTGGTGATAAGGATCAGTCTTGGATCCTTATCAGCAAGATCATCAGGAGGCTGAGCAGATGCAGAGATTGGAGGGCTCCTAGTTGCTGTCTTGCTTGAGCAACTGCAGAAGAACTGCTTGGCAGCAGCTTGGGAGAATCACAGAGGGACTTTTGGGACTGGCACAGGTCTGAACTAAATAACTTCATCTCACATAAATCAGAAGCAAGCAGCAGATGCACCAGTGCAAAGTACTGTGGGAAAGGGGACCTACAGGAAAGCAGGGGAAGGACTTTTGACAAGGGCATGGAGTGATAGGACAAGGGGAATGGCTTTAAACTGGAAGAGGGAAGATAAAGGTTAGACATTAGGAAGAAATTCTTCCCTGTGAGGGTGGTGAGACACTGGCCCAGGCTGCCCAGAGAAGCTGTGGCTGCCCCATCCCTGCAAGTGTTCAAGGCCAGGTTGGATGGGGCTTAGAGAAACCTGATCTAGTTGTAGGTGACCCTGCCCATCACAGTGGGGTTAGGACTGGATGATCTTTAAGGTCCCTTCCAACCCAAACCATGCTACGATTCTGTGTAGCTACCGTAGTGTATCTGTGTCCAGATTAATTAATTTTGACAGAGGGTGGAAACTGGTGAACTTCACTGAGGTAAGGACCATCTCCTCCTTGCCCCTGGGAACCATCTGTGGTTGTCCTGCCCATCTAGTATGGGTTTTCTCAGGGGTTGATCCTGCCTTCTAATGATGCCCCACTCAGCGTGTCCCTCCAAAACTTGCAGTTGTTCCCCTTGGACAAATTTGTTACCCAGCCCCTCCGGGCACCTTTACAGCTGCTCTGAGCCTTGCCAGACACGTGACATTTCCAGCTTCTTCAATGGAGTCACATCTTCCCCTGTTTCAAACTGGCCTATGTCTTGCTTAGGTTTCTTTAATTTATTTGAAGTTTAATTTAATCACCGTTATGATGTTTAAATACATTTAATTGGAACAGAGACCATCCCCACTAGCTGTGTGGTCAACCAACACTGACATGAGAGCAGTGCAGCCCTTGCTCCCTCAGCCAGCCCAGCAGTTCTGCAGCTCAGGGGTTGTTATTTTTTAAGCCTGCATCCTGCTCCCATCCCTCCCTGGGTGACCCCCTGTGGTACCCAGGCAGGCTCCAAAGGGTTCAGCATCTCTGGAACCTGACCTGGGTGGGCACCTTGAATCAGCAGCAAGGGCAGTTCAGCTGTGTCAGCTCTGGTATTGCCTCTCAACCTGTCTTCTGCAAGACCTACATGTGCATATATAAGTGATTTGTTAAAATATTGGGCTTTCCCTTTGGATTTCTTATTGTTCACTGATGTTTTTTTAATTCCATCAGCACTTCTAAGGACATTAAAAAAACATCACAAGGGAAAGCCTGAAAACTCGTGCCCTTTTGTGCTTCTTCATCAGGTCTGAAAGGGCTTGTGAAAAATCGTGTTGTCCTTGGCTGTTGTAGCAGCCTCCTCTGGTACTCTGGGAATGTGAAAACCAGTGGAGAATTAATGAAACCGTGACATCCTGGCAAGGAGACTTCACTCAGACTGTTTGAAGTTGTTTGCATTAGCAGTTATTTCACTTTTGCATTTTGCTGAAAGCTCAGGACTGCAATTATTTCACCTGACTGATGGTCACAGTGTTAATTAGAACAGGGCAAGGTGTTTTTATGAATAACTTATCCAGAGAAATTTCAAATTTAGGTCAAACCAGACAATCTTTTCTTTTGAAGCCGAAGTCCTACCTGTCAGTGTTTTTTCAGGATAAAATGTTCAAATGTTACGTTTCAAAATGAGGCTTCAATGTTAAATTTAGATAGTTTTTGATTTTAAAAAAAAGAAAAAGATAAAAATTGTAGATAGTTTTTGATTTAAAAAAAAAAAAGAAAAAGATAAAAATTGTAATTTCCCATGGGAATGTTTATTTTGGACTCCCCCTCACATTTTCTATTCTGTGTTTAGGAAGAAGAAAATTTTATAATGGGTTTGACCTGAATTTTACAACAGATGAGAAAAAACATAGATTTATTAGCTGACTCACAAACTGGGTTGTTTGTCAGAGCCACGATGTGAAGCTGGATCCCTGCACCTGCAAAATAAAGTGCAGACAGGTGCAAACCCAGAGACTTCTCACTGATTTTTGTAATTCCCTGTAGTATTTTGTATATAACGATACAATCTTTTGTAAACTTCCAGCACTGGCTGCTGGAGGGGCAGGGAAAGGAGAGATCCCAGCACGGTGCAGCCTCCCTGGCAGGCACAACCTGGCTCTGCTCCAGGGACAGGGTGACCAAGTGGTCCTGCTGCCAATGGGGTTGGGAGGGAAAGAGCTGCTGGATGGAGTGGAACCTGTTTGGATGTGGAGGCTGCAGGTGTTGGTGTCCATCCAAGCCTGCATTCAGTGTCAGTCATGCAAGGCAGGAGTGGAGCCAGGGGTGGTCACCAAAGCAGCTTTGGCAGGAAGGAGAAGAGGGAAGAGCAAATGGATCCTCTTTTCCTTGGTGCAAATAGATCTGAGAAACTATCCTAATTGCTTCCCAGTGACAACCATGTACAGACAGCCCAGGGTCCAGCTTCAAGCAAAACTCTCCTGAGTCTCCTGCTACTTTTTGCAAATTTTTTGCACTTTTGTGAAATCACTATGGATCTGCATCAGATTTGCAGGAAGCTCTATGCACTGGTCTTCTCCTAACCTAGTTCATCTAAAATTAATGGTGCTCATCGACCCAACCAGCTCTGCAGGCTAACATGGCAGAACCAGGAGGAGCTTGGAAAGGAGGTGAGTGTTCATCAGGGAAGAGACCCAGGGCTGTCTCCACTGTGGCTCATCTTCAAGAGCTGACTTGCACTTGCCAAAGGCCTTCAGAAAGAAGTCACCCACTCCTCAACCAGCTGCAGGATCTGAATGCACCATGCAAAAGGCTGCAGAGCATCAGCCCTTGTCCATCCTGCTCTTCTGGGAACCAGGAGCATGGCTGCTAGACACTTCCAGCTGGGTCCTACTGGTAGGCTTTCCTGCAGGAACCAGTGGTGGGGTGTTTATGAGAAAATATTTCCACCTTCCCCATCATGTCCCTGCTGTCTCCAGTCTGTTTTTGGAGTCTGTTGATGAAGGGGGGAGCTGTGAGGGCTTCTCTGCAGGGGAAAGCAAAGGACTAGAGCAAACCTGGGTGAGCTGACTCAGCCTCCAAGAGGCAGGGTAAGGTGTACCTGGACCCAGTGTCCAGAAACAACCCTTAGTGGTCAAGGAATCACAGAAAATGGGTTTGGAAATGCAGCTTTCCCTTCTTCAGGCAGGTTCAACAAACCAATGTATTCCTAAAGGAAGTTTGTAAATCTTGGTCTTAAAGCCTGCTTGGAGGAGACTCCACCCTGCCCAAACAGGCAGTGCCAGCATGTCTCTGTTCTTACCACCAGGACATTTCCCAATGCCCAGCTCATATCTCCTTCATGTTACAGTTTAGCCCTGTCACTCTGGCACATCACAAGAAGATATGATGAACAAGGACAGATTTTCACTTGGTATTTATTGGCAAAACTCTCAGGAATAACAGGCAAAAATATCCAATGAGGAAGAAGACCAGGGGAATCACACTGTAAGAATGATAGTCTGACATGCCAGAGGAGTGAGATCTGAAGTCATCTCCTGTGCTCACTGCTGGGAGCTGCACAAAGTCAGGAGTGAACTGAGATGGCACAGCTTGGCTTGGTCTGCTGCCTTTGCCAAGGGGCAGGAACATCTCTGAGGCTGGGCTCCAGCATGGTCCTGCATGGTGGCTGGGCTGGGCTGTGCTGGCATCTAACTTGCCCTAGAACCTGCAATGAAGACCTGGCCTTTGCATGCCAGTTACTGGTCCAAAGAAAGGGCTGATTTTCAAACTCTGACAGCTGATCTTGTTTTACTCAGTCCCTTTCCAGGTGCCTGATGAGGAGCTGATCTCCTCTTTAGCTTCAAGGGAAGCTAAATACTTCACTTGAACACAGGTTCCTCCTCATTTCCTCTTTATTTCCTCTACAAACCCACAGAGCTTTTCTTCCAGCTTCTCCACTTCCCATCCTTTCCCACTCTTAAATATTCCTTCCCTTGTGTGAGTCAGGTGGTTCAGTTTCTATCAGTATTAATGGCCTTGGGCTCCTTTTTTTTTAGGCCTGGAACTTTGCTTTTACCAACAAAATTCATCTTCATCAGAAATATTGACAGATCCAGAGATTCATCCAGGCATCTCTTATAATTGCTTTTTCCTTTTGGCTTGTGGCAGGTAGTAGGTTTGTTGCTCAGCAAAATAGTACCAAGATCAATGGCAAAGCCATATTTTCAGGGTTGTTTTTTTAATAACTAAAATATTATTGCAGCCAATTCATAAGCTGAGCATTACAAGCAGAATAAAGAGTTCCAGCAGCTTTTCTTTGGCCACACGAGTTGCTTAAAAAATATGGGCTGATGTTAAATCAGTGATGAACAGAAATCAAGTGTTTGACCAGCTGAGAGGGATGTGCCCTGAAAGGGTTGACTAGAGCATCACAAATGACTGAAAAAGGAGGGATGGGTAAAGGGCTCTGGGATTTATATGGTCCAGAATCTTCAGTGTGGTGCTCTGTGGTGTTTGACTGGAAAAAATGGGCAGGTTCCTGAAGCTGGATGATGCCTGGACCAAGGGAGGTGAAGGTGGTGGCAGTGGCGGTGGGCACATCTGGGGCAGGTAGGGTGATGTGTGTGCTCCTCTGCCTTTGTGGCCAGCCCTTCTCCTAAAAGGAGAAATAGGTGATTGCTCACCAAAATCTGATTTTCTGAACCTAGGAGGAGCCAAAGAAGGGCTGATGATTCTGTGAAGGGCTGATAGCTTCTCAGCTGTTTCCAGCCTCCCTCAGCCCCAGAGCTCCCTCTCTCATCAGTGCTGCTTCACTGCTCTGCTTGGCCCCTCATTCCTCTGCCCTCTTGCAGCCCTTCAGGCTCTCAGGATCAGTCTGTGTGCAACTTCCTCCTGGGGGATGTGCCAGGGAGGGAGAGCTGGTGCTGTTCTGTTCCTTTGTGCCATACAGAAGCTCTGAAGGAAAAGGCTGTTATGTGATTTCAGACAAAAGTGACTCAATCAATACAGTATGATTCGACTCCGAAGAAAGTCAGAGTCAAATCACTTCACTTCCTTCCCAAGAGTTTGTCTAGAGGGTCTTCCATGGAAACATGAGTGAAAACCAAGTTGTTTAACTTTTCTTGTTCTTCTGCCTGGATATTATCGGGTGACTGCCCAAAACCAACAGGGTTTGCATTGCTGAGTCCTACAAAGTTTATTTTTCTGTTTTCTCTTCACCTATGCAGAGAGCACTGCTCTGAGACAGTGTCTGAGGATGGTTTGTTCTCCCCTTGGGATGTGCAAGTGGCCTCTGTTCTGGGTCACCTGCCTGCAGGCAAGTGGCACTGAGTAGGTGGGACAAATAAAGAGGACACTGAGCAACACCTTTGGCATGAACATTTCAAATGTTTCATAGCTCAGCTGGAGCTTCAAAGCCTGACCTTCGGGGGTGGTTTTACTCAGCCTTTTCTGAGCAGTTTCCTCTTGCAAGCAACTCCTCCTGGTTCAGACCCAAACTGCTGAAACATCCAGCCTGTCCTGCAGGGCTGAGGAAGCGATTTCATGTGTAACAAGATGCCTTAATTTAATTTCCCTCAGGCTGCAAAGCATCCAGCTCCATCAGCTTGCTCTTGGCCCTAGAGCTGGTGGATGGCTGAGTTCCATCTCCTGCCATACCTCACCCCCCATGATGGCTCCTGTCCCTTTGCTGTGGGTAACTGAGGGCACCCTGTTTCCTACATCTTAATCACATGTTGGACCAGACCAGTTAAGTTCAGATCAATCCTGGCCAGACTAACCCACTCCTTGACTGCAGACTCTTCCAGGCTGTGTTGTATTCCCCCTCCAAACCCCAGCAGCACGCACAGACAGTCACAGTTAGGATGGCTGGGGCTCAGTTTCACCTCTTCCCCCTTTCTGCAGCATTTCTGAGTTTGCCAGGTCTCTGCTCTGCAGACAGGTTCCCCTTTCCACACCAGCTGCCTGGTGGATGCCTTTGGGAAGTGAGCAGTTCTGCTTTGGAGATTTTGCAACCCTGACTCCCTACAGCAGCTCCTTTAAGCTGGTGTGGTCACTTCTTGTCTTTCCTTCCTGCAGACTGGGACAAGGTACAGCTGCTCTGAGCACTGGCCACAGGCATGCCTGCCACCCACCCTTGTCTGTGAGCTTTTATTCACATTATAGCTCTGGTCTGCAAACCATTCCTGGCACTGGGCTGTAGGAAATTTCCCTGATGTGATATACAATGGACTGCTCCTTTCAGCAAATGGGTTACATGAAGTTGTAGTCATGGCTCAAAGGTGTCCTCCATTTCCATCCTTATTTTGACACCAACATTTGGCAAAATCAAAAGGCAGTCTTGAAGGTCTTTGAAGCTGCTGTATTTTTGGTCTCAAGGAAACAGGAGTAAGTTCCACCCTGCCTGCTCTGAGTCCCAATGTCAATTAACCAAACTCCAGGCTCTCTGCTCTAATTGTTCCAGAGCTGAGGATGCAGGAAGCCATGCTGTCCATTGTGGCAACAGGTACTAATGCTCACCACACTGCCCCAGGCTGCTGTCCCAGGCATACAGCTCAGGTCCCAGTTCCCTGCCTGGAGTTTCCTCCCAGCCACCAGTTACCAGCTGCTCCCATGGACATTCTTGCTGTTACTGCAGAGTAACGTGGTGTGAAGATGTGACTTGTGCCTTGGCACCCTAGGAAAACACCAGCTCAGCTGCTCCTGGAACATGGAGCTGCCTGGGAGGACAGCCTGTTCCCCAGCAGTGGTCCTGATGCTGGGAGCTGAAAGTCTATTGGGATCAGGCTGGTGCAGCAAAGGGTAAGTTGGAAACGGTCTACTGGGGATTTTCAAGGGAGACAGAAAGGAGTTAAGCATCCAGGTTCCTGAGAACTTCAAAGATGTTCTGAAAAGAGTGTTAGCTTTAAAATGCCAGGACTTTTCTTTAGCTCTTGCAGTGGCCACTCTCTCTTCATCTTCAGCACCAGAAAAGCAGCAAATGTTACATGTTACTTTGGTTTGGGTCATCCTGATCTCCTGGAAAATGTTGCAACTGAGTTCAGCCAAACAGGAAATGTTGTTTCCAGCAGTCATGGCTTAACGCTCTTCAATTCCCTTGAGACTCTGCAGACATTTGTGATCAAATGGTGGGAGAACTCGGTGCTTCAGAGGGCTGATAACAGTGCAAATGTCAGAGGTTGTCATGGATTGGCTCAGGATCAGCAACTGAATCAGCAACAACAATGCTCTCGATCCCCTCTGCCTCCCACCCAGGTAGGGAAGGACAGAGAGAATGAAGGAGAGAGACTTCCCAGATTGAAAACTAAACTAGACAGCTTTAATTAAATACTAACGATAAAAGAAAATACGTAGAAATGTGTTCAGGAATGTGCAAAACTCTTGTGTCTCCCCCCAACTCCACCTCCAGCAGGTTCCCTGGCATCTCCTGAGCTGTGAACAGTTCCAAATTGTCCCGGAGCACTGCCAGAGAGAGCGGCAGAGCAGACAGGAGCTCAGGGTCAGTTGTGAGAGTCAGGAGTGCATGAGCCTGGGGGTCAATGGTGATGGATAGATGGAGTCCTCCCATGGATGGAAGAGAAGGGAAGAAGAAGCAGGAAGGGGCTAGACTTCTTTGATCGCTGACCCTACACTGAGCTTATGTGGATATATGGAGTGGAATACTTTGGTCAATTTGCTGTCTGTCTAGTCCACTCCTCCCTACAGGAGGGCTGCAGATATGACTCTTCTGCTCCTTTAGCATCTGAGGCTTCAGATTCAACAAGTAGAGCAAAGTGGCCTTGGCATGTCGGCAGTAACATAAACATTCCAGCGGTATAAGTCCACTAGCTGGAAAACTTGCTGCTAGTTAAGGGAGACCTTACTGAAGGAAAAAAAAAACAGCAAAAAGAAAATTGGCTTCATCTTGGGTCAAATCAGGACAGAGATGATGTTGACATCTCAGGGAGAACTATGTAAACATGGCTGAATGGTGCCTCAGGAGGTCCAGAGACAAATGAACTAGCTGAGATTGAGAAGGGGAACAAAGCATCCCCTGGCAAAAGTTGAAAGGGACCTGAGCCCCTCAGTGCATGTCCTGCCCACCCCTCTGGGAGATCATAGGATCATAGAATGGTCAGGGTTGGAAGGCACCTCTGGAGATCATTGAGGCCAACTCTCCTGCCAGAGCCGGATCACCCAGGGCAGGTCACATAGAAACACATATAGACTGGTCTTGAACATCTCTAGAGACTCTTTGGGCAGCCTGTCCCAGTGCTCCATCACCCTTCCAGTAAAGAAGTTTTTCCTCATGTTGAGGTGGAACTTCCTGTGTTCCAGTTTGTTTCTGTTACCTCTCATCCTATCACAGGGCATGACTGAAAAAAGACTGGCCCCTTCTTGTTGACACCCACCCTTCAGATACTTGTAAACATTAATAAGATCCCCTCTCAGTCCTCTCTTCTTCAGAACAGACCCAGGTCTCTTAGCCTTCCCTCATCAGGCAGATGTTTCAGTCCACAGAGATGGCTGTGACAAGGTCAGGGCCACCGTTGTGGTGTTCCTCAACAGCCCAGATGGTGGTGGGACTGCTCCTTCCTTGCATGCTATCGGTCGTGCCTGAGCAGGCCTGGGAAATTCACCCCTGTCAGGCTGTGGAGCAGGTCCAATCTCGGCTATTTTATAAGCCTTGGTGTCTGTTCAGCATTCTCAAGCTTTTCCAGTCTGAGACGACTCACTGCCTGGCTTTGTCATGTATGCAAAACCAACACTTGGAAACGTCAAGACACTTGAAGCTGTGCTGGGAGCTGGATACCAGTCTGGGAACCCTTGTACCAAACAAGAATGGACCGTGGCCAGCCCTGCATCTTCTGGCATGTCTCTCCCCAAATGGCAAGGCTTTAGCACAAGGCCAGAACATGCATGGCTGCAGGCAACAATCATGGTAGGTCTGCCTCCTTCAGCTGGGGTTAAAGGTTAAGAACCAGATGGGTTGTTTTGCAATCTTGTTACAGGAAGGACCTTATTACAAGAATTATCACTTCTGTTGTACCATGCTTCCTCCTTTCCTAAAATTCTTCAGAGTGTCCAGATGGGACATGTACAATTTCAGCTTTTATTACTCAGAGATGTTGTAGTAGCTGGATGCCTGTTAAAGCCTTCCCACCTCAGCTCCAAAACCAGCCCATGGCTGGAGGGATTACCAGGAGAGCAGATAAGATCATGTCATGACTGATTCCCAGCTCTCCAACTTTGCTCTGAGGTCAGCATGGACAGATGACCTTCCTGTGTCAGTAGCACAGCTACATCTCCCAGGATCATGTTTCCCTCAGGATTGTTCATAGGAAACCTGAGGGGTCTTTGACCAATGACTCATGCCTACATTCTTCTGCTACCAATTATTATTTCAAAAGGCCAGAAAAAATGCAGTCACTTTGAGTGAGAAGAAAACTGGTGAATTTTGTTGGGAAGTGCTGATTCAGTAAGTCTTTACTGGAAGCTCTCTGATGGCATTTCCTTCAAGGATGACATGACACTTCATTCACTGGTCTGGTGAACAGCTCAGGAGTTTGGGCTTTGCTAGCTGTAGAGGACATGTTTGATTCCATCCTTGGAAAGGATCAGTTCACATCCTGCTGCCTGTGATGTCCAGGGACTGCCAGATATGTGGCCATGGTGGCTGCAAACCCTGGCTTCCCAGGATCTGGGTGGCAGTGGATGTTGGGCCATATCAGTGATGCAAGCTGCTGTCATGGATACAACAGCAGGGCAGATACCAGCCCAGCCAGGATCTTGTTTTGAGGATGAAGGCACTAGATGGCTCTGAAAAGCTCGGTCTTGCTGGGAGACCAGACTCACAGCACCAGAGATGTCCTTGATGTCTTTTCCCATAGTTGATTTTCCATTTGCACCAAATGTGTGGGGCTTTTTCTATGGAGGTACCTGTGCCATTGGGGCAAAGGGGGCAGGAGAGACTGCCTGAGGTTGAGGGGGGTCATACTTAGCCAGGTCTTCCCATCCCACACAGACATCTGGGGTCCTTGGCCCCAAAGGGTGGGAAGAAGTTATTCCAGACAGAAGGACTGTGGCTGTGGGCTGGCACCACACATTGTAGTTTGAAAAACACAGATGTTGCACCTTCTCAGAGCCTCTGATAGTGGACCCTGATTCCACATGGCAGCAAACAGAGGCTGAGACCCTGGCAATATATTTTCTCTGTGGCAGAAGCAACAAAACATGCCATTTTTTACTTCTTGCATCATTTCAGTGCATTATATATCACACCAAAATAATTGAAATGGCATGCTAGAAAGCCTCCTCATTTGAAATGTATCCTTTTGCTCCAGGTTTTCCACTGTTTTTTCCTGTTTGAGAAGTTCCAAATATTTTTCCCTGGATGTTCTCTTTATCACTCATTGGTTTGGGCATGTTTATCTGGTTCCCACCCTCCTTCCCTAAACAAGTCCAGTTTTTCACTTCTGGTCAAGACCCTACATTTTTCCTTGAGCATTCTCCTGCAAACTCAACCCTGGGGGTCTCAGTCACCACTGGATTTGAAAGGAAGATGGAAATTATGCTGCTGGATATGGATGTCACTGGGGCAAGGTGAGGGGCAAGGCAGCTTTTTGATTTCAACACAATCAGCTCTCTTGCCAGTGCAGGCTTTTCTGTTCACTCTTTGCATCTCTCTTTCCTCCCTGGCTGTCTCCCTGCCTCCTCTTCTGTCTCCCTCTGGAAAAACCTTTCTTGGAAGGTGAACATAGCTTCCTACCAGCCCAAAGGTCCACGTTGCTCCTTCCTACATCTCCCCAAAGGTCCATGTCACTTCTTCCTACATCTCCTCCCTGCTGGGGAAGAGCCATGGAGCTTCATCTGATATGGAGGTTCCTGCAACTCTGAGCTCACACCTGAATTCCTCCCAGAAGTTGTTTACAATGGGGAACCCCAGGGAAGGATCTGTGGAGCTTTCCATTGACACCTGGTGGCATTTGTGAAGTGTTTAGAGAACAATAACTGAGCTGGGCTTCCTTTTTACTGGGGGACTGGGACAGGAACAGCTCTCTTAACCACAAAGGAATGGATAACAGACCTGCTTCTGCTCACCAGAGTGTTTTTACCAATCGGGTGTTTAAGGTCAGGTGGCTCAATGAAACCCCATTTTATTCTCTTACTCCTCCCTTTCCCTTGATTACAGTTTCCTTCCTTTTGAGCACAGCCAAATCTTGCTAGGATGGAAGTAAAAATGCCATTTTGCATCTGGAGAAAGAAAACAGGTAACAAAGTTTTGCCTTTTTTTTAATTGTAAATGTGTTGTTTTAAAAATATCTTTTTTTTGGCATGACCTGCCTTGCATCTGAGAAGTGTGGAGAGCAGCTCCTGGCCAAGCACCAGGACAGTGCCATCCCTTCAGCTGGGGCATTTTGCCACTGTCCTCCTAGTATATGCACACCCAAAATGGATAGACAGGCCAGAAAATAACGTTATTTATTAGGTGAGTTCTCAGAAAGGAGATGTTGGGCTAAAAAAAAAAAAAGGAATGTCAGGTCAACCAGTGACCTGATTTTCTTGTTTCATCTGTTTGTGATTTTAGTATTCTTACTCCTCAATGTTGAATAATTCTGCTGAATTCCAGAGAATATGAAAACAAAAAAAAAACTTCTATTACAGCAAATAAAGGAAAATCAGTTTGTGTTGCTGTGCCTTGTGTGCTGGTTGGAGGAGGCTGAGGTTCACACTACATGAGTCAGCTCTTTTCCTCCTCTATTGATTACTTGATTTGGCCAAAACCAAAGAGGTCAAAGTCTTGTTAGCTGAAAATCAAGAGTCTGCTCACCTGGAAGCTGATGAGCACAGGCTTGAAAAGAACTACTGGGAAGATGATTCAAGCCATATGAAGAGTTCCCTGTTTTTTGATGAGATGGGAGATGTGCCAAGGACTCTGCAACTGGCTGTCCTGTTCCTGAGGAATGATTAATCCCTATGTGGGATGCTGCTTGCAACAGGAAGGGAGAGGCTGTGTAGTCTATTGACTGCAAATATTGTCCTGTTGAATGGGGAATGTTTCATTTTAAGGTTTCTGCGTGTAGTTTGTCTGAAATAGTTTATACTCTTGAGGAAACAGGATGGCCTGCAGGGCAAGGCATGCTTGCTGCTACCTACGCAGCAGTATTTATAGCAGGGTCATTTAAATATGAAATGCATAAATGACACTGTAATTGTTTTTTTGTTTCTGAAGCAGGAAGCTGTATGGTGAAGGAGAAGCTCAACATGAGCCAGTAATGTGCACTTGCAGCCCAGAAAGCCAACAGTGTCTTGAGCTGCATCAAAAGCAGCGTGGTCAGCAGGTAAAGTGAGGGGATTCTCCCCTTTATTTGGCTCTTGTGAGACCCCACCTGCAGTACTGTGTCCAGTTTTGGAGCCCCCAACACAAGAAGCACATGGAGCTCCTGGAGAGTCCAGAGGAGGCCATGAAGATGATCAGAGATCTGGAACAGCTCTGCTCTGGAGACAGGCTGAGAGAGTTGGGGGTGTTCAGCCTGGAGAAGAGAAGGCTCCAGGGAGACCTTAGAGCACCTTCCAGTGCCTGAAGGGGCTCCAGGAAGCTGGGGAGGGACTTTGGACAAGGGCAGGGAGTGAGAGGATGAGGTGAAATGGCTTTAAACTATAAGAGGGGAGATTTAGATTAGACATGAGGAGGAAATTCTTTCCTGTGAGGGTGGTGAGACACTGGCCCAGGTTGCCCAGGGAAGTTGTGGGAGCCCCATCCCTGAAAGTGTTCAAGGGCAGGTTGGATGGGGCTCCAGTCAAGGGCACAGACTTTAGAACATTAAGAGGCACTTCATGTTCTCTTGGTTGACTCAGATTTGTTCTGGGAAGATTTTGAAGTAGCAATTGATGAGACAAGAGAGACTCTGTTCTCTCTGTTCCCTTCAGACTGACACCATAGCCAGCATCCTCCTGGTCACTGCTGAGCCCTGTCAGTGTAGTGGCAGGTTTGCATCACTCATTCAGTGAAGTGTTAGGAACTGTTCTGGAAGGGCTGTTGGAGAGTTGTCTTGGCTTCTCCTAGACAAGAAAACATCTGTGTTTGTTTCCTACTCTCCTGAGGGAGAGATACTGGTCTTACAGGTTGTCATGTGTACATGAGATTTCCTTATTCCCTTCCTCTTCTCTCTACACCAAAACTGCTCATTTTTTTTTGCAACATTTCTGGAGCAGCAAAACTTCCTGAAGCTTGTCAAAGCTGCTCACCCTCACTTGTACCTGCCAAATCTTCTTTGGAGGCTTCTGCACTGCTTTTTCATGATGGCAATCAGCTTTGTGAAGCAGGGCTCACTGGTGCCCCACCAGCTTTCCTCTGACTGTCCTTGGGGAGCTTGCTGGTGCTGCTCTGTGGCTGAGGACCCTGTGTGGTGTTGTGTCACTTCTTGGGCTGAAGCTGCAGGAGCAATTTCTAGTTGAACGTGTGGCCAAGGCTGCTTACAGCCCTGTGTCCCCGAGTCCCTGTGCTGGAGCTACTCCCTGTCCAGCAAGGGGGGGCTACAGGGTTGAATAAAATCTTTTCACCCAGAAAAATCATCCTAATGAGACATGGTGCTACACTGAGTTGGGTGTCTGTGTCCTCTTCAGGCAGGCAGGGCTCAGGTCACATCCTGAGTGCCTTGGGCTTTGCTTTCACTGAAAGGATTAAAAAACCAGAACAAAACAGTAAAAAATAATAAAAAAACCACTTAATGTCTTATGTCTAGTTAACGTTACGAGCCACATTTGTAATGTCATGATTATTTTTTTAAATGAAACTCCTCTTTTTAAAGAAGTAGCCTGCGATGACACTGATCTCCTCTGTGTACCAACCACAAGGCTTCAGGCCAGCATTTCCACTGCCTCGGGCTGGGCTGACGTCCTCCTGCTGCTGGCTGGGACATCCCACTTCCCCATTTCTCCATGTGGCCTCGACTGTCACTCCCGCCAACGCAGGACTTCCCTGGTATGTTCTGACTTGGTGAGACACCCGTCAGTGGCTGGAGTAGTCTGCCAGGTTCCTGCATGTCTTCTAGGCAAACTCACAAATGAAAAATATCTCAGAGATGTTTTCTTCTCTTTGTGTACTATAAATACACCATCCTGCTCCATTACATTGATGAGATAAGAGTAAATAGCAAAAACCCCCAAAGTTCCCAGTTTTCCTCTAGGGTCCCTCTTCCTACAGCAATGTTTCCACAGAAACATCTCACACTGAAGTGAAAAAACTGAGCCAGGAGTCTCCTTCTCTGGAGCTTTTCAAGACCTGTCTAGACGCATTCCTGTGTGATCTGCCCTGGGTGTTCCTGCTGCACAGGTGTGGTTGGACTCCATGATCTTCAGAAGTCCCTTCCAACCCCTATGATTCTATGATTCTACAATTCTATGAAATGAGAGATGTGTCCTTTGCAACCTGAAGGCAATTAGATATGGTAAATGCAACATGAGACAAGGGAATTATTTATGGCTGTGTAGAGGCTCCAGGCCAGGGAGTAGCTTTATCTTGCAGGCTTCAAGTGAACAAGGTAAAATAGGGAAGATCTGTTTGGTTGTGACACTTGGTGGTCCCTGCAGGTTAGCAGGCTGCTGGAGAAGTTCTTTGATAAAGGTCAGAGCAGATGTTAATATTACTGTTCAAAAAGCAGGAGAAAGCACTCAAAATTTTACAGCCATTGTCAAAAATCTGCTGAGGTTGGAATAATAGAATCACAGAATCATCCTGGCTGGAAAGGACCTTGAAGATCATCAAGTCCAACCGTAACCTAAATCCACCCACCATAACTTAATCTACCCATTCAGTGCTTCAGGAATCGATCCAGTTGTCAGTTTTTGCACACTTTGGTGATTGATTTAACTAGAATTGTAACCTGTGCTACAGTTACAATCGTGAGTTTGTGTGTTGCTTCATGCAAAACAAGAAGAAAGAGAAAACAGATCCTTTTGTGGGTGACTTTCCCCTCTGCCTCTTCACCAGAGCAATTTTTCCTTTGCCCTTCCAAAAACATCTCTACTTTTGGTTTGCTTTAGGTTGGTTTTTTTTTTTTTTTGTTTTGTTTTGTTTTGTTTTGTTTTGTTTTTTTTTAAATTTTAATTAATTTTTTTTTTTATCCCTTTTGATGGTCTAAAAGATATCCTGGGGGAAACTACGTTGTAAAATTCAAAAGGTTTTGTGTTTTTTGGGGGGTTTATGTCGTTATTTTATTTTTTCTTTATTTGCTGATATATTTCCCAATTCTTTCTCCTTTTCTCATTTCATTTTTTATAGGTTCAGGGCTCTCCGCTGTAAGCTTCTTTTTCTGACAAATAACTTGAGTAATTTTCTGGCTCCTTGTCAGTAACAAAAGTCTGTGGAAAGCTAACAAATACCTCCTCTGAGGTTTGCAATGTTTATTTATTGCCATTCAGCAGGAGTTGGGTGGCGTGGTACCAAACCAAACATTTTAGAGGTATTAAACCCATTAGAATTATAAATTTTATTTCTCTGTGGCATGCGCAGTGGTTTGAAAATGTTTCTTAAAAGAAAGCCAGTAACTGAGCTTGGGATTTAATGTTTAATAGGATCTTTTCACCTAGAAGAATCCTAATGAGACACAGTGATATATTGAGTTGGTCATTTTTCATGAGTGAGTCCTGTTTTAGAGGAAAGCTTCTGGTTTTAAAGATGAGGGAATCGAAATGAAAAATATTTGTGGGGGAGGCATTTTGTAACAACATTGGGAAGGAAATCTATTTCTTTAGAAATAAAAGAAGTCTTTGTTTCACCTTTCTCAAAGAAAAGAATTCTTGGGTGTCTTCATTCAGTGAACTTCCATATTTTCAGTTTTCATCCCTCTTTAAGGTATAAAAAAACAAATGTCAAAGCTTCCCCTGGGGTGGAAGTTCTGTTTTCGAGTGTGGTGGACCAGGACATTGAGGCCACAAGTTTCTCAGTGTTCCCAACATTAATCTTGCTTAGAAAAAAACAAAACAAAACAACTTATTTTGCAAGAATTCAGCCTGTCATTCCCTCCTTGCTTATATAGTCTTGTGTCTTTGGAGGTTAAACATTTCAAAGCTGTGAGGACTTATACCTGAGGAGTAACTACAGAAAGAAGTTTATCTTTTAGGGTTTTTTTCCCCTGTAATTTTTTTTCAAAATTGGGTTTGAAAGAGGCACAAGCAAACTCTGTACAGTGTACTGCATGATTCCCCTGTACTTTTAGAGATGGGAAAAGAACACAGGATTCCTGAACACCAGAGCAGTGAGATTTTAAGTATCTTTTCATGAACATCCCATTTTCCCAAGCCTCAAGCTCTGAAAATTCAGGTTTCAACTAAACCAACACAGAGCCAGCCCTGAGCATGTGGGGAGATTCAGAGATAACTTCCTGGGAGAAAAAGCTGCTCTGTAACTCCAGCTGCAGAATTCCCCAGGATTCAGATGTTTCTGCCACCAGAGATGGGGGAAACCAGGATGTGACAGGTTCCTGCCCTGTGCCAACAGTGGGTGGCCACAGGTGAGTGGCCATCTTCTGTCCTGTCCCCTACCTCCTGGCTTCTCTCTCCTCTCCTCTTTCTAGCACTCTGCTCAGATGACCAAGTGATCTCAGAATCCCTGACTGGTTTGAGCTGAAAGGAACCTTAAAGATCATCCAGTTCCAAACCCCCTGCACAGGCAGGGACACCTCCCACTAGACCAGGTTGCTCCAAGCCCTATCTGTGGGGATGATCCACACCTCTATGTCACCACATGGGTTTTCTAGAGTCTCTTGGTTTTCTGTTGATGAGAAATCAGAGGATTCAGGCTTTCCACCTGTCCTGCTGGGGGGTTCCATGAGAAATGTCAAAGGCATTTGGCTTCATTTTTAAGGTCTGATGCAATTGTTAACCACATAGTTTGAGCTGAATTAAGTCATCTGTCTCAAGGAACCAAAAGAAAAATCCCAACAAGCCCCTAAACAAACACACGAAAATGCAAATCACAGTTTGCTCAGGGATGCTGGTCTTGAAGGAGAAGTATGAGCTCAGATTCAGCTCCTGGTTTTGCTTCAGGTGTATTTCATAGGGTGGAAGCAGCTTTAATCTCTCTGTGTTTCAGCACCCAGATCCTGCCCATTGGGTGCCCCATTTCTTTTCTCCCACACATTCCCATAGATTTCTGTGCTGTGCTTCATCTCTCCTCCTTCTTTCCCTTGGTCAACACATCCCATTGATTGGTTGTCTTGGCTCCAACGTCAACAAAAAAAGTCCTTAATGTAATAGAACAAAAGGAAATGACCTTAAGTTGTGCCTGGGGAGGTTTAGGTTGGATATGAGGAATAATTTCTTCCCCAAAAGGGTTGTCAGGCCCTGGCCCAGGCTGCCCAGGGCAGTGGTGGAGTCACTATCCCTGGAGAGGTTTAAAAGCCTTGTAGATGTGGTGCTGAGGGACATGGTTTAGTGGTGGCCTTGGCAGTGCTGGGTCAACAGTTGGGCTTGATGGTGTTAAAGGTCTTTCCCAATGAAAATGATTGTATGATCCCATGATTAATTTTTGCTTGATACAGTTTAGGAATGGGAGAGTGTTTGAAAGGACACACTGGAGTCCTTGATTGAGAGGTCCTGGTAGTGTCTACAGTGCTCAGCACCTGGGGTAACTGCAGGGAGTCTGTCTGTCTGTCTGTGCACAGGAGGCAGACAGACAAAGCCCCTATGTTTTCCTGTCCTTGTTTTTGGAGTTTTCTCAGTACACTTCATTTATTGAGTGACTCTGAGCCAAAACCCAAACATCCCAGAGATGTGTGCCTTGAAATATTTTATCCTTTAAAAAAAATATTCAAGGAAAAAACTCATGGCAGAGAGCTGCTCAAGGAGAGATCTAGAAGAACCTCTGTGTGTGAACAGTTGGTCAGTTTAGTCTGAAACCAGATGGCAAATGGGAATCCTTCCCACACCTTCATGGCTCTTCAGTGCTCAGCTCAGCCTGTCAATCACCTGCCACTTTTTGCACATCATTTTTTTTTCTGCCGAGGTTCAACCATGTTCTCCTTTGAGCAGTGATCAGTGGATAGACCTTCTCTGTTGGTCTGTCCTGCATCTCCCCCCGCTGCTGGTGGGGCAGTGGTCAGGGCAGATGCCAAAGGGTTTTGGCATGGCCCAGAGCCACCGATTGTGCCCCTGGGCAGCCAGCCCCCCAGCAGCCAGCCAGGCTTTTCTCACTCCATCAGACAGTGCTGATGTTATGTTTGCCAAAAATAGAGCTGCAGTCCAACATCCAAAATGAGTAACAACCTGAATGTGTGCAGGATTTAAGGCTCTGTCAGACATTGTTCAGTTAGTTTGGATTTTAAGAGTGATTGCACAAATGAAAGAAGATGTCCAAGGAAAAAAAATGCTGCAGACGCTTCCAAAGCTTCCCATTAAAAAAATGAAATGAAATATTACTTGGTAAATTCAGAGCATAGGCTGCATGAACTCCCAGGGGACAGGAGGTAAGCCTGTCCTGCCACAAGCCCCAGCCCTAAAGTTAGGCTTCTCTGTGACCATTTTCCCTCTCCTCTCCCTGGTGGTGCTCCAAGAAGACAGATGCTTTCTTCTGGCCATGCCAAATCAGCACCAGAGGTGTTGCAGGAGCTCACATGGCAGGGGCTGCTCTCCTGGGAGCAATACCATGGTGTTTATGAGCAAGCACAGTTAAACAGAGATTCTGCAGAAGTTGGGTGTTAATTCAGCTCTTCTCCCAGATCTCTTGAGTGCAGAAGTTGCCAAGTCTTCTCTTGCCTCAAAACCTTCACAGGAGATGACCTTTTGCCACATGACAGCATTTCTTGCCCCAGAAGCTGTGTCTAATTTCTGGGTCCAAGGGTGGAACCTGGTTATGCCTTGAGATCATACTCAGGTGAAGTCCATCTAGGAACAAATATTGCCTCAAACCCACTGTGGTGTCCTCGGAAGGGGTATCTGGATGCTCAGGACAGACAGCTGGAGGCTGTATCTCCCACTGAGGTGAGTGAAGGAAACTATAGGTTAGCATGATGGCATCTGCATCAGTGTGAAGACCTCCTTTGACACCAGTGGGATGGCATGAGGTCCAGGAGGGTCAGGGCTGCTCTCTGCACGATGGCCTGTGTGGGCTCCAGCAGGTTGTACCCTCTGGATAAGGATGGGTGACGTGCAGGCACTCACAGTACTCATAGGAACGTTATTTAGGGGACTTCACACAGCTTCCTTCAACATCCCCTGGTACTTATTCACTGGCACACACCTCTCCTGCTTGTTACAACAGTTGTTGGAGGTGATTCATGCCAGTAGTTTCCTCCTTGGAGGCCCTACCATCGCACAGCAACGTGGTCTGATGTCTCCTTGGCTCTGTGCTATTCCTGGCTCAGCCCCAGGGGCTGGCAATGGATAACCAGGAGGAAATATGGATTACTAAAAGTACATCGAGCCACTTTCCTAGATAATAGATGCTTCTTAAAAGTTTACTCATCATCACAACCAATCTGGAAGCTGGGACAGATATTTATTACTCTAAGAAATTGCAAGTGGGATTTGTTGCTGCCCCAGTGACTCCAGTGGTTTTGCAGGAGCCTGGTGGAAATGTTGGGGGAACCTGGGAAGGTCCAGGCTCCTTGCAGGCTTGGGGGGCTGCCTGGATCCCCATGCCCCCACCTGAAGGCTCCTGTGTGGTTCTGCTCCCCATTACCTGGGGCTGGCCCCAGAACATCATGGCCAGCTGGTATGCAGGTGGCTTCCTTGCTGAGGACTCTCTGGGGTGAAGCCATAAATTGGAGTCTTTAATTAGAGACTTTCACCCTGTATGGATGATACTAAGTCTAGGAACATAGATGGATGACAGTAATCAAGAATGGGATCAATAACTGTAATTCTAGGGCAGAGACAACTCATATCAATTCAAAGTAAAACCTTCTAGACTGAGAATTTAGTGGCTAGAATAAAATAGCTTTCAAAACCTCATTTGTTTCCTCTTTTTTTTTTTTTTTTTTTTTTCTTTTCTCAAATGCAACATTTCTAACATTTCCAGCAGGGGATGGATTCCTTCCTCCCGAGAGGAATGTTGCCAACATTGTCTTCAATTTCCCCTTGGAGACAGCCAGCAAACCAAGCAGGAGTGTGGGCAGATGTGGGATGGCTTTCTGGAGTGCAGAGAATTTCCCCCAGCAGAACATCTTCCATAGATGCCCAGCAACCCTGTCCCAAGGGTATTTGGTGTGAGGACCATGAGTGGTGCAGGGCCAGCAGATCCCAGCCCCATCCCACTGCCTGGGAGCTGGGCTGATGTTTTCCCACTCTGTATTTCAAAGTGTATTTCCACTGCTGATACCTGACTAGGGAAGCTGTGGCTGCCCCATCCCTGGAAGTGTTGAAGGGCAGGTTGGATGGGGCTTGGAGCAACCTGGTCTAGTGGGAGGTGTCCCTGCCCATGCAGGGGGGTTGGGACTAGATGATCTTTAAGGTGCCTTCCAACTTTCACCATTCCATGATTCTATGACTATCAGGGGACCCATGGGAAGGTCCAGGCTCTGGGCTGGCCCCAGAAGAATCTGGCCTTGGTTTTCCTGGACTCCTTCACCTGCCTGCTCCTGCTTCTACCCCAGGCAATGCATTCTGGTGGCTGGAGGCAGGGTGACAACAGGGCAGGGTGACAGTGGAGCATGGTGTCAGTGGGGCAGGGTGACTATGGGGTCCAGGGAGCAGGGGCAACTCCACACCATCTGCACAACCAACAACATGGGCTGGGTTCTCACTGTCCTCTGACCAACAACCCAATGCTGGGGGATGGGGGACTGGGAAGAGGTTAGGGGATAAGTGAAGGACCTTGAAAGATCTGCCTTATTCTGTTTTCTTTCCCCACCACAAATTCACTGTGTGACTCAAAATGAATCATTTAGTGTTTCCAGGGTTCCCCATTTGCAAAAAATGGACTTTCCCATCTCGTAGGAATGATTGAGGGATAAATATACTAGTGAGCCTTGGATACTCTCTTGATGTACATCAAGTCCAATTAAATCAGTACCTTTTCTGCATAAATAGCCAGAAAAGGTCCTGGTTTTCTGGGAATACATCAGTTATTCCAAAGAAAACAAGTAATATTTTGGAGGACTGCATCACAGCACATGGTGGGGTTTGGAAGTTGTTTTTTACAACTAATTAAATTTTTCATTTATAAGACTTTTTGAGTTTGGCTGCATTACAGGGTGCTGCTTTATGCCCTGGAATACACAAAGGGAAGACTGTAAAGACAGAGAAAACAATGAGTAAATGACAAGTAATAGGTTCTCTGATGTAAGCAGTAAATGTTCTTCAGAGCATGGAGCCCACTGGTGAAGTGAGAGACCTTTTTGACATCTGTGGATGGGGACCCGGGCATCATTTGCAAGGAGGGTGCAGAAGTCTAATGGCAGGTCCTTCTTCACTGCATCCAAATCAGAGCAAATGTGCAGATGGAAAAGTACTTACAGGAGTGGGAACCTGCCAAGGCTTGGAGGCTGAGCTCATGCAGTGGGATCTTAGACATCTCAGGAGACTGGGGAAAGCACCATGGCCATACTTAAGCATTTTGGTGTGGTTTGGTGGGCTGTTGTATTTTCCTGAAGAGGAAGGTGCAGTACAGAGATCCAGACAGAGTCTGTGGTAGGTTGGGGAAGTCCTCCCAGGGCAGTGACACATGCAGGTGGGCTGATAGGGTGGTGGTTAATACCTGCTTTGGCCAAGGAGGTGTTAATGACAGCTAATTGGTTCCATTAGCCCTGCCTTGCTCTGCATGGGAGAGGAAGATGAAAAGGGGAGAGGGCAAGGCAGGTGCTTGTGTGGGGCTGGGTTGTTGTAGGGCAGGAGTAGGGGGTCTGCAGTAGGTGCTTTGGGGTGTAGTGGGGCTCAGATGACTGGCTGTGCTGATACCTGAAGGTATGGAGGGAAACTGAGGTGTAATATGTTATTTAGGGTGGTTGTAGGGGGAAGCTGAGGCAGCCTGACTGCTTAGAGTTCCACTTGCTTATTTTTAGCTATTGGGTCAGTTCTGGCTTCTTTAAGTACCTGAACAAAACCCGTTGCAGTAGTGCAGCAGCTCAGGCTGAGCTTGTGTGGCGACTCCTGTTGTGTGTGACTCTGAGATGGTGCTTTATTTCTTCTAGCAAAGACTTTCTCTGGTCCTCATCCATATAAGCAATTGATGATGGTGACTCCAGAGTGAGGAGATGTTATTATATTGTCTGAGCCTATTGGTCTGAGGTCTGGAGTTCTTAGTAAACCCCAGTGGTGTGGGAAGGCTGAGCTAGGGCAGAGAGCAGCATCTGGCCACACTCCTCCCTCATTCCTGGAGCACTGGGTGGGCTCCCAGCCCTTCCTCCTTCTGGGACTGCCCTGTTCCACAGCGAGCAGGGGAAGAATAAGAAATGTTTGTTTTTGGTGAAGAGCCAGATGGGAAAGACCACAAAGGGGAGAACAGTGACAAGCCAGCGATATTCTGGCTGATGTCTATTTTATTAGATCATATTTTAATGACACAGAAGAACAGGGGGCTAGAAGGGTAAAATGAAATAACATTTGCTCAGTGGATTTTTTTTTTTTAATCCAAGTCTGCAAGCTCATAGCTGACATCTGACACCATCACTTATGGCCTCTTTGTCCCAGTAGCCCCTTTGACACAAGACCCTCTGCTCACTGGAGGAAATCCTCATGTGGTGCACTAAGCCAACCACCCTGTGGATTATTGGCATCCATCCTAATCCTTGTGGCTCCAGAACCAATCTGGTAGCCAAGAAGTCCTGCAGATAGGTCACTGTATCTGAATGGGAGGGAGAGAGGGTGTGATTGTGGCTTCTGATAAGGTTTCTTCCATGTGGTACAGGTTGCTGAATGATGAGCAACTGGAAACATGAATGCTGATACACACCTGTCATCTTCCAAAGCTTTGGCCAAGAAAGAAGAACCTGTCCCAGAGTAGAGTGATCTCACATCTCCTGTGCTCCAGGTGAGTGCTGCAGCCCCAGGCTCAGAGGCTGTTCTCATCTTCAGGCTGGGACAGATGAGAGTGTTCTTATTCAGTGGGCAAAGAATTTAAGGAACCTGCCACTGGAAACTTGGAATGAATAATACTGACTTGTTTAGAAAGTGATTAGTGTGTTTGTGGACTTGCTATTAATGAGTTCAATACTGAAGGGAGTAGATATAGATGTACCCTCTGATATCATTGGAATGTGTGGTGTATGGATGGAAAAGATCAGGAGGGAAATGAAATACCCTTGTGTTCTCCCTAAACAACATCTTCTGCCATTGTTGTTCAAGAACTGGCCTCAGTGGACTGTTAGTCTGATATTTTAGGATGTTTCCTATGTCTTCTGTCTTTGCTTTATTGGGAGAGTGTTCTGTCTGTCTGGGTTACTGACTGCCAGAGTGGTTTGTATCGATCTGAAAAGGCCTATTGGGAAGCATGGGCTTTGTCTGGACAGCTTGGCAAAGAGAGACATGGTGCACTCAGTAGTTCCTGCCTGCTCCTTTGACGTGTACTTCCTTTCCCTGGAGACCAGGAAATAGATGAGATGGGGCTGTGAAATGGTCCCTTCCTGGGTCCTACTCTGACCTCTGCTTTCCAGTGCTCACCAGCTGTTTGTAGATTCAGCAACGCTCGGGGCTCTTGCAGCTCCTGTTGTGTAGGAAGTTCCAGCTCAGATGAATCATTTTCTAGTGGCAGGACCCTTAGAGAAAGGGTCAGGAGCTCTGAGAGCCTCTCTGGAGTGTGGCTAAGACTTGCAGGAAGGGACCCTTGTGCTAGAGGGGCCAGCACTGTGAGAATCCTGTCTATCCCCAAGTGTGTTGGGAACAAACCTTGGTTTTGAGTGGAGAAACATTTTCCAAGGACTTCCATTGAAACTGCTATCTCCTCATACCAATCTCTTCTTTTACCAAAGGAAAGCGTTCTGTGGAGCATGAGCTGAAGTTGTTAGTCTGCTGCTGATTTCTAAGCTGTGCAAACAAACCTAAATGAATGAGCCTTGGTTTAGCTCCACTAGGTGTGACATTAAACTGCCCTTAGTGGAAAATGAAGGTACAATAGTTTAATTTGTATCTCCACCACTTAAGGGAAGATGTCCTGTGTGGGAGCAGAGAGACCTTAGGCACAGTTGGAGTTGGGAGATACAGTTCCTTTTGAAGGGACAGCAGAGGGCTAGAGACCAAAGACCATCTTGAGGTCCCACAGCCCCAGCATAGGAAGCTATCATTTGGCTGATTAGCCCACCAGAAGATGGGCATAAACCCATTTGAAATCAAGACTGTTGGCTTTAGCATTTGAAGCTTTGTGTCCTGGCAGTGTCCATGTTTAAGGGCAGAGTGGAGAAGCAACATAGCTCAGAAACCCTGGGCTGAGGGTGACCCAGGAACCTTCCCCTTGCTCTGGGTGTGTGTGGATCTGGCCTGGGTTACACTAAATGCAGGGAGATTGCAGGTGGGAGCAGTCCTTGGTGCCTCTCTGCAGGCTGTTGGTGGCCCTGCTGTCACAGCCAACTCACTGCAGCCATGCTCAGCTTCCTCTGGGATTTCCCAGAAAGTATGGAGCAGGTGCTGGTGTAGCTTGATCACTTGCCTTATCACTTAGTAGATCCACCCTGTGCCAAAGTGAGATTTTTCTGAAAATAAATGAGAAGAAAATTCCTTGCAGCAGCCACTGTAGCAGCACTTTTCTTTACCCAACAAAGATGCCTTAAAAACACTGGGGCTTTGCTCGGCTACGTCTTGGGAATCTTCCACAAGAGTGAATAAAGTGAAACCTCTTTAAAGAGCTGTGTTGTCATGGCTGCAATTACAACCTGAAAGCATGAACCCATGGTTCCCCCACTGAGACAAGAAAATACTCCCATAGCAAGCTATGCTTGCAAGAAAAATGGTTTATGGTTATGAAATTGGCTTGGAATGGGTGCATAAATGCCTGATTGGGATTGTAACTGAGAAGCTCAACAGGTTTGCTCAACAGAAGAAGCATCAAAGTCTACTGTATGACTACAGAGGGTCAGCAACAATGAGATACATGGGAGACCAGTGCTGTGCTTTTAGCCCATGTGAGGATTAGTAGAAGCCTATGAAAGGTTTGACCAGATGATCCTTGAGGTCCCTTTTAACCTGGTATTCTATGATTCTATGAGTAAAAAAGGGGTTCTTTCCAATCCTCTACCTTACCTCCTGTATTAAATAAATATAAAGGGAAGAAATTCTTTAGTGTGAGGGTGGTGAGACACTGGCCCAGGTTGCCCAGAGAAGTTGTGGCTGCCCTAACCCCGGAAGTGTTGAAGGGCAGGTTGGATGGGGCTTGGAGCAACCTGGTCTAGTGGGAGGTGTCCCTTCCCATGCAGGAGGTTTGGGACTGGATGATCTTGAGGGTCCCTCCCAGCCCAAACCATTCTATGATCTCTGAAAGTAAACTACTGAGATGCCACCATGCAGAAGGTGGTGGTTGCTGAGCCCTGGGCACTCCCTAGTTTCAGTGGACCTAGGGGTTTGTACACAGATACTGGAGTTTTCTGCATGCTGTAATGTCTTTCCTACCTTCCCACCAGATAATTTGGTAGCAAAGAGGAACAGTCCCACTGCTATAGCACAAAGCTGTTTCATATCTCCTTGTTTTTGTTCTAGAGATTCCCCTGATTTTCATACAGATGTCCCACTTCCTTTTCTGCAAAAAGTGAAGTCATCTTGCTAAAGGGCTGGGGCACAGGCAGCACTTGCTGCTAACCACCTCTCTGGAAGGATGGAATTTTTCATCCTTTGCTTTCAGGCACTGCTGTGGGAAGGGAAGTGTAGTGAGCAAGCATCTATTTTTGATAATCTGATTTCCCAGATAACCATGCCCTGGCAGCTGTTTGCTTGATTATTCTGAAGTTATCACTTCCACTTTGGGCTCTGCATGCAGAAATGGGGGGTTGGTCTCTTCTCCTGAGTAACAAGTGATAGGCCAAGAGGAAATGGGCTCAGGTTGTGCCAGGGGAAGTTGGGGTTGGATGTTAGAAAACATTTTTCACTGAGAGAGTAATTAAACACTAGAATAGGCTGCCCAGGGAGGTGTGGTGGAATCTCCATCCCTGGAGTTCTTTGGGATGTGGTGCTGATGGACATGGTTTAAGCATTGGACTTGGTAGCGTTGGGTTAATGGTTAGTAGAGTTGGGTTATGGTTGGACTCAATGATCTTAAAGGTCTTTTCCAACTCGAATGATTCTGTGATTCTGTAAAATGTGCCTTGATATCCTGCCTGCAAAGACGAACTCAAAACTCCAGGAGATGTTGGTATTCCTGGACAGTCACCAGCTGGCTGGACCATGGGAATTAAGGACCTCTTCCCCTCCTAGCGTATAGGACAGTGTTCTCATATTTAACTCACGAGTTTACTCTTGTGAAATAGCAGGGGGAGGGAACAGGGAGAGGTGGATGCTTTGCTGGAGTGACTTGTTGGAGAGCAGGAACATGGGCTGGTGCAGTAGTCAACGTCAGGCTCTGATTCTAGAAAATGCTGAGCTGCCTTTTCTGGGGCCATGAGCAGAGCTGCCCGCCCCAATGGGGACTGGGTTACCTCAGAGGCCAAGTTCAGGGTGTGATTCTGGCTGCCAAACCTCAGTCACGCTGAAATGTTTCCAAGCTCTCTGGAGCTAACAGAGAAAGGGAGATGGTCCCTGGGAGAGTCACCCCATCTCTGTTAGACTGTAGAAGAAGCCAGACTAGCACCTGCCTTGCAGACTGCAGGTCAGAGCCACCCCCGTAATTGTAGCTGACACCCGTGAATAAAATTGACTATTGCAAAAAAACAGGATTATTTTTTCCCTTTGGCATTTTTTTGCAGAAGTAACAATTGCTGGGGCTGGTCAAATGAGACGTAGGAATTTAGTTAATCCACACAAAGTCCTGTTTTCTGAATCATAAATGCTTTTGTACTGAAATATTCAAAAATTCTAAAGAAACATCAAAACGCAGTGAGGTTTTACTAAATAATCTTATTATTGTTCAGCAGAAAGTAGTTAAATGGGAGGTTTTAATTCCAAAGCAAGAGACGTTGTCTTTAGGATGCACCTATTTTTTTTAATTGCTATTTTATTTTGGGGAGAGGGTGTTGTCAGCAAGACTTTGGCACCCTTCAAAATGAAGCTGAGATTCTGTTTAGAGGGAAAAAAATTGTTTCTGTGAAACTGATAATCACAGTCCCAGTAGTCAGTGAGTATAGAAGTGACATATTTGTCACTGGAGCAAAATTCTCTAATTAAAGGCCTTAAAATAAAAGCTCATGTAAGTGTCTGAACCTTGTGCTTAGGTGAATGAGGCTGAATTTCACTGGAAATATTAGGATTAACAGTTTTCTGTGTGTATATTCTGTATGTGATTGATAGCTTAGCTACAAAACCCCTGCACATCAGAGGAAATGTGTTGGACACACAATTCCTGGCATACTCCAGCCACTTTGGCACAGTCTCCCCTTCCCAGCTGAAAAATATGAGCATTTGGCAGATGCTTATGAAAATAAAGACTCGAGAATAAATATGATTCAAATGAAATGCTTTTATTTTTCACTTTAAGACACAAAGCCTGTTGTAAAGAACGATTTATAAACATTGTCAGAAGGCATCGGAGCTATTTTCTAAAAGAAATAGCTGTTAAGTAGAATAGATCTAAACTTTATACCGTGAGTTTTACAATTTATCTTTCATAAAATTAAGACATCTGTATGTACAGTACCAATAAATATACAGCAAACATTTTCAGTGCCTTTTTGACGTTTTAATATAAAACTCTACAATCAATGAAAGAACGCAGCTTGATTTGTGCGAGGACGAGAGCGTCTGGAAAGCGAGGGTAGTTCATAATTCAGAAAAACACCCAAACACTCCTGACTTCTGGTGCTCAATAAACCAGGTCATAACTTCCCAGGCAACCTCTTTCCTGCTGTTCCAAAGGATTTAACACTAATACTTATAAGGAAAAAGGAATTGGGAGCTGTCGCTGTTGACAAACTGGGCTCCTGTTTTTGCACTTTTGAAGAGATTCATGCCTGGCTTTGGCACCAGGTCTCAAAAAGGAACTGAGCAGTGGAGTCCTTGTTTCCTTTGAGAACCTGAGAAATGCTGAGTGTGTTAGAAACCATGGTCCTTATTCAGCTGCAATGTTCATTGCACAGGACCTTCCACTTCACCTCAGCTTGTGCTCCATCCTGCTTGATGCTTAGGAGATAAAGTCCTTTGCCCTGCCAGAGTGAATTCAAAGCTCTTCCCAAGAGCTGAATTGTTGGCTGGGACACTGAACTTGTCCCCAGCTTGGACAACAGGGCTTCATGCAAGCAAGTAGCAGCCCCAGCTGTGTTTGGGCATCTTGGCCAACGCATGAGAGCTGGGAAAGTTAACTACTCATAGGTAGTGTCCTACTCTGCAGGGTGAATTTCATGGAGAAACAACTTCATCACATGAAGGTGACTTCACCTTTCCTTGAAGCTTTGTGCCCAGGTACATTTGTGTTAATGCTAAACCCTGGGGGGATTCTGCCAGGGCAGTAGCTGGGCAGCTTCATCCAGACATCCAAGACAGTGAGTGCAGAGCTATCACCACTTTCACTGAGTGCTGCTACAATCATCTTACTTGCATTTAGCTAGAAAAATACTATATAAATACCACCTGCAGCCCTGGGAGAGAAACACCACCCTCCCTAGCATGCAAAGCCTTTCAGAATTGGGCAGCTCTTCCTCTGCCCCACTAGAGAGGGAGCCAAGAGATTAAGAATAGACACTTTCTATGTGATTAAATGTAGGCAAAATGAAGCACGATGCAAGCATCGTGAAGTGGAGGGATTGTGTGTACCAGTGTATTTAGACCACAAAGAAGAGGTGAACTCAAGCTGTATGTGCAAAGCATGCAGTAAAATGGCAATAAAACAAGTGAATTCTACTTAGCTCAAGTTAAACTAGAAAATTAATAATATTAAAAATATAATTTGCTTTTTCTATTCTTTTAAACTTGAGGTAGCTATTGAATTTAAAAAAAAAAATCTTTTTGGGGTTAAAGAAGCAAGCAATTTGATTCCTATTGTCTAATTAACCTCAGCTGATCTACAGAGGCCTAAAAGAGCATCTCAGGTATTTGCAAGTGTTGGAAACCAGGGTAAATATATGTCCTTCCTCAGAGGTTTTAAGGGAGAACATTTCTTGATCCAGAGCACAGAGCCCTTAGCCAGAAACCTTCTTCTGAGGCAATTTAAATATGATACTCAAGTTCAAGCCAAGAAAACAACAGAAATTGTAGAAATGCAAAATAATATGCCCAATGGGAGAATGTTTCTCAGTTCTGTTGGTGGAAAGAAGGAGTTTGCATTTTTTGGCAGCAGAGGAATTGAAGACAACACAACCCAGGATGAGGAATACACACCCTGTGAATATTCTGCTGGAAGTGTGAGGACAGCAAAGCTCAAGCTAGAACAGGGCTAAGTGTGCCCAGAGCTCTGCTGCCTTCAAACTAGGCTTTGACCCTCAGCTGGCCAAAATTTCCAAGCTGGGTTGTGCCTGGCAGCCAGGAGCTGGGCAATTCCCAAGCTGCCAAGCTTGTATGTATGGTTGTAGAAAAGGCAAACTTGGCTTTTTGGCCAGGTATTGATTTTTCAAAAGTGGCTTGATGTAGTTCCTGTGTCCCTTGGGTGCTCAGTGGGGAGCATTGCTCCTCAACTCAGCAGGCTGGGAGCACAGCTAGGGTGCAGTTTCTGATGAGCACTGCTTTTCTGTAGGACTTTCTTTTTCAAAGTAGGCTGTGAAATAACAAAAAAGAGGGAACCAGCTGTTCCCGGGCTGCAAAGGGGAAAAAGAGACTGAAAATCTGCTCAACCTTTACATTTTTGCAATCTGAAATGCAAGCTTCTACAGCACCTGGGAGAAAGTTTGAATCTGAGTTCACTCTAGTGAGGGACATCTAACTGTGCATGAAATGGTGATCATTCACATGTGATCATAACAAAATAGGGTTTTTATACATCAGCATTGTCTGGCTGCATTAGCTGAGCACTCCAAAGTGTTCTATTTGTTAATGTTTTTGGAAGGGGACCAGGATCAGAACTTGTCACATTAGTGAACTTGCATTTTTATTATCATACAACTTGGAAACAAGAAGCTAAGTCAGTTCTACTGGTAAAGGCACACATCAGTATGAAGTACAATATACAGTCACTTATATAAAATTCCTTACAATAGCAAAATGCTATACTGGTGTCTAATACCCAGATCTGGGCAAAAACTCTTGACATTTTCTGATTCTTCTAAAGAATGAATTTTCCCCTCATTTCTCATCTGAAATGATGGGCCACTCAGGAAATTAATAAACCCAAGCACAGTGTGATCAGTTATACCATACAGAGGTGAAAAAAATCAGATTCCTTCAAAATTCTGAAAGATCTGGGTTGAAAATCTCAGTTGAACACCTTAACCCATTCCACCTGGTCTGTGCTGTGGTTCAGCATAGCCTGGTAGAGTCCAGGGGCCTGCTCTTCCTCAAATCCACTGAACTCTCAGGTCCCAAACCAACTCCACAGCATCCTTTTCACCATTTGGGTTCTGTTTGCTAAGGAACTAGACCTTCAACTTCCCACCTCTAGACCCTAATCCTGCCAACATACATGTGCTGGAAGATGGTCCATGGAAGCACTCCTTGATTTGGAAGGTTGTGCCCATAATGGTGGAGTTGAGGGTAAACACAGGGAAAACATTTTCTCTGCTTGTAATTTGAGCAATGTAGGTTTTACTCCTCCCATACACCAAACAGGAAAACTGAGCTTGCTTTTACAATTCCTCTTTACCCATGTGCTCAGGACTCAGCACAAGTGTATGTTGGTAAGATTGGAGCTGTGGTTCTTATAGCTTGATTTAAATTCCCTTTTGTATGTATAAGGAGAGAAAATTAATGCTTATTTGCTAATACATAGTTTTTAAGGGGAAGGGAAGCAGCAGGTAAGCAAACCTTTTTATGAAATGGGGTTCAATTTAGTGTTAGTTTTCTGGGATCAAACAGATTAGGGAAGAAGAGAATTCCTAAGAACTAAAATATTTTGATCAGAATGAATATTTTTTTTAAAAAAAAATTACTTTTTTTCAATAGTTTTGTTCTGAAAAGTGTTTTTTTCTTTTTTCCCCTAAGAAATGCAAGGGTCAAAACTGAAATCATACTCATTTAGCATGAGCTGCTTATTTCACCCTTTTTCTCCAGCTTAGATATTTTTTCTTTAACTGTTTTAGTTTCACATCCACCCAAAACAAAACATGCTTTCAGTTTGACCACAGACTGAAAGGTCACTTGTTCACATGACCAGATTTCATCATGTTCTCATTCAATTAAAAATGCTGATGCATATGTATTTTCACATCTCCAGAAATGGTTTACGTGAAAGAAAAGTTTCTACCTCACTAAAAAAAAAAATTCTGAGAACACTTGTGTCCTTATTTAGCTTTGGAAAAATCTGAGAATCTGCAGCTTGGGTTCAGTCTGAGATATTTCCCTTTAAGCTTGACCTTGGTCTCACTTAAGTGGCTTTACTCTGACTTCATGTCATTGACTTCTGTGGAGTAATATCTGATGCACAACAGATAAAAGAAGGGAGAAAGAGGATCTCCATTAGGGTAGATGTGTAGATTAATGTTCCTGCACCACTTTAAAACAAGTAATGCCAGAGATATTACTTTATGTCATGTAAAATGTGCTAGCGTGCTAAATGTGCTAAAAGCTGTGGTGTAACAGGCTGCAAATGTTTGCTCTAGCTGGACTAAAATATTTTTGTCCTGTGGAGAAGGGATTAAGAGAGTCACACCTGTAAGGGAGCTGCAGCAGCCAAGGTTGTGCTTGTGAAATGTATCATCAGTGAAGAGTGGACACGAGTTATGTGCTTTGTGGTGGGAAAGGCTCAGTGTCACCAATGGGCTTCCTAGAGCTTCGATGGAATAAACACGAGTTTGTCTATGTATATATGTGTGTGTATTCCACAGAAGGCTCTTTTATGGTCTGCCAAATGCTGCATTCACCACTCCCCTCCCCCAGACCTCTCATGTACCATCCTTCAGTGCACCAGGCATTGAGTGATGATGAATTTAGGAGCGGTTTCTATGGAAATCTGCTGTAGGAGCCTGTCAGGGTTGTGTTGTGGCCTCAGAGGAATGCTCCATCATCTCATGTGCAGAAATAAAGAGCTTTCTGAATTGCTGTAACTGCATCAGCTAGAATTTGCCCTCCAATTTTCTTCAAGGATAAACCAACTTCATCCTATATGACACTTCACAGAAGCTTTCCTACCCAGTTGCTGAGAATCACCTGTCCTGGACAGGTCATTTTAAAGTTTTCCCTTTATGAGATTCACCAGGTTGATTCCTGTGCTTGTCACCTGAAGTACTAGATGTGATGGTCTGCAAGAGCTGCAAATTTCCTGTTTTCCTGAGTTCAGATCCTACTTTAGGCACACAGTTAAGAGATCAGAAGCTCAGAAGGACTCAATGTGGGGTGCTGAGAGAACACTTTAGAAAATCCAAGCTATGAAAAGTCTTAGGGTTTCCTAGAGAATAATCTTGTCTTGAGCTGTCAAGAGAGTAAGATCTCACCAGATTTCAGCAAATTTTACCCTGGTGTGGAGGGTTCTGAGCAGCAAGAACAGCCTTGCCAAGGAGCTGAATGAGCAGACACCCCTTCTGGGGAGTACCAAGGCCAGGTTGCATGTGTTAGGGACTGAACAGATACACGGGGAATTTCTGCTCCTGTCTCAGGTTCAGCTTAAAAGGCTGAACAAGTAGAGGAAACAGAGGAGTAAGGACCTAAAGGTGGAGGTGAATCTACCTAATAAAGACACAAGAGGATGTTTTGGCCAAGACTGTTTGCACCTGCCAGTGGGAACATTAACTTCCTGCCCTCCTGGCCTTCTTCTCAGGTGTCAGTTTTCTCTGTGCACTGGGGTGATTGTGAAAGAGAAGATGCAGGTAGAAAATTAGATGTGGATGGAGAAGTGTCTTTATACCTAATGGGCAGGGCCAAGAAGGCAGGAAGGTGCCTGTGGGAGAAATGGATCAAGAGGACAGCTGAGATGTAGATGTGGGGAAATGGAAGGACAAGTCAAAGAAAAGATGGGAAGCCAAACTGTCCCGAGGAACAGGAAAGGATGGCCCAAACCCCTTCTTTTCTGAGATGATTTACTCCATAAAAGACCTAGTTTAAGAGGTATAGCCATGCTGTCAGCATGAAGGTTCTTACACCAAGCCATGAAGAGGCAGAGATCCTAGTGTTGCCTGGATCTCCCACCTCCTACTCTGCTCCTCTCCTCCTTTCCCCCCCAGTCTGCCCTGGCCTTTCTCTACACTTCAGCTCTGATACTGACTCTTTCCTGTCAGCTCAAACAGATCTTTATATAGCAATAAATTTGCTCCAGCTAGGAAGAGGTTTGTTGTGAACAAATCAGCCTGGTCTCACTGGTGGCTGGACTGTAGTATGGTCTTTTATAGCTGGGCTGTCTCCACCAGAGAACTTCTCTGCCCATTTGAGCTCTTCAGCTACAACTCCCCAACCTAACAGGGTGGTTTGGGGCCCCACCATGGCTTTGAATGGAGATGTCAACTAAGCAACCAAGCCTTGCTGTCGCTTCTAGCCAAGAAGTGGAAGCTGAAGAAAAACCAATGAGGGGAGGCAGGAACCAGAGAGAGTTTCAGAGAGTGAAGTCTGGTCATTGCAGAAGGGCTGGGTGGTGGGTGCTCAGGCCTGAGACCTTCTGGCAGTTAAGAGTGTAAAGTCCAAATCTACGAGAACATTCCTTGAGTCATTGTCAGTGATGGATTTGTTGTGGGAGGAGAAGGAAAGCTGTGGAATTTCCCTGAGAAACAGTAAGGACTAGAAAAACAAATACGTGCAAAGTGGGAAGTGAAACATTCCTGAGCTCCACACCTGGCTGTGGCACACCATGACTGTGTCCTTGGATCTTCTGACCTTGTGTAGGGACTGGATGCCAGCCTTGGCCCAGGGAAAGGCCGGGGAGTCCCTGGTGGTTGGGGGGGCAACTGCAGCATCGGCAATGGTTGCAAGGGGGAGCACTAAAACAGGGATTCCTTCATTGCTCTTGTTTTGCATGAAACAAATCGGAAAGTAAAATATTGCAGAGGTTTTCTCTCAATATCTCAGTGGTTGATTTTAAAAGTGTGGAAAATTTTGCTGCGTGTCTCTCACTGCCTTTCCTTTTCTGCTTTCCTAATGTTAGGGCCTGGCAGGGAGATTCCACTTTCATGCTGAAACAGAAAGTCCTTTTGTGTGTTCCCTAGAAATTTGACATTAAGTTTTGAGGCTGCATATTGATTGAAAGAACTGTCAATAATTTCTTGGGGGAAAAAAAAATTTCAAGTAGCTTCTGCAAAACACAACACATAATTTTAATCTACTTTACAGGGAAGTTGGAAGGGATTAATTAGGTAGTTAATGATTAATCTGTGCTTTATGTTAGTGCAAAGTACTGAGCAATCTATTTGAAAGGAAAAGATGAAAAGTAATTACCTGTTAGAACCGAGAACCTGAAGAAGGGCCATGCAAAACTAAACTGGAAGTTCTGGCGAAAGTTCAAAGCACTTTTTTGAGTTGAAGAAATTGTACATTGGAGGTGGAGTTAGTGCTATGGGCTAGCTGCAATATCCAAGATCAATATTCCTACCCACAGGTACAAACTGTTCCTTCTTCCTACTCACAGGTACAAACTGTTCCTTCCTAGATTGCAAAGCTTTGAAGACCTCTCAGCTTTTACTTTAAAAATATTTTTTCTTCCAATCGGACTTTCATTTTTCTGGAGGTTTTTTTGTTTGTTTGTTTGTTTGATTGGGGTTTTTTGTTTGTCTGTTTCAATTCAGCCTGAGGTTTCAGCTTTCCCTACCCCTTGATTTAAGGCTGCAGGAAAGTTGCAGTACAGAGGGAGGGTAACAGCACAGAGATCGCACCCGTAAAGCCGAAGTCCAGAGAGGTCACACCAGGGCCCCACCAGCTGCTGCCAGGGACCTACAGTAAAAAGGCACCAAAGAAAGTTTTGTGCTCCTTGGTGTAATCCACCAGCTTGATGTCACTAACATTGACCATTAACTTGTCTCCTACTTCTAAGGATACCACGGCACCCAGATAAATGGGCTGGAACCAGCTGTTTCCCTTTTCACTGAGGGTCTTGGTGCCAGTCAGCAGCTGGGTGGGCTCAGGGTAACTGTCAGTGACTTTGGTGATGATCTCAGTGACAGAATTTGTTTTACTGTAACTTTCAATAGGCCCTCTGAAAGTGACCTGAGCATAGACATAGTAGTCCCCAGACACAGGTATCACCAGTGCGTTGCTGGAATAACTCAGGTTGTTCTTGGTGAAGGCCAAGCCTCGCTTGTCCTCCCACTGCAGGATGGGCAGATGGTTTCCCATGGTGGTGACAAGATCTTGCTTCTTCACTGAGGGAGGAAGAGAGAGGGAGAAGAGGTGGGTTAGTTTGCTACAGGCAGGGATATGGTGCTGAATACAATGTGAGGTCTCCATGCCTGAGGGCGAGCAATTGAAATAGGGTGATCAAAATGCTGGGACAGAAATGTTCTTATTTTACAGTTGGATAACTGAAGTGAGTTGGCTGCAGGCCAGCTGCCCAGTGATAGTTTAGGAGGGTGTCCATAGGGTGTCCAGGTCTGAGCAATGGGGAGTGAAAGCCAAGGATGCTTTTGGAAGACCTTGGCCAGTGCAGACTGCCCGAGGGGGTATGCTGTGCCTGGATGGCCTGGCTGAGGGCCAGATCCCCAAGAATGAGGCTGTCCTCTCTAAAGGCTGAGTCTCATGGCACTGTGGAGCAGTACAGCTGTCTCTGCTCTGCAGGTCCAGGGTAATCCTACCTATTCACAGAGTGAAAACCTTGTCCTGAAGTGAAACCATTGGTGGGGCAGCTGCACCCATGGGTGCCAAGCCTGTACCAAATGGTTCAGGACAGTCATAAGAAGTACCAAAGCATCATTTTCTCCAGTGAAGATGGATTGCAGTTATGATTCTCAGACACTACTGTGCTTGCAAAATCTTCACAATGATCAACACCAGCTGTCATCAAGCACTGAAACACCTGAGTTTCTGCAGGCTGGTCAGATTTGTTAGCCCCTGTGTCCAGCCCTTCTTCCTCAGTGTTCACAATGAAATCCTTTGCTGTAGAGTTGCCTTTGGTTTCCCAGTGTCACTTGATTCTACCAAAAACTCAGAAGGACCCCACTGTCCTTCAAGAGGCCCAATTCCAAAGCAATGCATTATATCCCAAAACATTTTTATCTTTTTTTTGTGTTTCCAAATGCTTTGCTGGAACAAAACACTAAGATTGGTGGTAGCCTCAGCTTTCCTCCAGGCTTTTTCCCAGTCTTGTGGTTAGCTGATGACATGCAGAGCTCTGACCCAGACCCCAACATTAGGCTGTTCCAAGGGGAGGATGCTTCCCAAGCTGCCAGGTCTCAGGGCAATCACCAGGGAACTGCAGCAACAGCCCCTTGGCCTCTTCTCCATCATTTTCATTTCTCTCACAGAAGAGCCTGGAGAACAAACCCTAGCACTTACTAATTTCTCTGCAAGAAGCAAAAGAGTTTTCTTTGCTCTTTACTGTCTGTCACGTAAAATTATTGTGGTGTGATAGCAGTGAAAAGGAAGAGGATAAAAGCTATTAAGCTTCTGCCTGGAAAGTTCGTGTTAAACACTGAGACTGAGGCAATTGATTTCCAGGAAATGAGACCTTTTCCATGAGCTTGAGTTAATGTTGAAAGTTGATTTTGATTCAGTATTTGGGGACGGGGTGTTTGTGCATGGTCAGGGACACAAGCTGAACTCAGGTGAAGGAAAGAGAAAGCTTTGAAATTCTCTTGGCAATAACTATCACGTTTATCCTGCTGAAACGAGATTCAAAAAAGCTAACCTGCTGAGCTCCCTGTGGCACCCATTTCCCTCTCTTTTCTAGCAATAAATAATCCGTAAGGAGGTAAGAAGGTGTTAGGAGTGCAATTTCTTGCATATTCTCTGAGTAGCACAACAAAATAATGCCCCTTTTTTTTTCCCCAGCCTGCCTGTTAGTGCTGCTGAAGAACCAAAGCTTTCTGCTCATTCCCCAAGAGGCAAAGTACATGAGGAGAGCATTTCTGTGTGGGAGAGTGATAGACAGGGCTTACGATAGCAAGTCAAGCTAAATTGTAGATGTATTATAAGGACTATGAGGCTCAGAGCCAATGGAGCTTTGCCTGACACAGAGAGAGAAAGGAAGAAAAGAAAGTGAAAGTACTTGTGGGCTGCCTTCATCCTCATCTACCTCGTGGGTGTCTAGAAACTGGCCTGAGTCCTGGCAATAACTGAAGGAGCATTTGGGTCACTCTAATGTTAACTAGAGCTTCAAGTAATACTTCTCAGAGACCAGTTGGTAGTAGATGAAGTCTTGTTTGAGATGGGAAGGATCAGAAAAGTCAGAATGTTTCCAGAAAATGTTCTGGGCTCTGTTCCATCTTGGGAATTTGGGGGGGAAATTGAAGAGGAGCTGCATGTGAAATATTATTTTCCAAGTACAATGACGCATGTAAAATGTCAATGACACTTAGTCCTGCACTGGTTTTTTATAACTAACAGACATCTCAAATGAAGTACATGATTTCATAACTTCTAGAATTAGGCAACTCTAAGTTTTACAGCTATAACCTTCCTTTGAGGAGGAAGCTCACCCTATTGATGCACTCTATTTCCAAGTTAATTTTCTCTATCCTTTCAACACCAACCAAGAGGAAAAATGCATGTTCAAGTACCTTTGAATACAGTACAGCTCCTTTTCTAGCAACATTTGTACATTGTACTTGTAGTTTATTTTTTTTATTTCATAGATACATGGAACTATAATTCCTGAAAGTATACCTATTTGGCTAACTCTTGGAGTAAAATAAAAATAAAATCTGCTTTTAATAAGGAATTAATTGCTACAGTTCCTTTGACTGTCCCATCCACTATGAGGTTTTGGCATCCCTTACATTAGCAACCTGATCTAATGGGAGGTGTCCCTGCCAATGCAGGGGGGTTGGATCTAGATGATCTTTGAGGTCCCTTCCAACCCAAACCATTCTATGGTTCTATGATTCTATGCTAGATGTGAAATCACTTCTCCTTTCCAAAATCCCTTTTGGCTTAGTCTCTTGCTGGAGAATCTCTGTTGCTTGGCAGCTTTTGGGTACATTTTGTGGCATATTGGTGAGCTTTTGGAGTTTCTACACTTCTTAGCCCTCGCTGGTGTGAGAGCCTGATACTGAGCACTGTGTTCTGAGCTACTCCTGGTCTCAGCAAGGGATCAGAATATGAGTCTCCTATTGTAGTAAAGCCCTTGTATATTGTGTATCCAAAGTACTGTGGCTGCAGGGTGTCTGCTGCTCAAGATCATGCCCTGGGAGTTTTATTACTGTCCTTAAAAGGTCATGACTTCCAACAATCAAGTGGGAGCAGGAAGTTATGTTCTACCAGATTTAGTGGAGTGCTTGGATACCACTGCAGCATGATGAGCCAGGTACTTGATGGGGTTTCTGCAGCATAGCTCACCCAACTGTGCTACAGGCTGGTGACAAGAAGGAACAGGCAGTGGTCTGCATCTTAACCCAGAGAGGAGATGATAGCAAGGCATGGAGTAGTCACCACCCAAGATACTTTAGCACACAGGAGAGAATGGGGATGGAGATAAGTCCTAGCTCCATATTCACGTGGATTGTGCCTTCTTCACTAGCTATAGTCACCCTGGGAGGTGAGATCTTGATGCCAGTTTGGATAAGTTCAAAATACTCAGTGTGTGTTAAAAAGGCCAACAGCAGGTGAAAACTCATCATAAAGGAGTAGGGACCAAAACATCAAGTCATTCTGCTACTGCTAATTCAGTGGTGCATTCCCATGAAAGCACTGTGGTTAGTTCTCATTCCTCTGACTTCTCTGCTCTCACCTTCAGAATATATGTGCCTAAAACTAGAAAAACACAGAGAGAAAAGAGATCTGGAAGAGATTTCCTACAAAGGAGAGTCTGTAGTCTATCAGCTTCCCTTTGAAAAAGGTACCTGAGGTGGGGGAATGTAACAAAGATCTGAAGTAAAATTATTCCTTTTTCACTTTCAATGCATGAGTTGTGGTTTCTGAGAAGACAAGACCAAGGTGGCACCCAAGAAATTATTAGGAAGCAAGTTTAAAAGAAGAGGAAATATTTTCTGATCATGATGCACTGTTGAGCTTGGGAACTCATTGCCACGAGGTACAGCACCAAAAATATGCTTAGGCTAAAAAAAGGTCAAAGCTAAGTTAATGAAAATTAGGTTCCCTGATGGCCAAGTAGCACAGCAGAGAGGGTGTGGCCTTTTTGTGCAGAGAAGGAGCAAGAAAATCTGCACTGGGAACCTCTGGCTCTCTCTGCTGTGGGAGGACTCAGGGGAAACAGAGCCCTACCCTAGCAGACATGGGCCTTTAGCTCTTGCAAACTTGCACTTAAGCAAAGATGTGATTTTGAACAAGGACAGGTGAGTTTGGGAGCTCTAGCAACCTGCTTGCAAAAGGGGATGGGCCCAGGGATGTGCATTAGGAAGGAGCTTGTGGATTAGGGACAATAGAGTATGCTGGGGAGGAAATCAGCCCTGGAACAGGGGTTGGTTTAACCCTGTTGGGTGATTTTTGTGTGAAGTATCACACCACTTCTTGCATGCTTCAAGTTACTAAATTGCTGCTCTGGGACAACACGCGGGGTGTTGGGGATGCCTCTGCCATGAGGTGTATTTTTGAAAGGTCTAAATTGCCTTAGGCCAGGGCAGCTGGAGGAGATTTCAGCACTTAACTCTGTCCACATGGGCACCAGCCATGAGCCTTCTCATCTCCCCTGGTGATACCTAAATTTTCCAGCTGGGTGGAGCTGGTGATGATGAGGGAAGGCTCAGGACAGTGTCCTTCAATGGTGAGATGGTGGCCTTGCAAAGGCTGCCAGCCCCTTAGAAATGTTTGGCAGCCCACCCTGTGACAGCACCTTCCTAACACAAGATAAGGGCTTGGAGGGGTTCAGCTGGACATAACTTTTCCCTTGCTTTCCTCAAGGTGAGTCAGAGATGATCTCACTAAAAACAGGAGGCTGTTTGATGGCAATATGGTGTGCGTGGCTCAAGTCAGACCTTGCAGAAAAATAAGGGTCCTAGATCTGGTCTTATTTGACCTGATTTTGCCTTTTGGGCTCTTCCCACTTGTGCTCTTCCCACTGCCTCTTCTAGGGAATTCAGCAGATCGCTAAGATACCGGGCACCTATTTAAGTTCAGTTGTAAAAGTTGCTTATTCAGTGAAATAAACAGCTTGAAAAAGTAGCAAAAAGAAAAGCTTCTGTCAGCTACCTCCTTTGTGGGCCCTTATCTACAAACACAGGCTGCAGTGCATCTGTCATGGTCAACAAGGCAAAGCTGATGATTATCACCCCACACTTCCTGCAATACCCGATCCTATCAGACCCATATAAACCCAGATTATGAAACCATTACATCTGCTGTAATACCCACAGGAATGGCTCCATTTTTGAACAAGCATTACCTGTCAGGTGTGCTCTTGGCTTTTCTGCACTGGAAAGTGTATCTGGAACAGAGGGGGAAAAAAGAGAAAATTGTTTAAGGACGTTTGCTGCTATTTGAGTCAATGGGACATGAGAGGTGATAAACGCTGCTGGGGAAACCCATGCAGCCCCTTTCCATTTCTGCATAAGACTGGTCAGGCTTAGAGAGATGGGGCTGTTAAGCCTGGAGAAGAGAAGGCTCCAGGGAAACCTTAGAGAACCTTCCAGTACCTGAAAGGGTCCTACAGGAAAGCTGGGGAAGGACTTTTGACAAGGACTTGTAGTGAAAGGAAAAGGGGTAATGGATTAAAACTGGAAGAGGGGAGATTTAGGTGAGACACTAGGAAGAAATTCCTTAGTGTGAGGCTGGTGGGACACTGGCCAGGTTGCCCAGAGAAGCTGTGGCTGCCCCATCCCTGGAAGTGTTCAAGGGCAGGTTGGATGGGGCTCAGAGCAACCTGGTCTAGTGGGAGGTGTCCCTGCCTATGCAGGGGGGTTAGATCTAGATACTCTTTAAGGTTCTTTCCAACCCAAACCATTTTGTGATTCTTTGATTTGCCACAAATATTTATTGACCCTGTTGAGGTGATAAAATCCCTTTGCAAGTGACCGAGCTGTCCACCTTACTGTGGTGTTGATGGAGTACATCGTGGCTATGTCTTCAATTGCTGGTGGGTGAATGGAGGGGAGCTGTGGTGACCCTTGGGCTCCCAAATCTGTGCTTTTGCATGTTCAGGGAATTATACTCCAGCTCCAAAAGCTGCCAGGGAGTTTGTGCCTACATTGGAAGGAGTGAGCTTGCACAGCCCCGGGGTTAGAAATGCTCAGACTTTCTCTGTGGCCCTGGTTATCTCCCTGTATCTTCTTGCCCAGGTTTGACTCTTTCTGCCCTGGCTTGCTTGGCTGGGGAAGGATTTGGGTGGGGAGGTGTCTGTCAACAGGATGCTGTGGCAGGAGTTGCAAAACCTCAGTCAACAAAGGGGTTTGGGATGTGGAAAGGAATGGTAAACTTACCACTAACTGCTGCCCGTTGCTTCAGAAAGCGAGAGACCCTCTCTCCTGGGACCTGCAGGAGAGATTTGCAAGTGGTCAGGTCACGGCTCCAGGGTGTACAAGTACCTCCACAGAATGCCTTGTTTGCCTTATCCTAGAAAATGGAATGTGCTATGGCAATATTATCAGCCTCAGCTAGAGCTTTTATGTGAATGGACAAGCCCTGACAGGGCTTTGATTCATTGCAAGAGTTTTCTGCTGTTTGTTTGAAAACGCCTGCATCTCAGGAAAGGTGCCAGGGACAGGACCTGGGCTCCTGTGGCCATGGTTGTGTTAAACTCCAGCCTTGTTCAGAGGCTGGACAAGCCCTTGGCATAACTGGGAGAGGACTGGCCAATCAACCAGCCATCTCTAACACTCCTTTGGGAAGGTGCCTCCATCCAGCACTGCTGCTTAGAGATGCTCCTGTCCCTCCATCTGTGCAGAGCAAACAGAGTGATGTCAGCAATTCTTCCCTGACCCAAGACTCAGCAGATCTGAGCTTTGCAGGTGCTCAGTTAATTCCTGATCCCAGCCAAGAGACTAATTGAGGCGTATCAGCTACAGAGCTGTTGTTTCACTTGCTTTCCTTTTTGCATCTGTTATTCCAGACTGTTGGTCTCTTGTTTAGTTCTGTCTCCAGTGCTGAGAAGCCTCCGGGGAAGACAGGAAAGAGCTGAGCAGGTCTGAGAATGCAGCTGGCAGTCAGTGAGCTCTGCAGCTCATCAGCAGCCCCCCGAGGGAAGGCAGGGAGGCTCCCAGTCCCTTGTCTCATGTTTTCCTCTAAAGCTGAGCACCAGCACGCTTAGAGCACATCCCAGTGCCAGCCTGGGTTTGCATGGAGCAGGGCATGACCCTGGGCCCTGCCAAGTAGTTCTGACATGGAGCAGGTCACAGGGAAGCTGCTGGCAGCCTGCCACATGCCTCGCATGTCAGCAAGTCCAAAGGAGGCCACAGAGATGATCTGAGGCCTGAAGCACCTCTGATACGGAGACAGGCTGGGAGAGTAGGGGTTGTTCAGCCTGGAGAGCACCTTCCAGTACCTGAAGGGGGCTACAGGAAAGCTGGGGTGGGACTTTTGACAAGGTCATGGAATGATAGGATGAGGGGTTTAAAATTGGAAGAGGGGAGATTTAGCTTAGATATTAGGAAGAAATTATTCACTATGAGGGTGGTGAGACACTGGCCCAGGTTGCCCAGAGAAGCTGTGGCTGCCCCATCCCTGGCAGTGTTCAAGGGCAGGTTGGATGGGGCTTGGAGCAACCAGGTCTAGTGGGAGGTGTCCCTGCCCATGGAAGGGGGTTGGGACTGGATGGTCTTTAAGGTTAGGGACATGATTTAAGCATTGAATGGGTAGATTTAGGTTATGGTTGGACTTGATGATCTTCGAGGTCTTTTCCAACCAGGCTGATTCTGTGATTCTGTCCCTTCCAACCAAAACCAGTCTGAGATTCTATGATTCCCAGGGCTGGTCCTTCGGAATGACACCTGGGCTGGGCCAGTGGCTTCTCACCAGGGGTCAGTCCTCTCCCAGCAGCCTGCTAAACTGCACGGGTCCTCACTGGAGGATGCTGCAGGATACTGGCTCTGGATCCAGCTCTTCCCCTGTCCCCAGGGCACACATCATTGTGGGGCTATGCCAATGGGTGGCTGCAGAAACCAGACAGTCTGGGTCACAGCTCAGAGGTGACTGTCAGAGCTGTCAGAAGCCCGTGTCACACGTTTCTCCTGGTATTGTGTATTTTATGGACAGCTACAACAAATACATTGAATAAACTGCCACTGATCAGCTTGCAGCTAAGGATTTGATACTCATTGCTTAATCAAGAGGCTGAAATAGTCTGTGCATATAGATGCTGAAGCTATCTCCTGGTGGCTGTGTCACACACAGCTTTAAATACTGCAGGAGTAGTAGAAAAGAGGTAGTTTATATTGGCCAGGGGAATGAAGTGCTTGTGGGAGAAGAATCAGGCTGCCTCGGTTTGGGGACTGCTGGCTGCTCTACTAAGGCCAATGATGTTTTCTTAGCAGGAAACATCCATGTGCTCCTCAGAAAACCATCATTTCTAAATCAGTGTCTCTGGTGTGTTTGGAAAAAAAAAATGGAGAAGAAAAACTGCAGGGAAATTTCCCCTTTTTTTTCCCTCCCTTCCCCACCTGTACACCCATACATAGCCCAGGATAGGAGCCTGCAGCTCTGCCAGAAATGTCATCTAGAAGAGATGGTGGTGCTGAAGCTCAGTGTGTGGCAGACAGAGAAGCAGGGTTGTGCTGTCAGTGAGATGTCTGAGCCTTTCATAATGACTAATGACTTTCTCCAAGGTCCCATCTGCTGTTGTGGTGTCTAAACATGACTGTACTTTTGATGTGAAGGATTTCCCTCCAACCCCCCCCCCTTGCTTTTGGCCAGATGTGTATGAATATGAGTATATTTTATGCCATTATTTATGTGACACTTCCTGCATATTTATCAGGTGACATATTTTCTAATGATGCTGAGTACTGTGATAAGCTACAAATCAATCACAAACCTACAGTTCATGATGTAAGTTCAGTGGGACTGTTTACACATTTAAAGCCTAACTTCTGCTAAAGGACTTTATATAAACTCAGAAGTTGAAAACCAGAGGTGATGGGAAAGTGGGAAGGATATCAAGAAGAATTCTGTGTCTTTTATCAAAAGCAGCAAAGTAATTTTAACTAAAACTGTGAAGAAGCTTTTTAGGCAACCTGAGTTTATTTGTTTCCAAGGAAGACCAGATGGAAACTCCAGGTGCAGGAGCAGCATTCAGAGATGCTGAAAGACAGTGTGGTGCAGCAGACAGAGCAGGGTGCTGTGAGGTGGGAAATTATTCTGTTGCTTGGCAAAGGCAGGAGATTTTTTTTCCATGACTGTGTGGTTTGATAAGGGTACAGATCTAAACCTCCTATAGAAAATATTTTAGCACTAGTCAATGCCACATAATGGCCAGGTACTAGTAATATTTACCCTGAATAGGCACAAATGTTGTATACTGATGGTGCAGATGAGGTGGTGAGGGAGAGCTAAGCAGCATGAGACAATAGAGACATCATTTACACGATGAGTATCTTTGTCTTTCTTTTCCTTTCTTCCTTGGCTGTGATTCTGAAATGTTCACAGCACGGCTTCAATTTTCCCTTTGGTTACTGTGGAGAGGCTGTAACCAGCACTGAGGGATGTTGAAAATCCCACCTTATGGCTGACTTGTAGACAAATGACATCTCAGACAGCCAGCTCTAATCCCCCTGAAGGCTGCAAAATACTTCTCTATTGTTTTGATACCAAGAATGTCCAAAACCCCCACTGTAATTACATCCATATGTTACTAAAACTATAAAGAAGGGCTGAACATCCCCTGTTCAGGTGCTTTGCCTCTTGCACCTCCCAGAAGGGTCAGGAATATCCAATAGAGAACTGTGTGGGACAGGCAGCTTGGCACTGCAGGCAGAGAGATTACAAAGCAAAACATCCCCAGCACCTCCATCCACTCCATTTTTAGCACAAGAAGCTTTTTCATGGGCAGGGTCTCTGCAGGTCATACACTGTTCATTCACCCACCATTTTGCCTGCTCCAGAGGTGCTACATGGCCTGGGTTGGGCATTTTTGGTAGGGACCTGTCCTGTGCCAGTAAAAACTGGCCAAAATCAGCATGTTTTGGCTGGCCTCTAGTGCTCAGTGTAGGTGTGTACCCAGGGCATGTGCTCACCGGCTTCCTAGCCTACCAGGACTACATGCATCAAGCAGCAATAGCCAGCCAGGGGATTCATTGCTGCTGGATTTTGGAAGAGGAATCCCACATGCCTGGGCCTTGGTGTAATGCTCCCTGTTGCTCCCCAGGCATTTTTCCATCTCTACAGAGCAGGAAGCCATTTCCCATTCTCTTTCGTATTTGGGCAGACTGTTAGGTTCTTCTGGCTGGTCCTTATGTTCCTCCTCTACTGCAGCAGCTCTCTTCTCCATTGCAAGGCTGACATGGCCCACAGGTTTATGTGCAATCCTTGGAACAGGTTTTGGAATTTCCCTTTATGCTGCTTGTGGTCCTGCCTTGCCAAGGATGCCACAGAAATAAGCCCAAGTACCAACATCTCCAGACCACAGGACTTGATGCTCTGCTGGATGGGACTAGCTGAGTGGGTTGCTAAGGTAGCCAGAGATGTTCTCGTGGCTGCTGTGCTGTACCCTTGGTAGATTTGCTCACTCAGACTGAAACTTGCCTTCCTTTTGGGGCAGGATGCACAGCAGTCCTGGCCCTTCCTCTGGAGCCTTTTCTAGATTTCCTGCTAATAACAAAAGCCATGTGTTACTGCTTAAAGAACCCTCACCTTGCTCTGTCTGGAAGCACAAAAGAAAGTGATCTCTATTTCCAAAAGGAAAGCAATGTAGTAAGCCTGGAAGGTGTCCAGGGAAACCATCATCAGACTTGGATTATTTATGCAAGACACATCATATGATGAGAGAGATAGAGAGAAACTGGTGGCTCAAACATATTGCTATAATGACATAACTTGCCCTGCTTTTTCCTGAAAGGAAAATTTTGAGAGGAAAAGGTGAGTTTGCATCACTTCAGAGGCAGAATGTGACACCATGTGCACCCACACAGAAGCAGAGATTGATTAACTGCCTCACCTTGCAGGCAAATTCAAGAGGCACACCCCTGTTGTATAAACCTTCCCTGGCTCCCCTTCTCCTCCTCTTTGCTCCAGGAAGGACAGGCTCAGGAGTTCACTACATCTGCTTCTCACCTGCTGAGTCCCTCCCTTCTCCCACGACTATCCCCAGTGCACAAGAAGTTGATCATCTGTGTGGGCTGAGCTCTGGTCCTGGGGCAACAAGAGGACTCATCTGTGGGCTCACTGCTGCAAGGCCAATATACACTTAGTGCAAACTGGGTTCTGCTCACTTGCTCCCAGTATGCCCAGCACATCTGCACCCCAAAACCAGCACCACAGAGAGCTCTGGCACGTATGTCTGGTTCCAAGCTAGTCCCTCCTGATTTAGGCTATCAATGGGGCATATAGCCCCATGAGGAAAGGACCCTTTAGCAATCCAGTTCTAACACTTCAAATCACAGATTCAGGAAACAGTCAGGGTTGGAAGGAACCTCTGCAGATCACCTAGTCCAACCCCCCTGCTAAAGCAGGATCCCCTAGAGCAGATCACACAGGAACACGTCCAGGCGGGTTTAGAATGTCTCCAGGGATGGAGACTCCATGAACTCCCTGGGCAGCCTGGCCCAGGGCTCTGTTACCCTCAGAGTTAAGAAGCATTTTCTTATATTTAGGTTAAACTTCCTGTGTACCAGTTTGTGACCACTGCCCCTTGTCCTGTTACTGGACACCACTGATAAGGGTCAGGCCCCATTGTCCTGACACCCCCTATAGATATTTATAAGCATTAATTACATTCCCCTTCAGCTTCCTTTTCTCTAAGCTAAAAAGAAGGAAATGCCAAAGAAAAGACATTTTCCTGAAGCCTTTCTGCCAGAAGCATTCCCACCGACTGGGACAGCCTAGAGCATTGTTGAGAAGCAGGACTGAGTGCCTGGGCTCAGCCCTTGATGTGGGTCTTTGGGGAACTGACAGGAAACTACCCTGGCAGACAAATCCAGCCAGCTTGCCTGGACAACACCGGCGCTACAGCCGGTCACCAGAGGAGTGAATGAAAAAATTCAGAGCATGCAGGATGCAGTCGAGCTTGAGCCGGGCCCTCCCCCACGGGGCTTGGCACGGCAGCCACGGGCAGCCAGCCAGCCCCCAAGGTTTTTCTCTTCCTCCCCGGGACTCGCCGAGGCAGTAACTCACCTGATCACCTCATTACATCATTGTGGGAATACTACACAAGGATAATGTGGTGCACATGCATGGAAACACATGCTAACGTAGCACAGGCTAGAGCAAATCTAGTGGCTTATGTTGCACTTTTCGCAGAAGAAGCCAAACCCAGCCACAATAATACTTTTCTCTGCTAACTCTGTCAAGAAGGTCAAGAGTCAGAAACACATTTTAGCCAATCAAACAGGCTAATGTCTCATTATTTCATGCTAAGATAGTTTCAAGAACTGAACTGTTCTGCTCTGTACAACCTCAAAGGACGCAGAGAGCAAAGGAGTTGAGGCTGTCCAAAGGGGCTTTCACCTGCTCTAACTGGCCTGAGCAGCAGGGACAGGGGCAGCCCAGGACCTTGTGCTTTCATGTGTGCAAGAAAGGGGCAAATGTAACAGCCTGAGGAACAGTGCCTGGCTGTGACCCCTCCTTCCAGCTGTGCATGAAGTCACATCCAGATCCCACGGAAGATGCAGCCAGAAGCAGGCATCGCTTGGGCACCAGGCACCGGCTGCCCAGACGTGGGGTCAAACAGGGACTGGCACATCTCTGTGCAGCTGTCACCCAGCCTGAGCATCTGCAGGCTCCATGAGTGCAAGGTTAGAAACCTGCCTTCCAGGCCACTTCCTAAGACCTCTTTCTTTTGCTGTTCCAAAGTGAGCATATAACAAGCGGGCTAATTACTTGAGGAATTTCAGATCTGGAACTCAAACCCCTAATTCCTCAGACCTCTATGCACTCCTCTAGCACAGGGGAGTCCTGCTGAATTCATTGTCTACAGTGGAAATACACATTAGTTTTCAGTCTGGCACAAGGAGTGGAGAGGCATAGAAGAGCATTAGAAGCAGCTACACCAGTGAGCTTTTACTGCAGAATGAGGTTAGTTGTTTGTCCAAGGAGCAGAGCCAAGCAGATCCCTGGATCTAGAGCAGGTTTTGATGGAGAGTAAAACATGGGATGCAAAATTTAGGGTCTTTAATTGTCCCAAGTCATATGTCTGCAGGTATTTGCATTAATAATACACAAGAGCTGTAGGTGTCTGCCCAGTGGTGGGGGATGGACACTGACCCACTGACAGCAGCAGCAGCACAACCAGCAGACATCTGCTGAGATAGGACAATTGGGAGGGGAAATCTCAGAGTTAACCCAAAAAGAAGGGAGGAAAATGAGCCAAAGTGTCAACATCTGTTGGAAAGCAGTGGATAAACACTAATTCCATCAACTAGAGATTTTTCTTAAGCATTTTCTGCAGCATATAATGGAAGTTTTAAAGTTGTACGTTGCAATGTGACCTTAGTGAAATTCAGGCAAGAGGAACAGAAACCGTTAGTTAAAAAAAACCAAACCATTAAAAGACTTATCCGAGGTAGATTTGCTCTGTGTAAGGAAGAAGGAATGTAACAGCCTGTTTCTGGTGTTCCCTTAAACATGGAAAACTCCTGAAGAGAATAAAAGTACGAACCAGGTGTGGCAAGACAAGGTGCTCTCTTCTTGGCAGGGTGGCAGGACGGGCCGTGGAGCTCTTACCTGGCTGGAGCAGGAGCTGGGAGTTCGGAGGTTTCCAACCAGCAGGTAGGCAGTGGGTAGTGCCAGGAGCAGCACGGAGAGCAGGCACAGCAGCACTGTGCACCGCATCCTCCTCAAATCCTCCCGGAGGTGCATCCTGATCCCGAGAGCCGCGTCTTCCAGGGTGATCTCTGCCCCGCGGTCCATGCCGGCGCCTGGCATGCGAGCTGCGGCTGCTGCTCCCGGCTGGCAACTGGCAACGGCAAAACCTCTTCTGGCCTCTGCCCTGCATGGAGACCCCCATTAAATAAGAGCTGCCCTGAGTGTGGGAAGGCACCGGCACACACACACCCTCCCTCCCAAGGAATGCACCGCCTACAACAGAAACCCGGCTCAGGGAAAGGGAGCCCCGAGCTCCCCGCGCTCCCCGATGCTGCTGCCTGCCTCCCCCTGCCTCGTTTGGTTGCATTTTTTTTTTTTTCCCTCCTCTGTGCAGAAGGAAGCTAGGAAAGTCCCAGTGGGTGGAACCAGGATAAACCCTGCTGCTGGGCTGGATAAGCTTGAAAGCTTTTCCGCGTGGCAAAGGGAACATGAAACCAATGGGAGTGAAAGTGAGAAGCAGGGGGAGAGCGAGAGCCAGCGGCGGCCTCGGCCCGGCGGTTTCAGTGCATCCCCGGGAGAAAAGGGAAGAGCTGTTTGTTTTTTTTAGGGAAGGCGAGGGTATGCCCAGCGACCCCAAAGGAGGGGTCTGATTCTCTGAAATGTTACTCCATTCCTACCCTTTAGCAGAATTCTCAGGGGGCTGCAGGTTGCTCCATGTACCTTTTGCATCAAACAGCCCAGGATCAGGCCTAATGTAGGGTGTTTACTGCCATGAGGCTCTTGTCTGAATCCATTTTAATTGTATTTTCACAGGACCCTCTTATTTTTACTTGGAAAAGCTGTGATTTTATTACACTTGGGGAAAAAATGATGTCATCTCGCTTTATTGATAGCTGCTACCTCTGATTAAAAGGGCCTACTGCTGACAACCTCAGGAGCTGCTCGGCAACCTTTTCAGGAGATTTAGGAGAAACAAGCTCAGAGGGCAGCTGATATCGAGTTGAAGGGGCTCCCTTCTCCCAGGGAAGGCTGGCTGCATCCTTGCTCCCTGCACAAGGCAGCAGCCCACCCTCTGTGCCCTGACCCTGGAGCTGGGTTTGGGCAGGACCTGGCAGGAGCCCTCAGTGCAGATGTTGCCACATAGTTTTATCCAGACTGTTGAAATTGGATTATTTTTGTTCCCCAGGGAAAACAAAGTTCTCATCAAAACTGAAACTTTGATTTATATATACACACACACAGAGTGATGTACAGAAACTTCTCCTTTTTCCCTGGGTAGAGAAAGAGGGTGGAAACTTTCTTATTTTTCAGTGAGAGAGCAGCAAGGTTTGGTTTTCCCCATGTCCCTGTAAAAAATGTTTCAGATTTGTTATTACGAAATAATATCAAAGAAAGAATATATTTTCTTGTGTCTCAGTGCTTGAAAACCCTCCCCCTAATAGAAATTCAGACAGTTCTTATCACTTGCATTTTGATAACATTGCTAGAAATCTTATAATAGACCAGTGCATCTCTTGGTAGACTAGAAAGCAAAAAGTCATGCTTGGAGCAGAATGTCTAATTTAGTCAGTGCAGGTTTCTGAGGCTGTCAGCAGCAGGGACAGGGATCCTTGCCAGCAGACTGGACAGGGAATAGCCCCGGGAAAGAGAAAGTGTGAAAGAGAAAGAAAGAAAAAGTGAAAGGCATTATGGTTTAGGGAGATGGCACAAGAGTGCTGGTAAAGCATCAAAGGATGTGTGCTCGAATCCCAGCCAAGCCACAGAACTCCTTTGTGACCTTAGGCTAGTGACTATGTGTCTTCTTTAATTCATTGTTTGTTTTCATTTAGGTTGTAAAACCTAGAGAACAAGGACTACTCGCTGGTTTTACAGCACCCAGAACTGATTTCAGGGCAGGCTTGGCTCCACTCATCACAAATGTAAAGACCAGAACGGACAGGAAGGTATTGCTAAGATCATGAGAGAGAAAACTCATATTTCTATGGAAGTGCTGTGTAGAGCTGTGGGTTTGTTTATTTTCTGGGGCCCCAGTTGCTCATTCTAGGGCAGAGTACTGAAAAACTAATACTAATATTTTGGCCATGAGTGGCAATGTTAATTTTATCTTCATTGTGAGTGCAAGAAATTGCTTAATATATATTCAAGGCACATGCCTTAGAAGCACAGACAGCCACAGATATCTCTGATCTCTAAACCACGAAAACCCCTGGAGTTAATATTTTTTTTACTTTCCAAGGAATTCTAGTGGAGCCAGTTTAGAGTTAATATAGCTCGTAGGATCTTTTATTGGCCTGAGACTTCTGGCAGAGGTGTGTGACCTGCAAACCTTTGGCAGGAAGGGAATGAGTAGCCAGAGAGCTACTAGGTAAGTGAGAGCTGGGCTCTGGAGATGAGGTGGGAATAGGCTCGTGTGCTGCACCTGGCTCAGGAAGCCAAGTTGAAGATTTGTTCTTACAGATCCTAAGAAAGGAAGGAGAAAATTTTTCCTCTCCAGAGTGCAAATGCCTCTGGCCCACAGAGTGCTTTTTATTTGTCTGAGGTGGCTGGCCCCAGAGGGAGCCTTGAAGCAGCCAGGACAAACCCAAGTCTCCAGGTTTCCTGTGCTGGAGCTGGGCTCTGGCCACCCTTCCTCCTGCCTGGAGCATTTCCTGGCCATCCCCCAGCTGCAGAACCGGGAATGGACCTTTGATGACCACAGCAGTCTCATCTGTCCCATGAGTGGAGCTGGGCCTGTGTGGGCAGGGTGGGGGCAGGGACAGTCCTCTCTGCTGACAATATTCAAGAAACATTTGGACAATGGCCTCAGGGACATGGTGTTAACTTTGGGGTTGTCCTGTTCTGGGGTGGTAGTTGGACTTGGTGATCCAGGCTCTCTGAGGAGATGGTTGAGCCACCATCCCTGGAGACATCTAAAAAGACAGATGTGGTGCCAGTGGACAGGGTTTAGTGGTGGAAGCGACAGAGTTAGGGTAGTGGTTGGACTCGATGATCTCAAAGGTCTTTTCCAACCAGAATGATACGATGATACTGTGATACTGTGCTGCCTGTCATGGTGCCATCACGTTCCTCCTGGTGTTCCCCATTTGCTCCAGCTGAGCTCTCAGCCCTCCCTGCTGGATAAACTCTCTTTCTCATGTCAGACCTGTCTCAGCCTGTGGTCCCTGACCAGTTTCTACCAATTAGAGAAATCTGCAGGAGCTCCCAATCCAGCTCCCTTCTGAAGTTTGAGGCTTTGAAGAGGGGAGGCATTTTACTGAGGAGTTAAATGCATGGGACTTGGAGATTTTATAAAGAGAAGAAATGCATTAAAAGAATTTGGCATCCATGAGAGGAGAAAGAAACAACTTGTCACCTGGCCACGCCACGTCTGTGCTGCTGAGGTTTCTCTTCTCTCTGTAGTGCTTTTTCTTTCTGCGTGCTTGTGCATGAGATGTGTGAGGGCATTTTGCCCAGGACAAATAAGCTGAATCATATCTGTAAGTGAGGTTGAAGTAGTGTACACAAGGATGGGATTGTGGGTATTTCTGTCTTCAGCATGGAAGATACTATTGCATCTTGATTCCTTCTTTGTCAGGTAATGGCTGCAGTTTTAGTTTTTAAGCTTGCAGTCAGTACGGAGAAAAATTAACTGAGCACTCAAAGATCATTTCATACATTTTCCAAGAGTTTTCCAAGTGCTTCTTGTTCCCTGTGTTCAGAATGGTTAATGTTTTCTCTTCACCATTTGCAGCTAAATCCTGTGACATTCCTCTTACAAAAACAAAGCATAGAGCATCCTTCAGCTGGGAGCAGAGGGGGAATCAGCACATGGCATTTGCTTCTCTTGATCTTGTCATATCCTTCTTTTCCTTTGAGGGTGGTGAGACACTGGCCCAGGTTGCCCAGAGAAGCTGTGGCTGCCCCATCTCTGGAAGTGTTCAAGAGTAGGTTGGATAGGGCTTGGAGAAACCTGGTCTAGGGGAGGGGTCCCTGCCCATGCAGGGGGTTTGGGACTAGATGATCTTGAGAGTCCCTTCCAACCCAGACCATTCCATGGTTCTATGATTCCTGCTCAGTGCTTTGCTTGGTCATCTGGAGTCTCCCATCAGAGGCATGTGTACAGAGATGCAGCCTGGACAGGCTGTAGTTGGTGCTGCATGCTCTCAGCACCTCTCATGACTTTCTAGGGTGTTTCATCCTTCTGTCTTGCTGCTGCTTCCATGCTGTGGCTGCTGGTTGCTGGCATGTGCTCAGAGGTAGCTCCTCCATGCTGCCTTACTGTGGCCTCCAGCACTCATCTCTGCAGCTGAGCATGGAACCTGCCCAGGGAGCAATGGGCAGTGCCTGCTTCTGCCAGCCTGTGGCCAGAGCTGGGCAAGGGGACCAGTGAATGTAAGGAGTGCTCTTGGTGTGGAAACTTCCACTGCACCAAGGACAACCTATAGACATCAAATAAACTCAAGGGCTGCTGGTTGTGACTGCTGAGATCAGCGGGGCTCGAGAGATAGCAGAGGGATGTGGGGCTCAACTTAGCATGACTGGCACTGCCCTGGAAGAGGAACTGTGTCCTCCCCTGTGCACAAGGGTTGTGGGAGGGTTCTGCAATTGACATGGTCAGGTATGGATATGTGTCAGGAGGGACTTTTCAGGTCAGTCATTACTCTTGCACAACTCCTGACCACCAATAAGCAGAAGAAGGACGTAGCTGACCTCTGTGTGGAAATGTTACCCAGTGAGACTGGGTTTGTCAGCAGACAGGGGATGAGGACCAGCCCCACGAGCTGCCCCTTGACAGGGGATGATGTGTGACGGGAAGGAGTAGGAGGTGCCGGATGGTTCCCCACCTCCGGCCACTGTGTCTCTGCCATGACCTCCCACCTCTCCACTGCTGAAATCCTCCTCCTGCCACAGACGGGCGCATGTCCTGTGAGCAGGTTTCCCTCCCATGCACACAACGAGGCGATCAGCTGAGTGGTACTCCTGGGGTGTCAGAAGCTGGAGGAATGTCATGGCCCAAGGGGCTGCTGCTCCCATGTCCTTGGCTCCAGCCGATGGCTGCGGAGGAGGCAGGGGCTGTGAGATGGGAGCTGTGCCATGCCAGAGACTCTGGAAGAACCTTTCAGGGCAAATCCCAGTCTATCCCCAAGCAAACCATGCTGCTTGTCAGCATGATGTAGACAAACTGCAATTTCTGGAATTTAAGGTGGCTGCACTTGGCACCACATTTATTGCCATGCTGAATTGCCTCACTTACTGCTGCTGCTGCTGCCACAAGATTTTTTCCAGCAGCAAGAACCCAGGTGAGACACAGATCAGAGCTTTGGTCTCTTCTTTTGCCCAAATAAGGCTTCCTTCACCTCTCTGCCTGTACTTCAAGGAGAGAAAAACAAATAGTACTCAGGGTGCTTTGTGCTCTACCAGGCTCCTAGTATTGAATGCACTGGGGCAAAGTGGGGTGGCATAAGGGGAGTGTAGGGCATGAAGCCTCCTAGAATAATTTTGACAAAATGTATTGAGCAAAGAGATCATAATCTAGCATGGTTCTTGTGGGATGTAGACCCTGGAAGACCTCATTCTCTGTTCTGTGGATAGGTTTCTCACCAGGGAGACTATTTGATTTGCCTAAGACTGGAGCCCAGGAGGGAGTAACATGTACAGCACAACAGAAGGAAGAACCAGCTCAGCAAGAAAAGAGCACCTTAGTCTTCAAGAGCATCTTAATCTCTCTCTTCAAATCTCTCTTGAGGCCAGAAGAGTGCAGGGCTTCCTAGTTCTCCCATAGGAGAACTCTGTATTTCACAAAGGTGTTTTGCTTCCAGTGCTTCCTTTGGAGTTGTTGCAGCTCAGCAACACAAGGTGGTTTATCCTCTTGGAAATTAATTTCTAGTGATCTGAGACCCTTTCACTATCATCAGTCCTTCCTAGGCATAACACTCTCTGCTTTTCCTTATACTTTTTCTACCAATGAATTTCCCAGGATCAAAAAAATATTCAGAGAGACAGAGGAAAGCTCATTACTAAAACCAGTGGAAACCATTGCTCTGTCAACCAAAAAGATCATTTACCATTAACTTTCACAATAGCTTAGGCCCAAGGAATTACAGGGCTGAGAAATACATTCTTAGCTAAACTCCAGGTGAGGTTTTCAAAAAGGAACAGAGGGGCAGGTGCTCTGCTTCTGACTGGTACGGGTAAGCTGAAATCAGGGAGTGAAACTCCATGCCCATCAGCTGAGGATGGACCTCCCTGCTCCTGTTGGGGTGAGAGTCACACAATGTATCTGTGCACGGACACGAAGTCTGAACTCTGCTCCTCGCTCATTGAGATGTTTAGGGCATGGATACTATCAGCAGGAAATAATACAATCAGGTCAGATGTAAAAGGTTTTTCTCCTGGACTGAGTGCATGATGTATTTACAGAGACGTTGTTTACTCCTGTCTGCTGTTGGTGGGGAGTCTTGCTCAAGTTTTGCAAGCTTGGATTTGTAGTGTCAAGGACAGGTGAGCTGGGCATTTTCCCATCTTTCTCAGTGCATACAAGGAAGCTGGCTCTGTAAAGTCTTCCCTTTGTTATCTAGGGATTTTCTCCTTGCTGTTGGAAGTCCCTAGCAAATGATCCAATGAAGCAGAGCTCTTGACTCTGCTCTCTTGGTCTAGCAGAAGCAAACCACAGGTAGCTCTTGTTGACTGAACACTGAGAGTTTGCTGAGGATACACAAAACAGCATCAGTGATGCATGTTTCTATGTGGCAAATGCAAACAAAGTAAGAAAATCTGATCATATCCTGCAGTTCCTGGTTATTTTGTAGAAAGAGTTACATGGAATGGATTTCAGGAAGATTCTGTAACTACCTTTGCCTCATATGTTGCAGCTGGACTTTCCCTTTTCTTTTGCTTTCTCTGGGAACAATGCAGTCCAGAAGCTGTCGAGTGTGAGCAATGGGATCAGAAGATCCTGTAGCCCATATGCTCCAGACTTCCCTGAGCAGGGCAGGGGTGACACAGTCTCAACTCAAGGTCTTGGCCTGTATTGCCCTGATATGAACTCAAACCCTTGAGGCTTTGTCTGCAAAGGCTTTTAAGCAAGGCCTGTTTTGCTTTTGAGACAGAGTTTCAAGTTTTTGGCTGCCACCAACATGTGAAAAGCGTGCTGTGAGAACTTGGCAGGTAGGAGTTGTCTTCTTGCCACATAGGGATGTCCCATGTTTCCTCAGACAAGGCCTGTGCTTCCATAACCAGTGAGTCTGCCAAAACAGCCCCAGGCATGGCTAAGACACTGGGCAGGACACTGCTGGTGGCATGGGTGTATGTCAGCTGGGAAAATGGAGCCAGAGCTGGACAGGACCAGGGAGCCATTTCCACCATGGCCCTTTTGCTCCCTCAAACCACAGGGGTGGCACCAAAGCCTGCAGGAATACTTTCACAGGGGAGAAAAATTAGGAAGCAAAATCCAGATGGTTTCAGACAAAGGATGACAAGAAAGAGTTGTTTGCATGGTAAAGCAGGAATGTGGGAAGGTGTCTTCTGGATGTGCTCTAAGGAAGTTTGCAATGGAAGGTTTGTGTCAGATCCAAACTATTTCCATTGCATTTCTGATTTAGCTGCAGCCTTTTTCCAGTGATAAAAAACCTGTTTGCAAAGGGAAAGGTTCTGACTTGAGACTGGGATCAGTGGTACAGCAGAGAGATAGCTGTGGACTCACAGAAAGAATAACCGTGCAAAAGATAGGGCTCTTTAGCTGGGTATGTGCAAGTGGTAATTAAATCCAACCTCTTAATCCTTACACTCTGGGAAACAGATCACTCTGCTTGGGATATTGTATCTCATTGCATAATTCCATATGATCACATCTAACATCATCCAAGCATCAGGCCCTGGCCCAGGGCAGAAACAGAAAGAGAAGTCAGCACAAATTGACCTCAGGCTGTCTATGTCCTTCTCTGCATGAGGTAGGATAAGAAGGTAATTAAATTCTCTCCATGTGCTGACAGTTTCCTAGTGCTGATTTAACCCTCGTTTTTCCTCTTGAAATACACAGTGTGATGTAACTATCCCTCCTTTACACACTTCCTGCTATGCTTCTGTTATCAAATGTCTTGCTCTTCATGCCATTCTCTAATAGCATTATGGCTTGCTTTGGCAGAGTCTTTATGGACCATTTCCCCAGCAGGTAAATAAACAAATGCAGGGCCAATGTTCACTCACTTCAGAACTCTCCTTCCCAGCTGGTGAGCCAGAGCCCACTGTCCTGGGATACATGTGAGAGAAGCAAGGAGAGCCTTACATTAGATGTGTGATGGGACCAGCACTCCTTACATGGACCTAGGAGGCAGGACTTGCCTTTGACACAGCTTGGCCACCTCAGGGCCTCACTGGGGAGGTGATGGGAGATCAGATGGAAGGTGGCGTGGGCTCAGCAGGGCTCGGGGGCTGCAGCCATTCTGTGTATGGCTGGTGGAGAGATAGGGAGGGGAAAGCATGTGTCTCAGTGCCAGGAGGTTGGAAGGACTCTGCCAAAGCCAGCAGCTTGTTCAGGAGAGGCAGCTGGCCTCCTGTGAGTTTTGAGACATGTTGAAAGGAAGTTGTAGAGGGGCAAGTGCCGGTTTCATCTCGTAAGTAACAAGTGATAAGATGAAAAGGCTTCAGGTTGTACCAGGGGAGGTTTAGGATGGATATAAGAAAAAAATTCTTCATAGAAAGGGTTGTCAAGCGCTAGAACAAGCTGCTCAGGGAAGCAGTCACCGTCCCTTGGCATGTTTAAAAGTCATGTAGATATGCTGCTGAGGGACATGGTTTAGCAGTGGACTTGGTAAGACTCAGGTTAATGGTTGGACTTGATGATCTTAAAGGTCTTTTCCAACCTAAACAATTCCATGATTCTGTGATTCTATGACCAATAGCCTGTCACTGTATAAAAGTTGTTAGTGAGCATCAGGATACCACAGAAGCACTTGGTTGGATGGAAAGAATGTAATTAGTAACTGTACAAGAAGAAATGCCTTTAGGGTCCTTCTCTCTGGTTTTGGGCAGGATGCTCAATCCTCAGCAGACCAGAATTTTACAAGTGATATTATTAACTGCTGTGAATATCTAGAGCTTGGTTCATGCTGGGTTCTGTGAACATCATAGGAACCCGCACATAAATTTTATGATCAGCCTTCACAGGTCTCTATGGCCACCATCACCTGAACTGTTTAAATGAATGCTAGAATGAGTTCTGGCACTCACTGAAAATCTAAACCAGCAGGAGAGAGGAAAAAAACCCCAACATTTCTCTCTCCCCAGTTCAAGCTGTAGAACTCCTTTCTGTAGGATATTGTGGATGCTGAACATTTGAAAATTTACATGGGTTCAAAGACATACCAGGTATGTTTATAAAAGAGAAGCTGTTTGTGGAAACTAAATACTCAGAATTTGTGTGTCTCAGGAAGTCCTTGGGCCTTCGATTGCTAGAGGCTGAGAGAATGTTTTGAGGAAGAATTGTATATGTTTGCCCTGTACATCTGCACTAAGGCCAGAGAGATTTGGGATGTCCCTGTGGAAATGTCTTCACGGTAGATCACCAGCTGCAGTCAGCAAAGATCAGGCAGCACTGGGATGCTTCTGGAAATGACTCCATGGTGGTTTCCTGATACCGGTGACTTATTACTGCCCCAGTGGGAGGAAACTGTGGTTGGATTGGTGGGGATACACCTTGATGACCAACAGAGGATGGGTGTCCACACTGTGAAGGAGGCCACGCTCAGTCTGCTTCATTCTTTTGATCAGTATTCATTGCACATTTCCTGATCTAAGCTTGGTCGTTTGAGTAACACCTCCCAGTTAAGCTCTGGAAGAGTATCCCCTAGTGGGTTGCTGGTAGCTGTCTTGTGCACTTGGCGTGGGAGACTCCTGCCTTGTACTGCTCTCCTCCTCCCTCCAACACACCCTTTCTGTTGGCTGCAATTCTGAAGAACCTGCTTGCCCACACAAAACTCTTACCCTACCTCAAATGAAAATAAGGATTAAGAAATAGATGCACTTTCACAGAGGCCAGAGTCAGTTCGCTAAATGTTCTGCATGTCTGTTCTTCATGAGCTGATCAAACCAATGTTCTCAAAACCAGAATATAGGATGAGAATTTTCAGCGTTCCAGATGGAAATAGGATGGGAAAGACCAGTTTTATGTTTCTAAATGTGTGAAGCAAATACATGTCTCAGAAACCAAGCAGGTTGAACAAGGCGCGAGGCTTGTACATGGTGTTTTTTTCAGGCTGATTTTCATGCTTCAGCTCCCCTCTCTTAGAGGTATTGTGTGAAACTGCATGATCCTATAATCTTTTCATTAATACAAAGGCATTTTACTTCTTTTGACACAGAGGTGACTAACTCCCCACGGGTACCTTTTTTTTTGTTGAGTGTGAACTACAGAGAAGCAATTGTAGCTTATTATTCCGATATTGAAAACAGATGCAGGAACTAATATCAGCCAGGCTTGAGCTCACACAATTTACCTTGCAGTGAGATAATTGCTTGTTGCTTATTGATTCTTCTCCTGTAAAAAAACAACCAAACAAATTCTTATTTGTTAATGAAAGCAAATCTCTCATGGTAGTGTAGCCCAAATATTGCTTTGTAAAGATGAGAAGCACCAGGTTACTAGGAGTACAGCAAAGCATAGTACATTTCTTTGTGCTTCTATCTTGCTCTTTTTTGTGCTGAAGAGGGATTGATAACCAGTGGGAGTGTTGCCAGGCATATGAGAGATGTTTGGCTCTTGATAGGGGAGCAGTGAGCTCTCAGTGTCAGCCTTTTGGTAGGTAATTTGGAGGATGTTGTTTCTCTTTTGCAAAACCATGCTTAAATTTAGCCTGTATGACCTTTTCTGAGACTAGTTGTCGACCAGCATTAAGGTGGTTTTCTATCTATCCATAAAGGACTGACCTTGATTTTTGTCCCTGGAAATTGCAACGTATAAGCTGCTCTGCTGAAGTAGCATATTATAAAGTTCGTTGTGATTCATAAGGGTGGTTCAGCCCAGAACACAAGACATGCAAATCAAACCAAGACACACTATGGAAGGTGTGTAAGGCCTCATGAGCCTCTGCTGTCTGTGGACAAATGCTACTTATGGTGTGCAAAAAAAGCCATGACCTCAGACTAGGATGAGAGGTGTGGTGTGACTAGGGAAAGGAAATTGCACAGAGAGAGAGGATATTATGTTCATGTTGCATAAAATGTGTTGTCATGGCTTCAAATGCAGACACGACCCAAATGTGAACAAGGCCTCAAGTCTTCGCTCACTTAAGCTTTGCTGTATTAAATGCTGAACAGGTTCATGTTTCAGGGATGATAGAAATATCTGTGAAAATCTGAAGAGAAGAGCAAAATCATCTGAGTTCTATAGAATTACCAGAAGAATCAGATTAGCTTTATCCAGCATTTATCTTGAGTCTTTATGGGGCTTCTTGTTGTAAAGGACTCCAAAGTGCTCTGACAACATTAACTCACAGGGCCTCTCAACACAAGTGAAATGCAGATATTATATGAACAATTCCTGAGCTCTGCTTTTCTGGGACAGATTAGGCCTATTTTGCTTGGACTGATGTCCCAAAACATTGAACAAAACTAGCTTCCCTGAAGGAAAAAAAAGTGTGTTCCTGAGATGCACCATTTGGTCTGGAGTGAAGCTGGCAAATTCCTCCCGGTTTTCTGAGGTGACATTTGTGCAGAGGGGTGTCTGTCAGGACACTTATGTGTCAGTATGCATGTCTTCCATTGCAATTGCTTTCAGTTTTTCTGCTTTGAGATCCATAATTTGATTTAATATTTTGACTTGAGACTCATAATTGGAATAATTTGGATAACTAGCAATTATTTCCCTCCATGATTGGTTGGAAGAGTAGATCAAGCTGCAGAGTATGCCCCTGCAGCTGAACCTGGTGAACTGTTAGCTTGGGACAACTCATTGTGACTGCCTTGTGACACATGTAGTGGGCTAAGTAATGACCAGGGAGAAAGTAACTGTCAGCACCAAACCCAACTGCAGGCCACCAAGGTGAGTAATTGTGTTGGTTTGGCACCGAGTTGGCAGTGTCTCGATTCACCCCTTCCCCTCTCCTCCCCCAGGGTAGGGAAAGGGGGAGAAAAATGATAAAGAGAGGCTCTCTGGGTTGAAAAGTGAAACAGATTGATTTTAATTATTGGTGACAAGGGAATATATATTTGCAAAGGGATGTGCAACACCCGATCCCCTCCCTCCTCCCCTGACCACTCTCACAGTCTCACAGCTGAAGGGGGGAGTGTCCAGGCACACAGACGGGGTCCTCGGGTGTCGCTGTGAGGAAAAATGGAAAAAAAAATAAAGAGAGAGATCTGAAGAGAGGGCGATAGAAGCGACAGGAAGCAGAAAAGTGAGAAAAAAGGAAAACGAGAGGCTTGACTTCTGTGATATATTAGCCTATATTGAAAGCCAAATAGAGAAAATATTATGAGAAGGGAATAGCCTGGTTTGCTGATCCTGCCTTCAGTCTAATCTGCTCCCCCGTAGCAGGGGGAGGTTGCAGACACTCAGAAGTGACCTTGGTTATTATCAGTCCACTGGCGCTGCTAAAAAGTTTATTGAAGGGAAGAAAAAAAAATCAGCAAAGAGCTTGCTCAAACCAAAACAGTAATAATAAGGTAGGACCCCTCAAGGGAACAGCCTGACTTCCCATCACAAGACGGGACTGCTTAAGGTGGGCAGGAGATAAGCTTGAACTATGAACGCATCTGGCTTTCTGGGTAGATGTAGCAGAAGGATGAGAGAACATCCTGGGAAGACTAGGTCTGTTGAAGACATGACGGCCAGATCTCATGGTCAATCTGTGCAGAAGGACCTAGTGGAGGTTGGTGATTTGTTAGGTACTAGGATCTAGGTTTAGAGGGCCTGAGGTGGGAAAGCGGGTTTGTCACATCCAAGAAACTGGCTTACAAGAGGCTGGAATGCAGCCAGATAAAGTGGACTTTGATACCAAGCAGGTTTTGGTAAAAGTAGTGGTGTAATTAGGATGAAGTTGCACCTCCAAAGCCTACCTGCTTGGGATGGAGGAAGAGCATGAGACAAGTTGTTTCAGCACAAGCCAAGGATGCAGGGTGTGGTTAATGAGGCAATTCACTGAAAGGCATTATTGCTCTGTCAGCTTCATAGATTGAACTACATCTTGAGTGGGTGAGGAAGGAGACTTGTTGGAACAGCCCAGCCTCGGATGCAGGCTCTTACCAAGTGGGAGTCTCTGTGAGGCTAATGCTTCTGGCTGCCTTCTGAGGTCAGAAGTTTGCTGCTTCTTAATTGGGCCTTTCTCAAATGCCAAGGAAGTTAATGAGTCAATTCCTGAAACTTGTCAACAGGTCTGTATCCCTCCTCTCTTCCCCTGGGATCTTTTGGCAGGTTCTCACCTGTGGGATGAGGAGCCCTCTGCTATACAGACTCTTCTGGTTTGTGGGTGTGCTCATAGTCCATGACCACACTGCAGGCCAGAGCAAAAGCTGGGACCACACTATCTTCTGAGTGCTCAGGGATGTGCAAGTGTGGACATGTAATTGGGAGGCAGAGATATTGTGTGCTCCAGTATGTCCATGAGCCTGGAAGGGTGATGCAACTTTTCCCAGGCAAAGCCAGTGAGTCAGTGACCTTTGAGAAGGAGTAGAAAGGATTTGCTCTGGGCATTGGAGCTGAGATTTCCGGTGGATGAAATAATGGGGTGACAGGAATAGAGCGGTGGCTTTTAGAGGGATCACTATCTCCTGACACAGGATGTGACTATGCCATGATAAAAACTTAGGTTTTTTTGATTCTTTGGCAAGACTGATTGTATCTAATTAAAGCTCATTACTTTCGTAGAGCTGAACTCTGAGCTATAGTTGCTAGAAGAAATTCTAGGTTAACCAATACAGAAATCAAGCAGTAAAAGTTACATTTTTAAAAACTGGGATCAAAGCTTTATTTGAAAAAGCAAAATTCACTAGCAGCTTGTTAGTTTTTCCCACTTGCAACCTCTCTGGTATGGCAAATCAAAAGGACAGTAGTTGATGTTGAAGGAATTACATGCAGAAAATGGTGAGAAACAGCTGCTCAGCTACATGACACAGCCTGTGTCTTATAACAGTTATACCCAGTCACACAGCTCCTATCTGGAAGTGCATCTCATTTCCCAGGTTAAACATCAGCTTGTTTTTATACTGTCATTGCAGTCATTGTTAAGAGCATAGAGATGCCCTGCCATAATGCTTGACAAAATGTTCAGCCTCTGGAATCTCCTAATCTGCTGTGGTTTGAACCCTGTAAATTAACACACTACCAATGTGAAGAATTTTTCATTTTTGAGTCTTCTAAGTGTAGAGAAAGTAGGCTTGCAAGAGGTGTGCCAGAGGGGAGGTGGAGATGAAATGAGTAGCATGGTCTCCTACAAAGAATGGCTGTTCCCTGGTACTCCTCCCCACATAATTGTTAAAGGCAAATCCCCTTGGGTTTTACTTTGATCAACAAAGTTCTGGCCTCAGCAATGGAAAAACAGGAGCAAGGTGAGACCTTAGGCAGGGTGAGACAGCTGGAGGGAGTAATAATTCTGCTAGGTAAAATATCCCTGGGTGTGAGGGAAAAAACACAATAGAAATATTTTATGTTCATCATCTAATTCCACCTTGCTACCTACAACTGTCAGGTGACTTAATGACATTTTGAAGTGTTGTGGCCATATTACAAGATAGCAGTGATGTGGCCTTCTAGAAGGCACTCGAGACCCAAGCTTCAGACACAGAAGTGACTTTCCAAGGACATGTATTTCCCTTTTGGGTATGGGCTGGGTGCTGGTACACCCAGCTCTGAGGGTGGGAAGGGAAGAGCTATAGGGAAGGTTGGAGGGAAGTGCAGATGGCTGTAGATCTGCCATGGTAAATTAAAGAAGGTGCAAGCAGAAGGATTTTAGCCTCTTTTCCTTAGTTTTTTCTGTCCCTAAGTCTCACTACACCAACTTGAAGAATGTGGGCCAGGACTTTCAGTAATACCTGCAGAATGTAAGAAACTCAGATTCCACCTTCAGGTTAGGCTGAAGTACTTGGAGATGATTTGTTGTGTAAGACTTACTAAACAACTTTGAATCAGGGAACTGGCACAAATCACACTCTCTCTCCCACCCTTATGCTGTTATAGGTGGATCAAGGGAGAAGAAGATGGCTTCTCCCAAATTTGCAACATAATCTTACCCTGTATTCTAATCTCTTTGTATGCACAAGTTGCATGCAGCCAAAGGACTAATGCCCATTTCTTTGTAGTTATTATTGATGAAGCTCTCCTCTTTAGTTTCTGGAAGGTAAATTATCGTGGAAAGCTGTAACATCTACCTGTAATGTGTAATGAAACTCTTCCATTTGCAAAAATGCCATGCAGGCTGCCACAACATCCCCAGAAACTTCACCTGTTATATAAAATTGTGAAGTATGGCAAATGGGGAAACCAGCCTCAATCATCTGGTGTGCTGAGAAAAGGCAACGATCTTAAGGTAATGAGGCTGTAGAGAACCCCAGGAGGGACTTCTACAGCCTTCAGCAAAACAGCCTTGATAAAAATGAATTGTCTGTGTATCTATTTTGAGCAGATACTGGATGACCTTGTGCTTCCTCTCTCCTGCTCCATTGAGCCTTTAGCAGAACTGCCTACCCCACCTCATGAACCTCACTTTGAATCATGAAGTGATTCCTGCCTCCCTCCCTAGGCTAGCAGACTCCTCTATTCTATTTTTCCATTGAAATTTCTCTCAGTTTTTTGAGTCACACCATTTCCCTTGTCTTCCCAAATTCATTCCTTCCCTCTCCCTCCCTCCTCCCTTGTCCTCAGGGTCATTCCAGTAGCCCTTTTCTTTACACCATTTCCTCTGGTTTCTGGTCCTCAACCCTGAACTCCCAGTGTGATGTCTCACCACTGAGCCCTCTGGATTTTGCAGGAGAGCTAAAGTCTTGGGGATGGGGATTTAAGGGAAAAAAATCTCCTGTGGTGAATCATTAAGGACTGCTTCTTAGAATGAGTAATTAAAGGGCATTTGAGGTCAAATGGTATCAGTACAAGGAATGGGTAACTGTTGTCTTTCATGGAAATCATAGACCTTTGGTAGAAAAAAACTAGTAAGTCAAGGTAGAAAGGCTTCACTCATGTCTAGGTCTGGTAGCTCTTTCAGTTTCCCTCTATGCCTTTGCCAAGCTGTGCTGCCACAGGTATGATCCAGGAGGTGACAACCCTTCTGTTCAGCTGCCTGCCTCAACACTGCAGCACAAAGAGGACTTCTCCTGGGTACCAGCCAATCCAGCCTAGTCCACGGGTTTGAACTGTGCTTGGCTGCTCACAGCTGCCAGCTAATACAATAACTAGGGTGAATAACTCTTTGTACTGGCTGTTCTCATGTCAGGGAAGTCATCTTGCTCCTGGAAATCACCACCACTGCTTGCACAATCCCTGGCACCCATGGTGGCAGTGACGAGTCATGAGCCACCTCTTGCTGAAGTGCCAGGGGACAGCCAGGCTGGGAGCCAAGGGCAACCCTCATGCACGGGGAGGACTCTGACTCCCCAGCTAGCCCAAAGTGAGCTTGGGCCTTTGGGGCAGACAATTCACCTCCCTGTTGGGGCCTGGGCATTTGGGGGACTGTCATCTTTGGAGAAGGCTCTCAGGAACGGCAAGACAGCTCCGTGTGGTTCAGTGCTGCTGAGCACTTGGTCTCAAAGCATTTGTATTGAGGAAAAGACTGTCTGAAATACGAGTATAAATTGCTGTATGTCTGCAGGTATGTCTGCAGCACCTCTGTGGCAGTCTGTCCAACTGAAGGTGTTCCCAGTGAGGACTAGTAGAGGTGTGGAAAATGCACGCAGCGCAAGCCAGAAATATGATAAGTGTGTGGTTAAAAGATGATTACAGGCTTTTTGAGAGCTGGTTACAGGTGCTTTAAAAATACCCTCCAGAGAAAGTAAAGGAAGGGGCACTGACCTGGAGTTAAAAATAGGCATTCTGCACTGGCCAGATGCTTTGCTTGAATTTGCAAGGGGAAAATATGGGCTATGATACTGGGCTTCTTGTTTGTGAAGTACTTGAGGATTTGATCAGATTATTATTACAGATTATTATTATTATTACTACTACTATTGCTATTACTGCTATTGTTAGTCTTATTATTGCTATTATTAGTATTACTATTGAAGCAGATATCTTCAGTTACAGGCATTTCTTAAATGCTAATACTGTTTTCACCTGTAATACCAATATTGTTTAGATTCCTGACTGTGCTGTTTAGGGATGCAGCTGTAGTGTGGAAATACTTCCTAATCCACCCCAGGTCATGTAACACGAATCTTGTGCTGTCTATCATAATAACTGGGGAGAAGGGAACCAACAAAACTTTTGCAGAGGACTTTTTTCTTTTTTATTTTGGTGTACTGTTTCACATTAATGGGAATGCAGCTGTGTTCATGGGATGCTGCCCCTTGGTGTTAATGCAGTGACATCTGGAATGGTTCTTGTGTAGCATTTTTAGTTGCTTTTGGAAATTGTGCTGGATTCCCATCAGTGAAATAGGTTCTAAAATGGTGTTAAAAATCTAGCTGCTACACAATGGTCTCTGCCTCAATGCTCAGCTTCAATGTTATTACTGTATCAAATTAATGTATCAACCCTCAGGTCTATTTCAAGACCACCTGAACAGAGGTTGTTTCATGTTGTGCACACAAAGAGTGTGGCACCAAAGGGTTACACCCCAATCAGTGTAATTGTAACATGAAAATAACAAAATATGCCAGGATGGGAAGGAAGGGTGACTGTCCAGGGCAGAGGGGTGGTAGCAACTGAAAGGAAACCTGGGCTAGAAGTGCTAAGGGAAATTTCTTGCAACTTGAGATCGACTAGCACATGGGTCTCTTCTTTTGGTCTGATTGGAAATCCTTTCACTGGAGTTAACACAGAATCCCTCCCAGCTGCTGCCTTTGCTGTCTTAAGATGGTCAGTTCATCTGGCACCTGAGTCAAAACCATGAACTGGAGGAAAAAGGAGCACCCTGGAGCAGGGCACAGCACTGCCTGCTGCTATGTCCTTCAGACCTAAGCTGGATTAGTGCACAGAGGGTGAGATGCATAACTTCAACCCCAGGGCACATCCATCCCTTGACACTTCCCCTTGAGCCATGTCAGACCTGACCAGAATATTTCTGATTAAAAAGATTTTTCTCTCTGGAAAGAAATTTTGCTTGAATGAACTGAAAACTCTTGGAGGAATCACACTGCCTTTGTCAAGGAGAATCATCCATAGGTTTCATTTCAATGATGTTTGGTTGTCCTGTTTTGACTTAATTTGACTTAATTTCAAACTAATCAAATCAAGTTTTTTTTTCTCTGTCTTGCTGAAATTCTAAAGCAGCCCCTCGACTCTGCTGAAGTGAAGTCTTAGACAAATTAAGGAATACTATTTGGGAAAAAGTTTTCAGCTTTTCAGTCTGTACTGGAAGAAAACCAAAGTGAACCCTCTGAACATGGCCCACAGGAAGGAAATTCCAAGTATCATCTCCATTTAGCAGTGACAAAAAAAAAAACCCAAAGAAAAAAACCCAAAAAACTATGGCTGTCAAAGCATTAGACAATTCCCATGAGAAAAAGAGTGGGTTTTTTTGGTAATACAAGCAGTTATTTTGTGCACAATATGCACAAGCATGTTACCAGAGTTGTCTGCTACGTCTTGATTTCCCTCGTCAGAAATGTTGCATTATTTTCCTGTGCAGTATCTTTATTTGTCTTATGTATAAAAAAAGGGATGTGCTAAAAATAGAAGTGGAATTTTGAGCTGTTCCGTGACAAATTTGGTATGAATATGGTGCAATCAACAGAATGTTTGTGAGATCAACCCAATGGTACAGTCATGTCTAGGTTGTTGTGATGTACTTCTCTATAGGTCTTCATTAGTATTTGTCATTTGGGGTGTCCCTGCCTATGCAGGGATGTTGGAACTAGATGATCTTAGAGGTCCTTTCCAACACAAACCATTTTGTGATTCCTCTGAGGTTACCAGAGAGAACTAGACTAGACCCAGTAAATGCCCCATTAACCAGGGCTCATCTGGACATCCGTAATTTGTTCCAGAAAAACCTACATTAGAAGTTAATAGATGAGGATGTTGTAGCATCATTCAACTTGTCAATCAGGCTTTCTCCATGCAGGTCAGATTTTGCATAGGTGGGTTGCTTTACCTTTTGATACTTCCCCAGCAGATCTTCTCTCCTTGGCAAGCTACATCAGCAGGAAGGCTCCTCCAGCATGTGCTCACAGAGAGCAAAGCTGGGGACAACCTCCTGACCTGAGATCTATGCTCTGACAGCTGCCCAACTTGTTGTCTCAGTGCATCTGCTGATACCAATAGGTGTTGGTCTTTCTGTAGAGGTCCTCAACGAGGCTTTTGCTGAGAAATCCTTTTCTGCCCATGCATGGCACTGACCCCCATCTTTCACATCTGGCAGCCTGGCTGCTCCTAAGGGAGCCCAGGAGTGCCAAGACCTCTCAGTTGTGGTCTTGTGATGAAGCAAGTCACATCTGGTGGCTCAAACTGGTACAATGTTTCAGATCATCATCACAGCATCCTTCAGCTGCCTCTGTGCAGGTGCCATTGAGTTCACATCAACACTTCACCCCCACCATTCAGCACCATCTGAGAACTAGGTTATGTCTGTGCTGAATCAGAAGTCTTAGTGTCTCAGGAACGCCCCTGTGGTAACTTTGAGCAACCTGAACTTACAGGGAGGACACTTTATGACAGGCACCCATTGCACATTTCCTGGGGAAAATGCTGTGGGGACAAAGCTGACGAGCAGAGTGTGCTAGGACTTCATCTAGCCCCAAGTGAGGAAGTTGTCCTTGATTAAAATGGATCAGAGAACTGATTAAGTCAGAAGATGTTTAAGAGAAATTGAAATTCTATTTTTTCTTTTGGTTGAAAGACTACATCCAGTTTTCTTTGTTGATGGAGCAGAACCCAAGCAGGAGGACAACGCTGTTTAATTCATAAAAGTCTTTAACCAAGGTAGAAAAATTCCCAAGGAGGAGAGAAAAGTTCCCAAAATCTACCAAAGCTTTATATTCTTGCACTATTATTCACATTTCCAGAGAAAAATACCTGCTTCCATCTTTATATATGGTTTGCATAAAAATGCACCTGGAAAAAAAAAAAAAAAGGGAGTAAAAATTGGGAAGCCCACGCATGTGGCCATATGGGATGAAAGTCCCATTGGGTGTCACAACAAATCCTCTGAGAAGTGTTTCCTCCCCTCCACCATGTCTGGAGGTGGCAGAGAAGGCCACCTCCACAGAGAGAAACTGCTCTGGTTCTCCCTGAGAAACGAGGCTCCGAGGAATGATGTGGGCGTTGCAGCCCCAGGGAACTCTGGAGCTGCCAAAGGAAATAGATAAATAAATAAATTTTAAATAAACTTTTTTCCACATACCTGCACTTGAAAGGGATGTAGTGAGAGAGAATGTTCTCCGTAATCCCAGAGGGGTGACAATGTTCATCTGGCACAGGAAGGAGAAAACGCCAATATCCAGGGTAAGATGAATTCAAACTCATGTCCAGTCTAAACCTCCCCTGATACAGCTTTGAACCATTCCTATCACTGGATACCATAAAGAAAAGATCAGCACCTCCCTCTCCACTTCCCATGAGAACTAAAAGGATGTTCAGGGCTCTGATCAGCATGACCTGTGAGGAGATACTGAGGGATCTGGGCTGGTTTAGTTAGGCAAAGGGGAGCCAAAAAGCCTAAGTAATGCTAGATAATAAATCCCAGGGGCTGTTCACAGTTGCCAACTGTGTTTTAGGAACGTGATGATGACATTAGGAGGACCTGTTCACTCAGAGGGTAATACAGCACAGAAACAGGCCTCTGGAGAGGTGCCTGAATCTCTTCCCTGCCAAGCTTGGAAAGAGAAAGCCATGGCCAACTTGATGTAGTGACAGTCTCACTTTGAACAGGAGGGTGGACTAGAGATCCCCAAAGATCCTGTTCAGCCAGTATAGATATGACATCCTTTCAGCCAAAGACTCAGATTAGTTAAAGAGGAGAATGTTTTAAGTAACAGCTTAAATAGCATCATTGCAGTATCAAGTTGCTCACGTCAGTTGTTTTGCAAAGTGAAAAGCAATCCTTAGTTATGTAGCCAAATTTCTGCCATTTCCTGACCTAAATTCCTCCAGCCCTGCTCAGCTTAACTGTGAGAAGTGACGAGCAAAACAAGGTGTTTTTAGCACGTGGTTCTGTGTTGTGGCTTGAGAGGAGTCCAGTTATCACTGTGTAAAAGTTTATAGCTCAGCTTGCTTTATCTGAGGTTTTCTGGGCAGATGTTGTGGTGTCCTTTGAGATACAGCTGCAATGGTAACATCTGCTCAGTGTGAGAGGAGAAATGACCATTGAGAGAGAGCAAGGGTGGGAATGAAGCAATGCTGGTCAGCTGGGCAGGCAGCCATACGCAACGTTATATACATCATTGTTTCGTTTTTCTAACTCTGAAATTATGATCATGGACAAAGATTAAGAAAGCAGAAGGAAAAGTAACAGCAGCTGCTGTGAGTCATGAGAAATGTGGGTTTAATGGAGACCTGCCTGGACAGCTTGCTAGCAGGCCTGCAGAGACCCATTGGTACATGCAGAGGACCTCCAGAGACCAAGTGAGGTTTTTCTGCCTTTCGTAGGGTGTGGTGGGTAAAGCTGTTGAGAAGGCAGAGGGTACCTCACCCTTCTTTGGACCTCTTTTGTGTCAAGGGAGATATTCATTTTGTGGATCCACTCAGCCTCCCTCAAGGGTGGTACAGCTCTGGGAGGCAGAAGGCTTCACCTAATATGTGGGCTGTGTGATGGCAGTTGGACTTTACTGCCATAGGAGCCCACATACCAGATGTGGCCCAGGTACAGGAGAGTGAGGACCAGGAAAGATGTGGGACTAGATTGTCACCAATGGAGCTGTTGGAGAGGAGGGGTTTGCTGAGCCAGGGGACGCCCAATCCTTCCCACAGTGCTTCCACATCTGTGGTTGCCCACAAATCAAGGTCTCATTAGCAGGAAAGCAAGTTTGGAACAGGCTGGCCACTCTGGGAGCTCAGCAGGGGCAGTAGAGGCAACACAACCATGTCTCCAGAGCTGAAGTGCCCTTCTGCTTTTCATCCTTCCTTTTTGGTGGGTGCAGTATGAGTGCCTGCTGAGTTATGTTGTGCTGCTTAGGATGGACCTGGACCCAAGGGCTCTGCCAAGTAATTTATTTAACTACGTTCAGCCTTTCTTTTCTGAAAGTTTCTCTCTCCCAAAAGCCAAGCCTCCCTTCCTGCCAAAAACAGGCTATTTTTTGGCTGAGTTGGCCCAAGTCCTGGAGTCATGCAGATCCCTGGCAAGATCCCATTCCTTTTGCAACATCTGGTAGTGCCTGGTCAAATGCCATTCTTCTGAGTAAAGAGCCCAACATCTGCATGTTGCAGAAAGAGACTGAGAGCAGCAGGAAGCATATACAGGACCCTTTATTATCCACAGTGCAGATTTAGGTGCAAATGAAAGAAACCATGATGGGAAATGTAATAGGACCTTCAGGTCCTGCCACTGATACTAATGACAAAATTAATGTAATGCAGTGTCAAGTGGGTTGTTGGCTATTCCTCTGCATCTTTGATTAAAGTGAAGATTCTTCTTTATCTACTATTTCAAGCCCTTTGGAAAGGAAAGGGGAGGAGCTGTTTCAGGGCACTGTGGTTGTGATGGGAGGCAGCAGAAGTTGAGACACTGCAGCTCACAGGCATGTCTGAACACATTGTGAGGTGGGAATGAGCAAGATCTGCAGTGTGAGGACGTCACTGTGCTGATGGGACATTATGTAAGTTGTTTTTTGTCATGAAGCCAGGCATAAATGGGGAGTGTGGAAAATGCAAGGCAAAGTGTTATAGCTCCTGGGCTTTTGTGGTCTTCCCTCCGGTGCTTCTCACCCCCCTTCCTTTGTAATGGAGCTCCTTGCTCAGTTTCAGAAGAAAGTGATTAAGATGGTATCATTGCCTCCTTTGTCATAGAATAAAGCCTGGAAAAGAGAGAACACATTTGATCAACCTTTGAGCAGACTGAAGGGCAGTTACTGGCTCATGCCTCACAAGATGCACTCATTCTCTTGTCACTTTTTGCTTTAAGCAGAGCAATACTTGGTCACATCAAATGTTATCGTATCAGGGACCACAGGGTTCTTCATTGCTTGTGTTCAAACACATCTTCCACTCACGCAAGACTTGGTCACGTGCCTCTTTCCATCTCTGAGATGATTACACCATTCAGACAGATTTGCAGGATCTTCTCCTGCATGGAGTGCAAGTTGTCATTAAAGCCTTGCAGTTGTACTGTGATAAACTCGGGCTGCCTCGATGCCTGACAAAATATTGATAAAATCACTGATCTGTGGTCTGCCTTGAGAGATTTCCTCCCGTTCCTCACCCAAATGATTCACTGTGTGAATCAGAGCCTGGGATTTTTCTTGGTTTACCTGAAAACCCACAGCATCTCTTTTGGAGCCTTCCATTGGTAATGAGGATTTGCCACTTCGTCTTGTGGCTCCATTGGGCCCACCACATCTGATGGCATGCTTAGGGGACAGGGTCCTAAAAGCTCTTCCTTTGCCCTTGTGGAGAGCCACAACAGTGAAAGGAGAAATGCCAGCGTTCCCAAAGGAATTCTCTGGGTGGTGGCATCTGGCTCATCGGGGGAATGGAATGGGAAAAGCACAGCTCTAGGGGTTTCCCCCTCCTCAGCACAGCCTTGCAGTGTCAAGGCCTGACTGTAATGAAACACGGGCTGGGTCACTTCATTAGTGACTTGGCACGAACAAACCATGTGCTGAGCTGGTGTCTCAGCCAAGAATAGGCTCGGGGAGCTGGTCTCCAAGGCTGGGTCAGGACAACTCTGCTGGGTGTTGGGGCTGCTCTGCTTGGGTTGAGGGGGCAGCGTGAGAGCAAAATTATTCTTGAGCTAGGAAACTGTGCTCAGGGCCTGAAAGACAGGCTGAGAGAGTTGGGACTATTCATCCTGGAGAAGAGATGGCTTTGGGGAGACCTTACAGTGGCTTTCCAATACCTAAAAGGGGCCTACAGGAAAGGTGGGGAGAAACTTTTCACCAGAGAGGGCAGTGATAAGACAAGGGGGAATGGTTTTAAACTGAAAGTGGGGAGATTTAGGTTGGATATTGTGAAGAAATTGTTCACCATGAGGGTAGGAAGGCACTGGAACAGGTTGCCCAGCGAGGCTGTGGATGCCCCCTCCCTGGAGGTGTTCAAGGCCAGGTTGGATGAGGCTTTGTGCAGTCTGGTCTGGTGGGAGGTGTCCCTGCTCATAGCAGGGAGGTTGGAACCTGATGATCTTTAAGGTCCCTTCTAACCTTCACCATTCTATGGTTCTATTTACCTTTTCCAGAGTAAAATGGAAAACAAAAGGTCAAGGAAAGTAATGAGAGTAATGCTTGTAATGAAGGAAATGAACCAATGCATAAATACTGTTTGCAAGGTTTAGGATATTCGTCAGTTCCAGGGGAAGCTGGTGAGAGTCTTTTCAGTGCTGGTGATTGCTTAATACCTGTGATGAATTTTTCTTGATATTTTCTAGAAAATAAAGAGTATTCAGTATATGATGCCAAAAATTATTTTCAAACATACTGTTAGATTTTGTTGCCTATTCCTTCCATCTCATTATATCGAGTCCCAAATTCTCATACCCCACATGTCAGGATTAAATTATTTTAAGTAAATAGCAATATTCTGAATATCAGAAATAATTTTTAGATAGCAACACTTTGAAGAGAGGAAAGCACTGCAATTTAACTTTCAGCCTAAAAAGACGTTAGCAAAATTAAACTTCACAAAACTTTTCCTAGTGATTTGTCCTTGGAAGACATCTCTTTATTTGTGGTTGAAGTGCATAATCCAGTATGCAATGTATGGTTGAAATGTCTCCAAACTAAGTCTAAGCTGCCATGCAGGATTAGTTCTGCTTTCATAGTGTAGTATTTGGATCCTGCTCCATGATACTGTGGGAAATGTCTGTACCACTTTAGTCACAGGGGCTATATCCCACGGGGGGGGTTAATCCATATTCAATACTGAAAACTTGCCCTTGAAAGCCTTCTGTGCCTTCTGCAATTACATCTGTCATGGTTTTAAGTTGCTCTGTCATTGCTGTAATTTTGAAGTGTCTATTTGATGATATAGAGCTCAAGGAATGTCAGGTATGTTTTATTGTGGCTCAGGAAACATAAACCTCAGATAAGGTACAGGCAAATGTTTTCACAGCTGGTAGCTCATTTTGTGCGAATTCTTTTGGGGGGAACACTGAGGGCAAGGATACACCTCAAGCAGTGCTTCTGAAAATGGACAGAGCCTAAAATGGTTGCCCTTGACTGCCAGGGCTTGCAGAGGACAGATTTACATGTTGAATGTGGATTTTCACTGGATCCTGAGTCTGGCTGTGCTGTCCCTTTGCTGTCTTGTGCTGTCAAAGCATGGTCTGAGATAAACCAGAAACAAGCAGCAGGGTGAGATCTGGTGAGGGATGGGAAGGAAGCTTTAATATGGGCCAGGGAAACATCTGCCTGCAGATGAGCCTGGCTTGGAGCACCATCACTGATCCCAGAATCCTTCCTGGATGGCCCCAGCCTCGTGCTGGGGATGGGACTTGTCACAGCCTCACCCCCAGCACCCAGCACTGCAATTGCCTGATGTCAATGCCAGGCACCAGGCAAACATTGCCCTCAGGCTGGGGTAGCCATGGCCATCCTGGGTCAGTGGCAGAGCTGGGAGTGAACAGGAATATTGTCTTTTTTAAAAGCTGCTATTCAAATATCAGTGAGTTTCTAAGAAACCTGAATATTCACTGGTTTGACCTCCTTGGAAAACCCCAGCCAAAATCCATCCTGAGCTCTAGCAAGTGGAAAGATACTTCTTTTCAACTTGCAAAATGATTTTCTTCTTTAACTCCTATGAGAGTTTCTCCAAAGAAGAGGAAGCAGGCAGTTGTGTCCCAGTGCTCTTCTGCTAAAGGGTTTCTGCCTGTCCCCATTTTTGAGACAAGGTCCCTTGCAGTTGTGTGGTGCTCCTGGTGAAGCTGGGAATGAAGGTGGCAGCAGGTGACTGGCACCAAGCAAATCCCTGTGGGAGAGAAATGTACTTGAGGCATTGGGAAGAGGAAGCTCTGATCAGTACCTTGCACTTTCTGCCTTTCTCTATGGTAAAAGAAAATAGCAAAGAAAAGGCCTGGAACATTTTTCCCTAGGGATTTCTAAATTTTAAAGAGAGGAATAAGAGCAGAGTGAGGCATAGCTGGAAAATCAGTATGAATGTGAGGGTGAGTGTTCTCCATGCTGCTTTGCTGACTGATGCTATGCCAGGCTCCCTTCCAAGGGGGTGATTTGCAAAATCTGGAAGGGATGAGTACCACCTCCTCTGGGCAGTTCCACAGTGATGGATTTTCCAGACACCTCCAACAACTAGGGACAGTAAATGCTGAATTTTGAAAATCACTCCTGATTGTTGCAGGAGTATTTGCAGCTCTCTAGGCTCTCTCCAGACCTTCTCCCATCACCTCCAAAACACCTAATCAAATAATTGAAACCTAATGATTAGACCTGGAGGACCTATTAGACTTACAGAGATAAGGCATTCTTGTTCCCTGAGGAGAAAGCAGTGATATTTGCAGCAACAGCCCTTCCAGCATTAGAGTTGTCCTGGGCCACCCCAAACAGCAGCTCCCAGACTTGGTTTTCAGTGCTTAGCTCCTTGCTCAGTGCTTTTGAGATGTTCAGAATAAATCTATTAGTAAGGGGGCTTCTACTCTTCAGCCAAGGAGAGGGACATCCCAGCAGGATGTTTAGCCATTCTCAATTTCTTGTATTAATTAACAGAAATTTTGGCAGCAGGGCTGGTTTGTTGGTGGCACCAGGAAGCAGAGCTTTGCACCCATGTCCTCTGGGCAGAGCCAGAGTCCCTGGATATTTGGTGTTAGTGTCTTGGTCTTTCTGTGGTTTTGACTAGAAATTCCAGCCTGGTCTTAGCAACTTCTGCTGATAAGGGTTTCAGTGAAACTGGTACTTTCCAGAAAAAGAGGAAAAATTATGGCTTTGTTGAAAAATTTGTGGCTTGTACTTTCTGGGACATTGGTTTTCTTTGTGGGGCTGAACCCTAAAAGTTTTGGGAAAAAGAGGGGAAAAAAAATTGCTTTCCATTTCTTGCATGCAATATTCCTTTTTTCTTTAGCATAATTTATTCGTTTTGATTCTCTGGTGGGTAATTGCTGGGACAGAGTTGAGAAACTCTATTTTTCTTCCCCTTTGGAGCCTGTTCTTCCAGGAAAAAAATAGGATTGTGAATGAGCATATGTATTCAGCAGTGCAGGTCCCCATCAAACAGGGATATTGCATGTGAGTAGGCTCAGAATATTTTCCAATCCTGGAGGATAAATCTGCTGTAGCATAAGAACTTCTAAAAACCAATAAGGAAAAGACTTCCTTGCTGTGAGAAGCTAGAATTTCCCCAGATTATGTGTTGTAGTTACTGTTACTCGACACATTCATTTCGCTGTTTGAGAGGATTTGGGTCATATGGTCAAAACAAATAGTTTCTAAGAAACCTTTGGAATGTGTAAAACCAAATTATCTGAATTATCTCACAAGTTAATAAAGGAAGTGCATGCCTCACAGTTTTCTCTTTCATTCCTTAGTTTGAGTACAGATTATTTATAGATATTCCCTCACTGTATTTGCCACTTTGTTTTGGTGGATGGCTCAGATAGCAACAGGTGGAATGGCTTGTAATTCAAACAAGGATTTGTTTGGATTGCACCTCAAACAAGGGATGCATGAGTCATTTTTGCTTTGGGAACACAAAAAGAAAATCCAGGCAATGCTGTGTCACTCCGATATAAAGGCCATATATTAAAAACCAGCAAAAAGATCAATTTTTCCCACCCTTCACATTTCTGGATACTTAGTCAGTGGTTCTTGCACTTCAGGAAGTTTGAGTGACAAGATTTTAATGTGATTTGTAAGAGCGACAGGGTGCTGATCTACATACAGCGTGTTAAGAACTGAGAAGTCCCATGTCAGAGCTCCAGGTGGTCTCCAGGGGTGGCTGGGGGGGTGGGATGCTGCCTGGGGACACGGGCTGGTCTGTCCCCTGGTGTAGTTGTGCTGACCACTGAGGGTGCTGGGATAGTAGCTCTTGCTTTTGACTCAAGCGACCCAGTTTTGCAACACATCCACTGGCTTTACTTCACCTTTTAATAGGATCAGCTGGCAGTGTCTAATTAATTGCTGCTTATTAAGCATACCTTTGACAATTAATAACATTCTACAAGAAATCATGTTTTTGTTTCATTACAGTCCTACTGGTGGTAAATCTCAGACTTTAATAGAACAAAAAATATTACCTTCTGAGTTGCACATGACACGTACCTCTTGGGGTAGATTATTTATAAAGCTGTTCTCTAATTATCTTTTACAATAAGGAAGTGACTTCATCTTATCTACACAGAATTTAATATAAGAGGAGTTGTAGAATGAGTCACGTCTATTATGTTTTTGTTTTTTTATGCAGACTTATAGTTGCTACAGTTTCATTTATCAGTTTTATTTATTTATCTTTAGATCAGTTGAAGATTCTTTTTAATCTTTGACTCATTGCTTCCTGTTATCCTTTGAGTGACTTTATGAGGTACCTAAACAAAATACCTGCTGAAGTTCTTGTTACTTACTGAGTTGTACAACTTTTAAGTTGATTGACGTTATTTGGAGATTAAAACCCCCCTAATCTGTGTAGTAAAGGAAAGATCAAAGTCTAGGGAAAATCTCTCTAGAAAATATTGACACGCAAATGAATTGTTCATATAGTGTCACGACCCAGAATTACTCAGGCACCTAAACTCATGCACTGGGTCTGTTCCTGTATCTAAGTGTTCTTAAAAACCCTCAAGTATTTAAGTGGCCACATATTTTCAGAGTCCCTTGGCTGCAAGGAAACACCTGCTTGAAACTGAGGTCTGCAATGAGAATCTGGGTGAAAGTACCAAGCATTTTTTGGGACTGAATTCCAAAACTTCAATTAGTATTCAACTAAAAGCTTTCCATCATTACATCTTCGTACAGACATTTTATTCTCATCTGAGAAAAACAAAAACTTGCCAAGCTCTGAAAGATCCTACTAACTTTCTGGAAACTTCTGTGCATCTGTGACATGTGGCTCTTCTGCATTTTCAGGGCCAGATCTGCCTCTCACCCCCAGCCTAGAACACCAAGGGCCCTGTGATGCTTTCCGTTGTCTTTACTCAGATGCCACTGACCCAAGAGAAGCACAGAGTTTTGCACCAGTCTGAACTGTCCATCAGGGGACCAACCACCAACCCCCAGTCACCCTCAGGTGTGTTCCAGCTCACAAAATGTTTCACAGAATCACAGAATTGTCAGAGTTGGAAGGGACCTCTAGAAATCATCTCGTCCAACTCTCCTGCTAAAGCAGGATCCCCTGGAGCACGTTACCCAGGACTGCATCCAGGTGGGTTTGGAATATCTCCAGAGAAGGGGACTTCACAGCCTCCCTGGGCAGCCTGTTCCAATGCTTTTTCACCCTCACAGTAAAGAAGTTTTTCCTCATATTTCAATGGAACTTCCTATGTTCCAGTTTGTGCCTGTTGCCCCTCGTCCTGCCACTGGGAACTACTGGAAAGAGTCTGGCTCCATCCTCCTTGCACCCACCCTTTAGATACTTGTAGGCATTAATAAGGTCTCCCCTCAGCCTTCTCTTCTCCAGGCTGAAGAGTCCCAGCTCTCTCAGCCTTTCCTCATAAGGGAGATGCTCCAATCCCCCAGTCATCTTTGTTGTCCTCCACTGAACTCTCTCGCAGTTCCCTGTTTCTCCTGAACTGTGGAGCCCAGAACTGGATGCAGTTCTCCAGGTGTGGCCTCACCAGGGCAGAGAAGAGGGGGAGAATGACCTCTCTCGGCCTACTGGCCACAGACTTCCTTATGCACCCCAGGATTCCATTGGCCTTCTTGGCAATAGGAACAGATTGCTGACTCATGGACTTTCTACCAGGACTCATATTTAAACTGGAGTCCTCAGCACAGGAAAGACATGGACTTGTTGGAGTGAGTCCAGAGGAGGCCACGAAGATGACTTGAAGGCTGGAGCAGCTCTGCTATGGAGACAGGCTGAGGGAGTTGGGGTTGTTCAGCCTGGAGGAGAAAAGGCTTTGGGGGGACCTTATAGTGTCCTTCCAATACATAACAGGGGCCTATAAGAAGGACAGAGACAAATTTTTAGCAGGGCCTGTAGTGACGGGACAATGGGTGATGGTTTTCAAGTGAAAGAATGGAGATTTACACTAGACATTAGGGATAATTTTTTTATAATGAGGGTGGTGAAACACTGGTCCAGGCTGCCCAGTGAGGTGGTAGGTGCCCACCTACCTTCCAACCCTGGAAACACTGCAGGTCAGGTTGAATGTGGCTCTGACCAACCTCATCTAGCTGAAGATGTCCTGGCTCACCGTGGGGAGATTAGACTAGATGACCTTTAAAAGCCCCTTCCAACCCAAACCATTTGATGGTTCTATGATTCTATAAACCAGCCCAAATGTCACTTCCTGGACCTCTGGACCTTAGCAAAAGACCAACTAGACCTGCATGTGCATGTTGCCACAGCTCTTACGGGGATCCACGCTCCCTGTAGCTCCCTGTCTGAGCAGGTGGTCCAAAGGTCTGCTGTGCACCAGCATCAGCTGAAGTCACTGTAGGGTCAGGATTGTACCCATATCTACCTGGAGTCATGCTCTGTGAGGTGTCTGGAGGTGATTAAAGACACACTGTCTTGTGAATCAGATGTGTTTATTCAGGAAAACCCATACCCAAATATTTAAATTGCAATCACGAACATAGAACGATTTCATTTGACATGATACAATTATTTTGACATTTCATATGTGTCTATTGCTAAAGCCCCCAGTGGACTGTCTCACAACACAGTCGGGTTTCTGCATGAAAAAAATTCCCTTTAAATATAAAGGCTTTGCTATACTGCACACAATTCTGCTTGCCAGGGGCAAAAGTTCTGCTCTTCTGCCACTGTCAAGCTGGAGGAACTTGGCTGAAGCCCCTGGAATGACATTAATATAAAGTATTAAAAAAATTGCATAAAATTCTCATTTTTAAGCATTCAACTTAAATTCTTCCTCTAAACCACAAGCTTTAGAAATACCTGCTTCCAGATTGTTGCATTTGCCAATACTCACATCCTTGGAGTTGGAGCTTCTGCAGAGCTCATTGAACTGTTCAAACAGGTTGCTTTTTTTCCCTGTTCTTCACATTTCTTTGGTTTTCTTCCCCCCCCATACTTCATATCTTATTTGCTCTTCCCATCCATTTTTATGCAGAAATAGAGACTGAAAAATTGAAGCAAAGAGGAGAAGAGCAAAATAACAGGAACACTGGGAAATTAAAAACAAGTAAACTGAAGGGATGAAAACAATTTGTCAAATATTTACTAGTTTTAGATGAGAAAGTCACTTCAAAACCCAAGTATTAAACTGGTGCCTAATTCCAAAATATCATTGTCCCTGTATCAGTTCTGGACAAGTCCAAGAAATAGGTGGTGCTGGGAATGAAAATTATCTAAGCAGGAAAATCTGACATTTTTGGATCCATAAATCTAATAACTTTGGTAGCATCTGTGTTTTACCTTACAAACATGTTCTGCTGGGGAGCCATGAGCTTCCCACGAGCCTCACACAGCCTCAAAGCACAGGCAGCTGTAAAAAGCATCCATGAATTATAAATCCACAGATTAGATGATTTTTATTGATCTGGAATTGAACGAGGCTGTTCAGACTGAGGACCCAGTGACTGGACTGAGTCAAGCCTCCCTCAGCAGTAGACGATGTCTTTATCTAGGCAGCTATTTTGGGTGCTCTGACTCACCTCTCAAGGTTCTTGCTTCACACTGGCTACAAAGGAAAATAGGGAGCCTAAATTTAGATGCTGTGGACGTAGCTGAAGGGAAATGGTGGGCCAATACTACAGGATATGGCATCTCAGGAAAAACTGATGACTTCAGCCGTGGTGTACAACCTCCTGGTCTTACAACAGAGGTGGCTGCTGCCAGCAGTGAGCCCTTGGCAGCCTGGAGAGGGGGCTGAAGGCTCTGGCACTGATCAGGTGTTGGCCCTGGGGACCCTCCACATAAGCACCTGAATTTCAGAACCTGCCATGCTGTCTGTCTTTGCTCTCTACCTTCCTCCACCCCAAATCTTCAAGCTCCTGGATAAGGCCAGGAAACAGAAATCGGGAATTTAAACCATGGCAGCTGAGCTGCCCTGAGAGTTTGAATCAGGGCTGCAGAACATGCTTTCCCAAACATTTTTTCCAATACTCTGTCTCCTCCCAATCCATAATACTTTCTTGAAACTGAGCCTATTATAACAAAAAAAGACAAAAAAAAAGTCAAGGCTGGAAGAGGTTTTGAGGTCACTGGGTGCAACTCTTGCTGTCACAGATGTTGCTCATCAGAATTTGCATTTTTACAGTTATTCCTCTTGCAGAAGCTGCCTTTGCTTCGTGGTTTTCCTTTGCTATTAGCACCAAACACAAGTTGTACCACTTTTTTTTTTTTTGCAGTCCTGTCATGAGGTTCAGTTAGGGGTCCAAAAAAGCAAAGGCTGCTTCTTTATTTTTCTTTTTGGTTGGTTAATTGTGTTGAGTGCTCCCTTTCTTACTCTAACTCCAGGATAAGGTGCTTGAAAACAAATAGAGCTGCTTGTAAGTTTTGTATCTAATAGCATCATGAGAATCATAATATCAATTTAAGAGGATGAGCAAGTGGCTGAGGTTTTTGCACCATGCTTCTTGCTCTCCAGAGGAATTTGGGTGCATAAGAGGAGGACAGGAGTGCAGCAGATCAGTGCAGCAGTGATCCCAGAGGGATGATAGGACTGCTGGGGAGTTTTGGGTAGCACACAGTCCCAGGGCACAGTAAAGGGTTTCTCTCTAAGCAACCATGGTATTTCTTCCCTCTGGGAAGTACTGAAGAAAAAAAAAAAAAAAGAAAAAACAGAAGTGAATGCAAAACTCCCAAGTCCCTCAATAAGCACTTGAGTAGCCTAAGTAGTCACTCTGTGTCAGATAAGCCATGACCTAATTTTCAGATCTGAGCTTTGAGGGGTTTGGGCTCAAGCCAGTTTCACGGGAAAGTCTAATTGCAGTCCTGGATTCAAAGTCTTTGGTGAAGTTCAGATCCAATTCTCTCATCTCTGATATTAAACTTGGTCTGATTTTGGTTTGCTGCCCCTGGGTGAGCTTGGATGGAAATGGATTGCATTGATGTGTCTTCTCTTGAAGTCCCTATTTTAATGCAGTTAACAGCAGCCAGAAGTAAGCCAATAATATGTTTGCTTTTTTTTTCCTGCCAACCAAGTTTACGGGTAATGACATATATTAACTCCTGTAGATGCTTCTTAGCCAAGCAGAAAGCAAGTTAAGAGTGCAGCTTTTTTGGTGTCTAAGAAGGGCTGAGGATCCTCAGCAGAGCAGCCATGCTGGTGAGATTGCTGGTCCTTCCTGTTCCTGGTCAGCCCAGCAAAGGAGCAGATGGGCAAAAAGCCACATGCTGGTCACAGCTGAGGACAAGGGGAGGTGTTTTCAAAACTTTTCTGTTGACTTCAGTGCTTGCCCAAGTGCCTCCTTTCTCCTGGACTGAGCCCTGTGGTGGGGAATCAGAGCAGGGTCTGGGGGTCTGAGGTGCTCCTCAGGAGAGTGAGGACCCTCCTGCAGAAAAGATCAACAGGTGCAACCCTAGGAACAGGCTGTTCCCTGGAACACATTGCTGGTGGTGTTGCTGAAAAGAGGTGGCATTATATGAAGGATCAGCCCGGACTTTATTTTTTTCCAGACCAGGATTGTTATCAAAAACAACCTTCTTTGAAAAACTAGGAAATAAGAGAAGGAAAAAGGATGAAAGAGTGAAGTGACTTGGAGCCTGCAGAAAGTGTGGAGGCTGCTGCTTGGCTCAGGCCTTGTTTCAGAGAAAGCTATTTAACATTTTTATAACTGATGGCAAAATTGCACACTATTAATGGGCTCTCTTTATGGCTATAATTTATTCTTATTTCTCAGAGGCCAAATTGCTTTCTCCTGTGGTATTAAAAAGCCTGGGGCTGAGGAGCTTAGCACTGCTTTGTCAGGATTTTCTCCATCTGCCAAAATAACAGGATAAAATAATCCTATACAGAGAGCTGCTTTATTTAATTTCTTAAATAATGGTCTTTCTCTTTCAATTCAAAGCCTTCAGGGGGAGGTGGGAAGAGGGGGGTGTGTGTAAGTAAATGCATATTTTCATTCTTTAGTTGCCTTTGCTATATTCAGGAGCTATGATTCCTGACTACCAGGCTTGTTTAAACCTCGCTGGGCATTAGTTGTATGTGTCGAGGGGGAGGTAGAGGTTAAAAACTCTCATCATGAAAAATTCAGAGGGTCCAGAGGGGTGAGGGGATCCCAGGGGAGGTTACAATGCCATAAGCAGGGTAAGCTGGCTCTTACAAAAACAAATTTATTTTCTTTGATGGAAAGGAAAGAGAGAAAACATGGATGTGATTTTTCTCCTTTTCTTTCCCCCAACGATTAATAGCAAAAGGATTTTTTTGTTTTCATTAATGTATCTCAAAACATTGATGGCATTTCTAGGCACTTCTAGCAATGAATCACATCACTTGCTCACCACCCTTTTGAAGATTCTTGTGTATTTTGAAATCATCTGGTCAATAGGATGACACCTCACAAATAAGTACTGTGAGTTGCTGGTGACATAACACACACAGCAATTTACTATCAGGAGTATTTTAAGTGTGCTGACACAAACTAAGCTACATCAGTTGACAACATCAATTAAGCTTGAAAAATAAAACACTTCCTGAGTTTCTGAAACCAGAAACTAAATCTGTGACTAAATGTTTTGATGGGAACAGTTTATCAGGCTCTAGTCATGTAAAGGAAAGAAAGTACAGGTTACCAAGGGGAAAAGCCTGAATATCAGTGAAAATAGAGCTTAGTAGGATCTCAAGGATGAAGGGAAAAGAGGAAAGAGTGAACTGGCACCAGCTTTTGTAACTTTTTTTGTCCCGTCCCTCCCCACACTGTAAGAATTACATTTCAAGTAAATGCCCGTGTTACTGCAACTCATAGAATGAGAGGGATGGAGAATACCCTTTTATCCCTCATTATCTAAGCCTGCCAGGAAGCCAAAGAAACTCTAGTGACATCTGTCCTCTGGACTGTGCAGACACCACAGCTCTCAGCTGAGGACCAGGTCTGAAATTGTCTTTGGCAAAGTCTGGACCTCAGATCTTGGATTTTCAGAAAGTGCAGGTGTTGGAGGTGTAGTCAGTCACACACCAGTGTGGTCTGGTGTCACACAGGGTGCTGTCAAACAGGCAGGACAGGATTCGAGGAAAATGTGTGGTAATGAGCTTTGCTGTGTGGCACAACTAGATCACTATTTTAATATTTGTTTTGAGAAGGTCTGGAAACCCCAGGTGAGAACAGAGACTGAGCACTGTGCATATCCAAAGTCTCTGCCCCAAGGAGCTTAATATTTAAATAGAAATGTTGGATAAATAGTGAAAAGGAAGCCACTTGGAAGTAAATTGCATGAAGTCCCTAGCAGAATGCAGCAGAGAAATATCCTCTAAGTCCCAAATCTCCTATATCCTGTCCCAGAGTTGTATCTACCAGCTTGAGAGTCAACAATTTCATCATCATTGCTTTCGTACCATCTATCCACAAACCTACTCCGGAGTTGTGGTTGCATGCTCCAGTTGTAAAGAAAGTCTGAATTACGCGCTTTGACTCTTAGTTTTTTTGAAAGGCCATGTTAAAATACTACTCCATTAAATTCAGTTAAAAAGGTTTCCCCATCCTCTGAGCACAGGCACCTTGCCAGCAGTCCGTTAGGCAAAAAGTCTTGATATTGCGTGTTCTTCCCATCATCTGGTTACGGTTTTAGCTGTATTTACATAATATTGTTTTGAGGAACCGTTGGCAGATCTGTGGGTTGTATGCTGGGTAGTCCCACAACAATCCTACCCTGAGCCAAACCAGAGGAACCTGACAGGTGCAGGTCTTGCAGTGTTTTAGGTTTCATTTTGGGACTTTAACAAAGTTCCTTGTTTACCCTAGTGATGAGGTAAGATAGGAAATTTAACCCGAGGTGTTGCCTAGTAAAAGCAGGCTACTGTTGTTCAGGGAAAGGTAAGTCTGGGCAGCAGCAGGAAGTCAGGGAGCTGCTCACATGTCATCGCTGTACCTCAAGACCCCCAGAACATTTTCATTGGGAAGAGAAATTTCATTCAAGAATTTAGGATAATTAAGTGTTACTGATACTCGGTCCTTCACGTACAGGTATGTCAAATGGAGCTGGAACAAGGTCTTAAAAGTCTTTTCTTGGCAAGTTTCTGATGCACACCATGTTGATAAAGTTTGCCTGTGGACATTGTCATTCACGAGGAACTCTATTTTGAGGTCAGTGGGGGTGTGTGAAGAGTTGGGAAAGTGGAAGTTCAAGTGGCAATAGATCAAGTAGATGCCTTGTTTCTGTATCACCAGCTCTTCGCTCTTGCACTGGATGCCTTTACAAAAACCCTTCTGGAACAAACTCAATTTTGAGCTCTTTACTGGTTTGGACACTAGAAAAGAAAACAAATTTGCAGATGAGCTGCTGAGCTCTAGTGACCCGAGTTCAGCTTTATGTGATTTGCAGCAGTGCAATTCCTGGTAAATGGAAATACCTGCTCAGTGCTTTTCCTGCAGGAAGCTCCAAGAAAAGGCCCTGGCCAGAGGGCTGGCATTTTATATGTGGAAGTGGGGTGTTAAAACGTTCCAAGGACTTACACAGCCCTTTGGAAACCTAAGGGGGGGAGATGCAGTGAAAATTACCTTTTGCCATATTTAAAGGGAACTAACGGGGAGGGATAGTCACGTGTTAGTGTGCAGAGGGTATCAAATTTTTCTTACGAAGTTAGGAAAAAAAAGTGCGTGTGATCAGATGGGAGTTTACCAAACACACCCACGTTTCAGGAAAGGTAAGGATTTGTTATTATTTTTCCTATGAAACGCACATTTACATAAAAAGCCACTAAACTCAGTTTGAATAGCAGGAAGAGCCTGCCCTTCAGCCAGCTCTGCACTCCCTCTTTGCCAGGTCTTGCCCACTGCTGGGTTCCCACTGACCTCTCATGTACGCAGCATCACTCCTGGTAGGGAATTTCTGTAGGATACTTAAATAGTCTTCGGAGGTGTTCCCTGGAGAAAACAACAGATTAAGTGACCATTCCTGATTTCTTTGTAATGTAAAATGCTGTCAGCATTTAGGACCTCATGTAGTTGCTATAACCACGCTAGGGACAAGCTCCACAGCAGCAGCTGCAGCACCGAAGGGACAAGCAGCAGCTGAAATAGCACATAGGAAAGGTGAATCCCACTGCTTGGCTGATAATATCTGACTTGCACAGGGAATGTGTAGCAGCATAACTCAACTGGTAAATTTATAACAGTCTAAAGCTCTGGAAGATTGCAGCTATCAGTCCTAAAAACTGTATTTCTTATTCTCCTTATGAACAGAAATGAAGTGCAGTAAGCTTAGTTTATTTCATAGAATCACAGAATGTGTGGGGTTGGAACAGACCTTTAAAAGTCATCTAGTTCAGCCCCCCCTGCTGTAAGCAAGGACCTTTTTAAGTAGATCAGGTTGCTCAGAGGCCCATCAAGCCTGACCTTGAACGTATCCAGGGATGGGGTCTCCACCACCTCTCTGGGCCACCTGTTCCAGTTTGTGAGGTGCAATCACAGAAGGAAGCTCTTAGACATTGAACTGGAACCTGCTTCTGAAGATGGCTTTCTGGGTGCTTTTGAAACCTTGCTCTTTTCACGGTTAAAATGTAGATGTAGCCACACAGGGCTCTGGGTGAGGTTTTGGTTGTTCAGCCCCGAAATCTGCTGTTCCTGCGGGCGCCTCTCCCTACAGCCGGTAACGTCAAAGGCAGTCGCGTGTCAAGGGAATGTCCCCAGAATCCAAAGGGCCAGAACGGGGAAGGGCAGGGGCTGTCCCGCTGAGGGCGCCCAAAGGGCGGCCACGGGGGAGGGGACAGCTCGGTCCCACCGCCGCGGGGAACGGGACGGGACGGGACGGGACGGGACGGGCCAGCTCGGTCCCACCGCCGCGGGGGAACGTCTCCCTCCCACGGCTGCACCCGGGACTGCGGGCGGCTCCGCCGGCACCGCCTGCCGGGAGAGCATCCCGGTATCCCAACTCCTACATCCCAAGCCCGACATCCTCGTGTCTCATCTCCTGCATCCCGGCACCCCCGCCCCGCGTCCCATTTCCTGCATCCCGGCAATGCATCCCGATATCCCAGCTCCCTTGCGCTGCACCGTTTCCCCTGGCATTTCACCTCCTTTCCAGCCACATCTCACCTTTCCATTTGCTCTTTGTAAGCTTTTCCTCCTCTCACCTTACTGGGCATTCAGTGAAAGGCAGTGATTATTCCTCCTTTTTTTTTTGTGGTTGCACAGACTCATACAATCATGGAACGGTTTGAGTTGGAAAGGACTTACAGTTCCAGCTCTCCTCTCCCAGGGTACACAAATCACCTAAGCTTTCTTGTGATTCAGTTTATAAAATTGGTATAAGAGTCACCCATCCTAAAAGGGCCTCTTAAAGACCAGTTAATACACAAAACTAAATTCTACTGAATCTTGATGGTACTCTATGACATCAGATGACATATTGCTTACTTCTTACATGAACAAGAGGGAGCCTATGAAATGCAGAGTGACACAAGGATCTTAAGTTTCATAGGATTCCTGAAACTAAGGGTACAAAAAAAAAAATAAAAAAAATTCAAATACCCAGACCCTTGCAGTATCTGCATGGCCTGATTTCTACTTGGTCAGATAGAAGCTGGTCCCACACACGAGTTCCCCTGCTTGGTGATTTGTAACATAGCACCCTTTGCACTCCCTGTTGGAGAAGGAGGCTGTGGATATCTTGAAAGGATTGCAGCCTCTCTCTGATTTCAGTAGGTGATGCACTTTGGAGGGAAGCAGGTGCTCACTGCCCTCCAAGAGTGACTAAGTCATATAGCAAAGTCCTTTGGCTGGGCTGGAAATCCCCAAAGAAAAACCAAAGCCTACTTTCCTGATATTAGTCATGGCAGTAGTGCTTCAGTGAGTGCATAGACACTACAGAGATGTGGAGATATGGCAAAGGATGGGAGAAAACCTTTCTGGCCCTTGTTTTGAACTAAAGCTGTTATGGTGTTAGCAATGGTTGGTGACACAGTCAGAGCCTGCAGCCCACTCCCCTTACAGGTGTCCTGCAAGATGAGAGTCCAGAGGGAGCCACAAAGATGATCCGAGGGCTGGAGCACCTCTCCTATGAAGACAGGCTGAGACAGTTGGGGCTGTTCAACCTGAAGAAGAGGAGGCTCTGAGGAGACCTTAGAGCACCTTCCAGTACCTGAAGGGGCTCCAGGAAAGCTGGGGAGGGACTTTGGACAAGGGCTTGTAGTGAGAAGACAAGGGGTGCTGAATTTAAACTGGAAGGGGGAGATTTAGGTTAGACATTAGGAGGAAATTCTTTGCTGTGAGGGTGGTGAGACACTGGCCCAGGTTGCCCAGAGAAGCTGTGGCTGCACCATCCCTGGAAGTGTTCAAGGGCAGGTTGGATGGGGCTTGGAGCAACCTGGTCTAGTGGGAGGTGTCCCTGCCCATGCAGGGGGAGTAGAACTGGATGATCTCTAAGGTCCCTTCCTACCCAAACCATTCTATGATTCTATGATTTTTAGAGAAACTCGCTGGCATTTCAGCCCGTGGAAGATGCAGCCCTGCAGCATCTGCTCCACCAGCCCTGGGCTGTGCCTGCACACACAGCCTGGCACTGCCAGGAGCCCATCAGTCAGCAGCTGTCTTGGGATATTCACAGCATCTCTCTAGAGCTGCCCCTCACTGATTTAGTTGCATTCCACATTTCCAAAGCTGTACTTACATTTATTGATGTCAGCAAGTTTTGTGTGTGTTTAAGTCATTTATTGGGTGACATCAGCTGTGTTTCTGAGAAGGCAATTTATGGAAAAAAGTTGTTTTATAGAGACATTTCCGGTTCTCACTCTGCTGAGGCAGCTTATATCTGTTTTCTAGTCTTATTTCTCAGTTTAATGCTTTTATATGAAACATTTCAGCACAAGCCAGGAGAGACTGAAATAACCAGAGTTTCAGGACTGGTTGATGGATGTGTTCAATCACATTACCTAATTGGCTTTGCACTACTAACAGAATCATAGAATCATAGAATTGTTCTGGTTGGAAAAGACCTTTAAGAGCATCGAGTCCAACCTTATCCTGACCCCATCACCCTATTTCTGATGACCCACCAGTAAACCATGTCCCTAGGCACCACATCCAGATGACTTTTAAACACATTCAGGGTGACTCAACCACCTCCCTGGGGAGCCTGTTCCAGTGCCCAACAACCCTTTCTGTAAAGAAGTTTTTTCTGATATCCAACCTTAATCTCCCCTGATGCGACTTGAGCCCAGTTTCTCTTGTCCTGTCACCAGTCACCAGTGAGAAGAGACCAACCCCACTCTCACTACAACCTCCTTTCAGGTATTTGCAAGGAGTGAGAAGGTCGTTCTTCAGCCTTCTCTTTCCCAGACTAAACAGCCCCAGCTCCCTCAGTCGTTCCTCATAGGGGATGTTTTCCAAACCCCTCACTAGCTTTGTTGCCCTTCTTTGGACCTGCTCCATCACCTCAATGTCCTTTTTATATTGAGGTGCCCAAAACTGAACACAATCCTCGAGGTGGGACCTCACCAGTGCCCAGTACAGAGGCAGGATCTCTTCCCTAGTCCTGCTAGACACCATTTCTGATCCAAGCCAGGATGCCATTGGCCTTCTTGGCCACCTGGGCACGTTGCTGGCTCATATCCAGCCGACTGTCAATCCATACACCAAGGTCCTTTTCTGCCAGGCAGCTTTCCAGCCACTCTTCTCCAAGCCTGTAGCATTGCCTGGGGTTGTTGTGACTGAAACAGTGTGAATCAGAAGTAATCCCAGAGAAGTCAATAGGATTATATAAACTTAAAAATACTGTGAGGAGGAGGAAAAGCAAAGCTACGTTTGGGACTAAGTAGCAAGGAGACCACACTGGTTTCATGGTCCACTGTGATGCATGGACACTGTGGATCAGACTGTTTGGGGAGCCTGCTGATAAGGAAGGAGTCTTAGTAGAAAGCCATTTAGGCTATTTTGTTCTAAAGAAGTTATCAGGAGATAATTCACTTTTGTCTTCCTGACCCCTTTCACCATAGGATGAACATCCAGAGGGCACAGCCCTGAGGAAAAAGGCCAGACTGTTTCCATGAGCAGCTTTTCCCACCCAGCCAAAGAGGTTGTGCCACAGGACTGTAAAATGGGACTGGGGGGGAGCTGTGGCCTCACTGACATCCTGATGATTCCCACCCACAAACTGGAAACTGAATCTTATCAAAACCCAGCAAAAGCTCTGTCCTGCCTGGAGGAACCCAAGGGCTGTGGGACATGTGGATACATGGGCTGCTGCCAGCCAGATCTGAGGAGATAAGACTGCCTGGGGAACTGTCCTTGATGGCTGCCTCAGTTTCCCCACCTCTGAGATTATTATAACAGGAGCATAGAAAAAGGGCAGTGAAACCAAGAGCTGAAAGTGGCACCCAGACATGGAAAGCCCCTCAGAAGGGATTTTCTTTAGAGGCTTGTCCTAGTACTAGGCACTTCTTACAGTGATGGTCCTCTGCAGTGTGCACAGCTGGATGCTGAGGGTGGACAGGGACAAGAGCAGGTCAAGAGCCTGAGCTTACCTTAGGAGGTAAAGAAGTGTGGGCAGGCAACAAACAGCTTTCAATTCCTCCATACCCCCCCACCAACTTAAGTGCTTATAAAATTAGGCAAGGTGACTCCACCTGTCTCTGTCAGCATGCTAGAGTTAGCAGAACTTGCCCAATTCTCTTTCTCAGCAGCTGCTCTCTGAAGTCCCTGTAGCTGTCATTAACTCTTTCCTTCCACTGAAGTGTCCTGCAAAAACCTGCTGGCTGTCACTGGTGGACTGTCCTGACTGAACGATGCTGTGACAAGTGCCAGCTGGGTGATGTTCTCTTCTGGGCTCAGTGGCAGAGCTCGGCTCTTCTCTTGGCTGTGCCTGTCACACATGCAATGAGTTCCTTTGGTCCTCAAGAGCCCAAGAACTGTCAGTCGGACCCATACATTGAGAGGGGCTGAACACAGCAGCTGATGTTACCTCCTTCCAAAAAAATCAACTTTTGAAGTATCCCTTTCTTTCTTTAGGAAGAACCTCTTATGAACTCATCACTGCACACCTGGCTTCTCAAAACTTACAGAGTTTAAGGACAAAACTATTGAAGCCTAGCCTGCTTGTCAGGATCACAGGATCATCATGGTTGGAAAGGACCTCTAGGATCACAAAGTCCAATCGTCAACTGAAAGAAACACAAACCACAACCTCGGCCACTGGAGTATGTCTTGAAGGATAGCTTAGGTCACACAATTTCATGAATTTATCTATTCATCTGAGTCACTATCCCTGGGGGAATTAAAAATCTGTGCTGATGTGGTGCTGAGGGACATGGTTTACTGGAGGCCTTGGCAGTGCTGGGTTAATGGTTGGACTTGACGATCTTAAAGGTCTTTTCCAAACAAAATGATTCGATGATTCCATGATTCTATATACATATACTCATCTAGAACTTGCATTTTAAGTATTGGGGAGATGGAAGATCTCAGCATTTTGTAACAATACCCATAATCTCATTATTAAATAAGGAACCAGCCCCCATTATGACTAACTGGAATCTGTCTAGCTGCAGTTTCCTCCGGATGCTTGCCTGGGAGGATGCCTGTGCACTCTTTCTAGCATTTGCAAGCCCAGACTTGCCAAAATGTTCTGAACTGAGGAGCAAAGCTCATCTTCCCCCACCTCCAGAGCAGACAGAACCTTATAAGGTTTCATGTCTATGCACATACATGTGTTGAAGGCAAAAATCCTTATGGTCTAAACATGACATATCTATTTCTGAGGAATGCACCATCATGGAATTTGTGAGTAACAACCCAGCAATTTTGTCTGTGTTGTATTGGGACAATTCTAGGCTGGAAGAGACCAGATATATTTGCAGAAGGCCAAACTGCACTCAGAGATGCTGCTGCATGTCTGGACAAGCTTGTTTGCTTCACTGCCTTCGGGCTGATTGACTCTAGGGTAGCAAGGATGTGAATGTCACCTGTTTCTCAGAGCCAAATTTTTATTTGGGAACCTATTTCCCATTGAAACTGTGAGTGGGGTGCAGGGTTTCCTTTTCTGGTCTGTCCATCAACTGCTAATGGATCTTACTGCCAGATTTTTCCTTTTATAAATGAGAAAATAATTTGGTACCATGTCTTTGCAGTTCAAAATAACAAGGATCATCAAGCCAGGATTACAACATTCATGGGGAAATGAGGCTCAGAGAGGACAGCAAGGAGATTATGAGGATTGAACTTCCTTAGACATTGGCAAGTCATACATTTTTTCTGTGGCTTAGTGTTCCCTCTAAAAAAATGAACCTAACAATAATACCTCTCTGGCCCATAGTAATATTCTATGATTCTAAAAAATATATTTGATATTTATGAAATGTGGATGAGATTCCACAGAAAGAACATTTCACAAACATTTAGTTCATGATGCACTTAATTCTTTCCCCTGTCGCTCAGACTCTCCACTGACAATGACACAGAGGTTTTGAGGAGATTGCAGTCATTTTTCACACAAACATTTAGTTAGCTGATGTTGCATCACTCTCAGTTACTGCTTGGGGATTCCTGCAAACCCATCCATTAAGGTCAGACAGCTGAGTCAAGAATGTAAATCATCTATCAATCTGCTTTAGTGCCCACTGGTGTTAAGCTAATAATAGAACATGATCTCATTGGAAATCTAAATGAAGCCTTGTTTTCCCTGCTTTAATATTACAGAATTAATTCAGAGCTGTAGCCGTGTCTGGACCACCTGCATCACTGTGTGGTCTCTGCCTGAGGGACCCCAGTTGTTCCCACTAGCACAATCCTGCACCCCCCATTTGCATCTCTGAGATGTTTTGCATGAGTAGGTACTGACATGGGGCTGGAGCAAGGCTGAGCACCAACCTGGCAAGTCACAGAATCACAGAATGGTTCAGGTTGGAAGTGGGCTTTACAGGCCATCTAGTGCAACCCCCCTGCAGTGAGCAGGGGCATCATGAGGAGAGGCTGAGGGAACTGGGATTGTTTAGTTTGAAGAAGAGGAGGCTGAGGGGAGACCTCATTGCTCTCTACAAACACCTGAAAGGAGGTTGTAGGGAGGTGGGAGTTGGTCTCTTCTCTCCAGTGAATAATGACAGGATGAGAGGGAATGGCCTGAAGTTGCACCAGGGGAGGTTTAGACTGGATATTAGAAATAATTTCTTTACCAAAAGAGTGGTTGAACACTGGAACAGGCTACCCAGAGAGGTGGTGGAGTGACCATCCCTGGAAGAGTTTAAAAGAAATACAGATGTGGTGCTTAGGGACATGATTTAAGCATGAACAGGTAGATAAAGGTTATAGTGGGTGGATTTATGTTATGGTTGGACTTAATGATCTTCAAGGTCTTTTCCAACCAGGATGATTCTGTGATCTTCAACCAGATCAGGTTGCTCCAAAGTCCCATCTAACCTAGCTTTGAATATTTCCAGAGATGAGGCATCTACCACCTCTCTGGGCAACCTGGGCCAGTGTTTCACCACCCTCGTTGTAAAAAAATTGTTCCTTATATGTAGCCTAAATCTCCCTCTTCTAGTTTAAAACCATCACCACTTGTCCTGTCAGTACAGGCCCTGCTAAAAAGTCTGTCCCCAACTTTCTAGTAGGCCCCCTTTAAGTGAAAGGCCACAGTAAGATCTCCCTGGAGCCTTCTCTAAGTCAGCAATGCTCTTTTTTTTGGTCTTGCTTGCCCACTTTTACAACGCAGGGCTTCAAGCCCTGGCGTAAACAAGGTGAACACAACATACATCCAAATTACACTCTCAACAGCTGGGCTGCCTGAGAGGTAGACAGGGATCCAAATCTAAATCCACAGCAACTTCAGCCTCCTCACAGTCCCCAGCCTCAAAAATTTCTTGTGCTTCTGTTTGCTGCTGCCCTGCTGGATGGACCTTGCTGGGATTGCTGCAGCTCCCTGTATAGAAGGCAGCACGTGCTGCCTGGCAGCAGCTGACAGAGCTGCTGGCTGATGAGGCCTCAGTAAATTACCCACTGGGATATATTAATCAATTAGCCCTTTATGCATTTTAAGAGAAAAATAAAAGGCCATTATAAATCACTTTAATGCTCCATTACCCCTCCAGAGACGTGCAATAGAGACTGATGGGCTGTGAGGGGCAGGCTGAGAGAGCGCCCACACCCTTCACAAGCAGTTTTCAGCAGCTCTTCCTTCCTTGTGGGGTTTCTCTGTCTTTCCCTCCTTTGTCTTTCACTAATGGCATCATCTTAGATTTACCAGCAGAATCTAGAGCAAGAGGTTGCCTGTAATTGAAATTGACCCAAAGACAGGGAGGTTTCTGGCTAACAAAATGGCATCTTGTGTGTGCTCGAAATGAGCACATTCCTCCTGCCTGGCTGCTGCCAGTTCCTGATGAGGAGAAAAAGCAATTGGCACAGGTTGCCTGGTATGACATTTTTAAAAAGAGAAATATATATTGAAATGCACTTTAGGATTGGTGAGACCTCTTCTTCCTGCCCTGGCAATGCCAGAATTGCTCATGCTTTCCTTTGCAATAATGCTGACCTACAGTCTCCGTGGCTCTGTCTCTGTCCACCACTGACCTCCACGCCAGCAGCTTTCACTGTTTCTTCCTAACTGGTGGTAAAACTCAGCCATGAAAACCAGCACAGCTCTGGTGACTGCTCGGAGTTTATTCTGGTTTCCAGGAGCAGAGGTTGTGCTCTGGGGCTGCACCACCTCCCTGGGAAGTCTTCATCATCAACAGGGAATTTTGGGCAACAAGGCTGAAGTTCTGCAGCCTGTTAAGTTTCCAAAGCTCCTTTTTATGCATGTTTTGGGATGCACTGGAGTGGGACTGTCCAAACACCTTTATCCAAATCTGCCTGATGTGTCCAGACCCTGCTTTGTTTCTGAGGAACTTCAGGTGCAGAATAAAGCACTAGAAGACTTCAGAAGAACTTAGAAAGACTTGAGGAGCTGCTTAGGTTGATAGAGAGACAGCAATATGTGCTTAGGATGTCCTAGGGATATCCTAAGGGGAAAATAAAATAATTCCAGGAGTTGTAAAACATAAAAAAATTATGGTTAGGCAAGATGGGAAGTTAGGAAGAACCCAGTGACATGCAGGGACTACTTTGAGACCTGTGTTCTGAAAAGAGCCCAATATAGAGAAGTCCCAGAAACAAAAGTTATCTGAAATAGAGTATGCTTTGCCCAAATGCTGCACTATGTCACCTGTGTGTAAAAAAAGGCCACTGCAGAAAAGATGGTTACATGATTAGGACTCTGTGGACCTTGAACTTCAATTTCCCATTCTGCCATCACTTCTGGATGGACCCCATGCTTTATTTTTCCTATCTGTAGGGCAGGAGGTGGTGGTATCTCCTGTCATCCAGGTCTGAGGGTGAACTGTGTATTTGCAAGAAGTCAAACTACTCGGTGGGAAGGGCCGTGCAACCAGGGAGGCAATGTCAGTGAGATAAACTGTCCTCCTCCTGATTTACACTAAGGAAAATCTCTGTACACTCTGTACACTGCCTCTGCTAGTCTACTTAGAGAGTTTTTCCTATTTGGGGCTCCCTGTGCTCATCCTCTGCCTGTTTTAATTTCTTGCTCTGTGCATCTTGTTGCTGGTCTGCACTTCTCCCTTCTAGACCTGCCCCTTCCCTCCTCCCTTGTCCCCACAAACCAGCAGGAAACACATGACTACTCCAGGCCAGAGGAGCACAGGAGCCAGCTCAGTTGTTTTGAAATACCTGCCAACATTTTGCATCCCTGGCCTTGTGAAGATGGGGACGTTACCCCCACTTGTGCAAGAGCCAGCCCTTAAAAAAGACCTAACAGACTGAGATTCACATCCTCTGGCAAAAAGGCTCATTTGCAAAGACACCTCAGGGCAGATTCAGATGAACTTGTTATTTCCTCAGCCATGTGCTGGTTTCCAGAGGTACCGGGTACTTTGAAAGTTTTTTCTTATTATTATTATTATTTTCTTTCTCCCACCTCTCTGGCTTTTCACCAAGAAGAGACTTTATGTGAACTATTAAGGTGTGCACAATTGACTTAGTTGTGATCCTGGGCAGTATTTGCATGGCAAATGAGACAAATTTTGTGTATTGTTTAGGTGTCTTACCTGTCCTGATAGGTTTTGCGATGCCCTCCATGGCAGGATCAGCTGTCTGAAAGAGAAGCAAGAGAAGGGATGGGGTTTTGGGGCAGCAGGGCATATCTATGTGCTTTAAAAATGGATCTTCATAGAATCACAGAATCACAGAATTTTAGGGGTTGGAAGGGACCTCTGGAGATCATTGAGTCCAACCCCCCTGCTAGAGCAGAACCACCTAGGGCAGGTCACTCAGAAATGCATCCAGATGACTCATGAAAGTCTCCAGAGAAGGAGACTCCACAACCTCTCTGGGCAGCCTGTCCCAGTGCTCTGTCACCCTCACAGTAAGTAAGTTTTTCCTCATGTTGAGGTGGAACTTCTTGTGCTCTAGTTTGCATCCATTGCCCCTTGTCCTATCACAAGGCATGACTGAAAAGAGGTCTTAAAAGTTTCTCTTGCATGCCATGAAGGTAACACAGATCCTGATGCCCAGGGAGCCAGCACAGGGCTCCTACAGAGCCTCCCAGGTCCAGGGGGGGATTGCTGTGGAGCAAGTAGCTCTGGTGGGATCTCCGCACTCATCCAAACTGTCATCCCTCATCACAGCCCTTCTTTTTTCTGCCATAGAAAAATCTACATTTCTGACAAAACCAGCAATTCTCTCAGTGGGGTCAGAAACGTGTGTGGGTTTTGTTGGGGCAGTTTTGGAAACACAAACTCTGAAAACCACACTCTGGGGCTTGCAAAGCTTAGAGACAGTAGGGCAGAGTGGGACAGGACACCCTTGGGAGCCAGTGCCTGTCCCTGGGAAGCCCCTGCCTGGATGAAAAAAAAAGCTGCAGAGACCCCAGGTCTGAGAGTGACAGTGTTGTCCTGCTTCACCTCTCCTCCTGCTTCTCACTGGGGTGTAAACCCAAGGGTCAGGATGGCAGGGGAAGCTGTCCTCAATTGGCATGGCCTGAGAACTTGTCAGGAAACAAGTTCCAAATATGAGATGTGGTAGGCTTCATCCACGGTCTTGCTTTGATTTTATCACACCTCTCTGCCACCCAAACTCACAGCCCTGGAGCCTGTGCTTGCTTGTCTATTACTTCACTCCAGTGAAGTCACTGACAGCTCATAAAAATCCAGCAGTGCCCTCAAGGAGCAAAGAACTTCTCCCAAAAGCTGAAGAAAGGTACTGAGAGTACCTCAGTGCTAGAAACTCTTTATCACGTCCCTTCAATCACACACATCTGACAGTCCCACAGTGATTTCAGTATCAGGGAGTGATTTTTGCTCATGTTAGCCTAAACCAGCTCCTCTTATCTGGATACAAATTTCCTGGGCTAACTGTGCAGGCTGACCAGGCCAGGCCCAACCTAGCACAAATCATAGAATCAGGATTTCTGGAGTCAGAACAGACCCATAAGAATCATTAAGTCCAACTCCTTGCTCCTCACAGGACAACCTAAACTGAACTATATGACTAAAAACATTGTCCAGATGCTCCTTGGACTCTGACAGGCTTAGGGCCATGACCACTTCTCTGGGGAGCCTATTCCAGTGACCAACCAGGACGTCCAAGAAGAAGGAAGTTGGGAACTTGGTACCAGCTTTAGCAGAACATTTAATTTCTCCTGGGAGAAATGAGGCACATGCATATGGTGGGAGACAACTTCACCCATGGTGGTCTTAAAACATAAGCACTTTATTTCTATGTGTAAACAGGATTACGTATGGTGTGGGGAGAAGGAAGATGGTTGGACAGTGAGAGAAGTTGTACCATGGCTGTTTGTAGTACTTACTGTTCTAGCCTTAGATGTTTAAAAATACTTTTAATTAGACTTTGGCCTATCATGACCATGTGTTCAACCATGGCTGAAGTGCAGAGCTGCAGCTGCTCCGGGCATTTGACCTAATGCCAAAATGCCAAAGATGGCAGAGGTGCCTCATACTTTGGGTATCTGTCATGGATGATTTGGTCATTTTCTCTCACTATACCTATATAAGATGGGGAGAAGTCATCTGTTGAGACAGTATTTCTCCAGCCACTTTTGCTAAGCTGTGCAGGAAGGCTGCTGAATTAGGAGATGAATGAGAACCTAGAGCTGAAAAACCAGGCTTTTCCAAGCTTTTTGTTCCCCCACATGACACCTTCCTTTGCAAACTCTCATGGATCCTGTGCACACGTATCATCAAATGTGTGACTGAGAAGAGTAAAGACTGAAAACACTCCAAGGACCACCTACCAGAGTTTCTCAGCTCCTGTCTTGAACCCTTGCATTGGGCTGTCCCTCTCACACACACTCAGGGCTCACAGAAGAGTTACTTTTCCTTACAATGTTTGAGCATTTCTGCCCTCTGCAGAGAATTAAAGGCATTTTTGCAAGAGAGAAAGGGGGTGCTCTGTCCTCAATCAGATAATGCTAGATGAAATCAGGCAGCAGATCCATTGCTGCCTGTAGGGAAGTTTTTGGTAAGGTGATGGAGACATTATTATCAGTGACGTGGTCACCTTGCAGCCCTCCCTTGGAGATGGTATGCAGGACAAGACTGAGAGCTTGCAGCTTGCTTTGGATTCAGGGCAACAGAAACACAATTAAAATGTCCTGATGTGATGTGTTCTCACATGGGAAGGCTCCCAGGGGGTGAGAACAGCAGCTACTAATGGAATTTATTTTAGTGACAATCGAATAGATATTAAAATAAAACTTCAGAGCTTGCTTTGAAATATTAGTGGCATTACTTCTGTCTGTTCTAACAGCAAAAAACATTGCACATCATGCTGAAATTTGGAATGCAAAGCAGCACACAGTAGAAGCCCAAAGAGATTAAATTCTGCAGTGCTAGCTCAGGAAGAATCCATGAAAATGAATTTCACGCTGTCTGGAGTGAGCTGGGTCCTGATGAGGAAGGAGCTCAGTACTTACTCAGCAATAAGAAGTTGAGTTTGCTTCATTAGAGAGAATGATAATCAGGTGCTAGTGAAAATAAGTTCTTCCTTCTTCCCCTTAATCATTTTACAAGAAATTTTCCCAAGCTGAGTCAGATGGGTGCTGCTAGTGTCGTCGTAATGTCCTGTGTCAGAACTATCACTATTAGTTTACTCAGTTGTCTCTCAAGTCTGTATCCACCTTCTAGAAGGCCCAAAAAAACCACACCCTGAAACCACAGTCCCCCCGAAGCTGGCCTGGGGTCCTGACAAGTCAATGGATTGGGTTTTTTTGTTGTTGTTTTAGTTTGGTTTTGGTTTGTTTTGTTTTTTCTTTTAGTTTTTACCAGGGTTGTCCACCAGAGGGGGGCAATAGGCCCCGAGTGGGGCAGCCCTGGCAAGACGACTTTGAAGCAGACACAAATCCCCAAAGAGATGAAGGTGCTGGTGCTGCAGGAACGATTCCAGGGCACGGCAGTCCCGCTGCTAAATGCTTTGACACTTATGACTCCAGCAGCCTCGAAGACTAGATCAGCAAATCTAAATAACTGCACCAACTCTCAGCACTTACTATACTGGGGTCTTAATGGTGCTGAAAGTATTTGGCATTTGCCCAGGCAGTTTGGAGGTTAAAAATATGAAGTCTACAAAATCCAGAGCAGTGATGGACTGTCCCAGATTCCGGCCTTTGGACATTAACACAGAATTTGTTGGTAGAGGCAGGTGGCCTGAGTGTCTGATACAGCAGGTCTTGCAGTGCAGTGTAGAAATTGCTAGGGTCTGTGTGTCTTAAAATTACATTTCTCTAGTCCTTTCTGTCCCATGCTCTTTCACTGATTTTACAGGTATCCTTCTCTCTACATAAGTATCCACAGAAATGTGGGTATATACATAAATCCAGCAGCAGAGAGATGCAGGAGGCAGAAGGGTGGAGGCTTTAGAAATCTTCTAACAGTGCAAAGAAGGAAAATGCAGGCTATGGATCACCATACAACAACTGTTCATATTTCAGAGCAAAACAGTTACTTGTGAAGGCTTTAGGCAAGAGGATGGCCTGAGGCCAAGGGTTTCTGCAGCTGAAAGCAGAAGAACTGAGCTGACTTCAGCAGTGCACGTAGTTAGTTCCAAAAAAAAGTAGGTTAGTTCCAAAAACTGACACTTCCCAGGGCTGACACCACCGTGCTGTGCTGCCCTTCCTGAAAACAAGGCGTAAAGGAAATGTCTCAGGGTGTTGGAAAATGTGGGGGCTGGGTGTCATGTGTATTAGAGGCGCTGTTAGATTCAGAGAAGCAGCTTTGGACTCATAGTTGCTTTTTTGAGTCGGTCTTTCATGTTGGATTTCCCTTATTCAGAGCACCAACCTTTGGGGTGATGTGGGTGCTGTGTTTCTAAACATTGTGATTTTTCTCTTTCCAATGCATCTTCCTTTAACTAAGCAAGTGTAAATTAATCAAAATGAAGGCAAGTAGCCGACTTCCACGTTGGCTAGGGGACTGTTATCTGCTTGCCACCAGAAGCCTCCTCTTAATGCAGTGGTTCCCAAGGCATGGGTCACAAAGCCTGCATTATCCTTAAGGCCTTCTAACACTCCTTTGGACAGAGGAAACTAAGTTTTTATCTCAGCTCAGCATAGAGAGGGCATGAAGTTGACACTGTTAACCCTGTGATCAAGGATCCCTCACATAAACCAGCTGACAACACTTGGAAAGAAAACCAGACCATCCCAAGGGGCCGGTCACACAAAATGTTGGTTCTTCCTTGAGAAGTTACAGAGCAAATAATTAAGCCAACTGATGATGCAGAGGACTCAGGAGCCACAGGGCTCCAACTACAACAACCCCCCAGACTCCCTGTCCTGGAGCTGCTGAAGTTAATACCACAGGATGTGCAGACCATCCACAGCCGTAGTTACCAAAGGAGTTTGTCCCTAGCCTTGTGCTGGTGGTGTGACCACGAGCTAAGGTGGTTTTGGAGCAAGTCCTGGAGTTTCTTGAGCAACCTGTCTCACAGAATCGACATTGTTTCCTGGTTTGAAAATTCAAGACCAGTCATGGATGGGGAATGACTGCCTGCTTCTGAACGGAGGGTCTTTTGGGTCCTTGAGAGTAAGAACAGAACTTATGTTTTTGCTGCCAAATTCTCTCACAGCATAAAATTGCTGCTTGATTTTCTTTGTTTCTTACACACCTCAGCTTGCTACTTTCTCCTTCAGCCAAGCTCATTTCCAAAGCAGCTGCAATAATGTCATTACTCTTTTAAATGAAAACCTTGACTCTTTCAGCAATATTGTTCCTCTGGCAACTGATGTAACTGCGTTTATCCTGATGGAGAGGTAATTTAATGCTTACTTTCATAATAAGTACAAATGAAAACCTCATTATATAGGAAAGCTGTGGCAATTCTGTAATTACTCAGGCTGTTGTTTTAAAGATCTCTCTTAATGTCCCACTATTTATTACTTGAAAACCCCCATGTCTCATTCTAACTGTGCCAAAACTGCTTCTCTTTTGGAACAAAGCCGATTTCAGGTAAATGACTCCTCTCTGGTAACACTTGAAGAAGTATCAGCCAAACCTTCACGGTTTAATTTCTGGGTAATGTGCATACACAGATACACAAATTGCACAGGGTAAGTTTAGTAAGAGAAAGTATTGAGCTGAAAGATCAGATTTTGTTTTCCATGGCCAACTTCCTCCAGCAGCCCTGCGCTTGTGCTTTCATTCTGTAAAGAGCAGTGGAGGTACTTAAGTATTCAGATATTTGTGATAAGATTTCAAAGCCTATAGAACTTCTAACCTGCCATTTTACCCCAGTGAAGTTTATGGCAATGTTCCTGGTAAGATCAGAAAAGCAGTTTTTACATTCACAACCAGCTGTCCCCCTGCCAGGGCTGTAACTCTCACTGATCCCCATTCAAGCCCAGATCCACTTGAGAGCAGCCCTCTTTATTGTAAGAAGAAAAACATGTCTGTAGGCAGAGGGAACTGGTTTTGTCAGACCTTATTTCACTTATATTCTTCACTTATCCTAGCTATAACTCTAATTTTGCATTAAAAAATCCTACCCTAGAGCAGGACTGACAAACAAGGGGGGCAGTGAGCTGCTTTGCTCCCAGCTGGTGCTCTGGGTAGTTCAAGGGAGCTCTGCTCTCCCTCACCACAGGGCATCCCAGCAGGCAGCACCACACACTCACACAGAGAGGTCTTGTGTTAGCTCCATCACTCAAATTCAGCAGTATTTCAGAGGAGAACATGTAGACACTATCAGACCATCTCAGACAGTGGTAGCTCTCTGAAGAAGTAACAGGAGACACAAATGAAACCAGGTGGCAGACACTGAGGCACTGATCAATCTTCCCTCCACTTCTCCTCATAAATAGGCAGGACAGAGGGTGGCTAGCTTGCATCTTGGATTATGAGCTTTCCACTTCCATTTAGTTTGATTTTCTATGATTTTCTGTGACACTATGATTTACCAAGTAGAAATTGCATGCTAAAAAATAAACGCTGGCTTTCTTTTTCTGAAAGTTCTTTTCTCTCCATCTTTGTTTTAGCTTTCTTTCCCCTAATTCATTTGTGTGAGCTTAGAACAAAAGACAGCGATTGATTTTTCTGGCCACAGGACAATTTTTAGAAAGCAGTAGGTTAAAAAGAAAGAAAAAAAAGAAAGGAAGGAAGAAAGAAAAAGGTAATGCATAAAGTTAAGTTTCTTACCATCCTCTGAACGACTAAGACCATAATGGTGGCTAAAGCAAAGATGAGCAAGGCAATGAGGGTGGCGATGATGAAGTACAAACACGTTTTGTTAGTGGCTCCAAGCCTCCCTGAAACGGTGTCTTCATTCTCCTTCATGGCTGAGTCATGAGAGCCCTTCGCCTGAGAAAGTGTTTGCTCTTGTGCTGAGCACATTCTTATATAGCTCTCGGGGTACTGCTCTGTATCTCTCTTCGATCAGGTTTGAGTTGCAGCCCATCTCTGTTCCTGGCAGGATTTTCCCCCTTCATCCTGGATCATGTGATCTGGAAAAAAACCTTCATCACTTGTGGTACAAAGAAAGAGGGACCTGGGGGCGTGAAGCAGGATGCAGCTGTGAAGAGGGGAAGGAGCTTCATGTTCTTGCTCAGGGATGTCATTGCCACGGCAGTCTTGTCTGCTGCATTGGAGGTTTCTGATGTCAGAAGGTGAATAGTTACCAAGATCAGTTGTCCCCCCCTCCTGCCTTTCTGTCACACGGAGAGCTATGCAAATTCTGTTTCATTTTATACTCAGTGCAGCTATAGTTGGGTACAGCACATCATGCCAGAGCTCTGCCTTCCTGTTGCACACAGTAACCTCTTCTCACTGCTGGTGGCATCCCAGAGCTGCCATCTCCAGAGCTCTGTGCTCGGAAGTGACTTTTCTTTGAGTTTGGTGACGGTTGCTCTTGCCTGTGAAAGGCTGGAGATGCTGGGTGAGATTTTCTTTGAAGTATTTCATAGAAATGTGTCAGGAAGATATCTTTGATGCAGGATGCAAGTTCTAGGTAGAGACATAGAAAGTGGTCACACTAAAGAGCTGAAAGCATGAGGTTAGATGTGCCCACAGAGAGTGTCTGTGGTCACCTTCCTGCCCTTTTGCAGCTCATGATGCTCATTTCTCTCCTGTCCACAAGCCTCTCCTCTGTTGTATCTGGGGGCTATCACCCAGCCATACATAGGCCTTCTCACAGAACTCAAGTGAGATTTCTGTAACTGGAAACATTTTTACATCATTCCGATATGGAAGGACCAGTCATTCCTAACCCTTCTTTTTTAATGTGAGATGACTCCTTGTTTTCCAGTCTTCCTTGATTTGCCAGTCCCACTCGAAAGGCACTTGGGTGTTTCTGAAAATGTCTGCAGTAGATGCATGTCCTCTTTGAGTCATATCTATGCAACCCAGTTAACTTATGTAACATGGCCAAAATGCCAGGGGTGTTACTTGTCTCAGATGTTCCCAGTTTGTTAATGCAAAGACATCAGAGAGGCCAAACAGGATCTTACCAGTGGTCCATCTAGCTCAACGTCTTGCCTTCAGGAGGGAGCAGCAAGAGAGGCCTCAGGAAGGAGTGTTCTTGGGGTGCTGTGGCTTTATAGCCTGGCTTGTAGGTGGTAATGCCCTTTCAAACCTAACTTTAGTGCAGTGCTCTGTTACTATTTAGTGCCTAGCAACATCCCTCTCCAAACCCTATCACACTACCTCAGAATCACAGAATGTTCGGGGTTGGAAGGGACCTCTGGAGATCATCTAGTCCAACCCCCCTGCTAGAGCAGGATCCCCTAGAGCAGATCACACAGGAACACATCCAGGCAGGTGTTGAATGTCTTCAGGAATGGACACTCCACAACCTCCCTGGGCAGCCTGTTCCAGTGCTCTGTTACCCTCCCAGTAAAGGAGTATTTTCGTATATTTAGGTGAAACCTCTTGTGCCCATTGCCCCTTTTTCTATCACTGGACACTGCTAGAAGGGTCTGGCCCCATCCTCCTGACACCCCCTGTAGATATTGATCAGCACTGATGAGATCCCCCTTCAACCTCCTCCTCTCCAAGCTGAACAGCCCCAGCTCTCCCAGCCTTTCCTCACAGGGCAGATGCTCCAGTCCCTTCATCATCTCAGTGGCCTGTGCTGGACTCTCTCCAGTAGTTCCTTGTCCTTCTTGAACTGGGGACCCCAGAACTGCCCACAGTGCTCCAGGTGAGGCCTCAACAGGACAGAGCAGAGGGGGAGGAGAACCTCCCTCGACCTGCTGGCCATGATCTTAATGCAGCCAAGCTGGCACTGGCCCTCTTGGCTGTGAGGGCACATTGTTGGCTCAACCTGTCTGACTTTGCCTGCTTTCCAGAGCACAGCTCACTGTTTTCATACCTTCTGACCAGGCTTGCATCAGTTGTCAGAAGCTCTAGTTGAAGAGGCTTAATAGCAGATGCTGGCCCTGTATTTTCTTTGGCACAGGCTGCATCCTCTGCAGCAAAGAGCTGTGCATAGAAGGACAAAGACAGAGAAAAAACCACCAAGCCAGCAGTTCTAATTATTTCTTGGTAGGGTTTACAAGTGGATGTTTCTTTAGCAGAAAAAAAAACAACAAAGCATCCCAGCCCCTTGTTAATATTTATTTATCCGCTCTTCTGCTGAAAGTAAAGAAACTTGCTGAGAACTGAAAATGCATCCATGTGGTCAGTGGAAATTCACCCTTGACTGAAGTCTGTGAGAACTGAAAACTTTTCTGAATGACTTTAATGGCCAATTCTTCGAAGACACGTAGGTACCCAACTGCCACGGAAATACAGGAGTGGGAAGTGTCTAGATGTCTTTAGAAGTTTCTGGGTTTACTCTCAGTGGGAACTGAGAGTATTTCACATCCAAGCCATCACTCATGTTTGCACCCAAGTAGTTTGCTACCATAACCTCATCCTTAGCTTCTCAAAATCTAAGAGAGCTCAGAGAAGATGTGCCATAACCTGTATTTTATTACCTTGAGTGATTCCTAGAAGCCCCTAATTAATAGTCTTAGATAGCAAAAATGCTACTGGGCTTCTTCCCTGCCAATGCAGGGGTTTTGGAACTAGATGATCTTTAAGGTCCTTTCCAACCCAAACCAGTCTATGATTCTTGTCTTCAATGAGAGACCCCATTAAATACAGGGCTGCTTAACTTTGGCTGTTAGACCTGAGTGCACACATATCAACATGGGGACACATGCAGGTGCTTGTAAGTGGCTTCATGTGGAAATGCAAACTCAGTAAATTGAGGTTACTGCAAAACACTGCTGGTGCTCAGGGGATGAATCACCGTGTTGTTGGAGGCTTTTGTTTCCTCCCTTGAATCATTCTCTGGTATTATCTTGGTACTCTGCACCTCAGCCCCAGCCAAGGTACATGGGTGCCTGGGCCAACATTGACAAAGTTGTTTGGGTCTCGTTTGTTTTTTATGGTTTGTGGTTTTTTTGTTGTTTTTGTTTGTTTGTTTGTTTGTTTATTGCCTTTTTTAAAATTATTATTATATTTATTAGAAACTGTGTCTATTTATGTGGTCCTGATCCAAAGGTTGGTCACAGGATGAAGCAAACAACATCCCAACACCACACTCCTAACACTGTTCTGGAGATATGGTTGGCTGTCACCATCAAATGGTTTTTTTTGAGCGAGATGCTGTGTATCTCATCCAAGCAATCTGATCTTGCAACATCTTGGAAGGTTTCCAAGAATAGCAATGTTCTCTTCTCATTTTGTTTCTCAAATAAAAACAGACATCAGATAGATAGTGTCATGGTTTGGGCCTCCAAAACCAGCTCTCCAGCTCCACTCCTTCTCCCCTGCTTGCTCTCTGCTCAGGTGTTACATCAGTTCTTTCATATGTTAATTACAGAGGCACATCTATTGTCTCTCTAGTGGCTCTGGCCTTGAACTGGGGGAGCTTTTAGTAGCTTCCTACAGGAGCCACCCCTGGGGTCCCTCCCCTGCAACCAAAAAGGTGCCAGAACCAAAGCAGCACAGATAGGAAGCAAAGAATAAAAAAAAAGGAAGGTTAGAGCTGCCATTGCACAGTGTTATCTCCTTGGGAAGCTGCACAGTGTTTATTCGTGCTGTGCAACTGTCTTCTATGTTCAAAAGACTTATAACACTCAGCCTGGTAAGGCAATAGAAAAACAGGTTTATTAAATTAGCCAAAAATTGGCTCTAGGAAGAAAACCACCTTTTTGTACTGTATGTGATACTCACCATCCATCTCTTTTGAAGTGCAGGTAGAAACCAGAGGCAGTAGGATAGCTAATAAAATGCAAAAATAAAGTAATACAAATGGAACAGTTATTAAAGTGCAATAACTGCACAGATTTGTCAGAGAGTTCATTTGCAAGAGATACTGTCTGCCCAAACAGCAACAGTTCTTCCCATGCAGCATCCTCCCCAGAGAAGGGAGCTGCCTGCTTTGCTGGAAGGTCTTTGGTATCTTTCAGCAGCATTTTCTGGTAAGAGTCAGTCAGTGGAAAAGCTCTTTCCTGGGTAGTAAACGCCTCTGTCTTCTGATTAATGACTTGGGATGAGATGCAGAAAATAATGCATGAATCACAAAGCTGGAAGATATGGAACAAATAATAACATAGGCTAAATTAAAAAAATAATGCAAAGTTATTTATAATGTGCTTTTCAGGCATACCTACAGATTTCAGATTTACAGTTATTCTGTTACAAAATAGCAGAAGGATCTTCATTTCCAGCACAGTTCTCATCGTGGTTTTAAATCTAAAGAGAGGAGATTTAGGTGAGACATTAGGAAGAAATTCTTTAGTGTGAGGCTGGTGAGACACTGGAACAGGTTGCCCAGAGAAGCTGTGGCTGCCCCATCCCTGGGAGTGTTGGGGCTCAGAGCAACCTGGTCTAGTGGGAGGTATCCCTGCCCATGCAGGGGGGTTGGAACTAGATGAGTTTTAAGGTTCCTTCCAACCCAAACCATTCTATGACTCTAGGGTTCTATGGTTTCTTGAAAACCAAGCCATGTCTGTTGGCAGCGTAATAAAATAATTGAGCCATTCAGAAGTATATTCAGACTCTGGTGCCTACTCTGGGGTCTAGATTCAAAGGAAAGAGGACTGTATTGATTACAAGGTCATTAAGAGAGAAAAAGAAGGACATTTACACTTGCTGGTTTGAGTATGGCTCTCTGGACACACAAGAAAATCTTGGCCTGAGTAGATCTGTGAGGTGGGTTTGGGTGAACAGGAAAAAGTTCTAACCAATGGATTTGGGTAGCAGGAAGAAATAAGCAACAAAACCCACTGAAATGAAAGGAACTGCTCTGTTTCAGGGTACTGGACTTTGGATGAGGTCTGCAGAGAACACATGGTGACCACTTGAGGGGAAGTCACACTGAAACCAGCTGTATCCAGACAGGCCAGAGTTGGCAGAGGAATGCAGCACTGCAATCAAGGAGTCACAGAAAAAGATCTTACACTCAAAGTCTACAAGGTTTAGAGTCAGAAGAAGGCCTTTAGATCATGTAGTCTGACACACTATTCAGCAAAAGGGCCTAGAGTTTTATCTGGAAAACTGATGAGCTGGGCAAAGGAACATCAAGTGGGGGCTGAGTTGTGGGACAGGATCAGACTCAAGCAGCATTTTGCATCTGCGTGTGGCCTTCCCACCTAAGGAAAAGCAGGTGTGGAGGCACCTGGGGATGAGCAATGGTTTTGGAGAGGATCACAGTACCTCTGAGATGGAAAGGGAAGCTCAGGTGTCTTTGGAGATGTAGACATAAGGGTCTAGGTTAGGAAATGTTAAGCTGTCATAATAAGACTTTTCCTCTGTGTGAAAATGAAGCTTTTAGTACTTGGCCATGGTAAGAAGTGGAATCCTGACCTAAAGACTAGTTGGTCAGTTATGTCAAAAGCCATTATTTGTGTTCTCTGTGCATGAGAAGTGTGTTGAAAGCTTTTGATTGAAGAGGGGTGGGTGTTCTGGAGGTCAAATGGAAAATAATTAAACCCTCACAGCGACCACATCACTTCTGGTTAAACTTCACTAGAAGAGCAGAATGACATTGTGACTGGATTTAGCTGGTGGTATCATGTACCCAGATTAGAAATAAAGACCACACAAAAGGATGGCATTCTCCATTTGACAGCCACTACATGTCCCTGTGTCTTATGGAGAGGGAACTAGACAGTCTGCTCAGCATGGCATTCCCACACTAACCCCTCTCAGGAAATAATGTGAGAACAAGGGAAAAGTCAAAGCCATAACTAGCTTGAAATGCAGTACATGCATCATGGGAAGAGCAGGAATCTAGGGTGAAAGCATATTTATAATTCTGGCAAGTTGAAAGACTTCACTAGTTCACCTTTCTCAAAACAATAAAATGCCATCACTCTTCTCAGGGAAGAAACTGTGAAGTTGTTTATTTTTTTTTCCATATCTATGGTGCAAGGGAGAAAAAAACTTGCAAAATTCCCATGATAGCAGGAGGGATAGAGCCTTAGACTGCCTTAGGTACCAGAGCTACCTTAGGTCACCTCACAGTCTGAGATGGGCTTATCCTCACAGCACCTATTTAAGGTGGGTCAATGTTGGTGTTTCTTCTCTATCTTCCTGTTAAAGACAAGTAATGAACCATCAGATGCTTCAAGTGCCTCTACATGGGCTTGGTGGTTAAATACAGCTTTGCACTCCAATCTTGGGACCCTCTTCAGGTGCTGGTGCCTACAAAGGCTTCCTGTTGAGGTTCCCAGGCCTCTAGAATTGATGTGGCATGGCTCTGGAGCCTGAGCAAACACAGAAAAGCTGCAGCCAAAGGTATCTTAGCTTAAGTAATCTGTCAAAATCCTCACCAAAAAATCCATGGCAAAATAAGGAAATAAACCCATTCTCCTCAGGGAGAGAGGAACTTTCTCTCCAGATGTAGAATTGGTAGAAATTTGAAGAATGAGGCAAGAGTTATATTTTAAGAAGCTTTAAATGATGAAAGTCATCTGGAGGTTTTTATTCATGGCACAAGGTCAGCTTGAAGGTACTGGTAGCTTTTGATTACAAGCTTGGGCCTGGGACATCTGCAAGCAGTGGCTGCTTTCTAGTGTCCTATAATTATAGTTTCAGACAAAAATGACCGTAAGAAAAGCTGTGAGATCCCCCCTTGGGGCAGTGTAGCACTTGGATGCAGGCAGCATCTCTGAACAGAGCTGTTCAGATCCCAGCCCTGTGTAACTTGCAGTTATGCTAATTCACCCCAGTGCTAATTTCCAACTCTGGATGAGCATTTTTCTGCAGTGAATTTTTCAGAGCTGCTTGGCTGCTCATAAGCTCTGCTCATTGACAACGGGCAAGATTTTCACAAATATGTTAGATGAAATGCCTCTCACCTCCCCAGTCTCTGAAGGCATCAGTATTAGCTAGCCAGTGCTTTCTTGGTAAGTGATTCATTCTGGCTTCAAATAGTTGAGTTAGGAGGGATGAACCAGTTTGGCAATGTTTGTTTCCCAAACCTGTATCACGGAAGGATGATAGAAACAGCCTAGACAAGTTGTTTAATCTTAATATCTTGCAGATATCTAAAGGCAGGGAAAATGACTGGGGGAACTTGTGACTTAGGAGCATGAACTTTACTGGCAGGAGGAGGGCTGGGAGGTTAATCATTGTGGTGCTTGTGAAAAATTACAGCCACCTTTTGGCATCACCCTTCTGAGGGTGGCAGCCACCATAGAAACACCACATATCATGTTTGGGAGTGAAATGACAAAAGGCCATCATCAAGCAGGGGTGACCCAAGGCTTGAGAGCTATCTTAGTTGGGTGCATCCAGGGAGGACTGGTAAGAGTGGGATGAGGAAATCGAGGCATCACTGTGTCACACAACAGCTGTGACTGCCAGGGCATGATCACCTCTGGCTGCTCATTTCCATAAGCCAGAAAAATGTATAAGTCACAGGAGAATGAAAAAGCAAAATCAAAATATTCAGCCCTGATGTCAGTCCTTCTTTGTCCCTACAAAGGTAAATGTCAGGCAAAATACCACATTTGCCAGACTTTTCACTGGAACAATTACCCTAAAAATAGCCAAAGCTTTTATCAAAGCTGTATTTCTTATCCACAAGAAGGACATACCCACAATGGGTCCTTTTTGTTTGCCCTCTGTGGAACTACATTTGGTGTTTCTATCTTTGATTCCAGTCACAGTGTCCAAAAGCTCTGTGCATTTCCATTGATATGCATATTATTTCTACTTCAGCTTCTCTGGAATTAATGTAGCCCAGGAACCTTAGCAATGTCAGTCTCAATTTATGCAGAAAAATTAAATCTTGTCTGTCCTTGACTTTCCACCCACTCCAGAATTCCTTTATTTCTTTCCTTGATGCCTTTATGCAAATGTCTGAGCACTTCCTTTGGGCATACAACACACTGCAGGTTTTTCTGATGGCAAAGTAGGTTTTTCACTCTGCCCAGAAGATTTGGACACTGAGACACCCAAAGGACAATCAAGAGAACCCATCAACAAGAACCCCTGTACCAAATAGCAAGCATTTTTTTCTGACAATACAACTTCTCCATAATTTGCCCCCCCAGACTTCTCCACACTGGAGGCCTGCTAGTCTACATGTGGATTTCAGTTGTGTCCTGGGCTGCATCAAAAGCAGCATGGCCAGCAGGTCAAGGGAGGGAATTCTTCCCCTCTGCTCTCAAGAGACCCCATTTGGAGAACTGTGTCCAGTTCTGGAGCCCCCAACATAAGAATGACATGGAGCTCCTGGAGAGATCCAGAGGAGGCCACAATGATGATCAGAGGACTGGAGCAGCTCTGCTCTGGGGACAGGCTGAGAGTTGGGGTTGTTCAGCCTGGAGAAGAGAAGGCTCCAAGGAGACCTTAGAGCACCTTCCAGTGCCTGAAGGGACTCCAGGAAAGATGGGCAGGGACTTCTGACAAGGGCTTGTAGTGAGAGGACAAGTGGGAACAGTTTCAGGCTGAAGGAGGGGAGATTTAGATTGGATGTTAGGAAGAAATTCTTCCCTGTGAGGGTGGTGAGACACTGGCCCAGATTGCCCAGAGAAGCTGTGGCTGCCCCATCCCTGGAAGTGTTCAAGGGCAGGTTGGATGGGGCTTGGAGCAACCTGATCTAGTGGGAGGTGCACGGGGATTGGATCTAGATGATCTTTAAGTTCTGTTCCAACCCAAACCATTCTGTGATTGTATGAGGATTCTATGATTCTAGAGGACTAGAGCAAAGCAGAAAGAATGCCACAAGGTGAGGTTCAGCCATGGACTTTATGGTGCTACCCTGAAAAGAGCTGTAACTGGGTGTTCCCACAGCAACTGGACAGTTCACCAGTAGCCAAAGGGCCATGGGGCCACCAAACAGCAGCTATGGTTCAGTGAATCAGCAGCGAACACCGCGCAGAGAAACTCAAAGTGGTGCTGAACTCCCTTAGCAAACCTGACTTGTGGTTTCATGCAAAACCTTTTTTTCCTTCTTTTAGACCATGCCCCCTAAATTTCGCTCTCAGTTTCAAGTATGAATGAAATAAAAAAAAAAATCTTTAGGTAAAGTTCAGCTAGACAAAACTACCTACTTTGGACTAGTTTCAGTACAAACCTAAGCACAACCACAGAATTGCTCATGGTTTCCAGAGCAAACCATACATTTCACCTAGCTTTTTGGGTTTCATTCTGAAAGTTTCATGGAGTCTGAAAGAAAAAAAAAGCAAACAAAAATAAAAAAGCATGAAGTTTAAGCACTTTGAGTTGCTACCTATACACTTTTGTTTACTGGGAATACAATGGTTGACAAGGCAAGTCTTCACTAGCATATGATTTGTTGCAAAGAACCATCTTTGAACCATGTGAACCCCCTTCTTTTAAATGAAAATAAATGGGTTTATTTGTTCTCCTTGGCTCCTGAGGTTTGGACTCGATTTTGGCCCTCTCACTGGTCTTGTTAATACAGTTTCAACATTGAATACATACCTGGGAGAAAAAAACCCAAGGATTCTCTTTATCACGGTGGGAAATCTATGGAGGGTGCATAGACAAGTCTTCAACTTTTATATCTCGGGGTTTAAAGTGACTGGGAAATAAGATTCTAGTGCTGTTCTCTCTTATTGATTAACCACTGCTTCTTCCAGGAGAGAATAAAACTTGGAACATTTCAAAGTCAGGCCATGGAGCTCATCAAGCACTTGCTTGATGACTTCCATGGCTACACACAAGGCTGCTTGCAGGAGTGTGAGGGTTGTGCAGCAAGGGCTGTGCACACAAAAGGTAGTTCAGCCTTGAATTCATGGCAGTCAAATAGCAGATAAATGAAAAGAGGAGTGAGATGAAGCATGTACAGTACTAGAGATATGTTATCCTGTAGAGAATTTGCCTTGAAATACAAAGCAGTTTTAGTAAATGTGTGTGTGTTTCGACAGATACATTTCTGAGGGCTGTGTCTCACCTACTGAGCCAATTCTGTCATCCAGGATACATCAGTTCTAATTCTCTTGTTGAATTCCTTAGAAATTACCTTCCTGAGCACAACTGAACCAGAAAACTCAACTAGACTGGAAGATTTTATTTTAAAAGTCAGCTAGCTTTCAGTTCAAAGGCTTCAAGTCATGATGGACCTGCCATTTCTTTCAAGGAGTCAATCCAATGTTTAACTAACTTCAGTCTCACAAGTTGGTTTCTGTTTTCTATTGGATTGACAGAGGGTCAGACAGAAAGAAAAGAAGAAAGTGTTGTGGGTTGTTTTTTTTTTCTCTCCTCATCTATCATTAACTCTTATTTCCACCGGTCAAAACTTTCCCTTTCTTAAATTCACATGGACTCAGGATCAAATTTCCTTCTTTCCTCCATCTGAATAAATATAGAAACCAATTCAGTCAAATTCCTCTCAGTAAAGGTATTTTTCTAGACTCCAAATTATTTGCTTGCTCCTGCCAAATGTTTAGGAGGGAAAATGTATAACAAAGCATGTTTCTCAGGCTGTGCAGGATGGGAAACTGCAAACTGCAGCTTCAAGCAGTGCTGTGAGTGAAAACAAACACAGCAAAGGACTGAAAGTTAGAGGCACCCACTCAAAGGCAAAAAATATCCCTTTATCTCTGTGGCCACTGTTAAATGTAATTAGGTGGTTTCAGGATGTGTCTTGGCAAGCTGCTTTGGTTTAGCTGTTTTCTAGATGGGTTTGATCTGTGGGTAAAACTCAGGCTGAAATGATATCTGGTCTCACCTCTGGGCTCTGCCAGAGCCATCCTGCCTGGCCGTGTCACCTGCTGTGTCCCACTTTCCCAACAGCCCTAGAGGAAGGGAACACGCTCATCGAGTGAGAGCTGTGGAAACGTGTGGCCTCACCAGCATCCCTTGAAAGAGGTGGATCATTTTAGACAAGATGCTAATTCCTTTGCCTAGGGTTTCTTAGGCCAGAATCCCAAGGGAAGAGATTCGGAGGAGGGGAGGGAATGGCCCTTTCACAAGGAAAGACAGCAATGCACATGCTGAACTTGTCTGCTTCTCCTGTGAACACTTCAGGGAGAGTCACATCTGAGCCCAGCACCAAGCAGAAAGACCTTTGGGTCTATTGTCATACATACACCTAACTCCAGCCTTTTCCAACCCAGAGCTCAAATCCTTTCAAGAGAAAGATCTACATGATCTCCTACCATTTTCTAGACAGAAAAACTGAGGCAGGGAATGGAGACATGACTACTGGAGCAGAGACTCCTGTGGCTTTCCAAAGCTTTCTCCAGATGTGATGGACAAATGAGATCCATGGAGCTGCAGTGGGTTGCTACCCTGAACTCAACCAGTTTACAGAGACAGTGTCACGGGGTGAGGAAAAGCTCTGAGGGTGCTTGTGACTGGATTGTCCCTGCCATCCCAGCTGGGTCTGGGCAGCCTCTTCACATGCAGCCAGGCAAGGCAAGGAATGAGGGAAGGAGTCTGGCAAAGATAATGAGAAAGAGGAGGTGGAGGTGTAAGCTGTGAGAGGACATGAAACAGTTTTGCCACAAACAAAGGAAACTTCACATTTGGAATTTAAAAAAAGAGAGACTCAACATTTCTGCCATAGCAGATAAACATCGATCTCTTTTATTACTGGGAATCATTTTTGTCTGTTTATAAATAGAAAAAATGTTACCTCATGTTATTTCCTCTGGGTTTTTTTTGGAGGTAGACACATGTGGGAGGTAAACAGCTCACAAAGAAGTTGCTGTTATTATTAGTCAAGGTGAGGAACAGGAGAGCAGGGACTGGGGCTGTGATGTGTCAGGATGGGTGAGCCACAAGCCAGATATAGGTCATTGGCTGTTCTAGGGTGAGGGAGGGACCACACAGCTGAACTTCTCCTCTCTGCTGTGATTATTGTTGCTGAGTGTTATTGTCTATCTGCCTAGCATTTTTGTTGCCAAAAAGCCAACTTAGGCAGAGATAGAAAGACCTCAAACTTCAAAAACCAGCAATGATACACAACAGCATTGATGAGCTGCTGGGTAGAGTCATCAGTGCGCTTGTTTAAGAAAGCTTTGAACCTGGACAAAGCCTTGCTGCTGTGGTGGTGACAGCCAGCCCTGGAGAGGTGGGGTGCTGGTGGCTGCACATACAGCTTGCAAGGCAGTTTGTGGATTTGCAGGCTGAGCAGGTGATGCAAAGCCTGATAAGGAGCAGAAAAGCGGAGTAGAGTGTCCGTTATCTGGTCTTTAAGGCTCCATCTCCAACTTGATGTACACAAACTGCCCTGGAGCATCCCCAGGGTGGGCAGCAAAGCCCTCCAGGGCTGGTGCATGAAGGATGGTCTGGCAGAGAGCAGGGCTGTCTTTGGGAAGAGGGAAAGGGAGGACCAGCAGGAGCAGAAAACTGGAGATGGGGCTCCTGGGACACCCACAAGCATTTCTACCTTCCCAGGTGGGCTCCAGCCATGGCAAAGAGACTCAGCAAGTGAGAGCTGGTAGGTATGTGCCAGTAGGTTCACCAAAACAAGGTAACCTTAATCATATGGGTGCCATGGCATATTTGGGGGTTTACAGTGGATATAGCTGGGCAGTGCAGGCTTTAGGGTGACCTTCAGGGTGACATTAACCCTCAAGGTAGCATTAGCCTGAAGGAAGTGGCCTGTGACACTCATACTACTGGTCTGTGTCAGGTCCCACACCGGGGCTCTGGTCTGAGTCCAAACTGGTGTGCAATCACTTGGAAATGCTGTGGTGGATTCCTCTCTATTCAAAAAAGCTGTTTTGTTAAAAAGCTTCATTTTCTGGGAAGATGGCCGTTCTGATAAAACTTTTCAGAAAATTAAAAAGCCCCTTACATTTTAATAAGCTCGAAAGACACAAGTTCAGCACTTTGAGAATAGAATGATTTCATTTTTCTGTAACGATGTTTTGGAACGATTCGCTTGCTACTATTTTATTTATTCAATGTATTTATTCAGCTCGAAACTATGGGAAAAATTAAGCCCTTTGATCTCTGTTTGCTACCCTTTCGTGGTGGAGAAAGGGACTTTTTCTTTGTGATACTTTTCTAGGATTTTTTTTTCTTTTTCTGATTCTCAAATCGCAGCACTACAACCCAAATACAAAAGCTAGTTCCTGATGAAATTTTTGCCTGAACAGTGGTAGCAAACTCTGTCAGCACTTTGATTCAGGAATTCAGGAAGATTTCTCTTACTTTCAATCTGATTAATTTCATAACTCTTTCAAAACTGATTGGTTTGCTTTGCTTTCCAAGGAAACACCTTGGTGCAATAAAGATTGGATGATGGTGCCCAAAGACATGAGGAGAAGGGTCAGGGACTAACAGACATGCAAGGTGTATGGAATATAGGAAGCAATGGAGAAATAAGGAGCTGCAGCAATAGGTGAGGGACCAGGTGGTTGAAAGATTAAGTTTGTGCATCATGTGACCTCACCTGGAGTGTTGTATCCAGCTCTGAAGCCCCCAACACAAGAAGGATGTGGACCTGTTGGAGCATGTCCAGAGGAGGGCAACAAAAATGATCAGAGGGTTGGAGCACCTCTCTTATGAAGACAGGCTGAGGGAGTTGGGGTTGTTCAGCCTGAAGAAGAGAAGGCTCCAGAGGGACCTTATAGTGACCTTCCAATACCTGAAAGGGTCCTATGAGAAGGGGAAGAGCTGTTCACAAGGGCTTGTAATGATAGGACAAGGGGTGATGGTTTGAAGCTAGACATTAGGAAAAAGTTATTTAATATGAGGATGGTGGATCACTATAATAGGTTGTCTAGAGAGGTGGTGGAGGCCCCATCCCTGGAGACATTCAAGGTCAGGCTTGATGGGGCTCTGAGCAATCTATTCTGGTGTGAGATGTCCCTCCTTATTGTAAGTGGGTTGGACTAGATGACCTAAGACGCTCTATGATTCTATGAAGACAAATCTGCCACGATGTGGCTTAGAGCCAGGGCTCCCTACTTCTGCCCATGGCATCTCGCTTGGGAACATTGTCTAATGCACTGGAAAAGGAGTGTAGGGCCACCAGAAGGTCATGTCAAGTCCCAAAACAGCCCCACATCACAGATGAACAGCTGCACTATCAGTGATTTTATTAAATCAACAAGAGACCAGGCTGCCTTGCTAGCAAGGGAGCAGCTTCTGCCCTTCTTCCTGCAGCTCTTGAGAGTGGCAGAGGGCTGGAGCTGGGGTGATGGAAGCACCATGGGGTGCTGGGGTGAGCATCAAGGTAGGGCTGTGGGGGGAAACCGAGGATGAAGAGACAGTTTGGGTATGTTCTGGAACTGGATAGAATATTTACATGCATAACTGGGGCACTGAAGGGAACAGAGACCAGAGGTGGTGGGGACAAAGGCAACACTGTGGGGACAGCGTGTACCTCAAGCTGACAGAGGGGTGGTGACAGGTGCTGGACGGTGGTGAGTCACTCTGTAGGCAGAGGATGTGGTGCAGGGCTTGGAGGAGAGGGGAAGACCCAACCCCACTGTGGAGAGGAGTGAGCAGCAGTTGGGGGGGGATGGCTGAGGGCCCAACCTAGTGATTCTGCCCCTCTACTGTGCTCTGGTGAGACCACACCTGGAATACTGCATACAGCTCAGGAGCCCTCAGCACAGGAAAGACATGGACCTGTTGCAAAGGGTCCAGAGGAGGCCACGAAGATGATCAAAGGGCTGGAGCAGCTCTGCTCTGAAGACAGGCAGAGAGAGTTGGGGGTGTTCAGCCTGGAGAAGAGAAGGCTCCGGGGAGGCCTTAGAGCACCTTCCAGTGCCTGAAGGGGCTCCAGGAAAGCTGGGGAGGGACTTTGGACAAGGGCTTGTAGGGAGATGACATGGGGGAATGGATTAAAACTGAAAGAGGGAGATTTAGGTTAGACATTCGGAAAAAATTCTTCACCATGAGGGTAGGAAGGCACTGGAACAAGTTGCTCAGGGAGGTTGTTGATGTCCCCTCCCTGGAAGTGTTCAAGGCCAGGTCGGATGAGGTTTTGTGCAGCCTGGTCTAGTGGGAGGTGCTGCTCTCACTCTTAGCAGGGGGTTGGGAAATCGATGATCTTCAAGGTCCCTTCCAGCTTTAACCATTCTATGGTTCCATGATTCTATGACCGGAGCACCAGGAAGGGGTGCCCACCCCTGCAGACACCTGCTGCCTGGGATGGAGATGGACAGAGGCCAGGCATCTCCTCTGGGGAGTGCTCCAGCAGAATAGAAGAGAGACATTGGTGTCTGAGCTTTAACTTGTTGGGAAATTTTTGGTTTGGGGACCATAAAACCAGTGGCTGTGTGAGCGGTTCTCCACATGAAGGGGAATTTTCTGTAGGAAACCTTTGAGACTTTTTATATATCATTTTTTAAAATGTTAAAGTCTAAATATTTAGTCTGACCTACAGCTGACCGTGCCATGAAAAGGAAGGGAAACCAACCAAGTGGAAAGGAAAATGTCAGGGGATACGATGGACCCACAAATCAAAGCACATCCTAATCATAAGGAGACTGCAAAGTCTGATCAGTCTAACTCTGGTAAATAGTTTGCTGAATGCAATACTTGAATGGCAATAAATCTGTTAGATTAATTGAAAGAAGGCAGAGAAGGAGGTGTTCAGGTTACCACAGAAGATAGTCCCATATGGTTGCCCAGCCCACAGCCTGCACTTTCAACACTCCTACGGTGGAATCGGTTGTGATAGGCATCTCTCTGAGCAAAGAGCTGGCTTCCATGAAATGCTGGGGCTCTAAAGGCAGGAGAAAATGGTTTAATGAATCATCAATTCATTGGAAAAGGCACTTTTGGGTTGGCCAAGCCAGTTCACGAATTTGAGTTGAATTTTGCTGAATGTTTGAGATGAAACCACAAGTGCTGAAAAAATTCGGAAGTGTTGAAACTCTGGAATTAGATCAAACAGTGGGTTAGGCAGATTTGAGATTTATTGTTTTGACACTTCTGAAAGGTTTGGTTCTTGCCAAAATCTGAGGTGGGTGATGGAGACATTGTTCTCCTCCATTAACTGACAGATTAAGGTACCAATGCACACCATAACAACTGTAGATATGATCTCCCTCTCTGAGTAATTCAGACCATAGACTTGAGCAATCTTCTATCCTCAGTAATACAGTATTTTTAAGTAACATGGAGAAACCAGAACACCACCAACTGAATGAAAGGGTAGGAAAACACCTGATAACAATTTCCTGAAAACTGCAATTTAAAATTCCCTCCCTGGGACTCACTTTTACAGGATGAGTATCTATTAGCTAACTCTGTGAATTCAAACACCTGTGACCTGGACCCTGCATGAGGACAACAACCCTTTCAATTTTAGTTGGATAAGGAGAATGCTGTAATTTTATTTTTATGCCAGGAGCAGCAGCAGTAGGCACTAGAAAAGTGTGCTCCATATGGTCAATAAAACCATCCTGGAGCCAGTGGGTGCAGATGGCCAAGAGCCACTTAACGACATGTCAAACAGGTCAGGCGATGTATAAAGCTAGTGTCCTTTTCATTTTTTATTATTTTTTTTAATGTTTTGAAGGGTTTATTTTACTGGGATTTCCCTTAGGCTTGTTAGATAAAGAACTGGATTAATCTCTGGCTCCCTGCCTTTGTCCATGCAATATTTCATAGTGCTTTTTCATACCTCCTCTCTTAGGCATGATGGGAATGCCCAGAATCTGTGGCATCCTCTGGCCTTCCCTGTACTCCCCCTTCTGCCTCATCCCTTCCAGACATTCCAGCTCCTCAGGGGGTGAGAGTGTAGCTACAGCACTGAAAAGTGCCTTTTCCACTACATGAGAACGCTGCCCAAAGAGTTGGTGGCAAAAAAATAGCTAAGAACCTCAGCCCCCTGATGATCAGAACGGGTGTCCCAGGCAAATCATGGCTGCAGCCCTTGGGGGCAGGAGATGGATGGAGGTGAGGAGCTTTCCCTCAAGCAAAGGGACCCCCTCAATCCATGCTCCAGTTTTGATAGCACACAGACTGTGCTGAAAAACCACTGAGAATCTTTTTATTTGGTGGCCACTGGCTTTGGAGGACATGAGAGTTACTTTCCCCTGACTTTAGGCATCTGCAATGGACCTGACTTCATATTGTGCTCTTTACTTGCAATCAAGAGGCAGAAAAAGACACTTACCTAGAGGGGTTTGTACACCTTAGTGCATGTATCTGCTTCAGGAGGACTTGATTCCTGCCCTGGCAGTAGCCATATCTCTCCAGTCACTCAGCCACAGTTTGCTATGCTAAGAGGGCTCCTTCTCCAGGACACTGCCTGGGCAAAACAGAGCCTGGCTGGGCAGGACAGCAGCTGCCTGAAGTCTCAGGTCATGGGAAAGACTATGGAAAATAAAAAGCAAGGTGTGGTCTTTAATCTGAACCTTGCAGGGCAGCCAAACCTGAAAGGCTGTGACCCCAGGAGCAGCCCCCGGCAGCTGCTAATGAGGCACCCAGGGAAAGCAGCTGAGTGCCTCTCATCTGGCTGGCAGCAAAAGGCATTAAAAATGAGCAGGGCAAGAGGGGAAGGTGCTGCTGTGGGTTTCTAGGTGGAAGCTGCTCAGTTAGCAGGCAGGACTGTGCCCATGGGGGGACCAGAGCCACACAACCCATTCCCTGCAGGAAGAGCTGGGGAGGGCTGCAGGCCTTCCCAGGATCTGGCCCCTGCACCCAGCAGGGAGACACTGGGCATCTCTGCTTTGCCTTAGGAAGTTCATCCAAGAGCAAGAAATCCCAGGTTGGTCAAAATTATGAAGAAAACCCACGTTAAAATGAAACAATATTTACGTGTTAAACATGCTGAGGCAGGTTTTTAGGTTTGTTTACATTTCAGCCAAGGCCGAGTTGCTTTTTCTTTTGATGTATATTAATTCTCCATCCCTACTGGGGCAGGTGCAGTGAGAACAACCTCCAGAGTAGCTGACAGATTTCTGCTGTGGTTTTGTATGGTTTCCTGAGAATCAGGGAGGGGCCAGCTTTTGTTTTGCAGCTTTACAGAAACCCACAAGGATGCCAAAGTGCTTTAAAGCCCTAATAAACAGGCAGGTGTTGCTCAAGATTAACGAGGGGCAAAAACTTGCAGTGGGTCCAGGGGGCAAAAACTTGCAGCAGGGCCAGATTGGGCTCATCTGCTGGCCCCTGGCAGCAAAGCTCCTCTGAGGTTACCTGGTTTGGCATCCAGGATGTTGCTCCCAGGGGGTCTGACATACCCATGAGGTGGATGGTTATGAAGCTGCAAGAAAAATGTGGTTAATTTTACTAGCACCTGTGGCAAATTCCTTTCAGAGGTCCTCCCACAAGGCAGCCTGCACTCTGTAAGATGATGCAGAAGGAACAGGAGGAGGGACATGGTTGTGTCATATGTTCCCCTGGGGCTCACCATTTCAGTTTTGAAGAAAAAAAAATAAAAATAAAAGCTTTAGAGGTTTTGCCTTTTTTTTCGGTCACAGGGGACATGAAGTGGAAACTATTACAACGACATTGTAGGAAGGAGCCAGGCAGCCTCCCTGTGCCTGCTGAGCTCAGCCCAGCCCCTGTGCCTTGAGGAGGCCAAGGATGAGAGCAGACTCTGGCAGGGTGGAAGCAGTGGGGATGGCAGCTCAGAGAGGAGGAAGGGGATGATGCTTTTGGCTGTGGCAGAGAGTGGCTGTGTGCATTGCACGCCTCTGTGCTTGGGTTTTGACACAGATCAAATGGAAATCCCCAGGAGCGAGGAGGCCTGGTGTGTGGCTGCTGTCTCTTGTGTGTTGAAGAGGCTCCAACAGAAAAGAGTTTCTCACAGATTTCTCTACGAGAAGAAAAATCTGATGTAAGAAGGAGAAAGATTAGGGAAACATTCAAAGGACAGGATAGCAGTAAGTAGCTCTTACTTTGCACTATTCCCCATGCACACATGTCCCTGGAGAACACCTGTATCTGGCTATGCTTTTTTTGCAATATACAGTCACAGACATAAGGAAAGCCTTCTCCTGTTAAGTGCTCACCTAAGAAGCAAGCAAGGAAGATACAGCATCAATGATACTAGATGATTACTGAACCATACCAGCTCTCTCCCCCAACCACAGCACCGCACGATGGGTTTTCACTTTCTCCCAATGGCCTTGAAAACATCTTCATGCTGAGGAGCAGAATGTTTCAGGCTGATGTTTCTCTACATGACTCTGTAGAAAGGGACCAGGGCGCTCAGAAGAGAAGACACATCTCTAGGGTTTTTGGTTTACCTCTTTCTTGATAGATGGGTAAGGAGCACTGAAACACTAAGCTGTCTCTTACACTAGAACATATGAAACATCTTATGTAAAAACAATGATCTCGTGACTCCTACAAGGACTGTGTAGCATTCAATTTAATGAGTTAGAAGTAACACCAGTGCCATTTATTGCTCTACACCCAGCTAGAACCAATGTAAACAGTGAAATAAGAGCTGCCAGATGTGAAAACTGCCCCAAAATTTTCATATTTGGGCATTATGTTCCCTGCTTTTTCAACTCCAGTTTGAGAAACTTCATACTAATTTGCTGAGTACCTTCAGCCCTAATGGAAATCAAAGAGAAGTGAAGCCAGCTAAGCCTGCCTGAAGAAAGAAACCTTGAAACATCTCACATTGGCCAAGTGGGAATGAAGGCTCCCAAAGTCACAGGTGACTTCCAAAGAGTGGTCATGCTGGCTGAAGGGAGAGGCTTCTCTGCCCAACTTGGACCTGCCTATAGAGGCTGTAGGCTAAGGGCTGTAAATAGCTTTAAATCATAAAAAAGGGACAGACTCCACAAGGGAAATATGAAGTATGATGCCAAGACTGCACCAATGGCTGCTTGGACATACGTGTGGTTCAGAGGGAAGTATTTTTGCAGCAACTCCATTAAAATAAGCTGTGGTAATTTGAGGGGAGGAATTTTCCTTTCTGGTAAAGTCTATCTGGCAACATCCCCACAAGTAGGCAAACGCAGCAATGGCTTTGGTCCCAACTCACCAAAGGTTCAAAGCTTCTGTTGGAAATAGATGGAGGGGGTGGATTTTATTCAAAGACTGTTTGCTTTCTGTGCTTTATTTTTTTTTTTCCAGGAAGAGATAGCTAAATCTCAGAACTGATGCACTCCAAACTCTTAAATGCTGGCACTGCTTATTAGCTGCTTGCTCAGTAGAGAATATTCTTCCTTATATAGGCCTTTCAGAAACTAGGTCAGAGGACTAACATGAGTACTGGTTGCTAAAAATCCTCCTTGACAGTCTGCCTTCCTTTATTATTTTCTCACTTTGCCCATTGCAGGTGCCAACACCTGCCAGCTTCTCTTTTGGTTTCTCCTGGGGTGAGCTGTGGTGACCACAAATAGTAGCTCCAATCCATGCCACCGCATCAGACCCTGCAAGCACCCTTGGCTGGTTGATCTGTCCAACATGTTTGACCCCTGACATCAGTTGTCTTCCCAGGAAGGAGAGGTTTTTTTTCAAAGAAAGGTGGCAGTGCCACCCCAGCCTGGGCATTGGGTTTGGTTTGTCAGTGGAAAAAACATCTGAAGGCAGCTGCTCTTGTGTGCTGTGGGATGGTGTGTTCAGGATGGGCAGCCTCCATTTTCAGAAGGTCCTGTACTGAGAAGAGAGCAGCTGGGCTACATGCCAGGCAGGGTGTTAGATGCTCACAGAACAGTCCCCCTAAAAAAGCTACATCTCCAGCAGAGATTCTAGGAAGTACTGCACAGCCAGTAACAGTTACAACAACTGAAGCCTTCTGTGAAGTATTTGCACTGAAACATCAAACTCCACAGAATATTCTTGCTTTTAGACACTGTTGTTAACTCTGAAGCATCACACAAAATACATTTGTGCTGATGGGACACTTCTTGCCCTACTGTTTACAGGAGATAGATAACATCTTTCTGTGAGAGAGAGAGAGATATACATTAATAATACATATACCCACACATATTCCCATATGCCGATCACCAATAAAATATTTTAAAACTACCATTAAACACCCACTTGTATGAAACAGAAGTGATTTCCCAGCAGGAAATCATACATTATCATCATATATTCCCTTTATATACAGGTTTAGTCTGGTTCCAAATCTGTATGCACATGCACACCAGGACTAAACTGACATGAAAATATGACTCTCAGTGCAGGTTTTTAATCTCTAGGTGGCCACTTAGCACGGTGCTCTTAGTTACAAAAAATTCTAAGTGCATCCCCCAAAGTCTGTTGTACCTTCAGCACTCTGGAAATCTGACCACTTGGGAGGGGGGAGCAAAGTCCTAGCTTGACTAGGTTATAGTTTTTCAGCTAATCTTGCAGCCTTCAACTGAAAAATAAAGCAGCTGATGTTTCTGTGGCCAGTAATATATGCAAAGCTCACAGGTTTTTTGCTACAGAAGCCTTAAACTCTCATCATGTGTTGTTTGCTTTGCAGTTGGAAGAAAAGTTGCTTGGCAGACATGTGTCCTTTCTGTTGTAACTTCTCCAGCTCCATGGTCTAAAAAAGTGTACACACAGGATAACCACTTCTCATTTGGGCCCTGACTGTTCAGACAGCTGAGCAGGCTGATGTTTTGCTTTCTTGCTACCTTCTAAAATCCTGGCAGCCCACTGATTGCAGCTGCCTTGGGTTTTGTTGCCTTTGTGACAGAGCTGAGGGGATGTCCTCATTTTTTTATTGCCTTCCATTTAAATGAAAAGTTGGTTTCTTGACTAAGAGGGTCCATGTGTCTCCGTTTCTGCTCTACTGTAAAGTTCCCTGGGTACCCACAAAGGTAAATTATCAGGTGATATTTATTCAGTGTTCAACTAAGACAAACAAAACAGACTTCTCCAGGAGGCAGCATGTTGTAAAGCCTCCCAGATCAATGCTTTGTGGGGATGGGAACTTTGATGAGAATTACCGGTTGCAAGGAGAGATGCTCTAAAGGCACAGCTTGTTAAACTCTGTTGTAAATTCCCTGGGAGAAGCAAAACTTTCCAGCCAGGAACATTAAACCAAAGCTAGAAGTACATCATTACTTGTTCCTTTACTTTGATGACATTCCCCACCTGCTCAGGCCTTAGGCATATGAAGCAAGCTCTGATCTGAGATGAATCCTTCCCAGGACAGAGACACCTCTTGGGTTCCTCCTTCCTTTTCTTTTTCTGTAACACACTTTTAGGTATATAGATAAGTGAATGGATTGCTGCAGAAATCAGAGAACTCCTACTCACAGACACTCTATAACAAGAAAGATTATATATATATATATGTACATGTATATCACCTGCTGCAGTACAGCTGACTGAAGGCTGATAACACCTGGCAGCTCACAGCAGTGCTTCCCCTGCACCAGGGCCATCATTGGGACTGCCAGAAGAAGGAGGGCTGGCAGGATGCAGGACATGAACCCAGCCCCAGAAGGTGCTGGGAGAGCCTTTGCCCTGACTGGGCAGTGGTCCAAGGACCTCTGCAAACCCACAGCAGCCCACGCTGCCCTGGGCAATGCAGACAACTGGACTGGACTCTGGAGATCTGCACTGAGGGCTGGTGCAGAAGTGACCAGGGATGTGTCATCTAAAGTGACTATTAGAACCTCCAGTGCATGAGAGTTTCATGTCTGAATTCTCTCCTTGGTCTGATGGCAGTGGAAAGGCAGCACAGCTCAGGGCACTTGCAGACACACTCACTCCCACCCTCACTGGTACACCAGTGTTGCAGACCATACCCAGAGCAATTCTGTCTCCTTTGCAGCTAAGAGAGGTTCTCCTACTACGTTGTGGAAGTAGCACCACATCAGAGTTATTTCCAGCTCCATAGCTGAGTGAGATGAGCTGGGGTTGGGATGGAGGAGATGGTATAGGGTGAAGCAGAGCTTAGAACTGAGGTTTTGCACAGGGGAACTGAAAGTCTTGTGGATGAAAGACCTTAAAACAATTCAGTGAGATGAGTTTAGAGCAGTGGCTGGAGCTGTCAGTGCTTGGAAAGGCTTTTGGAAAGCAAAGATCAGGCTGGTCAGATGCAATCACAGATATAAAATCAGGGTATTCTCCACATTAACACACACTCCCCCCCCCAGTCATAGAATCATATAATAAAATGACATGATTCTTAACACACACCTCCCCCATTTTATTAATGAATCCAAGTATGGCCATGGCTGGAATATATTCACACGTGGGGTTTCAGAGGAGACTCCTTTGGGTTGACAGGAGACTGCCAAGACACAGAGCTGCTGCCTGTAGCGTTGGTCTGATGCACTTTTTAAAAAAGCATCTCTAACTAGTTTGACTGGTGTGCCAGCACTGCAGTGGGGCAAGGCACTTCCAGGTGCTCTGGCCAATACAAGGCAAAGGATACACAGAGCTAGTTCTCAAAACGTATAAAAAATTATATCCTGGGGTTCTAAGATAAATTTTACTATTTATTTCCTAGGGAAAAGTCAAGTGATTCAGGGTAGATATTTTTTTTCCTTCATTTAGACTAGAAACAGTTTTTTCACATTATTTCTCCCCTGAAACAGAAGGATAAAGCAGCAAGTAAAGTAAAAGTAAAGAGGCAGAAGAAAGACGGGGAGGAAATGAGCACTTTCAGTCCTGAAAGTGCTTTCAGTTTAAGCAGTGGACAATATTTCAGATTGGCTGTTGGCTTTAACCCTTGTTGCAGTTATAAGGAAGAGGGATGCCTCAGGCAAAGGGTGGCATGAAAGTGTCAGTGAAAGGGATTATCTATACTGAAACCACTTGTGTGTTCGGTTTTTTTCCCTCCTAATCTGCCTAACTGTCTTGGTCTCTTTCTCTCTTTCCTTTTTGCAGCACATAATTTACGGTAAAAACACAGGAAGCTGAACGGCTTCCTCTGAGGAAAGTACCTGATAAAGAGGTGAGTGAGTAAAATCATCAGGCCCTTTGACTTCATTTCTGCCCAGGTATCCTCAGTGGTTTCAGGAGGTGATGCTGTGTTGCAACAAGAAGCCTTTGAAGTGGTTTTGCCAGCGCACGGCAGGCAGAAGGTACACGAGGTTTGAATTTTTCCCTGTGGCAATTCAAGCACAGGGAGCCCTGAATTCATGAATAACAGCTAGTAGTTATGTTGCATGTTGTACACAAAAGCCCCAAACTCCTAAGCATTAAGACACCATGACCAGGGATCATTTTGTGCATGGGCTTTGGAGGCTCCTCTTTGTATCCAGAGACTGAAAAGTGGGAGGCTGCCAGGTGGGCTCTTGGGAGCCATGATGAGGGTTCTGGGCAGTGGGAGGCAGTTTGCAAAGCTCCTGCCTGCATGGCACAGCCATGTGAAATCTGTCTCCTCTGGTCCTCTCTGCAGTCCTCTGACAAGCCAAGTTGGGGAACTAAAACTTCAGCAATAAGGAATGTGACTTGGATCTCCTATACTGCAAGACCCCTTTGAAAAGCTCAGCCCAAGCTTTTACACTTTCTGAGGTCCTAAAGAGGGATTTTCATCCTAAAAAAAAAAAAAAACCCTTATCTTCAATGTCACCTAAAAGTGCACAAGTGAGTACTTCTTCAGATATCATCTCAGTGAGACCATACATTCCCCACACTCTAGAAGTGACTAAAACTGAAGTGGGTTATTCAGCGTGCATGTGTCTAAATGTAGAAGGGATGAAAGACAGAGATTGTTTATTTGGGTAGAACATCAGCTTCTTTGCCTGACTATAATGCAATAACTTCCTCTATCTTTCCTTTCCAACTCCTACTACCTCCAGAAAACCTTCCTTTAAATTACAGCAGTGTTGAAATGCTTGCATGTGGTTATATTTTCCTGCTCCATCCTCCTCTCAGGATGTCATTTCCACTGCAAAATGAAATGGGACTGATTCATTTTGCAGAAGGAACATGATTGATACAAGTCCAGATAGACTCTCATTCTCAACCCTGTGGAAATTCCTCACCAACATTGCTAGTCAAGTGAAAACCTCTTCACTGCACAATCATCAGGGTTTTGTTATTGCTCCTAACCTGAACTTCTTGGGCTGGGGCCAGGAACAGCTTTTATGCAGCTGAGGATGACCCAGAAAGACAGAGCTGTTCTTACATTATCATCACCATCATCATCATATTATCATTATATTATTATTATTATTTTATTTTTATTATTATTTTTTGAGAACTGTCTGTCCCTCTCACCTAAGCCAGCTGCTTCTTCACTACAGGGAGGTCATGTTATTCTCTAGATTGTAGGGCTGATTAAGATGTGTTTTTTTACAGTGGGGCAGTTAACCTTCCAAGAACAAAGATCACATGAGCCACTTTTGCTGGTATTTCCTTGCAGGCTCTTGGTCACAAACTCAGAAACCACACCTTGTTTACCAAGACAAACAGTTGTTGTGCCACACAAAGCTGCCATGGCACCTCAGGCTGAGAATTCTCTACCTGGTGAGGCTGCTGGGGAAATACCAAAAAAAAAAAAAGGAAATTAACAAAGGCAACAGGAGGGCCTCTGAGCAGACCATTTTCAAAGCCAATGACAAGGCAATCCTCCACAGGGAATACACTCACCTGGAGATCTAAAGCTGTTGAAGGGTTCATGTCTTTATTTATTTATTTATTTATTTATTTATTTTATGTAGTTTTTTTCCCCCTCACTTCAGATAAAATAGATTTTATCATTTTGCCTGATCATTTTTATCAAAATCCTATATATGTAACATTATATGAAGGGGTCTCATATCTGCTCATGACTTCCAGTCTGCCTGTAGTTCCTGAGAGAGTGCAGAGAACCAGCAGCAACCAGCCTAACTCCACCTCAGCAATCCCAGCTCTATTCCAAAGGCTTGTGTTATCTTGTCCACATCCCTGGAAGGCAGAAGTATGAAGTGGCAAGGTACCTATGAGGCTTAAAACAACGTTTTCTAGCTGGAGGATCAAGCTGCTTTTTATTGAGGACACCTAAACATTTCTATTCAGCTTTCCTTTCTACTAATCATGGCCTGACATCTTGAGAGGGTTCAGCAGGTTCAGCACAAAGAATGCTTAAAAGAAGGAGAAAAGGCAAAAGAAGGAAAATATTAAAATTAAAGAGAAAAGTACTGTGCCTGAAGATTTTAGCAGCCCTTAGAGTTAATGAGGAAGCTGCAAGAAGGCTTTTCAAGGCTGCAATTTTGGATTCAGGTAGTGAAGACTGAGACCAAATGGGTAGAGAGGGTGGCTAGTGGATCACTGTACACTCAATTCCTAGTTTTATACACTCTTTAACCCGAATTATGCCCAGCTCTTCTTAAAGCAAAACAAGTCAAATATGTAATTTTGAGTAAAGTGACAACCTTGTACTGGAAAGATGGAAAATAGAAGGTGTCTTCTGTTACAGATCACTGCAATAATCTGGGCTACCTATTCACTGATGCAGGCCTGGGCAAGATGCCCTGGCTTTGTGCTTACTTTTAGCCCAGGAATAGGTGAGAACAATTCCCTTGATTAATGGACAAAATGGAATAGTATCAGGAGAAGAGTTAAGGGAACTACACCAGAGGTGGTGCAGCAGAGAAGGGGGCTCTCCTGAGGTCTAACTGAGCAGGCAGCAAGGTCTTACTCTGGTTTGGAGGAATTTAAAGTATCTATCATTTCCCACATCACACTGGAGTGTTCTAACAACTCATTGTTGCTGCACACTCACTCCTGGATTCAGAAAAAACCCCATCTTTTAATAGTCCAAGTCCCACAGAAAGCCGAAGGATTCCATAAGCCAAAAGCTGCCATCAACTTAAGTCTCAGTCCCCCAAAATTACCTGTCCAGCTGTCTTTTGCTCAACTGGTTTAAGGCACTCTCCTCACCCAAAGTAAGAATTCCAAGTTTGGGATTTTGCCAGGACTGCAGTAAGAACCAGGAGCTCTGCCAGGCTGGGCATGGACCTGGACTGGAGGAGGCAGGATAAGGTGCAGCAGCACTGGGAAAGATGCTTTGCCATCTTCCTGTCTCAGAAAATACCCGTTATGGAGACTGTCCTAACCCCATAAATCCCACTCAGTTCCTCAAATATGTCCTTCAGTGCCTTTGAGACCTTAGGTCTTGCTGCCTAAATATTTGTGAAACTTTTCCCTTCCTGTCCTTGAGGCTCCTAAACGGCTTTGTCAAATTCTATATTAACACCAGCACCAAGGTGGGTTTATGGTTTTTAAGTTGACAAACCAACCAGACAGCAATTTGGTGGACCCTTGGCAGGTTTATAAATCCATTTTCAAATGGAGAGTGTTTATAACCTAGTCTTATGATTTATAACCAGAAGAGGGGGGAGTAAAAAGCCATAAAGTGACTGTCCCTCTCATTGGCGCGTGGCGCAGCTGCTTGGTGCCGAGTCAAGCTTGTGTCAGCTCTGAAGGGTGTTTTGGCATGTGGTACTTCAAGGATTTGCCAGTTTCTCTCTTGCTCTAGTAATAATGAAAAATGCCAAGCAGGGCATCTGTCAGTGAGTAATTACATGAAGTATCATCTTTCTTCTGTGCAGGGTGTTCTTGTCATTTCTGGAGTGAGGTACAAACCTGAGCCTGTCTCCAGCAGCCCTATTTGGATCTGCCGAGCTAAATCACACCACAGCCAGATACAGTCAGCTTTGTGATGTTACTAGAAATGAGGAAATAATTTCATAAATATCAGTTCTTCCTCTGAATATCTGCAAATAGACTGCAAGAGCTTTCAAGTCCCCGGGTACACAGATTTAGTGCCATCTCCTAATCACTTGAAAAGCACCTTCTTCATTCTGAATTTCTCTTTTATACTGCCAATCATTTGTTCTGACAAACACCAAATAAGGGCTATTAATTACAGAGAATTAATTTACTATAGTGCTGCAGCTTATACCCTTGCCAGTGCACTGGGGGGGGGGGTGTTTCACAGAGATCTGTGTTCTTTGTGTAAAACAAACAATATTCACTAGTGTAACTCCAGTTTGGGAGGGTTTGGAAAAGAAAGAAAAAGACAGGAAGAAATCCAAAGGCCATGAAATAGTAGGAAGAAAGTAAAGAGGAATTTCTCTGCGACATATGCTTTTGCTGTGACCTAGTTCCTGCAAGCCAAAACTAAACTTTTTCTCATCAATGTCCTTGCAAAGTTCTTGTCGTGTGGCCCCAGGGCAATGCTTTACCGTGTGCCGTTAGTTTTCCTAACAGAGACCTCTGCCGCAGAGACACCAACAACAGCTTGGAAGCTCAAAGCGCTGGATGCCACCACAGGAGAAGACAGCAGTGAGGAACGGCATCTTCTGGCCGGTTGCTGGGGACCTGCGAAGCTGCCGAGCGGTGCCGGGCAGGCAGGGACAGGCAGAGGGACTGCGGTGCCATCTGCCGGCAGCCGGGCCTGGAGGGGCCGAGGAGGGGGAGCTGGGCTGCCAGGGCTGCGGCAATTGGAACTGCATGGACAGAAGATCTCCAGTGTTATACCCTCCTGTGAAGACAGGCTGGGAGGGTTGGGGCTGTTCAGCCTGGAGAAGAGAAGGCTCCAGGGAGACCTTAGAGCACCTTCCAGTGCCTGAAGGGGCTCCAGGAAAGCTGGGGAGGGACTTTGGACAAGGGCTTGTAGTGAGAGGGCAAGAGGGAATGGATTAAAACTGGAAGAAGGGAGATTTAGGTGAGACATTAGGAAGAAATTCTTTGCTGTGAGGGTGGTGAGACACTGGGCCAGGTTGCCCAGAGAAGCTGTGGTTGCCCCATCCCTGGAAGTGTTCAAGGGCAGGTTGGATGGGGCTTGGAGCAACCTGGTCTAGTGGGAGGTGTCCCTGCCCATGCAGGGGGGTTGGAACTGGATGATCTTTAAGTTCCCTTCCAACTCAAATCACTCTATGGTTCTATGATTGTGTTAGGAACTTCTCCCCCTTCCCCAGCCAGGCACTGCCTGTTCCCATCCTGTAACTCTGCATCATCCCTGTCGATCCTCCTAGTCCCTGGTCCTAAAGTGCTTCACAACGGGGAGCTGGTCCCTGGGTGAGATGGCTCCTGGGAGATGCATTATAAATGCCTACAGAAGTGGGGAGTTTCTGAAAAGCAGTTGCTCAGACTGACTGGTGATAAAGCACAGTACAGAGGCTTTGATGCTCCTGCCTGCAGCACCTTCTGCCTCTCCATACAGCATTCCATGCTGTCCCGAGGCTCTCTCACAGCAAAGCTGGTCCCAAAGCATAGCCCAGCATGGGGGGTCTCTGCCAGGGTCTCCCCTCTGGGGCAATGCCAAAGTTTCAGATAAGACCATGAATGAGATGGCCCTGGGACATAACCATTCTCAAGGGCTAATGCTCAGCTAAAGCTCAGAAATGCAATAATCGAAGGATTGCAATTAAAAATAATATTTTTTTTTTAAAAGTATATATAGATAAACAATTATGAAGGTAGGACCTAGGGATGAAGGGAAGTGATTCCATCCCTCCTTCCTTTCCTCCCTCCAGATTTTGGAGTCTTTTTGTGGCATTTCCCATACATACACCTTATTTGCACCCTGTGTCAAATTAGCAGTATCTGACCTTACCTAAGAGCTCTTCACACTAAGTTCTACTCACAGAGCTGCTCGTATTCACTCTGCCTGAAAGCATCTTCTTTCCCAGCCACCTTCCAGAGATCATCAAGGAGGAGGCAGAAACATTTGTCTGTATGAAAAGTGCAACCTTGAAGTAGGGCAGAGAGACTGAATTAAAAGAAAAGATATTTTATTGTCTTCAGCTGGAGAGTGTGATACAGAGGAACTACACAGAAGTTTTGTTCATATATAAAAAAAAAAGAGAGCCCTTTATTAACACAAGTGTTCAAAGTCACCAGTGGTACCTAACAACAACTCTGTATTTTCTTTGTATTCTTTTGTTAGTTATTCCCAGCTAGGTGGAGCACGTGTTGGTCAGTAACACTTAGAAAAATATGTAAGAAGGTTTTGGGCAAGGAAAAAAAAAAAGAAGATATTTGTTCTAAAAGAAACCTAATTTTATGGGATTTTCACTGTAACAAACCCAGCAGAAAACTTATAACCAATCACTGACAAAAGGAACAGTTTTCAGCACAGGCTCAGCAGCCTAATCATTCTCAGCCTTTCTTTTACTTCCCCATATATACCCTGGACATGCAGAAACTCAACATGTATGAAAAAAAAGGTAGAAATTTATTTAAAAGTAATTGTGCTTTTATTTATAAAAAAAAAAATTTACAATCAGACACTGTCCTGCTGTGTTTCTGAAAGCATGGTTCTCTTAAAAATGACAAAACTTTAGCTTATTATTATTATCATTATTATTATTACTTTGTCATTATATTAATAATATTAATCTTATGCTTAAGTTTAAAAACATTCTGCTTTCCCCTTCCCATCCCCTCCTTCTCTGTGGTACTTGGTATATATAAAAAAAGGCTTTCCAATGACCAAAGAATTTTAATTATAACTAATAATAATAATAATAATGATAATTAATTGCACACATTTCTGTGTGTAAAATATGGCTGGTTCTAAAACAAACTACCAATGTACAAAACTGTTCTCCCTCCCCTACCCTGGGCCACCCAAGAGATAATCAGACCGTGGAAGAACTTCATCCCAGAGGCTTTCTGAGAAAATAAAAATTCATAAAACAACATAGAACCCTTGAGATCGTTGTCTTTGGTGTGGAGGACATTACTGCTGGGCAGCTGGAGCTGAAAATGCTGGGACACTTAAGGCTTGATGTTTGGGCTGCTGCAGAAGCCTCTGTTGGGCCAAGGGTCACCGATGCTTTGGTATGACTACCAGCTCCTCACACCCCACCACCCCAGTGATGCCAGAGGATCCCCCCACACCCCACTCTACATCCCTCCCCCCATCACCCTGCCCTTAGCCCCTTCACCATCTCGGGGGCTTTACGCTCGCTTTCGTCTCCCTTCCAGATTTCGGAAGCTGGATGGTCTCAGCTTCATCTCTGCAAACTGGATGGAATGCTCATGGCCTTTCCAGTGGAACCAGTTAACACCCTGCAAAGACAAAGTGTGGGAGGTCACACAGTCAATTCTTATCCTGTTGTCAGCCTTTACTACTCTCATTTCAGCTTGGAAGCTGCTTTCTAACTTGAGAACAGGGGTCCAATAAAGTAGAGGGGCTTTGGGAAGGGCAGGGCTCTGACTGTTAACATGTACAACCTGTACAGACAAAGCCACATGCTGTTCCCCAGAGTTGTCACTCTTTGTCTGGCTTTTGTGGCAAGGAGAACATTTTGTTTCACATGTTGAAAACTACATTTTTTCCCTGCACACTTGGGGTATTCCCTTGGAAAGTCATACAAAAACGTCAGTATTTCACCGGCTGACATTATCGCATCATATCACAGAATCATAGAATGGTTTGACTACAAAGATCATCCAGGTCCAAACCCCTCTGCATGGGCAGGGACACCTCCCACTAGATCAGATTGCTCAGAGCCCCACCCAGCCTGGCCTTGAACACTTCTAGGGATGGGGCTTCCACAACTTACATTCTTTTTTTGTCCGCAACAGCCCATATCTTCCCCTGTGGTGGGCTTGGTTGGTCCCCTGATGTCTGGCTAGCTGAACCACCAGACAGATCCATAATTGCTATTCCCCTTCTTCTAATGCACTATGGAAGCCTTCAAACACCAAGCTCACCTGACTGTGGCTGTTGTCACCATATCTGCCCATCAGATTGACTCGGTGACAGTTCTTGTACCAGAATGCACCCTTGTATGACAAAGCACAGTTGGTGATGGCAGAATCATTGTCCTTGTCAAAGGTGGAGAAAGACCTTCCGTTATGGTACGTCATGGAGTCACCTGGATGGGAGAGACAAAAGAAAGAGCAAAGTCAGTGGTTTGCTTAGTTTAGATTACATGGGAGTGACCATTCTGCAGAAAATGCACTGTCTGTAAATCTGGCTGTGTACCTAAGGTTGTAAAAATTGACTCATTTTACTACCAAAGTACACAATTTTTATTGTTCAAGGCAAGTAAAAATATTTTTTGCAGGTGGCCTGTGATCCCCAACTTATTAAGTGGTTTTTCATGCAGCTCAATTTCTGCACTTCCTGCTGAAAGCTGGACTTTGACCCTGCACAGAAGGCAGTGTGGATAAACCAAATCCAAAGGGACCTCCACAAGGAGTGAGTCAAGACCAGAGTGGTCTTCACACTTAGCTGGGTCCATGCAGCATAACCACCCATCCTCAACAGCTGAAAACACAGAGGGGTGTCTGGTGTTTTCCCACTCCCAGGGTCTGGGTGTCCATTTACAGATGGGTGCAACAGGAGCAGCCTTTGGTGCATGCCTGAAGCAGAGCTCACATTCATGCTTCATGATCTGTGTCGCTTCATCTAGTAATCTTAGACCTGAATGCTTAGAAAGAGGAAGCAGTATGATTGAATTCCACTCTTCCCATAGCAGCTACTACTGCTCTGCATCAGTGACTGTGCCTTAAATAGACATTAATTCAGTTACTGCTGCTTATCCTCTGGATCACTATTGACTGTGCATAAAGTTCATGTGATGGCCACAGACATGTGGGCAGAGTCCACACACACCTCTCTGAGGTCTGTTTTATGCACCTTGCAGCATGCAAAGTGTTTTCTTTTAAGATATCCCGTGGAGCTGGATTTATATCTTAATTCTCTGAAGCCCTGAAGAGGACTCAATAAGGGCTGCAGGGTTTGCCCCACGGTGATTACAAAAGGCAGATGATTCATTCAGCAAAATTATGAATCATGTCATAGCAGGACACTGACAAGAGATGAGGCTGTGCCAAGATATTATTAGCTGTATAATGACTGTCAAGCATTGGCCAAATGAAATTTCTGGCTTTTTAATATACTTGTTTATATTCTGTCATAAGCATGCCATAAAATATGGCACCTAAATGACTGGGGGATCTAGAATGGAAACATAACCAGGCTGGTGAAAGGCCTGGAGGACAAGTCCTGTGAGGAGAGGCTGAGGGAACTGGGGTTGTTTAAAGAAGAGGAGGCTGAAGGGTGACCTCACTGCTCTCTGCAACTACCTGAAAGGAGGTTGTAGGGAGGTGGGAGTTGGTCTCTTCTCTCCAGTGAATAATGACAGGACGAGAGGGAACAGCCAGAAGTTGCACCAGGGGAGGTTTAGGTTGGATAATAGAAAGAATTTCTTTACTGAAAGAGTGGTTGGACAGTAGGACAGGCTGCCCACGGAGGTGGTGGAGTCACCATTCCTGGAAGTGTTTAAAAGAAATATAGATGTGGTGTTTAGGGACATGATTTAAGCATTAACAGGTAAGATAAAGGTTGTGGTGGGTGGATTTGGGTTATGGTTGGACTTGATGATCTTCAAGGTCCTTTCCAACCAGGAAGATTCTATGATTCTATGATAAAAGATATTGGTATGTTCCTATTTCAAACACCTGACGTACAAGAGGCATCTGCTGCAATGAAGATCTGCAGCATTCACACACTGTTACCTTGAGCCAAACGAGAGGAAATTGCAAATCAGAAGGAAAAAAAATTCTTTCCTCTCACCTGCTGTGCCACTGTAGCCATCCACCCTGAGCCGGTACCTGCTCTTGGCGTCCCCAACGCTGAACCTGTCGTAGACAGCATAAGCTGTCTCACCTCTGTCCCTCAGATCCACACGCAGCTCATACTGGCCCTGAGAAGTGATTTTGTGGAGGTTCTCCAGACCTATGGAAATAAATGAACAATTCATTTGTCTCCCCATGTATATTTGTCTACCATCTTGTGTGCCATAAAGGAGGTCATATTGGCCTGGACATAACCACTGGTGAGGAAAGTGAGGTATTTCAGCTGTATGGTAATGTCAGCACAAAAACAAATGGATCAGGTCCAGAGGAGGGGCACAAAGATTATCAGAAGGCTGCTGCACCTCTGCTCTGGAGACAGGCTGAGGGAGTATGGGATTCTCTTCTCCAGAGTCTGGAGAAGAGAAGGCTCTGAGGATACCTCATAGCAGCCTCCCAGTGCCTGAAGGGGCTACAGGAAAGCTGGGGAGGGGCTTTTCACCAGAGAGTGTAGTGATAGGACAAAGGGTAATGGTTTTAAACTGAAGGAGACAAGATTTATATTAGACATCAGGAATACATTCTTCACCACGAGGATAGTAAGACACTGGAATAAGTCACCCAGAGAGGCTGTGGAAGTCCCGTCCCTGGAGGTGTTCAAGGTCAGGTTAGATGAGGCTTTGTGCAGCCTGGTCTATTGGGAGCTTGGAACTAGTCGATCTTTAAGGTCCCTTCCAGCCTTAACCATTCTATGATTCTATGAAAACAGGTTGACTGAGAGACCTCTTCCCTTGACATCACAGTAGCAAGAAGCCCTTTGGCAAAAGCTATTAAAGTTATGCTGTGTGATCATCATTGTCTTTCATCTAAAAACCAAATAAAATGTAGTGCAATCTTTGAAAATTTACTTGTATTATTTTCCTCACTTTTCTTTTGTTGCTGGGGACATCCTAGGAGCGCAGGAAGAGGAAGGTTTGCAGTTGCTTCTCCTGACGTCTTAGAGAGCACCAGTGAGCCTTGGTTTGGCACATTTGGTGACCCCAGAAGCATGACATTTTTGAACTGAAACTGGGGGACTGGCTCAGACTTGGCAATCTCAATTTCCCTCCCAGCATGCTCTCCCTTGCCCCTTTTGCACAGATTGTGTTCCCATTTACAAATACTCTTGCCAACTACATGGAGGCTTCAAAGTTGTTCCTAGTCTTGTGGGGTGAGTTTTTCTGTTTTAAAAAGACAAATTCTTGCCACTTACCTATCCAGAATTCATCCTTAGGATCTCCAAAACCGGCCACGTAAGTCTTCCAGTTCTTGTAGAAATCTTCCTTTCCATTTTGACGCCTCAGGAACACCTGTAAGCACCACACACAAGCAGTGTCATCAACAGACAGCCTGTGACACCAAGGGCAGTGTGGCTTTTACAAATGCAGAGGTTGGCACTGCTGCTCCCCCACCCTTACCACCCAAAGCTGCAGTCTCACTGCAGTTACTGAATTGTACCAAAGTCTGTTGAATGCTCCTGGCTTTTTTAAAGTCTGGTTTATCAACTGGGTTCCCAAGCTCCCCTGAGTGATGTGTCCTTTTAATTTCTGCTCTCTACTATTTTAACAGCCCCTTGCAGTTCCATGTTTCTCAGCCAAGACTTGCCTCTTGTTTCCTGGCCATGAAGTTCTCCAGTTCCTTCTTCCTTTCTGTGCCCTGGTTCCCTCTGACTTGTTCAAATTTGAGAACATAATTCACTGCCTCAGTGGGATGTATCCGTGTGCATAATGGCCTGGGAAGCCTGGCCAGCCACCACACCATGTGGCTGCTGAACTAACATTTTCTCTGGCCTGTGCTTTAACCTCCTTCACCGTCTTTCTCATTCAAATAGAGTCAGTCCCCCCTCCTCTCATCTAATTAGCTATTTAAAATGTAAGTATTTGGTCTAAGATGGTCATTTTAGCACACCCTATAGCTGTTAGAAAGAGACCAGTGCTTTTCCTAAGTGCTGAAAGCACTGATGTGAGCCATCCTTTGGAGACACCTCTCTCTCCTCCAGCTACAGAAAGAGCTTGTCGTGGGCACCTACGTGTTCTACTCAAGATAAAACTCCCCAAATTTACAGAAAACTCAGCCCTACTCTGATAACACAGCACTATGTGGGATGCCAGAGATAAGCAGGGATGGGATCTGCTACCCCTGCTCTTAGCACAGGGAGCTGTGGGTGAGGGTGGTGCAGACCCTTCCCCTCTTACTCACAATCCATCCGCCCCCATCCTCGCCCATGTCGCAGAAGACTTGGAGGGGCTGAGCCCTGTCCCCATTCAGGTAAACTGTGTAGAGCCCAGAGGTGGTTTCTCCATTCAGGAGGGCCTGGGAGCAGTCTTTAGGGTAAGGATACAGAAGACCAGCTGCACACACACAAAAAAAAGAGAAAGCAATCCTTAAGAAATCACAATTAAAAGGATGAAAATCTGCTGTGGATCAATGGCACAGCCAGGTACAGAGCCCAGCTTTGGGATTGCTGACCTACATTAAAAAAAAAATCACAGTAAGCAGCAAATGGTGTACATTTTTCTTTTGAAGGTGCTTTTTGCACACCTGTCTACAATGTTGGAGGTGCTGTGAATGAGATATAACTACTCCCTGCTCTGATGGGAGTGCATCCTCCAGCTAAATATTGAACGGCATGAGCCGTGTATACAGCAACTTTCAGGTAAAACCAAATCTACCAGTCTCTGATTACATGACAGAAAAGGGAGGGTGAAATACAAAGACAGGACTATGACAAAAAATAGATAAGTTGGAGTATTTTGCTAGCAAGTACAATATTAAATATATTATAAAACTAAGCTTTTAAAAAACAAAATGAGCACTAACTTTTGAAACTACAGGAAAATGTCAGTAAGTGTTTCTTTCTGACAACAAGCTAATGACATTGTCAGAGTCAGAACAGTTTCTAACTCCCAAAAAAGGTTTTATTCATTTTCTTTTTAAATTCACTTAGGCCATTAACTTTTTCAGCCAATGGTCTAATTAAGCGATCTTCTAGGTGCATCCGTAGGAGAGTTTTTAACTGTGGCTGCTCACAGAGTGGCTCTTGCTCCCTCTCCAGTGTGTTGCACATCCCTGCCTGTGCCTCAGCTACAGAAAATTTGTGTCAGCTTTGGAATTTGGAGAAAAGTGGCTGTCTGCAGGGAGCTACGTCAGTGTTTCCCTCTCACTAAGCAGCACACAAATGTATGTTTAGAACTAAGCCAGACTTAGCCTGAATGAGGCAGACACTGCATTCACAGGGGCAAGGCACCCCATTCAGCCCCTGCTTATGATCAATTTACCAAATGTCACTTAAATAGGTTGGATTCTCAGATTGGATTCTCCTCCTACTCCTGGTTGTGGATTGTCGCCTGTTGGTGGATTTCATCCTGCTCCACACAAGCAGTGACTGTGAGAGGACTTGGGGCTGTGACTTTAATTAACACTTCTGTGAATCCTTGAGCCAAGCTGGCACAAGCAGCCAAAGAGAGAATGGAAATGGCTGAAGGTCCTTGCTGGGTCTGAAAGGCTGGAAGCCATGAAAAGTGAGAAAAAATGCCAGTCAAGGTTTCACAGTTAATGCTGAACAACTTCTTCTTCTTTTTTTTTTTAAATGTCAGTTGTGAAGTGACTTTCAGAGAACCCAATCTATTCTTGCATTCTGCTGACTGGAGAGCTGGGCTGGTAGAGCTGAAGCAGACATTGTCATGGCTTTGCAAAACTGATCTCACAAAGAGGAGGAAAAAACCTGCCCAGAAGTCCATCTCCTCAGACAGCTGAAGTGATTTGTGTTTGTGTGTGTGTGGTTTGCTTCCTTTCCACTTAAATTGCTGATTTATTGATGCAGCAATACAGAGGTAAACCAGGGTGTCAATCTGGATTTTAAAGAGTAACATTCCTTTTGATATTTTACAAGGGAAAGGCAGAATGATTCATCAGAGAGAGGATTATAGAGGTGATGTGGATGGTCAGGAAGAAGATAGTTTCATCCTGCCAGTCCAGGGAAAGCAGATGTCACTACAGCTTAAGGGAAACAGGGACTTTTGCACCAACACTGCAAGCAAATGAAGTGAATACTGACAATTGGATTTAAAATCTTCTATGATTTCTGTGTCTGCTTATTGCAGAGCTCAGCTCTGTCTGAAGAGCAGTGACTTATGTGTTATTTCAGCTGTGTGTGTGCTCTGAAGTCCTTACTTGTGGTGAAAATAGTCTGGATTGTTTTGCTCTTCAGGGATCCATTCAGTGCCTGGAGTTTAATTGTGTACTGGGTAGATGGGCTCAGCTCTGTCAGGCTGTAGGAAGTTGTGTCGGGGTTTAGGATGACTTCCTATGGGGAGAAGAAATAATACAGGAAAATCACAGAATCACAGAATGTTAGGGGTTGAAAAGGACCTCTGAAGATCATCCAGTCCAACCCCCCTGCCAGAGCAGAACCAAAAACTAGGGCAGATCACTCAGAAAGGCATCCAGACAGTTCTTGAAAGCGTCCAGAGAAGGAGACTCCACAACCTCTCTGGGCAGCATTTCCCAGTGCTCTGTAACCCTCACAGTAAAGTAGTTCTTCCTCATGTTGAGGTGGAACTTCCTGTGCTCGAGTTTGAATCCATTGCCCCTCATCCAATCACTGGGCACAAGTGAAAATAGGTTGTCCTGCCTTCTTGACTCCCAACCCTCATGTGCTTATAGACATTAATTAGATCCCCCCTCAGTCTTCTCCTCTCTAGACTGAAAAGCCCCAGGTCTCTCAGCCTTTCCTCGGAAGGCAGGTGTTCCAGTCCTTTCATCATCCTCATAGTCTCTGTTGGACTCTCTCAAGTAGATCCCTGTCCCTCTTGAACTGGGGAGCCCAGAACTGGACACAATACTCCAAGTGAGGTCTCACCAAGGCCAAGTAGAGAGGGAGAAGAACCTCCCTCAACATGCTGGACACACTCCTCCTAAAATTTCCATGAGGAAATCCTAATGACCAGAATTGTTACATATTTTATTTTGTCACATTATTTTTTGTGGCAATTATTTATTACAATTTTAACCACCTAAATGATTGAATACAAAACTTACATTCCTCTAAGGTTTGTATTAAGCTAATCTTTTTCAGTTTGAGAAAAGCTGCCAGGAAATTAACGTTTACCATCATAAGGTATAAGATGTGTGGTTTAAAAGCAAGTCAGCATTAATGTTGACAGGCCTTGAGCATCCATGTTATTTAGATGTCTCTGTGAAACTCATAAAAAAATGAGAAAAATCACTCTTTAGGACAAGGAAATATCATATTCCAGTCATCAAAAGTCTCTTTTCCTGGAACTTGAGAGGACTGATTTTCAGTATGCTTAGGGAATTTCCTTTCTTGAAAACCAGAACCCTTTGTGAGGCTGGGCATCCAAATTTATCTGTAATTTTTGCTGGGTTCCATCCCATCCATATTTAAACATCTAGTGTAATCTAGTTATATAGGAACATATGAAAATTATTGGTGAGCAAGTGGCACTTTCAAATACAGTTCATCCTGCCTTAAACACCTCACTTGCACAGGGATAGATTCTCCTGAGTTCAGAAAGGAGAATCCCATTTTTTGGGTTATGTGAGTTTACTCCATGATGCAGGTTTGGATTGAGGGAAAATGGTTGCTTGTTCTTTTACCTGAAATGTGGAGAGACAACTGTCAAAATCCAGCTTCTGTTTCAGGATATAATACAGGAAAGCACTTCAGCAGGTTTTAAATGCTTTTGATTGCAAACTAGCACTGAAACAGGTATTTAGTGTTTTACCATGTTTAACTTGAGGTACATTATTGTCTTGCATTTCTGGACTCTTCAGAGCACCTCTAGTGCCCAGTTTGGAGGCACAGCCCTACTGGTTTGGTTACAAGAGCTATACCTTGACTCTGCCATCAACAGACTCATAGATGAGGAGATAACCAGTGACTGGAGCACGTGGAGGCTTCCAAGTTATCACAGCTGTTTCTGACTGCACCTCCGTGGCACTTAAATCTCTTGGAGCATCCAGTCCTGAAGGAGACAAGAGATCAATTACAGTCACCCCCATATGGAGTTTAGTACACAGGCAGTGTATTAAAACATCAGCAGTATATTAAAGCAGGCAGGAAAGCAAACTTCTTCTCCACAGAAATTCGAAATTTAAAAACATTTCGACCTACATTTTGTTATTAAAAAGTCATTTTCCTATTGGAAGTTTTAAAACCAAGGTAATCTAAGTGAAAATACTGGCTTGTCTCAGGCACTTTAGTTTATAAGTAGTTTCATCGAAATGTCATTTGAAACAAAACTGTGCCTTGCATTATTTCACACAAGAAGACAGATTGGTATTTACATATTCCCAGAAAGAAAAACTTTGTTTCCAATGATGTCTCTTTTGAATGGGAAAACTTTTCATGGCTGGTCTGGCTACAGCTTCTCTTCACTATAACACTGAATTTGTACAGCTCAGCTCTTGGCTCTCTAGTTAATGCCCTGGGACAAGTCAAGTAACAGTCAGGAAAGATGCCCATGGAAAGCTGTAAGTATTAAACCAACTGGATACCTGCAGCATTGGTACCCAACCTCAGCCCCCAAAGAAGAGCTCCTGCTTTACGTGAGAATTCATAGAAGCGGGAACAATAAACTGCCTTCTGGCTCAGTCACACTAACCCCCCTTCACTGAAAGTTTAGTCCAAATACTGACAAAATTCAGGTTTCTAGTGAAAAAAGCACAACGTGCTGGCTGACATTATGGTATTAGAGAAAGGTGAGCCAGATGGGACACAGCACCTGTAGTAAACTGGGTGGAGAGGGTCTCGCTCTTCTGCGTGTCCTTCAGCGCATGGACACTCAGCGTATACTCAGTTGCGGGGCGAAGGCCCTTCAGGTCATACTCTACAGTGTTTCCTGACACCATCTGAGTAACTGCTGGTTCTAAGAAGCAAACACAGAAGAGAACAGGTCCCAGCATTATTCAGACATATCATGATGTACTCAGCTCCGTGCTTGTCTCAGTAATTTATCTTTTTTTTTACCAGCTGGGAGCAAGTGCAAAACGGAAAATGCCCAGAGCCCACCACCCTGCTTGCACCTCTGCGGAGTCTGAATGGACACCAGAGTTCTGTTACTAAAAGTTGCAGCACTCTCTAGTGGTCACATGAATTATAACACCATTTTTTCATCACGAGAGTTACCAGGTATTTATGTTAATGGTTGAATTCAGAACGTTTAACTAAAATTATCATTTTTAAAACCCTTCCAGAGAGGCATCTCCTTTAAATACCATCCCCCTGCGTCCTCCTGTGGTCACATTGCTGCACCCATTTCAGAGCGTCTCTCAAGAGCTGCAAGGCTGTCAGCTCATCACTACCTCCTTACCCTCCTCAGAAGCATAGGAGACAACATAATTATCCACAGCAGCAATCGCTGGCTGCCAGGTTGCCAGAGCCTCAGAGTCTGTGATGTTCAACACTACTAGGCCTGATGGGCTGTCCAGAGCTGAAAGAAAGCGAATAACAGATTGAAGGAATTTGACAAATGTTCTTGGCTCTGTGCAATGCACTGTTGTAAATATATGATATAAAATGCACAAAGACTGCTGCCTGGTGCTGCTTTTATGATCCCCTCTGGAACAGTGGAGCTCTGCAGAAAAGACATCAGTGCCTATAAAGAGATCTCAAATGTCTCCACTGGAAAGAGAGGTCAACGCCTGAAAAGATTAAACACTGGGAACAGACATAAGTAACTTTGTTCTCAGATCAGTCTTAATACCATCAATCTTAACAGCTCTGTCAGAGCTGACATGTTTCTCTCCACACTCTCCAATCTGGACTGCTTTTTGGAGCAAACTCAGGAGACAGAGCTGGGAAAAATAACTAGTGTGATGGCATCTGATAGTCAATGTGACCTTCTAGCAGCTTGTCCTGCGTGTTTATAAAGAAACCAATCAAAAAGCCAGCCAATCATCCAAAATCCCCACACATCCTGCCTGCTTCCTCATGGGACTCTGCACAACGTTTCATGCTCTCCCTGAGTTGGGTTAGAGGTCTGCCTCTAGTACATCTGGAATGGGCTATAAACCTCATGTTATTATCCAATACTCGTCTTGCTCCTTGCCTCATTTCTCTGAATACTTTTTAGCCCCCCCAAAAAAGAAAGAATGAATGAGACTGCAGGGTGGGGTGTCAGTGGGAGCATGCTGAGGAGACCCTCATTCCCTGCAGGGATGTTTAAAGCTGTATTGAAGAAAAACCAGGAGAGATAATGTTTTTATGCTTAGAACACAGACTGGAACTTGGGAGATGAGAAGTTTGAGTCCACAACAGAAATGGATCTGAACTGCTCAGCTGAGCTAGCCCTTGGCTCCCTCATCTGTAAAATGGTATTTATTTAACTTCTGGGTTTTTTTTTCCTGATGAATTAGGGCTGTAAATGTAGGAATTGTCTCTGTCTCACTGCAAGTTGGTCCAGCACTTAGTAAATGGGAGCCTGATCAAACTTACAAGTTTTATACTCATCTGAAATGCAAACACACAAGGAGTGGGCAAAAAAACTTCCTACAGTTCCAGAGTCTGTCTTACAGCACAGACAATAGATTTGAAAACCTGCTATTTCCTCTTTATATAATACCTGTTTTCAGAGTGCCAGAGATGGGTTCACTTTCTTCAAAGCCTTTCACAGAGATGATACTAACATTGTAGTCTACACCTGGGACCAACTTCATCAACTTGGTCCTTGTCTTGCTTCCATCGACTGTAATGACATTTGGAGTACCTAGGATGGAGCCAAATTCCAAGGGATTAGTGACACAACACTCCAGCAGGTGCTTGAAGGATGTGTTTCAAGTTAAGGACATTATGATCAACATGTACAGGAGAAAGAGAATTTTCCCCAGTTAGTTGCAATCACTAACATCAAAGGGCAGCCTCAGGAAAAAAATATTACTGCCATGACACCTAAATCTTAGATATTGGTTTGTATTGATTCCTAGTGGTTTGGCTACAGCAAGAAAAAAATGAACATTTCTGTCCAGAACAGCGTAATTTTACAAACGAGATGTAAGGTGAAAACACAGCACTCCTGACAGGGAAGTTTATACACCTGTGAGGACAGAACTTGCAGTTTAGATCTTTCCTGTTTCTGGTAAGGGCTGGAAGTTTCTCTTTCACTCATCTCATTTTGAATAAAGATACAGAATATATTATCTTAAGAGGTGCTGCATGTGTGCTAAAGGATTTAGGATACGTATTTGGTTCAAGTTCTGAGATTATTCCGGGAAAGCACTTAGACAAGTGCCTAACTTTATGATCACAGATTGCTCCTTTTCCTCTGTGGGATCACTGTGTATTTAAAGTTGCATGTGTACTTACATACTTCGTTGTCTAAAGGCCTATATCTTTACTTGTCTTAGTCAAGGACATGTCGTTTATGGTCCTGACATCTGTAGTGTTTGCTCTTCATCTCTTTCCTTTCAGATGTGTCCCCAAGTTATACTAAAAATCTGTTTAAGTGCAGGAAGTGTTTTAAGCTGAACACTGAATCAGAAGTAGAAATAAAGCAACATTGGAGAGTATTAAGAAAAGTGACTGCCTTGGAAAAATATCATAACCATGGATTACAAATGTTATTCCCAATGGTGATTTTTTCAAATATGCTTAGCTCATAAAGTGCCTACAAAATATTGGGACAGTTTGGAAATAAATCCTTACTTAGCAGGCTCAGCGGGAACAGAGATTTCTGTAAATGTGGCCCCATCAGGGGTCACCACTTTCAGCATCTAGGTCTGGGCTCTGTGACAAGTCTTGTCCATGGGATGTGGAACACCATGTTCAGACAGAGGCTGGCTACTGGGACCACATCAGCAGTTTGAAGAAAAATAAAGATTATCTGTGCAAGATAATCTGGGAAACGCACTGGAGGATGGATATCAGGGCAACAAACCCTTCCTACTCTACCTTTCAGCACCTTCCTCCCTATTCTCCTCGTGGTCACTCACCTCCTGTGACAGGGCCATAGGAGATCCGGTAGCTCTCCACGCGGGCACGAGGTGGTGTCCAACTGACTGTAGCAGAGTTTTCCGTGATGTCTGAGAATGAAATTCCCTTGGGAGATCCAACAACTGTCAGTGGAGAACAGAGAACAAACACACCACACAGAAAGAAAAGGTAAATAATCTGTTTATCAGTCCTTAGTGCTGGATCACTAATTTGCCTTATCCCTTTATCCCAACGATGATGCTCAAAATATTCTGTCCTAAATAACTCTGATGCAGTGCATATTGAACAGGTAATGGTTTTATTACCTACTGACAGCAACGATCTCTTTGGTCTAAATTTTCCTTTTTCAGTAACATTACAGTAATGCCACAGACATCTCTTCTCATGTACAGTGTTATGCAAAAGCATGGAGGAATACTTACACAAATGTCACTCGGTTACTCAGGACTCAGTGTATCTATAATTTTTCCTACCCCAGTTCCATTTTGATGATTTTTAGACTTCCCATTGAGTCCCAGAGCCCTGTCTGTGACAAACAGCAATGGCAGCCCTTAGCAGTGAGAGAGATCTATTTCTGAGTATGAAGTTTCTACTATAGGATGCCTAAAAGAGACCTGGGCTCAGTTGCCTGAGTTCAAGGGTCCATCCTCTCAAGCCCTGACTCCCAGTAACTTCTGTTGGCTTCAACCTAGAAGGAAGAAAATTTTCTTCTTGGAAACTCTATCTGAGACCATGATTTTTTTCTTAGGTAAATTCAAGCACATCCACCCAGAGGGCATCCAAGTACAACCACCATGAGGAAGGCACTTGTGGTTCCACTGCAGCTCTTTGTCACACAAGCCAGTTTTCCCTGGATAAACCCAAGCACTACATTTGCCCATATTAACTCGATCAGTAAGCTGGGCAAACAAAGCCCAAGTTGTGCCAAAATGATCCAATCTTAAGGTGCAAACCAGCACATATCTGAAACATTCTAATTTAAGGCTTAATTAAGCTACTGCAAAAGAAGCATGGAAAGGGCTTCTGGAAGGACATGGTAAAGAGACCTGGCACTTCAATGTTTACGTTGAGCATCTCACTTCCAATTTGCTTCTTTGACTGTAACCAAAACAACACTGACGTGCAAAAAAAAATAAACAGCCCACACAGAGTAGGCCATTAGCACAAAGAGGAGAGATACCAAACACCAGCCACGTTAAGAGCAGTGGAGACAGGCTGAGGGCAGGGGAAGGGGGGCAAGAGGAGAAAAAAGTGACTGTGCTTGAAATAGCTTGGAAAGAACATGTCTGTGGGAAAGAAGTCAGAGGGCTGTTTGTTCCATGTGTCCCCAAGGCTCTTGCAGCAATGCACTAAATCAACTGAAAGGCAAGAGAAGAAAAACAACTGAGCTCTCAAGAGAAACCTGAATTATTTCTCTAGAGCTCACTAGATGTGTTGTGTTTGTGGGGTTTACTCCCATGGAGAAGCCAGAGAAAGAAAGAATTACAGATAATGAAGAAATCAAAGTGGGGTTAGTAAAGCTACATGGCACACAAAGTTGCTACTGTTTTAGGTACAGTCTGAAGGAAACAGAAGAGCATAAAGAAAACCTGGGAAATAGAGAAGTGAAAATCACATTGATTTTGATTCACATGGTAGGTGTCCTTAGTGATGGCTGAAAAGTGCTAGTGATGACTCTGGAGACCAAAGAGATGGACCAGCACTTGGTTTTCATACACATGGTGAATTCCAGCCTTTCCCAGAAAGTAAAGTACCAAATCCATCCCACTTGGACTCTGCTGTGCACAGTTCCATGGGCTCCATGCTTGATTTCTGTATCAGGGGAACTGCATAACCAACAGTAGTAAGAAGAGCCTCCACTATGTGAGAGTTCCACACCCCCAACTACCCCAACTGCAGCTACTTTCCTGGGAATAAACCTGGCAAAGAAAGTTCAACAGACCATCAGAGCAAGCATCAGTCCTGGAATGTGTCCTAGACAGTGAGAGAGGGGTACACCTTTGAGCACAGGGAAATTAAAAAGCAGAAAATAAAAGCATTTTCTTGAGCTACCTGAAAGCCAAAATTAAGCATCAAAAAAATGGCCAGCATGCTATTGTCACTCATAAGAAACTTCAGTTCATCTGTGGGGCTGATACAGGTAATTAGCATTATCCTCCAGCATCATTCCCCATTAATTGTATGAGGGACAGAGAATGTTCTTGTGAGGTTGCTAAAGCACCCTTGATACCTGAGTAGCTGCTGTTCTTTGGGGATTTTTTTTCTTTAAAAATGTTCTTTACTAAGAGACTATAGGAGTATGCTCAGTGGCTTTCCTTTCCTAAGGAACAGGAAACAGCAGGTTGCATTTGTCATGTATAATGAGCATGTGTTTTGTCAGCCTCTCAGATGACAAATGCTGCCACTGTGTGGCAAAACACCATTAGAAGAAGAGGAAAGTAGCATCATGAGACCTGCAGTTCCTACCCAGGACCTTAAGTGGCACATAGCCACCTTGGGGTCCCCTGGTGAGGGCTGAACTGCACCTTAGTGGACATTACACAGATGACTTTCCAACAGACACCAACTGTCCCTCTGAGAGCAGCAGTGGACAAAGTCCCTTGTGCCAATTTATTAGACCCTGCAGGTCTGCACGATGCTGCCTTGCACTACAGTGATTTTTTTTAATTAATGTTTTCTGTCACAGCAGAATTGATGAGGGTAAAATGACAGACAATGTAGAGGGTAGGGAGAGGGGCTGCCACCATCACCCCAGAGAGGATAACCTTTAAACAACATTATCATCAGCACTGCTGGGGAAAAACTATTGCTGTTCACTTGTACATGTGAGTAAACAATGGAGGAAGAACTACTTGTGATGGGTCTGGGAAGATAGGCCTATCTCATCGACTCCCATGCCCAGCAGTCTCACTCCACATTCCTGATGGGGTGGGAGCAAGAGAGATGATCTCAGCCTCCAGGCAGGTTACCCACTGCAGGACCAACACAAGCTACATGGAGTAAACAACAAATGTCAGTCCTGCCCGACTCATCCTGTCCACATCCAAAGCCCATGGATGTCACTAGATCAACTGCCTGGCTGACTTCTTCTTAACAGAAGGGAAGGAAACCACAGAGGAGGACGAGGCAGCAAAAGGAGAACAGTGCAAGATCTTTCCCTCTCTTTCTTCCTTATGGTGGGTGGGTGGTTTGCTGTCCAGAGAGGCTTGCTGGGCAACTCTCAAACCAGACTCCCTCAACTGCACCAGTTGCAGCAGGACAGCAGGCTGCATGTGTGTACACAAGGATGTGTGCCTGGGTAGGGAAGAAGGGGGAAGCTGTGGGTGGAAAATACAGAGAAAGATTTTCAATCTAGGTTATTTTCCTGCCTTCATTTCCACCGTAGTGTTTGGTTTAGGTTTGCTAGTCTGTGTGCTAGCTTTGTTCCAACTTCTATTTTACTATCTCCTCTATTAAAGCTAAAGACTTTCTAGCTGATTTATTCCTTGCTCACTTGTCCACACTCCAGAATAAAGTAAGGCTGAATACAAGAGTGCCTGAGCTACCCCCTTCAGAGACAGAAATATTTTCTTGCAACCAGACTGAAAATGCTATAAATATACATCTGTTTGTCTAATAATCAACTCCTAAAAATAAATTAGTTAGATGCCTTGGTGGCCCAGATACCCAACGTGGTGTAACCTGCATTCCAAAGTATTTAGCTGCATTTTTTGCAGCTCCTGCTCTATTATCAATTATCCATGGGCTATTTACATCTGACAAACATCTTTGGGACCATTGCCTTCAGTTGGTGACATGTGCTAAATCTCCCTGAAAGAACTGAATAAGAATGTAGCCATGAGGAAAATTATAACTCTTAGTGGTTTACCATAAATATCCTGGAAGTCAGTGAAAATGGGGACATGCTGCTAACAAGTGCAGTTGACTTTAAACATCCTTCTGCATGATGAGTCAACCCACACCAGCCTGGAGAAAAGTGGCTTGTGATGGATGCATGTTCTGCTTCATGTTAATGTCTCCCTGAGTGTATATAAATGCCCTTGCTGTTTATTCAAGGGATGTGATTGTAATCAGTGGAGCTGGTCAGAAATGTGACTTTCCATGCTAACAACTGGCACCACAGACATTAAGGTGAATCATGAGGCCAAGCTGCTTTAGGAAAAGCTGCTTGATGCTGAGTTATTGCTGTCCCTTTCCTGTGAGTTGTCTGGAGTACACTGCTACAGCAGAGAAAATACCTCCTTTCTGCATTTCTGTTGCCTTCTTCACATACTGAACTTACCTGTCCCCTACTTATTTCCCTCCTCTAGAATTAGATTGATTTCAAATTGTTATGTTTTCGTATCAGCAAGCTCAACATTTTCAAAAGAGAATTTGGGTCAGAGGACATTGCTTCGTTTGCTTTACATTTAAATATCTTTCAAAATGAAACTGATTTTGGTGGAAAAAAAATTGAAAAGCTTCTTTCAAAAGTGCCAAAATTAAATGATTCAAGTTACGAACCTTTTTGTTTTCTTAAATTAATCTCAGAAATTCAACCTAAACTCAATAACTTTTTACATGACTAATATCTGAATGTTTTCATAGAAAAAATATAGAAGAAAAAACACTTCAGTTACAAATAATAAAAATTTCCTTCTTCTTCCTGTCACTGAGAAAATGAGGCTCTGCTCTGGTGGATATTTTTAAGGAATCCCTGTCTGTTTAGGATGACTTCAGCCACAGACATTTGCAGTTATATTTACAATGTTTCTTCATTAGTGGGAAAATATAAAAGATTCCAGCATTGTGGATCTGGCAAGCTGCAATTGAGGATTAAGGCCTTGGTGTTTTTAAACAAAATGGCATGAATTGGCAATCACACCTGCATGTTTCCTTCTGGATGATTGTACCTGGCTAAGTCACTAAGGTAATTTACATCAGAATGTTTAGATACACAAGAAGGGGAATGTAAAGCAACTTCTGCTGAGGGAGTTTCAAAGCTTTGATTATGTAAGAAACTCAAGTTAATTTTGAATTTTCGAGCACATGTTACTGCTGGTGAGATCAGTTTACAATAGTGGTGCTTAGGCCTTTGCTGATCAAACCATAAATAAACTTCTCAATAGCTCTGGTAAATTTATTTTGTTGCACCTCTTTTCTAGGGAGGTAAATTGTAAATTGTTGTGGAGTGGTGACACGTCCCAGGAAATCACTGAAAAAGACTGATACAGAGACAATATTTTTTGGCTTTCAAAACCAGTGATTTAATTGCTATACTCTGCTGCCTGATTGCAGAACATGAAAGTAATTAAAACCATATTAAATAGTGATGAAGCTAACGAATCTGAAATGATTGATTATCATATAATCATAGAATGGTTTGGCTTGGAGGGGACCTTTAAGTTTATCTATATCCAACCCCCCTGCATGGGCAGGGACACCTCCCACTAGACCAGGTTGCTCCAAGCCCCATCCAACCTGCCCTTGAACACTTCCAGGGATGGGGCAGCCACAGCTTCTCTGGGCAACCTGGCCCAGTGTCTCACCACCCTTACAGTGAAGAATTTCTTCCTAATGTCTCACCTAAATCTCCCCTCTTCCAGTTTTAATCCATTTCCCCTTGTCCTCTCACTCCCTTTCCTTGTCCAAAGCCTTGCCCAGCTTTTCTAGAGTCCTTTCCGGCACTGGAAAGTGCTCTAAGGTCTCCTCAGAGCCTTCTCTTCTCCAGGCCAAACACCCCCAACTCTCTAAGCCTGTCTCCACAGCAGAGCTGCTCCAGCCTCTGATCATCTTTGTGGCCTTCTCTGGACTCTCCAGGAGCTCCATGTCCTTCTTATGTTGGACATAGTTATACAAATACACAAATACACCCCCTAAACCCTTGACTTGGATAAGGGACATGCAGGAGACAGTTCACACACCTCGGTGACAGCCTGAGCTGGCTCTGAAAGGAGAGATGCTGAAAGAAAGAGGCATGAAGGGGTCACACTTTTCCGCTGCAAAGACAATACCTGTGGTTGCTACTGCATTGATGGGCTGGGAACGCCGTCCACTGCTAAATCCATAGAGCTCTATTTCATATTCTGTACCCTCCTTCAGCCCTGTTATATCCTGGGTGCGTTCATGGCCCGGGACTATTAGTTCCAGTGGATCAGATTTCCTTTTGGTATCCCTGATTTTTAGAACAAAACTGTCGAAAACCCCATCATCTGCAGTCCAGGACAGACGGAAACCATCAGGAGTGGCATCTGAAACCACAAGGTTGTCGACCTCGGGCTCTGCTTCTAAAAAAGGAGAAGATAGCAGTGGGGAAAAGAAATGATTTTATTTTTTTTTTAGTCAGTTCATTAGAGACCTGCCTGAGGTCTGGCTACAGCATACTGCAAAAATCCAACCACAGTTCAAAGAGAGGGAAACAATCTGCCAGCTATTGAAAAAAAAAAAAAAAAAGGAAAAAAAATATTAGCATTATATACATACTGGAGAAGATCCATGTGAGTGTGTGCAGGCCCATTCCAACTCTCACTCTTTAACAGCAAATCCACTGCATGGACATCACCATTTGCCTCTGACATGCAAAGTTACACATGCTAAAAGGAAGGTTCGTGTGCATTTCTCTTTTGCTACCTATGCAAAACCTTTTTGTCAGATAAAAACAAGCTTTTGTTATAGAACAGCAGGCATGCCTGTAATATCGTCAGGTCTCTCTCTGTTAGGAGGACAACACAGAAGCCACTTGAAAGAGTCCTTTTCTTCATGCAAACCCCTTATTTCATGCACTCCTGGCATCTGTGATGCTTCCGATCAGATGTACCCGTGACTTTGATATTACACAGATGCTGAGCCAGCAAAGGGGGATCATGAAAATTCATATCTCTTCAACAGCACACTTGAATCCAAATGCAAGACCTACTGTTTTTAGTGAAACAACCCATTCAAGAGGATCTCTGGAACTGCAAGTTATGAATTACATTCAAAATATCTCTACCTCAGTATGGTCAGGTATCACTACCTAGAGAAATGCTACTGGAGCAGTTACAGCACCTCCAATGCTCTTCTTTCTTCCACAGGAAGACATTCCTATTTATTTTCTTGTGACCCTCCAATCAGGTAACCCCAGCTTTACTGCTGCAGAGTTAGCAACAGGCAAATGAGACTTGATGGTCTCATCTCAGAATCAGCCTGCAATGATTTTTCAAGAAAGCTCAAATGCTGCTGGAAAACAGCAGCTATGATGGGTATGAAAACATGAGCAGAAGTTTTCTGGAAAGAGATGCCAACTTTATGAGTGGCAATGACAGCACCTGATGGTCTGTGAGTGGAACCCACACAGAGTGAAAGAAAGGCCACAGACAAGAAATCCAGTATGACTCTTCCTGAAGATCCTGTTGGTTGGCAAGTTGGAGAATGCTCATGTGCCCAGCAGCTGTTAACTGCACATGCAGCCATTTTTCTTTAAAGATTTTGGTTAGAAGTACCTGCATGACCATACCAGCAACTTCACTTTCACCCCTCAACCCACAACATGCGCCTCTACAGGATCCCTCATAAAGACAAAAGGGAAACACCACGTTAAAAGGAAGAGAATTTCATTGGTGAACTCATCGAAAATCAGGAGTTATGTGTAGCCATGATGCAGAAAAGGATGCAAAAGCCAAGGGTTGCTTTGCAAATGGATTTCAGAAAACATCTTCCGTGTGAGAAGAAAAGCAAGAAAGAAAGGGTGGAAGAGAACAATTTGTTCACATTAAAATACCTGTAACAGCCACAGTGCTTAGGGGCTTTGTTTGGTGCCCCTGGGCAAACCCATAAAGCATAACCTCATAGCCAATGCCAGTAATAAGGCCTTTAAGCTTCAGTTGCCGTTGGGCTCCTGTAAGGAGGAACTCCTGTGGGTCCAGCAGCTTGCCAGAATCCACCACGACTACTAGAAAGTTGTCAAAGGCATTCTCCGATGCCATCCACGACACTGTGAACCCATAAGGGTTAATATCAGAGACAGTTAGGTTTTCCAGTGGGGGCATGGCCTCTAAAAGAAGGGAAGGTGCAAACACACACACACAAAAAAGAAGCGAAAAACATTACAAATTAGAAAGTGTCACAGATTCCACCAAACATAAATCACATTTTCCCCCAAAGTATGGATTTAATGAATGTGCATAGCCAGGACCACAAGACTAGGATTTTCAGTAGAGCCTCCAGAAGTTAAGTGCTCAATTCTTAATTTTCATTACTGGTGTTTCAGCACCTCATCCCCCAAGCTCCACTGAAATTCCTTCCAACCTCCCTGTGTAAGCCCATTTTTCCTGTTACTGATGCAATGTGAGATAGTTATAACCAAACCTGTTTTCAAAATGCTATCCATCAAGCTTTCATTTCCCTCTGTTTGTGTCCACCATCAGTGATTTAGGGACAAGCCTCTACTTTGCCATTCACAATTCCTGTATTATTCTTGTTTACCTCTCTACTTCATGTGAATATCTCCAGCTTTTCTTTTCAGTGGTGGAGGGGTCAGAGATGCCAGAAGCACTGCCAGAAGCAGGACACTGATCAGTCAGGGTCACAGCCAGTGCAAGTGCTAAATACTTGCAAGTTTGTTTTTTGTGGGACATAGGAAAGCAGCCAGAGTTTGCACTGGCAAAGGGCAGGGGCTAATGACTGCAGAACAGAGCAAGATCTGTCCACAGAACTTCCCAGGTAGCTGCTAGTGTGGTATGTTGACAACTTAAAGAAATTCCAGTGAAGGCTCTCTTTTTTTTTTTTCTTTCACCACAGCAAGACATTTGTCAAAGTTCTGAGGCTGTGGATCAATTCCTCAAAATTTTCTCACCAGGTTTCTGAAAAATAAAAAAGGCCAAATTTTCACAAGATATTTTCTCAGTGTATTTTGCTCCCTCAAAATCTGACAAGTCAAACGGGAAGATCAAGTAGCTCTGCTAAGCTCTGACCTTGATCCTGGATCCCAGGTATTACTAGAATTTCTCTAAATTATTTGACAAACTTTGCTTTGTAAGCTCAAGAGCCAACTCATCTGATCTTCCAATCACTCAGATTCCACTCACCTAAAAAAATACCAGTTAGTTAAACCCAGAACTTTCTCTTTGAAGGGGTTTTGGGTTTGGTTTTGACATATTTTGACATTGCTGAAATTGATGTTCTGTTAGAACATAAAAATTCCCTCCTGAAATTTTATAATTTGCAAGTCCTTATGTGTTGATGTTTACACATTTGGGTGCCAGAGTTTCAGGTCAAATTTACTCAATTTGGACACATTTTTGTAGCTTACCTGTTTCTAATCAGGCAACCCAAAAGAGTCATGTTTTGGTTTGGTTTCTGGGAGGGTGGGTAAACAAATTAAGATCCCAAAATGCTGAAATTATTTTTCTGGGTTAGGTGCCAAGTGACACCAACTCTCTAAACCCAGCAGGTTTATGTGAACCATTGGCACAGCCTTCTGCTGTCTAGAGAGTGCCACATGTTTACCTAGCTGTGGGAAGCTTCCTCTCAAAACACCAATGGTCCATGGTTTATTTTCAAAAAGGAAGCATTTGTGCTCTGGTGGAGCAGAAGAGCAGGGATTTTGAAAGCAGGGGTTTGAAAAGCTTGCTCACTTCTGTCTATATGACTGAATATCATGGAATTGTTTTGGTTGGAAAAGACCTTTAAGATCATCAAGTCCAACCATTCACCCAGCACTGCCAAGGCTACCACTAAATCATGTCCCTCAGCACCACATCTACACAGCATTGAAATCTCTCCAGGGATGGGGACTCCACCACTGCTCTAGAACTGACTAGAACTGGTGCAAAATGCAACCATTTGCCTTAAGGAAAATGATCGTGGACGTTGCCTTTCACAGAAACTGGCAGGGCAGATGCTGTGAGGGATGCTGCTAATGCAGCTCATGTTCTTGTTGCATGTTAACAAAGAGAGGAGAAAAAGGGAAGGCCTCAGTTTCCCCATTAATCCTATTTATGGTGTCCATATGTCAATGTGACATCTAGAAGGCACAGGATGTACAACCAATCCTAGTAAAAATCTGCCCAAAATATTCAGACATAAGGGCTGTGTTGAGGGGAAAAAATCCAGTCCTCTCCAGATCCTTGACATGCAACTACTGAGTATTAGGTAAATTTCCCCCTCAAACTTGAGGAGTTAAAAGAGATTATTAGACATTGGAGAAAGACTCAAAAGGGCTCTTAGCTCACTTTAAACTAGAAATACTTTTTAAGGTCAACATGACTGGTCTGACCCACCCTTGCACTAAGCTTGCAAACAAAACCATTGTTGCTGGACAAGATATTCAGTGCTGTAGAGAGTCCTTCTTTTCATCCATGCTGGAAAACACCTTTTCCTAAGCCAATAAACAGATTGCAGTCCTTTAAGCAGGTACCTGTCATGACAAAAGCAGTGAGGGGTTCTGTGTGGACACCTGCACTCATGGTCCCCTTAATGTTAGTGTCATAGCCAGTGTAATCTCGCAGGCCTGAGACGTGGGCGCTGCGAGCACCTCCTGGCACCGTGAGCTCCCGGGGTTCCTGGGCTGCCTGGGTGTCTCTAAGGTCTATAACAAACTTGGCAAAAGGCCCATCTCTTGTGGTCCATGAGAGGTTGAAGCTGCCAGGGGTAACGTTTGTGAGGGTGAGCGTGCCCAGCTGTGGCTCAGCCTCTGAGGGAGAGAGGAACACAGGCGAAGAGACAGTGTTACACCAGCACAGGGGGCGTTTTTTAGGTGCTTAAAGATAAGGCTACAAGTTTTAGCCTTGTTTTGCAGTGGTTGAAGAAAAAAAAAAGAGCATTGCAAAAGCCATGTTGTAAGGTTTTGGAAAGAAGCCACTGAAATTAGTGCTGACTTCTAATTTAGTTCTTCATTCAATTTTCTTCAATAAACTCAGTTTTCCTAATGAAATGTGGGGCTGATTTACAGAAGCACCAGCAGTGTCCAGTCCTGTGTAAAACCATAAAATTACAGGAATTTGATGGGAATATAAATCCACAGCAATTCCAAAGTTGGAAGTAGGATTCAGGCAGGAATGAGGTTACTCTAAACCAGACACCCTTGAAATTCCAGTTCAGTTCTGTTTAGTGTTTCTGTTGCCTGCAGTTGCAGATACTTATATTTTTGGACCCTTAAGTTTATGAGGAGTTTCAATCCTGACAGTGATTATCTCAGCACTAATCTCAGAGCAAAACCTCCCTGGACTCCACAGATAAGGTGTTCCTCATCCTCTGATCACAGTCAGAGAACATCTAATAGGCTGAACAAAAATTCCCCCCAACACTGTTGTTGCTCTCCTTTCTGACTGTTCAGTGGTCAGGGCACTTCCTTAAGAAGCAAAGACTTAACTTTTCTGCTAGAGGAAATTCAACTTGTCTCCCCTGCCAAGAGAGAAACTTGGCCTTCAGGCTACAGGAGGAGGAAGACCTCCTTATCACTCCTGTTTTAAAGCTATTCCATTTAGCATAAAATAATTAAAAACTCATTAGAGAGAGCACAAAAATGGCCCAGCAGTCAGGTGGTCAGAGAAACCTGTGCCTGCTCTCAGGGTTGATTTTCTGTTTTATCTCTTGCCAATCGAGTATAAACCAAGAACACCTTGGGAAATGCAGCCAGTGAGATACAGAAAATAATGTCAGTGATTCATGCTGCCAGAAAAGTAAGGAAGATGTATCCCACTGATAAAGACAACAATGAAATAATGAAATCCTTTTCTTAACAAAAAGATAAACTGCTGCAAGGTGTTCCAACTTTTACTCCCGTCTCTCATTGCAAGATTTTTAATTATGGTCCACCCTCTTCTCTGGAACTGTCTAGGAACAGGTGAATCCAAGTGACCCCAATTAAGGACATGTGCTGTTGTCATGCTGTCAACTGGTGACCATCAATGCCTTCATGGTCAACAGTGAAGATGTTCCATGTAAGCATGGTACTTCTGAAGACAAGGGAGGAGATGAGAGAATACCCACAAAGCAAAGAGGCTTGGGTGGAGAACACAGTGAAACTGAGCATGGAGCCACCAGCCCCGCATGCAGGTCAGAGAGGCTAAACTTGTCCTGTCCAACTTCATCCTGAAATGGCCACATTCCTTCACATGCCACTTGCATCCAGGCAGGCACGTTCACATCATGACACCCAGACTCCAAAGAACACTACATGCAAAAGAACTTGAAATTATCTTTTCAGGCAAGTCTTAGTGATCTCCTGCCATCTTGGAATCACCATCATCATAGGAAAAGCTCCGACATCCAGTGAAATAAGACAGGTCTTAGAAGACTCAAAGGTAGCAAGGCAAGTGACAGAGTGGTGGGCTGACCATCAAGAAAAGGTGAACTTGCTTTTTGAGCTCTGCTTTCTGCTGGTAACAACATGAAAATAAGAGGCAGAGAAGAACCTTGAAACAAGCTGGCCAGACCACTCCATGCAGTTTTGGTTGGTCATTTAGCATGCTGCATGAAACTCCCACAAGAGATACAAATGTCTTGGTTGACATTTGGTTTTAAGAACAAAGAACCAGGATGACATGCAGGTGCCTCTCCAGGCTGACAAAGACATGAAGGCTTCCCACCCACTTGAAAGCAAGTGAGGATGGGATGAAGAAGAACTTTATTCCAGATCAAGTGCAAAGATACTCTGTGAAAAGTATTAACCATCTGGAGCAAGTCAATTATATATACACAGAACTTGCAGATAAGTGTATATATAAATAAACCAATCATGGTTTACTACTGGCTCCCTTAATGCTGGGGCACTTTTTCAGCCTTTTCCATTGTCTCAGATCTCTCTTTTTCCAAGTGGTCTCAAACTCAGAGGGTTTCAGCCTCCCCTCAATGTGACCAGCCTATAATTTAGGAACGATGCTAAGTTGGAGCCACGTTTTAGAGCAGTTCAGTGGACAGCAAAGGAAAGAAGAGAAAAAAACAAACCTTGAAGGTGAAACAGTGAAATACCTGTGGTTGCCAGTGCTGTCAAGGTCTGACCACCTTGCCCATCAATTACACCATGGAGCTGGACAGTGTAATTAGTGGCAGCTTTGAGGCTGGTGACTACATAGCACCGGGAAGGCCCTGGCACCGTGTACACCAGGGAGTCCAAAGGGAAGTCAGAGTTTCTGACTTCTAGAATGAAATGGTCAAAGGTATTGTCCTGTGCTTCCCACGTGAGAGACATGCTGTCTGAGGTAGCATTGGATACACTGAGTTTGCTAAGGAGAGGTTCCTCTACTACGGGAAGAAAAACAAATGGAAATGTATTGAAATTATTACAACCCAAGGCAACAAAATAAAATAATACAAAACTTTGAATTCACAAAAGCCACAGGTCACTAAGGTCATCTAGCCTTGTGTTTCTCAATGTTTTTTCATAGCACCAGCCCTGCAGTCATCCTGCTGATGTTAGTCATGATTCAGTGAGGATATTCACAATCTGTTAATGCTAGAAACTGTAACTCTCTATTTTCTGATCACTGAAATTTGATATTCTGCCTAATGTCACTGATCACATTAATCTATTACTATGACACCTACTAAGATCATGTCAGCAGGCAAAATTTGGTAGACATATTAAATTATCACAGCATGAGTTATTACCTGCCCATAATGCACCTTGTGCTTCTGTAGTCTAGTCCTCTCTTTCCACTTCCATATTGTAATTGGCTACAGCACATCAAACATTTGCTTTCCCTGCCTTTTCTGGAAAAAAAACCCTGTCAACTGTAAAACCTCAAGATGTGCAATGTGTCAGCAACTACTTGCCTACCTAATTCATTCACCATCAAGTCAAATGGACTCTTTCAACCTCTCATCCAATGCAAACTGATTTCTGAAGCTGAATGCAAGCAATGCATCTGCCTTCTGCGAGTCTGCTGCCACAGACTGAAATGTCCCTGAAATCTATTTAGAGATTCCAGATAAACCTGTATCTAGAAATCAGCTCATCTGAGATAACCAATGTCTCTCTTCTCTGCTGTGTGACAGCTGCTAACACATGTTACAAGGCTAAAATAATTAATCAGCTCCCACTTGGTTCTTGGGAAATGTGTTTTGCTTCTCCTCTGAGCCAGAGGTTGCCCCAACCTAAAGTTTGAACAAGAGCAAACTTATTGTGTGAATGAAATTACACCACAATGTGATTGACTGACTTTGTTGGATGGGATGGTGGGTTAACTTTCACAGTTCAAAATGTCTCCAGCAGGTCTTCCTTAGAAGGTGTCAGACAATGAGGTAGAGGATTTGGTAATGGGTAGACTGAGGGCAGGGAAAGGGACACAACCTGTAAGGAAGATTTAGAAGAAAGGAGAATTAGCATTGAGGTAGGTTTTATATACCTGTTGTAGCTGCAGCACTTATTGCCTGTGTGCGGAACCCATGGGAGATCCCATAGAGGTAGACAATAAAATCAGTGCTGGGGGAAAGCCCTGAGATGTGAGCAGATCTTGAATTGCCTGAGATGTTGAACTCCATGGGCTCCAGCAACCTGTTAGAATCAATAATTTCAATAGTAAAGGTGTCGAAGTCCTCATTGGTGGTTGTCCAGGAAAGGTTGAAGCTTTCAGGAGTAATGTCGGAAACGGTTAGCTCACCAACTTCTGGGTGCACTCCTGAGGAGGGAAACAACAATGGTCAGAGGGGGCAGCCCTGCACCTCCTCCTGCTCAGAAACACTGTGCTTCTCTCTGCTCATGCTGGCAGCACTCCAAGCTGCCGCTGGAGAAAAGGGTTTGCGTAAAAGCTTGCTACAAGCAGACAGGTGCTAAGGGGGAAGAATCAAATGAAAGCATCTCGAGATGTTAAACAAGAAAAAAATAAAAATACAATAAGCTTTAAAACTCTGTCTGTTTCCCTTTACCTCCAGGAGCAGCTATGTGTCTTTGAGGTCTGAGCACGGAAGCAGATGTAAAAGAACTTTTCTGAATGCCCCTGGGACATTTGGAAAAGTCAGCTTCCAGTTTTAGGAGAAGCTAAAACTAGAGCTATTGCTTTATCCAAAGGAAAAAGTTGTGGTTTGTTTGCTCTTCTACTTTCCCTTTCAGCTGAAGCCTATGAAAGCTGGCATGTGATTTTGGAGCTGGAGCCAAAATGCAAAACAGTGATAGCTGCCTTGGGGTTTCTTCCTCTCTGTAGACATCCCTGATGTGTTACAGGAAGACTCCAAAAATTCTGACAATTGGAAGTCCCCAGAAGGGAAAATTTTGAAAAGCCGGGTGCTGAGCATGACCCAGAAAGGGAAAGGAAACCCTCAGCAGGGCATCTTCTGCTGTTTTCATGAAGTTAATAAAAAGAGAGCACATTGCACATTTAGACAAGACACCCACGAGGTCTGTTTTCGTGTTTGTCCCTGTACAGCCTCCTCTGTCTAGCCACATTTGTCTATTTTCAATGGCAATCTGCTGCCAGCTCACCCTCGGGACTCCCAAAGCACAGGACTTCTAGCCTGCAGCAGGACACAGCCCAAGGCAAGAGTCTTGTGCCAGACACATTTCTACCCAAGCCAGGCTGCTTAAAGCATTATTGAAACAAGCAAGCTCTACTGCCTCTCACATTTTAATTCTATTTAGTTCTTATTTATCCCCTTCCGTGCTGGGTGATACCTTCTTGGGTGAACCACAAATAAGCAAGCTCTGGCTATTTCACAATCACAGAAGGTTGCAAAGGTCTGTAAGGAAGCCCAGAAACAGCAGATTTTGTCTAGAAGGGGTTATTTGCTTATATTGGTGTCCCTTTATTACCAATTAATTCATACCCTGTTCATTACCAATGCTTGTAACACTTGGAAGAACCAGTGAGCCACACAGAATAGACATAAATATATGTTTGTCTTTCACAGACAACACTCATGATACGCTTTCATTGAAAACTGCTGTCTTTCACAAGATCAGCCAGAAAATTATTCTTGTGGCATTTGATTGGTTTCAATGCAGGGCTTGGCTTACCTTTTTCAGGTCAGTTTTATGCCAGGGTAGTACTGCTGAACTTGGTCTTCTTGCATTAGGTCTTTTTCAGACAAATTTCAGACACTTTTTAACAACCTTATATGGCTTAATCTATGACACTACCCTTGGCAGGAATTAATCTGTGCTCTTTTCTATATGAGAAGATATAGAAAGTGTCTGTCCTTGCTCTTGAGTCAGATGCACAAAATACACCCTTGAGTTTGTATTTACACAGAAGCTAGTGTAATTTTAGGTTAATTTACCTGATTTCAGCAGAAGCTTCTGAAAGTAAAAACTAAGCAGTCTCAGGCTTTGATTATCTGGGCTATAATGAATGGATTTTTATAATTTTACAAGGCAACCTGGGCTTTCCTGATCATGTGCAACAGCCAGCTGGGTTTTGCTGTTAGTGTCAACCAGCAGAAAAGTGAGTACAGGGAACCAAAGAGCCATTCTGAGATCAGCGGGAAAAAACCATCCCTAAAAATGAAGGGCTCCATGGGGACACTGAGACTCCTGTTGGAAAGTCTGCTCTTGAGACATTTTCAGGCCAGAGATGTTCAGCCAAGCTTTAGTGAGTTCAGTGCACCCCATGCAAAGCCGACAGAGCGAGCAAGCTTTGCTGAGCAGTTGCAAATAGCTCTGGCTCACATCCCTGGCTGCAAAGAAAGGGAGCCAGGAGACTGGATGGGGGACTTGAAAAGGTACCTGTCATGGTTTCAACAGAAAGGGGTTTGGTCCTGTAGCCTTGTGTCACCCCATGAAGTGTGATGTTATAAGGTGTGTTGGCCTTGAGGCCTGTCACATTCATAACGCGCAGTCCCCCTGGGACTGTGATATTCCAGGTTCCTTCAGGATTGTCCGACTCCTGCACCTGAATGATAAAGTTCTCATAGGCCCCGTCAGCTGCTGTCCAGGTGAGCTGGAAACCATCCCAGCCAGTCTCTGATACTGATAATTTTCCAAGCTCGGGTTCCTCCTCTGAATAAGGACAAAGAGGCAATTAGTTACTCAGATTACAGACGAGTGGTGATGAGGTAGTGTTTAATGAAGTTCTGTGTTAATGAATTTCCCCTGTAGTCAGTGACAGGGACATGCACTCACATACACACATTTAATTCTCAGCTGCCCCAGGTAACTTGGAAAGTCTCTTCAGAGACACGGCAAAACAGAACAGTAAGAAAAGAATGGTAATAATAAATAATAACCACACTAAGGCTAAAAAACTGCTTACAGAAAGCAGCTTATAAACCATATTATAGCTGCAAGGGTTTTGCCAACATTAATTACAACTCCCTATGAGACAAGTAAGTATTTAACCACTTTACTGCACTATTAACAACTCCGTGTTTGCTGTTATGAAGTGACTGTGAATACTACAATAATGCCTGTTGTAAGAGTCAAACAACACTGATTTTGTAGTAGTTGGGACTCAGATGTTTATGCTTTTAATTCTGTCCATATGAAGGATGCTATTTATGCTTCCAAACCATTTCTAATCCAAAACAAATAACGAAAGTGAAAATTCCTCCATCTCTGCATGTCTTCAGTTTATTGTCTTCCTTATATTACATTATTCTGTCCACAAAATCTTCCTGGGGGCACAAAAGCTGGGATTTTCAGAGTTTCTGATTGTCATCTAGAACTGAAATCTGCATTCACAGAAATCAGCATTCTCACAAGCCATCACAGGGGTGGTCAAGGAAGCTGAAACCATCAGAACTAACTCTGATGCTGCTGTAATCTGAAAGTTTAGGTCATTTTCTCTGCAAGAATAGAAAGTCCTCTGTTACAGAGCAAATACAACTGATTCACTAAAATTAGCAGTCATATGGGGAAAGGAATAATACCTCTTTCTTTTTTTTTTTTTCTTTTTTTTTTCTACATGGAAAATCTTGCTATATGATCTATCATTGGCCTGAGGAGTGTGATGACTTCCTACCATTTTTCATATTCACTTGCATTGTCAACACAGAAGCATTATAATAATAAGAATAATCCCAAAGCATTTATAAAAGCCGATACATGGAGGGAAATCAATATGATTTTTCAGTTGTAAACTTCACCTTTAAGTTCTACTCATATCTTATGGCAAATGGTGAAGGGGCCTCGGAATAAATTAAAATTAGACTCAGCAAAATTACTCATAGAATTTTGACCCTGTGAAAACAGAGTGCTCATGGTATGACTGGTGCATAGCTGGAGCCTTATGGAGGCAGCTTGGGTTGTGTTCTCAGAGGTTGGGCACTCATGATCAATTCTCTTCAGTGAGATTCACAAATGTATAGTAAATTGTTACTACTCAGGAAGACAAAACTTTTGATGAGCTTTCCCTATCCTGTAAGAAAGAAGAGATTGTTTATGAAATAACACAATGAAATTAATATTAATTAATCCACAGCTGGTTTGCTTTATCAGGAACAGAAATGAGAATCATGGAGGCAAAATATGAATCCTGTCAAAATAGCACTGTTTAGCTGAAAAAGAGAAGGCAGGACCTGGTTGTATCAGAAATAATCTTTTGATGGCAACAAATACAAAGCCAACAGAATTCCTTAAAATGAAATGGAAACAAAATCAAAAATTATGGTAAAGTAAAATCTTTTAAGTAAAAGCTTGGTTGTAATAAGTAATGCAGTAACCATCACAGCTTAAAAGCAATCAGATTTCTCCCAAGAGTGCTCAGGTTCATTCACTTCCAAGATGCAGAGTCTTTTTACTTTCCAATTTTTCCTCATGCATGTCTGAAATGGAAGTGCACACAACCCCATCATGCTCCCCAGAGACCAAGAGATTCTCAAACATACTCATGCACCAACTTGGACTGTTGGACATCTCCAAAAGCCCTGTCCATAAAGCATCCAACAAAACAATGACAATGTCATGGCAAATCATATCAAGGGATGATGTTTCCTACTTAAAAAAAAAAAAAAAGAGAACAAACCATTGAGAGGTGAGACTGCTCCAGCCTTGTAGTAGGTGTGAAACAATCTGTGTGTTTCTATGTAAATATTTTATCTCACATGGTGAATTGGGTTTTGGGTGATGGACAGGTAGTTAGTCTCCAGCTAGGTTCTCCAGCCAGGTTCTTTAGATATGAATTTACACACGGGTGCTTTGATCATTATTGAGCTGAGCTCTGTGGCTACATGTCTGTTTTTCTCATGAAATTAATGTAAAATGGAAAAGAGGCAGAAGTTTTCAAAAAGCTAGACTCCCAATGTGTTACAATCTTTTTTTTTTTTCCCCTCTGACATCACCACTTCCATGCCAATGCTGCAAACTCAACCTCCTTGCAATCTTTCTTGTGTTTGAACCACAATCCAGATAAATGTTTGTAACATCTTGCTATTTTCATGTGCCTTGTAAATAGCAGGAGCATCAATGTCTTTCTTCAAGTGCAATTTGAAAGGAGAGAATTGATGCTCTATCCCTTTACGAGGTGCGTGGGGCATTGTCCATGCTGCTCCACTCAAGGCCCTCATTCCATAACCAAAAGAGTTTTATCCCATGCAAAAGAAAGAAAGAAAAAGACAAAACTAAGAAGAAAGGCATCACTCACAGAGCCTAGCATTTCTGTAGTGGAACTGCAGCAGAAAAATGAAGTTCTGTACTTCAAAGAAGAAAAGGAACATATGGCTAATGAATCCATAGAGAATACCTGTAGCAGCTAGGGCTTCCAGGGACCAAGAGAGCTGACCTTGAGTGCTTCCATGGAGGTTAATCTGGTATTGTGTGCCAGCTGTGAGATTGGTAATTTCTGTTTCTCGATGGTTTCCCAGCAAAAAGATTTCCTGTGTCCTGCTTGAACTGGACAGGTCTTTCAGAGTGCTAAAGAACTGATCAAACACTTGATCCTGTGCTGCCCAATACAGGGTGAAACTACAGAAAGTCCTGTGTGTATCTTAAGGTCATGAAGAGCACCAGTGGCTTCTGAGATGAGAAGGTCAGTGGGCACCAAAAGCAAAGCATGAGAATCAGTGCTGGGGGCTGTTAAATGACTTAGTTAAATGACTGGTGGGATTAAATGATGTTTCATTGTTTGATTCTCCAGGATTTTGACTAGATGTGCTAAACAGAGGTAAATTACCAGTTAACATTTCCTGATAATAAACCCCCAAATACACCAAAAGACAGCTAACATCTGCTACAAAACAGTTTTGTGCTTTGCATTAAAGAACTCTAAGAACAGAAAAAAACAGGTGGGTACTTATTTTTTTGGACACTGAATCCAGGCCACAAGCAAATGTAGCATCATCAAGCACAGCATGGTTCTCACACCACCAACTAACACATCCAGAGGAACAACCATAGAACACAGAGATGAGCTGCAATGCTTCCAGCAGAGAAACAGGCACATCCTCAGCTGATGTAAATTACACTTTGAATACCTCCACAGAACTTTGCTAGTTTACATCAGTGAGGATTTGAACCCTACATCTCTCAAACATGCCTTGTATCCTTACTAGAGTATGCCAGTAATTCCTTCTGATACAAACCATAAAGGGAATTCATGCCAAATATTACAAACACATCTGAAACCAGATTGAGAAATCAGCCACAGCAGAAGCATGCTGAAACTCATCCTATCCAATCAAAAAAAAGGCTTGCAGGAGTTATCCATCTGGACACATGCAGGATTTTTTTAAAAAGCTAGGAGGAACACACATCCTTACCAAGAAACCAGGATAGAAAGAACATGAGCAATCTTTCTTTAAAGAGATTCAAAGGAATGGAAGGGAAAAGGACTTGGCCTTCAACATGCTGAATGATCTATGAACATATCCTGGAGCACAGTCAGATTCTGAAAATCTGAGAACTGTAGAGATCACAGAGAACATGTTTCTGATCCCAGGTGCAGGGCAACAGGCCGGTGATTTTTCTGACATGCAGAGCTATCTCCTCATTAGTGAAAAGCTACATCATTTCATACCTCAGTGACTGCCTTGCTTTCATGCTCCACTTCCATTCCATTCAGAGAGCACAAGTCATTTACCACTATCAATCAGAGTAGCAAATATATACTCTGGATTGTGTATCTGTCTCCAAATTTACTTTTGTATCGGGAAAAAAAATCGTTTTCAGAGGAGAAAGATCAATTAAATATTTTTTTCAAATAAATGCAGTCATGTTATCTTGAAAATATTCCCTCAGGACAAACACAGACATAAAAACATTGTTTTCTGCTCATCTCCAGGAAGCAGAGAAGCCCATGAGGCAAACAGTTGCTTATATTTACATAAATCATGGATATTCTTGACTTAGGTAAGAGCCCTCCTTAAATTACCCCAAGATGTGACCTGAACCAGGCCCTACATATGGTGCAACCTGAAGACAGCCCTGTTGTCATCACACCAGCACACCCATGATGGTAGCCACTAGAAAAAGTCCCCTTTTCTCAGTAAATGGACTGTCAGAACTGTTATCTGACTGCACCAGGGTGACTGAGCTCATGGGCCAAAGCAGGAAAACATACAATGTGGACCCAGGAGCCTCTGTGACTCTCTGCTGCTTGTGCACAAGTAGATGCCAACCAGCTCTTTCCTGTTCTGGGAACAGGCAAAAAACTATGGCATTAAGCAAGTGCACTAGTTCAGCCTTGAGGTTGTCTATTTAACATGCATAGTGGTAGCTGGGCTTTACTGTGGAGCATTTCTGTGGAAGCCACACAGAGGCAGAGTGCATAGACAGTGGGGAGGAAAGGGCAGCAGTACATCACACTGGTACAGCTCCATGCTGCAAGTGGTCCCACTGGGACACTGACATGCACCAGAATTGGAAACTGAGGACAAAACATGCAAAAATTCAAGGGAAAAAGGAAAAGAAAACAAGGCTGGCATTATGCTCCTGATATACTGAGGATCCCTGAGAAAACCCTGTGTAACGTTAGTCAAATTTGGCTTCTCATTTTGCCTCATTTTCTTGACCACTCCTACTGCCACTTCTCCCAGATTCCTTCCAGCTATGGGATAATCACACGAGGACTTGGTTTCTCTGATCTGAACAGGAGCTACAGCAACAGTTCAACTGCATTATACAAAACCTGAGGGACTAACCATCTGACTGGCATGTAATTCAGAATTTTGGTGTCACAAGTGGGTTAATTTTGTTGTGCCAGCTGTGACAACTACATGTGCACATTGACAATCTGCCATGTACAGATTGGTTCATGGAGCATATTTAATTCTAAATAGTTACATTACCTCTGATGTTTTTTCAGACCTAATTCTGAATATTACCTTGGGTCTAATAGCTCCACAAATTAATTTGTGGATGAAAAAGAGTGGTCTACCCTCTACAGACACATATAAACACACATAGAGGAATATGTGACTTTGTGTACAAACATAAAACAGATAGAAAAATGAATATTATATGAATAGATGAAAAATAATCTGATACCACAGACAGCCTTGGTCTGGTAACAGCCTTAGTGTGGTAACACTACCAATAGGGTTCAAACACTCAACTTAGAAACAAGAGAAATAGATGGGGAGAAGGGAAAGAGCTCTCTAGAAGCCCTAGGTGGGTGGATGATATCCAGTTAGAATGATTCATGGTTGCAAGATGAATGAATAGTAGATGCCAAAGAGCTGGAAGCTCTGTAGAAGGGAAACTGCACGGACAACAAACATATGCTCTTTCTCAGTCTGGAATGCTTATCCATATCATTCTCTTAGTGAATTCTTCAGACTGAATATGGCCTAAGTATGTCTATACTGCTGTTGCTGGCCTTGAGAGGAATTCCACTGTAATGCTTCACTGACAGTTTTACTAATAAGAATGTTAATGTCCTGCCAGGACATTTCCTGTTACTTGGGATGGAGCAAACAGCATTCTGTATTACTTCTTGCTTCTGTCTCTTGGATTTTATATTCTTTTCCAAGAGGGGCTACCAGCCAGTTTCACTGCAGAGTCTCTAATTGACTCAAGCACACTGTAAGACACTGTGACCTACCAAGGTACTTGCATCCATTTCAGACCCCTTTGGTTAAATGCCTTTCCCCCTCTCTCAACCAGCTGATTAAAACTGGGCTTGCAGTGCCTGTGCACCTCTGACTTTCATAAAGCAAGCACTGCAGTGTGTCACAAGCCAGAAATACTACAGCTAGCACTGAAAATCCTCCTAGTGAAGTCAGGTTCCAGGTATTCTTAGCAGAGCAATCAGCTGAAGAAAGGGACAATTTTTATTGGCAAATGGATTTTTCCAGTGGTCAGCATTGTAGTTTCCGATGGAACTGGCTCACCTAATCATTCTTCCTAATGTTTCTTTGGGTTTGTATAAAGAAGGGTGGTGCAATCTAAGATTAGTAGAAGCCAGGAGAGGAAGAGGGACTGGCGTAAAACATAGACAAGGGTCTTGGGTAAACAGAATAAATCTTCTTGAAAACATTCAACAGAGTGGAAAAGTTGCTTCTCCAAGCCATGCTCCAATGTGCAGCTCACTTCCAGAGGCAAAACTGTATCACAGCCATGATTCATCAGCAGTTGCTGTACAATCTGGGTCCTTCAGTAGAGGAATTTGAGGTTGGCACTTGGTTTCTTTAATGTCCACTCATTTTTCTCCACTGGCCTCTCATGCCTGATGTATTACCATTCCTTCTCCTCCAGGACCCACATTGTGCTATGCAGGCAGGGATCCAGAACCAGAGCAAGAAAGAACAAAGCTGCAGTCTGACTGCTTAGCTTCCTCAGAGCTGGTTTATGTGCTCATCCTACAAATTAGCTGTTAATCTGATGTAACATTCTCAAGACATGTTGCCAGGAAGGTCCCTCCAACTAGTAAAATGGCTCACTTTCTTTGATATAGGAAGTGGTCCTAAATCAAAACCTTAGTGTGATGGTGGGTGGGACCTCTAACAAATAAGCAGTAACCCCAATTTGTGATACCCATATTAATAACATGAAGGATGTACCTGTTGTAGCCACAGCTTCCAGAGGAGAGGAGTGCTGTTCTCCAGCCAATCCATACACCTGGATTTTGTAGGAAGTGTTAGCTTGGAGGCCATCAATCACAGCACCCAGGGATTCTCTGGGTAGGGAGGTTTCTGCAGGGGACCCAGCTGCCAAAGACACTTCCTTGTACTCCAGCACAAAAACTACTGTAGACTCCTGTATTCACATACCATGAGACACTAAAGCTGTGGTCTGTTATGCTTGAGACCACAAGGTCCCTCAGTGCATCCTCCTGCATCCCTGAGGCCTCTGGAGCAAGAAAGCTCCCAGGGCCAGAAAGCTCCTCTGGCTCAGAAGTCATTGCCTGTATTAGAGATTATATAGAGCTACAGAGAAACAGGTAAGTAAATGGCAGTGTGAAATATTCAGTCTTTCCTTTTCAGTAAAACAAAATAACATTTAGCAAACTGTTTACTTCATAATCTTTAGCATCCTTCAAATGCAGAATCATGGACAGTACCTAAATAAACTTTTGTCACTTGAGCTGCACATCATCCATATGAAGAGACAGAAGCAACAGAAGGCTGCCATCCTTTACTGTGGAAGATTTTGTGATGTGTCCTTTGCTAGAGGTTCACGAGCTCAGAATGTTTCAGCTGTCTGTGTGTGGAGAGTTGATACACATAAAAAGATAAGGAGAAGAATGTGAGAGGGAAAAGGAAGCATCAAAAGAAGATCTTCAGCTCTGAGACAGAAACTAGCTTTACTCTTAGTGATAGGAAATCTACTATGCAAGAAAATAAAAATATTGTATGGAAAACTCCTGAATACCTGCAGGCAGAGAAGCCTGATTGAACCATCAAGAGGCTGGGAAGACTATAAGATGGAAAACTGGTCATCTGGAGAAGCAAATGAAACTCTAAAAAGCAAATAAAGCTCTTGGTCCTTCCCCAGTCCCTGGCTCCCTCGTTCAGCAGGGATGGCACTTGCCCTCTAAAGAGTAGGATTGTCTCCTCCACCCACCAAGAAAAGCTAGCCCAGTCCTAGCCATGTTACTGGCATTTTCAACTCCAATCAATCCTCTCTCTCCCTGGTTGCTCCAAGCACTCTCCCCAGCAGTGCAATGAACCTGAGGTCCCTCAGAGCTCTGCAAGAGGGGGTAAAACAACAAACTTGTTTGACTTAGTCTGAGGACTTCAGGACCTTCCAGGTATTAGGAACATGAATCAAGAGGACTGTGTTGGGAGTGAACAAAAAAGTAAACTGAAGAAGAGACCTCTTTACTTACAGTCCACAGGCTTGCAGAGCATTTTTGCCTCCCTGAGTTTATGTCTTTGGATTTGTCCATTACTACACAGGAGGAAGGTCACAGAGACAGGTTATGTCAACTACTGCTGCTGCTTCTAAGGAGCCAGCTGCAGAGAACTGTTTCCTGGATGCTTTGACTAAAGACTTAAAACAAATACATTGTCCAGATGAATGCCTTTAGAAGAAAACCCCAAAACCAAACCAGGAAAAGGAAGCCACCTTGTGGGACTTTGGAAGCTGGTGCTGAAAAGACCAGATTGTGAAGTTCCACAGCATGTTGCTTCTGCCTTTTCTCCATCTATGCATACTTCCTTTGAGACCACTCAGTCTTCAGACAGATAGGGACACAGATAACTTTGGAAAAATCCAAGTCAGCTCACTCCTACCACATAAACCTTTGGCTTCCTTTTTTTATGTGTGAGCCTCAAGACTTCCTAATATTTCCTTAAGTTGGACACAGGCCTGCATCAAACGAGTAATTCAGTACTGCTGGTTCTCTGCAGTTCACACCACACCACAGCACTCTGCTGTACTGGAATTCTTGACTATATAAAGCATTTAGAGGTTCTACTGGCATGAGCACTACCAGGGAATATGAAATCAGTTTTGATCAGTTAAGCTCTATAGCTATTAATTTGTAAAATCCACAACTTCTGGCATGTGTTTACCTCATAGGTGGTCTTTGAGGAGAGAAGGAAAAACATCTTAATATCTGCTAAGGACAATAATAGTAGCCCAGTTGATTCTGATTTCACTCTCTCTGCTTACTTGCAGCAGTCAAGGCTTTGCCTCACAGGATTTAGCCTGAAGACACATAAAGATTAAGGACTGACAGATTTCTATACCATGATATAATTCTGTAGGCAACAAACTTTCCTGACAACATGTTTCCCAAAGAATAAAACCCATATTCCACTGATACTGGTTGAGTGGTTTGCACAAATGGAGATGGCAGAAATGGAACCCTTCTTTGTAACCAAATGTGACAGTCACGGTATCCAATGAAAAGGGTGACTGTGACCAGATTTATAGTAGGAGTCTTTCTCACTTTTGGATGAGAAAACAGAAAAAGGGCAACATCAGAGCCCTGCTGAAGCATGATGGGTGGAGGCATGCTGTGAAGAGAATTCATTAGGCAGGAACAAGCAATGTTAATTACTTTCTGGTTGCTCTTCCTCTCAGTTTTTGGCTGTAGAAAACAAAACAAAACATAATGCACAAAAACCCAACCTCATTTAAAACAAAAGATGATGTCTACATTTCCTGCAGGACAAATAATTGCTGCATTCTTTGTGAGTTTTCTCAAAGGATAAGCAAGAAATCATTGAGACCAGGGAGCTAAACACAGTAAGCAGGGAAATACACAGCTTTCCTCAAGTGAAGCCTATCATGCCAGCCAGAGCTAACTCTGCTCTACTGGAACTTGATGTCTTTAAGCAGTTCCCCAGACATGGCTTATAAAAATCAGATGAAGTTGTATCTGCTGCGTGGCACTCACCAAAAGCTGTTACTCACCAGTTGAACCCCTGACAGTTGTGGGTTTGCTTTTGTGTCTGCCTTTCTCTGCCACCAGGCTAATGGTGTATTCTGTCCCTGCCTCCAACCCTCGCAGGACAAAAGAGGTGCTGTCCACAGGGATCTCCACTTCATTCTTTCTTCCAGAGGGACTGATGTAAATGAGGCGATACCGATCAAACTTGGCCACTGGTCTTCTCCAGCGAAGGGATAAGGTGGTTTCAGTGGGGTCACTGACTTCCAAGTCCTTGGGGTTATCAAGATCTATGGGTAAAAAAAGCACAGTTGAAGTGTCTCTGAACTGCCCTGGGACAGTTTTTCAGGCCTCTGTAGGCAGAGCAACAGATATCCTGAGTGCCCAGCAACAGCTCAGTGGCTTTTGGAGCTTTTCAAGCCTCTTTGCTTGATACAGGCAGAGAATGATGAAATTCTCTTTTACAGACAAACCACTCTGGAACAAATTTCCCCCACTTACACTCAGTTCAGCAGGCACTGCATGGAGGAGAGGCAGAATTTAAACCTTTGGAGAATTTACCCGGGAAATGGGGGATACTGTGAGAAAGTCCCTGGATTTGAAGGGGAGTCAGAACTGCTACAACCACTGAGGCTGAGTCCCTTGTCAAATCAACCTTTTGGCCATAACCACCATTCCTGCCAGAAACCCTCACAATTAGAGGATGACCAGAGTAATCAGTGTAAACATAATTATCATTAATGAGGTCACCTGGGGATGAAACTCCCAAAGCATTAAGACATTCTCATAAAGGAACAGGAAGCCAGATTCAGAGATCAAGACCTTTGGGGAAATGTTTTTCTTTCCCTTCAGGGAAAATGTCTCATTGGCACCGAAATGAAATCAACAGGTTTCTAAAATATTTCTTACAGCATTACTTGGAAAGAAACATCAGAGTGGCTCCACATGACTTGCTGCTCCCTCCAGAGCACAAAGTAGGATCAAGCTACTCACCAGTGCCAGCATTAATGGTAGCAGGAGCACTTTCTCTGTCCTGTCTCACTGCTGTCACTCCAATGCCATATTCAGTTCCAGGCCTCAAACCTAAGGGATGAGGAATAGAAGTATGAGTTCCTGTCCATGGAATATGCCTACAGTCATTTATTTAAATAAGGAAACCCAACTCAATAAATCTTTTTTCCATGTCCATGCCAAAGGATTAAGATTATGGCTGACTGAGATTGCTGTTTTGGCACTGTGTGTTGGAGTTAGTTTCTGCTTTCAAGAGCTTGCAGTTCTTCTACCAAAGAAAAGTGGGCAGACATCCACATGACATGGAAAAAGTACCATTATCTAGCCTTGCAGGCTGGTAAGACCACTTGCAGTTACACAGAAATGTTGCAGACTGGCATCAGTTAATACCATCCCTAGCACAAGCAAAAGCCTTTTGAACTCAGGGTGAGAAACCATCTCCACAAAGGCATGGAGCTGCCTAGAACTCAAGGAATCAGCTAGTGGGATACAGAGATGCACATCAAAGTGAAATGGCTACACACCTTTGGTTGGTTAGTTACACATCTGCAGGTGTGTAAATATGTATCACACATATTTTAATTGCTTGTACCCACAATGTGTAACCTCTGCTTGTGTCTCTTATGTACTGTGACCAAAAGGACATTTTTTCACACCACTACTGTGCTCTGAGGTGATGGCAGTGGCATGACATTAATGACAACCCCTCCACACCCCTACCTGTAAGTGTAGCTCTGGTTGTTGCTTGGTTGCCCTTTGGCACTGTGATCTCTGCATGGTCTCCCCCAGAGATGGGAGCAAACTTAATTCTATAGTTATCAATATTTGCATGGCTGTTCTTCCACTCCAGAGTAATGCTGCTGTCTGTCTGGGACACCCGCTTCAGGTTTCTTGGAGCATCCAAGTCTGTAATCAATCAACCAACCATTAAATAAAGAAATAATTAAATAGGAATAATTTGCTTATGACAGTACTATTTAGAAGGTGACATGATCCATGCAGCTGAAGTTAAGGTTCCTCTCACATGATACCACTCTGTTCTTAACTACATCAAGCAGGTTTCTTTGTGCGTGAAGTAGAGAGGTCATTAGTTTGGGAAAAATATCAGTGGAAAAAATACAATTTAATATCCCAAGTCAAAAATAATATTCTCAACTTTAGTAATTTTTCTTTCTTTTTCTACAAACTAGGTGTGTGGTAAAACATTTTTGGATGAGAACACTGTTTTTCCTTTACAAATACCTGAGCTTTCAAAAGGAAAAAGGCTACTGAGAAAAAAAGAATTTCTCACGTCTAGAATTTCTGTTCAGCATATATCTTGAATTCATGGCTCAAAGGAACTCTAAGTCTCAAAGCAAAAGGTGAATATTATGCCAAAATTCAATGGGCTTTCACTGTGCACATCCATAGCACACTTAAATCCTGTTCTGAATGAAAAAAACAACACATTTTGGGATAAAAAGGGAGATATTTCTACGTGTACCATTTACTCTGCTCCCTCAATGCATCAAACCTGGACAACATGCTAGAGGACCCACACTTTCATAAAGCATTCCTGAGATGATGGTAAATTTCTAAAATCATGAGAGAAAACATTTGCAGATCAGAAGAATGAAAAAAAAGCAAAATTCTTTGCCAGTGTGTTATGCATTTAGACAAACAGAAATAAGGTTTTAGATGGAACAGGAACCATGGGAGATATTTAGCTCAGCAGGCAGGCAAATAATCCAGAGGGATTTGTTTCCTGAAGTAAAGGTTTAGGGTCTGAAGAGCAAACCCTAAATTTAGGGTATGGTGAGGTTCTGTGTGACTTAATATCATCATTCTCATTTTCAAAATACGTTTAGATGATTTGGGAGTCTAAATACTGACTCAGTGAGGTATATAAGGCATGGAAAAACCTAGTCCATTTCCATGTACCTCTGTAACAATGCTGATCCTGTGTTGATGCAGTAACTCTGAACTCAAGCAACAGGACTCAAACAGCACAGGAAGATTGCTGGTGACTGCATTACCTTTCCAGAAGTTTGGATTGGTATCTGAGCCTCTTACCTGTGACAAAGACTTCTTTCATGGGGTCACTTTGCATGTCCCCTCGACGAGAGATGAGTGTCACTTCATACTCTGTGTGAGGCCTCAGGTTTCCAATCGAATATTGGTTTTCATCTTCAGAGAGGTCAATGGTTGTCCTGTCTCCTGGAATATCCTTGGGACCATAAATGAGCTCTATGTTTTCAATTTCAGCCAAGGGTTTGGACCATGTGATAAGAGCTGTGGTGTCTGTGACATCTTTTGCCTCAATTTGGCTAGGGGCATCAAGCTCTGTTACAAAGAGAGAAGAAGGTGGGTTTTAAGAAATCTTGCCAGAAAAATCATACACATTCTTGTGCTTTTAATTGCTGATTCAGAACTAAATTAAAATGGGTGGCTTCTACCAAGTGAAACTTATCTTAATTTACTTTCTTCCTTTACTTTCTATAGTTGTAGAGAAAGGTGCCAAATTGAGTCAATTAATCAGAAGCAAATTCATCAAAATTCATTAACATTACAAGCTGCCAAAAGAAGGACAAACAGGAACCTTAACAGGTTCTCCACCTGCACAATAGCAACTCTCTTTTCAATAATATCTTTATGCAAATATCAACAAGATGAAAGAAATTCTAGTTCCTGTTGATGTATTTTTTGAAAAAGAAGTGTATACTGCTTGCTAACTTTTAGCTAAACATGACTTCCCTTTCCTCTTCAAACAGGTAATTTGGAAAGGGATTCGTTTCTCCTCGTGCACTCTTCATTAGCAGCTCCACTACTTCCTTTTCCCCTCCCTGCCAATTCACAGTACAGACCTTGGTTTTCTCTTTGTTTGAAAACTCCCTGGGCTACACCAAGCAGCAGCTGTTTTGTTGTTGGCACTACACCAAACACAGGTTGTGCTTACTTGTGGTTATCACTCTGGAGAGTCCTGGTCCTCTGGTGTTGTTTTTCACTATATGAAGGGATACATTATACTGTTGCCCTGGTGCCAAACCTGGCTGCATATAAGATGTCTCTGGCCTTTTCAAGCTGCTGGTTATATCTCCATTATCATCCTTTTTCTGTAACACATGGAATATTCAGTTAGTATAAATATAAACAAATCCAGGATCTTTCACATATGTACAAGAACTCTATTCAAGAACTTCTGCTGCTTTACCAAATTACGGAAGACCAGCTCCCAGCCATCAAATGAAAAGTTCAGAGGATCCCACTCCACCTGGACAGACGTTTCTTTAATGGATTTGAATTTTAGACCTTCTGGAGCTGGCAGATCTGTGACAGAAAAAGGGGATATCATTAAATGAGCAACAAGTTACCATAAAAAGGTTTCCAAGGGTGGGACATCTTTCCATCACTACAGGTATCTGCCATGTGGGTATCTGTAAGTGAGATGTTTAAACCTGCTTCACAGCCAGTTATTCTGTCTTTGGAGAGACATTCCTTCAACTTCTTTTAGATTTCACCTTACAGTAAAACAAATTTTGCCCTAGAAATCTTTTTTCCCTCTTGAAAGATGCCTACTGTGGACATTTGAAGTTAGGTGAGATGAAACCTGCCCCAGGTCTCTAAAAATGAGCAGAGTGACAGAAGTCAAAGAACACCTTTTGAAGCTGGGATGTTTAGATGTAACTGTGGTGTGCATAATACAAAAAGGAAGATAAACAACAAATAGACAGGCAGATAGAAAGTAAGTTGTGGTAGAACACACTGATGATACAAACTAAATATAACCTCCAGTTTAGTTAAAAGAGTTTGAATCCAAGTGATTTCATATTTCCCATGTTGCTACATTTTCTTAGTTTTTAAGGAAGTATTATCAGATTTTATAAATATACCTAATGAAGAAGAAGTCAAGGGTCTTAATTTATAAAGGCCCCATGATGTTCATTGGGAAGCACTGCAGAGGCAGAAGGGCAAAAGAACTGTCCTTCTAACACAGTCATTGGTATTGGAGAAGAACAGAAAATGAAAGTGCAGCAGGATGTCTGTGTCCAGAACAGAAGAGTAATTAAAATAGAAGATACAAAAGAAATAATACCTTAAAAAAAAAAGGGATGCAAATAAATACATACTGCAGAATAAACGAAAGAATGAATACAGGGAATATTTAACTCACATGTTGCTACCCTGGCACTGACTGGAATACTCTTCTTGTTTTTAAGGATTGCAAAGACACGGATGAAGTATTCTACACCTGGCTCCAGTTCATGAATAGTGGCAGCTGTCTGGTTTCCTGGCACAGTGAACTGCATGTCTAAGCCACCACTGCTGGTAGGAACATAGGTGATGAGGTACCTATTGACAAGGTTCTCATGCTTCCATTCCAGATTTACAGTTTTATCTGTTACGTTGGTCACAGTCAGTTCAGTTGGAGGAGACACTAGGAAGGAAAAGCAAAAAATACCAAACTTACGAGTTTTCAAGGCTCAGAAAATAATTACTTAACCAGTTTCACATTTTCCCATGAAGAGTTTATAAGAATCATCTAACAGGGAATGGGGAAGCCACGTCACACAAATTAGCTGTTTGAAGAAAGGAATGTTCAGCTGGTGAAGCCTACAGACATTTCCAGAAGTCATGGGCCAATTTCTACTCATAGACTTGCACACAACCTATGGCTGACTGTGTTCCAGCTCCTTCTCTCATGACTACTGTGTCCCTGAGGATTCAGATGGTTTAATTCAACTGCCAGAAACACATGATTTTATATCTGGAAGTACTGGGATTTGGATACACAGCATTGCACAGAGTTTCCAAAGTAAAATAAAACATTATTATTTTTTTAAATACTTTCAATGGATTACTCCACATTTGCATGTGCAAGAGCACAAAATGAGGCTTGGGAATATTCCAGAAGGAGGAGATGAAAAATGATAACTTATTTTCAAGGGTATTTATTGTGTTTTATAATGTTCCCAATCCCAAAGTACATTTTGATTACTCTACAAAGATCTTTGTTTGAAAATTTCTCCCCTGGGATATACTAAAGAAAACTACTCCCTTTACAGTGCAATACCTGTCATTGTCTAGATGCCAAATTTTTCTATCAATTTCCATAGAGTCAGTGATAATGGGAAACTAAGCATGTGGCTTTAGAGCTAAGTTTCCATTCCAGCTGATTCCATGGTTTTACTCTAACATACACACACATATATATATATTTGTATATATATCTATTTATATATATAAAATCAAGTTCTGCTTCTGTTAGAAAATCTATTTGGCCTATTGAGAGATAGCAAGGCCCCCCGTAATAATCCTGAAATCCTCCACTGCAATATTTGCAACACCTGGCAATTCCATCCTGACAGTTGTCTCATACAGATCACTCAGATAAGACAACATTATTTTCTGTGTGTGCTTTGGCTCCACAGCACCCTCTGCCTCCACCAGGGCTCCAGCTCAGAGATCTACCTTCAAAGCAAAGGCTCTGAACCCTTGAGGTCTGTCAGTTTATATTGTCAGTGCTGTGTTTCATTTTCAGCTCCAACAATAGTGATGACATTGTAAATGCAAACCCCTTTCTTACCATGCAGCATGAGACTGGGAACCAGAACCTGGCTCTAAGAAACGTTTGATACCCAGCCTCTTTATTCACTGACTTCCATTAGCTACATTGCCGGACTCCTGCAAAGCCTTATTCTTCACTCAGAATTCAATCCATATTCTTTTGACTAATCCTGCTAAATACCTGGTATCATGACTCCAGATACATATCCCTCTTTTCTCTGTAGCTAGAACAGTATCTTTTAGATGCATTTTTTTAGCATCAGGAAGGTACTAAGAGAAACTGAAATGCTGTGGTGACAAACCCCAGCCAAGATACATCCCCACTAGATACATGTCTAGTGACATTGTGATGGGACCAAACTTGGAGATAACAAATGGACTGTATCACCATTGTCAGCCTGCTGGCTTGCTGACTACCAAAAGTCACCAGCAACCACTACACTATATAGCCCTGAAATATAAGGGAGGCCACGAGCTTGCTACTGGTGTTGTTATTTCTTTGATTCAGCTGTTTGGACTATGATAAAAAAGGAGTGGCAACAGGACCCAGCTGTTCACAGAGCCTCCGAGGCTGCTGAATGGACACAAGGAAAGAGTTCAAAAAGGACATTGCATCTTACCATCGGAGCAGTCATCCCCCATGTACCCATCCTCACAGACACACCGTCCGTTGATGCAGCGGCCCACGTTGTTGCAGTTGTTGGGGCAGGAGTGCTCACGGCAGTCCTCCCCTGTGAAGCCCTCATGGCACACACAGCGCCCGTTGATGCAGCGCCCATGCTGGTGGCAGTTGTTGGGGCAGGCCAGCTCGCCACAGTCCTCCCCTGTGAAGCCATTGTCACACTCACAGCGTCCCTCCACACAGCGTCCACGGTTATGACAGTCCTCAGGGCATCGCAGCTCCCTACAGTCCTCCCCTGTGTACTCCTCCTCACACACACACTGCCCATTGACACAGAGGCCATGGCCGTTGCAGTCACTGGGGCACCGCAGCTCCCCGCAGTTGTCCCCAGTGAATCCCTCATGGCACACGCACTGCCCGTTGACACAGAGCCCACGGTTGTGACAGTCGTTGGGGCACCGCAGCTCCCCACAGTCCTCCCCAATGAACCCCTCGTGGCACACGCACTGCCCATTGATGCAGCGCCCACGGTTGTGACAGTCATTGGGGCACCGCAGCTCCCCACAGTCCTCACCCAGGTACCCCTCCTGGCAGACGCAGCGCCCACCCACACAGCGCCCGCGGTTGTGGCAGTCGTTGGGGCACCTCCTCTCACTGCAGTCATCCCCCACGAAGCCCTCGTAGCAGACACACAGCCCGTTCTCACAGCGCCCGTTGCCGTTGCAGTCATTGGGGCAGGTCAGCTCCCCGCAGTCCTCCCCTGTGAAGCCCTCCTCACAGAAGCAGGTCCCGTTGACGCAGCGCCCGCGGTCGAAGCAGTCGTTGGGGCAGATGAGCTCGCTGCAGTCCTCGCCGGTGTAGCCCTCATCACAGACACACTCATTGTCCACGCAGCGCCCGCGGTTTTGGCAGTTGTTGAGGCAGAGGGGCTGGCTGCAGTCCTCACCGGTGAAGCCCTCGTGGCACACGCAGTGCCCGTTCACACACCTCCCGTGCACGCTGCAGGCCGGGGAGCAGAGCTCTGCGCTGCAGTCAGGGCCGCTGTACCCCTCGAAGCACACGCACACCCCGTTCACACACTTGCCTTGGTCATTGCAGTCAGCCGGGCAGGTGGCCTGGCTGCAGGCCTCACCGGTGAAGCCTTCATTGCAGATACATTTGCCCTGGACACAGAGGCCCTGGTCGGAGCAGTGGTTTGGGCACTCAGGTTCAGAGCAGTTGGGGCCTTTCCAGCCAGGCTCACAAATGCATCCGCAGATCTCGATGCTGTAGTTGCCATGGCCGCTGCAATAGGGGGTTGTGTCCAGGCGACCTGTAACAGTGATTTGGAAAGCCCATTAGTCCCTTGGCTCTGGGAGCTGTTAAGCCATTGTGGCTCACACAACCTAGAAAGGGTCTGATTTTACAGAATCACATAATCGTGCTGCTTGGAAAAAACTTTTAAGATCATTGAGTCCAACCATATCCTAACTCTACCTACTGTTAACCCAACTCTACCAAGTCCAGTGCTAAACCATGTCCCTCAGGACCACATCTGTATGTATTTTAAACACTTCCAAGGGTGGTGATTCAACCACCTCCCTGGGCAGTTTGTTCTAGTTTTAATAAAACTTCCAGTGAAGAATTTTCTTCTAATATCTAATCTGTCTATCAGTGACCATCTGCAATCCTGCCAAATTTCTTTCATGACTCTTCTAATTTGGGATAGAAAAATGCAGTCTGGGGTAACACCCTGGCCCTGCTGGTTCAGGCGTAAGCCAAGATACATCCATCTCTCTACCACCAGCCTGCACTAATTTTTCCCATCTCCCTGCAGGACGTAATTTCCAGAATCACCAAAGCTTGTGAATGAGAATTCCTCCTCCTTCCTCTAGTGAAATTTAGTTTGCCAGCAGTGCTTTAATTAGCACTAATGCCAGGGAAGAAGCACTACCAGCTACTTGGTAAATGAGCATGCTGGATTCCTCTGCCCTTCTCAAAATCCCTCCTCCACTGATTAAGCAGCTTTCCTGACTGCTTTATTAGGGCATGAACCATGAAGCATTATTCATCGATTCACTCCAGAATATAAAAAGCCAGGCAACATGCTGGATCATCAACTGTGAGACTGGCTCCATGCTCAGAGAGTTAAGTCACTGCTGTGAAGACCTGTTTTCTCTCTTGTACAGCCAATTTCTTACCTCAGTTTAAAAAACAGCCGGAAGGATGCCTTTTTCCCCCCTTCTCTAACTATTTGTGCTTGTCTATTGCCTTATGCCCTGCTGTATTTTATTGGTCTCTATTAAAAAAAAAACTTGGAAGTGAAACTGGTTACATTGGCAGCTTACTCAAGGGGACAAAATGTGGAGCCAAGAGCTTGGACTGCATGAGTCTTAATCTTAACTATAGCACAGATTGTCACCATGCCCAGGTGCCGTACTGCTCAATGCCACAGCTACAAAGCAGCCCAGGCAGACTTCTGACACACAGAGTCATAAAAACTGCAAAATTGTGAATGAGTGTATCTTGCAAGCTCGCCAAATACATTCCCGGTTTTGATTAAGTTTCAAATTTAACAGGTTGACTTTTGCCCGTTCCTGAGATTTGAGTATCTACTCTAAACAAGATCCACAGCCAGTACAAGAATTTCCCCAAAAGCAGCTCCCCAGTCTGCCTTACCTTCTACTGCCTGGGAATTGGGGCAGCATCCAGCCCCGCTGGCACACTGTTCCCGTAGGGAGGATACCAGCCCCTCCAGCTCCTCTAGTCTGCTCAGCAGATCCTTAATGTCTGGGGCAGCTGCACAGCCACAAGCCCGACGGGGAATGTTAATACGGTGTGTGAAGACAATCTGGTTCCCCTCATTCACTGTGTGCTCCTCGTAATTCTTGATGGGTTCAATTTCTGGCTTTAGGTCTGCATCACCACTTGCTGTATCCAGATCCACAGAGCAAAGGGAGCCAACAGGCAACTTTATGTTGTAGACATGGTTAAAAACCACTGGCTGATTATCCTCTGGCAAGGTGACGTTTAGCCCAGTCTCACGCTTCTGACGGACAATGCGCTTGATGAGTCCCCCACTGACAGGCTGGTAAAGCAAAGCTAAGATCACACAGGCCAAAACCTGGGTGAGGAGTCCCATTGCGGTGTTCAATTCCTTTTCAAAGCTGATGGAGTCCTATACGTTTGGCCTTTGCAGTCTGGAGCAGAAAGTGGAGAAACAGCTCAAACGGGGTCAGTTATCCTCTCCTTTCCTGGCCCACTTGTTGCCTGAAAGAAGAAGTAAGGGATGAACCGGAGCTACACCAGCCCCAACAACAAGCTTAAATATTTCTTCTTTCTCCTCAGTCTGTACCTGTTCCTTTCAAATTATGAGCCAGGGGAGCTGAAAGACATCTATTGATTTCCAGGCAGAATCCACCTTTCAGCATGTAGACCCAAAAGCAACTAATGGTCTGACTAAACAAGTGCACCTAATAAATGTAATCTTGGCATTTGTTTTGTTTTTGTTTTTTGTTTTTTTTTTTCCTACTCCCAGGAAAGCTTGGTTAAATGGTTAAGTCAGTGACTGTGCTTTCACTAGTTATGAGCTCTTGGAATGCCTCTTGTAGTGGAGGACACAGCAATTTGTTCTCTAAACACCACAGTTTTAATGAAAATTCATTCATCAGATGGGAGCCTTACTTCTTCCACCCTTCTGCTTCCCCTGAATTGCAGAGATCATTTTTTTCCCATGCTATCCCAGCTGCTTTTGTTAAAGAATAACAGTAACACATCAGACACTTTATTGAAGTTCATTTTTTGTAGACAATGTTGAGCTCACAAAGAGAACTTCACCCCTTTTTATTGGGGAATAAATCAGAAGTAAACAAGCAGCAGTGAAGACTTCTTGTAACTGAAAAGAATTCAGCTTTAAGCTATTTTTAACACTTAACTCATCTCTTCATACACATCTGCAACCCCTGTCTGCACTAAAAATCATCACAAGGTCGCTAACAGAGAATAATGGAGACAGACATTGTCCAAGTCTCATTTGCGACTCAGGCCAACCCCTAAATTGGGTTGAGAGTTCATGAAACAGTATTTGAAGTGGGATGTTACTCTCCAACACTCCCACATGGGGCTTGCAAATTGCTTTCCATGTATGGAAATTCCATGTGCTACACACTTTTTTTGCCCTGAGACAAGGTGATATGGCTAAACTTGGTGCCTACTCCTGAAATAGTTATTTAAGGGACAGGCTGCTTGACAGATGCATCACCAATGGAAAATGGAACAAACTGGAAGCAGCTCTGCATCTAATTCTCACTGGAATTTACTGAAAGTCAAGAAGTAATTTCCTTATAGCTTTCAGAAATCCCAACCTACAAGGATACAGGTCTTGCACCAAACCAAGAAAATTGACAGTATTTTCTTCTGCTGACTGATGTGAGTTTACATATCATTTTATGATGTTACAAACTCCTTTTTTTTTTTTTTTTTTTAATATGCCTGGAAACTGAAAAAACCTGCTTATGACAAGAGCCACTGTCACCTTCACTGTTGATAGCAGCCACATGAACACTGTTAATTTTACTGGATACTCATTACATGACAGTCAGCCAAACATCTCAGCCTACAGATAATACTGGAAGACCACATGTGTCCTGGCTGAAATCCTTTAGAAGTTTATGGAGAAGCATTGTGGTAGTCTAGCAGCAGCATTCCCCAGTGTCTGATCTGTGACCTCTGTGTTTTGACACCTAGTGTGATGTCTGAGCTCATTCACTTCAGGTGTTTCTCATCTGACCTGCCAAGGACCCAGCAGGATTAGCGGAGCTACACTCCTAGGTCTGAGATCTATACAACAAGACACCTTCAGAGAATTATTTATACATTAGCCATATTTTTGGCTGGAAGATCAAAGATGACACCCTTCTCTTACACATATCTAAACAGCAGCTCAGATCACAATGGACCACCCAGAAACAGGCTGTTTTGAGAGAAATGGAAGCCACAGCAACTGTCAGACTCTGTTATTCCTTCATTTTTCCTCATTTTCTTCCCTTCAGAACAGTTAATGTAGATTGCATTTTAAACCTGCCTCTTGGAGACTTCCTCTCTGTCTTGTTTGCAGACATCAGCTGCTGGATTATTTACAGGTACCTAAGAGTCTCGCAGCAAGAGTTAGCAAAAGAAGATTACTCTTTTCATCATGAATTTGGTGTTGCTATAATGCATATAACGCATATAAAAGGAGCTGGAAGATGTTGTAGCATATCTCTCAGATATGTTGAGAGGCTTCTATGATCAAGAATGTGTTGATTTTTTACAAGCAGTTTGTCTAATACGGAATATTGCTCATCCTTATGAACTATGCTCATCGTGTCTTCCTGCCACCCTGACTACAACACAACTGCTTCAGAAATCTTGCCAATTATTATGTAATTCTTCTGCAAAGTGTTCTGCTTGTCATGCAGAGCAATAAAGTCTAGCAGCTCCTGTTCTCTCAGTCCAATCATTGGCCTCTTCCCATGCCCATCACACTCACTGGCCAGGAGTTATCTTTTACTTCTCACACCAGACAGCCTGTGCCTCTTCCCCTAGGCATGAGCACAATACAAATAATAACAAAAGGTCTCTCACACATATCTTAAATTTCCTTGCCCAGGATTTGATTCCTACAAGACTAAATTTTGCAGTTATGTCACTTAAGGAGTTCTGTACTGGCACTGGGTAAAAAATAGATCCAAGAGTGTGTAGCTCAGAGTCATCTGAGGCCTGATGTGCACATATTTACTTCCAAGAACCCTTAGACTTACCCATCTGAGTACAACCTGTGCAGGTACAGGCTGAGCAATGACACCTTGGAGCACTAACACTGGATGCACCAGCCATCATCAGAAGAGTTTTTTTTTTTTTTTTTTTCAAAATATGTAAGATCATCTTTAGAGCAATAAACTTAATGAGTGATAAATATTAAATTGTTGGTCTAGCTGCCCAGGATAGAGATGACAAATTTGCTGTCCATTTCAAAGTGACATGGGAAGAGGGCATTTGGCAATGGCTTACCCACCGGGCCAATAGTGGTGTTCAAAGTTTGAAATCTCTGCAAGAAGAGTCGAGTTCAAGTTCAAGTCAGAAGAGCATGAAGTTAATACATATTTTTTTCACCCCAGCCACAGGCTCAACCTCAGTCTCCTCTCTACTCCTCTGTCTTGGCTAGCTCAGAGCACATTACTATTCACTGTAGAGTTTACTAACAAAATCAGAGGCTATGAATTGAGAAGTTAATCATGACGTCAATATACAGGAAGTTTCAGGAAAAAAAAAAAAAGCCTTGTATAAACTCTAAAAGTTAGATATTATACAAAGAGAAAAAAGACCATTCCTAGAAAACACTCCTTAGAAATCTGATCACTAGCTGGTGATACTCTTACTCATACATGATGGAAGATATATGGACTGTCTATAGCACAAAGGAAAGGAATATTTTTCATTTCCACTGCAGCCCCTTTCATCTGAGGATCTGAGAACACATCTTAGTCTGGTTGTCAAAAGCTGAAAAAATGTTGGGTTTTTTTTTTTTTTGTATTTAGACATTCCTCCCCTACCGTGGCATCAGAACTTTTTCAGGAGCTTTCCATTTAATTAGATACACTTCTCAATATGAAATTTTCAATCAATCTTGAAAAAAAACCAGGAATCCTGACTCCCAGGGAATACTAAGCAAATGTAATATACAAATATTTTCCTTCCCCGAAGACATAATTGCTGGAAACCAGCAGGTGTGAGAAACTAAATTGATGTTTGCATAAAGTTCTAGTGCACCACTCTAGTCTCTCTGGCAAATTCAGGAGTGGCAGAGTTGTGAGATGATTTCTGGGTACATGGAGCGATAAATATGCAAATGAGAACCCTGTGCAATTTTAATCAAAATTATTGTCAAAATACATTGGATTCAAATACATTGTGTTATCAACTGCATTAAAGTAGCAGTGGGCTAGATTCTGACAGAGAGGAAGACTCTGTTGGAGAAGAGCCAGAGGCCTCTGCAGAAAACACAAAAGGGTGCCATTTGAGGTTGGTTAATTGCTAGCCCCAAAATAATTCCCTGTGATCTGTTAACTGAAGAAACTTCATGTTTCAAGAATCCCCACTGAGGCAGGATCCGGCCATCTCTTCCCTGAAGGCTGGGATATGCAGCAGTGCACGTGTGCAGGCACTGATCATCATGATATCATCATGATATCACAGTGCTCTTCTCTTTACCTATTGCTACACAGACAAAAGAGCCATGTTAGGAGATTGATCTGACCCGGAATACTCCCTCTTTGCAGTCACAGGGAATTTGTGCATTTTCTACAGGGAATACCAGCAGTGCTGTTACAGGGGATTAATACAGTCAAACTGTTTGCCAGAGTGTTTTTACAAGGCAAGGCTTCAAAAGATGCAACCTTTTAAAGAAAAAGTGTTAAGGTAGATTTGCCAAGAGCATGTGACCCAGTGAGGCTCCAGGCATCTTCTCAAAGACAGATGGATTAAATCTGAAGTAAACTGAAATGTTCTTAAGGAAAGATACTGGAAAGGGGGAGCTGAAAGTTTTGACACAGCAGGCCAACAGACGAACTATTCTGACTTCATCATCTTTCACTGCTGTTTCCATACATTCATAACTAGACAAAATAATTTTCTTTCCACTCCTAATTCCAACAGGGCAAAGGAATCAGCAGGGATACTCAGTGTAGGTCAAAATACATTAAATTACAGTAGAGAGCAGAAATTGGTAACAGTTCTAAACTGTCAGTACTGAACCATTACAGCAGAAATCATCAATGCCAATTTGTCGCTTTTTGTTTTTTTTTTCCCTCTATTTATATTCATTCAAAGGAGAAGAATTTTAAGGCAGCCAAATCTAGAGTAATTCAGAAAATCCATTGTGTTCCCCAAGTCCTATAGAGAAGGGGTGTGCAAAGAAATGTTGCAGTTGTTTCAACACCAATTATACACCACAGACACAAATAGGTCCTCAGGATGTGGAGGTCCAAAGGGAAATATCCAGAAATTTTCTTCCAAGTCTTAAATCAACAGCATGAAGAGAGGAAAACAGGATTGTAACTATCAAAGAAGAAAGAAAGAAGCTGATTCCCTCATTATCAAAAGTTCTGACATAAAATACAGTGTGATAAACTGCAATCCATCCAGTTGCCAAGTTGCACTGTGAAGACTTGCCTCTAATCTATATTCAAACAACTTCATTTCTACCTTCTTGGCCAGTCCATGAAGAAAAAACGCCCTGCATATCCTCTAGTTTTCTATTAAAGAAATGGCACATCTGGAAAACCTGCAAACAGTTAGGGTCACTCGGTGACTACCCCTAAACCCCCTCTTATAAATCAGAAAATGCAAAGGCACTCATTTGAAGGCCTTTGCCACCACATTCTGCTCCAAATTTGCAGAGTGAACCTATTCCTGGAAGTTAAAAGGAAAGAGAAATATTAACCAGAAAGATCTTGCTGTCTGGGGATGTCCAACAATAGTGAAAAAGAAGGAGAAAGCAAACTCTGCAACAACCTCTGCATGGAGAAAGAAGCAGAGAGGGAACACCTAGGAAGAAGGTTTAAAGACACATTTGTTTAACTAGAGAAGTACGAAATCCAAAGATGCAAGGTAGGACAGGTACTAAAATCCACTTTCTGCCACAGAAGTAGTTTGGTGATGTCCATAGCCCCAGAACAAGGATCCTATGACATCCCTGAGTGCTGCAGGTATGGCAGAAAGCCTTTTCTCCCATAATTTCTCCAGAAACATGGAAAACTGAGACACAGAGAGGCCAACACGGAGACACCCAAGCTCCTGGAAACCCCTGCATTTCAACCTAACTATTTTAACCCCTGCCAGACTGACAAAGCCGATTCAGCTTTGCTGAGTCCCATCACTGTAGTTCATACACAAGCACCTCCCAGAAGACATTTATAGCACCTTACAGCCCCAGACCCCAATATCATATTTTCCTTTTCATAAGTCTGCCTTTATGACTTAAATCCTTTTTATTTAAGGGCAAGCTGGCAGTTTGTGTTTGATGTGGGTAAACATCTGCAACTCAGAGCTCCAGATACACCCTGAAGCCATCTGTGTTTCATCTAGAGCTGGCACCACACAGTTAAGGGCAGCCCCTCCGTGGGACTGAGAGCACTTACAAACGTGGGCACCTTGAATGCAGAGATGGGAACTGATTTTCACAGGTAATTCATGGCTGATTTCTCATCTCTCATAGATTAGAATTTTCATATGTAGAATGCATCCATCGTACATTCTGAGGGCCTCACCCAAGCCACTGGAATTACCAGTAGAACCAAACTGACCTTTAGATTATCATAAATGAACCCTACAGTAAATCTTGGCAATCACTAAAATTATGATCAGATTTATATCTCAGACTGTTTCAAAGAACAGCAAACAAAACAAATACACAGATGTTTTTTTCCCCATCGAGCCCCTGAGGTCCTGCATTAAGCACCACTCGGTTAAGGTTGAACTCTTCACTCCAGTTAATTTTTCATCTTTGGCTTCAGCTGTAAGATGACATTTCTACTTTGGGGAAGCTTCATAGGTTCTGGTTCACAGATCCTACTGTACGTCATCCTTAAATAAAACCATTTGGATTCCTTTTAGCCTCTGCCCATTCTACCTTGGCTGAAAAGCAGCATATAGACAGGGCTTTGCCAAGGCTGTTTTGGAAGGAATTGTAATTAATTGCTTTGTGTACAATTTAGAATTTAACAAAGGCTCATATTTCAAAGCCATCAGCATGACAGTGCCACAAAAGGGGAAGGAAAAATAACCCACTGAAGCCAACATCCATAAAAATGTGAAGGAGCTATAGTAAATTCTGAATGATAAGCATAAAAGAAACCCCATGAGAGACTGAACCATCTGTCATACAGTGACTATTTGGAGTTAAATTAGCATGATTATTCCATTATAAACTACTTTGTTTCAAAAGTTTTGTACTCTTAGCCATGGAAAATCTCTCTAGGTCTGTCCTTGTTCAGGATATCAGAGCGAGAACAGACCTTTCCAAACCAAACAATGAGTTTGGCTGGTTTTCAACGCAGAGCAAAAGTTGAGAGATCAAAGATGGTCTTCTCCCAGTATCAGTAACATCTTTGATCAATAAAATATTAAATATAATGAGCAAATCTCATTAATTAAATAAAAAATTAAGTCAGCAGGCAGAGACATGGCCGGGAGAAAATAACTGCTGAAAACATTCCATAATTAATCAGAAGTGAAAAACAGATTATGTGATGAAGCCCCTGAATAACAGGATATTGAACTCAACAACCAAGAGGTACCTTCCAGTTTAATAGTCCTAAAGACCTTCTTTTGATTTATGTTACTTAGGAATTACTTTGGCTGATGATGAGAAAAGCAAAGAAATTCTGCCTGAACATAGAACTTCTGCTCTTGCTACTCCATCAAGAGGAAAGGAGCAAGAACTCAGAGGAGAGCCAGGTGTGTAGAAATGGCACTGTGTTGGGACGTGTGAGATCTGAGGCCATTCCTCATTTCTGGCATGAGCTTAGCCAAGTCAATTAGCATCCTGATTTCTCCTAAGTCTATGGGAGTTTTGCACCCTAAACAAAGCACAAATAACTAAAATACTTAATTCTTTTTATGCTTCCAGTTGTTCTTCTAGAGAGATTCTTCAGTTTACCCCTTATGTAAAAGACCTTCCCTGCTCTCAGTTATTCTGCCTAACTTCTCTGATCTTCATGCCAGAGGTTGTCCCTTAATGCATGTCTATACCACCTATATTAGAGGAAGCCCCATGGGTGTTAAACAATAGTAGCCAAGTGGCTACAGTTCTTAAGAAGGTTTAATCACAGAAAGACAGGCCACAGATAGACAAGATTGATGGTGAAAAGGACAAATGAGATGACTTTGGAAACTGCACAATCTGGCTAGAACAGAGCTGCCCTGAAACAACTACCATGTTGTTCAGAACTGCTGGTTATAAGACACTCTTATTCAGACCACACCTACACAATTAAATATAAAATAAACTCAATGCTTCCTTCGAAGCCATTCCAGAGGCAAGCCACCATTGAAGGAAATCAAATACCAAACCTGTGTTCAACATTATTAAAAGATCTGTCTTAGGAAAACGCTTCATGTTACTATAAGAGATTTCAAGTGTGCTGGGGCAGGGGAGCAGTGCAGAGCAGCAAACAAAGCAGCAGAACCTGCACACCTTCTGTTCTGCTCATTGCCCAGGACATGTGAGGGACCATTACCCCCAAACATTGTCTCCTGCAGATCACTTCAAAGCTGTATGTTCAGACTGCCATGTCAAAAAGCAACCTCCTGTCACTTCAAGAAATATAAAGACACAGCATGGATTCTGACATGATCTTCTCGTGCCAGCTTGAACTCTCAATCAAAATGACTATGAATATCCACTAGAAAACCTGAAGAACAAGGATTTGCAACAACTGTTGTCCCATCAATAGGTATCACAAGCATTATGAAGAATTCACCTTTATGGGGTCAGATCCTAAGGAAATGACATCTTCTGAATCCTGGAACATCCCAGCTCCTCTTGGCTTGTGTCAGAGCCTTATGGCTGTTTGAACCCAGTTGTTTGTGTGAGAAGCATCAAAGGTGGCATTACACAATAGTTATATTTAGCCAGAGTCAGGAAGAGAACCACACTAAACACAGGAATCCAAAGCTCTTAACTCATCTCTCAAACCACCAGAACTAATAAAATTATCTCGGTTCAAAAGGAATGAAGATAACTGCTGAATTACTTACATGCAGAATTAATCAGACCATGCTCATAACTTGGTGTTTAATCTCTTATGTAATCTACTGTTAAATGTGCATAAATGGAATCAAATAAATGGTACATCTTGGTGAGTTGAAGATATATTATTGCCTTCCTACATGCTCATGGCTCGTGACTACAGATAATGGGGCTTATAGCAAATATGTCTCCAGCTTGTGACTTGGCAGGATCTTCCCTTTTTAGTTAATTTTACTTCAGCTGCAGAAGCATTTTCTGCCTTTCTTGGAGACCATAAGATCTCTGTTGCAACCCCATGTCCAGCAAAGCGTGCCAGGCTGGGAGGCTGCACGGCTCTCCATGTCCTCCCTTTCATTCACAGGGGCAACAGAAGCTCTGTCTTTACACCAGACTGAGATTTCAAAGCTCAGGGCCAGAAATACTTCCTCAGAAGTCCATACAAAAAATATATCCTAAGGGTATAGATGCTGTCCAATATCAAGTGTGAGAAAACCTGCCAGCAACGAGGCAATAAAATGGTGTAACTTCTTATATGTTAGAGAGGGATGTGTGCCACCTTCTGGCAAAGGGTTAATTTTGGCAGTGCTTTGTGTGACCCCACAAGGTTTCCCAGAGCCAGCTCCTGGCTGCCAAGGTTCTAAGTGCCCAACAAAACCAAGACAGACAATGGGAACTGTGAGTGAAAACCAGACTTGTTCCACAACTGCAAACCTGTGCCAGAGCTCGCTGGTTCCAGGAGGGCAATGGCCCAAGGGCAGGGTCCAGCCAGCAGCTTTTCAGTGCACAGCAGGCTGTTTGTGACCAGGAAAATCTGCCTCCTGTGTTGAACTTCCATACATGTTTAATCCCAGTGACTGAGGAAGACATTGGCAAAGCATATGCCCTGCCGAAGGGAGGTGAATAAAGCACTTCCCTGCAAAGGGAGCCTAACACTTATTTTGGGTGTGCAATGGAGTCTGAATTCATGTGATGAAGTAATCCTGCCGATGAGGTCATGTGCTCCTCTGAAGGGGCTTCTTTGTACCCCGGGTTAGTTAGCAACGCTTTTTCTGTTATCAAGCATCTGATTAAACTCACAAAAGAAGGTTCTTTAAAAAACGGTCTCAGGCAGAATTGGGAAGTGAATAAATAAATTGGGGTTTTTCTCTTTTCATTTCATCTAACAACAAAAGAAGAAAGGAATAAGATGGGAAAAGGGCACAAGAAAGGGATTCATTGTTCTCAGATGACAGAACAAAGGTCTCAATCTATTTTCAGATTTTTTACAGACTCCAGCCCTGTGACAGATACTAGTTACACACATCCTTGTGTCAAACTTCACCTTGAAGGATCACAGTGCAGTTATTCACACTGCAGAAGCCTCCCAGGAGCCACCCTCTGCCTCTCCCTGCTGGAGTGACACAGCACCTACCTTCTGCAGTAATGAAATCCTTATTTGACTTGAAGGCAGCCAGCCCTTTGGATGAGACTATTTTGTCCTGCAGCTCAGACACCTTTTGTAATGTTTTGTAGTAGCCCTTGCCATGTGGCAGGAACACCAGCTCAGATCTGACAGAGGAAAATGTGGAGTTACACCTAAATCATTACTAATCTCCCTTGCAGGACACACCCCAAAGGTGATCTTAAGTTGTGAAGTCTAAGAAAATCAAAGATTGAGTTGTTCTGCACTGGTTTATCTGCAAGCATGCAAAGATACTTATAAATTGTAAGATATCTGCTCTTAAATACTTGCAATTATTAGAATGACATTATTCCAGATTAGTTATTTGGTGTTATTCATGATCCCCTATATCAGAAAAAAACTCAGTTCCTCTCATTCTGGAGTATTTAATTATTCAGTATTTCCCTGCCCTCTCCATTGAATATCATAGCAACCAGACAGACATACAGAGGTTGGCTCTACAAAGAACTGTGACCAAGAGATGAGAAACTAACAACTAGTTGAAAGTTTTTTCACAACACCTATTTTGTCACTGAAAGATGCCATTTTTCATTCATTTCTGAAAACTCAGCAAGAAGAAAGCTTCAATACAGTCAGCAGCACGTCAGGATTTCCCTTTCTCAAGAAGAAATTCCATCTCTGATAAAACCTTTCTGAGGAATCTTCCTTGAAACCAGTGATTTTTCTCTATGGCTTGTTTTGAACAAAATTGCCTTTTGAAAGAATAACCACCTCAATCATTTCTTCAACCTCCTTCTTCTAATAAAACACAGAGCAGCCTGGACTTCAATTACTAAGTGAAAAGCATTATGAAACTGCAGCGCTCTCCTTCATCCCAGGACAGGAGGAGAATAAAAATCAAAGAATGGTTTGGGTTGGAAGGGATGTTAAAGATCATCTTGTGCCAATCTCCCTGCATGGGCAGGGACACCTCCCACCAGACCAGGTTGCTCCAAGCCCCATCCAACCTGCCCTTGAACACTTCCAGGGATGGGGCAGCCACAGCTTCTCTGGGCAACCTGTTCTAGTGTCTCACTGCCCTCCCAGGGAAGAATTTCTACCTCATGTCTAACCTAAATCTCTCCTCCTCCAGTTTTAATCCATTACCCCTCGTTCTATTACTACAAGCCCTTGTCAAAAGTCCATCCCCAGTTTTCCTGTAGGTCCCTTAAGAATTGATCTGGAGTTCATTTACACCTCTAAAAGTGCAGAGATGTGCACATAGGGAAGACAGACAGATCAGTGTATTTTAAAACACCATTAGACACCAAACTGAATTTTCCAGTAGGAAAATACTTAGAAAATAGTGGCCCAAGAAACAAAGAGCTTTTTACAGATGGCTAACTCATTGCCCAATTACTTTCTTGCTTCTTATCATCTTTGTGGACACTGATTCCCCTGTTTGGAAGGCAAGTTCTGTTTATTATACGAAAAAGTATCATAACTACTGATAAATAACACTCTCCACACCCCCCAGCATGTTTGGCTGGAGACCATCTTGGCTCAAGATGTGAAACAAACAGCTTCAAAGACTGGGAAAAAGAGAAGAAAAAAGAGCTGGGGAGGGGTTGGGGGAGCTGAGGAGAGAGATACTAGAGATTTCTTTGTTTTCTAATTTGATTGTACTCTTCTGGTGTATTGGCCAATTTCACTTTCTCTTTTCCTACAAATCATGTTAGACCAGCTGGTGAATTTGACCTGGGGCACTCCAGTGATTCACAGCAGCTAAAAATATGTGTCTGTAGTATTTTTTTTAAATACAGTTTTTGTTTAAGGCAAAGTAAGGATAAGATTACGTAAAAGAGATGTTGCTGAATAAGTTCAAGGGAATAATGCAAACTGAGTGGGTTGGCTGAGGTCATATCTCACATGGTTTACATTGCTGCTTCTTTCTGCCTTAGAGGGGCAAAGACCACAAAATTAAAATGCTGGATCTATAAAATGCACAGGGTTTTTTGTTTTGTTTTGACAAATTGAGTTTATCCGCTTTATTATGTGATGAGGTGAAGCTCTGAATGCTGAGCTGAAAAAGCCAAAGAAATGTTCATTTGGAGTAGTTTCTTTTTTAAAAAAAAAATATTTCAGCTGGCATTAACAACAGTGGCTTGCATGTTGGTGTGATCTGAGTTCTGTAACTCAGGCAGCAGAAGAAAAGGAGTGAGCATCTTCCAGATTTGGGACATGTCCAAGATGATGGCAGACAAAGGAGTGTGGAGGTCACTTCTGCTCTGCCACAGAGCCTTGGTTTGTGGTGCTGTGAGGATGGATCTTTCTGGAGAGCAGAGACCCTCTTATCAAAACAGGGAATATAAACTGCCAGATGGACTTCCTATGGACTTAGTACTGCTGACTGATGCAAATATCAACATGGAAATAAAGTTTGAGATGAACTGGTATATAAAGCAGCCAAAACATACATTCATCTGGGAGTTACAGTTCAATGGGCTGGTGAGGCATAAACTGTTCCCGTGTAGTATCACTGCAAAGTGAAAAATGAACAAATCTCCCATTGAATTGATTCCCCAGGCCTGGAAAAACTACATCTTAACAGTAGTTGAGACAAAATCTTCCAAGCCAAGGGTCTGCCATCTCAGGGCCTTCTGAACTCTAAGAATAGAAATGAAGCTAAATAGAACTGCCTTGTTTGGGCTGGATACGTGGAGAACCATGTGCTCTCAGCAGAGAATTCAGGAAGTGCTCACAACCTTGGGGTTAATACTGTGGTCTTGTGGTTAGAACTGAGGATTGAAACTTGGGCATCCTGCACTGAAAATACTTTATAAATCATATGGAGTGTTTCAGTTTATCCACCGGTAAAACATTGCAGGGGGAATGTATGTCTTGGGGAATTAAGTATTCCAAGGATCTCACAGGGAAGACATTGTCAAATCCTCATTTCCATAATTAGACATCTTCCTGAAGAGGGCTATAAAATTGCCAGAAAATACAAAAGTAAAAAGCAAAGAACTGGAGTGTTACACCCTGCAATGTAAGGGAGAAAAAGAATCACAGACAGAGAAATATTTTTTTTGGAATGAAGTCTGACCAGAGATGTGTAGCAAATATGCAGATGCCTACACAACCACTTGAAATTCTAGAGTAACAACAGAAAATTGAAGACTTATTCTGAAGCTAAAACACCAAGGCAATTACCAGAATAAGAAGATGAATCCATGGAAATAAATGATAAGGTTAACAAAACCCACAGAGAAACAGACCAGAAAATTTGAGAAAAATCTGCAACTGAAACAAAATTCATGGCTCCAGTTAATGATCTTATATCCACAGAACATCCTTTCATCTATAACGGTCTCCAGACATTTTATAGAAATCTTAGAATGGTTTGAATTGGAAGGGACCTTAAAGATCATCTCGTCCCAACCCCCCTGCATGGACAGGGACACCTCCCACTAGACCAGGTTGCTCCAAGCCCCATCCAACTTGCCCTTGAACACTTCCAGGGATGGGGCAGCCACAGCTTCTCTGGACAACCTGTTCCAGTGTCTCACCACCCTCACAGCAAAGAATTTCTTCCTGATGTCTCACCTAACCCTCCTCTCTTCCAGTTTTCATCCATTGCCCACTATTTATGAAATCAGAGGAATCATTCATACACCCATGTACACAAACTTCCTCCATGATGAGCTGTATCCAGTGTTGTCTTCTTTTATAACTGCAGGGACTCATGCTTTCAGACAGGAAGGAAAGAAGAGCTCTACATCCAGCTCAAACCACAGCAGGATTTTTATACAAGCCACAAGAAACAAGCTAGTTATTTTATGGGGCAGATTACTTAAATGTGTTACATATAAACTAAAAAAGAGAAACAATTAGAAGAGTGAGCTATGGGAGAACTAACACCAACCCCATCTGTTCTAGGTCCCACTGACTGAGATGAGGCACAAGATAACAGGGAATTTGGTCTGTTCTTGGAGTTTGTTTTTTTGTTCAGAGCTCAGACACTCGAGCATCAAGTTCTGGAAATGGGAATTCAGAAAGGAGAAACAAACTGAGCAGGTCAGTGGGGTGCTTTTGAGCTGCATTCATACTCATGGCAGGGTGCACAGCAATCAGCCAAGTAGAGCAATTTGCTACAGACTTGGGGGGGGGGTTGGGGGGGGTGGGGAAGGGAAGAAAGAAAAAGACAGGACTATGCATCTGCTAAATAGTACTTTTTTTTCCTCCCATCTGCAAAGCAATCTCTGTTCTTACTGTAACTTTCAGAGCTGGAAGAAAAAAGCCACTACTAGCACATACAGCCTGGACAAAAAACTGTGGATTAGAAACAGCAGGACACATCAGGGATGTGAACAACAACAAAAGCAAAGGATTCAGAAAAACTGCCACTGTTCTAAAAACAGAAGCAGAACTACATAATTGGGTCATCTCAGAAGGACTGTGGAAAGCAGAAGGGATGTATTTGCACCTTCCTTCTGCTTAGTTTCCCACTAAAACCCCTGTTTGCATTTACAGCACAGAAATGAGTTTTACCCGTTAGTGTCCCAGGACATACGTGGAGCTCTGGACTGTTAAATGGGAAATTGCCTCAGGTCCACAGCAGTGCTGCCACTGCCACCAAGGCCTAGCTTAGTGCCTTTTATATTAGAAAAAAACCTTTTCAGAGCAAAAACAACTTTTGTGCATAATCTCAGAGCAGAAATCACTCTTGCCTCCGAAGTCTGTACTGTACCTTTTAATAAAGCCTTTCCTAATAGCAAAAGCATTCACTTACTCCCTTGGCTTTTTCCTCCTCATAGCAAAGATGCAGAGCTGGAAAAGATCTGTGATTTTCCAAACTTGTCTTTGGAAAGTTTCTTTGCCAAATTACACTTTGTCAGGAGCTCGTTATTTTCTGGGTAGACACTAGAGACTTCACTTTGAATTATTTTGAGGGCTTTGCTGATGCTGTTTCAAACGATGAGGTTTGTGTGCTTTTTTGCATGAATCACAGCAGCTTACGTTCATTCCCCATACAAAGCTCTGCTTCACCTCCAGACCCTTCTCCACAGCATTTCTTCCAAAAACCACCTATAGGTTTTCCACAGTCCATTTCACAAAGTTCTAGATAGTTTTGTGATGAGATGAGAACAGCAGAAATTCAGGAGTTCTGAATTTTCTTCCCACTCTTTTCACATTGAGCAAGAGCTTCTGAGAACAGAACAGCAGCCAATTCTGAGTGTAGGAGCCCGGACGGTCTCATTTGTTCCTAAAATTCACAACTGAGGTGACAAACATCAGCTTTTCTCCAGATAAAGAGAAGTAGGAAATTAATCATCAATACTCTTCATAAATATAATACGAATAGGGGAATAAATAGATGATCTGCTATTAAATCAGGTACCAAATTAATAAATTTACCAGAAATATCGGTGAAAATGATGCAGTAGATAATAGGATCTTTGCATTCCTGAGAACCATGAAGTATTGACCAAATACTCCCACAGTATATAAGTGAATAGGCTAAGCACAGGGACAACACACTGCTTTGTACAGCACCTCTGATGAAGCTGGTTTTTGAATTTCTTCTGGAGATCAGAAGGAAGATGTTAGCCAAAATTCCACTCCATCCACCCAGCATCACTCTTTTCCATACTTAAGTGATTTTAGCTGAAAGAATGTCACCTACAGAGGCAAATGAGGTGTAATTATTCTGTTTTAATGACTACTGTAACAAAGAGCACAAATAATTTACATGTGCATTGATCTGGAATAACAAAAAGTGTTTAAGAAGTATGAATTGCTGCAGATTATATTGGTCAGCAGAAGACTTCCAGAATTCATTGTGGTTATTTGCATGCAGTTTGCATTAACCATGTAGTTTTTGAAGCACTGAAAACGACATCTCTAAAAAATGCCTCAGAACTCAGTCTGGTCTTGGAGACCAGAAATAGTATTACTTGCCTCTTGTCATTAAGACTTCAGTTCTCTACTTAAAAGAAGCTGGGAAAACATATGGGAAACCCTTTCCCAGACAATTCTTTGCTTTAAAAGCAATGATTAGTTTACTTGGGTGGCTTTTCCTCCCTGCCAGAGCTCCTCTGTCCTTGGTACTAACATTGGAAATGTGCAGGAATGTGCACATTTTTCTAACTCACACGACCACAGAAGGAGTTCCTTGAAATCTGACTTCCAGTAATAGCCCCCAGGCTAGATATCTGCTTGGCCTAGTTCTGTCAGATGTGGGAGCATCAAGAATTTGTATCTTTGGCAACCTAGAGTAGGGTGGCAAACTCTTAGCAGAGCAAAATATATAACAAAGAGTGAAGAAGGAATGAAATCAACCACGGCTTGGCAAGACAAAATAAAATATAAATGAGATTCACAAAATATGAAAGAAATTGAGTGCAAGGCATTTGGAAAAAGAGAGGAGACTGCTTCTAAACAGTCCAGTCTGAGGATGTTTCTCAGTGCTGTGATGTAAAGCAGAAGCACTTATGTAATGGAATGGAAAATACAGCCATACTCACAGCCCTGAGCAAGTGATTAGTCACAATGGTGACTGAACTCGGACAAAAATCTGTGCTGCTGCTTCAGATGTCAACAAATTGGGCACTGTTACACTAATGGGAGACCTGAGAGACCTCCACCAACAGTGCTCTGGCCTCATTCTCTTAACCCACAGTGACTTGAGACCTGTCTATGCTAAAGTGTTAGCTGACAGCAATTTGAGCCATGGAATAAAAGAAGGGACGTGGAGCTCAATTATCCAGCAGCAGATCTCCAGTGAAATCAATGCAGTTGTGTCACATGAGAATTTGGCTGGCAGCCTCTGAAAGCTGCACAGGAGAAAATCATCCCCTTAGAAATGCTAACTGAAGAGGACAAGGGATAATGCAGACAATGAAGTGCCACTCTATGCATCAAAAGTGCTCAGTGGATTCTAATTTCCTCTCTGACAGGCTGGTTTTATCCCCATGTTACTCCATGAGCATTATATGCCTGACCTATATGAGCACAAACCAAATCAGATCAGGCCAAAGCATCCTCTGCAAAAAGGAATTCCTCTATATAATGAAGACCATGTCAAGCAGGTACAGTACATGCATATTGAACATCCCATATAAAAGTAAAATAATAATTGCTTGTGTTATCAGATCAAGCATTCTCCCAAGATGAAACCACTGAAATTAGACACGATAGACTCAGTTTTCACATGTCATGTATCAAGTGTGAGTTCTATAGAAATCCACAGAAACAAACACAGTTTAAGTGCTCCTGCACGTGTTCTGAACAACATAAATAGTACAAAAGAGAGTCAAGCACAACCTGGAAAATGTCAGATTCAGTGATCAGGTTCAGTCCTGTTCTGTTACAAATGAGACTTCACTCATTGGAATAGTGCCAGAGGGACCATCAGTAATGTGGAAATGTGATCACACCCAAATCTAGAGGGAATCCAACAAAACTAAAGCAAATGTCATGGCATTACAACACCAGAGCATGGGGATTCTGAGAACACAGATGGGATGATGACACTGAGCACCCAGAGGTGCAAGAGCTGAGGCACCATGTCCAGGGCTGGGGGAAGCATAGACAGGCACACAGGGCTGGCTGGTAGTAAACCAAATTTCCTTGCTTCTGCCAGTGACCCAGTCAAACCTCCAGGTACTACTACTGAGGCAATAAACAGTATATGGAATAACAGCCTGAGAACGACAAATAAAGTACAAACAATGTCTAATGCATTTGAGAATGGTGCTCTCTTTGGATCCTGCGTTCGTTCCATCAAACCTGGAGCTGCAGCACTTGCAGTGCTGGACTCCTGTGCTTGACTTGCTAACCTGGGCAGTGTACAAGGCTACATCATAATTAACTCTTGGCAGTGGAAATACAAATTCCCTGGCTTGTAGATGGTATATCCTTCTATAAACACTTCACTTGGCCACCAAACTGGAAAAATAGATAGGACATTCATAAGGAGTGCTCACCATGGTAAATGCCAGCATGTTTTTCCTGGAAACTATTTACATTGCCAAAATACTTCAATAAGAGAAATGATCTGAGACCTTTCCCTTAACATGCATCCTGTTCTCATTTGCCTTGTAGTGCACAGTGTGCAGCATTCATTCTGAGTCAGCCCTGAATTACTGGAGTACAAGCAATGCAGAAGGGGAAGTACAAGCCACAAGTAAAGGAAAAATATGCATTATACTGTGTCTCACTAAGAGGGATGGATTGCCTACACATCACAAGCTACCTTTATATCTTTCTTGGCATAAACCTTTGTCACACAGCACAGAGAAACTATTTAGGATTCAGCATTTCCCAAAGAGGCTGGCTTTCCAAAGAACCAGTAAAAACAAAGAACCAGTGCAAAGTGGACACTGAGCTCCTTTTGAAAGTCTTACAAGCTGACTTCTGACAAAATGAGACGATGCCAGTCCAAGAAGGAAGATAACCATTAAAATCTTGTACTGAAGTGTTCAACACATACTGAAATTGAACCTTTCCTGTCCAAATAAAGGCTTTTCATCAAACCAAGGAGAAAGAAAACCACAGCCTCAAGAGAGTTCAGCTCACAGTTGGCTCTTCCACCTGCTATCCCTGCATCCTGTCTTTGAGACAAGCACAAACCTGGTTGACAAAATCTTTCTGTTTCCAGTTCTTTTGATCTCATGGGAATGCAAAGTGAAGTCTTTTCTTGGAAAGAAATACTCTTTTAAAATCCCTTTCCAGCAGGAGTTCCTTAATGGTGGAAATAACTTGAGCCAGTCCTGGTGGATACGCAGGGAAACTAGCTCAGAGTTTAATTTTCATGTACACTCAGGAGGTATTTACATCCCCTTTTAGTTTTGTGCTGCCAGAATGGTGTAAAAGAGCACACATTTAAAGGAGGAGCAAGATAGTTTAGATTAATATTATGGTTAGTTTCCTAATGCCATAAGAATATCAACATTTGTAATTTTAGGTTTAGGAGTTTATCATGATCTGCTGCATCTGTGATAAGGAGCAGCTAAATGCTCAATACTTAATTGAAGCAAAGTTATTACAGTGGGATTTCCCCAGGCACCCAATTTCAGACTCCTTTGAGTATCTTGGCCAATATCTACACACATACAGTCAATGCTAGAGCCTGGCATGGGGAAGGGGCAGACTGCTACAATAGACCTTTGTTGTGCCTATGATTCAAGCAATTGTTCTCAGGATCTCTATTGAAGATTTCTATTCTACCATCCTGCACTTTCTACTCAATTACTAAAAGGAATATGTTTCCTAAGCATGAAACAATATCATTTTTGTCTAGAGTTTGGAAACCAAGCACTTATATGAATTGAAGAAAACTTCCTTTCTCTTCCCTGTGTGGTTCTGGTTATGGGGAAAGAGCTTTCTGTGTGAGTAATCTTTCTAAGTAGGAAGCAGAGCTCCCCCATTGCTAGAGAAGAATGGACCTCCAGTAGGCTAATATGTGATGGATGACTGAATGCAAACTTGGCAATGCTCTTCTCTGCTACCAAAAGAATACAAAATGCCACAGGCTATTCGTACACAGGGACTCTAGTTGGAAGTTCTGAAAACTTGGCAACATCCCACCTTAGTTTAATTGAAACTACAGTTGCAAGACAATTAAGGATGGGAATCTGGAGAAATTTCTTACAACAAGATCAATTCAGGATGAGTTTATTTTTGGTGATTGGCTCAGGCATAAGCCAAACAAAAAACATAAATGGAAAGTTATTCTCATTGACTCCACAACCTGAACAGCAAAATCTCACTTTTTTTTTTTTATGAGGGGTACTTTATGGGATATAACATATATTAACAATCATTCTTTAAAGTCCACATGCAGATATACTCACTGAAAATATAGGGGACTTCTTTGTTGTTTGGTCAGCAACAGGATATGGAGCTTATAGGAGAGAGAGAGAGAGAGAGAAAGAGAGAAATGATGCATATAGAAATCCAGTAGAATGTTACATTAAGGCCATGTCTAGTTAGAAGGACATGTATATAATTCCAGTCAACGTTAAAAAGAGACACTAAGTTATTCAGACATTCTCCTTTTAGCAGAAGGGTCCCTATTATATTCCTTCTTTCAGTGCCTGAACACTTTCTGCTGCATCAAGAGACATCTCTTGTCTGGCAGAATCCCACTCTGACTCCTCCCCAGTCTATCCATTCTGCAGAGTTTAGTTACATCATACATTGAAAGATTTCACTAGCTGGAAAGATGCCCAGTTTTTAACTTTTCCCACATGTGGAAGGCATTTAACTTCAGCTCAGATTAGGCAGAGGGTCAAACGCATGAGTAGATGGTAAGCACAGAGTTAGGGGATGTTTCACACTTGTATAAAACCCCAGAGCTCAGTGGAAAGTGAGACGGCTCAAAATTGTCTCTTGGGGTGGTTATTTTTTCTTCTTTCCGGTAGTCCCATTCCTCAAAGAACTCCCTTCTTCCTTCTTTTTTCTCTTCACTATTCAAAAAACTTTTTGAACAGCTAATAATAGCAATTGTAAGTCCTTCGAGGCAGAGAGCATCACTTACTGTGTTCATTCAGCATCACATACTATGTTTATTCACTCTTCCTAATACGAGTCCCTAACATGCTGCAGCAATGTCAACATCATCAACTTCTAATAAACTCCTACACAAAACCAAGAGAAGCCCTGGACACCAGGTCCACTTTGATATCAAGCAGTTTATAAAATTAAATTACACTTTATAAGCTCATAAGTGATCTGAACACATCCCTTATTTTTCAGCTCTTGAGGTCAGGTTATGATGTTTCCTGTCCAGAACGTACTGGTTGCAAGTCCTACAATTGCTTGCATTAGTTTTATGTATTTCTGAGTCTGGGTGATGATAAAATATTTACTTGTTAACTTAAATCACCCTGATTGCTGTCTTCCTTAACGTCCTACTTCAGTAACAATAATTTTCTCTGCAGTATTACATCAGTAGCTTCCTTAAAACAGAAGCTGTGGGTAGCTATTGCATTTTACAGTAGTTTCAGGCAGTTTATAAACATGGGTTTTGTTAACAGAGATCAGTCTTGGAGATGGGTGTGCTCAATTCACACCCGAAATTAAGTTTGAGAAAGTGCATGCTGGTAAATCAGAGCACAATTTTAAAGCCCGTTATCTCAAACTGTCACAGTTCAAAACAAATACCTTTTTATTATTGGAAAGCTGAGAACTCTAACTTTCTATGATATAAATCACCCATTTCTAAACCTAGAGCTTTATGAGACACCAGACCTTAAAACTGTCAATGGTCCTTCAACTTGGCAGACTATGATGGCACATGTCCAAGGACGAATATATCAAGTCACAGGCTTCAAATTAAAGTAATTTCTAACCACTCTGAATTTCTCGTGTTTCAATATATGTCACACAGATAGGATGGGTAATGTGTAGCTGATCATGAAGCAGACAACACCCTCTGCATTCACCCTTACTTCCAAATGTAATATTGAACCTAGACAGATACCAAGGTCCACAGATGAAAACAGCCAACAGAACAAACACTGTTTCTCCCTTACAGATCTGCCAATATGGGACATCAATGTACACCAGACAACTCTTCTATAACCCAGTGCACTTTGTTGCCATCTAGCACCACCCAAACCTTTGAACACACCCTACAAAGCTGGGTGAATGGACATGCTGTTGTGTTGTGTGGGGAAAATGGCAGAGAATTGCACACATAGGTCTAGGATTTCAAATGGTTTTACCAGAAGGGATGAAAGGGTTAAAACTCTGGCTCCAAATCAACACCACGGTTTGAAATGCACACTCGCTTCTCAGTTCTGCTTCACTCTTGAGAAGGATGACAATTTCCCAGGAAGCACAGACTCTGCCATCTCATCTCATTTTCTTATCAAAAAGTGAAACAATACTTCAGAACAAACTTTGACAGTACCTTTTCAGCAAGTAAGAACAAATTCATACATGAATAGTCTTTGGTTTTTTTTAGATATTTAATAAAAAGCAGTAGTGTAGATAAAAAGTCACTTGATCTGAACTTCAAGCACCTTTAGAAATGCTGTTCTATCAAAATGATGGCTATATATTAAGTGAATACTAAGAAGAAATGATCCCATCTTAAATAGCTGGAATAAAAAAAACAAACAGCATAGACTTCCATTAGTGAAAAATCTCCAGCTAACACAGTTACTTATAATTTTGTAGCCTTAATTTAGAGGTATTTCCAGTACCTTCTAGCATCATTTAGCATCACAATTTCGATGAGAAGATTGGATCTCTTTTTGTATGCCTGTCACCACAAGGTACCTGAATGAGACTTCTTCAGCTTCCCCTCAAATGAGACATGACATTCAAATCTGCAGGCTGTGTGCTCTTCAGCAGATCCTTTGGCTCTTCTACAGCTTTGGAAACACTGATAAAGTAACTACAGTTACAGGATTAAGGTCTGGAACTTGTACAGAATTTCCTTGGGGCTCAAAGGATCCAGAGGATAAAATTAATGAGCCAAAAACATGCAATTTGTAATTTGCTGAGGATAGTGCCTATGGTAGGGTCAGTGACAGTGGGGGCAAGCAGTCCTCTCCACAGCATTTCTCTTACTCAGCTCCTTTTCAGCTGCTCATCTTCCTGCTCACTTCATAGAATCATAGAATCCTCAAGGTTGGAAAAGACTGCCAAGTTCAGCTGGTCATCCTTTCCTGAGCAGTGGTGCAAAGGGAATGCACTGGGAACACCCTCAGAACTCTTCCAAGTACTTCCAAATTTCACTGCCAAGGAAGGTGAACTGCAGAAGAGAATCCATGTATGATTCTCTTCTTGTCGCTAAACAATTTAACCAAACTTTTGCTCCTGAGCTCCCAATAGCAGCAAGAAAAAACCCAGAAGACATCATTACACTTTTCTGTAAGTCTTCCTAGGATTCTAAGAGCTGTCACTGGCAACCAATGTCCAGCTCATTCTTAGACTACAGCACCCTTAAGATTTCAAAGCTTTAAAAGGCAAATGCACAACCCCAGCATAATAAAAAAACATAATTCACATAGAGCATTAATCAGGTAGTGTGTAAATGAATTCCCTTTAATATTTTGGCAATAAGGGTCTTTACCAGTCCATAAAAGCACATGCACCTCATTGGTTTCTGTTTGTTTTTGTTTTTTTTTCATTAAGGATAATTTGATAAATATTTTCACTGTGTTTTTTAATTTTCTAAGGGCTCCACTGTGCAAGAGGACATGTCACTGTCATTTCAATTTGAACATTTCTTTCTCCTGCTTAGTATGATACTTTTCAGAAGTTTAGTATAACTGCCAAAAACTCTATATCCAAGTAGCCAGAGAGCAAATCAGGCAGGTAAAACTCTGCAAAGGTGATCTAACATGAAGTTTTGAATAAGTGGGCTTAACTCTTAAGTGAAGCTAAGTGTGAGCACCTTCTCCCTGTCAGCTTCTCTATTTTAAGCCAATTTCAGCCTAACTGGTAAGTGCAGACACAGTCCTGCAGAAAATCTCAGTACACAAGGGAGCAAGTAGTTAAGACCCACTGCTTCCACGATGATGGAGAATTTCACCCTCCCACTCCCCAGAACCCACCCATTTAAATACTGGTAACAAGATACCAGTTGAATCTTCTTTTGTCTTTTGCTCCCCACTGCAGACTAATGTTACCAATACTTCTAAAAGAAACTGGAGCCCAGTGGGGGCAGGGAGGAAGGTGACAAAGCCTTCGGTGCCAGTAAGTGTGCAGACAGCAAATTAAAAAGGAAAAGGGCCTGAATCTTTTAAAGTCATACATAATAGCATGGGAAGAGGAGTTACCTGCCAGGTTGAAGAACTCCAAGTGGATTTAGTTTGGTACGTCAGGTGAGGATGGGGAAATACTTATATTACTTCAGCAGCCAAGAGGAAAAGCCAATTCCAATTTTCTACCTTTCCTGTCAATTCAGTTTCTGTCTGTATTTCTGTAGATATCCAGCATTCAACTAACTCATCCTTCATTCATTCATTGGATCAGATTGATGCCTGTGAAACATTTCTTACGTACTATTACACCAGACAATAAAGGCAAACTAAAGGCAGGCATGTTGCAGCTGAGACACAGCCCCTTCTCAGATCCCTGGCACTCAGACTGACGGTCATGAGAGTCACGACAGAACACTCTGTCACTGCAAACTTGTCTCAGAGAGGAGCTCCTGATTTTTTAATTCAGGAAGGAAGCACACTTACCTTACAGACTCTGCCAGAGATTAGATCCTGCTGTGAGCAGTCTCCATGAAATAAGTAGGATGTAAAAGTCAGCCCTCAGCTTCTGACTTTGGTGCCGTCCTGTCAAAACTCAGAGAAGTTGCAGTGTCTAATTTTGCATGTGAGTGTGTGAAAGGCAGAAACGTTTGACAGGAAGGCAAACTGGTCAGATCAGCCAGATTCTGCTGGGTTTATATAGCTGAGCTGCAAATCCTGATCCTTGGCTCATTCCACTGTAATAGGACGCCTGAAGGCATTTTTTTCAGTTTTGCTTTAAAGGAACAGTCTCTCTCTTTGGCTTAGCTTCTGAAAGACACACACACACACAGTCATACACAGGCACACACACAAAAAGAATTTGAGTGCAATTTATGGCTAAAGAAGGAAACCCCTGAACCATTAAAAAAGAAAGTCAGCTCAGGGCAAATGACTCAGAAAGCAGAATATTTTCCTTACAGCATCAGCAGAGTACGTTATCAGGAGTTTTAATCCCCTCATCCCCATTATGTTAATGTTGTGAAAGAGTAGCAACCTTAAATACAGTCAGAGGAATCACCAGCAGGGTTTCAATTCCAGAAACTCCTACAGAACATAATGGGTCTAACGTGCAGTTACCATAAATCAACCCCACTCCACTGGAATCAACTAAAAAATTCAGATTTACACAAGCTGAGGATCTGGCAAATCCCCATATTTTCAAGCTTGTGATCTCATTTGCGTCCCTTTCCATTCCTGCTTTCTCAAGAGCTGTAGGGAGAAGAGAGGAGAAATCAAGAGAAAAGTCTAGTGAATGGAATCCTAGTCAAAAAACAGGAAAAAAAAAAGGGAAGAAAAAAAAAAAGAATACAGGAGGGATTCCTTTTCTTCTCAGATCTGATAAAAAGAGATTACTAGGCTGTGTGTGTAAAGATAATACAGCCAGTTTTGTGAGGCTTTTGGTTTCTCAGTCAGTGCATTTTCTTTTCTTCTCATCCCAGAGCTATCAGTGACACACAGAATGCTCATCTAGGACCTTTCCAGAGGTGTTTGCTATCTCTGACTGCCCTTGAACCTCATGCTCGTGGCAAAAAAATAAAGATCACAGTTAAAGGATTCTCATTAACACTGATCTCCCTCCTACCTGACACTAAAAATCTGACTCTCCCTTGCCTACCGTTCAGTCCAGGATTGGTTTGGTTTTCATTTAATTTGATTTTTTCGTTAGGATGGAGAAGGGATGTGGGGGATGGTGGCACAGGGGGAGAGAGGATGATTAATCTTTAACTTTCAGATCTATCCTCTAGAATAATGTGTGAAATCACTCTTCTGTTTGATTTAGAATGAAAGACTTAGACAAGCACCTCCAAAGATAATGAAAACACCAAACACTGTTCACTGATTTCAAGGAGCTATGGGACAGCCCAGTAACAAAGTAGTGGGATCCTACAGGAACAAGGATACTCATAAGCACAAAAGCTGATTGCTTGGACCTTTCTGATCATGTATCTTTCTGAGTGTATCTTCTCCCAGCTGGCCTTTCCCAGGCTCCATAGACTGAAACATCACTGTCAGGATTTTTTCCTTTTGTTGCACAGCACCACCAGGAAGATTGGGCCCATCCCACACATATAGGAAAGGATGGGATAATTCCTTACCCTGAAATTTGGAATCACACTATTTTAGAATCATTATTTTTAGAGACCATAAAAAGTAGAAATACATTTTCTTTGCTGTGGCTTTCATAGAGAACATTGACCCCATGTGTGTATTCTCTTCTGTCTAACAATATCACTGAGCTCATGTCGAGCTCTTTTCCTCAGCACATGGCACAAATTTGAGTCATTTCCAAATAAAAGCTGATGAAAAAATTCAAGACAAAAACCTCATAGCTGTTTTTACAGATTATTTTTCCAACAAACACATGCTGCTTCTCAAACCAATTACAGAAGTCTTCAAAAAACATAAAGCAAATGTTTCAGTAAAAGCAGCAACACATCTATATCAGCCGTTTCTGGACACATTTCCCCTTTCTGTATTAATTGTTTGATATGCTGTGTTTCTTAGCAGTAATTCTCTAAGAGAAGAACTGAGGCACCATTGGAGAAAGGCTCAGAAATGCTCCCTGGTAAAGACATTGGATTCTCTTTGATTGCTCATTTCCTAAAAGTACATCTTGGTCTGGACTCCACCAATCTCAAAGGCAATTGGGTTACTCTACATCCCACTAGTTAAGTCTCCAATTTTTGTGTGCAGTTCTCAGAATATTCTCATGGTGGTCCTGAAACAAGCCTACATTACCTCTCCCCCAATTATATAGTCCTGTGAAATCCAATTAAAACACATATTCAAGGCCAAAAACTGACTGTGAGATGAAACACTATTTTTTTCCAATAAAATCTGATGAGGACTCCAAATGGTTTCCCATCCAACAAACCATTCACTGTCTCTTACTTCAGTATTCCTTTCACACACATATGCAAAACTCTTTACTTCATTGTCCCCACCCACAAGTCTAAACAAGATAGTTAAAGCCTGTGTGTAAACCATGGAAAGCGACCTGCAGGATTTGGTTTTGGAGCATTTGCTAGCACCAGCTTTTCTGCCAACAGCTGTTGAATCAAAATTTAAACAAAATTTTTTCTCCAATAATTCTCCACCCACTTACCTGACTTCAAAAAAATATGCCATATGAAATGAGTTTCAGGAAAGAGTTCAGGCCTGTTCTTGTTTTATCTTTTTGGGCTCACCCATTCTTAATCATACTGTGTTGCAAACATTGAACTATATACACTGAGTCAGAAGCAAATGATAACATGAAAGAACAGGGAAAATGTATTTTAATCAGAAAGATAGCTTTAGGTTGTGATCTCTGACAAACAGGACTAGAACTGAATTCTGTGCCCTGTGGTATGCTCTTTCATTAGATAACTCTTGCTAGCAATTGATTTTTGTAAATTAAAGGAACAGGAAGAAAATAAATGAACACTGAACTTCATACTCTTGGACTTATTGCTGTGCTTTTATGCTCTTACAAGCTCATATTAGAGATGAAATCTAAACACATATGGAAGAACATGACACAGGCAAATCTAGGAATGTCTTGATATTTATGAAAACAAAAGAAACCAACTATTTGGGGGGGGGAAATATTAGTGGATGGCAAAAAAATAATTTGGGACAAAATTGTTACAACATAGGTAATTAGAGTTAGTTCTGATTTAATACCTGTGATGGGTCACTCAGTCCTAGGAACAATCTTCTTATCTGAGACAGTGAAAGCTGCCCTGAATGTGAAGACACCAAGACAGGGGAATTAATGGTAGTGCAGCCTGAGAAGCCTTTTGCCACGTACATTGTGCAGCTGATTCCAGTAACTTGCAGATGGGAATGCAGTGAGACACTGGAATATGACTTATGAAAAATAAATGACCAGATGATATTGCTTTGGGGCAGGGAAACAAATATTTGATTTGAATAATTTTAGGAGCCAGGACAAGTATTGAGTGCCTGTGGCTGGAAGGAAGTGTATTTCTCATAGAAAACTGATGTCAGAGTTAGACAATGCTCAAAAGCAACACCCAAGAGCAGCGTGGACACAGCCAAGCCAGCCAGCTTGAGAAACAGCACCAATTTAGTCCCAGTGAAAGGCATCCTGCTGAAGAGAGAATAGCTTGTTTAACCTTAAGAGGAAGATGAGAAGTCAAGATGTAAAAAGAGACTGTAATATCACAGGTTTGATCCTTAAGGGGACATGTCTTTAAAGATGCTCCATTCTTCCAACTGATACTTTTAGGTCAAGTGATTTCCAGAAACATTTTGATACTTCCTCACTGAATATTTTTCCCTACATTTTCTGTCTTTTGAGACCACATTCACATGATTTCACTGGTACAGAATCAAGTTCAGTACTTCTGTCTTTACATCTGCCTTTCCCTAACTCCTTTACAACTGTAGCCAAATACAGGTCAGTTACTTCTAGATTACACTGAATACTAATCTTGCAACCTTGCTAAAGCTTTGGCTCTTGCGTTACCATCTTATCTGCTGCTTTTCAGTTGATTTCCCACTGATTTGCAGCAAACCCTTGTCCCAGGGCATTCTCTGCTTCTTACCTGACAATCATTTGCAAAAAGATGTTGAGTTCTGTAAGCACTTTTGTTATCTACAATATAGTAATAATATACAGGAAGACACTTCAACATATTTCCTTTGAAAATATCCAAGCTATTGCTTTAAATATCTGCTATTTTCAGAAATTCACGTTACCTCTACACTAATATTCTCCTTTCCCTGATGTGATTGATTACTCTCAAAAAGGGCCTTCAAGCACTGCAGATTTTTGATTACTTGTCCAGTGCTTATATTTGGGTGAGAACACTAATTTAGATAGTTATACATAGACTAACCTTTCCCAAATGTTATGACCATACTGGTATGACCATGTTCAACCATGCTGAAGACAGCACTGCTTTGAGGCTGGATTGATCCTGATCATTGCAACCCATGTTAAAAGGCAGGAAAATTGTCCACTGTTTTGGTATTGGGGAAAGCTGAAACTCACTTTTAGCCCAGGGGAAAAGTCTGACCTCAATAGACAACTGCAGTAACTGAAGGTACAAGTTTGTAATTGCTGCACAGATCAGCATTACTGAGAAGTTCAGTGGAATCAGCTGCAAGTGGGAAGACAGTAAAGTCAAAGCTCCGTAATGTCCATTAAAATATTAAACATCACACCAAACACTAAATTAGAAAAACATACTTGTCATTTTTGGATTTTTTAAGAGATGATCTTCAAAAAGGAAAAGGGAATTTCCTCTATTGTTTGGCTTTATCATTATTTGTTTCATTTATTTTTATGTTTTTATTATTATTATCATCAGGGCAGTTCCCAAGGGTTGCATTCATTTCCTAAATGAAGAAATAGGAAGCAGCTGTTTGAGAGCTGACCCACTGGGCTTGTGTACTGCCTGTACATGGGAGGACAGTAGTGCCAGACTTCCAGTTAGCCTTTCTTTATCTGTTCTCTTGAGAGCTAAAGAGGTCTTGGCAGTATTTGCATGACCTGGAAAGATCACAAGCTTAATCACAAACGAGGTAATTGAGCAAACGTTTTAAAAAGTTATTTCAAACTCCCTTATCACACCAGTGAAAAGAACTTCTGTGCTTGTTAAGGGATCCATGAGATCGGAGCCAGATGACCTGGGTGCTAATGCAAGGTCTGCCGAGCTCTGAAAAGATGACCTTGATCATCTCTTGCCCTAATCTACAAAATAAATGTCTTTTGCAAGGTAGACATCAACACACTGATAATCTACACCAGACAAGAATTTGTTGTTAGTGATACCACAAATATTTACAAAGATAATCTAGCTAGCACTATGCAGAATTGACTCCAGAAGAACCAAAGCTTCACTGAAAAGGAGTGAATAGACCAAAATAACTATGCCAGTACATATTTTCCATCCACACTGCTGGTGCCAGACTCTGTGACACAGAGTGGCTTCTATGTTGATAAACATCTTTGGCTTTTATTATATTTGCAGCAGACTTAATTAGAAGTTTAAGAGGCAAAATATGGCTTTCACTATGTATCAAGGTAGGAAGAGCAACAGGGAAGACTGCACTGAATTGCTGAGAACTGAGTGAGAAAGTGAAGCTTCACTGTGCGGGGTGGCACAAAGCTTTTATCAACATGTTAGCATTACTCAAGAGTGATTAATCCAGAGATGACACAGGGAAAGTAACTTAACTTCTGTAAAGGTTTTATTCTGTGCCACACCAATTTGTACCCTTTAAGTGCTTGAGTTCATACAAATACTTAAGCACAGGCTTCTGTCCAACCCTAAATACTTAGGTGCACTTTACCGTAATCATGTTTTTAAGGTTAGTAATGTCAGAATTACAGGTAATCATATTAAACACATCCTTAAATGTCTTGAGGGAACAGCTTTCCCACTGAACCTTAAGAAACAAAACTATCAAAGCAAAAGACTGCAGTGCTTATCCATTCTATGTGAAACCTGTTAAAATACCACAACAGCCATTATCAGTGTATGCCTGACAGTGATGAGGGCTCCTAATGCTAACAAAGACTGAAAAGTGGGTAGTTGCACAGCACAGGGATGTGAGCACACCTAAATACCATTTTGTTAAGAAAACATGATGTAATTTCACCCAGCTATCATCACAAGGGGGTTGGGTGGAGGAAGGCAGCCTACCTTACCCACAGGACTGCTCTACCTAAGCACTCCTTTAGATAGAGATTGAAACATCTAATGAACACGGTAGTTGAGTGCAGCTCTCCACAGCGAGTGACAGCCACGTTCCCTCACTCTCTTAGTATATCAAATATGTTTGTTATTTAATAAGAATTGTCTTAAGTTTGGGTAGGAAACATCCTCATTTATGCCACATTAACGCCTTCCATACAGCTCCTCCACACCCCTGCAAAAAATGTGTTCAGAGACACCTCAACCAGAAATGGACCACTCACTTAGTGTCAGTATGAGACTGCTCCTCTGCAGGAGCACAGACCTGTCACACAGACACAGCTTTGTTTGCTGCTACTGAGCAGTTCCAGAGCAGTATCCCAGGAGAAGAGGGGAGGGGAGCTGGTAGGTACAATAGACACATTCCTGTAATACAATTCTAGCTTCCTCAAGTACGAACAAAGAGGTTTTCACAGCTACTTTTGCCTGATTATTGTCTTTCTAATGTAAACAAGAAACACGGTCAAGCAAAAGCAGACTTGTGGGACTTTGCATTTGACTCCCCAGCTCCAGGATTGCCCATTTACTGAAAAATCCTTATTAGCGTCACCCTCTCCTCTGTTTTTTCTCTAAATTGCCCCCTGCCCAGCTGGGATATCATGTCCAAGGTAAGGACCAGCTGCATGTTTAGCTCCACATCACTCACAACTGTTAAGAAATGTCCTGCCTGATCTAGCTGTTCATCTCCAGCTTGCACCCAGGTATGAAGACACAGGAGCAGAGCCCCACCAGCCCAATTCCTGGCACTGCTCATTTTACCCAAGATACCTATGGACACAGACAAGCCATGGGAAAAGGGAAAGGTGATGTTGGCTCTTCCCAGAGCTGTGATCCTGTTTTTAAGGCAATGAGGGGGAACACAAGCTCTTTCTGCTCTCTCCTTGTGTTGCTCAACACACTGTGCTGTGTCGCTAGGGAGGTCACATCATAAAAGCAGACCAAAAGAGCAGAGAGAGGTCTTTTTTCCTTGCTGTTTTTCCTTGCCTTTTTCCCAGTGTTTCCGGTCAGAGCCCATACACCTCTCCTCATATCCTGCATTCAGTTTCTTCTGGGACCAAAGGAAAACCTCAAAGCAGATGGGATTAACTTACTTACATTCTCTATAGCTAACTCAGATTTTATTAGACACAGCTGTAATCCCAGACCCTTCTTCAGCTGGGTTAGGTCACTTCTTACGCTGCTTCTGTATCTTTAGAAATCCAGGCTTAGCAAAAATTTTGAGAAAAAAAAACGCCAGACAGACAGAGTGGACTTGTCAGAAGCATCTGAGTCATGCTTTTAAAAAAAAAAAAATGCAAGCTTCTAATTATGCCCCGACCAATCTTTTGTTATTTCCCAGTTCCTCACATCTTTCATAGGGCAGTGTAGCCCAGCCTAGACTGAGAGTCTAGTCCATCAGATAACACAGCAGAAGCAAAATATATGCTGCAGTAATGCAGGATCTTGCAGAACTGACTGCTCTTTATACAAAGTGCCTTTCCTGCATTCTCTGAAGAAACCCAGGAGCACCTCTTACCTCCTCACAAGTTTAAGGCTCTTAACATCAACAACAGAAAGCAAATTCAGTTTAAACACACTGTCTTGCTTGTAACCATCTGTCTTGGCTCAAATTGAAGATTATCTCCCTCTCAGAGCTAAAAAACAAGACCAACTTTCCACAACAGAATGATCTAAATCATTCCACATTGAAGTTAATCAAACTGAAGTTAAATCAAATGCACAAGTTCCATTCACAAAACAATAGACAATTGCTTTTTTTTGCACTATTAGTATTAATAATGTAATAATACCTGTGTTTTCAAAACAAGACAGAGCAATAAAGTCTTGTTGCTGTGTACAAGGGTAAATTCAACTGTTTTACTATCCCAAACAAATATCAGTGACTGTCTATAATAACGAATGCACAGAAGCACATAACTAACCAAGAAAAAAAATTTTAAAGAGTCCCTGCTGCAGATCTCTGCTTTGATCTGTCACCTCCTGAACAGCCCTGATTTTGTTAAGAGTGCAGTTAATTTTCTCTCATCTAAAGCAAGTTTTAAGGCAAAGATTTGCATGATGAGAGTTTTTCTACTGTTGTTTCAAACTGCATTTATTCTGGCAAAGGCAGTGCCTCCCAGAAAACTGAATTCTAAAACTGATGCCTGGAGAGCAGAGAGAGGACTCAGAACCTCTATAGGTATCAAATTCCAAATATTTTATTTCTTCTTTAAAAGCTTTTTTACAGACACCATTATGCAATGAGGATTAGAAGTTCTCATATAACAGCCAGTGCTTTAGTATCCCAAAACGACCATGTCCAAGATTGCTCATTACAGTTAGGAAGTGATTCCATTTTGTAAAGCCAGCAAAAGATACTTCATGTCATGAATTCCAGTCAATTATAGCCAAATTCAGCCCATGTCCTCCTACTGTAGTTTTCCACAACCTCAACATAGTAACTGCTGCACAGTGAAGACTGTATCTCCCTACCTGTTGCTAAATAAAAATAAAATAATAATAAAAAAAAAAGAGCAGTGGGGTGGGAAATTTGGAATCCGACACATCAAGCTTCTTGGATTTCAACTTGGCAGTTGGCCAAGGTGCCGAAGCACTTCTGGACTTTACACATATTTCTCTGATCGTGTTATGATTCCCCTTTTTCTTTTCTTTTTTCTTTCTTTTTTTTTTTTTTTTCCCCCCTTCTGTCTACAAGTGTCTGTTCCCAATTTGCTGCGTAATGAAGTGACACAGGGCTTAGGAACGTCCCCTGGAACCCACTGCCAACCCCCACCTCCTACTGCAACAGGGAGACTCGTGGCTCTGACCTCATGGCACCAGGGACTAAGAAGCACAGAGCTACTGCAGCAGCCCTGGCAAGAATAAAAAAGCAACCAGACTGTATATGTCCGCCCAGTACTGAGGGGGAAGTGAATGAGGACAGATTTTCCATTCTATAGCCAGAGGCCCATCTTACGGGAAACTTCAGTCAGTAAAAGCAAAATGTTACTGGAACGTTGCCTTCTTGAGCTTGCATGGAATTTTTTTATTATTATTAAATTTGGAGAAACAGGTGTGAAAAATTCATCTCTTTGCCCATGGGGCTTGTTTGGATCTTGCAGATTGCATGGACTCTGCAGGATGCAAAAGAGCTTCTGTCTGGCAGCCTTACCTGCAGACAAATACCTGTTTCTAATTAGCTGCGGGTGTTCCCCCCCCTGCCCACCCCAAGGCAAGCCAGGAGGAAAGCATTTGACAACAACCACGATACTGACTGCTGAAACAAGCTGTCACACGGCTGCCTTTGTTTTCAGAGTATCCCACAAGGTAGCCAAAGAGGTGAGCTGGAGCATCTCAGGTCTCTGTGAGGAGCCATAAGGTGATTATCTGCCCTCTGTAGGTAGAGAATGCTCAGCCCCACTGAGGCTACCAGGAAATGACACTGAGTCCCAGTGAAACACTGACTGCTCCTTCTTGGTGAGGAAGCACATAAAGGCTTCCTGGAACCAGAAAGCATCTTTCCTGTTTGTGCCACCTCCCCACACATGCTCCCAGATCTCAGGCACTCAGGGGATATTAACCCCTGCTCTACTGACTCCCCTATGAGCACAGAGCCCCACACAAACAGTGTGAATGCAACATGACTCCTTTCACTACTCCCATCTAGGTGGTTTAGTAGGCATTTCTAGCCAGTCAAGAGTGGGAGCAGGTATAAGCAAGCCCATGTCCTATTTAGTGGAGGTATCACAGTCCTACACTACTGAAAAAACAATAGGGTAAGAAGCTCCCAAATAGGCAGCAAGAAAATTATAGCAAAAGAACTAGGGAGAAATGCCCTTTTTATTCTGTGGGACTCTCTGTTATGAGCTGCATATGTTTTAAAGATATGTTACAATCCAGGAAGGATAGCACCACAGGTTTTTACTCCTTTCAGCAGCTGGCTCAGACATGGATTCGTGAGGGGGTCTCAAATCCAAAAAAAAAAAAAAAGTGTAGAGAGAATGACAAGTAATCATAGAATATTTAAGGCTGGAAAGATGTCTAAGATCATCAAGTGCAACCATCAACCCAAGACGACTATGTTCACTAAACCACATACTGAAGTGCTACATCCACAAGTTTTTTTTATGTCACTGTAAAACAATTGGCAACTCCAGGCTAACAGACACTTGAGAAAGTAATTAAGATATTATCTTTAAGTGCTCCTTGATGCCTGTGCCTGTTCCAATACTGTGGTACAGATAAATAAATTAACCTTCAGTAAAAGAGAATAAAACTGTTTTTTGGGTTTTTTTTTTACATCTACTGACAGACAAAAACAACCAGCCCAGTAACAAGGGCAAGGAACATACAAAATGTTCTGAGTTTTCTAACCTAACTTGTGTCCTTTCCAGAAGCTGACTGCAAAGGATACACTTGGTATAAGAGCTATATTGAGGGAAACAACAGACAACACAGGCGCCTTTCAGGTTCTCTCTTCTGAAAGCAGTCCAGGGAATTAATACTTCTTGTAATGTGTATTAAAAAGGAAAAGAAAGAAAAACCCCACAACTGCAACAATGCACAGCATTTCCTAGGGTCAAATCCAACCCCCCTGCACCATGGCCTGGTACACAGCAGGAGTGTCACTGTGCTGTGCTCTGTCCCACTGCCAGGGGACACCCCCTGCCCTGTGCCCAGGGCCCAGCCAGCAGGCTCAGCACGGGCTGCTGGTCATTCGAGTGGATCCACACATGCACGTACATACCTGTTTTTGTACTGACACATGCTCCTCCCTTTCTTTTCTTGTTTCCAGTCTTTGTTTTGCTGAAGTGCAATGCAGTGTGTGAGATGTGTTTATTATGAAAGTAATTTTCTCTCCAGGATCTGGACTGATAGTCAGACTTTTTCTCAAGGCAACATTGAAAGTGAGCTATTTCTTCTATAATTAACCATTTCAGAGACAAGTTACTGGACTGCCTGGATTGCTGTCTACACCTGGTCTGGCAATTCCCATTTTCCTACAGAGTCTAATGGAGTTGTTTATGTATCACATCATCTTTCATTTAATTTTATTTTTTTTAACCATGAAATTAAATCTCTTACCTCATTAAAGAATAATCTGATGAAAGGTAAATCTATTTTAGAGTGAGTTTATATATTTACCACAATGGCATATGACTGCCTGACCTCCAGACTACTGTGGATTTAGTGTGGGAGCCTACCAAAACTTCAATATTTGATCTAGGCAGGAAGAGGATGAGGGGAAGGAGAGCACTCAAAAGTAAATTCTGCTCTTAAAGAGGTGTAAATCTAAAATAGTTTCCCTGAAAAGAAGAGTTAAAAATTACATTACTTCAGGCTTTGATCAGTGTAAATGAGCTTGCCTCTTAAATGACAGGTCAAAAGTTTGATGCCCTAGACTGGAAGGGAGGAATTGATTAATGATTCACTGCACTGTAAAAAGCCAACTGTGTCAATAGACTGCATTTCACCTGGAGAAAGAAAGCTTCTAACTGTGGTCAAATCTGACATCAGAAGTGCATAGGTGCAGCCTCCTACACAGCGTCAGGAAATTCAAGGTGAGACATAACATGGCAATGGAATATTTTTTACCTCGAGAGCATGAATAATGTGATCATTGAAAAGGTGGCTCAGGGATCCTCAGGACTCAGGGTGTGCAAGTTTCAAATTCTTTCACAGGATAATGGGTCCATTTTGAGAAAACACCAACAATCTGGACACTTCCACCAACCTTTCTCCAAATGTCCCCATGTCAATTTGGAAACTAGGCTGAGCACAGCATGAGACCCAGGTCTCCTCAGAGAACCATGGGATTTGCTAGACATAATTTGAATGGTTTCCTTGGTTGCTAAATGCAAGCTGCACAGGAGGTTTTGAGGACTTAATAAAAATGACTATAACTTACTCAGTTTTCCAAGAAGTTCACTGATGCAAGATCCTTATCACAGACCCATCCTGAAGTCAATTATAATAACAGGGTAAAACCAACAATTTCCATTCTCTAGACAGTGTGGTCAAAGGGTATGAAATGACACCACCTATGCCATGCACGTTTGAGTCCATACCCCACCACATTAGAAAGGCACTTGGTTCTTACTATGACTTTCCAGTCCTGGATAATCCTGAAGCATCATATCATGACTTAACTAGCCCCTCTCACCAGATCATGACATGCATTATCCAGAGAGACAGCTACAGAAACAATGTTTACTGGGAGCACAGTCCTACATTCAGAATGGCAATATTTAGGAGGGAAGGAGGCTTTAGAAGTCAAGTCAACGTTTTTCTTATCCTCAAGACCCACAGCACACTCAGCAACCCTTGGAGTCTTATGCTCAAGATGAGCCTGTCCAGCACATGCAACTAACACTACACTGCTGCCAAAACCTCTCCAGAGAAACATCCTACCCCATTCATTTTACACCCTTTGCACAAACAAAATCCTTTCATTCCTCATACCTGCAGTGGAAATGACAGACAGAGGACCAGGCCCTTGGAACCTTCTGTTCCACCAGGCAGGCAATGTGAAGCCATCTGTCTCCTCACTCAACCTGGATCCAGGGGAAGGCTCAGAAACAGCTTGTAAAGATGTTTTCTCCTGCTTCATAAACTCTCCCTGTATCACACACAGCTCTTGCAAACAGCTGCAGCCTCTTGAGTATCTCTTTTAAAACACATGCAACACGGTTTTCCTATCTAGACAAACTTCAATTCAAGTTACGCTCACATCTACTACACATACAGCTTTTTGTTTCATTGGAAATAAGTGAGGACAGAAAGGACAGGTGAACAATGAGTGAGTTCAGTTCAAGTTCCTTTTAAAACAGCTGGAAGAGCCCCAAAGTTATGGCACAAATGACCTCTCTAGCTACAGAGTCTTCACAAACTTGGAACACAGGATAAAGAAATAAAACAATCATTTCAGTGGCTAATGGTCACCCTTTAATGGCTCTCAAACTCATTTTAAGTTTCAAATGTACTTGATAAACATGGCTTTGTCTCCCATTTACACTGTCTGGCCAACATTTACTACAAACCAGTTTTCTGGCAGACAATCTTGAACCTTCTTCAATTCAGGGTTCCCTCCTAATAATGACGGGGGATGTAAAAACCTCTTTAATTGTTCTCACACCTTGTGAGCTCCAAAGTAGGAAAAACCCTAGAGGCATATTTGCTCAGTGTCATCAAGTTAAGCGGCAGCAGAGAGAATGATGCATCAAAAGCATCAAGTCTATTTCTTGGAGATATTTGGATGAAAAGGCTATGTGGGGGACTGATTTCATTTTGTAAGAATCCCAGCTATAAACAGATTAGCAAATTATTGTGACAGACAGTAAGCCTTTCGTGAGAATGTTTATCACTGAGCTCCACAGAGCAGGATCTGGCCAAGCTCGTCATCTTGAAATGTAACCAATGAGTAGAGACTTCCAGGAACCACATGCTGCTGAGGAAGGTGCCTGCAAGGCAGGCTGGAACTGGCAGATGACTATGGCAAAGGTGGTGGGGTTGGGGGGCAATGACATTCTTTCATGACTCTCACTCCAAGAATCAAGTCTGGGAGCCAAAGAGATAAACACATCTGGTTTTGCAGAGGTGTTAGCCAGAGGAGTCGAACAAATGGATCTGTGCCTACTAAACAGGTCCCTAAGGTGGTATCAGGCAGACTTGTGCAAGTGAAGAAGTGAAGAACTTTCATTTGAGCTTTATGTAGTTCAGATTATTGTGGCATTTTCTTCCTTCAGTAAGATAATCAAAGTATCACAGTAGTGCAGTGACAGATAGAAATACTTGTATAGTCAGTGTCATAAAAGAGAAAGAATAAATATTCTATGATACAGGTCATGTTCTTCCCAGTGCAGCAAACCAAAATACAATCCTTTCTGTAATGAGATTGATAGCTGAACAGGAAAAACAAGGAAAAAACAAGGAAAAACAGTCATTGTACATTAGGTCTGTTGTTTGCTTTTCCAAAATCCGTTACCTGAAATCCACACTGGATTTTGTATAGTTATAGAGAGAAACAAAATGAAGGCCAAATGACATTGAAAGGGCTGCATACAGCATCTGTGACAGATTCAGAAGCAGCCAGATCTCCTTGCACCCAGGAGGATAGTGCAGCCAAACCAAATCCTTCATCACTTTGCAGATCTGCAATGGAATGTGTGGCTTCTGGGTTAGGCAGAACTACAGGGAACTTTCTTTCGAATACACATATCTGGGAAAAAACTGTTTCAGCTTCTCAAAAGGGAAAAAACTCAACAAGCCTTTCCCAACTCTTAAGGATACTTTTTCCTAATGACTCATGGTAACTGTCAGACCCTGAACTTGCAGACACTCATATAGTTGACTACAACCCACATAATGAAAACCATATCATTAGTATCATCCTGGCTCACTGGGATTCCAAGCACGAGGGAGAACGAAGCTTATAGGTTATTAAAGCCAGCAGGGAACAAACACATCACTGAAACCAAACTTCTGCCCTCAGCAAACCAAAACACTTCCTCCAATGTTTCAGTACATTAACATCCATACAGGTGGTATGTAGCTTGAAATAGACATCTACACCTCTGCACAGATATTTACCTACTTGTCTAGAGCTTCAGAAAGACAGCTAACATCTGGTAAGGAGCAGATCCTTATATAAATTTCATCAGCCCCAGTTCTGCCCTCCTGAGCCTCAGTCATGTTTGCCCTTTTCATTTTTATTAATGCTGAGGAACCACACATTCCCTACCAATGATGGCCATGTTCATAAATATTTACAACAACTGACTGAATGAAATCATACTTTGTTCCATCCACCCATCTACACTTAAGTGTGTCAGAAAGCCTAAACTATTACACTGCCAAATACAGAGAACTTCATGGAATATAAAGCAATACAGTTCAACTGTGCTCACACAGAGTTCAGCCAATATTCATCAGCTGCGGATCTAGTTTTGTGTATAATTTATGTTTAGAACCTCATAACACCACTTGTCTCCTTGGTATACTAGGAGATATCCAGACTACCTGTTTTGTCTAAGCCAGTTACTATGGTGTCTCATGGTTTAGTTGAGAAGTCCCTCCTGAACTTTGGAAACTTCCCACACACAGCCTTACACACCCTCCTCACGCTGCTCCCCACAGGACCTTAACCTCACTGAGCTTTCTACATCTTGCTAAGGGTTGATACTGAAGGTCTGGTCTCCTACAGAAGAATGGGGGGAGGCTATTTAGGCCATTCCTCCCCAGCCCAGTGCATGTCCAACTCCACCCAAGTTATGAACTGTAATGAGTTTCAGCTATCTCACAGCTCTTCATCCGTTATGTTTGTATGAGCTGAGTAAATTGATTCTTTCTCCAAATGCACAGCTCAAGCACTGGATTTGGCTTTTTGGCCCAGGGCTTTGTTTTTTTCCATAGTTTATTTACAGACTGAAGGAAACACTGGGATGAGAAGAGGAAGGCTTTAAATCCATTCCCATTTCATCTTCCTCACAGCAAAAAAACAAGCCTGAGAGCCAAACACAGATTCTACTGCAGTAGCAGCAGGTTAGTTTGTTTTCTTACAATATCTATTTAGAGATAATGAGGCTTTACTCTTTCTCAGTTTTGTCCTTAATTTCTAATTACTAATAAGACTGGATTGTCTTTTTTTGAACACTGCTATAAGATATAAATAGACTCATGTAATTTCAACAGCTCTGCAGTGTATTCATCATTTCTAGTTGCTGCCTCTTTGCATTCCTGCACATTGGATACAGAAATTGCCTTTTAATGAAAGCTTTGGCTTACTGCATTTACCCTCCTTGATCCTGAATGTAAATAAAATTTCAACTTGCTGGATTCCAGTTTAAATTGTGACACAATGTCCTATTTCACAATATTCAGGAAGAGGGATAAAAAGAAAAGAAGCATAAATAAAAGCACAAGTTCTCAAAAAGATCAGGAGGAGACCAATGCTGGAATTCACAGAACCAAATATGTTTGTTTGCAAAGAGAAAAGCTGCAGCCCAATAAGGGCCACTCATTGTCATGCATACATATTCCTTGCCTTCCTTCCTGCCTTATCTTGTCTTTCAGATAACAGTAATTCCTTGTTATTCCCTGTAGTGATACTACAGCTTTCTAGGATGAAAGGTCCTTCAGAGGAAGGCATGCTGTATCTTCAGTGTACAGATCTTATGCATTTCAGATTTACTGCTGTTTTCTGTGTTACTTCTCCTTGTTAACTCAAAAGGAAAAATAATTTTAAAAGAAGATATTCAATGTGATCGAAGCTCAGAAGTATGAGGAAAAACAGTCTGCCAATAAATGCCCTGACTACCCCCAAGCCATACACAAATAATTTAATATTCTTTGTGCTGAGCTTCCTCATCAGAAATCCAGTGATATGTGTAAGTCCTTTATTTCTCCCAACTTTTCAGAAACCACCTTACTTTCCAGTTCCTCTGCACATAACACAACAGATTAAAACAGGGCCTGTAGTAAGACAAATACTGAATAAAAGCAATGCAATTGAGGACAAATTTTGACCTAGGTGTTCAGTGCATTAGCCCCATCCCAGTTATTAAAAGGCTTAAATCAGAATTAAGTTCAGCATCAAAAGGAAAGCACCAACTGCATAAACCCAAGTTTTCCACAAAACTGGGATTTAGTGACATACTCATATATGATATTAAAGGCAGGACACTACTGACTGAACATGCAATTCCAGTATATCCCTGTGACTGGTATATTGGAATAGCTCCTCAATGTCCAGCTACTGTGAAAAGTATTTATGAGGCATGCTGAGATGGATTTAAAAGGAGAGGAGGAGGAGGGAGCTAACTGATTGACCTATCACAGCTTCTCCATCACTTTCCTATCCCTATTTGGAGGGATCAGGAGCTTTACAAGTATATGCATGCAGGAAAGGCTGTAGGTCTGAACTCCACATCAGCAATCTGTGTTCTCACCCACTGCCTTGCCAGACACAAACTGCCTGGTGGGAAATGAGTTGTAGGACCCTCTGAGTTTGTTCCTTGCACTGCAGTGTTTAAAACTGCTGCAAGGAAACCCAGGGGATATTAAGCAGAGCCTCCCCTTCCCTATCAAAATGTGTAAACATGAACAAATATGGGGTCTGTCTGGAGAACATCAAAGTCAGGTAACACTTAGCCCATCACTACGCCCCACAGCTGTGGGGAGACTGAAGTGTGAAGGAGCTCTTGTTTTACAGAGCTGCTGGGAAACATCAGGCAGCCGGGGTTGGAGCATGTGCTGGCTGTGTTTCCACACCCTGAACCTAAGCTGGCCTTCTCCTGGCTGCCTGCAGCCAGATTGTTTCAACCTCTTGCTTGCCTTAAAGCCTCCTTCTGGCCTGCCTTTGTTGAAACAATGCACACCGTGCACACCAGATGCTGCTAATCCAGCACTGCTGATTTGATGCATATTCTGGCCTCATGGAGAGTAAGGGAATCATTACTTTAATGTCACAGTTTGATTTTGTACACAGAACAGAGACGAATGAACGGACACACAATTCTCCCAAACTGTGTGGGTATTCACACAGAAACATCTGCTGCTGTCTCAGCCACTCCATCTTCCAAACACATCAGCAGACTTATTCTTTTCCTGTCTCATAACCCTCCGGTGGATTGCACAGAGACATGAAATTGTGGGGCAGGTCTTAATCTTTAGGTGAATAATCAGATTGACAAGTCATGTTTATATGAAGAAGTCTACAAGAAAAGACTGTTTGGATTTATACTTTGTAAGGATATGACATTCTGTAGTCCAAGTATGCTGAAAATGTATTTGTATTCAGGGCCAGATCTCTACTCTGATACAGCACAGCTGATTTTGATGAGCTCATGCTCATGACCTTCTCTCATTAGTTCATCATTTTCATTTGCCCTTGTTATTTTAAAATACCTGCCTGGGGTTTCCCATACCAGGTATGACCTTCAGGCTGCCCTTTCTCTGTGATGACTCAATAACTTCTAATTACAAGCCCTTGAGAAAGTTTTGTAAGAACATTATTCACCTTTCTTGATCAGTCTCCCCCTCACCCAGCTCAGGTTCAAAACAGTTGGCTCAGTGATTCAGCTACAAAAATCAGCCAGAAGACGATAGAGTTTTGTTATTATAACAGAAAACCTGAACCCACACACCACATCTTTCCTCCAGATGGGGAATTCCTTCTCCACAAAGTTCTCTTTAAAGTGCTGATTAGCATCCACTTTATAAGAGAAAAGAGAAACTGTTTTCCTTTAATTCTCTCTACAAACAAGTTTGTATTTTGGGGTTTTTTCCCCAGTGAAAGTGGGGTGCTGCATTTAGCAGGTATCTCTGGAAATCAGTATTATTATTAATTCTCTGCAGAAATCCAGATCCCTCTGACAGAAGACTTGGCCTTTGCAAATCCCAGAGGTTCTCAATGGGCAGGACAGACAGAGCAATCTCTTTCACAACTTTTTTCAAAGCCCTGTTAGAAGAACTAGAACTTTTCCCACTTCATCCCAGCAAGGTAGTAAAATAAACATGGGTTTCCTTTGCCACTTACTCTTCCAGGAGTGAAGAATCAGGACACTGATTGCATTGATTGCACCTTTTGTTTATCTTTCAATGCAGAAGTTAGACCACCAAAATAACCTTATGGAGTGACAACTAATGATCTGTAACAGTGTATGTACAAAGCCTGCCTGCTAACCTAATTCCAGCACTTTCTTCCACATCCACTGTCAGTCGTCCCCTCCCCAGGATGTGTAGTGTCACACAGGTAGTGTCACAGAGTCACCATTGGCAAGTGAATGGAATTCACATCTGAATACCACTTTCTTAAATAAAAGAGCTGTAGGGAGAAGGTTTATGTATTCAGTAGGGTTCTCACTTTAGGAGACTGTATCTGCAAAAATTCAGTGGAGGACTGGGGTGAGCTGTTTATCCTGTTATTTCACTTCATTACCTTTGGCCAGGGCTCTAGGGCTAGATCCAATAAAGTATTTTGATGCTTACAGCCTAAGCAGAGGCCCTGCTTCAGGTTTCTGTCTTTTCTCCCTCCTCCCCAAAGTCTATAAAGTCTCTTTTTATTGTTGAAAATGACAAAGGAGGTAAAATCAGTTTGGAAAATTAATTCCAGAGGATTTCCTTCTCTAATTGAAACAGATATCTGTGTGGAGACTGTTGGGAGAGCCACATTTGGAGTAGGGATTTGTGGGGACTGTAAAGACACTGTTCAGGTAAAAGACAATAAAAATGTTTTTTTTTAGCAGGTAAGTTACCAGACAGAGTACAGTCCATGTGAAAATAGAGAAAAAAAACTTCTATGAGGGTTTCTGACCCTTCAGACCAACACTTTGTTTCAAGACATACCCATATCTTTACCAGGTGTTTCTTAGAAAAATACTCATATTTAAATCTTGAATTAAAAGGCAAAATGGCACCGGAAAATGGACACCCAGGTAAGAACACAAAACCCAGTATACTCCCAGTGAAAAGAAACACTTAAGGCATCTGCTAAAGGGAAAAAAAAGTCTCCCCCTCACACATCATAGACTTAATTTGAATGATGAAGGGAGTCAGGGGCTCCCATCAGACGCCAGGGACAAAGTGGTTCTCCTCAAAAACATGATGCAAAGAGGTTTGGAAAGCAGACATCTTGCAGGTGGGAACGGTGTGAATGTGTGTGGATTGACTAACATCAAGACTTTCTCTCCTCAAACAGCTGATCAGAATCTGACAGTACCTTCAAGTTAGAGGCACACATGCAGTGCAAGGTGAAGAGACATGCCAGGCAGGCTGATGGTTAAATTAGTGAATATGTAAGTTGTATAAACCTCATTTCTCTAGGAAAAAAAATGGTAAAAAATATTAGGCAGCTTGGAATGTTTTAACTCTTGCTCATTTTCAGCACCGCTGATCACTTTCAGAGATAAATCATGCAGTACTATTTTTACTCTTTGCCTAATAAAGGGCTTTGAAGCTTTGCATGAAACAAGGCACTGTCTAGAACTTCCATGGGGAAGTAAACAGCTTGGCAATGTGGAACAACTATGGGGAAAAGGCCTGTAGTATCTTGAACAGTACCTGAACTTTCAGATAAACCTACTAATCAAACTGAGCTGCTCAGCTAGGTCTCCATCTCTACAGCTAACTGCAAGAAAGATGAAGTTTATCACCACATCATGCACATGCCAAAGAAGTAGTCTCTGAATTACTCCTTTCTAACTGGGTAATACACAGGGGGGAAAAGTGGTTTGCTCAGAGAGTTTGGAAGTAAACTAGTACCCATTTGGAGCAAAGGAAGAGATGGAGCCTGTGGCCTTGAGGAAGAGAGAGTCCACAAAAAATACTGTGAACTACTTGAGTTTCTTTTACTCTCCCATAAAATGCTTGTGTTGTACTAAGTTTACATACAAGGGCACATAGAAGCAAACTGCAGGTCTCCTCCACCTGCAGCCAGTGCTGGAAGTAACAAGCCAGCAAATCCACAGGTATGACAGCCCAGCACTAAACCCAAGCTGATACATCCTTCTCAGCACCACCTAGCATTATAATGGCTTTTGAACACAGATACAGAGTTCCTTAACCAGAGCTGGTGCACATCTGCCAGCTTAGAGCTCATGCTGTACAAGTATGTGACTGCTCCTGTCTGTGGAGCTATTACAGAGCTTACCTTAATCCAGTTTGGAAGCAAACGAGCTGAAACTGCACGAAGGCACTCAGAAGAATGTCCACAGGGGGATTTTCTGGAAAAAAAAAAAAAAAAAAAAAAAAAAAGAAGTAAGAGAATGAACTTTAATGGCAGTAGTTATCCCCTGTAGACAAGTCTTGAGCTAGTATGTTCTCTGCTCTGCCCCAGCAGCAAGAGAGTAACAAATTCCCTTTTCCCTGTGCTGGCTCTGCAGTTGTAGACTAGGCTCACACTGCAAAGCACTTCTCAGTAAATCCTTCTGAAGGCACCAAGCCCCAGCAACACTAAACTTTGATTTCTTTTTTTTTTTTTCTCTACACAGCAAATTCCACCTCCCCTACAGATCCATGACCTAATTCAGTCTGAAAGGATCCAGCAGAAGCACAAAGAGAAAAACCAATGAACAAACTGGAATTATGGCACTGTATCTTTCATGCAGGACTTAAGCCATTTCATCATGGATATGTTATTGTTGCTCCCGACAGCTCTCTGCATGTGATTTGTGGCACGTGGCAGTGACAGAGAGCATGATTGTTGAAATGTTGTAGCAACAACTTAAATTCCTGTTAAGAGAGATCAAGGCAACATGACATTTGCAGAGAGAAGGATTAAAGTTGCTTTTGTGTGATGCTCCAGAAGGCTTAGGGGCTCTTGACAATTGTTTGGAAGAGAATGACTTTTTTTCTCCCTAGGAACAGACTCTTAAGGAATAAAGTGTTTTATCTACTGGTAAGTCAGGCAGAAATGTCTCTGACATTACAGAGTCCACTATGAAGAAGGAAGCAGTGATACGAAGCAGATGAAGACATTTTATGATTCAGGAAGCCAATCCAGACCAATGAGGTCGGTACATTTGGCTGGAAAAGAAGTGGGAATATCTCCCAAAAATATTTTGCTGACTTGACATCGTGTCTCCTGGTGGAACTCATGAAATCTTCAATGGGTTAAAGATAGCTGTGGCAACATCTGGGCCTTCAAATTTCAAGGAGATGACTGTGTTTGATAGTGGGGCACAAAGCTGATTCTCTGTACTGCTTTCTGTTAAAAAAAACATCTAACAAACATTTTTCAGCTTACTGTGTAGCATGTGCAGTTCCTTGATTTGGAAGACAGAACAGACTCTTAATGAAAAGCTATTGCTCATGTATATTTTAGGAAATCCTTTCCCACGCTATCTAATTGCCTGACAGCTTCCAGGAGTGAAGACTCACAATACTCCTCGTGAAAGAAGGCAATTTATTGCCCTCACTAAAGATATGAGACACAGAAAAAGTAAGTTCTAGATATTCTGAAGTGGGATGTTGACAGAATTTGGACATCTCCATTTCAAAAGCCTCCTTAACTTTGTTGTTATTGACACTTCTTCCAGTAAAACTCCCTTACCATCTACAGTCCTGTTTCTTCATTTCACAGAATAATTCATTTAGCTTATGTAGTAGGAAGGGCTCTTAACCATGGGCCACTTTGTCACCTTTTCACTGATGGGGAGCAATCCAGCTAAAGTTAGTTCATAGAAAAGCACTGAACAGTCACTGAATTGACAGAGCAAAGGTACACACAGCTCATGCACTCTATATTAAACAGTAATTGAAGTAAATGTATATATTAAAAAGTAAACATTTGTATAATTTTACCAAATGCAATAGAATCACATCTGTTTATGGAGTTACCCACTCATGAGGCCATCAGCACTCATAATCCCTCTGTATTACATGCAAAATGCACCTATTGAAGCTGCAGAAAGAAGCTGAGCAAAAGCACACCAGATTGAACACCAATGGCAGGCAAACCATCTTCCATCTTGGGTCATTTTTTTGGTGATCCAGCTGATAAGCAGTAACACTGCTGAGGCTGTATCTATCAACTTCAATAATGTCTCACAGCCTCAGTCTCAGCAAGTCATGATCAGGCATCCCCACCACAGTGAAAGGTTGCAGGTGAAAATTCTTTCCTGTCAGATCACTCTCAGTTGTTATACTAACAAACTCTGAAGAAAGAAGCACTCAGAGATGACACTAAGCTGATAGAAAACAGGTGTGAAATTGGGACACTATATCCTGAATTTTGCACATCCTTCCTTTTCTCCACTTAAAACCTGAAAGTTCTTCCAAGTGTTTAGTGTAAATCAGACCTACTTTATATAAAGATTAATGAATTCCTGCAAGAATAATACGATGATAAAACAAATAAAGCAGTAAAAGACACTAACTACCAGCATAATCAACTCCCTGGTAGATTTGAAACATGGGAAACAGTCACAGCCTTCAGAGCCAAAATGCACTGACAAATGTTAAGGCAGAGGGACTCACTGTGATTCTTAATTAGGCTGACTGAAAGTTCCAGCTGGATTATTTCACCTGATAATTTTAATGATTTCTGAACACACAAATTCCATGCTATCCACAATTCCTCTGTTTTTATAGATCATCGAGACAAAAGAAATAGATTTCCATAGAAATTGTATGGGGAAGCAGTCAAGTAACGACACAGCCTTACAGATTTTATCTACATTATTAAAGTTTAGCTACACGTTTCATACAGTACTCTAAGTACCATGAAACAGTTTATGAACCCCATGGAAAGGGTCTTTCTGTTGAGCTGTTTTTCCCCTTGCAAAGCAAGGAACCTTGTGAGAAAGCACGTCCAAGAGGTCTGTGCCAGACCACCTACTGACCCGTTTAACACATGCCAGGAGCTGCAGGATGCCAAGTGGGCCAGTGGGTTTCTCTGCCCAGATGAACTGTTTGTGTCCTGGCAAGGGCAACAAGTTCAACCACAAGACAAAGGAGCATTTCATTTCTCCTGCTTTCCTGTTCCGTTTTTGTGTCTGCCTGGGAGTCTCTGTTGTTTAAAGCAAATGATTAATTGGGCACCAGGGAGCTGTCACTATTATATTTTGATTTTTAACCAATAAGCTTTTCTCAACTCAGATGCTAAGCACTTTAAGATATTTGGGTTATTTCTTGAAACATTATGTTCACAAGTGCATGCATTGTTTGGGTTTTGTTTAGGTTCCGTTGTTGTTTTGTTTGTGTTGTTTGTTTTGTTGTTTTGATTTTTAAAGATTCTTTATCAGAATTTGTACTTGACAAAGCACATGGAAAGACAGTGAGCCCTTGCAATGTGTTAAGAAGAAGACTACAGTATAAACCAAAAGAATTCTTTCACTTCTGTAGAAAAGTAGCAGAAGTAGGTACCTGCAGCAGAAGTTGGAGTAACAGCAGTGCTGCTGCAGTGTGTGCTGGGCAGAGCACACCGGGAGGGGCTGCTTTGGCACTGAAAGAACCAGCAAAATCTGGGCTGTTTGGACACAGCCTTTTCTTGTGAAAGGTTCATTGCAAGAAAACTGCTTGTTACCAGACTTCTGGGTACTGCTAAAGGCTAGCCAACACCTAGGCTCAACTAATATTTGGTTTTACCCCCTATGGCCTGGCATAGGGAGCTTCAAACAGACTCAAGGTCTATGTATGCATTGCAGTGAAAACAATCTTTCCTGCACATTCCTTCAAATCTGGCTTACTCCATGAGCTACAAGCTCTTTGGGGGAGAAACAGATGCTTCTTGTACACATGGGCTGTGTCTGCAAGTGCCACTGGAATTCATCATCACTATGGGTAACAGAGCCTTTTCAAATGTCACTTTAGACCTAAGCCAGGAACAGTAAAGTACAACAAAAGCACACAAGTGAAGTTCTCTGCCTACAGAAATCAATGAGAATTTTGTCCTTGACTTCACTGGAGCCAGGCTTTCATCCCATGTATTTGTACTTTAGGTTTCCCGTGGTGAATAAATAGAACTGAGAAGCTAAAGTCCTGGCACCAGTGTTATGAGTCAGCCACTGAAGTATGAGCAGTATGCATTTCTTCAGAGGAATCAGGCTTTTAGGGCACTGGTGTCTAGATAGGCAACCATGTGAAATTGTTAAGTTAGACAACACAATTTCTTCAGTGGGAGCAACAACCTCCTGCATGTTTTCTTTTGTGGACAGGAAGTCAGTAGGGTTATCAGTCTCAAAGAAGTTCTGCAGATACAGAGTTGCTCTGGGAAACAGAGAGGGTTGTTTGATATGCTGGAGAAAGAGGGGCATGAAAAGAATATTGTCAAAGCTGGGACAGCCCTTGTCAAAAGTATGATGTAGACACAACAGTCCATGAAATGAGGTTTTGCTATTTTATAACCCAAAGTGGTATTTGGTCCCAACTGAGAAGTTTTCCCCACAACCCATCTGAAAGATTCTGTCCTTTGAAGGTACTTACATCACTATGCTGGAAAGACTAAAAAGTATTTCCACAACAATTTTTACAATTGTTAACAATTATCATGTTTAGAAACACGTGTTTTTCACGTTAGAATTACTGTTCACACTCATTAACTCTGAGTTGTTTGATGTTATGTTATGATTTTCCATTAAGAACATCTGACTGGACAAAAAAAAAAGACTGAGTGGTATTAAAACCATCTCTTAAATCCTTTATGGTGTTTCTTTTATTGTTTGGGCTGTCCTTTATCTGTTAACATATTAGAGAAGTCACAACATTCCCATCCTGTATAAACATTTGTGGTGGTTTTATTTTCTTTTTAAACACACCCACACGATCCTGTTTGTCTACATATACCTGTGCATGTGTACCAGCCATCCCAGTTTGGGGTATCCAAAGTCACTGGTCATTTTGGAAAAAAATCTGAAGTAAAAAATCATAAACGATGAGCCGAGGTAGCACACTGCTAGGATCTGTAAAACCAGGAACATTCTGATTGCCTTTTTTAGCTTGTGTCTTGTCATATGCAAAATAACACCCATCTGCTTTGTAAGGCAGATGGAGAGACACCATTAGAAACAGGTTCTACTGGCATTCAAAAGCTCTAATGGGTTGTTGTTTTTTTTTCTCTTCACTCTTTTGTTGGGGTTTTTGGTTGGGTTTTGGTTGTTTTTTTGTTGTGTGGTTTTGTTTTTTAAACAAATCACTCACTGAAGTTCTGATTCTTTGCAAAATTTCAGGTCTGTGGCATACAACCCTTTTTGCCATGTGTATTTGAAGATCACCAATCGTTTGGGAGCCACTTCCTTATTCAATGCCCTTCCTCCAGGAGGTGCAGCTGGGAGAGCTACATGCACACATGCATCACACTCAGCACAGCTCACAGATACCAAGAGGAGGACTAGAAGGGCAAGACCTTCCCCACCTGTTACAGGTGCCACCATGAAACTCCATGTTCTCCAAGCAACATGATGTGCTGCTTTAAGAGCCCTTAAGGAAGATGAGTCAGAAATCCCAATGCTTTTCCCCCTTTGGGTCATCCCCACCTCCCTCTTCTGCTCCCCCTGGCTCCGCAGGGAAGTTGGGTTGTTGGTGTGCAGACTTTCTATGTCTGCAGTTGTTCACATTCCCTTGTTGTGGTTTCTTCGGAGCATTCCTGAACAATGAACTTGTCGATTCTTCCAGATTGGAGCAGAAGACAGTCCAAGAGCCTAGTATTCCCCTCTCGATGCAGACAAAGTTCAGCTGGTTTGCATGTGGAGCCTGAACTCCCAAGAATGGCTGAAGCTAGAAGCAGCTGCTGATGCTATGACAGCAGGATGCTAACTGCACATTTTCATGTAAAGACATCATCACTTAAGAGCTCTCTGCTAACAATTCCAACAGCTGCTTTTCTGGCTTTGTTGACGCAGATACCCTAGAGTGAGATACATGGGTCCCTGTGCAATTTCCTTTCCTTCAGACTCCTTTTAATATCTAGTTAATTATGTTTACTGTTTTTATCCTTAATCCACACAATCATTTCAAGCACCTCAGTCAGCTGCCTACATGGCTTTTGAAGGTAAAGATACATATTCACACAGCTAGGAAGATGTTCTCTGACCTGCTTTAGGGCTGAACATTCACTGAACTGTATGAATACCAGATCAGCTCAGGGACTGATGATCCACAGACAGTCTATAAGCTTCAGCTCTTGGTTCACTTTGGATAAGTTGACATAGTGTCCAGCAGACAAGCAGGAGTGTGTTCTACTTATGCTCAGCTTCAGATAGCCACAAGCCCCTTTGAAACTAGCATAGTGTAGCTTTTGCAGGCACATACTTTTACCCAAGTTAATGAGGTCTGCAGAGATGTGGCGTGTACTAGTTCAGGCAGAGTCCTACATAGTCAAATGTCTTTTGGTCAGTGCAGTGCATGTGGTAAAAAAAGACCATGTTTGCTTGCAAAAGACCACGTAGACACAATCATAAAACACTCCAAAACTGTAACCCAGGTCCTTGTCTTCCTTAGGCTCTCGATAATTTTAAGGTTACTATTGTTTGTTTGGAAATTGCTATGGTGATCGTCTAGGCAGGTATTTGATTCAGATGATATATTTTAAAGCTATTAGCCCAAGGTAACCTTATATATTCCCATCTAGAATTAAGTGTTTGTAAATTCTGCTTACCAAGCTTCCAGCTGTATGGTACCTCCTGCACTTCTTGCAGACCTCCCAGGCTCTCAGGGAGGTGCAGCAGCTGCCAAGGCTGTGGGCAGTGGTGTTCTGATAGAGCTGCTGATGCTGACGATTTTCTTCTTCCTGAAGAGATTTTGGTTAAATGTTAGAGGACTATGAAAACTCCCCCTCCTCAACAGGGCAGGGGAAGAGAACAAGATGGAAAACTTGTGGACTGAGATAAAGCCAGGGAGATCATTTACTAACCACTGCCATGGGCAAAACAGACTTTTTTTTTTTTAAGTAATGTATTGCCAATTAAAATGGATTTGTTAAGTGAGAAGCAAATTAAAACACCTTTCCCCTACCCCCATCTTCACAGGCTCAGCTTCACTCCTGACTCCCCCTACATCCCACCCAACCCCAAGTGGTGCAGGGAGACAGGGAATGGAGGGTTACAGTAGATTCATAACACCTCTTCAAAAATCTTCCCTTTTCACACTTTACCTGCTCATGCATGGGTTGTCCACAGACCACAGCTCCTGTCATGCTATATCCCCCTGCTCCAGCATGGGGTTCTCCAGGGCCTACAGTGAAGGTCTCTGCTCTTCTGTGGTCCTCTTTGCAGGCTGCAGTGAAATGTTTCCTTCCCCTCCTGTTTCACTGACCCGGGCATTCACAGGGCTGTTTCTCACATTTTTTTCCTCATCTCACTGCCTGAGTGGTGTTTTGCCTCTTTTTAAAATAAATTTTCCACAGAGACACTACTGGTGCAGCTTGCAGGCCTGATGTGCCTCACAAGGCCACTGGAGCGGGCTGTGTCTGGCAGAGGGCAGCCCTGGCCTCTCCTCACAGAGGGCCCGGCAGCCTCCCCACTGCCAAAACCTTGCCATCTACACCTAGTAACACACTTCTATAAACTTTATCTAAAATGAGAGGTTTTGTGGTTTTTTTAACCCCTTGCCCCTGCAGCACAACTATTCTGTATGAATGAAAATGCCAGTGAAGCTTCCTTGTTAAAATGGCAGGCCAACACCCGCACCACAGATCAGACACCGGAACAGCACATCCAGAGCCTGATCTAGATCTCAGATGAATTTGGCTTTTCCGAATTTGTAGCCAGCGGCCTCTATTCCACAGAAACACCGACTCCCTGCTTTGATGCAAAGGAAATGAGGACGTGTCAGTTCCTGCAGCAGTCCATGGACACCTTACGACACCCAGCCCGAGCTGTGATGAATTGTGCAGCATCCATCTCCCACAGGGAGCGAGCGGCGGCCTTGCCAGCTCTCCCCCCAGCAGCCGGTGAGTCAGCAGTCCAGGACGTCCCTCACTGCTCAGGCAGCACAGGCTAACACAAGTTAAACTACTATTTAAGGTCATTCCTAGCTTCTGCGTGGCCCTAGGCCAAATCATACTCCCAGGGTTTTAGTCAGCTCCTCCTCCAAAATGATCCCCTCAAAGGCAGTATGCAGTCACTTCCTCTGCACGTCTCTGGTGCTCCAGGCTGGGGTGGCTTCCTCCTCCTCTGCCACCTCCACACGGTGCTCCTGGGGCAACACGGGACACCTTTCTCCCAGAAACACAGCTGGAGCTTCACTCTCTGGACCATGAAGTCAGGGAAATCACTCACAAATGCAGCTGGGACTCCAGTCAGACCACAAGTGGGGAGCTTTGGGCCTTGTTACGAGGTTTCATTTAGCATTTAAACAATTGTTTTCATGTGACTGTGCATCTGGTATTAAGATTGTGGCACATGCTTTTCAGAATAGTGCAGTCTCTTGTGCCTCCATAAATCACACAGGCTTTCTGAGTAATCCTGCCTGGGCCAATATACTAGCTCTGACCCAAAGATACAGCCCAGATGCACATGATCAAGGTTTTTCCCCTCAAGGTCAGATAAGAATACCTCATTTCATTGCAATGAAACACATTTTAAGATGCAGAAGGACCTTTCCCACTCTTCTTCTATAAGGGTAGAAGTAGATGTAATTTTAATGTCAACCTTGGTCATGTCTGCCTTGCTGAGCACACTTTGTAGTTGCTGTCAGTTCACTGATATTCCAATTTTTAACAAAAATATTACAGTGAAAAAAAAAACCCAAACCTGAAATATGTAAAGATGGCTACAGAAACAGTAGAAAACTTCAGCTGAGAAAGTCATTAACAGCATTGGATTCAGCTTTGCTGAACCTTCATTTATTACTCTTCTCCCATATAGAGACTTAACTCCAGAAATGAAGGGGTTAGAGATTAAAGTAGAAGTTAACGATGTGTATTTAACATTTTATCCCCCTCCCCAAAAACCTGTGTGATTTCAGGTGATGCTCAGTCCTTTCATGCTACTCTCCCTCATCTGGAAAACCCCAACGTCACTCCTGCCTTACAGGGGTGTCACAAAGCACAATGCTTTAAAGTTTTAAAGAAACTGCTTTCAGATCATCAGACCCCATGCAATTTATACCTTGATTTCAGAGCAAGAAAAGCAGGCAAACTTCTGAGCAAGCTGAAAAACATAACTTTAAGTTCCACTTCTGTCCCATTTATATTTTTCAATATTATTTATGTCAACACTTAATTTACTCCTAATCTATTCATGTCTCCAGCCACAGCTGAGGTGAGAATCTTCCCATATACAATGAAAATCTTCAAAGAACAGCACAAATAAGGACAGGTTCTTGATTCTACTCCCAGTCATTTGGGATTACTGAGAAATGCAAACACTTCATTAATTACCACAGTAACAAAGAAGGTCTCTCATAAGGTTTTGCAGGAAGAAGCAAGGATATGGAACAGCAGGTATTAAAAATGACTAGGAGAGAGGTGGCACCTGAAGAAAATCCAGCGTTTAATTCTTGACTGATAGGAGATGCTTATCTCTGGAGTGGTGTCCTAGAGAGCTCCAATGCTGGTGAATCCCATCTCACACAAATCCAGAGGACAAGAAGTAGTGCTATCATCTTCAACTCAAAGTCACCAGCCAAAGCCATTTAAGGTGAAGGAGACTTAGGATCAAGACCTAGCTTTGTTGGATTTGGAGCAAGGATGGGAACCCTTGAGTCAAAGCTCCCACAGCAGTCACTAATCACCAGCTGGCAGTCACTCAGCTTCTCTTCATGAACTTGCTCTGCTTTGTGTCACTAGCTAAGTATTTTTTGGAGCAAGGACAGGAAGTTGTTCCCATATTTGTACCATATTCCATATCAGTGAAGTATTTGGAGGGGGAGAGCAACTTACCCCAGAGGAGCTGCTGGAGAAGATTGTGTCCAAGTCTTGAAGCTAGGAGGAAGGAGAATTTACTACAGAGCTCCTGGGTAGAAGAGAGAACACTTTCATGCAAAGTTTTTTCCCAGCAGGTAAAAGCAGTCTCCAAGCTACCTGATGTAGTAAAAAAGGTTCCTGCACATTGCTGGGAGGGAGGGACTAGATGACCCTTCCAGCCCCCCAGAATCACAGAAACATAGGATGTCAGTCCAGCTGCTGAACCTGACACACAAGCTGGAGAAGGCAACATCAACATTGTGAGAACTACTAGACCTTAACTGTGGAAGAGCTGTCAGCTTCACTCATGTTGCCATGGATGAACATAAATTAGCAGAAATTTAGTCACTGTTCATTTGTTTATTACTCACTGGAGTAACCATCAAGATTCAGAGATGTGGGGTAAACCAGAGCAAGCTGGCAGCTGCGTGAGAGCATGAAGAACAACTGCTGTGCCTGTAAAGTTGGTTTACATGCTCAGGAGGACCCAAGGTCCTGTAGCCAATCTTTCTCTCTTGCCTGGAAATGCAAGATCAAGTTCTCTTGGCTGTGCAGAGTCAGCTTTCTCAAGATTCCATGATTGCATGTGTTATAAGAGTAGAGAAATGATATGGTTAAAAGTAGGACAGAGTAAGAGTCTAAGCAATATCCATCTAGTAAATATTTTAAATTCTTATTTCACATGAGAATATAAGTGTGAAAAGTATGTCCTTGATGCCATCCAAGACAGAGCAAGTATAAAGGGAACAGAAAAGTTCTATCATTATGCTTCCTTTTTCATGTTGCTCCACATAACTAGAAAAGGATTGTGAACTTCCTTTAAGTTTTCAGTCTGGTTGCCTCCCTGGAAACAACAAAGCAACAATAAAAGCTGGGGTATATCAATATGCTAGCTGGATTTTTGAGGTTTATTTCTTAATAAGATGTAATTTCTTAATCAGATGTATTCATCTGTAAATCAAGAACATAGTTTATTGTGCAATCTCTTTTTACATGCCAATTGAACATCAAACACAGCATATTAATAGTAGCTTGCTTACCAAGAAGAGGAGATCCTCTTTAATTTGGAAGAAAGTTGTTTTGTTTAAGGGTTGGGGTTATTTTTGCCTCAGCATGAGACAAGTGTGCCAAGAACACACAAATAAAATACACGTAATATGTACTTCAGAAAAATAAAAAAGCCCAGATCTGAATTTAGGATGACTATAAAGAGGTGATAGTTTTTGGAATTAGTTGTGTGACTCAAACCAGTTCCACTCTCAACAACCACAAAATCCTACTAAAAAAAAAAAAAAAAGAAAAGAAAATAAAAGCAAGCTGCACAGATTTATGTTTAGTTAGAGAAAAGATAACTAGATCAGGCACTTCCCCTGGTGTCAGCCACCAATCCTTACTTCATGGAACCAACATCCTTAGGATCCAAGTAGCAGAAGTGACTTACTCAGAACGTGCTACTGGTTTTTCTGCATCAGTACTGGCCCTGCTGCCTGGGGAATGTGCACAGCTGCAGGACTGAGCTGCAGCAGAACTAGAAAACTGCTCAAAGATGCAAGCAAGCTATACCATGACAGTTTACCATGAGGCACACACTGCTAGCTGCCTTCAGCAGCCAGATGCACTGTGCCAAGTAATCTATAATGCACAAGAATCTGCCAACTGCAGAGCAGGGCTCTGCAGAACCTCTTGAGGGACAGTGAAAACTAGTGGAGCTTCTTGTAAACTTCCACTGTAGTTGAACTGAAAAGCTGCAAGAGGAATCAGTGTATTCTGGAGAAACTGTTAGCTCTGACAAACAGAACAAGTTGCAAAACAAGCTTTATGGAAACCTTAGTGACACTAGAGGCAGCTTCTGGTTGGGAAAATGGATAGCACAGCTCTCTGCTGTGCTCAGCACCTGCTCAGGCTGTGGTCCTCAATGTAATTAGGCAGAACAAACCACTGGAGGTAATGAAGACATAGGAAAAATTACATTTTTGGAAACAGGCATAATTATCTTTAAAATTAATAAATTAAATTCTGAGACCAAGTGGTATAGCAGCACATACATGAAGCCAGATTTCTGTTCTCAGAAAAATGAGCTTTTCAAGTGCCCATGGTCTGCCTGGTGTCACTCCATGCCTATATAATGCCTGCCTTCCAACCCATCAAACTAGAACTCATCTTTCTTCTTACTCATAAGAATAAGAAGGACACACAGCTCCTGGACAGAGTCCAGAGGAGGCCACAAAGATGATCCAAGGGCTGGAGCAGCTCTGCTGTGAAGACAGGTGAGAGAGTTGGGGATGTTCAGCCTGGAGAATAGAAGGCTCCAGGGAAACCTTAGAGCACCTTCCAGTGCCTGAAGGGGCTCCAGGAAAGTTGGGGAGGGACTTTTTATAAGGGCTTGTAGGGAGCGGACAAGGAGTAACTAGATGATCTTTAAGGTCCCTTCTAACCCAAACCATTTAACATTCTATGATTGATTCATTGATGACATCATTCAAGAGCTCATAGATCATTTATATTTATAGTGACTTGAATTAATGGCCTTGTTTTAGTATGAGGGGAACAATCCTAAAACTTTTCTCAAATAAGTTTTTCTTTTTAAATCCACATATTTTTGTAAGTGGTAACAGTACTTCTGCTTTCTCCATATTGTCCCATGTGGTTTCTAATCCTTCTCCAAATCTTGCTTTTACACAAGAATGAAAGTGCAGGAATGCTCTGCCAGGCCTATGCACCATAGCCTCTTCTCCTAAATGAAATGTTATTGGTTATTCAAGAAAAACTCTTGCCTTAACCCCTCACCCTCATTTCCATTAGGTACATGCAACTTCCCAACAAAGGGCACACACTTCAATTCAATTTTGATTGGATCCAGACATTCAAAAAGATCATCTCTCACCCCAAACCAAGTCTAAAGCTCATTCTGAGTTTTCCTCTGCTTACAGCCTATTCTTCCTGGTTCCCTTGTTTTTTTTTAAGATTGTATTCTAGAAGGAAAATTCTCAGCAGAATGTCTCAGTTGATTTTGATTTCCTTTCTGTGAGATACTTGAGAATTTTTACTATTTCATAATAATGGTGATCAAACCAACAACACTGTTGCAACACTTAAAAATTATTCTGCAAAATACCTCAGAACCTGCAAATATTTAAAACAAACTAGTCCAGTGTTCTTCTCCAAAATGATCTGCTTTTTTTCCAGCACAGAGCATGGGTTTGGCCCATTCTTCCATATGAGGCAGACAAAAATGATTTGCAGGAGCAATAAACGTCAGTGCAGATTTCTCAGAGCCCTACTCAGTTCTAAAGCCAGGCCAACAAGGAGATGCTTGATACATTAGAGCATCAGGGCTAAAACAAGCCCGGGCTGCATCCGTGTGGGCCTGCAGGCTGCTTCTGGCTGTTACCACATGAATCTCACTGACATTTAAAATTCTCTGGGAGTGCAAGTGGGATATTGGAAGGAGGGCAACTCGGGTCTGCCATCCACTTTCAAGCCAATAGTATCAGGTAACCCCAATACAGATGAAAATGAAGCACAGAATCTTGCCTTGCAGGGACTACATCAATCAGAGTAGCATCATGAGAACTACCACTGCAGTCAGTGCAGTGAAGGGCCACAAAGATGATCCAAGGGCTGGAGCTCTGCTATGAAAACAGGCTGAGAGAGTTGGAGTTGTGCAGCCTGGTGAAAAGAAGGCTCCAGGGGTATGTTACTGTAGCCTTCCAGTGCCTGAAGGGGCTACAGGAAAGATGGGGAGAGACTTTTCGACAGAGAGGGTAGTGATAGGAAGAGAGGTAATGGTTTTAAACTGAAAGGGGGAGGATTTAGGTTAGACACCAGGAAGAAATTTTTCACTATGAGGGTAGGAAGGCACTGGAACAGGTTGCTCAGGGAGGTTGTGAATGTCCCCTCCCTGGGGGTGTTCAAGGGCAGGTTGGATGAGACTTGTGCAGCCTGGTCTGGTGGGAGGTGCCCCTGCTCATAGCAGGGAGGTTGGAACCTGATGATCTTTAAGGTCCCTTCCAACCTTCAACCATTCTAAGATTCTATGATATTGATTCAGGCCACAGGGCACTAGTCTCCAAATTCACAATATCTCACAGGCTCACGTGTGCCCTGTAGCATATTCTGGGACTTGCAGCAACATTACAACTTTTGATTACAAAAACCGTCTGAAAAATATTAAAAATCCATTTTATAGAAAAAGCAAAACTTCAAAGGAATTTTTTTCATGCCACATCAGGATGAAAAACATTTTCATTTCATTCAGATAATGAAATATAAAACTCAAGCAACAGATAAGAAATTAGAGTCCATTGCACTCCTGAGGCTTTTGCTAAAGTAGGTTCACGTTACTGCTCAATGTGTGACATGACAAGAAGCCACCTCAACCAGCAAAACACAGGAAGTTTTCTGATCAGAACTGCAGCACTTTTAGATAAGTAACTGAACACAGGTTTTGATAACCTGTTACCTTCCTAACTGGGACTGAGTTACCACAAGTCACCTCTGCAAGAAGAGGATGACTTGAATCTGACTTCATCCCCTGGGCACTGGCCAGCCTGAGATACTTCCCTTCGTCTGACTTGCAGCACCAATTCCACTCAGGGAGGGAGAACTCTTCTGGACAAGTTTTCATTAAACTGCTCCATTTCCAGGAACAGCTTTGGAAATCTGCTGGCATCAACTTTTTAAAAAAATTCCCCATCACCCACTCAGCTTTTTTCTGTTAGTAAAATGATTCTCTGCATGAAGTTGGGCATGCAGCTTGTTAGAGGAGATTCTTGACAGTGTCTGCAGCTTGAGTCTGAGAAACTGAGCATTGACACTTCCTGCAAATACCATCAGCAGTGAAGGGCTGGGAATTCTTAAAGATGTTGCTGCCAATATGGAAAAACTGTCAAGCAAAACAAGCTACTTGGAAAATCCCATTTCAGGAGGCCAAAGAACAACTGTGGCCATTTTCACATCTGAAGATTAATAGAAGCCCTCTTTTTCTCAGGATTTCCCTTTTGTTCATTTGTTTGGAGGTGGTTTGGTGTTGTTCAAGGGTGGTGGTTTTTTGTTTATGAGGGGTTTTGTTTGTTTTTAAGATACTTTTATAAGAATCAAGAACCATCTACTGGAATACAGCTACTCTTTCCTCTGAAGCTCTTCAGTCTGTGCCTGCAGAAAGAGCAGCAGTCACACCAACATTGCAGGCATTGCTTGCCCAGCAAGCCTCACCACTTGGAGAAATCTGGTTTCAAAAGGTCACAATAATTGTTGCAAGCTTCACCTCTGAAGACTATCAAGCTGCTTGTATTAGGATTTCAGGGTTTTTTTATTTTAGTGTCTTTAATAGAACCAAACCTCATTTGTCAAGTAATAAACATATAAAATGGATTAAAGTCTTTGTGAAACAGTTCACTACCAAAATAAAATATATCAATAAGCAATTAAAAGCCATTTGTACAGCATCTTCCCCTGGGAAAACTGAGTGCTCTTAATTGCTATTTTACATTGACCATCATTTTTCTTCACTAGTGGGGAAGGAACTAAGAGTTTCATCTTGTACTCAAGAGCAAAATTGATCCAAACATCTCAACCAACTACAAGCTCTGACATAAGATGAAGTTTTGTTTAATTTTGTTTTTTTCCATTAAAGGGGGTAACTTGAAAACACAATATTTTTCACTCCCTGGAATTAGAGTGGCTCCCCAGCAAAGTCTGAGATCTAAACATTTTCATTTGTAAATTAAGAAGTTCAGACTGTTGCTGTTTGCACTGCAGTAGAATAAATGAATGTTTCAATGCATTGTCTGCTGCAACACAATCTGCTAAAAATATAAACATTCTTATTCACCCTTTGGGCTTCACCAGATGAACAACAAGAACAGGGGAGCTCAGGAAAGCTGAAGCTCTCTGCCATCAATACTTGGGTCAGCAAACACTTGCAGGCACAGACATGATTGGAGGAGGGGACATTTTAGGCTTTGATCTTTGCCACAACAAGAACTGCTGAGCCCTAACTCAGGGCCTTTAGCCAATGACTTATGTCAAAGACCCACTGCTTCAGCACACTAAGTTGCAAAATACCCTGGCAGATCTCATGATCTCTTCCCAAATCTCACTCATCACTGATGCTGCTGCTTTTCTGCTAGTTATTCAACAGTCTGCAGGGACAATCAAAAGTACAATCATGCTTGGCCAACTGTGCACGACTCACAGAACCTCCTCTGGGCAGGCCACAAGCTCATGGTCTTTCTAAAGGCCTTACTGACCTTTCTCAGACGGCCAGAGCAGCTACTTTTTGAAGACCTTTTCCTCCTGTCTGAGGAAAAGAAAAGAATGCAATCACCACATAGTATTTCTCTTATTATTCCTCAGCTATTTCTCTAGTATAGTTAACCAAGGACTCTGAGGAATGGACTCCAAGGCAGACAAAGTTGCAGGAACTGACTGATTTCAGGAGAACTGGCTGCAGCTGCAGATGTGGATGAACTGGAGAAGCAGAGAAGATGGGAACTGGCATCATCTTCACCAGTGTCTCAGCTTTAGATGATCATTTACTATCAGAAGGCAGCAACCAACCCAGGCATGCAAGGACAGCAGCACTCAGTCTACAGCTCCCTTGCTCTCTGAGCAGACAAGAAACCACAACTTTCCTGCTAAACCCCAAAATTTGAGTGTTGCTAAATAGGAATTTTTTTTCCTAGAAAACTCAGGAAGTGAGGACCATTAACTGCACAGAGTCCTCTACCTCCTTGTGACAGATGGTGAAACCCTTTAGTTGTCTGGTTTTCAGTTTGCTCCATAACTTCTGTTTTGTGAAAAAGCTTTATGTGGAAAAGGCAGCAGGTCCCCTTGCCTTGTCCTGTCTCCTGTGCTTTCCTTAAAGCAACCTAAAAAAAAAATCCTAACAAATCCAGTCAGGGACACCAGGGTTTCACTGTCACCTGCTTTCCAGAGCAATGGCCTGAACCTGGGCTTCTCTTCAGATTTGCCTTGCCATGCTGGCTTTTTGCTATAGTTACATTCCCTGCAAATGTATTTAGGCTTTCCTACCCTTTACCACATCTAGATATTGAGCAATCATCCCCCATCCATGAAAAAATTAGTCAGGAGTTTCTGGAAATGCTCAGGACTCTTGTACCCATAATGAGGTTGTACACAATGCACAATTTCAATTGCAAAGTTACTTTTTCAAGGAACACTCTGAGATGTTTGCTTTAACAACATTAGACCCTGCAAAAGCTATCAGCTATCTGCAGTGATCCTGCTCCCTCCTGAACTATTTTTCTGTTAAAGACATTACTGTCTCACAGGAAATCATTACCTTCCATGCATACACTACCTACCTCATACTTTTTGGTCACATTGCTATCAAAAGTGAAACTCAAAATTATGCCTAAGCTGGGACAGTCATTACCTATTTGTCTAGGCAATGCACCCTATTCATGGACTGACCACACAGAGACACCCCCCTTGGCAGAGGCTGGAAAATGCAAACATACTAGAATTGCCTTGTTTCTTTTAAAAATAGCATTGAATAAAGGGCTCCTTCATTTCAAGCAACTACTTAGGAAATCAGAGCAACTGGTGACCCATTCCTTTGGATTACACGCTAACATCTCCATTTCATTCAGAAAGGTGCCTTGAGTTTGTGTAGTAAGGAATTAAATTTCCCGCTGCCCAGCAGGAAAAGAAATAGTGATATCCAAAGATTAACCAAAGGAAGCCACAAAGACAGCCTGCAAGCACAGATGGAACCTGTAGAGCAGCACAACAGTGTGTTTCATGGACATTCTCTGTGCAGCCACTCCTGACCTGGGCTGATTGTGTTACTTCCCCTCCTCACCTATGGCTCTTTTCAGCAGAGTGGAGAATCCATCCACAGCAAGATGAAGCTCCATGTCAGTAACACTGTCAGTCTGTAACCAACTCAGTCATGTTTCCTACACAGAACCACCCTTTCTATGGATTTTCATTCATCCTTATGTGTAAACATAATTTATTTTTTCATATGTACTTGTTGGTATATTCCAACTTTATTTTTCTAAGACAAGAAATGGCAGATTACACTGAAAGTAAAAAAAAAAAATCAAAACAACCATTTGTTCAGAATTTTAAGGATGTACTGGATGAGAAATGCAGGTGCATTCCCAACCTCTCAATGCATGTGCAGCAAACCCTGTTTTAAAAGGTGTCTTGTAGTTGAATGAGGTTATATCTGCATGGACTGAAGCAGTTTCCAACTCATACTTCTGAGTGGGTCAGACATGTAGCAACTGTTTCAGCAGGCCACAGAGCACAAGTTACTTTGCCCTGCCTCTGTTGATCCAGAGGTGAGCTGGCTCTCGTTAGGGTTTCTTGGAGCACAAGAAATGTAAATAAGGTCTCTCTGCTCTGTCATTGAAAATGTGCCCTTGACTCCCCACTGCATGTAGAGAATCTTTTTAATCTTTGTTTGTGCTACAACAAGCTATTACTCCCTAGTAAAGCAGCAGCATTCTCAGGTGTAAGGAAAGCAAGACAAGGAAGATGAGGAGGAGGAAGAGAAGGGGGCAAAGACAGGCAAAAAATAAGAGACAAGCTTTTTTAATAAATTATACAAGTAGGCTGAGATCTGTGACTGATGCAAAACTCCATAAGAGCATGTGCAGTCTGAAAATGTAATGGGAGAGCTGTTTCTGACAGGCCTCATTCTAGATGTGGTATTCTAAAAGATAAGCTGGCACCTTGAGGGGCCATCTGGCAAAGACTCAGGTAGCCAAGGAGACACAGAGGGTGTCTGGAGGGTCTTTTAGGGAAGAGGCAGCATTCTGGACCATAGAGAACAAGAGGAGAAATTCAGAAGTGAGAACAGAATGTTATAAGCAGACATTAGCAAGACAGTGGAGCAGAGTCAGAGGGGCAGAATCACCATTGCTTACTGAAAGACAGAAGTAAAATTATTCAAGAGGTGGAGCACAGAGATGGCATAAAGGCCAACTGCAAATCTTTACTCTTAGATCTGTTCTTGAGCTAGTCACATGTGAAAAAGACTCAAAGGGAAAAAGCAGTACAATGTAAAGTGGGATACTGCATTAACCTTTTGGCATTTCCATTCATGCCTTTTGTCCTTCCTTTCTTCTGGAATGTAGGGGTTGGTAGTACTGGGCTTCAGGAGAGCTGGCCCTCTTCTCCCTACAACACTGGAACTCCCATCAACATCTGTAACTGCATCACACATCCAATAACTGAGTGTAACTTTTGTGGATAAATCACTTTGATGGCAACACCAGTAACTAACTAATAATTTACAACACTTCATCCTGTCCACTGTAACATAAGTCAGTGTGCAAGGTCAGGTTACACCAGCTCTTGAAGATATCACAATCCAAAGTAGCCTGAGGACAGATACAGAAAGAGAGGACAAACCAGACTCTTCAGAAGTCTACACTAGAGAAGCAACACAGCAAACAGTTGCCCCACTAAACCAAAGATTGTTTGTCAATTTCCTGTCTCTGCAAATCTGTTCACTGATAAAATCCCTTCCCAAAACAGTGTTGGTCTCAGCTGAAATACACCTACCTATTTTTTCCTAGGTATACAGAATCAGAGCAAACCAGAGACACATCATCTTACTTCTCCAGTGACAAGTTCCCTTTTCAATCTCCTCCCTCAAGAAAAATCAATCTCTGCTAAATAGAAAAACAGTAAAGCTCACAAATCCCTGCCCCTGCAGTTTTTAGAAGACAGAAGAGGAATTGGAAAGGCAAAACTTTCTTATAAAAATTACAAGTCAACAACATAAATTATTGCATTGCAACACCAATGGTTCATTGATTAAAAGAAACTTCTTTTGTCATACAGCACACATTTAACATCCTTTGTATCTACCACTGTGAAACAAAGAAAAAAGCCCTGATGGTCAGACTCCCATTACCTTCCTATTTTTAGTACTCCCTCCTCTCTGTCATGTTCATGTCATTTGTGCTTTCTTTCCATCTTCCTTCTCTGCACCTTAGGGCAATCATCTAACTTGTGTCAGTTTTGCAGCTTTAAGTCAGAAATTGTGGATCCTCATCGGAATGAGAAGATACATATCTAGTGATGATTATGAGACACTGTTCAATAATGAGAGTCAAAAGCAGCCCTTCTTGTGAGACAGATATAATTTATCTCATTTTGTGGAAACAGAGGCACACTGAGATTTGAATGTCTTGCCCAGGGCTTCAGTGAGTCATTCTAAAGCCAGAGGTTGGACAGGGAGCCCTGAGCTGTTGCTCCTTTGCTCTAATCAATTAACCACTTTTCCACTTCAGGGTTTATTTCCTCTTTCATGACTGATGACTCAGCCACTGTCTAAGGAGGGCATTATGTTCATCACCATGAGGGGCTAATTCCTCCTTGACACGTGCTGTTGGGTATAACATGACCCGATGTTACTGAGATAATCAGTCCATTGTCTCAGGATGTTAATTGAGACAAATGCAGTAATGAGTCATGTTTAGGTGTCTGCTTCAATGTTTCCTCTTTGTTTTCTGCTCCTGAGATTAATGCCTTTATTCCTTGGAGGTGACTGATGTTCCTCCACTCTGAGCACTACTGCTGGGACACAGTGTGTGCTTGTGCTACCTCATTTACAAAATATTCTGCTTATTCTGATTTGCTATTTTCAGAGTCTATTTTGGAGAATTCTTTTTCCATGCCAACTGTTTTTGAGGTTAAAATCAAATGAGAAGAATGGAATCAAAACAACTCCCCTTCTGCCCTGCTCTTTACACTTTAAGAAAAAAATGTAAACCTGTCATTTATAACCTTTGTCATTTGGGATTAAATTATTTTGTCAGCTAAACATTAGTCAGCTAATTAATTGGGGGCACTTCTGCCTGAGCTTCCAATGTGGGAGCCAGGGACCCTCACTCATAGGGCCATGGATGGAAGAACAAAGAGCAAACAATAGTACCTGATTTCTTTACATCAAGTTCTGGTGTTTGGTATTTCCATGTTTATGTTCTCACCTTTGCAGGGGAACCATTTCCCCACAACCACCTGCTTGAAAAAACACCATCAAGAATTCCTCCAGAGAGCAAACCCACAGCTTCCAGAGCTGAAAACACAGGCAGTTAAAACTTGGGTTAAAACCCTTAGTCAAGATTGTGACACTAATGGATGGCTGAAAATTGGGATCCACTACTTGCTTTCCTCTTTTAATCCCAGTAGGTTGCAATCCAAGCACAGCAAAAGGATTTCCTCTGGTCTCTTCAGCTGTCTCTTAGGTAGCTCTCCACATCTTGTTTCTCCCTGCCTGGCAAATGTGCTCAGAGACACTCTGAGTCTCACCACCCAAGGGACCAGCAGTCATCCTCTTTGCTTGCAGCTCATCTAAACACTCTTTGCAAGGAGCCACATGCTGTGAATAAGCAGAATATTCTGCTTCTGCCCATATTTGAGGCAGGCTAGACATGAGCCTCCTTCAGGCTAGTAGTCACCTGTCCCTCAAAGCCCCAGGCTTGTTGCCACATCAGCATGGCTGCACAGCTGCTAGACAGAGGCCAGTTCATACACAGGTGGCTTAAGCATGCACTTAAATACATGTGTAAAACCATAGAGCCAGGCTCTGCATTTCTTCCAGCAGATCTGTTGCTCTGGTTCAAAATCTCACCAAGGGGGAGAGGGGAAATAGCCCTTATATAGATCCCTGCAATTTTTCTCTTTAAGGGCTACATAATCCCACATATCACTTGACAGTATTCAGCAGACATGGCTGAACTCAACAGCTGCACCTCTTCCCTCAGCTTGAATCAGTGGTTAGAGGTGGACAACTAGTCCTCTCAAATCAGAACATTGTTTGGTGTTAACAGCAGAAGCTAAACATAATACTAAAGCTAGATGATTTTTAACACAGTTAAATGTGTTAACCTAGAACATTTTTAACACAGAAAGGCTTTGAAAGAATGCTTCCTATTCAGTGGAAGTTAAAATCTTCCCTAAGATGTTCACTGTGAATTAAGCCAAAGAATGCACAGAAAAAAACAAAATATCCCACAGAGCTGCACTGTAACCATCCATGGTCATACTGAGCATCAGTAAATTACTGCATATCAGGCACTGCCACAAGGGAGTTTAGCAGGAGTTGTTCAAGTATTTACCACAAAGGCACAAGGCTGAGTACAGACAAAACTCAAAGCAGGGCTGGCATAGTCAGTATGATGGAATTGCTAAAGGCAGGAGGAAAAGTGGTGAAATATCAACTCTTTTGACATCTATAAAAATGATCACATATCTCATCAGAAACATCCACGTCTTTACCAACCCACTTGCAGCTGGGCTGTCCATGGGCATCCCTCCAATGCATTAGGATGACATCAGCCACACAGCTGCACTCATAGGATATGATCCATATGAAGGTTGCCCAGGTACAGCTGACACATCCTGATGAGAAGCAAAACTTGGCTCTGTGCTTTGCACTCTCAGCTGAGACCTGTTAGAGGAAGAGCAGCCTCAGAGGGCAGAACAGCACTCCTGCTCTGGGGTGTAAACACTAATTAATGATAAGACAACATGAAAGCAGTGATCTGTTTTGCACAACTTTGTCAGTATTGTCTGGAGGTGTTAAAAGCTAAGTATAGTGATAAATCTTGGTCCTAAAATAGTGTTTCAATTCTTTAGCCAGGTGCCCCCATCCCCACCATGAGGTACAATATACCCAGTTTGGATAAAGACAGAGGCTGCCACTTGGATATCTCTTAGCTGGCCCCAAGCACCTGGTTTCAGTTTTGCCCTTCGTAAATGATTAAATTCCAGACTTCTTCGGATTTTGTTTCCAGCCTGGAAATATATAAACACAATCACATTCAAAACAGGTTCAAAACAGAAGTTTGTTTCCTGGTAAGTGGTTAAAGTGCCACCAAAATATTTGGCTGCCACTGTAAAGAAAGGGGTTTCCCCTCTATGCTGGGCTAGCTGAAATTGAAAGACAGCTTTATGGGTTCTTTCTAAATATTTAAATAAGGACATGTCAGGAAGTTCAATCTGAAACTACTAGAAAACACTTTCTCCTTTTTCTCTTTCCATTGCAGCTTTTTGTAATTTCCATCTGACTGCTCAAGGCTGGTCATCTCTCAGGAACAGAAACACTCAAGGGAAGCTCTAACTATCCAGACACTAAGATATTTTATTTGTCAGAATATTGTTCACCTGATGTGAGACCAGGGAGACTAAGCTGCGCCATTAGTTACATAAACAACACAACTGTTTTAGTTTTGTCCCTGCAACACTATTTCAGTGTTATCCCTACAACACTCCTGCAGTTTGCAACATCATTTCAGTTTTGTCCCCTGCAACACTATTTCAGTTTTAGTCCTTCCATTTGCAACACTAGTCAGTTTTGTCCCTACAAGCACAGGCCTCTCACTGTCCTGAGATAAGCTGAATTATGTCAACACACTAAACTCCGAGCCTTACTGCAGCTAGGAAAGAGCAAACGTTAGAATAATTGAACTTGAACTTTATAACGAGTAAGTTAAAGGTCACACCTGCTGTTTGACATCTGGAGTTGGATCAGTGGGGATTAGGAAAAAGCCAGGCACCTCAATTCAGCCATTCTGTGTGTGCATGGAGCAGAGTTGAAGCTGTGTTCTCTTAACTGCTGCCCACCCCTCATGCCTGCTCCCCTGCCTGTCACTGATCTTCCGTTACAGGCTCAGACCCAGTTATGAGGCTGGTCACTGGTCTCTGGAGTACTGCAAAACCTCTGCAAGGACCAGCTAATGTACCAGTTGGGACCAACTGCTGCAAGAGAGAGAATTTGTCCTCTTGAATGACTTTCAGATCCCCTCCTCTGCCCCCCCACCTCACCCCCCTTCTCCCAGCCTTTTTTTTTTCTGTCTGTTTTCAATGCAAAAGCAGTTTTCAAAAACAAAGGGTCCAGTGAATGGTTTAATAAATTCTGGATTAAGTAAAAACTAAACTGTGCCATAGACTTAATTCAAACAGCTGGAATATATATATCTTTTCAATGGGCTCTAAGAGGAGAGGAAGCGGGAGAAAACACAAAGGAAGAGAAAGTGTTTTAAAGACAACAAAGCTCTACTGCAGCTTTCCAGAGAATCCATGGAGAAGTATATTCTGCAGAGGAAGATGAATGAATGGGGACTACACACAAAATGTTATGGCATCGTGGGGATGGGGGGGAGAAAAGGTGCTGGGTAACACTTACAGGAGGAAACACTAGAAATACAGAAAGGAAAGAAAAATGCCAGTGAAGAAGGGATCCTTCCTGTTAGGGCTGACCTTTGTCAAGACTCTGCAGAGCAGATGCAGCAATTCCTGCCTGGTAGATGCAGTGCTGTGATTTGTAATTGACATTGTAGGAGAGGGTTTGCACAGTGAGCTCTTTGTAGTGGTTTCTTTAATAGTCTTTTATTCTTCCAGGGGCTGCTTGTGTAGCCTGGAAAGGAGACAGAGGGCAGGGTAAATGGAAGGAACATTTCAGAGGGCTGAGAAGCAGAAAACAGCAAAATAGATTTCCCCATGGGCTGAAATGGCAAAAACATAGACCAGAGGTTTGAGGGCTTGGAACACTGAAAAGGAGGTTTTTAAGTGAAGGCACGATAACATTTTCTTTTAAGAGCTCAGACTATTTACATTCCAGTTGTAGCTGTGAATGGGCCTAGATAACCCTCTGCCCCAAGCACCCCTCCATCTTGTTGGGCTGACAGGCTCACCCTGTACCAGGCAGGAAGCTAAACTGTTGTTTTCTGATCTGTTGTCACCCCTCTCCCGAGGAAGGCTGGATGCAGGTAAATCACTCTGCCAACTTCCACAGAGAAAAAGCTTGATCTTTCTGAGCATCCAAGAACCCAGTTTCCCAAAACATAGCTGTACTTCCACTCTGGTTCAATTCCTTTCATTGTTTTCAGATCTTATTTCACTGAAACTGGAGAGTAAAAGAAGCCTAACAGCTCTATTAGATGTGTTCACCCTCAAGAAGACTGATAGGAATGGCTAATCCTGCTACAGACAGCTGGGAAGTTGTTCAAGAAACCACACACGTGCACACATGCCTTGCTGGGTTTAGGTTTTGCAATGGTTCAAGTCCCATTATTTTCATCCATGCTACATTCTACAAGACATTTTGATAGTAACAGGTAAACTCTGAGTTTCTTGCTCACTTGAAGGCATCTGTGCTCTCTGATGCCTTCTCCCAACCCAACATCTCACAATATAGGAAGACATTCAGAAAAATTGAAAGGAAATAGATGCATCATTTCAACACCCATCCCTTGCATCACTGGTAAATCACCATCAACAGCTTTATATGTGTGTATATATATATATATTTTAAATCACAGGGTATCAGTCAGTCCCTCCTGAAGATAAGAACAAAGTCTGGTCTGTTGATCTGTCAGCTAGTGCCATGTGGCACACACACACAGACCTGAGACCACTTGTGCCCAAGGATACACCAAAATCTATGCAGAAGCTACTCTGGTACTGTTGCTCCTTATCATAGAATCACACCATATCATAGAATGATTTGAGTTGGAAGGGACCTTAAACATCATCGAGATCTAATCCCCCTGCATGGGCAGGGACACCTCCCACTAGACCAGGGTGCTCCAAGCCCCATCCAACCTGCCCTTGAACACTTCCAGGGATGGGGCTTCCACAACTTTGTTATGAAATATTTTGAATCCAAAAGAAGAAACCACCTGCACCTTCACTTATAGTTAGGGTCAAAGTGATTCCCAAGGAATGAGATGCTTTAATTCTTCCCATTATCCTTTGCATGTCCACCTGAAAGTGTAAGCTCCTGTTACCTTCTAAGTCTCAGCTTTCCAGCAGCCTGTTGCAGGGAAACAAATCAAGGAGCCTGTGGGTGTCTCAGTGTCTCCTGACCAGTGTGGATAATGGTGCTGACAACTTTTGAGAGCTACAATGAAGAGTGTCACATAAAGACATTACTAATAGATTAATGATTTCTAAAGTTTTGTCCCATATTTTACAAGGAAAAAATGCCTGTAAGCTCTGGCCTGAAAAAACTTTTAAATTCCAAGTTTGCTATCAAATACAGAAAAAACATTGCATGAGCCAATTGTCCTGTTTTGTAAAAATAAATCACAGTATGAGAATCCACATGGACATTTTCCCCTGGGCCACTCTTCCCCCACTGGGAGCTAAAACAGATTTCTAAAATTCTCCCAGCAGGAAACATTTTGTGATGTCTCTACACCACCACAACAGAAACTGTATAGTCCTTATGTCTAACTTTGTTCTAAATTTATTCCTGGGCCATCTTACTTTCATCAGCAGGAGAAAATTGAGAGCAGCTCTGAATTCAATTTCTTCATTGGCAAATCCAGTCTGAGATTACCCCTTTTCCCCCTCAATAAATTGTCTGAAGACCTGGACAGAGTAGTTTGGGGTTTTTTAATTTCAGTTATGGCAATGTAATTCTTCATTAGACTGTACTTTAAACTAGGTCTGTGAAGTGATCTGCAATTACTGTGTCCAGTTCTGGAGGCCCCAATAGAAAAAGGACATGCAGCTCCTGGAGAGAGTCCAGAGGAGACCACAAAGGTGATCCAAGGGCTGGAGCAGCTCTGCTTTGGAGACAGACTGAGAGAATTACAGTTGTTCAGCCTGGAGAAGAGAAGACTCCAAGGAGACCTTAGAGCACCTTCCAGTAACCTTGAAGGGGGTCCAGGATAGCTGGGGAGGGACTTCAGGCAAGGACTTGTAGTGAGAGGACAAGGGGTAATGGAAGTGTTCAAGAGCAGGTTGGATGGTGCTTGGAGCAACCTGGTCTAGTGGGAGGTGTCCCTGCCTATGCAGGGGGGTTGGAACTAGATGATCTTTAAGGTCCCTTCCAACCCAAACCATTTTATGATTCTGTGATAATTAACTAACCTAATACAAGTCCCAGTGCATAAATCCCCACCATCTTTGTAATTCCCTTTCTCCTACATGCACATCCCTGCATTGTCTTGCTGATCTAGTTTAGAAAACCTCTGCTTCCAAAAAGTTATTTAGTATAAGTGAGGACAAATTTAGGTGGGTGACTGTGTGGAGCTAGGAACTATTTTTATCACTAGCTTTCCTATTAGAGGAATCTTCACAGCTAATCATTAATTTGAAATTGTCCTTAAGTCTTGAGTCACTTTGAGAGCTTTCATGTGGATGTATTATATCCTGGGTTGTGAGCACACAAAATAATTGTTCTTCAGAGAAGGCACAAAAATAGGAATGAGTACTTATGCTTTGACTATTTAGCCGAAAAATCTTGAGATATGCAACAATTAATCCAACATCAGAGTTCAATGTTGATGGTTTTTCCTAAAAATAAGGTGTCTGCTTTCCTCAGAAAAATGGAAACTTCAGTCAGAGAGCTGAAAACCTTCCACTGAAAGTCTTTGTTTTAAGTTCTACTTCAGAATATATGGATCTTCCTAGAGAAGAGTTTTCAGTGCTTTTTGATTATTTGAGAAAAAGGTTTTGGTGGAAAAAAAATCTGACTGGGGCCAGTAACTCCACAATCTGTCATTAGAAAAGTACCACGTCTGCCATCCAGAACACCTTAGAACCATAATCCTATTTCTGCTTAGGAAAAAGTCACTGAGACAGATGCAGTAACAATGTAGGCACAAAAAACCCCACACAGAATATTCCATCTTTAGACAGATCGAGATCCAACAGCAGCACTTGTTGCTATGCTGATGATGCCCAAGAAGAAATATCTCTGAAGACCCTTTTTGCCTTTACTGGGAGCTGGTGCAGACAGCTGCTCATTATTTTCTACCCATAGCATTCCATGAATCCTGAAAACTAAGGTATTACTTGCCTTATTTCCTACTACAAAAAAAACCCACAACAAACCAAACAAAAACCAAACCAATCAAAACACCCCAACAACCACAACAAAAACCAAAACAAAATAACCCAAACACTCACAACAACTCAAGGCAACACCTCCCCCTATGGACTTAAGACAATGCCTAGTTTTACCTGCACCATTCATACCTTTAGTTGATCTCATTTGAAGTGAAATAAAATAAAGCTTAAACATCCAAGCCTGTTGCCCTCTATCACAATCCATGGATTCGCCTTGTACAGCACTGGCTGAGTAATAGGTTTTAGATCAGAAGCCAGGAACCTTGCTCCAAAGAAACAGGTAAAATGTGACTAAGCAAACAGCCTGTGTTAAGTTTAGGAGTTTGTTCTTAGAAAACTTCATGCAACACTTTAGCTTGCTTCAAATCTAAGGAAACCATGGGTCAGTCAGCAGGAGAACATCAAGAAGTTAAGCACTGATTTCAACTCACGTCTAGCAGCTGAGGGTTTATTAAAGAACATTCCCTTGCCCCCAGCTTGTCCTGGGGTCTGAATCCCATTAGCTCAATGTCGTGAGACCACAGAGTGAAACAGAGCATGGCTTCAGAAAGGAACCCAAAACACTCTAAGACCCAGAGCAAATTAGTGCAAACGATGGGAGGACGGTTGCCAAAGCAATCTTCGCAGTTGTTCTCTTCTGACTTTGGGTGGCAAGAGAAGGGGGGTGTTGTGCCACAGCCTGCAGCTTCACACGATGTCAAAGGAAAAGATTAGCTCATCTTTCAGTGACAGACAGGAGCTTGGCCTGTGTTTTTTCACAAACGTCACCTTTCCCAAGGGAGAGAGAATTTATACCCTTGTCTGTCTCAAGCAATGAGTGTCAGTTATCAAATGCAAACCCTCCGCCTTCCGGGCAGCACTTCTCCAGAATGACAAGCAGCTGGAGGGAAACAGCACAATAACCCATTGAGTAGGAGAAAGCAAGCTTTTTGCCACAGGGCAGCATTACAGGTCTTTCTGAAGCTTAAGGAAAGGTAATTAGAGGTCTTGTATAACTTATTCCCCTCATGTCTGGGCTGTAATGGAAAAAGGACCTCCACAGCTCTTCTAAGAAATTTAGCATACTGCTAGAGACTCCCTTTAAACATGGCATTTTTAGTGTAGTCCCCAATCATAAACCTTGAGTGAGCCACTTCAGTGCTAGATAACCTTGTCAGTCAAATGGCTTTGCAGTTTTTGTATTTCATATACACAGAAAAGCTTACTCAACTTAATTCCCTTTGCCATCAAGAAGCTGAACATCCTTCAGCCAAGTCAAACTTAGAGTAGAAGACATAGAAGGAGCATTTGCCTGCACTTGTCATGGAGATTAAACATTGCTAATCCAGTCATGACTATTTTGGTAAAGGTACTGACAAAAAAAAAAACCAACAAATAACTAAGCCTGGTTTAGAATCTCAACCTGGATCTGTTGGAGTAAGCATCTAACAAACTTGAAAGTTCATGTCAAAAACAAAAGCCAGTGCCACCTCAAAAATCCCTGCCATAAATTCAAGTTTGTTGAAATTATAAATGTTGTCTCAAAATAGGAGGTTGTCAATCACAGGGAAAGGCAGTCTGCCTATGATGAAAACTTTTTTTAAAAGGTGACAAATTGATGAATGCAGCAAAGCTAAGAAAAAACATTTTGGAGCAATGGCTTATGGCATGCAGCAAGTGCTTGGGATTTCCAGGCACAACAGGGGTGTGTGTCTGTAAGACCAGTATGTTTCCTTAAACTTGAAGAGGAATAAAAGAAAAAAATAATTGCTACTTTTTAAAGACAGAAAACATCGTTAGTGGCTTTCAGTTTTCCCTGCAGAAGCAGTAGCCAGTACTGCTGAAATAACAGGTCACTCTCAAGAGCTTTCACATCCATCACCTCTTCCAAGGAACTCAAAATCTAAGCAGACAAGGTAAGCAAAGGAAGTGGTGGAAAGGGGAATAATCACCCAGAATTCATAGTTGGGGAACAAAGAGACTAAGTTACTTGTCACACAGAGCTTTGTTTCAAATACCTAATCCCACAGTCTAAGCAATAAAGACCACCCTTCCTCCTGACGGTGTATTTTTAATCACACACAACCCAAAGGAAAAGAAAGCTCTATCACTCAGAGGTAGTAATCCTCCTAATTAAGAGGAGCAGTTGGAAAGCAGGTAAGAAAAACAAGTGAAAGAGTGAAAAGAAACTAGCTGAATAACATCAGAAATAAACACTAGACTTCTTGCTAAATATGACATTTCCATCTGTCAGAGGCCCCAGGGGAGTGCAGTGCTGGAGACAGATTTTGATTTCTTGAGAAACATTAAAAGCCTGAGAAGCATCTTAAGCAGTAAAGTACATAATAGCACCACGGAGCCCCACAGGAGAGGGGCACAGCAAGTGGGAGCTCTGAATTGTGTTCCTTCAGCTCCCACTGCCAGACATAATTGCAGGCAGTTTACTTGGCTTGAGTAGAAATGACTGAATTTGAAAACTCACCTTAAAATAAGCATCGAAACTGAAGAGGTCAAAACTCAGTAACCATTTTGCAAATGCTTTACCCTTTGCTTCTTCAAGAAGAGAATGGAAACCACCATCTTCATAAGGTGATCTGACATCTCTGCTGGGATGCTCTCCTGTAATGAAGATACTTGTAAAGCTCCATTAATTAGTGCACTGCAGACCAGCAGCTCTTTTGGCAACTCATGGGCATGTTACAAATGAGTACTAGGGAGATTTCCCCAACTTCAATGGGAATAAGTATTTTACAACCAAACTCTTTGTGACATTTCCTCTACAACCACAAAGCACTTGGGATTTTCAGGTCAAGTATTTAGTCTTCATTGCATAATTGTAAGATTTTCTGTTCTTCTATTTAACTTTTTTCTCCTCCTCTGTCCCTTTTTCACATTTTGTCCTTCTCCTGTTATGCTGCTTGACCTCTATAGCAGCTTCTGCCCACCCCTTTTGGACTCTGCACTTAGTCATTGAAGATGGCTATACCACCACCAGATACATTCTGGAATTATTTACTTATTTTATGAGTTCATTTTATCTCTCTCTCTCTCCTTCATTTCATATTTGATATTTTTAATATTTTGAGCATGAATAAATTCCTAGTCTCTTCCATACAACAAAGACAGGCTGAGACAGTTGAGTGACCTGGAGAAGAGAAGGCTCCAGGGAGACCTTAGAGCACTTTCCAGTACCTGAAGGGGCTCCAGGAAAGCTGGGGATGGACTTTGGACAAGGGCTTGTAGTGAGAGGACAAGGGGCAATGGATGAAAACTGGAAGAGGTGAGGTTTAGGTGAGACATTAGGAAGAAATTCTTGAGTGTGAGGGTGGTGAGACACTGGAACAGGTTGCCCAGAGAAGCTGTGGCTGCCCCATCCCTGGAAGTGTTCAAGGGCAGGTTGGATGGGGCTCTGAGCAACCTGGTCTGGTGGGAGGTGTCCCTGCCCATGCAGGGGGGTTGGATCTAGATGATCTTTAAGGTCCCTTCCAACCCAAACTATTCTACGAAGACTTCATTCCCTACTTCCTTAGTGCATCCATCTCTCTTCTTTTGAAACCAGTTCAGACTTACTTTTGCTTCTTATATTATATCCCCAGTCACTGAGAAAATTCAATCAGTTGGAAAGGTTTCTGCAAAAGGCATAGAAGCCTTGAAGTCCCCTTTCCCAAATTCAAACAATGGAATAAGAAAAGCCCTGTTGCTTCAACACTGCATAGGCAGCAATTCACAAAATGACACAGTGTATGAAGGTCAGTAATGCAGCCAGTCCTCCTCAGCTGGAATTCCTGACACACAGAAGCTATTGTCTATCAGAAATGAGTCGATGAGAGTTCCTGAGGATTCCTTCCTCTTTCTGAGCAAACAAGGTCAAACATGCCATCCAAGAAAATCCCTAAGTCAGCAAAACAAAAAGTAATTGTGTTCTTCCAGGCCAAATATGGCCATATAAAAAGGAGGAAAAGGCCTTTTGACCATGTGAATAGAGAGCTGTCAAAGACAACTTTTATTTTATTGTGATGTTATTTCAGCAAAACTGTATCCACTGAATTCCTAGAGAGGAAAGAAAATCAGAAAAAAGCAACACTAATTGCCATAGAACTGAAGTTGAACAAACAAAATACCAACTCACTTCCTGAGAAATGGACTTCAGCAAACTTTTTATTTGATCCTCTGAACTTGTACAGTGAGAAAAAGCTGAAAAAAGTCTTCTCAACTAAAGGGTTCTTGAGGATAGATTGAGTCCAGCAGTGAAAATGCAGAGAGTACATAAAATCACAGTACTTCATTTAACCCCAAAGACTTGGTTTCATAAGCACCTGGGAAGTTTTTTCTTTCAGAATGTGTAGATTTGTATTTGCATCTGGACACAAAGCAAAGGCTCAAAACATTGCTCAGAAAGTAGCAAATGTTTGCTAAAAAGTGACATTAATATCTTTGGCTCTCCCCACCTAAGCAGATAAGCAGGGTAAGAAAATTCGTGCTCATTGCAACAATTCAGCACTGAACTGAGGAGCTGAGATGATCAGAAAACACATTTTCCATGCACTAAAAGAACTCCATAGCTGAAAGGCTGCTGGTATTGTGTGACACTGGAGTCGCTACTGAAAAAAATCAACAGCTTTCAATCTCTAGCATTCAGCTTGGGGTTTTAATTTCTTTTTTTAATGTTGTTATAAAAACTTGATCTTTGGGGGATGTGGGATGAATTTTTATTTTTCTTACAGAAAGTGAATTTAATTGGTGAAGCATAAAAAGATCAAATTGCAGTACAGCACTAGCAAAAAATTTAAATAGCATTTCCCAGCATAATGCCATTTCAGAAAGTAGCATTGTGTTCCTCCCAGGAGATCTGACATTTAAATATTTACAGGATCAAATGCTAATGACTGAAGATTTGCTCAACCTTCTCTCCCTGCCAAAAGAGGATAAGGCTCTATAATGTCCCTTCCATTATTTTAACTGTGCTTTTGTTTTTAAGGGCAACAGACTCATTGCTTTGTCAGCTCATGGGCAGGGCTCATGGGTGTAGGTTCCAATCCAAAACTGGATGGGTTCTATGCAATAAACTGAACTAATGGAGCAAGAGTTTTCTAGTAGTTTATTATATCAGCCCTCCCTCTGCTCTTATTAGCTCACATTCTTACTGAAATCATAAGACAGATTCACATCTCATCTAATCCTACAGCATCATCTCAGTTAAGCTGGTGTGACACTGACTTAACTAGATTTGAACACAGTGGGAGAAGAGGGATGGGTCAAGGACCAAAGGTGAGCCCAAAGTGGTTGCAGACACACCAACTACAAAATAAATCCTTTCATTATAATGCACTGGAACATTATTTAAACACAACGTCCAATTTTTAGGAACTCATCTTCCAAACTTCCTTGGTACTGGAGAAAAAAAGTCTCCTAAAATTGAGACAAATTAAGAGTAAAGCATTACATATATTCAACTGGCATGACACAGAAGATGTTAAGCTAGCAATTCTTCTCTGCTGGAAAAGCTTTGGATTATCACTACAGGAAAGGAAAGTTCACTACAAAGGGGAGTTGTTTGAAGTAATTATCTCCAACACACTGGAATGATTTGGTGTCAGAGCATGCTGGATAAACAGCACCTTACCAAAAGAAGCTTTGCCTACCTGTGACAGTTTAAATGATACAAAATCCCTGTATATCAATGTGTTAACCCTTTCTTGCCCCACAGGAGAGGCACAGAAACAGTCAGCTTACTGCTGATACTAATGAAACATTAATTTTCATAACCTCAGCTTTTCTTCAAAATGCTGAGTTCACTTAGTAATTCTTACTTTTCTCTCCTTGTCTCTGCAGGAAGTAGGAATCTGAAGGCATCTGATGTAACTGTGGTACATATGGCAAAGAGGACAAATACCTGCAGGAACCACTGGAGAGATTAGAGCAAGCAGGTAAACTTCTTGAGAGTTTCCCCTCTCGGATCACTTCTGATCCCTTCACTGAGGCCTTAATCAGCAAGATGCTGCTCAGCTTTCCTCCAGAGAATAACCAAAGCTGAGAGTTCTTAAGCACCTTTTTACAATTCAAAACAGCAAGTTAAGTCCCTCAATGTCATCGGGGGCCTGGACCTGCATTCAGAGAGGTGCACTCAGCAACATCTTGTTCATCTGAGACCAGTACTCCCTCTGGGTTAACTGGAGCTTTTACGGGTCAAGTCACAACTATATAGAGAAAAATCTGCTAACTTATTGTTCTTAAGTGGTGTAATCTTACAAGGCTCTAAGTATGTTTCTTATTAGAAGTGACATTTGAATTTCAGGGAGTGGTGGATGATGTTGTTTCATTTCCTGTTTTATTTTTATAGCCATTTCCAACTAGCTGTTAAATTTAGTGTTTGGTGTATTCTGTATTTAAAGAGGACAGTGTGTGTTGTATCTTTGATGTAATTTCATGTAACACCATCTGAAAGAAATTCACATATTCACTATCCACTGTTAATCCTAAACACAAATGTAATATATTAATCAATGACAGGCAGAAGGACTCAACAGAAACTAATTGGCTGCATTATGGGGTAAGTGATTGCTCCATAATAACCTGCACACAGAAGAGGAGCTTTTCTTTCTCCACTTTCTCATAACTGAACTTTCATCATGACAGAACAGAAGGTTTCAGATGATTAAAGGCAAGAACAAATCTCAACTTTCTCCCACCCCAAAAAGATAAAGTACCTTGGGATTTGTCACCATGAAAGGCTTCATATAAAATAGTTGTAAAAATACTTGCCAGCGTTTCTCAAACACTGTCCTTTGAATAAATGACATATGTATTAAAAGCTCCCTCAATTAGTATTCAATTCAGCATTAGGAGATGGCAAGTGTCAAGCAGTCACAATCTAGTCCCAGCTGATGCAACTAAAAAAGCACTTAATGCAAATTCCAGCAGGCTTCAGATGGAGTTTTAAAACACTTTCCTTCTCAAGCCTTGCTTTTTATTTGCTGACAGATGCTTTTGTTGACCTGCTAACTTTTGAAGCCAGCAATCACCCAGGCAGAGGTTGCATCAGCAGAATAAGCACAGCAACAATGAATAGGGCTCTGTATTTGAATGAAACTGGAGCACATTTGCCAATATCAACAGGTACCACACCATTGTTTCTTGGAGATTCATCTGCTTGTGTAAGCTGTCCCAGTTCTCCCTGGCAAAAAGGAAAAGCTGCTTTCAAATTTCACCTACATCAGCACCAATGAGGAGTAACACCACAAAAACAGAATTTGTTCCAGTTTATATCAAGATTACTGAGGTTGAAGCCCTTGAAATTTTAATTTTCCAGTCAAAGAAAGGAAGACAGTAAATAACCCTTGCCTACCATAAGGGGGAATTGAGCTGACACAGTAACATTCACTCAGTGTTCAAAAAGTTCTAGCTCAAATAATTCACATTAAATTTGCTTCAAGTTCATCCTGTACCTAATGCCAGTGATTTCAATCCACCTACACCAAAAGATGTTTGGTCAGCCTTTTTTTTTTCCTCAAGCACATAGTATTTTCTGTTGTTGTTGCCAAATGCAACACAGATGGCTTCCCTGGTGTGCAGCCAGACACAGGTCTTCTTACCTGGCAGCAAATCCCCGTGCCAGTGCACTGCTCATTGCCCTGGATGTATCTTCATCTATGAAACACAAGATACCATGCAGAATCCAAACTAAATTTCATTCACCTTCCCACTTGCCAGCCTGCAGGAGCAAAGAATTTCTGCCTCAGGCTTTTTAATTAAAACTTCACTTCTACAGCTGCACTGTGTTAGCACTGGACCCCTGAGCTGCCTTCCAACACACCTGTAGATCCAAGAAGTGTAGACATGAAACACAGGAATATGTCCAACTAGAAAAAGGTGAGAAAGATGGTTACTGGTGAAACTTGGATCAAAGAAGATGAGGTTGGCTGTATTCTTCACTGTCAGTGTATGTAAGCACCATCACAGAAGTGCCAAAAGGAACAGGAATCCAGAAATTTACATTCAGCTTAAGGAAAAAAAAATACTGTGTGACTTCAGTTAAATAATAAAACCATATTCAAAATGTAGTTTTCTTTTTCAAGACTGTACTCTTGAACACCAACATTGGCTGTTGCTGAAATCCCCCATCAATGCCTCAGTTTACCACTTCAAAATTCTACATATGCTTTAGCTCTACCAGCACTTCAGTGCATCAGCAGAACACCTCAGTGGTGGCATTGAGCTGCTGAGTGCCTGTGCTCTGGCTGTGCTTGAGGGAGACCCCAGTTCTGCACAACCCTGCTGTCTGACCAGTTAGGGTGTGTTCAGGACTCATAATACAAGAAAACCTCTCTGACAGCCCACACCAACAGCCATAAGTATCTTTCAGAAGGTAAGCAGAGAAAGAGGCAATGTTCTCACTTCTCATGTACAGCTTCCAGGGAGACAAACCAAGAGTAATGCTCAGAAAACATCTGAGACAAAGCTACACAATTGCAGGCTATTCCTATAGTGGTTTGGAGGTGTGTTTCATTAGCTTATCTATACAATTATTAAGAGTAATGAGGTTTGCAGGTGCTGCAGTACCAGGGAACAGTCAATAGAAATACAGCCTCTACATTCAATAAGTAGCCAGTTGAAACTAACAGCTATGTTTGGTTTCCTTCCCCATCAAATGGGAAAACAAGCCTCTTACAAGGCTTTATTGTAATTCTGTGAAAAAAGTGACATGTGTTGAGGATTAACATTAATGCAAGAGAACCAAAACCTCATAATTTTGGAACAGAATGTCCTGGAATGCAAGAGAAATTTAGAGCTAAACATCAAGATTCATTTTCACAGCAAGTATTTCCCATTTTCTGCCAAAGACAACAAAAAGAAAAGAGAAGATTTAATGAAAAATAAGCCAAGCCCATGATCTAAATACAAGAGAAGCACATGGATGATACCTAAAAGTGAATTACATCTTTTCTGGCTAAGTTGTTCAGCAAAAGATGCCACACATGAAGCAACCACACGAAAGCTGGGACTGCAGTGCTGCAGGGAGCAGATGTCTTGAATAGAGCAGGGCTGGAACTTTTCATTGAGACAAAAATCATGAGCACCAAGCTGCAGCTGGGTCTGGTGAACTCCAAAACCTAACAATATATGCTCCTATTTGTAGTACCAGGCCCTTAATAATTTGGGAAGCACATGAAAAAAAAGGTAATGTATAATTAACATAATTAACAGCAGGTTTATTATGAACTCTAGCTGATTGCCTTGCTTAATGGAAAGACACTGCTTCCACAGCCATGCCTGCATTTCAACCCAGGTGGTCATCCTTTACTCAAGGCCACCAAGCAACACAATTTTACCACAAAATGCTGCAAAGATTTCTCCTAAGAGCCAGCTGAAGTCCCTCCACCCCCAACCAAAACAGTTTTACATATCCCAGTCCTTTTTTCCTACAAAAGTCTTTTATTTCTTCCCATTCAAAACAAGAGTTTGAAAGCAAGGGCTGGTCTCATGGATACAAAGAGTATTCAGAGCTATAATGACAGGTTTTGCCACAGGGCCAGCGTTTTTTTTTTTAAACAAGGAGTTTAAATTTCTCATGGGCCAATTCAGAAATCACCAGTGAATGCTGAGTTAGGAACAACCTCAAATTACTCCCCAGCTGTCTACATACAGTTCTTTGAAACAGCTAGTACAGCCTAGTTTAATTAAACAGAAAACAAGCTCTGCCTGTCAGTCCATGCATACATTAACCTACTCTAATTTATAAATAGTGACTCATGGGTTATTTTTGAAATAAATTTTATACCCTGCCGAATGTCCACCTTCCCACCAATCTTCCTTTCCCATACAGCGCACAAGACTCCAAATTTAATCAGCAACCCACAGTTCTCACATGTGCAAAAATGCTGGGAAGGACGATTCTTCACCAGAAGAAATGAGAACCAGGTTTAGGCAGCCCTGCAAGAGACTGGGGATATGGCTTAGTGCTGGACGTGGTAGAGTAGGGTTAACGGTTGGACTCGATGATCTCAAAGGTCTTTTCCAACCTAAGCTATTCTCTGGTGATCCGTCAGTCTCTCCAGGAGCAGAGGGCCGGGGAGCCCCGCGGTGCTGCCGCAGGTCGCTGCCCGCCGGCCCCGGGCGCTGTCCCCCGCCGTGGTGCTGAAGGGAGGAGCAGAACGGGACCCACAGCCCCGAGGCCGGGGGCCATCAGCCCCTGTACGGACCGGCGGGCAGCGGTGGCTTCCCCTGCTTCACCTGCAACGCACAGTGACCTCCTGAGTGATAAGAGCCTGGTTGCCAGGTTACTCGCCACATTTTAATGTACTTTTCCACTGCAGAGGCTGCTGAGATGAGACAAGATGATATTTTTCTGTTCTATCTAGAACTGAACAGGATTCCTGTGAATCAGAACGAGAAATAAACTGTACAGAGCTTCATTTCTATCCTAAACTATCTAGTGTATCTGCAAGTCACGTTTTGCCCCACTAATTTTTCAATTGAGAGCAGAGGACCAGTCACAACATCAGATGTATGTTCAGTATGAAAACTATATTGGCTTTAACAGGTGACACTGGAGATGAAGCCTTAAGGGCCTATCTGAGCAGCAGTAAAGGAATGAGAGAGTTATTTGTCTAGAAACATCTTGAACAGGAAAAAACATACAATGACTCAGTTAATCTTTTCAACTACAGTTCATACTATAAGACTAGGAGTTGGAGTTATGAATACAATGCCCAGTTTACCAAAGGTCTTCATGAATCTCGTGACAAGCCTTCAGAGCCACCTGAAAACAAGCACTTCTATTCATTGCTCTAAAACCCTAAGTTACTCTCCTTCCAGGTTTGGACTAATATTAAAAGTCAAGTCCAACAGATGTTTCAACTGTAGGGCAAAACATGAGCCAAACTCAGAAATAAATTATGGAAAAATCAGACCAAAAAGATAATCTGCAGTTTTAAAGTGTACCTATAGACAGTCACCACAGGGAAAGCACCAAGAGGCTGACCAAGCACAAACCCTTTGCCACTGCAGCAACTGCAGTTCAAGGAAGAGAGTCCTTAAAAGTGTTCCTGGAAAATTCACATCTGCTTTCAGTGGTAAAAATAGAAAGGCATGAAACAGCTTGTTAATTCTTTTACTGTTTGCCAGCCAAACTCTGTAGTTCAACTCACTTCTCTCTACTCTGTTTCTAAGCTGGATTGTATAAGTTCTTATATCACAAGTACAAAGAGTCTGTTTTCAATATGATTTAACTTAACCAGCTGAAGATATATCCTAGCCTATGCAGACTGCAGGTAGGTTTCTCTTGTGGGGTCTTCTGCTGGTTCCATCAAGTGGTGCTCCTAGCACCACTTCCAGCAGCTTAAAAAGCACTAAGTAGATCTGTAATAACAGCAACTCCTTGAGACACTTAAGCCACTGAAATTAGGGATTTCTGAAAAAGCAGAATAGGGATTTTAATTATTTTTTTCTCTCCAAAGAGAACAGAGCTTGATCACCTGCTGTTGTAACCACATGCTAAGAACAGTGATGAAAACATCTGTTATCTGACAAGCTACATTTGCACCTAGTTTTATTAAATTCTTTCTCCAGCAGTTTTCTCATTACTGTACTACCTGAACACCTGTCCCCCCAGAATGTATCTTTGCAATGTCATGAAAAAAGGGTAATAACAAAATTTCACAGCATCATGCAGAGCTTGCCAGAAGTGTTTTAAGGAAAAAAAAATATCCTTATGAAATAACATTGAGACATTTTGTAAAAGCAAAGGCTTCTCAGGCACAAACAGTAATTTTAGTCAGATTATTAAATATATGCAGATTGGGAAAGACAAAAGGCAAATTTTTATGGCACATGTCTGACATGATGTGGCACATTTTTAAGTCTGTAGATTTTTAAAATTTTTGTATTTGAACCTAAAGACTAGAATCCTGGTCCTAGAGATAAGGAAGATAGTTTGCAAGAGGAAGAATCAAATCCACTCCACCTTGGACAATCCCACACACTGAATGGTTGAGAATTATTGCAACAAAGGAAACAGAGTTGTACAAAGCATTAGACAGTTTCTGTTGAGGTTTGGAGATCAGAACTGCAGATTCTGTGAAGAAACCAAGTCCCATTAAAGATGGTTTGGTATGTGGAGTCAACAGGATTATTTTAATCCCAGTGCGTCACTGACTTGATTGACATTTTATAACAAGTCATTTCATCTCTGGCATTTCCAAAACTATCCCCATGAGTCTTTTCCACAAAGAAACCCCATGCAGTCAGAATTTTTTTCCTGTATATCTTTACTTTCCTTCATAACACCAGTAGGAGCTAGCTCCCTGTGCACCACCCTGTTTTTTTAATCAGGCTTTTCAATATCCCTCAGGTGTTACCCCATCCCTAAACACAGATACTGGTTTAATTTATCTAAATTATCAAGCCCTTCATTCTCCTCTTGGCTCATTTTCCCACAATACTTTAATTACTCATCAGATAATCTGGCAAACAAATTACTAAATGATATTCTGGGTGTGCTACCCCACTGCAAGAGAAGCAGGAAAGCCAACAATAGCAATTGTTTTTCCACAGGGAAGATATCAGCTGGAAACCAAGCCAGTTATTTTTTGATAAGCATCAGTATCTTCTCGCCCAGAAATGAGGAGTTCTATGGGACTTTATCTACATGACAGCAAATCACTCAATTTCCTTCATTCCAAATCAACTTTGACTGAGGAAATGAATCCTTTAAAGTTAACATCCGTGGGCATAACCACATACTCTCTTGGACCTCACACATAGAAAGTTCTTGTGGCTTCCTTTAAACAAGTGCCCTCAGTCTAACTCCTCACTTGGGCAGTATTTATACTGCTCAGGCAGCAAAAGCTGCATTTGCTAAAAGGGTATAAAATAGCCAAACAACATTGCCTGTTAAAAACTCTGAGCAGCTTGATATTGCATGCTTTTTACAGGCCTTCAAAGGTTAAGGAGACTTCAGGAGGTGGCCACAGAAATAACATGGTAGCAGATAGAGGTACAAATAGCTATTCCTGTTGTGGAGAAGAGTGTGTCTTTACTTGTTTTTTGGTGGTGGTGTTGTTTGTCCTTGAGGAAAAAAACCCATGGCATCTAGGGCAGGGTCCATAGGATCTAACTCCAGGCTAAGAATTTCCAGTGTCATGGCTCCCCTTGGAAACTGGACACCTGTTATTTATTATACAACAGCTTCTGACTAAACTACACTAAACTTCAAAAATCTAATTTCTCCCCATTGTAAAAAATTGAAACCTGGCTTTTCATGAGCTCTTCTCCCCACTTCAACTCTCCCCCTCCCAAACTTCTACTTTTATGTCCCTGCTTCAAGTTGTGATAAGACAGTTCTTTCTGTATGACCAATATTTGGAATAATTTTTTCTGCTAAACCACTTAATGGCTGCTTGAAAGCCAGATATGGACCATAACTCCCAGAATCCAGTTAATGGGGACCTTTGCTCCAGTTTTTTGGAAGTGCATGTCACTAGAACACTGCCTAAAGATCTACTATGGTGACCAGTCTTGATTCCCCTGATAAGTGTGTTGATTTATACCACAAAAGATGATATTGGAGGAAAAAAGAAGCAGAAACAGTCATGGCTGGTAAATAATTCCTAGCAAGTTCCATGCAGGGCTTTCAGCCACACTGTAAATTCTGTAGAGAGAGAAAATTGATTATTTGGCACAATGGCATATTGTCCTTATAGAGAAACTGAGCAAAGCCTGACTTGTCCACAAAAGGTAAAAACACCAAAAAAACCCCCACCAAATATTTGCTGCCTGAGGGAAAAATTTAAGTGTTAGAAAATATTTAACAGTTGGTAATTGTGTCAATGCTTTAAGGCTCTGGAGAAGACATTTTCCAGTTTGTCAGGACAATAAAATGGCACAGCTGAAGGCTACAGAAGTCAAGTTTTGAACCTAGTGCTGGTATTACTGTGATAACACAAACATAAATGCAGGCAGGTAGTTGGTAGGAGAGACAGACTCACTGACACAGCCCACTTTTACATAGGCCAAAGATCTTGGAAATCCATCTGCCTCTCTGAATTTGATTCAAACTTGTAGCCTCCCAACTATTTTTCACTTTTTGCAGAAGTACCAGCATTTCTTTTATTTTGATAGTGGCAACTTCATGGAGGAAATTCCTTACCTGTTTTGTTTAATCAATAGTTGAGGGACCCCGATTATTTGTTCCACCTTCTTTTGCCCCAGTGAAATGGTTGTGGACATATTTTCACAGCTGTAAATAGCAAAGACCTTCATACTCAGATACAATCACTACATTCAGTTCTAAAGCAAACTGCCTTTTTCTTAAAAAAAATCAACAGGATACACAGGATTAGGAAAATGCATTTTATCATCTCTTTTAATTCTGATTATTTCGAGTTATTAGTTATTAAAGGAGATTTATTTTAACAGCTGTACAAATCCCATGCAGTTTTGTCTAGCTGACTGCTCACTAAGAATGAAGAACTCAGTAATCCTGATCTTGCAGGCCTGCAGACTGGAGTTGAGCAATGCTGAGCTCCCATGGTTTAAGTTTAAATTGCTAAAGCTTGTTTTCTCTGTTTTATACCACCACAGAATTTGTGACAGAAGACTGCATGTCTGTACTTCCTTTTCCACAGCAGAATACCTACTTTTCCACACACCTCCTGTTAAAAGGCAGGCTCCAAACAGCTTCCATAAAGCAGTGAGGGAAACAAATAATTCTGACTTCCAAATACTTAAAATCCTTAGACATACACTTACTGGATATCATATCTCTAGTGATTCACTGGTTAGAGCAGGCTTTATCTATATGATAACACCAAACAGAGCCATCACCATGCTTGTCAAAATTTAATGTTATGACTACTGACACAAAGTATAGAGGGATTGAAGAAATGTGTCTATTTTCAAGGTGAAATTCTAGCCCAAACTCAAAGATTCTGAATATAGTTCAATAGAATTTAATCTCTTTAAATCTCAACATCTTACAGATAAAAAGATTGCTTTATAGTAATTCAACAGAATTCAATGTCATTCAGTCCACAGAGGAGACCATCCCTTGGAGCATTAGTAGGTTAATAAAGGTAGGGTTCACTCTCCTCCATTCATGGTTGTAGAAAATGTACACATTTCTACTGCAAAGAGAGAGATCAGCCATCAGCCACTGGGTCCTACACACATCACATTTTCAGTACTGTTCAGTAGGGAACACCACTGCTTTCAAGTGTCTCAGCATGGAAAAGGGAGGCAGTGAACTGGCAGAACAGCATTCCATATGTTCAGGACATCCTCCAACAAAACAGTCTCCAAAAGACCTTGTAATTCATGCAGTGAGAAATGAGAGAATGACAAGGAGGCTCTCTCCTAGACGATGGGGTTTATCCAAAGCTGACTTAAATCAGTGGGAGTCTTTCCATCAACTTCAAGAGGATTTGGGCCAGATACAAGATGAAAAGTCCTACGGTTGGACCAAAACACAGAGACTATGGAGACAAATACCAAAAAAATAAATGCCTACTGCTTAAAAGCCAGAAGTATGACTCCTACCTAGGTATCACTGAAATATCTTGTGTATTTTCCTACATTAAAAAGGCCAAGAAAGAAAATAGAGACCTATAGCATATATTTCTCTGGAAAACCAGGCCAAGGTGAATTACCAGGGTCCAAGTACTGGAAGTTCTCTTGAGGAATATCAGAGAACGTGTGGGGTTGGGAGGGACCTTTAAAGGGCATCTGCAGTGCACAGGGGCCTTTTTAACTAGGTCATGTTGCTCAGAGCCTGCTCAAGCCTGACTTTGAGTGTTTCCAGGGACAGGACCTCCATGCACTGGCTCCCAAATCCACTGTACATCTCCTCTCAGACATTACCAACACAATCATTCAAACAAGCACTATCAGAACACACACATTCACCCACCTGTGTAACATCAGCACCAAATGCCCTTAATTGTCTGAAGTCAGAGTCTCCTGGTTGGCCCTGGCAAGTGTCCACACAGACTTAAGGGGGAAGACAAATTTGTTCTGCCATGGTAATCTTTGTTTTATAACAAAGATTTTGTGTATTTAAATACAGTAGCTGGAATAGGAATTAGGATTTATAAATATGTGCATCTTGGCTTTAAAAAGCTGTGCATATCAATACCTAAAATAAAAAAATAATAATAAAAAAGGTGAGTCTTAGTGATCCTCTCCAAGGGAGTTGAAGTCAGGTGAAGTAAAAACTCAAAATCAGTTCACCAGCTTAAAACCTTTAAACAGAATTCTAAGCTTCTAGATTTCCAGCAGCTGAAGGTATCAGATGTCCAGAACTTTCAAGCAGCTTCACTCCATCTGACATTGCCATCTGGCACTTCCCATGCACTGCTCTGGGTCCAGGGCAGGCACGGATGAGTTCTCCCAACTCCTCAGCATGCACATTAACACGTAGCCCATTCCTTCCAGCTGCAGTTTGCCAGCACACAAATCCTCACATAAGGGGTAAGTTTTTATATGAAATGATAAAACATTAGAATCCTAATTCAGCAAGGCTTAAACATGCCTAATTTAAGTTCTGCAAGTCATTCAACTGAAAGTCTGAAAGCTGGAAATGGGCAAAAGTACTTTCCTTAATTACATCCAAAAAGTAGATCAGTACTGGGTAAACAGTAAAACTCAAAGATTTAACTGATTAACAGTATGAGCAAGAAAAATTCTGATCTCAAATGGTCATGATCTGCCCCCTAGTTTTGTTGTAAACACAGCTTCTGGTTTCTCTGATAGAGAGAGTTTTAAACTCCTAAAAACATGAAGTCTCTTTGAATCTTTAGAATTTGTTTACACAAGTGAACCCTTGTGCTGAAATGTTATTTCAACATTTGAGAGGCTCCTAAGTCTACTTACATTACATATATTTTAAAGACACAAATAGGGGAATATAACCTTCCAGATGGAACAAACAGAGGGCTTTTTTCTGGTTTTCATTTTAAAAATGTCAGTCTGCAGCCACGCTGAGTTAGTTGGTAAGTTGCATGAAAAGCAGAATCACAAGAATAAACATATTATTTCAGTGGAGAAATTAGGTGGAATCAGTTCATTTAATACATACCAGACCCTCTTAGATAAGTTTACTACTAGGAATAGTGGTAACAGCTGATATGAAACCGACTATCCTAGAGGAAGGTGATCTTGAAGACAAAACAGTAGATAACCTCTAGTAATCATAGAAAGGTTTGAGCTGAAAGGGACCCTAAAGAACATCTAGATCCAGCCCCTCTGCATGGGCATTACTGGCTGCATTACTGACCTTCATACACTGTGTCATTTTGTGAATTGCTGCCTATGCAGTGTTGAAGCAACAGGGCTTTTCTTATTCCATTGTTTGAATTTGGGAAAGGGGACTTCAAGGCTTCTATGCCTTTTGCAGAAACCTTTCCAACTGATTGAATTTTCTCAGTGACTGGGGATATAATACAAGAAGCAAAAGTAAGTCTGAACTGGTTTCAAAAGAAGAGAGATGGATGCACTAAGGAAGTAGGGAATGAAGTCTTCATAGAATAGTTTGGGTTGGAAGGGACCTTAAAGATCATTTAGATCTAATCCCCCTGCATGGGCAGGGACACCTCCCACTAGACCAGATTGCTCAGAGCCCCATCCAACCTGCCCTTCAACACTTCCAGGGATGGGGCAATCACAGCTTCTCTGGGCAACCTGTTCCAGTGTCTCACCACCCTCACACTCAAGAATTTCTTCCTAATGTCTCACCTAAATATCTCCTCTTCCAGTTTAAATCCATTGCCCTTTGTCCTCTCACTACAAGCCCTTGTTAGAAGTCCCTCCCCAGCTTTCCTGGAGCCCCTTCAGGTACTGGGAGACCACTAGACATTCCCCCAGGTGCCTCCTCATTTCCAGGCTGAACAACCCCAGTTCTCTCAGCCTGTCCTCAGAGGAGAGGTGCTCCAGGCCTCAGATCATCTTTGTAACCATTCTCTGGACTTTCTTCAGGAGGTCCATAACCTTCTTATGTTGGGGGCTCCAGAACTGGACAACAGTGCTCCAGGTGAGATCTCACAAGAGCCAAATTAAGGGTAAGAATCCCTTCCTTGGCCCTGCTGGTTACACACCTGGTGATGCAGCCCAGGACATAGTTGGTTTCTGGGATCCAGTGCTCAGTGCCAGCTCATGTTGAGCTTCTCATCCACCATCACTCCCAAGTCTTTCTCCTTCAGACTGTTTTTTATCCATTTTCTTCCCAGCTTGTATTTGTGCTTGGAATTGCCCTGATCCAGGTACAGGACCTTGGACTTGCTCTTGTTGAACTTCATGCAGTCTGCATAAGCCCACCTCTCAAGCCTGTCAAAGGCCCTGTGGATGGCAACCCTCCCCTCCAGGGTGTCAACCTCACCTCACCCTTTGGTGCCACTGGCAAATTTGCTGAGGGTGCCATGAGCCAATACAAATAATGACTTTATGAATAGAAGTAGGGTGTGGTGCTACTCTAATTAGTAATAGTATTGCTGACAAACAATGCAATTAGCTCTGAACAGAACAATGGTAATTAATTTTACCTTAGGTATATAGTAGCAAAAGCGTGTGGAAAACTATGCTTTCTACAGCTCCACAGGCAATGTGAAAGTCCACTGCAATAAACTACACCACCAGGTCTGGGATTTTTAACTACAGTAAAGTCGAGACATCATGGAATCCAGTTGGAGCCATTCCAGGTTCTCTGCTCCATCACTCAGCCTCTAATCAGAGCCAGTTGAGGGGAACCTGCCTGCACAGCTCTGACTCAAACCCTTGGCATGCACAGAATAAATAGAAAGTAGCAAATTATTAATTTAAGAAACAACTCAGAGGCAATATCTTAACAAATACAACTGGATTTCAAAAGAATCTATGTATGTCAATTCCCCTGTTGCTAAGGAAAGAAGACATTATACATGCAGCACAGGAAGGCTCCAGGGCTCAGCACACCTATTTCTTTCTCCACCTTCCCCTCCCTTTTTCTTTCTACTAATTGTCTAACTGTGTATGTCTGAGGCAAAGGTTTGTCAGTTTTCCATGCAAGAAGCCAAGCTCAATAGCAACCCAAATAAAATATCTGAGGTATTACAGCAAAACTTGCATGCAAGTGTACAAAAATTCAAAACCTGAAACTAATGGTTGGACATCGGCCTTGTCTAGCATATCTCAAAAGAGCAGCTTCCATTTACTTATGTGCCCTCTCCCCTCAGTAATATTTACTGCAGTATGCTCAAAGCTTGAGCTGCAGAGTGAGAGATCTGCAAAATCTCTGCAGAACTTCTGCACCTGCAGCAGTGACTGAAGTGCCCTTATTCCTCAGGTACCACTGACTGAAGGTGTTTATCAAAATGGGCTGTCCTGAGCTGCCTCTGGGCTAACAGAAAGCAGAGATGCACTTTGAAATGAAACCAGTTCCCCGATGGAAATGAAAAAGGAATGGCTTGGCACAGAATTCCTCCATTCTCTCTACCCCCAGCAGTGACTTTTGTAGTAAATTAGTCACATCAGAGCAGAATCAGATCCAAGCTGAATTTTGAACTCCACTCTATTTTCCCACAACCCTTCTTATTGCTGGAAAATCGTACTTCCCCAAACACCTACGTGCTGCTCCACTGTGTCCAGCAACTGCAGATCTCCTTAGCAGCACATGTTCTTCCTTAGTGACCTGATGTTCCACTTTCCCCTTGGCAGGGCTTGCAAGGGACACTGCTCGCCTGCTTACAGATGTGTATTACTGGTGTGTTTACCTCCAGCTGATGAGTTGATCAGACAGACTGTAAATACAGATATAAATACTAGCATGTGCTAATTTGGCATAGTACGCTCTCAAATATCTGTGATTGACAGAAGGGGAAGTCACTCATCCTCCTTATCCCTGCAGGAAGGAACCTGGCTGAAGTGACATAAGACTGGCAAGAAAAATAAATTCTCACCATCTCACCTAATTACATGAAGCCAGATTCCAAGACTTCAGAAAAGGAAACCAGGTTTCCAAAATTCTACGACTTAAAATGGAATAGTGAGAGCTGATTGTGCTGTGAATAATATCTCTGGTATTTCTTTGTCACTGTGGAGTACTGTACTTAGCCTGGGTGCCTGACATGGAAACCCTTAAACCATGATGAATTCTGTTGCTATGGCATGCACACATACATAGGTGTACACACTTACATCCTGCAACGTACTCATTTGTCTGGCAGACTGGAAAATACAGGACAATAAGGGGAATCTTTCTGGATGAGTCACTACAGGAGCCACTTAGAACCTTCCAGGGCAGTCTGGGTATTCTTCTGGCTTTTAATGTATTTCAGCGAGGACTGGAGAGTTTGGTGTAATGTTAGTGATTCTTTCTCGTGGCAGCCTTCCAGCTTTGTGAGGTAAAGACTGAGGTTTGCAAGAGCAGTCGGGGAAGAAGGATTAGTAAGTTATTCTCAATAACTCCCCAACCTCCTCAATTTCTTCCCCTCTTGGCTCTCATCATCTCTTTCCCCACCATTCCTCAAAATGCACTTTAATTACTTCATCATTGCCAAACAGAACCACAAAATCCCTGTTGACTAGTCTTCCACAATAAAAACCAAACTCACATATAAATGCATGCACACATTCTATAATAACCCCTTCAAATTTAGAGCTTACAGTGATTTAAGACATGCTAAATATAGTACCACGAGTCTCATTTTTTCCAATCTAGGAAATAAAGCTTTCCTCAGTCTGAAATTCCAGTTCTAATAAAACAAGGGAGTGCCTTTCACTTAATGTTACCACTAACACCTCAGGTGGTACTGAGCAGTAAAGGTTCACCACAGATGTTTAAGGGTGAAAACTTCAAAGGAGATCCACAGCTTTGTTAGTTTTTTGAGCCTGCTAAAGAACATTTTGCATGAAGATGTTGATCTATTAACTGTGACAGCAAGGACAGAGAGATCCCATTCAGCTGTCCCTGTAAGACAAGATACCTCTTCTGGCTAAGGGATGGCTAGAGAAACCAGGAGCAAAATACCCTTGTTGAACCTGCTAGAGCTCAGTCTGCCAGTGCTCTAAGAACATGCCAAGGCAGACACTCAAACTAACAGCATGTATTATAAAGAACCATATTGAACAGGAGCTCTGAGGATGTGGCTCAGGCTGGTTTTAGCCTGTTGAATTGCCTTCAGTAGGTCACTGAAGTTCCTGGTACACTCTGCCTATCCTGTCTAAGCTGTAAGTACATTGTGACCAGAACTCTCATTGCACTGTTCTCAAAATGTTTCTAAAAGCAGAGACAAACTCATGGAGTTCATAAGACAGCTGAAAAAAAATCGTACAAGAGTAAATGATTGGGCTGTTCCTCTTCAGCACCTCTTATCAGCTTTTCTAAGCAACAAAAAGTGCATCCAACTGATTCATGGATCTCTGCTTGGGGAAGAGCTTCTAGGGAGCAAAAAGGACCATTAAGCTACTATGGACCCAGAAGCTATTAACAGAAACAATGAGGATGGTCTGAGTTTAAGGTAACTATCACAGAAAAATTAGGCTTTCTGCACAAGGACAACACACAGGAAGTTAACAGTGAGTGAAGTTTCAACCTTTTGAATTCACTGTCACTTCAGTTTTCATGGTTTCTCTTTTGCAGTATTGAAACTGGACCTAAAGGACCACATGCAACTGATCTTCTATATTAAACTGAAAAGGGACAAATGCAGACCCCAAATCCTCTTCTAAAGCAAAGCAAAGGAGATAACACCTGTATGGCTTTAAGCTCTAATCAGCATCAGTTGAGGTCTTGCAAAGCAATAGGCAGAAACAGTAAAGGAGAAATGCACAGATACTTTCACCCTAAATGAAGGGTGGAAGTAAACCTCAGTCAGCAGGTGGCTTCTGCAGTAGCTCTGAAAAGGTGGACATCAGAAACTTGGTCTAAGCACCACCACTTGCTCAGAGATCTCTCACCCATGAAGTAATGCAGGCAAACTATGCAGCTCACTTGCCTTAGCTGGTTACTGCAAACAAGTTTCCAGTTCTGGTGCTGGCTTGTGACCAGGCCAACATGAAAGCAGGATGTATTTCCCTGCTGCTGAATGTTTTGTCTGCCTGTTCCTTAACCTCACTGATGTAAACTCTGTACTTCCACACACATACCCCCCTTCAGTGTTTAATTTCTATTTCAGCCTAATGGCTAGCTGGGATGCATGTGTTTGTTTTTACTTTGATTCATTGCCAAGCTGTGTCTGAAAACAGAGGGGCCATGGAAGTGTTTAAAAACATATTTAAAGCTATTTAAACTCATTGCTTTTGCATGTTACATGCGCTGTTTCCTCCTCTGAAATGAAACTACTGCTCTTTGAACACTGTTATCCCTCATTCTGCTCCCCCCACTTCTCCTGCCACCATGTCCCTGAAAAATGAAGGTGTGATGCTTTGATAGGATGCTGTTTGAGATCAGACCATCTGAGTTTGCCTAAAGGAAAAATCTAACAAACAACAAAAAACCCCAAGAAAGCCTCTTTTCTCTCACAAAATACAGGAGTTTTACACTGCAAAAGTGTAGCTACAAAATGCTAATTATTTTTACCCAGTTGGCACTCTTGCACAGCAACTCCCCATACCTTAAACTAGGCAAGAATGAATGGTGAGAGCTCCAACTGATAAATATACATGTATCAGCCCCAGTTCAGTGACACTTGCAGTCAGAATAATTGACACATCATAACCAGCCATCTGCACCCATTGGAAAGGCCAGGGCTCATAGGGAGGAGCACAGTTCCTAAAGCACTTCACCTTTTTTCTCCTACTTTCAGGATACTTCAGTATTCAAGATGGGTTTGTGCAAGAATCTGCTTCATTAAATCATTTTCTGCCCTGTAGCTGGTATTACTTGTTGTTAGTATTTTTTTACATTTGGTTACTGCTGGAGTCCTTGGTCACTGGAAGGATAAGAGTAGCAATAGAATAGATTCCAGGAGATGAGGACAGTCCTCAGCATCTTAAAGTAGTTAAAGCATGGGACCTGAATTCCCTGAAGGCACTGTCACACAGTGAGGTTAGTGGCACAGACTGGGGGAAACAGCATGTATTTTGAGATGAAATCCAATGCCCCAACTCTGACCATGTGCCTCCCTGAAGAACAGAGTCACACTTCATGTGAAGACCTCTTCCATTTTTGGGTGCAGAGTTTTTGATTTCTTCCCCTCAGTGCAGCAAAAGCTAAGAACTCCAGCCAGACTCACAGCCACAAGGCAAAGCAATTATCAAAGACTAGTGATGAGTGCTCCACCTTTTGCTGACTGGTTCTCCTAACTAGAGTATAATTCTTCCCATTTTGCATGGATCAAGTTTGATGTTTTACATCACAGGCTTTTAGACATGAATTAAGGAACAGTGACAGAATTTAGCCAAATTTCTCATAAGTAATATTTGGAGAAAATATGCTAAGAGGAGCAAATCCACAGAATTTTACAAAGCAATGATAGTTGCTTACTCCTTTGTAGGAAATGTAAAGAAAACGTAATGTAAAACTGTAAAAGTCACTGGCTTCAGTGACTTCAGTAGTATTTTATTTATAATCAGTGTAGGTGAAGATAACAGAAAAAAAAGTTGAAGCTTTAGGCATCGTGGTAGGGCTGTTGTTATGGCAGGTTGTGAATAAGACCAAGTGCAAATGTAATGTTTTGCTAGAAGGGTAAAACAGTCCTGTACAGAAGACAGTACCAGCCCCAGGATCAGCCTGATGTTGTTACACACACTCAAAAAGTAAGCCAAGACCTCATCACCTTCTTCTGTAGCCTTCTCTTTGTAGCACCATGTTTATATTTAAATAATGCAAACAGAGCAGAAAACCCTCCCAAAATACACACTCTACTGTGTACACAGTGCTACCCCTGAGGAGAAGACAGAAGAGCAAGCCATTTCAGAGTTATTAGTCATGTACTGAAGTCACATTGTTTAAACACTACAGAAGCAAAAGTGTACCAAAAATAAGCTATTGGACTTCTTTTAAAGAGGCTGCTATCCCAAAACAGGGCCCATCTTCCTAATTTTTCACTCTAAAAGGAAAAAAACTGAAAATAAAGCCAGGCAGGTTTCCAAGATGTGCATACTGAACAACCAACTGGTGGTGAGCACACCAGGCTACTGGTGAATTATCTGAATGATTTGGTTCCTGTTGCATCAAGTACTCAGCAGGAACAGTTCACATCTCCTGTGCATCAGTGACAGATATTTGCACTGAGCAGAAATGGTGAATTCTGCAAGAGACTAGTTTCTCAGAGGCCTTGCTCCCAAGTTTACTGGGTGTCATTGTTGATGCCAGATGGTAGTTTGTTCCAAACAAGTGGAACTGAAGCTCCAGCCCCCAGAGCCCTTCTTAGAACAAGCTGTCTGGGTCTGAAAAGGTGCCAAAACAGGAAGAAGGCATCTTGGGGCTAAATGGTCATGTTAAATGTCACCTGAGGCAAAGTAACTTACACCAGGGAAATGGTGGCAGAGTGTTTCTGGAAGTAACCCACAAGGGACTTTCCAACAGATGCACCAACACAGGTCTGTCCTATTCTGCACTCTCATTCTTCCATCCACAATTCTAATCTGAAGTACTGGAAATGGTTTAATCCAAATCTGGATCCAGCTTTTCTATACACACAATCTTGTCTTATTTTCAGAGATCCACTGAATTTGGAAATACTTCTCATCACTCCCTTAGCCTGGTGTACACTGGGCCTAACTTCAGCCCCTCTCACCTCACAGGCAGAGCAGGGCACATTGACCTACACCTAAGAAGTGGAGTTGCAGCAAGAAAGGAAAGGAGAGGAGAGAAAGGAACTATGTGTAACCAAATAATGCAAATGATCATGCAAGCATGATTCGTTGATAGCAGCACATGAGTACAGTCCAGTGACTGCTGCAACTTTTAGGAGCCAAAAAAGATGAGCACAAAAAAGGAAGAAGGCATATCCAGTTTAAGTTACTATGCATCCAGTTTAATGTTACTATGTAAAGCCATTAACAAGTAAATGAAAAGTAACACAAGTAAATGAAAAGTAACAAAAAGGTATGACAAGAAAACTACTCAGCCAAATCCCTTTAAGTCACTACATGGTTCAGCCTGAATGAAGACCAAGTTCTCTGTTCCCCTGTTATGGCAGTAGCTGTTTAGCAGCTGCAGGTGTTTTTCCACAATTCAGAGTAGTAAGACATATCGAAGCTCCTTGGAACAAATTCTCCACCTATTCCACTCAGTTTTATGAAGAAATACAGCACAGATACATTCCTGCCATACCCTGCCCCTCCCAAGCCCAGACATGCATCAAACACTAAGACACATGAACTGAATCCAAAAGCAGAATTCTTCCTCAGATTCTCCCGTTGAGATAAACTCTAATGGTTTCTAACAGCATTGATGTTGCATTAAGGTACTTTCACTTACTGAATGACAGCACCTTTCTGAAGAAAAGGTACCAGGGGTTAAGTGGCTTTTAACTACTACAAGGCAAAAGCTTAAGAGCTGACAGGTAAATAAAAGTTTAAAAGAAGGTACAGTTTCTTAGTGAAGATGGTGAATAAACTTTGGAACACAAAATCCAAACAAGTGGCAGGATCACACTCTCAATATTGCAGAAGGTGAGGCCAATATCTCTCCCCCAACATCTAGAGATTAGGTGTCTTCAGAAGAAATGCTTTAAAAAAAGTTTGAGGTTCCACAAAGAAGAAACAGTAAAATATATAGTCTGCAACATGTCAGACAGAGATGGTACAACAGCCCCTGTAGCTTAAACTGTTTGAAGTCTTGCTTCTGTCTTCCTATAAAGCTCAGGCATTGGCCTCTGGAGAAGGCCTTGACAAGAGCAGCGTAGAGTCAGAGTTCTACTAATTTGAATAAACATGAGTCTGGCCAAACTAAATAACTATTTCTTGGTGCTCAGTGGCAATTATGGTTTTCCTGAGGACTTGGTCAGTTTTGGAAAGCCAGACCATGCATTAGTCCACCTCCTCAGGCTTTGCTGCCAGGTTATGCTTCCTTCATCATCACTATATTCTGCATGGGCAGCTCTCAGAGCCACCCAGTTGTCTGACGCCGTTTGTCTTGCCAGCCATGACTTAATGAAAACCTTCTCACTGGCATTTCCATTGCAACAGCAATCAGCAGGTCTCCTGTGTGCCTTGCTGAGCAGGCTTCCAGCTGTGCAGTTGTGTACACACTCTGCACATCAGTTTGCTTCAGAAGTCCATACCCACAACTAGCAAGCATGTTTCCAAAGAAATCAGAAGGACAGCAAAGTTTACTTCTTGATTTCAAGTTGGAGACTAGCAATGAAGCTGAATTACAACAGTACAGTTTTTTCATGTACATGCATTCCTCTGTCCAGGCTCCTAAAACCCCAGAATGAAAAAAGATAATATATTATTGGGCCAAATTTAGATGTTATATATACATGTCTGCCTAAACATGACTACAGATGTTAAAATTACCTTGAGCAGTTCTGAGTGAGCATGCTAGGGTAAACCAAGAAACACAAGCTGTAGCCCTCTGAGCTGCCACACAACACAACCCTGGTACACTGAAAAGCTGATGGAGTTTTATTGTCACCAGTTTGAGCCCCACACAAGGTGCCTCAACCAAGAATCTGTGCGTCACACTTCATTGCATGATAAGCACCCGTGACTTTCTACACAGGTCTCCTAAGTCCTGCCCACTCTGAGGATAAAAAGGGATGCCTGGCCTTACCCTCTATTAGCTTTGTTAATCCAGGATTTGTCCCCATTTACAAGAGGCAGAACTTGTCAAGACAAGTCAAGTCACCTCTGTATTCAAGCTGCTTCAGAACAGGAACTGCCACACTTGAACCCTGTGTAGCCAGACTGCTCCAGCTACAGTTGCTCTGTGTATTTTTAAATTAATTAGCAGTTAGGGTTGACTTACTTGATTACTTTTTTCCTTCCTTTTGTCCCTTATCACTTCGAGCTTATACACAAGTTCCTTCATTCATGAGCAATGGAATTGGCTCTCTTCTCAAACCTACACTTTTCCATTTCAGGACAGCACACACTCACTTGTGCTCTACCTGCATTAAGAATGAAGAGTAATCCAGTTTTCTGCTTAGGGACAAGGGCTACCCTCTGTGGCCTAAATATATATTGCAGAACAAAACACAGCTGCAGAGAAAACTACTTCAAGCTTGCTTGAAACACAATCTCAGATTTTTACATCAATCATGCCTGCACAAGAGCAGTTGGTCTGCTCTTCTGTGAGGACATTACCTTGGACAGAACTTTATCCTGTCAGAGCTCAGCTGATCCCAGGACCTAGAACTACTCCATGCTTCTACCCCAGACCATGCTGTAAGCACACCTATTATTAGTAGTTTCTAAGACCTCCTTTGGCTCAGGGGAGACATTGTCTGGAACTGAGTCAGTCTTCAGGAGAGATAGTGTTCCACGTTCAGACTAGGAACCTTTAGGCAGGATGGAAGCAGCAATTGACTCCAATTCAGAAAAAGTGTGTTTGGCCATCCAGAGACCTAAGATGGATTTGAAAATTTCCCCCGTCCAGCAAAGGCAGCTGTGTAAGGACTCAAATCATGAAAGCAAAGACAAAACTCAGTTCCTGTCTGAAGCTCAGAGTGTCTTTCAGCTCCTACTAAGCCTGCTGTTAAAATGCTTACTTGGAAAAAGCATCTCAAAGCAACAGAGATCATCCCCAATTAAAGCAAATTGATGTGACACCTTCTGCACCCAGTTTACACTGGATTGGACCCCAACCTGGATAACAAAGTGGCCCAAACCTACCCTCACAGAATGAGCAGGTACAGGCTCAAGCTAAATGGGTATAGTCTGTAAGAGTTAAGAGTGTCAAAGTACATTGCATCCACAGATCAATGGGATCTTAAAAACCTCTCTTTTTAAAGGAGATGTTTTTTAATCCCAAATGAATTAAGCTTAATTAGAGTTTATACATAGATTTGAAAGAGCAGGGCTGAAACTTAGCTCTATATATGGAAAGCTCCTGTAACCCAGATAAGTAATTTTTCCAAAAGGAGAGGATGTCTAGGCAGACAGCAAGAGTTTTGGCAGGGGAGAGATCTTTTGTGGAAGGGCAGTCATTTATCTCTATTCTCCTACTACAGCTCCAGGAGCAGCAACATCACTAAGATTTATAACTGGCCATAAATATGCTTATTACACTCTGAAAGCAGTCCAGAGGGAACCACACCATACACTACAGATCTGAGACTTCCCAAAGTTTAGAAATCCATCCAAAAAAGGGAACTAACATGCAACAGGTTCAGACATCTGAAAAGTGCTCATGCTAACTGACTACCTTTGTGATAACATGAGGCTACCAACAGATTTGTTTCAAAGCTTGTTGGAAAGGCTTGCTCCCCCCCATCACTTTCAGCTCTCCTCCTTGGATAACAGCCAAGGTTTCAAGGACAGCACTGATGAAACAGTCACTCAAGTGAAAACAACTTGGAACTAAACAAAGGCACCCTCACATACTGCCTGCCTCACTGCAGCCAAGGTTTCTTATTTCCTTAGTGACTTTCAACTTATGAAGCTCCCACTATATTCACTAGAACAACATTTATTTCATCAGTACCCAACTGCTTCTGCCAGCTTTGGCCATGGAAGCTCACCCAAGCCCTGCCTTACAGCTCACTGACTAGTAGAACCTCTGGCCCCACATGGATTAACATCCCAACTTTGCTATTTCTCCATCTTTAGGGCTGTGCAACTCCCAGGTTCTGCTCCTATTTCAGGATTACTGTGTTTCCTGTCCAGCTGTCAACGAGCCAACAAATCCTGTAATCAGCAAAAAACCCACAGCCATTTTGTCTTTTTCTAAGGAATGATAGTGGAAGCAACAAAAGGTGGATTGACACTGCAAGGTGACTGAGAACCCTCCTGTACCTGTTCAGAGAACTAGGCTGTGGGTTCCCAGTCCTTTGGAAAGCACTTGGAAAGCAGCCAGGACCCAGTATACATGTAGAAAGTGAAGAAAGTAGAAAGCCTCGAGGTACTGTAGGAAATTACCTCCTCTGGTAACATTGGTTGTCCAACACAGATTGTGCCCTTCAAGCACTCATGCCTGGCTGACAGTGAAATGAGAGTTCAGTGACATTTTACAGGACCAGGCTTAAGGATCAGACCTGACAGTTCCCAGTTCCCACCAGAAGGATGTGTCCTTCCAGGGGACTGAAAAAAGTAGGAAGAATGTGTCTCTTATTAGACCAGCCCAGTGTGCATGCAGAGGAATAACTGGAGTCTGACATATTATTAGCTTGTCATGTTTAGGAACCTCTAGGAAAAGCATAAAAGCAGACAAGAGAGCAGTGATTGAAGTTGAGTGCAGAGGTGAGCAATCCTTGGCACCAGACTCAAATTTAGCACCAGAATTTTTGCATGGGCTTGGGGGCATTTATCTGTAAGACCTTTCAAAACAAACTTGACTTTGGACTCTAGGCCCATTCAGTACATTTCAGATTTCATTTATGGTAATTGCAGCAGGGAAATACCAGGGAGACCATGGATAACCACCCTTTGCACTTAAGACATGGAACTCAAGCACACGACAGCAGCTGACCTCCCCATAATGGTTTAAAGTGGAAGAGCGAGATGCCACTAAGATTAAAACCAACTGGAAAAGAGATTGTCTTAAGCATAAATGAGGAGGCCAACCTCTGGCTTTTTAAGTTAGAATTGTTATTAATGCTGGAACAACTCTTGTAGATCCTGAGAAGCTGGCCTACAAGGTAGGAGTTTGAGATTCATTAAGGCCCTGTCCAGTGGATGCTATTTCTCATGGCTAACCCCTCAAAAGAGGAGACCACTGCAGTTACTGACAAGCTGGACTACAGGATATATCTGTTCATTTAAATATGCAGCTGCCCTCCAGGGTCAATCTGTAAATACATCACAAGATATGAAATCCAGACTTGTCTTAAAGCAGTTCTCAGAAAATACACTTCTCCTGACAATTCCTTAAGATATTTTCCAAGTAAACTGCTCATCAGCTTTCAGGCACACTGTTCAACTGAAGTGTTCCTGGCTCTCTAGCCATTATTACCCAATCCTTTCATGGCAGTCAAGTGGCTACAGGAAAAAGGACTATGGCCTGGATCAAAAAAGTTTTCAGAGATGTTCAGCACTTACAGCTCATCTTGTAGTTGAGAAAAATTGAAGGGGGGACAAATACAAGAGGGAGGAGAACGAGTCAGCAAACACTTGTAATTAGTGATGAATTTAAACTATAAAGCAACTCAAAAGCTAAAGAGAAAAATTTAACTTACTTTTATTATCTGAATTTTCAGCATCAATCTGGATTAGTACTCTAGCATATTAAATGCATGACAAAATATCAAAGGCTTTCTTCTCATATGGGTACTTGTTTAAGGTGCTGTTGAAAACCAGCATTTAAGTCCCCAACAATAGGAGCTCTGTGCTTTTCTCACTAAGAAAGAGTTATTGTTGCTCTGCAAAGAGCAGTCTCAGAATTGCACTTATAAAATTAAATTAATATAACTAGAGCAGTCTGCCAGATAATCTATAACTTAATTCAAAGGTTTAGTCACTTCTTCCATTCTCTAGAAAGAAGTAGTGCTACTAGTGAATTACTACTCCTGTCTGGGGATTCGTTTAGAACAATTTTCTGTTAAACCACCAGCACAGAAACACCCCACTGAAGTACCACTTAAGTCCTCTAATATTGTGACAAGGTTTTGTGTGCCCAGAAAACAGACAAGTAAACCAATGAGTTGCAAATAAAGAATTCAGCAGTTTAGTTCACTGAAGTGCAGACTACAGCAGTCTCCAAAATCTGGCATCAGACATAAGAGTCTGTCCCTGTTAGTGCTGGGCTCAGCTCCTTGCTGGTGCATTCCAGCTGTTTCACTTGCAGGGGGAGCTTAGTTATGGGTAAGTCAGATTAATTCCTAAATGAAGATGTACTCTGCAAGTTCACACAGTGGTTCCACAGCAAAACATGAAGCAATGAACCTGGGCCCTCTAGTGCAACAGAGCTCTGTTCTGCTGGAGGAACAAGGAGCTGCCCAGGGCAGCCAGATGTTTAGGAGTGGTTTATTGTGTGACTTACAAGAGAGACTGGATGGACATTTTCCAGGGTGTCAAAGAATGACACCTCAGGTACAAGAACAGGGTGCAGGGGAACAACCCCCAACCTATTTTCTGTCTTTAGCCTCCATCCCAACTTTCACAAATTTCACCCATGAAACAGCAGATTCTCTCATCTTACCTACCTGGGCTCAGCATTGTTCTGCAGTATTAAATAGTAGGCCATGAAGGAGAAGTTTGGACTTTAAGTGCCATGACTTTCTCCAGCTGTGATATCAGAGCTCTAGATGACAAACCAACAGTCTCTAGTCACTTGCCATCACTTCAGATGAAAATTTCTAGCTAACATGCAGTCATCTGACTGGAACTACGTCTGGAAGCATATATAATCTTCAGAAAACATCAGAGTAGCCCATTCAGTCAAGTAGGAAAACCCAACCCAAGCTTCTGTTACAGGTGGAATGCTAAACCTTTGCTTGGTATAATTAAACTAACATCCTCACTGTGACATCTTGAAAGCTTCTTAGTATTCCTGTTGCCAATTCTTCACACCAAAACCCTCTCACAGCTTCAGTTCCTGCAAACTTAACAGCAGCCTGCTTTGAAATAAGGGATATATGGATACACTTCCACATGAAAAGCAGCACAATATCAACGTGACAGGAAGCTTACAGCTAACAAGTACAGTCTTTAGTTATCACTAAAATAAAATGTAGTGTGTACTTCACTACAGCTTGCTACTTGGAGGGTTAAGGGCCACAACTTTATAAATGGTCAACCCTTTATAAATGGTGAACCACAATTCATCTATTTGTAGGAACACTTTCCCCTCACATCTTGAAATTCTTCAAGACAAGGGCTGTCTCCTGTTAGGCATACAACAGTGATTACAACATACAGGACTCTGAGCTTACCCCTGGACCAAAGTGTTACTCTCACCAGCATGTCAAGCAAGACTTGACCAGTTCAGTCCAGGAGGCTGAGCAAGCAGGCAGTGAGTGCTGCACACATGCTCCATGTTGGGCTGCTGCTCTTGGTAAGGTATGAGATCATAATGTTAATGTCATCATTGCTTCACTGGATGACAGCCTGGACAGCATGATATTCTCAACCAAAGAGAAGAGTAGCTCTACTGGGGACAGAAGGTAGGATTTCCTACTAGTCATCAGCTGTGGACAATTAACTAGAAAAGTTTTTTGGATTCTCTGCTAGTAGCTGGGACACAGCCACAATATCATCATCATGTCACTGGAGAGCACCAGGGTGACTTCTATTTACTATTCAGAAATCAAGGAAACTGGCACCTTGAATGGAAGAAAATACAGCAGCACAAGCCAAATATAGTCTCAACTGACAGCTAGAATGGTTTTAAGAACAAGCTCTTTGGGTTTTCATGTTTGCCTCCTTTGTTCATTTTTAAACACCATCTACCTTACCTTGACACATGATACTGCCAGGAAAAAACTCTACAGTCCCTATTATATTTGCTTCAGTAACTGAACCCTGATGATTCAAAGTGGTTAATTTTTTTTGCAGCACTTGGTCAAACACTTTCAGGCTAGGACAGCTCTTCCAGTATTTCAGGTGACTCTGTTGTGCACTACTGACACCTGAAATCTTCCAAAGCATTCCAGAATCACAGCAAGCTTTATCCAGTTGTACTGGTGCCCATAATATGGGCATGGAAAGGAGAAGGAAGGATGAATTTCATGTAATTTATATACTGCTATTAATAACTATTTACTTTTGGTTTTAATAAGTCTTTAACCTCAAATACTACCAGTGACATTAACCAACTTAGTTAACTTACTTCCCTGGTGAGTGACAAAGTGTAAAGTCTGCAACAAAGTGAGCTTTCAATTCTGGTCACCCAAACCATTGAGAAGTAAAGGATTAATTATAACATTTTCTTCTAAATAGGGGGAAGAATTACCTTAAATGTAGATGTTTTACTCTGAAGGAAGTCGACTAGGTGGGTACTGCCATCAATTCATAAGCCAATACAAGTTATAGACAGATAGTTTGAAGTCTCACAAATTGAGAGGATACTCAGGTGTCCACAGTTTCTTGTAAAGTTCCATCATGAAAGATCACACTCTGTTGAAACTGCAACGACCTGAAAAACTGGCTGCAGCTGTATGGCAGAGTAAAACTACTCCATGATACAAATGACTGCAGCTTGCTGGGTCAGAACAAGGACACAGGAGAACAGTATGAATTGAGAGAGAAGCAGCTGACTGGACAAGGCCTCCATCAGTCAAACAATGCTGATCCAGCAGTAAAAAATATTGGTCAGAGAATGTAAGCCATGGAAGTAATTATCTTCAGGACTGACATTTACTTACATAATTCTATAAAAGTTAGGTTCAGGAAGTTTTCCTTCCATTTTTACCTCTTAAATTTTTTTCTACTCCTGGATATCCTCTCCTCTCCCTCCTGCTGTTTGCTTTCCCTCCTACATCCCACATTTTCTTCTCTGCTAGTAAAATGATCAAGAAAGAGCAGAGTAGCTTGCTAGTTTGTCAAGCTTTCCAACACTCTGTTTCATGACAGTATAAAAAGAAAATCTTTTTAAAAATAAAAAACCTTAGAGAAATCCTTTCTCAAGTTCAGGATCAGCAGTCCTTATTGTGCCAAGCAACACAACAAGAGGCACACAGCAGGCAGTTCCTTCAGCTACCCCTTTTACTGGCTCTGTGTCCAAAGAAAGGGATGACACTTTTCCTTCCATGTACAAACCTGCTAGGGCAGAACACTGAGCCAGCAGACTGCATAAGTGGAAAGAATCAGACCTTGGAGAAGGTGACTAGCAGGTTTATGTTCAAGGAGGAAATAAAGAACAAGATGTATGAACTCCTTTTCTGATGTTCTTCACGAACAGCAACTACGTGCTGCTTCCATCCCTCAGGACAGACTGTACTGTGCTCTTCTCCACACCACTCAGCATGTTATACCCAAGGTTGGACAAGTATTCTGGACACTTTGAGTGCACTGCTGGAGAAAGGAGAGGGGAGGGGAAGATGACTTATGAATAGAGCTATTCACCATATCCCACGGTGGGCATTCTTTTCAGCTTGAAACAGCAGCCAGGCTCTCCAACCCTAACCACAGATGGAGGCTCTGCCAAAAGAGATGCTGAGAAAGGGGAAAAAAAACCTTCTGGTTGGTTGATGTTTAATTAAAGTAAGCTACTGCCAAGACTCACACCACAGAGTGACTTAAGATGCCTGTTTTGAATAGTAGACTTTGCTCTTGATAACTAGACCTTAGAACTAGATTATTCTTTTCCATGTAAAAAGAAGAGCAGCCCAAGGCCAACCAGAACCACTTGTAGATTAGTGCCAAGTTACTGGGAGTGGCTGTGAACAATTCTATTTGTTCTTCAAAAAGTTGATCTGTTCTACTGTTTTTGAGAGCTGAAGCCAAACAAGGCAGTAGGCTGAAGTCAGGTTGCCTAAACTTTAAGGGGCAATAATCTGAGAACTATTTCTCAAAAGCCCAAGATGTTTATCAAGAAGAAGTTTGATCCCAAAGGATTTTCATTTTCATTCAGGAGTACATCACAAAAAAAAAAAAGTTAAGTGATTTGTACAACTCAAACACTTCACCAAGGCATCAAGAGCCAGGAAAGCAGATTTGTCTAAGCACCTAGCTCCTTTTATTCTTTCATATCTGAGCCACACTCATAAAAGGCATCCTCCTCTTGAGTGGTCTCTATCTCCAGACATTCTGCATTTCTCACCTAAGTCAGATGCTTTTGAATGTTCAAGACCTTAAAATTCAGCTGCTAGTCTCACACTAACTGCTACTATGGGTAAAAAAACTCAGATGGACCTTATCCAGACCTTTGTGGATTGTAAAACATCTGCCTTGTGTACACTACCACAAAAAGGAACCCTATAAATTGTTTCCCTAAAACAATGGATTAATTAGACTATTTCAAGGTGATACACAGACAGTGCCTAAGTGCCACATCCTGTTTTCTACCTGCTTCACATGTAAAACCCACTGCAGAGCTGAGAGCTACTGCCACAGCCAGTGAGCATCTCCAATGTAGCTTACATAGAAAGATTTTTGCCTGGGAGTATTATAATTATGTTTTGCAAATTTCAGACTTAAATTTGGGTAAATTTTCATATGAAGTGTCTGTTTATCTCAGGTTAGCATAAGTGATTGTAGTATAAACTAATCAGCTTTACTCTTATTGCCTGTGTACTGTGTTCAGTTCTTACCTGAAATAAGCAAATCATGCCTGCTGGCAATGAACAGAGATCGAGGTCTAATCACTGAGATAGGTCATGTCTGCACACTAGAGTGGTCCATACAAGAGTATCTCAAGTTTATTTTCAGAAAAGCACACAGAACCCCTTTTTCAGCATCAGTACATACTTTCCAGCATTCAAAGTAATTTTGTGAAGTCTAACCTTTTGCAGGTCTATAACAAGCTGAGCAATTTAGAGAAATGCAGTCCTTCCATGCCAAGCCCTTTTAAGGAGCACAGCTTAACAGTGAAGTTCTTTAGAAGATTCTAAAGAGCTTGAGAGCAAATGGCAACCCTGGAAAGAACAAATCAATGAACTTTTAGTAACTCCATGATTTCTTGCTCTATCATCCTCACTTCATTTCTGATCATGATTCAACAGGAAAATACAGGAGCAGAACTCCAGACAAGCAACTTCAATTTCAGGTTTATTTTTACATGAGGAAATTGGGCTGGGAAAGCAGGAGCATGCCCTTGAGAAGCAGAAAGCCTGTGCTATAACCCCTATTAAATGCAATCAGAAGCCACAGATATAGCTTTTAAAGGAACTGGCAAAGATCTACAGGACTGGAAGATGTGCAGTTGCCATCCCTAGAGGGGGGATTTATTGCCCTCGTTCTAGGAAAGAACTTGAGACCCTATTAAACTTGTCTCTTAAGAGAGAAAAGAAGGAAAAAAGGCCTCAAGGAGGTTTAACATTGAGGATACTGGGGTATAAGAAGCTGTTATACAAGCAGACACATGCTCCTGCTCTGGAGGTTTGTCCAATGGCAATCAGCATCCAGCACAGAAGCTAGTTGTTCTGCAACTGGGATCTGAGGAGCTCTATGCACTGAGCTGATGCCTCTGCTCCTGTGCTCCAGGGCATGCAGCTTTAATTAGCAGAGCCCAGATGTACACAGGGCCCTGATTAGATGGTTCATGACCCAGAACACAAACAGCTTTAACAAAGTACTAATTCCACTTCAAAAGCAAGCCCTTTAATGAATTTATACAAGCCTTGAGGCTAGAATTACCATCCAAATATTACTGGTCTTAAAAAGAAGGAAGCGAAGAAGGGAGGAGGTAGTAGTAAGGATTAATTATAGCCAGGAGCACTGGCACCAGACAAATACATTACCTGGCCTGGTGGTTGGGACAGTGAAGCAGCTGGGAAAGTAACTGCTATAAAACCCCACTGCAGCTTCACAAGAAGTGACACTGCAGTACTTCAGGCAGATTGTAGCCTTCAAAAAAACTGAGACTTTGAAACAGTTTAAGGCAAACAATGATGCAGCTGAGAAGATGTTTTCTCTGGGCTTTTAGCCCCCTAACAGAAAGGCAGAGCAATTTGCAGGTGAGGGTCAGAGAGGAAGAGCCTAAGGCAGCATACTTTACTCAGCTTATTGGTTTGGGCTCCATCCTCCAACTCCTTGACCTTCCTGCTGTCAGAGTTAGATGAGCAGAGAGATCCAGCTGGGTTAACTAGACTTTAGTATTGATGGGAAGAGAGTAGAAACACACTCTTCCCTACTCTGCCACTGACTTGATGTGATATAAAAAGAAGCACTTATCTTATTCTATCTCAGTGTATTAACTCCTATGAATACTCCAATCTAGTTAATGGAAGGGACCTCCAGCATAATTGCAAATAATATCCCCTATATCCCTGGTGGCTCTTGGCCAACAACATGGCTCTGCCTTCATCCTCAGAGAGGCAGTTTTCCTGCCAGCCCTGCCTATGCTCCAAGCCAGCCAAACCAGCTCTGATCCAATAGTGCAGTACTAAACCTGACATGGCAAACCAGCAAACTCTGCCTCAGGCACAGCAGTCAGCAGGTCCCAGCATACCAGGCAGGCAGGATAGGCAAGATGTCTTGTGGGGATAAGAGGTAGGAATAATCTGTTACATTGGGAACTGCAAGACCACTGCAGGGAGAATCAAGGATTACATCAAAGCAGACATTGTCAAATAACTCCGGGGTCTGCTGAGTAGGTAATTTTAACAAGTCTTCTTGAATATTTGAACATGCCCTTCGTCTCCTGGGCAGATGGCAGTTTTAGAGCCCATCTGTCCATTAAAACATTTCTTCCCAGTACTGCTTAAGTCTGTTTGCCTTTTAAGGTAAAGGAAAAGAGAAGAAAGCAGTTGTTAAATTGAACAGATTAATTGCCCTCATAAGCTGCTGAATTGCCTGTGTGGAAACTCCAGCCTGCAGGAACTGCAAGGGTAACAAGTCACCAAGAAGAAAGTTGGTAATGAGGCCACTTTCACCAGGCTTAGGCACACATGAAAAAAAAGCCCAAACTCTATCCATATATAGAATGAAATTAATTACCTAGTCCTGTCCAAAAGAGTTCTAAGGTAAATGCACCTCCTTTTCTTTCCTACTCCCACCTTACTTCACTCTTACCTTGCTTTAAAGCTTTTTGCCACCTTAAATTCCTAGTACCTGATTGCCTGCCTTGCCTTCCTTTTCATGTGAGACCCCCGAGAACTAGCATCTTGTCCACAATATGCTCAATGATTTCTCTGCCAAAGCTGTTAATTAGTTCATCCATTACTCTGCCTCAGCAAGTTACATCTCACATATCAGCTTTGTTTTCTGACTACTAGACCGTACCAAATTTGGCCCAACACCACAGGGTTGACCCCCAGTTCCATTTATATTAATCTTATACAGACCCCCTATTAATTGTAGGGCTTACAAACAGTGTTTAATGTATTGCAATTATTAAATATTCTTACTAGTTTCATCAGCAGAAAACTGAGGCTGAGAATAAGCTGCATACCCATAAACCCATAGGAAATAGAAATAAAATCATGACTTAACTTTGAGTCAATAAAGTCCCATGCAGTCACACTTTCTCCAAGTTCACTTTCTCATATTGAGTCCTTCAAGACTGCTCATGGGCCCTAAATCAGTCAGGTATATGCTTGAAGTTGTTGAAAGGAAACCCCCAAATTATTTCACACTCTTCATTTTCTTTAACAGTGTTGACCAAAGTAAAAATTCCTATGAAGTAGAAATGAGTAACTTTTCCTAGTGGCAGTCTCACCTTTCTGAGATGAAGATCCTGAGCAACTTGTGCAGCCTGTTCCCAGCACGGGCACTCACATCCACCACATCAGTAAGACAGACACAAAGAAGGGTTGCCCAGGGTGGACACTGAACAATTTTAGTCACTTCCATCCAATTACAAAAACATCTGCAGGGGCCAGAAAGAAGCTATTTTCTTTCAAGACATTATCATGCTGTGCAAATGATCAACAAGCAAGCAGCATGCTATGGCCTGAAATAACTCATGAAGCTGGCTGACTAGAAAAATGTTTTCTAAAAAAACTTTATATAAAAGCACATGCCTTTGTCAGACACTTAGTGGCTGCAAGCCTGCATCTCCCAAGACTATTTTTATAAAGACAAAAGCAAACATAATGCTGGCAAGAATTCCACACAGCCTGTATCTGTCCAAATCATCAGCTATGCTTCTGATTTAGCTGCAATTTAGACAGCCAACTTCTCCAACATACTGAACAAGGCAGAGTTGTTTTAGGGATGCTCTGAAAGCAAAAGGAGAGAAAGACAAACCATCCAGAAGCTAGGGCCAGGGCAAGGCTCCTGGGATATTCAAGGAAAATGTGGTACCTTCAGCACTTGTAGATCCTAAAGAGTTTGGGAAGGTGGGGAAAACAGAGCTCTTCCTGTACAGCTGGGTTTTTGGTTTTTTCCTTTTAGAACATCTTTATATATTTGTCCTTGAAAATCTGCAAGATATCTTCAATCAGTGCAGTCTCTATTTTGTCTCCTTTAGCATTATGAAATGCTGTCTTTCCTTCATAAAACTTATTTCTGCAACAGCATTCACAGCACTCACATGTCCCCTAACTCTACAAGAAAATAGGTGACATGAAAATCTAAGGTACCTGAAGCAGGTAAGCAAGAATCACCAACAGAGGAAAGAGGAGCTGGAGGTTACATACCAATGCACTTGATTCAAAGCTCAGATACCACCCCTCTGTGAAAAGGTTTGAAGTTCACATTACAACCATCAAAAATTACCTAAACATTTTTCTTTTAAAAGAAACTAGAAAAAGCTTGTTCTGAATCTATCTGACTTGTAGATTATACCAGTATATACAAAGCAGAGCAGAAACTCACCCTGTGTGCAGCTTATTGGTCTAATATTCACATTGGTTGTGAAAGAAGGGAATCATTGCAAAGTATACGGGGAGGAATAGCATTTGCACTGACACAGGTGACTCTGCTCTGACTGGATCCAGAGAAAGTTTCTACTGATTTCAACACAGCTAGGAACTAACAGGACACCTGCAAACCCCAGGGGACTGCTGGCAGAACAGAATTCTGCCTATTCTTCCCAGTTCTTGTAGACACAGGTTCCTCTAGTGAGGACAGGACTGGAAGCCATCATTAAGTAACACACACAAAATCATACATGAACCAACTCTTCAGGGCTGAAATAATCCTTCAGCCCAAAGATCTTTCCTACCTGTCCTGCTTTCAACCTGTAGTATCAACCCACTTACAGCAACCTCACCCCACGAGAAAAATCTGGAAACAAGTTCTCATATTACCTGTTCATCCATCTCAACAGCAATGGAGGAGTAAAACAATTGCTCAAGGCTTAGATCTACAGAGATAAAAATATATAGAAAAGCATAAGAGATCTCAGGTATTAAACATCCAAACCAAAATTACAGCATTGGCTGCAGAATATACACACTTAAATTAGCTTATCTATTCAAGGATATAATTGTAGATTTTCCAAAGAACTACATGTAGTAAGTGCTCTAGCAAAACAAAAACATCCTTGACAGATCAAAAGTACTGTAATTCAAACTAACATTTGACCCCCAAATTAAGCCTGGTCATTTACAGGAACTTCCAGAAAGGAAAAAAAAAATCAAGATTTTTATAACATGAAATAATTTCAAAGCTGAAAGAATTAAATGTTTAGAAGACACCAAAGAAGAAAGTGTCATATCCTTTCCTGAGGATTACAGAAAGATTCACTTAAGTTTGATGCCCTGAGAAATCTTATTTGCCTCCAAACTTTAAATTGAAATCAAACTAGATGAAACTTTTCAAGATCTAACTTTCCAGAACCTCAAAAAACCTCATTACTTTTTCTAAATTGTACTGGTTCTTGAAACACCTGCAAAACAAAACAAAACAAAACCAGCTTTGAGCTTATTTTAAAACCCTAGCTTTCACTTTTCCCCATCTCTTCTTAAATTTTTTTACCTCCTTCTCTAGAAGTTTATCCTCCTGCAAAATAAGTGCCTTTTATTAGAATTGAAATACAATTCTTATAATTAGGACATAGGGAAACCTTCTATGACATCCAAAACTTCAGGGTTTTGAAGGAAAACCATGAAAAAAATGTGAGTGCAGAACCTAGAAGCACCGAGATCAGGTTATCATTGTATAAGGTTGCAAGAAGGGAATGCTTTCTCCAGAGAAGTTACCCCTTGCCTGGGTCATCTTAAACTGCAAAGGTGCAACTAGGTACAAAAATCCTCCACATTTTATCAAAGAAACAGGAGCCTTAAACACTAGTGTTAGTCTCTGTCACAGTGACTTGCCAAAGGAGGATTCCATATGTTGCCACTCAGCTTCAGACCAAAGGTTCATCTGGCTAGAGAGAACACAGTGGCAGGTTGTAAGCTGTACACTACAATGCAACATCCTAGGAAGGTATTCAGGGATTTTTTTTGCCAGTATCCTATTTGAAAACTCTGGATTTAAAAAGGAAATTAATTGAAGGGACAGGACAGGAGAAAATAAACCTGTTAAAAACTTTTTAGGTACGCCAAGCTAGGTGCAAGCAGACCAGGAAGGTCAAAGGTGCCCAGGAACAATTTGGAACCAATGCAGCTTAAAGCAGAGCACCCCAGGCACTTTAACTGACATGAAATATCAGCAACACTTTTGGGCTTTCCTGTCAGTTTAGTCTTTCAGTCTAACCTGGGTGTTGGCCTTTTGGATAACTTCTTCACTGTTCTGGCATAGTGTCTTACAGAGTCTTCCAGAAACTACTTGCTTTGTTTGAAAGATTCTCAGTCAGCCCAAAGTAACTGGAAACAACTTCTTAAGAGGAAAGGGTTGAGTCAGCAAAAGAGACTGAACTTGGTGAGGGCTTCCTGAATTCAACACCTGGGTGTGTTCAGAAGAACAGCACTTTTCAAGGGAGTGGTTTGCAAGAGACAACTGACTAGGTGCTGCTGGACCTGATGAAATATCAAATCAGCTGAAGAAGCAGAGGCAGAGGGGTCACAATAGGGAACTTCATGCAAGTAGAAGCAAAATTTAAGACTTAATTTTCATCTCACTCCTACAACTTCTCAGAACCCAGTGAAGATGTTCACATGCTCATCTTTCCCTCTTAGGAGGTTATTACCCTTAATACCAGAAGTTGCACACTTGATAGAGTCTTTTCTTGAGGTTTTCTATTTAAAATGGAAGTAAGATTAAGCAGCTAGTTTTTCCCTTTAATTGATGTTTACTTTCTGTTGGTGCAGACACATCAGTATTTCCTTACACTTCTCCAAGCAGTATGAAGCATCGTTGCCAATTCTCACTGACCTGAGGAGTCAGGCATTTCTTATTTATACTAAGGTACATACATGTCACTCATTTTCAGTTCTTTTGAAAAAAGAGAAATCAAGAAAGGTCCATCTATTAAACAAGCTGTCCAGCAGCAGAAATACTTTGCCTCAAGTGCTTCAAAATGTTTGAGATAAAAGGCATCTGTTACTGCCTTCCACAGCCTCCACTGGGAAGAAGAGATGTGGCTCTTCAGATCTGATGCTGTTTTTCACATCCTAGAGATGTTCCACTTGCTCAGGGGATGGTTCCCTGTTGCTTCCCTTCACCAACCACATCAGTTAGTAGGTGCAGAAAATGCCCCTTTTAAGTGTGCCCATGCCAGGTTCCTTGACCTCTAAGGAACCACTTTCTGATCAACTTTATTAGAGGAATAAGTTAACTTCCCCTAAGCCAAATCAATGAGATTTAACTGAAGAGAAGAGTAACATGTAGGTTTGACAACCGGCAGAAGAATTAAGGGCAGTAAGGAAAACTGAAAGATAGTACAGGGATTCTTTACACAGCACCCACTATTCCCAAAATGATATATATATATATTCCCAAAATACAGCCCAGGGTAACTCCTTTCAGAACTAGCTTGTGCAAATTTCTGCAAAAGCAGAAACAAATTATGTTCTGTTCTTTCTTCCCCTTTTTCAAAATTAATTTCTCACCAAGAAAACACACTAAAGTCTTAAAATAAGCCTTGCTCATTTTAGCGCACCTCTTCTCCCCAGTCATATGCTACTGGTCAGAGACCACATAAGCCTCTCTCAAAACCAGGCAGATTTTAGTAAGGTCTGTTGAAAAACAATAAAGATATCTCCTCCCTGTAATAGCCATGCAACTTAGCCTACATGTGACAGCCAAGACCTTCGAGCTATACCTGTTAGTTTTGTCTATGCAGCTTACACATAGTTTAGCTCTACATGAGCTACACAGCTAAAATGTAGCTCATTTCATTTGAAGACACACACATGCTGAGCTTTTATTAAAGATGCATCTAGAATGTGTGAACTAACCTGGAGCATTTGGGTCACACCAGCAGTGATGTACACTGGCAAATGACTGACAGACTCACTGTAGAGTGACAGTCCTGCCTCCTCAAGTGGTACAGCAGCAACACAGACAGTCTGCTCATCACTGGTTCAGGAGAACTGACCATTGTTTTCTTTGGCATTGAAGCTTTCCAGTAAACTCTTTGCTTATTTTTGCCAGACTTCAAAGGCAGATCACTCTAGAACTATGCAGTTTTCAAGTCAGAGAAGGAAAAACAAGTATCATTTTAGCTTCAGCTCACATCAATTCACTCCCCTTCTTGTCTTCAGCTTAAATACGTACTTTAAACACATACTGCCAAACATTTCCTGTAGTGCCAATCCTTGCAATTAAAATCACACCCTGGCTTAAGCACCCATGTGTAGGTCTCACCAACACACAGGTGTATCATTGCTGGTCAAGGCCCCCCATGGTGGTCATCAAGGAATATGATGAAATTCAGTTTTTTAGTTGTTTCACCAAGTAACAAATACACCAAGAATTAACACCTGGATAGTTGGGGAACACATGCAAGAAATTTATTCCAACTAGGCAAGCTACAGATTGCTACCTGGGTACTGCACTGCATCCTTGTTCCTCCTGGTTCATGCTTTCCTCCAACCCAGCTGAACCTTTTGAGCACAGACCATGCATAGACAATTCCTACCTGAGAGCTGGAAATCAAGCTCTTCATTCTTCATACAATTGGCTGAGAACTGGTGATACTGAGGCTTCCACACAAAATACTTCACAAATATGAAGTAATGAGCAAGTCTTGATCCAGGTGGGATGTAGAGAGGCTGACAGCACATGTAGACCTCATATCAGAATCAAGGTCTTTAATGCTTAGAACTGCAGACAACTCCAATTATGACCTTTGTTTTGGACCCACACCTCTTTTCAGTGGAATAGTTTGCAACATTATGTTTTTCTAAGATCAGCTTCCATGAAAATATACCCCTTTGACATAAATAGTCACTTAGAGTACCTGAGGCCAGATCCCAAGCTGATTTACTAGCTTGGCTCCCTTTAACACATCAGACACTTGCTTTGCATCACTTCCTAGTGCATAGCTCCAGATTGCAACAAGAGGGATGCTACCAAATTTCCTGCTCCAGGTCTGGCAATGACCACCTGAGTTACAGTAGTTGGCCTCAGATTCAGCTGCTGCTGCTGAAGCATTTCTGTAGCAACAGGTGGTTTCACTCCTAAAAAAACCTGAAGAATCCAGGGAGGCTTTTTCAGAAGCTTGAGGCACACAGAAACACTTTAATCAGTTCATAAGTAATTACAATATAGTTACAGGTGTCCTGCTCACATTTGACTTAATCCCTAGTGGCCATGTCCTTTGGAAACTGAAGGACTTGGGTCACACACTGAGAATGTTACCAGTTCTCAACCAATCCCACTTACACACGACCATCAACATCCTTGACTAAATTCAGGACTGTGAGAAGCACAGACCTCCAGACATCCCTTCATGTTGTTATAACTATTCCCCCTTTCCCCTCAGCAAGATGATGGAGATGAATTATTCCCTACAGCAAAGGAACTCCAATTCCTTACACTGTGTGCTCTGGGGTCAGAACACTGGGATGTTTTAACAGTGCTGCTAAGAGTTTCTGAAAGCTGTAACAGCAGCTAATGGATCTCCCAGACACAGATTCTTAAAAATATCATCAAGTTGGCTAATGGAAATTCCAGCCCTCCTCTCCCTGTTGTTTCATACATATATTATAAGTATCATTTCACTCTTGTTATGCATAAAACACTGTCCCTCCACTCACATTTGATTCAGTGCCAGATCTCCAGTGCTATTTCTAGGGCAATAAATTAGGCGTTGATCAAGTTATGTTTACATTACCTGCTAAGGAAACATGGGTGTGAAACACCAATAACAAAATAGGGAGTCTGGTCTTAAACAGAGTTATGCCTCCCCTTGGTGTGGACAACACATATATTTCTATATATTTAAAGCATTGTTTTGGGCATTATTCTGCTAGCCATAGGATAACCTTGTTGTTATTATGGCTAAATATATCAATTTGTATTAAGTATCTCCTTAAGGCTTCACCTACAAAACTCAAGCCAGTTCTCTTGTTACTGAAGTGCAGACACTTTCCCTCTGTCCATTCAGGACTGCAACTAGAAATGTTGAAACACCAAAAGCCCATTTCTGTGGTGCTCACCTGAACCATGCTCCTTCACAGCTGATGCAACAAAATGGAAAATCAGGCTGAGAAAGAGCTGCCCTTCCATTTCCCTCACAGCAAATCTCTTGTCCAAGATGTTTTTCAGTCCTAGTTTTATAGTTATGTGAGTAAAAGAATCAAAACAAATGAAAAAGCCCCCGAATCCACCAATGAACTGATACTGTCACAGCCTGCTCCAGCAGCTATTGTCTCCATCACTCAGCAAGAAGCTACTTTAGTGGAACTTCTCTATCATTTAATGTTTGCCATTAGTGAAGACCTCAAGAACCTCAAGTTTCAAACAGATGCACTACCAGCATGTCTGGAGTTCCCAATATGGCTATGTCAGTCATGAAAACTTGCAATCCAAGCTCCAGATTCTCAGGTGTTCTTAGGGTCACATCCTTTCATTTTGATTTGTTGCTTCAGACTTTGACCTGAGATCCACAGAGGACTGCCTTTCTGTGATTTCCCCCTTCCTCCTCTGTTTTGCTTACCATTTGGCTGAAGCATCACAGCTGAACTAAGAACTGTCACTCACCACAGAAGCCTAGCAAACAGCTCTAAGCCTCAGCATTGATTCTAATAAGCTTGAAATCTACCATTTAATTCAACCCCAAATATCATTTAAAATCTCAATTTTGTACTGCATGAACCTAATCTGAAACTGGGAATGCAGGAAGCCAGGAAAGCTTTGAGGGCTCTACCTGCTGTTAAAAAAATAAGCCAGCCTCAGACAGATAACACCTTCACTGAAGGACAGATTGTCCATGTCAGGAAGGAAAGAAAGCTGAACAGAGTTAAACAGAGAAAGTGAGACCCTTGCCACATCCAGGAACCCTCTTTTGTGATTACTGTCCACGTGAAGATTCTACCAGGTTAAATATATGGAAAAAACAAGTTTCTCAACACTCACTGATCCAGAGTTTAGAGTTCAAACCTTTTTTCCCCCACTAAGAACCTTTCATTACTTGCCATGGGTGGAGCCCAGTGGATACATCCTGGGGAGCAGCACATGCCCTTGTTCTTTGCAATACTAGTGCATCTGAAAGGTAACCAGCAGGTGCTAGCACATTTGCAGATCAGGACAAGCACAGTACCAGGTGGAAATTACTTCATCTGTGCCAGTAAAAACTGTAGACTCTGCATGGGCTAGGGTGCTTTATTCCTGCACTAGGACCTTCTTTCCAAAAAAGCAAAGACAGCACACATGAATGCTGTTGACTTAAAAACCAAGTCAAGGGGAGTTCTGGGTGGCTGTGACATTCTGTGTATACATAAGACTGCAGTTGTAAAGCATGAGGTGGTATGAACACCAAACTGAAGTGACTCTAAATACTTCGAAAGGCCAAGGATACTAAAGAGAAGCAGCATCAGCCTCTTCACAGGGAAATCTGAATTCACATTGTCCATCTCGTGCTTGCCAAGAGCACAAGGCAAGGATGGAGAGCAGCTCCCTCCTTCACCAGGTGGCATGTTCTGACACCCATTTTTTTTTTAAAGCTGTATTTTCACACTGTGCAGTCTCACCAGATATCCTCAGCTTTCACTGAAATCCAGGAAATCTTTCTGCTATGAAAGAGAACACAGACCTTGGTAAATGCTCCATCAAGATCTGATCATACAGCAGAGTATTCTACAGGAATACCACAAAACAAAACATGTACCCTTCACTTCAGGAAAAAATCCTATGATGCCAGTAAGGTCATTTACATAGTTTGAGCCTTGCATGAAAACAAAACACTTGAGTTTTCTAAATATTCACATAGACACTATTGGCTTCTGAACCGTAACTGACTCTAGCCTGAAACAAGCAGAAATTCAGCATCTAAAGGCTGAGTTTAGCAGGTCAAAAGATTTGCAAGCTAGAACAGTGCCTTATAAGCCAGACTGAATTACAAAAGCAAAGCTTCTATCAGGAGGTACAAAACAAAACAGGAATCCTTATAGATCACATGAAGAATGGTTGCTTTTACATCAAAAATTAAAAAGTTCACAGCCAAATCAGTTTTATTAAGCTGAGAAAGCCCTGATCATAACAATTCCACCCCCCCCTCTGAAATTATGCACAACAGATAAGAAAAAAGAAACCACAGTTATACAGTGAGCTAGCAGATCTAGTGGCCAGATAGGAAGGTATTAAGAGGCAGTTCTTCAGCCTCCTTGCACTTAGTTAATTCATTTTTCCCATCTTCTTTTAACTTATTTCAGTGATGAGGTCAGGACACCACCAAACAAAGGTACGTTGTTGTGAATGGTCTTCCAATTCCAGCATAGGACAGGTGAGTCCTGTTCACCCATCACACCAGTTCTTGGCACAATTCCTTGTAAGGACACAGCTGGGAGCACCCTGCTTCACTAGAAATGTAGGGGGCAAGGCCGTGAAAAACAGGTTGGATAGTAAGGAAAAGGAGTAACTGGCCTTGCTGGGTACAAACCTCTCAGTGAAAGCTCCTACACTATGAACAGAACTGACTCAGCAGCAAAGACTGGGGTCACTGGCACTAGGAGGGGAATTTCCCCTCACTGAGTCAAAGCATTTATACTGCATGGAGAGAAACACAGGAACAAAGCGTGTCAGGATGCCATCTTTAAAGAACGAGGGAGGGAACCTCAATTTTTATTTTCACAGAATCATCATGGTTGGAAAGGACCTCTAAGATCACCAAGTACGGCCATCAACACAAAAAAACCCCACAACCACCATCTTGGCCACTAGGGTATGTCCTGAAGTAACTAAACTACATGGCTTTTGTATGCCTCCAGGGATGGTGGTTCAACCACCTCCCTGGGCAGGCTGTTCCAGTGCCTGACCACTCTTTCAATAGAGAAATTCATCCTAATATCCAATCTAAACCTGCCCTGCCACAACTTCAGTCAATTTCCTCTGGTCCTATTGTTATTCACTTGTGAGAAGAGGCCAACACCCACACTAGCCTGGGAAAAGACAAAACTTATCATTTCTTTCTCCTAATTAGAATCCTCTCATACAGTCCATGAAATCCTTCCAATATGGAAAGATTGCAAGAGGCAGCAGGCAGGAGCTGCAGCCTAATTTTCCACTTATCTTGTTGGCATCCTATACAGCCAATTAAAAAAAGATTGAGGCCACCACCTCCTGCAGCCACTGAAGCCCATGCCAAATATCTGTTCTTGGAAATCCACCCTGGGTCACTTGCAAACATAGCTGTTTCTCTCATTTGAAGAAAACTTCATGACAAAAACCAGAGAATCAAATGTCAGTAGGACCAAAAGAATATCACAATAACTCTCCTAAGCACAGATCACTGGAAAATATGGTGATTCAGCTGCACCTTGACTGGAAAAAGGTAATTTTTTCAGACCAGAGGATAAAATTGATTAAAACATAAATAATCATTCTACTTACAAATTATAAGCCATTGAATCCAATTTTTTACATACATGAAAGACTCAGATACAAACCACCTGAAATGTAACTGTGATTAATGAGCAGTTAGTTACAAAACAGTTTCAGAATCAATGGGGTTGTATTGATTCTGGGTCAACATTTAGCTTTACAAAACTTCTTTAACTGTGCTAAGGCCTAATTCTACAAAACTCCACACAAATCATGCAGCTGGAAAACATAAGCAACCTGCAAATAATTATCTCAACAACTGCACTTATCCTTCATATTTCCACGAGTCAGTCCCTCTTAGGTGAGGTGATGTGTTCTGAGACATGAGGGGGAGTTCCTGATAGGTACTGACAAACACTCACTCAGTGAAATTGTTCTTCTTGAGTAAGTTGTGTGGCAGCTCAGTGAATCACAGGCAGAAGGTAAGCTCACAGCTGCACATTATCATTCTTGCACATGGTTGTGGGAGGATATAGATGTGCCATGGGGAAAGGAGACAAAGCAGAGGAGGAAAAAAATAAGAGAAGGTGTCAGGCTAGAGAGCTGGGACACAGTCATTAGGCATTACTCATTTCTTCTGGGTAAACCTTGAAAGATTTTCTGATCTTCTGAGTTGAGAAGTTTCTTCAATTCCTCTGGGCAAGCAAATTTCAAAAGTTATTGTGTAAGTCCAGTGACTGATCATCACCCCACTGCCTCCTGGGAGTTTGGCTTTTAGCTTTAGCAGGAAGCAGACTGTTAACCAGTACACATATAAAGAACAGAGTGGATTTGCTGCCAGCATCAGTCCTTTGGCTGCCATTAAATAAATAAATAAGCCTCAAAACTGAGATCTTCAGTTGAAGGACCAGTTTAAGTTTTTCCTTTTCTCATACACATGCTAAACCCTCTTACCTGGAATGTTTCTAGCAGCAGACCTATCCCTAACTCTGCAGCAACAGGAACCTTTGAACAAGGAGAAATTGTAGCAAACCAATAGTCAACATCTTTCACAGGCAAGGAAACCAGCATGTGTCTGAACCCTCCTGCATTCCAGCCAGCAGCATTGAGTGTCCTAGAGCATTCCTCTGAGGACAACATGGGCAAATAGTGTACTTGGATGAGAATGAGAAACCACAGCCTGAAAAACAATCATTTCCACCTTCTCATGTTTGTATTTGAAAAAAAATCAGTTGCGTATTGGCTTTGTTGTGCCAAAAATTACCACCAACATAATGAAAGAAATACAGTAAATATAATTCCAAGTAACAGGCCTCCAACACACTGCATTAGCAATACAGGTCCCAAAAGAACATACTGTGCTCCTCCTGGAAAGTGTTATAAAACCACACACACACCTCTTTGGAAGAAACTTCAGGATTTTCCAAGGCAGACAAGCAAGCTGTGCATGCCCTCTCATATAAGATCCTACAGCCAAGTCTGGCTTCTTATCACATCTATGGTACTACTCTACATCTTATTCTGCTTAAGAAGTTCACTTTAAAGGAATGTATCAAAGTTGTGGTTTCTGCCACTGCTGCCAGGTTAACATACCTTTGCTCCTGCTGCCATCATTTCCCATCCCTCCCCACCCCCATTAACAAGAGCAGTTTATGTTCAAAATCAAGAAAAAATATCTAGTTACTGTAACAAAAAATATATCCTGAAATGTGCAGAAGATTTTATCAGCTCTGATAGTTCAAATCTACCTATTAAAATAAGCAGAAGTGGACACACCAAACCAGCCTGCATTTTCAAATTTAAAGAGTAATCTGAAATGCAATTACAGTAAAAAAATAACTTGTAAATACTTGTAAGTGAGCAACTATCACAGGTGCACAAAGATCACTGGACTATTAACTACAAAATCAAGAAGTCTAGAGTTAAGAAATGCCAGGATTCAAGACAGTTTTTGCAAGCTTTGTAACAACAAAGGATTGTTGCAGTCACAACCATGTAAATGAAGAACAGCTTCACAAACATTTGCGTTATCTCCCAAAGTTTGAACTCCAATTGACAAGGCAATTAAAGTGCAACAAGGGCTGGGTTCAAAAACAAACAACAAAAAACCCCAATAAAACGAAAAGAAACCACAACAAATAAAAACCCAAACAACCAAACACAGACAAGGCCTGTTCCTCTGTTAATGTTATGAAAACAGAAGCAGTCTGCTGACAGTAAGGTAGCAGGTAGCTATTTTCTAACATTTTGGATGAAAAGCACCAGTTTCTAGGAATATAAACAAACAACAAGAAACCTTAGGCCTCCTTATATACAACTAGTTCTGTTAGCCCCATTCATAATTTTTTCTCTGAGTTACTAAAACCCATAATTCTAAAACATCCTCAGCTTTCCAGGGAGGATAATGGCAATATCCTAACATAAAATACAAAGCCTTTTCTGCAAAGGTAGTGCTTCCTTCAAAATGACAACATCAAAGAGTAAATCCTGTTTTCATTAATAACCCTCTGCCAGGTAGAATGGGGGGCTCCTACTCCCTGTTTCTGTGGTACAGATCCTGTCCTGAGCTACTTAAAGCACTGTAGGGAAACCAGGCTTTCAACACTTGGAATAATTTCTTCTCTATTCAGCTTGGACTGTTCAGCTCTGACTCCAACCTCATCCCTAGTGTATAAAAGATCCAGGGAGGAAGCAGACACATGGCACTGCAGCTGCAGAAATGTAATGGTGAGATGCAACAAGAATTCTGAGAGTGCAAATTTGAAGTCACATTTTCAGCTGCTGCAAGTCAGCACACACAGAGTCTGGGACTCAAAGCCACAAGCAGTGTTACCAAAGAATTAGTCTCCAATTTGCACTGTCCAAACTCAATTAGATAACCAACATCAGTTTCCTCCTTTTGTTGTTGTTGTGTTTGTTTGGTTTTTTTTTTTTAAGCATTCCCAGTCTTAAATTGCTCTCTTGTTTCAGTGCAAGGTACAGCATGAAATAGAAAGGCAATATCCAAAGCCAGCTCTCTCTCCTTGAGAGAAATTGTCTGTGCTCTATTAATATTCAATACCCAAGGTAATAGAAAAAAATCTGGTTTGGTTATGTGTATTTACAGAACCCTGCACATCCAGGAATATTCATTTTACTCCTGGCAGTCTCAGGAAGTGTAATAATGTAAGAGAACATTTAATTTCAGTGCATTGACAGGACGGATGCTGCAGTCTGTCACCTTGCATATATGCTGTCATTTAACACTTATGCAGAATGCTACCTGGCAGAACATTTTGCATCTACTTTGTAGTGTTACAAAGTAGTATGAGGATCTTGCCCTCCACTGAAATATTTCCATTACTATTTTCAGTGCTTAGCACTCACAGTAGTAATCCTCCCAGCAGTGAACATCACTCTTGGAACTGAAAACAAGCATCATTCAGAGCTAAGGACTCATGAAAACATGACTGTGAAAGACTGATTGGCAATCGCTGTGGCATTGAAGGTTTAGGTCTAATAGAAAGGGAAAAAAGAGATTTGTGCTTTGGGGAAAGCACATCCTCAGGTTGTTTCCCCACTGAGACCACAGCAAAGCAGACAAGCTCCCTACTGCTGTCAGATAAAAAGACTCAAGAAAAATGAACCCAGGCAGACAGTACACAGCACTGGATTTTCCTCTCTGAAGTTCAGTGTTGACTGCACATTGTGACACATGTATCACCACAGAACCCACTTAGGTCAGGGCTCAGGACACCAAGATTTTGAAATAAATAAGCCAAGCTGCTTTACATTCAGCTGCCTTGTAAAACAGTACCTAGGAAGGGATGGAAAGGAGGAACACATGGTTCACAGATGCTTGCTCTGTAGACTCTGTAGACTCTTGAAAGAGTTGTCTGCAACACTTAATGGCCTATCCTACTGGCTTCCAGAGAAAGTTGATGTTCTGAAAGCAGTAGAGTGACTTCTGGAAGTTAAATGTTCAACTTTGGTGTTGGGTTACCCCAAGTTCAATTAAACTCCATGAGAATGATCAACACCTAATTGTTAAATAGTTACAAAACAGATTTGGGTGGAGGGGAAGTGTGCTGCATCTCATTCTTGAGGGCTTTGGGGATGTTCTCTTTACCAGAGTTCAGACCTCATGCAAGCAATCTACATTTGCAAAAACCAGCCCATACACTCATGTTTTCACATTCCAGATGGGATGCTTGTCAATACTGTGTCTCCTTTGCATTCCAAACACAAGCAGAGTAATTACATTGGGAGATTCTGCTTCTATCTGAGGCTCAAAACTCAGTTCTTCCTTCCTAATTACACTACATGTCTTCATTACAACCAACAAAGCACTTTGTAGAAGGCTATTGAAGAACCTTTGATTAGGGTTCCATCTGCATCTTTTATTGCATATATACCTCTAAGTGATGTTCAATAAAGAATGAATTTTATCCAACAGAGAACTGTAAAAACATGGAATTCAAAACAGTAAACATTCACTCTGCTGCTGCTGCTGCTGCTATAGTTGGGAACCTTTTCAACAAACCCCGTGTTTGGTTTTAAAAAACACCTTGATATACCTGGGAAAGTACCTGAATTAAAATTTATCAGGATGATAATTCTAAAAAGGTTAACATCTAATTGATGCTCCCAACATAGGAGGTAGCAGACACAGACAGCAAAAATAAGGAAGAGCAAAATTCCTACTGTATACTCCCAAAGCAGGGAGAAAAGAGGATCAGAGACTCCTAACATAAATAAAAATCCGTATTGTAGGTACAGAAAAAGGACATAAAAATACTTACTTTGGGAAAGACAGAATGTACACTCTTACACCCCTAGTTATCACCTAGACATGTCCAATTAATTAAATCTTATCTAGTAAGAGAAAAATACTTCTCTATATATCATCCTTCATTACATGCTATTTAAGTGTTTGCAAGACATTTAGACATGGCATCACCTGCCTCCAGCAGAATCCTTAGCTCACTAAAGGCAAGAAAAGGACAGAAATGCTCAATTTATAGTACTTGCTGGAAAGACTTTTGAACAACTCTGACAGATCCATAATAAATGTCTATTATCTGGCTTCATGCTCCCACCTTCTGTCTCATGTAATGTGGAAGGAATGAAAAAGAATACAAGCAGAAAGGAGCAGCACATAAAAACAGCTTCCTCAGGTCTCCAGAGAGGAAAAATAAAACGCTTTAGAAGTTGTTTTACATGAGCAGTAATCACACTAAATATGCCATTATATCACCATGAGAGACACTGTAGAGCTTATATAGCTTCAAAATACCAGAAAACTAAACATATCACCTTAGACAGAAGCTCCCCAAATACATCTACAAAGCATACACTTTCTACACTTTGTTAGGGAGCAACAAGGGTCAGTTACTCCACAGACCACAGTCAGAAGTAAAAGAAAATATGGCCAAGGATGGATCTGGAAACAAGGCTACAACATAGGTGCAAAGTCCATCCAAGAATACAGAGTCTAAGACAGGACTAGAGACAAACTAGAGGCATGCATACATAGAATCCTACTATGAATTGACTGACCTACATCCATATGTCCAAAGTCCATTGAAGAGATGGGGTCAGAAACACACCTAGAACACAGCTCTAGGAAATAGAAGCTCTAGGAAGGCTTCAGGCCTGAGCTTAAATAGATTTCTAGGCCCCGGATAGGGTGTTGGTAGGAGTCCCAGGTGAAACTGTTCAGGGCTATCAAGACCTAGTGGCCTGACACACTCATCACAGCTCAGCCAGTATATTTGTTCCTTCAGATTTTGTTTCTGCACATCCTAGAGCCATATACAGACAAGGTGGTGTAACTTGAACACAGGTGTTTTCAATACATATATGTAAAGTGATTTAAGATACCTGTGATTGCAATCACACTTTATTTTTTAGCTTTAACCTTCAGATATGAGACTGTCCGTCATTTGCTTTCTACCACCACCACACTGACAAATCACAGCAGTCCAGATTTAACATCATAACAACATTGTGCTACTTGCCATTCCTGCTTCCTTTTCATTCTGTTTCTCCTCCTAAAAAGGAAAAAAAAAAAAAAAAAAAAAAAAAGGTTAGCTTCACAACAGCACAACTGCTTCTGCAGGAGAATGCAGCCAGGGCCTATCTTAGCACTCCATACTGAAGCAGAAAAGCCTCTTCTTTCCTTCCAGCTCACCCTCTTAGTCAGCAGTACTTTCTAGACTGATGGTCATTCCATGCCTCCAGGCTACTGAAAAATCCACACAAAACTTATGGATATGCTTCTACAAGGTATAGTCTAAAATAAGCCACAGTCAACAGCAGCTGGCCAAATTCATAATCATCATTTTAGCCTACAGAGAGGACATGCAATGATGTCATATTTCTTGGACTTAAGCAATAAGTCTTCCTACCACAAACTACTAGGCAGCTTTCCTACTCCCTTTTAAGTTAATTCTTGTCCTCTACTGGCAAACCAAAAGGAGAACACCCTGTCACTTGCCTCTGATATAATTGACCACGGCCAATTATCCTTTTAATGAGCTTATTAACCCTTTCCTCACTTATGTAGGGTTTGTTTACTGGAAGAGACAAAATAGCCAGGGATTTTAAATCTTCACCTGTGAACTTGCCTGTCCTCTATAACTTTAAGAAGGGTCTGATGTTTGCAAGACTTTTCAGAGAAAAGTCTCTACCTATGTGTTGTATAGATACACAACAAGGGATTTTTGTCAGTGCCTTGCAAACAGTTTTAAAGCAAAACATAAATAGCAAGCTGGACTATAAGCAAATTAAAACTTACCAAATGCTGTGCAACATTCTCACTAACAGAATCAAAGTGAAAGGTCAAAACAATACTTCTCAGCTCCTACATGAGTGGGAAAGGCAAAAGCTGTTACAGTTTTGTCTACCAAAAACCTATCCCACACATAAATGAAATCACAGATATGCAAATTTAATGCTTTTTTTTTTTTTTTTTCCTAGATTCCCAAGCAATGTCCGTCTCTGGCACCTACTGGAGCACTGTGTTTCAGATACTGGAATATTGCAAAAGAAAAATAAAAGAATGGGAAAAGGTGTTTGGGTTTAATGTACTGCAAATACTGTCAATCTGAAGGTTCCAAAAATCATAGGGATGTTTTAAAAACAAAAGGCTACTTACTTTCCATTTTGGTTACTCTGCCTTTCAGAAACATTCAGACAACACATTTGATTTTTCTCCCAGATGCACACAGGTTGGGGAGGTGCAGATTCCTGGTAATGCTGGCTGATGTTTTCATGCCACTTGTCAGTTTTGGGAATTGGGACACAAAATAGTTCCAAATCCTGAGACATTCACACTCCTATCACCGCTGATAGCAGAAAAACCCTGTCAGGCCCGGGAGAGCAGTAACGAGCTTCATGAGCCTCACCTGACCACAGCCATGGCAGGGCTGTATTTAAGCCCAGATGGGGGAAGTGAGTCTTTCTTTGGCTGTGGGTGGGTGTTGTTGGAGTTGTGTTGGGCTGCGTGCTGTTTTGTTACTCTAAATTCTACTCTACAAGCTTATGTAGATGGACCTTGGACCTATTTTATTGCTGTGACCTTGCTTGATGCTGTGGGCTCTCCCTGCTGCCTTGCTCAGGTATGGTGGGACAGGCCCTGCCTGCTGAGGCCTCTGCCCTGTTCTGCTCAGCTCTTATTCAGCAGGCTCATCCAGCCTGGAGCCCTGAGCTGGGCACACTGGGGTCCTCATCCTACAGCTTCTCTGGAGGGACCAGCCTGGCCTGCAGCTCTGGCTTCCCCACAGCACTCACCCCTGCCTGGCCCCGGGTTCCTGAGGGCTCCCTGGCCTCCCCATGGGTGGCTGGATCCCCTGCTCACTACCTTGTGTCTCTGTCCTCTGAGGTAGCCCCTAACACCCTACAGCCATTAAACTGCTTAAGGTGGGGTTGGTGCCCACCTTGGGGGGGGCCTGAGGGCTGGGCCCTGACCCTCCCAGACATTATTCCAGCCCAAGGTCCTCAGTCCTTGACCCAGCAATGCTGTAGGATGCTGGTTTTTAGCTGTGCTATGGTCCTGCCAGACTGAGCCTGGGTCCCGTGGCCATTTTAAGCAGTCTCTGGGCCTGGCTTCCCTCACTGGACCAGAGTCTGCAGCCTGGTAAGGCCCCTGGTCCTTGCTGTGTCCTGACAGGAATGCTGAAAAGCTACCTGTGCCTCAGAAAATTTCCTTCCTCTGTATTCACAGTCTTCCTCTTACATGTTCACAGAGCAAGCATGGATCTGCCACCTTGGGCTGAAATGGCTTAGAAGACTCCACATTCTTCCCTTGCTGCATTTGCTGTCTGGTGTACAAGCACAAGGTCATTGTCCCTTTCTGACAGGTAAGGGACATTTTTGGGGCTGTTTGTCATTGCTAGCTCTGGGTTAAAAGGCTGTGCCCCTTCCTAGGGTCTTTTGGCAACATGGAAGCTTCTGAGGAGGCAGGAAGCACCAGAGCTTCCTCAGTGGGAAACAACAGGAGTCTCCATGCTCCTAAATCACTGTATCCTAAACATTTGCTTTCTGGAAGGCAGCATAAATCAGGCTGGAATCAGCAGAGGTATAAAGGATATGGTGGAATGATGTTCTAGGTATACCATAACTGAAGAAAGAAAAAATACTAAAACATTGCTTTTGAGTCTATATATTTATTAATTTTGATACCAGAAGATTGAGAAAATGTAATTTAGAAAGAAAACAAATCACAGTGAAAACACCACATGACCTCATTTTGATCTTCTCAAAGGTTTTTCCCTAACTGCTTTAGCCAGCACTACCAGTTAAATTCAAGGTGTATTGGCAAAGAGCTCAGCTTCCCCTAGAGAGCTTATTTTTATTATCAGTCCCCTAATTCAACCAACTTCAAAGAGCAAGTTTTTTATTCCAGCTCAAGCACTGCAAACAGAAATTTTGAACCCTCTCAAAGCTTTTTCCTCCTAAATCATTAATTAGAAGGGATGGCAGTAAAAAACCTATCAAATTTATGACTAGCAAAGGATAGCAAGAAAAAAGTTTTCTTGTTATCTGAAAAAGCATTTATCTGGACGACTATGAAAATGTCATTTGTACTGGGAGATTCTCCACACTGCAACTGTGTCAACATAATTATTACTGCATTTTTTCCATTGCTAGTCGAGGGACACTTTATGGTGTTGCCAACTGTCCTTGTCCTAGCCAGACACAAACCCTGCACTGTTTTTATTGCAGAAGGTTTTCCTGTAACTCTTCTGTCCTTCATAAGTTTTAAATAATGACTGTGTGGAATAATGGGTGTGATGGGTTATTACTAAACCACTAAATAAGCAGTCAGACTTCTGGACGTGTGGTGTGAACAGCATTCTGAAGTTCATAATATAACTTGCTTTTCCTTCTACCGATGGGTTTCATCTAAGCTCCCACCTCTCGTGTTGTATCACATGTTGAACATGAGTTTTGCCTTACAGGCCCAAAAGTTGGAGTATGATACTTGAACTTCCCTGATTGTAGGCATTGTAGTTGCAGAGAAAATCTTGAACATGTGAATCTGAACATTTTAGAGGCTAAAAGAAAAAAAAATAAATCTAGTGACTTAAAACAGGCTTGTGATTATTTTTTTTAATGCTTGGGCAAAGCAACACTGAGTCACTGTAGCCATGTCTAATATCTCCTGACAAGGCTATTGCCTGGCCAAGAGCTGTGCTTAAAAGCTCCAGCTGTTTATGAGGGATTTGTGTGAGGGAAGGATGTGGCAATAATTGTGTTTCTTCTAACTGAAAAATGGTTGAAGGGATTTTCTTAAAAATGCCTCAAATTAAGTGAGCGAAACCAACTGTGGGCAGGAACTAAACATGACCAACTCACAACATAATGTTTAGGACTGAAATCTTTCTGCATCTTCAGCTGTGGATGTAGCTCCCCTCTGTATTCTATGGGTAGCCTAAGGAAACATGGGGGGTATTAGGTTCTCATCACAAAGCTGCCTCTGTGGAAAGTCTATGAAAGTCACTGTTCTGTAGTCGTAGACTGGCAGCACTTTGCAGAATTTTCATTTTCTCTCTGTACTAACAGCAAGGGTAAAATATCTAAGAGAAAAAAATTCTTGCTAGACTTGGCTTTTGCAGATTTAGGGCATCTCACTTTTATGCTATCTCCATGGCATGTTCAGCCAGGTCTTGGAAAGATTTTTATGCAAAAACTGAAGTGCTTGACTCCTGTGACTTAAAGACTGGCCCCAGATCATCTCTGGCATTGGATTCTACAGAATACACTTTTGAATCAGTGGTTAGGCTTTAAGAGACAAAGCCTACAAATACTTTCTAGATCCTGTCTCATCTGACTCCATCTGGTCTGTCCCTGTTCATAAAACCCATCTGTCTGATTACATGATTGTCTTGGTACTCATTGGGGGAGAACAGGAAGAGAAGCTGTAAAATGGGTTGTCCCATTGAGTTTTAGGAGGTGCAAATGTCTGTTTCCTTCTCTTTCAGCTCATTTCCCTTATAAAGTCACATATAACATACAGGAAGGTAGAGAAATCTAGCAAAATCACTGTAATAATTAAAAAATTGTTGTATCTCCGTGGTCTCTTTAATTCCCAAAAATATGTTAATGGGTATTTAAGAATTTTGTGGAGATATCTTTGTTCATTCATGCCTTTGCATGTTCATTTGGCTTACACAAACTGTGTATCTTGCCTTAGCCCGAAATAGGTTCTCTACAGATGCTTAAACACTGAACTTCAGATAATTGGTACACAAGATAGGATCAACCTCAGTTTGTTGCCTAAAAGTTAGGTATTTAATCTAAGTGGAATGTGTACCTTGTATTACAGTCAATGAAGAAACAAGCACTTTAAAGTAATGATCTATAACATTGAACTCACACAGCTAATTTGAGTAGGCAATGAGGATCTTGGGTAGAGAGGCCATCCAGATAACCATAGAGTGAATAAAAAAACAGATTTCTGCCTTAAATTATCCAGCAATAAGAAATAATTTGGTGCAGGAGGGAGTGGGCAGCAGCAATGGCTTTATTTGCCTTTTCCAAATGTACAGATAAAGATAAACCCCTCTTTAAGGATCAGTGATACTGCAGGGACCCACAGGTCACCCTGTGGAGACTGTTGGATGTGTCTCTAGTGTATATCTGGGTTTAAGAATTCTAGTGTGCAAATAAAGAAGCTTGGCTGGAGAGACTAGCAGGCAGGAAGCCCAGAGTGTGTTTATAGCGACGTATTTTTGGCTTGTATTTATCTGAAGGGTCCCACTTTTGGTTTAATTACATTCTGTAGAAATCATAAGTAAAGTTATATTTAAAACTGGAGAGTTCTCCTAATGTGAAACATTTTCAAGGATGCTGCAGTTTGTAGAGAAAGAGCATCAACCAATCAGGGGAGACTGCAAAAAACAAACCTGAGCAGTAACTTAGACCTACAACTGATCAAACCTCATACCAGGTCCTGTTGGCTGCACAAAAGGCCTGGGACCAAATACTTTGGATTTCCCCAAGGAAATGTAAATGTTGATTAAGTCTCTAATTTCTGGAGGTGAATTTCCTGCCAGTAAGATGTCCTGTCCTAGGAGCTCTAGCAGCTTCTTCACAGCTGAAGTGATTTCAGGGCCAGTGAGATCTAGAGACCCTCCTACTTAGGCTATCTTATCTCGGCATGACTGCTCTGACAGAAATGTGCATGTATGCACAGATGGCCTACATATGTGCTATAAATCTTTTATTTCAGGGACACATTCAAATGACTGTGTTAAAGATCTGGTATCAGCAGACTGCTGAGGGAAATAAAGGGAAACCTAAAATTCTTGTATTTTGGAAAATGAAAGGCAAAATCCAGGAGTAGTATGGGAGAAAATCCACCAGGGTGTCTTCACAAGGCTTGCTCTCCTTAGGGCTGCCACCTCAGGATTCCCATCACTGGATCCTTTTGACTCCATGACTTAAAATACCTTAAGTGATTAATCCAAGTGGGCCTTTCTTTCCCAAAAGGTACATCTGAATGGCATATTTTTGCCTGTCTTTTAAAAAATCCCTTTTCCAGCCACTCCAAGCTGTGAGGATGACTTGGGTAAATGCTTATCCCTAGGGCTTTCCCTGGTCTCCTGCTCCCAGGTACTTCACTCCCACAGCACTTCATTATACCTACTGGAAAGCATAACTTGAGCTTAACCAAAACACAGAATCACAGAATGGTTCAAGTTGGAAGGGACTTTTAAAGGTGTTTCACCACCCTCATTGCAAAAAAATTTCATAATATGAAGTCTAAATCTCCCCTCTTTCAGCTTAAAATCATCACCCCTTCTTCTATCACTACAGGCCCTGCTAAAAGTTTGTCCCAATCTTTCTTGTTTGTCCAATTTAAGTATTGAAAGACAACAATAAGTCTTCCTGGATCCTTCTCCAGGCTGGGTGTAAGTTGGATCCAGGTTCAAATGCCAGACTCCTCATGCCATGAGTGCCCCTGGGAGAGGGCAGTCTCCCTGTGTAGGGGACTCCTGTACACCAGGATGTGTGGGGGCTGCAGGAGGAGGGTGGTGGGCAGGATGATAGGCAGAATTTTTGTGCTGAGCTGGCAGTGGAGAACATTGGAATCCCTCATTCAATGCTTTGTGTACAGAGGGGTTTTGCCTTGCTGTTGCTGTGCCATGGAGTGGGTGAGGAATTCCCACAGGGATTCCCCAGGAGCAGGCTGTGCCTTGCATGGGTGCTGCCTCAGGGCTGGGCTGGTTTTGGATTAGCCTTTCTGGGATTGAATTGTTGCCTCTGGGAGGAGGCTAGAGCAGAGCAAGCTTCCCTGGATGGGGGGCTGCAGGGAGAGTTTTTGTATGTCTTACTGTTTAACCGTGCTTGGAGCAATTCACTGCACAAAGATGCTTTTCCTTCACCTGAGTTTCAGCCCCACACAGTAGAGTGGAGCTCCCCTTGTATGTATGATGCACAGGTGCAAGTCAGAAATGGTAATTATGGTGCTGTAGAGGAGAGGACTTGGTGAGAGCTGCTACTTGCTAGTGGGAGCTACAGCTGCTTTCATTTTCATGTAAATGGAACCTCATTTGGAACTGATGAATCCCCTCCTATTTCCATTAAATATTTTATAGTAGCCAGTCCTTTTTACTACTGTGATTGTTCAGCATCTCATTATTGATGATTTTTTCTAATGTATATGTCATAAATATGCACAGAAAGAACACATAATTGGCTTAATTTTCTCCTGCCTGGTACCCATTTTCTTTTTCTCATGCAAAAGAAAGTGCAAATGGATGTGAAAAATTACTGTATCAGGGTATAGGTCTCTGTAAGAGCTAATTAGATAATCCAAATGCAAATGGATCTGTGTTTTCCTTGCACAACACAGTTGTATGTTGACTGTCTCTAATGTGAAATGTATAAATCCTTGATATATGGGGAAGTTAGGGAAGGTGCTGTACTGAACTCCTGCCTGCCAAACTCAGGCACAAAGGCTAACAAATCTTCACTCTTTTCCTAACCTATCTTTCAGCTAGCTCAGAAAAAAGCTGAAATGCAACATATGGTTTTGAAAAGCTGAAGGGAGAAGAAAAAAGAAAGTCTGTTGCTGAACTATGCTGGCCTTTTTGTTCAGCAGCTGAAGCAAACAGAGACACAGGGAGAAAAATTGTAGTACTTTGAGTGACCTACCCCTGGCCTGAGGTTATGAACAGCAGCCCAGGAAAACTGGCATTAAGCATGCTTAGGAGAAAAGCTTGGAAAAGATTTCTGTGGTCAGGGTGCAGGCATGGAGAAGGAAAAAGAAAAGGTGAATCAACTGGCTACTTTGAAGGCAAGTTTCACTCTGCCTCAGAAAAAGAACTGAAAACAGTTCTTGCAGTCCTGGTCAATATGTCAATATTTTGTAAACAGTGAATGGAAACTTAGAACTAAAGAGGGGTGCACAGGGAGCTCAGACAACTCGGGCTGATGGAGATGGATGTTTAGACTGCTTGGTCAGCTAAGGTGAATGACTTGATCACCCAAGCCTGTGTAACTGTTTACATTAATCCTTCTCTGTAAATAACATCCCTGCAGGAGTGTATACACATACACTCTGCCTAACAGTCAGAGTCATGTTAAAAAATGGTCATGCTAAAAAACCAAAATCAGATCTAGGCTCATGAATGATGCATCTGTGACTGGCTTTAGAAGAAGGGAAGCAGATCTTGATGTGAGCAGTATATTTTTCTCCTCTTCCTTCTCTTCCGTGGTGCAAGCTCAGTATGATTGATGTGATGCTTAATGTAGCAAGGCTTGCTCTCTAACATGCCTGTGGAGCAGAATGGTAGCTCTGTGGCAATGTCATCTAATTTCACCAATATTTCTCATGTAAGTGGATAAGTCTCTGCTTTGAAATGGTGCTTGTTATTTCCTCCCCCCCCAACAAGGTTTAATTTTCCCTTGCCTAATCTGCCTCCTTGGAAGAAAAATGGTTTATTTTTAAGAGCAACAAACACGAAGCAAAGAGAGGAAACATACTCTGTGGTCAATGTGGAGCTACTTAATATTTTGTCTTCTCTGGAATCTGGTGATCTTACCTTTAGATAGATATATAGTGGGTTTTGACCTTGTAGCTTTTCCCAGATTGCCTAAATCTCATAAAAGTGAGTAGAAACCAGATTATCACATTGCTTGTCCTATGCTTGTTGCATGTTCTTTTCTATTTGGGTCTCATCTTTGTCACTCTCATCCAACTTATAAATCCTAAGGCTTCATTGTGTCTCTCCTTGCTTCGCAATCCCCATTATAGCAAAGATAATCTGTGATGCCTGCTTTCCACAACTACTTTTTTTTTTAAGGAAAGATTAATCAGGAAAGACTAATTGTGTTGTAAAAGCAGCAAAAGTGGAGAGGGTAAGTGATAATGGGACAGACTTGCTTCCAAAAGTAACAGATTCGTTTAGCCAGGCCTCATCTACTTCAGACTTCCAAGAATCTAACTTGCAGAGCTGCACTCTGGTTAAAGACACTTTGACTCAATGCTAAGAATGTGCAAACATACTCAGATAAGATAAGCACCCTGAGTTTTTCCTTCATAATCCTGAGGTTTTGAAGTTGTACTAGAATAAGAAGTACTGTGAACAAACATCCTCCTGATATTTTAGTTTTGTTAGCCCCATTGCTCCCTGTCTTCAGATCTCCTACATCCTGGGCTGCTTGCTTCCTGGCAGGCAGGACTTTACAGCTTGCAATGCACTTGCAGAAAGGTGAAGAGCAATTGGAGGAACCTTGGAGGAGTAAAACAAGAATGATCAAAGGTTTAAAAATAACCATGACCTTTGGTGTATGACTGAAAGGATGAGGCTTATTAAATGTGAAGAGAACTGAAAGAGACATAATGTTCTTTAAATATATAAAAATTAGCTGCAAAAGATTAAGCTGTTCTCCATGTGCAGTCTAAATAAGAACAGCAGTGAAAGACTTAAATCACAGGAAAGAATGTTTTAGTATATTATAAAAGATGTTCTAAGGAGACCAAGGCACTGAATTGCCTAGGAGTGTGTGGAATTGTTCTCATTGGAGAGTTTTAAGAACAGAAGAGTCCAACATTTCTTAGAAATTAGGTTAATTAATGCCAGTACCAAATCTGTAGGGGACAAAATGTGATATTTTCAAGCCAATGGGATATTACAAAGAACATCCTTATGTGGGTTTCTTTTCCAGCATCCCCTTCTTAAACAGAAGAATTTACTCTAATAAAAGTATCTTTAACAACAAAAAGCCCTTTAAAATATTGACATAGCATATCCTATGTTTTGCAAAGAGAGGGTTTTGTGTTTTCTGTACCTTTTGGTGAAAACTCAATTGCTTTTTTCCTGAAATAGATCATATCCCAAGGGGAAACATGTATTTTCTTTCCAGTTCTCATTATCCTTAGAACAACACTAGAATCTAAACAAGTCCTGAGTGTTCATGTTGGTGAATGAAAACCAGAGTTTTCCTGAAGAGAGACAAACTAGAGCTTCATCCTATTCCATGCTGTTCATCTTCATGCAACAAATCCAACCTCAGGCCTTAAGAGGACTTTGATTATATGTGCAGCTTTAACATCTGAGGTTTTGATCTTGCAGAATGAGCTACTTAAAAGTTACATCAAAATATCAGATGGTTTGGGATGATCTGAAGCCCTTCAGGACCAAGAGAAAAGGAAAGAGATCTCCCTTTTCTGTCTTCTGTGCATAACTGGTTATTGGCCTGACAGTAGTGTTGGCAAAAACATGTGTGGTGTGGGCAGAGCTGGTAAGTGTTCTGGGTCATAAGAGGGTTATGGTAGTAGCTTATTGATGGATTTTTTTGCAAAACACTATCTTTTGATTGTTTTTCAATCCTTCTGAGCCAAGGCTTGCTGGTATATTGGAAACAGTCACCTGGCAGCTCTCTGCCAGAGGAGCTGCTTGTTGTAGTGAATTTCCTCATTTGTTCATGTTTGCAAAATCAGAGACCTACTGAGTTTTTCTCATATGTAAGTTCTTTAAAGCAAAGCAAAAAAACTTGTAAAGTGGTCTTCATCATGAACAAGGCTAAAGAGAGCAAGGTCAGTTGTGCAGCACTGAGAATACAAAAAAAAATAATGTGACTCCAAACAGGCATCTTCCTTTACTGCCCGCTCTGAGGACACTGTTTCTGAATCCTTGTCCTTGAGACTGTTTGGATACACCCCACTTTTGTGTTGGGACAAGTGAGTGTGCTGTTTGTGCTTACCCAGGGCAGCAGTTCAGTAAAGGAGAAATATTAACAGATCAGGAGTAAAGCTGGTGAGCAGCTGGCAGGATGCTGTTGTGCCTCTGCTTCCTGCCAGCTCTCATGGATGTTAGAAAGCCTGGATGCACTTTTTATTTGTTGCATGTCGGTGTGGTAGCAAGTCTGGCTACTGACTTAGCCACAACATAAATAAGTGATATTTGCCTGACCAGTGTTTGTGTCACGAAGTATTAGATACAAGGCCCTGCTAGGAACTAAAATCTGGTGCTCTTCATTAACTCTTTGATGAAAGCAGAGCATTAGCAGAGAAAAACAGATGAAATATTTAGCATGTACTCAAATAAGAGAAAACACATTCTCTGTTCTGGGTAAAGACATTCTAGAAAGGCAAGGTTTGTTTATGCATGGTCTTGATGAGGCACTTAACTTCCACAGAGTGTCCTTCTGGGAAATGCTGGAGCCCAAAGAGGTATATGGATCCAAATTTAACAAATCATCCATTTTTTTGGGATGGGCAGGAGCAAGAGGGTGAAACTAAACATTTCTGACCTTTGCAAAAAGAGGCAATTGAAATCTATCTGTGGAAACATCTGAAATTCTGACCTTCCTTCCAGTGAAACCTTTCCAAAGTGTTACTGAAGCTTGTTTTATTGAAAGTTACAAACAAAGCTGCACTGGCTGCTGGAGGACAGGCCTCTAGATATTGCAGCCCAAACATGAAAGAAGGGATGGTGCATTTCCTGTAAAAATGCTTTTGCTTTTTATTCAGCTGGTGGATGTGAAAATGCTTTAGTTTGGGGAGCTGGGAAGGATGCAGTGCAACCCCTGCCCAAGTGAATATAGACATTGACTGATAGGATGCTGTTGGGAGAACTAGGAAAAAGGGCTGGGAAGGTCTTTAAGGTCACATCCAGTCTCTGGCTCTGTCAGCCATTCATATCATAATGGCATTCATAAATGCATCAAGATGGATTTTCAAATCAAGACTGAGTGCCACTACTGTGAGGAAGCTGCTTAAAAACCTTATCTATGGTGGTTTAAATCCTAATTTCCAACTGTAGCAAGCTACTGTCCAGCTTATGGCCATTTATAAATGAAAGCTTTGAGCCAGCCTGCTGAACTTCATCTCATCAAGGTTCAGTTCTTGTGCCAGCAGCCTTTTTTACCTAGCTCTCTTCCTTTCTAACATTTATACTCATGAAGGCCACTCCAAATATGCCCCCATGTTATATAACCAAATTACATTCTATGCTAGACAATTGGATTAATATGAAAACAAACCTCTTCCCCTTGTCTTTTAATCCCAAAGAGTTTTGTAACCTCTCCTAAGATTTTCTAAATTTAAGATTCTTCTTCCTGGTTTACTTTATCCATATTTTCCTTGTCTGTTTCTTGTCTGTTCCTGTCCATTCTTTCTGGAACATGAAGCACCCCTATCACATTCTTTTAGCTCTTGCTTTGCCAGACTGAATTCCCCCTGGTTCTGAGTCACTTCTTTGCACCTTTTTCTGGATCCATCTCCAGGAATCCTCTGGGATGGGTAAATGCCTTTCCACTGTAAAATGGTCTCCTGCTCAGTAAAGGTTTTTAAATTGGAAATATTGCTAGAAGGGACAATTTTTTCAAAGCATCTTTGAAAGAATTTAGCAGGTTTTTCCAAGCTGCGTGTTTCATTAACTGGAATATTCCTTTGGCACCAAAGGTAGGATTTCATGATGTTCCCTGCCAGCATCTTAGCTCTTGGGAAATTCTAGATTTTCACTGCCATTAATATACTTCTAGAGCCCTCTGTTAAATCAAGATGGAGTAGTTTATTTTTTCTTAGGCAAGAGGGATAATTGCTGTGTCATTTCTAGTTCCAAATCTTAATTGTAATCCACAGAATATTTTATAAATATCCTGTAGCTTCTCTGGATGAAGTGTTTTCTTTTTGATTTTTTTTTAAGAAATATATATGCACTGTTCAAGGTTTACTCCAATGTTTTCCTTCCAAAATTTGATTACTCATGCTAAGGTGAGCAACATGCTTCTGATATGGGCCTTTACTAACCAAGATATATTAAGAAGGAGGAATTGCAAACACTGGAACACTTCTAGCTGGCAGAAGATCCTTTGGATTTTGCCTGTACTTTGCATTTTCAGAAATAGAACTTGACAAGAATCAGAATGCAATCTCTACTCGTGGAGTGGCAGGGAGGGCAGGGGGGCTTATTCTGTCTTATTGCATCACATTGTAGGATAAACCTCTCTAGTCCAACACATCTGTCACCTCCATGTAAGCCTGCATACAGGGAAGATTATCTCTGCTCCAGAGAGGAAGAGATGTCCTTTGGGAAGGAACAAGGAAGAATGGTCTCTTTCCATCTCCTCCCTCACCCCTCTGCCATGGTATAGAGGAGATAGGAGTAGGGAGCAGGGCACAGCAACAGCAGGACCTCGTGGGGAAAGGCTGGTATCAGACATAGTGATGATGCTGTAGTATTACCAACACTTGATTGGTGCAGCACACAGCCAAAATCCTGCAATGGCTGAGGCATCCTCGTATCACTTATATAGTCTGTACACCAGGGTCACAACTCTTGGAGAGCTATGGAGACCTCATAGTGGCCTTCCAGTGCCTGAAGGGGCTACAGAACAGCTGGGGAGGGACTTTTGACAAGGGCTTGTAGTGAGAGGACAAGGGGCAATGGATTAAAACTGGAAGAGGGGAGATTTAGGTGAGACATTAGGAGGAAATTCTTCACTGTGAAGGTGGTGAGACATTGCAACAGGTTGCCCAGGGAAGTTGTGGAAGCCCCATCCCTGGAAGTGTTCAAGGGCAGGTTGGATGGGGCTCTGAGAAACCTGGTCTGGTGGGAGGTGTTCCTGCCCATGCAGGGGGACTAGATCTAGATGATCTTTAGGGTCCCTTTCAGCCCAAACCATCTATGAACTCAGGGTTCAAAACACCCATTAAGGCTCATGAGGAACCATCCTTAGGAGCCCCTCAACTGCTGGCTGAAGGGTGCTCTGCATGGCTCAGTCTCTGCTGTAAGATTCAAGGATATACTGTCTTGCTTGTTCTGATTCTGGCCTGGGTTGGTTTGTGCAAATATTAATGTTGGCTTTTCCCTTTCTCAGCCTGCCTCCTCATATGGTAAGAGACCACATGTATGATTAATGTGACAGGCATTTCTTTTGGTGGGGTTGGAAAATGCAACTTTCCTAGAGTTAGATCCGGAATTGGCAAGAGTCACTGCTGCCACTCAAGTTTTTGGACACAGCAAGTCCATTTTTTTTCATAAGCAGGCATCTGGGGCAGATAAAATGCCTGCTGAAGCCACTGGGCACCAGAAAATGATGTTTTAGAACATTTACTTCAAAGCCACAGGGCACTCATGCTGCTGAGCAAGAGGTTCCCTCAGTGGGCAGTGACTGCTCTGCTGCTTGTGAGCTGGAGGCAGGTTAGGCAGCCCCAGAGTGGCTCCTTGGAGATGGCTAAATGACACAGTTAGCTGTGTGACCAAGCACATAGGCAGGGGTCCTGTGCTAAGCCAACAATGTGCCCTTGTAGCCAAGAAAGTCAATGCCATCCTGGGTGCATTAAGAAAAGTGTGGCCAGCTGGTTGAAGGAGGTTCTCCTCCCCCTCTGTTCTGCCCTGGTGAGGCCTCACCTGGAGCATTGGGTGCAGTTCTGGGCTCCCCAGTTCAAGGACAAGGAACTACTGGAGGGAGTCCAGCACAGGCCACTGAGATGATGAAGGGGCTGGACCATCTGCCTGTGAGGAAAGGCTGAGAGAGTTGGGGTTGTTCAGCTTGGAGAAAAGGAGGCTGAGGGGGGATGTCATCAGTGCTGATCAATATCTACAGGGGGTGTCAGGAGGATGGGGCCAGACTCTTCTCAGTGGTGTCCAGTGACAGAACAAAGGGCAGTGGTCACAAACTGGTACACAGGAGGTTTAACCTGAACATGAGAAAATATTTTATTCTGAGGGTAATAGAGCACTGGAACAAGTTGCCCAGGAAGGTTGTGGAGTGTCCATTCCTGGAGACATTCCAAACCTGCCTGGATGTGTTCCTGTGTGCTCTGTTCTAGGGGATCCTGCTCTAGCAGGGTTGGACTAGATGATCTCCAGAGGTCCCTTCCTACCCCAACTATTCTGTGATTCTGTGAAGCTGGGAGTCTACAATTAATTTGTGGATATTATCCTGACAAGAAGGGACTACCTTGACCATACCAGTTTAAAACATTCTTGGTAAAATGAAAATATGGTTGATTAATAAGACCAAAAAAAAGTCAAAATATGTATGAGTATTCAGGATTATGGAACAGATCTTGACATACCAATGTAAATCTCATTGCAGGCTTCTTTTTGCAGGCTAGTTAGAGTTTATTGAAAAATAAAATTAAAGGAGCTTTGACTTTTGGCCCAAACAGAATGCTGAAATACTGAAATAGCATGAAGAGACTTTTTTTAATAGTAATTTTTGACCACATGAAAATAAGGAAGTACTACAAATCTTTCAAGGCAGCCTGACTTTGAGATTTCCAGCATCATTTCCAGATTAAACAGATTTGGCTCAATGTTCAAGCTTCTTTAGGCTCATCCTGAACTAAACATATTTTCTGAGATTTATGTCAGTCTGGGCTTTGCTCCTTATGTGAGTTTTATTGCAGATTTTGAAAACTCTATTTACGGGTATATTTAGGGGAACTGCAAATAATTCAGTGTGAATCTCAAAAGCCTGGATTCTACTTCCAGCAGCAAACCTGGGATCACTGCCCAGATCAGTATGAGTCTAACAAACTCTGGAGAAAATTCTGTGGACAGGGGGTCCAGGTTGGATTTTAATTTTGACTTTACTCAATTTAGAGAAGAGAATATTGAGGAATGGGAATGCTGCAGTAGGATTTCTTGCTGTCGCACAAGCTGCTTTGATTTTTAAGCTAGCTGTGCAACTTCTAAAAACTATTTAGGTATCCAGTTGTTGTTGATTTTAATCAAAGGTAAGGGAAACCTGGTGAGGGTTAGCTCATTGCTTTCTGAGCCCATGTCATGAATGATTTGATGATTATACCTGCGTTGAAGTTCAGTTTTGCAGAGTGTAGCTGCTGAGCCTGCTGGGACCATCCTCCAAGAGTGGTTGCAGTCTGCATTATGACATCTCTGCACAGTCACACGGATGGTTTATTTCAGATTCATGGTGGTCAAAAAGGTTGTGATGTGGTCTAGTGTGTAGGAATGTGGTTAAGGAAACTCAGCCCTAAGAAAGATGTTACCTTTCTGCTTCAGATCTGCATGTGGCAGAGATGGTGTATCACTGGCACACTAGAGGGGTGTTGGACTGCAGTGCTTCATTACCACCAGGATTAGTAGGACCATTTAAGGATTTTTGGAATTTTCTGATGAAAAAGCTATTAATGCCAGCTGTTACAGGGAGATTTCTCATTTCTTTGAAGGTCGATGATATGCAGGGTCAGAATCATGGGCTCTTATCTAGGAAGTTGAAATACTTCTTTTGATGTCTATTGTACTTTTATGCATCTGAGCTCTCTCCAGAGTAATTTTGAATGTAAATGCACTGAGATGGCAGTAGGAAAAGGCTGCATTCAGCTCCCTGAGTGCCATGTTCAGCAGCCTTTTTATTCTTAGGGCAACTTTCTGGGCTATAACAAAAAACATGAAAACACTAGGTTTTCTTATGACTACTGAACTTAACCTGCTTTCCTTCATGCTACTCTTTACGAGATTCAAATGAAGATGGAAAGGATGTGTTGTTCATTTTTTAGGGGAAAAAGATAAAACAATGGGAAGTCTATAACAATTTAAACCAGCAAATTCTTACAAAAATAACATTGTTCTAACTCAGGAAAAAAAGGCTTTCATCACAGTGCCCATCTTTTTGAAAGCAATAATGTTTACCAGATCAGTATTTTTCCCTTTTTTTTTTTATTAAAAACAAAATAAGGTTGAAAAAGGAGGTTTGGCAAAGATGTTACCTGTAACAATCTAATCACTTTAGATATTTTTAGTATAATGAGATCCATGTTGTTTTCAAAAAGATCTTTGGACTCCTAATGCAGAGGATGTTTACAGCTCTGCACGGTCAAGATTTTAACTTGATTATTCGCAGGCAACATACCCTGCCTACTTGTATAACAGCAGCACATTGTGTAATCACCACTGTTAATTGAAAAGTCACATGATTGGAGTTTTGGTCAACTCAGCTGGTTCTTGTTTCTTCAGGACTTGCCATCCCTTGTATGCACCCTCAAGGACAGTGAATTTGATAATTTGAAACAGCATCTCATTGCTGTCTTTCCATGCTTTATAACTTTGTTATGTCTTTCAAAACATTCCCAAACTGCCAGGAAAACATCTTCCAATATTAGTTATTCAGACTAATGAAACATTTTCTGCATGGGACTGGTCTGGTGCTAATAGTTCAACAGGAGTTTTCCTAGTAAGTATGTTGGCCCTCATGCATGAACAGTTTCCCGAAGATCAGTTGGCAGCCTTCAGCTTTTAATGAACCACAGAGACTTGGAGTCCTCTCAGGAACACGGTGGATGTAACACAGGATTGGAAAGACAGAGGATCAGAGGCAGAAGTCATAAACATTTGTATATCCCTGTGACAGCAGATAGATTTCCTGGAGAAAATAAGTGTGAGTGATGTTCCTGAGGAATCAGGAGTACAATAGTTCTCCCACCAAGATTTGAACTGAGGCATCATTAAACTTTCAGAACCTGCAGAATGGTGATGTTCTTTTGTGCCATACCACTTCCTGTATTCTATAAGCTGTCCTTTCAAACTGCAGGTTTTCTGGAAATGAAATAACTGGAAGAACACATCTAATTTGTCCTGGGTAAGAAAAGGTATAGAACAACATAACTAGATTTCCTGTAGTATTCCATTTGCTGACTCATTGTAGTAAATACCATTGTTTGGGAGATAAATTGAGAGTGGCAGTAAACACAAAAAGGTTAATGAAATACATGATTTCTGGCTTGTTTGTTAGAAAGGAGAAAACATAAGAGGTTTCAGTATTTGGAATTGAGTATTTCCACTATCTATCCTGTCTCCTTCTTGCTTTCCTAGATCCAAGTTTCTCTTTTTGTTTTCCTGTTTCTTCATCATCCTCTTTGTACTACTTCCACTGTACTCCCTGTGGCCTCGAAGAGCTCCCTCAGTGCATACCTCAGCTCCCCTGTTCCAGTGCCAGCAAGTCTTGTTGTTTTTCCTGTTCAGTCTTGTACTTCTAGTGGCCTTTTGGGCAGATCTTTTAGAACATACTTTAGATTTATTTTCTTTTCAGGATATACTGAACTATATGAGGAGAGCTAAATAAGTATGGAAAACTCTCTTTGTATGACTGGAACTACAGTAGTTACCCTGGGATGTCTGTTAACAGTAAATGAGAATAGATGTTGGTCTATTAACACAAGCTTTGCCTCCTGTAAGAGATTATTGCCTATTTGAAGAGCTTGAAACTCCTGAGCTTGGCTCTCTCCCTAGAGACAGATTTAGCCTAGAAAGGCTAAGTGACAGGGCATCTCACCATGGTAGAATTGCCACATCCTACAAACAGATCCCTCTCCTCACTGCAAGACTAGAACTGCAAATGTTTTCCACAGTTACTCTGCCATTCTCCATGTGGCTGTTACATTTTGTTGAGTGACAATAGCCATGTGCATGAGCAAGATGTCTATTCTTGAACCTCTGCTATAAGCTGGTTTTGATTTTCCTCAGTATAATTCAAGCAGAGGACAATGCATCATATTGTGCCTGATTAAATTTTCTGAGCAAATGGCTTAACGTCCCCTGTGCACTATCTTAGCCAGGGTTGCTTCACTATAACCACAAGAGAAAGCTGAATCACCCAGCAGATTGAGCCACAGGTAGTGTCTGAATCCAGCTGCTGATGGGAGAGGGATTTTCCCCCTCTTCCAAAGTGTTTTCCTGTAGCATAGTGTCCACCGGGATGGCTCTGGAGGCAGTATTACATTGCAAGGACCTGTGTCTCATTCTTTGATGGTCTTCCATGACTTCATAATTTATAGCATAATAAAGTGAAGATCAGATGTTGCAGTTACTCCTTCTGGAGTGGGCAAGGTAACACAGCTGCTGCTGTGGGAGGCAGGACATCAGCTCTGATTTCAGAAGCCATTTTGAAGAGCAAGAGAGGATTACTAAGGATTGTTTGTATGAAAAGAAGCAAAGTCACTATCAAAATGAGGAAAAACAACCTACGAGTGCAAAAATGCTACACACAAATTGCTGTTTGGTGTCAGAGAGATTTTACCCCTCTATTCTTTGTTTCTAATGTCTGAGGAAATGGTATTCAATGGAATAGGGCAGACAAGGTTAAGCTGAGACATGGATTTAATTCCTTACCTTTAACAAAAACCTCATCTCTTGATGGGCTTTGCATGATGAGTAGGGAGCAATGGGAACAGGAATTTAAGCATTGCTGTCTGTTTACAAAAAGGGGAAAAGAAAATGTTCACAAAGGTGATAGTTTTTGCAGGCATTGCTGCCTTTGCCTGGACACTGATGATAGTGTATATTTGCACTATTACCCTTTGCTCATAGCATATGTGCACCGCACAGAAATGGCACAGAAAGGATTATCCAGGGATCTAACTGCTTCTCTTTGGATGTAGCCAAACTGCCAGTCACAAGGCAGACACTGTCAAACAGCACTTGCAAAAGTAGGATGTGATGGGGAGGTGGTCTGGAGGCACAGGGTGAGAGAAGTGATGGAAAGAGCAGCATGTGGTTGAAGGCAGTGGTGATCAGGAGTGGCATTTGGTCCCTTACAAAGCTGAAACTAAGAAGACATTTCAGATTTGAAATATTGCTCTTGGGAGAGGGATGCCTCTGGAAATAAAAGTGCAAGTAATTGGCAACCTCAGACTCAAGAGAAGCCCAGATTCTGGTGTTTGAATGTTTGTGGGCCTGTTGGATCCTTTTGTTCCACTGGCCTTGACTTTTGTGGCTCCCCATAGTGTTAGCAGCCTGGGGAACTGAGGGTGCTGCAGTGCTTTGGTGCACCAGGGGCTGGATTATTTACCAGCATCTTGCTCTGCAAACTTCTGCTATGTGACAGCACATGTTGTCATGCAGCTTCATGCATAGATTTGTGCCAGATATTCCAGTGCATCATACACAGATACTGGGGAGCAAATGTGAGAAAATGCTTTTCATTATGGGACAGAACCAGCACATTGTATTATACTTGGTGCCTGAGAAACCAGGTGTTCAGATTTGATGGGTGTTGGTATGTAACCTACCTCCTAATCACACTCTTAACAGCTATTTTTATCAGGCTTGGGGATGTGGAGAATATCTGTATTTTTAATGTTGTGTAGTCTGTGCTGATAGTCATTCTGCACCTAGCTAATTTTCTTTTTAACCCTTGACTAACCTGAATACAGCTCCATTTCATGTCACACTTTAGGAGGCTAGAAGGGCTCCCTGAGAACTGGGGAGTTTGAGTGATCTCAGGATTTCTTCAGTTTAGGGAGCTTTCCATTATGGAGCTTGCTTGGCTGCCTTGTTCTCTCCAGATATATTCCAGCTGCTTCCCACTTCTCAGCTGATGCAGGGTCTTGATAATTTCTTAGTTAGGTAAAAGAAGCCAACTAATCCTTATCCCTTTTGCCTCCCCTTTCCTCACACACACAACTGACAGGAAAATAAGCACGAATATTTCATTTTTTTTAAATAAGATGAGGACATGTTTTCCTTATGAAGTAGTGGAAACACTGACAACATGTTTGGAACAGCTTTTTTCTCCTTTCCCCTTCTAATTGCACTGAGTTTTTAAAGCCAGGGAATAAAATCTTCCCCTCTGCAGTGGGAGAAGGTTCCCTGTAGGCTGCTGCTTGTCTGGGCTTGGTATGATGCACACTGCTCCTCTTGCAGTTCATTGACAAATTACTAGAGCCAGGAGCTGGGATGGTAGGCAACAAAAGGGAGTAAGCAAGGAGTGCAAGTCAATTGCTGAAAGAAAATGAGGAAATATTATTTATGGAAAGTTCAGTTACTGCTTCCTTATTTCTGCATTTTACTCTTTTCGTTCCACTTTAAAGGAGATGGCTCCTGTAGCAAGAATGACTAATTTATCAGATGCTGTCAGTGATGTGGCTTTGCTAGTTACTTATTTTGTTAACCTTTTATCACAGCATGGTGCAAGTGCACAGCTCCAGATAAGACCACAGATGGAAAGGCAGAGGAGGGAAACAAGCAGGGGGTGGAAAAACTATCATTTATGGTCAAGCATCAGTCTGCAATGAGAAGCAGCTCTTTGATGGCTGTTTGAGCTGACCTGAAATAGTACTGAGGGGTTTGTCTTCTGTAACACTGTGTCCACACATGTTTAGACTTTCATAGGATTTTGGAGTTCTGTATCTTGACATACCAGAGAAAACATCCACCAGGCAAAGTGACAAGCCCGGTGTAACACTGTCAGCTCTCTCAGCTAAATGTTTTTCTTGCTGAACACAGTCTGGTTGTGTTCCCAGCCGTGCAGAGCTCCTCACAGATCCCCAAAGGGTCCCTAAACTCTTCACTAGGGAGAGTTTAGCCTTGTGCTAACAGAGGCAAGGGAATGAGAGAAACAGAGGAGGAGACTGCAAGTAATGTAAGGAAGTGGTCTTTCTAGTTTCCTTTCTTTCCTTTCTCTGCTTCCATTTGATTCCAAATGGCAGTGAAATACAGGGAAGAACAGCGAAGTGGATCAAGGTTTGATGTCCGTTCAGTCTGAGGGGAGCTCAAAAGTTGCAGGAGTTTGAGCTCAGCAAAGAAAGCAAATAGGACATTATTATCTTCAGAAGACACTAAATCCAACTGATTTTGCTTTGTGTCTTTGTTGCTTATACTGAAATTCTTGCACTTGCAAGTAAGAGTAGACTTTTCACTGCTCTGAAATCCTTGCAGACAGGACATTTCAGACTCAGTGGTAACGTGACTGAGCCTAAGGTGGTTAGTGTTAGAGGTTTAATGTGACGCTATCCCAGTCAAAACAATCCAGCAGTGGCTAGAAGCTGTTCAGCAAGAAGAGCTGGCTACCAACGTTTCCCTAACACACCTGAAAAGGCCTGTGTACTGCGGATACACCGTTGCTATGTCTGTACTGCTAAATAAAGCAGGGCCAGGAAATGAGGGAGGGCAAATCAAGCAAGGGCTCTTGGTTGTCTGTGCTGCTTTAAATCTCTGTTGGACTCTGTTTTGGACCACTTCAGGACCACTTCAGCAAACTCTTAAGTCTGCTTTACAGAGGGATGGTTGTGAGACTGTGGGAATGACCTTTAAGCAAAATCTGCTGTTAGGACTGGGTATTGGTTCCTGGATCTCCCTGTTCAACAGTATAAAGACAGTCTCTGGGCTGACTGAAAATCCATTCACATATTGGTTGAAGCAGGCTTTGTTACAGTTTTCTCGGTGTGCACAATGGAAGGTGCAGCACAAGAGAAGACTGACTCCCTTTTAATCCACCTTGACAGTTCTTATTGCTGCCCATATCATCTAATCTCTTAGGACCATCAGAATAATTCTATCTGAGAAGTTTGGACGTATTTTCAAGGCAGAGTTGAACTGCTCTGCATTTAAACAGAGGCTGCATCCCAAGAGCAGCAGTGTGATCTGCTCTCCAAAGAAACTAGAGTGACTTGGGAACCTTTGTGCTTATTTGTAAAAGTATCTCAGACATTTAAAGGGTGTATCAACTCAAAGTTTGAAGTCCAGAGTTTGCCACCTCACTGCTACAGGATACAGGATGACTTCTCTAAAGTGGATCAGGGAAGTGATCAGATTTTAAATAAAAACTACTAAAAGTGCTCATGACTGCCATAGCCTGTTAGTGCAGAAAAAAAGGAGGAGGAATATGCTCAGCTGAGGGGTGGGGGCTGTGTGTCTAGGAGGGCCCTTCAAACATTGTTAATTCTGTACAAGATGAATGTATGCACCTTGAATATTTGTGCAAAGTGTAAGTGTCTTACACCATAATCAGGAAAGAGTGGAATATGTAAAGGCAGTGCAGTGATTGTAGTTAAATATCCTACAGAAAATTGCCCTTTATAAACTTTTCTCAGCATGTTCTAGTCACGTTAGTGTTATTTTATAGCTTAGATAATACACATGTCAGAATCATGCACAAAACCGTTCCCTTTGGTTTAGACAAAACAAATAGGATACATGTAATCAGTACAGAGTTTTAATCCCTGTATCCAGAGTTTGGGATTGTTTTTATTTGAGTTGATGAAATGGAAATTTGAAAGTTACTTTGACAGTGCCTGTAGGAAAGTGTAAAGTGAGGGACTCTTAAATAGTTTGAGCTGACATTTCAGCTTGGACGGTAGGGGAATAAATGAAGCCAGCATGAATGCTCACTTGAATCTTGAGGGGAAAAGTTTAACATTTAAGAGTCTCTTTCTACTGGTATTGTAATTTGTAAAGGCACATCCAAAGGCCATTTGTTTTTGTACTCATGTTATCAATTCCAAACATGATTTATTTAACGCAAAACTACTTGTTATCCTTTTTTTCTTACCCCATCTCTCCATTCCCTACTTGTTTTTTTAATTCTCTGTAGTAATTCCTGAATACAGGTTGGAAATTAAGCTATTTAGCAGCCTTGAAAGATAAGATCTGGTAACAAAGACATGCCAAACTTGGTGTCTGCTGTTGGGAGCTTCCTCAGCACTGTTTTGTGTGCTAGCCTGGAGGTGTTAATTCAATCTGATCTCGTGGTCAATCACAGCAGCTCTGCTGTGCCAGGCACTGTCACATACCCAGAGCAGCATGGGTACTTGCTCTGGTTTTTAGGGCAGCATCCTGAACAGATGTTTGTTATAAGAACACATAAAGCAGTGTGTTCTGAGGTGAATGAGACCCAGGATGCATGTCTGGGAAAATTCACTAGAACTGGAAAGTGAGAGAGTTGCCTGCAGATCTTTTCCTTTGCATTCCCTTTCACTGTAGTATTACCAATAGTCATTACTATTTTTAGGCTTGTGGTAGATCCAGGAGATATTATCCTCCTTTTGTGCATAAGGTCTTGGATGTTACATCTGTCTAGAGAGGTACTGTTTTATGCTGGGAAACATTTGATCAAGCCAGGGTAGCAAAAGAAGTGCCTTTGGGAAGTTAGTAAAGCTGGCAGCCAAATAAAAGGCAATGTTTCAACATGTGTCTTTAGAAAATCACTCTGCTTCTCTGGTCTTTGTGCTCTTGTAGCTTTGCTGTCCAGAGAACCACGTGTGAGCCTTGCTTAGTGCTTGCTGTGGGTTGCTTCAGATTGCCATAACAAACCCCCTGTGTCCTCTTGCTTGTTTACAACATTCTTGTTGAGTTTGCTTCTTCTTTTAACTCCTGTTATAAGAAGCCCATTTTCAGTGGAAAGTTACATTCTTATGGCCAAAGCTATATCAGCTTCTTCTGCTCCTGCTGTCAGGAAGCCAGTAGAACTTGGGTTACATGACATGGCAGCTAGGAGATTCAACTGCAGCAAGAACAGACAGATGTAATTAACCTAGCAGTAATCCAATTAGTCTGGGGCATCTAAGCTAAAAAGCTGTAACAGCAGCAGCCACAACATCCTAGCTGGTACTCTGTCTATATATCCCACATCTGAAATTTGTTTCACTAGGAATTTTATTCACAGTATGTCTGTTTTGTTCTCACACTTGGTAGGCCTTACCCTTCTTTTCAGAGCAGCATCTTGAACAGCCTCTGAAGCTTGTTCATTGTGCTCTAGGTGGGAGCATCTTCCAGTCCCAAAGGATCTGTTACCTGCTTAAATAAGACTTGAATATCATGTTCATTAGCTCTATTCCAACATGTCCTCTCCAAGCTTGTCTGTCAAAGCTGTTAAGAAAGGAGATTATTTATGTCTGGCTGTAGGATACTCAAATCATGTATTCTGCTGCCAGATTTCCCTTACTATTGCTGCATGCAAGTGCAAGAAGCTTTCAAGTGAAATTTTGGATGCAAGGAAAAGGCAATGTGAACAATTCTATTGACATGAGTGAAGCCAGGATTTCAAGTCTTTTCACCTCATTTTCATTTCTTAAAGCCAGGTAGTGTGTCAGGAGCCCTCCGAAGTCAGAGGAGCTGTGCTCATGTATGCTTGACAGCAACTGATTCACATTTTTTGCTACTTAAAACCCTCTAGAAAGTTTATGTGGAGATATTTCCTTACAGGTTTGTTTTTTTCCCTTAGGCTGTCTCTTTCTCATGCTACTTCTTATCCAACAAATCTTTATCAACAAACTTACTCCTGACTTTTTTCCCAGGAAGTTCAAAGCAGCCTTCGTTTCCAAGCCTTCATTGCAGTTACCATGACTTTTGGCTTTACAAGATAAGGCTTTTTAGCCTTCATTTTTACATTTGACATGTTTTATCAATGAAAGTGAGGATAGGCTCAATGTCTTAACAGGGCTCCTAAAAGCTGCTGCAACATAGTTCTGTGTCCGAAGGCTTTTGGCATACATACCTTTATTTTGGGTGATTCTGGACTCTAAAATAGCAAATAATTCTCACAATATTATTATGCAACAGGCTGATACTCACCACAGTGTCTTCCTCCTAAATGTTAATGATGTGCTGTTTATAAGTCAGCATCAGAGTTCAGTGCTCTCCTAGCAGCTCATCTATCACAGATCTGTGAATTCAGTGAGGGGTTTGATCTTCCAGCTTATTTCAGCAAACAAAAATGTTATTACATTTTTCATGAAATAGGAACATTCTGAGCACTCTCAGCCAGTGTGTAGTAACTTCATTCCTGCCTTAAATATCCCAATTTAAAGTAAATCATGGGGCTTTTTTTGGAGGTGGATTAGTGAGTTTATTTTCTTAACACTTCTGAGATGTTTCTGTCATCTTGAAAAAAAGTTTTTATTTTTTCAGAGTCCAGAGATTGTCTTGATAAAGTCTTTTAGGATAGCAGGGAGACTAGCATCACCTGGGAACAGGGCTGATACAAAATTAGGTGTCTCTGGAATTGGAGTTGTTATTAGTGTGACAGAAGAGGATGGTCTGTATTGACCAGACAGACATAGCAAATCTTGGCTTAATGCTGAATGGGAATGACACATTTATGTTTGAAAACAGCAAGTTCTGGCTTTGGCAGACCTCTGTGGGATATTGTGCTGGGAACCTGCAGGTACAGAGTGAGAGATTCAGCTGTGTAATGGTTACACCTGTGCTATTCAGGAGGAAATGCTGTAGGCTAGATGGAAGTGCCCTCCCTCCTCATCCCAAACTACAAGCCAGCATAACAATGATTATTGTGGCATTTGAAGCCAAAACCTCCAGAGTTCTCCCACTGTTGCCCACTTCAGAGAAGAAAAACCACAAACAGTAAAAAATAGTCTGCAGCATACTGGAAACTCTCTGCAGATGGATCTGCCCTGCACAGTGCAATGTATCCACAGCTGGGCTGGCTCTGATCAAGCTTGCTCAGAGCCAGGAGCAGGCTGGCCAAGGCTTTCTTCTCAGCCTGTTACTCCAGTCCCATATAGCAAGCCAGCTCCCAGTACCTGACTCTCTTGGGTCTGTGCCATGTATGTTTGGGTGTGTTGGTTGCCTTCATCACAATAGTCTCATAAATTATGACTTTATTTTCACAACTCTCTATGACCTTATTACAGTTAAAGGGTTTAACTGTACACATGGGGTGAGGTGCTACAGAAACATTGAATCTGTTGACTTCAAACCCTAGGCTGAGAGAATAGAGCTGAGCTCCTGCAGCATGAAAAGAACTTGTAGGAGGTTGACAGTGATACATTAATAAGGCTTTTGTATTCAAAACCACACAGGCATCTGAAGGTCTCCATCTCTTGCAATCAGGTTCTGCACACTTCTGAAAAAACAAACAGACTGCAGCTGCATATTTAAGCTGACCAAATGGAAAAACTTGGAAGTTTGGCCTATTGAAAGCATAAACCTTGTTAGATTCTTTCTGAACCAGAGAAAACTGGATGCATTCTGTGGGGTCAGGAGAACACCTGCTCTGTTTGTGACCTGACGTTCTTTCTGCACATCACAGGGTGTTTTGAAACACCATAGATATAAGAGATATCTGACCAAAAAAAGCCCTCTCTGTAAAATAATGTCAATCCTGGATGCTGGCTAATTCAAAAGGGATATGCAAATCCTCAAGTATTTGCTGGAGAGCTATGACTATTTAGTGTACTTTACTGGGAAGTTCTGAGGACCTTGACAAGATTTTTTTAATTTAAAAGTATTTTTTGGAAACTTGAGGCTCTCGCATCTTACTGCAGCTGACCATGGTATGTGTATTCTCTCATGAAAATCAGTATATTTCCAGAATCTAAAAGACTAACAACCTGAAATCAAGTTGTACCAACAGTGAGCCTTGTTCTGCTCATTTGCCCTGGGGAGACATCAAAAGCCAATGAACTTAACCCAGAGTTTAGGGGCTTTCCTGTACCATACTCATGGCTATCCTATCCAAGTGCACTGATCTACTTGACTAACATCTGTTGTGTGGGGTTCTCTCCTCTTTTTGTCTCTTCTTTCCAAAGTAAATTTTTACAATTCACAGGGAGCAAAACCCAAATTATAGTTATTTTAATAGATCTTGATTTAAAGAATTGTTTTGTAAAATTAAAACAATAGGAGCAAAACGGAACAGCAATGGCCACAGTGCAGCTCCTGTTCTGTCTTTTCCTGTTAAGTATTTCCTTCCTATTCCAGTTAATGCATAGAGAAGCAAAACTTACTTTAAGCTTTCTTCCTTTTCCACCCCCAGCTCCCTATGGAGCTGTGCTGGGAACCAGAGCAAGGACTGATCATGTTGAATCAATTTGCCTTGCAGTACAGGCATAACCACAGTTATTCTGAAATGTCCAGGGCGTGGAGGAGGAACAATAATTGATATTGCCACTGGTCCCTCTTTAAACTATTTTCTTGTTTGGGATAATGAAAGAGATGTTTTCATAATATCCCATCCAGAGAAACAGCTTTCTGGCTACAGCTGGTGATCAGTGTATGCTTGAAGTACAGTCACAGTCCTCATGCTATGCAAATTTTGCACGTTCAGAACTGCATGGATGCCCAGGAAAACAATTCCCTGCCAGCACAGGCAGATTTATGTTTAATGGCTGACTTTCTGCTTAAAAGACAATGATTTTAAATCTTCCTGTTATCAGCTATTACTTAAAATATCATTGATCTGAGGGCTCTAACAGGAGTTACATCTTCTGTATCTGAAGGAAGTGTTTGCACCAATGTCTGTTGTAGGTTGGGGCTTCATTCATTCATGGAACAGCCTGACGGAATTCAAGTTATACCAGGGATGTGCTGTCTTGGTTTTGACTTTTACTTGATGAACAGAGCAGAGGAATGTGGATGTTAATGTAACATGAGCCTGGGTGTGATTTTACACCCTGCCAGATCCCTCTCATCGCTCTAAATGTACCTCCATCCTTTAGACTACAGCAGAGCAAGGATTGGTGGGGCTACCACTAACAATTATCACCACGGGCCAGCCCGCAGCAGCATAATCTGCACTTATCATCCATTTGTCCTCGTTTAGCAACAAAGATTCTGGCATGAGAATCAGTGTGCATGGCTCCACACTCTGTCCAGGTCACAGCCCAGGCATACCCAGGCTGGGGGGAGACCCCAGATGTTTCCACATGCATGGGCAGAGTGCAGCTGGCAGGTCTGACAGTCCTTGTGCCATGGGCTGCTGAGTGGGATCCCTGCAGAGGCTGATTCCCTGTCTGCAACTGGGGGCTGAGTTACCCTATCCTGCTGCCTCCAGCCTTTCTGGCTCAGGTTGGTTGGGGAGTCCTGGCAGCACATTCATGTGGCCTTTAGGGAAGATCATCTTTAATGTTAAAATAAACAGATGTCTTGGTGGTTTCTGATCTCATAAGTATTCTTTTTTTGTGAACTATGACTACTATTATGAGTGGATTCATATCTATTCAAAGAGTTTTTATTCCCCTCTCCTTTTTTCGTCCCACGTATCTGCTGGTTTTATGGCATCTATTTTACATGTGTTAAGAACATTGCTCCCCCTGTGGTTCTTGTCAATGAGTTTAGCTGCTCCTAGTGGGATTTCAGGGTCATCATGTGAGTCTGGGATGCATCTACTTGGGGATATGTTAGTCATATGTCTCTATTAGGAACTCTGTTGGCTGCTATAGGCTGTTGGATATTCTGAGTGAATTTTTAGGCATAAACACTTGCTACCAATGCAAATATAAGGTTGGATTCAAAGTTGCTGTGAAAAAGAGGTATCAAACTGTTCCTTGTAGACACTCCAGGCAGGAAACTTGTTGGTGGCCAGAGTCTGTCTTTCTGGTCAGTTGCTTAAATGGAGGAAGAAATTAGGGATAGAGTGAAAATGGGGAGACAAACTAGGAATGGGGTGAGAATGGTCCATGACCATAGAATCATAGAATGGTTAAGGTTGGAAAAGACCTTAAAGATCATTGGGTTCCAACCTCCCTGCTATGAGCAGGGACACCTCCCACTAGACCAGGCTTCACAAAACCTCATCCAACCTGGCCTTGAACACCTCTGGGGAAGGGGCATCCACAACCTCTCTGAGCAAATTTCCCAGCACCTTACTACCCTCATGGTGAAGAGTTGGCCAGCAGAGCAATGGAGGTGATTCTGCCCCTCTGCTTTGGTGAGGCAGCACCTGGGATACTGGGTACAGGTGTGGAAGCCTCAGCACAGGAAAGATATAGACCTGTTGGAGAAAGTCCAGAGCAGGGTCACAAAGATGATCACAGGGCTGGAGCAGCTCTGCTCTGGAGACAGGCTGAGAGAGTTGGGGCTATTCACCCTGCAGAAGCAAAGGCTCCAGGAAGACCTTATAGTGGCCTTCCAGTACCTTCAGGGCCTCCAGAAATGATGGGGAGGGACTTTTCACCAGAGAGGGCAGTGATAGCACAAGGGGTAATGGTTTAAAACTGAAAGAGGGGAGATTTAGGTTAGACATTGGGAAGAGATTCTTCACTATGAGGGTAGGAAGGCACTGGAACAGGTTGCCCAGAGAGGTTGTGGCTGCCCCCTCCCTGGAGGTGTTCAAGGCCAGGTTGGATTAGGCTTTGTGCAGCCTGGTCTAGTGTGATGTGTCCCTGTTCATAGCAGGGAGGTTGGAACCTGATGATCCTTAACTTGATGATTCCTTAACTTGGAACCTGATGATCCCTTCCAACCTTAACTATTCTATGATTCTCTGTGCATTGGAGAGAACTCACAGTTGCTTGGTATTGACTGTGACCACCAGTGCTTGAGCCCCTGAGCTTGCCCTGTAGCCACAACCTGAGACACTATGGGGGAACTTCCTGAGGCTGCAGTTACATTGTGCTTGGGAATACACTTTGGATGTATGAGCTCAGGACACACACTGACTATCTGAATGGTGTAGTCCAGTGGCATGGAAAAGTAATAGACTGGAGCTTAGTTAGAGGCTGCCAAGCTATATTATATCATTCCACTTGTTTTACTTCCCTCCACCAGGGCTGACTGAGATGTTACATAGGTAGCCAGTGTGATTTCCTCAGGAAGGATACACTGTGCTCTACAGAAAAATCCCCTGGTTGTCAGCACTGTGCTACGTTGTTTCTCTTTGACCTTGTGAGAACTTCTCTTGTGTATTTTGTTGTGACCTTTGTTTAGCAAGTCACCATATTCCTGTATTTGCCCCTAGACTGTTCTGCTTCCAATACCTGCTTCCAGTCACCATTTTCTCAAATTTGCTAGCCCTCATCTCTGCTCATAGCCAGCCCACCCACTTATAAATGCAGCTGCCTTTGGGAGTACCTGTCACCCTCACTGAGTAGCTTCCTTGCAGACAGACACTCCCCTGGCGAGCATCACTAAGCCCCTTAAAATGTTGGGAAGGATATCAAATTCCCATGTTCTCTGTTATGAAAGTCTCCTACTAGAAGGAGAAATAAATACTTCTCTAACAGGCAATGTATTCATTATTTGTGCCTTCTAAGGGTTCCTTCTACTGATACCTGCCTCTGGGATACATAAATCATCAGTTTAACTTGACATGTGCGTTTTCTATTCTATTTTCAAAGAAGTGAACATATTGGTGTTTATCCAGTCAACCTCCCCATAGCAGTGCACTTATTCTGTTACAGCTCCCTTGAATGCAGGATCTGTATATTTGTTCACATATTAGATTGTGGTAATGATAAAAATATTCCTTTGACCTCATTTCAATCAGAACTCAGAAGAATAGTCTGATTTATCTGATCCATGGGTGGCATTTCAGGCAGTTAATTAACTAAAGCATAAACTGTATTATTTACCTTGACTGTTTGTGTCTACAATAATGTTTAATGCTTCAAATTAAAATCGGCCAGAGAAATGGAAGAATGTGCTCAGTGGCTTATTATCCTCTAATAGGACATTCCATGGGTTCATGAATTCCTCCTGCTCCTGATTATCCATCTTCTTGCACTACTTTAAGCCAGAAATTAACCTGCTGCGTGTGGCAGGACTGGAGAGGAACAAGGACCTAAAGCTTGCACAGTGGTAGCCTGGGTCAGGACAGGCAGTCTGTGCTTCCTGGGGCAGAGGAAGGTTGCCAGGTTTGTACCTTAAAAGAAAATATTTTTTTCCATGTCCTAAACATCACAATCTTGGATATATAATCAAGACTACAGAGAGAATTGTCCATGACTACAGCTGGTATGTTAAAAAACAGTAAAGAGATGGTACCAACCCTGACAACTGTTCTACTCTGAGCAATTGTAAACAGCTAGAACAGAGTATCTGTGATTTAGCAGAAGGAAACAGAACTGTGCTTGAGCTGCTGGATGTCAGGAGCAATGCAGAAGACACGTTCCCTCCCAGGCTCCTAGAGGCAGGCAGCAGCAGCCTGAAAGCATGAGATGTAATTCGTTGTCTCAGTGAAAATCACAAAAGTAAATCAGGACTATATTTAGCAAAACTGAATTTCTCTTCACATTTTTGCTTGTTATCAGCACGAGGGAAGTTCTAAGTCTGTAAATAGGCAGTACTTTATAGTGAAGAGGAAGATAGGTGAGATTTTCTTACATGATCATAATGTGAAGCTGAGAACTACTGATGTCATGGGACCTAAACTGACCTGGAACTATGATCTGTAAGAATCCATTTCCTTTAACATTTATCTTGTGAAAGAGTAGTTGCCATGAGTCTCATCCAGATTCAACCCCTCTGAAAAAAGTTGGAGGATGCAGAGCTCCTGTGTGACTTGATGCTATAAATCCAAGCTGCTAGGTAAGTGTCCACCTTTGATTGTTTAGTCTCAAGGTGGGACTGCAAATTTGCCTTCCTTTTAAAAGTTCCCATGATCTTGTGCAACTAAGGAGCCCTGATTCTTCTGACAAGTTTGCTTTATATGTTTGGAAAAGACAACTTTGCCAGCGTAGCTCTCACAAGTTCCAGTGGTCAGTAATGATGTTTTAATGTGGATACTGAAAAGGTCAAACTCCATTTCTTTTAATCCCTAGGATTGGATTTCTTACAAATAAGTAGGATACATTCAATTTTACCAGAATGAAAAAAAACACACCAGCACCAAACAGCTAAAGTGGATGGATGTTAGACTAGTGTTAAATTCCTGGTTCAGACAGACTTCTTGTGCAACTCTGGTGAAGCAGCTTCAGAACAGGAATATCCTTTGTGATTATTCACTAAGTAGATTAATTATTCTCTCCCTGACAAAAGTGTTTTGTTAAGAGAAGTATGGTGGGGTAGGTGGACCATCTTTTACTCCTGGAACCTAGCAGTCAAATAACTAACTTTCTTATTCAAAATAACCATGAAAAGCAGTGAAGTTCATTGTGGAAAGGAGAAGTCTTGCTGTAAAAATAATAACAATCTCCTCAGTGACAGGCAATGTGCCAGTCTGGACAGAAAGACATAGCAATGATTGTATCTAGACGGTGCAGTAAGCACCATTAAGTCTTCTGAAGAAAAACCTTCAAAAAAACTTCTAGTTAGATTAGCTGTGTTGAGCATGGCCCCAGACCCAGGGTGTCTGTACAGTTGCTGACCCCATTATTTGGCATCCTCCTGGTGTCTGACTGCAGAAGCCAGACTCTGAGAAGAAGTGAACTGGGTGCCTTGGCCTTCTATCCATGAGACTGCTGTCTCCTTGTCTTAGCTATCACTTGTATTATCTCAGTCTCTCAGTGTGATCAAAAGGAGGGGAGAATTAAAAGGAGACAGAGCAGGGGGAGGAAATCCATTTTAATTTAGAAACCATCTGGGCACTACAAATTCTATCAGAAAAAGATCCAAAACAAGTTCCAGGAGAAGAGCCTTCCCACTGAAATAAACTGTTGAATATCCATTTGGAGTGTGTCATTTTAACCGAAGAGGCTTTCTGATTGCTCTGCTTTTAGAGCTTGCCAAGGTCATGGGTGAAAGAGCAGCTTGGGAAAAAGATTGTTTGAATTTGCTTCTAACAGCACTTCAGAAATAATGGGTTGTGACTGATGCACAGGGTTTGACAAGGCCTGTGGATCATCTGTCATCTGATGTGTAGAGTCTTTGTGTGCAAGGTCGGGTTAACATGGAGCCAAGATGAAACTGTAGAAGTGCTGAATGTGCCTTAGTGTCCCTAAAAAACTTCTCTGGGTGAGTTGGGTTAACTGAGTGCTCTTTTGAAGACACCTAAAAGCCTGACTGGAACTTGTGTCATAACAAAAGAACTGGCCTGTGATAGAAGTACTTATATAAACCATCACATATCAGGTACTGCAGAATAAATTTTCGTGGTGCCTGGGGACAGAATTCATCTCTGAAAGAGCAGAAAACCACCCCAACTCCTATATTTTTAGAATGTAGGTATGTCTTCACTATGGTGTTTTTAATCCTCTTTTTGAGGCTTTCAAATATAAACCCAACATACTAAATGAATTCAGAACAGCACTTGACATTTTAAAAAGCTGGTTGACCTAACATGGTGGAGCTTTATCAGACTGCGAGTTGAAAAAATTAATTTGCATTTCTACTTTTCATTCTGATTTACAATAGGAAGAATGTGCAATTCCTTAATGTTTTGAACAAACAATAAGGAGAGATCAAGGCAGAACGACAGGGCATGATGTCCCATTCATTTCTGGAAAACAAATAATCAGATATCTCTTCAGCAGCCAAGCTCATTGAAGAAATTTCAAAGTGCATACTGGAGTTTATTTGGCTCCCATAACGCTGAGGCAACTGTCCACACATGGGGCTGAACAAGACTGCTGAAGTGATCTTGCCTAAAAATAATTTATTTTTGTTTCAGGAGTGTTGTAGCCAAATCAGTGTGTGGCCTCAAAAGATGTTGGACAGACAAAGAGAAGGGCCTGGGGGTGGCAGCAGGCTGGGTGTACACAAGACCTTCCCAAAATGTCCTGGAAAAACATGTTATCTGACAACACTGTAACCTTAGAATTCTTAAGTACTCTAAGCAAGTGGTTTCTGAGGAACTAGTTATAACACAGGGCATTGCATTTTGTGTTTGCATTGATGACATCTTCATTTTCCTTTTCCTGGGAGGTTCTACCTTTAATAGTGGCACAGGTTGGAAGGGTATGTTCAGCTACATCTCCAGTGTAAAAGCTAAGGATGGCATTATGATTTCTTTACATGTGTTCAATAGTACTTGATTAACTATTAAACCAGCCCCTTGAAAAGAACAAATATATTCATGGAGTCCTACAACATCAAGGAAAATGACAGAATCACAGAATGGTTTGGGTCAGAAACGACCTTACAAGTCATCTAGATCCAACCCCCCTGCATGGACACCTCCCATTACACCAGGTTGCTCCAAGCCCCATCTGACCTGCCCTTGAACACTTCAGGGATGGGGCAGCCACAACGTATTCCAGTGTCTCAGCACCCTCATAGTGAAGAATTTTCTCCTAATGTCCAATCTAAATCTACCCTTTTCAAGTTTTAATCCATTACCCCTTGTTCTCTCTGAGCCAGCATCTTCAGATAATCTGCTTTGTGAGTCCTGGTTAGAAATGTCTTGTCTTTGTGGTCTTTCTGTTGTGTTTTAAAATATCCAAAAGCTCATTTTGGAGTTAAGACTATAAAATGTTAACGAAGTATTGTACTCCAGAGGGAAATCCATGAGAGAATTATAGCATGGATAACATCCTAGACAAAAGTTATCTGGGAGAATAGAAAAACATAGTGGGAATACTCACTGGTTAAGAATGCTGCTGCTGTCATGTCACATAATTTGTTAATGTTTGGTGTCCTCAAAAAAGCATAGGGAATTAGGCCCCTAAATTCCATAAGGATTCACTGGGACTTGGTTACACTACTTCCATGGGCTGTTTTGTAAACAAAACTCAATACAGTCACCTTTGCTCTTCAGCACATATTCAGGGCCATCTCTTGTCACTGCTGAGGAAACATGATCTTGTACAGATGTGAATACTTGACTCTGCTCTGGCGTAACGTGAAGCTCGTTGTGTTGCATTTAGGATATCAACTGCAAAGTAACATGTTACCAATAGACTAAGCCCACAAGAATTTAAAGTTATTTCTCACACAACCTGATTAATCACTATGAATTTGTCTGGTGATTGGGACTCTTGGTTGAACCTGGCCACCACTCCCTGACCTGTCCTGCTCACCTTGCTCAGAGGCTGCTGAGGCTCCTGGCCCAAGATCACTCCTGGCTTTCTGAGCCTTTGGAAGCAGCTGACACTGCTGTGCCCTGACAGAGGGGACTATAAAAGCATTTGGATGTCTATGCCAGCATGCCCACAAGCTTGTAGGACACGAACTTATGAAAAAGTCTCCATGACAAGTTTGTTTGCAGTAGCAGGGAACCAGCCCTGATGACCCAGATGATTCCTGCCAGTTGCTGCTCAAATTCATGTGAACAGGATGCAGATGTATTGAAGGTAAATTCTGAATTACCTAGAATATCCTAAAGAAATGTCCAGTGAAATGAAGGGACTAACTATATTGCACTTCCCACTGAGAAGTACACCTTTAAAATGGTTTGATAGATTCTTCTTGTGAGATTATGAGGTATTTGGGGATAACTCTTCTGGTTTGCTTGGAAAGCAAAAACTCTAGAGAGCAGATTGGTGGGAGCTGTTTTTACTGTTAGCCTTAGTCAGGTTCCTAAGCTGATTAACTGTGGCTTTGGATAATGTGTGTCATGTCTCAACACCGTGAGGATGAAGTGTTTCATGAGTTTCAGGAGCAAGAGCAGACTTGTTACATCATCAGAACTCCAGTTACACTTTACAGGCAGCTTACCTCTGCCTCTTGCTAGCTGTTTCTGCCAGCTGTGTCCCCTTCTGTCATTTCTGTTGATTGGTGCCTTAACCCAAGTTCCAGAGGGTCTGGGGAATGCAGAATTAATGCTGCTGTCCTGTATATACACTGCATGGAAAGGCCTGGATGCTTCAGAGCTGAGAAGGGAGGGAAAAAGCTTTGAGCAGGGAGCTACCACCTCCAGTAAGTCAGGAAATACTGGAGACAGGCTGTGTTTTACATCTTGTTTCCTTCAATATCTTGAAAGGAGGTATTTTTCAGTGAAAGTGAGCTGGTACCCTTTTTTGTCTTGTTCTCTTCGTAAAAGTGTCAGTGCAATCGAAATCTGATTTCCTTTTCTAGGCACAAGGCAACAGCTCATCCTCACCCCCTCATTTGTGTAATCAAAGAACTGTAAATGTCTGCAAAGTGGAACACCTTCAAGCAGAAGAAAAGTAGAAATTCCTTCCCTCCCCATACTGTGGAGTAGCCTTCTGTTTCAGGCACTGTCCTGAGGAGTGAGAGCTCTGATATTCAGACTGCTCAAGTGAAGAAATGAAATTGGGGAACAGAATGGAGCTTAAAGTCACTGAGTTTTCTCCTTTCAGTACAGAATAGATCATGTGTCATTATTTAACATGCAGGAAGGAATGAGACAAACAATAGATTAGAAACTAAAAACATAATGTGTTGTCTTTTCCTGAAAAAGAGTAATTGCTACAGATAAGACACTTGGCAGGAAGACCATGCATAGCCTAATCTAGGAAGCATGTCATTATTTAGCCTCAGTTTTCTCCCAAATACTGTTTAAAAATTCTAGTTTCCTAGTAAATTAGGAATGAAGACCAGTTAGCCCAGTGCTGAAGGTCACTTTGTGGTACACAGTTGGTCTGTCTGAGAGTCACAGGATTTCTGTGAAAGAAATCCATTTCTGCTAAACAGATTTTTATACAGAATGGATTGTTTTTGCCAAACTGGACTGGTTTTCAAAATCACAACCAAAATAAAAAGAAGAATCCTGGAATTTTACAGTCCTATGCTCATCTCTGTAGGAATATTTGCACATAATTGATGCTGTATCTACTTAGAAAATGGAGAGAAACCAACAGCTCATTTCAAATAGACCACCAAAGCATTGCTGGCTCATTTCAACATTCATTTGTTTTTTGCCTGTAACAAAGTCCCTAACAACTTGCCTCATTTTGTTGGTACTTCTGTTTTAATGTGAGTACAGAACACACTAGTGGGACAGGGAGATTCTTAGAAGGCCAATTAAAGATATTGCTTTTTGTGAAAAATTTGGGATCTGATTTTTCTGCATATTATTTTTTTTGCAACGAAAAGAGCCTTTCAGACCCCTCTGATCCAGTCCTGTATCACATGCCCTTTGTACTTGCCTTCTGACAGGAAAGGCAGATTCCAAACTCACTACTGGTTTTGAAGCCTAATTCTCTGCTTAAACTGGCTTAAATGAGTGATTTTGCTGGGATTATTCCTGATTCATCCTGCTGGTTTTGAAGGGAGAATCAATATGGTTGATATTGAGCTAGTTAAATAGAGACACATGGAGAAGAAAGAGGCAGGAATATACACTGAGAGAAATGTGGAAGCCAATACTCTATTATATCCCTGTGAACAGGCCACAGAGCCCTTACCTCACCTGTCAGTGCTTTGAAACTCCTATCAGTCAGAACAAATAACCCTGGAATTAGATTATAATACTTTCCTATTCTTGAAATCTTTTATCCAAGAAATGCAAAGCTGAAGAAATTCTTTACTGGAAGACTCAAAATCCCTAGAGTGGTTTGCATTGTGTGTATTTCTCCAAAATCATTTTCATATGCGTATTGGAATGCTTTGCAAAATCTCCTTATTTGCCTTTGGGGATGTTCCAAAACTCTTCTAGACAGTCTAAGGTTTCAGGGATTTTCTGGGATTATTTGACTTCAACTGGAACGTGCCTCACTTTATTCCAGGCACAGGAGAAATGAAGTCAGTGTGTTTCTCTGGAAGCTGAGCCTGGGTGTATCAACTCAGCACTTCCACTGGTAACTCTTCGTTGTGGAAGACTGTGTGTGTTTGTGCACAAAAGAGGCCCCTTTGCCACTCAGGTTAGCAGATCATTATCACAATATGGAAAAAATTAATAAAGCACAAGGAAACTAGTTTATAAAGAATTTTTTTGCCTGAAGGGAGGCAGTTCACTAGCCAGTTTGTTTTCCTGCAAACAAGTATGTCCTTGTCAGGTCTGAGTTACAAAATAGAGTAAAGAAGTGCAAAAGGGAAAAGTGTGGGAGGATTAGCATACAACAGAAAATTTCAAAAATTTCGAAGTCCAGGACAATGTATGTGACAGTTGAGGAAAACATGTCCTTGACTGCCAAGAGCCAGCTGGGAAACAGACTTCCATGAGACATGACGTGAATCCAACATCCTTATGCAATGTGACAAACTGATTGTTTTACGAAACGCTTCTAATAATAAGACATTAGTGATGAAGCCCGATTGATGAGCCAGAAGAAGGGGATGTGTTTGCATGTAAAACTGAATGTTCTAGAAGAAAATTTTCCTTAGAGAAAGACACATCAGCAAGGACTGTAAATATGTAGGGTTTCTGTCAGCTGTAACTTGCCAAGATATTAACTAAATATTTAGTCAGAAGATCTTAATATTTTTAATTTAAAAGATGAAAGCAGACAAAATTCTTTTTTTAAAGCATCTTATTTGTCATTTAAAAAATTGTAAGCAACACTGCATACAACAAGGGCACTCATTTGTTCACTGTACCAAACACTGAAAATAGTCAAGTAGACATAAAAATTTAAGTGACCAACACAAGCAGAGAAATACCAAAGTTAACTATAAGGTCCCCAATGCAAATGTATGTGGCCTTATGTAATCCCTAAAGAGATCTCTAAGACTATTCAGATTGCTTAAACTGTGCAGTGGGAAGTATCTTAAAAATCCTTAAACAGAAGTAGCTAGGACAAATTATAAAAGCTTAATAAAAAGTCTTGTCAGTGATGTGCTAAAAAAAATGACAGTTTAAACCTTCTGAAAGAGATACAAGTCTGTCTTTAAAATCTTGCCCACTGCAGGATTACCTGGTCTTAAGAAAAATGGGGAAAGGAAATACAAGTAGGAAGAAAAAAAAAATCTCCTCTCTCTTCAGCAATGGATTATGTTACAAGACAAATTTTGGCAGCCTATTCATATTGCACCTGAGTGGCTGAAGTTTCCATCTCTTATCCCAAAACAAATGTAAAAGGATTTCAAAGACTCAGTACTTCCAGCTGAGCTGTACCTACTTTTTTTATCATACAATAAACTCCCAGTAAGCTTCTGTCTTTCTAGCTTTGGTGGTTGTGAAGGTCACTGAAAAGATATTTACTGCAATTTTGCAGTCATTTGGGGATCTAAGTATGTAAAATTCTCCAGGTGCTTATAGCAATGCAGGAACTGAGCAAATCAAGTGTCTGTTTCCTCCTCCCAGGATATGACATGGGAGGCTTGCAGATACAGTAGGACATAAAGGATTTTAGGATTACCTTTGTGCTGTACCACATTCTTCTGGCATTCACCTTTACGGAGGTGTAGCTGTCACACGCTGTCTCATACATTCTTTCAAGGTCTCTGTTTTATTCAAAACTTTGGGAAAGCAGTGATGCCAGAAAGCAGTACCCTCAGACTGGTTCCTCACATGAGAGCTGTTCATTTGGCAGCCTAATTGGTAACAGGCAGTGATGAGCTACTATCAAAGTGTAACAGTTTGATTATTCATCTCAAGAGGACTAAGGGGACCTAAGATCTTTTGGCATTTTGCAGCTTACATACCAAAGGGCTGATATGAGGAAGGGTTTTGGTGTCCTATTGCTTAATGCACAGCTGCAGCTGAGCTGGGTGGCAGTTCACACAGCCAGGATGCAAGACTTCATTACAAATTCATTTATCTTTTGAAGACATAGATATTTGAAAGATGTCTTTGAAGGAAAACCTGAAATAGGATTGAGTGTCACATTTGGAAATATTTCACGGTATCAGCAGACCCCTTGATTCCACTCTCACAAGAATGACATTCTCTAGTCTGGATAATTTGCATAAACCAGGAATAGCCCAGCCTGTAGGAATGGTTAAGGGATAGGTAATCACCAAGAGCCAAATGCTTTGTCAGCAGCAGCATTCCCAGGGACATCAATGGTAGCTGCCTTCTGCAGCAAGGACAGGACACTTCTTCTGCAGAAACCTTCAGCTGCAGCCTGTGAAAATTTCATTAGCCTTGGAATTTTTTCCTGAAACAAGGGGAGTAGGAAGTAGTTTGTTTCATTTTCCTGTTAGACATATTGGTCTTCTTGAGGTGAAACTAAAGATGTGAGGAAAACAAATCCAACTTTTCTGGTCTCAATTGCATAAAGTCTGGGACAAGTAAGCAGTTACTGCTTGTTATTTTGCCAAGTTTAAAATCATCCTAGATGTACCATGTTTCCAGTGCCTTTCAGAGGAGATTCCTTCCTGCCAACCCTTTTCCTAATATTTACTCAGGGGAAGCAGTGTGTTTTCCACAGAGTGATCCAAATTCCCTGCCTGCATAAATCCAGAGAAGTCAGAGAAAGTATGTCATGGACAAGGAAAATGGTTTCTTCATTCTTCACCAGGCTGAGAGAAAATTGCCTGCAAGTAGGAGAGTGTATTGGAAAGATCAGGATGTGACCACTAAAGATAGAGTCCACTTGACAGACTCATTTTTTTACTTGAGAAATTTGTTAGCACCATCTGCCATATTATTAATCATGTTGTCTTTCTACATCTCTATTTACTCCTTATTAATTAATATTTACCTGGTGCTGTAACTGCAGGGCAGAAAGATGAGTTTTTCTTACATGGACTATCCTTATGATTGTTCTATTCGAAGTTCAGGGTTTGGAGTAATTTAAGGCATGCATAAAGTCTACAGGGATTCTGCAAATGTGTGAGGGGAGAAATATGGCAGCTAAGCTGCTTGCCTAAAGTACTTCCAAGCCAGCATCGGGTATGTCTGCAATGCTGTATTCCTCACTCTTTCAACCCAAAAATGGGCAGCCTCTGGATCCTGTGAGTAGAGGATTTCATAGTGGCAAGAACTCTGAAGAGCCAATTCCTACTGTAGTGAAGTTGCAGTTTTTAGAAGGTTAGTTTTTAAAATCACCAGTAACAGATAATCAAGAAGATGATGCAGATTCATTGTTAACTTTTACTTACCTTCCCAGATCCAGCTTCTGAGCTAAGGCTTTGTGCTGTCAACTGTTGGTTGCCTTGAACCAAAATATCTGTTGGCTTCTGAACTGGGGCTGTTCACAGATAACCCAGGTTAATTTAGTTATTCAGACAACCACCCCTTTCTAAACAGTGCTAACATCCCAGTGTGCCTCCCACCACAGAGGCACTGAGACATGAGCAAATAAAAGTAGGTCACTCAGCTGTCACAAGCATGAGAAAATAACTCTGCCAGCATAGAAAATGTGTGTTTGCATTTCAGTTTTATACTTATTTTATTTTTGCATACAAAGCAACAAATTAAAAAAAAAACAACTGGCAAGTAATGTGACCAACAAACTTCTTGAGCTTTGTTTAATATTTTAATGAGGTTTCTTAACTCTCAGTGAGAAAGCAAAAGATGTGTTTTCCCTGGGTCTTTAGAGAAAGGAGAATACTTCCAGTGGAAAGTACCAATCTAGGAATCATTCTCTGGAGTCCACTTAAGAAGACTTTCTTGTACTGACATCATGGAAGTTGTCTGGGGATGCAGTGATCTGAGGTCAGAGGGGTTGGTTTTGGTAAGGAAGCGTTTTGGAATTCTGTTTTTGGAACAGTAACTAAAGCTGGCTATGTATTAACATTATTTTAAATCAAAGGATTATCAGAAATAATTAGAATTGATATGCTTGTCTTCATGCCATTGCCTTATCTCTTACTGATGGTTGTTTCAGATGTTGTACATGAGTATGTGAAAGACTGGAACTTAAGTGATTAGCTAAACAAAGTTTAAACAGGATATTGTTTATAACGGATAATGAAGGTGAACGTGCATTGTGTGGGTTTGTGGATTGTATCAGCTCTCAGTTTTGTTACAGATCCATGGTTCAGACACTGAAAAGCTTAAGGGTCCTCAAATGTCATTCAGCCATTTACAGACTGTGTGAAAAGGTGTCAGTCTAGGTTCCAGATTGACTAGAAATGGAGGAGAGAAAAATCTCCTTTCCAAATATGACTTTATATTAGGCTCTTATGTGTCCTAACCACCGGCCATGTGCCTTTGATACTTCAGCTTTCAGAAGGCTACACATGGAATCTGTGATAAAGTAGGGAATCAAACCACAGCTTTCATGGCTTAAAATCCACTTGGCTACCCTCACTCCCCTGAATGGCATCTTTCTCTTTCTACTTTGCCTGAAGAAACGATTTTTTAATTATTTTTAATTTTTTTTTAGAACTTATTTTAAAAGCTACAAAGAACAGCAGAGATACATTTCTTTGTTTTTGTAAAATGTTAAAGCTAGAAACTTTAAGAGCTGTGTAAAAGATTAACTACTATAACCATTAACTTCAATGGCAAAGTCCTCTGCCACCACAATATAGTATTTGAGTTATTTTTATATAAATGTATTTAAAGCTGCAAGGCCAAACCTGTTGAAGTTGGGAAAAGTTGGAATCATAGTTCCTAAGTAACCTGAATTCAGTCTCTCTATGTATGTACATTATGGTACAGTTAAAAAGGTTACTTTTTTCACCATGTGACTCAGTACTTCTCATGATGTGGATGACCAACTACTCTTCTTATTGTTTAGATCAGTCACATGTTTTATTTACTGGATAATATTCAAGCCCATCCTGGCTTTTTCTGTTAGTTTTTTTCCTCTTGCAGTCATTACTAGAGCAGTTTAGCATTTACAAAACCCTCTTACACTCATTTCCATTATGCTTGGATATGATGGGAGTGATGGGTAATAGGGACACAGGATACAACCACTAACTTTTGGGTGGTTATGGAGAGATCTCCAATGGCAGGTTTTCTCAGAGCACTTAGCTGTATAGAGCACTTTATTTGTTCCCAGCTCCCATCGAGTTGAGCTGCAGCTGTGTGAGTACTTTGCTCTTCAGCACATCAGGCTCTTGAGGCTCAGGTCAGACTGGGAACACACAGTCAGTGGCCACCTGGCTGAAATGACTTGTCTTAGCATGGTAGGGTGCTTGGTGGTAGAAGCTGATATCCAGTCTAAGTCTGTGTTCAATTGCCAGAGCTATGAGTTCATCTCTTCTTTTCCAGCAAATCCTTTCTCATGTAGCATATGAGTCTTTCTAGAAATGGAGTCTAAAGTTTCTATTGTTCTACAGCACTAATTCAGTGCAGAACATGTCTGCAGGTTTTTTTTTAACCCAAATGAAGTAACTTGGAGTAGGAAGGAATAGTGTGTGGTCATCCCAGAGCTAGAAGAAATTGAGTAGCTTTGAAGGAGGTAACCTGGTTAAGCAGAAGAATCAGAGAGATGTATCTTTTTGGTAGGAGTTGCTGAGAAGAAGGCAGAAAAGTTGTCTGAAGCTTGTATCCTTGATGTTGGTTTTCTTCCAGCATGTCTTTGTTAGAAATATATTACTTTTTCCTAATCTGTGTGCTTCTTCAAGGATGGAAACCCAAAGGAGTTTTGGAGTGGTCACCTCTGCTATTGATAAAGAGGCCTATTTTGTTGTCTGCTGTCCTGCTTTATGATTGCCCTGAACTCCAGAGACATCCCTGGCACCTTTGCCTTGTGGCTGCTGTTCTGCAGACTGTTTTTTCCCCCATGCACTTTGATCAAGCTTCAAGACCCCCATTTGCAGAATTTCCTCAGTAGGAGCAATGAAAAAGATCCTTTTTTGGGGGTGTCTGGGGGGGAGCAGGATTCATCAGTGCTTGGAGATGCAGGGCTCTGGAGACATTTACTAAACTCTTAATCATCATCTCAGAGACACAGAAGCAAAGGCCAGTGTGTATCAGCTTTTGCAATTCTCTGTACTCTTGGCAGGGTGTGCAGCTGGGTCCTGCCACCAAATGCCTGAAGGAGAGATGGAAATGACTCACTGAGGGCAGTGAAACCTTCAAGTAGCACGGAGGAAATTCAGTTGTTGAAGTACAGAAACTTCCTCAGAGATGTTTCTGCTCATTTTCTCTGTAGTAGTTGTAAGAACATCTCGCTCTAGAAAGGATGACTAGATGCACGGACAGTCAGCCAGAGGATTGGTAAAGGAAGGGGAAGCAAATTCCCTTTACATGCAAAAGATTATGGATAAGAAAAGTCCCTATAAAATTTCTCATAACCACCTCAGCATGTTGTCTATTTTCTCATGGTTTAATTTTTTAGCAAAGTGTAGGACACAGAAACCAGATACCAATGAGCTGAGAAGGCTATTTTTAAGATGGTTTTAAAAGGATATTCCTTATCACTGTGTTGGTTACAGCTGCTGTAAGATGTCAGATCTGCAGCTTTTGCTTCAAGTATTACCAATGTATCCCAAATATTTTTTCTTCTGCAAATATGTCAGTAGAACAAGATAAGTCTTATACATCCTGAGGAAGGACTGTGTGTACTGAAGTGGTTGTGTTGGTCATCCACTTAAAGAATAATCTCAGAAGCTTGAAGTAAAATTTGTTTAAGTGTCCACTTTCAAGAGGCATAGGAATAAGGTTGCTTGAGTTTTCTGTCTTATTCTTAACCAGCACAGGGCACTGGGTCATCTCAGTATTTGGTTTGCAGACTTCAGATAGCAAACAAAACCAAATCAGACAAAGGGAAAAATACTATGGTTCTGTCTTGAAGTGTCTGGTTCTGTACACTTAATGCCAGCCACACTGCTTACCTCTACATAATACTCTTGTGTTACTTTGCTATCTTTTCCTTGGATTTTTTTTTATTCCTGGTTCTCTAATTTAAAGACTAAACCACCTCTTTCTTTAGGGTCTGTCTTTCCTGGAGATTTGACTCTTGTCTGGGAAAGTAATGATCAGTCACAACTATTTTAAGAGACACTGGTGGCCATGGAAACTGATTGAAATAAAAATACTTGAAGGATGGGAGAGCAGAGCCTGAAGAGCTCTTCAGGGAACCTGGTAATGTTGGGTTTACAACTGCCAGTCAACAAAAATCACAGTGAGGCAAGATCAGACTGAAAATGCTGTCTGTTCTAGCAATGAAGCAAGTAGTATGTTTAATAACTTACCAGTTACTGTGGTTGATTGTCTTGCTGATAACCTTAAATCAAACTCACATTTGCTATAGATCTGTTTGAACTAAAATAGCAATTAAATTGTGGGCAGACTAAAGATTACAACTGTTGCTTTCAGCCACATCTGTGGTTCACCATTTAGGAGCCTCAGCCACTCCCTTATTCAAAGGCAAGGTGACAGTGGCAGAGCCAGGGAAGTGTTTTCTTGGCTTTGCACTTAGGTAACCTCGAAGGTGCTGGACTGGTCCTGGAGACCAAAAGCTCTGCCTTTTTTCAGAAGGGGTAGATCACTAGGCATTAATAAAAGATTGCCCAGCCCGGGAAACTCAGTTCCATGCTGGCCTAGAGGTAACCTCTTCTGCAGCAATTAATAAAAAATAAAACACTTTTCTGAGACTGTTACTAAGGTGTTTGAGCACAATGTAGACCTTTGGCTTATTCCTGTTAGCAGATAAATTGTTTTCAAATACGTAGTCTGCACAGTGACCTAGAAGTAAAAATTGTGTCTTACTACTTGTCCTTCCTGCAATCTACTTTTTCCACAAACAATATGTATTTGTTGGGGACAGTACTGTCATGGAGAATTGTGTCTCCAGAGAGTAGTTTAACAAGCACATACTGATTTTCAACTCACAGCCATGATGTTTGCACAGCTGCTTTTACAACCAGGTATTCCATCCACATTTACATGCAAAACCTTTCTAGTTTGCTTATGCCTATGTTTTGGTGTTCAAAATACCCAGCTTTACAAGTGGTTTGACCTGTGGTGAAACCTGTAACTTCTAGATGCTGATTCAGTTTAGAAGATGATGTGGTCTGATGGAATACTTTTTGGTTTCAGCTCAGTAAGGCTGGTAATACTTATGGCTTATGCAAGGCTTTGGTGTGTGGGTCACATTGTTTCATCTCCAGCTTTCCATGCAAAATTGTACTTCATGAGCATGGAGTTTGGGTAGACTTAGGGTGAAGAGATAACTAAAGCTCCTATCCTTTCTACCTTTGGGGAAATTGTTTCTATCTCAGCTTCATTTGTCTTTGATTCTTTTCTCCACTCTTTCTTTTATGTCTTTTTTTTTTTTTTTTTAATATTTTTTTCCCCTGGTTTATTTCCTGCTTAGTTTAAAGGCAGGTATTTGACTGTCACATCTGTCATGTGCAATCTGTTACAGTGAGGTTTGGTCCTGAGTTCCTGGCTGCTGCTGAGTACAGTGAATGCCCCCATTTAGTGAGTTGTAGAGTCTGCAATGGCTGAGTCTATAAATTCTGAGCAAGCTGACTGGACAAATGTGTCTGATTCCCCAGAGACCTTGTGAGATGTTTGCCTTTTGATTATTTGCAAGATTTCTAGCCTATTCTGTTTTCTTCAGTACCTAAGGATGTGAACAGCTTTGAATAATCAGAATAAAACTCATTGCTAGTCAGAACCAAATCACAGGGACATCTTACCCAACATGTTCCTTTGCGTAGGAGCTTGTCTCTGTTCCATCATTTTGTCAGCCAATATTTATGATCTTTCAACCTCTTCCCCATGGCAGCTGGCTAAAGTTTGAAAGCAATTGCAAGTCTGGGCTGACGTTTGTCAGTTTGTAGGAGGGAGTAACTAAGTGCTAACATTCAAAACCAATTCACTTTCTCTGCCTGAAAGAGTCTGTTGGGAGAAGACCCTTTTCTCTGGGTTAAATTATTCATATAGTGTAAGTGCCAGGACTAGTTTGGGTGCAGTTCTGAGATGGAAAAGAACCTATTTTACCCAGCTTCTGTCTGATGTTTTCTTCTGCTTAAGTCTTTCACAGAGAATCCAGATTTACCCCATAAATTTCCACCTAACCTTAGATGCACCCTTTTCTGAAATAGCAATAACAACATTGCATTCTGTGATAAGTGTCCAAACAACATTTTGGCCCAAGATATCTCACAAGTGACATTCATCCTTTCCTCTAAGCAGACAGCAGCATTTCTAAATTTATATTGGGATTCAGGTTGTGGAAAAAAAAAAAGACATTATCACCACCCTTTCATTTTAGGAGTCATTTGGGTAATGTGTTTGAGAGTGATATCCAATTTTGGATGGCTAAACAAACTGAAAATACGCAAGACACAATTCATAAATTTTATCTACTAGCCTTCCCCTTTCACTTTTTGGAGCCACCTTTTCTTTCTTCCAGTATTTCTTCTCCAGAAGCAAACCCTACTGTATGATTGTAGGGAACTGCTGCTGCTTCTCTGGACAATGCAACAATAAGCAATTCATGTCAGAAATGTCCATTTCATCAAGCCTCAAGATAGATGCCTTTCCAAAGCACATGTCCAACTCACATGCTAGCAACTAAACATGTTTGTTCTCTCTTAGCTATTTATTCTTAAAATCAATCTGAAATCAATAACTGAACAATTATCTCCCCATCCTAATTCCCCATAACATCAGCTGCTCATTCCTCCCAAGCATTGGAGTGACTTCTGGGATAGAGACAGTCCTAAATTGGGGATCTGCATTCAGGATTCAATCCTGGTTCTGACTTAATTTTTAGTGCCTCTTTCCTACAGTCTGGGACATTGGCAGTGTGAGATCCAGAAGGTACTAGAGTCATCCCCTTCCCTTGGGAATCAGAAATTGCTTCTCTCCCTGACATCACTACATCGTGGCCCTGGGAAAGAAGTTCAGCATGATTGCAGGGTAGGGAAAAAAACACTGAAAGAAAAACTACATTGGTTTGAGGTTAAATTCGTGGTTGTAGTCCAAAGATGCCCTAGGACTGAATGTCCTTTAGAAGAAGCCATTGAGGGAACACTCACACAGGAATCTGGCAGATGGAGGAACCTCGAGATAGCCTGTGATAACCAGACTGAAAAATAAGGGAGTGGAGCTGATGGAAGCTGGTCTGGAAATGTGCAATCTAAATATAACATATGATTTCAATAAGTTACTTCTGGCTGCATTATTTAAATGCCTTTTTGTTCAGCACTATATACAGTGTATTCTGTGCTCTCCATTCTATATATGTTATCTTGCAGCCTGAAATAGTGATGAAAAAAAAAAAGCCCCCCTAAATGCTCTCTTGATGCAGAACTTCAGTCTATAAGCTAGGATCTTAGCACCAAACTGTTAGGCCAGACCACCATGACTGGAAGTTTGAAAGCACTTTGTAAAGTTTCATGTTACTTCCTAATGTTTCTCTTCTCCCCTATTATGTCATCCCCTTAACTTCACATCTGGGCCCCAGAGCACATCTGGATGCCTGGCCACTGAGAAACACATCTTTTGTAGCTTTATCAAGAACTTAAACTGAGGAGCTGACAATGGCTTGACATTTTTTTTTTGAGGATTTTGTGACCTAGGCCATTTTTTTTTGCTAATGATTGATGAATGTTGTAGGGTCTACATTGAGCATAAAGAGCTTCAGTCCCAGAGCACCCATCAAGGACTGCAAGCTGGGGAATCCTTGTCTGCTTGTGAGCCCAATGCCTGCCCTCTCACAGGCTCTGTGTCTTCCTGCTCATAAAAAGGGCTAATCCCTCCAGCAACCAGTGTGCATTTCAGGTAGGGAATAGCATGGACATGAGATGATGTCATGTTTTTCAGTCCTTTGTGGAGCTTTTAAACAGCTGGAAGAAACTATATGAGTAATGAATTGTTAAATATGGTTCATGACAAGAGGTCACTGCTGCTGCAGGATGTGCCAGTGACTCAAAGAAAAGGCAAAAGGCTCATTTCTGTGATTGAGGAATGACTCATTAACATCTGCCTTTTTCTATTTATACGTGTGAATTCTCTCATTGACTTGCAGATTTTCCTTTCCATTCTCTTTTACAGCAAGACTGTAACTATTTTAGTCTCTTTTAGTCCTTCTATAGGTAACTTTTTCCACTACCTCCTTCCACTTCTTCCTTGGGAAGGAGTTGCTGCTGAAACTTCCTTTCACAAGGAGCATTGCGCTCTGAAGCCAGTTGGTCTGGAACCAGTAGTGAGATTCTTCAGAGCTGAAGTGCAAAGCATCTCACAGAAGGTTTTTCTTAGAGGCTTATGGAGTATGGGACTTCTGAGAAAGGTAGATCTGAAGTGATTGAGAGCTCCTCTACAGCTACTCTCTTGTCCCATCTCCCATGATGTGTCTCTTTGTAAAGGTGTCCCCAACATTACACCCTTCCCCACACTGCCAGTCTGTCTGACCCAGCACTGTTAGTTTGGTCAGATCTAGTTTTAGCTTCCACCTCTGCAGAAATTGGTCAGTTCTCATTTTGTATCAAAACACTCGATTCAAGTTAAAGCCCATAATTTTTGGTTTGTGTTCTTAGGTGCCAGCAGGCTGCTGGTGGATTTCTTTAATAACAGTCTCTTGGGTACACACAGTTGTGCTGCAGCTTTCCCTGCTTCCCAGAAGTGCTGTGTGTAGGTGCTGGCAGTGTTTCAGAGGTGAGGCCACACTGACAAGGCAGTGTCCCTCCTCTTTGTCTGTGCTGCTGAGGCCCAAGGTATGGTGAGCAGTCCTTAGAGCAAATCAAAACCTGGGAACTGGTGTGGTACAGGCTCGTTGGGACAACTTCAAAATAAGGTGGTTTGCTTAGACTTGTTTAGTGCTAATGTTTGTCTTGGAATGGGCAATAAAGATTCAAAGGGTGGAACTGAAGCTTTAACTATCCTCTCCCTGATTTATCCATGATCCCAGTCTTCACATCCCCAGCATCTTCTGGACTCTAAGCTCCAGCCAGCTAAATTTTTCTAGACTCTCTAACAGTCCTTCCCTCCTTCTTGACTTGGTTAACTTTGCCCAGGACCTCGCTGCACTCCAGGTTCATTTAGTTCAGACTCAAGTCTGAAGTTAGAGCTCTAAGTGTTTGCTTAGAGATGCTTATCTCTGTGGCCACAACAGGGAAATCACTACCTCCATTTAGATAAGAATCTGACTATTCATGTCTGTGTTTCTGGACAGCACAATATAAAAAAGGCTTGGATGGATGATTGGCAGGGGTGATTATGGGGAAATGGAAGGCTCAAAAGTTATAGTAGGAGAAGCATTCAAGCACTTCCCCTCCAGCCACTTTTTGGTTATTTTCCCAATAAAAGGAGAGACTTACTCAGTTTTGCTCACAGTTTGTGAAAAATTAGTCAGTGCTTTTAACCTCCATGTTAAAGGTGACTAGAGCATCTTTGTTTTGGTTCAGAAAGCAAATAATACAGTGATTATTTTAGGCTTGAACATAATAATACTGAAACCCAAATAAAATACTTATGTTAGAAACATTTTCTCATATTTTAGCAAATTCAAAGAACATCCCTTTGTTAAAAATTTAATTTCCTTTTAACCAATTGGTGCAAAATTATGTTGGAACTGTGTTTTGTGCTGACCAACACAAGTTAGGACATGACTGTTTTCCTCTTGCAGAGCACAACGTGCAGTGGTGCTGCCCAGTTTTGAAGGATTTCCAATGGATGCTTTTATGGGTGTTGTCTCCCAAGCTGGGGGATGTCCTTGGTTCTTCCCAAAACAGAACTCTCATTTCCTACATGACAAAAGGAACATGCCCCAGGGCAGGAGACCCTGCTTGTGTCCTGCTGCTGAACAGCAACACCTTAGGTATTGTACACACGTTATATGATTTTTTTTTTTTGCTTGCCCTGCTTTTTATACCACCATGATGCAGCAGTGAAAAGTGGTGACATGAAACACATTGACTGTCAGTTGACAGTGCTGCTGTGTCAGGGGAAGCTCCCACACTGCAGGCTGCACAGCTGCCATTTCCACTCCCTCTCTTTTGTGGGTTTTCCCAGGGGGAGTCTGCTACAGGAGCGGACAGTAGACAGCTTAATTATCTGTGCACCAAAAGTCTCTGGTAATCTCATAGCAGATGCATAAAAGTGCAAATTTCAGCGTTTTTCAAACCTCAGGTTACTTCAGATCTAACAACTGTACTTCTACCACCCACAATGGAGTAGGAAAATATAATTTTCCATGCAGTCTCCCACAGCCAAGGAGCTCTTGGCCCCTGCTCCTTATGCAGAAGGCCCTTGTTTGGTGAGAATAATTGCATTATAGTATCACCCACACTTGTCTTCTAAATAGACCTTTTGCAAGCTCTTTGGATTGCCCTTAGGTTGAAGGGCAGATACTCTGTTAAAAATAGCTGTAATTTGCTGCATGTCAATAGGTTTACACCCTCAGCTGGTGCAAGTACAATTCTGTAACAGTCAGTGGGTCTGTATGAACTGCCATCAGCTGGGTTTAGGACACAGTTTCTATTTCTGCAGCAGTCTGCTTACATAGAGACCAGGGACAGGCAGTTTCATGGGGTTTGCAGGGTAAGCACAAAGGGAGGAGGTAAAATGAGTTTTTAAAGGCCTTTGTGGAAAACAGCTTTTTCAGCTGGTACTTGTTAAGGGAGCTTAATGAAGAGAGACCACAGGATGAGACCATAGTGTGCTGCAGGGCAGGACTAAGTGAACTGTGTGGTGCTGCTGAGCATGGGACTGCTCCCAGGAGGAGACATGCTGCTTTACTGCCCTGCCCTCTCCCTCTTGCTCACTCTGCTTATGCTTTCATGCACCTTGCAGGTCTCTACTGTAAGGAGAACTTCATTGTGGTTTTTGTAAACAGCAAGATAATAACTGCCATGATTGCATCATTTTACACCAGCCTGGGAGGCAGAATCTGATCCATAATTTCTAAGGAAAAGGAATAACTTAAACTATGTTTCAGACTGCCATGATACTTTCTTTTCTTTTACATAATGTTCTAGGCCAATTATAAAATAGTTTTAGAGATGTCACTCAGTGATTCAACACACTTTCAGAAGCAGTTGCATCCATAAGAGAGAAATGGGGGCAGAGCACTGCAAAGCTCTGCCATCTAAAAGGCATATTTTCCAAATGTGTCTTGATGCAATGCTGTGACTGGCCATTGTTTAGGAAGGCTTCAGCCCAAGTGTGGTATTTAGTTGCATCTGCACAGCACCATTAAGGCCTGTGGGGAAGGAATCCAAGAGCACCATCTTGCTGAAGGATGGAGGCCTCCAGTTATCCCAGCACCATGTGAATGGGAATGCATGAGCTGCTTGTCAGGATAACTTTTTACCAAAGTGTAATTAACCTTGGTGCTGCTCACTTCTGGTAACCACATAATGAAGGTATGTCTGTAGAGATCAGAGCATTTTAATATTCCTGATTCAGAAAACCATCTGGATGATCCTTAAAGGTCACATGATGATCTAGAGGCTTCTTTGTGGTCTCTGCAGCCTTTGCTTGTCACCACTGCCTGACAAACTGGTGTTCCACTATGCCAAGCTTGGCCTCAGTTGACGTGTCCATATCAAGACAGTTCTGTTGACTCTGGCTGACTGCCCATCTGATACAACTTGCACTGCAATCCTATGCCACGCTCATGAACTTTGCTGCCTGGAAACTTTTATCAGCAGTGACTTTCATTTTTTATCATAACAATGCCATTCAGCATAGAGTCTCAGCCATTGTCCATTCCTGGTATCTCACTCTGCTTACTTCTTGTCAGAATGATTGCAGTCCACATACAGAACAGCTGGAAATGCTTGAGAACATGTCTACAGTACAGTTACAGGTCTTTTTTTGCTTCTTTTCTTTCTTCCCCTCCCCAAAGGGTCTTAACATTCCTTATTTGCATCTAATGCTACATCCACAGGATGCTGCTCCAACAGCTGAAGTTTTGCAATGGTCCATGGATGATCCTGATGTGCTTTGGACCACTTGAGCCCCCGCTCACAGCTGCTTCTGCACTGAGGTGGATCAGGAAGGCTTTGAAGGGTCTGTTTTGGTGACAAGCTCCTGGAACCAGCTGTGAGGAGCAGAAAGCAGCACTCCAACTGTTTGCAGTAATGTGGGACCATCTTTTCTGAGCCAGTTTTTGGTGCATATATGCCAAAATCTTTCCCTAAAGCCACTAGTTGTACTGGCAGCACCCACCAACAGAGGAGTTGCAGAAAAGAGCACACACAGCTTGAGCTCACTTTGCCTTAGTTCTCCCAGGTGGTTAAAAAACAGGGTTGAAGCCAAACAACTGCCAGTGCTGCACACATTTTGTGGGTAAAGAACTAAGTCCTGTCTTCTTACCCAGCAGTCCCAGTGGTGCTTGTGTCTATTCTGCTCTTTTCATCCTTCTCTGCCTGATGTAAAAAGAGGATCTTCCCACTGCAATCCACTTATCTCTGGGGTGGAAGACAGAATATACTCTTCAAAAGTTTTAGTACTACAGACAATTTGGAGCAATGAGCAAACAGATTACCTTACACACCCAGGAGTTCATGGAAATTGAAATGGGATAGAAATAACACTGAGTTCCAATGATATTCTGGAGCTTCATTTCTGCAAACTCAAATAAATGTTTGGTATTAGTGATACAGGGAGGTCAAAACCTCCACTCATGACACGCTACAGGCATCAGTTGCAGCATGTGGAGCACTCTTTGTTCTGGATCATGGTTATAATTTATCTGAACACTCATGGAAAGAGATACACCTGCTTTTCCTGGACTCCTCTCAGGGACTCGGCATGTATGCAAAAATACATCTTCCATCTGCTGACTTCTAGTTGAAGCTTATTTCTGTTCTTTTAGGTCTCCATTTCAAACCCACAGAACCAGAAAATATCTACTTCATCACGAAATTTTCAGTACATGGTTCTGGGGAAGAAAAGTTTAAGAAATCCCAAAGAAATCACTTGGTTATTCCCAGTAAGGAATGCTGAATGCAGTCACTTAATCCCTGGGCTCACACTGCTACTCGTTGCTGTGTTGAAATCAAGACATACTTCAACATCCACAGTGACTTTGTCTGCTGCTCCGAGTTACTTGTTTTGCTTTAAAAAATATGATGGCATTATCCAAAAATGTTCTCTTCTGAGTTGACTGCAGAGAGGAGTTGCTGGAAGGGATCAAACACTTATAGCTCCAAAGGGAGAGAAGCTTATGCATGGTAAGAAGCTAAATGCTTCAGGTACTGTGTATTTCTGACACAGGAGGCAGGTTCTGTGATGTATAAACAGTTTAAAGAAGTTTGTACAGGAAGGACGTGATGGATCATGTGTTTGCCTGGTGTCAAGCAGTGCTGCTTTACTTGACTTCCTTAGTGCAAGCTGGTTTGTGATGGCCAAGGGTCAGGTTCAAGGGCAATCAGTGAACAGACTGCAGCACGTACAGGGATTTGGTTTAGAAAAACAAGCCCTGTGTTTATACAAATCTTTTACAAATTTTTGAATAATTTTTTAAGAGGCAAAATTATGCTGGAAAACTGAAGATTTTTATTATTTTTTTTTTGCTTTATAATTCTTGGATTTTCCATGTGTCCAAATAAGCTGATTGATTCTTAAAGGTGCCTTAAACTATTCTAACTCTAGCAGTGGGAAGAACCAAGGATATCAGAGATACCCACAAGAGAAATCAAAGGTCATCGTCAATCAAGTGAATGGCAAATTAAACATGGAAAAAGCACCAAATGAATTAAAAAGATGTCTCTCTGATTTTAAGAATGTTTTGTACTAGATAGCTTCCCCAGGAAGTGTCCAAATAGACTTGGAGCTGAAGTGTTCCTAGATACTAACCAAGCTGCCACAATCTTTTCAGTTTCCATGATCCATCTCCTTTGTAACTAATCCAGCATGTACTACTTACTTTATTGACAGCTCTGTCACCTTTGGACTGTGAGTCTGTGGTTAGCTTGTGTGCACATTTTTTACTCTCAGCAAAAACACCCAGAGTTGATATAATGCAGGATGAGATGCTTTTAATGAGATGCTTAATTGAGGTCTGTGCCTGTCAAGGCAACAGGGAAACAGATGCTAAAATTCTTCTGTTCCTGTCTAAAATCCTGAATCATGTCATATTAATCAGGAAACTTTTTTCTTTCACTGGAAAAAAAAAGTGAAACAAATTGATTAAATGCCAACTTGTTTAGCTATTTGATAGTGGAAATAGAGATTAGAACCAAGTCATAAAACTTGGAATCTTTCAAATAAGAACCAAATGTGTGAAATAGCAGGTTATTGATTCAGCAGTGTAAAACAGGCTGGCACCTACAGATTCCACTCTGTGTGGGAGCTCTAGGCCAAGGTTAAAGGTGGCCAAGCTTAGTTTAGCTCACTATAGATATTTTTTTAAACCTGGCTAGACTCCAAACATCATGTGTAGACAAATCAAGATCTGATAGCCAAAACCATGCCTGACTGCTTAATACTAGTCTTATTAAACTTCCCTGCCCACGTCAGCTGTCTGTCATGCTGTCCCTGGTGTGAAAAACATCCTATCAACTGCATTCTGTTATATGGTGTTGCTGGAATTCAGGCTATGAGATGTTGTGAGTCACATTGTGTTTGCACATGATTCAAGTTTTCAGGGCATCTGAAAAACTCATTTAGCTCTTCTCTGTTTGGAAGGTTTTAAAACTCATTTGGCATTTCTGTTTGGAATGTTTTAAGGTTGCTGTAAACTAAGCATAAGCTGAAAGACATCTCTCCCCGAGTCTTAATTTCACTCCTTGCTCAATCTGCCCATGTTGCTGATAAAGGTGTTCACCTCTTCTGAGCTCAAGAGAGATGCTAGACAGGGGTTCTGAGGCTGGTCTGAAACTTGCAGTAGGACTCTGTGCAGTAAGATTAAATCAAATTATTACACTGACGATGCGACCTTATGCCCAGGAGCAACTTTTAAAATCTCTGTATTTAACTCTAGTCATTTGCTAGCAAAATATCACTGAAAAGTCAGGGTGTATGTGAGCAAATACATTTCATTGCTGGAGTGGAACAAGAACTCAAGGTACAGTTCCCTGGTCCCTGGGGATGACAAGTCAAAATCCATATTCTCCTCCATCACTCACAGCTAATGTTGTAGGCTCAGCTTAACTTCTACAAGCCTGGTCTCTCCACAGTCTGGCAAGGACTGATTGGTCTTTGGGTCTGTATAAAACACAAGATATCTTCCAAAGTTATGAAATATAAATCACGTAGTTAAAGACCAATAGTCATAACCAGACCATGGCATGGGAGAGAACACAGGGTAAAGACAAGGGCTATAATGCCTCAGGGAATTTGTCAAATAAAACCTCAGTATGCAGTTCTGAGCCCCACAATTTAAGAAGGAGGTGAAGGTCCCTGAATGCAACCAGTGGAGGGCAACGAAGCTGGTGACAGGGCTGGCAGGCATGTCAGATAAAGTACAGCTAAAGACTTTGGGCTTGTACAGATGGGAGAAAAGGAGGCTGAGGGGTGACCTCATTGTAGCTTCCTGAGGAGGGTATGTGGAGAAGGAGGTGCTGAGCTCTTCTCCCTGGTATCCAGTGGTAGGATGTGTGGGAATGGTTCAAAGCTGCACCACGGGAGCTGTTTAGACTGGGCATTAGGAAGCATTTCATTACTGAAAGGATGATCTAACACTGGAAGAGGCTTCCTAGAGAGGTGGTTGATGCCCCAAGCCTGTCAGTGCTTAAGAGGCATTTGGACAATGCCCTTAACAACGTTTCAACTTTTGGTCAGGCACGTGGACTTAGGTGATCACTGTAGGTCCTTTCCAAAAGAAATAATCTAGTCTATGTTGAACTCACATGGAAGTCGAGACAGCAAAAAAGTTTAGATTTGGAGCTGAAATCCCCCTTCAGAATGCTATTAAATCCCCATAGCACTTGGTGCTTTGGGGCTGGATTTATGCAACACTTAGAGAAAAATAGACCAGGGATCAGAATCTGGTCCTTGTAAGTCCCTTGGCAAAGCTTTTCTTACCACTGTGACAACGTTTCCTTTAGCTGCCACGTAAGTCTCTCCTCCAGCTCAGTGGTTTTGATTCATCCAAGTGGCACTGCAGAAAAAGCCTTCAAACCTCACTGCAATCATTTGGTTTTCTTCATTCACATTTTTTCCCCACTAGTTCTATTGGTGCCAAACAGAACCAGCCAGCTCTTTGAACACTTTATTTAAAAACCTTTTTATTGTGACTGTTGGGTGTCCCCTCCAGAGCTGACCACCAAGCACCACACATGGGCAGCCTTGGCAAAATACGCTTGAGAAAATGCTCTTCCCTTTCCTTACTCCCCACGCTGCCTTTTGTGGCTCTCTATTTAGAGATCTGGGTAGGAGAACAGATGGAATAAATCATCTGGTGGTAGCCAAGTGACTGAACCACTTCTGGGAAATGCTACATCTCTTTCTGTTGGATTTATATGTGAGATGCCCAGAAGTCACTCTTGTGTCAGGAGCATCAGGAATAATTTGCTTTGCAAAGTGCTGTAAATCTCTGAGTCTGTTCTGCTTCCAGGAAGGCTCCCCAGCAGATACGCCTGGAACCTGCTCAGGGGGAATTTCCAGCCAGCCCAGGGCTCTTCTCTAAACCAGCATCCGTGTTCTTAGGTCATATAGGAAAGAGGCCAAAACCACCATCTATATATCACTTGTGCGGATGTAGCATATAAGCAGGGGAAAACGGGGAGGTACACATTAAATCTTACAAGTACCATTTTGTTTTCCCTTCCTGCTTCTCTTCCACCCTCCTCCCCTCTCCTCCTTCCAACCCCCTGCTTTATTTAAGTAGCTGAGGGGGGTGGTAAAATTCCAGGGGGCCAAGACAAACTGTTAAACGTTGTGATTTCTAATGGTTCCTCTTGCAAATTGCTGACAGATGCTGGTCCTGAGATCAGAACAGCAGAGGCTGCCAGCAGGAGGCTCGGGGCCAGCCATTGATTCCTTTTTAATAGTGAAATCTAAATCTATGGTAACTTTTCAGGCAGGGACTATGTGACGCTTTTCTCAAAATTTCTCCTTGTCTCCTCATCTTCCCTTTTTATTCCTATTCTCTTCTACACTTCCGCAGACTTTGACCTTTTTTCTCCATTTCATCATTTTTATTTATAACTTTTCTGTCCCCCCCTGCCCCTTTCCTCCCCCCCTGTTTCTTTTTGCTGTCTAGCTACTGACTCCATGGATGCTTGCCCGGCTCCAGCTTAGAAAAAGAAAAGTGCAGGAATTTGACTGATGCAGCAAGATTCTTTTCTTTTTGGAACCTCTAATTCACAAGACAGCCTGTTTATGTTTCAAAATAAGAGATGGATAGAGCCAATGAGGGAGATGGGATGGGGGCTCGTTCAGTATTGAGGTTAGTCAGGGTCTTGCAAGAAGGAGACAGAGGTAAGTTGCCAGTTTAGGGAAGGAATGTGGTTTGATTCCAGTCAGACATGTAGCTGTGTTTGTGCACACTGTGGAGGAATTATTGTTGCATCCATTATGTGCTCCAGCACCTGGAGTAGCAGCCTGAGCTTTTCCCTTGCTTAATATGGGCTCCTTGTGACAGAATATCCCTAGCTGAAGTTTTGCAAAGGAAGAGTTTAGCCACGGTTTTGGTTTTGCTGGTAGAGCTTGGAAAAGCACTGACACAATCCCAAACATTATAATGAGTTTAAGAAACAAGAATGTGGAGGAGGGGAGGTGTTTGTCCCTAGAAAGGTTAATGAAATTTGGATTGCCATGGAAACTGCTGTTTTCCAAGGCAAAGTTTTCTGCCACCATGCAAGGTTACATCTCCAGTTCACCTTTCTTTTGCTGTGAATGTGGAAGCACTAAAGGTGCAGGGATGAGCACCTGGGAATTGGGTCTGAGGTCCTTAGTTTCAAGTAACTGCATGTGCAGAGCTAGGGGACCAAATCTGCTTTTTTTTACTTTAAGTGTGCCACAGCCATGAGTTATGGTGTAGGATGTTCATATTGGGCATGGAGGAATATATCTTCACTAGGAAAAACGTGCAGCACTGAGCAGGTTAGTGGAGAGGCCATGCCATTTTTGTCCCCACGGGCTCTCTCAGTCTTGGCTGCCTTGATCTAGCACTGGCAATGGTCCAGTAGATGAAAGGGAAATTGGACTAGAAACCTCAAGAAATCCATTCCAACCATCACTTCTGTGATTCTGTGATGTTCAGATGCCAGTTGGCAAAGACAAGTTGTAAACACAAGTAGGCTCCTTCCCTGAAAGTATTCACTCCTTAGATAACCAGCTGAGGCCTATCCCTGTTCCAACCACCTGATCATAAAAACAGTGATGGCTACTCCTTCCCTTTTCTCTTCAACAGCAGTGTCAATAGACCTTGAAGATAGCATCACAGAGTTGCTTTGGGCCAGAAAGTATGACCCATTCAGAGAGTCCTGCTTAACTAAATGTTCCTTTCTCCAGTGTAGCAATTCCTGCATGGAAAACCATGTTATCCCTTTTCCTGCCTTCAAGGGACTCTGGTATATCCCTTCATGCTTATCCAACATGCAAGTGTTGGAAACTGAGATCTGCCAGAGCTGTGAATTCCCAGCTTCCTGGCTGGCAGCATTACTGGTCATGCTTGCAGAGTGTTTTGCTGTCTTACTAGCAGCTGTCAACACCACTAAGGGAATGTCTCTCACTCTGACCAACAGCCACGGGAGATTAATGTGTGTGATCCTAGAGGAATTGTTGCTTCTGGCTGCTGCTGTGCCACAATTAGCACCTTCAGCTCTAAGCTGGTACTTGCTTCCTTATTAATATGATTGTTGAGGATTTCCTCTCAGAGAGTTGGGGGAGTGCCATGTCAGAGAGGCAGTGCTGATGGATCCATTGAGCAGAGCCTGGGAGCTGTGCAGATACTGCACTGCTCATGTCACCACCTCGTTACTGCTGTTGGGTTTTATGGCACCATAAACATTGGGCTGCACCATTTTCCTCTCATTGCAGACAGTGAAACAAGGGAGCTATCAGCACCTCCAAGGAGGCACTCAGCATGATGCAGGAGTGAGTTCAGTGCCTACAGAAAGGATACCATAAAAGCAACATAGAAGTTGGAGCACAGGCTTCCACAGGACAGATTCTGCATCCTCTGCTAAGGCTGGAGGATTCTAACAAAGTTTCAAAAGAAAACCTCATCTCCAAAATGAGGACATACAACACTGATGTCCTTTTGTCTCATGGTTCCAAGCATAAGAGGTAGCCATGCTGGCTGGTGTCTCCTGTTGTGCAGAAATACATCATCGTCACACTTGCAGCTCCACCACCACTAGTGTGGAAGGCAAGTTCATCATTTTTAACAGCCAAAGTCTGAAAGGTGAAGCAGCTCCAAATGAGCATCCCCATAACTGGTTAAACAAAGACATTCAGGCAACTGACTCACTGACCTGCATTCATTTTCACTGCTGTCTTCAAATCCTGGACAGCAGGGGAGAGCCTGCTTGAAGCTGCAGCTGTTTCTGAGCTGTGAATGCTCCCCAGTGCAACGTAGTCCTCTCCCAGCTTCATGGGGACTATGTTCACTCTGTCACACAATGCAAAAAAGCAGCAACCATGGTATGTGCTCTAGGTGAGTGGTGTTTGTTCCTCAGTGCTCTGCTTGCCTGTAGGAGGTATGGATATGGTGCTGTTCTCCATCTTCTAGAAGATGTAACTGTTTGAGGTTATAGCACAGTGGCAGTAACAGATATTTCATTCAAAACCAGAAGGAATCACATTGCTTCAACCCACAGGCACCTAACCACAGATGGGCAGTTAATACCTGATGTTGGAAATGGAATTTGAGTCTTCCAGCTCTTACCATCCAAGTGCTACACAGAGGCTGAAAGCACTAGCCTTGCCTGTGAGAACTGATGAAAAAACACCAGTCAAGTCATTTAATTCAGTAGAAACAGCATTGGAATATCACATATATACAAAGAAATTCATTATACTGGTTGATATTTTGGGCAAAATACAGAGCATATCTAGTTATGGTTTTCATCACTGAGTTCACTGCCCAGTCATAGCAAATAAATAATGTCAGAGGAAGTAAAGTATATATATCTGGGTATAGATTTCTATAAATGTCTCTGTTATAATTGCCATTAATTATTTATATTTATAGTGCAGTAACACCTAAACCCACCAGAAACTGCAGATCTGTTGTTTTTTTTTTTAGACTCTGTACCCAGCTGAAGTGTTTAACACAGCCTTTGTCTGGACACACAGACAAAAACCTTAAAACCTGAGGTGTGCTTGGAACAGGAGAATGAATATCACCCATTTGCCTTAGATACTAGGCCAGTGATGTGTCTGCTGGGAATGCTCCTTGTGAGGGCACCAAACCTACTCCATGTTCTGCAGAGAGATGTTTGTATCTGGCTGTGGGATGTAGGGTATGGATGTGTGGAGTTGCCAGAAGGTGCTACTTTTCTTACAGTGGCTATAGATGACAAGTTTCAGATCCTCCTTGAAGCTTGACTGCTCCATGCACAAACTGAAGAATGAAAATATAAAGAGAAAATATAATAACTGAAAACCAAGTGCTTTCATGTCACAAAGATGTAGTAAATATGAAGTCATGGAGGTTTTTTACATTTCTACTGATCTAATGCTCTTCCAAGAACTGTGCAGGCTTTACAAAGTCCACCTAGGGAGCTCATACAGGAGGAGGAATTTAATGGTATTTCTTATTTAAAGTGTTTTGTTTTCTGCCTGGAGATACTCCCATACAGAACCAACTGGGATGGGAGAGAGATGGGGAGCAAATAGAGGTCCAGAATACATAAATAACCATGAAAAGACCTCTACAGAGCCAAAGTACTTTGCACATGGGAAGAACTAAGTAGAGTGAAAGAAAAAGTTAGAGTTCAAAACCCGGGGGACTGTCTGTGTTAGAAAATGAGTCATTATTAACAGCACTTGTCAAAAATAAGTCCCTTCCCTCTCACGCAGGATTAAAACCACATTGGCTACTAAAGCGGGTAGAGCCAAAATGTTTTCAATACCTCTTACAGAAAATGTATGAGACCCTTGAGGAAAAGATTTCTGTAAAAGAAGGTGGGAAAAGTTTGGCTTTTTTTACCCTAGCAATCAGGTAATTATCCAGGCAGAGGGAACAATGCAAGAAGTCCTCACTAGCATTTGTTACCAGCCACACATCAGAGCCACTGATGACTCCGGAGCTCAAATTCCTGTTGTGCACCAAACCAGGACCTGAATAGATATCCCTGATCTTTTGGGTCAGAAATGACATGGGTGAGATCAGCATGTGCCCACTGCTGTCTTTCTTGGCCCATATTTTCTGAGCCATGGGAAAGTGCCTATAAGTCTATGGCTCTGAGGTAGGGCCTTGAGCATGTGCTGATGTGTCTGGCCAATCTGCCCTCACGTGTCCCCTGGGTTTCCCTGGTGCTAAGGCACTGCCTTTTATCCCCTACTTCAGATGGAAGAGGAAGCATGGAAAGGCAGAACTGAGGAAACAGTGTTAATGTCACTTATACCCTAATTGTGTCATTGTATGGCTGCACCTGTTTGGTGCCCTGCAGGAAATGACATTTCTGGTCCTCCTTGGGGGGCCTGTTCAAGCACAGGCCAGAACATTTCTAGCCTAAAGGCTGGGGTTTCTTCACATGGAAACTGAAATGCAGGAAGAACTGAACTGGGTAGAGACTTTGTCCTGTCACAGAGCTGGAGCTTTGCCAGTACTTACACCTAGACTTGGGAGCCAGGAAGCATTCCTGGGTCCTACTGTGTTGCCTGGCTTATTAATCATGGCCTCATAAACCTGGTTACATCAAACACCTTCTTAGTTCACACCTGCATCATGGGGAGATTATTAAAAATCAAGAGTAGGGATATGAGAGGAATTTGTCAGCCTTTTGGACTGCAGAACTGGAGACAGAGTTTATACAAAGCTTGCAGAAATACAGACTGTGTGGTCCAGCTTGGCTTTGGCTTTGTTGCTTACAGAATTTTTAAAACTGGAAATGACAAAACTAACAATTAGTGAAAAATAACATTTGAAAAGTAATCAAAATGAAGCCAGGAAAAAAAATAAAAGCTTTAAATAAAAAATCGGTTTTCCTCTTTTTAGCAATCTCTTTTAATGGCAATCTCACATAAACACTGTGGCTAATAAGCTGCACTTCATTTATCACATATTTTTACTAGCAACCTAAAATCACACAAACATCCTCAGATAGTTCCCTTTCTTTCCTAGATGCTATTGAAAAAGTTCCAGAGCAAGCAAGGGAAGGAGGATGTTTCACTGGTCCTGGTGCTTGGAAAGAGTCTGTGAAAGTCAATGTCTAACTGAAGAGTTCTTAGGTGACCTCAGTAAGTGATCAGATGGTATTTCAGTGTTTACATGTGATTGATTTTCACAGAAAAGAGGTGCCTAAACTCCTTGCAGGTACAGGCTGATGATTGCCCTCTGCATCCTGCTAGGGGAGAGTGGAGGTTCCTCACTAGTGCAGCCACGGAAGGTAAAACCAAGAAATAACTAAATGCAGAGCTCAAAGGAGCAGAAAGTGAGTGTGGGGTGAAACCATGCAATGGGGGAGGTTTGTCATTCCTGGAGCAAAACAGCTCAGACTGGCAAAAATCCAGAAAGGTGCATCAGGTGTAGTGGGCAACAGTGATATGCTGTGTGACACGGGCATGGTGGAAGAGCAGGGTGAGTCAATGGATTTTTTTTTTTAATTTACAAACAGTTTGTGTCCCTTTTGCAGTGTAAGCAGAAGTCAGTCCATCTGAAACAGGCCTAGTTTGATGAACTATTGAAGAAACTGAAAAATTTGTGATTTACTGTGCCAGATGCAGCTGGGAGCTGCTGACTGCCCTCTGTGTGCAAGCCCAGGCAGGGAGGCATGAGTGACTGTCACCATAAATGATGTCTAGGACCCTGGGGACTAGATACATATTATTTATCTAAGGAAAAGGCATCAAAAACTTGAAGTATCTAAACAGACGTTCATGGCATTGAGGTGTGCTGTTCCACCCTATGGGGCCAGATTTCTGCAGGGCAGGTTATTTGCCTCTCAGGGGCAAGCAGGAAGGTGGACACTCCTGAAGGGGCACAGGGAAGACAGGGGCTTGTGCTGTCTCTCTGGCTCATCTCTTTGCTGGATAACTTTTTTTGCATAAACAACCTCTCCTCATCTAGGCCTCAGTATGTGGCTGTATGGCTGGGACTGAACTGGTACTGGTTGGTCCATTTGTTCAGAGCCTCTTAATGACAACAATAGTCAGGCCATCTAACCCATTGACAGTACCTCAAGATCTTATCTTCAGACACAATTCAATCATCTATCAGGATTCTCCCTTTTGTTGTTCTGCTTGAAAAACATTTCTCATGTCACAGTCTATCTCTGAGAAAGAGCTGGGCACCGGGGTGCAGTGCAAGGGCTGTGGGATCACACCAGCTAGTGTCTGCAACATGAAATGCACTCACTTGCTGACAGCTGGCTGGTTTTTCCTTTCTTGTTTCTCTTTTTCCAGTTCCTCCCACTGACGTTTGTGTGTAATTAGAGAAGAGAAAATTAACCAGTAAAATCATAGGAATTAAAAATGTCTCCAAAGCAGATGGATCCTATTAGCTACTTCTCAGGCTGCAGTAGTTTTCCAGTGCTTAGGACCAAGTTCTGAGCTGTCGGATTTGCAGACATGTATTGATGTGGCAACTCCAGGCAGCATGTCAAGTGTCAGAGAAGATACATACCAAGGAAAAGCCTAGGAAAGAGAGAAAATCTTCCATTTGATCTTCATAGTAGGAATAAGTCGACTGGTTTAGAAAGATGAAAAAATTATCTCGAGATTGAGAATACAAAACCTAAAACTGACTAAAGCCCAAACCCAGTCTTTTTTCTGCCTCCATTGCTTTTTACATTCTCTCTAAGAAAAAAACTTCCCCCAGAACCCAGATGTTTCCCCCCAGAACAATCAGATATTTGCCAAAATGCTGGATGCCTGGGATGATTCTTGTGAGATTCCTTAGTTTTTCAGCTGCCAATCAGTTCTCTGAGTCTCTGTATCAAATTCTTAGGACTAGTTTGTTAGCTTGAACATGGTCCATTCCTGTACAAACCTAAAGAGCAGTGTTATAATAGTCACATCAATCCAACAATGGCTGAATTAAAACAGTATCCAAAATGTTAATTGAGTGGATGGACTCCTTATTTCCTCTTTGTAGTTCTTAAATGGGGAAGATTCTCGAGCATAACCCCCTAAGTATGTCTTCTGCAATACAAGGTCATGGAGAAGAGCACAGAGGGCTTTGGCTGGGGTTGATGGATGTCCTCTCTCCTTTCATGTGTGCTCCAAACATCACTGTTTGCTTCCTTGTTTGTTTGGACATTTCAAACCAACACCTGGGAATTGCTCTGCATTGCACAGTAGCCTGTCACATGTAAGGCACAACAATTTTTAGACTCAACTAGAAGACAAGTCCAAGAGTGGAATCAGAAGGAGAAAAGTAGTGTTCAGAGAATCACACCAAGGAATGTTGGACATGCTGGAGATTAAAATGTGTTTCAGGGAGCTTCAGAAGTGTTTGGCTAACACAGATGACACAACAGCTATGGGTGGCAGAATTTCATCTAATCTTTCAGGCAAAAATCAGCTGTCAAAAATCTCCAGCCCACATTTTAAAATCTTTCACACAAATCTCACTTTTCTGCCAAGACAAACTTTCTCTCATAGAAATGCAGAAAGAGTTTTCAAAGAGCCTTTCTCCCCTCATTTATTTATTATGACTGATTTACACGTCACCCAGGATACCCTGTCCTTGACTTTTGCTGCACTAATAGTGACCGACAGAAAGTGAGAGGCAGAGCAGATAAGCCAGCCAGCACGGTCAGTGTATCTCCCAGTGAGAGCAAGGAAGTTGATCCTGTTGGCTGCTCATAAGAGGAGCAACAGTAGCACTAAAAGGGTGACTCAGTTCCTCTGTATGGGACTGGTCTGGAACGTGAAAGCCAAAGAAAGGCACATACATGGAAGCTTTTCCTTCTAACTCCATCAGTTGATCTAATAAAGTGTAAGTTTTCTTCCCACAAAGTTTACCTCACTGATGTCTTGGGCCACCACATCTCCTGCAGAACTGTTCTCCTGTAACGTGTCATTCTGGCACTGTAGGAAGTGTGAAAACTGGTAAAAGAAGGTACAGAAGTTCCATGAAGGCTGAGAAAATGCTTCAGGACAAGAACATAACTTAGTTAAATGTGTTTAACTGGCAACTATTGAGAGATTAAGTAAATAAGTCATGTAAGTATATTCTTGGGGGAAAAAAATAAAATACTGGGCTATGCTGAGCTCCTCAGTTATCCAGCAAAGGAAGAAGCAGCAGATAGATCTGAAGCTGAATAGATTTGCATGAGAAATTCTGCGTTGCTGGATGTTTTCAGACAAAGCCCGGAAGCCTTTCTGGAAGAGGTATTTTTTGACAAACAAATTATTTGGTTCAGAAAAATTAGGTGAAATGTAATGGCCTGACCCATACAAAATGTTGGAGTAAACAATCTAGTGATCCCCCTCCCCATCCCTAACTTCCTCAAGTGTGTTTTATGGCTGCCCACACCATGAAAAGCTGACCTATAACTATGCAACCAAGGAGTGGGAGTGGAGGCAGAGGTTAAATGACATGCCTGAGGTCATGCAGTGGAGCAGGAAAGCAAAACCTCTGTCTCCTGACTGCCGTTGTCTCCCCTGTGTGCTCTCCTACTCTGCCTTTCCAAACTGTCTTCTCCTCCACACATCCGGTCAGGACACTAGAAAAAAAAAAAAGGAGGCATTTAAGGAGATTAGCCAGGAGGTCTGAGGTAGTTTCCTGTTCACATAATGACTTTCCAAGCTAATGGGGCTGTTGTCCTATCCTTACAGTGGTAATGAATGGAAAATCCTGTGTGTTAGTGTCCTCAAGCAGATCAGGACAAATTATCTGTGTATTGGTGGCCAGAAGTTTAGGTGAGATATCTACAGGTATGGTAGTCAGACCAACAGCACTTACTGGCCCTTTGGGAGGTCTGGACTCCTACTGGTTTTGACAGAATATGTCAGACCAACACATGTTGGTTTACAGAGGTAACGTGTCTTTATTGTTATTCAGCCAATGGGGAAACTGAGGCAAAGGTTGGCAATTACCTTTTACAAGACTTTTGTAGCCTTTCCCTTGGTTTAAAACTAATTGATGCTTAAAACTCTGTGTATCTTTGAAGGTGAACCCCATTTCCCATGAAAGGCTTGGTGGCACTGTGGGTCAGGCAGCACATCTGCAGTCTGGCAGCTACTGAGTCTAGAAGACCTGTTGTCTTCTGCTGAGAACTATGGCTCATTTGTCCTTGAGAGTGTATAGGATCTTCTGGCTTCTCATCTCAAGCAAACAGACTGTTGTGGACATTAAGGTTAGAGTTCAGGGAAGAAGTCTCATTATGTGAGTGAAATGATGACCCAGCAGTAGGAAAGAGTTAGAAATTGGGCAGCTCTGGGAGGCAAGGTCACAAAGCATAAGAATTATTTGTATTAGTATTTATTTTCCTCAAAGGAGAGGAAGGAACATTATGTGCTAGAAGGTTTATGCACTACATGGCTTGCAGGGGGGAAAAAGTGGTTCTTGAAAAGCTGCTAAGTAGGTTATGGGTGAGGAAGGAGATAAAAAAGATAACAAACCCCTGTAAACTGACTTAGTCAGGCTTAGCCCACCTTTTTGCCTCCAAGTATAATAGCAGTCTGAGATCCAGACCTACAGAAGCTAAAGCACAGATGTCTAAGCACAAGTGAAGAAAAGTAACCTATTGAAATCTGGTATTTCTTTCCAGGCCTCTCTGTACCATTTCACACCATTAAGCTCCCAGAGACAATGTGTTAGAACACAGATGCTGCATGACTGGATCTAGAGTGCTCCCATGAAGGGACTGGAGGAAGGGGTTTACAATATGGGTGTTGATTCCCTTGGGCACCCCTCGGGTTTGGCCACACATTTCTACCCTCAGTCCCCACCAAATGCCCAACTAAAACACAAGCTTCAATCCTGGAGAATGGAAGCACTCATAGAGTGCAGCTGTGGTGAATTGGTCCTAAAATACATCCTTTTGTGTGTGTGTGAGTTTGTACAAATGCTGCTGCAGCTTGTGGTGGGCAAGGGACTGAGGACAGCCAGCAGGAGCAGCCCACTTCCCCAGAGTGACAGGATCTTCCTCCTGCATCCCTCCAATCAGACTATTAATAGTGAGTAGTTTTGATTTACTCTCCTGCACAATGACACTCAGCAAACCTTTTCTCAAAAGATGCTTCAAAGCCTGACAGGCATCACTGGAGCTGTTGTTTTCATTTCTTTTTGTAAACTGACTTAAGGCCAATATCAATATTTGTCTGCAACTAGGGAAGTGTTTTGCTGCCAGGAATTTGAATGTTCTGTTTTCCTCTAACTATAAATGGGGTTATTACTAATGAGAATATTTCCGAAATGAATGAGTGGAACATTAATTTCCCCTTAGCCCCAGTCTCTAGTCATCCTACAAATAACCCTTCACATGTTTTTATGTGTTGTCTGATGGTTAAGCTGCAGGCTCCAGTACAAAATATTACTTTATTAAGATATTCTGGGGATTGCTTTGCCTCAGACTTTAGCGTCTGGTTGTTTTGTCCACATTAACTCTTGCTGATGGGAATGTTTCTTCTGTGTTCTTCACTTGGAGTGAAGAAGGTTTTTTTTTTTTAATCATGAATCTTAGAAAAATTCTGAAAGGGAACTTAAGGAGTTGTGTAACCAGCCTCATGCCCCAAGGCCAGACCTGTTACACCTGAACTATTGCCCACAGATAGCAGTCTGACCTGTCTGCCCTCAGCAAGCTGGAACCCTGGGTAGTCTGTAGCTTCCCTACACAAATTATTCTGAAATTTACTATTCCCCTGCATTCCCTACAGCTTCATCAAAACTTCCTCAGCTACACTTTAAACTTATGACTTAATGTCCTTACCACAATGAATATAGCGAACATTTTATTCCCTTTTTGCAATTACCTTCTACATATTTGAGCACTGTTATCATTTTTTACCTTTGTATTCACCTCTCTAGGCTTAAAACCGACCAAGTCTTTTCAATCTTTCATCACAGATCACATTCTCTAGAGCTCTGATCACTCCTCTCACTTTACTTTGGATTTCTTCCAACTGATCTTCCAGTCCTTCTCGATGTGTGGTTCTTCAAGCTGAATAGGCTGCCAGCTGGAGTCTGATGGTGTGAGTAGATTGGCAGGTGATCTATCAGTTCCCACTAAACAGTCAGGAGATATAAACTAGAAGCTGATGACTACATGTCATCAGCTCCCAGTACATCTACTATCTGTTCATGTTTCTGCTAAGTTGCACTGTACACTGGTGTGCCAGCTGACACCAACAAAGCAGCCTTATGTTCCTTTCCATCTACCCTTTGGCCAACTGTGCTCTGATTAGTTTTCAATAGTTAGAGGTGAGATGGGTTCCAAACCTGCTCCTTTTAAACTGTCTGTCATTTTTAGCCTACTAAGCCAAAGAAAAATGTTCTTTGATGATAGCTCATGCCCCTGGGGAGGAAAAGGTTGGAAGAAAAGTTGGAGAGAGTGAGACATTTCATTAATTACCCCATAGCAACTTAGTGGGAGGCTGGATATTTTCCTAAACTCCCAAGCTGTTTTGTACACACATCCTCCCCCACATTTTTTTCTACTTGGTACATAATTTCCATCTCTCTGCTAAACTCTTAATGTTGCCAGTTGCCAAGCTAAGATCTTGCAAACTCTGCCTTGCTGTTGAGAACAGGGTCATCTCTGTGAATCACTCAGACTGAGAGGAGTCATCACATGCCAAGATACTTGTGATAGATAGACTTTAATGGAAGCTGTGACTTCACATATTTATATGTATAGATCAGCCTCCAGCTGTGGAAGGATTCCCCCTTCTCCATCAGTTCAGCTTGGGATGTGATCTCACCATGTTTTGCTTTCTCATGGAAGACCTCCAAGCAAAGCCCGGATTACTGTGGGAAGCTGTGCTGTAGGCTTAGGAGTTGCCCTCCTTAATCTCAGCTTCCAACCCAGTCTCTTATTGGAAAGTTTACATAGTGTCCATATAAATCACCATGCTCATGGTAGAAGATTGAAGCTAAGTAAGTCCCTTAACCCAGATCCCTGTAACTTTTGCCTGTAAAGCAGCCATTTACTCCAGTAGTTACATTTCTCTTTCTCAAACTCACACCATTGTAAAATTAGTGCCTGATTTGCCTTAAAAGTTGCCTCATTAGAAGAAAAGCTGGAGCAGTCAGAGCCTATCTGAGTGATGCCATCCAGTCTAAAATGCTTCATTAAAACACCCACACAAATACCTCTTTGCATAACCCTAAGATGTGGAGATGATCCTGTCAAGAATGAGTCTGAATTGCCTTGTTCTCTGCCCTGTGTTTCTGACCTGCTGTTGGATGTGAAGTTGTTCCTTCCACTTATTGCCCTGTTTTTCAGTCATTATAAAAGCAAAAAAAGATGCTATTTTTTAACATCTTGTGTCTTTAGGATTTCTAGTCCCCAAGGTGATGTACAGGATAGGCTCTATGTTCTTCCCTTCGGATTTGGAATTTGCGGAGTTTAAAGATCTGCTCTTAAAAAAGTATACATTAAGGCTGGATTATCCAATGTTAACTTTATAGAAAGTCAAACACTAACATGGGGTATTTGTAAGATTTTATCAATGTGCATTTTTGGATTAACAGTTCATTTAAAAAAATTCCTCTGATGCTCTTATTTATTCAAGTAGATTGTGGGCAGGAGGTGAGATTCAAAAATAACCCCTCAATAATTCCATACTGACTTCCTGATTACAGATTGCCAGCATGAGTTCATCAGTTAAATATAAATGAGAAAAAACTCTTTTAAATTCTCTAAAGATCTAAATTACTAAGAGTGGAAGGAAAAATCATTAACTTTCTACATTCACAAATGAAAATGCTGTTTTTCCGTTCCTGACAAAGGCTGACAGAAATGCTGGGCTGTGTGTTCATTGCCATCACTCAGTGTGAGCACATTTCCCTGCTTGGAAGGGGACATACTCCTGACCAGCACTGTGCCCGTGGCTTCCAACAAATCCAGAGGACTCTGATTTCATCTCATGGGGCCAGGAACCAAAACTGTGCAGGAGATCCTGGAATTCCAATCCTCAATTGCCTTTACACTCAAATAGGTGAGAACTCCCGGGTTTGGATTTGACATCTCTCACTTCAGATGGTATCCAGCTCACTGCTTGGCTCTTTGGCCATCTTTTTCATTCCAGAATTTTCTCTTATTACTATAGCATCTTTACTCATTGTGGACAATGCATTAGACAAGCTTCATGAACACTTCTCTGCTCTTCAATATGTTTGCTAAAAAGGCTGGAAGTTGATGCTTTCTCCACGCAGGAGATGATTTATGTGTATCTGAAATAGCCTTGGCTTCCTTTGGCTGTAAATAGAATATCCTTCCCTGGTGGTAGTGCCGTGTCTGGTGTCTGGCTCTTATCTGCTAAGGGCAGCTGTTGTACCTTCTGGGAGGCCATAAGCATTTGTCAGCAATCCCAAGGATTATCACCAAGGCAGATGCATGCTGGGGAAGAGTCAAGGCCCCGTTGAGGTAATGATTGCTTCTTTACTTTGAGCAAATTTGGTCTCACCCCCAGAAATCTTTCTGAACTCACGAGAGGTGATAATGTCACAAAGCTGAAGAAATATTTGAAAACACATACAGTAAGTTTTCCCACCCCGTTGAAGTCAGTTGCAGAAGTTTCTCTACCATCAACAGGAGCACAAACAAGCCCTGTCAGAGGTGAAGATGAGTTGCCACCTTCTCAGGAGGACTCATCGAACGAGAAACAACAGAGAAAACAAGGAATAAGCATGTGATTCACCAAAGTCATCCAGACCTGAATGACTGCATGTGCAGAAGGAGATTAATTGGAAAGTATTTATTAATAATTTAAGAATAGGTTGACCCTTGACTATGTGCTCATCCCTGGCAAATTTCTCACCAGCAATGCAGTCAAGCCAATTCCAACATGTGACATTACACAGAGGTACTTGCTTGCTTACATAGTGGGAAATAATGTAGAAAAATGAACTAGCCGGAGGGAATGAAAACACAAAGAGTGTAAATTTAAACTGTCACTTTGAGTCTGAGCCTGGTTTTAAATCCTCACATGCCCTCTCTCCATATTGTTTACCAGCACTTTGGCTAAGCCTTGGAGTTTTCTTGAGGAACAAGCTTGAGCACGCCCCATGCTTTAGCATATGCATGTACCCATTCATGGAGATGGGTGACTGCAGTCAAATATCCTATGTGCCAGTCTGGCCATCCCTCAGCATGGTCATCTCTTCTTTAGATCCCACTCCTCCCATCAGAAACCTAGGCTGTCGGGCAACTGGGGAGTGGGAATCTGCTGCAACAAGAAACAGAGCATCCTCTGAACTTTCCATAGAGGAAATTGCACTCAACAGGATGATCAACAACTTTTGAGGCTGGGGTTTGTTAGTACTGAGCACTGTGAACCAGCCTGAAGCTGTATTTGCAAGGACTTTTTTTTTCCCCAAATTGTAGCTTGAATGCATCAACAATCTCATGGTGATCTGGAGATTTTCTGAGATTGTAGATAAATGATGAAGCTATCAAACAACAAATGAGCTAGAGATTTTAATCAGAATTAGGTAGAACCAGCTTGCAGGTTTGGACACCCTAGCAGGTCTCTTCAAGGGTTCAGATGACACCAACCTCTTGTTCTTTAACACAAATCCCAGACTCCTACTCCCTCAGTCAGTCTCCCCAGTGATTAATAGTGGTGGAAATCCACTGGGGTCTGACTTTAGTTCTAATGGTTTTCCAGTACATTCAGTGTATTTTCAAAGGGTTGTTTGTTGTTTGGGTTTTTTTTTTGTTGTATCTTCACAGCCATGAACTACCAGAAGATAAGTGCTCTTTCAGCTCATGCTCTGGTTGATATAAAAGATTATGCAGAAACAACAGAGCATCAACCTCAGATGTGCTTCCAGTTACCTGCTTAGAAATGCATGTGCATTAATTCTGTGCTCTGAAGGCAGTGACTGCTGCTTTTCTTCTGGGAAAGGTGTCAGAAGCATGCATTAACTTCCTCACAGACAACAACTTTGCATCTTCTTAACTAGCTGTAATTACCTTGAGCATATTATCACTGTAAACAAATGAAATAAAATATGCTAGTCTATCTTGCACTACTGTGTAACTTGGCTTTTAGCTGAGGTCTTCTCTCTTCCCTACGATGAGCAGCCTCATTGCAAAAGATTAGATTGCCACCAGTATCAGTCCTATAGCAGATCAGAGTATCCCTTGGTCTGCTTCACTGCTGGCAAAAAAAAAAAGGATGAAATCTAAGTATAAATCACATTGCCATGCTTTCTATTTTCTGTCCTTGCCTTTTTGAATGGTCAAGTTTAGGTGGAAGTACATATGTTTTTCTTATTGTTGCTGTTGCATTTAAAACCTTAAAGAGAAAGGGATTTACAGGGTGAGCAAAGCTCTGCTTGGAGGCTGGTTCAAAGCAGTTCTAACAATTACTTCTAAGCTTTAAAAAAATATTCTCTTTCTACTCTAAATGATGGATGAAGAAAAACACAAAATGTTCCTTATCACACAACAGTCACTCTCAAATGTTGTTTCCTCGACTGTGTTTTGTAATACTGGCAAGTCTTCCATTTCCATCTCCTCCACTTGGCACATATTTTGGGGCTTTCCAGTGCTGAGGGACTGTGTTATCATGATCAAGTGAGGAGGAAATTAGAAAAATGGCATCCTGTAATATTTCATGCAGGAATCAAATGCCACTTTACCATAAAGTAATTGGTTTTAGTCTATAAAATCCAGTGCCCTTCAGACATTAATTTCAGTTATTGGGTACAATTTTTAGACTGGCAAATAGATACACAGGAGCTGGGGTGGGTCTTTCTTGTTTTGAAAAGAACTCCATGTTTATGTGTCACAGCTGTCAGAAATTCCTGTGCCTCCAGGGACTCACAGGACCTTCCCTTTACTCCAAGCAGTGACAGACATTGTCAGGATTTGGCTTCTTAGTCCCCTTCTCAGATCACATTGTTATGGATCCAGGCCCAGCAACGTGCAGCAAAAGCAGCTGACAGTAATCCCTGCTAGTGGTAAGGTGTCCTTGGTGTTTTAACCACATCATCAGGAGAGGTGAACCAGTCACCAACAATGCTGAGAAGGCAGAGGTCCTCAACACCTTCATCACCTCTGTCTTTGCCAGTGCTGTTGGGTCCCAGGCCATAGGAACAAAAGTCCAGATTGATGCAGACACTGACCAACCATCAGTGAAGGCAGAGTTGATGTGTCAACTATTACAGGAGCTTGACCCATAGAAATTGATGGGCCTGGATGCCATCAACCCTAGGGTGGTGAGAGAGCTGCTGATGTCATTACAAAGCCACTCTCTATAATCTTTGAGAAGTCATGGGGGTCAGGACTGGAGGAAGGCTAATGTCACCCACACCTATAAGAAGGGTCCAAAGGAGGACACCGGTAATTCTAGACCCATTAGTCTCACTTCAGTCCCTGGGAAAGTGATGGAGCAAATCCCCCTGGGAACTGTCACAAGTCAACTCATAGAATCATAGCATTGTTAAGGTTGGAAGGGACATTAAAGATCACTCAGTTCCAACCCCCCTGCTATGAGCAGGGACCCCTACCACTAGACTAGGTTGCACAAAACCTCATCCAACCTGTCCTTAAAAACCTCCAGGGATGAGGCATCAACAACCTCCCTGGGCAACCTTGACCAAAATTGAAGCACGTGATTGGGAAAAGCCAACATGGATTTACCAGGAGCAAATTGTGCTTGACAAACCTGATCACCTTCTATGACAAAGTCACCTGCTCGGATGATAAAGGGCAAGCAGTGGACATCATCTTCCTGGACTTCTCCAAGGCTTTTGATACAGTCTCCCACAGCCTCCTCCTGGAGAAACTGACTCATTACAGCCTTGACAAGTGATCTGTGCGGTGGGTGGGGAACTGGCTGACAGCCCATCCCCAGAGGGTGATAGTAAATAGTTCTTCCTCAAACTGGCAACCAGTCACAACTGGGGTCCCCCAGGGATTGATGTTGGGCCCAATGCTGTTCAACATCTTCATAAGTGACCTGGGTGTTGGGATCAAGGGCACCCTGATGAAGTTTGCTGATGACACCAAGATGAGTGGAGAGGCTGACACTCTGGAAGGAAGGGCCACCCTCCAGGATGACCTACACAGACTGCATCACCAAGGGCATCACCTGCAGAGATCAAGAAGTCATCATTCTTCTCTACTCGGTGCTTGTCCGACCACACCTGGAGTATTGCATTCAGTTTTAGTCCCTGCTGTACAAAAAGGATGTGGACAGGTTGGAGAGGGTCCAGAGAAGGGCCACACGGATGATCAGAGGACTGAAGGACCTGCCATATGAGGAGGGGCTGAGAAAACTGGGCTTGTTTAGCCTTGAGAAGAGAAGGCTTAGGGGAGACTTCATTACCATGCTCCATTACTTAAAGGATGGCTACCAAGAAGATGGAGACTCCCTTTTGGCAAGGAGTCACATGGAAAAGACAAGGGGTAATGGACACAAGTTGCTCCTGGGGAGATTCCAATTGACACAAGAGGCAAATTTTTCACCATGAGGACAATCAAACATTGGAATAGTCTCCCAAGGGAAGTGGTAGATTCCCTGACATTGGACAGTTTTAAGTCCCAGCTCGACAGGGAGCTGAGCCACCTCATATAAACTGTAGTAGTACCTAAAAAGGTTGGACCAGATGATCCTTGAGGTCCCTTCCAACCTGGCATTCTGTGATTCTGTGGTGATTCTATGAAGTTGCTACTCGGCTGAATGATGATAACCAGATGTTTGCACCTGGATCTCCATAACCAAAGGAACAAGGCTGTGAGGACACCAATTAATTCCCTTTGGGATCTCCAGACAAACTGATCTGAATAACACACCCAGAGGGAGTATGGTGAGCACACAGCAGGCATCTCTCCTTGCACAAGTGCCCTGCTTGATCTGAGCAGGCACTGTGGGCATTTCTCCAGGATTTCCAAATATTTGCAGCCTGGTCAGAGCTACTGCCCTGCCTGAGCTGTGAGTTCTGTAGAACTCCTGGAAAGCCAGCCAGTGCCATTGAGCCTGGACAAATGCTGAGGCAGAGAAAGCATATGGATCTGGGCTTTCCCAGACACACTTTTCAGCTGCTACATTAAAGCCACACATTCAAAGTTCATTATCTAGGTCTGTCCAAAGTTTTTATTCTATATAAATAGGCAGTACTGGCTTCCCTCAGACGGTCTGGCCAGGCTGCTTTTTCTGTGAGGACAATTAATTCTGAGGGCAATCACATTTGTTGATATTCCTGATGAGTCTGTCAGTAATTGACACTGTTTCTTGGGTTGGCTGCATGTCTATCAGGAAAAAACTTCATGTTCATTTCCTCCAGGCAGAGAGCCAGACCAAATGACAAGCAGAAGTGCAGACACTCTCAAGAGATATCATGCCAGAGTCCTGCCAGCCGTGGTCCATCAAATCCATCCTAAATTCATGGTTGTTTACAGGAAAAGGTGCATTTAGCACCTTGTGCTCTGTGCCACTTGTTTGATGAACTCTAACCCTGCTGCCAAGATTTACCTAGGAACTTAGAGGCAAAAGAACAGATGATCTGTTCTAATTCTCTGCTGAGTACCATGAAAGAGCTGATTTTTCAACAGAGGTTCAAGTCCCTGGGATCTTTCAAGGTCCCTGGAAGCATTGAATGTCAGGTTGGAAGGGGCTATGAGCAACCTGATCCTAGTGGAAGATGTCCCTGCTCACTGCAGGGGGGGTTGGACTTAGATGATCCTTAATGGTCCCTTCCAACCCAAACCGTTCTATGATTCTAAATCTGGATGAAGCAGCCAGACTCCAGGAGGTACCATTTCTAACATTTCACAAGCAGTGTCTGAATTAAACTGAAATCTAACTGTGGAACTACTGAGAGGCCAAAATGACAAATAAGCTCTTTGCAAATATTGTCTCCCTTTGCATAGAAAACTTGCAATCTGCAGCCCAGCCCTTTCTGATAAACTCAGAGTGGTGGCTTTATTTGGGGTTGGACTCACTTGTGGGTTTGGGAGGGGATTTGAAGGTGTCACATTTGGCTCCGGCTTGGCAGTCAAACCAATAACAATAATGCTCTTGAGCCCACCCACCTCCCCCAAACTAGGGAAAGAAGGAGGCAAAATGAGAGAGAGGCTTTCTGGGTTGAAAAGTGAAACGGATTGATTTTAATTATTAGTGATAAGGGAATATGTATATTTATAAAGGGATGTGCAACACCCGATCCACTCCCTCCTCCCCCAGTAACTCTCGCAGCAAGTCTTCTTTCTGGTGACTCCCAGCTGAAGGGGGAAAGTGTCTGGGCACATGGATGGGGTCCTCAGATGTGAGAAGAGGAGAGAGGTACCAGGCACATCCGTACCAGACAGACTGCTTGCCTGGAGTCGTTGGAGAAGGAGGAGGATCCCGACCAGGGATCGGTTTCAGCCGCACCCCGGTGGTGAGACTTGCGAACTTAACATCCTGACTCTCCCTATTAATACACACCATACACTCACTTTCTCAATTTCCTATATACACTCAATTTCCCAATATTTCCCCAAGGCTCTCTCCAAGCTCTTCCCTCTTATCCCTGTCCGGGAATAAGAACTGGGGGAAAGGGGAATTTATCTATTGTCTTGTGTATATTGTTTTGTGTATATTTATTCTCACATTTTATATCGTTTTGTAGCAACGGACTTGCCAAACCCTCAGTGCCTTAAATAAACCTGTTGATTCTTGAGCAGTGTTTGTGAGTGTGACAGGGAGTGGTCCTCAGCCCTCGATCCCCTTTGGAGGGGGGTGAGTCATGGCTTTACCCATCTCAGTCAGGGACAGAGAGCCAAAGAGAGGGTGATAGAAGCGACATTAAGAAGAAAAGTGAGAGAAAAAGGAAACAAAAGGCTTGACTTCCGTGATGTCTTAACCTGTACTGAAAGCCAAATAGAGAAAATATTATGAGGAGGGAATAGTCTGATTTGCTGATCCTGCCTTCAGTCTAATCTGCTCCCCCATGGGGGAGGAGGCTGCAGACACTCAGAAGTGACCTTGGTTATTATCAGTCCATTGGCGCTGCTAAAAAAATATTCACTGAAAGAAAAAAAAAAAAAAAAGCAAAAAGAAAGTTTGCTTCACCCTGGCTCAAACCAGGACAGAAGGGTTATTAACCTTCTTCGGTTCGTTTTGTTTCTTTCTCATGGGACAATGAATCAGACAGAATACTTCTTCCCCAGCCACAGTGGGATCTGGCCATACCTTTCTTCAAATGCAATTTTATGGTTGAAATAATGTTCTATTTCTGTAAAACCACAATTTGCTCTCAAAGCTCTTGTTAAACCCAGCCTGTTTCACTGGCATGATGGAAACTACTCCTCTTTGCATGGCTTGAACCCAGTATTTTTGTTCATAGATTTCCAAGTGGATGGCTAAAATCACCTTGACTGATCAGAAATCCACATCCTTTCATTGATTATTTTGCTATTTTACTGTATTTTGGGGGCATTTACCTTCAGAGAGATGCAAGTGCATAAGCCACTGTCCAGGGGGGAAGCAGTCAATATGGGGTAACTCCTGCAATTGGTTTTATGCCTCAAGGACTATTATTTTTGAAGTCTCTCCAAAACTATTAATTTGAGATCTTTCCTATATTGTTGCTATTAAATCAAACATTTAGAAGTTGAAACCAAAAGGTTTGGCCCGGGTTCAAAATAGCAGGGAAGTGTTACAGAGCAAAGCTGAGGATTGTGTGACTTCACAGAGGGAACCTGCAGTACTGACACCAGTCCAGCTTCCAGTTTAATTTAGAGCTGCCCAAGTCTTTTTTCTGTCCTCACTTTATTATCAAGGCTCTCAGAATGATTCTCAGAAGACCTAAAGCTAAACAGCAGACCTGACCTTTCATATTCTAATTGTCCAATAGTAATTTTGCCAAAAAGTATTTATCAGTGGTCCCCAGGTTGCTTGTTAATTCAGGTTGGATTCCCAGATGAGCTCTGGCTGGAGGAGCATTGCTGTGGCTGGAGTCATGGTGATTTCTTTTTTTCTTTATTTTCTAATACCTCTGTGGCAAGTGAGTGAGAATGCAGGGGGGCTATGGGAAACCTGGCCTTGTGGCATTTCCCTGCCAAAGAAGAGCTCATCCTGTAGCTCTCAGAAGTCTAGCCCTTAGGTTACACAATACCCAGGCTCCATCTCTCTTAACCTCTCCAGTCTGGGCTAACTCCACCTTGCACAGGCTACCTAGATAAGAAAGTGGAGTCAGTGACTGTCAATGGATGGACTGCCTGGGAGGTGAGACATTAATTCCCACCTTCTGCTCCTGGCAACATATAGCAGAAGAGGACCCATGGTAGATTGAGAGCACACCCAGAGATACCATTCTCTCCAGCTCACACACTTCTGTGGAGTGGTAAGACAAGAGTACAAAGCACTCCAGGCACAGGAGGGAATTTGTGAGCTGCTGGAGGGTTGCCAGGACTGCTCCCAAGTGTTTCATATATGCCCTGAAAAGCAGGAGAGATTTCTCCACAAAGGAGAGCTCTTGAATAGGAGAAGCTGTTGTCTATTAGTGCTTGGTTTGACACAATTAACAGCAGCCAGTTTAATGCTGCCATGATTAACAGTCTCTCAGCTGGGATCATTGGAAGCAGCTCGGATGGAACTCACCCCACTCTGGCTTCCCACACAGGTTTCAAGGGGCTGTTTCTCAGCAATTTTCTGATAGAAGCTATTTCTTTTGGACTGCCTTGTATTTTTCAAATAGCATATTTAAAAACGTTTTGCAACTGGGATAAATTTCATAGGGTGAGGAGAAAAGTTTTGGAGAAAGGATGAAGATCTAAGGAAAACAAATTCTGCACTGCAGAAGGGTTCTGCAAAGGGCAGAAGAACAGACTGGGCTGTAGGTTTTATTAGCCATGTGCTATATGCAATTATGCACCCCCAAGTGCATATAAAGACTGCAATAATATTTTTTAGTGTCTTCAGCTCCACTTCTGTGTTTGGTGATGTCACCAGCAGCTTGCAGTGGATTAGAGGGAGAAGAAAGATGAAAATAGAACTTTATTCCTCATTTTGGATGATGTAAGAAGCAGGGATGTGTAAAAGTGATTCTTGTCATGGGGTTTTTCTTGAAGATGTGCTTGAGGTAACCTGAGCTACATTCCGTGTGTTTCGTATCAGTGGCCTGAAAAATTGGTTGAATTAATAAAAACCCTGAAACACCACCACACCTACTCGTCCCAGAAACTAAGAGGAAATTCATCTTGCTGTGGTGCCAGCAGAGGAGTGACACTGCCATGCCTGTCTTATTTTTGTTAACTGTCTACCTTGAAAGTTGCTTCCACTAGGAAAGAGCAACAGAGCAAGTGCCAAGGCTTCATCCTAAGCTGATCCTAAATTAATAGTTAGCACCTGAGCCAAGCACTAATTACCACTCCTGTGTTACTTACTGTCACATGGGTAGCTGAGGGGTTTTTTTCTTACTTGGACTTTTTAATTTTCTTTACCAATTCCAGATTTAAGCTTGTATGGAATAAATGAGTTATTTTAATCTCTGATGCCTTCTTTGAAGGTAACAGTCTGGCAGGTTGCTGGTAGAGGTGCTCACAAAACTGGCTGCCTGGCCTCCCTCATTTGGAGGGTGATTAGAGTGGATCTTCTGTGAAACAAAGTGGGGTGTATCAGCTCAGCAGATGTGCCTGCTTTAGTGCTGCATATGCCCAGAAACACACAATTTCTGCTGTCACCCTGCAAGGACATGTCTGTGGGGCTAAACACTGCTTCCACAAACGGGATGGGATGGAGGAAATACACATATGTCAGCCTGCAGAGACAGAACATGACTTTTTCAAAACCATCTTGGGTTTGTTTTGTTTTGATAGGAATCGATTTGACCCACCTCTTATTGCAGAATGTTGTGGCAAAATCAGTGTATTCAGAAAGCTTGGGAAAATGCTGCATCTGTCCCTCTCTGGTTCTTGTCTCCCAGTGCCTTGCCCTGGACTATGACAACCTGCATCGCCTGTTATCTGTGATTGTCTGTAGCAGAACAGTGTTTCCTCTGTCATTGACAGGCTAATCAGTCACGGGCAACTCTCCCTCGGTCTCACACACATCTACTTGGACACAGGCTTTCATCCCACGAACAAACAGGGCTCTATAATGTGAGCTTTCCTCTAATTTTTTTTTTTTTTTTTTTTTTTTTTTTTTTTTTTTTTTTTTTTTTTGCACAGAGCAATAGGAATTGAAAGCTTGCCACCTTCCGGACACTGCAGAGTACTGTGCCTGTCACAGGAAAAGATAGTTTACAAAAAGGGAACTCCAGCCAGCAACTGAGGGTAGATACACAAGTGCCAGGACAGTCTATTAACCATAGGGAAGAAAAAAGAATAAGATGGATGGAAAAGGAAAGTGAAGTGAGTTGCATAGTGCAGCGCTCCAACCCATCCCCACAAAGGCTGGAGTGATGATTTTCTCTCTTTATATTTGTGTTTGTTGCTGAGCTTGTGAAAATAAGGAATGGTATAGCACGTGCCAGTATGTGCCAGTATGCTTCCATCCATCAAACCTCCATCCATCCAACATACATCTTGTCTTTTCCCAGTCCCACTTGCCTATCTGCACAGTGCTGGTGGTGTGCTGGCACCCTGTCCTGTCCCACTGCAAACCCCTGTGAGCTGCAGAGCCCATACCCCTCTGTGCCACAGACCCTCTCAATGTGTCCTTTGCCCAAGAGCACTAACTGGTGCTAATGCCCATGAGAGACCCAACCCAGGGCTCCTGTGCTGTAAAACACAGCACAGATGCAAGACCATTGTCATTCATAACCCACCGTGGTTTGAATTTGAGGCTCAGGAGATGGGAGGCCACCCAAATCACCCACTGTATCTCTCTGTCAGCCACACAATTCTCAGACATGGATTTCACAACTGGGTGAAAATGGACATGCCTTGATGATCCTAGACTGACATCTCTGATCTCATCTTTTAATATATAAACAATAAAATTATCATGGTAATAATAATAAACTCTCACCGTGGGGCTTCAATCTGAGTCTTAAGCCATGGGCACTGTGTGCTAGAGCTAGAGGAGAGTCTCTGCTGCTCAGAGCTGTTTTCATACACATACTAGCCTATTAACAAACCCTTCTCCTTGTAACAAATAATACTGTTCAGATGATGGGAGCCTGCAAGGTTTTTACCTGAAAGCAAAGAAAAAAAAAATCAAAGTAAAATATTTTTCCTTTATTTATTACACCTATTTTTCAGATGAGTGGATCATCTGTGATGGGAGTATGGACAAATACTTGTGCAGTCTCCATCAGTACAGCTTTAATGGTGTGACTGGGGAACAAGAGCTCTCAAAATCCCCAAGATCAGTACAGCTCTCCAATCCTACCCTTTAATGGAAATTTCCCAGCATTCACCAGTAACTCAACTCTCAACACAGGAAGAAGGCCTGCAGGCAAAGAGATTTTGTTTCTGCAGCTGTATCAGATATCAGTGACACACTGTGTACATGCACTGGATGTTTACAGGTCTGGGGAGCAGTGACCTATTCTCAGATACACCACATGAAACCCAAGGCTCAATTTCAATGCCAGTGCATTACTGGGGACAAAATCACAGGTATTCTTTCTGTGACAGGAGCTACAAGTGTGGACATTTTTTCAAAAATAAGCTCAGTGCTACATACCCTTGCAAGTATCAAAGAGCTTTCAGCTCCTATTGAAGAAGACAACTGCAATAGAAAGTGATCAACAAACCAAGGTGGTTGTTGTAGTTTTCAAAAAAATTATTCCTTTTACTTGCTTGCTGGAGTATGCTGGATCTAGAAATTGCAAAACCTCATGTATGCTGAGTCCAGTATCTCTTCCCAAATATCAGAGAATCACAGAATGGTTTGGGTTGGAAGGGACCTTAAAAATCATCTAGATCCAACCCCCTTGCATGGGCAGGGACACCTCCCACTAGACCAGGTTGCTCCAAGCCCCATCCAACCTGCCCTTGAACACTTCCAGGGATGGGGCAGCCACAGCTTCCCTGGGCAACCTGTTCCAGTGTCTCACCACTGGAAAGTCTAGCTACCAATTTTGGTGGCTCGACATTAATCTAAAGAGCAGGTGGAGGCTATCTGTAACAGCAGCCCTAACATATTATGGCTTCATTCCTCCAAACACTACAAATCACTTGTTTTCTGTTACATGTCCCTGCCACACCTGATCTGCTTGACACTCCATTCAGGCTACTCAGATTTATTCAGTTCCCTCTCTGTCACTCCTCAGTCTGGCACGGTAGCAGAAATTACTTTAGATGTTTGTGTTCAGATCGAGATGGTATGTTGGTCATCAAGAGCTAAAGGTCAGAAGGACGTTTTGTCCCTCTCCTGCCTGCAGTGCTGCTGCTTTGCTCTTTGCACACATAAGAGCTACATCTTGATGAGCACAGTGAAAACAAACGTGAGACACAAATTTGTCTGTGTGAAATGGAAGGCAACTTTTATACAAACAGACGTACTTTGGTCCCTGAGGACACACTCCCTTGCATCACCTTTGGGATGCAGATAATGGCTTCAATCTCTTGTGTCTTCCTGCAGCCTTCAAGTTCTTCTGAATCTCGGTGCATTCTTTCCTCCTTCTTTTTCCTGTGTGCAGATGTGCTGGTGTGGGTGAGGTGTGACATCACATAAACCACCACTATCTCCTCTGCAGCAGGATCAGACTTTCCCACCCCTTCCAGGGTGGCTCAGAGGTAGTAGAGATTTTCTATCAGCTTCAGAGGCAAATGCTGTTACAGCAAAGATGATGATTGTAGCAGGCATACAAAGGAGTGAAGTCATTTAATCTAGACCAGCACCATCTTAATTACAGCAATGTCATCAGCCTTTTTGACTATACAAATTGCCTACCAAAAACACAGCAGAAACCTTCAGGGCATGTTGCGCAGAGAGCTGTGAGGAGAGGGAACTCTAAGGGCAATTTGAAACTGAGAGGAGGAATCAGCCTTCAAAAAATTGAGTGCCCAGGCAAGACAGCAATTTGAGCATCCCTCTCCTTGCTGGGGGTTCATGTTAATCAGCAGGCATTAAGCTGCAAGGCTCTGAGACCTGCAGGAGTAAAGGTGTGGGTGATCTGGTTATAACTAATTTGAGGCTCACAGGGCACCCTGAATTAGGAAGAAGTATGGAACTGCTGTTACTGTGCACTGTGTTAAATCAGATCCAGGTTCCTTTTCCTTCTTGAAGGAATCAGGAAGTGCACATCTGTCTCCCAGTGTTGTTCTTAGTGTCTGTCATCACAGATTGGATGTCTGGCTAATAATGCATGGACACTTTCTGTTATGATTCACCTTTTAGCAGGGTGTGTGAGGTAAGATGCAACCCTAGGCAAAAGACTGACAGCTTTTGCGTTTTATCCCAAAAAACAAGCTTCAGTTCCAGGATACAATGCACGCAAGTGCAGCAGTGTATCCACCTGGAGCAACATCAGCCCTTTGACTCCACTCATGGTCTGGCATCAAGGTGTCCCTTTGCCTTTTCAGACCACCACAACACAAACCTGAAGCTAACTTCAAGCCTAGCTAAACCAGGGCCACCCTTGAGACACTAGACCTCGTGGCACTGCTGTCACTGCTGCTGGAGCTCCCTCACAGAGATGATACCAAGACAAAAGAGCAACTTTGCCCTGCAATATTGCACAGATGCCTGCAGCAAAACCACCACTGCCAGCCAATATCAATGTCCCAGGAGAGACATGTGAACCAATGTTACACCATGGCAGATCAACCTCACAGTTTGCAGGTCTTCCCTCCTTAGATAATTTCCTGAGTGTGCCCCATCTGAGTCCCAGTATGAGATATGATTGACTGGATGGTTTGGGCCAGGTGATGGCTGGCATGTTAAAGGCTTTGTATTGCAGACACTAAATTCAGCATAATGGAAGATTTCTTGGAATTTTCCACTAGCTGCAGAGGAGAATTTAGTCTAAATCCTTGTAGTTCTTTTTATATCTGTCTTCAGAAGACACCCTAAAATTATGAATATCAACCCTGTTAATAGTACTTTGATTCCTAGTGATATTAGCTACTGAATTTTGTGACTTACAGCTAATGCTCTGTACCTGCAACAAATCTCTTCCTTGTTCTTAGGATAAGAAAGTAATCTCAAAAGCTTTTTGAATAAGCTCGTGTTGTGCAAATTTCAGGCAGAGACACACAGAAGAGCCCTTGCAGATATACTCAGTGCAGAACTGCAGACATAGGCTGTTGTCTGAAGTGATGTGTAAATGCTTTTGTAGCAGAAGTAACATATTTATGCTGTCATTTATTTTGTCTTTGACTTTGCCTCCACTGTCTATATCCACACAGCTCTCTCCAGATTCCTACTACCAAGAGCAGCCTTTGTAAAAATTACATCCATTTTTCTCATGACACCAGCCTTTGCTTTATACTTCTTCATACAGACCCGGCTCCTCCTTTTACATTTTGTCTCTCCATTTAGGCAGGACAACCAGTCATGCTGGAGTGACCCATACAACCCCAGAGTTCAAGTTCTTGTGATACCAAAGACAGTCTTGGGGATCCTATGCTGTCTCACGTTTTAGAGGAAACACAATTGCCTCCCATGGCCATTTTCTAAGATGCATTTTTTCCTCTTGCACCTTCTCCTCAAGCCATCAGCCTGGGAGCATATCTAGTCCTTAATACTGAAATAGGAGCACCCATCACCTCTCAGCCCTTGCAGAATGTTTTTTCTCCATCCTCTTCTTACTGTTATAGTCAATATCTGGCCTTGGCCACACTGAACCTTACATCTCCCTGGCTTTCCAACCAAGGGAAAGAGGGAGATTTGCTTCTTTAAGGAGCAGGGGGTGCAAGCAGCCAGCTTGGTGCCTCCATACCCTGGGGTGGGGTGGGTGGAGATGTGTGTGCTGGTGCAAAGGCACCCACAAATCCCAGATGCCTCCTCTGCCCTTGATGTGACCCTGCAATTAGCTCAGCCCCAGCTGCAGGAGGTGCTGGGCCAGCCCAGGTGGCTCCACTAAGGATTTAAGCGCGGGCCCGCAGATTGTTCTTGTTTCCACCTGTGCGGCTCGAGGGGGCCTTGCAGGATGAGCCCCTACTTCGCTTCGTCCCTCTCTGGGTGTTCAAGGGCTGTTGCTTCAGGACAAGGCTCCGGGCGAGGCTGGAGGAAAGCAGCGCTGTCCCCCGGAGGTAAGGTACTCGTGGGAGGGTTGCTTTCCGAGGGGGTGCCGCTTTCTGGGAGTGCCGAAGGGCTTTCGTGCTCGCCAGGCTGAGGGTCCGGCCCGGGCGAAGGCCCGTCACACTGCCGCGCAGCGACTGAGGGCCGGGGTTGGGGGTGCGGGTGCTTAGTCCCACTAGATGGCGGCAGCCCCTTAAATTTGCGCTTTTGGCGTCGAAAAACTATAGAGGATGAGGCTTTTCGGGTGGAAGTTGTAAAGGGAGCTGAGCGCCTTATTTCCTGGGGGTTCCCGCGTCCCTCAGGCTGTGGTCCGGAGGCTGCACCGGAGCCGTTGTTTGAGGGTGTCGGCGCAGTTAAAAACAGTTGGGGACAAGTCCCTTCAGAGCAGGGGGACGTTTAAGACCTCGAATGCATAATTCATCTAATAAATGCTGCAAATCTGCCTCTAGCCCATGTCTGAGTGCATTGCACACTTACCACCCACTGCTCCCTCCATCCCCTTCCCCCGACCAAGCTTCGGTGTGTTCTTTCCGGCTGGGGAGTCTCTGAGGCGGCTGCTGGGCGGTTAGCAGAGCTGAAAGCCCCCTAAGTAGGATCAAATGTCTGTAAACATTGCATCTACCTGAAAAGGCCGGGGCTCTGCTCAGATCTGGAGCCTCCTCGGGACTGCAGCTCGTGTGTGCCAAACCACTTCAGCAGCTCTGGCTGCCGTTGCTCAGATTTTTGCTGTGCTCAAAATCGGCTTTTTTTAAGATGTCAGGGATATCCAGAGCTGGAATGGGAAGTAGATTTGGAGACGGAAACTTGAATTGTGATAGCGTAGTTAATTTGTGCTTATTTAGGGTAAGGAATAGTACTACCTAACCCTACTGGGTAATTCCTGGCTCTTACCTTTTGTCATGCAGCTCCACCTATATGAGACTAAGAGCCCTTTTCCGGGTGATTTTGCCTTAGCTCTTAGCGCCTAATGTGACTAAGAGAAATAGGGGTGTAGGATCCACCATTTCCTTTAAAGCAAGCAGACAGTGGTAAGGGGAAAGGGAGTTTTGCAGCTATCTGTAGCTGTCGTAAAATTCTCTGTTGTGTAAGAGGCTACTCCAAGGTTGTTCTTTGTTCTGATCGTGCTGCTTGGTGACTGGGAGAATTTGTATATACAAAATTTACCAGACTGGTCACCTGTCCTTCCTTGGAGTGACACTTGTGGACTGTGTTCTGATATTGCCTTGATCAAATGTAGCTTTACTCCTAGAAGGACTTGGTACATGGTTTCAGAGAAGTAGGACCTGATGACTGGCCACAGTTTGATGATAAACTCTTGTGAAATTAGTGATAAAGCAGAAAAAAAAAATAATCTTCCATTGTTATGTGTTTTTTTCAAGTGGACCCTCAGTATGTGCCTTGTGTTGTGTGAACCCTGAACATGTTCTCTGTGTGAAACCTGTCCTGGCTAAAACGTTTACTCCCTGCAGATGCAGAATTGCCTTGTTACTCTATTTGTAGAGAGGGGATAATTGACTTGATGAAGGTCAGGTGAGAAAGTTGTGGCAAAGCTGTGAGGTAAATAAGCACTGGAGTAATGGGCAAGGGCAAAGAGAGGGAGGACAGTTATATTGGCTCAGATGTCCTAGTTGTCTTTTCACTTTAGTTGCCATTAGGTTAGTCCCTCCCTGTTGCAAGCTCATCTGCAGCTCTGGTGTGCCATGCACAAGCTCTTTCCTAGGCTGTGGAGATCATCCCGTTCCTACAGGAACTGTGAAGCTTTTCATAGGAGTGAGCATTTCTGATAGTTTTCCTGCTGTGCTGCTTTGCTCAGGTGCAGTGCTGGGAAGAGAGCAGCCCCGGAGCCTTGTCTCTTTCATTTCTGGTTGGTTACAGTTTCACTGGGAAACTAACAAACTGGGCGGTTTTCCCAGTGCCTGATGTTTCAGATATGGCTGTGTAGCTTCGTAGCAGAGTGCACAGTCACCTGGGAGTCTCTAGTAGTTTTACTGGCTGACAAGTAGCATGGTTCTTGCTACAGTCATTGCTAGAAATGGAACATGCTTCACTGCATGTCTGTTACCCAGGAGCTGTGCCTTTTGTTGTAACACTTACCTGGTGTTAAACACAACAGACTGTTTCCAGGAGTCCATGTACAAGATAGCACAACCAGTAGGTGACTCAAAGATGTACAATCTTGAATTTGCTTGTCTTCCTGTAGCCTGCTAATGTGTATCTCTTCCCTGATGCGATCACAGTGCTGAAGTGCTCACCCAACCGTGCTGGTGGGGCTTGTTCAATCCAGATTCTGAGTTTTGTGGAACAGCCCTGCAAAACTGGGAACTGTTTATTTGGATCCAACTCCCTTTCCCTCTACACTTCAGTGCAATATGAATTCTAACATTTTTCTGAAGTGCCATTTTCTTTCTGCTTTCCTAATAACTCATACAGAAATGCTGATGTTCTTTGGATGCAGTTACCTGCAGCCAGCCCCTTTCTGGATGGCAAAAGGGAGCTTGTTAACAGTTACTTCTGTGCTTAATTAATGGTCTAACTTGGTGGGGTGGAAATGCTCCCTTCTGCCCAGAGCAGTTTTGTTACTGCAGTGTGTCACTATGAACCCAAATCTGTACTTTATGTCAGCACTAAAATGGTAACTGTGCTTGTTACAGGCATAAATGGGATGAATATTGGTAGTTTACATGTAGCTCTTGATTCCCCTTGTGTGTCTGTTCTGTGAAACGTTTGGAGGACTGAGGGAATAGGGTAGTGAATTTGAGGCCTTTATTTCTATTTGCTCAAGTCAAATGACTGGAATTAAATGTGACCTGTCTGAAAGCCAACCTTGTTTCCAAAATGTGCATGGGGAGCTGAGATCAGAAGACACATTACAAACATTGCAGTAGCATAACTTGAGGCAAGTGCAATCATTTACTTGATTAATGAATCCCCTGGGCTGCTAGCAAGAGAGCAAATCTCTCATTCATCTTCTTAATTTAATAAGCAGAGGGGTTGGCCTTAAGGGTAAACGAAAAGCGTAGTGATCCCATGAATGTTTCAGCAATTGATGTACAGTAAGATAAGGGAGATCCAGCAAATGACTTACCTTGTTCTGGGAGACTGTCAATGGATTTTAAGGGAAAGGGAGAGAAGTTAGACCTGATAACTCAGTGTAGTGCTCCCCACTGCATTTCTCCCCCGATCTTTCCAATTTGTACAGGCTGGAACACGGGATTTTTGCTAGGATATAATCCAGTGAGTTTAGTACAAAAGTAATGCCTGTTGTGCTTGGTGCTGCACATCAGCCAGCAGAGAGATCAATGAGCTTGCTGAGCTATGCAGCATGTGCAGGGCTGAGCAGGGAAGGCAAACTGTCGGCAGCAAATGTGCCTGGGTGAGTTGTTACTCCTTGGAAAGGCTCATAGAAGAGCTGGAGGATGCCTGTACTTGTGGGAGCTAATGAGGCTCATTCCTGTCTTTCATTCCCTTAATTACTTTAGAGAGAAAATCAATGGTGTGAAACAATGAAATGCTTTAATGGCCAGAACAGGGATTGTTAGTTCTGCCATCTCAGCAGTTAGTGTGATCACCTGAGTAAGGGAAACTGAGGCAGAGATGAAAACATAATATTCCTGTAGATAATGAGTTTTTAGTATAAGAATAAGGTAAGGAAGCTCCTGACACATGAAATATTTTTCATAGGTTTTTTTTATATTAAAAAAAAACAACCCAACAACAAATAACTCCAGAATGGAATATTTTTAAAACTTCAATAAACTTCATAAGCCATAAAAAGTGACTTTTGGGAGGCTGGCTGAAGTATAAAGAGGTTGAAAATGGGAATTATTGTTCTTGGCTATTATTTGAAAGAATTTTGGGATTAGATGGTCTATTGCTATTGAATGAATGTAGCTCATTATGATGAACACATAATATAGAGCAGAAAACTGAGCTGAATTAGGCTTCTGGCATGTCATGAAATTCAGAGTTCTGGATGAAACTGGGTGGCTAGATTTTCTGTTAATGAAGGTAAAATATACAGATGTAATTAAGTTTATGTATTGCATTGCAATCTGAAGTAGCTGCATTTATGAATTTTGGGATGGAAGCTACAGAATATGGATTTAAGTTATGGAACTTCATGTAGATGCATTAGTAGAGCTCTGTATTAGAGAAAGATTGTGTTTAACAGAGTGCTTTTGGTTTCTGGCAATCATTTGCAGGGCTGCTCCAGCTTGGTGGCTTCAAGAACACTATGTAGCAAATGGCAATTTTTAACTGAGGCAAATAGTTGTCATGTGCTAAACAAGGCGTTGGCATAATGTATGTGAGCAGTAACATCGTACTTTGGGGTTCAAGTGGCAGTTCTGGAGGATTGTGCACCTTGAAAATCTTGATATTGCAGAATTCACGGCAGCACAAAGAAAAATCCTCAGAAACACCAAATTGCTGACTGGATTTGTTCCAAACACACATGGGCTCTTTCACTTGGAAGTCAAAAGCCAGCTCTGGTGCCCTGTTCCCCAGGCAGTCAGCAACACTGCTGTCAAACCCGGTGGAGCTGGACGGTGCCTGCAACTTTGCAGCCTGTTTGGGGTTTGTTGTAGATGCCACGTGCAGGATGCTGCTTTATCAGGGCATGGCCAGTTTTGGGATGTGGATAGCTTGATGTTACAGAGAAAATTCGACTGAATTGGACTGATGTTTTGTGTCCTTTGCAGTACTGTAGCTGTATGAGGTGCATGTTGTAGGAAGCATTTTTATTCACATGAGAGAAAACAACAATCAGGTGTTTGGGTTTCAGTGAGCTGGGGCAGAGGGGGAACGCTTTCAAAGGGGCATATCCTTATTTTCCCCTGTGACTAAAGAAGAGGCTTGGCATTAAATGGTCTAGTCTGTCTGGGAGCTAAAAAGTGTAGGCAGATACATTGTGGTCAGATCTGCTGCTCACTCATGGAGCAGTTGTTACTGGGGGACAAATCAATCCCATGTGGTGTGGGGGGTCACTCGCTTAGCTGCTCCCTTACCTGTGAGGTGACTTTGAACCAGCTGGTGAAGGCCAGGGCCATGCCCAAAGCAGACTCAAGACATGAACACTTGGTTTAGAAAGAGGAAAGAGAAGTGTCCTGGTTCTGTATGTAAGTGGGATGCAGTGGATGGCTATGAGTCCCACTAATTTGATGCACTCCTAAGGTTTTGTAGACTGGCTGCTCACTGCTGCTCCAGTTTAGCTGCTGCATCTGCATCCCTCCTTGAGAAAGCACTAATTTTATCAAAGGAATGACTTGAAGTGAAGGAAGGGATGTGCTGTGACAGCCTGAGGGGCACTTCATTCCTGCTGGAAGAGGGGAGGTTGTGTAGGTCTGCTCTTGCTCCTGGTTGTAAAGTCTACCCCCTCCCCTTCCTTGCACAGTGGATGCAATGAGCTGATGCAGTTTGCTGAACTAACAATTCTCTCTTTTGGGGTAACCCAGTAGACATAGTAGTTTTAGATGCAAATCACTGGATAAGGGACTTAACTCCTTGATCCCCACTTCCTCCTTAGCTTCCTTCTTATTGAGTATTTCAGAGCTGCCTGCTGATGTTACTTCAGCCAGCCCAACTCTGATGTTGTAACCTGTTTTCAACTGAGAGTGATTTTTTTGCTGGTGTATTAGAATAAAGAATTTTTTTGGCTGTACTGCTAGCTGTCATTTCCTTCCTAAGAGTCTGGGCAACATTTAGCTGTGTTAAATGGGGAGAACATAGTGGAAACATGAAGCTGACTCAGTCCCGTGTTCACCTCTGCACACCAGTGCCTAGATAGTGTTATGGTTTTTGTGTGAACCTGATGAGCTGGGGGTGAGGGGCCAACAGTCTTGGTTGACACATCAGATTGTCAGTCCCCAGTTCGGTGTGCATAGCTCACTCCAAACAGGGGATTTGTTATCAAACTGCTGTCAGGCTTACATGAAATAGTCTTCTTGCTGGCAGACCCCCAGCTATCAGCAAACCCACTGCACACCCAGGCACTGGACCCCAAATGTCCCATCTGCCAAGCACCTCTCTTGCTGTGATGCCTCTTTGCGTAGTTGAGAAGCACCTGGATTAGTGATCTGTGCTGTCAAGGGTGGTTGGGGAGCAAGTGACTCTAGAAAAGCTTGTCTTGCAATGGAAGAGCTGAATGACAGGGATATACAAATGCTCTAATACCAGCCAGGGCCAGAGCCTGCATATTCCCATGTCTCTGAGGGTGGCCACTACCAGATGCATCTGAGAGGTGCCAGAAACTCCTTCGTGTGCTCTTGTAAAATGTCAAACTCTTCTGTCTGCTCCACGGAGTGATGAGAACTTTCACGTCTTCAGCTGAGGCTCCGTATTAAAAATGGTAGCTCTGTACCTCATTCCAGAGCTTGCTGGGTTTCATTTGGCCAGAAGTCCAAATCTCTACTGTACTTCTGTCCTGGGAGGTTCAGCCTTAATGCATTTATCTGTGTGTATGAGGAGAAGGGAACATTTCTGTTTTTACAGATGGCATGGATTCAGGAAATCCAGTCAGCTGGTGTGGATCTGGAAACCATTCTGCCCTTATTAACACCCTCCAATGATATAAACAGAGAATCCCCAAAGCAAGGAGCAGTCTAAATAAAACTTCAGGCCAAACCAGAACATCTAAGGTGTGCCAGATCTTGCCTCAGGGAATGAGAGAGGATGGGAAGTGCCAGGAAAGGGAAAATCTTAATTTCTAAGAGGACAGCTCCATGATTAAGGAAAGTCTGTACTCCTGCTTTTCCTAGCAGGGAGAGAGGAGAGCTGAGGAAGGGATATCCTAAGGAAAGGGCTTTTCCCTGCTGCTGCCTTGTCTCTTCTTTTGGAAATGACTGGTGAGATATAAACCAGGGATTGTCTTAAAGCAGAGGTTGGAGGCCAGAAAGCCTATATAGATCCAAGCCTATTCTCTGTATCCCTTCGTTTTATGTCTGTAGTACAGGAACAGCAAATAAAAATAACTGCAGCTGCAGAGAAGTATCTGTGCCTGTCGTGGGAGCCCTGAGGTCTTACTGTATGGCATGTCTTTCCTAGCTTCTGAAGGGAGATCTGGTGCCTGCAGGTATGTTACATCAGGGCTTGGGGTTGTGCCACTTCCCCCTGGGGAGGGTGCTATGGCTCAGGATACATATCTTATGAGCCCTCACCTCGACTTGCATTTGTAGTGGGGAGTGGACTGTGGAGCAAAGTGATCATCAATGCAGTGTTTAAGAGGCTGTTTCTATATCCTCCCAACTGTGCCAGGTCAGTTCTTCCAGACTTGACATGTCCAATCAAGAGAGACATGGTGAGGGGCTAGAAAATTGTGTGATGTAACTTTGAGAGCTGAAATAAAAAGGGAGCTTCCCCTTTCTTTTCTTCTACTCTTATCTCTTTCTGCTTTCCTTTTATCTCTCTTCCATTTTTGTTTGTGTCTGTTCTTCCCCTGTAACTGCTAGTGTAAGTAAGAAAGTATTTAATATGCTGAGACAGAAGAGAAGTTGTTCCATGCATTGCAGATGCACAACATGTCTTCATTAACTCCCCATGACATTCAAAATAGCTAGAGATAAAGACAAACTAAATCTGGGAAGACAAATATAAATACTGTTCCCCCTCCCTTCCTCTCGCCCCTGCACAGCGCACCCCCCTAGGGCACGCATTCAATTACTGAAGATGAATGGAGCAAAGCGGTGCAGCATTTGGGATGCTCTGAAGAGCGCTGCCCGCTTCTGCCATCAGATGGCCCCATACTTCATGAAATCTGCTCCCTGCCCAGGGTCCAGCCTGGGACGTGCTCCATGGGGTCTGCGATCCCTCCTTTCGCTGGTGGGGCGGTAGCCTGCAGGCACTCAGGGAAGTCTGGCAAAGCCCTGAGGTGGCACAGCTGCATTTCCCACATCTGTTGGCCTCCCAAGGTGTATGGAAGGGAAGACCTTGGTGTTAAGGGCACTAGATGGGGAGCGAGGAGTCAGGCTTGCTCTCCACCCCACTGTATAGGTGTGAGCAAGGGATGTAGTTTCTCCCCTGGGGTGTTGGACACAGGATGGTGGTGGTGGGGAGCAGGAGTGCTTGCTGGGAGAGGCTGCATGTGTGGTTGCTTCTCGTCTCCAGCAAATCTAGGTGGCATTATAGAGAGCTTGATGTTCTGGCTAGCTTTTGTACTGCTGAGTGTAGGTTGGAGCAATTGTTCTGTGTGCCTATGGCCACCCTGTCTTGTCTCCCTGGCAGAGTTTGGGTGTCAGAGCTGTGCTGTTGTGTGAGGAGAGTTGATGTGCTAGGGCAGTGCAGGTGCAGAGGAGCTCATTGAGGACTCTGTGTGGCACAGGGTTCTGTCCTGTACAAGGACTGGTAGCATATCATGGCTCCTGTTCACCAGTGGTTTGTGCCTGTACAGGACTTCTTAACTATAGGAGATCTGGACCAAAACATGAGGGTTTTTTAGGGGAGAAGTCTTTCTGCCCTGGAGTTTGCAGCTGGGAACACACAACACCCCAGCTTGCTCTGACTCAAAGGCACACAAAGAGCTGCTCTTTCTTGCATCCTTTCCTGCACTCCACCAGACTCAAACTCTGTTCAAGCTTTACCTATGTAGAAGTATCTCTGATCTCTCAGAGCTTTTCTGTTGCTGCAGTGCTGCAAGGGTTTGGATGAGCTCAGATTACTGCGAGCTGGAGTGAACAGCTTCCCAAGGAAGGACTTGCCATCTCTTTCCATTATAGTCCTTTTAGTTCCCTACCTCTCTGTGCACAGCAGATGATTATCTCACAAAAGCATTCTTTTTTTCCTTTTTTCCTGTGTAGGTCAAATTATCCTTTCCTAAGTGCATTACCTTGCATTTGTCTGTGCTGAACTTCATCTGACTTCGTGCTGCCCATCCACCTAGCTTTGTTAAATGTAATTGAAATTGAGTTTGGGCTGAGGGGAGCCCGGGGGTTGATGTAGCAGAAAAGCTGAGGCCTGTGCTTCCAGGCCCAAAGAAATACTGTGAGCTATTGCAGTTGTTGAGTCCTGCTAAATCCAGTTGTGTTCATGTTACAGTGAATTAAGTGAACATCAAAAATGAAAAGGCAGGGCAGAACCTCATCTCTGCTACAACAGGCTTAAAACCAAAATAGCTGAGTAGCCTTCCTTGTGTGGACTCAGGTTTCATGCTTCTTTGAGGTCAGAATCTGTCCCTTGGAAATTGTCTAGAAGAGGCAACTTCTTTCTTCAGTAGAAGCAAGCTGAGAGAGTGAAATGGGGACTGTTCCTTCATGTCAGAGGATACAACCTCTTAGAGTTCACTACAGCCCAAGCAGGAATCTGGACACTGTTTTCTCATTAAGAACAGTATCTGCTTCCAAGGGCTTAAGCAAGTTCATCTACATGAATGAGCTAGTGAATAGACTTACAATTTGCTCTGATTGTTTAAATTACTCCAAGTAACTGGCTAATGGTAAAAAGTTAAGCTTTTAATAGGAATAGTGGGGGTAAAGCCACAAACTACTGTTAAAATGAAGCTTCTTTGTGAATAGAATTATGCAGTCCAGTGGACTACAATAGTGGGGAGCTGTGTTCAGCAACCCAGGCAATACCTTTCCATCCCTTGCTATTAAAAGGCTTTTGTGGTGTAAGGTGGCATGCTGCTGAGAAGGACCCAGGTCTCAATTTGCAGAAGTGAACTTGACACTGCCTGTAGCTTGCATACAGGGAAGGTGAGATGATGTGTACATTACTTTTTTTTTTTTGCAAGGAGTCCATCAGAAATAGATGCAGAGTTCAAATTCTCCCTATTGCAGTCAGCAGAGGGAGGCCTTTCAAAGGATGCCCCTCTGTTCCCATGCTTTTCCTTATAGGAAAAACTACCCTAAATCACCTGCTCAAACACTAATCAGCTTGGTGCTGGAACCTGAATGTTGGGATGTTGAACCCCCTTTAAAATCCTTTAGTCTGGGATTTTTAAGCCTTGCAACCCCACTATGAGGAAAGGGTTTTGTCTTAATACTCTATTTAGAGAGCAGACACCTGAAATGGGGAGAGCTGGTGGTTTGATCCATTATCAAGCACCAGCAGAGATGAAACAGAGGAGAGACCATGGGTTGTAAGTACTCTGCTTGTTTTGCAGCAGTGTACAGCCAAGTTCTGCTGGAGCTCTCCCTGCTGTGCCCTGCACTGCTTCACCTTTCCATTTGTCGGTGCTTTGTGGTTCTGCTCCTCTCTCCTCCCCGTGTTCCTTTTTATGGTTTATTGTTGCCCTAGTGGGGTTTTTCCCTCCTTCAGTTCCTGTGTTGGGCACAATGAACAGCTCCAGCATCCCTCTACAAGACTAGCAGCTTCAGGTAATGTTTAGTGGCAATTACATGAGATTCTCCTCCCCCATCCTGCCCCTTTGGTGAATGAATCTAAAAGGGCTTTGGAGGGGGGGAGGGGGGAAATGAAAAGGGCTCATAAAAGTGAATTTTAAGAAAAGTCTAATGAAGGAAACGAACCTCCTGAGAGATCAAAGCTGAACCTGCTGTGCCAGTGCAGAGAGTTTAGGTTTTTCTTATGTTTTTCTTACGAAAGCACATGCACAAATATTTCTTCCAACATATTTAACTCTGAAAGTCCTGTGGGGTTGGCATGAATGGCCTATTTCTGTTTTGTCTAGTGCTAGGGCTCCACTGCTTCATTAAGAATTCACTTATATGAAGCCTCCTTTCACTTATGGTGATGTTTGGATATCCCTATGTTCTATCAGGCCCAATGGTAAGGGGATGCCACCTTCTCTAAGAACCAGGTCAGCTCTGTGCTTTGCTGTGTGACATTACTCCTGCCTTTTGCTACAATGGCATTATGAGGAAAATGCTGTCCAAAGTAGGAGGTATGAAGACAATACACCTCCAGTCCCCTGGTTGCCAGCTCTGCCTCATGTGGGAGATGGTATTTAAAGGGGTGGAAGGGCTAATCACCTGGTCACAGTAAGTCATGGAAATTTTACAGTCTTAATATTCCATTTTCCTTAAATAAAAAAAAAAATGGGGCTCTCAATAGGCTCCAAAGGGGATGGAAATGTTGACTGAGTTTCATGTAGGGGAAGTTCCATTAATCATGGAAAGCAAGCTGAAGGTTCTTAATTTTAACCAATTTTTGTAGGCCAGACTCCCCATACCTGTAATTTTTCCATTACACATGTAATCCCCTTTTTGAAAAGGGCTAGGTTTGTCTAGCATCGATTTTTTTTTTTTTTTTTTTTTTTTTTTGGGTTGTTGTGGATTAAAGACTGAATGGTTCAAATTTGTCAGGGGCTGACTCTGGTCTCCTCTCCTCATCTCTTCACTTGTCACCCTTGCACAGGTCCCAAGGCTCTTACTTTTAAAGTGTTACCATGTGTTGGAGAACAGAATGAAAACGGGGCTGCACAGAGTGCCTTGTGCACTCACAGCTTCCCAGAGTGCTAATGAGGAACACATTGGCTGTAAGTGGCTGAGCAGAGCAGTATAGCAGGAACAACAACTTGCACGCAGCCTTATTTATTGCAGGCCTGTTTCTTGGAGAGAGGGAATGTCAACCTGGATTTGGACTTTCACCTAATCTTCTCTGAAAGTACCCAGAGATATTAAGTGGCCACCTACTCGGTTGCTGGACTTCAGTCTAAAAGCTGATCCAAAAGCTCTTCTATGAAAGCAAATGACTTGCAGGCGTAGTGTGGCTGTAGGTCATGGCTGTAAGCCTCAGGCTGAGCATAAAACCGTTGGACATGATACTTCAGTGTGCAAGGTGGGGTGATTTTGCCATGGTTGGAGTGCTGCTGGTGTAGGATTTGTGGCAAGGGTGGGAGGAATCTTCCTCCTACTGGGAGGTGATACTAATGCTGCAACATGAGAGTTAGCCAGAGTGTGGTCTCTTGAGCAGGCAGTTTAGGAGGAAACAGTGGGCTTTCTTGGGTCTGCATGCCAGGAAATAATCCTTCTGGTTGTTTGGGCAAGGAGGTAGGGAAGAAAACAATAGGGACCAAAGTCTAAATTCAGTGGTGTGCACTCAGACTTGGGAGCTTCATGGCCATGTACGTGCCCATGATCAGAACCTGATTTTTCAGATTGGCCTGTTGCCTTTTAAAAGGGATAATGCTGCCTGAATGGACAAACAGGAGAATTTATTCATGGACCAGCACATGTGTTGCATTGCTCTGTGTCCATTTCTTTGCCCTTTTTGAATAAACAGTGTTCATAACCTGGTCTGCCATTGGTGCTCCACTGTGGTGCCCTCTTCTATAGTAATACTGCTTGCTTAATAAAAAAGACAATGAAAAACATTCCTGCCTGCTATCAAGTCTCTGTTTGTGGGAAAAGCTGGGGATATGTGATGGACCATCTGCTCTCTGCTATTGGGGTATTTCCAGGAATATACAGCAGTATTTAATTTGGCCCAATGAACATTCTTACACTTTCAAAAGGTAGTCATTGAATTATCTTTAGAATTAGTTGCCTGTTGAATTTCATGATTATTCATATGCATCCTGATGACTTGATTTGAACTATCTTGATTTTGAACTATCTTGATTTGAACTGATGACTATCTTTGAACCACGTTTTTTGTTTTTTTGTTTTGTTTTCCATTTGCCTGGATCCAATCAGACAAAAATGGAGAGCACTTTGCCTTTTACAGCACTGACCAAGTAACAATTAATTGACAGTTACAGCCACCTAAAAGCAGTAGATAGTTTTAAATGGGTCTTCTTCAAGATGAACATAAGGAATTTTTAACAAGAGTTAAGTTCTTTATTAACAGGCTGACCCAGCTGCTTCAATAGTGCAAAACTGACATTGCTCTGATTTACCCTGGCTGAGGAATTCATTCTCTGCATTAAATTACACAGATTACTATGAATATTGCAAACTCCAGTCAGTCCCTTCCAGCCAAGGGATGAGCTCATAATTTCTCACTTGTCTTGCAAGGGTTACAATGACCTAACCAGGACGAAAGATGCAAGTTCTTGCAACTCCTTTTGACTGCTGTTCATAGCAGGGATGGTGAATTCTCTGAAAACCACTGCTTTATCAGCAGCAATGTGGGAATGACAATCCCTTTGTTCTTCCTGGAGGTGGAGGAATCTTTTACCAGTATGAGCGTGAATGGGATGGGGTCTAAAGGCAGATCCATCAGTGTCTGGTCACGTTGTCTGGCTGGTAGAAGGTTATTTCTGATTCTGTGCTTATTCTGTTTCTGAATCTTAAAACCAGCATAGCTTCCCCTGGGGATGGTGGTTCCCATTCTAACTGGGTATGAGTGTTGTCCCTGCACAAACTTGCTTGTTTTGTGTCTCAGACTTTATTGCTTATTCAGGGAACAAGGGAGCTGAAGCGAAGCCATCATCTTGCTTATGCTGGGAACCTTTGTAGTGAAGGAGGAAGCTGGCTCAAATTGAAGCAGATGCTATGTGGGAACAATTACCTGAGAGAAACTCTGCAAGGGAGTGAAAGAGATAATGAAACACCTAGGGATTTAGGAATCAGCTTTCCAAGGAGCGAAAGGGTTAGCAGTTTAGAGTTGGAGCTTGCAGCTGTGGTGAGAATCAGCTTCCCTTTCTCTCTGCTCCTCCTTTTCCCCCTTCTTTCCTCCCCCCTGGCTCAGGGGATGGAGGAGAAGGTGACCTTTAGAGCATGAGTTGCATTGCCAGCACAGAACCCCGGCTGCAATGGTGCTGTACTCAAAATGCAACTTGCTGAGCTCAGCTGCTGCCTGCAGCTCTGGCCAAGGCAAACAGCCAGTGTGGGGGCTGCAGCAGGGATACCACGGGTCCTGACCCAGCTGCTTGTCAACAGAGGAGCTCTCCCTGTTAGATGGGGGTCACTGTTGCCTGATCCAAAGCAGTGAGAGCTCTACATTGATGTGAACTTAATGCCTTAGGACTCCAAGAGAACAAGAGCAGGATGGGTGCCCAGAAATCATCCAGCAGTATATTCCTCTGGAGCCTGAGGCTTAGATAGTTCCCCTCCCCTTTTGCTTCTCCTGCAGGCAAGCACTCCTATTCCATCAGCTCATCTGAAGGGTCAGCTTTGTTTTCAGTTTACCTACATGCCTTCCAGTACTGTTGACAGGGGATTTAGCATATGTGTTAATAGCTGGCAGAGCTGGGAGGACCAGGGGATGAGTAAATACTTGCTGGGTTTCTGTACCTGTCCTGCCCAAAGCCCACTGTTAGGTAAGGTTCTTTCTATTCAGTCCAATAACAAAAGCAGTTTGGACAAATCTTCATTCCTGCAAAATTGGCTTAGCTGTTCAAAATTACTTGGGGTTGGACAATAGTAGTAGCTCAATGGCGCAGGCAGCAACCTTTGCCCTTGCAATGCACCCAAAAGTGAAAACTGGGCCAAGTTTTGGCAACTGAAAGTCCCCAAGAGATCCACTCACTTCTTGGACCCTTCATTTTAGAATGGTTTTAGACTCATTGTTCCCTCATCCTTATGTGCTGCAGTTCCTTTCTGTGAGTCTGAGGGTAGAAATGCTGATTGCAAGGAAGCTGGGTGCTTCAGCCTCTCCTCTGTGTTGCCTTTCTGTTGACTTGAGAGCCTACTCTGAGGTTTTACCACTAATACTGGAAGGCCTCCATGGTGCTGGCTGTGGGTAACACTTCCTCCTCCTGAGCTGTGGCTCTCTTGAGCTGCTGAGAGGCAGCCTGAATGTTAAAGATGGTTGGTTTGCAAGAGATGGTCTATAGCTTAGGTTAGATGGATTGAGAGACAAAGAAAAGCATACCAGGAAATTACTAAAGCACTGGGTTTCAACCTGTGGTTTGTGACCACTTTGAAGTAGTTTATGAAATTTTTAGAGGAACCTGTCATCAGTATGCAGAGATCTGTCTTATGGCGGAGAAACCCGTGTTTTAGGAACTTGACTAATAATACTAATATAAAAAACCACTTGAACAATCTAGGTCTGTAATGTGAATTTTTACATAAATCTTGTTGAAACTGTCAAGTCCTCAATGCAGAGAGCTTCATCTCGTGCTAGAAAACCACACAAAATGAGATGTATATGGTTTGCTACATAATTATATGGGTTTTTAACCCCTATTGAGAGGTTCAAGAGACTGCACTGTTTCTAAGCCACCATGCAATTTGGCCCAATTCAGATGTGCATTCTGTTCTCCCTTTTATAGTCTTTGCTTAGATTTAAAAAGCTACATTGGGGGCACACTGGGGGAGGTTTGAACTATTACTTTACAGTACGGGAGATTACACTCTATTTTTTCTCAGACTTGATTAACTGAGGCTATCACAGGCAATCACCTTGGCTTCAGGTAAAATGTGTCCAGTTAGCAGTTTCTGCAGTAAGCACAGAGTGCATCAGCAAAGACTTGAAAAATCTCTTTGTTCATTATTTGTTATTGTTTCACCTGCCTTGAAATGGTAATTGCAAGTGCTTTGATTCATGGATTAGAATGCAATTTAGTTTCAATTGTTGCCGGCCCTTCCTACCCACCCCTGAGCCAGACTTTGGAAACTTCCCCAGCAGCACTTGGCAAATCTTAACAGATCCCCCTGCTTCTACTGCAGCAGCATGTGTTCATGAGGAAAAGATGGGAAGTAGGGAAGGTTATCCCTGCTGAAACGAGGCATTCATGGTGATCTTGTCCCGATTGGTTTTTTTTAAGCTTTGTTATTTAGTATCTTTTTCTTTAGTTTTCATCCTCAGGAAAGAATGGGCCAAGACTGGCTTACGGAAAGTCTCTTTTCAGTGGTGCCCTGTGACAGGACGAGGGGAAATGGCATCAACCTGCAACACAGGAAGTTGTGGAAAAACATGAGGAAAAACTTATTTACTGTAAGGGTTACGGAGCACTGGGACAGGCTGCCCAGAGAGGTGGTGGAGTCTCCTTCTCTGGAGACTTTCAAGACCCATCTGGACATGTGCTTGTGTGATCTGTCCTAGGTGTTCCTGCTGCAGCAGGGAGGTTGGACTTGGTGATCTTCTGAGGTCCCTTCCAACCCCCATGATTCTCTGACTCTAAAGCTGTGGTGCTGTGCAGACAGCACCAGCTGAGGATCCTGCTTTCTATTTCACCTAGTGATTTAGCAGCACTTGTGGTGGTGTCTATGCAGTTTCTGAACTATTTTTATGCTATAGCAGAACCAGCTTTAACCCAGACTAAAATTTGCAGTTAAGACAGATAAACGTTTAGAAATGTTTTGCTTTCACAGCGATCAGGAGCTGCAAATGAGGGTTACTGCTGGTGTTAGCAGCAGGAGATAGTGCTGGGGATTGTGGATGTGATTGTCAGAGAAGAACTTTTGTATTTAGCTGTTGGACAAGCTTGTGCGTGATACTATGAAAACAAACCCCGGTGTTAATCAGAGAGAACAATTCCAGAGCACAATAGCAACAAGCCTGGAAGAGACATGGCAAAATCCTGTAATTCAGCTTGCTGCTTCAAGGCAGGATCTGTTCTACCTACATTCTTCCTGACATACCTGCCTAATCTGCTTTTAATTTGCAACGAGGGAGTACTTGCACAGGCTGCATGTGGAGATTTTTGTATTCCTAATATTTCACCTTAATCTCTCATGGTTCAAATTAGGTGGTTGTTCCTTGTCCTATCAACCAGCAACACAGAGAAAGAATTGGTGTTTTTCCTCTTGCCTAGTTGAAGGCTGAGGAGAAGTCATTGCTCTTTCCTAGGCAGAACACTCCCTGATCATTCAGCCTTGCCTCAGTCAGTGTTTTCTTGACATCTTATTCTTATTTCCTCTGAACTTGCTCCATTTCTGTGCTTTGCTTAAAACACAGCACTAAACACTGGATGTGGTACCTCCACCTGGGACCTTAACCAACACAAGAGAAGAAATATTACAGAATTATAGAACCACAGAATGGGTAAGATTGGAAGAGACATTAAAGATCATCAGGTTCCAACCTCCCTGCTATGAGCAGGGACACCTCCCACCAGACCAGGCTGCACAAGCCTCATCCAACCTGGCCTTGAACACCTCCAGGGAGGGGGCATCCACAACCTCTCTGGGCAACCTGTTCCAGTGCCTTACTACTATCATGGTAAAGGATTTCCTCCTAATATCTAACCTAAATTTCCCCTCTTTCAGTTTAAAACCATTACCCCTTGTCCTATCACTGCCCTCTCTGGTGGAAAGTCCCTCCCCATCTTACCTGTAGGCTCCCTATTAATGTTTTACAGCTGTTTAGCTTGTTTCCCTCCTAGGAAACCCAGAAAAGATGCAGTTCGGCTCTGTCTGGCCACAGAGGTTTGTGGGATGCTGTAGCTACCAAATGATTCTACAGTTTCTGATACAGTTTGAGTTCAACAAAAATCTGAGGTGACAAAATGAAGATCCAGGGGATCCACTAAATCTTGGAATATTCAGTCTTGCACAGAAAACTGGTTCATCATTTGGACATTCTCAGCAGCCCTCAATGTACAACTGCTATGATGCTGGATGCTTTGCCATGTCCTGCTGCAGGAGAGCTGATTTGAAGGTCAAGTGCTGCAGAGCAATTAGTTTCAAGCCAGTCAAGTCAAAGTAATTCTGATACCTCGGCACAAGAGGGTGCAATAGGTTTGTCATAAAACCTATACATGAGGTGGGTTTGTCCCTTCTGCTGCAATTGTGCCAGTAGAGAAGTTTTTCTATGCTGAGACTTGTCTTGCAAACCCAACATCCTGTTAATTGGTGGAGTTCGAGCTGTGTGAATTTGCCTCATTATTTTCAAGTCCTTTTCACTCTGAGTATTTTCATAATTATGGTAATTAAACTTGGTGGGGTTTTAATTATTATTTTTAAAAATAATCAGAACCGTAGTTGAACTATGAGAGTGCCAAAATGAGCCTGGCAAATCATAATTTGAGTTTGCTGCATTATAAATCAAAAGCAGTCTTGATTTCCCAGCTTGCTGGATGTTTTGTTAACCAGATCATTCCAGCTCTCCTGAGGCCTCATATGCCAAGAGCTGTCCCTGAAGGAACATCAGGCTTTATAAATAGCAGCCTTAACAAGAGCGTCACTGCCAGATGCTGCTGGAATAATGTAGGGACTTGTGTACAAAGGAAACTCCCTCATCTGGGGGCAGCTGGGCTCCCATCCATTCTCTAGGATATCCCCGTGTTTGTGAAATGTCAGAGAAGCTGCTAGGATGCCTACAGATGGGGTCATGAGCACATTCCCATGTTTCTCAGATGCTGGGCTTGCCAGCAGCTCCTCCTGATGTGCTTTGTGTTATTACAGGAGTTCAAGTTCTGGGATTGACCTATGGCTTCCAATCATGTCTTATATAGAAGCAGCAGTAACTCCTCTCTGCCTAATTAGCTCTAAGCAGTGTGTAGCTGTGCTCTCCCTCAGCACAGCAATGCCTCAGCTGCCTTCTAAGGATCCCTGAATGTTTAGTAACAATTGCATGGAGTGGTCCAGGCTCGGCCTTTCCTGAAGAACCAAGCTCTTTTCTCATAATCCTTTCTTGTGCCTATTGCCAGCCCTCTTGGCTGGGAAGGCCAGCCTTTCTAAGCAACTGAGGTGAGTGCTGGACAACATATTCCAGTTTTCAGGCAAACAGTGATTTCTAAAGTGTGGGATATGTGTGCAAGTCTCCAATAAGGCATTATTTAAAGAGTACTATGTCTTGAGATCTGTACCAGAATATAGTTGGAAATTAGTCTTGGCCTTTCATGTATTTAGGTAAGGTAATAAGGACCCACTGGTACTTGAGCTCCCTAGGATTTGATAAGGAGGCAGGTACCTTTTGAACTGACTGTAAAAGACTCTGTAGAGGTGATAGAGACAAGAAGCCACATAAACCCTTTGTCCCTGTAGTGTGCCTTACTCTGAACACAGCCTGCCCTTTGCTGCTAATGCTCACAGACCAGCATGGCTGCCAGCACAGAACCCCCCTTGTATAAGGAAGTACTTTAGGTGTGATGACAATGGACTGCATCTAAGTGCTGTGGATGGGAAGGAAGAGCATCATATTGCTGTGGAAGCAAGCTTCTTCATAGTACAAAGGCATTTTTCTCAAATACTTTCAGCCTCATGTTGGGTCTCCCACAAGCCCTAATGTACAAGCTGATTGTCTCCTGCTGTGTCTCACCAAAGGCTTAGAAATACAGGGGCTGCAGTGGCAAGAACCATCTCAACTTGCATGCTCCCATCTTGGGGCATCTCTGTATTAGGAATGTGTTGGTTAATCCCCATGCTCTCAAAAACAGGACTTTCTCTCTGCAGAGACCTGCAAATCTTTTTAGTTATTTTTGGTAGCTTCTCTCTGTTTTCTGACTATTCCTTTGCTAACATTTGTTTTCAGATTTCTAGGTAAGGGAAAAAGGGAACAATGGAAGAAGCTGTCTCTAAACAGGGAAGATAATGCTCTTTCTCATCTGGAGCAGTGTCTTAGTGAAGTCAGACAGTTGAGGCTACTTGATTTCCAGCATGTGGCATGAGAGGTTCAAAACATTAAGGGCACAGTATATCCCAAGTAACTGCTGATCATACGCCATAGGGTACGTATACACATCACCCCATGGGTGGAAATATTTAGCTTTGCAATCCTTAAACATGTGCATTAATGCACCCAAGCTAAGCAGGAGCTTCTGGATGTTTTTGTTTAACAGGAAGTTATCAAAAGGCTGAGAGAAATAAATCTCATTTCAGGCTTTCATCTGAATTGAGATTTATAAAGATATATGTAACATATTTGAAAAAAAGTCTAAAGGCCTTATGTGTACCAGTTGGGTTCTGTGATCATTTCTAGGAAGATGCTGTCAACAGAAAGGCACACATGCTTACTTGCTTACTCATAACCACCATGACCTGTGGACTGTTATGCTGCTCAGCCAAATAAGAGCAGAGATGACCAGCTGGGTCACCACGGAGCTCTGAGAGCATCTTGAATCAACAGGAAAAACATTCTCTGCCTTGACATCAACGATGCACACAGTGATGAAGTTTCCTGAACTGGTGGTACTTGCTCTTAGAGCTGGATCTGTTCTGAAACGGTGGTACTGAGCTAGGTCTTTGGATGGGATTTTCTGTCATCCTGCCTGCTCTGTTACACAGAGCAAAGACAGACATGAAAGTTTTGTCCTTATGCTTCAAGTATTATTTCCAATGAAAGTAACTTCAACTGCAGGGCTTAAAAGATCAGGTCATGTGTAATTTAAGTCCTTGTTTCTAGTGTTCATTTTTCCTAGTGTTTTTGCCCATGTGGTTTGCCTATTGCAATGACCTACTCCTGTGTATCTACCTATGAAGTGAAATTCCTGAGTACAGTGCACGTGGGAGAGATCCTTCACAGGAGGATCCACAGGAACTAGTACAGAGAGTTGGGAGCTGCTGGTATTTCCTTGTAGGAATTTATTTGAGGAGAGGAAAAAGAAAAGAAGACTCTGAGCTTGTAGCTGCCCCTGACTGAATTGGCATTACTAAATATGCACGGATCTCTGGTCAGCATTTTTGTTCTTAGAAAAATGAGAAGAGTGATTCCTTAATTTAGTCAAAAACAAGTGGCAGTGCAGCCTGCCTCTCCAAACTTGGAGAGCTTGTATGGGTTTTGCAGGGAACGCATACATGGGTGGTGAGAAATATGGAGGAAATGTGTGGGCACTAAGTTCTTAAGAATTATATATTCAATGACCAGTATGTGACCCTTCTGACATTGCCTCAGTCTTCACAGTGCTGGCTTTCTTAAGTGATATACTATTTAGCTGGAAAGTTGCTAATTGTGCCAGGTAGTTCTCCAGAATTGGTAGTTGTGGTCCAGGAAATGTAACGTCTTTCAAATTCTCCTTGTGTTCTGCTTTGTTCTTGTCTGTTCTTTCTTTAAGCTTGCACTGCTCTGTCTTTTTGACTTAGATGTGATGTTCAAGCCTTTCTAGTTTGCTCTGAGCTGGTGCTTTTGTGACAGGAAGCAGATATTTGCAGTCACCCATATCTGTTGGATCCCTTATCCATCTCGTGTGGAAGTCCATGGTATGTTTCCACCATCACATCTCAGACTGTATCACAAGATCCCCTTTACACCTCTCTCACAAAGTGCATATGTGGTGCTGTGACCAAATTCAGTGGGTGAACACAAGTGGGTTCACAGCTCTGTGAAACCATATGGAGCTGGGCTACACTGGCTTTGCCCTGAGAACCTTGCTGCTCATCGCATGGCACCAGTGAAACAAGAGGAAAAAATGACTTTTGCATTCAGGCTGGAACAACTACCTGGAACTCTTTCCCTCCCAATAAAACTAATAATCTTTTAGAGGTGAACTGCTTCCAGTAAGCAGAGGACTACAGGAGATCCTCTGGTACATGGCTGTGTATGCTTCAACTTATGTTCCCCATAGATGCAAAAGGTCTCTTGGGGTCCTCTCTAGGCAGCAGCTGCACTGCTTGCTTTCCTTCTATATGCTGTTCTCAGCATCACCAATTGCTGTGACACTTGTTCTTCTCCTGCCACCCATCTTCTGTTTGGGCACAGAACATGGGATGAGTGAGGCTCATCCTGGTTCAGGGCTCCAATTCAGCTGCCTGCCTCAGTCTATCTGTGCAGCCTGCAGAGCAGATTCTTCTTCTCCTGCCCCTTATCCTCTGTGTTGTAGGAACAGAAGGGGGTGGATGGGAGAAAGAATTTCCTAATGAATCCCCAAGCACTGCTGCTAAAATATAGGAAGATGTGGGTAATAAAAGGGTGTCACTCTGTTCATGTGAGCTTTGATTTGCTTATGGTGATTATTTCCTGTTTGCTTCAGCCCATCCACCTACTACTTCTCCTGCCCTTTAACCTAAACCCTAGACTTCCAGAGCTTGATAAAATCCTTGAAGTTTTACTGCATACAGTATCCTTTTAGTGTACATAATATTCCTAGCATATGCTAAAAATACGCTGTTAGTACTAAAATTATACAGCTCTTTCCAGAGGAGCTCCCTCATTTCTGTAGATTTAGTACATGTCAAGAAGCAATTTAAAGGTCATCTCATTTCCTTATGTTTGTTTAGAAAGAAGTGCTGAAGGCTAACATTTTGGCAAATGGTTGTTACGAATTGTACACTTTGTACTTACTTTTTTAGATAATGGTGGATTTAATCTTACGGAAGCAATCACAGTGGAGCTTGGTTTGAGAAACAAGGGATGTCACAAACCTTGTACGTGTGGGTAAACGTAACTCCTGAAAAGGCAAGATGTATTTTGTCAGTCTTGAACTAACAGGAAAATAAACCCTTTATCAAATTCTGTATCCCTGCCTTTTTTAAACATGAATTTGAAAATGTCTTTCTAATGGTTTGAATTACTGTTGTATGACATCTGGCTGCACAGGTGTGGTAGCAAAATACTTGATTCCTGATGGAAATAAATTTTCATCAAAGTCATATGAGAGCACTACTGGAGTACAGACTTTTGCCTTGAACTCCTCTTTACCCCCTGTGTTTTCAATGCACAGATGTTCCATCCATGTGAGCAGCTCAGGTGAGAGGGAGGATCTACCTTTGTTATGAATAGCAAGAGGAATAATCAGGGAATTTATGAACTTAACACAAACCCTTTGGAAGTGAGGGTGGTGTTACATAGAAGTGAGAGAGAGAGGCCTCCATCCAACAGAAGTTGTTTGCTGCAGACTTCACTGAGCTAAACCTGGCAGTGGAATAAGAGCAGAGGAAAGAAGATGGCTGCAATAACCAGGCATTTTTCAATACATGAGTTTGGTGTGTTTCAGGGGTACTGAGCCAAATGCTGCTTTCATAGTGGATCTGGAGCATAACTCCATTTGTCTTAATGGAGATGTGTTCCAGATTTACAGTGTAGGTGGAGAAAAGTGGGAAAAGATTATGCATATAATGGGTGCATCTTTTTCTTTCTTTCCTACCACAGTTTGCAAGGAGAAATCATGTAGACAGGAGCTTCTAGTCTGCCAATGCAAATTGAGACAAATTAGAGAGGTAGATTAACTAATTATTATAATGTCATGGTAGCAATGTTCAACAGTTCAAGTTGCAGAAGGCATTCCATTACCAGCTCTGTTCTTCATAGTTACCTTTTAATTGGTAATGTATTTGTATATAAATTAAGGCAAGAAAGCCTCTGCCCTTTTGTTTTATAGTCATTAAAGAAAGGCTTCAGTGAGTTTTGGACTAGAAGGAAAAAGGGACCCTTTAGAATGATCGGAACAGACGGTAATGTCCCACCAGGGGGACATTTGTAAGAATGGAAATTCCTTTTTAGACCTCACAGTGGAATACGAGTTAGATACACATCTGATAAACAGGCTATTTTAAATCTCTGCTCGGTGATCTGGGAAAGTGAAATGTGCAGCTGGCAAGCTAAATCTCCTCATGCTTCACTTCTTAGAAATAGGCAGTCACCAAACAAAAGGCCTTATTTTACAGTTCTTCTAGTCATATCTACTATACCTGTATGTGTATCTCCCTTCAGAGCACAGCTGTAGGAAGAAGTTGTGCAAAAAGATAGTTTGCATTTGCTGTGTTTTGGAGGTGACTGAAATTCTCCACATCTTTAAAATCTTTGATGTGCACTTCAGCAGTAAACTGAGTTTCAACTCATACTGAAAACTCATCTGTAAATAAGTAAACTGCCTTTAAGGTTCTGTTTGAGAGGTGTTATGGCCACAAAGATAGGAATATTTCTATTTGAAATGTAGAAAATCTGTGCCATAGTTTGGATAGTGACCTTTGCATATGTCAGGTGGTCTTAGCTTGTTACCTTCCCAGGATTTTATGAATGAAATTATTAAGGATCTTAGGAACAGTACCTGTCTCAGTATGGGGATGCAGCTTATGTAAGATATATATAAAATATCATCTTGAAATCATTAGGTTTTTCTGGAAGGTGGGTTAAATGACTTCAGTGTGGGAAATATCTAGGTGGAACACAAAATTTCCCTTCCAACTGGAACCTCAGTATTGTTTGACTTTTCCAAGAGGTTTTGGAGGGGCCTTACCCACCTTGTTCATCTAGTTGAGGAGATTTGAGTGACTTGGGCTGTCTTAGTGACACACCCCTGAAGCATCCATGTGGTGAACTACCTTAGGGCAAGAGCACTGGAAGCTTGCTGAATGGGAATCAGCTTATAGGAGCTAGAGCCCTTATTTGTCTAGGGTTCCTTCTCTCTCTCAGCCCATTATATTTTCAAGTCAAGCTGCTTTCAAAATGGACATGTTCTTTCAGGTATGCTGAGATGGAGTATCCTGCTACATTGTGTCTTGATGAACCATTGCTTTTTCTCAAGAGAATAATAAAAAGACTGTCAGCTCCACACATACTGTACTGCACTTAAAGTAAAAGCACGGAGGCCCTTTCCTGCTCCTGGGAGCTTTACATTTACTTTGGTAGGAAGGACTGTTAATTTAACTATGCAATTGATATTTGTCATTGGAATCAAAACATCTTGCATGCATGTGATTAAATGAAATTCCTCAAGGATATTCCTGCCATCTGGAACAACTTTTCCATATTTCGTTGTCTCATTGACTTTTCAAAATTTAACTTAAAATCTTCACTGCTTTTTCTTTGGCAACGCTTGGTTTTCATCCCCACTGCACTTCTGTACAGGTCTGCAAATAATTTTGGAACAAGAATTAATGGGAGTGTGTTCAAAGGGTTCTGTCTTGTTGGAAGTCAGAACACAATCCTGTTGGGTACTGCAGGTACTGCACGGAGATGCCATCCCATCCCATCCCTGCCACCAGGCAACCTGGCACCTCTCATTTTTAACCTAGGAGTCCTACCCAACAAGTGATCCTCAGAGCAGATGGGAATGTGTGTGGCTGATGTGATGCCCATAGCTTGGCCACCTGATACCCCTTCAGTATTAGAGGGATCAGATTGATTTTATCAGGTAAATGCAATCCCCACAGAAGCAGGAGATGAAGTGGCCCCTATTTGGGATCTTAGTTGCACCCTCCTCTTGTTGGACCATCCCATTAGGAACAGTCTCTCTAAGTCTGCCTCTGTGGAAAGTGGGGTCAAAACACTGTGTGAATTCACAACATAAAATACAAATGAACTCCTTAATGTAGAGTCAACTTCAGGCTTTTTAAGGCTCACTGTGAACAAGGTGTGCATGAGAGCAAGGCTCAGCTGCCAAAGCAGGGTTTGGGGGTAGGAAGGCATAGATCACACCAGGCTTGTTGCCTTTTATTGACCTCTTTAGTAATAGAAATGTGGAGAAACCATGTAACACAGATTGTTGTCCATGTGTTTCAGGAAAAAAAACCCCAAGCAAACACAGAAAACCCAACCAAACACACACAGAAAACCCAAAAATTTCCTGAGCTTGGACTGAATTAGTTAAAACTGGCTTTTCTTCAGATTCCCAGCCTGAGATTTTCAAATTTGCCTGTATTTTTTGGTGCTCACTGATTTTGTATTTTGTTAAATTGTTTTTTACTAAGTTTCATGAGAAACCTTGTTTGTTTTGTTTTAGATTAACTTCAGTAAAAAAATGTCCCAGCACCCTAGCTTGCTTTGCCCTCGATGCTGGATGGTTGCACTCTGTGGAAATAACCTGAGAGACCCAATGGTCATTTAGCAGATAAAAAATAGAGAGATTCTGTCCTGTAACCTAAGTGGCTATTTATGTGCTTTTTTGTGACTCACTATTTCTGATGTGAATAATTTATAAAAATAGTAGTGAGAGAAGACTGAATGAGGAGAAGTACAAGAACTGAAAAGGAGCAATCCAAAAGTGAGGTTCAACTGGAACCCTTTGCAATTTGTGATGTCTATGGGTTTGGGCAACTTAAACATTTAAACCAAGTGAGGAAAGACTGACTTGAGACTACTTTGGCTCAAACTTTGAGCCTAATGTAACCCAATTAACTATTGTTTGAATTTTAGCTTTGGCCTAAACATGATCCTAGTGAAGACAGTAACAACATCCCCCTTGCTATCTGCCTGTCCACAGAAAACTGGGCCAGTGCTTGCAAGACACTGCTGATGCAGTAGATTTTGGAAAATGTTTATTAATGTGTGGCAGAGGGAGGAAAGACTCAAATATCTGTGTTAACTCCTTTTAACCTTTGGCACTTACTTCACTGATGCTGAGTGACAGTTGTCTTGATGCCCTAATAGACATAAGGGGCATACAGGTAGGTATGCACATCCTGATGTTATGGAAGATCCTTTTGGAAGATGTTTTGCCTCTATACTGACAAATAAAGGTGTCTAAGCTGCTGCATGACTCTCTGTGGTACCTTAGGTGGGATGAACACAGACCTGTGCTAAGGTGGTCAGAGGCAGAAGAGTGGTCTGCAGCTCATCACCATCCTAGATGGGCAATTGAGAAGGGGTTTCTACCAGAGACTAGGTACTGTTGCCTGGTGAGGAGACATCTTTTGATCACACAGTCTCTTGACTCCTGAAATTGATATATACCAGGCAAAATTTTTTTAATGTTTTGGCCCATTCTGCTGCTGCTGACCCCAGTGGGAGTAGGGTGAATACTTCTGGCATTCCCACTCTCAAAGTTCAAGCAGTTTCCTTTCTTTTCCCTTGAGCCCTAGTCACGGATCTGTTGTGAAGAAAACGATGAGAAAATGTTCCTGCATCTGACTTCTCGTTCATGGTGGTAGCACTGGAGCTCTGCTGTCATGTTGTCAGGTCCCAGCTTGCATTTGCAAACTTATCTACTAGGGAAGATACTTCTCTATAAATAGAGATGGCCAAGAACAGTGTGATTAAAAACTTGTTTACTATTTGGAGTCTTGTGTTTGTGGAAAGCATTAAGCTAGTTGGAGTAATAAGTTTTCCTGAAATGCTCCTCAGGAAGTTCCCTCAGGTTCAGGGCAGTTCTGTGAGAGATGTTGGCTTGGAAGATGGATAAGGTACAATTGCTTTTCTGATTAAAACACATTGAAATCTCTGTTCTCAACCATGTCAGTCACTCTTTCACCTCCCCCTAAATCTCTGGCAGAACTGTTCTCCTTGTACTGCACCAGTGATGTGGAATAAAGCTGAATTTCAAAATGCTGGAGGGTTTAGTGGAGCAGAATTGTTTTCTAGCTTTTCTTCCCACTATGCAAGTAGACAATAAATCTAGGTAACATGGTGTCCCCCCTCTCTGCTCTCCCTTGGAGGACCTTCCTGTAGTACAGCAAGGAATAGGAAAACACTATGGAACATAAGATCCTTATTTAAAGGTTTTAAAAAAAAAAGTGTTCTTATGTGTTTCTAGATTTGGATTTAGGTGTCCAATATTAAGCACTCCTCTTTGAAAATGCTGGCCTCAATGGACAAACTGTAGGTTGTGTGTTTGTGGGGTTTTTTAACCTGCAGACAGATTAAGTGGAATTATGTTTACCTGCCTGGCAGCCTTGCAGAAATAGGATGGCAAAGCCACCAAAGGAAAGAAATATTCCATCATTTAGAAACTGACATCATTCGTGGGTCAATGAATGATCTCCCATTTAGGAACTTGCATAAATGGCTGTTGATGGTTGTTTGGCAGCCCCAGGCAAATAGGATCTAGATTAATGTGGTCATTGTTCTAGATGTATTATTCCCTTTTTAAAGAGTGCTCTTATATATTCATGTGCAGAAGAGGCAATATTTCTAGTGTGCAGCACACTGGCTTGGAGGTCACATGTCAGACACTGAAGTCACCATCCTGTGTGTTGTGGTGTCCTTTATTGAAAGAAGAGTTTTAATCTGAATGGAAAGAGTTCCTTTAAACCTTTAACTATTCTTAGACCTTCTAATTATTTGTTTCTGAAAGACTTATGTACACTTCCACCTGGACCAAACTGAACTCCTTTATCATAATTTCCAGAAAACTTGGAGAAGTTCTCATCCAGAACTGGATCTCAGCTTTATGGCTTCATCCCTTTGCCAGATAATGTTGGCATTTAGAAGCAGCACTAGTAGCTAGAATTTCCCTGTCAGTTCCTATTAAAAGATCCTGATTTTACTTGATAATAACTTTGCCAGACTTGTACTGTGGGATTGACATTTTCCATATTCAACTTTTTCTGTGAGTTGCAGTTAATATGGCTCGTCTGCGTTTCAATGCAAGGGAAGGAGTTGGAAAAAACACTGTTTTGCTCATATGCTCCTTTTTGAGCTAGCAGTTTTAGAACTAGGAATTTTCCTGGTATAAGGAATTGGTGCAGATGTCAACTTTCTCATTTTATGTGGCACTGGTGACTTCACCAAGAACTGGAAGTTGGGGCTTGAGGCACCTATGTAACTTGTTTACAGACTTATCCACCATAATTTTTAAGGAGTATACACAAAGGGGCCAAATTCTGTTAGCATGGACATGGCAGTTCTGGAACATCGCATTTTTATAGTGTTTAACTAAAGAGCTTTAGCTTTCCTTATTTGCAGCTTTCATTTGAACTCTGGATTCTCAAGTTTGAGTAGGAATTTTATCTCTTGAAAATTAGATGTAAAATATGAAAGCTGGAGTTATTTCACGTTGTTAGCAAGTAAAAGGGGTTTATAGCCACAAGCAGGATGTTGCTGAAAAGAAGAAAGTGTGTGCGTTTAAATCTTGTTTTGGTTTTGCATAGTTTGTGACTTGGCTGTGTGTTTTGGTGTTAGCTGAATCAACTTTACATCGCTGGTAAAAACTTCAGAGTAGGACAGTGCTTATGACAGCCCTGAAGTGGATTTGAACCATATTGTGTTTACTTCTGTTTCTAGGTTATATTGCTGAATGCAAACACTTGTGAAAATGCAAAGAAGCAATGGAAATAAGAAGGAAGTGAACTTATTTGAACTTTCAGGAGAGAACGTAAAACCCCTTAAACTTATTTAAATTGTGACTTGACTGCCCAGGTCTGTTCTTGTGCAATTTGGCTAAATGTGCCTCCCCATAATCACAGCAGAGATCAGCCACCAGTTCTTTCTATGTAAACTGTGTGCACAAGGGCTTTCATTGAGGGTGAACTTGGGGGAATGATGTTCCTGGTCATAAAGCAATTAAACTAATATGTTCTGGAAGAAGATAGAAGGGAAAAGGGATGTCCTTTGGCTGGCAGTTACCATTCCAGTTCTGTACATTATATGAAATGCTGGCTTTGCACCATAAAGCTTTTCTCCTCCACTCTCATTCCTCTACAGTGCTCTTTAAAAGCTGAGAATAATTTATCTTAGCATATGTAAGTTTATTTTTTATGTAATTACATGTACCATCATGTTAACTTTGTGAAAAGGTTGTGCCTATTGTCCTTAGAAAACCAAAGTGATTATCATTGGTTTGTTTTGTTACACAATTGTTTAAATTATAATAAGTTACCATCATTGTTTCTTGAGTCCAGCTGTGTTTATGGATTAAGATCTACTGACTCAAATATTTACAGTGTTCCAAAAATTATGAGAACATGCAGTGCTGGGACTTTTCCATATGCTGCTTTATTTGACTGAGAGAGTTCTCCATCACAACTGGAAAAGAAGTCTTGGTCCAAAATAGTTGTGCAAAAGTCTGTTGGTTACCTCTTATATCTGTCTGGGCCGGTGCTGTCCATCACTCTGTGGTTTTAGTATATAGAGGCAATTCCAGGTTTCCAGGAGAGGCCAGAGCTCTGCTGGTGATGAGTGTTAAATCCTTTGGAAAACTTGACCCAGTAGGAAGTACTGACTGAGCCCCTGAGGTGTCTCTTAAGCCATTGCATCAAATTCTACCCCCAGACCACTCCAGTTCTAAATATTTTCTTGAGGTGGGTTACCTCCTTCTGCAAGGAGGGTTTGTGCAGGAAAATCCATTTAAGATCTGTGGAACTCTTCAGGGTGGATTTGTCTCTTTCTCTAAGGCAGTCTTGTATTTGAATTTGTATTATCATTATGGGCTGGATCTTTTTGATGTGAGGAACTGGTGTTATTCACAGAAGAGCTGTGTTTCTGGCAGGGAGAGAACAAGCCCCCATAACTTAACCCCCTATTCTGAAGCTCAGGAGTGTGGCTCTGTGCAGGGAAACTCAGTTCATTGGAGTCTGTCGGATTTGAGCAAGTGCCTTTGAGCCCAGGTTTAATGCTGTGTTTGTGTGCAAATACTTCCTCATGCAGGGTCTGAGTCTGCTGCTACTGAAGCCATAAGCCAATATCAAATGGCAGGGGGATTAGGAGAAAACTTTCCCTCTTGACTAGCTGCTCTGTAGCTGCCTGCTGCAGAGCTGTTGTGTTTTTCCCTCGTAGCACTGAGTACCAGCTACTGTTGTCAGCAGGGTATTAAATTGGTTGGGCCACTAGTCAGTCACCATGGCAATTCCCATGTTTCTGAGAGGGGAGAGGAAGGGATGTGAGAGGTTGTTGTACTTTGCTGTGCTTTGCTGTAAATAGAGCTGGAAGAGCTGAATCATTAGTTCTTGTCCCCGAATACGCCCTGTCTGGGCAGCTGACTGTCACCCGCTGCCCTGGTTCTTCAGGCTTTGGCTGTGGGCTCCTGCTACTTGCATTGAGCACAACAGACCTTGTGTTATTTTTGGCATTTGCTTTGTATTTTTTGTATTGTCAATGAGAAGTTAACCATCATTCTGCTGTCATTTGTAAAGCACGAGCTGTCTAATCATAGAATCATCATAGAATGGTTTGGGTTGAAAGGGACCTTAAAGATCATCTACATCCAACCTCCCTGTCATGGGCAGGGACACCTCCCACTAGACCAGGTTGCTCCAAGCCCCATCCAGCCTGCCCTTGAACACTTCCAGGGGCTTCCACAGCTTCGCTGGGCAACATGTTCCAGTATCTCAGCACCCTCACACGAAAGAATTTCCTCCTAATGTCTCACCTAAATCTCATTACATCAGTGGTGTTCTCCGTTCCATGTGTCCCGGCTCACTGTGGGTGTAGAAGGCATCAGCATTTATCCAGTAATGCTTCAGTTGTACAAACTATTCCTGAAGGGTGTTGAAGTCTGATTTAAAACTAGGTTTATGGAATCTTTTTATCCAGATGGGTTAAGAATAGCAAGTCCATTGTTATTTCTAGCATTGAAATAGGACATTGACCATTTCTTCATTCTCCAAGGCATCAGGCACAGAAGTACATGCTTGAAGTTAAGGAAGAGTTAAGTCTTGTCCTGAAAAAAGCCCTTGTGGTATTTTGTTTCAATAATAAAATGGTAAACCCTGGATGTTTTTGTGGGTCTGAGGGTTTTAAAAATTCTCATCTGTATTGTATGCATTGGAATAAAAGTTATTCCCCTGTGTATAGGAAATATCACTAATGGAGCTACGGATGCTTTATTTTCCTTTGTACCATGCTGAGAACTCACCTCATTGTGTCTGCCTAATTATAGAGTGAAATACAATCCTCCGTCTGTCTCTTTATTGTTAATCACTGAGTTTGGATAAAAATGTTAACCCAAAGCATGAAGTGTAAATATGAAAGCAGTATGAAGACAAAGCAAGGAAGCCATCTGTTCTCTCCTTTTCTTCCTTTGACATATGGAGGCATGTTCTACTGCTAAAGTCCCACATATTTTTCCTGAGATGTTTATTTTGTTTCATTTCTATTTAATTTTTTAATCACGAGTATTTGTGTCTGTGTAGGTGTGAATATCAGTGTAATGATATAATGGAAGATGGTTGATAGAGTTGATGTGCTGAACAGCTGTGCTCTACCTGGGGTTTTAAAAAAGTTTGAAATGTTCAAAAATGTATTCAACACCTCTGAGGCTTTGGTTTTAGTGAGTTTATGAAACTGCAAGATTAAACTGAGTAAAAATAATAGCAGCAACTCCTTTTGAGGGTGTTCAATACTGTCACTAATAGTATCTTGCCTTTGGAGGCTAATAAATTTGCTGAAGGGGTAGTCATTTGGGTAAGTGTTGTGTGCTAACTGCAGACTGATACTTTTCTAGAATCTTGAGAAAGCTGATATGTTTGATATATGGATGGAGATGAATGTTTTGGCCATATTTAAAAATCTATTCTCAACTTTAGGGGGTCAGAGTACTTGAAATAAGCAGAAGGTAGTGGCAACATGTCATGAGCTCTGTCCTGCAGATGTATGGACAGAAAGGGCTTCAGCCTCCTCAACATAAGTCCAAAACCAAACAACCCTACAAAGAGGTGTGGGTGGAGGCTACTTCAAGTGATGGCTCTGATTTTCTATCTTGGTGCCAGTGCCACTGTCTGAGTTGGTAGTAGGCATAAATATGTGTTGCTATTTGTCAGCTTTTCCTTGATAAAATGATGATTTTCAGCAGAAATGGCTGTGATAAAAAGAGAGAAAAGAGGTTGAATGATGTGGAATAATTAATATTGGGGGGAAAACAGAGTGCTGAAGGAGGAGGAGCATAGGTGAGCATTGTTAGTCCTAAGCCTGATTCTGGTCACAGCCAAAGTGGTTGTGTAAGAGAAGTGTTTCACTGGGGTGAGCAGGGCTGAAGGTGTGAACAGTCCCATCTTCATTAACATCTCAATGTTTGCCTTCAATCAGTTGCTATAATGTCTTTTCTTTTTTGCATGTGATATTAAATATAAAGACTGTTCTTGTGATATCTTGTTCTTTCATCTGGGGGATTACAGAGATATATATCAGCTTAACACTCCAGTAATTATCCAGCACACTTTTATTTTGCTGATTAGAGCTGTGAAACTTCTGAAAGTTTACATCAAATTTAACTTGTTCATTAAATCTCTGTTGGAACTATGGCACAAGTTAAGTCTGGAGGTGACAGATCTAGCAGCTCATATTTGGCTTACCTGGATGACATCAAAGGGTATGTGTTTACTAAAAATATGGATATTCTTAACCCTGATGAATGTGTGAGAAACTAGAAGCTTTAAAAAAAATTGCTATTTCGGAAAATTCACTTAAACCTGAACACTAATGAGCATTATCATGCCAACTGTGCAGATAAGATAAAAGGCAGGAAAGAAAATAAGCTATAAATGTGATAATTCTTTAAAACCCCTGTTTCTATCAAGTTGTAGTGGGTGAATGTTTGACCAGCAGTCACTGTGAGCATAAGACAGAAATAGCATTCATAGAAAGCTTAGATGATAACACATCACTAGCTTCATTGTGTATTTTCTGTTTCATGGTGACTACAGAGGACCAGAGTCCACAAAACAGTCTGTGCTCATACAAAAGGCACCCCTGTACAGCAAATGAACAAAATGTTCTTGGATCAAACTCCAGTTTTTATTTTATTTTTTTTTAGGCCAGAAAAAGTTATTTAAATGCTCCCACAGCTTTCTTCTTCACCTCTTGTACTGTTACATCCTCTGACATCATACTGTGCTTCCAAGGAGAAGTTTATGGTGTCACGAAAAGGGCCTCAGAAGTTCAAGATGCTGTGACACTGAGAGAAAGTGTCTGTATGTTTTCAAACATTATGGAAATTGTAAGCGTGCTTTCCAAAACTGTCAGAAATATATACTTTGAAAAGATGAATGCCTGTGTGGGATTAACTCCTCATGTTACACATGTACTCTGGAGTGTGTTGTTTTCTCCCTCTGGTCTCCAGAGCCCAGTATCTCAAATGGAATCTGACACACCACACCAGATGCTAAATGAGGCCTTTCCAAATTGAGGTGTGTGTTTTCTGTGCTGAATGTAATCTTTCCAGACCTAGTTTGTGTAAGTCTGATGGGAGTTGTCCTGCTGTTTTGGAACAATTCACCTGGCTCAACCACAGCCCATCTTTGTCTGTCTTGATGTTAACAAATACATGTGGATGGGTTCCTCCTCCCCCTGCCTCTGAATCCTCACCAGTGGAAATGTGCTGCTGGTGTAGTTGGGGTAGGTAGCTGGTGTACGTGTTGAGCATATTTCTAGGAAATATTATGCAAACTAGTTCCAAAAAAAGAGACAAATGTAGGAAAATGATGGTAATGCCATCCCTAAAGCAGATAAAATCCATTTCATATGTTATTCCTCTTCTTTTTAAGAAAGGAGAACCAAATAATAACAGCTGTTTGTGCTATAACAAACTGGCACCGTGTATTCACAACTAACACTAAGCAGCTGATCTGTTGCAGATCCCCAGGCTCTTCATGTAAGATCTTGAAAGACAAGGGCTTATCTGAAACAAGAAGTGCTCCCCTAACACTGGCCCTCACTAACTTGCAGTATGAAGGGCAAGTCAAAAGGACCATAACCAGCTGTATGATAGATTTATGGCTTGGGCAGGAGATGTCCTGCATGTCATCTAGAAGGAGGAGGACATTGAAATTACCTAAGCTTCTGTGGTTTAAAGTACTGACACGGGAGATGGCACAATGTTGTCAAGTCCCCTCTTCATGTTTGACATAAATGTTTTGAGAAGCAAATGTCCTCTAGCTCCCCTGGTGAGGTTGTCCAGATTTTTACATTGAGACAGGAGTAGAATGGATGAATGTGAACTCTTTCATTTCAGTGTTTTTAGGCTAATTATTAGGGTTCTCATCAAGCTGAGCAGAGACTTGTCCTCCAGTCTCTGCCCCCCAGGAACTTCTAAATACATAAAATTTCACTAATTTTTGAGTACCACACAGTGCCTCTGGTATTTTAAGTGTGGCACTGCATGAATCTCTCTTGACGATGCTGATCTGTCTGTTATGCTGTCCCCCAGATAAAGTGCTGTTAACACATCATCTTTTAAAGCATGAGACTTTCACATGGCAGTGACAGGTAATATATACTTTTTTCCTTGAAAAAAACCCACTCTTTTCTGTTAGCAATGACTTGCTGATTGCCTATTTATTTTCACAAATCTTCTCATGTCAAAATATTTTGATAAAAGTCTGGCCTGTATTAAGTAATCAAGAAAATAGTTACTGCTTCCAATTTAATTTTTTACTGTCAAATAATCCAACAAGCTTATTTTTAGATCTCGGGAATACATCTTGTAAGGTGTTGCAGTGAGGGAGCAAAGATGGCTGGGGAATAGAGGGAAGTGGCTGATTTCAGAGCCCAGCACACCTTGGGATTGAAAGGGAGAGAGTGTGGGGAAGAAAGAAATACTTTGTGTGCAATCTTGACCCAGCAACTTTGGGTTAATGATCACAAAGTGGCAGCCAAATTGGTTAATTAGAGAATAAGTGCCTGCTGTTTGCATCTGTCTCATTAAGTCTGAAGAATAAAGCTGTAGAGAAGAGGGACTAAACAGTGCTGGGTAGCAGGGGGGTGGCTGGGGGGTGGTTTGGGTGCTGGTCTGCTGGAAGTATTTGTTGAATTGTTGCATGTTGCTTCTATGGTTATTGTGTCTTGTATACTCCAAAAGTTGTCTATGGGGTCAAGCACTGAGATGTAAAGAACGTTTATTCTTAGTTTGATATATTGATATGAAATATTACTGTAAAACCTCTTCATTTTAACCTGCAGCAGGAATTTCCTGTATTTATCCCATTAACATTGAAAATGTCAGAGTTGCAGAGGAAAGGTATGTGGAGAGGAAGGCAGTTAAGGTAGAGCAAGAGAGTGAAGTTGCAGGTTAAGGGGTTGCTTTTTTAAAAGGAGGATGTGGGCTATTTGAACTAGTCTTTTGAGGCTGCCCCCAGACATCTCAGGTTTGAAATTCCTCTTTGAACACCACCATGGCACTTCTGGGACTGCTGGGAGAGCTTGTGTTCCACAGCTAGTGTGAGATTCACAGGAGCCGGGCCTGAGTGGATGATGGGACTTGAGAAAGCAAAGTGCTTGGGATGGTTTGGGTTTTTTGCTTATTTGTTTTCATTTTGTGGTTTGTTTTCTTGGAGGGCAAAGGTGAGTGAAGGGGTGGTGAATCTGCCCAGATAGGAAACTTCCTGTTGCCCTGCCAGCTACAGAGGGGAAGGTGAAGGGGAAGAAAGTATAAGGTGATGCAGGTAGAACAGGGCATGTTGAGTGAAGTTTGGGGAATCATTGCCCTATTTCCCCTCTAGTCCCTGCATGCACAGGTTGCACAGGTTAGGATTTAGGCAGTTTTCAGATTTGTAGAAGTAAAAATCTTGCAAGTTGGCATGGCACTGGAGAATCCAAACCAGCATCAGGGACAGTGAACAGAGGAAAAACAGTCCTGCTGCCCATGAACAGGTAGCTGTAATGGGAGATTATTCACTCTCACGTGGAAAAGACAAGGAGTAATGAGTACCAGTTACTCTTGGGAAGATTCCACTTGGACTCCAGAAGAAGTTTTTTTTACTAGGAGAACAGTTAAACATTGGAATAAACTCCCAAGGGAAGTGGTGGATTCCCCTACATGGGACAGTTTTAAGACTTGGCTTGAGAGGGTGCTGGGCCACCTCATTTAAACTATACTATTACCAAGAAAGGTTTGACCAGGTGATCCCTGAGGTCCCTTCCAACCTGGCATTCTGTGATTCTGAAGTCTGTTTTTTGCAATCCTTTTGCTTCCAAAGCCTTAGCACCAACTGGATTTGGAGGCCTGATATAAGCAGAATGATATCCAGCTTTGAGAAAGATGGTAATTCAGAGCACTTTCCAGAGCATCCCGAGGCCATTAGGGGCCTAGTCTAAATGGCAGTTTCTCTCCATTGACTCTGAATCAGGTTGTTGCATCCTACAGCTAAAACTTCCAGCCCCTTCACAAGGATTTTGGGCACTTAGTCACCCGTGGAAAATTAAAATGAGATTAGAAAAGCTCAGCCTTCTATTCTAAGTGGATTGAATCAGAAGTAGGAACAGGCCTGGGGTTTTGTTAACAATCAATTGAAAATTATACTGCAATCACTTCCAGCATCCACAGGGAGGGAAGGCAATATCTCTGGAAAAAGGCAGTATTGTATATCACAGAATTGAATATTCTGCATGGAATATTTATTGGAAAACGATTTACATTCTGTTAATTTTCCCTTACAAATGTCTGCCCTTTTCTGGCTGGAATTGTCTTCGTAACCACATCCCTGTTTTTAGAACTGCTAATGGAGCTGATTTAAGGTATTCATATACAATGCTTTTCCTGAAGAAAAGAATTGTTCTTGAAGCACATCTGACTAAAATATGCCAAGGTTATTAGCACTTCACATTTTGCAATTGAATTCATATCTTATTTAAAATTTTAATTGAACATGCACGGCTTGCTTTTTTTTAATAGCTTTCCTGAAAAGATTATTCTTTTTCCAATAAAAACCAGGCTGTGTTCACTAAAGAAAAATCTAAGGAAAATTTGAGCTAAATTACCCTTTCCCTCAAAAAAGATGTTTGAAGAAATAAAATAGAAAAATAGGTCCCTTTGGGCCCTTGCAAAATGCAAATATCTCTTAATGGGCAGGTTTTGCTTGGCTGTTAACTAGTTGTAGCTGTTCTTGCTTCATTTGGTTTGCATAACTGTGGACTAATGCAGGATCTTTTTTTCCTAATGTAGCCCTTTGTTACTACTTCTGTGCTAATATTTTGGCATTTACTTATTTCCTTGATAGCTTCATATCTCCTAGCTGGTGTGCTCTTGTGGGGTGTATGACGGTGATATTTGAGTCTGAGCTGATGTCTATCCCTCCAGCATGTCCCCCTTGCTGTCTCCCTGCTGTCCCACTCACCTCTGTCCTGAAGGCCATTGTCCCTGTAAGCACAAGGCACACGAGGAGCTGTGGATGAGATGCCTGCTCTGTGCCCCTCAGGGATGGTGGAGGGGCACAGGAGGCTTGGGGAAGAGGGACAGGCAGGGGGGGTTACATGCAGACCCTAGGCCAGGGAGATGGATGTGGTGGGCACAATGACCACAAATGTTGGGCCTGGACCATATTTGTCTAGCTTGCAACCTACCTGAAAAAGCTTTTGTCATCACCAGCACCAGGGAGACTGAGTACACCCTTGTGTTAACTCTTCTAGCTCAGGAATGTTTAAATCCACCTTCACAGGTGATGACCAGAGGATCCAGCCTCTATTTAAAAACCTGAAAGATGAAAGCAGGGAAAGTCCAAAGAGCTTTGGCAAGCATAAGTACTCAGTTTACAACAAGTAGTTGTTTTGGATCTAATTATTGACATACATAAACAAGAGCTCCACCTTGATATTAGAATTAGTTGGATTTGAAATCAACCAGAACACTTGCATCCTGGCAATAGATGACTTTGTGTGTTGTTCCATTTGGAAAGATTTGATGTCACTGTCAGGGTAAAATCCCTGAGTTCAATCTTGTTTGGTTTCCCTCTTTGCACTTGGGCACATAGAGAAATATTTTGCTTTTCTGTGTAGTTTTCCATTGAACAACCAGGACACCTTAGTAGCCTCTTAAACAAATATCTCAAAGAATAAAGTATTTTAAAGACATTTTTTCCCTGCTGTTCTGCAGCTGCTGTGTTCATTCAGTTACATCAGACTCTATGGGATCCAGCCTTCAATTAAATAAATTTTGACAAGTCTGTTGTGTGTACCCTGGACACTTGACCAGGATACATAAGAGATGTTGTCTTTTTGGACTTTGACTCCAGGTCTTTGTACCTGTATAAGTCTTGGTAACTCAATGTTACAGAAAAGAGCAGATTTTCTGCCTCAAAACCTGGGTTCCACTGAAAAATGAGCAGAAAGGGTAAAAGCAGAGGAGCAAGGGGCAGCTGGAGAAAGGTGTTGTCCTGTCACTGAAAGGTGGTCTCAGTTCAGCATCATTCCTCACCAGTACCAGCAACTGCATGTTAAGCAGTCCCTCCTTCCTGTGCCATGGTATGAAAATGTCCATTTTCACAACTATTTTCTTTTTTCTCCCTCATTTAAAAAGGGGATGTAATGAATGCAAGATCCTAGTTTGTGTTGCATTTATGACTACTGCACTATTTAAGGAGGTTGGCCTGTCTATTCAAAATAAGCAAAGCTACAGTTCCTGTCCCATGCAAAAATTCACTGTATGTCTCAGGTGGGATCTAACCACATTCTGCCCTGACCCACAGGCATGAGAGAATCTCTGGTAGAGTTTGAGAGGTGATGTTGTGGGAGGCAATGTCCTGAGTAAAATATTCTAGTGTTGACAATATCTTTTTTTAAATTCTTCAGACAAAACGATGTGGAATATAATTGGTTTGGCTTTGCATTTAAAAAAAAACTAAATTGAACTCTGAATTTCCAGTCATCTTCTAGGTCTCAATACTCTTTGACTTCGGCTTAGCATTTACATGTCCCATTTTTATAGGTTATAAGTTAAACTGTTACAGCCAAGTGCCATACTCCCTGTGATATTTAAATATATAACATATTTCGAATTTTTTCCTTTTACTTATAATTTTTCAGAAACTTTATACTTTCTGACTTCTCTCTCAAACTGAGGACAGGCTTTTTTCTTTGTTGGGGAATTCTGTTTCCAATCAGAAGGTGTCAGCAGCTCAGACTTCAGGCATACTGTCAAGTAGTACTAGATTATTGATAATTTTGCAAGAATGACCACACCAAAACACTGTAAATGTTTGCAGACACCCTGAGTCTGTGGCAAGGGTAGGAATAAGTGCTCATGTACCATGACATACAGATGAGAAGGGTTTTTTACTTAATAAAAAGTAAAGAAAATTAGAAGTCACACGACAAGTCCTTTCTCTACACTTTTGTTTCTCAAAGCCAAGTGTAATGTCGTAAGGTTTGGATGTGATAGAGAACCCAAATCTTTGCAAATACTGTGGAAGACTTCTTGGATCTGAGTACCTGGCAGGAGCCCATTTCACTTCAAGTAGTTCAGGCACATGTTCAGATGCTGGAGCACTCATCTGTGTTGCACAGAAACTCTTTGCAACTGTTTTTTTGAAAATATTGCATTATTTCTCCATGCAGGAGCTCAAGACCTGTTTTACACCTGTTCCTCTAATACACCTGTGCTTCCAAGATAGTCATCAAATAAGCATAATTTATACCAACAGAAACTACTTCTGTTGATACTAGTTATTAGCTATTCAGTGAGTGAAAAGTGCTGAGAAATGTGCTTTTACACTGCTGCATTGGAAAAGCTTTTGCTGGCACAATCACAAAAGCTGACCCTGTTCCTCACTATGACTGACATCAATGGACAGACTGGCAAGTTGCTTGTGGAGATTTAGCATCCGTGCTGGAGTCAAATATCTTCCAGACTTTCACCAGGGCTCCAGCTCTTAATAATTTGGGTTTATTTGGAAAAGCCAGAATTCAGTAATGGTGTGTGCATGGTAGAGTGTGGTAATGCCCTTGCTCATGCCTGGCAGGTTGGCTCCAGTTCTGCACCTCCCAGGCAGTAGCTTTGGAGGGCTTGAATTTAGCTCTTGGAAAATGTGCTGGAGAGTAGAAGCAAAGGAGTTTGGCATTTACACGGTCTTGAAAACAAAATGCTATTTTTCAAGGGAAGATTTTAGGATTGGTTTGGGGGAGGGAAGCAAGGAGCTTGTTGAGAGGTAAAGGGACTATCTCATTAATGATTTACTAATGAGCTGTAAAAGTTCTGACTCTCTAACTTCTGAGGATGGAAAATGTTTCTTGGAATGCTGCAGCCCCACAAAGGCTGGGGCAGATCCTGGCTGCCTCTGTGTAGGGTCTTTGATACAGTCTGACTTACCTCTTTACTCCAGTCCCTTAGGCCTTAGAAAAGATTAATCACAGTGTGGTGGGAAGCACATGGAAATAGCAAAGAGATGAGAAATGAGAGCGGGAGAGAGGAGGGAAAAAGCCCCAACATGAAACACTGTTTTCTTTCTGGTAGGGCTTGGGCAGGAATAAATTGCCAATGATCTCACTTTTGAGCAATGTCAGTTTGTTTGTACTGACTCTGAACTGACCGTTTAGCAGGGGCTTCTCGCCCTGAGGCCCGACGGGTTTTCTCAGCTCTGGTTCCCAAGGGAAGAGCCTTGTACCGGCACAGGTTTTATGGACAGTGCAACAGTCTCCAGGGATTTGATCTGGGGAGGTCCAGCCCAATGCAGTCGCTGTGAAGGACACTTACTTCAGCCTGTAAGCTCTGTCCTTATCAAATCGACTTGGACAAAGGTAATGCTGCACATACCCAGCCCAGAGGTGGGCACAGCATCCATTGCTGTGGCTTGTATGGAAGAAATGAGGTAGATCAGAGCTTAGCGAAACAGAGATAATTAACTGAAACTTGACAACTGTGAAATCAAAGTCTCTGCAGTGTTAAACAGCAAGGACTTGGAAAGAGTCCAAGAAGGGCCAGGGTCTGGTATAGATTTGCCTTTCCTGCAGTTATAATGTTTTCCTCTGTGTTATGTCTCTAGCTTGGAAGAATTTGAGTGCTTTTCTGCAGCCAATTCATGTGGTAGTAGCTAAGGATAGTGCTGGAGTTAAGATGTGGATCTTGAAATCAGTGCACCAGAGTTGAAATCCTGGTTCTGCCAGTGACTTGTGTGGCCAAGAGCAAGTCACTTCATTCCCTCTGGGCTTCAGTTTTCCACCTATGAAATGTGGTTAATAAAGCTTTTCTGTTTGTTGTCAGTACAGCCTACAACAATTGGGGATGGGGCCACTCATAACCAAGTACATGTGAAGTACCTTGCAGAACAAGGCTGTTGCTTTTTTCAGACCCGGTGGTGTTTTTTAATGAAATATTAAGAATAACACAAGTGGAAACCCCTACTGGGGTTAGCTGGGAAATCTCTCTTCCAGCTTGCAAGCAACCTTTGAGTAAGCACAGAAGAGAGAGAGGCTGTGACCTCCCCAAAGCCCTGTGAGCACCTCTCCTTGCAATGACTCTTGCTGGGAGGGGCTCTAACACTGTAAATCCTCCTGCACAAGGCAGCACTCCTACCTCCTTGTACTGTAAGAGAGAGCAGAGACTGTATGAAGGTGCTGCACGTTCACAACTTTGTCTTGCTAAGAAAAGTTGGAAGGTACCCAAGCATCTATCTAAGCAGCGTTAACACTGTTTTCTTGGTTTTAAAGCTCAAGTGTTTAGTTAATGTCTGCACAGGTGGTTAAATACAATGGGTCCCTCTGCCAAGTTATAAATCTGAAGGAAAGAAAAAATAATACCATAAAGTCAAAGTTTATTCATGGCTTTTGCAGGTTGTAAATGTAAGGAAATGAGACCACTCATGCAGATGGGCATAATGTATGCCTAGTGTGACACTTAAAAATGCTACTCAATAATTATAGGCCTTGAGACTCAAAGCAGGGGGCAGAAGTCGTCTTTAACATTGCAGTTTGACACGCTTTGTATTTTACAAACTAAATGCTTTCAGTTAGTGTGACTATATTTTGCAAACATTGTTACAGAAAGGCTATTTAACAGCAAAGCATTTATAATTTAAACTAAGCCCCAAAAGAACATGGGGCATGAGGCTGGTGGAAGAGGATTCTGTGTTCGGTTCTTAACAGCCTGAGAAGTGACAGTCCAGGTAACAGTGCAAGCTCCAAGTCACCAAAGCTAAAGTGCTCCCAATTCTGTGGTTCTGTCATAGAAATGATTCTGGGAAGAACTACATGACAAACACAAATCTAAGTATCCTTTGTGCAACAGGCAGATTTTCATTTATTTCTGGATGTAAGGATGCAAATATAGTTTCCTATGACTGAGCTGTGTGGTAACGTCTTTTTCTGTTACTGATCACTCTAGGGATGTGCTTCCTCCCTAAGAAAGATGGACCTAAATGCTTGTAGGTACTGGAGTCCTGCCCTGTGTTCAAGGAAATGCTGTTGATGGGCTCTTTTCAGGAACACAGCAAGCTCTGCAGCTGCTGTAGGAGCAGAGCTGTAAGAGGCTTTTGCAGATGCCCCTCAAGCAGGTGGCAGGAGAGAGGGCATTCAGCATGTTCTCCTCAGCCATGGTGTTCATCTTCCTTCCTTAACACCACAGAAAGAGGAACTTAAGGCTGCTGAGGACATGTCCTCTTAGGAAATGGTCTGAAAACCATTCATCTGAAGTGTTACTGGTATTGCTGCTGACCTGCTACCAGTTCTAATTGCAGATAATTCTAGATTGCTAGATGGAAAAACATGGGTTTGGTTTTCTGCTGCATTCTATTTTTCATGTCCTTTTTGGTTTAGGCTGCTATGAAAGGGAGAAAATTCATATTCCATTTCTGCAAGCTCTATTTGTACAGTAATCTTCTTGTAATCTAAAGACACTATATTCATGAGTAACAGGCAATGCCATGCATGGTTGTTGGGCCTTTGAAAAAAGACTTGATTTTGAAATACATGAGAATGTTCTCAATGTGAACACATTGACAAGCTGAGCTTCTTGGGGGGTTGAGCACTTTATTATTATTATTTATTATTGCTAAATGTGTCTTCTGAAGCTCTAGTACTCAGTGGCTATGTGTCTTCTCACCCCCTAATGCCCTGTGAGGAGTGATGGGCCAGCTCCTGTACACTCAGATAATAAATAGCCAGGTATGTTTTTTATGATCAACCCAGTCTCTGGGACTGTTTTCCTAGTAAGGAAGTTAGGAGGCAAGGAGATACCTCTCTGCACTGGGGAACTTGTGTTGTTTTAATGTCAGAATCTATTTGAACCATCCCCAAGGAAATGATGATTAAACCAGCCCCGAAGTGACACATGTTCTTCCACTGCTTCACAGTGGAAGGCTCCAAGGTCTGTTGGTGAGACTGAGCTTCCTGCTGAGAAGTCAACTCGAGCTGGCTAGAGATTAAATAACTTTTAACTGCCTGATACTGTGAAGCTTTTAAGAAAAAAAAGACATGCAGTGTCACCTAGGGAGTAAACCCAAGCTTGTTGAAGTCCATTGAAAGGTTTCCATTGAATTCAGCAGGTATTGGATCAAGCTGCCAGCCCCATGCTGACATGACCTCAGGTTACAGCTGTGCCACCATCACTGAAGGAGGTTGTTCAGGTTTCGAGCTCAGCTCTACCCCAGCAAAGACAACTAAAGAAAAAAAAGGGGTGGGATTGAATGTGGAGCTCATTTTAGATGCTTTCAGTTTATAGACTGGATTTATCACCCATAGCTGAAATGATTTCTCAGTGCAAGACACCTGCCCTTCCACATGGCCAGCTCATAAATGACATTGCTCTTTAATATAATGGTTTTAAAGGTACAAAGGGTAAGTTCCAGCTGAAGCAATGTTTAATTTGGCTTTTGTGGTTCAGACAGCTAAGGAGCTGTGGGCATTTCAGCTTGAATTTCAGCTGCAGTTCTGTGTCATGCACCCAAACCCAGCTTTAAGCATGTACCACTGTGCCCCCTTACAGGGCCTCGTGCTTTAGGCAGCCCTGTACTTCAGGGAGCACTTAACATATGAAAGAATTTATTCCTGTTTTGAATTTGAGCAGCACTACAGTGCATTGTACTTTATTACAATGCTTCTGAATTGCTTTCATAATTTCCCCTGTGCCACCACCCGAATGTAATTCTTCTCCTGTGCATCCTCTGCTCTGGCTCAGCACACGGCTGGCTGCTGCAGCTCGCCTGCAGGCTGCTCTGGCTGGGCTGATGCTTTACATTCCCATATCATCTCTCAACCAGTCTGAATGAATTTCGATTCAGAGTAGTCCTGTATGGGAACCAAGCACAATTATGTTCTGTAAGGAAGGAAAAAAGAATTGAAGAGAGATGAAGGCTGTGCATGAAGACAGTAGCTATCCATGGCAGGAGGAAAAGCTGCAGAGCTGCCAGCTGCCTAGCTCATTTGTGCTACTGGATTTTGCTTTGGCCCATGCGTTGTTAACTGGATTACAGGGAGAAAAATCTTAATTGCCTAAAGCTCATGCCCATCCTGGCAGGGGCGAGGGGCAGTCTTCAGCACTCACATATATTCTAGTTTTAATTACACATATTTTTGAGTGTAAGAGTTTCCCTTGAGATGCACATATTATTCTGTTTGAACCTTTGGAAACTGAGGTTAAATGAGAAAATGTTTTCTTTAAAATAAGTATCCTTCTGCTTGCTCTTTTTATGGAGCTGCAAAGTTCTTCAAGGTGTTAAACAAATCTGTCAATGAGGTTATTAGTTACATCTTGGTCCTGTGAACAAGTTGGGATTATTGCATTAGAAAAGTGTTCAGCATACAGAATCCTCATCCTCTGCTGTGATCTGAGAGAAGAAAACTGGATGCAAAGTTCCCTCTTAACGAATGTGTCCTCATTTATCATCACTTACTGTCTTTGGAAAATGAGGGATTGTTTTTCCAAGTGATCCTGCAACATTGGGACGACTTCTGCAGCTTTGACTCATTGTGATTATTCCCAAGTGTTGTCATGGGTTCTTCCTGTATTTATGTGAAATTGCTCTTAGCCTGTGCTTGGCTCTCAAAGCTGATCATATGCAGAAGTTCTTTGAATAGGAAAAAAGAAACACCCCCACCCCCTGCTTATGGTCTAAAATATGATTTGCTTCATCCAATTTCATGCTGCTGAGAGATGTCAAACTGAGGCTTCTAGAGATCCCAAATCTTCTATATTTCTTTGTCAGGCTATCATTCATGGTATAGGTTTTATATGGGTGTTAAAATTAGAGGCTGAAAAGAATGTAATAGAAATCACTATACAGTTATCATTAAACCTGTACCATGCTGTTCTGTTCTCTGAATGTTTAAACATGCTAAGACATGATTCTCTGATGCCTTGTCTTGGTCACGTCCATCAAAGCAGGAGTCAAAAGTGTTACTTAATTGGACTGTGGATGATTGCACTCACTTTAATGTAAATGATTATGATGCAGATTCTAGTCTTGCTTTGCAAGGTGCTGTGTGAAGATGTGTAACTTAGGCTTCCTATAAGCATAAGGGAGGATTGGCTCCACGTAGCAGGTACTGGTACAAACTATTAAAATCCCAGACTTGGTATATTTAAGGATTGTCAAATAAAAGTGCAACTGCTAGATATTCAAATTCAGAGAATGGCTCTTCAGGGCTATGCAAGCTAAATAGTCAGAAGACAAGGCTTTTTAACCTAGAGCCTCCAACATTTATTCTGCTGGTGAATAATAGTTACTCGAGTTCCCAGTCTTAGAAGATGTAGCAGGATCCCTAAACACAAGTAGTGTGCTGAGGCAACGCTTGAAGTGTTGTGCAAAGCCACACATGAAAGGTGAAGTTTATTTCTGTCAGCTCAGTTTAGTTTGGAGCTTGTTTGTGTCTGCTCTAGTATAAGGGTGTTAATGATTTCTGGATGAACTGAACATAAAAACTTACTGTATTCTTTTTAGCAAGTAAATACTCTTTTATACCAGGGCTTGCAATAAAGGCTCCTTTCTCTGATTCCTTCTCCATCCAGATGTTTCTCCATTACCAGTGTAGCAGAGAAACATCTTCAGCTCTTAAGGCCACCATAAAAATATTCCTTATGCTCCTGTCTTAATGTCATCTTTTCTGTCCTATTCATTCTGGTCCAAGTATGTACTGTGTTTTTCTTTTTAGAAAAAGAATGCAGATACTTCTAAGAAACTTTCTCCCACACTGAATGTCTTTCCGAAGCATGAGAACATTCTACCCTTTCATTTGCTCACCAGACATTGCATGATTTGCAATGGAAACTGGCAAGAACATTCATAATAATAAAAATAAAAATTGTGATCATCTTAGAACTGGAAGATGAGTGCATTTGCTGAGATATGCAGGGATTTAAAGCACTGTGATTGAAGTCTCCAGGAATGTTAACTGAATTCTAATTTGTCAGTAACAAAACAGTGTGGATGGAGAGAGTGTGTTTGAAGGTCAGAAGAGGGTAAGAGAGACTGAGCCACTCTGGGAAAATGCATCGTTTACTGCACTCTGAGCAGGTTTTTGGTTACTGCAGTTTTCAGACTTGTGCTCTTATCTTTTTTGTTTGAACAGGGGCTCTCACATGGTAATTAATGCAGCATTAGATGTCTACAGGATTCTTGGAAAGCTGTGTGCTGTGTATTGACGTTGCTCCTGCTGGTGGGGGATCTGCTGGGGCTGGAATGGGCAGGAGTGTGTGTGAATCTGTGGACTTGATTATAAATAGTGAGTGGGCAGCAGTCAGATAAAGGGATGCTTGTTTTCCCATTTGCCTGCTTTTCTTGAGTACTTTGTGGGTGAATCTTTGTGAATTTTTTGAGTGGCTGTTGAGTTGACTTACCTCGGTTTTTTGGGAACCCTATCAGACCTCTGGTCTGGCTTTGTGCAGCTATTTTTTTCCCTAAGAGATCATGAATTCTGGTTCAACTGCAGTTCATAATTTAGCTCCACTCAAATTAAATAAGGAATTGAAAGTAAGTTTTGGAGACAGCCCCAACATTGAGGATTCCTTTTAAAATAATAACAAAAAAAGGCTTGATTCCTCTCTGTTACTTCCTGAGGCCACAAGATTGAGCAGATGATTCCAAACCAATTTTGAAGTGCTGAAAACTTTACACAAAAATGTCCTGAATATTGTCTGATGAAAGCACCATTAATCACTGTGTGTGAGACCACTCAGAAACCAGTAGTGATCTGGTCTTTAATGGAACTGGCTCTCCCATAAGCATGAAACTGAGCTGTTCTGGTCAAGCTGCTTTAAGCTTAAGAGTCATTCTTATAGTAGTTTTTTTGGTTTGCACTAGGGTGAGGTGGTTGGCAAGTGAGCCAAAGAGGAGGTATACCTGAGGACACCACACTGAATGAGGCAGTGACACAAATTTTTTTGCTTTTGTCATTGATTGAAGTTGCCAAGGGCTGTTTGGGACCACATGAGTAGGTTTGCTGAGACAAAGCCAGTAGAGTTCTGTGTTGTTTGTTGTAGGTAGGTCAAGGGGGATGCCCACTCATGAAACAAGCTTTTGTTTCAAGCAGCTGTTCTTTAGACCTTTCTGTGTAGTGCACAGAATCCCCCATAAACTGCATCATCTCCTCCATTTTTGTTTCTAAGTACATGAAGCTGTCATCTAGCTTGGGCATTTCTCCTGCTGTTTTGTGCTCCTGTGGTGTCTCCTGCCACAGATCTCCAGCTGATAAAACAGTAAGGAGGAAGGGTTATATAGCAAATGTGGCTCTGAAGTGAGGCACAGAGATTAAGGGGGGTAAAGTTTTTGCTTTGCCAGCATTGTCAAACCTTCTTGACATTTCTCAGTCTTTAATCCATAAAGTGAGACTAAAAAGCCTTCCTAAATGCTGGCAGAGCTGAGAGGGTGATTTCAGTATCATTTGTGGGCTATGAAAGCCCAGATCTTTGAAGCATTTCAGCATCTTTTTCCTATTTGAGACTTGCTGAATGAAGCATCTAAATAAATCAATCTCATGGTTTGGGGCTGGCTTTATTTGTGATTTTTGAGGCTTTTGATAAACTCTTTCTGGACAGAAGCCACGTTTCTCTTTGAAATCTCGTGGAGCAGCACAGGAAGCTCTGCTCTTCTTTCCGGGTTTGCAGTAATAAGGAGTCATGGACTGGGAGCCGTCCAGCTGTTCCCACACAAATCCTTCATTTGGATGAAAGGAGACTGGAGCTGTTAAAATGATAGCAGTGAATGGCATCAGAAATACAACAGACAGATGGATGTTAATGTGACAGCTGTAAAAGGCCCATATGAGAAAACCAGGATAAAGGCTAATTTATTCTATTTCAGTTGCATTGCATTGTTTTTTTCTGAATGAATGGAGTACTTGGTGATCCAATGGGCAACATGATTTCCAATTGTAAAGTGATAATGCACAATTGCCAAAACTATGAGGTCCTGCCAGCTGGAGGACTGGCTGCTGGGATCCTACATTATCCCAAAGAAGAGGGAAACTTCTCAGTAAGACACAGCGTCAGGATGTTGAGAGTCTAAGTGCAAAAAAAATTATTTCCTTCCTTTTCAAGTTGGCTTCATTCTGCTGTAGTGTGTAGGTGCTGAAAACAGAGAGCTTCAGCTCCTCAAGCTAAAGGGAGAAGATCCAGCATAAAACTGTCCAGTTGATGTGGAGCCAGCAGTATGTGACCCAGCAGGGAGGGTCACCAGGGCTAGACACATTTAGTTGGGCAGAGAGGGGCTGAAGCAGCTCCCTGCTGGCAATCTACAACTGCTTGGAAGGGAGTTACCAAGATGAGGGAGGTGCTAGTGCCAGATAACAAAACAAGGGGGCAGTGGCTGCAAAATAGCCATTTGGAAACTGCAAGTTGAATATTAAGAAAATAGTTTTCCCTAGAAAGGAAGTGCAGGCCTGGGACAGCTTGTCTAGACAGGCTGTGGAAGCACCATCCTTGGAGGTCGTTGAGTCTTGGCTAGACAAGGCTGTGGCTGACCTGAGCCAGCTTTGGCAATGGTCTGTGTTGAGCAGGAGGTCCCTCCCAGCCAGTATTTCTGTGATAAGAGATATTGAAAGGGAAAAGCTGTATCTGCAAAACCACTTATTTTAGTACTTGACATTGGACAAAATTAGTTGAGGGACGAAAATCATGAGGAAAGCGTTTCTTAAATATGTGCAAAATAACCTTAAAAATGTAATAAAAAAATAACAAGTCCAGACACTCTTTTACATCAGGCTTCTTGAAAAAGTGTTGTGCAGCATCTCAAATCTGTCTGTCCATTTATGTACATGTAAAACCATATACCAGTGGATCTGTCATAGCTTTTCTTCATTTTGAGACAATTAAGCATAGATTCTGTGGGTTTCTTATTTCCAGCCCATTTACTGCATAAACAAAACTTGGTTTATTATGTTTCCTCATTTGGAGAAAAGCTAATGCTTTGGGTGCGTATTCTAAGAGTTTTTTGAACTCACTTCAATATTTTTTCCTGTGTCATAATAGTTGGCTTGTAACAGCTAAGTGTAGTAATCAACTGGTGGTGGTTGAAATCAGAACCATATACCAGAGGCTGCTTTGATCTGTTATGTCAGTTATGGTTAGTATTAAATATTTGACTAGTTGGTTTGAATTTGAATTTCAAGATAGAAGGGGGAAAAAAAAAAATCTCCTGAGCAAAAAATAAAATTACATGGAGCCAGTAATAGTTCTTTGGTTTTCAAATGTTCAGGATATCCAGAAGATTGCCTTGTCTCCTTAAAAAGTGTGAGTTGTACTGAGTTTGTAGAGTCATGGGAGAAACAGGTGGTGAGGGAGTTGGTGACATTCGTTCCTGTGCCATGGCAGCCCTTAGTGTTCTGTGTATCTCCAACAAGCTTATCTCCTGGGCAAGAGAAATAAATCCTGTCTGAGCTCAGTATTGATGACAGGAAGGAAAGAGGTAATATTTTTCTGCATGTACATGTCCTGAACCCCTGCATAGAATCCTCCCAAGCTGCAGATTAGGATTTAAAGATCCATGAGTAATGGCAGAACTCCTGGGGCTTCAGTGGAACCAGAATTTCAGTCATATTTTCTGTAACTACTGTCCTCCTCCAGTATTTCTATTGAGATATCCCATGTCTTGAGGGCATGCTTGTCACGTTTGCTGTGGGGAAATTGCCTTGAAGGTGTTCTGCCAGAAGCTTAATTCTGGGCTGGTTCCAGTTTGCTTCGCTAATGGGTAAACGGTTGAGTTATCTCGGGAGCTTAGTCACATCAAGATATTGCTCATACCAAGTACTAATTCATTTAGTTGCTTAGGAGGCTTTTGAGATGATGGCTTCATCATGAGTCAGTTATTCATTATCACATTCCTCTGACGTTACACGGCAATATTGGAACTGCCACAAGAAAACAGATGAATGATACAAGATTAGATGGACCTTGTCTCAGATAATGGCTAACGTGTCATGCCTCAGATAGACACAAACAGCCAACACGTTGTATCAGGCTGCTCCCATGAGGGAGACAGAAGCAGCCCCTGCCTGCAGTTAGCTTCGAGATAGAAATGTGAAAGTGACTTTGCAGCTTGATTTCAGTTACTGGCATAGCAAAATTCCCATTCCTAACCATGTCTAATCATTCTTTTTGAAAATCTTGTTAAGGTATTCTCTTCAATTAGCACTTGTTTCAGTGTGCTTCACGGATTAATTAGATGTTGCATTACAAAAATAATTATGCCTTTTAACCATTTTCAGTTATTTACTACTTTAAGTGTTAGTTTTGTGAAGCAAGCTGGATTGGTGCCATAATTCATTTGGGCAGAATCTAACAGAGATTAATGAACAAACTTGAAAGGCAAGCAGTAAGTCCCCCAGCATTTTGTAATTAAGCAGTTTGATTAAAAACAACTGGAACAACTAACTCTCTGCACTGAGAAACAAAGTGGAACAGCTCTCTGCATTGAAACCTCCCTAACAATAAATATCAAAAACGGATCTGAAAGTAATTTAGGTAGCTTAAAATTTTTCTTGGCTACCTGATAGTTTTCTAGGAGAGGTTTTTGAAGAGTGGGCATTTTGTAATGCAGATATTATTCCCTAAGCACCTGCTTTGCAAACATAGAATGACAAAGTTATACTACTGACTTTTTTTTGAGGAAGGAACTCAAATGCTATAACCCTGCTTTGCCCCTTGTCCTGATGTGCTTCAGCAGCTCTACAGACACAGCTCATGTAATTCAAAGGAGAAGGGACTTATTAATATGAGCTGTTCCACCAGCTTTAATGGAGTTGCTTCTGTGTTGCCATGATGCCAGTGAGGTCTAGCCTGGGAGCCTCTAAAACTACCTGTAAACAAGTGTTTCCCATGTTGGACCAATGGCTTCAAAGTGCTGCCTGGGTGAAATTCCTGTACTGATTCTGGTGAAGCTGTGCTGATTTACATCAACTAACAAGCCTGGCTCAAAGTAAAGTCAGGCATAATAAGTAGTTTGAGTATCCCAGGGCATCATCGTGCTGGTTCCTGTGCATGTGTGAATAGTGCTGTAACTGATTTGGACAAGGTTGGTCTGGAAAAGCTGACTCTACAGTTGAAGTATGAGGCAGCACTAAATTTTGTTCACCTCATGTCAAGGGCAAGTCAGGTGGAAAGAAAAACACACACCTTCTCTCCTTGTCCTAGCATTGCCTGCCTGAGCTGTATTTCTGTGGAAATGTGCCTGAGGCCTCAGACATCAATTTTACCTTATTTTCCAACCCATTTAGCTCTCTTTTTCCCAGGCAGGTCTTGTTTAGTATCAACAGCTCCCCACTATCAGCTCCATTTAGTGTATATTAATTTACTGGATTTTTAAAATGTAGAGGAAGAAAACTTAAAAGAGAAACTATGAGTTTTGTATTGGAAGTCTAGTATTTGTAATGCAGACCCTTATTTTTGGCTTTTGGTATGGATGGATTACAAAACACAGTAGAAACCATTTATGCTTCAACTTGGCTTATAAAATCCAAAAGTAGACTACAAAGATCTCTTCTAACATCCTCCAAACCTCAAACATCCAATGCTGCTGAAACCCTTTTATTCAGTCCTCTAAGCTGAATCTTCTCCAAATTTGAAGCAGGTGATAAAGTCTTTCAGATCTGGCCTCTACTGAGCTATGACAAAAAATGAATTCTTGGAGTCACAGTGACCTGTTCCATCAATCTACTGTTCCTTTGCATAAGGGTGGTCTGTAGGTCTATAGTGCTGCTGGGCTGCCTGGGTTGTAGATTTATCAGGCATTCTTCCAGAGTTTAGAATTAATTTGCTAGCTTTAGTCAAGATTTGAGAAACCTCCTGTCTTCCAGAGAGCCTGCTTTTAATTTGGATGCTTGGAGAAAAAGGAAGCTTAGGGAAAGTTGTGCCCAGAGTCCTGTCCTCACCACTTGGTTTCTTCCTTCCCATCACAACTGTTCTGCACATGACAATAAATGGGAGTATAAAACTCCTACACCATCCAAGAAACTTAAGTGAAACATTTATCAATAAGGAAAGAGGTATTTCTGTATCAATAATGATCCTCTGCCCCAGGAAATGGGCAGAGTACCACCACTAATGAGGTGAAACAGACACGTTTTCACATTGCTTGTTCATGAGAGGTTGCACACAAAATCTGCAGAAGTTGGAAGGCATTACTCCTCTGTGTAACCTAACCACTTCATGTGCTTTTGCATGAAAAGATCAAACCAGCCTGTTCTTAATGTAAATCTGTGTGGACACCTCCTGTCTCTTCATAATCTTTTAAAACAACCAGCTCAACACATGTTGCAGGTTCCCTTTTTCCATGTGGCATAGTCTTTTGCCTTAGGGTTCACAGAATCACAGGATGGTGGGGTTGGAAGGGACCTCTGGAGATCATCTAGTCCAAATCCACTGCCAGAGCAGTTTCACATAGAACGGGTAGCACAGGTGGTGTCCAGGTGGGTTTTGAATGTCTCTAGAGACAGGACCCCCCACAGCCTCTCTGAGCAGCCTGTCCCAGTGCTCTCTCACCCTTACAGTAAACAACTTTTTCCTTATTGTTGGGTTGAACCTCTTGCGTTCCAGTTTGTGACCATTGCCCCTTGTCCTGTCACTGGACACCACTGAGTCTGGTCTGTTTGTGCCTTCCTCTTCCCCAGGACTGCAGTGAAGAAAATGTGTCAATTTTCTGTTTAATTGGTAAAGTGCTCGAGGCAGGTGTGTGGGATGGGGTATGTACCAGGGATTGAAGCAGGATGTAGATGAAGAGTAGCCTACATGGAGTGACCCTTGCCTGGGACTCAGTCCTTGGATGTGTGATATATGTCTATCCATTGCATCTATGTGTATATTGCAAAGCAGCTTTTCTGAGCTAATTCCAGCCCACAGAAAAAGGCTTTTTTTCAGACAAAAGGATAACTAGGAACCTGATCTCTGCAGGTAAACCATAAACAACATGTATAACTATATAACCTGATTTCCATACTGTAATTCCTGATTTGCCTGAATATAGAAAGAGCAGCAGCAAGTCAGTCTATCCTCTCACACTGGGAATGCTAACAGACTCTGTACTGGAGATCTGATGAAGTTGGTTTTATTTAAGAAGGTCCAGCAACATGGGAGAGGTTGTCTACAGAGGGTAATGTGGCCATCACATGTGGCTCCTTTAAAGGCCTATGTATCATGTAAAAAGATTGAAGAGGAAATACTTTTAGTAACTGCACTGTCTTAAATCCACGTTGGGGGTGGGGAAGCATTGTGTCTGTCTGTACAGTTCTCATCCCAAGATGAGAACAAGATCCCAAGAAGGACCCAATGAGTGTGAGTGCTTAAAGAACCCCCTGGTCTCTAGGTGCAATGCAGTGTCTTTCCCAGGATCCAGGCCAAAACTGTAGTGTGGCATCAATTATCAAAAAGGGCCAGCACAACACTCTTTTCTCAGCAGCCTGTCTCCTCTTGGCAAAGAGGATACTGTCAGGATCCAGGGAAAAGTGCTTCTGCACCTGATATTTTGCAGAGTCCTCAAACACATCAAGCACCAGAGGCAAGTTGTGATGTTACAAAGCATCCAAACCACCTGCTGGGCAGGCTTTTGGTGATGTTGGAGGCTCCCTATGTGCCAGAATGGTTATATAAAGGCATCTAGAATTTGGGGCTTTTTGAGCCTGTCCTTGTGGCCTGGGATTGAGAAGTATGGACAGAAGTAAGTTAATTGAAGGTGAGCTGAACTCAGCTTACAAACTAGTGCAGTTGACCATAGGTTCTCTCTTCTGTCCATGTTGAACAGGACTCTACTCTGGAAGCAACCATGCACACAGTGTAGTTTAGGTCCAGGTAGGTCAAGGGCTGGCAGATCTGCATCTTAGTAGGCCAGGCTTCAGTGCAAGGTGCACAAAATGAATCTGAGTCTCTGTATATATGCAGGTTGAGTATCTGCAGCTCCCCCTTCACTGTTTTCAGTACACATGAAAACAAGACTAAAGCTTCATGTATTTTTGCTCTAACACCCCTCCCTGTCATTGTACCACATATTTCCATAGAGACTCAAACTTACAATGGTGCTTAATGCAAAGCAAACACTATCATTTTTTTCCCCCCTCTTCTAATATTTGCCTATCTGTTGTTTAACTGAGTTTCTCAGAGCAAGGTTCCATCTCCTTAAATTATTGGAAAGCATATGGCAAATAATGGATGCAAGTGTGTGCAAACAGTGATAAACATCACATAATTTAGTCTGGTTTGCTTTTAGTGTTTCCTATGCAGGATGGGAATCCAAACTGGAAAACATAAGATTTCCTAAAGCATATATTATTTCAAAGCTCCAGTTCTGGGCTGAACTCATGGTTCTCAATCCCATTATCTGTAAAGGCCCGAGAGAGTTGATGCTGACCAGGAGTGCTGAGTTGCATCTTCCCTGCATCATGTCTTGCAATTCAGTGCTGTTGCTTATGGCCCTGTGGAGGTTATGGGTCAATGCATGTGAAGTCTGAGTCTGCCTTTTGGGGAAGGCTTGCACTGATGTTATGCATAACTGTTCTGGCTGGTATATTTTCCTATACTTTGTTCATAATCTGGCTGTATTCTGCTTTCTTTCTACCTGAGATTTAGAACACAAACACCCTCAATACCTTGGCCCCCATCTAGTTGCATTCTATGGTTCAACCTGACTAACAGCCACCAAATTTGCCCTTCTGCTTAGATCCCTGTTACAAAGCTCACATGGAAAGTTTAAGAGCACAAGTACAAAATCTGCACCTTTTTCTTTGGATGTGATATCAAGTAATAAGATTTCTATTTTACTGTTTGTCTGGAAAATACACTGGTGTGAAGCAAGGAGGTGTGAAAAATATTATGAGGATGGCCCTGATGAAGTTTCTCCCAAAACAGTAGATTCTGCATACACTAGTAATAAGTTCACCTTGTTGCTAAGCAGATGAAGCTGCTAAATGTGTAAAGGCTCTACTCTTAAGCATTCCCTCAAGAGTAAGCAGCCCCTCCTGGGGAGAGTGAAATAATGATCCATTTAGAATTTTATTCAGAGTTTAAATTTCACCTACATCTCTCTGCCTAGGCTATATCAAAATCCAGGCACTCCTGAAATCCTCTGGAGACCCAAATGAAGATCTGAAGACCTGAATCTGAAGCCAGCCAAGAGGCAAAGGGGCTCAAGAGAAATCTAGGCAGCCTGAATATGCTCTTTAGTGGCTGTTCATATGTCATATGTTCTTTAGCCAGCAACTTGGATCCAAGAATGTAATATCCTCCTCCACTTTTTTCCCTTTTTCTGTCCAGTCCTACAGCCCTTATATGAACTTTGAGTAATTCCCATCAAAGTCAGCTGGTTTGCTGAGTGAAGTTCAAATCCCCCTTGGCTCTGTGTAGTGCAGCTTTAAGTCCTGGTAATAAAAGAGAGAGGGCAATCTGCAGAGAATTAGCAAACCACAGGCCAACTCCATATCCTGCTCACTGCCTCATCAGCCCTTTTCTGAAGAAAAGGTAACTTGCTGTCCAGTCTTTCCAAGTCCAGCAGAGAGACCTTAAAGCCTTCTACCTGTCAGCTAAAGGTCTGTCTTGAGATCCTCTTCCCTGAAACCTCAGAATAAATTATAAAGGAACCATGTTGTTCCAGCCCTAGCAGGGAGGTTACTGAGATACCTTCTCAAGATTCTTTTTCGACAGCCTTCGTAGCATTCCTTTGATGCTCTTCTGACAATAGTTTCCAAAGTAGTAAATCACAACTGGACATAAAGCCTTCGCTGAGAAAAGAAGGCACTATTTTACACTTACCAATCATAAACACAGAAAGGCAATTTTAAGGCCATACACATACCAGGCTTAGCTTGAGCAGTGATTCAGGCTTTCAAGAAAGAGTACTTAAGTGATTTTATTGCTCTAAATGGGATTAACATTCACTTTTTATCAAAGCATCAAGGTCCCTAAACATACACTTCATCAAGAATATTAGACCATAACCTAAGTTTGTCTATTCCTACCTTCAGTACAGGGATTTTAAGTGAACCTAGTACATTTGCAAATGCCTCAGAAACACATGAGCTGTGACAGTTATTGTCCTGTGCCCTGAGCTGCTTTTAAATTGAAGCTGGGCCTTTTCTCCCTGCAATCTAGGTGTTTTTCAGGTTTGAAATTACTTAATTTCTAATTGTCTCGATCTGACAATGTGTATTGTTGCAAGCACATTAGAAATTAATCCAACTGGAGTAGATGAGAAAACCCCTCTCTCAAACTTCAGGGCCTTGCCAGACAGATTTGAAGCAAAGCACATTTCAGGCCTCCTTTATTGATGTGTCAGAACTGCATCACTTATTCTGACCAGCTTCAAGCGAGGGGAATTGATAGTGATATGAATCAGTGCCTGGATCCAATATCTGTGGCTCAAGATCAGCTCACGGAAATACAGACATTTCTCAGAGATGTAGCACCAAGGGATGAGAGGAGGAAACTGCCAGCTCTAATGCAGCTTTCTTTTCTCCCTTCTAATTGTTTTAGATAATGAGGGAGACGGAAGCATTCAGGATGTTTAAGCCTAGAGGGTCGAATCCGGGAGAGTTGACTCAGCTATTCATCTTTGCAAAGCAGATAAGCTCCGTGGTGTGCATAGTAGGAAAGGGAAAAAAATGCTTTCCATGACAAAAAAGGACTGACTGAACCATGTTTATTAAAAATGCCCTTCCCCAATCCCCTACCCTAACTGAAGGGGAAATATTGTTAGAATAGATTAGTGTATTTGGAATCACTCATTCAACAGCTTTGACCAAGGTGAAATAAATGGTGATATTTACAGGGTAAAAGAATGTACAAAACAAGGAGGGGCAGCTGATCCATGCTGCTTGCTCTGCAGTCCCTGCCCCACTTGTTGGCTTGCTACAGCTCCTGCTTTTGCTTTTTAATTTCCTACAGTTGAGGGTGCTGCAGGGGATTATCTTGAATCTTTCATATGTGCTGCTTTTATTTGCTTTTCTAAAATAATTACCACGCAATAGACAGTCCTTTTCTGGCCCTGTGGCAAACATACTTTTAGTGTCATATACAGATCTACTTGTGTGGTGGGGCAGAAGAATGTGCTATATCATGGAGCTGAATGCCAGGATCATGTCCTATTATGTGACATGCTTGCATGATCTGTCATGGCAAGAATGAGCTTTTCTGTACTATGGACTAGTTATACCATTATTGCCATGTGCAAACCATTGGTGAAATTTGTGCTATTGTGTGAAAGTGTGTGGGGAACTAACACCTGTCCTAGGAAGTGTGATTGTGCAGGCTGGGCACTGGCAGCCTGATGCTTTGGATCCTTTGTGGCCTCATACTGGTGCTGAGCAGTCATTTCAGTTTGTGAGCATACTGAAGTAAGGAAATGTAGAAGTAACATGGCTGGATTGAGAAGTCACTGCTCTGGGAAGGGAACTGTGCCCAGCCACACTGGCTCAAAGCTGCGTTGTGTCAGGCACTCCCTGGGTTTGGGGAGGGCAGAGCCATTGCTTTGCCCCTCCATGCCCACTGGTGTGGTTCTGACTTGTAGCAGCACTGTGAAGCCTGTGGGTCCTGTGCAGCACCTGCATGCAAGGGAAAAATGAGTTCTAAATATCTACTGGGTCGTGCGCACCTCTGTGGTGAACTAGTCAAAGCCTGGACTTTTTCCCTAGTATCTGGAGGCTTCTTTGATACCTTTTCTGGAAGATTTTTATTTCAGTAGCTTTTACTTTATCTGTATTTTGCAGTTGTAACTCTATTATAGGAAGACTCTGGATTTATCTAGCTCCCATCTTTCTCAAGGGGATGCAGTAGATTAGAGGCAAAGTCCTTTTCCCTTTATATATATATATATATTTAACTAATATTCCATTCTTGTTTGTTCCCATTGCTCCTGAGTGCTTATTTCTCTTGTGTGTTTATTTTTTTCTCCTTTTCCTTTAGGGACTTATAGGAATGTGTCTATTTTCAATGGGAGAGGTGCCATTGGTAACAAGTGTCATGTTTACACTGTGACTATTGCTTCTGAAAAAAGAAGTATTTCCAAGGAGGAGCGGGGATGTCATTAGGGGAATCCACTTGATCTGTCGCTACAGTTTTCATGTTTTCTTATCCTCTTGGGGGGGTTTCTTACTCTAGTCAGAACTGGGGGTTGACATAGCTATTTGTTATTTTTAGCTGCTTATGAGAGAAGCCAAAAATGGTGGTTTCCATTAGTCATTTCCCATGTAAAGGCCATGGCAGGGCATGGTGCTGGCCCTCAGCCTACTGCCAGTATCAAGGAATCAGGGTGGAGGACTCTCCCTACAGACATTATGGGGAATTCCTTTTCATGGGTGAAGGTTCACATCACATTTTTCCCCCTGGAGCTGGGGAATCATCTCTTCCAGAGATTAAACTATGCAAGGCAGCTTCCTCAAGTTTGCCATGTCTGAGGCTCCCAGGATGCAGTGGGTTTGGCTCAGCCAGAGAACTCCAATCCAGCACAGCCTGACACTGGGGACAGCGTTCAGTTTGGCACAGGGAGTAAGAGAATCAGCATGGATACAACAAACACAGAGCAAGGCTAATCCAAAACTTGTATCTTTTCCTTCTTTGTTTTCTGGTCTAATTGTTTGAGGTTGGCAAAACTGTGGTTAGTTATCTGTTTTCCTCTGTTGCTTTTCAGTTTTGCCAGCTGCATTCGTTCTTGTGGCATTCCTGGCAGGAGAGGGAAGGGCAGGGACTAAAAGGCAGCTCAAAGGCTGGTTCAGAAAGTCTTGCAGTCCAACAAATGGCATAAGGGTTGGATGAATATTCAAGTGTTTTAATTCTTTGAGCCTAATGATCAGTGCTGTGTCATTGCATCACAAGCTGCATGGAACATCTATCTGAGTAAAGACTTAATTTGTTCCTTGAAATGCTTGACATGTTCTAAAGCTATAATAGCAATAATAATAAAGAGGTATATTAAGTTATGGAGAGGAATCTTTAAAGCAGAGGATATAATGACTGTGGTAGAGAAAACACTGTTGCTAAGTGGTAACTTGGTATTCTTTTTCTTGCTATTACTATGTATACCTTATGGCTTTGGGTGTGTATTTCTTGCTTATTTATTTCTCTTTGAACTTTTTTTCCAGAACAGGCCAGAAGGCCTTGGATGAGTTGCATTATGCATAGCTTAGTGGAATCCTAGAACTCATCTTTTATTTCTTGACACTGTCACAATTTTGTGGAGCTGAATAGGTAGAAATACTTGACTGACACCCTTTGGTGACAGAGAACAGATGTTCAAGTCACTTGTGTGTTAGAAAAGGCCTTGAAGTAGCTCCAGGGATCCCTGTGCAGAGCAAAGTTACCTGGGCTGCTGTCTTGGAGTTGCTGTCTGGCAGGAAAAGGTGAATCACTCCCTCAGCCTCAGCACTTCCAGCAAGTTTCTGATTCTCTTTTACTAAGTTGCATATTCAGAGGTCCAGAGGGTTTTTCTTCTTTCCCTTTACCACTTTAAAAGCATGATGTTACAATTTATGAGTGGATATCAAGCCCTCCTCTATATTGAAAGAGAAGCACATAAGGCACCAGAGTAACATAAAGCTGAAAGCCATAAAAGGTGGTGCACAATTTCTCTGCTATCAGTCATGTCTTAGTACTGTGCAAGGATGATTTTTTCACTAATTGTAATTTCTACTGAACTTGCAAGGAAATTTCAAGAAAGGTATAAACCCAAGAAGCTTGCCAAAAGAGCCCCATATTTTAATAGATAAAAATTTTTAGTGCTTAGGAAAGGAAGTTCAATAAGAAATTACCATTAAGTCCCTAGAGTCAAACATGATTCCTCCTCCCTTTTCTACCCATCTAGGCCTTTCTTCCTATTCATTTAATTATCACGTGCTCTTTCCTAATTCCTTTTAATGACATTATTTATCTGGAACTGTGACTTCCTTAACAACTCAGAGCCACAGAAACTGTTGAGTCTGCTGTTTTCCAGGCATTAGCTGAAGCAGCCTGAAAACTGATACTCCTTGTAGAAGAGAGAGCACCATCATACAGTGAGTTCCATTCAGCCTGTGCAGTTCCAAGTCACCTCCATGGTGAGTGCAGCACATGTGCCAGCTCCACTGGGCTGTGAATAAGGATACCCAGGGGAAAAAAGTGTGATATGAGCTTTTGTTCAGTGAAAACATTTCACATTTTCTGGAAGTGCAAAATAAAAAAAGAGATAAATATTTATATGTTTTAAAAAAGCTAGCATTGGTTCATTTAATTTAAGTAATTTTTCATGTAGTTGATGCTGATCACAGAGAGCAAAGACTTCTGGTGCTAATCTTCAGCTGGTAAAAATTAGTACATTTCCATAGACAAATGAATCTGCTCTTACTTATTCCAGCTCAGCATCTGACTTACTCCAAAAAATGAAAATGTGAGGTAGGGATATAAGGAAGAAATTGGCTAATCTACAGCTTGGCAGAAATCACTGTGCTGTTTTCAGGAGTCCTGAATGCTCAGACTAGAATTGGCCAAAACGTTCATTACCAACAATATTACCAACTTAATGCCTCTAGAGTTGTTAAGCAGTTGCAAATCAACCCTTCTTTGCTTTCAGAACATTTGTTGTTTTGCAGTTACTGAGAGGCAGCTCAGAGGGGTCATGTTCAGGCTTCAGGCCCCAATATGTTTTCTATTCCCACCGCCCGTGGTGAGGTTGGTCGCCCAAGAGACGTGGAATCATTTCTGCTCCCTGATTGGGCAACTGAAACATTTTAAGCATGAGAATAATTAATAACATATTACTCTGTTATGCTAATGGAAGCTGCAGGTGTTTGACATTTCTGAGCCCCAGGCTTCTATAGGACATGAACATTTATTACTGTTGTAGCTCTGAGGGACTTCCTCCACAGACAAGACTCCCATTGTACTTGGCACTGTACAAATGCTGAAGAGATGTCCCGTGCTCCAAACCATTTACAATCCTAATAGTTTTTAATCCTATTGTTAAAAATTACAATGCATTGTGCCTTAAAAGTGTGTAACACAATGTTCATGAAGCAGAAACAAAGATGCACTGAGAGGCATAGTACTCACTTGAAAATCTGACATCTGTCAGAAACACTTGACCTACTTTGTACAAATGACCTTCAAAGGTACTATCATGTATATGGATTTAAGGGGTAGGGAAAAAAGGTTGTCATCTTAGTTTGCTTGTGTTCTGTATCTGAAACAATTTTGGTGCTGTTTTACATTTGAGCTCTTCACTTCTCACCCCCATGATGCCCAATGAAGAGAATTATCAGCAGTGAACTTCACGTGAAGATTCTTTTAAAGTCTGATGTTACATAAACTGTGATTCCTGCTCACGTGTACTGTCTGTAAGCATATGAAATTTGATTGTCTTCATGTTTCCATAAGGGAACTTCCAATTTATAGCTTTTTTTTGGTAGTTGTCATTGATTTTGTTTTCTTTATATTTAGGAGTCATTGTGACAAATAGTTTTGCATTGTTTTTTGTGTTAAGTAGACATGGGAATTTGAAATTTGCTGAGGGAAACGTGCTGCTTTGTTGCCTTGGAGAAGCTACATGGGTGAATCAAATTCCCATCTATCTCTTTCCCACAAGTCTGATATATCTAGTTAGAGTTTGCACTAAGCTGCTGCTCAGGTGGTACAACCTCAATTTTCCCCTCCCTTAGGCAGAAGTGAACAACCCAAAATAGAAAAGAAAAAGTTAATTTCAAAAAGATTTCTTCTCAGATTTTTGTTCAAAACACAGACCTAAAGGAATATGAGTGGAAAGACTCACTTGTGATCATTACAATCTTCTGTAATGAAGGAAAAAAAGCCTATTTGTTTCAAAATGTTTTTGGCCTTTGTATTTTTCAGAGACATGATAACTCCTTTTTTTTTTACTCCAGTGTTCTTAATGGTTTCCAGAACTGTGTTTGAGACTAGAAAACTGAAGACTGAAACTATTAAGAGTAATCTAGAATTGGGACACTCAAAAGCATCCTTTAAGAAATATAGGTAGTCTACTTCATTTAATTAAATGCAATACTTACAATAAGTGAATATCTTTTATCTGTCATGGGTTTCAAAATAAATGAGGCAATTTAAAGGCATGCTGATTGCCCCCATTATTCTGAAGCTAAGCCTTCAGTAAGAAAAACTGCCTTTCAAACACAAGTGTCATAGTTAACACCTCTTTATAAAAGATAAATGATAATGGAAGAGGAAAACAATTCCAATGGTACTTTCAGCCATGAGGAAAGCCCTTGTGGATGAAGTAGAGGTTCTTAGTGGAAGATTATAACAGACAATGCCTCATAGAACAAGCAACCAAGAATGACGAAAAGCTGAACTTAAAAGGAAATTATTTCCTTTTATTTTCATTTCACTTGACTTATTTTTCTGTGGCAGTCAAAATGGATGCTTCTGGTGAAATTAGCTTGTTTGTGAGACTCCATCCTCTGCTGTCGTAAATGTAATTTTATGAAGAATAAATTGCTCCGAGTCACCGTGTGGAGGTTCTTCTCTCTTCCCTTATTGAATCTAAGGCAGAGAAACTCTCTGGTCTAGGCTGATTTGATGCATCTATTGTACCCTGCTGTGCAATCGTTGAGCTGAAATTTGCAGGAGACCCAGCAGGGATTCCACATTTTTGGCAAGAATTTGCCATAAAAATACCTTAGACCCATTTGATGTTTCCAGTTTTTGTGTTTCACTCTGTTATCTCAGCCCGCAGCTGGTGATGGCAAAGGTCGGGCAGAAGGCCCAGATCCAACAAAGCACTCTGGCAGTTGATTGCATTAAAGCAGTAAATAACAGTGGCATCAAATCATATGAATTAGGAAGAAGGATGATGTTGGTCAACGCAATGAACCCCAATGCTTTGGATACGGATGGCTTGAATTTCTGCCTTGGAAAACACCTAACCTTGCTGTGCATGCCTGTTCATCACTGTATTTTCTTTATATCTGTGTTTCTGGGGAATTAAACCCCAAATACTTAGAGCACTGTGAGCTTTATCAAATTAGACATTTCTAACTGCAGTAAAGCACAGAGTTGTTTGAAAGTGTCTGTAGGCTTTCTCAGCCCCTTTGTTTTTCTGGACAGATTAGTGATGTATGGAAGTTGGTCTCTGTCTTAAAATACAGACCTTTGCCAGCTCTGGGCATGTTTCAGCTTCTAATCCCACACAGAGAGGTGGAAGTGTAGCATGTTGAACAGCATTTAGAGACCTGCCATGTTGTGGACTGGACTTGTGGTCTGCACAGAAACCAAACAAGCTCAACTGAGGTCAAGCCAGGCATGCTCTTTGGAAAACAGTGGGCCACATCTGCCTGAATATGTCCAGCTGCTTGGGCTCTGCAAGATGGGAAGTGTGGTTCCCAGAGAGGCAGTCTGTTGGCAGCTCACACAGGGAACAGAGCAACTGCTGCTCTGTCTGCCCACCAACCACAATCGTAACTAGGGTCGTCTTCCCTCTTAGGCTCCTGCAAACATCCTACCTTTAGTTTGTGCAGACTGTGAGGTACAATAAAAATGAAGTAACAGATTATGCAGATGTGTAAACAGCTGTGTTTCCCCCTGAGATCTCCGTGCAATTCAATGGTGTGACTAGAATGAAGCAATATTCTTGGTACTCTTAGGCATGTGAGATCTGACTGATGGCACATTACTAAGATAATACTTTCTTATCTCATGTATGCTGGGAAGATGGATTAGTCTTTGCCTGTAATATGCTGGGAAACTAGGAAGCATTATTTGCCATAAATGCTAAGTACCACTCTTCCTGAGGCATCTGTGACTCAGTTCCTTAGTTTTAAATAAATAAAAGCCCATGTCATTGACAACAACAAGATAAATGCACAAGGGCTTGCTCAGCTACAAAGTTTTAGTTGACAAATTTGAATTGACAAAAGCTCAAGTAATTAAAAGCATGAGCTGGAAAAGATCCTCGAACTTCAGAGTAGGTCTGAGACCTGAAACTCTGCAATACTGAGCTCTTGTAGCTTTGTGTCTCAGTGCATGTTTTTCCTCACATTTCTTTGTCCCCAGGATTAATGCCCTGGCTCTTATCTGGCCTCTTATCTGAACACAGATCTCAAACTGTGAACACTTAAGGGTTTCTAAGGATCCCACAGCAACAGGCAGTAGATGCCTGCAAAAGCTTGTGTTTTGCCTCGTATACAAAGCTTCACTTTGGAGCAGTGTTGTGTTGCACCCCTTCCCAGTATCATTAGCCTGGAGAATGAATGGTCAGAATGCAGGTGATTTTATTTGGTGAACACTGAGAGAAATGCCCTCTGGTGTGTTTTTTAGGTGGGCAATACAGATGAAGGTGCTCTATGAAAAACCTCTTCATAGAGCTTCTCTATCTAGGCTGAGATTTGCAAAGAGTGTAATGGAGCTCGATGGCCAAACTTATTTTTCAGATCCTGTGCCTGCCAGGAAATATCTTGTCCTCCGAGATACTGAGCAGCTGGAAGGGGCTTATATCCCTGTGATCATTCTGCAACATGCATCTAGCAGGTACTGCTTTCTGTTGGCTTCATGGAGTTTTGCACTTTGCCTCCTGGTTTGTGTCCTTTGCTACAATTTCAAACAGTTGAGATCTAGTGGATTGTTTTTCTATTTTAATTCCATGGATGAATTGACAAACAGCAGATTCTACACGCTCGCTTCATGAGTGTTTCAAGTGAAGAGATAAGCTCAGCATCTTAATGTGGTATTGATCTGAGCCCTCTGGAATTTGAATTTGCTTGACTTTGTAAAGTTTGCATAGGTAGGATATCTCAACATCAGATGCCTGTCAAGCTAGAGTCTGGGCTGTTTGATCTGGCTAACTCATAATTAATTGAGCTGTTAATGTGAGTATTTGATAAGAACACCTGGGGGTGTTTGGCACAAAAGGTGCTGGAGACATGGAGCTTGACAGATGGATGCTCTCCAAATTTAAATTAGGTAAGTCTTAAACAATGATTTATAGCTGGGGAGAGTGGAATGTAAAGTGATGTGATATTTTCCAAGTGAAGCAGTCTGGTCTTTCTTAAGATGAGGATATAGGATGGAAACGATCTGAGCTGTCTATTAACAGCCTTCAATTCAGCTGGAACAGGCTTTTCTATTGTGCTGAGAATCTCCCTAAGCACTTTGCCATGACAAACCACATCGTACTTTGGTTTATGAAGGCAACAAGTAGAGCAGTAATAATGCATGTAATACCTCAGTAGTGATTTAGGGGTACACTTTGACTTGCTAGCAAACTTCACAGCCCAGGAAAATTGACTGCAAACCCACAAGGATTTCATCTCCAGTGACAGGCAGAGAGAATATGAAGAGCTCTTATTTTTCCTAAGTTACATCTACAGAGATCATCAGTCAGGTGGTGTTAGGATTTTTGTAGCAGCTGTAGGGACGTATGTTGCAGCAAGGTTGCATGTTACCCAGGCAAGTTAGCAGCACCTCTCTTCTGTAGCATAACAAGTGGGACTGGAGAAGGAGGGTCAGTTTTCATTTAAGGGGTATGTTATCACTGGTGAGGTTAAAGCGTGCAGGGGTTGGAACTGAATGGCATGCTATGTCTGACTGGTTGTCTCATTCACTGCCAGTGAAGCAGATTTCCAACTGCAAAAGTTTTGGTTAGGCATTACTGCTTTTTGTGTTAGCACCCACCCCAGGAGTGGACTTAGAGTGCTGTGTTATCACAAATTCCTTCTTCCCTCAAAGTCTGGACTTGCCATTGCTGATTTCTCATCATCCTGGGCTGTTCTAGCCTCATTTGGCAAAAGTTGGAGCTGACTCTGGCCCTTGAACCTGAACATGTACTTTATGGAAAGAGAGGAGCACTGAGAGCCTCCACACATACTGTCTTACTATGTGGGTGGAGGGGAGTATACAGCAAGGACTTATTATCTTTTTATTACATCATTCCCAAATATTTTTAACCTCAGTTGTACTAAGATTGTACCCAGAGCTGATTGAAACACCTGTTTTAACACATTCTTGGCTTGCTTTGCTCCTCAGACTAGAAAATTCCTCTGGGGAATGAATGCATGGCTTAAGGAGGAGGGTGTAGGAAAGGGAGGTTGTGCAATGCAAGCTGAACACCACATTCCTTTCCTGCACAGTATTATATATATGGCTCAATGGGAAACTTACTGCAGGACAGTGTTAGGGGAAGAAGCTTTAGAGTTTGCCTCTGATCAAACTCATCAGCTGCTGAGCCACCAGAAACATTCATTTACCCGGGAAACTTTCTCCCTTTGTGTCTGATTGCTGCTGAAGTTCAGCCAGTGTCTACCCATGCAGTTTTGGACTGTGTTGTCACTGTTAGAGAGGATCTGAACTGACTGTGCCATTGTGAAGAACATGTTAAAGTTGAGTTTCTCTGCCAATCTCTACTCAATTGCTTTTGTTCTGTCTATATCACCAAACCAATTCCACTCTACCGAGTATTCTTTTTTTCACAGGAGGTTCTGCTGAGTGTGCTCACCGTCAGAGGCACTGCTGTATGCTAAGTGACAAAGAAAGGATTTGGGTTTTTGTACTGAATTGAGTTTGTATTCAGGTCGTAGCATTTTTAGTTCATTTCTGCTCCTAAAAGACTGAATCCCACTTAAGAAAAATACTGTCTCAATAGAAGATAAAATATATCATGGAATAATTAGGTTGGGTATGAGGGGGGGACATCTGAGTGTTTCTGGTCCAATGTTCCTGCTGACAGCAGGGTTAAGCTTGAGGTTAGATGGGGTTGCTTGAGGCTTTGTACAGTTGGGATTTGGTTATCTTTAAGGATGGAGATTGCAGGCTCTCAGGGAAAATCTGTTCCGACACTCTTAGTGTTATTTTTCCCTGTTTTTCTAGCTGGAATGTCTTTTACTGCAACCTGTATGTTTCTGCTTGTTCTTTGTGCACTTCTAAGAAAAGCTGGGCTCCATCTTCTTATCCCTCAGGTAGAGCAAACCCAGCTTTCCCCACTGCTCTTCACACTTCATGTGTTCTGAAGCATGGCCTGGTACCATCCTAGTCTTTCTCCTCTGAGCTCAGTCCAGCTCAGCCTCGTTTCATTGACCTCGGTTTTCCCTTTGTCTTTAGTTGTACTTCAGACCCATTTCTAGGTTAGCATAACTAACTCAAAGCTTTTTTCTGTTCTTTCCTTTTTGCTAAAATGAATTTCAGCTCTACTCAGATTATTTGAAACAGTTACTTTATGAAGACACTGAAAGTGGAAATGGTGTAGAGTCAGACACAGAGGTAAGTGTACACAAAACTAGTTGTTCTCAGAACTTGGTGCAAGCATCACAGTGAAGTAGGCATGAGCTTGCAAAAATACTCTGGGATTTTGCAGGTATCAAAACAGACATTGTTCAAGCTACCTTGTTAGTTCTTATGCTCAATATCTGAAGTATCTCTTAATCAGATCAGCTCTATTCTGTACAGTTGACAGTCTTATTTCCTCAGGCCCAAATGTGGTTGGTAGCCATGTATACCGCTCAGACACAATTGGGAATTAATTAAAATCTGGAAATCATCATTCAGGCAAGGATGGAAAATATTTTCAATTTCCTAAGAAACTGGGACAGTTTTCACATGAGTGCTTGCTTTCTTCTGAAGTTCCTTGCTTTCCTCCTTGGCCACTCAGTGCTCATTGTTTTCCCTCAAAAAACCATATCCTTGTGAGAAGAACAGGCAGTGCTGGGGTAAGTGTATCAGTGAGGCAGGACAGCAGCTACCCTCTGCAGATTTGTTCTTTCATCTTTCTTCCTGTAATATCAATGCTGAAGAATCTTGAAGCTCTTCTTAATATTCCTTATCCATCTCCCACCTATTGGATGTGGTAGGTTTTTCTTTAAGCCACTCTCAAGGGTTAAAACGCAGAGCAGTCTTGCTGATGCCGAGTTCAACAGCAGATCAAGGACTTGCATCAGGGCATTAATGTGGCAATATCTGGATTTGTGAGTGTGCTCTGGTGCCCAAGTGGCTCAGCTTGCTGTGCTGGTCCCTCTGCCCAGTCCAGTGTGTGTGGCCTTGGGCTCAGCCTGGCAGCCTCCCCTTGCAGGACACCCATGTCCACAAGCACATTAGATGACCTGGCACAGGTGACCTGCTTGTAGACATCAGCAATCTCTGGGTTCTTTGCACAGATCCCACTAAAATCATAGTACAAAACTGTTAGACTTGATTTAGGGACCTGAATCCAATTTCTATCTATATAACCTTTTTTTCTGGCTCTGCTTGTAAAGAGTGGTAGAAAGTGGTGTTATTTTTGGAAGCGACTTTGGTTGTGCAGGGTTGTCTGTTAGGAGCTGAAATACAACTATCCCCTTATTTCAGCTGGAAATATTTCCATATAAAAGCTTCTTTAACTTGTTGCTTTATTGTAAATTTATTTTTGGGATTTAAATATTGAAGTCTGCCCAGGGTGCAGTATTAGCAAGAGTGAAATCACGTGAATGTGAAATAGAGGCATTTAAATATTCAAAGGGCACTAAATGAATTAGGTTTCATTCTCCAGCTGAAGGAACCATTCTGTGTTTCTCCCCAGTATTTTATGCCACACATACATTATAACTTCAGACTGAGGATGCATAATGCATTCAGGCACTCCTTCCAGTTTCTCCATTTCGTCAGCCTGCAGTGCCTCGCTTAGCTAAAAATCAATTTGTTATTACATGAATTGCTGCAGGGCATAAAGCAGCCTATGTAACTAGACCAATTAATTAATATTTTTGCACTGTACTTCACTCAAACGTAATAGCCAGGCAGTTAAATATGACCGCTCATGAGTATTTTCCAATGGAGCTTATTTTTTGTGATTAAATTCTTACTGCAATCTATCTTTGTGCTGTTTCACTACCTTCAAGTTGAAATGAAATGTTCTCAGCAGCAAAGACTGGAAATTGAGAATAAAGAGGAGATGGTGCAGAGCCTGCTGAAGTCTTTTCAATGAACACACTAGTCCTCAGTAAACGCGTAACCCAACAGATAACCCTGAATCTGTCTGTGAACCATCTGACTGTCCATCTTGTTATAGAAGATCCCTAGAGCTATGTGCTGGGGTCACATTAAAGCTATCTTAAACATGGTTTGTCCTTGCAGGACCAACAGAGTCATATGGGCCCTCCCCATTCTGTGGGTTACTCCAATGTACTGGGGTTTGCCGCAGTGATCAAAAGGGCACTATCCAGGTGGAGGCTGTGGCAAAGCAAAACATCTGAGCCCTCATGTCTTTCTATTCCTCCTTGTCTTGCCTCACCCATGAGATCAGGGCTGAGTTTACATAGGCATAAATCTACTAGTACTGTGCAAGCAGAGAAATATGAAGAGTTCATTGTACCAACTCAGTTATTTTCCTATCCCTGGTGGAGCAGAGAGGCTCAGACACAGTAATAAGTTCTATAAAAATAATGCTTATGCCTTTTATTGTGCATTCTCCTGCAAGATAAAACATGGAGTTGGAAAATATATCCTTTGGGTAGTATCCTGTCTCACATCTCCAGGCAAAGAGACAACAGGGCCTACAATTGGTGGTGGATGCTGTTAGTTGCTTGAAGCAATGGCAAAGCTAGATACAGAAACGAGTTCCTGAAGATCATCACAGTAGCAATTTGCACTTTAACTACAGCTTTTAATGGCTGTTTCACATAACTTGAGTGCTTTTTTTGGATGTGCTAAACCCATAGGTATGTGTGTACGTGTGGCCAGTCAGAGAACTGCAGAAAACTGGGGCTACAGATGCCTTGGTAGCCCTTGGGCTTGACAATTCACTAGCTATTTGAACTCAAGGACTATCTGGACCTCTTTTAAAAAATATAAAACCTATCTTGACCAGCTTTTCCACAGTTGTTTATTGTTTAAGCCAGGCAAATATTAGGCTGATCTGCAAATATTTATGTATTGCTGTTTATTTGCATGCCGATCTGTATGTGTAAGAGGTTTTTTCAATTGCTTTTACCTACAGCTTCCACTCCTGAGTCATTGACTAAGTTTGGACTTGAAGGATTTCTGTGTTGGTAGTCTGTTTTCTTACAGACTTACTTTCTTTTCTCTGTAGTTCTTTATCTTTATTTCTACCATTTAAGGAGTAAAGAAAAAAGGAAGAGATGGACTGGGTTAAAATAAAGAGAACATGTGCCCAACACAGTAACTGCATTAAAAAGAGAAAAATTCAGTTCAAACAAATCCTCAGCGTGTCCAACTTCTCAACATTGCTTGGAAACAAAAAGCAGTTTCGATTTTCAGGAGATTTGGGGTTGGTGTATTGAAACTTTGAATGAAAAATAATTCTGAGTTTTTTATCAGAGAGATCCTTCACTGAAAAGTTCTGAGTGAAAAATATTTGAATGGTGAAAGGCTGCAACAGCTCTGCTACGAAGACAGGCTGAGAGAGTTTCAGCTATTCAGCCTGGAGAAGAGAAGGCTCTGGGGAGACCTCATAGTGGCCTTCCAGTACCTGAAGGGGCTACAGGAAAGCTGGGGAGGGACTTTTTACCAGAGAGGATAGTGATAGGACAAGGGGTAATAGTTTTAAACTGAAATAAGGGAGATTTAGGTTGGATATCAGGAAGAAATTATTTACCATGAGGGTAGTGCTGGAACAGGTTGCCCAGTGAGGCTGTGGCTGCCCCCTCCCTGGAGGTGTTCAAGGGCAGGTTGGATGAGGCTTGTGCAGCCTGGTCTAGTGGGAGGTGTCCCTGCTCTTAGCAGGGAGGTTGGAACCTGATGTTTTTTGAGGTCCCCTCCAACCTTAACCATTCTATGATTCACCTGCTGCTTCCCCAGCATCACTTACTGCACAGAAGTTGCCCAGTCCATGCATTGATCACTGGTACTCTGGTTAGCAATTCAGATCATTGCTGCTCCTCGTGCCCTCACCAAGCGCGGTTAAAGATCTTGCATTAATTAAAAAAGTGGCCTTTTTACTTTCTCCAGAAGTCCTGTCACTGTGCAAATGCAGCCTGAGGGATATTTCTTTTCCTCTCCCAGCAAAGATTGCATAAGGATTGCTAGCATGTGGATCCAGTGCGTGGTGTGCGGCAGCCAAATAATCATGGATTTAAGAGTCCCTCAGCACTCATTCACACGCCAGACCGTAACCGCTCTGATTTTCCCCTTTCAGCAGCTGCAATACCCAGGCACAATGGGGTGAGTTAAGGTTAAGGATGTCGTTTCAGCTTTAACTTGGAATGTCCTAGCTTTGGTGGCCCCAAGCCAAATCCTTAACATTATTTTAATGTCGTTTTTCTTCTTCATTTTATGTTTGCATACATTTAAAAACAGAGCAGGGGTTACTTATGTCACAGCTGTGCATACTTGCTGAGGCCAATGGATAAATACAGGCTTTATGCTCCAAGAGGAAATTTTTTGTAGGACCCAAAATATAAATTTGAGAGTTTGGTTGGTGGATGAGATTGGAGCTGGTGCAAAGAGCTGTGTCTCCCTTGATTTTGATGGAATTGGGCTGATTTATTTCTGCTGAGGACCTGGGCCCCTGTTCCTCTCAAAGATCAGAACTTTTTTCTGGCTCCTTGTCATCTCTTTTTGCCTGTATAGAATTATCTGTCTTTTCCCACCCATTTCTTACTTTCCTGTCCTTCCAGATTTAGGGTTTGATTTTGCACAGACTGAATCTATTTATCTGATTATTTTTTTTTCTAAAGAAAAATATTTATTTTTTAAGCTAAACAAGTGCTCCATGGTTTGCATTGGTACCCAAGTGGCTTGGTTGAAATCCTGGCTGAGTGAAGTTTTTCAATTTGTTTACTGGAGTCTTCTCCAGCAACTTGACTAATTCTTCCATTTCTGATCAGGATTAACGATGTGCTAAAATGTGTTTTAGTCTATTTTTCTGGTGTAGAAATGTGGAGTCAATACCTATAGTATGAAGTTTCAAAGTACCAAAACTCTTAAAGAGAACCTTTCAAACAAATTTCTTAGCCAAATGGTAGAGAGAAGTATTGTTTTGTTTTCTTGGGGAGGTTTTTTTGTTGTTTTCTTTGTAGCAAAATGGAGTTTAGGATTAATGTATTCTTTTTTTGTCAGTATTCTTGTTTTTATCCTGGGTAAAAGTTTCAGCTCTCTGTTTTCTTTGCAATCAGAAAGCATTTGAAAATAGAGAAGCTATTTTTCTGCCAAAGCAACCTGGGATTTTAGTGGAGGAAGGTCACAGGGACCCTACAACAGCTACAATTTTTATTATATGCATGAAGTTGCAACAGGAAAAATAAACGATAGTGATGCTAGCTGAGTCTAGTGCATTGTGTACCTAGATCAAAAATTCAGAGAGATTAGTGGAAGGTTTTCCAATGACCTTAATAATCTTTGGGTCAAGCCTTAGACTTGTAAGATGGAATTCACTTCTTTGGCACCCCTCTGTACTGTGTGAAGCCATCTCAGAAGCTCAGTAACAGCACATTTCCCCCCTGTATTGCCACTCAGATTTCCTGTGGATCCCCTTGGAGTAGTGGAAGGTTTGAATGCAATGCTTACTTACAGATGCACAGTGCAAGTTCCATCTCGGAGCTCCTACATGTGGTTCCTCCTCTCCAGGACTGGGGCAGATGAAACATTCATGTTTCCTTGGCCCCCGAGTGCAGCTAGTTGCAGAAGTGGATGTTTTTAATGCAGTCACGCTATCCTTGCCCTGCACAGACTTTTCAGGTGAGCACTAATGCTCAACCCAAAGACATCATTGTGGCATTTATGGTCAATGTAATACTGACGTAAGTCTCCAGGCAGATGGATTTCAAAAGCTTTCTCCTTTGTGTCAGTGTGGGTACAACAGTTTCCACATTCCTAGGGGAAAAAAAAATGTTGCCTACGCTGTTCTTTAGAAATCTGTATTCTTATTAAAAATACATATTCTAAAGTTTTGGAAGTAGGGAAGGGAAGAAGAAAGCACAAAGCAGCTAGAGGGAAAAGAGTCCTGTTCTGAGCACCAGGAGGGTTTATTCCTTTTGGGTATTTTGCTCCCAAGGCGTTTTCTGTGAGCCAAGAGCACGGAGCTGCAGGGAGCATGCAAGCTGGCCTACGTGTGGCTGACCACGAGTCCAAACCCAGGACTCATCTGAGTAGAGAGGGGAGATGAGGTAAAGCTTCAAGGGGCAGTTTCCTGCTTTGTTGGAAAGAGGCAGAAAGACATTTTGCATCTTGTCAAGCTGTATGCTTTTTCTTCCCCCCTGGCCCCGTTGCCGGAGCTGCTGCATCTTGCTGGCACGTGAACGGAGCTGGAGCATCGAGGCCTGGGCAGGAGCTGGGCCATGATGGGCCTGGAGGGGCAGACCACTGCCACTCAGCCTTGCCTGCTCTATTTAAGCCCACCCCGTTTTCACTGCACTGGAGGGTGTTGACAGTTAAAATGTGAGCAGTATCCTTGTGAGCTGTGCCCTGTTTTGATGAGCAATGGCCCTGTTGAAGGGCCAGGAGCCAGCAAGGTGGGTGTGTTAGTTGTCTATTAATATGTGAGAGCAGTTGTGTCCTGCTGCCCTGTTCCTCCAGAGCATCGGGGGCTTTGTGAGCTGACCAGCAATTAGGACAGTAGATTTTCTTCACATGCTTTAGTAAAATGCACCAAAACTTAGAAACTATTTTAAGTGCTGAACTGTGAGTTTGAGAGCTTCACCAGTTGTGTGTGATGTGAAACTCTATTCTGAGGGATCCTAAGAAGTGAGCATGATCCTCAGGCAAGCAGACTGAAACATCATTGTTTTTAATACATGTTTGTCATGTATGGTGCTCCTATCCACCACCCAGTAATTTCTGCCACAGCTCTCCTTCTCCTGACCCCCCAAATTGCTTCAGAGGTGTGTGAGAGCTGGGCATAGACTTGTAATTTCTCCACATACACGCACATTCGAGCCTGTCCTTGGATGTTAATTCTTATCTGTTGTGTACTCACTTCTGCAGATACTTCAGTCCCTTTCAGCAGCCATCACAGGTTGTGTGTGGATCAGCGTGCCACACTTGCAACAAAAACCAAGCAGAAGTCAGAGCAGGTAAAAGCCAGAACAGTCCAAAATTAGCATCATGAAACCTTTACAGAGTTTTGCACTTTCATATGAAGAAGTTGGAGCTGTAGAACTTCCCAGTGGAATCATTCAACAGTTTCAACAATTTTCCACAAAATAAAAAAATAAATAAATCTGTGTTTGGAAAAGCATTTTCCCCATAGGAAAGCTATTTAATCTGAAAAATAATTTCAGCCATCTCTGGTATGATACGAACTTCACTCTGCAGTAACCTATAGTAACCTGAGTGTATTGAGAACTGAAAATTATTATTCTTTCTTCCCTGGGAATACAACATATTGGAAAATAAACAGAAATCTGTTGTGTAGGCAACAAGGAGAGTATCTTTGTGCAGCCCTGCAGAAGGGGTGTTTACACCTACCTTGCAGGATGCAAATTGTTAGTTTTTATCTTTCTAGAGCATTGCTGTTTAGCCTGAATAAAAAAGCCATTGGTGATGTGAGAATGTTGCTTTTGAATAGTGGGATCCAGTACCAAAATTTGTCATTGCATCCTAATTTAGGAGGTGACTTTTGCTGTTGTAACAGACTGACTTTTTCTGTGGCACATGATTTGTGGGGGTGGGAAAGAGTATGTGACAGCCATCATCTGGTGAAATTATTGCTTCTGTTAGGCAAAAAGAAATTAATCCTAATTTATTGAACCCACAGCAATTCTCTTTCTGAAGCAGCCACACTTGTGATGGACACAATTTTAGCTGCTAGTAGAAATTGAAACTATGTCCAAAAGCTTGAAGCTGTAACTGAAAGGAAAACTAAAAACATGAATTACTTGGCTTAAACTAATACCCTGTAGAAGAGAACAGTAATGGAATTGTATTTTCTGTGGGAGGGACACGTTTCACTCAGGTAGCTTATGGAGAAAAGGTGTTTGTAGTAGGTAAAGAAATAAATCCTGTCCTGAAGTGAACTGAAAAGTATCATCCAAAATCAATCTCCAGTAACATTCTTAACATGGGGAAGCAGGACACAGGGTCACACTGCAGATACTTCAAACAGGGTCATTTCAAATGTAAATTGTTGTAGTTTCAATTCTTAGAGGCTGCTGAACTGTATCCATGAATTAAGTTCAAGCCTGAGCAAATGTAGCAGAAGAATAATATTAATATTTCTAAACATAAAGTATTATTCTCTGCAACAGCAGCATACTTAGTGTGGGAATACATTTCTAAACTTTTAAAATTCTTTTTGGTGGAAAGTACTAATCATATGTTAAACTAGTCAAGTCAACTTTTTTTCACAGAATGAAATCTGGTCAGATTTATGGCTAGAGAGGGAATGTTTTACTTGATAATTGAATAAATAACACCAGCAAACTGGCTGTCATTGTAGTCCTGTTCAAAACATCAACATTTTCCAGGAAGAGAGGAGGCAGATGGACTTGCCTAGAGCTCCATCCATTTGCATCAGCAACTGAAATGTATCAGAGTCAGAAGTTCAGTGGATAGAAAAATGACTCACTTCTTTTTTTGACTAACAATAAAGTAATTCAGCTGAAGTGGAGACAAGTCATATCTGATATCATATTTTTATATCCTTTTTGCTTATTATAATTTATTTTCTTCAGATTGGTATTGCACAGAGAAATATGATGCATTGTTCTGAAATTAAATTTGAATCTGTATCAAGGCAATTTAATCCCTCTTGGAGTTGATGGATAAAGGAGCAAACGTGACCTTTGATAATTCCCTTGCTCATAGTTGGCTTTTTCTCATGCACAACAATTTAAACCAAAATCACTTTCTCTGATGGGAGACTATAAATTACAACTTTAATGAGACACATGAAGTTTGAAGAGTTGAATTCCTATGTTCCTCTTATCTGGAAGCCTGGGTACCTCGAGGGACAGGGAAAGATCCATGTGCTAAATTTCTCTGTTATCGCTCAGTATTAAGATTATTACAATATCATTAAGTCTCAGCTGGGAATCTGGCCTGCAGTGTGCTGAGTATTGTTTCCATCTAATGTGAGAGTATTAAAATGTTTAGAATTGAAACAGAAATTGGGAGGGGAAACTTGGATCTGCCCAAAACCAAAGAGCAATGTGGTGACATAGTTTCTCACAGTTCCTCCTATGCTGTTCTTTACACTGCTTTGTGTTTCAGTAACTTGTTTTTCATACAGACATTGACATCTGCATTCTCTCTTGCAAAAACACCCAACAACTATTTGGAAAGAATGGGGCTTGGAGCAACCTGGTCTAGTAGGAGGGTTCCCTGCCCATGGCAGGGGGTTGGAACTAGTTGATCTTTTAAGTCCTTTCCAACCCAAATTATCCAATGATTAATTACATCTTTCCCTAGATAACTAGCAGCTTTTAATGTGGTATATAGAAGCAAGGATCAAAAAATCAAAAGTGACTATTGTGAAGTCAGTTCCATGGATCTTCTGTAGCATCAGTTGTAGTATAAAAAAAACACAAAACAAATTTAATCTTCTCTGCTCAGGAATGAAACTTCAGGGTATCAAGAGGCTTGTTTTGATTTGCAAATTGGTAGGAGTGGAGAATTCAGCACAGCCTTTAGTCAGTTATCCTCATGGTTAAGTGTCAATACCAAAAGCAACCCTACTTTTTCCATTGCAATGTGTTTAGTGTGTGCTTCCAGGTGTTGGCAGGTCTGGTGCATGGTCTCCAAGAGTGGCAAATGCTTTGTACCCTGGTTGAGCAGGAGCAGGCTGGTGGGGGGGGGATCTGAGCTCTGCATCCTCAGACTCATCGCTGCTGTTAATTCTGCCTCTCGTGGGGGTCACTGCAAGTTTCATGTCTCTTGACCTCACTCTGCAGCACGTGCATGAGATAGCTGGAGAGAAGGGGAGTTTGCAGCATGACCAGTGTGCTCACACTCCCCCAGCGTTCACTCACAGAATTACAGAATATTTGGGGTTGGAAGGGACCTCTGGAGATCATTGAGTCCAACCCTCCTGCTAGAGCAGGAACACCTAGGGCAGGTCACACAGAAATGCATCCAGATGGGTCTTGAAAGTCTCTAGAGAAGGAGACTCCACAACCTCTCTGGGCAGCCTGTCCCAGTGCTCTGTAACCCTCACAGTAAAGCTGTTTTTCCTCATGTGGAGGTGGAACTTCCTGTGCTCTAGTTTGTGCCCATTGCCCCTTGTCCTATCACAGGGCATGACTGAAAAGAGATTGACCCCTCTTTCTTGACACCCACCCTTCAGATATTTATATGCATTAATAAGATCCCCTTTCAGTCTTTTCTAGACTGAACAGCCCCAGGTGTCTCAGCCTTTCCTCATAAGACAGGTATTCCAGTCCCTCAGCGTTCTGCCCCTCAGTCCCTTGGGGGATCACTCTCTGCTGCACAATTTCCTGCCGGGGTTCTTACTTCAAAGTGAGAAGGCTTTGCAAGTCAGAGAGGACAGGTCTGTGCCAGGGAAAAGACAGAGCTTGTGGGTGACGGTGTGTCCCTCACTCTGGTTGGCATCAGTTGGACACATACCACATTTGAATAAAAGGTCATTCCCTTGGGGGAACTCTGAGGAGCACTCGTGGCCAGAGGCTGACCTGCTACTTACATTCCATTCGATGTGTATATACACCTTTGTGTACTGAATACATAGCACTTGGTATTGGTCATGCAAGTGACTTACTGGCCACCCCAATGTCTTCTTTGCTGACATTCTTTAAACAAATCTGAAGTAATGGAATAAGAGTACAGAGTATGATTGCTGAGTTATTCTTCTTTCTTGGAGGAAGGCAGTTTGTTTCATTTATTCTCCATAAACTGTGCAGTTGCTGGTGTGATAGCAATACAATTTAAGGTATTAGCATATTTATAAACCAACAGGAGTTCCAGCATATCGTTTCTGCTTTGAGGCAAGTCTATTACTGGTCTTTTGCCTCTGCCAAGACCAGCCCAAGGCAGAGCTGTCTCAGCAGGCTTTATGTATGTGTCTTCTTTTCAGAAGATGTGTTTTTTGCAATGTGGACTTTCATTTATTATGCATTTATACAGCACTTAGCATCATGAAAATCCTGATCCGATTGATTTCTAGCACTTGGATGAAAGCAACGTTATGCAATAACAATTATTGTCCTTTGTTGCCTTTCAGGCACTGCAAAATTTAAGCAGACTACATTCTTAAAAGAGGGCTAATATGAAAATTAAGTAGAGTTGTTCCACACACAGAACCAGTGTTTCTCAAATGCTTTCAAAACCGTAAAACAATCTGTGAGTAGCCAACAAAAAAGTATGTTAATAATGGCCAAATCAAACAGTGATTCAGAATTTGAATTAAAGGTCATAAAACCCATGTATGCATTTATCACAGAGCTCTGGAATGAATATTAATAGCAGCTGAGAGCTGTTAAATAGATGTTTTAGCTTAATTGTAAGCATTAATTAAATGTTTATTGAAAGTTAACTCTATAAATACTTTCTAGCTAAAAAGCTGTGATAAGGGCTAAGCTGGACGGAAGTGTGGGCTATTAGTGCCTGTTCTTTTGAGTTAGATCTGTTCCCAGCAGGACTCAGTTTGGTGTGAAAACATGATTTAAGAAACCATATTTGCAGTGTGTCAAAGACCTACATGTCTTGCAGTGAGGTATTTGCAATACCAGACTTGAAGATATTTGTGAGAATAACGACAACAAACTACTACAGTTATCTAAGTGATTTCTGCACTAAGGTTATATCAGGACATTTTCTTTCTGCCCTAACCCTCAGCTCTCAGAAAGTTCTTTGTGGACAATATCTGGTGCATGAGATAAATGGTAGATGCTCAGAAAGGGTGGCTTAACGGCTTATTTTGTTCTCACCTTTAAATCTGTGAAAAATCCAAAGGAAATGCCAAAAAATGCTAGTTAAACATGTCAAGTGTTGTTTATGTCCATGAATCTGCTGAAAATACAATTTTAACTGGTTTTGCAGACACTGAACATTTTCTCTCTGCCAAAATACTCCTCTTTATTTGGCACATTAGCCTTTCTACAGATTCTAATTTCTTTCTGTTTGTCTTGTTCATTGTTATTACAAATATTTTGCTTTATCTTGATACTATGGTTTAATGTTGATATATCAGAAAGAGGGAACACTGGCTAGTTTGATAAACTTGGGGGATAGATGGAAATGACCCATGAAGTTTAAAAAAATCTATGGAAACAAAGATGTGTTCTAAGTGACTGATAGAAAACACTACTAAGGGGGCTGGGAGCCTTGCAGTGCTCCTCAGTGCATCTCTGAATTGCTACACCATGACAGATATCCAGGTATCTGTATTTGTAATACCTAAAAAATGGGGTTCCAATTTTAAATTGAATTTTGGGTTATCTTCCTAATAAAAGCAATGGATACATTAATGTTAAGTGAGAAGGAACAATACATGTCAGCAGGTAGCAAATGCCCTTTTCTGCACTTATTGAGGATAATTACCAGATGAAATTACCTAATAATCTTTTCTTAAGTCCTGTACCATTCCCTGACACACTGTAGGGTTTCCTAATAAGCTGTGAGAGTGCAAAGGGTGCAAGTGATTCTTAGCTGACTGTGTTGGCCTGGTTTCATGGTAGTTGGAGGCGTTGTGGAGGTCAGTCCTCTGGTTCATTTCAGGAACTGCTCCATAACAGTTTCAGTAATTCACTGCTGTGAAAAGATGATTTAGTGTTTCAGATAAAAACACCTTGTCCTTAAAATACACTGGATGCTTCTTTCTGGACAGTATGTGATTCCAGGGCTCAAAGGCCTGCTTTAGGAAGCTAGGGATTTCTACATGAGGGATTACATACCCCGAAGAGTGAATGCATCTTGAAAATCTCAGCTCAAACATCTGCTGGCATTACGTATATAACCAGGAGAAAAAGTGTACTGTTTTGCCTAGCTTGCACATGACCTGAACCACAGCCAGTAGAGAACTTGGATAAGAGATGTTTGCAGAATGAACTACAGACTGGATGATGGGAGCAGGAGTTTCTGAGTAGCTGGGCAGTCTTCCTTCCAGTTTTCCTATATCACATGGTGCTGTTGTTCAGGAGAGATCTGATGGTAGGAGTTACTTGGGAAATCTGTAGCATCAAAATTCTATTTCTGGGTTGCAAAATGTCTTTACAAATGTTGAAGTCTTAGTCTCAGTGGACTGGTGAAGTTCCAGAAGTCAAAACCTGTAGTGGTGCTATGCCTCCTTTGTGCAATTTCCAACAGATATAATCAATTGGATCGACTCTGTAGCTGAGGGGCTGCTGTGCTTGACCTTTGTCACAACCACATTTCGATGGCAAAGTACTAAACATGTTCTCTTGGGGTCTTTCCAGATAAAAATGCCATAGATATTTATTCTTTGCATTAGATTTATTTATATCTAAGCTGACATGATAGTAGAGGAGAAGTGGTTCCTCAGGAGATGTAAACTAGTGAATACCCATTTCTGTCTGCCAAGAATCTGTCCAGGATGTCTTCAGTCATACTGTTCAAGTAGTAAGCAGACAGAGGCATATCTCTTTCTTCCAAGGGGTCTTTGCCAAGCACTTGGTTCTTCATTTAAGCCACCTTCTCAGTCCAGAAGAGGTTTTTCTGGCTTAAGAGACAGTTGGCTTTAAAGTTGTTCATTCTTCCCTATTTGCCCTTGCATGCTGTTCCTATCCCCTCTGCTGCTGCAGCGTGCTTTTCTGCTGAGCACAGAGCACGTTCTGTTGAGTGGAGGCTGAGACATCCCTGTGTTAGGAGACAGACAGCCTGGCAACATCCTACAGCAAAGCTGGTTGTCATCCTCACAAGACAGAAATAAGAGAAATCCTCATTGTCAAGGGAAGTGCTGGCTGTCTGGAACTTCCCTGACTGTCTAGTGCACATCTCCAGTCCTGCAGGTGAGCCTGCAAAACATACAGTCCCCTAAAATCCATTTAAGGGTGTTTTGTTGATAGTCTACTAGTTTATATTATTTGAGTAACTTAATGCAAACAAAAATCTGTGAGAACTGAAAGGTCATGAAGGCTGCAAAACTGTGCATCTGAAACTTATGAAGAGCTCTCCCTCTGCATAAAGAGGCAGAACTGGTTTGGAAAATTTTCAGTAAAAATATTAATATCTTCATGGACAGAAATAATCTGGATTATTCCAGATTTCTCATGAGAGAGGCTCTGCTTTTTATAGATATTCTTTCATCCAACAACAAAGAATACTAAATTATGTAATAGATGAAATTAAGTTAAATTTAGAGAGAGACATCAAATAAAAGCAATCTAAAGCAAAACAGGATATCTTTAAAGTTTTAAAGGAGAGCATTCCACTTTACCCAAACTGTTTTCTCCCTTTCTCCATTAATTTTTTGGTTCATATAAACTTTCTGCAATTTCAACTTTTTTTTGCTCTGGTTTTAGTGTGTGGGTGGGGAGGGTGGAGGGGGGGAATCTTCAAAATCCTGAAAACCTTTTCTGCCCAGAGCAAACAGCAAGAGAGAAATCACTGTAGGCTACTGAGAGGAGGCAGATATGGGCTGCCCACTGCTGAGTGCTCCAGAAACTCTAGTCTACCTGTTCATCAATCCAGAGGGAATTAATTTCCATTTTACCCCTGATGCTGGGTGATGATCTGTTTTTCTCATGACCACTATTTATTTGCATTTTAGCTAGATGAAGTACCATTGCAATTAGTTCTTAAGTCTTCCTGTGGAAGTTCCTTCATTCTGAAGTTGGAAGAGCTTTGCTCTGCTGAAAAGTCTTAAGGAAAGAGAAGCCAGCAAAGCAGGGAGCTTGTTAGCAAAGCTAGCCTGTGCTTTGGATTGATTTTGTTTTCTCTAATGGCTTGATCATAACAGTTGCACTCTTATTTTTGTACAGGGTTGTGCATATTTCAGGCAATGTAAATATATACATTGGCATGCTTATTAGCTCTGCTGTTTAAGTTACAGATATTTGATAGGCTGCAATAAAACCAAGTGGTCCTCTATACCATTTGTCACGCTGAGCTTGGACTCATCTTTTTGTACTCCCACTCCACCCTTTCCAACTTCATCATATTCCAAATTCTCCTCCTTGCTTGGAGCAAAGTCAATCCTTGTATTGCATTGGGTGGAAGAGGAGAAATGTGTGCTGGGATTTTTCTCAATGCACAGAGCTGCCTGCAGACTTAATACTTGCTTAAACGATAAGTGTGGGGCTTCCCTGGGGAGGGGGGGAATGTTATGAAACAGCTGAGGTCCTGGTCACAGCCACAGCCCCCATATATTTAACTGTAGAAAGAAGCAGAAATGTGAGAGGGCCCTTTCCACTTACCAGGAAAGAATACTAGTGTGAATGCTGTTTCCCTGAGCTGCCATACACTGCAGGCAAAATAGTAAGTCCCTGCAGCTCTGAGAAACTATTTTTGCTTGGTCATCCCTTAATTTCAAAGCAGTTTCTCCCCCCACTAGCCCAGCCTGTGTTTCCCTTGCCAAGGAACTGGCTCATATCATCAGGTAAATGCATCAGGCCTGTGTTGGGGAGGTGGTAGAGGATGTATTTTTCTAGCTGAGAATGAAAGTTACTAGGAGATGGTATTTATACTCACAGGACCTCAGGTTTAAAAGATGTGGTATTCTAATTCCTTTGGTAGTCAGGTGCTGTTTTATCTGTATAACTTGCAAAGGTGAGATACCAATGGTGAAGCAGAGATAGGAGAAGCCCCAGTATGTTGGAGGGCTTACATGGTCCCCAGACTGTGTCCTGTCTTGTAGGAGTACATGCTCCACATCTTATGCCACTCAGAAGGAAAAAATGCCCCAGGCACCCTCTCCCTGCCATGGTACTCCCAATGTGGGTAGGTTATTGGGGTGTATATTATTCTCAGGGGTGTCCTTGGCCTTCATCCTCTTCTCTTTGCACAGAGACCAATGGCTCAGGCAAACCCTCAGAGTTTTACTCTGAAGTTCTTGAAATAATCCAGCATTGCCAAAAGAGAGGATTTGCTGACAGTCAGAATCCTATTGGCAAACCTAGGTGGATTTATGATGTTGGGTGGAAACCAATTTGAACTATAATTTTACGTGAATCTGATCCCTCTCCTGAGCCAGGCAAAACTTCATGAATCTGGCTGATTTTTCACACTCAGCTTTTGAGCACTTCTATTCAACTTTAAGCTGAAGATGCAACTCTGAGCCCATGATCCTGTGCAACCCAAAACTTTAAGTGCATGTGGGTAGATGCAGCTCTGTTCCCTCCTTCTCCATGTCTCTAGCTGTAGGTTGACTCAGGGAGCTCCTAAAGGAGCACATGAGGAGTCATTTTTGCTCCAGAATATAAACTTAGTAATATGTTTAAAGGATGTGCCACCATCTCATTGTCATAATATAATAATTAAAAGCATCACAATGTTTTTTCCCCACTCTTCTTAGCTCCTTTCACCATTTAACTTCCCCCCACCCCAGTAGTGTTTGGGGAGCAGCAATTTTGGATATTCTGGCTTCAGTTTCTGCTTCTTCATCAGACTCCATGGACGTGGAAAATTCTCCATGTAAGCAACCCTTAAGTACAGGCACAAGAGTTAAGTGGGTGCAGTCAAGTCCCCTGCAGATTTTCTGCATGCTGCAGCCACTGTTTGTAAACAGGAATACACATAATAGGTTGAGAAATCAGCTCCAAAACAACAGGCATTGTTTGTGTGCTGAGTAACTCTAGTGATCAATTAGGATCTGGGAAAAAAAACATGTTGTGTCCAGATGAATGTAAAACCAGAGCCTCCCCTGCCAAAAACTCCAACTGATACCTTTGGAACTAATGGCAAGTTTAGTTAACTTTTTTTCCCACATTTGATTTAATTTGTGTGAGATTTTTTTATTATTTCAGCAAACTAATGAGAAATGTTATAAAAATAATGAAATATCAAGTGAACACTGGCTGGTTGCACCTCTCACTGTGTCACAGGAGGAATGTGCTGGGGCTGGTCTCCCACCAGTCAGAGCTAGGGATTCAGTGGATGGACCACTCACTGGCAACGTGGGCTTACAGCCCAGAAACCAACCTTGTCCTGGGCTGCATCACCAGCAGGTCAAGGGAGGTGATTCTGTCCCTTTACTCAGCTCTGGTGAGACCCAACCTGGAGAATTGTGTCCAGTTCTGGGGCACCCAACATAAAAAGAATATGGAGCTCCTGGAGAGTCTAGATGAGGCCACAAAGATGATCAGAGGCTGAAGCAGCTCTGCTCTGGAGACAGGCTGAGATAATTGGGGATGTTGAGCCTGGAGAAGAGAAGGCTCTGGGAAGTCCTTAGAACACCTTCCAGTGCCTGAAGGGGCTCCAGGAAAGCTGGGGAGGGACTTCTGACAAGGGCTTGGAGTGAGAGGACAAGGGGGAATGGATTAAAACTGGAAGAGGGGAGATTTAGGTGAGACATAAGGAGGAAATTCTTTAGCGTGAGGCTGGTGACACAAGAACAGGTTGCCCAGGGAAGTTGTGAAAACCCCTACAAGTGTTCAAGGGCAGGTTGGATGGGGCTTGGAGCAACCTGGTCTAGTGGGAGGTGTCCCTGCCCATGCAGGGGGGTTGGAACTAGATGATCTTTAAGGTCCCTTCTGTCTCAAACCATTCTATGATTCTAAGCCCTGTGAGCTGCACTAGTTGCATTTATTTTGGGCCAAGATGGGCTTAGGTTTGATGTGCTGTGGAGGCATGTGAGTTGGCAGAGGAATATTAGAGTGTGTATAGAGGACAATATGCAGTATGTCCATTTGTTAGCAGATGGTACTTGTGGTCTGACTTGCTGAGGTTTTGAGCACCAAAAATGAGCAGTGATGTTTATCAGTGTACAAGGAGCCAACTGGTGCCTTCTAGCTATCTGGGCACTGATGGAAATCAGGCTTTGGTGCACCTGGCTCGGTCCAGAAGGTCTGTAGACCAGCTATGGCAAAGATCCAGGTTCCTACAAGCCACTTGACTTTAATCTCTTTATTCCCTGCAATATGAGGGACCTTTTCTCAATTTTTTCTCCCTATGTAAGAGGGGGAGATTTAGATTAGACTTTAGAAGGAAATTCTTTACTATGGGGGTGGTGAGATACTGGAACAGGTTGCACAGGGAAGGTGTGAAAGTGCATCCCTGGAAGTGTTCAAGGGCAGGTTGGATGGGGCTTGGAGCAACCTGGTCTAGTGGGAGGTGTCCCTGCCCATGCAGAGGGGTTGGATCTAGATGATCCTTAAGGTCCCTTTCAACCCAAACCATTCTATGATTAGGGCTTTGTTTCCAGCTTGCTCCTGTATTGCTGAATGCAGCACAGTTGTCTTCTGCCTGAGTTACACCTTTGACAGCTCTTTCCTGAGCTGCCTCGGTGACTTCAGAGCCACTCAAGGTCAGTGACTATACAAGGACAACAGCAGTTGTTTGTGATCTGAGGAAAGCACTTCAGTTGCTAAATGGATTTGAGTTGAGTTTGTTTTTTATCATCCTGAAATAACCACTGCTCAAACAATTGTAATTCTTCTGATGTCTTTCTGGAAAACATTTGGCTTGTTTGGCTGTGCAGTGTTGTGTAAATAAATATGTACCAAGCATCAAAATCGAGGAGGGGAGAGTGAGTTCTCTAATAATTATGTAAATAAATCCACATAGCTCATTCTGCTTTTGGCTACCACGTGCATTTATATTAATCAGTAAGGACATTACTGACAAGTGGATGTATTCTGTTTCATTCTCCTGAAAGTTTCAAAATTAATGCTTTGTTTTCTTGTTTTGCTGAAGGGATGCAGGGGGAGACCAAGCTGTCTTATCTCAGCATCCCCTTCAGGTGTCTCTGGGAGGCTGAGGCCAATCAAACTTTGCATAAATAAGAGTACTTGGCATGAGAGAATGTACAAGCTCGATCCAGCACTTAAAAAACCACATTGGGGGAAAAAAAATAAATTCATTTGCTGGCATTTGTCGATCTCATCTTGACTTCTCTGGGGAGGCTTAAGGACATTCAGTGACTGTAAAGTGCAAAGACTTTTGTATATATCCCCAGATGAACTTTTTCAATGTTTCATTGACATCTGTAATTCAGCCAACTTGAGTGGCTCACCATTTCTTTTTATCCAGAGAACTCATTTGTTTGTCCAGGATTTGGCACCCATGGCTAATCACAGAATAAGTGAGAAAAAGCAGTTGCTCTTACCACTTGTGATATTTTCTTCCTGAACTATTAAGCCACTGAAGTATATTTTAAGAAGATGGGAAATCTTCTGGTTTGGTGCTGACACAGGCTGCCTAAATGGTAAATTGGGTCCTCATTCAACATTCCACCAAACCTGGGGTTAACAACTGTCTACCCCTGTCCCTAAGGAAAAAGAGGACTTCAGGAATGTGGCAGGAGGTGAAGATGGTGAAGAATAATGTGTGAGGGTGCAGTTTTGGAGAGCAGGGAGATAATGAAAGTAGCAGTTGGAAGTAATGTTTTCTGTTTGTGAAGCTCGAGCTATGTGGCCATCAGCCCACTTGTTAAAGTTGTAAGGGTAGGAGGTGGAAGGAGAATGAATTGTTACCACCTTCTAATTCAAAGTCTTGGAAAACAGGAACTTAAATTATGACTAGGGCACCAATCATGGTAAATGGGAAGGAGCTGAGATAAGTGTCTTATTGCTGTGGAATTCCTAAAGTTACTTTCTTGGAGAGGCAGATTCCTTCAGCACCAGAAAGGACAAAAGCCTGGATGAGTGCAGAGAAAGAAAATCAGTGGGGCAGAGAGGGCCATGTTGGGACCACAGGAGTCCTTAACTTGTTTGTTAAAATTTACCCAGTTTTTCTTCTTTGGAGCCTTATGGTAGGTTCCAGGCAACATGTGATTGTTGATTACATTGTAGCTTGTGAGATTATTTGCATTAGGTTTGGACAAGTGTAATAAGCCTTTAACTAGAAGAATAGTGTGGCTCGTAATGTTTCAGTTTTTGACACAAAGTTGGAGAAAGACCATGCATTATTTTCAGTTGGTGTGAGAATATAACACCTAATAATTTTATTTGTGATCTTGGCCTTTTTTCCTTGCTGTGGCTGGGGATCTATGTTTTCATTGTATCCTGAAGGTGATCAAACATGCACTGCATGCATTGTTAAAATGCACTGCACCTCCAGTTGTTTAGATGCTCAGTGAGAGTAGCATTGGTAAATTGATTAATTAGATCAGTTACTTGTTTCCCCCCCCATTGCTTGCATAGTTTGCTTCAAATACCAGTGTTTAAAGCTGTACTGAGGTAGAGGTATGAATGTTTACATCTCTGTCCAGGTATCTCCTCTGGCCAAAACACTTCATGTTGTCAGTTTGAAGCTTTGTTCAAGGCTACTGCATAACAAAATGCTTTGGTTAATAGTGCATTTACCAATATATTGATAAGCTAAATTACTTGGATGTTCACAAAATCTGCTCTTACTGCTGCTTACCAACACTTTTCCACTCCTCCTACTTGCTGCACTTTATTATGCATGTATTTTATGCCAATAAAGTCCTGATAAAATGCTTATTGATGGATCAGTTGTGACTTTACAAAGACTGTGAAGGCAAAATGGGTGTTTTTTATATAGTGAAAAATCTCAGTAAAATGTGAAAAAGTAGCTTTCAGAAAAGAAAATAGAATTTAGGGAGAAAAGATCTCCTGAAAAGGTGAGTTAAGGGAAAAGTGGCTTAAGGAAAGCTGACAGACCCTTAGGGAGTCTTAAGGCCAGAAGTTCAAGCTATCCCATTCAGAAAATGTAGTAAGGGACTATAGTGGTTTAATCATGAGCTCATCATTGACCTCAAATACAAGAAAGAAGGATGGAATAAGAGGAAACTAGGTCAGGCTCCCAGAATGAGAACAGAAGTGTAGCAGGAGCAGAGGCAAAATCAGAAAGGCCAAAGAACTAAATAAAGATAGAATGTTTAAGAGCCATTGGCAGTAACTAGGTATCATTTTGTGTCACTGTTACAAGAGACTGTTCTGCTATACAATAGGGAAAGAAAGTTATCAACGTATCAGCTCTGAAGGTAATTGTTTAATGTCTTTTCTTCATAGGAAGTTCAACACTAATTAGATTATTTCTTAATTAGGACTAGTTATAAAGCTGTAAGGTCCCAGCCTAGATATGTGGAAATGAGTTAGGGCCAACCTGGATAATTTAGGTGTTTTCAAATTGGCTGGGATTATTAATTTAATTTTAGAATACATATATATGTGTGTGTATATCTGTTCTGCAAGTGCAGTTAACTTGCAAAGGAGAGAATCAGAAACCTGGAAAAGACTAGCACAGTGAATATCCTTAAAAAAGAAGCAAGACGAGGAGTTGGGGAGCTAGAAATTCACCAACTTAACATTGATTTCTTGAAAACTAATAAACAAGTAATCCAACAACCTTTCTTAAACACCTACAAGGTAACAGGGATAAGAATGACATGTCAAAAATCTCATATACACCATCTAACTTCCCTGAGCAGCATGGAATAGGTCTTGTGGACAGAGAAGCAGCAGCAGCTTTTTATGTTCAGATTTCAGTGAGGTCTTTGGCAGCATCTCAGTGACATCATAAGTAAGTTACAGAAACACTGCCTTAGTCCATCTAGGATTTTATTTACTTTCAGGAGGGCTGTTGTTTCTTTATTGATTAGCCTGGGGATCTAGAAGGCTTACCCTAGGCTTTACCTCCTGGACTTCCTACTTAAAGGCTTTGGTAAGTGTATAAAGTGAGGTGGGATAAATCTAGGGCTGTATTCAGTGCTGTCACTTAAAGAAGTCTACTGGCTCCATGGAGTTTCCCTCAACCATGAATGCAGATTTCTTTGTACTCAGTCACAAAGGTAATGTGCTGAACATTCCCCAGGGAGAGAGGAACCCCCTCTCTAGGTAACTGGTGTTTGCCTTGCTAAGAGTGGATGAAGAAAAGCACCTTGATAGAGCAGTATGTGTGTTATACAAGCAGTCTGTACCAGCTTTGTCCCAGGTGCAAACAGCTCCACAGCATGCAAAGAGTAGGGAATGAAACCACTGTTGGATTAGGGATCTAGGGTGACACCGAGGTGGGAGCTCCTCCACCTCACTTCTACAAATGCCCTGACTTGCACTGTTGCTGAATTTAGTCTTGTACTACCTCTCATGCCCCAGCAGCCCAGAGCAATAGCCTGGTTATTCAGTCTCAAAATCAAGCCTAATTGCAAACCAGGCCCAGTGGCCAAAGGACAAGAGTATTATAAATGCCAAATATTTGTGAGAAGCCAGCTTGTCCCAGGGAGGGACAGCTGCTCTTAATTTGCCTGAGAGAATCATATTTTAAAGCTTAAAAATACAATAATTTTTGTGCATAGCAGGGCAGCTACTCCCTACCCAGAAGGGTTTAGTATTTGTGTGCCTTGGCCTGCCAGCTGTGAGATGGAAGAATACTCGTCTGCTCAAAAGGCGACGTTGAGACATGCTAAATTATTTCAAAATATATCTTTGAGGCCTTCAGATGAAAACAGCTGAATTATTCTCAGTTTTTAGATACTGGACCCCGTGGCAGGTTAGCAGTATCTAAATTGAATTAAGCCAGGTCTTCCAGTCCAGAAGAACCTCAGTGCACCTCAAAGCGTAACACAAGAAGGTAAAGATTGTGGGTGTTTCAACCTGTCTGGGATTGAAGGAGCTATTTGAGAAGGCACATGTTCCTAAATGATAAACTGCTTCTGAGAGACAAGGGTGGAAGGAAGAGTCCAACTGGGCTGTTGGCACAGCCTAGATCCAGGAGGGCTGGGCAGGGCTGGACCTGGAGCTTCTTGTAGCACGCAGCTAAAAGCTATGGTTGTAATTGCTTTTTTTACAGATGGGTTATCTTCTCTTAGCACCAGTCCTTGCCAGGCAGGTGGTTCTACCTGGGAAAAGTCTTATTTTGCTTGGGGAAGTAATTGAGAGTGCTGTTCTTGACAGGGGTTGTAAATCCCTGGTGGGAAGGAACCTGCTGTTACAAGAAGTGACTAATAGGCAGGTTGGACTGTGACACCTGCACATGGCCAAGGTGTTGAGACAATCATTCTATGCTTTCAGCAAATGTCAATGCTATGAGTTGGAAACATTGTTTATGTCTTGGCTGCACAGTCTGGCTGTGTGCTGCTGCTGCTGCTTGTCTGAAGGTCTAGTGTGAAAATATTACACAAGACAAATGATCTGAAGAAAATCTCCATCCCTCTCCCAAGGAGACTGTCTATCCATCTGCCTCCTGGCAGCATGTAGAGAGAGGACACAGTGAAATTAGCCATTACTGGACCTATCTAATTAACTCCTTGTCCATATGTAACTATGACTTTGCATTTTTTGAGCCCCTACAGATCAAACACTAGCTTCAAGAAATGCAGGCATCCACACATGACTTTTATCCTCCTCCATCAGGGGGTTCTCTTACAGATGCCATACTTCCATCTCTACTCAAAGTGACCTAGAATTTTGTTTTAAATGTTGATCCTTAAATGTTCTCATTGTTTATAGCCACAAGGTGGCATTGCAGATTAAAGGGAAAGCATCTCTTGTTCAGTGAGATATGATTTGAAAAAATGGTATGACCAGCCTGAAATTCTTTCTAGGTCTTGGAGATGCAAAGAATACTTTTCCTTTCAACTCACAGGACTCTACTTTTGATAGAAGTGAGCATGATTGTAATTCATGATTGTGAAGAGTTTCAACTCATTCAGCATCTGTAAATATGTTTGAGCTGTTCAGAGCTGCTGCTTCACTCTGCTGCCTTTGGGATGTGGTGTAGCTTTTAGAGATGTGAGAAGGTGATGTTGTCACCTCACAGGCTCTTTTGTTTCAGTTTGTGTGTTCAAATCCTGCAGAAAATGAATTTCTGCCCTCTCCTACTCCTGTCCCCCCATCTCATTTCCCTTAATTTCTGTGCAGGCTCAAATTTGGCTCAAATGTTGGCTCTCTGCAAGGACAGCAAGCTGTAGCAAGAGAAGCTGATTCCTCAGATTTGAAGATAACAAAGGTCTTAAGGGCTATTTATTTCTTTACTTAGAAAGAGGAAGGTGTGTTGGGTATGCTGGACCTGGACCTTCTCTGTACTTTCCAGGTGTTACTGTAATCCAGGGCTCAACCTTGTATGTCAAGGGTAAGAAGACTGGAAGTAGGGTGTTCAAAGGTGTTTGCTTCTCTGTTGAGTCTCGATGGAATGGCAAGGCATTTAGGAGATCTGAGTGAATTCTTTGGAAGATTATTTTGCACCAAAACAAATAAAACAAATTTTTGTACTCTGGAAATACTGAACACTTAAGATCAGAATGTGTTTCACCATTTTATTTCCTCATCTTTTTTGATTCCCTTTCCCAGGGTGCATGTCATTCTTGTGCAGGAGAACAGTTGTAATACAACAAAGGGGCTTGACCTTTGTTCAGTCCCCACTATGTTGCTATAATAGAACTGCTGTGATGGTTCCTTTCTAGTCCCAACTATTCTTATCAGTGCTTGTTGCCTTTTGTCTGTATATACTTTCCATGTAAGCCAGGAAAAGCAGCTCTGCTGAAAGACAGATCTCTCCAGCAGTGGAAACAAGTGCTAAATGGAGTGGGGTAGCACCAGGCCAGCAAAGGCAAATCTTACCTGTTTTGAACAGAAAGGGAAAATAGTTTTACTTTTACCTCTGCCTTGGAGAAGGAATGAAAGGCAAATTACAAAAAACAACCCCCAAAACAACAACAAAAAAACACAAAACCCAAAAAAAAACAAAAAACAAAACAACAAAAAAACCCACCCAAGTTAGTCTTTGTTCAAAAGCCACTAAAAGTGTTATGAATTTTGGAGATAAGTGGAAGATAACTGTCAGTGTGTTTCACCAGGCAAGAGAAATAACCCTGTGCTCTAACTCTTTTCTGAGAAGGAAAAAAAGCAGTGAAAAATTTTCTCAACTTTAACATGCATATGACAGCAGAGAAAAACATCATGCAGGTTTGCTTGAACAACTTTTCACCTGGTTGAGAAAGTCAGGGCATATAAATGCTTGAAGAGTCACAGATAAGATATTTATGTGCATGCACATACGTGTATGTAGAAGAGGTTCTTGACAGACTGGACATGTCTGATTGCTTTTGTGACCAGCTTTTTCCAGAACCATTTCTGAAAAGTCATCCCAGTGTCTTCAGCCATGTTGGCTTTGCCAGTTGTCCATAACTTTATACTAGTTTTCCCTGTGTCTGCCTTGAGGTTACTACACTGCAAGGAGCCTCTTGCACAGCCCAGCTGTCCCCAAGCTGTGACACTGGTTTCCTTCCTGGTCCAAAAGACCATGGTGAGCCAGCCACAAAAGTGTGCAAAAATGTTAGTCTAGGTAGCGTGGGAAACACAGATCTGGCTCCAGTTCCTTGTTCTGTTACAGACCTCACAGCTAACTTTGCCCAAAATATTCATTGGCTTCTTTTCTCACCAGAGGCAATGCTGCTCAGCAGATCAAACTGGAGAGTTTATATTCCTGGTGGAGCAGACAGTGTCTCTTGCATGGTCAGACTTGGACTGGGAGGCCTAATGAAATATAAACACCTAGTATTTATTAAATATTGTGAATATTCTGCCCCTGACATGTAAATAAGCAGTTGGCATTTCCATTTATAGGATCATTGACCATGGTAGAAAGGCTAATGAGAACACTCAATTATTTTAGGATAATTTAAAAAGGGATATATGCACCCTTCTGGGTGTTATGTGTTTCTGGGTGCAAGCCAGCTACTAAATGATAGGGGTTAGGACGAGGCTAGCAAGAAACCTCCTCTTACCAAGGTTATTTCATAAGCGTCTACTGCAGAGTTTCATATTTACCACTGTGGAGCAGCTGGTGCTGGCTCAACTCATCTGTCAGGCAGGGTGCCCAAAGAGATGTATTGCTGGACTGACCCCAATAGTGAGTCCAATGTTCTTGACGTTTTGTTTTTTTTTCTCCCGACCTGAAGGCAGAAAGGAAACTTTTGAAAAAGAAAAGTTATACACAGAAAATTCTGTGCAGTGCACATTTCCGGATGAGCGTTCAGGGCAGCATCACTTAATGCTGAAATCAAAGCTTTGGGGATTCATGGGCATTTCCAAGGCTGCTGTGATACCATGACCCCTGTGTATAACCTCATAGTTAACACAGGGCTTTTATTCACCTTGAAATTCTCTTTTGCTCTTCAATCAGCTCTTCTTGGGAAGGAGTAATATGATTTAGCAGGATCTTTGGAGATGAGCAGATGCAAGTCCAGCTCTCCTTTATCACAGTGATGGCTGTTCTTTGTATTCCAGAGCAGGTAGTCAAAGAAAATTTGGGACAGTATGAAGGTTTTCTAGGGAAAAGATGCTGTTTAAACTACCATCTGTGTGGTACTGCTGAGTAACATGCACCACAGTAGAAAAAGAAAATTTGCTGTTACCTGGAAAACACTATGGGAACATGTTTGGTAGATGTAGTTTAGTAGAGATGGGATGTCTCTTGTGCATATTGCTGCTGAGAAGCACCTTGGGGTGGTCTCAGCCTTGCTGAATTCTCATTGACTGCCCTATGAATGGGAAAATTGCACTTCTGCTAGAGGGGCTTGGTGACTGACACATGGTCTAGCTTTGTGCCTCAGGTTCAGACTTGTAGTCTGCTCAAGAATGAAATCACAAACTAGATTTCTTTTTTTCTTTTCTCTTCCTTCTTTCTCCTATATCCAAAAAGGAACTTAGTTATTTTCCCCCACTGCCTACCCCAATAAACTGTATGGTGGTTGTCAGGACGTTCACACAGCATGGTGAGTATTGAATTGAGGTGCTTTCTGTAAACCAGACAGGTCTTCAACCTGCACAAATGTGTGAATATTGTAATCACTCAGCTACTGCTTATTTTGAATTAGGGGGCAGGAAGAACCATCTCTGCTTTTGCTGAAACAAATACACTTCGGAAAAATACCTTTGTTTTTGACAAATCAGTGTTTTCTTTAAAATATTTCTAGTGTCTCAATGATTTTAAATGCCAAGGCCTTCATCTGGAATGGCATTTATTTAAAAGATTTCATTTAGTCTTCATATAACCTGCTGACAGGTTACAAAGATCTGAGATGGCTGCCAACATGTAAGCACATTGTCAAAGCACATACAGTGGCTTTAGTCATGGTTAAGTCATATGAATCAGACCATTCTTCCTTAGCCAGTCTTTCTGAAGAGGAAATTTATTTAAATTTCTCTCTATTGTGCATCTCAGTTCATGCTTCCATATGGGAACAATTTTTTAATGTGCATCAGGTAGGGGTGATTAAGAAAACAACAACACGCTGACCTCAAAAGCTCTTGGGGAGTTTTATAGAGCCTTGGGTTGCCTGTATGGAGGTGTGTGTGTGCTTGTTCCTCTGGTTATCCTGTGTACACCTCCCACTGATCCACCATCCCTGCTGGGGGGATGAAACACAGACCAGCCTTACTTGCACAGCAAAAAGCCCACAGGTATTTTGAAGGTGAGCCCTGAGAAGTGAGTTGATGGGAAGAAGTTTATACTATTTCTATTGTTGTTCTACCTGCTGTGTAGGTGCAGAGGAACATACTGTCATTGACTGTCAAGTTAGTAATTTCTGTTCTCAGTAGATTCACTTCAAGGTTAAAGGCAGAGCAACTGCACCCCTCGATTTCTTTAGCACGAAACCAAAAGCCTCAAGGCCCTGCTGCTGCCTACTTGAGAAGACAGTTTCATTTCTATGGCTTGAAAAGACACCAAGAGATGTGGGCATCTGTGCCCAAGGGGTGCTGAGCTCCTGCTGGCCTTTCAGAACTGTCTCTGCTCATGCACTTCTCCCTGTTAGACACCCATTTCAGCTGCTGTTACCAAGTCCATGCTCAATTTGGAGAGCAGAACAGATTGTTCTTAACACTCATCTCTCATCCTTTCTGTGCAAGATTCAGAAGGCTAAAAAGGCTTTGTTCCTGTTTGTTCTTGTGGAAATGGAGAACCAGACCAGAATAGGTCCATATGTATGTACACTTCTGGCTGTGAGAACATCTGGGAATGGGGTTGAGAGGAGCACGTGTGAGCAGCCACCTTTGGGTGGCAGCAGGTTTAGTTCCAGAACCTGACACTAAGGGATATGGATAATTGTTACTCTGAGGTTAATGTTTATGTTGTATGGAAAAGCTTTAGAAGGATTTTTTTTTATTATTTATTTTAAACCAAAAAAGGTAAAAATTTGATTTATTTTTTTTTTGTGGAGATGAATTACTCCAATTTTAAATCACCCCCTGCCCCTTCTCCAGTGTATTTAGATATTGGAATTAAATGGCAACAAGTTTGAAGGCTTCTGAATGGTCCTCAAAAAGCTAACCAGGATCTGACAGCACAGAAATCTTGGGGTGATGACTGAGCTGAAGACTAAAAGCAGGTACTCCTGAGCTCAGAAATGGTGATCTGTACTGAGGTGTGTGACCAGCTGTGGAGGAGCATGAAACCTGTTCTTTGAATTTACCTTGGTTTTGACTGTGCATTTTAGGAATTACAATAAGGAAATACAGTGACTGCTCTCATGTACTTCACTGGATAATTGCATTAATTTTGATACCACTAATTTCTTTTGTATTTTATACTCCACTGCTTTAGAGTCCCTTTCTGTGGAGAGTTTGAACTCCCTTGCCTTTCCTTCCCTCCCTCCCTCCTTTCATACTTGTATTGGTCATGGATCATCTGGGATAGGCAGAGCTGTGTTCTTTGTAGTTTCATAGCCCAGAAAAAGAATTTTTTTGTGAGATAGTCACTACCACAAACCTTGAAGCCTCCAAATGACCCTATTTGTAATCCAGCTATGTTGTATTCTCATAACTTCCTAGGCCACAAGACACCCAAACACATCCCTGAGTTGATGACTGCCCGGTAAGAGGCTGTTGTTAGATATCTGAATTCACCCTCCCAGCTCTGCCCATAGGAATATAGAATTGTTCATACCTATGACTAGCTCTTGTGGGTGAGCAGGACTCTTTCTGGAATGGCCAATGCATTACAATTTGGTTTTCTCTTCTCTCCCTTCCATTTGACCTTCCCCAACATGTCCTTGACTAAATATGTACTGCTGCACACGAAAGGAAGGAATTTAGAAGTGTGTGAAGTACTTGCAATTAAATGTCATGCAAGCCACATGTGGTTTTGTTGCTCCAAATTCAGCTCAAATAAATGGAAAGGATTACAAAATGAGGGAACAACTTGGGTCAACCTGGAGTGTTCAGCAAAATATGTTTTCCTTTGGTAGCACAAAGGAGTATGTGATACATTTTACCAAATGAAGAAAATTATGTGGAATCCAAGTCAGGGGCTCAGGTGAGGTAGAATTGTCACAGGACTAAGAAAGTTGGGCAGTCTTGCTGAGACTTGAAATACTGTCTGCTTGCTTTGTTTGGCTTGTGCTTCTGTGGAGAAGGGAATGTTTTCCATGCCCCCTGTGACTGGACAACTACACAAATAAATATCACAAGGGGGTGTCAGGAGGATGGGTCTAGTCTCTTTTCCACAGTGTCCAATGACAGGACAAGGGGCAATGGGCACAAGCTGGAGCACAGGAGGGTCAAGTTAAACATGAGGAAAAACTTCTTTACTGTGAGGGGAACAGAGCCTTGGTGCAGGCTGCCCTGAGAGGGTGTGGAATCTCCTTCTCTGGAGGCATTCCAAACCCAACTGGATGCGTTCCTCTGGGATCTACTGTAGATAACCCTGCTCCAGCAGGAGGTTTGGACTAGATGATCTTCAGAAGTCCCTTCCAAACCTGACCACTCTGTGACTGGCTCTGTGACAAGAAGGACCAAAGCTAGAAGTCAGAAAAGAGGTGATGGCTCAGGCTAAGGCAAAGGAGAGATGGTAACTGTTCATGTGGAGCCTTCAGTGAGCCAAAGCTTAGTGGGTTCTCAGATCTTCAAGATTATTTTTCCTTGCTGGACTGTGCAGTGAATGAGGGAACCCCATAAGTGAGATTTTATTACCCACCATTCCTAGGGAGATGATTATAGTTCTCATTCAACTCACTCAGATCTCTGGCATTCCTGTGATCAGGAAATCAAGTTAATCTCCTGATTAGGAAATTTTCCATTCATTATAATTGAGACTTGTTTTGTCCTGGTAGAACTGCTCCATTCCCTTTGTGAGCCAAAAAACTACAGTAAACCTGCCACAGCCCTGGTGTCTTCTGCACAAGCTCAGAAAGGTTTGGTTGTGTTAGTTGATGGAGGAGGGATGTTTGTCTTTTCCTGAAGAGCTGAGGAGAATTATTTTTTCTCTGTATCAGCAATACCATTGCCTTTCCCAGTCAACTACTGCCAGCTGTGGAAGTCACGTTCCCTCCTGCCAGTTGTTCATTGTGCTTTTGCAGTAGGAAGAGGGGGGGATGGAAGAAGGGGGGATCTTAATTGAAAAAATAGGCCTAGGGCTTCAGGGACATAACAAAGTCAGTGGGAGTGTGTGAACAGCAATTTATTTTGTCAGTTCAAGTTACAGTCACTCTGACATGTGAAAATTGCAGATGCCAGTTTCTCAATGTGTCACTGTGACACACAGCATCCCAAATAAATAAATAATGAAACTCTGGACTTGGTGTCCAGAGCTTTGGATAGCCCAAAGAAATGGGATATAAAAACTGCCAAATAAATGAAGAGAGTTTTCTTTGACATAAGGGGCATGATCTTAGCTCAGTCTTTCACAAGATGATCTTCATACCTTTCTTTGCTTCAATAGAGTGTTCCTATCATCATTGTAGTCTTCACATAGTTTATGGCCTCCATAGCCTCTCTGGGCTTTGAAAATGGAGCTGTTTTCATGAAGAATGAAGCAGAGCTTTTCCCTTGAAACTGTAAAGGATTGGAAGGAATGTGGCTGAAGTGTTGATCTGAGACTGAGTAGACCTCTGGAACAGCTTGTTAAGGCTAGAATCCAATTTGGGAATTACCTGGTACCCTGACTGCTTAGGAGCCTTTTAAATGTTCCATTTCTATATTCTGTTCTACACCTGTAAAATGGGAGTAATGGGGATATTTACATCTCCTGTCTTTTCTGACTTAGTTTAGTAAGCAACTCTGTTTTCATTCTATTTCTATAGCACTTAAAATAATTTGGCTCAGCCTTTATTATGGTATCTAGACATTGTAACAACAATACCTCATTTTGTGCAAATCAGGTACTTTCAGTAGTAGTCTGGCCAATTAATGTTGGTTTGTTGGGCTTCCAGAAGTAGACAAATAGCCAATAATGGTCAGGTGACCAAGTTAGGAAAATAAAGAGTTTATTAAAAGTTCAATCAAAGAGAAACTGTTCTACAGAGACCCTTAGCAGGAGCTTGAGTGACAGCAAAGATATTCATTGTCCTTAAAAGAGAAGTCCTTAGTAACACGGCAAAGCTATGAAAGGTTTTCTTTTTCATTTCCCCAGTTAATCTGGGTTAGGAGTCAATAGGGTGGTCAGACAGACTGTGACTGCTGAGGAAATCCTGAATAACTAGACTCATTTTATCTAAGAAGAAAAGAGTGAGAGAGGGTATAATTAGTTGTCAAATGCATAAAAGGCCTGTGGCTGCAGGAAAAAACATTATCTTTGGAGAAGAATAGGATGAGAAGCTGTACATTTAAATAGCAAGGATGTCTGTGTCCAGAAGCTGAAGAAAGCATCAACAAGGCCAGTGAGGATGACAGCTTGTGTCACTATCTGTAACGTGTAGTCCTAGCAAGCTGGGGATGGGATGGAGTTCCAGATACTGTCTCAGCAACCCTTGCTCTAAACCAACATCTGAAAGAGAAGTGCTAATATTTTTGCACATTATTTCAGGAAGCTGAGGGTCAGTGTGGACAAGAAGGCCTATCTGTCTTCATGACTTTGGAAGAACTGTTAAGCTGACACTTCTTACCAGCATGTAGATCTTGCCCAGGAGTTTCACTTGTGTAAGAGGATCCCCCTGTTCATACAACAGTGCATCACCTACAGCTGCACTGCTATGTCTTTTCCTGTAAACTTAAAAATAAGAGATGGAGTCTCAGGAAATCAAAGCCAAAATGTCATTGTGCAGCCAGGGCCAAAAGTAATTTTGGTCACATGAGGCTGAAGACAGATGTAAAATGAGCCAGAGAGGGATAAACTCCTGATGACAGATGAGCGAGCTCAGTCTGTGCACTTTCCAGGACACAGTTAAATCTGGAGCTATTCTTTTCCATGGAAAAGCATCCACTGAATTTGCATCAGTGCTCCAAGAGGAAGTGCTGCACTGCCCTTCTCACACTCTCGAGAGCATCTCATCTGCTTCTTTGGGAACTACGGAAAGAAACAGTATGAATTAGGCTGCAAATATATCTTAGGAGTTTTACTGGATATTCTTCATCCACATCTGCCCTGGTCACACTCTTCTGAGTACATCTCTGGATGGACAGACTTGAAGAGAGCTGATGCAGTTACTTGACAGACCACTTCACATGATATTAGCTCTGTGCTTGTCTATACTCTTAAAACATGCGTCATTGTACACTAATTATAAGGAGAGCAAACGGGCAAGGAAGGATGATTGCATCATTAAGGCACTGGAACAGGAATAACTAATTCTGCTGTTAACTCCTCCTGTAACCCTTGCTGTGACCCTGAAGATCAGTTTTCTCATCTGAAGGGAAAACTTTTTCCTATGTTCTTAATTTTATTTTCTTATATTTTCTAATGTCGTTACGTCTACATAATGTTTTGAAGGGACAGAAACATGAGGAAGTTGTGTCTGCAGCATGAGCAATGAGGATTAAATTCAAACTCAAATTTTGAACCAAAACAATAGGTGTCCTACAACAAGAATATTAATGTCAATAATAATATTTATAATAAAAACATTTACAAAGAGTTTAGAAGATTAATCATAACAGAAATAGCTAGAAGAAAAGTCTGCTTAATTCTTCCTGTGTCAAATTGAAACCCTGACATCTCTCACCAAGGATTCTGGCAAGCTCATAGCACTTTCAAGAAAAGATTTAAGGGCCAAGTTACAGCACTGAGATCTCATGTTGCTCTTAGTTTATTATTATTGCAAAATGCACTACTGAACACTTACTAGTGCATCATGAAATAAAACGCCATGGAATTACAAATGAAATTTGCTTGTAAGATGAATGAGTCTGTGATTTATAATAATGAATATCAATATTATGAAGTCAACCTTTTTCTACCTCCCACACCCCTGCTCTCACACACAAAGTTCTAGTCTCCTGGGGATTTGTTGCTCATTGATGCTGCTGGCAAGAATCTTCTCCATCCAGATAAGCTCTTGTGTTGTCTTCCTTGTGCCTCTATTTTTTTTGTTAGTGTCACGTTATAAACCAATGCAAAACTATCACAGCTGAAGAGCAAAATCATCAATTTCAAGTGTACAGTGCAAAGCAATAAGCTTTTTTGTTCTTAAATATTTCAGAAAATGCTTTTATGAAAATGTGTCATTCTTCTGTCTAGTCAGTACGCTTCTCCTAGCAATGACCAGTTCTAGGTGCAAGAACTGCTGCAGTGGGCAAGAATGGATTAAATACGTCCACTGTGAAAGATTCTTCCTTCATTGCATTAGTTTGAGGTTTATTTTATGTCCTGATATGTGACACAGAGCCAAAGAGACCACAACACACCTTCCTTTCTGAGGACCGAAAAGTATCCCTTTACAAGAAGGGTGCTTAAGTGCTTTTCTGAATCAAAGCCTGAGTCAGTGCTCTAATGTACTCTGTTCATGCTTGGAAATGGCTTCTATTCCTCAGAGCAAATTTCCTTTAAAGAAGCTAAGCCTACTACAGTGTCTGAGGAGTTCAATGTCACACTGAAAACTTATCCCACAGATCTGTGTCCAAAGAGATCCCACCTAATGGATACTACCTATTACTGCCATACAGCATTCCTCTTTCAAGCACTGAAACAGTCTGTTCTCTCTCCAGGCAATGTGTCAAATTTTCGTCTGGTTGCCTATGGTGTTTTCCATTTATATTCAAGGTTCTAGAGAAGGTCACTTCAGTGCAGCATCAATAGCACCTCCGTACCCATGATCTCATACATATATTTGAGGCTGACTCTAAGGCAAGAGTATGGTAGGACTCAGACTGCCCACTGGAAAATGTAGGCAGCCATCTCATGTAGGAGAGTGATTTAGGGATATGTTCTCTCTGCCACTGCTGCTTTCAGCACAGTGGACCACATTGTCCTTTCAGAAAGCCTGAAGCAGGTGTCTGACCTGCCTGGAAATGCTTTATTGTGGTTCATTTCAAGCCTTCCTGCTGACTGCTGGTTCCTTGTCTGACTGTTGCAGTCCTCGAGGAAGATTCATCCCTTGGTTTTGCTGGGCTATTTTAAGACAGTGCTTCTAAGTATCTGCTCCAACCCATATGCTTCAATTAGCTTTTGTCTGGCCTGAGCTGCTTTTGTTATCACTCTCTTTTTGCTGATAAAGCAGGAACATTTTTAGAGGCTATTTCCCCCCCGCCCCTGCAGGAGCCCTAGGATGGATGGGAATGAACTTTGCCAGGTGCTTAGAGTAAAAGGAATTGTCAGGATACCTGGCTCCCCATTGGTCCTGACAAATCACTTGGGGACCTTGTGCCTCAGCTTGCTCGATCTGCAAAGCAAGGCTAATATTTATTTCCATTATATATATTAATAGCACTTAGTAACTTTGAACAAGGTCAGCACTGCATTACACATTGTGCTAAGACACGCATATATTAATTCCTGCCTCATGCCTCCTGTAAAGAAGTGATGTAAGAATGCAGTGCCTGAGACATGCAAGGAGTGATCCATAATGCATGATGTGTTCTGAGGGTCTGTCCTGTCCCTCGGGCTCATCCAATGGAGTGCATCATGGGAGGGAGATAACTTGAGCTGGCCTTTCATAACTTGATTATCCTATTTCAGTGTTAATGCCCATGACAAAGATTCATGACTAAAGAGAGAAATGTCTGGAAAACATCAGCAGAGTTTTGGTGCTTCTGCTGGTGACATAAACCAGGGAAGATAAAGCATGTGTACCTCCACCAAAGCTGACCCACAGTTTGGCTAAGGTTAAGCCTCTCATTTTCATGGCTGCCGTAGGTTCTGGAGTCACTCTCTAGATGACCCCTTGCTCCTTCATGTTCAGACCTATGAGACTGAATTAGTAGATTAGTAGTCAACTACTCTGTGAACCTACACTATGAATTAAAAAAGCAGGCTGTCTCCAATCACCATTAATGCATCCCAGATTTAGGGCTGCCTGGCAAGCAATGTTCTGCCATTGCCACCATGACTTTGTTCTATACTTCAAACTTGGAAGCTGTGGTTAAAATAAAGAACAATTTGGAACTTCTGGTGGTTAAATCACTGCAAGCTCCTATTGTGGATGCACAGTGACACCATGGTTCCTGATGTCTATAAAGCTGCTTCACAGGACTAAGTCATTCTGGTTGGATCCACACTATGTTAGTTCCTTTGCAGACAGGATGAGGGACCCTGGTGTGCAAAAGTGACATGTTGGGGTAGGATTGCTGAGGTTATGGTGATGCGGGTTTAGATCTGTGATGGAATATATGATTTTTTTTGCTCCTTCTATAAAGGGACAATATTGATAAATGGTGCTTCTTCCTAGTATCACCATACCTGTATATTCTGGTTTCACACTTGGAGGTAATAGCTGAAGTTCAGATTGTAACAAAGGCAACTGGATGTGCTGTTGATCACAGCTTCATTGGTGACGAACAGACTGCGCTTTGTCCAGAGCTGGGTTAAAGTGGACTGTGTTCTTGTCTCTGAAATATTAAAGCAACAGTTGCTGACACTTGAGGGAAGAGTGGAGTCTCTTTAGGCAAAATCCTAGTACATTGTCATTCTCTGTGAGGCACTGAGATGGACCTGCAAAACCAGTTCAGCAGTAGGGCTAAATCTTTGGATTAGCAGGACTGCAGTGAGGCTGGTGTGAGGTACTGATACAGGTGTCAACAGAACACTGTACTCTGGATTGAAATTGTTGTAATGGAGCAAAATCGGGGTGTGCAGGCTCTGAAAGCAGAATGAGGCTGAGATAAGCAACACTGGATGGAGAGATACAGCTACATCTTGTATGAAAAGATAAATAAAATAATTTATGAAAGGAAGGCCTAGTTGTGAGATGGTAATCAGTTACTAAACTGTGATATGCTGAAGGTTTGTTTAATGCAGCACGAGTCAGAAATCTTTAAAATAAATGGTAATTCAAATATCCTTTTAGCTTTACATTTATATATATATTTGTGATATAATCCCACTTTATAAAGTTTGTAAGTGAGGTACAAGTTTAGTGAAAGCAAGGAATATAGTTTAAGAGATGCTGGCTCTTCCTGCCTTGCAGTCATGCAGGGCAGTAGTTGGGGGAAAAAAGGAAAATGATCCAGAGCTTTAATTCCAAGAAAGAGTCTAGACATTAAGCCACTGCATAAAAAGCTATTGGAAATTCAAGGATTTCCTTACAAGTACTTGCATCTTTCTTTCCTGGCTTCTTCTGGAAGTTGCAAAGAGGTCCATTGACTTCTCTGAGATTCACAGTTAGATGGAAAGACTCCGTGGGAACTGGGCCAAAAGAAAAGACAGTTCTTTAATATATTATCAGTTTCACTCTTATACATTTCTCTCCGTGGCAACTCTTCCTCTATACTTAGTGAAATAAGTTTCAAAGTCAGTTGAATTGCCAAAAAGGTAAGCTAAACTGCCAAAAAATAGTGAAGTTGTGCTTTAGTTCTCCATTCAGTAGGAAATAATACAGCAGTGCTAGTAAATACGAGACTGGTGAAGCAGTGAGCTCAAAAGTCACCTCAAATTGTTCTGCCCATTTCTCTTTAAGTGAGAATGAGACAACCGTGTTAAGCAAGCAGCAAAGAAAGCAAAAGGTGCTTTAAAGCAGTTTGAATACTGGGTCTTTTTTAGAGCTGGTCGTTGTTTGGATAAAGGAACTCATGGAAATAAGCCAGAGCCATACAGCTGGTACCCATGAGCAAAAAACAGGCTAATCACAAATGAGATGTCCATGGCTGGTAGCAAGCAAGGACTTTGCAAGCCTGACAGAAATGTCACTGGAAAGGTAATATTTCTATTGAGTGTTTTGGGGTTCAGGGCTGTTAAGTGTGGCTGTCTTCTGATTGTTCAGGTTGGCCAGCTCCCAGTGTCTTTTTAAAGGTATTTATGTTTGTAACTGCTGCATTTATCAGGGTGGATTAGCCAAGTCTGTTGACTTCAGTGCTTTGGCACAGGCTGTCAGAAATTATTTTAGTGATGTTCTCCCCTGGACAAAGTGCATTTACTTTTCAACCTCCACTCTCACTTCCAAGCAATATGCTACTGAGGGTTTCATTTACAGTCAAACATTCAGTGGAGTTCCTAGCTGCAGCTCTTTGTTGTACGTTGGATTTTTGTTTGTTGAAATCAAAGAGAAAGAGGATGGACCATCTCCACTTAATGGCTTCTGGCTACCAGTAAATTGTGGCTATTCCACAAGGAGGTATAAAGCACAGTAGGATGGTTTTAGAGACGTAATGAATCTGCTGGGATTGTCACGGGGAGTGCCAACAACCTTTGAGAAAGAGGAACTCGTGGCATTTCCTTTGCTCCGTCTTAGGTGTAACCTCCACGAAGGCTTAAATACAGGAGCCAAATTCTTGGCTCAACAGATCTATCATTTTCCAGCACCAAAGGGCTGGGCCCATCCTCTGTAAATTGTTTAGGGTAATACCATGTTTTGTTCTCACTACCAATGTTTTAGGAGAATTAAAATATAGCCTTCTTTTTGGTTCAGCTGATAGAGCTTTGATAGTATCTTCAAGGCTGTGAAGAAGCTTTTAACAGAACGTACTCACCCTGATGTTGTTCAAGGTAAGGAAGCATTTAATCTGAAGTAAAGTTCATCGTTTAAGATACTTTCTTTGGAAACTATTGATTATTCTCTCTATGCCAGTATGTCCAGCAGAAAGTTCACTAATTTTCTCTTGCATGAGTCAGGCCAACCTTTACATTCATAGGTACCTTTAAAGGAAAGGTGACTACTCACTTCAGAAAGGTTTCTCGCTCATGTGAATTAGTTTGTTCATTCTCTTAATTCCACTTGTCTCCCCTCCAGATGAATGTCACAGCAACCTCTGTGCTTCCACACTAAAACCTGATCTCGTCACTCACTTCAAAGATGCAATTCACTGCCAAATGCCTCACCTTCATCCATCTCAATCTAAACTCAGCAAAATGACCTCTCAAAAGGTACTCTACAGAGGCACTCTTTAATCAACATCTGTTTAGAGCTTTCCCCGTTAACTTCACATAGGCAGATTGTTTTCCATAATTAGACACAGATAGGCTTTGATATAACCAGCTGACATATAGAATACATATTCATTTCTCCCTCTGACTTCTTGAAGGACCTGAGTAATGCAGAAGAAACACCTAGTGCATTTAATACTAGTCTCAAGAGCTTCAGACTTGTCTAAGAAGAGTCACTGAAGCACTTCAGGTAAAACTCATCTCTTGTTGAAATGAGAGGCTTAGGACAGTGTGATGCTCTTGATGAACTAAGAGGCTCTATTTAGATATGAAATGGAGAGGAACTTGGAGATCTTGTCCCCTTACGTTCCTTTTCTAGATGGGCTATAAGGGGTGGAAATGTTCTTTAGGGACAAGAAAATGATGACATTAATAGAGCTGTCACTGTAAAGAGTTTGTAGTTTTGCTGTTACAGCCCTGAACAGCTACTTGGGCCTCACTGATGCTCACTACTGTGGACTTTGCTTGATCTTTACTGTTAGGCCATTTGTGGAGATTCCAGTTCAGATAAACACTTAAACATATGCTTAAAATTATCCATATATAAAATGCCCTTTAAGCCCTCTCTACTAAACATGACCTTGATCTCCTGGTGCTGCAGTTCCCCAGTGAAAAATAGCAATACGATAACAGCTTTATCAGTCTGAAAACTCCCAGCAGTCCCATGCTACTATTTCTCATGTAACATAACAAAACATATCTAGAAGTGTGATAGTATTTACTGGCTTGATTCTGCCCTTTCCCTTCAGTGAAATTAAATAACAGCCGACTCCAGAGGCAGGCTGATTGATTCCAGTGAAACTAATGCTGCTACTCAACAAGAGTGAGGGCAGGAGCAGTGGAGTCAGGCACCGAGCAGGTTCTCTTATTCCCTTGTTACTGCCACAGAGCTTGGGTTATTTTGAGAAAGCCTGTTCATATTTTCTCTTTCACTATCACCTTCTGATCTTTTCACCTTCTCTCGGCTTCATAAAATAGTCTCAAAATTTAGCAATTCACTGTCAGTTTTAAAATACCCTATTTCTGGAATGTTCAGGTTCCTCAAGTGAGCAGTTAGAGGAGCCACTGTATCTCCAAACCATCTGCTATTTATTGGGAAAAAAAATTACACTTTAAAAGCTGGCAGATGACTTTCAGAAGACTTTAGTAATTGCAGCCTCAGTTGAAATTATTGAGAACTAATAGTCTGCAATATCTTGGAATGGAAGAATTCCTTCTGCTGCCACCAGCCCCATAATTTTCTACTGTTTTTCAACGTGTTATTGTTGACGGTATCAAAGTTTGGAGGTGATTAAAACTCAGTCATTCATTTGCTCTTTAGCATATCGTTTCCAAACATTTCCATCAGAAGTAAATGCTTAAATCCCATTAAGTTGGAGTCTAAATGCCTTAGGTTTCTTTACAAATCCTTCTGGTAGGCATCAGATATCAAACAGACAAAACAAAAAATTAAGCTGAAGCCAGGGTATTTTTCTTTCCCAATGGGGAAAAGGGCATCCATTATGCAATGAATCTTTTGTAATGGTTTGGTGGCTCTGACAAAATCCATTTTACTTCATTGTCCTTTTACTTTACATAATGTCCATAAAACGGCAAAACAGAAGATGTTATTGCTGATCAGAACAATTAGCAAAAACCTCGAGTAGAATAATGTTGAAAAAAACCCAATCTTTTGGGCCATAGCAACTTTCTCAGGAACTGTATTCTGTGGAGAGGGGTATGACTTGTCTTGCAGTCTCTCAAAGCAGTTTTCATCTGTTGTCTTTATATTAGGGGAAGGAAAAAAAAAAAAGAAAAGAAAAGAAAAAAGAGCTGGTTTTGTTCCCTTGACGTTGTAATACCCAGCATGTTGCTAGATAACAGAATAAATGTTACAAGACAGGTAAAGCTTAATTCTACCATGATCCCAGGGGATGTTGGAAACACTAATAAAATGAGATTCTATGAAATTGAAACAATTAAATAAGCTTTTTGGGTTTTTTTCTTTTTTTTATAATATTAGACTGGGGAAGACCTGAAATGGGATCTGTTTGGGAGACTCTGCTCTCATATGGACACCTCTGGATTTCAGAGAGGGCTTCCAGCCAGGTGTGTGGGTGTACCCACACATATAAAGTTACAAGGAGGCTTAAAAGTCTTTCAGGGCAGAAAGAAAACTAATAAACATATAGCTTATATAATCTGGGCTTACCTTGCAAGAGCACAAGTCCTCTATGGTAAATCCCTGTGGTGCAGAACACACATTTAAGCACAGCTAAGCCAGTGTCCTAGTTCCCATTGATCTTTACTGAAACCTCAACTCCTATTGGTCTTTGATTATTGGCCCCTGGTTTCCAGTGAATAAAACCACTCTGGTTTCCTATAGAGCCTGTTGTGCTCACCTGTGGGTTGTCTTCTTCTATGTGAGCCTCACGGCAGGCTTTGAGGAGCTGTGCCCATGGTCCTGGGACAGCAGTGACAGGAGAGAGCAAGGGGCTTTGCTTGCCTTGAAGCAGAAAACTCCAGGACCATAGATGGGGGATGCCAAAATTGTTATGGGAGGCCTTGTAATTGGAATCCAGCTCTGTAGATGGTTATTTCATTGGAGAGTAGTATTTAATTAATACAGAGCCTCCAGAGAGCACTTTCTCATCTCTCTCTTCCTCGCCTCATGTATGTGCCTACAAGCATTAATCAAATCACTCTTCTGTTCTGTCCATGAGTTGAACACAGGGACTGGATTTCTTGCTCCCCCTTGGAGAAGGGGCCAGCTGATACACCAGCTAGAGCCCAGAGATGTGACCTGGGAAAGCCAACTGAGCTGTGGCACTCGGCAGCCAGCAGGGCTCAGTCTCTGAAGGCTCCCTCCCTCTCTTCGTCCCTGATCCTTCATTTACTCTGATGTCACCACTCCAAGTTAAACAGAGGGACCAGGCTAAAAAGGCAGAAATTTCTGTTTGCCTTTAACCTCTGGCAGGTTGGGGCCTGTTCAGACGTGTCCACAGACCTTTCAAGGAGTGAGAGCTTCTGTAGTAAACAGTCAGGGCTCAGCCCTGCTCCCCACACAAAGCTGTTGGTACTAGTTAATTCTTCAGAAACCTCAGTATTTACCCAGGCTGTGTGTGTGTAGGTCCAGCTGCTGATACTTACCTTCAGTTTTCTCAATGTAAAGGTTACAATCAAAAGTTACAGGGAAGGGTTCCTGCTTGTCACACAATTCACACGTTGTTCCCCAGGCTAGCTCCATGTCAGCCTGTTTGCAGCCACATGGGGTCTCCCAGAACCTCGTCCCCCTGAAGAGGCACCATAGGTGTTTGGGAAGAGGTGGCTTCTATCTGTGCACCAGCAGCCCACCTCTCCTTCTGGAAAATATTTGCACCTGAGCATTTGGGTACAGGTCTGGAGTTCCTTTCCTTAGGATCACACTTTCTGTTGAGAGAAAGATACTGCAGTCAGCACAGGTGTCCAGATGTTTCATGGGAGCAGTAGAGAAGTTCATAGGATGTGGAAGAACCTAAATAGCATTGAGTGCAGCTCTTCAGTGGTTAGTACAAAACGGCAGCGTGACATTAAAAATTATTTGTCAGTAATATTTCTAGTAGAAACAACAATTCTTTTCTTGGCCTGTAACTTTTTTTGAGAAGTCTTTCACCAACTTCCACTGAATCTTTAACCTTGAATTTTGAAGGTTTTTTTGTTTCATCTTGGGATGAAGAAAAAGAATCATCCTTATCAGATAAGTGTAATTTTGAAAAGCTGGAATTCCTTGAAAATGTAGAGTTATAACCAAAAATACTGAAGGCTTTCTCCAGAACAGGAACACCCTTAAATAATAATGCTAATCTTCCAGATAAAAAAGAATAAAATCCTATTTTCAAATAATACACTGGAAAAATCCCACAGTATTTTAATTGAATTAAATCACAATGAAATGCAGAAGACTTAGAGATCAGCTGTCTAGAATAGCTGCTAATCTGTCTCATGTTCAGTGATCTGGTTCACCCTGCATAATCACCACCAATTCTGTGTATGTCGTTCCAGACAGACTTCATCCCCAAATACTTTTCAGAGGTAATTAAATGCAGCCTGAAATTCAAAGAAAAGGAGAGCAGTTAAGAGGTACATGCAAGAGATAAATGTACTGCTCTCAGGTACAGCTTGGGAATAGATAAAAACCCCAGTTCCATAAGGGAACTTTCTTGCAGCTCCTGTAAGGATATTCAGTAGCTCCTGTAAATGCACAGAGGACTGCAGCAATTCCAGGTGCTCTGCAGCTTGTTTTCTATATCTGGGGTCTCTGAGCTACTGAAGAGGAGACAGAAGTTGTTCCCATTATAGGCAAAGAAGTTCAGTAGTCATTTATTTCGTGCTTATAGGATGCAGCTTGTCTGAAGGAATCAGGGATGCTGCCTTTGAAATGGGCAGTGTCTCCATTGCCTCACCCCAGCAACTTACATTTATTCCAGTTAAGAGTTGAGGCTGAGACATCCCAAGGGACCTAGTCAGGCACCTAATTTTCTTTGAAAATCTGGGATTTTTTTTTCCCAGATGCTTTTCAGGGCTTTTGTGATTGCCTGACTCTTTCCATTTCTCAAATTCCCTTTTTATTTTTTTTGTCCCTGGCCTCCTCTGACCCAGCCTTATCCTTCTTCCCTGTCTTGACACCTCTAGCCTGCTTCTGAACCATTTACCCCCTTTTCTTATTAACATCTTTTTTGGTCTGAGTTTGGGAAGAAATTCTCTTTTAGTGAATCTATCAGAAACACTTGGCCCTGTGCTGCCAGTCCACTTTGACATTATCATTCTTAGCCAGGTTTATTCGAATTTGCACATGAGCCTGTGTTAAGTAGGAAATGAGGCAGAAGCAAACCTCCTGTTTCCATCCAGACACAGCATTCAGAAGTCTTCAGTTCAAATTTCAGCCATTTCTAATTAAGAGCTCATCAAACCTCATAAAAACCCGCAGGGTTTCCAAGTATCTCTTACTAATGGCTACACTTGAAAAAAAAAAAAGTACTTGGAGTTATTTTGCTTTCCATGTGCACTGTGTAATTTTTTCATCATCTTCCTTTTCTTCTTGTGACATCTGCGGACAAAATGTATTTGGTCAGTTAAATGAGAAATCATATACTGAGCACATTAACATTTAAATTTGCTTTTCAAAATGCTTTTGGTCATCAGCTCATTCACAGAGTGATGAGAATGCACACATGGTCTTGTGTATACCAGTTACTTGATAAACTTCCTTAAAGGAAAGCAGAAGCTTTTGCAGATGTATTTATATTATTTAGACTAGTTAATTTCCAAGGGAATGTTGTTCCTCTGAAATGGCTCTGAGTTATTTTTGAAGCCCAAAATGATGCATCAACTCATCTGCACGCAGTGTCTGAGTTTCTAGATAAGATAGATTCTGCTCTTGTGTTACTTTACCCCCCATAAATCAGTAGCTGAGTCCAAACCCCTTAAAAATGTAAATGCAAACAAATAAAACAAATGTTAGGATAGTTAGTCCGTTACTTAAAAAGGAAGGAAAGGAAATAACAAATGATTCAGAGAATGAAATATTCAATGCCTTTTTTGGTTGCTTCTCCAAAAAAAAAAAAAAAAGGTTGGTTGTGGTTGTATACTAATGCTGTAAGTTTTAACAAGGGGATCATCTAAAATAGCAAAAAGGCTGTTCTGGCTAAAATTTAGATAATTTAGATGTTCTGCAATGCAGCAGGACCTGATGAAATCTACCCTGGAGTACTTCAGGATCTAGCTGAAACAATTGCAGAGTGATTAGAGATTATCCTTCAGAGTTCACAGATGACCAAGGTGGAGGCCCAGGGAAGGGTAAACATAAGGTCTATTTTTAATAGGGGGAAAATTAGAACCAGGGGGATTATGGAACAGTAAAACTAACTTCAGTACTCCAAAAGTTTCTAGAATTAGCTGTTACAAGCACTCAGAGAATAAGAAGTTAATACAAAACAGCAAATATGGATTTGTCAAGAGCAAATAATGTCAAACAACTGCAGTTTCTTTACAGGGTAGATGAACTAGTAAATAACAACCAGGAAGTGCGTATGATGTTCACTGGTTTTTAGTAAGGCTTTGAATTTTATCATTCACAATGTCCTCATAGCCAAAGTAGAGAAATGTGCTCAATTTGAAATTACCACGCTGTGGGGGCACAAGTAGGAAAGGATAGTTTCTTGTCAAGGTGGGAGGGCATGAAAAATGGGTCCCTCAAGGGTCTGCCCTGCTCTGGGGAGTGTTCAGGATGTTAGTGACTATCTTGCATGGTGATGTAAAATGCATAGGAATAAAATTTGCTGATGTCGTGTTGGGTGGAATTACAGCTTTTTGGAAAGGAGAAGCACAACTTAGAACGTTTTTAAGATCTAGTTATATGAAGTTGGCAACTTGAAATGTGATAAAAACAAACTGTAATGGTTAATGAAAGGCAAGTACAGAATAGAATGTAAACCAGAAAATACTTAGCAAGAGAAGCAGCATTTAAAAATTAAGGCAATTAAGGATAAACTGAATATGATATAACATCATAAAACTGCTTCAGAAAAGACAACTCGTAACAGAGTTTTAGTGGGAGTTGTGGGTAAAAGACAAGGGAAAATCTGGCTTTTCAGGCAACCTTCGTACAGCCTTGGCTGCCTTCTGCTTTGGTTGTGCTGTTCAAGAAAAATCTTGACAAATTGGAAAGGGACTAAAGGAGAGCCCTAGGAATGATAAGAGGTTTGGAAAATGCAACCTATGAGGAAAGATTGAAAGAATTGGATTTGTTTAGTCTAGAGAAGGGAAGACTGACAGGATGTGATAACATTCCTCCAATATGTAAAACATTGCTAGAAAGAAAATGGTGATGAATTGTTCTTCATAGCAGCAATGAGTAGGAGAAAAATAATCGACATAATTTTTAGCTGAAAGGATTTAGTTCAGATATTAGAAAAAGCTTTCTAGCTCCAAGGATAGTTCAGTACTAAAATAAGCTTTGTGAGAAGGTTACTGGATCTGCTTCCTTGGAGGTCTTTAAAAACAAGTTAGTCATCTGTCAGGGATGGTTTAGGAGTGTGTTGTATTTGCCTCTGTATGAGGGAACAAGCTGGAGTGGAGCTTTGGGTATCTTCTAGCTCTTATATCTTAGTAATGTTAAGTGCATTTAAAGATTAGACTAAAAATATTAGCAACTGACAGGTAGATGGAGTGTTGATCATTTGTGTACTGTGTTTTTCAGAGGGATGATACTGGTAGATGGGTCTAAGTTCTTATAATCATGAAAGATTTTATTCATCCAAAATTTCTGTGATCTAAGTGACTGTCACACTTCTTACAGTAGGTGAGGAACCAGGTAGATTGAATAGCTTCATCAAGGTTATTTTGAATTGTATAAGCTAACCAGGTTATATAACCAGGCCAGGTGCCCTTTCAACTAAAATATCCTTCAGGTTTGTCAGAAGTGCTGTGCCTGTCCCCTCTCTGGTTATTTGAACACTACACAACTGGAAATAGTTGTTTCATATGATCACAGTTTTCCTCAGCAGTTGTTATGGTTCTCATGTGTTTCTCTACCTTTGTTTTACTTTTCTTCATCGTGCTGTAATTACATGATTTAATTTGTCATCTACAGTTTTCAGTGAGATAGCTGTGACCAAGTGGAAGCAGGGCAAGGATATAAATTGCTCTCCCATCTGCAAGTGAACACTGTTTCCCCCAAAGTGGGTCCTCTTGTTTTAAGTCACAGATGACTTTGTACCAAAGTCCAAGGGAGGCTGAGGCTTTCAAAGGGCCTAAGAGGCCCAGACACCTATAGCTTCCCAACACTGATGAGAATCTCATGGCTGAAACAAGGATCATTCAGGCTGTAATCCATTCTTCCCTCTTATTTCTCTAAAACTGTGACTAGAAGGATGTAGATGTTACTGTATTCTATTTGGTTTTCATGCATGGACATAGAAGTGTGAAATGGATATAAAGGCAGTGTAAATGCAATTGTCACACATGGGTTTTGAGTAAATGGAAGTGGCCTCTGGAAAGGCCAAACACCTAAAACCAGCAGCATTTGAAATTTTACGACATTGTTTAGGAAGCAAAACAAGGACAAAACACATTCCTGCCTTTTCAACCTGAAATGCTTTTGTAGCATTTCCTCAGGACTGGTCTGTGCTGGCTGCACAGGAGGCTCTGTGGGGCAGGGACACTTTACACAGGACCAGGCTACTCCAAGCCCCATCCAACCTGGCCTTGCACACTTTTGTGGATTTTTTGGTTTTGTTATGTTTTAAACTTGTGAGAATCCTGGATTTGAAGCAGAGGTCGGCAGCTTTTCTGCATTCACAGCACCCTGTCTGCCCTTCCATGATGTTGCTTTGAGTTTCTCAGCAGCAGGAAGCAATTGTCCAAGTAACAAGACCTGAGTCTTCAGCAGGGCAGTGTGTGTTTAGCACTGGGATTGCTGTTTTCATGCCTTGGGAGATGAGCTGCAGGACTAGGTAGCCTGATGGTAGGTCTGAGGGAGGTTGTGCAGTGTAGCTGCAGCCCCAGCACCTGACCCTCACTGGGGCTGGACCCACATGATCCAGGTAGGGCTATTCCCAGCTGCACTGACCCCTTCACAAATTCCAGTTTTAACCCTGGGCCAAACAAAGCAGCATCCAGAAGGTTTCTTGTTTGGGATGGGTGTGTGTTTGTGGGTGTTGTTTTGCTGCACAGCTGCATCATGCCAGAATAAATGCCCTGACTAGAGACAGAGGCTGCACGGACTGAGCATCCCTCTGCATTGGGGCTTACAAGCCACAAACCTCTGTAAAATCCCACCTTCACACTTTGCCTGAGGAACACAAAAGGTTAAAAGCCAAAGTTGTGTGTTACTTTCCTGCAGTGAATTTACTTCTTTTCTGATAAAGATAACAGGTGAGGTGTTCCTCCTCCCCACCCACACCTTTTTTCATTATTTTCTTTTTCCTCCTCGCTGATCCCTTCTCACCCATTTGCTCCACACACTATTTTTTCTGCAGTACATATTGTAGGTGGGGGAGATTTCTTGAACCAGGGGCCTCCTGCTTAATGCACCAAGGAGTCAGCCAGGCCAAAAATGCCTGTAGCATATGGAGAAGGAAAGGGCCAGCAGTGAGCGAGCTTGGACAGATGTGCTATAGAGGGAGTGTGGTGTTAGTGGGGGTGGAGAGAGCTCCCCCCCCCCCTCCAGCCATTTCTGATGGTGGCCAATAGGAGAAACGGACCCTTTTTAGGACCCCAACAGTCAGGGAGAACCCCTGAGGCATTTTTGGCCGGGAGGTTGTGCACGCACACGCGCGCACACGGAACAGTTCAGCAGCAGTCCAATCCCCAGTGACATGGAGCTTTTTCTTAATTCAGAGCATATTTCAGGCTTCAGTTTAAGGGGGGGGTAAAAAAAAAACAACAACCCAACACCAAAAACCAACCCATAAACCATAAAGAATCTATTGAAACAATTGTAAGGGGAAAAAATAGAATGTGGCTGCAGCTGAAGTTCTTAGGGAGGAGATGTAAGGGAGAGATGAAAAATAAACAATTACCATTTTCCTCACTGGCCTCAGATCAGCCTGGCAAAATGCAGACCTGTGTAGGGGTTTTCCAGAAAACCAGAGAGGAGTACCCCCAGCAATACTGGTACTCTCAGGAAGGCTTCTGCTCAAACTTCTTGGTGGTAGATGGGGCTCTGCTCATTCAATTCTTATTCCCACGGTAGCATCACTTCTGCTTCTCAGTGTCTTTCAAAGAGAAGCTTAAAGCTGAGTGATCAGTAGTTTATCTTCTCGTTTGTTCTTACTGAGCACCTTCCTTTGGGGGATCTCAAAGCACACTGGAAGCAAGAGGCTCACAAGCTTTCTGGTGAAGTGAGGCCATCTGATGAGACTCCACTTCATGGATGCAGAAACAGACCATTCAAAGTGTTCGAGTGATTTTTAAAGGGTGTCTGGTAGGATGGGGAATGGCACCTACAGAGCCCTGACCCTCCTGCATAGAATTTCTCTAAATTGTGATCCTTCACAATTTCTTTCACGTTTTTGACAAAATATTTTGTTAGCAATTAAGAATTACATGCCTGGCTATTGGTATCCTGTACAGAGAGCAATTGAGTTGGTCCCTGCCCCAAATACCTTCCAGTCTTCACTCTCAGGGATAGTTTTCCTCTAAAAGCAATTTCAGTGCACAAAACTCTTAGCACAGCTTGTTTGTTCCTGCCAAGGACCTGCAGTGAAGGATGCTTCTCCTCAGTTAACATCTGTTTTTTTGACCAAATTGCCTCAGTTTCTGCATGGGCCCACAGCTGACATAAAATGCTGAGAAATTATGACTATTTTGGTTGTTTGGGTGTTTTAATACTTTTTTTTTCTTTTTTCTTTCTTTTTTTTTTTTTCGAAGCCTGCAGTTCAGTTTGGCATACTGAGCTGGTTTACCTACAATTCTACCCAGGCAATCATGATGGTAAAAAAATTACTCCCAATTTACCCCAGCATAAGGAGCTGAAAAAACAGGCAAGGGGTGTGTGTGTGTCTCATGAGAGGGTCTTTGGCATCAAACCAAGAGGAGCAATCGCCATTTGGAGGGAAAAGATGCATGTGCATGTTAGGAGGCAACATCTGCTTCTAAGGCCACATGTTCAAATGCTGGGTTTGAGGCTGCTGCCACGGAAGAGAAATGATGCTTCTGTGCATGAAGTGGGCTCTCTGTGTGCAAAGGGGTTCAGAGCAAGTGAGGTGCCTGTGTGAGAGGTTTAGGCACACTGGCCCAGACTTTTAGGTTTTTTTCTCTGTCAAATAAGTCAAGAAGAAAACAAGGAGGCAAACAAAGTCCAATTTCAGAAGGGACCTAGGCATCTGAGATATCTCTGTCACCCTGTTTTTAAATGTTCCTTAATGCACTTAAAAGCTTAAGGAACTGCATAAGTGATTCTTTGACTGCTGTCTGGGCACTAATTCCAATTCAAACCAGTGAGAAATTAATAGGAGTTAGATGCCTGGAAATTGGTCTCCCAGTGAGGACTTGAAATGGCAGATGGAGTAACATTTGTGTGTCTTTGACAATGAAGAAGCACTTTGTCACCCAACATTAATTGTCCCAACAGCCCTACAGCTCTGTTCCAAGGGGTTCCTGCTGTGGTTATTTCTGACTGTATTTTACTGCTTTCCTGTTCCAGGCCTGTATCCAGTGCTCGCCAACATTGTCCAAGGCAGATAGGAAGACTTTGCACTAAAAGCAGTAGCAGCAGTTTCCTTGGCTTAAGTAGCAGCTTTTGGGGAATCTAACATTGATTGTTCCATCTGCAGTTAAACTTTGGATTTGATGGCCCTGATTTAGGAATCTAGATTCAGCTTTGCATCACCTAAGGCAATAAAATGCCTGGCAGCCTTAAAGACTTAATTACTGAGATTAAAAGGAGTCTATGTGGCTTGCAGCCTTTTCCAGGGGTTGCAGGACATGCAATCTCAAAATAAAACGTTATTTATTTTCCAAGTGTCTCTAGTGAATTAGAAAAGCTTGAACATGAGACAAAAAGAAGCCAAAGAACAAGGATGGGGAATCTCTTTTCCTTGTCTCCTACTTGGTATGATAGAATGAGTTATTAATTTTCATAGTCTGCATTTCCTCACACTTTTGGGCATATTATGCTTCTTTGTGTAACTCCCTTTGAATCAAATCTGGATTACCTGCCCGACTTCCTCAGTTTCATTTCAAATCTGTGTTGTGCTTTCAGTGTTATGCTGAACAATAACACTTGTTTTGCCCAAGTCCTAACTTCTTCATGCACAGAAATCCTGATCTGCGATGTGAATCCAGCTGGACAATGCTGCTGGGTGGAGGGGTTGAACGTGCACTGCAGGTAGAGAGGAGACAACACAGCGAGGGAAAAACAAATTAGAAGACTGCCAGCATCTGTTAATCCTTGGGCTGACGGGATATTATTGTGCAGTGCAGCCCTCCACACCCAGGAGCTGTGTGACCTAACTGTAGTGGAGACTGGTTTGTAAGGAAATGGTGCTTCTCCTCTCCATCAGTCTGCAGCCCCTGCTCCAGACTCGTGTCTCCTTCGGTGGGGATAAAAGCCCAGCACGTCTCTGCTGCTGGTCTGGGGCCTCGGCTCTTGAAAGCTGTGGTCACAGGCTCTCAAAAAAACCATCTCCATTTTCTTGGCCAAATATCTATGTGGGTAACTCCATACTTCCTTGCTAAATTCCTCTTGGAGTTTTATTTTGGTTTGGTCTGTTCTTTGTGTAGTATAAAGTTTTACTTTGTCTTGACTAACCCTTGCTGTGAATGCTTTTTTTTTCCTCAATAGTGGTAAAAGCCTGAGTTTGGAAAGTGAGAGCTTTTGGGAAGGTGTTGCAGAATGTTACCTTTTCCCCAGTGCTCTTAATTTTCAGCCACTGTCAGGAAAGGGGATGGTGAGTAGGCTGGATAGACCCAGAGGAGTTTAGAAAATGCAAAAGGAGTTTAAAAGCCAAAGCCTTAGCAGGTTAAGGGACGAATTTGGGATCCTCTGGGTGTCCAGATATCTGGATATTCTGGTAAAATCAAAGAACTGTAAGTTCAAGTGAGTGTTTACAGGCTCCCAAGTACAGTTAATTTATGACATGTTTAATATGTTTTTACAAATGTTTGCTGTACTCAAGTAGTGACGATGCTTTATTTGGTCAGTAAAATTCCATCCTGCCTGAAGTATGCAAAGACCTGAATGTCACAAGGATGTTCTGTGTCTAAGGAAAAATATTCACTCTCATTTTAAACAGATATACCAAATTTTTATTTTTATTTTTTTATTAGAAACAAACCTGTCACTGAAACCACCAACAAGACTTTCCAATTCTCCCTAATGTTAAGGGATATTTATATTTTTCTGGTTTCTATTCCTTTTTTTTTCTTTTCATTTTTTTTTTCTCTCCCCTTCTCTTTCCTTCACCCTCTTTTTCTTCAGCATAACAAGATTGGAAATTAGTGCTGGCTTGAGGCCATGGCTGCATCTATGAGGCCATTTAAAGTTATTGCTCTCTACTCCCTGTGGGCCAGTAGGAAGTTCAGCTCTGATCACATTGAAAAAACCACCCTCAAATTCTAGAAATACTAATTAAAAAAAAAATAAAAAAATCAGAAGAATGTGGAATTTCTTTTATTTGCTCTGAGTTTTGGGTGAAAAGAATTGTGAAAGCAGCTAGAAATACTGAAAAGTAGCTTTTTGTGCTGAGGTGCTGGTATTGCACTGGTGAGATTTGTAGTCATGGCCAGAAGGAAGGGTCTGGTTGACTGTGGACTGAGTTTGGGCTTCTGGCCTCTGACTTCTACACAGGTATAATCAGGAATGGCCCTACTGAAGCTGGTGGGTTCAGCTTCTGTGCAGTTGGAGTGAGGGAAAGGTCTGAGCATCCAGGCAGGTGGGAAAGGTTTTGCAGCTTCATTCTCATTCTAGTTCTGAATTCTGCAAATCATCTTACACAGGAACCTGACCTGAAGCTAGCCTTTTATTACAGCAGCATGGCTTGGACTAGGATGTGGGAAAGTGGACATAATATTTGTTCACATGGGCTAGAATATTAGTGAAAGAACCTGCCTTCTTAGAAAATGTCCTGTCTTGTCAATAGAAGACTTTTTGGCTGCAAACACAGAGCTGAAGATGAAGAACTGACCTGTACATGTTCATACAGTTGACCTTTTTGCCGTGTACAAGCTGGGGGCTTTTCAAACAGATTGTACACACAACTGAAAACATCTGGCTTGGTCTGTAGGTATGAAGAAAGGAGATCCTTCCTTATATGAGTGAAGGGATACCCCTCAGCCCTCACCTTTTTTTTTTTTTTTGCTTGAAGTTGAAAAACCTGATCATGTGAAAACTCTCCCCACAAGCTTACACTTCTGTACAGCAGCAGCTGCCTAGCTGCTGCTTCTTGGGATACGAGTGCAGCTTTTGTCTTTGCAGACAGAAGGAGTTTTCTAGGAGAGAATGAAGGGAAACCTCAAACATTTCCCTCACCTTTCAGTGAAAAGGTGAAGGAATTTTCAGTCTCTTTATGCAGAGGAAGAAGTGTTATTTAATGGATTTAGACATTCTCCCAGCACCAAATATACAAACCATGTTCCAGATCCATGAAACGGATTTTGGGGCAGGGAACTTAAAGACTCAGTCACCACAGTGCTTTGGGTTCTCCTGATGTTTCCTGACTCATAATATCTCTGGATTTTTATTACTTTGAAAATTTCAGCTTTCCACTGAACTCTAAAAATTATTAAATCCAGTCACTGATGGAGCTACTGTCCTACTTTTGACAGAGATCCAGCAGAAACTCCACATCACCAAGATATTGATTAGGTTGGAGTTTAGGATGAGGAGAATCTTGAGCTTTTGAATTTCCTTCATGCTCCTGTTGGAATTGTTAGGATTATGACACATGAAGAAAACCTGTGGTTTTTCGAAGGGCATCTTAATAAGATCACTGGGTTTGGCTAAAAAGGATCTTGCTACTGCCTGTCCAAAAGGCTCTACAGCTGAAGAGTATCTCAGGAGAGTATTTGATGATTTGGCATTATTTTGGTGTTATTTACATGACAAAGCTGCTCTAGACTCTGACCTTGATGGGGATCTCATTCTTGATGCTATGCACATGAAGTAGATGTTACTCCTTGCCTCTCAAAATTTGCAGTGAATACAGGTGAAGCAAAGAGAGTCTTACATCCCATCCTTGGCTAACAGCAGATTCAGACTCTTCTACTTAAACACCACTTACCCTACAACTCAATTCAGTGCTTTATCCTACAGCTCAGTTCAGTGCCACGTCCACTGCTCACATTATTTTCAATTAACGTAGACCCCATCTTCACTGAACAGAAGTTTTGTCAGAAATTTTGAAACTTAGAAAATTCCTTAAATTTCCACTCATGGGATTCCCATTTCTCCCTTGGTCATTGGTTGGCAGATCCTGTATAAGAAACTCTTTGCTTTCCTGTTTGTAGTAAAGGGTTAAAAAATAAATAGCAGCATGTGTTCTGGGGTGCCAAACTTTTTCTTCTGCTCCGTCTCCTTTTGATTTAAAGGCTTTGTTTATCTCTCTGTAAAGTCACTGGCAGGCCATAAAGAGATATATTGCCTTGGTGCAGACAGCACAGACTCTGCTCCTGGGGAAGAAATGGACTGTGAAGTTGAGTGTGTGTGTGTGTGGGCCTGCTCATAACTCAGGAAGGGTTCTCTCTTTTGGGAAGCTCCCAATGGATGCTGCCTTCAGCTGCCTGTGGCTCCTCGTAGGAGAAGTGTGCATGGATCCAGGAGGGCTGGTCAGGCCCAGTGCTTTTGATGTTCTCATAAAGCCATCACTCCAAAGCTTGGAATGGCAAAGCTATTGAACTCAGTCATAATAGTGGATAAAGTACTCCCAGTGGCTTTGTTTTGGTTTAGTTTTATTTTTTGGATAGAGAAATAATGTTATGTCAGAGCCCGGCTTGCTCGGGCACTCCCTGTTAAGCTGACGTTGAGCAGTGAGGTTCAGCAGCAGTGTTGCTACTTTGCTTGGCAGCCACTGCCATCAGTTGAGGCTGTGAGTGTTTGTTCCTTTCCAGGAGCTGCACTTGGTTGTACCATTGAAAATTGTTCCCCCTGCACACCCCCAGCTGCTCCCATGGGTGCTGTGGGCCAGGATGAAAGGTAGGGCTTGGTAATAGGAGAGATGGACTAGGTGAATTATTTCTCTCTGTCATTTAGACTGCAGAAACTGCTTATTTAGCTGAGCAGAGGACACTGGGGTTTAATCTTCAATGGAATTGACTTGTAATGTTTTTGCTTATCACCAGAGGAAGAATCTACTGAAAAAGAAGGCAGAGAACCAAAGCAGCTGAACCACTGCCAGCAGGAAGGTTATTGATTCCCTGCAGGAGGAGGTGGGAAGCTGCCTCTTTCCTCTTTTAACAGCAAGTCATGCTTTCTGGGAATCCCCAATCTGGAATCACAGAATTCCAAAGATTTGAGTTTAACCCTTGAGATAGGGAGTTGGGAAGAAGCAGACCCTTCTCTTGGAGAATTTTCTCTTCACAGAGGATTAGCATGAGAACGACAGATCATTTCAATCCCACTGCCTTTCTCAACATGTTAAGTGACATGTAGCCTAGAGGAGGCCCCTGAAGATTAATGCTCTCCATAGATCCAGTTTATCTTTGGAAACTCTACCAAGACATGCAGAACACTGGCCATCAACCTGCCATCTCCTTGTCCCTTCAGTCCATATCCACCCAGTTTTTCCTTGTGGATGACACAAAAAGGGTTCCAAACCCACTGTGTCTTCTGCAGCTCTGAGCTGCTGTACTTAATAGGCTGTTAATCATAGCCTTCCTGTAAACTTGTTTGCCTGGGGAGAAATCATTAGTACCTTTTTTACAGTGAGAAAAAATCTGAGAATTGCCTGAAAATCTGGAGAAAATTACTTTTCAAGTGACCGATGGTATGACCTCTAATTTCCTAATGATCTAGGAAGAGTTCAAACCCAAGTGCTTGTATATGCAGAATGCCAAATTTATATATACAAAGCATCATAATTACTGTCATGGAGATTTACAGTGCTTTACAAATCATTAATAATCATAATAATAATATTTACCATAACTCTTTCTGGCAGATTAATTGCAATTCTCTTTGACCATCCTCGAACTACATTTCTTGCATCTTTCCCATTGACATGAAAATGAAATACACAAACCATAGTTTATTGACATAAAGGGTGGCTTTATTTGCATGTGTTTATTTGAGACAAAACCAGATATTTGCTGTTGAAGTGGAAGAAGAAGCATCAATGAATCAGCAGACCCTGAAGGCAGCGCTGCACATAGTTACATTTCAGCATGACATTAGCAGGTGATGTGCTCTGAAATATTTGTGGCAGGCAGGTGGGATTCCTACTGCTCAGTTAAGGTACCATTTGCAGTAATAAGTGTCTAAAAGATACAAGGATCTTTTAGGTTTTCCAAACTTCTTTTGGAGTGGAATATCCACAGATGATAAATGTCAAGTTTATGCTACACAGCCTGACATGTAATTGATGGACTGAGGGCATAGAAATTTCTCATTTTCCAAATACCATCAAAATTATGAGATTGAAGAAAGGAAAACCATAGAAAAATGCTTTTCTATTTCCTCTGTTTTCATCCTCATCAGTGTACAAAGTTTGTAAGCAATTTCAGACAGGATAGAAAATAAATGTTGGCACACGATGGCATTCTTTATTTTGCAATTTTGTTTGTTAGTATATTTTCTTTACTTCTTTATATTTTTGTAAGATCAAAGTCTTTATAAGCTATTGTATTGTTGTAGTTTTATGAATTTTCCTGCCATTTTTTGACAAAATGTACTATTCCTGCTAATGTCATGGGTGTTGTTTCTCTTTTATGAATTATTCTATCGAGGACTGTTTTTATCCATTACTAGAAATCTGGTGTTAACAGACCTTTGTTCTACAGCAGATTCATTAGACTTGAAAAGACAGTCAAATCATTGTTTATGCTTTTTTTTTTTCATTATTCTGTTACCTATTTTAGAAAAGTCAACATGAACATTTTGTATGTTAGATTCATGCTTCTCTTTGTTTATTCATCCAAAGCACGTTGTGGGTATTAAATGATCATTCTACTTGCTGTGGTAGCACAGCTGTGGGGTAGAAAAAATCATCTGCTTAATGCTGCCATATATTATACAGTCATTTAATCATTTGTCAGACCAACACAACTTTTAACTGCATTTGGTGTTGCAGCATCAGACTCCCTAGAGAGGTACAACAACCTGGATGCTAGGAAAACTTCCACAGGATGATAGACAGAAATCAAAGGCTCCCCTAACCTGAGCTCTGTCTCATCAAACTTTAATCTTTGTGAGACAATTACAAAAGCTCATGTGTTGTAGTGCAAAAATGTTGAACTGTTAGTAGTGCCTGCAGACATGGAGAAAAATGGTAACAGTATTTCTCTCCCACCTGCCTGTCCTTCAATTTAATTTTCTAGTGAGTGTCTCTTAATTTTTTTAAGTTTCTAAAAAAAGACCTAAAGAATCTTTTCTAAAAGAAAGTGCCAAGCAAGTTGAATGTAGATGTTGCTGCCAATTCTGCCTTTGATACTTTAAAAACACAAATTTACAGGCACACGCATACTGAAGATGTATGTCAAAGACCAGTAGAACTAAAACCACACTTTAGAATATAGATGTATAAAGTGGGTCAGATGATTCATATAATTGATGCCTGGAGGCAGAACATATTTACATTATGTTCTTCAATCTATTTCTAATTTATATGATGTTCCTTGGTCTAATCTGTTGGTTCTCCATGCGGTGTATTCAGCAGTAGGTGGGATGTGTTTGTGTGAGGCATGATGGCTCACCTAACCAGGACCATTCTATGTTTATTCATATATTCTCCATTCAGTGTAATTCCAGAGAGATAATTACCCATGAACTCCTCTCTCAAGTAAATTAAAGGGTTTCCATATGGTACATCCTCTTAAGACCACAGGAGTTTTCTGAGAATCTGCAATGGTTCAGGTACAAGGAGACTCCCAGCTTAGCTGTAACCTTTGAGGTCCTTCCTATTTTCATACCAACACCTGCATCATCAATCCCATTACAGAAAAATTCCTCTAATTGGAAAACCCTGCTGGTGGAAAACCTCATCCTATGAAAAGCAGAAGGTACCATGGGGATGTTTTTGTTGTTAGTGAATCATATCTGGTAGGAGTTGTGTCTTTTTCTTGTTCCCCACCTCCAGCCCCCTCCAACCCACCCAGCCAATTGCTTTGGCTGAAGCAGCCTGTGGAAGTGCAGTGTACAGTAATTGCTTCATTGTGTTGCTTTAAGAGGAAAGGAAAATAGCTATTACTGTGAGCAAGTGCTTCTGTTTTTTTTCCCCATTGCTGTTGTGTGTTTTGGTTATGAAACATATCCTATTCTGAAACTGTTTTTATGAGACCTTCTGTTATTCAGGTGGAAGGTTGAGAATGGGCAACTGTTGGTAACGTGGCCATTGGTAAAGAGAGAAAACATTGCCTCGAGAAATGTTTTTCATTTATAAAAAGGGAGTGGAACTATTACTGATTAATTTTTGTCCTAATCTTTTTATGGAATGTAACAAAGCAGTGTAGTTTTATTCCTGGAAAGCATGCCGAGGCTAGGCTTGGTGCCTATGTACTTTCATCTCAGCTTCAGTTACATAAAAGTTAATGGAGATTTGTCTTTTAAAATTACTGTACTTACTTGTTTACCCATTTGGCTCTAGATGTAAATATGGAATTTAATGGTCAGACAGTGGCTGAGCTAAAACCCTATAAATCTGGGGGTACTGCCTGTAAAGGAGCTGTTCTTCCATAAGGATGTTCTGAGAAAACAAAAAAACCCAGCTCCAGTAAACCAAGATCAGGCCTATTGCTGGAGATATCTGGAAATTTATGACTGGAAAAGGTATTAGGTTGTGACCTGATGCTCTCCTGCTGCTGAGGCTCCAATGATGATTAGGAAGTGATTTCATTGCCATATGAAGGCTGCTGCCTTCATCCCTGTTTTGTTTTGTTATGTTTTTTCTCATTGAGAAGCTGAACATGATATTCAGGACTAAAAGGAAAAAATGCCTCCCCACACATACACACAACGCTTTATCACTGCCAGCTCCTCATCTTCAAAGACCCCTGACTGAAGCTCTGTGTGACTAAGTCCACTTAATTCCCCACCTAAGAGAAAAAACGTAGAGTTCAGAAGTTCAAGGAACTCTTTTGCTAACCGCACGCTTGTGGTTGTCTGGGCTGCAGGGTGGTGGGTGAGGCTGAATCGCTCCGTGTTCCGTACCGGGTCACAGTCATGGAATGTCATCTTTGATGATGATGATGATGAGGCAATGAATAGCCAAAGAGGTGGAGGGCTTCACAGACTGCTGGTCAGACCTGAGACCTCTTGGAAATGTTGTCTTAGATGTCACCTTGGGAGCTGTTCGATGTGAAGTATCTGGAAGTCTCATCCCAAGTTCTGGGAATGTTTAGCATAAGATTGTGTATTCATGGCCTTGACAGGTTCATATATAACCCTGGATTGCGTCCCCCTTTCCTTCCAACTTGTATAACTGTTAACAGTAGTAGCCTCCCATGAAGCTTAAAGTACATAGAGCATTTAAAGCTTATAACATTTATAGATTGCTACAGTAGCAGGAGAATCAAGCTAATGAAAGGGTTGGGTGTGTGCCCTGAATTAATATGACTGTAATCTAATTCATTTTACCTTGCTTTTTGCTGCGTATAAAACCTGCCTCTCTCCTCCAGCACTGCACTTAGGGCCCAATTCACAGGCTAGTGGCAGATAATGGGAAGGTTCCCGCACAGTGGGGCTGAGAGTCAGGTTTTGAACAGGAGGTCCTTGGCAAGGGCAGAGTAGTGATGGTAGAGGTGGCAGAGGTCTTCTGTGGAGGGCAACGGGAGGTCTAGGAAAAGGGGATTCAGAGTCTGAGGTATGAATAGGAGAATCGGAGCCAAGAGGTGTTGATGAAGCAATGGATTTTGGAGCAGGCTCTCTGCTGTCATTTGAAATAGAGATACATTTTTTTTCTTAAAAAATCATGTAGTATAGAGCCTGCTTGCACCCAGACATTGTCTTACAGGCTGTTGCTTTCTGTTTATGACCATACAGCATTTTACCCTTCCTTCTCTGCCTTTGCCTGTTCCCTGGAGAGATTTTGTTTGGAGAATACTTCTTGTAGTTATAACTCTAAGCACAGTGAATTGTATTTGATTGTCCTGTCGAGCTTTGTTCTTTGTTTCACCTCCATCACCTGTCTGTTTTGTTTGTTTCAGCCAAAAAGGAAGGATTATTGAGTGCTCTGTAGATCATCCCTTGGAAGCTTAGAGGGTGGAGAGGGAACCTGGGACCTGCAGTCAGGTTGAGGAACCAGAGGGGAAAATGGTGATTTTGAGAGGGAACAAGGCACTGTGGATTGTTCTGACAGGTTCTGTTGAACTGTGTTACTGGATCACTGAGTCCAAGAAAATATTACAGCACATATCCATGTAATAACCAGCTTATACTTATGACCTCTTCATATTCTTCTCAGAAGCTATGTATGACACTGCTTTCTATGTACAAACTTTAACTGCCCTCTCTATCTACTAGAGAGCCATGGAAAATAATGATGCTACAATAGCATAAGAATGGACTATAACATTATTAATCCTGAATCGGTGTATATTGTGTAAAGGTTTCAGTAGCTTCTAAGTGCTCATAAGCTAAGGGATAGGCCTGTTCTAGGATGTGGAAAATTCAGTGAAAAACAAGGCCTTAAAGAAAGTAATAGCTGGACAGGATTGAATGGGGAGCACTGTTCTTCATGGACCTGTCCTGAACTCATGCCCCAGCACAGTTTGAGGACTGGTGTTGTGCTTGGAGTAAACCTGAAACCAAAGCTGAAGCCACTTGCACTCATTAAAGAACCCATGGTAGCTTTTGCTGTGCTGGATGAACAACATCTTGCCCTGGTCAGACACTTACTCGAGTGAGTCTCCTCTATGTGTTGATTGCAGCTATTTATAACACCTTGTTTAGGAGGCTCTCTCCACTTTGTTTCTCCATTGAGTCAAGGAATGAAGAGTGTATCTAAACTAAGTTTCTTCTCTTACTTACCTTCTGGAAGTATGTTGTTTTTTTTTTTCCCCTCACTAAGTATACAAGAAGCCCATAGAGATTAGTCTCATAAAATAGACTAAGTATCTAAAAGTAAGTGGTGTTTACACCCCCATTCTCTAAATGTGTCCTGCATTCTCATTCAGATAAGATATGCCTTGTCCCTTTCTCCTAAATTCCTATGCCATGTTAAAGCATTTCCAAGGTGGCTGCACACCCATCGTGATCCCATGTGCTTCTGTCAATATACAGAAGTGTAAGGGGGTGAAAAATCTATTTTATCTGAAGGGACTTGCAGACAGTAAAATATAAAGAGAAAAAAAGAGAAATGTTTTCAAGGATTTGCAGATACTAAGGGATGAAGAAATACAGTTGAAGAAAATAATGGTGTGTGTGTCCCCCCCAAGACAATACAATTAGCACTACCTGTAAACTTTGGGTTGGGTTAAAGTTGAAGTGGGGGAATGCAGAATTGTGCTGTCCAGAGCTCTTGCTCCCAAGAAGGTGAGGTCTGGATGGTGGGCTCTGCAGGGATGGAGTTGTTTCCCTGCAAGCCAGGACACTACAGGCATACACTTCTCTGCAGCTTCTCCATTGCCAGGTTCCATCTGCTCCATCCTGGCTCCTGCAGTGAGGAACATGACAGATAGCACTGAAATTTCTCAGAAGGCTCTGTGCTGCCTTGGGTGCTGGTTGTTCTCCTGTCAGTCAGCCTGCACAGCTGTGGGGCTCACACACACATCTGCCCACTCCACCTGGTTGAAAGGGAAATGGTCCAGCTGTTTGGGTCTAAGATGCCAGTAGTGAATATCCCCAATTAACATTTGCTTTGCTAATCCTTTGCGTAATCCTACAGATAATGCAGAAACCTGACTTGGTGTTTGCTGGGGAGAGGAAACCACAGCTCTCAAATAGGCAGTGTCAGGATTCATGAGACAGTCACCATAAAAACACAACATGGAATGGTGAAGTATGCCCATACGAGGTTGAAAACTGCTCCTGTTCTTTGTGGAAGATCCATATTACAGAGTCTTCCCTTAAACAAAATATCTGCAGGCAAAGCCCATGAGATCCTATCCTTGAGGAGCATCTGCAGGGCCAGGCCTGTCCTATCCAAGCCATATCAGGATGTGTGGTGAAGCAAAGCTGGTCACCCTACCAATGCAATTGTTTGCTTGTTTACACAAAACCTCCCTCCTGTTCCTTGCAAAGGTCTGAAACCAGAGCTTCATCAGGGAGGGTGTGTGCTGGTTTGGGGAGCAATCATGGCACAGGGGGCACCCGACCTGCTTGAAAGACAGCTCCTCTGACTCATCAGCTGAAAGAAAAATGAGCTGTATATATTTAAAGCAAAGCTCTATTTTAAAAATTAATGATCTGCAAGGGAGAGAGGAGAAACTGCTTCTCTATAATGCAGAAAAAGGCCCTGATGACCACAGCCTGGGTCCCTTTCCAGATGATGTCATCATCAGTCTAAATAATAAATTTTTAACGATGTGGAAAAAAAAAAAAAAAAAGGAGGAAATAAAAAAGAGGGGGACTCTGTTTCAATGAGGAGTAAAAGTAGCTGGTGGCAACCGGGTCTAAGGAAAATATATGGTTGGGTGAGGTTTCTACCCTGTGTAATTAGATTATCCCAAGTGTAGGAGTGTGCTGCAAAAGGCACATTGAAATGTCAGTAATTGACTGCTCTGTGTCTTCCCCTGCCACATACTCATGCAGAGTGGAAAACTGGGGTACTTGGGATATATAAGGCAGAGGGGCATTCTATAAATGGGGTTGCTAATAACAAGCAGGTAAGATTAGAAGGGGGAAAGTAGGGGCTCTCATCAGCCCAGAGACTAGGGGATATTTTCCCCTCATAAATAACAGGCCACAAGAAATGTATTCAAACGGATTTGTGTTTGGTTGAAAAATGTATGCAGTGTATTACCAACAGAGCACTCACACTGGCTCTTTAATGCAGCTTAAATTACTAGCAACACATTCATTTTTAAAGGTGCCCAGTTTTGTTTCATGGTGCCCCCATGGAAATATGTTGCCCATTGCTGTGAGCATGTTGTGCGGGCAAGGAAGGCTTGGGGAGAGCCAGCTTTGGGGACAGGGGACACACACCAGCAGTCTGGCTTTGAGGGTGGCTGTGGCCCCAGGGTGGACTAAATGATGTTGTTTTTTACTTCATGCTGACTCTCCGTTGTGGGGAGCCCTCGGGCATTTTCCATGGAATTCCAGCCAGAATTTTCTTAAAAATACCTTAAACCAAACCTTAGCTAATACTGGAATTTTGTGGCATATCAGAATGTATCTGATGTCATTTGAAGCTGTATTTTGAGTGATCTGACCTCCAGATCCTATCCAGGGCCTGAGCTCCAGTGTGCTGTGTATTCCTGTAGCGATGACCCTCTCCACGAAGAACTTAGAAGCTAAGGAGACAAGAAGGCAGCTATTCCAGCCTGGCAGGCAAAGGGGCTCCGTTCTCCAAGAACAACAAAAAATTCATGTCAAAGCTATGGACCAAAACTGCATTTCTTGAATCTCAGTCCTATATTTTCCCAACTGAATGTATTAACCCAAATCAAAGCTTTCATGGATCTCAGCTATCTGAACGTCAGGCCCTGAAAGGAACAGATGTGTTTCGTGAGGTTTGGGGGTTTGAAGTGGGAAATTTCAATGGCTTTAATCCCAAATCTACACCTTTTCCTCAAACTACAAGGGACAGATTTATGTAATGTTTTGTAGTGAGCTGATCCTAATGCTCTTGTCCTGAGACAGATTTACTGTAGTTGTCAAGACAGATTTGCTGCAGAAGTCAATACCCCAGCCTGCCAGTGCCTTAAGGAAAAAGGGGCTGGGTGTTTAATGCTGTAAATATTTTATTCTTGCTCTGCCATATAAACCTGGCATGGCCTTTCAAAAACAACTTACTTCTATTATGCCCCAGTTTCTCGTGAGTTAAATGGGGATAACAAATTTCTGAGAGTGTAGGAAGACAGATGAAACAAGGAAACTCTTCACCGGAAAGGTGAAAAAAAAGTGTGTTTTCTCCTCTTCTTCACTAGGCCCTATTATTCCTAGGCCCTATTATTTCGTTTAAATGATTTCTTCCCTTTTTGCTGTTTTCATTGCTCCTTAAATAGCCACTTTAATTTTCTTTCAGTTTTGTTCTGGTACTCAAAGGCACACCATTTAGTAGACGCTCTTCAGCTTTGTGGGTCATTTGGTGTCTCTCCCTGTTGCTGTTACTAATCCCTTAGTGAGGGAAAAAGACACCTTGGAAAGTAGTTTTTGGGTTTGAGGGTGACATATGCAGAGCCCAGCAGAGATGCTGAAGTTAGCAAATTTGACATGGGTCTTCCTGCAGGTAGCTGGTGGTAATGCAGAACAACACAACAAATGATCAGTCTTGACTGTCAAGTACTTTTCTCTGCTCGGGGTCCCTTGTGAGAAGAGGAGATGTTGCTGCCACCACAGCTGAGTTTTTCTTTTATACTGACCAGGCAGGAGGGGACCAAGCAGCACTTAAATACTCAAGTCACTGATACTTCCTTTGTTTTCCTGTATTTCTTCCATCACTGTGAAGGGTACGTTGAGCTTTGGTTTTATGCTGGGCTAAAGAATCTTATCCATCTGAGTCTGCTGCAATCTAAAACATGACTCACATTTCACTGGTCTAATACAGACACTTATGGGCTTTTTTTCTATTACTAGCTTGCCCAGAGTTTGCCATGGATGGGCAACTTTTTACATGTTGGCTCAGCTTGTGTGTGCTGTGTCTTGTCTTTTGTCTGTTTTAATAGAGCTGGGTGCTCTGTCAGTGAGGACCATACAGGTTGAACACGTCTCTCTTTGTACAGGGCAACAGAATAAGTTCATGAAGAAGATGAGCCATTTGGATAGAAAAAGGACACGAGGCTGGCAGTGAAAACTGACAGCACAAGCCGACCCTGTTTGGTGGAAAGTAATCATGCTGGTGGAAGGACTGGAGTCACCTTGCCATTCCTTGTGTGTGTTGCACCGGCTGCAGTGGAGTTTCTTTGCCAGCACTCTGAATGCAGAGCTGGGAGAAAAAGCAAAGGAGTTGCCAGGGGCTGTCTGGATGGGATGCGTGTACAGAGGAAGCGTGAGCCATCACCCCAGCTCTTTGGCAGTGCAGGAACCCATCTGCAGAAACCAGGCCTTCTCTGAAATGTGAGTTATACCATTTCTCAAAACTGTATGTAGCAAGAAATGACTGGGAGGCCAGTGATTCATTCTGGGTTAATGTAAAGGTACTAGAGGGGCTAATATAAAGGAAGAAAGTTGATATGGTTTGCAGTGTTTGTGGTATAGAAAAGTGTACAAATGTTTTCCAGTGAAAGAGTGGAATAATCCAATGCAATATTAAAAACAAAAAACACCCACCCAACAACAACCAACCAACCATGGGGACATAGGGGCTGGTAACAGTATTTGGGTATCTGTAAATCAGGGCAGACTGCACAGGTATTTGCTTGCTACTGTACATTCCATTGCAGCTGAAAGGAAAGGGACCTTGTGTGGTGGAGAAAACTTTGCTTGAATTGTAGCACGGTGATGCTTGTGTCAAATACACTTCGGTGTGTATCCATGGGAGTTACATGAGGGACAGATTTGACCCTTTGGGATGAATGCTCTGGGGAAATTAAAACTAGCCATAAAAACTATATATAGTTGAAAAGGCTGTGGTAACATTTTATATGGTATGAGCCATGTTCTATTCTTTACAGAAACCCATATCTGTAAAAAAGCAATTAGAAGTGCTTCCCTGAAAAAAGGCAATTGAACACAGTGAATGAACTGCAGGAATTGTACAGTTTCCAGAAAATGGTGGTAGTGAAGCATTTGTGGGATCCATAAAGTCACCATAAATTCCTAACTGAATATGGATTCACTCTCCAACTCTAAAACCACAAGATTTATTTCCTGCTGGCAGAGGAGGTGAAGTTTGCAGAGCTAGATCTGTTTCAAGCATGCCAGCAGGTGGGGAAAACACTGGTGTGTTCCCAAGTGTGTAATGTTCCCAACATCACCTTGATTGACCGCATCCTTTCAAGATGAGAAGACAGGACTGGTGGGGTTTTTGTTGTTGAAGGCTTGTCCATGCTTTCAACATGTGTAATTGTATATGGGCAGGAAGGTTTACTAGCCTGCATCATGTCCTGTTGGAAAAGAAGGATAAGGTAGTGAGTGCACTGCTGGTTTCACTCAGGAAGATCTAGTTTTGGCTCAAGTGCTGACTTTGATGTCCCACAGGCTCTGTCTGTGTGGTGGGGATGCTTGCTGGTAATTCACACGTAATGTGGTACAAACCCAAACAATGTGGCAAAGGTAGCTTTGTTTCCTTTCCATGAAATTCCCTTTGTCCTCCAGACTGGGAATGTTTCCCAGACATACACTTGCTGGAGGAGGTATTGCTGTGAATGGTGGACTTTGTTGTTTGTTTTGGGGTTTTTTGTTTGTTTGTTTTGTTTGTTGTTTTTTTTTCTCTGCTCATTCCCCTTGGCCCATTCCTCTAGGTCCTGATTTCAGTGCCATTCACTTCAGACTCACATCTCTTAACCATGCTGTGTTTCTCCTGCTGATGAACATAGGCACCAGCCTCACCACCCAAAACTTACAGTCTCTGGCTGCCTGCAATAGTGATGGAAATACACATGTTAATGTGGATTTGGGGTGAGAAAACAGGAGGATAAGTCACAACTTCAGGTAGGGTGAAGTAAGACAGGTAGATACAGACTAAGAGAGGCTGCACTGAAATGGAGAAGTCTGCAGCTGCAGAGATTTGTAATTATTTGGGCCCTGTCAGAGATGAATGGCTATGTCTCTTTTCAAAGTCATCTGCATAGCTGAGTAAATGTGATTGCATTGATTTAGCATGTCTTCAAGAGTCTTTTTACAACCACAGGAGCTAGAAATGTCTTCTGTTGTTGTTGCCTTTTTTAATGAAAGCTGACGTTCTGGAGCAGAAGTCAGCAGGAAGTGGGGGTAAGTTTATTGGCTGTTTTGGTGGGGTCTGGAGAATAATTCTGCCTTTCTCCTGCCTTTTGTCTATTCAGACTGTAAATTCATTGAAGCACAGACTGCTTTCTACTGTGTGCCTTTATATCACTTGTTGCAATGGATCTGTGCTCTCAGCTAAATCCCTTAAAGTTTAACAAAATATAAATTAGGTTAATAACATAAGAAGTAAAATGTTAAATGATTGTGGGGGTTAGTTTATTTACGTGAATTATCACCTTAAAAAAAACCCCAAACAGCAAACAAAATAGTCCTTTTGAAATCCTGGAGGGAGTTTTAGCTTTGTGGCAGAAACTGTGCATTATTCAGCAGTATTGAGAAGACAGGGCAATGACACGTTTGTTGTGCCCTGTTTGCACGGAGAGAATGCAGGCTGGTTTCAGACTTCCTGTACCCCAAAACTTCTCTAAGCTGAGTTTGCTGGTAGCAGTGGGAAAGTACTCCCTGCAATTCCTCTCCACAGACTTCGGTGGTTGCTTTATGTTGCTCAGAGCCTCAACACCCAGGAATATATCTGGGAAAGATAAAATTATCTCTCCCACCTTCAGCTCCTGCACAAAGGGATCTTCAATGAGTTCCCTATTTGTTTTGCTAAGACAGCATGTAACTCTGTGCTGGGCAGATGTGACAGAGTGGAAGAGTGGAAAAGACCTGCAGCAAGCCTGAAGTGGTCTCATGCTGGTGTAGGACTTGCACCTTTCCTTCATATGATGGTAAACAATGCCTCAGTTGGTAAGATCTTGGGACCCAGGTTGTTGTGCATGTGTAGGAGCTCAGAAGAGATGTGGAGAGTGGTGGGAGTCTTCAAAAATCCGGAGCAGATTTTCTCATCTGTCTTGTGCAGAAAAGGGTAATCTTAATCCTGCTGAGCAATCTGCCACGTCCAAACAGCCCAGGCAGCTCTTTCTCCTGCCTGCAAACCCACAGCCTCTCATTTGTGCCCTTGGCTTAGGGCAGTGCTTAGACCTCTGGGTCCATCCATAGCTCAAGCTAGAGGAAAGCTGGTCTCTAGCTCTTTCCTGTAGTGTAGTTAAGATCACCATCAGCAAAACTTTCAGATATTGGAAGCCCTCATGAAAGTTAGTGGCCAGTCTGTCTGTGTGCCAGTGTTTCATTGGCTTCTCTGAGGTGACCTGCCAGCTGAGTTGTCAGGTCAGCTGGAGACATCCTGTTCTAGGCTCTGCAGTGTGAAGCAGCCCTAAAGTTGGCAAACTTTACTACCACAAACCATCCCATTTGTAGGTTACTCAGTGTTACCCACTCCTTGGTAATTCCTGGAGGCTAGAATAGCCCGGCTGCATGTTAACACTGTTCAGTTCCAACGTTTGGGTACCTGTCTCTCTGAAGCACCCACTTGTGTGATAGATCACTTTTGTTTTCCCCCTTCCAGAGCAGACAGCACAGCTCAGACACAGCAGAGAGAGCCTCACTCCAAACACAGAGCAGGGTAAGAGAGCCAAACTGAGGCCAGTGGTCTGTCAGCAGATAGTCCAGCCTGGGAGGAGGCACAAAGAGAGTTTGCTGTCAGCTTCATTCCAGTGACAACACGGCGACGTTATTTGCTGTAGATTAATGTGGGAGAAGGTCCCTGCCGACAACCCCTGCAAAACAGTTGGGCTTCATGTAGAATTACAGTGGTCTTTTTAGATAAGTATATTTTTGCCAGCTGATCCCCAACAGCACTCCCAGTGGTGGGGAAACTGAGACTATTACTGTAAATACAGAAGGGAAGACATACTTGGCATCCCTTTACATTAGAGCTGGCTCAGAAGAACGTCTGTGTAGCTGTTCCACTGCCAAGATGGATTGTAGTCAGATAGTACACATTGCAAAGGAACCAGAGTACACACTGAGATCTGTTGGGTTTTTTTTAACAATAGTTTATTTGTGTTTCAAAGGGATAGTTACAGGAATCCAGATCAATATGCTTGTCCAGAACTGTGCCTTCTTATTTTAGGGCCTGGATGAATAGGAGGTTACTTGAGTTCACATGCATATTGAGGGATTGGTGCCTGAGCTCTAACGCAGCCTCCCAGGCTTGTTACTTTTCCTGTTTGAAAGTGAATGTGAAAGAGCTGCAAGACTGAAGTTGCCATTGTTCTGGTTCCTGGAGTTTTATTTCTTTTTTCCCAACAAAATCCGTGTGGTGTTGCGTGTTGTGAAGCTCTTTATGAATGGTGAGGTCGTGTCTCAACAGGAGATGGTAGGAGCTGAACACTCCCCATCCAAGGTGTTTAAATAGACTTTGGTTGAACCATTTTAGACATGTGTCCTGAGAACATGTTGGGCGTTGGACTGAATTGCACACTTCTGAAAGGGAAGGATGATTGTTTCAGTTAAATGTTCTGATTGTTTTAATGGAAAATTATAAAAGTATGACTTTGCTTTGATGAAAATATGTTTGGTGTTTCCTGATCCCAGGTTTTGAAACCATTTGTGTCTCTTGATGGTTTCAGCACTCTATCCTATTTGTTGGGACAAGAAAAATGGTTGACAAACAGAGTTAGTTGCAAGGCCCACACAGAAAATGATGTCTAGATATATTTTTCTGAGATCTTTAGCAACGCTAGTTCAGATGATGAGTTTTAAGTACTTCAGAGTAAGACTTCTAATTACTTTGAAAAATCTTGGTTTATGCCTTTTTTTTTCCTCTACTGATCTTGGTATATTTTTAAGGGACTCAGCTAAAACAGGAGTTTGAATTGACATGGGTACTTAGATCCTCAGGGTAAGAGTAAGGTATTTTCCAACATACAATTTCAAGCCCAGATTTATAGCAAGCAATAGATTCCTGACAGTTTGAAGCACTCATGAACCACTGCTGCACCTGGGTTTTTCAGGGCAAAATTGCACCCATTACTTGAGCATATACGGTATCTGGCTGATGATAAATGATGCTGCTCATGCTTTGAATGGTGCCACTGCATGTTTTGTGAAGTGTAGACTCAACAATGTCTATCAGCAGACGGAGCCAGTTTCTTTTGAATTTCAACCTATGACAACTTTCCCAACACATGCTGGTCTACGTTGATCCAAGGGGCTATCTTGATGGGTGTGTTCCAGCACAGCAATGTTGCAAGTTCAAATTCTGGTGTCATCTGGCACATTTCAGATGTCTCTGGCTTTAGTGATGACATCCTGTTACATAAAGAATTTTGGCTGGTGCGTGGTGTTCTCCTTCCAACTGTTTTGCATGGCTGAGGAGGGCACTCTTCTCTCTTGGAGAGATGGGATGCATGGTACAGACTGGATTGCAGGGAAAAATGCACAGAGTCATGTGCCTGCTCACTCCTCAGTCTTCACTTTCTCCCTTCTGTTCCTTGAGTTGAGGGACCAATCTCTATTTGCTTCTGTTCAGGATTAAAATCTCTAAGTCAGAGGGGTGATTAAAAGTCAGAGGAGTGACTAAAAGTCAGAGGAGTTCTTGAGATAGCATTTTGTTTCTGCTTTATTGTGGTTTGCACAGCTTTTGGAAGAAACAGCAGGCTTCCCCATTTGTCTTCTCTTCAGCATGATGACGTGAGATCCCTGTGTTGGGTCTACCTGTGTTTCTGGTTAAAGAAGAGTGACTGGACCAGGTGAAACTTCAGGCTCAACCCAAGTCATTTAATCAACTTCTCACCTTCAGGGGCTGAGAAATGTGCTTGGCACATGATTCCAGTTGGCTCTCATATGCGGAGGATAATGGTCTGTCCCAGTAATGGTTCCCACAGCCACCAGAGCAGTGGAAGTACAATAACTTTGATGTATATAGTCAGCAGTTCTTGCAGGAAGTTTAGAAGCTGTTAATTTATCAAGATTTTCAGTGTCTGCACAGCTGGAGAGGAATGAAGGCAGCAGATTTATTCCTTTAGGAGGTGGGTTAATCCTGTTTCAGCAGTTCCTGGGCAGGGGTGGGTAGCAGGACAGGGAAAGCTGTTTCTGTACATCCAATGCAGCTCACTGTGAGGTGCATTCAGATGAGTTTCACGTTGGCACACACACACGCCATCTTGGCTCCCTCAGCAGGTCTGCTCTTCAGCTTCCCAAGAGAACCCCCAAACAAATTACCAATTACATTTTGTGCTTTAATTAAACAGAAAGGTGGGCATATGCTTAAGCTTCACTGTGAGGCACAGCATTAAATAATCTCTTGAATGATTACAAAGCCAGCAAACTGGGGCACTGCTTGGTGCCTTTCTTCACACATTGATTTACCTTGAAGATTCCTCTGTTTGTGGGGAGTTTGGTGTCCTCCTAACCTTCCCCAGAGGGGTTTTGAGACTTGGGGATGGTATGAAGAGCCTTAAGCATCTGTTGAAGTTGAAGGGAGCCCCATGTGGTTAAAGGCTGGCTGGAAGATGCTCAGAATCCTACAGTGTGTAGGCCCTGTGGGTAAGACCTGATATTAAAGCAAGGAGCGTATCCAAAATTTGTGCCATAGAGGGAACGTTGGCAACATGACAGGAGCCCAAAGGTTGTGCTTCATTTGCATGTGTATTTGCATAATTGCAAACGCATGAGCTGCACATTAATAATCACTCTTGCATCTTTATCATTCTCAATGAGTACAGAGAAAATTTCTTGCTCTTAAGAGTTCATCAGCAATAAAAACCTGCAGTGTCCTCATTCTGTACTCACAGGGCATTAGGGACACCTTGGGAGGGACACGTGTTATCATTCTGTTGGGTGTGCTGTCCGTAATATTTAACTCTGGGCTAATTCTGGGCAAGAGAACCTGTGGGTGGAAAAGGACTTTGAAAGTTTTTTACTAGTGGGGATATTTTGAGGAGCCTAGAAAAACTGGCACCTGGATCCTGTTGAATTTCACTGGAAGTTCCACTGCCTCTTGCTCTGTTCAAAGCCTCAGCAAAACCCTGAGGGCCGGGACCATGGAGGAATGGAATTAATTTTGGGTGTTCTGTGTAAGGACTTCGTGGGACCAACTTAGAGTGGCATGTTGGATGGAGTTGATTGCTTTAAAGATACAGTCTGATGCTCTCCCTGACACAGTCAAGTAGGCAGAAGATAAAAAGGATTGGAATAGGGAATGCAGAGTCAGAAGGGTTTGCATATCAGAAAAAGCTCTTATTTACCAACTTGTCTTTCTTTAATCTTTTCAACTAAATTTCATTTATTCTCAGGGTTATATTTACTTTGCAGAGTTGTTCTGTCTGATGCTACTCTTCTGCATTTTACTGCAATGGCATTCCTGAATTGCTGAAAATCACAGTGGTTTTAGGATGGAGAGTGATAGATTTCTGCAAGTGATTAAATGTCACAGTTGTTTGTTGCAGGAGAGACCTGACAGTGATGGCCTCGATTTGATGGACCAGTGTTGTGTTCCAGCCTGGAAAGTCTGGGCTTTGCTCATGTACTTCTACAATGTCTTTGTTACAGTTGGCCTGAAACTGAGAACTCAATTCAACAGAAAACATTTTTTTACTTTCTGATGTTTGTTTTCATTTTTTCTCAGATTTAAAACTTTTAACATTTTTCGGGATGGGGAGATGGAAGGATAGGATTACATCCATCTGAAACCATCACTGTCCAGTGGCTTGGATTGAGATAAATTGAATCCTTTTCTTTATTTGGGCCTTAAGTCAAACCTAGGTGGGTACCTTAATAATGTTAGAGGGCATACTGGAATAGATTCATGAATCCCATCTTGATCTTCTTTAAAAACAGTAGGGTAACTGAAATTTATCACTTCAGTGTTTGGTTCAACAAATCCCTGTTTGCTCCAAAACCAAATATCAATAGGGATCATTACTACAGTTCTTTTATCTTCTCTGTTGTGGTGCTGTAAGTGTAGAATATTGCCTTAATTAGTAAAGACAGGATAGGTTATATATTTACTGCTGCAGTATCTCAGTCTAATGTCTCTCTTGGGATATTTGCTCCAGAGTTTTCTCAGTGCAAAAGGAGATCTTCATTAATTTGTCTGTGGAAGCAACAGTCTGTGAAGAAGGGGACAAGCTACTTACAAGCCTTGTTCTGAGTGATGAGAGTACCATGATTTTACAAGAAGGAATGCAATACTGCAGGCACCTGCTTTGCCTCAGCAGGATGAATTAATTGCTGGTGGTTGTCTGTTCCACTGCACAGCTTCTCAGGGATCTGGGAAACTGCTGGTTTTGCATAATTATCTTTACACTTCCATTTCAGATATCTTCAAATGTTTCTAAACGTAACACACAGGAGACTGAGCAGGCATTGATTGGTTTCTCTAAAGCAGAGATCTCTTGTTTTTCTTCAAGAGAATTTCACTTTACCCTTCAAGTAATGTTTGTGCCCTCAGAGTCATTGTGGCTTCCACGCTTACTTTGAAACTGTATTGATCATGTAATTGAAGTGTCTTCCGACCGCCTCAGGAATCCAGCAAGATTGAGACTTAGGCTTTCTCAGCTGGTTTCAGAAACCTCAGTCTGTCCTTCATTTTAATCTCAACTTCCAACCTGATGCTTGCAGTTACTTACAGATCTTGCAGCCAGTTCTCCTCAGAGTCCTCAACCATACAGAATTTGGTCAACTAGAAGATTTAGATGGGTCTCAGTCTTGCATTCTGTTAGTTCCAGCCTTGCACTGCAACTGTCTCGTTTTAGTGGTAGTTTCCTCCTGTCCACAGGCCCCAAGGAAGACACAGGGAATCACTGTGCACACACATGCAGACACATTCCCTTGGCCTTTGGCAACTTTCAGCAAAGCAATGGAAATGATTCTGGAGCTCTTTATTTAAAATCATCCATCTGATGGAAATAGGAATGCAATAATCATCATTCACTGTTTAAAACCATCATTGATTCATTTTGTGTTAGCTCTGTATAAAACCAAAGGAGCTTGCATGAAAAACCAAACAACAAAACTCACTTTGGAAAGATATCTGGTTGATTGACTAGATTAATTAGTACTACAAAGTGAGCCAATAAAATGATGCAAGACTTCAACCATTCAATCCCTTTTCATCTCTGCAGTATCTCTTGCAGCTGTTACTTGGAGGCCCTTCATAGAGTTATCAATACTTTTCAAAGTTGTTTGAGATAGACAGTACAATTCCAGATGCAGCTAAATTATTCTGGGAAAGAAAGGGTTTAGGAAAGATGTTTTAAAGCATAAAATGCACACTAGTAACAAGAGGAGGCAAGTCAAGAGTGAATGTGAGTACACTCTGGCACAGAGCTTCTCAGCTGAGGAATATAATGCAAAAAGTCTATTGGCCAAGAGTTTTTGTCCAAGACTTCCAAAGTCCAGCATTGTCTATAATCATGTCCAATCTCTTGCCGGTCCAAAAGCCAATTCAATTCTGGCTGAAATTAGAAACCCATGTAGAGACTGCAGATTGGTGAAAAAAAAGCCTGTTACCATGCATGCCACAGATCATTCCTGCTGCCACATTCTGGACCTAGTGCAATTTCTTCTAATAAAAACATTTCTGGCAAAGCTGTACATTAAGAGTTAGTGTAATAGAATCTGGATGTGAGGAAAGCATGCAAACTTGCTTCCAAGTCAGCAAGAGTTAGGCAGGATTTAATCCTCCATGTATTTTTATTATGATATAAAAAGCTGTTATATTGGTATTTTTAATACATTTATCAAAAGGCAACTGCAAATCCAAAGTCACTTCCAAATTTCCCACTGATATAGGAATGAGTAGCTGAGACAATTCTGAAGTGAACTAAGGCAATGGGATTTTGTAATGTGGATTTAGCTGCCAGGAGACGAGTACTTGGATTTGACTTTTAACCAGTTCACACTAGACCTATGCAAACATTTTCCCTGAACGTTTGCTGTGTTTTTTTTCCTTTCTGTTCTGTTTGTGCACATTTTTCTGCTGGCTGTTCACGAACATTTTAGCAACCTGTAGGATCTCCTGGGATGACAAAGCCAGTCACCAGCCGTGCAGCAGCAGCTCCCAGCACAGCCAGCACCACTTACTTAGGGGCCTAAGAATAGGAGGCGGCAGACATTTCTATTAAAACCCTCTTTTTTAAAAAGAGCTTGGCTCTCATTTACTCATCTAAATAAGGTCCAGATTTTCAGAAGAGCTCAGTAGATTGCATGCTGAACACTTGTGAAAATAGAGTCTACATTTCACGTCTACTCTGGGGCTCAAGGCTTTCAGAAAGCTGGCCTCAAATTTCTTGTTCTTGGACAACCAGTGAATGTTTGGGGATACCTTGGGGTTGATTCTGCCTTCCTTGCTCTGGGGTTTCCAGTGGTGTGACGCCATCCAGTGTGAGCAGCCAGGCTGGAGTAACATCCTGTGGGATGCCCTGGGAGGCAGTGGTAAGGGGCCTCTGATGCGGGAGGCAGGCATTTCATTCCCTGCTCCACCACACATGGCCTTCAGGGTCTTTGGCTGGGATTTTCAGGTGGTTTAATGAATTTTTGAGGGTCAAAAGGAAGCGATTCAGCTTTTGAGTCCTTAAAATAAGATACTTTGAAAGGACCTGATTATGAGACCTACCTTTGTTCTTTAATACGTATCCTGAATTAGGCAGTGAGAGTAGAGGCACACTCAGTGCTCAGTTTTGTTCTCAGTTGGTATGCTCTGATTTCTGGCCTTGTTTGTTTGCTTTTTAAAATTCTTCCCTCTTAGGTATTTGTGAGGATGACTGCATTAACACCATAAAAGGTATTTGGGAGCTAAGCTAATAGAGACAGTGGAAATCCCATGTACCAATTCTGAAGCCCAGTTTAGAACAGCCAAGGGGCATCTCACCATCTTTTATTCCTTCTCAGTACCAATTACTTTTGGATGCTAGACAACCTGTCCTGAAGCTTGACTGTATTACTGTATCTTTCATCCTGAAATCTCCTAAAACTACACAGCAAATATATTGCATAAACCATACAGAGATCATTTTATCCATCTGTAGAAAGCAGCCTCTTGTGTGTTTGGGAAGTGTGAGAAGATCAGTGTTATGCAGGAAGCATCATTTTTAATCAGGATGCTTTCATCTACCCAGTGAAAGTCTGTTGCCAAAGCTCTCTCATCTCTGCCCCCTTATGCAATGATATAATGTAGTTCCTCCTGAGGCAGGAGAGCAGCTGAGGTCAGCCTTGCCATGTAGTCTGTATTACTGATATTAAAGAGGATAATTGGCATTTCTACCACCTGGTACAGTTAATAAGACAGCATCCAGATCAACAGTCTAGAGCCCTGTAAAGTAATCATAAAGAGAATACAGTCCTTTAATAACAATAGAAGTATAATAAGGTCCTCTAAATACAGTAACAAAAGTTGAACGAACCCAATATTGAAACACTATATATTATTAGATTATTTTTTTTCAAAAGTTCATAACAAGGAGATCCTTTGGCACACAAGTACAAAATCAGATTTAATAAGAGAGTCAAATAGGCAATTAGGAGCGGGATTTTAAACTTCTTTTGAGTCTCAAGTGCTAGAATTTAGCACAAGTGGAGATCTGCTTTGTGTACTGCAAACCCTCCCTGGTGATGGCTGTACCTGAAGAGGAGCATTATCAGAATGACTGGCATTTGTAGAAAATAGTTGAAACCCTGATTCTCAGGGTGGGCCAGATTGCCCAAAGTGACCCTGTCTTACATGACAGCCTTATGTCTGAATGCTCACCCAGGATGTTCAAGACCCAGATTTAGTTTTCTTTCCTGCCAGGGATCATTCAGATTGAGATCTCCTTTCCAGAAAGATGTCTGCTCAGGGTTCTGGTTGCTATGCACTGGATGTGTTTTTCAGTTAATTTTACCAGTCTTTTAATAAGAATGCAGGAGTCATTGGATAGGGAGGCGGGGATAAAAACCTGAGGCCTTGTAATAAGTGCCTTTGCCAGTGGTAGGAGGCCTGAGTTCCAGCCATAACTCCAAAGTTCTTTAAAGGTTTTTAATGGAACAGCTGAGCAAGTGAACAAGTAAAACCCAAGGAACTTTTGGAGTTCAAAGGAACTGACTGATGTACCTTTAGGGTTGGCCATTTTGAGCATAGGAGTCTAAATTCGGAAACTAAATCTGAAGATCTAAGTCATGTTTTAGACATGTCCTGATGCACTCTCAGAAGAATCACCTTTGTCTTAAAATTGTTTGTATGCACCAAGCAATAGGCATGCTTTCTTGTTGGATGAACTCTCCCAGGAAAACATAGATCTTTCTAGCTCAGCCACCAGGATTTTACTGGCAAACTGCATGTCAGTGTGTGAGGTCCACAGATGCTGTACATTGCAAGAGCTCCATGACTGATACTGCTGGTATTTGCATTTACATCAGTGCCATTTGAGTCACTTATGGCCATAGAGAAGACAAGGATCCCATCGTGCTTTTCTAATGGATGAATTTGTTGTGGACGTCCTAAAATGAGGTGGGATTTTTAAGCTATTCTCTTTAAGTGTTATTACAAGAAGGGCTTTAGAGGGCTTTTGCAAAGCTGGCCTGGTGTGTTGCCATCCCTGGCAATTCTTTGTTGATAATGGACTCCACCACTGTTAAAATCTCTGTTTCTGCAATTATTGGAAATGTCATGGATGGGAACTATTGGGCAAATTAAAGACAACCAACTGTTTTGGAGGAGTGAAGTGTTTCAGCCACATTTAGCTGTGCCATTTTCATATAGCATCTGACTTTCTTAGGAGCGTGTCCTGGTTTAACTCTCTGCTCAACAGCAGCAGAGCAGCAGTGCTGGCCCTGCAGTCAGCACTGGACATGTCCCTTTTCATTCTCCTTTGTCTGACCGAGTATTTCCCTTTAGCTATTTTATTTTTTAGAAAGAAACTTTTATCTCTAGCCACATGTGCAAAACTCTCAAATGGGCTGTTTCAGATCTAGTCAAGGTCATTGAATAAAGATATTTTTAAAGTGGCTAGGGCTCTTAAAAGTCCTTTTGGATTCCCCAGAAGCAAAAAAGCAGCATTTACCCTGTAAGCCTTATAGATCAAGGACTTGAGTATCTTTCAACATCCTAAAGCCTGTGCAGACTTTAAACTGGTATTCCCAGTTCATTCGCCAAAAGAAGAGGAGAATGAAATGAACTGAAAGCTTTTGCCTTGAGGTCTGGTGCAATAGGCCTTGTGAAGTCTGGAGTCAGAATTGTTTCAATCTATGTAAATATCGGGAAATTAAATTCCATATGTCCCATGCCAGATGCTCCCAGCTGCTGCTGCTGTGTGGGGAACGGTAAGCAGACAGTTCAGCCTTGTCAGGAGGAGGAAAAAAAACCCAAAAACTAGGAAGGGGGTGGGAGAGGGGTGGATTGTCATTCTGAGGTCAGGAGGGTAATGTGCACAAGTGCCTATGCCAGTGAGCTGACAAGCCAAATCACTGGACAGTTGTAAGTGCTGTGTGAGGCTTGAGACTGGAAAACTCCAATGAGAGTGTTGCAGGATTTGGCGTGAGAGCTTAACTCTAATGTATGTTGTTTACTTCCAAGTGTATAGAAATTGCCTGCACATGGGAAACAACCAGGTTTGGACTGCGAGTAGCTCGAGTGGGTAAATCTGGTTCTGTTGTATCCTGAGAAAAACAGCCCAGAGCAGGCAAAGGCCCGTCACTGAACGAGCCAGCCACGGCCAGTGACTGTGCAGGCCACTTGCCCCTGCTACTCTACTGCCATGCCAGGCTGTACCCCACCATTGTCCTTCTTTATCATCCTGAATCCAGCCTTTTGGCTAGGCCTTATTTGTGTCGTATGGCAGGCTTACACATTTAATAGTTTTGTTATTTATATCACGAGCCTCATGCTGTGGAAGGGAAAGAAGCAGAGCGACACAACCACAATTTTAAATGACCTGTTCTTAAAAAAGCACACACGCCCTAATGAAACTAGAGATTTAGGAATCCTCGTGGAAACTCCAGCTGCCTAAAAATAGGCAGTGCCCCTCTTGTGTCTGCAGGAATCCTTTGCTGTGTTCCTGGCCATTGGCACAGCCGTGCCCGGCCTGGCTGAAGGCAGGTGGAAGAGCCGCCAGCCCGGCCTGGAGCAGCCCTCCGCCTGGTCCAGCCCACACTTGGGCAGCTGCTCCTGCCTCCCTCCCCTTTATTATTTTTGGTTTTTTTCTAATGCGGTGACAAGTGGAACAGTCTCTGAAAAAGAGCGGCCTTGTGGCTTGCCCCGCCATCGCTGCAGACATTCAGTAAACACGAGGGAAGCCCGAGCCCTGTGGCCAAGGCGCGGGAGGGAGCAGGCAAGGAGGGCCCAGTGGTTACTCAGCATTTGCTGTCTGAGAAGGTGAGAGTTACTGTGGAAAAACCCTGTAGCTTTATTGTTCTAACCTTTATTTAAATATAGAATCCATAACCCGTTTTTCCAGAGAATTTAAAATAGCGGTTTTTCTCCTTGCAACCACCCCGTCCAATTTCTGAGGTATCACATACTTATGTATTATTTTATGGAGCTGACAGAGGGGGAGTTTAGGGGGAAAAAATAGCAGAAATAGCCAACAACAGCAGCATGTGGAATAAACCCGTGTGTGTGTGCGCATCTCGGGAGGAAGGTCGGCTGCTGCCAGCCTGCCAAAGCCTGCGCTTGCTTGTGTGCCAGCCCGCCATCCCCACACAAGGGGCTCAGGCCTCAGGGCTGCCAACAAAAACCACCATTTCCCCACGCAGAGCCCACAAGAAGGGCTCGAGGAGGGTGTTTTAGCCCCCACTGTCCTGCCTGAAAGGATTATTTGTACACTTCACCAACGGAGGTATATCATTAGAAGTGGTGTTTTCTAGTGGCACGCCTGAAAAATAAGCACGGGGGTGGAGAGGAGAGGGTATCAAATGAGCGTGGCAGTTTCCTTGGTGCTGCTGGAGCTGCTTGGTCTGGCATGGTCATGTTGCTCTGCTTGTGAGGTTTGCTCGGTCTCAGGCTGGGGGCCTCCCCCACCTCTACCCATCCGAGACAGACAGCATAATTTTGGTTTCTTGTATGTCAGAGGGATCCCTTACAACATCCATTCTTGCTCCTCCTTTGTTTCCTTTTAGCATGTTTTTAATACTTTGCTGAAGACCTTTGCTATAGAGAGAGGCAGAGGAACTGTGAGGAAAGACCTCAAAGGGCAAACCTACACACGTTTGGGAGGTTGCACTTAGTCCAGAGTAAGGCTTTTTTGAGCTATGAATGCTCGTATTGTGGTATTTTCTTGAAGTCCCTGTGGAAATCTGGGCTGTGGGTAGATAGTGCTGTGCTGACATTCAGGCCTGTACAGTCAAGACAGACAAACTGTGCGCAGGGAGGTTGGCATGGGTTGCTGAGGGTCATGCTGGAACTCGTTGGCAAAGCCACTTCTGCTCTGCTGCCAGCATGGTGCCCAGAGGCTGGTCAGTGATTTTGTACGTTGGCTATTTTCTGTGTGGTGGTTTCTGCCCTGTTCTCACAGTGATGAGTGCTTTGTTGTGGTGTTTTTTCCTTTGGAAGGAGTGTATTTTAAGGCCTTAAACATCATCAAAGCAGTCTATGCCAGCAGAATCTCAATGGATGCACTTATCACTTCTGTATCTCTTTCCCTGGTGCTTCCCTCTTCTCTCTGTCAGGTGCTTCCTTTATATCTTAGGATTTAATTCTTAATTCTCTGTGTTTTTGAAAGATGGACATTTTGATTTATCTTATGGCTGACCAAAAGTTACCTGTCTCCCAGTCTTGATAAATGGGGCTGCAGAACTCAAAAAAGTGTGTGAAAATCATGGCTGAAAGATACAGGGCAAGGATATGAAGATAAATGTAAGCTATCAAAAGGTATTAACCAAATCAAAATGCAAGGAAGACAGCAGGTAGGTGTGTGTCCAGCTCATCCAAGTGGGATTCAGAAAGGTGAGGTGTGTTTGTAGGGAAAAGTTCCACTGCCTTTGTTTGAAAAAGGAAAGGGAAACATTTTACATCAAGTTGGTTATTTCAGCATGAAACTGTAGGGAACGCAGGGCATAAGGGAAAGTTTTCTTTCTGGATTTTGACAGGATCTCTCTGCTGATTCTTCCTAAGCAGGTTTTTGGTAGCCAGATAGATGGGTATGGAAACGATGATCCTCTGTGTCCGCCTTGTGTTTCACATGGTAGTCGCTGTCATGGTGTAAAATAGCAAATGAATTTTATGGATTTTAGTTTTTCACCCAGGTGAGGTAAAATTACTGGTCCTTTGACAGTCCTTTAGATCAATCAAGTTGAGCTAGAAGAGTGCTCATTTTTCCTGTTAATTCACAACTTGCAAGACATGTTAAGACACTAAAATCTATTTGCTCTCAGAATAAACTTCTAAGCCGTGGCAGCAAGTTAATGAGTGACTCAACCAATATATTCTGGTACAAGTTCTTAGATCAATCATCATTTATTATGGAAATACACAGAAGTACTGAGAGTACTGTGTGCATTATCATGGGCAACATGCAGACAGTAAATAAAAGGAGACTGCTAAGGATCTAAACCAAAGAGAAAATGCGGAGTTAAGATTGGGTTTGAAAGATTTTTTAAGATCTCTACCTCTGTGCTTCCCCTGTTGCTGTTCCGTATGGCACCTAAGGTATTAATAGGAAAAAAACACCTTTTTTGGGACTCTTTGTGTGAGCATATGTTGTTCATAATGTAATGTGTCTTTCTGACCAATGTCTCTAAATGTGTGGAATGCTAATTGATCTGTTTTCAACTTCTGTAATCACATGGGATTTGGGTTTCCTTTGAAGTCCGTAGAGAAAGTTCAAGTTGGTTTTTATTTACCTACTTTTAACTGTGAAAAAAGGGCACTTCTACCATGATGTCAGGGGCCCAGCCTTCCTCTCTGCTCCCCTCCCACAGTGTGACCATTATATCAACATATGGCAAACATTTCTCCTATTCTGTGTTTACTCCCAGCAGTAAAAATTCAGTAAAAAGCCAAAGGCCTTCCATAGAGAGAGGAAAACTCAGCTACAACCTTCAGGACAGGAAAAGCAAATACACTTTTAACAAGAAAGTTATTAGGATATTGCTAAATATTTCCAAGAAATAAAATAACAAAGACGCTTGTATCCAAGAGGAGTCACATATCTTCAGAAAGCATAAGCATCATGGAAAAAAATCCTGAAGGATTATTATTGAAAGGTTAGCTGAAATTAAAAGCACGTTTATGCAGCCAAAGGAGTTTTTGGGCTTTAATTCATTAGCTCAGGTTTCATCTACAAGGATTCCGCCCCCGGCACGTGTAATAAGATTAGTTCATTAATCGTTGAGTCCTTGGGAATTAACATACTGGAGGTGCTTTTCTCCCCCTCTGAAAAGTCCCCCTGGATATATAAACACAGCAGTGATTTTGTTGAACGTGGGATCAGAGTTATTCTTGCCAGGTTTGGCTTGATGAGAATGACTGAAGCCTATAAACAAGTGAACAGTGGGAGAAACGTATTAAGAAAAAAAACACACCTTGTTTTTTCTTTTAGAGTTGTACTGCAGTATTTGGTGGATTATATGCAGAAATCCAGTGTATTAACTACTTGAAAGAAGAAAAAAGGGAGGAAAGGAAAAAATGGAACTATAGAATGGGTTGTTTTACAAAATAATCACCCTGAGAACTCTGCTCCATACCTGCCATCCCATTAGAAGTGAGAAAGAAAGATCAGAAGGGGACCCGAGCAGCATCTGGGCAAGTGTGGGGTATGGATGTGTGCATGTTCTTGGGGCCAGATTTGGGCAGAGTGATGCAGAAGCATTTCTGTCTACCAGAGAGATGTGGTTCGTACATCCATGCAAGGGACAGCAGCACTGTCCTGGGGCAACACTGGCCTTGCTGAAAAAGCAGGACAGATGGTCTAGTTGCTCTAATGGCAGATGTTGGTAGGTAGGTGGATGCAGTGCATGGTCAGCAATGTGGGAAAAAGATTTTGAGACTCTTCCCTTGTTTTGCTTAGATCCTAAACAAGGTCAAGGCAAGATGTAGTCCAGTCCTTTTCACTGACTGAATGGGAAAGAACCACCTTTGCAATGAGGTCTTTTAAAAATCACTTGGGTCATGCGCCCATTGACATTGTGCCATGTTGTCATGCAATTTAAGCAGATTAAAAACACATTTAACAAAGTGCAAGGAAGGAAATGCCCTGATCCCAAGTGGTAAGGGTCACAAGTGACATGAATGATTAGGTGTGTTATTGGGTATTTTGATACACCATTGCTTAGTTCTGAGGTTCTTTAAGGATTTTGAAGCAGGGAACATAAGGCATGAGGCTCTGGACTCATGGGAATTTTACCTGCCAGAGGATATTCGGCTTTCCTTTTCTTGTAATTTCTGAATCCTTTTTTTCCCTTCTCTCTGCAATCAGATACAAGCTAGTTTGTAACAGAGGCATATTTCACTTTTGGAGCTATTGGAAAACATTCCTGATGTTGGCAAAGGAGACGAGGGCTGGATGATTTATGAGTAGAAGATTAAAAAGAGCTAAATATGGCTGCTTTGTTTAAAATCAGTAAATAGGTATATGATAACTATCTTCAAATACATAAATACTAAAGAGGAACAGAAATGTCTAGTTTGAGCCACAGAGGCAACCTGTAAGTACTGGAAGGAAAATAAGTAAAACTCAGTGTGAGTACCAAGAGAAAATTCCTAGTAGCGAGACCTCTCTAAAAATCTCAAGGTATAACAATGCTCCAGTTGTAATAATGTCGTAAAAGTGTCCCAGTGCTACAAATACTGTAAAAGAGTGCTGGGGATTTCCCATTTATTATGCCCAGGTGGGATTAAATAACCCAGGCAAAGGAAGGCTTGATTCAGTCATTAGTCTCTGTGAGGATCTGGAAGGAGTGCAGGAGCAAATCGGGTAAACCTCTCAGTGCCAATAAGTGGAGGGAGACGATGACCAAAGGGAAAGGTGGATGTGAAATTATCCTATTTGGCCTCAAAGTGCAATCTGAATGGTGAAGGCTTGTAATGAAAGCATGGCTGCTTTAGTAACCCAATACCTCCATTACTATTTTAGGCTGTAATTGTAGCTAATAGAAGGAAATGGATTTATATTTTACTAGAATGCATTATTTATCAGTAAGAGTTTTAAGACTCATACAGCATTGTGGTGAGAACTGCTTGATAAAGAGAGCCTAAATGAACAGAATCAGCTACACTCTCTGCAGTGGTGGTTTTTTTTAGTATAAAGTGTAAGTCCAGAACAAACAAAAAAAAAAAGGTAAGGCTAGTTCTGTATTGATATAGTCAAAGGAGACTTTGTAGAGTAAAGGCAGCTGAGAATACAAGGTGAGGGTGTAATGTCACTGTGGGATATACAACCTGTAAATAAGGAAGAGAGGGAGCACAATCTCCCAAATATTCCTAAATCAAGGGAGCAATATGCAGAGAACTGAAAAACCAATAAGTGCAGGGACCCTTCCCAGGTCTGCTGAGCTGATGGCCAAGCTCTGCTAAGATCATAAAGATCCAAGGGACATCCAGTTTTCTGGAGCAAAATGCTGGCCTTATTTCCTTAAAAAAAAAGAGACTTTGTCACCCCAAAATAAGCTGCTGCAAACCCAACGAGGTGCATGCATCTGAATTTTAGTTCTATGCCATCCCCTTGTCAGAGAGGAAGCAGTCTGGGGCTACAAATAATGGAATAACATAGGAAAGAAACACAATAAATGAGGTTAGCAGGAGACTGTTATAAGCGAAGGGCACTGGGCTATGAAATAGTCACTGCAGCACCATGGCGGAATCCCATCGGTTAGGGCTTTTTTCAAGTGATCTGGACAAAATCCTAGAAAGTGTCTTTGAAGACAAACCTGCACTGGCAGGAAAACAAGCTGGATGATCTAACTGGACTTCTCCAGCTCTGGCGATCTGAGCGGAGCTTCCCAGGAGGAAAGACAAAGCCCTGCTGTCTGAATCACTGCAGCGGCTGGGTCAGACCCGCAGCCCCTTCCGCTCCTGACGGGCGTCTCCCAGCTCTGCTGACACCGGTGGGACGACTGTGGTGGTAATTCTTCCCTGTGTAAGAACTTGTTGCACAATCTGGCCCTTCCATTAGGAAGTGAGCCATCTGATGAACAATGAACCATGCACATCCTACACGCAATTTCTACACAATTATTGCTGTTTTATCATCCGTGCTTACATTTGCGTGGCTGCTCCTTTTTTCAAAAACCAAAGCAAACAAAGTGAACTATTTTATATTTTGTTTTTCTTAGTAATTTATGATTAATGGGGTAAATCTTGGAATCCCTACTGGGTAACTTTGTGTTACCGGGGCCTTCTGTTTATTCATGTTTTGTAACAGAAATAAAAAGTATTTCCTTTTAGCCCAAGGCACCTAATCAGGATTAGGCCCAGAGCAGAATATTTTGCATTCTTGCGTTCCAGGAGTGCCTGGATGTGGAGTTATCTTTTGTCAACTGTAGATTGAATATTCAATTACACTACTCCTTTTTAAAAAAGGTATTTTAGAGCCTATCTGATCAACTGGTACTGAATGCAGTTATTCTCTGTGCCACATATCATGGTTGTGCGTCTTCTTACAATTTGATTAGTTGAAAGTTGATAGTTGAAGAAGAATTTGGTTTGTGAAGCTGCCTCTCTGCAGGGTTGAGGGATTGGGTGTCACTCATTGCTGTATAAGCTGTGCAGCAGTCTGCTCGTGGCTGGCACACAAGTTCTGGGTCTCAGCCCTACACTGGGCTCAGACTAGTAACTCATGCTTTTAGACCCTGGTTTATGCAGCATGTGTGGCACAGGAGTCAATGTATCTCCTCCTGCCTGTTGGCACTTCCTCCTCCTCTGCAGACCTATAAGCACTATAATGTTTACAAGAAGCTGTGATTTATGTACAAAATCAAAGCTCTTTTGAAACAGCATCTAATTTGCAGCTGCTTGAAATAAGTCTTATCCCTGTATCTCCAGTGGGAGAGGATGAGTGACTTGGAGGGAGACAGATGTCAAATCAAGGCTGAGTGTGTCTTAGATGATTCTCAGTCAATGCCTCATTATCAAAGCCAAACTGCATTGTAGAGCTTTTCTGCAATTACAATAATAAGCAGCTTTATTGAAATGTAGTATCTTTAACTGAAAATATTCTAATGTATGGGTTTTTTTGTTCTGTCTGGTGTTTGGAAAAGTCTTCATAGCTTTGAGTCACCTATTCTGAATTTTAAAAGGTTCATGTCTAGTTACAGTACAGACATACTATTACACATCAAGGTCTTAGTCATTGTGTTCTGCTTTTGCACCCTGGTGTGCTTATTCACTTTGGTTTATCTGAATAGGGAGGGAGGGAGCCTAGAGGGGAGTGGGAAGGGTACACAGATTGAAGGAAAACTCCCACTTATCTTTAGAAACAGTTGGTCTTTACTTTTTTTTCTTTTTTAGTTCATTTTTATTTAATTGATTTAATCTAAATAGTGATACAATTGTGAAAGAATGAGAAGCCCAGAAAAACACTTTTTTTCTAGGACAGCTTTTCTGAGTTGTACACTGGATTGGAGAATCCCATTGAGTTGTAACATCAGATCTCACCTCTCTAAATAACTTTTATATTTACAGTGCGTTATTTGCTTTTATTTTTGTACAAAGGGATTACTTGTTCCTTTTAGTATTATTATTATTTTTTCTTTTGAGCTACTGTGCTGTAAGGTACTCAGAAAGCTGGGTTGTTACAGTAGTACTTGGCAGACCTTACTGGGAACTGAGCAAAAGTTCCAACACTGTGACCTTTCGTTTTCCAAAATTAAAATTTTCAGCAGAAGTGTGTACATTAGGCTTATGGCCTAAATATCCAGGCTGATGCTGCAGGGTTTGGGCTGCAGGGAACCTTGTTCTTCTCTGTCCCTTTGCTTTTGCTCCTCACCCTTCCTGTTTGAGCTGTGGTCTGTTCAGCCACGCAAGAGATTTTGAATCAGAATTCCTGAACTTCCCCTCGACCCCATGCGGGACTCTTGGTACAATGTGAGTCATTTCACCAGTCAGCAAAGTTTGGCCTCATTTTGCCTGAACATGGGGCAAATTACATCAGTGGGTTCTTGACAGGACAGCTCTAGTCTCTGGGTCTTCCTGACCTAGTGGGAGAAGCAATGAGATGACTTGGAGGTGACTGCTCAGCAGAAACTGCACAGCAGAGTCCCTGAGGCAGCGTCGGTACCTGGGTGGCTCCCTGTCAACCTTGGTATTCAGGCAGTGGCAAAATCAGTGTAAAAAAAGAGGATTATTAAACAAAACTAAAGTGGCAGGAGAACTCAGAGCTGAGGTAAGGACACTACAAGGAAGAAAAGCATTGGCCAGGTACAAGGATAGAGCATGAGAAAATGGGGAAGGATACATCTGTAAATTACTATAGAGAAAGGAAGCAAATTTCCTTTCAGCCTGTCCTGAACACAGCTCTGTTTGCTGCTTGTTGGTTGCTTTTACCAACAGGGAAGGCCTTTTAAACCTCTGGCTGCGCAGGTGGCAGTGCAAGTAGCATAAAACAGAACTTGTCAAATCCAGGAATCTGGCTTGTGGAGAGCAAGTCCCAGAAAGATGAAAAAAAACCTCCTCAACCTCGAAACAAAACAAAAACATGATACCTAAACCAGACTTCCACTTCTGGGATCAGATCAAAACAACAAAAAGCCCAGAAAGATTAAACTAAGCTCAACTCAAATTAGTTTATTGTGTTGCACGTTTCTCGAGGCAAAAGAGTTTACTTTGGAATTAAAGCACACACACAAAGCATGGCCCTTGCCTGGACATTCAGTGCACTAATAGTTTGCAGAGGAGTTCAGGGAAGTTGACTCTAAAAAACAGATGGGTGTCGAGAGGCACCGTTGAGGTCTCCGCATTCCGACATGGGGTTGTTGTGCTGAGATGGTCAGAAACTATGCAGCTGTTTGATTCTTCTGCTTCAACAGCTCTGCACTCCTGCAGCCCCCTAACGCCCCTTCAGGCCCTGTATTCCATATAGCACAGGCTCTGCCAGGGTCCAGTCCTGCTGCAAACATCAGGAGGGGGTGGAGGAGAGGGAGGGTGCTCCAAGGGGCTGGAGACCTGCTTCAGAAAATGTTAATGAAGTGCTCTGGGTGGCACTTCTGAAGCATATCTGCCTCCATCGTTTCTTATGCCTGTGGGACTGTTGTGTCAAAGTTCCCCCAAAAGATTTTTCTTGTAGCACCGTTTGTTAGCATTTTGTAACATTTGGCAGGCAGGACACTGGCCACAAATAATTAGTGCAGAAGTGGCATGAAATTGAAAAATGAATTATGAAAATATTTGCTTTTTAACTTTCAGTAAGAGCTTTGGTGTCTTGTTTTGGAATAGTTCCTGTTGGATTCCAGCTGGACTGAAGTTTTTGTACCCTTCTGGTTCATTCATCTTTTGAGGTGAGAGAAGGGCATTTCTTTACGTTCTGGGTGTCCCTGTAAGTCCACCCCCACTTGTCCTTAGTGAACAGGGACAACATGGGATGCCATGATAGGAAATGGTCACCATGAACCCCCTGTGCACTGGTCCCTCGAGGACACTGCCTTGGCCCCAGCAGAACTCTGCACAAAGAGGCTCATGAGCCTGCAACAAGTTCAAGTTAAATGATGCTTCCAGGTGGAAGTGAAGTCATTGTTAAAACATTTGGAGAGTACAGCCCCACTGACCCTCTTCTACAGTAGTAGAGGGCACAGCCTTCCCTGTTATTCCTCAGGATTGGCAAAGGAATGGAGATACCACCAGTCTTAGGTTCCTGTTTTATTTACTTATGTTTAAGGCTGCAGTCTTGGCAATAGGTAAATGCCAGTGGCTATTTGTGCAAGAGCTGCTAAGCTCCTTTCCACAGCATCGCTGGGCTGTCTGCCCTGTGGAGGGCATTTTCTTCAAGGTCATCTCTTGAAGACCAAGGATTGCTGTGTTCAGACAAGGGACAGAGTCTCTCTTCTTCTCTCTTCTCTCCTCCAAGCTGGCTTAGCTGGAAGCAGTGAAATGAGAGCTTCCCAATCTGACTGACTGGAAGGACTGGGATGTGAGGAGTGTGAATGCAAGGACACTTGTGGAGAGGAGGAAGAGTGGCTAATGCGGAGAACCAGCTGCTCTTTTATTCTACTTCTACTGGTCTAGCTCCAGGCTCCTCCTTTACCTCATAATATCACTCAAGATACAACTCTGGACCATTTGGAGAAGGCACAGGTAGGATTACAGGGCTCTCTGGGAGCAATTAAGAAGCCAGCCATGAGGCCTCTGACACCACTTCCTAGCTGTCCTCAGCAGCAAACCTCCTGGCTATTTGAGCTGCTTCAGGTCTGGGGAATGCCTGGGCAGATGCCTGTGCTGGTTGGCAGCTAGAAGGAAGGTAAGAAGCACAGGGTGAAACCCTGGTTGCTTGAAGATGAGTTTCTGAGAAAAAGGGCAGCCTAGAGTCCAAGGACAAGGTGTGAGAGCAGTGTGAGGCTTGCGGAAAGGTTGGCTTGGTTTTTCTTAGTATTTTCACATTTGACTTTTTGGTTAAGGAGTCCAGTCAGACTAATTTCTTCCAGCAGTAAGACAAAACACTGAGTTTAATTTGTGACTAGCAGCAGAAGGTTGTATTTTTGGACTGGGGTTGTGTACTGAGGGAACATATTCATTAGCTTTCCTAATATTCTGAATACTAGCTGCTGCTACTGCTTTATGATTCTGGCTTTGTGTGAAGTGTTCATGCTAGCCCTCTGCTTTGATGGCCTTGGATGTGTTCCCCAGCAGCAACTCCTAAGGTATGGTAAAACAAGGTGGAACTAACACATGCTAAATAGAACCACCTGACTTTACTATGGCCTCATATGCCCTTGACTCTGTTTGCAGCCAGTTGAGGTGTGATGTGGGGTTTCCCTGGCACAAAATCTCTGTCATTTCATACAGAGTTTGAGGCAACAGAGGGAAACTACTTAGTTGGTTTTGTTTATTGTGTTTCTGCTTTTTTGCTTTTTGTTTGTTTCTAAAAGTCTAACTGTCATGAAATAACATGTAAGAGTCTATAGGGATGTTAGTAGCTTCAGTGGAGATTATGAATTCCACTTTTGCAGATAAGTGGATGCATGGTTAAATCCTCTCTAAGCCACAGCTGGAATATTATGAAAATTTACATTCTAACTAGTGGTTTACAAGTTTTGGTGTTTTCTCCATGCTTGTCCTCCTTACTAGGAACTTGGCCACAGGAAGAACTTTATTTATTGACTGAAAAAAGAAAATCCTTAGGAATCACAGTGCATCTATCCAGATCTCATCAATTAACTCAGAATCAAACTAATGAAGAATCAAACTGATGATTCTTCCTATTTTTACTGGAGAGGTGGTCCCTGAAATCAGCCAGAAGTTGATAGAAATGGGTGGACTTGAAGCTACAAACTGGCTTTAGTAGAGAGAAATATCTTTCTCCTTTACACGTCTGTTGGCTGTATCATTGAACTATGTCCATGTGCCATATTGTGGCCTCAGGATTTTTCATTCCTCATTGATTTGAGGGAGGATTTCTGTTTAAAAATCAATGGCTCAGGGTGGCTAGTGAGAAACAGGGAAGGAAGGCCCATTTTGTGTTTGTGTAACATTTGCTAGAATTAGTTAAACAGACACACATCAAAATAAATGCTGTAACCTTTCAATAATGTTTAGTCTCCCTGAAAATGAACATACTGTCAGTATGTGTGTTAAGTATACACCATTAATAGTCTCTGTGACATTTGGGCTTGGCTCCACATGGGAGATGAAGGGCATGCACTGAAAATGGTATCAAAAGGGAAAAATAATCACTTCAAGTCACAAAAATAAAATTTACCAAAAGTTGCAGGAATAAAACTAGGTTGTTTGGGTCCCCTTGATTGAATTTGATCTCTGTGATGTTGCCAACAGAGGACACAACTGATGTACTTTCATAGCCCAGGTTTCTTCTCTGAAGCTGTGGTGGGAATGGGTCCAGAAATTCCTGGAGAAGCATCATAGATGATAAAGAATTCTTGTGTAAGTTACTGCCATTACTTAAAGCAGTAATTTGTTCTTAAATTCTGGCTCTTTCTATTAGTCTTTTCTGTTTCTAAAGATCTGACTGTAAGTACAAATACTTAAGGACGAATTCCCACTACGATGGAGTTTGTCCCCAACTGGCTCACCATGTCCCAGCAACCTGATGGTTTGCCAGTGGATGTAATCTTCTGCTTGGGCAAGCATGTGAACAATTGCAGTCTTCTGGCCTGAAATGAACGACAGCAGAGAGGTGAGGCTGGCCTAGATGTCAATTAGGTAATTCCATGAAGGAAGAGCAATTTTGATGAAGAAGATGATAAAGCCAGTGAAGAGTTCTGTTAACATCCATGACCTTGAATACAGCCTTGGAGGAGCTTAAACAGAATTTTTTTGTTGTGATTGTTTTTCTCTCTTTTAACAATCATGCTTTACCAGCTCACTGTTTTCTACAAAACACCCTTTACTCGTTGGGTTTTTTTAATTAACTCAGTGGCACCAGCTAATTCTGTAGGTCTATTTCAAGTTTTGCACAGGCTCCAGAAAGCTTGGTTCTTCCCTTGTTCTTAGTTTTCTTGCCTCCCTTTATCTCTGAACGATAAGAATGGTTATTATTTCTGGATCATTGAGCTAAGATTATTTAAATTGTTTATTGGTGTATAAAGGCTGATGTGATTTTTGTGGTGGATCATATCATCCTACAGTAAACAGTTAGATAAAGTGAGAGGAGATGCCTCAACTTAGTGGATTTATGTTGAGTTTTAATGGAACAGGAGTTCCATGTGATGTTCTGAAGGCTCCTGAGTTCACCCAGACCTGGCCACAGCTGCCTTTTAAGGCTTTGGACAGTCTCTAGAGATAAGTCACTAAGGATGGCTGCAGAGCATGCAACTCTTTACAGTGGCCATATGTTCAGTCTTGAGAAAAACTGCTCTTCCTATGGCACGTTGCCCAGCTCCAGGGTGTAGTTTGGGTGAATGTAGTTGTCGTGAGTATATATAACTCTGCCACATCATCTATGTACATCTTGCATTAGCCACAACGTTTGATTTGATGCTTTTCTGTGATTCTTAACATAAACCAAACTGACAGAGAGGTGCTGCGGGTGAAATCTCAGGGCCTTTCTGGAATACCCCTGGGTAATAGGAGGACTGCGGAGTCCAACACAGATCTATTAATTTTGTATCACCTTTGCATCAGCCGTGGCCTTGGGGAATGTTCCAGGGTGGACTGGAATAGGCTGAGATGGGAGCAAATCGGGGCATGGCTCAGACAGACCTACATTTGGCTGTGGCTCTGCCAAGAGATTGAACTGGTTTTCCAACAGATTTTATCATCAGTGTGACTCAGCATCATTAAACCTGTAAGCAACAGCCAAATTGGTGATCAGAAAGAGAACATGGGGACCATCACTCAAGGTTTGATGGCCTATAATAAGGCAGAGTGGCATCCAGATGACTCATGTTCTTGCAAGTCTCTAAGTTAATGTTTTTTAAACACCGAAAGGTTTGGATAAGTTTCTGAACTGGACCCAACCTTCCAATGGTTTGAGGTTCACCTATTGCTATTTTCTTTCTAACTTAGGCAAAGGCTTAATTTTAGAAAAAGAACTTAGTGTGGAAACATTAAGCACTTTGTTTAAATATTAAGTATTAAAGCTGCAGGTTGGTCTTTTCACTTGAGCATGGTAATATGTAACTTAATTAGCAGAAGTGTGGAAGCCAAATCAGTTTTGAGTCTGGAGTGAGCTCAGCTCATTGCACATAAAATGTGTGTATTGCTTAGAGCTATAACTAAAATGTTTGTAGTTTTGCTCTGTGCCCTGGAATAGTCAATATTTGGGATAAAAGAAACATTAGTTGCAATCGTAATATTCCAGTGGTAGGAAATGAAATTGTTAATGTCTGATTGCATTTGAACAATCATATAAGAGGACAAAAACCCCAATTCTGGAAAGGCTTTTGTGTGTAAACAAAACTTTGCATCCTGGGAGTAGCTGCATGAAACAGCAATCATAAGTATATATTAATAATGTATATATGTCTTTACAGGACTGGGGATCTAGTTATTCTTCCTCTGAGAGCCAAAACAGAATGAAATAAGAGTATAGAATTTGCTGCTGTTATGTTTGTTTGTGGAAATTTTGGAAAACAAGGAACTATTGTGTAAAACCTTTCCCCTTGTTGAGGCTTGTGGTTTATCCTCCTCCCTCCCTTAACAATTACAGTTTCTCAAGAGCAACCTAAGAATTGTTGAGCAAAGGTCATTTATCTAGCATGGTTTTCCCTAGAATTGCTTTTCACTCTGGCTGTCACACAGATTTGATGCCGGAAACTACCCCAATTCATTATAGAAGCAATCTTGCTAAGACAGAGTTTGAATGTGGATGTTTGGAGGCAATTGGCTGGAGAAATGAAGGGCTTTGTCCCACGATGAAGAACAACAGCCTGTTTTAGTTTGTTACCTCCTTGCTTGCCATATTGGCACCCAAAGAGCAATAACATTTCTACAAATGAAAACAGGAGTGACAGCCAAATGAAAAATCCTCCTCATTTATTTAAGATAGCATCCAGATCCACCCTCTTTGGTTAGATTTGTTGCTTTTTTACCTGTTTGCTCCATGCACTGCACGGATTTAGTAGGATTTGCCAAAACAGCCCTTTAAGTGCTGCCAGCAGGAGAAAATCTGACAGTGCAGTATGTGAAGCACTCAAGAGAACTTTTCTAGCTCGATGCATTTTCCAGAGGTGCCTTTTCTGCCTTGTATTCTCAACAAAGTACTTTCCCACAAGTTGTCATGTCTTCTGCAGTATGATATTCTTACTCCAAATGCACATATCTTTCAGTATGTGGGAATGCCCAGCAATGAGAGCTGAATGGAGAGTGAAGTTGTGAGTCAGGGACTTGGATAGCTTTAGTACCACGTATCATTAGCTTTCCTGTAACTAAGTTGTCATTCAAATGCATCTTGGGTTGTTGGTGTCTGAACGTTGCTGCCAGCTGATGAATTGCCCAGGCACCCAAGTGGTTTCAGCTCTGTACCTGTCAGAATGACACAAATCCTCTGTTGTTTGACTGCATCCAGTTGTTGCACTTTTAAGTAAAGACTATTTTCCATGTCTTTGCCAGTTCTCAGCTGCAGGCATTTCTCAAGGACTTCAAGACTGGTTTGAGACTGTGGGTATTTGCTTGTGTGTAGTGAAAGGTACCTGAATGAAAGCTGTCAATTCCCAGGAGATCAGTGTGAACCACACCAGCTCTCTGTTCACTGCACCTCCATAAGCCTGAAGTCCCAAGGTTCCCTTAATAGCCATAGGGAGGTAGATACGATGAAGTTTAGGCTCCTGCTGGTTTTTCTGGAGTGTGATTCATTATAGCCTCCTCTCTGGCTATAGAGGGAACACAAGAGGGATTGAAACTAGATGGTCTTGAAGGTCCCTGTCAACCCAAACCATTGTATGAGTCTATCAGAATGGTTAACCTGGAAAACCTTGGATCACCTCTGTGAATGCCCACCACCATCATGTATGAAGCAAAGTTTTGCAGCCCCTCTTTAGTGTTTGAAGGGACAGTGCAAGGTGCAGGAACCAGACTCGGTGGCTGGGAGGGAGTGCTACACACACTGCAGCTGTCTGGACTGTACCTATAATGTGGATAAGCAATCAGCTCCTGTCTCCAGGGCTGTCAATCTGGAACCTTTCACCAGCACTAAATTCACTTTAGAAAAATAAAATAGAGAGACGGAGAGATTAGTCAGACTTCTAAAATGCTTCAAGAAACTTTAATGTTATTATCTAAGCAGAAAGATATCCAGCAATTCCTCAGCTATTTAACATAATAGGCAGTTGCTGACAAACGGCGTTATCGAGCATACACTCTTGAGTGAGGAAGAACGATACGATCTTGCTTAAATTGTATTTTAACAAACATGCCTATCTTACAATTAAGCTGGAGCAATTTTACTCTAATAGATGCTTTTGCTGCTTAATATAGAAATTTACATGTTCATTTGTAGCCCCCAGAGATCACACAGCTGCCAGACTCCCAGCTGCCACCACCCCATTCCTCCCCCTACGACTTGCTCTCAGCTTTGGCTATGAGCATTCGATCTAACGAAGCACATTCAAATACAAATCCCACTGTTTTCTTGGCCGTGGAGCTGAGCTCACTGGGCTGTATTTGAAACAGGCTGTCTGCCAGCCAGACACCCTTACTCACCTAAGCTAATTTTACTCCATCTGATGGCAAAATTAGTCGTTCCCCCTCCCTCCTTATCAGAATCCTGTTGCATATACGCAATGATACCAAAAGCCTGGAAAGGGTGATCCTCCTTGGTGGGCTTGACCATTCACCTTGTCCCTCCTCCTGCATCGTGGTGTCAGGGTTGTGCTGCCTGGGATCAGCTCCAGGGCCACCATGGACCATTTCAGGCAGCACGGGCACCAGAAGAGGCAGCAGCTCTTTGGCTGAAACTCTGCCATCCGATTCATGAGGCGTTTCCCAGATAAGGAGCTTACAGTGGGAGGTGGCAACAGGCAACTTGGGCACTGGCAGCATTTTTCCATTCTCCAGTTACTCTGTAGTTCAGCCTGGGACAGACGCGAGCCTGATGTAATACGCTGTGTGCTATTTCAAGGAAATGGAGTCCATGTCCTTCAGGCCAGCCCTTGGAAAGTTTAGCAGATAAGAAGTCCCACTCTGAATGTTTCTCACAGTCTCAGATGAGAGCAGTAGGTGATGCTTTCTTTTAACTCTACCAGTGAAATATAGTAGGTTCATCTAAAATCCCAGAAGTGGGGTGCCCCTAGCTCAGCATTTCATGTGCATGTTCACTTTCAGCATTGATCTGGCAGAAGGTGGCAGGCAGAAATGAATAGGTGGCCAGCAAATCGAGAGTTGTCAGGGAACCGTGAAATCAGTTATCTGTGGAATATGATACTAAAGCCACCCAGTGATGTAGGCACTTAGCTTCTTTTTCCTCTGAGATAAAGAAGCTTGGGTTTACCTTCAGGTGTCACCTGTTCTGTCATTTGGATGAAAGATCCATATGGTCCAGGTGCTGCCTTTGGCTCCTGGACACAGAGGCAGAATACTGAGCTAGATGGGGACCAATCATGAGGTTATTCTTATGCAGGAACCAGCAAAACTGTGTCCTTAAGTCCAGTGGCAAGAAAAAAAGCCTAAACTTCCCTATGAAGTGATTTGGCATGAATAAATCTGTACGCTGTAGACAAAGGGGCATATTTTCCAGGATGAATTGATTTATGTTTTCTAGGGATTTGACCTAGAGTTTTTTTCTCTGACTTGCATACCATTGTGACGGCTTTGTAAAACATTGTCAAAGATAAGTCATTGTGGATTATCTTGTATTATGATCAGCTGCCCATACCTTAACAAGGGGTGTCCAAAAAAGTGACTTCCTCCCTCTCACCCTTGCTGAGTGATAAACCTCATACCAAAGGTGGCTGCGAGGGTTGGAAGGCCAGAGATTCCGTTTCATTTGCTTTCCCATTTAAATCAAAAACACTTAACCATAATCAAGGAAGGAGGCAACACCACTCCGCTTGGCAAACAAACTTCCAGTAATGCACTTGCTGGAAAAATTTATAGTTTGTTCCTGAAAAAGAGACTGAGTATATTGATAGCAAAGAACAATCTGACTTGCGCTTCCTGCATGGCAACGGGAATGAGCATCCTCCCTAAGTCCAGAGCTGACCTCTCTTCTGCAAGGTGACAGATGCCTTCATTTATAAATAGGCCAAATCAGAATCAGGATGATTGAGCTATACAATGTATTCCTCCCCTCCCACAGGGAAGAAATGCATCTTTTGAAATAACATATGGAGGGAAATAAGTTACCCCTGGAATAAGTGGTTCCCTGGGCTCCTCCAAGAACAGACAACACATTGAAATATTTTCAGTGAACACCTTTTTCCCAATTTTCTGCAAGCTTTCTAGAGGGGAACCAAAATGCCCTTGCAGAGGACTCTCTCAGCTAGTTGGGTGTTTCAAATGGAGGTCAGCATTGGACACTCACCACCAGAAAGTACCTTGAACCAACAATTTAGCCAAATATGGAGGTGTTAATGCAGTCAACAGTGACTGTGTGATTGAGGAAGGTGTCTCTGGAAATCATCTTCCAAACCACACCCAGAGTCCCAGGTAACCAAAGTCTTGGAAATGTTTTTCTCTGTCTAGTGTGTGTCCAAAAACTCCTGGAAATGGACTCCTGCAGGTCTTGCATAGAAAATACTTCAGCCTGCAGAAAAGCTCTGCTGACATTTGTCGCATGGCTTCTTGTCACTGCCACCTTGTGAAGTGCCTTCCCTTCAAGATGTGGAGGGCATCAGATTAGACAAGAACTTCTGTGTAGCTCAAAATAAAGCATTGAATGTAGGCATTTGGTGCTTTAAAATTAAATGGAAGTAAATTTGGTCTCAACACTTTAGAATGGAGTGAGAAACTGAATCCCATCATTTTGAGAAGCTGGAGCCAAAACTTTTGGACTCTTTCAAAAGCTTTTCTTTTTTGTTCTTTTTCATCTCTCTTGGCCAAAACTATTAGCTTAATTTTTGTATAGCTTCAAGAGAAATAGTGAATGGTCCAGGTTTTCACTTACGGCTTAAAAAAACCCCAAAACCCAAAACAAAACACCAAACCTAGCTTGAAACAAATGCCCTCAGGTGTAGCTGCTTCTGGGAACAGGCCATGTGAGAGATAACAGCTAGGGTTATGATTTTCTACTGCTTTCAATATAAAACTATGACCTTTTTTTCAGTTACTCATGCAGGCTGAAATTTTTCCTGCTGGTTCATCTCTTAAAACATTTGAGCCAAAATAGTTTTCTCTTTCCAGGAACAAATTGGGAGGAAATTGTGTTGTATTACCCATTAAAAAACCCAAACAAACTCACAGCTGTTTCAATGTGAAACTCTCAAATGTGCACACAAAAAGACTTGTTGTTTGTTCATGTCCACAGAGGCCTCACTTTGCTGATGTGCATTTTTCTGGACTTAAATTTGCAGTTAATTCTGTCTCCAACTGTGCATGTTTCTTGGTTTTGGAGCCCCTGCTTCTGAACTATTGGTGCATGGAGGAGGAAGAGACTGTTGTTAATGTTCACGTACCAAAAATTGACCTTCATTTGCTCTCCACTCAGTTCATTCCTGGAGCAGGGATCCATGTCCTGAGTGAAGCAGCCCTAAGTAGCACGTGATAAAGGAACATGTGATCGTAGTGTTGGGGACATAATTGTAGCTTGTGTGCACATGGGGAACAAATTTTGATTGCACAATCAAGAATAATTCAGGGATTTCCTAATCACTGAAATCTTGACTCTGCAGCCGTATGAATTTTCTTGCATCTGTGGTGGTGTAATTCATTGCTATAATTGCAACAGATGGCTGGGGGATTTTAAACCATGATACAGCAAAAAAACTGAGATAGTGAGAAATGGAGAGTCTCAGGGTCTGTGATGTTACACACTGTATGAAGTGTCAGGTTCTGACACAAAAATGCATTTGGTGTTACCTGGCTATGAAATGCATTTCTCCTAATCAATGTTATAGAAATCCCTGCTTTTATTTTTGATCTCTCACAATATACAACCTGAGATCACCAAGTCCAACCATCAACACAAAAAAAAACCCAAACACAACTGCACATAGTCCACCAAAAAACACCCACCAAAGAACCCTCAACCACGGCTGCTGGAGCATGCCCTGAAGTGGCACATCTACATGTTTCTTGAATACATCCAAGGATGGTGACTCAGCCACCTCCCTGGCCAGGCAGTTCCAGTGCCTAACCACTCTTTCTGTATATAAATTCTTCCTGATATCCAAACTAAACTTCTGTTGGTGCAGCTTCAGATTATTTTCTCTGGTCCTATCATTATTTACTTTGGAGAAGAGGCCAACACCCACCTCCCTACAGCCTCCTTTCAGGTAGTTGCAGAGGGTGATGAGGTCTTCCCTCAGCCTTCTTGTCACCAAACTAAACAACCCCAGTTCCCTCAGCTGTTTCTCATACAACTTGTTCTCTATTACCCCTTCACCAGCTTGGTTGCTCTCCTCTGGACATGCTCCAGCACATCCATGTCCTCCTTATAGCGAGGGGAGCAGAACTGAACACAGCACTCGAGATGTGGCCTCGCCAGTGCCAAGAACAGGGGCACGATCACTTCCCTACTCCTGCTGGCCACACTAGTCCTGATGCAGGCCAGGATGCTATTTGCCTTCTTGGCCACCTGGGCACACTGCTGATACAGTCACATTTTTATTATCATAAATCCACATTTTATTATCATCCTCGGTCTACCTACACTGAGCTGGGGCAGAGCAAAAATGACAGACATCCTGTCTGTCCTGCAGGCTGTGAGCTAAGGATAGGTGATACAAGTTTGGAGAAAAGAAATGCTTCTTTTTTCCCCAAGTCTTATATTTAACTCAATGTACATTGTGAGCCCAGTGTCTTAGAGATTTGAGTTACCTTTTCAGAAAGCTTCAGTTTCTGTAGAGCTCTGCACTTCCTGGCTTCACAGCACCAAGTACGTCAACACTTCATGTCAGAGGCTGTTTTGATGACATCATAGTTCAAACCAGATGCAAGATGTGAATCTTAGGAAAGGTTTCCTCCCCTCCTTTGAAATTTGGAGAGCCTAGAGCAGAGGCACCAAAACATCTGAGTTTTTTGGGAGAGTTCTTTGAACAGACCTCTGAACTTTTGGGGTGTCGTAAGTGACCCAAGGAAAATGTCCAGTTTTACTGAATTTGATATTGGGATTGATATTGGTAGTCAACAAATTGCAGAAAACTGAACAATGAAGGTAGGGAGCAACACCTCACTCCCCAGTGATGGGAAGAAATGTTCCTGCTCCAAATGATGTCTGCCCATCATTTTAAAGATAATTTTCTTTAAAATGCACTTTGAAACTTCTACAGAAAGAGGCTGCATTTTACCTTTGCAAAGGGTTTACCTAGAAGTATTGATGAAATATTTTACTTTTTTCTTTACTTCTAATTGATGTTGTCTTTGTGCTCCCCTGTTATCCCAAAGGCTTCTAGGCACACACTATATAATTCTCCTTAATGCTTGTAGAGCGTGCTACAGATAGAGAGAATAATAATATAAAACTAACATTATTATTTTCAGGAGGGTTTTTTCACTTAATACAATCACTTGAATTTATAATTGAGGCTGCCTGTGACATCCTTTTAATCTAGTAATGGTACAACTCTGTAACAGTCTATCTGAAATGTCAGCATTAGGGAGGGAGGGTGAGCTGGATAGCTGGAAAATGTGCTCATCCCTGATGCAGTTATAAGTCCTTTTAAATAACTTGTTCAAAAAGAGGGAGAGTGATTTGCTGACTGCCATTCAAAGTTTTTCCCCACCTTGGGATCCACTTTCATCCCTAGTGGAAGTGTGGAGGAAGGGAAGCCAAGGCAATGACATAGCTTCGGCCTTTATCCCTTGCTAGAAAAACATCCTGTTACTCCTAATAATCCTCCACAGCAATCGCTTCATTGGCCACAACCCAGAAGACCTTCCCACTAATGCCAGAGTCTCCAGTGTAACAATAACAGACATTGGTGACAGCCACTTGAAAGGTGTGGTTCTGACTCATTCATGTTTGTGCTGCTTCCTCCTGCAGACCCACCTCAAAACGTGTCTGTGGAGCGGAGCTCCATGGTGCCTTTGTCCACTTGGTCCTGCAGCCAAGCCTAGGGCCCATTCCAGCATTGCTGTCTGCTTTAGAGGTTACTCCTGCACTTTTTTCCCTTTTCAGATTCTTGCATCTCTTCTGGAGGCCCTGATATACTCTCCATAATCTCTGATTGAAGAACTAGACCAATACCACTCAAAAATGTCCCAATCAGCAGCAAATGTTTGACTATGCTACTGCTTATGCTGTTCCACTAGATGTGCTGATATCTACCTTAAGAAAAATGCCAAGAGCTTTCTGGAAGTTAAGATGGACCAAAATGCAGTACCATCCTGGGTAAAAAAAAGGCTACAAACTAGCAGTACCCTTGTGTAGCACAAGTGCTACAGAGAAGCCAAAGTGAGAGCGTTTTCAAAGTTCCTCATACTTGTTCTTATGGCTTGAATGACCTCGGGGTGCCTTTGAGAACATCTAGCACAATGTTACATAAAACACACAAACAACAAGGGCAGGTGGGATGGGGCTTGGAGCAACCTGGTCTGGTGGGAGGTGTCCCTGCCCATGGCAGGGGGTTGGAACTAGTTGATCTTTAGTCCCTTCCAACCCAAACCATTCTATGAATCTATGGATGCCTCTGCATGGCAGGGCAAGGTGGGTGGTTGGGATGCTACATCTGCTCTCTGTTTTGCATGAGGACTGACAACCAACATGGTGGGTTTGGCAGGAGCTGCCCTGCACATGCTCCCTTCCCTTGTTTCCTTGGGGTGCTGCTCTGAAAACCTGGGGACACAGTACTTCTAATATGTTGATTTTTTAAAATTGGTTAAGAAGTCCAGGAGGAAATCAGTAATGCTAGAATGCTTGGATTTTTTTCAAACCATGTTTTATTCCCTGAGTCAACTATAATGGGACTGCAGGAGGCTTTATGATAAGCTGTAAAAAGTCACAGCAGAGAGTGGTGGTTTAATGATCACGGGGACTTTCCAAAAAGAATATAGTTTATTTTTATGTAGCATCCTTTAAAAAAGAAAAAAAAAAGGTAAAAAAAGTCAGGAAATATTTTACAGGGAGGAGGTAAAATAGGCAGTGAATGCTTCCAGGCCCTGGACACAGCTTTAGAGGGAGAAAGGGCAAAGTTGTATATAAAGAAGGACAGGTACCACTTACAAGTAGGAAGGATGAGGGGAGAGAATGGAAAGTGAGAGTAATGGGAGAAAGAAAATTAATGTGGAAGAGCTGGGTGAGAGGGAAAGGATGCAATTAGAGAAAGGGAAAGAAGGGTAGGGGTTAATGTTAGATTTAGGGCTAGAGGCAGAGGAACAATTTTCAGCTGGAGAAGGGAAGCAATGGGTTTAGCTGGAGATAGCTGCTGAGAGGGGCAAGGGGTGATGGCTGGGCAAGATGTTTGCCTGACTGAATCAGTGGGTTTCTGTGCTTCTCCTGGAGGTGATGGTTGTATCCTGGTATGTGATTTCTGACAATTTAAGGACATCTGATTCTAATATTAGATTCATTGGTCATGTCATTAGCTTCTGCACAGGAGCACTCTTTCCAAAGACTGTCTCTCTATGGGGTTTGCATAGAAAGAAAGATTGATAAACAGAAACACCCTGGGGTAGACCAAAGCATCCAAACTCCTCTCCCGGTGATAAGAGTATCTGAAGTTATCACTGTCAAAGATAGTCCTTTGTGGTTTTAATCATGAGTGATTATATGGCTTCTGCAACATGCCCTGTGATGGCAAACCTTAAAGAAAGGCAAGAACCCATTTGAGCTAACAGATTTTCTTGGCTTCAGGATGAGTAGTTCTCGTAATCCCATTGAGCACTTGGGGCATGAATACCTGGATGCAAAAGTTTGGTATGTAGCAGGATGATGAGGTCATAAAGAGACATGGTACCTCCTGCTCTCCCTATTGAGGGAGGACTCTCCCAACATCATTTTTAAGTTAAAACCCAACAACCAATCTGAAATGTAACATCAGAGTGTTTCAGTTGCAACCACTCCAGTTAAAAGCTAGTAGTTAAGCCTTGATAATGCTATCCCTGTCTCAAAGACCTCACAAGCCTTCAAGAGATGTAGAGATGGGAAGTGTTGAGCCATTGGCAAATCGAGACAAGAAATCTATTCCCTTCCCCTGAACAATGCAAGTGAATGAATTTTATGCAGATGAAGTACTTGGTTTAAAAAAACAACACAGAAAAACCAAGACAACAAAATAAATCCCCCCCCCCAAAAAAAAAACCCAAACAAACCCAACGAACAACAGATATCTCATGACTGGAGAAAGAAATGGTGAGAGAAAATACCAAGGAGCCTGATGGCTAAAGAGCTTTTTATTCCTTACTCTGAAGCAGCATAGTGTAGATGGTCTCGGGAGGAGGGATAAGGAAGCTACAAGCACAGTAATTATAGTAAATTGTGCAGAAAATTAGCCTTTCTGAATGGGGTTATGTCTTGACCATTTGTCAGTGAATAATCTTAGCTTTTCCTTTGTATCCTCCCAGTCAGAGTTTCCTACAGAGTAAAATCCTTGAAAGTCTGAAGCTTTCCTTGGGGTGCTGCAGGGTCCCCCCAGCTCTCTGCCTCTGGAAAGCCTCACGTGGGGACACCCGGCCAGATGGACACTGGCTGCTCTTAGTGTGAGCCTTAGACATCGAGCTGTGGTACAGCAATGGAAATGCTACTGTGCTTTTCCATTCAGTGTCTTTTTGCCTGAGATGAACTGCTGAAAACCCCTCGAAAATATCCAGGAGAGAAGTACTGTATTCCTCTGAGCTGCTTCCTACCCGGGGACGTGCGTGCTGCCTACCGTAGACATTAAGGCTGTAAAAGCTTATTGTCAAATCAATTCCACTCTTACTGAGACCAGAGAGACCAGGCGTGCGCCTTGAAAGACTTTAAATCTTGCCCCTCCCTGATGATTTGCAAAGTTTAATTTCTGTAATGGGCTCTGGTGACAGAGGCATTCACTGTTTTTCCAACAGGAATTGCTGAACGTATGAATGACTCATTCTGTAGGCGGGAGATATAATGGCAGCCTTCGATATCCTGATCTAAGGGTGGGGAGATTGTGTGGGAGGGGAGGAATGGGGTTCACTTTAAGTTAAATTATCCACCTTGCTTCCCCTTCATCAGACAGCCCCTCCTTCTCTCAAAGTCCCTTCCTGGCCTGGTATCAGGATAATGTTGAAAGAGGGATAGGGAAGGCTGAGGGTCCTCCTGTGGGAGATGAAGTTTATAATATATGCATTTGCCTGGAAATGCCATAAGAAATTAATATTTGTTACAGAAACAGTGGGACTGCATTAATATTTTAATATTAAATGAATATTTAATTTGAAAGCTTTGATTTGAAAGTGAATGAGACAGCCATGACATGAACAGTTGTGCTGTTCCTGTTAAGAAATGTTAATGATTTATTGACAATGTCGGTAGTAATAACTTTACACTGTTTCAGTTACATAAAGCCTTTGAAATATTGGTAAAGTGATTACTGAGAACAAAAAGCAGGCTGGCTTCAAGCAGGCCTTTTGGATAAGGCATATGTTGGAAAAAAGTGTGTTTCCTCCAGAAAGAAGAGCCCACCCAGTCCCTCAAAGCTGGGCTAACTGGGGCACTGGGTGGCTGCTCTCTCCCCAACCAACATCAGCATCCTACACCAGTTATGGCCACCTCATTTGCCTGAGGTGCCCTGAGCCAACACATGGCTCTGGCAGTGGCTCTGGATGGGTAAGGCTGAACCTGAAGGGGCTGAGAACTTCCCAGAGTCAGGCTTCTCAGCCAGTTTCCCACAGTGCCTCCTGCCATGGGCTGTGGTGCCTTTTAAAGCTGAAGATGGCTTGCTCCAGGGTTTCTTATGGCTTTTCTGGCTGAAGTTGACTCAAGGGTATCTGTTAATTTTCATGCATTCAGTAATCTTAAACATCAAAAACATCATAATTGCTCAAGCAGGTTTATTTTGTACATTTTATAGGGTTGTTGAAGCTGTACCTGTAGTTTCTGGGAGCTTTCTTAGGGTTTTACTCCTGGGTGTGAAGGCAGTGAGGGAACAGAGGAAAGAGAACAAGTCTGTTGCCTCATGATCATCCTGAGTTTAATCTTAAATTTCAGCTGAAACTGGAATTCCTTGACTGAAAGTGGCTCCAGTGAACCTGAATGAGATGCCTACAGCCTGTAGGCAGTGGTTTTGAGGACTCTCTGCCTATAGTTTTTAAACCCCTTGAAAACTCTTAGAAACAGTTCTCCCTCTCCTCTGTTAAATAAGTAGGGATGTGGAATATTTTTGTGACATGGTCTGTTATCCATTAGCTCAGAACAAGGAAAATTCATCTAAAAAATAATTAGAGACACTTTGGCATGGTGTCTTGAAAGCTGTACCATGCTGTAGGTTCCCAATTCCATAAATGTGTTTCTTCTTAAGGCCAATCTTTGCACAAAATTAAGAGAAAAATGAAACCTAAATTCACAATGTGATGCAATCTAAACAAACAAAGAGTGTTTTTCTTCCTTTTTTTTTTTCTTGCCTTTCTCCCTCTCTCTCAATTTCATGCCATTGTTATAATCAGCCTTAGTAAAAGTAAGTTAGTGGAATGAGGAAACAAAAACCCACTATAGGATGTGGTTTAAAGTACTGCTTCTTGAGCCTGAGAATCGTTCTCAATTTTCAATTGCATTTTTCTGATGGTAGTCCTGGTGAATTGAGCTTTGGCAAAAGATGCTTGACATAGAAGGATGGAAGCTTGAACTTGTATAATAAATGTCAGCACAAATTTTTGTCTGCTGCATCTCCACTCTGGTCCCTCTGCTACCTCCTGGTACCTTCAGGTGGATTCCTGGTGAGGTTCGGAGGAGTGAAGGCTCATTACTTGGCTCTCTTGAGACCCCACCTAGGGTACTGTGTCCAGTTCTGGAGCCCCCAACATAAGAAGGACATGGAGCTCCTGGAGAGAGGACAGCCACAAGTCTTCAGATTGGTGGTGATCAGAGGGCTGGAGAACCTCTCCTATGAAGACAGGCTGAGAGAGTGGGGATTGTTCAGCCTGGAGAAGAGAAGGATCTGGAGAGACCTTAGAGCACCTTCCAGTGCCTGAAGGGGTTCCAGAAAAGCTGGGGAGGGACTTTGGACAAGGGCAGGGAGTGATAAGACGGGGGGGAATGGATTAAAACTGGAAGAGCGGAAATCTAGGTCAGACATTAGGAAGAAATTCTTTAGTGTGAGGGTGGTGAGACACTGGAATAGGTTACTCAGGGAAGTTGAGGCTGTCCCATCCCTGGAAGTGTTCAAGACCAGGCTGGATGGGGCTCTGAGGAATGGGAGACACCTCTAGTGGGAGGTGCCCCCACTCATCCGAGGGGACTTGTATCTAGATGATCTTTAATGTCCCTTCCAATCCAAACAATTCTATGATTCTTTGATTATATCCTCCAATGAATTTCATTGCAGAGGACAATATAAAAGGATCAGACCCACTTGATAACCTTGGTCAAACTTGACAAGGTTGGAAAAAAGAGCTATTGCTGCAACCTGGTAGGAACTTAGCAATTGAATGTGTGAACATCAACTCCTATTTAAATCCTTTATTTCCAGTGCCATAACTGCAAAGGCAGGCACCACCATACTAACTAGCTCCTGATTTTGGTGGATTTGTCCCCACCTTTCCAACGGGGCTCATCACCCCACTCACCTTCAGTGAGAATGCTGTCTGCATTCCCCATGAAGCAATGGCTGTACACTCCACACAAGGCTTTTCCTATTAAAAGTTGGAAACACACTAGTTGCCACAAAGCATGCACTGTTTTGGAGCACATGGTATTGTAAAGACTGAAATATTGTGAATACTCCTAACAAAGTTGATTTAATTTGCGACTAAAAAGCCTCCTTATTTTTTGGAGTAACTGTTCAGTAAATTATTCTGACAACAGCCCCAGTCTGATCAAATAAAAATCATTCCAACCCTTTTTTAGTAATAAACTGAATTGAAAAGCTTTGGTATACTAGAAAGAGTTGCTAACCTTTCTGGGCAGGTCCTATAGCATTTAATAGCAAAGGGAACCTTCTTGTATCAATATTGTGAACTATGGAATTTAATGAGATTTGTATTGCACTATAGAAATGTACTTTAGAGAATTAATTTTGAAGTCTGTAGGTTTAAATGTTTTCTAAAAATAGTATTGAATATATACTGGGCTTTGTGCTTCTATGCCTATTTAGTTTTGTAGAATGTTTTCATGTATTATTTGGGTTTTCATTTGATGCACCTTTCTTTTTCCTCATTCTTTTTTAAAGCATTGGTGGCAAAGGAATGAAAGGAGACTATTTTTTGCTACAGGATAAATTTTGATATTTCAATTCCAGTTTTTGCCTCCTGAGGAATTTTCTGTTTCCTTGAGATTCTTAACCAGGTCATTCACATACTCGTGGGTTGAATCACCTGCCTTAGCAGTGTACCTGAGCTGCCATTTCAACAGTCCAGTCCATTCAGTGTGTCCAATTCTGTGCACAGATGCACTTGTGCAATACCAAGCAGTTTTAAAACCAGGATACATGGAATAGCCCCCAATACCAGTTAGGTTATAGTTTTCTCAGCTCCAGTTCTCTGCAGTTTTTGTTGCTGCCCATACAATGTCTTCTGGTTTTCTACACTAGTGGGCAAACAGGGTTTGACACTCAACAGGGAGCTGTGCTGCATCAGAGGGATCTGCTGAGTCTCACTGGAGAACTGGGTATCACCTCAAGGAACAAAGGGAAATTTTGAAAATCCTGTTAAATGCATTAACAATGAGCTGGGGATGAAGTCAAAACCCTGCTTAGACATTTCGATTGAGAGATGCCATACAACTGTAGCCAGTGGTGGGTCTTGGCTGAAAATGTATTTATACATTAAGACAGATAGAGATGGATTTCACTGCTTTAAATGCAGCTTTAGTGCAGACAAAAGCAATAGGGGGTGGCAGGGAAAGCACAGGCTCCACCACCCTCACATATGGCAGTCGTTTCCTATAATGCTTGCTATATTGTATTTATTTCCCACAGTGACATATCACAGAAAGCTACCAATGCTAGAATCTTCACCAAAAAACATACCCCAACCTGTAGCACTTAGTGAGGGATGTCCTCCAATTTATTGTGTTTCTTCATTCTTTTTCTTTCTTCTGCTTTTCATCTGTCTTGTTTCTAGTTCCACTTTTTCTGTTCTTTCCTTCTCTGTTTTTATTTTGTCTTGTTTTGTTGTTGGCTTTTTTGGGGAGGTTTTTTGGTTGGTTGGTTGTTTTTTTTACTATATTTGAGGAATCTCAGTTGCACTGAGAAGCCTGAGAGGTATGAGTGGAATGTTTAGATATAATACATCCTTCCCTGGACTTCCTTTTGACAAATCAATATCTGTGGGTTGTGGAGGCAGAGTGTTTGGGGGTACAGGAAGATGAAGAAGCTGGGGTGCAAAACTGGGATGAAGATACGGAAGCTTGGGTGGGATCAGGAAGGATCAGTGCTTGCTTGAGGTGCAATGGGGTGACAGATAAAATTGAGATTTTTCAAGTTCTGAAGCAAAGCACGTGACTGAAAAGGCTGGATGTATCTTCTAGACAGGCTCTCTGTTGGCAGATCCTCCTGCTTTACTCTGGACTCCAGGTTTAAGTTATAATGTACAGTTTGGCAGAGGTTGTTTCATATGCAGGGTGCCTTCTGTTTGGACTGACGTAGCTTCTTGCATCAGCTCGGAGCAGAAGTTAGCCTTTAACTGCTGGTTTCTGGGTTATCTCGAGGACCCCAGTCTGGGTGAAGATAAGATACCTATGAGGCCTGGGAGCATTTGAGTCCAGGGCTTGACTTGGGCTCCGTGTGCTGTGAAGGCAGCACAAACTGCTGAATTCAGCTCTGCTGCTGAAGGCTGGGAGGGTTCCCCGCTTGGCTCCACACCTTGTGTGCCTGGGACTCTGCAGCTGTGTTTTTCAAATGCCATTCAAATGAAAGCAGAAAGGGGAAGTCCCATTTCACTGGGAATAGCTCTCAAATGCAGAAAGCAGCTTTTCCTCTGAATTCTGTCTTTTGGCTTTCTTGCTGCAGAATGACACGCAGTGTCTTTCTCTTGATCAATTTGTTTATCATTTGCTTGATTATCTTCTTGAATAGCAAGACACGACAGGTTTCTCTTGTTAATCCTGTTAGTACTGGCATTGGAGCAGAAATTAATTTAAGAAAAATATTTGGGTATGTTAAACTTTCTTGTAGATGATGCCTGTGAATACCAAAACATGGCCTGATATGTCTGAATTCTCTAGATTATTCCTGAGCCACGTATTTCCATCTGTCTGTCTGAGTCCTGCCTCTTGTCTCTCCCCATGTATACTTATGTCCCTGCACCAGACTTCCCTTCTGGCTCTCAGAGCAGCTTGCGTGGCTCTTTTGATATAGTACCACAGTGTGCTGACTATGCTCTGGGGGAGCTGAGAGAGCAGCAAGCAGAGCCCTCTTCTCCATCCCCACCTCCAGGACCCACCTCTCCTCCAGCAGCTGATGCCACCCTGCTGGAGAGAGCCCACCCTGGCGTGTGAGGCTGGAGAGCCATCCCACTGCTCCTGCTGTGTTCCTCCTCTAGGGCAGCTGATAATGACCTTTCTTTCTTTAATGTTTGAAAAGTGATGTATGGCTAGGGGAAGATGTCAGAGCAGAGCACTGAAGACTGATGGCCTCCATGTATCTTCTGAACAGGTACACAGCTAGTAGAGGCCCCATATGCCTTTGCAAGGCAGCCTCCTCCCCTCTCTGCACCCATGTACGCTATTTATCTTGTGAGGAAAGCATTAGTAGGCCTAAGAGGATAGTTTAGGCTCCAGAACTCACCCAGTCCTTGACCTCTTGGCTGAGATTTGCCAATGGGTGGTGACTAATTAACAGCAACTGCAGTGGTGTGTTTAGTGTTGTGGATACATGTCTCTTTGGGTGGAATGTGTCTGCTAATGTACTGTATGTTTACAAAGGCAGGGGACTCCTCTGTAATAAGTGAGTCCCCATCCTTTCTGTCTTAGAGTTGTTTGACTCTGGTGCTGTCCAGTAAGTCTTCAGTTCAGTGAAATGTTTTTTTCTCCTCCCTCCATCACTGTCTTGATTTGGTCTTGGTTGTTTTGGGAGCCTGAGTACTCGTGTGCATCCTGGAGATGGATTTGATGTGGCTGCAGTTGATGTTAGGGTGGGTTTGTGGGTCCTGCCATGAGTACAGCTCTCTTGAGTTACAGACTGTAGCAAGGCAGCCTGTACAAACTCAAAATGCTCAGGAGTGAATAAAGCAATGGACCTATACAGTCCTCCTCCTGCAGGTCATAAACCAAGTGCCAGTATTTGTAAATCAGTAGGAGCTGCAAATCATAGGGAGTTTTCCCCTTCCTGGTCAGTTGACTAATTCCCCTTTCCTTCCCAGCCACATCTTCCCCTGGAATCTGACCCAAACCCAGAAATACTGGAGGGCGTAATAACTTTTGAGTGAGGTGCTTTGGGAACCTCATAACACATTTTGCATTCTGGAAAATCAGGGGATCTCCTCATGCACTCTCCTGGGTTTTACTTGTTTTATTCAGGAGCAACATTTGATAGTTCCTCCTATTGGCTCCTCAGAAGTACCTCATAGGGCAAGAAGTGCAGAAGCCATGAAAAATGTTCTGCAGTTCAGGGTTTTGGCATCCTGGTTTCATCTGAGGATCTTAAATCTATGGGCAAATGGACTTTTTTTTTAAAAAAAGCGTAATTTCAATCTCGTTAAATGAGGGGGGAAAGCGGGGCAAGGAGTTTTTGTGTTCTTGATTGGGTTTTAGACCTGTCCAGAAGGGGCAGGGGTCTAGAGCAGGGTGTTCAATAGAGAGGCAATGCCAGCAGGGGCTGGGAGGGTGCTGGGAGCTCAGTCCTGCCAAGGATGTGCAGGAAAGCTCTTTGGCCATCCTGATGGTGCAGGGCTGGCTGGCCATGGTGCTGTGGCACTTGCTGAGACCCAGGAGGTCCTTTCTCCTCTCAGTATCTTTTGCTTTAGGCTGTGATTTTGCTGCCCCCATCAGTCTGCTGGTTTAGAAACCTGCCTCCATTGCCTGTGTGGTGCTCCCGTTTTGGGATGTGGCCCTGCAGAGGGGACAGGTAAAGGCCCTGTCCCCAAAGTCACCCGGTGGGACCTACTGGGGCTGCTTGTAGAAGTCTTGGGCGTCCTCACGTGTGCATCTTGGGTCACAACAACATGGCCTTGGAGAGGTGACTGGGCACCATGTAGATCAGGGCTGTGGTTGTTCTCCTCTTCATGCTCGAGCAAGGATTTCATCCAAGCAGTCTGTCTATCCCAATCACCAGAATGACCATACACAGTCCAAATTAAAAGGAACCCACTGAATTAACAAACATTTACATGGTTTAATTGAAGAGGAAGAACGTGCCCCATTGCTTTCATCGACAGTGTCTTTTTGCTTTGCACCACAATGTTGTAGAACAGAGAAAATTGCCCCACCCCCAAGAATGTATTTCAAGAATGTGGTGAAAAAAAATGCAAAAAATATGTAACTTTTCTGGAAATATGATATTTCATGAGGGAAATTTGAAGGATATAGTAACCAAATTCCAGGCGAACAGGCCTCAGTATTGTTAGGAAATACAGCTCTCTGCAGGGCAAAAAAGAGTGGTATGCCAGGTTTAAACAGGAATTTATAGCCACTGACTGCAAATTACCTTATAAAATTACTGATACCTTCATGGAGTCATCAATTATGCATTTAGTCCTGATTGTCATTTATTACACTTCTTAATTGTTCAGTAAACTTTTCTGGATTAAAGAGCATATCTCAAATTGACATGAAGCTGTTTTGTAGATGTAAATTAGCACAGTGTGTCTTTTACATATGGAACAACTGGAGGAACAGCAGTAGAAGAGTCTTTTACCCACTACTAAAGGCAACGTAGTGCTGGTGTTCTGATTTCCACCCAAGTTAGCATGGTTGTATGGAATTATGAGTATGCAGGCAAGAGTTATAAAGGACCTTTAAATCAGGTTTGTTGTTAGTAGAGAGTGTGACAGTAAAGGTGGCACACAGATGTTTGTTTGCTCTTTTTAAAATAGGAGGAGGAAGGACAGGCAGAAAAAACACTTTAAAAATTGGTGAATTTAGAGAGTCTGCATTAGGCTGTTGTTAATTCTTTGCCAAGGCTGATCATGTTTGACATTTTTTTATTGTTGGTCTTTGGTTATTTTAATTTCTGCGTTTTCTTGGGCTCCCAGGGTGCTGTAGCCACATTCCACCTAACACAACCCTGTCTCACCACCTCAACACCAAGCAAATGGCTCTATCTATCTCCTGAGAGGTGCTGGACTTCATGGGATGCACAACACGGAATACCCAAATCCCTTTTTCTTTGAAGCTATTCTCAGATCTTTGGGTTTCATTCCCTGCTATTCTGTGGAGGCAGCTTGATTCCTGTCATACTATTGTTGATTGCATAAAGTATTCCCTGAATCCAACACATTGCATTAAAATTTGGTGTCTGAGTCTTGTCTGATTCTCAACAGAGTAGCTGTTGGATTGCATTTCAGCCATCCTCAACACAAGCCAAGCTCAGAGAGACTTGATTGGGATATTGGTGAGGGGTAAAAAACATTTAAACCTCTGCTATGATTGATGACATTGTGCACAGGGAAGACAAATATGTACAGATACTTGCCCAGAATAGTAGGGCCTCAATTCAGTTGTAACTGGCAGACTTTTCAGCTCAACATTCAAGAAACATTGTTTTTAGTTGACCTTCATGTGAGTAATTTGAAGAACCAGCACTGCTTTTCACAATGAAAGTTTCAAGCAGTGGAATCTCCCATTATATATAAAATTAGTAATTTTACTGTATCATGAGTGATTAAACTTGACCCCCAGGGAGCCAAAAATAATGCTGTGTGACTTCCTTGCCTAATTAACACAGAACAAATGTGAAAATGTGTACATTACAGTAAATTGTGTGCTAATTTGCCTTGAGAAATACTATATGTGAAGAAGAAATGGGCCTATAATTTCAAACATATTTGAGAGGTTTTGCAGGAGAAAAAAAAAGTCAAAATTTGACAAAACCATTATTTGTCATGATTTATTCACTCAGCTCTAGTCTTGAACCTGGAAGTTATTGGCAGCTTCAGCTAAGATTCCTGCTGAGTATTTCTACTTACAATGACTGCATAAAGCATGTAGCTCAATGCTATTTTTTTGGCATAATATCATAGATATCTATTTTAGTTCTTGTCTCTATATGTGTATCTAGAGTTTTCTTGTGAAAATACCTCTAGATGCAGGACAATATCCTGCTCCCTTTACTTAGGAGAATACTTCACTTGAGTTCAACAGGAGGATTATTCTCCTTGGGTAGGAATCCCCCTGCCAGAAGTTCTGTACATCACTTAAGTACTGGCTTAAGCAGAGAATAAATGTCCATCTGTGCAGGGTAAAATTTCATCTCTAGTCAGGGAAGTTAGATCTGACCCACAGACTCAAGGAATCACAGATTCTTAAGATCACACTAATCCTAAAATTGCATCTCTTCCACTCTCTGTTCTTTATCATTCAGGACTCAAGAGTTCATGTATCACATTTTCATTATGCTTTTACTATGTCTTAGAAATAAACTGATTGAATGTAAAATTCATGCTCTAGAGGTAAATTCCATCTTTTTGTACTTTTGTCTGTGAGTACAGAAAGCTGAGCTTTAGGCCTTTCCTTAGTAGCAAGAGCACCCCAGAACTTGTTACTGGAGTTGCAGTTTGATGCATTGAAGCGTTGCATTTTAGTCACAGTGAAGCCCTTTTTTTTTTTTTTGTCAGTAATATTGTAACAGATAGAAGGTCAAATATGTTTGAAATGAAATGGTGCAGTGCCATCAAATTGAAATGTTTCAATAATTTACTTTGATGGTTTCAGTCAAATCATAATGTCCCCAAGAAACACTGGGATTTCACAGAATTAGCTTTGTTTTTTCCATTGGAAAAACTGGAACCTGCTTTGTTTAAGAGCCTGCTTTTGAAGACTGCAGGTGAGCAAAGTTCCCGGGGACCTTGGTGGAGTTGTCAAGTGGAGGAAGCAGTGACCCCTGCAGCAGGACTCTTCCTGAATTAGCTCTTATTTGAACAGGTTCACTTTACATTTTTGAATTTCTTGTGTTGATTTGCACTGTCCTCTGTATGTTAAATTAGAATAGTAAAGTGCAGTACTTAAGCTCTGATCATGTTTCTGCTGAGAAGGCACGTATATGTAAGTGTCTTTTTTGTATCCCTTGGAGTTCTTCAGGATGTTTCTGGGAGTTTATACTGTGCTATAGTTTGTTTCCTAGCTAACAAATTCCTCTTGGGTGTTGGGAGGCTTAATTGCTTTGAGGTCTTGTATTAAAAACTTTGTAGGTGTTGCCAGTATTTTGTGTCTTCCTTGCAAGTAGAGCTGCTGTGCAGGGAAGGTCTGGATGGGGCTGCTCAGCTGTACTTCACATTGACTTCTGGGGGGACTTTGGGGATGTATCCAAAATCTCTGAAAATGCCAATTGTACATTCGTCAGTGTTTGCAAATTAGTAAGAAACTGGAAAAAAAAAAAAAATCTCTCAGAAGCCTTGCAAGGATTCAAAAACTCTTTCTCATTGAAAAATTATTGAATATCATATATATTTTAAGTGTCAGTAGTCATAACAAGCCATCCTAACAGGGCAATCTGCAAATGCAGAAAGATGACAGTCCCAGGAAACCTCTCTTGTGTGATTGCTGTTCAAAGCTTCTAGGACAGTAAGATGTGCCAATCGTTAATTTTGAGATGGAAGAAGAGGAAAATGTGGGTTACTGGGTGTGTGTCTGAATTTGGTGCTATTTAACTTGGTTCTACTGGGTCACTTCTGAGTGGAATAGCGGCCCGTAGATTCAGTGTGCGCTACTGCTAAGTCATTTCCACTTTGTAAGTACTTAGAAAAATCCTTTTTGTTGCCATCAGGGGGAGCTTTTGAGACCTTTCAAGAGTGAAAGAAAAAAAAAAATAAAGGGAGAAAAAAAAAAAAAAAAAAAAAGAAGAAACGTCCCAGCTCAGAAACAGATCTACAAACCAGCAAGCAGCCAGAATCTTACCTGTGGCTACAACTAAGCCAAGGAAACCATGGGAGCTGAATTCCTTAGACCGAAAAATTACCAATATTGAGAGAGGATTTTTTAATTCAATCCACCAATAAAATTAATATTTTTTTTCATTATTATTTAAAAAAAACAGGAGTCTTTGGAGCATTCAAAAAACAAATCCTGCTCTGTTGCTACAGCTTCTGGAAGGCAAATGCTCTTCAAAAAGCTTCTCTCCTTTTAGCTCCTGATGATTCGATGGGGACCTTTGATGCAACATTTGGATTAGCTGCACACAACTGCACTGAGGGGGACCACAAAAGGGGGAGCCTGGCTGATTGCATAACTTTAAGAAAAATAATAAGAGGAAAAGAAAGAATTAGAAAAAGAGAGAGAGAGTGAAAAAGAGAGAAAGAAAGAAAGCAATTAAAAAAAAATATCTGAGACTCAAGTTTCAAGACTCTTTATGTGCTGCAGAGGAGCATAAGGTTTACCAGCAAAGTGCAACGGGGAGTCTGAGAGGAGAAATAGCTTTCTCTTTTGCCAAGAAAAAAAAAAAAATAGGAATGTGTGTTTTGGACTGGACTGAGAAAGAAAGCTGGGGAGATTGCAAAAAGGGGGGCTGCAGGATTTTTGTCACATTGATCCATTCATCTTGATTGTCTTCTTTAAAAAATAAATAAGAGGGGGGAAAGTGATAGGGGGAAGCGGAAGAGAGGAATAGAAGGGGGGAAAAAGAAAACAGCAGAAGTGTTTGAACCTCTGGAGCTATCTGCTCCTTCAAGCTGATTGATTAGTCATGATCCCTGCAGTTTTAATGGGAATCATTCAATTGGGAAGGTGGAGCACCCTAGAGTAGATTAGCATATTCTTGTTTACTCATCTTCTGAGGGGCTTTTTCTCTTTTCTTTTATTTTGTGGAGAAGAAGGGAGGGGGGGGGGAGGCTGGCGGGAAGGAGGGGGTTGTGGCTTATGTTATAAAGGAGGCCAAAAAAATAAATAGATTAGAGCATCTTTTGGGGGGAGGGAAATCAGTGGGTCTGAGTCTTGGAGAAAGCTGGGGGGGTTGTTTTGGTTTTTTGTTTTGTGTGTGTGAGAGAGAGTGTGTGTGGTTTTTTTTAAGAAGAAAAAAATAAAGGGAAGAAAATCCAGCAGAGAAAAGAAGAGAGAGAGGAATTCCAGCTGTGGAGGAATAGAGGAGAAGAAGACAGATAGAGGAGGAAGAAAGAGAAACACATTTCAAGCAAGAAGGAGTTTTGATTTATTTTATTTTTATTTGTTTTAAGGAAAAAAAAATCCATAAGCAGGAAAAAGAAAGAAAGAAAAAGAAAAAAAGAAAAGAAAAAGCAACTGAGAAGGGTTATAAAAAGAGCAAATACCAAGAAGGGTGAACAAGAGAAGAAAGTCAAGGCAAGGAGGAGCCCAAAGCTGGCAGATCGGGAGGATTTGCAGGGGAGAAGGGGGGGGAAGATTGGAAATGCAGCTCTGGAGTTTGCTGCTGCCTCTTGCGCTTCTCTGTTCAGCCCTCGCCAGTGGACCCGAATGTGGGATGGACGAGCGCTCCCGCAGGGCGCGAAGGGACACCAGGCACAGCCGCCAGCTCCGCTACACCGCCCCGGGCACCTGTGCCACCAGGTTAGCCCGAGGAAGGCGCTCCACCGCTGGGCTGGAGCCTGGGCATGTCCCCCGCAGGAGGCAACAGCGGGAGGTAAAGGACGAAGAGGAGTCCCTTACCCCGAGCAGGGCGCTCTATTTCAGTGGACAAGGTGATCAGCTGCGGCTGAAGGCAGATATTGAGCTGCCCCGAGATGCCTTCACTTTGCAAGTGTGGCTGAAAGCTGAAGGAGGACAGAGATCTCCGGCTGTCATTGCAGGTAGGTAGTTGGTGGTGCCTGTGGCTGCAGCATCCCTTTTACGTTTCGGGAGCCGGCAGAACAGCCAGCTGTAGGCGTGTGTGTGGATGGGATATGTGTGTGTACACCTCCCTGTGTGTGTGTGCCTTGCAACACAGATGGAAGCGAGTGCATGTGGGAACACGCTCGGGTGCGTTTATTATACAGAGATTTGGTGAAATACCGGAGCTCAGCAAACTGGCTGAAAGTGTACGCTGGCAGGAAAAGTTATGTAAACTTTTGCATTGGGAAGCAGCAGTACCCTGGGTAGTTTCTGTGTGTATGGAATAGGGTGCAGACAGGGGAGAGTGCTCTTTCAGAGGGTTTTTACCTAATTTCCAGGTTGGAAAACAGTAGATAGAGCATTTCAAAGTAGCTCCTAAGTATGTATGAAAATAAATGTGTCTAATGTGTGGCTGCAAAGAAATGCATCTCTGAGGTCCCTATATGATTTCCCTGGTTTTATTAGCCCTTTAGTATACTTCGCTGTTACCTTTTTAGATGCAATGTTAGCATGTGGTTTCCAACAAGCTATAAAGCAACTTTTGGCTATTGTGAAACCTCAAATGAGTTTATAAAGTTCCCAACCCCTCGACACTCAGCTTGGGCTGGGACTAGCACTGCAGCTAGAGGATGTGGTGAGTATTTTTGTCTCTCCTTAGCAATGGCAAGTGTAACACAGATGACTGTAAGGTCAAATAGCCTTATAAAATCATTTAGTACTCAAGGCAGCTACCAGCCTAAGCTGTCGGAGCTGTACAATAATGAGGAATATTGCACTCTTCTTATTTAAATTTTATGAGCCCTTCATGAATTTGGGTCCTTTTCCCTGTGTTTCCTCCCTCTCCCCCTCCCTCCCTCCACCTCCCGCCCTCTCCCCGCTTTAGTGATAAAGTGCAGCAAAGTTGTCATGAAATCGGATACTTTTCAGAGGGTTACAAGCCCTTATAAATGTCACCACATCCATCTTTGTTCAGAAGGAAGTCATAGAAAATGGAAATGCCCTTAAAAAAAAAAAAAAGCAAAACAAGTCAGAAAGAGAAACGGGGGGGGGGGGGGTTGAGGGGGGTGGGTGGGGGGGAGGGGGAGGTAGGAAGACAAGTTTTACAGTTCTTTTGGCAAGGAGATTCCCGGAAAGTACAAAGTTTCCGTGTCCTAGGATGCCTTAAAGAGACAGAAAGGATTTCCCCTTTCCCTTTAACTGGAGTCACTTCCTACCAGAAGGCAGCGGATGCTCCTGCCAGTGGCACCGCAGCTGCTCCCGCCAGCCCGGCTTGCCTCTCCCCTGCCACCCTCCCACCGTCCCTCCTCCAGTCACCTTCTCCAGCTCCGCTGCCCCATCCCCGATCTGTGCCACTGTCCTCTCGCAAGAAAGTTGCTTTGTCCTAAGGAAAACAAAAACTAAGAAGAACTTAGCAGTGCATTTCCTTAACTTTCCCCAATCCCAGCTGCTCTGCTCGCTTTTAAGGAGGGGACACTGTGTGTGTGTGGCTGCTGGGGTGGGCAGGAGGTGCTGGGCATGGGCTGGTCCCTTTTGCCTGTAGGAGGACAGGCAGATTGGTGATTTCAGAGGTGAAATAGATACTTACTTACTTAATTTTCCCTTGCTTTTTCATACTCCACTCTCCTTATTCCCAGGCTTAACTTGAACCCTAGGGCTCAAAATGCTTCCCTTTCAATATAGGAAAGGCAGAATTTGGCTTTACACAGGTCTTCTAAGGGGCAAAACATGGTCACCGTATTTTTTAGTGTGTTTAATCCAACACCTAAGATGCCGTGTCTGTCTTTGGTGCAAGAATCTCTAATTCACACAATAGGGAACCTAGACAAACACACACAAAGGTCATTTGTAGTAAAAATACTTAATTGGATGGGGGAGGTTGGGTTGTTGCCTGTATAAAACACTTGACCCATTTAATGGATGGAAATAACATTCCACTGTGAAAAATGAAAAGAAATGCCCCAGTTTAGCACTGTCGAGCTTGCAGCTCAGCTCAGGAGGACTTTGTGATATTTTTTATTTTATTTTTAAGCTCCCCCTCCCCCCTCGCACATACTCTTGAAGAGCAGCCAGGTTTGGCTCTGTGTGTAAACACCTGGAAGGGGTCCAAGAGGAACTCACTCAGAGTATCCTCCGCACACCACAGCCTCCTAGACCTGCAGCAAGCTTAGGGAGAGATTACGCTTCCCTCAATGAGGAAATCAAGGGTTCTGGCTGCCAAAACTCTTGGCTTTCTCATTTTCACTGTTTTGGGATGTGACAGACTCAGGAGCGCTGTTCTGCTGTTGAAGTTGCATCTGTAGGACCCCACTGAAGTCAAAAGCCCTTCTGGGTGTTCAGGGGTGTGGGGGGGTAGGGGGTCTGGGTCAAATTTGCTGACAGTGCCAGAAGTGAGTTTCTCCCCAATTTCCACCCTAGTTGCAAAGTGGAAAATGGTGTGATTGTACAGATCTGAGGGAGAAGGCAGAATTGACTGGAAGACAGCTCTTTTTCACAGTTCTCCTTGCACCTTCATCTACTTTCTGCCCCCACTCTCAGCCTGTGTTGCCTGTTCCCCTTCCATCCCTCCTTGCTGGTATGTCAGTAGTCACTGCGTGTCGTACAGCAGCCACATGTGTGCCTATAGGAGAAGCCTGTCGTGTCTGTTAAAAATCTCATGTAGGACTCAAGTTGTTACCAGCTTCTATGCCTGTGCCCCGATATAACAGAGCTCTTCTGCTAATCCAGGCTACAGGAGTTTGTCTGGAGCCAACTCTCCTTACGTCACCCTCTGCTGCAGTATTCAATTTGTTTTCATAAATGGCTAATTTTACAGCGCTGTTAAGTGGGTTCGTCATTGTGCCGGGCCATGCCCTGCCTCTGATGATAGGCAGTCCTTGGTGCCAGGCGCTGCCAATTTTCACGCTGGTTGGCAGTGATGTTATTGCTGCCCTGTTTGACTCCTCTGCTATCTCTTCTGGCATTTGTCAGGGAAAGCTGTTGGGAATCTAGAAGTCTGACCCATTGATCTGTGTTACGGCAAAGTTCAGCAGCGTTTTCAGAGCTGGGTCTGTGCAGCTCTCCAGTGGAGGCAGCTCTGGCTCGTGTGTACTTGCCTTCCTCCCTGGGCCACATAGTTCTTGGACAAACGCTCCTTGGATGTGTGTACCTACCAGGCAGCACAGTACATCCCTCTTACAAACACACACATGTACACATGGTATTAATCATGCAAGTTTGTGCACTTTCCTCTGCGGAGTCTTTGAATGCATCTCTAGTCTTGAAGGAAGGAGTTAAGGTCCAGGCTGTGCTCAAGTTAGGTAAGAGACATGCCATGCAAAAGAAGACGCTTCAAAGCACCGTTGACCTTGCTTCTGTTGTAATCAAAGATACTTCAGTTCTATTGTGGAAATGCAATTCCATCCTAAGAAACAGTATCCTCCTGAGTCCCTGTCAGTGTGTTTTCTGGTATATGGCTCAGCTGCAGGATAGCTCATGTTTTCATAGGAAGGAGATGTTGACTCTTTACTGGCTGGGAGCTGAGAGGAGCTGGATGAATGATCTGCAGCGGGAGCTGGAGTAGGAAGGCGTGCCTGCTCTGACGAGTGAAAGTTATTTGTGTTTTGGTTTGCTTTTTTTTTTTTTTTCCCCTTCCGAGTTTCATTCTCCTCTGTCTCCCTATTCCTCTGCCTGCCAACAGGGAGCATGATCCCAACTTAATAAGGCTTCATATGGAAGGGAGTGCTTATGTTTTCCCAACTTCAGTCCTTGGTGAATGTAAAACTGCAACAGAATCCAAAGAGAAAGAAATGCCAAAATCAGCACAGTGGAGATCACTTAAAGCCACAGCTTTTGCGTACAAGAGACCAAGAAACATCTGTGTCAGGGTCCAATAACCGGGCACTTATAAAGACATGTAATTCACACTGTGTAAGTCTGTTCCCTCCACAGGGTTTAAGAATATATGTTTACTTTGGGGGGGTTAATTTGGCTCCTTTCTGAAGTTTTGGACTCTGATACTGAATTAATACACTTTCAGTAGAACCAGTGAGCTGGGTCCTGTCCTCAGAGCTGATCCTTGTAGAGGATGTGTTGGGAACTTGAGGACATCTTCAATAGAGAGTTTACTCTGAGTTTCACTGGCAGGAAAATAATAGGTAGATAGATACTGCAGAATTTTCTCATCTTCAACAGCCTGTTGTCTTTTAATTGCATGCTTTTCTTGTTTTGATCTGTAATGAAGTACTAGAATGAAGGACTATAGGCTAAGTCAAATATAAACTTGTAGTTCTCTCATTTAATTGGCACTGGGTTAAGCCAGGTCCCAGGGTGATGGGCATGATGGGTGGAGCAGAGTTTGGCCAAAGTGACAGGATCTTGAGCTGATGGAGCTGATGCTCCTTCAGGGTGACAAGCCTCAAATACACCATTGCTGAAGGCTCCAGGGAGCTGGGTGGTTTTGGCTTCCTTGTAGATGGGTTCAAATGATTAGCCACTTCATGACTATAGATAAGGTGTGACTAACAGGCCACTGAATAAATACAGCATGGCTTGGCATTTACTGAATATTTACATTTGAACAGCACATTTCCTTCAGCCTGCAGAAATCAGGACAAGAGTCAGAAACTGGAAAAGAAAAAATAATTTCTTTCCATAAGACTTCTAATTTTAACTGGTCTTTTGATCAGCTACACACTAGAGTCTGAACAGCACAGTTGGAAGAAAGTTGTTGGGTTTTTTTTTCTTCAAGTACTTACATGTAGGTTGCTCTAATTAATTAAACAGCAATAAAAGAAAGAGGGAAATTTGACTGTATGAGTGAAGAATGGTAAATTTAGATTCCTGAATGATGTATGGCTGTCTCCCGTAGGCACGGAGATGTGTCCCAGGCTGAGCTCGCCTCTCCAAGTTTCATTTCAACCTGATTTATTTCAAGCCAGCCTGTTTCAGTTAGAAAAACTCATGTGAGGCAGAAAGCAAGCTGAGGGGATGGTGTTTGAAGAGAGAGCAGGAGCAGGGCTCTCCTCAGGGATTCAAGGAGATGTCTGGAAAAGCACAGAGCAGAGCTGTGGTGGGAGGGCCTCAGTTGTGAGGGTGAGGGGCAGCCCTCAGAGAGCCTTTGCACGCTAAGCCATCACGGAAAGACAGCCCTGGTTATGGACTCAGGTGCCTGAAAGTTATCACATCAGATTGAAGCTGCTTCCCGGGTCCCAATGTCACCTATCTACACAGCACCAGAGGAGCACTGCAGATGGCTGAGAGGATCACAAGGCCACGACCGTGCCAAGCAGAGATGCCCACCACCAGTCCCAGCCGCATGTAGCATAGTGAGATATGTGCTTAAATCCCAAATCCTGGAAGTCTCACTGAGCACTGGAGCAGCTGGAAGGGCAACACTGGCTCTCCAGGGACCCTAGCCCCAAATACCCCCTCAAAGATAGGTATTTCTCTCCTTTCTCATGAAGAACAGGACAGGTTTCTGCTTTCAAACAGGTCTGGCATTCTGGTGATGCTGCTGCAGGAGCTTCATGTGTTCGTTAGCCCTTGCCAAGGGCAGGATTGATCCTTGGCCGGGTTTGTGGACAGCAAAGAGCTGAGCCATCCATCAGAACTTCCCTGGTCAGTGGGGCTGTCCCCAGCTAAGTGGGCAGGGGCACGCTGGGGGGTGGAGCTGGGATTGCTGGTGGAGAAATGCCTTTGGAGCCCAGGTCTGTCTCAGTCAGGACACAGGTGCCAGGCTCCTCAGGGTTGTCGCAAGAGACGTGCAGGGATGACACCTGCCGAAGCAGCTTTAGGACAAAAATATTGCAGGACCAACAGGTTTTAGGGGCTCTCCAGACCAGGGGATTAACTGAGTGCTTTCACCTTGGGTTTCCATTGCTCATGCTGGCCTCAGCCAGAAAAAAAGTACAAAAAAATACAGTGGCTTTTTTCAAAAAGACATTTTGAAAAAACAAAAATAAACCCTTCCATGACTGGGGTCAACTGAAATGTTCTCGTATAATAGTTTTGCTTCCAATTTTAGTTATTGTTTTTTTCAGCTCCTCTTTTCTTCTCTCTGACAGAAATTATAGGAGCAGAAGCAGAGAAGGGACCACCTGGGTTGCCAAATTCAGTCCCCTGCAGTGTCAGGGATATAACAACAGATAATTAGTCCAAACATTCACAGAAAATCCACTTTGTAGCTTCTGATATAGCACAGGCCACAGAAGATTTCCCAGTGCTATACTATAAACCAAAAATCTTTAGCTAAAGCCAAGAGTCACCACTACAATGTAAGACAGGAAAAGAGAAGGACAGATTGACAACATCTTAAGTACCTAAAATCCAAAGCGTTGGTTTAGAAAAGTGCTAACTATGAGAAAGAAAAACATTCGCTGGTAAAAGATATCAGCTTTCTTATTTTCAGAAAGTTAAAAAAGAATCAGGTGTTTTGACAGTTACAAAACTTCTATTGAAATTTTAAGGTAGAATATTTGCCAAAACTGATCCTTTCCCACAGATAGTCTGTTTTGATTAATTTCCCTTTTTCCTGAGAAAAATATTTTATCAAACATTTCCCACCCTTCTCTGGTCTTAGTTTGTGTGGCAGCTCCTACATCCCCTCATAGTAAGAATGAAGGGCTTAACTTCTTCAAATCTTATATTTCAGATTATTTTGAAAATGGATCAGAAAAGTCTTGTTTGCTCAAAACATTTTACATTCTTTTCTCAACTGTATCAACTTCTCTAATATAATCTTCTTCATTTAGTCTCCTCTCAATACTCCTAAATGTTTCATCTAAAGGTGTCTTTACATGAGCAGTACATATTAACCTTTCTATTTAAAATATGAAAAATATATTGGACTTTTCTGTTTCCTAGGTTCTGGACATTTACTTCATGCATTGTTCTGAGCACAGAACAATTGACTGAGCTGTCCTGGTTGGTTGGTTGTTTTTTTCCCCAAAATGAGATTTCTGAAAATGAAGGTGTACCTTTCTTCTGACCTTATACTTACATTGCTCTATGGGCATTTCCCTTCTGTGGGGCAGCTGATATCTGGATATGATTCTCAGTTTTAGTTCAGCTTTCTGCAGAGGAAAATGCTGGATTGTTCTTGTGCTAATTTCTACTTGTCCTTATATTTCTCTTCATTCTCTCTGGTGTGAGCATGCATGCACATACACACACCATTTCCAAAGCACCTTTGATTTTTTTCCCAGATCAATAGAGCATTTAAACTCTAATGATCAAGGAAGAGCAGCTTGTTTATTTCCCCACATATTCTGACACAAGTGGCAGCTCTTCTAAACTGCTTTGATTTGATGTTAGTGCCTATTATAAAGTTTACTCTCGCCAAAGCCATCCAAGAAGTCAAAGTACTCAAAGTAGTAAAAAATGTGTTTGTAGTAGTCTGAACATGAGCAGAGCAGTACTCAAAAAGGCAAGTTAAAAAGAGAACCAGAGGGAATACCTTACCCCAGAATTTTGTTTTCCACTATCCCTGTCCACAGTGATCAGAACAATTTGCTTAAAAGAGGACTGTTCAAAATCCATAAGGTTGCCAGCACCAAGTGAGGGTGCAGTAGGGGTCAGAGTTAAAACTGGGAACACATAAATATGAGCCAGGCTATCCATTGGTGAGAGCAGGGCTGGTCTCATGGTGTTAGATTAATGCAGGCAGTGTGGATTTGATCCTAAACCTGGTCAAGATCATGAAAAAATACCTTGACCTTGGCTGACTCTGGTTTGCACTTTGATTTCAGAAAGTCTTCTGCATCCCTCCTCTACAGACTGGACCTTTCCATGGTCCTTGGTTTAACATCTTTTATTTTGCTGTTCTTTCTTGCTTTGGATACGAGAAAAGAAAAATTGCGAAGCCTTAACGTCAGAGAAGTTGGCCAGGGGAAGGGGACATGTTTATTTTAGTTGTTTTTGCTATAGTCCAGATCCCACTTTGGCCTCTGTCTCTTTCAACCTTTTTCTTATTTTTTTTTTCCCCTGCCTTTTTTTTTTCCTTCAGTGTTAAAATGAGCACTTATTCAAAACACACTGTCCAATTTTCTGTTTTGCTGGGTGATGTAAGTGTGTAACTTTCCCATCCAATCCCTCCACCCTCTCTTATCACCATCCTAGTCTCGGTCCTTCCTCTACTATCTGATGTCCTCGATTCCCCCATCTCTCCCTTCTTCCTGCTCCACACAGTTCCTGGTTTCCTTCTCCAACCCTGCGCTCTCTGTAGTTCTCATCTTCTTTTGCCACAGAAGGGTGGTGTCCACTCCTTGCAGACCAAGGGTGGCTGCCAGGTCAGTTGCTTCAACCAACTCGTGTTGGCAGTGCTGTGGGACCAGCGGGTAAGCAGGCTGGGTGTTTGTGTGCTTAGTCCAGACATATGCTCATGCATATTTTCCAGGAATTATTGATATTGTTCTGTTTAATATCCATCCTAGCAGTACACAAACAAGGGGCGAGCTGTTGTTCTCACCGAGAGGGAGTGAGGGCGAAGTGAAACTGAGATGCATCTGGAATTGGCCTTGTAAAGCAGCATCTGAGAGATATGATACCAGCTCATGAAAGCAAAAGAATTGCTGTGTTGGAGAAGAAAACCACTCTGTTCTTTGCTGATTAACTCCTGGGGTCTGGTAGGCTTTCCTTGACTCTTTCTTTTGAGCGATACTTAAAGCTCTTTTATCTCTTCTCCTTCCTCCCCTCTGCAGTTTTTCCTCCTTTTCCTTATCTAATTTATTGTCTCTTTATTTGCTTTAAATCACTTTCCCATATGGATTTCTCTCCTCTGACCCATCTTCCCCTCCTTCATCTGATTCCCAGGAGCCTTCTGTCGTCATGGAACTGGGAGAGGAGCAGCCCTGTTTCTGACACTCAGCATCGGCTGCAGGCTCCTTTCCTCCTTCGTTTTCTTCCTTGCCTATGCACTGCTGTTAGTGTTGGAAACAAATTCACAAAGATCATCCATTGGATTAAGGAAAGAGATCTTATCACCATTATTTTGTTTGTTTTATTTAAAACTAGGAAAGAAATGAAAAGGTTAGGCCTTCACTCTTACTTAGGTTTGAATGTAGGGTTTCCTCTCCTGTACTAATGTATCCTAGTACTGTTATTTTCCTTTATCATTGCAGTAAGACTGTGGTTTGGTAGTGCTGATAAACCACCTCAACACCTCCTGTTGATGGTGGTGATAAGCTTCTCAGGCTTGAGAGAACATTGCCCTGAACATCAGGGAAACTGAGGAACGGAGAGATGTTCTGATTTGTCCATGATTTGGCAGTGAGTTGGTGACAGAGCTAGAAACAGATCCCAGCAGGCTTGGCCTTTGATTAAACTTTTTTTAGGAGCGGTGATAGTTATTCCTCAGACTGAGTTGTTCTCTCTGTGAAGTCAACACACCCTCATTCCTGAAGAATGTTTTGCTGTAGCTGCTGATGGGTATTTTTTTGCTGGGTAATTACTGTACTGAGCTGATGGTGGCTATGAAGTCTTTCACCTGGTGTCACACTGTTGAAAGCAATGGCAACATGGGCGATGGTTGAAGAAGGCAGCTGGCATTTGTGACATGAGCTCTTTGGAGTTAGCAGAAAATCGGATGGTCTTGAATTAATTTCTCTGCCGCAGACATGCTGGTGATGTTTGAATCAGCCTGAATGATTGTAGTCCTCAGATGGTATGCAGCACATAATGGGAGAGAAAAGCAAGTATCTCCAAAGCCCCTTGGTTCAGAGAACTCTTATTGAAATTAGAACACTGATATTTTTTAGTACATCTGCATATGGATTAATGTATTGACTTGCTGGAACAACTTGTAAAATACTTAAGTTGTAACTGCAAAGCATCTTCCTAGGTACTGCTGAAGATCTGTCTCTGGATATTTCAGGTTATTAATTAAGAGCAAAAGCAACTAATTTACCCCATAGTTAAATATGGACCAGGTGAGTGGTTGCTGAAGGGGCTTTCCATCCGGCATATTGGTGCCCCAAGCTGTTTTGGGGAGGGGTCATTATTTAGTGCACATTCTCCTGGCTAAACCACTGGTGTTTCTGTCAGGACTGTCAACAGGGAGGCTGTACATCGTACAATCCACTTGGATTTGTTCAGAATTCAGCAGCATCTGTGCTTGTAAAGGCTGAGGTGCTAAGGCTGAAATGTGGTGCTTGCATTACTACTGTCTTACATTGCATCTGTCTTGTGGATAAACAAAGCAGCCTCTCTGAGGTCAAAAACAGCACCTTTCACCAGTGATAATTTAATGGGAATTATTTTCAGTGTAAACTAGACAAGAATTGGAAGCCTCCTGTGCTGTAGCTCATGAATGGAGATGTTCAGGGAGAAAAGGAGTACTGGGAGAAAAAGCAAATGTTAACAAAATGTATTACGCACACAATTTTGAAACATGTACTTGGCAGAGGGAAGGGTGAGCAGTACAAGCCAGATTCTGCTGTTGAACACACCAATGTAAACCTAGAGTAACTCCTTTGGAGAGGAAATCAGAGGGGCTGCTCCAGACTGATGAACGTGTAGAATGTGGGGCAGGGACAGAGCGTGCAATGGGGAAAATAAACAAGCTGAGGAGTAGATGTCATGGGAGCAACCTCCAACCACCGTCACCACTGTCAATGGTTTCATTTGGGTGTGTAATGGTTATGGTGATGCAGTGGGAAACATTTGTACAATGTGGGGTTGTTTTTACTTTTTGGAGCATTTTCTGTATATACCTATCGTAATCCCTCTAGACTGTGAAATTAGGCCACATACTGGTTTTACAGTGAGCCCTTTGTGTTTCTGGCAACAAACCCTTCTGAACTCTGCTCTCCAGTCCTGTGGCTGCAAACTCCTTCACCCCCTCCCATGCTGTCCCATCTCCAGCAATAATATCCCCTCCTCTGTTTATAAACAAACACCCCCAGAGGAAGTTCAGAGGAAGAAATGTTAGGTAATGAAAATCCACCATGCACTCAGGCCTAGGCTGTGGGTTGGAGGCAGCAGGGTTGCTGGATGTTTCCTATTCTACATCTGCTTGGAGGACTTTCTTTGATGAGATGTCTGTCTGTCTAACTATACATCTTTCTTTTCCCTTCATCATGGAAAAGATGAAAAAAAGAGGGAGTAAAATTATATTCTCATTTTGCTTTCAAATCAGTGTGGACAGTATTTGGGAACCCTGAGCAGGGATGCTAGTTACAGTGAACATACAGTACTTCTTCTTGATACATCCACTGATTTTTGTTGCTTTTATTAATTTATTTATTTATTTTTACACACTGAATTGTAGATTGTGGCTCCTGGCAAAACTGTTGCTCTTGAGTTGTGCAAAGGCTGTAAAAGGGCTAAAATAGCCCAAAGGATAATTGTCCTACTGTAGTCTGAGCACTAGGCTGATAGATCTGGTGTCACACATGTCTCATGCAGAGCCACCAGCATAAGGAGGTAGGAGTTAGCAAGACCTAAGGAAGTGGGTAACACAGAAGTGCATAGTCACCATGAGCTCTGAAGCAAGAGACAGATAAGCATGGTAATGGTGCTGTCAGGTGGAAAACAGAAAATACTCTAGCTTGCCCCAGAAGTCCCCCAAACCCTTCAGAGAACAAAGAGAGCCCAAGAAAAAAGTCCCATTTCCTTATGACTGCTCCTGGGTTTTGCCTTTAGTATTACACCCTGGTAGTCTCAGATAGAAGGTGGGGAATTATGTGTTCATTTCTTTCAGGAGGCACTGGGATCCTCTGAAAAGCCTTCTGGCTTCTCAAAATGTGTGGGTTAAATAATCAGATAGAGAAAAACTCTGGGAGCAAGGGAGGCAGCAAAGGTCAAGGCTGTGGTTCCCCACTCGTGCAGAGGTGTGCCATCAATGTAATGCACATGTCACCAAGCCACGCTCCCCCTCTTCCATAAGGAGTGTCTTTGGAAGTTGGGAATAAAGGAGCTTTTACAGATATAATAAGTGTGAAAGTTGTGGTCCCGCTTTTCATTTTAAGAGCCTTGAAAGTTTAGATATATTACAAAAAGTTTTCAACATTGGCAGAATCTCCGTACCTTAAAATGGATGGTTTAAAATAGTCTTATCTGTTGTTTTTAGTTGAAAGAGCCGTTTCTCTTATTGTACAAATATTTTCTGGCATGTAATTAATAGCCTTATCTGTAAGACTATTCCAGTGTGGTCTCTCCACCTCCCACCCCCATGGGGGAAAGACAATCAGAAATGAGCATTTCATATTGCAGCATGGACAAAGTTTATCACTTGTTGCACAATCCCTTTGCCTGTGAGCAGGTTAAATAAAGAAGGGTGGCAGGGTGGTGGTGGAAATGGACCTGATTTACACTGGTGAACTTCCTCCAAGAATTCCAAGGTAAGTAGCAACACTTTCTCCTAGGAGGAAAGTTGAGCGATTCATTCTTGCCCTTTGAAGAGCTCTGAATTAATAAAGAGCAGAGTATCTTCTGCTCTTCTTTGCACTGGGAAAGACTGGAATTCCCCAAAGTCCTCTTGCTAGAGATGTTTTAATCAAACAGACTGTTTACATTCTGTGTCTCACCAGAGGCAATACTCAAACAGGGGTGGTCTTCAGCTATACACTGTAATACTATTTTAAACATCAGCATACCACCAGTTTTACTGGGAAATGGCTGTATCCAAACACCTGCAGGCTCCATGGAACAGGCCAGAGAGGGAAGCAACAGCAGCTGCATCTCACAGAGACAAAATGATACTGTGAGAGGTCTGTGTTTCTTCTCTGAAGGTTTCTGCAGCAAAGGTGGGCCAGGACCACTTGCACTTGTGGAGCAAGAGACCTTGCAGTGGTAGGATGCTGAGCACTGGACCAAACTCTTCCCTCTGCCTCAAGTGCTGATGGCAGAGGCAGAGAAGCAAAGGCCTTTTTACTCCAGCCATGTGTTTTGTCTCACACTGTGATGGCCAAACTGTTCTGGTGAACAGTTCCCTCATTCTTATCCTGAAGAAGGCACTAAATGAAGTTGGAGCTATGTATTTCGTGAGAGAGAGGGAAGAAGGAGATGAGATTAGGATAGCTTTTCCTACCACTGCCCAGCTCTCCCCTCCCCTCCCTCAGTCTCTCGCAACTCTATCAAGAAACCAAGCCTTTATTGAACATCTGTATGTCTAAAATTGGCCATAAACCTTGAGTCAGGATCTAAACTTGTGTGCAGTTACAGTTGTTTGGGTTTTTTTTAAATACTTTGATATCTTCTGGAAGTGATGTATTTCCGCTCCCCATGCGCGGGATCTTCTGTGCATCATTGAGGAGGATGCACGTAAGTAGGCAATGTGGCCAACATTCTTCCAAACCCAAGCAATCCAACCAGCTGTTCAGCAGGGATGTTCTTTATTGAGAACTGTCAATGTGTTCAACACATGGTGTCCTTTGCACTGAGGAGCTCGCAGCCTGGTTTTTATGGGCTTTCTCTGACACTCGTCAAACACTGGTGACAGGGCAAGCTTGATGAAACACAGGTTTTTATATGAAAATTGTTATAGAAGGGCATTGCAACAGGATGTTCTGTGAGGAAAGGAGAGAGAGAGAGAGAGAATCTGGCAGAGTAGAGAACAGAGGCAATTGCAAAGGTTAGAGGTTTCTTTTTGGCTGGTGGTTTCAGCAAGAGAATAGAGAATACCTTCAGTGATAAATTAGATGCTTTGGGAGAAAGAAAGTGTGTTTGCTTCAGCAGCGATGGAACTGCTGTGTGAGAGAGGAGGAAGCTCCCTCGTCTGATAATTCAAGCTGCTTATTTTGTGGCAGAGTGGTTGGAGGCGCGTAGGTTGCTCTGGGATTTTAGTTCCTGCTTTGCAGTTGCTCTGAGGTGCCTTCAGCTCTGTCCTGTCCATCTGTGGTGGTGGGATAATGATTCTCAGCAGCCCTCAGAGAGGTGCTGTTTGTAGGGATGAGGTAATAGCATCAGTGCAGCGTTTTGATCATGCACAAGGCTGTAAAAGGCAAATGCCACTCCGTTGTACCGAAAGGAAGAAATGCTCATCCAAGAAATCCTGTTGACCAAGGTCGTGCTGGGTCCCTGCAGTGCTGGACTGCTGTAAAGAGAAGACTGAAGTTGTGGAATGCCAAAGAGACAAAAAGACAGAGGTATATCTTGCCAATCTCATACTTACCTATTTGTCCCATCTTTTTTCTCTTGACTTGTGTAAGCTCGTATTCATGAGTATCACAGGTATTTATTTTCCCCTACTGAAAAACAGAGCTTTTGCCTGAACAGTGGGACTCTGGCCACGTTCCCTCCTATTCAGCACAATGAAATCTTGGCTCTTCACTAGTTAGTATTTTCTGTCAACAACCTGCAAGAAAACATAAAATCAGTGCTGATAAAATTTGCAGATGTTGCAGAGTTCGGGGAGTGGTAAACAATGACCATCACAGGACTCTCATTTGGGTGTTTTCAAAAATTGAGAACATGCAAACAATATGCATAGAATAAAGCCAAATCTGAAGTCATATGTATAGAAAGACAGGCAGGTCATACATAAGGGATGGGTGTTGGGGGGGGAGGGTCTTTCACCTGGAAGCTAAATGTGGAGAAATAACTGCTTGTTGGAATAGATAAAGCGTGTAAATGGGAACAGTCAATGTGATGCTGTGGCCAAAGGTTTAGAGTCATCGCTGGCTGTGTAAACAAGGAAGCAATGAACAGGACTGGGGAGGTTGTGTTACCCTTGTATTGACTCTGGAGTAGCTGCTGCTGAAGGGCCTTGTCCAGTTCTGGTGTCCACAGCTTAAGAAGGATATTGCATGAAAGAGGATTTAGAGAAAAAAAATGTAACCATGGCAATAATTATAGGATTTGAAACAGGTTTTAAAGTATTTAACTCAAGGAGATTACGAGGTGACTTGATCATCATGATCTTTAAATATAAGTTTGGGGAATATTAATCTGATAATTGGAGGTTGAAAAGATGATAATAGAGGATATGGGTAAATCCAATGGATGCACATGGAGGCTAAGCAACTTCAGAACAGAGAGAAAATGCAGTGTTTTAGCCTTGGGAGTAGTCAATCAGCGACAAATCTGAGTAAAATGCTAGAATCTCTCTTATCATAACTTCCCAATTAAAATTCAGTATTTTTCCAAAGTACCTCCAAATTACAGGTTCTTTAAAGATTCAGTCCTCTGAGTGATTCTAACATTGAATCACTCTGGGGTTTTCAGCTATTTCTGCAAGAATGATTGAAACCAGTTGACTAGATCATAATGATCTTTAAATATAAGTTTGGGGAATATTGATCTGGTAATTGGAGGTTGAAAGATGATAATAGAAGATATGAGTAAATCCAATGGATGCACATGGAGGCTAAGGAACCAAGCTCAAACTAGGACACCAGTAGTAAAGCACAGGTAGAACTAGGATGCTAGTTTCAAATCCTTTAATTTCCCAGTATTTCTATGGATTCTTCTTGACACTGGGAGGGTATTCCTAATCACTGTAATATTCCTTTGAAGTGTCTCTTGAGCATCACTATAGTTGAATTGTCAGGCTCAGTTCCATATGATGTTAATCTTGTTTGGAATTTGTCCCTTCAACCAGAATGCTGTGCTTAGTAATGACTTGCCTTTTCCCCTTCAAAACAGTGCAACAAGCTAAGCTGAAGACAGGCTGGAAAACAAGACTGAAATATGTTCTCAGTGAAGGTAGTAAGAGTTTTACCATTTACTTTGAAGAAACTAAGGATTTATCTGCAGAGTACAATGTTTGGGGAGCAAATTCAAGGTTTCCCTCTGGAAACTGCAGCACTGACAATGTCAGGACTGTGAAGCTAGCACAGCAGACATCCCTTAAAAACAAAGAAGTGAATGAGACAGTAGAGAATAAGCTTGGGGTGACTTTTGCTTTTCATCTTCTTGCTGGGTGGTCTGTCTCAGTCTTGGGGCAGAACAGCAGCCTAGAAGAATATGTAGACATATGCTGAAATTACCTATTCACATGACTTCAGCCAAGTTGCAAACAAAAAATATAAACCAAAGACCTGTCCTAGGTAATTGGTGTTCTGAGACTGTATTTCATTTCGTTTGAGCCATCCCCAGCTGGAGATTGCTCCTCAGAATTCAAATGTAAGCTAACTCCTCAAAATGCCCTGGTCTGCTCCCTCCAGCCCATGTGCACATGTATATATAGGCTTCTGCACAGAGGAAGTAGTACATGAACATGCTATTTTGTTAGTCTTCACTTCTTTGGTTCCAAATTTAACCAGAAGTGGAAGGGCTGAAATAACATAAGAAAGGTTGGACATATGATATTTCCTGCTGCTCAGCTAAACACAAGAATTGCCAAAAATCTTCCAAGGTAGCTTGTTTCTTTTACATTTTTCTCCCAGTTCTGCAGACTTGAGAAGGTCAATTACTTTTGAGAAGCATTTGACTTTGGCAAGGCTTATGGAAAGCGAAGTGGAATTAGAACCTTTTGGACGTTTGCCCGTCGCTGTCCCATTGTGTCCTTTAAGAACGAAAGACTGAATTTTCAGTTCCAGCCTTCAGTTTAATAGGTGTGAATTTGTTGCTGTACACTTCTAAGACATTGGGAGTATCTGTGTGAGACTTTTCTTTTAGATATCTATTTATTTGTGCTCACAGATCAAGTGATCACTGATAGTTATAGAGCAGAAATAGAGGCTCAGGTATTTCCAGGAGGAAAAATCATACCAAAACAAATGAAATTGGATTCAAATTGAGCAGAAAAATAGAGCTCTAAAATTATATACTTCGGTTAGTATGTGGTGACTACAGCCTATCTGGAATGCATAGTATAATAGTTATATCATGTTAGGGAGGCAGGTTTTTTCAGCAGGATGTTTCCTAGAAAGCAGAAATATCTCTGTGGTTTGTGTATGGGTTTGGAACTTGTATGCAAGTACAGAGAGGGGAATTTGAGGCATGAAATAGTCATGATTGGAGAAGGCCCGGATCCTTTTTAACAGTGTCAGCAGCAGACAGGCACAATCAGCTCCATTCTGCCTGCTGTTTCTGCACACTGTTCTGTGTATTGCATCCCTTGCTTTTTAAGGTTGGTAAATTCCTCTGTTGTTTCTGTTAGTGTGGGAAAGGTGCAGTCGTATGGGAAAGCTTGATGCAATAAGATATTTGAGTCTGGATAAGGTCTGAGATATTTTTACTATATTTAATTGTCACAGAGACAAAGACCTTGCCATGGTATAAATCAGTGCAAATGCACTGGAACTACTCAGTTTTGCACTCAGAAACTATCTGCCCAAGAATGTTCTCAAAATCCAATTAAATAACTAGAACTGTTTCATGTGGAAATGCCCCTCAATTACAAAGACAAGTCTAAGCTATCATGATGTGATTTTTACAGTCTCCTCGCAGGGTGCCCTCGTTTGCATTCATGGAATTTTTTGTTATTGTTTTGTTTTTGTAATAATGTGGATTTTGGCCATCTGTCTGATCCTGGAAAGGTTGTAAGGTTGTCCCCACTCCCCAGGTCCTCTTCCCACACCCTCATTGATCATAATGTTTGATTTAGGTGCCACTAGATTTCCTTCTTTGTTCTCTAGCCCTAACCTCCTCCCCACAAACACACATGCATTGTGCAATGGTGTAAAAGCTCTTCTCTCTGCAGCTGGGAGTAGTAACTGCTCAGCTGGTTCCCGTGCTGCCCTAAAGCTGCTGTAAAGGTCAGAGACAAGAGAATTCTGAAAAGCAAAACAAGCTGTGTTGTTGTCCCTCTTTCAATCCTTGCTGTGTGTTTTGATCAGCACCACAAGCAATCTCATGCACAAACCTCCACTTCTCACTGCTTTGTGTTTCTGGCCATTCTGGGGTCCAGCAGGACAGCAGCCAGGTGGTTTTCCAGAGCCACTCTGGGCGTGGTGACTGTTGCAGCTGATGGACTTGCAGTGCTTGTCAGGCACAAAGCACGTTTGGAAAGGAAATGCCATATTGAACTCACAGTGAGCTGATGGGTATTGTGCACGGTCATCTGATGGCACAGATGTGCCCCTAATAATCCTTCCAGGAGAACGTTTCCTCCTGGGATGCTCTGGCCATCTGATCTGCTCTGAGTTATGCTGACCTATCTTGACCCAGTTTATGATCAATTCTCACTGCTCTTTTCTAAAAGAAGCCCAGAAATGCCACTTTATCATTTAGATTGCCTGGAAGTTATGGTACGTACGTGTCTGTTCCTTCCGTAGAAGATACTCTCATTGTTTGCTCTCACTCATTATCTCTTACAAAAGGGAGGAAAGCCACTCCATGTTGCCATGCACAAGGCTAAATTCTCTGTAGTGCTTTGATAGCTAATCGGTATTTGACTAATAGCACAGGGAAGAGGAGATGTGGAGGCAGAGGTAACATACATTCCACCAAGCATGTTGCTGGGTTCGTTCATCTGTGTGTGTAGAGTGAACCTTCTGCTGGTGGGCCATTGTATTTGTGTCTGTCTCTTTTTTTTTTTTTTTTTTTTTTTTTTTTTTTGCAGGTTTGTGTGTGCTTCCAGTTTTGTGTGTATTGGGCCACATGTCTGGGAAAGATGGATGACTTTCGTGCATGCCTCTTGATATGTATCGGTGTGTTTTGCAACATCTGCTTTTAAAGTGTGAATGGTGTTAATGCTAAAGGGGAATACAGTGCCTCAGCTACAATAGGATGGTTAATTCCTAACCAGGTTCTGCTGATCAGTGAGCATAGATAAGCTTGGAAGTTGAGAAATGTGTTAAGGTCCCCTTAAGCCAACCCGACAAACTTACTGAGGCTTTTCCGTTCCCCATATTTGAAGGATATCTGAGTTTTCATAAACAGTGAACTCTGCTTTACTATCAGCGGGTCACACTAGGGTGTCTAAAACTGGCAGCCCCAACCTGAATTCTTGTCTGAATCAAGCCTGTTGCAAAGCCTCCCATGTTTATAACACACACCGGTGATTCTTTGAAGGAACATGCTGATGGCTGCAGAGTTTGTGACTTTAAATGAAATAATATCCAAACAAAGCCTGCCTCTACTGCCTTAACACTGTTCCTGTGTCTGCATGTGTTAGATTATTTCTAATTACATGGACATGTACTGGTTTTCCAAGCTTCAACTAAAAAAAAAATTCAGTTGTTTCCATGAATAAGGCAGGAGAAATTAATTGTTTTGTAGATATTCGAAAACTCTTATTCTTGTTCTCTGGAATGTTCCTTTGGTCCCAGACTTTACAGCAGAGATTGAAGTTTGACCCATGCGAAGGATGTGTTTTTTGCTGTCCATCTAAAAGCCTACCTAAACCTGGTTATTATATCATAAACAGACATAGTTTTTCAACCAAGTGCCAGTCTTCACTGTTTTTTCAGCTTTATTGTGAAATGCTGAGGGAGATCTAGATAAGAAGCCAGCCTTCCCACTAATACTTGTTTACGCTGATCCTGTATACAAAGGAGCCCTTACAAAAGCAATCCCCAATCCAAGGATGACCCTGTTACAATACTGCATGGACTGAAGCTCACTCCTCTGTGCATTCTGGTTGTGCAGTGTTGTGTGTTCACTTACACCTCAGAATCCTCACAATCTAATAATTTCTCACTCACCCCAGCCTACCAGATCTATTTGCAGTAAGATTTTCTATACTGTTAGTTGGTATATTCTCACAATGGGCCCAGTGAAGTGTCACTAACATGATTGTCCATGCCAGTGGCTGCTCTGTTGCAGCCTACATGATTTTGTTATCAGAAGAGAAGGATTTATGTAATGTTCATAACTAACCAGCCACTACAAAATCACATTTTGCTGCTTTAGCTGTTCTCACCTCCCTGTTTTCAAACTTCAAGGTACCCCATTGAGCATATGAGTGACTGGGAATTTGAGAAACAGTACGGAATGTATGTTTAATTTAATGTTAAATGGCAATGAAGCAAAGAGTTTGATATTGCTAAGAGTCTTTGGCCGAACTCTCTACGTTAGATGGGCTTAGCTCTATTAGACTGTATTTCTACTTGATGAAGATCTTGTCAAAACCAAGAAGAACTCCCTCCTTCCATCTCAGATCTGAATCCTATTGCAAAGCTTGTAAATTCTATCTGGTGTGAATTCTGCTAGATTGATGACAGTAGCAAACATCCCCTTTTTGCTCACTTAAGTAGTATGTTGCCACCTGAGCAAGTCTCAAGTGGTTTGTTTGAGCCACTCCTTGTCTCTGGGGGTGACCTCAGGAGGCCTCTTAGCTGTGTTGGAAATGGTATAGACAGAGATGTTTTCTTAAGTACTCTGGATTTTGAATTATTTAACTATTGTGGAAGGAAGCGGGGGCTGCGGGAAGCACCGCAAAGGAAAGGAGAGATTATTTCTCCTCTTTGTAAAACTATATTGGGTTCAATGTCATGCCATGAAATATCCAGTGCAGAACTCAAGAACTGCTCCAGTGGATCTTCGCTGACTTATCCAATTGCATGGAACATGGGGATACTTAACCCAAATCTGTCGGTTTTAATTATTTTCCTCTGGACAGATAAAAGCTTTCTATAGGTTCCTGTAGAATATTTGTTCTTTCAAGCGTTCCTCTGTGCTTTGATACTAAACGATTAAAGCATGCTAAAGAAAAAAACAGCCCCAACCTTTAGCTCCCTGTTCTTGGGCCCCATGACTGCAGCTTTGATTGTTGACCTAAATTCCCCTTTCATAACTGAGTCCTGTCACCTCTGGTTGTAGTCTCCCAGCAAAACAGGCACGCCAACTTTCAGAAGTGCGGGGCACTGTTTTGTGTTCTGCCTTGCACGGCTGTGACGGGCTGTGCAGCACACCTGATGTGTTCAAAGTCAAACTGACTTCCTTCTTCCCCTTCCCCCAGCCCCACAGCTCCTGGAAAGGAAGGCATAACAAGTCCTTTTTTTTTTTTTTTTTTTTTTTTAAATTTTGTTTTGCTTCCCATTGCTCAGCAAAGTGAGGGAACTTTTTCTGAGTAAAGAATTACAGTCTTAGGTAATTCTATGGCTGGGCTGATTACTGGGAAGATTGCTGTTAGCAAGACAGAAGAAACTGCACTGAAGTGAGGGAGAGATGCCTGGAGTCTGTTATTGATATATTAAGTGGATTACAGCAGCTTGCATGGGCTGCTTCAGCCTCTCTTCTTTCAAAATCTGCCCACAGAAAGAGCTACTTATGACTCCAGAAACTACAGCCTCTAGCTGTGAGTTCCCGTTTCTCTGTGGCTGCTATTGATAAACATCTCCTCCAATCTCAGCACCACCAGTTTGGTTGCAGCAATGCCTCATGTCCTCAGCCAGGACTTTCTCCCAGAAGTTCAGCAGCTGATGTTACATGCTGTGCTTGTGCTGCCGAACCCTGTCCAGCACACAGGACCCATGCAAGGAGGTGGCTCTGTTTAAGTCCCCAGCAAAGTTCTGAGTACAAACTGGGTTATAAATCAGACACTGGCCTTGGTTAGGGCCTCCTGGAAGAGGTCAGATGGACAGTTGTACTTTGTAGCAGTTGTGGGTCAGTAGCTAGAGAATTGAAATTTCACTTGTAAAAAAAAAATTGAGACCGTATTTCTGGTTTTCCATGTTTGGGTTTGGGTCTTAAAAGTTTAGTTTTCCAGCTTTGCCCACTCTTTTGATGCCTAGGAATTTACTTTTCTTATAAGGGATGGCCTCATGGGCCATCAAAGTCTGTCTCTGGCTAAGGAATGTGGCATCTTACTTTGTTCATGTTCTTCTCCAGAGTTGTCTGAAACGTGACTCACTGCTTTGTGGGGAAGGAAGGTTACCAACGCCTCTTACTGGAAAGCTGAACTAGCACCTCTTTTTTTAATAGGAGATAAAATTCCATTTTAATCCCTTGGAGCTTTACAGGGAAAAAACTACTCAGACTAAGGAGTTAGAAGTGCTGTCAGTATTCGTCTCAGCTGTAGCTCCATCCCTTTCTAGCAACTCAAGGCAAGCAGAAGTGAGGAAATCTGTTTGCTGCTGTATGAAACTTGTACATATTTTTTTAATCTAATTGCTGTGGGGAAAACAAACATCAGTTTTATTTCACACCATTTCTTGGCTCAGAAACTTTAGGCATATTCGCCAAATTGTGGTTTTTCAGTCACTGGCTTGAGTCTCGTTTGCCATGAGGCCTCTTTACACCACTTTTGGTTTGTAAAGGCATATTAAGTAGCAAAAAATGTCCTTTACCCACATTATTGTAAAGAATTCTCAGTGTAAATGAAAATCTAGACTCTGTATGTTTTTCATACAAATGTTGGTTGTGGTCACAGCTGAATTTTGAAATTCGGAGTGTCAACCATTGTGAGGGGTGATTTTGCTCAAAACCAGCCTTGTTTGGGGGAAAAGAGGCCTCTTCTTGTTTAAAGTGTTCTTAATTATGTCTGAGAAATAACTCATGGCTATGGAACCTTTTACTAAATTGAAATAAATTGTGAAAACATCAAATTATTCAGTTTTCAGAAGTTCTGGCAATTATTTCACGTCCCTCTTCCAATGGCTTTGCCCTTATTAGTTGTCATAGAAGAAGTAATAAATTCTTTTATTATGACATCTAGAGTCCCAGCTGAAATTAGTTTCATTGTGCTGGGGACAAAACGGAAAAGTGACACTCCCTTAGCCGGAGGATTATTAGTCTAAAGCCAAAAGTAAGTGGAGGATTGGGAAAGTAGGTGCAGCACACAAGCAAAAGGAGGTAATGAAAAGAACTGGTACAACTTTGCAAGTTATAGGGAGTATGGGTTCCTTATCCCTTTTTTTACCCTTTTTCCTTTCTCTTAAGAATAAAATAAGTCTTGCTGCTGAAGGGATTGTGTTCAGTCCACCTTTTCATCAAGAGTTGGATGTCTGTAATAGTAAAAGTTTGAGAAAAGAATACTGTATGTGGCATATAGATTCAGTAATGACCTTTGCCCTAAACTAGAAAACGTAAGGAACAGGAATAGTAGACTGTTTTAGATCAGCAGCTTTCATACTGACATGTTCAGTGGTGTCCCTATTGTCACTGTGTTTTTTTCTTTTTCTGCCCTCCTTTGGCTGCCTGAAAATCTTGAATTGATGGCAGCTGTTTGAGCCAAACTCAAGACACGTTGCATCACATCAGGGTTTAAATGCTCAAAGGCAAGGGAGGATTGCTACTATTCTGTAGTATTCCTTCAGCAGCTCCATCTGTTCAGCTGAGGTCAATCCACTAGCATCATGCAGCACTTCAGAGAGAGAGGAAGATGTTCTTTAATGCTGGCTAGGAAACTGAATTTCCATTCCACAATAATTTATGAGCTCTTTGTGGGAATATTTCCAGCCTGGGTCAGTACAAAAAGCCAAAAAACTTGACCCTTAAAGACTGCATGGTGGACTTCCCCAGAGCTGGAGACCCCAGGAACCTGGTCCAGGACTTCCTGCTGTCAGTCCAACAGCAGGGATTTTGGATGCCTTAAGAAGCAGGTGGAGCAGCTGTTTAGTGTGCAGCTGCTCTGTGGTCCCCAGACTTGGAGAATTCAGTTGCTGGGTGGCAAAGGGGGGCAGGAGATGGTGGGCAGCATGGCTGGGATGGGTTGGCCTTCTCTGCTTGCAGTCAAAAGAGCTGAGGGAGGCCCTGTGGTTCTCCTGGCCATCTTGAAGACCTGAAGCTTCTTAGAGAAAATTGTTGGGACTAGCCCATTTCTGCATCACTTTTTCTGCTCTCACCATGTTGGCATTTCTTGGCAGATGAAAACTCTCTTACAAAATGTCTGACCAGTTCAAATGGTCTTACTAGAATAAGTTGAGATTTTTTTATAACTTATTTTTATTACTTAGTTGGAAGAGGGAGTTTTCTTGCCAGCTGTCTTCTCATTCACTGCGGTATTATCCACCCACTGTCGTTGGACAATCCCTTCATTTGAGATTCATAAAATGCAGGTGTTTATGGGCTTTCATACATCTGAAAATGAATGCTTTGTAAAAGTATTTATTCCACACAGAGAAATTAAAAAACACTTAAAAACTGGACTCCAGAAGGTCATTGGTAACTTTGGCTTTAATAGAATGAGTTTCTCGGGTAAATACGCATCCTAGCAAATGTCATTTTGTTTGCATATTTGTTTTTTCCTTCCCTGGTTCTCCTCCTCTCCTTTCTCGTGATCAGAAGTAGCAGTAGAAACTAGAAACTGGTCTTGAAAAGGTTTTGAACTGAGTGTGCCCTACAGATGAATAAACACATTACCTTCCGAACCCTGGGATCTCTCTTCCAAAGGAAACAGGAAAAGGGGGAGCTCAGAGTCCCTAGCAAAATACCAGCATGCAGAAAAAAAGGCCTGTTCAAATTTTTTTTTTTTTAACTTTCCCATCAGAAGACCTTTTTTTTTTTTTACCGGGGGAGGAGAGGGGCAGGGTGTGAGGAGAGGGGGGAACATGGGTGCTGGGAGAGGGGAGGAAAAATACAGTGAATGCTCCTGTAACCTTTGCTTTGCTGATACTAGACAAGACTGCACTGTTAATGAGTGATTGTTAACAGATGGCTGTTGAGCAACTTAGTCAGAAGCAGAAGATGTTATTTGGTTGTAGTGCTGGGAGGGTTAGGGTGCAGGGGTGAGGTAAGGGGATATTTAGTCTTTTCATGTGGACTGAACAGTCAGAGATTTATGATATTCGTTTAGGCTTTTGGAAGTGGAGGCTTGGGGGAAGGATTGTTTTCTACGTGCTGATAGTAGAGTGGCTGTTTGGTGCTGAAGACTCTAACAATTTCTTCTTCAGTTGAGGTGTGTCCCTGCAGCCCTTGGCCTTTGAGGACTGAAAGTTGGAAACGTATGTCTTCAGCTTGCTAGACCTTATGTCCCAAACTGAGGAAAAGTGGGCTCTTCCCACCCCTTGGAGCTGTCTGATGACTGGGTGAGAGAGCTTTAGGTGTGGATCCACACTTTCGGAGAGAAATCATAACTGAATATTCCCTGCAGTGCACCAAATTGTTAGTAAGTGTATGTGAGGGAGCAGAGATCTTTCTGAAAGTGTTGTTCACTCGTGTATTTTTTGCCCTTTCCTTGTTTGGTGTATACCTTGTTCAGGACATCCAGCATACCAATGTATGCCAGTTCCTTACTGGTTTTTATTGGGTATGAATTTGAAGGTAGCCTGAACACATCCCATTCGCTCTTTTTGGGATTTGAGTGCTTGAACCTGTCAAGATTATTGCAGGTGCTCAGTGTTTCTCAACCTGTGCAGTACTTAGATTTTATATTTAGTTCTCCTCTAGACCTTATTAGATACAGGGTTCAGGGGTGCAAGGTATGAGTGAGATCAACAAGGACTGCTTCTCAAGACTGTTTTTATTTTCAGCCAACGATGTGTGGCTTGAGTAAAGGTAAGAACCAAATGCACCGTACAACATGTTGCTGACAGGAATTTGTGAGAGAGTTTTGGTCATTGGTCAGGAAAGGTTATTTGTACTCCCCACTGGCAAATCTTAACATGACCTCCCATGATTGTGCACTAGGTGATTGAAAGTCTTTCTTGTACACTAACTTCCTAACTTCTCTAGGTGAGTGTGTGTATATACATATAGAGAGATACATTTATACAATTAAAGACTAATTTCTTTATTCTGTCATCCTTATTTATTCATATTTCTTTTTTTGGGGCACATAGGACTGTATGACAAATGTTCTTACACCTCCCGTGACCGAGGATGGGTCCTGGGAATTAACACCGTCAGTGACCAGGGGAACAGAGACCCCCGCTATTTCTTCTCTCTGAAGACCGACCGTGCTCGCAAAGTGACCACCATTGCAGCACATCGCAGCTACCTCCCCAACCAGTGGGTGCATCTGGCTGCCACATATGATGGGCACCTGATGAAACTCTATGTGAATGGTGCCCAGGTGGCCACAAGTGGAGAGCAAGTGGGCAGCATCTTTAGTCTTCTGACCTTGAAGTGCAAGGTGCTCATGGTTGGAGGAAATGCCCTGAGCCAGAACTATCGGGGTTACATAGAGCACTTAAGCCTCTGGAGGACAGCCCGGTCTCAGAAGGAGATCTTGTTGGACATGGGCCAGGCAATTCACAGACAAGACACGCCTCTACCTCAGCTAGTTCTTCAAGACAGTTTACTGAATGTGAAAAACACCTGGTCTCCCATGAAGGATGGCAGCAGTCCTCAGAGCAAGTTCAGCTATCACCATGGCTATTTGCTGGACACCAGCCTAGACCCTCCTCTCTGCGGACAGACAGTCTGTGACAACACGGATGTAATCGCCAGCTACAACAAGCTCCCCAGCTTCCGCCGCAACAAAATCGTTCGCTACCGTGTGGTAAATCTCTACGATGACAAGCACCAGAACCCCACCGTCAGCCGGCAGCAGATTGAGTTCCAGCATCAGCATTTAAACGAGGCTTTCAGCCGCTACAACATCACCTGGGAGCTGGAGGTGCTGGAGGTGAAGAACTCTTCACTTCGCCACCGACTCATCCTGGCCAACTGTGATATCAGCAAGATCGGGGATGAGAACTGTGATCCTGAGTGCAACCACACCTTGACAGGGTATGATGGAGGGGACTGCCGGCACGTACGCCACACGCTCTTCAACAAGAAGAAGCAGAATGGTGTGTGTGACATGGATTGTAATTACGAGAGATACAACTTTGATGGTGGGGAATGCTGTAACCCAGAGATAACAGAAGTCACCAAGACATGCTTTGACCCATACTCTCCTTACAGGTAGGCAAATTCGTAAACAAACAAGCCTTTGATGTTCATCTCAATGAGAATGTGTCTAGGTATTGATCAGCCTGCTGCTTTTGAACTCTTGTGTTATTGACATTATGGGTTTGGAGCTCTTAATCCATTTATTCTTTTCATAGTATTTATTTCTCATTAATATGATCTCCATGATGGTTGCAACAGCACCCCAATGTCAAATTGGTATTCCCCTTCTTGGCTAAAGAAAAGTCACTGCTAAAGACCAAAGCAGCCAGCCTTGGGAGACCTGTTAGTTGTTGGTTATGAGCAGTATATTGCAGCACTGCACAGTTTATTTAACCACAGACTCTTAGGAGTGGGGATTGGATGTCATAGAGAGCTCATATGTGTTTGGAGAGGGAAGAGCCCCTCAGGCATGGAACAGAACATAAATAGTCTCAGGTAGACTTTAATTCTGTAAGACTTCTTTGAAGGAAGGTAGGTTATTCTATATTCTTAATGCTATGAGTGCAGCTTTCTGCAAGCACTGCTGGAGAGGGGCAGCCGAGTCTGTGGGTTATGAGAAGGGAAGTGGGTCCCAGTTCCTGGCAGTGCTGTTACACACACTGGGTTGGTAAATGAACTCTTCTGTGCCACTTTTCATATTTATGAAGACAGGAGTAATGCCACTTCATTGCAAGTGGCAGGGCAACCTTCTGTGGGTAGATGTGAGCTTATAAAATCTTCAGTTAAAGGCTTCCTCGTGTTGTAGCTTGAAGAGGAGCATCCCTGTAGAACACACATCAGTTGAGTACCATGTGCCTACAATTACCCCAACTCGCTTTTGCTCATCTTCAGATAAGAGGTAGCATTTAAGTATAAAAGTGTTCCCTCTGAATGAGTTAGAAATATAAACACACAGAAGATGAAGGTTAAAGCTGAAATTCTGTTGTCTCTATCCCATGTGACAGGTTTTTTAAGGCAATTCATGGAGTCAGGAGGGAAAAGTTTTGGATGGTCAGAACACCCTGTGTTGTCAATACTGAACTTCAGGTTAAGAAGGAAAGTACGAGGTGTTCTGGAGTCCTTTCCATTATAGCAATTCAGGCTATATTTGTAACTTCCTTAGCAGAGAGAAGTTTTAGAACAACATTATCAGCTCTAGTGGAGCTTTAAATACACATAATTAAGCTGCAAAGAAATGCTTCCTTTCCAGTTTGTTTTTTAAACTCCAGTGAGTTTGTTTTTAAAAAAATCCTTATAGCTCAGCTTGACTTCAGGCTGTTACCAGTGAACAAATCTCAAATGAGGAAATACTTCAAATACTAATGATTGAAAATATTGAAAAGAAAAATGCCTATCTTTCAATACCGTTCAACTGGAGAGAAACACAACTAAGCAAGTATCCTCAAAGGCATCATGCAAATTGGAATGTTTTAGCACTGTAGTTCTGAGAACTTGAGGTGTTAGTTATAACAGCTATGGCAATTTTTAGAAAAATACATTATTTTTAATCTGAGTGTACCCTTTTATCGCTTGTTCTGCGACCAGCATAATACCAGTACAAAACGAAACAAGGAAAGTCTTGTAAAATTTAGTTGACAGATTTAAGACTGTCCCTTAATGTTATTCTGATGTACAGAGACATTACTACTTCAAATGAAGTCTTTTTGTTGCATAGGTTCTACTTGCACAAGCCCAAGCAAGGAATTTAGTTCCAAAATCTGAAGCTACCTTAACACAGCAGAGCTGTTTTTCATATGCAGTTGTATGTTTCATTTTGAGACATCTACCTTGCTGAACTTGTTGGAGGTTTTGGATTCCATAGCATTGAGCTCACAGACCTTCTACATGCCCATTTTGGCTTGAGAAGCACCTCCTCTTGACTGGCATACTTAAGTCAGGCAGGCCTGAAGGTCCTCTTTCACAGTGTAGAGCCTGAGAAAGCCCATAGGTCCTCCACAGACTGTTTTTCCAACAATTCCATTTCATTTATTTGTCTTTTCACAGGCATTTTAATGCAGCATTGGTGATTGGTAATGAAACCAAGAAGGGCAGTAGAACATATTCCTTCCCTCCGGAGCCTTTATTTGTTGGCTGACACACTTAGGCTGAGCTCATACCCACCACTAAGCTGGTGTTTGCGCTCAGTGTGGCAACATACAGCACTTAGGCCTGTGGACTTGGTCAATGAGGTTTCTAAAGCTGAACACTGCTTTGAGTATTTAGGCTAACAAACACAGGTCTAGGGGAGTGGCTTGGGCAGAAAAGCCTTCATTGACTAAAAGGATGAAGATTCAAACCCTATGTTTGGCTTTGGTATTGCCCTCAGCATCATCCCCTGAGACAGATTTCCATGCCAATTAGTGACTCAGTTGTCACCATCTGGCCCCATTTTGCATCACCAGCCCCTCTTGTCATCACTTTCATTGGCAAAGAGTCCTCAGTCCCCTCTAGTGCAGGCCTTGCACCACATCAATGAAGACATCACCACCACCACTGAAAGCTCACATCTAATTCCAGGTATTTCTACTGCCAAAGTTCAGTCTAACAATGGCAGAAGGGAAAAGAGCCCTTAGTCTGGGGAGACATCAAATAAAAGGGGGGAAAAAAGATTAAATGGTACCAACAGAAGGTTTTCTGAGCCTTGGGCTGTAAAGATTCTTTACAGCCTTCCATGGGACTGGAGGGGCCCTCAGATGCTACTGGGTTTTGTTCCTCCTACATCCTTAGTGTCAGCAGTTGTAGCCAGCTGTTCACCATGTTAGTGTTTATTCCTGAAATACTTTTGTCCCTTGGAACCAACCAAAAAGTGCTTGATTAGTGCTGTTATAAACAGGAACCTTCTTCAGTGTCTCTTCATCCCTGAAGAAAGATGTATCTGTTTCCAGTCACTTCGCTTCTTCTGACTGTCTCAGTCCCAGTCCATCAAGTCTTCATTGTGGGACAAAGTGGCTGTGAGTCTTCTTACAAAAAGCTCTGTGGATACCTCTTTAGGAAAAAAAAAATTACTGAAAGAGTGGTCAAACATTGGAATGGGTTGTCCAGGGAAGTGGTGGAGTGTTAAAAAAAAAAAAAGTATTCCTGGAGGTGTTAAAAAAAAATGCAGATGTGGCACCTCAGGACATGGTTTAGTGGCCATGGTGGCGCTGGGTTGATGGTTGGACTCGATGATCTTAGAGGTCTTTTCCAACCTTAATTATTCTATGATTCTTAACTAAATGCAACCACAGATGTGGTATCACTGGAACAATTTCAAGACACCTCCCATCTGCATTTTAAGTTTCTTGTGATCCTTTTGGCACCTTGGACAAAGTGCTGAGATACTTTAATAGTGTCTTTCAGTCACTGTTGTGGTGCAACTACGGGGACTTTTGAGCTGATCCCAGCACCGAAGGTGTGTGTGTTTGTTTCCGCCCTGTCTTTCTGGCACCTCTCCAAAAAGATGTTCCCCCAAAGAGTTGAGATTCTGTGCCACAGTCAGCTAGTGGGGATGTTGGTGCACTGAGAATAAGTACAATGGCTTATCCTTAAAAAAGTTTGCCAAGGGGAACAGTCCAGAGGGACAGCACTGATAGATGTGGAATCTGCTCTCAGAGCTCCTCAGCAGAAATGCTGTAAATATTGTGGTACCAACTAGATCATCTCTTCTCTTTTTTAACAGCCTACAGGGAAAAACCAAAGGACTGGTTATCATTAGCCACACAGCAGGCTTTATCCAAGAGTATCTGCCTCACTCTTTTTTTTTTTTTTTTTTTTTTTTTTTTTTTTTTGTAATTTAATGAGACTGGGACAAAATGTATTTAGTCCCAGGACAAGCTTTGCAAATATTGTTCAGCTTTTCTTTATTTCTGCAATTCTGGGAAATTAGAACATGTTAAAATCATACAGTCTGGCCCAATACAAAGGGAAGGAACAAGGATGAACACACTTGCCAGAAAGACACATTCCTTGTGTTATTTGGGATATTGCTGGTTACAAAATAGGGGAGACTTTGAGCTCATGACACCTACCATGGCTCCTTTTCAAAAAACTTGAAACAAACAGCAAGGGATCATAGGAAATCATGCTCTGTAAGTGCCATTTGATGTGGCAAATTCTTGCACCATACTATGGTTAACTGCGCCGTTCTTTTTATGTAATACTGGGCTTGCACATCAGGCTTCACCACAGCATCACATGGACAGATAAGAAAGCCTTCCCCTTGATGCCTTCTTAGGAAAATGCTGATGGAATTCCTGAAACAGAAAAGTTTCCTGAAGTCTCTTCAACCTCCCTTAATTCCTTAATTCACACAATCTACTGAATACTTGCTGGAAATCCCCCCCTGAATAACTGACCCTGGGGACAGGCTTTCTCAACATCCACATCTGTGCCCTGGAGGCACCTGCAAACCCTCTGCTCTGCCTAAACAAGGGACAGGGATGAGCTGTACACACTCACGAGTCTGTTTGCAACACCTGCCTGCAGACTCAGGGTGACACCAAACCAAAGATCTGCAGCCCAGTGCCCTGCTGATCCCACCTTTGGCCTTTTCCAACACTTGAGCAGTTCAGCAGAACTTAGTGTGTCACAGCTCACCCAAAGTTAAGGGCATTGTCACATCCTAGTCATAAGTAAATTAGGTGCTGAATACATGTATGAACAATTTGTAGAATATTCCATAGTGGTTCTGAAGAGCAGTGGATATGGCAGAACCTGTGTGAGGAGCACACCGTGCCGTGCCACATGGCTGCCAGCAGTGGCACTAAAAGCAGGAGGTGGCTGGCTAATCCACAGCCTAGGTCAACATGGTGCAAAAAGCTGAGCTGTGGCTGCACTTCAGGACTCCTCAGTGAAATTTTTGATCAGATCAGCCTCAATTCTTTTTTCTTCTTTTCCACTGGAAATCTTTTCATGAGGCTTCTTTGCAAAATATGGTCAAATTACTTCAGAGGAGGCAAGCACACTTAGTGCCCTTTTCTAGGAGCTAGAAGAGTTGTAAGAAATACTCCTTGATTAATTTCCACCTAATCCTAAACACTAAAAAGAACAGAAGAAATCCATCAAAGCCCTTCGATTCAGGAAGCTTCAGAACTTAATCCCCTGCCTGGAAGAGACCATTGTGCTGCTCTTGACATCAAGGATTCCTGCATTCACACAGGTATCAGGCAGACAAATAGCAAATACCTGAGTATTTTTCTAGGGATTCAGTGTGAAATGTCCAGTTCTTTAATTGGCCACCCCAGGGCTGTTTAGAAGGTGGACTCTCTAGGATTGACTTGCTGTACCTTGATAGTTGTCACCCAAAAGCCAAGTCCCAACAGGAAATCCTCTGTTCTCTCTGTTTATTCTGTCCTCTATTCCAGATGTCAGGGATGTTAATCAGCTGGGAGGAGTTGCATCTGTTCCAAGCCAGTATCTGACATTTATAAGTCTAGTTTTGAATTCTGATATAGACAGGACTTCAGTACTAAAGAAACTATTTCTACATATGCAGCTGCACACCCTAGGAACAGTAGGAGTTTGCTCGATTTAGCTTGACCCACAGTCATCTTTTCCAATATTTTTCAGGAAACATTTTTTCCCCAAGACTCATAGGACTCATGGTTTCTTTCATGGATGTTATCCATTATGTAAAAAGATCACTGTCTGGTCAAACTGCAGGATGCTTGGAATGAAGACAGCCTATAAAATCTATGGAGTAAACTATCAGAGATCATTAAGAATCCTTGTGGGAGACAATAGATTAAAGTATTATTATACTCTCCGGTGCTAATGCAGACCCATTTGGCTCTGGAACCCCACGTGGAAGATTTGCAAGTGCAGAGTCTGCAGATTTGGCAAGGACTGAATTTACCCCTCACTGCTCTGCAGCACTGTGCCCTCAGGCCCAGCTGCTGTCCAGCCAGCCCTCACCAGCCTATGTTGAAGCAAATAAGATGGAGCTCAACCCCTCCCACGTTCTGAAAAGTAGCAGTGTCTAGAAGCTGTTTTATTCTCTTTGCTGATCCATTGGAATTATACTGTCTCACACACAAACCCACAATTTGATGATGTCCAATATGCCTCTTTCAAGTGCTGTGAGGTTCTGCATTGCTCTCACTTTTTCCTTCCATACGCCTTTGTGTCCCCCCTCTCTCCAGCAGGGGGATGAGGTGCCCTTTGTGTTTTTAATTAATGGTGGCTGAAACCTTCTGTAAATTCAGAGAAATTACACAGAGAAAGGTGCAAAGCATGGGCTATTTCTGTAGCAAGCTTGCCTAGGTACAATACTTACGTTTACAACTCCAGTTCTATCTTTCAGATTATTTTCTGATAGGAATTGAAGTCCAGTTCTCCCAAGCAATAGCTGCCCCTTTGGGAACACAGAGCAGTCACTGCTACCATGCTCTGTGTACAGCATCCATGATAACCACAATGCATTGACTGCCTCTCATATGGATTGCTGGACTTGGGCAAACACTACTTCAGTTGGGTTGTTTTATTTCTCTAATGATCCCTTCACTGTTGTTGCCAGTGGAAACGTACTGAAATCTTTCAGCAGAGATGATGCTGACTGGTGCTGTGTCTTGGGGGAATCTGCTCTGGGCAGCCACACTTCAAACCCTTGGTGTTACTGGTGCCTTCAGAGTGGGTTTGCAGGGTTCAGTGGAAGGGGGAGAAGGATAAGATGAATTTTCTTTATATAGTCTCAGCTGCAAAGGTCAATGTGAGCAGAGGCATGAATTGGTCCAGCAGCTCTGCCTTTGCCTGATAGCTGTGAACTTAATACTGGGTGAGAAAGCCAACCCAGAAGTGTGTTTACTCAGAAAAAAAGCAGTTTCTACAAGTAGACTATATTTTTGGGTAGGAAAATACCTTTATGCCACAGAGGACTTGTCTGCAGCCTCAGTGGATCTGATGGAAAGTTTGGGAAAAGGGATGCCAGTTCTGAGCAGAAGAAAAAGATAACGCTATGCCAGTGGGAGGATTTTCAGAGCAATGATATTCATTATGTATCTGGAAGAGCTGAAGCTTACAAAGAAGACAGGTTTCAGCAGCAGAGGGGATGTCTTTTCTTAAGCCAATTAATAGTCTTAGAAAAAAAAAAAAGATAAGAATAATATCAAGAAGGGTTTTTGAGCTTGAAAACTCATTATTTTCCCCCAAAATTAATCAGTTGATCTAGGGGTGAAAAAAAAAATTGCTCCCAAGAAATCAATGCTTGTGATTTATTTTTTTTTTGTACTTCAATTTTTTTAGTTTGTTGGCCTGTTGGGGGATTTCAGAGGTATGAGAAGGAGTTTATGTTGGGGGATTTGGGGATGTATGTATGTTTAAATTTGATAGCTGGAACAGAGTGAGGAGGGGATTAACTAAATGGAAAGGTGAGGGAAAAGAGGAAGGTCTTGGAAAAGTTTGAGGGGAAAAGGGATGCAGGGGCAGATGTGTAGGCAACAGCATGAAGCACAGTCTGTGTCTAGTGGCTCTTGTTTGAACTTCTTTGGCAGCCATTTCTGATGTTTTAAGTCCCTGTCTGCCTCCTCCCTGTTCTGTCTTCCTTCTTTCCCCACGGCAGGTTATCCTTTCATATAGGCTGTCTCCTCTGCCCGGTTTGGGGCTGGGGGAAACCCAAGAAGTGGATGTCTTAGTTTATCTTCTCTTAATTGAATTGTCCCTCAAACACCCCAGGATCAGGCTGATGTAGAGCTGTCCCATCACTTCTGCACCTGCCCACCACTAAGATGTGCTTGTGTAGAGTGACTGGCGAGGCTGATTTCGAAGTAGGTGTCATGTCTCCTCCATTAGCTGTATGTCAAAACACCCATTGACATCATCTTACAGAGTCATGAAGCTCTCTCTGCATATTTGAGAAGGGTGAAGAGTGTGGGTGATCAGAAGGGACTACAGAGAGTTGCTGTTAATAATTTCCTTAGAGCTATCAGGAAATGCAGTGATGCAGAGCCTCACAACAGATCTTTTAGGATTATTGAGATGCACTGGAACCACTTCAATATTTCTAACACGTGTTCATAAAAAGCTTTGTTGTAAAAAAGCCTGATGCTGATAACCATAGTCATTTTTCATCCATTAGGGCCAGATTCATTGAGAAGTACGATAGATATATCCCCACCCCACAACCTGGAAGAGTGTTTAAACCAGGAATACAAACTGTCACAAGCAGTTCTGTGTTTGCTTGCAGCCCTGGTTGAAGCAGTTACAGAACCCACATCCAGGGAAGGAAGGTCCTAGAGGCACTTGCCCTGCTGGAGTCAGTGAAATCCCAGCCTTCAATTTTGTTCTGTGTAGCTTTGCAGTTTTGGAGTTTCTCAGGGTAACTCAACTGAAACTACTTAGTTTGCACATAATTTCAGCACTCCAAATTAACATACATTTGCAAGAAAGTGTTTTCAGGTTCATTAGTAATGGATGGGTGGCTACACCATCAGAGTACTTGTTCCCAGCTTCCAAAAGGATCAGGGTGAGCTGCACTGAGGAGACTTCTTGGAGTACTTAAATATTTGGGGTCTGAAACTCTAATAAAGCTCCAAAAAGTCAGGAAATTTGGAGTGAAGGCTGAAACTCCATACCTAGTGCACCCTACTGGGTCTCTGTATTTCAGAACACGTTATGTTTGTTTGCTGAAATATCTCCAGTATGGAGCTCTTCAGGGTGGAGTTTCACCTTTAACTCTAAATTTCCTGGCATGTGTGAGTTTGAAGTACATGCTTAACTTTTCCCCAGTGCTGTTTTTCATTTTTAATTTCCTTTTTCTTTTAAAGGAGGGACACTACTAGAAGGACCCCTGCTAAAAAGGGACCCCACTGAAACCAAGATTAGAGTTCTGGGTCTAATTTGATCTTTCTGAAATTCTTCAGAAAAACTAGGTTCAGCAAAATGTTTTCTACCATTTTTTTAAAGACTCTTGTGGCCAGTCCACCCCAGTGAAAAAGGTGGACAAAATCTGCATCCTGCAGACCAATTATTTTAGAAGGTACCTGGATGTTTGAGTAGTAAACAACAAACCTTGGAAACACAGAATGTTTCCTATAAATTCTAGTTAAAGATCTGGTCACAGCCATTGATGTCTGAGCTGTTTGTTGTGAAATGTGTAATTTCCATTAATTGAATAATTACAGAAGCAACCCGTGTTTGATGCTGACACTTGTTGGGTTACATCAGCGATGGTAAAATAGTGGAAACAGCAGTGGTTTGGAATGACAGCTGTGGCAATTACCTGCAATGCCTTTAAAATAATTTTGGCCCTAGATGTTGAAAAGATGTGTCATCGCTGATTTGTGTGAGGGCAGCTTCAACAGGGTTGAATTACAAGACTTTGGAGAATAGAAGTCTTTCTGCTGCCTCAAAAGGCATCTTTTGAGCTATACTGCCAGTAGATAACATGGAATAAATTTGCTTCTCATGCTATATCCTTGTTGTGTCAATAAATTGAAGACTTCAGTGGGAAGCTGTGGTAGTTGGATTCCCCAGAACAAGACTCTGTTGGTTTTTCAAATCATTCCCATCAGCTTTGCAAGGAAAATTTATCTCAGTGGAATGTCCTGAGGGAAATTTGGAAAGAGCTGAAGTTATTTGGCATTGGTGGTGCCAAGTGCCTGTGGCCTCAGCCCCGGTGTGATGTAAGGGGGGAAGGACCCACACCTGATGTCCAGAGGACCTGAGTCTGGTCTCCAGAGAACTTGAGGCTGGTCTCCAGAGGACTTGAGCCTGGTCTCCAGAGGACTTGAGGCTCTGGTACTGTTTCCTTGCCGAGCCTCAGGATGGCTGTGACATTGTACGGACTTCGCATGGGAAGTCCCTGAAATTCAGCAATTGTTGAGGATTTTCAAGAGCTTTAGCTGATACCAAGAACAATTCAAAGTGAAATCCAGGGTGAGGGCATTCCTGCTGCCTGGAGCCAGGTACTTTGTCACCAGCCAGCCCCTTTAGGATGGAGCTGGTACCCTTCAGTTCTGAGAGGATGGGAAACTCCCTGTATCCTCTGCTAAGCTGAATACTTCTCATTCTGACACATAAAAGCACTTTGTTGCTTTGCTGGGAGACAATATTCCTCTTCTTTCACCCTTTCCAGTACGGCCCCATCAACATCCTTGTGTTATATTTCCAGCCTTGTCTTTGTAATATGGATCACAGCTGGTTGGTTTGAATTTCCCCTGAGTTACCCAGGATGCTGCTGAAAGCACAGGAAGAGCAGAAATGCTTTAATCAGTTAAATCAATCGAACAAAAAAAAAGTAGACTAGACCTTAAAATTTACCCCATGAACTTTGACACTCGCTGTGATGACATCTTTGTTCTGTTTCTCAAAGTGCAAGAGTTTATTGGGGCTTGGCAGAAGGGTGGAGTGAGGAAGACATGGGAGAGGGGTTTTCTCAGTTAAAAAAGGAAAAAAGAAAATGTCAGTGAGAAAATGGAAATACCCTGATGTTTCTGCAGCCTAGTGCTAGTCAGTCTCTCCCCTGTGTTGCAGGGAAGGGGCTCCTTTTCCCTGAGCTTGACTATAGCCTTATTTTAATGGCTTTGCTCTGACATGGAGCCAAGAAAAGGCTTTGCTGTGTGATGCTGGGTTCTGTGTGTGTTCAGGCATCCACAGCTGCTCCCTAGCAAGGGTTGGCTTTTGACTACTGAGGGTTTGGTTTTTTTATATAGCCACAGAGGGCAACTATTAATAAATGAGATTTAGCAAAGCAGAGAGCTACAGCGCATGGCGTGGAGGGGAAGAGGGAAACCTGTGTGATTTATGCCAGGAAAATTCCATGTTGAAATTATACTCAAAGACACAGTAAAAATGAATATGCCAAGAAGGGGATTTAATCTGTTACTCGGGCCATTTCTTATCCATTAAGGCTTTGCCCCATCACACGAAGATTGTTGCTGAATTATTTCTTCAGTGTCAAGCAGCACAAATTGTACAATGGATAAAGACAAGACACAGAGACACAAAATGCCAACTTTTCTGAGATGTGATTTGACTGTGAAAGAAATACCAAAAGGAAGCGGAGGCATTCCTGACCCTGAAGATATTTCAGTTTGATCAGACGTGGGATTAGGGGTAAAATGTGAGGAATTCCACATTGTGTGGTAGGAATGAGCTGATCAGGAGTTTGCCTCTTTGTTTATTGATTCATTTCTAATTTTTGTAATATGATGTAGTGAGACTTGTGCCCTTGTCAGACTTGCAAATTATATGCATATATTGAAGAAGACAGGTTAGGAGTGTTGAGCAGAAAGGAGTGAGGGTGTCAGTTCAAGATTCTTTTGCAATCAGAGCTCAGACATATATTAAATAACATAAAATCTAGATGATATCCATTAGTAGACCCATCACTGTTAATCTTCTGCAGTTTTTCTATGCACCTTTCAAAGACAAGACCCCACTATCAGTAGCTTGTGGGTATTAAAATCCCCCTTACATTTTGAAAAGCTTTGTCTTAAGTTGTTTTGTATTTCCTGGATTAATTTATTAATTTTGTTTAATTAAAAAGGAGTCGGGGAAAGATTAACTAGTGAAAGATTCTAAGTAAATAAAAGAATATGTTACACTCATTAAGAGAATATGGGTAAATCTTAAAAAGGCCAGAGCTTAGTTTGCTTCACGTGAGCATCAGAGAGTGTGGGTATGTTTCTGAACAGTCTGAATTGCTTAGGTTGGCATAAATGGCTGAAAACAATTGCCAACCAGCATTTTTCTGGGCTGTCCTTATTTCCAGGAGCTTGATGATACTCTCTTCCTGTCCTCAATCCCAATGAGCACAAATGGAGGCAAACGTAGGCATGCCTGAGAAATATTAAAAATTACATAAACTGATATTATTCAAAATAACTGAATATTTTGGGGCTTGCCGATTCTGGTTAAGGGTTTTTATTTTGGCTTCATGTTTGGCTTGCTTTCTGTTAAGGACTAATTCTGTGAGCTACTAGTTCCTCCCAAAATGAGTAGTCTCAGTGTTATTGCACTAAGTGCTGGGGAGAAGTATTGGCTATTTGTAGTTGTTGTTCTGTTGGTTCCTTAGAAGAACAGTCATGCCTTCTGCTCGCAGCAGGTACAGACTCGCAGCATTGGCATGATTTAGAGAATTAAATCTTTAAGTCTTTATAGTTGCTGGAGAAAAGGTAAGCTCTTCCACTAGGATACAGAGCATTGAGGTTAGAGGCTGAAAATAGGTATGTAAATGCCATGCACGATTTACATCAGGCTTCCCCATCACACTGCCTTCCTTAACAGTCACTCAATCTTTTCTATTTTTCCATGTATAATGTTGTTCCAAACGTATGTTATGCTTTCTGTCTGGACTAAGTTACGTATCCCAAGCTCTTTGAAGTCCTTAGAAAGACTGAACTCTCAGAGACTTTGGTCTTTGACTTGGATCTCTACATCCAGAGCACGAGTGAGGTTGAGAGCCTTCCTGAGATGAAGGGCTAAGAGGAAAGCTCCTACAGAACAGCACTGCACTAGAGTGAGCAGAAGAAATGTTTTGGGTAAGGATTGATGGCAACAGTTCACAGCATTATGAAAATTACTTCCCTTTTGCCTCCAGCCTTTTTACCACGGCTGTGTCAGTGCCAAAAACCAGAACTCACTCACAAATTCTTCCAGAATTGATCGGTCATGATAAACTTCCAAACATAGAGTAAAATGCTTCTGTCAGACACATCAGAGTGTTTGTCTCAGTTTGCCTGAAGAAATCTCTGCCGTTTGACCCCCCCTCTGTACCCAGTTGGATTCTGAAAAGGGTGAGGAGTTCCTGGCTTCCTCCTCATACACTGAGAATTCCTCTAATAATTCTACTTCAGGGGATGGAACTATTAATGTGTCTTTATTAAAAATGTTTTATTTTGTCTTAAAAATGCAGGCTCAAACCTTTTGCTGTCCTCATCTTAATCAGAGACAGAGTTCTTTCTTTAGCTATCTGGGAACAGTGTATGAAGCATTTCCAGTTTGAGATCTAGAAAACTATGAGGAGGACATAGTCCAAGAGGTGGTTCTGAGATGCCTTGGATACCCCAGTGCTGAGTAAAGCAGGATGTCAGGTTTTGTAAAGCTCTTGAGATGTAATTAAGCTGACAGCAGAGGAGTTGTGGAAGTGAGGGAATTAATAACAGCCCCTCTCTCTCTTTGACAGGGAGCTGCAAGACATTTCATGCTAACATACGTTTTATAAATGTGGATTTGTATAACTCGGGGTCTAAGTGTGGGAAATAGTGGGCAGAAATGACAACCTGCAATTTTTGTTGGGTCCTTTGCAAAGCTAGTTTAGGAGTTATTGAGATCTTAAGTCCTGTAGTAGTTGTCAGGGACAGGTTACCAAAAAATTACTGCAGCAAACCAGAACAAAGTTGATGTGTCACTGAGATATGCAAATGGAGTGACAGAGGGTGCAGATGTTATGAGGAAATTAAACTGCATGGGCATGTCTGTAGCGGTTGTACTTGTGGCAAAAGTTGGTCAAGAAATTTGCAATAAAGGAAAATGAGAGTTTTCCCCCTCTTGTGTTAGTATTCAACAATGGAGAACAGATCTTTGCATTCTTGTAGCCCCCTCCTAAAGGTCTGTGTTTGATTCAAGTGGATCCACAGGCTTGTGGTGCCAAAACAGGCAATTTCTGCACTCATGTCTGAAGGCCAAATATATGGGTATGATTTCCTATAGTTTACTGTTACATGCTGGATCAGTATTACGCGTTTCATAAGCTGCCAGTCCAATTTTGTAGGGTCTTGGGAAATGTGTCCTCCAGGGAATGTTTACAATCAGCCTTATGTTTTAGACTGATAGTGCCTGTTTTCTGGTATGTATTAGCAGATCCATATGTGAGGCAACCCAAATGTCCTTCCATCCGACTAATAACCTGGGCATTTGGTGTGTTTGTTGCCCACTGTTTCCTTAAGAGGTAGAGGACCTTTTCCACTTGATATAGCCTTCACTTCAAGAAATGTCTACTCTTAGAAGCACACATGTTCAGTGGTATCTACCTTACCTTATATCTATGCAGAAGTTGCACATCTTGCATAGGTTTAAAAAAAAAAGAAGTCTGAAAGTTCTTGAGTGTTTGGAAAAGGCACATTTACATGTGAGCACTGGAATAGGCTCCCCAGGGAAGCAGTAATGGCACCAAGGCTGACAATATTCAAGAAACATTTGGACAATGTCCTCAGGGGCATGGTATGAACCTTGGGGCTGTCCTGTTCTGGGGCGGGAGTTGGACTTGGTGATCCAGGCTGGTGGTTGAGCCACCATTCCTGGAGACATCTACAAAGGCAGATGTGGTGCCAGGGGACAGGGTTTAGTGGTAGATGTGGCAGAGCTAGGGTAGTGGTTGGACTTGATGATCTTAAAGGTCTTTTCCAACCAGAATGATGATACTATGATACTACCTCTTCCCTCTTGCTGCTTGTCTCTGGCTCAACAGAGAGAAATCAGAGGGAGGATTTTGATGTCAGGGAGTTAGTTGTGTTGCAGTGTCTGTTACAGCCATTGCTGTCATGTTCCATCTCCCAATAGTCACTGCTTGACAAAGTTGTCAACTACTACATCCTTTCTCCCGCTCTTTTTTTTTCCTTTCTTTCTGTCTTCCTAGTGATCAGGAGTGGAAATTGAAAAAAATAATAATTACAAAAAATCGTTTGATTTAGAAAATACACTCCACAATATTTTTTTTCTGCAGCTCTGAACTATTTTCACTGCAGGTGTGTTGGTGTTTCTGCCAGGTCACCTGGCAATTTATTGTGGATTCTGGGAACTTCAAAGCTTAATGTTCTTATGGGAAGTTTCTGTTTCAGCAACTGACATTTTCTGTTTCCTTGCAATCTCTTCTCTGCTGGGAAAGAACAAAAATAACCAGCTTTCATAGCTGTCATAATATTTAGTGGTCCTTTGACTATTAATTTTTTTTTCTTAAAAATGTGTCTAAGAATTCACTATTGAAGATAAAGACTTCCTGGTATGATCCATTAATCTGCCCTTAAAAAAAAAAGCCTACAGAAAACAAAAGAGCTAAATATTAGTCCTTTGTTATAACAGGGAGAAAAAAATGCTCATGAACTTAGAAAATGTGAGACTTTTAGTACCAGGGCAAAAGCTTTTCTTGGTTTCCCTGAAGTTTCAGTCACAGGACTATGTTCTTTGTGATATCACTTTGGTGTCTCCTGCCCTTTCCTGCATAGGATGAAATACGAGGAAATTTCAACCAGCCTTATTTGAATCAGGTTTTAATTTCTTTCTCAGAAAAGAGGAAAATTGGTATTATCCTAACCATGAGCCATTGATGATCTGCCCACTGCAGCAGGACTGACTTAATGCACAGCCCTGCCAGGAGTTCAAGAAATGAGATTTGGAAGTCCATGAGTTATAAAAACAAAAACAGAAAGAAGCAGCATCTCCAAAGCAAAAGTGATGTTTTGCAAGATGCATATTTGGACTGGTTATTTTGGCCCATCAACTCCAGAAGCATTGTAATAAAAATGCTAAGTCCTTTGTGGTTATATATGATTTTTATTTTCTTTTTGCTGATGTCAGCCTGATTCCACGTCTCTCTTCATTCCAATAGCAATGTATATCTCACTTAGTGGCATGGGGTTTATGTGTAGGGAGGATTAGTGTCAAAAAGTGAGATTAAAACACCAAAGAATTTGATCTCACTTTTTTTTTTTTGTCCTGCCTTTTTTACTGCGTGTTAATTAGGGAAGATGCTAAAGTCCCAGCCACACACCCTGGCAGGGATGGTCATACATGTCACCTTCCTGCAGGAGCTGAGACTAATTGCAATCTAACTGCAAGTACCCCAAGGCCACAGTGCTCCTTACCCTGCCCTCTGTTTGGCTTCTTCAAAATCCCAAATATTCCCATGGTAGGTGACCCACTGGACCCCACCCAGGCAGGGTCCTTACGCATCCCACCTGCCTGCAGCTGCCTACTGCAAGGGCAGATGGAGCCCAAGGCAGAGCACCACCTACACAGAAGGACAACCACGTGCCTTCTGTGGGCTCTAAAGAGGGGACACCAAGTGTTTCTCAGTGCTCCAGAAGTGATGTGGCTCCAGCTATGACTCCTGTGGGTCACACCAGCAAGGCACTTCTTTGCACAAGCTGCAAATGTGACCTCAGACCTGACCCCACAATCACTGGGATGGAGAAGAGGAAGACAAGGCTGGAGTTAAACATTAGTAGTGGAAGTTGTTAGCCAACCTTAATATAGAGTTACCATAAGTTACTCCTATAATTAAAGACAATTCTGTGGCAAAGCCTCAAGTTTCCTCTTGATCTCCAACTTCCAGGCTGGTTAACAGAGGCTCTACCTTACTCTTGACCTGACTAAAGGCAGTGAGGACAGGCTGCATTCCTGGTCTCTGATGTTCTTCATAAAAAAATAGGTTTGCTCTGGTGACTGAAACTAAACTGTCCTTTACTTGAACTGTTGTGCAGAGTGCTCTGCTTATGCCCATTGGTTGTTCTTGGAAGCTTTGGGATGAGAGGTGATATGTAAATGCTAAATACGATTAGAATGGTGGCTGCTCGCTCACTGAAAGCAGAGCCCTGGTTCCACAAGAAAGTCTGTTTATGAAGTAAATGGTCCTATATTGTCTTCAGTAGCTGTGAAGCCAAGTGAAGGAGCAGCTTATGGCAGGGAGCTCTGACTTTCCATCTGCTAAGCACCAGACCTTTAGGACTTCTTGGGAGATTGGAAAATTGTAAAATAAATTGTAAAATAAATTGTAAAATATGAGTGAAGGCTTGTAAAATATGATTAGTGGCCACCAACAGAATACTTAGGGGATCAGCAACACAAGCCATTGCTTACTTAAAAGAAAGATGATCCATATTATCAGAGAACATAGGCTTAAAAGGTAGAGTTTCTAATCCTCACTGTCACACTGAATGATTTTGTTACTTCGAACAAATGGTTGCATTTCTGTACCTCAGTTTTCCCCTACAGAAGACAAGGAGCATTATTGCATTGGCTTATTTCATGGTTCCTTCAGTCATGGTAAAATTTCTAACAGGGAGGCCCAACACAAGGGTTCTTTTCCCAGTTCAGTAATACTGAAGCCCTTGGCTGGGGTTGGAGCGGTGCAGAGGGCTTGTGTCAGGGCTTTGACCAGAGTGGAATTTCTCTCTTCGTGTTTAGGAAGCGTTTGGAGGCCCAGAGGGGAAGCACTGTGGAAGTGCCAAGCAGTATAACTGATGGTTAAAATAGCCTCAAATATACATACTATATATACATCCTATACTGATTCAAAATCTGGAGTGTACGTGAATGAAGTTTGCTGCAGCCAGAAGAGGTTTTCATAAAGCAGCAGAGGAAATCTATTTTAACAGCACAGGTTCCTGACAATATCCTTACACCACTTCTTTCTTTATCACTTGACTTTTCTCCTTGTTGCAATGGTTCAGCCTGTAGAGTCTGGAAAAACATCAGGGTAACCAGGGCAGAGGGAATATCAGATGGAGATGAGGGATGGATAAGAGACAAATTACAGTACATTTCTCATGGGTCATTTGGCTCTAGTCTTGAGAGAGAGAAAAAAAAAAATGATCCAAAGTAGTAAAAGAAAGAAAGAGAGAGAATCAAAACATATAAACCTGCCAGTGTTGCTGATTTCAAAGGTCTGTGAAATGTGCATTTATGTTTCATAATGCTTTGCTGTTTTAAAGAGATGTGCCTTGAACTGTTCCATGCTTTAATCCTACTGACTGTCTTAGAAGTTAATTGTACAGTAAGATCACAATTCTCTTTGCCAAGGCTTTCCCTTTGTTTTCTTTTTTCTTCCTGCAAGTTGGCCAGCCAGTATATATTTTCCTAGTTCTGTGTAGTTAGTTAACTTAATTATTTTTTATGATTGTGTGAGGAAATGGGGCTTTTCAGTACTTGCTGCACGAGTGAACTCAAATGTTGCTCCGCTCTTGGATGGAGACCTTGCAAAGGAAGAAGGCTCAGTGATCACATATTTATGGTCTGTAGCACTGCAACTCTTTTTAAACCCATATAAAGGTGGGGTCTCCAGTATAAAAGTCAGCAGCAAAGCCTGGGAAGATAAACAGAGAGAGGGAACAAACAATTCTGTGTGCATTAACATCCACCTCGAATTTTTTGCCCAGAGCTCAGACAGAACATGTTTGACACTTGAAAAATTTTGCATCATCTTTTTCCCCATTCTTTTTCCATGAGCCTCTACTCTTTCTTATCCTGGCCAGAACCAGCAGCAAAAGTGCTGGGGAAAGAAAAAAAAAAAATCTGTTTTCACTGTATTTCTGAATCTCAGCCCAGGTTTGTGAAGGATTTGGCAAGGATTTACAAACCTTTGAGAGAATCCGTGTGGAGATCTGAGGAAACCCGCCTCCCTCCTTAAATAAGCAAGTTTTGTTGGCTACAAATTGGGCAAAAATTGGTCGTTTCAACTGAGGTTTCCTTTGAGATTTTGGATTTGAACCTGAAGCTGCACTCTGAGAATCAAATTTTGCTCTGACTAACTCTAGATTTACACTGGAGCAAACACATCACAGTCACAGCTGATACTTGTGTGCAGCCCAGTGAGAACAGAAGTTGGCTCAAAGTGCAAACTCACGTGAACCAAACCGAGGGAGGACCCAGAGCTGGGTTTGGAGTCGTCCAAACATCAGGTTTATTCCAACCTGTTGCTGTGGTTCAGTCTATTAAGTTGATGTTGTATTTGAAACATTCAGAAGTTATCTACAAGTGATTGCATGAAATAAGGCTGTCTCAATTTGTAGAGGTCTTTGATCAGAAAGCCAGACAGGACTGAGCAGGGCTGCACCGTTAGGGTTCTAGAGATGATTATACTGATTTTTAAATCTTAATAGCAAATAATTTCCTTAATGTATAGAGTGGGTTTTTTCCCTTGCAGTCCTATAGATTTGTAGTATACAATGTTACAGTAAACGTGTACTTATTTTTACAACTGTCCTGCTGGAAAGACAGCATTTCAGAGCAAATGGAACGAAACTGATGACTTGACAATTGTCAACATTCCCTACCGTAAACCAAGGAGCTGCTCTCAGTCTCTGTGGCAGGACAAGGAAAACCCAGACCCAAAGGACTCCCATATTTTCCACAGTAAAACTCATTTTCTGCCTGTAATTTGTTGGTTTGTTTTTTGTTTTGTTTTGTTTTTACTTAGGGTGAGTAAATCCTGAGTCAGTAGCATAATTACTTCAGTTTGGAAAAGAGGGCACCCTAGGATCAATGGACACATGGAGTTTTGTAGCCATGTGGGTTTTTATTTTGTGATATATGTTGCTTAAGGTCAGCCTTAACTGTAGGACCTGCCACTAATGTAAAAACCATAGAATCACAGAATGTGTGGGGTTGGAAGGGACCTTTAAAGGTCCTCTAGTTCACACCCCCTGCAGTGCACAAGGACCTTTTTAACTAGATCAGGTTGCTCAAAGCCTGGTCAAGCCTGACCTTGAATGTTTCCAGGGATGGGGCCTCCACCACCTCTCTGGGCAACCTGCTCCAGTGCTTCACCACCCTCATTGTAAAGAACTTCTCCCCAATGTCTAATCTAAATCTCCTCTGCTCTAATTTAATGCCATTGCCCCTCGTCCTATTACTACAAGCCCTTGTAAAAAACCCTCATCCACCTTTATCCAGCTAACCTGCATGCATTAGTGGAGTCTCAGTGATACAGAGTTCAGCACAGGCTACCAAACTGACCCAAGAAGCTGAGTTTACATTTGAACAATTATCCTAAGTGTCTTTTCTTGGATCCTTATCATACTTTTTTTTTTTTTTTTTTTTCACCAAAATATTCTTCCTTTCTTGTAACAGGAGATCTGGTTTGGGGGCTGTAGAGGACATTTTGCTGCAGAGGATAAACCAAACTGCTTTAGCAGCTGCCAAGCCTACATGTGCTGACAGTGCTTGCAATTTATGCTTGTGAACATGACCTAGTGACTGCCTGGTTTGGATGCGGTCGGAATTACAGTTACAGATTTGGATTTCAGTGTGAACACAGACAGTGATCTGGATCTAAATTGGGATCTGAAGCTTTTTACTTGTAATATTCTGGCCTCGCTCTATTTCAGTCTCTGCCTGAATCACTGAAAGATTTATACCTTTATCAATAAATTATCATGACTTTTACTACACTTACACCAGTGTCTTAAATTAACACTCAACTACATGTAGATGAGGCACGCTTCCTGCTTCACATGATTTATGGCAATCTGTCTGAAACAAGCAGCAAAATTAAATTTGCCAGCAAAGGCAGATCTTTAACATCAGGTCAGACAAAAATTGTATTACAAGCCCACTGGCCCACTGCTAAAGAGGTTTGGTTTTCTTTTTTTATTTCTCTTCATGTTTTTATAGACTTTAGGCAGGGGAAAAAAAAATGTTATAAATGTTAGTAGGTCTGAAATCTCCATTGTGTACTCTATGCCAGGTTGGAGGTGATAGGCAGGAGGAATAGAGCAGTTACAGGGCTCTGATAAGCTCTGAGCTTGAAGGCTGTGTCCTCTTTTGGTGACCTGTCTTTAAGAAGGATGTGGAAAGTGCAGATGAGAGCACCAGAAATTACCAGAGGCCTTAAAAATATAACTAGTGGAGAGAAGCTAAAGAAATAAGGTGAGTTTAGCCTAAAAATGAGATGGGTTGCAGGGGATATGATAAGCTTTCAAATAGGTTATAGGTTTGACAGAGCATAAGAGAATCATCTCATCTCCCTGTCTTTGGGGAACAGCATAGTCAGACACGTGCATTGTTTGCAGCAAAAGAGATTCAGGTGGATCTTCAGAAGAACATTCTGACTGTAAAGGTATTGAAACGTGGGCTGCAGGTTGCTGGGGGCAGTGACAGAGTCTTTGTCATGTGTGGTCTTAAGTTTGAGCTAGATAAAAATTTGCTCAGTGTGACGTGTAAAGAAGTTCATGTGTCAGGGTGGAGGGCTAGCAGCAATGATCTTTAGACATCCTTTCCAGACCTGTTTTTCTGTGACTTTATGACAGAAGGCAAAAGGTAGCCTATACATGGGCATCCACACTGTCTCCAAAAGGAGAGTTCCATGTTTAGCTGCCCAAGACTGAGAAATCACAGGGGGAAAAGCTAAATTGCAATTGTGCACATCTGCCAAATGGCCCCATTTCAAGGTCAGCTTTCAGTGCTGTTAAAGTCATGGATTTTGCCTTTATCCTCAGGAATAATATCATTTATCTCAAAACCGTCCTTGCTGTTCACTGCAGGTACTGAAAATCTCTAGGTGGACACTGCACCCTAAAACCTTGGGCCCCCTGCATTGCTTGAACAAATGGGACAGCTGGTGAGTGTCTGGCCACACAGCAACTACTGCAGTGTTTGCTGCTCTAATGAGTTAATGTCAGTCCTGGGGCCAGGCTCAGAGCTGGAGGGACCAAGGGAACACCACTGAGATGTATCAGCCACACCATATTGGGAACCATACCTGGATCTGTCACAGGCTGTGGATGAGTGTTGTCAGGGCTGTCCAGAAAAGCTTTCTCTTTATCTGTTACTCTGTATAACATTATTTCAGCAGGACTAGCAGTTCTGGTGAGAGCATCAAAAGCAGAAACAAGGAGTCTTGGGGAGGAGAGTGATGTATTGGGATCCTGTGATTCCAGCAGAATTATTCTGTCCTGCCATATGCTGAACCCACTAGGTAAAGGCTGGTACATTGTATGTCAAGAGATAAAATGGAGACTTCTTGAGGCTGACTTCCCAATTCAGAAGATCCTAGCCTTTGGGGTTTGGGGGTGGTTTTTTTAATTATGAGATACATTGCCTTTTATTCCTACCAAACTCATCAGGCAGTTGGAGACCATACTCCATAGTGAGCAGATAGCAAAGTTCCTGCTCAGTGTTTGGGTGGAGTCTTGCAAATAATCCCTTAAGTACCCTGTTTGTTTTCTTGCTGTAAAGTGACACTTGTCTTTGAAGGAAAAAAAAAAAAAAAAAAAAACACAACAAAAAATCCGAAAAAAACAAAGTCAAATAGAGAATAACTCAGAGCGACCAGTAGAAAACATTTCCTAACAATAAGGGCTGAAAGGCTTTGTGTTGCTTTCAAAAACAACCATGAGTGCAACAGGCTGCACCCAAACCATGTTAGGGAAGCATAGGAGAGCCACTCTCTGACCTGGAAAAAAATGGGGAAAGGTTTCCAACTTGACCCAGTTATAAAACTGTTTGACTCTAGTCACCAAGGCCAGATTTAATATGATTAGACCTGATGCCAACTGAGTTTAAAAGCCATTGTCAAACATGTTTGTAGCTAAGCAGCAGAGATTTGTGGCTGGGTTTGGCTCTAGAGCTGAGGGCCAACAGAAGGGAGATTCTGACAGTGTCCCCAGGGGCTGGGGGGGTGGCTGCTTGGGATCTTCACCTCCCCACCTGGGGATGAGTCCTGCTGGGGTGAAGCCACAGCCCAAAGGGACAGGAAAGGGGCTTGCCAGATGAGATGGGCACGGGGATAAGAGCTCATGGGAGTGATGGAGCAGGCTGCACCGCTGGTAAGACTGTCAAGAGATGCTACTGGATGAGCTAAAGGCTCCAATAGACTGAAACAGGAGCACTGGATGGGTTATGTGTTCCTGGTGGAGGTCTAGGGCTTACTGGTAAAGGGTCAGCTGCTGTATGGTACAGTTTCAGAGGGCTACTTATGCTACAGTGAAAGAAAAACTATACTGAAGCTGTACATTGGGCAAATAAGTCAATGGAAAGCTCTGGGTGGGAATGTGCACATTGCCTGATATGATTTGGTGTTCCTAACGGCCTTAAACAGCCCATAGAATTTCTATGTCTAAAACAGATTCCAGCAAAGGAGACCTTTTATGATGCACTAATAGGTTCATCAGGCTTTCCTGAGCAAGGCACAGTCACAGCATAGTATGTTTTTTCCATTACAAGAATTACACATTTTGTTGTGCTTTGGGTTTTGTTTTGTTTTCCACCCAGACTTGCCCTGACAGTTCCCCCATTCAGCTTATATTGGAGGTACCATCTCGAGCCAATGAATTTTATGAAATATGTTGCTGGCACTCACAGAGAGATGCATAAAGGAAATATTCTAATGACAGTTGGAAAGGCTTTGATCCCTTTCCAAGACTGCACTCATGTCTTTGAAATGCGAGTTTGGCAGTGCTGGAAAGGCTGGGCTCTTTGGCTCCCTTTGGCACGAACCCATGTGACAGACATTATGTCCTCTATCAGGGGACCCACATAACCTTGAGAAGTGTAAGCAACGCTCGCAGATTGCGTTGGGTCAGATAGTCTGGGCTGATAACAAAGCAGCCGCCGCAGCAGGAGGGAGTCAGCCTAGTCCAACACAATAACTGAAAACTATTTTGACCTGGTAACTGTGGGGTCTGCTGCCTGCGGCTACGTAGTTGGACATGAACTGCAAAAGTAGTTAATTTATGCTTCCTTGAGTGTAGGAATGTGGTGATGATGGATAGGGATGGGAGGTTATTAGAAACATGGGGAGGAAGGAGAGGATGGAATTCCAGCTCATGTTTTTATCTCTTTACACACACACGCACTGGTTCCTTTGCATACAAGCTCTTGGCTGTGGTGCATGTGTACACATCCAAGCCCTTGCTTACACACTCACACCTCTGCTCCTGCACGCACACGCAGCCACATGTTCACACACTTAGAGGGGATTTGCCTGGGCTAAGTGCTTGAGCATGTTTGTGTGTCAGGGGTTGCTGCTTGCTTTTACAAAGGGGTTTGCATTTATACTCTCCCAAGCATGATCTGTTTACACCTCCTCCTGTGCAGGCCCTTTGCTAAAAATACTGTTAGCATTCTGTTCTTACACCTTTTGAATTTAGTCTGCTCATTCATGGGCTTTCGTTGGCCGGCAGAGAGTGTGAGTGGTCAGAGAAATACTGTAAAACCAAGTCCAATTGACTCAATGCAGTGATTTTACTTAAGATGTGAGTTCAGTCTCAGGGATGCACTGACATCACTGGCCAATTAGTTTAATGCTGCCTGCTCTGGATGTTGTCTGCAGTGATAATCTGTGTACAAAACAGCCCTAGATGTTGGAGCACACGTAGCCTGTATGCAAGTGAGAGAGTGATTGTGGCCATGAGCTGAGGATATAAATGGGGATTGCATTGTATAAACAATAAGCAAAGAGACATCTGAGAATAAAGAAATATTAGTTTAGATTATTTGAAACCAGAAGACTGAAGATAAAAATGGTAACCTCAGGAGGGGAGTTGATTTTAGTTACTCCTATGGGGATTTGCATCGGCTATAAAGCATCTGAATCCAGAGTCAACAGTCACAGGCTCAGTGCAGACAGTGGGCCCTTCCTTCCCACTGCGATACAAAACACACAAACATGTCTCTGATCAGAGGTACACAGTGCTTCTGTTTCTGTCCTTTTCTCTCTCTTGCATGAATTATCATGTCACGTTGTTTCTTACTCTTTTACTCATTGTCTTTTACTGATGCTGCCACATGTGCAGACATGCACACCGTGCCCTTCACATGCACCATGCTCTGTCACACGTTCCCCCAATGTGCTTATACTTTCATTTGGAAATGCACATTAGTTCTCTTAGGTAATATCAAATTTTTGCTTGTGGACATGTGTAAGTATGAGCCCATATTTGGGCTCAAGAAATTCCTGGAAATAGGTTATGCACAGCCTCAGAACACTGTGCAGATGCACGCAGAACAAGGAGCTAAGGGAAAGATCTGTGTACTTTCCATAGATGTGTTGGGAACAGTAAAGAGATGAGAAATGTGTAAAGGGTTACAGTGCTGACCTGTCCTTCAAGATGTCATCCACATCCATCAGAAGATAAACACTGTATGGAATGGAAACATACCCTTCCACTGGTGTCCCCAAAGAGCATGTCTTCCTCCATGAGTCAGCGAGGGCCTGGGGACACCCAGCCATGAACTATTTTTGAGGCTATGACTTCAGCAAGTGGCAGGAGAAGCTATTGTGGAAATATGAATGTGTTTTCCACTGGGGAGTCCTCCAGGGAAGGACAGAAAGATCTTGGTGCTGAGCCAACTCCCCTATTTTTTCTTCACCCTTCTGGGAACGAAAGCATTGCAAAGTATGCAGGGAACCCTACTTACTGCGTCTCAGTGCGTCTGGTTTGTGACAGCTACGTGAGCCCTCTGCACAGCCATGCACATACAGACAAAGGGACTTTAGGAAGCAGAAAGCAACCTGCTCAAGACCATCATGGTGTCCTTACCTTATGAGCTAGTCAACCGTGCTTGACTCAGTGTGATCTCTCTTTCCATTGTTTCCACCTGTCCAGTGAAGATGGCATGACTTGTCCTTGTTTTGGGTTATCTGTTAACATTACACGTAATATCAGAAGGCAAGGTGAGCTGGAGACAGAGAAGCAATGGGTTTACTCTTGTGTTTCCCATTCTCCAGCTTTACTGTAAGTTGGAGCACCATGGTGCCACTGGAAGCAGTACAGGACCATGGCACATGTTTCAGCAAGGAGGTCCTCCCGTATTCCAGTGTTGACAAAGACTGCTTCTTCACAGGAGGGCTAACAGTGCTTTCAACAGACAGCCAGCTGAAGGGATTGGTATTGCTTTCCTGCCAGCAGGTTGCTCTGTAACCTGCAGACATCCCAAAAGCCAAGAAGAAATACTGCTCACCTTGGGGGGGGGGGGCGCAACCTAAGGAGCCTTAGGAACTTATGTTGTGTTATGGTACCACTGCTGCGGAGATCTCTTGCAGGGAGATCTCTTGGCCCAACTTTGCTTGCTGAAATTAACAATTCCCAAACACCCATCCTGTGTCAGGGTTAGACCACGTGCAACTCAGCACAAGTGACTGCCACTGGAGCTAAAGGAGTACCTTTGGGAGCTGGTGTTAGTTGTTGAGCCAGCCTGAAGATGTGAAACTTGTTTTTGTGAAGGAAAATTAGAGTTAACAATAAACAGCTTAGAGGAAATGTGCAAGGTAACTGCTGATGTAAAAAGATTTACTGACCATAATACACGGTTAATTACGTTCACAACAAATAGATTCCTATACTTATCTTAGGAATGTGTACAGCTTCATGTTTTTACCTTGAATTTTGTGGCCTTAAATTAATCAAAGGCCTGAAGTGCTCAGATGAGATTCACTATATGAATGCAAAGTAATTGAAGTTTGGGAGAGGGTTATTAAAATATTTCAGGTGATTGATATGCAGGATATTATAAGATCTTTGCCTGGATTGCAGCACTGCTTCAATACTTGGTTGCTTTTTGTGTCACCTTAAAAAAAAAGAAAGCTTTTCTTTTTCTACAGAGCATACTTAGATGTCAATGAACTAAAGAACATACTCAAACTGGATGGATCCACACACCTCAACATCTTCTTTGCCAATTCCTCTGAGGAAGAACTGGCTGGAGTGGCAACTTGGCCCTGGGACAAGGAAGCCTTGATGCATCTAGGTGAGTGATCAAGATGTTTCTTTGTAAAGCATTCTTTTGAGGTGCTAAGAAGGAAAGACAAATACGTGTTAAGCTCCGTTCTGATTTCTTATCATTCCTCTAATATATAGTCAGGGGTAAAAAAGTATTTCACGATTCCCAGATACTGGCTCACAACCAGGAAAATATTAGGTTATAAACCCAAAGCGTATTATGGTATTTGTAGATGATGTCAAGCTGAAAGTATTTCACCTTTTAAGTGAAGCTACTTTACAGGGCATTCACTCCATGGGAGCACTTTGTTAAAAGATGGGGGGGAATAGGTGGGGGGATGCTAGTCAGAGGTGGATTTTTAACCTTAGCCTGCTATGTACTGATCCTTAGTTCATTACTTAGTAAGTGTTCAATTAATTTTCCTCACAGACTATTGTTAAAATTTGTTGCTATTTTTCTCGACCAATTTGCAAAAGAGCAAACTGCTGAGAGGTTGGATTTCTAGTGTTTGTGTGAGTGGAACTGGAAAGAGTTCACCGCCCTGCAGATTGCCCTGCATGTTTCATAACTAGGTTGCTGAGCAGGGCTGCTGGAACCCAGGGATCCAGACAAAGCTGTGCAACCTCCCAAATGACTCATTGCCCTGACACCTGCAATGCCACCAGACCTGTGCTCCTTGCAAAATGTCAGATGAACCTCCAAAGGTTTGGAAGGCACCAACTGTGTTTATATGTACTTCTCTTAACTGCACAAAACTCCCTGAGGCTGCAAACCTGATCTGGTCGTCTTATAAGAGCAATTTTCCAGATATTTCTCCACCCTGTCCAGACCTTCCTAGGCTGGAAGTGAAGTCTAGTTTCAGCCAAGTTCATTTTTTGTGAAAGGCTGTTTCAGGCAGTTTTCGTGTTATCCAACCCCACGTTGAACAAAACAAAAAAAGACGTGGCAAATGTAAAGCCTGGACACAGAGAGCAAATAGAGTGTTTTTTCTAAAACATTCTGTAAGTGCTGAACTGCAGCCTGAGCCACCAGTCAGGGAGGTTTTTCCATGTTCAAAAATACATTACCCCAAAACCTAAAAGTTAACAAGTCTTTATAGTCACCTGTCTCCTTAGCTGAGAGAGGCTCCATGGTCAGAGCAAGCAGTTGGAGCTGGCTGCCCTACTTCAGTTAGTAAACGTTTTGTTACAACATCCAGGTCTGCAGCTGTGCTGGAAGATTTAGGAGCAAACTTCCCTTCCCGAGACCGGCACTGGCACCCATCCAGTCTCCTGCTGAGCTAGGCTGGAAGTGAAACCACTTCCACTTTGACTTGCCTCCATCTCCATGGGCTCCTGCTGGGAGCACCCAAAAGAGAAGATGCTGTAAGTGTCTGCCAGTGAGCATTCCCCATGGCAACATCTGGCAAAAACAGAGAGAGAGATTAACTCCTGTCTTGACCAGCACCCATCTTGCTGTGGTTTCTATCACTTGGTAATACCACAGCCCCCTGATCCTGCACTAGCCCTGTGGTAACTCTCTTTGCTTCTGATTGTGCAGCAGTTTGGGTCACTGGAGGGAAATGTTAGCCCCAGTGTCACTGCTGGAGTGAAATCAAGCTGCAATATAGCCAGTCCTTCCTGAAATGAGTATTTTCACAGCTTCCCTTGGTGTTGTCATGGGAGGAAGCAGAGAACAAGGGGAGACCTCCAGAGTGCCAAGAAGAACCTTCTGCAAGAGGGCTGGGGCTTGCCCAAAGCCCTGATGAGTTCTTCTGTCACTTCGTTAAGCTAATTGTCAACATCATGCCTGAGCAAAACAATTTAGATTCAGCTCCTACAGCGTATTGACAGAATTCATTGACAAAAAAAGGTCTCACAAAAAAAAAACCAAACACCAAAAAAAAACACACAAACTAAAAAAGACATTAGGCAACAGTTTAAAGCTGACTTGCAGTGGGGGGGGGGAATAAAAATAAATAAATAATGATCATAATTTCCTGTCATAATAGCCCTCCCAGACCTGTGCTTGGTCTGTAAGAATTCATCTTTAATCTTTTTTACTCTCTTCTATAAATCCAATATGTACTTAATAAAAAAATATGAAATATGTCCTGTGGTGCAGATCTAAAGGCTGGGATAGAGATTGTCTGGGTGAGGGAGTTTATCTTTTCTGTAAAACTGCAATTGATTTAGATTCTTGACAGCTGTGAAAAATATATAAATTTTCAACAAAGGCAAAAATAAAATCTCCCTCTCCAGCTGCCTGAGGGCTGTCCTGCCAGAACCGTTTATCCAGCCTTTATATTGAAGGCATGTCCTGCTGGGGAATTTCACCAATACTCCTGCCATTGGAAAACAAACTCTGGAAGTAGCTTTTGGAAACAGACCCCACAAAACAATATACCAGGATACTCTCAGGGTGGTAGTGGCTCCACATGGGTAGAGGCCAAAGCACTGGAGGTATCAGAGTGTGTGTTTGCTTGAAGGGGGAGAGAGGGATGCAAGGGACATGGGGGTTGCAGTGGGTGCATACTGATAGGTCTGTAGACTATTAATTGGCCTTGTGGAGAACTGGTGTAAGGACCAGTCCAGTGTTGTGAAAAGGATGTGCAGATGCTGCATGTGGCATAATAGGCATGATGTTACAGTGGGGTTGATTGTGTTCACTTTTTGCTGTTTGTATTTACATTTTCAGTTCCTTTTCTTGAATTCTATGTATGTGTTTGTGCATGCCCATGTGACTCCACTCCACTGTGTTTGTGTGGCACACGTGCCTGTGCACAAAAGGAAAGTCTTTTCTCTGTTGCTATGTACATGTGTCCTTGAAAGACATCTGAAGTGGTCCTTCCTCTCTCTTCAACATTGTATCATGTATGGACATGGAAAACAGGAGACCACTGGGAAAACCAAAGGAGAGCAACAGTCAGGGAGGTCTAGAAAAAGGAGAGGTGGAATGGATTACAGTTATGCAGGCTGAAGGAAAAGAGCCTGAAGTGGGGATGATGACAATCTCATAAAAGCTGATGAAAGGGGAGGAGAATCTTCTGTTCTTCATATCCGTGTGAGGCAGGACTTGAAGTCATGAACTTCAATTGCCAAAAAATCAATTCAGATTAAATGTGAGTTAAATCCTGGCAGCCATGAGGATACTGAGTGCTGACATTGATTGCTGGGACAGTCATGTTATCAGGGGTTGTAAAGAGACATTTGACCAATATGTGGGAGGAGTGGTACAGACCTAATTGTTCCTGCCTTGTTGGAGAATGGAATTAGATGACTTCTTAAGATCTATTCAGTCTTATTTTTTTTGTAATTCCATTATTATTGCAAAAAAGTCTCCAGGCAGATGAGAAGGAAGAGTCTACAGTGTGTCAGAACCTGGTGATCTCATCTTCCCTGCTCTACAGTCACTGATAAAGTTCCTCCTGCCAAAACCTTTTTTCTCCTCATTGTCCCTAAATTATTAGTGAACCACATCCAAGATTTATTTTCCCACTATAACTTTTACAAAGCAGTCTCCTGTTCTCATGGTAGGCAATATACACAAACAGTTTTAATAAAAAGTCTTTGAAAAGCTGAGGTCAACAAGCTAAATAAAGAATATATGAAGCATATCATAAATTCAACGGTACATCTAGCTGAGCTAAAAATATCATCCTTATGATTAATTCAACCTACTGTAAAGCCTCACTAATTCACTATTTGCTTATCTACACATCCCACAATGCATACAACAACAACAAAAAAATCACCATTGGTTTCCTTTGTGCACATTTAACAACTGTGCACTTATTTTAGAATCATCACATTCCAGCATATCATATCTTTTTTTACACATAGTGGATCACTTCTGATCACACTAGGCTGGTCTGGGTGCATGAACAGAATCTGTTTCTGACAGTTACATCCAAGCTGCCTGTATAATTAGAGCACATCCCACAAACCCTCTTCCAGCCTTGGATGTATTCTGGTGTCTTTGCCCAGCCATAAGTTTGCAAATATTGGTGCAACCTACTGCAATTTTTAGGGCGTTTCAGAAGTTAATGGGCTTCTATTCTCTCTTTACTCTGTGGAACAATATAGAGAGTGCTCCAGGTGTGTTTTATTTGACTCTTGGTATCAAATGCACTACTCACCTTTTTCTGGGCAGAATCATTCTACTTAAGCAGACCAAGTCATTTGAAATTGTTTTCTATGAGGTAATTGCAGGAAGGGTTTTCTTTGAGTTAACACTAACCAAACTGACCCTATTCAGTGGAAAGACCAATTGTCACTGTGGTTTTGGTTTAGGACATTGGACTTTGTCTCACAGTTCCTCATCCTTAGACCCTCAGATTAAGTGTGACGTTAAACCTTGCTGTGTAGTTTCTCTGAGCAGGAAATTGCCTGATTGCACAAAAAAACAGCCTGTGCTATAAAGGATCTGAGAAACTGCCAGTGGATCTGCCCTTAAGATCATCTTCTTTTCCCTTTTCGTGCTGTTGTGAGGAAGACAAGGCAAACAAAGCTCTTATCTTTTCCACTTGCAGGTGGCATTGTGCTGAATCCTTCCTTCTATGGAATCCCTGGCCACACACACACCATGATCCATGAAATTGGACACAGCCTAGGGCTCTATCACGTCTTCCGTGGAATCTCAGAGATCCTCTCCTGCAGCGATCCGTGCATGGAAACTGAGCCCTCCTTTGAGACTGGGGACCTCTGCAGTGACACCAACCCTGCTCCTAAGCACAAGCTGTGTGGGGATCCTGGACCTGGCAATGACACGTGTGGTTTTCACAGTTTCCTGAACACACCATTCAGTAACTTCATGAGCTACGCAGGTACTTGTGTTCCCTCTGTTTGCTGCTGGTGCCTGTGGTTGAGTGGGAAGAAGGAATAGCAATATATTACCTCTGGTTTCTACAGTCCATTTCATGTGGGGCTTTATGCTGATGTCCATGTCCGTTGGTCTAGGACCAGACTTAATGAGGGATCAAACTTGATGGCCTTTTCAGTACCTGAAGGGGACCTATAAGAAAGCTGGGGAGGGACTTATTTTATAAGGGCATGTAGTGATAGCTGAGGGGTAATGGCTTAAAAATGGAAGAGGGGAGGCTTAGGTGAGACATTAGGAAGAAATTCTTCACTATGAGGTTGGTGAGACAGTGGCACAGGTTGCCCAGGGAAGTTGTGGATGCCCCCTGCCTGGAAATGTTCAAGGCCAGGTTAGATGGGGCTCTGAGCAATGTGGTCTAGTGGAAGGTGTCCCTGCCCATTCAAGAGGGTTGGAACTAGATGATCATTGAGGTTCCTTCCAGCCCAAATCATTCTATGATTCCCATTCTTTTTTCCCAGTTTTTCTCAGCTTTACATAGTTTCATGTGATGACCAGACAGGTTTCAGGGAGGGAAAAAATGAGTTAAGTATTAAGTAAATAACTTTAAAGGCTCTACAGCAAATTTGACACTCCATTTCCCTGAATCCAGATGCCTGATCTATGAGGTCTTCTTTGAAAAACCCAAATTGAGAGATTATTTATCCTCCCCCAAGGACATATTGAATGTCAGATGAACGTTGATACCACCAAACAACTTGTGATATGCAGACATCTAATGAACCACTGCTCATGCCTCCGTGTGTCTGTTCAAATGCCAAATTTGGTGTTTGATTTGGAGTCACTGTCACTATGATCCCTCACACCTGAGTTTCATCATGAGAATGTGAATACTGGGATAATACCTGGATCAAGATTGCTTTTCTGGTCAAAGACTCCCAGTGTGCTGTGCTGGGGGTGCAACTACAAAAGCTCCATATCAGTGCTATAGAACTACCCCTCCAAGAGGAACCAGCTGCTTAAGGAGAAGCCAGGTTTCTTGTAGTTGTAATCCTGCAGGCTTCTGTAGGCACAGCTGTGTTGCTCAGGGGTGCTGGTTCAAGGCAGTCCTACCAACAGAGCACAATGCTAAGATGGCACGAGCTTCAGGGACCCTTGTCCATCTGTGAGGTCCTTGCTGCACTCTTGGAAGTCCAAGGGGAGTTGAAAGATCCTCAGTTGTTTCCCAGGAAGAAGAAGGGATACCTTGGCTTGTATCTCCCCTTATTTTGGGTCACAGGGTCTAGCCATGGGGAAGGTCTGTGACATTGAACTGACAGCATCAACAACACTTTAAAGGTGACCAATATACTTATAAGCACTGAAGGGCACCTTTAAACTCCAGGCAGAACCACAGATTGGCCACTCAGAAGGTCATGGCAGTGCTTATTCTGTAACAAAACTGTAGAGAAGCAGTGTTTTATGTCATCTGGGGCACAGATTGAAATGATTTCTAACAGAAATGCTTTTATGCCATTCATGGCACTAGTTAAAAGTGATGCTTAGTTTTCTTTTTCTTTTTCTCTTTGTTTAGAGGATGTTTTCAGGGCCAGGCATGCACACCCCGAGTCAGCTCCTCAGCGTGCAGTGCAGTTTGTGCATGTGCTGGGGCAGAGGGGCTTACCTCCTGGTAACATCACACACGTGGGTCAGTGCCACCTCAGGTGACAATGTCCCTCCACCAAATCCGCTTGTGTGTATGTGATGGGGGGTGGAGTGTGTGTGGTTCAAAACACTGAGGTCTCTTGTTCCAAAGAGAACGTGCTGTGCAAATTCTCTTGAGAGCTGAGGCACAGAGGCTGACCACAGAGATACTCTCTGCTCTTAGGAGATACGTATGTGCTGGTGTTCTGAGCAGAAACCTTTTTTTTTTTTTTTCTCTTGAAAAATGAAGTGAAGCACCATGATAGGCATCTTGAGAGCTCATGCATGAATCTGTTTGGTTTCTGTTGTTACCAGTGGAATAAAAATATATCAGGATATCAAATTGCTGTAGAAATACCTTTGAAACATCTAGGTTGAGGTCATCCAGCTCTAAACATTGCCTTTCTTTCTTTTCTGTTTTGCTGCTTTTACAGAGCTTGATCATATTGTGTTTGACTGTCTGCCTCTGTCTTGTATCCATCTGTTCAGTTACCCTCAGCTATGTAGCAAAGCACTGACTTAAAGGGTAACTTTTCTTTCCCTGAAATAACCAGTTATGATATCCAGAAGATCTCAAAGTGTGAGAAGTTGGACTTGTAAATTATTTTTACAAGTTCAAATAGCTGTGGTGTTTGCAAATAAAAAGTTAGTCTTTTAGACAGCTCTTCATGAAATCAGCATGAAGCATTCTGCCCCTGAATTCTGTTGGAATAATCATTTCAGCAGAGTCTCTTGAATTTCTCTAATTTTTACTTCATCTGAGGATCTTGAACCTTTCTTGAAATTGAGTGAGCAAGTGAAATACCTTTCTCTCTCACCTTTTCCCCTCCCTTCCCCTCCCCAGGACACAGCCTGTGCTGATGTTTACACAGATTGAGAATGCAGGTCAGCTTTCCCCTTTGCCATTGTCTCACTCCTTTGTCCTGTATATATTTTATTGTTCCTTTATGATGGTTATTAAGACTCTTTGTCTCCTTCTGGGCTTCCGTGAAGAATGTTTATGGGTTTTACAACATGCTTAGGGATAGACCATTGATAATTATTGAGGAAATCCAGAAATTCATATTAAAGCAGATTTTTACAAATCCCTGTGGGTATGCAGATATTTTCAAGGTGGTGGTGTCTGTCTGTCTGCTGTGCGTGTTTGATGAGAGGAGGTTCACTGCTCATTGGGTTAGGAGAGACACAGGAGAACATGTGAACTGATGGGTTCCTACTGGGGCTGTAATTTGAGCAGGATCCCAGCTGAAGCTGCCTCCTTTTCCTTGCATCTCAGCGAAGATGTGGGAAGGTTTTAAATTAGCCAAAAAATTCACACTTCTCTTCAGAACAAATCCATATATTTTTTTTCCCCTCCTCTTGAGTTCCACAGGGCACAGACTTGCAGACATCAGAGCATCTAGTAATGCTGTTACAATATTGAACTGCCAACTTGCACGCACGCAAGCGACTCTCTGAACAGCCTTTGGTGACCTGCATCTTCCCAGAAAAGTGTAGTACTTGACCTGTGCAAAACTGTCATTGTTGTTTGTATCACGGCAGCGTGCAGAGGTCCCATCTGGGACTGAGCTTTGCTGGGCTGGGAACTCTGCAGGCACATGTGAAGAAACACTTGGTGTTTTCAAGAGCTTTTCATCTGATGGGAAGAGTACCAGAAAAATGGTTAAAGTGGTAGCAAGAAGTTCTTCAGCCTAGCATCTCTGGCTGACTTTGCACAGCGTATTTATTCTTTCAGTGATCTGAACAATAGAGAAATAGTAAGTTTCTACTTCTCTAGGGCAGGGCAGTTGTAAAGTTGTATGGTGTTCAGAGGGCACTAGCTGTGTTCTTGTTGCCAAATTGTGCTTGGGATAAACAGTTGAAATGAGAAATGGATATTTATGGGAAACTGTCCAGCAAGAGGATTTCTCCATTTTCAATGAAAAAATTTCAAATATCGTAAATGTCTATGAAAGTTTGAGAAAGGGGTTAGAATCATAATGGTAAAGGGGGAGATTTTTAACAGAAATAAAGGTATTTTATTGCAGTAAAATTCACTTTTTTAATCACTGTTTCTAATGATTTTTAAAAATTGATCTTTCAGAACATGTTTTATTTGTTCAATAGAAAATATCAAATTATTTTTTTTAATAGTGGGGTTTTATAAATTTTGTTTCCTTTTAAGCTAAGAAATCTGTCAAAATCTGTTGCACAGTTTGCATGTATCTTAACACTAGCTGTCCTTGGCCATTTTATCACCTCTCAGAGATATTCTTTTAAACATCAAATTCTTTTAAGCCCAGAAGTCCATTGGTAGCCCCAATTCTGACCAGAAGGTGCTGCACTGAGGCTTTCTGTTTCTTCACCTTCATGTGCCTCTACCTCACCTAGGGATGATCTCTAGGTGCTTCATATGTATCCTGGACTGGAAGGAGAGAACATTTATTGATTTATTTTTTCATTTTTAACTTCTGTTTCCTTTCACCTGTCTCCACAAGTGAGGACTGCACTGATTTGTTCACAGCCCAGTAATATTTGAGTGCTGCAAGAAGCCATCCCGGCCCTTGCAAGAAGCTGCCATTTCACAGGTTGTAATTCTCTACTCACTCCCACCTTATCTCCATGTGGCTGATGTGTCTTCTGTTTTAATTTCAGATGATGATTGCACCAACTCCTTCACGCCCAACCAAGTGGCCAGGATGCACTGCTACTTAGACCTCGTCTATCAGAGCTGGCAGCCCACGAAGAAACCAGCTCCTATTGCAATTGCCCCCCAGATTGTGGCTCGGACCTCCACCTCTGTCACCCTGGAATGGTTTCCACCCATCGATGGCCACTTCTTTGAAAGGTGACCACGCGCTGCTCTGTACCCTGGCACTGAGCTGAATGGAAAAGGGAAAAACAGGGGAAGGACCCAGGGCCCCACTGCAGGAGAGCAGCTTCATCTTGTGCTGTGCTCAGTCTGCATTAAGGCTCTTTCCTAAATTGGTTCATATCGAGGAGGTTATTGATCTGTTTTCTGCTCTTCCTTTCTCAGCCTGTAGCACTCAGTTGAGGGCCATTGATTTGCCAGGTAAAGGGCAAATCTTTTTCCATATGTTACGGGAGGAATTTTCAATCAATGATTCTGGCCCTCCAATTCCTGCTGTTACTGCTCCTCACAAATACCAGTGGGCTTCAGCTCTGTCTGCACATTCCCCTTCCTCCTCTCGCACATCTCTTTATCAAGGACAAGGTGAATCTTGTTTCTACTCCCATAACAACACAGAGCTCCTCAGCAGTGGAGTCTCTCAGGGCATGGAGGTGGCAAGGCCAGGGAGAGGCACAAAAGCTGCCTCCTTCCTTGCACTGCAGATCTGAGGTGGGAGCTGAGCAAGGCAAAGGCTTAGGACCCTGAGCATCATGCAAGTATCATCTTGCTGCACCCAGGGTAGAACATGGAGGTTTGATTGTGTAGGTGGGTGTGTGTTTGTGTCTGATAGGCATGCAGCTGTGTGGTACCAACAGAAATTATGTGAATGCAGGGCTCTGGACAAGAGTTGCACCACTTTGCAGTTCATAGCCAGAGCAACTCTACCCCAGGATGACCTGAGCAACTGGGTACTTCATCTTAAAAAGACTTCCACAGGGCTTGGATGAGTTGCAGGAGCTTTGGGAGTCCTAGCAGAGAACTTCCTAAATGATTGACCTCACATTACCATTAACTCACCTTTCTTGGTTGCATTTCTTCTCCACTTTTTTCTTTGTTATTTTACAGAGAACAAACTTTGAGTGTCCTTCAGGACTGTAGCAGTACATACCACAGGAGGCCGAATTTACAAGCATATTAACACCCAAAGAGCTGTCTCAGCACTGCTGCTTTGCTCAGTGAGAGCACCTTGAAAGCCACTGCCTCCATCAGGGATGAAACTCCTTCCAGCACTGCTAGGACACCATGGCCATTTCAGTGGCCAGCTTGCACTTTATCTGAGGAGACAGCTGTTATTTTCTGCTCAGATGAGATTTTCTACTTTGATTGCAGATTAGTACAGGGAGGGCAATCAAATCATATTAGGAGTTGATAAAGAGAGGTCTTGTGCTCTTAACAGTGTTTGCTTTAATTGCAGTTTTGCAACTGAATCCTTTTATCCCCTACATGTGAAAAGGCCTTATATGAAGATCTGGAAATTAATTCAGAATTAGTTTAGCCCATAATAATTTTTAGATAAGTTAACTTTCTCCAACTTGATTTAGATTTCAGAAGATACTTATTGTGTGTTAAATAAATACCATCTGCCTCTTAAAACACATTTATGCAGAGTTAATTGATATGTAACCAAATATGTCTTTATTACATATTTCTTATAACTCAATCAATATGTTCTTAATAACCCCTAGTTAGCTCCTTCTTAAATAACATACAGTGCTAAATCTAAAATTTCATAACAGAGTTATCATATGTTAAATAAATAGTGATTTTCTAGGGGGAAAAGAGTCCTATGGGTTTTCAGGTCTGTGTGCTCAGTGTCACTGAAAAGATTTAAAGAGACAGCCTCAGATACTTGGAGTCCAAGTCTTTGTTAAAATGAGATTTCCAATGCTAACAGACACAGAGCTGTTGCTGTGACTATTTAAAAATGTCACTGAAATTACATAAATGATCATGTCTAAAACATACCCAAATATATGATGTATTAATCAAAATAAGGATGACAGGAGTATGATAGTGACTAATACTGGAAATCTGATGTGCTGAACTTCCAGCATCAATGTGTCCAGCCCTGCTGGGTTAGAGATACACGCCTGCACCAGTTTGTAAAATTGGGTCACTGTGCAAGACAAGTAGGAGGCAGAATTGGCCAAGTATAATCTTATCTGTGTGTGGGAATACTGTAAATCTTTGCAGATATTTTTACACAAAGTGCACACCATGGCCCAAATTTTACTTGCCTCCCTTGAATGAATAAACTCATTCACTTCAATGGGACTATTCATGTAAAAAACAGAAGACTGATACTCAACTGCTGAGTGCCTTGGGCCTGGTTTCGAATACACAGAGGGCCCCTTCCATGCTGTTTTGACAGTGTAAAAGGGCTTTAAAAGGATGAATGGCTCTTGGCTACATTAGCAAGTATTGTGGCCCAATATAAGTAGATCTCTAGTGCAAAACAGTTGTTAATGAAGACCTGACATCAACCCTAGAGGGGTTTGGGGGGGACTGTTTCAGCCTAACTCCAGCCTGGCCCCATGGCATTAGCAGTTGGAGCACATCAGGTGTGGTCCTGGAGCTCATCTCCACTCTGGTTCTAGGCAAAACTGAGTCTAGCTTCCATGCTCCAGGACTGTTCTGAGTGCTGGAAGATGAAGAGTTTCACTTCAAAAGCTTGCTCCTGATCCTAATTACAACACTACTGTAGGCACACTCAGTGTAACTCAAGTTTTTTTATGTCCCTTTTATTCTCTAGAGCTGTGCATATGCAGTGGCCTCCACTTAATGAAAGTCAGGAAGGGAAAACTGAGCCTTGTGTAACACTAGGCTGGCTGTATCCCTGCGTCAGGTCCTGACAGGTCTGCAGTTGAAGGGAGATGAAGCATGGAAGTACAGACCATGTGCCTTTTCCTTGTTTAGGTGCAACTTTGCCACAGCATTAGGTGTTTTTCGCTGAAGACCTCGGTTCTAGGAATTGCATGATTATGGAGACAGAGAGTGATGCTAACTCAGAGTTCCTGTAAATCTGGGGTTGGCTTTCCTGTGCCCTCACACTTTCGCAAAAGTGGCTCTGTGAGCTGTGCACAGAAATAACATCATCTTCCTGACAGACCCTCCTTGCCTGTTTAGTGTGTTCAATTGATGGCTGCTATATTGCTCTAGAGAGTCATTTACCTGCACATAAATTTGACAACCTGTGTTTGACCCTAAACTCCAGCAGCTGGTTGAGCTTCTAAACATCTCTAGTAATCACATATATCAAGAACCAGCATTTATTCTTGTAGCTACTACTCACAGGAATGGAATACTTACCATTCTGCATCCTCCCATTTAAAAAAAAAAAGCATGAAAAATGTCACATAATATGTAATACTAAAATAATAATAAGCCAACAAAACAAGTGAAAACAAGGGAGAAAAAGAAAACTATTCATTTCCTGGCTGCATCTATTAAATGTGTTCATCTGCTGTCTCTAAGCATCCATTCATGCGCCTCCTGTTTGATATGCTTAGGCAGGATGTAAACAGTTATTGTAATAGGGCTCTGCAGCAAATTCTGCTTGGACTGAAAACTTTGAATGCATCTGCTCTTCCAAGTTCTCATTGAGGTGGTTGCATTAATTTCCATGAATCTGATGCTATCTCATTCTTAGCAAGCAAATGTTTTGGTCAGTATGGTGTCCCAGATTTAGATGGCTGGGCTTGATAATCACTTGCTTAAACTGTCCTGGAAAGTTTCAGTGCCTTGGAGGAGAAAGCCCCAATTCTGAATTTTATGTAAGGAGAGACAATTCAGTCTGAAAAGAGGCAGTCTTTACTTTTTTAGTTTTTTGCTAATTTTGAGTTGCCCACCACTGCCCAGAAGAGAATTGTCAGTTTTTCAGTAGTAGTCTTTAGATTTTGAATCTACTTCTGAAGTATCATGCTGTAGCAACAAATTCCTTCTGCACTCTGAACTTCATAAGCTGGAATTTCCCCAGTACTCGGCTTATTAGAAAACAGAGAACTCCAGATTTTCCATTACCCTGCACTTTGGGGAGTCATGTGCACCACTGTATAAGGTGTCAGATATGCTATCATTCCTAATTAATAGTGTTTTGAACCAATTTAAGCTCATTTTGTCTTGATGTCAGTGGCTGCATAAGGTGTAAGGATCTGGCTTAGGTTTTTATAAGCCTGTAAATGCAATTCCATAATCAGTTTTGACATTCATGGCTGTTTGTAAGATTTGTGTGCAAAAGTCTGCAGACCAAAAAACTTTACTCCAGGAGTCATCCCCTCTGTAACTCCCTTCAACCAGTGGAGTTACATCAGGGTTGAGTTTGGCTCCCAAATTGGAAAAGTAAAAAGAGAAAGTTTGCTCATAGACTTTCCCACATGATGCTCCTTGTGATTTCTCTTACCTCCAAGTCCTTGCTGGTAAAAGGAAATGTTTGTCCATAAGCCTACAGTTTTTTCCACCATGGCAGCCTGTGATGAAATTGTATAGCTGCTAATTTGAGTAAAAAGCAGTCCTAATTGTGGAAACTTGGCTTTCAAAGCCCCGTCCTCATCCAGGACCAAGTGCTAATGCAGGAGTCTCTTTGTAGAGAAACTGAAAGATTATTGCTGCAGGGACTTCCATCCTGACTGTTGGTGATGTGTCTGAAAAACAACGGCACAATAATAATGCTACATTTATTTTGATTTCTCAGTACCTTTTATTCTGGACTCCTGATTTTTCTCCACAGCTATTATTAGGCAAGGGGAGTTAGACACTTAACTCACTGCTAAAGAGACAGTGGAGAAATTAAATTAAATAGAGAGGCAGTGTCATACCAACAGTACAGGTGGGTGAAATGAGACAGAGAGAGAAGTTCTTTGTAATATGCGGAAATTTGTCCATTGCCAGCATTACCAACCACGCAACGAAAAGGAGGCCACCTTTGCCTTCCTCTTCTCTGTCCTACCCCATTGCCACATTTTATCTTTCAGACATTTTCAGCAGGTGCACCCCTTTCTGCACTGCCTGTGAGTTCAATCATTTGCCATCTCTGTGTCGGGGTGGCTGTGGGCCACGTTGAAATGGATACGAGTTTTACCACTGACTTAATTCCAAGTCCTCCCTGTTGGCAATCCCTCCTTCCACCTAATTAAGCCACCAGAAAGTTGACTTTCAAATAGATACCTGTCAACAAATAGGAGATGCTAAGCTGGGGAGCAGCTGAGTGTGTGTTGTCCCTAACACCAAAGGGAAAGCAGGTCACACAGCCTGGGAGGGCTGTGAGAGTGATTTTACAGTCCTGGTGTCCTCACTGAGGAACCAAAATAACTCCTGCCCAAGGATCACAGTGCCCTTCACAAAGCAGGGCTGAAATAAACCATGCAGTGGGAGATGGTTAAAATTTACATGGCTGATTATAATACTTGATGACTCAATCCACACTTACTTGGGTAGTTTAGAGAGTGCACAGACAAAAGGTTTGCCTAAAACTTCTGTCCTTTCCTGGGTGTGTTTGATCATTACAATAATTTTTATTTTTTTTTCCCTTTCATTTTGAGTGGGCAGTGTTCCTTAAAAAGAACAATGAATCCTGGGTAATAAGCAACTTCGTGGGATGAATAAGCACACATTGTGGGTCATATGTGGTTCCAAATTTTGTGACCCCAAGGGATGTAGGACTGAATTGTAAAAGTTGCATCCTCAGCTGATACAAATCATCCTAATGTTGTTAGTTAACAGTTAAACCCTGATCCTTTGAATGTGTTAGCAAAAATATTTGTGAATCAGTGTTTAACTGGGTTTTCCTGTTCAACCTCCTTTGCTGATAGTACATTATTGACAGTAGTGGTATTAGGTGTATTGTGTAGGTGAAGTAATGTTGGTGTTGGGCAGTGAAGTGCCTTTCTTAATGCCATGTCATGCCATCTGATGGTGTGGAGCCATTAGACATTCCAGTTTAGAAAGAGCCATCTGCTGGTGCCAAAACTGCCAGGTATCAAATCCAGTTTCTCCTGCAAAAAGGTTTAAGGACCTATTATTTCCTGTATGTTCATAACCCACCTCTTTTCCAGGCTTGTAATGATCTGGGCTGTGATACACCTCCAAAAGCAGGTCTTTGCATACTTAGCAAAGCTGTACTGTGCAGAGCAGCTCTATCTGATGTTCTGGGACTTCACCCTCCCCTCTAATCACCAGTAAGCCCATGGCCTTCACAATCCTGAAGATCCTACAAGCTCAAGCAATAAATCAATGGTGGGAGCAGAAATAGATCTGAAATCTCCTGAGGCTGGTTCCTCTGCTCTAACTACTAAGAAGCACATATTTTCTTTTGTCAAGGTAGAAACCTGTAGTTTGGGAAGAAGGGAAATATATCTATATATGTGTGTATCTAGCTGAGTGTAATTTCACAGGGTGCTGTCATGTTTTGTTGGATGACAGACTCACAGCTGCAATCTATGCAGGCCATTAGCCCAAACCTACAGAGGGTCAGCATCAGAAAACACTCCTGTCAGTGACTTGAGAAAAGAGGGTTAAGTGGAACTGAATTCGAAGTCTTACTGCTTTTAATATAGCTGGATAAGCAGCTCATTCAGCTGTTACTAAGTTGGTGTGTTTTCCTGTTTTCCTGGCCTCCTAGAGAAGTGGGATCAGCATGTGATCTGTGTGCAGAAGGAAGAGTCCTGGTGCAATACGCCTTCAGCGCCTCTTCCCCGATGCCCTGCGATCCCTCGGGGCACTGGAGCCCACGGGAAGCAGAAGGTGAGTCCCAGGGCTGGGGACAAAGACCTGGCTGGGGAGATGTCAGGCCCAAGGAAAAGAAGAGACACAAAGAAACTGGGAAAATTGGGGAGAGAGTAATTGGTTGTAGCTGTATGTAACTTGAACAGAAGTAGAGGACAGGTGAATAAACTGTGTCCAAAGTAATGCCACTGCCTGAAACACCTGTGTGCTGGCTCCTATGTCCTGATCCTGCCCATGAATTCAATGAGCTCTGGGAGCTGAACCTGAATTTCAGAAAGCAGCAGAGTGCCAAGAAATGCTAACCATTCACATCTGTCAGATGAATTCCTCAGGGGAGCTGCTTACTCCTTCTACTCTAGTACAGAAAGCGAAGAATTACTTGTTATTTATTTGGGCCTGATTTCTGCTGCCCTTACATGAAATAGCAGTGGGCTGCACTGGCTGGCAGGCTGCAAGGAGTGGAGCCTGCCCTTTGGGCAAGTACTCTGCAGCATGAACTCAGGTGACTACATCAAGCCCAGTCTAGTTCAGGGTGTCTGTAAGTAATTCTTGCTGCTTCTCTTGGAGCATGTTGGAGAGACAATGGTGTGCAGAGCTGGTTGTACAATGCCATTAGATCTCCATCATTAACTCTCCTCCATATGTACCTTCCATTATGGAAGTAGGTGGATGTGGTAGAGCATTTCTAAGATATTACCAAGCAGAGGTCAATAGTCATAAGTTACAGTTTGGAAAGGGCAGAATATTATTTCAGTCTGCCTGTCACAAGCTATTCCTTTGGGAGCAGCACACTCTGGGCCCAGATATCACTTTAAATGCACAAGCAGTCTCAGGGAACTCAAATGCCAATCCCTGGATTTTGCAAATTCATTATACAAATGCTTCCTTACACCAAGGGCTTCTCTGTCCTGTAGCTAAAGTACGTGGGAGGTATTCTACCTGAAAGGAGGTTGTAGTGAGGTCGGGGCTGGTCTATTCTCCCACATAACAAGTGATAGGACAAGAGGAAATTGGGCTCAAGTTGTGCCAGGGGAGGTTTGGATTGTATATTAGAAGAAATGTCTTCACTGAAAGGGACATCAAACACTGGAACAGTGTTGCCCAGAGAGGTAGTTGAATCACCATCCCTGGAGGTGTTTGAGAGATGTATAGATGTGGTGTTTAGGAATATGGTTTAAGCATTGGGCTTGGTAGAGTTGGGTTAATGGTTGGTAGAGTTAGGTTATGGTTGGACACAATGATCTTAAGAGTCTTTTCCAACCAGAACAATTCTGTGATACCAAATAGATTATCTGTAAGCTAATATGGCAATACATGCAGTGCTGGCACTCAGAAGCCCATCTCTACTTCTAAGATCAGCATATGAAGCAAGTTGTGTCCTCACTGTGTGATGAGTCAAGATGTGTGAGCAACTGTCCTCTGCTCCACACACCTGCTTCCCAGTGTGGGGGCCCAACAGAGGTTGTGGTTCACTCCAACTCACCACCCACCCCCCCCAGTTTGGCCATCCAAGGGCCGAGGCTGCTGGGCACAGCACAGAGTGCACCTGCCCCTTGGGTGGATGATGTTCAAGAACTCCATCCCAGGAAGCAGGGCTCTGGCTACAAGTGTGACTGGATTAGCAAGTAAACAGGATTAGTGAAATTTGGATGGCTTGCAGTAGTAGTGCAGGTTGGAAGGTGGAATTTCCACTTAGCCAAGGCTTACAAGACTTTGAAACCTGGTTTCATTTGGAACAAAACCTGAAACTTTTTAAATGCTCCATGAAGGAAAATTAAAAACAAGAAGTGTTTGAGGCTGGCCAAAATGTTTTGTTTAGCTCATATAATTCCTCTTTCATTAACTTTGGTTCAATTGTGGCATTTGAAAATATCCCTTTTTAGTATATAATCTAGGGCAAAAGAAACTTTTAACATAAAAATGAAAAGTGTTTCAAAGTGCAAAAGTGAAATGATTTCTTCCAAAAGTGTCAAAACACAGTGTTCCAATATTGTTAGAACTTTCTTCCCATTTTCTCTTCCAGAATAAAATTTTGGCCAAATAAACCCAATTTTGCAAATTGTTTTGATTTTGGAAGAGCTGCATATTCCATCAAGATACACAGTTCTGTCAAAATTTCTCCAGCGAGCTCTGATTTGAAAACTTCTAGATCTCACACATCTTGCCAGCGGCATCATTCCTAGAGAAACGAAGCTACTCTAAGATTTATTGCTCAGCTGCATTTTGCATTTAATTTCCTCTTCTTACAGTGTGTGCCTGCATGTTCTTAACTATGAAGGGTGCAGTCTGATTCTTATCTGTCCCATTCAACTGCTGTTGTGCCATTGCTCTGGAAGTAAAATTTGGGAATCCTATCCTCTTCCTACATTTAATAAGTTGTCTCCACTTTAGGGTAGAAAATATACCAAGTTTATGGTATTATTTGCACTGTAATTTTCTGTCATCACCATCACACTCCCTGACGTTCAGGATCTCTGCCTGTTTACACTTGGTCTGAGTTACAAATAGCACAGTTAGATCATTGTCTGGCTTCTTTAATTGTCTATCTGTGAGTACTCAAGTATGCAAGCTTTAAATTCACTTTCTGCAGGCGTTCATGTGTGTAAATCTCCACTGCTTGAATGTTCATGGAAAGTGAATACAAAAGAGGTGCCATGGCCAAAATGAACTCATGTTAAAATTTGAGACGACACTCATGGAAAATGTTTCATAGTACTTATCCAGCTTCTTACCAGAAAACCACATTTCTCAGATGTCTCTGAAGCAGCTCTGAACCTGGTTGGTCTCATTTTGGTTTCCTGAGGTCTCATAGCATTGTTATGTGCACAGTTACCCCAGGTAGCTGATGTGAGCTGTGCTCTGCCTTATGTGTGAGCTGTGCACATTGCAAAACTCCCCAAAGGAGACTGTTCTTCATTGTGCCTTGCTCATGTCCTAGTGTGGTGGGGTCCAGCCTCCTGGGTTGACATATTTTTTTCCCAGCCAGTTGTGCCCCTTGCATGAGAGGCCATTTGCAGCCTCCTTGGCAGCAGTTGTGGGAAGGCACTGGAGATCAACAGTTCTGATTTACTCTTTGACTTCACCATAGAGGAAGAAAGCTCTAACTTACCTGGATTCTCACCAGCAGCACCAGCTAGATAAACAAACCTTACAGCACCTCCACAACTCGGTCAAAGGGGTTTTTTATATATGAAAGGTGATTTTGGCTCAAACCCAAGTACCTTTGCTTACTGTGCGATATGTGCATATACCAACCGGTTCCTACTGCCTGGCTCACTATTGATTGAAAGAAGTGGGAGAATATCACAAAAAATCTTGCTGCCTTCAGCTGCTCTAGTGCTCTGCCTTTCCTGGTGACCAATATTTCACTCAAGAGTGATTAATTCTGTATTTTCAAGTGGAATTGTCTCAGTTGGACATCAGAGTCCCACTGGGTGGTCCCACATAAGAAATGTGTCAGGTGAATTGTAGTTGTGACAGTGGCTGCATCCCAAGAGGCTGCTGATGCCAGCTGGCTTAACCCTAGAAGTGTATTAAGTCTATGTCCATGTGATGGGCCAAGGGAGGGACATTCATCTCAGCCACTTCATTTAACTGGGGGACACAGCAGGCTGTAGCTGTGGCTGGTGTTCTGGGGACAGCTTCCCTCCCAGCCTACCATCCTTACTCTCTAACCAGAGATGAGATTTGGCTTCTCCTCACAAACCTCACATTCACATTTTGTTTGTGCTAGGCAAGGCATGATGTTGTATGAGGTGCTGTTCTATGACTGATCTCACTGATGATCTCATAACTTAAAGGATTTCAGGACCTGAGTGCACAGGGGCAGGATGACTACTACACCATTACTTTCCATATACAAATACTTATAATTTGCATAGTATTTACGCATCTCTAGAAATCTGGAGTGACACAGAATAAGGTTTACTTCTTCTTCCAAAATTAAATGTTTCTTACCCAGGTCTAAGTGTCTGATGATATTTAAGAAAGGGCCTGCCTATCTCAACTTCCTTGAGGTTTAGTAGATGGATGACTATAATCAAGCTCCCAGTTTGGTAACAATCTGCATTACACTCCCCAGATTCTGAGTTTAATTCACCTAAGACTGGGCATCACGCCCTGCTCTACCAAAACATGTTGGTTTATTCGTTATTTAAATCTTACAGAGGCCTTGAACTGGCAGAGGTGAATTTACAGGAACCCAAGTGAAGACTACTTTTGAAAACATACTAGGCTGTGAGCTGGTAATCAGCTCTGTGTTCGCTTCTGTGAGATGGCAGTGATAAGATTCACAAATCTTTCCAAAGCTCTCTGAGATACTAGAGTTAAAATCAACCCTCTGGGGGCTGCAGTCAGGAGTTCACTGTGAGCCTGTGAGAAAATAATGGGAGGGCCTTGCTGAGCAGACGCAGGTGGCAGCAAGTGCTGGGAGATAATGTGAGTCCAACGGGGCATTGGCTACTCCAGCTGATTTTACACAGTCCCTGCAAGCTTGCCAGGGGGAAAAAAACTTGAGCGTGTTAAATGGAACTCTGGCTTTCTTCAAAACCTCTCACTTCTGTGGTCTCTGCAGATGCTGCTGTTCGTGGCATTCCCGTTGCTCTGTGGCATGTGAGGACAGGAGGGTTTGGGGTGAGTGCAGGTGAGGGAGAAGCATGAGGAGTTGTGCATCTGCAGGACAACTGCGCTGGGTTTTGGGGAGGACTGCCTGCGATACCAGGAAATCTATTCTGTGTCTGGGTTCATTTGGTATGGACAGGAGAATTCCCTGTGCTGTTTATCCTTGACAAAAGAGGCACATTTCTAACACTTCATTGGATCACAGACAATAAGAATAACCTTCACACGTTGCCCTTTTCTCTTTGAATTAGCAGTGATGTCCTGTTTGTTCGTGTTTGCCCTGTGCTTTATCTCGCTTTCTTCCTTGGCTGCAAACAGCTGTGCTCTCTTCTTTGTTTCTTTTTCTCTGCCTTCTCCATTTCTTTTTTCCCAGTGCCTTTCTTTATCTTTACTTTTCCCTTTCTTCTTTTCTGTATTTTGCCTTCTCTCTGTCCTGTTTGCTCCCCTTTCGTGTGATTATTTGGGAAGGAAGAGGGAATTTATAGCTCTTACTGGATTCTGTTACCAACAGTTCCACCCATCTGACCTCTCTGGATCTTGCAGTCCATGTCTCCGTGCCAAATTGTAATGTTACCATAGTATTTGAGAACCCAGCAAGCATTGTGGCTTTCATTAGTTTTTAGTAATACCTCCCATGTAGTTGAGCATAGCCAACGGTGAGAAATGTACAAGTGCCTGTTGTTTCATCACAACGAGTGCAAAGAGACAGCTCAGACATGTGCTCCATTTGCCCCCCCAAAAGGAGTCTTACACAATGTGCTAGCTTAGCTTGTAAATGACAGAGGAGTTGTGCTTCAACAGCACAGTGCAACAGCTTCTTGGAACCAACAAAAGATCTTGTCTGTGTTAAAGATAAGAGAAAAAGTTGTCTTTTTGAGTGACAAGCAAGAGAATAAGTAGGAGCACAGAGATGAACTGAAGGTAAAGGGACTCTGATTATCTGGTAAAGTACCAAGTGGAAGAGGTAGAAAATATCATTGGCTCAGAGGGAGGCACTAGAAACAGGAAATACTGGACCAGATGCACTGGCACAGTGTGTTGTGTGGTCTCTGGACCAACTGGACACTTAAACTGCGTTTGTATCTCCCACCTGGCTAGGAGATGTTGATTCCTGCTCTCCATGCTTGCCATGCCTCTTCTGCTCAAGGGAATAATTAGTTTCCTGGACAGATATGTTCTCCTGCCACCAGTTTGTTTTTCAGCACTTATGCCAGTGACAACCCACATTCTCTAACTTCTTTTGTGCCCTGTCTTTTCTTCCTCCATTCTTTCTAGGGCACCCTGATGTTGAGCAGCCTTGTAAATCCAGTGTCAGAACATGGAGCCCCAACTCAGCAGTCAACCAACACACGGTGCCCCCAGCCTGTCCTGAGCCTCAGGGCTGCTACCTGCAGCTGGAGTTCCGTTATCCTCTGACTCCAGAGTCACTCACAGTCTGGGTGACATTTGTTTCTCCAGACTGGGACTCCAGCGGAGCAGTGAATGACATCAAGTTGCTCACCGTCAGTGGGAAGAACATTTCTCTTGGGCCACAGAACATCTTCTGCGACATCCCATTGACCATAAAGTTGGATGCAGGACAAGTGGGCGAGGAGGTGTATGGGATCCAGATCTACACTCTGGATGAGCACCTGGAAATCGATGCTGCCATGCTGAGCTCCATTCCCCACAGCACGCTGTGTGCAGACTGCAAACCCATCCAGTACAAAGTGGTTCGGGATCCTCCTTTCCAGTCTGGATCTCCAGTTGTCATCTCAAACCTCAGCAGGAGATTCGTTGACATGTAAGTACTACTTTCCAGAGATCTGAATGGACTCTTTTAGGTGAAAAACAGTAACCTGTTCTTCTCATCCTCTTAATGTCCAGCATCACAATTATTAGGTTTTTGAGCCAGATAGAAGTACCAAGTATCACCAAGAGAGGATGTCCTCATAGTTTCTCTCTGAAACTATGAACATCACACTCAGGTGAAATAGCCTGAGATTTCATGGATAGTTTATAAGAAATTTCCAGGCTTGTTGAGCAGATGAATGAATTACAGGCTTTCCTAACCAGAAAGGATATTGCAAACTACTTGAGCTATGACAAGTTAAAGGTTTAAGATAACCTAAATAAGGACCTTCGGAGTAACATGGTCATAATTTCCGTAGAAATCTTTTGAAAGTAGTATTTTTATGGAGAAGGAGGCAGAATGGCTTTCAGTGCTGGAGCAAAAAATACATGTTTAAGTATTGTATTTTAGTCACTTTCATTTTCTGCTTTCATGTGTCACTAAAACAAACTATGTTGGAGTGAGATTGTTCTGACTTAGCAAACATGCCAAATGCACTAGTTAGGGACTGGTTAATCCCAGATGCAGTTGTACTAATTTAGTCATGGAACACATGATTATTGAGGAAAGTCCAACTTCAAAATATTTGATGATTTCAAGGAGATCCATGATGTACCCATAAGCATTTTACAGCAGCAAGAAGAACATCTTTTGTATGACATGATTCCCTGGAAATGATTCACTCGTCTGCGGGAACAACATGAAGCTCTTTTGAAAAATGAACACCAGATAAAAGGAAACCTGCTAAGAAAACTGCACTCTAATTTAGAAAAGATGATCTAATTAGTACAGCTAATATCAAGGAAGCATACATCATTATGGTCTTCTAAACCATATTTAAATATAATAAAAATGATTCATTAACAATTCAGTAATCACGATCTCCCATCCCTTTCATGGGCCAATTATGCAGCTCAGAAGATGCAAAATGTCCCTGTGGATTTAAAAAATTCAAGGTAACTAACAATAGTGAATATAAAACAAAACCCTAGGACATCATTGAGTTACTCATGTGCTAAAATAACTTTTAGCATGTGCTTAAGTGCTTTCTTGGGTTGTAGCCTTGTTCCAACAATTGCTGGCACTTAACATGACATGAATATTGGCATATTGGAAACATGGAAAATGGTGAATTTTCCCAGGGTTTTGCTGTGAAAGCATCTTTGCCTGAAACCTGGCCCACTGTCATTGGAAAATGGGACTGGTTTGGTTTGAAATATTTGCATACCTTAGCACTAGTTCCCACAGAAACAGGTCCAGTTTTGAGTTCATACCAAACTATGAAAGAAGCTAAAAAGAAAACCCCAAAATGTAACTTGTATTCTGAGTTCTATCTCTTGGCTTTTGCTGTGATTTTGTGGGTGACTTCGAGCTTATAGCCAGCTGTGGAGAAAGGGTGCTCTAATACTTAAATCATTAATGATAATTTTCCTATGCATCATTGGACAAATCCCATGGGGTAACATTACTGTACCTGTCTGTATGTCTCACCTAGTTCCATAGCCAGCTTCAAATGAAATAAAAACATAAAATTCACATTATTCTTTCTGGGTTCTACCTGTGATCAGAAACAGAAACAGATGCTCCTGAAGGCCTGGCCAGCCTTCCAACCAAACCCAAACCAAACCCTCTAGTCTAGTTGGCCTCAGGTCATCTGTGTCTTTCCAGGGAGTACAGGGAAATCCTGCCAGTGAGCTTCCATGAGAAGCTTGGAAAACTAAAATGAAGTTTTTAGTCACTGGATGAGGAGTCAAAAATGCAGACTCTTAAGCACTTGTCGTTGGGTTTGATTCAAGACTTCAGCATGTGTTTGAAATCTTGAAAAGTGGGATGATTTTTTAAATTCCAGTTAACCTGTGTGCCCAGCTCTGATCCCTATCTTCTGGTGATGGGGGTCACACAGATTTGTAGGCTGGTGCTCTGTGTCCAGACTGCTGCTGGGCCATACCTTGAGATGCAGCAAACTCACTGACATTCTTCATGGGGTTTTGGGTATGTGGTAGAGGCAAAAGCAAGATGAATTTTCCGTTAGCACCTTGTGCTAAGAGTAGCCACAGTCCTTATGCTGCTTAAACAGGAAGGAAGGAAAGGTGCTTCAGGGGAGTCAGGGATGGAGGTGTTGGGCTGTGTTCCTATGTATATCCACATTTAGAGGTAAATGTAATCTCTCTTAGCCTGTTTGCATCTGCCTGTTTGTCTCGTTCTGTACAGCAGGAATCCAGCATATCTGTGCAACCAGACCTTGCAGCCCCTTTATCTCTCTGTAATCCCCAAGCCAGTTACCCCTCCTTTGTGCTTTTGCCCGTTTTCCATATTAACCCCCCCACACACATGTTCTATGGAAGGTTAGTTTGAAGGCAGTCACATATCTTTACTCTTGCTTCCTCTGACCTTGATCTTCACTTTCACTTTTTCTCCCAAAGAAAATATTTGATTGTGCTGTTATCTGTGAGCAAGATCCTTTCCCCAGGTGTGGCGATGCTGAAAGAAAATAATTTCTCCTACCTTCTTCCTGTCAAAGAGAGGGCCTTAAATGGATAACCCTTGCCTAGTCAGCACTGGGTGCTCCACAGAGGAGAGTAAATAACTAGAACAGTGGAAACCTTCTATTAAGAAATGCAAAATAATGCCAGACCTTCTGTTCTCAAGCTAAATTTTAATCTCAACTCATGGCCGAAGCTGAGTCTAACAGTCATTTCTAAGGAACAGGGCCTTGTCCTTGGACCTCACAGAAAACAGGCAAGATGCACTCAATTCCATTGAGTATGATCAGCCAGAATTGCTGATATCTGTGATACAAAATGAGAATCAGAGCCTAGGAAGAGAGCAGAAAGCTAAATAAATCAGTGGGGGCTGGGGGGAAGAGGTCAGGCCAGGTGCAGCACAGAACTGCTGAGTTTTCACACAGCAGCGAGTGATAAGGAAGGAGCCTCATCTGCAAGTCTCACAGTCTCAGCTCTCAACTTATTCCAAAGTTTGAGTTGTGCTCTTATGTAGAGGGTTTCACTCTGGCTGTTCACTAGAAATAATGTGCAAGAGAGTCACAACGGTGAATGTGGCAATTGCTTTGCCCTTTACTGTGACGCTTTTATTCTCACATTGTTGCAATTGGAAAGTAATTGTTGCTCTTGCACTTGTTTGTAGCAACCACTGATGCTTTAAGAGCTCAATGAGGAGTGAGTGCCCATAATGAGATGCTCACTGGAGGATGTCACAGGTACAGCTAGGTGTCAGTCCCCCTGGGACAATCAGGGGTGAGCAGCCCCTGCTCCCCATTGCACTCTCAGAAGCTGACTTTGGATCAGTGAGCAGCCGGGTGTGCTGGCAGATCTGTGCTCTCCCTGCTGGCAGGCTGAGCTGACAGACACCGAGGTTAGTTTTGGAAAGTTGTCAGAATAACTGGAAAAGTTTCTAAGAATTGGAAACTTCCCCAACTTTTCTGCCACAGACTTTGTAGGAAACCTCAAAATGTGGTGGATGGAGATGGATCGGGCTGTCTTTGTGCTGTTAACCTGGAGGCTTTTTTCAAGACAAAGGCATTGACTGAAATAACCTCAGAAAGAATCCCAGCATGAAGCCCTGGTGTGAGTTTTGGTTTTGCAGAGTTGAGCACCAGTGAGAAGCAAGTATGCTCTCCAGTGATATATTCATCTGAGCCATTCCTACTCTGACTAGAGCTTTAGTACCTAAGTGACACCTACAGATACTGCATTCATGCTTGAAAAGGAAAGAAAAAAGAAAGACTGAGAGAGAAACTTGCATTGTCTTGTATAGGGAATATGTTTTTCTTCCACTTTTGGCTATTTTACATCTACAGTCTATGGCTAAACCTTTTCTGTTTCTTGATAATAGTTGGAGGGGACTGGCTGTTATCTGTGGACAGTTGTTTAAGTAAGCACAGTATTTTTAAATATTTTGTTAGAATCAGGAGTTACATTCAATGCTAAGCTTGTAGACTCTGTCATTTAACATGTTTTAGCTCTGTGCCTACAACTGTGGAGTGCAGATCTCACTCAAGCCTCTTGAAGTGATGGCAGAATGACTAAGAAATGGTCATCCTCATGACTGCAGGTGGCTGGAGAGCTGCTGGGGCATTGATTATGGGTCTTCCATGTTTCATGTATTTTAGCCTTGTACTTTATCCAAAACGCTTGTTTCAAAATTTGTTATTGATGCACTTGCCATTTGTTACTGGTATCTGGTCTGAAGGGCTCGTGACAACTGATTTGTCAGAAACCCCAGATGATTGTGTAGTTGAAGGAGATGGAAAACAGTTCTTAGTCTGAAGGTTCCTACAAATATGAGAAAGCAGAGAGGCTGGAGAATCAGCAGTGGCTATTAATAATGAGCAATAATTCATTACAGCAATTACTGATGTGCCTTTTAGCCCCTAAACTCAACAAGCAGACAACATTTACATGACACAGGCCCAGATGAACAGAGGAACTGGAAAAATATGAGTATCACAGTGATGATATGTAAACCTAGGTCCCTGCTGAATGCAACACTAAAATTTCATGGCAACATCTGTCCTTATTATGGCATTCCTTCCTTCATCTTGAAGATCTATTTCTTTATTTTCTGAAGGTCTACCAGTCAGAGGAATGTATGATCTAAAGCAGCTGAAATGAATTGCCAAATCCATCTGTCATGAAGATAATTAACACCATATTTCCACCCAAACAAGATACAGATCACTGGGTGGATGTTCTCCCAACACCAAAAATTGAAGCCCACATTATCACCATCTTCTGTTTAACCCTCCTCCACAGTTACCACGTTGAAACTCTCTTGATATGCCAGGAAATACTCGGGAGTATCTTAAGATAGGACTGAAATGTTAAGAAAGAACTTTGCATGCCCAGATTTATCTGCAAGAGCTGCTAGGTTGTCTGTGCCATATCGGCATGCTTCACAGCTGGATTCCCAACAGGCTTTAGAACTGTATATGGTATTCCAGACATCCTTGTGCAGGAATACTTCCTCAGCTACCCTGGGAATGCCTTGCCTTGATGCATGCAAGGACCTCCTATGGTTTTTTTTGTGGATGCATCCCACCGATGGTTCATAGATGTCTTGAAATGTAATAAATGCAACTAACTGCTTCTTCCCCTCTCACTCGCAGTGAAGAGCTCCCAGCTTATTCTGAATTTCTTGATTCTACATGCATAAAATTGTCTTATACAAACATATGCACCATTTTGATATATCCAGTCATGTGAATTAGTTATTTCTACTCTATAACTCCATCCTTCCCTGCATTGACTGAACCAATCCTTTGTTGTCTGCAGACACTTGGACTTCTGGGGTTCGGATCTTTATTTGCAGGAAATGTTTGTTACTTAACCTCAATGTGGTAACTGAAAAACAGATTTCCATTTCCATTCAAATTTCTCTTTCAATCCAACCCACTGCAGCTATGAGAAGTAAGTGCAAAGCAGTGCCATCTCTTGTGAGCCCCTCAGTATTTGAAGCCTGCTCTCACACCCAGCAGTACCAGAGACCTGCCATTTCTAGAAGCGTTTGTTCTCTAGTCTACATCCAGGAGGATTCTTTCCCATAATTACACAATTCTCCATATTATTCCTCTCTAGTAATGCATTAGAGATCCCTATCTGTATTCACATGAAAGGTTACAGCTCATCTCCAGTGAAAACATTTTTACCAAGCTGTAAGAGGAACAGATTTACTCTTACTCATGCTTTCTTGCTCATTGCTAAGAGCTTCCCTATCATTATTTGGCAGTGCTGTATGGACAAAGCTGTTTTGAGCTTTCCCAAAAAGTAAACACCCTTCTGTTTTGCCAGGTTTCTCTTACCCCTGAAATTTCCAGGTTCACAGTACTAGGACTGCTAGTGAAGAGCTCTGAGTGTATTGGTGCTGCCTGTGGTCCATTTTGGCAAAGTTGGGAAGTTTAATCTTCAGCTGGTGCAGGACAGCGGAGCAGGCCTGGAGCTCAGCAATGGTCCTGCTGGCAAGCACTGTCCATCTTCCCAACTCTATGAGGCTCTCTCAAACCTTGGCTGCATTGTCAGCTCCTTCCTTGTGCAGTCAGTATTGATTGTCCTGTTTCTGCTTGATGAACCTAGAAATCTCCCCTGATAGAAGAACAGAAAAATATGGGATGATTGCCTGTCCAACGCCTTCCCTTCCAACAGTGGGAAACTGGTCATGGGCTCATCTGACACTAACAGAGGTGAAGTGCTGGTAGGAAGGAGACTCCTTCAGCCAGCAGCATCTTCACTGCCAACATGCCCTGGGGAAGTCCTTTCCTTTCCCAAACAGTGTGGCCTCACCTCTGGCTCTCATGGCAGCTGGGAGAGGGCAGGGAGGCAGCAGGGCTGTTCCTTGGGCCAGGCATGAGTATGTGTCCCTGCTCTACACCCAGGGCTTGAGAAGTAAAGAAGAGGAAAACTCCTTCTTTTCCATCAACTGTTCGGGCATCTCTGTGCAGGTACATCCCTGTGTTGTGCTGCTAAATACCAAGGTAGTGGTTATTATTATTTATAGCTGCCAGCAGCATGCCAGGAGTTTTACAGAAGGAACACACCAGGTGCCTTCTTTGCAAGAGCTCACAATTAAACATTGGGGGCTACTAGTTCTGGTGCTCTGTGGTACATCTCCACTTGGTTGATGTGACTTGACAGTTGGAAGCCACATTCTGATGGCTTTTCTTCTTTCTTGCTTTCTTTGTTAGAGATGCCAGGTTATCTTTTTGGAAGAGTAAAACGGGCTTCCTGACCCCCCACACTGAACTGAAAGAGCAGTTTTTTCCCTTCCCACCCTCTGCCAAATTGCCTTAACCCTGCCCTGGAGAAAAAAAAAAGAACGATGTGACTGTGCCCGTTCAGGAGGCAGCTTTTCTGCTAAGCCTGTGCCAAGATGCCATTTGGTGCCAGCTGTAGTGATAGATTTGTGATCCTTCACTGTTGCGGTTTCTTATGTAACTCTGTAACTGGCACTTGACAAAATCCGTAGCTCCTGTTCTGGCTCGGCCTCACATGATGCAAGAATGAGGTAGTAAGGGCAGGTTTATATCCTTGTGGCTTTGTGAGCCTGAGACAGGGCGGCCCAGAGGAAATTTTCAGCCTGGTGCTAACTTTGGAGGGTGGCATTGCCCTGAATGACCTGCCTTTCTCAAACAAATGACTCGAGAGCATGGGAAGAGCCAGGAAAGAGGGACTACCCCATTTGGGAAATGACACTTTGCTTTGGGATCAGCTCTGCCAGCTCTGTTCCAGCCAGGATTCCCCAAGGACTGCTGCTGCATTGGATTCACATCTCAAATCACTTGGGTGATCCATGGAGACTGTAGAGAAATCAGACCCATAGACTAAGACTTAGCCATATGCAAGTGTCCCTGAAGAAGTGAACCTTAACGGCCGTCCTATTATTAACCAAATAGATACTATTAGAAATTGATATATTTAATAACTCCCAGCCAGGGCAGAATTTGAACTCTTGACCTAGAAGTAGTAGCAGATTTTTCAGCTGCAGTAAAAAAAAAAAAAAAAAAAAAAGGAAGGTCAAACAGGACTGTTTCTGCTGGGCAAAATAATTTATTGCAGGTGAAACAGTCTCAGATATGTGGTATATTAGGCTGTGCATTATCTCATTGATAATAATTTCTCTCTGATATTTGCCTTCTTGTGTGCATCTTTATTTTGGGCTCTAAATAAGATAAGAAGCACCAGAAATCTCCCAGGAATAACAAATGCATTTTCTTTGCTTGATTGAGGAAAGAAATATTGGACAGACATGTGTTATGCAACAATTTAAAAATAACTCGCTTGTAAAACTTGGAGTGAGCCTCAAATACCACAGAAGAAACAGAAATGTGTTACCTACCTTTTTATCAGCAGTGTCAGCCAGTACAGCTTTTTTCAGCTACTTTTGCTGAACTATTGGCCTGATAATTTCCTGGGCACTTTATTTTAATATATTTTCCTAGGAAATAAATTCCAAGTCTCTGTTAAATTTCGAGCTACACTCCAAAAGGCAAGGATTTGAAAACAATGCAACAATAAGACTAAAACACCTGTGCTGTCTTTAATATCTTCATGGACACAGTGACAGACAAGGTGACAGTGACAGCCTTTTAGGTGTATCATTGCCTGGCATGCAATGCAATCAGCACACTGTGGGCCTAGTGTACCCATCGTGTGGTTGCTTCACCCAGACTTCATCTTAGTCTTTCTGGCCAAGATCTTCTTGAATGTATGGTGACATTGAGCATCTCCCACGTCAGCACGTTCCTGGAGCTTTTTGTGCTAGGAGGGGCAAGGTGGAAATAAAACTCATTTTTCTCTGTAAATGGCAGAGAGGGTGCCTAGAATTGGACACCCCAAATTCTCAGCCACTACTAAAAATACTGGCCCTGAGACCTCAGCGCAGTAAACCAGATAATTTATTCACAGCAATACAGATTTTTTTTTTAAAATGTAAGACCAGTTGCAGATGTAATGACAACAGAGGAAATTAGCTCATGATGGGATTTTAGAAAGAGGCTAGTGGAAATATGTTCAGTAATGTTCAGTTATTAAACCATTAAAGGTCCCACTGGAGACCAGCTAGTAGGATTTCTCATAATCTGAAGTGGCTTAAGGCAAAACACAGAGCCCCTAAGGAGGGAAATGACAAAATGTTCCTTCGGAATAGTCACCTCATCTCCTCACCCATCTCTGTGTTCTGCTCTGCAGTGTGTGTGACAGCACATACGTCTCTGACATGTGCACACACGTACAGGCTCCATCCCTCCCCTGGAGGAACAGCACCCCAGGAGTGCCATGGCTCCCCTCTTACCCTCCAAAGCAGAGTTTTGGTGATGAGAGATGGTAGAGGGGAAACGAGAGAAAACTGCAAACATCTGTGTTCGCTTGGGGCCCAATCTAAGCCCTATTGAAAATGCACATAATAACTTCCACTGACTTCAGGAGCCTTTGGATCAGGTGCTGCGAGGGTCTGCTCCCATGGCTCTGTTTACCATTTTGGTGGGATTACATGGAAACGGGAGGGTATTAAGTTCTGAAAATCGGGTCTTGGCTCATGCCTGTTGAAAGGAAATCCTAGAGGTTGTGTCTGGATTGAAAGAAGCTGAAGAACGTTACTCTGCCAAGCTGATGACCCTAAATTGGAAGAGGCCATGGGGAGAACTGAGCCTGACAAAGGGAGAAACAACTGAAACACTCCCAGCTGCAACAGTTGAATAACTGACATGCAGAAATTGAGGGGTGGTTGTTGGGGTCCCAGATCCTGTGCAGGGTTTATGCCACACTTTTCTCCTGCAGCGTGGGCTGAACCAGCACCGGAGCCTGTGCAGATCCTGCCCCTGGCAGTCCTGTACAGAGAAGCTGAGGCACAACTGGGATGTGGTTAGTGGTGTGAGTAATCAGGCAGTGCTCAGTGAGAGGCACGATGCAACAGGCAAAGACTGGCTGGTGACGATGATGGCCTTTCAAGCAATCAACCTGTCCCAACCTGTCTGCCTGTCGTGTTACTGTTTCCTCCCTGCTGTGCCCCTATACCAGAGCACTGTCCTCAGGTGGTGGATACTGGCACCATTCCCTTGAAATCAATAGGGAAGGACTGACTTGGAAATAGGCCCTGCTGCCTTCATGTCCCAGTTCTCTCCTTCTTCAGCCAAACCACAACAGCCTTCCCTCCCACAGCAGCCGCATCTGAGCTTGGTGTGGAGAAGCTCACATCTCAGCTAAGGGGCTGGTTGCAACAGTGAAGAAACAAACATGACAAATTTTCCCCTCCTTTCCTGCTTCTAATAGCAACCAGGTGCTCCAACACTTAACCTGTGTGCTGCCATGAAATTTCCTGGCTCATGCAAACACCCACATGAGGCCCTGGACCTCAAGGGTTTACTTCATCCCAAGGTTTGTAACCCAGTCTCATTTAGATCCTAAATTTATATCATCCACTTCTAAAAATTCATATTTGTTGTTGTTGTTGTTGTTTAAACATGAATGTAGAAAATTTTCTTCTGACATTTGATGTTTTTTTTCCTTTTGAGAAAAAAACCAACCAAACAAGAAATATCTTTAAGGCCTTAGCTGCAAACTTTGTTTCTTATTAAATGTGCTACTGTGTTTTAAATTGGTACCAGGTCAAATGCTTGGATTATTATATTGAAGTCTGCTGGAGTTAATCAGTTGCATATATATCTATATATATCAGTTGCATATATATCTATACATTTGCTACTTAAAAAGCTTGCAGTTGTTGCATGAAGGACAGAAGAGAGTTGTCTGTGTAAAAAAACAAATGTTCAAACCAAATGTGATCAAGTCCTAAACAGGACTTGGGTTTCAGAGCAGAGGTGCTACAGCCAGGTGTGTAGTGCTTCACTGGGGCATCTTGTGGAGACAGGGAGCTGGGCTGAGCAGCAAATGCAGATGTTTGCAGCTCAGAGGAACAAACAAACAGCTGAGTTGTGGTGGTTTAAACCCTGAGTATTTTGCTGAAGTCTCTAAAGTTGCTTGAGTTTTGCACCAACACAGAGAGTAGAGCTGTAGACTCTGTTTGGATTTTGTGGTGATTATGAGTGTTGGTGGTGACTTTGTCTCACAGAAGCATTTCATGAAGCAAAGCATATTTTCCTTTTTATAATAGATTGGATCTCTCAACCTTTTACTTCAATCTCAAATATGTGGGGTCTCCATGGTGTTGCCTAAGTGGAGGTGGTTGGTTTAGGTCTTAGTAGAAATACCTTCCTGATACAGCCAGAAGCAAACGTTGAGTTTGGGCACTGGCTGGATGTCACTGCTTTGAATGGTGAGACTCTGGGCTTCAGAGAGCAGAGACACCTCATGGTACAAGATGAACCCCACCAAGTCTTCAGCTGAGATTTTCAGTTCAGGTTATTGGCTGGTCTGACGTTCTTCCTTGGAAATATCTGGTTCAAGTTTAAGCTGGGTTTGAGAGCAGAAATCCACTGTACAGTGCCCACTCTCCCATCCAGCCTGTGAGTGCTCATTTACTTCAACTGCCCTGTGTGGATTTGCTTTTAAACAAATAAATCATAAAAAAATCTGGACGGTGCAGAGCAAACCCACCACTGCTGTTGGGACCTATCTATCTCATCATGGATAGAGAGGAAAGCTTGTCCAAGGCTGTTTCCTTGGTGTTTATGTCTTCTGAGTCAGCTCAGTGTCTGATAGAGAGGCAGGAGTCTTGTTTTGAGCCCTTTGCACCTGCCATGTCGCTGGGCTTATCCAAACAGCGAGAGATCGGTTCGCAGCTGAAAAAACAGCCCAGCGTAAGAGCTCGGGATTTTTGACGTCCTGCTTTTGTTTACAGCATCCCACCACTCCTCTCTCCTGACTGCAGAGCCAGGCAGGAATTCTCTTCATTATCTTCTGCCGTGCTTCTCATGCCATTTTTATTAAAAGAAGGACAGGCAAGGGAAGGGGCAGTGTGTGCAAGAGAGGAGGAAAAAGAAGAAAACAGTCATAGTCTTACAGTCAATGGCAATGCAGGAAAAAGGATGGGAGCTGGGGAGCAGATCTGCTTGGGTTGTCCTAAAGCGACCTCATCCCCTGGGTTATTCTTTATCAGCTGCTTTTGGAGCACCTGAGGTTGAGGAACTTGCAAACACTGTGGTGGCACTGCCAAGAGGTAAAGCCCAGAATTGTTTAATGACCCGTTCCCAGGTAGCACTGAAAGAGTGGTGTTGGCCCCTCCTGTCTAGAAACAGTCCAGTGCCTGGGACTGGGAGGCTCTAGATATGTCTGAGCAGTGCAGTGCTCCTTTGTTGAGTTAGTGAATGTTTGGGGGATTTCTCCTCTGTAAATGAGGTTGGGTGTTTCAGTGGCTGTGAGCAGTAGGTGGGAATGGACTCGACAGCTTCAGGCTATGGAGGATAGGACAGGAGATGGTGTGGACCTTCACCTCTTCCATGTGCAGTTGTATTTAGACCAGCTGATCCAAAGCATTGCAACAAGTGAAGATGTGAAGTCACTAGTGTTTGCTGCCAGCAGATTTCCTGTTTTGCTTGCCCAGGCTTCCTTACTAGAGAAGAAAAGCTAAGGTGACAGTGTTAGAGGGAAACAGGGACACTGCTGGCAGACCGGGGCTCATTCTGGGCTGCTTAGAGCTGTCCAAGGAACCTCTTTGGGCTAAGGAATTTGGTAACTATTTAAGGTTAAAGAAAGATGGGTCCTTCACAAGGATGCTTGAGGTGCAGAATTTACCTATTGTACATGACACTGTCTGTGACGGCCATAATTTAATTGGGGATGCTGAAGACTTTGTCATCTTGTCCTTAAATAATAGGAACACTGTCTCCTTTCATTGCTTTCTGGACATGTATGTTTTCATAGGGCAGAAGCTTAAGGATATTTATAGTTTTGTTGGAAATAAGTCTACTGTATAAAAGAAACCCCTCTCTGCTATTATTTGTAGTATGAAAAACATGTATGCAATTGCAGTAGGGAGAGAGGTGTGGGATGTTTGCTCTCCTCTGATGCTTTATCTGCATCTCGAGTGCAGTGTCCTCAGGTCTGTGGGCACAGAGCAGATGTGGTTGGGGCATTGTCAGCCCCTGTACGTCTGTCCAAGGCAAGGCTGGATGTGGCACTTAGTGCCATGGTCTAGCTGATGTGGTGGTGTTAGGTCATAGGCTGGACTTGATGATCTTAAAGGTCTTTTCCAGCCTTGGTGGTTCTGTGTGATTCTGTCTGCTGGCACTCGAGGGCATGTGTGTTGCTTCTGTAAATTCAATGATCCTTTAAACCCATCTTGGTCTGAGTAGCAAACAACTTCCCAGAGATACAACTTTTCCTGTCAGTTTTACAGGAACACCCAAACTGAAAGCAGAGGTCCCTTGCCTGGGGGACACAGCAAGATTAGCTCCCCTGCCCAGCCTCCCCAGTAAAAACAGGAAAAGAATTAGAGGGTTTTATATTTCTGACCCTAGATCAGTCACTTGCCACAGCAGACAGGAAGGTTGCCCTCATGCTATTTCCCATGGCACGTCCTAATTCGCCCTCTAAGCAGAGGGCTTGAGTCATTGCTTTTTAATAAGACTGACTCGCCACAGGCGGAAGCTGCAGCGATCAATGCGGCTTCCTCAGTTCTCAAAAAGGTCATTAAAAGACCATAGATATAAATTTAAAAGTGTTTGTTCACATCCTTAATGTTAAAGATGTTCTTCTCTCTTACTTCCTTAAGTAGCTTCCGACAAAGCGAGTGTGTGCCCGCCCTGCCCAGCAGTGGAGCAGAACGAGCACGTTACCACTGTGACTGTAACACCAGCTCTGAGGGGAGGTGGGAGGGAAAAGAAATGGTCAAAAATCACACTTTTATCACCACTTGGAGCAGAACTTGACTTGCTGACATCTCCAGATACAGTCTGTAACATTGACCTTGGTGCCCTATAACTATATTGGAGAGAATAATTTTTTGTTTTGTTTATTTTTCCCCCTTCATTCCTGCATTACTTCCTCCCTCCTTCACTATGGTACTGGATTACTGCCCACAGGATTGCATGTATTATCACTTTAGTAGCTGTATTTTTCCAAAATGTGGGTACTGTGCAGGAATGCTAAACCTCTCACTTGCTGTCGATACGATATATTTAACAGTCCAGCAGGATATAAGTATCTCAGGTTGCAGTTGTTGAGATGTGAAATGCCACATTGAGCTCAGTCAGGATTTTACCACTACTTGCATGAGGCCAGACTGAGCTCAAAGTGTGGCAGCTTCAGTTTTCAGTTTCTAAGGAGGCTTTCTGGTGCTCCAGTCCAGGCACATCTCCATCTCTGATTTCATGATGCTGGAGGACACCTCTGGAACACACATCCTCTCATCTTTTATCTCCTCTAGGCATGGCTGGTTTGTTGGTGTTGCCCCAGGAGTGACAGCTCAGGGCTTCCCTGCTGTCTTCCACAAGCAGAAGGTTGGGAAGCTCCAAGTTGCTGTCAGCTGAGCTCTCCGAAAGGGAATGGGGAAGAGGATGGGGAGGATTGACCCATAGCTGCAGTGTGGGCCTGGAGAGCTGACTCCCAGTCCTGCTGTTGCTTTACAGGGACCATATGTCTTCAGATGTTTGTCTTCCCTGTATCTGTATTTTAACCTAAGACAAGGATATTACATTCATAGCTCATGGGGCATCATAAACATAAAGAACTTAATACCTAATTTGTACCCAAACTGTATAGAAATAAGGGAAGCCAGGCTGTGCGAATACAGAAATGTCTGAGTAAGGACTCAGATATTTTGTTCACCTTTCTTTTTTTTTGAGAAGAAACAGCATTTTTTGTGTGTCACTACACTATAAGGATCATTTGCTTGTCAAGACATATCACTTCTCCAAGAGCTTTCCATTTTTGAGCAGCAGACTGCAGTTGGACATCTCCCTTCCCCAGCATGTAGCAGGTGACAGGATCAGACCAAAGCCAGCAGCCACTCTCCTCCCATGTCCACAGGGTCCTCTTCTCATACAAAATGTTGCATTCCCAATCCATACAATTAAATATACCAGAGTTCTCCTCACCTAATAACTTTCATTTCCAGTTTTCTGTCTTATTCACCCACATAACCATTTATCTCCAGTCACTTAATTATTCCTAAACACCATATTCTCTCCTGTGCTTAATTTAGTACTATGTCTTCTTCCATTATGTTCTGCCAACTTCCCTGTCCATAAACAAATGTGAACTTGTCCTGTTTTCCTTTGCTTACACTTACACACCAGCACACACACACACTCCCACTGACAAAGGTACACTCGCAGGGGCACATGGCTGTTGTCAGCCACAAGCCTGCTCAGCACCTGGGAGTATCAGTGGAAGTCACACCAAAAATCAGAACCTGAAAACTCCTATTTTGCACTCACATATGTCATCTCAGTGCACCAGAAAGCAGCACGGTTTTATTTATTTGTGTTTATTTTGTAGCTATTACAGCTGCCCCATCATTTGTTAACAGTCTGTTCTAAGAATTGAAACTTCTTTGTGGTTAGCAGCTCCCCAGTGACAAAATCCACATTTCTGCAACAATATTTGTTAATCTTAAATATTCTACGAATGGTTTTGAGAAAGAACTTGAGAAATAACTGCTCTTTAATAATCAAAGCTTGCCTTTGCTTTGATTTCATCATTATATATCAGAAACTTCCTGTCTTAGTAAGTGGATTTAACCGGGAGTGAAATCTAGAGGAAACCTTTGGTATCATACATCAATGTTTGTCTGGCCACTTCAGCTACTTCCTATAATTCTGTTTATTATTTTTTTTAAACAGTTGTTTCCAAGAGGTCTCAAGAGCAGAAGTGTGACATTTTTCACTTGAACTGAATAAACACTCTTACCAATATCTGGGTTGATGTATCCCCAATCTGTAGATGAATTAAGATACTGTATGTTCACGACCTCTCGGATTTAGCTAATAGGAACAACAGACTATTCCCAAGAGAAATCAGGTGAAGAAGTAAGGAGAAAGGCCATTGTGTTGTGCTTTTGTTTCACTCCTCATTTCAAGTGTGGCAACAGATTCAACCCCCCGTGCTGTTCGCAGGCAGTTCATTCAATGACCGTTATTCTGTATGCACAGTGTCCTTGAGGAACAGCTTTGTATTGAAATATGATGTGTGATATTGGAGTTTGAGTCATGCTTCTTAATTTAATGAATGTTGTAAAGAGATACTCACTTCACAAACTTGAGGATTTCAGTCGCTACAGTCCATTGGTATCTCCTTCAGTGGCTTTGCTGCTCTGTGTAGTAGATGGATCTCTTCACAGTGCACACTTCATTAATACAAGCTTTTTGACCAAGTTCCTGTGACAAAAAGACACGTATATTACTGTCAGTAATTAGGGCAATATGAGCAAGTAAGTAGAGGATTGGCATGGGTTAGGAGAGAGCTGGGTTGCCTTATGGGCTCTGCAATTATCTTGATTGATGACTTCGAGCAAATCATTTTGTCTTTGCCACTCTGTGGCTTTACAAATCAGCACGATGAGGATAACGGTAATGAGCTTCATGGTGGAGCATTTTAAGTTCTGACAACGTAAAAGACATTGTAAAAGAGCTAAACATTTATATCAGGCTTATATTGTTTCTATATTGCATATTAAAAAAATTACTCCTCATTTACAGATGCACAGGATTTAGGGAATTATGGCTTTCCATAAATACATAAGAGTTTGCTAGTTGTTCTTGTGACTATTTTGATGCAAATAACTGTGATCCAGTGCTGTGGTATGGATCCTATTTTTTGTGCTCTCCTGGAGAGGAAGAAATCTTTTAAAGTCTACTGTTTTAATACCCATATTAAGTGGATAATTTATTTGTCTATCACTGAAGCATCCCCAGTCCAATTCTGTCTTAAATCAATAGGCAAATTCCCTGTTGCTCCAGTTGCAGTTGGATTGAGCTCAAGGCTGTGCAGGAAATAATCAGTGTTTGCAGAGTATTTTAATTTCCTTCAATGAACTATGCCACAGACTGGCAGGTAACACTGTCCCTGCCATGGAGAGAAGGGAGCAAAAGTGGCCAAGGCAAACCACAGGGCTGGTTCCTCAACTGCTGCAGGACTGTCAGTGGTGGACTTGGCAATGCTGGGCTAACAGCTGGACTTGACCATAAAGCTCATTTCCAACCAAAATTATTCCATGATTCTAACGCTGTTCCTGTGTCCCACTGCACGTGGGACTGACCCACTGTCATGATGGCACTGCAATGTTCTCTCCACAGTGGGTAGATATGTAAGCAGCAGCACCCCAAACTGTGTAATTTTCATCAGCAAATAGTTTAACTGTCAAATAGTCCAGCAGTGAACCTGTTTCAGGGCTATGCATGAACCAAGCATGGACATAGGTAGTGCTGATTGTGTTCTCAAGAAAAAGACACCCAACCAAAAATTAATCCCATCAAAACAAGGTAGGAATATTTTGAAGACCTGATTGAACTAAAACTTCATTTTTTGGCAGCCAAGCCCCATTTTCATAGAATCATAAAATGTGTGGGGTTGGAAGGGACCTTTAAAGGTCATCTAGTTCAGCCCTCCCTGCAGCACACAGGGATCTTTTTAACTAGCTCAGGTTTCTCAGAGCCTTGTCAAGCCTGACCTTGAATGTTTCCAGGGATGGAGCCTCCACCACCTCTCTGGACAACCTGCTCCAATGCTTCACCACCCTCATTGTAAAGAACTTCTTCCTAATCTAAATCTACCCTGCTCCAGTTTAAGACCATTGCCCCTCATCTTATCGCTACACATTCTTGTACACAGTTCCTCCCCAGCTTTCCTGTAGCCCCTTCAGACACTGGAAGGCCTCTACAAGGTCTCATTGGAGCCTTCTACTCTCCAGGCTGAACAACCCCAACTCTTGCAGCCTGTCTTTGTAGGAGAGGTGCTCCAGCCCTCCAATCATTTTTGTGGCCTTTCTCTAGACTCGTTCCAACAGGTCCATGTTCCTCTTGTATTGAGGGGTCCAGAACTGGACACAGAACTCCAGGTGGGGTCTTATGAGAGTGGAATAAAACCCTTTGCTATTGCCTTTGTTTTAATGACCCCTTAATATTTCCTTTTGTCTTGCAGGGAGCTGAGTGACAGGACCACATACACGTACCAGGTCATCACTGTTTCGGGGGCCGAGGAGAGCGAGCCTTCCCCTGCACTTGTGTATATCTCTGGGAGTGGATACTGTGGAGATGGGATTATCCAAATGTAAGTCTGGAGGGAGCAAACAGATAAATCTGGGCACATCTCCTCAGACAGAATCTGAGACTAGAAAGGAACTGATGAGCTCTGATGTCTCCTTAGTTTAGGCCGGCTCTCATCTGTGGATAATGACTCATGTGCTTGATGATTACCAGGATGATGACATTTAATTGGAACTTAGGCCCTGCTATCCTGGCACCAGTAGATACAGACAGAGATACAGATAATGGAGTCCAGACAGCAGGATCGATATGAAAGTACACTGTATGCTCTTTATGCTGATTGTTCCCGCATCCATATCTTTATACATGTATATGACATTTCCTATATGGAGCTGAAGTAAGTGCTGGAAAAATTCACCCAGCCTTTGATGCTATCCTTACACATCAAGTCCCATGTGCCTGGCAGCTGGTGGGCAAGATTAAACCTCTGCACGGTGGGCCAGGTGCTCAGTGCCATCTCTTGTTTGACTGACCACCAGAGCTGGGATGCATTTGGAAGTGATAGATTTGGCCTCTGAAGGACAGTGCTGAGAATTCTGTGTTCTCAATCAGTTCCTCCCTCTCCTGTTGCCAATCCCAAGACCACTGACAATGTAAAACAATCATTCACAACTACTTTAGGGTTTATTCTTTTACTATGTTGACCCTTAAGGCCACCTGTTTCAAAGTTTCCTGGCATTAGATAATTATTTAAATGATGGAAGTAATAACAAGCAAGTACTTAATCCAGCCAGTATTATTTGCTTGAAATAATGCTGATCAGCAATCACAAAGTACAGCTCTGCCATATACCTGGCAGCAAGTATTTGCAGGATGAGGCCCAACAGGCAGGGAAATTAAAGAGAACAACCGAATGACATATGAATCCAGGGCAGTATTGGAGAGGGAGGTGGAGAAAGACAGATTAATTTTGCTTTCCATTACTTTTCTCTTACTGTTATGTTTGCACATTCCTCAAACATTGCTTGTGGCTTTGCAGCAAGCATTGAACAATAGCTGAGCTGCCTCAGGAGTGAGCAGGAACCAGATTCTGTCACAGCTTGGTTGGTTGTGGCCCCACTTGCAGCTGTGACAGCCTCTTTCTCCTCTAGTTCCCACTCTTCTCCCCACACCACTGCAACCGTGTGGGCTGGCAAAAGGCAAGACCCTGTCCCTGATGCCACCTGCTCCCTGTTGACTCTTCTCTGAGTGCTGTTACCTGGAATAGCCCAGCACCAGGCTTTATGCTGTGATATTACCATCCTGAGGTCACAGTTTGGCCCTTCCAGATTTAACACAAAGAGTTTCAGAGATGCCTGTTCTCTTTTTCCACACCTGCTGAGTAGCAGCCACACCAGCTATGAAGGAAGTTGCTCACATCCTCATCAGGGAACAGCAAGTGGTAACCACATGTGCAGGAGAGAAGTGGCCAGGCAAGCTTATGAAGTAGGAATGATGAAAGTCAGGACCGGAGGAGAAATGGAGAGGTGTTTTAAGGGTTGGCACGCAAAGACACTGGACTGGATTTCAGGGCTTTGGGGTTTTGCAGAGGGTTGCAGTGATCGTTGGGGTGTTGCCACTTACCATCTGACTCCTTTTTGCATGTGTGTGCCCTGCCTACAGAGATTTGGGGGAAGAATGTGATGATATGAATAAGATCAATGGTGATGGCTGCTCCCTGTTCTGCCTGCAGGAGTTATCCTTTAACTGCATCGGTAAGTCTGGCTTACAGCCCCTCCACTCACAGTGGGCAACAACTCTATGCAGAGTGCAAGGAAAAAATCAACAGTATTTTCAACATTTCCAGCTGAAGAGTAGTCATGGAAGAAAGAAAAAAGGGTGGAATTTGTAGGTTTGAAAGGTGAACATATCTTCCCAGCTTCTGGTCATTTTGGTGGGAAATTGGTTCTGCTGGCTTTGAAACAGCCTGGGACTTAAGTCAGCCATTGTGGGACTGATCCAAAGCCCATTGAAGTCAGTGGGTGGTTTTCCAATGCCTTCAATAGGCTTTAGATCTGACTACGTGAGAAGACATGAACTGATTTTTTCTGGTAAACAGGAGGAGGAGTGAAAGGAGAAGGGACTGAGAGCAGAAGCAAGTCCAGCTGAGGTCACACCTCCTTTCAGTTGCAAATCAATATCTGAGGATCAAAGGTCTAGCTAATCTCCTTTTTCAGAGGTGAAAACTACTTAATCAGATTTCATTTACAAGCCTGGTTTGCTCTGATTAGCAAAACCTGTAAGCACAATGGCCGGAAGATGCTCGAGCTATCAGGAATAGCAGAGCTGCAGTTGTGAGCTTTACATATTTATTAAACCCTCTAGGAATGCTGGGGCAGTGGAGGGAAATGGAGGCTGAGTTAGGTTGCACCTTCTGTGGTGTAGCCTGGAGTTGTAAGATTACATTTCCCAAGCAGGGCTCAGTGCAGTCTCAGGAAGGATGAAACATCCAGAGCCCCTGAAACCAAAGTTAATGTTTATAAAGGGTCAGCTTTTTCTCAAGAGACTTTATGAGATTCCCTATCTGGACTGACCAAGCAAATACTGTGTCCAGTCTAGTGATCCCATGCCTTCAGATCAGAACATCAGTCCTAAGCAGATAATATCATGTTGGCAAGAGAGAAATTTGCTCTTTTTGGCAAATGGACCATTATCTCTTGTGTCTGGAGCAGCCCATAAAGGACCTCACAGTCACCCTGTTTCCTTGGGCTGGTAAGCTGGGGACTGCATGTCTCACTGGAATGGCTACAGTTCTACTTCAGCATCCCCTACTGTGGGGCTTGAGGCCTTATTTGGTGCTGTAGCTATTTACATATTTACATATGTAAATGGCTGTATTGAAATCTGATAACATTTATGCTGTAGCTAATTGTGACTATTGGTGGTCTTGAAGTTACATTTGTGTTTAAAGTATCTTGCTGCATTAGAGCCTCAAGCACTGAAAGATTAGTCATAATATTTTGAAAGTGAGATAAACACTTAAGCAAATATTTTGGGTTCTCCAAAAGTCTGGCATAATGCAAGGCTGGTTCCAGCAATGCTTTGGGTTGGAGCTGTATGGTTGCACTTGTGTCATACTCCTCAGCAGAAGGTCTGAGCTCCTTGGTCCAGGTCTGTTCTCTGACTGCTTCCCAGTTTTATGTCAGACCACTACCCAGGTTCTCTCCAGTGTACACTGGTTCTCAAGGAAACTGGGTTGTGTGGGCTGGGCAGTGGCTTCATCAAGCTCCAAATAAGTCCATGGACAGGAGTAAGAGGGGGGTGTCCCAAGCCTTGGCCCACACAGGGGTGTCCTGCCAGCTGGGTGCAGGAGCCTGCCTTATGCCTGTGTACATGTTCACCTCTGGTATCAGCAACAGGGCTGGTTCAGAGTGTGGAAGAAGCCTGTCTGACAGCACCAGGGTTAGAAACTGAAGCAACTAAAACATGCAGACAGATTTTTCTATGCCATTCCAGAGGAACTGAGTTTTCAGATTTGCTTTTTTTGTAAAGGAAAGGGGAATTCCAGAGGTAAGAAGTTGCTTGTCTGGCAAGGAGCTTTGGAAGTTCATGGTTTTGCACAGCTTCTGGATTACAAACATGAATGAAATAAAAGTGTTTGTGAAATACTTACTTAGGTGAATCAGATTAGCTGAATCCATGGCAAGGTGAACGGATGCAGACCTTAAAAATGTTTTCTTGTGTGACTTCCCAAGCACGGTGCCATGACTGCTGTGGAGGTGATGGCCCCAGTGTACCCACAGGGTCTGTGGGGGTAGATCAGCTGCTGCTGTTCTGGGGCAATCTCTGCCTTCATCAAGTCCTTGGAAAGGTTCAAAGAAGGTAATACCTGTGAAACAAGCCCTCTGGCTTTTATTAGTGCTGGAACACCAAGAATTAGGATACTAAGAACTAGAAAAGAACTGCTGGCCAATATTCCAGACAAATGAACTGTGCTGCTCTGTTTTAACATACCAAGCATTAAAATCTTACCAGAAAACAAAGATGATGGGGAAACAAGTGGCTGTACATATTACATAATAAATAATTTTAAGGAGCAGGAGTTCAGCATTCTCCATAGTCTTATAATCCGACTGGATCCTCTGCCTTTAGCAAAACAAAAGTATTCTTTGAGCCTGGTGGGATGTTTTCTTGGAAACCACAGAATGCCTGGGTCCCTGTATGAGTAGCACAAAAAAATAAGTGTAATTTATTTCCGTGTTTACAAGGCTAACACATGTTATGATCCTGTAGGACAACAAGTAATTATTTCAGACAGTGTTATTTTTGCAGTGATGTTCTCGCTGTATTATGTAGCTTTTTAGAGCCCCGGGAATCACTCCTCTTCACCAAAGAATTCAGTGAGCCTCAAACACATGTTCAGAGGCTTTGCTGAATTGGGGGCCTCAGGGTTTGATCTTGCAAACACTTCCTTCCAGGCATGTTTCTGAACTACCCCACGGCATTCTTTAGACTTCAGCAGATCTAACCACAACAGTGAATGCATTGCTTGTCACAAATTTTCTGCAGGATTGGGTCCCACACGGCTGAAAAGAATCACTCAACGTTTTGTTTGCAAAGGCAGGGCTGAAGAAGCATTCTTGGGGTGTTTCATTGCAGGAGGTTTGATAGCAAAGCCCAAGCAGGCTTCTTCCTTCCAAAGCAGAGACCATACAAGGCACCTCACTTGATAAAAGAGAAATACAAGAGAGCCTGCAAACATCATCAAGCTTTAGATTTAAGGTTATGAATCACAGAATAATTTAGGTTTGAAGGAGTTTCTGAAGATTTCTGGTCCAAGGAGGGCTAACTTCCAAGTTATATCCAGCTTCAAAGTTAGAGCATGTTGCTCAGGGTCATGTCCAGCTCCGTCTGAGCATCTCCAAGGATGGGGGCTGGTGTTTGCAGGTATCCCTCTGCCTCTCATCCTCACTTTGCCTTTTAGGTTCATGAGGTTTATGTGTTTTTTTTTTAATTGATCCAACTTGCCTTTGAACAAATGACACAAGGCTCTCAAGACACTTTGTGCTAGTGCCTGTAATAAAATTAGACTCTTTTTTCCCCTCAATGTTGTTTTCCCTCCTCCTTCCCTCTCTAATCAGATAACAGTGGATCAATCTGCTCTGCCATGGGAGGAGGGGCTTGGGAGAAGGAGGGAGGCAGGGATGAAAACTATGTGGTCTTATTGTCAGGCTGTCCTGTCCTTCTCTGAACACAGCCGAGTAACAGAAAACAGATAAGATTAATAGTGTTTTCTTCCTGCAACATGCTGAAAAGTGGCAGTGAGACTAATTAATTAATTAATGAAAGCATCTGGCAGTGCTCCTTTTTTAAGTTCTGCAGTACATTCACCCTTCCCCATCCTGAAATTTATCCACTCTCTCCCCCCACCTCCCTTCCCCACCCCACTTTGCATAGCAGGTTTTGTATATTTTTCTCTCCCCCCAGCACAGAATTTGGTCCCACGGGGAAAGTTTCCCTTTGCCTTTTGATTTGCAGGAGACAAGTGAATCAAAGTGGTGTCCACTGTGACTGATGCACCCCTCTCCTATCTCTTGGCTGCTTTTCTTTCACCTTGCTCTCGATTGTTCCTTGGATGACTGATTTTTTTGTGATAACTGTGAATCTCAGACAAGTTCCAGCCAACGTGCCCTGTATAGAACAGGCACCAGTTGTAAGAGTTATGATTTGCAGTTGTGGGAACCCAGAGCTTTTTAGCACTTGATCCATTCCCCCCACACTGTTGAGAAATGCATGTCTAACAAGCCTCTGAGCACCTTGTCCCTGATAGGCACTCTCCCCCACACCAGCCTTGTACACATGCACCTAGATGTATTGTGTGGACAGTGAAAAAGAGCTGCTGCTTTAATTTGCATTCCTTTTGTTGGGTGTGCTGTGTGTTATGCATTGATTTAGCTTGCCAATGCTGAAGAAAGAGAAGGATATAATAAAAAAGATGCAGAGATCAATAAAAAAGAAGGTAGGGGGAGAGAAATTAATATGAAAAGAGATGAGTAAAGACTGATAGATGTATTGAGACACAGCTGGGCGGTCTCTTCAGAACTTCTATCTACCCATAAGTTTGCCTGGTAATTTATGGCGTTTTCAGTCACATCTTATTGGTGTTATTATTGCTACACTTTATCTCCTTTGCTTATAAGGGACTCTTCATAAAAGCCTTTTCACAGCAAAACAGGGCAGCATTTTGGCTAACTTCCACATATGAGTGGTCCTACTGAAGAACGGGAATGTTTCAGGTTAGACACACGTCTCTGTGGTTTGTTGTTTGGGCCTCAGGGATATAAAATACAAAGAAAAGGCACAGAGTAGAGGAAAAGACAAAATAAATAAATCTAGCTCTTGAATTTACCACCAATTGCTGGCATGCTTGAAGCATTAGTCGCCAGTGGTTGTTCAGGGAGAAATATGATTTTAATTTGACAATGATCTTTAAACACCTTTTCTTTCACTCCTGCTTGGCATCAAATGTTTTTTTGCTACCTTACAGATCTGGAGCTGTCCTTCTCCTCCTCTGAGGCCTCTCCCTCCAGCTGTGAGCCTTACCTTTGTGGGAGCTCTATCCTTTACCTCTCCCATTATCCATAAATTAAGCATAGCACTTTCCCTTAATCTTATTGTTTGGTGGGCTGCATTGCATTCAGGGAAATGATTAATATTCATGAGCTTGCTATCTCTGTTTGGTGCATAATCCTCTAGGGAAATTGCAGTGTTAAATGAGTGACACAAACCTAATTTTATATGTCTTTTCTTTCCTTTCTTTCTTTTTCCTTTTTTTCCCTTTCTGACAGAGAAGTAATGTGCTTAAAATAAGTTGATGGATGACCATCCCTATTCATTGTGGGCATGCTTTGAGAGCACGCCTGGCTCCCATCCTCTCCCCCTCCCTTCCTCATACCCCTGCACAGGAACACAGCTTTGACTGCTGAAACCACGGCCCCACACAGCAGCTAATGGTGATTTCTTCTTCTTTCACCAACATTAAATAGGTCTTGGCTGACCCTGCCCAGGCCTTTCAGTAGAACAACAGCATGGGAGAAACCAAGCCACCTTGCAAGGGAAACTCAGCATCTCACATCAATAACACTAAAGCATTGACCAAGGAGCTTGGGAAAGAGGGTTGCTGTTGATAAAGAAGCTGTGGTTCTATAGCAGAATGTCATAGCAAATAGCAATGGATTTCCTGAGCGGGGCTATTCAGATGATATTTGTGTGAATCCTTCAGCTTAAGGCAAATACTTTGAAGCTGACTGTTTCCTGCAGCTCATGGGAGTGTGGCTACATGTTCTAAAATGTCTAAACACTCATTTGGCAAGTTAGTAATCACAGCATTGTCATAAAGTCTCTTAAAGTGATTTTCATACTGTCATCATTAATAGCGCAATCTTAGCAGGGCCAGCTGAGCCACAGAGCAGCAAGAGCAGGCATCCCAGGCAGCAAAATACAAAGGACAGATGCTTTTTTGTGGGGGAGAATGTGGGCTGGAATGGTATTTGCCTGCATTTTTCCTTAGGCCAGTGACTCCAGCCCAGCTCAATCCAGCTTTGATTTTTAGGACACAGCTATAATGAAAGCTCAACAGAAGAACGGCTCCTTTGCTTGCTGCGTCCCTCACGCATTACTCTCTGTGGACCAGAGAGGCTTCCATGGCTGCTCATACTTTCCTCCTTGATGAATGGCATCTCTGGTTTTTTTTCTCTTGGGCTCCTTCCCAGCCTCCCAAGCAAGTGGACCAGGTGTGGAGAAGGGCCACGCTGGCCAGCCTTCTTGTGGCCATAGCAGTTGCTGCCTTGCGTCACAGAAGTCTTGAGACTTCTAGTCGAACAGTCTCCAAGTTTAGCTAATAAATCTATGTAAGTCTGAGGAAATACTGAAATATTCTCGGCGCCACTTTTCTGATTTATCCAACCACCCAAGGAGGAAAACAAGATTAGGTAGGAAGAGGACACACATTGTGCTTTTATAACATGCCTGGTTGCCCAGGTTTGGGGGAAGGCCACATTGGCTCCTGTTGGCTAGCCACAGAGTAGATAAGGTCTTACTACCACTGCCAGCAACGGAAAATATCCTTTCACTTAAGTGACAAGAGCTCGTGTTCTTGGAGGTGAAATATCAAATTTCAGTGCTGGGCTCTGCGAGGGAGTTGTAATTGTATCTGTCTGCAGCACGCAGATCAATTGCATAATTATTGTGCTCCAACCGCTATATCATACCGATGAGCCGAGTCACGCCAGACAAAGAACAAGCCCAGGAATGTGTTTCCACGAAGCAGCTGAATTACCAGGGAGCCACACTCTGCAAATGCATTATGCCCGCCTGCCTGGTGCAGGAGATGCTCAGACACGACTGTCATCCTGTACAGAAAAAAGCCTCCTGAGAGGCCCCTGGATGTTCTGCGGTGGATTGCAACACCCGCTCTGCCTTCATTTCCAAGGTGTCTGGTTTATTTCATTGAATGAAAATGTCACGATTTATTGATATGCAACTTTATTCAGAAAGGTCTGCCCAAGCCCCGTGTAATGGTTTTCCTCTTTTCAAATCTGCATATCCAGGAAGGAAAATAACTTGAATATGTTATTGTAGCAGGAGATCTCTCTGTCTCTGGCTTCCTCAGTATTAAAGAAGAGATTAGCAGATAACCTGGGAACAGGCCGTATTATTCACTCTCTTCCCACTGAAGCCAAAGGTGAAACTCCCATAAAAATATATGGAACAGGTTCTGCGATCGCTCAGCTGCCAGGTTCATGTGATCTGCAGTGGAATTATTTCTCCTTTTGTGACAGAAACCTCTGGATACATTTTTTCTCATCTGTGAACAGAAAGACTAGTGCTAGAGATGCCAGTTAGTGACGTGGTGGTAAAATCATGCTTCTGCAGAAGTTGCTGACTTTGATGAGTCTGTGGTTTGGCCCTTGCTGTGTCCTAAAAGGTCTGCACGCCTCTAACCTTTCAGGGGTTAAAATACAAAGTTCACTCTGTTCCAATAATTTGTTACTCTGAGACAATGCTTCTTCATTTTTCTGTCCCCCCTTCCCCCTCTTCTTTTTTTTCTTTTTTTTTTTTTTTCTCTCGGACAAATAGTTAAGTGGCACGAGGCATGTTATAGTTGGAAACATCCCTATGTAAACAGCTGAGCTTAAAAATACTCTTTTTTTTCTTTTTTTTTGTCTGGATTTCTAAAAAAAATAGCACTTATTGCACAAAAGAAGACTATGCTGATGCCAGTCACTGCATTCTAGCTGAAAACAGGAAGCCACCCCAAGTGTCGGTCCCCGGCACTTTGACCATATGGCTCAGACATGAAAAGCCTTGTCAGAGGGTGTACCCTGTGCTAGGAATTGGGTCTCTTCATCTCTTTTTATTTTTTTTTTTTTAATGAGGTGGAAGGCTGCCTATCACAGATAAGTGTCTATCCTGCATGGCTGCTTCCTGATGTGTACCAGACTTCATTCATGTCGCTGGTGATTTTCTTGCCTGGTTTTGAACAGGTGACTGTGCTGCTCACCCAGAGCTGGTCTGGCAGCTTCTTCCCAGGTGCTCTCTAAATCCTCTGCCTTACCGTGTGTATCCTTTCATTTCTGAGACCCAGAGGGGTTTGTATGTCAATGCAAAAGGCTCCCTTTTGCAACTGTGCTTGGGCAGCTTAAGAAGCAAGCAGAAATGGAGTTCGCATCATTTTCTGGTGCAACACATGAGCACCAAGGTCGTCCTGGATCTTGAAGCCCAACTGCAATAGTAAGCAGGCCACGTCTTGCCAATCTGTTTGCCCAACAAATCCTTCTTCTCCAGGCTGACAGTGGCCCCAGAGTGTTCAGGGATTCCCAGATGTCACAGAAATCTTTGCTGAACTGGAGACTGTCTTTTCTCAGAGCAAGGGCAAGGGAGAGACTTTTGTTTCACGCCCACAGTTTTGTGCCTTCAGTAAGAATTTTGTCACAGAGAAGGAGCTTGGGCTGCCTGAATGAATACATGTTCCATGAGTTCAGCTCAGGATCTTTCAGCATCTGTTGTCAATCTCCCAGAGATGCTGTCTCCTCCTGACAGGTGCTATGCCTGCAGACATTTTACTCTTCTAGATTTAAGTTGGACTTCCAGGCATCTGCTTTTTAATTTTTTTGTAGTCATTTTTCCTTGAGGACAAATGAGATTTCCTTCATGTTTCCTTCCTCCATATCTCCTTCAAATCAGATTAAACTTTGAAGTGAGAAGTCCATGGTGTTGATGAAGTAATCCATTATGCAGGCCATACATGACGAATACATCACTATGACCTTCACTGGGTCTTGGGAGCCTAACCTAAAATTAATGGAGACAAAATTAGCTCATATTACCAAGGCCCTGGATGCGTTTCATGTCACAGTAGCTGAGAATGGAAAAGGCATTTTGCACCATTATGGAAATAAAGATGTAAGCTACTTCTTCCTAGAAATATGGCACTGCCCTCCCTGGCTTTCAGCCTGTAGGACTCTATGGATTTAACTGAGCTGGGTTCACACCACTGTGGAAAGGGAAGGAGCCTGTTAGTTTTTATTTTGTGAGGGCAATCATAGGAAGAAACAATCTGGTATTTGTCACTTTGCTCATGAAAATGTAAAGCCAGGTATGTAACCTACAGAGCATCCAAGACTGCAGTCAGGACTCAGAGCTGGAGCTCAGCACCTGAGGAAGGCTCCCTTTTGGCCTCCCAGCCAGTGCCGTGCCACATTTGGATGTCGTAGGTTGATGCCTTCATCAGCCCCCTCACCAGTATCTGGGAAGGTTTAAAAGAAGTTTCCCTTTTTTCCATCACTCAGAGGTAGGAAAAGTCTTTCCCTCCTCTCACTAATGCTCTCCCCAGAGCATGGCTTCAGGATGAGGTGTCAGCAGTAGGACTTACAGATCTTCCTTAAAAGCAAGCTAGGGTTGTAAAGCCACTTTACCCCATTATTTTTCGAAGCAGACAAAAGTGAGGGGGTCCCTAATCTCTCAGCCTTTGTGTGAGGTGCCACCCAGCCACCCCCCGTGGAGGGCAGGGTACTGTGGCTCAGTAGGCCTAACGCGGTGGCTGGGCTCATGACGGTGCCGCTCAGTAGGACTTTGTTAATCATTCAGGCAGTCTCCATTTAATTCAGACATCTCAGTCTCTCCATTCGGTTCCTCCCTCGGGTTTTGCAGACTCCGAGCAGACAGATTTATTGGGGTCTTAAGCATAATCAGGAACAAATTAGCCTCTGTTAGGATCACACACTGGCCTGGCTCACAGCTATTCAAAAGCTGCCTTCCCATCCATGTGAGTACGAATTAAGTCATTGGATTGGAGTAGGGCTTGAGTATTCTTTTATCCCAAACACATGATCTTATCAGAAGCCCATTACGTTTATCATCGCATTAGGAGGGAACATTTGGAGCCAGTGCAGGAGTATGTTGCTGCATAAATGTTGTGCTTACTTCAGTGCCTGTCGTGAAAATCAGTCGGAGCCTCAGGAAGGCCAGGGAAACACTGCCTGAATGCAGACACCTGAAATTAGGGTGTGAGTTCCTGGGTGTGTGTCTGCACCAGTGGGGTGGCAGTGCTGGGGTGTGTAAAGTTAGTGTGTCAGGGTTTCTGTCAGCGTGGGAGTGTACCAGGGTGAATTTGGGGACCAGCATTTCACTGTAAGTGCATATCTGACTGTGCCTGAGTTTATAAGCTGAAGGTTGGGCCATTTTGGTATGGTAGGTTTTTTCCCCTTTTCCCTTTTTTTCTTTTTACAGAAATAAGCTTCTTGTCATAAAATGACAAAGAAACTGTTATTCCAAAAAACATATTTTCCTACACTTGGGGTTTGTTTTTGAGGATTTTTGATTGCTGACCACAGTCTTTCCAGAGCAGAACATTCCTCAGAGATTTCTGTTGAGACTTTCACTCAAACTGGGACATAGCGTTGTGAGGCGGGTGAGCTGCTTTGCTTTATCCCCCTGTTCTTGGGCACAGCAGAGAGCTGACCTACGTTTTGGTACATCTCTGCAGAGAGAGGAGCAGAATGAGAGATGCTGAGGATAAGATAAGGGAACCAAGAGCTTGTCTCCACAGCCACCACAGTTACATGCTCAGTCTGCCCCTTCCTTGCACTGGCCAGGCACAGAATGTGGATGAGACACTCCGGTGAGCATCGTGCCAACATTAATCATTCCTGCAGAGAAACAAGGTGTGTTACAGAGATTTCCAGACTGGGGCTCTCAAGGGCACACATGGTTCATGAACAGTTCAAGCATCTGTTCCCAGTGGGGTCAGTGTCAGATGAAGAGTAGCAGTGCCCTGCTGGCATCAGGGCTCTTGGGCAATCTGGCTGTGGGAGGAGGCAAGGCAGCTGGGCTGCTGTGGCCAGCACTGCTGGGTTGCCTTAGGGCCCATCTGCACATCCACCCTAGCCCCATCCACTGTGGAGTAATGGGACACACTCGGGGGAGTCATTGTCATCTTTTGCCTGTGAAGCACTCTCCCAAGTGCTCCTCCTCCCAGCTCTTCGAAGTGTGTGGTATATGTTTGGTGGCTCCCAGCCATATGAAGATTTTAAGATGTGACACGTTGGGTCAAGAAGTTGGGCCACCCCGGGAATATTCGCTCAGACTCAGGGCTGCACTCTGGAAGCTGAATGGCTTCCAGGTTCATGCTGGCTCCTTTTTATCAGCTCCAAACACTGGCCCAGCAAATACACATTTCCCCATGCTCACCCACATACACAAGCTGGGCGCAGAGGTCGTGACGAAATGAAACCATAATGGCATTCTACCCTGAGAGTCTTCTCCATTCTTTCAAACTCACATTTTCTTAAGGACCTGGGAATTTGCACAGGGAGGAAGGGAAGGGAAAAGGAGTGAAAGTCATTAAATAATTGAATTGCAATAAACTGATTTTTTTCTGGCTCCTGATGGTATTTCACTGTGTAAACTAGGAGGAAAAATAAACAAGGGATTTAGTAGTTTGGAAATAGCTCAAAATTGAGCAGCCGTTGGATTTTCTGACACCTAGCTCGAGACAGTCCAATGCTACCGACAGGACTCTCCTCAGGGATCATTTCCATCAGTCCAGCTAGCAGCTCTGGCTAATTTCCTACCGTTTTTTCAGGAGGCTTATTTGCCAGACAAAAATACAACAGGCTGTCAGAACTGGATACCTCTGGGGACTGGCAATGATAATACAATACAAAATAGGATACCAACAGGTCAAAGGTTTCCATTTCACAGAGTACTCTAATGACTGAAAGTCATTATTGCTATGCAGCCTGTTTGAAAAGAGTAGATGGATCTCAGTTCAGTTTTTAATGGGCCAGTGCTACAGAAACAACCTCAAAAATTTGGCATCTTTGTTGGCAGTCTCATTAGAGAAGCCACAGAATAAATGGACAAGGATAATAAAGTCTCCTGCTGCTTTTGATCCTTTCAGGTCAAATTTGAGTCATGTCGGTTGAAGCTGTGTATGTCTGTGGCAAGCTTACCCTCACACTATGTATAATGTATCTGCTCTTTGGATAAACAGATCTGTTTGGCCCTTTGGTCACTACAACTGTGAACTTGGCAGTTTTCACCAGCCCTAAATTCACTGTTGCTGTTGTTGTTGTTTTGCAGATATCAGTTAAAAACAAAAAGGGAAACATTGTAGACCAGACCCTCTTGTGGCATTTTTCCATCCAAGCTGGTGGAATTTTGCCAACATCCACATTGTCTATGTATTTTCTATATCTGCTTTCTTTGCTTTCCATCCTTTTAAATGGAGATAAAATAAGCAGAAATCCCTTGCATTAAGAAATATCCTGAGGCAGATATCCTAGAAAAGCTGACTGTTGTTTCTTGGCTTTCTTAATATTACCTTGCTGTTGCCTAGATATGACCAATGCTTTCACTTCCCAGTGACCTGGTCCACAACTGGTGATGTTGTCAGGTCCTAGCAACTAGATTGCAGATGTGTAGCCAGTCCTTTGTGATTTCTCTTCTCTGCTGCCTCCTGACAGATCAACCCAGCAGATGCTATTTCCACGATGGTGATGGAGTATGTGAGGAATTTGAGCAAATGACCAGCATCAAAGACTGTGGCGTTTACACTCCCAAAGGCTTCCTTGATCAGTGGGCTTCCAATGTTTCCGTCTCACACCACAGTGACCAGCAGTGTCCAGGATGGGTGGTCATTGGTCAGCCAGCAGCAACCCAGGTAAGGGAAGCATACTCCCTTTCCCCTCCTGGAAAGCAAAGTCCAGCAAGGAGCAACATTCATGAGCGGAGCTAGGTGGTCGGTGTTCAGGTGTGATGTTCTACCTGTAAACTCACTGCTTCACCAAAGAAGGTTCCTGACAGCAGTTTCTCTTTCTGAGCCTCATTAGCAGTGATGAGTTGAAATTCAGTTCCAGTCACCCAACTGAAAACTGGCTGAAGTGGTGGCCTGCTTGATTTCATAAGCTGTGTAAGAGTCACTTCAACTATCACCACCTAGAAGACTAGCCCAACTCTCTGCAGCTAGCACAGAGTTCTATCTTGTGGCCATGAGTTCTGAAGGCTAATGCCGAATAATACAAATGAGTGTTCTTTCTTTTGTAATAGTTTTGTGTTTTCTGTCTCCCAGTTTCATAAAAGCACCCTATTGTTCTATTCTGAGAAAGGTCCCATCCATTCCCAAAGCCATTCATTAGCTTTAACCCCCTTCTTACATGTCTCCTTTGTAACATAAATAGCTCCTGTTACCATAACTTTACTTTCTGTTTCCCTGAGAGAACCAGATCCAAATTAGTTCCAAAAGGCATTAGATAAATGTCTGGAAAATAGAGCTGTACATGATGTAAATGTAACTGTCCAGATGCAACCCCCTGACTCAGGAAAGCCTACATTGTTCTTGGGTTTTTAGAGGATGAAGTTGGGAAAGGGTAATAATCTAGAAGGGCTACTTCATATATTCCTCCTTCAGCACCCCCCATTGTCCCTTGCTATAGTAGAGCACTGGATTAAGTGGACTTTTGGTTTGATGCAGCAAAGTTGTTCTTACAGTCTAATTATCTGGGAGGTGTCTTGAGTGGGCAGTGCCGAGAGGAACTCTGTGTCACAGAAATGGCAAGGAGATCTCTCAGTGAATAGTAAACATGAAGCATTTCCAGTTGGCTTACAAGAGAAAACATCTTTTTCCAAGAGTCTTGGCCTTGTTCACATTGCACAAGTCTGTAACAAATTAATGACCAGGTCAGTTTTAAATGCACAAAGTGTGGTCAGCTGGCATTGTACCAAAGCAGAATCCCAAGCTCAGTATTGCCTTTTTGTCATGGTCTCATTTATTATTTCGCACTGTAAAAGGAACTTTCCTCTGGACCCCTATCAGTGCCTTCATAACTTCTTTCTCATTCAAGCTCCCTGTTCTACAGCACAGTCCAAAGCCTGTGGTCTCCAGTTCAGGTGCTGTGTTATGTGCATGTCCCCAAGCATTCTGTTCCCGAGCTGCCCTGATTTCCTCCTCATGTGCTGGTAGAGGCGCAGCCACGCTGTGCAGGAGGTAACATATGGCCCTGCGGTGGCAGAAACACCACAACGTGCACATGCAGCAGAAAGCCCTGCTGTGTTGCCACAATTCAAGCATGTTTGTTGTACCCAGATGAGATGAAGTTGTCACAGCCTTGTTAAAAGAAAAAAATAGGAGGGGAAAAAAAAAGAAGCTGTTGTATTTATAGGCAGAGCACTAGTATATCACACACTGGCAGAGTGAATGGGAACATGCCTCCTGTTATTGCCTGGCCCCTGGGGAGATAACAGTGTGCTATTTACTTCCAGCAAAAGGAATTTTTGCTTTAGCTCGGCTGGTCCTATTACAACAGTTTGAGTGCATGTGGTTCGTTGACCTTTTTAATCATATATGATGAGAAAGTCTTTGTTTTCCCCAGGAACAAGACAGGCTCGTTGGCTTGTGAAAGCACCTGACTTGTCACTCCAGAGAGGTCAGGTGGGGCAGCAGGTCATCAGCCTGTTAGCTAGCAGAGATGAAAATTAACCTAAGATCTCCTCTAATCACTGAATGTAATGATCACTGGTGTGTAAACATGTTTGGTTTCATTATCTGCACAAGCATTGAGCCTTAGAGGTTTTTTTTGTATTGATGAAAGGAGTACCTTTCCTCACCCAGCTATCTTTTGGAGTAGGTTGTGTGCTTGCTGGTATTGTGCAAACTTTTTGTGTTGTTGCTGGGTAGTTTCCTGATTAATCAGAGTGGCATTTGTATTGGCTTCTCATCAAGAATGCCATGAAAGGTATGTTTGAGTGCAGTGCACAGCAACATACAGAATACATAAGCTGCCTGTTTGTTAGCCCTCCCTGTTTCTTGTAATTGCCCCAGTGCTCTCAAGGTGCTTTGAAGCATGTCCTTCATGATTTAAAATGTTTCTCATCCTGAGATATCTTAACACCCATTTCTCTGTGTGACTGTCATAGTTTACATAAGCTGTTCCTGAGGAGTAGGCATCACAGGCTAGTTCCTTATTGTGTCTCTCAGCAGTATCTGTCTGCGTGCACTTGTTTACTGATGGAGGGTTGTTTATGAGCACAAGCTGGAGAACACTTCCTTATTATTGTCGGGTTGCTTCTGTGAACTGAACACCCCATGCCTGTTTGCTCAGTTCACCTAAGACTTGGCCTGTTCCTGCAGAGTTGGTTGTTCTTTAGGAGTAGCATGCCTGCCCTTGCTTATTATTTTGAGATGAATCTTACATGCTGGTTCCATACTGGTTAGTGTGAGGCTACTGAATGGCAACATACTAAGGGAGGGGAAAAAACCCAACAACTTCACACTATAAGATTTGTTTTGAATAACAAAACGCTTACAAAGAATGACATGGTCGGTGAAGGGATACACATTTGAAAAATGGAAAGGTCAGACAGGCCCCCTCCTTGAACAATCGCTCTTCGTGCAGAAGCAAGACTGATAGACAGCCACTTCTACTTTCCTGGCAGCCACCCTTCAGTGCTGATTAAGAAATATTCTCAGTACTGACAGCATCATATTTAGAGCCAGAGAGGACCAGTCAGCAACATTGCACCAGCACAGAAATGTGAGCACCAATGCAGGGTGTTCTTACGGTTTGATTTCTTACCTGGCATCCTCCTCAGATCTTAAAGCAGGGGCAGCTCAGTACCTGTTGTCAGCTGCAGAGGGAATTCAGGAATAAGGGGGTTGCACACTCTTGGGCTGCTCTTTTCCCTACTGCTCTCGCTGGGAGTTTGTAAACAGCCTCTCCCTGCCATCCGCTGTGTGTGAAATATTATCAGTGTTGATGTACTGGTTGTGTGGGGTTTTCTACAGCACTGTTTATTTCTCGGGGCCTTTCTTGTGCTAAAGATTATTGATGCTAGCATTAAGTCATCAGCTGGTGTGTGCTGGCAGAGACTACAAAAAAGCAGTAGCACTGGGCAGATTTATACTAGCTGAAGGACAGATCCAGTCAGCATAAACAGACAGCCAAAGGTTGCTTGAGCTGGTCTGTTTTGTGAATAGCTGCAATTTCTTTTCTATATTGGAAGTCCCTGGGGACTTATTTCCCTGACTGGTTTGTACCCAGCTAGGGTCAACCTCCTTGTTACTAGCAGGAGGTGATAGGACATGGCCTCGTGACACCAAGTTAAGCACCCTTGGGTTTGAGAAGACGTGAGTTTGAAAAGCCAACTCCTGGCCTTCCCAGAGAATCCCTGTTGGATCGTCACTGGTGAAGTTGCACCAGTGAGAAGTGTTAAGTAGGAACATGCAGAGTGGTTTAGGTCACTGTCAAAGGTTGGCTGTCCCAGAGGGTGCAAGAAACCAGAGTCTTGCAGTTGCCTTAGTTAACTCAGTCTCCATGCTCTCATTGCACACCAGTTTTGTTTTTCCACAGTTGACACTGGGTGAGCGCAGTAGCTTCTATGTTAGTCTGTCTTTCTAGAGTAGGTTGCACTGAGCAGGAAGGATTGGAGTATTTTTCTACTTTGTCTTTAAAGATGTGTCTTTGGAGGAAGCCTCCTAAAGGCTTGTTTCAGGGCTGTTGGTCCATGGCTTGGGCAAGTGGAGCACTGGCAGGATGGGTGCAGAACAACCCTGGGAGGCTGGAGATGCCATTTCTCTTTTCCTCTTGCTGGTGGCCCTCCTGCATTTGGTTCTTCTGCAGTTTCCCTTCGGGTCTTATAACAGGGAATTATAAGAGGGTATTAGGTATTTAGGAGGCTTATTGCTGACCTTGTTACTCCTGTCACAGCAATGTGTGCTCAAGACTCGGCAGCTAGTGAGTGCATTGGTGACTTGGAGGGCCAGTCCTCCAGTAGCTAATGTCTTTCACTGCTTTCCTCCCAGTTGTGCAGACATTGTTTAGACCAAGTAACCATATATAAATATTTTTTTTCTCCCTATGCCATTTTTTGAGCCTGGTTTTCCCCTATACAGAAAAAGCTGCACAGCTCAGGCACAGTTAACCAAAAGGGGACTCTCTCCCAGGACTGCTGGGCACAGACAGATCCTGGGATTCATTTTCATTCCCGGACAGATGAACACATCCTGATCTCCTCTGGGTACCCCACAGGGGCTGCTATGGAGTAAGAAGTTGTGGAAGAGGATTCTTATTACATCTTTCTCACAAACAGGGGCCCCCTCCTGCCCCTATTACAGTTCCCACAGTTGTACTCATCCAGGCTCACTGCAACAAACTGATTCTTCCCCCAGTAGCAGAAAGATGTCTAGAACTGCAGTATGTCTGGAATAGTCCACAAAAGGAGAAGACAAGAGCACGGAAATATTCTGAATACTAGAAGAAAGAACATGGTAAAGCAAGGGCTCCAAGAGCGGTAAGAAAATACCATCCGAAAATTGAAGGGAAAAATGATGAAGTTCTCTGCCACACAGTTTTATTCTTTCTAATACATATAACGCTGAAGATAATTCCCCAAAGATCCAGTAAAGCCAACAAATAGAGTAATCTTGAACAGGAGTGGGAAGAGAGGAAACCTGCAACTTTTAATGGAGAAGCCATTCCTTTCCTTTGGGGTGATCGTGCTGAGAAGAGGGACGGTGTCTGTCTGTCGGCTCTGCAAGTGGTCCTTTTTGAACTTCCCAAATCACAGCCAAGTCCTGTTGTTCTTCAATGGTAAGAGTTTTGTTGTGGTTGGAGGGATAAAAAAATCCCAATTTTTAATAAGATGATTTGCTTTGCAAATGTCTTTGTTATTTATAGCTGAGCCAGGCTTTCAACCACTAAGCTCTGGAGGATGAGGGCAGAATCCCACTAAGAAAAACCATTAATGGAGGAACCATGAGTGATCAGAGACCAGTTCTGGAAAAATATGAACTGGACACTGTGCACAGGCTGTCGCAAGAGGAATGTAGGTTTACTGTACGTATCTGAGCTCATTTCCAGTACTGGCTGATCCACCAAAAGGCTTCAGCTTATGCTAAAGAGTCTTCAAGTCTAAAGTTAGTTCAAGGGGGTCCAAAACTTTGTCTTTATTTCAGCCTTCCCCCGAATATTACAGACCAGCCAATTTGGTCTTTTGCCTGAAGGCTGGAGAGTTGCATCACGAGCCTGGCCCTGACCATCAGGCAAATTCAGGCTGGAATGCTCCTTCCTTGGCTTAGAGTAATTCTATTTTTCATATTTTTTCAATGTACAGGGATTAATTAAGACTTATCACAGCCACACTGGTTGATTTCTGTTTCATTTAATAAAGGTGTTAACTGGAGCACAGAAAGGTAAAGTTACTGTTTGAGGATTAAACCTCAATATCCTTCAGGGGTGTTGCAGGTTCTGGGCTTTATAGAGCCTGGACCTCCCCAAGACTAGGAAGTTCAGGACATCTTGAAGGGGAACCATTAGTATCTTGGATAAAAAGAAAGCTGTTCAGGGCCTGCTGGGAGTCACTGTCTGGGAACAGAAATCTGGAAGGTGTTTGGGGTCATTACATCTGCATTTTAGCTTTGTCAACCACCTCACATCCTCCCGTTTGTGAATTAATCAGTCTTTACCCTAGCACTGTTTGGCTGTTCATTCCTAGTACAAAAATACTACAAAACTGCCCCACCAACTCTTCGCTTTAATGACTGGAAACTTTGTTTCCCACCTGTCTTGCTAGAAAAGCTGGAGTTTGTAGCCTTTTTGCCAAAGGAACTCCACTGGTCCTTATTTGCATTTTTGCATTGCTACTTTCCTCATTGGAAGAGGTGGTCCCTGAAATGGGTCCACACCAAGGTGAGGGATGCTCTGAAGATGTGTGCCAACATCAGTGTCATGGCTCCTGCTCAGGAATGATCTCCGTTTTTAGGGGAGGTCTCTGAAGCAAAATAAAATGAGAAATGGGATTTCTAGGTAGGGTGGCTTAAAAAAGACTCAGTTGCAGAGAGATGTCTGAGAAAGTGTGTTACTCTTGAAAGTCAATCCAGAGCTGGCTGGAGAAAAGGGGATGCTCCCCATCACCTGGCTGCCTGCTCCCTGCTGGGACAGACAGTGATTTCCTCCTTCCCACATCCTCCAGTGCTCCTGTGCTCTTGGCAGCAACAAAGCAGCAGACCCCATGGCTGATGTAGCCTGTAGTTATTTGTGTAAGGGGAGGACAGAGAGAACACAATGAGATGTCAGAGGAGATTCCAAGCAATTTTGCCAAACACTCAGGGGATATTTTTTTTTTTTCTTTCCACTCCCCTCCCCCCTTAGTTTTTAGAATAATTTTTCAAGAACACATATGCAAGTCATCTAAGGGAAAGAGAACAGTGAGTACCAGGGGCTGGTACACTGTGTTCCCTTTGTGTACTGTAGAGAAAATAGATAAAAGAAACAAAGGATGATGCAGAGAGCAAGGGAGCCATCAGTGCTTTCAGAGAGGTTCAGTCTGACCTTTTCAGAGATGAAGGTCAAACCAAAAATCCTCAGGTGCCGGAAATTGGTCCCATCTTCCTAGGACCAGGAGACATTTACCACTAATGAAAGGAGAGCAGAATTCCGTGCCATTTGTTGTTGCTAGAGGCAAGAAGAAAGGCAAGAAAGGAATATTGTCTTGGATAATAATAAGGATTATGTACTTCTTTAGGAAGTAACTTACCATTTTATGATAATATCTGCTGTATACCCAGCCACCCACTCAGATAACTCACAGTAACAGAAAACAGCTTGGACCCCCCCCCAGCATCAGTGAGCTGGAAAACTGGACCCCACGACAGCAGCAGTGCTCGTTAGCATGCACTCATCTGAAAGGAGACCCCCCTCCTTGGCCCTTGCCCCTCAACCTGCCAGTCTCTCTGTCTGCTGCTGCTGCTCACAAGCCTTTAGATGCAGAGCATGTCCAGCCGTGAGCGTGGGATAGCTCTCCTGCATCCCATCTGGGTTGTTTGTCTTGGGTCCCTCTCCATTCAGAGCAGAATGATTTTGCATAAATGCATCGACACGTCTGCTTTGTTCATGCACGAAGGGTTCTCGGCATTCTCATCCTACCCCTGCCCTGGCCCTCTTCTCCCTACCCCTGGCATGGTAGCTTCACCAGCTTTTGCATTATTTCTCCGTGCAACAGCAAATAAACCTGCCTAAAGCATTGCTGGTCATTCAGTTGCAGTTAAAAATACCCAGTCACTTATTTTGGATAGAATTAAAACAAGTGATTGGAAAAAGGGGACGGAGAAGGGTGCAAGAGCAAAGCCCTAATGGCCTTTACTGTGTAATTTGGTTTCATGTTCTGCACAAGAAAACATGTAAAATATGTAAACAGAGCTCTCCAAGATTGTAATGTAGCTACAAAGCCACAGATACACAGGCAGGCAGGGTGCTATTCTTCAGCGGAACGGAATGCCATCCCCAAAACCACACCATCATTTCTTTAAGCCTGAAAGTAAACTTTCTCATGCCAGGGATGGAGAATTTATTTTTTCTTTTAAATGGAGGCTTGTCTGCACTACTTGTTCACAGTACAGTAGGCATTTTAGCCCACATTGTCATAAGAGACCTCATATTTTGAATGCCAATGAATATTAGGGTGTTCATCTTGAGATGTCTCTAAAAGGCATGGTTTTTGGAGGATGGTGCTTATCCAGAACTGTCCTGAAGGTCTCTGGAGTCAATCCCTCTGTCCCCACCTGCAAATAAGTATCTGCTTTAAAAAGAAAAAGAACCAAAACCAAAACCAAAACCCAGAACTGGGGACCATTTGGATAAACCTGTGAGGTGCTCTGAATCTCTCCCGGATTGTGCCGGAGCCATAACTGTTGAGGAACCCCAAATCCCTGCTCGTTGTGGAAATGCTGCCTGTAAAGTTGGAGGATCAGTGTTCCCCTCTGAGGTCATTTCAGTGGTGAATCTGATAAGAAGACATGATTCACCCATCTGGTAAATGAACCCAGCTCCTCTGCTATCAGCAGGAGCCTGCCCAGGGCCTGGGTTTCCACCGTAGCCTCAGGATCCAGCTGCAAACTGAAATGTGTGCCAGGAAATGATGATTTGCATGATCAGAGCTATTATCTGTCTGTGCATGTAGCTACTCACTGGGAGAAGTTCTCATTTAGGAGAACATCAAGTTCTGCTTAGCCCTCTTGTCACTGGGCCAAAATCCTTACACTTCATATTTTGGGCACTGGATATTTTTTCCCATTTTTTGGTAACTCACCATCATAGCTCTCGGATAAGATAAGTCTCTTTTCAGAGAGAAGAAGCTGAAGCATAGGGTGAAGATGACCTTCTTTCTACCTTTCTCCATCCAAATAGCTTTGAAAAAATCTGACTTTCTAGCAGAGCAAATCTGTTCCTGGTGCACTGCTCTGTGTTCACACTGTGACCCTTACCTGCAGGAAAAGGATAGCAGGAGAGCCTTGCTGTATGGAAATACAATTGTTTTCTAGTGGTTGCTTCTGGTGGGAAAAGCTGAGCTTGGGCAGCTGTGAGTTCCTCCATCCCCTGTGTCCACAGTCCCTCCTCCCAGAGCCTGCTCCTGGGAGGCAGTGAGGCTGAAGGAGCCGTGAGCTTCCTCTCACACATGATGTTTGTACTTTAATACCCCCAGCAACTTCTTTTGGGAGCAGGTAGAAGTTTCTGAGAACTCCCATGCTAGCCTGTGACATCAAGGATGACATGCTCCAAGTGGTCTTTTGGCTTAATTTGTTGGAGTTTGAGGTTTGTCAGAACATGCATGGCTCTTCTGAGGTTAGAGGCTTCCCCAGCCACCTGTAGCTAAACCTTTGCTTGGGTGGAGATGTGCACGGGCAGGAGGAAGCAATTGGCTGCTGCTCTATGGACTCCCCCTGGATGGTCCAACTCATTCAGAGGAATTTGAGAGGAATTTGTTTGTGTGGTGGTGGTTTTGTTCCTCCGCAGTTTCAGTGGGAAAAGCCCTGTGAAGGGGGAACCCACTGATTTACATACCACAAGCTGTGCCTTCAGGTATTAACAAAAACAAGCCATGGGCTTTAATCTTAATTAATGCATCCTGATGTAGGGCTGAGTAGTTGGATGGGAATCTGAAGGGCTTTGCCTGCTGAGGTGCAGCTGTAGGCAGCTCCCCTCCATGCCCCCCTGGGAGAACCACTGCAGCCTTCCCTCTCACTGTTCAATTTAAATCCAGGGCCTCTTCCCAATGTATCGTCTCACTGGATGTATCCAATTAAAGCCTGTTGACAGCCCAGAGCAGACTTACACCCTTAGAATTAGAGGCATGTGTATGTCTTCATATAGGGAAGGACAACAACGGGGTGTCTGGCTGGCTCACTGAGAGTGTGGGGTGGAAAACTGAGCAGCCTGGAGAGGGAAGAGGAGCCAAGGAGAGGGAAGTTTGCACCCCCAGTTATCCTCGCATGTGGAAACGCTGCCTGATGAGGGTTGCGTGTGGTTTACACAGTGTGTTTACACGGCCCATAACCCTAAACAAAGCTGAAAAACATGACTTTAACTCTGGAAAGAAAAGCACTGGAAACCCCTGGTTTTCTGCACATGAGAAAGTTTTGTTCTTTAAACACACAGATGTTTTTTAATGAAAAATCACTCATTTGACCTTTCCTGAATGTGATCATGTGGTCAGAGCTGACATTAACCACTGCATGGCTGTTGGCTTCAGCTGCAGGAGAAGCTTAGTGAGCAACCTTCAGAGCTGGTGGTGGCACCTGTGCTGTGTCCCATCTCTTGAAAGCTGCTCCTGTGTCCCCTGTGCACTTGGGGTGGTTCAGGGGAGGCGGGGTAAGGTAGTGGGGGTATTTAAGGTCTACTCCTACCATGCTGGAAATGAAAGCATTGTGGTTTTTTTCCTCCTTGAAAAAAGATGTGACTTTTTTTTTCCTTATTTGTGTCTCTTCCTATCAAAAATGTTGTCCAGTGTCTTATTTTGATGGAGAATTCCTCATCGAGCTCAAGTTCTTTAGGGATTTGTTGTTGCTTTTGAGCTTTCTCTAACTAGCTGTGTGCTTTCTTCATCCAAGTAAATTTATAGGAGCAGCATTGGGAAGGCAGGAGGGGATGTTACCAAGTGGATCTTAACAAGCCCAATCCTGCTTTGCCTCACAGGAGTGCCAAACCAGCAAAACTGCAATTAATCCAGTGAGTCGGATGCATGAATATAATAATAAAAATAAATATTTAAGATCCTCCCAATGTGTGGTGCACTTTCAGTTTGATTTTCTGATGCCAGCTGCTCCCAAATGAAGTTGTTAAAGGAAAGGGGGGAAAAAAAACCCAAACAAATAGCTTTTACTCTACTCCTCAGTGGTAAAAACTTAGGGGATGGGACTGTTTTCCTTTGCTGCAGCACCCCCATGGCCAGCCTTGGCCCGTGGTTATGTGTGAGCTTTGCTGTAGTGGACTTTGCTGGTTCAAGTTAGAGACAGGCAGTTTGGGAACCCGAGCGTACAGCCAACAATAATGTTCTGGCTACTGTATTTGTTTAACCTCGCTCTCCAGTGGATGGATATACAGTCTGTTAAAGCACTTACCAGTCTATAATGCCTTCACACTTTTGTGAGCAGCAGTGTGGAAGCTGTAGATGGCCTTTTGCTGTGGATCGAAGATGTCTTTTAATTTTAATGAGGCCGATGTTTGAAAACTAAAGGTTGAAGGTGTTGTTTGGTGCTGTTTCTTTATGCCATCTGTCTAGCAGGTCGTGTTTGGCTGCTCTTTCTCCTGGAAGGTGTATTTGTGCATTTGGATGTAATAGCAGAATGCAATTCAGGGCTAATTCTAAGACTTATGCCTCTTATGTAAGATCCTGGCAGTGCTGGGGTGGAAGGTACTGTTGTTTGAGAGCAGCATTTTGTGTCCTACTGTTGTGTTGAAGAAATAGCAAACGTCTGATGTGAATAAACAGGAGCACATGGCAAATGTCTCAGTTACACTTCCATGTGCTCCATATGAGACTGGACCCTGCCTTGCTGTGCAGTCAGAGCTGTCCCCTGCTCTTCCCTCCTTTCAGTGTGGGTTGTGGAATGGCAGAAGGAGCAGGGACACGTACAAACTGCAATCATGAGCTCCAAATGCTCATGTTTACTTGCAGACTCGTGCAAATGTTGAGCTGTTTATTAAATCCCATTAGTGCAATTGTTTCTTCTTTTCACACTCCTTCTCTGTAGCTCCTGGCTCTGGTTCAGCTGATGTCTTTGGGTTGATCCTTTGAACCATGCAGAAATCATCTGGTTAGGGTTTTGTTGTAAAATCAAAACTCCATATTGTGTTTTCCACAGGTCCAGCTAGCATCCTAGATATTTTGATTGCACCTGGCTGGATGTCAAAGCCATTGTGGGTTTGGGATAGGGCCAGTCAGAATTGACTTACAGTTTTTTCAGGTATACTATGTGAAGTTGATGGTTTTATGTGATTCTGATTTGAACTCAGTGGTTTTAAATGAAGTTTGCTTTGAATCTGGAGATAACAAAAATTCAAAGAAAAGCTCAAAGAATGCAGGTCTGCATGATTTAAAAATTGAAATATATAGTTCATTCAGACTCTTTGGAAGTGAAATAACTGCATTTTTTTGAGAAACCTGATATAAATTACACACATTGAATACACATGCAATCTGGGTCATCATCTAATGGAAATCCCTGTAGTTCCTATTCACTTTCCTGAAACTAAACCAACTTATATGACAAAACAAAATAGCCCTTGCATCTCCCACTCTTTCTGAATCACAGCCCTGTGTTACATCCAAAACTCTACCCAAGGAAATTTCCCTTTGGAATGAACTTTATTTTTATTGTAAAGCAGAGAAACTTGTCATCACATCCCACTGCAAACAAACTATTGACACCTCATCGTATCAGCTGTGGTGTTTTCATATGCATAAAGGTCACTTTCCAATTACTAAAAAATCCAGCCAAACCTTCAGCTAAAATTGGGGCCTTGCACTAGGCAATCTGTCACAACATGCTAATTGAATACTAATTCTGGAAGGTCCAGACACCATCCACTGCTCCAGATTCAAAGGGAAGTGGCTGTGCTGAGACTGGACATCGCAACTGGCAATCGGGCTTTATTTCATCCCCCAGGAGATGGAATCTGCTTCCCAGCCCCACAGCCAAATCCTGGTCTTCATTACATGGGGAAAAATGACAGATGAGATTTCCTCTTACTTCTGAGCCAAGTGAATCTGGGAGTAATATAGCATCAGTGTGTTACCCCAGAAGTTGTATCAGCTTCCAGTTGATAAAGGTTTTCTGTTGCTCACCTGCCTTGAATACCTTTGTCCTGGAGTGGGACATGCTGCAGTTTTTCATCTTTTGCCTGTAGACCTATAAGTACCGCAGTGAAAACAAGCAAAAGCAGACAATGAGCACAAAACTTAGTAAAACAGTGTTATCAGACACAGAGGACAAGGAGAGGTTTGGAGTAAAAGCTGCAGTTCCCCATCAGAGGCAGGGGAAAGTTACTGCTGAGGAAGAGGCAGCTGATATGAGGGTAAGAAGGCTAGTGAAAGAGGGAGGACACAAGTTTCTTTCCTCATCTGCTTCTTATAACCTATGCTGCTGAATCTTGGGTTTGGTTCTGGTTTCTCATTTTATTTTTAAATCAACAGGGTATTTTAAACTCATTGTTAGTGCTCATAAAAATTAATATATGTACCAGTTTGGAAAAAAGTAACTTTCCTTAAATTTTAGAAGCCAACCTGAAATGACCTAATGCTGAGTTTCATTGTTGGGCAGACAGCTGTTGACTCAAATCTTCTGACAGGACAAATCCAGAACATTAGTAAAGAGCTAAAGCATTTCTGACCAGACTCTAGAAGAAAACCCAGAGCAAAATTTCTGATGTCCCTTGAGTTAGTGCTGTGGGCTCCTGAGGTTTGAGATGATCATAGAAATTAGGTGATTATTGAGGTGTTTGTTGGGGCCCAAATTTTGCCTTTTGTAATGGTTGAGTGCTCACTAATATAGTCGATTTAATTTTTTTCTGTAACTCCAACCCAATTCCCAGCCTAAATGAGAAGAACAGAGCAACATCTTTCAGAACAGATTGGAGGTCTGGGCTGGAGTCAGCAAACTGGGTGGTGTCCATGTGGCAGTCAAGCTGCCTTATAATATTGGACAATAAACAAGCAGGAACCCTTTTGATATTTAGCAACGGCACTATAGTTTCTCATCCTTGGGTAAGATTAACCTTAGGTCTGCAGGAACAATAACATATTTAAGAATAAAAAGTCTGGATGACTGCCAGCCCCTACGTCTGGCAACGGAGAAAGTTATTATTTGTAAGGGATGTGTTAAAATGCTGCTTATGTCATGGTTGGGATTCTCTGGCATGTGTTGAGTTAAATATAAATAACATTCTGCAGAGCAGTTGGCTAAAAATTGTAGATTAATTAGGTTTCAGCATTATGGCTGAAATCTGTTCTTTAGCTGGATCTTCAAACAGCAGAACGTGTCCTGTTGGTGCCTCCACAGGTTTCATATTGGTCCATGAGTATTTCCATGCCCTTTTACAGCCTCTCTCAGGATGTTGTGTGCTCCACAAATAAATGGGCTGTGTGTTTTACCAATAGATCCTGTTCCTGCTCGTTCTGTGGTTGTTGTTTTGCAGATGGGACAGGGTATAGCCTGTTTTGTCCCAGAAACCTGCAGCATTTTCTGTCTTGGTGCAGAAGTGGCAGCAGCACACTCGCTGGTAGAAAGGGGCAGGAGAACCACTTCCACCCTTCTCCCCCAGAAGGAGGTTACTCCCTCCTGCCTGATAGCCAGGTGCTTGTGAGGGCCCTTCACAGCCATATTTAGCCTGGGGAAATGTTCTGGAGGAAACCCCACCATGGGACAACAGATGGGAGCTCTGTTGAGAGCCACCCGTGGGCATGCAGGCTCCAACCACAGCATCAGCCATATGCCAGGGCTGAGCAGAGCAGCATCACAGTTTAAATAGCAGCTTTGCCTGTCTGCATTTAGGAGTATTTTGATGTTACAATGGGAGAGAAGGGAACCACCAGCGTATGCAAAGCCTGTGGTGTCTGGAAGTGCTTGCTCGATGGGAAGGAGAGAGAGTCAGATGAAATCTGTTTGTATTTAACCCACTCCTGTGGGGAGGTACCTCCTTCACACCTGAATGTGCTTGTTTGCCCCCTTCTCTTTAACATCTGAGAACCTCTTTGTGGCTAATGGCTTTTACCTTCAAGGTACCTGTGTGACCTGGGGGCATATAATCCTTGTCTTACAGATGGGGGCCTCAGGCCTTGAGAACCCAAGCGCTGCACAGAAGTTTGTGATGGGGCCATGCACTGGGCACAGCCAGGTTGAGACCCAGTCCAGTTCCAGTCCACAGATCAGTGATCCTTAAGCTGTAGTTCATCTGCAACAGGAGCCCCTCAACACAACTTTACATCGACTGAAGTTGTGGGATGGCTGGGAGTCATTCACAAGGGTGCCTTCCAAAATCTGCTCTTCAGCAAATTTTCCCATATTGCTTTGGAAGAAAACATTATGAGGAAATGGAGTCGATTGCAATAGTAAATGTGTTTTAGATGTGGCAAGGAACTAAGCACTGCCAATATATCACTTTTCCCTTTCTGCTGACACATTCCTTGGTCCCCTTGAGTAAGAGAAGGAAAACAGGAGAGGCGGTTTGAAGAACATGTTGTGCCTGTGATTGACAAGAGGTTGTATAAATCAGTCAAAGGGAATCCTCCAGGCATTCCCTCTTGTGGGATGATCCCACAGCGCTCTCTGGCCTTGTTCATTCTGTCTCTCTATGTTTGTGTACAAAATGTGTGGGTGGGAGACAAGCTGGATTAGAACCTCTGAGAGGAACAGACATCAGCTCTTTTAATTGAAAGCAGCTTCCTAGGGAAGGGTACGACACGGGCTTCCAGTAAGTAGTCACAAATAGTCCCCAAATACTTTGGAGCAGATACTAAGCTCCTGTGGATCCCTGTTACTCTGGAGGTCTGAGAACCTGGATACGCCCCAGTGAATGAAGTTTTGAGTCCTTCATGATGCTGTCATTCTTCAAAGCAAATACTTTTGTGTTTTGTAACACCCTGAAATGAAAAGTACATTTATTCCTTTTTCCCCCCACAGCTGTCAGGTGCTTTGTAGCAAACTGTAGGATGGTAGGAAATAATTTGTTTCTCATAAATGTCAATTGCTATGAATTTATAGCTATGAGGAGAGATCATAGAATCGTAGAATGTCAGGTTGGAAGGGACCTCAAGGACCATCTGGTCCAGCCTTTCTGGGTAGGATCACAGTTTGGATGAGATGGCCAACAGGATTTAGGTGACACTCTGTCTTCCAGGCCATTGGAACTTGTAGCTTAAAAGTGGTGGTACTGCAGTAATGAGTGCCTTCACGCTGCTGCCATCTTCTAGGGATGGCTTAAAGGCAGAAGTGTGAAAGACTCTCCCAGCAAATAGTTCTCAAACCTTGCAGTCATGGTGTAACACTCAGTAACTGGGTAGAGTTGAAAAAGGGAATGTATCTACTAGATTTGTTAGAGCCTGTGGAGGTGGCGGAGTCTGTAGGTGATAGGGACTGTTTATCCAATCAGATTGGTACTACTAAATCTTGAAGAACTTTTTTTCATTAACTGAGTTTGCTAGATAGCAACTAGTGTAGAAGTAGTTCTTGTAGCCACTCCTCATGTCATGTCTATCAGACTTTCCCTACACTTATCAATTGTATTCTTCTCCTAAAAGGACTTTTTACCCCAGTACCACTTTGAAGCACTTCTCTCAGTAGTGATGGATCTGCCTCAGCAGGGGGAAGCTTATCTAACCAGTTCAAACCCGACCCAGCTACCGAGCCTGCACACCTCCTCTGCACGTGTCTCGGACACAGGCTCTTTATGCACCTTTCAGATTTTTTGCTAATATTCTCAGGCAGAAGGAGGAAGTGCTAGAGTTCACACACACACAAATCAAACAGGGTATTTAAAAGTTATCAGAGATTTCTAACCCACCTCAGCAGGGTTTTATTTTGGGTTTGATTCAAACTTTTGTTGAAGGTCTGGGTGATTTCTTAATGAAGGTTTTCACTCACCCGTGGAGTGGCACTTAAAATGCACCAAAGGTCATTACTTTTGGTTCTTTCAACCACCTTTTTTTGGACCAATAGAGAAGGAGGAGATACAAGAATAAGAACAAAATCATATAAAAGTAATGAGACCTTTGTTCATGTCAAAGAGCTCTCCGACCATATAAATTGCAGATGTGGGTAAGATAAATTCCCTAGCTGGAGAGGTATTAAAATAAAAACCATGCTCCCAACAAGAGACAGGCTGCTGAAAATGCAAGAAGGGAGAATTGCGAAATGGTACATGTCGAATTGCTGGCCTGGATTTCAAATGCCAAAGATAGTTTATGTAAAACCTTGCTCTGCTGTAAAATGTAACACTATCCACTGGCTAGCCTCAATGAAGCTTGGTCCCAGTTGTTTTAAAAAATAAATAAACTAAAAATCTTCTTCCAGCCCATTAAAGCTGATTTATGTTTTGCCCATAGATTCCTCTGTGCTGGATCTTGAGGGACTCAGATTATAGAGGTGATTACATCACTTGTAGCCAATCTGGTTTCTCATTCCCAGGCTCTCTTTGCATTGCCCAGATTTTGTCTGTTGAGACCAAGAGGGCATAGCATTTTGAATGGTTAAAAACATCTTTGTTAATTCTCTTCTTTCACTTCAGGGTTTTCTTTTTTGTTTTAATAATCAGGGAAATTGCTTATGGGAACAGATTTACTGACAGCACATCACCCCCTGATTGCTCACTTCAAGCTCTGGTCTTGGAAAGAAATCTAATACTGTCCCCAAGAGTACCTGGCTCCAGTTAGCACCTAGCACAGGTGGTCTGTGGGATCAGTCCTGGGCTCTCCTGTGGCTACTACAGCTGCTGGAGATGGTTTGGCCTCCTGGGTTGCATTTGTGACTCCATTGCCACTATACTGTGTGACCACAAGGAATTCCCTCTATCCCCATGTCTCTGGGAATGGCAGTCACTGAGTTCACCGAAGTCTTGTGAATCAAACTAGGACAATCTTAACAGGTACCTTCCAGCTGCTCTGAGAGCCTCAGCTGGAAGCATCCTTCTGGGGCAGTTGTGGTATTTTGCATGGTGGACATTTTTCTCTTCATTCTTATTTGGGGAATGAAGGGTATGGTCACACATCTTCCTTTTCTGAAGCAGCTTCCCTGTGCTGTGTGGTTCCAAGGTGAATCCTACCATTGCTTGCAGCTTCCTTTTCACATCTTTACATACTGACAGCACTGCAAGGCTTTCTGGTACTTAAATTCAGACATTTTCTTCCTTGAGCTTTTCATCCACACCAGCCCTTGGGGTTCATCATCTTGTTCTTTAATGAAAAGAGCAGTTTGCTTTTTATCCCACTGCTGCCTGCCATGGGAAGGGCTGTAGGTACAGGAAGAAGGTGATTCCACTTGCAGAACCAGCTAACAAAGCAAGAAGCTGGTTTGCTTAAATTGGGTTGTAGAGATAGGACTTGCATGGCTGCACTTGCTTCCAAGTTTACATGGACATCTGTGTCTTCCCTGGGATGACAGTAACATGCAGGTTTAAACAGGACATTGCTTGAGTGCTGGGGAGAGCATCTGTGGGCTGGCTGTGCTGGGAGTTGGTACGCTCGGAAGTGACTGTCACTTTGACTCCAGTGGGAAAAGTCATGGGCCGTTTGGATGGGAGCAGAGTTGTTCTGCATGTTGTCAGAGACCTCCTACCAAATTAAGAAGGAACTGTTGGCTGCCATCCAGCTGCTGTCAGTCTTTAGCTGCTTTTCCGGTTCCAGTTTTTCTTAGGGAGGTGGCAGACCTGGAAACTTAACTTTTGAATAATCTCATGGTATTTAGAAACTTCATTATTGTGTATTATTTCATTCTAGCACTGCACCTGGACTATTTCCCCCACTTTAAACAGTCATAGTCCTTCCTTACTGTTGTCTACGTCTGTTTTGGTGTTTCTTTTTTGTCCTGTAGGTGTGTCGAACTAAGGTGATTGACTTGAACGATGGCGTCTCTCAGTATGCCTGGTATCCCTGCACGGCCAACTTCCAGTACTCCCACATAACACAGACCATTTTCTGGCTGAAGGTAGGAAGTGTACCTGTCATTCAGAAGTCTCCTCTTTGCCTGCCTGTACAGAGTTTCTCCAACAGGCAAAATATCCTGGGACAGCCTTCCCAAGGCCAAGCTGCTCCTTTCTTTGAAGTATGTTCAGTGCAAAATTACAAAACAAAGTCTCTCAGCACTGTCTAGAGAGTCAGTGGTGAAGTCCCCTCCTGTGCCAAGGCTATTGAATTTCTGGGAGGTTACAGCCTCCAGCTGCAGGGCTGTTTGACTTGAGTTTATCTATTTTGTGTAGGAGAGATTGGAAAAGAAGACTTCTGTGTGACCTGGGATGGGGATTGTTATTTTTAAAGTCCTGCACTGACTCTTGGGGGTTTTTAAAGCCCACCACAGTTCTCCACCTCAGCCTTTGTGGGGCTTTTGTTTTCCCAGGCTTATTTTTCCCAGCCTATGGTAGCTGCAGCAGTCCTAGTTCACTTGGTCACTGATGGGACCTATTACTTGGATCAGAAGCAGGAGACCATCGGCGTGCAGCTGTTTGACACCAAAGAGCAAAGCCATGATCTTGGTAAGGCTGTATTTTATTAAACACCCTCTTTATTGCTAGTTTAATCTGTTGGTACCCCCATTCACAAAATGACCAATCGTGCTGCTCAGTTTTCCAGGATCAGACAAAAAAAGTTCTTTATTATTGCTGCAAGACCTGAGTTTCACTAGAATTTGTTAAAAATGATACATCATTTTGTACAGACATTTCCCCATACCCATTCACTACATGTTCAGAAGTGATTAGTCCCTCCTCAGTCATTATAATAAACACTGCTTCAATGCTTCATGCACAGCATCCCCCTGGAGAGACCCTGACAGTGACATAAATGAACTGCTGGTAGCAGAGAGTGAAGGACCTGCACCAGCTGGTGCAGCAAATGCTTCTGCTCCACAAGGTGTAGTTGGTTGCATCTCTAGTCCTGCTTGCAGGGAGATCTCCACAGCTATTTAATGGCCAACATTTGTCATGTGAAGTATTTCAGGTTTGATGGAGATCTAACACCAGTGCCCTTGCTGGCTGCTTGCATGGCATCAGGCAGATGTCCCCAACAGAGCCTGTGGACCTGTTAGTTGTGCTGAAGTCCTGGGATAGACCATTTTTGTCTCTACCCTGGGCACAGGTCCCCGAACCTGGGAAAGCTGTGAATTGATTCTGGCTTCATTTAAGCTCCAGGTCTAAGCAGCTCACCCCAGCTGCATAATCCCTTTCCAGCTGTCCCCTGCCCTTTATTCCACTGGGAAAAAAGCTGGCCATGCCATCCTGAGAGCAGTTTTTCTTTTATCATAGCTTTGCAATTTTGACAAGCTGAAACTCCAATGAACTTCCTACTAATGATAAGAAGGAGAAGGGACACATGCAAGTGACAGGTGTTGGATGACTATCCAGGGTAATATATAATTGGTTGGGGTGTGGAGGAAAAGAAAGAAGGAATGTGTTGTGTCTGTTGTCCACGAACAATTGAAAATTCATAGCAAGTTGTGCAGGTTGAGTCAGGATAGCTCCCAGTTTGCCAGAGCCCCTGGATTAGTCTTCTCCTCCTCCTTTTGCAAAACAGTGGCACATAGCTCTTTCCCTCTGAGAAATAAATGCTGGAGACACAAGCATGCCAATAAATACTTAATGTGACATTTTATGGAGACAGACAGACAGATTATGAGAGAAAGAGAACAAGAAAGAGGAGCAAAGAGGAAACTGAGGGTGAGGTTTTGAAATCCTTGATGAAGTTGCAACATGAGTTTGGCATGGCTCAGACTGACGCTGGGAGACCTTCACAGCTGAATTGCTGCCTTCATGGAAAAGCCCCTCTGACCTTTTCTGAAGAGGCTGGCCTGGAGCAGAGGAGACATGTAGGTAGGCTACCCAGTAGTTCCCACTCAGGCAGAGCTCCCAATTGCTGTTTTTTCTGAGTTCTGGGTGTGGCATTAAGTCCTTTTCCTGGGCATTTTATTTGATGTGTTTGAATTATCACCACGGCAAGCTAGAAGCTGCAGCTGAGATGCAGACTTGGGCATGCATTGGGTGCAGACTGCAGAGGGTCAGACAGCCTCAGGTGGAAGTTGGTGGCAAACTAAAAGTACATCCAGAAGGAAGCAGCAATAATTTACAGCTTGATCAGTCCTCAGTTTGCTAAAGAAACTTCCAGGATTAAAATGCAGTCTGTCCAGAAGTGCAGTTTCCCACCTTGATGAGAGCAAGTTTTTGCAGTGTGGACTCCCAGAAAATAACGAGAAACTTCCTCTGAGTCTTGGCAGAAGATGGAGAGGTTGGGATGCCAAACACCTCAGCAATGTTAGTTCAAAGCCATTGAGGACACTGGGGATCAGTTGTCGGGTATTTTGCAAGAGCTGTTGAGTGTTGAATTGGTGGGTCCAGAGCTACAGAAACAAGGGCAAGCGTGGAGAGAGCTCTAACTCCCCTGCCATGGGCACCTGTGCTATTTTGAGTGGTTTTTTTGCTAATGAAGGCAGGTTAGTTAAATGAACCTGACCTGTTCAGCCCCCGTTTACCTTGTTGGAGTCAGAAAGCACCAGCAACTGCAGCACAGCTCTGAGTGTCTGTTTGTGGACACCACCTGAGTACAAGGAATGAAATTGAAGTGAATAAACAGCCTCATACCATAAGGTCTTTCTTGGCTTTCCATCAGAGAAGGCAGAAACTTCCGAGGAATTTGGGAACCCGGGATTTTGAGTATTAACTGCACCTGTTTGTAAGTGAGAAACGTGCACCGTTCCACAAGGAGCTGATATCAAAAGACCTGTGGGAGGCAAGTAGACGGGGAGGTTATTTTAGGGTCAGGTAAAGACCAAAACAAAAGGAGGTTTGCTTTTTTATTTTATTTTTATTACAGGAAGATTTTTTTAAAATAGAGGGTGGGAGATAGATGTTTAAAGAGAGTGGTCAGAAGTCTGTCTAATTCCCAGGAAATCACTTTCTAAGGAGCAAAACGAAGATTTTTTTATTCCTTTCCTTTTGCATCAAGAAACCTGAATGGGGTAAGAAAAAATAAAAGAAAACCCTGAACCAGTTAAACATGCAAATAGAATGTATTTAATTTTTGAATTCATAAGTGTATCAGGGTAGCCAAAGGGCTTGGGCCAAAGCTGTGTCTGGGGGAGCTGCAGTGAAAGGAATGGAGCTGAAGCCAAGCTGATCCTCGGAGTGATGCCACGGAGCTGCAGAGGCAGTGCTTTGCAGTCAGCCATCAGGCTATGAATCTCAACTAATGAATTTTGAGGCCAGCCAACAGCTGTCTGTCCTTTGAGTTCCTCCTGAGGTGGATTTGGCCCATTTGAATTCAAGTTGCCTCTGCTTGAAGGTGGGAATTTCTTTCCAACTCTCACTAAGTCTCCTTGTGACCTCTCTGGTGCTTCTGTGCACCTTGACATCTTAAGACACTTTTATTTTCTCAAGACAAAATTATTTTCTCCTCAAATTAGATTACCTGTAAAATCCCCAGTGGGTCCACCACTCTTCTTTCTCTCCCCAGGACCATCTTTGTGTTTTTTAGCAGAGAGCAAGATATCCCAAAGCAGGAAACCATAAAAAGAAGAAAAAAAAAACAAACAAAAAGAAAAATCAAAACTGGGCATATTTAGTGTAGAGCTCATGTGAAGGAAAAAAAAAAAAAAGGTTTATGTTGAGTGTTAATGACATGCACAGTTATAAACAAGCCACTGATGCACTGCCCATGGTGCACAAAGCCACCCAGCCTGCCGGCACCGTTTGATGCATGGCATAAAGGCTCCAACTGTCATCCCAGGCTGGTTTTACAATAGCACGACTCTGCTTCCTCCGTGATGGTTGCTCCTGATTTAACAGAGCACAATAGGAATGTAGTTGTGGTCTAAAGAAACTGCTCTGAGAGCCTGCCGCGCTTGCGGAGAGAATGGCAGCCTTCTTCAGCTGTCTGGAGGGATATACTTCTCTGCTAAGCTCTCCAAAACCATTTGGGAAGCCCCTCCAGGCAGCTTACCATAACTTTTCAGCTCTATAGGGCCCTTCCTATGGGTGAAATGCTTCTGAAGTGCCCAGGGCTTTGGGAAGCAATTGTGTTAAGTCTGACCCTTCCTCTGATCTTGTCTCTCCTCTGGCAGGTGTCCACGTCCTGAGCTGCAGGAACAATCCCCTGATTATCCCCGTCATCCATGACCTCAGTCACCCTTTTTATCACACCCAGGCTGTCCTCATTAGCTTCAGCTCCCAGTTTGTGGCCATCTCCGGGGTGGCCCTGCGTTCCTTCCACAACTTCGACCCCATCACCATCAGCAGCTGCCAGCGAGGACAGACCTACAGCCCAGCGGAGCAGAGGTGAGCCTGGCAGCTTGCTGCCTTCAGCCTGGCTGGCCCCTGCCCCCCACCCCGTGCTGGGGCTTTGGGGGGGGGGGGGAGCCAGGAGGGGCACAGCAGCTGAACCCTGCTGACCCCTTTGTGTTGCTGGTAAAAAACGGGCAGTGTTCTCATTGATCAGGATGGATGGGACATTTAACCCACATGGGATACTGTTAGTGAATTATTTCCTCTTCCTTTCTCCTCCCTCCTTTATCCCAAGCTTGGAATTGGGGCCAGTTAACTCTCCAGACATTCCCCAGCACAGCACCATTTTTGCCACTCACACACCGGCTTCAATCTAAACCGCTTTGTGCTGCTGAAGGGCTGCAGGGACCTCCCACGGGAGCGGTTGTGCGGAGACAAAGTGATGCTTGTTGCCCCATCGGGGCTGGATCCTGCAAGGTGCTCAGCCCCACGCACCGAGTGCTTGGTCACCAGCATTCATGGTGCTTTTATGGCTGGGTAAGGGCCCCCAGCACCTCTCTGGATCCAGCCCCTGTTCTGAAAAGCTCTGTGGGACCCCCCAGGATGAAAGGTTTATGGCTACCGTTTTATTCTTGTTGTTATTACAGACACATCAATAGATCACCACCAACCCCTCTCAGTCTCTGCTTTACAGCATCCCACAGAGATTGTGACCTTTCATGGCCTCTGCTGCGGCAGCTTCATGGATCCTTTCAGCAAGGCAGTGAAAAGAAGAGGGGAGAATTTAGCAAAACCCCTGAAAGAATAATGTTTTTTCCCTTCCTTTGTGAATTCAAAGTTGTGAGCAGTTGTTATACCATAGCAGCAGCAATAGTAAAACAAGTTGTATATCCCAGCAAACCTCTGTTCAGCCTCCTAAACAAGCTGTCAGTTTTTCTGATAATGTTCTGGCTTGTTTTTAGGACCTGCTTTTATTCCAGGAAAGGCAGGAGGATGAGAAGGGGGAGAGGAAAGGAAAAAAGAGAAAAAAATAAGAGCATATCTATAGCTAAATCAATCCAGTCAGTGTGTTCTGACCTAGATTCGAGGAGTCTGATCATTCTGTGCAATAGGTTGTATAAATTTAGAGGCCCAAAGACAGCAGGATCAAGTTTCAGATGAGAAGTCTCGTTGGGGAAGTTTGGCCAAATCCCCGTGCAGGAATGGGACAGAAAAAGAGCAAGAAAGACCCACTGGAAGGAGATGGTGAGAAGCAACAGGGAGCTGGAGAGGGCTGCGATGCAGGACCACATTCCTCCCTCTCAAGTTTTCAGTAGGAATTGAACCATTTGTTCACTTATGAAATTAGAAGTGCTCTGTGTTTAGAAAGTTATTTCCTTAATAAAAAATGCATTCCCCTTAGGCAAAGCTTCAGTGAGCCTCTGCAGCCCAGCAAACTAACCTTTAGAAATCTCTTCAAGAAGAATCACCCACCAGTTGCCTCTTCTTTTTTTTTTTTTTTTCCCTTGATTTTTTTTTTTTTGCATTGTTTTGTTTTCATGATGCACTGAACCATCTCAGCCCCTTGCTCTCAAAAACTTTTCTCAGAGCCTCACTCATTCAAAGGAACGTTTCAGATCATGCAGGTTACAACACTGGATTGATCATAAAGTTTCCCATGTCAGTCAAAGAACTGTGGAAACTCTCTGAAATAAAGCCCTGATCCAAAGGCAATTGAAATCAGTGGCACTTTTTCCATTGATAGTGGAAAATCTCCAATTTGCCTTGTGGTGGGGTCGTTTTGGGTGATCATTTATGCTTTCTTTTTCTATACAAGGAAGTCCAGACTGTTCAGGTATCCAAGATGTAGGGAAAGTTGTGCATTAAGTGGTGCAGCCAGGAAGTAGGTGATGTCTTTGTGGTCACCTGCCATTTCTTTCCCTCTCTTATCTTACCCAATCCAGGAAGAACATAAAGGGATTTAAAAAATGCATTCTTAACCAGTTCAGAAGCTAGATGTGGGTTTTCTGCCTCTTGTGCTCACTGACTCCCCATCAAACCCCATTTGAGCACTAGTCCCACACTGCCCATCCTTCCCTTCCCCCCTTTCCCCACCCGTTGCATTTGCCTAATATGACTTTTAAAATATTTATTTAATTTTTAAAGGAACTTTTCCTTCCTATGTGTAAGCACCAATTTTACCGCTTTCATTTTCCTTATGTAAACATGGATATTTTTGCCTGCTTTTTGGCTTTTCTCTACAAGAGATATTATTTCTCTTTCTTCAAGGAGAATTATTTTGGTTGGAGAGGATTTACAGCCAGATACAGACACTTGTAGACAAGGGTGCAGATTTTAAATATGTGAGGGTAAAGAAATATATTGGCCTTTAAAATTTAACACAGCTTTTCTTTTGAGGACGAATGGATCACTTCCATGGGTATAGTGAGAACTTAATAACTGAAAATAAAACATGCACTCACTAATCTTTCTTAAAATATGTATTACAGTTAGTATTTTAAAAGAAATAAAGGATCTTAAGTGTGAAAGTCCCATTGAACTTTATAGGTAGTTGTTCTCAGTCATTGTTGCTCTTTTGAAAATCCATTCCATCCTTCTGAAGACATTTATAGAGGTTTTGAAAAAAAGCAAAAAACCAGCAAAACTCTCTGTACTTTCCAGTTGTATTTTTCCAATTGTTGTTTTTTCTGCTGACCACAGGCTCTTTTTGTTTTCAGCACAAGTTTACCTCACTGCTGGGGATGTGCTGTAAAAACTACATGCTTTATTTTCACACTGCATCTTTAGACCAGATATAATGGCCCACTTAGTTCTTCTTTCGTGCTCTATAGCTCAAATGATTATACTTCCAGTATCTCCTGTTTAGCCTTCTGGAGTCAATTGTGAAATTGGGTGTGCAGAAGCAGAGGTGTGATTTCTCACCCCACAGTCACTTGAGCAGCAAGAAAGCCTGGTGCCTTGGGGCTGCCTTTGACAGCAGGTCCTCAGAAATCAGTTTTTTGTCTTTTTCACCATGTAGGAACCATCAGATGGGGCTCTCCATCCCTGGCAAGGCACCCTCATGAACCACTGCTTTCCCTCGGTGGCATTTCCATGCCCTGTTCATGAGATGTGTCCCACCCTTCATCCCACTGATGCTATTTGCTCCTCTCATGGAAACCACAGGCAGGAGGTGTAGAGACTCAGATAGACAGCCCAACTCAGCTGTCAGAATTGTGGATTGTAGGAGTTTCCAGCTTTCTGATCCTCCATTAACTTCATGTTCACAAAAAAGATAAGCCTCCCCACTTCTGGAGGAGGTTCTGACTGCTTATGGCCCTCCAGCACATGTGCCCCAAGTTGTGCAGCTCCCTGTGCTTTTTAGTTAATGTAGTAAAAAAGTTTCCTTTCCTTTGTTTGGTTAAATCTTGTCACAAACTCATTACAACTGCAAAATGGCTTCTGCAGGGGAGATTTGAGGTTTACCTTCCTCCATAAGTGTGCACATCTGGGTGCTGGACAGTTGGGGGGGACCAGCCCTGTGGACCAAGCCCCACTTCTGGCCAACATGTCATTGCTTGCCTTCTCCCTGGCCTCCATGGAGGGCTTTCCTCCAAGCTTCACCCTCTCCTTCCCCAAATGAGCCTCAGGGAGATGCAGCCCACTCCAGCTCTTCTCTTTGTCTTGTTCTCTCCTGCTGTCAGCTTCCCCAACAAGAAATGATGAAGATAAATCTTCAGCCGTGGAACAAATGCAACCGCTCTTTATAACTCCTATTTTCTTCCTTTTTATAAGGAAGGGGGTAAAAAAGGGTTTCCTTGTCTCTTTTTTGTGTGTGTGTGATTTAATGCAGCTTTCTCTTTCCCGATCCGGCTGCCTTTTCCCTGCCCTGCCTTCTGTCATTAAGCACAATCTCTGTCAGCTCACTTCTGGTGAAATTAATGAATTTCTCACAGAACTGTTAATCATAGAAGCTTTGGTCCATGACATGTGTTATAATTCAATAGGTTTTTAACCTTCGCCCCATTTTGGTAATTGGCAAACGGTATCATTTGGCTTTTATTAAAGTGGAAGGTGATGCGGGTTCTTTGTTTGCTGGGACAGACTGTGGCAGGGAGAGCTGCAGGGCTGCTGCTGCCCAGGCCCACAGCCCTGCTTCCAGGCTGGCAGGGTGATGGGGCTTTGGAAGGTTTATCTGTTCAATATGGACCCCCCCCCCCCAGGGCAGGAGCATCTCACACAATGGGTTGCAGGGAGGCTGAGGGCAGAGCCAGTCCTCAGGCAGAATGTTGCCCTGCTAGTGGTGGGGACAATGGTGGGGGTGTGCTGGTTCCAGTCCTTCCCCCACAGCTTACCTGGGCCTGGACCAAGTGTTTTGTGTAAATCTCTGGGTTTATCTACATTCCTGCTCCTATCGGTTTGAATTATGGTTTTGTTGAGATTGTTATCAGGGCCAGGCCCAACCATATGGTACTGAGATCACCAAAAGGACCATAGGTGATGCTACTCTCTTGGTCACTCTCCAGGACCAGATTTAAAGGCAGACACCTAAAAGGAAAGGGTTTGATCCTTCTTCCAGTGGCACAGTCAGCACATGTTCGCTAGTGCCGATCGAGCCCCAAGGATTCGGGTAGATATTCTTTGAGATTTTGTGTTAGTACAAGGAGACCTATGAGTTTCAGCCGAAGATAAATTCATTGCCACCTTTGCAGTTCATACCTTTTCATTTCTAAAACAAGAAATGCAGCTAGCAGCCTTTGCTTTTCAATATGGGGCATATATGCTTGGATTAGAGAGACAGAACCTGCTCTTGCCTTTGGGGGAATCTCTACAAAGGAGATGAACCTACTGTAGAGAAAAATCTGTTAGAAACACCCTCAGAAGGTTACCTCTGTGGGAGTTGCATGTATGGTGGTGCAGAACAAAGCCAAAGCATGCTTCACCTCTGCAGACCAGGCTGGCCTGAACTGTGGGAAAGGAAGTTTTTCCATTGTACAATAGATAATGTTGTGGTGGTTCTTGTAACAAGAGTAAACTGTGACCTTTGGTGCTCACCTATGCATACATATGTGTGTGTGTATATATATTTACATTTGTCAGAGCCACCACAAAGGCAACAAATAATTAGGGCACTATGTTAAGATGAGTTCTTTGAAAAGTGCTTGACCCCAGGGTGAGGAAAAGAAAGTTTGGCTGCTGTAAGCTTTTCGAAAGAGGAAGTCCTGGATTGTTTTTGTGTGAGGAAGGAAGATTTCCACTTAATTGTTATAATTCTCTATAAACATGTTAAAATACAAATGTTTCTAGGATTGTGTCACTAAGACGTCAATTTAGCAAAGCCCTTAGCTATTTGCTTATATCCCCCTGTAGTCAAATCTATCAGTGGGACTTAACCGTGCTTTTGAAGTTAAGCACATATTTAAGTGCCTTGCTGAATTAGGGCCAATATTGGCACAGAGAAATAAAGATTTAGAGGCTAATGACTGAGCTCATTTAGATTAGGGATGGGCAGAATGGATTTGAATAAAGTAAGAGCTGGCTCAGGACTTCAGCCTACATGTGAAGATAACTCAGTTCAGAGCTTTTTACACCATTGAAGCAGGCTGCCTTGGTTTACATTTTTAACATGCTGCAGGCAGTGGAAAGTGTGCAAGAAATCCACTGCTCCTTGCACTCAGCTTGGTGTGCAAATGTTGCTGTAGAAAATCATCCACTACCAGAGCAAGAACAGGAACAGGTGATTCCTGAGGTGGACTTAGTAAAACAAACACTGTCAGGGAATATCCCAGACACTGACACTTGTTCAATACATATATGACAGTAAATCATTAGAGTGGTCCTTGGGTCCCTTCCATAGTCTTCATCCAGGTCAGCTCATACTCTGGCAAGCAATTCCCAGGTGCATTTGGGGAGCTAGGACAGACCAGGGATCATTTTAATAAGTCTTGATGAAGCCATCCAGTTTTGACTGCAAGAAAGTGGGATAAGTTGTCCCATGCCAGGATTTCTTTCTTGGATACTCTATATTGTTTCTTTCCCAAGGAATGCACAGTTTCTGGAGCATGTGATGATTAACCACTGTTAAATGGCAGTACCCATGCAAGAGCTTCTGTAACTCACAGTTCTGTAATATGGATGTGATGGATTCTTTGTCTAAACTTCCTATTTGGAGATATTAATTTCTTCTCTTTAATTCTACATTTGCAGAACCCAATTCAGGATCGTGACTTCAAAATTCATTGGGATTTACAGCTGACAGTAGCTGATACCAAATTGGAACCAGTAGCTAGAGAACCAGAAATATTTAAATTGGAAACATTTGGTGGCAGTGGTTGTTTTTTTACAAAAAAGTGAATGGTTGTATTGTTTGTCACTGAAGTCATTCATATAGAGTTACAGACGGAGAGAGCTGCCCAGATGATCTGCTAACCGAGGCATAATCTGGAGCCTGGAGGGGGTGGCTAAAAATGTTCCCTGGCCACTTAAGAAGACCACAAGGGGACTTGTAAACAGAGAGAAGAACATCACAATAAGTGTTTCTTAATGCCTTTGTCTGTGGAGTTTCAGTTCTGTAGGACTTCTAAGCCCAGGCTTGTTCATCTGGTGTCCTGATATGAACTCAAGAAACCAGATTCTTTTTCTCCTTTACATTGATAGAAAAGAAAAGCAATACCACTGACTGCAGTGACGTTCCTCCAGATTTCCCTTTGTGCAAATTACAAAGGTTTTGTTAGGCTCATCCTTCCCTCTGAAGCCATTCAAGACTGAATTCAGTGCTACATCGATGTGTAGCACTGATTCATATAAGATATTGAATGGAATAGGTCTGCTATACTTCTATATTTCCAACTAAAGTGCAAGAAGGTTTTCAGGCTTTGCAGTTTTGCAATGGGCAATGAAGGTTTGCGCTGTGTACTTCTGAGAATAGCTTGGCAGTGGTGCTGCCCTTTTTTCCTCAATGAGTCAACTTCCTCATCACTGGAGTTCTTGCATGGGAGGAACTCGGATTGCAGCCCCTGGAGAATGGAGGGGAGCAGGGTGGTGGTTAGCCTTCATGGGGAGGTGTAATTGGGACATGTAGGGAGAGTTTGACATGGTGTCATTCAGCATTTACATTCTCACTTGCCATCCAGGTTCAGGTATTCTTGCTAATGTTAATTGGTGGATCACTCACCCAGCAGTGCCGTGAGGTGTTGCTCTGCTTGGGGGGCCACAGTGTGTGAGGCTGCCCAGGAGCTGCTGCTGAAACAGAGAAAGGTCTGTAGTTCACTCTCCTGGTGGATTCGTGTTGGGCATTTACAGGACAATTGCTCATGGCTGTTCTCCTTGCCTCCTTTCTCAGCAGGAGAACACCACCTGGGCACTAGGATGTAGCGTCTGCTTGTTCTTCCACCACCTCATTCACAGTCTTATTGATCCGTGCAAAGTGAAATCAATGGCAGTTTAAATTTGTATGTCAGGCTGTGAGTCACAGTGACTGGAAAACATGATTGAAATATTTGGTATGGGAGGGGGGGATCCTGCAGAAGGCTGGATCACTTGGTGTAGGTCAGCTCTGGCAGAGGATCATCTGTTCTGCAGAAGTAATGAGCATCACAACCATAGTGCTGATAGACAGGGCGCTGTTTGTCGCATCCAAGGGTATTGAGTTGGCCAACAGAGGTGGAATTCTCTTTTCTCAGCCCTGTCAGCTGCAATACTTTGAGTACAATGAGGAAATAAGATCTTTCTGAATGTGGAAATTGTTGATGGCTCATCGCACTCCAGGGAAGGGCCGCCACTGAACAAGCAACCTTAAATTACAAGCAGCGGGCACTTCCCATATAGCACTAGTCTGGGACAGAGAAATGAGTTGTGGAGGGACATAATGCTGTCGTTTAAACTGATCTAGAGCTCAGTAGAGACATGTGCAGATGTGCTGCTCCATCAGTAACATGGGGATAACAATACCAGCCCAGGTGTCTCACAGGGGTGTAATGAAAATTAATTAGATAATGTCTGCACAGTGCTTTAAACACAGCAAAACACCATGTACATGCTAAGTCCTGCGCTCACTAAGGTGGATGGGGTTTTGGTGGCTGTTAATCCATTTTCTAGAAATATGATTATCTTGCTGTAATCCATTTCAAAATGCATGTATTGATGCATTGCTTTCCCTTCTTTCAATAACTTTCTGCATTTCAGGTTCTTCCCTACCTCCATGGATGGTGAACTAAGCCAGTTTTCCCTCCTCAGAATTCATTTAACTGTATTTAATTTAAATTCAGTTTAATTTTCAGGAGAGGTACATCACGTTGTAGGAATGCTTAACCCCAGAAATTTTGTCTCTAATCCACAAAACATCTTTGCACGTGCTTTAAGATCCTCAGCATTTTCATTACCCTCTACCTGAGGGGCTGCCCCATCCTCCCATTTGAACATGTGCTGTAATGTTTGACTCAGGTCATCAGAGATGGTGAAAGATTCTGTGTCCACCAGGCATCTCTATGTATACAAAACTAAAACAAAACCCTCTCTTTACAAGTTGTGCTAAATGTTACAAAAATTCACTGTAGGGAGAGCAGAGAGTTTCCATCTGGGGGAAACACTTTATGGATGTCAGGACAGCAACTGGAGATATCTGAAATGACAGTGGGCTGCTGAGCTTGATAAGGGCTTATCAACACAGCTACACAGCTGATGTTTGGTGTTCCTTGTGAAGTGGAGTAAAATTAATGTGTTGATTTCAATCGAGTTTCTCCCAGATAAGACTGTCTGTCGCAGCAACCCCTCCTCACACATACACACTTATCACAAGCAATATCAGGCACTCCTGAATTCAGCAGAGTTTTGAAATTGGATGGGGGGTAAGGACTGCTCTTGGAGGGAGACCCCTCTCGTGGGATGGATGGATGCATGTTCATGCAGCAGTAGGTAGGGACACAGAGTGGTGTCTTGTGTTGTTTCTCCTCTGTGAGTATTGCAGAACAGAAGTAATTTTGCAGAATTGGCAGGCCCTTCCCTTTTGTCACAAGGCCTGTAATTTGCTCTCATTGCTATCACCATTACCACTGGCCTTCAGAAGACATAACTAGAGGGTGTGCTGGCTGGTGGGGAGCCCTTCTTTGAGTCAGGTTCAGCATGCAGTCTGCGTCCCTGAGAAGTGACGAGTTTGTCAGTCAGACACGCTTGCTCCTGTGGAATTAATGAAATGAATTGAATAAAAAGACCACTTCTTGTCTCCCACCCAGCTGTGTTCACTACTCGTGTGAAGCCACTGACTGCCAAAAGCTGGAGATCGAGAATGCGCAGCTGGACTGCACGGCTGGTGGCTGGTTCAACGGTGCCCAGTGCAACGTGAGCTGCAGGACAGGCTACGTCCTGCAAGCCCAGAGAGATGATGACCTCAGCAAGAGCCAGGTTTGTTCTGCTGCTTTTGTGAGACCCACAAGACAGGGATGGGCAAAGATGTAGAGAAATTGAGAAATAACCCAGTCTAAAAGCCAAAATCTCAGCTCAGCCTTGGGACAAGGCCTTATTCAGATACTTCTCACCAGAATAGGAGCCATCTGGATCTGTAGGAAGAGGTACCAACAGTGAGCAAAGGTCAGATGTTCCCCAAATTTAGAAATCTTCAACCAAGAGGTTTAAATAGGTGTTCAGACCTTCTCTGTTCTCACTGGTTCTGCTCAGCCAAATAGTGTTTCTTGGGGTTTGTTTTTTTTTGTTGTTGATAGGGTGTTTGGTTTTTTGCACAACCGGTTTCTGGGCAAAATATTTTTATTCCTTGAGTTGAGGCTAACAGTGGCTTAACTCCTTTGTAGTGTTTCAGTCCATCTGCTCTCAACCACACCCTGACACTTCCAAAGAAAGCACCCAGAACCTACCCCAGTGGGCCAGGGAGTGCTCCCCATCTCTAAGCCATACATTAGTAATCAGTCCTGCAAAAGCAGCATGTCTTGATGCAATGTGTGGGGTATTGAGGAAAAGTATCCATTGTATAGAATCATAGAATGATTTGGGTTGGAAAGAACCTTAAAGATCATGTAAATCCAACCCTCCTGCATGGGCAGGGACACCTCACACCAGACCAGGTTGCTCCAAGCCCCATCCAACCTGCCCCTGAACATTTCCAGGGATGAGGCAGCCACAAGTTCCCTGGGCAACCTGTTCCAGTGTCTCACCACCCTCACAGTGAAGAATTTTTTCCTAATGTATCACCTAAATCTACCCTCTTCCAATTTAAAGCATCCTGTCACTACCTACCCTTGTAAAAAATCTCTCCCTGGCTTTCCTGTAGCCCCTTCGGGCACTGGGAGGTGCTCTAATGTCTCCTCAGATCCTTCTCTTCTCCAGGCTGAACAACCCCTACTCTCTCACCCTGTCTCCATAGAAGAGGTGCTCCAGCCCCCTGGCCATCTCTGTGGCCTCCTCTGGACTCACTCCAAGAGCTCCATGTTTCTTTAAACATGATGCAGGTCCTTTGTGCTGGGCGAGGTGGACACAGCCCAGCCTCAGCATGCCCTTGGAAGCAGGGTACATGAGATACATGGGTGCAGGGCGGACACCCCAGTTTGTGTTCTCATCTCTAAGGTTGCTGGATCCCTTGAGTGTGACAGGGGGGTGGTTTCCCACATACCTTTCTCCTGTGTTGTGGGGGCAACACATGCATGTGGGGCTGGGGAGGGCTGGGGGCAGGAGACTGCCCTCACAGCCTGTCTGTATTTGTGCAATTTTGTGTTCTTCAGCCACTCGCAGAGGGGGGAGACAGAGTGGAGGGGAATGAGTCAGCCCTTTCAACTCAATTACAAAACAAATACAGGACCCCGCAAGCTGGGCCTCTTCCATCCTAATTGGCATCAGCACCAGAGCCCCAGCTCCAGCTGAGCATTTTTACAGAGCAGAAAACAAGTTCTCAAACGAGCCTGAATGGCTGAACCAGGAAATAGTTGGAAGGGATCTGTACATCGAGCACACAGGAATCCCAAACCAAATAAAACAGCCTAAACATGTTTCACCAGCGCTGTGTTATTTAAACTCAAAAAGTACCTTTTTGGGAGGCTCAGCCAACTGCGTATGGTTTTGCTCTGAGAAATTGGGTTTCAGAGCCTTGATCAGACTCATATGACAGGAGTGGAGGATTTTAACACCCTTCGCTAACGTGATTCACTGCCTATTACAACACGCTTCCTCTCACCCTGGTCTACTATTGCACTTCATCCTCTTTTTTCCACTGATAAAACCCCCGAGGCCAATGGTTTTGTTTTGCTCAGTGCTGTGCAGTCACTGTTCAAATCAGGGAAGGAGTGGAGCATCTTAAAGATATCCATGTTCAGCTAGGCACATTAAACACATGCTTTAAAGTTTATTCATGTGCTGCGGAGATCTGTTGAAAAGGGATGGACTGTTTCTTTCACTATTGCCTTGTTTTATTTCTTTGTGTCAAATGCTTCAAGCCAGAACTTGTGGAACATGTAGGCAAGAAATGAATTATCTGAGAAAGTCTGGAATCCGTGGTTTGGATTCCTCATATTGTGTCGTATTGAATTGCATTGTGCTCCTTCCTTAATTGCTTCCCAACTTCAGCTCCTCTTCTGATCATGAGCATCTGGAATGAGATAGGGCGTGTGGGTTGTTATCTATGGTCAGAGGGACTTTCTGACATGATTGAGGAACCTTGCACAAAGCTTTTGGTTGTTTCACTGTTGTCACTTAGTTGGTTTTTTTGCTTGTTTAACCAATTTGAGGGTCTAGAGCTATTTTTCCCTCATTTAACTCTCAGTGTGGGGGACTGCATGAAGAAGAGGAGGAAGGAAAGTAGCTCTGCACGTGCTGTCGTTTCACCCTCTTGGGTAGGAAGGAGCCTGAGGTGAGATGCCTTGTCTCAAAGAGCAGACTGAATATCGGTGGCCCATGACTACTGCATGCTGATTGACAGAGCCATCAAAACACCCTGATTTAGCATCTGAACCACATTTGTCTTCCATATTTCACTGAAAGGCAGGGGAAAAAAGGGGTGAACAGAGAATTAAAGGCAAAATTTTCAAAAACACCTCAGAGACGTAGGGGCACAAGTCACATTTCAAATCAACCTTTTACATCTAAGGGGACTTTGAAAATCTTCTTAACACTTTCTGCACTTTCTGGCCTCTATGTTTTCTGAAGCCACCATTTTAATCAGTCTTAAGGAAAAAAATACATTCAACTCTGCTCTCTGAGAAGCTCTCATTCCCAAATTCTGTTAAAACTCCATAAAATCACCAAACCCTAAAAACCATCAACACTATGTGCAGTAGAAACTGTTTACTGTTTGAAAAAAAACACACAAAAAAACAACAAAAAACTGAGCTGTTTACAGACTCTTGGGCTCTCTCTCATCCTCATTTAGGGACTTCAGCAACAACAACAAGAAAGACTTTGCGTAGTGATGGAGCAAAATCCTTCATGTATCTTTCTCACAAAGAAGATCTTGGGATGTTTTCATTTTCCCTCGATGTCTTCCCACCCCCCTGACAACTCCATTGCTCTTTCTTCTGCTCTCTCCCTTTCCTCCCTTTGTCTTTCCCTGCTTTCCTCCCCCTTGTCCTTCGCTGAAAGCCCTGCTCATTCAGTTGCTTGTTGTCATCTCTCCTTGAAGCTACCACCACTGCTGCTCTGGTCAAGAGGTGTTATTTAAAACCCAGCAGCTCCCTAATGTTGTGCAAAGGCATCATCAATCATGCCAGGAAAAGAAAGCGCAGCTCATGTGGGTTCAATTAGAGGCACAGTAGTGGGCAGAAGTGGAAGAATACTTAGAGGGGAGGGCACAGCTGTTCATTTTTAAGGAGAGGAAACTTCACACGTGAAGCATCGCTTGAAGAAGGGGCCGACTGGGATCTTGGGCGGCAGGAAGGAGACATGAATTCTCCCAGGCTGTTAAAAGTCCCAAGAAACAAATCTTTCTGGCACCAGATTTGTTTAAGTTTGCATCCTCTTCACTGTGCTGCACACTGTATCTTTGGAGGCCCTTTTTTTCCCCCCTCTTTTCTCCTCCTTGCCCGCCCTCCCTCCTTGCGTAAGCCTCTTTTGGAAGGCAGGACATGAAGGGAAGCGGTCGCTGTGATGCCAGTCAAAGCAGCACAAAGTGCCCAAAGTGACAGCTAATAAACCAGATGAGAAAGCCAAGAGCTTTGTATGTGCTGCTGTGAGCTGGGTGACCTTGTCAGATCAGACAGGCGAAACAGGCACGTGCCTGCTCAGGCTTCAGGTGGGAGATACAGATGTTGCCACAAAGGCCCAGCACTGGATCCAAAGGCTCAGGCTGTCAACTGGAAATACCCCCGAGGTGCAGCGTGGTGCTAGGGAGAGCCAGGCTCCTGCTCAGCAGCCCGGGGTCCTGCCCTGCAAATGATCTGACCTTCGGGAGGAACACTGCAAGAGAGAGAAGCTGAAAGCTGGTGGGTGCCATCTGCAATAATTTCCATGTTAGGGTTGTCCTCTGTTTCAATCAAAGCCACTAGTCTTTGTCTCCATTGCGGGAACTGTTCTCTGTTATGTTCTGCTGCAGAAATGCATGTGCTCCTATTGCTCAAAGTGATGACATGATAGACATGCTCTAAAATGTGCCATTATTATGTCTGACCTTGAAAACCTCAGCTTCCATCATACAAAGTGTGGAACAAATTACTGGAAAAAGCTGAGAAGCCAGGCTCTTACCCACATGGGCACAGCTCCTCTGTGTGGGAATGGCCTTGCCAGTGTCGGGTCTGGAAGAAGGTGACTCTTCCAGATTTGGTTAGTATTTTGTTGGGAAAATACCATGGGGAAAAACCCAGAGATACAAGTGTGGAGAGACTTGGGTGTTCTTTTTTTCACATTAAAATATAGAACAGGGGCAGAAATAAAGTGCAGTGGGACCAGAGGTCTGGTGAGGGATCCCTTCCAGGGAGGGGAGACCCCAGCACATTGTGTTTCCAGCAGGCTGTAGTGTCCTGCAGCTTTCTGCTAACAAAAACCATGGCTGCAGCTGAAGTGCTCTCAGGTGTTAGCTTGGGCAAAATGTTCTTGCCCATTTTCTGTAAGGATGACTGTCATGCACAGATATTGCTTCTGTTTAAATTTTTGTGTTATATTCCCAACTCTGAGTTTGCATTGATTATTTGCTGTTCTGCAGGGGTACATCTGACATGCAACCCTGTCATTAGAGAAACTCCCTTGTGCACCACACTTTGTCTCAGCAGCCAGTATCAGCTAGTAGGAGCAATTATTTTTTCCTAAACTAGATCACACCAACACCAGTAAACTGAATTCTTGGAGTTGAATCTCCTATCACTGATGGAGCTTCCCTGTGCTCAGCATTAATCCAGCATCCAGGAAGATATAGTGCAAGACCCATGTCTTTTCCATAATGTTTGAGTAGCCCCTGACATCAACAGCTTGGTTTTAACCTCCTGCAGTTGAGGTGCCCAGCAGCCACCATGCTGGAATGTTATTTGGTGATAACATATGCTGAGGGAAATGGAGGCTTTGCTGAATGCTGGAGCAGTGCAGCCTCGGATGCAAATGTGGTGGTGCTGCTGCTGTGTGTATGTGTGATGAAGACATGGAAATATGCTGTATCATCCCTTCTCCTGTGGCTGCCACACTGCAGCTTCCTGGAAGTATGAGCATCTTCAAGTCATCAGCATTCTACAGAATCAATTTACTTTTTAATGGTGCAGATATTCTGATAAGCAACAAAGGCAGAATGAATAGTCACTGGGTAGCAAAATGGTTGGGAATGAGAACAGAATGTCACTTCAACTGAGCGCTCCGAGAGTCCCAGAATGTGCTACTCTCTAAATGTGTAGAAGAGACATTTTTTTCCATCAGCAGTGCTCCCTGTTTAAATAAACTCCACGGTCTAGAAAAGGGGTTTTGTGCCCACTTGGGAAGTGTCCAGTTTCTCAGCTCTGGGACTGCTTTTTCCATTCTGAATGCAACCATATATCAAAGGGAGACAGGTCTGAACTTCTGTTGAAACCATTAAGGTGGTTTTGCAAAAAGGGAATCCAGGTCCCTTTGATGTGTGCTAGAAAAATTCCCCTTGCTTTTATAAACCCAGATCAATGGTCGGTGGTGCAGATCTGTGAGTGTACCAGCCCCAAATAAAATATTCCCTGGAGGCAGAGGAGTGCTGCTGTACAGCTTGGTCAGATTCCTCGCCGGTATCTTCCCCTTCTCATGTTTGGATTTCTCACATTTCTTTTTCTTCTGTCCCTCTCTTTATTCTGGTATGGAGGGAAGAGTTCTGCTTTCAGATTCTTCACTTCTAGTTTTTAATAATTTTCCCTTTTTAATTAGAAAGTGGATATGTTGTTTATTCTGTTCTCTTCACCAACATCTGATTGTCCTTTGGTCACCCAGTGTATTCTTCATCTTAGCTTTGGGCTGGTGGCTCCTTTACCTCCCCCACTTGCTTTCTCTGTCCATAGCACTTCAAGATTTCAATCTGCTGCATTGTTTGGATTATTCCTCAAACCCATAGAAGTGTAGCTTCTGTGTAGCTATGACAGTAGAATGACATTAGGGAAGCCAGGGCACACCCACTGACTGTATTCAACTTCTCAAGTGCCAGGTGAATACATGGGCAGGGTGCTCTTGGCTCTGTCCGTTGAAGATTCCTCTAGAAAAAACTCTGTCCCTAGTGCCAGAGCAGCAGAACCCTGGTATCATTTGGAGCCTTGTGCCTATCTGACAGTAGAAACCATCACAGCAGCTGTCAGTATCTGAACATGACATTGATATGGCCCAGGCCACCTCCCTTGGTACCTCAGTCCAAGGCTGACTGACACTTCATGGGAGAGCCTTGGATGGAAGTCCCAGATGGGTTCGTATCAGGTTGGCTTTTACTTCAAGCCCAAGAGTGACTTTGGCTACTCAGAAGTACATGGGGATCCCATCAGAGTGGCTGTGTCACTGCAAAGGTGACAGGGATCTGGGATAGCTGTCAGCTCCAAATAGCTCCTTTCTGATCCCAGGGCAGAGCAGCAGGTTCCCAGCTTGTCTCAGGAGGTGATGCAGACAAGAGTTCAGATTATTTGTCGTGCTCCACTCTCTATACTGAAGCACTTTGGTGTCTCACTCCAGAGGTGACAGAAATACATCTGGCTCTCTGACACTGTTTCTTCTGGGACCTTGGTGATTTTAGTAGCTGCTGGCCAAATGATGGTGGTAGTGGCTAGGCCTGGTGGTGCTTAACTTGTGTGCCTAAGTAATGGCTGTTATTAGGCTTGAAATGGTTTTGATCTCTCCCTTGCTGGCTGTGGTGGCTGTAGGCATGTGTCTTTTTCCAGATGGAGTCCAGCATCACCATGACCTGCACGGATGGGAAGTGGAACAAGCAGGTGACCTGCGAGCCCGTGGACTGTGGTGTCCCAGACCAGTACCATGTCTACCCAGCCACCTTCAACTGCAGTGAGGGGACCACCTTTGGCAAGAAGTGCTCCTTCACGTGCCGACCTCCTGCTCTTCTGAAAGGTATGGGAGGGGGGCTGTGCAGTGACCTGGGGATAGCTGCACAGCTAACAGGCTGCTCCTAGTAATGTATGTTACTGTTGCTGTTGTTTTAGAATTATTCATGATATTTTAAGTATGAAGAATTATGAGACTCTATGGGAAGGTTTATTTATATTAGAAGTTAAGTTCCTTTGCATCTCTCTATTACCTTTCTTTGACCTTTCCTTGATCACGGCTGGCCAGGCAGTAATGACAGTGAATATTGCTTCCATACAACAAAAACATGGAAAAGTCATGGGGATAAATCAAATTAAACTCTCTCCTCTTCTTTCCCAGGCCTTCTGTTTTCTGTGTTTGTCTCTCCTCTAGGCCTCCTCTATGTATTTGGAAAGGCAGAAGAAGATTGAGAAGTCCCATATTCTAGTGGCACGGTCCCCCATCACTGTTTTTCTTAATCCACCCATCATCTCTCTCCTTTTCCACACTCATCTTGCTCTACTTCTTAATTTTCTCTCCTCTTCTTGTTTGGGACTCCCTACAATTTTTTTTTTCTTAAAAATAAAACACTCTGCTGCTTTCTTTCCTCTTCTCCCCCAACTTCTTCCCTGCTGCTTTTCTGCTCACACACTCATCATCATCTCAACACCATCAACTCTTCCTCTCACTGGCACATTACCCTTTTTGATCTGGTCTTTAGGAAACAAGAAAAGAGATCATTGTTAATTTGAAGGAACATTAGAGCCAAATTAGCTCATCATCTTGCAGTGGACTAACCTTCACTGCTGTTGTCAACTCAGGTACAAATGTTGTATAAGCTTTTTTGTACATGTGGTATCACCTTTTCTTCTAGGATTCTTTACAAATCCCAAAAGAGGCATGGAAAGTATTCTTCATTTCAGGGAGAGGATATGTTAATTTCTTAATATATAACTAAATTACTTAATTATTTTAACTCTGACTGAAGAAGGTAACCCCAAGCATCCAACACACAGTGAAAGTTAAGGCTACTCAAAGGGGAGATTTATGTCAGAGAATTCCCTTTTTCTGTTCATACACTCAGAGGATCATCTTCAACAAGAGGTGTTTTTTCATTAAAAATGCCTGGAATTTTTTGGAGGGGGCAGTGAAAATAATGATATTCATCCTGACCAACAGTAACTTTGGCTGGTGAGTGCAGTGGGCGCAGCTGTAGGGATGATAACAAACCCCAGGTCAGGGGGTGCAGCTGTAGTGTGTAGCATCACTTCACTTTTGTCCAGAAACTCTGTGAGCTGTGAGGTAAAGGCACAATTTGGTGTACAGCCATCGGTGATGACTAATAGATGTTGCCACTAAGCTTCTGGAGAATGGTGTTGGAATGACTCATGCCTAATTCAATCACTGACGTCATGACAGCCACTGTTGGTAATGTCACAGCTTATCACTTTGCAGTGGCAAGTATGAAATCACCAGGGCTGCTCTGCAGAGCTGCTGCATGAGTCAGAGCAGAGCAGCATGAGGGTGCTCTAGAAAAGAGCTGCCTTCTGCACAAAATACCTCTGCAATCATCTGCAGTTGAGGAGGGGAGAGACAAAGCCAGGGCTGATTTAATGTGGCTTCTCTTATCTTTGTGGGTAGGGAAGGAGGGCTCCTCCACATACCTTCCTGAGCCCTTCAGAGCCTTTTGTTTTCTTCTTCTTTGAATTCCAGCCTCATGCCCCAGATCTCTTCCTTTCCTCTCAGAGAGATGGCAGTGCTCTGGGGTTAGCAGTTTGTCAGTGTTATTTTGGAGAACTCCGAAGTTGGCTTACTGTTGAAAATATGCCTTGTGGCTTGAGAAGAGTTCCTGCAGCAATGCTCGGGGATTTCAATGGAGTATTAGGGATTTTTGAAGGGTTAGTGGCTCATAGCTGTGCTTTGTTTCTTAGGAAAAGCTTATTCCTTTTCAACATACAGCATAAAATAACAAAGAATGTAAAATACACTGAGACTAGGCTACTTTTAGCTTAACATTCTAAAGTCAAGTAGGTCATAGCAGAGGCAAATAGATCTATTGTACCTTTTACCTTTGAGGTGCTGGCCAAGAAAGCTTCCTAAGGAAAATGAGTCTCTAATGAGTATTATGAATCGCATTTATCACAGTAGTCCCCAAGGACCAAGAGTCCCCAGCTGAGGATGGTTCCTCATTGTGTTGGAGTAGTGACTATAACACTAACAGATGCTGCTCCAAAAGGCTCAAAATTGAAATAAAAAGGAAAGATTCAGGGAAGAGATATAACACAGAAGAAGAATGAAGAATGGAATGGCACCAAACACACTGTTAATGCTATGCCTTTGGAGAGGAGGGGTTGGTATATGAAGCAAGCTTCCTTTCAGAGAAGAACAAAATATGGAAGAGAAATACAAAAGATTGCAAAGCCAGGGCAGTTTCCCCTATGTTATAGCATTTCCTGAAATAAGCACTGTCTCCCTGTCATCTGAAAACAGCGTCCTTAATGATTTAATAATACCACCATCTAGAAAGAGAAAATGCATAGGACATACACAGTTGAATTTGTCAAGCCAGCTGGGGTGCCCTTTGATGTATTACGGCTGTAAGGACATTTTAAAAAAAATATTCCTGCTGAATGTTGTTAACTTTGCTCACTGTTGTTCTCAGGAAACAACAGCAACTTGACCTGCATGGAGGATGGGCTGTGGTCCTTTCCAGAGGCCCTGTGTGAGCTGATGTGTCGAGCACCTTCTGTCGTCCCTAATGCAGATCTCCAGACCACTCGTTGCCGAGAAGATAAGCACAAAGTGGGCTCGTTTTGCAAGTACAAATGCAAACCAGGTTACCATGTCCCTGGATCCTCCAGAAAAGCAAGAAAGTACGTGAAAGAGTAACGCCATGCAGTCAGCATGATTCAGAAAGCCATGAGTTTAAATGGTTTTGGGAGAGGATGGGCTATTTAAAACAGACTCTCTATGTGCTGTAGGGAATATCACTGAGCAATTCCTTCATGCAGATAGTTGTGCATGGGGGCTTCTATCAAGGGGATTTAGGCACCTAGATCACTTAGGCTTCTTTGAAAACCCCAAACCAGTGCTCAAAAAACAGACCTTACCTTAGAAATACCCCTTTGATATGCAGCCTGGGGAGTCCCCTTTGAAACTCTGCAGGAAAGGGTTAGTGCTATCATATACTTCTGACTCTGCACAAACCCACTTCAAACCAACCACAACCCACAAGCCTGGGAAGCAGAGTTTTTGGGAGATGTGTCCAGGGCCAAAAGAGAAGTTTAGGCTGGGGAGCTCAGTGTTGACTTTGCAAATAATCGGTATTTTTGCTCAGAGACCTCATGACGCAGATTCACGACTTGATCCCCAAGTGTTAAAAGCTCAAGCACACCCATCCCCTGCAACCTGCTAGCAGAGCTCAGAGATTTTAGAGGCTCTTAGCTGACTCAGCCACTCACTAAACAGTCTTGTTTTTTTCTGCACAAAAAGGCGAGCCTTTAAGATCCAGTGCACGCAAGATGGCACGTGGCTGCCAGGTGCTTGTGTACCTGTTACCTGTGACCCTCCACCTTCCAAGTTTCATGGGCTCTACCAGTGCTCCAATGGCTTCCAGTTCAACAGTGAGTGCTGGATCAAGTGTGAAGATGATGACAATCAGTCGGTGAGTCTCTCTTATCCAAATATTCTCAGCCCATACAGGTGTGGTTTTGTCGTATGTTCCTTATGGACCCTGATCTTGGAGAGGCCAAGTACCATTGAGGTGTTCTGAGATCAGAGACAGAGATGGAAAAGGGGAATACATAACTGAAGTAGAGAGAGAGAAAGCTACTGTGAAGAGTCTGGAAATACTATTTTTATGACAATAGTAATGGTATTAGCTATTACCCCTAGAGGACTAGCAGTGAGTGACCTACTGTGTCCAGACAATAAGTGGATGAAAAATTTGCCTCAGTGGCTCTGTGATCTAGCTAGAAATTAAAGAGTAAAGAATGAAAGTAAGTAGGATAGGAGTTACCCACAGTGGACCTGTTTGTTCATTCCATTTTACCTTGCATTTCTCTCCAATTCTTCTTTGCATTCTCATGATATGTATGTGTGCTATATGATAATTTAACTTTATAGGGCTTGTAACTACTCAGGTGAACTGTTTCTGAACTTCCATGTTTTTCTGGCTGTGAAGGTGTCATTTGGCATCAGGGGTCAGATCCTCATCTGGTATAAATCAGCATGTTGCCTTTGACTTCCTAGGGGCTGTGTTCACTGATATGAGAAGGTCTGGCCTTTGGTATCTTGTTTGAAATGCTTAGTTTTCCTCACCAGAGGTAATTATAGTTTCTGAGATAAGTAACTTCTCCCAGAAGTGCTGCTGCTGCTTAATATGCTTGGGAAGAGAAAGTGGGGATGTAGAAGCTGCTGCTACTACACACACTGCAGAGAGCAGACTCTGCTCTGTCAAAGGCTTTTTAATATCATTCCAGATTCTGAGGACAAACTAAGAAGGGGCCAACCCTGCCCTAGGGCCAGTGATCTGAAAAACCTGCTCCAAACATTAAAAACCTGTTGCTGCCCCCATTTCCTGCCAGGCTGGCCTGCCCACTTCACTGGGACAACTGGCAGAGTTCTGGGGTTTCATATCAGAGCACCTGGAAAAGGTTTCCCTGCATAAGATTTAAGGAATCCTGGAGAAAAGAAGGCTGAGGGAAGACCTTATTGCTCTTTACAAGTATCTGAAAGGAGGTTGTAGCCAGGTGACGGCTGCTGTCTTTTCCCAAGTAACAAGTGATAAGACAAGAGGAAATGGCCTCAAGTTGTGCCAGGAAAGGTTTAGATTGGACATTAGGAACAGTTTCTTCCCCAAAAGGGTTGTCAGGCCCTGGCCCAGGCTGCCCAGGGCAGTGGTGGAGTCCCCATCCCAGGAGGGATTTCAAAGCCATGTAGATGTGGTGCTGAGGGACATGGTTTAGTGGTGGCCTTGGCAGTGTTCTAGGTTAACAATTGGACTTGATGATCTTAAAGGTCTTTTCCAGCCAAAAGTGATTCTGTGATTCTATGAGCCTTGTGACATGAGAAGTTGCACACATGGGTGCTGTTTAGGCAGAAGCTCTGGGATATGGTGTGTGTGGCCTTGTGCATCTCCTGCTTGCTCAGACTGGTCAGCGTGGCTGAGGGCAGGTACCACCGTCACCACACAGGGCAGCTGGGGCCACCAGGCTAATGACAACGGCTACAAGGGTTTTGTCTTTGCTTTCAAATGAGCTGGACACAAAGGGGAGCAAGCAGTGGAGTTAGGGTTACAACAATAATGAAGTGAGCTCCAGAAAGTGAGAGATACAGCTACATCTCTATACACTGTAAGGAAGAGTGCAGTGACTGTTCAGCTGTGAAAGCACCTTCAGCAAAGGAGAAGATAACATCTTGAGAAAGGGATTTGCAGGAAAAAAAAAAAAAAGATATTTCAAGATATCCCAGAAAATAGACTACAGGAAAAGAGAGAGGACTCCTGGCACAAGACAGAACCACTTGAGAGGTGTTAATTATTTAAGGATTAAACCCCACTAAGTCTCTCTCAGCTATATAAGGTGATAATGCACATTGCATCCAAGCAAGAAAACCAGCAGGGATTTTCACAAGAGATTTTGCAGGTCAGGGAATGATGGACAGTATGTTACTATAGCAATGGATATCCTGGGATCTTTGAGTATGTTGCAGAAACTATACAATAGTACTCTCAAGTACAGCCAGCTCCAGGAACATAAATCAGGTTTCATGGCTCACCTTTAAAAATCACTCTTGAATCCTGGCATGTGAATTGCAATGGAAGTGCACCACACTTGCTAAAACAGCAAATTGTGCTCAATTATCACATAGCCATCTCTTCCTGAGTTTGTCACCATGCTGAAAGATCATCTCAGCTCTACATATGGCATCTCTTAATCCCCAGGAACGTAATGGCCATTTAAGCAGGTACCTCCCCTGGCACCCAGTGCAAGGGTCACCCATTGCTGAATATTGTGCACAAATCATATGAACAGTCAGATCTAAATTAATCAGCCTCTTCCAAGCTGGCCCTTAGGTGAGAGTCACCAAGCTGGATCACACCCTGAGTCCATCTGGTCCATTATCCTTTCATATGATTTTCTTATTACTTCTGGCAATGGCCAGATGTCTGGAGAAGGGGAAGCAGGTCCCACACAGTAGTCTGCCAATAAGACCACTTTGCATCTCACTAAACATTGTGTTCATCAACAAAGCTGAACAAAAAAAGCAGTAGGATACTAAGGACAAGACTAACAATGAAGGCTGCACAATCTTCCACACTGGTACCAAGGGCTTGTGCAGATCCCTGTGCAACAACGGGTGTAGATCATGGGGAAGAGCTCCTAAGAAAAGTTCAGCAGCCCTGCTGGGATCCCAGTATAGACCTCACACTAAAGGATCCCCAAAGATATCCAGGACAGTCTCCAAGAGCTGGGTGGGTAGATTGCAGGCGACGTGCCTGACATGTAAAATGGGTGAGGAGAAGCAGAGTTCCTGCATGCTTCTCCCACCCAGAAAGATTCTCGCGGGAGGTTTGGAGGCCAGCCACAGCAGACCTCCTCCTGTTGAATGTCCCGCATTACCCCATGGCAGTTCGGCTCACAGATCCTGCAGAACAGCTTGTGCAGAAATCCCCAACGTTATGGGATAGATCTGACAAAAGATTGCCTCTGCACTCCTTTGTTGCTTCTAAAGGGCATGATATTTCCCCTTGGACTTTGGTATTCATTCTTCAGTATCATACAGAGAATCTTTTCTATAAGAGAAATGTCATATTCTATTCCTTGCCCATTCCCACACCAGAGGATTTTTTCCTCCTTTCCACCTGCCTCTTTGCGTGCCTGTCTCAGCCTCTTTGTGTGCTGTCACTCAAGGCAGCCAAGCTCTAAACATCACGTTCTGCCCTGCTAAGCATCCCTGCTCATGTCCTGCTTTCCTTCCACCTTTGGATGGCCATTGGGGATTCTTTCTTTTTGAGACAAAGATGATGCAACTGGTTAAAAATGGAAAGAGGGAAAAAGCTGTCTTCCTTCAATATAAATCTCTCAACAACAAGAAAGAAGGCAAATGGGGTGAATGCACTTTTGTCTCAACTGGAGTGGGTCTATTTGCAAGGGTCTTGTAAAGGCACAGAGGAGACGTGTGTGTGTTTGTATGCAGTGCAGGTTTTCTGGTTTTAATTCTTTGGAAGAAAACTCATCCTTGTCCCCCAGGGCTGGCAGTCCAAACCAAGGGCTCTTCCAGCTCCAGCAGAACTTTTCTCTGAGCTTAGCTCTGCCCGTTTCTCCCTTCTCAGCCTGTCTTTACTGTTGTTTTTGTGACCATCTTCATTATCTCCTTCTCTCATTTCCAGGGCCGTGGAAGCAATGTGATTCACTGCCGGAAGGATGGCACCTGGAGTGGCTCCTTTCATCTCTGCAGGGAAATGCAGGGCCAGTGCACACTGCCCACGCAGCTCAACAGCCACCTGAAGCTGCAGTGCGCCGGCGGCTATGGCATAGGTCTGTGAGCACCAGCCCGGCTGTCTGCTGGGGCCAGGCAGCTCAAGGAGGACTGGGAGCAGTGGGACAGGAGATGCAGAGAGGGTGGGGATGGGAGGAGGAAAGATGGAGCCTGAAGTCCTTGAAGTCACCTTCTCCTGTGGACCCATGTGCCTGAGTGAGAGGATGCTACAGGAGGCTCTTCAGGGAACTGCTTTTAGGAAACATGAAGCTTTGAGAGGCCAGGCATCATGTGACACTCTGATTGCCTGCTCCTTGCCAGTGCTTCCAGTTTCATCATGTCCCTTCTTGGCCAGATGGTTTTAATGGGCAGCCAGCACACCAGCCTAGGCCAAGGACACATCCAGTCCTTAAAACACAGGGAGAGATTTTACCTGCATTTGCTGTTACACTTCTGTAATGTCCCCTCCTTCAACCGCACACACACACCCCCAAAGGCTGAAAGGCAGGATGCTGGCAGGGAAGCACAGAGCAAGGGTAATTCAAGTCTCTCCAGAAGGAATATGAGCCCAGCTGAGCATTCCCTTTGAGATGCCCATTGTTGAGAAGCTGTGATAAGGGTATGTTTTTCCCTTTCCTTCTGGGGTGCCTGGTCACCCTGCAAGGGGTGATGACTCCCCATGCTCAGCATTGTGTCACTCAGGCAGAAGAAGGGATAGGCTACACACAGAATTGAACACACTGTATTCTATTTTCAGCCCCTGTTTTTAAGATCTCTCTGCTGTAAGGGCTGCAAAGGGAGCTCCTCTGGCTGCAGCCTGCACAGACCCACGAGGCCCCTTTCTGCAGCCCCCTCCCAGCCCCTGCCAGCCCCCTCCTCCCTCCGCCTGCCCCTTTGAACTTGGAGAAATTTCCTCCTTGTGCGGCTCCCTCATTATATTGCAGCCATGCGAGGGACCACGAGCCTCCTTGTGTTCCCTCCCCAGGGAGGAGAACACGACCTGGATGAGATCACCACTCTGTAATGATGCCAATTACAGATCATATATCAAAACAATTCCAACCCGCTCCTTTCCATAAGCGTAAACAGCGCAGTGGAGCACAGGAGGGCGAGAGGCAAGCAGGCTGCAGCCACACTTTCTGTGGTGTTTTACCCTCCCAGGGCCAGCCAGGTCTTTGCAAAGAGAGAAATCTTGATTCCTGGTTTGGAGGGGAGCACCTCAGTGCTGGAAGCGGGAGGAGGGGGCACCTACCAGTCCTCGATGTGCTCCCAGCCCTGCCAGGGTGGCTGTCAGCAGGTGCAGATCACAGATGCAAGGTCCGATGGGCCTGATCCTGGGATGGGACCACAGAGCCACCATGGAGGCAAGGGACTCATGGGCTAGGTCCTCCATAAGAGTGTGGTGCTCTCTGGAGAGGGAGGAGGACCTTGGCAAGGGCACAGCAGCTCTTGGCTCTTATCCTCGGCCGATGGATACATACCACACACTTTGTTAGGCTCACCCAGCGCCACCTTTTGGGATCAGGTTGTTGAGATTTTCTTCCCTTCGTGCTTTTGGAAGCTTGATCAATGTCCTTCCAAGAGGGTGCTCTTCTGTTACTCACTTGCAATGGGGGTGGTGTCAATGGACCTCATCCAGATGGTTTGTGGAGCCACAACCACATGTGCTGGGAAAGCAAAACAAACACCAAGTGCTCCTGGTCTTGCTGGCTCAACAGCCCAAGCTCAGGCCTGCTCTGCTCCTGCTGACTCTTCCATGTGGGAGCATGTAAGAAGGCAGAAGCAGGTGGGGAAAATAACAGCATCCAGTCATGGTCACTATGAATCCCACACACCTTTGTTAATTCCTCAGACACCTAATCTGCTCTTCCAGACTGAGGTTTGTCTTGAGCCAAAGGTTCAGCTCTCCAAACCAGCGTGGAGATTAATTCCTCCCCCAGCGCTGACTGGAGTGCAGAAATCCTAATGACACGTTTGCAGCAGCTGTGCCATTCCAGAGTGATTTTCCAGGGGGGAAATGGTAATGGTCCAACACACCAGGGCTTATGGTTGTGTCACCACAGGGCTCTGGGATATTGCTGCAGAGTATCGCAGCATGTTTTAATAAAGAAGGGATAGGATTCCCACTGGGTATGACAGTTAATCAGAGAAAAAGCAGGTTTATATGTGAACAAAGCCATCATTACCTCTCTGCGTACTTATCAACTGTGGGACTTAGGTGATAGCTCGTCTGCAATATCATTAGGCTTGGTCACCCTCCAAAAGACTATTATTGAAGGTCTGTAAATTTGACAGACCGAATGGTAAGTTTTTGTTATGTCATAGGTGAGATGAGCTTGACAGTCTCTCCTCAATAAGTCCCATTGCTTGAATGAGCAGTTGAAATCAGAAAACCTTCACGTTTTCTCGATGATCTCAAAGCACAAAACCTGACCCCCATCTTGGGGTTAATAGCCAGAGAAATACCTAGATATGCAGCTCATACAAAAAGGCCCTGGAATATCTGCCACCCCCACGATCTCCTGCTGAGATGCAGGGCTGTACTCAGCATTTCATGTGTGGCTAGAAGATATGTGATAGTTATGGTTGACTGCTAATTGCAATTTAGGAAAAATGAGCCCTAATCTTGCCCTTCAGCTGGAAGGATGCTGAAAGGGTCAGAAGCTGCTTGCTTTATCCTTTAGCTTTCTCCTCCGTTTTTTGTGCAGGTGCGGAGTGTACCACCTCATGTCCGGATCACAGCCACGAACCCATCCTCCTGCGTGTGAATGAGACTGTGCAAGACATCCAGCACTGGATGAACCCTCAAAGAGTGAAGGTCAGTGCCTGGTGATTTCACTAACTATATCCCTTGTTGCATGTTTATGTGCAGGGAGCAAACAGCATTACCTGTGATTCATTCGATGGGGGATAACATAGGGAATTCTGCCCTTTAGGGAAGGATTCCTGAATTTTGGTTTTCTTTGCTTGTTGTTCGGGTAACCTGGTGGCTTTGTCTCCAAGTTTTTTTCTGTGATTTCCCAGTGAAAGTCAGGTCAAGGTAAAGGCTCCAAACCAGTGTGCCCAGATCCACCCAGCACCTACAGTGGGTCTGATCTGGAAACATGTTTCATTGCACAGGAAGATGTGATGGACACTGAGAGAAAGGGCAGTGGCCAGGTTTTATTTTCTTCCTCCTGTTCAGTATCTTGCATTCTTTGGGTGGCATGACTGGATTATTCTGCACTGCTTTTGGATGACAAAAGAACCTGATACAGAGGGTATTTCATTTCCCAAACGAGCAGAGCTGGCTGAGTCCTCCCCCCTTCCCTTCACCCGCATGCAAGAGCTGCCTGCTCAGCACAGCCCCTTCCAGAGGTCACTGCTTCTTCCTCCTGACTGCTGCAAACACAGAGGCAGAAATAACCACTCACTGCTCCGTCCTGTGCATCCTCTAGTGTACACCAATGTTGCTCTTCTCTGGTGGGGACAGGCACACCCATGTACAACACCTTGCACACCCATGCTGCTGGTAGCAAATAGCTGCTTGGTGTCATTCCTACACTCGGGTACCAGTGAGAGACAACACTTATTGACCTCTTCCTGAAAACCCTCATGCCATCTACGCCAACATGCCCTCCCATCTAGAAATGCCCATCCCCAGGCATTTGTGCCCACACAGAGTTTCTGCAGGTGCAGACATTTCTCTGGACATGCTTAAGTGCATGTCAGAAGATCCTGGTGGTGTCACCAGCGTGCAGGTTGCTGTTGGCTTTTACATACTTGGCCCTGGCTTTGCAGGAGGCTGTTTAACACACTTGAACTCCATTTAAGAGGAGAACAAGCAGCCAGCACAGCCCCAGCATGTTCTTAGCAGCTTGGACAGCTTATTTGCTTCTCTACATGCCTAAATGTGTACCTGGGGTGTGGGATTTGTGAAATCTGGCTTTGGCTGTGGATAGCAAGCAGCTCCAAAAGTCTCCACTACTTTGTACTTCCCTTCTTCACATGGATCAATGGAATAAATCCTGGAAAGGGGTGGGGTACCTCAGTCCAGAGAGTACAACAAGCTCGCAGTGTCCTTCCCAGCTTCCCATTCACTCCAGACACCCAGATTTTATTACTGCCTAAGCCTGGGCTTTGCCAAGTTTCTGGCATGAAACATAAAGAATACCCCTATCTCTGTATTAGGGGCAATTTCTCACTGGCCCTTTCCCGAGTGCTAGACTTTAAAGTGGTTTTGTAATTCATGGTGAAATAAAGTGACAGCTTCCCTCCTGTTCTCCCCTCTGCTCCTTTGGTTATTGTTGCGGGGATGCAGAGGGAGCTGGAACGAGTTTTAGGCCTGTAGGTCTCTGGAGGACTCATTAGGCAGCAGGGAAAACATATAGTAGTGAAGGGGGAGATGAGGGGAGTGACGGATGGAGGAGAAATCACGGTTTCCAAGAGTACAGTGGTAAAATAGGACCTTTTTTGCCCTGATGGTGAACTCTTGCAAGAGCTTTAGGCTGTGAGCAGATACAAGTTCCACCCCATATTTTGTAACTAGAGGGTGAGATTTGGGCTTGAAAACTTATGTTGGGAGATGGAGGAGCCTTTAGGAGATGAGCTGGATGATGCTGAGACACGCTGAAGGGGTTTTTTTGGTAGCTGTAAACTATCCATCTTATTCAGCTCTCCTGTCAGCCTCAGGGAGGAGTGGTGCCTCATGGGGTGCTACTAGGGGAAACGCTGCTGCTGGTGGGACTGGGGAGACCCTGGAGAGACAGGCCTGGGATGCCTTAGGGGCAGGTCCCCATGGCAATGTGTTATATATCATTAATAATATGTGTCTCTATTTATGGTCAGTGACAGCTTGCTGTTGTGCCATACGAGTAAAGCGAGCAGCTGGTTGCATTTACACGGCAAGTCTTTGTGGATCTCAAAGTGCTTGAATGACGCAAAGGAAACACTTTTAGTTACTTAATTTCAGGCACAAATAATGTACAAATGAATGCAGCATGAGAAGCAGATCAAGGCAGGAACAATCTCTGGAGCTTACCTTTAGGAAGACAGGCACAGATAAAACATAGGGAGAGCCAGCAAGAAAAAAATATTTGTGTGTAGCAGCTCAAGCAACAGCTGTTATGGAAGCAAAGGGGAAAGAGGCAACCATCCCTCCTTGGGGGGTTGTTTAGAGCAGAGCAGTGCAAATCACTTGTTTTTTTTTAGTTTGCTGGAAGTTCTTTCAGATTAAAGAAAAAAAAAGTTTTCTCCTAACCAAAGTGGCTTTTTTGTTGCTGTGATTTTTGCTGAACCAAAAATTGGAGAAAAAAAACCATGCTGGTTTGCACATAACATTTAATGGCCAAGGATTATTTTTTTAAACGTTTTGTTTAATGAAAATGAGAAAAAACAAATGTAGAAATTAAGTGTCTTCTCAAAGGAACAACAACAACAGATATTTCATTTTGAAAAATGTCTTAAATATTACTGAGTTGCTTTGTTGGGTCTGAAGCAGTTTGCTGAAATCAGCGCAAGTTGGCAGGGACTTCCAGATCAGTATTTTGAGCAGTGAAAAAAAAATAATACACCTGAAATCTTTCGTGTGTCTGTTGTTCTGCAGCAGACCATGTTCAAAGCAACCACTGCTGTTCCCATGATTTCCCATTTACTGTGTGTGAGCAAGGGGCAGTGAGCTGCTGAAGACACCTAGAGATAGAGCTGCCAAGGCTGGATGTGCAGGCAGTGCAGAGAAAAAAGTGAAATGTCACAGAAAGACAGTGTGACAGCTCTTCCCCACTGACTGCAGAGAAACTGGGCAGACACCTTATTTCTTAGGTTGTCTGAATTTGGGTGCTTACTTTTGTGCTGAGCAGGAACAGGCCAAATGCTGTGCAAGAAGGTGCATGCATGGGATAGCCTGGAAAGGATTGGCAACACCTGACTCTGCCTTCAGGTGAGGCTGAGCATGGTCACAGCCCCTCAGCATGCTTAGGACACTTCCAGGCAGCTGGTTACACTGCAAGCCTTGGTTTGTTGGATGTCCAGAAGCCATTAAGGGGAATCCTCCTTAAATACTCCCTTATTCAGCAGTTTTCCTCCTTCATACCCCTCTATCTTTCAATAAGAGTTGGGCTCCTTTTGCAGGCAGGGAAACTGAGTCACAGAGTGGTGACATGACTTATTGCCCTGTGGCAGCTCAGAACTTCCCACCCTGTCTAGCTACAGGAGGAAACAGCCACAAAGCACCGTGTCTCCTGTCCCTTGGCGGCAGCAGCCGATCCCGCTCACCACCGCAGCATTGAGCTCACAGTTAATTGTCATGTTCGTTTAGTGCCTGAGGAGGGAGTTAGCTGAAACCAGTAGATGCCAGTCCCTGGGCTTTAGCCCTGGGGGTCACTTGTCCCATCTAAGGTGGAGAAGAGCTCTCCACTCGCCTCTCCTGGGGAAACTTAATCCCCTCTGCAGCCCACAAATGGTTGACATCATTGTGTTAGTCCCACCATGGGAGAGAAGCACCATGACCGGAGGCACTAGGTCCTCCCTCACAAGGAGCAAATGACAGTTTTTATTTGCTTTCTTGGCTCTTTGTTACCTACTGTGGGAGCGCATCCCGGCTTCCTCTCCCTCTGCAGCAGATGGTGGCCCAGCCACCAAACCATAGCTGTAGCTGGATGGCATTTCTGGGATGGGGACAGGACCAAAGCCAGTACCCCAGCTGCACAGGAGGGCTTTATCTCCCATGTACCACCTGGCACATGTTGGGTATTGTCCTTCCATCCACCTCTTATTGCATCCTTCCTTGGCTGTGTAAGTCCACCTTCCTTTCTGCACACACTGGTGCCATCAGACCCTAGTCACATCCCATGGTACTGCTGCCTGTGCCCTTCCTTGCTTGCTTTTGATTTGTTTGTTTATCACAGTTGCCCCACACAACTCCCTATGGCACCTTTGTGCCTGGTAGCACCAGAAGAGGCAGTAATGATGCCCAGCAACCTCAATCATCCCCAGTTCCTTAATTTTCCAACCCAGGCTCTCCCTCTATGAACAACCTCTCTCATCTCCTGTTGTCCCACACATACCACAGCAGCAGCATGAGGGTACAAACAGGCTGGGAGGTGGGAATTCAGGGTCTGGAAGACCAGCAATAGGAGTCAGGGCCATGGCTGAGGGTCCTTCCCTGACCATACTCTGCTTCCAGCTCTGTGAATGTTAGAAGGACTGAATTCAGCTAGAGTGGCTGTAATGGTTTCTGCTAGCCTAGCAAAGCATCATCTGAGGAGAGGGTGAACTGGGACTCAACCATTGGCAAGTGTTAAGCAGTCAGGGTCTTACTGACCCAGTGATTAATCTAGCACAAGTCCACTGGCTTTCCTATGCTATGGAGAGTGGCCCAGGGCTGCACTCCCTTTCCCTGGAGGACATCCATCCAAAGGCTGTACATCCCTTGGGACTGAGATGACCTTGAGTAAGAGCCCCATTCTAACAGAGACTTCACCTTCCATCCGTTCCTCTAAGGGAGGCTGCTGGGCTGTTATACTGGGAGAGTCAGGAAAGGAATCAGTGTGTTTCCTGCAAGGAATTGCTCATACTTGGAACCTTTCTTCAGAGCCTGTTTCAGGGCTCTTTGCTCCCTTTTGTTAGCTCCAAATGCTCTCACACATTCACACGTATCAAGAAGGTTTTGTAAATATTGATGCTTCTTACCAGGGGAATGCGAGATGCTCGTTGGAAGTGCATGTCCACTTATTGTCTGACTGGTCTTGGATACAGGAGGCAAATGCTGGAGTTTTTCTACTTTGGTTTAATTCTTGGGTTCAACTGCTCTTGAACTGCTTCCTTTATGATCCCCCTCCCAATCTGTTGACTGGCCTTGTTTATTTAGAAACCTAGAAAAGTTTCCTTTCTTTTCCCTCTCAAGAACTGCAAACAGAAGGGGGGGATTAAAAAAAAAACAAACCCTCACCATTTGTGGCAGGCAACAGCCTGGAAACCTCCAGCTGTCTGTTAAGAGGCGCTGGGGGAATGTCTGACACCACAGGGCCCCCGCACCTTGCAGCTCCTTCCCAGGGGAAAAACAAGGTCCTCCCTCCTCATCCGGCCACTTCGCAGCTCACACAGACAGGCCCTGTTGCGAGGCAGGTGGGGCAAGCTGGGCTTGACTAATAGTGGAAAATCCGAGGGCATCGGAAAGATAAACAGCCCAAGTCAGATAGTATAAAAGTCCTTTTTCTAGCACGCGCCAGGTAAGCCTCAAATGACAGAAATTGTAAAAACATGCTGAGGTTCCCCTGCAGATGGATTAAATTAGCCCTCAAATAAACAGGGGAAGGCATGGCGTGTGCGTCAGGTATTCCCAAATGTTAATCCCTTCCTTCCCCAGGCCTCCATCCAACCCTGACCCCTGCTCTTGGGCAAGTGTCTATGGCTTCATCTTGCCCAACTGGACAAGTAGTAGTATTTTATCCATAGATGATAACCCAAAATGAACATTGTGCCTGATGTCCTGGTGAACGGATGGGGGTCCTATCTGCTAGACCTCCATGGTGTTGAACCACCGTTTCCACTGACTGGTCAAACTTTTCATCCACTCTTAAAAATGAAGTTTTTCATGTCTACAGGCAAAAAAACATGGCTACGCTGAGTGTGTCATCAATCAGTAGGCTGGTTATCATTTTTGCCCCAAACTAGACACTCCAGAAGTTACCATAAATGCAGAAATTATTATAAAGCTCATATAATGTAGCAGATGATTCTCTCTTTCCTGGGGGTTATTCTGAAGACATGTAGTGGGAGATGCTTCCATTTAAATCTAAAGGATGGTGTGAAAATATATCTGAAAGTCCACCTTTAGCATCTTCCAGAAGCACAGATAAGATGGCTAGCAAAAGAAAACTGTTTTGCAGCACCAAAAAATCCCTCAGTTCATTCCTAAAATGTCTCCCCCCCCTACCCAAGAGCAAGACAGTGGGCCTGTGCCGTTGCCTTTCCCTGCCACATTCCCCCACCATGAGTGAAATATTGGACATGACATTTTAGGAGAACCTTAAATATTATTTTAATCTCAAATGTTCTGTTATTGCAAGTGTCAAGTCCAACACTTCTTGTAAATAGCTGGAGAATAGCCAGGTCCTGGGAACACAAGAGGTGTTAGGAACTGAACTTCATTGGTTAAGTACAGGAGAGCCATAGGAGCCAGCACGCTGACTTTCTGTACACTGATTTCTTTGTCTTAACCTGTTTTGTTTTGGTTTTTCTTCCCCCCTCCAGAGCGTTGTCTGCACGGCAGGACTCAAGTGGTACCCTCACCCTTCCCTGATTCATTGTGTCAAAGGCTGCGAGGTGAGCTTTCATGTCAGCTCAGGTGACTCATGCTTGCTCTCCTAAGCGTGATGGTGACAGTCACCTGCAGTCACCTGGGGTGTAAATGTTGTTTTTTCAAGGGGGGCAAACAGGCTTTTGCCCTGACTTATCCTGTCAAACAGACTGTGGTCTCCTGCATCAGTTCTGACACTCCATGGTGAAATTGGTGGTTTTCCTAGAGCCAATAATTAGGTGACTCTCACAGGAGTTAAATATCAAGTGCTTCAACAACATTGGTATACTGCCAAAATTTCCCAGGATCTGGGAATTTCTGGGAAGTTGAGACAACCTTCAGTTGTTTTTTCTTTATTTTGATATCTTATCAGACTTCTGGTTCTTTCCAAGACTTTGGGCTTTGGTGTGTGCAGAAACTTTAGGAAAGGGGGAACTTTCCCCTAAAGGGGACCTACAAGAAACCTGGGGAAGGACTTTTTACAAGTGCATGGAGTGATAGGATTAGGGGTAAGGGATTTAAACTGGAAGAGAGTAGATTTAGATTAGACATTAGGAAGAAATTCTTTACTGTGAGAGTGGTGAGACACTGGAACAGGTTGCCCAGGGAAGTTGTGGCTGCCCCATCCCTGGAGGTGTTCAAGGGCAGGTTGGATGGGGCTTGGAGCAACCTGGTCTAGTGGGAGGTGTCCCTGCCCATGCAGCGGGTTGGAACTAGATGATCTTTAATGTCCCCTCCAACTCAAACCACTCTGTGATTCTATGAAAGCCAGAGGCAGAAATACCACTGGGTGGAGTACACAGCTGGACAGTGAGCAAGTCACACATCCCTTCACTGTGCAACTCCATCTGAACCAGGAAAAAAAAAATATATCAGAAAAGTGCAGTTACAATTCAGCTGTCATAGATTTTTGAAGTCTTTTGTGTTATTTGAAAAAAAAAAAACATAACAATTACTTTGTTTGTGCTGGCAACAGTCTTTGAAAAGTCTGAGAAGTCTTCAGATGCTTCCAGGGCTGGAGCATCTCTTCCTGGGTCATGGTGCTCACATGGTTTCCATCATGCCAGCCCTTAAGAAGCTCACCCCTGTCAAGAAGTCAATCCTTGAGTCACCTCTGTAAAGCTGGGAAGCTTCATGCCCATCTTAGAAGTGGGGTAGCTCACAGGCAGAGGGATAGATGGCTACTTTGGTTACATGGACAGGCAGTGGAAGGGCTATGCCTTGAACCCACATCTCCTGACTTCCTGCAGCATTGACTGTGCTCTCAGCACCCAGTAACCCAATTTTACAAGCTCATTGCATTTATTTGCCTGGAGTGGCAGAACATGGCACAGAGCTCCTAAATCTGACACAAAACTCTAGACCACATTGCTGCGTGACGTGATTTGTCTTGAAGTGAAAGACAGGTTTCCTTTGCATACAAATGGTGGGCCCATGAGGGTAATAACTCTCCAACAATGTAATAGTTTCTGTCTAGTTGTTCCCTAAATGAAAAGCATTCTGCTGTCAGGGCTCTGAATGTTATAAGCCATCTCACACATTACGTTCATGAAGGCTGGCTGGGCGCCCCTGTTCTCCAAAGAGAGCTAAAATAACATCCACTGACCATTAAGAAATGCCATTCAGGTGCTGATGCACCATTGGGTATCCATTCTCCTGCTGTTTAAGGATAGATACTGAGGCAAACTTTGCAATGATGTAATAATTTACCAGAAGCCATTATTACTGACATGCTTTTTCTCAGCATTTTCTTCCCTTCCATCATTGTTAATTGCCAGACCCCTCTGCATCAATAGGAACTATCTTCTTTTCATCAGTCATTCAGCAGTGACACTGCGTCACAATCCATCATCTCAGAAGGCTTTGCCCAGACCATTTATAATGGCCACTAGCATCATTTTTAGAGCCTGATGCTTCCAGGATCCACGAATGGGCCAGTGCTTGTCCTCTGGCATTAAGATTTGAGAAGAAATGGCATCTTCACCGAGCCTTTTTTTCACGATTATAGCAACAGGGACTAATAAGCCAGTAGGTCAATAAAGCTGGGCCATTAAACTGATACAATCCCTAATGTATTAATATCCTTAGCATTAGGAGGGGGCCCTGAGTAGAAGGCTGTAAGGGGGGCATTATTTTGCTCTTGGTGATCACAGTGGTAACCCAGACTCTGCTGCAATGTGATTTTTTGTCGCTCCCTAGTGGCAGGAGCTGAGGTTTAGGAGCCAGCCCCGTACTTCTTGGCCACTAACTTAGCTATTTCAGTAGGAAACTAGTCCCTCTTGACTACTTGTATAGTCCTTCAAAAATATAGGAGCACTAAGATATGCTTGAAGACCTACAGAGACTTCACCCTCCACAGGCAGGCCTCCAGGGTCTCCCAAATGAGGATTTTGGTACCAAATCAGAATAGATGCTGTTTGCTCCATTCTTCTCCTCCAAAGGACTGACTTGCCTACTCCATGCCAGTGCCAGTGAAAGATAAATTCTTCCACAAGTTTCTTTCACTGACTTTTCAGCATTTGTTGGTGTAGTGTACAGGCACAGGCATGGGGAAATTGAAGGCAAGACTTACTTGACAAGTAGGCACAGCCAGGCAGTCCAAGAGAAACATGGAGAAGCCTACAAAATGTCTTGGGAGGTTGGGCAAAGTTCACATTTTTGAAAATGACAAGGTTGGCATAAAAAATGTTTCTCCATCTACTCATAAATCACTCCCTTTTAACTCTTAGCATATTAATTAAATTGGAAGGGCATTTGCAAGTTGAAATCTTCGCCTGTATAAGTAAGTTAATCTCCGTGGAAGTCAATGGAGTTAAGCCAGTTTACAGGGACAGGAGCTTCACCCTGTAACTCTGATTTCCTTGTCAGCTTTTGTAGTACTTGCATGTAGCTAAACAAGTGACACGTACTGAAACAGTAGTCCTGCTCTGGTCTGATACTGCCATCATTGCCTGGATTTCCTACACCTTAATAGAAATATTTAAACGTGCAAAACATCATCAGTAAAGCCTGTGTCTGCAGCACTCCACAGAGTCCATTTCAATACTGCTGAGCATGGCCAGGGCTCTGTCTGGGGAGAGCACAACCAGCTCTTCTTGTTGGTTCTTCAGGTATCTATCATCAGGGAGACTCTGGTACTGCAATTGCTGCAAAATCCTCCCAGGAAACCTCCCCAACCCTCCCCACCCACTCTGCAATGACGCCTCCTTGTAGGAAAGTCCCTGGTGTGTTTTTCACAATGCAGAATAAATGAATTTTCCAAAGAGCAGATAAAATGGGAATGGCCCAGTGAGCCTGTGGGTGTAAGAAACATTACAGAGATATGACTATGCTCTCTGCTGAGCATCAATTTTTCTGAGCTTTCAGAGCTGCCTGGGTTTCTCAGTCCCAGCATGGGCCTTTTTTAGCATCAGGCAGCATGTTGACTTCCAAGAAAGTCTTTTGTACTTGCTAACCAAGAGTGCTCCAACATCTAATGAAGAATTAGATTTCAAGCATGTTCTTCAGAATCGTGATTATTATTCAGGTCCTGTGCAGCACATAGACTAGTGATCACATTGCACAGGCTAGTGATCACATTTTCAAGGTGATTTAGGAATTTTACTTCATACCTCTTCACAATGTCCCACTGAATAATGCCATTATCCCAGCTCTGAGCTGTGGAGCAGGGGGAGATTATGTGACGTGTCCAAGGTCACATACAGTCACTGCTGTTCAGAGGAGAGCATGTGATCCCTGTGCTGAGCTCAAACCACTTCCATTTCTCTTGGTGATATGTTTTGTGCCCTCATTGCTGACACTTGTTGCACAGTTAGGAGAACTGTGGTGGAGAGTACAGCTATTAAAAGCAAGCCAGTTTTGCTGTTATCCATAACCTTCTTCTTAACCCACATAGTGTTGGAAGGTTAGCTTAAAATTATCAAAAAGTGCTACCATTTTAAATGCCTTGATGCTGTCTCTGGGCCTAGTCCAATTAATATTCCTGAAGCATCATCTCATGTGGGATGTGAAAAGCCAAGGAAGGCTCATTTCCCTTCCATCTAGAGTCTTTTTTTTTTCTGTCTCCTTTGAAGGGAGAGGAGAATAATTATCTCTTGCTTTTCAGGGCAGTTGGTAATGTTACAAACTATACGGCTCCTTCAAGGCTTCATCTCTTCCTTCTGATATATTGTTTACAGGTTTTATCCATGTCCATGTTCTCAGTCTTTTTTTTTAATTTTATTTTTTGCTTTTTCCTTTTTCAGCCTTTCATGGGGGACAACTACTGTGACTCCATCAACAACCGAGCCTTCTGCAACTATGATGGTGGGGACTGCTGTGCCTCAACAGTCAAGACCAAAAAGGTAGGGGTGCCCCTTCCTCTTTTCACTGGGAATTCCTTGATGAGTGCTGTTTTGCACTTGGAAATAAACTTATTTTTGCTAGAATGGGACAGGTTTAAGGTCTCATAGGGACCTTCAGTCCAGGCATCAGCTCACCAGAAGCAGCGAGTTCTTGTTGGCTCATCTTCAGAGTTGTCTTCAAGATACCTATCTCTGCCTGATTTTCCACCTCCTTGGGAGGAGCAGCCCAAAGGCAGGCACAGCTTGCTTGCTGGCCTCACAAGCCCACCAGCTGGAAGGGCAGAGCTGGAAGTGCCCACTAGCTCAGCATGGCGTAGGTCTTCTCCTACAAGAGCATGTCTGGGAAACTTTATCTCTCTGTTTCCAGGCTTGAGAGCATGGGATGAAAAATCCCAAGAGGTGCCAGAGGGATGGAAGTGAGGTGGCTGGGTGGGGACTGACCTAAACCAGTCCTGTCAAGACAGGAGCTGAGGGCACATCATACTGCTGGGGTGGGGTTGGGACTGAAACACAAGGAATGTGGGTGCCGATTTGAGGGGGAGAGGGACAGGATTAAGGTTAGGGAGCAGAATTTATTTCTGGGCAGAGAGTTGAGACAAAGTGGGATCTGCACAGAGTCGTGAACACTTACCAGTCAGGCAAGTCACGATCAAAATATCTGCTGCTTCACTGCCTCTCAGAAATGAAGTGACCACCCAAGAGGGGGAAAGTGCTTTGTAGTCCAGTTAGTTACTGGTTTCTGTGCTAAAACTGCCTGATTCAAAGGGCAAGTGGTTCAGTGATAGGCAGCTGGTCACACATCTGATGCATTTTCCCCATGGAGAGGGACGTTTTGAAGCATTTTGGAGAGAAGTTGCTTCCACTGACTTAACTGGGAGCTGTACCTTTGTGACCAGGGGAATTAGACTTGCCCTAGTTCATGCTTTAGAAACCCCTATCCTAGAGATCACACAGTTTGAGGGCCAAACCACAGAGCCCATTTCTGCCTTGGTACACATTCAGCTTCCAAAAGATCTTCTCTCCCAAAACACCACCAACATCTCAGGGGTTGAATAAGGTGCTTGGGAGGACTGAGAAAACGACCTTCTCCTTGGGCCTTCTATGCCAAAAGCAAGATGCTAAGTCCCAGTTTATTACCTTTATAGGGTAAAAGGGGGAATAATAACCCAGCCTGTGAGGCCACAGCATCAAAGCCGAGGAGGGGGCAGGCAGCACCTCCTTGCCTGCAAAGCGGCCGCTGACACCTGCGGCAGCAGCCATGGGGCTGGGGGTCTCAGCTCTGTGAGTTATTTTCCCGTCTGAGGCCTTTGACTGGGACCAGATTTCAGGCAAGACTGTTCAAATACAGCCCTCCCTTTGAAGAGGTTTATGAGTGGAGCGTTACAGGAGATATTCCAAAGGGAAAAACAATGAAAGGTGAGAGAAAAGGGAGCTGAATAAAAATACTCCGCATACCAAATCCTTCCAGCACAGTTTCCCACCTACTTAAAAAGGCACATTTTTAAAATACACATTGGGTGTAAAAGCCAAAAACCTGGAGGAGATATAGGGAGGGGTGAGTCCATCATTCTTAATTCCAATACCAGATGAGGATATATTTTCATAAGGTTGTAGAAAAGAGCAAGACACATGAAAGAGGCTGCTTTGCTCCTTTTCTTTCGAGGTTACATACTATGTGGCAGATGTGTCAGTCTTTTAAAGCCCCTGCAAGTTTACCCATAAATGTCTAACATTTATGCAACACCTGTTTTTCTCCCAAAATGTCACAGGACATTTTACAAGCTTTAGATTTATCATCTTTTCACCGTTGCAGCCATTGCTGAGGTGACACATGGTTCACATTTAACAGAACATAGCAACTCCACACATTATTTTAGGAAAGGGTTGAAGATTAACATTGCATCACGTGAAGATTCAGGAGTTAACAGTCAAGTAAGAGCTGGCTTCAGATCTTTAATGTCCGCAAACTGTCAAGACTTAAGTTTCACTGCAATCCTACTACCCTCTCAAAAGCACTTTGAGCTGTATATGATGCTGTGAACCAGGCTGCATGAAAGCAAAATGACTCAACCCATATTCACTTTAATTCTGGGCTCTCTTACTTAACGTGAGATTTTGCACACTCCTGTTTTCTTGTCCTGAAAATGCACAAGAGACTTCCAAGCAGCATTTGCTTAGGCCATATTTTCCCTTTGCATTTGAACAATAGCAGCAAATGACCTTCTGCATTTCTGTAGTGAGAGGGGAACGGAGCAGTGTGACTTATCTGACCAACCACCCACTAATCAGCACTGCTGCTTACATAGGAAATAATGAATATTTGCCCTGCACTAGTCACAATCAGGCTTAGAGAGCTTAAAAGAAATCATTAAATACCTCTTTTGAATGCTACAAATGACAACGAATAAATTGAGTCATATTCTGAGCATAAATTCGAGGCAACTGCAGGCAGCAAGAGGGAAAAAGAGACATTCGTCAGCTTAATTATTTGTTGTGCACTAATTGATCAGCATCCCCCCCAGTGGGCAAGAAGCCAGGGCTGGCCAGGGCTGCCACCCGAGGGAGCAAGGAGACATGTCCTGCAGCGCCTGACAGGGCAGGTGGGCTGTGGGAGAGTGGGGCCGAGCAGCAGGCTTTGGACTTGGGGCAGAGGATGGGGCTGTGCTCTTCACAGCTTGCCCTGTGCATGACCCAGGAGAAGCTTTGAGGGACAGGAAGGCCATTGCCAGCCAACCTCCAAGGGAGAGAAAGCTTCTGTTGTGTATCTGGAGGGGATAAAGTCTTCCGTGAAGGACAAAGCAAAATCCCATCTCCTTTTAATCTTCCTACCCTCCTGACCCAGCACAGGTTGCCAGCTCCCTTCTGCCTGGCTGCTTTAGGAAGCTGCTTCTTGCTTTGTATCCTGCCGCAGATAAGAGAAGATACTCTTTTTGAAAACATAAATTACGTGACACTGCTAAAGTGAGAAAAGTAAATAAACTGGGCATAACTGGCTGTCTCTGGGCTGGCAGCTGCCTACATGGAACTCCTGGGGTGTGTGGCATTGCAGGGAACGAGGCTGTGGCTATTTCTTTTTTATTCATTTCAGCAAATGTTCTCTCCAGTTGCTGTTCTCCTTCACTTTTTTTTTCTTTGCCTTCCCTTTTATACATTTTCCCTGGACAAGGCTGCCTAGAAAGGCCTCACAGAAATCAGAAATGTCTCTCTTTAGGCTCTGCTTATATACTTTGTTCCAGGCTCAGATCACAGATTTGCTCAGCTGAAGATCCTGCACCCTGGTCCCTGCAGATTGAAATACACAGAATCTGAGGTTTTAAAATCCCTCCATTTGAAAGGGTAAAGCTTAATTGTTCTTTCCTCTCTGCCATTTCTTTTCAATGCATAAGGGGTAAACCTACAGCTCCCATGAGAAAAAAACCTGTCTCACTCAGTTATCACTCAGGTTTTCCTTCAGCTGCTTTGCCCCATAGCACTTAGAAAAGAAAAAGAAAAATTGTCCTGCCCCTTCAGCCTCTTGACATTTTTGTCCAACACCTTGGAGAGGAAAACCAGCAAGTGCTTTGGCAGAAAACAAATGAGGACTTGCAGTAGATAGAGGACTGTGTGGGATTCATCCAAAGCTTTGTTTATCTAAAAGATAGGCAAGTTATCAAAACCTCTTCAGAGACTTTATGGCCGAGAATTCAAGGCCTAAAGAAAAGAGCTTTGAACTGAGGGGCTGCTGCTGGCTCCAGGAGGGATTTCCAAAGACTGTCCTGTCTCCCCAGAAAGGGGGGGGTCTACTGCACTCCTACCCTTAAGACAACAGAAATAACCACTTTTTAGTAATTTGGAGAAATAAGCACCTTTTCCCAGCTCTCTAACTGCAACACAGACCTGACTTGGGGAATCTCAGGTCTTGCTCCATTGGCAGAACATGGTTTTGAGGCAGTTCACACAATTAGCAGCCTAAGTGACCACCCTGGCTGAGGAAATCTGCTTATCCAGAAGAACTGATGTTGCTGCCACAATGCTTCTCCCAACAACTTGAATGTCCCCAGCTGGATGTGTTTGTCAGCTCTATAATTAGCTGGTGAGATACAATGAATGGCGGGTGAGCACGGAGGAAGGAAGGATACAATGTGGAGTGTTGCTTCATGCCTCTGGAAGTGGCTGAGTGCTGCTGCTTGCTCCGAGTGCTCTGGTTCACCCAGGCATGTGTGTGAACTCACTTCCCCGTGAGCTGTTGGTCGTGGCCTCAGTGCCTAGCTGTTTGCCATGTGAGGAGCATTTGCAGTCATGGTTGGTTGGGATGGGAGCTTATTTTGGGGCTCAGAGCTTGGTTTCATAATCATTCAGGGAGGCTTTCCAGGCAGTGATAAATTAAAAGCAGTGATGGTAGTAGCACATGTTGCCTATCCTGAGAGAACATTCTTGGCTTCAAGGGACATGGGGCTTCCCACAACATACAGCGTTCCCAGAGGACGTGCTAGTGGAGGGTGTTTGCTTTGCTATCCGACCTCACTTCATTAGCAAGTGTTACAAAAACCAGCGAACAAACCTTCCCTGCTCCACCGCCAGCTATTTGGCCTCTGGGTGGTCTGGCTCCTATTAAATCTTTGGTGATTATTTAGACTAATTACATTCATGTTTGCACAATCAGTAGCACGAGGGTAGGAAGTGCAGCTGATAGCTGAGCAACTGAGCTCCATGTGGTTTGGCAAACGGGCTCCCTCGCTTCGCTCAGCGGGCAGGCGGGGATGTGGGGATCCCTGCTGGCTTTGGGCCATCCTGCTTCCACCGGTCCTGGTGAGGCTGCTCCCAGTTTATAATCGATGGAGAGAGAGGAGCTTCTGTCAGGTTCCGCTGAGCTGCAGCTTGTTACACCATGTTTGCTGGCTTCAGTGGGGGAAAGCTTGGTTTATGGTGAGGAAGTTAAAAACAGTCAAGCCTTTAAAGCTCTATGTGCTGCAGGGAGAGAAGGTTTCCCATGAACTTCATCATCTTCTTTCCCAGGCCCTCTGGAGCAGTGCCCTAGGTGTGAACCTGCATACCAGTCCCATGAGTTAAAAGGGGGCTCAGTCTTCTTCCGTTATCTCAAAACCACCCTGGTGACCTAAATGCCAAAAACCACTGAGAAGACCCTTACAAGATGCATTTTTGTCCCACAAGGGCCTTGTCAGGGAACAAAATACTCCCCAGCATTTGAGCTGGGAGGGTCTGGGGAGGTCTGGGGTTGTGACACTCAGCACAGCCTGCCACACTTATCTCGACAGGCCGCCTTCAGCCCAGAGCCTCTGTCTGCAGCCGGGCCTCCATACTTCCAGTTAGGCTTGTCTGGGAGATTTCGCAAACACTTCAGGGCTGAAATCTAACAACAGGCTGTTTCCCAACACTTCGCAGCCCTCCTCCCGTCCTTCTCCCCCTGCCTCCAACCCATGCCCTTCCCTGGGCCTGATTCTGCCTGCCTGGGTGCTGCTGCGAGCCAGCCCTGAGTGTGCTGGGTGGGAGGCACAGGTCAACCTGATACCAGCCTGTGTGAAGGATGAGCTCCAACCCTGTGCAGAACTGTTTCCCATCCCTCCCTGTACCTGTCTGGGATTTCTCCTGTCAACATTCCCACCAGTTCCCTATAGACTGGCTTTTCTCAGCAGGGATCTGTCTTGGTATGTCACCAGCCTCTTTAGATAGATGCCATGTAGCAAGGGTTTGTGGGCTGTCACTTATGTCAGGACCTGGATCCTAGTTCTGCTCTGGTCTGTTGTATCGTTGTCTTTATTCCCACAGTCAGGAGCATGGCGTCAAGGACAAATGCCACCCTGTTTCCAAGAGGGACCTTGGGTTTTATCCACGGTGTCATCTCCTAGCATGGGAGAGGATGCTTAGGGCTCCCATTCCTTTGTGGAGAATGGAAGTATGGTTTCATACACTGTGCGGTGTGGGTGGTGAATTGATCATGGGGGAGGTATCTCAGATCTCCTGTGCATTACACTCCAGATGTCCATGCTAGCCTCCTGCTTAGTCCATAATCCTATACCTGTTGCAATTTCTCTTTTACATTCAGGGTATGGTGTGCCAGGCAGTGCTTGCTGCTGGGGTGATGGACATGAATTAGGTTGTATCTGCTTTCTCTTGAAGTTAGTCTGTGGTCTAGAGCTGTTCAGGTGTGACCCGCATTCCCCAGGTCCACACCATGGCTCTGTCCTGAATGATCTCCAGGAAATGTGTGTATATGTAGGGGGTGTGTAGGCGTGCAAAGCTGTACCTTTTTCAACCTATTTAGTTAATCTCAGGAGACAATACCTTGCAATACTTCAAATGACCAAGCCAGGCCTAAACTTAATTTTTAGCTTTTTCTCCCTGCTCTCCTAGATATTAGTCAGGTTTTCTGCAAGGGGAGATAGGTGTAGGGTGAACACAGAACTTGACAGGTGGAAGGAAGAAGAGCTGATTCTTTAATACTGGCTTTGCAATGGTTTATCTGGAAATTTCAGTACAGATCATATATTTTGTTAATGAGTTGGGCTTTCACAGACCTATATAAAAAGAAAAGGAGCAGTTAATCTTGGAGCATGTATATCTGGGCCCCACATTCAGAAAAAGGTTCAGCATTTATTATTTCTAGCACATTCAGCAGCTTTATTCATGGCTCTGTACCCCAAGAGGCTACCACACTTTGAGTTCAGGGCAAAAGACAGTCCCTCTACTAAGGGGTTGTATCGTGTCTCTGAGCTTGTGACAATCCCAGTAGATGACATGTGTAGGTTGGATTCAAGTACCTGTGGAAATCAGGTCCTTGGAGAAATCAAATGTGTATTTTTTGGAGATGCTGTTTGAAGTGGAAACCCTGTATTACTGCTAAGTGTTTGGCAATTTTTGTCTTGTCTAATGACTGTGGAAGTGCGTGTTACCCATAGAAATCTCTGCCTTTTCACATAATAGAAAACTGATCTCTGGAGCTTACTGCCATAAAACAAAACAATTCATTTATCTGGACAATAGCACTGTAAAAATCAAACTGCACTAAAAAAACAACCCTGTAAGGGACATAAAGTAAATAAGGCTAATCTGATCAGGGAGAAACTCTCCTACACTTAGGCTACCCACTGCTAGGACTGCTGCTGAGCCATGAAATGCTCTGCTTTTGGGGCCATGGCTCTACCCCAGAGAGACAGCTTCTGCTCTTCTGTCCGTGACCACTGTTAGGAGACCGAAGGGTTTCTAGAGGACAACACACAGCAAGATAGTTATTTTCTACTGGCTGTCTCTCCCCAGAAATTGGCTGCAATGTAGTAGCCATCTAGTCTCTCATGTGCATCTTTTGTTCTGGTTGCTCCAGTGCACACATTTACTGTGACCTCTAAGAAAGCAAAGGGGAAAATGAGGGACTCATGAGGAGAAATAGGAGAAGAGGGAATGAAGAAAGTAGGTCACTTCAAGGCAGCATCAAACTCATGCCAGTTTTGGTTTCTAATGCCACTAATTCAGCACAGCCCACAGGGTAGACTAGGGGAATTTAAGCTGGCATTTTGAAGACACAGTTGTGCAGGACTTTAACTCTTGGCTCTGATGTTACCACAAGTGAAATGACAGCACTGATAGGATCTTTGTGCCTGCGACACCTTTCATTGTCCCACTCATGCATGGCCAGCAGCAGAGGCAAAGTGCAGTAGGATGTCATGGCTAATTTCAGCTGCTTTACCAAAATGCCCGAGTTGGGTGTGTGGTTGTCCTGTGATCAGTGCAAGATGTGTATCCACTTCCTCTGTGAGCCTGTCTCTCTCCTTTGAATGCAGGGGCCACTGAATCACCTTTGTTAGACTGTTACAAACACAGTGAATCCAGGCCAGGGAGAGGAAAAACCTTGATCAAGACAAATGAAAGAATCAGGTTCCCAGGTCTTGCCTGCAACCAGTAGCTTCATTGTACAACAGGGAGGATTTTTTAAGTCAAAATCATTGCCAAGTCCAGATTGAGCTGAATGATTCAGGATAAAAAATAGGGGAAAACTCCAGACATATTTCAAAATTTTGTTTGAGCATTTTTCAAGTGAAATCAGTTTTTATTTCATGACAAAACTTTTGCTCTGAAATAGTCTTTTTTATTTGTGTGGCTTGGAGGGAAAGGTCAAACATGAACTGCAGCAGATAATCTAAACCAAAATGTTTCCTTCTACATTGAACAAAAAAAAAGTCTTTTTTTTTTCATGTATCTTTTTTTTTTTTCCTTTCCAGTATTTTAATTTGGTCATTAAACAATCCCTCCTCAGCCTCCTTCCCAAATGTCATTGTTTGCAGACGTCTCTGCTTTCCTATCTAAGAATATTCACAGCACTCTGATATGAGACAGCCCTGCTCTGGCTGCCTTCTGTTGGACCAAGTAAGCCTTAAGCTCCTATTGTTTTCTGCAGTTTATAAACTTCTTTAGTTTCCAGTCAATTTGCTTTTTAACCTTTGGGATTATCTCTTCTCTTTGCAACCTCCACATTTGCACATTTGTAGATACTGATCGTTCACTGATTGGTTATTGAGCTCCTAAGTCACCAAGGCCATGTCTTGATGAAGAGTCATCACCCTATTCTACCTGGTCTTCCAGGAATGAAGTCAAAAGCAGGGGGAGGAGGCTTTCTGAACCCTGAGTTGGTGCTGAGTGTTGGCTATTTAATGTCTCTGTCAGCATCTCCTTGCCTTAGGCTCCCAAGTTGCAAAATGAAGACCCACACCTTTTCATCCCGTTCTGGTGTATATCAGGAGAAAGGCATGCTAGAGATGGACATGCAGGGACACGCGTGGAGGATCTAGGCAGAAATGACAGCTCTGTGTTCATGCACAGTGCATGGTCCACATTCCTAGATGTGCTGTTGATGATACTTAAGGAACAGGCAGCCCAAAGCTTCATAGCCTGGAGAAAAGTGTTTATGAAAGATAGAGCAAACATGTGGCAGCAAAGCCAAGGGGAGCAAACGGAAGGTGCACGTGCAGCCTTCGCTGGGAATGATTGAACAGGTTGTGGCACTGTCTTGGAAGGAGAGTCAAGGGTAATGAGGTCATTTGCTCAGTCTGTGCAGATGGGAGAAATTCTTAGGAATTCACTTCAGGGCAAGCAAGACACTGTTCCACCCCCACCCCCTTTTCTTTATGTAAATACCATGATGCAATAAGCCAAAATCAACTTCCACTAGCAAGGGACTGCAGGCTATTGTTTCAGCTGCTTCCCACGCTTCTCCAGAGAGATCATGGACAGATGACAGATCGTGCATGTAGCAGTCTCTTGCTTGCATTCCTTTGCTGTTCCTCAGTGCCCGTTAGCTGTATCCTTTGACCTTAAACCCAAGAGGTATTTAGAGAGGTCTCTCTGTTGGCAGCCTCTCTTACTGCTTCACTGCTCTGCTAGGTAGGGTTTGGTTCAGTTCCTGCCCTGAGGAATTGAAACCAAGAGTATTCATAGTTAAGGCACAAATGGACCCCAAGCCATAGGGCTCTGCTGCAAAGTGGTGCTCAGGAGAAGTGAGATGATGGCTCAGGAGTAGGTACATCAAAACCCCCAAGCTGGAGGTGGATTAGGAGTGCTACGGGAAGACTAGAGCTGGGACCTGCTGGACCCAGTCCTGTTTGGTGATTGAGTTGGTCATGTGAGATGAGTGTTTTGTAACTTTGCTGTCATTTAGTGTTTGTTGCCTTTGGTGTAAGGACAGCTTTTCAGAAGAGGTCAGCAGTCTAATGTAATCCAAGGGGTAAGTAACCCAGAAAGCCCCAGAGTTGCCTGAGAAGCATTTGTCTCCCCAGTCAGCAATGTTCATGTGCCTGATGTGAACTGTTAAGGAAGTATCTGCTGAATGGTAACTGCATGAATTGAACAGGTTCTTCTGTAAACTTTTCACAGCCTTTTTCATGGGCAGGTAGCTCACCTGAGGCCTCAGTGCACCACCAGCTCAGCACGAAAATAAATCACTGTAAAAAAAAACAACACAGCTGAAGACTTCAACTAATCTCTGAAGATATTACTCCAGTGGTCTTTTTTGTCCTCCAGGATGCTGTAGGTCTGTACTGTCCTTCATGTCTTTGTGTCTTTGGTTTCCTTCCCCAGGTTACTCCCTTCCCTATGTCCTGTGACCTACAAGGAGAATGTGCTTGCCGGGATCCCAACGCCCAAGAGCACACTCAGAAAGACCTCCGCGGCTTCAGTCTTGGGTAATGCCAAGTGTCATGGAATGGAGGACCACACTGCTCAAGGCAGGCTAGGAGAGACACCACATCCCTTTTGGTATCGTTTTTTAACATTTAGCTGCTCAACTGGATGGCATTTCTGCACCAGGGACCTTTAGAATTCAACCAGTCTGCCTTTAATTTTTGTCCAAGGAGAACTCAAAGTAGGGGTTTATGTATTAACTATATCTTAAATAATGATGACAAGAAACAAACAACCAAGAGTCAAGTCGAGAAGACTTTCGTGTATCAAAACAGCGTGTTATGCCCACCTAATTTGACCAGTTTATAACTAGATTCAAGGCGAGAAACAAGCTATTTATGTACACATATTTATAGAAATAAGTAGAAAAAGAGAGAAAGAATGAGAGATTATGATCAACACAAAAACACTTTCCCCTCTCCAGCACTCACAACTCAGACTGTTCATGGAAGAGGCTGTGCTCTTGGAGGACTCCAAGCAGAGCCTTTTCTGATGCTGAATGCCAAGGTATCGCATGCTCGGGGCACTGAGATTGGGGTGGGATCTCCACAGGTCTGTGCCTCTGGGCAAGTGACTTGCCAGATGCCCAGCCATCTTGAGATGTGGGATGCATCTGCTCCTCACAGGAATGCTAATTCCAGCCAGGGAGCTCAGCAGATTGCAGTGGCTATTCTGTACAGCTCCTCCTCCCCCTGCCCTCAAAAAGCCAACAAAAAGCCCCCCTGTAGCCTGTCTGGAAGCTGCACGGCTGCTGGGTTGTTTCTGTGTGGAGCTGGGCAGGTGGTCCCATGGTGGAGTCAGGGAGTGGGGAGTCTAAGGACTGGCATTGAGGAATGTGGACGATTGCTTCTGAGGAGCAGAGAGGGTAACTCGCCCCCGCACTTGTCATTTGAGCATGTCTGCTGCTGCTACTCCTGCTGCTATGTCCCATACAACTCGTTTCCTTACTGTCAGGACAGGGTGAAAACAACCCCATGCAACCAAACAGTCTGCCTTAAAGCTTACCTACAACCTGCCTTTCAAACCCTCTGGTCTATTCCTCAGCATTGAAGCAAGAAAACAGGACACCAGCCAGCCAAAGGAATCTGCTTTCTGGCCTCCACCCAGTCAAGTGGTTCTCCAGACCTCTTCCACCCACCTCTTTTGGTGGTATATATCTAACAAGCCCCTTCAGGCTCCTGTTTTCTCAGGAGAAGGGAAGAGGAGAAGGCACATGCTATGGGGAAAGGACCGCAGAAGACAGTATTAGAATTTTGGACATATTTGTCAGTATTAAGCTGCCAGGCCAGTGGGTTGGACACCTTTACTAGACCAGGAGCTTAGCTGCCTGTAATCTTCCAGAAGGAAGGGCATTAGCTGCAGCAGACCTCACACTGCCCTGTTGTACATCTCCATCCTCCTATTTCAGCCCAGGGGGACACATGTTGTGCCAGACCCTTGGGGACTCATTTCATCATAGGGTTCATCACACTGAGTCACTAAGGTGCTCAGTGCATCTAGTTCTGCTGCTACAACCCATTCCATGTAAATCCCAGTGTGGCTTGGGCTCATCTCCTGCTGCTTCAGGCTCCTGCTAGGAAAAACATCCAGAAGACCTTCCTTCCAAGTGTTGAGTCTGTCTGTTCCTTGGGGCTCTCTTGGATAGTGCAATCTACTGGGTAAGGACAGGTTGGAAAGATTTATTTCCTTCTCCTGCTTGATTGAACATTTAGGCACTGGAGCAAGGCAGAAGGGTAAGGGGAGGTCATGAAGCTCATGGAGAGGGATGTAAAAATGTGTAGGAGATCTAGAAAAGGAATACAGGCAGAGCTGGAGGTGCAAGGAGCCAGGCTTTTGTCACCCACTGTCAGGGTTGTTTCTGTCAGAATAAACCAGAGATGAATCTCAAGAACTAAAATGTAGAGGCCTGTAGAGATGATTGTCATAAGAAGGTGAGGAGCTCTCTGCTGTGGAGCTCCCAGTTATGCCAAAGAAGGCCTGGCCATGGGAGATGTGCAGATGGCTCTGCCCTCACCATGTGAAGGGGCACAGGAAAGGGAGGTGCAGTGGGATTAGGGCTTCTTCCATGGAGTTAGGCTGAACGTCCTCCAGTGTAGAGAACATAGGCAAAAACTGGGCCTGGGCAAAAGTTCCACTTTTGCCCCTTGCCACCTTATTAATGATGGAAGTAAATAATTGTGGAAAGCTTGTCCCTTCATCCTCCCCTTTTGTGTTGGCAGTTTATGTATGTGCCATCCAGCCCATCAGAAGAGCTCACAACTTCAAAAGCCTTTCAGACTGCCAATGCATCATGTCCTCAATGCCTGAGGCATCTTGGCATGATCACCTTGCTCCACCCCATTGGAGTTTTGCCCCAGCAGGGTGCCCCAGGTCAGGTCCTGCATGCATCCTGATGACATCCTCTTCTCAGTTATGCAGCTCAGCACAAAGGAGATTTTCCATCTGCTTTTCCCATGTAGAACATTGCCCAGGAGTGACAGGTCTGTATAAGTGTTACTGCCACTTGCTGCTTCGGGCTCCCAGGAGCTCAGGGCCTGTTGACGTTCTCTGCCAGGCCTGGGCCAGCCTCTGCTTGCTGAGTTGGAGTCCTTCTGAGCTCAAGGGAGATGGTGGCCTCTTGCCAGCACAGCCTCACACCTCAGCTTCACTCCCGCAGTCCAGGCATGACCCAACTCCCTTTCCCACGGGCAGGCTTTCCACGCTGCTATTAGATTTTTTTTCCAACTGCTGTGTTGGCACTGTCCATCTTCTCCAACAGGGCTGACAGAGCCAGGAGCAGAAGTTGTTCTGCTCTGAGTCATGTTAAATCCAATGGCTTGTTTTTGTTTTTCCCTTTGGGAAAAGTTTGCATTGGGGCAAAGCTTTGCCCTCTGCATTTCAGGTGCTGTGCAGTGCAGAGACAGGAGCTGTGGGGCATGGACACCTGCCCAGCTCCTGTCTCCTGTGCCTGCCATCCTGTGGCAAGGCCAGCTGGGTGTGGTCTTGCAGCATCTACCATTGTAATGGCCTTGAATGCCCAGTGGAATCCCTAGGAAAGACCCTTCATGACTGGTGGGACATTCAGTGAGAGATGAGAAGAACATAATCTACCACCTGTGCCCACCAAACCAGTGGTGTAGAACAACATCAAGCAAGAAGCTTGGAGGAACAGGACAGGGTGTCCATTCTGAGGAACTTTAGCTGCTCGTGAAGTCCAGGTCATATTAGTGCCAAGATCTTCTATGTCACAGGTAGTGAGCCAAGGCTGAACCCTACCAGGGGCCACCAGCCAGCCATGGGTGGTGTCCATGGTCAGTGGGAGGGAAAGCTGGAGCAGAAAGCAGTGAATGGTGCATGGTGGGGTGGGAAACTCCTCTCAGCTGCTACCCCTCTCCCTCCCCACCCTCTTGCAGATGGGCTGAGCTGGTGTCCTCCTGCTTTTCTTGCATCTTCTGCTGTTTCCCCCCCAGGCTGAGAAAGGAGGATGGCACCGGAGGACTCTTGGAGTCGGGTTCCAGCTACCTCCTTTCTGGTTTTGGTTTCACTTGGTTGTAACTGTCGGTTTGTTCTAGGTTTTACCTGTGTTTAAGGAGAAGAAAAAAAAAAAAAAAAAAGAAAAAAAAAAAAAGGAAAAAAAAAAAAAAAGAGAGAAAAAAAAGAAAATCCAATAGCCAACAAAAGTTTCTTGCTGCAACTGATTTGAGTGGCGGGGGGGGGGGGAATAAGAAGTGAGGCTTTACAGAGAGAAAGAAAATAAGAAAACCACACAAAAAAAAAAAAAAAAAGGAGAAAAGAAAACCCACATAATCCAAATCCAAGAAGAGCAAAGCCTATTTTTGTGTGTTTGAAAGGAAAACACTGATTCTGCCAGCTGAGTAGAGAGCTAGATACTTAAGTGTAGATTTCCCTAGAAGTACCGTGAGGTTTTTATAACATTGTCTGGTTTTGTTTTCCTTGTGCTTTGTGATAAGTCCAGGAACTAAGGCTAAGGTATTTTTTCCCCAGTATACTGTTGCTTGTGGGGGGAGGGGGATGGAGTTTATTATTTTTTTTTTTTCCAGATTATTTTTTTAAGTGTGTATTTGTGCTTATTTTTGCATTATCCAACTGTACATATGCATTTAACCAGTATTTCACTGTGCTCTAATTACTGCACTCAGAAGCACTGCACAGTCTGAATCCCGAAGAGCTGCGAGAGACTGAGAGTGAGGGGGGGGAAGGAGAAAGCTGCTACGTGAGCAGACAGGTGATTCCCAAGGGTGGGAAGTGGGGTGCCAACTGTCCCCTTCCTGCACTCCAACCCATTGTTTCTATTCGAGGCCAAGCTAGAAGACAGGAGGGGATGGGATTAAGTCAGCCAAGGCTGGGATGTTCGAAGGGTTTCAGAGATGGTAGTTTGTCCTTTGAATATTTTTTAGATGCTGTGGAAATTCCCAGCCTTTTGGCAGCATCCTGCCCTCCTCTGTCTGATCCCTGGATGCCCCAATGCAAGTCAGTGGGCATGTTGGTATCACTGGGAGAGGCCCATCCACCTGGCTTAGACATGTTCTTGAAATCTTCATGGCTGTAGGCCCCATTTTGGTCTCCGTGGTGCAACTGAGGTGATTTGTGTTGCGTTTCTTCCACGTCATTCCATCCTCTGGGGACTGCCATGTCCCTGCTGGGGATGTGCCTCCAGCTGACCTCATGTCTTGTGTGCACCAGAGTCCTGGGGACAGTCCCCTTTCTGCTGAGGGCCTTAAGCACTGAGTTCAGTGGGAGCCATGACCAAGACATCAGCAGGAGCAGGTCCAGGTGGCCCAAGATGTGTTTCATTGGAGCTATGGTCCACTTGGGCAATAGGGGTTTGGTGTTGGGCTGTTCCTGCCACCAGGGGAACCAGTGTTCAAACCCCCTGGTAATTTTAGCAAGAGCAACGTGGGACGTAACGTTTTGTTTCTTAGTTTGGCAAACTGGATTTTCCCCTTTTCACCTGATCTACACATCCAAGATTCATTGAGAATAAAAATTGCTTCCTCTGAGGCCAGAAACAAGAGCTTGGGTTGGCTTCAGGTGTCAGATGAAGAGTCTTGGTGCTACTTGGTGGCGGTGTTAGTCCTGTTAGGTTGAAATGCGGAGCTAATGAGTCCAAGTTGTCTTTGGTTCCCATTCTAGTTTGGTCTTTTGGTTTTTCATTCATTTGGTGAGACCACAATTCAGCCACCAGTTTCCATCTTCTGAGTGCAAAGAACCAGGGCTTTAACGAAACATTTCACCAGCAACTAAGGAGGGAATTGGAACCATTGCGGAGTTTGCATTGTACGGCCTCTATAATTACTTGCCTGTCTGCAGATGAGAGGCTGAATTTTGCTCCCATCAAGTCAACAGGGGTTTTTGTTGTTGACTTCACTGGGAGCAGGATTGAGCCATGCTATATATATAAATATATATATAAATATATATATGATATATATATAATATTATATGTGTAATATTATATATATATATCAGTGTAATATTTACAAATAAAACTGTGATCTCGTCTAGAGAAAAATGTATTCATATTACCAACTGCTCTTCCATATTTATGTATCATATTGTATCTTTTTATTATTGTTATAATTATTATGATTATTATGGTTATTATTGTTATTATTATGGAATCTTTCTTGGCACCTTTTGGAAGCCACGTCAACCAATACTCCAATGAAGTGCTGAGGATCTATTTTTCACAAGAATTCTACTGGTCTACTGTATAAAAGAGAAAAGAAAAAGAAAAAAAAAAAAAGAAAAAAAAGAAACAAGCAAAATACAGTTCAACCCTTAATTCTGTACCTCACGCCTGTACGTTTGCTGCTCCAATTTTGGGTTTTATTTTGCGTTCGTTTGTTTTTAACGGATCTAATTTAAGTCTCCAAGCAATATATAAAGATGTAAATAGTAAAGCTTATTTATTAAGATTGTCATCTTTTTTAATTTATATTTACACAATTGTTCATCTAATTTATTTTTTTTTTCAATGCAGTTTTTAACAGTTGTCCTTTTTTTTGGTTCATGAGGTTTTTTTAATCATTTTCACAGAATTTCTTTATACAGGTTCTTCTCTTTCTTTTAATAAACAACAACTTCCTCTGGTCTTTCAAAAACAGGCCATGTTTCACTCAAAAAAAAAAAGTTATCTCAGATTCATCAGAAATATTTTGCCATTGTTGATTCCTATACCCTAAAGTTCTATATTATATAAATATATAATACCTTGTATGCTTAAATATTTAACTGTGTGATTTTGTATATATCTTCATACACATGCTCACACACATATGAGGGTTAATGTCCCCAGATGTTGGGAGAACAATGAATCAGAAACACAAACAATATAAGCTTGTATTAAAGAGTTCTGAACTGGACTGTCTGCTCTTGCCATGTCTCCTTTGCTTTCGGTCGAGCTGGCCCCGAGCATGTCAAGGTAACCCCAGGGAGGGGGTGAGCATGGCTGTGGGGTCCCACATCTGGTGGCACAGCTGCAGTGGCCACCCTGTGTGTCCATGTGCTCCTGCTGAGCTCCAGTGCTTCGGTTGGGGGTGAGGGGGGTTTAGAATCTTGGTGGTTTTCCAGAGCTCTGATGGGAGAGGGCTGCAGCAGGTGGAGGGAGGCAGAGCCAGCTGGAGCCACGCGTGAGCCCAGGAGCCCATTTCACTTTTAGGTTTGGTTCTGCCATGGCAGTTCAGGTTCTGCTTCATTCTGGTCAGACTGGTTCCCACTGTAGGTGTTGGTGTGAGAGATGCTTGAAAAATTGAAGGCTGGATGCTTTAGTGCTTTGACTATTAAAAAGCTACAGCAATATTCCTGGAAAATCCTAAAGCTTCACCTACCAGTGTGCTGGGTGATGATATCTCAATATTTCATATAGTTTGAGTCACCTTCCTGGAGATGTTGAAAAAGTCATACAGATGTGGTGCTTAGGGACATGGTTTAGTGGTGGAGTTGGCAGTGCTGTGTTGTTAGACTCGATGTTCTTAAAGGTCTTTTCCAACAAAAACTATTGGATGATTGATTGTATGACACAATTTTTAAAAGACTTTTTCTTTTAAAGTTGTCTGTGGGCTCTGCTCACCTTCTCCAGCAGATGCAGAACAAGGCCATGCAGAAAATTATTCCCAATGGGAATTTGCCTTGACCTACTAGGTGTGAAGGAACACTGAAATCTCTGTGCAGCCATGGAGCAGAACATGGCAAAGCACAAAGCCTTTGACACACGAGAAAACACACAGCTAAGGGTGAGGCAGTGTCTCACAGTCAAGAGCTAGCAGGGCTTGCAGCCTTCTCACACTAGACCAAGAGCTTGTAAGGTATGTACAGTGAGCAAGTGCACATCTGCTGATGGTAAAGCCTGTCCTGGTCCAGACCCATGGTCAGCGCTGGGTCACCCACTGTGAAGGCGTGTTTTTCTTCACCTTGTCCTCAGCACTGTGATGGACACATCTCACCTGCATGCCCACAGGCACACACAGGTCCAAAAGGAAAGGCATGGACTCAAACCACAAGGCTGCCCATTCTTGCCAATGTGTGAAATAACCTGAACTGGAAATAAGAAGCTTTTGGTCCTTTAACACCAAACATGTGGCTTCTTGTTTCCATGGCAGGTGTTTGTGGACAAGGAGGTAGGCTGAAGGAACTGCAGCTCCAGCAAAGCCTGCAGCAGTCCAGGGCTCAGCCCTGCACCACTTGAGCAGCCCCTCTGCTCCTTCTCGTCCCCATCCCACCCCCAGCAGCTTCCCTGGGCAATTACATTGATGGTCATTAATGGCAAAGTCATTTGGCCCCATTCTGGCCCATGACCTTTCCAGATTTTTTTTCCTCCCGGTGGTGCCAGCCGTGCTGGTCCTGCCCCACATTGCTGATGCTTCCCTAGCACCATGGCTGCTCCAGCAGGACTCCCCCCACAGCCCCACGTGGGGCAGGAGCCAGCCAGCTGCACACTCAGACCTGCTGTGGCTGGCAAGCAAAAGGATTTGATGCTGTTGTACTCAGAAATCTGTATTGATTCACCATCGACAGCTCCAAATGTTGAGGATGCACAATCAGGATAGGTGCCATTTAGCCCTGACAGCCATTGAACCCTAAGCCTAAAGAGACTAATTTTTAACCTGGTTAACTCCCAAACTCGTTACTGATTTAACTCCCCAGGAAAGCCCTGATAAGACAGGCTGGGAGCATGGGCAGAGGACAAGGAAGGGGTGCATGGAGGGGAGGGGGGGCAGGAATGTTAAATACCAGCTGTGCTGTCCCTGTTACACACTCCCTTTGCAGTGGCTTTAGTCCCCATTAGGCTATAATGCCAGTTAACTCCATTTGCCATACTGACTGAACCTACCTTGGCTCCCTTGCAAGCTGTGCCAGTTACACTATGAGGCATAACTGGCCTGTGGCTTGAGTAATAAATTAATTCCACACCCCACAATCCATGGGATGTTTGGGGACAATAGAGTAAAGGATGAGCATTAATTTTTTTTCTTTTACATTGACATGAATGAGTCAGTAAAAAAAAAAAAAAAATTTGTCATGCATTTTAACTGTCAAAAATCAACTGCAATATATATTGAGCAGGGAGAGAGAGAGAGAATGGTCTCAGCAGGACTGAGAACACATAATGCTTTCTATACCATCCTTGTTTGTGGTCAATGCATTATTAATAGGGTATAGGCACAGCCCTAGCAATAGAAAATTCTGTAGTTAAAAAGACCCATAAACAATGTAGTAAATGTTCTGTGCCTATAGCAATATACAAATCAATTGGCTGTGTGCTGAACTATCTATTAAGCATTAATAAGGCTCCTAAGCTGGGATTATCCCATCAAGGCAGTGCTCTGTGGGCAGCTCACTCCTCTGGGCTGAGCTTTGTCCTGCTCTGTTCCCCTCACCTGGGCACAACCCCACCAGCACCATCACAGGCAAAGCAACAGGTTCTGTGTCCAGTTTATATGTCTGCCTGGAAATCAATTGCTAAAGAGAGGGAGAGGGGAAAAAAAACAAAACACAACAAAAAACAATACATGCATTGAGCAAGGGCTTCAGCCTGTCTGTCCTGGGAGATGGCAACAGGGCTTGTGGCCACCAGCAGATGTTAACCCTGGCAGACACCCAGCAAGGAAGGCAGTTTTGACTTCCACCCTGTAGCGGTAATGAGAGTCACCTTGTTGTGTGGTGACCAGCCCAGGGAGTTTCATGACACACTCCAAGTCACCCAGACTGGGCCACCAGCCTCTCCATGAGCCCCATGTGCTGAAGTGACTGCAAGGCACTTGTGACACCAGATGCGGTTCCTGTTGGCTGCATTAAATCAAAAGGAGCTGAGTGCATTAATTATATATGAAAGCCAGGGAAATTGCTCTGAATTCATACAGCAAAGTCCTCTTCCAGCTGAAAGCCACAGCTTCTCAAACAAGTATGGCATTGGTAATTGTGGTAATGGGAAAATGAAGCTGTTAGCAACTTTGAACAATTTGGACAGAAAAACACAGAGGCTTAAAAAAAATCTTCCGTGGAAAGACTGGAATATAAAGGAAATCACTTGTGACTATAAAAGAAAACCTCTTTCCATGTAAGCAAGGGCATCTGAAGATCAAATGAACATTCAGGTGCATACACTGGCAGATGTGTGTCCATGTGCTTGCTCTCTTACACACACCCACTCCCACTCCCACCACACCACCCCCCCCCCTCCTCCCCACACACCCCCAGACCCCCAAACACTTTGTAGCCCAGCATTCTATTTTCCTGAGCTTTTCCATCCCACTTCCATAGCTTTTCAGGTTCTAAGATGCACACCTGGAAGGTAAATAAAAGTGAGCAGTTCCCAGGCCAGAATTCTTTTTTTTTGCTGCCCATTAACTACCACACTACAATAGCTCCAAATTTTCCCTCTGCCTTGAATTGGAATAACCACTGCCTACATCATTCAACAACTGGCCTAAATTCTCTGATAAAATGCAGCCAAAGGGCCAGGGTCTTACATTCTTTTTTAAGTACAAGTTAGGCAATACTGTGTCAAAATAGTTTTAAAGGTCTTGAGACTCATTTGGCTGATTTCTGTCAGGCCTGGGGAGGATCATTAGTGGTTAAAAACAGCTTTCACAAAATTAATATTTTTGGTTTTTGCAGATAAAATGTTATTCACAACTTTTTTGAGCATTTTACTTATGAGAAATGAAGAACTAGTCCAAAAAGCAACATAGTCACTTCTAGCCACCCTTTGCCCTGCTGCATTACCTGATGGTTTGCCCAGATATAAATCACTCCCCAACTCACACAGCTTTCTAAAGAAGCAGAAGAGCCCCTTATCTAAGCTTGCTGCTGCTCCCCTTTATCACCAGCCAGCCCACAGGGATGAACCCCGATTGGCATTTTTTTGATGAAAGAGATGAAATATGGGACTGGTTTAGGGTGAACTTCAAAGTCCAGCTCTGTCTTTGGGCACTCACCTTGTAGCACAGACAGGCTCCAAATAAGCAGGTTCTTCTCAACACATCAACCTAACAACACAGCCTTTCCCCAGCCCAGACACCACTGGTTTTCCATAAGATGTGAAGGCTCCATGCCTCAGCAGCTGCTAAGGAGGCTTGGAGAGACAGGAGGGTGTGCAGGAGCAGGGAGGGGAAAGGCAATAGTTTTTATTGCCCACTTTATTATTACTGCAATGCTCAAACTTTCCACCCAAGCATTGAAAGCCTCCTGACCCCTGCAGCACCATATGCAGTGCTGAAGCACTCAACCTGTTCCTCAAAGCTTTTGCAGCTCCTGGTGCCTGGGCACAGCCCTACCTGCCCCAGCCCTGTGAATGGCACTTGCAGGGCCACAGCTACCCGGGGACTGTCCCTCCCACCACGGTGGGACTACATGCTATGGTCCCTCCTGGCTTAATGTCATGGCCACCAATGGTAGGGGAGGCAGACAGGCCAAGTGTGCTTAGAAAAAACAAAAGGACCCCAAACAAACAAACATAACAAGAAAAAACAAACCTAGAAATCTTTTCCGATGTTTCTTGCAGTACATAAACCATTTTACATCAGTGATGCTCAGCTTCTGGAGAGCAAATCCTGCCTCCAAGGTACAACATGTAGTTTACACCCTCCCAGTGCAACAAGGTGTGAGCTGGCAGGCCACCAAGGCATCCATCACATCAAAGGGCACTGTCATGGCTAAACATTAATGTTACTGCAAGACTTTGTCCAGCCCAAGCACCCCTTCCCACGACAGGGAGGCTCTGGGCTGCCCAGGCTGCACAGCCTCTGGCACTCCCTTGGCTCCATCCCCAGCCTCAGCAGAGCCTGCCTCATCCAACCAAGCAAAAATCAATTAAATAAAAAAAATTAAAAAAAAAATATTCAAAAAAGGGAGGAAAAGCAGAAACCAACAAAACAAATACAGAAGCAAATGCAGCACTTGACTACAGAGACCTTTGTCATGGGAAGAAGCTGTCCCAAAGCAGTGTGTCACCAGTGGCAAACCACCCAAACAATCGGCCCCTCTGTGCCCTGTGCCAGCTGCAGCGTGGCTGGGATGAGGGTGGTGGGGAACAATGGCCGTGGGGACAATGGGGATTGTTCAAGGCCTCTCTGCTCCTGAAGGGGGGCAACCCCATGCAGCCCTGGGAGGGGGACCTGTGGCTGTCACCAGCTCTCAGCTGCCAAACAAGTGGCAGATTTGGGGTGCCCTTGAGAAGGGCGTGTGTCTGATGAGATGTTCAAGGGATGCTGAAAGTGGTGGTAAATAGGTTTGTTAAAAGGAAGAGTGGGAACACACATCTGGTGAGGAGTGAGCAGCCTCTGCAGAGAAACCATCTCCTGGTGCTGAGTTTGTGGGGTGCTGGAGTGTCCATGGATGGTGGGAGCAGGGAGCAGCGGATGCCCTGCAAGCATCCATGGCTGCTCCATCAATGCCATTACTGAATGTGTACTCACTGTAAAGGCACATGGAGAAGATTGCTCCTTTTGACCTGAACTCATCCAAAAGCTGGTGACTCCATCCAGGAGCTATTGAAGCCAGGTTACCCTTCCCAGCTTCAGGTCAGCTGGCAAACAATTTCAGCTTTTGCAAGTAGTGGGTAGTTTATCGATTAAACCTGGATGATGGCATCTTTTTGCCCCTCTCCCCACTCACTGTTCATGTTTCATCCAGCTCTTGGTGCTTTCCTCTCTGCCAGGTCAGTGTTGGCTCCTGCTCTGCCAAAGCCTGGCTGGTGGCACAGCAAAGTTTGGTATGGATTGGCAAGAAGAACCAGCTGCTCGGGCAGCAGCAACTTTCCTTGGAGAAAGGATCCCTTTTCCCAAAGGGAGGCAGAAGAATGGGGGTGGGTGGGTGTGTGTATGTGTGTGTGCACATGCATGCACCATGGGGCACAGGTCCTACTGCCAGCATTGCTAGGCTGTGACTACAACTGTTTATCTTGAAAGCTGGCGGGTTACATTCTCTAAACTTTCCAGAAAATACAGACCCGTCTTTTCAGCTGCGCTGGCGGATGTGTAACCTCGACGAATTCCTCGGTTTTGTTTGGCTTGGGTACTCCGTGCTGGGCAGCATCACTGGCCAGAGGCTCTTCTGGCTTTGATCTGGGAGCTAGGTGTGCTTCTCGACAGGTTAATAGCCATCAAACTCTGCAGCCTTCCTGCCCAGGAGTCTAGACTCTTCCACCTGCTGTGTACATATTAGCACAGCTTGCACACAGCTCGCTCTGTGCACGTACCCGTACGCAGTGGCCAGTCTCACCACGGATGCAGCAAAGCTCTTCAGCAGCCTTCCAAGGTAAGCAGCAAGAATGAAGCTCCTGATCTCTGCAGCAGCCACAGCTGCAGCATGGAGCCTGGGGGACAGCCAGCCTGACTTTGTGCTGCTCAGGTTTTGTTCCCAGCAGAAGTGAGTGCTACCAGAGTTGAAGGTCTCTTTTCAGTGGTTGTCTGCAGCAAAATGGCCCCACACTGTGGGCTCTTCCCTTTCCCTTTGAGCTCTGCTGATGGGTATCCTGGGTGCAAACTATACCACAGTGCGGGAGCTCGTTGTATCAGAGTGGAGAAAAACATGCTGAAGGGCCTTCAGCCAGTCACCCCATATTGTGGCTGCCATCTTCTATTCCTAACACCTAGCACCACACTCATGATGGTCAGGAGTCCCACGAGTGGCATTAACCCCGTCACACGCACAATTGCCTCCGGTCCTGCTGACAGCATTACAGCAAACACGAGTAGTTGGTTCCTCAGGTCAGTTGACACTGGCTCTCACCGGCAGAGAACCCACGGAGCTGCTCCCACCACAGCACACACTGCATGGGGCTTGCAGAGAAATGAATCATCTCCAAGCAAAAAACAAACACAAACAAAATGAAACACCGTGTTTATAAAATACAGGGAAAGGCACAGCTGAGGGCCAGAGACTTGAGAACAAAAGGCAGCTTCCAAGTACCTGGAGGTGCACCCAACAGCAGCTGGCCATAGGGCTGGGCCCAGCCAGGCTCTGTGGGTGCTGCTGACCTTGGCAGTCCCGGCATGTGACGCTTCCAGGGGGACCCATCCCATGGGGCAATGGACCACTGCCTGCCCTGCAGTTGTCAGGAGGGGAGGATCAGTCCAGGATCTGCATCAGTGCCTCCAAAGAGGGATTTAGGGTTTTCCCCCCCTTAGCAGTGCATATACCATGTCATGGCAGCACATGAAATAAACAGTTCAATGTGGTGTCAGAAACACCAGTCCAGGCCCAGGCTGGGATGCTGGCACATTTTCACTTAAAGGGTTTTGCTGTGTTTTGTTTTACACAATAGCAAAGCTGAACAAAGTTCATCTCACTTCCTCCTGCACCAGTGTCTCCATTTCAGGAGGTGCAAGATCTGTGAGGTCCAGCACCTCTGTGGCTCACAGACCTGCTGCAGGCCTGGCTGGTGCCGGTGGGTGCTGAGAGCCATGCCAGTGCTCAGCGGCTCTGGCCAAGTAAATGCAAGTCACTGTCATCTCCTTCATCCTCAAAACAAAACTCCATGACCACCAGCCACCTCTGAAGGGCAAAGGGATAGTTATCAGGCAGAAGCAGTGCTGGGGGCTGAGAGAGGTTTTCAACACACATGGCATCACGGTCCCTCCATGACCCTTGTACTTCAGTGACATAGCCCAGATCCCACAGTGTCACTGTCCTCTCCCTCTCAGACAGAAAAAGAGATTGAGCTTAAAAATTAAGACCTCGGGCTACCTGTAATTTTTGACACTTGCTCCAGAGGCTGCTACATCAAGGCCAAGTTTTCTGTTAACTCCAGCAACACTTTGACCAGCTAGTGGAGACCTTCCCAATGTGCAACATCAACGTGGCACAAGACAAGTGAAGAGACAACAAAAGGGGTGGGGGGGAGGGGGAAGAGCAGTCTGGGAGAAATGATCCAATTTTTTTTAGTGGGTGCAAATCAGGCAAATAGGTTTAGCTCGAGAAGAAAAGGTCTCTGACTGAACTTCCTTCACATCAAGTCCCACACCTTTGCTTTCAAAACATTCTCATTTTGAAACTTACCTCCTGCTTGTTTGCTTTTACGTGAAAGGGTTAAATAACCTGAAAAAGTAAAAAGAACTATTTGCTTTGGGCTGATTAAACTGATTGATCCAACCCACACTGTTCTCTTTGCCCCTTCCAGGATTGTTGTTTTGTTTTAAAAAGAAAAAGCAATACTTTTGAGTTGATCTGATATTTGTTTTTTTTTCCCCCTCTCACCCTCCCACACTTTTTGGTTTGGCTACCAGGCTGAGAAATCCATTACCCACAGGGATCCTGAGCCAGCCTAACCCACATCTGACAGTAAAAGAAACCAGATTCTCCATGTCTTTTTAGCCTCTGGCTTCCTTCTTGGGCTTTCCCACATGCCTCCAGCTCCCACCGGAGCTGGTGGCCAAGCTGGGTGTTGGGGAGGGAGAGGACCCTACGCACAGAGGCTGCACTTTCCCCTCCAGCTCTGGGGGTCAGCATCAGTGTCCCGATACAGCCCCCTCATCTCGGCCCCATCCCACCTGGAGACAGCCATTGGTGATGTCCTCTCCTGAAACCTCACGGAGTCCCAGGCGGCGTTGACATGGTGTCAGGAAGAAACACCAAGGAGCAGCGAAGACGGACTTAATATGAACCTTTAATGCACAGAACAAGCTGCCGGGAGCCTTGCGAACGAAGGCTGCACACGGAGCTGCTCCGTCCACTCGGAGTGGTACACAAGCCCAGCTTGCCTGCAGAGTCCTGGCACCTGCCTGGCATTCCCCGCTGGGACCTTCACATGGTGTCATCAGTCACCCACCCCACCTCCTGCTGCCATCCCGGGCCACCACAGCACCGGGGTCCCTCACCCCACAGCTCCTTCCTGGAGCAGCAGGGCAGGCAGGGCGGGGGTCACCCTGTGCCCAGCAGCTCCCCTCCGCCTGGCTCTGGCCTCAAGTGGGCATCTCCTCCTCCCAGGGTTTTGGAGTGTGTAGTCCAGGAAATTCAGTAAGAAAAGATTAAAAAGGAGAGGCTTTTATGCAGAGTCAAATTAGGTAATTTCTTTTTTTCTTTTTCCTCTTGAAAAAATCAAAAATTAAAAAAAAAAAAAAAAGGAAAAGAAATTAAAGTCCAACTTGCTGATTTCTTGTTTCTCTGCTGTCTGTGTGAGAAAGTCTTGTTTGGCCTCGCTGTCCCCTTCCACCCTCTCCAAACACCACCCGATCCCAAACCCCACCAGCCTCTCAGCACATCATGAGTCCTTGACTCCTCAGAGTCCCTTGGTCTCCCACAGCTCCAGGCCCACACCTTCCCTCACCGCCCCTTGGACTCCCCGTACGTGTTGCGCAGCATGGAGACCATCTTCTCCTCACACGTTACTTTGGTGTCCTTTAGGATGCTGTACCAGACCATGCCGGGTGGTCGGACTTCTTCACTGCGGCAGAACAAGTAGGGCATGGTCTCGGTGCGGCTCTGGATGTAGGCACTGCGTAGCAGGGTTGAGCAGTGACTGCTGACCTTCTCCAGCCTCCTCAGGATCAGGTGTGCCTTCCTGGAGAGGACAAACAGAGATGGAGACAGAGCAGAGCAAGCAATGCAAAGAGCAGTCTGGGCACCAGGACTTCTGGGTTCCACAACTAGCTTGGTCTTGTGAAAAGAACAAATGAGATAATTGCCTAAGACATTGTATTTCCTGTTTCAAGTGGACAGAAGCTCTGTTTTGCCCAAAACTTCTGGGTACATCTACTATTTTACAGCACCAGGTCAACAGGGCAGGTGGGATCCCAGGTGTGACCCACTAGACTAGCTTGGGTGCCCTGGGAACACTGTCTGCCCTTGGCTAGATGGTCACCACCACCACTGTGTGTTCCTGGCAGGCTCTAGCACATGTGCTGGCCCCCGTGTACCCTGGGGAGACCCCCAGCACCCTACTGCTCCTGACCGATGAGCCCAGCCCTCCCTTTCCTGTTTTTCCAGGTCTCCAGGAGGCAAACGGTCCAAAAGGACTGACACTAGAAGAGCGAGGAAAAAAACCACAACACATTAAGACAAAACAAAATAAATCCATAAGAAACCAAGAATCCCCTCATGGGAGTCTGCAAAGTGCTAAATCAAACAAAGGGAGGGGAAGAGGGTTTACTTCAGTGGTCTGAAAGTCTCAAGATCACAGATTATTTCCTCTCCCTCTGGTGCCACAGGAAAGCTCTGGATTTGGGGCTAGGGGATTTTGCCGTTGCTGCAGGAATGTAAATTCCCGATAATGACATGTCAGGGCAGCGCTGTCGGTCAGAGAGGCATAAACATGGGGATTATTTGATTATGAAAGCCCAGGGATGTTGCAGCCCAGGCTGTGAGCTCCCGGCCAGGAGGGGAGCTCCAGGAGCCTGATGGCACCTGGCAGGGGATGCGGGGAAGGGCTGGCCAGAGTGACCCCAGAGGGCAGAGACAGTGGCAGGAGGCAAGAGGGCATCCTGGCAAACCCATCTGGCCACAGACCTCTCCCTCTGGAGGGGGAAGACTGGTTGAAAGGCTGTAGGAAACCACTGCTGCACGTGGAAAACTCCCCCACTCCAGTGCAGCCAGGCTCAGGGTCAGCTTTCCAGGGGAAGGGAAGAGCAAACAGAGTTGCTCATCTTGGACAACACTACATGTTGCCATGTATCAATTTAATCAATAAAGACAAGCCTGACCAGGCAATCGGAGCCTCATCAGTGATATGCACATATATGTAATAACGATGTCATGGGGTGACAGCCCAGCTGACAGAATACCTCTACTCTCCATAGCAGCCATCTGACCATCTACAGCAGCTGGTGCTCCCACTGTGCATCAAGACCTGACACACTGTCAAGCACAGGTCTGTCACTACTGGACGCCTGCTGCGGAGAAGTTATGAAATTCTACGATGGCATAAGATGGTCTCAATAAAGCCTGATTGATTAAAGCTCAGCTGAGCAGCAAACCAAAGTCTGCTGTGATTGACAAACTTCAGCAAATCACAGTCACAGGGGTTGGAAGGAACCAAAAAGCATCATCTGTGCCATTTCCTTGCTGGGATTCACCTGCCTTGATGACTATGTGTCTAACCTGTTCTTAGAGCCAAGAGCTGGTGGGCCTCCACTGCTCACCCAGCCTAATGCTGAGAAATTGTTTCTTAATAGCTGCACTGATTCATCCTTTTTTCTTTTTTTTTTTTTTTTTTCAGGGAAGGCTGAGCAAGAGCAAGTTCCAGGGTCAGCTCATAGGATGGACTTTTATGTGAGTTGACACATCTTCGGGAGAAGAGCACTTAGCCAGAACACCCTCCTCCTCAAAAAGAGTAACCATCATCTAAGGCAACAGGTCCATGGTCACCCTTAATTATTGTAAATAATCTCTCCTGCCAAAAAGAGGTGTTAGTCCTTTCCCAGCCCATTTCTTTGTGCTTGTGCAGGTGTCTGTGGACCTGAATGCTGAGCTGACATGGGGCAGTGGCCCATCCAAATACCAAACAAGTAACCAATGGATTTTCCCCCACGTTGGGTCTCACTCCAGTTTGCCACAAGGCCTTTCCCAGCCTCAGCAAGAGGGGAGCGACAATGAGTGGCCACGACCGGCCCTTAAAGAAAACCCCAGTGATGGGTAAACACGACTTGGCCCTAACAACACAAGGAGTGGACTTCCCACCATGCATCTACGCATTTGCTGGCCAAGTTCTTCTCTTGTTCTCCTCCCTTCACACCACTTCACTTTCCTGCTACCCTCCATAGCTTTCTTCATCCCTCTCTCACTACTCTTCCACACAACCTGCCTTTGCCTCCATTTCCCTTGGCCTTCTCTACCTTCCCATTTTCATTCCTTACTCCACCATACCTCCATGACCTTCTGGATTTTGCTAAAAATCACCATGTCATCCTTGCTTTCTGATACATACTCAGGTCTCTTATCCAGGCAAACATTCCTACGTTTGAGGAGGAGGTCAAGGTTGGCAAGAAGTGCAGGGGTGAAACCACCCAGACCTGCTGACATCTTATGTGCCAAAGGCTGTGCTCCTCATGGAGCTGGTTCCCATACACCTGCTGCATCTCCAGTTGTGCTCAGTGCAGTTGGTCCTGGGAAAGAACCAACATTCGAGGATGGGATGTAGCACATGATGGCTTTGCCCTAGGAGGATGCTGAAAACATACTGCATCATGGTCAAGGAGGAGATGGGGTGATGGGGCAGGGGAGGGAATCAGGCCCCTCACCTTCAGTGTCCAGTGCCAAAGCCTCCATTTTGGTGAGTTTCACCACTTGGAGTCATTTCTTTTAGTGGAGTAATGAAGGAATGTGTAAATGTTAGAATCAGCTTTTGGCTGTCAACTGTTCCCTCTTCAAAAAAAATTCTAGGAAGAGAGACAGAGTGGGCAAGGGAGGGGCAAGAAAGAGAGAGAGGCTTTCTGGGGAAGGCTGAGTAATAAATTACAGGAGCAGTTCTTGGGCTGCCAATTTAACACCATAAATCAAGCCCTGGGTATTACCCAAGTGCTCCCTTTGGAAGGCTGTCGGGTCAGAACGACCACCTTTTCAAATACTGGAAATGAAATCTTCCTAAATGCTGACCAACCTCATCCCTGCCAGAAACAGCAATTTATTGCTTTATGAAAGGGCAGGAATTGGGAGAGGACAGCAAGGGGAGTGAGCGAGGGGGGAGTCACTCTCATGTGGCCAGACCCCAAGCTCTCAGCCCCCCAAAGGGATGAAGTGAACCTTTTTCACAGCCCAGGTCAGGGGTGTCCACATATTGGCATGAGCCAACAGTGCCCTCCCACCCTCCATGTGCCCACCGTGGGGGGCTGTTGTTTTAAGTCAGTGCCAGCCAGGGGCTGATTCTGGTCTCCACTTACACGATGGATTAAGGGAGTCACAGCCACAGTCATAAACGGTGAAGCAGGGGATTTAAAAATAGTGACAGTTCTATGTGGCTGCTTCCCTTTGCAGTACCTTGTGCCATGGTGGGGGAGAGAAAGGGGAAGGGATGGGTGTCTGCTGCCAGGGCACTTTCTGAGGACTCGTGCATGAACCAGCAGCCCCACAGTTAGAGGGTGCAGTGCAGTGACTGCCCAGGGGACAAGGCCCTGAGGTTGCTGGTTGCCAGCCCCAGCTCTGCAAGGACATGCCCAAGAGCAGGAGACATGTTACCTTGTGCTCTATCCAGCCCCAAGGGTGCTCCATCAGGGACTTTTGTCCCCCAGCTGCACAGGGGACAGCCATCAATTACCTTGATGGCAGGTGGGGGATCAAAACATACCCAGAGCCAGCAAACCCCTGTCCTATCTCACCTAGGAGGGAGGTGCTAGAAGAGAATGAACCAGCATGACAAAGCACAGAAGAAATGATACCTGGACTGGAGGGAAGCATGAGATTCCCTGGACTGCTGCAGGGACAGGGTGGCTGCCTGGCTGCTCTGTTCCCACATGGGGCAATTTTGTCATAAATTCAGTTTTTTCCACTCTACTGAGAAATGACCTGGGTCTGCCAGACCCTCATGTGGGAGTACAATGAGTCCAGGACTCGATGGCCTCTTATCACAGCCTCCCATCAGAACATTGCATTCCCCCTCGGTACCAGAAGGCAGCTGCTCTGGAGATGGACTTGGTCTCCTGCCTGAGCCACTTGCTCGAGCAAAGCAGAGGCTGTGAGCCCTGGGCTGATGCCACATCCTGACCTCGTTGTTGCTGGTAGCCCCAAGTAAAGGCATGGAAGGAAGATTTTAACTTCATTATTTGTCCTGCCTCCTCCTACAAGCCAGGTTCTGTTCGCAGTAAGAATTGTCCCAAAAACACAGTAAGAGAAACTAATGAAATCTCCCTGTTGCTGTGTCAGGAAGCACTTTGGCTGCTCAGATCCAGAGGTCTGAATGCACAGTAGCATTAAACCATCACTGCTTTAGACAAATTCCTCTGTTTTGTTGGAACAAATTAACTCTGTGAGATTCACTTGGTGTCTGTAAAAGGAATGGGGGGAGCAGGAAAGGAGTTGTTGTTGCTAAAGGAGACTAGCAGGATGAGGCAAGCCAGGTGCCAAGATGCTGCTGACCACAGAAAGTCCTGGGTTAGGGCCACCTATGAGCTAAGTTTTTAATGTCTCCTTAATGTAAACGGTCTGGTTGGGACATCTGGCTGTCAGCATGTCTTCTTGCAAGCAGCTGTTTGCAGTAACCTGTGGCGTTCATGGAAACTGGGCTCACGAGGACTCCAGAGTGATGTATTTATTACACGGAGGCAATCAACTTCCCTCTTGTCGCTCAGTTTTATGAGTGGACATTTACTGTGAAGCTGAGGCTCATCTGATAAACATTTCAAGGTACGAATATGAATGTCCCCCTGGGAAGGAGAACAGTCTGTCAATTAAAATCGTGTTATGAGATAGCCTTCCTTGGCAAATCCTCACTTGCCTCCTGCTACGTCAGTGCCTCCGATTCTGTCCAAGCTCCCTGAGCAGCAAGGCTGGGTGGCAGAGCTTCACTCTTGTCAAGAGCCTGGCACCAGCTGCCGTGGCATTTATAGATGCTTCCCCTTGGCTACAAGTCCCATAGTTCTCAAGTACAGAACAGGGGCATATGAGTGCTGGGAGGAGATCAGCTGCCTCGGGGAGGCAAGCAGACAGCAGCCGAATCAACCACTGACTCCAGAAGTAGCTTGGTACAGAGTCGGGCAATTGAAATGTCACCTTGCAAATCTCATGGCTTGATGCAGGTATCAGGTTAGAGACATCCTTCAGGAAGTGTGCTGGGTCTCAAGTAACAGAAAATAAGGATGTGTAAGAAGAGGCTGATGGTCCTCAGGGATTTAGAGAGAGAAGAACAATTGAAAAGGACGAACAAATCTACAGTGTCATCACAGAAGAGGACGGCAGTGGGAAGAATGAGAATGGCTCTGTGCCAGAGGTTAATGAACTACCAAAGGAACTATGATCAAGGTCATCTCTGAGGAGGGCAAGCCCCAGGCCAGCTTGGATTTATGTCCAGGAGGGGTGCAAACTGTTGTGAGAAGCTGTCATCCTGGTATTATGGACAGGTCCTCAGCCATGTCCAACAAGCAGAGACGAGCAGGGGGAAAAGAAGGAAAATCTTTTCCAGTTGTTCATGGATGGCAGGACCCCATTCCTCCATCTTCCTCTGCTCCAGCTTCTCAGAGAACAACATGTTAGATGAGGACACTGGATGAACTGTGACTCTAAAAGCTTCAAAGCAGGTCAAGGTTATTAGAATCCTGTAAGAGATCTCAAGATGTCCAGAGGGATATGGCTACTTCTGATCATTTCTTGCAGAGTGCTTCCCAAGGGGCTCAGTGGCAGCCTGGCCTTTGCTGGGACACTGCCAGGACACTGCTGGGACACTGCCAGGACACTGCCAGGACACTGCCAGCTGCCTGGGTATAATGTAGCTCACATACCTGTGATCTCTGAGTCCCACCACCCCTTTCACTGCACACTGGGTGTTTGCAGATGCAGGCCCACTGGAAAGGTCCCTCTTTATACTCACAGAAACAATCCTCTCCCAGCCCTCCTCAGAGCATGAAATGCATAGCAAAGGGAAAATATTTCCAGCAAAAAGCTGTATGTAGGTAACAAATGAGGTGCTGTGTGCTTGCTGGCAAACTTGCATGGTGTCAGGGGCACCACAGGGCTAAAATTTAGGAGGATCTTTCTAGTGCCTACATCTGCAAGCTGAATTATTCTTTTGGGAAAGAGGAAAGGTGGAAAAGGGAATTTTGGAAATATTTACAGTTTGTATGGCAACCATATACTACTGTGAGAATAAATATATGTCAAAAATATATATATAAAATAAAATAAATAGAAGGAAATGTCCATGAAACATACTGTTTAGAAGAGCCAAGTTTACCACATAGAGATTGCTCAATCTTTGACCCTTCTGGTCAAATAGTCAGTCTGCAGACAAAAGTAATAATCTGTTCAACAGCACCTCAGCTCTGCCCTTCCTGGGGCTCAAAACTATTTTCACACATGAATAACCCCCCTGCATCAGGGTGTCTGCGTTGTCACACACATCCTCACCCACACCAGGAGGTAGCAGGTGCCCAAACCCACAGCTGGGTGAGCAGTTCTCTCCTCAACTGCCCACAGGAAATACTGTCTAGGTGTGGAGGAATGAATCTGTCCTGGATGCAGAATCCATCCCACTATAGGGGGCCAGTCCTGGAAGTCACATCATGTTCCTTGACATCAGCGTTCTCCACCACCAAATGCCTAGGCTGAATTCTGCTGCTCCTCATTACTTGGTATTTGACATGGACCAACACTACAGTATTGGGATGGCCTTGCCCTGTATTCCTCAAATACCTCTGAGGAGCACAGCTGCCTCCATACTGCAGCCCTTGATCCTACCTTCTCTCACTGTCCACATCACTCAACACCTGCTGCATTTTTGCTTCACGCCCTCAGTCACCCTTTCCAGCATCCACCCTGGCATTCATCAGGGCACCTCTGAGCCCTGGGGCAGCCATGGTCCCATCTACCACAGCTCTACAACTGAATACAATCTGAGTTGGTCACCATTTACACCCTTTGCCCTCACTCCCCAGCTTCTCCAATGCACCCAGCTCATCTGCAGCATCACCCTCCTGGTTCAGGCTGGTTCCTAGATGTTCCACACACATTCACCCAAAGCCCACCCAGCTGCTAGATGTCCCATAAGGATTAATCCAAAGACCAAGTGGGACCTGGTGGTCCTAGGGGATGGCAGGACAGCTTGGTGAACACCAAAAGGGGACATATCTCAGCTACAAGGAGAAGACAATGAGGGTCACATCCACAGTGGCCAGGGCAGGGTAGGACACAGGGAAGGGACAGCTACCTGGGCCCCAGCTCATCCTCACTGCGCCAGACGAAGTCTCCAAACTTTTCATAGTGGGAGTTGTAGTGGTGCTGGACTCGGAAGAGCATGGAAGCAGAGACCTCCATCAGTGTGTTATAGGCTGTCTGCTGCTCCTTCCCACTGGTGTAGCCGTTGTAGAGGTTGTAGATTTTGTCAGCTATCTCTGGAAAGGATCAGGGGAACGGGATTAATGAGCAGCCAGAAAGTGCCAACACAGAAGGAGGAGGAGCTGGCGAGGCTGGCAGGAGAGGCAGGCACCAGGGATGGCTGCCAGTCCCTTGGGGCTGCCTGCAGCTGATTTTAGTGACCCGGGGAGCATTTAGCAACTCCTCAGGCTAATCCTGCAGCCAGTGCCCTGCATGAGTGGAGCAGCCTCAAAGATTCCAGCAATATTCCATGAAGGAATGGGAGAAGGAGAGGAGGAGGACTGCCAGCAGGGCAGGTGCAGCTTTATCCTCCCAGGTAGGGCAGGCAAGCTCTTCTCTGAGTCCCCAAACCAAAAGCAATGGCCCAGCTCTGATGCTAAAGGGTAGGAAGAATACAACACCGTTGGTAAGAAGATGCCAGAAATACAGCACATCAGTGTCATGGGCATCTACTGGAGCAGCTCAGATGTGTTAAACAGGAGGGTGCACTCTCTGCTGTAGAAAAGGATCTCTCTTTGGAAATGAAAAATGCACAAAACCTCATTTTCTTCCTTTTCTTCCATTTGCTTATTTTTCCTGGGAATTCTTATCAATAACATAGAACAAAGCATTAATCAAAACATTTTCTTGTGTGTTTTTCAAAATAGAAAGCAAGCAAGAAAGAAAGCAGGTAACCTGCCTTTCACTTAGAGAAATCCTTTTAAATTTGAAAGCAGCCAAGTGCTCTGGGAATAAAAACAAATGGGATTGGTTTCAAAATTGGAAAATGCAAATGTGCAAAAGCGACTGGGCTTTTATCGGCGTGTCAGAATGAAACCAGCTGCCACCTGCCTCCTTCTAAACACCCAAAGCCAACAGTGTCCCTGACCCAGCAAGGGCTGCCTCTCTTGCTTGCACATGATGATCACTCTTTTTTCCAGGGAATGTGTGTCAACATGTTAACAGCCCCCACCACCATGTACAGGGAAGGAAGCTGTGCCACAGGACCATGGAAGCCACCAGCTGCCCAGCCCAGGGGACTTTGCTATTGGACACTTTTGCAATATGCCACCCCTCCCCAGATAAACATCCCTGTGCCTATGGGTGGATTTCCAGGAGCCTTCACACCGGGAAAGGAGGGACTGGAGGGGCTCGTAGGAGTCCGGTGAACAGAGGGAAAGCAAAATTAGCAGGAAATTACTTATGTTGTGGAAAATGAGGCACCCTAGCACTGACCTTCTGCCTTGCTGTCATCCACCAGCGGGCAGGCTGTCCTCAGGGTGACTGTGCTCAGCTCTGAGTGTCTCCCTCGTGTATCCACAGCGTACAGGGTAAATCTGGAAGGCAGGAAGCAAAAGGAAAAAAGTCTTTATCTCTCAGTCCCACACCACCAGGTTGTTACGGGAACTTGGCTTCACAAAAGAAAGGGAAAACGTGGTCCAGGCTCATATCAGTAAATTTTGGCATTTCAAGGAGATTTGAGATGATCTGGTGCTTCGAACAGGAAAGCATCCAGGGAAGGGAGCTGGAGCCAGGGCCAGGATGGGGACAGGCCACCACATCCCCATGCAACACCTGTGAAGATGCCATTTCCTCTCCATCCCATGTCCCCTTGAGCCCCGTGGGGCTGCACCCTGCTGCCAGGTGACTGCAAAAGGATGGAAACATCTCTGGGGCTCCTTCACCATGCACCCATGCAAATGTTATAGTGCTGTGGTGTTTGCAGGCTGGGCTCCTCTCCAGCCCTCCTGAGAGGGGAGCAGTAATTCCTGCCATAAGCGGGTTCTGTGCTGACAAGTGACAGCTCATACACATCCTGTGAGCAGCCCTGGAGGTTGTTTTCTCCCTCATTTCCTCACCAGGGTGGGGTTTGTAAAAGGGTGGGAATGATAATTTCACACTTGAAGCTAATGGAGAGCATCTGACAGTAAAATACAGCTTTTGTGCCAGATGAAACGTTGAATAAACAGGCTGGGACTGCATGGGATGTCCCAGGATGCCGAGCTCAGAGTCCTGGTCAGAGTATCAAAGCTCCAAAATGAGAATGCTTCTTAACAGCAGGGGTGACAATCTTCCATCCACTCTCCCAAAAGGAATCTGTTCAGATTTATTCACCCCGAGCCAGGCACGGAAACTCGAGCCGGCTTTGACAAAGTACAGGAGCTGCCTCAAAGCCCTCAGAGGTCTAGGATGCCTGGTGGTGGGGTACCCAGCTCCCGAGAAATAACACAACCCCCCTCCTTATCCTAAGGTAAAACCGAGCAGCTCCTGCAAATGAGTGCAAAGAGCACCATAAAAGCTGCTGAAGCTTAAATGGGATTGAGACCATGAGGGATGTTTACTTAAGGAATGGTCCTAACTCTTCAGCATCCTTAATGGGGGCAGAAGCAATGCCTCCCTTTTTCTCACCCCACACACAAGCACCACCAGACCCCCTCCCCTCCTCCCTGTGCACCCCACATGTGGCTGATAAGAGCTGACATTTGCACAGTAGCAATTCCCAGCACTGGACATATTCTCTCCAAGCAATTAGCATTAGTTCCTTAACAATACTTGCTGTCTGAAAGGATGCCAGCAGACTGACAAGGAACTCACTTGTGTGTAAGGGCCAACTCCCATTTTCACAAAGCTGGGGCTTGCCGGGGGTGCACACGCTGAGCTCACCCAAGGAGATGCTATTTAATTCTTTGGCATGACATCATTTTCCTTAATTTACAAGGAATGTTGCTCAGAGTGGGAGCATCTCAGGAAGGACGTCCGCAACTGTGCAACTTCACAAGTACCACACACAGGCTGTTCTCCCACTATGATTAAGGGACAGCCACAGAGCAGTAGGGTAATATTGCATTCAGGGCAGAGGCTCATTTCAGGGCTTTACAGCCCATCCTGGAGGTGCCACCGTCCCTCCTCCTGCCTTCAGGAGACAAGGGTTCAAGGTGAGTAAGGAGTCTGCTGCTGTGAGCAGGTCATGTTGTCTCTGCAGCTCGGCAGCATGAATTCCATCTCTCCAGGTCCAGAAAGCAACAGTAACAGGGTTACCCAGTGGCAGGTGAGGGATCTTAGCCCCAGTGAGACCAGGGACTCCACAGCTGGAGATCTGGGCAGAGACACCGGGAGTCCTGCTACCCATCCAGGTGCTCAGGAGTGGGCAACGCACTTCTGGCTTATCAGCACAGGCACAACAAACAGTAAGAAGGTTGATGAGCAGGTTACTGCTGTGACCTGATCTCCATCCCCACCCCGGGGTTACCTGCTTAGCCACAGTGGCTGTGGGGTTGTGTTTTCTTTTTGAAATGGGTGAGCACAGCTAATGTGTAACCTCTGCGGGCCCATAGCAGCTCAGTCAGGTCAGCTCCATTAGCTCTGAGGCAATCAGTGCCAGAGCACTTTCCTTGACAAACGATGGACTTCCATCAAAACACAATTGTAATATTGGGCAATTAATGCCCACATCACCTACTGCATCACCAGTGGGGTCAGGAGGGAGCAGCTCTGCCTGGCAGGGTGTTAAAGCACATCCACCCCTTTGGGTGATGTTAAAGACCTGTGGTAGCCCTTTGACTGTAATTTTCCCCTCTGCCCAGCACACACAGAAACAAAGTCATTCAGCTGCCAAGAGCAAGAGCATTTGTACCACTCAGACCTGGGTTACAAAATGTATATCAACAAGCCAGCCATTCATTTCATCATTTTTCAGATGATACAAGAAAAAAGAAATCAAAACGTAAATGGAAAAATGTCAGAATCAAAGGGATTTTGATCTGGTAAAAAATTCTTTCATTTTTGAGACCAAAAAAATAATTGCTTTGCCTCACCTGAAAGCAGTCCTCTTTCAGGGACCTTAGAGGAAAGGTTTTCATTCTCATTGACTTTTGGAATCAGCACCAATAAATGCAGCTCTGGTGGAAGCAGGCAGCCCTATGGTACACAGCCCTCTGCACCCCTCCAGCTCCTTCCAGAGAATGATCTCAGAAGGTTTTAACATTAATTACAGTCCAAAAGATCACCCTGAAGCACAGCAGTATTAATAGCTCTGTTTTATCAATGGTAAACAGAGACATATGGGGTGAAGCATCGTGCCCCAGAGAGGCTCAGTGACAGTTTGGGAACTTGGGAGATGATGGTTTCCAATCTTGTTCTCAGACCACTTGACCACCCAGCCTCTCTGTGGTAGACCCTTTTATGGTCAGTTAATGGCCCCGTGCAGAGTGCTGGGCTTTCCTTTTTTCTTTTATTCCCGGAAACAGACAATTAAGAAAAAAGAGTGCAAAGACCTGTGGCTCAGTGTAAACCCAGCACTAACAGGCAGATCTTGCTTGCTACATCTATGAGTAACCTCCAGCAGATGCAGGCAAGGAGCTGCCAGCAGGGACAGGACCAGCTTGGGATCCAATGGGGCCTGAAGAGGGCTGTGGGTGGGACCAGAGGGACCACCACTATGCGGAAGGGATGGGGATGCCTGCATGGCAAATAAGGGGAAAAACAAAGTGATCATGACAGACGGATGGAGCTACCCAGGGCATGTGGTGGGCTGGAGTCCAGCTCTGCAAGGCTATGTGGAAGTTGTCCTGCCATTCTTACATCTCCATACAGCATTTTGGACCAAAGACCACAGCACGCAGCATCCCCACTGATGGTGAGGGAGCTGCACACAATTATGCCAACCCTGATCATTACTAAAAAACAAAAATGAGGCCAAAGAATGGTTCTGAGCATCTTTCTCAAGGCAGAGAGTCTCTGGGTCCCAGAGGTCCCAGAGCCAGCACTCAGAGCATGAAACCACATCAGACAACCTGGAATGCCATATGGTAGCTACGATCTGGAAGAGCCTCCTTCATAACCTGGAGGTGTTTTGTTTAGCAATAAACTTTCCCCACAACATTTTCTCATGTTCTCCCTGAGCCTTCCAAAGGAGCCGAGGGCTACCTGCTACCATCTCACAGCTGATCCTCTTTTTCACCTGTGCCTTCAGTAAGATCACAAATGAACACTTGCTTCTCTAAAAATACTGAGATATATTTTGCCCAAAGAGGTTCCAAAGAGCATTTAACCACTAGAAGGACATATGTTCTCAGCAGAGATCAGCCCATCCACGTCTGGAAGTGCTGCAGCAAAACAGAGTCTATGAAGTCCTATAAAGTAATGCTGCTTAAATGTTTACTGCTAAATTCAAACCTATTGGGACCCAAAGGAAATTTTAGAGAGAGGCAGAAAGCAATTAACATGTGGCCTCATGAAATGTCAGCACCTTCTTCATAGATACCCCACCCAACGCTGGCTGAAGCCTGGATTTTATCACTAGTCTCAAGATGCTTCTTGAGGAAGGAAGAGGAAGCAGAGGGAGGTGTTAAGGCTTCGGGTCCTGGAATCCAATAGTTGTGGAAGATTGTTAGTTGTGTTTAAAGAAAAAAATAAAAAAATAGAAAAATATGTTTCTATCCTTTCTCAATGCAGAGAAAAAAGAACCCAAAATACAAAATTCTAAAGGCATGAAACTGTGAGGCTGAGAATGAAACCCCAGAGCATGTTATTTATTTTACAGAAAACAACATCATCTCATGTTTTTTTAACTCCCTCTCATGATGCTCATGATATTTGAGTGCTTTACTCATGATCCTCATTTGCAGGAAGGGAGATAAGGACTTCTGTGTCTGACCTTCCTTAGCTGGGTGGCTGATTTCTTTCTATCCTACAGAGATAGAGGCTCTTCTTTTCTGTCTTAGGTGTTGCTGAAGCCTTTGGGCTTGTGCAGCTGCTCATTGAGATGCTGCATCCCAAATGGGCTGCAGAGAAAAGGGTCTGATAAGGACTCCAATAAGCAGTCCTGCAGCTGCCAACTAACTGGGTACCTATGAGTAGGTGGTTGCATCCCAAAGCAATGGCTGTGTGGCCAACCCAGGCTGTGCCAAGTAGAGCCCTGCACCATGTAAATGGGGACAGGGCAGAGATGCTGCTCCAGAGTCCAGTGTCTCATGCTTTTCAAAGTGGTGCAACCACAGATGCTCTTGCCAGTAAGGCTTGGTTTGAGCTTGGCTGATAAGCCTGGACTTGGCACCTTGTTCCTGCAGCCATGAGATGGTTTTGCCACCAGCCCCAGGAGCTCAGGGTAGGGCAGACCTGGCTAGTGTCACACACCATGCAACAGATTCCCTCTCCCCGGCAGCATGGGTACCAGCACCCATGATGCTGAGCATAAAAAGACAAATCCTGGCCTGGCCTGAGGTCACATCACCTGGGTGTTACGTGCAAATCCTGCCATCACCCTCTGGTTGGTCACAGCTTCTCCATGCCTCCCACAAAGCCCAGGGGCTTAGGGCTCACTCACAACCAGCACTGCTGAGGCTGGCCCAGTGTGCTGACACACACACACACAGAGCACACCCTGCTTTGCCAAGCCCTTCTCACTGCCTGTTCCAGCCAAAGAAACAATTTGAAGGCCTCATTTAAAAGCCCTCAATGGATCAGTCCTTGGCAACCCCTGCCTCCCCACTCCTGGGACCAGCCAGGCTTGAGCTGTGCCCGGGCTCTGGCACGCGCAGAGCAGAGCAGCCAGGAATGGTGCCACCAACACGGTGTGAACACACTCCTCACACAAGCACCGTGCACACCCTTGTGCTTGGGGGACACATGAGCAAACACTGTCCTCTCCTGGTCTTTTAGTACCTTTAGCTCCCGGACACTGTCCCAGTCAGGGGCTCACTGGAGACAGCCTGGCAGTGGGGAGGCTGAGAGGGCGTGTGTGTTTCTTTGTGCCAATACTCACAGCAGAGCATCACTCTGGTGATTAGCAGCAGACCTTCATCTCAGCACCTCCTGGCTGCTAAAAATGTCCACAAATTTGCACAAACAGGTCCTTGTTCTTGCAAGATGGGGGAACCCAGGGGTGCTGCAGGGTGGAGCAGAGCTGTGGGTGTTTTACACCCAGCTGCATGCCACGGGGAGTGTGTGGTCCATGGGGCACCCACCCATCCACCCCTGTGCCCCACCATGGGTTCTTACATCTCCTGCTGAGCCTTCCACTCATGGCCAGGGAGCAGGAGCAGGGCTTGCCTGCCAGCAGCAGACTGGGCAAATACAGAAAGGGGGGGGGGGGGGTTGTGCCTAGTGCAAGCAATCCCAATTCAGAAACCAGTACAATTTAAAAAAAAATAAAATCCAATAAAAAGCAGCCCATCCACACAAGCCACAGGAATGCAGCTTCACTTATTAGCGACTCCATGATTTGAAATAAATAAGAAAGGTAAATGAGAACAACCCCCCTGGTCTCTGCAGCAAATACCAAGCAGACAATGAGCAGGGAGTGTTTTTTGGAAGGAGAGAATTTCTCGGTCTGTTTGTTGGGCCCTGACTTGGGGCAGATTGCTCATGCCATGCCCATGTCCATGGTGACACAGTGAGGTGGGCCAGAACTCTGGTGTGGGGCTGACCAGGCTGCAGCCCTGCCAGAGCCCTGCCTGAGGCTGGGGATTTGGGCTAAGCTTCACAGGACAGTGGACATCTTTGTGCTGTCTCCCCGGGGCTGGCACTGTCAAAAGTATTGCAGCAATAAAACTACTGTTAGGGCACTTGAAGCCTGGCAAGAATGCAGGGCAGGGCTGGGGACAAGGGGCTGGGCTGTGACCTCTGGCTGTGCTGGTGCAGAGAGGGCAGTTGACGAAAAGAAGTTTCTGAGCAGCTGGGTGGTACCAAGGGAGGTGACACCAACCTTCTGTCACTGCCCAGCCAATTGCTGCTGATGTATCACACACAAAAGGACCAACACCTGTTTTGCACTGCCATCGGTTTTGGCTCTGACTTTCTGCAGAGCCTACATTGTAATAAGGAATTGTGCCATCTTGAAAAACACATCTTTTAGAAAGCTCTCCTCACAGATCTACCACTCAAGATATTACCTTTTATAACTAGGCTTCTTTTAACCTTCTGTGACAACTGAGCCAGCTGCCCTCAGTGTGATGAAGGAACAGGTCACCAGCAAGGCTGATGCCACACCAGAGTACTGAAGCTCTGCCACTAAGTGCATCCATGACTCTGTCAGCAAACTGTTCTCACAATTCACATATTTTTTTTCCAGGACAGCAAATGCTGTGAGATTAATCACTGTTCTTCAACAGACACCTCTCAACAATACCAGACCACAGTTGTCAGGTGGAGGGAAGTAAAGGTACCTGCCACAAGGTGCCTCAGGTGTCTGATGCCTTCTGAAATGTACAAAAAGCAGTGACCATCAAATCCTCCAGGCAGGAGGAAGAGCAGAGCCTGCTCTGCAGAGTAAGAGGCTGCTTATTCAAGGAAACCTCTGGAAAAGGGCAGAGGAGACCTGATTTCTGAGACAGTGAGGGCAGGTGGAACAGCTGTGGGGTTGAGGACAGGCTTGCACAGCACTGGGGCAATCTCTGCTCTGTGGCAACCCTGGCAAAGTCACCTAGGGTTACCTGCACTGTAAGGTTACCCTGAGGTGCTGCTGGTGCCATGGACACGCTCAAAACCATTGTCTTAAGAGTGTGTATTTCTCATGGGAGCTGCTGGGGAGGAGGGCAGTTGCATTCAACACTGTTGCATTATAGGGGTGCAGTGTGGGACAGTGCCACCTTAGTGTCACAGCATCCCATCACTATGGGAGGCCACCTCATAGGGTTGTTTTGCAGCACCCACCACACACACTGCAAACCCCACAGCTGCCACACACCCCTGCACAACAAGAGACAGAAACTAAAGCAGTATCAGATGCCTTCTTACTTGGCACCCGGATGCCTGAGGCACTGGCTGCTGTCCCTTAGAAGCTGGGTGGCACTGGAGAGATGACAAGATAGAGGAGAGGCTTGTAGAACACTGCTGAGCATGTCTACACACAAGGTTGATCCCCAAGTAGCACGAACAAGGTAGCTCAGCTAGAGTACTACCAGCTTGAGAGCTGAGGGATGGGACAATGCTGCTTCATGACCCTTGACACTGGCTCAGCTTACCATGCTACTCCTAGGCTTGCCCTCTGTCTCTGAGCTATGAGGCCACGGAGCCAAAATCTGCAGCAGGCAAGGTGTGAGCACCAGTGCACCCGACTGCCCCCTGCACACACAGTAGACACCACATGTCTGAGCCAAGCTACGAAGCAGATTGACTCAGCTCTCACTCCTTACAGCACTTCATCAATCTCTTTGTGTTTCAGAGCCCTGTCAAACAAGATCCAAAGAAAGGATGAAAAAGGATAAAAAAGGAAATTAATTAATTAATTAAAAAACCTGACCAATTTTTGTTCTGCCTAGATCCATTGCATCACTTCTAGAGAAATCCCTGGTAGGACATTCACCTTCCCAGCCTCAGCTGCAACTTCTCAGTTTCCCAAGATTTCCCTTGAAACCCCACCAGTGCAGCAATTCCCAGTACCTCCATGGCTGTGAAAGAGGGCCTTGATACACAGGCCACCCTCTGTTCCCTAGAGCCCTTCTCCTGAATGATACCTGTGTTGGAGGGCCAAGATCCCACAAGGAACTCCTTTGCCAGCCGGACACCTTGCGAGTGCCAGTGCCAAGATTGCCTTCAGCAAAAATGTGTTTCACTGGAAAGAAGGGAAAAATGCCAGCTGGTCTCAGCAGGACTATGGTTTCAGGTCTGTGCAGCCCTACCAGCCTTTTTGTCCCCAGGGTGCCTTCAACATCCTGGGGCTGAGGGCACCAGCAGTGACCCCTCTGCCCCATTGCCCTTTTCTCTGTCTTACAGATTTCGTCCTTTGGCACCCTTGCTCCTTGCAAGTACTGGCAAAGAGCAGATAATTATGCCCTCATCCCTCACCCCTGGCAAGGTTTCTATTTCCCTGGTGTGTGTCTCAGACTCAGAGCAGGTCCTTTCAGAAGCAGTTTTCCTGATGAGGAAAGAGCAGAGCGAGCTTCTCTGGAGAAAGGGGCCACTGCACTGCACAAAGTTGCAAACAGAGATGAGATGTGGACAAGAGAACAGGTCCTTGGCATGGCAGCAGGACAACATGCCCAAAAAAGCTGCCCTGACATCAGATAACATTAACACAGCCTATGTTGCAACCCTGAGGCTTTAGGTCCTCGACTTGCTCCAAGGAGCAAGAAGTCTTGGTCTTTTATTAGCTTGAAGATGCCCATCAGCCCCTTAGGGTGTCCCACAGGGATAGTTCCTTAACTCTGGGAACAGGATGATGGCAGAAAAAGCAGGATCACTGTGGAATTATCAGCTTTGGGGAGGAGGAATAGAGAGTGTCCAGGGTCCATATTTCTTGGCATGTCCTTGTTTTCGTCCTGCTGGCTGTGATGCCAAAGAGTCACAGATATGCTTAGAGAGGCAATGCAGGAAGAATTGGGCTGACTCTACGCAATCTCCACTGCCTGTCTCAGGGCCTGGGGCAAGGTGGTTCCACCTCTGCCTGGCAAGGCCAGAGAAGATCTCAGGTCACCCAGGATGTGAATCCTAATGTGTTTTGGTGCAGTTAAGAACAATAAGATGGTGGTGCTTTTGTCTCTAGAGAAGCAAAAGCAGCTTGTATCAGTCCATCAAGTACCAGAGTCCCTGTTCTGCTGGGACTCATCAGGATATCCCAAACAAAGCCCTTGAACAAAGGTCAAGTGAGTTGCCTCCCACTCCCCATGCTGCTGGAACAATCCCCCCATGCCATGGCTCAGATTGATGCCAGAGGCTGTAAACTACAGGGGCTTGTCCTGCCCCAGCTGCAGAGTGTCAGCAAGAGCTTGTGATGGATCGAGCTGTCTGGGAACACCGTAGTCAGGGAGGGCTTTCCCCAGGCTCTGTGTCCCACATGTCCCTTAGGTCTTGCTGCACCCTTCACACAGACACCACAACACTCATCAATCCCTCCAGCTCTCCACAGTCCTGTCTTCTCGCCCCCCCATCACTCCCAGGGTCAGGAGACTCTCAGGCAGCACCCACACCCTCTGCGATACCTTCTGCTCTCCCCTTAGGTCTGGGTCTCCCCTCTTCCCTCAGTGACAGCCACCCCAAAGCCTCCAGCCCCAGCTCCACTAAGGTTCTGTGTTTAGGAGTAAGTCATTACTCTGAGGTTTTACTTGTCTTCTTCACACGGTTCTATGGGTGGGTCGCTTTCAGCCTCATCTGAAAGCATTAGTCCTGCGTGCTGGGTGGGTCTCCCAAGAGACACATCACTTTAGTACCTTCCTTGGGCTACTCCTGGGATGGCTGCCACCTCCTCCATGAAGAGACAGCAGGGCTGGGGAAGTCTGTGGCTGCAGGAGACAAGAAGGCTGCTCAGAAGGAGAGAGGGAATAAATCAAACTCTTCCTCCAGTTGTGCCAAGGAGAAAGGAGAGACGAGCGAGGCCCTGGACCCCTACAGTGAGCTCCACAATGGAAATGTTAACAGCTAACTAAACCAGCCGTTCAACCTACCAACGCTCTGCAAAGCTTGGCCATCGCCTGCCCTGGGGAGATGGGGGGAGAGGAAGGTTGTGACCCTTGGCAAATTGGGAAATGTTTGCCCCTCCCAACCTCACAGTCACTCTAAACAAGAACCAGACACCACAGTTTGCTACCCCAGGAGAACCCCTTGGTAGGGCTTGTTCTCATCCTCCTGGGGGCTTGGCTTCCATCTGGGCTGCTGGTTGAAATCCAGCCCAGACTGGTAGCGACTTCAAAAGACAGTGTCATCTGAGAAGTAGTGGGTGGTCCATGTCAAACAAGTCAATGGCTGACTGTTCTTATATAAGCCTCCACAATAGGGCCTCCTGCTTGACAGCCTCAGAAGAAAGGTGAAGGGCTGCATCCACTGCGGGGAGCCGAGCCTGTCCTTGGCCCCGAGGGTGGTCACTCTGGTGCAGGGTGAGTCACCTTAGTAGCATGAGGAGATGGACATGCCCCTTCTATGAGCAGAGGGTGTCTGTCTGCCAGTCTATCTATATATCTCTGTTGGGTTTGTCCCCAGCACTGTTGGCCAGCCCGAGCTTCACCCTCCACATGAAACAAAGCAAAACAAAGCGCAACAACAATAACCGCACACAAGGGAACGGCTCGGAGGAGGGGGACGCCTCCGCTCGCCCCGCTCACAGGATCCCGGGCAGGATCCAAATGTGCCAGCCTCTGAGGGAGAAATCCACACCCTGAGCTGCTGTGGGAGTGGCAAGGGATGCCCATGGGTCCCTGCACCAGCCACGGGGGGAGAATGGTGGCACAGGAGGGATGCTGTGTGCCAGCGAGCCCTGGCAGAAGGACGCCAGCCAGGTCTGTGGTCCCACTGCCCACTCCCCCCACGCCCCAAGGCCCCTGAATCGAGGGGGGACAGGGTGAGGGGCTGGTAGCAGGAGGGAGATTCTCACAGCTCTGGCAGGCAGATAGGGAGGGCAGTGGGTAGGACAAGGGGGAACCTGAAACAAATAATAAAAACAAAATCCCAGTAAGCACATTAGAATTCGTTTGAAGTGCAGAGGAGCTTTCAGGCAGGGTTATGTACATCTCCCAGCCCGGCATGATTTACACATTCCTTGCAAGCAAAGGAATCTTCCCTGATTTGAAGTAAAACAGATGTTTTGGTTTTTTCTTCACCCCCACCCCCCTTTAAATAATTTCTCTATTGAAATGATGGCTATACAGCTGACCAGCCTGGAGCAAAAGCCCTGCTACCCCAGCAGGCCTCAGCCAGGATGGACACCCGCTGCCCTGCACTTCCGGAGAACATCTTGGCTTTGTGGTGGCCACGCTTACGAGCATCCAGAAGCCCTGCTCAGCCACAAATGTGGCTCTGGAGGCATCCCTCTGGTTTCTCCCCTTGCTTTTCCATCTTCATGGAAGGATTGCAAATCCCAGCAGCTTTTCCTCCTCTGCAGCTAGAGCTAACACACAGATCCCATACCCCTGCTCCACCAGCCCAGCTCCAGGAGACCTTCTAACCTCCACTCTACAAGTCCAGCATACTTGTGTTTAATGGTGGGACCTGTACTTGCTCCTATACACCTCACCCCAGTCGTGGTCTATCCTGGCAGTGTCCACTGACAAGGGCAGCCTGGCTGATGCATACACATCCCAAGTGAAACAACCCAGCATAGGGGATGGTGTTGGGCAGGCAGGCTGGAGCTGGGACTAGCTCTTGGTTTGAGCAGAATGTGATCTCAGCCAAGTTACTTTGCCCCTATTTTTGTCCCATGTTTTTCACCAAGGAAAGTCATTTGGGGAAGGAACTTCCTTTTCCCAGAAAGATGCACAGCACTGAGAGCAGCAGGGGCTTCTGCATGCTGGTTGATGCTGCAAAGTACCAGCATAGCCATGCCCTTGAGTTTACACTCAGAATAATAACTCATGGCCAGTAGCAAATCCATCCAGCTCCCCCATCTCTCTTTTCTTTCTCTTTTTTTTTAATTTTATTCTTTTAAACCCTGTTGTTATTTCTCAGTACTTTGTTGGTGGCAGGGTGGGAAGGGTTTTTGTAACACATTCATGTACCATTGGGACTCACTCCCATTCCCGTCTGGTACAAGAGATTGCACAAGAGAGAAACAAACAGGGATGAGTAAATGCGTGTTTATGAGAGGCAGCACTGTCATCATGAGCAAGGGACCCCCTGCAAGAGCCAGCCTGGGAGCCAGTGCAGAGTTTCCATTCTCTCCTAACACTCCATTCATGCCTCGTTTCATACCTCCCCAGAGGCTCTGTGACTGGCTGTGGTCCCACCACACGGAGCAGGACCTGCACCCCTCCTGCTCTGCCTTCCACGATACTTGTTTTGAGGGAAAGAGAGAAACGTTGTTGTCTCATAAAGATAATGAATTGGGAAACAGCAACGCCTTTTGCTGTTGCACGTGCTCCTTGTTTTCCTCCAGTGGTGGGGGAAAGGGTCTTCCCTCCTGCATTGCCCAGTGCCTTCTCCACTGCCCACCTTGCCTCTGCCTGCTCCCCTCATGCTCTCCTGTTGCCCACCCTCAAAAGGCTCCTCGTTCAGGCCTGCTGTGGAGGCATGAATGGGCCTTCCTGGCTCGGGGTGCTGCCTTCAGCACAACAAGCATCCTCCTGACCTGATCAAGAACCCTCCATATAATGCAAACCACATTGCTGCCTGATCGGATACAGACACTGGTAAATAACCTTGACTGCAGTGGTCTGGAGGAGCAAGGGATCCTGTATCACCACTATTAATGATTCAAGATCATACATCATTTGCAGATGACACAGAGAGGGTCTCACCCCTTGCTATTGCTTCCCCAGGACAGTCCCTGTCCCACCTCACTTCAGATGGCTCCAAGCTGCAGCCACCTGGGTGACAATTACTCCTGCCCACAAGGAAGAGCAGTGGCTGATCTCTGCACTCTCTCATGTGCTGCAGAGCTCCCAGCAATGGGGCTGGGGTTCCCTCACAAATAGGTGGGGTATTAATAAAGCTGAAAGCAATTGCCCATGCATGCATACTGCAACCCCCTTGGGTCCCTCTCCCTCCTGCTCCTGCAAGCCCCCTGCCTCCTCCCCCTCTTCTCCACACACCTCAACTTCATTATCTCTGATCTTGAGCTGCCTATTACATGATTTTGCCAACATAAATATTTAATCCCGGTGCACTGCACAGAAAGGCCCTTGTGGAGTTAATACTTGAACTCATGTTTCCACTTGGAAAACAATTCAGTGTGTGGTGGTGCAGCAGGTACAAGCCAGGGACAGAGCCGAAAGCTGGAGGTGGCCTGCAAGAGCTTGGGGGCTGTATAGGGTGACACAGGTGGGCTCCATGCCATGAGGTGGGCTTCACACCATGGGGTAGGCTGCACTGGGGCAGCTCTGCTGGAACAGGGATCAGGCAGATTAGGACAGGTGATGGAAGAGCCATAGGGATGTCACTGCAAGCTGCTGGCTGGGGAGCACAGGGCCAAGGGGAACACGAGATACAGCATTTGCTGGGCTGCAGCAGTATTGAGGATATTCCATTCTCTGCAGTGGCCCTGGAGGAAAGCCCCATGTAAAGAGTGCCAGAGCATGGGGCTAACCAGCCACATGATCCTACACAGCTCCACGTGTGAGGTATCCTCATCCAAAACTCAAAACACATCTGCCCACACAGGGGTTATTTGGAGCAGGATCTTGCCAGGATTTCACCTCAGACAGGCTATGGGATAAGGGTTATGGGATGGAGGGTTTATGGGGCTATTTGCTTGCACTAAGGTACATGTTCCTGCTGCTACTATGGGAAAGAAACCCACAAAGCAAGGTGTCCCAGAACCCCCAGGTCCAAACCCATGAACTATATGGACAGACATGCACAGCAGTCTTCATTCATACAGCTCCAAGCACTCAGGTCCAGCACTGACAAAGGGCAGCACCCACAGGGATGCAGCACCACAAACTGTACACAAATCCTAACACAGCTCCCAAACCCAGAGGGGAGATCACAAGAGGCAGAGAGGGTGACACTGGTAGTGCTGATGCTCCCCAGAGGCAGCCTGTCATGTGGGTAAACACATCACAACCCACAGCACTACTGCAAAGGCTGGATTTATAGGATCACCCAAGGAAGATTCAGGTCCCCACCAGTCCCGTACATACAGCCTTGATGGAGATGAGGCCAGTTGGGCAGGCAGAAGAGAGGGTGGGGATGAGAAAAAGTCCTTGTTTCTGTCTTGGTCTACTTTATGGGCATGAAATGGCTTGAAGTCCTTTCCCTTATATCTGCCGTGCCATGTCAAAGGCCACCGAAGAAGCATTTTGGCTAAAGGTGCTTTTTCTGAGGGGTTCCCCAGCAGCCTGGGGTGGGTGTTCCAGAGACCAAGAGGCACACTCCAGCATCCCCCCTTCCCCTACATGAGGAACTGACACTGGCATGTGTAGAACTTTCAGTATACAGGATACATACTCCCCACACACCCTGCCACAGAAAAACTGGAAAACTGAGCTGTTGGAATGACACAAACCAGATGAAAGTGTCCCAGCCCGGCAGCAGGCATTCCTGTTTGGGGTTGTGCAATGAGCTTAAGAGCTGAGGCTATTTCCATAACTGTGGGATGGTGGGAGATGCTCAGATGGAAGGAGAAAACAATGCCAGGGCCTGGCACACTCCAGACATAGCTCAGGTTGCTGCTGCTGTGCACTGTGCCCTGTTGCACTGCTTCTGTGTCCTGTGGTTTCCCCAGCAGAAACCAAGAGGAGAAAAGACAGAAAAAAGCATCAAGCCCTGATTCAGGGCTATGAGAGCCCAGAGCTGAGTCAAGGTGAGCACCCAAGCCCGCTTCATTGAGCCCCGACAGTGGCCCTAGGTGTTTGGGCAAACACCTACCAGCAATCCAGCACCAAGCTCCCACAATCCAGGCTCCCTTCACACCCCATCCTGCCAGGGCAGTGGGTCCCCACACCCAGCTCCACCAGGTGTGAAGTCAGGACCCTGCCCTACCACCCCCTCCATTCATCATCCCTTGAACAAAAACCAACCCTTGCTCCCTATTTTCTTTTTTTCTAGAAACACTTAAATTATGACATAAGCTTTGGCTCCGAGGGTTTTCAGTGGAAGCCAGGGTATTTTCTTTCCCCTTTTCATAACAGAAACCATATTGCTGTATAATCAAATTTATCTCATTCCTGATGAGGAAAGTGAGTGTGTGTGTGAAGTGACCAGGAGCAATGAGGGCATGTGTGCTGGGAGCAATCACTCTGAAGGCACTCAAGGCAAGAGTGATTGGGAGACCAAGCAGAGACCAAGTAGAGACCAAGTGGGTCATAGCTCCAGCAGAGAGCACCACCCATGGCAAGTCCCACCTCACCACATAGATGCCACCTCTGCAACCAAGCAGCTACTTCTCGGCATTCTCTCCCATTTTACTATGTCGGTCTCCTCAGGGAGAAGCAGCTACTTTAAGGTTCTTTGCTAACCTTGAGTGTCTCTATTTCACACTGACCTACTCTGGTGCAAACTCAGCTGAAGCCAATGGGAGCTGTGGCTGTGCTGGTGAAGCCTTGAAGATGATGCTCCCAAAGTGGAGATGTCTGAATTCACTGATTACTTTTGCAAACACAGGTTCTGCAGCCAGGGTTTGGCCACCTAAGCACTGACATAACTTGAGACAGCCAATGAGGGCTGTGAAGCTGAGAGATTTCAGGATGTACAACTGAAAAAAGGTCCCAAAATGTGGGCACTCCTAACAAGTCCACTTTTAAGCAAACAACTTAAGCAGCAGAAGTTGCAGCAGAGAAATTGCAGGCCATGCCCTGCCATGCTCCTGCTCCATCATCCAAAGCCAAAGCTGCCTGAGGTCAAGAGAAGTAACACCTCCCTTCCACACCATTGAAAATGGGACCAGCACAGAAAAGCACAGGTGCACTCGATAGCCTCAAACCAGGAAAACACAAGCAAACTTCTTTTTCAGTGGGGAAATAATCCCCAAACCCAAAGAATAAGTTAAAGGTTGCTCGAGATCTACACGAAAGCAGCTGAGTTCAGCAACTGCCTGTGCAGGGGCCCTGTCACCCGGGCAGCTCCCCCAGGATAAACTCCCTGCAGCTGGGAAACAGCCTTGTCCTGTGACCTTGAGGGGGAGAAAGGGTGGCAGAGCTCAAGAGCTCGCTGGGTGCTGATAAAACCCACTGTGGCACAAGCAGGAGGTGGGTGCTTACAGATGTAATGCTCTGTGCAAGACAAAGATTAAAGGAGAAATGTATTTTTTAAACACATAGGAAAAAAAAAAAATGAAAATTAAGGTAACAAAGTGTTCTTTGAGAGACAAAGCTGGTGAGAGGCTCTCTGTGCTGTTGTTGTTACAAGACAAGAATGGGGTGGGATGTGCTGCTGGTGTCCTTTGGAAAAATGAAACAAAAAAATGTTTAACATTTTTTGTGGACTTCCAGGCCATAGAAGAGATATACGCAAATTGCTGGGCTGACGTGGGACAGATCTTGTAGGTAACGGCATCCAGACTTTGCCTCTAGAGTGTGGGGGGAAAGATGGGCAGGTAGGATTAGCTCATAACTTGTCTTTTCTTTTTGTACCAGCATCACCTTTTGGGCCCAGTACCTCCAGCTTTTGGGCCCTGGGGTCCCATTCAGAGTCCATCTGAACTGATTTACTTCCTGGGCTGTGGGCCTGAACACCTGGGCACCAGAGCAGCTTGTCACATCCTTCCTGGGGAGTACTTACAGATACAGCTGAGCTGCTTTTGGCTACTCTATAAGGTTAGAATTAGCCTACTAAAACTTGAATCGTCTGCAAGTGTCAGTTTGAGCTGCTGCTGGGTGCAGGGAAGCAGTCAAAGGAGGAGGCAAAAACTTCCCATCCAAACATCAAAGCATTGGCTGGCAATGCATGAACCCACACATGGCAAATCTGACCATCATTTTGCAGAGACAAAGTCTGTCTGGGGTGCACAAGAGCCACCCAGCCACAAAACAATGCATGGTGAAGGGGTAATCACCCTAGTAGAGACCTGGACAGAAAAAACATCACCAGGACCATAGCACATAAGGCACCAGCTCCAATCCTGCTGCAGACCAGCCCTGCCAGGCTGCACCCTGGTACGCCTTGGTTCTCCTCTCACCTTGGAACAGCAGGTGTAAAGCCATGGCACTGCCAAGCATTGCCCAGCTGCCTCTGGCTTGGGCTGGCTCACACCCAGCCTGCTTGGATCCCTCTGCCTCATGCTTGCCCATGATCTAAATTCCAGAATCAACATGGTCAGAGCTTGTTTTGGGCTGTGTGCACCTCAGCAGGAGCTGGAGCTGCAGACATGAGGTAACACTGCCTCTTGGTGACAAAGCCCTGGTGCTGTCCTCAGCAAGGCGTGCCAGCATTGCTCTGGCTCTGCACCTAGGAAGGAGATGTGTTGGTAGGAGCTTCATCCATGCTCTGGGAAAGTCCAGCTGGCAGTGGCATCACCCGCTGTCTCTAGTACTGTGCAAAAAAAGTAATCTTGCTGCCAGATTGTCTTTGCTGGGATAAAAACACCAGCACGCTGAGAACAAGAGAGGGGAGAGTGTGAGACATGAAACCAGCCAGCAGTGTTTTCAAGGGCATGCCAGGGCTTGCCTGATGTGACCTCTCAGGTCCCGGACTGCATGTAGGACATTAGGAAGAGGATACCATATTTTTTGTGCCAGAGGCTTTGCTTAATCCTCTGACCAAAAAAGCAATTCTCTTAAGTGTTTTTTGAAGTGGAGCTTATATGAAGTGTGAGCAAGGGCATCCCTTGACTCTGCTAAGCTCCAGACCACTGAAGAGCTTCAGCTTCATGTGACATCACCCCTCACTGCTTCTGTTCCCCTAGTTATGACATGGCCAAAAAGAACAAAAACGTTTACCTTTCTCCTGATCCTTTTCTCCCCTACAAGATAAAAGAAACACTCACTCCAAGCAGTGAATTCCCTGCATCCTGGAAGGGGAGAGACTTCATGCTCCATTGTAAGAATCACATCAACATGGCCCTCAGCTTTCCAGTCTTCATGGAAAAGGTGCTCTACACCATGCAGAACTGACGAGCAAAAGAAATGACTCCACTGCTGTAGCACAATGCAGTTTTTGCTGGCTTAGGGGCAAACCAAGGCCTGCAACATCTGTGTGGATATTTCTGTCCCATCTCTTGTGCTCCATCTCCCATTGCTCAATGAGAGAAGACTTGGAGGGACCTATGTACTGGCATTAGGTTTCTATAGACTCAGAAAGAAGAACACTTTCCAAGTCCCTAACTGGAAAGGGCTGGTGATAGGGATTTAGTGATAGGGAAAAGGTGGAATTGCAAAGGTCCATTTGTCCACCAACAGATGGAGGCCTAACTCCGCCTCTCCACCCCATTACAATTTCTAGGAAGAATCCTACATCCACACACTCCTTTATCTGCAATACCCTACACAACAAACTGTCCATGCCTCTTCCTCCTCTGTCCCCCACTGCCAACATTCTTCAAGCCACCCCCAGAGGAGCCATGCAAAAGGGCCTGGATCCAGCCAGGTTTGGGGCTTGAATATGGGGAGTGTTTATAACAAAACCACCCAGAATTCTATTTCAATCTGGACATCCTGAGGAAAGGATGGGGAGGAGCCAGCCATGGGAGGCAACAAAGGTTGTTCTGTTTCTCTTTGTGGCAGAAGGTATGACTAGAAGCAGAGAATTTGGGGAGGGTAACATGGTCTTTCCAGAGAAAAGGAGGGAGATGCTCATATGGTTGGCAGGCACTAAGGGAAGAAGGTTCCTCTGAGGTCAGTGGAAAGGCACCTCCTGACTCCAGATATGTCCCCAGTGGCTGAATATTGGTGGTAGAGACAGACTTGGAGGATTCAGACACAAACCCAAGTTTTAGAAGGGTGATGGCAAATGGTTGGTATGGCTATCTTGCAGCAGCAGCTGAAGGCCCTTATCAGAGTCACCCAGGCTAAGCTGTACTCAGAGACAACAAGACAGAGTTTGTAGCCTGAGCTTATAAAGAAGACAGACAAACAGATGAAGATGACAGTGAGACAAAGGGATTTGCTTACACCACTCAGCATAGCAAACAGCAACCTTGTGAAGAGCCCCCAGTACCTTGACTGGCCATCAAGAAAGCATGAATGTTTTTTCCATGGCTTCTAGATGTGTGCTCTCCTAATGTTGGAAACTTCAACAGCAGCCCAACCTTACACCATGCACAGGTCTTCATTAATATCAGCAGAAAGAGAGATTATCTCCTTCCTCTGCTGAGCCCCTGACCATCCTGTGCAGGCCATCTTTCATGGGGTCAACCCACCCTCACTGTAGTGATCTGCACATATCCTAGATGGGACCAGACAGATTGGTGCTGGACTTACTTCAGCAAAACCACATCCAAGCCAACATTCGGGTAGCTTGGCTCTGAAGCAACCCTAAACTGCTGAGGAAGGACGAGCACAGACCTGGGATTTAGCAAGAACTTGTTCAACTCCTGACTTGCCTTGTTTGAGCTTCCGCAAGCCAGGAATGCCTGAGCAGAAACTACAGCCATACACCACTCGGCTTCAGGAAGCTGGAGAGCACATGGAATAGAAGAGGTGGATTCAGTGAAGCAGCACAGCTCCTGTGCACACAGGGGACTCAGCCAAGGGCTGTAACAGATGTGTTTTAACCCATGCCACTGAGCTATTTGGGATCTGTCTCAGATTGCTCCAGCACTCATTCACGTGTCTTCCTGACAGAAGACCAACAATAACAATTAGTATCATATAAGGAGCAGCAGACTGCTGCCAGCATTAGCACACTCTTGAGCACCAAGGGTTTCCATTCCACTTTTCATCCCAGCTCCGCATAAGGCAGAGGTCAGTCAACATTAATCAGTCTTGTTCTGGGCCAGCTCCTTTAGCACTTCCAGCTTGCTGAACTACAATCACTGCCATGGGTTCCCCCTACTCAGCACCTTTGCCTCAGTCCTTAAGCTCACCAAAATCAAGCATGTTCAGAGTCAGCCAGTGTAGGATGAGAGAGACTAAGCCTGGCCATGCTGGAGATGGTCTCCAGACCCTACAGGAGATGAGGCTGGCCAGACAGGTCTTGGTGAGTATTTGCTGCAAATGGGACCCTTGTGTTGTCATTCAGAAGTCTATCTGAATCCCCTTCTATCCTGATCTTCATTCCTTAGGAAGGGGTTTCCACCTCTCCAACACTCCTGGAACACACTCTACCAGAGCCTGTGGGCTGGTTCAGGATCACCCTGGGGAAACTCTGTCTGAGCCAGCAAAGGGAATGCAAATGTGAGGCTCCTTCTCAGAACATGAACACACTCCAAGGAAAGGTTCTGGAAGGGATCCTGATGACTTCCATATTATTTCCAGTAAATTTTGTGCTGAGTCTTGGCACAAACACCGGAAATGAATAGGCTAGGTCAGGAATGTAAATAAAGTGAAACATTGGGATTTAATCTAATCTATAATTATAGTATCTGTGGCGCAGGGAAGAAGTTGGTGTGTTTGCACTGCAGCTCCATTGAGGAGCTGGAGGGGGTTTTCATTTCCCTTTCCAAAATTTCCCTTTTTGGCTGAGGGATACTTGGTGTCTCCCAAGTTTCTGAACTGAACGTGCTGGGTTGGCAAAGTTGCTTTCCAGCAACCGGTCAGGTACAGCTCAGCGAAGAGGCATCCCCAGGCATTCAAGGAATGATGGGGTAAGAAGTTGAGATGGATGAGCTTGTTAGATGGCTGAACTGGGCTGAAGGCAAAGGGAGGCTGCAGGATCCACAGGGGAAGCTCCTGTCTCTGAAGCAACGAGATTGGGTTTGTAAGGTGTTGAGCTATACAAGGGCCATAAGTAATGCAAGCTCAGTCCTCCAGGCTGAGTTTGACCTCCGAGACAAGCCAGAGATCTTTGTCTTGACTGGTTTTTGGTGCTTGGTGCATCACCAGTTGCCTGTCACAACATGGTTCTCCCAAGCTCCCAAACCATCAGTCTGACTGGCATTAACTACTGGTCCATGCAAGACAAGCACTTAACAAACACATAGACATCTCTCCCTCTGCCTTCCTCACCCCATCTTTTTCCAGATCTACCCAGGAGGAAACTTGACAGACTGCTCTAGTCTAGCTGACCTCGGGGGAGAACAATCTGCTCTCCCGTGACACATTTTTGCAAGAATTAGAATACTTCTGGTTTTTTAAGAGCATAAACCAAACTTGGCAGTCCTCATGGACCATCCTCAGTGTCCCTGAATGACTGCATATGAGCACATTGACAAGACTGCAGCACCCATCTCCACCATAGGCACCCTTGTCTGACAGAGCAGCAGGAGTGTCCATCCATGTAGGACCACACATGGAGCACACACATTTCTATTGACATGAACCACTTTCCCTCTGAAGACCCTCTGTGCAGGGCCTAGCATCTCAACCCCAAGATACTACAGGCAGGGAAAAGAAAAGGGCTGACAGGCAACATATTTTCATCGGACTGAAATTGCAAAGGACAAAGAAATTAGTTCTCCTTTTGTTAGTTTATGTTTTGAAATTACAGAAGTCTCAAAAGCAGAAAAATCAAACAGACTTTGTTGATTTGTTTGCTTGTAGAGCATTTTTTTGTTTTGTTTTTCATACTCAAGCCCAGCTTTGATCTCAGGCTGGGAATACTCCAAAGAAATGGTCAACAGCAGAGTGCAATCATCATAGGTACCACAGAAGAAAAGGGACAGGATGTCTGACACATTTACAGGGCAGAAGAGACTCCCATGATCTCTCAGTCCATTCTCTTGGTTTACATGATACTCTCAGACTACTTAACAAATAAAAGCACTTGCTTTGGAATAGCTCTGATGCTGCAGACTCCGTGTGCTCACCTAACAGCCTAGAGAGAAGTGCAGGCCCCTGCCAAGTGGCTATTTTTTTACAGAAACAAGTGAAACAAGCAGAAGAAATTGAGTTGAAGAAATGACCCTGTGCTCATGTCTCTGTTGTTGTTACATCTGTGCAGGCTCAGAACAGAGCGCTAGCCTCACATTTCACTGTTTTGGCTTTCTTCATGCTGTGTTGCAATGGTATGGACATCCGAAGAGAGGGATATTTCATGTGTGTGTTTATGAAGCTGAAAATGCCCAGATGCTAAATGAACATGTGCTGGTTAGGTCCCAGGTTGGAGCTAATGTGTGTGTGCTGGATATACATGAGACATGTCCCTGCAAACACACTGTACATTGGGTGCACTGGTCCAGGCTGGTGTGCTGGGACATGCAGCAGCAGATGTCACGGAGGATGTGCTGCACTGTGTGTGAACACACAGTTTTTTTGATGTCCAGGAGCATGGGCCCATGCCCCACAGGTACCAACATGAACATGTGTCCATCCATGTGCACTTAAGTGTGCACAGCCCCAGGAACAGTGTGCCAAGCCCTGCTGAGCATTAGCTACGGGATGGAGCCAACACTGTGCGTCACCCCAGGGCCTGTCCCTGCAGAAGGACCAAGTCCAAAGCTTCTTGATGCCAGAGGACTGCTGCCTGCTGGCTGACAAACAGCTCATGTGCCTCTCCCAGGGGCACCTGCTGAGAGCAGGAGCTGCCTGCAGCCACCCCCAGGACACGGGGCATCACCAACTCTGCTTACCGCCTCCATGGCAATGTGTCTCATGACCATGAAGCAGAAGCCTGACCAAAGGGATGACACAACCCTGGACAAAACCTGCCTTCCATCCAGGGCTCTCCCAGCCCTTTGCAGACATCAGGAATTAGATCACAGAGCCCCTAAAGCCACGGGTGAGTGCAATTATCCCTGCCCAGCAGATGGAAAAGATGATTTGGCAGCTCAGGCTGCTCAAGAGCCAGACCTTCTGGCTCCCAGCTCCATGCATCTACTTCAGCAGCAGTCACCCCATCCAACCCAGCAGCTCTTCCCTCTCCCAGTGCCCCTGGCAGCCCTAAGCCCAACAGCTCAGAGCTCACAACCAGACGAGTTTATGGGCGGCGGGTTATTAGCAAGCTCTGTCGTTGCTCCAGCCTCTCCTTGGCACCTTTTCAGCACAGTCCAGTTCCCAGAGATATTAATAATTATATTTATGTGTTATATATATTTAACAAGAAAACATTTAAAATTGTTAAATGGCAAGAGGTATCACTTGGAGCCCGCTCCTGGACACAGCTCTGCTCAAGAGATGCATAATATAAAGGCTTCTCCTTCCTTGGAGGCTGTCTTAACTGGGGGGGGCAGTGGAGGGGGAGGCAAAGGGAAAGTATTAATCAAGATCTTTATAAGTTCTGTCTGACAGACCATTTGCCAGCTCTCACTTTAAATGCTTTTGTGGTCCCATAAAAAGTTTCATTACTCACTACAAAATGTGTTTTAATTATTACAGTCGCTCTGACATTAAGCCCTGAGTTTCTCTCTTGCTTACTGTGTCTCTTCTCTGTTTCCTTGCTTTTTTTCCTCTTTTTAAATCTCTTATTCTCCTGACATCCCTCCAAAGACAGAGGACACCCTGGATAACAAGTCAGGTTGAATAGCCCAGATCCCCTCCCAAAGAATACTGAAGAATAAGTTAATATTCAGATCCTGAAATTGTCCCTTTGCTTTGGATACTAATTACTCCATAGGATTCAAACAGAAAATCCAATCCCTACTCTCAAAGACATCTCAGAGGAGTCAGGTGAAGAACATCATCAGCACTGGCATGGCCAAGCATCCCTGCAGAAGTGACTGGGCAGGAGGCAGATGGATTTGGTCTCTGATCTAGTATATGTGTCCTACACATGCACATACAGTATAAACAGCAACTTACTCAAACAACACCTACCACATTTTTGACACCTGGCTATTTTGGTCCACCAGGCATTTGGCCAGGGTGGGCAACTTGCTTCAGTCTGACCACATTAGCTCAATTCATCTATGAGAGACAACCACATCCCACCAGGCATGGATCTGGAAGCCCAGCATACTGAAAACATGAGTTATTCCAGTGGAGTCTTCCCCAGCCTCCAGTGCTATACTGGCAGACACTGGTTTTCCATTTCAGTAGCCAAGCCTAATGCCCAAAGCAACAAAGAGCCTCATCATTTGGTTACTGTGTGGTGTAACACGGTGTCAACCAAAAAGGTTAATAACAATTAAATAAGAGCATTGGAGACCCCTCCCCTTGCCCCCAGCCCCTCCCCACATGTGTCTCCTTACTTGTACAGACCATCTGGTTCCAGGCACTTGAAAATGACTGAATAGATGCTGGTCTCAGGGATGTCTCCATGGCTCCTACCCGCTGCCACACAGGATGTTGCAAGGCCAGAAAGCAAATCATCCGCAAAGCTCAAGGATTCTCCTGGAGAGCAAAGAGATGAGCCAGACCAAAACATCAACACAGGAGTAAAATTCTGACTGAGCATTTCGAAAACACTGCAGGAATGCACCCACACAGCACAGGCAATCAACGAAGTCTCACTGCCTGTGGCTGGTGGGAATGGCCCCAAGTCTATATGGAGAATATCACCTATGGACAAAGCAAGTAGGAATCATCCCTAGGCCATCAACCATCATAAGGACCCAGTGCAGAACTGGGGGCAAGTGCTAAGCTATGGGTTGGGCAGTGGAAGGGTGCACCCACAGAGGCAATGTGGACTCACTGCCAACCCCACACGCAGGACCACCACCCAAGGACAAGCTTCAGGAGAGCTGGAAGCCTGTTGAAATAGGGCTGCCCTAACTGCACACTGCTTCCTTAAAGGAGACATGTTTGGTTTTTTCTTCAAAATCCACCTGTCACAGTGCTGTATGTTTCTGTGATGTTAGATTATGAGGAAAGGAGACATTTTTAGACCATGGATGGAATTGCTCTCAATGTGCTGGGTTGGATTTTTTTTTAATTCCATGAAAATCAGTAGCTTTGCATTCCCTTTCATGTGCACTCTGCCAGCTCCTGGAGCTCTGACTGGAGCTCCTTCAGCTGTGCTGAAAAACACTCACCCCTTTACAAGCATTCGAAGAAAAAAAAATACAACAACTAATTAAAAATGCTGAAAAAACTTTTCTTTTTTTTTTTTTTTTGGCCTTCTGGTTTATAAAGCTTATTAAACACTTAGACCATGACCCAGCTGAAATTGAAAATGCTCCATTTATTAAGCTTTTTGGGCCTAACTACCCACTGCCATGCAACCTGTCTCCTTGCCCTGGCCAGGCTCTCTGTCAGCCAGAGCTCATTGGATTCCATTCCCATTTTGCATCAGTGTAACTGAAGGCCAAGGTACTCAGCAGTAAAAAAAAAAAAACCAGAGCAGCTGCCCTGGTTGTGCCCCCATTCCTGCTGATGAGAATCAGAGGCAGGGCCACTGCAGTTGATGGATTATGCTGCTATAAGCAAACCTGGACCCAGACTGCAGTCCTGGGTGCCTTGTGCATGGGTAAATGTCAAGACACTGCAGCAGAGGGAGGAGGAGAATTTCCTTCTCAGCACTTTCTTTCTTTGTTTTTCTAAAAGCAAAAGTGACTGAGGACAAATGAAATGACACACAAGTCAAAGTTCTTGGTATAGACAGTAAGAAAAGACCCAGTACTACAACCAGCCCAGAACGTCTTGCTGTGTGGCTGGATTACCAGGTAGAAGAACAAATCCCCTCCTCCCCAGCCCCCCCCCAACCACATTTGCCTCTTGTCTCAAAGCACACAACTCAGTAACAAATGTCCCCCTTGGCTAGAGAAAAGAGCAGCAATAAATTCTTTTCCTCCCTAAAGAAATCCAAGTCTTAATTATTCATTTTAATGCTCCCAGCACGACTTGTTCTTTCCAAACTTTTTTCAGGCAGCTCTATCACTGGTCTCTGAAGCTTAACCCAGTCCCCAGCACCAGGTCCATACCAAACCCCACGTCAGCTCAAGGGGCAGGTTGGGTTGGCAGTGCTAAAATCCCTTCTTGGGAGCCACAAGCACTGAATAGCCATGAGCAAGGCCCTTAGCTCCAGGTTTATGGTTTCAAAAAACAAACAAACAAAACACTATTGCTCGTTTCCAGCTTTCATTTCCGTCCCTTTTCATACAACTTCAGGCTGGATTGGGGAACTCCCTGTCACGAGCAGTCACTGAGCTAAGGCACAGTTTCCGCAAAGCAGATGAAACAAACACAGAATGAAGTAGGACCAGACTGCATTGCTCAACTAGAGCAAGAGCATTTAAGTCTCTTCAGATCTCAAGTAACCAACTTCTGACCAAGCAGAAACTTCATAGGGGAACAGATCAGCCCATGAGTTTCTGCTCTGGGATCTCCCACCTTCCACCAGAGCACTCAGGGCTGAGAGGCAGTGATGAGGGGTAGCAAAGACAATAGCTGGGCAGAGAGACTGCAGTCAGCAACTGGGCAAGACCAAGGGGAGATCTGGCCTGGCAGAGCACAAGCACAGGGAGTATCAGTCAGGACATCTATGCCAGGGAGCACAAGAGATGGGACAGGAGAGGAAAACACAGTGCTGAGACGGGGAGTGAAGAGGGTGGAACCAGACTTGCAGGAGACTGGAAATGGGATGGAAAACATCATGTGCAACCACTGAAGTAAAATGTGTACTAAAATTGCACAGATATCTCTCCTTAAGGCATCCACCAATTCTGAGTGCTCATCTTTCATGGCCTTTCTGAGGAGCTTTGAGGGGAGAGGAGCAGGCTGGCTGTGTGCAGTGCCCTGAAACACAGTGGCAGCTGCATCACAGGATGGTCTGGCTTGCTGTGGAGTCCAATCAGACCTGCCTAGGTTGCAGAGTGTGTTGCTGCCCCCCAGCACCAGGGGAAATTAATCTCTCAGGGTCTGCCAATGTGGTGTCACCTTGGGTTAAGCCAAACCCCTTGCAATAAAATCCCTACAGCAAGAGGGTGCTTTGTGTTCAACCCTGAGCCTCTGAAGAACTTTCCCCTCTCATTGGCTCTGCAACAATCAAACAAAAGCAAAGAGGTCATTAAGAAAATATCAAAACAGAAGGTGCTGAAACCTTGGCCTCAAGGCTGGGAGTCTTTCTGCACCTGTATAAGCAGCAGAGAGATGGCTGGTGGTGCCAGACTGCAGAGATCAGGAGCAAACAGGGGGTCAGGTGAGGGACACCCAGGGATGAACCAACTACCCAGACCTGTCAATCTGTCACCAACACAGGGAGCTGCTTTTTTGTCCTCCTCCCTGGGTGAAGCAGAGCACATAGCAAATTGATTTGTTCATCTCAGACAAGAGAAGTCTCTTTTTGTTAAGTCCTCTGTGCTCTGAGAGCAGCTGAAATGACAGTTCCTAACCTTTCCCTAGGACCAGAAACCAAGTTATTCACCAGAGTTAGGCTGGGACCTTGTCAGTGAAATGCAATGAAGGAAAGAGGTGCATTTGCTGGCACCACAAGAGAATGATGGACCACTCAGGTTGCCCTACAACGTAACAACAGTCTCAGGACACTGTAGCAATGGAAGGATACTGACCTAGATGGACAAGACACTGGTGCTTATGAAGAAGGCACAGGGAAAGCAGGAGAGCAGACTTCATAACAACAAAACACACAAGCTTACCATGCGAGTAGAGACACAAAAAGGCCAAGCAGAGATACATGAATCTGTGAATACAGCAACAGGGCAGGCACTCAGATGGAAAATAAACAGTTAGGCTAATGGGCAGAAATGGCAAGAGAAAGTAAATTACATAGGAATAAACAGCCTCCTCCTGAGAAGGGCAAATAACCTATCTTTTAAGGTGGAGTTTGATCACTTTATAAAAGGGATTATATGGGTAAGTAACTCATGATGGAAAGTAAAGGGGCTTCTCTTTCCCATCTGGACCTGTGTTCTTGCACACCCTGCCAGCAAATATAAAGAAGGATTTCAGCCTCCCAAAGCAGCCCTGAAGCACAAACCTTCTAGATTGCTGTAGTATCTTTGCTCACGTTATTAAATTTCAGAAAGAATCTAAAGGTTCTCTGCAGAGTAAATGATAGCTAAGTAGATCATCTCTGTGGAGTAGGAGATATTTTATTGACCAGACAGCCATCTGTGTCCTTCATTAATAGTAATAAATAATTGATGTCACACTAAATAAAGCAATAAGCTGTTACAGATATCAAGGACAAATGACCAGCTCCTGTGAGGATGCCTCACCTGTGTTCACTTCTCAGTAGCAAAAAATCCAGACCAGAGCTCACCATCACTATGGTAAGTGCTATGCACAGAGCAAAAGATGGACCTGCTGCACCCTGCTTACAGGTAACAGAGCAATTGTGCTCAGCAAAGGGATGGTGGTACTCCTAACTGTTCACCAAATCCCTGCAGGACTCTCTTCCCCCTCATTTCCATTCCACTGCCTTCCCAGGACTGCTCTGTCCCAAACTATCCAAGTCCCCAGGCAGATTTTGAAAATCAAACTCTGCTCTGCTAATGACTGCTGGGAAGATGCAGCTCCCTCCAGCTGGCATTTTCCTTCTTTCTCCAGTGCAACCCCTCACTGCTGCCTCGTCCTCTTCCACAGACATGGCTGTGGAGTTTGGCAGACCTCCTCTTTTTGGGCTGGTAAACATGTATCTTATAGTGATGCTGGTGCTGTCGTGGGTGAGAGCTCTCCTTAACAGAGAAGGAAAAGAACAGCATGCTTGGAGCTTGCAGGGGGTTTGCCCCATTTGATGAAGCTTTGCAAACTTCTCCTGGTCACACCAGGTCTGACCACACCGAGGCATATAAGTCAACCCAGCAGGGATGGCCCTGGGATAATCACCTGGGAACCAAGCCTGATGTCTGCTCTGGAGAAGAAGGACATCTGCAGTCTCGGCTGGCAACCTGCTCTTGGGCAAGCACGTTTCTAGTGGCAGGAGGCTCTGATAGGCAGGAATGGGGAGTGAGGAATGTGAATGGATGGGAGCAGGCTCAGACTGCTCACTCAGAGCATCCAACAATCTTCGTCTGCCTCAGTCCTTCCAGCACAACCTGTGCCAGCACCCAGCAGTTGCACACAGTAGGCAGGATGAATCACCTACCAACCATTCCACTGAAGACAACAAGAGTTACAGCATTGAATTCAACCAGATGAAACAAGAGACCGAGGCCAGGAGCTCCAGGAGGTTAGAGGAGCAAAAAGAACCTCTGGGACTCACACAGGTGTTCCCACACCTTCAGCCCGTGTCCCTGTGCCCAGAGCAGCATGGACAGAACCTAGGAGGTGCAAACCAAAGTGGAAATGAAGATGAGACCTCCCTGCTGTGTTTTACCTTTGAGATTCCTTGAAGGATCACAAAGGGGAAAGGAGGGAGGCACCAATGTCTCTGTCGTGACATCTTCTTTACTAGACTGGAGGAAACCAACCCTGCAACATTACCAGTCACTTTCTTCAGATTGTGGTTTTCTCTCTCAGTCTTTCTCCCTTTTGCTTTTTTTCAACCTGTTTTCAATTTATGCTTGTGGCATCTCTGACGGTGACCTCATTCTGGTACTTAAAGGGGGGGGGGGGGAAGAGAGTGTCCTTTAAAAAAGAAATGAAAGAAATAATATTTTATTTAGCTTGGTTGGTTTTGAAGCTTTAGCAGAAGAAAGATTAACCTTTTCTGCCTAACTTAATGAAAACAAGGAGAAAGCCTGTATGGATACATAAATATCTGTGTGGGTACGGAGCAGGCACGATCGTGTTACAGCCCCAGTGGAGCTGTAATGGGGAACAGGCGCGTTCTTGCGCAGCGGCTCCCAATTCCCGATCCATTTTCAAGGAAATAAAAACAGAGTAGAATGTCAGAGGCCCAAATGGGCATAAATGAGGGAGCCCGGGGAAGGCAGATGGGGCCCTGCGAGGACCTCCATCCCCAGCAGTGACTTCCGGAGCAATGCCAGTGAAGCAGATGGAAAAAGAGACCTTACTGCACTTTGCTCTTGCCAGGTTTTGGTTCCTGAAACAAGAAAACAAATGGCGTGCTCAGTCCTCCAAGCCTGTGACCTCTTGGGGGTCCTCATCTCACCCTCTTTTTCCTCTAGGGCTCTTCCTCTGAGGAGGATAGGTTCAGAGGGAAGCTGTGAGCAGAAGGCTTGGACCAGGTTTATGGATGGGTAGATGGGGAGCCCAGGCTTGCAGGGTGGTTCCTCCACAATGAGGTGGTATCTGGGTTTAATGTGCTTCAGATCTGGCATTTGGTGGAGGAAGGCAGTGAAAGGTGGTTTGTCTTGGAGATGATGGGCTGATTTAAATTAGTGTAACATAACTTTAGGCGATGGAGCTGTTCCGATTTACATCAGCAGATGGTCTGTCTCGCTGCCTACAGCATTAAAAGCAAACCATCCCTGCTGATCCTGGTGGAAGGATGTCAAAACCTCCTTCCCTACATGACTTGCCAGATTATAAAGAAATGAAAAGACCTAGATATTACTAAAAAATCTGCCCACATTCAGGGGGCATCCACACATGCCAGCCTCTTGTGTTAGATGAGAGCCTAAGCCCCACACCCAAAAAGCCTGCAGCCTCTGAAATAATTTCTCACAAAGACACATCCATTGGGAATCCCTCTGGCTGGACACAGGCTGTCCAGGCTGAAACAGAAAAGCCAGTGATTACACTGTGCAACTTCAGGCACTGCTTGTGCCTCATTTGCCAGCTGGTACAAAGGTGCAAACCACAGTGCTCTGAACAACTTCATCTACGTCTATACGCTACCTGACACACCAACAATGATGAAGAGCTCTCCTCTGGGCTTCCCAGTTCCTCTGCTCATGGGCAACTGCATTTGTAGATGGTTAAATTTAAGGTTAATTGTAGATGGTTAAATTTAAGGAGCAATGCTTTAGCTGAGCTAAGAGCAAAAGTTGCATTCCAGTGCCACCAAAGTCCCTCAAAGGGCTTCACTAGTGTTCTCCAGGGCTACATGTGGAGTGATCACGTGCAACTGAAGGATGTGTTGCACTGTTCTTATCAAGAGCAGCCAGTCAAACAGATAGAAATTAATTAATTCAGGTGAGCTGCAATGTTCTAAAAACATGATGCACAAGGCTAATAATGAATGTGCTCTTCTTTAAGTCATCAGTAGGACTCCCTGCTCCTTCACCCAAACTCTCCAGTCCTCCAGACTGCTTATCACAGCTCTTTCACAGTCAGTGTCTAAGACCTCAGACAAACTGCTTCAAATCATGTAAAAATGCATTAACTCCTCCTTCTCCCCCAAGCAGTATGGTGCTGGAGGAGGCTGAGAATTAATGCATGTCATTCGGTGCTGTGAGCCCTCCAGTATTTCTCAAGGTTCACTGGGTTGCTAAGGGTCAACCACAGCTAGACACAAGCTGACTCTGCTATGCTTGGAGCCATCCAGGCATGAGCCAGTTCCAATCTCAAAGCCATGTACTCACATTAGCATGGTGGAGAGTCCAAGTGAATTTATCTCTTCCGTTGGAGTTTGTTTTGGGCTCTGCAGCACATTAAAACAGTTACTTGATTTCAAGGCGAAGTGGGAACCAATTCGTGCTGGGAGTTGTGCAGACACAAAGCAAAGACATGAGTTTTGTCCTCAGATACTTCACGTCTGGCAGAAATTTTGTCCATCACCACAGATCTAGCTCTCACTGTCATCACCACAGATCTAGTTGCCACCCTTATTTTTGCCTTCCTTTCATTTTTAGCTTCTTTTAAATTAGAGATTTCTAAACAATGGACCAGTGGTCCAGACACTTGGTGATACCCCAGGGCCCATAGTCAACACTCTATAGGAGATCCAGGGACTGTACAGAGTGATATGTTCACCAGGAATCCCACCAGCCCTGCTACAGCCCCAGAGCCACTCTTCTACAGGATAAATTGATATGTCAGATATTTCAGACATGGCAACAAAACCTGTATCACAACCTCCTTCTTCTTAGACACACAAAACTTCCACACTGTTGCAGTTCCTACGGGAACAAGCTAATGTCCAAAAACAACTCTTAAATTTTGAATGCAAAGATGAGACCAGGGATGTGCCCTCCACCAGTCCAGGGCACTGAGAGGTTCCATCTTCTGCTGGGATTAAGGTGGCTAAGCTTGAAAGGAGGGAGCAGCTTTCACCATGACACATGTCAGAGGACAAATCCTGGGATCCTTCCTAAAGAAAGCTCAATGACAAGGTTATTCTGGCCAGTCCAAGCAGGTCCTGGTTATACACCTACAAGGCATCTGACACACAAACTTCCCAACCTGCCTCGTAACGATGGTCTATGAAGAAAGCAGGGGAGACCTGCCAAAGAGCAGGGTCAGGTCCTTCATTTCCAGCTCTGCTAAGCAGTCTCTTACCTTTATTTTCACTTCTTTATGACCGAATATTGCAGCAGTTTAATGCCCCACAGACCCCACTGGCTGACTTGCACTCTTTGCCAATCAAGCCTTCCGCACAGATGCAAATACCAGACTAGCAGGAGAGGGAAAGAACATTTCCTAGAAAGAAACTTGGTGTGCAATTAATTGCTAAAACCATAATTATCTCAGGTGATTTGTCAAATCAAATTAACGTAAACCTATGCTGAACAGCCATCAGCTAGTCTGTGCTTCACTTCCCCTTGCACTTATTGGAAAAGTGAAATTTTTTGACTTCTTAGCCAATTTCTTCCATATTGCCACTGTTGCCTGACCCTGCACCTGGTCCCTTCTTACACTTCACGACTCAGTGCTGGAAAGAGGACCTGTACTGGCAATCAATTTAAAGAAAATATTCTTTTTTTGGCCCCATTTGTTCTAAACAGAGGTAATACATGTAGATCCTGATGAATTAGTGATAAGACTTTGGCCCAGTATTTTCCAAAGGGCTCAGCATACACAACTGCAGCCAGACCTGCAGCCTGCTAGCCAACAAACACTTACAAGAATTGATTCTGATGGAGGAACCTTCATGGAAGCAGGCCTCTTATTTGGCCCTAATATACAGTTTTGGACATTTGAGAATGTGGGGGAAGATCCTCAGTTCATAAAAATCTCCTGTAGCTCCCTTGAAGTCAATGGAACAATAACAATTTACACTAGCTGAGTTTCTGCATCCTGGCTGTGAGCTATTTGGAACAACTACACCATAATGATTATTACAGATATTTCAGATCACTTGCCTAAGACAGATAGGAGAATACCACTGCACAAGAAAATAAAGAGATGGTTTGCTATGATTTCCAAAGAATTACTGAACCATATCTTGCAAACATTTACACATGTTTAGGTTTATTCATGTGAGTTGTTCCATTACACTCGTGTGCCAGATAAACTAATGTACATGCTTGCAAGACTAAGGTTAAAACTTGTGCAAACACAGCAAGTTATAAATATTTTTGTAGACATGTTCAGTTACCTTGGATTCAGACTAGAAAGCATGTCATTTGACTGTGCCTCTTTTCGTAACTCTCCATTTATCCAAGCAGGTACCACAAGAGAAGCCAAACACAGTATCAGGATAAAACTGAGAAAAGAAGAAATTATCTGACCAAACTCAAGACAGGAAACACACACTAGGTCAGGACTAATGTATGCAAGAGTTGACATCAGCTCTTGAACAAGGAATTACCTGGGTTACTAGAGTATATTCACAACAGCTTCTTAAAGACACATCTAACGAATCATTCACTTATTGATTTCCCCATAATGAAGTTAACACTTTTCTTCACAGTTTGAATTCATTAGAAGACACAAGTCAGTGAGGAGGAGAAAGAGCTGAGAATCTCTTGGCTATGAGGACTCTACTGCAGCATCCATCATCATATATCAGCACTCACTCCACCCACTACAACTAGAAGGTGGAACAGGATCTCCCAATCCACTGCACAGTCCAGCTGCTCACAAGGACATGACACAATCTCTAATTCCTTAAATTAAGCTGATTTTGCATCCTTGAGGACAAAACATGCATCCACAAGGTGCCCAATACCCAGTACACTTTCCAAAGGCCATTAATACCTCCAACAGTGTGGCAGCATTGAGGTTTCTTGGCCAATCCATGAGCCCCATGCCAACACACACCTGTGTTGCAGAAGGCTGCGGCATCGGGAGAGGCAGCAGGCAAGGGAGCAGGGACGCAAAGAAAGGAAATTACTTTTTCAAGACAGCAGGCAAAGGCAAATTTGAGGCTATAACCCAGAGCCCCAGTCCAGATCCCTAACCACTAATAGCTGGCTTTCATCTCTGAAAGACTGTTAACCCTTTTTCAGCAGTGAACAGACTCCAGGCACTGAGGCTACCTGCCATAAGCACACAGCAGGACACTGGCACGGAAGGAATGACTTTTGTTCCCAATTTTGAGTCACATTTCCCAGAAACCAAGACAAATCAATCCTGGCATTCCCAGGAAAGGGGAGCTGTTAGTAGCCAGGACAGCTCTGCTGGATGATTTCCCCCGGGAACCCATCTCACCCAAGGCCCTCTGTGGTGGGAACAGTTGTTTGACTCCTAGATGTCCTTGGCAAAGCAAGGTATCTGGGAATACTTCCCATCCTCAGGATCACTGATCACTCTGGGATGGTCAGTTGGAGACATGTCATCACCAGCAACTGTGCAACATCTTACCACTCAGATGACAAAAGCCAGCTTCCCAGAATGAGCACAGCAGGATTAAGCCAAGTGGTAAATGGATTCCTGGGCTGTTCCAGGATCTGTGCTGACGAGGTAAGCCAGTGCCAGGTAGCCAACCCACAGCTCATATACTGAGGTTATCACTCCCCTCTTTTCTTCAAATCCATAAATAGAACCCTTACATGGCTTAGGCCATGTTAGAGAGATAAGGTGAGTCTCTCCCATCCCTTGTGAAGCTTGAAATAGAAGCCCCATTACTCCCTATCCTAAGCATCAAGCGTAGGATGTTGACATTTAGCAGTAAGGAAAATTACCTAAACAATGAACCCTCTCAGGTCTCTCTTCTCCCCTCCCTTCCCCTGCCCCCTGGAAAATCTTCATAAAGCGAAGTGGAAAAAAAAACCCCAACTCAAACCCCAACAACCAAACCCCAACCTTTCTAAGGCTATGGAAATAACATGTAGAGGAGAAGAATGAGTCAGGCTCTGCAAACTGCGCATGGGTCACCAAACCTGAAGGCAGAGATGATTCACCAAGGCATCAAGAAGTTAGAAGAGACCAAAAAGAGAGAGCAGAAAGTTGTATCCAGGAAGAGAAGGAAGTAAAAAAAATGAAATGGTTCCGGGTTTCACACACCTTGCTCTTTACCAAACACCACTCAACTGGAACTGACCCAGGATGGCTCACTTGGCAGCTGGGAGATTATTCCCCTGGTGCTATGTCCAGCCTTTCTTTATGAGAATGAGGGCAAACAGGCCGTAAGATCCCAATCCATCCCTATCCCCTGTTCTTCCCTCTTTTCTTCCCCTGCCTGAGATGCTCAGTGGAGCCTCACCTCCTTGCTGCCTCTGCTTCCACTGCTCCTTTCCTGCACCCACTCCCTTTATCATGGGACTCTGTCTCCCCATAAAAGATGCCTTCAAGGAGGTGAGAAGGACAGTGCCTGCTTAGGAGCACAGAATGCCAGGGGGGAGGCCCTCCTGGATGCCACTGGCACAGAAAACACATTGTCACAAGAGATGGAGAGGAGGATGTGGCTCAGGTGCCTAGGGAGAACTCTGCCTGCCAGAGTGCTCTTCTGTTATTCCTCCACTCATCCTTCTTCCTCAGCCATCCTCTCTCCCTTTTATTTAATAACCATAAAAATTCCAACACAAAAAACTTACTCTAAAAAAAAACAAACCCTAAAAAAAAAAATTCCTCCCTCTCAAGTTCACAATGAGAGCTGTAAAACTTTTTCTCCTTGGAAAATTCTCCCGGTCAGTTTTTCCTACTGTTTAATCCCCGCTTTGAGTTACACAGAATGAGTAAACACATTTTATAAGGTTCTAATTCATACCTAACCCATACAGTTTATAGCTTAACATAGTAAAATATACACACACACACACACTTTTTATACATACATATATATATATATACACACACACACACATATGCATAAAATAGCCTTGGTCCCACTCCTGGTAGCCTTCCAGCAGCAGGTCTGACTGCTCTGGCATGTGGTCTGCAATGGAAGCAGCCTGGAGTGCCTAAGTGTGAGTTAGCTGGCCTGGGGAGTAGTTTCCTCTCCAGATTCCTGCAACCTCCTTTGTAATAAATAATTAGTCAGTGTCATTAAGGGAACAGTGGGATCCACTGCTCCACCCTGGGAGGACTAAGGAACTCCACCATGTGGTAGCCCAGGTACCACATGTCTGCTTTCTGCCCAGTGAGCACCTGGAGTGATGCCCCATGGCAAGGAGACAGCCAAGGCTCGGCTGGAGGGGCTGCAGGAAGCTCAGCAGTATGCCAGGCAAGGATGTCTCTGTCTGAAAGGCAGCTCTGTGCTGGCAGTGATTAGAGAAAACCTGAAGGTGGGCACTCAGAAGATGGCCTGTGGCATGACCACCACCAGTTGTGCCTCTGGAGAAAGGCAGGTAGCCCTCAGACCACACTCCTCCATGTAGGGTCAGCCCTGATGGGGCACTGCAAATGTCTCACCCCGTGCCAGCCTCTGGACTTGGCTGCTGGAGAGGTAATTCCTCCTCTGCATCAAAACCACATCCTTCACCTTTGCTTGGGACCATGGAGGCCAGTCACTATGACTTGTGGATGGCATTAAGGCCAAAGAATGACCTGAACCTCAGTCTCCCATTCCAGCTGTTTGAGACCCAGCCACCACCTCCTGCCTTTCCCTCCCCAGAGGCAGAACTGACCAAATGGCCCAGTTAGACCTGGGCTCTGGCTCAGGTCCCGCTGCTTCTTGCACCTTTTAACCCAGTGTGCGCACGGGAGATGAAGTCCTCTTGAGCAGTAGTTAACAATCAGCTAATTACACCCAGGAAAAATACACCGCCTGACACGGGGAGCTTGTGAACAGCAGCAAACCCCAGCAGTCCACAAAGAGCTCAGCCTTACCACTTCTGAGGGGGTCTGTGCAGCTCTGGTACTCCTAGCTATCCCCAGGGTGAAGAGCTGTGCACATCAGACCAACACCCCAGCAAAACCACTCCCAAACTCTGCACAGGGGGAACCTTATAAACACTTTGAGCTGCCTGTCGGTGGCTTTGAACTTGGCTGCAACCTGAAGGTAGGAGATCTTTATGACTATTGGCTAAGGAATTGCCAATACCATTGCTCTGAAGAAGGTGGCTTTTTGTTTTGGGTTTTCCTGCCTGTTTCCCCCAGCAGCTGACTATTAAATTAAACTGAGCATCTCAAACAGTCCCCCTGCTTCTGTCCCAGAGAATAACTGAGTGATTCAAGTGCTGTTAGTGCCGTACCTTGGCAAGAGAAACAGAGACACAGAGAGAGCTGTGTCAGTGACACACTGAAGCTTGTGACTCCACAAGCCACAGCAGCTCCACTGACATGGGTGGGAATGGAGCAAACTGTGCTAGCCAAGAGCCTGGCTCTAAATCCTGCTCGGTGCAGTGCAGCTCCTCTGAGCAGGAAGACAAGACGACAACAGAAACACCCATAAAATGGCCCAGATTTTGAAGTTCTCCAGAGAAGCCTTTTCACAACATTTTTTTTGATTTATGGGATCTGTTGCCCCTGAACCTCATGGATTCCCCTGGCAGGCTTTTGTCTCTCAGAGGGCATCCATTAACCAGCAAAGAAATCAGAGTGACAATTACCTTATTTTCATTTCCTGACTCATTGTCTTACCTTCCATCACCTTGTTTTTCCTCATCCTTGCTTGTTTACCCCATCCCCAACCCCTCTTCTATCCAGAAACCAAAGAAAAATGAGGAGCAAATACAATCCCCACCAAAAGGCCAGGGTCAACTGGAAGCCTGCTCTGCAACAACACAACTGCCTGGTCTCAATCTCCTGAACTTTTCCTTCTTGCCCTCCAACCCAGCCTCTGCTCAAGCTGTCAGAAACCAAAGCCCAGCAAGAAAAAACAAGGTGACCCTTGAAGCCATTTTTTAAGTCAGGGTGCCCCTGAATCCTTTAAGTCCTAGAGCAGCCTTGCAGAAAAGCCACCTCCCAGGTGACAGTTTGTCTCCAAAGACCATGCTCTGGGTTTCTGCTAGCAACAACAGCCACAGCTGCCTGAACCACATCCCCAGGAGAGCTCACACCATTCCCATCTCTGCTGTTCTCTCTCTTTATTCCTTCTGCTCATTGCTGATGCTAAAAACAAAGTTTGAATTTTTCAAGTGCAAAGATTGGCTTGAAGACTCTGTTTTTCCTGGGAGCTTTTTTGATAGACAGTCCCTCCAAAGGTGTGGTAAAGGACTCTGGGTCACCAAGGTGAAATCATGGGCATCATTCAAGCCCATCCTGGCCAAGTCTGTGATAACCTGTCACTTGAAAGCACAGATAAAAGCCATTGCTCAAGCCAGCAGTTTGAAGTTGCTTCCAGCCACACAAAATGTGAGATGTGGGCTTCAGGCCCCATCATGGTATTTTCTTTTTCCTCCTCCTCCAAGAAAATAAACCAAGTGTTTATTTCCTGAATGCTCTGGTCTGAGAAAGGGCAAAACTTTCCTCTGGGAGCCAGGTGGCTGGAAAGGGAAGATAGAGGCAAATATTTGCTGAATTTGTCAATGAGCTCTTATTCTATTTTTCTTACTAATATTTATTTAGATGTAATGTGAGGGAAACCTGCTCAGAACACAGCCACGTGGGAGATTCCACTGTTATTCTCCTCATGCCAGCTTCTTCTGGGGAGGAAGGAGAGAAGAAAAAAACAAAGTGAGATTGTCAGGGAGTTCACAAGTAATTCAAAGAAAATCACGGGCTTTCGTCTTGACTTAGCAAAGATGGGATGCCTTGAGAGAGTCAATGCACCTATGGACCATGTGATGGGTCAAAGAGGTTGAATCATCCTTCCTTGCTGCTATTCAAGGCACAGGTGTAGCTTTGAGAGAGAAAATTATCTCATTATAGAGCCCTCTTTATTTATTTTTTTCTTTTAAAAGAAGGAATCATTAATGACATGGAGACAAGGAGGATAAACTGCAACCCCAGGTTTAGTAAATAGTGTGAGATGAACCCAATGTGCTTCTTCAATGAGACAGTTCATTCCCTAGACACGAGAAGTGTGGTACAATCTAATTTATCTGGGTACTGAGAGGCACTAGCCATGACATGGGTAATTATTAGGTAAGCTTGAAAAGAGGGGAATTAGCAGAAGAGTTACACAGCAGGTAAGGAACTGAGTGACAGACAAATGAAAACAGGCTATGCTGAGAAGAGAGTGATGGGAATTGAGTTATAACTAGCAGAGTTCCTCCATGATCAGGCTTGTAATCAATCTTATTTCTCACTGGCAATGCAGCAATGATTTTAGCACCAATGAAGCTGAACATATTATTAGTGCACAGGAGATCAGAGATTCAGTCAAAAGACATTAAAAGATCTTGAGGGCTATAGTAATACAAGTGGAATGCATTTAAATATTTAAAAATGCAAGTTAACTTAAAGATGGACATTAAAATAGTTCTTTTACTAGCAGGAACCTCTGAAGATAGAAACAAAGGGGGAGGAGAAGAAATGACTGGTTGAGAAATGGAGGAAGAGGAATGCTGGTCACAGCACAGCCACATGTTGCCACAGGATGAGAGCTGCAGAAAAGGAAAGGAAATTTTTGGATCAGCTTAGAAAGGATCTTCCAGTTGAAATAGACAAGAATGAAATCCTTTGACAGCATGAGGCTGGTTGTTATGGCTCACTACCTGCCTCCCTGTCAGAGGATCACAAAAAGTCCCCGGTCCAACCTCTTCAAAGTGGGGCCAACTTCAAAGCCACTGTATGGCTGCTCAGGGCTTCATCCAGCTGAGTTTTGAAAGTCTCCAGGGACTCCTTCAAAAGCCACATAAGCTGGTGTATAAATAATCACTGCTTGGTAGCAGAAATCCCACTGGACTGTGGTGTCCAGGAGGAAAGACCTGGAGGCATTTCCTCAGGGCTTTGAAGCCCCAGCACTGCTGGCTCCCCAAACCGGTCGGGAGGTACACAGGGCTGTGAGCGTGTCCCCTGTTGCCCTCCACTGGCTAGAAGGAGAATGTCACACTGCTGTGTCACGGCTGGGGACAGCACATCCTCAAAGCATCTCCTCTTTCAGCTGGGGTAATAGTCTGTGCTCTGGGAACAGAGCAGCTGAACTCTAGCTCTGTTTTTGCTCTGCCCGTGTCTCATGTAGCAACAGCTGGGGGACAAAGGTTTGCTCAAACCACAGCCAGACGATTGGAAATAAAAACGATATTCATATATTAATTAACATCTGGCTACTCGTCTCATTACATGATACAATATGCATGTTTTTGTTCCCTTCATATTTTATGCATTGAGTGAAAACTAAACAAATGTTGCAAAAGCAACAGTGCAAAAGCAAAAAACCAAACACTACCCATGTTTGTACTTCCAACACTTACTGACACATCAGTTTAATTAACATGTAAAGAAGGACATGACTAAACCATGACAATGAAGATGGTGGTGACACCAAACTGGAATTAACATCCAGCCTGATCCAACCTGGCCATTTTTCATTAAACTGGGCTTCCCTTTTTCACATATTCCTTTAGAAGAAAAATAAAAGTAATAATTTGTTGAACTGAGCAGTTCGGGGCCTATTTAACAAATTACTACTTACCCATTTTCAAAAGCCACTTCTAATGAAAACCGGCCCAACAAATTTCAGCTGGACTGTAAAGCACCATCCCAAAGGACACGAGCTGATGTCCCCCTGCCTGCACAACACATCTGACAGTGCCTGGTGTTCTCTGCTACACTTTGGGGGTGGAAATAAAAAAAAAAATAGAGGAAAGGAAAGCTAGATTAATTAAGCAAAGTCATCACTCAGGTTGTCTGGCAGTAACAGATTGCCCTGTGCGTGTGGTCATCCCCACATGGCTGGTGGGGTGGGTGATGGGATGGCTGGTGGCCACCAGCGAGGTGATGGGGACAATGTGCATCTGCTCCAGCACATGGGTGGGCAGGGACAAGGGAAGCTGAAGGCTTGGCTTGGCACTTGGTTCCAGGTGACGTCTAGGTTTTGTTCAGAAAGGGGCGCTGAGAGGGGAGACAGAGAGGGGTGCAGAGCCCCTCTCCCTTCCCTGCCATGGGCGACCTGGAGAGAAATAAATGCCCATTGCCCACCACCCTGCTGGGAAATCCAAACAGGCTCTTACATGATTAAACACTTCCTCAAAAAGGCTGCAGGCTGCACTAGAAACACAACAACAAGAACAAAACAAAACCAGCCCTAAGCTCACAAACTGCTTTCTGAGACCAAAAGCAAGAGCAGAGTAAGAGGAGCTTGGAGCCACTAGTTTTGGGGAAGCAGCTGGCACAGAAGTGGGCTCCCCGGCACTCATCTCCCTGTGCCTGCCCAGCTTGGGCACCAGGCAAACACCACAGCTCTGTTTGATGCTGGTGCCATGGTGGGCACATAAAGCAACTGCTCACCTTCTGAGTGGACTAGTGTCCACACTGGAAAGCTCTCACCAGCACAGCAAATACGTACGGGTACAACAGGGATACGATCACCCATCTTGGTTGCACTCTCTGAAGGGCTAATGCCACTGGTTAATCCCACCAGCAAGCAGCTGGGGTCACCCTCAGTTTGCTAAGAGGGACCAGAGGCAGGAGAGGATTCCTTTCTCATTCTGGTGACCCATCCTTCCCACAGAGGACCTCAACCACAGCCACCCTACCTTGACGGCAGCAGGGTGTGATCCAACCCCCCGGCCTATTTCACTGCAGCACCTCTAGGAAGGTAACCAAGCAAGGTCCCACCAAGAACAGTGATTTTATGGTTAGCATGCTGACTTCCATAACCCAATATAGCTGTTTCTATCCCTCACTGCCCCTCTGCGTGAGGCCAGATCTGTGCTCAGCTACCTGAGAAGGGGACACCCATGAAAACACCCCCCAAGCAGTGCAGGTAGCACAGCCTCAGCACATGGGCCCAGCATCTCTGGATGTTCAGCTCCCTCAACACTGTTGAACCTTAACTGTTTGGGTTGAAATTTTCCACAAGGGGTATCTGCCTCACGCTGAATTTTTTTGGGGAAAGGTTCAGACAAAACAAGTCCAGCCAATTCCAAGAAGGCAACTTGGGAAAAAATACAAGTTTCCTCATGTTAACAGAAATCCAGAAAAACAAAACCAACCTACAACTTTTGTTGTGCAGCCCCAATGTTCAGAGCAGGGACCTGGCATTTGGCAGACAGGGTGGTCACTGCATTAATGACACAGCTTTGTCATTAGAAATGTCATTCAAATTGGCCACATTGTAAGGCCAGAAGTTTGTACACATGCCACAGAGAGGTCATTTGGCATCTTGTGAGATGCTCCAGCTCCTTTGCAGCTCCTGCACTGGACCACACCATGTACACATTCCTCCAGAAGAGTGGGTGAGCGTGGCCCAGACAAAAGGCAACCCATAGCTTTGTCACTACTTACTGAGGGACTGAAAAACATTGTTTAATGCTTTCTGACTGCCTGGTGCCTGCCACAGCCCAGGGGAGAGGCAGCACATGCATTAAGCACTAATGCAACAGCAATGCAGACAGGGCAGGGGCTGGTGGGGGCTGCAGATGATGCTGTGCTGGGAGCTGAAGAGGACTCTGCAAGAGCACCACAGGTGAAAGCACGGAGAGATCTCACTGCACAGAGAAATGTCTGAAGGAAAGGGCTTCACCCACCTCCTCCTGAAACTCACTGGGGAATATCAGTGATTTCAGTGGGGCAGGATTCAGCTCTCACAAAGGAAAAACAGATAGAAGAAAACAATAAAACCCAGTAACAAAGTGATATAGAAGCATTTTGCAAATTATGACCTACTCTGTGTGAACAGGCCTTGCTGCTTTGCTTGGTTTAGGGCACTGAGGTTTCTCTTCTATAATGTTTTTAATTGCAAGTGTTAATAACCACACGCTGCCTCCTGCTCGGCAGGTAACAGCCCACTGGTGTGGCAGGCAAGCAGACAGCAGGGTGGCTCTTAGGCTGCCAAATAAATCCCTGTGGCTGAGATTAACCTCCCTTTTAGCTCTCTCCAAACCAGGTCTCTGGTTAAGTTCTTCCTTTAATCAACAGAAAGGTAGAGGTATCTCCTGACACCAATTCCTTGCACCTCGGCAACATTAATGAAGACACACGAGAGGGATTTCCCATAGAGGAAACCTGTGCAGGGGCCACGGTGGGGGCCTGGCTATGCAGGATGGCCAGATGACAGTAATGAGGATGTGTCCAGGGCTAAAGATACAGCTAAACCATCATGAAAACCACCACTCTCATACCATACAGACCATCAAGGAAGCATAACTGAAATGTGGACATGGGCTGAGCTTCAGGAAGGACTACGAGATGCAATCCCACAGGTCCACATTTCCGTCCACGTAGTCTCGGCTATTCTGATCAAAATCCCAGCCAACACAACCCACCAGCACTTCTCCCACAGAGCTACATGGACATTGGTATATGGGAGACTGTACCCACAGGCTAAAAGCCCATCAGCCCTGGCCTCTGGGCACCAACCAGGCTGGAAAGCCCAGGCAACTAACAATGCTTAAGCCAACCCTTATTTCCAGGGCTGTGTGCTTCAACTCTACCTTCCCAAAATGACAGTAACAAGAGTTCCCTGCCCCAAAAATGGTCAGTAAGAAAAAATATAATCAATCACAAGACATTATAAAATACTGATGGAATGACACCTCAGGTAGATCAAAATGTCAGAAGTTCATCTGCTAGAGTATCCCACTTCCCTCACTCAAATTCTTAACACCATCCAGCACTGAGTGGGGTTTACATCTCACTCCCTAAATTGGATCAAGATGCTTGGTAGGCAAGAGCTTGTCCATTATCTCTGCCTGCTCCATGGTCTTCAAGACTCCTTCAGTCTTCAGGGCTCTGATCCTTCACCAGCATCAAGAAATGTGGCCGGAGGAAGGAACAGAAAGAAACCCTGAGGAGATGATTGTCATGTGAAACTCCAGCAGGAATGGCGCAACCCATTGCATGTCAGGGGGCTTGGGAAGGGGTGGTGGGTGCTGGCAGGGTGGGCAGTTGCTCAAAGGAAACCACAGAGGACTGACCAAGCACTGGAAAGATTCCACGCATACCTCCCAGATATGCTGGCGCAGTTACAAAATCCCTGCCCGGCACTTGGGGTGGCGGCATGCAGTTGGAAAAAAGAAAAAAAAAAGAGGAAAAGAAAAAAAGACAAAGAAAAAAACAAAACCCCAAACAACCATTCATGGGACACACAGAGGCCTGCAAGTCCTCTCCTCTAACGAGACGCCGCAGGCATCGCTGCCTTGGAATTTGGGCTATGCTTGCGGTCCGCGAGGCGACTCGAAGCCTTTGGTCACATTAAGCAACATTACATGATAATGCTGCAGCACTTTCAGGCTGAGGGAGAAGGAAAACAAAACAGATGACTCGGGATGGAAAGGCATAGCTGTAAACCTGGGAGGGAGAAGAACATTCCTTTGGATACTTTTTTGGCTGGTTGTGTCCTCCCCTCCCGCCTCCCACCTCTCTCCCTTTCCCCCCCTTCTCCTCTTGGAGGATTGGTGACAGCAATTTTATTTTTTTTTTACTACTATTTCCATATTAAATAGAAAGGAAGAGTGTGAAAGGCCATGTGGAGTGGTGGCAGCTAGACAGTGGAATCTGCAACTGAAGGGTGGAGTTGGAGTACTGGAGAGGTGCTGGTTATTTATAGGGTATGAGAGAACACAAAAAATGTCTGGCCCCTTTAAGGCCCCTTAATCCAAACAACCAATGGAAAGAAGAAAAAAAAAAAAAGGGAAGAAAAAAAAAAGGAAGGAAAAAAATGAGGAGAAAAGGCATCTCTGCACCAGACTGCAAAGTGTGAAGGAAGACAGGATGATGGCCTGGCGTGGCCCTGCCCCCATGGTCCCACCATGCTGGGGCAGTGAGGCTGGCAGCAGGGCAAGGAGCCCTGTGCTTCCCGGGCAGCCCTGAGATGCAGCTGCCTCCAGGGTGGGACGTGGCAGCTGTTTAAACCATGATGCAGCAGCACTGGATGGGAAGTGGAGATGAACAGTGTGCCCAAGAGAAATCAAAAGGTAGATGCTGAGAGTGTTGGGAATACGAGCTGGAAATTCCTTTTTTAGGTAGGAATTTGTGGAGCAACCAGGGGTCTTTGCACTCCAATCCCAGAGGAAGAGTTTGTGAGATGCAGCCACTCACTGTTCTCAGTCTTTTGGGGGGACACAAACTGAAGGATCATCTTTAAGGCTTTCTCATGGGCAGGTTTCAGTGCAGATGTGGATGCCCTGGGAAGGACCCTCGTCAGGGCTGCTTTAAGCAGGATTTTTCAGCTCTAGGCCTGGAAGACCATCACTTCTAGCCCTGGAAGACCATCACTTCTAGCCCTTTCCTAGGATTCCTGATATACTTTAGGCCATCTGAGTAATGTCCTCCCTCTACAAATGTCCTTCCTGAAGAGGAGTGAGAGGGACCATGGTGCAAAGATGTGCCACACAAACCACAGCAGTTTTGTGCTTTAAGTAAAACTCCTTTTTCCTTCTTTCTAAAAGAATGCATGAGGTTATGCCTATCTTTTCTAAGCAGCCATAAGGGAATTGTGAAGAGGTCCTGGAGGACTCTCAGCACTTGAGTGATTTAGTGTACAACAAAGTGGCTAAGTCATCAACTTTGATGAATATACACCTGGACCAAGGAAACTGAAGACAGGCAATTCTGTGGATAGAAAGGGGTCAGCACAGAGATTCAAGAGCTCGAGCAGATGACAGTGACACTAAATCCTCAGGTCTTTTCACAAGCCTCACTCCTATTCCCTAGGATCCTGTTGAACCCATGAGCCTTCACTAATAGGTTTCATTCTCCTCTGCCAGTCTCAAATAACAAATGTCAGATCTCATATGGGAACCACTAACAACATAAAAATAAGATTTATATGGAAAGATTAAGTTCAAAAGAACAGTTTCAAAACCCAGAAAGATTTTGTTTGTACCCAAGCGCACACAAATAAAATCGAAATCAAAACATTGCTGTTCAGGATCGCGATCACCATTGCCTGTGACCTTCTCCCACCATCCCTGCAATTTTAAATGCTGGACACTGGCTACAAATTAATTTGCTGAAACTGAGGAAAATGCTTCCCTGCTGTGTAAATAAGAAAAGGCTAAACATCCATTAGGTAATCCCAAACTCCATTTGACCACTTTTAGTTCACACAGACCACATGCTAATACTCCCTCTAGCTCTTCTTCCATCTAAGACAGGAGCTCCAGATCTACTCCCTACTTTCCAACGTCACGAGAAGGACAACAGCTTTATAATGTCAAAATCCTTAGCTGCCAGCTGGTGATGCAGGTTTCATTTTTTCTGATGACCACAGAAATGCCTAAAGCGTCACAGAACTGGAAAACATGGAGGCATGAAGAGGTGCAAAGACTTGGCCAAGGCAGGGAGAAGTAAATCCTTTAGAGGCATAAGTCGTGACAGCTCTTCTGGTGTCAGCACCACAGGGAGGATGGGCTGGCATCAAGCAGAGCAGCGAGGAAAAGGAGGGCTGAGCCTCGTCCTGCTTGTCACAGCACGGTTCCAGGAAACTCAGACCTCGGCTCTCCTCCTGCTCTGGACTTCAGCCACCAGCGCATCCTGCTCGGAGAATTTGTCAGCACACCTCAAGATTCAAAAACTGGGGCTTGAGCCAAGGCCCTCAAAAGGGAGCAAAGGAAGGATAGGAGATGGAGTCCAAAAGTGTCTTTCCGCCCTAAAGGTGAGCCCTTTGGAAGAGGCTCGAGCCCCACTTGCTCAGCCTGAGGGCGTCCTGCCAGGGGCTGTTTGATATGTGGAGTGAACGAAAACGTTACCCCCCCATGAGGATGTTCCAGCACCTTTCAGCACCAACTTGTCTTTTCCTTTATCTTTTCTTGTTTTAAACACAGACTCTTGGGAAAGCAACTTAGCAGACCAAGCTGCAAAGCAGAGACAGAATAGAATTGTCTTTTTTTTGGCTTCCAATACAAGTATGCAAAGCATTGTCTCTCTGGGAGGAGAATGAAGTATGGGCAAGTGTTCTGGCAAGAGAGCCACAGAGGAGAATGGAAGGCGAAGATGAGGCGGGGGAAGAGGAGGGGAGGGAGAGCTGGGGGTCAGATGGATGGTTTCGTCTTTTATAAATCTTGGATGGGGAAGAGGCACACAGATGGATTTGTGTTTTAAAATGATTCTAATAAATCAACTCCATAATCATAACCAAAATGCCCTTGTCTCTCTTCTTCCCCTTCTTCCGTGGATCCCAGCTGAGCAACGAAGCAGGAGACCACATCTGGTGAGGGAATGGTAAGTTCTGGAGACAAACCCAGAGCGTGCCGAGAGGGCGAGGGGCCGTGTGTGAGCGAGGTGAGGCCTGCAGGCCCGGGCCAGTGCCTGTGCCCACAGCCAGGCCTGGAGCCCTCACCAGCGCTTGCTGTGTCTGTCTGCCAGGGAACAAGTGACATGAGCAGGAGACAGAACAAGCATGGGGGGCCTTGCAGCATGCAATGGGCAGGCCATTTTCAGGGCAAGGGTAGGTACATCTCTGCAGGAGCCTGGGCCGTTTTTAAGCAGGAACGTGCCCCCAAGTGCAGGAAGAAGGTCCAAGTGGGACAGTGAGCCTGCAGCAATCTGCGAAGAGAGGAGCTATCCCAATAGAAAGAGTGGGAAAAGGCGGGGACTTGTCTCTCCCAGGCGGGAGCAGACGTGCCGGGGAGGAATGCTACATCCCTGTTCCAGTGCTCGGTCTTGGCTGGGAGGAAGGTGCAGCTTCTCCTTCTCCAAAGGAACCACTGGGCCTGGGCTGCGGGGGAGCAGAGGCTCTTGCCGTCCGGGTTTTCCATTTGGAGTTCCACGTGGCACGAAATCCCATCAGTTTCCTTGCCAGAGGGAGCCAGGTGGAGAGAACAATAAAAAGCAGAAGGCGCGGGGCGGAGCTGGATGGTCCAGAGCGGATGCAGAGGATGGAATTAATCAGCTGTCCAGGAGGAATATTAGAGCTCTTCAGCTTGTCGTCAACGCCTTCTCCTCCTTCCCAAAGACAGACACAATGAGAGACCAAGGAACATTTCCTATTGTTACAGGGGATTTGTCCACAAGGTCCAGCCCCATGTGGAAGTCATTACCGGCTGGGAGTGGTAGGTATCCTGCACAGAACATGCAGCTACATGAGATGGGGGAGGGCAACAGGGAAAAAGTTGAGAGACCAGAGACGATGTGTCCCTGTCTAATTGATTTAGGCACGTCAAGGGAGACTGTCACCATAGCAGCCCAGCTCCAGTCCAGGGATCACTATGGGCTGAGGTACGAAGTGTTTTGCTTAATATCACCCCTTGGACTGAGTCAAAGTCCTGAGTGCTCCTGCGAGAAGCCATCAAGGGTAGCTCAGCGCCAACAGGAATGGATCATGAATTTCACTGCTGCTACCGAACGGGGAGGGGAGGGACGGTTACGTCAAGGCTTTCTTTTCCCTGTCTCCAACCCTCCCTTGATAGAAAACTGAAGAATGGCTTCAGCAACAGCTGTGCAAAGCATGACATGAAGAGCTGACCACTGCCCACCTGCAAGTCCTTCTGCTCCAACAGAACTTGGCCTTCAGGATCATGCGTGGAAGAATGTAATTACCCATGGGTGAGAGTCCAGGACTGAGTGATCAGAGAGAGTCAACACCCCCGGACTCTGGGTGATCCTTTTAGACACGTTACATCTAAGCTTCGTTGTTTCACGCTAAATCATAATTAAGTCAGCAGCATCTCCAGAAGTGGTGATGTCAATGTCCTCAGGACAGCTGGAGGAAAGGGGCACCTCAGAAACCAATGGGAAACCAACATCCCAAGTCATCTGCTGCCATTTCTAGGTCATCCTGCTCTTAACCTGTTGGGCACTGATTAGGATTGAGTCGAATAGATGTTGCTGTAGGTAAAACACAGGCTGGTGTACAACAAAGCTGCCCTCCCGAGGCTCTCCAGGTTCACTTATGACTTCCCCAGCCATGAAGGAGCAGGTAGAAACAAAATCAGTCATGCATCTTGGGGTAAAAAGTAATCATATGAAGCCTGGTTGAGCCTTTTGCTCTGACAAAAAGCATGTAATGCTTTGCAGAGAGAAGTGAGAGTGCTGAGGTCAGGGGAACAAGCAAGAATCAGGTTGCAGGTTGACACTGCAGAGCTGCTATGGAAAGTGTGGCCAGAGGACACCTTTTGGGCTGCATGCTAAATGCCACCCACCACTGCTGGCATCTTTAATAAAGAACTGTTTCCCCCAGGGATCTTGCACCACATTGAACTAGGCTCCCAGGAGGAGGAGGTACCACTTCTATGTGGATGACACTGGAGCAGTCCCACAGCTCCTTTAAATGCTGCCTCTTTGAATCAGGCTCTCCAAAAACACTCAACATCAAAATACACAAATGAAGAAAAATACCAGCGCTCAAGGTTCACTAACCACACCTTAACTAGTTGCATTTCCACCTAGCAGGGTTTCTCTTTCACACAGTTGACTTTTCTGAAGTTTCCACCACTGGCAGGGTTTTGACTTAGACAGAGCTGATCTGCAGGCTACACCCAGGCAGGAAGGGGTGTCCATCTCCAGAAGATGCAAAACCAAGTCTCATGCAAATACCTTCACAAAACTGTAGTGTTTAGGGGGAAAGGACTTAGGAAAGTAGGGCAGGGACATAGCCAAGGCAACTATGGGGACACAGTCAACAGGACAAACAGGTGGGATTTTCAGAAGCTCCAAGAAAATCAGACACAACTACCACACTTGTGGATGGGCACACGCAACTGTCTCAGACCACATGTTCCCTAACAGCACTGGGGGAGCAGAAGACCACCACCACCACCACCGGCAGACAAGGAGAAACAAGGACTCTCAGTTGTTCTCATGTGTTGTGGGACATGTAGGACAACTGGCCCCCAAAAGCCTCTTGTGCACCACAGATGAAGCAGCTTTCTCCAACCTTCTGCCCTCACTGCATGGCTCTCTGCTCCCACCCAACCCCACCACATCATACTTCTTGCCTGCATTGAGTTCGGCGTACACAGAAGCCCTCAAAAAACCAACCATGGAGCCACAATGCTGTGTTACTCTTTTTTAAAAGTAAACCAAAATAAAAGAACAATACTTGTTATATTTCCATGGAAATTACCACCAGGAAGCTCAGGATGCTCAGCTCATTTATCTCCAAGGAACTTCTTCTCTATTAAGCAGGGTGTCCCTCCCCACAGCACAGCATTCAGTTGGGTACTTTTACCAGCATGAACACTGCAGCATTTTCTTGTAAATACTGTGAATGTTCTACTCCATTTATATCCTACAAGAACTCATGTTTAACAACATTTATGCATCATAACACATAGCCCTGATCCTGCAAATCTCACCATGAGCACAGTTTTGTGTACGCCTGAGATCTCCCTGGCTTCATTGAGCTATTCACTGGCAGCTTGTGGAAGAGGTGGAAGCTGTACTTATGTTTTATGTATGTGGAAAAAATTATTACGTTGCAATAGGGTTCAAACAGGAGTCCCCAGATTCATCAGATGTTTCACTCACTTGGTACATGCAGTCTGAAATGGAAACAGCGGATAGGAAACATAATAAAATGTAATAAAAATGTCTGAAAACATTTCAGGTTACTGAAAAAAACGCTCTCTTTGTAAGTTCTCTAACTTCTGAAATCATGAACATGTATTCTCACAGCTAGACTGAAAAGTAGCTCACATTTAATTTAAAATTGCATTGTTCCAATGGTACCTACAAAACACACACAACATACACATGTGTAAAATACATAACTACACTATAAAATATGTATTTACATTATTGAAATTAAATTTAAAATTAAAATCATACTGCAACTAAATGTATTTGTTTGCCATATGTCTTTAGAGGACACGGTATAGTCATTCTGTTATACCAAAGAACAGGAAAATAAAAGCTAGGTATTGAACTCATGTAGCTCTTTTCTCTGCAACCTTTTTTCTCTCTTTTTAAACATCAACTGATTTTTTTAGGCAATGTTTTTAACATCACGCACACACTCTGCTGTGGTACCAAAGCTGATGTGAACAGGGTATGGATTTGCCCTGTCTGGGGGTGAAGCACATCCTCCCCTCCCTGCCCAGCTGAGCAAACACCAGTGATGCCACCAGGGTTTGGCTGCATGGAGCAGTCCCAGTGCTGCCTGGTTGGCACCAGCATCATGTCCTGTGACAGCAAGGAGGCAACGGCCACCATGAGGAAGGGCAGACACCAAGTCCCCATCGTCCCCAGCCCATGATGTGGTGGCCTTGCAGGACTTCTCTTCTCTTCCTAAACGCTGCCTGAAGCCACCCGTTGGCAGCAGCCCCTCTCTCCTACCTCCCCTCCTGCATGCTCTCCCCCCACTCTGAGCTCTCCTTCTCCTTGCCTCTCTCTCTCTTTCACTCTCCCACCACAGCTGGTTAAAATTACACTGGAATTTTGTTTTTCTGTCAAGTGAATTTGGACCTGGTAAATCCCTCCCAGCCATTCCAGTGGCCTCCCAACGAACATCGAGGCTGTGTGTAATGCACATGATTTAAGAAAGGTGCTGCTGGAGCTATTTCTGAGCACGTTCACCATACAGGGTTCAGGGCAGCCAAGAGGGGCGCCTGCAGCTTGCAGACACCCAGGGAGGGATGGCAGGGCTTCCACAGGAGGAATGGGTGGGGGAAGGAGGAGAGGTCTGAAGACATGTCATGTCAGTTGGAGCGGCTCACCTTGCAAGGACAATGTGGAAAAAAAACCCAAAAGAATACAGCAAAACAAAATAAAACCATCCTGGGCTTGGAGAAATCCCAGTCCTTTTGTCTAGAGAGACCACAGGAGCAAACATGAAAACCCTCCAGTGAGCCAAGCCAATGGGGAGCTGTGGTACAGATGGAGAAGGACACGTTCTTGGCTGACCTGGGGGAGGTACAGGCTTGCAAAAACATGTAATAAGAAATCGAGGCTACTTGTGCACATAGGCACCCTTGTGCACCTGCACACGTGTGCTCATGCCTGGCACAGCACAGGGAGCTCCTGGTTTGTGCCTGGGGGGCCACCAGCTCTCAGAGTGTGGTTTGACCCACCTCTGCTTTGGGTTGGTGGAGCTCAGCACAGGGGAGCTCCACATGGGTGGTAGGACCTGGGCAGGGGATGAACCAAAGCCCAAGAACCCTCACCTCCCTGCCTCCATAGGAAACATAAAGGGTCCCAAAACTGGTACCCCTTTAAAGGAAAGGCTTGGGACACCCTCAGTGAACTCCAACATCTCCCTGAAAAACAGGCACAGTTAGGAGCAGGACTGGTTAGGGATATGAGGCAAAAACCAGGAAAAAAGTTCCCCTGGTTAAAAATAACATGTTTAGGAGTAGGCATACAGATCAAAGAAATTTTGGGTTGAGGGAAACAAAACGAGGCCATCCTTTTGACAGTGTTGAAATTGCCCCATTACAACAGTTTTGGAATGGAACGATGCAATTTTAGCTTTCAAAGTGATTATATATATATATATTTTTAAAGACAATCACCAATGGTTTAAAAAGATTAAGTTTTTAAAAGGTCAGGAAGAGAAAAAAAAAACATTTCACTTTTGCACAACAAAACCTCTATATTAACTCTAAGCAGGATTTATGAGGGGGCAGGGAGGGGAGGCAGAGGGCTGTAAAGGGGAGATTTTATTTAATGGGATATTTCAAATGATTCTAGGAGGGAAAAGAAGGGGAACTGTTCCCTTTGGTCATAATTACATGCATATTGTGTATATCCATACACGTATATATGCACACACACCTCTTTTCCCTTCAGACCCAACAGCCAAGCTCTCTCTGGGTTTAATTAATACCTGTTTGTGTTGGGCATGTAGACACAATTCCTGTCCTGGACAATTCCCAATCCCAAAAGAGCAAACTAAAGGATGAATTAGGATCTAAGGGGCCAAGCAACAGCTGAAACTCCCCTGATGGGTCAGCGGCCAACCTGCAACCAGAATCTGAGCAGCTCTGGGTATCTTTCACTGCATTATGTGCTTGGCCAAGAACGTGAAGGAAAAGCTATTTATAAGGTGATGACTGAACAGTCAAAGAGCTACATGGGCTGGGTTGGAGCGTGAAAGAGAGGAGAGGGATTGCGTGCGTGCCCACAGGCACCTCTGTGCCCACCTCTGGGATGGAGCTAGCAACCAGCACTGGAATTACCAAAAAGAGGTGTAAAGAAAAGAAATAAAAACAAAGGCCAAATCTTGGCACTAGTCCGTGTTTCTCCCACCCCAAACACAGCAATAAAAATGGTAAATTAACTTTAAGGCGGGTTTTGTTTTTTTCTTTTCTCTTCTTAGTCTAGTGTAAGGTTGACATGATATGAGGAGTTTTTATATATAATCTAGATTTATGGGGTTTTTGTTTTTCAGTTAAATGCTGGGTTATGAAAGAAAAGGAAGTCATGCTTTGCTCATAAACAGAAAGCACGCAAACAGAAAATCATTCAGATATTAATTTTGCAAACCTGATGCCTGCATTTTTATATGTATATAAATATATATATACACACATGCAACAAAGTTATAGAACTAAGCCCAGTGCTTGTACATCATGTTTATACTCTATATCTATGTGTACTTATAGAAAATCCACTTACAGACTTTTTTTGGTGTTTGAAAACATGCCAGTAAAAAGCCAAAATGTCAGTAAACACAGTGGATGTCGTCACTGTTTTCCCTTTTCAGGTTGGTTTCCCTGGTGTACAAAGGTCAGCTCAAGCTCCAGCATAAATTATTGCTGCCTATTTGACTCATAATAACATATCCAAATAATAACCAACACATGCTGGATGCTTTATGGATGAATAATTTCTATCCCAAAGAACTGGCAATTTAAACAGTTTAGATAGAGCAAAACTAGAAGAAAAGTCTCATTGCCCAGGTTGTGCATCAAGGGGCAGAACAAATCCCATACCCAGTGCAGCTCAGAAAGGTTCCTGGATAGAATGGCTGCTGCCAGCACCTCCACACCCACTCCTTGCTGGACCCAAGGCACGAGAAGTGCCCAGGGCAGGCTCAGGAGGGTGAAACCTCTTCTAAAACCCAGCAAATCTTCAGGTGCTTTGACTCAGTATGGGGCTGTCATGCTTGGAGGGAATCAAGTGGGTGTAGAGGAGTGGTGCGAGCTGGGATGGATGGGACACCACTGCCCTTTGGGTTGGGCTGTCACCCATCCCTAATCTGCAGGACCTCCTGTGGTTGAACAGGTGGCTGAAGTCCCACCAACCTCCACAATGCCCCACGTCTCTCCCTCACGTGACGAACACAAGCACAAACCTGGACGGTTCCTGCGAGCCCATCCTCAGCCTTTGCTGGCTCCGTCCCTGACATGTAAATAATGACATACCATTTCCACGGCTTTCAGCCTATTACGCTGTTCTTTGGACCTTGCCTCCCATCAGAACAGAAAACCTGTGTCCCTGTGTGACCCTCCTGGCACAGCCAAAGCAAACCAACGTGCTATATTTGTTTTTCAAGCCTGGGCCAGGAACGATTCCCGTAAGGCTCAGCCTGGCTTTATGGAGCTGTGTCTGTGTTGTGCCTCTAAGCCTACATTTGGCCACGGGGCCAGAGCTGCTTTTTTGCCTGGCTCGGGTAGGACACAGTGATGTTTGCTGAAGGTAACTCCAAAGTGAGAAGCAGCAGCAGAAAGTGATGATGGGGCAGGGGAGGATGAAGGAAAAAAGGTAGATGAGGAAAAATGAGGAGGAGGGGCAGCAGGAGGGTATTCCCTATGCTCCAAACATATTGAGGCTGTTTGGAGGCAAACCTGGCTGGACAGCAGGTTTCCAGCAAGGAGCACAGCAAGAGGACAGCTGGGGCTGCAGCCTGGGGTGAGCTGTCACCAGGACCTCCTTGCTGTGCCTGTGCTATGCAGTCTCACTCACCCCTCCAGCCTCTCGCTCAACCCCCGCAGCCGTGGGATGTTTTCCTTGGAAGAGGTGGCTGCTCCAGTTTTTTGGGGGCAGTCTGTGCTGCCTAGAGTGCCACGAAGAGCAGTTTGGTGCAGGGGGGCTGGTGCCTTGACTCATGGTTCTGCTGCTTCACCCCCCTGCTTCACAACAGCTCCCTTGTGCCAATGGGGCTGTCCCCAGACCTACCACCAGCTGCCACTGTGGCAAACCATGGCACAGCATGCACCAAAGCCACTGCAAGGTTGTGTTGCCTTTCCCCACAGGCCCTTTTCCCACTCTTAGGTTGTGGATACCTGACCTCTGCCCAGAGGAGCATCCTCAGGGCTGCACACAGCATGAAAGATGCAGAAAACACGTCTGGGTCTTCATCATCACACACCTACCCCCAGCCAGTCACTTACTTCAATCAATCCAAATAGGGATGAAAGAAATCTTGCTGTAACATAGACAAGATCCTGAGGTTTTTGTCACCATAATGTAGCCCTGTCCTCTCTGTCTTACGAAGACTCTTTTCCACCCTGCACCGGTACCTCAGATATTTATTGCAGTGCAGAGAAAGTCCTGTACACTACCAGAGGGCCACATGAAGAGCCCTGCATAGACCCTCCCAATATCAGGATACAGAGGGATGTTTTTTACCCAGGAGATACCTTTTCCCAGCAGGATTTCCCCACTTCCAGCACTCAGCAGAAGAACAAGCAGGTGTATTGAATAGTTGCGTGCCCAGTTGTAGCCCACACTTAGTAGGCAGTAAGATACTAATTTGAGTTTCAGAGTAAGTCCTGCTAATGGCATCAGTGAGGTGCAATTGTCCCCCAGGTTAGGGTCAGTGCAGACACCTGGGCACTTTGCCCTGCATCTGGTGCACCAGGAGCCCTGCACACCAGGGCAGGTGGTTCAACTACTGCTGGGAAGGAAGAGCTTTGGAGAGGATGACAAAAGCATGGCTGTTGGATCTAGATAATCTACTTAGTGCTGAAACGTGTCCAGAGCAAAGCAGGAGAAAGAAGTAGAGAGACAGAATCTGCAAAGCTTGGCTTAAGAGCCCAGAGCAGAAGCTGAGCTCACTCGAAGTTTGGATGTATTCATATTGGGAAAAGGTTCAGCTCCTTAGGAAGAGAATGGCCATGAAGTTTGGACCCAGAACTAATTTCCATTGAGTTTGTACTGTTTGAATATCAGGTTTTTTGTTGGACTCATAAATGCTGCTGTCCCTGTCCTCTGAGGACACAAACATTGCTGCTCACAGGTGGGACCCCAGAGCAGCTATACCCTCCACACAAACACCACAGCCCACCCAAAATGCAGCCACTTCAACACATGGAGGTAGCAGATGAACTTTGCATCCAGGATGCGAGAGTAACCAAATGTCCTCACCCTGTGGCCAGCAGTACTCTGCATTCTCCAAACAAGCAACTTCTGAGCCCGCAAACCTCATCAAGGATGAGACACATCTTCCTCTGAACATTCTCAGAAACAGCAAACAAGCTACCCAGAAAACCACTGAAGAAACATGTCTGAGAGGCCTGGGTGTATCCCAGCCTCCCTCACTGAGGAAGTAGGGGAGATGAGCATCTCTCAGCCATGGTACCAAGAGCTGGTGAAGTCTTGCTCACCTCCACCATGCAGGCATGGTGGGCAGAGGTTTGAAGAGCAGCTCTGGTGTCACAAGGCTGCTAGGATCCTCCATCTCTGGGCAGCATAGGCAGGGGGTGAAGAGGCAACTGAACTTTTCCTAGTAAATTTAAACTGTCAGCTAAACCAGAACCTCCACCCAGAGGGTATCAAACGACTCAGCCATTTGCCACCAGGGAGCATGTCTCAGGGCAGTCCGGGCATGTGGGATCACAAGTTAAGGGGTAATTAGGAGCATTGAGTCAAATTCCTGACCATGGCCACAGCCGCCCGTGGGCAGCAGCTCCGAGGAGGCCATGGTGCCCACAGCAGCCCAGTGAGCAGCATCTCAAAAATGCCACCTCTGGCCGAGGGCTTCCTCATGACCCCCAGCAGTGCCCAGCCAGACTGTGGGCATCTCCCACGGCCTTTCCATAAACACCAGACACTGGGCTCCAGCCAGGATGTTCTGGCATCTTTCCCAAATGTGGTGTTTGGCGAGATAAAATTGTCCCTGCCACCTACACCCTTGCTGGTTCTGCTGTGGGGACAGGGCATAGCTGGAGGGGGGGTTGGCGCAGGGTGAGAGGCTGCAGGGCATGGCTTGGGCTGGGGCTGCAGCACAGGACAGGAGATGCTGCTCTCAGTCTGAAAGCCTGGACAGGCAGCAGCACAGGCAGAGCCCCAATTCCACCTTGGCACTGCCTGTTCCTGCCTACATGCGAGAAGACGATGGCCCTCCATGCCCTTGGGACATGCCGAGATGCTCAGAGGTGGCTGATGCCCCTGCCTGGTGGGCACTGCACCGTCCAGCCCGCAGGGCAAGGCAGGGGGAATGGCAGGGCTGGGGATGCCTCAGTTCAGAGCGACCCAGATGGGGCCCCCTCAGCTTCCCAGCCAAGGCAGGACGGAGCAGCCCAGCTGCTCGGGCTTGGCTTCTCCTTGCATGGCAGCTGCAGGGAGAGCCAAGCGCTGGGAGAGACAGGGAGCGTGTGCGTGCACGGGGGGCCACAAACACCCTCCCCTCCTGCCTTCTCCTGGCTGGGGTGGGGGGGGGGGGAGAAAGCAATAAGGAGTTAGTAATTAGAAGGTGAAATCAGGACATAAAAGAAGCAGAAAATCGTCTCAAAGGGTGCTTTTGCTTTTTAAAGGTTTCACCAGGATTTTTGCTTTTCCCCAGGGTGTCCTTTGCAAATCAGGCCTCACTGCAAAGGCTATTGGATATGATTCTGACGTCAGCAGGGAAAAGGTCCCCAGACTCTCATTAGAAAGGGGAAGAAAAAAAAATCTATCCTTTTTTTTTTTTTTCTCCTGACCGATTTAACCTTTTCAGAACAATAAACAGGCTGGTTACAGGACAAAACCAAACAAGAAAAAGGGCTGTGGGCTTGCTTCCTGGGGGTAAAGAAAGGTGTGAGGGGGGCAAAAGCTAAAGGCTTGAGATGGCACTGCAGTCAGGCAGCCCCTGTGCTCCCCATCCTGCCCAGCTCATAACCGAGGGGCTCAGCACCACTCTGTCCCCAAACAGCAGCATCATGCCTAGGCATAGGGTGGTTTTTACCCCTTTCCTAGTCTGGAAATAAACTCATTTCACTACCTGAGCTAGTGTGGGCATCAAGAAGGTGTCCTGTGATGATGTGGGATCCAGGGAAGGATGCTTTGGATGGGAAGCAGGACAACTAGCAGTACTCAAAGGCAGCAATAAGTTTTGTTTCTGGTTCTGCTGCTGGTGCAGCCCGCAGTGCTACAAAAACCAGTCAGCAGGTTGAAATGCTGCTCTGCCTTTCCCCAGCACCCCTTCCCCAAAGGTACAGTGCCAAACCAGTTTACTGTAACCCTGTTTTGCTGAAGGGGGAGCGACAGAGCAGGGGATCCCCAGCAGCTCCCCAAATGCCCCTTGCAGACCTTCCACCCATTTTGGAGGACACTTAGAAGTCAGGTTTTGCATGATCCTTGCAGTCAGGTGCTGTACAGAAGTAGCATGTGGCTACCAGCAGCCATACATGCTGGGAAGGGAGTAGCTCCTCATTGCAAAACCAAAACATTAGTGTTTAGAGCCCTTGTCTGCCATTTTGGGGAACAACAGAGGTGTGAAAGAGGCCCTGAAGAGCCAGGCTCAACCAAGAAGGGTGCCAGCGATACACGTTGCACCCAAGTCTCTGGAAAATACGCAATATAACTTTTAAGATGAAGGGTCACACCTACAGGAAACAGGCTTTTCTGAATTATAAAAAAAGAGGCTTGTCAGTGTGTAGAACATGGGTCAGTGCTGATGGAGCCTGGCCTGTGATATTTGGGATGGGCAGTAACCCAAAGGGAACATCTGCTCATCGCATGGTATTTTGGACCCTGTTTTCCCAGCCTGGGATGGGTAGGTCTCAGCGAGCAGATCTGGCAGGATTGTTCATGAGAACTGGGCTGCTGCCCTCCCACAGGAAGCGGAGGACGAATCACTCCGAGGTGGGAAAAAGACACTGTGAGTAGCAGATCTGGCTGATGGAGGGAGGACCAAAGTGCTGGCTGGCTTCTCCAGTCTCCCTGCTCCATCAGTGGGCTCACTACCCTCAGGGATGCTGCCCTGCATGCCCATTGACTCCCCTCTCCCCTTTCCAGGCACTGTTCTATCCCAAGCAACCCTTATCCCTTGGCCCTGTATCACTTCCCACATACATAAAGAACAAACTACCCACCTGACGTGGGACTGTTTCAAACCCTGCCTTACACACCCTAAAGCCACAGCACACCCACCCCCTACACTCCTCCATCCCATTCATGAGCTTTCTCCCTGGTCCCCATCACACTACAGGGACTCACAGTCCTTCTCCCTGCTGTGGACACCAGAATCGCACCGGCGCTGGATACCAGTTGCCCCAGCTCAGCTGTGCTGGCAAGCAAGAGGACCAGAGGTTTGGCCAGATCTCCACCCAGCCACGTCCCTCCAGGGCGGAGAGGGAGGAAGCAAAGAGGCCGCTCACTCCCGGCTGCCTGGCCCTGAGCTTGGCTTCCCTGTGCAGGGGGATGTGTGTGAACAGGGCTTTCCCTCTCACTTTTCCTTTCCGTTTTGCACTTAGTTGTCCAGGGTGGCAAACGCAGAGCCTGCCAGCCCTGAAAGCTGGGATTGCTTTCCCATTAATCCCCCGTCACTAGCACCATCACATCTGTCCTGTTCCACTGCCACCCACACTCAGGCTGAAGTCTCAGCCCTTCCCTGAGGTTTGACAGGGCTGTGCAGGGCTGGATGAGCCTTTGGATGGGCTGCAAGGACCCTTCTGAGATAGACAGATGATTATCTCTTTGCAGCAGGACTAATACCTCTACAGGTCATGCCCTGGACATTTTCTCAGCTGCCACTGAATGCAGGGGAGCTAAAGCAGACAGCAGCAGACAGAGAAAGCAGTGCTGTTATTTTTGGGATTAGGATGCAATCTCTTCCAGTTGCCTGCCTCTGCCCCTGCCACAGTCCCTCCTGGCCCAGCCATGGCTCAGGATATCCTCAAATACCACAGGTTTGTGAAAGGACATCACAAGGTGCCAAAACTTGTCAAAGTAGAGGGGACAGGAATCAAAGGGGGGTTCCCAGCTCCTCTTGCCTGCCTGACCTCCAGCCTGCACCCTCACAGACCTTCAGCTCTGCAATCATCCCCTCATCTCGGTTCCCCCCTTTCAATTCCCCACCTTGGCTAAGCCCCCAGTCCAGCTCAGACATCACCTTGATTTTACCCCGACAAGGCTCATGGGGGGATGCCCACCCGCCAGCACCAAAAGGGGCTTGTGCTGCATGGGATAATCCTGGGGTGGGGTGGTGATAAAGATCTCCTTATCCCCATGGAAATCGAGCCATGCTCCTCACATACCTCCACTAATTCGATTTTACACTGTGTGAACAGACCTGCCAAACCTTTATTATTCTTTCTTCTTGAGAAGTTCTCAGCAGAGGGGTATGGTGGGCAGAGGGGAGGGTGGGGGTATGAGGGAGGGGTGGGCTCCCTCCTGCCTCTTCTGAGCCTGATCTCTGCAGTAAATAGTCATGCTTGGTGCTCTTCAGACATGTTTTAGTTGCTCTCCTTTCAAAACATGGGGCTGAGAAGTCTGAGGCAAATTGGTAACTGCTTAGAGACATATGGGGTGGGAGGCAGAGGATTTTGGATTTATGTGGGCATAAGGCAGAAAAGCACCCAGAGAGCATCCTCTGTAGTTCTACTAATACAACTTATCATGGCCTTGACCACTCTCGGTCTCCACTCCTGAGACACCCCAGCTGGGACTCCCAGCCCCCCTCCCACAGGTCTAAGCCCTCTTCCCCATGCCAGGAACCCCTCAGCACACCTCGGTCCTGCCCTGCACTGCTGCAGCCTTGCCAGAACCCATCCAGGGTCACACAGCAGCATCATTACATCTGGTCCAGCACCCTCTAATCCAAGCCAGAGCAGTGGGGACACGTGGGGCTTTGGCACACACCACTGCTGCAAGTGCTGGCTCTGTGGCACAGACCTGGAGCAGTGGGCAATGCTCAGGAGCAATAACAATGCTGCAAAAAGTCCTCACGATATTCTATGGTTACTTGTGATTTGCAACAGCATCTGCTGCTAAATTGCTCTGTGAAACCCTGACGGATCATGCAACATCTTACACAGCACAAGGACTGGGTTCAATCACAATGCTTTGGCACAAGAAAACCAAAGAGGTGTCTCTAAACAGGGGCTGTCTTTTAAAGTCCACACCTGAGAAGACCCATTCAGAAGATATGCGCAGGGCAACTTGCCAGCTCAGAGTCACTCAGTCTGCAAGATGTCCTGGATGAGTAAATACTTGCACAAGCAAACAGGTTTTTCATAGGATCTGTTGGAGCCCTAGGTCTGATCCAGCACTCATGGCTGACACTGGAGAGCCATTGGGAGGTGGCCTGTGAGCCCATCAGAATTGGAGATCTTTAACTGCAGCTTTCCTCCTCACTTGGGGACGTGTCCCTCAGAGATGACCCTTGCACATGGTGCAGGAAGCACAAGGTGGCAGGTCCTCATCTAGAACAAGGACCTGGTACTCGGTTTTCAAAGGGAATATGATTTTGAGTCCTTTCTTTCACAAATTTATCCCAAATGGAACATGGATTACTGAGCTCTGATGGTGAAGAAATGCAACTGTTCAACAGGACTTGGGAAAAAAGTGAACCAAGGCACACAAATTACAAGACACTTTGATGACGCTTCTAATGAGGGTGTGCAAATCTCCTTGAGTTGCCAGTCACCAGAGATGAGAGACATGAGTGGGATGAAATTTGGTAACTAGTAAGTAGATACAGCTATTAAATATAAACAGACAGAAAAGACAGAGTTCAGTATTGTTCAGCAAGATTAAAAAATACTTATCTATTTATCAACATGCACAAAAACACTATGCTAGAGGGCATTTATAATTTAATTATTTTATATGTTATTGAAGCTTTGATGCATTTCATACCTGCAAATGGCAGGAGCCACACTGTAATATCTACAGCCTATTTCTGGTTACTTGAAATGCAAATTAACAACGTGTTCAAGCCTGATTTAACTTTCACATTCAATAACTTGGGCTTCTTGCCTTCTCTATGCCCTTTTTTTCTAATTTTGCTGTGAGATTACCCACTAGTTTTCTTTGAAACCTTGAATTACTCTTAGGCCTTCTCTGCATTAGTTCCACACTGAAGCTGTTTGTTTGGGATTAGTTATACTTACCTAACTCGAGGGGTGCTGGGAGGATTACTGGGAGTTTGCAAAGGGCTCTGACAGTGGAAAGCACTATCTAAATGCTAAGTATTACGAAGTCAGATGAGCTATTTACTGACCCCGATTGGTAATATTCCCCCCTCCAAATTGGAGGCAGAAATTGAAAGAGCAGAATCCTTTTTTTGGAGAGACAAATAGTGACAGAAGGCCAAACCAAGGTCCACAAATAAAATAAATCCTAAAACATCGCTTAAGGTCAAAAAAGGGCTTGGTTTATTCCTGGTATGAATAAGCACCGTGCGAGTGGCAGGACCCAGAGCATGGGCAGGGAGGCTGCCGAGGCAAACCCACCCCTTGTGGGATATTGCCCTTTCAGCCTTTTGCAGCACTTCCCCATCATCCATTCCACAAACCAAACACCCAAACAACTTGTCTGGCAGCAACCTGGCTCTTAAACAAAGAGACAGACCAAGCTCTTCTTCTTTACACAGATGAGTTTTACTGATGTACCGTGACCTTTTGCTGGGTCGTGGTATTTGATCATTTCATCTTGGAACATAAGTTTCATCTTGGGACCTCGAGGTCCCAAGAGAGATCAGGATCTTGCTGGGAGAGATTTTAGACACACACATACAAGCAGACAACTCTGGCTTCAGGGAGTTGGACTCAATGATCCTTATGGAGCCCTTCCAACTTAAGATATCCTATGATTCTATGAAATACCATCACCATCATAATCCCACATTAGCTCTGTACATACACAGATGGCAAAAAAAACCCTCAAATCAACCCATGTCTTCAACAAATTCACCATGACCTTATTTATGGAGGTGGAAGGGCTATTGGGAGCACAGTCCCTTCCCCAGTACAGATCCTGCACCTAGAGCTGAATGCCTCCCAAACACGATCAGAAGAATCTAGATGGAGATGGAGGAATGAGGGAGATGGGCAGGGGGGTGAGGAGAAAACTGGTTGTCTAGACACATGGAGACTTCTTGGGAAAGCTTTGAGCAAATGTGATGAGGATGGAGACAGTGCAAGGATCCTTGTTTAGAAGCCTGTTGTATAGGTGATAAAATTCCAAGTGCTGGGGAGAAACTCAGAGATATTAAAGAGGTCAACAGCAAAGGGGAAAAGTGATGGACCAGCACTTTAGGGTTGAATACAGGCTCTCAGGTGGGATTCTTCCACCAGAAAAGAGCCAGTACTAAGCCCCAAGCCCTTTTCTTCCCAAGTCCTCAGATCCTGGCATGGGCAGAGAGGGAAAAGGCACTGCCAGTGAGTCTCCATGGGAGACATGCGAGGACAGCCCTGCAGAAAGAGAAGAGGACCATGAGCTCAGTGAGAAGTGACAGTGACCTGCAGAAAGACAGAGCACAGGAAGGTTGTGTGGGCAGCAAGGCGGGGTATGATAGTGTGTGAGGAGACAGGTAAAATGGGCAGAGGTCTGGCACCTCTCAAATGAGCCACCAGACCAGGAGGAGGGTGGGGGGATGGTGTTTGAGATTATCAGGTCATTAATGGAAGACTGCGTGTCCAACAGCTGGTCCTTTTTTCCCCAGTTTCCTTCTCCAGGTACAACAGTTGGCCTAACAAGAGATACTACCACCCCTAACAAACCACATCTCCTCAAGTATTTCTCCGAAGAGGAATTGAGCAGGAAAAAGAGAACAAGCACCAAGAGTACATCTTCCAAATTCAGCCTCTGCCCCACAGCCGGACACTGGCACCCAGACTGGAAACCCTCATCCACAACTGGTGTGGAAAGAGAGGAGACAACATCCTCCAGCCCCCGCATTTCACCCACCAGGGACAATATTGCTCTTTTCCCCAGCCAAAACAATTCTGTGAATTTGACCTTAACTTTTGTAATACTTTGGGGGTGACAAACATGGCATTCTTGACGTAGCTAATGTTTGTGAAAAAAACAAATGAAGAAAGAAAGAAATAAGCAAACACCCGGCCGCAGACTGCGCTCGGTTTCGCTGTGGTTGACATTTGCAGCCTATGGTGGCTGTGGTGAGGATGACAAACTGGGGTAGCCAGTTTGTGTTGCTGGTAAAGCTGGGCAGGGCACCGTGGGCAGGGGTGCAGGGCCAGTGAGGGGCTGGGTGGGCACCCACCCTGCAGGCACCCCTCCAGCTCCCAGAATCATTGCAAACACTTAACAGGCTCTTTCCTGGAAGAGCACCTTGGCTCTCTGGGTGATCACAGCAGAGGGATGTGCTTGCCTAGAAATTCTTCTGGAAAGGCGTGGGGTTCATTTGAGGGGATAATGGTGTGATTCACCCTTGATTCCCTCCACCAGAGCTAAAATCCTGCTTGCTCCAGTCTGCCTGACTTCTTACCCAGCCTCAGGCTGGTCCCTCCATCCCCCTCTTCCTGCTCAGACCACAGGCAAGGAGAGCCCCCAACACACTCATTTGATAGTGCAATGGGGCTGTCACCCCAGCAAGGACCACCAGCCCCTAACAGACCCACAACACTGGGTGGAAGACTCTCAGGAAGTGCTCTTTTAATTATTAATGAATCAAGACAATCTTCCCAATTGGGACAAGAACAACTCTTGCTGGAAATCAGCTGCTCAAGACACATTTTGCTGATTGCTCCTAAGAGGTATGCTCCTCACTTTCTCCACAAGCTTTAAGAGCATACTAAACAGTTTTTGCATGATAATTTGGTGGTCACAGAGGACTGGGTTTTATTCCTGAATTGAAAACTGGCTATTAAACATCATTTAAAGAGCAAAATAAAAATAAAACAGCAATTTATTTTTTTATTCTCTCCCTATCATCATCATTAACCTTCTATCTGCATAACATCCCTCTGCCAAGGATCTTCAACTGAGTAATAAAATTTTAGTATTTAAACTGTATCAGTGCTCTGGAAGGGAGTATTCTTCTCATTTCAGAGAGAGAGAAATCAAGGCACAAAGAACTGAAATGACCTGCTCAAAGTCACACTGAAAATGATCAGCCAAGCCAGGAATAGATTCCCCAAGCCCTGGACCCTAGAGGCAGTGTGCCCACAGGTACACTTGCTCTTACAGGCCAATTAGCTTTTATGGAAAGGTTTAAGGAAACATTCCCTTTCACAGACTCTGCCTGCTAATTTACTCCCAAACTTTGTCATCTGTGAGTGAGAGTGTCTTAGTTTCAGGCTGTCATGGATCACCCAGCCCCTTCCCTTGCTTGACACAAACACACTTTCAGCAAGTAAAGATAGCTAACAACACAGAGTATCCTGCTACATGCTGGTTAACAAAGGGCTGGAAGAGTTTTCTCTGTGGGTCCCTGCTTACTAATTAAGTCTGATTGCAGAGGCTTCATCAAAGCAGAGGACTCTGCACGGAGACACAACCCCGGGGAGTGCTGGGGCTCTGGGTGCAGAGGCACGCTTTACTTTCCAGCCCGCTGCTCTGCTTTTAGGTCTTTTCAGCTTGGTGGGGCAAAGCTGATTTTTCACCTAAATCCTCTATGTTCTTGGTTCTGCCTTTGAAGGATCCAGAAGGGGAAGGCAGGGACAGAGGAGAGAAGGGCAAAAAGGATGGGAGTGGTCGAGCAGAGCACAGAAGAAGAGCAGACCCTTGTTTACTTTCCATCTCTCTCTGCTGAGAAACGGTTAATAGGTTGCAAGGTTTCCACCCTTCCAGGACGGAGCCTTTTCCTCCCCCTTCGAGTGCCCCCTGCCTTCCTCCTCCAGCGACTGGGAAGCTGTGACTGCTCTACACCGCTGACACCTCGGCTGCTCTGGAAACCCATGAACTGTTTGAGAAAGGTCAGCTGGCAGCCGCTGCGGCCCTTTTCCTGCCGTCGCAGCCCGCACCGCCTCGGGCAGTGCAGGAGCCCCCTCTGTAGGCAGAGAGCTACATCTACCACCATCCCCTTCTTGACATTTCTTTCGGCAACACTCCTTCATTCACCACAACTCAAGTGTCGGCCACGGGTCCAGAGGGTGAGCGGGACCGCGGGTCCCCGCGCCAGCTGGGGATCGGTCCCTGCTCCGCTGCCCATTACACACGATATGAACCGAGGCTGGACATCCAGCAGGACAGCAGATTTGCCAGCAAAACAGCCAATGTCTTGCCAGCTTGTTGGCAAAATACAACAAGCATGCCTCTGTACGGCTCTGGGCTTCGGTACATCTCCTAGGTCCAGAGCTGCCCTCTCTCCAACCTCTCCAATACAGGCACCTACTTTTCTCTGGTCTCTTGCCGAACCCGAGCTACCCAGTGCACGAGCACTTTCCCAGCTTGCGTTATGGGTGCTTCAGTGCACTCCACAGAACAAGAGAAGGAAACGATCCACCCCCAGTGCTCCTCCTCCTCCATCCTCTCTCCTGCACCCTCTCTCCTGCACCTCCTCAGCCCAGCCCTGCATATCATCCAGGTGAGACTCTCCAGCATTGCCACAGCTCCCCAAACCACAGCCTTAAACCCAGCTCTGGTTCAAAACGACCCCATTTCCTCCATTAAATATGCTGAAAAATCCACACACACCCCCAGACACTTGCTGGGGCAGTGAATTAAGGGCAGATGAACACCAGACTGGAAGTAGCCGAGGCAAAACTCCTGCTGAGATGCAAACAGACTCCATCCTTCCCAAAAGAGAAGTCTTTCTGGGGTGGGAGGTTAGCAGCTGAGTCAAGGGCTTCTGGCAGTTATCAGCCACTACTCCTATGAAACCGTTTGACCACAGCTTTTAAGAAAATGTGTGAATTTGCCCGTGTTTACTGCTCTCTGTCCTCAGCAGTTACAGTGCCTCCTCCTCAGAGATGCTCAGCCTGTCTTCACTACATCCTTTTTCACAGAGCCAGCCCTTCCCCACCCCTCCCACTCAGCCACACACCCAGTGTATCTGCCAGCAGTCTTGGAAGGATTTGCTAACCCAGACAAGAACCCCCCATTCTGGATGTTCTCTAGTTGGGAGAAACATACACTTACCCACTCCCAACCCCCTTTGTATGAAGCCCCAGGATGTGCCATCACTTACACAGACCCATGTCCCATGAAAAATGGGGTGGCAAAGTTAGGAAGGAAGATGATGAAGATCTAAAGCCAATTTGTAGGCACCCTGAAACAACTTGATTTCTCTAATGTCCCAGGAGCACTTCTGTCCTAGACATTAACATTACTCATTTTCATTTGGAGAAGTTTCAGCATGTAACAAAAATATCTCAGGCTCAGTAATGAGGCAAGAAATCATGCTTACGTAGCTGAGCAAGTAACATCACTCAATTTCCCTGTCCTTGTGGTAGAAGAAAAATTATTGGAGAATAAATTAATCCTAATAAATGTAGGATTCTGATCAGGCACACATAACCAGCAGTGCATCTGCAGGATGAGCAATTGATGAAGTCATTGCTTCAAAGGTGTCTTAATGCAATTAGTCACTTGTAAAACATGCAGCAGAGGAGAAAATCTCACTCCTTTTGTGAAGGAGCATGAAAATGCTTCGTGCATCAGAGTGATTTATGGGTTACAGTGCAGCAAAATTAGAGTGTGTGGCAATTAGGGTCGTTCTCCCAGAGATGAAAGGCTGGGGGGAGAAGAGTGAAAGGATGGACAGGATGCAGAAGGATCAGATGAAGGCAAAATGCCAATGCCACATTTCTGTGCTGTTGGTTTTTAACAGGGATTATTTCCCCTTTGCATAAATCATTGTGGGAGAAAAGCGGGCTTCACATGTAAAACTGGTGCCACTGAAGATGAACCAAGTCATTACTCACCAGCATGAGTACCCGTAATTAGAGCTGCTGGGAGTCACAGGAGCAAGAGTCAAAGGCTCTAACATGATTATGGACAGAGCTGGATTGTTTTATGACAAATATTAGCAGATAAAGGGAATCTATCACGTGCCTGAGGAGGTTGGCTGATGAGCACGGAGGGGCAGGGAGGAAGGCACTTCCCATCCCTTACCACTCTGCCTGGCTTCTGTGTCCACCATACCACTTGCCCCCCACCACATAAGCAGAGAGGAGGGCAGCTCACGCCAGCACCCTGCTTGCAGGTGCCTCCCCACAGGCACCACAGCACCCAGGGTGCAGGATCAGCCCATGGCCTGGAGCCTAAAGGAACTGGTTGACTCAGCCATGCTGATGCGGGGTGGGTCCTGGTGCAGCTCGGTGTGTTCCCAAGGGATGCACCAGCTGTTTGCAGCTGGAGGAGGCAGGCAGATGCTGAGCAGCCGACCTTCACAGCACACAGCTGAGGAGAGCAGGGAGTGCCTGGCTGGCTACTCACCTTCTGCCTTGCCCGGGTGAACCGGGTAGCTTTCCCACGTCCTCCCAAGCACAGGCCGTCTCTCTAGCTCACATGCTCCCTTCTCCAACCCCGTTCCCAACAAGCCCCAGCATGCCCCTGCACAGCTGCCTGCTTTCACAACAGGAGAGAGAAGGGAGGATGGGAGCTGGGGACAGGCAAAGCAGGCACCAGAAGTCCTCCCAGCCCCACCAGGAAGGGAACACGCAGCTTCTCGCTAGGTCCAGGGCCCCAGCGCCCAATTTGAAGAAGCTATTGCTGCTTCTCTGACCCCATCCTTGAGGACTAGAAAAGGTCTAAGAGCTCTCAATGAATGATCCTCAGATTAAGAAGACAACGGTCTCATGCCTTTGTCCCCAGAAAGCAGGGTGCTGAGACAGGGCTGCAATGCAGGACATCAGCCTGGGGCCATCTGGCAGAAGCAGCTCCATCAGTTGCAGGGCTGGAGGAGAACCCTTGGTGAAGTCAAGACTTGGAGGAGGAACAGTCTCTGTGGCCACTGCACATTATCATAGAATCATAGAATGTTAGGGGGCAGGATCACCTAGTGCAGGCCACACAGGAACACATCCAGATGGGTTTTGAAAGTCTCCAGAGAAGGAGACTCCACAACCTCTCTGGGCAGCCTGTTCCTTTTCTCCATCACCCTCACAGTAAAGAAGCTTCTCCTGCTGTTGAGATGGAACTTCCTATGTTGTAGCTTATGCCCATTGCTCCTTGTCCTATTACTGGGCACCACCAAAAAGAGACTGTCCCCTTTCTGGACACCCACCCCTCAGATATTTACAGACATTAATAAAATGCCCTCTCAGCTTTCTCTTCTCAAAACTAAACAACCCTAGGTCTCTCAGCCTTTCTTCTTAGGAGGGATATTTAAGTCCCTTAATCATCCTCACAGTCTCCATTGGACTCTCTTCCATAGATCCCTGTCTCTCTTGAATTGGGAAGCCCAAAAGTGGATACAGTATTCCAGGTGTGGTCTCACCAAGGCAGACTAGAGGGGGAAGAGAACTTCCGTAGCCCTGCTGGACACCCTTTTCTTAATGCACCCCAGGATACCATTGGCCCTCCTGGCCACAAGGGCACGTTGCTGTCCCAAGGGTAACTTACTGTCCACTAGGACTCCAAGTTCTTTCTCCATGGAGCTGCTTTCCAGTAAGACGGCCCCTAATCTGTACTGGTGCCTGGGGTTATTCCTCCCCAGATGCAGGACTCTACACTTGTAGTTATTGAACTTCATGAGGTTCACCTTTGTCCAGCTCTCCAGCCTGTCCAGGTCACGCTGGTTGGCAGCACAGCCTTCTGGTGTGTCAGCCACCCCTCCCAGTTTCATATCATCAGTGAACTTGCTGAGGGTACACCCTATCCCCCATCCAGGTCGTTGATGAAGATATTGAACAAGACTAGACCCAGTACTGATCCCTGGGGAACACCCCTGGCCACAGGGCTCTGACTTGACCCTGTGCCACTGATCACAACCCTCTGAACTCTGTTGTTGAGCCAGTTTTCAATCCACCTCACAGTCCAATCATCTATCCCACATTTCTTGAGTTTTTCTGTGAGGGTAGTATGGGATGTAGTATCAAAAGCCTTACTGTCTCCCATAACATCCTCATTGTCACAACATTGTCCCAGCAGGGCCCCCTGTGCCCCAGGGGCACCCAGATGGGATGGCATTCCCCATCCCCTTGAGCTGTGCCCCAGGCTGGACCAGAACTGATGGCTTCTTTTAGCTGTTGCTCCTGCTCACCTTGGTTCACCTGGGTTTGACCATCTCCATCTACCAAGATGATGCTAAGGTTTTCTAGAGCAACTGGAAACTAAGATCTGAAAATAATTGTGAACTTTTGAGGCTTGAGAGCAGCAAGCACAGTAAATGGTAACAGCACATGAATTTAGATCTTTGCTCTTAACTGGCTCATCCAGATCTAGAGTTCACACCCACTTTTTGGCTGCAACTGCTGAGTGCCTCAGTTTCCCAGGCCCAATGAAGTTGGATGAGATGAAGTTGGTGAGATGTATGGATTTCTACAGATGACAGCACAGGATAAGGGAAAGTCAAGTATTATCTGTGATTGTGTTTAAGCTCTCCTCTCCCTGCACAGCCATGCTGTGAGCACCTGTGCTCCTTCCCACAGTATCCTCACGAGAGTGCACACGAGTGAGTGTGCCACAGAGGGGGAGATGGAGAGTGGGGTCCCCCAGGCCTACCTCAATGCTTCTGACTCCACTGACACCCTGGCCAGGCATTCAGGACCAGCACCAGGGAGACAAAATGCAAGCCTTGTTAAAGCCAGCAGATTTACCCAGGACCATGGGTCTCTGGAGTTTAAATTTGGGTCTTCTCAGTGGGGCAAATACTCATGTTGGTGAGGCCAGTTCCAAGGATAGCCCAGTCAAGGATGGCAGAATGACTATAGGAGCTGGACTGCTATGCAGGAAGAGCCACTGCCAGGCTCTGAGCTCTAGTGGGGCATTTCCTACCCCAGCATCATTCTGTTTCATCAGGATGAGTCATTAGACCACCACAAAAAACCTCACGACCTTGCTTCAGTAGTCATTATCAGAAACTTCCTTTATTAAATTAATGACCATCCCCTATCTGTCATCTCACTGATAATAAAAAGAAATGAGGGCTGGAAGGAGCACTGCAGACCCGTGCCTGGAGCCAGGCTGGTATCAACAGAACTTGTGTCCAGCAGTGCCGCAGAGCTGCTCCTGCACAGGAACAGGAGGAGGCAAAAGCCCCCACACCAAACAGTCTCCAGCATAAACGTGGTGGGTTCCCCTTCTAGAGTACCCCTCAGGATGCTGCTTCAGTGAAGCACCCCTAATCAGTACAGCTCTGAAACACTCATTTGGCCACAGGGACAAGCTCATCTCACTGGTTCTCATAGAACCAACACAACATCCTTCCTCTAATACATCTCTCACGTGGGACAGACGAATGCATGCACTTAAAGAGTCACTGTTCTAAATTATCCCCTCTGAGATATATCAACCCCTTCCCCACAATTGGCAAGACATGATCTAGCAAGGAGGAAGATCTTACTTGGTTTTAATGACACCAGTTCAAAGTATGAAGCTTTTTCTGTCCCAGGGTTCCAGAAGTCAGATGTAAAAAGATATTCTCTCCTTTGCAAACAAGCCCCAGCAGCAGATCAGCACCACCCACCCCTCCCTCTGGCAAAGGAAAGGTCATGGTCCTGCTCTCTGGAAGAGCAGGATTACAGGAGTGGGAGGAATTCAGAGACAGTCACCCCCAGCAAAGACCAAGTCAACTCGGTGCAGAGATAAGACCGCTCCTTGACCCCACCATGCAGGCCCCATCAGCAGGAACCCAGCAAGGGAATGCTGCAGAATATCCCCCATAACCCAAACTAGCCACAGCAGCATTTCCTATTATGTCTCCATAACCTAATCTGACCCCCTCCAGGGTCTCCAGATTAATATCTGAGAAAGCTCACAAGTCCAATCACCCAATTACAGGGAGGAAAGGTTTATCCTATCTAAACAGCATGAAATGTAACATAGCCTCAGCTGCCCCCTCCCTCCTATGAGCCAGATCTCAATCCTTAGCAAGCTGAACAAACTGGGAAGGGGTCATGGGGGAGATGGGGAGGGTCTGTCCCTGCCCTTGTATCATATGAAACCTGTAGGAGGAGCAGCTATTTTAATTGGCAAATCCCCTGACTCAAGGTTTAATCCCTCTCCATTTTTGCTTAACTTCCCTCACACCAAAGCAACGTGGGGAGCAGATGATGTGTGTCACTTTGAGCTGCTGTCCAATGAGAGGAGCCCCCATTGTCTTGGTCAACAGGGGGCAGGGGACAACAGTCCTCAGGACACAGAGTGTACACAGCCCAGCTTGGGAGATGCAGGGATGAAAGGCTGGTACCACCATGTGCCATTTAACACAGACACACCTGGGGAAGGGTGTGGGTTAGAGCAGCCTTGATGCTGGCTGGGCAGAGCAGGCAACAGGCAGGACCCCAGCCCAGAATGACTGCAACATCCCCAGAGCACTTCCTGCACTGGGGCCAAGAGGTTTCAAACAGGACAGAATAGGCTGCCCCAAGGCAGCCTTTGTGCCTCCTTGGATCCCTTTTCTATCCTTATTTCCTTCCAGAGAAGTGTGGAGGGACATTGTCTAACTTCTTGGACTGTATTTCAGCCACCTGACAAAGCTGAATGCATGGGAAACCTCTACAGCAGCCAGAGGAGTGGAAAGCAGATTCCCCAGTCCATCCAGGATCTCATCTCAGGCGTTGGCTAGAATGAGAGGAACATGCAAAATCTCCAGAAAGACCCTAGCCTGGCAGGGAATCCCAGTCTGGGTGTCATTCGGAGCCTATCCAAAGGGAAGACCCATGTTTTTTGGCCAAGTTTCCTTCCAGAGAAGGATCGTGTTGCATCCACAGATGCCCCACAGCCTAAATTTTCCAAGTAGCTCAGGGCTGCATTGCCAAGCGCCAGCTTTGGAAATGCAGACTGAGTTTCCCTCCAAATTCCAGCCACAATTTATTGATTAGAAAAGCCTGTCTAGTCAATAAAGGCTCCTACAAAAAGGTTCCACTGCACTCACATGCCATGAGCCATCTGACTGCGTTAGCAGCCTTTTCTTCTGATGCTTTCTGACAAGATGGATTTGTGGCCTTGACTTTTCCAGATCAGGAGAAACTTAATCCGAGAGGATAAAATTACAGACGAGTAAAAAACCTCCATGACTAGCCTCATTAACTGTCATTTAAGAAGTTCAGAGCCTTCTGAGCTAGAAGGGAGCATCTACAGCTGTCCTTTGCTTTGAGGGAGAGGTGGCTCTGAACAGACAGCACAAAGCCCTTGGCAAACACTCTGCTCTTGAAGTGTATGACACACTCGTGGCACCATCCAGGCTGCTCCATCCTCTGCAGTCAGCAGGGAACAGGCAGACAGTCCCAGCTCTCCACCTACAAAGTGACTTGGAAGAAAGCAAAGATAATGCCCAGTTCTGTCCAAAAGGTGTCTGGGCAGATAAAAATAAAAAAACTTGGACCAACCATATGGAAATGTGCATTAATGAAATATTTCAGCAACTGACTCAATCCTAATTGAGAGCTGAGAACCCTCCACCTCCCTTCTGCTTTCCAGGATACAAAAATGACACTGGTAGGTGGAAATAACTACAGCTGTCCCAGTGGGAGAGAAATGAGTGAGTGTAATGGCCAAAATTAAGCACTTGCTTGGTACTATTACACAACATATCCCAGGAAGCAGCTTCCAAAAACTTGACCTTCTCTTCAAAGGCTTATTTTTGAATCATCTTTCTTTTTGCTAACAAGTGAAATGGATTCAGCACTCAAAAAAGGGTACTCCGGGTGTTGAAAACATCTTTACCCATGTACTAGTTACAGGAGAGGCAGCAGCAATGACAGTTGCCACACAGCAGCCCTGCCCTGCCTGGGCTCCCTGCACATAGGCCTTCAAAGATGAAGTTCTGCTGCATTTCCATCCCAGCACAGAAGTGAGCTACCCCTCACCAAGTGGTGGTTGTGATTAGCCAAACACCTGCCCACCAAGAAACCAGCTGAGAACCACCAGGCAGATCACTAAGAAAGGAGCAGGTAGGGGCAAACACACAGTAAGCATGAGGCTGGCAATGGTGGGTCACCAGCTCCTGACCACCATCCGGTCCTCCTCTACTTCAGTGATGCTGAAGGACCTCTTCTGAACGTGAGGCAAACACATAGAGATGCCCCATGGAAGTGCTGCCTATTGCTCCTAGGCTGAGCACTGACCTCCCGGACCACCAGCATCACTGCACTGAGATCAAGTCTGGTAGTTTAGGGAAAGCATAACAACTGCTCTCCTGAAACCAACAGAGAGACTGGGGTCTCTCTTCCAAGTCTCAGCTTGTGATTCATCAGCTGCAGAGCCTGTCTCTCCAGGGCCTACTTACAAATCAAAAATCATCTACAAAAATGGCACCTATGGTAATGTTTGCCTTTGCCTCCACAGGGCTTTATAGAGGTAGTCAATACCATCACCCAACCTCAGGTTCATCACCATCTTTAACAACAACTGGTTTCAACACTTGTGCTTTAACATCTTCCACACTTCATTGGCATTAATTAAAACCCTGGACATTCACATATTTACCCAACTCCTGGCTGGACCTGAAGCTCCTACAGCTTTAAGGACTGCTGTCTCTGGTACCCAGCCTGTTTGGAAGTCAGGAGTTTAAAGATGATATTAAGACGTGATCAGAGTGCAACCTGGTTGTACAGAGATTGCACTGCCTCCTTACTGACAGGCACAGTATTTTTTCTGACCGGATAATTTTTCCTCTTCTTCCAGCCTATTGCTGGTTTTCACATGACAGTAGCAGCACAGCTTGCACACAAGAGAGTGTTCTGGGAGTGACAGTTGCCATAGCTGTATCCATGTAGCCCTGAACATGTCAGAACGATGCTCTACAGAGCAGAGTTAAGTTATAAATAAGACACTTTCAAGCCTCAATTTGGAGCACAACTTGCAAGTGTACAAAACGCTAAGCCTTCTGGTTTGACCTCTTTCCTTTATAGACATGATGTGTATTCAGAGACTCCCCTGCAGAACAGCATTCTCCAGAGAAGCCTGGAATGCTGGCATGGTGACATGCATAGGTTTTATATGAGCATACCCTCAACTTCTGTACATCATTCTGCCCAGTCTGTTCTCCAGACACCCTCCTCAGCTTCCCTGCCAGCTCTTCTCCACATAGTCCAGTATATAGAGTGCCCTGGTATACCAGAGGACACTGACCAAGCTGCCAGAATCTGATTCTCTGAGGTTTACGTGATCCCAACAAGCTCATTCAGCAGGCTGTGTTTCTGTTCTCCTTTCTTTGAGAATTACAAGCTGTTCTGGATGAGGGCTACCTCTTATGAATGTGATTCCTGACCAGCCAAAGAGACGCAGGGGATTCCAGGATCCCTGGATGCTGTGAGAAGTAAAAGAGCTTGGAAGTCTCTCCTTAGACCTCACTTGTCCTTCTGGGACACAGTTCCTTGTGGCCAACAGCAGCACTGCTGCATAAAAGAAAATGGATGGTGTACTTTGTTGTATACTTTTTCCAACTAATACCCCACAATGTCCCCAAATACATTAACTCAGCTGCAGAAGTGGTGTCACAGAAAAGACAGAGAAATCGCAGTATAGGAGCCTACACAGAACAGGACCAAAGACAATGGGCTGGGAGAGAAGTAGAGCCTCATAATCCACCTTTTGTGATCTGCTAGCAGCAACACAGAACAAGCAGCAGTCACATTCCCACTTGCTGTCACCCTCAACCATAGTGACAGCAAGTGATCCTTCGCTTACCTGCACCTTCCCAGTTCTACCCACTTTGATACTGGAGCACAAGCAGGAGGAAATGGCTCCAGGCTCGAGAAGCACAACTACTGCATGTGTTTTGCACAGATACTGGCCTGACCACCTTGGTGGGGGGGAGTGACTAGGAGGTACAGAACCATTCAGTGGTCAGCCCACGGACCTCAGTCTGCCACACAGTGAAAACCAGGCCCCTCGTCATCCTCCAGCCATTCCCAGGCCTGCTGTGTGTGTGCTACAAGCACAATCAAAGCATGTTTTTAGTTTTAAACATTGCATTTTGCATGCTCACAGCACCTGCCCCAACCTGTACTGGCCCCCTGGTCACTTCAACCTGCCAGGTGGGCCCCAAAGATGGTCCAGGTGGTGTTAAACCAGGCACAGGGCTGCCTGCCCCCACTCAGGGATTTTACCCTTTGTCTTTCAGCTGAAGCCTCCCACCTCAGCTCCTCGTCATAAAACCAGGATAAGGATCCTTCTGTCCTGCTACCATTCACAGGCTGGAAGATACAGTGCTGCCCATGCAGGACCATCTCAGGTGGTGGGCTCAGCTCATCCAAGGGACCTTCTAAGCCAGGGCCACCACAATTAGCAACGGCAATACCCCAGGTCCCTGTCTGGCAGAGGCAGGGACATGGCCTGGCTACAGCAACCAGAACTGAGACATAAAAAGCACTTTACACGATGATCATGTTATCCCCTTGTCCCTCCCCCTCATTCCCTTTGGAGCTTCTTAACTTCAGAAACCTTCCTCCAGAGAAGTGTTGGAGTGACAGAAAACATTTTCCAAGCCTAATATCAGTTCCAGATGTTCACAGCCATTTCAGTTTGTACCTCACCCTGTAAAACACATTTCTCCCTCTCCCTCTCTCAAGTGCAGCGCCTGCTTTGTCCATGACATAATGCGCTGGCGGGCTCGGCCGCGCACACACACACACGCTCGCACCCTCTTCGAGAGCCCCATGTTCAAACAAAGAGCATCACTCAACTACAAAGCTGTCGCACACATGGAGTTACGAGTAATTTCCACAAGTTTTAATAAACAGTTTGGGGTGTAATTGCTCTCCATCTTCTCAGCTGGCTCCCGAGCGAAGAGCCGCTTGCTCCCCGTGTGCTGGTGTTGAAAGTGTGGTTTGTTTTGCACACAAGTTCACCTCCTATTAGCCTCAGATGGTCCAAGGGCTGTATTTTTTTTTTAAGCACCAGTAATAAGCTTCTTTAAAAAGCATGTACAGCCAGGGGGTGACCGACACAAGTGAGGTCCCGGCTCCTTCCACCCCATCCCACAGCATCACTGCCCCACACAGAACTTGGTGGGGAGCAGAGGGGATACACGTTAGACCACCCTCCAAATTCCCTCCTGACTCTGCTCTGAGAAGAGGAGGAACAAATAGTTTCTGACTCAAGGGAGAGGCTTCACCCTCCAGTTGCAAAGCAAGGGGGAGGCCAAGGAATTTCACAAGGGTGAGAGACTGAATGCTTTTGAGGCACAGGAGGGTGGAAGAAGGAAGGTTAGGCAGCAGTCAGGTACCATCTGGCTTGCCACAGGACTGAAGAGCAGGTTGGCACAGCCCTTGCCACAGCTGGTGCCAGGAATTCCATTAAGAAATGGCTACAACTGCAATAAAACAAACAAAAAACCCTGCACAAGCACAAATAACCCAGACACTTGAACTCAAGAGATCCAAAGGACAAATGGCAGCAACCTCAAGAGCTCTCAAGCCTTATAGGATCCTCCCAACCCAGCACTGCCACACTCTGCAGATACCTATGGTGCATCTCCCAGCAATAGGAGAACCTACTCCTTTCTGCCAGCGGCCACAAGACTGATGGGGAAGTTCTGCCAATATCCATAAAAAGCCATCCAAATTTAATACCCCACACCACTCTCCCAAGAATTCCTTCTTTCGGGGTTGACTTTTTTTTGTGTGGCTGCTGCTCAGGTGTGATGGAGATGTGCTGCACCATAATGGGTGGTGGTGAGGGTATACTCATGGTAGGATTTTTGGCTGTGTGAAGCACGGGACCAAGCAAAGCCATTAAGAGCTGTAGCAGTCAGCATTTCTGCAAACCTATGCAAGGTATTTGCAAGAATCAAGCCATCTGGCATTAGGGGCCTGTTAGGTAAGAAAGGAATGAAGGCAGGAATGTTGTTTTGTTATAAACAACATAAGAAAAAAAGGAGAGATTTAGGATTGGCTTTTCTCTTTAATTGTTAATGGGGTCATTCTGTCCTGAGCAGTCCCTGGGAGCAGGGAGAGGGGAGGGCAGTTCCCCACAATGAATTCAATCGCCTGTCAAACACATGGCAGTCATAAAAGGAAAATAATAATAATAATCTGTATTTCCTACTCTGGCTGCCAGGCAAAGATCCAGCCACTTCAAAGGAGAAACCCCACATTTCCCTGGTCTGGCCTCACCTGACCGATGTGTGAGCAATCTGGAATCCCCATCCAAAACAAAGCCCCTCCTTTGGTGGCTTTTCTTTCTCCTTTACTGGAGGGTGCCCCTCCAAGATAAAGAACAAGCCTTCTTCCATGCCGGGAAACTAGAAACATAACCCAGGGGCCATGGCCACATTGGGCAGCTCTGGAAATGGATGCTGGCAGGGTGTAGGAGAAAACTCCTGAGGGACAGGACTGATGTATGAGCCAGGAACCAGAGCTCCTTCTTGTGGGGGTCTCCACAAACAGCCAGGGCCCCCCAGGATGTGGGCCTCTGGATCTCTCCAGAAGGAAAAGTCCAACTCCTCTAGCAGAAAAAAAAAATTGGATACGGTGGTAAGAGAGGCTGCAGAAGTGGAATAGATGAGCCTGAGATGAACAGAGAGGGTGAAAACATCCCTGTGGCTGTGAGCTGGAGCAGTTTGCTCTGTGGCAGCTCATGGCAGCAGAGAACTTGGCTCAGAGGGTCTTACAAAATTAGTAAGAAGAAAAAAGCCACCACCACAAGCTGAGACAGCTTCTGAGTAAGACCTATGACCTGCCCATGTGCAATTCCCGATCTGACTCTGAATGATCTTCCTGAGATCACCTTCCCAACAGGGAAGCACAGACAAATGTCTTGCCAGGATGTCTGCAAATTGGCAAGAGCTCTGTGAGGTTCTCCCTCCAATGTCAGCCCTGTTCCCACCTCCAGTTTGGTCCCTTGCCCTTGCAGGCAGCCCAGCCACGCATGCCTCACACAAGCTGACCAGGCTCCACCTTAAAGCAAATGAAGTTTTTAACCACCCAAAGCACTGTTGCAGAGTCTTGCTCCACTAATGGGAAGGGACCCTTCATATAAAGGTAAATTTCTGCTTGGGTCAACAACACTGGCTGCCCCTGACAGGTCACCTGAGCTTCTTTAACAAAATACATCCAAAATCATTGAGTAAAAATCAGTAGGTTTTGCTTGGCTTTCCATGGAGCAATAGCATCACTCAAGGTTTCAAGTGCTGTTTTCTGAAATACATAATTGATTCACCCAAATCAAACCCCATCCTTCACACCCCTTCTCCCTGCCCAGCAGCTCCTAGAGCATGGCTTGAATGGCTGGTAAAGCCTTTGCAAGGCACAGAGTGGTCAGGCCAAGCAGAAAGAAACTCCAACCTAGGGAAGTTTCACGTTCCCCTGGAGATGTTTTGTGCTGCTTAAATGATCCCTCTAAATATTGCAGGTTTCAAGTGATTTAAATAAAAGTGCAAAACAACTTAGAGTCCTTTCAGAGGCTGGCATGCAATGCAATATTAACTGAAATGGACAATAAACCCTTAGGTTGTTGAGAACTGACCTTCCTCCCACATCCACCATCCTGTAGCATTTCAGAGTGATCAAACAGCCACTTGAGTCAGAAACTCCAACTCACAGCTCTCCTACCCAAAAAGGGTCAAATAATTTCCTTCTGCCATGCTGCATTTTGTATTTTCTTTTTCCCTCAGATACTTGTGTCTGCAGACAACTTCAGAAACATCTCCTGAATGGAGTGGGTTTAATACCTCATGTTAACACTGTGGCTCTATGCATCATTCTCCACAAAAGCAGCAGCTCCCAGCCAGGTGGGATGCAGGACACATGGCCATACACCCTCTGTATCAAGAGGAGCTTCATCTCACAGCTGCACCCACCTGTGTAGAGGTCTGTGTCTGTGTACTCATCCACCTTCTTGTGCTGCAGGACGTAGTCAGACACCTTTGTCCCAATGGCAGGCTGCACATCCAGCCACTCCAGAGAGACCACAGTGCTGGAGGGCTCCACATTGGGGGAGAGCCGTAGGCTGGGCAGGAGAGAGGAAAGAAACCAAATAAGACATCAGTTCCCTTTCTGGGGAGGAATCCACTTCTACAAGCAGCACAAGCCCTGGCAGAGCTCACGCTCATCCACAGACTCACAAGGACAGTGGCACAAGGGGAAAGTGGGCAGAAGAGCACAGAAGAACTTCCAGTTGAAGTTCATTTGGAGCCTATGCAATGTGTGTCCTTCCCTCCCCCTGCTCCTGCAAGAGCCTAGGCCATGCAACTGCAACCACACAACCCCAAATATCCCATCCAAAAGAACCTTCATGTCCTGGGAGAACTATTGACCTTCAGTAGCCCTGTGTGGAACTGAAGACCAGCTTCCCAGGAGCAAAAAAAAAGGGAAGGATTCAACTTAAGGTAAGGGGGGGCGGGAAGGAGAGACAAGGTAGGTGGGGCTGGGAATTTACCCAGCTGCAAGTGAGCAAGCCTCTGCTGGTTGTGGCCATAAGCTGAAGCAGGGCAGCTGTGCAGGAGCTCCTGCCAGGCTCAGGGACCCCATAGGCAGGGCTAAAGGTAGAGCAGCTTTGTGCTCCTGGCTGTGCTAGCACAAAGGTGTCCACTGCTCTGTGCTTCAGGGTAAAGGACAACACAAAGTACAAGGCTATGGAGAGTCCGGCTCCAAACATACAAGTGTGTTTGTTGAACTCAGGATGGGAAATGAATCCCCTCTGAGGATATTGGCTCACTGAGGTGTTCTGCTCCTTGTGGATCACTGGAGCCAGTCTTCCTGCTTTCTCAGCTAATTTCCCATCAGTTTGCTCCTGATTTGCTCTTGCTCTGACAAGCCACAATGAATTGCACTGTAATTCCATTTCTTTCAGCATTTGAAATCCTATTCTACAAGCCCTGCTAATCAGGTGATGAAAATCTATAAGGAAACCTTCCCGGGCCACAGCCGGAGCCAGGATATCCTAAAAGCATCAGTCACGCAGTGAGGAGCGCTGGACTGTGGCCCCGGGGCTCATGGCAGAGAGGCAGGAGGTGTCTGTGGGCTGAGCCTGCAGGAAAGGGGTTGGTGCTGGGGGGCCATGACCCGCGGGAGGGGCTCGCACCCATACGTACACAGGCGGAGGGAGAGGGCTGCAGTTTGGGAGTCCATTCTCATCGAAGGCGTTGAGGTCGCACCTGCACCAGTCTTCGATAACATCTCCTTTCCCCGAGCACCAGTATGAGCTCATCAGGGCTCCCTTGAAAGCCTGACGTGAGAACAGAAAGCGTGAACACGTGTGCTAAAGGCTTGGGGAAATCTGGCCAGCAGCTCAGCCGTGCAGTGCTGAGCATTAGGGGAGCGTGTGCGAGGAGCCTGGGGATTGGGAAATGGGGGGAGATCCTCCCAGTTCTGCCACTGACTCTCTGCGTGGCCCTGGGCAAGTCCCTTCACCTCCCTGAGAACTGAGTGATGCTGGTTCCTCCCTGGGTGCTGTTTTTGGTGTGGGGATGGGGAGTGTTTGCATGAAGTCTCATACAGAGGGGATCTGCAGTGCTGGAGGACCAAGCTGCCTGATGAAGCACAAACTTAACTCCATTTGTAACACCGGAGATCATACGTAGGGTACCTCCACACTGCTGCTGTGCAGTGGAACTCTTCCATGTCCCCTTCCCATAGCTGTCTCTATCCCCACTAAGAATAAAGTAATTACTACATCATCAAGGACACAGACTACTTCCAACCTTCTCAGAGGTTTAATATTCATATGAACTGTCCTCTTGCAAGCAAATTGCTGCTTTATTCACTTGCATAAGGAATACTCACAAGCAAAGCAGCAGTAGCTAGAAGAAAATAATAGAATCCTGTACAATACTTGCAGGGTGTTCCCCAGCTGGGCAGTCTCCCCTCTGCAGGCTGTCTTCAGCCTGACCAGGAGCCTTCCTGACTGCTCCTCATGATGCCAGTGGATCCCCAGAATAACAGCTCTCTGTTTGCTGGGGTCTGAGGCTGAAATGCTTCGACTGAATTCCCAAAGCCTAACTCCCAAGGTCTAACTCCACGGTATTTTCCCTGCACTCATCCCGCAGCCTGAGGACATTGGTGTTAGTCCCAGCACTGCAGGATGGGGCATCCCTTGCTCTGTACCCTGCTGTAGTTCAGACTTTATGGTGATTTATTCTACCTTTGCATGTTGTACCAGCTTAAACCTCCAGCTTAGAAGAAAGCATCTCTGCTTGCACACACACACACGGCCAACATTCAACCCAACCCCGTGAAGCCACAACGCACTGCTAGAATAATCATAACACCAAAACTTCACCCACTTAAACCTCTCTGTAATGCTTTTGACCTTTCAAAAGACATATTTCAAGGTCAAAACGCCTTCACAGATCCTCAGCCTGTCCAGCAGCCTCTCTGCCAGCCTCAGCACAGCCCAGCTCACAGCAGCTCTATTCCACCCATTCAGAGCTGCCTGCGGATGCCTGGCCCCAGCGATACTGCCTGGCTACACCTTAAAGATAAACTGTGCCCTTTGAGGAGGATGGGGATGGCTCCAGAGGCTGTGGCATTTAGCAGAAAACTCTAGGAAAAGCGCCATCCCAGGGAGGTTTCTGAAAAGATGAGGTATAAATAGATCCTGACGTCAGGGCTCCCATTGTCCTGAGTTTTGTTGCTCTCCCCAAACACTCTGAGCACCTTTAACTAGGCGCCTTGAGGCTCTCATGTCTGAAACATTTTCTGCTTCCAGGCACTTACAAAATGGGATGGTTCCAGAAGGGAAAGAATAAAAATAAAAAAAAAAAAAAAAAAAAAAAGAGGAAAAAGCACATGAAAGAGAGAAAATGCGACATTATTTTATTTTGTTCTGTAGAATGTAATAGAAGCACTGGGCTGGAAAGAGCATTGCAAAGTAATTGGAGAGCAGGGAAGAAAGAGAGGAGTTTATCTGACACATAGATAAATGGGTACAGATACATGTCTGTAGATATCGGAGGGTCTGTGCAGGATAGAAACAGCAAATGATGCATGTGGATGGATGGGGAAGTGTGTGCTCTCCCTAAGAAGCAGGATGAATGCATAGATTGTGGGTACATCTGTGCACAGACACGCACTGCTGGGTGTGTGATGTCTGGGGTGATCTCTGGGGGAGCTGCACCATCACACTGACAGCACCACTCCACTGTCACCCCGTCTCCAGTCCTGACCATGGCCATTAATTTGCTCCTTCCTGCACAGCCCCAACCCAGGGAAGAGATCCCACCTGTCCTATCCATGCCCTTTAGTCAAATCCAATAGTCAATTTTTCCCTTCTATTTTCTTCCGATGGTAAGTGCAATGCTGGATGAGCAATCCCCTCTGCTCTGCCTGCCCAGCCTCGCACACGTTTTAATTAGATCCTGCAGGTACCCAGCCATCATCTGCCTTGTGTCAACCTTCACACAAATGAGGTTAGCTAATCGATGCGCCCTTCAATTGCCCTCATTAAGGCGAGAACACCTACGCACACTAACCAGGTTACTGGGAGCAGGACTAGCCCCTGGTCCTGGCTGCTGCCTCCCTGCCACGGCCAGCAGCCAGCTGAGGGCAGGGCTGGCCAACCACGAATTGCCTCCCCTCACTTTCCAGCAGGATTGCAAGGCAGTGGTTTGCAGGATTTTCCCTCAGGTGCAGGGGAACACGTGTCAAAGGGTGGGGAAGCAGCAAGAGGTGAGGGGGGGAAATAGATAAAATTGTGTGGAAAGATGAAGCTCCCTGCATGAAGATGTTCACCATCACTTTTGGAGGCTCTACACTCTCCTCAGGACACCAGCCTGCTCCCTGGGGACGTGCATTCACTCCACAGAAACTCCAGGACAAACTTAGAGTCTCAATGAGCTTTGAGGACTCTGTAGTCCTCCCAGCCCTGAAGCCAGATCCGGCTTCTGCTGTAGTTCACACATAGCCTGCCTGTCCTTCCTCCACCTCCCCCAGCCTGCTCCCAGCTCTGGCTGCAGTGGCAGAGGCTGCTCTCAAGCCCTGGCAGAGATCAGTGGTCAAAGTTTCTTTCCCTTGCCAAGGTGGAAGCTTTAACCAGCTCACCCCAAAGCCAGGCTGCAGGCACGCGATCCTCCGCAGCTGGCAACCACATGAAAACCTCTCCTTTCCTTTCTCCTTCTGACAGCACAGCCCAGGAGGTACAAGACTGCTCACACAAACCCAGGGGAACAGCAGCTGCCATCCAAACCAGGAGTCCAACAGCACAGGAAGACCAAGAGCAATGGGCAAAGGATGCAGTGAAGGTGCATGTCCCATGGGACAGCTGCAGGTAGGAAAGCACAGGAGCCTCCCTGGTGTGTGGTGGCTGAGGACCACCTTTCCCTCCCTGCCTTGGAGTGGGCACCTCCACCTCTCCTGTCCTTCCCTGCTGCCATGCTTGGAAATGTGCAGCAAACACTCTCCTCCCTGCCAGGAGACAGCATGTACAAGAAGAAGACCATCTCCAACACAACCATCTCCACATCAGGTGCTTCACCATGGTGGTCACGCCAAGCTACCCAGCTGGGAGAACCCAACAAGCTCTGCGAGGCTTCCCAGGAGCAGCCCTGCCTGCCAGGGATGGCAGAGTGGCCCCTGAGGTGCTGTCCTGCGCTTGCCAAACCCTCCCCAGGATCTCAGTGCCCCTCTGTGCCCTAAAGCAATTTTATCTTTCATTTAAAAGTATCCAAATTGTATTGTTTCCCTGTGAGTCAGCCCATTTAGTGTACGTCCTTCAGTGCCAGAGGGGAAATTTATGAGATGAGAAACTGGCTCAAAACGTTTATTTTCTAGATGACGAGTCATGCCATTAGATATATAGCATTATGAATCATAGGAACAGCATCTAATTTGCTCTTAAAGGTATAATAGGTCTGACTCCCCACACCCATGCACACACATATATTGGATTGATAGTTCCCCCACAGGATGGCTAGTTCATTTGTTTTGACACTAGCAAGACTTACAGGACCATAAAGTCCCATCTTGCCATAAGTTAAGCCTATTCATAAAAAAAAAAAATTAAGGAAACAAATGATCAGCTAAGCACATATATCCTACACTCGATTGCATATGGATCTTTCTCGTGTTGTTATTTGTGCTCATGGGGAGGCCATTTGGCCCCATTTTATAGCTTAGACACTCTGCAACAGAGTATGGGAGAGCATTTCCTTTGTCCTCTGTTAGAACTGGCTGATGAGGAACATTGTTATTTCTGACCGTGGGTTTTCTGTTGACATCCCCAGAGAGGAAAATCATGGGACATGAAGGAGCAATTCAAATTGGTATTTGCAGGACTCAGCATGTACCACAGGGGCTGGTGTTTCCAGCTGGGATATGGGAAAGGGCATGTGCTGGGTGCTTATCTGTGAATATCTGGTCTTCTCCATGACTGACAGGGATATGAAACTCTGGGTCAATGGTTTCTTTGAGTCTAGGTTTCTTTGGGGTTGGCATGAACACCTCAGTTTCTGGAAAAATTAAAAAAAGAAAGTACAAGGAGATTAAAAAAAAAACACCACAAATGAGCATACAGACTATACAGAAATGGGCTGAAGATAGCAGAGATGATCTAGAAGCTGGAAATTTGGTACACTTGGGGTTTTGCACTGGTTTCCCTAGTCTTTGCTTGCTTGTTTGTTCTTCTTCTTAATGTAGAAGGAAAGTAAGAGTGGAAGCAGGCTGGGTCATGCCAGTGGACAGGTTCAGCCCCATGTCCAGGGACACAGCAGCCAATGGAGACATTCTGTCCCTTCCTGTTTGCAGGATGGAGATAGTGCCTGCACACCAGCACCACCTTCCCCCGTGTGCTGGCGGGTGCCAATGTAGGAGGCAGAGGGCTGCCTGGTGAGCTGCAGCCCTGCTCTGCTCTCCAGCAAATCCAGCCACCCAGCAATGCCACCCTACACAGTGCCTGACACAACAGGGCCACTGACCAGAGCTCCCAGACACTGTCAAGCTCCGAGCAGTCTGTAGATAGCCAGAGCAATACTGACTGTTCATCAGGGGAAAGAATATGGGATGCAGGCTCATGCAGGGATTTTACAGCCTGAACGGGATGCCACCATGATGGGGGGGGTGGCTGGAGGTTTCCATGCCCTACAGTAACGCTCAGTGCTGTTCACAGGGGATAAACACTGCTCCTTAGTCTAGACAACGCTGGGAGGAGAGAGGGGGAAAAAAAAGGAGGAGGAAAACTAAGGATTTCCCAAGCCAGAGACTCTTTCCAGGATCATGCAGTTCGCGTCTGAAAGTCTGCTCCAGGTTCATAGCAAAGGAGGATGAAGTTTCCCTACTGCTGTTGGCAGGTGATCTCATCTTGTGCTGCTCACACCCTCCCTGCCTCCGGCTGCCTGTCCCCGGGGAGCAGGATCACCAGCACTTCATCCTGGGAAGGCACATCAATGGTTTGCTGGAAAGGTCAGGGTGCTGGAAGGGACCCAGGGTGGGCAGCATCCTGGTTTCTGTTATTTATGGGATCCGAGGGAGCAGCAGAGGACACTGTAAAACCTGGCAGTAGGGGAAATAAAAGGCTTCACACTGCAGAGAGTCCCGTCCTGGGGAGACGGCTCCACTTTCACGCCTCGGCAACAAAGCTCCCCCTTAGAGCACTGTGGGGGCGGTTACAATGCAGCTATTCTTCCCCTGGTAACACGAGTCGGATGTGGGCTAAAGCTGCAGCAGGATGCTCGAGCACTCGAGGAGGAGGACAAGGGCCAATTAGCAGATATTAAAACAAAGCAAAAACAAATCAAAACCCCCATATCCCAGACCAAAACAAAAAATCCTCACCTCAACAATACAAACGCAGTCCCCATTCACCCTGGCTCCCTTTCAGCTTTGGCAGTGGAAAAAGGAATCCCTGGCACTGGCTCTCCACGCCTTCAGGGGCTGCTTTGGGGAAGCTGTGTGTGCTCAGGGAGGATCGTTGTCCTCCAGCAGCTCTGCCGGGTGATATATGGGGGCCAAAGTGAGCCCATGGCCTCGGGGACGCTTTGCACCCCATCCCCATAGCATCCTGCACAACCTCACCCTCCACCTGCTAGGCCCAGATGCGCAGATGACACCAGGAGAACTGGCCCCAAAGATACAAGGCAACAGGAAGGGCCCAGATACCTGCCCTCCTGGATGGGATCCAAGTGGTGCAGCCAAACTCCTGAGAAATGAGTCCCAGTTTGACTTCTCCAGCCTCTGCCTCAATTCCTCTGTCCCTTCTCCTCAGGCTCACGTTTCTCCTAATCCTACTCAAGCCTAGGACCAATCTCTTCCAGGCACATTTCCTGTCTTCAGTTATGGAGGTTTGCTTCCTTAAGGGCTGAACTTGGATGGCTGCATGGACAATGTCAACCCAATGGAGCCAAGGGCTCCTCTCCCAGGCACAGACGTGATTTTAAAGCCAGCTGCAGAGCCCAGACATTGCCCAACCAGGCAATGTCTACTGCTGCAGGAGCACAGGGTCTCAAGGTACCAGCATCCAGATCCTGGATTTCTCAGGTGTTCTCTTCTCCATCTACCATGCACTTTGAGGGCAATGTCAACACCAAAGCAGGGGTCACTAGCGGTACACTTGCATACTTAAGCTCCTTGACCAGGGGTGGAAAAGCCATAATGGTGAGCCCAGTCTGCACAGATGAGGGTGGGCTCCCCCCTGCCCTGATTAACAGGCAGTGATGGAGGTATGATGGACACATTTCACCCCATTGTAGGCCCTTCAGACCATCCATCCTGGTAATTAAAAGTTGGCATAAATGCCTAGAAGGGCTCCCAGTGCACAGCCAGGGCACAGCTCCATCACACTGTACCTTACAAACAGCAAGTACAAGACAACTGGGAGAACTACCAACAGAAGACATCAAAACCAGCTACATTTTGCATTTCGACTGAAATACAGCCATTAGAGCAAGTGAGCAGCAAGGGCGTGGAGATCAGCTGGACCCAGGAGGAAAAGCATCACCAGTTTTTGCAGTTCCCTCTGAAATTGCCACCACTTTGCCACCGTCTGTGCAAGCAGCTAACCTGCTTTGGGGGAACAGAGGACATGAACTCTACTATCATCAGTGCATCCTCAGAGTGAGCTGCAAGTAAGTAGTTTGAAGGATGGAGGATAGGATGAATGGAAGAGGAGCTTTCCCCTCTCTTTGCCCTTGCTTGCCTTCTGCTCCATGATAACTCAGCCACCCACCTGGCTGGGCTCAGGCAGTCACTGGAGCTGGTGCAGCACTCCCCTGGGACATGAGCATGGGCTGGGGACACTCGCTGGCCTAGGCTCCCCTGGTCCTTGCTCTTGCTTGAGGCCACCCTGCCAGCCTGGGGACACTGAATTTGTCAGCAATGACCATGCTCTGCTCAGCAAGGGATGGCTCCTTGGGGCCAGTGGGTGCACACAGGGAAGGAGTGGGAAGGAGCAATGGGGAGTTCTGCACCCACCTTGAGCTGCCACCCCAGTAGGTGACCCAGCAGGGGCTCTTCAGGCCCCCAGCACTGTGGTCCATGCACAAGCAGTGAAGCAGCTCCTACAACCTCGCTGAGAGCCCTACCAGGGTCCCAGCCACATGCCAAGTGCCTGCCAAGGGCAATGGGACCAGCAACATGGGGATGTGCCCCCAGCAAGCCCCACATCCCCTCCACACTGTGGGTTGGGTCACATATGCTGCGAGGAGGCCATGGCTGCTGGCAAATGCTGAGATTACTCAATTTTCAAATTAAATCAAAGTCCTGGGGGTCTTCTAAAAATCCAAGCTCCATATCCATTTGTCTCCTTAAATACAAACAACAGGCATTTGAGTCCCTTTCCCATTAGGAGCGAGATTGATCTCTCTGCCCCCTTCCTGGAGCCCCCCTCACCACACCACCCTCTAAGCACTTCTGCAGCTGGCTGAGCTGCTCCATGAGAGCACCTTCATGTTTGTTTCAGGTTGATTTGGGGGGAAAGGAACAGACCACAAACAGGAGGGACCACACTGCTGAACATTTGAAAGCAGAAAGCCCCACCACAGATAGAAGCTCTTTGCTGTTGGGCCTGGCCAGCCACTGACACTCGTGGAGATTTCTTCCACAGTCCTGCAGTGGAGAATCTCCTCCAGCTTCATCTGGACACGGACAACAGAGGAACCACTCTGGTGCTTGCACTGCTGCAGAGCAGAAACGAAGCAGAACAGATGTGGGCAGACATCATTGATAAAAACACGATTCAGATTCCAGAGACATTCAGAGAAGGTTTATTTGTCTCTTTAGGTCATGGTTTCTTTGTCTCTTTATATCTTCTGAACTCGTGTTGTGAGCATTTAGCCTGAACAGCAATGGAGCTACAACAGCAATGGTGCTACAAACCTACTTGGACTAGTTTAATCTCACCAGCTGACCAGGCCTGGTGACTAGTACTGCCTCTATTCCAGCAAGCAGTCCTTCCCCTGGGAAACCTTCCACTCACAGCCACATCAGCCATGATGGCTATGAAAAAGCCATTCAAGGAGCCCTTCAAAACATGCTTGGACTTTGAAACACATTTCCTTGCCCAACATTGCCAAAGCCCCCAGCCAGGCTGCATCTATCAGCAACTGTGCAAGTTCTCTGACCAACACCATTAAACCACAGGGGGAAACAGAAATACCTCCTACGAGGGGCTCAATCTATAGTTTTCATTGCACACAGGAAAGAAAAGAGGGGCCAGCAATAACCAGCAGTGCCTGGATAACACTGCTCTTCCCTGCTGCTGGGAGCAGGAGTGATGCTCAAGCAGGACTGGAGAGACAGACCAAACCTTGCTGATCACACACAACCAAGAGTCCCCAGACAAATGCTCCCTGGGCAGCTAAAGGCACAACCTGACTCCTAGAGCCCTTCTAAATTTCAAGTCCTTGCTTCAAAGCAAGATGAAAAGAGCAGTTCCCAATCACATGGAAATAAAGTCTTCCAACTTATGTCACATGGGCAAATATATATATTTTCACATCATCTCCCTCTTGGAAATGGTCAGTTTTAGCTGAAATCAAACATGCACACATAGCAAAATTGCAAATCAGCCCAAGGCAGACACCCAGCATGGAAAATGAAACCCCAGCACTTAAGAGTCTGGCAAGGTCATCAGAAACTGAGAACATGGCCTTGTACTGTGTAGCAGTCGTAGATTTTAAGAAGTGCATAACCCACTGCAGAGGCAGATGAAAAGACAAACCAATAAAAGAAACACCTAGGCATACTGAAGTGGGCAAAATGTGTTTATCTGTGTCTTTACTCATCTCTGCTGCTAGGCTCCTATGGGAAAACTTTCAGCAAACTTTATAGATATTAGAATTCACCTTATTGATGACCTTGCTTTCTCTCTGTATGTGTATATAGCTATCTATGTGGACATATATGCAAAGAGAAAGATCTGAATTTTTTACAGTTATTATTTTTTTAATACTACGGGGCACTGGGATCTGTTTGCAGTCCCCACAAGGTCAGCATTTGCTGTATTGATTTAGTATCATCCACATGAACAGGGAAAAGCAGGCAGGGGAGCACTCTAGGACTTGGCTCAGCCCAGGCTGAGGAGAAGGGGACCTTGCAGCCACAGCCACAGTGGCAGGGTGGCATTGCCACCTGGGCACAGGGCTAGGAAGGGGAGCTGGTGGTGAGCAGGGTCCATGGAGGTATCCCAGATCCTGCTGGGTTCTGCTTGCTTTCACTGTTACCCTTTCCCTGCTGGCTAACTTACCTCTTCTACCCCAAAATAAATTCTTCTTACAAACTGCTGCTGGGAAGCTGTCTTTTCTGCCTGAAGGAAATGAACTTTCCCACTGCCCTCCCTGTACCCATAATGGCTCATCTCAGCACTGCCTTGGACACGCTGATAATGGCAGGTCAGTGTCCACACAAGAATTGTCCAGTGGGAAGAGCAGAAATGCGTGGGAAAAGGATGGAGGATGAGAAACTAGTAGGAGAAAAGAGGTTTGGGAAAAATAGCTGGAAAGAGACAGGAACCGAGGTATGGAAATCAGGCACAGCTGCATGGAAGAACCAGGAGGGTTGATAGACAGGAACAAAATCAAAAAATAGGCAAGGATGGACAGGTGGCAGGAGAGCCACAGGGGCTCTTTTGGCCACAGATCTGGAAAGGGGATGAAGAGTTATTCCTGGTGGTCACACCTCTGTGTGCGAGGATTGCTTCCCGACCTGCAGCCCTCTACGTCCCACCCACAGCTCTGCACACACTGACTCACTCCAGGCATCTTAATCAAGTGCAGGCTCAGTGCTAACCGGTGACTCTAAGCAGGTCTGTCGGTTTTAGACTTGAGATTGGGGTTAGAGGGCTGCGGAGGGGGGCAGGGGGCGGCAGCGAACCAGGAAAGTAGGAGATCAATCAGTCTCCATAGGATTAACACTGAAGTTCTTGCAGGAGGCAGAGAAGCCCGGCCCCAGGGAACGGTTACCTCTAGCTTGGCTGGTCCCTCCTGGAGTAACAGTGACCTCCTGTGGCTGCGGGACTGTCCCGAGGGGCTGGTTATTCTCTCCCTCTGCCCTGGAGCCTTGCAGAGCCACACTGGGGCCTTGCAGGGCTCTGGACACCCCTCGCACAGCTACTACTGAGATCTCCGAGCCAGGACTGAAAGACTGACCTGCTGCCTGGCTCCTGGGATCCCTCTGCAGGACACACCCTGTGCACCAGTGTCTGCTGTGGGTGAACACCAGGAATGACAGTGGCCCTGGCTCCTCATAGTATTGCCTTCGCTGCACTGAGGGCAGGGAGACACAGTTCTGCGAGGTGGTGGGCAGCAGGACCCTACCACCTCCATCTCTGACACCATCCTAAAGCATCCCCCACCAAACATGCACACAAAAACACTGCCCTGCTCCAGGGAACCCACCACTTATAGAGAGACTGAGAAAGGCAAGCTTGAGAGGTGACTAAAGCAGAATCATAGTGGTGGAGCTGGTCCATCACCAGCTCACTCACCTCCCTGGTATCGTTGTCCTGGATCAGAGCATACAGGGGCACCACTCTGTTGATCTCCAGCAGAACTGGTGTAGGGCTGAGCTGCTCCTTGCCAGGACGCCGGCACAAATGACAAGTGGATGGGCAGCGCCCCTTCTCCTCGCAGTGAATCTCCACACCTGAGATGAGGTGGTCATCAGACAGCATCTGTGCTGTCAGCAGGCCTGACAGATAGGTGATGAAGGGCATGGATTTCAACTCCTTCTTGTTCCCAAGCTCAGTTGTTTCTGGTTTAGGGAGAGGAAAGAAACCAAACAATATTAGGTAAATCTCAGCACAGTCATCTTCCCAAATATAAATTTTGCTGCAGCCAGGATAAATGCAGCTGCTGAAGGTGTAGGTCAGGTGGGAGCTGGAAACCAGAAAGGTCAAGGAGAGAAGGAGAAAAACAGGACTTGCAGATAAATGCTTGGGTGTGGGTAGAAAGTGGAAGCATTTCAGCCAAGCACATCTACAGTGACAGAACTCACTGTGGTGTCCTTTTTTCTAACCTGCATATTCACTTTCTGCACTTCAAAATGAAACAAAACCACTCAAGTGTATCTTTCCTGCCACAGAGAAGCCTCTCCAAAGGGACCAGGTCAAAGGGCTGAGTGCCCTCACCCCTGCTCTAATGTCAGCCCTCTCCAGTCCCTGAGGTCCTTAACTCTTTCTTTTGGGTGACACATTATCCGTGGCAATGAGGTGGACCCAAAGGAGGCTGCAAAGAGACACCACCATGGGATGAAGCCCCCTGGCAGAAGGGGTAAGCTGGTACCGGAACAAACTCACCGCACAGGGAACAGACAGGCGTAACCAAAACCAAACTGTCAACACTCTGCTTTCAGGAAATATTCAGCCCTTTGAATCCCATTGTGAAACTTCCTGGTGGTTTTAACCACAAGGAGATAAACCAGGAGAGCCTTACTTTGTTCTGCCTTGATCCAAACACTGGCTAAGGACAAGGAAAGTATCGCACCCAGTGATACCCTGAGCAAAGGAGATGGGACTCCCATCTTTGTCCTGTACACATCTGGGTAAACTCTTTATCTATAGACACTCCTCTTGGGTTGATCCAAGAAGGAAGGCCCAACCTTCATAGCCTGGGATGGGCCTACAGAAGAAAAGCCCAAATGAGGCTCCCAACACCACAAGCTGGAAGGCTGCTGCCTCCAGCAACAACTTCCCAGTCCCAAGAAGGAGCTGTAGAGGAAAGGATTGTCTCAGTGCCCTCGGCTTGCAGTGACATGTAGCTGATCTGGCAAGGCACTAGTCAATTAGAAATACAAGTAAACACAGTAATCATTCATCACTCCCAAAGCCCTTCAGGCTAGGGACAGCCTTTCCCTGCTGTCTGGCTGTCAGGGAACACTTCTGTGCGCAGGATCAAAGCTGTCATGCGGAGAACGAGTAAATTCCAACCAACATGTCTTTCAGTGGGATAGAAGGGGGGCAGTTGCTAAGATAAATTAAAACACGGCTGTGAGGAGATATCTCAATGTCTAGAGAGACATTAGTGTACACAGACATGGAATAGGAGAGTTGGAACTGGTTCTCAAAGGGATTATTTTCTGGAAGAGCAGCTCCAGGCAACTTCAAGCCTCGCAAGGGAAAGCCATAAAGCCATGAGAAAACCATGTGAGTAGTGCAGCTCACCTTCCATAGCAGCCATGCACTCAGAAACAGAAGATGAACATGGAGCCTGGTGACTCATGGTAGACTTCTCAGCAGAGCAGACTTCTTAGCTGAGGTGGAAATAGTGGTTTGCTTTTAATCCTCTTTATAACAGTTGAAGCCCCAGTCACTTTGGGGAAAAGGATTGCTTTGCAGACTGGCTTCCAGGGGATGTAACGGGTTACTGTAGCTGAACTTACTGGTTCAGTGGGCTTGCAAGGGATCCATGGTGTTCCCAGGGCTCTGGGTACAACTCCAAAGAAGGAAAATGAACTAGGATGTGGCTCAGCAGAGGGAGACAGACTTCACTGCCAAATTGCCAGCTCTTATCCAGATGAGCACTTGGAAGTCATCAGCACTGGATAGCAATTCCTGGTAGCTTTTGTGGAACAAGCTTCAGAGGCTCAAGTACAGTCCTAACAAAACAGCCACCCCATTTATGCTGTTAAAACCTACATGAGGGCAAGAGCTGCACACATGGCTTGTAAGCCTGACCCTCCAGAGCTAGGGAGAGGCAGCGAGGAGGAACTGCTGCTCCTCATCTGCTTGCTCAGAGGATGGAAAGCATCATCTCCAGGTGCCTCATCCCTAGAAAGCTGTGTATTTCCTTGATGGAGACTGTGCTTGCTTCTCTTCCCACCCACATTAACCCCCACCCCCAGCATCTTACAGAGGAATTATTCAGATCTAGGAGGTATTTTGCCCTAAAACACACTCTTTTATTCCTGGACCTGCCCTTGCAACTGCAGCTCAGGGAGAAGGGATCAGGGTCCCTCTGTATCTCTTTCTCCTACTTCTGTGATGAGTTTTGGTTGCCTGCTCAGCTGCCTGCATGGAAGAAGGGGGCTCAGGGGGCAGCCTGCTCTCCCCATGGCAAACCCGACAATAAACTGGAGAAACCCCGAGTATTCCTGGAGGCTCAGTCTGGCTTTTATTACCTAGTTGCTGTACAGCGTTCGTCAGTGCTGAGGCCCAGCTGACTGGCTTCCTCTTGAATGAAAACACAGGCAGCCCAAGCCTATTGCTGATGAAGTCAAAGGAAGTTTCTGCTGTTGGATTGGAGAGAATCAGAACCAGACCCTGTGACATACCATTGCAATGCCATCTCCAGCTGCCAGCAAAGCCAACGGAAATGCTCCAGTTGTCTTCACTGCAAGCTGGGTCCAGTCCAGAATAAGTAAACCCAGCTTTAGCATTCAGGTCCACATTGCACGAGCCCCATGCAGAAGTGGCAACAACCCCGGGGGACTCAAATTGCTTTTGCAAAGCCTCTGCTTTCACTCCCAGGGAAGGGCTTTGCAGGTGAGCACTGCTAGAGTGCTCCACAGGTCCTGCTCTGGCAGGACAGCAGCAGTGAGGACACAGGGATTTCTTATCAGCCCTTGCATCTGAACATGCTTTCACTGACGCTGCTGGCGACTCAGTTGAATCCTGGCAACATCTGTTTGGAAGCACAGCGCCGCGGATGTGGTTAGACGCATCACGGCAACTTGTGGGAGTTATTAGCTTGTTTGTTTGTCTGAAATATGTATTTAAAAACAACAACAACAACACCACACAAACAAAAAACAAAAACAAAGACCAACAACGCGGCAAAACAAATAAAATTACAGCCTTCCATCAAGCGTCAAGCCTTGCGTAAGAAAGGGAGGATGAGAAGCACAGGGTGTACAGAGGTACTGCTCGCCTCCTGGGATGCGAGCACTGTCTCTGTGTTCCACCAGGATTTAATAACCCCACAACACGAGGTGACTCCCTGCACAGTGCACAGGGGTCCCCTCTCGGATGCAGCAGTTGCAGATGCAAGGAAATGCTTCCAGCGTTACCAGCAGCACCTTCTAGTGCTTGGACAAGAGGGAAGCAGGATAACACCACTACTATAACAATAACAAAAGCATAATACTTAATACTTTTGTGTTAGAGTGCTGTTTTGTCTTGAGAGCTCCCAGGAGATAATGGGTTTGCTAGTGGTCTAGCATTTTATAGAGCGCCTCTTCCAAAAGGTCCTAAGTCATTCCAAAACTGGGAATCACTCCACTTACCACAAGAATGCAGCCATATCAGGGGTAGGATGTGGTAGATCTTCAACAGCAGAAAAGCTTGGAACAAAGAGAGGAGAAGGCTCTCCAGCCAAAGGCATGGAGGGAACATCAGGAACAGACCTAGGTAGAGATTCCTCCAAGCTCAAGAGGTTAACCCTACCGACAGGCCTGATTTTGGACCTGGGTTTTAAATTTCAGGCCTGGTGCCACCACAGGGCAGTGGGATTTATGGCCCACACACATCCACTAGCACAGGCTGCCTATTTATTACCTGGTGGAATAATACTCCCTTCGTTGGCAAATCCATCGGAAGGGAGTTAGAAAGAAAATCAATAGATGTGTTTGCCTGGGAATGTCTCTTGCAGTGAAATGTTATCAGTGTGGTACCCATCAGGTCTATGAAAAGCCCAGACAGATTTAATGCTGCCCGCTGATAGCAATGGGCAAACACTGCTCGGGGCTGGGAGGATGGCATGGGAGAAATGTCCAGGGGAGCTAGCAGTGCTCCTCTGTCACAAGAATCCATGTGAGCAAGAAGGTTGGTGCCAGCCTCTGCCACTGCCCAGGAAATGCTGTACCAGGCTGGCTGTGCCATGCTGTCCTGCAGCATCCCCGGGGCTCACACATGGGCTGGGGCAACGGATTGCCCAGCCAGGAACCACTGCCTGTCTTTTGGGGAACGCAGCTGTCCCACGGCGTGGCATCCCTCGTGGGAAGCCCGGGTGCAGCCAGGAACACAGCCTGTCAGGGAGGGACGCAGCACGCCACTGTGGACCCCAGAGTGTGCACACTGGGGCCTGCATGCAACCGCGGGCGTGTGCCGGTGGGACAGCCCTGCTGAGACCCCCGGAGCAGCCGGTGGGGCGGCGTGGGGCCCTGTCACAGCGCGGGACTCTGTCATGGCGTGGGGTTGTGTCCCGGTGGGGCCCTGCCCTGCTTGGCCCCGGGGCAGTTGTGGCCGCCGCGGTCCGTGAGGACCTGCTGCCCTCTGGTGGCACCCGGCAGGATGGCTCTCGGGCTGGAGATCCGTCACTGCCCGCCCTGTCGCTGTCACCCCATAATCCCTCCGCCGGAACCCCCGAGGCCTCATCCTTCGGGGAGCCCCACGCCTCGGAAACCAACCCAAAAGTGTAACACCCCTGAGTGCCAACACCAGGTATCTCCTGAACGTGACGGTTTGTGAACCCTTTTCTCCCCCAGTTATGTCTGGGGAGCTCCACGCCGCCCACCTGCCTCTGCCCCCAAGCAGCCTCCCTCTGCAACCTCCCTCTCCCCACTGATGCTTTGACCGCTGCTCCCAGCTAATTAACCTGACAATTAAACACGGAACCCTAAGGACTGTCAGTACCCCAACGCCCAACCTCAAGGAGTGGCCAAGTGGCACACGTGGCCCTGCCCACAGGAGCCCCCCTGCCCTGCTGATGCTCAAGGCGCTGGCAGGGACAGGCTGACCACTTCCTCCGCCTGCAGATTGGACAGGCAGGCTCTGCGGAAACCTCAGCTTCAGATCAGACATCCCATGGGATGTCTGAGATCTGCCAAGCCCTCCCAACTGGATGGCCATCAGCATGGGGCAGCCCCTTGGGACTCATCACTCTGCCCAAGGGTCGGGGTTCACAGTGTCCCCATCCTTCCTTGCCACAGCACTGGGTCCCCATACTCGGACATGTTGGGTAACATCATCAGCTCATCATCACCTCTAACCAAGTCCAGAGAGTCCTTTGTTTTCTCCGCAGGATGCATTAAAAGCTTTTTTCCTTATTCCTACCATTATTTTTCCCTCACACTGTGTGGCTGCCCTCACAAAATCTGCCAGACTACCCTGGTTCAATAGTAATGTCCACTTCCCATTCACTAAAAAATACATCAGGGTCTAAAAGAACATTTCCCTGGTGATACCAGTAGCTGGAAATGTACCCCACGTTCCCTCCCCAGGCACAGAAACACCTCCAGGGAACTGTTGGTGCCCAGAGGGTGACCACTGAGGATTGCTGCTCAGGGCCTGAAGCATGGCATGAACCAAGACCATAAATCTCATACATTTTCTTTTTCAACCCTGGTCAGGCTTTGTATCTGCTCTCTCTGCCTTTGAAAGCACCTGCTGCCCACGTCGCTGATCCCTGCTGCTCCTGATTGCTGGTTGGGTGTAGATCCCTTCCAGTTGAACCATTCAAATCCATTGTAAATAGAAAAAAAGTAGAAAAAATACTAAAACAGAAGGTGGCAAGAATTGCTGCATTATGCTAGTGCTTTCCTCAGCGCTGATTGGGAGCTGCTGGAGTGGGTAAGCAAGCAGCACTTGAAACGTGTTGCAGCTTCCACTGAAAGGTCTGGGCACAGCCCCCACAGCTGCTGGCACTGCACTGCTGCCCAGACACGCAGGCAGAGAGGACACAGGAAAAGGCTGAACCTCCTCCCCAGGCAGCCAGCTCCTCCAACTCTGCGGACCCTCACCTGCACATCAACCCTCCAGCAGCGCTGATTGCGGGACACTGCCTGGATGCCACCAGGACCAGCTGTGCTGCTGGTGGCACCAGGGTCACGATGCTGCTGGTTGTGAAGGGCACAGTCCCCCCAGACCTGCCTGCCCAGGCTTCTCCCCACTCCCACAGAGAAGCCCCAAGCCCCAACATTTCCTGATCTGCCCCACAGGGTCATGGTAAAGCTCACGATGGCAGAGCAAAAGCCGAGCTGGAAGGAGATCTGCTTTACTGATGGCCCTTGCACCAGCGCAACCCCCAGAAACGCCAGGGCAGAGAAAAGCCACAGTCCAGTGGTGAAACTCCTGCCTGCAGCTACTGCTGCCAGCCTGCAGGCAGCATGAGAGCCTGCCTTGCAGGTGGAGAGGTCAGAAATAAAGGCTAGAGGAATGAGGAGAGAAGAGGCAGGAGAAAAACATCTGATTCTATGATTAATGACTGTGGTCATTAGCCCCACACAGGTGTAATGGAGATGCCATCCTTTGCTACCTCCCAGCGTGAGCAGGTGAGTCGAATGACACGGCAATGCCAGCTCTCCTCTGATCGAGGACAAACCCCAAACTGCTCGATTCCACCGCTGGCCATCAGTGCCAGAATTGGGGCCACTGTGGGAAAGGAATTAACATCCACCAGGACGTGCCCTGAACAAGCCCTTGCATAAGCAACTGCAGCTGCCTATGCGTTCACTGACAATATTTATGCACATCACCCAATCAACTGATTACATTTGCTATTCTCTACCTAAAAATAGTCCTTTCTGCCCAGGGAGAGCATGGGCTGCTCCAATGCAGTTCATGAAATCGACTAAGAAAAACAAATTTCCCACAGGCGACACGAAACCCGCCCGAGGCGCAGGAGCCTGGCAGAGGGGCGGGGAGGGCAGGGGCTGCTGGGGCAGCCGCACTGGCTGATCAGGAACAGGGCACAGAGCGAACCATGTGAGACAAAACTGCACGTAACAAAACAAATAAAACAAAAATAAAAACAAATAACAAAACAACCACGTTTATGATTCCTTTTTCTTTAACTTTGCTTGATACAAACAGTCACAGTACAGGCGCGGAGGAGGACGCTAGTCCGGCCCGGGAGCTCCGTGGGAGGTCAGCTCACTGCTCCAGCCTCCAGCCGCAGCAGGCCCAGGATCGGCCTGCGGGCCTCCGCCCGCCGTTACCGACCTTCCTGCACGGTGGATGGGACCCCCGCAGCCTCCCCTCCTCCCCCGACTCCTCGGCCGCCGGGGACCCTGAGGCGCCCGCAGCCCCACGGCCGGACCCGGCCCAGGCCCCAGGCGTCTCCCAAGACTCCACCTCCCGGGACTCCATCTCCCGGCAGGCTCCGCGGCGCGGCGCACACGTGACGGTAACGCGGCGCGGGGCACGCCGGGGAGCGACGCGCGTACCGGCAGCGGCGGGCAGGTAGGGCGCACCCGGGCCCCGCGGCGCCACCTACAGGCGGGGCGGGGGCGCGGGGCGGCGGCGGGCGGGACCCCCCTGACGGCCACGGGCCCGGGGGCCAGCTGGGGCGGCCTCGGCGGGCTGGGGAGGGGGCGGCAGGGCCGGACAGCCTGGTCTGGATCCCGCCTCCGCGAGATGGGCGCTGCCGATCGGCGGGGTACGTGCTCCCCGCCGGTGAGAGCCCCTCGGCGGCCGCGCCGAGGTGGGGCTGCCCCGCCGGGCCATCCTTCAGCCCGCGGCCGCCCCGGGCTCTGCTGGAACCCAGCGGAAGCGGGGACGGGGAGGCAGGAGGGGGTCGTCCTGAAATTAAAAGGGCCGTTTTCACAGAACCGAGCGTCTTCCTGTCAGCCCGTGCGGCCGTTGGAGCCGCGCGTCCCCTCCGCAGAGCCCGCTTGGTGCCTCCCGCCTGGGGCTGGAGGCAACAGGCACATCGCTTCGGTGTGTGGGCGCCGCTACAAGCGAGAGGGGCTGCAAGCCCTTGCTTTGAGCAAAAAAAAAAACCCAACCGGGATATTGCCGAGCTGGGTGTGTAGTCGTCACTGAACCATAAACGCTGCAGGGAGAAGTCACAATGCAGATGTTGCAGCTTTACCCTCTTATTTTAGCTTGTTAATGACAGCAAGCTATGAATTACAAGTGAAACTAGTTGCCTCACCACGTGTGCTAGGTAAAAACTACAGAGGAGAGAAACCACGGCAGGAAATTTTTTTTTAATCTAAGAAAGCCAAACTCACATAATTTACAGGGTTTTACAGCTTGATCCTCAGGTGAGGCTTTCTCTAACGCCCTGCATCAGAGGAACTGCCTCGGGAGGGACTGATATGCAGAACAACTCACTGCTAAGGAAACTTCCATGAAGGCATGCCTGAGTGCAAGATCAAGATAAAAGTGCAGCAGTAAAAATAATTTCCTGTTGCTAAGAAGTATGCTGGCAGTTGCATTAAAGGGGGTTATATGTTAAAAGAACAGCGTACAAATAGTCTTTCTAAAAACCAAACCTAATTTACAAACCCACCTCTGCCGTTGTTCTTTGATGAAAATACCTGTTTTAAAGGTAGCTTTTTATGTAACATTTGGCGTGCAGTGTCTGTGCTGCTCCCTCATCCCTTCCCTAAGCAAGTCTTTTGAGTAATGGATCTGTGGTTCATTTTGTAAAATAATTTTTAAATACAGATTTTCCATCCCTCAGAGGGAGGTTTCTGATCTACATGGCTGTGCCCAGGCTTCTGCTTCCCCAGCTGGGATAGATGCTAATAATAAAAGGGAAGCATATTCAGTGCCAGCAGCAGCCAGAACCTGGAGTGCCCCTGCTCCCCAGGGACCAGGGAGGTGACCCTCAGCCTGCCACTGTCAAGCCAAGGATCAAGTCCCTGCTTGGGACCTGGAGATTCTGCTACACCACTGAAGCCCTTCCTGTGGGCTTTAAAGGACTGTGAACTGCAGCTGATAGATTAAAATGATTTTTTTTGTCTTCTCTCTATGAACATAACTTTCTTAATTGAAGTTGTCATCTTCCAGTTGAGCGATTGGCGAAGTGAAATGGAGTGAAGGTTTCTCTCTGAAATGCTCCTGAGGATGAAGCAGTCAAAGCCAGAAGGGAAGCATGAGCACTGCGTGCATGCAGCTATTATTCAGAAGAAGCTGCCTGTTCACATCCCTCAGTGACCTTCCTTTTAAAGGCTAACAACTTCCTTCTCCTTCTCTCCCCCTAGAAGAAATGTTTTCTTCCCCATTTCTTTTAATGGCTAAGCAATGCAATAGCAAAGGTATTGAAACCCAGTCTGCTGAATAATAACTTAATGATGTGAACCCTCTTCTGTTCCTTTTGAATGGATGGCTGCTTCAGCAAGAGAGCTGCTGGGATCTGCTCCCTGCTGCGAGGGATGCAAAGATGGAGAAACCTGGATTGAAGCTGAACAGCAACCAGACTGGTATAAATCTGAACCAGAGTACAAGAATGAGGTCAACGTTGCAAGATTGTGAAATAAGGAGAAATTATGTGCAAATAGGCTAAGTTCAAGAGCTAATAGTAAACACTTTCAATATATATTAATGAATGTTTGGAGTTGTCTGTTAGCTCCATTATTGCTAAAACCTGCTAGAACACTGCTGCATCGAGCTGTGTTTAATTTGCATGCTGAAGCATGATGCAGCATGGCAGACATTAATAAAATACACTGGCCTAAAATCTTCAGTGGGTGTTTTCAATATGTACAGTCATTCCCAGAAGGAGTGGAAGCTGACACATCATTCCTTCTAGTTTCACTTTCTGACAAACAGATGAAACCTTGAAAATTTATTTTGGCTATCTAGAAAAGCAGAGTAAAACAACCACATTTATTTGGTTCATATCTGATGTCACATCTGAATGCAGGTCTCCAGAGGTGATACATTAATGTCCTAAAGCGTTGCACCATCTGGTTCCTCTTTTGATGCGCAACATTTTGAATGCTTGGTTTAATCTCCCTGGGTTTCAGTAAATTATGTAAACTCGGAGGCTTGGCAGCAGGAGATGGGCACCATGAGGAGATGATTCAGTCATCAGTATCTATTGGGCTTCCTTATTGCTGCCATTACACTTCTTTCAGTTCTGCTTAGAAATTTTGCAAGTGAATAATTCATCACACTGGGAGCTGCAAGTTAGTTTTGGAGCTGGCCCACTCTGAGATTAGCTATAACTAATCCATCCTTTCCAAATGTGGAAGAGTTAACTGGGCTTCTTTTTTCCAGGGTTGGGTAATAAATCAGAAATAAATTGCATGTATACATAAATGCTGGTGATGACATAAATCACATTTCCTTTTTTCTTACTGGACAGAATTGGAGCACCTTGGAATAGATGCGAGTGCAAGACTTTGCACCAGCTAAAGCTGCCTTGGAAAGAAAGCCATGGCTGCTGCACCTCATCTCAACTCGGATGCACTCCGTGAGGTCCTGGAGTGCCCCATTTGCATGGAGTCCTTCACTGAGGAGCACCTGAGACCCAAGCTCTTACACTGTGGTCACACCATCTGCAAACAGTGCTTGGAGAAACTCCTGGCAAACAGCATTAATGGGATACGGTGCCCCTTTTGCAGCAAAATCACTCGGATCACAAGCTTAGCTCAGCTGACTGACAATCTTACTGTGCTGAAGATCATAGACACTGCTCGACTGGGGGATGTGGTGGGTCTTCTCATGTGCAAGGTCTGTGGGAGAAGGTTTCCAAGACACTTCTGCAAGAGTTGTAGCTTGGTTTTATGTGAGCACTGCAAGGAGGCATCACACATGCCCCAAGGGCACAGAGTCATTGCTATCAAAGAGGCTGCTGAAGAGCGTAGGAGGGAATTTGGGACAAGGCTTGCCAGACTTCGGGAGCTCATGGGTGATCTGCAGAAGAGAAAAGCATCTCTGGAGGCTGTTTCAAGAGACCTGCAGTCTAGATACAAAGCAGTTCTGCAAGATTACAGCAAAGAAGAGCGCAAGATCCAGGAAGAACTGGCCAGGTCACGCAAATTCTTCACCACCTCTTTGTCTGATGTGGAAAAGGTAAATAATCAGGTAATGGAGGAGCAAGCTTATCTGCTGAACTTAGCAGAAGTGCAGATAATGTCTCGCTGTGACTATTTCCTTGCCAAAATAAAGCAGGGAGATATTGCTCTGTTGGAGGAGGCAGCAGATGAGGAAGAACCAGAACTGACAAACAGCCTCCCAAGGGAGCTGACTCTTCAAGAGGTTGAACTCCTTAAGGTGAGCCATGTGGGACCACTGCAGATCGGGCAGGTGGTGAAGAAACCCCGGACTGTTAATTTGGAGGAATTGCTCATGGAAACTGCAGCATCCTCGTCGGCATCATTTCGGGAGCCTGACTTAGTGCAGGAAGAGATCGGCTGCACACCCAACTCCTCACCAGCCAAGCCAAGGATGCCTGAAGCAGCCACCAGCATCCAGCAGTGTCATTTTATCAAGAAGATGGGCTCCAAGGGCAGCCTGCCAGGGATGTTCAATCTCCCCGTCAGCCTACATGTCACCCTGCAAGGAGAGGTACTTGTGGCAGACAGAGGCAACTTCCGAATCCAGGTTTTTACCCGCAAGGGCTTTCTGAAGGAGATCCGCCGGAGCCCCAGTGGAATCGATAATTTTGTACTGAGTTTCCTTGGAGCAGACTTGCCCAATTTGACTCCCCTTTCTGTCACCATGAACTGCCATGGCCTGATAGGTGTGACTGACAGCTATGATAACTCTGTCAAGGTCTACACCATGGATGGTCACTGCGTGGCGTGTCACCGCAGCCAGCTAAGCAAGCCCTGGGGCATCACCGCCCTGCCTTCGGGGCAGTTTGTAGTGACTGACGTGGAAGGAGGGAAACTCTGGTGTTTCACAGTGGACCGTGGTGTGGGGGTAGTGAAGTACAGTTGCTTATGTAGCGCCGTGCGTCCCAAGTTTGTCACCTGCGACGCTGAAGGGACCATATACTTCACTCAAGGGCTGGGGCTCAGCCTGGAGAACAGGCAGTACGAGCACCATTTAGAAGGAGGGTTTTCAATTGGCTCCGTTGGCCCAGATGGGCAGCTGGGACGCCAGATTAGCCACTTCTTCTCTGAGAATGAAGATTTCAGGTGCATTGCTGGGATGTGTGTCGATGCTAGAGGAGACCTCATTGTTGCTGACAGCAGCCGTAAAGAAATCCTGCATTTTCCTAAAGGAGGTGGCTATAACATCCTAATCCGGGAAGGACTCACCTGCCCAGTTGGTATTGCCATTACTCCCAAAGGGCAGCTGCTGGTGCTGGACTGTTGGGATCATTGCATTAAGATCTACAGTTACCATCTGAGAAGATATTCCACCCCTTAAAGGCATGTCTCTAAGCAAAGCCTCTTTTGGCAGCAGAGGTTCTTCCAGCCTCATTGCAATCTTGACGGGAACCAGTGTCAAGCGTTCTGGATGATTGTGCCATAAACAAAGGGGGTTTGGCATAGAGGCCATAATATTATGTTTAGAAGCAAAATAGCTTACGTGGTGGTGGTCTGCTTTTTCTTCTCTTTTTTTTTTTTCTTTTATAAATTCCATACAATAAAAAAGAACAAGTGCAAGGAAAAGGATCCATCCTTCTGGAGTACTGGTTCCTTGCTAAATGACTAGTTACTCCATAAACCTTCTCACCTCCTTTCACCACATCTTCTACGCTTCCAGCTTCAACCATTGTATCTTTCTTTGTGCCATAAACACTGACTGACTGCTCTAAATCATCTTCCCTTAGAGGACTAGAGAGGCAATCCTCTTCTTGCTGTGGTACTCACGAGGAACTGGGTAGTAGTTGTCTGGGCAACTACTAGAGAAAGCAATTTCTGATTGCAGCACTGCATAAAACAAAATTGCCCTCTTAAACTGCAGGGAGATGGAGCTTTACTTTCGAACTGAGGAGGGAGGGTTTTCTCTCTCTGTTTTTCTGGCATTCAGGAGATAGCCCCTGTCGTGCCATTTGTGAACCGTGTCTGTTCAATGTGAAGTAAGTACTGTGCAATCATGGGAGACTGAGCTGAGCCAGAAAACTGCCCTCTGATGGCAGCAGGGTTTTTATTACTACTAGGAGTTCTGCTAGGTAGAAGGGGGTAAAAAGGGAGGGGGGTGGAGGAAAAAAAAAATCAAACTTACAGTTGATGTTCACTGTGTTGTTATTAAATGTATCCTGGAAACTGTCTTTGGAAGGTATGTCTGGTATCTAAAGCTTCATGGGGGAGGAGGGAAGGGCTGGGAGAGTAAGACTGGGAGATTGTAGTACATGATATTAAATATTGTGTGTTCACCTGCACTTGACTATCCTGCATTCCACACCATTGCATTGAGCAATTTCCACTCCTCTGCACTTCCTACGTGCAAGGCACTTGCTGCTGAGATGGGGCTGGGACTGTTTTGCTTTTATTTTTTTAGTATTTGGAAGCACATCCAGTGGTGCATTGCCTTTTTTTTCCCTTGCACAGCAAAACACTACGTTCCTTCCTCTGATTTTTTTTTTTTTTTTTTTCTATGGCACCAGCAGGCACCAGAGTTCATGTTCATCACGGCTTTGGGCCAAATGAAGCACAAAACTGCAGCTGTGTGAACCAAGGCCCCCACAGTGCTACTCTCCTCGCTGATAAATGTGTACCTCACTGTGGTGCTGCTCGCCTAGAATAGTTTATTGAAGGAAAGATGCATTTAAATAGGGCACAGTGGTAGCATGTTAATCTGCCACAGATAATAGTTACACTGCAGTGCATTTATTTGTTGCTACCGACAACGTTGTTGCAAATTTGGGGCCACAACAGACAACATAAAAGCTGATTTTATGGTGGCTGCCATGCTACAGCAAATGGTTTGCTACTTGTGCTGCAACATGTGTGCAACAGGTGATATTTTTAAGCTCCCACCTACTTTCCCCTAGTGAAACAGCAAAGTGAAACAGGCTTCAGAGCTGCTGCTGCTCCACCCAGTTGTTTGGCAGATGCAGGGTTTGCAGAAGTGCTGGGAGCAGATCTTTTTGGTGAGGTTTTGTTCTGTTGTTTGTTTTTTTTCCCCTCCCTGTTCTGCTCAGCCAACGTGCTGAAGAGGGCCAGCACAACAAACACCCAGCTGGGTGATGGAGGTGCCCCTCTCCATCAGGGAAACTTCCTATTTCTCTTGCCATAATTTGCTGGAAACAGCTTGTGGAGAAGGGAGTAGGAGCTAAGTAGCACGGAAGATGGTGCTGAGGGAGCCCAAGGGGATTGAACCCCCCTTCCCTCCTGAGCCACTCTGTGTGTTTGCACATAATTATTTACATTCTCTTCTGGTTTTTTTTGGGTGGGAGGGGGCAGTTGCCTAAGGTACGTAACAGCAATTTGGGAAACCCATCTCATCTTGCATGTATGTTTTTGGGAGAGACAACTATTACTGGGCCTTTCTGCAGTTAATTACATTGTAACTCAAGGCACTTTTTTCAGTTTTGTGGTAATGGCAGTTCCTCCCCTACTGATCTCTTTTAAACATTTCTCCTAAGAACTGCTCCAAGCAGGAAGCTACCGTGGACCTGAATAATTGAAGCAATATTATCTATGATAACATATACCTCTGTAATTTTCTGTTCCAATTGATTTTCTGGGTGGTTTTTTTTGTTTGTTGTTTGTTTGTTTTTTGCAATAAACATTACACTACTAGCAATAACATTTCCTGGAGTGCTTGAAGGGACATAAAAGCTGGTCCAGCAAACTGAGCAGTCGGTTACCCCAGGCTGTTCCTGGTCACACAGTTCAAACAAAGCGTCTGTCATCTGTTTCTCAGTCAGAGATTCAAGAAAAATAACACAACCCTGCCATGCACTGGTGGGCCAGGACACTGCAATCGGCACCAGGGGGTGGGTGTCGCCTGCAGCTCTTCCTCTAGTCCTGGGTTTCAGGCAAAAAAGGGAAAAAGGAAACCTGCTGTCCCTTGCCCAGGGCACACCTGTCCCCTGGCAAAACAGTGACTGAGCTGATTGTGCAGAGCTTTCTTTCTTGCTGTGGTGCCCCCACACAATGTTGTGATCGTCTGCCAAACAAGATGAAATGGAGTAATTAAGGTTTGTGATGAAATAATTTGGCTTTTGCTCTCTACCTGGGGAAAGAGCTTCTCTGGTTTTACATATGTGTTTGGTTTTTAAGGATGGTGTAATAAAGGAAAAATTGATCCAATTAAAAACACATTGCAAACGGCTCATTTTCTTATTAAAAACACTTCATCTCCTCCCTTTGATGGCAGATTGGTTTTTATGGCCAGTGGGGATTAGACTTGGGAACACAATGGCTACGAGACCCCTTTTATGCTGTCAGGTAGCAGAGGATAAATCTGGTCTCCTTGGCAGGTCTCATGTAACTTTATCTGACACTCCCCTGTCCACCTTATAAACAAATACTAGGGTTTCATACCTCAATTCATGCCGATGCTCCCACAGGAGCAATATCTTATTTTTCACTGTAGCTGATACTGATGATTTTAAGGTCTCATCCAAATTAACTGGCACTGAGTGCTCAGTATCAGGATGTGGAAGGCTCCTGGCTGAAGGCTTCATCACCCATGTCCCTGGCTCATTGAGGGGCTTTCAGGCTCAGCTCTGCCCTACTGCAGAGGTGACACATTTGCTGGGGTACCCAGGGCTGCTGTGAGGGTTCAACTATAATTCTGGGTAATTTTAATCCTATTAGAAACCGTGTGTTTAGGTGGAGCCAAAGGAGAGCCAAGCCCTTTGCCACTCAGCATTCAAAGGCATCAGTTGGTCAGCAGCACATGTGGGTTCTCCCCTGGTCCCACTACCCAGTTGGGTTTGCTGTTCCAGGTGAAGGGTTTTGTCATTTGGGCCCATCTCAGATGATAGGAAGCAGCTCCTTAAACAGATACAGGATGCTGGTTTATCAAACAGGTGTGATCCCTGCGGTACAACTGCCGTGCTGGTGCTGTTAGACTTAACTCACCATTTTAGGAGAAGTTATGATTTCTTAGGGTGGCTGAAACTAAACCACGATCATTTGTTCTGGGCAGCACCCGACAGCCAGGGTTTCTAAGGAGTTTCTAAGGGGAGGAGAGGGGGAAAGCCTGCTTCTTAATCAAAGGGGGCAGAGCTACAAAAGTGAAAATACAGCCAGATGCTCTAAGTCTCTTCTTTTGTAAAGCTTAAGTGATTTTTCTGGGTCATTACTCGATGCAAGGATTTAAAGTTATTTCATTTTGCACAACTAATTACTCAACTTGCCTGGCAATTTTGGATTACAATGAGCAGTGCATAAGGTCGTTTAGCAGACTGAGTCACAGCACATATTTTAGTCTAAACTAAATTTCACGGCAACCAGCTAGATTGTTTTTTCCTCCTCCAAACAAATGTCAAAATCTGAGGTTTTGAAATAAATATAATGACATAAAGCACAAGCAGTTGAGTGTGATGAAGGTAACAGGGTGGTTGTTTATAGGAGCAGATCTCAAGGACAGGGAAATCCTCTACGTTTTATTTCTGACCAAGCAGGTATAAGGGAAAGCCATTATCTCCTTTAAGAGATGCAAAGCTTGCCTTACAGCTTTCTTAATGCACTTGATTGTGTCTATGAAATGAAAACTAAAGGATCCCATGGACTAGTTCAATTGTAATTGTGTTACAGCAGCACCAGACCTGGATGAAACCTTGAGAGGACAGACGGGCCCACAGCCCCTGCTCAGCAGTATATGGACTAATATTTTAGCAGAGCTCGGGGCTGTATGCCTAAAGTGCCTTCTATTTTATTAAGATCTTGGTCTAAACTGCTAAGTTAACAAGAAAGCATGAAAACTGTAACCTCTCAAAGGTAAATACAAGCAGTGACATATAGTCCAAGAGAAGAAAAGCAGGTACAGGAGAGGCTGGTGGGCAGAAAGCCTTAGGGAGTGGGGTAGGGTCCATCAGGGCACAGCCCCTCCATGGACTGTTTTACTAAATGATCTGTTACTATGTCAAGAGGTACCAGATATTTAGCTTAAATAACTAAGTTCTAGATAGAATGAATCACCCAGAGTAAATAATTTAGCATTAGGATGCAGGGGTTCAGCATAATGTGGCACAATTTAGTATTCCCTTTAGTGTTACTCAACATGAGTAGGGACTCTAGTCCTTGCAGTTACAGTTTCAGGTGGTGTTTGTGACTCCCTGAATGGTGTGTGGATGCTCAGGCAGTGGCTTCTCCCTGAAGAACCTAGGGAACGTCTGCCTCACCTGTAGCAGCCACATTCCAAGCTCAGTTTGCTGAGCACCCAGCATGGCCAGTAACCTCAGCCAAGGAAATTCTATCTCGGGATCACAAGATATGTGAGAAAAAAGCTCTTCACTCACTGCAGACATAAAGTACTACAGGAACCTAAACAGCTGGGTAGTAAAACTCTCTGCATCTCCTCCACCCTTGGACATCAGGACCTTTCCCACTCCCCCAGGTCCTCTGTGGTGAGGGAGAGGAGCTCTCACAAGCCCACGTGCTCCTTGGTGGCAGCCCTCCACCAACATGCCATTTCTTTTTCCAGCTTTTCCCAGCTGGAGAGCAGAAGTCTCCCACACTGATGCTCAGATCAGTCTATACTGCGTGAAGGGAAAAAGTTGTCACTCAAATGCTTGACAAGAAGAGACCCTACGCATTACTGCTGATAACATCTACCTTTTCTCTAAGTGCTGGAGCACTCACACACATTTGTTCAGCATTTTGTTTATCGCAGTGGGAGCAAGCAGGCTAGAACAGCTCTTGGGGAAGTCCCACCAGAGCTGTCAGACTTTGCTATCAGAACAGCACTTCCCTTTTCCTAACCAACCTCTCCTCCTCCTCCAGCCAGACCGTGGAGCCACAGGGCAACAAGATCTCCAATAAACTTTTGGCAGGGACAGATGCAGTCCCTGGCAGGTGGATCTGTAGGATGGAGGGATCACTCTTTCCTCCTGTACATTTTGTGAGTCTCTTTGTGGTGGGTAAACCCCCAGCCCCTATCTCCAGTTTTATCACTGAGCATGGCATTATACGGTGTGGAAGAGCCCAGTTTGGGTCAGCAGGCCTGGCTGTGTCCCCTCCCAATATGTTGCCCACCCCAGCCTAGTCACTGTGGGGACAGAGTGGGAAGAAGAGGAATGCCAGAGGCTGGGCAAGCACCATTCAGCAGCAGCCACCACACTGGAGTGTCAGACACCCTGGTTTAGCCACAAATCCAAAGTGCAGCACCATAAAGCCCATTCACTCCACCCTGGCCAGACCCAGCACATTCTTACATGCAACAGGAGGTGGTCACGTTTGCCCAGCTGCCAAATGAAGATGCTCACACAATAGGTACAAACTTAATGAGGTGCCATCAGCACTAAATGCTGGCTTTGATAGGGGAGAAAAATGGTGTGGGATCCTGTGGCACAGATCAATGCCTGGGTCAATCTCAAGGTCCCCGCTTAGAGGTCACTCCAATGAGCTAAAGCATTGCTTGGCTGCACAAAGCTGAAGCAAGCAGCCCAAAACATGGGCTTTTAATCTCTCTGTATGAAATAAAATTCAGGTTTGGTTTGGTTTGCTCACAGGCTAACACTGTTCCTAGAGTGGAGCCTGGGGGATGTTTCCATGTCTGCCCTGGAAGTAGCAGGGTGCTTGGTGTGAACGCAGCAGTGCCTTTCTGGCTCTCTCATTTGCAGGATTAACTCCTGCAAACCCTTAGGAAGAAGGATGGGCAGCTCCCTCACCTCCACCCAGCACACACCTTATCTACCTGCTGGCGCAAGGGGAACATTTTTCATGCCTGCAGGCAGAGCAGCCTGCAAACATCCAGCGTCCAGGCAGCAAGAAAGCACCAACTTTCTGCTGTCCCTAGTGAGAGCCAGATCGCTTTCTCCTTGGCTGCAGCAAGGGCTCTGCAGACCCTGACCCACATCACGGGCCGCTGTGCGGGCAGCGAGCACGGCACCGGGGCTGCTCCCGCCTCGGCACACAGCCGGCGCCTGGCCCAGCGCCGTGCTCCAGCACCGGCTGCCAGCGGCACAGGCTCCTCCTCGAGGTGGTGTTTTCAATTAGGGCTCGGCGCGCAGATCGTGCGCTTTACTGGCAGAGGCCTCCTCCGAGTGATTTATGAAGTTGATTAAAACATTAAAATAATTTTGTGTGATGCTGCAGACACGCCGCAATGTGCATTTCTATCGTATTTGGGGCCATTCCAATTAGCCCAAGACTCGCCTCTCCTCCTCCTTTTCTGACCTGCTTTGTTCACTAACAAATTACAGTTCTCCTAGCCTCACTTTTGTATTTATTAGGGATGATGCATATGTGCACTCACTGAGCAGTTCAGAAATGGGCTGGCTAGCAGCAGGGAGCCTGGCCAGCCAGAGCTATTTCTGAGTGGAGACGGCATCCAGAACTGTCTAGCTGGAACTATTTATTCTGATCCTCCTTATGTCACTGGCAAAACGATGGTAAATTAGTGGAGAGGCTAGGAATAAAACTCTAGGAGAAGCAAACTCTTTCCCCTAGCTCACTGGGGTTTCTCCAGGAGAGAGCCCTGCATTTCCTGTAACACCTTCTCTACCCACAGAGTGGATTTCTCCCTGTATCAGCAAGAGCCCTGAACATCCTCCATGTCTTTCCAAGAACATTCTCTGGCCATCAAAGAGCTAAGTACAACACTTGTCCCCTCTGTGGTATCGATAGCCCTGAAGTTCAACCTCACCCACCCCATCAGCTACCAAACCACAGACGGAGCCACACATGAGACAAGGTCGGAGCCAGCACCCTGTGCATGAATGCTGCATGATCAGAAGGTTAAATGCTTATCTCCTGGTGTTAAACACTAAACCCTCAGGGGACCCCTGGGGTCCCACGAGTGCTCTGGTGCTTGGAGGGCACAGGGAAGGATTCCCTGGATGCTCCCCATGCACTGGGATAGCCCTACAGGGGATATGTGGCAGGCACAGCTCCAGCACAGCTCCATGGGTGCAGGCAGGAGCTGGTGGGGAGTGAGGAGCCTGCCTTGACTGGCTGCATACTATGGACTAAAAAGGAAATTATTTAGTCAGCAAGGCATTGCTTGACTTCAGGCCCTGTGCCACCACAGGGCTTTGCAGTTGAGCCCTGAACCACCACAGCCCCTGGTTGGGGAGAAGCTGGGGGCTCAGAAATAGGAGAGATTTCACCCCTGGATCAAGTGTTGCCACTGTTCATCTTCCCCCTGGCCCCAGCACTGTGAAACAGTGGTGATAACTGTGCTGGGCTCAGACTGCAGCATCCACTTCTTGTTCCCACCCAGCATCTTCAGAGAAACCCTGGGTCTGAGGTGACAGTTCTGGGGCCATGGTGCCACTCCAGATCTGCTCCCCACTGACACATGTGCCCGGGGATTGCAGGGAGCAAGCCCGAATGATTAATAACATTGCAAGTACGTAAACAACACACCTCTACCACGCTTTCTCCTGGTAAACAGGGGCATTGCCATGGCAAACTTCATTTATCACTATTTAAAACCCAAACAAACGAGCACAGGGGGTTATAAATACACTTACAAGACGAGTTGTGCTGGGAAGAGAGGAAAAAAGAAATTATCAGAATGCGACAGAGGCAGCGGGCAGGAGCTGACCTCTGTCTGCTGGCTCAACAAAATGAGGCTGCTCTCGGGAGCACCCAAGGGGCAGGACACCAATGTCTTTACCCACCTCCATTACAATCAGCCCTACAACAGGCCCTATGAAACACCATAGATGTTTTTCAACAGAAAAAAATATCAGACCTGGGGAATATTTCCAGCTCCCTGGAGGAGAGAGATGAATTGGCAAATGGAAGGCTACAGCGATAAGGGAGTTTTTATAAACATAACCTAATTGTATTACTTCAAAGTCCTCAAGTTTATTGCCCTGTTTAATGATGTGTCTCGTTATTTATGGTGTAGCACAATGAGTCTGCTATTGATTTAATACACTTCCTTAAAGACCATCACTGTCACAAGCAATAAAACGAAGCCATTCTGAAACAGTTCAGTTATGTCACATCTCCATCACCCGACCCAAAGCACCACCAGTATGTGGGGACCACCACGACAGAGCTGGGGGCAGGTGGTGAGGAGGATCCCCCTGGGGAAGGATGGAGCTGGAGTGCAGCTGCTGACAGGCAGGAGTAGGCAGGAACAGGCAGGATGGGTTCACCTGGCTGAGAGATGCTGCCCATGAACACATGCCACTATTTCCTGCCACCAGACACTCATGTTGGCACGGGTCTGGGTCTCCCATCTGGGCCCACTAACCAGTGAGGTGATGGTGTATGCATGAGGAAAAGAGGGTGATGGATGGAAAACAGCATGGATTAATACCACTGCCCAGTTCTGCTACCCTGCTCACCTTTCTGGTACTGAAGCCAGAGCTGCTGCTGGACCTTCTTGCTGGGGAAGTGGATGGTGCAGCTGAACTCCGAGCCGTACAGTGCCTCTGCGATGTAGTGGGAGCCAAACTGCTGGATGAAGGAGAGCAGCTCCTCCCTGCTGCTGTCCTTGTTCAGGATCTTCAGGATGTTTGCAAAGCCTGCGGGAGGGAGGCAGAGGATTGGCAGGATGGCCAGGCAGGGCTGCCTACCACAGCCCAGGGGAAGGAGCCCCAGATGATCCACTGCTCAAGTCCCACTTGGATGCAAAGCGCAGTTCCTCCTCTCTTGCCTGCATGGTCTACACGATCCTTTGGAATCCACATCCTGCTATTTGCCCTGGGTTGTGGCTCTGGCATCCTTCTAGGATTCCTCTCCCTAAGAGATTTCTCAAATTGTTTTACAGAGACGTGCATGTGAACATGTGTGCACACACCAATACCCTGTCACCAGCTCTGGCCCATTGTGCAGGCTGCTGGTACATCATCAACCCTCTCCCCAGACGTGCTTGGCCTTTGCTTGGCAGTACCCATCACCAGAGACGTTCTTCTGGTGAAAGGATGAATTTATTACAGAAGCACTGCAGACCACCCACTGAGTAAATACCTTGTACAACCCACAACTATTTTTAGGAAAGCCAGAGAGAGCCTGGAGTGACACACAGGGCTGGACTGACGGCAGCTCTGTGGGCGTGCAGGGGTTGGGGCACCTCTTGAGCAGGGCCTGTGCAGACAGTGGTGGCTGCTGGCATGGGACAAGGACACAGACCCTCCCTGCTCTATGGAGATGAAATATCTTGGAGGCATTGGTGACTGCATGGTGCCTTGGCACCCTTCAGAGCTGGCTGATATCATCGTTTTGCTTCAGTGATGGAACTGAAAACATACTGCAAGAAAATGCATCATAACTGTCACCAAAATGGGGTTATCTGGCTGGTTGGTTGGTTGGTTTATTGAAGGAGAAGGTTGGTTTAATGAAAAAGCTAGTAGAATTAATTTTGAGCTGAACTCAAATATTTTGTTCAGCTCCAAGCAGGTTATTTCATTCTGGGGCTGTGCAGCCTGTCTGCACTACATCTTTTTATTTATTTATTTTTTCCTTTCTCTATTTAAAACCAGGTTGATTTTTAAATAAAAAATGCTGTTTTGAAATGAAAAGGCAAAACATTTCAGGTTGCAACAAAATGTTGCAGCATTTCCAAAACAAAATGTGTAGCTATAAAAATGTGGCAGTAAAATGTTTTGACGTTTGCAGGATCCTCCAGCCCACCCCTTCTTCATCTGCGACTCCCTGCTTTGTATGACCTGCATTTACAAGTGCTTTTGGTCCTTTTGAAACCACATTTTTTTGAACAACTTACTGTTTTTCATACATACAGGTATTCACAGCCACCCCCACACAAATTCTCCCCACAGTGTTGCTTATTAGCTCGATCCTGCTTCTGACCCCAGCTCTTAGTTTGTATGACTGAGCCCCACAAACTCCCTCCCTCAGTTTCCCCACCTGTAAAAAGGAGGAAAAATCTCTCTTTCTGCCTCTGCCACAGCGCTGGGAGTGTGAGTTACTGCCTGAGTAGAGCCTGGAGGTGGGAAACGCTGGTGAGCTGCTCGTCATGCCTTTGCCTCGGGGCAGAGGACCACCACTCTCCCACCCATGCAGACACGGGTCTCCCTGCTGCCAGAAACCCTCACCTGCAGAAAGGGTGATGGAGCTGAGCTTCACCCTGTAGAGATTGCTCCTGACCCGCCAGTGCTGCACCATGGGGTAGCCCATCGCCTCGTCGTACTTGATGTCTCCTGCAAAGGAAGAGCCGACGCTCAGCCCCTGCCCCCCCGGGGAATGCTGATGCCCACATCAAGTGCTTGATTTGCTGTGTCCCACAGGGACAGGAAACGGGCTGGTGGCAGGGATGGTAACCTCCCCCAGTGGTCATGCTGTGCCAGGACTAGCACCGTGATGGCTGTGGCTGCTGGGAGCCTGCGGGGATGGAGATGCTGCCTTGCAGTGCCAGGGTGCACTCGCACAGCCCGTCTAATATTTCTGCCCCAAGTACACGGAAGGGATGCTGTGGAGGACCCTGAGATGCCAGGGGTGCTGATGGCACTTGGGGACCACGCTGGGATCCAGGGTGGAAGAAAAGGCATTTGCTCCTGTGCTCATCCCCAACAGGCACTAATCCCGGGGGCAGCTCATACCTGTGAGAAGCTGGAGGTCAGGAAGGGGCTCCGAGAGGACACCACGGCACTGCTCCTCCACAGGCAGTGGGATCACCAGGAGGCCATCAGCCAGCTGGGGGAAGTCCTTGATGAAGTTATTCTCCCTGCAGAGAGAAAAAGACAACTGCAAAGCAACGATGCAGGCCACGGGCAGGCGGAGGGGCTGAGCTGCCCCGGGTGGCAATGGGATGGATGGCTCAGAGAGATGAGGAACATCTGCAGGCAGGAGACCTAACAGGGGACAGAGTCTGCAGCGCTCTCCACCAGCTGCCCCTGGCTGTGCAGCCCTCCCAGACACTGCTTAATGAGCTCCCCAGGGACCAAGGCTTTATTAGCTCTCCAGCAGCTTGGGATCGCCCTCAACCTGGGGACCTGGCCACTGGTCTTGGCCCAGATTTTCAAATGTGCCACTGGAGAGGGGGCAGCCAGTGGGGAGGAGAGAAGAACAGCTGGCCCACCCCAAGCTGCCCCTTTCCACTGCCTGCAGCATATTCCAGTACAGGACTGTGACCAAACACCAGCCCAAGCCCTGCTGGGCCACCCCATCCCAAGCAGCATCATTGCTCCCACAGCTGGATGACTGGCTCTCCAAAAGGAGGAAAAGGTACATTTATAGACAGACACCAAAAAAAAGCCAGCACGTGCAGCTCACGGTGCAGTTTTACCACACATGCAGGATCTTTTCTAACCTTGGCAGGTATAACATTGTATAATAGGCCCCTAATGAATTGTTTCTAGAACAACGATACCAGGGAAATTATTTGAAATGGTGAACAGACAGGTCTCTGGGAGACAAGCCTCCCCCAGCAAGCAAAATGCCTCACGCCTTCACAAAGGAAATAGCAGAGAGGGATTTTAAATATTGATCTTAGAACTGAAACGCAGGCCAGGAGGCTCTGTGTCCTCCGGGTGCCCAGACAAAAAGGCAGCTGAGCAGAAAAAAGGGAGGTTCCTGCAAAATCAGGTCAGCCCCAGGAGCTGGGGGCAGGCTCAGGCTGGCACCATCTGCCCCAGCTGCATTTTTCTGAATAGATTTTCTTTTAAACAACTGCTGGGCTTACCCCCCTTCCCTGATTTTGCCTCCCCAGCCTGTCACTGGGCAGAATGCTTGATCATCCCATGATCATCTTGCAAGTGGGGACACCTTGGCTACCTCCAAGGGTCCCACTGCAGTGAGGCACCAGCCTTGTGGAACCCTTCCTTGGGGCTCTCCCACTGCTGCATGGTCAGAATATGGCCAGTGTAACTTATGTTGGTTTTCAAGCAGGAGGCCATTGACCCATGCAACGAGCCTGGGGATTCTCCCAGTCCCAAGGTGGGCAAGGAGCAGTGGGATGAGCAACTGCAGGAAGGGACACAGAGTGGGGCTGTGCATGGCTGTGCAAGCAGCAGGCAGCAGCCTGCCTTCACGCCGCACCCTGTCTCAAAGCTGCCGGCACATAATAGCCTCTCAGGAGCTTCGCTTTAGGCACTGCTGGAGAAAACTTGGCTTATTTGTCTGCAGGGAAAAGCCTCTGTCTCCCACATGAGCTCACAAATCTCCTATGCATGACACTGGGCACGGGGGCCCCATGGCAGAGAGGTGCCGCTGGGAGCCCTTTGCTGCTTTAGCGATGCAAATGGGCAACTGCAATTACTGCCAGAGCCAGGAGCTGTGTGGGTGGTGGGAAGCAGGCACTGCGAAATTAGGCAAGTTGTCAGGGAACATGGGTAGGAGCATGTCGGAGTCTCTGCCTCAGCAGAAAAGGGAGAAAAGCATCAGTGTTACCAAATCCCAAAGCCTTTGGAGAAGCGTGATGCCGCACGAGGAAGGTGGGACGCAGCATTAAGCCTGTTGGCCACCCTGGAGCATAGGGACCATCCCCTTCCTGAGGGGTCAGCCCTGCACCTGGCACACAAGGGTGAGCATGAGGGCCAGGGGGGTCATGCCAGGGGCCAGCCCAGCCCTGCATCCTGCCTCTGAGAGGACCAGGAAGGGATGCCTAGGAGGACAATGACACTGGCTAGTGGCACCTGCCCAAGCACCCTCCTACCTCATTGCACAAGGGGACAGCCCTGGCAATGCCCCCCCATGAAGGACAGAAACACATGGCTCGGCAGACACCAGACGACTGCATTAAACCTGCACTCGAGAACAGAGCAGGGAAGATACAGCAGCCTCTCCTTCTGCCCCCATGCAATCCTACCTGGACCATCTCACCAACACCCTCCCATGCCAAGAGCCTGTGGACAGGCTGTCATTAGGCATAAGCCCAGCTCATCCAGGTGGAAGGACAGCCCCCAGGGGGTGGTGGTCCAGGCATGGGCAGTTATGGAGGTAGAAGCTGGAGGAGATGCAGACCAGTGCAGGAGGATCCTCATGCAGTGGCTGCTGCTCAGAGCTGACACCTCTGTGAAAAGGTATTTATTTGAGCAGCCCTGATCTGGGTGCCGCTTGCGGTAATGCTGTTTGTTCTAACTGCTTGGCAGTGGAAAGGTCAAGGAAAAACACGGGGCAAGTGCAAGTCAAAGCGTGGGTGTACAGATTGGCATGTGCTCACACCGTGCTCCTGTGATAGCAGGGAGCAGTGGTACAAGGCAGGACTTCAGGAGCACGTCAATGTGGTGGTTTTGCTAACAAACCCTTCCTGCATCTCCTCCCTTCCCACCCCCAGCCCCCTCCTCCCCGCCACCCCAAAACAGGGATGACCCGGGGGGAGGGAGGGGGTGTGTGTGCAGAATCTCTACGTCTGCAGGCGCAGGAAGGCAAACCGGGAGAGCGGATGAGGGGACCCCCGAACCCACGTGTGCCGGGCAGCGCGCTGGGCAGTGTGCGGCGGAGCCGCAGCCGGCAGAGGGCTGTAGCTCCTTGGCCACCACGCCTTGATAATAACCCTGCGGCTCGCAGCGCTGCTCACCGGAGAGGCACAAAAAAAAGAGTTTCTGCCAGGCTTTTTTGCTCGCTGGAAGCTCTGATTAAAACCATCGGGCTCTGTGCAGGGGGCAAGGGTGCAGGAGAGGGGAGGGATGTGACAGCATCCCTGTGCACCTGCCATCGCGTGTGTTTCCACCTGGGGCACGGCCAAGCCACCAGCACCTCTGCACGGGTGTAGAACCACATGCAGGGCTCACACCTCAGGGTCTCTGCCATTTCCAAGGGGCACAGCTGCATCTTCATGACTTCAGTTCCTACCAACCATGGAGCCAGGTTTATTCCAATGGGATCAGGAGAAAACCCAGGAAACCTGCCTGCTTTCAGCACCTGCTAGTCCCGCAGCATCTTTCTCTCTCTTGTTCTGCCTCCCAGCATCTCCCCAACACTGATGGAGCAGATGTCCAGCACGCTCAGGCTCTCCAGCATGATGCACACTGAAGCCACTCACTGCCTTGCAGCGCTCCCCTGGAAGGGAGGTGCTTGTCTCTCGAGGCATTTTGCAGATACTGAGTCATTATACAAGGATGTTCTGTTTCTCTCACAGTAGTCCTAGTCCCCAGCAGCATCCAACCTGGAGTATGTCCCTGTCATGGGAGGGAGCTGACTTCCAGATAAATGAGTCTTGATCCAGGGAAAGGTCAAATGGCCAAAGGCTTCACTGAGCTCTTGTACTGGCAAGGTGGGCTGAGGAGGAAGGCAGGTGTCTGGATTAAACCAAGTTCAAAATTCTAGCTTTGATGGACATGTTGCATAACCTTGGCCAAGTCATAAAATTCACGTACTGCCTCAGGTGACACAGATACAGACAGCAGCTCCCTCTGTCCCGGGGTGCTGGGAGGGTAAAGGCAATTAGCAGCTGCTCAGGTACCAGGAGGAGGGCTCAGGCGGCGAGAGCCCGCTGTGCCAATGTCCTCCTGTCCTCTGAAACTTGGTACACAAACTAGAGATGTTTTCAGAGAATCTGACCTTCAATAATACACCCAAGGTCATGCGATACATTCACGGCACGGTGCAGCAACGGGCTGCACTGCTGTGCTCCGCAGCGCTGGTATCACCTCACACAGCTGATGGAAGTGTCCAAAAAGGATCAGCATCCCACAGCATCCTTGAGCATAAAGGGGCTTTAGGGGAGCAGGAGAGCCTGACACAGGTGCTGGGGAGCAGATGAAATGTCGTGATCCTCCTGGATGGGTCCATGCTGCTGGGTCCTGGTCCATGACATGATTCTGCTCAGCCCTGGGGGGCACCCCTTCCCCTTGCCAAGGGGGTGAAAGCCAGGGCCAAGCTGGCAGTGGGATTTTGGCCCACAGTAGTGAACGATCAGCTGGTGACTCACATTCATTTCATTTTCCTGTTAGAAACAGCATTGGGTGAAGGAGCAGCTTCTCCTCCTTGGCTCAACCAGCTCCCTTCGCACTTCACTCCCGAAGGTCATAGCCTCAATGTTGGACTCTTCCACTGACCCTTTCACAAACCCTCCTTGTTCTCATATGACTCCCACTTCAAATCCAAGCATCCAGCTGGTGTGAGGATTCCTGCCTCCATCAGCCGCCACCAGTGGATGCACACCCTGTATCACAGCAACTGGGCAAATATATTTATGAAGGGGTAAAAAAACCTAAAATATAAAATGACCCTGCAAGTGATTAGCTGATGCCCTGAAGCGTGAGATTTAATTACCTTTATCTGAGCTGGCACAGCTACAAATGTTAATCACATTGTCATCCAGCGTGCTCATGTTCAGCAAAGTGACTATGTGAGGACTGTGCTTTCTGAGAGGATGCCTTCTCTGGCAAGAATAATTTATTAGTCTTTCTTCTTTCTGTCCTGCAATGGCTTGGGGAGAACAAGATGGATTTGAGGTCATTTAGGGCCAGCTTTTGACCCAACTTTTCCTCAGAGGAGCTTTCCTGCTGTGGTGGTTGCAATCTTACAAGAGCCCAGCCTGCATTGGACACAGGGACATTCAGAAATAGCTTCTTTCTAGCTTATTGTTACAAAAAAACCCTGATCTAGAGTCACTGGGAAACAGAAAAGAGGGTGTCCTGTTTCCACAGCCACTTTGGAGAAAGTAAGCAGGCCGTAAATCTCCCCCCATGTGTCTCCATGACCTCAGGCACCAGTGAATTATAAAGGCTTAATGCAAACTCTCTGAAGCAGCAGTTACTTACTCCACATCTACTGGTCATTAATTTTTGCAAAGCCCCACTACTGTATAACGAGGCAAGATTAAAAAAAGGAGAGACGGGTCAGGTTTTGCCAGGCCCTGGAAACCTCTTTAGCTCCCCAGCTTTCAGCCCTAACCACAGTTTGCACCAATGCTTGGCTGGATCGGGCTGTGGGGAGAGAGGAGAGCATCAACCTGGAGCTGCCTGTGCCCCCGAAATCCGCCAGTGTGGCCAAAGCCATGGCCCCCATCCCTCCAGTGGCCCAGATACTGAGGATAAAACCTGTTCCCACACTGCCCATCCCTCCCCACCACGTCCCCAACATGCCCCACTTCAGCGCCAGCAATAAACAGCCTGACAATATTCAAGAGTTGCCTTAACCCCTGGGTTCAGGGAAAATTAGCATTTAAATTGAGGTGTTTCAGGAAGGTAAATCACTGGTGCTGAGGCCACAGTGGACACGCACAGGGCTTCTTGGGCCAGTGCCATGTGCACAGAACTCAGCACCATCCCTGCCATGTGCACAGAACTCAGCACCATCCCCACCACGTGCCCTCGGACCGAGCCCCCAGACCTGTCCCAAAGCCCTCAGTGAAGTCACCTGCTCAGTCATGGGGAGGGGTTGGAAAGGGCTCAGCCAACACCAGCAAAACACCATAGGCTTGGGCTTGGCTGCTCTTTGATTCTGGCACTAGAATGCTTATCACGGTGCTGTGCCAGCACAGCCAAGGTGGCACTGCTGGGGCTCCTCTTCCCTCATTGCACCCAATTTGGGGACACCCAAGAATGGGAAGAGAGTGGGCAAAGGGTAGTGACTGTCACTGGGGACCATGGCTGGGAGCAGGAGCTGCAAACCCCAGCAGTGCCTGTGCCACCAGGCATGTGGTGCCATGCAGAGACCCAAGCCATGGCAAAGTGATGTTGCCAGCCAGCAATAACATCTGGGCATGGGACTTTACAACCTGGAACAGCAGTGACAGCTGGACAGAAGGACACGGGGGATGGAAGCAGCACTGCTCCCTGGGAGTTGACAGAGATGTGGAAGGGGATTCCCAGTGAGTAGTTTATTCACTGTAAACCAGGAATTCAGTTGATCCAAAGCTATTTGTCAATTCTACTTGAACCTGTTGCCGAACCTGAGCAGAGATTGTTTTGGTTGTTGCTGCTGCTTTAAAGTACAAAATAGATGTAGGAAGACAAATGATGGCCACCACCACATTGTCACTGCCTCTGGGCCTCCTGGAAATGTCCTGCCCCTCCCCAGGAGCTAAAGGCAAGTCTCAACCGAGACTGTGACTGCTTCCCCGTGCACCACAACATCAAACTCATTTCACAGTAACCCAAAGCACGCCACTGCTGGCAGTTTAGTTCAGCTGTTGAACAAATAACTCAACTCTCCGCGCTGCTTGTGCCCAGGTCAGCAGCAGGACCCTTCTCCCAGCCCCAGGAGCCACCTGCCCATGCCCATCAGCATCATGCTCCACCAATGCTGCACCATTCCAACCTCATTTTCCAACAAATCATCTCCAAACATTCCCCAAATGCTAAAGCCCTCCTCCACTCCACACAGCCCTAGTGACACCACCAAGCACTCAGGGAAACCCAGCCAATGGTGTCCACCACCATGGCACTGATGGTGAATATGATGTTCACCATCTCCGTGATGTTCGTCATCACGAAGAAAAAGTGCATCCTCTGCTGAAGCCATTTCTAAAGTAAAGACACAGAAATCTGCTTTGAGGTGGAGAGATGGAGAAGCCACAAGCAATAGAAGCAAAGATCTCCTTCCTGCACCCCTGTGAGCCCCCGGGGAGCCAGGGCATCTGCTGCTTGAGGAGGTCCTCAAGCATATGGCTCTGGCCAGCAGAAGAAATGAAGCTCCGGTGAAGTGCCCACAGCCCAGCACCTGTTTATCACCTTTTATTATTCTCCCTGCTCCCCTTTATACAGCTATTCATTTATTCCAGTAAAGTGTGTCTCCTGGGGGCAAAATCCTTTGGTAGTCTGTGGATCTTTCTTCCTCTGGAGAGCCTGTTGGGAACAGACTGAAATGGAGTGCTGAGTAAAAAAAAATTTGGAAAGTTACAGTTCCCACAGCAACGCCTGGTGCCTGTGCAGCAGGCAGAGCAGGCAAAGCTGGATTTATGCCTCAATTATGGAGGCAGGGCTGCAAGAGGAATCCCATGCAAAGCTCTAGCTTTCAGCTCCTTACAAAACTTTGCAAATATAGAGATTATTCCCTTTGGGATTGAAATTTTCCATGCTTAACCTAAGCTTAAAGGTGATGTTCTGCAAGAAGTTTTAAGAAAAGTAAAAAATCCCTAGTTTAGAATGAGAAGATGAGGACAAAAAGTTGACACATCCCCAGCTGGAGAAAGGGAAGAGAGTGACAACCTGTCTCCTGTTTGTTTGTTGTTACTCTGACACAACTTGCTCCTGGAAGCCCACACTCGCAGAGAGCAAATCCCTTGGGAGGCAAATGCATGTGAGCTGGGAGACATGACCTGGTGCAGAAGCTGCCATCATTAACTCTAGAACCCAGGTAGTATCTCCTAGTCTCATCAGGACCAGAGCCCAAAATACGAGAGTCCTTCCCCTCTGACAGAGCAGAACCCAAGCTCTTTGCATTTACTGCTGGAGACCTACCTACTTGGTTGATGCTTGGATAAGCAGCAAGGAAGCTGATGAAATCCAACCCAGTGTGTGTCTGACCCAAAATTTTTCATCTTTAAGTTGTTATCTCCTTACTACTGTCCTGCTCGAGTCACATCACCTAGATGCACCATCACTCAGAACAAGCCCTGTCACACACAGCTCTGTGCTCCCTCCTCCTTATATAGGGGAAAAGCAAATGAACAAGTAGCCAAAACCTTTCTCCCTGCATGGCTCTCTGTTGAGCATTTGGCTGATCTCACCAGCGAGATAGGCTGTGGCTCCAACACTGCCCACAGCCAGACAGGTTTTGGCCTCAGCAGCCTTTTCTTGAGCCTGCAACCTGGTGGCAGAGCCAGAAGGATACATTTGAACCACGCTTCTTCAATGGGAAGGTCCAGGAGTTACCCAACAGCTGATGTGGCTGATGAGAAATCTGCCCATTTGCAAAGGGCTGGCACTGCTTAGCGTCTGCCAGGAGGATCCATGTCCTCCTCCATGTATCTGCTCTCCAAGGTGTCTCCCTCTATTAGCTTTGCCATTGCTGACAGCCGAAGGGTCTGACCTTGTCGGCTTCCATAAGCTCAGAAACATTCAGCTTTTTAATGATTTGGATAGAAAAGACGACAGACTGCCCTCCTGGAGCAGCTCACAGGTCTTCTGCCCGCTGGGCTGTGGCCACTGAGAGATCACCTGGGGATGGTTTCTCTATGGGGACGTTTTTTCTATGTCTGAGTGACCCAGAGCCAGGCTGGACACCTCCTCTGAACGGTTATTTCACTGGTGAGCTGTGCCAAGGCTGCAGGTCCTCTTGTGCAGGTTGTTTGGATGCTGTTTGCAATAATTCCCAAGCGTTGCTCAAGCAGCTCCCTGCCTGGTGCTTTCATTAGCATTATTTGTAACACGGCAGCAAATAAAACTCCCACCAGCTTCAGAGGAGCCAGGACTACATCCTGGGACTTCCCAAGGAACTGGCATGAGGTTGGTGCCTGAATTCCATCCAGTTGCTGTGGGATTTGAGCACAATGACCTAAAACTGGTGGCCTCTCTCTCCCCCCAGCAACTCTTCTAGGGACACCCCCACCACAGCTGCCAGGTCCTGTGAAGCACAAGAGCTGCCATTTAAATAATATTTGCCTTTTCAATGTAAATGCAGACCCAGCTCTCTGTTCAGCACACACATCCATTCTCTTTTAACAAATTGGGACCATAAGCATTTTTTTTCCTCTCTCCTAAGCTTCATCATTAACCTTTAAGATGGAGATAAGGTGTAAGAGTTTGGAAAGGAATCAGAAGGGACCTTGGAAAGGAGCCAGGATCAGTGTTAATACTGGGCTGCACACCATATCTCTTCAGTTCTTCTTTCCCCCCAGGGTGATTCGGACTGCTCTTGACTACCACCATGGCATTACAAACTCTAATGAGGTTTGGAAAATAAGAAACCCACTGCAGCGTGGGAGAAACTAATAGAAATTGTTTTGTCTTTTCTCTATTAGTCATTAGAAGCAGAGGAAAAACAGCCACAAGCAGTGGCAGGGCTGCAGTATCACCACACATTTCATATTTTGGCACTCCAACAAAACCATTTCAATGCAGTTAATGCTCCCGTTTCCCCTCTGTACACCAGCATCCCCACACAGGGCTCCATCGAGCCTGAGGCAGCCCCAGTGGTGCCCAGTGCCCTCCAGCCAGGGCTGCAACACCCAGACTGGCCCACTCAAGGTGCTCACACAGGGTGCTTGGCCATCCTGTGGCTCTGCCCAGCAACAAACCCACTAGCATAGGCTATGGCAGAAAGCTGCTGTGCAGAGCCTGGTGTCCCCCAGGGGTCAGGACCAGGTGACTGCAGCCCTGGGGCAGGTAAGGGCTCAGGGACACATCCAGAAGCAGCAGCTCCCCAGTGCTGCCAGGCAGCCCGAGCATATGGTGAATTAGCTGGAATTTGCAACTGCATCTGCAAAGTTGTGTTTCTGCCTGCGCAGTTAATGACAGAAGCCACGAAATGATGAGCACAGTGAGCTGGGGTGGGGTGACAGCCCCTGCAGTGAGCTGGGGTGGGGTGACAGCCCCTGCAGTGAGCTGGGGTGGGGTGACAGCCCCTGCAGTGAGCTGGGGTGGGGTGACAGCCCCTGCAGCGAGCTCACCCCTTGCCACCCTCCCAGGGAAGGGTAGGAACTAGGAGCCAGCCCCACTCCAGGGGCTCAGCAAGGTGCCTTGGAGCAACTTCTACTTTGCTTCCCTCCTCCCAGCCCTGCAGGCCATTGCTCCCAGGCAGTGTAACTGCCTGATGACAAGTGGCAGTGCCATCACACCTTCCAGATGTTTGCCTGCTGCCTGCGGGTGCGGGCACAGCTGGTGAGTGGCACATCCCCCAGAGAGCCAGGGGTTGCTCTGCCTGTGCCAGGCTGCCTCGGCCTCTGCTGGGGAGAAATGAGCTGGCACAAATGCCCTGAGCTTTCATCTCAAGAAAATAGTCATGGAAGGCCATGGCCCGTGGGAGACTCCACCTCACCGGGATGCAATCTGGGCAGGGAGAGCAAGACAGCAATGGAACATGGCTGGGGGACGGGGAGGAGGGTGAGCCATGCTGGGTCAGTCCCCACTGCCTGCTCCTGCATTCCTCCACGATGGGACATCCAGACCTTGTCACACTGCCCAAAAAACCTGATTTAGATTCAAGAGAACTCTTGGGTCATCCCACATCCCTTAAGGGCAGGATACAGCAGGGGAAGGAAAGGCTCCCAGCACAGCTTGTCCACCCCTTTGGTGGACAGTAGGTTCAGCTGATGAGACCCAAATCCAAACCTCACACATGCCTTCAGTTTTTCACAGTCATGAGTTTTCACAATGTAACATGAGAAGCACAAACCCTTCATCTCTGGAGAGATCACTTGGGATGGGAAAGAACAAGACAAGATTTTCTGCTGCACCAAGGATTTAATCCAAGCCCTGCTGCTACCTCAGAAGCAGGTATAGCTCAACAGCTGGCACAGCTGTGGAGTGCTCTGATATCCCCGTGCTGGTGCCTGCTTGTGCCTGCATTGCCTGGAGCAAGGATTTGGAGTGCAAAGTCAATGTCAAGCCAATTTAGTCTTGCATGGGGAATCTCCATCGACCAGTCCTGGCACAAGCAAGGAAAAGCAGTGATGAGCTGGTAAGTGTCATTCTTGTCCCTAGAGGTGCTGCTGGAGTGGTGTCTGTGGTGCAACAGCACAAATCCACAGCCTGTGCTAATGGTGACCACCAAAGAAGTGCCCTAAGCAGAATGGGAAACCCCTGCTATCACAGGCTAAAGTCTGGTGATTACAATTTACTGCCTCAGCCCCTCCCACCTCACTCTCTTCTTTCTTTTCAGCTGAACATAACCTCTATTTTCATGTGTCCTGGGGGGGTGCAGAACCCCTGATCCCAGCAATGACTACATCCTGTGTCACAGGAACAAAGAAGAAGCAATTCTTCTTTGCAGGCATGAACACCACTGCAAGGCTATAAAGTCAATAAGGACTCCCTGGGATGAATGTTACTCAATAAATCTTTGCTGTTATTATAATAAAACAAATCTCCACCACATCTCTTAATAATGCAGATTAACTATGCAATAACACCAGCTATAATTAGGATCATTAAAGTCAGAGATGGGAAAGGCTAGCAGGTCAGCCAGTCCATCCCACAGGCACGGTGAAGAGGGAAACCTCCCGGGTGCCTTGGGAGCTCAGGAAAGCAAAGGCAGGCTTGGCAGTGCCTGGCACTGTGAAAGAAGCAGTGGAAAGGAGAGGACGGCACATGAATCACTGCAGCTCTGCCAAACCCAGCAGGGAGCAGAGCCCTGCTCTCACTCTGCAAGTGCCCAACACTGACCTGTGGTCCCTCCTCTCCTGTGCAGGTCTGTGTTCCCTCTCCCAAACCTTTATCCTTTCCTTGTGCTCAGGATACAAGACAAGGGTGTCACCATCAGCTCTTCACAGGGTGGACGCTGAAGACCTCACTGAGCCCCTGACAGCTGCATGGGGGGATAGTGGTGTTCCCTGAGGGCCACAGGCTGATGCCACCAGGGCAGGCTCCTCGCAGGAGGAGCCCATGTCCCAAGCTTCCCAAGGGTCAAGCATCCCCTGGATTCTTTGCCTCCCACCCCACAAGAAACTCACAGCCCAAAGGCTAGGAGGCACAACCTTCCCATATGCACACACACCTTGCCCAGCATCATCCCCAGACTGGGATCCCACTACCTGCTCCCATCCAGCCCAGGGACCATCACTCCTCCAACCAACCCAGCCGATGCACGCAGCCCAAGCCCTGATGCCTGCTGCCTTCCTTGACCTCCTGCTTCCAGGAACCCTGGCATTCTCCTTGTGTCCATGGTGCATCCTTGTGGCATTGGCCCTTCTCCTCTGCCATTCCCATGGGTCTGGTGGCACTGGCAGTGGTAGGGCAGTCAGGAGGGCTCCCTGCCTGGGCACATCACTGCTCTGCCCAATTAGCGCTGCTGGGTGACAGGCTCTGTTTGTGCTGTGTGATTAGCTGTGGAAATGCAAATCTGCACTTCCTCCACCGCAGCAGCTAACAAGATAATGAATATTTTCATCAGCTACAGAGAATACAAACATCTGCAGACACAACCACGCTGCCAGGGCTGGGGCGGAGCAGGGGTGTGGGCTGGGGGAGCAGCTCCCCCACACCCCTCCCTACGGGGGCACCATCTCTGCTGCTGAGGGAAAGGGAAGTTCTGTCACCACCAGCTGGTCCCTGAGCCCAGCAGAAGTCTGTGGGTGACACTCCATCAGCTTCGGTGGGTGCTGGTGCCATCAGCAGTGCCTCTGCCCCGGACTGCACCTGTGCCTGCGAGCACAGGTTGGGGCATGTACCCATGGTAACCACCTCCCCCCGAGCACCGCACCAGCTCTGCCTCCTTGCTGCTCTTTGCTGCCCTTCTCCAGAGCCCGAGCTCCACTTGGAAACATCAGCTTGTCCATTTGCACGGCTGCAAACCCTGCTTTCGGAGCATGGAGCAAGGCCAAAGCTGCTGGGCTTTTCCTCAGCCTCATGATAACAGGTGGGTGTTTGGTTGCAATGTTTAACACCCTCCTATTTCTCCATAGCAACATGTCCTACACACTGCCCAGCACCACCAGAGGGGCTGGGGAAGAAGTCCAAGCCACAGGTCATGGATGTGCAATTGGTTCTGGGCTCTGGCTGCGCTGACAGCTTCTACCCTGTTGTCCCTCCAGCTCCCCAGGGCTCAGGCACACACTGGGAGCCATGTGGCTCTCATGGACAGTGGCCAAACAGCAGACACTGACCCTGGGCAAGGTTATCCCACTGCCTGCACAGACTGGAATGAAATGGAGCAGCTCAGAGGTGCATCCAGAGCAGGGAAGGGCAGCAGGAACAGGACATGGCTGCCAAAACCTTGCCAGTGCTCACTGAGGATGTGCTGGCCCCCTCCTTAAATTCTACCCACACCAGGCACAGAACAAGTCTGAAAACCTCCAGTACTTACAGTACCTCGATCACTAACAGCAGATGTTTTAGAAAACATCTCTACCACTCTGGACCCCTGCATTGCCTTTAGGATATTGTTAGCACTAGACTTGCTTTTGTTTTGCTAAAAGGATGTAAAAAAGCTACTATGTGCAAACACATGTGGCTGCAGACTCAGAAATACCAGCTCAAAGCCTCATGAACTGTTCTCCTTCCCAGTGGGATGCCAACTTTGAAACAGAGCAGGGCCAACGCACGCAGGATGCAACAGTAACGGAACTGACGGGGTGCTGCACTAATTGCATTAGTCATTTATACACTGGATTGATAAAATCTCAATGCTTAGCCTGGCCAGTGAAGATGCCCTCAAAATACACAGCATGTGTCTATGTGCAACCTGTTGCAGGCTCTAGAAAGGGCTGGAGGGACTCAGGAAAGCAGCCAGGGTATTCCTGGCTCTAGGTTGAGAGGTGGAAAAAAAAATGGGGTTGAGGAAAAATGACTCAGTATTTCAGGACCACTTGGGGGAGTGAGGAAAAATAGCTCAGATGGGGGCCCTTTGGGGACTGCAAAGTCACTGTGTGTGGTGTGGCCACAAGTGGGTATCAGGACACTTCTCTGCTGCTTAGGCAACATCCCTGGCTGGGAGCAGGCAGTGCTCCCAAGTGTGTACAGGGAGTGGGGAAGAGAGTGAAGCATCACATCCAGCAACAGCTCCACAATGCTGCTAAACTGCTAATGGCCCCCTTACCTGCTGAGGACCAAGGCCTGAGGCATTAGCCTGGCTTGGAAAGACATCATTACTTCCAACTAGTATGTCTGAGGTTTCAGAGCTGGGAACAGGTAATAGAATTGCAGCAACAAATAATAAAAAAGAGGAATGAAATGGGAGGCAGCCACTGGAAAAGAGATCCATCCGTTATCCTGGCCTGAAGGGTAATAGGTAAACAAGGCGCTGGGGTACCGGCTGGAGCTGAGCTCACTGGCACAGGAATTATAAACAGCACAATTATAACTTCTGTGCTCAGAGGTTTCAAAGAGAGGGAAAAAATAAGAAAAAATCAATAGTGTTAAATTAACTAGTTGTAGCTGTTACTTTAGTGCTGCCATAGGGAGCCAGCGGTCCTCGCCAGGACAGACCCTCCAGCTCTGAGCTGGGGGCACCAGCGAAGTCTCCACCAATCTCCTGCACCCTGATGTGATGCTGCACGTGGCTGAGACCCATCCCAGCCCCCAGCAGCACCCACAGCCAGGGAGACATGGGGTCCAGCTCACATGAAGCTTCCTCAGTGCAGGAGGAGAAATGGGGTAGAGACCTTCCCAAAAGCAACCCCCCAGCAGGGATGGTGCTGAGCTCTCAGCACGCCCCGTTGGTTTATTAAGGGCTGAGAAGTGGTGAGGGGAAGGAGTGACAGATTTAAAATTAACTTGCCAAATTCCCCATCAATATTATGACAATTCCCTGCATCGGATCAGTGACCCAGCACCCGGCTGACAGCTGGAAAAGAGTGGCAAGGCAGCAGAGCCAACTGCTGGGCTGGCAGTGCTCGGGGCCAGTGGGTGCCCATCTCACTGTGGCACCTCAGTGCTGGGTTCAGCAGCATGGCCCACACTCACCACCATCTCCCATCCAATCTTTCCCTTCCCTAAAGCTGTAAAGAAGTAGCAGCTCTGTTTTACAGGTGGGGATGTGAGGAACTGTGGATGAATTTGCAGAGGGAAAGGTGCTTCCAATCTGCAAGAAGGTGCTTGGCAGGACAGCCCTGCCTCCTCCAGCTGTCCTCCCTGGTCACAGAGAGGGGAGAATAGTCGTTGTTTAGCAGGTTTCAAGCAGTGAAAAAGTGCTGACACAAAACCTCTCCCCCCCTCCAGCCACCAAACCAGTTTGGCTGCTTATCTGCCCCCATCACTCAGAAACTCCCTGGACTCATATCATTTTCACTGGGGAGGGGGTCAAAGGGGGGCTGTGGGGGTGAGTGAAGTGCTCCCTGTCTCGGGGCTGGGCTAAGCCAGAGCAAGAGCCAGGATGAGAGGCAGAGCTGGAGGCAGGGATGGGAAGGGACCTGAGTTGGGGCAGACGTCTGCTCACCGGGGAGTGCTCTGCCATGCATTGCTCTGACAGCCTGTTTGCTGTGCAGTCATAATCCAGCGAGTAAAGTTGGCTCCACGGGTAGTAATTTGGGGTTTTTTTTTTCCATATTAATGGCATAAAAGCAACAGTTTGAAACTGCAAACAGCTCTGAAACAAAAATTGCTATTCCCTCGTGGCGATGAGATGGCACAAACCAGATAAGGAATGAACAAACAATCCATTTGGAAAATAATCCCCTGGTGATTTGGGGATGGTGCGGAGTTTGGGCTCTGCCCCGCCGTGAGGCAACGGGGGGAAACTGCTCTAATCCAGTCTTTAGCAAGCTGGATCCACTGCTGAGCCTCCCAGCTAGACTGGGAGGTGTGACTGGAATAGATGAATTCCAATCCCACCATGTATTAACACCACATGATGTTTCACCAAAGAACCTTTTTTTTTTGCAAAAGAGAGGGTTGCCCAGAAGGCAACAGCTCTGAACGTGCTTTTGGCTCAACAGTGGAAGGAGCAAGGAGGGTTTCTGGTGTGCAATCAAAGACCCCTCCTCGTCCCCTCACCAAAGTGCCCAGTGAGGGACCAAGTGGCAGATGCGTCACCAGAGCAGAGCTTTGATTTAAATCTTCACAATAAAACAGCAGCAGCAATGACATTGTGCACTCCTTCGAGCAGGAACATTGACACTGTCTTATCCAACAAGTCAGCTGAGCACCCTAACCACTACAGTGATAATTAGCAGTTGTTAAGCCACCTCAGTACAGAAAAAGCTGTCCACAGCTCCCAGCTCAAGACAGCTTCAGCTGAGCTGCAGGGATGTTGTGGTGCTCACGTTCTGCTGGGCTGTAGCTTCATTGTCACTGATGGATGGGGAAAAGGTGCTTGGCACAGTATATAGGGAGTATGTATGGAGCACATACACACACAGTATGAACCATTCTGGCTGCTGCCCACCCCTGGGCACCCATCCTTTCTTTGGGTGTTACCATCTCCTCAGTCATGCCACCGAAGTGTCGGGATGCTGTCTGATTCCTTTGGATAAAATGATGTGGGTCAAAGGGGAAAACCAAAATCTGAGCCACTGCAGGCAGGTCTCAAGTCTGGGACCTACAGGCTGGGCAGCTCTCCTGTTTCATTACCAGCTTTCTGTGCTTCATGCTCATGTCAAATACCATCCTTATTCTGCATCCTAAAGGTATCCATTGCCCATCCCTGTCCTCTCAAGCTGGCCAGACACAATAAAGACATTGATGCTACATCAGCTCCATCCAGTGCCATGCTGAGCCATGGCCAGGAGGACCACGCAGGCTACAGGACCACCTACAGATCGTTGGGTGGCAAAGAAACTACCCCAAACCCAACAGGATTGAAATACCACTGTAACTTACAGGTGCTGCTCAGACCAGGGTGTGTGAGATGGCTTTTCCCAGCACAAAGGCTCCCTCCCAACACCACGCTGACATGCCTGGCGGATTGAGAATATCCTATTTGTTAAAGACACTGAAGATGCTTGCATGGCAAGCAGACACCATTCAGAGGACTGTCACATCTGCATAGCTAAAGGATCCCAGCAGTGATAAATCCCTCTAAAATACTCAGCCCCTTGTTCTGATAGCAGGTTCTTGCTCCTACTTCGCAGAAACAGGCTTTTAATCCCTGGTATTAGACAGCTTCCTGCTATGTTTCAAATGCACCAAATTAAGGACTTCTCTAACAGCTGGTGTCTTAATGCTCAGAGAGGTTCTTGAATATCTATGAAAATCAGAGGCAAATTACATCTTTTAGTTAATAATTTCTTCTCCATTAACCTCCTTCTCTTCCCTTGTTAAGAGATGATGTAATGGTGCTTCTTCAGTGTAACCCTCCGACACAGCGGGCAGCCCGGCAGCAGGGAAGGAAGCTGCATGCAGGGAAGCAAGTCCTCCTCATGGCCGCCTGGTGCTTCTGGGGCCACCAGCCTACATTCAAAGGGGAAAGAGCAGCCGTGCTGACCTTCCAAGCCTGCTGAAAGCATTTCTGGAACACGATGTTCTGCCTTCTGCTTGCTCCAAGCTCTGCCGAGCCAGAGCATCACAAGCTAGGCCTGCAAAACGTGGGCACGCTTTGCTCTTGTTTCAGAGCTACTTTTTCCTGCCCCTCACAGCTGTCAGACCCAGAACTAGTCCCCCTAGCTGGTGCTGGGTGCTTAAACCCTGTTTGTGGTGGTGAGGTTGTGCAGAGGACCTGGCTCCTGCTGCACAGACCCTTACTGGGAAAAGCTTCCCTAAGCTGCACGCACACGGGGCCAGGAGAGGTGCCAGCCGTGGGAAGGAGGGCAGAACACTAACAGCCCTTATTTTTAGTCTGAAAACCTGTCAGCCATGAACCCCAGGGAGTGCTTTGGGCTCTGACCCCTGGAAGATGCAATCCTAACCTCACAGGTGTTTTATCCCAAGAGCAGAGAGGCCAAGGGCAGCCCCTGCAGGAACCACTCCTGGTCCAGCCTTGGACTTCCCAAACCCATCATCCCCAGGATGCTCCTGGACAGCACGACTTGGAGAAGTCGCATCTCCTAGACCCACAGACTTGTATGCTTTCCAGTTAGAATTTAGCCCTGAGGAGGGCAGATGTATTTGCTTCCCAGCAGTGACAAAGCAGCCTTTAGATCCCAACCCTGGCCAAGGCAGGCCTCGCCAACCCCCCTGCTTTGCAGTGCAACCAAAGCACAGGCTATAGATGAGCTGGAGAGGAAATTAAAACCTCTGCAAAAGGAGATTTTATGCATAGAGACTGATGGCACCAGCTGGGGTTGGACTTCATTCAGAGGGAGCCCATCTGGGTCTGGCATTTCCAAGCAATGGGCTTGGGGAGTTTTTTTGAAGCCCCCAGACTTGTCTGACCCACCAGCTCATGGAAAATTCCAGCTCTGTAGCCCTGGCTCTGCTCTGATGGACCCACTGACACTTGTAATATGGGAGGGAGAGAAAGCAAAGAGGAGCCTGCTGGGAAAATATCCTTCGTGTACTGTCAATTCTCACTTCCAGCAAAGGCTGTGGTGGCTCTGCTGGTTTAGTTCTGAGCTCCTTTGTGCTGGTGGAGCCCGTAATTCATCTGCCATCAAGAGGGCAGAGGCAAGAGTTCAGCATGAATTCACAGCTAGGAAGGCTGTGCACTCAGCTGGGGAAAAAGTGCCCAGAAAAACACAGTGAGCAGCAATGTTGAGCACCCACAACTGCAGCTGAAATTGGAGGCATAATTGGTCTTGTTTCCTTAACATAAAAAACCCCCAAAACAGCTCTCAGCGCACTGGCAGACACTGGGCAAAGAAAAGTTTTGTTTGGGTGTGATGTGGGCTGGATCCTCTCCTTACTGATCACCACTGATGCTTGGAAACTCACAGGCCCACCTTAGTTTACACCTAAGCAATATGCAGAACTGAAGAACAATAAATAAATCATCTCATTTTCCAGCCCTAAATTCACCAACAATCAGCAAGCTCTCCTCCCTGAGCATGGAACGGTGAAGGCCTGGGCAGCTCAGACCCTGCTCTCCCCACCCACACCTGACCCTCAGCACTCCAGATACACTCAGGGTGCAGCCTGCAAACACCCCCAGCCATTTGCTACTTGCTCTCAGGGGGGTATTACCTGCAGCTTATTTATGTTATTTCTTATCCTGCTGTATCCACAGCTCCTCCCAGTACTCTGACTGGGGCACTGAATAAAACCAGCTCGCACAGGTTGAAAACATGCCAAAGGAAATGCTCTTCATGCTACACACAATTAAACATCAGAACTCACAGGATATCGCGGAGATAAAAGACATCAGTGTTCAAAAAGAGATGAGACAACACCACGGAGAAGAGTCCATCAAAAACAATTAAATGCTTCTCTAACAAGACACACACACTGACCCAGGAGGGTCTTATGCTGATGTCTGTGGGAAGGATGAGCAAGCAGGAAAAGCATGGATGCTCTTGCTCTCTTCCCCTAGTGAATGTGTCTGAGATGCTGACTCTGCACCAATGGATCTTGGTCCCATCTCAATATTCCCAAAACTAGGAGCAGAACTGGAATGTACCTGAAAGTCATCTGGAAGACTTGCCCTTGGTTGACATGCTGGGTCCTGTTGTTATAGCCATGAAGCATCTCACCAAAGAGGGTGTCATTGAACTTGGCATCCGACTTCAGGCACTTGGGGCCCTCACAGATGTCTGACAGCATCAGGCACGACTTCCCATCCAGGGCCAGCTTGTACTCCTCCACACACCTGTGGAGCACCATGGGCTACATTAGATAGGCTTGGCATAGAGCATGTTCCCCATGAGCCCTGCAGTGGGACAAGTCTGCTCAGCACAGCCCAGCATCAAGAACACCTGCAGCAGCTCCTGGGAAGGCAGAGAGGTTGCAGAGCCACATCCTCTGCAACAGCTCAGTTGGGTGACCAGGAAACGAGGGCTTGGCTCCCAACACCCATCTTTTCTGCAGCAGTATGACCCTGTCTGCCTGAAGCCACACTCCCTGCCTGGGACCTGCCCCTGCCTTGTAAGGAGAGCTGACCCCACTGCACATCAGCTGCTCTACCATCCCCAACAGCCCCTGTCTGGCCAGTGCCCTCTGACGCTGTAGTGTGGGCTTAAACATTCCTCAGGCAAGAGCAAAGCAAAATCAAGCTCCTGCCTTTATTTCTACCCAGCAGTGCCCTCCTGCAAGGAGGCAGCTCTAGCGTGGTGGCTCCTTTGCTCTTTGGTCCCACTTTCAAGCACACCATGGGTACGATGCACACGTTCATTTTGAGCAGACAGTGAGGGAAACTGAGGCAGGCAGCAGGGATGTGATTTAACTACAGTCACTGCAGCCATCAGTGCCATCTTTTCCACGTGCTCATCCTGCCTCACCTCCTTCTCCTTCCTCCAGCCTCCAGAATTTTTCCCAGCATTGTGGCTCCCAACTGATAAAGAAACCTCCATTCCCTGCCTGTCCCTTCCTCCCCGCAGCCACCGTGCTCTGCTAACATCAACCCCACCTCCATCTGGGCTTGCTCCCCTCTCCCATTCCTCTCCTGTATTTTACTGCTGCAAGTGAAACTCCCACCCGTCTGTCACACTTTCACTCGCCTGTTCCCAAAGTGCAGCTCTGCCTTGGAAAGAGATTATAATTAAAAAAAAAAAAAAGGGAAAGAGTCTCTGTCCTTAGGGATGGCAGATTGAAATGCAGATCCCCTGTATGGGTGCAGATGGAGACCATATAATGTCCCAAGATTTTCTAGATTGGCCCCAGGAATTTTCCTTGTGCCTCTATGGATTTCCAACCCCTTTTCCAGGCACAGTGGAGGCAATGTGCTATTAGTGACTCAATTGCTCTGTGCTGCTAAACAATAATTAAAAAAGGAGTTGAAGGGGCGGGGGACAACAAACCAGCAAAAAGGGATTAAAAAAGAAAGAAGATGGCAGAGCTCCCTGGGCTGTTTGTCCCTAGGGAACAGCCAGTGGCTGGAGCTATACAAGGTCTCTGCTGCACCTGCAACATCAGGACTTGATGAGTGTTCCTTAGAGTTACTGTTAGGAATTTGTGGACATTTCCATCCCAAAATGGCTCTTTTTCCCCTCCTTCACCCTAATCCTTCCCAGAGGGATGTGAAGGAGGCTCCTGTGCATGCCTGAGAGAGTGATCCAGCCAAGGGATGGGACGTGGGGACCCCCAGCTTGGGGCTGGGCACAGGCTGGGGTGGGTGAGGGATGGTGGCTGCAGCTGCACAGCACAAAGCCAGATCATCACCGAGCTTTTAGAACATACTGCAGCTAGGGAGCTTTTCCTCTGAGAAAATGCTAAATTGTGTAGGATTATAGGATCCCAGCCAAAATCAGGGATGAAACTCTATTTTAAGAGAGGCACAGGGGAGAAAAAATAATTTAAAAAGTAGTATTTTTTAAACAAATCCTCCACTTTCCCCCTCCAACAAGCAATGTACGATTTTTGGGTCCCTTCACGCTGAATCACAGCTCAAGCTGTGCTGTCATGTGGTGAGGGAGAGGAGGAAGGTGCATCTGCTCACATTGCTCCTTCTACTCCCCTACACTTTTGCCCACAGGCAAACCAGGTGCCTCTGTTCCCTGCTGGAAGTTGGCTCCATGAGCAGTCTTTCTCTTGGGCACTCAGCTCCCTCGCTGGGCATGCCCGGTTGGGGATGGGTGGCAGAGGACAGTTGGCAGGGCTGGCAAAGGGACACAGATCATTTAGTTACTAGCAGGAAATGAAGGAACGTTGGAGGGGACTCACCCACAGAACATGAAAATGGTGCTGGACGAGGGGTCGTGGGGCAGAGGGAGGGTCTGCTGCAGACAGAGCTGCTCGCAGCCACCGTTGAAGCCATCTGAGCAGTCAATCCCTTTGGAGTAGTCATAGCAACCGGTGCCATCCTTCATGGGTCGGAGGTCCTCGGGGCACTGCAGAGAGAGGGGACATGGTAAGGTCATCTGTGGGTCCTCACCTACCCTGGAGACACAGCTCAGAGTGGGGCCTCCCAGGGAAGAGCCCACCCGGGAGCCAGAGGGATTTGTGTGTCGTGCTGCTGAATTCTGTCTGCATCTGAAGGAGATGAATACATCCCAAGTGACAGATGGGGCAGCCTCAAGGGGTCTGCACCACCTCGGACAGCCTTTGAGGAAGGGACAAGGGCCCAGTGTGCTGCAAAAGCCATGCTGCCCACCCTCCCTCTGGAGGAGAATGAAATCCTTCAGACAGCAATGTTACACAGCAATGAAGCCTCAAGCCAGCATGGGGCAAAGCCTGATGATCTGCTCTGTAACGTGCTGGAGAAACACTGCATTTGTTACCTGTCCCTCTGAGATACAGAAAAGTCCAGTGTGACCCAGAAAAACCATCTCAACACCTGGGACCAACCCAGAAAACCATCTCAGTGCTTGGGAGTGACCCAGAAAAATCATTTCAGCGCAGGAAACCACCTTAACCCACACCAGGCAGACCAGCAAATGTGGCCTTGACATCATCTCCAAAGGCACCTCACTGCCTCCCATGGGAGGAGGCAGCTGCAGGCAGGACTGGATGTGGTGGAGGCAGGACCAGGGGAGGACAAGATAGCAGCCCAGGCTCATCAGCTTTCCACAGTAAAGGAACCATGCTGCTTCACACAAGCTGGAGATCTGGGCCTGGATTTTAATTTCAATTCCCCAGCTGGCTTTCCTTGTCCCAGAAGATAAAAGCCAGCTGGCGGCAAATGCCATCAATAAATTGTCACCCAGATTATAGCAGTCTTCTATCCCACTTGCATTATTTATCCCTTTTCACCAAACACGCACGCACACAAACAACAACAAAAAGGCCAGTCCTTGAAAAAATAAATAAATCTTGCCTAGGAGCAGCTTGCAATTAAAAATGCATTATGGAATTTCTTGAAGATGAGTTAGACTGGAGCTTGTACAGGTAGTGATGAAGGCAGGTTATAAATGACCTCTGTCAAGCAGAAGAAAGGTTATAAAACCACTATACTTCGTGCTTAAAAAAGAAAATCAATTTTTCCATGTGAGCAAAACGCTGTACATAGTAATAAACGTTCAGGAAACCCTGGACTCTGCGCTCGCTGTCACAGGTGGGGTCCTGACAGAAGATGGGCTGCCCAGACTTGCTCACTCTTAGCTACTCCAGAAGCAAACTGCCTGCAGGGGACATCAGAAAGATGTTTTAGGGACCCCTGGCCCAGCTCATTTGAATCATGAGAAGTTTCTCACCACCTCCTAGAAAGCCTGTGCCATTTTCCACCACCATGTCTCAGGCATCTCTGTGCCCGACCTCCCTCAGCTATCTCGCCGGCACCTGCACCCTCAGCTCGGCTGGACCTTACAAACCTCAGCACCTCCCTGCAGGCACCAGATAAGGTGGGAAGGGGAGGCCAGGGAAGGCTGGAAGACATGAGGCTTTCCTAGCCAAAGGATGCTGGCAGTGAAGGGTTCTGGAACAGGATGGTTGTCTCTGCAGAGCAGGCAGGGTGCCAGAAACAGTAGCCCCACTGAGGCCCAAAACAGCAGAAGACAGGAGCAGGAAGCTTGTTAGCTGCATAGACAGAAGAAATACAGAGGAGGAGAGTACACTTAGAACAATCCGTGCTTTTCACTGCCAAGCTGCCTGGGAAACAGGAGCAGGGTGAGTGTGGTTGTGAATCCACAGATTCATGTCCTGCCGTCTCCTCTGCCTCTGCTGGCTCCACTTAGGAAGGAGCTGTGCTAACTGGCAGCAACACATCTCCTGGAGAACACGAAGGGCTGACTGCAAACAGCATCTCCACAGCACTACAGCCACCTCTCTGCTGCTCTTCCCATGGCAACAGGGATGTGGAGGTCTGGGGCTCTGCCCAAGTCCCCCTCTGGAGCTTCTGAGGGATTTTTCAGGGTGCTGAAGACAACCAGATGGGACTTCATCTCAGCAGAAGGTACAGGGTCACAGCCAGAGGATCAGTCCCAGCTTTTCTGAGCTGTCACTTGGGACTCTCATCCTGGCACTGAATAGGTGAATAGAGCAAATATTGGGCACAGTGAAACTTTCCTATACAGATCTGCCTGCCCCTGGAGCAGAGGATTTGCAATTGGGATGTCCCAGCTATAGATCAGAGCAGGGAGAAAACTAAAGTCCATTTGGGTACAACTACGTTCTTGCCTGCAGGATGAGCACAGCCAGAAATGACCAGCTCATGCTAATCCTGACTCCCAGGGCTGTGCTGAAGGGTTGGCCTGGGCTGCTGGGTGGGCTTACACCAACCAGCACTCCCTCTGCCTTCACTGAGCTTTTATAAAGGACCAGATCTGTTATTGCTGACATTGATTTGTCTGGCTCGGGCAGCAGAGAACCAATAATTACGGAGAGTTTTAATCAATCCCCCATCAATTCAGCTGCAGTTCAATTTGTGATCTGCCTTGGCAGTGACACAGGATGGGGGGCTGTGTCAGAAAATGATGAGAAAATCAATAAGCAACTCAGCCAATAACTCTGTCTGGGTGCTCACGGGTGACATGTCCTTCGCCAGTGGGAGGAAAGCTATGTGGTGCCCTGACCAACCACCTCAGTGCAGCCCTCGTCCAGAAACAGGATGCATCCACTTATCCAGGGAGAAAAAGGGATCCTAAAAACTGTTTGTCAGCTACTCAAACAAAAAGCTGTTTGTGGTTTGTTGCATTAGACCCACACTGCTTGAGAACTTGCTTTCGACTCCCAGACCATCCTTCACCCATGGATCCAACAAGAAAAATATCTCACAGCCTGGGAGGAGGGTTTGGTACTTAACCCATGCTATCAAAAGGAAAAGGGAGGTAGGAGGAGACTTCAGCTCATGATCTGCTCCAAAAAGCCAGGGAGAAGCTGTGACCATACAAATATCATTCCACCACCTTGCAAATCCACCCCGTCTGTGCAGGAGCAAATTGGTTTCTTTGTGATGACAGCCAGCCCTGAAAATTGCTCTTGGTATGGGAAAAGAAAACTTACTTTCTTACTTTCTTCTGCATAAGCACTGATAGTACAGATCCTGCAGGCTAAATGTGACCCACAGCTACAACGCCTCGACCCTGCTGGTGCTGATGTGTGAAGGCAGAGCTGCTGGCAGCTCGCTGGGCTTTGGCTGTCAGCTCTGCTGGGCACCAGCTCATCCCCTCCCAGCTGTGCCAGTCAGAGAACCCAGGTCTTATTTTTGTCACTGCAGTCAGCAAACTGATTCCAAGAACCTGCAGGGAACGGATACGCTGAATAAGAAAGTGCTATTTTTATCTTTTTTTTTTTTTTTTAAGAAATAGGAGTTTTTCCTTTTTAAATGACATCTCCAAGGTGACACAGAGTGACTGAGCTGGCAGGACTTGCTGCCACATGCCTGCTGCCCACCTCAGGAGGCCACCAGAGCCGTTGGTTGGAACAAAGGAGGATGCCAGCACCCACTCCTGCCACAGCAGCACATCGTGTGACACCACATGGCCTCCTGCCATCAGGACTTGGCGCAGCTCCTCTGCCCACCATCACTGTCCTCAGAGCAAATGTAACAGGAGGAGGTTCATCTTCAGGGCGAAAAAACCCAAACATCTGCCAAAACCTGTACAAGATTGTGTCTTAGGACAATTAATATCTGGACAAGTCTCTGCTTGGGTGAATAAGCAAAGGCCTCTGTTTTTTGCTTTCTTGTTTACAAAGCTCATTAGCAGCGAGACGGGTGAGGGGGTCACTGGAAATAAAACCCCAGTCTCATTACTGACACAGATTCCCCAGAGGACACCAGCCCTCCATCTGAGCTGTCTGCCAGGGTTTCTCAGCTCAGGTTCTCACTTCTGTTATGAAGTTTTTTAAAAAAGAATATTTAATCAACAGTTTCTGTAAAAAATAAACTGCCTTTTTTATTGGTGTTTTCTCTACAATAGCAAAAGGCAGAGAAATGGCCTTTTTGTCAGCCTTCTCTCGTGCTGGGGTGTCAGAGGTGATGCTCTGTGTGCAGATGAGCCCAGCTCCTCCCCAGATCTTCAAAACCACACAGGGATGCTGCGACCCATCCCCCTCTCCTGGTACCACTCCAGGTACCACACAGCCAGATGCGTCCAAAGGTGATAACCAGGACCCCAGCCCTGTGCAGTTTCCCCAAGCTGCATCCCCAGCATCACTGGCCTGAGGCTACAGAAAAGGCTGGTGGCTCCGTGCTGCTGAAGCACCACATGCCATGTCCAAGGGCCCTAATAACCCCCCTATGCTCAGAGGCATCCTCACTGCTCGCCGAGGAACCTCTTCAGTGTGAGACAAAAATATTAATCTGAGGCATTGCTGAGGTACAAGCAACTGCCAGCATTTTAACGAGCTCCAACTCTGCACTGGCATGTATTTTACTTGCTTGTTGGAGCTCAGAAATGATACAAATGCAGCAGACTCCTCTGTGTCCATATATATTCAGACAACTTCAGCTTATTTTGCCTTTGCTTTCTTAGCCCAGAAGGCCCTTGTTGAGAAACACTCCTCAGCAACAGCAGGACCAGAGTCTGGCTGCACAGAGCCCAGTATCTACAGGTAAGATTTATCCCCCCTGTCCTGATACTTTGGTAAAACAGGCCAAAAAGCTGGTGGCTAAAGTGCCCATTGGCTCCAGATGGTCTCCCTCTGGGGCCACCCCTCATTGGGGCAGCAATGTCCTCACTGCCACCCTGGCTGTGGGGCAGCATCCTTCTCTGAGGGGAACACCACAACTATTTTCTGAAAAAAACAGTCATTATCTTTCCACTCTTTTCATAAGTCATTATTTTAGCCTCAGAGAACCAAACCCATCTGTCCTGCAGGCTCATGAGCACATGCTGCAATAGCTCCTGCTCTTCAACTTGATCCCCCCATGACAGCAGGCTGGGGGTTCCATGGAGGAGACCAAACCTCCATGCACTGAGGCAGCATCTCCTCACCTCCAACCACCACACAGCTCTTGTGTGGACCCTCTCAGTCAACTCACTCAACTCATGTCTACATTCACATCTCAAAGTGGGATAGACTTGTTTCAGGCAGCTGGTGGGATGCAACATATACAGATATCAGTGTTCAGAACTCCTGGAGCAAGGAAATTAAGCTAGTAGAAACCTTCTGGCTGCTTCCCTTCCAGGAGTCACCAGCAGCCCATTTTGGGGTGTGCTGGAATCTCCTGCCCAGTGGGGCATTCCCTTTCCTAGCCACAGCAGAGGCTGATGCCTCCAAAAACCTTTGTGAGACCAGGAATTCAACTCCTGCCCCACCTGACATCCAGGTTGCAGTCCGACCACTACATTACATGTCATATCCTAGGACCCAAACCCATGGACCTAACCCATCTGTGACCACCACGCATGAAGCATCCCAGTCTGCTGGGGAGCAGAGGGGCAAGGACTGGTGACTGCCAAGCCCTCTGAGGAACACTGCTGAAAAACCCATTGCTGGAGAAAATGGGACTTTTATCACCCCAAATATTTCTTCCCAGAGCAGGCAGAGATCTCCAGCTCACCTTGGTGCCTCCTGAGCTATTCCACTTGCTTTAAATTCAACCTCCACTTGCCAACACGGTGCAAACCTCTTTGGCAGCACTGGAAGCAAAAGCAGGTGGGTGGTGGGCTCCCACTTTCCCCTACACTCCCTGGCATGGCCAGCTACCGACCCCAGGGGCTTTTGCCATCCTTTCCTTCTCTCTCTTCCTCAAATCCCATTTTCATCACAGGTGCTTAACCTGTCTTAATGAGATAAATCTAGAACTGCAGGCTCCTTGGGAGGGGGGCTTGCTGTTGAGCTCAGGGAGCTGCTGCTTCCAACCATAATGTGCAAAAGGAATAATCATCTGCTTCAAGGAGCCAACTAAACTTTAAAGGGATTAGAAAAGAATGGTTTCCTCCCCATCACCCTCCCCTGCGTGTGCATCTCTAGCATAATTAGCTAGGTGCCTCCTAAGGCAGGGACAGATGAGTTTTTATTTTTCAATGAACAATTGTCTGTCAGAAACATGCAGATTTGATGAAGCTTAAAGTGCTTTGTGGGATTCCATCAATTACACCGCAAAATTCATCGGGAAATTAGGAGAGCGTTTAATTTTGACAAGGTTGAAATGTTTTGTTTTCTGCTGCCTAATTTTGTTTTTATTTCAGGCTGTACATTGGGATAACACAATATGTAACATAAAGCTCCAGATGATAATGTCGGAATTAAAACATTTCCCCCTCCTTCATACGACATGTTTCAAACCAAATTATTTTGGAATTTTCACATATGCGGGAGATTTCTGCACAACGTTTTTGGTTTGGGCTGAAACACCCAATTTCTTCCCAAAACAGTTACTCTTAAATTCAGCCATTTCTCTGCCTTTTTCTGAAGAGTTAAGGAACAGCCCATCATTTTGATGGAGAAAAGAGAAAAAGAGAAGATTAGCTCCAGACAAGCTGTGCTAAGGCTTACATGCCCACACAGACCATGCCAAATTTCCCTTCCTTCTCTAAAAAGGCTGTGATCCACACTGCACTGATGTCACTATGGGCCATAACTTCATTAGGAGACTCTCTGGTAGATGCTCACCCTTCTGCACTCTGCTGGGCTGGGAAAGCTCCCTCCTGCCTGATGGGATGAGGCCCTGATTTGGAAGAGGACCAGTTCACAGGGTGCTTGGAGCCAAACTCAAATTAGAAATAAATTGGTGCCAGAGGAACCCCAGCCTGAAAGCAACGAGAGGGTGAAGATCAGCAGGATCTCATGTCCAGGCAGAGCAGCAGTGCCTGCTCGGTGGGCTCTCCTACCTCTTGCCAACACTCCTCCTGAGGATCCTGGAGCTCAGCCACACTCTGAGCCCTTCTACATCCCCTTGCAATGACTTTGGCCTCTGTGGCACAAGTCACTCTTCTGATTTACAAGTCTAACTCCCCAACATCTGTAAGTATCCCTGATGTTGCAGAACCATCAGACCCCACCACCTGCACTGCTGCAGTGAAGCTGCTCACACAGCGTGGAAACCCCAGCTGCTTTCCCCACCAATGCCTGGGCAGCCTGTGTCCTCCTGCTTCTCCAGGAGGTCCTCATGATGGCAAGAGCCCATCCCGAGAAGCACCACAGAGATGAGACATACACCTTCCCTCCATGCTGGTACCTGCCACTGCCTCCTTCTGCAGAGATGCTGATGATGCCCAGTGTGCACCAGAGAGCAGCCAACCACCTCCTCACCCAGCTCCCATGCTAAGGCTGAAGCTCACTTCCCTTGGGAAAACCCCTCACCCCTTTTACTTCCCTGGGGCTGCAATTCCACCTTGTCAGGACTCACAAACAGGCATGGCCATGGGGTGGCAGATGCAAGCAACCCCTCCTTCTCCCCAGATGGACGAGAGAACTGGCAGCAGTGAGCAAAGCTTATCTGAGAGACAAGTGAGGAAACCTGAATTTAAGCCATATTACAGGTGTTTCCTTCAGTCCCTCAGGGCCAAGTCACAGGTTTTAATCTCAAACTATAGATCAACAACACATGAGGGTCAAGCTCTTTCTCTCCTTTCAGCATCTTCCCTCCAGACTGAACAGCTAAAACCGTGCTGGTAGAAGACATCAGTGATACATATTCCATATATATTCCTTTACGGGCAATAATCTGACTAATTCCTCCAGCACAGTTTCTTCTGGTTTGCTGTGATCCCTTTAAGATGGTACAAAATTTACAACAGACTCAACATGCAGAGCAGAGCCATCAGACTTAGAGATTTTGTTTTCTTGGGGAATGCCCGTGGCTTCCCCAGACCTGACAGCAATTCATAGAATCATAGGATGTGTGGGGTTGGAAGGGACCTTTACAGGTCATCTAGTCCAGCCCCCCCTGCAGTGCACAAGGACCTTTTTAACAAGATCAGGTTGCTCAGAGCCTGGTCAAGCCTGACCTTGAATGTCTCCAGGGATTGGGCCTCCACCACCTCTCTGGACAACCTGTTCCAGTACTTCACCACCCAATTCTAGCATGTAACAAAGAAAAGCAGCATGAAATCAGATTTTCTAGATCTTGAGGATTGCTTTGCTGTGTTGTAAGTTAGGGCTCATAGGCAAGGCTCCAGTTAGCAAAGCCAAGTTCTTAGCAAGGTCACAGCTCACACTTCTTAGAACTACCCAAATAAAAAAGGCCTCCGATAAGAAAAGAACCGTGGGAAAACTTTACCCGTCAATGCCATCTACTGGGTACACCTAAAAATAACAGAAAAGCCATGAGATGAGGGGGAAAAAAGGGCCCCCTGGGAAGTGTGGGCTGCAAGCTTGGGAGCTGTCACCCCTCTGGGTGAAGACCACACTGCAGAGCCTTTGGGGGTCTTCAAGGTGACACCTCGCATGCAGGATTTTAACTAAGCAAAGCGACGTCCTCGTTTCTTCTTCACGACTCCACCACAAGCTGCAAGTAACTGCCCTTGACTTTTTAACCAAGTCCTTTTAAGGCCAAACAATTAGGTAATGGCAGAGCCCATGCTGCTAAAGAGCCCAAAGATAAATACATCCTCAGTCTTTGCAGAATTACTGGAAGCTGTATTAAGGTCATGAAGGAATTGGTAACAAATGATGATTATATATAAAAAGAATAAGAAATCTTTGAGATTTGTGCTGTTCCCTGGTTCTGCTGCAAGGCTCCAGCTCTGCTGTGTATTAATTGCTTACAAGGCTCCATGTATATTTTATGCTCAGTACCTGCCTGGAACATTTGTTGGATTTAGCCTTGATTGATGAACCACTGATTATATACTTCTGTAGTCCTCTGCAAATTAATAAACTGTTGACTGGTAAAGATTAACAACATGTCATGATTTGTGAAACAGTGTCCCAAGTAAAGCTGAAGCAAACCTAGTGCTAAAATTAGTAGGCAAATGCTCCCTGAACTCTATAAAAGGGGATGGCTTAATTAAATTACATCCCGATATTGCCCACAGCACTTACCAAATTGGCAAATTGAGTTCATGGCAGTTCAGCTTTAAAACTAACTGACATCCTTGCAAATGTGTCACAAGTGACCCCATCCCTGCTGGCACAGGAAGCCCAGCTCACAGCCAGCAGACCCCGAGAGCAAGGGTGAGATGAGGGGATGTATTGCCCAGTCCAGGGACTGGTGCAGAAGGTGCTACAAGGTCACATGCTGGGGCTGTAGCAAGATCCAAAATTCAGCTCCCACCACGTGCAACCCCACTCAGAGCCATGAGCACGAGGCTGGGGCAGTGCTGCCTGCCCACCCCCTAGGCTTTTCCCCAGACAATGGTCAGAAACACAGGACAGTGTCCTGCAAACTTCTGTTCCCATCCCTGCCACTGCTGGGAACCTACAAGCAGGTCATGAGGGCAGAATGTTGCACAGGGTTGGGAGAGCTGGGAGGGATGGAACACTGTGCCCCTGGTGTCACCCCGATGGGAAACAGGAAGAGACATGGAGCTGAGTGGAGATGCAGCAGCCATCTCCCCACTCCCCCCAGGAGCTCAGCTCTGCTGTTCTCAGGCTGCAGCTGGGACTGGGGAACTGGGAGACTTCACCCCATGACTGGGAGCTGTGCAGAAGGGCAGAGCAGCCCCATGCTCCTGAAGTGGGGAGACAAAGGGGCAAAGAGCAGAGAGAGGAGAGACAGGCATCTCTGTGGCCATCTCCTGTCCCTGTGGGATTCATGGCCCTGGCAGCCAGGTGTGATGCAGGGGGACAGGAGGTCCTGTGCTCCCTGTGTTTTACCATTCACCCACGGCTCTCAAGGAGGAGATTCCCTCCAGGAGAACAGCCCCCACTGCTTCTCCTCTCTCCCTGGCTGCCCACTGTGCACAGTTCCTTCTCTTTGCAGAAAAGCTCAGTTAGCTATTACAGAAGCAGGGGGTTATCATCCCCGAGTGACACAGTTTTCAATTTCTACCTCTCCCTGTGCCAGCATGCTGAGTGCCAGGCCTGTAATTTATTGACAATTTCTATCTTAATATATCCTGAGTTTTAAAAAGGGGCATCTCTTCCCAGCAGCACAGGATGATTGGAGCCCCGATTGCTTCTGACAGTGTCTGGGAGGCACGTTGGTGTTCAGAGCAAACACTCCCTTAAAAAAATGGGGAAAGCCTGCTGAAACACTTGCAAGACTTTGTTCCTTGCAAAAGGGAACAAAAGAAAACGACAATGGGAAGAGGAGTGTCAACGGGGGATAGTGCTGGGCACTGCTGGTGACACATCAGGCTGTCGTGCTAAATGGCACTAACAAGCAATGGGAGAAGGGGATAATGAAACCACCACCTCCGGGACAGCACCACTCCAGCCTGACCTTTCCCTGCTGCCGTGTATAAACATCTTCAATAAATAAAGAGACACTTGACTCCCACCTCTGCCCAGATGGGAGGGATGGAGTGACAGGGGCTCTGCCAGCAGCAAGAGGGAAGGGGCAGAGGGGCTCGGGGGGCGTCAAAGCAGGGGGTGTGTGTTTGCAGGGCAGGCAGAGTGGGTGATAAACTCTGCCCCCCCCCTCCCCCCCAGGGGACTCCACCCGTTGCCTGGCAGGCAGATGGCTCCTACAACAGACGGCTCCTACAACAGACAGCTGAGAAAGGATGTTCTAGGTTTCCCCCAGTTTCCCAAGGCTCTGCCCCCACCTCTCCACATGTTGTACCAGACTCACACAAGCTCTGCATGAAGGGAAGGGATGACTTTGCTGATCAGGAAACAGGTTAGAGCTGGGAGAGGTGCTGAGCTCTGCTGATCCCACCTGGAAGAACTCCTCTGTGCATTGATAGCTGGGAATGATTCAGAGCCTGGGCCCAAAACTAATGGTCTAGGGTCTAAGAGGTCTTCTGGAGGGGGGGAATGCTACTGGGACTCAGAAGATTGTCTGGCAAGACATGAGTACATTCAGAAACAAATCAAGACTCCGAGGGTGTCAGAGGATGGGTAGATGCTTCATCTTTCTCCCACACTGGGAAGAACAAGGCAGGAGAAAAAGCAAGGCTGCTTTCAGCCTGTGCTTTCTTGACAAGCAGGAAAATGACCATCTGCCTCCAGCACTTCTCTTTGGCTCATCTGAGCCCCCAGACTCCTTCCCTAAGGTCCTTCAGGCATGTGTGTTTTGCCATGAAGGTCCCAGGGTTGGGAGGAGCTCACCACCAGCACACACATCTCCTTGACCACATCCCTGGAGAGGAAGCAGGCAATGTCCCCCTCTGGCTTGTCCCCAAAGCAGACACCAGCTCTGGGAACCAGCAGCCATGGTACCTACCACACAGCCAGTTGAGTCCACCTTGCGATCAGAAACACACTTGAAGTTGCGGGTGCAGCCACCGTTGTTCCGGGAGCAGTCTCGGACCGGCCCAAAGGAGGACAGCAAGTCATTGATGGTTTCAAAGTAGGTGGACAGCATCGCTTCTTCCCTTGGAGAGAAAAGGCACCGTTAGGGCTGGCAGGGAGCTGGCAGCTCATGGCATGGGCAGGGCAATCCACAAAGACAGCTGCTCTGGTGAAATCACAGCATTTTGATTAGCAAACCTGAGTCAAAGGAGGCTTCCAAGAAAACGAAGGCTTTGTGATTAAGCTATACATAATAAATTTGCTTCATAACTCTGACACCCTTGATAAAACCAACCAGTTATGGGGTTTCAAAGATATTATCTACCATTTTCATGCAAACTAGCAACTAAAAGGCTTTATTAGTAGCTTGGACTTGTGTGTGAATCTAACCCTATACTAGACAACAGCAAATCCACAACAGTAAAACTCCTGAACCTTTCACAGTTGGACCAAGCCTCCATGAGCACCCACACTACACCCGCCACCTGGGGACAATGCTGAAGCTGGTAAGCCATGCTTACTAGGATATGGGTGCAGAGGCTCATCCCTGGGCTCCAGAGGACCTGGCTTGGAGACACAGAGACAGGTGCAGTCACAGCTCTGCTGCACTGCTCCAGCCCGTGATGGCTCTGCAAAGCCCTGGGCACAGCCATGCTGTGACATTCCTCTCTTAGGCAGGCAAGAAGCAGAAACATGTAGGAATTCAATGGGCATGGAAAGCCTTGGGAAGCTCCCAGTGCTGCTCCTCTGAGCTGCACACACAGCAGATTTTGTCTGTGACAAAGTATTCAGGCACGTTGCTTTCTGCTGGGTTCCAGCAAAGGGAACACAGATGCTTGCTGAGAGCTTGAAGCAGCTTTAAGATATTTTTAATCTTCAAAGCACATTTTATAAGTTAACCGATACCTGAACCCAATCTTGGGCAGCAGATCTGGTCACCCTCTTACTGACAGGAGAGAGACAAAGCGTTTTACCCAAGGTCACAGAACAAGTCACTGATGGTGATGGACTTGAGCACCACAGCTATTTATTAGATCTTTATACACAGAGAACTGCAAATAAACACTAACCATTCTGACCTTAAAATACCCCCTAAGGCATTGCCAGGAGTCACAGGGGAGTTTATTCTCCTTTAACATCTCCCTTGTTCTCCCACCAGCACCTAAAAAACCACACAGTGACTCACTGCCCAGTGCTAATCTCTCTTTCTTTTTTTTTTTTTTTTAATTGGAAAACTGTGTGGTTGGCAATGAAACAGGGGTGAAGGAATATTCAGCAGCCCTTGAAGACCACAGCACTGCTGCCTCAAATTCACACAGCATCACCTGTCAGAGGAGGGCCCCTGCACACACCCACCGTCACTCTCACGCACGCAGCCCTGCCAACATCAAATACTTGAAAAAATCATGACTCAGGCATCAAAAAAAAATAAATAATGAGATTGGCATAAAAATGATGAGATTTAAAAAATAAATCAGTCACTGCATGGGTGTGTTTTTTTTTCCTCCCTTAAATTTGCCTTCTGCTCTCTGAGCCTTTAGGGTGTAGTCAAGTTTTTACTTGCAAACCTGAGGGCTAGAAACGACCCAGAGACCAAACCCAAAGAAATAAAGCCCCACGCAGGACTGAAGTAATGATGTTGCAGATTCCAGATTCCCAGGCAATCACAGGATTCCAGAAGCTGGGATTTTCAATAAGGAGAACAGCAGAAAACCAGCAAGAACGGGTGAATTGGCACAACTTCACTGGGATGGAGGTGGAGGCAGGTTCTCCACTGCTGTGGGGAGGATGTGTTACCCCAGCAGCAGAGCAGCTCTGTGCCCACCATGGTGCCTCCAGCTGCATTGCTGCCCTGTGCAGCTGATCCATGTCAGCACTGCTCCCTACACCCTAATTAATGCTTCCCAGTTAACTTTTCCCTCTTGGCAATCATGCTTCTGATATTCCCCCCCCCCCCGTCCTCCTTGGCCCATCTCCTAGATTTTCCAGCATATTTGGAGCTGAATCTCCCTCTGTCTTTTCTTGGTCATGTTTCAAATATCTTTACAGGCCCTTTCTATTAGCACTCTGTTTCCACCAGAATTTGCAGCTCCTCTGAAGCGAGGGAGTGAGAAAGGCAGAATATATTAGATCAGGGCACCTATTTCTGCTGGAAAGATGAGGGAAGAGAAAGGGCATATTATTTACTAACCAAAAATGCTGTTTATTAATGTAGAGAAATGTATTTTAATTTAAAAAAAACAATCACTCATAACAACTCCTCCATTAACCACCCAGAAAGCTCAGCCCCATCTGGTCCTCCCAAGGGGTTTCTCATTATAGATGGACTGCAAGGAGAACTGTGCCCCTGTCCTCCCTCCTGGCTTTTCCATTTGGCCAACAAACCACAAGATCCTCCTCCAGCTCCCACATCCCTGAAGGGAGAAGGTGAGGAGCTACAGATGCCCTGGGTGCTGCAGAGGAGACCCTGGGGTTGGATCCTCAGCAGGGGTAACTCCATAGACCTGGAGTGCTGCCAGGAGAAGACAGCTCTTCCCTCATGGCTCCTGGGCTGGGGCTGGCAGTGGCAGCTTGTCACACTTTTAATTAAAACCTGGAAGCACAAACCAACCTTCTACCCTCAGGAGGGTGGAGGACAGGAACGGGAACCATGATCTCTGAAATTGTGCCTGGCATAATGGATGACCCTCGATAAAATACAGGCAGGGGCTGCTGGGCTGGAATGAGCCATTAAACATATTAAAATATTAACCTTGCTGGAAGGTGGGGAAGTGGAGGCAGAGGGATGTGTTCAAATGTCACCTGTGAGACGAGCAAGGTGACAGTGTGGCTGGCACACGGAGGGAGGCAGCTCGGCCGGACGGCTTCTGCATCGGCCGTCGTTACAATAGAGAAGCATCATTTCAACGGGTGCCCTGACAAGGGGCATGTCAGCAGGTAAGAGGGCTGACATGATGCTCGGGGTGAGCTGGGAGCAAACTTTGCTTTCACCTTCATCTGGAGGGGCTGGCAGAGCCGGGCTCAGCACAGGCAGGCACTGCCCAGCCCTTGGCACTGCCAGCCTCAGCAGCAACTTCGAATTTTTGTGGGGAAGAGCAATAATTAATTACCCACCTCCCACGGCGACAATGAGACAGGCAACACGTGGCATGGAGCAGATGATTTTCTGCCCATGCAGCTCCAGGGGTGACCTCTGCCCATCCCTCCCTGTCTGCTGCATGGGACTGCAACCCCCAGATCCCCACACCAGTCCAGCAGAGCAGGCTGTGCCCACAAGGATGGGGACACTTGAGGAGTGATGACAGTGTCTGGCCACCCCTGCACAGTGCCCGCTGGGGACAGCTGTCCCTCCCCACTGCCTGGGCACGCCAGATTAGACCAGCCCTGATGGATGAATCATTTTCCCTGTAGGAACAAGCTGCCTGCAAAAGAACAGCTCTTCTCTCTTGTGCTCCATCTATCCTCATTGAATTTCACAGAGTGACCCCTGGATCTGTTCTGACAAGGCAGGATGGAGAAGACAGGCTCTGCAGCCCACGTCATACCCGGAGCACACCAGAGAGCCAGGGGGAGCTGCCGGTGGCTCTGGCTGGACCCAGGTGCCAGAGCCACAAGGACTAGGCAGGGCTCAGCACCTGGCATGATGGGAGGACAGGGCAATTCCCACTGCCCTGAAGCAGGGGAATGCCATCAGAAAGGGCATTTTGGAACAAGCAACCTAATTTCTGGTGCTAGATTTTCTCCACGAGCACACGCATATCTATGAATACACACACACGCTCTTCCTCTAAATCTCCAGGCCTCCCAAAGACACACACAGACACCCAAATGATACACTCAGAAATTAAATGCCTTCCCTTGTCTGCCAGGACCCACAGCAAAAGCCCCTTCTCTAACAATTTCTATTGCCACAAACAGTGTGATGCACAACAGTAGGGCTCTCCACCAGACCTGGCACAACTCCTGTGGTGCAAAACCACAGCACCCATCCTCATCCAGCCCCATGCCACCTCCATCACCTGCCCTCACCTCGATTCCCTCAAAAATACCTTTCTCCATCCTCCTCCTCTGTTCCAGGCCCTCATTAATGAAGCAGATTCAGTGAAAAATACTGCTGGGGGTTATTTATTCATGAAATACCAACACTGTACAGTTTTCAAAGCCTCCAAAGCACTCATCTCAAAATAAGCTTCTGAGCTTTGCAGTGGCTCTTCTTTCCAGCTCATCCAGGAAGGGGATTAGTGGATGTTATCCAACTCAGTTGCCCCTTTTTATTGCCTGCTAATGGTTAAAGACTTTTGCATCTTACAAAGTTAACCATTGCTGAGGAAAAAAAAAAAAAAAAAAGGGATTTTAGCTGGGAACTAAACTGGTGCTGCTCTATCTGCTCCCTCAGCTGTGTTTGGAGAGGGACTGGGGGAGGTTTGGGGTCCATGAGTTTTCTAGAGACAGAGTCCACTAGCAGCAAAAGGCATGATGCTGCACAGCCTGCAGCTTCATCCCAAAGGAGGGACTGGTACAGAGCAGAGAGCTAAAACCACTGGGCACAGCCTGGCCAGGAAGCCTCATGTCCAGCACCTCATGCTGCTTCCTACTTCCATTGGCAAGACCCCACTCAACAAGGAACCTAAGAGCTGATGCACTTGCAAACCAGGGCAGAGCAATTTACACCCAGATTCTCGCTTTTTCAGCCCAACAGCTGCTTGTCTGAGCAATGTGACCAGCTCTGGCCACGAAACTTCTGCTATGCTGCAAGGCTCAAGAAAGTGCTGGTCCCCTTGCAGCTAAGAACTCACCAGAGAGCTGTTTTCCTCTGTAGACTTTTCTCCCTTTTCCCATTTTGCCCAGTCAGAGGTTACACCTGGAAGTCCTTTGCCTTTCACCCTTCCCTGCCTCATCAGGTTCTCTCACCCACAACTAGCTTTACCTTTGCCCTGTGGATGCTCAGGTGGGAGCCGTGGCTGCTTCCCCATTCTAGTTGCAATTACAGCCCCATTCAGTCCCGAAAGGTCAAACCCAGCACACAATCCTGCAGGACAGTTTCCAGAAGGAAATGGATGCCTGCCCTGGGGGAAAATGCCTCTGAGGAGTCCCCAGACCTGCAAAATCTGAAGTCCTCATCCATTGTGGGTAAGTTATTTCCTCCCTAACTAATGTTCTATCTGAACATCACCGTGCTCTCACCCATCCCACTTCTGCCTTCCTCCACTCCTTACCTCCTCTCCTTCACATCTCTTCTTCTCCCACTAAACCCCCACCTTCCTCTGCTCATCCGGCCAAGGCTGAATTAATTAGTGAGGTTGCCAAACTCTTCCTCGAGTTTCAGAGTAAACTACTTAAAGATATGAATGGAAGTGGTGGAAGTGGGACCTGCATGAGCCTTTCTGCTGTGCAAATGATTCTGCCTCAGCTTGTCTGCAACCACGTGGGCAGGAAACTTCTTTGCCAGCCACAAACTGCAAATGCTGGGGGGGAGATGGTGAGCCATGAAAAGGTAGGTGCTCTCAGCTGTGAGCTTGAAATAGCAAATTGGAGGGGGAATAATAGACTATAGCAGAAGTAAAGTTAACTCAGGTCTTTCTGCACTGCAGCGCTCGGCCACGTTACGGCTGGGAAAAGCTCAGGGTGTTCACATAATGCCCAGCAAAATTCACCACAGAAATGGGCACAAGGGGTTTGCCTGTCTGATCGACACACGTACCCCAGCAAAGGGTGCACTGCAAAACTTATAAATACATTCTTTAATATAAGCATCACATATAACCAATAAAACCCAAATCACATCTGCAAAGCCCAGCATTCAGAAATTAACTGTGGGGATTTGAGCAGCACAGGGACCCTGGCTACATGCAGAGCCCTCAGGACCCTGAGGTGCCACCACCACCCTCAGCACATGCCATTCCTGCTCTGCAAAGGCAGAGCCATCCCTTCCCCTGGGGGTTTCCCTTCCCAGGACTCACAACTCAGGACCCCCAACATCTCATAAAAGTTAGTTTATTCTCACAGCTTCTGTACACTGAATTTGATTTTCTTCTCACTTTAGATAAGGAGATCAGGGTTAGAGGCACTCTCCACCATTGGATGTCCAACAGGAAAGGCTTTCCAAATTATTTGTAGTACTTTTAGCACTTCCTGCACAGTAGAATTCCAACCAGGTTTGATCACACCATGGCTGAGCTGTTCTGTAGAGGGGGCCATGCAGTTAAACACCCAAATTGGGATAAATCTATGGTCAACTCAGATAAGTGATTTCTGAGTCATGAGTATGGGGTTTTTCCAGGTTTTCAACCCTTATCTTTTTTATTCTGCCTGGAACAAGTGACCATTCTCTCTGCAACCCTCTCCTCCACCCACTACACCATTCACCATACCTGTAGTGAATGCAGGAACCATCTCTCACAGCACCAAACCACAAGCTCTCTCCTGACCAAATCCATCCATGCACTGACCAAGCTGGGATGCTCTGGAGAAGTTAATGTCCTGCCCTGGCGCTGGAGGACCCAAAGAGCTGGTGGCAGCTTCTAACTCAGGGATTTCATGGTCTGAAACTTCAACACGCTTAAGATCACATCTTCAACCAAGTTTCTTAGCAAGGTACCTGAAGATGTGTGTGAGCAGAGTGGCTTTATTATTTTATACAGAAAAACTGAGTTTCTGTCCAGTGTACCCACAGACACTTTTCAGCCACTTCAAAAGTGCTGGGACATTTTTAAAAAAACCTATCACCTAGGTCTTAAAGTGGGAGAAATCATCCTTACTTGAGAAATGCTGGAGGAGGCACTTCAACAGAGCTTGGCTGACATACCACAGCTGATGAGCTGCTCAGTACAAATTTTCCAGGTAGTCTCACATCTTGTGGTAATACTATAATAAACACTTGCAAAAATGCTCTCCCAAAAACCTTGAGGTTCAAAGTGTGAAAAATTCCCTACTACGCTTCAATAATTTGCTAGAGATTCAATAAAACCATCACTCTGCCAGAGTGTTTTTGTAGCTCACCTCGGCAACCAGAAGGGCCAGCAATTTAATTACAGCAAAGCAAAAACAAACACACCAGAATCAAAGTGAGCTCAGAAAGCCCGTGGCACACAGTGCACATCCCAGGGGATGCCAGGGCTCACCAGGACCCCCCACCCACTACAGCCCCCTTGGAGGCAGCGTGGCTCTGTTGCACAAAGGACTAGGATTTCACAGACGGGAGAAACAAGATAGTTTTAATTCTGAGCATTTTTTCCATTTCAGGGAAGCATCGTGGTGGCCACTTCAACCCCATGTGAGCCTAAGGCAAACACAGGCAGTGCTGGCTCAGTCACCCAGGCAACCTTGGCTCCTGAAGGTTTAGGAAAAGGCACATGAGCCTTAATAGGGATGATAAAGAGGGGTCAGTGAGTGCTGGAAATCCCACATGTCAGCACCCACTTCCCCAGGGCTTCTTATTAATGCCAAATTTGGTGGGTTACATTTCCCAAATGCTGGTCATACTGTCAGGATGTTCCTGTGTGCCACGCACCTCAACAGCAAAATGCAGGATGAGATGGGATGGGATGATTTGGGGCACAGCAAGTGCCCTTGGTGGCACAGAAACCCCACACAAAGCACCTGGAGATGCCAGCCAGGAGGAGAATACTATCAGGCACACTGTGTGATTCTTGGGGTGCCCTACACAGGGACAGGAGTTGGACTCAATAATCCTGATGGGCCCCCTCCAACTCAGCGTATTTTATGATTCTATGAGAAACAACACTGCTGAGCATCAGGTCCTACACCAGTGCAGCATGGGAAAAGGGTTGGGCATTGCTCTATAACTTTACCACCCCATTGTGCATTTAACATACAGCTTTTCCAGCTATTTTCGAGGCCCCAGGCTTTATCTTTCTGTTTTGTACCTTTTTGGAACCCTGAAAGCCACATCCTGGCAAGACATGCTGGCTCAGCCCCCCCCCACTGCACCAGGCAAATGTCCCCATTCCCACTTGTTTTCCACCTGCCCCACCATTACCCTCATCAGAAGTTAACTCTTCAAGGTGGGGATGTGATTCTCCCCATTTTGAAAGTATTCACTGACAAAACTACTTTCCCCCTTCCATGCAAATGCAGAGCCCTGGCTCCCTGCTGCTATTCCCACAACCGCTCCTAGCATCCCAGCTGATGGTTTCAGCTTCAAAGGAATCCCTTTCCCTCTGTTGGCTACATCCCCAGCCAGACCCAGACATACCTAATTCAGTTTCATTAACTTTCATTATTAAATTATTCACCTGTGAAGCAAGCAAAGTCATCTGAGATGAGCCTGACCCATCTCTTTCCCTACACTGTTTCTCCAAACTTCAGCTGTGAAGAGAAACTTCATAATACGAATTTTAAAAGTTAAAAATATGGTAGCAGACTGGAAGTATGGGAAAAGCACAGTTTCAACATCTTAAGACATTTAATAATAATAACAATAAAAAATATAGCATTTAGACCACCAGGAAGAGAAAGCTCCAAGCTCAGTGAGGGGCGACCTGGACCTTCACACCAATAAACACCTTTTGGTGAAGAGGTCTATGCAGCTCCAAATATTAATAGCTTGAATAGTTACTAGTAGTGGAATCTGCTTGTTCAACATAGACTCAGTAGCAGCAGTACATAGTAATTGATAGTAATTGAACACTAATTAACTCACACAGTAATATGTTTATCTAGCAAAATGGATCATACTATTGGCATGGGGGTTATCAGTAAAGCCAGCAATGCATAATTAAAACATACATAAATGAAAATTATCAAATGATTTCTCTATGCTAATTAGTATTTTTACTGGCTCAGTTTGCCCAGCAAATGCCTCCATCCCAAGCCTCTCAAAACATTCATTGCAGAACAGTGAACTTGTAAATATGTTTCTCATTTCAATGTAGAAATAAAAATTAACTGGAGGGTATTTTTGACACTCAGAGGTAACATGGTGATACCAAGGAAGGAAAAAATCTGCGCAGAAGGACAACACGAGAGACCACAGGGAGGGCTTGTGGCTCACCATGGCTGAGCTGCTCTGAGCCAAGCAGACCTCACTGATGCTGCTGGAAGGACATTCTGCAGGCTGCTTTAAAAGGAAGCATCCAAAAATACTTCTAACATCCCTAGCATATAATTGCTTTGGTTGGAAAAGACCTGTGAGAGATCATCAAGTCCAACCATTAACCCAGCACTACCAAGGCCACCACTAAACCTCATCCCTAAGAACCACACCTACACAGCTTTTAAGTATCTCCAGGGATGGTGATCCCACCACTGCCCTGGGCACCCTGTTCCAGCACCTGAAAACTCTTTCAGTAAATATTTTTTTCCTAATTTCCTCCCAATTAACCACTGACTATGCAGGTGGCTAGCCAGGAGTGCCATAGGCTTATCCAGAATGATGGAACAAAACACACTACACTGTAGGAGGAGAAGAGAGGGGTGGCAATAGGGGTAGAAAGCCAACTTCATGTTCATTAAACTTCCAGTTCTGACCCCAGAACCACATGTCATGACCAAGAGCAGGGACTTAGGAGGACAAGAGAGGCCAGCCCACTGTCAGATCCTTCACAGGGATCGTGATTCTGCAGGAGCTCAGTCAGGAAGTGGCATGGGCTCTGCTATCATTCCTTCCTTGCTCCTGCAACCAACTGCTTGGGTGCAACTCAGCAAGGGACTCATTGTCCCTCCCTCCCCCACTTAAGCCCTATCAACCAAATCCAGAGCAGCTGCCAACTGCAGGACTCCAGAGTTAAATTCATAGAAAGCAAAGACCTCCATGGGAGATGTCATGTCTAGGCTTCATCTGTCTGGATGGTGGGATATCTGCCAGCCAAGGGATACAGCAGAGCATCTGCTCTGCAATACAGACCCAGACCAAGTCTTCAAGGAGAGCCCATATTAGCAGGGCTGCAGATACAATGGCCACTGCAAAGCTGGTGAGACATCAAGGTCCATCAGTCATTCCAGGAAAGGGAACCACTGCCACGCAAGGGGGGTATGCACAGGTCTGTGCATCTGGAAAAAGTGTAATAAAGGAAATTATAAAGGTTGCAATGTCACATGCTCAAAACTTACGAAAATGTGAGAACTAAGGCTGCCAAGGCAACCTCAATTCAGTCTCTGGGAGTTCTGCACTTTGATGAAGGTGTTGATTGCAAGAGCACATACAGGAGGGTTATCTGAAGGACCTACCTCTCCCCAAACACCAAAGGTCATGGTGCTGAGCTCTAGCCAGGTGTCTCAGGGTGCCTGAAACAGTCCGGAGCTCAGCATTTAGACATCCCAAAACCCATCCCCAGGTACCTATGAACATCCACAGGCTTTCCAGCATCCTACAACTTCATCTGCAGCTTCTCAGTATCTTGTTCTCTCTCTGTTAGAGGACACACAGCTCCTACTCTATTGCACTCTATTCAGACACTGTTCTGCATGCACAGTTACTCAGTTCCTTGTGGGCTGCTGCTTCTTTGCTCAACACCAGAAAGCAGCAGTAACTCACAACCAATAAAGTGATTAAGTTCCCAGTCTCCCTGTTACCATCCCAGTTTTACAGATGGGGAGCTAAGGTCCAGGAAGAGTGATGTAAAAAAAATCCACTACATTACATATACCAAACTTGAGACATTTAGACTTGATTTTTCAGAGTGCTTAGCATTAAATGACACTTCTCCTGCTCAAAGCACAGCTCTCATTGACTTCAGTTGAAGTTTTTACAGCTCCACATTAATGCAGATCATTCCCAGAGCAGGTTCATTGGCTGTGCTGAGCAAGGCAAAGGTGAAGAAACCAGGATATGATCATGCCTTTAAAGACAGTTTCATAATGCACATGCACAGAGGGGCTGCCTGAAGGCTGCACAGCAAACTGACCCTGGCACCTCCCGGCTTTGGGGTTTTGCAAACTTGATAATGTTTGCTAAAGAAGAGCCTAACGGGGGTTTTATTCTGGGCAGGGAGGAAGAGGAAGACATTCATTATGGAAAAAGAGGACATCATTTTTCAGCAGCAGTTGCAGGACGCAGCATGGCTCAGCCTTTGGCAGACAGAGCCCTCCCCAAGGCCAAACCACTCTGGCAGGCTCCCACCTGCCCACTCACCATCTTCTTCCCCTCTTGTCCCAGTATAGTCCATTCATCTTCTCCATTCCCCCAGTTTCCTTTCCCTGCTAGACCCACACTTGGTATTTTTGGCCAGCTGCTGCTGCCCTCCCTCAGGCCCTCGGCCAGTGTTGCAGAGCAGGGCTGCTTGGCTGGAGGATTGCTGTCTGTTCTTGCTGCTAAAATCAAACACCACTTCACGCCGTGTGCAGCGATTCAAGTTTTTCAAAAGGGCTTTTAAGCTGGCCAAATTAAGGCAGTTCTTTGCCTGCAAAAGAGAGACCCTCCACAAAACATCTGCCTCAATCCTCAGCAACAGTTTTGCCTGAGGGAGAATAAGAAATCTTAGAAAAACAAGCAATTGAGCAAAAGCCTAGAAAGAAGGCCTGGGATCTCTCATCCTAAATTATTAAAGGCTGAAAACATCATGAGATGAGTCAGGCCACCCCAGTGCCAGGCAGCGACTGCAGCTCTGCCTGGACTAGTTCAAATAAAACACAGATTCACACAGACTCTCTGTGGCATGGTGAAAAATGTCCTTAATCTCACTGCTGTGATGAGCTCTGGGCATCTCCTGGCTACCTCACCTGGATCTGTTCCTGACATGGACCTGATCAGACACTGGAAAGGAACTGAGCATCCAGCCACCCTCTCCTTATCTGTATCGTTCAAAATAAGCCACCAGCAATTGAAGATTTCAGGTCACTGCTTGTTCGTCACCCCAAAGGGATGAGCCTGGAATGAGCTAAAGGATTTTCCCATTTAAAACAGACATATATTCTAGCCCAAAAGAGATCTTGGCTGCAGCAGTTTCCATCTCTCCACCCTGCTTTCCTGCCTAGAAATTGAGAATTTTACTGTTGGTGGGAACAAGAGGGGCCAGAAAGGAACTGGAAGGACCCCAGTCCATGTGCTGGCTCCATCTACTGCCCCTGTGGCCTGGCCCTGGGAGTGGCACAGTCCCCTCAGTGCCACAGCTTTTTCCCCAGCCCCACAGAGTCTGAGATGTTCAACAGTGCCCCAGGGGCACTGGGGACAGATCTGGTACAGGGTACAGCACAGGGGGCTGTGTCTGTCTTTGGTCATCACGAGCACTTTGCAATGGCAGGTTTGAAAAACCCAGCTTGGGACTCAGCCTTCAGCATCTGCTTAGGCACATATGAGTCACTGGGGATTCTCTTCCCTTTTATAGCCTTTGAGGGTACTTTGGGCTACTTCTCTGTTCTAGCAGGCTCTTCTGGATCTGACTTTGTAGCAATTCATGAGGGTCATTAGGAAAATTTGGACTTTTCAAGGAACCTGGGAGAGGGAGGAGGTTACCCCTTAGCCTGTTGTTTGCAGGCACCAGGACCAGCCACATCCCAGACTCTCCTGACACAGCCATTGGGATTTTTTTTTCCTGAAGATACGTATGAAGTGCTTAGATATGATGTGATAGGCACTTTAGAAATGCCGATAAAATTAGATTAGATAAAGAGGAAACAGCCAGAGCTGCAGGATCAGACATCCATGCCCTGATTTTTCACAGATGCTCCTATCGATCCGTTGGGAACAGATCCACCTGGGAAACCTGGTGCCAGGGACCAGCCACCTCCACACAGGCAGGGATAAGTGTTGGGACTGGAGATCCCTGTCCTAGTGAGACACTCATCAGAGGTGGGACAGCCTGCAGAGAAGTGAGCCCCATAACACTGCAGCAGCTCAGCATTCCCCTGCAGTTCCAGGCTCTGCAATAAAGCTCCATCTAGCTCAACCCTCCCAGAAGCCACACAACTTCACCAACCCCTCCACATGCCCATGATCACCAGACCCTGTCCACCTCCCTGCTCCCCACAGACTTAGGCATGTTGTTTCCCAGCCGTGGTCCCAGGCAAGCAAGCACCCCAGGGCAGGGGGGTACACACAGCTACTTAGAGAGAGGGTAACAGCCCATGAGAAGCAAAACTAAAGCTTTTTGGAGAACCAAACCCAGGATATGTGTTTTGGAAAACACCACTCACCTTGGTCAGTTACTAGGGATGCATTTATGCATACATATACATATATGCATGGCTTTGCTGCTATATATAGCACCTTCTATCAGAAATGCTCACTGCATTTGAAAAAGCCAGGTGGATGTCCACAGACAGAGGAACTGAGGCACAACTAGATTATTTACAGCTTGTTTCCTGAAGGAGTCTTTGAAGTTCGAATCCAATTAATTTTATACCTGGGGAGAGATTTGCATAGGGACTTTCCATCCATATGGGCAGATTTTTCAAAAGGACTCAGCTTTTATCTAGGCACCCAGTGCAGACTGTGCTCTCCAAGGTGCCCAGCATCCATTAGCAGCTCCTTGGAGTACAGGTGGGCTTGTCACAAGGGCAGCACATTCCTTGGTACTGAGCCACTAAGCCCTTCTGAGGACACCACCTCCATGGGTCTTGTCTCCAGAGGTGAGGAGCACCCCAATCTGCTGCTGCCTTTGGTAGGGACCCATCTCACTGCTGCCTGGATATGTGGGCACTTTAGAGCAAATAATACCCTACCACGGAGAAGGAGAGGAGTTTTCTGCTTGTTTAACTCTCTGAACAAGCTCAGTGCAGGATCTGAGAGATGCCACCACTTGCACACAGGAACCAATGAGCATTGGTGGGTAAAGGAGGATCAGAACCACCCTGTGTGGTGGCCAGATGCCATTAGATCACCTTGGCTATGTTCTAAAACTGCACCCACACTCCAAGAGGGTTTGTCTTGCATCCCCCGTGCAAAGATGCCACAGGCCCTATACCCCTCCTGCCACCATGTCAGGGAGCACTGCCTGGACTGACCTCAAAGCTGCCACATGCTGCCCCCTACTTACAAACTCTTCAGAGCAGAAGCTGTATTTAGACCTGTATGTGGGGCAGCTCTCTTCTATGCACTTCTATGAACCTTTCCTGATTCACAGTCTTACAAACATGACAGTGGAGAGGTGAGCAAGCCTTTCCCATCCCCTCCCACACCCTCATCACAAACTACAGCCCCCAGGAACCCCCGGCGTGATGCCTGGAGAACTCTGATCCAGGCTATGGCTGCAAACCATCACCTTCAGACTTTTAAGGAAGACACAGACCTTCAATTGCACATGAAAACCCCAGAGGAGAATGTTTCACAAACAAACAGCACCCACTGGGAGGGAGTAGGCAGCCCTGGCTGCAGCAACACCTGCCCATAATGAGCTGACCCACAGGCTTCCTCCTGGCTCGCAGTGTAATTGCTGTACCTATTTAGCTTTGCCTGCAGCCATATCATATAGTGAAGGCTGCCGAGCTTTGTCCAGGGCCAGGTGTGTTCAGAAAAAAGGATGATCACCATTTGAAAAAGAAAAAAAAAAACAAGAGGGTGGGGAGAAAAATCTGCCACTGAACTCTGTTGCATCCATTTTTGTTCCTGCTGAAGTGAAGTGGCTGCCATCGAAGCAAATGGCAGATGAAGAAAACGTTAACTTTCTGCTTGGACCAATAAACAGGATAAATTGAGTGGGGAGTTCAATGTGGAACAGGCAATATCATCATTTACCTGAGGAAGAAAGAGGGTTAAAAGCAGAGAGGCTGAAGCAAGGCACATGTCTGGCTCTAACTCAGGTCAGGACTTTTCACTTGGGAGCTCGGTGCTCGGAGGCAGGAACTGTGTTGGCTCCACTGAGACATGGGGCTATGCTGTGGGACTGGGTCTGATGTGCATAAAACAGAAGACTCTGGACCCAAATCCTGAGCTAAGGCAATGGGGGATTGCATCCCTGCAACTGAACATCTGCTGATGCCAATGGCATTTGCCCAGAGCTGGTGTACTGCCTGCACAGGGCTGAGACCTGACTGCTGCTGGTCCAGAAGTGGACAGACCAACCCTTCCTGAGGTCTCAGAGATGTGGAGGATGGGATTCAGCTCACCCATCCCTAGGTAACCCAAGATAAGGATAGGGCTGGTCACTTCTGGCTCCCCTAAACTCACCAGGGAAGAACAGCTCATTTTGGGGATGTTCCTGTCCTAAGGCAGTCAGGGATTGCAGCAAGAGCTGCTCAGTGCCCTGAAGTTCCACAGAGCAGATCTCTGAGATTAGAAAAGGCAGTCTTGGAGACCAGCTTAGAGAGAGATCTAGGGATGATCTAAGTGACTCCTACGCACAGTCACGTCAGTTCCAGCCTACAGCCCTCAGAACTACCTGCAGTAGATGCCAGGGAGAGAAGAAGGAGACTGTTACTGGCCTTCCTGAGGAAAAGGAAGGTCTTGAGCTCACCTGTAGCATTGGAGAGTTAAACACTACTTGGGAGAGAGACAGAAAGCTTCAACTACAAAAAAAGCTTCTTGCACTTTGCACTTTTTTTGCACCACAGATCTACCATGAGGCACAAAAGTGTAAGATGCCAAAATCCCTGTGCCCACAACAGGATTCACTGTCCTTGCTGTGCTGTCCTGCCTTTTAGCCCCTTGTCATTGCAGCTGCTCTCATTTAGATCTGAGCAGGGGGGTGTGGGTGGAAAAGCAGAGGGCTGAGTTGACTCCCAGGGTTGCTCCCTAATCCCAGACTCAAGTTTCTGAAAGCAGGAACACTTTGGAAGATCTACCTCCTTATTTTGTTGTGTTATTTTTGTATTCTCAAGCCAACCCTCTCTCAACAATAACCCACAGCCTGAAGCACCTCTAAAGAACAGACGATGCATTAAAGCAATGGCAGCACCACACCTACACACAAACACACACGGGTTTCAAAGTTTAACTCCAATACCCAGCATCCCAGAACAGAAAACCTCTCTTTCTCTGAAAACCTTTACACTATCGCATTATTAAGCAGAACACGAAGAACACAGACATTTATGAAAGGCAGAAGACACTACACCTCCCAGCACATTCTTCCCTGAGCTCAATTATTGGCATTAAGTGTCCCACATCAAAGGCCTTTAGATGAGCTGAGATATGGCAGAGGTTGCAAGGGATGCAGCAGGGGCCCAAGTCCATGGACAATGATGGGAGCTGCAGGCAGGAGCACACGGGATGGGAACATCCCTCCCCTTGCACCAGTCAGGTCTCAGCCATCAGGTTGCTTTCAGGTGCCAGTGAAGGATATTTAGTTCCAACTGCAATTCACAGGAGTGTGGGATATGGTCATCACTCAGGATGCTCCCATGCTTGATTAGAGCTGTCAAAACCCATCAGAGGGAAGTTAGCCTGGGAACCTGCTCTTCAGCTGCACATTTAGCAGCAGGAGATTGATGACAGAAGAAGAGGTAGGGGGGAAAAGACAAGACGAGCATTTGCACACTGTAGGACCACCCTCTGTCTCCTGCCCATCACATTTTACTCACCACCTTAATTTTAGTGTCTATCTTAATTAAGAAGACTAAATGGAAAGGCTTCCATGCTAATCTAAGGTCTGCTCTGAGGTGCTGAGGAGGATGCCCAGAATACAGTTTCCTTCCTCTGAAAGGCACTAGAGACAAACATGCAGAGACGTGTCCCTCCGTGGTGGTACCTCACCAACCACCTCTGTCAGGGCAGGGAGCAATGGGTGAAGATCTGATGGGTGCCATGAGCATCCATCAGAGGCTGGGGCAGCTGGTGCTTCCCAGTAAAAAGGGGAGCTGTAAGTATGGTGCAGGCTCTTGGAGGAGGCAGGGGGGCCAGGGAGGGATCATAACAAAGACTGAGCTGAATTTGTGTCTCTAAGTTTTCTCTTGATGGAAGAAGCGCTGCAAAGTTGAGATGCTGCTGGCCTGAGGGCAATGCACTTGCTTTCAGCATTTGGCCTAATTCACATTAGAAGACTCGAATTTGACTCCAGCAATATCCACCTCCATCTATCCAAACCTAAACTCTGTTTAAAGAAATGAAGATGACCTCAAAACTCCTGAGGGGCTGCTCCACCACAAGAGACGAGTGGAGCGTGTTCCCAGGAATGGAGCCCTTAGCGGGAGCTGGCATTTCAGGATGGGCTGCAGTCTGGGATGGTCAATTACCACACGACCACAGGCAACTCACAGGATGTGCCAACCCTCCAGACTCCTTGTCTGTAAAACAGGGACAACAGCAGCTACCCACCTCCCACTGTGCTGCACAGTTAATTAATGCTCCTTTGAATTGTGAAGATGAAAAGCAGCATAGAACTGCAAAATAATTGTGTTTTATTATTATTATGAATGAAGCCTCCACTCATTCCATCAGAGTGTACCTTAAAGCAGGGCTATTTTAGACACTGTGAGTTGCTCCCTGCAGCTCTACCATGGCTGGCATTTGCAGGAGTTTGGGTGTAGACTTGCACATAAATGTTTTGAATGTGTTGGGGAAGAAGAGAGAGAACAAATAGAACTTCTGCACATTTTGTGTTTAGCACCTGAAGATGATTCTCTCACCCTTCTGGGGGCTGGAACAAAGCCCAGAGACAACAACATGCCTTCACCTCCCATTCTTGCTTCTGCTTTACCTTCAGGGGCTGCTGTAGCCCTGCATGCGTAATGCCAGGACAGAGAGTACTGCAAGGGCACTTAAACAGCACACTCAGATCACACAGACACTTTAGGGAACAATTAAAATATCGTCTCTATTTGGCAGGTGGCAGAAACGTAGCACAAGACGCTGAAATCACAGAAAGCTAAACAGAACAGTGTGCTGGAGCTATGCGGAGGCCCGGACAGATCCCCCACTCTGGCAAGGACAGCACCAGCTGTTCAAGCTGTTGGCACCACCCAAACTATGTTTCCATCCTCCCAGGAGGGGCTGCCAACCCCTGCAAGCCCTTCTTGCCCTGCCGTGAGCATGAAACCTGGTGGAGCAGGTCCATAGTCCCCAGTGCCAACCCCGTGCCCTGAGCTGATTGCAGGCACGGTCCCTCTCCTGCCATGGATGGTTTTGAGTCGGTAGCACCAGACTAGCACACAGCAAAACAAAGTTCAGTTCCTGGCTCAACTACTTCAACCAAGCAACTGTTTGTACCTACGTTTCCTGCATTATTTAACAGAGGGTCAGCAGTACTTCCTCTACTCCACCTTGCACACCAGCCTGCACCTCTGGGGACAGAAGCCCTCTCCTCTGATGTCTACCCAGCACCTGGCACTCTGCTTTCCCAACCCTGCAGCCAGCCTCTCTGTGCCCTGGTAATGCAACCCCAACCCAGCAGAGCAGCTCCTGGCTCTCCATCCCCCTGTTACCACCACTCCCCTTCTCCATGCCCAGCTGTAGGACTTGGGTGCCTGCACCACACCGTGGCCACACCACTCTTAATGCACACCTTTCATGTTTAATTCAGAGACTAGTTTAGTTAATCTGTTTTTTAATAATTCATCTTAATTTTGGTAGTTGTTGAAAATCCCTAATAAAATATTTAGGGCCTCTTTTACTGAAGGAATGGCATGATTTACTCTACAGAATCCAGTCTTTGATGTCCTGCCTTAATTCCCTGCTTCCTACCGTGCCTCAATCCTGTTTATCTCTGTGCTGGAGGTAAGAGGTTCTTGTCGAGTTTTGTAGCACTTAGGCACACGGTCAGTGTTAATAATTCAGCTGCCCCACACAGCTCGGACAAATCATGTAGGACACCAGCCCCTTCCTTTTATCAACAGCTCCCTTTGCCACCATGGATCCAGGTATTGGCTGGGAGCTGTGTGGAGGAACCAGGCAGAGCATCCCAACCAAAGCAGGTCAGGAGCACTGAGCAAAACATTGCAGGTGCCAATGACATTGTTGAGAGAATATACACCCTTTTACAATGCTTATATTTCATTCTCTACTGCTGGAATGGAGAAACACGCTGGGTTTTTGCATCTGTAATTGGGGAGGAACAGATGGTGGAGGCACAGTTGGAAGGAATACAGCCATTAAAATAATCTATATGGCTTGTAATTCTCCAACATGTGAGAAAGAGGAGGGCCTGCCTTCACCTGAGTGCCCAGCCTGGCTGCTCACCTTGCTACAATATGGGTGGAAATATCTTCTTGGCAGTTGTTTGAATATTGAGGTGTTTTGGTGGGGTTGATGGGTTTCGCCATCTCCCTTCTCCCAGGATTCTTCTCTTGAAGCAATCTGAAGTCAGCAGCTGAACCACAGCAGCTTCCACTGGGAATTTATTTGCTCCCCGTGTGCCATGCTGGGCACGTTCTCTCCCCAGATCACCTAGTTAAAGCAACTGCTAGCTTTACATCTATCTTAATGATACAAAAAGAGGAGCAGAAAGTCACAAGCACTTCCGGCAGGTAGGGCTGTCTCTGTAGTTAACTCAAATTTTAAATGGGGGTGATGGAAGGAAGAATTATGAAAAAAAACCCAAACCCTATGGATTCATGAAAATTGAAACCTCTCATGGGAATGCACAGGCTTTGCCCTCACCTCTATCACTTTCAAATCTTGATAGCACTTGTCTGTAAAATCAGAGCAAGAAAATTGCCCAGAGAAGCCCAGACATTTAGCCAATATATGGAAATTTATGTCCTTACTCTGCATGACTTAGGCCATGGTTTCTCTACAGCCTCCAAACACCCCAACCACCACGTTGTTTGGTACTTCTTGATGGGTGAGGGCTTTTCTCTAGGTTTTTGTTACTGCTTTGTGTCTGGTTTTCCACATGAACATACTATAGAAAAGGTCCTACTTTATCAGTATAAAATGGAGAAAATAAAACACAAAAAAACCCCCACATTGGAAGAAGTGTAATCCTTTCTCACTCAAAGACAGAGGCCAGTATCTCCATCTTGACTTATGGATCAGGGAAGGAAAGGGAATCACAGCAGCATCTCCTGGCCAGGAACCCAAGCACCCCAGGTCCCTGGACACTGTGCTTCTCATCAGCACCTCCCAAGGCTGAACACAATTATTTTCCCAGCCATAAACCTCTCCACTGGGCTTAAAATCTTCACTGTGATCACCCAAGTAAGTACCTCTCCAAATCCTTATTCTCCACCCTGAACACATGGGAGCCAGCAGGATGTTACCTTGACAGCTGGCTTTGTTTTATGAAGCTGTAAATATGTTTTTTAACAGGTTGGCAGCAAGAAAGATGCATTTTCAGGCTCGACAACATCCAAAATTAACTGTGATTCATTTCAAAAGGGGCAAAGGGGTGGAGGAAGGGGAACTGCAAGCCTGAAACCCTACAGAGTAGAAAAGCCTTGAAAGGAACTGCCAAAAAGCCCTTGCACAGCTGCCTGCTGGATCTCAGACAGAGATTAAAAACCTGAGCAGCATCAGGCTGAAGCAGACGTCACAGAGGCCACCGCGGGCCATGCTCATGCTCAGATAAGACTCTTCCTTATTATTTTCCTGGAGGCAACCCAGCCTCTGCCAACACGTAGCTCTTGCATCACTTTGCCTCTTTTCACACCAACCAACGCAACAGGGTCATCCAAACCAAGGACAGGAGACGTGAAATGTTGGAGCCTGGAGTGACCGAGGGTTCTCGCATTGTCCCTGGGGACCTCAGAGGGATCCTGCCATGAATGTCAGCATCTCATCCTCCTTCAGGATCTCATCCTCCTTCAGGATCTCATCCTCCTTCGTCTGCCAGAGCATTAAGCCTGACGTGCCTTCGTTAGCCCCAGCCCTGTTCTCCAACATCTAATTTGACTAACCCTTTAGTGACTAATTTAATTACCCTGGCCCACAAACTGACAGACAGCTGTTAAAAATGGTTATTGCATTATTAATACGCTCCAGTAATTTCCCATTAAAACTATACTGTTAATAATTTTTTTCCCTGTATTTCTTCCCTCTTAATTAGTCTATTTGAAACTTTGAAGGAATATTCCCTTTATGGTAAATGGAAGCATTGAGCAAATTACATTTTTGATTGAATACTTCTGTGATAGGCCAGCAAATAAGACCGTTGAGTTGTTAATTATTGTCAGAGTTTCACACGACGCCTGCTAATGAGGCAGTCAATCTTCTCTGCCATTCCTAGAATATTAATGGAGGCCTTTGGTATTGATTCCATCCCCAGGAGAAGGCAGGAAACCCTCCTTCTCGTGAAGGCTGGAGCTCTCTGTGCTGGGAGGGGACCCAGAGGGAACCAGAGACCTTTGGGATGGGCTGAGCCAAGGAGGGCTTGGCACTTGTTGAAACTCAGGAAGCTCGTGGGTGTGCTAACAGCAGCTTGCACAGCTCATGGAGCCAGGGGGAGCTGGCATGTCCCCATGGGGATCACCCCTATCAACAGACATCAATGCACAAGAGCTGCACCCAGTCAGAACAGGCAGAGGGGATGTCAGCTCCTGCCAGACACTCTGGCCCCTGTCCCCTCTCTCTGTGTCTACCTGTTGACTCTGACCTGTACCAGATTCACCCCTTATCTTTCTGTGGTAAAAGAATGTATGTCATTTTTTAAATTTTTTTTCAAGGAAAGGGAAATACCTGATCCACCTGGACTTCAGCAGATAACTGATAGAGTGATGCAGGGACATGACTAGCAAAGCAGCCATGGATAAGGTTTGACATGGAACTGGACGTGGCTTAGAGACTCTACAGAAAAGCAGCCTTTGAGTTGTGCTGGAAGATGTGACAGGGAGCCTTCAGTAACATTTCTCAAGCCCTTTGGGGATTGCTCCTGACAGTTGCACTAGTGCTCTCATCAGAGGATAGATAGAGGAGTTTGGCAGCAAAGTCTGCCAGTGTCAGTCACAGGACTGGACTACTGTCCCCACCCAGGCTCCCACTGCCCAGCTCAAATAACAAAAGCAAGACTTGTGGGGCCATGCCCAGTGCAATCCCCAGTGCCAAAGCCATTTTCCTACAAACAGGGCCTGGCCCAAGCCAGAGGTAATTCTACTAAAAAACATACTGATTTTATAACAGGGAAACCGAGATAGAGACCAGGAGGTGTATGGGTCTGTAATCAATGTCCCAGCTGTCCCACTAATGTCACCTCTACTGAGCTGTGACATCAGGGAGAGGTTGCAGACACATACATGCAATTAAAAGATGACACACATATCCCTGCTTCAGCCCCAAAAGCAAGGAGGAGCACACAGGAAATGTTCCACTTGAGCCACAGAGGCTCAAGGGCCCAGATCCTGGCAGCATCAGAGCTGTGGCAGAGGATGTGGGGCTGACTTTACCAGGATTCTGTGGCATCAAGATGGAGAGCAGAGACCTGGATTTCCCAAACAGGTCACCCAGCACTTGGCACTGGGTTTTATTTCTGTAGCTCTGCTCTGAGGAAGTGCCTGACCAAAAGAGCAGAAGGATCAATGCCACACATGAAGACACCATTCTGGTCCTGCAAACCAGCTCAGCTCCCTCTAAACTGCTCAAGCCTTCCCATCCTGAACCTCCTCAGCCCCACTTGCACTGGGAAAGCCAGGAGAGACCAGAGGAACCTTGCAAAGCTCAGAAACTGCTGGTCATAGCAGACCATGTGCCAATGTACGTCACACTGTCACAGCTACCATGGAGAGGCCAGAGGTCAGGGGCTTCCCTCCAGCTACCTCCTGCAGCTAGGCTTTGTGCAGCCAGACCCACACACTCCCAAAAATGAGACTATTTGGGACTATTCTGGGAACACCCTCTGTCTGCCTGAATGGGTAAAGCAGGGAAAGGTGAGGTGGGGCTGGAGCATCTCTGGGGATGCTGTCAGGAAACCCTGTCACCCCATGGCATCTCCCTGGGGAGGTATGCATCATAGCTGCTCCACAGCCTTTACTTGGGCAGGTGAGCCCTAACACACATCAGGACCTGTTACACATACAGGTCATGTCTGGCATGGATGGTTATAAGCAACGTATTCACCCCTTGGACTCTAAGGGTCAAGGAGCCCTTTATTGAACCACCCACGACTTTATCATTAACTCCAAGCTGTGTCCAGTTCCAGAGGACCCTCATTTCAGAGTCAACATCTCCTGCTCTTGCCAATCTGGGTGTGTTTGATATACACTGACTGGGGGGAAAAAAAAAAAAAGGAAATGTGGACTGAAGTGAATAAAGAGACTTCTCACTGCAAAAGCTCAGTGCATATTTACACAGTATCCTGCCTTAACTCTCAACTTCTTTATTTATGTCATTGTAAGTCCCTCACAGTAGCAGGGAAGTATTAGCTGGTGTTTAATTGTGTGCTACTGGGTTCACCAAGACACTGCCCCAGCCTGAGCCAGTTTTGCCTTGTACACAAGGTGGAACAAATCAGCCAGCTCTGAATGCTGCACAATGTCCAGACCTGTTTGCAGTAGACATGAAAATGTTTTCCCCAAAACCCATCCAGCCACAGTGTCAACACACCTGAACGTGCTCTAGATGCAAGTGGGGGCTCTTTGCCCCCCCAGGTGCCTCCTCTCCAAAGCCTGCTTAATACCAGTGTAGGAGAAACATCAGCCAGATAAATTATGTACAGACCCTCTGGTCCACCAACACCCCTATCCTCATTCCTCCCTCCCAGTGCTGCCTTCCCTGACTCCACTCCAGTCACCACCAGACCCTGGTCCTGAGCACAGCACAGCCTGTGGCACAGCACGGCAGCGGGTCCCTAACTGCACCCATCTGTGTTATGATAAAAGGCAGTTGGTTGCAGCCAATAGCACCTCATTATATCAAAAACACTGCAGGAAATGTCTAGAGCTGAATTGATTATGGCACAGTAATTCTTCAGGCAGTGAAAGCAGGGCAATTCCCAAGATGGGATTATTTTTTGCAAGGCTTCACCTAATTTTCTTGATTATCTTTTTTCCCCTGCTCGCTCCCCAGCCTCCCTTCTGAATCTCTCCAGATTTGCACTCTTTGATTTAGTCCCTCAAAACAATGTTCTGCTTAACATACCCCAGCATAATGCCCTGGAAAGCATCACTGCCCACCAGACCACCGGGCTTTAAACATGGAGCAGCAGGAAAGAGTCAAGCAAGCTTTTGCATTTCACGCTGTTGCCAGCAGCCAGGTTTGGGGAGACCAGTGAAAGACCTGACAGGTACTTACAAACTTCTAAAGCAGAAATGGAAAAGCTGAGTAAGCAGCAAATAAACAGATAAAAAGGGGCAATGATGCAAAAGTTGGGTGAAGCGGAGGCAAAGGTCAGATGTTTTGCTGATGATTAGCAGGCTGGTCTGGCTGCAGCAAAGCATGGAAAGGTTTTCTGAGCCAACAGGCAACACCAGACACAGTGCACCACCCCTTGCTCTGTGCAATGCTGAGGCTGTCTCTAAACTACGTGCTGAGTTTTTCCATCCTTCTAACCTCATTTTGAGCTGCTTTTTCTCTTTTGCCTGGAGGTCAGGGAGAGTCTGCAGAGCATCTCTCCATCATCTGGAGACTGCATGGAATGAGAGGGACCAGTACAGAATGAGCAAAGTTATTCTGAGCTGTCTGGAAAGTGCTGCGTGGATGCCTCCCTCAGTTGCCCTGAGGCCAGCAAGAGGAACAGAGGACATTTTGCCCTAATAAATCACCCCAAGAGCCACGGTAATACCTGAGAATGGAACAAATCCCTTGGGGGCAGCAGCCACAGCAGAGGGGCACTGTACTGAGTCCACCAGACCTGATGGAAACAGCACCCTGGCTGTTCAGGAGTGGGAAATGAAGCCAGTTAACTTCATTTGTCTTCAGAGAGTGTGGCCATCCTGGTTCACTGGCTGTAACTGCAGCTGCCCCATGCCCAGCCCCAGCTGCCCATGCGCCAATTAAAAATACCCCCAAAAAATAAATCTAGGGGTCTATCTTCTCCAAGAGGGACAGTGTCTTCTCTCGGCATCCTTAAGCAGGAGGACAAAGCTCCCCTGCTCGTGTCCACCTCTGTTCTCATTGTTTCTGCTGAGATGATTCCTCCTCCCTGTGCCAGCTGCGGAGCCTGCCGCAGGTCCCTGGCGTGCTCCCAGGAATGTTTTGGCTCAGCTGAATTTTATTAATTTTGTCCTTTGGATTAAATGATCCAACAGTAGTTATGGGAGATAAAAACGAGAAAGGAGGGGCAGATATGGTCTGCATTGGACGAGTTTAAAGCAACTGAAATATCATCAGAATTGGTTGGTGGATGGTGCCCCTTCCACTATGTTGCATTAAGAATTAGCAGAAGAGAAGGAATTAACCCATTCCCATTGTCACTGCCCCACCCAGGACCACAACTCTGGTGGCACAGCTAAGCTGAAGGAAAGCTGTGCATCCAGACAGGACCAGGGCCATCATCCCACTCTGACCTGGAGCATCTCAGGGCCTCAAGGACAATTGCTGAGGACAGCCCTGGGCGAGAGGGACAGGACTCATAGCATCCTTCCCCAGCTGCCCACAAAATCCTGTCCCCCCCTGCTGTCACTGGCCTTGTTCCTCTGCTGTCACTCTCCTGTCCCCAGTGACCCATGAGTGCAGCTCCTAGCCCACTGGCTGGGCAGTCACACACTTGGCTGGCACCGGGGGAAGATGCTGTGGGTGGGTTTGCTCCAAAATAGGAGAGGGCAGAGCTGACCTCAGATACTTGCTGAGGCTCAAGGACCCACACTACAAACCAGCCCTGTAGCAGTGCCCTGGCACAGCTGTGTCCATCCCCAGCAACATGATCCATTCCCAAAGCAAAGAAGGAAAAGAAGAAGGGGGAGGAGAGCAGAGGCTCCGTGTCCTAAGCCTGGCACAGGTCCCCACTATCTCAGCACCATCCTGCCACACAGCCAGCCCTGTCTGGACCTGAGGATAAACCTCCCGGTCCCTCTCCCACCTGGAAACCATCTAGTCTCCATCTATTCCCCGTATTTTGGGGAAAATAGCATAGACAGGCTGTGTAAACAGTGGGGGCATGGGGCTGCACTGGGAACAGGCAGCTACAAAGCACACTGCAGCTGATGTTTAACAGAAAGCTAAGGCAGAGACACAAAGACAAATAACACCATCAAACAGAGAGGAAAGAACTTGTTTAATTGAAGAAACCCAAGGTCTGATTTCACTGTCTTGCATCACCCTTTCTGCTAAGCTTGCACAGCAACACAGTGGTTTAAAGCCCCTGGCTTCCCCCCAAACCCACTATACTCCCTGCACGTCTCAGCACCAGCAGGATCCTGCTCCCCACCAATCCTGCTCCAGGTGGACAGATAGCTGGACACACAGCTACAGCAGCAGATCTGGTGTACAGGGCAACTACAGAGCCCGGTGCCAAATCCTCCTCTGTGATGGGAGATCCCAGATTTATTAAAGGGAATAGTTCTGGGTGGGAGACAGCATTTGTGCATTTGGCGGGTGCCAGTTTTTTAATTGTCTCAATAAATATATAAACAAAATCTGTTCACTCGTTGGGTTGTTTTTCCCTCCTGGGCTCTGTGGCTCCATGGACGAGAGGAACAGCAATCGCTCAGCTGCCAAACTTGTAGCTGTTGCTGCTGCTCCTTACGATGGATTTGCCTACAAGCCAGGTCCAAATTTACATCCTGCTCCTAAGAGGTTTGATAATTTTCTGTGCAGTTTTATGGCCCACCATTAAGACCTCAAAAATGTAGCAGGATCATACAAAGATGGGAGCACAGAGGGTGAAACTCCTCAATACTGTAGTAGTAATTACTAAAAGTCCCTAAAGAGGGAAGGCTGAAATGTCCCTCTAATTCTGGGCATGAAAGATTCCACAGCTGATGATAGACCAGGAAGAGACAGGCCAAGGTCACTGAGGTCCCTACACCCTCCCAGAGGTGCTGGGTGACCCACATTTCAACGCTGACCTACCCTCAAGACTCCCTGGGTGATTTCAGCTTTAGGGGTTTGGGGTTTTTTCCTCCCCTTTCCTCTCTGCCCCTGTATCCCCATCACATCAGTCCCGTAATACCTCTCTTGTTTTACTGCTCACACTCTTCAGTGGCTGCCGCAAGGTTATGTCTCATTTAGTCACCCCATAGCCAAGTGAGACGTACCTCACTCTTCTAAGCTGCTCTCATAAATCAAAGCAGGAGGCAGGGAGCAGGAAAAATCCCAGTAAACAGCCAGGATGATGCTAAGTTGACAGGGCAGGAGCTGGCGGCTGCCTCTACGTAAAGCATCTGTCCTTTCCCTCCCAAGGATGAGGCCAAAGGCTGCTTGTATCCTGGTGTTTAGCACTGCAAGCTGCTTCACCACCACTTTTTGCAAGATGATGGGATGTCGGGGTGATAAGAAGCCTAGGCGAGTGGTGGGGACATTATCAGCAGGGATGATGGTGTCTCCGTGATGTGCACGGTAATGACTTGCCCTCCTTGCAGAAATGAGCCAGTTGTGCCTGGTGATGCAATGATCGATTTGCTCCATCATGTGAAGCCATCCATTCATCACAGGGCACTGACTGCCAGCCACTTGTGGCCACTTTATTGGCACCAATGGAGCCAGAGGCTCTGCAGGCAGGTCCCCAGGTCCCCACTGAGGAATAGCCTGAAAAAGGGGCTTCCCCTCTTCCCCAACCTCCTGGCACAGGGTCCCTCTAGCATCAAGCATTCAGAAATCACAGCCCACTCAGGTTCAGTGAGGCAGGGGACAGAAAAGGGGGGGTGAAGTCCAAGTTCCCATGGCATCTTCTCCACTGAATAGGAAAAAGAGCTGGCAGGGAGCCCTCTGCCTTCTCCTGCCTGTAGCCACAGCAAAGCTGTTTCCTCTCTCCTGGCCCAGATTCTCTTTGCCTTTCTCATCCACTTCACTTTTCATCCTCCTCCGCTCTGAGGGAGCCTCACACTGCAGCGTTTGGCAGCAACTTGCAAAATCACGAGTGCCCAAAACACTGCAAAACCCTTGCAAAAAATCCGTGCAAAACCCCTGGGGCAAAGGTATGGCAGGGCTGAGTCAGGGAAAGCCACCAGCAGGAAGCAAAAGCCCAGCTCCTGTCCTCGACATGAGACAGGACACACACAGGTGCAGAGCTGGGGAGCAGAGCTCTCTGCTGCCATGAGAACTGGAAATGAAATAACAAATAAATAATAAAAGTAAAAAAAATAACAAATCCAGTTGATTGTACTTTGGCAAAGAATTCACAGAGCAAAGGGGCTCACTTGGGAGCAAAACGAAGATGAATCAACAGTGAGTTCAAGAGAATTCATTCTGCCACTGAACACTTGTCTCTCCATCAGGACATCTCAAAGGCTTGTCAAGTGAAGGCAAGGCTTTTATTTGTTTCTATGGTTGCCATAATGACAGAGCTATGTGTCATGTCAAGCAGCAGCTGAGGCTCATGCCTCTGATTTACGGTTGCTCACCAGAAATTATCAACTTTTCCATAGAACGGGTGGCATGGGGAACTGGGACCACCAGGCATTTGCTAGTGCTGTGCTCTGCCCCCCAGGGCATCTCCCCTCTCAGTTCCCCACAGCTGGCTGCACCCCAAGGGATACTTTTATCAATCCCCCAAGGGATGATTTTATCATCCCCCCACAGGGATGATTTTATTATGCTCCCATCGGATGCTTTTATTATCCCCAAGGGACAATTTTATTATTCCCCCCCCCAGGGATGCTTTTATTATCCCCCCACAGGGATGCTCAGTGCTGGACCCAGGGGCTGTGGGTGTGCAGGTCCTCCCTGTGAGCTGCCAATGGGGTGAAGCTGCATATGCTGCTGCAATTACAGGAATTCCTGGTCCCACAGGACAAGTGGTACCTCCTAAAGGGCCAACAAGAGATAGCAAGGTGTCCAGGGAAGGCCAGCAGAAGGATTAAACACCTAATAGTAATGCATTAAAAAAAATATATATATATATATGGACCACTGTGTTTACCACCAGGTTATGGGAGGAATACAAATAAGAGAGGGATGGGAGCAATGGGGAGAGGGAAACAAAGAGTGGTCTTGAAAACAAGCAAAACAAGGTGGGGCTGTGAGGTATTTCTTGCCCTGACAGGGGGTGTGCCACCAGGGCAGCCTGCCCGGCCTGTGACCCAGCCTCCAGCCCAAGCCAGAGGCTTCCCAGGGCATGGAGAGCCCCGCAGAGCTGCTGGCCAACCTTAGATGAACAAAGATGTCACTGCTAGGGTGACTGCCACAATCCCAGATGTGTGACTGACATGATCATCGCGCAGAGGATCAGACTCTGGGGTTGAGCAGGGGATGCTCAGTATGGTTACTGATAAATTATACATACAAGTTTCATTAACTCTAAGCACCTTCATGTCGAATTTATGATGCACAGCCCTAAAACCTCCACTGCTGAGCTCTGCACGCAAAGTCCTGTCCCCACTGAAGCCCCAGTTTGGGAGCATCCCAGTGGGATGTTTGCACATAGAGCTTTGTATCCTGTCTATAGGAAGCTTCTCTAATGGCTTGGCTGCAGCAGCAGGAGGTGGCTTTTGGGCCCACCATTCCCCCCCCACCAAAGCATCATGGACACCTTGCTGAACCACTCAATGCTGACACACACAGAGAACAGGACCCCTCCAGAGAACCAGCAGGGAACCAGCATTTCTCCAGAGAGCTGCTGAAAGGCAGAGCCCCACCTGTCCTTTCCACAATCTCAAGCATCTTCATAAAAACACAAGGCTATGTTTGAACCTTTAACCCTCAGAGCTGTGAAGACTTCATCACTTGTTTTCTCCAAGCCAGGCTTTCTGCACTTTCCCTCCATTAAACTCGTCATGAAAAGTGACCCTGGAGCCAAAAGGTGTCACACTAATGAAAGGTCTGGCAGAATGCAGCATGCTCATTATTAAAGACAGAGAAGAAACATGGGTCTGAGCTACCATCACAGCACTACAGTGAGCAGGGCATGCCAGGGGCCAAGACATGGCCATGCTGCAGCTGGTGTCATACAGCCCAGGACCTGCTCCTTGTCATGGGGATGTGACTGTATTAAGCTCAAGTGCTGCAAGAGCTGCCAGCATGGAGGGACAGGAGTGCCACTGTGGTCCCACAGCCCAGAGAACAGGTTCTTCCCCGTGCAGGGGATCAGCTGTGTTTGAACACCTACACAAGGGAAAGCAAATCTTCACCTTCGATGGTAGGTCTGGCATTGCAGGTCATCACCCAGACATCCAAACCACCAAAACTGCTGCATTTCTGCTCCCTTGAGAAGCTACCAACACTTGCCTCAATACAGAGGGACAAAGCAAAGAGGCTGCTAGATAAACAGCTCTAAAAGTACCTTTCTTGTTGTGGGAAAGCACCCAAGAACCTCAGAGAAATTTCTCAGAGACAGGCCAATGTGATGCTCACAAGCACCAACACAGCAACATCCCAGCTCACCACCTGCAGTGGACCTGACCAGCCCCAGCAATACATCTTCCACACTACCACACTCCACTCAGGTCTATCACCTTGGTTTCCACCCACCTCAGGGTGCTCAAGACCCTGAGCTAGAAGCCTGATCCCTGTTTGAGAAGTGTTTAAACTCTAATGCAGAAATAATAGATCACTTTTTGGTGTTCACTGTATCCCTGAAATCTTCCATACTTCAACATCAAATATTTATTATTACGTTTATTAAAGTTTTAATAATTTAGTATCTCCTGTATGTAAGATACAAGCACCATGAACTCGCCTTCCTTATTCCACCTGGGTCACTCCAATATTTATACCTTCAATTCTCAGTTCAGGCTCCATTTACAGGAGGAGCAGGCAACAGCTTCCATGCCAGAAACTCCCCTCCTCCTGCCTGGCATTTGTCCATCATGAGACTCTTCCATGAGGATGAGTACCCGGAGACAATTACTGCACTGGAGCAGAAAGCAAGCTTCAGAGCCTCTGCTTTTGCTAAGGTGCTTCTAAGAAAGATTTGAGGAGGCATGAAATAATGTTCTCCTGGTGTTTTGGCTTGGAAAATATTAACATACAACAAGGCAACCCTTCACCTTCTCAAATGAAAAGCAGTAGTCTTCTGCAGAGAAGAAAAATAAGGCTCCTAAGAGAGCCAAATTGTGACAGATATGTACCATCGGTCTCTTTTTCAGGCAAGGGAACAAGCACTAATTAGCAATAAAAACACACTTGGAAATAAGGACCCCTTGGATGTCAGTCCTGGCTCTGCCATAGGTTTTGTAGGCACTTGCTCCAACCATAGCCCTGCCAAGACTCATGATGACAGGACAGAAGAGTGGAAATCCACCATCCCATTGCTCCAGGAAAAGAAAAGATGAAAGGGACTGGGGGGACAAAAGGATCCTGCTAGAGCCCAGGAAGATGATTCTCAACACAGACAAGAATTTGCAGGTCAGGAAATTGTGTCTTGAGCTTAAGGGCAAGGCAGGGAGAGGAAGGGATGGATCACAGGGTCTCCCTGGCACCCAAAAGTCACATGCTCAATCTTAATTTAATGGGGGAATAGAGGAATAAATATCTTAGGAATTAAACCCTTACAGTTTACAGAGCAATGCTTTTAAACCAAGGGGAGGAGGACAATCACCTCTGTCCTCCAAGGCAGAGGCTGCTGCTCCCTTGCCAGCTGGGACACAGGATACCTGTTCTGCCTGGCTCCTTTTCCAAGTGACCCCCTCTGCCCACCCTCAGCCCTTTCTCCCAGCAGACAACCTCTCCTTCCACCAGGCCAATTCTCCTCCTGCAACAACCTCTTAGGTCCCACTTCAGAACCAGACTGTCTCAAAGTCCGATGGCTTTTGGTTAAAATACAAGCAAGCCAAATGAGGGAACCAGAGAAATCTCTGGGCATTTACTGAACTCAAGGAAGGAAAAAACCTCTTAATTGTATAATAAGTGGACAGGCAATATGGCCTTTCACCAGGGTCTGGCCTTGGCCCTTCATGAGCACCACTGCAGACTACTAAGGGCTGGGTGGACATGACACATGTATGAGTTTCTGAAGGATGAGACCACCTCTGTGCTGGTGAATGCATCAATGTAAGCTATGCAACCTAACATTAGACTTAAACCAACAAAAAACTGCCTCACCACAGGTTCATACCAATTCACCTGCCTGAAGCAATATACACAGGCCAGTCCTAGACCCATCAGGACCAAAAGAGCCTGGGGAGCTATCACATCACATATCTTATTGGAAGAAAATTAATCAAACTCATCATCATAGAAATTACTGCATCCTCAATAACAATTTAAAGAGCAGTGTAGTCACTCAAGCATGAGCAAAATGAGAAATCTGCTTCCTACCTGACATCTGCTGGATCTTCGGTTACCAGAACATCTGTCTTGCAGCTGGCGAGAGGATTGATGGAAAGCTCCACAGGGGGCACCACGAAGCTCTTACTGACAGGCAGCCACAGGCCTTGCCCCAAACTATAGGTGGACCTGGAATAAAGACAAATGTGTCATATAGGAACAGTGTCCACAGTGAATGGTGGTCCGTTGTTGCACCTGACCACCTGGGAATCAGAGCAGTGGTGGCACCACGGGATAAGATACTCATTTAGTCTTGTCCTGAAAACCAAATGAGAGGGGAATAGCTAGAGGTGTGACAAAAAGAACATGGGGTTGCTCTAGGTCTCCTTTTTAGTCCATAGAGACCTTATATGAGCACCATCCTTGCTTTAGTTAAGCAAGGTCCAGCTGACAGTACAAGAGGAAAACCTTTCCCTTCTGCACAATGTGGACAAAACTTCCGGGTTTTGTCAGAGGCAAATGACTCATGTCCCTCAGCAGAACAAGACAATGCAGGGAGTAACCAAGAGGTATCATCCGCTGGGATGTCCTCACTGGCACTCCCCTCCTGAATGTCCAAGCCAAACACTCCTCCTACTCACCTGAGTATCTTCTCTGGGGCCTGCTCTCCTGTGACCAAGTCGTATCCTCGTTCAAGTGTCGTGTAGGGCCACGGCCTAGGAAGCAGAGAGACAAAGAGCAGCTGTGGCAGGTCATGCAGCCAGGAAAGTGGCACAGCCCGGTCCTGGGTCTTTGGTGGCAGTGATAGCTACTGTGGAGAAGACCAGACCCCCCCACCGACATGGGAGCAAATGCACCATCAGTCCCCACTCACCCTTCACTGTGTCCCCAATCACTGCGCACACACAAGTGGCGATGGACAGGGTCCGGGGCGTAGCCTTCATGGCAGCTGCACTCTCCTAAAAGACAAGAAGAGAGAATAAGACCTCTCTGCCCCAGAGGCATGTCAGTGACCACAGCATTAGGCTCTTCTCCCCTGCTGCCTGTCTTGACTCATTCATGAACATTCCTGGTCCCAGCCATGGATCTGGAATACCACAGGCTCTTCCAAAATCCCCAGGAAATGCAGAAGAGGAGACAGGGAGATGTGGGAAGCTGCAAGAAACCTGTAGCTCGTCTGGAGGGCATTACATGATGTGGCTCCCACTGCAGCTGGGGATAGGATTCCATGATGCAAAAGGTCTGTCCTTAATCCATGCTCCTGTGCAGCCCTGCAGCTCCCTCAACTCAGCCAACCTGTCTGATGGCCTCAAGGACAGTTCACATTCACCACAGAGACATCCTTGCATGGATCCAGGCCCTGCCAAGCCCTGCCTGCACCCCTGGCAGAGCGGGTGCTCTGAGGCCAGTGGTTCATTACTCAGCAGGGATTGTGACCTTGCTTGAGAAGAACCAGCATCCACCTCCATGCACCTCCCAAGGTAGGCCAATGCTCCTAACTCATCCCAGGCATGCCCCCTTCCCACCTCTGCTCCCAACACCTCCTTGCACAATGATGGGACGATGGAGTCTCCTGCAGTCCAAACTCCCACAGGAGGAGGCAGAAGCCCCCAACCTCCACCCTCTGCAGGCAGTGCCTACACCGTGCCCCCATCCTGCAGCTAGGGGGCTCTTGGTCCCACTCCCCTCTGCTCTCTGGGTTCTGGCTCACCCTGTTACACCCTTTTGACAGCAGGAGAAGACATATCCCACACCAGAAACCAAACCGAGCTTGGCCCACATTGATTCTGTGTTTGGTAGAAATACATAACCTGGAGCAAGAAACAGCAAAATCAAAAGATTAATTGGATTTGCACGTGGAGTTTCTGTTCCAAGCTGCTGCCAGTGTTTTTTTTTTTTCCCCCCTCCCCTTCTCTCCCCATCTCCTGACAGCTTGGCTGAGCTGTAAATACAAGCAGAGGTGGAGATCTGGGGAGGATGCTGGGGGCTGGGTACCCCCATCATAGTGGTAACACAGACTGGCAGGTACCTGTGTGCTCATCGGGAGCCTAAGCAAGTTCTTAAAATGTCTCGCAGGGATTACAGTAAAGAGTTTTATTGTCAGGAGGGGGCGAGACGAGGGTTCAACTGTTGAGATTTTTGTGGAAGAGACGCCTGGAAATGGGGAGGTGGCAAAAAAAGAAAAGAAGGGGGGGAAAAAAGAGACAGCTAATGATGTGCTAAAAGGCAACAGCACCTTCATGAAATATTCACTGCCTTAAACACGTCTAATATTAAAGATTAAACGTCCTGGGATTTGTCCTAGCGACTTCGAAGCACTGATTTATGATCTGTCAAAAGCTGCTAACCTCATGATTCATAACGGGAGCGGCAGGAACATTGCTTCTCCAAAGGGAAAGAGCCGAGAGAGAGACGGTGGCGCTGGCCCCTGCTCCGGCTCAGCCGCGCCCGGAGGCTGGGGCGGTCTCATGGCAAGACAATGCGGGTCCTAATGGCTCCATCAGTGATTTTAAAAAAAGAAAAGTTATTTTTTCCTTGGGTGCTTAGTACGCAAGTTTCCCCAGCCCTGCCGCGGATCATTAATTCCTGGCGCTTAATGCATAACAAATATATGCTCTGCAAATGAGAGACAACTCAAAGTGCTTGCGAAGCAGAGCTGGGAGTCTCGGGCACCAGCTCATGCTCAGTTCCTGCCACAGAAATTAGAACAAGTAGAGGAAAACCACCTACAGAGGTTGGCATCAAAAGACACAAATGCCTCCCTCCTTATCCATGGCTGGAGGTGCAGGGGAGGTGAAGCCCTTTCCTGCCGCACTGAAGGGTTTATTTTGTCTGCTGGTTTGTTTACTGCTCCAGCAGTTTGGCGTTGGAAGAAGAAACTCTATCAACCTGCAGAAATATTGATTTTATCGACTCCAATCCTGGAGTTTCAACAGCTACAGCCGGTGCTTGAGGCTTTATTGGGAGGTTTATTGGGAGGTTTATTTCAGTAAGCGAGAGGGCAAACGGTGGCACCAGCTGGGAAGGGATCCGGGGTGGCAGAGAGGTGGGACACCGGGGAAAGCCACTTGGAGCACAGAGACCACAGCTACCAGCCCCTCACCAGGGTTTCATGGGCTGCCTCCTGCCACCTTGCTGGACACCCTGTACTACCCCAGCTCTGCTATTCCCCAACATGCCCCTTCCAAGGTGGTGGGAATGACCAGGACCACCAGGAGCAGCCCTAAGAACCAGCTGCATGGCACAAGCCACCAACACATGGACGCAAGCAGCCCCATCCCTCCAATGGCCATGGCCACCAACCTCCTGTAACTAAGCTGTCAAGGCCTCAGAGTCCCATCCACATCTGGAGAAAGTCCTGCATTGGTTTATCCTTTGCAAAAGGTTTCTGAACTTCTGGTGGAGAAACAACCTTTTCATCCGCATCCACAGAAGATTTGATGAAGGTGACTCAAACCCCGTGTCCTTCAGCCAGCTGACATGCATGCTAGGACCTCACAGGCCTTTCTCACAAAGTTTTCTTTCTCACTAGTGCAGAACAGCCCAGACTCTTGGTGAGAGAAAGAGGCTGCAGGGCTGCAGATCTGGCTGCCCCCCTGCAGATCTAGAGCTGTGATAACCCACGTGGAGGTGCCACAGGCCCCCTCAGCAACACCCCTCTTCACTGCCAGCCCTCCTCCGAGGGATGACTACCAGGGAAAAAAAACCCTGGGAACTCCACAAGAGAGCTCAGCCACCAAGTTCTCCTGCAGATGGGAGTTTCTCTGCCTGCAGCCTAGCCTAAATAAAAACAGTAAAACACTAAATTAGCTACTAGCAGTATCCTTTGAGGATGGCACTTTCCAAACTTGGGTCTCTGCTTCAGTGCTTCATCCTGACGAGAAATGCAATCTCAGTAAAAGCAGTTTAGCTATCGAGGAACAAGCCAGGGAAGGTGGCTCCTGTCTGGCCAGCCTGGCACAGAGTATGAAGGGAAAATCTGTAGTTAATTTGACACTTATCCTTCCTTTCCCCCCCCTCCAAGTCCCCCTCTTCACCTAGATCCATCACAGCACCTAAGCACAAGCTTAATGCCCAAGGATTGTGTCTGGGTTTATGCTCTGCATGGATTTTATTCTCATTATTAGAATTCCTCGGTGGCTCAGCCACCAAGGAAGCTCTCCCTGGGCACACGTGTGCAGCTGATGCAAAGAAGCAGTGAAAGGTCCTGAGGGTGGACCAAGGTCCACAGTGCCATGACTGTTACCTTCTGGGGTGACCACTGCCCCAGAGCTGACCATGGTGAGGTGGGAAGACACCAGAGAAGCTGGTGGAATGAGTCAAGTCAGAAGATGGGCCCAGGAGCAGCTCTGTACAGTAAAACTCATTCCTCTTCCCCACTGTCTGAGGTCTTTAGACAAGCAGAGAAATACTACTACAAGAACATTAGCAGCTGCAGGATTAAACACTCTAATGGCAGAAAATGAGAGTGTAAAGACAGTAGAGATAACCTTAACTCAGCCTCCTTGAAGGCACGCATTTTGATTGCTATTTACTTATAACACTTCAGCCTCGAGCTAAATTAGCTCGAGAGTTAACTGCCTCCTGCCCTGCTTGGTGCACGAGACAAGCTGTGCTGCCTCATGAAGAGAAATCGTATATTACATGGTTTTTGACCAAGTTATTAAACTATATACCTTAGGAGAGACAGAACCTCATCTTATAAAAGTCTAAGTCAATAAAGACACTAGGATCCTCCAACAGTGAAAACAGCTGAAGTACGCAGGAACAAACAAATATTACTTGATGTGCACCAAAGCCACATGATATTAAATTGAACTACTGGAGAAAATGCCTGCATTTATAAAACCTCCAAGGCTGGTAATCTCCTGATTTACACACTCAGCTCTGCAACCTTCAAATCCCCTTAACAGGTTGCCTTTAAAAACTGGCTCTGTTTAAAAAGGACTTTCATCTGTCTCCTTCCCACAAGACCCCTGTCCTACCCGGACATGAACACCAGCTGTGACTCTGCTGACAAACTAGCCCATTTTGAACATGATGGAAACCTTTTATTTTTTTTTACCTTCTGCCCATTTCCAGAAAAGACCCTTCACTACCACATCTCACTTGGTCCTTACAAGCCAGTGCTTATTGCTCTGGGGGTGCCATCAATTGTGGATGCAAAGAAAAGAATCTCAATAGAGAAGTGCCTGATTTATAGATGGGGAAAAAAATTCAACACATTTGCACCTGCTAATCAAGGTAGCTATCCATCTCATTTATGCCACTGCTCCAGCAAGCCTGACAGCACAAAATCAGTGGCTGTTTCTTCCAGCATCTGGCCCTAAGGGACCGATTCTCCAGCAGGTCTCTTAAGCGATGCCCACAGAATGTGCAAGTGAATCAGTTTTGTGCATACAAAGCAGGTAATTGTGCTCACAAATCAGGATTTGCATATGCTGCTGAAAATGGATGCTCTCATAAACGTTACTGGCACTGGTAAAGGAGGCCAGCAAAAGAGCCAGCACTCCTGGGTGTTACCCAGAGGGATCCCAGTGCCTGGTGTCAGCAGCAGCACTGGCAACATACTCCACATCTGCCCAAAATAGGGAGAGTGAGGAGAGGTAACTGCAGGTCCCAGGAGATGACAAACCTTCCCTGTTCTCATTTCAAGCAGCACTATCAGCACCTGCCAAGAGGATGGGGTGTTTTGAAAGAACCTCCTCAGCAGAGGACACATCCTGACCCCGGTGAGGTACCTGTCCCATCTGATGTGGTGGCTGGGGCATGGCCACTGTGTCATGTCTGCAGGGGGAAAACCTCAGCAGCATCCACTTATTTATGTATTTGCAGCCATGTCAGATCAGCTGGCAAGGCTCTTTCCAAGGCAGGGGTGAAGCGTTTCCAAGACAGGGGGGAAGGAGAAAGATGATATTTTGGTCACGTGGAGGTGTTGATGCTCCCTCTGAAAAGCCCTGATGAGCTGGTGCTTTGCAATGATGTTTGAAATTTGTCAGGGGGGCAGCAATCATTTAATTAAAGACTGTGTCACATGGCAAAGACACGAGGAAAGGTAAATTAAGGACAGGCAAGCAAAAATGTATTTTGGCATTTCATAGTGTTTCAAAGCCTCCGTTTTCAGTGTAGGTTATTACTCATACTGAAGTAGTACTTGGTGGCTGGAGTAATGAGTCAGCACATTTATACAGACAGATCTTACACAAAACTCCAACCCAAGAGGTCTTGCATGCTGGAAAGGGCTAAGAGCTCCAGTCTCACCAGAGAGGATACGTGACCTGGGGTCTTCTGCCCAAACATGTGCCAGGAGCCTGTGGCACTGTTGCTGAGGATGAGTCCTGCCCAGAGGTTTGCCCACACCTTGGAGCAAGGAAGCTTTGAGACAAGGCTGTCTCCACAAATGTCATGGAAAGTGGCTTCAAGGGAAAGGCTGAAGTCAGATTAACTATAAATGTCCTGGAGGACCTCAAAGCTGGCTCTGCTGTTCTTCACAGGGGAAAGACTTTCATCTTCCAGACACGTAAAACCTCAGTCCACCCACCTCATCGACACTTTGCCCAGCCCAAGAGGACAGAGGGCAGGGGAAACCCCCAGCACCCATCTCTTGGGATGCTCACAAAGATGATAAAATCCCTGATCTGAAAAGGTTGAAATCTAGGCAGGATTTATATCCTGTAGTAAAACCACAGATCTGCCTCTCTCATGGTGATAAAAATAAATCACCCTTAAAAATAGAATGACATTAATAAAATAAATCTAAAAATACATGCAGTGCATCATGGAGTTACAGTCTGCTCCAAGCCTGGCATGGAAACTGTGTTCTGGGTATGGTGTCAGATAGGTACTTCCAAAGGTCTGCTTTTCAGTAGGTGGTTGCTCAGCTCTTGTGAAGTTCAGACCTCTCAAGGGCAGCATGGGGCTGGCAAGTAGAGCCATGGGGATCTTCCAACAGGGAAGTCATGGTCTGGCTCCATATGGTCTCCCTGTGGTTTCTGCTGGAACGGGAGTACTAAGAAGAGAACATTGTCTTGACCAGGAAAACACATTTATGAGACCAAGTTCAGTATTTGTATCTCAGCTGAGCAGGAAGGGATGAACACAGGGTCACCCCTGCCAGCCTATGGTGCATTCATGGCTCTAGAGGATTTCTACCTCTCAAGACACTGTGTACTACTGGCAACAGCCTGTGGCAGTGGGAAACTTCAAAAAAGCCTTCTCCTCTGTGAGCCATCTGCCTTCCAACCCCCTGGCAAAACCAACAACCAACATCCCAACTGGCAGCAGGAATCTCATACACAACCACAGTGAAGAAATTGCTAAGAGAGGAGGGAAGTAGCTCACATGGAGAGCCAGGACTAACCTGGGGATGGTACCTCTCTGGAAGGAGACAGGGGTGTCTGCACACTCTTTAGATGCAAAGCATGTCAGGAGCAACAGGGACACTTGTCTCCATGCCACCAGGAAAGGATCCTACCTAATGCAAGGCACTGGGGAGCAGAAGGAGTGCTCGCTGCTGCAGAGGGCACAGCACACCCCATGCTACAAAAAAACAGCACAGTCCCTGAGCCACCTTCCTGTGCAAGGTCCTGTCACCAGCTGAGGAGATGTCATCTCCTGAGGGCCAGTCCTTGGCTGGGGTCACATACTTCTCTCCCATCCAGGCAGACCCCCTGCCTTCATTCACTGGTGGCACTTTTGCTGTTTTCTGTACCTCTCAGTCCTCTGTGCCTAAAACCAGGCTAACACAGGTGAGCTTCCCTTGCATCTCCAAGTTTTGCAAGTTCTTCACTCTTCCTGGCCTCCCTTACCTGTCTCTTGGTCACACAGTTGTTCGCAGGCATCAGTGGTCCTCTGTCCACAGAGGTCTCTCACCCAGGGGGATGTGGCATTGATCTGATAGTAGAGGGACAGCTTAGCTGGGTTAAGCCAGTCAGAGATGTCCAAGTAGCTTCCCTCGCTCACAACGAAGCTGCTGCCTGGAAGGTGGAAAAAAAAGTGCATTAGGTGAGTGTAAAAAGCAAAAAAAAAACCCCAACCAACCCCCCACTATGCATTTTGTCCCAATAGCAGAACACTCTACAGAAACCACTGTGATACCAAGATCAGCAAACTAATACTGAGCTCACCAACACTCAGACCCAAAGAACTTGAACATTCCTCTCCATATGAATGTGAACCAACAAATGTTGGGACACTGCTCTGCCCAAATACTCCCCAATCCATGTCCTACGCATCATGAGATACTGGATTTGATTCCCAGGTCTCTGCAGAAATAGGGACCAATGTAATTATCCCAATCCATAGGACCAGAGCACCGATTCCCCAGCTCATGCAGGTGGTGTCTGGGAGATGTCAGGATGCCAGGCTTGGGGAATGGATGGGCAGTGGCTGCATGGTCTGTTCCCACTTCATTTCTTTAGTCCAAGGTGAGCTAATTGGCCCAACACACAACGAGCAGTCTCATATCAGAGACACTCCCTCACCCTCTCCCTCCTGAGTACTAGAAGTCAATTCCTCCTAAAAAAATTTTCTTACAAAATCTTATGTCTCTTTATTTTGTGAAATGTATTTTTCCCCACTGGCATCTGGGAATATGCATCATCTAATTAGCCAAATAGATTTTCAGTTCAGCCCAATCATTTCCTTATCTAACATCTGAGGCCCAGCATTGCTTGGGGGATTTTGCAGGCACAGAGGTCCTCATTAACTCTGATCTTCAATTACATTGATTATAAGACTGCCTCCATAATAGTGCTGCACAGATCAGAGGGGAGCCAAAAAAACCTCTTCCATTAAGTGGTGTGTTTTGCAAAAGTTACTGGGGTAAAAGCTTCTAAAAACAGGGGAGAAGAAACCTTCAAAGAGGAGTGGACAAGAAGAAATGCCAGGGAGCCCAGGAACTAACAGACACCTTTCCACAGAGTGCCAGGACTCGCAAACATGAGAAAAATTTGCGACCTGGATCTGAAGATTCAAATCCTTCTTAGCGATCATCCAAGGGTGGCAAGATCCAGGGTGTATCTTCATGAAACTTCAGGGCTTGTATCACTTGGTAAAGGACAGGGACACTATTTTTCTAAGCACTGCATAAGATCTTAGTTCAATGAAAGCCAAGAGATTAAAAAAGCAGGACAAAAAAAACATGGCAGGAACCACCCCGCAGGAATCTGCATGAACACTAAGTCCTGACTTCCTTCTGGAGAGAATCACTGATGCTATAGCAAGGAGAAGCCCTTCTAGACCTCATCCCATGCCGCTTTATCCATGAAGGGGATAAAAGAAGCAAAGCTTAAATTCAAGCATCCCATTGACTGACCCCATTTTCAGGCATGTCAAGATCTTGGCATCATACACATTCAGAGACACATCCCTACACTCAAAGGCAATGGAAGCTGCCAAGCTGCTGACTGTTGAAGCAAGTGAAAATCAGACATCCAGGATCCAGCTGCTCTGGAGACACAGGAAGGTGGAAGCCTGCAGGATACATCTCAAGCTGACACAGGGCAGCAGTAAATTGCCAAGTAAACTCCACAACACCAGTGGAAAGCGTGGAAATGCTGAGCACAAATTAGTACCTTAGAGCCACATAATTCTTCTTCTAATTATCATTATTTTCAATTAATACTTACAGACAGTTTTAAATACCAATGATAACTATTGCTGGTTTATTTTATGAACCAGAAATGCCTCATAAACCCACTGGAAGTGTTTATTTGTGTGTAGGCGTCTATGTAGTAAGCTGTCAATCTTGCTTTCTTCCTTATTTTTGTAGTTCCCTAACAAAGAACAAGGCCTGGGAGGCATGTAAGCACGTTTTGAGGCTCAGCTACAGCCAACTCCCTCTGCACCCAAAGACTGAAGAGGAAAACCACCAGCTCTAGATTAAATCTCTACTTAATGAACCCCACTTCTAGTTAAAATACAGCCAGCCTGAAAGTAACAGAAGCAAATCAGATATAAAATCGTAATATCAATAGTATTCATAAAGACAAAAGTGATTCAAGCTAGCAAAGCATCCTAGCCCAGGAGCTGCAATGCAGAGGGGACCTCATCATTGGGTGGGTGATGGAGAGGTGACCTCTGGACCTCCACATAACCTCCGCGTGCTGAGAATCTTCAAGAGAAGGAACCACCTTCATGGCCCTGCAGCCAAATTTTTGTTTCCTTCAGAAAACCCAGACTGCTTGCTGCTGGAGTACAAACCCCCCAACAAATCTCTGTTTATGAAAGTACCTCCTAAATCAATACCAAAATGTGATACCCAGTCAGGGGCCTATAATTTCTTTTTCAGCAGAAGTTTGGTGTCCATGTAACACCACAAATTTGGGAAGCTCGAAATCATTTGCAAATGGATCAAGCTTTGCCACATTCTGTACATAGAAAGACCTTACTAAATATAATGCAACTGTAACAAATAAAAAAAGAAAAGTCCTTGTATTTTCAAGATAAACTACTTATTTTGAGTTTACGAAGTCTGATGGAGAAATCATTCTCAACATCAAGATTTTTTTAAAAAACAGAAGTGAAAAGATTCAAACACAAAAATTACTGAATTCAAGTTCAGTGTAAAATGGAGGTTTTGCTAATTCAGTTTAAAAAAACCAAAAACCTAGGGAAACTAAAGGTTTTAGTTAATTATAGACACTTTCCTTTCTTCCTTGGAGGAAGGAGGGGACAACACCCAGCAAGGAAATGTCTCAAATCTTTGAAGCTGAGTGTGTTGCAGCTCAGGTAGGTAAGATTTCGAGACATCTCAGATACTCTCATCACCTTCACTCCCATTGAAAATACAAACAAACAAACATCCCACCCTTGATCCCTTCATAGCTTGTCTGAGAGAAAAATAACAGGAAAGAGGTGTCTTACAAATATTTTGAAAGCTAAAATTTTGAAGATTTCAAAGCCTTTTCACACAATTTTTCTCTCTATTTTCAAAGAATCTACAGAGAGAAAACAGTTTTCAAAAGCCACCAGCGTGCGCTTATCAAAACCATCTTGAAAAGCTCGGCAAGGGCAGGTTGAGTATCAGACCCTTTGAGCAACTACCCAGAACAAACATTCTCTAAGCAAGAGACATTTCAAACATCTTTAGCTTGCCAGGAACATCAGCCAGGGTTGTTTTTACCAACCAGCAGTCTCTCAATGGAGGGAAATAGAGGGGGAGGGAAGGGGGATAACAGGAACCCAAGGGGCTCTGTTACAGGGCATAGACCCCTCTCCAACCACCCTCTGAAAATCTGTCTCCAGGACCTCAGACCCCACAGAATTGCCCTACACCCACAGCCAGCCTACAATTGGTTGCACACCTACAGTTGCTGCCTGTGGACACCAGTGAGAAGAACCCAGCAGAGAAACTCTCCAAAGACATCCAGACATTCCGCCCTGCTGTTCTCTACTGCTAACCCTGTTGCCTCCCAGGACACATTTTGAAATTCTTACTCAAAAGCTTGGTGAAATTCCCCTTAAATGTAGACATTCACATCCGAAGATAAAGAAGCCATCAGGTTAAAGCAACCATCAACCAAATAAGGGAATACAACAGCTCTCCAACAACCACCACCACCTCCACCCAGGAATGCCCATTGTAAGACACATCCCTTGAGCACCATTAGCTTTATGAACCAGTCTATGCTGTAGAGCAGCATTGCAGTGCCATGGAGAACACCAGTATGCAGCTACACAACCACCTCCCACCTCCTTGAAGTCCACCAGCACTTCAGGGCATTGATTTGTTTGGGATTTTATATGCATGTGTTTTTCTCCCCCACTTCTTCTCCAGTGCTGATCAAAGTCAGATCAGTGAAGGCAGCATCAAAAGTTCATGTCTCTCATGCTGGGGTCTCCTTCAAAGTTCAGTGGAACTGCTTAAGCCCGGACAAAAGAGGCTTGAAGTTTTGACATTTCAAAAATTATTTTCCTGAACACAACAGGATAAAACAGCTCAGAAGAGATATCTAACAAGGGAAAAGAACAAAGCACCCAAAAGGCAGCCACAAGGGTTTGGCTTTTCCTTTCTCTCTCTTTTTTTTTTTTTTTTTTCCAAGGGAAAAGATCAAAAAATATACATTTTTAAGAATTTCTATTTTTTCCTCCCTCTGCTCTCTTTGTCTTCTCTAGTCCATTCATTATTTCTTGACCAATGAAACTCCTTTTCATCTAAAATTAGCATTTTGTGCTAGAAAGCTATAGGAGGTCATACTACAGGTTTCTATTAATGTATCCATCCCTATTCTATCATACAATTATAACCCTGTTACAGATCTGTTTTTAAACACTAGAGGAAGGATAATCCCTCTTGCTCCATACTGTAGGTACAAAGAAAAACCCTATTTGATTTCTTCAGAGACTTTTTTTTTTTTTTTCCTGCTTAAACTTAAAAGACCATTTCCCAAAGAGACAACTCCTTCCGTATCAGCTCTTTCCATTGATCAGCTCTCTCTCCTGTCCTGGTCCCAGGAAAGGAAAGCTTCTATTTCTTAAATTTTGTTCAGAAAATTTAGAAGAACCTGACAGAAGTTGGAAGCCCAGGACACACATACTGTATGTGTCCCAGGACACATACTGCCCTAAGAAAACAAGGAAGGCTTGGTGCAGGATTGCACCCAGAGACTGACAAGGTGCTCAGCTTTACCACCCCTATCCTGCTCAGTGCAAAACTAGGTAATTTTGGAATAATGTAAGTTTAAAGTAGAATTCTTAATTCTACACTCTTAATTTGAATCCAGGGGTAGTACCACACCAGGTTAAAATCCAAGCTATTCACTTCACCTTGTTTTTCAAAGGGTTTCTCTTCAAACAAGATGAAATGCCTAAACAGAAAGTTACGATAGCAAGTTTTTAAAACCACAACAGCCTTTAGACAAGCCTTCTCTTTGCTTTTCCATAACTGAAGTGCCCACACTTTATACTGCACACAGTGCTTGACTCTTGGGTGTCTTTTCAGCACATGAACTCCTTGCATGGCCTTGGGCTGCTCACGCCCAACGACTGCTGATCAACCCCGAGAGCCCCATCCCTCAGACACACTGTCAATCCTGCCAGAGCTTTGTCACTCTGGCAAAGCAGAAGCAAATTAGTGATACAAATCTGGATGTAATTGCAGCTCAGACTAGAAGCATCTTTCCTGTGGGAGGAGCAGGGTTACATTTTAATTGTTAAATTGCACTTTCTTGATAATTCTGACAGTCTCTTTCTTTGGCTTTTCTTGACTGTCAGTCTTGATTTTGCCAGGGCTGAACTTCCAACACACAACCAACGTATGTAACTGTATATAGCAGGTGATGACTTGGCCAACTTTTCCCAAACCCAAGTGAGATGGCATCTTCCCACCCCCACTTTGTGGTCAAGCTCACTCTGCAGCGAGATCTCCCATAGCATTATTAGACAATAGAATTGTGTAGGTGTTAGTATCACACATCTCAGTTCTCAGTAGATGTCTGGGCCAGCAATGGCTGAGATGGAAATCAGACTCCTAAAGAAAAGCTTCTCCTTTATGCTCTGTATCTCCCAACTCCCACGCTCCAGCCCGGGGCTCCTTCTCAGTGATGCTCTCTAGATAGTGGACAAGGGTTCAGGCAAATCCAGCCTAAATCTAATCACACCATGAAGTATATGTTGGATGAGTTATGATAAGCTTTAAGAAACACGAAGTGTGTGTGGATGGTAGAAAACACGACCAAGAGGCAGCATGTGCAAAGTAATACACCACAGGACTGAGACAAGCTACCACCCACAACACAGAGATTGTACATCAGCAATGCTACTTGGGGGGAGACAATAGAGTAAAGTAGATTCAGACTAGATAGAAAAGAGACAATTTGTTTTAATGAAGATAGTGAAACACTAGCACAGGTTGCCCAGAGGGATGATAGAAACATTCATGCTCTGGACAGGGCTCTGAGCAACCTGATGTAGTTGAATGTGTCCCTTCCCATGGCAGGGGGGTTGGACTAGATGACCTTTAAAGGTGCCTTCCAACCCAAACTATTCCATGATTCTATGAAGTAGCATATTCCTAGCAATATAACCTCCAAAATTCCTCACTGCATTGCTACATCATTGCTGCTGTAGGCATCCCATGAATTCATGTTTGAAAGCAAAAGTGTGGCCTAAGCCTGCTTCCCAGGACCAACCCACCACCATGCTGCAAGCAGGCAGGGTCCCATCCTGCAGATGCAGAAGTCAATGCATCTCTCCTTCTACAGAAGGAAGCAGGTTAGTTTGTCAAAGACATTGTGTTCTGCTGCAGTCTTCTCCCACCATCCTTCCCAAATTAGAAGGCAGATGATGTTGGTAGAAGTTCAGCAGGCACTGGGAGATGCCACCTCCCCAATGGTGGGCGCATCCTGCTTCTCTCAGGATGCAACAACTCCCAGCTCCAACCATCCCCTGCTTAAACCATCCAACACCAACACCCATCCCCCATGCTTTGCTCCAATAAATCCCACAAAGGAGAAAGGAGGAGGCCTTTGCCCCCTTGCAAACTGAGCTGCCCCACAGCCTGGCACGCTGCGGCAGACACGCGGCCGGGGGAGCTGGGAAGAGCCGAGCACAGGATCACAAGCCTGTCAAAAGCACGATAAAAAACAAGATGTACTTCAGCCTCCAGAATCTTATTAGTTCTCCATGCAAAAAGCGTTCACGCCGTAAAGCCGTCTTGGAATCCCTTTGATCCACGCTGATACAGTTTATAAATTGATGTTAACATTTAGAGTTCATGTCTGCTAACGCTGCAGCCATTTGCTCACACTTTCCTGCCAGCCAAGCAGGAGAGGGAACAGGGGTGAGCTGCAAAGCAGACACGAGGTGACCCAGCGACTATGGGCTGATGGAATTAAATGCAACCTGTAAAGCTGTCCCCAAACTCAGCCACCTTCCCAGAGACACACGGGGTCTGGGTCAGCCAGACATGGCACCAGGTCTGCAATGGGGAAGTACTGCTTCTGGCAGAGCCCTGACCCTGGTCCCTGTACAGCAAAATAGGCACCACCACAGCAGAACGACTCCAGGGGGAGGAAACAGCACAAGAAAAATCAGTTTTCAAGAAAGTAAATTCCTTCTACAGATTTCAGATGGGGCTGGGACCAGCTGGCAAGGACAGGACACCCCAATGGCAGCATCTCTCTGAAAGCTCAGATACCTTTCAGATGAAATTCCTTTCTCCATCCTTCTGGTATCAACCTGGGGAACCTCCACATGTAAAAATGAGTTTTTCCTCTCTGTAAAAAGGAACAGGGAGGCAGCTGCTCCCCCACCTCTCACTGCTCATTTCTCTGCAGCCACATGTGCAGCATGTGCTGAGCACACGCACAAGCGAGCACCTGAGGACACAAACTAATGCCTGGTCACCACTGAGGGCTGCAGGAAATTGAGCAGGAGATGTCAAAAGTAAACAATTTAAAGCAGCACATTTAATTAAAACCAAAAGGAGAAGTTGTTGTGAGTCCAACTGTTGCAATCTGCAGAGCTCTGGCAATCTTCAGGGAAAATTAACACGAGCTGCTAATAGCAGCATCTAATTCCACCAGTGTCTTGGAGGAGACAGTCATGAGGGGAAGGTAAGAAATTATCTTTAGATGAAACAATTCCTGATCAGCTATGTGACAACCACAGCACATCAGATGGGCAGAAGCAGAAAGCTTGGGGAAAACAAACAAACAAACAAGAAACCACAAAGAAGCTTCCTCCACCTGCCACCTCATCAGACACTCAAACCCAAAGCGTGGCCTCAAGTGGCAATCACACCTCCCCCTGCTTTTCTGGCTTTGCCCAGGGAGGGACAGGGCTTCCTTTCCTCTTCCCATTGCCTGAAGGTCAATATTCACCTTGGGAGAACCCATCCACATTTGCAGGAGGCTGAAGCAAAAGTGTGGGGGCTCAGAGCACAGCCCAGGGCAAGGCCAGCACACACTGTGCCTCTTCTCCTGCCTCCATCACCCGAGCCCAGCTGCAGCTCAGCCAGGCTTCAGGAGAATTACCATATCTCCTCTGGCACACAGCTCAGAAGAGGAGGGATGGAGGTTGTGGATGCCCCAAAATGTCTTTGAAGTGGCAGAAACCTTCTTTATGCCCTTTACTTTATTTCCACTTATAAAACAAAGTCCTACAAGCCCCTAGCTAAATGTAGCTCTTGCTTCCTTCTGTGCACCTGAGGATCTCATCTACCTCTCCCACTAAAATATCCAGATACAAACATCCACCCACACCGTATATAACCTCTTTGCAGGCTGTAAAACTGGGAAGCTTTAATTGATACTATATTTCAAACTGTTGTGCAGCAAGGACATATTCCAGGCTGAGTCCTCCAGGGTATCTTTCTCCAGCCCTGCCTTCCCTGCAAGCTGCTCCTGTTGCTGTATCTCTACTTTTTGAATGATTATTACAAGAAGGAAAAAAACCTCAAACAACCCAACTATTGAATGTATAGAGCTGAGTGGCTCACATATTCATAAAGGCTTTTACTGCTCAGATGGAGGGACTCTCTTCCCTTTCTTCCCCCCTTTGACACTGCTAAAGGGTGCTCTAAATAATGCTTCACATTTCCATATCCTCATAAAAGCCACAACAAGTCCTTGTATAAATCTGAGCCATCTATGAAATCAGCACCGGGCCTTCTGCTCAGCACGGGCAGAAGCTGCCCCGAGCTCCACACGATGCCCTGGAGCTGCAGAAAGGAGGAGAGGATGTTCCCACCACCCCATCCTAAGAGCAGATTTAGAGGCCCCAGTCTATTGCCTGGAGGCAGGAGGCCCCAGCCTGCCCCACCAGCCATGGGAGCTCCTGCCAGACTCTCCTGGGTTTGACCACCCCGTGAAATGAAGGCAGAGCAGCTGTACAAACCTGGCAATAATTGCTCAGACGGGAGAGGAGCTGGGGGTGAACTACATCAAGTGAACAAAAGGAAGAAAATGAACCGAGAGAGAGAAACAAGGGTAATAAAGACAAGCTGGTTATTACTGTTGCTGCTTGGAATATGTTCTCCCAGCCTTTGCTGCCAGTTGGCTTCTGGTCCCAGTCCTTCCCCTCCCCTTTCCCATTCTGCGACTCCAGTGGGCTCGGGAGCTTCTTTCTCTAATGCCGTTGCTGGCTGCAGAGGGGGAGAGCTGCTCTCCTACAAGGCTGGAGACATTTGGTGGAGCTTTTCCCCCTCCTTCCTTTTCCCAACTTGGCTTTGGCTCCTGGCGTGCTGGAGCTGGCTGGCGTCTATTTAAAATTTCCTTCAAAGACAAGTTTTCATCTGCTAGGAGAGGGATTTCTTTCAGGCTCTGTCTTTGGCTTTTCCTGCAGAGGTGTCGGTAGCTGCTCCGCTTTAAGATTTTCCTTGGCTACCAACATCTATTGAAATACTGCTTTCACAAAGGGATGAGAGGGCACGTCTTATCACACATGGGAACATCTCCCATGAATGCACCATCCCTGCCTTATCATCATGCAAAATACAAAAGAGAACAGCTTAAGGAACCAGGCTGTTGAAGCGCATGGCAACATTCACGGGACACAGTGAGGGTGCCACGTGAGGAGTTGCTTTAAGCCTGATCAAAGCTCCCAGCCTCAGCTGGGCCAAGGCCATCAGCTTTGCTCACGTGGGAATGTCCACACCAACCCCCTTCTGCACCGAGGCAAAAAGCAGGTTCCAACCCACCCAGGAGATCACTAGGGAGGAGAAAATCTCCTCTTTTCCATCATTAAGACTCCGGGTACCAAGCCTCTGCAAATGCAGCCAGTCACATTTTCCTGGGTGTCATTAAAATTCCCCAACCTGGCTCAGTTCTGTGATGTTTTTAAATGTTTTATAATATTTTGCTGCCAGTTGGGTGCTGCCTTGGGATTTGTTGTTATTCAAAAAGAAGGGACAACTTGAAGAGCTTTTCTCTTCCCAGACAAGAGACTCTGCCATCACATAAAATGAGGAGATTTCAGTAAAAGTGATAGTCGCTGCAAAATGTCTGGGCTGCTTCTCTGTGAAGAATTCAACTGTTTCTCATAAAAAATATTTTTAAAGTTTTTGCAGTTTGTAATTGTATTTTACAGTTTCATTACAAAGCTCATTTTAATTCTTCTCCAAACCGTTTTTACCAGTCCTCTTGCCACTTTCTCTTTAGAAAAGTCATTAAGTCAGGACTGGAGATCATCCCATTTCCCCCAGTTTCAAGGATATTAATCTGTTTTATTGGTATTTCATTGTCATTTCCATTTGAGTGTTCTCCGTATTTGCATAATTTGCTTGCCACCCTCTTCCCTGTTCACAAGCACAGACTCAGCTTTTCACTTTAATTCTACAGTCACATTGTATTTGTTTTCTTTTCTGAGGACATAGAATCTTGCCTGGGCCAGAACCACAGGCCGGGAGCAGGATGCTGAGGTCCTGTCTCCATCACCCCCTTCTTGGCTGATCTTCAGCAAGTGCCAAAACCAGCTGTGAACTCCCAGCCTGAGTGATGAACTGGCCAGTGTCCATCTCACAGGGACATAAGGTAACACCACAGCAGCCTCGTTTCCCGAGTGCAAAAAGAGTTTCTGTTCTCCAACTACTCATAATAACGAACTATGAAGTCTTCAGAATATTTATGTGCAGCCCGGACAATCCTTAAAGCCTTTTAGAAACAGATCAAGGAGCAGAGAAGTCCCTTGTTTCAAGTTATACCTTCTTCATGTCTCCACTGATGTTCAGTTCCTCCAACCTGAGAACACAAAGTAGACCTTCTCCTCCTCCTTCCATTAAGAACCAAGGGTTGGGTGCTGGGATAGCCCACACACCTGGAGATTGAGTTACTGGGTTGTATTTTCCAGACTTGGAGGTGGCTAAGGAGCATCCTTAGTGATCAGAGCAAAAGCAGCCTCACACACCAACATCAGGGCATCAACCCCCTGGCTGCATCCCATGAGCATCATTAGGTGCAGCCATAGAAGTGGGGCTACTGAGGGTCAGTGATGGGGCTGAGGAGAGCACATGCTCTGTCAGTGCTGCAGCTCAGGTAACGTCCTACAAATGCATACCAAGGTCAAGAAGAAACCACTCTTAGGGCTGAGTCCCACTTCAAAAGTGCTTCCAAGTCCCTCCCCACCACAGGGTGGTGGTTTAAGCCCCTCTCTATCACTCTCTGCTGCTGCTGTGCTGCTGCACCACTTGAATCATCTCTCCCCAAAATATTAATCCCTCAAAGAGCTGCCCTCCATCCCAGTCTCCAAAGTGGGGGCTTGTACAAGAGCTGGCAGGACACCCCAGCAACCCTCCAGCTTTGTCCAGAATGTTTATGGCAGAGAAAAGGTGCCTCCTCTACATGCCCCAAGCAATGAGATGAGCACAAGAGCTGAGGAATTGGAACCGACTGAATAATGGGTCCCGTCTGCTGGAAGAAAATGAAATTTGCCCTCATGTTACTGAAAACTTGCACTTGATGCTCACTGCACATTATAAAGAAAAGGTCAGTGAAACACAACAAGCACAAGGAGCCCAGCTGGAGAAAGCAATAAGTAGTGACAGCAGCCCTTGTCTAATTTTTCAGGGCATCTCTGCCTTTGCTCAAACCCTCTCAATTTCACTCAACACTGCTGCAAGGGGCTGGGACAGGCAGCTTTGCTGCTGCAGGACAGGAGGACATCTGTCTGTGCAGGCTCCCAAGGCCCATCAGAGAGTTCAGAGGAAAACAGGAACACCCATCAGACAAGATTAGTAGCTGTAATACTACTACTAATAATAATAATAGAGGAGATTGAGAAGATTTTGTACTTGGGCTTGCAGATGCGCTTTGCTCCTCTGAGAAGAGAGATCCCTGCAGCTGAATGCAGCCAGGGTAGTTCCCATGGGACCCCCATGTCCCTCACACACCCAGTGGGGTCCAAGTCCCCAGAAGGTCTTACCGTCCGCGATGAAGTGCTCAGGCACGTGAAGCGTCACCTTGACGGTCAGTGGGCAGGAAAGCTGGGAGCCACACACCACGGCCAGGACGCAGGAGCTGACCGCGATCAGGGTCAACGCCGTCTTGTTGACCGGGCTCTTCATTGAACCTGGAAACAGAGAGAGGGGTGGGTGGCCAAAAGACACAGCTGTACCAGGGCTTGCTCAGCCTCTCCCCTTCCCTGCGTGGGTGCAGGAGAGCCCCAGCCGCAGGGAAAGTCAGCCACTGAAAACAAAGATCAGTAGCCCTGGATGAGCTCCCAAGGTCTGCAAACCCTGTCATTCCTGTCACACCTTGTTTGGCTGAGCTTCTAACATTCGTGTTGTTTCACGATTTACACCTGTCTTGGGGACTATATTTTTCTAGAGGGGGGAGAAAATGGGCTCAGAGCCCTGTTCAGACCCTCTCCCTGGAACCTCTTATCCCTGGAGCCATTCTCCACCCCTGCCAGGCTTCCCCACCACTTTCATTCCTCATCAGCCTTGCTTTATTTGGCAAATCTTGTCAAGTCAAAAAATAATCAAGCCAAATCTGAGGGCTGCCTGCACTGTGGCATCGTTTGCTTTCCCAGAGAGAAATCTACACCTGTAGATATTACATAGCACTAATGACTGTTAATTATTTATTAACAAACCAGGCTTGATTCTGTTTTATTTTGATTACTTTTTTAAGCTTTACCTAAAGGCAACAAGGCAACAAGGAGCTTGAGCAGGTCTAGAGAGGCTGGCAGCAAGTACAAACCCACCAGGAAAACCTCATGGAGCTGTGAGGTGTTAAGAGTTGGGTGGAACAGAGCAACCCCCAAACTCCACCTGGAAGGGGTGAAGCTAGGCAACAGAGTCTTTGGGAGAGGCTTGGCTGCCCCAGGAGATTCAGATGCTCTGGTTGGGTGCAGGTCAGGAGTGTCCATGTGTCCAGATGAGACATCTGCCATGGATGGAGATGACCAGGAGAAGCTGTCCTCCAGTCACTGCTACCCTCTCAACAGGTCTCCAGTGCCTGAGAAGGGAGCAGCCTTGGAGACCATAGCTTGGAGCACCACTGGTCCCTCATCACCCAGCCTCTCCAGATCCAGGGGCTCCTCCATTGCTGGGCTGACTACAACACATCCCCAGTGGCCACCAAGTCCCACACCTCACACCAGAAGTACACTTTGCTTGAAGCTAATGACTGGTACCTCACAGTGGAGCTGGTTCTTATTAGAACCCCCCTGGGGAGTACAGCAGTGCCAAGGAGAAGGCACTGCCTGGCAATTAACCTCAGCACAGTCTATTGCAGTGTGGCTGGGATGACCAAGCTCTGGGCAGAGCTGACCTGCTCAGGATTCAGGTGAGGACACTTATCTATTTCTTGGAAGCCAATCCAACCTCTCTGTTCTTGCTCCCCAGCCCTCGCCATCTCATCAGAAAGATGAGATTTAAAAAGCATCAGTTTGAAAATTGAATGGAAAATACATCCAGCAAGTTAGCACTTGCACACTCTGATCTGACTGAAGCTGCTGTCAGAGATGCTGGTGCCAGGGCAGGGATCTTGTGCTGAGCCCATGGCATGACCCACATTTTCCAGGCAGGAAAATCCATGCCTCACCAAAACACAATGGGGTCTGCACCATGGATGCTCCAAGTAGCATTTGCAGGACAAGAAAAAGGAAATCAGCTGGAAAATACCTCCCCCCCCCGACCAACAGGAGTAAGCAAATTGATTATTTATGAAGCATTTTTACTTTCCTTACACATACATCATCTAACCAGCCTCCCCACCCCTATTTCACAGCTTAGTGCCAATCTCCTGTGCCCTTCACCTTGCCATCTCCTTTTTTTTTTTTTCTTCCCAATCTTTATTCATATCATCAGCATAACTTAGCATCTCCTTGGGAGGCAAACTCATCCTCTGGCTGTGCATGCCGTGCCTGCCACAAACCCTGCCTTTGCTTGGGGTTCCTACACTAATGCAAAAAGAAAAAAAAGAGGAGAGGAAAAGAAAAACAATAAAGGAAGAAAGAAGAAAAAAAGGCCCCATCAGGATAATTGGACACAGCCAAATATACAATAGACCAGAGAACACTATATTTTACCATTATAAATCACCTTTCAATCCAGGGTCTTAAAGTGCTTTGCAAACATTAAATCACAAATCCCTTCTGAGTTAGATAAGTATTATCCCCTGTTCACAAAGAGCCTGAATCCCAGGTATGGCAGCAGCTTTCACCATCCTGCAGCTACAGTGGAGCTGAGGGAATTAGGATCTAGGAGCTCCCATCCCCATCGCTCCATGTAGCTTGTTCTTTCCCATGACTGAGAGGAGAGGGGCACAGGAGCTTGGAACAGCAAAAAGCCCATTATAGCTCAATGAGTTTGAGCCTGGCTGCCTAAGGAAAGGCACAATGTGCTACAAGTCTCCTATAACTGCCTTCCCTGCTCCTCTGCCTCCTGCTCCCCACTCATTTCCATCACAGTGCTAATTATTGACCTCTAGAACTGCCTTACATTGGCTTTGACCAACTGAACCACAACAATAGGTCTTCTGCTTGAGCAGAAATTGGATTTCCAGATCAGCTCTTTATTGCTCATGGCAAGTTTGCTGCCAAGTTTGATGGGAGGCTGCTGGAAAAGCAGATCCTTCCCTTGTTCTTTAAAGAGAGGGACATGGTTCCTATTGTCCATCCCATCAGCTGCTCTTCAGACCACTGGTGCTCCAGCAGAAGCACTCCTGGTGCTGTGTTTAAACACCCATTTGGAGGTAAACAGCTTCATGCCAGGCCACAACCTACAAGCAACTCTATTTTTAGCAAGCCACTGCTAACCAAACCAACCTCAACAGATTTACTGTGTTTTCATTCTCCTGTTCAAGAGGTGAGAAAATGACCAATTCCTTCCTTGCCCCAGGGGGTGTCCTAACCCACCTCCATAACTCAGGCAGTGCCACATAAACCAAAACACCTCAAGACACTGGAGCTGGGAGCTTGACCTGGCTGAAGCCTGTGCTTTCCTGTCTCTCCTTGTCAACTCCAGGATTCCAGGGAGCAAAGATCTGTAAACCCAAGTGTACTGAACAAGCTGTTATCAACCTCCTTGACCAAGAGAAGGAAGTCTGAGGGGGAATGCAAGACCTTCATGGATGCCTGATGGAACTCAGGAGCCCTGAGAGCCTCAGTAAGTCCTTGTTTGGGTCTTGTGGGGCCCAAAAAGCCCAAGAGGAAGTTGGTAATCAGGCATGGCTGAGATCAAACTCCCTTTCCAGATTCCTCTGCCCTAATAAATCCTTTGCATATTGAGATGACCACCCTATATTTTTAATGAAACCTGTTTCTGTTGCATTTTGGATGGTTGCAACAGAGTGAGCGGGTGCCCAAGCACTCAGCCAGGCTGTTTTAGGGGGAAAGTGATGGTCTGAGGAGCAGGCAGAGCAGCAGGCAGGACACACAATAAGGAGGAAGAATAAGAAGAAATTACTCCTTCCACAATGGGGAAAAATAACCTTTTTCCCTGCCTGCAAAAGCAAAGGAGACAAAAGTAGAAATGAAAGGCAAACTCTTCTGCTGTAGGGCAGAATGGTACTTGAGATGCTTCCTGCTAACAATTCCCTTAACAACAGCTTAATTAGACTGGAAGACAAAAGGAGTAGCCAGGACAGTGGTCAGAGGGGCTCCAGCCACCTCCACCTCCCCCACTCAGGATTTTTTTCCCTTTAACACCAGTACCAATTACCCCAGCTCCTGCCTCCTGGAGAACATGCAGGTCCCTCTGCAGACAGCTCCAAAACAGCTTCCAAAGCACCACATTCCTCTGAAGATTTTGCACCTGCTGCAAGATGATGATAACTTCAAAGCCACTGGTGTAAAGAATCTGCAAACAGCCCCTCCAAATGCACCGTGTCTCCTTTGAAACACCATTTGCTTGAGTCGTTAATCACTTGCTGCTTTGTACACTTTCCCTTGCCCACCTAAAGAACACGGGGGGAAAAGACCCAACCAAATTCTGCGCTCATTTCTTTTTAACTTTGGCAGTGCTTCCTAAATTTAAGAGGGGGGAAAAAAAAAAAAAAAAAAAAAAAAGAAGGTATGTTCAGAACACGCATGGATTTACAAGCAACACAAATATCCCCCATTCTTGGTGATACGATGTTTCTAAATCAGGCTCATAAATACATGCTTGGGAGATTAGTCTATAAAAAAAATAAACTTTAATTACCCCATCTTTATCGGCACACAGCCCATGGTGTTAGCCATATGTGGGTGTGAAACACCAAGTGCTTTGCAATTTCCCCACCCTCCCCCCGCAGATAATAGCATCATACAGACTGTTTCGCAGCTACTTGGATATTAAAATGTATTTCTACTGCCCGAAGAAGCCAGGGATGGGGAAAGGGAGAGGGAGAACAGCGAGTGCCTGAAGTGCTTAGCAACGCTGGGCGCAGCTGCCGCGGTGCCGTGCCGCATGCAGAAGAGCCCGGCGTGGGGTGAGCGGCTCCTCCGGCATCCCGGGGATCAGCCCATCCCGGGGATCAGCCCATCCCGAATCCCGGCACCCCCGCGCTGCTCCCGACACCACTGCTGGCATGTCAGGGGAGTTGGATGCTCCTAATGATCCTTCTTTATGTTCCAGCAGAGGCTCATTAATACGGTACAACTGCGTTTCCACGGCACCCTCACACACAGAAACATCTCGAGGTGTTTTACAAGTGGGAGATCATGTTGAATCAAATCAAACACCAATTAAGATGAGCAGCAGGGCTGGCAGACGGCTCCTGCCACGGAGCACCCCTGCCCCGGGAAGCAGCACTACCCACCTGCCCCCCCACCCCTTCCACTTCAGCATGGTCCCTCTTCCTCCAGCATGCCAGATGCAAGGTAGCACAGACACAATGAGGGGATTCCCTCCAGCCAGACACAGCCCTCCCATACCATGGTCCCCACCAAGCATTTGTGGACCACTCTGCCCCAGAGCCACTTACCCCAGAAGGGGATGGACGCTGATGCAACAAAGCCCCCAGGAAGAATCTGAGCAGGGGGGTGAGAGCAGGAGCAGGTGTTTCATTGGAAACCCTCTCTACAACCCCAGCCTCAGCTTCTCCTCCAGCAGGAACCTTGTCCATCTCTGCCTTGGACAAATCCCAAGTGATGGAACCCACATCTACAGTCTGGATGAGACTCAGGGCTTGGGCAAGGGGCTGTCTCCAGCCTCATTCCTAGAGCCAGCAGGATGGGGATGAGCCCTGAAATTGTGGTTTTCCTCCCCTCCATGCCAGGGGAGACCCCTGGGAAGACCCCCTCTCACCTCCCAGAAGACAGAGAGGGTGCACACAAGAAAGGACAGAGGGGAAGTGAAGAGGAAAGACTGTTGCATTGTGCAGCAGCCAGGTGAGATCAGACACTTCTGGATTTACAGAGGATTTGATCTTGCTAAGCACACACCGAATCTGATTAATACTATTAACATTTATGAATTATCCAGTAGCAATTAGCTGAGGAGTCCTCCAGTACAGCATGGGAGGGGTGCAGAGAGGGCAGCCCTGGGGTCTCTGGGGTGTAAGGGCTGGGATGCCAGACCCCAGGGCAAGGTCAAGGATGTGGTGGCTGAGCTCTGGCCTGCACTGCTGCCAGCACCACTTGCCCCGGTGAGCTCTCACTCTCCTCCAGCTGCCTGAGTCTTGGCTCTTTACGTGCTCCTGGAGTTTTAATGCCTCATGTACTGAATAAATGTATTTACATTCTATTTATACGGTTGCCAGTAGCACTCCCCCTTTGCTTTAAACCACCGTGCTTGCAGCTCACAGGAAGACACCACCAGCAAATTTCAATCATGAAGATGAGGAGGAGGAAGGAGGGAACCAGAGGGAAAAGAAGTCGTGAAGCCTGGGCAAGGAAGGGGCAGCAGAGGGGAGAGAGGAAACAGACAAGACCAAAGAGGGACAGGTGAACCAGATGGTCTGACCCACCAGCTCCACCACCACCACCTCTGTCACCACAGGCAGGTTTCAGACATCCACCAGCACAGTAAAGAGGGAAGAATTTGTACAAACCGAATTTGCTCCCCTGGCTTTGTTACATTTTTTGCATTTCTCTGGGCATGGACACTTAAAATCAATGAAGTCACTTTGGCTTTCATGTTCTTGGTGCTGAACTGGTTGAGATAAAAATCACATTAGAGTTACATATTTAAAGGCAGAGATTGACTGCACTGGAATTTTCTTTCATGTGAATCAATGGAAACACTTCTTCTGGAATTAAGGCCTGATTTTTTGTTTTGGGTTTAAGCTCCGAATGAGTACCAATTTTACAATATATAAACACAAAGGCAAATCTGAGTGGAAGGCTTCATTTTAAGGAGGAGGGAAAGCAATTTTCAATACAGTGTAACCAAAACATTATTCCTACAGGAAAAAAAAAAAAAAAAAAGGAAAAAAGTAATCATTATCTATGAAATAGCTTGTGTTGAGTCACAGCCCAGGGAGGATTGTGCTCAGCAAGCAAAAGGCTGCTCAGATGGCTGAATTGATTTTGGTGACTGGGAGGGAGAGGTGATGGAGGGCAGGCTGCTCTGTACCCAGCAGGAGATGCCCCAGCACCCAGCAAGCTGCCCATTGCCCCTGGACCTCCACTACACTTCTCTGCCAAGCCCTGCCTGCTCTCCCATTGCCACTCTGCATGCAGAGCTGCGCTGCTGCCTGGGATCTGGGAACAGGGCTGGGATCGCCAAAGCCAGATGCATAAAAGAAAAAAGAAAACAAACCATCTTTCCCATCCCTCTGTTATTTTTGGAATAGATGCAAAATGGCTCACCAGGGTGGGAATAAAAATATCTGCTCTGCAACAGCTCCCCAAGGTTGGGGCACATGTCCTCCATGCCTTAGTTTCCCTCATACCCAAGGATGAGCTTCACCAGTGCACCCTGACGTCTACCACCCTCTGCCTCTTCCCACTCTTCCCCCTGCTCCCGCCAGGAGACAAATCCATGGCAGCCTGGGTGTGCTGAGCATCAGATCCAAAACACATCTTCATTTCCCAGCTGCCACTAACCCTCACCCTCCTCCCGCCCGCATCCAGCCTCGTGTTTATGTTCCGCTTCCTGGGAAACAAGAGACTCGTTACCATGCGGAGGGCGACAGCAGAGCGATTAGTGAAATTTGTTACCCACATGCTCTGAACAAAATTAAATTAAAAGTGCTGCTTTGCTGTCAAGATAAGGGCCAAGCCGGAGAGATAATTTTTCACTCTCAAACACTCAATTACTCGGCTGAGGCTGTATCAGATACAATCAAAAAATAAATAAATAAAGAGAAAGACCCACATTGCCTTCAGGAACAGATGTAAAAGCTGTTATCTCTGGCGCAGTCTGGGAAAGTGAAAGAGCCTGCGGCTGCCGTGGCACCACGACTGCTTTAACTGCAGACCCCTCTGATCCCCAGAGCAACCAGCTTCTCCCTTTCTCCAAAACCTCAGTACCCTCCGTATGTGTCCAAACACGAACAGGGGATGTGTGCAACCCCACACCTACAGCCACTCACAGGAGCAAAGAGGCTGCTGGAGCAGCCCCAGCCCAGCTTCCCTGCCCAGACAATGTGTGATGAGGATGGAGAGGGGCTCTGGGTGGGTTTCATTTGCTGATGCAGTGCCTACTTGCTCTGTGAACAAAATAAGCCATCCTGCAAAAGCACCACGTTTGTTTGCTTGCTGGAGAAACAGCATCCGAGGTGGAGCTTTTGAGAGCTGAGAAAGGCTGGACATTAATGGTGTCCCTCGTTGGTATCACTACCCCAGGGCAGGGCCATGGGCTATGCTGTGGGGGTGCAGCCTGGGGCACAGATGGACTCCTGTGCTCCATGAGGTAAAACTGAGACTTTTACCATGAAAGTATCTCATCCCCAGAGATTTGGGAATGACCTGGCCACATGGAACCCTGGTTGTCCCCTCTAGGTTGCTCTTCCCTGGCCTCACAGAGTGCTCCATGTCTCCTGAACCAGCTGGGTGTGCACCAGACACCGGCACAGACCCATCTGTCTGTCCCTGCAATGAGTGGCTCTGCATCCCCTGCCTGGGGAAGGCTCCCCAGGCACAGACAGACAGCATGAGCTACAGACAGACCCATTACTCCTTTTCACTAGTGTAAGCAACAAAACCCATGATTGCTTTATTGCCTTTTGTGTCCCATTTGACTCCTGACAGCATCTGCCCAAGTCTGGAGGCTGCTGGCATGGTGAGCCAAACCCAGTGCAGGCTCCCTGAGGATGGGGCAATGTGATGCCTATGGTGTTTGCTCCCCCTGGCAGGGCCAGGGGCACCAGCAGAGCACAGAGAAATGTACCCAAATTTCATTCTGCATTTCGTTTAGCTCCCCATGAAATAATAAGTGTCTGCTGCCTCCGGAGACAGGAGAGGATCAAAGCGAAGCTTCCTCATATGTAACAGACTCCGAATACCTAATATTCCCTTATAAAAGGCCTTGTTTTAAACACCGAATACAGAGACAGATCAAAGCTCAGCTCCTCATTTCTCTAACAGCCCTCTGAAGACTTCACCAGCCAGCAAGGCGCACACACGCGTGGCTGACACCAATCCAAGGTACATAATTGGACTCAGCTAATTCATCTAAACCATCACTGCATGCTATGGAAACAGCCAAGTGCCTTATTCATGGAGACCTCAGCTAAGGAGCATCCCAAAATCATGTCCTCCCTTCCCTAGGGTGTTAGGGATCTCTCCTGGGAATGGGAGCAGGTTGCTGGGATGGTAAGAAGCTACTTATGAAAACAGAGTGGGATATTGCCCCCTCTTCTTCTAACAGGCTTCAGTAGAGGTGATGCTGAGGGATCAAGCGGTGTCAGACCCAAGCATGGAGGAGTGGGCTTCGGGGGTCTGCCTTGGGCTGACACAGACAGCAGAGCCTGCTTGAAGAGCAGCAGCCATCTGAGGACATTAGATGAGGGATCCCAGCTGGATCACTGTGCCGGGCCCCTCCAGCACACCTCAACCATCATGGTATCCACAGGATTGCTTTGGGCTTGCATCCAGTGCCCCACTTTTTGTCTGGATTTCCATCAACTCCCTGTACCTGACAAGAAAGCTGGATCAGTCCTAGCCCCAGCCCCAGGGGCTTGCCAGAAGCCGTGGGGGCCCCAGCAGGTCTCAGGGGCTTAGACAATGGCTGGCCTGCAGGAGGGGCCAGACACTCTCCGGGTCTCCAAGATGCTCAATGCCTCCCAGGGTGTCTACACAACACCACCACTTTCCCCTCCTCAGTTTCCCCTAACCCAAGCAGCTGCAGACCGGGTGCGATGCTGATTTATCCTTCACTTACCTTTAGAAACCTTCTCCTAGAAGGGCCATTAAAAGATCAGGAACATTTCTCTGTTACAAAGCACCCGTTCCAAGGCTCGAGGAAGCAGACAGAGGTGCAGGAGGCTCACACATGCCTCCCCCCCTCCCCACCAGAGAGCCAGGGCAAGTCTGGTTAGACCCACTGGGTCCTTGATGAGCTGCACAGTGGCCAACCCGCCCTTGCAGGGAGCCTGGGATGGCCTTGGACTTACAATGCTGCTTTTTTTCTCTCCCTTTCCCCCTAACCTTTCTCACTATTTGAATAGCCACCGGGCAGCCACTGCATGTGACCTGGGGAGCTTGGGGCTGCAGATTCAGACCTCCATATATTTTGCTGGGCAGGAGGCAAGCACCATCCCGGAGCAAGGAGGATGGAGCAAGAGCAATGCACTGTGCAAGTGGTTCTGCCTCCCTGGTTTGGGGTTTTTTTTGCCATGAATATTTTCCTCTTGAACTCAGAGGGGGATCTGACTGAACACATCCCATGCTGCTCAAGAGAAGAGAGAAACTGAGTATAGAATCAAAGCTTGGTATCACCCATGATGGGCAGCTGGGGATGTGGCTTAGCATCTCTACAACGCTGGCACATCGCTCTGGCAGGGGCTTCAGCACTGGTGAGAGGTGTGATAACTGACAGCCCTGCACACAAGAGCCATCCACATGCCACAGCCAGCATGCGAGGAGCTTCCCACGCTTCCCAGCTCACCCAGGGGAGCAGGAATGGGGAGAGCCAGCCCTCTGGGCAAGCAGAGCCCTGGCATGTGCAAATGTGTTGTGAACAGGTTGCAAGAAAATCTCATTTATGGAAAATCTCATGGAGTCCGTAATAAAGGTCAGCAGGAAGGAGTAAAGCAGCTACCCCTGGCCCAAATGAAGGTCTCTCCAGCCTCTCAGTGTGGAGCTCCACGTAGCCAGACAGCCTTTCTCAGGACCTGTTTCACATGGAAAAGCAGGGCATCAAGTGCAAATTCCCACTCCCTTGGTACTGTACTATGACCCTGCCATCAGTGCTGCCATCCAGAGCAGAGGTCACACTGATCCACCAAAAAGAAGCAGATCACTGGGAGCTGGCATCAGTACAAGGCTGTGATGGAGAAAGTGGATGCCTTGCTTAAGATGGTCATGAACATTTGAGCACTTCTCAGCATCAGCCAGCTCCCCAGGACACTGGGGACCAACAGTACCTCTCACAGCTCAAATCCCAACAATGGGATTCAGCCCAACAGCAGGCAAGGACAAAGGCTCCATGCGAAAGTCTCTTCTCCATTATTTCTTACACTCTTCCTTCCTCTAACTTCTCTGGAGACTGCCCAAAGACAGGAGAACACAAGCATAAGGGGATCCTACAGATCTAGAAGCCAGGAAGATGGTGGTACAGTGTGCTGGGACGTGATGCCTCAGCCATCCCTGCCTCTGTGCCCAGAGTGATCAGATTTACTTCTCAGCATTTAAAACTAGTTATCAACATGTCTGCTGCTCCTGAGCTAAAAGAACAAGCTCTTTCTTGCTTGATATTTACCTATGGGAATATCCCTCTAATAAACCTTGCCAAGGCACTACAAAACCTGCAATCTTTCTTCTACAGGAGGCAAATTCCACAACCACTTAACCAGCCAGCTTCAACAAAGCTCGAAGTAAAACCAAACCTACATGCCACCTAAGTGGAAACTTCCCATCGCATCGGCTGGGATCAATACTTTGACAGATCCAGTAATTAGATTCAATCCTACAAAACCTAATCTGAGGAGAGAAACCTTGTGGAATCTCTCCTTGGACCAGATAACTATCTCACAGCACCTGCAATGACACACAACCCCGGTGAAATCAATACAGGAACATCATTGTAAGAATTAACCGTATCTGACGACGCATCCCTCTCTATTAGAGTTATGATCTTGTCCAATTATGGATCTTTGTTGAACTCATAATTATGAGTTTGGTATTGTGACTTCCCACTAAGCTATTGCTTTCCTTCCACGAGGGAGAGAAGAGTCAATGAACAGATAATGGAAATTTGCTTTCAAGGATGCAGCAATGGCAAAATTCAGCTAGACAGGAGAGGCAGTACAATGGGGACTTGATGCAAGACAATTCCCTCAGTTAGCCACCATGAACACCAGGGTCTTGCAGCATCACTCAAACACTAACATAAATCTAACAGCCATGTGAGGCAGCTCTTCCTCCTGAACTCCCTTTAAATCCAGCCATCAAAGCTACCCAGGTGAACAACAGCTTATTCAAAGGAAAATAAAGGAATTCTTCCCATTTATCTCTTCCTTTATATTTGCTCTACCAGGAAGCTTAAACAAACAACCCAAAGCCAACATATATGTCAATATCTTTGTACCCAGCATATAGCACGAGCGTGTTTTGAGAGACTGACAGCACTTGACCTCGTGGGGAATGGCATCAAGGCAGCAGAAAAGCAAAGATTTATCTGCTTTTCATTAAAACACAGGTTTGCACACCTTGCTCACACACTGTCTCCCCCTTCCCTTGTGGTAGCCGAAAAATGTTCTAAATTTTGATGACTTTTCCAAATGACTTTAACACCCAGCCCAGTATTTCAAAATAACTAATTGAAAAAAAAACTACTTCAGCACTTAGGAAGTTTTCCCCTTGCACCAGCAACTTTTTGGGACCAGTTATTTTGTCCCCTTTTCCAATACAACCAAGTTCTTCCTTCTCTTGCAAATAATTTCCCCCTTAACGCAGCAGTATTTGTATTGCAACAGGTAACTTTAACTCCTGAATTCTCTCCCTGCTTTTCATCAGAAGCTCATTAGAAACCCATTGAGAATTCCTTGTGGTTCTGAAACACATGGAAAAGAAACAAAAAACCTGGACACCTGGCCTTTCAGCAGGAACAAAGGCAAGAGAGCCCTGTGCATGCCTGTGTTTATTCCCACGTGCAGTCCTCAAGCTGATCATAGGTGTTGAAGTAATTTCACATGCAAACAAACACACAGTGAGCATTGATCAGGATGCCAAATCTTTGAGACAAACGGGGCTGCGGTGGGTGAAGGCATCTATCTGGCATCCTGTGCTCTGCTGAGGTACCGGCTTCATAGGAAAACAAATGGAGGGAGCAGACCCAGAGAGCAATTTTTAAATTGCTTCCCAACGTAGTTATTTCCTGACAGTGATTTTTCAAATGCAGCAGCAAGGCTCATCCCGTCCTCCACCAAAGAGCTTGGTGAGAGGGTCCCAAATAAAAATGATCTGGTGTGATGTGACCAGAGGAAACGTGGATGCTAATTTCAAACTGCGGATGATGTCAGTTTCTCAGTTCCTTTAACTCATAAAAACAGTCTGAAGGGACTCTGGTCTACAAATCCCTGCCCCAGCCCTAATTTTGAATTTGTTCCTTTTAATTGCTTTTGTGCTGAGAGAAAGCCTGGGAAATTTCCATCTGATGGTTGCTTTGCATGAGAAACAAAAGGCAGAAAACAGAAGTCTGGAGCAAGGAATTACCAAGGTGACCATCCCTGAAAGCTGCACCGGTGTCAGGACGATGATGGACACAGTCACCACGTGCTGGTGCAGCCTTAGGGAAGTGCCAGGGCACATGTAACATTGTAGGCACTGGAAAGCATCACAGAAACTCAGAACCTCAGTGAGATCCCTAGGAAATACTATTTATGGCTCCTGCACAGTACTGCATCACATGAACAGCAGATCCTGGGATGTCCTTATGCCACAGACTAGCATTGTGGTCCTCACCTAGACTCATGTAGCATCAGAGAGCATCACCAACAGAAACAGTCAAGAGCTCAAACATTTTTTTCCCTCTCACACTCATGTGCATCACCAGTGCCTATGGCATTGTGTACCTTTGCTTCGCCTCCGGCTCCGATACTGCTCAGTGTAGAAGGTCAGCTGGGTTTCATCATCTGCCTCCGAGCCAGAATTTCCTTTGGCTCGCCCAAACCCGATCCCACCTGGAAGCAATAGAGAGGAGAAAAATCAGCCCTGTCAGCTGGGATGCACGGCAGCAGGGGGAGCTGGTAGTTCCTTGGCAGAGCTGCTGGATTTGGCTGGTGTCCACTGCTTCCCAGTCCAGGTGCTCAGCAGAAGCAACTGAGGACTTTTACTACTCATGATTTTGCTGGTTCCTCATCAACAATCAAGACCCCATGGTGATGATATAAACGTACGAAGATGCTTTTTACCCCCAGGAATATATTTTACAAATGTATTGAATGTATTTACAAAGAGAATCTCTGCATGTGGAAGCAGCTCTCCTCAAGGACACCTACATGGTGAAGTACAGTGAGCTTTAGGTACTTGCTTCAAAGCAAACCCAACAGAGACAAGAAGCATGGGTGGAATCCAGCACTTGGGGGATACTCAGGACCACACTGCATGACAAGGATCTGGCTTCCCTCCCTCAGCATCTGCTTTGGCCCATCTGCTCCACCAGCTTGCCATGATGGCCAGCAGCCTGTGTCTCTGTGGTGGTCAGCACCAACCACCACAGCAAGGAGCAGGGCTGGCCCCTGGTTTACCTGGTATCTCTCCTCTGGAGCAGGATGCTGGAGGAGCCCAGCTCACCTCAGCCTCCACACCCACTAAGGACTGATGGATGCTTAAAAAGCAGTGCAGATTCTAACTGGCAGAAGTTCCTCAATCCTTGCAGAGTTTAAAGCAAAGAGGCCTCTGGGGGTTGACAGTGGCCCTTTAAACTGCCATTAAAATATTTTACTGTTTTTAAAAAATCCTTTATTCTAGGCAGAAGCACAATTTCCCCGCTTCTTGGCAGGAGAACAGAAAATGAGCGGTGCCTTCTGCCCTCTGAAATCCTTAATCACCGCAATGAGAGGTGGCTGGCAGGAGCCAGGGGAACACTGGGCGCTCAGCACGTGTGTCCTTCCCCATCCATACCCTGACCTGGCTGTGCAGTGTCCTCAGAGGGGGGGTGTCTCAATGGAGGGGCAGGAAGAGGCTCCAGCAGCTCCTTTTTCTCCTGAAAGCAGCAGGACTGTATAATATTTGCAACACAGCACTGCTTAGTACTTGCATACATGAGGAGTTTACAGACTCCCACCCCACAACCCACCAACAGTTCAACCCTCTTCAGACCCCCCCTACCACAGTGAACATTCAGTGTCACAACACATGCACACCCAGGGAGGGACTGGGGCTTTGAGGGGCATGGCAGAGTAGTAAAACCAATAAAGCTTATTCGCATCAGTGAGAAAAATCTTAATTAACCCAGGCTTCCAGCGCAGGCCTTTGGGCAACCAGCCAAGGCTGCAGCTCTGCTGCATGTCCCCTCTTCTGCTGAGCAGGGGCTGCTCTGGGCCCTTCTGTTGCCACCGGTGTCTGATGCTGGGAGAAAGACTCCAGCTACGGGAGGTTTTGGCCCTGGACCTCTGCAGGGCCAGCTCCTCTGCCCAGGAGGGAGACCTGGATGCTACTTATGCAGGGAGGACATGGCACACCCCTCTGTCCCCTTCCTATGAGCCAGACCTGGTCTCTTATGGGCAGGCAGATGGCTGGGGCAGACAGAAGCTGCAATCTCTGGTGCTCACTCTGCTCTCACACCCCGTGCCAAGGTGTGCAGGCAGCCGGTGCAGGCAGCGGGCAGCAGCCGCTCCGCCAGCCCCCGTCCCAGCCCCCTCGGGCCGCTCCGCGTTTGTTTGCTGGCTGCGTCTCTGTGATGGATGGTGCTGACATGTTAAATTACTCAGGCTGGATGTCTTCAGAGAGCTGGTGACAGCGATATTGCATTTTCTGATTACCCAGCACTGCACAGGATGTATAAATACAGGAGCCGCGAGACCCGGCGCAGGTCCCCAGAACGCAGTGGAAACGTCTCCTCTGACCCAACACGCGGTGGCAGAGGTCAGCCTGCAAACACGAGCCCGGGGCAAAGGAACAGCTGCAAGAGATGTGCTTTCAGCCCTTCACACTACCAGGGAAGGACGGTGGAACACACTTTGGTGATGGTTTTGGGGGTCCCGGAGCCCAGCTGAGGCAGCCTGTAGGACACAGGAGCACTCATCCATGACTGATCCTGCTGTGAGAGCCTGATTTCATGTTTAACTGGCCCCAAAAATCTTGCTGAAGCATCTCTGTGAGATGCTCACACTTGGGACAATACCTGCTGCATGGGCTGGCCTTAGTGGCAGGCTGCTAGCTGGGGCATGGGGCCAAGGATGCTCACAAAGGGGACAGAGATGCTCACAGTAGAGAGCACCCACATGCAGCTGCTGATGGGGATGAACAGGGAGAGCACCCAGTCAAAGCCAAGCAGCCCTGCCTGCTCAGCACTCTTTTTTCTGTTTTTTAAAGAGGGAGAAAAAGGCCAATGAACAGAAAAAAAAAAAAGGTCCTAATCATTGCAAAGCAGAGTAAGATGCTTAAAAAACAGAGGATGTGGAAACAGCAACTTGGCAGTGTCAAGTACACTGGCAACTTTCTGCAGCAGCTCTCCCAAGGAGATACATCCCCTTTACACCCAGTTTACTCCTGCCATTTAGATTTAAGAAAAAAAGCCCCCCCCTCCTCACCTGCCTTCCTGCCTCCTGCCCCAGAGCCTGGGAACCAGAGCCTGGGAAGCAGGCAGTGGGGCAGGAGGCGGGCGAGGAGGGGGAGCTCAAGGAAGATGCTCTTGCCTCTAATCCTGTTTGCAGATTTACAAGCTTGTTAATCCGTTCAAATAGATCACAGCTCAGCCACGTACCGGGACACGGCGCACGTTTTGAGCCTGATATTAATTTAGTGGGGAGCAAGGCAGGGTGCCAAGGCAAACATCTCTCACCGTGGCATAATTAAAGATGGTAGAGTTAATGCTAAACAGGGACTAAGGAAATAAAATTCAGGAATTAGAGGCTCTGTCATCCCCAGAGACTTTTCGTTAGCCAAAGCCATGTGTATTTTTAAAAGGTGCATTTCTGTCATTAAAAGAAAAGCCAACCTGACATTTTAAATCCTTTCCCCAAAGCCAGGAGGTTACAGAGCTTTTCAGGGAAGCAAAACAGATGCAAAACAAATCAAAACTGAGTTAAAATAAAGAAATAAGTAATGGGAGATCTTTTGATAACTCCTGTCTGAGACCAAGTTGACCTTGGATACTTAATCCCTCCAAGCTGGATGTTATAATACAAGTGGGAGCCTGTATTTATCCCCAGTGGTGTCATCCTGGGTGATACCTGTGCCCATGCAACCCCCTGCCACAGCCCCACTCCCAATGCAAAATGGTTTTCTGCATCCCTCCCCTCCAGAAAAAGATAGAAATCCTGCACACACCACAGCATGCAAGACCCACAACCTCCCTGCTCAACTGCATTGAGTTCACTCCACCTCCACACTCACATACCCCATGCAACAGTCTCTTGTGTTCAACAAGCCCTCCTGCTCCAAGTCTTCCCAGTAAAAACCAGCTGGAAAATCCCCTTCCCTTCATCCTGAGCACTGTGGCAGGGTCTGTGCGCCCAGGGCTGGCAGGGTGATGTAGAGCCATACAATTAGCTAAGTGGACATTTTCAGTTTAATTAATTTATCCCCAAAAAGCTCACCAGTCAAATGAAAAATCAAACATAGCCAGAGAAAGGCAAACCAGATGCAATCGTTAAGAGGGGAAAAAAATACACAAGAGTCTTCTTGATCTTCCCTTTTCTTTCTACCTCTGCCAAAAAAAAACACCCTGGGGTGGGTGGTGTAACAACGAGATGACAGCCCCATGGCTTCCACCCTGGGAAACTGGGATCACACTGATCCCAGACCACAGCTTTTGTGCAGCTGTGAAGGTTTCTGTTTTCACCAAGGACCAAGTCATGGAGCTGGACATGATGCTTTGACTTGGATGAGGTGAAAAGCTCATGGCTGAACCTCCAAAAAACCTTGCCAGGGAAATGTGATGCTCTGTGAGCACCATGAAATGGACAGACAGGGTGAGGGAAGAGCTGAGGTGTGCTGGGAAAAGCAGGGATGATTGGCGAAGCCACGGCTCTACTCTCAGAGGTAACTTCGGGTACACCATGGCACAGCCAAGATCTCTAAGGCACAAGAAGCCCTGACAACTGCCCGGCGCACACAGAGGGATCCATTAATCGCTTATTCCTTCTCAAAGGCAGGGTGCTTTAAAGGCCTGCCCCAGGAGAGGGCACCAGACCCCCTCTGTGAGCACACAAGTCTTCCCCCAATGCCACCTCCAGCCCTGCATCTCGACATCGCACCCAGCCCCTGGGGTTGGCACGCAGGGTGGTCCATCGGCCAAACCCGCATCCCTGGTCCCTCCGCTGCTGCTTCCCTCCCACGTTTCCCAGGACATTGCTTCCGGGATTAAGCCCCTCTCCAATGCAGCCGGGTTGGGATGCTCCAGGTACCAGCCTGGCTCCATTTTGGGACCCAGTAAAGCCAAAGCCTCTTGGACACAGCAACCTTCCCTCCCATGCTGCCAGCTCCCAGCAGAAATATTGTCCTTCCAGCCCACCCCTCTTGCACCTCAGCTCTTACCATCCTCACTCTCCCTCTATTATTCATAAACTCTAAATGCACTTCACTCGATAAAAGTGTTTGGGGAGAAAGTTTGTATGAAAAAGGCATTACATAAAATAAAGCTATATAGTACTGTAAATGGAGAGGGTGATGTGGATGTGTTGGGTTTTTTTAAGTCGATCTTCCCAGCAAAATACGACCTTTCCCAGAGCCGTTAGAAACACTTAGCACAGAATCAGATTTAATGACAAGCAATAGGCAGCAGTTTAAATGCACTTAGTGCAGGGAAGCGAAGCAAGGCAAAGCTTATCCCAGATTTGTTTTTCTTGGGTTGGGGCACTGGTTGTTTGTTTTATCCCATCCTTCTGCAGAAGCAGCACTGGGAGCCCTTTCCGAGCCTTTCCATAAGGGAGGAAATCTTTTTGGTGCCTGCAGTTCCTGCAGGGAGAGCGCTCCAGCTGTAGGGCTCTGGAGAGGTTAAGCATTAATTAAATTGAACGGTGAGAAAATAATTACACACGTGCATCCGTCAGGCTGACTTGTCACTACCCAGTAACAAAGTTGGACGCAAACTCCATCAGCGGAACTGTCACGCGGCTGTTAGAGGGAAATAAATGCATCCCAAACGGACAATTTCATTTAGGGGGAGGAAAAAAAAACTACCCCATGGATTGCGAAGGATTAATGAGGCGAAGGGTTTGTATTTGCAATTGGATGTAAAGTGCAAACATCGTGAGTTGTGATATCATCATTTAACCTTAATGTTCGATAGCTCTCCAACCGCTCGCCTGCCGGAGGGACAATTAAGAACAGGCTGTAAAAACAAACCCTCCAGCATGGGAGAGGAGCAGGGAAATGCATGGATACAGGTTCAGCAGCAGCGCCCAGCCATAGCTTTTGCAAGTGAAAATAAATTCAAATTAGAAGGAAAAGAGGGTGGCAAAGCACCTGGGGAGTCAGATCTCCATTGGAGATGCTGGAGCTAGCTTGCTTTTCAGGGCTGCTCGTTGACTTCCGATGATTGAGACCTTAAAGTCTTTATTCTAGGGTGTGCCAGTGAGAGCTCCCATAGGTGGAGACACTCAAAGTCACAGTCCCCTCCTGCATATGTTATGCCTTGGGCAGTTGAAGCCATACACAGCTCCCCAGTATCTCTGAGAGCACATACAACCATCTGTGGGGGAGCTCCAGGAGGAACAGAGGCCCATGGAAACCACAATAGGTTGGGCACCAGCACAGTGAGGACCCATCCTGCTGCTAGTATGGATGAGGAACAGTCACAATGTCACCCTCCCAGCTAACCTGGACCCTTCCAGCCACCTTTCTCACTTTTACCAGGAATAGAGAACAACCAAGGGCTCTCTTGTCCTGGTATCCACCAGGTATTCCTGTGACCACTGCTGGGCAGAGGGATCTGAGTGCAGTGGTGGTGGGGTGAGGATTGAGAAGACCTCCTCCTGCCCTGAGGCATGTTCTGGAAAGGTATGGGGATTTGTAGGAAGGCAGGGGAGTTCCAGCTCAGGGAGGTGGGAGATGGAGGGTGTGTGTCCCCAGGGATGGGGAACAAGCCCAACTGGCTCAGGGCCACAACCCACTCCCCATGCAGCCAGCAGCTCTGCCTGCAGCCAGGCATCCTGTCTCCTCCTAAGCTCAGCTGAGAGGATTAATTGACTTGCTCCATTAGTGACCAAAAAGCCTCTTGCCTTCAAGCAGCTTAAAAATGAAATAACAACACCAAAAAAAATGAAGCTGGAGCAGGGAATCAGGGAAACTTCACCGGACAGTCACTGTAGACCCCAAAGCACCCACCCACACAGGCTAAAATCCAGATATACATTTTGAATAAATACTAGAAAACAAACCAAATAATTTAAACCAGTTAAAGAGTCAGAACATTTTCTTCATGCTAAGTGAATAATTTATGGGCAGAGCTATAATAAAAAAAAAGCCCTCTCCAGGCCTGTATTGCAGGAAAACATATCCAGAATAAAAGACCACATTTAAGACTCATAAATAAGTGGAAAACAAAACCAACAGTAAACAGAAATAAAACTATTTCCTTCCCAGTTCCCAGCGTTGTCACAGAGACCCACAGTGTGCAGGGGAGCCCATGGCCAAAGGACTGCCTTGCTCATCATCTCTGGAGGGATCCCAATGTCTCCTTCTCCCCAGCTAGAAATCTGGACCCAAACCCCCACACAGCTTCAGCACCAACCCCTTAACCCACAGCCATGACCACTTGAAGAAGTGATAGCAACAGAAGGAGGCAGTTTCCCTGAGAGGCAACACAGAGACCAAATCCAGTTTGCTGGGCTGTTCCAGCCAACCTCCTCCTGTTGCTCCAGGTAGCTGGCAATGGCTATTAAAGCTACAAATAAAACTGAGCAGCCCCCACCATGCTTTTGTATCCTGCAACCATTAGAGCCATGAATGCTGCTCCCACTCTCTGTGTGGTCCCCAAAAATACAGTCCAAAAAAACTGGGGAAGTGCAACAAAGAGAGGTGCCAGTGATGCGAGTTGGAGCCAAAATGAGCTTCACCCCTTCCTCTGAAATAAGAACCTAGTAAGAAACTGTGTTTCTCTCCTACCACACCTCAGTTAGCTGGGGGAGCTGGCAGGGACTCGACTTGCAGCAGAGCTGGATAAATCCCTGGGGGGATGTGAGGTGACATCACTCCCAAGCACCTCCACAGACCACCCAGAAGATGCTATAGGGGTTTTGCCCCTCTTCACCCTGTTACGATGGAGTTCCAGGGTCCCCCACATCTAGCAGTGAAGGTGAGGTGTTCCTGCCTTCTTCCCCAGCCAAACTCCTCTGGACATGGCCAAACCCAGGGCACTGGAGGGGCAGGTGGTGACCGTGGCAGCCTACCTCGGGGCCGGCTCCGGCGTTTCCGTCTCCCCACAGACGTGCTGCGCAGCGCGGGCTGGAGCTGCCCGATCTCAATGGGTGTGTTGGTGCGGAAGCTCTCCTTGAACTTCTGCATCAGGGACTCCACTGTCTCCTGTGTCACCTCGGGAGCTGCAACACCGACAAAGGGACAGTGGTTAAAAGAAGACCAGGCCGCCATGTCCCCACCATCCATACCACCCCTTTCTTGCAGAGGGCAACATGAGCTAGAGCTGGAGAAGCTCTGCCAAGACCCTCAAAATCACCACGGGGACTCATCCAGCACTTTCCAAGTCTTACTAACAACATAGAAATTAGAAGATTGCTAGTTTCTTGAAATTTCTCTTCCACAGTGCTCTCAAGTATTATGGATTATTCCTTGCCTCTTCCCCCATGTGCACGTGGGGCATTTGGAAGCACTGTGCCCTTTTCCAAGTTGCAGCCAGAAGGGTTCAAAACACACAGAACCTCCCGAGGCACCGAGCTGGCTTCAGGTTGGTTTAACTCTGCCCTGGGAGCTCAGAGGTGAGCCCTAATCTTGGCAGCCTTTTGGGGGGGTCAGGTAGTCTCTGGCAGGCAAATTTGGGACTACAGAGTGATAGGTGAGGCTGGGGGGGCCCACAGTCCAAGCTGCAGCTGGAATCCTTGGGGTCTTCCAGGGCCTGCACTCCCATGCTGGGCAGCAGCATCCAAGCACATCACCCCTTGCTGGTATTTAAGCAGCTCCTCTCCTTGCTCTCACATCTCTCCTATCCAGTAATGTAAAAAAAAAACCCCAAACAACCCAGAATTGTCCTATGAAACTCACCACCCACCTACCTATCCAACAGAAGGTTATGGGAAATCATGGAACCACTTGCAAAAAGCAAAGATGAAATTCAGGATCAAAAGGTTTGTCTTCCTGCAAGCCACAGAGGTCTCCCAGGTTTAACAAATGGTTTGGCCTCTGTCAGCTTCTTGAACGAACTCATTAGCAGAACATAACCTCTGTCCTGTCTCCATTGCCCGAGTCACAAAGTCCCTCTGATGAGCTCCTGAAGCTCCCCCAGCCCACAGCTTGCCCAAGTGGGGTGGCAGGGATCACCAGATCTGTAGCCACCCTGCATCACACACTTAGATAAGGGATAAGTGAGCACCTTGGAGCACCCCAGCCTGCCTGGAGTTATGGGCTACCCCACCACATCTCCCAGGCCCAGAGACACACTAGGTCTGTACAGAGCTCCTTGCAGTGCCTAACTGCTCCAGACCACAGACTGTAATGCCCTTCACAGTAAGGTAGAGGGGCTGTTTCAGCACAAGATGAGAAGCTGGCCATGCAGGCCAAGGCATTTGTAATCCCAGACAAGGATTTGACTGAAATGTGGAGCCTGCAGCAGACTGCTCCACCAGCCACCCACACACAGTGAGGGAAGAGCCCTGACCACCATGTGCCTCAGGCAGTGCCACACCAGCCCATGGAGCAGCTCCTCCTTCCTTCTTCCCAAATCCCAAAGGCTATGTTCCCACCCTCCCCAGGGGCAAGGGTTTTAAACCACTCCAAGGTGCTATTCTACCCTCGCAGGCTGCAGAGAAGGTACCAAAATCTGCCAGGGCCACTGGGAGAGGCAGTACCAGAGAAGAGCAAATCATGGGCACAGGGTCATCAGGAGGACTTGGGAGAGGATCCATCCACCCAGCGTTGCTGCACCGGGCGATGGAGAGACGAGGATCAAACCTACTGCCTGAGTAAGCACTGAGAGTGGGGACAGCTCCAGAAAGAGGGTGGCTTAAGGGACCAGCTATGTTATGTCTTCCAGTTATTCAATGCCAGGCTCCCCCAACCACAACAGATCAAAGGCAGCTCCCCAAAGACTTGACATTTCCAGCAGGTGCAGCCAGATCCTGCACTGTTGGATGCCCCAGCAAGCAGCATTGCAGGGAAAAAAACATGTAAATCAGGAGTGGGGAAAGGTCTCCAAAGAGTATCCAGTCCCACCCCTGGCAGCACACATCCAACCCACTGCACCAGGCTCCACTGAGGTGTTGGGAAGGATGCTGTGGCAGCACTGGTGTGGCTCAGCACCCTGCTGGTGTGAGAGGGAGGAGGGGGCAGGGAAGCCCACCTCCACAGCTCCTTCTCCTGGGAGCAAGCGTAGCAGGGCCTCCCCACCAACAGATAGCAACTTATCTGAACCTCGGGGCTGTGCAACGTACAATGTGTGGGAGAGGAGCAGGGAGCTTGGGAACCACGTGGCTGAGGGTTATTTACTGAAAGAAGGCCAGAAGGGGAGCACAGGGGGGAGGAGAAGACCATGCCTTCAGCTAGCCACAAAATGTGGTGAGGTCACAGCTCTCATGGTCCCTGCTCGGCTGATGGGAACAATCAGTACCTTGGGGATCTCACCCCCATCTGGCCACTGTTCTCGACATGTCCATCCAGAGGCATCTGCCCACGTCCTTGGCAGTGGAGCAAATGCCAAAAGCAAGGGGAGAGTGTTACCTTGGCAGGGAGAGGGCCCCTGTAGTTGCTGGCTACTTGAGATGATGTTACAAATACTTATTCCAGGAATTGGGGAAAAAAGCTGGTGCATTGCACCACTCTGCACAGCTCATGTGCACAAGCACATCGGTGCCTCCCCACACCCATGAGCTCAGGGGCTTTGAGCAATGGAAAAAAGAAATTTAAAAAAAAAAAAAAAGAGAGAAGGAAAAAAAAGGAAAACGAAAAAACCCTGTTCAACATGATCTCAGTGAGCAGTTTGACATGGCCAGCATGGAGAAAACCCTCGCCGACAAATTAAAGGTAGCTGAGCTTCACCTGAATGAACATCAGGGGTCAAGGATGAAGGAAGGACCCTTCATGCACTGCCAACCATGACAAAAGGGAGGGAGAAGAAACGAATGCACCATAATTCATTGAGGTAATGAGGCATGGCACTCAGCAAGGCCGCTGGGACCCTGCTGACCATGAGAGTGTCCATAGACGAGACATATCCATAGATGGAGTCCATCCATAGACAAGACACAGTCCACTGCAAACTGCTACCTGGGCTTTGCCACATGGGGATTTCCATAGTCATCCACCTGAGCCTGGACAGTCAGGGGTAGGGACTCACCATCTGGCCCAATGGGCATCACACAACCACACAGCAAACACGGGTTCACACACACGTACCTCCATGCCCCACATACTTGGCATTCCTGCTCCCTCAGAGGTTTTAATAGTTCTGAAAAGGATGGGAACACACACTACCATGGGGTACTGACACACCATCTCTGCCCCACAGGACCTGCCTGGGCTGTAGGTGCCAAACAGAAGTAGAGATGGCAGTTCCCAGTGCTGCTGTACTGCCTGTAGGTGCTGCCCCCCCCAGCATCCCACAGCCCATCACCAGTGCCCAGGTACCAGCTCCTCCTGATGGTGATAAACATGTCCTTTCCTTGAGCAAAGCCTGCCAAACTGCCTTCCTTCCCATCCCTGGGTTCCAGGAGATAAATGTATCAGGGCTTTTGAGCTCACATCCTCGTCACCACATTGAGAGTTTCTCCAGCCTGGTAGAGGTGGCGAGATCCACCCCAAGGTTTGGCATGATGCTATGTTCTCCATCTCTCCCCATCTTATCATGAGGGCTTTCAGCAGTGTCACAACCCCAGGAGCAAGCTGAAGCAGAGGAGCACAAGGCTCTTCAGCCTCCATAAATTCAGCTTCCATCTCTGGCAGCAATTTCAGGATACAGTTGAAGGTCACTGTACCTTTTGTGAAGCACATGCCATGTTCTCCTCGTACACCTCCCTCCTGTCCACCCCCAGGTGCTATTTTGAAAGCAATTTGCTCTCCTTATGGCTCCCCTATTCGTTTGCACATCTCCCACAAAACAATTCATACCAATAGACTTTCTTTCTTCCCTCCTTTCTGCTGGCACAAATTGCAGTGGGAAAATATGTTGTTTGGTTTAAAAATTACAACAACAACACGAAAAAAGTCATAAACTGAACAGTATGAGCAATGTTTGGGTAAAAATACATTGCAACAGAGATGGGAAGTGGCAGTACTTGTTCCAGCCCTCACAGGACTCCCAGAGCAGCCAGGAGAGCTGTACCTTGTCCAGACACACAGGCTGGGTATGGGGGCTGTTTTGGGGAGATACTAAAACTAGTTTCTCACCGACTTCAGTGGCCAGGAGGGATTCTCCAAAACACAGTCTCAGGCTTGAATCAATGACCCCCAACCCATATCTGAGTGATGCACTCATTACATACTTCTATCTTCACTGCTTGCACTTGAATGGTGCCTTCACCATCCCAGGACATCCCCAAGGGTCCTGCACAAGTGACAAGGAACTGCAAAACCTCTTTGACTGTGCAACCTGTTTTCTCTCAGCAGAGGCTGGGGAACTGAGATGGAACTGGTGGCGATGGAAGTACCCTATAGCCCTTGGAAACAAACCCTTGACATCCCTATTTTAGGGTCTTCAGACATGGCTTTAGAGGACCTCAATGGAGCAGCTGTACCACATACTGGAGAACTGTCCTCAGCCTAAGCCAATGCTCCTGCAGCCCACAGAACCTATATCCACCCAGTACCTGGCAACTCAATGCTGCACCAGACCATAGGGGAAGGGCAGTAGCTCCTTTCCAAACCAGGCTTGAGACCTCGTGGTGTCACTGGGCCATGGGGATAGCTGGACAGCCCCACAGCTTGGTGTTTGCAGCTGATTAAAACAGAGTGGGAAGGCTCAAGATCTGCAAAGGTGCCAGCTTCTCCAAGTTCCCTAGCCTTTGGTGTTCAAATTTTGGTCCCTGGAGCCATGACTATTCCTGTCAATCACACACAGTATCTTTACTCCTACAACTTCAGGGGGAAGACTGGAAAAGCAAGAGCAGCTTCTGTTACAGCTTCCCATACTAGGTATTGAGCAAAAAATAAATTAAAAAAAATTTAAGCCCCTGATTTTCAGAGCCCTCTCTTTGCGTGTCAGAAGGCAAGTTATCGACTCCTTAACTTAAACAGCAGTTAAAATACTCCCAGAGTTTTGGAGAGAGGAGTAACTCACAAGAACTGCTCAACTGAGCCTGTCGCTTTGCTGGAATCAAAGCGTTGCACAAGAACACATCAAACTCAATCAAGGATTAAATGGAAAAGTTTGGGCACAATTAGAAGCCAAGGTTGGTTGGATTTTTCCCTCCTGACCTGGCCATGCGTTCACAACAGCACCCATGGCCACGTGTGGGATGCAGCCCCTTGTCTTAGACACCAGCTCCTCTCCATGACCATCTCCTGCCCTCTCAGTCCTGCTTCCAGTATTTTTCAAATAATCTGTTTTTTCTAGGCACAGGGATGGGTTCTCTCCTGGGAATCACTGACACCAGCTTGAAAGGTCTAACGCAGCATCACGTCCATAACCCACCATGTAAACATCAGCTACGTGTAACACATTTAATAAAGTTATAATTGTTTCCTCCAAATCAAACCCCTGAGTTTTGAAAAACACATCTTTATGTTTCTGGATTGGTGTTCTGGGAATTTCTATTCTGCAAAATATTTCAAGAAATCAGCTTTCCAATTCTACTTGGGATGAGCATAAATCTCATAATTCTGGAAGTTTTCCACATGGTGGAAACCCTATTTTCTCACCAGCTTTAAATAATGGCTGTTTGTTGCTTTTCGAAGCATGAAATAAGCAACAGTGTTTGTTCTGAATCTGGGATGTGGACTGATTTTCAACAGTGCCACCCTGAAGGTACTAAGCTCCAGAAAGCAGAGAGATCTACTAGCATAAAATTAGGCAATTATACCAATGCCTACGTGATGATGGTGGGAGAGGTTTGTACAGCAGCTTCACACATATTGGGAGGAAAACACTTGTGGAGAGCAACGTCCTGCCACCGAGCATGGAGGATATGGCAGAGACATGAGGAACACTGGGAACTTGAGCTGTTTCTTTCTCCAGTCACCAAATACCTCTACCATGCTCGAGCAAGAGTCTGTCCTACCACTCCCCTGCTCTCCATGAGTTCTCATCATATGCCATGTGTAGGCACACAGTGTCCAAGAACACCAGGACAATGGAGGGCTACAAGGATGTTTAAGGTACTCAAACATCTGTCATACAGAAGTGGGGCTGTTTAGTCTTGAGAAGACTGATGGGGACCTATAAATATCTGAAAGGTGGATGTCAAGAATGGGCCAGTCTCTTTTCAGTAGTGCCCTGTGACAGGACGAGGGGAAACAGCACCAAGCTACAACACAAGAAGTTCCACCTCAACATGAGGGAAAACTTATTTAATGTGATGGTTATGGAGCACTGGGACAGGCTACCCAGAGAGGCTGTGGAGTCTCCTTCTCTGGAAACTTTCAAGACCCATCTGGACGTGTTCTTGTGTGATCTGCCCTAGGTGTTCCTGCTGCAGCAGGGGGGTTGGACTCTATGATCTTCAGACGTCCCTTCCAACCCCCATGATTCTATGACTTTGCTGGAGGCATTACAGAACCACTCCAGAGAGAGAGAGATATATATACATATTTAAACATATTAATATATACCTAAAATGTTAAAGCACAGATAACCACACACAGCCCTACATCAGGGGACCAAGCACCTCCTGCAATCCATACATCTCCAGCCATCCTTAGGCAAACCCATCAGGGGAAGTGATAAACATGGCCCTGCTCGCTGCTGAGCTGGCCCCCAGCCCAGCCTGCCAGGGCAGCACGAGGGAGGATCCATCTCTCCCCAGGAAGCTCTTTAACAGAGGTGGTTTCAGATGCAGCAACAGAGGAATATAGGAACCAGGGAGCATTTTGAAAACAGACTTGTGTCCCATCTTGACTTTTTCTTTCTTTTCTTTCCTGACCCCTTTTTTTTTTTTAGTTTCAAAATAGAAAACGTATACTTTTTTTAACATAGGTATTAATACATTAATAGATTGTTACATGTATTAATAAATCTCTTGCTATAAAAATAGATTTTTATACATAGTCTGATTTTAATTGCAAATTAGAGGGGGAGGGTAGCAGAAGACGAGATAAAGTTTTACTTGAGATGTCTCCTTTGAAGGAAACTGAACAAATGTACTTTCCTCCTTCATATATTCATGAGATGACTGCTTCCCTACCCTGTTCTCCACCACCCTCAGCTCCGGGCCCAGAGCCAGCACAGTCCTTATCTGGTATGAGGCAGGAAAAAAAAAAAAAAAAGAAAGAACCCTGATAGGATCAGAAGTTTTCAGTAGTTTAACAAATCTGAAAAAAAGAGTCATCACTGGATTTCAGTAAAGCCTGGAGCATGTGATGGGGAAGGGGGGATGACAGGAGAGGCTTGTGTACCATGGGAGGGGGATGGAGACCTGCGTTGGCTCAGCATCCTGCAATGGGTTTGGCGACCCCAGGGAGCACCAGGGCACCCTACAACCTCTCTGACCACCCACCCACCCTTTGCTTTTCCTCTTTATTGCAAAGCTTTGACATTCCCCCCCCATCTACAGTGAGCGGAAGACAATACCTGCAGCTCCTGTCCTTGCTGCAGCTGGGTGAGCTGCTCCTCACAGCAGCAGGACCCAGAGGAATGCCCAGCCTGCCAGGAAGGGGCAGCCAGAGCCCCTGGCAGTGCCCTCCCAGCACCGGCTGCCCTGACCCTTCTTCATCCTCTCTCCAGTCACGGCGCTCAATCGCTCCCCAGCTAATTGTCTCCACTCATGTGTGCAAACTAACCGTTTACTGGAAAATGCCACAGAATGTTAATTTCATTCAGAATTGGGTAATTGCAAAGCAATTCCTTTTCTTTTATTATAGGAAATGAATAAGCATTGTATTAATAGCATCATTTCCAACTCCAACCACAATCATGGCCCCATCGACGAAGGCTGCGAGTTATTCATCACCCTGCACTTTTCCTTCCTCTTCCCTTTCCCCCACCACACTCCTGATCTCCCATGTTGGTAATTAAGATAATATGATATAATTATAAACACATTGCAAAAGATCAAACACGTAAGAGTTGCAGTCCAACGGCCCCCATCTCTGCCTTGCACCTTTGCATCGCAAGGATCTTTCAAAAGCAGATGGGTCTCCACACTCATTGGGTTGCTACCAGTTGGGTTTGACCTTCTCAGGAGCCCATTCTACTAGGAAACCCTCAGCTCTTCCACAAGGCAAAGATACTTCTAACACAACCCTCCCCTGACGTGTACAGGGCACTTATCTCTTTATCCCATTTCCCCTTCTGCAAGGAAAAGCCTTTGGCCATGGGATGCTGGCCCATCTTTCCCTGCACCCAGAAGGTCCAGGTTACTGGAGACTGCTTCCCACCTTCTCCACTCTAATAAAACCCTTAACTTTTTTTTATGAGACTCCATAACTTTTTCACTTACACAGTGAGCAGAGAGGAGCTGGGAAGATGGGCAGACTCTTAACAACAGCTAATGCACCTCAAGTTATAAAATAATTGAGAAGTTAAATAAGAACACTCTGGAGGAAACTTCCTGATTTGGTGCTAATGGACACGGAGCAGCCCAGGCTAATGTTGCGTGGCGGGAGGAGAGCTGCCAGCTTGGGAGCACAGAGCTGACCTCCACTGCACATCTCCAACAACTCCACTAAACCAGGGGTAAATCTGCCCTGGAAAGCCAGCTGGGGCAGAGACCACCCAGAGCAGGAGAAAGCCCCATCCCCGTCCGGCTGAGAAACCTCCACTGGAGGATGAACATGGAGGCAGCAACACTTTGGCACTTGCAAAGCAGGAGGTGGGTGAGACTAAGTCCCTGCACTCCTAAGGGTGGGCAAGGACAGGGAAAAGCAACGGCTGGTGAACGTGGGTGGGAATCGTGGCATGGTGACCCCCCTCCAGTCTCAACCACTGCCCAACTCCCTGTTCAGGAGGCACAGTGCAGAGTTAATTTGCTAGTTGGAAATTAAATCTCTTTTGTCCAACAGGCAAGGTGATTCCCTTTCCTGGTACCAGCAACCCTGGTACCACGTGCCAGGGAAAACAAGGGAGAAATGTTAACCCAGAGGAGAAGGGCAAGCCACCAAAAACCCACATTGCAATGGGGCCAAGAGGCTCCAGCCCTGCACACATGGCACAAACACCACTAAAGGACCCTCTGCAATGGCAGGGACCAACCACCTCCCACACCAGGAAGCACACAGGTGCAGGCAGGAAAGAAGGAGCTGAGAGCTGGTTTGTTGCCTCAGGAGAAGACAAGGAACTGAGGGAACGACAAGAAATCCCAGGCTATCAAAACCAAACCACTTTCAAACCAGGCAGGGGAGGCAGTGAGGCTGAACATGGCCAGACCCCACAGGGCCCCATGGGTGAGTCACAGCAACCGCTGTAACTCAGTGGGGCCATCAGAAAGGATTGATTTGAGGCACCTTGTTAATAAGTTTCCTCTCCCGCCGGTCCTTCGGGTAGGTCACTGCCTAATGATAAATGGGGCTGGAAGGTGCCTGCAGAGCTAATATCAGCACAGGTGCCCGGCCTCGATCCATCTTCCTTAGGAAACAGCCAACAAAACTAACTGCCTTGGCACTGTAGGCAGGTAAAACATGACTGGTAGGAAGAGGACACAGAAACAGAGCAAAGAGCTGGTGCAGCAGCTGCCCTCCCTGCTCCCCTCCCATAAAACCCATATGCCTGGGGTGGACCAACAGGGACAACATCCCTCACACACTGACCAGCGAAGCCACAGTGCTGCTAAAAGCTGAAGAGCTGAGCATCGTGGACCGAGAGGAACCCATCGCTCCCACGCAGGTGACAGGAGCTGGAGCAGCCTCAGCTCTGAGCCTGAGTGCTCACCAGCATCTATGTATTTCCAGCATAAATAGAGAACATGGGATTGCTCTCCCTCATTCCGGATGCCACAGCCTCTTCTCTTGGCCAGCCTGACTTCAGAAACCAGTGACAGTTTTTTACTCCACACTGACACCATGGAAAAATGGTCCTGAAGCTCCCCCAGGTCCTCCACATTGCAGCACCAGACAGCTGCACGATGCAACCCAGCACAGAAACCCAGGAGAGGGGAGGACACTTGAGATCCCCCAGGGTCCCAAGCAGAATAAACAGCTACCAAATTACTTTTTTAGATTTTGCATCAGGAAGAAAAAAATCAGCTTGAATCTAATCCTGGTCAACAACTGGTCTACAACCCAGCTACATCTTAAATAATGTAGCACTTTATCAAACATTCATAGTGATACACCAAGTGATGAACAACGTGCATCTGGCATTTATACAAATACAGTTCCTGATGGCTTGTTTTCCTTGGACAGCCAGAACTTCACAGCTTATCTTCTGTGAGCCTGTGATTTCACTTGGATGAAAAATACTTTGGACACTTGGATAATCAGGGCTGTGGCACACAAAACTGCCACCACACCTCCGCCACACATCAGCTCCACCAAACCCAACAAAAACCCACACTAAAACTGCTTCTGATTTGAGGAGCCACAAGTCACCCAGCTGTGCCCAGGGATTTCTTCTCACATGGGACATTGTGCAGTGTTGGAGCAAGACCAGCCCAAGCCTTGCAAAGAAGTGATAAACCAGTGGGACTCCATGAAACTGCTGTCCCCATGGGATGCTCAGCAAAATGCTGGTATATTAAAACACCCATTTTCTCTTCCATTCCCCATGGCACCATCAGAAGCAGCTTTTCCATCTGCTTCTTCCCTCCATTCTTTCATGAAATTATAAATAGGATATAGCAAAGGCAAAGAGAGGGGAGAAAAACATGAAAACTGCATCAGAAAATCTAACCTACCAACCTTTTCTCAACAGCAAGACTTATTGTGGACCAGGAAGAGCCCTGACTGGTCTGACAGATGCTTAATTAGTTATTAAGCATGTATCAGCACAGCAACTCCCTTGGCCAAGGGCATGCCAGACCAGCATAGGCCACCAGGCCCTGGGAGACTCCCCATCCCTTCTGACCCGTTGTTGGAGGCAGGAGGCATGTCTGAGGTGGGTCTCATTGGGGGCATCTCCTGGGCATGCTCACATGCATCTGTGGAGCTGCCTTAGGCCACTTTCTCTGAGGGTGTAAGGGAGAGGAAACGCATCCCATAGGGCCACCAGTCCAAGAGAGCATTTTTCCCTCCATCCATGTTGATGGGGACAACCCAAATTTTGGATGAAGGCGACCAATTTGGCTTGATAGGATGACCAAAACAAACCTGAAACTCCAGCCTAGCAGCTCTCCATTCAGACCTCAAAAGACAATGTTAATTATGACTGTGTTTATCTCTCTGGAATGAAAAGCCTTTCCCTGGCAGGTATGGACATTCTCAAATCAACGTTATAGCCAGAGATGGCATCACCACAAAAGTGAAGGATCCAATGGCACATCCATTGTAACCTCTGCAACTAGAGCCCCTATTCTCTTCATTAGTGCACTCCAATTAGCTGGAATTAAGAATGTTGGACATAAAGACATGTTTAATTTCTCTGATGATGAGACACTAGCCAAGCACGTGCTTAAATGCTTTCCTGAATTGGGACCTTATTCCTACCCTGTTAGGCCTCAATTTTTTTATTTCTTTAAAGGTGAAGTTAGCAGCTGGGTTTTTCAGCCAGGAATAAAGGACTGCAAAGCCCACTTCCCACTGGCAGGCTACGTGCATATACATTTTCAAAGGTCCCTGTAAATTACGCAAGGAGTTGGAGGGGATTAGAGCTGGGAAAAGCTGATCACGTACAAAGCAGGTCATGATCCCATCAGGTCACTGGAAAGAAGACAGAACCCCAAGACACATCAGATGCCAGCCAGACGTACTGTCCCATTTTTGCTTCCAGCCTTCAGCAAACCTTAAGCTGTCATTTTATTTATTAAAGGCTCAGAAAGCCTCTGGTTACTGCCTGGATTCAGGGTGGCACTGCATCCACCCACCCGAGCAACCAGCAGCTGCAGACAGCAGCTCTCGGCCCCAGCACCAGGGACAGCACAGACCGGCACGGATGTCCTGCCAGCAGCCAACCACGAGCCCTGCCGGGTGCTGATGTCCCCTCCAGGGTGCTGGGCTGTCAGCTCAGGGACAGCAACACTACGATGGCCCCGTTACCCATGAGTCCTCCCTTCTCCATCACAGAGAACACCATTCCCCTGCCCATTCCGAGGGCATCACTTCTGACTCACCATCCTGGCTTTAAATCACATCTTCAAAATGCTGCAGACCTCGTGTATCTGGTACAAATAACACCTCTAGAGCACAGCTTAACTCCCTGCCCTCTTCTTCCACATCTCAGCTGCCAAACCTCCCTTTCCCCAGCCCTGACACCACAACCTCTGGCTAGAGTACTGCCTTACCTCTCTTTTACAGGAGTCTTCACCGAGAGGTGAAGATGATGGCTGAGATGCAGCCACCAGAACAGCTGCTCCAGCATTGGTGGGTGGCATAGGAAGCCCCCTCTCCTCATCACCAGTACCCTTCCCCTGCCTGCCATTTGTTGTTATCTCAAACCAAAGCCATTTTTTAGTTCTACCAGACCCCCTTCCCCTGAACCACATCACCCAGAGCAGTTAGGCTGGGAGGCTATCAGGACCACAGCCCCAGACATCAACAGTTCTCAATTCTTCCTTGTGCTTCCCATTTTACTGTTTGGCTTGACTCCCCTCACCAACTCACAGATTATGTGAGACAGTTAAGTGACATGACCAGGGTTACCAAAGTAGCTGGAGACAGAAAGGCGTTGGATCTACATCTCCAGGCTTGCTCTAAGTGCCAGACCATCTTCAGGCATGCTCAAAAGCCTCTTGTTATAACTACAGAGAAAAGCATCCATGAATTAAGAGAAACTTCAGAGGTTTCCCTAAGTTAACACAGTAGGTGAGAAGAAAGTCCAGGAGATACAAATTCCAGCTGACTGCACAATCACAACTTTGATATGCCTACAGTATTAATCATCAGTACCGTTGGTAATAAGTCCTGTCTCCTGTCTAGACTTGGAGGCCATACCCAGACTGCAGAGTCTGTGAAGCCAGCATGAAGGCCTGCTTGAAAGCTTTTTTTTTTTTTTTAGAACATGAAAGAAACAGAGAAAATAAAGATGTCCTTTGTTGCAGGACTGGAATTACTGGTACTTGATTTTAAAGTCTGACATGTAATTTCTGCTTAGTTTTTACCAGGCAGAAGTTCTGCTTCTCACTGATCCTTAGGAGATTTGCACTAGCAAGATCTTCTCATTGGGGAACTTGTGGGTCACCCCCACCCTCAGGCTTGCTGGACTTTTATCTGCCTTCCTTTACTAACTCCATTTCTGTGCATATCCCACCTGGGGATGTAGCAGTGCTGCCTGCAATAGTCTGGGGCCAAACCCCTCAAATGACACCCGATGGAGAGAAGCAAAGGGCTCCTGCCACTGCAGGACTGAAACCATGTCAGTAAAGAAGTGAGCCAGGTGTATTAGAAGGTAAGTCAGGAATTCCCAAAGGATTGGAGCTTAAGGCCATCTGCTTGGGAAAGGTAGGAGAGAAGAATTCCTCAGGAGTATGGACTAGAAACTACCCAGAAAAGTGAGGCATGGGTCCCAGAGGCAGTGAGGACACTGACCTCCCTGGCATGAATTTACCCAAATCCTGTTAATGGCAGATCACTGTGTACACCCAGGGACTGGGTTTGGACACAGGATTCTCTTCAGAGAGGGCCAAGACCCCAGGAACTACACCCAACACCAGCAGACCCCACCTGGCACCACACACATGGGGCACAAAACCCGTGAAGACTTTCTAATTGCCAGCAATAACCCAAGACCACAATGAGACAGCTCAGTCCACCCTTTCACACCAGCACAAAGGGATCCTTTTTGGCTAATTAGGACTGCCTGGCTATTGCCTCCTTCCTTGCTCCATTTCCTTTTATTATATTAATGAAAAAAAAAAAAAAAAAGACTACTTTTCTTCTTCAACTGTCTTGGATTTTTCTTCTGTCTGAATTCATCTGGGTTCTGTGCAATGTCACCAGGTCAGTTTGTGCTCCTGATGCAATTCTAATTTTGTCGGCTTTCCATTTTCTAGGGAGTTGGGGGATTTTTCTTTCCCCTCCCTGCCCCCCGAGTCAAAAAATTATTTTGCATGACAGTAATAATGTTAATGGCCCTGCACAGTGTATCCAGATTACAGCTGCAGCCAGGGAGAAACAAACATCTCATCTTTGCCCTGCTGTTTATCTACCCACAGCAGAGCCTGGTATCAGGTCAGAACCTGTAATTTCATTAACTTTATCACTCAGACACGCTTGTTTGCAAGATGTCATTATTCAGCACATTGCTCCTGTGTTTTGTTTGTGCTGGGGTTCACTTCAGATGCTCCAGCACCACATGGGAGCAGCTCTTCCATCCACATCACTGCAGAGCACTGCCTGGGACTTGGGAGGAAAGTTTGGCTCACTGATCCATGCTCTGCTGGCCTGTGATTTGCAACAGAGATTTGTGCTGCTCAGCATCCCAGACAGGGACTTCTCTCCCATTTCGTGGGGCTGTGCACAGCAGAGTCATCCAGTGCAATTCCCTGTCTGACCTGATACATCCAGAAGCTCCACGTAAGGAATAAAAACCCCACACTCTTCTTCACAGAAAGGACAATCGAGCCCAAGAGCTGCACAGCACAGGGTGCAGGGATCCCAAATGACAGAAAGTGCCTGCTGCCAGCATGACCTGGCACCTGCAAATCAATCACTGCCTGGCACGGGGGGGGCAGGGGGGGAAGCAAGCAGGGCAGGCAGGTGGAGGGTGAGCCAAAATGCTCCATCTTCATTGGATTTGCCATCCCTGGTAATTAATGTTAGGAAGTGACACTTGAAAGAGCTTCTAGTGACAGCCCCAGTGATAATACCGCTTGGAGCCCGCTGACAAGTCCCAGCTGATGTCTTATCACAGAGCTACACTGCGAGAGCAACAAGGAGAGCTTTTCCCTTGGGTGTTGATGGATGCCCAGGGATGCAGGCACAGCTCCTTGCCCAGCCCCAGTCATCATCCCAAAAGCTGGCAGCCTGGCACCAGGGGGAAGGCTGAGCCTGTCGTTGAGCTAGGGCCATGCTCCAGCTGAGTTTTCCTTGACACATCCATCTTCAATACGCCTGTAAAATCGTGCCTGAACAGAACTGATTTCCAGCCCCTGGGGATTCTCCAGGTACGTGGTGCCTGTTGGCACCAACTGCAGAGCTTCTCCATCCCACCTGCCGCGTTCCTACGGGAACTCTGGTTGCATCTGCTGCTTGTGGGCAGGGCCAAAGGGCCTGTGTGCACAGAACACTCAGTACCTCCTGAATCACCGTGTGTCCCACGTTTGTGGAAACCAGGTCAGAGTGCAAAGCCCACAGAACATTATATAGATATTTCTAGCGTAAAAGTCCCAGGTCTGAACTACAGCTACCTCATCCTTGATGCTCCAGGCTCTGACCAGCTTCAGTAGAGAGGAGCAACTAGCACATACTGTAGCTTGACTCCTCAGCAAAGCCTCATCCAAGAGGGAACAATGCTCAGTTGGGAGGAAACTCACAGTGAACCAGCATTGTTTGGAAGAATCGGAACAGGCAAGGCACAATCCGGCCTCGATACAAGGTGCAAAGCCCAACAGCTTCACAAGCTGAACTGGTGGCAGCATTTGTGAACATACCTCACAGCCTGGGGTAGCCCTGGCCCTGCAAGCAGCTTGCAGCCCTAGCTTAGGGGAATTATTCAGTCAGTATAAGAATTCCTTTATTGACAATTCCTGAAGACCTCAAAGAATTTAATATTCTGTCCTAGATCTTGTTTACTATTACGTTTTGAAGAGGACTGAAATGCAGTTACTGCTGTCTTCCCCACTCACACAACTCTAAATTATTTATAGAAAAGCAAAACAAAGAAGAGAATATGAAAGAATAAAAATGGTAGCTCAGTTACAATACGTGAAGGCTTACATTTGTTCATTCCCACCGAGTGGAGGGTTGGAGAAACATCCCTTAACACCACAGGCCAGGAACAGCCAACTGTACGCAAAGGAGAATGCCAACAGGGATGGTCAGAACAGCACTCAAGGACAGTAGATGGACCCCTGGGCACATCTGCATTTGTCTGAGTAATGATAAACATCACTGTTTTAATCACCTTGATTAAGAGAGTAAAAAGCACTGAAGGGGGGGGGGGGCGGGAAAGAAACAGAACCTCAGCCACCACTTATGACCATCAAAGGTGCAGGGGCCGCCTTTCCAGGCACAATGCATCATCGGGGCTCTCCCCAGCTTAGATGCTCAGAGCTGCACAGGCTGAGAAAAGTCCCTGTCCCCATCACTGTACCCCAGGGACCACTCAGCCTTTATGGGAATCCCACACACTCACAGGAAGAAGGGAAGGACAGTCCAGTGTCACCCCAAGAGCCCCTTCCCTGCACAGAGGGAGCCAGCACATCCCTTCCTCACTCCTGCTGGAGTCATTCAGCAATTAGCACTAATGTACTTTGCTTTTGTTTATTCAGATTTTATTGAGCATTGCAGGTGAACAATATTAAATGGCTTCTAATAACATTTCAACAAGCAGAGGTGGGTGTTGCAGCTTCTGAGAGGCAGACTTTAAAACTGCAGGCAATCAAATGTGTGTTAGCCAAAACACTGGGGAAAGTGCTGCTCTTCTCTGTGCAGGGAAAACTTCCCCTGAGTCACACAGTTGTACCTGTGCAGCCCACAGTCCCACCATCCCCACACACAGTCAGGAGAGCAGCAGTCAGACCCCATCTGGCCCTCTGGGCAACACTTCTCCAAGTGCAGAACCACACGGTCCAGGAGCACCAGTTTTATCTGCAGTCAGGAGAACTAAAGAGCAGCCACTCTAGATTGCTTTATGTAGGCTCTTGCACTGGCCTACTCCTGCAGTTCCTGAGTGCCTTCCAGCAGTGCACTGAGGGCCACCACCAGCATTGTCACCTATAGTGTGGTCTCTCTTCCTCCTCTCCCAGGACAAGTTGTGCAGGCTGACAGCAGGTAACCCTGGCTGCTCAGCCTGCAGGAGCCCTGCCAAGCTCTGCCCATACAGGCTCCATCTACACTGTGACAGCAGAGAACCTTGTCTGTCTGTCCTGTTGCATCCAACCTTTGCCTACTTGCTGTGCCCATGTTGGACCCCTTTACCCAGAAGGACCCTACCACTACTTTCTTTCTGAGCTGGGCAGAACTTTCAGGAGGGGGAACTGCAAAGGGAGCAGAGCTCCTCCAAATTCCAGCCCAGCACCTTAAGGGAAGGAACAAAGCATCTGCAGCACCTTCCCTGCTCAGGAACAGGCACCCCAGCCCAGCTTTCCCTGCTCAGCTCCCCAGAGCTACTACCGGGGGATTTTTACCTTACAACAGCAGCATTATCCAACTTTACAAGCAGTCAGCACCACAGAGACAGGCAGCAGTCAGAACCCACACCTATGGAATTGTACAGGCTTCTTCCTCATCTGACCTACAGATGCTATATAACACTCTACCTGCCGTGCCAAACACCACGAGTGGGGAAAAAGTTCCCATTTGGGGTCTGTGTCCATGCCTCAGATCCACACGGATTCAGCTCTGCACTTCTTCCCACAAGGAGAATTTTCTGATCTGCCATTTCCAACCCCTCACAGGGCTCCTCTGAGCTTGCCCTAAATCTGATGACTTTGTTTGCAGATGACTACAGGATCATTTGTCTGACACCCAGAGAATAAAGCACAGGGGATGTTTTGCCACTAGTGGAAAATACAGCTTTGTAGAGCAGCTCACAAGGAGCATCAAGGCTCAGCAGGCTGCAGAGCCCCAGCCCACCAACACGTTTGTCACTAGAACTGGTGCCCTACTCGACAGCAAGGCAGTGAACATTTCTCTCACCTAGAAAGTAACAGCCAGCCTGATTGATGCTCATGTGCCAACACTCACACTCAAGTTGAGATGAACCCCAGTATTTCCATCTTGTTGACATGGGAGTTCTAGCACTGCTGGAGCAGCAGGAATGACTCCTCCACACTGCCCCATGCATGGTGCTGCACAAGCTAATGGCAAAAGAGCAACTGCCCTCCTTGGAGAAATGCCAGCTCTGCTCCTCCCACTGGGCATCTTCTCACTGCCCCTTTTCTGCCTTTCCTAGGACCAGATACACCACCAAGCCTGGAAGCAGAGCCACCAGCTTCCCAACTCATGCTGCACAGGCTCACGCTGGAAACAGATCAGTTTGAAAGAGGATGTGATAAATTCTTTCCTGTGAGGGTAGTGAAACACTAGAAGAGGTTGCCCAGAGGAATTGTGGAAGCTCCATCCCTGGAAGTGTCCAAGGGCAGGTTGGATGGGGCTTGGAACAACCTGGTCTAGTGGGAGGTGTCCCTGCCCATGCAGGGCGGTTGGAACTGGATGATCTTGAAAGTCCCTTCCAACCCAAACAAGTCTGTGATTCTGTGAAAGGAGACAGGTCAGATTCTGTGCATCTACATCTAGGTGGAGCTCCCAAGCACACAACTCAGATGCTCCTACGGCACCTGAACCACCAGCAACACACAGTCAGGGAGTGCTGCAAGACCAGGGGACCTGGTCTTTGGGGCTGGCAATGACCATTGAGGGCTCAAAGCTACTGTGTCTCAGTTTCCCCAGTACCACCCACAGGTGATTCTGCTCTCAGAAAGGGTAGCTTCAGGACAATGTCTGCAAACCATCTTGTAGATGATAGCTGAGGACCAAAACCTGGAGAGCCAAGCACCAGCCACAGGGGCTATACATGGATGACCCATCCTCTCTAGGTGGCACCGCACAGGACAGACACCCCAGCAGGGAGTGGGGAGAGGGAAAGAGGAGATAGAAAAGCTACAAACCTTTCTTTTCATAGTCAGGCTTTTCCTCCCCACCCCGGCCCAGGCTCTCCAGTGTTCGTGTCACCTGGCTGCCAAACTCATCCTCCCTGGTGCTGGGCTCTGCCCGCCGCGGTGTCTCCTCCTCCTCCTCATCCTCGTAGTCATCCAGGATGGGGGTCTCACGGATGGGCACCCCGATGACTGAGTTGTGGGCCTGGAGGCGTGAGTTGCGGAAGCTCTCACGGGCCTGGGGGCCCAGCAGCACTGAGGGAATGTAGTGGATCTCGTGGGTGGCCTCCGTGCTGGCACTCTTCTGTGGGATGCGGCGCCTCTTGTGCCAGCGCCGCTGGGCATATAGAGCCACCGTGAAGACCAAGAGCAGCAGGAGCAGTGCGATCAGCCCACCCTGCAGAGAAGAGCAAAGGGCATAGGTCAGGACATGCATGGGCCAGGTGATGAGATGCAGAGGGCACAGTGACAGGTGATGAGTTGTAAAGGGCACAGGAATGGGTCAGGAGATGCTGCAGCCAGCATCCATGGACCCTCTCCTCTTCCACCCCCAGAGCACCCTTTCATCAACACTCCAGAAACTACACACAGGTGGGTTCATGGACCAACCACTTCTGAGACAGGACATCACAGGCAGGTGGAGCAGGATGCCAGAGGAGGCCTTTTGCTGGGGACAGCACAGTGACACCCCTGGCTCAGCTCTGCCCACAGTCCCAGGGACTCTGTTCTTACCACATGATCCTTGGGTCCCCCCAGCTCCTCCGCTCACAGGGGCCTGAGCTGGGCGAGGATCCCCACCCACCCTGCCCAGGGACATGGGAAAAGACAATCACACCCCACAATTTCAAATAAAATAAACCTCATTAAAACAACCCAGCTACCGACACAGGAGCAGTAAAGCCTCAGCTGAGACACAGAACATTTCACACAAATGACTGTGCAACAAATGGCACCACACAACTGCTGCTCTCCCGGGCACAGGGGAGCTCCATCAGCTCCATCACTTCTGATTGTGATTTCCCTCTGATTTCAGTGAGACTTCAGCTGCAGACCTGGGAGCACAGCACAACATTTCCCAGACCAAAACCTTCTCTGCAAAGCTCTCCTCTTCCCCCACCTCTGAATTTTATTCAAAACAACTCCCAACTACCTTACCATAAAAGAAAAAAAAATCTTGACCAAAACAAAGTTTCCTAAATACCTATAAATCCATGGAAGTGGCATCTCCTTCGAGGGAGCTGGGCTGGGAAGCACTGAAGGGAGCCAGCCCTGCCTCTGGCTGCTCTGGAGGTTAATTCAGCCACCGTCACTCAACCCGTGCAGGCAGTGCTGTACGTGTGCCAGCTTCCAGCCTCTTAATCTCCACAGCACCAGAGCAATTTTATGCCGTGGCAGACAAGCAAAGCAGGGCATGTAAATCAGGAGCAGCGTGAGCAATCAGGGCTTTGCAGCACGATGTGGAACAGGCAGGGCAGGGCAGGCGTTTCTTTGGCACAGGGGATGCCACAGCCCAGAACTTTACGGAGCGTGCACAAACAAAGCAGAGGTATTGCAAATATTTCATCTGCATTCCATACAAAGCACCATGTTTACCTGGAGGGAGGCTCTGACTCACAAACAGGATCAGCTATAAAGAGATGGCATGGAAAACTGCTGCTCACAGGAGGAGTTAGCTGGGAGAGGGGCCTTGGAAGCAGGAATAGAGGAAACACTTCCCTGGACCACCTCTGCACTATGACCCACTGTAGAGAGAAGCCCAGCCCAGCGATTCTCCCCAGGACCTGCTCTTCTTTCCCTGAATTGGTACTAATGGGAGCAGGGCTGGGGGATTCAGGAAGACATTGTTCAGCTTGATTCCATCAATTTAGGTGACACGTGCCATCAGGAAAGGCAGTCCACTTTGCCAGAGACAAACCACAGCACACCAGACCCTCCACAAGGCCACAGCAGGGCTGTGAACCTCAGCATGATGAACCACACTGCAAAACGAGGGCTCTCATATTACAGAAGGGTTTCAGAACAACATGGACATAACTGCTAGGAAAAGCCTTCTCCAAGGTCTCACCACCAAGCCCCTAAGCTGCCTGGCACTTGTGCCTAGGTCCTCTCTGCAATGGCAAAGAGAGCAGGGCTGTTTGTGCCTGCTCCGCACCCACAGGCACTTTTCCTCCCTAGAAAAGCACAACCAGGGACAACCCAGGCACTTGGTCAGGGTGACCAAGAAAGACCTGCACAAAGAGCAGCTTTGCCAGCTGGACCCAGAGAAAGGCTCCTGGCACCCACAGCAGTGCCAGAGCCATGTTCCTGCCTGACTGGGCTTACCTCACATCCACCCCCAGGAAACAGCTTGGAGCAGATAAACCTGTCAGCAGATTAAATTCAAGATCTCTCTGCTTAGAAGAAATTACAAAAAGGTGTAAAAGCACAGAGGTTATTAGTGTGCTCTTCCCCCCCTAGCTTAGGAGGGACTGAGCTGGCTCAAGCATGTTGAGGGCTCCCAGCCCAGCCATGGCTCCTGGATCCCTTGGGGAAGAGCTGGAGGTTTCTGCTCCACCAGCCACCAAGACAATGGCCCCTTCTCTGCCCAAGAATGGCTGGGGATGCCTGGGCCAGCCCCTCAGGTGAGCACTTATGGGCAGCTGAATTTTGATGTATTCCTTTCATTCCTGACCCCACGCCAGCAGCTCCTTGTTTAACCACAACACACATGCCAGGAGACCTTCCTGGGGGAAAGGGGGGGGAGAAAAAAAAAAAGAAAAGTCCAACTTAGGATGCATTCAAGACAGCCTCATTTTAATCTATTTTTCATGTTAAATTATCCAACTGAGAGAGCAAGAGAGAAAAAGGAGAAGGAAGGGATAATATGAGAAATGCTTTATTTGACAATGTGTCATTCGGAAACTGATTATTTCTGTCTCTGAGCTTTTTAATATTCCCAAACAATGGCCGAGCCGCGCAGGGATTTGGTATTCTAAGGCTGGATTTATAATACTCTGTTCTGCAGTGATAAGAACACAGGCTTTTAATCCTCTGAGCTGTGAACATGCATATTCTCCCTGGTAATGTCCTTCCTGCCGTGCTCCTGCATGCCCTGCGCTGGCCAAGCCAGAGCTGCCAGGCACCAGAGCATTGCCAAGACCCACAGGAGAAAAGAGAGGAGGAGGATGGAGGAGAAAAGGGCTGGTGGGGATGTGTGGATCTGTGCAGAGCTGCAGGACTTGTGACATAGGAGCAAACCACAGCTGAAGCTGGAAGCAGCAAGGCTCGGACTTCTTTGAAGCACCAAAGGAAAACTGATCATAGAATACTGGGTTGGAAGGGACATCTAGGATCATCTGGTCTAACCTTCCTTGGCAAAAGCATGGTCTAGAAGTGATGGCCCAGCAAATTGCCCAGCTGAACTGATGGAAGAAACCACCTCAAAGCCCAGGAGATTGGGCTCTCACACAAATTATGAAGGCTGCCAAGCTACCAGCCTAGAGGGCGATCGCCGTTTAGGCATCTGAGATGCCCAACAATTCTGAGCAGGAAGAGGATTCATGTGCTTCTACAAACACAAGTCACCACCCTTCTCTACCAAAGCAGTAAAAGACAAGGGAGTCTGGCCACTTCTCTAGGGTCTGAGCAAACTCTTCTTTGCAACAGGTTCTGGGCTTTCCCTGATGCCAGAACATCACATCCCAGAGGACAAGGCAAAGTAAGTGAACAGGTATCAGTGATAACCCCAGAATCCTCGGAGCTCTTCACACTCTTCACTTTCTCCTTTCCTTCCTTTTCGGCCATCAAGATAATTAAACACTAGAATAATTTACAAAGTTTGCAGTAGATTATCCATCACTGTCAATTATTTATTTTTGTTTTAATCAAGCCTGGATGCTTTTAGAAATGTTATGCTTTATTTCAAAAGAGAAATAAAGGTTTCAGGGAATTCTTGCAGGGTGTGTGGCACCGGAAGGCAGACCAGATGATTCCCACAGTTCCTTCTGGTCCTCCAGTTTGGCCCTCCCTACATTTCTTCATGAGTTACAGCATTCAGCTCTACAGTATCTGATCTCTCTTTTGAGTATTTCATCCCCTCCCAGGTCAACCCAGATGCAGAAAGCACCATTAGACCATGGACACAGGCGGGCAGGTAAGACACATCCAGCTAACAGAGACCAAAGTGGGAGATGCCACCAGCATGGACCAAACCTCAGACCTCTGCACATCAGCACACAAACCTCTCCTGGCTAGTCTCTGCTATTGCCAAGGGCTATAATAAAGCAGTACTCAATGAGCAGGTGTAGCAAACATTTGCATTAGGTTTTAGCTGTGCTGTAATATGAGCTAACAGATTTAATTAATTTCAGTAAAACTGATAGCAAACGGTGCAGCGACCCTATAAATGTTGTTTCACCAGGAAAAATGTTGCTCCTGGGCACAGATCCTCCAAGGCCACATCCCCAGGGCAAAGAGCAAACAAAAGGAGAGCTGGTATCATCTGCAATAGCCATTATAACTGTCTGTTAACTGGCAATCAGTCCTCTTGGCCAAATCCTTCACTGCAACCAAACTCAGAGAAGACACCCATCCAAGCCCAGGCTGCAGGAGGCAGCCCCAGGTCTTTCCATCCTCTCCCTGCTGGCTCCATCAGCAGGTCCAGGCAGACTTTGCACCAGCACCTTGGCACTCACATCCCAAGAGAGCTACACACAGGACAACTTTGTAAGAAAAATACCACATTTAACATGTTGGGTTGAATGGCATCTGCCTCTTCCCTTTCCAGATGAAGCCTCCACACCACCTTCTCCCTAAAACTCCTTTGCCTTATTGCTTTTTCTTTGCTGCACCTCTCAATTTAAATATTTCTTCTGCAAATTTTAATTAACATGCCGTTTGCACCTTCATTCAGATCATTAACAATGAAAAAATAAGGCTGATATCTGCAGACATCTCTTGGAGCCTTCCCCCTCTTATGCACTGCTGTTCTTCATGACCTCCTCTACACCCTGCTGTGTCCTCACCCTCCCAAGGCACAGGACACATCCACAGGTGGCACAAAATCCCTCTGGATTTAAGGAAACAGCAGGGCAGGGGAAAAGATGTTCTAGAGTGTGGTTGTCCCCAGAGGGGAGACAACACCAGCCTCCAACTGCTATCTTCAAAATGGGGGAGTCTGGGCTGTTTCCTGCAGAATGAAGGTTTCTGCATCCACAGCACTCCTGTCTGCCTCTCCATCCTCCCTTCTTTCATATCTGTACACATTGGCCCATCATAACCCAATCTAAAAAGGCAGAAGATGTCCCTGAAATACCAGCATCCCTGCAGTTTTATGATAAGAGGAGATGGGCAAAAGAAAGAGGCCCCAGATCATCCCGTCCATTAACACACATCACACACAAGGGCAGGGAGGTGTTAGTGGAGCCTACTACAGCATGCAAGAGGGAGAGGGTTTGCAAGAAGCAGTCACTTCTCCTATGAGAGGAAAGCAGGGCTCTTGGGCAGAAATCAAGCAGTAGCACCTGGAGCTCAAGAAGGTACTGGGTTCTCTCTTGGGACATGCTCCTGCAGGTACAGACCTGACAAGCCTGCTTGGTCCTCACACAGCCTCTGCCAGCAGAAGGGAAGTGACAATGTACACCAAGGATGGAAGGATGCTCACTCTTGTCCTGCATCCGCAGCAGATGGCAGAAGAAGTTGAGAGCTTGGCATGCAGTGAGGACTCCTCCAGTAGGAACACAATGGCAAGAAGCACAATGCTCCCAGGAGAGCAGGGATGTCTCAGGCACTGGAGGTCACCCACCCAAGAGGCGGAACAGCACTGGCACACGACAGGGTGCACAGGTTCTGCCACCTCCCTTCTTCTCTAGCTGCCCTTCCTGACAGCAGGCAGTTTCTATCTGGAGGACATGTTGCCCATCCCTGCCCATGAACCACAACCACCCTCTGACAGCACAGAGCCCCACATGCTGCAACAATCAATATATGAGCCCATGGGCAAGTGAGCATCAGGCAGAGATACTGAAGCAGAGCATGAGGATAAGACCAATGACAAAGAGCAAGTCAGCACCAAGGCTAGGAAGACATGACCACTCAGGATCCCAAGCTCAAAACAACTCACCTCTCCATAAAAGACTGCTATAACACAAGGTAAATCTACTAAAAACTACAGTGATTTCTCCTGTACGCTTCAAATCCCCATTTGAGCACCACTCCACAAAGATGCTTAACCACATGCGTCAGTCTAAATATGTGTTTAATTCCCATTCCAGTCCATGAGACTAAAGCACACGCCTCAATGCTTTGCTGAGCAGGGATGGCTGCTTGAATCCTGGCCCAAAGAGAACTGTGCATTTTTTTTTTCTCTTTCTTTTCCCTCTCTTTCCATGGCTCTTACAACATCATGAGCTCCAGTAACAATGGGACAGTCTTGTGCTGTTGTTATCACAACCATGTAGCAAGACAAGGGACAAGGGGGAATGGATTAAAACTGGAAGAGGGGAGATTTAAGTTAGACTTTAGGAAGAAATTCTTTAGTGTGAGGGTGGTGAGACACTGGAACAGTTTGCCCAGAGGAGTTGTGGTGGCCCCATTCCTGGAAGTGTTCAAGGCCAGGTTGCATGGGGCTCTGAGCAACCTGGTCTGGTGGGAGGTGTCCCTGCCAATGCAGGGGGGTTAGATCTAGATGATCTTTAAGGTCCCTTCCAACCCAAACCGTTCTATGATTCTGTCACCTAACCCTGCCCAGAGCTGACAGCACCTATAACCCCCCTCTCTGAAAGGGCTTATAGTGGTGTGAGTGAGTGCAGGATCTGGCCTAGGAGTTTAAAAGAAAAGAGTCCCCATAGGATCTCTCCATCATGCCCCTGTAGATCCCTCACACACAGCTCCTCTGCTTGCCATGCCATACATAAAGGCACTGGGCATAAATTTAATAGCGTATGGAGTCCTGCAAAGTATAACACATGCGGAAGACATGAGAGTTACAGTTGCTGTGGGAACCATAACTTTAAAAACCCTGACTCTTCCTCATTAAAAAAATAGCAAGTCAGACAAAAAGTCACATTTCCATATAGTTTTAATTTTTGTAAGCCACGCTGAATTTTCTTTTGCTGTTTCATTCAAGAAGGGAAACAAAAAAGATGGAGTGAACCTGCCAATCAGCCTTTCTGCGCCGTTCAGACATGCAAGGTGATGTTCCAGGGAATGTTTATTTGAATGGCCTCCCAGGCACCAGCTGTGTGCAAGCACCAAAATACACAGCCCTGAATCACACCCAACATGCCTGCGTATCCTGAGCTGCACATCTTGCTACGATAACAATTCCAAATGACTCCTAATCCATTTTTATGATGTAAAAAAAGGCATTTATTTGCAGCGAGCTGAAAGGGGAGGGCTGGAGGTGATTTTATTAAGCACCTGATTGCCAGCTTTTTTTCCAAGCCAGAGTGCAGATTGCATAAATTGTGATTTTAATGCGCACTAAACGGTTCACCTAAATCAGCTGACCTGCTAACCTGGAGCTTGCCCTCAGAGAGGGAAGATTTTAAAATGCATAAGGTCGTGTGCATTCGCACTCATGTTTCCCTAATGCTGGCAGGCTGGCTGAGCACAAAGCTAAGACACAAACAAAAGCTGTTTTTTTTTCCTGAAAGAGTCTCAGTTACTAAGCCCCATCCCTCCTCCCCACCGAGCCTGCCAGACACCTCCATGTGTTCCTCCACCTTTGCTCATTTACATCCAATACACAAATTGCATTTTAGCCAATACCAAAGGGGAGGAAAAATCCACTTAAGAACCAACAACCTGGGTTTCAAATAAAACAAGTCACCACATCTACAGTAAGTCCCTCCCAGCACATGAGGTCTCACGAGCAAGAGCAGCCACCTGCTGCAGGTTGTGAGGGCCAGGACTGTGCCAACACAAAAAGCACCCTGCAGTTAAACACAGGGCTACAGGTGAGCCCCTCAAAACCAGCAAGGGCAGAGCCACCACCCAGAAAACTCTCTGCACTGTCTTCAGACCAGAGCACCAACCTTAACCACCCACAGGGACTCGGCTCAGGCAAGGAGCATCCCACCAGCCAGCAGAGCTGCCCTGTGGTCACATCCTGGGGAAGGGAGCCTCTGCCAGGGAAAGGGCAAGTGGGAATCCATATGATATCAAACAGATTGTCTGGAGCCCTAATACCTTTCCACATGAAGGAGAAGAGCAATGGCATCCTCCAAGGCTCAGTGTCAGCCTGGTCCCAATGAAATCACCAGTAACAGCAGCTTGACCTTGCCTGATGCTAGTAGGACCACAGCCCTGCCCCACCTCTCCTCCTTCCAGAGCTCCCTGTCGTACAGCAGAGATGGTCACTTGGGGAATCCTCTTCATCAAACCCCTCCAACAGACCCACAGATTTGCACCTTGCACCCACATACCCCTGAGCAGGGACAGCCCCTCCCACAGGAGCCCAAACCCACCTCACTCTGCACTTCACCCCTCCTGGAGGCTTCAGGGACAGTGTTGCCTACAGGAATATCTCAGGGAGGTTTTCCAGACTTTCCTGCCCTGAACTGTGGACTAAGCTCTGCCTGTGCCGGTGCCCCATTCAGCAGCAGAGCATCCAGCAGGAAACACTTGGCTGTGCTGACCAAGCCAGACCACTCTGTGTTTGTCTGGAGCCACTTTTGTCACATTTATGCTTCAGCCACTCCCTGGTGGAGGTCACAAACACCTCCACAGCTTCTGCCCAAGCTGGTGCATTCTCCTCCAGAAAAAATGCAGAATATTCAGTTTAGCATCTGATGGAGAAGAAAACTTGCTGGTCAGTTGGCCCTGATGGACAGAGCAGCATGGTATTAGTCTCAGCAAAACATGTGTCAAGGTGGCCTGATGGAGGAGGGTTGCAATTAAAAACAGGGATAGAACTCAGAGAAGCTGCACATCTTTTGGGAGCCTTTGCCTCAGGATGATTTCAGACCTCCTGAGTGACCACCCACAAATGTCAGCATCTCCACCACTCAGTGCCTCCTCCAAAACATGGTGTAGGTCCTACCTTCACTCCTGCCCCATGTTTATCTGCTTTGTTTGAACAGTGAGTGCAGGAGAACATCTCCCAGAGCTGGTGTACACAGCTCATCTCTGTGGCACCAAGGCATCAGCTGGGCTGTCCTGGAGCCACCAGACTCAAGGGACAATTACCATGGAGACCCCAAAAAACAAAGCCACTGCAGTATACCCCTTATAAACAAAAGTTTAACAAGTGCCAAACCAAGGTCGTAAATTACTGGGACCATTACAATATCTGCCAGCAGAGCACTTCCTAACAAATTATGAAATATAATTAGAAGTAAAGAACATTGTCAGATAAGTGAGTAACATGTACTGCTGTTGCAAAAGTACCTTTCTTGTTTTTTTAATAATTGTGTTTATCTGCTTCCTCACTAATTTACAAAAAATGCAGTTAATTCTCAGTGGATCTCACAACCATTAATGCAGGTTAATGCTGTTCCCACTGTATATTCTGCATATATTAAAAAAAATTAATCTAATAAGAGATGCACATCTCCGGATGAGGGAGCACAAACAATTCACACGGTGCTTCCAGCTTCCAAGTGCTGGTGGGTGACACAGTACAACATCCTTTCTGCTCAATTAACCAGCCAGCTTCTGAAGGCTGCCAGATCTTGGACAGTTGTCCAGAAAAGGTGGCAAAACAAGAAGAAAAATTCACCACAGCATTAAGGAACAGCTTGAAGTAGCCAAATGTTTCCAAGCCCCATGGATGGACCAGGTCTCTCCACTGCATTGCTGCTCTACACGGGGTGAAGTCAGGCAAGAGACTGGAAAAGAGGTTTAGGGTTTATTTATGGACAACTCTAAACAATTGATGGAGCAAGGAGCTGATGGAAAGTGCCATTGTGAACACAGGAAAGGAGGAAGAGAGCCCTTTTTTTTGGTGGTTTTTTTTTTTTTTTTTGGAGGTTTATTACCAAGCCTGTAGCTGGCAGCTGTTTTGGGAAAGATCCAGGCTATTGTGTAAAAAAAAAAACCACAAAACTGCCTTACCATATTAAAGAGCAAATATTTCAGCATAATGAACAACTTTCTGAAAAGTAGCAGCACAAAGCACTGCTTTCCAGGGGGAGGGGGAGGGTAATCAAACAATAAAAGGGGTAAAAGCTCCGTGTATGGGTCTAGGTAGGGTTTGGCATCTGAAAGTACTTTGCAATTCTGTCATCATAACTCACACTACAGGAGTCACACACCACAGCCTCCATGACCCAGAGAGGAACCTCCACTGGCACCTGAGGCATTGCACACCACGAGAAGAAAAAGAAGTTTATCACTTTGCACATGTACAATTTGAGAAATGCACCAATCCCCCCGTGCATCACAGAGCAGGCAGAGCCCAGACTGATTTAAATAAAAGATCAAAGAGCTCAGCAAGTCCACAAACCTTCTCTTTCCCAAAACCATCCCAGCTATCCCCACTGGGTTATTAAGAAGCCGGTTAAGTGCAGCACTTAACCATACACTTAACTCCCATTAAATTCACCAGGACTTTGCACATACATAAATTTATCAGGTGTTTCAGGGCTTTTTTGTCTTCCTGCTCAAGAACGCAGAGCTCCCATTACCCAGATCTGGCAGTGATGCCTCCAGATGACCTCAGGTCTCAAATCCATTGGGACAGAAGTTTTCCTACCACACAGCTCTTTCACTCTGCTTACACACATGGATGCACAGAAATCTTTTTATTCTGCAACATGTTAGACCACAGTAACCATCTCACCAAAACCCTTCTCCTTGCTTGCCCAGCCCTCTTGCTGTATTGATCAGAATCCAAGAATATAAAAGGACTGGAAGGTACCAGCTTTGTTTTGCTCCCTGGTTTTCAGGCCTGCTTTGCAGGGCACAAGGCCAGCCATCTCCTTGCTGAGGAGGCAAAGCTGCAAGTGGGGAGGACCAGGAACCCCACTGCTGGGCTGGGAGGGGAAAAGCAGAGTTTGTATCTGCCAGGGGGCCCTTTGCACCCCCAAGGAGCAGCCAGAGCAGCTTTGGGTCTGGAGAGCTCTGCACACCCAGGGGACAGTCCCATCCCAAAATACTTGCAGATCGAGGCACCAGCAATTCAAGTCCTTCTTTTGTCTGTCAATACAGGACATCAAAAATCATGGGAGCAGAGCAAAGGAGACAGAAACCAGTGTTCCTACTTACAACTCTTCCCTCTAGAATACTACAGGAGGGAGACTCTGGACAGATACCAAGATGCTGGCACTTCCAAAAGAACATTTACCTGCTCGTTGTGAGGAAGGCTAACTCAGCAGGCTGCCTGGTGCTGCAGCAAAGTCTGGGCAAGACCTAGAGCAGGGTGAGCGGAGTGGAGGTGTGAAAGTGGTTTTATTCTGTAGAGTTGCCCCAGCTAGCAACAGCCCTCAGCATCCTGCACACAGACATGAGATGCCCACCCAGCCCTGGGAGGGAGACCCTCATCTCCCTCACTACATCCTGCATCTCTTGCCCACCGAAAGCAGCAAGCATCACAGTGATGACACCCGTGTGCCACCAAAATGACCTGCCAAGCTCCCCAGTACACACCACTCTATTATGCTCAGAGGGACCAAGATGATTTGGGACTTGCACTCCCCAGCCTTGCTATGAGTAGAAGGCTTGGAGCACATTCAAGCTGCCTGTGTTCATGGAGAAATGAGAGCTCCTTTGCAGATGGAGAGAGGACTGAAGGGCACTGCTGTTACAACCACTTCACTGCAGCCCAGCTGCAGTGTCCCATGAGGGTCCACGATGAGAACACTGTGGCCCCCTCCCCATCCAACAGCAGCTGAGAAAGTATCCATTTGGAAATGGGAAAGAATTCATTTCAATTAAACATGCCTGGTGCTCCAAATGAAACCAATTAATTCTCCCCATCTGAAAGCTGATTAGCCAGGATATCTGGGTAAATGGATAATAACAGGCTAATAACACCCTCTAGTCCCCACGCACACCAGTGCTGCCATCAGGTTTTTGACATGGCATTGCCGGTGTAATTGCAGCATCTGTGAGTAATTGTGAATTCAGCCACCACTGGCAGGTGTCACTGTCCCTGGCAGCAGGCAGGGGCTGGGTGAGGACAGCTGCTTTGGAGCCAGCCTGACCCCTAGTTACCCCCTCCCAGCCCTCTGCCCCCTCCAGCATCAATCATGGCACAAATTCCATGGCTCTGGGCCCCCCTGTGACACCCTGTCTGCTCACCCACCCAGTTACATCAGCCCCAGTTTGGTAGGGCAAACCACAGCCACAGGGATTGGGTGTTCTGCTGATGGGCAGTAACTCATTAGTGGAAACAGGCTTCAAACAGGGCTCTGTACAAGGAAGAAGTCTCTGTCCTCCACATACCCCAAAACCTCCTTCATCCCCCCCAGGAAGACTCTGTGGGGCAGTCCTGGGCTCTGGGCATGGCAGCTGCCTGCTCTCCAGCCCTCTCCTCTCCCCATGGCTGCTATTAGCCCTTGTTTAACTCTGTAATTTAATTATCTCCTCCATTCCTCCCCATCAACTGCCCTTTGGGATGAGCTCCCACCCAGCCTGGTCCAGGGACAGACAGAAGACCCACCAAGGTGCTGGGGGTTAAAGGGCAGGGCAGAGCTCTACACCCCCACACTACTGTGGTCTTACAGCACCCCCTGATTTAAGCATCCTCCACTAACCAAGGCAAGGGATGGGCAGCTCCCAGCACCGTGCTGAGGTTGAGCCACCAGTGTCCTCAGGGACTTTAAAAGGTTGAACCCAGATGTGGAGAGAGCAGTGGGCAGGAGGGGACAGGGGAAGGCACAAAGCCATTCCAGCCTCTTCTGCATTCCTTGTTCCCTCTGGTCCCCAAGTCATCCCCAACACCAATACAGCCCTGGCCCCACAGCCTGACCCTCTATGTTCCTGCTGAGGAGGAGCCACCAGCTGGGGAGCCAGTGGTAAGAATTTTCCAGCTCTACTCTCTTTTATCCCAGTTGTAAAATGTTGATTAGCTAAAAAACATTTTCCAATGAGGTATTTTTGGTTAAAAGTGATCACTGAGCCAAACACAAGTGGAGAAAAACAAAGATCTCAATCCCGCTGCCATTTTCTAATCAAATTTCCCTTTACTAATTTGACAGGCCTGTTTTGAAAATTTAAATTTAAAGCTAAAATAAAGTTAGATTCCACAGCTAAATGGGAATTGAGAGGAAATATTTCAAATTGAGCTAATAAAGCCCTTCTACTCACACCTTTGGGCTCACAGAGTCCCTTCTCTGCTCTCTATTTGCTGCTCCTCACACATGCCATGGGTACTGAGCTTTGGTTTGCCCCACCCCGCCCACCCCCCATGAACATACCCCTCCCAACAGTCTGGTTTTAGCTTCTGGGAGGTAGGAAAACTACCTCCCATCCAGCTTCAGCTCCATCCTGGCACACCCCGATGCCCGGCTGAGTTCAGAAGTGTCCTTCTAATATAAATTAAGCCCAGCCCATGTAATGCTCCCAGCTTCAGAGAAGGTCTGGCCTCCTGCAGAAGAAAAAGCTTTGCCTGAGGGGACAGCATGAATGAGAGATGAAAATAGAGCCGTACGTTCCTGGAGAAGTTCGCCTGGGTGGCAAGGGGAAGGCAGGTGGTGAGGAGAGAGCCCCTGGGTAGAGAGAAGCATTTATTTGAGAGGCAATGCCAACCTGTACAGGCTCCTTCAATCTAACCCTCCCCTTGCTCCAAACAAAGAGAAACTCTTGGTCCCCAGGCTCTCAGCTGATGTCCTCAGCATCCAACCTCCCTTCAGGCTTTCATCACAAAAGAGTAATTTCCCACAGGACAAAGGAAGCCAAGAAAAGAACAGCATTCTTAGTATGTTGTATAGACAGAATGCTGGAAACTTGGTTTGACCTTTCTGGTCAATGCCTGCATGGTCCTTGTCCAAGTGCCAGCTCAGAGAGCCCAGAACACCCAGTCAATGTGCAATCACCAAGGTGAAGGCAACCTTCCAGTCCATTGCTGGAGAGTACCTGGATGTGAGACCCAGGGAAATCAGTGCCCCAGGTGTCCCTGCAGCAGAGCAGTACCTGAGGGGACAAGAAAGTTTCTTAGCTCTTTGTCAGCCACCACCCTGAGCAACAGTACTCAACACCAAGGAGACATGGTCCTCCCCCAACCTTGCCTGCAGAACAGCTTCATCCAGGGCTTCCCTAGGGTTTCTTGGCCAAGCTTTTCTCACTGGCAGGGATTTTGAAGGGGTGGCAGGGCTAGTCCACACAGCCAAGCCCAGGACCCAAGATGCCATGGAGGAGACAGCCAGCATTGTCCAGCCACATGGAGAAAACCCTCCCTCCAAGGCAGGCAAATATTTTCCATCAAGGAGTTTTCAAAAAAGTTCTCTCCTGGCAGCCTCAGCAGTGGGCTGAGACAGGCTCCAGCACACAAACAGGACCTCAGGAGCCCAAATGGAGCCAGAATGACTACATGCAAGAAAACGATTTAGAAAACAAGGGCCAGGGCTCCACTCCCTCACCTGTATCTCTGTTTCAAGCAGCAGCACATCCTGCCCTCCACCCTACCAAGTCCTGTTTCCACCACAACCCCTCTCCCTAACTCATCCCAAAGCACAGCTGAGGACATGAGCTAACTCTGGCCACCAGCAGAGCTTGACAATGCCAGAGCAGACATGCTGGTCCCTTTCCACCCCTCTGGGATGCTCAGCCCCCTGGGGAAGAGGCAGCAGTGCTGGTCAGGCAGTAGAGGCTGTAAACTGCCATGAACCCTGAAGCTACTCCTTCTCACCAGCAGGTGCAAAACACATTTATCAATTTAACATTCCCAGCAACAGCTCAGGGCTCCCTTTCCAAAGGACACTCGAGATAAAAATCTATGTGATGGCCAAGCAACTGCAACAGGCAATTTAATGTGATAGCCCTGGATAGCAAGAGGTGGAGAAAAGACTGTCCCAGGAGCAGCAGGTGAGTAAAATTACACACTTGGCAACCGTGTCCCTGCCTGACCCATAAATGCTCACCATGGAACAAAGGAAGTCTGCAAACCAGAGGTTAAATACACCCTTTGGGTATTTAAAGTGTGGTTGCAATCCCAAAGAGGAGGGCTGGAGGGGACAGCAGAAGGCAGGACATCTCCAAAGAGATTTGCATCAGGACCCTGAACCACAGCACCAAGTGTCCACCATGGATGGGTCTTGCCAGAGTGGGATCTCCAGGTTTAGGACAACTTGAAGATAGTTGCCCACAACTCTTCATTCCCTCCCTTGCTTTCCTCCTCCTCATACATCTCAGTGATGATCTCCCACAGTGCAACTGAGCTCAAAGGATCTCCTCCTGACAACAACTCATTAACTTCTGCCATGCACATTTACCCTGTGCCATGGAGCAGTTTCTGGCCTTACACCAGAGAGGGGACACGTGGCACTAGTAGGGACCGAGGGACCCCACAATGCTTACAAGCCACAAACATGAGAGGATGAAAACAAAAAGAACAAGAGCACCACAAGAGGGTCAAGAAGCTGCACTGGGCTTCAGCTTTCAACTCTCCTTCTTGGTGACCACCCCACCATACTGGGCACACTTTCTGGGCTTCCCCCAAGCATCAGCAGAATGACACCAAGCATCATCTCTGCCCATTGAAACTGCAGACCTCAGCAACTCAAATGCTTCTCTGCATCATATCTCTGTCCTGCACACAGCAGTTCTACCCACTTTATGGTGACCTGTCACCACCCATGAGTACCACTTCAGGGCATGGGGACAGCAGCTTCTACCACAACTCTTAAGAGAGCCCTTACTCCTGGCTATGGATGCCAGGTGTCACAATACAAAGCTATCCATCACAAGAACCTTACTATACACCAGAAACTTTGTGGGAAGAAGGGTAACAGTACATCAAGCAGGCTGCCCAGAGCCACCCCTTGCCCAAAGCTCAGGGCTTTCTGCTCACCCAGGCACAGGGGGGGGGCAGCCAAGGGGGTCAGGGTGCTGCATGACTATGGAGATGCTGTGTGCAGATCCCAGTTTCTGCAACAGCTGTATCTGTTCTAAAAGCCATTAAATCCCTGCATCCCAGTGTCCCATCTGCAACTCGGGAACAACCCTACCTGTTCCATGGGAGCAGGACAAGGATAAATCCATAAATCCAAGGACAGATCTGAGCTGGGGATCACAGACCAGCAGTTCAATTTCTTATCTACGACCAGGTGCCATCACACAGGCCAGACAAGGGGGTCTGTTTTAAAACCAGATGCTGAACGTGCCCTTGCACGTACCAAAAAGGAGCTGTAGGGAATGAAAGCCCAAACCCAAGGGCCTCAGCAATCATTGCAGCTCTCCACTGCCCCTGCCACAGGCACCAAACATCCTGATCCCTGCAGGGACCTCTTGCTGGAGGAAGAGGAATGGATGTGGCCACGTGGAGCAGGCCCCATTTTTCAAGGGACACCTTGAAAAGAAAAATTTAAGTGCCTAGACCCCTCTTCTGTAAAAGCAGATAGTTGTCCTCCACAGATACACCTGCAACCTCTGGCTGAGGAGCCGGAGGCAACGCTGGGGCAATGGGAGGATGGCAGCCTGCATTCCTGCTGACTGGGAGCAAGATACTTGAACTAAATCCTCCAGGAGAAACATTTACAGGAAAAGGATTTCCATCAATCACTTCAAACCCCCTGCTTATTTAAATCAGTCCAAACATTGTAAAAGTTATCTGAAACATTAGGCTGTTGCAAAGTTGGGCCCAAGGCAGGGTACTGGAAGGGAAGTGTGTTTTGGTGGGGTTTGTAAGGCTGCTCCTCCCTGGATCAGCCATAGTCCAAGCCCAAACCTGTGTCAAACAGTGCTGGGAATGGGGGAGCCTTGCAGAACAGGAGAGAGAAACATCCATCACCAGCCACAAAGGGTTATTGATTCTGCCCTGAGGAAGAGAGATGGATTTAAAGATCTCTCCAAATCCCTTCCACTCCAGAGATCTTAAGGAAAAGTAATCCTTATCCTGCAAAACCCTTGAGAAAGGCAATACTCCCTGGAGCATCCCAACTGATGCCAGAGCTATTGACAGGGTAAGCACATGTGGAAGGTTTGGAGTACTGAAAAAAACAACTCCCCCACTCAAACCAAAACAAACTCATCCTGCAGTCACAAAACACCACACCTTCCAAAGCCAAACCACTTCAGCTTTAACTTGAAAAACTTGTTTAAGAAAATGACAATGAAAAATTAGCACAAGCCAACACTTCCCAAAGCTCCCAGCTATGCCTGTGCAGCCTGGGGCATGCAGGTGAGACTGGCTTTGGCAGCAGCCTCCAAACCCTCGGGGACCAAAAGCTCCTTCCAGAGACATTCAGGGCAGTGAAAGACATTGATGGGTACAAAGATAGCAAAGGTCATTTGCTCATGCACTTCATGCTGGAGTTTTCAATATTTGCACTGTCAGGGTGCTTTCCAGCACAGATAATAGCTTAAACCTGAAACTTCTCAGAACAAAACACACACAATTAGCAGTTCCCCCACCAATTAGGAAAGTAAGAAAGAAATTCAAGGCACAATTTCAGTCTGTATAAAACAGAAAAGAGCAACAAACTAGCTATATATGAATGCAGTTAAATTAAAAAATAAAGTAGTCATGGTTCCTATTTCTGTATCTTACACGTTCCAGATGTCAGCTCAGTAAAAAATATTGATACACATATATATAAAGTTTATATTTCATATATAAAAATATGCATGAAGTGCTTTTGGTCATATGTCAGCTCTGTGTATTTGCCTGCTGAAGAGCCTGGTGGGACACCCAGAGCTGTGACAGCAGGGGCTGGTGGGACCCCTTGAGCTGTGATGCTGAACACACGAGTAGGAGCTCACACTGGCTGTGCTGAGAAGGTCAGGCAACATATGGTATGCACACTGGGTGCTGGAAGGAGGATGACCTCCTCCTCGTCAGCAATTTTTAGGGCCTCATGCATCGTGAGCCAGGTTTCCAGCTGCCCTTGCTTGAGGGGACAAGAGGAAAAAGGGCATTTTTCTCTGCTATCAAACGAAAGACACAAGACTCACATCCTCTGATTTGAAACAGCTTCAAGGCTACAGAGTTATGCATTCAGGGTTCATGTCAGCTCAAGCTCCAGTCCCCAGAGCCCTTCTCCAGACTGACCACACCACTGCCACCCCTCCACAGAGCCTGGAGCTGGTGAAAGTCCTACCAAGACACATGAGCAGCAATCTGGGAGACAACTCACCTTTCTAAGAGAGTTTGCCCCAAAGAAAAGGTCAAACTGCTTCCAAAATCAGGGGGTTGTTGCACCCAGCTTTCCAGCTTCTCCACTTATTCACCCCTCCTTATGATGTGCCCCCGCTCCTGCACCAGCCCCATGCACACAGAGCCTAAAAATCCCTTCCTGAGGTAAGCTCTCATTTTACTTGAGCATCACCATGACTCATGACAGGGCTGGCACACAGAAGCCCCTGTTCACCTCCCTTCTTTTCAGAACCATCCCCGCCCCGTGCCTCCTGTGTATCTTCCTTTTTTCCTTCTCTCTTCCCCATGTGAAAAAAGGATGTTCCACCACCTTGCCAAGTGCACTGGGAAGAGCCTGAAGGACATAAGAACAGCTCATGAAGAACGACTTAGTACTAGTAACTGCATTAGTTGCTCCCTGACCAACATCCCAGGGCTGCTGTCTAAAGGACATGGGGAAAAAACTAGTGTGGAGGAGAAACATCATCCTGTACCCAGCTCCTCAGTCCTGGGAACCATTAGAACCTAGGGACAGTCACAGCTCCAGCCTATCTCAAAAGGGGGAGAAGGGGGTGAGCAGAACCCCTCCCCTATAACACAAGGGCTCTCCCTGCTCCAGGCAAGGATCAGCTTTTTGAAGACATATGGCTCCTCTCCATACTTCAAGCAACAACTCCACCACGCTTCCAAATTCCAGCTGCCTAAGCAGTTTTTGCAGACATTCCCTCTTTCTTTACAATCATTTGGCTAATAAGATGAGCAGGTTGGGCTCATTTATTTTGGACACTGTTCTTGGGTCATTAGCAGAAAGGCTAATCATTGCATTGGCAGAAAATATCACTACTTCTTCAGAGCTGGCTGCATTGCTCGGGGAGGGGGAGAGAGCTTGACAGAGCCTTTAAAAAAAAATACCACAAAAACCAAGTTACATGCCTCTAGAAGTAGCATTTTCCTCTACTATTTCCCACTCCGTCCCATGCATGTGCCACCTCCGAGGGGTCCAGCCTCACTGCCTCCTCCCTGAGCTGCAGCAATGTGACCTGAGGATGCTCAGCCCTCCAGGGAAGGACCCCTTTCCTCACCCACAGGCAAAGCCAGGTGAGAAACCCCACAGCGCAAGGCACAGGAACCCTTTCTGGGATGGTTTGAGGTTAGGAGACCATACTGGATTAAAAGCCTGCACTTTGCTCACAGCATTTGAGCACCAAAAGCTGTCTACAGAGTTGTTGGGAACACTCAAAGAACAATTTGTATTTGGTGAGGAAGGCTGAAGTGCCAGCGGGGATGCCGAACCACCAGCTATTTGCAGAGCTGAAGCCCAAATTTCCAGGAGAGATAGCAAAGCTGAGTCCTTCTTGTTTCTCCCTCAAGAGAGGAGAAAACAGAAGAAAAAGACGAAGTTCTACATCCTGGCCACATCAAAACACAGCAGCACTGCCAAGCTAAGCTGCTCCAAAACTACCTCTCACCGAGGGCACTGGGGAAAAAGGTACCTCTGCAGCCACCCCCCCTGCTACCACAGAGAGCAGGGAAGCAGAGCTGCTGCCTCCTCCCATCCCACAGTGCAGCAGAAGCAGCTGCTGCCTTCACCAATTGACCTGGCAAGGGCAGAAATGAGATGCTGGGAGGGAACAGCTGGACACAGCACAGGTTGTCCCCTCCTCTGGCAGACCCACAGCCAGCACACCTCCTGCTCCTCTCCTCTGGCTTCATCTGGCCTCAGATGTCCCAGCCACGTGCACTGCCGGTGATGCCATCACCTTGGCTACTCTCAGCAGTATCCTTGGGGCAAGCATGGGCTGGGCATCCCACCTCCCCAGGGAGGCTTCTAGCAGCCAACCATCAGCTCCATGCTTCCCCTGCTGCTCAGAACCCCAATGTGATTACCTAGCCAGCGCTGCAAAGTGGTTATACCAGGAGGGAATTGGGCAAGGGGACAGGGCAGCAAAGGCTGGGAGGGAGCAAGCCAGAAATTTGCCCCCCATCTCTCCCTTGGGTGCTCCAGCTTTTGAACCTTGCCATGCCAAGGATCTTTCTGGTATCTCCATGGGACCTTCACAGATCCAGCAGCTCGCCAGGGAGCCCAGGGACAAAAGGGGAGCTGGGGCTTACTCTGCAGGGCTCTTTAACCAGAGAAAGGGAAAAAGATTATTTGGAAGCTAATTTAGAGCTTGGATTTCCTAAGCCTTTTCAGACACTGAGGCTATTGGCAGGCAGCATTACAGCCCCTGCCAGTCTCAGCAGCTATACAATGTCCTTCCCTTGGCAAGGGCAGTGGTGGGGAAAAAATAACACACAAAAAACAAGGGACATGTGATGGAGAGCTTGGCTAAAGGCTCCCTCCCCCCACAGCCCTGCATGCCAAGGAGGAAGAGCATGAAAAAAAAAGTGAAAAGTGGCCATTTAAAAAGCAAAGAAAACACCCCACATGGCTTGCTTTGCTAAGAGAAACATGGCTGAGCCAAGGGGATGGGGCTGTGGCAGGAGGCGAGTGGACACAACCTAGGGCCAGGGCAAAGCCATCATCTTCCCCCACATCCTCCAGCCAGCACAGGGAGAGCAGGGCTCCAACTGCCTCCTTCCCATGCAGAAGCAAGCAGCTGCATTTCACACAGTCCCTGCACCCCACACTGCTGCGTGGAGCCCCCAGAAGAAAGGAAGATGACAGGTTGGGAGCACAACAGGACAACCCCAGCCATCCAGTCCAAGCACAGCCCAAGCCAGCACACAGACCCCCTGTCCAGGTGACAGTTCTGTCCCCAGCTGCAGGGCAGCACCCCCTATTACATAGGGTTGGTTTTCCTGAGGAGGGATGCACAGCTCTCCACCGGCCCCAGCAGCAGAACAGGTGATGGGAGAGCAACCTGGCATGGAAAGGGAGTGCGGCCAGAGATCATCTGTCAGCAGAGACATCCCGACGACAGGCCAGGCATAGCCAGATAAAGTGTGATCACTTTAAAACCATGGTTGTTGAAGAGATTCACAGCACAGGGCTTTATCATTAAACCACTCTTCCCATCATCATGCCTCACGTCGACAAGCTGAGCACCACGCACCTCCACAGGGTCTGCTGCCCCGTGCACTGCCTGGAAAGCTGGAGCCAGCCCTGGCAGCCTGCTCACATTTATGCAGCATTCCCTTCATGAATATCTGCTCAGCTGGCAAAGCCACAATCCTGGTATGACACAAGCAGCCCAAAGTCAATGTGGGTCATCTCTACCCCAGGCTGCCTACTGCCATGTGGCACTAGCCATGCAGCCAAGACCAGCAAGGGTGCACACAGGCAGGGACATATGTCCTTCAAGGATCAGCAGCTGCCACAGTCAGTGTTCTACCTCAACCCATCTCAGCTAGGGAAGGGCACTGCCACTTGTCCAGAGACCTTGCAGAGAAAGCAGTGGTGGGGGATGCTGGGGCTGGCAGCTGGGGAGGGGTGTGAAGTCCAGGGTGGGATATACAGGGACTTTGATAGCCAAATCCAAAACAGTCAGTACCCTAAGGTAGGAGCAGTTTGGTAGAAAAATCCATCCGTGCCTGACCCCAGCCTCAGCCATCCCTGCAGACCAGACCAGGCTGCTCAAATGCTCACACAAACCCCCACCTTCTGCTATAGGGGATGCAGAGGAAACACAAGCCAGCAAACAGCACAGTTAATTCCTGCCTCCCAGGGAGCACAGGGTTGAGGGGTAGAATAATCAGGTCACTTCACTCCTCTGATTTGGCAAGGTTATCCCCCACTTCGCAGGATTAAGCAGCAGCTACGAAAACAACCTGGCTGACTCCTCCTCCCCTTGGCCCCAGACACAAGAAGGATGAGCTGGGCTGTGTGGCAGAGGAATTTCAAGTACAAGAAGAGGAAGAGGAGAATTAAAAATGGCTCCACGCTCTAGCTCGTGCTGTGGCATTCATTGCAGCACAAGCCATGAGCATCCCTGGGGAATCTGGGAGAGGGTGGCCCCAAGCTGGTACTGAGAATGCCTCAAAACAAAGACAAGTTAGCCCTCAAAGAGGAAGCTAAGATCTGTCAGCCCAAACAGTTTCCCCAGGCAACTACTTCTCAAGATGTTTGGTGAGAAACAGGACCAGTGACATGCTGGCTGTGCCACCCCATGCTCCAGGAGCTGCAGGCAGGAACAGCACCAGCCCTTCCTCACAGGACACTTAAGGAGAGCAGAAAAGCTTTCACTGGCAGCTTACAGTCTTCCAAGCCAGGAAGGGCACAGCCATGGCCACATTCCCTCTCATAACCTCCTCTTAAGTGCACAAACCTTGCTTGATAAACTGGATCCTCAGCCACACGGCCAAGAGGCATCGTGCAGCTCATTAGGTAGATGCTGTGGGGCAAGAGGAATCCTTGGCACTGAATCAAGTGATAGGTCAAGGCACCTGGAGCTATTTCATTGCCATTTCTATGAGTCTTGCAGCAATCATTGCTTTAGTTTGCAGGTTGTAAATGAGCCTCTTCCTTAGCTAATCCTGCACCATGGATGGCTGGCAGCACACCACTCAAGTCCCACAAGCTTTCCAAAACCAAAGCCCCAGTATTCATCCCCTGTCATCTCCCAACCACATGAGGCTGCACACAGCTGAAAGACCATCTTCCAAGGCAGTTGTAGATGTGCCTGAACCTGCAGGATCATGAGGGTGCAGGAGACAGTGACTAAACAGCTAGGCAACCCAAGCCCCCGCCACAAGGAAGGGTGGTGGGAGAAGCTGCTCTGCCCTCACCATCCCCGAGGTTCTGGCCATCCCAAGGGTGCAGTGTGGGACCATGATCCCAGAACCCTGCCCCAGTGCCACCCCACAGAGCCCACCTGCCTAGCTGAGCTGCATCCCAGCATGTGAGCAGGTCAAATAGTTCAAATCATTAATTCCTGTGACAGAGAAAGCCTGACAGGCCCAGTGCTGGCATGAATAATGACAGGTCTCAAGGAGACGACAAGTAAAACCAGCAGCTTAATCGTAGTGAGAGACTCCCTTTGGGGCAGTAAGCAGCATCTTCCATCCAGTTGTCCTCCCCACTGCAATTTCATGCCATTGCAGCTCACAGCACCCACATGGGGCTGCCCATGCCTTTATTTCTGCCTTATCAAACCCACCTCCCAATGCAGAGCTCTGCAGAATGATGCTCCCAAAATGCTCTAATGTTTGCAAAATAAGTGACAAATTCAACTCCAGGGATGCTCTCTGCTACCCCTGCAATTGCTACTATCAACACCTTGGTTTCACTCCAAGCCTCATGAGTTTGGTACAGTAAGGAAACCATGGCCAGGACAGCAGGAGAGCTCAAGCTTGCCTAAAGGGTGGCTGTGGAGGAGTTTGTAACCAGATGTGCCCCTGGGAAGGGAAGTGGAGGTACATGACATTGCTAAAGCCTCAGCCAGCTTTTTGCTGCCATCCTGCAGGCAGGTTTCTTGCCTCCCCCATTTGGAGAGAAAAAAAAAAATCTAAGGAGGCTCCCTCTGCCCTCAGGAGCTAGAAAGAAAGCAGTCAGAAGGGAAAATAACCGTTTTCCCTGTTGAATAAGGAGCAACACAATAAATAATGTGCCAAACCCTTGAATGCAGAGCTGGGCTGATGCTCCTACTCACTCCCTCTCCAGTCTCTGCTATAACGAATCCAGCCTGGCCTCTGGGAGCTCCCACCCAGGGCAAAGCCCAGCCAGCCCAAACAGCTCCCTTCAGAAATAATTATTTTCCTGCAGTTTTAGATAATTGGATTTTTTAAATAAGCACTATTACACTTTTTTCTTTTTCTTTTGCTGCACATCATAAACGCAAGGCTGCTGCTGGAGACCTTTTGAAGGCTGAAACTGAGCTCACTCCTTGTCTGGGGGGATGGAGGTGGAAGGGAGGAGGTGGAATGGGAGCAGTGACAGGTAAAAATAACCACACTTGGCCTGATGTTGCTCCCAATTAAGCTGGTGGGAATTGTGCCCAACTTGCTACAGCAGCAAACTCTAGTCACACAGGAAAAAAAAAAGTCCTCTGCTACATTAGCAGCCTTCTAATGATCAGAGAAAAATCTGTATCCCCCTACTTCACACCAGTGGGTGTTGGAGCATCCCCTTCACCAGGGTCAGGTGCTGCAGAGACTGGAGAAACTTGGCGGGCAATTATCAGACCCTCACCACCATCCCTCATGGAACTGCATCTCCTCTGATTTAGGCACAGTTACTTCATGAATTGCTCAGCAAGTTTTTTCAAGGAATGGTTTATCTGCTCAGACCGTTTCACATCAGTTGAAACTAAAGTGAAAGTGGTTTTGGGGAGGATACAGAAGGTGTGGAAGAGTAGAAACATTTTACTCTGACACTTCCCTGAACAAAAAGCACTCTGCTTTTCCACAGTGCAATGCTGCCTTGTGAAACTAAGCCAAATTTATTTTTAAATGGGGGGAAAAAAGGCCCAAAGTGAAAGCAAATCACATTTCTGGGGGCAAATATGATACTGCATTTCATCCTGTCATTAACACACATCTTCAGGATTTGACAACCAAATGAAAATTTAGTCTTTCGAAATGCTGTAATGCAAAAATCTTTCACAACCAGCTTTAAGCTGTTCTGCATCAGGTTCATTACAGTTCACCTTTACATGGGCCAGTGCCTGATACCAACATTTTAACTGATGCAAACATTTCCAACTTGCATTTGAACAAGAATAACTGAGACAGGGAAGATCCGTCGATAACACAAGGTTTGAAGGAAAAGAAAAAAAAGGGATATTTCACTCCTTGTCTGACTGACAGCCCACAGGCTCTCCCTTGCAGCTGAAATACAGAAAGCAAACCCCCAAGGAAGGAGCATCACCCAGCTCCCTGTGTCCCCAGGGTCAGAGCCTGCGTTGTACTGACAAAAAGCCAGAGATGCTGCTGCTCTTTCAGGGAGGAAAAGAGCCTTCTGGGCACCCCCACCGTGCCCCAGCACAGCACAGCCTCGCTGGCAAAGGGACAGCACCCTACACCCTGCCAGTGTCCCTGTCACCCAGCCTAGGAGCACCCAGAGGCAGCCCCAGGAAACAGTCTCCATCATAAACAATTACCTCAGAGCCACGGGCTGGCTCCCTCAGCCACCACCCCACCTCCCAGAGAACTCATCATCCACCACAGTTTTCCTGGAATAAAGCTTTGTGAGAATTCTAATGCCACAGAAAATTTTGAGCCTGGCAGTTTAAAGCAATTGGACCTAGGCTGGTGGCTGCAAAGCATTTTTTTATTTATGCCAATGTTTCAAAGGTACCAATCAAACACTTTACACACAGGATTAGCACAGGGTTCCCTCATGGAATTGCTCCCTCCAGGAGCCCTGCAGCACCAGATTACCCAAGCTGTGTGGGACAGGGATGCTCCTTCTCCAACTGCTCTGCAAACCAGGTGAGCTACCCCAAAGTCTGGAGTTTTCATCTGCTTCACCCAGACTGAGAGAAAAAGCACTGAGAAAAGGTCAAGCTACCAGCTACACCCCGTGGTGCTGTAGATGCACAAGCATTTCTCCCAGACAGATGGTGGGAAGGGGAGGAATGAGAAGGAGGAAAGAAGGGAACAAGTTCAAGACAAGAACCCAAAATCTGCAACGCCCCAGCACACTGTGCAATAAAAATACTGTCTCTCTGCCACCAGCAGCAGGGAGGGACCTGCCCCGGGGGCAAAGGCAGATGCACATGAAGCCTTGCTGCATGTCCCACCTCGAGCTAACGCTGCTCCCATACTCCTCATCCCATTTCCAAACCACCCTTCTGTGTTTTTTTCCACCTCCTTACCACTTCAGCATCTTCTTTCCAGCTCCAGCACCTCCGACTATACCAGCCACCTTTTCAACACAAGCTCTTATTTTTCCCTCTCCATCCTCTTCTCTCAGCATGTCAAGGTTGGGGATTTTCTATGGCTGTGGATCCCTCCCACACGTTTGATGCCATCTGCAAAAAGCAACCCCCTCCCAAACACTTCCTATGGCTGCTTTTCCCCCAGTACCAACTTCAATTGCTCTGGGGATGACACAAGAAAGTTAGTTGGCTGCTCAGTTCAGATGAACTAAGTATTTATTCAGCCTCATTTTATCAGAGATGCAAATCAGGCACTCCAGTTACATATTTTAACACAGTGGGGGGAAAAATCTGCTAGTTGGAAAGCTACAAAGTGTCTAATGTATTCACAGTAGCTAAGGTAGAAAACAGAGATATTAATGAAATATTATTAACATAACAGGTGTCATTGTCACAAAAGTGGCACTTTAAAGACAAATCCCCCCAAAACAAATTCCCTAAATACAAGAGCACATCATTAAGTGCATTTAGTCCCCGTTTGGTATCATCTCTGCAAAGAAAGAGGAAAGTGGAGAAGAAGGGGAGGGTGAATGAAAGAGGCAGCTTCTCCCAGACTAAAAAAAGTTGGTTAATAGCACATTATGGAAGTGAAACTTGAAGCTGAAGTATGTCCTCATCCCAGGAAAGAGGGACAGTGTCAGGGCAAGAGGACTGGAAAGGCCTGCTTCTAGCTTTGTCCACCAGCACACACCCCCAGAAGTTCAAGTACAAGTGCATGACTTCAGTACCATCTTCAAGGTGCTTCAGACAGCACAGGGCAAGTAAAAGTTATGAAGGTGAAGTTCAGCTTTCAGCTGTACTGAGTTCCAGTCCCCAAACTGACAGGGTCTGCAAGCATTCAGTCCCACCACCTTGGGCCAACAGGTCCAGCATAGGTCCTACCAGCTGATTTGGCCACCCCAAAGTAGATCAGAGAAGAGCTTAGGGCCATCTTCAGCAGACCAAGGAGGACTGCTGATGGGACACTGCTCTGGGGAAAGTGCTAATGGCTTGTCTGTCAACAGTACTGAGCCTGCCACTCTCATCCACCTCCTGGGGATTCAGGGATGCTCAGTCTGGGTGGGCACCTCCTTTTCCTCTCCCCACATGAGGAGCAAGGATGGGATTCTTGTGCAAGGACACATTGAGCCCAGCTCCTACAGTTCTGAGGTTTTCGTTTTTTGGTTTTTAATATAAACAGCTCATTGGAGATCAATTTAGCTTTTTTAATACCTTTCAGATAAGGAAATCTGCTGCAGCAGCAATACTCTCCCATCTTAATTAATTCCTAAACGTATCACAAGCTGGAAGTGCATGTTTTATGAAGCTGGTTGACCTCCTGGTGCAGAAATGATGACACAGATGTTGTGCCTTCTTCACTACCTCATTACTCATGTTACACCTTTTTTTTTTACCCCCAGTTGAGCTGGCTGACAGGAGCTCCAATGCTGCCATCAACAAGACACAGTGCAAGGAACCAGAGTAAGGCTCAAGCAACATATTGCAACCACTAGAGCATCTGGCTCCACAGGATTGGCCAGTTATCCCACAGGATATACCACCACACAAGCTACAAGCACACAGTTGGGAGGGAAGTAAATCCATTGGGAGGTTTAGCACCAAAGACAAAATACTGTTGAGCAGGAAGACAACACACCACTCAAATGATGTCCAAGCAGAGTGGAACACCAGAGCTGAAGAAGCCTGCATGTGGACATGTTCAAAGCCCACAGGATTTGGAGGGATCTGTTGTAGAGCTGTTTGCTGGGGATGATGGGAATTGCCCCAGCTCTGCAAAGGGCTTCAGCCTCCTCTCCCCTCCCGTGCACACCCAGATAAGCCCAGTTCCACTGGCATGACAGTGTATCTGTTATGGGAAGGAGAATAACCCCTGTCTGTACCTGCAGGTAGAAAGGCAACTGGGTTTGTGCAGCTGCTTGGAGAAGACCTCACTACCCTGCCCGACATGGTGGGTGGATGCTGTGCTCAGGGCAGCTGAGGCACCGAGGGGCTGCCATGGCACCCCAATGATCCTGCAGGACAAGCACAATGCCGACCACGTGGATGCTTTGTGCAGCCAAGCTGAAAGCCCAGAGCCTAATGAGACACAGGAAACACGGGCAGCAGAGCACAGAGGGAGAGAGAGTTGTGATACGGGTCACGGGTAATGGCAAAAAAGGGAAAAAATAGCAAATGAGTGCACTTGTCTTGGCCCTTGCTGGGTGACAGCAGCAGAAGGGAGACAGCAGCAGCTCCTAAAACCTCACTTGCTCTCTGATGTTATTGCAGAAACTGGAGATCTGTCCCAGCCCGAGGCTGCCACGAGAAGCCACACTCCCCAGGACCCTCCTGCATGGTGCATCAGACCCACAGGAACACCTCTCCAGCTCCACTTTGCAGCAGGGTGCTCAATCTGAGCAAAGCATTTCAGAGCAGACACTATAGCCAGCTCAGAGGCTGATGGAGCACAGCACCAATGGCTGATCATTAAGGAAACATCAGGATGCATAAGAACAAGGAAAAAAAGGAAACTTGTATAAATAAGAACTGAAAAAAATCCGCTGGGAGACCTAGAAACCAGTAGCTAACTTGTTTGTTGCCAGTAGCAGCCAGCAGAAAGTAGGCATTAAAAATAAAGAATATATAAAAAAAGAACAACCTGATGAGGTTGCAGCTTTGCATCCCCTTCCCAAACCTGCCTCCCAGGCACTCACAGGGCCAAGAGCAGCTGCAGGGTGCAGTGGCCCCACTGGAGTTCTACAAGGTTGGTCAAGGAAGAGATCAAATGTGCCTGTCCTACCTCTGCTCACTCCTCCACTCTCCCAGAGCCCAGGAAATAAGTCCCCCTCTATGGCAAATGCTGCTGGAAGTGGCCCTGGGTCTGATTTTATCACGAGGCAGAGCAGTAATTAAACAGGGACACAAGATGGTGGGGAACAATAACAAAAAATAAATCTCGTATGTTTTGTTGAATTCAGCAATTTACAAGGCTGGAATAATTAGTGGTTTAAAATGTTTTGACACCAGCAGCCCCAATAATCATGATAAATCATATCAGGCATATGCCCAGATCCTTGAAGTGACAGATGACAAACAGAGCAGTGACAAGATGCTCCATCACGTGGGGAATCATTGAGTTAATGGAAGAATTATTGCTTCTGAAATCCACTCCAGTCCTATTGTGGGGAACATTCCAATTTATCAAAGCCAAATGAACATTAATTGCTGCAGCCTGGTAAGTTTTCGAGCTGCTGTGACCTTCATTGAATTTTAATCCAAAACAGATAAGATTTACTTCCACACAAGAGGAAACAACACAATTAAACCCAAATGACAGCTAAGATTATGGCGAAATACACAACAGGCATAATGACAAAAATATTGATTCCTTTTACTTGACACTGCACAAAAAAAAAGTAAATAAATAAAATCTAGCATTTGAATATTTGTTTTATCCCCTTCCTCCCTTCTTTTCATTTGGGAGACAAATTTCAGATGCTCAAGCCAAGAGGAAAGGGGTGGCAGACAGTAATGGAGACTGAATTCCCTTTAACTGCAGTAATTAATGTTATGTCTCATTGGGGAGAGATTAGGACAAAAACAGTGAGGAAAGGAAAAAAATTAAGTATTATTTTGCTGTTAAAGATGCCCTTGAGCTCGGGAAGGGAGGTGTGAAGAGGGTCACGATCAGGTGATGCCCAGGGCTTTTGCAGGGGCAGATGGTGGCCCCAGGGACACAGGGTCATGGAGAGTGGTGGCCACTTTCCTGATGCACTGGAAGCAAACCCACACCAAACCAGAAAGCCACACATCGACTGCCAAAATCACTAGAAGAAGGAGTAAATTTACACCCTTCTGGGGCCTTCATGCAGTCCAGAGGGGGTTTTGGCTTTAGAGGCAGAACAGGACCAACGAGCCAAGTCATAAATATCTATGGAAGCCCAAAATAATGTTCCTGTCGGAGGGAGCTCAGCGATGTCTCGCCACCCACAAAAGCTTTGCCAGAGAACTCCCTGTGCACCAGCTCAGTGAGATGCTCCAGGCAAACCTTCCCAGCTTTCTGTAACACAGCTCAGCTGGAGGAGGACACAGGTAAAAGTAAGTGTTACAGCCACTTACAGGAGATGGAAGGCAGCTCTTTCCCAAGCTGCTCCTGTCCCCCACAGCAAGATGCTGGACTGCTGATGAACGGGACACACAGACCCTGAATCACAGCAGCACTGGGGTGGGCTGGAATTCCTTCTGCACAGTGGGAAGGGGCTGTTAGGCTACAGAGAGCACATGGGAGACATCCCTGCACTGGGATCTGCTGGCTGCCAAGCCCGGCATGGGCAGGGAAGGGGAGGCAGGAGGGCTCAAGTGATGGGGGTGTCTGGGCTGCAATTTAGCTTGGGCCAGGAAGGAAAGTAAAGGCATGGGAAAGCAGCCTGAACAGAGCCTGGGGACACAGGTGAAATATTTCAGCCAAGAAACAAGAGACATTCACCCCATTTTACTGTAGCTACAGAGATCCATATGGTCTTGAGGGGGAAAAACCCAACAAAACACACATTTATCTTCTGCTACAAACTCAAAACTTGGCTTGACTTCAGTCAAGAAGTTAATGAATCTTAAAAAAAAAAAAATGGGCAAAGTTTCAAGTCTGTGCTGCAGTCCTGACCCAGAGAAGAAACACACAGGGCTTCTGCTTCCCCAGGGACACGTGTGCAGCCCAGATCCCATCCCAGATCCACACTTCTGCCTGGGGCCTCAGCTCCTGTAGCAAAGAGTATGAGGATTTAAAAGGAGAGTGGAATTACAGCTCATTCTGTGCAGGAGAAACTCTCTTGTCTTCCTCTTGCTTTTGCAGAAGGGCAGGAGAGGCTCAGGGCATGAGTTTAACTCCCACAACAAAACCAGGGATGCTCCAGTGTTATCAGCTTCAGCGAGATGTGGCAAAGCATATCTTCACCAGCTAACCCAGGATTAGAGTGCAAAAACATTTATTCTGTGATATGCACAGCAATGCCTTCAGCTCCAGCCCACCAGCATCGCTGCTCCTGTGCTCTGAGGTGCAGCAAATGAAGCCACTGAGCAGGATGTTCTCAAATAAATTAGTTTTTCTCTCCAAAGCATTAATTTATTACAATCATCACGCTGCTTTCTAAAGAGATCAGCTTCAGGAAGGTCTGTGGACCAGGAGTGAATCTCTCCTTGCTTAAGAAAATCTGTATTTCAAGCAACTGCAGTAATCCCCAGGGTCCAGAGCCAGAGTCCTGCCCTTCCTGCAACCACAGACCTCTGTTCCATGGCACAGGTTTGATCACAACAGCCAAGCAAACCCACACTCACACCAGGCATTGAGCTTTTCCAGACTAGGGTTTTGCAGTCTTCACTCCTTACTCTCTTCCTTAGTTTTCAGGCTCATTGTCTAAGTATAGCAGTTTTACCTTTCCCCCCCCCCTCAAAATTCCACCACACTGACATTTTTAGCAGGACCTAAGGAACATTCCCTGATCAACCCATTAAGCCTTAGTCCCCAGGTTCCTCTCCTTTCTGCCACCCTGCTACCTCTTTTCTTGCCCAACAGCCTTAATGCAGAGCCTCTCCCTGTGCTCAGAAGAACTCAGTGCCCAATCTAAAGCCCCACTGACAAGGGCTGAGGTACTCTAAAGAACAGATTTAAATTGTAAAAGCCAAATATCTGCTTGTTTGAATGAGGGGAAAAAAGGTTTTTTGCAGCCACCATCTCTGCTTCTCCTTCAAAAACAAAGGACAGAAGGTGTGAAGACAATGTATGGGTTCTGGGAGGTGAACAGATGCACCTTTTTCAGAGAGTTGCTGCAATGGCATCCCCAGCCCTATAAAAGACCCCTTAGGGCAAACAGGTGACATGTATATAGACAGGAGCTACAAGGCTGACTTTTTTTTTCTCTAACAAAACCTTTTATCCCACTGGGAGTTAAGGGACAATACAGTTAGTCTCATTTTACAGATGGAGCTCTAAAGTACAGAGGGATGATGGACCAGATCCAAATACATAAGCAACCATCTCATAAGATACTGAAATAAGCATTTTAAAAGGCAATAGGGCACATGGACAACATGCTCATAAACAGTCACATAAACACCTGAGATTAAGATATTCAAAGCATCTGGATCATCTTTTTACTTTTAGGTCAGGCTCATCCTTTGCAAAAGAAGGAAATCACACTATAGCCCATAGTCATTCCATAGGTAAAATTCAGTTTCAGAAAGCTTCAAGAAGAAATTATCAAGCTCAAAATCTTGTCTTTGCACATGGCCAAACACAAGACCAAGGAGAAACACCTCCTCACACCTCACCAGCTGCCAGCAGAGACAGGAGGAACTACAAGCCTCCTTGTCACGCTCCCAACAGCTTCTTCCCTGTGGTCTGTTTTATTTCACTTTCTCAAAAGATGAACCATACTTTTTTCACTACCTGTTCACACATAGGTCTCCCTTTCTGAAAGCCCAGCCATGAAGAGACATGGACATTTGCAAATCAGACTCATCACTCAGCTCTTTATCACCACCCAGCTCCTTACCACCACCTTCCCACCATGACCTGGCTGCCAGCTGCTGTCCCCTCAGATGCCACTGGCAGTTTTGACTCACCATAACTGAGATATGAAGAATATGCATCTGCTCCTCCACTATCTCCGAAGGCTCCTGAAGGCTTGGGGGGGTGGCCCGGGAGAGCTGCTCAGCACTGCTCATGGAAACGTGGAAGTACAAGGTGCCATTCTCCAGCCACTGCTGCTTCCAGTGCACCAGCGAAATGTCAGCCACGGTCCCCGACATCTCTGCAGGGACAAAACATGCAACTAAGGATCAGTTTTCTCCATGATGCCAGAAGGCAGTATCCTTAGCAGTCCTGGAAATCAGGACTTTGGAGTTTTAGTCCTACCTAGTGCAACATCTGATCCACAGGATGAGCTTGAGGCATTGCTTTTTGGCCTCTGTCTGCTATTTCCCCTGTGTATGAGCAGTAACAGATGTCTTCCTTAATAAAAAGCAAGGGGCTGCAAAGTGCCTTGGGATTTCTAGACTAGAAAAGTAACAGCAATAAATAACACATTGCACAAGGTGCCTTTAATCTCATATAGCTCTCCCAGCAAAAAGGCTGGAAGAAGCTCCTGGAGGTCTGCAGCCAAGCCCAGGGGAGGTTTGCTGCTTGGTGCAGGGCATTTGGTGCCAAGCAAGCAAAACCACAGACACCAGTACATGCTCTGCTGGAATTCACAACTGACACTTTCTTCCAGGTAGTGAAGGTAGCACTACAGCTGTATTCAACAGGGATGTTCGCAGCACAGACTGATGAGCACCAGCAAGAGGAGATAACCACCAGGCTTGACAAGTATCTATTACTCTTGGGGTTGCACATCTGTCAGGCTTGTTTTGCAGCTTTCTGTTAGTTTTACATCCCACCTGATCCTAATGTACAGCATTAAGCCCCCTAGGAACCAGGACTACAGCATCCCAACACACACCCCCACTACAGCAGCTTCCCCTGACTAAGGACATCCCATCTAGTTAGGGGCTTGGACAATCCAGGCACCGTGTAGCCAAACACCAGCTCCAGATCTGCAGGCAGACCCAGCAGCTCCAAGCCTCAGCTGCAGCTCCCAGCTTGGCCAGACAGCAGCAGGCACAGGCAGGAGTGCTGACAGCTCCACAGCTGCCCATCAAGTTCCAAACAGATCTCTGCAAAGAACTGATTTGGCAGTTTCGCAGCAGAATCAAAACTGGATAAAAAAAATACTAGCACAAAATGAGCCAAAATATTTCTCCTTCCACCACCTCTTTTATGGTGTTTGTTTTTCCATTTGCTGTATAAGCAATGGGAAGCAAGTCAGGTCCTCTTTGTCACCAGGCCCACACTTTGGCAGTCACCCACTTTGTGGGAGACCCAAATTCAATTCCCTCCTGTTTGGAAACAGGAACGGGCTATAATGGACCATGACCTGCAGCCTGCCCAGGGTGTCTGCTCCAGAAAAGCTGGCAGCATGACTTCAGGTTCCCCTGGCACCCTGGTGAGAATGGAGACAAGGTCCTCCTCCATACCCTGGTCACACAGGTCTGCAAAGGGGACAACTTGTTCCGCTGTAGGCAAAGGGTCCAGGGAACAGTGGTGGCATTTTGCAGTTCATCCTGAACCCAGCTGGGCACAAGCACATCCAGTTCCATCTCCTAGTGGAGAAGAAGAAAGGAACAAGCCCAGCTGAGGCTGTCCTGAGGAGTCACCCACACCTTTCAGGAAAAGATGCTTCAAGGCATTTGGGTGCTGGCTCACTAGCAGCCATGCAAGCTACAAGACAAGGCACTTCCACTTCTACAGACCCATGACCCTGCCCAGCAAAAAAGTCCTTTGATCCTTCAGGATAAATTTTTCTTATCCCTGAAATCAATATGTTTCCCAGCAGCAAGCTCCTGGCTTCCTGTCATGGATTAACACTGAGACAACCACTCCCTGCTCCCAGAGAAGTTCCCAACTCCTGGTCCTGCAGGATCCCTTCTCATTGCACAGCCCAGCTGAGGATGGGGACAAAGTTACCTCCTTACCACCAACTCCTTGATTCAGCACCTCACTAATTACACCAGGGACACACCTGAGATGGCTGCACCCTCATCTGTATCTGATTGAAGGTCTGTGCTCCTTATTCCTGCAACCCCAGCACAACTCCAGTCCTTGCCCACATGTCTACACACATATGAGCACAAAAAGGAGAAAAAAACTAAACCACTTGTGACCGTGACTGGAATCCATCAAGAGCCCCCACTTGCACTTTGGAGGGGACATGTGAATTCCCCATCACGTCCCTGTTACTGCAGTAAGTTCACTCCTAATAATCCCTTCTCTCCTGTAATATAAATAACTGTTTGCTGGAGCAAACCAGGAGCAAGAGGTGTCACTTGCACTCCTTACCCTGTAAGTGAAACCAGCCCCAAGGCTCACACTGCAGGACAGTGGCCTGCACAAGACCTGGAAATCTGCTGAAATGAGAAATTTGTGTGTCTCGCCTCCAAAGAGGCTAAAGCAGAAGGTTTCTTGTAGTGGTGGTTGTAAGAACAGAACAAGAGGAGTGTCAGGGCTACTTAATTGCAGTCGTCTTCCTAACAATACTTCAAATGTTTGTACTGAAAAGCAGCTCCTGGTCTAATTAAAATTGCAACAAATGCTACTTTTAGGAACAACAGTAACTCAGCTTGGGGATAGATACCACACACTCTTCTTGAGAGGCAAAGAGGCCATGGGACAGCACAGAAGCATCAAGGGATAGGACTCTGGTTATGCAAAGCCATTTTAATTCTGTTCAGAGGAACAGTGACCTGTAGGAAAGGATGATTTACATCATTACACACTCATCACACACATCCCTGAGGCAAAACTTTCCAGAAGAGCTCAGGAAAGGGGGTTATATCACCCAGACCACACCACAGACCCAATGTGGGTGCCACCAGGACCCCACCACTAGGGCTACATTACATGAGGAAAGCAGGAAAAAAACCCTCCAGAGTCAATAATTCTCCACATTTTTTTCCCTTGCACACATATTTTTGCATGGGATGTTTAAAAGGATCACAGGGAACATTTGAGATACAGGCAATTTTTTGGATTTTAGCCTAGACTGAAGATAAGCCTGTTTCATTTTCAAAAGGTCTCTTCCCAAAGTAGAAACTTCAATTTAACATTCATTTCGCAATTTTAAGCAAACCCAGCAGCGAGGCAATTTCTGACGAAAGTTGACTTGCCAAGCCTGGGTACCATTTACCAGACATTTATAAATACCTGTGTGCTTTTCACCCCTGCAGCTCGTGTTGCAGGAAACCTGCATTACTAATCCTAGCATTTCCAGGACATCATGAGCCTTCAATCAGATTTGCTGCTCACAAAACAAAAAGAAAAGCCTTTTCAAGCCCTGTTAGCTGCCAAATCCTTCAAAATCCAAACACACGGAAGTTTCTCAGCCTCACCTACTTGACATGAATATTCTACTGCCTGTTTCACTGGACACACATTGTTACTCCACTATCTACACAGTAGTTAGAGCAGTGATAGCCCGTCTATCAGAAAGGGTGCAATAGTCTGCAGGATGATTGCCTGTTATCAGAGCTTTCAAATGCTTTTGGAACAAATTAAGGACTCTCCTACACCAAAACAGAATGAGATACAGTTAAGGTTTTAAATGGGCAACAATACAAAAGCACTTGTAGTCTGTAGTTATTTAAAATCTCAGCATCTAGCAGACTCTCAGCCAGGGTTCAAACACTGTTTTACTCAGTGTTTTACCCACAAAACTGACAATAAAACATCTGCTGTACCAGCTTCCTACCTGCTCCTTGCATCCAAGAGAGAACAACAGCAAAGGGATGAAAAGGGTCTTTCTTCTCCACAGCAGCCAGCCAGACACCTTCTCCCCATGAAAAGCCCACGAGCAGTTGTGTTTCTCCATGCCAGGGCAGAGCAGAAAACCCAAGGAGTCTGTCCCTCCTGCTCCAGGAGTAGAAATGTCTCCTCCCCAGCCCCACCTGCTCCCAATTCCTCACACCTGCCCTTCATCTCCCATCATGCAGCTCAGCTGAGCCCAGGGGCAGCAGTGCCTCCCCCCAGGCCCCACCACCCTCCCACATGACCCAATCATGGTCTGAGGTTAAGAAAAGGGCACACAGAACACTTTCTTTTTTGCCCTTCCTCAGGCTCTGGGTCCCATAAAACTGCAATTTCTACATCTTCCTTGGAAATCAAACAATTGATCCAAAAACAACTCTTCCTGGGGCTCAGCCCCCAGCCTGGGCTCATGCCAACCAGAAGGTCACCTACCCAGAACAAGGTCAGAAAAAGCAGCAACCACAGCAAGATCTCTTCAAACTGATTCTCCAGTTCCATTTTCCTTTCCCATTTCTACAACCCTTACATATAAACATTTCATTGAAGTCTTCAACTCGTATTACAATCAAACTTAAAAGCAAAAGGGCCTAAATGCATTTGGTTGGGAACCAAGATGATTCCCATAAAAGCAGATTATGCTGACATGATGAATATAAAATGAAACAGCAGATATTAAAGTTGGAGGATTGTTACTTTGTGCCTTCAGGCTCCTGGCCACCCTACCCACCTCCTGCCTCTCCTGCTCTGTGTTATGGAAGGCAGCGAGCAGGCAGGGGTAGCCTTTTCACCTCTGCCTTCTCCAAGGCAGGCTGCCAGGCTTGAAATATTCACTCACTCCCCCCCCCCAGCCCCCCCAACCTTATGGAATGCTTCAACATTCATCAGTTATTCGGGAGGTTGCGGCCCTGCCTTATCTGTCATGGCATTTTACAAAGCCTGTTTTTGTATTTAATTGGCTTGTTCTTGCTAATCTACCATGATTATTGTGTTTTTATTTAATTGTTGAAGATCATTATTAAAATAAGCCATTTGCTGATGGCAGTTCATCCCTGCAGAGTTCCCCATCCCCAGATAACCAAACCCTCCTTGTTCTTCCCCTCCCCTCTGCTCCCCAGTGCTGCTTGGGCCCTGGGACCTGCCGGACACCTTCACAATAAGGACCAAATCCTTGGTGTGACAGGTGGGAAGCTTGTGAGTAATATCCATATACAGATCCAGGCTCCTTCTGCCTTTTTCCTCACCACCTGCTTCATCCCAGCAGGACCTGCACCCTGCAGCCAGACTTCATCAGCTCACCTGCACAACTCAGCATCTTAATCTGTTGGCAGGAGGAAAGCTGGAGATCTGGTTAGTGATTATATTTCCTTTTAGGGCAGGCTCAGAAACACGATTCCACCTCACCCAAAGAGCCAGCACCGTCCACTGTGCCATTGTCTTCTTCCCTGTGTGTCACCCCTAATCCTGCAAGCCCATTTCTCCTGCTATTAGTCCAGGGGCTCTTCTGAGTTAATGTTCTCCAGAGGCTCCAACCTCCAATGAAGTGTTAGTTTATAGATTCTTCAGTGCTAGCTACCACTTATGCTAATAAACCAAATTTATGCAGAAAGTCATAAACAGAGAGCTCTCCCCGGTGCCCTTGCCAGCACAGGATTGCTCCCTGCAGAATAGATTATCACTCTCTGTGCAGACTAGCTCCAAAATGACTCTAGTAATGGGGCTTCCCCCATGCTCCCTGGGGGACTATTCTGCAGTCAAACAGGCCCTAACAGTTCTAAGGGTTTGGGTCTTTCGGTGGCAATGTGGTTGATTTTTTTTTTATCCAGATCATTAACTTGCTTCATTATTATTTTTTTCCCCTTGCCCTCAGATCATTTTTTAACATGTTCCTTCCCTTCTACATCTACTCCCCCCACAGTACTCCCTAGGGCAACACACAAGTGCAGCTGCAGATCATAAAAAGTAATGGAGAAGCTCAGAAGTTTAAGAAAGAGGAAAAAAAGATGACAAGCTCCCTCTGATCATCTCTTTTCAAAGGCCCTGTCTGTGAGGAACATAGGGCTGCACCTGCAGGCCATTTCAAAGGTGGCTTTGGTGCTGTGCGTGTCCACAGCAATACAGCACGTGTCCGAGGGTGGTCTGGATGGAGGAGGGATTCAGGGAGACTTGGGGTGGTCCATGGGGCACCCCACCAACACTGGGCAGGCCGGGGTGCTCTCTCTGCATCTCGTTTGCTTTGCCAGCAGCATCACGTCTGACACTGGACAGGCAAAATGTCAGGTACTCTGGGCAAGCTGGGATTTGCATTAAAATGGGTTTGGCTATTTTTAGGGTTTGCTCAAACTGCCTGAAAGGAGAAGGAGAAGCCAGGTCTTGGGTGTACTCCTGGGGCCAGCCACCTCAAAGGTCACATAAATGAGGTAAGGGCTGAGCTGCCACCAAAGAATCCCTGACAATAAGAGCAACATGGTTGGAGGTCAGGGCTGATTGCAAACTCAACAGGAACCCAAATATTGAAAAAACCTCCTCAGTTCAGACAGAGAGCCTGCCTGTCCCCCAGCCAGGGTGGATGGGCACAGGGGTGAGGGCAGTCACAGAGCAGCAGAAGGGCAGAGCATCCCCCCACATTGCCAGAGACAGCACTGTCCCCACCACGTCCCCATGCACACAGTCAAAGGCAGGTGACAGGCACAACACTGTGAGCCAACAACATGCCTCTGTGCAGCCCCAGGACGTTTACCTTCAGTCCCACCAGTGCACAGCCCCATCCCACACTGCTGGCAGGGCACCATGAGTACAGAAAGCTGCAAGAAGAAGGTGGTGTTCCACCTTCACACCACCTTGGCCGAAAATCCTGCCTGAGACTTTTCAGCAAGTGCTGAGAAGGGCTTAGCACAGACTCTGCCCCATGCAGGGGTGACTCCCAGGCTGAGCTTGTCAATGCTTTTGGCAACAGGAAGAAGCCATCAAGCACCCCAGCAACATTTCCCTCATGAACACCAGCAGTCATGGTTTCTCAAAGAGCTGGAAGCCTACCACGTGCATCTGAGCTTGTGGGCTTGAAGATTTACACCCCACAGGGTACGACTTTCCCCACAGGCAGAGATTTGGTAGGAGCAAGGTTTGTGGGTACATCTGCCCCCTTGACACAGAGGTACACAGCACCACTTCCCCAGTCCACTCACCTTTGGAAAAGAAGGGAATCTCATCTTGCACATTGCACAAAGCAGGCCACACAGCCCACAGTGGCTGAGAAGGATGTGCAGGAATAAACTGAGCATTGAGCTGGTAAATTCAGTCACCAACACTTGAAGTCAGACAACGAGTTCCAACACAAGAAGGTCTCTCCTCTCTGCCATCCCATTTCACCAGTGAGCTGTTAGAACCAGCTGTCCCAAGGGTGGCCCCAACATCTGCCCAGCTTCAGCAGGCACCAACACTAACCCTTACACATCCTTCCCCAACCCTCCAACTCAGCTTCAAACCTTCTGGGGTAGCCCATGTAATATGCCATGAGATGGTATCACACTTGTGGGACCAGTGATGGTACAGGATTTCTTCCAGTTAATGTTAAGAATAGTGAAGTCAGCCAGGACATTTGGATTCTTCCTGTCTTCCCACCAACCTTATTCATAAACATGCTTTTTTGTTGTTTTGGGTTTTTTTTCTAAAGAGAATACTTTTGGTAGATGTAATTATTGTGAAATGCAGCAAGAAGTCAGCAGACTGCATCATCACACAGATAGTCCAGGAGATGAGACAGAGTGAGCAGGGAGGCCAGAGACAGCCTCTGCCACAATTCAGCCCCCGGAAACACTGAGACAACCAGAAGTTTGGCCTGCTCCAATGCAGCTCCCACTCCTGGCTCTGGAGCCCTCTGCACCATCCACACATCCCTTCAGCCTTTCTAATCACAGGTTTAGGGTCCCTACCTACATCAGAGTGGACACTGCTTTGCCTGTGCTGCCTACAGATCATAATCTGCCTCCACGCACCTTAAAGCAGCTCAGCGCCCGCTCCACGTTCTTACAGCTGCTTTGATTGCAATTCAGTCTCCAGTACATTACCCTTATTTATATAATGCCAGGGCTTCAGCGTGGTGCCTCAGGCGCTCTGAAATTATTACAGGGCCCTTTTGACTTTCAATTCCCTTCCATTCAATTCCATTTTTATTTGTCACCAGAGACTCCCACTGACCAGCAGTGGAAGCCAACCCTGCTCAGGCAGACCGTGCTACTGCATGTTAAGCCAATCCTACAGGAATTACTCACAGCTCAATGTGATGGGTGATCTCGGATTGAATGAGACATTTTGGGTCTGGAAGAGCAGCTGGCAGAGCGCTCCCTGGTGTAGGTTCCTCAGAAAGATGAGACATCCAGGCTTGGAGCAGCACGGGGGGCTCAGCTGCAGCCCCTCAACAGTGCCATCCACCTGGCTGATGTAGCCTTTGTCCAAAAAAAAAAAGACAAAGGAAAGTGACTTTAAGCATGAGAGCCCTCCTGTGTATCCCTCAGAGATGACAGAGCAGGCTTGCAAGAGGGATGGGTGTGAATGTGGTGCCTTGATGCACAAATTTTGTTTAGCAGCCCTCTCCCTTCCTTCTCCATCTCCCATTTAAAGAGTTTGCTTTGGAGATGCTTTGGGGTTTTGCAGAAAAGCTTAAGCTTTGCCACTTCTCTGGAGACTCCTGGCTCACTCAAGAGAAAAACAGGGTTCAATTTTGAAAGTGTACTTGAAGGTGCAAGGAAGAGCTGAGTCTTTCCTCTTGACACAGGAGAAACAGCTGCTGTAGAGATGCACGAGGAAAGCTGCAAAGTCTTCTGTTCCCCACCTACTCCAGATCCTCAAAACCAACAAGAGACAGAGCTGATACATGGGGGAAAAAGACTATTTGAAAATCACAAGCACCAGTTTTTGATGGTCCAACTATTAATCCTTGTTAAAGAAATCAATGTCTGATGATGAAACTTTCCTGTGGGTAACGGGCACAAAATACTGCCAGCCCTGGCCCATTGCTGTTTTAAGGATGGATTAAATGAGAGAGGTTTTTATCAGGACAGTAGGTTTAGGAAATTCAGTGACATGCAGGGGACTGGCAGATCTGCTCCATCAGGGTGGGGAACTCTGCTCAGCCCTGAGCCCTGCAAGGACCCAACCTGCTCTGCTGTGGGTGCCAGCCTGCATCTGCTGCCACAGGGAACCCTCTTCATCCCTGCCCCAGCCCTGCTCAGGATTCCAGCATGTCTGAAAACCCTAGCTTGGCTCCTGCAGGACGACTACAGGTATTAGAGGCTCTATTCCTACCACACATCCGGGGAACCACCTTTGAAAGCCTTCACCAGGGACTTGGGCAAGAAAAAAATCCTGGTGCCAGTGCTTGGCATGGCATTGTCTGCTGCAGCAGATCCCTGCCTGCACGGTGACACCAGAGCTTTACTTGGAGCCTGAACAGATCTGAAGTGTCTAATGACACAACCAGAGGCTACTGAGCAAGAGCTGCTACATGTGATAACGGCTCGCTTGATTCTTCACAGCACTGGAGGGAGGAGGAGGAAGGGAGGAGGGAGGGGGAGGGCGGGCAGGGCATGGCACAGGCACAGGCACGGCATGGGCACAGGCACGGCATGGGCACAGGCACGGCATGGGCACAGCACCGTGCATCACCTGCAGTGGCAGGCTGTGGTCCCCGAGCAGACAGCACTCACTGGCACATGGAGATGGGATCAAGTGAGTTCTGCTGATATTTTATCCCAGCCCCAGACTGCCTGCATCCCTCCTGCTTTCTTTTTCTTGACACAGGCGTTTTGCACTGAGGCTGGGGTGATGGTGCCCTTTCCAGGACAACCAGCAGCACCTCAAACACAGATACCGTGGCAGCAGAGCAACCCCAGGAGGGCACTACATAAGGCTTGTGCAAAGAGAAAACATCCCATTTTTTGAAAAATACCCTTTTGGCCACTTCCCTGTGTAGGTGACAGTAGCAAGTGCAACTTTTTCTTTGGCTCTGAGTTTCCACAGGAGTTGAGGGCTGGAAGAAGGGCAGAGAGCAGCACAGCCCAGTGGGGCTGTCACACAGGCCAAGGGACAGGCCAGGCAGCAGGGACTGCGTCTCTTCCTTGCAAGCTGCAGTAGGAGCAGAAGGGCAACATGTCCTATTCAAGTGTCTTAAAGAGCACTGAGAAGCCAGGCAGGCTTCACAACAAAGCAGAGCCCCACGTTCCCTTCACAACATCTGCCGTTTGGCACAGCAAAGGCTGGGGAGCGAGTGAGCAGTGCTGGCCTCAAGGGGTGAGCATCACTCAGAGCTTGATTAAAACTAGCCAAGTGCTTTATAACCTCCATGCATTTTTAAATGTCTCTCTTTGGGAAACATACATCTCAAAATGGTAAGGTAGGTTTGATAGCTCAGGGCACTGCTCAAACTGTGAAGAAAAATAATTTTTCTAGCACAGTTCCTCCACGGATCTCCCCTTCCAATAAGCTCCTGAGCACTGGGGGGTTAGAGCAGAAATTCCCCACATGCCAGGGTGGAATGGGGAGAGGAGGACAAGAAAGCAGGGAAGGAGAGAGAAGGTCTCGCTGCTTTCTAGAAAGACAAACACTGGGATGGTTCCATCTTCTGAGAGGTGGACATCCTTTTCCATGGAGAAGGAGCCAGCAGTGCAAAGGAGAGGAGCTGGCTTCTGGCTGGACACTTTCAGGAAAAAAATAGGTGGTGGATAACTTGGGCTCTTCAGCCTATGTGTCACCTGGAGCACCACCTGTGTGCATCAAGTAGCCTGAAAATTCTGGGCATACCCACACTCAAAAGGGAAAAAATGTCAGTTACCAGGAATGAATATCTGCATCATGTTGGGGCTCCTTGAGGGTCCCTTCCCTTGCTTCCCAGGCAACCATCTGCCATGGATTAAGGGTCTTTTCTCTGGGAGAGGCTCTTGAGTGCTTGCTCCCTGGAAAGTCTCCAGTTCCCCAAAGCCTGCCAGGTACCCAAGTACCGAGGTCCTGGTTTTGTTACACATAAATCCCAAGTTCAGCTCTGACTTACAGAAACAAGTTCTTGCAACCTCTCAGAGAATTCCCTTCTCTCTAAGAGTATTACACCCTAACCCAGAAAGGACCTTGCACATTCATCTACCCCAAAACCCAAGGGGATGCCATCAGCCCAGGACACATGACAGCCTTCCATTGGCCAAGCACAACCAGGTTCCTGCAGGAAAGGAGAGAAGCAGAGCAAGAGCTTTGCAAGAGCAGCCTGTTGCTCCCTGAGGATGCCATTCTGGGGTGCCAGACCCCCCTGAGCAGGACAGACCACCTGGGCAGCCTCAGCCCTGAAGCAAAGGGCTGTGGTGGGAGGCTGTAAGCTGTCAGGTTGCCAGAAGGAAAAGGGTTCACAGGGATGTAGCTGTGAAAATCCTTCCCTCTCTCTGGACTGACTGAAATGAACTGGACCCAAAGCAGCTGATCTGAAAGCACAGAGAAGTCGCTGGAGGGCTCACGAAGTGGCATCAGAAGATGAGGAGACATCAAAATCCAAAATAATAAAAGAAACTGAATTTATTAAAGCTTCGCAGAACCTGTGGGCAAAATAATTTTTCCCCATTTAAAAGTGGGTAAGGCAACAGAGAAACTAAGCCATTTGTCAGAGATTGGAAATGAAGAAGTGACAGAGACCAAAGCCTGCAGCAGCCATGTCCTCACTAACACATCACCCCCCACTTGGTTTGAGCAGGGTCCCTTCCTCCAGCAGTACAACCAGAGACACAGGCGTGTGAGCCATCCCCTGCAACAAGTGCTTCACCTGCTGAAATAAGAGAACAACCCTTGGTCACTAGAGGACCCTGCCATGTTGCCAGGGTGGCCAGGCCCTTACAACACCCCCGTTACCATGTGGGGGGTGTCAGCTCTTGTATGAGGGTCAGAAAATGCCTGTAATGGTGCCAGGGTGGGAAGCCACGTGGTGCCAGGCACCAGGAGGTCTCCAGCCACTGCCTAGAAGTTCCTCCAGCTCAGTGGTGACTTGAGCCTGCCTGTGCCACATCTTCCCAACCAGACAGAGCAGGGCCAGCTTTGCTGTCACTGCAGAGCCCACCTGGCTTTGTAGAACCTTTGCCCACTCACCACCACCCTACCCTATGTGGTCCCACTTCTTCCCTGGCCAGGTTGCCTGACATTCCCCACCAGTGGAAATGCTTCAGGAGACTCTTCCTGCCCCTCATCCTTCCCTCCCATCATAACAACTGTGCTACCATGACATTCCAGCCCTTATTCTCCCCATCAAATTCAGATTACTTCCCACCCCCTACCCCATTAGGAAAGGCTAATCCATGTCTCCGTTACCAGTGGACCTGGTGTCCCCATCATTACCACACCATTAGATCCAGCATGGTTTCATGGTGGTACCCCCACTTGCTGTCCTAACAGAGTCTCAGGGAAAGCTGTATAGCAGCTGCCCAAAACCAGCCACCTACACTGAGAACGAAGGGACAGGGAGCATTTCCACCCTTGATCTGCATACAAAAAGGTCATGGGAGAGAGGCAGAAGAGGATGAATCCTTGCAGCCTCATTAGAGGGAAAGAAACTGTTTCTGCAAATAATAATTGATTTCTAAATTTATCCCCTAATTAAATAGGTTCCCTGGATGAATTTGCATGCAGGCTGCAAGGTGATGATTTAGTGGCTGGCTTCCTACGGGAACACATCAACACATGTTTGCAAATTGTCTCTCTCCAAGATTCAAAGGTGGGGTGATCACCTCCTCATGCTACCACACCTGGAGCAGACGGGTTCCTCCTGCCACCCAGAGCTTTCAGCAAGCCAAGCCAAGCATTTCTCCACATCAGGTTTACCAGAGCCTCAGACAGGGGAAAAGTGCATTTATCACCTATCTTGTCCCTGTGCTCCAACCCAGCAGAGACTGTCCCATGGACCAGAGCAGGGGACCCATCATGACCACAGCATGCAACTCACTCCCTGCCTAAGTGGAAGGCCAGCTGGAGGATTTTTTGGCAGGCAGCAGCTAAAAAACTACAGCAGAACTGGAAAATCACTGCTTAAACCCAGCATGTAGTAACAGCAGGAATGAGAAACATTATCTCCAATACATACTCTTGCTTCCTACATCAATTCCATGGCTGTTCCTGTCTAGTCATTTTGAGTTTTTCCTACAGACACCATCAGCTAATAAAACCTCAAGAGACGGATCCTGGGATAAAACCAGGCTACAAGCTCTGCAAAAATTAAACACATTTATCACTCTTCTGTGGAGAGTTCCTTTTGGAAACCAGGGAGCCCTGATACTCTCAGACAAGCATCAAAGGACTTTGGACGTGAGAACACCACGTTAGCTTGAGAAAGCAATGGTGCTGAGCAGCCCTGCCATGTTAAAGCCCACAAAAATTAACTCCTACTTCCCAGTACTGTTAGTATGGGGCCATTGCCCCCTCCCTGGGAAGTGTTCAAGGACAGGTTGGATGGGGTTCTGAGCAACCTGGTCTAGTGGGAGGTGTCCCTGCCAATGCAGGGAGGTTGGATCTAGAGGATCTTTAAAGCCCCTTCCAACCCAAACCATTCTATGATTCTAAGATTGCCTGTCAATCCATGGTGCTGGCTCAAAGCTCTCCTCTCCAAAGAAAAGAGGCACTTGCCTGCATCTACACACCATCTTCTGTGTGTCAGCAGCAACAAGATCTTTCATCTCTTCTTCCCTCCCTGCCAACTTTCCACCCCTCCAGTATCATTTGGGCAAAGGGCACTCAGGTCCACCTTCCTCTGGGGCTCCAGCCCTTTGAGGTTGAGGCTGGGGGATCTGCAGATGTAGATCATCCCTTCCTTATGCCCCACACATTGGGGTGCTGCTCCTGGGACATGCAGAGACGTCCATTCAACCCTTGGCTCTGCCACCCCCCCCAGAGAAATTAATAAATACAAAAATATAAAGATATCTATGAATCTGCTTGGCCCTGGTGGGGCTTTTGGAAGGTGTCCTGCACGTCCAACTCCCACTGCACTGAAATCAAACAAATGGAGAAGCTGCTCCCACCAAGATCTAAGTGGCTTTTCTGAGGTTTTTAACCTGATCCTGGTCTGTAGTGGAAAAAAAACAGATCATTTGGAAGCTTCCCTATGAGCAAGAGGGGAAAATAACCTCCCCATTTGTCCCTTCCAGAAACAGTGAATGTAGATAGCAACCAAAGGGTGAAAGACAAGCACCAGGCATGGCCTGACCAAGCCCATGACCATTTGCTGCCCAGGGGTGACTACAGCACACATGGACACCTGCCTATCCAGTCACATCATCATCTTTGAAGAAATGCCAAAAGATGGGATTTTCTCCTCCCCTCACCCCAAAAAGTGTTCAAAACTGGAGCATCTCCATGGTATTTTGGATTTCTCAACACTTCTGGATGAAAACTATCTTGTTAAGTGAGTTCTCAATCAAGAAATCACTACTACAGACGGAGCTCAGGCCCTAACCTACTTTTATACTCCAAAATAAAGAATCCATTAGGTGGCTAAATACTTTAGGAACTGCGTCCCTTCATCTCCCTGCTTTGGTTCTCCATCTGTAGCAGAGTATCCTCCTTTATAAATTGCCTCTGAGAGCCTCAGATCTCTTCTAAAAGAAAACAGTATTATTCACAGGATAGGAAAGAGATGCAAGAAAGCTAATTAGTCCTTGTTCAGAGGACTTTTGAACATACAGCATTTAAATGAAGCCTGATTTTTGGATCTCAGTGCTAAAATCTTCCCAATGCGTCACAGGCTTTCTCTTCCAGAGGTGCCTTTCTTGCTCACCTTGAGCATTTTTAAAGGCAAAGAAAATTCCTTTAGGTACCAAAGCAAATTCATAATCTAGCTCTCCACCACTTACCAACTTGAGCCCATTAAAACTCTGTTAAAAGCAGAGCAAGATGAGTCCTTGAGGCCCTGTTCCCCAAGGATGTGTGCACATAAAGCAAGGAAAATGTGTGGTTATTAGAGTTTAGCTTTATTGTTTTCATAAAACACACTGAAGATTGTGTTTATGATTCTGGAGAAAATAAAACCCTCTCTCCAATTGTTAAAATAACGAACACAAGATACTCCAGTGACTTCTAAACAATCAAACACTTTGGACTTGCACAGCACCCTCTACTCAGATTTCAGAAAAGTCTGTACAAGAATGAAAATAGGCCCGGATGGGTGGGGGATAAATCCAGCATCTCACCTCATAGCCAAAGGGAGCAGCACAGTTGACACAGTTCTTGTGTGAGGCTGAGTTACACGGGCAGGAAGGGAACTGTTCAAAACTCATCACAAAATTGCTTAAGATCCAGCTTTGCTGGTTTCCAGTAACATCCTGGTTTCTGAATGATCAAATCCTATTTGAAAGCCAAGACACGTGAGCATGAGAATAATTTAAACACACTCAAAATCAAAGGGAAAAATAAAATCTTAGCAGAGACACTCTCTCTGGCCCCTGCACAGGTTGCTCACTAAACCTTCTCCAACAACACCTTCTGAGGGCTTTTGCCAGCACCATGTCCTTACCACTCTGAAGGTCTTCTCATCTGGCTGCCAGGAGGCATTTCTATCCATCACTGCATCCAGTCAAACACACAGCATGGCCCAAGGAACCCAACAGCCTCCACCACTTTTGCTCCTCTACCTCAAGCCTGGAGGAAGGACAAACCAAAGGCATTTTTTTCCCCTTCTTTAAATATTACAAAGACTATGTGAGGTTATGAATTATTGAATGGAGCTGTCTCTTCAGTTTAGCATGATGATGATGGAAGGGAAACGTGGACCACAGAGGGGCTGTGTCCCCAGCACAGGAGCGGGGCAAGGAGCCAAGGGGCATGACCAAGTGGGATCCTTACCCAACCACTTAGTGTCTCTGCCCATCCATCAGAGCCTGACACCTGCCTGGCACCACTTGCACCGTGGGGATTGAATTCATCTCAGAAGAAGCCGAGGGAAATGCATCTTCCATGGCAATGACCTGGGAAGGGAGGGAAGCTCTTCAGACAGGTGACTGCCTCCATACTCCTGCACCCCTATTTGAAAACCTGGCCTGAGACCCTGTTGGCCATGTCCAATGGTTAAACTAGACAGGCTGACCTGGCAGAACTAGGTCTTCTTTGGTGCTCCAGCATAAGGGAACAGACCAGGAGTAGGGATGGAAACAGCCAGTGAGGATGGAGATACTGAGAAGCTGGTGGCAGAGTCCAGCCTTCAGACAGTTTTGCAGACACTTTCTAGAAGCTATTACTACCAGCTCTAAACCAGCCTATCAGTATGAGCCTTTGGGGCTTGTAATAAAAACCAAGATTATTTTTTTTTCCAGACCCAGGTTAGATAGCAGATGCCTGAAAAATAATGGAGCAGCCTAAAAAAAAATAGGTTTCAGTTCCATCCCTCCCTTTACCTACATTTACTGGCAGGCTCCTTGGAGACAGAGGTCAGCTCTGGAGCAGTGCTGCCCCAGCTGCATTCATCCCAGAACTGGCACAACATGCAAAAGCACTTTCTGCTCCTCAGATCCACCTTGCTGATTAAAAGCATAATTCCAAGAAGCACATAACAAGACTGAATTGACACTTAACTGATTTCAAAAAGCACTGACTTCCATACACACAGCCAGAGCTCCATGTTGAGGCAGCACTGAGTGTCCAAACCAACCCCATGGACTCGGTGCATCCTGCCCCAGCAAGATGCCCTAAAACTTAGAATAATCTGATTGTTTTGGTTGGAAAAGACCTTTATGATCATTGAGTTCAACAGTTAACTCAGCACTGCCAAGTCCACCACTAAACCATGTCCCTAAGCACCACATCTACACATCTTTTAAATACCTCCAGGGATGCTGAAAAAACCACTTCCCTGGGCAGCCTGTTGGAGCAGTTTCCAATACCCTACTTTTCCTTCTCCTGCAAACTTCTTTTGTGAGCATCTTTCTGAAAAAAAGACATAACAAAGCTGACACACTACCACAGAGAGGTCTGAGTTTTATGAACTAAAGCTCTTCTACTTGGAAGAAGTGGAGAATCAAGTTTTCCTGCAAGAGTTTTGCCACCGTGGATGCTCTGGATCATCCCATCACACACTATGTTGCCACCTGCACTTAGGGTTAAAATCCTCATTTAAACACCCAAAATGAAAACCAGTATCTTCCCAGAGAAGCAGACAGGACCCCCACTAGGTCAAATCCTGCCCTTTGCCTCTGTAAAATGTAACTTATCCCCTGCCTGTGATGACTCTCGGGCTGACCAGCGCCTGCCCTGTGAATCCTGCCCACTCCCTCTTTTTTTTTTTTTTTTCACTCTGGATGTTAATGGAAAGAAATCTCTGGATCCATTTGAAATGAATTATACTCCAGTAATTGCAGCTGCTATAGGGCAGTATTAGGTCAAACTGCCCTTTTTGTGCTGTGTCTCAAACACTCGAGATGATGAATGGGCTCATTTTCAGCAGAGCGGGATGCTCGCAGCCCCAGGTGAAGCCCGTGCAAACCGCAGATGCTCACGGCTCTGGTGCCACATCCCCGGCACCTGCTGAGCACTTCCTTCAATGAAACATCCAAACTCACACTCTAGAAACACCAGTTTGGTTCTCATTGCTTGCTACTTGTTGTCATCGTCCTGCAGGTCCTCAGCACACAGCCTCCCCGTGCCATCCCCAAGGCTGTCCCCTGCGGGCTGCATTTAATTGCTTAAGAAATCTATGCCACTCTCCCCCCAGAAGGTCCTTTTCAGCCCAAACCAGCGATTTCTTCACTCCCTCCCCTCCCAACTCTGCGTTAATTATTAAGATAGAGTGGGATTGAAGCGACTAATTACCACTGTAAAGTTACTCTCCTGAAGGCTGATAAGGGAAGTAATTAGGATGGACAAGCATGGATTACAGAGCTCTAAATCTCTCTCTTGTCAAGATAATGCTGCTGGCCAGCCTCACAAACGAGTCCGTAGGCAAACACAAAGCAGTCGTGAAGACTGAGCAACAGGCTGGACCATCACAGAGCACAGGCCTTTCACGATGCAGCACAAGGAGATCCCTTCTCCAGCAGCTCCAGACTGGAGCCAACCTCCAACAGGCAACTCCAAGGACCTTAGAACAGGCACCCTGCCCTGGGCTGGGTGACGGTTCACACTTGCAGCCATGGTACTTGCTCTCTGTGGTGGGTTAACCGTGGCCGGCTGCCACATGTCCACCAAGCAACTCTCTCACTCCTTTGTTCCCAAGTCTTCTCCCTCCTCCCTGCCAAACAAGGCAGGTGGACAGGGAAAGGGGGTTACAGCATAACCACCATGCACGTTCCCAGTCAATGAGGTTACATGATCCTTCAAGTCAACACACCTAACAACTGCCCCACTCTGGACACCACGCTTTTGGCCGCTTTGCCTTCATCTAACCTCATCTGACCTCCCCAGATATCAGCTAAGACAAGGAGCACACTCCAGCAGTAGATAGAAGATGACAGGCTGTCACAGGACACGTGTGCCCTTGACATGAGGGAAAGCAGTGACATTTCATGGTGTCACAGCAGAGTGTGACTGCTCTGGGAACATGATTCCTTGAAGGAAAAGCCCAGGGCCTGAGAAATCCTGAGAAGATCAACACCATGCACATCTCCAGCCACCTTCCATTACTTGTCCATCAGCTTGTTTGTCCATATGGAAGAGGCCTCACAGGTGAGATAGAGCAATGGCAGCTCAGGGGATGTGGATTGACGCACAACCTCCATGAAGGCCAGCCCAGCTGACCCCACATGAGCCATTTTGTGCTTCCCAGCACCCAGACACCCACAGGCCTCATCCTGCTGCTCTGCTGGCTGCAGACCCTGCGCCTCCCAGAGTCTATGAAATACACAGCAAAAGGGAGGGTCAATATAGGGCAGAGCTGCCACCACCACCAAAATAAATCTTCATCTAGACAGCAAAGTCCACAAGAGTGAGCTAACTCCCCTGAGCTCCCCAGCAAGTGAGCACGGACTGCTCAGATCCCTCTCTCTTCCAGTTGCAGGATCACAGCTCACAGGGTCACATTCCCACCACAGCCACGCACATCCCACACACATTCCTCATGCATACACACAGATTATTTTCCTATAACAATTTCAGGCACCCTGTGCTACAGCATTTATAACTAATACATATTTTAATGTTCTCATTCACCTGAGACACTCAGACACTGGCTCATTTGTCAGGTTTGGTTTTTGGTTTTTTTTTTAAAATACCACCTTACCCCCAGGCCAGTCAAATCAGTCCAGTTAATGTTAATTTTCGTGGACATGGAAAGTCATCTCAAGGTCATTTTTGGCTTATTTTCCAGTTTCAAGTCTGGAGGATTTTATAGGATTTGCAATTGAGGCTTCTGATTATCTGCTATTTATTGAAACAAAAAGGAAGCGGCTGAGGAGAGACAGTGATGAAGCACCCCATTGACACCCAGGTAATTAAGGAGAAACAAACATGTTTGTTGGCTGAAACAAGGGGAAAAATTATGCAAACCACTTTATTCTAACAAGGAAGAGAGGAGGGAGGAAAGAAAACACAGCAGCTAATGGGTTTCCATCAGAAGAGCATCCTTTGCTCAAGTCAAAACCTTTCCAGGATGTTTGCATTTCAAGGTTGGGAAGGTTGCTGGGTGTCATGGGGAGGTTTTTGTCACTTCTGATCAGAAAGAAAGTTAAAAAAGAAACCCACTAAGTTGAAAAACACAACCTTTGTGATGCACAAGACAGGCAGGTCGACACACCCCATTTTGAAGTGGAAAAAAAAATTCAATGTGTACATAGATGTGTCCAAAGGGCTCTGAAGCATTGAAGCCTGGATTTTTGCTATGGGACAGCCCAGTTTGCCCTTGACCACCCTTGGCATTAAGTTCCAGGGAGGCTGTGGAAGCCACATCACTGGAAGTATTCAAGGGCAGGTTAGATGGGGCTATGAGCAACCTGATCAAGTGGGAGGCATCCCTGCCTATGCAGTGGAGTCTGATCTAGATCATCTTTGAGGTCCCTTCCAACCCAAACCATTCTATGATTCTAGGAAACTGGTGACTCCCGGTGTCAGCCCAGCTCAGGACCAGGACCAGACGATGTTGTGGCCACAATGAGAAACAACATTCCTGGTGAACTTCAGCCCTCAGCTCCCAAAGCAAGCCTAACACAGGCATGTCAATCTGCTCCAAATATATTTATTAAATATTTTTAATATCAGGGTGGCAGACAGAGTAACACAATCAAGCCTGAGTCACACATCTTCCCAGGTCCGCTGGGGCCACGGGTACAAGGCTGTTTTTGTTTCTTTCCCAGGGAACAATCAAGATACAGGACTCACAGCTCAAATCACATGTGCTCTCCAGGGGCAGGCGATAATAATTAGTTTGTGTGCATTGGAGGCATTTTGGTTTCAAGCCCTGCTCGGGGAAGCTGGCAGGAATACTCAAGCTGCTGGGCAGCAAACACTCTGGAAAGCCCCAGAACTGATGGTGGGTGCTGAAAGCTGGCCTCAAGCTTCCAAAAACTGGCCTTGTCCCATCAATTATTTACTATCTAAGAAGCACTGTACTCTGGGGTGGTTTGTTTGGGATTTTTTCCCCATAGGCAAGCATCTTACAGAGAGAAGCAGCCATGAGGAACAGCTTATTTTAGTTTCCTGAAAACAAAGCAAATCCCGTAATTCTGGGAGTGCTTCATCCCGCTTTTCCCAGCCCCATGAGATGTCTCCCACAGGTAGAGCTCACCTGGACTAAGATATCACCACCACTTCCCCAGGCCCACAATGGCCTGAAGACACAGGGGAGAGGGCAAACCTGCAGCCCCCCAACAGCACCAGGGCTCAGAGGGTGCAGAGCACTAGTGAGGGTAGTGCTGGACCACAGCATCCCTAAGCACAGCTGCAGCTCCACTCCAAGCTAGCCTCAGACTGCCTCTGCATCGTTTGGACACAGAAGTCCAGTGCTACAGATCCTTCATTCAACAGCAAGTCCCTTTCCCTGATCGTGCAGGAAACCTTGAAAACCATGAAACACACTTAGATGCAGCCACCAGCAAGTACCCAGGCAGGCTGCAGCAGTGACCTGCACACCTCCAGCTGCTCGGGTCAGGTCCTTGCAAGATGCTAATCCTGTCAGAGTACAGCTGAAGTCAGGACTATTTTCCTGCTGACTGTGAAATCAGTGGAGAAGAAGAAAAAAAAAAAGCAGCAATGTATTGCCAGGTACATTTGTCCAGATGTAGCACTACTAGAGGCAGATTGGACAGCAGGGCACAGCTATGAGATTAAGTCATTTTTCTGTTCACTGAAAGCATTAAGGGAAAAAACCCTCCATTTGTTTTGCTGTGAACGTAATGTTTCATTTGAAAATTAGTTCTGAAATAGTAAATGCTTTAAACAATGCAAAACGCCCTAAATTTTCGGAAGGATCATTAAATCACTGTTGGGAAAAACCTATTTAAAAATAAAAAAAAAATGCTTGAGTCAGAAAAATGCTGGCTCTGCGTCAGAATCAGCCTTGTCCCAGGGAATGACCCTGGACATTAAAAAGGAGAGGAGGAGGGAAACCCACTCAAGCCTGGCTGGTGGATGGAGTGGTGCTGCCCTCACCCCTTCCAGAGCATGACTTGCACCTCGCTCTGCTGTGTGTCAGCAGTGATCAGGTCCCATCTGCACACCAACATCTGGCTTTGCCCAGATGTTAATGACCAGCACCCACCACCCACAGCATCCTGGTCATGACTGCAACACCCTGCCTATGAAGCAGTCTATTTTCTGAGTCAATGCATCCAAGAACTTGGTTGTTTAACATACCTACAAGGCTCCAGTCACCTGTGGGTCAGGAGTGATTAGGTCCATGCCCGTGCATGGGGCTCCCTCTGCTAAGCACAGGATCAGCTGCAGTGATTACCAGGTGAAATGAAAGCACAAAGCAGTGCCAGACAAATCCAGGGGAGACACAGCTGGTGGACAACATTAGAGGGAAAAATAAAAAGTTAAGTTTACATCTGAATCCACCTCCTATGTGTCATTTAACAGGGTTCACTGCTGCTGTCTCTGCAACCTTGCACTGTCAGGGGAGGCCCATTTCCTCTCCATCACTCCCAGGGTGCAGAGGCAAGGCAAGCTGGCTCTGCAGGCAGCCCTCACCACTGCCAGCCAGCTTGTCAGTTGGGCCAAGCTCCCTGTTTTGAGCCAGAATGAGTCCCTTCTCCCCTTCTCTTCATACCAGTGACCATAGGAGAAACCCCAAAGCTGCTGGTGTCTGTGTTCGCCATCCTGTGGAGCCAGCCAGGAGCCAGAGGACCCTCCTCAGGCTTCACCTCACTGTCTCTTGCTGCTTCTGAGCTTGCCTTTTGCTAACAGACCTCCAGGCACTCTGTCCTTCCCTGCTTTTTTTAAGGCAGAGCCACAAAATAACCCCAAACTGAGATACAACTTCCACTCGCAGCAACCCCCTGGCTGCATTTCCCTCCGACTGCCCTGGCTTGGAGCAAGGGCTGTGGGACCAGATGTACCCAGAGGTGAGAGGTTTAAGAGGCTCCTCATTTGCATGGAGCTGTGCTGCTGTAGGGAAGAGGGAGCAGCAGGGAGATAAGTACTTGCTTCTGCACACGGTGCAGAGAAGGATTAGATACTTACAAATATTTTATCCTAGCTAAAGTAATTGCACCACTTGTTCTTATGAGTCAGAGCTATTTATTTTCATGCTTCAGGGCATCAGTTGATCACACCAGCTGAGGTCAGGCAGAAATTCCCATCACTCCTGTAAGCGTTTTGCATATTGCAGGAAAGTGTGTTAGCACAAGGTACCACAGCCTGGCACTCCCCTTGTCCCAGCCTACTTCAGTCCCCACCGGGTGCAGAGGACACACCAGCAGGAACAAGTTCTCCACTTTAACCCTCCCAGTACAACACAGGAACAGTCATTTCTTTCACTAGTTTCACTTGTGCTAGTGGAGGAGCAGATCCCACACTCCTGCCCTGGGATGCTGAGGCTTTCGGTACCTTTTGGTACCACCACCACATCCAGCTGTGCTCCATCCTCCAGGCAGCAACCAGGAAGAGAGGCCAGAGCATCCAACTGTGAAGAGATGGTATCGGTCATACAGGAGGAGAAAACAAAAACAACTCCTTGTGACCCTGAGCATGAAAGCCAAGCTAGGGTCACTGAAGCTCATTCCAGTGGCCAGTGGCTCCGCGGCCTCTGCTGGGAGCAGACATGGATAACTGCTCATTTCTGAGTGCTCACAGATGCACTGCTCTAATTGTGTCACCCCTGAAAACCCTCCCAAAAAACACTTGGCCAACATTAATAAACAAAAAACAAGCAGCATGTAAATGGAAGGGAATGCAAGAAAACAGCCACAAGTATTGGACCAGCGAAACACCACCTCACTGTCCTCCCTCCCAGAGCTACTGACCCAGCTCCACTAACTCAGGAGCATTTGGGAACCGTCTTGGAAAGAAACAGCTCTTGATCTCTGAGCACCAAGCATTAAATGAAGCAGCAGAGGCCAACGCTCACCAAATAAAAGGTTCCTTTCACAGTAACAACAGGTCAACTGCTCTTGGAGCAAAACACATGCATGTGCCCGTGGCCCCTCAGGCAGCATGCAGGAGGGACAGCAAGGTGCTTCCCCATACCGATGGCGTGCATGCAGACCTGCTCAAAGAGCATCTCATACCACACATCCAGCTTGAAATACCTCCAAGAGCTGCTGCAGCACAGGATCAGTCCCCTATCCCCTTTCTTTCATGGTGTTCATCTCCTAAATTCATCTTAAATGTCCTCCCAGACAGCACCATTTTGCCTACTCACCCCTGCTCAGATGCTCACCAGAAGCAAGTATCTGATGTTTCCTCATCTGCGCTTCACTGATCCCCATCCCTAATTACACTGCTGCAGCAGCAGCTCCATAACTTTAATTATAAGACAATTTCTGTTCTAATCCCTGGTTTTGACTCACTACAGCAGGCCCCCTCCCCCTTTGCTCCCTCATCCTCTCACTCGGTCATTTCAGGAGTGAAGTCATGCAGATAAGAAGGAGTTTGAACAATTAAGTATAATGATAATAGGGACATCACTTTCATACAGATGTCTGAATAGCGCTTCAAGGGCAGGACTGCAAATCCAGCTCCTCTCTGAAGCTTTGCCATTTCTTATGTCATCAAGAACAGCATCAGAATCCTTTTTGGAAGCTTTGTTTGTTTATTTTTCAACCAAATAATTTTCTGTGCATTGTTTCTGAAGTTCTGGGACACCCCCCTCACTTCCAGCAGAGCCCACTGCTGAGGTGATGTACCAGCAAACTGCACACAGGACTGCAAACTCACCAGTACCTCCACATCCATCCCATCCCATCAGCATCCCCTGGGTGATATCCCCTGTAAGGTGTCCAGGGTACAGAGAGAGCACCAGGAAAGTAAAACCCTCCAATTCAGAAGTCAGAAACCCCAAGTTTCACACCCAGATTTTTCAGCTCAACTCACTTGACTTCACCTTTCATCCCCCCCCACCTCTCACTGGGGATAACATTTTTTCCTGACATGCTTTGTTATTCAGAGATAGAAGATTCTGTAAATGCTGAATTATTATCATCAAATTATAACACTCAGAACATTGCCTCCCTTTGGGATTCAAGCTGCAGGAGGAGAGAGCACAAGCACAGGCACCCAGAGCTGAAATGTGCCACGTTTATTTCCCTTACAGGTAGTGGGGACAGATGCTGCTTCAAGATTTTCTCTCTTCCTCAGCTGTCCTGGAAGAGTCTCTCTGACAGATGTTCTGCTGGTGGGAACTGAACTGTATTTGAAAGGTAATTTTGGAGCAAATGGGAACAGAAGTGTCAGAGTTGTCATGAAGAGATTTTTTGGAATTTCCTTCCCATTTCATGAGGAAATCAAGACATTTTGCATTTCATTGTTTTCAAAATGGAATGGCTCCTGCTGCTGCCTCCAAATTCTCTGGGCTCCCCACAGGTTGCCAGCAGAAGGACTCTGCAAAAGCCCCCAAAATGAACTCATCCAGCCCCACACATTTGGTTCTCTTTCATTTTCACTTTCAGAAATAAAAATAAAGCAGCTTCCAAATGGAGCCACTTACAGGACAGGACAGCAGGGCATGTTATTGAGGTTCCTTTAGGGGAAACCATCATCCAGCCTCTTCCTGCACCTACCTGTGACAGCCAACATTAACAGCCATCCAGCACTGCATCTCATGGCCTGCATCTCCCCACAAACACAGAGAAAACCCCATCTCCATTGCTGGGACTTCCCAAAATTCCAGTACACAAGCAGAGAGCCAGCAACATCCAGTTCTGGTACCCATGAGTCAGGACTAGGCTCTCCCTGCTAAAACTCCTGTGCACAGGGCTGCTGGTCTGGTGAACCATCTTCTGAGGGCAGCCTGGAGAAAGACCAGCACCCATCTCCCCATTTGTGCTCAGTTTAAGGCTTCATTTCAACATCTTCAAGCCCCTCAAATACCACATTTTCAGGAAAGAAGGCAAAGACAGCCAAACCTCTGAGGATGGGCAAAGGCTACTGGATTTCTGAAAAGAGAGTCAGGAGAATGAGATCCCCTCGAGAAGCAGAACCAGCAAGCAGGCAAAAGCAGCAGCCTGCACCCAGCTTGGCCAAGCCCTGGTATCACCACCAACACAGCTGCTCCAACACCTGCCTGTTTCCACAGCTCCAGCCAACAGCCCCAGAAATCTTCCAAACAAGTATCAGGGAAAACACAAATGCAGCAGGCACACAACAGAGAGCAAGAAGCCATTGAGCTTGTGAGCAGGTGAGAGGAGAGGGAAAGTTCTTGCCTTGAAACAGCCTGCAGCTCAGGCCAGGAGGTTTTGCTCCTTCTCTGCTACAAAACTTGCTATCAGCTTTTGCCTAAATGCTTTTTTTCCCCATGAAATTTGCTGTGTTTCCCCTGAGAGTTTCACACAGCAAAATCCCAGCTGGTGTGGGCACTGGTAATGTTGGTCTCACCAGTCCTGCTGGGAAACAGGGCTCCCCATGCCCGCAGAGCTGCCTGGCTCCCTCCCCCCAACACGTTCCTGCTGTCACATCCATGGCTTCTCCCTGGGAATGATGACAGCAAATGATACAAGACCTTGAATTTAATTGCAGTGGGGAAAAAAAATTAAAATTAAAAAACGTTCTGAGTGATAAAGAACCCTTTTCATAAGCCACATTATTTGTGTCTCATCTAGAGGATTTGAGAGTTTGCCTGGGGGTTGGCTCATGTTTTGCAATTCAGGGCCCCAGAGTGCACAGAAACAGGCAGTCCAGGAGCACCCTGACAGTACAGCACGGGATGTGTCTGCCATCACAACCAGCCATGGGGCAAATATCTCACCTTCTCAGTGCCCTGCTGGACCCTCACTTCCCAGTGTCACACACCCCAGCCCCCCTCCTCTCACCCTGGGTATAGCAATGGAGCAGTTTCAAACCCTCACACACAAGACAGATCACTGGCAGACACTTCACCAACATGGAACAACATTTTAAAATACAAATCCCATATCCTTACAAGCTGTATGGTTCAACCTGTCATGGCACCTGTTGGGTTGCTTGTAGCAGGAGACCCAGCCAGAGTTTCCCAAGTTCTTTGGGGGCTGTTTCTCCTATGGACCTTGTGCTATCAGAGCAGAAGGGGTATGGCTGTGCAGTGGTCATTGGCAAAGGGATTATCTGGGCAATGCAGGGAGGGCTCTTCCCAGTGTGGGGGGAGCAGAGAGGGGAAGAGGCACAGGGCCAGCCTCTCTGGAGGACAAACTGTGATTAAATATTTATAGATCCTAACACATTGATTTGTTAAGTCGGGAAACAGTCCTCTATGAGTTTGAAGATGCCTTTCAAGGCAATTCTTAATCAGCAACCCAGGTGCAGCAAAGAGGAGCTCAACAAGAGGCAGGAACTGCTCCAGGGAAGGTTTTGAAAACAGGGCTCTTCCCCCCTCAGCCAGTGAGGGATCCTCATGGCCAGGATGGGATCTGGGTGGCTCAATGAGCCTCGCAAGAGATTTATATCTAAGGCTTTCTAATTAAGTTTCTCCTGTAAGTGATTTATTTTTTAATGGCATTTTTGCAGGAGAAAATTAAACAACGCTGCTTAAGGAGAAACAAACTGCAGTATTTCATGTTGGCCATAAAAGAAAGACTCCACACCCCTTTCAAAATCTGCATGCTCTGTCCAAGGAAAGCTGCTGCCCACACTGTTCTCAGCATCACCCTCCTTACACCTGGTCCTTGCCTTGCTTTGGGAAAAAAACCTGCACTTCAAAACCATAAATAACCAAAAACTGGGGGGTGTCCAGCAAGCATTGATGCAGGTATTGCTGGTCATTGCCCCTTGAAGCACTGCTTGGGTTGACACAAGGTCCCCATTATAGGAGGACACAGCTCTGTGGTGTTCCTCACATGATTAAGGTTGCACTTAACCCTTCCTGAGCTGGGACAGACCTTCTGGGTGGCCCCATTTGGTGCCACCAAAGCAAAGGTGTTTAAACAGGCAGAGCTGCTAAGCAAGTGTTGCACATCTTCACTGGGTTTATGCCTAAGCTGAAGGCAAACCAACCTCTCCCATCCCTCATTTGTAATGGTTCAAAGCTGGAAGCATGACACCTGCCCAGCAGAATCCTAAACCTCCTGCCATTCAGCCATGAAAAGTAATACTTCAAAGTCAAAAGGCAGTTCTAATTCTAATTAAGCCAACTGGAGGGTGCAAATTAAGTGTTGGCCCCTTGCTCCCTCCCCTCTTTCTTCAGTGAAATTGTATTTCCTGATGGGATAACAGTGAGAAAATTTTGGATGCTCCTCTCTAGCTGGGAAGCATCAGGCAGCCTAAGGGCTGCAAACACAACATCCCATAGTCCATTGAATCCATTAGCTTACTTATCAATTTGAGATTAATTATTCCAGTTCACAGGATATTTGGTTATTTCTTGACGTTCCAACTACTGCATTGGAAAGAGCCAAGATGCTCTTGCCTTGGCTCACTGGGTTAGCTACTCCTCACACTCACTGCCAGCTTTTAAGACACAAGCAAATAGCTCCTCTGGGCTCACAATCATAACCCCATTTCAGGAGCATCCACTGATGTCCAAGACAACAAGGTCCACTCCTGCAGCCCCATCCAGGGAGAAGCAGGGGCTGCAGTCTAACGTCCACTGATGACTCTAAGAGTATAAGCAAGTGCACCTTGAGTTTGGGTTTCTGCTGCCAAATAGTAACAGGAAAGGGAGCAGGGGCACAGAGAGGGAGGGAGCACACAAATGGGAATACAAGAAATCACACACACAATGTTCCTGAATCCTCCAAACGTGACTCACTTTGCTCTATTGTGACAAACTGAAACGCCTCTGAGGAGTTCATTTCACGTCTCATCCATTCTCTGAATAATGGGAAAACCCCTCTTTGTTTCTCCAAGATATCAGCACACACGGCGCGCCACGTACACCCGGTTCCATTAGACATAATGGAACGAGATTGTCCCAGAAGTTGTTTTCAATTGCTTGAGTGCATCCTTCATTTAGGGAAACAAGAATATATGAGCTGCTCTGCCCCAGCCGATGGGAGGATGCAATCTTTAAACTGAAACCAGGGCCATTTGTTTCCCAGCTTTGGCATGGGAAGAGGGTTGGGTCCTTCCTCTCCCCAGCTCCAGGACTGGGCTAACCAAGAGGCTTGGCTATCCTCCAAGGGAAACCCAGGCTCCTGCCAGCATGAAGCCATGTGTGACACTGGAAGTCAAGTCATCCTATGGCAAAGGTTCCCTCTCCCTACGTTTCCAGCTCAGGTACTTCTATTAGGCACCAAAGCTTTGAGATACCCCCCCACATGCCATGCAATGCAGAGTAAGGATGCTGTGGGATGCTCCAGGGATGCCTGTGCTTCCCCGGCCGTTGACCTGGTTTCCCAGTACACCCCACTGAGCTGCAATGCAGCACATAATGGTGACATTTGTACAGTCAGAGTGCTCAATGCGTAACAAAACACCCTGCTTATCTGCCAAGGAAAGCAGATCCCCCAGGAATGCATGTTCTAGCTGGCTGCCTACAATTTACTTTGACTTCTTGGGACAAAAGAAAGTTTGAAAGCTTTGGAGACAAACCAGGTTGCCTTAAAGACACTGACTGTGATAACGACGTTGTCAGCATTGCTAACATCCCTCCTGTATTCAGAAGGAACCAATGGGGCTTAGCAGGGGAGAGAAGAACGGATCACAGCAGCCAGGTTTTGAGTTGTGGTGTTTTAATTGACTGCCACCTTCAGATAGCTCCTCTTCCCAACATGGAAAGAGAAAAAATCACCACAAAGCATACAGCATCTTGAGCCTATCACATCCTTTTCAGCAAAGTGTTGGCTTGAAGCCTTCACAAGGCAGGTGCTTAATGCAAAGCACGTGTCTGAGCTGCATTGCTGAATCAGGACCCATGCCCCCAGAACAAATTCTCATGAATACTTGTCCTGTGCTTACAGGACGTGACCATGATTACCCCTGACCATGCTGCACGCTGGGGACTTCAGGCCTTTCAAGTTGAACAAGTTCTAGGTTTTCCCCTTGCAGAAAGTGTGATGTGAGCACAATCACAGCGACAAAAACTGCCCCCTCCCCAAAGCACAGAACCACTTTCAAGTTCTTATTTCCCACTGAATACTTTTTTTTTTTTAATTTACCTCCCCAACCCTATAGGGAAGGAACACAGTGAGTCCTACAGCAGCCAGACTGAGCTCAGAGGGAAGCAGTCACAGGGCTCTGCCATGGCCAGCATCAGCTTCCTGCTGTCCTTATGCCCGAAGCCTCATCCCAGCCTTGTCCTACCCTCCAGATAGATGAGCTATGGGCCAGGCTGAATCCCTAGAGTTGGCACCCAGCCCTTCCTCTATAGCTTCCCCTGGCTTGGTTTCAACAGCAATAGGTTTTATTATTATGCCTTGCTGCCCTAATTCTCTCTGCACTCAATTTTCCATTGACACATTGACCCCCTGCTGCATTTGCTGGCTCTGGCCTGGCAGCATGAAACAGGACTTGAAGGGCAGGAGAAGCATCCTCCTTGTTCTGCCAACATCTGCATGGGCATGGCCCTGCAGGAGAAGGAAGGCTGGAAAGTTTCTGAAGGGAGCAGAAAGACACTGAGAGGAGGATGGTGAACAAAAGGAAAGGCAAGGAAAGCAAGAGAGAAAAAAAAAAAAAAAAAAAAAAAAAAAGAGATGCAGCACAAAGAAAAGGAAGGGTCAGGGGAAGAGAGAGCCAAAGCAGCAGGAATTTGGCTGATGGGGTAAGAAACGTGACTCTGACACATGGTGATAAAACAGCCGCATGGCACCAGCACGAGGCACCAGCAGGGCTGTCATTTCCTTGCCCCAGGGAAGCTCACCCGGCTCCAGGTGTCACTGGTCCAACCTTGCCTTGCTCCTGGTCATCTTTCCACAGTCCCATCAGGGCACCCTCAAGAGCAGCAGGGGAAAATGTGAATGGTTTTGTTCCCGGGACTGCAGAGGCTCATTTCTGCTTTCTCTTCTTGTTTATATTCAGCCAGAGAGGCTGCACAGAGGGAGGTGGTTACCTCCAGCACATTCTTGGGGTTTCCTTTCCCAAAAAAGAAGAGTGTTAGGAAATCGATTGATCCCAGGAGAAGACCCACCCTGCTGCCAGCATTACAGCTCTGAGCACTACGTCTATCTGCCTTGAGCTGCAAGGCAGGCGGGACAGGAGCCTGGCAGCACTCTCATTTTCCCAGAATCACAGAATATTAGGGTTGAAAGGGACCTCTGAAGATCATCGAGTCCAACCCCCTGGCAGAGCAGGACCAAAAACTAGGGCAGATCACTCAAAAAGGCATCCAGACAGGTATTGAAAGTCTCCAGAGAAGGAGACTCCATGGCCTCCCTGGGGAGCCTGTTCCAGTGCTCTGTAACCCTCCCAGTAAAGAAGTTCTTCCTCATGTTGAGGTGGAACTTCCTGTGCTCGAGTTTGAATCCATTGCCCCTCGTCCTATCACTGGGCACAAGTGCCTTCAATTTTGCCTTCAACCTGGGACTTTCCACTCCTCCCTGTGGGACAGGGATGCAGATACACCAGCATCCTTCACTCGCAGCCCCTGACCCAGCTAGTGCTGGCTGTCCCCAGAAGCCACCTCACCCACTCCTGCCGGCTTTACCACCCACTCCAGCACAAGTCTCATTTGCAGGGACATGCAAATACCCACTGAGAAGCAGCCCTGGAGGGGGGGGGGGGGGGGAAAGCAAGGGGATCAGTGCCAGCACGGCCCATGGGGCTCTGGGATGGAGGAGGAGGACAGCACTGGCTCGCAGCTGCCAGCCAAACACAATGTGGAGTTGGAGAAAGGCCTGTGATTACAATTTGAAGAGCTTCTATGCACTGAAAGGGAACTGATTCAATTGTGCCGCAACTCCTGAGAAGCTGTCAGCAATCAAGGCATTTTTCCTGCTACAATCAGTGGCTGCAGGGTGTGAGAGAGCAGAGAGAAAGTACAGCTTAGGTGATGACAAGGTACAGCAGCTGTGATTTCCTCACCCATCACCATCTGTCGCTGGGGGGGGAACACTGGGGGGACAGAAGAGCCCCTGGTTTGTGAAACACTGCTCTGGTCAGTGCAGGACTCCCCTGAGACCCACCAAGTCACGGACCTCCAAGACTGAAGGAGTAAAAGGTCCTGCAGGGCTGACTTTGTGATGCACATTTTGTGACCCTAAGCTCACCCACATGTGCCATGTCCCCTGGGGCTGCGACCATCAACAAGCAGCATGAAGGTAACCAAATGTCCCCCACACAGGCAGTGTGCCTCCATCCCAGGCACCTTCCACATCCCAACTCCCTTCCCTAGCTGCAGTTAATTCAGTAACATTTTAGCCCAGCCTCCCCTCCCCATGTGCACCCCAATGGCAACAGGTCCTGCAGCTGAGTTCAGCACCCATCCCTTTATCCTGAAATGAGACCCAAGGCAGAGTTGCCAGCTTTCATCTCACCAATTCAAGATCCATACCACTGAAAGCCACTTCAAGCACCTCGCTGCAAACCTCAGACCAGACCAAGACAACTTTAATGCAGACAAGCTAGAAACAAAACCACCTCCAGTTCCTGCCCTTCCCCACATATCTCACTGGTCACCAGGACTGTGAATACTCATGGTGTGCATTTGGAGGGGAAGGAGATGAAGCAGATGCTGCAGAGCTGGTGGACACCAAAGACAACTGAAATGCCAACCCTTCCCGTGGCCAGCACCAGCTGCCTGCAGCCCACAGGACCCAGCAGTATCTGCAGCTTGGAGCTCTTGGCTGCCACTCATGCACGAGAACCTGCAGAGCTGGAAAGCAACCCTGAGAAGATCTCAGTTTTGGGGGCTGAGAAAGATTGGAGTTAATTTTTAAAAGCCAGCACCATGCCAGAAACACTTGCTTTGCCACAAGCTCCAGTCAGCCCCTAATCACAAAGCTGAACCTCCAGCAAGCTCAGAGCAGGACTGAAGTCTGCACATTATTTCAGAGTTTATCCCCTGCCCATGGACAGATTCTTCCCAAACAAAAGCAATCCTTCAGCAGGAAGGATGGCACCAGGACACACATGTTCTCCTGCCTACTTGCAGACCTCCCCTGTTGACAGAACTGAAGGTTTTTTCAAGCTTTGCAGAACTACCACTAAATAAAATGCAGATCTCTGAAGCCTGCTTGAAATCAGCAAAATACATTCTGTGCGCATTGGTAGGCAGAAGCTATCCTGTTATCTAAGGAGATTATAATTACCTCATTTGCCTATTAAAAGGATACTGTGACAATATTTAAGTTAGAATGCTTTGGTTATTTGCTAAAAATTATGTGGTAGCAATCAAATGAAAATTTAGGCTGTGATACAGCCACAGCAATATTGTTAGTAATTTGTGGAACCAATAACAATTATTTTTAATGTATCAGCCAACATGTCTAAATAGGCTCTTTTCTATACACATACCCGTGTGTACATATACATGTGTTGATGGGCAACATGGGCTCAATTTCCCCCCTCTGAAAACGGAGGCTTTTGATGAATCTTTGTTCATTAGCACAGAAGGAGCTGTAACACTTCAGCAGCAGGTTACCTCCCAGACAGCCTGATCCATGCCCCACCAAGAAGATGCAGAAGATAAAGTCTCCCATCAACTGATGGCAACCTGAAGCAGCAGAGAGGAACTCACTGAGTCCTACAGGAAAGGAGACTGTGGGTGAGAGGATGAGGGACAACATATTTTTCCCTTCTCTACAAGCCTGTTGTAGGGTCAACAACTCTTCCACTCTGAGATTACTGAGGAAAATGTCCTGGACTCTTTCTCACAAGGGTTCTGTAGTTCTGCTCCTAGGCTTTAACCTCAGTTTTGAATATTCAGCCCAGCCTGTTGTGCAGGGTGCAAGGATTCTTTTCTTCTAAACAATAAAAAGTCCACCCAACAAACTGATACATTTTCACTTGACATTGCCCTCAGAAAATGGAGATCTTCTTACTTACTCCTTCCAATCCCAAATTACTCCTGCCAGGCCAGACACAGTGAATAAATCCTTGCTTCTAGAGATATCCTCTCCATTGTAAGTGCATGATGTGACCAGCATCCCATTGACCTGAGAACACCAGGAGCATGGGCTGTAACCCTTCAATCTGTGTCACTGCCTCCCAGCCAGCAGGCAATCCCAGGAGGGATTAGCACAGGAGCCTGGTGGGATGATGCATTTCCCTAGCTGAGAGCAGCCTTTGGGAGGACAGACACCAAAACTCAATTTCCTTCTCTGCTGTGGCATTTAACCTTGTGGAAAGGAGTGAGAGGATGGGGGAGAGGGAGGAGGGATGCAGGGGAGGATAGATGTTTCTATTCAAAGACATCCCTCCTGTGTCTTACCCTCCCTGAGAAGTCTGGGAAGAAGCTTGCTTTATTTGTAGGAAGCAGAAAAAAAGAGCAATATTATGATCTGTTGTAGCCTTCGGGCAGTTGGAGTATGGGAGAGAGCTGCCAGGGGAGCAGCTCTTCCTGAAACTGGCTGCTTCCAAACACACAGGCAGGTAGGAGGGACCACTGCAATCACACAGCATGATCCCCTGCCTAACAGCGGCCAGCTAATTTCATCTGGGGATTTGTGCTTCATTTTCAGCCTGAATTTATCTAATTGTAGCTTCCAGTTGCTGGATACAGTTATGCCCGAGCCTGCAAGGTGGGAGGCTTTGGTCTGAATAGCCTTATTTTCCCAAATACAGAGAGCTGGCCAACCAACGCTATTTTCCCCCCAAGCTTTTTCACCAGGTGAAGGGCACAGCCACATGCCTCGTGAATGGGCTTCTTTTGCCACACAAGAAAGAAAACAATAATTGCCAAGCGCAGCACTGGGCTGTGCACCAGCCTCCCTTCTCCCTGTGCACAGACCTATGACCACAGTCTGTGGGCAGCTGGCTCATCCACGGCTCTCCCCATCTCACAAAGGTCAACATCTCCAGAAAAAAAACATCCCTCCCAAGTCAAACAAGGTGTGAACTACCAGCAAAGCTTCATCAGAGGTGCGGGGTGAGGTTTCTCTACTTAGTGAAGCTTGTACATCCTGGCTGCCAAGCTCATTTCACTCTTTCAGATCTCAAAAGGATCTTAGCTCAGGAACTGAGTTGTACCAAACACTAATATAGCTCCCACAATATTTACCAAGCCCTGTATGCTTTCCCTGAAAAGCTGTGCAAACAGCAAGACAGCTGTGCTATTTTTTATTATTATTTTATTTCTAAAAAGCAGAAGACCATGGCTCCAGGACTGCAGAGCTAAATACCAAACTGCAGGAGAGCAGGAACTTCACTCAGAGTCCAATTAAGGGTAAACCAATATAGAAACCAGCAAAGTATAATCTGAACAGGTCAAGGCAATGCAACTTCCTTAAGGGATGGTGGAAATGAGGCATGCTAAGCAACCTGGCAGTATTATCTGAAAAAAAAAAAAAAAAGCCTTTAAAATAGATGAAGGTGATTTAGAGGGTCTAATTTCAGCGGATTTTCAGAGAGCTTATGATAAAAGTGTTTCATAAAAGATTAAGGAAAATAAATGGCTGCCCAGTAAGGGGCACAGCCAGGCAGGGATTACAGCTGGCTAGGCAAAAGGAAACAAAGACAGTGTTTCCCAAATTGAAAAGAGATTCATGGGGGCCAAATGCATTATGAAACGCTGCAAGAAGCAGCGAGCAAGGCACACGGTTGCGGAGGATCTTGAGGAGCTTCAGTTTGCTGTGGCTGCAGGGGTCAAGCATCCCCAGCTGGATCCATTACACACCACAGGAGGTGGACAATGAGATTCTGTTTCGATGAGTAAATGAACAGGTTCTGCAGCCCGAACTGCTCGCCAGAGGAAGGTGGATGTGCTGAACAGCCATGCTGATTCTACATTTTAGTTGTTTTGCCTCCAGTATTGCTGGTAGAGGAGACTCAGCAGGGAAATAGGGCTCACGCTGATTCCCAAGGCTGCTTTCCCCAGAAACCCACCCTGGGAGCTGCCCATAAGGACATCACACATGCTTATTCTCCCAGCTGAAGAAGGGGACTCCAGCCACACACACATGTATTCGCTTGCAAGCACCAAGTTGCAAACTTCTTGGAGAACATCTGCAGGCAGAATCATGTATGCAGCCCATTTGGAGGCAGTCCTGGAAGACTCTCAACAAATATTTGACATATATTTTTGGGAGGTGTTTGGGGGGGTTGCTGCCAGCTCATGCATGCAAATTAAATTGAAGAGAAGCTGGTTCAGTGCTTTTCATTAACAGCCCTCCAAGGGGAGAGAAAAAAAATATTCCAAAGTCTAAAGTTAAAAGATAAAAAAAAATAACCAACTGTTTTCTTCATGCGAAGCTAACACAGAGTAAATCAATCAAACTCTGCTCCCCCCCTGACAGGGGATGATGCATCATTGAGCAACACTCATCGTTCCTCACTGGTGATTTCTCATCTCACCCGTGCTAGAAAAGCCTTCCTGAGTGGTGGCCCCAGGGCTGTGGCAGGTGTTGCAGCCTCCTCATCCCACCCCAGGGGCTTCCCAGCATTGCAAGATACCCGGAGTGATGCACTTCACTAACACGAGAGACAAATCGGTCCTTTTTTCAGCAGCCCAGGAGGGTGCCACATTAGCAGCCTCGATGCAGCTAATGAGAAGCTGCTCAGCTAAAACTTCTGGAGAAATCCAGAGACAGAAAGTGTCCAGCTTCACAGGGATTTTTCAGTAGGGAGCACTAATGACATCAATCAGAAAGCCAGTTGAGTTTCATACACCCGCTATCTTGTGGCACTTCTTTGTCAGCATCCTAGCAGCATCTAACAGCAGGACCACACTTCCAGCAACTCCCAAGCAATCATTCCTATGTACAGGAAAAACATCAGCGCTGAGATGCCTGGTGTTGGCAGAGCCATTCAGCCAAGGAGGACCATCCCCACACCAACTGCCATCTGCACAATCCTTCTCCATGAGCCCTGTGGGCTGTACGGCCCTGGAGACATCTTCCTCAAACACCAGAAGCAATGGTGAAGACCAGGCTGTGTGACGTTGGAGACAAACCAGGTAAAACCAGGAGTGCCACATCTCCACATTTAAAATGAGTGCCTCTTTAGAAGCCCTTGCAAATAAATTCAAATAAATTCCCAGGTAACCCTCCCTCTCAAACTGGACAAACTGGGGCAGAGATGAGGCAATTTCACCCCATGCACTATGCTCTCTGCAGGTGGATCCCCACAGCTCTGCAACAGAGATGGTTTTTAGAAAAAGCATAGAGATTACATGGGACAAAAGCATTAGCATTTCTCTGAGTGTGGACTTGAGAGTCTGCTTTACGTGCCAGAAGCATCACTGGGTACCAGCACAGAGCCCCATGATGGGGACTGCAAAGAGACAGTCATTTACTGGATCTAACTGGAAGAGGGAGAAAAAGTTAATGGTCCACAGAGGCCCCAGCAACAGGGGCATCCCAGCAGCAAGCTGGTCACACTGGAATGGCTGGTACCAGCACATCCCCAGCCCATGCTCTATCCTAACAAAGATAAAATTGACTTTGCACAGGGAACATGCTTGACATCTTCCTGAATCCCCCTCTCAGCCAGTGCCAGCAAACTCTGGATTGGTCAAATTTACTCTTCCATGCACGTCCAGCACCTACTCTCTCCGCAAACATTGCTAGGGAAAGCCCCTTCAAATGGGATTTCTCCCCAGTGGGGGTTTTCCCTCCGGTACAAATCTATTTGAAAAGAATATAAAGCATCTGCAGTTTGACTGAGGTTTTATTCAGAGGAAGCTCTGGCTCAGAAATAATTGCCGTTTGCTATAATTGGTGAGATGCAGGAAGGGACTAGATACAAGTGGAGTCTGGTGCAATTTTGGGAGATTTGTTACGCTTAGCTCACTTCTATCCATTTCAGTGGCTCAGACGCTTATGACCTGTTGCTCAGCTTATTGTGAAAATGGCTTTTATTTACTGCACTTCCATTAAAAGATGAAATCCATGCATAGGGCTCACAGGGCAGAAAATCACAGTTTACGTCTCAGCTTATCTCCCTTCAGCGGCCTCAGCTCATTTTCGCCCTGGCTTGCTCCCAGCTGCTATAAAAAAAGTATTTCCGAGCACTGTTTTGAGTAGCCAAGGCCCCTTCCAGCCCACAGGGCAGGTGACACACTCAGATTTAAGGGAGTTTCAGTGCTGCAGCTGCTGCGTCAGCCAGGCTGGGAGCATGGAGGGATGAGGAGGATGGAGGGGATGCTGTGGCACCGGGAGGCTCTCAGCTCCCAGGGCACAGGACACCAGTGGTCCTGCAGGAAACACAGACTCTACTGCACTCACAACCACCCTTCAAGCCTCCAGCCTGCCTCACAGCAAAGCAGGTACCACTGGTGCAGCAACAGACTCAGCACTTGCTTCTGCACCATTTCCTTTCCAGTACTGCCCACAGACCCCAGAGCACTTCTCCCCAGAGCTGCAGCAGGTAACAGCGAGAGCAGAGCAAGCAGTGTTGGGCTGTAGGTACCTCCTCCCATGCCAGCTCTTGCTTTGCACGCACACACCACCAGCCACATGAAACAGTGTCCACAAGGGAGGACAGACATGCAGGCAGCCCGAGCTCTCCTGTCCTTGTAAGAGGCCATTTGAACACCAGACACACCATCTCCAAGGGTAGCTGGAGATGGTCCCCAGCACCAGCATGGAGTTGCTAAGGTTACCTCCTCAGCTGCCTAATTAGAAAAGCTGTCACTCTCTCACAGAGATCAGAGATGCGTGTGCACACAGGAGAGAAGAAGGGAACTTTCATCCATGCAGATCATTTTTAGCACACTAAGGCAGAGAGAAAACCCCCGCTCCTAACGGGACAGCACGTTACAGGCAACAGACTGGATAGCAGCATCCTGCTGTCCCACTGCCCAGCTGCTTGTTGAGCCCTGAGGACTGCTCTTGGCTAGAGAAGTGAATGAGGCAGCAGCTACCCCAGCTCGGATAAGCCATGGATCCTGGTTTCCTACCACTCCTCCACCCACCCATTTCTTCCACTTGTCTCCTTTCCTCAACCCTCTCTTCACCATCAGCCTGCAGGCAGGGTAGCTGGTAAGGAGCCGAGAGGGTTCCTCCTTCCTCCACACAGGAATTTTGCACCACCTCGGTAATGCAAACAGGGAACCCCCCCCAGAATCTTACAAACAGCAGGTAAGGAAGAGGTTTAGGGAGATGAGCCCACTTAGTCAAGGTCGCTTCATGGGTTATCAACAAAACAAAAGAGCAGAATGACTCGAAAGTCCAGTATCTTCCACCAGATGAAACCACACACTCATGTGGGCTTCCTTTACTGTACTGCAGGTAAAGATCTTTAAAGATCATGGAGGGACGCTCTTCACCCTAACCTCCAATACTGCTGTGAGATTGCTTTCACCTCTTGAAATTGGATCCCAAATCCCATTTACAAGGCTAGGAACCGAGCTGTAAGCACAGAAGACACAAGAAGAAACACACCACCTCGAAGAGGCTCAGGGGAGCCTCTCCTTCTTTTGGGCAACATCCAAGCACAGCCCCTTCATGCAGCCAGCTCTGAGTACCCTCCAGCCCATCCCCATCCCAGCTCCAACAGCAGAGGACCCTCCTCCATGATGCAGAGAAGGCTAGAGCATCCACATCCATAGTTAAGACTCAGATTCAAGAGTTCTGGGCAGAGGGACCCCAGGACTGACCCATCCAGCTCCATCCATTGATGGACATTGCTGGGAGAAACCACAGAAATCACCTAGTCTCTGCAGCCAGGCCTTCAAGGAAGAGGAGCAGTGTCATTCCTGGATGGCAGCACTGCTGGGGTGTGACTTTGCTGGTTCAGAAAAGTTTAAGAGCAGCAGGATAAAAAAGCAGATGCAACCAAAAATGCAAAGAGATCCCTGGAGCTGAAGCGCTTGCCAAGTTTCTCCCTAAAGCTTCAAGACACCCACTCATCCTTCCCAAGGGCTTGTCAGACTCACATGGCAAAAAATACATGCTCCACACCTACTCGAGCCCAAAAGAAAAGACCCTTAAATAAATCTGGAATCCAGGGCTGGCAGGAAGACAAAGTTGGGGGTGGAAGAGGAATTTTTGGTGTCTATTTTCTAACAAAGGAACTGCCTGACAGCTCTTCTGCAGCAGACCAGGGCTCATGGCCCTGTAACTCACACAGCCCCCTCAGACATGGCAATAGATTGTTTTTAATCACAGGGCACCTGCTCAGAGGCCTCTGAGTATCTGAGACAGTGTAACGGAAACTAGAGCTTAATGGAAATTAAAATGCCCATCACCACAAGCTGGTGCATTTAGGTGGTCACAGAAAAGAGAATCCCAAGAAAAGGTGGTCAGTGAGTGACCAATAACACTGTTTGCCATCCTGGCCATTCAGCACAACTCTGTTAGACACCCAGACACCTTCTTGTATGCTACATACTTGTGGGGTGCAAGAGGCTGCTCTGGGCAGGACGCAATGTATGAGCAGTTGGGCTAGGCCAAGAGATGGCAGCTTAACCCAGTGAGATGCAATGTTGAGATGAGGGAGTGGATCACCAGAAGAGATTGTGATGGAGCCCAAGGCGCTGGAAGTGCCCAGAAGCACCCAGACCAACTCACCCTCCTGATCCTGGTGCTTCACAGACAGCCTCTGACCCCCTGCCCAGCCCCCTGGTGCCCATGGGTGAACTGAAACAGCCTGAACTGATGAGCCCCGAGGAGCAGGAGCAGCTGAGAGATGACTGTTCACACCAGGAGTGGGTAGCTCCAGCCTCACCCTCCACTCCTCATGGAGATGGTGCTGCTTGGTTAATCCATTACACAGATCCTTGCTAAACAGCTGTGAACAATTCATTTGCACAGACCAACACCAACTGCAGCGAGTGCTGCTGGGGTCAGAAATGTTGAGGGCACTGCTCGGGCAGCAAGGATGGGATGGGCATGTGTCCATGCTCCATAAGCATCTCATCTCATGCCCTTCTCCTGCTGCTCCATCATCTGGCTGGAGGAAAGCAGGCAGCCAGCAAGGCCAGGGACACACACTGCTCCCTCCACCAGGGCTGCAGGGAGCTTGACCTGCCCAGCACATACCAGTAACACCAACGGGAACCACTCTGCCATGCTGGACACAGGGTCACCTACTTGGCAGGCAAAGTCAGCAGCACCTCAAAGTTCCTTTACAAATCTTCAGGGATGGTCATGCTTGATTCTGGCCAGGGAAAGTCTTGTTGAGAGCTGTCTTTCATGCAAACTTTCTTTCCTTTTTTTTTTTTTTGTAATGTGTCAGTTTAAGATTGCAAAAATACTTTCATCTTCAAAACAGTGTCACAACTCCCCTTCAGCATTTTCATAACAATGCTGCGAGTCTGACTTCAAAACATCTTCCCAAACTTATTGTTCACATGTACATCGAACTTTAAAAGCTCAGAACTGAGGGGCTATGATGAAACTGGAACAAGCTGCTCTTTGAATAAAGACAAGTTTTCCTTTCATCTAGTGCTAATTAACAGAAACATCCTTCCCTCTGCACTGGCCCCTGGTCAGCACTCGGCGTGTCCAGGAGACCTCAAAGAAAAAGCTTCCCCTTCCCTCAGCACAGCCTGTCTGTGCACGGCACAATGCACCATCCCTGGCATCAGAGTGACTGCCCAGAGAGGCCAACACTACAGAGATGCAGGAGCCCCTCAGGAGCTGCTGGGGGACCCGTTCAGCTCAGTCAGGATGCACAGACGTTTATTGCAGCTATGTGCAACCAAGCATCCCATGGCAGCACAGGAGCAAGCCTCCACAGGATGCTCCAGAGACCCGTGTCCTGTTCCTCACCTTCTGCTGGCCACCACAGCAGAGGCTGCACAATAGGATCTTGGTGCCTTGTAAGGCTGTTCTTGCCCAAACTTTCCCTCTAACTCAGTTCATGCCAGGAATAAAAATCTCCCTGAGCAGCTCCCTAACTGCTGCAAATATTTGCATAGAGATGGAAGAACGAGAGCATGGAGAAGACTGGGGAAACACTGCACAGCAATTACCAGCCAAATTAAAGCTGCAGCTTGTTCCCCAGACAGGTCCTGAGCCCCTCTCCTCTTGCCCAGGTCTCACCTGCCCTCCAGCTGCCACAGCCAAGGCCAGAGGCACCATTTACAAACAACAGCTTTCCTTCAATCTAAATTCTTCCCCCACTCAACAGCAGCAAAAGAAGGAGAATATTAACACCTGCTGGTTTGCCCTTAGGTGCCTTCAGAGCAGTTTTGTAGACAGAGGATCTAAACAAGCCCTGGTTAAAAATCACAGCCCCACACCCACAGAAAACCCTTGTTTTTTGAGCCACATCACCTTCCTTCCCAGCTCAAACTCCCTTTGCTAGCATGGACAGGAAGCTGCTGTCCCACATGAGCTCCCTGCAGAGAGATGCTGTGGGACAATTTGGGATGCCCTTTCCAGAGAGTTGCTTCAGCTTTGGGCCATGGACAAATTGGCACTGTTTCTGCTGAAGAGAGGCTTTGTAGACCAAGGTCTTCTAAAATATGGGGTTGACATGACTTGCAGCACACGACAAAAGGGCAGAGAACTTGCTGAGCAATGGGGAATATGGTTTTGGGGAGGCAAGGCAGCTGGGAGATGCCACAGGAGAAACACCAATGGGTTGCTCTGCAAAGGGAAGGCTATGACAAGGCTCAACTTTTGTCAGCATCTCCAACAAACCCCTCATATCTCACCCCAGTGCAGGCCCTGGGCTGCCACGCTGGCTCAGCTGAGAGGAGGGCTGCAAACAGGATTTTTTTTCCTCCTGTTCTGGGTTTAAGTGGCTCATTGCAACATGCTGTAAAACCTTTCATTGGCAAGGAGGGAAAAGGTTTTACAACAGTCTTTAAAGCGAGCCCAGGCAGCAGAGAAAACCTCCCCCGGGGGCACACAGCCTTGGGCAGCACACATGATTTTGGGCAGTGCAAGCACACCCGGGGAGCAGAGGCAGAGGCCGGCAGCATCCCCCCCCACCCTCCATCCTGCCCAAATCCCAGGTCTTCTCCCCTTTCCCGCCACGGCATGTTAAGGAACAGCTTGTCAGCTAAGCAACAAAGGCAGCTGCTACAAAAGCAGAATAAAATTGAGTACAACGAGGAGCAGCGTGTTTGTTGTACAAACTGCTGCTCCGGCAAGACCCCAAGCTGGCTATGAGCAGCCACTACAGGCAGCGTCCCCGACCTCCCTCCCAGCTGCCACACCACTGGGTAATGGATTTCCAACTCCGACACAGCAGAAGCCAGGAACACAGTAAGGACAACTGTGTCTCTTGTCTGGGGAGAGCAAAGAACAGAAGAGGAGGAAACAGCAAGTGCTGGGATGTGATAAAATGTAAAGCAATGAATGTAATGGAGTTTGTGCCTTCAAGCAGCTCTGGTTTCTTGAATTGTGTCAAAAGGCAAGGCTGTTGCTGTTTCATTAAATACACTTCTAGCTCCTCTGATCATGCTCAGAAAAATTAAAGTGAGAAACACAAGGCTGTTGATCCAGCCCAAAGCCTGCAACTACAAGGACTACAGTAAGAATGAGCACAAACCTCTACTTCCTTTTTGAAATTCAACCAATACCCAAGGCTCTCAATAGCCAGGATCCATGAACTACATTGGCAACATCACTGCTCCTGGTGGCCTGAAGAACCATCTCAGTGGGGTCTAGGGAAGGAGGCAGAGCTAAAGGAGCTGCAGGTGACAACACTTGCACTTCTCAGGGATGAGCAGGAGCAGACTTGGAGCCTCCAATCCAAGAGCAAATGGACAAAAAGGCTGATGTGCTTTTAAGGTGTCCCTGCTCCATCCCGGGCTGCCCACAGCAGTTCCCATACTACAGCACAGCAAAATAACCTCCCTTTCTGGTGTGTTATCTCATCCTTGATGGAGGATCTCAGGCTGGCAGGCACCTCCACCCTGTCAGCACCTCCTGTGCACCAGGATGTGTTTAATGAGAACACGTAAAGGCAGCTTCCCACTTTAGTTTGTTTACAGCATACATTTGGGGAGCTACACAGGATGAGAAAATAAATCCCATAAACAAACTGCTAAACAGAACAGGCTAAGTGTGCACCACTTCTAACAAAAATAGATCCTAGATAAACTCCTCTTTTCAAGCATATGGCTCTGACAACAGCTTCATTTAGTGCCCCTTACCCCACTTTCAGTTTGGATTTTTAGCTTCTGTCACCATTGACAGCAGCTTCAGATGCCTCCTACAGCTCCAGGTAAGCCAGAAGCAAATGAAAATAAACCAAATTGGAGCCAGAGATTGACAAGGGTGACCAAGGCAGAGGGCTGCATCGCCCCTCTCTGCTCCCACCCTGTGTGCAATCAGAGCCAGCAGCAGCCCAGATGTTGCCAGAGGCTGCAGGATGTGGACATCATCAGCAGCTAGCTCAGGGACTGTCTCTGGGGAAAGAAGGGGACAAGGAGTGACAGAAGACTCGCACATCAAGTATTTCAAGCAGATATTTACAGTCTCCCTTCCAAGAGCTGCCCCAGCAGCAGCCTCCGTGCCCATTAGCTGAACTCTGCCACCCTGCTTACACCCAGCAGCAATTTCCCCAGCGCTCGAACTTTATCATCCCCTTCCTTGGGGCTGCGGGGAAGGCACTCCCCCCCGCGAATGCTTTTTCTGCCAAGATCCAAAGCTGTTGAAGCTGCGTGAAAGTAATTCCCACCCACTCCTACTGCCCCAGGAAGAATATCGGTGGTTTTGCATAACAAACAGCTACATGGCTTTCCTTTTTCTCCTGAGAAACTCAGGCTTAGAGGAAAACACCTGGCGTGGTGCTAGTCCGAGATCAGACTTCATGAAGTTTCCCCTGCGAGGGGGAGCAGGGGGGGACGTGCTACCGCAGAGATTAGACTGCAGCCTTCACTGGTAGCATTCAGTCACCCTGGCAGGCTGCAGCACACTGAGTTTGTAAAGCTCCTTGGGAATCCTTCAAGATGAAAGGTACAGTATGATACGGATGTATTATATCCATGGGCTTTGTTACAGCACACGTTTGCTAGCACAGTTTTATTGCTAGAACATAAAGTTCAGCTGAAGCCCAGGGGCTCTCCCGGGTGACGGATGCACCTTCCAGCCCTCCTGCTCTATGGGTATGGAAACTCCTGAAGCCCCTGATGTAACATGGCAGATGGAGAAGCCAGTGCCCTTCCAGCAACAGCAGGCAAGGACCTGCCTGCAGAGATATGGTCAACATCATTGCTGCTCAATCAGCCTCAACATCTCCCTCTCAAACATACCTATCAGGTACCCAAAATGCCAGTGGTGTGATTGGCTCCTCTACAGCATCCCTCCTCTTCAGCTGGACCTACTGCACAGTCTCTTTTCCCAAATGACATAACCCAGAAGGGCCAGGAGGCTCCCATGGGTTGAGTCTACCTTCATCAAGTGGTACCCAGTGCTGGCACCCTCTGGGAGACCCCGAGGTGTCCACCTTAAGCACCTCCTCCAGACCTCCTCCCAGATCACGGAGACATTTACCACATTCAGCAGGTGGCCCTGGGGCTGGGGGATCCCAGGTGTATTCGGTTTGCATGGCAAGGCTTTGGAAGTCAGGATGGCTACAAGGGTAGGTTCTGGGAGAAGTTTCTAGAAGCTTCCCAAATGTTCAATAGAGCCAATGCCAGCCAGCTCCAAGATGGACTCACTGCTGGCCAAGGCTGAGCCCTTCAGCGATGGTTGTAGCACCTCAGTGATAATGTATTTAAGAGGGGAAAAAAACACCTGCACAACAACCTGCAGCCAGAGAGAGGAAAAGAATATGTGAGAGAAACAACTCTGCAGACAACAAGGTCAGTGAAGAAGAGGGTGGACAAGGTGCTTCAGGCACTGAAGCAGAGATTGCCCTGCAGCACATGATAAAGACCATGGAGGTCCATGGTGGAGCAGATATCCACCTGCAACCCATGGAGGACCTCACGCCAGAGCAGGTGGATATGCCCAAAGGAGGCTGTGACCCCATAGGAGGCCTGGCCTGGAGCAGGCTCCTGGCAGGCCCCATGAACCTATGGAGAAAGGAGTCCATGCTGGAGCAATTTTTCTGGCAGGATTTGTGACTCTGTGGGGGACCCACACTGAATCAGTCTGCTGCACCCCATGGAAGGGACTCAGGATGGATCCCACTCTGGGTGCACACTGAGCAAGGTTGGCAGCATCAGCTTTTACCCTGACAGACCCCCAGGCAGCAAAAGCAATAGCATCATGGCAAGGGTGAGCAGAGGTGGAGGTTTTTCAGCCTCAGCACACAGACCTGGTGCTCCCTAGCTGGGCCAGACAAGCACCAGCTCCTGGTCCTGGGCTGCAGCAAATCTCCTCCACTCCAGCCCTCCTCTTACATGAGAATTGCCCCACGTTTGCCACCACGACACACTGCTGACACCAGAGCAGTGCATCCAGAAGCTGATGTTACTGAGCAGTTGGCTGGAGGCAAAAAAAAGAAAAAAAAAATCCTAAGCTGTTGCAAGCTCCTGTTTTCTGTCACTTGATCCCGTATCTTAGGGATGCAATGCACTCCCTGAAGAACCAGAAGGAGCAGCAAGGGAAGGATGTGGGGCTGTAAACGGCCTTGGGACAGGCGCAGCCACTGCAGCAGCCACAGGCACACGCTGACATGCCAGCTCCTGTTAGGAGAGTGCCCTAGCATGCAGCAGCCCCCGGGGCTCCCACAGCAAAGCCAGGACAGGGCTCCAGCCATAGGTCAGGCCACCCTGCTGCCCCACAGAAAGAGATAAGGGAAGGGAAAAAGCCAAAAGAACCAAAGCCTCACAGGTACCAGCACAGCAGAGCTCTTGTGAGCGTGCTCACAGCCAGAGCAGGGCTGGGGTCTCCAGACCCAGCACCCCAGTTGTGTGGTCCCAGGGCCAGGGGCTTTTGGGGGAGCAGGTTCACATCCCCAGTTAGTCTGTAGGGTCCTTGCAGCCAGGGCAGCACCCCTCTGTAGGCATATCTCATCAGACCCAGAGAAAGAAAGGTATCAGGCACCAAAATACCCAGCCTGTCCCCAAAGGCAGGCTGGAGACCAGCGTTCCCTCTGCCACTGGAGACAGGCAGGAGCCCAGCCCTGAGGGCTCCACTCCCCTCCACTGCAGCTCCTTCGTGCAGCTGCCGATGCAATTTCTGTGTCATTCTCATGCGCTGAGGAGCAGATGACTGTGCACGCAAGGTGCTGGGCCCAGCAGCTCTCCTCTCCCTGCAGAGGCACAGTCAACCTACACCAGCTCACCTCTGAGCATGCAGCCATGCACACTGGCCCTTGCTCCCCCTCTTAACAGGATCAGTCCCATGCATGTGCCTGGGAGCAACACCATCAGCTCAGTAATCTTCCTAAATACAGCAGTTACCAGGTGACTAGGAAAAAAGATCTCTTTTACTGCTGATGCTGCTAATGGAAAATTTATCCTTTTTCACTGCTGCTTTCAAAGACAGTTGTGGTTTCCGACAGACTTTGTCCTGCACCAAGACAGGAGAGCTGGAAGCACAGAGGGAGGGGTGCAAGACTGCTGGGGAACAGATAATGAGAAGCAGAGGGTAACTCTGTCTTCCTGCCCACCAACCACCTCTGCCCACAGGCAGAGCCCTGGCTCCAAACCTTATCTGCCCCATCTTCTCACAAGCAGTCACAGCCCAACCTCCTGCCTCAAGAAACCTCTCCTTCCTCCCAGGACCACAGCCAGACAAGCACGCTGGATGCATTCAAGAGCAGTGTTTCTTACGAGCATAAAGGGAAGACACCCAAAGGGCCAAAATAATTTACTCTGTGTTATTTTTCCCCATCTGACTGTCTCCTTCCCAGGAGACAACCGGAAAGCCAGTGCAGATGCAGGCAGCCAAGATCACTGCTTGTCCCCTCTGCATGCCATTCTGTTTCTTCAATACCATTAAGTGTCTCCATACTGTCTGGACACTGGAAACCTTAACTGCATTAACTGAGACCCGAGCAGCAGCACAAGCATTCAATTCTTTTAAGTGGCACCATTTCTTAAACTGGTTATGCATAAGAATCATCTCTACTCGACACCATCACTGACCTCACAGGTACTGACAGGGGCAGGACTAGGGAGCAGCAAGGAAAGACTGGCCGAGGCTCATCATTCCCCATTTCAGAGGGTTGCAACTGGAGGAGGACATTCACGACACGAGCTGTGCTGTGGGCATTGCAGATGATGAAAGCCTTCAATCACAGCATTTCTATTTTCTTCACTTCTCCTTTCAGTCTCCATCCCCAGTCTGCCCCCACACTCTACAAGGCACTTTGGTGTGATGGTAGGTGTTTCTCAAGCCACCTGCAACTGCTGAAGTATATGTTGAAGTACCACAAGATTGTTCCCACAAGTGGTATCAATCTATTCTCCTCCTGTCCCAGCCAGTCCCACGACTCAACTCCTGTTACTCCAGGAAAGCCCAAGGGCTCAGCCTGGTTTCACAGCCAGCCAACACCATATCACTGAGGCAGCACAAAGGCTTGTCCATCACACAACTAGGGTTCACACTTTTAGGGCTTAGAAAGGAAAAGGTGGCACATTTTGGAGGTCTATCTGCGTGGTGGCACTCGGACATCACTTGCCTCCCCAGCCCCCACAGAGAAATGGAAGCTCCCCACCTCATTCTGAAGAAAAGCACATTTTTTTTCTTCCAGCAGAAGAGCATTAAAGGCCTCTTGGCACACTGTCATCATGGAAAACCTGCAGCCATCACAGGGGAGAAAAGAGGGAACAGAGGAGATCCCCAGCATCAGCCTCCTCTCGCTACTCCAGCCTGACAGTTCAGCTGCAGCAAACCGGCTCCTCTCTCCATAGTTAATCTTCTGTTGCCACTAGCTGGTCAACGCGGGTACTCTTGGAAAGCAGCAACTCCCCGAGCACAGCCTGCCACTCGCTTACAGACTCCCAATTTTAACTGGGATTTTCACCCTAGAAAATACCAGAGATGAAGCAAAATCCTGACAAGTCCACACCCCATCATGCCAGATAAGCCACATTTAACCTTCCTTTTGGGGAGGGAAGCGGTCATCTGAGGACTTGACCCATTTTCAGGGGCATTTTGTGCCTACAGCCTTTCTGGGTCTTATAGAGCTTGCTTCTGCAACCACAGCAGGCAGATCTCCAGCTCAGGACCCACATCACCATTCCAATCCCACCCAAGCCAAGCTCTCCTTCCTTCCCTTTCCATCCCTTTCCAACTACAAGAATCCAATGGCCTGGAAAACTTAAGTAATCACAGTTTCATACAAGGAGGGGAGGAAATTGCTACCAGAAGGTTTTCTTTCTTTCCTACACCCACTCCAGGCAGCTCCCACCACCAGGACCTGGCCCAGACCCCACAGCCACACACAGAACTGTGGATGGGCATGAAGGGGTGGGGGGGGAAGCAGCCCCCACTTTCAGCTCTGCATCCCCCACAGTCCTTATGCCAAGGAGCCCACTGACATGTCTCATCTCCACTGCACCACCTCACTGAGGCTTTTTGGCTGCCTCCACTTGCCTGGTGGAAGATCTGAGTCTTTACTCCATGGACTACCTTGAGAACAGCCAGAAAAAGAAAAACAACCCAACACTTGATTAACCAAACCTCTAACCAGATGTAGTGCAGCTTGTCAAGTCTAGCAGGAGGCAGTTAACAGAAAGGGGAGGTGTTGAAACCAAACTTTGCTCATCAGCTTCTCTGTGCAGAGACCACCTGTTTTTAGATGCCATACTGTCCTGATGAGTGTGGTGTCAGGCCAGGCACACTCTCTGCTACCCACACAATGATGCTCCAGATCCCACTGGCCAACTCAAAGCAGATAATAGCACTTCTGAACAGTGTCATAAAATAGCTTCAGTGGCACCCACACTTCCCAGGCAAGCCCCCAGCCTCTCCACCCTATTCTGCAAAAATGGGAATATTGACAAAAGCAAGTGTGGCAAAACCCTGCTCGAGTATTTTCAGAAAAGGGAACAAAGTGCTTTCCTTTATTTTGATGTGTTCTTACCCTGAAGAGGAGAAGTTACAAGATGGCTTCAGGAAAAGTTAAGAAAGCAGATAAAAGAAGTGGCACCGAACTGCTAGGGAGGTGGAGGAGCTGCACAGCATTGAGAATTGGGGATAATCACCAGCCACACACGGGGGCCACAGTGAGACACCAGTAAGGTAGACACACGAGCACCTTTTCTGACAACCACCAAAACAAAGCACCTTGTAGAACTGCAGGCGCCCGTCAAACAGCATCCATTAAAGCCATTTATGAGAAGTGTGTAGTAAACTGTTCTTACGTAAGCCACTACCCAGTAAGAGCAGTGGTGAAAATTTGTCTGCCTCTTTCCTTCTCTCTCCTCTATATATATCTGCTCACACATAGAGCTCATCTAAATTAGCTCAGAAGCTAACTGCTTCATTCCCTGAATTGCACTTGGAGCAGTCTATGCTGCTCGTGGAGCAGCTATTGTACAGAACACATGGCTGCTGACTAAATCAAGATACATACCTTAAAGAGACCTCATTGTACAAGACTAAAGTCAATGATGATAGGCTGCACCATTTGCCAGCATAACACTAGAAGAATGGGGGGAGGGGGGTGTTGAAATACCGCAAAGCATCAGTTGTATCCAAGGTTAAGGAAAGGGCAGGATGCTTTTTCAGGAAAGGGGATGCACAGCAATTCATAATGCACTGGTGGCAAAGTTGCATTTGTCACTTCCTGCCACCACTGTGCTTTGAGGGGTAATTTTATAGTAATGCAAGCAGGGGTAGGGGGAGAAACATCCTTCTCGTCTCCAACGCGAGAGAGAATAAAACAAACCGAGGCGTTGGAAATAGGGAAACAGACACCCTGCTGGAGAAAGGACAGGGAGCGAACTAGAGCTGCCGACCAGCATTTTGGCAGCAGCTCCCCCGCCACAGTCGAGGAAGGATGCAACAAGGAAACAAAGTTTCCAAGCTCTGTTGGGAGAGGACGAAACCTTTCCCTCCCGGCCTTCCCACTACTTTGCAGGAGGCTGGGTGCACGCTGTATCCCTCGCAGAGGGGGCTTGGGCAGAGCAGGTGCTGCTGGACGAGCATCTCCGGGCACCCACCACCCTCTAGCGGGCTCCGGCGCGCTTCCCGTGAGCCACGGCTCACCCGGGCGAGCAAGCGGCTGCTCCTGCTGCTGCGGGTCGGCTATGTGAGGATTTCCTAACGCTGCTCTCTCCTTTCCTCTCAGTCACCCAGCAGCTCCTGCAGTCCAGGCTTCCCCGCAGGCGGGGATGCAACCCTGGAATCTCTCACTTTATGCACTTAAAGGAGTAAAATCTCCTATTGCTTCCTCCCTAGAAGGAGAAATCCTTTAAAGAAAAGGGACACAGAACACTGCATGTGTTTTGTACCAGCCACCAACTCAGAGCATCGATCTCCTCAGCCTATTTTAACTTGGTCTGCCCTTAAAAAGAACCAGCAGAAGATGTAGCATTTAGGGACATGGTTTAGTGGTGGACTTGACAGTGATAGGCTTACAGTTGGACTCGGCAGTGTTAGGTTTATGGTTAGGCTCAATGATCCTAAAGGTCTTTTCTAACTTAAATGACTCTATGGCTCTAAGTTTCATCCTGCTGCAGCCAAGGCTCTGGCACCTGCCAGCCTTTAGCTACAGATCCCCCACCCTCCTTCATGCAAAGAAGTGATGAGTGGTACAGGAACCACTACAGCATCAGGAGACTTTGTAAACTGGGAGTTGCTGAGCAGGCTCAGGACTACAGACTGCCTGTGTGAACACAAAGCCACCCCCACCAAGCAAGGCCATGTTTTATTCGGTGCTTTGTGGCCTGGAAGGGTTTCTGAGCCCTGCAGAGCAGGGTGGATTCAATATATTCTCAACTTATTTCACTTCAGAGTCTGTAGTACCAGCACCAGAACTCAGCTCTGCCTGCTTCATGGTGTGGGGTTTGGCTTTTTTGTTTCGTTTTGTTTTTCTCTCCCCAAAATCCTTCCAGGCTGCCAGTCAGGGTGGTTGTCCCAAGGTCTGTGCTTCCTTACCCTCAGGAGCCCAGAAAGCTGCCTGCCAGCAACAACAACCACGACTCAGAGACATTTAGGAGCCTTCAACACATTTGCAATCAGCAGAATGTCAGCTCTTGCGTGTCTTCCTGAGCTCAGGCCCAGATAGCCACTAAACATGTCCAGCAACATGCATCAATACACATAAGCATCAGAAATCAGCTAACAATAAGGGATGTTTTTTTAGATTTTGGCAAAGAGAAGCCACTGTTTAAAGCAATCTCTGTCCCCAAGTCACTCCAAAGCCATTCTGCTGACCTCCCACGTGTACTGTCATTTTCACCTCCAAGAGCCCATTACCGGGCAGCAGCAGCTCTCAGATTCCCAATCACCAGTGAACTTCAAAAATGATGCAGTGGGGAAAAAACACTATCAAAAACTCCAGCTTTACTTCCTGAACTAGAAATACAAGCCAGTAGAAATCCTCTAAAGCACTCACCCAGAAAAGAGTTAACTGCAAGGGAGACTCAGTTGCCACACCAGGAGACAGAAAGAAATGCAACAAATTAGAAATATCAGAGCATCCACAGCAATTCATGAGCTAGACCTTGGAGAAGGACAAGTGTTTTACCTTCTCTGGAGGCAACACACTGATTAATTTCAGGACGGTGATGAAGCCATCCCACCATGGGCAAAGCTTCCATTTATCTTCTGATTCACCTGATGCCTGTGGTTTCAGGGGAACAGGAGGACAGGATGGAACGTTTTGGGATCTTTTGTCCATGGAGGGGCAGCAAAAATAACACAGTTTTGCATGAGGCATGCCACATAGCCCAGAGTACATGCATAATCAATATCCCAGGCAAGCAAAAGAGAATTTTTTAGACCCAAGACATGGTCTGTCACTCACTCACAGAAATAGAATTTGCTGTACAAATTATGTCTCTGATCTATAAAGCCAAATTTCTCTCCTCCAACTTGAGTTATTACCTAAGCTACACACAGAGGGGTTTCTTTGCCTTCTGTTAGATTTATATCAGTGCACAATTCACACCCAGTCCCTGAAGAAACTGTACTCTAATCTGAAAATTCAACTCAGTGAACCATGAAACTTCTTGTTACTTTTAATCACTGTAAAGTAAATGTAATTCCTACTGCATCAAACCTTTGTTTTTTTCACTTTTATTACCTGAAATAGACTATCTTGTTTGTTTGGGATTTTTGCAGTTGACCAACCATGTCTAAACAAGTCACACTGCAGAACCCAAGAGGCTCAAGAACTATCATCAACTTATTTATTACAGGCTCTTGCTACAAGAAAGCTTCACAGACAGTGAAATGACAGGAACCAGGAGACACAGACAGACTTTTGCCCACCCTGGCACATTTCATCTAGTGAAGGGCAGTCAATTCCACAAAGTATGAGAAGGGAATTTTGGGGAGGTGCCCACCAAGTCAGCCTGCACCCAGGCAGGCACACCTTGACACGCCTGATGCACACAGAGCAACGTGCTGGAAGTCACAACCCTGCAGTGCCAAGCAGTATCTCAGACCCAGAGTTAAGCAGGTATTTGAATTATCCTAGGTTCAGACACCGAAAAACAAGAAAGCCAGTGGATAAAGAAGAGATCAACAAAAAACCTTGGGTGACCTGGCAGAGTAAACACAGCACTGCCCACACGGCATTCTCAACAGTTCCTCTGGAGGATCTCCAGGCTGATTAAGGCACCGAAAAGGATAAAAGTGACAAGAGGCAGCTCGGGCATCCCAGCTGAGACAGCATCAAGATGAAAGTACGACAACAGAATTATTTCTACTCCCATCCCCCTCCCCACGAAAGCTGAGATAGGAGGAAAGTCTGCAGGCGTTCGCGACAGACCCAGGCGCTGGAGTTGTGCATGAAGCAAGAGCGAGCTTCGGCAATTAAGACGAAGCATTTATAAAATTAGGCTCTGGCTAGAAAAACAGTCTCTCCCGTTCTCCCAGGCTCAGTGGTATCTCCTTCAGGGCTGAGCGTTCAAGTTGGAGCACAAGAGGCAGCACCCATCACTTTATAGCCTGAGCAGAGAGGCTTTACTCCCAGGGCTTTTAAAAGGCAGCAGCCCTCAGGCCCTGCTAAAAAATCCCTCCCAGCAGGAAAACAAAAAAAAACAGGGTGCAGCAAGGGCAGCGTTAGGAATCTCCAAAACACAAGCAGGCTGTCCATGATACGAGAGGGGGGGACCGACACAAAAACCCCGGCACAGCAGGGTGACAGCCCGGAGCCGGCTGCCCGCACCGGGATGTTCCGCGACCAAGGGAGGTGCGGGGCGGGGAGACCGGCAGGACGGGACGGGCGGTGGAGGGGGGAGCGGTGGAGACGCTTACCGAGGGTAAAGAAGGGCAGCTCGGTGTTGTCCAGGTCGTCCTGCACGGCGACGCGGCCGGGCAGCTCGCTGCGGACGAAGAGCAGCAAGCGGGAGTCGGCGGCGGCAGCAGCAGCAGCGGCGGCGGGCGGCGGGGCTCCGCTCCAGCTGATATCGTTCTCCCGGAGCACCGGCAGCGTGGACACCGTCACCGTCTTCACGCGGCAGGGACCTGGGGGCTCCCGCGAAGCTGCTGCCGCCGCCGCCGCGCCGGGCCCGCCGCCCAACAGCACCGGCAGCAGCAGCAGCAGCGGCGGCGGCGCGGGGAGGCGGCGGCGCGGCGGAGCGGCCATGCCGGGCCGGAGCCAGGCGCGGGAGAACCGCGAAGAGCCGAGGGGAGGCGAGCGGAGCCGGGCGCACTGAGCCGCCCCAGCCCGCCGCCGCCGCTTCCGCCCGGCTCCGCCTCCCGGCCCGCCCCGCCACCGCCCCCCCTGCCGAATCGCCGTTCCGGGGACCCTCTGCCGCTCCCCGGTGGCCGACGGGCCCTGCCCGCTGCTCGAAGAAGCGGGAGCGGCGGCCAGGTAGTGATCGGTCTGCAGGGGCACGGCTCTTGCCCCGGCACTTTAAGGGCATTTACTCCCCGTGCCGCCCCCTCCGCTGCTCCCCGCCCGGATGGGCTCGGCCCCGGCCCACCAGCCCTCCCGGCCCCTTTGCCCTCTCCCCCTGCCTCGGGTCCCGCAGCCCGCGCTCTCCCTCTGCAGTCACATCGCTCCTGCCCTGCTCACATCACCTCCGCCTCGCCTTATTCCCGAAATCCAGCCTCCGCCTCTTCCTCCTGGACAGCTCCTTGCCCCGCACAGCTACCCTCCTTCTCAGGCAAGTGCCGGGGCGCAAGGGCACAGAAATGTGTTTCCTGTGAGCTATTACCAGTTATTACCCTCTCAGAAGTGAGCAGGCACCTCCAGCTCTCAGGGCACACCGAGCGGCTTGCCATGACTCCAAAGCCTGGAGGAGTCCAACTGCTGGCTTCTAGCAAACATTTTTGACCTGGTTTATAACAGCCGGCGAAGCCAGGAGAATAACGATGCTGAAGTCTGGTCACAGATTCCTATATCCATCCATCGCATGGATGTCCCGGTGCCAGCTGAGGGCTGGAGTTTGTGCTTGAAGACCAACCAGGTGAGCTCCACTGCCGCGGTTTTGACTCAGGCTCTGCCTTGAGCTGCGACGAAACCAAGTGGCTCTTCCAGCTGGGTAGCTGGAATGATGGGGTTTAGCTTGGAGACAAACCCCCTCCCTAGGGGCAAAACGGACACATTAACACCAGCCCCAGAGCTCCAGGGATTCCTGCCCACGGTCAGGTCTGACTAACAAGACAAGGAGAGAGAGCCTCCAGGAGTTAGAAGGCAGTGACTCACAACAACAATTTCCTAGTGATTGCTAATCTACCTGATTTTATTTGTAGATGTACATATAAAAGAAGATGTCAAAACCCTAACAAAGCACACTTAATGCTCAGGCTTATATTATTTCCACAAGCTAATTAAGATCAATTCATCACATGCCTATTGAGGCAAAACAGCTTTCCGAGATTCCAGGTCATCAAATGTTAAAACCACAACAAGGGCAGAATGGCAAAGAACATGAAATCCAGCAAACAAACAGCTCAAGCCCCATTCCCAGGGGCCAGTCCCTGCTCCAGGAGAGGCTGCAGCTCCAGCTCACAGCCAGAACAAGCTGCAGCCCCTGCTGTAAGGGTGTCCATGTGAGTACAGTGCCTATTTCCAGCTACAGGAATAATAAGAAACCAAAAATCACTCACCAGCAAACACGCAACTATTTAAAAAACGTTTACTGCAGAACCCCAGCTCTACCTGACTGGGGGGATGAAGTTTCCAGGCATGCTGGGGAAGAAAAAAAAAATAAAGCAAAAGTGCAGTCCTAAGTGTCCACTGTTAGTTGGGAAAACTGTAAGAGCAGACAAAAAAAAAAAAGTGTTTCCCCTCTTTTTTAATACAGAAAAGCGAAAGGATAGATTTGGGACTGGTTTATGCTGTTATCAGTACATGTACTCATTTCCAGGCATTAGCAGGATGTGTGATTTCTTTTTCCTAGTTTTGAAAAGTCTTCTAGACAAAAAGAGCAAAGAAACAATACTGCATAGATACACCAAATGACACACTAGTAGGCAGCATGTCTACAATGTGAAGTACATTTTAAAATATTTTTTTAGAACTGGAAATCCTGAAAAGTATCTCCTTCTGCTTAAGGCCTCATCCCTGATACTTAGATGTCCTTTTATCCACTTGCTGCACAAAGACTTCTTTTTTGCTGTTGAATACAAGAGGATTTTGGCAAGGGGTTGTCCTTGGGGTGGGAATGGGATCCAGAGACACCTGCTGCTGTTCCAGCTCTGGGCGGTGTGCTTTGAGGGTGGGGGATTCTCCTTAGTTTTGCCTTGGATCTGGCTGAATTGGAAGGGAGAACACATGTTCTTGGTGTATCCAGATTTCCTGATCTAGCATATGCCATCGAGCAAAGAGGAGAATGTTCTTCAGGGCTTAGGGCTGGAAAGAACCGATCAGGAAACAGAGGTTCAAATACCTGCTTTGCTCCCGACTGTCTGATTCTGGGCAAGTCCTGAGATGTTAGAAAATAGAGCTGGGAGGGACCTTGAGAGGCTGTCTTGTCTGTGTCGCTACCCAAAGATCCTGAGCAGCTCTACATCTGGAAGTTCCTGGACTGCATTGATGACAACTTCCTCCTTCAAATAGTAGAGGAACCAACAAGAGAAGGTGCTTTGCTGGACCTTGTTCTCATCAACAGAGATGGGCTGGTTGATGATGTAAGACTTAATGAGAGACTAGGCTGTAGCTACCACGACATGGTCAAATTCAGGATCCTTAGGGCAGGGAGGAAGGAGTGAAGCAAGCTCACTACCCTCGACTTAAAGAGAGCAGATTTTGGTCTCTTCAAGGATCTGCTTGGTAGGGTACTGTGGGACAAAGCCCTGGAGGGGAGGGGAACCCAGGAAAGCTGGTCCATATTCAAGGATCACTTCCTCCATGCCTAGGAGCAACAGGTCCCAACAAAGAGGAAGGCAGGCAGGAGAGCCAAAAGGCTTATATGGATGAGCAAAGAGCTTCTGGACACAGTGAAATGTAAACACAAGGTATACAGAGAGTGGAAGCAGGGCCGGGCATCCTGGGGGGGAGTGCAGACAGGCTGTCAAAGAAGCAAGGGATGGGTCAGGAAGGCCAAAGCACAGACAGAGTTGGACCTGGCTGGGGATGTTAAGAATAACAAAAAAGGTTTCTACAGCTGTGTCAGCAATAAAAGGAAGATAAGGGAAACTGTGGGCCCACTTCAGAAGGGAACTGGAAACCTGGCCATGCAGGACAGAGAAGGTTGAGGTGCTCAATGGCTGCTTTGCCTCCGTCTTCACCGGCAAAGGCTCTAGTCACACTATCCAAGTTAGAGAAGGCAAAGGCATGGACTGTGAAAAGGAAGATCTCCCCACTGTAGGAGAAGAGCAGGTTCATGACCATCTGAAGGACTTGAAGGTGCACAAGTCTATGAGACCTGATGAGATTCATCCACGGCTCCTGAAGGAACTGGCCGATGAAGTTGCAAAGCCTCTGTCCATCATATTTGAAAAGTCTCAGCTGTCTGGAGAAATCCCCACTGACTGGAAAAGGGGAAACATAACTCCCATTTTCAAGAGGAGAAAAAAAGGAAGATCCAGGGAATTATAGACCAGACAGTCTCACCTTCATGCACGGCAAGATCATGGAGCAGATCATCCTGAAGGCTCTGCTCAGGCATGTAGAAAACAAAGGGATGACTGGTGACAGCCAACACAGCTTCACCAAGGGCAAATCCTGCCTAATTTGGTGGCCTTCTACAATGGGGCCAGGGCATCAGTGGACAAAGGAAGAGCAACTAATGTCATCTACCTGGACCTGTGCAAAGCCTTCAACACTGTCCCACACGACATTGTGGTACTGAAACTGAAACGATATGGAATCGATGGATGGACCACTCATTGGGTAAGGAACTAGCCAGATGGTTGCACTCAAAGACTGGTGACCAACAGCTCAACGTCCAGATAGAGACCTGTGACGAGTGGTGTTCCTCAAATGTTGGTACTTGGACCAGTGCTATTTAACATCTTTGTTGGCAACGTGGACAGTGGCATTTGAGTGCACCCTCAGCAAGTTTGTCAATGACACCAAAGTGTGTGGTGTGGTTGGCATGCTGGAGTGAAGGGATCCCATCCAGAAGGACCTTGACAGGTGGGCTTGTGCAAACTGCATGAAGTTCAACAAGGCCAAGTGCAAGGTCATGAACCTGGGTCAGGGCAATCCGAAGCACAAATACAGGCTGAGTGGAGTATTGATCAAAAACAGTCCAGAGGAGAAGGACTTGGGAGTGATGGTGGACAAGAAGCTCAACATGAACCAGCATCATGCACTGGAGCCCAGAAACAAATTGCATCCTGGGCTGCATGAAAAACAGCATGGCCAGCAGGTCAAGGGAGGTGATTTTCCTCCATTGCTGAGATCCCACCTGGAGTACTGTGTCCAGTTCTGGAGCCCCCAACATAAGAAAGACATGGAACTCCTCGAGAGAACCCAGAGGAGTTCACAAAGATGATTTGAGGGCTGGACCACCTCTGCTATGAAGACAGTTGGGGTTGTTCAGCCTGGAGAAGAGAAGGCTCCAGGAGTACCTCATAGCAGCCTTCCAGTACCTGAAGGGGCTCCAGGAAAGCTGGGGAGAGACATTTGATGACAAGGGCTTGTAGTAAGAGGACAAGGGGATTAAAACTGGAAGAGGGGAGATTTAGGTGAGACATTAGGAAGAAATTCTTTAGTGTGAGGGTGGTGAGACACTGGAACAGGTTGCACAGAGAAGTTATGGCTGCCCCATCCCTGGAAGTGTTCAAGGCCAGGTTGGATGGGGCTCTGAGCAGTCTGGTCCAGTGGGAGGTGTCCCTGTCCATGCAGGGGGGTTGGAACTGGTTGGTCTTTAAGGTCCTTTCCAACTCAAACCGTTCTATGATTTAATCCTACTTTACCTCACTGTCTGTATTAATAAAGTACTGCTAACAAGCATCTTCTGAGAAGCACACTGAGATTTCTGCAGGTCCTCCTGTACCAACATGGATACAGTGAATGAAGGGAAACATTCTGCAAACCTCTGCCTTGAAGTGGGCACATCCAGCTTCCATTTAGTCCAGATATATTCCAGTGTAAATGCAAATGTCTGTTCTTATTTTGGGGAGAAAGAATTCCACCTGTTTTTTAGTTCTTAAGAATTGAGCTGAACACAAAACTTCACTGTTTGAAAAGCACCAATAATGGTGGAAATATCTTAGTCCCTGTTTACAACTGAGGGGATGGGTTTCTGTTACCCCCTGAGAAACAGTCACCAGCAAACTAAATGGTACAAACAAGGTAAAACACTGCACTGAGAAAGTTTCACTTACTAACAAAATATTATAGGTTCAAAAACCTACAGAATTCCACCTCAATTGCTAATTTTGGGATATTTTAAGTCCATATAAACTGTGGATTTTCAAGCCAGTTGCATAGTCCATAACCCAAATTTCTAAATGATGCTAATTTTTAATATATTCCCCTTATGCATCACAGATCTAGCCTTTCTTCAGGGAAGCTGGTGACTGCCTGACCATCAATTTCAATAGTATTGGGACCTAGAAAACAGCAAAAACTGCCATTACAAGCAAAAACTCTGCAATGGAAATGGAAACAATCTTACAAGTGAAGACACATCACAGTGACAAGACCCATCTGGGTAGGGTGTGATGGGGGGATTTGACAGGTTGTCAGGGGACACCAGCTACATTTTCACATGGGCTGCTGACTGTACAGTTTGAGGGCAAATCCCTTTTATTTTCCACCCTTGGGGTTTTTATCCTCTCTTACATAGAGAAAACTCAGGAAAATATAGTTGTTACCATAATAGATAAAAAGAGCTACTGAGGGCTGTAGAAATCATACCAGTAAGAGTCCCAAGTGTGTGGTTTTCAGTACAAAAAGCAGAGACTTTCCCAGCATGAGCTGGGAGTTTCTCCACTATTGAGCAGCAGCAGTGGGCTGGGATCAGGTGGAGCAGCCTCTACAAGTAGGCAGAGCATATGTTGTGTGTCAGGTGAACTGGGAACTTGGGCTACACTGAACTATGCCCTACTTTATGTCTGTATTGCCTATATTCATTCCCAATTTTCACTTGAGTGGATTTATTTTTTAGCAGGAACTTTGAGACATTCTTCAATTTATTTCTTATTCCCTAGCAAAGCATCTCAGCCCCAGGGTCATGACAATACCCCAAGTGGGATTCAGGCAAACCCATGATTTTTTTGGCTCTGGAGAACTTTGTGCAGACGTTTTGCTGGAAAATGCTTGAAATATCTATAGTAAGTTTAAAAAGGATGGGGAAAAAAAGTCATTCTCGTTTAAAGGGTCACAGATGAAGCATTCTTCGACTTTCAATCCTGTGAGCTGGATTTCTGGACACCCAGAACTAATGCATCTTTTATTGGCTGGCACAGAAGAGAAGGTTATTGCAAAGATATCAATAGCAGCTTTCTGAAGTGGTTTTCAATTGGCCCTGTTACCAAAGATATGTACCTACAGCAGCAATCATTAAAATGCACTATGTATTTACAATCTAGAGAACAATTTCTATCCGTAATGCATATTGCAAATCCTACTGCTAGCAAGTGGAGGAGAAAGTAAGTCATACAGCTATGATGTAATCAGAGGTTTATATTTCACCCTGCAAGAGTCACATCAGCATCAATAACTCCACTAAAGAAGTGAGATGGTTTTTGGTTTTTTTGTTGTTTTCTGAAAGAAACACCACCAAATTAATTTTGTTTCTAAGCTGTGGTGTTGGAAGGCTGGTCTGCAGCCATATGGTATCTGACTGGGGTCCACGGCCACATTGCTCAAGCTGTGCTTTTGTCAGCTCTCACAAGCAAAGCAAGAGACAGGCTGGGTCAGCAATTCAGAGAATGCCTCCTGGGAGAGTGAGCAAGGGGATGCAGAAAGTGCCCTTTGCAATTCAGGAGGTGACGTTCTTGCTTCTAGGTTAATAGCGAGCCAACAGCCCCCCTGCTGTGCACAGAGCTGCAGGAGATGTTGTCTCTCCAACATGGCATCAAACTAGGAGCTTTCTGACCACTTCCAGATAAGCACCCTGAGGGGACACTCTGCAAAAGCAGGGAAGCTAAAGCCAGCAGTCAGGAGGGGCTGAATTTCTTCCTCCCTTCTCAAATACAAGTAGTAGATTCCTACCTTTTACTGGCCAGTTGTGCACTGGGAAACAGCCTCTGGCTCAGGTCAGAAGAGCCTGGAGTGGTAACAGGGCTGCACAATTTGTACAGCTAGGAAAGGCTGTGAAGCATTTTGAGGTACAGACTGAATGGTTACATTACAAATGAGAGCCCTGACTTACCCCAGTGGGAAGGTTGGGGTCAGGTGCCCATCACTGTCACATCTGGGCATTTTCTAGTTTTCTCCCTCAGAGCGATATCATCCTGCACTAACTCATCCTGGAGCACACCAGGGGTTTATCCAGATGTTACTTGTCTGGGATCTGCAGTGCACTGGTCATGCTCAGGACCAAAGTCACATTGAAAAGGGACCGTGCACATCCTCAGGAAAGCCCTTCCCTAAGCACCTGGAGTCAGGCAGGTGCCTTGAGGCAAGTCCCCTCCTAAACCACCCATTGCCTGAGGGAGGCACAGGACAACCTGGCCAGCGAGTAGGCTTAGGGGGGAGGGAAGAACCCAGGGAAAACTGGAAAGCAGCCTCTTGCTTAAGCCAAAACCGAGGGAATGAGGCTGTCCCTTTGTAGCCACATAGCCACTCCATTTCAATCTGCCCTTCAACACTCTTTCCTGAGCAATAACAGCCTCCAGCATGGCTCCTCTCTTTTCCAAGATGAAAGAAACTTTAAATGCATGTAACTCTTGCACTCTACTTAATTAATCAGTTTTTGCATTACAAGTGAAACTTCTTTGATGCATGAAATATTAAGGAGCAGTGAAGGGAGGGGGAGGAGAGAGAAGAATGAGGAGGGGAGGTATTGGCTTTCACTGCTGAAGAGACGGATGGGCTAAGGGACCCAGAGGCTGCACTGCAGACTGTGCATCTGCAGCAGGACAGTCTGCCCAGACAGAGAGATGCCAGCAAGCAGAGGATTTTCATGCACTTCTTGCCTTTCAAGCAGATGGTTTTTAATTCCATGTTCAAGCCCTACATGCTTACCAAGGCTTGCTCACACCAGCACAGGAAGGGGACAGTGCCTGATTAAACTTTCATGAAAAATAATCTCTGGTTGATTCATTGTTTTTTATCCTGTGATGGCTGCAAGAAAGAAAAATTAGTCTTCGGTGAAGAGGAACATTTCTGTTCTGGAAAAGCCAGCCAGGCTTTTAGTCAGATGAGGTTTTCCCAAAGGATGTGTGAGTAGTTACTGGTGTTACGGGTTTGCAAGTGCCATTTCCACACTGAACTATGAGGGAAAGAAAGCAGAAATCCCCATATGTCACTGTGGATATTACAGCAGCCCTTGACAGTGCATAGTGAGAATTCAGTACCATGGTACCAGCTGTGTACAACACCAGAGAGCCACCCTGCTCTAGAAAACCCCCAAGACCCTTTTCTCCTCAACCACTACACTGCACTGAAGGCACCCATCAGCTCTGCCCAGAAGTCCAAAGCAGAAGCCAGAGCCTCCTTCCTTTCCACTCTGCTCCTCCTGAGCAGACTCACTCAAGAGCTGGGCTGGCTGCTGAAAAAGCACCCAACAGCTCAGAGCTGCTCACACAGAATCACCAGTCCCTCCAGAGTATCATGACAGACCTGGCTGCTGTGCAGGCCCAGCCAAGCAGCCAGGTAACAGGTTCTTCATAAACAAATGGTGGTGACAGTGTAGCCTGCATTAGCTGTATAAAGGCTAATAAATGGGTTAATTATACCCACCACAGCACTTAATTAGTCCATCTCTGTTCACTCTGCTTCAGCCAGAATCTCAATTATAAATCTTTATTTTCCAGGTTTACAGCTTAGACATAAAAATTTGCTCTGGGCTCAAACATGACACACAAGGTCTTCTGTTCAGGGACTGCTCTGGTTTTTTTAACCAATCTTTTTTCAAAAGGTCAGGTTGGGGGACCAGATGGTTCAAGGGGGAGGTAATGAAGATACAGGGCTTTTCTGCAAGAGGTGGCTGGCTGAAAATGTGGGCAGCTGAAGAGAGCTGAGGCATTATTAAAGGCTGCTGGGTGAAACCACACTCAATTCTCACCCATCCCTGACAGTCAGAACCCCTCATTGCAAAATGAAATAGGGGCTCCTGCTTATTGGCATCCCCCTCCCCATCAGCAGAGAGCCAGGACCTCAGGGGCTGGGAGAGGGGTGCCCCAGCCCCCCAGGCAGCCTCAGCAGGGCCAGGCAGGAGCAGCTCACACACCTGGATCCTGCACAGGGAATGTGCTCCAGGGCTCTCAGGTGTGTGCTTGCTGCTTCCCCCAGCAGAACCAGAATCACCCCTTACCTCCTCCTTTTCAAAGCGCTGCTCTCCCAGGGGAGGAGGCAAGCTGGGTGACCTAGAGTAGCTGGAAAAACAGAAGGCAAATGAAAGTATTCCACTTTTTAAATAGTTACAATTTTGAAAGTAATTTAGGACTCGCCTTCTGCTTTGTGGAGCTGACAGTATTGAAATCCAGTAATTCTGTCTCGTTAAATGCACTCTGAAATATTCTGATAATTTTAAAATGTCAATAGTGTTACACAAAAAAAAAACAGAAAACATGTTTACCAGCAATAGAAGCATCTACAGTTTCAAGTCACATTCTCGTTCAATCTCAAGTATGGTATTTTTTATTCCCTCATTGAGTTAATTAGTTGATTTGCTTTTCCTGCCCTATGCCAAACTCCCACCTCCCTCTGAGTGAAAACAACGACTGCCAAGGCTCCTCACCCTGCTAGTGAGGACAGTCACCAGCCAGTCCCCTTGCATAAGAACAACTGGTCACCCTGTCCATAAGTTCAGCACACATTTTTAGGAGGACTTCAGATGCCTGTTCATTTTCTACAAGCTCTGGTCACCCTGGCATAGTGTGTTTTGCAAAGATTTTTCCCAGCCACCCCACCAGTAATGTTCCTCTGCACATACTGTGTGTCCTAAATACACACTCACTTGGTAAACCAAAACAAAATCCACTGGGTAAGTCAGACTCTAGTACTGTTGAATACATATTTAACCAGCAGATCACAACAGTTTATTGTCTAGTTAGTGCACCATAGAATTTAACCCTTCGGAAGCATTGGCATGCATCAGTCAGCCAAATTACTGCTCAGAAGGTGAAGATATATAGCATGAATTACCAGTAATAAAGAAAAAGATATATGGGATGGATTAATCAAATCATAAATTTCTTAGATCTCCATGGCAGTCCATAAATCAAAATTTGCTGTATGTTTCTGGCACTTATCCAATGCATAATATGAAGTAGAGATGACCTACATGTACAGAGCAGATTTTTTTTGTCATTGTTGGACAGTTGGGAAACCTTGGTTAAATAGAGCAGGCAAACACCTTTTATAACAAAAAATACATTTCAAGCTACACCACTGAAAATGTACACACTTTCTGGAAGGTAAAAAAGGTGTATATGTTTGTGCATCAAGAGTTAAACAAGACCCAGTACAGATATTCTAGAACAGGCTAGACATGGCACAGCCTGGATCAGCTTTAGCTTCATGAGGCAGACACAGCTCTTTCATTAGCACACATGACTATCCCAGCCAGGTCCACCAACCACCCTGATTTTTTAGGTGTTTACCCCATTTTGAGTGCAAAGCAGCTGGAAACCCTAAAACAGAAGATACTTCTGGGAGTCCAGCAATCACCAGACCCCTCATTGCTGAGGCTCAGCTGGATCTCAAAGAAGTCATACTCCATCCAGGCTGATCCAAAAGAAATACAGGACTAAGGGGAGCAGAATATCTGTTTTGTGCCCTTTCCTTATTTCCATTAAAGATCACAGAATTACCTTAGTTGGAAAAGACCTTAAAGATCACTGAGTCCAATCTATCTCTTAGAATCAAAAATCCAAACTGTCATTTGGAATCATCCTTTTACACTTAAGCCCTAACCCAGCTCAGACTGTCTCATGTTCCTAGCCTGTTTAGAGGCACAGTTCCCCAGCTCCTACCCCTATTAACCTTCTGCTACTTTTATGTGCTGGGAAGAAGCCTTATCAGAGGCTCCCTGACCCTCACACGAGCCTTGCCTCACACCAGCCCTTGCCTCAGGACCTTTGCTGCCCCAGTCAAAACTGGATTAACAAGCTTGCCATCAGACAGGCTGCCTGGCCTTTGAACATCTTGGAGGTTTTGGTGTGACGTCTTAAAGTAAGAATGACAATGTGCTCAGAGTGAGCCTGCTCCACAGCCCTAACATCAATATATATTTACCAGAGGGAGCAGCAGGCTTTAGACGTTCGATTTCTTTTTGAATGTCCACAAGAGACATAAAACAAGGAGATTAAACACCAGGAATAAACACCTATAAATAAACCTGACTCTTTAAATGTACCAAAGCCAGGACCTTTGTCATGAAAACTCCTGCTCTCCCCCAACCCCAGCACAGCAGTGCTTCTCATTTTGTTTACAACTGCACAGGACAACAGAGCATCCACCTTATCTTTGAACCTGGCTGTTGCTCTGCCAGGCTGTTTGGAGCCCTTAGACACTTATTATGAAAGTCCTGCTTCAACCACAAGATTGCAGCTGTGGATTATTCCTTCCCCCCCCTCCTTCTCCTTTCTCCAAAATGAAGTGAAAACACCCACTGAAGAAGCCCATCTGCTTAAAAGCTCAGCTAAAGCTTAACCTGAGACTAAGTGGGAGAGGGTTAAAAAAAAACCTGGGATGCTCTTCATCTAGAGCCAGGCCCAGGGGCTGCAGCAGGGAATTTGCAGGCTGTGTCTGGCAGCGGATGCCCTCTGTTGGCATCTCATAGAAATATTAGATGCACAAGCTGGTAGCTCAGATCTATGCATTTCACCCACTGTTTATTCTGCCCCATGTAGAACAGCCCTCAATATCAGCTCTAATCTACAAGCATAAACAGCAGCCCCTGTCCCAGAGCACCCACTTGCCCAGTCACCAGCAATGCCCACCACACCAAGGGAAATATTTGCAGACCCTCTGCAGCACAGCAAGGCAAACAGCACAGAGTGGGGAGCTGCGGAGTCTTCCTACCTTGTCCTGTGCCGGCTAGGAGCTGGCAGGAGATGCTTGTGCTCACTTTGCCAGGTACATATAATCCTTCTTGGTGGATGCAGGGGCAGAGGCCCTATGGTGCTGGAGCAGCAGCTTTCTGTAGGAATCAGCTCTGTCAGCAGCTCCAGTAGAAGCATCTGAGTCACAGACAAGCAAAGGGAACACAAGGGGAGAGGATAGCAGCGAAGCACAAGCAGGGTCTTGCAGCAGGTGTAAGCACAGGATTTGCAGACAATGGTTTTCTCCTCTAAACCCCTTCAAGCACACATCTAAAAAAACCAAAAGGTACAGCAATCACCTTTCACAGCTGCTGTCTCAGGCCAACAGGTTGCAAAGCTGCTCTCCTGCCACACCTCAGCCGGCAAAGTGCACTGGTGCCTCCTGGTAGGCCTCATGGCCTAAGGAAAATGAGCAGAGCTAAAGGGTCAGGTCCCCAATTTACAGAGAATATTCATGACACTGCAATAGGCCTTCTCATGCTTCTGGAGGTCACAGCAACACATTCCTCTGTGGAGAAGAGCTATGCATGAAGAGGTATTCTGGTGGGCTGAGCTCCACCATGCAGCATTGGCCTGCAAGTAATGACCCACCGGGGGATCTCTGCCCTGACTCAGGCCTATCTCATGGCCTGCAGAGCTGCTGGGCTTCCCTTGCCTGCTGCCTCCCTGCTCACCCCAGCCCTCTGAGGTACTCTGATTAATGACCAGCAAGGCAGGTGGCACTTCTGGCCTCATATCCAGGAGGGCTGGTATTCCTTCAGGTCCAGGAGCTACAGGGTTATTGTAGCCCCCAGCCCATCCCTCCATACCTGAGCAGGGCAGTGGGGCCAGCTGCTGAGGGAGCTTTGCAGGGACAAGGCAGGTCCAGCATCCACCCAGGAGACCAGTCAATATGGCAGGACACAGGGCAGTAGCAGAGCCACAGCACGTCTAGAAACAGTCCCCCACACAACCCAAAAGAGGCTCAGTTCCTGGGCCTGGGGTTAAATAGAGCCTGTGGTGGCTGTGGCAGGTGGGGCTGGTCAGGCCGTTAGAGCTCGTTAGCTGGCCCTGGCACCACAGGATAGGGCCCACATGCAGCTGCTTGGCAGGTGATGTCCATAATTCAGTCTGCAGTGAAGAGGGAGACTAATTGTTCCCAGGGTCTGATCTTACCCCTAATAGGGCACAGCCAGGCTTTGGAAGTGCCCACTATGGCTCTGCACAGGGCTGTGGCTCTGGGTAGCATTGTCCTCTGAACCCAGGAGTCCCACCAGTGTGACGAGCAATGTCACTCCTTGGCATTAACCTCAACAGTCAGGGGAGGTTTTTAAGGTGAAGAAGGTGCTGAATATCCCCTTCTCCCAGGTGCAGGAGGAAGGGACCTTTACAGGCTGGTCCAGACTAGAGACAATATCTCCAGTTGCTGGGCTTTGCCTCAGGAATGGCTGAAAGCAAAAAGCAAGATGCAGAAGGAGGGCCCCATCTTTAAAATTGCCTTTCATGGCAGTTGCAAGATGTGATACCACTCTTCATTCTATCCTCAAAAGTTGTCTCAATAAAGAACAAATACAACAATTTCTGTCAATGACTTGTGGATTTTTTATTGCCAAATAAAGCAAAAGCAAACTCTGAACTAAAGGCGATCATAAGAAATAAATGATGATTATTCCAGTTATGGTCTCCTCTGTACTTCTCTCTAAGGAGACTTTGTAACAGAGATTATATATGGCAAGAGTGGATTTACCCTTAGAGAGGATCTAAGTGCCTTTTTCCTAAAATGAGTTGTAATCTTGTTTTAATGGTAGATAAAAAACAAGGCCTAGACATGGCTTGTCTATGTATATAGGGCTAGTCTTGTAAATCCTATTTTGGTATATCAGGGATAATCTAAAAAGCTAGTAATAAGAAACGTGAATAATCTTAAGTAAACCCTGTGATGCCAGTGTAAATATTTAAGTCACTTATTCAAAACAAGCCATAGCAAGATCCACCTTAAGAAAGGCATATCAAAGAATATCAACATTCTTACAGGTGAATAAAATCACACTGTCCTGCCCCATGACACAAATTTAGCTGGTGTCTCAACTGCAAGAAAACATTTCTAACCGATCTGGTGTTTACTGAGAAAGCTCTCAGTACTGTGAATTATAAGAGCACTTTGATATTTTTTTAGATCAGCTCAAAAATGCAAATAAAATTTTGTGGTGGTATTTTATGGCTTCATCTCCTCGGTGAAAATATGGCTGGGCAGAGACCCTGCTGTGGCTGCCCCTTCTTGGGCTTCATCCCTGGAGCAAAGGACAAGACAAACACATGGCTTTCAGCTCAGTTCAGAGTTTTTTTGTGGAAAGGATAACATGACATTGGATATAAAATTGGCTGCTGTCATCCCTTTGCTGGTGTTGGGGGAAGGACCTGGTGATGTCTTCAGCTCATGAATATGTAATCTGCTGAATGCCTGTGCAGTGCACTTCTCATTGCCTTTGTTCTTGCTGTGGGAAACTCTCAGAGCATCGTCAATTTTTTCTTTTATTTGGTCAATTTTCTGTGTCACACTTTTAGTTTCATCAGGGTTTAACAGTAACTGACATTCTGCTTCAAATAAGCCCAAACAACGTTACTTTCATGTATAAAAGTCTTCCAGCTCTCAAAACAGTCTTCTTAATTAATTCTTAAAGACTGACTGTAAACTTGAGCACTCATTAAAGAAATTACTGACCTTTTTTCTTAGCAACATTTACTGTGATGCCTCTGGACAGGTAACTAATTTCTCAATTAATAGAAGTACTCCATGCTTCAGCTGCTGCTGTAGTAGTAACCAACTGCAGCATCGTCTGACCTTGCTGTGTTGTACATAAAGCATCTCACCAGTCATGTAGCAAATGCAGCAGGGAAGTTATTTTGTGAATGTCTGCGCACAGATGCACAATACTTGCAACTGCACCTCTCAGGAGAAGCTTGTCAGTTGAGACATTTAAGGAATCAACCAAGCTTTGCAGCAACAAGAGGAAACAAGGGTTGAACAGGAGTGACTAACATCTTTCGGAGCCTGTTTTCCAGTCCTCAGGTTGTTTTTGTTTGAAGTCTTGAAAGCGTTTATAGACAAAATTACTTTCAGTAAGAATAAGATATCACCGCTTTGGGCTGATTTAAAGTAGATCTTTTTTCCTACATTAAAATAAGCCTGATTTTTATCATATGCCTTATAGATCTGCTAACACATTCCTACATTTCTCTTTTTCCTAAATTTTCTGAAAGGCTTATTTTCTTGCGATAAAACTCTTGTCTGTGCTAAAATACTGTCCTATAGATATTTTTTTTTCCCCCTGTCTTTGCTGAAACACTCTTTTGGCTGTTGTGTGTTGACCAAATGGTTTCTGGCTTTACAATCTGTCACTAGTACTACATTTACAGCTTGCAATTAAGGTCTTCAATTAAATATTTTGCACAAAGCTGCATGTTCCAATAGCCAATCCTTACATATTTTCCACAACATGGCAAAAAAAAAAAAAAAGATAAGAGTATTGAAAAGCAAACCAAGATTGAAGTTATGAAAATAGCCTTTAGAGTCTGGATAAATACAGTCAGAGTGTTATAGCCATGGATGTTATCTCTTTTGATACTGAGGCTTGCCCTAGGGTGACAGAAAGCAGAATCTTTCCTGGATTTCTTTAAATGAGACTGAAAGTCTCCTTTGGTAAAGCATGTGTATCACATGGGCTGATGCTCCCTGCAAGCATGCTCGATATTTTTAAGCTGGCATGTTTTTGATGACTTAGCATATGTTAGCATAGCATACATTAACAGGGCTGTAAGACATTTTTTTTGTCAGTATGGATATTATTTCCTTAATTAATGTAGAAATCCCCACGCTTGTCTCTCTCGTACAGGAGCTCTGAATCTTGCCAGAGGTTTCTCCTGGTTACCACTGTACTCCCAGGTGAGATCAAGCCTGCTAGCCTAGTGACATGAGAGGAGAAGGTCCCCACAAGCCATAAAGCCTTTCCTTTCTGCATTTCACACTGCTGGGGTCAAGACTTAATCATGGTGCAATCTGCCAGATGACCAGAGATTATTACCACCAGGAGGCCAGAGCTTCTCAGGATGAACAGAGGAGCTTGCTGACATCTCCGTCACAACGATGGATGGGAGGGAAGGAAAACAACACATTGCCCTGTAGCTTTCTTTGCTGTAGCTTGAGTAGAGCAGATGCCAACCAACCTGGGCTCCTTCCCCTTGCCTTTGCCAAGGCACCGGGGCTTGGCAGCTGTCCGGGGACACAGACAATAGGAGCTGACTGGCCACACACTATTTTGTGCTCACTTGACATGAATCATTTTCTGCTGCCTGGCTGTTGGAAGCAGCACGGGACTGTCTGGCATTGGTCCTGCCAGGGGACCGATGAGCAGGGGCCCTCTCTCTGCTCCCCTTCTGGGCTTCTGCCCACCTCTCAGTAGCTACTATATGCTCCTATTTCTCTATCAGTCTCTATCTATTTCTATCTCATTTGCTTCTGAAAAGGAAAAAAAAAGTTATTTCCCCTGAGACACTCATCAAAAAGGGTATCCAGGCTGGATCAGCTCTATGCAGACTGCTTGCAGCCAAAGGCCTGTCTCTTCAGACTTTGGGGGTCCATTTGGGATGGTCCAACGGGACTTTTCTCTGCTATCTGCCACTCTCTGGTGGAGATGCTGCTTTTGGGCTTGCTGCCAGACTGCTGAACGCCTTCTTTTGTGCCTCTTCAGCTCCTGACCCAGAAAACCAGGGAGATGTGGCAGTCATGAGTGGTGCTGGAGGATCTCTTTCCTTAAAAATAAAAAACAAGACCCCAAAAAGCAGAAGATGAACCTAAGGGTAAGGGCTCATTTTTCTCTTCTCAAACCTCCTTGTCCAGTGCTGCTGAGCAGCCAGAAGCAGCTGGGATGCTGACAAGGGGGAGGACTCAGTTATGCCACCCCAGCAGACTGCTACTGTGTCACCTCCCAGGTGACCATGGCTCTGGCACTCCCCCATCCCTCTGTCAGGCCTGCACAGGCAGCAGGAGCCAATTACCAAAAGGAAAACTGTTAAATCAAGCATTTTCCTGGCCTGCCTGCTATCCTGTTGCAGTGCAGCAGCAGATGCTGGGGCCACGCAGGGCAGTTTCCAGTGATGCAGATCCTGGGTATATCCTAAGCTTTATTTACACCCTCCCACCATTCCTCAGAGAAGTCTGGAAATATCTTCTCCCAGGTCTCCTCTGAGCTGCCCTTCCCAGGCATTGACTTTGACTAAAGCTTCTGCTTTGATCAAAGACCCAGGCATAAAAGAAATTGCCATTAACTTCTCCCTCCAAAACTGGCTCTACAGGCAACCCTTTCATTGCCTAAACTGATGTTCCACTTCCCTTCTTTTCTTTATTGTTTCCTTGGGAATAATTTCATCCAGGTCTCATCATTCCTGTTGCTTCCCCCTGATCTCTGTCCCATTCTCCCAGCTCTTTTTTCACATGGTAACCCCTCTCTGCTGTGGTGTCACCAGGCTTTAGGATCAATGCACATCTCTTGCATCATCTGCCTTCTCATACAACCCGGGATGGTGTTTGCCATTTTTGTACCAGCTTGATATCATTGACTCATGTTCATTTAGTGGAACAAAGTAAACCCTAGATCTTTTTCTGCTGAACTAAAGCCTAGCTCACCTGTGCAGTCCATCATCTCAGGGCATATTACTTTCTGGCTGCCCCAGCTGAATCTCAAGCTCTTCTTCCTTTTCAGCCCATTTCTCCTGCTTGTCACAGAGATGTTTGAAGAAGGCTGTCCTTGACAAATCCATGGTCACTGAGACTCTTCCCAGATACCTGTACATAGTGTATTCATATCTTTCTATCAGGCTTTTTCATGGACTGAAGTTAAACTGGTGGGTTTATAGTTCCCCACTTCTGCCCACATTCTCAGTACCTTTTAAAATCAGGTTTTTTTGTCCCTTTCCAATCTTCTGCTGCTTCCAGAGAGAACTACTAATAACTCTGAGATTGCCTAAACCAGTCCTGCAAGTATCCATGGCTTAAATTCACCAGGTTTGGAATAATCTTCCCAGAAGGGTTTTCTTCCTTGCCTCTGCCAGTCAGCAGCTGGCTTATCACCAGGAACAGAAGGGATTATATCCCTTGTAAGCATTTTATCCACTTATCTATGGATGTCCATTATCTGTCTATCACTCTCTGAATCCTCTGGAGCCCTTGCCCTCTGTGGTTGTTTTGTAGCACTGAGTTCCGCAAATCAGACACTTCCTCCTGCCCAAATTTCAGTGTAATCAGAGCCAGACTCATCTCACACCAAAGGATGGGTGACATTGATCACAAAAAGCAACAAGGGAAATTTCAACTAGATACAAGGAAAAACTTTCACAACAAGAGTGGTTGAATAGAGTTTGGAAGAAGCTCGAAGCCTGGAAGTGCTCACAGCTCCATTGGATCAGCCCTGAGCAGCCTGATCGAAGTTAGACCCTCTCTGAGCAGGACTTGGACCTTTCAAAGGTCCCTTCAGCCCATGGTTCTGCAATGCAGCAGTTCCTTCAGCAGTGGCCCCCACTACATCTTCTTTGGTGTCTCCTCTTCCAGGGCTGCCAAGAGGAGGGTCAGCTCCTTTCACCTCTTCCCATATTGGCTGTCATCCATGGCATCCACTGCCAGGGCACAGTGATGTTCAGAAACTCCCAGTCCTCCCAGAAAACTCCAGTACTCTTTCTGGCTGTCCAGTGTAATGATAAGTGAAATGGGATGGGCACAGAAATATCCTATGAGGATACCAAGGGATACAACTTCATTCTTACGTTTTTCCTCAACATTTCCCCTGTGAAGCATAACCGCATCCAACCAGGGTGGAATATCATAAAAAAAAAAACACCCCAAACTTAACCCTTTATCTCCCACCAGTGAAAGCAGATCTGTGAAAATCTATGTTTAGACAAGGGACAAAAACTTGGAAGGAGAAGTGTCAAATTCTTCACTGGGACCCACCTGTTGTCTCCACAGGACACACTGCTCTCTCCTTCCACTCTAAGTTGAGGCTGGCCATAGCTGTCCAAGTCAAAGCCTTTGTGCAGACAGGAGTATGTCTGTAGCCAGACCCTTTCCACAGCTCTAGTGGTCTGTCTATGAAACAACTGGTTTTACCCTTGTCTGAGACTCTTTTTGTCTTGGAAACAGGTGGTCATGTAGGCTTTGTCTCTATGAAGCGAAGGAAAGGACAAAAGAAGGGAGAAGATCTGGGTAGGTTTGGGCAGAAAATGGCTTCTCCAATCTCTAAAGCTGGTTAAAATGTACATGTTTGTAATTTAAACCTGAGATCACTGACAAGCTCATCCTCTCTGGAACACTTGGTTGTTGAGGTCTCTGGGAGTTTGTGAGGGACCAAGATTAAAACCCTTGCTCTTGATCAACCTGACCGAGACTGGGCCTTTACATCCTCCATGTTATCAGGGTGGTTTGAGCAACAGATGCTGATAGTCCTGGATAATCTCCTGCTCTTCTGAGACTCCTTTCCCCTTGTAAGAGGGTTTAACCATATATCCCTCTTGGCCAGGCTGAACCATCTTATCAGGGTGGAGATGTTCTCCAGGAAGGTTTGGTTTTTAAGAAGTTGGCTTTACTCTCATTAAAAAAAAAAAAAAAGGGGGGGGGGGGGCAGAAGGGGGAAAAGAAATTGAGAGAGAAACAAAACCCATTTTATTGAAAGCTCCAGTCTGGCTGTGGCTGCTGGAAAGGGATCTTACACAATGGAGCCTGCTTTCTCCTGACATGAACTGCTTTCAGCTTGCTCGACAATAGGAGATCAAAACCCAAGTAAGGAGTGATTTCCAAGTATCTGAGTATCTTAATGGGAAATTCTCCAGCAATTGCTCATCTACTTTTATCTGCAATTAGATATTAACATTTCAAACCAGAGTTTTTTCTAGATGAAAATGGGAAATAGCACAAGGTCTTCTCATCTAGTTTTGCTATTTCCCCCCACGTTTTTTTCTCCCCTCCCCCCCTTATCAGTATGATCAGGGACCTGATGAGGAACACAAGGGAGAGAAATGCCCAGGAAGGGCTGCAAAGTGAGATAATAAGAAGATCTTTGCACTCCACTACTACTTGCCTGGCCTCTTATTGACAGAGCCTCCAAGATGCTCAAAGATAGCCCTGCTGCAAGTTACATTACCTTGAGATTTATTTCAGTGCCACAGAAAAGTGAGGGGGGTGACGGCAGAGGGAGGGAAGGACTGGAAATGTTGCTGTGGGTAGAGTGATTATAACCAGAATTCCTTTTTTAATGCAAAAATCTTTAGCCCGACAAAAGATCCATCTCTGGGAGAGGTTTTTTCACCATCCGATCCCCCACCCTTTCGCATCAGAGCTCTGCAAAATGTACTTGCAAGAGCAGCGAGTTCGTTTTAACCGATAGCATTCAGCGCTTTTTACTGTGCTATTCATCCAGATGACAAAGCTGAGAGGGGAGCCCATACTTCTTCCTGACTTTTTATTGCTTTTCAGCCCAGTGGGAACCAGCCAACATGAGAGAAAAAAAAAAAAAGTGGTTTAACCACAAAATATGTTTAAGCTCCTCTCTTTTTTTTTTTTTTTCTTCTTTTTTTGGTATGTCAGGAGAAAGGAAGAGGGGGAGGTGAGAAATGGTCACAAAACAGTCACAAAGTGACAGTTTAATGAAATTAAATCAAAAAACAGCCAAAATACTAGTGCATGTGAGCCTGACATTACACAGAAAGGGTGAGGTTGTGCCATGTTGATTGGTGGCAGCCTCCCAGTGCTGGGACTACCATGTTACATGTCAAGAGATCAGACAGGATCATTTTGGGGTGACTAAACAGAAGCTGCAAGGAGAGACTGTGGGCAAGGAGACTCTCAGAGACCCTGGGCTGCAAGGGGGGTTGTGGGTTTCCTGGCAGAAAGTTCATGGAGCTGTGCTTGCCCTGGGCAATGACAGTCTGTGTTGGGGTCTTCTGTGAAGAAACAGGGTTTTCCATTTGGAGGTACAGAAGAGGCTGGTAATCTGGACTGCACTCTGCCCTCAGCCTTGGTCTCAGTCAGTCCGACTCTTTTTCTCAACTCCAGGAAGTGATTATTTTTTAACCTATATTTAAACTTTTAATTTTTCTAAATCAGACAAGAAAAGCTGCTCACACATATGCGACTAGAAAGAAAGGAAAAGTTGAAGAAATTAAAGTCAAACAGTATTTAGATGATCCCAGATGTTTCCTTTTTTTCTGTTGATTTGAAAGTAAACCTGCAGATTGACCAAAACCACAAGCATTTAATTAACACCCTGAAAAAATCTTTACATCAATTTACTTTAAAAAAAACCCACTTCTGATTAGGGAATATTGTTGTGTGAAGAACACTGAGGTTTTCAGCTGTTCCCCATCACAAGTTATCAAAAGATTTGCATGTCTGCAAAGTTCTCTCTCACTGTCCCTGCCTTCAAAAACCTCACTTTAACAGTGACCACCGAGCACTGAAACCTGTCTCTAGAAGCCATCAACAGAGGCTGTCACAAGCACCTGCTCCCAGGTCCAAACAACACAACTCCTCACCAACTATACATTCTGCCAGACAGTCTTTTAAGAGTTTCTTTTTCTCATAACTTCTCCTGATAAAGTGGTTCTCTCCAGCTGAGCCCAGTCTGGATTCAATCTCCCTTGTGCAAGAGAAACATATTAACTCCTTCCCCACTGAGAACCTGGACAGGTTCTCCTGGTGTGCAGCTCAGGGTTTGCTACCATGCATGTGGCTGGTGCTGCAGTGGCTTAGGTGGACTCCTGACATTTTGAACTGAAAAGCAGCAAAAGGTGATGCTTCTGCCCCCTCCAACTCCTGTAATTTTCAAATTATCATGAGACAGGCTATAGATGGTTAGAGAGAAGATAGAACTACAAGTGCAAATGGCAGGAAAAACAGAACACCTAGAGAGAAAATTGGTTGCCTTTAAAATACAGCAAAGGCATTATCTGAAAATACAGCTTAAAAATTAGCTACACATACATGGGGTACAAAATGCTGGAGCCATGGCAAGGTGACAACTCCAGGGTGTCACTCATTCTGAGCAGACATTCTGTTTTATACCCCAATATCACAAAGACTTTCTATTTTTTAATATGGGGAGTGTGAGCAGGGCATTATGGCACTTCAGTCTTCAGCAAAGTTTAGTCATAGAATCATAGAATCATCATAGAATCATAGAATCATAGAGTCATAGAATCATAGAATGGTTTGGGTTGGAAAGGACTTTAAAGATCATCTAGTCCCAACCCCCCTGCATGGGCAGGGAAACCTCCCACCAGACCAGGTTTCTCAGAGCCCCATCCAACCTGCCCTTGAACACTTCCAGGGATGGGGCAGCCACAACTTCCCTGGGCAACCTGTGCCAGTGTCTCATCACCCTCATAGTGAAGAATTTTCTCCTAATGTCTCACCTAAATCTCCCCCTTCCAGTTTTAATCCATTAGCCCTTGTCCTCTTACTACAAGCCCTTGCCAAAAGTCCCTCCCCAGCTTTTTTGTAGCCCCTTCAGGTATTGGAAGGCCACTATGAGATCTCCCCAGAGCCTTCTCTTCTCCACACTTCATCTTCCTCCAAGTCTTCCTCACTGGCTTCCACAGCCCCTGCTGAAACTCCTGCTCCAGCTGCACCAATGCCCAAGCTGGATTGCTTAAAAGTAGCTCAGATGGATCCACAACAGCTGTGGTCCTCCTTATGGCATGCAGTGCAGAGCAGTGCTGGACTGATGGCACTGAGATGGCTTCTCCATGGTCACTCTCTGGCTAGCTGGTTGCTCTTGGCTCCAGAGACAGAATGCCAGGCAGGTACCAACTGCTGAGTGCCTGCTGCTCCATGAAGGTGTTGGGATTTAACATAGGAAAGGAAGGTCTATCAGCACCACAGAGTTTCCTTCTTCGTTGGGAAGTGGGTTGGCAAGAGTCTCTTGTCTGCTGAATCACTAGTGAAGAAATGCTCACCCAGTTTAAAGCAGGACCTTTCTGTACTGGTCAGATAGACCTGTGCAAAGCTGGGATGTTAGGTCAGCCCTGGCACAGAAAAGAGCAGGATGTCTTAGGCTCAGAATATAGGAAGGGCTGGGCAGGGGAAGAGAAGGTCTTGTCCAACCTGATGGTTTATGAACCAGCTGTAGTGGAAAGTCTCACTTGCTGAGTTTCTTTTTTTGGCAAAAGTCCAGGTTGTCATTCCCTGGAGCTGTAGGATTTAATGTGAATGCAGTTGATGGGGCTTTATGGAAAATTAAGTTTATTGAAATCTCATTCTAAAGCCCACAAAGAGCAACAGCAGTGGGTGATTTTCTAACAGTCCCAAAGGGAATTACAGACTCTTCCCAAAGGCTCTTACCCCCAAGACCTCCTCCCATCCTGCAGCCTCTTTTCCCTGAGCCTTTCTCCCCTTGAGGAGCCCTCGAAACAAGAGGTCATTTCCCCAAAAACCATTTCCGTTCAGCTCCTGGACTGAAACATTGTCTGGCTCATTAGATGAGCACAGCTGAACATAAGGAGGGAAGAGAAGCTCTTCACACATCACTTGCAGGCTCCTACAGTGGGTTGATACTTGAGATTTACAGGAAGTTTTCATTCTGATTCATGAAAGCAAAAAATACATGCTGAGTAATTTCAGCCAGAAAAGAGTTCCTATTTTTGTTTTTCTTTCTCAAAAACTAGTACAATGTCTGAGTTGACTGGAGCGCCCTTGAGCTGGGGATCCTGTCCCCTGAGACCCACAGGAGGGTTTCAATTATCTGAATTGAGGATGACTTCCCCTGTGAAGTTATCTCTAGAGGCTGAAGACCCTAGAGGTGAGTGCTGAAGGAATCTGGCAGTTTCCATGAAAGGATGATCTGTGTTTTGGCACAAGTTTTACAAAATTCCATCAGCATTTTCCAGTGATTTTAACGTTTATCCCCTCAAGGTTCCCAGACACCTTGTGACACCAGACTGCAGGGTGAGTGCCCAGCCTTCCCAGCCATTCCTGACCCCACCATGACTAGGGGTTAGGCTGGGAGCTGGTCATGTCCTACGGCTCAGTTTCTTTTCCTTGTCACTCTTTGGCATGACAAGCTATATGGTGGCTGCTGCCCAATGCTGAGTGTTAAGAAATTGTCCTGTGTAGTGAAAAGAAGTACAAGGTAGCAAATATGGAAAAATGTTTGGAAACAGCCTTGATGTTGAAGACATTTTGAATAATCAAAGGGGCTGTTTTGGGGGGTAGACAGGTTATTTCTGAAAGATAACTTTTTAATGGCATAGTGTCCCTTCAGCCGTGCTGCTGCCTTCCATTAGCAGCCAGGAGGGTTAGGAGAATTCATCTAAGGTCTGCAGCTGAGAGGGAATTATTGATTTGTTTATTTTTAACAAATGGTCATCAAAAAGCATTTTGTTCTTGTTAAATCCCTGCTGTGGCAGCTGTATTTGTGGGGAAGGGGGCTGTGGTCAGTACCAGTCATGGACAGGGCTATTCTGTTTTCCATTCCAGAACTGCATAAACCAAATTACAGACATTACCCCTGATGCACGCATGGAGTGAAGTGCTATTCTCCTTTTAAGTGATGTGGAGTGAGTGGGCCTTTTGCTGACAGCCACAAGCTTTGCCTTCTGCCCACTGCTCCACTGCTAAACATTGCCAAAAACCTGGCCACGGTGCAAGCAAGATCATCCTGGGGTACTTTTTCTTTGTGGGGAGAAAAAAAATACCAACCTTCCCTTCCCCAGGTTGGAGAACAAGAGTAAATGAAGAGTAAATTGTTCAGAGATGATCTCTTTTGGCTCAGAAACCTGCTCAGAAACTTTCTTCCTAATGTCTTTTCCCTGATGCAGGCAGTGCTGCTCTTGCCTGCTTTCTAATGACCAGCATTAGTTTGCATTAGATGGATTTGGGATGATTTCTTTCTGCCTGGCTGCTAAGCCTGCAAGCAATTCAAATGAAGTTCTGCTCCCTGTGCCTCATCTGGCAATAGCAGCTCCCCTGTTTCTGTATGCTGCTTTCTCAGCTGTTCTCCCTCTCTGGGATCCTGTGGTGGTTTGATCTGTCTGAATTTTGCAGGTCCATGGTGCTCCACGGACACCTGCCAGGGCTCATTGCATCCCAGCCCCAGTCATTTCAAACAATTTGCTCTTGGATGCAAGATGGGGACTAGCAGGAGAGGGCTGGGGGAGAAGGAGCTTGGTATTAAAATGCTGCTTTGCAGCCCAAAGCTGTGGTGCTGCAGTTCCCTGCTGATGTGTGGCATGGAAGTGGTGCCTGCAGCATCAGCCCAAGAGAATCAGGCTGGGCTCCTTCTGGGGCAAAACGAGGAGGACATAGGTGTTGGACTGGAGAGGTGTCCCTGAGATAGGAGCTGAAGCCCAGACCTTCTCCCCCACCCTCACCGTCCCCTCTGGCACCTCATTGATGTTATCATAGAATCATAGAACGGTTTTGGTTGGAAAAGACCCTTAAGATGATTGAATCCAACCGTTAACCCAGCTCTGCCAAGGCCACCACTAAGCCATGTCCCTCAGCACCACATCTGAATGGCTTAAATCCCTCCAGGGATGGCAACACAACCACCTCCCTGGACAGTCTGTGCCAGGGCCTGACAATCCTTTTGGTGAAGACATTTTTCCTAATATCCAGTCTAATCCTCCCTCATCACCTGCATTAAAACAGAAGGAAAGGGAAGCTGGAGGGTTTGGGGAACACGGTGGGCTGTGGCAAGGTCTAGCCATTCTCCCAGCCAGCACAGGGTCACGGTGCCCTTAGGGTGATGGGAGGTGGAGCCTTTTCTTTAGCTTTCTAAAGATACTGAAAACATGAGAAATAAGGTGACTCAGAACCTCCCTCCCCTCTTTCTGTCTTCAGCGCCTGCCTGGGGGAAAAATTATTAGGGAGGAGGGGAAGGGATCTTTTTGGAATGCCAACAACAGAGAGACTATGGCTATGGGGAGGATGGGAAAAGGCTTTTAACAAGTGGCTAACTCACATGTTAAAATCCCAATTTAGGAACAGCACACATTTGCTCCTAAGGGACAACATCAGAGTTCATCCTGACCATCTACCAAGGTATTCTGTCATCACAAGGACCTTAAAACATGTCAGGTAAAGCATATTTCAATTCCCCTTTTATTCTTCTGACAGTGGAGACAAGGCTGGAGGGCCTGTGAGAGAAATTACATCAGTTTTGTGTCCTTAGTGCTGCTTTGGAAACATTTGGTTTCCACATCCTTGAGGTGACTCTCGGTTGCTGTCAGATACATATGACAGCTGGGAAAGCATGGATGGTGGTAAGGAGGTGTCACATCAGAGCAGCTTCTTTCTTCCCATTCCCCCTCCTCATCCTCGGCACTAGGATAATGGCACCACCAGGTACTGAGCAATAGAGAATTGAGCCTGTTGTTTTTACAGTGAAAATGAATGAAAAGTGCCTGCTGGGCCACATAAACCTGTCAAAAGAACAGCCGGGGCTTCCAGCGAGAGGGATAATAGTTAAGAAACCTGAAATTCTGAGAAAAAGGGATTATGAATCATCAGTAATATTTACAGTGCAAGTCCCTATTCCCTATATTTCCACTTGTTTTTCTCTCCTTTCCAGGGCAATTATTTCCAGGAACAGAGGGGCAGAGCCCTGAGTGCATCCTTGTGGCAGGTAAACAAGACAAGCCCAAAGTGTGGGTCTGACAGAGCTCATGGATATCTTGCACCCCTGGCCCCATATCCAAACAAGGAGGGTGACAGCAAACAGGGTGTTTCCTGGGGGGTGGGCAGGGTGTCCCCCACACTGTGCAGTGGAGCTGCATGCTCATGGCTTAGCAATGCCCCGTGTGTGAAATCAGGTGGGGGTGTGAAGCCAGCAGAACATCTGAGCAGCTGTGCTCAAGCACTGCAGGCTTAAATTACACTTAAGCTTTGTGTTATGGTGTTATTAGAGCTCCGGTGGTGCAGACAACAAGTGGGGCTGTTGCACAGGGGGTTAGAGGCTGGCTGAGCACTTGCAGCCTGCACATGTAGCCCAGAGCAAAGCACTCCCCTTTAAGATGCTCATCAGCATTAATTCTCCCTCAGAGGGATCCTTGGGAAGATATGGATACTAACTGCCAAGGGAGAGCAGCAGGTCCCTGGGTGAGGCAGGGAGGAGCGGGGGGGGTGATGTGGAGAAGGGAATATGCAGAGAGGGGGGCAAAGCAAAGAGAGGTTTGTACTGGGCAGGTGCCAAGTGAAAATGTATGAGCAGATCAAACACAGCCAGGTTAATGAGAGTACCACCCCCCGGCCTCCCCAGAATGAGGAGAGCAGGGACGGGCTGGACAGCAGGCACTGAATGATATTCTGTAATTAGCTGGCAAATAGAATATGATATTTAGTGTAATTGCTCGGAAGAATGTCTCGCAGCCCCGACACACGTATGATGCGCTGAGCGCTGCATCCCAGCTGCCACAGCAACTTTGCTTCCCTTTGTTTCCCCTTGCCTGTCATTTCTAATCACATCGTTCCCAAATTTGATTGCATCATCTCTGAGCTTTAGTTGCTAGGGTAACACCACAGAGTCATTATGTGCATGAGACGAACACATAACCCCCTTGGAGGACTGGTTATTTGACCAGCCCTCTGTGACCCCCAACTCAGCTTGCTTTGTCTGTTCCTTTTAAACCAGATCCCCACAATGTAAAAAATGGTGAGAGGCTGGTCACTAATTTCTGTGGGAGCAGAAGGGATACAGAGAGCTGTCATTCACAGGCTGGACAAAAAGACTCTAACAAACTGAGCAACTCAACATCAGAAGTGGGGCCACCAGCAGAACCACACTGTTTTTAAAAGCACAGGGCTGGAGTAAGGACCATTGTACAAGCTGCCCATCCCAGATCTTACTGTGGCCTTTCCGTTGCATAAACTCAGACAAACCCATGGTCTGTGTGGGATTTGTGTGGGCAAGGGGAATAGATATGCATTTGTGAGGAGGTCTCTGGGCCCGGAAGGTTGGCTCAGGTGTGCATTTTCCAGACTGCTCCATCTCTGCAGCAACACAAAGCTGCAGCATTTAGGCAGGTGACAGCATACGTGGCTTAACACAACTGTCCTGACAGAAGTGACAATAGTGGCTACCAGAGCATGCAGCTGGTGCTGGTGCAGCGTGTGCGTGCCGGTTAGTAGAGCATCCTGCAGCTCCAGCTTTTCCCTCTTCATTGCCATTGATTTAGTGGTGGACTTGGCAGTGCTGGGTTAACAGTTGGACTTGATGATCCTGAAGGTCTTTTCCAACCAAAATGATTCAGTGATTCTATGACCCCTGGGTGAGGAAGATTCAACTGAACATGTACATCAGTGCATGCTACAGTCCAAGGTTTGCTTTGGGTGTGTAGGGGAGCCCCTGGGCACCGGGTGGGAGATGTACTCAGAGCACAGTGTTTCTGATAGAGCTGGGCTGGCCCCTCAGTAACTCCTGGTTGCAGCAGGATTTGGCATCACTCCAACATTTCAAATACTTTCTCTCACGAGCCCAACTCGCAGCACTTCCAGCACATCAGCACTGGGCTCTCCACCCCCCCAGCCTGTCTGCGGGCTGCCTCCGGGTTCTCCAGCCAGGGCAGAGCCAGGCTGCCAGGGCCATCCTTGCAGCAGAGCCAGCTTTTCCACCCCACACCTTCCCGGTGTCCTCCACGGGTGTGCTCCCAGCCCCCAGCAGTGCAAGGCAGAGAGATGAAAGATATTGTTTTTCAGGTGGAATAGCTTCCAAAATGGTACATTTGCAGTCAAAGTGCTGTTTGGAATGCATATGAACCACTGCCTGCAGCAATGAGAAACAAAGCCATTAAAGTTTAGATAGCAGTGTTTTTATTTTTAACCAAATGAGTCAGTCTCCCCTCCAGCTCTGAGCGGGAGAGGGGGGAAAGTTGGGAGAGTTCAGAAGGCCTTAACCCCACCGGGATCCTGCTGTGGGGAAAGTTCAAGCAACCTGCTCAGTTTAATTGTGCTTGGAAAAGGTATTTAAACTGAAATTGCTGCTTTAATAGTACCTTGGTTGGGTGGTATTTCTGTTTGTTTCCCTGGATTATTTGTTTATTTATTTATTTAATAGTGGATTTCAGGACACTTCTCGTGTCTTTTGTCCCCACCTCCAGAAGGCCTCCTGTTGCCTTTCCTTCTTCTGCATCCCCACCTGGGGCAGGTTGAGGACCCACCCGTTTCCCAATCTGGAAGGTGGGCTTGAGATACCGCAGGTTTTTCACCAAGCTCCCCTGCCAATAAAAAGAGGCTGAGGGATGAGAACGACCCAGGGAACCAGCCTGTGGGTGTAGGTGGTGTCTGTGCATGCAGACACCCTGCCAGAGCAAGGCAGGGCTGCAGCCTTCTTGCTACGCACGTCCAGCACCCAGGCACAGGCTGCATTTCAATGAGACATCTACCTGCTTCTGCACCATGGCCCAGTCTGTTCCCCTAGCAGTTTCTCTCTCCACCCCAGCCTGTTTCCAAGCTTCTTCTCCCTGTAGCATCCATAAGATGATGTATCCAGCCTGTGCTATTGCTGGGTTTCCTCCCTGAGAGCACAGACTGCTCAGCACTCAACCCTGACACTTGAGCACATGCTTAAGTTAAAGCTGAGGCTTGGGCCCTTGCACTGAATCCAGCAGATTATTTGGCCACTTGTAGAGGAAAAATTCAAATACATAGAAAATTATAAAATTACCTTCCCACCTCTATTTATGGGTTTTTCCATGCCATATGGAAATTTATGTAAATATACAAATGAGAAACAGGCCCTGGACCTCAGATGAGTCACCAACCTGCCACTAGTGCTCAAAATGTTGGCCATTGTTGATGCTCTAGGAGAACAGAGTGAGAGAAACAAATTCTGGCTCCAAGAGTTGTCCAGAGACATGGCTTCATTTTTTTTCAACACAATGCCTACTGTTCTCATGAAAAAACATCCCAGGCTCCCCCAGCTGCTCCAGCAAGAGCTGGCTGCTCAGCCTGATCCCAGTCAGGCTCAGGAAACCAGGACTCATTGCATGCATTTGGAGGAGACTCTTTTGCAAGCAAATTCCCTTTACCCAATTTTGCATATGAAGGGTGTGGATTTGCAGACAAGCTGTGCATAAGCAGGTTAAATCTCCTGGCATCCTGAGGAGTGTGTCCATTGTGACCAGCTGACAGAGGCTGGGGCTCTTCCACTCCTTACAAGTATAAGGTTTGATCCCTTACGTGCTTCTCAAATGACACTGAGGCTTTTCTGAAAGCAGAGGTGGTGGCAGGTTGCAGAAGGGGAAGCTTACCAACTCATTTATGTTGTACCCATCTCCATGTGTTTTTTAACTTACGGAGTGATGCAGCCTGCTCCTTTTTGGATCCCACATCTGGGGAAATAGGAAACATCCCCATGAGCTGGGTACCATCCTCTGAGCTGGATGGAGCTGCACCAGGCCGAAGGTTCATAACCAAAGTCTGAGCTTTTGTGGATTTTATACATATATATATGTTGCTATGCATGTATAAAATGTATGTATGAGTGGGTATGTACATGTCTGATTTATTTATATCCACTTCATTTTAAAAAGTGATCCACTTAGAGATTAACATCTTCAATTCTTTTTTTGTTTGTTTTCCTAGGACGCAGCAGGTTTTTGTTTTTTTTTTTAATGGGATGGGGACTATTTTATTTTTTATTATGATTGTTTCTTGACACACCTTTGAGAGGAAAGCTGGGATCTGCAGAAGACAGGGAGAAGTCTGAGTGAAGTTATCCCAGAAAAAAAAATATTGCTCCTGTGAATTAAAGCTTGAAAAAAACCCAACAACTTTGCAGCTATGCTCTTTCCTTGCTTGTTATTAATTATTGGAAGTTCAAACATTTTTTGCATAAACATTACCATTTGTGCTTTGAACATGTATCATGCTTTATATGTGCTAAATGTTGATGTTATTTCAAAAGATTTATGTCTTGAATCAATTATGATTTGGATAATTGCATTCTGTCTACCAAAATCCATCCTGCAGCTTCACTGGAGTGTGGAATCTCCCTCCATTCTGGCCTGCACCACTTTGTGGTGCTGTGATGTGTGACTAAACATCTGCTCCCTGTTCCCTGAGGGACCAGGGATGCATTTCAGTGGAATGGTCAGAGTTGGTGAGGTAATGCCACTTGACAGAGGTCTGCTCACAGCAGGGAAAGGCAAGAGCCTTGAGGCCATAGTCAATGGAGTAGGTGGAGAAGGATTTGCTTTCCCATGACACTCACTTCTTTGGAAGTTCAAGCCAGTTTTGTGTTGGGCTAGGCAAAAGTTTCAAATGAAGCACCAGATTTTGTGTGCCCAACATTTGGCTCCTCCTTGTTTCTCTTCAAAATACCCATCCCTGCCCATGAAAGTCAGTACTTTGCAATATAATGTAGATATATCCAAGCTGGTCATGGTTTGCTGGCCCAGATGTTGGCTGTGCTCTGATCCAAGCCTTTCCTGTGTTTCAGTGGTGAGCTCTGGAACACTGTAGGTGCATTGCAATTGGACATCTGTATTGTAGGTGCACTCAAAGGTGTGCTCTCCATTCACAGTGACACTGGTGAGAAAAGAGCACAGAGCTTTGGGGCAGGGGTCCAAAACTATTCCCCACCAAAAAGGACCATAGATAGGACCGTAGGTGTGAACCATATCAAGATCTAAGGCTGAGTAGGCTGATGTTTTTGGTGGAAACAGGGCTCTTAACCCTTAAAACATTTTCAGCTGGATCTCCAAGGTCATGTACTTGCTTTAGGCTTCTCTTAGCTCTGCAGAGAGCACAGAGACAAAGCAATGAGCACCCGCTGGTATGTCTGAAGGATTGGTTGAAGTGCCTGCAAAACTAGTGCAGTTGGTACAAAAACAGAGAGAAAAGCTTCCATCAAGAAAGATTTATTTCCTCTGGGTTATTTCTCTTCTGGTGTGAGTGGAAACAGCAAGTTCCCACTTCAGTCAACAGCTCTTGAGAGGGGTCTGATGTTCAGCAGATGCTGAGGCACCTTCAGCTTCTCCAGCAGTTGCAGCAGAAACACAGTGTTGCTCAGAGTTGTGCTGCAAATCCTGAGCTCTCCTAAACACAGAGGATAAAGGAAGGAGAACAACTATGTGTTTGTCCTTCAGCTCTAAATACATTGGGAGTAGGTATATTGAATTTGTTTTTTTAATATTTTTATTTTGTTTTGTTTTGGTTTGGTTTGGGTTTTTTTGTTATTTTTACCATAGTCACTTCGGTCCCGGGCTGGAGCTGTAAGAGGAGAGACATGATTCTACTGACAAAAGCAAGAGAATCAGCCTTCAAGGACTCTCCAGTGGGACAGGACTAACATGAGTCATGGTAGTGAATAGGGATACTAACATATTTTTGACGGGGATTTGCTAGCATGAATGCAAACCAGAACGAATCTGACAAGTGCAGGAGTCCTCAAGCTTCCTGTGCTCCAGAGCACTACTAGTTCACGTAACTCAGTAGCTCTGCTGAGGCATATTTCTTGTTCATCTGCAGAGTACGTGCAGATCAGTGGATCCTGTATGCACTGGGCTCACCGGGCAGGACTGGTTTGCAGATCTAATTGCTTCATGAACAATGGGCATCTTTGCAGATTCCATCATTTCTTGGCTTGGTGAGAATAGGCACTTCCAGCCGGGCTGTCAATGTGTAGAAGCAGTGGCCACACTGCATTGTGACAGGCAGCTAGACAGTACAGATGTGAAAGGGGTGACATGTCCAGATGTTCAGAATTCACTGCATCTGTGCTGTGAAGGTGACCTGTGCATCTGGACTTCTGCTGTCGCTACTCCAAGCGAGTGACCAGACAGAAAACCAAAGAAAGTTCTCAAATTAATCCCAGGTGGAGAAAGAAGACACAACTTACCATTCCCAAATATATGGTAGCCCTAGAATGAGCTCATCTTGGGGTGCAGATTACCTGGCACCCCACTGTATTGGTGGATGCTGTTGAAACCCTATGGAACCAGGAATTAAAAAAGTGAATGTGGGTAACAGAACCACACAGAAGTGTCCTCTGCTGAGAGCTGGTTTTTAGTTCTTTGGACCAACAGGTTTTCCCAGTGAATTCAGCAGTTTTTCAGGGCAGGAAACATGACCTCACCATACACACAGAAACTTGCTATTTTATACCTTACTGCCAGCATGGATCTTAATCAACCAGAAAAACTCAAAATGACAAACAAACAAGAGACAGCTTTGCTATCTGAGGTTCATTAGCTCCTAGCGACCTTTTAAATCTGCAAGAAACCAAAGAGAAATGTTCAGAAAACGGGAGGGCTTTCAAGTCGTTTAGCCAGTAATTTCCACCTATTCCCCAGTTTCTCCTCAATAACGAATGGCATTTCTTGATTGTTTTCCCAAGGTTTGCATTTATCTGAGCAAATGTAGACTGGAGTGTTAACCCACGATATATAGGGGATGGGAGGTGGAGTCTCTCTGGAGGAAAGGCACATACTTTGTGTCTTGCAAGGTTATTTGAAGCCAGCTCTTAAGGGATCATCTGGGAGGCTGGAAAGAGAGCAAAGGGGGGCCTATTTCATGCTTGGCACAAACACACACCAGGGAGCCATCAGCACTGTGTGCTGCAGAGGGTTAGATGTGGGTTCATGAGGAGGAGCTAATGGTCAGCACAGTCCTGGGCTCTGGGATGCATCCAGCACTGGGAAAGGAAAGACAGATAAAAGCTGAATGTGGATGACAGTCTTTGTCACATTGACACCCTGCCCCTGGGCCCTGGGAACCATGGAGAAGAAAGCAGTGACTGAGAGCATCACTTCATGGATATGGACAGGCCAGTCTCCGGGTTGCATCTCCAGGGTAGGATCTCAGGGCCAGCCCCTCAACTGGTGTGAATAAACCTCACTTCTGTTCTACCTGAGGTCTACGCTCTGCACCTTTACATGGAGTTTCCCCTCCTAGAGGACTTTGAAATGTTGGGCTTCCTTGCCTAACTGTAACAGAGGCAGCAGATAGATCCCTTCATGAAAGACAGCATCTGTCCTTTCATCAGTCCTCCAGCTTGAGATCTAGTTACCCTCTCCAACCAGAATGATGACAAGAGGACCATTGCTGGAGTGGAAAGAGAAGGGCTGTTTTAACTATAAGTAAAACCATTTGAGGCCATCCTGTATCTTCTCAGAAACTGCTGTTCTGGTGGGAACATATCTGTGGAACTACTGATTGTAGATGGAGAACAGAGAAAGACAGATAAAGCATCAGCAAGAGATGAAACATTCAGAGTACAAAGAATAAGGGGGCCTTGGGGACATCTCTGGAAGATGTTTTCTGTGTTTTACTGACTTGTTTTGATGGGGAAAAAAATATTTTTTTGAAGAAGAGCTAAAAGATGTCACAGGAGTATTTACAAGATTGTTGTCCTTCCTGACAACCTCTATGAACTCCCTCCATTGATGAAAGAACTTCTGAAAAGAGAGAGAAAATAAAAGATGAAAGCATGGGCTAGAGAATGGAAACTCCCTCTTCTCCTGCCAAAAGAGAGCTTGTGGTGGGACCTGTCCTTTCAGCCTGAATGTACACCCCTACTGACATCACTGGGAGTTACTGGGACCCAGGAGGACTGGAACTCAGTTTCATCCAGGCACTGAAGTCCACTGGCAGGACAGAGGAAGAGGAGGCCAGGGCTGAAGAGCCATGAAGCTAGAAAAGGTCTACGTCACATAGGAGCAGCTGGGAAGGATAATTTGCCATCTGTGCTAAGTGGTCTCACCCCAGTGCTGTTGGTCACACCAGAATGCAGAATCACAGAGAGGCCTTGTATTTACTGTGGGGAGGGGAGGAGAGGAGGGGGAGAAACCATCTGTGGAAGGGAACCAGGCCAGAATGTGGCCTTGGAGAGACCCATCCAGAGAAGGCTGAGCTAGAAAACACCTGGCATATATCTGACACTCATGGGACCGTGCAACAGGGATGCTGAGAGCGGCTGTGGAAAGCCCATGGCTCAGGTTGGGAAGGGACAGCAGGGACAGGCTGATGGTGTCAAGGTTTGGAAAGGAGGAGGTGTGCTGCCTGTGCTCTGCTTCTACAATTACACCCTGAGGGTTCTCAGTCTGGGGCTCTCCAACACCCTGCCTTCCAGGCTGCCACTGGGAAAGCAGGAGGAGAAGGCTTTGGGGTCTAGGAGAAGAGGGTAAAGTTTGCTGAAAAGTGTGTAGGAGCTGGGAAGGAAAAGGGATACACTTCAAATTTGTCTGTAAATTCATATGGGAAGCCCTAATGATCTTTAATTTTCAGGTCCACCGTTCAGTGCCTCTCTTCATTAGCCACCCAGCCTGGATGACCAGCGAGCAGAGGATCCTCTGAGTGGAGGTTAATGCACTGCAGTGTTGGGGACAGGATCTTCGACAGGATAAGTCACCTTTTTCTCCCAGCTTTCTGACAGCACTGCAGTCGTAGGACTGCAAAAGGAGGAACCAAGAAGTGTTGATAGGCTTCTTCTCTCCTGGACTGTTAATTCAAATCTGGCTCAAGGCCATTAGTGTTTTCACACTATTACCTTCTAATGGCTTCTTGCTCTTGGCTCAGCTCTTACTTGGTAAGGCACAGCTGTGTGCGTTGTTAGCTACAGCCTCCCAGTTAGCCTCTTGCTGGGAATCTCAGTCAAGATTACGACTTGTGTCCGTGTTATGAAAATAGCCCGTGTGTAGCAGCTGCTGCCAAATCCTGCTCCTCCCAGCACTCACTCAACAGGTGTCAGGAGCATTTTCCTGCAGCCACGGATGGGATCAGCTGTTCCAACAGAAGGTGCACTTGTAATTCATACCCCCTCGCTGTGCCGGCTGGGTCACACGGAGCTGCTGCTGAACCCCTGACAGCTTTTCTGAGGGAGCTGCATCTTTGGGCTCAGATGTTGCAGACTCACAATGCAGAGGTCTGCAATATCCTGGAGTCCCACCAGGGCTGCAGCTTTGTCTCTGGATTTCCTACCCTGTTAGAGGGGATGAAGTACCAGGCAGACTGCTGAGAAGGGCTGAGTGTGACTGTGCCCATGCTCCCTGAGTGCTGCTGAGAGATGGCATGACAAAGCTACACTAGATACCTGTTGCAAATGTTGACTCCATTCCAGACTTAATGCTCTGCAGTCCTTGATTTTCCCATCCCTGTCCATCAAGGCTGGATTATTTTTTTTTCCCTGGTTTACACTCCAAACAGGTACAGATGCAGGAAAATCCCATGGCTTCTTATACTAGAGGTCAAACTACCTTGTCCCTTTGGCCTTAGGATGTATGTTTCCATGAGAAGATCATATCAAGGAGCTATGTAGGGCAGCATGGCCCAACCATTTCAAGGATTGGACCATGAATAAGCACCAGTGTTCACTCTGCACAGTGTGGGATTCAGGCTGTAGGTGGGTTAGGACTCAGCCCTGCTGTCTCTTTTCTATGCTTATTCTGAGGATAACACAGATTTCAACGTGCAGGTCCAGCTGACTGGCGTGAAATTAATTTAAAATTAAACAACTAAATTGGAAAAAAAAAAAAAAAAAAAAGAAGTCTCTTAGAGTTCCATGGAAAATCAATTATCCAGCATGCAAAGGTGATGCTGAGGACACTGCTCCACAGAAAGGGCAAAATTCCTTGCAATTTTAATTTATTCCTCCTGCAATTTCCCTCCCATCGCTTGTGATGTTTTAAGAGATGGATTACTTTCTTGCTCTAGTTTTAGATATGCTTATTGGGGCTGGAGGGTGGAGAGACCAAGAGAGAAGATATTGTTACAAAAAATGTAATTAAGGTGATATTACTGTGTGAATTACATATTATATTTTGTTTAGAGCCATTATTGGCTGGAATAGCTCTGAAATTGAATTGTGCTGCAGATTCCCAGCCGATTTTCCCCACACTCATTCTCGGTCAGGGATTGCATTAGACCTGTGGAAGAGGGAAGTGTGGCTGGAGGAGGGGATCCAGCTGGGGAGGAGGAGCTCTGTAAATAATTTCTTCCTTCTCAGAAGCTTTCATCAGACAGACAAAGAACCCACATTAAAAATTACTCTTCATCCCATTGAGCCAAACTGACTTGATGCATTCACCACTAGCAACTATTCAGCCTTGGGGACAGTGGGGACATTTTGCTGCCCTTAATCATATCTCCTCTGCTGAAATGATCATTTGTGGTGAAGGAGTTCAATGTGGATTTGCTCACCACAGACTTGCTGAGGAAGGGAGAGATGCTGTACAGCCATTAGAAGCAATGACTTTGCCTTGCTTTCAGTCAATACTGCTCTGAGATGGGTTTGAACCTGTGACCGAGGAGCAAACAGCTCATCAATCTCATCTCTCCTCAGTTCCATGCCCTGATGTCTTTCTGGAGCTGCAGTGATGGGCCAAAGGGTAAGAGCATCCCCACTGACATCGTGCTTTCCTCTGACTGTGCTCCCCAGGTCTTTCAGCTTTGCTCTTTTGGGACATGAGGCTTTTACAGCCTCTGCCTGAGGCTGCTGGGAAGATGGGCAGTGGTGGGAAGGAGTGTGGCTGTAGGACATGGGGACACTGGGGCATGAGTGACTCAGGGGATTCTGGTAAGGGAGAACAAGGGCACAGGGGAAATGGGAAGAAATAAGGGCTAACAGCAACCTCTGTCTCCTCTCTCCAAGGCAACAGCTTCACAGAGACAGGGAGAAAGGATTGTAGGAACAGTTTCTAGCAAGAAAGAGCATGAAGGGGCTCAAAGGCTAAAACATCCTGCTATAGCTTCTCTGAGGACACACAGCTGCCTGGGGCAGTGAAGGTTCGTGTGTGCTTATTGGGGATGGCATGAGGAGCACAGAGACCACCTCGTCATGGTGGTGTTGCCTACACAAGGTGGCATTACCAGCAGAGCACAGGGTCGTGAGATGGCTGACATCCCTGCCCTTGGGACTTCAGCTTGAGAAGGTCAACACTTCAGTCTGTCCTTGCAAACCCTTGAGTTGTTTAGTGTCTTGAGTTCACAGCTCTTCAATGGAGGTAAAAGCACACTGCTGGATGGCACGGGGCTGTAGTGAGCGAATCACTGCGTGGGCAGCAGGATACAAAAAGAGGGGCTTCCTGTGGTGCTCTCATTTGTGGCTTCTCTGATGTCTAATAATGCTTCTGTCTTTTTCCTCTACTTGGCCACCTATTTCTTATGCAACTTGTAGGAACACAATAGCTTTGCATCAGCTGCTCTGTTAAATTGGCTGAAATTGGCACAAAGGTTCAGAAGTTATGGGGAAGGGAGGGGTGAGACAGAGAAACACACCCCTGCAGCACAGCCACAGCAATTCAGAAGATGAAAAATTATGAGGTGCTGCTGTGCAAGAGAGATCTACAGCTGAGGGGTGGGGAAAGGTAGGTAAGACATAAAGCTGTTGTATGGTAACATCTGTGTCCTCATCCCGTGATTCTTTGTTCAGGTATCCAGGTTTTTGTTCCTTTGTTCCCTTTTCCAGCCAGGCATTACCCCTGTCCATACTGCACTCTCAGTTCCCTCTGCTTTGATCTGGAGATTGGCTGTGTCAGTGCATGGTGGTGACAAGGAGAAGTTTGCTGGGTGATGGGACATGGTGTGGCCCTGGCAGCTGGCAGATGCACCCTGGGAGGGCTATGCCAGGAAGAGGCTTTGGAAGAGCTACCATTTCCCAAGGGGAAGAAGGAAAATATTTCTTGCCTCACCTTTCCTTAAACTATCTCCCATCTGAATAAAGTGGGGGAATTAGAAGGGGATTATCTACTGGCAGGAGGGGTGTAATTCATTTCTGCCACTGTCCGTGTGTCAGGTTTGATTTTAATTTCAGATAATGTCAAAGGCAGATTAAAGCCCTATCACCTAGGTAGGAAAAAAGGCCCATCCTTCCCACCCATCTCAGTGAGCTGCCAGGATGGTGACTGCCATCCCTCCTCCTCTCCTGTCAAACACACTGGGGTCTTGGCACTCTGCTAAGGCTCCTGTGTGGAAGGTTTGTTCCCCTTACCCATCTCCTTCCTAGATTCTGCCTCTGGGCAACAGAGACCCCCAGTCCTCCATGCATTGACACCAGGATGCTCAGGTGGTGTCAGGGTGCTTTATCCAGGGACAAGGCAAGGGACCTGGCAGGCACAGATACACTGTCATTCATGGACACTTGGGAAATGAGCTCCCGGTATGGGACAGTGTGTGAAAAGCAGGGAGAGATATAGGATGGCTGGGTCAACCATTAAAGAACAAGGTGGAAACAGCACTGGTAGAGCTCCCCGTTGTGCCTGGCTGTCCCCCAGTCCAAGGATGCCTGCAGAGTCACAAAGGGTTATTGATTTTGGGGGTTTATTCTTGGCTCTACCAGAGAGACACAGAAATTAGGAACACTTAGAATGTCATCATCATGTCCAGAGGAGGGCAACAAAAATTATCAGAGGGCTGGAGCACCTCTCTGATGAAGACACACTGAGGGAGTTGGGGTTGTTCAGTCTGAAGAAGAGAAGACTTCAGGGGGACCTTATAGCAACATTCCAGTGCCTGAAAGGGGCTTATAAGAAGGCTGGAGAAGAGCTGTTCACAAGGGCATGTAATGACAGTACAAGGGATAATGTTTTCAAGCTAGAGAAGGGTAAATTTAGGTTGGACATTAGGAAAAAGTTCTTTAATATGAGGGTGGTGGATCACTGGAACAGGTTTCCTAGAGAGGTGGTGGGGGCCTCATCCCTGGAGACAAAGTCAGGACTGATGGTGCTCTGAGTAATCTGTTCTAGTGTGACATGTCCCTGCTTATTGTTGGGTTGGATTGAATGACCTTTGGAAGTCCCTTCCAACCCAAGACATTCTATGATTCTATGATCAAACAAAAAAAGACCCCTAAATTAGACACCTGTATCTGTGCTTGACAGCTAATGAGAAGCAGTGTGCACAGAGGATGTTGTACATTCCTTGGAAGTCACTGCTGTGTGTGGTTTAGTGTTATTCCTCTCTTGGCCTCTCCCTTGCACACTGAGCTCCAGGAGCCTGCTCCGACTTGTGTTCCTGCTATCTGTGGCTCCTTGGGTTTGTAGATCCATACTTTGGGGCCTCCAAAAATGGAGCCATTTGGCTGGAGTAAGGATGCTCTTAACTGCTTTGAGATCTTTGGATGGAAGGAGTGAAGTGCCTGGTTATGTCTTCTTCCCTGAGTGAATGCAGACACAGGTGATTCCTGCTTCTGCTCATACAACATTTAAAGCAAAGTGTTTCTGACAAACAAGGGGAAAGATGGACTTTATTAAAAATAAAATAAACCTCTTGAGATCTGATCAGGCACTGATAACCCCTTCTGGGTGGTTATCAGTGGACAGTGGCTGCTCTGATCCTGACACAATGGGCCTGCCTTGGAGCTGTGTGTATGCGGGTGGGTGGGGGATTTTGATGTTTATCATGACAATTAATGTGCTAATAGACTCTTCATTACAGCTGTGTTGAATCAGAATATACATGTCCCAAATAGTATGAAGAGTCAAGAAGCAAAGAAGAGTGATGTGGATAAGGTCAAATTTGGTTCATCTTGCCCAGCTAGTATGAGATTTGCATATATCACTGCAGGATCCCAAGGAAACCTAGAATCCAGCTCAATTTTTCTTTACATTCATCATACTCTGCCCATGAGTACCAGCACAATCACATCTCTCTGCTCAGTTCTGCCTTCCCTGGCTGCTACATCTCCTAGAGCAATGCAAGAGGCATGTTGTTTTAGGAGCATGGAGGTGGAAGCCTGCGCCATGGATGAAGGATGTGAACCATTCCTGCAGAAGATGAGGTCTATGTCTCAGTGCAATGCATAAATCCAAGATTTTGGGGATTACCAGGGATGGACATGCTGGGGAGGCCTAAAGCCTAGGTTTGGAAACAGCTGGTGGTGGCTGTTTGGACGCTGCTCTATGCTGGAGAAAAGGTGGGTCTGCTTCAGGCTGGCACTTCCTACACATCCAGGGTCCAGGCTCCTCCTAAATCTTTCCAAGGTCTTTGGCATCCTACATGAGGGTGCTTCATGCAGAGCCCTAAGCAGTGGTTCCTTTCATGTCCTGACACACCCAGATATTATGACACATGCAGTAAACGAGCACCACAGCACACCCCCCAGGTCACTGGGCTTCATTTGAGGGCTCCAGGGAACTGTATATATCCCTTCAAACTGGGGCCTGTAGGACAGCACTGATGGGCAGTTCAGAAATGCCCAGCAATGACTCAGTCACTGTTTTCTAGTGTCTGGGACACACATCTTGGTAAAGGAGAAGAGCCTCACGTTATCTGGGTTAGTCCAGCGATGAGCAAAAATCTGCCACAAGCCAATACCATACATCTGATTTCTGTGTTTGAAAAAATCCTTCACGTGCCATAAATCTGGCAGCTCTCGGGGAGACAAAACTGAATAAACCCCCTGCCTGTTTGCATTTAAACCCAGGCCTGCTTCTCAAGCAAAACCCTCTGTCTCATGGGCACGGGTGATGGGGGGAAACTGAGGCAGGGCCAAGCCCCAGCCTCCAGCCCCCTCCACGATCATTAACTCACAGAGCCACGAGAGCAGTGATACACACAGGAGCACTGGGAAATGTTCCTATTGATCGGAAATGAATAATTGTCACCCACTCCCTGTTCCAGGGCCTTGCGGTAAGCGGAAGAGCGGAAGCACTAAGCGGGATTAATAACTACTTTTCATTACTTTTAATGCAAACTATTGATTTTAAAGTGTTGTAGGGTATGACAGTTTATTACAATAAGACAATAAAACAGACTATATGAAATAATTGAGAATAATCTCTTCCCTTTTCCTGCACGTCGCGAGGACATTATGTTCTGTGCATGTGGAGACATTTATGGCAAACTCTATCCAGCAATGGCAGCTTAAGCACTCTATAAAACAGCACTTTGGAGCTGGAGTATAATAAATAATAGGCAATAAAACTAGTAAATGGGGCTTTAATTTGATTCCATTATGTCACCGAATGACAGGGAGGAGGGGGCAGAGCAGCAGAGAGGGGATGTGATTCTGAGCTCGGTTTGGGAGCCCTGGATGTGTGGTGATGGAGCAACCACAGCCATGCCAGCAGGTCAGGTCGTGCCAAACCCCAGTCCAGATGAGGGCTCAATCCTGGTGGGTGACCGCCAGGGAGTCCCTGCAGGGCTCCTCGCTGCAGCCAGTGCAGGAGGTGGCAGCAGGGACACTGCTGTCACAGGACTTAAGGCTCCCAGAGGATGGTCAGGTCCCCACTGTACCAGGTACTGCCCAAAGGTTTGAAGTACTATCCCAAAACCTCCACACTGGTGCCTGATCTCTGCCTGCTGGGGCTTTCCTTTTCCATGCTTTCTGCCCCAAACTGGCCAGCAGTCCCGTGCCAGTGCTGCCCTTCCCAGCCCCTACTTTGCCAAGCAATGTACAGCAGCCGGAGGCATCTCAGGGGAGATGCCCACACACCTTTTACTATTCTCAGCAGAAACTCTTCTGAGGAAGAGTTGCTGCCTGCCAAGGACAGGGGGTACACCTGGTTATCATGGCTCAAATCGAATACACCCCACAGAGTGCTCAGCCAAACTGACCACTGTGAAGAGATGGGCTGTATTCCTCAGAGTGCTGGAAAAATGAGTCAGTGACTCCTTGCTGGGAGCTCTGAGTGAGGAAGATCACTGCTCTGAGCCAGGAGGATCCCTGCTCTGTGCAGGAAGGATCCCTGCTCTGTGCCAGGAGGATCACTACAAAGCCCCAGGAGAACCTGCTGTGCACTGTCACCACTTCCCATCAGGAATGCCCAGGGCACAGAGGGCTGGTATTTGGAATGGGACAGACGGTACAGGGGACTATAACAGACCCCACAGCCTTCAGCTCAGGGCTCCCGGCTCCTGTCCAAGTGCTGAGAGAAAGCCATTACCAGCTGATGGCTTTGCAGGGTCCAGCCATATGTGAAATGAGCTGGGAGTCTCAGCCCAGTGGTTTCCCCTGTAAAGCTGTTTCTGCTAATTGGGCCCCTCTTTGTCAAGGCTGCAGAGTGAATGTACCAAAAAGATCAAGGGCCAAATGTGAAGAAGGGGCTGAGGAAGCCCTGGAGATGCTTAAGTGCCACGATGCATGGTTTTCTCCAGCCCATCAGTCCACATACCCAGCTCTCATGCTGTCAATATACCCTTTGCCCACCCTCACCCCTTACACTCTGCCTAAAAATACTTCCCAACCCTAGAAAAGGGGCTCAAGGGCTCTGGTACAGGGAAGAACCTGGGCAGGGGATGATCTTGATGCATCGATGGGTCTTTTTCCTCCCTCAGGTCCTGGTCCTATGGAACCCAGAAACATCAAAAAGGTTGGCCCTGGGAGGGAGGAGGTGAAGGTAGTTCATATACCTGTGGGTTATCCCTGTGCCTGGATCATGAAACAAGGCTGGTCAGGAGCTATGTGGACCTTCCACTGCCCAGTGGGATCATGCTAAATTGGTGTGCACTGGCCCAGTTAATGTAAAATTGGAAAGGACTGGAGAGGAGTGAACAGCCAGGATCTCAAAACCACCGGTGGGGTGATCACATCTGGCCTGAACTCACTCGTGTGGACTTGGTGCTGGGCTGCTGCCAGCTGCATTTTGCAGGCCTGAAGAGCCTCCACCAGGAAAGTCCTCCTCTGGAAATGTGCTGTACAAGCTCCTCTCCTCGCCCCTCCTGTCCCCCTCACTCCACCAGCCAGGATACCTCCCAGACATGCCTGCAGTCACCCCAGCCCCCCTGGATACATCATTATTGCTGCGAGGATTGCTGCAAAGCAGGGAAGAACTGAAGTCAGCAGCACTTTGCTTTGTTTCCAGTTCCAAAACCCCAGCTCTTCTGACTCTTCTGTAGAGAATCTCAGTGTCCCTGGGGTTTTTCCAGCCTCTTGCCTAAGCATATAATCAGGCAGGACTGTGTTTTTGAGCGGGAATTACACACACAATAGAGCAGAGGAGCCCCAGCAGAGCTATGGCAGCCTATTGGGATCTGCACTCTACCCAAAATAAGCAGCACAAGGGGAGACACTGAACTAACTTTGCTGCACAACCTGTGTAGGCAAGAAGGAGGTTTGGGCTCTGGATTTTAATGGGCTTTTCTTTTGGTCCCTGCATTCCTATTCCATCAGGATGTGTGTGTCCCAGTCACACACCCCAGTCAACAACAACACTATTTAAATTTTTGTTAGATACGAACATCTTAATGTTCCTAGGAGCAATGCATTTTCCTGCTACATGTAGCTGCCCATGAAAACTATTTGGAGGCATTCAGGTACCTTCAATCTAGTGATGAAGAAACATCCTGCTTTGGTCTATTTAATTTTACCTTTTTCTTCAGGTAGCCAAGAAAGGGTTACTGTAGGGCTACAGCTTTCTTCACATCCTTTTGTCTGTCTAGTAAATCTACTAACTCAAATGTTTCATGAAATAAAGTTTGATATGCTCTGGAGAAACTAACTCCTGCACACATGCAAGCACAAACACATGCACACAGATGCAACTATTAATTTCAATGCATAGAGAAATTGTTTCAATCTCTTAATGGAAAAATCTGTATTTAGGCCCAGAAATGGCTTTCTGCACTTTTTTGCTAGGGCAGCCTTGATGATAAACCTGGAGGGAATAAGCAGTCATCTGTAAACATGGCTACTGAGGGGTATTCATTAATGAGGCAGGGCCAGGGCCACCCTGTGTGGGGCAGAAGGGGGCTGAGCAGAGACCCTGGCAGTGGCAACATCCTGGAGAGAGGCCTGGATGGACAAGAGGAGTGACGCAAAATGGGTAACTGGAAGGTGAGGCAAAGAGAGAGGACTTTGGCAGGAGACTCAGCCAGCCTCTCTAGCTGAGCAACTGGGCTGTGAAAGCAGTGAGAAGCAGGTGTGAATGGCTTTCTGCCTGCCTCAGGATGGGGTTGGGGATGGAAAGCTGAGGTGGTGAAGAAGGAAGGATATTTCTGCATTTAATGTCTCCCTGTGTGCTGGCTCCAGGCCACCCAGGCTGAACATTCACAGTTTGTGCTGAAGTGTTGGAGAATGAAAAGGGCCTGAGGCTGTGCTGGCTGGTCCCTGGCATCTTGCATTTCAAATGCCCTCAGAATGATGGGTCTGATGCTTTCCCTTTTATTTATTACATTTAAAGCAGTTTTGCCAGGGGGGTAGCTCAAGAGAACAGGCAACTTCTTTTCCCGAGGATCCCAGGAGCCAGGCTTTCATATATCTGCATGCAAGGGAAGAGACAGGACCCCCAGCAGCCACCTGCAGCAGCCTTCTCAGGGCAGAGAGGCCGGGGAAGGCAGGGTGAGGTGGGGGGTGGACAGGTCTGCCTGCCTCCCACCTGGCTGAGGGGCCCGAGGCTGTAGAGAGCAAGGAGTCATGGCTGTGCCTCCTGCCTGCCGGGCACTTATTATCAACTCCAGGCAGCTGTAAATGTTCTCTCAGCGGCGAGGACCCGGGAGCTGAGAGCGCAGCTCAGCTGAGTGTGTTATTGGATTATCAACTGATTAGAGCTGTTAAGAGTCCACTCTTGAATAATCAACATGGTGTTTTTTGGCTGCTGTGTAGCAGTGGGAGGGGGAAGGAGGCAGAGCAGCTTAGCCTGGCTGCTGTAGATGCACGAGTGAGCCCTGGGTGTTGCCATCAGCAAGCCCTGCTGAGCAGGGAGGTGTGATACCCACCTTCCCCAGCTCCAGTCTATGCAAGCTCCACGGTGATGGGATGAGGAGCTGCAGGGGTTCCTCCTCTTTCCCCAACACAAGTTTCAGGCCATAGAGTTTCCTGCCAGAAAGGGAAGGATCTGGAGAGTCTTCACCATGTGGGAAGATGCCCATGCAGCCTGGTGGTGTGCTGATACTTGTGGTGGGCTTGATTCACCATGGTCCAGAGCAAGTACATAGTGTGTTGGAGACTATGGCTGGCTGTTTGTGGTCTTGGAGAAGGGAGGTGGAGGTCTTGTGGAAGAATGGGTGGAGATAGTGTGGGGATGTGGCTGTTCCACTGCTTGCAAAACAGACTCACTGGGCAGGGGAAAGGCCAGGGAGACTTTTCCAGTGATGTGAGTACCAGTGAGGTCAGCAACTTAGCAGGAGCTTGTGCTGAGGCACTGTTGAGATAAGGCAAGACAGAGGCCCAGGGATGGAGCTAAGCTAGCACAGATTAGGCTGGGAGCACGTTAAATGAAGAAGACACAGTGTTCCCTTTCCTTTGTCCCTCCTTTGTACTGACACACAGAAGCATTTGGGCAATGGATGGAGCAGCAATGTACCTGCTGGCCCTTCTCTTTCTTTTCCTCTTATTTCAATTTTTCAGGATTGGTTTGGTCTGTTGCTGAGTCATTATTTCCTCTGGCGAAGCTTCCTATAACAACCTTGTGTTAGGAGTCATCCTGCTCTCCTTTGATGTGTATTTCTGCTCCCAGGAGCTGAGTCCTTCTGGGCTGGTCTCTGGCCTGGACAGCATGATTCACCATCAAATTCATGGACTGTGTTTTTCCCTTCAGTCACAGGGATCCTGCCCCCACTAAACTCATGGCACAGCACCTGCGTGAGTGAGGGGAGAATTTGATATTTCAGGAGATAATGAATCACGGGCACATCAAGTGTGCCCTGATATTCAGGGATACTGAAGCTCCCTTGCTCATCCTCTCTTTCTTTACCTAAAGGAGATCAGTATTCTCCTTCCAGAGACCTGTAGGGGTCACAGTTGGGTTGTACAACAGGCGGTGATCCCATTCTCGGGAAAGGCAACAGGAGCAGCACACTGTCCACCTCCTGCTAAACTACGGGTCCAAAAGCCAGCGGGAGGCCATGTGCTCACTGCCCCAAACACCTCTCAGGTGGGCTCCAACCCCTCCTCTGCTCTCTCTGCCACTAAGCTTTAGGAGATGTTTCCCATAGGAGGTATTTCAGAACAGTGAAACCAAACATATTCCTGAGGTGGTCTCAAGTTCATACACAAGTATGTGAAGAACAAAGATTTGCCAGAAGGGTGGGACAGGGAGAAGGAAGGGGAGAAGCCATGCATTAGACAACATGATTTATACATGCACAGTGCAATGAAGGGAAGCGAGAGTGTCCTAATCGGTAACTTGCAACCTGTCAAAGAAGGCTCAGGCTGAAGACTTCTGTGTCCAGGTTTCCTGTTCATGTAGATGTGTTTGGTCCATCAAAGCTGGTGCATTGGGGATCTGCCTCCTGTTTGTCTAACTTGATCTTACTCAAAACTGGGTAGTGCAGACCTTGAAAAGCAAAACCCAAATGGCAGAAGTGGAGGAACTTGAACATACAGGATTTGTGTCTTGGTACATCTTTAGTGAGGTAACATGAATGATGCTGCTCTGGAAACCCTGACCAGGTTTCCTTTGGGATCAGTACTCAACTCTGCAGCTCACTTATGGGGCTATACTTGTCCACCTTAGCTTCCAGATTCAGTGGAGTCTCCTAGTAACAGAGAAGTCACAGGAGACACGCAGGATAATATAGACAGCAGTGTCCCAGAAAGAGGACCTGTGCCTGGGTAAATTCATGCTTTCCCCATGAAAACAGTTATCTCGGTAGGGATTTTGTGCCACTATTACACCAAACAGCCTGATCCTTCTTCCCTCTGCTGAACCACTGGAAGTCTCCTTCAGATGAGCCTGGTCCAGTCTACAACATGAGAAGCAGCAGAAGCAACGTTACCCATCTTCATCCTCAAGGTCCTTTTGCAGACAATCACCCACAGAACACCCGGTCACTGTCAGAGTCCCCTCCCCATGTGTGCACTGCACAGGGCCCGGGGAGGCAAAGCCAGATCTGGTTGTGTTGTTCAGGAAGATGGACTCCTTCCATTATACAATAATTAAATTACCTGTAATTATGTTCTTGACAGTGAAACACAGGCAGTAAATGATCCTAACATTCCACGCTCCTTTCCTCTTCCCAGGACACCCCCAGCAACCCCTCTCTGCTAAATGCTGAATTATTTTACAGTTGATAGTTCCTTAGATTTGCCGACCTTTAAAAGCTGAACACTACATGCCTGTTGAATTTTAATCAATTTATTTTTTTCAACTGGAAATGTCAGACTTCTGTACGGAATTACTTGGTGCTGGCTGATGTGACAAAGACTCAAAGTTCAGCATCTGAAGCCGTGGAGGAGCAGAGAGTTGCGTGCATTAGCACAGATAATTTGCAGGATGTGAAAATGAGAGCAGGAGTGAGGGAGCATATATTTTTCATTAGCTTTGGTTTAGAGGGTTCGGGGACCTGCATTTATTTCATCCAGTGAACTCTGGCCTCATTAAATCCACATCATAGCTGGTAATGACTGGAAGTAAGAAGCTGTGGAGGCCACTAAAGGGCAGGAGGTAAAGTGAGTTCTTTGCTGGATCATGGAGTGAACCTTGGGGTACACTGGGACAGTGGGAAAGCAGCAGCTCCATTGTGCCCACTCTGCGGTGCCCATCATGGCAGAGAAGGTGGGAGATGCCCAAACCATTTTCCAGCCTCCACTGGTCCTGTTCATTAGTGCACATTATATCACCCACTTCACTCTGGTCTCAAAGACCCTCGGCTGTAACCTGAAGAGCCCAGTGGAGGTTTCTCCTGGCCTTTCTCCACCCAAGCAAGGAGCTTATTAACCTTCTCATTAGCATTGAGCTTGGCTGGCAGTACCTGGAAGGATTAAACATTCCCCAACTGGAGCAAAGGCAACCTGCAAAGAGGCTTACTTGTAAACATAGCCCTGCAGTCTGATTCTTGCTGCTGGGGGAGCCCGTGGCAGAGAGTACACACCACTGAGGAACATCATTGGCTGTGCTGAGATTTTCTGGCTTTCACTGTAACTTGGCCACCGTGTTTGTGAGCAGTAGCTGTGGCCAGGGCAATTCAGGGGGCTGCTCTGCCTCCTTCTGAGCAAGGAATTCCTCTACCATCAGTGGGTAGGACACTCCATGTCAGTCCTGCCCTGCATCACCTACTTCCTCCTTATCAGTCATTTCAGGCATTAGTTATCACTTTCTGGATTTCTTCTCTCAGCAGCCTCTGGGGTTTCCCTGCAGTGCTGGAGTCTGTTTCAATCCTGGGCCATGACAGCCTTACAAACATGTTCCTGTCCTATTAAAATTTAATTCCTTCTTTGAAATAGAGACTTCTCATCACACACAACCAGATGGATAAATGTTTGCTAAGGTGACAAGGATTGAGTATATTTAATTTTCCTTCCTTCTCTTTAAAAAACTGTGCCCATCTTTGCCTCTTGGCACAGGTACATTAAAATCAATAACAAACCTTACAAGCAGATCTGTGATAAAATATCTTCTATCATCCTCCATGGAACTGTAACAAGCAGCTTTTTTTCAAAACTATACACATACCTATGAGCAGCAAAAAGAATGTGGTGACTGTGTGTTGGTTCAAGGAAAGTTCCAGTACTTTGGTGTTCCAGGAGACTTAGTAGGTTGAAGTGCACCTCAAACTCAAGTATTCCTCCAGTGGCACAAACTACATTTAATTAGAGATATAACTTTTGGTAACTGGCCAATGGAAAGGGTCTTTATGTGTCCTGATCTTAGAACCTCTCTGAAGCTTGGCAGTCTGATCTCTGAGGCAGGGATTGAGAAACCTTTGATCTGGCACAGCATCACGGATCCTTTATTATGCCCTTATTTGCCTGAAATGTGTTTCAGTTGGAAAATGCTTACAGGTTGACATCAGTTCTTTCTGAGGGAATGAACCAGGTTACATGAATTCCTAACTGGGACAAGTCTAACGGGCAGAGAGATGCAGAACTGAGTCACAGTGGTGAGGTCCACAGGACTGTCACCCAAAGAGTGACCAAGCTATGATTTACATCAGCTTTGCTCTGAGCCAGGCTGAGGAAAAGACGTGAATCTCCATTTGCCATGTCCTAGGTGACCGTGCTGATCACAAATATATTGCCTCATCTGAGGGAACCTGTTCATTGTACTTCCCCTCTCAGTTCAGCCCATAAAATTTTGAGATAATTTTTGCCCTGAGGAGGATGAAATATTTCTTTGAATTATGAGTTTTGAAAGAAAGGGAATCATTCCTGCTGCGTAGCTTTTTTTTATTTAGCTTAGAGGTCCTACTTCTCAAATCCTCCCATATGAAAAGCCCTCAGAGAAGACAGTAAGCCTATGGAAAGCAGCCCAGCCCAGGCTTACTAACTATTCATCAGCATTCTCTTTAAAGAAGGCAAATGTTATTATCTTCTTTGCCAAAAGGGAGTGTGAACACATCTGCTCCTCCACCCACCCTCTTGGCACCCTCTCCCAGCGCAAACTCCCACAACTCACCCTCTGTCACATCTCGACAGCCCATTACAAATGGCTGTGTTTAAGCAAGGTCTTGCTCTTCAGCTACAGCCCTCTCAGTCACTCCAACGGGTTCCTTCCCTGGCCTTTCACAGCCTCTGTTTGTTTCAGGTTAAGAAAATGTCAAGCTCATTTGGAAGTTCCTTGCCCCTCCTTGCTTTGCTGCAGCCATTAGTGGTCCTCTCCCTGCTGCAGGAAGCTGACATTTACATTGCAAGCTAGGGAGGAGATAATAGCAGTTAAGTAGGACTTTGCTAATCACCAGTTCTGTCCACCTTCAGAAATGAGCTCAGGTGGCCGGAGCTTATTTTCCTCATTTCCTCTCCCTCACATTCTCATCTCCTATCTCCCCATGCCTGGTCCTCCACCCTCCCACCCCATCAGCCCTTACTGTGGTGGTAAGGTGCCATTTGATGAAATAAAGGTTAAAAAAAAAAATCACTATAATTTTGGAGAGAAGATTGGACTTGTGTGAATTTACTCCTCCTCGTACATAAACATTCCTTCTGACTCTTCCCACCCCTTTTAAGCCCAGTGGGGATGATGCTAGAGCCCATTGGCAGACCTTGAGATGAGGAGGGTCTGAGTGTGTGGTCATGTTGGAGAGCATGGAACACTCTTCCGGGGTGAGGTCAATTCAGGAGAGAAAGCAGATTCTGCTCATTGCATTTTTTTAGTCCAAGCACAGCACCAAACCACAAAAAGGAGCTGGAATTTCCCATTGCTGGGTGAATCTCATTCATGTGGGGCTGTTTGACAAGGGGATGGATTAGGTGACATCTGGAAGTCCTGCTTACTCCTAATTTTCTGTGATTCTACAAAGGCAGACATTTAAGGATCAGACCAAGATGGGAAATCGTGGCTTCTGTGGGGCTCTACTAATCACAAGCTTCGTTCAGATTTGAAAATTAGTGTTGACCGGGGCTATTGATTTCCCTCCTTGTTTTGCTTTTCCAATCTGTATGCATATGTGTGTGTTTGAAATTTTAACCTGAAAGACAGGAAGGCACCACTTCCTCCTCTTCCTGATTTCTGTGCACCTCCCCTTTGAAACCCCGATATGGGACTTCATTAAAAAAAAAAAAAGCAAACTGCAGCAGTCAGGAAGTGCAAGGGGAGGAGAAGCAAGAAGAACTGATGAGGACTGCAAGTGTTTGAAAGCTGAAGAAGAAGAGGAGGAGCTGTGGCAGATGTTGCCAGCTGTTGCTTGGTGCGTGGGTGTCACATCAGCCCACCCCTACAGAGCAGAACAGACTCACAAATTAAGTCATTGTGCTGTGGCCCTGACGCTGTCCTTTTCTATTTTAGTTGATAACTCTCCCCAGCCCTCTTTCTGTCCTGTTCTCATAGTCCTCATCCACCAACACCAGTGCTGGCTGCTCCATTCTGTGCTCTGGCCCTTACTGCTGTGTCCAGTGGCTCTCAGCCAGCTATGAAAACTGGGAGAGAGGAGCTGGGCAAAGCCATCTTCATTCATATGACTGAAGTCCTCTACAAATGTGAAATCAATCTAGTCTCTGTGTTTTGTGTATTTAAACAAAAACAAAAATAAAAACAAAAACCCAAACAAAATAAACCAAAACCAACAAAAACCCCCCACCCTGTTTATTTTAGAGCTTCTTTTCTCTCCTTGAAATGTGCTTGTTTTCCTGGAACAACCCTTTGCTCTATCATCAGAAAGGGAATGCTGCCATATATTCTTCCTTCTCCATATTACACTGATCCTCTGTGTAGAGTTGTCTTTTACCAGCCTCCAGAAAGTTTTCTCTGAGGTGTCAGGATTTTCTGAAGCTCCCCTGTGCAGAGGTATTTCCCCCCACCCCAGCCTTGCCTATCACGCCAACACTTCCATTCATCCCTCTGATGCTTTCCTTCCCCTTCTTCTCCCATTTGACCAAAGGGTTTAAAAAGCAAGCATTTGTATAGCCACAAATGAAAGGCCGGTTGTTCTCCTAACCTTAAATCTACCCTTTCTTTAAATTCTTTATGCCATCTTTACTCTTCACATCCCCTAGTATTTTCCCCCAGGACCTTTGCCTTATTGTGTACCTAACACTGGCCCCTTTTGAGGGTGGACTAGTGAAATGCAACGTAGGAGACTGTTGTCTGTAAGACAGTCACTTTATTTTCTGCAGACAGTGATCTTTTCTCTTTTCATCTGTGCTGGTTCCTCTGTGACCCCTCTGCCCCAATCTTTACTCCTGCTTCTGCTCCCAAAAGTTAGAAGAAGAAAGTGAAATTCCCTCAACCCCTAAGGCTGGAGAGATGTGACCCTCTGACCACAAGCTCTCCAGCAACCTTTCCATCACATGCAAATTTTTATAGTATATCAATAAAAGGATCTTGAGGCCAAATGGAAATTGAGCAGCTGTTTGAATTGCTTGAGGGGAAAGAAACACATTCAAAGAGGTTTTTTTATTCTTATTATTTTAAACATTCAAATGAATGAGCCAATCAATTTCAGGCCTCTTTGTTCTGGGAACCCTTCCCAGGAATCTCTGTTCGCTCCAGCCATGGGACTGGCAGTTTTGCCCTGGAGAAAGCAGAGCACCAAGCTCTGCTTCTCACCCTTGGATCCATCCAGCCCCTCTGGGGTTGTCAGCTCCCTGATCTACTGTCCCTCCCAGGCCACAATGTTCAGAGGGTTTCAGCACCCAATGTCAGAGAAGCATTTCCCTAAAAAGTCCTCTGCACTGGGTGCAAGGGGAACAGTCCTGGGAAATTTGGTTTCCCTCTCATGAGCCGAGTAGAGGGTGAGTCTTTATCACACTCATGGGGCTGTAAAAAAACATTTATGGGGAGGAACAGAAAAGAGTGCCACCAGAGAGGTTTCTCCTCAGCCCATGCAGAGCAGAGTAAGCCCTTGTAGCATCTGAGTGCTGCTGTGTCCAATATTGGCTTTGCATAATGTGATTAATTGATGGATTTTCAGCGTGTGTGACTAGCATTGGACTGGACTTCAGTGCATTTCCACTTTGAAGACTCTAACTAGAGACCCTCAGCTTTGTTTTGGTGATCAATACTCTGACTAGAGCAAGGCTAAGCCAGCTGCACACCTCTTGCAGAGCCACATGTGCCATGCCTCATCTTTATTCTCCTTCTTAGTTCCTTGACCACTGACCTCTCCAGCAGCAATCAGCCTCACTGGCCCTGTCATTATCCTTGCTGTAATGATGAAATAACAGCTTGCTGCTCCAAGCTTGCCATCAGGATTGTCCTGAGTGCAGATGGCCTGGTATGCTATCCAAGTGAGGGAAAGTGCCAGGGGATGTATGCTCTGACTGCAAGAGCATCCTCAGTTTCAGTGGTCCAGCTCAAATGTCCTTCCTCAATGGCATTTCTGCACAGCCTTTGGTGGCAGGGCTGCAGGCAGGCTGGCTTTCAGATGCCATGTATAGGAGTGCAGGTCCATTCCCTTCCTCAATACTGCACAAAAAAGTCACCCTGAGTATGTTTATTGAGTTTCTTTGATGAGGTGCTAGATGCTCATCAGGAGACAATCTTTCTTTGGATTCATGCACTGCCTTTGGAAGAACTACTTTTTCTCTCTCGGCATCTCTTTACCTGTCTTATAAGTGTGTGTGTGGACTGCAAACTTTGTAAGACTGAGGTTGTCACCTAGAAGTATTTGCACAACACTTAGCATGAAGAGATATCCAGGTCCTACACTAGCAGGGTGAGTGTCTGCATTAGCTGAAAGAACAGGGCACTGCAGGGCATCACAAACTGATGTGTGTGTGTATCAAGAATGGATTGGGTCTTTCTACAGAGTTCAGCATCTGGAAGGACCTCATTGTCACCTGTTTCCAGGCTTCTAAGACCTCATTGTCACCTGTTTCCAAGCTCCTAAGACCTCATTGCCACCTGTTCCCAGTCTCCTAAGAGCTAGCATCCACTGTGAAATTCAGGCTAACATCCCTGCCCATCCACTTCTTGTTTGTTTGTTATTTTAATCTTCCTCCCTGGTGTCCACAGTAAGTAGAGAAAGTGCTGATTGACAGCTTAACTGTTTCAAATCAATAGAAAGAGCACTTGGAGATTAAAGCAATTTAAACAAGGTGTTTATGTGGTTTGGAGCTAAAACTGCACTTGAAGGAAACAAGCAAAGGAGCTGAAGGAAGTGGGTCAGCCACGAGACAGGGAAACTGGATGAGCAGAGGTAAGATTGCAACAATAGTCTGGGATGGTTTTTTCATCAAAAAGAGATCACTGCTTTCCATAAAGGAGGCCTAATCTCCAAATTGCTTTAGTCTCCAACTGATTGTTCCATCGATTTAAACATGTTGGCCCTGCCCCTCTTTCTGTCCCGATGCTCTCTAATCTCTGGCACATCTCTCTCTTCCAGTCTCTGATCCACTGCTGCTGTAACTGGGCCGTCCAGACAGCCCCTCCCAGGGAAGCACTGGCTTCACCTAAAAGAGGTCCCCTCTCTACATTTGGTTTGCTGGGCTGGAGAACAGAAGCAAAGCCCCAACTGTGTTGTGATTTCTGTCTCTAGATGATGAAGTACCTCAGGGGCAACTTTGAAGCCATCTGAAAGATCCCACTGCATTATTTAATCAATGCAAAGGCCCTGTCCCCTTGCTAAATTACTTGATCTCCTCCCCTTCCCAGGCTTTTAGGTAATTGCTGTAGATGAGCACTACTGTGTATCAAGGATAGCTGAGCCAGGGCTATTGATCAATCCAAATGTGCTGTTGGCATGGTTTAGCAGAGCTTTGCTAACTTACCCCAGGGGCAGATCAGGTTTTTTAGCCAAATCAAGTGAATTTCATGTTCTTGCTGTTTAGCATAGCCCTAATTAGGTGGTAATTCAACATTTCCTTCCCTAGACAGCCACGGTATGATGGCAATAATTTGTCCTGGGACATGCCAATCTTTCTCCAGACACCATTGGTTTACACTAATCTGGCCAGCTGAAGTTAGGGGGCAAGGATCCCACTGAGTCTCCCATGAGAGAGCATCACCATCTGAAGTAGATGAGTCAGTTCTCCCTACACAGACTGAAGATCTGACCCTGTGTGGAGGCAATCCTGCAGAAGATGCACAGACAACCTGCTCCAAAGAGCAGGAACTGGAAAGAGATAGCAGGTACTTGGGAAAGCTCAGTGTAAAGGACAGGAAAATTTGGTTTGTCTGGAATTACTGTACTTAAATCCTCAATAAATCTGCAGGTGTAGATCAGCAAAAATCCTTGGCCTCCAATGCAGACATGAAGGTTGACAGCTTTTGGGGCCACCACAGAAGATAGGAAGTCCTCAGACCAGCTTTGCAGCAACCAAACTGCCATAAAATCATTCCTGATTTCTATCAGTCTCGGGGAGGTAATGTCAGGTCCCAATTCTTTAGCAAGGACTTGAAAGCAGAGTGAGTGGTAAATTACTGTTTACTTTCTGTGTCACTGGAAACATGCAGCGGGATTCTGCCTCTCTGGCTTCACAAGAAGAGCATCAAGGAGAAACACCTGCTCCTTTGGTGGGGGAACTGAGCAGGTTTCAAAGGCCACCCACAGCATTGATGTACCTTGTTCCTAAGTGTTTATTGTTTTCTTGGTGAGAAGTGTCCAGCTGACATAGTAATTCAGATGGCTCCACAAGAGCTGTCACAGTTCTGTGCAATTAGAGTGTGCCTTACAAAGGCACGTTCTGCCTTCCTGGGTGATGTGGTGCTTGCAGTGATGCTGTGTGTTGTTTGGTTCTTAAGCTGAATGCCAAGCCTTGCAGCTCTCCTGTCCTGTGCACTAGGCAGTGCTTGCCCCAGTGCTCAGCCAGCAAAGCTTCTGGGCTTTCTAGGAGCTTGTGTGGGTTCATGCATCTTGGTATGGAACATGACCCGGGTAACTGGACATGGATGTAAGAGTCCAGATTCATCCTACCACTGATACAAAGAGTAGTAGTGGTGCTTTATGAGTCTGGTCGCTGATCTCTGAGGCTCAGATCATCATAATTACTTGCCACAGCATTGTTTTGAATATGTTTTTCTGAAGCATTTCTGCCTAGTGTTTGACCCATGTCTTTTGACACGGACAGCTTGCTGTGCAGGGAGGGGATGGTGGCCTGCATGTGAAGGGGCAGGACTTCTGGAGATGGTAAATTATAAGGAGCTTTGGTTCACAGGGAGGTTAGAGGTCTGACTGGGGTGTTGTTTGCCATGTAGAGTCCAGAGACACCCAGGCACTGCCAGGGATTCACAAGCTGTGAAACACAGCCTTAACCCAGCCTGTCGCTGGTGGATGGCCTCCAGCTGAAGCAGTGCCAGCTTGGGCTTCTGCCACGCAGGGTTCAGTCTTGCAGCTCCTCTGTGCTGTGCAAACGGGTTTTAGCTGGGACTCTGGGGTGCACACACACAGCTTGTGGATTTAAAACACCGGATCAATGTGACAAGGGACCCAGTGACTGCAGATCTGCTCATCCGCAGTGGCAGGCACCGAGAGCTGGGAGAAGCGCTATCCAAACCCACCTGAGAGGATGAGGTACACTCCTGAAAACCTGGCCTTGCCCCAAACTCCTTGTTTTTAATTTTCTGGCAGGTGTTGACCATGCAGGGTGCTCAGGGGCAGGGGAACTTTGCAGGGAGACAGTGAAAATTTGGGATTAATTCAGTATCAGCAAAAGCTTCTAAAAAACCACCAGTCTCCTGTGGGCTACTCCCCATGTGCTGGGCTGGGGAGCCTGCTATAAATGGGGAGAGAAAAGCATCATGTTTGCAGCTTTTACCCTCCCTCCCCTGGCCATGTGCATTGTACATCCTGGGCCCGTGCCATCCCTCTCTGCCCACTTCAGAGCCTGTGCACATACATTATCTGCCAGCTGACAGATTCAGCAGTGACAGATTAGTTGAGCTGGAGAAAGGCCATTTGGACCCTGGGATGCTGCTGAGGCCAGTGGAAGAGTCCAACAGCCAGCAGAAGGAGTGCATGGAGCAGAGGTGTGTGTGTGTCCCTCTTGTCACCTCAGCAGAGCCAGAAAGCCCAGGGAAGTAAAAAAGGGAAGTTTGAGCTATGGGGCTGGGTAAAACACAATTTACTTCAGGTGCTGAGCTGGCTGCTGCTGCCTTAGGCCTTCTTGGTGGCTTGAAGGCTGATCTTTCACATAAATCCAGGAAATGCTCTCCAGCATATTTCCATCACTTAGCATCCAACCGCAGTAGGGTGGCACGGCAAGTTTTCAGCCATAAAGAGGACAAAATAACTCCTACTGCATCACTGCAGTACTGTGAGCCCTTTTCCCCACATCCAGCATGCAGGCAATGGTTTCCACACAGGGGAGCTGTAGGGAGATGCAAGTGTGATTGCACAAGTTGGGAACAATGTTACAGAGACGTGTGAGAGCAAAGCAAGGTCAGCTCTGACACCTCTTCGTGCAGTATCTATGGATGCATTTGCACTGCCAGCCATTAATCTGCACTGGTTTGCACCAGCCAAGCACTTGGGCCATGAGTTTTGTGTGCTGATGGCATACAAAATACTTTGCATTTCACTGTGTTCTGCTTGTAATAAGAAAAAGGATTGGAGGGTTGTATTGGAGCTATGGGAAGGATGTCTTCATCAAACATGCTGAATAAATACTGTGCCTTATTTACGAGGCTTTAATTCTTCACCACATTGGAACCTGACTAAAACATGAATCTATTCCCCAGCTTCTCACACAACACAGAAAACAATGCCAATTTAAATCCAGATTAATTCCATTTTTCGAGGTAAAGGCAGGTGGCAAAGGCAGTGAGTTCCCACATGTGGCTAATTCTTAGGAATGTGACAAGCCAAACTGTGCAGGTGCTGGGGAGTGAGGTGCAGCTTGGAACCTGAAGGTGCAGATGAACCATGAACTAAGGATGGTGGAAATACATCATCCAAAAAAGCAGCCCATTTTCTCACTTTGTGCTTCCCACATCCATGACATCTTTTCTTGACTTTCTGCCTTTTGTAGAACTGAGTCCCCAGGAGGAGAGTGCCATACTGAATACCCACCATTTTTCTCTCAAACCCTGAGGACAGTATTTGAGATGTCAACTACAAAAGAGCTTCTACAGGAAGAGAGACTATCAGTTGAAGGGCACCAAGTGCCACCAAAACTGTGCTGTCTTTTTTCTTGTCTGCTCCTGGCCAGACCCACTGGAGCTGGAGGAATGGTGTGGCTGTTGCATTTCAGGGTGCAGCCAGTAGTTCTTCCTTAAACCAGTGAGCAAGTGGGCTCTCAGAGGAAGCAAGGAAACATTGTCCTGTTCAGTAAACTGAATGAGACCATGTTCATTGATGTGCCTCACTGCTCTGGTGAACACCTGCATACATTATGGGGCTGCCAGTAGGCAATTGTGAGGGTAATGGCAATAACGCTGTCTAATACAACTCCCCAGTAGTGTGAAAGGTGATGGGAGAAGATGGGGAAATTTCTTTCCTAAGGCTATTCTTTCTCTACATTCTGAAGTTGGAGATTTCCATTCCCCCATTCACAGGTATAATGACATGCTCTTAATGGCTGTAAAATTACAGAGCTCTTTCTTAACTCCAGCTACAGCATATCACTCTCTGACCTCCTGCAGTAGGGGATTACATGAACTGACTACACAGTACATCAGGTGTGGTGGGTTGTGTTTTTTTTTTTCTTTTAACCTGTATTAAATTTGCCTAACCATTAATCTAATGGAATAAAACCATAGTTTTCATATTATGAGATAAGGCAAGAAGAGCAATAAATCCCTTTTCACTATCACTCATATAATTCTAAAATACTCCTGCCATTAACATTCCTTCCCAGGCTAAATACTTTCTGAGAATTCTGACCACATGGGGTAGTCATAGACAAGCCCCCTTTAGGCTTTCAGTTGCCTTTGTTTCCCTTCAATTTTTCAATCTCAATTAAACATTGACATTTTCCCCAGTGTGAAATGACCCAGAACATATTGTGCTAGAATCTAAGTATATCCAGGCTAAATTTGGCCAAATCTTTTCTTCAGCAGCTGGGAGACATGGGCAGTGGCTCTTTACCTAACACAGAAAATTCAAATCCCAACTCCCAAAGATCAGATTTCTTTCTGTTCCCTGAAGCAGTAGAGCTGTACTGTGACTGTCTACTCAATATCCTCATGCCTAGAGAAACATTTGAAAAGCCCTTTGCTATGATAATTTTGGTGATCTAATGTGATCCAATCAGTAAAGATTTTCTTTGAGTTGAATATATGGCCAGACTATTTACAAATCAAGACCTCTTTGGGCTATCAAAAGCAGAACTCCCAACCAGTTTCAAGAATGAGAAAATTACCCCATCCCCTTGTGGGTGAACAACACATTGGAAGGACCATTTGTGACATGATATTAACTGAGTTGGATCTTTCCTTTCATTCATTATGCCCTTCCTTGGGTGCCATAATCTTTCCAGATCCCAGACCTCTCAACTCCTGTCTCTTGATAATTTACCCTCTTGCCACTGCTGTGACTCAGACCAGCAAACATCAGCCTGCAACACAACTGGATCCCAGAAAATCAGTTTTGAACTGTGAAAGTCCAGAACAATTGCTACAATAATACTACCCTGCAATTATAGAGAATCTCAGAGCAATCTTGAAAGATAGGAGAGTATCATTAGCTATGTTTCACAGATGGGAAGCACAGCAAAGGGAAATGATTTATTTGAGGTTATACCTCAAGGCAGAGATAGAGGCAGAAAAGGAACTCAGGAGTCCTGACTCCCAGTTCCACCATAGAGTGTAAGTGGAAACCAAGTGAGTGCTTACAAGACTCTGCAGGTACAGGAAACACCAAGGCTGCTCTAGCAGACCTGGCTGCTGGCCAGCTGGAGAAAGAGAGCACATATGGGGGCCAGCTGAGAGAAATGAAATCCTCTCATGGGAGTTTCAGACTTAATTGAATGTTTTATGATCAAGTAAGCCCACAAAAATCTCAGGCCACATCACTTTCCTGCAGCTGAGCAGGCAGTGAGGTCCAAACCACGTCCCATAAACAATATCTGAGCCTCCAGAGACCCTCTTCTGGTTTGTGCTTAGCAAAACCTGTCCCTTCTTGCATGAGATTACCCCTTTTGTTTTTTTTTTTTTTCCCTATGAACTCATCTCAGTGGCATTGACAAGGGAAACCATCAATATGAGATTTGTTTGGGCTGCAAGCCTGTGAGGGTAAATGCAAGTATGTTTTGTCAATGGTCCCCCTGCATACACCTCCCATTTGAGTCAGCTCCAGCACCAAAAATTAGGCCCCCTGGAGCCTACAGACCAGGCAGGCTCTAAAAGCTCTACCAATAAACCTGCTGTCCCCTAAAAGACATGACCAAGGATATGACATATGCCCATGGTTTGCTTCTCTTTACCCATATTTCCCAATTGCTCTTCAGTACCAGCATCACTTTGACTTTATTAATTTCTTGTTGTTCTTTCAATCTCCCTTTTTGTCCCTCTCCCCTCCTCTCCTGGGCTAAGCCATAACGCTACTTTTCCCTGGCCATTTGGCAAGTGGAGCTCTAAAAATGGAATAAGGTGAGGTCACAGAATTTAAGCTATATTTAGTGGCATAATTCCAGCTCTTGGGGACCTGGGTTGAATGCTGGGGTCCATCACCAAGCAGAGCAGCTGCTCCAGTTCAGGAGGAGGCTGTGAATACCAGAGTGAGTGTCCGACACAATGACAATAAAGTCAGGATAGGATCCAGAAAAACAGCAGGCAGGATATGGAAGAGCACCCTGAAGCCAGAAGCTCCCACAAATATGTGCCAGCCCTTGCTTAATGCAGAGCCTCATTGCCTATATCTGCAAAAAGTGGTGGCAAAAGGAAGAAAGAAGGTCTAGTAATTTCAGGAGAAGCACAAGCCTTCATGACAGAGAGACATGCAGAGAGGTAGGAGAATAAGTACACAGCCAAAGGCTCTGTAGCACAGAGAGGAACTACAGGACCAACCAAAGGAAAGCAGATATCCCTTGGAGATCAGTCTATGCTTCTAGCACAGTGATCACTCAAACTCAGTGCTCCTGTCACTAGCAGGGAAGATAACCCCTTGCCACCCTCCCTTCTAGTATCTCTTAGCTAAAGGCAAGATGCGACCCTGGTAGTGGAGACACGCTGCACTATGCCATCCAGTCACCATTTTCAGGGCTGCAAGTAGGAAATTCAACCTTTTCCTTAGTGTGGAAATGCAACCTGCAGAGTTTAGTGATAGAAAGGGCAGAGCAGGGCCCTGCTCCCATGGTTCGTTTCTAGTTTGTTTCACTGAAAATGCCTTGAGTGTTTTATATGTACACTGCTGTCAGAGGTGGCAGACAAGCCAGGGCTATTATTCCGCCGAGGGAGAGAAATAGAAATAAAAATAATAACCATGTGCCTTCACTGTGATTTGGAGTCACAGGAGGGTGTACAGAATAAAGAAGGACCTGGGACCTGGTCTGCTGCCAGCCCATGTGAAATCAGAGGACTTTGTAACATTTTAATGTTAAATACAACCTCAAGTCTCATGAAGCCTTATACTTGCCCTGTCAGACACTCAGATATCACGAGACAAAGTCCTTCCTCCGCATAGATTTGGGCAATATTTTGGAAATGGGTAATCACTTGGTGTTACTGATTTTTTCAAGGTCCCTAATCCAAATGCTTTGGCACCTCTGGAAATACACTGAGAATTTGCTTCATCTGGCAACACAGATATCTACAGTAGTGAGCTATTTCGTCTTCTTTTGTAGACAGGGGAGAGAAACAGATACCTCTGGGGTGCAATTCATCCTGTGCTGATGTCTAAAGCAGGCAAAATGAATCATGCCCTTGACATGCCTTTTGCATCCATGGACTGGAAAGGCAGCCTAGTGAAATGATGCCAGACAAACAGCACTATGGACATCCAGAACAGAGAAAGGAGACTCTCGGGGAGACACTCCAAAATGAAAGGATTATTTGGGAACTTCTACCCATCTTTGTACAGATAGCCTGGGCCATTCCCCTCTTCTTTAGCTATTAAAAAAACACTTGTGGTGCTGGGGACAAAGGACGAGGCTCCCAGCACATCACCTTTTCTGTAGGGAGCAGTCTTGCCTCAAATGGTACCATTTTTGGCTTTAGCTCCAGGTCTCCTCCACCCCATCCTCACAGGGACCTTGAGAGAGACATTTGGCTGCTCTTCCACTGGCCTCATGATGGAGCCCGAGCAGCATGTGGATGTGTCACCATGTGCCAGGGGACACTACCTGCCAGGGAAGGGGCGTGAGCATCCATGCAGCTCACTCTAATTTCTCTAATGGCTTTCTTTGGCTTGATAGATATTGAAGGAAGCTTGTTGCCGGGGCAATTTCCATGGAGAGATAATAAGAGATCATTTTCAAGTGAGCGAAACTTTAATGGCACATTCTGGTAATGAGGCAGCAAGGAGAGTAATGACCAGAGACCTCAGAGTGCGAGCACATCATGAAAGAGGGGGGAGAACTCTTAGTTCACTGCTCAAAGCAGACATTTGAGGCCTCATCTTTGTCCTCTTGAAGTCAGCCTGGAGTTTTGTTGCTGACTACAGGAAGAGGAAGATTAAGACCTAAGTGCTGGTAATGGGTCTGGATGGCTCCATAGAGGTGCTCCCAGGAAGACTCTGGGAGGGCTCAGTCATCAAATGCTTCAATCTGCTCCTTCAACGGGAGCTAAGTTGGAAACAAAAGTCAAAGGAGAGCTGGATACTCCTGTGCACAATCATGTGCTGTCCCTCTGAAACCAATAGGAAATATTTTAGCCTGTGTGTGTTTAGGGACTGAGTTCCTAGATGGGAGGGAAGGGTGTATAACAGAGCATGAAGGTTGTGTCTCTTTTGAGCTCTGTGTCCTGTGATGGACATCTTCAGAAATCTGTAAGAAGCAGATCTGAAATTCAGGGAGGGTGGTAAGCAGAGATCAAGGGTCCACTGGCAAAGCCAGTGACAAAGATTAAGAAAAGCATTCATCCCCTTCAGTTTTTATATCCACAGAGAAACTATACATATTACTCTGGCCAATGGTGTGAGTGTAAATATGGAACCCAGCAGCTGGTAAAAGCAAAAAACTCACTTCTGAATTAGGAGAGCAAACTGTGTCCATGCTAGATCAGCTCAAAGTCATGGAATGCAAAAGACTGGGGAGAACCTGCCTAGGCCCAAAGATACCTAAGGTCCAGGATTGTTTTTTCTATTCAGCTCTGAATCTCAGATAAACCTAGGAAGATTTGTCCAGGAATTAAATTACAGAAGAGGCTGTGGATGTCCTGTCTCCATGTTCATGTCTCTCAGTTCCTTGAATTCATCTCTGCAGCTTGGTTTTGGCCTTGCTCATAAGAAAGGCCCTCAATCAGCTACTGCTTAAGGGCAGCCAAAGCCAGTTATTGCTTACCTCCTCTTAAAAAAAGGAAGGTGAAGGGTCTGCTTTCCTCAAGCCTCGTTAACAGTTGTTTCATTAATCTTCAAGTGTCTCTTCAAAAGCAGAGACAATCTGTCCAATTAACATTAAAGCTCTGGCAGTCGTTTGCACCAGTGGGGAACTTTGCAAGCAGCACTTTGACAACTGTCGCTAATAAGTCTAACATTTTTAAAGCTGCTCACAAACCAACCAGCCCAGTCACACCTCGTTAATACCCAGTTTACAAGAGCAGTAGAGCCAGCCTCCTTTCTACTCACTGTCCTAAAATACTTCTCCCACAGACCTGTCTTTGTCCATCACATCCCACCACCCCCCTGGGTTTCCCTAGGCAACTCCCTTCTCCTGCAGTACAGCCCCAACCAGGCTTTAACACTGGACTGCACCTGAGTCAACTGAGCTCCATGGAGCTGGAGGTCAGAAAGAATCTGCACATTGAACTGTAGGCCCAGCAGAAAAGGTGATTAATAATGTCTTGTAGGGGTCATGTCATAAGAGCAGAGAAGAGTGGAAGTATTAAGGTGTGGAGAAAATGTTACCCAGTTAACTACAAGCCTCTTAGTCTAACCTTGAGATTTCAAAGTGAATTTTGAAGGAAAGAACAATTAAATACCCAGAGATAAAGGGGAAATGAGATAAGATGCAACATGGGTTTACGAAATGTAGATTGTGTAAGACGAACATGATAGCTTTGTTTTGATAAGACACCTGATTGTCTAGACAAAGGAAATGCTGTTGATCTCCTTTATCTGGACTTCAGTGAGGTATCTGATAGGTGCCATATGGGAAATTATTAGTGAAGCTGGAGGAAAAAAGGATTATTGAACTGTAAGGTGAGGTGCAACTCTCTGGAGGGAATTTACCAAAAGAGTTTCTCACAGAACAGTTTTGGAACTCATCTTTTCTTCTTGTGGATGATCTTGGCAGAGAAAGCAGGACTCTGAGGCTAACATCACCCAGCAACACAGAACTGGAAGTTTTGGCAATGCAGAGGAGAATGAGAGTATAAATCTGACAGAACTAAGTGGCCTTGAGAACAAGAATAATTGAAATGAGATGGAAAACAAAATGTTTGAGATGATAGGTCAATAATCTGAGGACTTGTGGTAGCCTCAGATATAATATGGGAGATTATAAGCTGCAAATGATCAAGGACTGTGTGGTCTAAGTGACTACAGACTGACTGAGATGTCAGGCACAGAAGGCAAATGCTATTCTTGGATGTATCCAGAGGGATATTTCAGCAAATATAGACCAAAAATGGTGTCATTGACTGTGTGTCTGGCTTCTTAAGGTCAAGATGAATAAGCATAACCTTGCACGAATGCAGAGGAAGGCTGGAAGAGGATACAAAAGATGGAAAACTGATCACAGAGAGGAAAGCAGAAGAGGCAGGAACGGCATGTTTAATTTGGTAAGACACAGGCTGACATGGGAGAAGTTCCAGAGAGGTAATAGAGCTCCCTAAGCTGATGGGATACAGCTCTGAAGCAGTTAGGGCATGAACATGGCCAGACCAGAGTTTGGAAAAAAGGTTCCCTGCCTGCTGGTGGACGATACAGGGGCAAAACAGGAGGTTTGGGGGTCTGAGCTTTTCCTTTTACAGCTGCAACAACAAGGACTGGGCTTGCTAACCAAGGAGGTCCCTGACATCCATGTGCTTCCAGACAGGGTACTTCTCCCTGGAGTCTTTCCTGGTATTTTGGACAGTACTCTCATTCCTGATGCTCCTGAGAATCCCTTCAGGCTCCTGCCAGAGAGTCAGTACATCTGTGTGGGAAACTGAAGTGATGATTGCAGCACACCCAGGAAAATCTCAAGTCTCATGTAGCCAGAACAGGAAGCAAAATCAGGGAAAACATGTCAGCAGAAGAGTTAGCATGGTGTAATAAGGCAAGCTATCTGTCCGGAGTTCCCCTGATCTGCTTGCTATCCTGTGCTATTGCACTTTGACTGCTTTGGGTTAGCATTTCTTGCCACTTTCTTCCCACCTTACATCAAGATATGAGACAATCACCTCTGCATTTTGATGAATAAAGATGCCAAAAGAGGGTAAGCTGGCATTTGGAATCAGTCGTGCTGATATAATTTGTGCAATGCATGTTTCCCCTCCAGTTTGTTGCTCCTGTGTTAAAGTCATTTTAACCAGCATATGCTTTTTTTCTTTTGTATTATATTTGCCTCATTTTCAGGTCTTCTGTGAAACTGGGACAAGTGCTTTCTGATGAACCAACTATGGATTTGAGGAGCTCACTGGGAAGGTTATTTACTGGGTGGGTATGAATTGGGCTTAGATCTAAAGGAACTGTTAATGCCTTGTCTGGCACAGAGCTGTCACATGTGTCACAGCTTTGATTATTGCTGCCTGCCATGCTGGGAGGTCAATGTGAGATGAAAGAAGATTGGGAAACAGTCAGATTTGAGCAATCAAGGTGATATGTCCCTGGAAGGAGCTGGGAGGGACAGAGGGAAAGGCTTTGGTGAACCTGCAGGTTTTCCTCTCAGCTTTGGTCCAGCAGCAAACTTGTTATAATTACATCCAGATGCTGGCATGGTGAGGAGAAAGTTGTTTTAAGGAAATTTTTACAAAGTTTTTTCCCCTGCTGTGATGAGTACATTAGCAGGTGCCAGGTATTGGGCAACTTGTTGGGCCCTGAGGAAGGAAGAAGCAGGAACTGTAGGTTAGGGATTGTAAGTGACTCATTGCATCTTAAAAAATGCTAACACTCCTGTATGCAGGTGGGTGGAGGACTGCAGCATCCCTTGGACATGGGCTCTGCCTGTCTGTCTGCCCCATCTCCTTAACATACATACAGGGGCAGCTTGTCCTTTTGATGTACAAGCTCCCCTATGTGCTGGGAACTCTGTTACATCATAATTTGTCCCTGTTATTTTCCCTGTCTGCAGCTCCTGGCTCTTTTAATCCAAGTTGTTTTCATACACAGCACAGGAGAGAGGGGCAGGATTTGTCTTGGGGGATGATGGTTTAGCTTCAGAGAGGATGGGGACAAGCAGTTATGTCAGCAAGTGGCACCTTTGCTCCTGCACTATGTTCTCATGCTTGGGCAGTTGCCCCAGATGGTGATGTTCTGTGTCCACAGAGTGGCTCAGCCACTCTCTTGGATCCACCCTTGCCATATCTCCTAAAAATGCCATAATATGCATTTGTCAGAGCAGGAAACTGAGGCACAGGGAGTGAAAGTGGTCCAAAGCCAAGGTTTACAGTTATAAAAAGTATTCAGGCATTTTTAACATTTGGTGCTTCATCCAACATGACACAAGATTCAGGTTATCTGATCCCTGTGTCTGAATGACAGGAACATCCTTCCCCCCCTCCACCAGAGGTGTCTTAGCCCAGACCACAGGTATGTTCCTGGTGGCTTTTGTGTCACTCAGTCCTGCCCCTGCCCTTCTCCTTGCCCTGGCAGCTCAGAAGCTCTCCCTAGAGCAGGTCTATATGGGGAAGACAGCTCTGCTAAGGCCCGAGTCCTCTTTCAGACACATCTGTAGAGTGTCAGGCTTTATCTCCCTGTCTGTGTTGAGCTAGCAGATTAGGAAGCCCTCTTCCCCTTCCTGCAGGATCACTGTGTTGGCAGGTTGATGGCAAATCTCCGAGTCTCAGTGTTTGTTCCCTCCAGAAAATGTCAATGCCCAGCACTTCAAGACCGTGGCACCACGACCTTTTCAAAGCACGGACAGATGGAAGTGGCTCTGTGGAGAAAGGCCAGGGCAGGAAGGCAGCCGGCAGCCTTTCTAGGAGTCTGTTTTAGTGGCAGAACATACAAGTCTCCCAAACATATGGACATTTATGGCAAGCTCCTCAGATGCTCTAAACTGGTTTACAGCCAGTGACTTCAATGGTGCTGGAGTGCTTGAACCCTCTCCTCCCATCTGCACAGTGCTCCTCTAGTTCCTCTGCAGACTGCAAGGCCACTTGACCTATTTTCTCATCATGCTCCAAGTGTCTGGTGTTCCCCTTTCTGGTGCTTAGAGAGCTGTTTACATGTACACACAAGGAGTAGGAAATAAAGCCATGTCTCTGACTGCTCCACCTGGGCCACCCAGTCGTCTTATCCATCCTGCACACAAGATGACCCAGCCAGAGGGCTGCAAAGCAGAGGGGATGGGCTCCTGTTTGCCTGTTGTTCAGTGCCATGGATGGGACCACTGCTGAGGAGTAGGAAGGGAGGTCAGAACTGAACTTGCAGGTGCTGCACAGTGCTGCCCCCCTCAAAAAGATGCTTTGCTAACATATTTCCATGAAATGAAGACAAAAGCTAAATTGCATTTGCATTTCAGGGCCTTTATACATCTCAGTCTGTGTCAGGATAAGAATGACCTTTTTTGAGACACAAAAGTCTTTGCTAACTGCCTGAACTCTGTGAAACACCAGTCTCACCACCCCTTCTGTCTAGACCAAGGCTCACACTCAAATGCACAGCAGAATTGGGGCCCAGATCTGGAGCTGTTTCAGAGATGAGAATAGATAAAGCAGATCCCATGGCCTCTAGAGAACATATTTGGGTAAAGTTACCCTACTGGCCAAATGAGATGAAGCATGGAATAGGTTTAATTTTTGTGTTATGTTCTTGTTAATAACAATATCTAATTAAGGCATCTGGTGACAACTTAATGGGCAGAAGAGGAAAAATCAAGAAGGCTTTATCGAATTTTTCTTTCAACTACAGCTCTCTGGATTTGAATTAATCCATCATTGGAGACAGAGCCTTGTTTGTCTTCAGCCTAGAAGTGTAAGTTGTAGCTTTATTGTCTAAAACCTATCCCTTAAAATTAAACTCGTCATTCTTATGAAGATGATTGCTTGAAGGGGAGATTAACTTTTACGATGTGATGATGGAAGTTGTTGTTGTTCCTTTCAAGAGCTTGTAAAGATTTTGGGGAGCTGGAAGTGATGCAAACTGGACTACGATTTGTTGACACAGATGAGAGGTGGAAATGGAATTTGTCTTTGATGGGATTCCTCTCATCCACTTCACATCTGATTTTATTGCGGGGTTATTATTATAAAAAATAAATTTAGACAAGCCTGAGGTCTTATTTGTATGTGTGTGCAGCATCTCATGAAACAAGATCCCTCTTCCTGCCTAGGAACTTTATGTGATCCTAAATGAAAGATGGGTGATTTGGCAATAGCAGAGTGGTTCATTTTGTTTGTTATGTGCTCCATATTCCCCTTTCTCCTCCTGCTGATGGCTTGAAGAAGACACAACCATGTTGTCCACAGCCTCTTGCAGAGGAAAAGCCCTTTGGCTTTTTCTTCCTGCTATCTTTTAATATGGAAGACATCTGAGCTGTGCATATCAATATTACAAGCCCTGGCCCCCCACATTGTGTCTATACTACAACCTAAAAATGTAACACCAGCTTGTGCAGACAAGCTGTAAACTCAGGGAGGGAAGCAACATTTCTAGGACAGTTCAACCACGGCAAATCTTAACCCTCACAAAAGGTTGTACAAGTCCAGCAAGGACACCAATGTAGCCCTGACTGAACAATTCTGTGTAAAATGACACTGAGTTGTTTTCAAGCACTTCCATATGTGATTGATCTCCTGTAACAGGACACGTGCAATTAACCAGCAGCTCTGCTATTAATAACTATCCCTGAGTATGTGGATAAAATGAATTGGGGTCTCTGTGGATTATTGCCTTTCTCCATCTGACACTTCTTTAGATGAATGACATGGAACAAAAAGGGAATCTTAAGAGTATATAATTGAGTGTGTATTAGGGTTTATGAAGACATTCCTACAATAACTGTCATGTTCCACCTGATGGAGTAGCTGTTATGTGAACATGCCAAAGTACCACTTTCCTTGCTGTGATCTTTGTTCTCACTTGCTTTCTCTGCATTAGCTTAAAACCTCCTTTAGCCGATGCCACTGAACGCAGCCTGAGTAATGACTTGAGTGCAAAATAAGGATGGGAATAAAGAATGAGGTGAACACTTACTGTCAGAGGCCTCAAATTGGGTATCAAAGTGAAAGGAGGCCCACTGTTTCATAGGCAGAGAGCTTCTGCTTCTTCCACCAGTGGCAGCTTCTCTGGAAATCAGGACACATGATTTATAACAAGTGGGAAACTGAAGATTCAGGCATCACTGTGCTAGGCACTGTCAAACCTCTGGTCCAAAGGGGACAACTACCTCAGGCAGAGAAAGCACTGGAAAGAAAAGGAGGGCGTGGAGGGATGAAGGGACTTGCTTTCTGTGTCACAGTGGGTTGGTGGCAAAGCGAGGAAAGGCAACTCTCTGTACTGGACTGCTGTGTTGGGTATCCCAGATCCTGAGCTGGAGAGTCCTGCCAGGGTTGTCCTGTTGTGTGCATGTTGTGTGAGGAAATGTGATTTCTCAGAAATTAAAACTTGCCTATGGTCTTAAACACAGCTTCGTGGTGGATACATCAAGATGGAAACTGAACCCTGACGTGCCAGTTACTGACTTTTGCTGAGGGGGTGCTGGGAGACCTGTGACACTGGGATGGCACTGCAGTCCTGCTGTCCCTGATACCAAACCACAGCAAAAACTGTGGGATCTCTGGGACCATCCTGTGCCAGTAGAAGGGGAAGATTTGCTTTCAGACTCTTCAAGGCTGTGCTGTGTGTCACTGACCTTCTCTGATGGAGATGTTTGCAGCTCTGAGCTTTGTGTTAACAAAACACCTTAGCTTTGATGAGTTGAATCCTCTGGGATTTGGTGGTGTTGGGGTGCTCCCATTACAAAAAAGATGCAGCTTACAGGTGGTGAGGCTCCTCTACAGCCTGGGAGCAGGACTGATTGACACAGGAACAAATCCTTCCTCCGGCCTGGCCGGGGCTGGTATAAGGCCTGGCCAGGGGCATTGAGGAACTACAGGCAGACTGCTTACACCTGCACTCTGAGATGGTTTACAAAAGGATGCTCTGCCTTTGCAGCAGCAGCCAGCCCCTGTGTCCTTTCACATCCAACAGCACTGAGAAATCTACCCTTGAAGCCCAGCCCTCCCTCCCCATCACCAGCCCAGCCCTTTTTCCATTGCTGCCCTGAATCTTTCCATCCTGTTTTCTTTCTCTGGCCTCCTTTTCTTATTCCTTTCCATCTTTCACTTTTACTTGTCACATACACAAATACACACACTTGGAGTCGCACACTCAATCCTCCCAGAGCCACAGACCTGCCAGTAGACCTTGAATGCAGTGGGGCTGAGGGATGTCCTGACACCTTCTGCCCCTCCACGTCCCCCCATGTCCTATTCCCCTCTAATCTATTGCAACGGACAGGTAACCTCAGCCAGAAAGATGGATGCCACAATTACATTCCCCTTTTCAGCAGCTCTTTCCCCTTGCTTCTTCCTGATGGAAATCGTGGGCAAGAAAAATCTATTATTACTCTCCAAATCATATCAAATATTTATCAGGGTAATTCTCTAGTTATCACCACCGATTGCAAGCCTTAGTCACGTAGTAAATCTTGTTAGTGTCATCTCTGGGAACGTGTCTCGTCTGTCTCCTCAGCCGAGTGCTGCATAAACCAGGGTGCCCTAGGGGAACTTGGCTTATGGGAAAGGCAGTGGAGAAGGAGGAGCTGGAGGCGATTAAAGATGGGCACAGACTTACCAAATCCCCTTGCTTCCAGGATGTGAGATGGGGTTCATTCAGGATGGAGCTAAGGGAAGAGCAGGAAAGTTGCATGCGGGCAGGGGAGGTCTGCTGGGCCACACCAGTTGATGCCTCCCTGCTGTGTTAGATGCTGTACAGATAAGCTCATTCCTTAGCAGAAACTGTCTGAAATAAGCCAGGTTCAAAAAGAGAGTTGTACAAACTTCCCCAGGACAGAGATGAAGTGAGTCACTCATGGCTATATGGGAAGTCATGGCAAAGGCCAGAACAGAGCTCAAGTCCTCTGGCTTTAGGGCTAGTGGCTTAATTACATGATTACTCCTTTTGGAGCACTGTGGCTGGTTTGAAACAGCACTGTCCTGGCAGGCCTGTGAGTCAGGGCAACCTTGACATCTCTGCTAATCATGCCAAGGACTCACCCCTTCCACTGTGTAAAGGACTAGCAAATGCAGCCACTCTAGCTGGGTTTTGTTGTTGTTGTTGGCACCAAAATGTTTCCAGATTGTACCTATTTTTAATCTCTTTACTGGGTCAGATCTGGACAGCTTGGAGACTTCAGCTCTTCCCTCTTTCTACCCCTGTACACATAACTTATAGCTGCAAAGGGAAGAAATGAGCAGCAAATTTCCTCTGCCAGAACCAATCAATCTGGCACCTGTCATCAGCATCACAGCAGCTATAAAATATTTAATTTCTTAATGATGAATTGGCAGATTGTTTAAAAAAGACAACAAGGAAACAAAGAAAAGGAAACAGACACTCACAATCTGCAGTCACACTCTTTGCCAGGCTGAGCCTTTGGAGCTGATAGCAGGAATGTGTTTTTCCTTCCAAGCTACCTGACAGTGCTGTCTATTAATAAATCCCTGCTAGTTGTTTTGGGAATGTTCCTGCTCAGACAGTTATCAGACCCTTGACTTGACACCCTAGGGTCCCACCACTGATTCCTGATGAGACCCAGCCTTCAGAGGAGGATTTTTTTTTCAGTAAACAGGAAGACAGTTTATCTGGCATAGATCTTCCCTCCCTCAAGTGCTGATGGACACACTGGTATAAACAGGGAAAAAGCACGACCAGGCTAGGCCAGAGCACAAGCATCCAGCCAGGTAGTCTGTCTCCAGCAGTGACCAACAGTGTGTGCTTTGGGAAACATATAGGAAAAGCTCAATCATTTAGTGCTATTTCTCCAGCAGCCTCCAGCAATCTGCAGTCCAGAGAGATCTTTGTGGTTTCTAGCTCCAACTGGAATTTTCTTCCTCGAGCTTGCCTAGTCATTTTTTAAAGCTATGCAAACTTTGAGCATCTACAAAATCTTCAGTCAAACAGTCCCACAGTTCTCCTGTGTGGAGCTGTATATCTCATTTTATTTTCAGCATATCACCTACTAATTTAACATGATGTTCCCAGCTTTTGCATTAAAAAGACAGTGAAAAATCATTCTCTCTTCACCTCCCATCCCTTGGACATGTTTGGCTCACAAAACAGGGAGCAGTATAGAGATGCCTGGGCTAATGGAGAGCAGAATTGGTAAATCCACAGTGGACAATGATTTTACAGGGCATGTCAGCTTGTGTGTGCCCACAGATACCTTCTGCCTCTGGTACCTACAGCTGTGAGCTCAGAGGGGAGCCAGAGCCCTTACCTGTATTACAGTCTGTTTGTAAATGCATAAGGTGCTGCTGGTGGAAGTCACCAATTCAGCTGATGCAGCTGCTGTTGAAAAGGGATGGCACAGAAAGCAGGACCCTCTGCTGAAGTTGCATGAATTACTTACAGAATTTAAAAAACACATCCCTGTCCCCACGACAATTTAGATCCTTTCCTCTTGCACCTTGGTAAAACTTGTAAATACACGAGCAAGCAAACTGCCTGACCAAAGAGCTCCTTTTACTGTAGCCTGTTCCAGTGGGCTTCATTGCCAGTACAGTGACATTTGGGTTTTTCACAGAATCACATGGTAGGAAAAGACCTCTAAGATCACTGAGCCCAACCATCCACCCAGGAAAGGGAAGGGAAAAAAAAATATATATAAAAAAAAAGGAAACCCACAAAACCACAACCACACCCCCCACAAAACCAACAACTCCACACAACCCTCAAAGCCCCACCATGCCTACTAGAGCATGCCCAGAAGTGCCACATCTACACATCTCTTGAATACCTCCAGAGATGGTGACTCCACCACCTCCCTGGGCAGCCTGTTCTGGTGCCTGTTTGGCTAACTTCTAAAACCTGTTCTCAGGACCTTTTAATTACAAGACAGTCCTAAGGTTTCACTAAAGCAAACACAAACTTTTAGCCATCACAGGACGAACCTGAAAACTGCAGTTCTAAAGGCTTGCAAAACCCTCCTAAGCCCGAGGCAAACAAAGAGGAAGCGAGCATTTTTCACTTACCATCGTTTATTATTTTTAAGTCGGTCTCATGATTTGAAGCGGTGACGCTCCTCGGTGGCGTGACCAAACCTACACTCTTCATCTGGGCTGGGCGAGCGCGCTGGGAAGTTGGGCAGACGCAAGTGGGTGGCTGGCAGCTCTCATGCAGTGCCTTCGTGCTTCCTCCTCTGCCTCTCCTGGCAGAGTGTGGGGAGCGAAGGCTCCAGCAGACATCCCTGGTAGGATCTGATGGTTGTAGTGGGATGGCAGTGTCCAGCAGATAGCGACAGTCATCTCAGCTCAATTTACCAGGAGGTATGTGGCAGAGTCCTCAAGCTCTATCTGCTCTGGTGATTTGTTTTAGCCTTCCTGCAGACATCCTGTGTAAATATGTGAAACAAAAGCTCCCACTTCTACAGGGAGGGCTTAACCTGCTTTCAAGAGGGGATTGTGCTCCTAAGAGCTGGTTGCTTTGGCACAGGGATAAGATGAAATCAAAGGACAGTACTTTCATGTCAGAAAGCTTGTTTCCCTGTTAACGCTGGATCTCTGTCTTCTGCCAATTGTGTTTAAAGAGAAGTTTGCTTCATCGATCCTCTCTAGTATCTCTTTGGAAGTTTTGAATTAAAACCATCCTGCTTATCTCTAATCAAAGCAGTTTTTTCTCTGCCTCTGGGCCAAAACACTGCAACAGGCTTGGCCCTTGCTGGAGGAGTGGATGCTGAGCAGGGACAGAGCTGCCTGCTGCCTTTCCAGGCATTGGAAGAACCTGAAAACCAGCCTGTTCCCATTGTGCCACAGGCTGCAGGTTTTTTGGGTATTCAAGGGGTAATTGGAAAGCAGCAATCTAGCAGCTCCTAGCTAGGTGGTTACTGATTGCAGCATGGGAAGTCTGAAAATGCATCTCTTTCCCATCTATTAAAATAGACACCACCACCAGCAAAAAAAAAGAATTGGAAGTGTGACTCAAAGTGGGGGAAGGCAAAGGGACAGGGCTGACACCCACATCAGGAGAGCATCTAAGCAAAACTGCTTGCATCTGACTGTTGTTAACGTGATTTCAAAGTAAACATATGCTGAAGTAGGGAAGAAACTGAGAGAATAGCTGGATGTAGGAAGCTTTTGGCTTGCTGTGTTGGAAGACACATGTTAAGGGTGTCTGTGGGACAGACAGTATCAGAGTCCTCTCTACCACACTGCTTTTCTGCAAAGCTTTAACAATGAGCATGAGGTTAACTGGATCCTGCTTGTCTTTCTCTCTTGTTACCCAAAATCAGCCCTGGACACTGGTCTGAGGGCACCCCTCTGCCCTTGACTCCTTGCCAGGCATGCCTGGCTGGAAACCTTCCTCCAGATGGAGGAGGCTAGGAAAGGTAAGGAAATGCAAAGAGGAAAAAAATTAAAACATATTAATGCCCCTAATTTTGCTTATGTTTTTGCTGTCATTTAGACTGCTATAAAATGAATGTGGAATGTTATTATTCCACTCTAATAAATTTTTTTTATCCATTTGAACCGGCATAAATTTCCTCTGAGTAGAATTTTTTGTCAAAATCTAGTTGGGGCAGATCTTTTACTTTACTATATGACTGGAAAGAACCTTCTTTTTCCCAAGTATCTTTTTTTTTCATTAAAAAGTAATAACTGAACATGGACAGACAAAGCCATGTATTGCAGTGAAAGCAGTCCAGCTAGAGAGCTGCAGAGTCAGAGGGAACCATGAATCCATTAGGTGCTAAGGTGGGAGCATCACCAAAGCTAATTATAACCCTTTCAGCCTAAATAGTTCAGTTCCTTGTTAATTGGATTTAAAAGTCAAAATTTCTGTGAAAAAAGCTTTGACAGAGGAAGGTTTTTGGCTGAGTTTCTCCACAGGAAAACCATCTCCTGCCACCTCACCTCTCTGTTTCTTCACTGGGTGTTGTGACAGGGTAAGGACTCACCCCTTCACCTCCCCTTTTCCAGGGAAGGCTGTGCTGAGGCTGCAGCAGGTACACAGACAGAAAAAGCAGCTTCTCAGAAAAACAACCTCCAGTTCCATCAGCTCAGATGGATTTCATCCCCCAGCCCAGAGTGTGCCTTCCCAGGGTCTGCAGTGCCCGATGAGGGCGAGGAAACGAGGATGGGCCTGCACGATATGGGGCTAAAAATGGCCGCCAGGCGCTTGGTGCCTCACAGCTGTGACAGGCCTGGGGGAGTCTGTCACCAAAGCCACCGTGACTAAGGCCACCTGGACGAGAACTGGGTGGTGAGGAAGGACAAGGCCCCCTTCTAGACCTGAACTGTTAAAGCTGCTGCCTGGGGGACTCAAATGCAAACCCTTCCCTCGGAGCAGCCGCAGAGGCTGCTGAGCATGGAGGGTGAAGGCAGGGAGACAGAGAGCCGAGCCGGCAGCACAGGGCAGGCCTCGGCCGTGTGGGGGACAGGGCAGGGCTGGGCCTTGGCACGGCTCCCCTTCCACCAGCCTGCCGGGGAGGAAAAAGCAGGACCCTGAACGAGGAGCTCTGCGCACTGGAGCAGCGCCTGTCCTCCTGCCTGCCCTCACCTGACACCAGGCGTTATTTTCCTCCTTTTCACCCCCAGAAAAGCTATTTCAGGCCGTGGCTATTTTAGCTGTTGGTTCACAACCCAGAGCCCTGGTACAGCTAGCCGACGGTGTGCCCTGCATTGAGCACCCCGGCTGCCAGCAGAACACTGCACTTTACTCCCCTCTGGTGCTTTTTAAACTTTTTACTTCAGTTGCTTTATTTTTTTTCGTGGTGAGTGCAAGAGCCAGAAACAGCTATGGATGCAGAAGTGCCCCATGCTGCCACTGTGTCCATCCCCTCAGCAGTGCTGCTCACAACGTCTGCTTTTCAGCCCCAATTGTGCAAGGCTGGGCCTGACTGCAGCCTCCTTTGCGAGGCACGAGCAGAATGAGCTCTGAAAGGCTTTTCCCCTTGTTGCTCTCCAGCTTTTTCCTCCTGGTCTGTTCTCCCCCAGGCTTAGTGCTGTGCAACAACAGTGATAGCCCTGCAGAGAGGCAGGACCCACACTGACCACAGAGGAGAAGCAAACAGATCTGTCTCCTGAGAGGCCTGGCTGCAGCATTCCAAGATGCCTTTTCCCACCAGGGAGCCAGACAGCAGCAAGCAGAGTAACACCAGCAGGCCCTGAGTGCTGCAAGCCATGTGCCTTGCCCTCTCCCCACTGTGCACGGTGCAGGGCTCCTCTGTACCCTGCTCTGCTACTGGACATCCCCTTCCTGGGTCCCCAGAGGTGGCAGGAGACCATGTTGCATTTGCCAGTGGCTGCTGCCATCACTGATCAGGGCACTTTGCATCTGTCACCACAGGTGCTGTCAAGGCACAGCCATGTCATTTGCCAGCATTGTTAATAAGCACTTTCTCCCATGGATTCACTTAACAATGTGGCACAGCACCTACTGTCAGGAGCTGAGGACCTGCCACAGCTGGAGCAGGGTTTATTAAGCAGCAAGAAGGACCTGCTGGGAAATCTCCAGGATGGGGAATTTTCTACATGAAAAAGAGGGCAAAATCTTCATTTTCCACTCTGTGGCTTCTTTGCTGGGGGATCTTCTGCTACTCCCCTCTGAGATCTCCTTAGCCTTTCACAGCCCTGCAGGATATGGGGCTGATTTCAGTCCTGTGCTGAAGGACATCAAGATTGCTGAAACAGTGGGTTGCCCAGAGATTATCATGGCACAAGGCTGCCCTGTGACCACCTCTTGGTGAGCATGTAGTGGTGGCTGCAGGACTTCCCACTCCTGGGTGGTCAGTGCCGGGAGCAGGGACATGCCACCTCCAGAAACACCCAGAGACACTGAGGTTTTGCTCACCAGTTCTTCTGCCTCCTTGGCCCCCTGCAAGTTCTGTCAGACAGGAGTGTCTCTGCAGTGCGTACCTAAAGCACATGATGGCACTGCAGGAGCACAAAACCGCCTCAGCCTCCTCTGCAACTCAATTGGATTTTTAACCCCTCCGTGGAGGTGAAGCTGCTGCAGGTGCCGTGGCTTTTAAGGGACAAGGTGTGGAGGGAGGTTTGGGGGATGGCGATGCTCAGTGCAAAGCCTTGACTCCGAGCTACTGGCTGCCATTGCGGGATGGCTCCTTCTCCTTAGGACCAGAGGAGACAAAAAGTACATATAGTGCTGCAACATGGGCCTGAGCGTGTGTTTGTGAGCTGGCATCTTCCAAAGTGCACGGTGGAGGCGTTGTGCAGTGGTTCCTCACAGCTGTGCGTGGCAGGGTCCCTGGTCGTGGCATGCCTGAGACCATTTCCCTCTCTGCATAGGCCCAAACAAACCTTCTCCAAAGCTGTGCTTAGCCAGGCAGCAAGACAGGTAGGTCAAGGGCTAATTTGGGCATGAGCACCTGCAAGCCAATGTGTCCCAACTGCATCTGCCTGGGTGCACTGAGGAAAGCTGGCCATGCCCTAGGCTCATTGAGACCCTGCTGCTGTCACGTTGTCTGGCTTCACCTCCTGAGCTCACACAGGAAGAGAGGTGGTCTTCAAACACACAACGGTCAGAATTATGTCCTGATGCAGGTCTTGCATGATCATATCCTGCTGATTGGCAGCTGGCTTTTGGGAGAGAGCAAGCAAATTTGTTAGTCTGATGGTTCCTGAAGTTACTGATCCTCTAGCCAAACAGAGACAAACAGCATTTCGTATGGCACATGCTTTTTCCTGAAATAATCCCTGCAGGAGATAAACTCTGTAAAAATATCTGGAGGTGACAATCTTGGTATTTATATGTTCTTATGTACAAAGAATTGAAGAGGTATAAACACAGCAAGTTCTGCCCGAATTATTGCTGGATCCTGTAAGTATCGAAAACAGTGTGATCCTCTTCATAGAGGTTGTCTTGAATTATCTGGCTCTGCTTTTCTTCCTGTGATCCCTGTAGAAGAAGGTTCTTCTAGGATTTTTCCATAAGCAAGAAGACAAATCCAGGAGAGAAAGCACAGAATCAGGAGAGGAAGGAAAAAAAAACCTCTTCCAAGAGAGGAGAAGGAGAAGAGGGGGTCTGGTTCCTGCAGCTCTCATCCATCTCTCTGGATGGAGCACTCTTTGCTTGATATCTCCCTGTTGTAAATGCAGCTGATTGATTTTCTTTCTGTTTCTTCTTTTGCACTTGTTTATTTTAATAAAGATGGATTTATTATTTTTTTTTAAACCTAAAGCAAAATGTTCCAATGTCTCCACCCACCCTCCTAGCACTAAGCACTGATGGTTATTTCAGTGGTTATAATCTGATTTCTGCCTCTCCTGCTGGGTTGATGTGAGAGAAACAATATTTAGAGAATATTTTTAATTTAATTTAATAGATTTTTTTTCCTGGAGCAGGGCAGGCAGAGGCTGGGAGTTGTGTGGGAAGAGGGAAAGACAATCAGTGAGAATGCACTTACATTTTCTAGGCCTTTTTTTTTCAACTTTGCAATCTCTGATAGACAAAAATCACAGTATAGCTCAACTAATCAATTGCTCTCTGAAGAAAGGAGAGTGCCTCATCTCTTTAGGTATTTTTGTGTTATTCTTGGTCTGCTGCAGTGACTCTCATTGTAGCTGCTCTATGCCAGTAATTTTAGGTTTGTGGCCTGAACTGTTATAATCTCCATTTTGCAAATGGGGAAACTGAGGCACAGGGTAGTAAATTGGCTCCTTCTGCTTCAGATCACCTCTGCAGCCAGGAGCAGCATAGGGCACAGGCACTAAGGGCTGATTTCCAAACCCAGGCTCACACAGCCCAGACCACATCTTCAGCAGCTCTCAGCTCCTAATTAAGACAAAACAAGGTTTTCACTCGTGCTGAGCAGCCAGCCCTTCCTCAGTGCTAACCCTGAGCAGCAAATGTTCAGAAAAATCCAGGTACTCATCAGTTTCTATGAGAAAAGCTCCTGCTCTTGGTAAGGAATGCAGAGGGTTGGGGTTTTTTTGCCAGAAAACTGACCTTTTATTTCTAGGCACAGAATTAAAAACTCGTTCATGGCTTTTTTCTAGTTTTTAAAGGAGTAACATCCTTCTTTTATCTGTTTTCTTTGATTTTTCTGGCTTCTACAAACAGGGCTAGTGATTGCTTCTGTGCATATCTGAAAATAACAGCTTTGCTCAATATTTTTTCCTCTTCTAAAATATATATCAAGATTGTCTGCTGCACAGTTTACATTTCCTGCTGTGGAGACAAATACTTTAATTTAAAATGGAAGGGAGGGAAAAAAAAAATCACGCAGAAAAAGAAAAAGCCTCTAAGAAAAGAAGCCTGAAAGGCTTGAGAGAAGTAAAAATGGGCAAATGAAGCCCTTTGGCAGCCAGGATGCATTTTGCATGAATGAGCATGTATATTCACACAGGCTTTTGGGGCTATTTTGTTTAATGCAAGGAGGGTGGTGCTGGTGAAAGTCCCAGCTGCATGAAGAAACCCAGTTGCATTTCTGCCAAGCAACAGGAGACCTTTTCCTCAAACTGCTTGTCCTCCACCTCCTGCTCCATCTGTGTGCAGGACAGGTGAAATAGCTCAGTTTCAGATGATCGTGTCTTGAGAATAAGAAGGAAATGGGATCTTCTACCTGCCTTGACCTTGCCTCTTTCCTTCACTTAAGAGCAAGATGTTAAATTAACCAACCCTGTGGTTGCTGTATTTGATTATGGGACTCCTTGTACCTGCTTTCCCTCCCTTGGCTTTAGCTTGCCCCTAGGGAAAGTATAGCAGCAGCAAACAGCAAGAAACTTCTACATGTGCCAGGTTGATATTAACTCAAGGGACAGATGAGAGGGATGGGAAGTTGCAAGTACAAAATTGCTGCTCAGACCTGAAGATTTTCTCCCTAAGTCTAGTTACAGACTGGAAGCATTGCATTTAGTTTTGACTGCAAAGTTTGACAGAGCAGGAGAAAGGGAGACCCAATTTATAAATGAGAGTGCAGTGGGAGTCTGCAAGGCTTGCCTGCAGGGGAAGTGGCTCTTTCCTTCCTTGTATTTTTAAGCAAAGGAAGCAGCCTGTGAAGGGCACCCACTCAACCCACTCTCATGCCCACAGTATGTCTGAAGGCAGAAGAGGTGAGCTAGAACTTTCTACACCCCTGTCTTAAGACCTTTCTGGGAAACGCTCCAAATACCCTTCCTCTAAATTACATCCATCTACCCAGAAAAACACCCTGCCTTCCCAAAGCAATCCAGGCTACCAGGACTTCTCATTTCAGGCTGTCCTTGCTGCTCTACAGGTGCTGCCCACAGCTGGGGGATCACTGAACCTCCTTGGCATGGCCAGGGGTAGCAGCAGCTGCCAGCTCTGAGGGCAGTGGTGCTCCAGCTGGGTGGCAGTGAGCAAGAGAATCTGCTTGGATGGATTAATCAACCTTGCAAAGGTCTTTTTCCAGGCCAGGGTATAGGGGAAAGAAGTTGGACTGAGAGCACCAAAGAGAACTTCCCCCTCTGAGCTGGGATTTATATCTAGCTCATTGAGGATAATTAGGTGATCAGCACCAGATAGGTAAACTGAGCTCTCACTTTCTGCACCATCCCTCTAAGAGAAAAGCATATTATTTCTGTTTTTCACCAGCCTGAACCAGCAATCGTTTCTTTGAGCTGTGACACTCTCCCTGTATAATTAAAGCTGTCAGTCAAATTCAGACACCTAAACACTACAAACTCCATGGCTTACAAGGACCGATCACAGGACTTTATTGCTTGGCAGTCAAAGCAGCACTTTGCAGGCTCTCTTTCCCCTCTTGGAGGAACAAATTGTGGGGCTGTGAGAAGGAAACACCCCTGGGAAAGCAGTTATGTGCCTCCAGTGCTTGCTAGATACGTGACCATGGGTCCTGTGCAGGTGGTGGGGTGACCTGCTCTGATCCTGATCACTGTTTCTGGTTCAGAGCCTGCTTCTGGGGCTCAGGGTATGGCTGGGACCTATGCTGAGAGAGCTTGAGTGCTTATCTACTTCCTGAACCAGCCAGAGCTCCTGGCAAACCAGTGAGAGGAGGGCTTGACCCAACACAGCCGTTTTTCTCTGTGCATGGGGGTCCTATGAGTCAGCAGACAGAGCATGGGGGGACCAATAGTGTAGGGACAGAAGCATGGCATTGGGAGGTCTAGGCTTGCAGGACGGGCACCCAACCTGCCTCTGCAAAATTGCCACTTATCGTCAACCCTGTTTTTGACTGGTGTCTTCTTTACATTTTTGCAGGATGGGCATCAAGACAGCATGAATGCCACATCCATAGCAGGGAAACTCTCCTTTGCCTTCTTCCAGTGCAAAAAGCTGGTGATCTGGCTTGGTGTAGGTAAGAAAACCCCAATGCATGCTGAGCCCTGCTCTCTCCCAGCCCACACACACCACTGTGTCCCCCTGCCCTAGGGCCTTGCTGGGCTGGGGCTTTACAGAAGAAGGGGACCCTCCAGGCCACTGGAGAGACCCCAAAAATGGGATGTGACAAAAGAGTGGAGGGAGGAGATGTGTTTCCCTAAATCAGACACATAGAGCCTTATGTATCCCCACAGACTGAGATGGGGTGACTCCATGTCCTCCCAACACATGGACATCAGCAGTGGGAGCACAGGCCCTAGTCACAGTGATTGCTCCAGCAGTTGAGTTGTATTTCCCAAATGCTGACCCCCCCTCCTGAAAATGCCCTTGCCACATGCAGCTGTTCTGTGCACAGATGTTGCACCCATGTTTGTCACTAGCAAACCTGGGCTTCTCCAGAGAGCTTTTCAGTTGCCTGTTTTGGCTGTATTTTTAGAAGACGGAGTAATCTTGGCTGTCTTTGGGGGTGTGGAGAATAGAAAAGCATCTAAAAGGTGACTTTTTTCCCCAAGGGTAAAAATCTTTTTGTTGTTTTGCACAATTGTGAAGTGAATTCTCCCCCATGCCCACCCATTTTGCTGCCTCTGCAGCAAGGGCAAAGGAGGAGTAACTTCTTTCAAAAGAGCTAGTATTTGCCAACAGCTGTGCAAGGCCTGCAGCCTGAGTGATATATGTGCACAGGGCTAGGGGAGGCTACAGCAGGGTTAATGTGCTTCTGTGATACACAAATTAAATTCCTCTGTGTGTGTGGGAGGTCTGGCAGTCACCCTCTGATAAATGCTGCTGCGATCTTTGCAGGATTAAGGTCCAGAGGTGGGTGTTTACCTGTGTTGTGTGTATGTGTGTAGCAGCCCAGAAGTAATCAGCTGATGAAACCTTCTGTGCTGTGTGTGTAGGAGGTCCTGGAGACACCCACTGACACAGTGGCTGTCAGAGTGTATATAACTGCTTGTGCTCTCCCTCCAAGACAAAGAAACCTAATTCTAATTTCATACCATCACTGAAAGGCTGATTGTTTGTCACAGAAAAAAATCACTGCTGCTGAATGGCCAAGATGTGGCCACTGTCATTTTCATTAGATGGATGCAAATGATGAAAGACTTTTTCCCTTCTGCATCCACAGTCCCAAATCCACCTATGTGGAGCAGGGCACTTGGGATGAGCTGAGCTCATGCTCTGAACCAGCAGAGTGCACTGCTCAAGGTGAAGAGCTGCTCAGACAAGCTATTTTCTGTGTTACTGAACTACTTTTGGCTACTCTTTTCTCTGGCATGAACCTCTAGATTTCAGCCTGGGAAGTGGCCCTGGTCAGGACTGCAGGATTTCTCCTGCATGTGCATTTTTTACTGCTGCCAGACTTTGCTGTCCTCAGCAAAGGCTTTTTTCCTCTGGGCAAGTACCCAAGCACCATGGTGTGGGTTTTAGTTGCATCCTACTGCCTGTTTGTAGGGTAACAGATCACTTTGTGCACAGGGGCTGTTTGAAGGCCTGCACAGTCCCCTCTCACATCCCAGCTGACAGCTATGGGGAAAAAGGAGTGAAGGAGGCCATGCTGTCAGTGTGGGATTCCACAGCTCACCCCAGCAGTGGGCACAGCCAGGAGGGCTGTGGGTGCAGGGAAGGGGAGCCAGGCTCTGGGGCCAGGCCAGCCCCATGGGGAGCGTGCCAAGGGCTTAACCAGCTCAGGGAGTGCTGTGGTCAGTCCCTTCCACTCTCTGCACTGTGGCCCTGTTATTTTACAGATCGATGTTAGTGATTTCTGGAGCACTGGGAGGTCTGAGCTTGCAAGCGAGAGTCCTTAGCAGCTGGGGAAAAGGACGCTGCATTTACTAGGGCTCATCACCAGAAGGCTTCCTTTGATTTTGTCTAGCAAGGGGCTCACTCAAATACAGCCACTTGGAGGCTCCAAACTCTGAGACAGGGTCTGCTCGGCTCCAGGTCTGATGGCTGCAGGGGCTCGGGAGACGCAGTCAGGGGGGAGAGGTCCCGTGGGCTGTGTAGTGGGGTGGTCCTTGCGTGGCTGCTGGCCATGCCAGCCTCTCCAGTGCCTTCTGCAGGTCTGTGTGTGCAGAGCCTGTGCTGCCCTGTGATGTGCTCCCATGAAAGTCACGCTGAGTAAAGTTACCTTTTCTTCTTCCCTTTTCTGACCCCAGTGCTGCTGTGGTTTGGGCTGGTGGTGGGGGACAATTAATCACTGTGGAAAGAGGAGACAACCACCCTCCCAGGATAAAGCCTAGGTGAGAAACAGCTCACCCAACAATGTGAATCCCTGGGGACTTTGAGGACTGTATTCTGCCTGGCAGTGACTTGAGGGCAGGGCAGATAGAAAAGTAACAGGATGAAGCAGCATCGGTGAGCCTGGAGATGCCTTAGCTAGACTGCAGCAGAGATCCCCTGATGCTGATGGTCACTCCCAGAGTGCCTTGTGGACATCCCACAGTGCTCGTGTCTCTGTCAGGAGGAACAAATGAGGCTTACCTTAAGCCAATGATTTTCTAAAACTCAGGGTGTTCAAGGTCCTGAACAGCTTGACCTGACTTTGGCATTAGCTCTCCAGACATCTGTTTCCATCTAAATTCCTTTGTGTAAAGGAGCCCTTCATGTGCTCCTGGGGAATGAGGGTACTGTTCCTGGGACAGAAGTGGTCAGGAGCTGGGAAACAAGAAGTGGTCAGGAGCTGGGAAACAAGACGTGGTCAGAAACTCAAAACTTTACCTTTGTACACCTCTTCAAGAGATCTCCTGAGCTATCACAGGTTATCAGGCCACAGACTGAGAATCTTTAGGAAGGGCTAGTAGGAAATGATCCTTGTTTCTTTCACAGGAAGCATGTCAGTGCTTGCCAGAGACCCTTTGTGTGGAGAAAGCCTTTTCTTGGAAGGTTGGTTAACCATGTCTCACTTGTTTGGGGAATTTTGTTGAGACATGAATCAGTGTTTCAGTGGCTGCTGATGGGTGGAGGAGACTGTCAGCCTGAGGTTTATGTGCAGATAGGCAGGAAGGGAAATAGAGGTAAGTTCAGCTAACTGTTGCACAATGACATCTTGACACCATTACAAGGGAGTCAACAGGCCAGCAGAATGATGCAATAGAGATGTGCGTGTACAATGTCCTCTGAAGGACAATCAGAGAGGAAAAGATGTGCTGCTGAACTGATCAGTGTGCAGCAAGGCTTTGTCATGGGTGTCATGAGCTTTATAATGAAGTGAATGAATAAATTAAATTGTCAACGTAACTGGAATTCTGCCTCCCTCTGCTCTTGTGGATAAACAATGAAAGGATGAATAAGCATTCCCCAAGCGTGTACAGAAAGAGGAATGACTGAAAAGGGAAAGGAACTGGGGGGCCAGAACTGGAGGGAAATGAGATTTTATTGCTCAGAAGGTGAATTAGAAACAGCACTAAGGACTATATATAAAAGATGTGGGTCATTTCTGGGAAGTACTTCAGGAGAGCTCTGTAGCTTTCCAAAGCTCTTCATTATGCAGCTTGCTTCAGCTGCCCTGGTCCTTGTGTTTGATACTGCTGTGACTGCTCCACTCCTCCCTAAACAACTGCCTCGCTGAATCTCTCTTGATAAGTTTGAATCTCACTTTCCTGACCACTAATCCTTGTCCTTGCTCATGGACAGACCTTTGAGAAGAGAGCCTGAAAAAGTTCTGTGGTTCTGCAAACTGCCTTTCGGGCTGCAGAGCCCAGGTATTGCAACTCTCTTCCCTCAGCATGGTCATGTCTTGGGTGGACACTGTGCAGCTGGAGAGCCTCCCCTTTATGGGGCAGCCCTGAGTGCTGCAGAGGAGATGGAAATACAGCTGGACACCAGGGTGCACCAGGGGAAATCTGGACTGACTGGATGGCATGCTTTTGAGAACAGGTTCAGAATGGTGGTGATGGAGGAAGGGGGAAGTGCTTTAACTCCAGACTCCAGCTATGCCAAGAGGGATGGAAAGGGGAAGGCTGACAGCAATGCTCCTGTGGATGAAACAGGAGCCATTGTGGAAGTTACCAGATGCCAAAGAGAAAAGACACTGAGCAGGTCAGTGCCTTTTGCCTTTTTCAATCTGAGGTACTACAGAGTCACTTCAGTTGCTGGTAGTGCTGGTCATAAAGTGCACACATTTTATGTGAGAAAAGTGCATCAGTTTGGAGAGGGTTGGGCAGATGAATGTGGCCAGAGTGGTGTTTGAACAGGCTCTCCCATGTAAAGTGTCATGGCATGTTATGAAAGAATGAAACCTAGCTCTTTAGAGCAGAAGAAAAAGGAGAGTTGGCCTATTGGCAGTGGTGGGGCCATGCTTCTTCCCTGAAGATTACTCTTAAATTTCTTGCCTTCCAATTCTCTTTGTTTTAACCCCATTGGAGCTTCTTCCACAGCAGGAGCTCCCTGGATCCTTTGCCTGGTACAAAGGCTGGGCTGGAGATGGGGGCTGGGGGAGAAGGTATTTGAGGGAAGTGATGGTTGGGTTGAGAGCCCTAGTTTCTGCAGCTACTCAAAGTTCTCCCTCTTAGTGCGCAACTTCACAGACCTCTCTGCCTCTCACTCCTGTCACTGTTCATCTCTTCTCTCAGTGGGTTTTTCTTTCTCTGCCTTTTAAGCATGCCCTTTCAAGCAGCTCTTGTACTGATGAACTTAAACTGCTAGATCCCAGCTCCCTCCCATTAACTTCTGTCATAAACTGATATCTGTTCTCAGTGTTGCTCCATCCCATCTGTTTTCTCTTGCTCTAACTCCATTCCAAGGGTGACAGTCCAGGGCTTGGGAAGTTGGGTGCCTTCCTCAGTTCTGCCTGCCCACATTCAGGGAGAGCAGAAAGGTACTGAATCCTCACTAAAGCCCTTGATTAAGTAGATACTGAAGAGTGATAATGTACATGAGACTTTCTTGCCTGGCAGACATAATACCTAGGATCCATCAGCTCAGGTAATCAACTTTCCTGCAGTTCATGGCCAAGCACAGGCACTGCAGGAGCCAGAGTTTGTACCACTTGTTCAGAGATGTTGTACCCAGAAGAGGAAACTTTTTCCCCACCTGTCCCAGCACTGCAGTGCTATTCTCATTCCACTCTGCCCCATCACCCCTTGCCATTTTGCATTCAAATTCCCTCTTAGAGTTATGTTTCTGTCCATAGTTCTAGACTTCAGAAAGCCTGGTTCTCTAGTGAGGAGCAGCTGTGTTGTACGAGCCCTTTCACACATGTTCCTGTGCTTTCCCTGTCTGAAGACCATTACTGATAATTAGCTAGTGTAAAATGGGAGGAATTATTCTTGGCATTTCTTGAAACACTCTGTTCTCACAGATCTCTGGCCTGAGGCAGGCTGTTATGCCCACTGCTTCTGGAGCACAGATTTCCCCTTCACTGCATGATGGAGGATTATTTCATTAATGAAACTAATGATACCTCATCTTTGGTCCTGACAATCTTTGTGATGGTGCTGTGCAATCTTTAATTAACTTTAAGCCTGCCAGGCACTACTAGGCTGTTTATAATCTCCAACAAATGCAGCAGAATCTTGAAGGCCTGGTGTGGTAAAATAACCTTGTTCAAGGTCATGCATTGACTCTTGACTATGGCCAAGATTAGATGCCAAGTCCCTGACTGCTGAAGTACTGCTGTAAAAAAAAGTGCATTTCCCTGCTAAAATGTTTGGAAAGTGCAAAGTGGGACAATCCAGGTGAGGAGTGCAAAGTGCTCACTTAGGCTTGGGGGACCAGAGAGCATGTTCAGCTGCTCACAAGTGTGGTGACTGTGCTGCTCAGCCACGAGGCTTTTAAGGCAGCATTTGATTTTGCACATGGCCACGTTAGCTCTATGGGAGCAGAAGGCACTCTTGTAGCACGCAGGCCAGGGACAGCAATTTAATGGGTGGATTAAAAGTGAGGGATCACATGAGAGCTGCCAGCAGGGACTACACACAAAGAGACACAGCGAAAAAATGGAGATGCAGAGACCCTGTATAGGCTCCTTCATGGATGAGAATTTGTTAAAAAGTGTGCTAATTCCATCCATTTGAAGCTTTTTGATTGCTGTGGAGCTCTATGTTTTATCACCCTAGAGGCTGCATGTGCCTGAGCCCTCGTCTTCTGCAGCACTTTTTCATAAGATGCTCCTTGTTTGATTTCTGGGAGTGCTGTCCAGGCATCTGTCCTGTTTTATTTATGTATTTTTTTGCTATATTGAGTGTGGAAGAAGCTACTGGTCCCAGCTGCAAAGGTGTTGCTGGTGTCATTATTAAAAAATTATGAGTTTGAAATCCTGAACAGATGTTCTCTCTTTTCCTTTCCCAGAGATATGCCACCACGGAAATCATTGCTTTGAACTTAGCCCTTCATATGAGCCAAGAGGTCAATATTGTAGGCTCTGGTTACCCTGGCAACCATGACAACACTACACCAAGACACTATTACAATATGGGTCGCTCACAGAAAAAAAAGAGGTAGAAAATGCCTCCCCTTCAAACTGAGGTGTCCTCCGTAAGGGAACCTGCCAGACGAAGCTGGGAGTCAAGCAGCTGAGAGGTCTGCTAGCTATTGCTGGTGTTACCCATGGAAATTCCTGCTGGGATATGACATGGGAATGTGTTGGGACATGCTGTGTTCTCAGAGAGCAGCTTTGTTCTCAGAGAGATGCTGACACCTTCAGGGTGCCCATCATCTGTCCTAGTTTGATGATGAGCGTCCTGTGCAGTGAAGTCCTGCAAGGGGCTGCAGGTGAAGAGGGATTGGGCAGGATCCAGTGCATTTTGGGCAGTCTAAGGAATAATCTATAACTTTGCCTCTCTTGTCCCTGCAGCTCTTTCAGCACAGAGAGGAACTGGCTGCTGAAAATTATTGAGGGGGCATGACTGGTGACATAGTCAGCCCTTCCTTCTAGGCCCAGAGCTACTGAGAGAGGCCGTGCTGCTTGCTGTCCCCTGCAGACATCACTGGTGATCCCAGCTGGGCTTTGCACTTGTTTCAGCTTATTTGGAGCATGTCACAGTATGTCCTGTTGCATGTGGGGTTGGAGATGAATCCCTGAAACTCAGAGCACTTGCCCTTTCCTCTGTTGGCCTCTGGTTTCCATGGCTGCCTGCTGTGGTGGTGGGTGACAACTCATCTGCCTCAGGTATTCCTCTCCTCATTTGCAAACAGCCATCCCATGCTCATCAGTTATTTGTGAAAAGCACTTAACTGGGGTGCTGAGCTGGTCCTCAGCCCCTGAGAAAAGGAGGGGGTGAAGGTGCAATACCTGCCATGGGATCTCAGAATCCTTCCTAAGCAGATTGGAATGAAAGACAATCATACCCATCACTTTGGAAAAGGGTCGGGTTGAATACTCAGAGATTTCAGCATCTTGCTAGTTGTTAGGAAATATCAAAGTCTGCAGGAAACAAGAAATATTTCTTTTATTGTTCTGTTTGAAAATAAATGCTCTCTAGTTTCAAGGATTTGGCACTGGCTTGTGGGATTTCTGATCAGGACAGGTGAGAATTAGCTTAGTATCTCCTCTTCTCATGACTTTATAACCACATGCAAGCCCCTCTTCCACCCCCACCCCTTCTCAGCATCCTATCCAGAGGATTCCATGTCTCTTCCAGCTTATTCTAAGCATGGAGCTACTCTGCCAAGTCTATTTTGTGTGCTGAAGAACCTCCCCTTAAGAACCCTTATACCCCCATTTCTCTGTGGCTGGATCATATCCACCTCTGGGACCACATCTGTTCATCCTCTACTGCTTCATTCCAAGATCCAGTATTTCCCCTTTTTACTTCTCTTGTTGATACTTTCTTCCTGGCCTGTTAGTGTCATGGGTTCACTTCAGTTGCTGCCTCATCAAATTGCTGCCCCTACCAGCAGAAGAAACCTACAGTGATGAACTTACAAGTTGATGATTATGTTGATATGACCACTTTGCTGCAGCCTCTTCAGCCAGGTGCTCATTGGGAAGAAGGTTCTACTGCACAGCTATTTGAGGACAAACTCTAAGAATGAGGTTAACTTAACTTACATCAAGCTGCACGTGTCTTACAGTAGCAGCAATCAGAGTGTGCATTGGTATAACCTATATAAACTGCTAACTATTTCCACAGGAGTTTAAACTTCTGCTTTCCCTCCCATTTCCTTCCGCCCTCCCTGTTGCTGTGGTCAGGCTGTCAGGGCACATCCTGTGCTATTCATGTCACCCCTCTTTCTGGGTAACTTCTCTTCTGGTCTCTCAGCCCTGCCTCCTGAAAGCTCTCTATAACTCTCTGTCTCTCATGATCTCCAAAGTGTTAATGCCCTTGATCTTGCTCCCACCGCTGTTCCTGCCCAGCTTGGCTCCTCCTCCATCAGAGCTGAAATGTTTTTGTCCTGGTTGATGCATGCAATTCATGGCTTAAGAAATGCTGACAAAACTCCCCCAAAGCTGCCTTGCCCTGGAAGACTGTGGAAAACTGGACACTGCTTCAGCTCAGCTGCGGAAAGGTGACTTGAAGGCTGAGCGGGGATGATGTAATCTTGCACATGCACACAGAAATGATCTGAGCTTGGAAGAAAAAGGATGTTTTAATAAATTCCTCACACTGGCTTTGGGTTTCACTCTGTACACCAGTAAGTCTTCACTCTCTCAATAACACAGAGTAGCCATACAGGTTCTGCAGATTCCAAAAATGCAGTGTCCCAGATACATGCAAATATGCATTTGGATCTGGCTCGACCACTCTTTGGAATTTATTGCTTTGTAAGTAATGGAAGTGGGCTCTCAACTCTGTGGGCAATTAATATTCTGTGTTCTTCTCCTTGTAGAGTAAAACGGCCTAAGAATCTTCATGTCTAAAAGCTGATGTATAAAGCATAGTAGGAGCTAACCCCAGGAGATGTTTTACGTTTTTTTTCTAGGTAATGTGCATACAAGAACTTTGCCACAGCTTGCAGGAGCTGTGTCAGTGCTTTCTGCCGCAGTTGTTGCAACATTTTCCTGTTGTGTAGCATCAAGTCTTGGTCGTGAAACCATGAACATGAGGCTCAAGAGTCTTAGCATTGGTCACTGCCTGTGGCAGTGCTCTCAGTACTTGCAGCAAGCAGGTCTGCTATGCAGCTTTTTGCTTTTATATGTAAAAGCTGGCTGGTTTTCCCTCAAAATAGGGTTCTGTAATCTTTCCAGACAACCATGATTCACCAGAGCTACTCTTATTTCAAACGTTTCCAGAGTGTCAGAACAATGTGGTAAGAGCTTAGCACTTACCCATGCTTCGGTGGTGGCACTGAATCCCCAAATCAACCTTTCTTGTGTCCAGTTTAAAAAATCTGAGATCTGCAGTCCTCCATGTCCTACACACCTTCCGTGTTTGATAGTCTGAAGAAATCCTTGCCCTACAGCAGACTCATTATTATCAAGAGAACTGAGGGAAAGGAGGTGGAATAAGTAGGATAAGGCAAAGCCACAGTAATACAAAACAGATGTAAATTAGGCTACGAGATACCATAATAAGGATGTAATGAAGGGGGAAAGAAAAAGAAAATTAGTCCTATTGTTGCTTCAGCAGCAAAAGCTGCAGCGGTCTGAGGTGGCAGATCTGCCTTTGTCAGGGCTGCAGAAAGGCAATTAGACTCCTAAGCACAGCACGTTTCATGCCAAGGCACTGCAAACATCCTCACATCGATGGCAGCAGTCAGTCCTGCCTCTGTGGCCAGCTGAAGGGTGACCATGGCTCATCCAAGGCAGAGGGACAAGGAGCTGCTGGGCTGTTTGGTGCCAGCCTGCCTCTCTCCAGGGGTCAAGGGAGCTCCACTGTCACTCGCTGCCTGTCCACGAATGCTTGGCAAGCCAGTCTGGATGCCTCCACCATCTGTGTGAAATCCTTCCAGCCATTTAGATTAAACATTGACTTCAGGAAAATGTAGGGCTCCTAACTGACCTGACATAGTCCATATGGAGTAGCTGCCACAGATAGTGACTATCCTGACACTGATTAATCACTTCTGGTTGTGTATTTGTCCCTGGTTACTTGACACAGTTCTTCCCTAATAGCTTTTGAATAGTTCTGGGGTATTTGTATGACCTTGGCTTTGGGGAATATCCCATCTGATGACACACATTACTTACTTCAATGTAGGCTTGGCTGCTTCTCATCACACTAACTTGGACACTAGCTTTTTTGTTTTTTCCCCTCTATGCATGAGTCTTTTCTGCAGTGGGAACACCTTAGCTGTGCTGGATTCTGTTTGGTTTAGGTGGCACCATTTGCAGTGGGCTGGGGTTTTGTCTGTGCTATACAGCATGTAGAGACTGACTGTGTGTCCACCCCTGTGTCCTTACCTGTCACTTACAGTCACAGGCATGACATGCCATCTGCATTACTGATGCTCCTTGCTTTGAAACTAGCAGTTAAACGATCTGAAACTGGAGTCAATCATTGCTCAGACAGAAGCAGCAAAGCTGTCTAACACCCCAAACTAAATGCAGCTTCTCTCTCAGTCTGAACCTTGTTCTGTTCTTCAAAGCTATGAGATCCAGAACCAAAGGCAATATGTCACCCGGGCTGATCTGAGATTATTACATCCACTTCATGGGGGGAAGCATCACAAGTGAGAGTTACAGGCAGCAAGGCACTCTAGCAAGGCCCTGTCTGATGACAGCAGTTTCTCAGCCCTTCAGCAGCCTCAGTGCAGGGTGTGTGTGGTTTAGCACCCAGTGTCTGCCAGGTCACTCAGAGGTTGCTGTGTGGGGTAGCAATTCACCAGTTCCAGAAAACAATGTATTAGTGGACTTTGCAACAAAAGAATCTTAAAACCATTTCCAGATTTTTTTCTCCTCATTTTTCCTTGCTATTTATATAAATATTTTTTTCCCAGCAGAATGGCTGGGAAAATTCAACATACTGTTCAATTCTGGAGACATATCCTTTTGCTTATCTACTCCAACAACCTTTCAGACTTGGCCAGATGACTGACTCACTGAGTATAAGGACTGGCCATGTGTCAGCTGAACCCCAAAGACTCCATAACTGTCTCCACACCCTGACCCTACACCCCAGCTACAATGTAACTTAATTTAAGTTTAATTCACCACAGATGACTGCTAAGATAAGTTGTATTATCTGATAGTGTGCTAGTTAGGAAGACACATATTGCCAGTGCTGCAACCTGCTGGATCAGCTGGTGTAGCCTGACTGACTGACCACATGCCTGAGCCTATAAATACTTTTGGAAGTTCTTGTAGTGTTCTCCATCTCTAGCTCCATGAATACTGCATTGTGGAGGTGCCAGCATCTCAGCAATGCTCTCTCCCATCTGATCTACAACTCCCAACCAAACAGTTGTTATAGATGGTCCTTTGATTTAATATAAAACCTGGTTTGTTTAATTTTGAAATAGGTCTTGCCATGTTCCTCAGCCTCCATTTGCAGATAGACTTGGGGAACTTACTGAGGCAAAGATATTCTTTCTTCTGGGTAATAGCTGTTGATCTACATGTGATACTGGGTGAGCTGTGACCTTGAAATCACCATAGCTACAGACAGCTCTGTCTGTTTTCATGGCTATCAGCAGTTGTCTTGTCCAGGAGTTTAGCTAACTTTTCTTTTTGTCTGAAGTTGACAAACTATTTTCTTTCACTATAAGGAAGTACAAGATGTTTTGTCAGTCCAGCTACATTGTGGCCATCTCATACCCTGTAATAGCTTGCTTGAAATCACAGAGGCTGAGTATCCACTGTCTGCTGTTGTGTTATTTATATTATAATAATGTTCAGGAGAACAAAGATTCCTTGGGCGTGTGTTTTTAGAAACACAGATTTTCTATAATACCTCCTTTCTATGAGATCTTTGATGATCCCACCAGTAAATTGCCAGCACAGTGAATCATGTTTCAGTTGAGATGTTTTTCTTGTCACTTTCAAGGATTTAAAATAATAGTTCTGTTTCCTGTGGACCAAAAGAGACAATTATGCAGACATTATGGCTTTGTACACTCATTGCACATTGTTGGATGCAAGCTGGAGAATATAAAGTTAACCAGCACTGACTTTGTAAACTGGTGGCTGGGTTTGATTTGCTAACTCACATGTTTTCTGCTTGTGCCCCATCCCTTGCATTTTCTATATGATTTGTCCTTGAACAAATGACAATGTGTGTTGTAAAACTGTCCCTTGTGATAGAAGCAGCACATTCTTTGAACATCCTTCAAGCTGTACTTTCCACTTGACCTCTGAGCATGGCTGTTGGATGGCATTTTGTGATGCTCCCAAACTCTCCAACATCTTCAGTGAGTCTCCATTGAAATGGTAATTTCTAGAGCATACTTCAGGCTCATCTCAGCTTTAGATAAAAGTTAAATGTGGATTGCTTCATTCTGCATATGAATGCTAAAAGATGCACTCGTTTGTCCTCTCTGCAGACACATGATGCTCTGCCAATTTCCTTAATCCAGGCACAGAAGCAGTCAGCAATTGTTTCCATTCACTAGTGATTCCATCTGTAAAAGGAAATACCTGCAATCACCAGAGGCTTTTCAGAACAGGGATTTTGTAGAACTTGCCCAATTTCAACAAACTTTTTGTCGGCTGGCTTAATGGGCACTATCTGGCTGCACATCAGGGTGTCGGTTTTAGCTCCCATTGTGCTGCCATGTGTTTTTCATCGCAGAGATCATCTGTTATTTTAGGATTTCACCATCTCTGAGTGGTCCTCTACTGACCTGCCAAAGAAGTCCAATCCCCCGTGATGTATTTCAAACTTTTTTTTATAAGTGGATTACTCACTGGACTGATATTGCAGCTTATATTTAATATTAATTTTCAAAGGCTTTCATGAGTAGTCATTCCCTATTCCATACACTTCTAGGCTGGTATCCCATCCTCGTCTCACATTCTTGCAGCTTCTCTGTCTATGTGGTGTTAATAACACCCAGCAACTCTGTGGCTGGATCCCCAGTAACATTTCTTACTTATCTACAGAAAGCCAGGAGTAGATACATGAATGCAGTACCATTTATCACAGTAAATGAAGGCAAGGAGCTTTATTAGAAGGCTCACAGTTGATTTAAATTAATATTGCCAACTGTGAGGTTTTACAAAGCTTCTTCCAGAAACAATAGCTGTGCCTGCACTGTAAATTGAGGACGGTATTGAGATGTACTCACTTTTGTAGCAAGGAATCAAACACAGATTCAGGCATGACCAGGGCAGATAGCAGCTCTAAGCCCAACCAGGGTATTTGTGCCTCTCCTAGTTTGCTGCCTCCAGTACCACCACCTCCCCCACCCCCCAACCCAAGGAAAGGGTGAGGAGTGTCAGGTCCTGGGCTCTGACTGCTCTATAAATCTCCAGTATTTACTCCTGGTGCTTGGCCATGTGCAGCTTGTTCCTGTGATAATTGCAATAGTGAGGTCCGGCCAGGTGGATAAAACCTGGATGCATGTTCAGAAGAGCTTGGCCATAACCTGTTGTTATCTGGCTCAGCAAAATGTCTGCCACAGCTGAGCACTTCTGCACTGCTTGCCAGTGTGGTGTAGCTGGGAGCATGGCAGGGGTGCAAAGGCAGAGAGTCATTCACTCTATCCACTGCATTTGAATGACGGGATGTGAACTTCCAGAAATTGGACTCAGGATTTCACAAAAATTTCCCTTTTTTTGCCAGTTTGACCTGAGCAAATCTGAGGCAATCAAGTCAGTGACACTGATAAAACTCATAATAATCTTGAATTTCTAGCCCAAACTACACCCTTCATTGCTTCCTTTTTTCATGCCTTTTTTTTTTTTTTTAACATTTTTTTTAAAAACAATTGCAAGAAGAGCATGTATAGAAACCAGGCAGCCACCAGTTTCACTTCCCTCTTGGTTCTCTGCAACACCCAGTGACACGCAGTGAGAAGCAGGAGTGGTGGAACACAACGCCTGGTATTTCAGGAGGTTTCTAACTCCAGGTCCTGAGGTGATACCCATGTTGCTTTCTACTGCACACCCGACCTCCTGAAGATGCCCAGGAGAGGAGCTCTTCCTCCGTGGACACTCGAGGTGCTGCTGCAGCTGGCACTTGTCCCATTGCAGCTGGCAGGCTGCCTCCTCAATCCCTGTTTGGAGGTATGTGATCTCTAAATGAGCACAAAATCCTTCTGTTTCTCTGGTGCAGCTTTTCCCTTTGCTTGGGAGGTTTCTGCATCAAGTCTGATGTGTGTTAGTTGTCTTATGAAAGCCCATCGTTCTTCCAAGGCTGTTACCAAGGCAATTGAAGTATTTGAAGTAAATGCTGGTCTCCAAAAACATCTGGGAACCAGAACCAGCAGCATGAACCATTTCTTCTTGTTGGCTTTCTGGACCTCTGAGGTTACTGCAGTACAATTAATCTAATAGATGATGTTTCCCTTCAGGAAGAGATCCAAGCCTTGTCTGTGTTTTCTGCAAAATACAGTATTTTCACCTGATTTGTACTGTAGAGTGAGTTAACCAGTACCCCAAGTGCCTGGCACTCATCAACTGCCTTTCTGCCTTTTGCAAACTTCTCCTGACAATTATTACTTACAGAATAACTGTGGTTAGAACTGCCTGCTTGTCTGCAGTGTAACAAAGCTGAGAGCTGCCCCTGAACTCACAATGCATCCCCGTCGGGTCGGTTTGTTTTGCTGGCTCTCTCAAAGGCTGCTGCAGGTTCATCCATAGCCTCAAGGAACATTGTCTTGTAATTTTGCACTTGCTTCAATCAGCAAGAAATGTAGGGAGTAGGACTGGTTTTATTACAAGTGGGAAAGATGGTTAGGATATCTAAGATTATTTCCTAGAACTCAGGGCAGCTCATTTAGAACTTAACTACAAGGTTAGTCATTCTGCTCCTGCTTCCCTGACAGTGTAATTTTCTGGCACTTCATGAAGAGCAGATGTTGACCCTGACTGGATCTGCCACTGTTACAGGTCATCCCTAAAAAAGCTTTCACATGCACGGGACTGAACATCTCTGGAGTTCCTGCTGAAGTCCCAAACACCACCCAGAACCTGGATCTCAGTTTCAGCAATCTGAAATCACTGGGGTCAAATTATTTTTCATCAGTCCCTGAACTGCAGTTTCTGGATCTTACAAGGTAACGAGCTCTGTTATGCGGGTAGTGGTTCATCTCTCTCTTCACCAGCTGGGCCTCTGTGGTTGCTTATTTTTTGGGTCTGTTGGGTTTTGTTTTTTTGCTTGTGACTTTGTTCCCCTGTCTGTCTCTCTGCACATCCCCACGATCAAGTGATGAGCAGCTTTTAGTCCAGTTACTGAGTGCACACCCTCTGCACCGCGCGGGGTCTGTCAGTCTGATCTTGTAGGCTGGGGTGTGAAAAGGAGGAGGAAGATGTTTTACTTCTCTCTGAACAAGAAAAATGTCAGATTTTTCACTGTTGCAAAAACTCTGAAGTGGAACATCTTGGGTGAGCTGTTTTTCTAATCACAGTTTAAAAAAAAACAAAACACAACAAAACACGAAAGGACATTCATTTTCTAAAAGGCTGTTTTAAAATATCAACATATTCTCTTTTCCCTTCTCCTCACATATCTGGGGGAGGAGATGGGGGAGGGAGGCTTATTAGCAAATTTGAATTGATGTATAATTTCCATTGACTTGAGACAGCAGTTTCTCTGGGTAAATTGTTTCACTAAAAAATGTCACTTATCCCATCACAATTACAACTCCAAAGTGGCTGGGTGGCAGAGCAGGGTTGATGTAAGACACTGGCTGGATTATAAAGCTAATTTGGCTTGAATTCATTGCAGAATGGATTTGGGTCTCAAATTTTGGATCTTGTCGTGTGAAACCATCTTTACAGAATCACAGAATGTTCAAGGTTGGAAGGGACCTCTGGAGATCATCTAGTCCAACCCCCCTGCCAGAGCAGGATCACACAGGAACAAGTCCAGGCAGGTTTGGAATGTCTCCAGGGATGGAGACTCCACAACCTCCCTGGGCAGCCTGTCCCAGGGCTCTGTTACCCTCAGAGTAAAGGAGTATTTTCTCATATTCAGGTTCAATCTGCTGTGTACCAGTTTGTGACCATTCCCCCTTGTCCTGTCACTGGACACCACTGAGAAGAGTCTGGCCCCATCCTCCTGACACCCCCTGTAGATGTTTATAAGCACTGATGAGATCCCCCCTCAGCCTCCTTTTCTCCAGGCTGAACAGCCCCAGCTCTCCCAGCCTTTCCTCACAGGCAGATGCTCCAGTCCCCATTTCATCTCAGTGGCCTGTGCTGGACTCTCTCCAGTAGTTCCTTGTCCTGCTTGAACTGGGGAGCCCAGAACTGCACCCAGTGCTCTAGGTGGCCAGCCTCTTTTTCCCTCTCCCTTTTCTCCTTTAGAGTCATCATGGCCTGAAGTCTGTTCCCTCTCCTTTATCAACAGCAAACCTGCTGACAGAGTTGTGAGCTTTGCCACTGCTGCATCATGCTGGAGCCAGTGGAATGGCCCAATGTGGCTAAAGCAAGAGTCTGAAGGCTGTGAGGGTGCAAGGTGTGAGGGAGTGCTGTGTCTGCTGGGCTTTGCCACCAGTGATAGTCATTACAATGTTACCTGGGCCTACACAGGAAGCTAAAATGCTTCTTTCCTGCTCCCTGCATGGATTTTTTACATTCGCCGTGGCTCAAGGTCTCTGGCTTTGTAATTGAACTTCAGATTTAGAGAGGAAGGAGGAGGTGAGACATGGTCTCCTCTGAGGGAGGGTCTCCTTGGCACATTCAGTCGTGCTGGCTCTGCCCAGCACAGTAAAGCCAAACCAAGCCCTAGTGTGAGGTAGAGCCTGAGAATGTGCACCAGAGTGCAGTAGGGTTAGTGAACATGTCATGAAAGGGATACTGTTTCATGCACATTTTTTCTCTTTTCTTGCCCTACAGGTGTCACCTCCATACAATAGAAGATAACTCTTTTAAGGATCTTAATAAACTTTCCACCTTAATTTTAACTGCAAACTCCCTCCGGTACCTGGGGCCAGCAGCCTTCTATGGCTTAACATCTCTGAAAAAACTAGTCATGGTGGAAACCAACATAACATCTTTGACTGACCTACCCATTGGACACTTGCATGCCCTGCAGGAGCTGAATTTGGGTCACAACAACATTGCTTCATTGAAGCTTCCCAAGTATTTCAGCAACCTGACCTCTCTCAGGCACCTGAGCTTTTTCTCCAATAAGATCACATATATCTCCAAAGGAGACCTTGATCCCCTGAGGGAAGTGAACAGGCTCAACCTCACACTGGTGCTTTCCTTGAATGATATAAAACACATAGAGCCAGGGTCCTTTGCAAAGATTCACCTTGGTGAGCTGGTTCTAAGGTCCTCTTTTGAGAACTTCAATGCAATGCACACTTCTCTCCAAGGCCTGGCTGGTTTACAGGTCAACAGACTAATAGTTGGAGAATTCAGCAACAGTCAGAGACTGGAAGACTTCCAGAATGGACTCTTGAGTGGACTGTGTCAGGTACAAATGCAGGAGTTTGTCTTAATCTGTTTCAGGAAATTTAATAATAACACAGACACACTTTTTAACTGCATAGGCAATGTCTCCAGTATTCGGTTGGTGGACCTCCATCTTCAAGAGGTGTCAGAGGTTCCTATGTTCTCTCAAGTGAAACAGCTGGAATGCAAGAGGTGCCAGTTTAAGGAAGTGCCTGCCATGAAGCTCTCTCTTTTCAAGGAGCTGAGAGTGCTTCGTATTACCAAGAACAAACAGCTCAATAGCTTCCAGCAGACATTTGAGAGTCTGAGTAACCTGGAAGTCATGGATTTGAGTGAGAACCACCTCTCCTTCAGCAGCTGCTGTTCCCCTCAGTTCCGCAAGTGTCCAAATTTGAAACTCTTGAACCTAAGCTTCAATTCTGACATCAGGCTGACTGGAGAATTCACTAATGTGAAGAATTTGCTATATTTGGACCTTCAGCACACCAAATTATTTGGTCCTGGCTCCTACCCTGTCTTTCTATCCCTTCAGAAACTCATTTACCTTGATATTTCCTATACCAGAACTCACATTAAATCCCAATGCACATTTTGTGGCTTGAACTCTTTGCGAGTGCTCAAGATGGCAGGCAATTCCTTTGAGAACAATAAACTGGCCAACAACTTCAAAAACCTAAGTCACCTCCACACTTTGGATATTTCAAATTGCAAATTAGTACAGGTGGATCAAAGTACATTTGATGGCCTCTCGGAACTCAAAGAGCTAAACATCAGCAACAATAAGCTACTGAGCTTTGATCCTCTAGTCTACAAACCTCTCCAAGCCCTCACAACCCTGGATTTCAGCAGCAACCAGCTGAGTGTTCTGTTGGATTCAGCCCTGGAAATCCTGCCTGATAGTCTGGTCCTGTTAGACATCTCTCAAAACCTCTTTGAGTGCTCTTGTGTGTACCTGAACTTTCTGAAATGGATCAAGGAAAAGCAGGAGCTGCTGCAGAACAAGGAGTTGATGATATGCCACACACCTACATACATGAAGAACATGAGCCTGGCAAACTTTGATCTGTCCTCCTGCCAACTCAGTGCCACCACAGTGGCATTCTCAGTGACCACGTTGCTGGCTGCAGCAGTGTTCCTCTTCCTGATCTACAAGTACTACTTCCAGCTATATTACTCATTGGTGCTGCTCAGTGGGTGTAAACACTCTGCAGAAAGGGGTGACACCTATGATGCATTTGTTATCCACTCCAGCAAAGACCAAGAATGGGTGATGAAAGAGCTGGTGGAACCCTTAGAAGGAGGAACACCTCCCTTCCAGCTTTGTCTTTACTACAGGGATTTCCTACCAGGGATACCCATTGTCACCAATATCATCCAAGAAGGTTTTCTGAGTAGCAGAAATGTCATTGCAGTCATCTCTACTGACTTTCTGGAGAGCAAGTGGTGTAGCTTTGAGTTTGACATTGCCCAGTCCTGGCAGCTTGTTGAAGGCAAGGCTGGAATCATCATGATTGTACTAGAAGAAGTGAATAAGGCCTTGCTGAGGCAGAGGCTGGGGCTGTCCCGATACCTGAGGAGGAACACCTATCTGGAGTGGAAAAACAAAGAAATAAGCAGGCACATCTTCTGGAGACAGCTGACAGGAGTCCTACTGGAAGGCAAAAAAATGGAATAATGAGAATGTAAAGCTCATGTGAGGGAAAGAGGGATCACTTCTGGCCTGTCTTCTATCCTGGCCTTTGCTGATGGCTGGTGCTTAGAGGTTGGCTCTTCTGTGGCTGTTGAGAGTTGGAGGAAGGGGATGGAGGCACTGTGAAAACACTACAGAAATACCTGCCTTGCTGGTCACCCTTTCTCAAGGGAACTTGTGAGCTAAGAAGTGACAAGAGCTAGGAGAGCTGCACATGCCTGAGCTCCATGTTTGCAGCTGTCAACCAAAGCTGGTCCAGCAATCTACACAGCTCTGGTGGGTTGGTGAATAGATGAGCTGCTCCTACCATCATTTGTCTGCCTCTGAGAGTGGATTTGAGTCCTGGGGCCATTTACCCAGTGGAACTTCAGGGTCTGTTGCTTTGAGAGGACCACGGGATCTCCAGGGGAGAGCAAAGGTACAGGATTCTTGGCTTCAAAAATAGTCAGAAACAGAAGATTTGGATCCTTAAAGTCTTGCATCCTGAAGGTCCTTCTCCTTAGGCACCATGACGCAGGGGGAAAACCCTACAGAAGGAAATGGGGTGCCCTGCAACCACAGAACACCTGGCAGCTGCTCAGTGAAGCTGAGCAGTTATGTGATCAGTGTGGGGGGAGGTTGTCGTTGGTGGGAAATTTCCCCAACATGTTTATTACAGTTTTCTTTAGACCCAAGACACAATATTGAAACCCCCAAATATTTTAATCACCTGAAACTCTTCTTTATATCCAGATTATACAGTTTTTGAGAGAGTGGTTTGAAGTTTTCTTGTGGTATCCAAAGATCAGTAGGAGCAGAAGAAGCTGCAGAAATGCTTGATACCTTTAAAATCAAGATATTTCTTTGCTCCAACTTCTCCTCAATGAATGTTTCTGGATGTACTGTGTGGGATTGGCCTAGATGAGCAAGATTGTGCCTGAGCACAGTGTTTTGATGTTTACAGTCAGCCAGTTCTAGAATAAGCTTTTCCATTCTCTGGACCAACCTTAGTTTGTTGTTGGAAGGTGCTGTAGGTGCCTTCAGCCTCATTGCTAGGTCTGGCTATCTTAAGGCCATTTGGCTTGAAATGGCCTTAAGATGTTCAGACCTAGCAAAGACTCTGAGTCCCTCTTCCTTCCCCCCACCCCACTGTAGCAGCCTTTGGTCCTGGTGGACATCGCAACACATGTGGTCAGCCTTTCCCAGGGTTTGGTTGCTCCACTGAACAGGGTAGTCCCTGGACTTTGTTTCATTGAGTATCATAGAATCATAGAATGGTTTGGGTTGGAAGGGACATTAAAGGTCATCTAGTTCCAACCCCCCTGCATGAGTAGGGACACCTCTCACTAGATCAGGTTCCTCAGAGTCCCATCCAACCTCTCCTTGAACACTTCCAGGGATGGGGCTTCCACAGCTTCTCTGGGCAACCTGGGCCAGTGTCTCACCACCCTCACAGGGAAGAATGTCTTCCTAATGTCTCACCTAAATCTCTCCTTTTCCACTTTTAATCCATTCCCCCTTGTCATCTCATTACAAGCCCTGCAAGGTCAAAAGTCCCTCCCCAGCTTTCCTGGAGCCCCTTCAGGCACTGGAAGGTGCTCTAAGGTCTCCCCGGAACCTTCTCTTCTCCAGTCTTAACAACCCCAACTCTCTCAGCCAGTCCTCATAGCAGAGGTGTTCCAGCCCTCAGATCATCTTCATGGCCTCCTCTGGACTCTCTCCAGGAGCTCCATGTCCTTCTTATGTTGGTGGCTCCAGAATTGGACACAGTACTCCAGGTGGGGTCTCATGAGAGCCAAGTAAAGGGCGAGAATCACATGCCTGACATTTTTCAGGGAGAAGAGACAGAGGAGAAAAGTCTGGGTTAACTAAACTGAATGTATCCCAGTGCTGCCCTGAATAAAGGCAGGGAAGTCTAAATGCCATCGAGTCATATCACAGAGCCCTCCATGGACGTGTGGAACACCAAACGCAGCTGGAGTATTGCTCTCTGTTTACAGAAGGCTTTGGTTGGGATTAATCACTGAATTAGTCTAGTTTTAAACTTGCAAATCCTTCTATAATCAATGACATTCTACAGAGGTAACACAGAAGCAATGGAGTGGTGAATCAGATCTGATATTTATTCAGAAGAAAGGGCCTGATCCATCTCCCTTTTCTAAGCACCAGTCAGCAACATCTCCGTGGACAGCAGCGATAAGTGAGATTGACATCAGACACTATTTGCACAAGAGGGAGAGCTGCTTCCAGGGCTCCTGCTGGCAATGCTGAATCACGGTTCCCTCTCTGTGTGCTGTGTCACTAACATCTCAGGATAACACTACCAAAAACCCCACATCTCTCTCTAACATCTCTTGTGACCCATGGAATGGAGCTTTAATGAAATGAAGCTCAATGCTGCGTTCACTTGCTCAGTGAGTTTGTTTTGCAGCTGCTAAGGAACGTTGCAGCAGTTTCCAAAGTGTGGATCTCCTCACCTCTGCTGTGATGGGGCCCCAGCAGCCCTCCAGCAGACCTGCCTCCTCACCCAGGGGCAGAGGTGGATGGGCAGTGAACCAGGACACAGCTCGAGGTTCCCTGGACTGAGGCTAAAGAAGAGCACAAAGCAAATATTAGCCTGGATTTCAGCAGCTACAAGTTAAACTGGAAAACAGAAGAGGAAAAATAAATGGAGTGCAAGTTCCTGCTCCAGAATTGAGCAGCACCTAAGCAGCATTTCCCCCTCCCTCTTTCTCTCTGTGACTCCTCTACAAAAAATTCAGTGTACATGTATTTCTGACACAAAGCAGAGTGCTATGATTCTTGATTGTAATTATAATAATGAGTTTCAGAAAGCCTGCAAGTGGTTCTGGGGATTATAATAAGGATTTAGGACAGTATTGTTAAAAAAGGGAGTGTTTGTTGAATATCAAAGTAACTGTAGGAGGAAAGCTGTGGTGATGCTGACAGGAGGTTCCTACCTCTACAATTAAAAAAAGAAAAACAGTCACTTGTTCTTCTTTTGCTGTTTTAGAGTCTCCACAGCAGAGATGGATACATGAGTTGCCCCAGCCTGTATGGTGCAGTGAGACTGAAGGCTGGGGCAGTTAGAATACAAAAGTTGATTCCTTTTATTGCTGAGACCTTCAGCAACAGAACTAGGATTTTGGGGGCTTTTTTGCTGTGTCAAGATGGCTGGTGACTTGAACACCCCTTGATGGGACCTGGGTGCCAGGCACCACCAGGTGCTGTGAATGTCCCATCCATGCAGCTGTGGGCTCTGCTGGGTGAGCAGCTCCCAGCCCTCCCTGAGGGGTCATTACCCTGCCCTGGCAGTGTCTGTCTTCCATACTTTGTCATTTACAAGTCTGGAATGAAAAGGTAGTGTCAACAGTTATATTTTCATCATTTGCCCAGCAGAGAAAAAGTAGATTTGCTTTTGGAAGACTCAAAACAACTTTCCTAAATACTATAAATGGGGAAAATATTGTGGGTCAAACAGAAATGCACACACCTATTTGCCTTTGTTATTGGAAGCAAACTTCCAAAGCAAAAATCTGAAGGTTCTCATGTCTCCAAATGTGTTGGCATCATTGTTGTTTGGAAGTGCTCGCTGTGCAGCAGGTAGCTTTGATATTATTTACTCATTTGAGTGAATCACTGAGCAGCCAACCTAACATCCATGCAGGTCTGTGTTCATCTCCTGTAAATAGCTGAATATGTTCCAGTTATTAAAGCATCTGTTTTACCCAGATCATAAAAACAGATGGAGATGAAGCTCCAAAGGGCTGTTGCATCCAAGCTATTTAATTCCATTTGTGATGATGATGTGTCCTGATTTCACCCTGTGCTTAATTTGACCCATGCAAAGTGCCAGTAGGGATGAAGCTCTGGTCTTCCTTGCATTGCAGAGGGTGATGTCTCAGAGGCCATCAGGATGTGCCAGCATCATCACCAAGGTGTGGTTTGCAGTGAGGGCTCTGAAAGAAGCAAGCCCTCAGTAGTGTGATTGCACTTGTGATCTCCACACTGGAGCAGAGACATTCTGTAAAAGCTGAAAACCAGGGCAAAGCTGAAAACCCTTCACCTCCCCCTGTATTAGCACAGACTTCCAGTGGCAGTTAAAAAATCAGCAAAACAAGAAAAAACAACTGGCTTCTTTGCACCAACTGATACTTGACAGCAACAGGGCAAAACTTTTCTGGAAGAGTGTCTGTCCTTTGGGAAAAGCTATTTTGTAGGTGGCTCATGTAATTAAATAAGGTAGTGAATTTATGGAACAGAGATTGCCAGGGCAGGGTTTCTGGTTTGCATGGGGTTGTAAGCTTGGAACAGACACTTTGTATGGAAACTGATTTTTATAATGTTTTGGTGTGGTTGGAAAAAGGGATTTCAAATAAAGGTTTAATTGCTCCACAACATCTTTTTTTTTTTTTTTTTAAATGTCAGTTTAGGCTTATGCTGTTTTTTCTCAGGGTACCTTTTCATTTTTTAATTTCTTTCCATTTATATAAACTGACTAGCCTCCAAAACCAAAAACAAACTGTAAAAATGTTTCCACCTGCCCAGATTAAAAAATGCAAATTTTGTTTTGTGGAAAACACTCAAAATTTTTCATTTTTGTAGCGTGCTGACAGGCAGAACTTTTGACAAAATGGAAATTCCCCTTCCACGCCAGCCCTTACCCTGGCCCTCTGACAGTTAAAACTTCACCTGCCTCTATCACACATGGAGTTTGAGCAGTAAAAAAACCACTCTAGAACCCCCCGAATGAATTTCACTGAGTGCCTCTTGCAAAACAGCTCGAGTAGGTGCAGTCAATCAATATGAGCTAACTGAGACTGAGAGCAATTGAACATGGAAGGAAAGAAGCAATTCCTTAACAAGTTGTTCTTTGCCATCGCAGCTCCGGCTGAGAATTGAGATAAATGACAGCAAAGCCTGATCTGCAGAAGAGGAGCCCATCTGCCAGGAGTACCAGCCTTCCTCAGCTTCAAGGTCATGTAGAAGACAAAGTCAATAATCACAGAATCACAGAACCACAGAACTACCAAGTCTGGAAAAGACCTTTAAGATCATCAAGTCCAGCCTACGACCAACACCACCACATGGGCTAGACCATGGCACTAAGTGCCACATCCAGCCTTTCCTTGAACACATCCAGGGATGGTGCCTCCACCACTTCCCTGGGAAGTCTATTCCAATGTCTAATCACCAGCCTGGACAGCACTGAACTGCTGCGAGCACAGAGAGAGAAACATTGTATAATTGAGAATGGTTAAAAGCCTTGAAAATCAAGAAAAGGGAATAGGAAAGGATCTCAGGGCAAGTGGCCACGAGTTTGCAGCTGGGGACATCTCAGCTGCTGGAGGTGGCTTGGTCCCAGGGTTTTCTGCACCAACAGCCTAAAGCACTGAGAATGATGAAGTTTTGTGATGAGTCTGTCAGTGGTGCCTTTTTTTGCATAATGGTGGTAAGAGAATACTTTGAAATCAGTGCCTCTGAGAAGTTGCTTTTGCATCAAGTTTTTGCATACTGGTGCCTATTCAAACCAAGGCAGCAGTGCAGTGTTTTCCATCACTGCTGAGAAGAGGGAGGGAATTCTGCTCTGTTCTGCATATGCTGCTGGGGAAAGCCCAGATTTGGCACCTGTGAGGTTCTCACCTTGGTGCTTCCTAGCTGGGAGAACTTGGTTCATCATCCTGAGGCATCCTGAATGAAAATGGTGCTTTGTATGTTCCCCTTCATGTCTTCCTAGCAGGTGCAGTTCCCCAGAGGCTGGCTCAGGCTGGGCAGGCATTCCCTACCTGCATTAATCCTGTTCCTAGCCATGTGGAGGAGAGGGACTGAGTCACCATTTAAATATATTTAAATACAGATTAAACTCTGGCCTCGAAGTTTGTTATTCAGGTGTTCATTAGGACACCTTAAATCCACTCTGCAATGCTCTCTATGACCTCAGCCTGCAGAAAGTCTGATTTTAGCTTCACTGTTACTGGTTGTGCTATCAGAGAAGCACAACAGCACTTCCCTTAACATTCCCTTGCATTACCTCCCCCTGCAGCCTCCCCCTTTAGCAAATGAAACATCTGCACCTGAAAGCATGTCTGCATTTACCAGCTGCCCAGATCACATCTCCGGGCTGCTTTAGCCATGGTATTAGTGTTTCTTCTCTCTTTGAAGCAGCTCCGTGGCCCAAGCTCCGGGATGAGTATTGGTTTGAGACCTGGATCTGTGCAGCAGGGATGGAAATGGGCATCCCAGAGGTAAGAGAGCAACTGCAGCTTCCCCTGCCTGCAGCTCAGTCCTCCCTTATCGCCACATCTTAAGTACTAGGCCAAAACAATGGAGTATTGTTAGGCAAAAGAGATTTAATTGCAGCCTACACTCCCAGAGAGGGTAAAATAGGATTTGCTCCAGACCTAATTTCCAGTCTTTCTTTTTCCTTCTCTCCCTCTCTCATCCTTTTCCTCTCCTTAAAGTTTCTCTTTTCTCTCTTTCAGCTCCCAGCCAGCAGCCTGTGACCAACACAAAATGTATGAAAGAAGGGAAAGGTATCCTTTTTTTAAACATTTTTTAAACAGTCTTTAAATCCTTTGGAGTGTTGTGTCCCACAAGAGGATTAGCAGTAATTCCCCTGCCATCCCTTGCTGCCGACGCGCTGACAATTCATTCTCCTTAGATCCCCTAAACTCACTGCTGAATACATTAGCCAGAGGACATGGAGCTGGCTTGAGGACACTGTTATCTTATGTCCCTGCTCCAGCTGATCGTGTCCACCAAAGGCCCCTCAGTGAGCTCTTCTCTTTAATACCCCCAAACAACTCCAAAATTGCCCGATGTGCTGGGATCTCTGCAGTGGTTCAGCTCCCACGCTGTGGGATTCCCAGGTAGGTGCCTGAAAGTTGCTCCTTCCCTCTGTTATGGATCCGGTGGGAGCCTGTGCCCCCTCCCCTTCTCCCAGACTGCAATCCCTCTGTTTGCTTTTCCAAGCACAGTAGTCTGCTGGGAAGGGCACACTACCATCCCTGCCTGGCTTTGGGAGCTGCTGAGTCCCCTTGAAGGAGAAATACTGCCTGGTTTCTTTGCCCTGCCTTGCTTTCTCAGTTGGTAAAATGAGGATGACAACCTGCACACTGGGATTTACTGGAGTGAAGCACTAAGAGTTACGTGGAGTCTGGATCAGAACCTGGGAAAGCTGCACTTTCTGTTCCTCAGCTCCAATTCCCCCATCTTGGAGTTTTGAAATTCTCTTCAGCTCTCCCCCATGCCAGCAAATGTGCATCTGAAGCCAGATCCTTTTCTATCACCAGTCCTTCTTGCAGTCAAGTTCTTATTTCTTTAAGAGAAATAAATGCACTGCCAGAAGCACAATAAAAAGCAGTATTTGGCCCCAGGACCCTCTTTGCAATTCTGCCTTAGCAGTAAAGGCCTCTCTGCTGAGGTATTTCTTTCTGCCATCCTTTCACTGATGCTGTAAGTATTAAAATAAGCTGCTAATAAGAAAACCCAGAGTCTTCCCCCTCTCTGCTTCTCCTGAGGCTGTGGCCCATGTCTTTCTGACATGCACAGTCAGCAAGTTTCAGTTCCCTGCCCCTCGCTGCCTCCAGAGCCATCCTGTCCCTTGCTTTGTGCTGAGCTGGGCCAGCCCCGTGATCTGCTCTGCCGGTTCCCCCCGACTGAGGGCAGGTGGGTGACAAGATTTGCCCCTCAGCCTCAGATGGAAACTTTCTGAGCTGTTTTATTCAGAGTACTGATGACAATCAAGGGCTGCCTGCCTGCTGAAAGGTGCCCAGCCCTCTGCTTTGACCAGGGTGATGCCCACGGAGGTCCCCTGCATGCTGGGAGGTGCCCTCCAGCATCCCTGGGGCTGTGAGGGCGAGAGAAGGACAACAAGATGCTGAGAGTGGAGCCTGAGACAAATTTGGGGAGTTACTTGTCCTCCTTGATAGCTGTTCCTTTTGGAAAAACAAAACAAAACAAAAGAAAACAAAAAAGGGACTGTTTTATAAAAGCCTCATGAAAGCAAAGTGTATCATGATTTCAGTGTGAGCAGACAGCAAGAGAGATAGGAGCATCCCCTTAGATTTGCCTGCCGGAGGTTATTTACCTCAGGAAGCTGCTGAATAAAAGATAGAAAATACAGCAGAAAGTAGTATTATTTGCTCCTTTCAAAGCATGATGGGAGGCAGAAAAACATGATCAGGGGTATCTTTGAGTCTTGCCAGCCTGGATTTGCCAGGGCAGAGTTTTCAGGGAGCGCGCTCCAGGTGACCCAGTTTCCCAGACACAGACACACACACATTCACACACACACTCTGAGCCACAATCCACAACTTTAATAACTGTGTGGCATACAAAGGAGATCTTGATGCAAAGTGGAGCTGACAGAGAAGTGGAAGGAAGTATCTTGTGTTTTACTTTTTTTTTTCCCATCCAGTGCCACACCAGGATTACAGCCAAGGTGGTTTCAACCTTCATCAAGGACTGATGTTGTGGGTTCTGCTTTTAATGACATTTAACAAGAAGCAGTAGCTCAGGGGAGGAGAAACAAGGGTTTGCTTTTCAGGAAGAATTTACTGGGGCTGTCAGGATTAAATGCATGAAGTGAATGCATGTGGGGCTGCAAAGGGGGCTTCATAGCTGTGCTGCTGGTAACCACACAAGAGCTCTGAGACAGGGTTTGCCAGCCCTGTCGCCCCTCTGATGAAACCTCTGTGTAAGTGGCAGTGGGCAGCTGAGGGGATGTCACAGGAACGTGGTCATGCTGGGGTGACTTTGCAGTCATCTCTGGTTTTCTGGCTGTGTGCGTGGCGTGGGTGACAAAAAGGCAGAGTTATGTAGCAGTAATCTCTGTTTGTTTCTGAGAACTTCCCCTCAAGGATGAAGTGGTGGCTGCTCAAGTCCAGGTGACAAATGTCACTTCTTTCACCATGATTTCATCAGACTTTATTCTGTAGGGCTTGTAGTGAGAGGAAAAGGGGAATGGATTAAAACTGGAAGAGGGAGATTAAGGTGAGACATTAGGAAGAAATTCTTTAGTGTGAGGGTGGTGAGACACTGGAACATGCTGCCCAGGGAAGCTGTGGAAGCCCCATCCCTGGAAGTGTTCAAGAATAGGTTGGATGGGGCTCTGAGGAACTTGATCTAGTGGGAGGTGTCCCTGCCCATGCAGGGGGGTTGGAACTAGGTGACCTTTAAGGTCCTTTCCAACCCAAACCATTCTATGATTTGCCAGGCCCCCAGGGCAGGTGCTGGCCAGAGAGATGCTCCAGGTTGGGTACCCAACTAACCACCTCAGGGTTGACCTGGAATGGGTCCAGACATTGTAAAAAGATCACATGCTTTCCTAAGTCATGCCAGGTTGTTGGATTGAGTGCACCCAGGCTGATTCCATGTCCCTAAAGCAAAACATAGACTAATTGCTTTAATATTGCAGCAAAAGGGTAAAAATGAAACATCCTCATGAAATCTGGGGCTTAGGAAGGAACTGCACATTGGAGAAGAAGGAGCAACAAACCAACCAAAGGACATGAATGCTGGGCCAAAGTGCATCCTTTCTCAAGTTTTCCCAGGATTGTTTCATGGTGGTGAGAGCCCTTGAAGCAATCTTTTGTCTTGGACCTCTAGAAAAGATTCTTTAACTGTAAATAAGCTGGTGATGACTTGTCCCCCTCCAGGACACTGTAAGTGGCTAGACTCAAACTTTTAAAAACACAATGCTGGAGCAATGGGGAAGACAGAACTATTGAAGAGGTACTACAGCCCCAATTGTATGAGCTGGCAGAAGGCAGTGGGCATAGCTCAGCAGAGATGGTGCCAAACAAAGAAGGAAATAAAAGGAGAAGGTGCCATTTTCTGTGCTGTGCAGTGGTGATGCAATTCCCACTTGCATTTCAGTCATGGGAACCTTAGCAGATGGTAGACATGTTTGCTGGACTGGGTTAGGAGCCCTTGTCAGAAATCCCCCCACGTTTTGAGGCTTCCAGGCTGCTCCACTGAAGAGATCCAGATGCTGAGACTCTGGACCTCCTCCTTCTGGGGACTGACAGCTCTTCTGTGAAGGAACCTGGCAGGAGGTGCACAGCCTATTCAGCAGGAGTGGCTGCTGGCACCCTGGTGAGAGCCAGCTAGAGAAAATGAGCACTCACATGCCAAGCAGGTTATACACCTTGAGCAGGGTGGTGGCAACTTGCTGCTAAGAGAAATTTGGTGGGTTTGACTCATTTGGGGGAAAACCATTTGTCTTATGGTGTGGGGAATTTTTAACGAGTCAGCATGGTGCTGTGGTGGGGAAGTGAGTCTTCAGTGGCGAGGGCAAAGCCATGTCAGGGAGCAGATGTCTGTGTTTTGGGGAAATGCAGCCCCAAGCTCCTGTTTCTCTGCTCAGCCTCTCTTATCACGGAATCCCAGAATCCCAGACTGGTTTGGGATGGAAGAGACCTTAAAGACCACCTTGTTCCAACCCCCCTGCATGGGCTAAGACAGCTCCCACGCTTCAGATGGGGAGCCCTCTCTCTCATTGCTCTAGCTGGAGGGGACAGCACCCACCTGGCCAGGGGGCCTGTCCTCCATGGGACAAGAACTCCTCAGCCACCATTGGAGCTGAGCTTGGAGCAGATCCACCAAGCCCCCACAGGGGCTGCTGTCCCCTGCCTTGGAGCAACGGTGTGGTGATAGCTGCGTGCTTCACTGCTGCTCTTTGCATCTGATACCAAACACAGCACAGGGAAATGACAGCAATGAGTCCCCCTGACACCCAGAGAATATAATGATTTGGCTGAGAAAATAAGGCTGCTGCCACACAGCTAAACCCTGAACCCTTCCCTCTGCGAAGGAGCTATGATTAGCATCTCATCTCACTCTATATTGCACAGCACCTGCAGAAGAAAATCCCACCTAGCAGCACGTCACTATTTTTAAAGGCCTTTTTCTAACAGGCTGGGAGATGGGGCTGGTGAGAATCCTGCTGGTGCCATGGATTTCTTTCAAACCCCTCACAGAAGAGGACGAAGCTAGGTTTGGGGAATGTGGCTCAGAAAAAAGGAAGTGGCAGAATCATTTTGCCAAGTCTGAAGCCTGTGCCAGTTCTTCACATGGCGAAACTGAATTTCAGCATCTTCTGCATCTGTGCCTTTTTTTTAGGTTTGCTGGACCTAAGTCCACGAGATGCCTCCAGCTGTGGGCAACTTGCTGTGTGAGACTCGTGTGCTCTGAATACATGTCCATGAGAGGGACTCGGGTCCATTTCATGGGAAACATGGGCAGGAGTGTGTCCCAGTGGTGCTCTGCTCTCCCAGTCAGGGCTTTGTGCCGGGTCGCTGGGGTGAGGAAAGCCACAGCAAATGGGTTAAAAGAGTCAGGCCCTTGGGATGAGGGGCACAACAAGCTGAACATTTTGAGCTGCCAGCCAAAATGGCACTGGCCATTTTGTAGGTGAATAACTCTACCAACAAGCCCCAGCAGCACCTGGGAGGAAGGAGAGGGAGCAGCAGAACGGGCAGTCTGGAGCCAAGCCCCACGTCCCACTTGATATGCTGCTCATGGAGGGAGTGTTACGCTCTTCAAACACACTCGTTCTCCCTCTCCAAATGGAACCAGAAGAGTGTATTACATTTATCTTCATAAAACACAGGGCTTTGTGAGCAGTGGAATGTGGGAAGCCTGGTTTCCTATGGTTGTCTCCCATGTGGATTCTCTGGTGTCTGATAGAGTGGCTGAGCTTCTATCATATCCTGCGAGTGGGAAGGAAAGTGGAAGAGCGATGGGAAGAAGTGCTAATGTTGAGTATATCCTCCCTTATGAAGCTTGTTAGAACTTAATTCCTCTTCTTCCATCAAATCTGATTGCAGACCAGCAGGTCTAGAAAGTGTTGTGCAGTGCCTGTGAGCCAGCCCAACCAGATAAGCCTTGTTTCCTTGGGAAACTGTGTTAAAAAAATAAACAGCCTGACCTGAAATCTCTCAAAATTATTTGTGATTATATCCCACAGAGTTTGACCCACATGCCTGTGTTTTTCATGGCTGGTATTTATCACCAGGCTCTGTAGCTGTGATGGAGATTAGCAGTAACCTGAGAAAAAGGTCCTGCTTAGTATGTACCATTGACCATATAGTTTGCAGATCCAGCATGCAGCATTAAATAGATGGACCCGGCCACAAAACCACTTCCCATTTTGTATAATACAGGCCAACAGAGATTTGAGAAATGTTCCATTTCTGTATAGAAAGACTATTTTTAAAATTGAACAGTAAGTTAGTCCTCTATTGACTTTCAATTTCCATCCTCTTACATTTCCATAGCAACTCCAGCCATTTATGCATTTATCTTTGTATTTAACTTTCCTCTTTCACATCATTTCAAGTGGACTCAAGTGCTGCAAAAGGGTTAAACCAGTCTGTTAAATATCCCCCTGTTTTTAAGCAATTACTTGAAAATACATATATATATATATTTAGGCTAAACTGACAAGTTTGTGGTTTAATGAAAACTGTCTCTAGAATATTTGCCCTGAAAAGCCTTCAGGGTAATAACAAGAAGGAGTCACAACCTCTTTCTCTCACCCTGCCTTCTATTATTACTGTGTTCAACATTCTCACACAGAATCTAAACTTGCAGCTGGGATAGCTGGGACAGGCAAGTGGGTGGGCTCTGGGTAAGCTCCTACTTTGGCCATTCTGGCCTTATTTTTCTTTTTTTTATTATTTTTTTTTTTAAAGGATTTGCATGTGTATTTGGGAGCAGTAGAAAGCTGATGCACTTCACAACCTTTCATGCTTCTGGACTTGGGGCAGAAATGTGAGTTTACTTAGAAAGGTTGGACCAGATGATCCTTGAGGTCCCTTCCAACCTGGCATTCTATGATTCTATGACTCTATGATCTGCAGTGCATGGTTACAGTTCCCACCAACAAGCTGGAGGGTGTTTGGTGGGAATGCAGGAACCTCCTCTGAGACCTTGCTGTCCAGAGAGCTGAGGTACAGTAAGCCATGTGGGTGGCCATGGGCACAATGGTGGATCTCCATGAATGCCTCAATACATAGGCATTGTTGGCTGAGATCCTTGAAGAGTGTATTGGTCTTGAAGCCTTGGGTAACATCTGCATGGGGCAGTGGGAAGACAGCTTTAAGATCAGTAAACCTCTTCTAAGACCACACTTGCCATTTCTTCCCTATAGTTTCATAGTGCTTTTAGCTGGGAACTCTGGTGGGGCTTTCATCCTGGCAACCTCTTGACTTTCAATTTACATTGTGAATGCTGCTTCTCCTTCGGTGTCTTCCCACCCCTCCTCCATCCAGTTGATTATTCCTGCCACTCACTGGAGATGGATGTCTCTGTCCCCAGGAAAACAATGGGTGACTTAATTGCAGCACAGAGAAATAGGGGCCACATTTCCCTGGAGACCTGGTGCCACACTCAGGTGAAGCACAAGGAGAACACCCTGCTTTGGGTGGGCTTTGTCATGGTGACTGGGTTCACCTTGGGCAGTGATAACCCACAGCAGCTCTGCAGCAAAGACCTACCTAACTGACCAAGGTGCTTAAGTGCCAAAGGCATTTTTAAATTTTTATTTTAATGGGACTGGGAGTTTAAATCTCATTGACTTTCAAATCGACTGTGGAGATCAATGCACAATGCCCTGACAAGGCAAGATGGTTTCCTACAAAATGTCCTCCTGCACATCAGCCAGACCACTTTTACACTGCTCCAGCAGCTTGGGATTCAATTCTAATCTTCTCCTACTGGGGGATTTCTGATGAGTCCTAGAGCCAGACCTTAAAGTTGTTTTGTGCAAAGATGTAAGTAAGCAACTGATGAACAGATGAAACTATTTAAGCGCCCAACTCCCAGTGAAATCTGTTGCCTAACCTGCTTAGCTGCATCTGAAAATCCTATTAAAGCACTTCCCTGCACCTCTAAGCACCTGAACACCTCTGAAAACTCATTCTTCAATCACTTAGGAATGGAAGGCCAGATTGTTTCTAGAGGATTGGTGCTCCTAACTCACTTGCTGCTCCCTAAAGAAATCTCTGGGTTTGTCCACATTATGCCAATGTCCCCTGTCACCTTCCCCTTTCATCCCACATGTGTTGTTCCTCGGTGAAGGACTCTAAATAATTCCCCCCCCTTCCTGACTGTTGACACCTTCCTGAGTATTTGCAGACCGTTATTAAATCACCGCTTTACTCATCCTTTATCTGAGCTGTACATAATTAGTTGCTTTAATCTTTCCTCATAGGTCAATCCTTCTAAACCCTTAATCATCTTTATCTCCCTTTCCTGGAGCCCCTCCAATTTGCTGATGCTTTTTCTTTTTTTTCTTCTTCTTCTTTCTTTTTTTTTTTTTTTTCATTTTATTTTCCATCAAGAAACAGCAAAACCCACAAGTTCCAAGTGCTTTTCAGCCTGATGGAAGGGAGTGTGGGGCTGTGGGTTTCCCTGTGGGAGTGCTCCTGTTTGCTTCTGGCACAGCCTGGTGAAGAAAGCTGGTGTTGGAAGGGAGCAAACCATCTTCTGGTAACAGCCCTTTGGCTCCTCACAGCCTGTTCTTTGCTGTCACCAACTCCACATCCCTTTCTCTGGGATGACAGGAAGAGGAATCAGTTTTCCAAGTGTCTCAAGTTCACTGTCCAAGCACAGAAGCTGAGCTGCTTCATAGCAGGGTAGGTGCTCTGCCAGAGGGGCAAGGACTGGGTGTCCTGGCAGCTCTGGAGGAGACTGGAGGTCCTGGACTCTGGGGACAGGGGAAAGCAAGAAGCAGCACTGGCAGCTGGAAGGAGACAAAGACTTTACTACTTGCACCTGTGCAAGACACAGAGCAGAGATGGTCTGTCCTGCATTCATAGAACTACAGAACCAGAGAATGGTTTGGGTTGGAAGGGACCTTAAAGATCACCTAGTTCCAAGCCCCCCACTAGATCAGGTTGCTCCAAGCCCCATCCAACCTGCCCTTGAACACTTCCAGGATGGGGCAGCCACAGCTTCCCCGGGAAACCTGTTCCAGTGTCTCACCACCCTCACAGTGAAGAATTTCTTCCTAATGTCTCACCTAAATCTCCCCTCTTCCAGCTTAAAAGCACTACCCCTCTTCTTGTTAGAGAAGTCATGCTATTATAAGAAGTCCCTCCCCAGCTTTCCTGTAGCCCCTTCAGGCACTGGAAGGTGCTCTAAGGTCTCCCTGGAGCCTTCTCTTCTCCAGGCTGAACACCCCAACTCTCTCAGCCTGTCTCCAGAGCAGAGCTGCTCCAGCCCTCAGATCATCTCTGTGGCCTCCTCTGGACTTGCTCCAAGAGCTCCATGTCCTTCCTGTGTTGAGGGCTCCAGAACTTTTATTCACCTTCACAATATCCTCGGCCGGTAACAACAGGATGGGGAAACTGAGGCACCACAGAAGGGTGGAGGGGCAGAGCCCTGGTCCTCCAGCCTATCTGTGGTCCTAGCTTCTGTGCTGCCTGAAAGCACACACCCCAGAAAGAGTAGGCTTCTGGGGAATGTAGTGGAGGAAGGACCACTTGGAGTCTCTTTAGGCAGTGCTCTGCTTGGCTGTCTTATCCTGAACAAACACTTGGAATTTTCTCACTGGGAAGCACAGCTGCTTCTTTCTCCCAGGCAGGCACACCAGGGTGCTCCCTATCACATACTTTGCTGAAAAACAAAGGCCACCTTCATCTCCTTTCCTTTTACTAGTTATAATTTGTCTCCAGATTGGACTGACTGTAAAACAAAATAAAACCATGAAAGGGGTGGTAGAAATTTTCAGCACAAACATGTTTTGTGGCACTCCTAAAGCATGGAAAGCCTGAGCCTGGGAGCTGGGAGTGACCATGACAAGCCCAGGGGAACAGTCCCACTTTACAAGTTGCTGTGTTCCTTTGTGCAGGAGAGCACTGACAAGGCCACCACAGTCACAACTTTGATGGTTCCCTGCACAGTGGCAAGGACTAGACACTCTCCAATAGAGACAATAAAACCTTCATCTTAAGATACCTGCCATCCTGCAAGGTGTTTGCTTTCCCCTTTTTCCACCCATCCCAGCCAAACCTTGCAAAGAGTGCATGACACATCCTGATACCTCAGGGATGACTGAAGTTTGACCTGGTCTGGCATGACACCTGCAAGGGGAGATCTGTCTGGTTATGTGGACAGAGCCATTTCCATGCTGTGGCCTGCACAGTGGGTTTCCAGTGACCATTATGAGCTCCAGATTGTGTGATGGTGTGAGTGAAGGATCGGGCTGCGGCTCTTGGTGGAAGGGGGGCTGGTGGAGTTAAACAGTCCAGATGATCCCTTAAATGTGCCTAGAGGTATCCACTTGTGCAGAACGAGGCTGGAAAGCTGCATGTTCATGTTTATGCAAGTCCTCTAGGAGGAGATCATGGGAGAGGCTGCTGACGGAGAACTTTTTGCTTGGCAGGGATGTGGAATACTTGATCAATGGAGAAAGGGTCACCCTGAGCCTAAGCAATGTTGTGAGAACGTGACCTTAGAAAGGAGATCAGGAGTGGTTGGGGTATTGCCATCCCATTCCTGTGTCCAAAGGCTAGCAGCACAGCCCAAAGCCCTCAGGGAGCCCTGACACCCCCCCCTCCACCTTCCATGGCAGCAGCAGCAGGCAGGCAAGCCCACCATGCCTCTTGTCCACTGCCTCCCTAGGGATTTCTGAGCCTGTTCCCTAATGCTGCACACACCTGGCAGACCCCCAGGCCGTTTCTATCTAGGAGCCTTGGAGGGACTTGAGAAGATTGGATTGAGCTGCAGTGCTGGGGTGTTCTGCACACACACATGAATATTGACACACGTGTGCAGGGGAACTCTCTGCCCCCAGTGCTTGGGTGCCCTCTCAGGACCCACACCACATCCACTCCTGCTGTCTGATGCAAGGGGAGGTGAGGACTGCCTGAGTCACATCCTTGCAATGACTTTTATGGAGCCCTATACATCCATCTCCTGCTGCTTGGAATTGCCACAAGCACTTCTAGCCCCCTCTGAGCTCTGATGTTTCCAGATGGGACTATTAGACTCCCTAGGAGTGCAACTGTAAATATCTGCAGAAATGCCACCCCAGCACTGCAGTGCAGGAGCATCGCTGCCCCCGGAGCTGCCTGGCTCCTGCACAGCTCTCTGGATTCATGAGAGGGGCTGGCAGCTCCCCCAGGCTCCAAAATCAGCAGTGCTTTGCAGCAGTTCTAGTATCAAGGCTTGCAGATGAGTCCTTCAAAGTCTAGAATGTCTTCTGTGATGTGAACAGCACCCACCACTGAGTCTAGCCTAATTTTCAGTGGAACCTTTGCCATAACAATAATAATAATCATCATCATCTTATAATTGTTGCTTTTCTGCCAATAAATATAACATCATTGTACTCTTCCTGAGATGCTTTTTTCTGCATATTTCCTTTTGAAGGAGAATCACAGAATCTTACAATCATTAAGGTTGGAAAAGACCTCTAAGATCAGAAGCACGATTGTGTTGCATCTTCCACCCCAGATGGATTCTGGTGGCACTGCCAGTGCTGGGTTTCTGGAAGCAGCTCACTGAAAGTGAAAGCAGGAAAACCCCCAGGCAGGGCCATTAACCGACTGCCCTCCCCACTGGGCAAGTGCCTGCTGTGGTCCCCTCCTCCCTCGTGCTCTCCTCACTGCTGCAACAGTGATTGCAGATAGTTTAGGAGAAAGGGTGAAATCCCAGACTGCGCTCAACTTGGTTGCAAAACTCCCAGCGATTTCAAATCTGAATAGTGTGTTGCCAGCATTTTCGGAACTCAGCAGGGAGAGCCAGCAGCAGATGCCTCTCTCTGGGAGCCATTTATTTGGAACATTCAAACTATCTTGTTATGTTTCTCTTGCTGTTTCACAGAGCTCCTCCAACACAGTGTGCAGACCCCTGCACTCTCCCTTTCCCCCTGAACATCTTGGCACGGAGTGGGGTGGCTGTGACCTTCTCCTGACATGCAGTCGAGGGCTCCCCCCGGGCTGGCAATTCCAGTGGAGCACACGCTTGTGCCCAAATTGCTGCTACCTGAAGTCCCTTTCAATGCCTGTGACCAGCCCTCCAGGAGAGGGACCCCAGGCGAGCTGTACCGAGCTGTGAGCTGTGAGCTGTGAGCCCACGTGTGACTTGGGAAAGACTTGTCTTGTCTGCCAGGACCTGTAAGGGCACTTGTTACAGGATCCTTTTAATAAACAGTGGAGTTTTTAATTCGAGTCAATAGAAGAAAATACTCAGAATCAGAGGTCTTACTTTTCTTCTTGCAGCCTGGGAAACAAATTTATTTGAATACAAACCTCACCAGAAGATTTATGCTTTTTCTTTTCTTTTCTTTTCTTTTCTTTTTCTTTTCTTTTCTTTTCTTTTCTTTTCTTTCTTTTCTTTTCTTTTCTTTTCTTTTCTTTTCTTTTCTTTTCTTTTCTTTTTCTTTTCTTTCTTTCTTTTTTTCTTTTCTTTTCTTTTCTTTTTCTTTTCTTTTCTTTCTTTTCTTTTCTTTTCTTTTATTTCTTTTCTTTCCCCCTTCCCTTCCCTTCCCTTCCCTTCCCTTCCCTTCCCTTCCCTTCCCTTCCCTTCCCTTCCCTTCCCTTCCCTTCCCTTCCCTTCCCTCCCTTCCCTTCCCTTCCCTTCCCTTCCCTTCCCTTCCCTTCCCTTCCCTTCCCTTCCGTCCTTCCATTCCCTTCCCTTCCCTTCCCCTTCCCTTCCCTTCCCTTCCCTTCCCTTCCCTTCCCTTCCCTTCCCCTTCCCTTCCCTTCCCTTCCCTTCCCTTCCCTTCCCTTCCCTTCCCTTCCCTTCCCCTTCCCTTCCCTTCCCTTCCCTTCCCTTCCCTTCCCTTCCCTTCCCTTCCTTTTTTCCTCTCCTCCCTTCTCTCCCTGTTCTTTCTCTCAGTCTGCAGTCCCCAGTGTGCAATTTTACATGTTCTCAGCATGGAGACAGAGTCTGGTTTGGGCAGAGAGGAGACTTTCCAAGGGCAAAATGCAAAAGCTTTGTCAGAAATCTTCAAGGTGCAACCATTTCTGTGTCATTTGTCAGCAATGTCCTCCCCAGCTCGAGGATGCCTTAGGTCCCAAATGTGCTCCCATCCCTCCTGGAATTGCATTTCATTACATATCAAGGCAGACATTAGACACCAGATGGTTTAGGAGAATAGCCATGGAGGACATACTTCCCCAAGGGGAATACGCTTCCCAGATTGACATTCAAATGGATTGTAGGATTGGCAGAAATTTAAAACTGATTTTAAAAATACATGTTGCTGTCAGAAGTTCATTAGGGGCTCAGTCCTGAAGAAATGTGAGACACGGTCACTCCAAATCCAAGCAGCCTCATGGACTAGGTTGAAGTTTGAGAGTTTTCTCAAAGGGAGAAGCACAGAGGTGGGGTGGGAATTACAGTGTTGGAAGCAGTCACATTTGGGTCACCTGGAGTCCAAGCCCTGCCGTGCTTCTCTGAGGCTGGTCCTTTGGGGACACACGTATTTTGAAATAAAAGAAGCATTTTCTAACAGTCTGACCTGGCTGCTGGCTCAACCAGTTTTGTTGCTGCTTGGGGGGGTTCTTTTTTTTTGTTTATTTCCTCTGGGTTTGGCAGGTACCAGTGTGGAAGCAAAGGGACCCCCAGTGCAATAAGGAACAGTGTTAAGAAACCTCTGTGGTGAAACCATGACTGGGGCCACCTCAGGGCAGCGAGGTAGGAAAGTGCAAAGTGAAAGGTTGGCTTTTTCTAGATGCATTCAATCATCTATGCACAAGAAATTGAGACCCAAGTGAGAACTCCTCACATGACTTTGATTACAAGCACCACTTCTCAAAATAGCCTCTTTCCAAAGAAGCTTCCACATGACAGCAGATTCTGTGGAGCTCCCAGTTCTGTCACTGTGGTCGTGACAGCAAAGCTATAAGTAAAAATATCAGAGCAGCTCCAGCTTTATAAAACCAAGTCACCTCTGAGCTCCTCAAATCCCTGATCCCTTTGGTGAAGGACAGCAGTGATGGCCCTGGGATCTACCCACCTCCCTGGAACAATTCCCCCTCCTAAATTCTTCCAAATAAATGGTTAAGTAGCAAGAAGCTCAAAGCCCGGGAGGGAGATCTGATAAGCAAGGATATGTCCCCTCCTTCTGGGTACTGATGTCCAAATGGTGCTTGAGATTTGCAGCCCCTCTGAGTTGGGCTGGTTTCCCTCAGTCTCTCACACAATCCAGAGGAGCTCTGGAGGGACCTCAGCAGGGAGCACTGCATTGACACCAGCCCAGGGAACGGCCCCGAATTAGCAGACTGTGGTTGAGAGGAGCTGGAGAGCCACCCGTGCCTTTCAAAATGCAACTGTGGCAAACTCAGGCTCCCTTGACTCTGCGGGCTGAAGTGAGACACTTTCATGCCTTTGAGAAAAGAGTTTATAATACATAGACAAGAGAAAAATAAAGGATAAAACCTATTCTCTCAGCTGTCCTTTTTTCTTCTTCTTCTTCTTTTTTTTTCCCCTTCTCTTTATTTACAGAAAGTACCTCCAAGGCTCATGGCATTTTCTTTGGCCACTGGGAGTAGAGAAAGATTGAAATCTAAAATATGAAAGCTTTTATTTTGCTTTTTAACAACTTTGGATCACTCTAGTTAACTCAGTATCAGTTCAAAGCAGAACTAGAAACTGAAAGGCTGGTTCTGTTTTTCTGTTAGAAATGAGCAATAAATGATTTCTCATCCCAAGAAGAAACATAGAGGCTTAAAATTCCTTGTCCTGGATGAAAAGTCAAAATCACTAAGACTTGTGAGCTGAAAAAAAAAAAAAAGCCTCCAATACCTCATGTTGATGATATCAAAGTGTTTCATGTGTGACCTCTTTTTCATTTTAGAAAACTGTTTTTATTATAATCAGCTTAAATTTCAAAACAAAGTGACTTTGAATAAAAAGTTAAAACAGGTTGTCTTAGTCTCAATTTTTTTTCCCGACAGAAGAAATTCATCAAACTGACTCTCCTTCTGTGAAGCATTTCAATTGAAATGAATCTGCCTTTTCCCAATTGAAACAGATGTTTTAACAGGATGTTCCAGCTCTTGCTGTTCCAGAAATAATGAGTTTCTTGGGACAGGCATAGATGGTGACAGGCAGTGCAGAGGACAGAAGTTGGGGGGCAATATTAGGCTGGGGCTCAAAAAGGAGAATATAAGTCTTAAGGAGCTATATTCAAGGGTGAGGATTTCAGCTTTTCCTAAATTTTAAGGACCTGGAGGTCCTAGTCAGTCCTAAAATGGAGAAACCAGCATGTTAGTGCTGCTGACCATACAGAAGCTGAGGGGTTCCCAACTTGCTCGCTCTGGTGCAAGCAGGGAATTAGTTGCAAAAGGCCTTTGCCAAGTTATTTTAGTGTTCCCTCTCAGGATAGAAAAATCCAGAAACAGCAATGTTGGGCAAACTAATCAAATTCCTTTTAGTCTCTGAAAAAAATTGGATATTTCTATTTGAGCTGCCTGGATTTCATCTTTGCTTTCTCAAAGGTGGTTTGCTTGGCTCAGGCAGCAGCTCCTGAAGGGAAATGTCAGTGTTTGAAAGGAGAAGGAGCAGTTCACTGAACCTTGGTGCTTCTGTGAGGAGTCATTCTGCTTCTGCACCTCACTTGCCTTCCCAATAGCAGAGGCTAATGGGAATGTATAGATAAAATAATATATTTAGTGTTAGGAGGATCATAGAGATTTTCTTCCCTACCAGCTGATTGCACCATCACTGTATTTTTAAAAGTCTTAACCACAGAGTGACTTGACTGGGAGCCACGCCAAGGACTCAGTGCTAGACTGAGAGATGTCTCGATGCTCTGATCTCTGCTCTCCTGACCTTAATTTGCTCCGTGATCATGAGCTGTTCATGTAATCTCCCTTGGGCACAGGTTCTCCAGGAGTGGAACGAGTATTTATGTCTAGAGCAGAGTTGGAAGAAATATCCCTGAAGATAACTTGTCCAGCCAAATGGTGGCTAAAGATGAATGAAAGTTGTCACTCCTAAACCAAGTATTCTCTGGCTGGGCAGTCTGAACTGCTAATAGGAATTGACTCATTTCTTTGTTATCCTCTTTTTCCAAGTTTCACATGTCCCAGGATTTCCTCAATCTGGTAGATGAGCTTTAGCTTTTCATGGACTTAAGCCCTGACAAAGTGGATAGGTAGGGTAAAGGCTTTCCCCAGAGGGGATTTTATCCAGGTGTTCCATCCTGGGCATGACAGGGTACTCTTCTTCACAGTGCCTGCAGGTGGGAGCTGTATCTGCAGTCAATACATTCATGGCTGGATGTGGCACTCAGTGCCATGGTCTAGCCCATGTGGTGGTGCTAGGTCATAGGTTGGACTTGATGATCTTAAAGGTCTTTTCCAGCCTTGGTGATTCTGTGATTTTCAGCCCTGGTTGAATTCGTGGATGATGTAGGCAAAGTGATTTTTAAAAAATGGGAGGAAAGAACTCCTAAAGATTTGATGGGGCATTGGTTTCCACTTAAGACCTATGCAAGGAATAGTACAGAGCGTGGTCTCTGGGGAGGGAAGAAAACAGAAAGGAGAGGAAAAAGGAGGATTCTTAAGGAGATAAGGCCTCAGTGTAAGCTATGGAAAAGGGTAATTTCCCAGTGTAGACAGCTAATAGGGATGAGGATCCAGCAGCATGGCAGCTGGGGCTGCTGAGATTCAGCCTGACAAGCTGACACCAGCAAAGAGATCACAAATGCTTCCCCTCGCCTCCTCCTTCACCAAAGTTTAAAGTTTACCTGTTAATTCCCTTATCAGAAGTTTGTGCTGAGAACTCTTATCTGGATTTTACAGGCAGCTCCTGGCACCAGACCAAAACTGGAGGAAAGCATTTCATTCTTCTCCGGTTGTTAAATGAGAGCAACATTATAAACCCACACTATTACTCTCATTAATGGGAAGGGACTGTTAATGATGGTGTCCTGGGTTGAGATGGGAACATATGTGTTTGGCTTTCAGATGAGACTTGCCATCTATCCCTGCCTCTGACCTGGCAAATAACTTTTTTTTTTAAAGCTGAGCAGAATGAACCTTAATTGAGGCATTAAAACCATGTTCATTTGATCTTCCTGGGACCCTCAGCCCTGCTGTTGCTGTTGGCTGACCTGGGCTCACCCTGGTGGGCAAGAGGATGGCCCTGCAGGACATGTGCAATGCTCAGGAGAGTCTGGGTTTGTTGATGGGTTTTTTTTTGTTGTTGTTCCCCCCAGCTCTCCCCATTTTTCTCTTTCAAATGAAATTGAAAGTAATTCTTTTAACTGTATTTAGTTATCAGCTTGATACATTTGAAATTGCAAGCGCCTTCATCTCAGCATTCATTTCCTTGCCCTTTAATGTGGACCTGACTCAATTCCCCATCTCCTTCAAAGCTGTTTATTAGTTCTGTGGCATTTTCCTCCCACTCCCCCTTTCTCTAATTTCTCCTTCATCTTCAGCCGTGGTGGAGACAAGGAACACAGCAGCTCAGGGCCACCTTTGGCTGGAGATGCCTGGCCGTGCTGCTGGGGTGTCCTCAGCTGCAGTGGTGCTGATGGCATCACCCTGAGCCTGGTGTGATACAGCCAGGGGAAAAGGTGACCCAAAGCCTGCTCTGCCCAGGTCATGTTTCTGATGAAATCACCACTACTGTCCATGGTGGAGGAGCCCTCCCCTCTCCTCCCTTCACATGATTTGGGGGGCTGTCTCCCCCAAGGACAGAGGGGTCCCTAACCCCTGCTATCAGTTTTAGTGTGCCTTCCTCCAAAAGGAGTCACTTTCGTGCCCTTCTTTTCTCTTTGTTAGCAACTCTTCAGTGCCTGACCCACAAGGTTTCTGCCACGGAGGGCAGGCAACCCAGCAGGGGGGCCAGCAGAGGAGAAGACTGCAGAGAATAATTCAAAACCAAACCAAAAAGGTTCTTTATCTCCAACTTGCATTATGTGGAAGGATGATCTCCATTCTCTTCTCTCCCAGCTGGGGAAACTGAGGCTTGGAGCAAGGAGGTGATCTGCTTAGTGTTTTATAACCCAGGTGTAGTTTCTATTAAATACCTTTGCCTCTCACACCAGGACCTGAAGTCCAGCTACAGAGCCCCAACTTCTGCAAAGCTCCAGCCTCTGGCCCTGCCTGGTTTTTCCCAGGCACAGAGTCAAAGCTGCCTGCAGATAAAATAAACAACAACTTGCTTGGGATTTGTCTTGCTGGGAGTTGAGTTGTTATTTTTGCCTTGTCACCAAGATGTGGCGATTAAAGAGATCAAATGTGGGACTTGGGGCATAGCAAGGGGACCCAGACACTTTGTGAGCTGTCACCTCACACTGTTGGGGTGAGGCTGCTGCAGAGGAGAGCTGTGATAAGGCAGCTGTGTGATGGGACACGTTGCCTAAGGCACTGTGAAAGAGCCCATGAACAACTTCTTACTGATGAAAGTGGCTCCTTTATTTTTTCTATATTGGTTTATTTTATTTTGGTTCTATTTTTATTTTATTATTTTACTTATTTTGCCCTCCCCCCCAAGCCTCTTTTCATCCCCTTATCTTCACAGGTCGTTGATAGATTAATGCGTGTCTTGGGAAGATAAATGCACTTTCAGATCTTCAAAAGGAAAAGCAGCCTCTGAAACCAGTGTTTACAACCTCTTTGGCTGGTGACGAGGCAGGCAGTGTGACATGACCTTAAGCTTAGCCTCCAAGGTCAAGCTGAGATGCAAATCCTGGTCCTCAGGAGCAGAGTGGAGCTCCTGGCAGCATGGCTGGACCAGTCAGGCTTTTGGTGTTTGGGGCTACCTCTATTCTGTGCCAGAGCAAACCCCCTCACCTCAGCCCACTCTCTTTCTATAGGTATTTGGGGATGGAGAAGGAAAGAGAGATGGAAGATGGAGTAAGGGGAAGAGAGCAAGCCAAAACTCCCCAGGATTCAGGACTACACAGATATTGAGACTTTTCCTCAGCCCTAAATCCCAGATCTGGACTGACCAGTTAGAAAATGCCACGCTCCCAGTGTGCAGTGCCCCTGCTGTTCTCCACTGCAGGGCAGATCACACCAGTTCTTGCACTGCTTGAAGATCTGAAATCAGATATAGGTCTGTCTTGGCCATCCCTGACCATCCCATTATGCACTAGGACAGTCAACCAAGGAAGGTTGTCTGACTCCAGCCTAAGTTTTCCAGGCATGGTTTAGCTCTGTGGCCAAGCTACATGCAAAATACTGAATTCCATAGACCATGTGTGTCCCAAGGCAGCTTTGAAATACCCATCCCTGTGTTTGCACTTCACTCCAGCCCCTTCCCTAGCCACCAGGACTCCCAGTTTGGCATCCCTGGCTGCCAGCTGGTCAGATGCTGCAGAGAGCAGGGCTGGGGTGGGAAGTTGTGCAGGATCTGGAGGAGCAGGGCTTGTGTTGACAGAGCTTAAGTGGTGGCTCCGGGGTGGGAGAAAATGTAATTCTGTTTGAGCAGTTCACAGGCATTTTGAAGCTCATCCCTGTGAATTAGGGACCAAGTGAAGTCATTAAACCCTAATCAAAAGCAGCTAATCAGGAATCAGTGGGAGATCTTCCAATTAATCGCGGCTGGAGCTAGTGGAGCTGCAGCACAGGCGGCTGGGGAAGGAGGATGGCAGCAAGGAATTAACAGGAGTGCAATGTCTTCTGCCACTGAGACACCCTGAGGGGTCTGTGCCAGCTCAGATGGGCACATGATAGGGCTGGGGGCCTCAAAAGTATTTAGGGAACCTGGAAAGATACATTGCTACCCAGCAGTTCCCTATACTTTCAGAAATGTGCTTGGAATGTGGCTTTGTGGATACCCTGCTGTCTCCTAAATTCAGCCATGGAGATGGTTTCCCACCATACTTTCCTAGACCTAAAGTCCTCCTGCTCATCACCCTTGAAGTTATCAGTTGTATCACATGAAAGCAGTGTGTGGTGGGGAGAATTAGGGTGCAAGAAGGTTCCTGGACCCCTAGACACCTCCAGTGCTTTGGGCCACTGGAACACAATGCCACTTTGTGCTCCTTTCAATTTTATAAAAAACCTCAAGGATATAATAGACTCCTCTCATGGTTAAAGGCATCGGAGGAAGCGCAAAGGGATTCTGCTGCTTTTGGAAATTCCCTCACTTCCCGCTCTAGAGAAATGTCTCTCTCCATAAATCTTATTGTACCTATAAAATCCCCTCCTATTCTTTAGCTTCTGCTTGACTCCCTCTAACGTGACTGTTACACTATTGCATTCAGGCTGCACTATAAAAAGTATAAAGTGCTTTGTGTCGGATCGAGCAGGGCTGTAAATCCTTGCCAGGTTGGAGTTGACACAAATTGAATTCTATCATGTCTCTTCTTCGGAGTGTTTGCCGACTACCTTTTAAATTTGCCAGGCATGAGATGCAATTTAGTTTAAGTAACTAGAGTGAAAAGGTACACAACATTGTTGTAGAGCATTAGCTGCCGAGGTTCAGGTCTGTGGGAGAAGGGGCACTTCTCTGTCCCAGAAACACTACCCAGAAATGCAGATAGATCCAGTCAGCAAGCCTGAGTTCACATTTGCAGTGATGAACCTAACATTTAGACTCTGAGGACCTGGGCTAACATCTTCCCAGCAATCTGTGATGTTGGGCAGTTCAGGGCTCACAAATGTCCCCACAGACCTGGCCTGTCCTCCTCCAACCCTGGCGAGCAGCAAATCTCCATCCCTGCCGGTGGGGTCAGGGGACTTCCAGGGCTCTGAGGACTTCTTAAATCACTTGCCCTGTGCCCTGAGGGGCCAAGGCTGATGCAGGGCTCCTAAAACTGGCACATCCAGCAGCATTAGAGAGGAGGTTATGTATTACCAGGCAGCTAAGCTCTCCCAGGACTTTTCTTTCTGACTCAGACAAGTCTCCCCTTCCCCATCTCTTGGTTTCCTGCAGCAAGAGGATGATTGGTCACCCCCTCACAATGTGCATAGCAATCTTCTGGTTTAAAATTCTCCAGGTCTCATCACAAAGATCCCTTGTGATGTCTGATGTCACTTTCTTCCCTCCCCTGGAGGCTTGTTTCCCTACAGAGTTTTGTCTCCTGATCTACCGTCCTGTCCATCTGCTTTCCCCATCATCTCTGCCACTGTGCTGAGCTATTGATTTCTGCCTTGCTCATTTTGTAGATTTGGAAAAGGGGAAGGGATGCCCCAAGGGAAGGTCAGGATAAATTGGCAATTTGTCTCTGCCTTGGCTTCTGCATCCTTTACTCCAGGTCTCCATTGCATCCTTGTCCTTGTTGCACTTTTTCTGCCAAATGCCATTTTTACCCTCCTCACGAGTCCCAGGAGAGCTGTTATTTATGGCTGGTGGAACAAAACCAAATGACACGAGCTGATCCCCAGCCTGCAGGAGGATATCCATCACAGGGGATTTGAGGGAAAGCCTTTTGTTTAATTATGGGATCACTCATGTTCTCTCCAGTCTCTTGCCCCTCCTGGCCTCCCCTTGCATCCTATCAGTGAGAAGTCCAGGAGGTACTGATGGTTTACTCAGTTTCTACATGTTCTCTGTGTTTCTGCTGGTACAAACCCTTCTTCATTGTTCAGCATACTTAATACCTGGGAGGAGAGGGCAAAGCGTTAGCCACTTCACAGTCAGTTTGGGAAGGAAAAGTATTATTCTATTAATATTTTTGCAAAAAGACATGCCATGTCTCTGATTTTTATCTTCTTCCTCTCCTATAAATTAAGGATTTTTTTTTGCTAAAAAGCAAAAGAGAGACCCTAAGGATGTCACTGAAAGAGCATGAGAACCATTTCAGCAAATCCTTCCCTATTTACTCTGTTTCTTCTATGGCAGATGCCTCCAACAGGATTTCTTTCTTTCTTTTCTTTCTTTCTTTCTTTTCTTTCTTTCTTTCTTTCTTTCTTTCTTTCTTTCTCTTTCTTTCTTTCTTTCTTTTCTTTCTTTCTTTCTTTCTTTCTTTCTTTCTTTCTTTCTTTTTCTTTCTTTCTTTCTTTTTCTTTCTTTCTTTCTTTCTTTCTTTCTTTCTTTCTTTTCTTTCTTTCTTTCTTTCTTTCTTTCTTTCTTTCTTTCTTTCTTTCTTTTCTTTCTTTCTTCTCTTCTTTCTTTCTTTCTTTCTTTCTTTCTTTCTTTCTTTCTTTCTTTCTTTCTTGTTTTGTACTGTCTGGAAATGCATCTTGAAGTAGGCTGAAGTTTGTCCTTGGTGCGTCTGACCCTCCCAAATCACTGACCAGTCATAACATGCAAGTAAAAGTAAACCTTGGGTGTGTCCTCCACAGGTTGAATCCAAGACCTCTCTCTCCCCAGCAGACCTGGTTTATTAGGGTCTGGTAGTTACAAGAAGGAGGAGCACGTATCTCTTCTCTGGACCTCTCAGAGTCAGAAAAATGGACTGTGTTGGATGAAAGATGGACATTTGGTTTCTCTGAGGTGCTGACATCTCTTAGGTGGTGATAGGAGGCATCAGGAGTGGAAATGTACTTCTTTAGGAGAGGGAAAATCCTGTGAGCTCAGACTGTCCAATAATTCACCTGGCTGCATGTCTGGCTCTGAGCCTCAGGAGCCCTTTCCAGCTCTACTTTGCATTTTGCAAAGTGTTTCTAGAAATGAGCAGTTTTCATGGACATGTCGCAGTGTGATGAATGGCTGAGGACTACCAGTGAGGATATCTGTCTCCACTGAGGCTCTGTGAGTCAGCTACCCCATGTCTAGCTGCTACTTTTCTGCCTTAAAAGCCTCAATATTCTCCACTCGGCTCACCTTCCTGCTCTTTCCTGGTCTCCAGATCCATTAGTCTGTCTGGGCTGGTACCCATTAAACCACTGAACACGGGCTACTCCAAGCAATCTAATCAGTGCTGCAGCTATTAAAGGCAGAAACAGTAAGAAATCGAGTCACCAGTGCAGGCAGTCTGGCACTTGGATTAAGAGTGAAGTTTTGTGAGGGATTGTCATTGTTTGTGGAGAACCGCAGAAGCTGCTGTGGACAATACTTGATTGCCTTGACAGTGGTTATTAATAAATCCTTTGCTAATGGGACACAGCAGTATTCCTGGATCTGATGGTCTGAGTTTTGCAAAGCTTCCAGTACCAGCTGCCTCTGTGTCAGGTCCCAAAGGCAGAGAGGTTTGTGCAACACAGGAATGTTGCCTCCTCCCACCTGCAAGTGAGGAAACAAAAGCAGGGGGCTTCAAACTGCTTGGTGGAAGGTTGCTCAGGCAGTCTGTGGTGTCAGCATTGCCTAAGGCAAGTAGATCCGTGGATCAGGAGATCGTCCCTTGTCTGAGATGTGTTTTATACTGGCACATGTATTTTTTTTTCCCTCGAACAATTTAAAACATGGATTTCCAGTGTCTTTTTCCTGCTGGTCCTGAAAAAAAACAAACCCAAAGCCCCCAAAGCTTGGGATTGCTTATTTGTGAGTGCCCTGGATGGGATATGTTATACTGGGGAAGAGGTCTGGGGAGTTTGTGGTGTAAGTGTCCCCAGCCAGGGGTTGGCTGCCTGGGCACATGGGTTGGCAGTGCCAGCCCTGCACACCCTCGGGTCAGTGCAACCCTTGTTGTTCAGTGTAAATGAGGGTGCAAGCAGGAACTAGATGGAGAAGACCTGATTTCGTGCTCCTTAAACAAAAAAAATCATGCTGAGCCAACCATGATTAGAGGCATGCTTGTACAGCTCAGCAAAAGCAGAGCCCAGTGAGGTTTCCAGAGCTGAGTGCAGTAATTTTATAATAACTAGGTCTGATGGGAAGGCAGGGTGGAATCTGCCTTTTGTGCTGACTTTTCACCCATATCCAGCTGAACAGTTTTAGCCCTGAACCTCCTGGTTTTTCTGTGCCACCCTTATTTTTGTTTACATGCATATTTATCTCAGACTAGCTCCCACCTTTCCTTAACTCTATTTCTGTGCTTATTTGTTTGGATCATCTGTTAAATTCCTTGGAATAAGACTTTTCAGAAAGGGATGTCTTTTTCTTTACGTTGTGTGAAAGAGAGAATCTTAGTTGATGTCTCTCTGAAGGCAAGACAAGCAGTTTTATAAATCCCAACTCTACCTCTGGATAAAGTTCAAAGGCTTGCCTGGACAGGGGTCCTAGAAAGCAGCTCTTCTACCAACTCCTGTCCCTGGAAAAAATTTGCTCTTAATTCAGCAAGTAAATTGTGGAAAAGGGGCCAAGAGTTTTATTGGCACAACTAAGTCATAAAAAAAAAATAAATTAAAAAAGCCATTCACCCTTTTAACTGATGTAGCTCACGCTGGCCAAACTTGTAAGTATACAATTGGCCTTTATCTGGGAGTGCTTTAAAAATGCAATAATGGAGTCTTGAAATGAAGATATTGGACAATAGGTGTGCTCCTTGCTTCAAAAACTCCTGGGTAAGAATTTTCTCACTGCTGACATCCCATCCATCAGAGATGCCAAGGTTTTGTCACAGTTCCCAGTAGAACAAATTGTCACATAAATCAGAAAAGGTGGAGCCAGTCAAGACAGGAGATCTGGCTGCATTTATTGTAAAACTAGGAGTTACATGCTGAAAATGTCTGGTTTCTGGCCCCTCCAGTTAATTTAAAAAGAAAAAAAAGGCAGTTAGTTCTCATTTTGGATGGGAAGAAATCTGTTCAGTGGATTGAAGTGACTGGAGATTCCCCTGCCTCCCCCTGTTTGGCATGAGCACATGATTTAGTTATTTCACAGTTGGCCTTAGGGAATTATTGTTATAATTCCCTTTGCACTGTGTGGAAATACATAACCCTTGAAGCCTGAAGGTAAGTTTTTCTGGCCTCCCAGATGGTGTGTGAGTTACCCCGCTGGCTGCCTGTCTTCTTCCACAGCATCTAGTCACAGCCCTAAGAGACTCTTGCTGGAAAGGATGCTAATTGCTGGGTCTTTATTCTTTTGGTTTTTAAGCACAGGGGTTTTTTGGTATTCAGTGTTTTTCTTAACCCCCTACAAAGAGGCTGCTTACAGCTAATGAACTGCTAAAAGCCCTCACCTCCAGCCAGAAAAGGAGTTTTGAAAGATGTGCTAAGGGCTATGGGATCAGATGTGCTTGGAGAACCTGGGACTGGTTTTCCAGGTGCTTAAAAACCACCATTAAAGCAAGTTCTCAGACGTGACCAGTCTGAATCCAGCAGGAAAATTAGCTGTTAGTTTAGAAGCCTTAATGAAGGCTGGAAACCTGCCTAAAAAGGCTACTGTTTGGTGAGTGGTCCTGGACTTTTAATTGGTATTCATTCAAGACCTTTTCACTCTTTGGGGAGTTTGCTCTGAATGTGCATGAGATGCTGAAATTTGGAACTTTTCTCTAGAACAGAAGTTGTCGCATTTTCAGATTCAGAACAGCCAAGAGTTTCATCCAGCCCATTTGTAATCCCTTCATTTAGATGGAATGAAGCGTTTCGTTCTGATAAGGTCAAAGCATGAAAATATGAATATATTAAAATACGTGTCAAAATGAAGGTAATCAAAATGAGAACTGGAGCAAACACTGTTGAAATAATTCACTTCGTTTCTCTCTCTCCCCCCCACCCCCCCCATAAATTTCAGTGCTGTGGATATATTCCTATGGAGTGTTTTAATGGGAAAACTCTATTTTGCTAGTAGATAGCTACCCTGACCAAAATAATAAGGTTTTGATCAGCTCTTGGTAAAATACAGGCTTGGGAAGGGTGAACATAAGAAGGACCTGTTGGAGTGGGTCCAGAGGACTGCCTCAAAGATGATCAGAGGCCTGGAGCACCTCTGCTGTGGTGATAGGCTGAGAGAGCTGGGGCTGTTCAGGAGCTTTATAACAACCTTCCAGTACCTGAAGGGGCTCCAGAAAAGCTGGGGAGGTACTTTTTATGAGGGCATGGAGTGATAGGATGAGGGGGAATGGTTTTAAGATGAAAGAGGGGAGATTTAGATTAGATATTAGGAAGAAATTCTTCCCTGTGAGGGTGGTGAGACACTGGAACATGTTGCCCAGGGAAGTTGTGGCTGCCCCATCCCTGGAAATGTTCAAGGGCAGGTTGGATGGGGCTTGGAGCAACCTGGTCTAGTGGGAGGTGTCCCTACCCATGCAGGGGGGTTGGAACTGGATGATCTTTAAGGTCCCTTCCAACCCAAACCATGCTGGGATTCTATGATGCTTGAGATTCCCTTGTGCTGCCACCAGTCACATCCCTGCCTCCAGGCTTACTGCCTGAGGAAGCCCCAGCACCACTGCTGCTGTTGGTGTGAGTCTGAGGTGACCCTTAAGCTTGAAGTTCATGCCAGGGGCTGCACAGGGGCTGCTTGAGATACTGAGATTTTATCCAAAACTTCCCCTGGCACCTCTGTAACGATCTGCTGGTGTCCTTAGACACAGTCCCCAAAGATGCATTTGCTGTCCTCTCCCCTGAAGGGTAAGACGGTCCTTCAAGGGGAGGGGAACAACTGCAAATGAACACATGAAAATTGATCCAGTCTATAATAATCTTATAGTACTTAAATTGTGGGTCTCTCCCTCCTGATTCCACTGCAGCCAGTCACTCGTCATTGAGCTGACTGCCTCTTCTCTCTCTGCTTTGCCCCTCCTGGTTTGAATTCAATCTCTGTGCCTTTCCCAGCCAAGTATGAATGCCATGTCCCCTTCCATGTGCTCCCTGGCTGCTCTTCCCCAAACATCAGCCACATTTCTGTGCCTCTGCAGTCTTCCACTGTGGAGGGGGATCTATAAAACTTGACTTGTGAAGGGGAGATGGGATTTGACTCATGAAGGGAAAGAGATGGCGGAGAGGTGAAAAAAAGACACATGCCCCCCCTCCCCGAAAAATAAAGAAATATGGGCAGAAAATGAAAGAGATTTAAAGCAGCTATCAATCGGTTGCTGTTCCAGCTTTAAGAGCTGTTGAAACAACATAATAAAAGGCAATAAATGGGGAATTTATGACCTACCTGCTGGCAGTAGCTCACTGCATCTATTGTGTGGGGTGAACAGTGTGCAAGGCTGGGGGTGCTGGTGCCAGCCTGCCCAGCCCACATGCACGGCCCAGCCTGCAGCCCCTCCACGGAGGGAGCCCTGCATGGGCCCATGGCTCTGCCCTCCACTTCCTCCCCCCCCTCTTTATCTCCTTCCCTGTCCCTCAGTCCTCTGAGCCCCTGTATTTATGGGCTTGGCATTTTGTGCCTTAAAGACTCGGTTTTGTTCAGTTTGACCGGTAAGCCCAAGACGATTTGTCGCAATCGATGGCAGCAGGCTGGAATTTTTAGGGCCAGGTATTTTACCACAGGGACTGGACCCTTGAGCTAAATCTTGAAGGCAGGGAAGGTGAAAACATACAATATTGCCTAGGGCAGCATCGAGAAAGGCTTGTAAACTGCTGGCACGTATTTAAATTGCAGGAAAATCACCAGGGGGGGGAATAAATCTACAAAAACAAAACCAAACTAAGAATAAGAAAGTGAGCAACTAAACATGGCGATTTCTAATGCCTTCTTCAAGGCTGAAGCTGTCCTTTTAAAGAAAAAGCAAACTGCCTTTCCCACCCCAATCCCACAGAGGGTTGAAACTGCAGATATTAGCACAAAAACACAGTTAGGCAGCCTGTGTCTGGTGCAGGATCTGGGCTATTGTGCTGGCAGTAGCCTTGTGTGGTTTAAGGACCCATGACACAGAAAAGCTACAACTCAGGAGATCTGAGGAGACTAAACAACTAAAAGATGGTCCTCTGGGCATGGAGAGTGGGCATCTACCCTAGAAACACCCTCGCAGGAAAAAGTGTCCCATCCCTCCCAGTCCTGCATGTGACAGCAGGGTGTGCTGAGTGTTGCTCTGCTTCATTTTGAAGCCCTGGCTCAAAGCCTTCCCCTTGTAGCTCGTTTTCCCCTCTTTCTTCCTCAGAAAGAGTTTTAACCTCCTGCCTGTCACTCTTGCTTTCTGGCCACAAGTTACATGCTTTTGTTTTGCGAAGTGCAGTAAATCTTAACGGTGACATGAGAAGCTCTGGCATATCCGATGCTGTTTGTTCTTTGGGAGGAAGGTGGGGAGAAAAGTGAGCGGGCTGAGAGGGGTAAATCAATCCACTTTATAAAAAGAGAGATGCAGCATGGCACAATGCTGTAATCCAGCGGAGCCAGCACGCACCAGAGAGACAGATCTGGGACGGAGAGAGGAGGGGTGGCAGGGCTGCAGAAATCCTGTGTCCCTCTTAAATCCCCAGCATGGAACAAAGCCCTCAACAGCAAATAAAGACAGGGGAGTGGTAGCAATAAGCTAAATAAATGCCCCTAAATTCAGATATAATAGAAAGGTGGGAACCTGCACTGGAGTCCTTTCATAAACACTTGGGGACAAGATTGTTCTAATTATAAAAGCCCAATCAGAGGGATCAGCAGGCATGAAACTATGGATTAATTCAGCTGCCGGAATGCCAGTCTGCAGCAGAGAGGCAGCAACTGCCTTTTCCCTGCCCCTGCTTGAAAGGTTTTGGATGCTTTTTAATTGGCCAAGTGTTGGACACACAAAAGGAGAGAGGGGCACAAAGAGCAAGAGAAGAAACAGCTTCAGTGTGTTTGCCCTGGGAAGGGGAGAGCTGGCCTGCTTGGTCCTGACAGTCCAGGGCCTTCCCCCACATGGTAAGAAGCTCTTGCTGGTTCAGGCTGTGGGGACGTGCAGGAGCTTGTCTGTGCAGGATCCTCTCACCTATGTGGGTATGTGTAACAGCTCTTGTGTACCTCAGCAGGGTTATGGACTATGTCCTTCCATTCCCCTCCCTTTTACCCCCTCCGCACTCAAAATAGTTCCTGTCTTCATAAATGCAGTGAAAGGAAAAGTTAAATGTTTGAGAGCTGCAGATATGAAAATTGACAAAAAAGAATCTGGACACCTCGAAAGAAAAAACCAGCTATTTCCCTTCATTGCAAATTCAAGGGCCAGGTGCTCCTGAGGCCATGTCTGTGTTGAAAAATGTTTAAGATTGATTAAATAATAAACCATGATTTCTCTCAAACCATTGTAATATTAGGGTTGGTTCTCTAATACTTCTCTTGGAGGTTCCAAAGGTTGAAAAGTTCCTTTTTCATAAGAAGCATAAAGAAATGGCATGGTGTGAGTGGTTAGAAATGCCACAAAATCCCCCTTTTCCCACTTAATCACAAGAACATCCAAAAAGATCATCAGAGTTGGCAATAGTCTTTGAAAAGGTGTGTTGGAAATTTGAGTGGGGAGCAGTTTCAGACCTGTGGACACCTGATGCTTGGAGAAAGCCCTGCTGATGGCTGTGGAAAGAGGCTCTTCCTTGGAACAGCTCCCACCCAGGTCAATATTTCTGCTTCCAGTTTCCCCCAGTGTTTCCTCCTCTCCTGCCACCTTTGAGGATTTCAATGATTTCAATTTTTCACTTCACGTGCAAAAAAAAAAGCAAACAAAAAAACCTCCTCCTGACCCAACCGTTTCTCCTAGTACACCTGAAGCAGGACAATTCTGAGGCAAGAAACCTGGAGTGAATGGAAATTCTGTGAATTTACAAACAACCATTCAGAGGGGAGAATGTGCCTATTTATCTCCTAATACAGTGGTTAAAAAAAAAAAAAAAAAAAAAAAAAAAAAAAGTCTTTCTTTAATTGCATTTGGAATCTATTCTAACGATTTACCCAGGAGAGTGTTAAGATGTCAAGACTTTTTCATTAGTAATATATCCCCAAACAAAATCTTTGTTAAGATAGGTTAAGGCAGTAAATAGACCATTAATTTACAGGAACATAATTAGTACCTTGCAGTTATTAATGAAAATAGTAGGATTTCTTTTGTTGTTATTCAATGGCAAGATTTAAAACAAATATAGAATCAGCAGGTCGAAAACCACAGAGGCCAAAAAGCGTCAAAGGTATTGATTAAAATTTCAACAATAACCTTAACTCTGCCCCAGCACCCAAACCAACATAATTTATGCAAACAAAATACATTCTCCAAGTGGTAAGTAATGAGCACAGCAAACAGCATCCAGAGTTTTGAGCAAATATCAATACACAGCTGTACAAGAGCTTGTTTCAAGGGCTAAAGACTATATCCCACATATAAAATTGGAAACAATATTTGAGGCATTTCTTTTCCCAAGAGACTGTTGATAAAATTCAGATTTCCAGTGGAAGTATTTTATTTATTATTTTTTCTTTAATTGACACTATGATCTTTGCAGCCTTGGAAAAATTTTGTTTAGAGGAACTGAAGTAAACTGTCTTGTAGGGTCAAGGTCCTCTATTTGAGAGTCTCAGAATTAAAAAAAGAAAGGTTTACATTTGAAAACATTTCTCAATTCAAAGTTATTTTTAATTATTCTGAATTTCAGATTATTAAAATGAAGAAAATTTTGGTTGACTTCAGACTGACTGAAAAACTAATATTATTAAGGGTTTTTTTTGGTCACTTTATTAGAAAGCTTGGTTTCATATGGACCAGAGATCAAGTCTGAGTCAAGTTTAGCTTTTTCATGTGTATTACTGCAACTTGCAAAGCAAAAAGGAATTGTCAGGGGTCAGGAGCTGTACTCATAGGATAGTAAGGCTATAAATCATGGGCATTGCTCAACAGGTAAAGCATCAAAATATATTAGACAGCAGTTAATGCTGCAGTTATGAATAATAGTGAATTATCAAGAAGCAAAAAGAAGCAGTAATAAGGTTATTACTTACCAAGAAGTAAGTAATTCCAAGAAGTTCAAGGTTCAGCAGCATCATGAGATGAATGTATTATTGCTTCCCAGCCTAGACTTTTTTGTAGCAGCTAAAGTGAAAACAGAACAAAGTCTCACTGAAAAGGTAACAAGAGTAATTTTAATGTCTTAAATTAACTTCCCTTACTGGTTTGTTCCTGGTTTGTTCCTGCTAATAACTTTGAGGTGCTGTACAGATGGGTAGAAAATACTGTGTTTTCTTTATGGGAGTTTTGACAGTTAGTTTCCCTTTTAAACAGAAAAGTGATTTATTTATTTATTTATTTTAATAGGAAATTGTCTGCCAGAAAAATTTCTAGAAAAAGGTCTTGGGAAACTAAATATTCAAAGAAATAGGTAAATGTCCCTACTCTTTTTCTGGACTTGCTGTTCCAATGGCACTCAAAAGGAGCCCAAACTTAATCTTCTCTCATTAAGGCTTGTAACTCCCCATTTTGTTACTGAATGAAAGACCAAAAGCATGACAAAGGAATTGGGGAAACTGAGGCAGGGAGTGATTTCTTAGTAGCTGCAGGCTGCAGGAGGCAGCACTGTCACAGCTGGGCACTCCTGGGCCAGCCTTGATGGCATCAGTGGTGGCATTTGCCAGTGAATCCCTTTTACCACCATGGGACCTTTGAGAGACAGGCCTGGAGACCCTTCAGCAGTGTTGGCTGGTGGAGACCCTGGGATGCAAATTCTGGCTCTGCCTTCCTGCCTTTGTTACCTCTGATCCAGACACCTTGGCAGCAGGACAGACTCCTGCTGGGACAGTGCTAGAGCTTGACCCTGCAGATGGTAAGGATCTCACAAAGTCTCTGTGTCATAAAGCTCTGCTGCAGGGTGGAGAATTTTAATAAGGACAGGAAAAAATAGCAAGAGACAGGGAGAGAGGGAGACATTGCAAAGAACCTGACCTTATTTCCTCAGTGTGTGACTAAATCACACAGCTAAAAATAGGTAAGTGATTTGCTTTGATGCTGTAGGCTTTTGCTGATACCACTTTTGTTACACATATAAATATAGAGATTTAATATAATATTTCCCTTACTGCAGTGTCTTCTATTAAGACAGTGCTAAAGTCTCCAGAGCTGCTGTCCCTGTCTGCTGCTTTGAGCTGTGAGCTACAAGCAGAGACTTCTTGGCTCTGCAACTAATACTCTGCTGGCCTCTGGGAAAATGCAAGAGAAATGTCTTCCAGGAGGGATGTTTAGTGTCAAGCATTGTCCATTCCTGGTTCTCTGAGACAGTAACTCCAAAACCACTGAGAACTTCCCTGCTTATTCGTTAGGAGCAAGTGCTTTGGAAAGTTTTGGTCTCAGTCTCCCCCATCCTTATCATGGGGATAAAACCCATTTGCCTCTGGAAGGTCTCAAACAAATGGGGCAGGTGATGCATGGGGACAGAATGACAGAATCATTCTGGTTGGAAAAGACCTTTAAGATAATCGAGTCCAACCATTAACCCAACTGTGTGACATGCCCAGGGGTGGGCACCATGAACCCACCCAGTCACTGGGGGTACATCCCCAAGGTCAATAGTGGGGCTGGCTTTGTTTCACATCTTCATTAATGATCAGGATGATAGCACAGGGAGGACCTCAGCCAGGATCAGAGGACACAAAACTGTAAGGAATGGTTGATAGACCAGATGATTGTGGCACCATTCAGAGGGACCTTGATGGGTTGGAGAAAATGGCCAGCAGGAATTCCATAAAGTTAAATAGAGGAGGAATAAGTCCTTACCTGGGGCTGAGTGGCCTCAGGCACCAGTACATGCTGGAGAGCAGCTTTGCAGAGAAGGACATGGCAGTCCTGCTGGGCACCAGGTTGACCATGAGCCACCAACATGGCAAATGCCACAGGCTCGTGGGGACACTGAGCAGAGCATGGCCAGCAGGGTGAGGGAGGAGGTCCTGTGAGTCTGCCCAGCCCTGGTGAGACATGTCTGGATGGAGAACCTGGGGCAGCCTGGCCATGCTGCAGCACCAGCTGGATGGGGTGATGGTGCAGAGGTGCCTGCCAGTCTCGGCGGTTCCTTGACTCTATTAGATGGGGACTGGAGAGAAAGCAAAAGCCTGGACTCTGCTGTGAGCTCTGCAGGGCTTTAGCTTTAGCTCAGCTCTCCTCAAACCTGAATGTTTTTTTCCGTTCTTGACTGAGCTGAGAGTGTCGGCTCTGCTAGGTGTCTGAGGCTTGAAGTGTACAAATGGAGAGAATTATTTAATACTAAACAATTATTCTGTTGCATAAAACTCTTGCATTTGTTTACTGAGGAGCCTATGCTGAATGCGAACCTCCAGACAGAACTGTCAGGGAGCAGGAGAAAAGAGACAAGGGTTTATTTAAATTCAGAGTGGAGTGTCTCACCAGTGCCCATCTCCTTTATTTCGTGCTATGCTTTCCCTTTCCCCCATTTCCCTCCACTTTTCATTTGTTTTTGGTAAACTTTCTGCTTGCACATAGAGGTACCAGACTCTCCACCTCCTGGATGGACTCTGAGGGTTATCTGTAGATGGGGAAACTGAGGAAATTACCACACTCTGAGGACTTGAGTTTCCCCAGCTCCAAGCATGTCTCTGCTCCTCCTGGCTATCTGGGAAAGTCTGAGAGGATGCTGCTGCTCTCCCACATCTCCTGCTGACTCCTCACCTCTGGACAGGAGCAACACACGCTGGGATGAACAGAGCTCCGTGCAGAGAGCTGTGTAAATAAAGGCTCCAGCTGGGGGATGCCAAGAGCTGGCACAGCAGGGACTGCCACTCTGTCAACATAACCCTGCTCCTGACAGGCCCTGCTTTGTTGAAACAATTCCTTGCGATGGACTGAGTTTATCTCTAAGTCACTGGATTTACACAGGAGATCTAAACAGCCTGGTAAATCTGCCACCGAAGCACTGGGGTAGCATTTATCCGAGTGTCCCTCTGGGCAGCTGGGGATTCTCCGTGCTCTGCTCAGCCTGGACGTGACTCTCTGTCCGTGCAGCAGGCAGTTGGTTTGGCTCAGGGGGACTCTTAGCAACCATAAAATGTGCAATTAACCCCCCCCTTCCTACTTCAAACTGTCTCATCAGGCTCCCAAGCTGGGCAAATGTTACATCTGTGGAGAGATGAGCATGCTGGTTTCAGCCTGCAGCTGCAAGCCAGCTACCCGAGGAAAAGCAGTGTTTAAAAACCAGAGCTCTTCCCTCCTGGCTGCAGTCAGCCCCTGCCCACCGGCCACCCTGTGCCCTATAAGCCACCTGTTACATCCCCTTCCCTGCCATCAGCCTCTTCGTACCCACTCGAGGGGACACAGCATCTCACCGAGGTCCTGGTGCTGAGCAGATACAAAAGCACTAAATTAATTTTCATAGAGCTTTTCGGTCAAGCAGCTCAAAGCCTTTTAGAGGCTTTAATTGAGCCTTGGAGTTAATGAAGCCTCACTAACGTGCCTGCTGGATTAAGGAGTGTTTATTATCCCCTGTTTTACAGAGGTTGTGCAGAAAGCAGGGCAGGTTGCTGTGTGGGTTGGGTTAGGGTTGTTTTCCCCTTCAAAACTAATAATGAAGCACAAAATGGCCTCTCTTAAGACAAGAAATATTTTCTAAGAGTGTTTTTTTTTTTGGAACACAGGATTTTTTTTTTGCCTTTGGTTTCCTAAAGAAATTGCAAAAAAACTTTGGGATTGAAATGAATCTTTTGCCTCTGCAGAAATTTTTCATGCAAATATAGCCAACTCTTCTAACTCTCTTGAAAGCAGCAGTACCCCAAGAGGAGAGGTCCTCTGCACATAGAGGCCCCTCACCAGCCAAGTCAATTCTGTAGCAAGAATAAGAACTAAATAACCTCGAAAAACCCCATGCAGTGCACAGATCCCCTCCCTGTCCCTCAGAGAGTCCACATGTCCCTGGTTTGAGCTGTCCTTCTCCAGCATAGCCAGTGCGCCCAGGAGCTGTGTGTGAGTCTGATTCTGCAAAGTGTGGTGAAGATTCCCTCTTCTTCAACCACCTACGTGTAATTTCTTGGTATCTATGACCAGGACCATACCACCTAGCCCCAGCCCTGGCCAAGTGCAAATTTTTTGGGTTTTGCTGCTCCCTGCCAGCCCTTGTTGGAGTGAAAGGCACCGCAGAGCAGCAAGTCTTCCCTGAGCTGCAGTGCCACTCAAACAGGCTGACCTCAAACCATTTCAATCAGGGCCTTTCAAAGGGGCCCTTGTTCTTTGCGGTTAAAGTTCAGAAAAGCTTGTTTAAAACTTGTCCTCTCTGTATTTTTAACTCTGGCTGCTGCAGCCTGACCCCGCTCACAGCCCTCACTGGGCTCAGCAGCTCCCTGCTCCCTTCCTGCCTGGCTCCTGCCTCCATTCCCGGGCTCTCCCTGGGACTTCGCTTCAAAATGTCTTCCCTTCCACATCCTGCAGCCCTGCTGCCCATGTCGAGTGTGCAGGGGGATAAAGGGAACTCAGGCTGCCCCAGTGGGACCCCATGGTAGCCTACGCTGTGCTTGGCAGAGTGAGAGAGCACTGATCAAAATGAGTTTTTCCACACTTCAGTGAGGACTCAGCGTTGCCCATTGCGTTGGAGTTCAGCTCTCCTATCTCCATATGCTCTTCCCACTGCAGATTTCCTCAAGGATTTTGAGGCAATCCTTTGGATACATGAAAAAATCAATAAATACATGTATAGGCAGGCATATATTTACTAAACTGAAGTCTGTGATGCTTTTCGATTGCCGGAGCAGCAGGCAGGAGAATCCTCACCCCTGCAGCTTCACAACACCCTGAAAGGGGAGCTGACGAGGGGGTTCGGGGGGCTGCTGGTCAGGGTTTGGGGGCTGCTGGCAGGCGTCTGGGGGCTGCAGGCAGGCGTTTGGGGGCTGCTGGCAGGGGTCTGGGGGCTGCTGGTCAGGGTTTGGGGGCTGCTGGCAGGGGTCTGGGGGCTGCAGGCAGGCGTTTGGGGGCTGCTGGCAGGGGTCTGGGGGCTGCAGGCAGGCGTCTGGGGGCTGCTGGCAGGGGTCTGGGGGCTGCTGGTCAGGGTTTGGGGGCTGCTGGCAGGGGTCTGGGGGCTGCAGGCAGGCGTCTGGGGGCTGCTGGCAGGGGTCTGGGGGCTGCTGGTCAGGGTTTGGGGGCTGCTGGCAGGCGTCTGGGGGCTGCTGGCAGGGGTCTGGGGGCTGCTGGTCAGGGTTTGGGGGCTGCTGGCAGGCGTCTGGGGGCTGCAGGCTGGCGTCTGGGGGCTGCTGGCAGGGGTCTGGGGACTGCTGGTCAGGGTTTGGGGGCTGCTGGCAGGGGTCTGGGGGCTGCTGGTCAGGGTTTGGGGGCTGCTGGCAGGGGTCTGGGGGCTGCAGGCAGGCGTCTGGGGGCTGCTGGCAGGGGTCTGGGGGCTGCTGGCAGGGTTTGGGGGCTGCTGGCAGGGGTCTGGGGGCTGCAGGCCGGAGCTTGAGCCTGTAGGTCGGGTGGCCTCAGGTCCCGGTTTCCCGCGCGCGGCAGGTGGCGTCGCAGCTCCACACGAGCCCGCCGGGAGCTGCGGGAGGAAGGGAGAAGGGGGGCGCGGGGACGCGCGGTTCGGGGACGCGCAGCGCGGTGCCGCTCTCCGCGGGAGCGGGGAACGGGGAGAGGGGACTGAGTCGCTTTCCTGCAGCCCCGGGATTTCTTGTTCTGCCCCCGGTTTGCCCCTCTGGAAGGGCTGGGCTGACCTGGGGCGGGGGGGGCTTGTGCATCCCCGGGGGCGGGATTGTCTGATCCCTTCGGGCAGATCAAGCGGTTCGGGATTATTGCAGCTAAATCTGTGTTCTGGAAAATCATCACTGCTCGATTGGGAAAGCATCCTTCTTCTAAACCATAGAAAAAACACTTGAGCATTAAGTTTGCAGTCACCCCATTTAATCCACACAGGGTAGGACTCATGCAGCACCTTCCTCTTCTTTTTTTTTTTGTTGTTTTTCTATTCCTTTGAAACACGGTTCGATTTTCAACTTCAGAAAAGCTGCAGGGACTTTGCCAGAACCACTGCAGTAGGAATTGCACTACAGCTAAACATAGAAAAGAAATTTTGGATGAAATACAGGCTTGGGTGCGTTTTGGCAGAAGCCTCACTGTTTTCCTCACAGCACTGGCTCTGTGAGGAGTAGAATATTCCCAGGAATAGATGTGGATGGCACTTGGGGCTGGTGTTTTGAAATGTGTAGGGTAAGTTTTCATCAATGTGCAGGGAGTTAGCAAGTAGAATAGAGCTGAACTCAGATTTTATGTCCTGTGAAATTCCTAGAGCTTATTTCATTCCACAGTAGAATAAAACTTTTTTTTTTTTTCCCCCTCTGTGAAAACAGAATAATCTGGAGAGAAATATTTGCATTTAGAATTATTATCGTCAGCATTGAACTGCTTTGGCTTTGGTCGTTGATAAGCTCACTCTGACACTTCCATCTTGACTTGTAGAGTCTTTTACAAGTGATAATGTGGTAAGAATCCAAAAAAGAAAGCCAAAATAAATGCCAAGGTAGAACTGTAGCAAAGCAATAAAATGTAAGTGCAATTGTCATACTTCCCCAAGTCGCTTTGCATTCACTGAACAGCGTCCAGTGCCTGAAAAATCCTCTGTGGAGTCACTTTTGACCCAGCTGTGCTCAGATTTTTGTTTGAGATGGAAAGAGCAGCAGGCATATGTAATTTTCAGGTCAGGATGAGCTGTAATTGATAATGTTACTAATAAATTGCAGTATATTTCTATATAAATATTTGCATATAGACATGTGTGTTAATTCATAGGTTAACTTTTTCAGCTGCTTGATTACAATTTAACAGACCTGTTGTCCGTGGGGTATCCTGCTTGCTGGTCAGTTGTTCTGTGGGTTCATTCATTTCATCCCTTTTCCCTGGAAGACGGCGGAGCTGGATGAAGTGGAGAAGTGGGAGGCAGAAGAGGGTGCCAGGGGACTGCAGGGGTGCTCTGAGGGGTGTCAGGGGACTGCAGGGATACTTTGAGGGTTTGCTGTGTAAAGCGAGGAGTCGGGGGAACCCTCGCTCAGTCCTGGTTGCTTCCCTCAGGTACACGGTGTGTCTCGTGGCAGACACAGTGATGCCATTAGGCAAATAAGTTGGTCTGAGCCATGCAGATAAGGCTGGAGAGGGGCTGCCTGAGCCTGCCCAAGGACCAGCTCTTTGAAGGAGTTTTGAGGCACTGACGCTGCCGACAAGAGATATGAAGGACCTTGAAAATCAATGCCTGTCCTCTAATACCCATAAGCTTAATTTCATCGAGGAAGTTTCTTGTGCCTGAGGACAGTAATAACCACTCCCTGCAGGATGCAAATGCACGGGGTAAAGCAGCTGCCCTGGGGTGGGCTCATCTCCAGCTTGGGCTCTGTCAGCCATCTTGGTGGATGGACACCCACTGTAACCCAGTGCAACCTCAGCTTTCACCATCAGTGTGTGCTTATGGAGAGATCGATTGAGAACCTGCCTGCACATGTGCATGTGCAAAGGGGGGTTTGTCTCTGCTGCACACGTGTGTACCAGCGTGCTCCTACTTGTGCAAATCCCTACTTGGGATTTTGTTCTGCATGTCCATACTCTCTTGCTGGAAGAGCAGCCTTCCCTGTGCTGTAGGCTTGGTGCATCCTTAGTTGGACTGAGTTTGTGCAGGCATAGCATGTTTCTTGCTTTATTTATCCATTTTAAATATCAGTTTTTAAATCCTTACCGTAACTCACAGGGAGGCTGTTGCTGCTGGCTGGTTCCCCAGGGAAGGCTCATGGGGACCTCAGTGCCATCACCAGCAGCAACCCCACCAACTGTACGGGGACTTCCCTGGGACTGCAACTCCTTCCCTCTCCTCATTTCTCTGCTCTCTCTCCTGTACTTCTCATGCTCAAAAAGACTGTGACCCAGCTGAACTCACCTGGGCTTTGATATTGAGAAACAGGGAATTCAGCAGCTCGCCCATTCCCTGAGTTTCCAGTGAGTGGAGAAAATGAACTCGAATAAAACGGCCAAGGATTCATTTGTTGCAACCTGCAAATAAGAAGGCAGGATGAGGAGGGAGAAGATACAATATGGGCTGAGAAGAGAGGTTAGGCTCGCTGAGCTCCAAAGAAGACTTCCTGCAGTGACTCAGCTACTGATAACTTTTTAGCTTGCGTGCCTTGGTTTCATATCACTCTGCTTTTCTTAAGCTCCTTCACAGCCAACAGAACTGGTGAAATTGGAGGTTTCTGCTGGTTTTAGACTGCCTGGGAATTAATTGAGCACTTGTAAAATAAGCTACTGTCTTGTAGCTTTTTTTCAGCTGCTCCAGGTTAAGTAACCTGGTGCCTGATTAGGAGGAAAGGCTGAGAAAGGCTCAGCGTTTCCATGCTGGTGTGAACACAGGCTCCAAGGTCCAAAGTTCATGGGGGACTGCCTGATTCCATTACTTTTTATTGGGAAAAGTTTCTCATGTCTAGGGTCAAATTTCTGTTAAAGGATAAGAGAGGAAGAGGGAACAGAATTCTGAGAAGCTCCGGAGGGAGATGTTCACCTAGTACATAAGAGCAGAGGCTTCAAATCCTTGGTCTTAATTAGAAGAGGAGGAGAAATTAATCTGAATCTTACACAAATCAGCCTCTTTATCACTGGATCAGTAGCATGGATAACTCACCCTGAAGTGTTACAAGAAAATTAAAAAGGTCTCATTATATTCCACACTGGACATAAATAAATATTATTAATAATATTATTACTTTATGCATCTCCCAGAAGAGAAATGATTCACTTCCAACTATAGTCCAAGGTTCCTTTGGCTGGAATAAGATTGGGAAGCTCAGGGTCATCCCAGCACCAGCTCATGATGCTTTGCTGTTCCCCAGAGCCCCTCGTGGTCTCTGCTTGGTGCTACAATTGGCTCAGCCCCTGGAGGGGTGGGCAGCTCTGAGCTGCTCACACATTCCCTTTGCTTCGGTGGGAGGTGGAAATGGCCCCTAACTGTCCTTGACCTACCTCGAGAGGGGGGTTATGAAGCATAATTAATTTCAGTTTCAAAAGAGCTTTGAGTTCCCAAGAAGAAAAATGCTCGAGAAGTGCAAATCATGATTAATCATTATTATTATTTCTATAAATTCCCACTTCAGCTTGGTTGGAAAACAGAGGGTATTTAGTGATGCCTGTGAAGGTAGAAAGGATAAAGTGGCCTGACTCTCCCCTGAGCCCATGGGGCTGCAGGCACACCTGTGGAGTTACACCCGATTAGCATCAATGCAAGTGGGAAGAGGATCAGACCCCAGAGTCCCTTTTCTCTCTACTAATGGATAGTGCTAAATTGCTGCTAGTCTCTCTCCCTGAAGCATGTGGGAGACAGTTTAGTACTTGCTGTTCTTCTCTGTCTCCCTCGTGGAGAGACTGGAAGGTTTAATTCAATCGTATTCCTAAATGGAAAATAAAAGTGCAATGGGAAAAAAAAAAAAAAAAAAAAAAAAGCACAGATGTCTGTGAAAATAATTTTGTCTTCAGTGAGTTTTGATCTGGATCCTAAAAGAGCAAGACAAAACCCTGTGATTGACACCCTTGTTCTGCACAAGGTGCCTTGGAGGAAGCTTTTAGAGCAGAAGGTTTCCTTTGCTGGAGGGGGAGTGGAGAAAGTCCAGGTTTCACAGCTTTTTGGTTTTGGGTTGGGTTTTTTTTTCCCCTATCCAATGTGTAAAGATATGAGAGTCTCTGAACTTGTATTTTTCAGGTGGGAGCAGCCTCACCTTAGCAGAGAAACCAGGAATTTACTAATCAATGCTGTACTCCCTCCCAACCACTGATTCCCCTCTCAGAAAGATGCTCTTATCCTGGAGATGCCTCTTCCCTGAGGGATCCCAAAGCACCCAAGACCCTCTCAGCCCTCTGTGGGGTTCCTGAGCCTGAAAACTGACAGCACATTGAGCCCAAGTGACTCCCCCGAGGTCTGCCAGGAACCCCTGGCACCTGCCTCCCGGGATGCTCCTCTAAGCATCAGCCTTGCTTAGATGCTGGGAGAATTTACTTTTTATTCCCCTGTGAGTCAGGCAAGTCTGGTGAAACCACAGGCACGTTGACTTTTGCTGTAAATCAGAGATGGCTCGTTTCAGGGATGAGGACACTTCCCTGGCTGGGTACATCACACCCGGCTCAGGCTGGCCTGGGTGCCAGGTCAGCAGCCATTCACTTGGCAAAATACCCTATAGGCTTGACTTTTCACCTTCAGATGGTTTTATTCAGTCCCATCCTCTGGCATGGTGGGAACACTAGACCTTCCCCCTCCCTTGCCACCAAGCACTGGCTCCAAGGGGGAGAAGGGTTGGATCATCACTCTGTTGATATATCACCAAGATGTATCACTGAAAAAACACCACCGACAAACAGCGAGATTCATTTTGGTGCCAGCCGACCATAAATTTATTTCCTTGCTAATGCAGCTTCCCCCAGTTCATGTTTTCCCTAACTAGGAGCATCAAAATGTCAACCTGTCCTCAGGGGTATATCAGCCTCCAGAACTGAAGTCAGTAACGAGATTAGAGTCCGTGCTGTTCAGAAGTGCTGTGTCTCCTCTGTGTGCTCCCTCAGTCACTTGCACTTATTTTTTTATCATCAGGGTTTTTTTTTCTCCTACTGATGTGTTTTTTCCCTTCCTCTCAATTCCTCTCTTCCTCAGTTCTCAATGAAACAAATGTGAGCTGACACACACACACAGTGTCGCCTCCCCTGTCCCCATTTGTCATCTCACCCCTGCTTCTTCTCCAACCTGCCCGGCCAGACTGCATTGGCCAGTGGACAGGGACAGCTCCTTCTTAGGTCATGCTCCCCATGGACAATCTTGGACTGTCCCCTGGTGAATTCTTTCCATATAAATGGAAAATAAGACCAATGGCTGCTTTAAATTGAATAAATATATTAATATATGGAGCTGGGTTTGTGGCTGGAGGAAGAGGCAGGGAGAAGTGGACAACCCTGGTCAGTCAGATTTAGTCTGTGGGGCTTGAGGATCTGAGCTCTGAGCACTGGAAAGAGATCTTCTGGGTAGAGAGATATGACCACGGTAAGGCAAGAAAACATAAAACATGGTCATGTGGAACACCTACAAAACTAGAAGAGGAAGCCTCAGTGCAGGGGAGATATCTCCTTTGATGCAGAGAGGCTGGAGAGCAGAGAGAGAGGAGTGCAGGGTGCTCAGGACATGGTGAAAGCCCCATCCAGCTTGGCAGGAGGGGTCGGGAGGTCACATACTTTCGTGGTCAGAAGGCACGTGCTTCAAGGATAAAGCTCCCTTATTCTGTCCTGACAAAACTGCTCAGTTCCTGCTGCCTGGTGAGGAGAAGTGTTTGCTTCTAATCACACTTCACTTTGGGGTTTGATTTCAAGCCCCTTTTTATTAACCTGTAGTCACCTGCTGTAGCAGTGAGCTGTGTGTGATTAATGGCCCCTGAAATATTATCGGGCTTGAAAGGCTGCTTCTTGAAATTTGCACTCAACGTAAATAGCTGGGGTTTTTTTGCAGCCCAGCAGCCATTTCACACCTCGATTGCCTCAAACAGACAAAAAGGGTGCAGGAGGAGGTAAGTGACATGGGAGCAGGATTCCTGCACTGAGGACAAGATCTTGCAAGTATCTGTGCCTTAATCTTTGCAATGTTCACTCTTCTTAAACACCTGCAAAGCCACTTTGGGTATGTGTGTTGGGACTGGGTCACTGAGCAAATAGCAAACCCAGAGCCCTTTGGAGGGATGGCCCCTCTGCAGACAGTGGCCTGGGGACACTGAAGAGGTGACTCAGAGTGTGGCTAAAAAGTTACTAAACTTTTCCTGAAGTAGAAACATAAATGCATTCTTTTTCTAAGAATTTATTTTCCTGACTTTTTAATAAAATATTTGACCTTCCAGGATGAAGGAATGAAGTTGTGTTTTGTTTGGGTTGTTTTTACCCTTAAAAATATAAAAATAACTTGACATTTTCATGGAAGAAGATGTCTTCCATCCAGATCTCATTTGGTCTTATACCTGCTAAGCACACTCATACCACTAATTCTTTGCTTTTCAACGCATGAAATTCATCCATGAAATGAGGGAATTATGAAATCAACTGTCTTGAGAGCTCAGCTTGACTTGGCTCAGTCTAATAAGATGAAGGTACACGGTAGGTACCTATATATGTATTTTAAAACTATCTGTGCTGTGCAGCTGGGCTCAAACCTGGAGAACCCTTATGTTGCATCTCTTACTTCTCTAAGTCCTCCCTGAGCAGCCATTCTGATGAAAGAGGACATGTATCACAGTAACTCCCTTTTTGCAAACCTGAATCTCTGGCTTGGAAAAGCAGCATGGCCCAGATGTAAGTGCCTGAGAGCAGGACCCAGTGTTCCCCACTGACCATGCTCTGAAGATTGATTTTTGGTGTCTGGTGCCCGGGCAATACACGGCTGGTACAGCTCCTGCCCCTGAGATATCCAGAGGAAGCTGCAGTTGCTGCTGCATTAGAATTTCTGGGCCACTTTTCAAGCTCTACCAGTGATGTGCATTATCCTGGACCAGCCTTTAGCATTTCCTCATGCCTTTGCTTCCTCTTGCTCCTCTCTACCTGTTTAAACTGTAATGTGCCCTGGGCAGATGTGATCCCTGCACAACACTTGGCAAAGAGGGATCCTTAATCTTGTCCCTTCAGGCCACATTTTTTTCCTCCTTCCTCCATCTCCAAAAGATCCTGACCCCACTGGTGGGTGGGATATACCACCCTGTCCTGCCTTCCTTAAACGTAGCCTCTGGCCACCACACACCATTCCTGTCCTTACCAATTCCTGGGTCTAACAGCTCTAAAGGGAATAGAATATGAAGAGGTGACATTAAAGTGACCTTGGCAATAGGTCTTGTAGCTTGCTTGGTGATTCTGGCTGCCACCCCCATCTTAGGAGCATTGCCTGCCTTTCTTCTAGCTCATAACTGAATACTGGGAAAAAAAAAAAAAAGAAGAGTCTTCTGCACTGGGGTTTGCAGAGAGGAGGGAAAAGAAAACAGATGCTGCATCTAAGCTGGGATTTCCCTGAGTAAATAAATTATAAAATTACATTGAAGCATCTTTTTAGTTGCATATAAAAGCTAGGAAATGAATGTCTCCTCCATAATTGCTGCAAAGGGCCTAAACCAGCCATTTCTATTTGCAGTTTCATATTTCAATAAACTTTAATTTATTTCCATTTGAGTGAATGTTCCTGTTCATGAATGTTTTGAGAGATTCAGAGCACTGTCCGAAACTAATGCTTATTTTCACTAGGGTAAAGCCACATTCTCCCTCAGCCTGTACTTATATCCCTCCCTCTATGCCCACGGGAAAGCAGCAAGATGACTATAATAAACATCTTCAGATAAAATTGCTTTAGCTCAAACACAAAATTAACTTTCTGATAGGTTTAAAAAAACAAGTTAACAAGCAAGCAAAATCCTTAGCTCTTTCTTTAGGACATTATTTGAGTTGTACTTCCTCCCCTCTTTTCTAGTGGAAGCCGTATCATTTGTGGATGTGCTGTACCTTCTGTCTTCAAATTGAACCCAAGGTTTGCAATTTACTTAACTAAATTAGGAAATGGAAGAAAACACTCGCACACCTTGTTCTTAAAGCTCAAAGCCAGGAAGCGAGAAGACTACACTACTCATTTTTTTATATATCCCAAGCTACAGTAAGAAGTTGTTCTTTCAGATTTTTCAGAGGGAAAGAATTTGGTCTAGCAAGAAATCAGCTCAGTCGGGGGTGTGAGAGAGACCCAGTTTTAGATTCCTGCTGTGAATCACACAGTGGATATTACCTAGCTTCCCTTATCCTGTGAAGTTGCTGGTCCTTCTGAACTTTGAGCAGTAATTACACCTTGAGAACATTTACTCTGGAACCTGAAACACATCTGCAGAAAAATCTCACTTTAATACATTTCTCAATATATATAAGTAATTAAAGACTGACCTATTTGATGAGTCAGGCTGTGCTGTGAAATGTTGGACCTGTGAACTTAGCTTTTCTCTTCAGACCTGATATGCAAGCACCATCGAATGTGTTTCACATGCAAGAATCTCCCACAGCTGTTCCTTCAGAGACAGTCTCTCTTTTCCCTTTCTTTTTTAAAATCATGACTCCCAGGGTTGAGATTTCGTCCTGAAGTGCCTCTGTAGGACTCTAAATGCCCCCTCAGAGCCCCAGTGCTGATGCAGAATTAGGAAAACTTCATTTTCCTAAACTGCCCTGTCCCATGGGAGTCACTTCAGTGCTGAGAGGGATAAATACATGACTCAATTCCCAGCAGCTAGCTGAGCTGCAGTAACTGACTCTAGAGCATCTCTTGTTTCCTCAGACCACCTTCCCAGAGCTTTGCCCATCTCTCCTTGGCAATTAAGCTGAAACATTTCACTTTGCAAGAGAGCAGGATTACCAGCAAGCCACGATCTCATGGAAGCTCCATAACTCGATTGCTTCAGAGAATATGCCCCACGTTGCTGACTTTTGATGGAGGGTTGATTTTTTTTTTTTTTTTTAATGTGGTGGAGACCTGTTTTTTGAGAATCTGGAGTGCAAGTGGTTCAGGAGCAATAGGATGGTGAGAAACAGGGATGTATTTTTTGAGGGGACAGTTCCTGGCTGCTGGCTGGTTGCCCTGAGCTGGCTGAGGTGTGGCTCAGGCTCGGTGCGGGGGGAGCGGGGGCCGCTGGAGCGAGCTGGGTCCATATGTCCGCAGGCATCCTGGAGACTGGCACAATATGGAGTGGTTCAGTGTTTGATGAATGTTGTCATTAGTGCTCGTGGCACTTACGGGCTTCCATTTATCCTGAACAACAGTGATTTATGTCCGGGGCATATCTCCAGGTAAAAAAGTATTTTAAAAACTAGGCGAGAGGCTCTCAAAGAGCTTTAGCCTCTTCCCCTCCTCTCCTTGCCCATAAACTAAGCACGGTTAAAACTATGCAGGGGTGACACAGTGTGGGCCTTCCCTCCTCTCCATGGCTCTCCTCACCACCCCGATACTGTAACAGGCAGTTTCTTCATCTGGGAAGACCCTTTATCCCTTAAAAAATGACTTTTAAAGGTTCCTGCCATTTCTTTTCCCCTCAGCCCGCATCTCCATCTCTCCACCCAGAGTCACAGAATCACAGAATCTTAGGGGTTGGAAGGGACCTTGAAAGATCATCCAGTCCAACCCCCCTGCCAGAGCAAAGTCACCTAGAGTACATCACACAAGAATGTGTCCAGGCGGGTTTTGCATGTCTCCAGAGAAGGACACTCCACAACCTCTCTTGGCAGCCTGTTCCAGTGCTCTGTCACCCTCACACCTGGCCTTGTGTGCTGCTAAAGGTGCATCTTTCAAAGCCACCTGCCCGTGTCAGGGTGATGGTGCAGGGCTGCGCTTGCAAAGGGCTTCCAAAGGGCTTCCAAAGCCCAGCTGGTACAGAAATGGTCTCCAAAACTTCACTGACACAGCTTGATGGTGGAAAATACAGGATGAAAAAAGAGGGAGAGGCAGGTATTATTGTTTGGTAAAAAACAATGTCCTCCCTAGCCCCAGTTAGGCCTTAGCTGGGCAAAAAGAAAACTCAAAGCCAATAGTTTCATTATAACACTAGGAAAAGTTGGCTTCCCTACTTTTATTAGATATGAATAGCATTTTGAAGAGTCAAACTGATAAATGCCAGGCATTCAAAAACAAAGTTTTTGTTGAACCCACGTGGCTTTTTTTCACCCTCTTTCTGTCCTATTTTAAGAAAAATAGACAATTTTTGTCCTGATTTGGATGGGGAAGCTGATCTCAATCTTTCATGGAACGGGAACTCGGCTTTCTGATGAGCTCTGCCTGTGCATGGACTCCCCAGTCAGCAGTTTAATGCCATGCCATTCATTTACACCAGTGTAAATCAGGAGTAATTGTCCTGAAATCAATGTCAACGTGATTGACCAGATTTTCAGAAGAGCTCAGCTCCCAGCTAAACCCCTGTGATACGTGGCCAGATGTATTTATTTATTTCATTTAAAGAGCTCTGTGGATACCTATCCCCTGTGAAATGGGGCACAGAGTGACAATATTGAATGCTGATTGCAGCTTGTCAGAAAATGAGGAAGAGGAGAAAAAGCAATATTTGCAAAAAGCTTTGAAAGGGAGTTGTTTTTTTTTTTCCCTTTTCCTTTCTGAACAGTGTTCTGTTTTTACTCTGTTAACTTCCATCCTCCTCCCCCTTCCAAGAACGTGTGTGCACATCCTGCTTTCTATTCCTGATTCTCCCTCCCTGCCTCTGACTGTGAGCTTTTATCTCAGCACAAAATGTACATGAGAGACCCCATGGACTGAGGAGGCTGCAGAAAAAGGAGAACTTCCCCAAAGGAGATACCTTGCCCATACCTCTATTAAAGGAACAGCTGACCTCAATTGGGTGTGAGCCTTTCTCCCTAGCTCAAGGTTGAAGCATGTGTCGAGATATAGTACCTTTACAGGTTTTGAGATTGTTTTCCTCAAGCCAACCCATCAGGGGTGGCTCTGAAAGTTCAGGATGGACACTAGTAATGACAGGCTTATGTGCTTTGCCCAAACACTCCATGGTTGGATTCCCTTTTGCAGATCTGTCATCATCTCTAGATGTTGTCCTTCATGCCATGGTGGGAAGGGGACCCAAGCAACAAGAAAATTAACACCTTGGGGCACCCACCAAAGGATGATGTGTGGTACTTTGTGTGGGGCACTGAGAGGAACCTGTGGGGGCTGCCTAAATGCAGCCTCCTGCACACAAGGTACTCTTTACTGTGAGGTGGCCACCTCAGTTGCCCATGGTGTGGTGTTCCCATGCTGATCACCTGAAGCAGCAGTTTGCTAATAGCCTTGTACATAGAAGGGTTGGTTGCAGGCCTGAGGTTTCACCCTGAGTAAGAAATGTGCTAATTGGTTCTTCACTAACCTCCTTGCTATGTCCCCCACTCTCCTATTTGCTTTGGCTTGTGAAGGAATGGTGAACACCTCTGTGATTCAGGCCCTCTGGGTGAGGACATGGGGGGAGCAGGCAGGTGAACAGAATGGAGGGGCATCCTCAGGGAAGGAGGATGGTGTGTGTTTGTCTGTTGAACCACATGTTCTCATTTTGATTTGCATTGAATATGAAAGACGAGCAGAAACCCAATTAGTAACCTCTGAACTAGCCCCATGTTATCTCTGGGAACACATGCCATCTGCCAGCTCCCCTGCTACCCAACGGCCCCCTCCCTCTTCCCAGCTAAACCAAACAGGTGGTGGAGCCAGTTTCTGGGCTGGAGACACCAGACAGAGACCAATATTTAATAAAACACAACATAGCCACCTCCCACTGCCCCTGATCAGTCCCCAGCCCATGGTTATCCACAGCCTCCTCTCTCCCTCTCAGTCTCCACTCTTCACCGACTCATCCCACAGACCAGCTCAGCTCAGACCTTTTGGCTTCATTCCCCCCAGAAGGGTTGAGGGTAACCCAGAACACCAATGAGGAGATCTTTTGACTGCTGATGGCTGGGCTGGCAGGGCTCAGCTCATGCCACAAGCTGCTGTCAGCTCTCTGCTGCTGCCTGTTGTGGTCAAAGAAAGCTGCCCCAGGCCAGAAAGAGAAAGATTTCCAGGGACAAAGCAACAAACAGACTGGCATCTGAGCTGGCAGGATCTGGGCATTTCCATGATGGAACCCAGAGGTGATGGACAAGCAGAGTTGTTTGCAAATATGCTGCTGGCATGAACTGGCACGAGAAGGATTTTTCTCCAGTGCTGACCTTGGTTTCAGGGTGGACATTGTCACTGGGATGTGACACGGCTGTTGCTGTGTATGGCATGGATCTGGGCAGGGGTCACAGGTGGCTTGTGCCTGCATTATCCTCCCTGCTGTGACATGGCAGGAAAGGGAAAATTGGAAACATTGTGACTTGGCTTGCAATGACCTGGGTGCTGCAAATGGCTGGAGCTCCCCAGCAGCCTCCGGTTGAGCTCCAGGTTTGCATCCTGCTCTTGGAGGCCCAGGGCAGGGACAGAGTGGTTGGTGGCATCAACAGCTCATCCCTCACTGGGACCCACCACTGCAGATGCAGTGCTGGCAGTGAGAAGGCATGGCTTCATCCACTAAGCTGCCTGGTGGGACAGAGAGAGGGCCACACATCCCAACTTAGTCCTTTCCACTAATGGCCAAGGTTTGGCCAGGCTGCTTTTCTTCCCCAGCAGCCTGGATAATTGTGTGTTTACAGTAAAATTGACAGATGGGAGTTTCAGCATTTCACGGAGGCAGATGGTATCAGAGGAGGGTGGGAAAAGTCTGGCAAGGAAATGCCAACCGGCTCTCCTTGTGCCAAAGCTGCAACATATGCCTGCCTTATGCAAAGCAGCCCCGTTTTCCTCCAGAAAAGTTCAGGGAAGTAGAGTTGTGAATCAATAACCTGGGTCTCCTGTCAAATGCTGCACGTGCCGATGGTCTCTCCCAGCTAGAGAGAAGCCTGGATGTGAACACAGGAAGGGGAAAATCTTTTAATATCTGGACTCCGGCAGCAGCCGTGGATGTGGCCCAGATGGAGTCGGGATGGTGTGGACCCCTTGGTAGGTTTGGGATGGTTAATAACAATCCTGAAAGTCTGATTTTCCTCTCCCTCTCAATTTGCTTGTGACTCCAGCTATGGAGCAAGGACCCTGATTACCCTGAGGTGTGGGTTTTTCCTGTGCATGACAGATGGTGGGGAGAAAAGAGGAAACTTTGCCTCTGTACAGAGCCAGCTCCAGAGTACTGAGCTGTGATTGCCTGAGGGAGTGACAAAAGCAGGTTTGCTCTGGATGTGGTTTGGGGCCACACTTGCCTACCAATATCCCTGTCCTGTACTCTCCCCCTCTCGCTGCAGGGGTTGGGCTGTATCAAGGAGTCCATGAACATGTCACATTTGTAGTAAAGCATTTGCTGGGTTTGTAGACCTATAGATTTACTCCACCAGTGGCCACTGACACCCCTTCTTCCCCATCTGCTTCCCCAGTAAAGGGAAAATCCCTGAGTCCTCTGGGACACGTACAGGGATAGTTTTCCACTCTGTATTATGCACTAGCTCACGAGAGGGATATCAGTTACGTACCAGAGTAGCCACTTCTAGTTCATGGTGGGGGCTAAGCATCAAGCAAAGGACATTTTTTGCAAAGCACCCTTCAAATTCAAATTTCTTGGCCCTTCTTTCCACCAAGAAGGCAGTAAAGAAAGTTAGAAACTTACCAGAGGCACAGACATAAGCATCAGCTTCTTAAAGAACTTCAAAGGGAGATTTATTAGCCAGGAATGCCCAAATCTGGGTTTTAAACCTCCTCTGAAAGCAGTTTTCTCCATTGTGGCTGCTGGCACAGCATTCAGCTTCCTGTGAGACTCCAGGTTTTCAAGATCTTTCCAGGTTTTCAATATCTTCTTCAAAGCCCTTGATATTAAGTTGTCAACAAGGAGGCTGGTAAGTGAGGAGGACTCCACATTTATGAGGAGGAATAGTAGATTTGAAAATTACCAGGCTACTCAAACAGAAGATAACTCATAGAAAGAGGTGGATATTTCTGTATTAGGGACAGACCACACTACCCAGCAGCCATGGCTGCATGCAGGGGGGATGATGGCTGTAATGCTGTGCCAGGACTTGCAGCCTGATCCTGCTTCTTGTGGGGGAAGAAGTGAGAAGTGCTTGGTTCTCTCAGCTCCCATCAGGTGCATGGGATAAAATGTGTTCCTCTGCATCACTCTGAAATTTTTCAGGCCAGTCACAAATAGCTGAAGCTCCCTGCTGAATCCTTCAATGGGAGCTCAGGGGAGCCTGTTGTAGAAGGAAGTGTTGTTGCCCCCTCCCTGGAAGTGTTCAAGAACAGGTTGGATGGGGCTTGGATCAACCTGATCTAGTGGGAGGTGTCCCTGCCCATGGCAGGGCAGTTGGAACTAGATGACCTTTAAGGTCCCTTCCAACTCAAACCAGTCTGTGATTCTATGAAAACTGAGGTGAATTAATTGATAGCTGCCAAGGAAAAGGAGGCAGCAGTCAGGGTAACTGAGGAGCAACCCTTGCCTTCCCCATGGGACCATTGCTTTGCTGTGCGTAAAGCCTGGGATTTGTTACCCAGCTTGCAGGATCCGGCCAAGGTTCTAAATCCTGTGGCAGGTGTTTGAAACAGAGAGAAAAACAGCCAACCTGCACATGGCCCTTTCTCTCCCAAATTATAATTAATGGCAGTTAAACAAACCACTGTGCTGATGCATCACACGCAGTGTGGAGGCTGAGAGCTTTTTTCTTACAGGTCAGGGCCCCCCTAATGTGGGTGTCCAGAGGTCCTGATTGCTCCATGGCGCTGGCACATCAGGGAAGCTTTGGAGGTGGGAGGCAAGGAGAGTGAGGATGATGTTGCAGGTTTGCTTTTCCTTTCTTTCCTGCTTGCCCATTTTTATTTGGAGAAGTTCAGAGGGGGGCCCTGGCCCTAGGGCAGGTGGGTGATTGGGATGCAGCACACTTGGATGTTGCCAACAGCACAGTGCTCCCTGGGGAGCACCCAAGTGTCCTTGTCCTTTCTTCATGTGTAGAGGCGGGTTTTGCAAACCAGTGACAGGCTGACACCTCTTTTCCAAGCCTCTAGTCATAGTTCTGGGGTTTAACAAAGTAAGAACATCAGGATCCCCTCTGCAGAGGAAAACAAAAGATCAGACTGTTCCTGCAGAGGCCCAGCTGGTGTAGAACAGGACAGAGGGGGTGGTACATCACCACAGACAGCCCGGGAAACAGCGGGGGATGTGTCAAAAATGCTGTTAGGGCTTTAGAGGGAGCATCTCAAACAGACAGATGCAGGCCTCTCTGAGGGGATGCAGGCCTCTCTGAGGGGCAGCAATCCTGAGGCACTGCACTGCCTGTGTTCCCGCCACACAGCTGATTCCCTCAGGCATTCCAGCTGCCCTGAGGCACTGATCGCAGCTCCTGAGGCCCAAAGCTGTTCTGCCGTGCGGTGCCTGGCAGCACACACGAGCTGTGTTCACTGTGCAGAGTGAGCTGGGGCTGTGGAGAGTGAGGGAACAGGTGGGAGCAGAAGGGGAGTTGGAGGAGAGTGGGAAACTCTTTAGATCACGCTTGACTTGTAAGGCCAGAGCATCCTTGATGAAACTCTGCTGCAGTCAGGGCAGAGTGATGCCCTTGAGTGATGGCTGTTTCCCAGGGGTGGAGATGAATATCCCCCAGCCAGGCAGCTGCAGTCCAGACACTTCTCTCTCCCTGCCTGCTTTCAGCATCCTTTGCTTACAGTAGTCCCATGCCGGGCCATCTGGGAAGGGTGACCACACAGGAACAGAGATGCTTGCTCACATTACTTATCAGAACAGCAAGAATCCTGAGTTTGCTGGAGATTCCCTGTGCATCCCACACTGGAGCAGGGATGTGGGAGGCACAGAGGTCCAAGCCCACAGAGGTGTCAGCAGCTCTGGAGGCCAGGGCATCCCTGCAGGCCACCAAGTGCCTCCAAAACCTTGTTCCCCACAACCCCAGTGATGGATCTGTCAGTCTGATCTGCTGCTATCCCTTCTGTTGTCTGTCCTTTCACCTCTTTTTCACCTCTGGCTTTTTTCCCCCCTCCTTTTATTCTCCTCTTAATTCCTTATCTAGTAAGGCCCTATTACCTGCTTTTATCTCTGGCAGCACCTGGTGTTTGGCTGGACGTGGACAGAACACATCAGCTCTATTTTTTCTATCTTTAATTTTTTTTATGTGAGATTTTGAACTGCCTTTCAGCTCTTGGGATCCCTCTCGCTCCTTTTTTAACTTTACAGCAATGTCCTTGCATCTCCTTCCTAGCAGAAGGCCCAGATTGCATATGCAGTGGTCACACTCCCTGTCTGTCTGTCTGAATAAATGTCAGCCCTCTGAGTCTGGATGAGCTAACTGAGGGGCTCGGGAGGCCGGCTGAGCACATCACATCTGAAGGAAAGAGGTGGAAAGGGACAGGAGGGGGAATCCTTCCCCTGCACTGCCTGAAACTAGGATGCCAGTCCCTGCTGCTCAGTGACCTTGGAGAAGGTGCTTGTGTTTCCCCTTCAGGCTGTCAGTGCTCTGGGAACAGGAACAGTCTCCCATTACATACGTACATATAAACGTGTTATTAAGCACGGTGGTGGGCGTCTTTACTGCTATTATGGTAACAACCTGTCTCCCCCCTCCTGTCTCCATCTGAGAAGAAGGAAGTGCTTCTCTGTCTCTGGGTATGAATAACAGGATGGCATTTGCTGCTGGATTCTGACCTGACGAAAGACTCATTCTTTCTCCTTCTTTAAAAATGCATTTGGCACTGGTTGCCAATGGCAGGCTAAACCCTGGGGAGTGGTGGTTTTTCTCTGTAGATACCTGTCAAATGTGACTATCCTTATGAACTGCCTGCTCACACTGTCCCAGCCTTTCTCCCTCTTTAGCAAAGATATCTTCCATGTATGAGACAGGATGAAGGGGACCTCCTGCTCATTTCTCATGCCAACATGTCTGGGCCCTTCCACCAAGTGATTCCTCAGTTTTCCTGTGTATGAAATGATAACATTCGTCTATTATCCAGGTTGCTCAGGAGTGAGATTGCTGTTCTTAAATTGACCTTGGGTCTTCAGAGCTGCACTGTGGGACCTGAGCAGCTGCTCTGTTTCTGATCCCACTGGGAAAGCAGCACAGTGGGAGCGGATCTGAAAGATGCTGGAGCCCCCATTCAAGGTTGCAGCTGCAGCAGCTGCCAGGAAGCCAGGCAGGAGTAAATCTGCCACTGGTGGAGGTGAAGGGTGCACAAGAGAAGGACACAATTGTTTCTGCCCCAGGAGGGGAGAAGAAAAGGAAGAGATGGAAAATTTACTCAGTGACTCCCAACAGCTGGAAGCAGGGTTCTGTACCAAACATGGGAGTGGGAAAAGGGAGTGGAGTTAGGAGGAGATGAAAAGGATTTGAAATCTGTGGGGTGACTGTGTCTGTGAGTTGACTGATCAGGAAATGTTGCCCTGGACCAAATGGATCCATTGCAGCAAAGCAGCAATTCTGCCCTGGTGCATGCAGGACCCAGAGGTTCACATGTCCGGAGTGCTGCAAACACCAACACACAGGAAGGGTAAACAAAGAGGGAGGGAAGGAGAAATATGTGAGCCAAGGAGGTGGGCAGGCAGGCCCTGCTGTGGAGGAAGGTTAAAGTGATATTGATCTGTACAAGGAAAACATATTCTTGCCACTTCACATCCTCCTTTCAGATGATCCTGCATCAAATAAAAAGAAAGGCTGTTTTCCAAGCCTGGCTTTACAGATCTTTCCAATGATACAGCAGATAAACAGCTGCTTGCTGACAGTGAAGGTGCTAAAGTGATTTTTGGATGATATAAGCTGGGCTGGGAGGGAGGAGGGAAAGGAGAGGTTGCTGAACATGATAAAATGCAGAGGAAGGTGATGGGCAGGGCTGGAGCCAAGGACATTGGCTGATGGGAGATATGGCAGCTCAGTGCAAGATGGGTGCTGGGTGAGATGTGTGGTTGGGAAGGGATTGGTCAATGGCAGGAACTGGATCTGGATAAGCAGATCCCCTTAAATAAGGGATAGGACCCAGGCTGCTGAGCCTCCAAAAGGTTAGTTATTTTGGAGCTTGCCGAGTAATCATCAGACACCGCTGCATTGCTGTTGGTCTGTTTCCCATCACATAGTGGAAGAGGACTGATTATTTGGCTGGAAGTTCACCCCTGAGGAGGCAAATGCTCTCCTGCTTTTTGGGCACTTGCCATCCAGCTGGGGGGGGGGGGACCAAAACGTGAGGTGTGTGGGCAATTGCTTGCAGGAGTGAAGGAGGGTACCAGTAGTGTCCATACCCCATGGGGATTGGAGTAGATGCTCCTTTGAAGACAAGGGACAGCTCTAACATCACTCCAGCCCCAGACTTTGGGAGTAGAAGATGCTTCCAAGGGTGTGTGAATATGTGTGGCAGTGTCTGTGTCTATGGCCATGGTAGGCTGAGTGGTGGAAGGCAGCAGTTTTAGGTGTTGTGAATCAACACCAAATCCAGCAGTCCATCCGAAATCCAGCTGCATGATGTCCCCTAGAAGATGGATATCTTTCATGTAGCTCGTTCATAATTTTAGCTCAATCTCAAACAAACAAGGATAAGCACCAGAGGAAGGAAACACTTATAGCAGGGAGGAGGAATAAGGTGGAATGATTCCCAAGTGAAGTGCAAAAGCTAAGGCAGGAACAAATAAAGTTTAAAGAACATTCATGGTCCATGATTTAGGGTCATTGCTAAAGTATTAAAAGTATTAGTGAAAGTGCCTCTGAAGAGACAAAGGGACTTAATAGTTATGCACTTCTGGCTAGTTCTCCTAGGAAGTCCCATTCCTATAGAGACCACAGCAGCATTCAGAGCTCTGTCCCACATAGAAAACAGGGTCTTCACTCAGCTCTGCTCCAGGTCAAGACCCTCAGCTGAGCACAGACGTCTTCATTTCAGGAGCAGACAGAAGGAATGTTACAAGGTTTTTACCACTTGCAGTTTTGAAGTGTTTTATTCCTTGCAAAATACACATTTGGTGTAGGGTGAACAGGATAGACACAGAACAACTCTGACCCATGACTGGAGGATGAAGCTCTACTCTCTCTGCAGTGTGGCAGGTCCCCAAGACTGGTGTGGTGGGCAATGAACTTCTGAGAATCATAGAATGCCAGGTTGGAAGGGACCTCAATGATCATCTGGTCCAACCTTTCTAGGTACTACTATAGTTTATAGAAGATGGCTCAGGACCCTGTTGAGCTGAGACTGTCCAATGTGGGAGAATCTACCACTTCCCTTGGGAGACTATTGCAATGTTTGATTGTCCTCATGGTGAAAAATCTACCTCTTGTGTCCAATTGGAATCTCCCCAGGAGTAACTTGTGCCAATTACTCTTTTCCATGTGACTTCTTGTAAAAAGGGAGTCTCCATCTTCTTGGTAGCCACCCTTTAAGTACTGGAACAGTGTAATAAGGTCTCCCCGAGGCCTTCTTTTTTCAAGGCTGAACAAACCCAGTTTTCTCAGCCTCTCCTGATATGGCAGGTCCTCCAGCCCTCTGATCATCCTTGTGGCCTTTCTCTGGACCCTCTCCACCCAGACCACATCCTTTTTGTAGAGCAGGGGCCACAACTGAACACAATACTCAGGTGTGCTCTGACAAGCACCAAGTAGAGCAGGATGATGACGTCTTGATCTCTGCTGGTGATGCCCTTGTTGATGCAGCCCAGCATCCTGTTGGCTTTCTTTGTCACTGCAGCGCATTGTTCACCCATGTTGAGCCTGTTGTCCACCAAGACCCCCAGGTTCCTTTTCACAGGGCTGCTCTCCAGCCAGGGGGATCCCAGTCTGAACTGCACTCCTGGGTTATGTGTTCCCAGGTGCAAGACCTTACACTTCTCCCCATTTAACTTCATAAGGTTCCTGCTAGCCCACTCCTCCAGCCTGTCTAGGTCATCCTGGAGGGTGGCCCTTCCTTCTGGAGTGTCAACCTCTCCACTCACCTTGGTGTCATCAGCAAACTTCATCAGGATGCTCTTGATCCCAACACCCAGATCACTTATGAAGATGTTGAACAGCATTGGGCCCAACATCAATCCCTGGGAGACCCCACTTTTGACTGGTTGCCAGTTTGAGGAGAAACTATTTACTATCACCCTCTGGGTATGGCCTGTCAGCCAGTTCCCCACCCAGCACACAGACCACTTGTCAAGGCCATGATGAGTCAGTTTCTCCAGGAGTGGGCTGTGGGGACCCTACCAAAAGTCTTGGAGAAGAAGTAAAGAAGGGGGTTTCTGTGGGGTCCTGAACCCCATCACAAGCCCAGCATTTTCCTAATTTATTTTGGGCACAGCTCTTGCCTCAGCACTCCCAGCTGTTTGATGGAGCTGAGTGCTTCTCTCTGTACAGCACTCTGAGATATTCCCATGAAAGGCTGTGTATAACTGTGAAGTATTATTATTGCACACCTTTTGGAAAGTGCCTTGAGACGTCTTGGAATGATAAGGTGCTATAAGGCGGAGAAGTTGTGCAGAGATAAATTCACTGTGAAATGTGTTTTGCTAGAGACATTTATGTAGCATATCATCTTATCAAGGAACTTTGCCCAAGAAACAAATTCTCATGCCTGTATAAAGAGACTATAATAGAACTGTTGACTCACAGTTTTGGGAAAAGACAGTGGGGGAAGATTTCCAGGGCCTCTAGGACCGCAAGGAGGAATATAATTAAGAAAGACATAATTGGAAACCTCAAGCAAACCTGTCCACTCAGAGCTGAAACAGCAAGCCAGAATAGCTGGGCTGAGGCTGAATTGCAAAGCAGATGGCTGAGGATTTGTAGGTCAGTAGCTCTTGGATCTGCTGGGCCAAGATGGGGTCAGGGTACCATATGGATGAAGGGCAAAGAAGACAGCGAATCCAAGCAAGCCATGTGCTCTGCTTGCCCAGAATGGCTCCGATCACTCAGAAACATGACAAACTCTCGTGCAATTTTCTCAACAAGACAGTGAGTCCCAGGCTTCTTCAGTGACACTTGGGCCAGAATAAGCTTCCATTATCTGAGATGATACAAACAAAAAGGAAACAGAGTCCATGAGCAATACTGAAAGGACTTTAACTCTGCCTCTGTCCCTGCTTTGGGTTATCCCATGCATTAGAATGAGTTTAAAAACTGATTTTCCTGCTTGATGAGGATCTTTAGAAGCTTCAAATTTATTTTTTTTTTTTCTATCTGGCATTGGAATGAACAAATCTTGAGAGAAATTATCAGAAAGCAGCAGAGGAAACCTTTGCTTTCTCTCTAATCCCTGATTTATGGCCCACTGGTTAGGGCATAGCCTCAGGATGATGGAATTGCCACATGGAGGATCCTGTTGTGGATTGCTTAGACTGGGTTTCTTCTTGGTGCCCCAGCTCACCACATGACCAAGAGCATCAACAAACCCTCCTGATCAGTTGTAGCTCTCTACCCTAAGCCAGAAGAGGTGGCAGAGCAGACATAAGTCTCCTGCTCAGAAGCTGAGCCCATGATCCCATGTTGCTGCAGCTGATCTCTATTTTCTTTAAACTTTACAGACAGCATCTTCAGAACTTAATTTGATTTTGATTGATTTTTTGAAACTTGAAACACTTCTAAACTAATTTTCAGTATATTACTCTTGTCAACTCTTGAAGATTTTGTCAGTAAGAATTTGCTGAACAAACACAGTAATTTTGTTTCTCATTTTGGCAGATCACCCCTAAAGAGGAAAGTGGGGAGGGGGGGCTGGTTATTATAGCTGCAGTTATTAGAATATACATTGCAATCACTCTGCTGCTATTTATGGGACATTTCAGAGCAATTTCTGAGAGCAGCCACTAGGAGCTCAAGGTGTAAAGCTAACTAGATCAAGCCTCACAATTTGCTTGTCACCCCATTCCCACAGGGATTTTTAGCTTTGAGGGGAGTCCACATCAGAGATTGGGTTCTGAGATCCTTCAGGCCTAAGGAAAAGAGCTTGTAACACTCTGCAGGGTGATTTAGGTTAGACATTAGGAAGAAATGATTCACCGTGAGGGTGGTGAGACACTGGCCCAGGTTGCCTAGAGAAGTTGTGGAAGCCCCATCCCTGGAAGTGTTCAAGAGCAGGCTGGATGGGGTTTGGAGCAACCTGGTCTAGTGGGAGGCGTCCCTGTTCATGCAGGGGGTTGGGACTAGATGATCTTTAGAGTTCTTTCCAACCCAAACCATTCTGTGAGTCTATGATTCTTTGAGATTAACACATTTTTGAGGGGCTGCATTAGTCTTCTGCTGGGTTAGAAGGCTGAGCTGGCTCATTTAACCACCTAGTTAGCTCCAGAGCTTAGCAAAGGGATGTGCACGGTCAGGACAGAGGCAGGAGGTCCTGGACAATGTGAGAAGGGGTTTTAAACCATTGCTTTTGACATCAGTGCATTGTTAGTGCAGCTCAACTTTCTCAATGAAGCCTTCCCCAAGTTGGAGAAGCAGCCACTTCTGGGGTAGAACCTGACAGCTCTCTACCCATGGACCATTTATACAACCAGGAGATGTAGAGCATCTCACTGTTGTCCCTGACAAGATAATTAGGTTTTCTTTGATTTCTTTTTTCCCTCTTTCACCTTCCTTTATGTATGGATTTTCTCCCTTGTTTCTGAGCTTAATTGCACAGAAGAGGCAGGCATGAGAAAGCTGGTACATCCAGTGACCTTCATGTCATGGTCTGCATTAGTATGCATATGTTTTGTTCTGTTGTGGTTGCTGGTAGCTCACACCTCAGTCCTGTGCCTGCTGCACTGTGGGAGCTGTAGCTCTTAGGCTGTCTTAGAATGGTGATATTAAAAGACCATCACTGAGCAGCTAGAGAGGAACAACGTTAGGGATATAAAACAACGTGTCCATTGCTGGCTGGGGTATTAAAAGTGAAGGAGGAGAGTAACTCAGGTTTGGAAGCCTGATGGGCACAAGTGGTGGGTCAGTTGCAGCAACCCCCGTTTGACAAAGCACTCAATGAAGGCAGCAGCTTTTCAGGGACACTTATTCCTCCTGGGTGTCTCCATGCAACCTTTGCTTCCTCTACCCTGTTACTTTCTGAGATGGGGAGTTTAACTCTTAACCTTTTGTCTCTTGTGCTTTCCAGATTACCCTCACCAGTAGGATGTCCAGGGGAGAGATTTATATTTAAAAAATGGACAAAATCTCTCCAAGCACTAAGTTCAGTTGCTCAGGTTTTTTCTCTTCAATGGCATGTTCAGTCCCCCCGCTTTGTTCCCTCTTTCGTTGTTTTTCTTTCTTCTGTCTCAGGGAAAGGCTTTTTCAACTCAAACACTCAAATCTGCTGATTGGCTCAGGTCATTCATGCAAACTGGAGTCCTGAAAATTGTTGTGTCCTTTTACTAAAAAAAAGAAAAAAAAATCTTAAAAAAGCCAACCAAACAAACAAACTTTTTTTCTTTTTCCCTTTTAAAATACCAAATGGGATGGGGATGATGCACAGCGAGGGGCTTCCTACCATCTGGGCTGGAAGATCTGCTCAGCATTGCTCTCTTCACTCTTCCATCACTTGCATCTCTCATCAATTATCATCACAGAGCTGGTCGATATTGAAATGAAAGTGCTGGGGATCGATGGCAGAAGCGCTGAAGAACGTTCCCTATGAATGACATTTTTCTCATTTCATGGGAGGATGAGCTGGGGTGGGGGGAGGCAAAGAGGGATGGAGGCTGGGAAAAGATCCCTGCTAAGACATTTGGCATCTCGGAGAACTTTGCAAAACATCTAAACTTAACAAGCTACCCCATATAACACTAAGGTGCTGGGGGGGACATTTTTGCTGCTGATGGAGTATTTCTCTGAGCAGTCTGAAAGCCTTTTGGTGGGGCTTGCTGGTTTCTCTGATTTTTGAAAGCTGCCACAGCCAGCCAGAGCAGATAAACTTATGTAGATAGGTTAGGCATGTTTGTGTTGGGTTAGTAAACATGGATATTTAAGGTGCATCTGTGCACATGTAGGTTCATTGGTTTTTTTATTACAAAAAGGGCGAAGACACCATGCCTGTCTGCAGTGGTGGTTTTCACATCTTGCAGTTTGTTGACTCCCTACATTTTTCCCCAAGGGAGGCATAGACCCTGCGTGGCAGATGTCAGCTCTGTCACAACAGATTTGATCTCAGTAGTTACCACTCCTGGATCTGTTAGGAAAATAATGGATGGCCTCCAAGGAGTCACAAAATCACAACTGAGAACCACTGCACTACAGGTTTATGGGCACATCACTTTCCTGTGGCAGGCTCTTCAGGGAGAGGTGAAAAGGGGGAACTTCTTGGGCTAAGGGCAGCTCCTAAGCCTCTCAGGAGCTTGCCTCTCACAGGCATGTCCAGGTGGGCTTTATAGCAATGGTCACCCAGCTCAGCAGAATTTGGACCATAAAGCTATAGAGCACAGAGTTGCTTCCTATATACTGCCTCCCCCACCAAAGGAACTGAAATGCAGGTGGAACATTTTCAGGACAGAAATTGGAATTTCTTTTTCTCTAAAAACATGCTTATCTTTACAGACCAAGACCAAGATGTTCCCATTAAAGAGCTGAAACATTTAAAACATTTTTACAATTAAACATTTAAATATAAAAAGTACAGGGCTGTCAGAAACAAACGCACAAAAACATTTGTCAGGCTTTTCCAAATAGCAACACAAACCTGGCCACATCCAGAACATCAGCCTGGTTCAACCTTGTTTTCCAAACCAAACACCCTGCCAGCACAGCCCCAGCAATACATACTTTCTGACTCAATTGTTTTCAACTCTCTTACAAGGCACTGGCTCCTAACTTTTCATCAGTTTGAGAAATTACATCAGTTGGGAAACCGCAACTTAAATACAGTGATGTTGATCCCTCAAAACCCAGCAGCAGACCCCCCTGTGCTCAGGATGAACCAAGACCAGGCCCCTGAGCTCAGATAAACAATTAAATGCTGTTTCTGAGCTCCCTGAGTGTCTTCACAGAGCAGATCCACCTCCCAGCTCTTAGCAGGGGCCCTGAGTGACTTACACCTGTTTTGCCCATACTAAGTGACAGCCCGTGACCCAAATATCTGTTATAATGTTAGTCCCTTGCCTGCTGCTTATTACCAGGTGCTATTGGCAATGGAAGGAAGGGATTTTGTTTTAAGCACAGGGATATTTTCATCTCTGGCATCATTATGCTGAGCTCACCGGAGCTGGAGCTGCTCTGAACTTAGCCCAGTGTGGGCTGCTTTGAAGCTGAGGGTTTGCCTGGCCTCCCTCCTGCCTGCTGATCTTGTGTCCCCAGTGAGAGCTCCTCCAGCATCTGCTGCTTCCCAGCATGGTGCTTGCACAATGTAATTATTTGAAGCTGTCTCCTCCAGTGCTTGGTTTTCCATTGTTCTGTCTTTATTTTGCTTCCAAGGGCCTACTTCCTCCCTTTTCTGTTTTGTTTTGTTTTCTCTTCTCAAGAAATCATGTATGTACAACGATTGGGATTGCATCCCTTGGCTGCATTTGAAGGATATTGTTTATTTTCAGAATCCTCAGCTGTGTTTATGCTCCAGGCTCCAAATCTCTCCCTCCCTTTGTAAAGAGGGAGCAAATCCTCCCTGTGCCTCCTTCTCTGCAGAACCACTGGCCCAGGGATGTGTTCTTCCACAGAACCATTAACCTCCCCAAAATGTGGGTCACTTTTTATTGCAGCATCAGATCTTTCTCTCTGTTTTTTCTGCAACTTTTTCTATGTTGATGCTTGTTACAAACTCTCCTGTACACAAGTCCTTGTGAGTGCACACTGCTGTTGAGCAAAGAAGTTCACCATCAGAGTGGAGGTGCTCTGCGGACCATAGAAAACAACACCAGGCTCATTGTGGCCACCAGAAAATCTTCAGGTTGCTCCCAAAGTCCTTGTGAGCTGCACTGGAATGGGAGAGGATGGAGGTCTATAGCTTCTCCTGCCAGACCACGTGCTGGCAAAAAGCTGTAGGTTGGGCCTCTGTGATTCAAAGGCTGAGAGAAATTGTTTAAGGACATCTGAGGCTGTTTTTATTCAGGAATGAGAGTCTGTGGAAAAGGCCCTGCTATTGGATGATCAGCAGCTCCTGCAGACAAAGCCAGTTTCTGTTACCCAGCTGTGGGCAAATCAGTTGCTGTTCTCCTTCCTTAGAGAAACATGCTCTGTCCCTGACCTTACAGAGGGTCAGTGATGAGGGAGCCATTGGGTTCAGTCTTCAGTAAAAAGTGTGAATCCCTTAGGAACACACTGGAGCAAGAAGACCCTGTGCCAAGTGGTTGTTTATTTCACAGAATCATAGAATGGTTTGGGTCGGAAAGAACCCTAAAGATCATCTAGTCCCAACCCCCCTGCATGGGCAGGGACACCTCCCACTAGACCAGGTTGCTCCAAGCCCCATCCAACCTGCCCTTGAACACTTCCGTGGATGGGGCTTCCACAACTTCTGTGGGCAACCTGGACCTCATGGTGAATAATTTCTTCCTAATGTCTAACCTAAATCTCCCTTCTTCCAGTTTAAAGCCACTCCCCCTCATACTATCACCAACCCTCAGTCATCTGCACTGGTGGCATTTGGATCAGACAGTTAACCCATAGCCTTTGAGGTCACCAGGAGCTGTGACCGTCACTTCTGCTCCCTGGGACATCTGCAGGAACGAACCCATCCCCTGTGTTCATCTGTTCCCAGGGTCCTGCTGCTCCCTGTAGATGACAGACAGCCATCACAACACTCGAAGTGAATCCCAGCCCCTTGCATTAATTCTCTCTCACATCTTGAGAGGAGTATGACAGCAGCAAACCCTCCGAGTGAATCCTAGCCCTATATTAATTCACTCTCAGGTCCAGCTCTCTGATCTGCTGTCATCTGAAAGTGATACTAATGCCAGGTTTCCATATCCAGCATCCTGCTGTGCCTCCCGCTGCAGTCAGAGTCATGCTGGGAGAGATCAGCTCTGCTTGAGAAGGGTAAACCAAGTGCTTGATTTCAAACAGCATCAAATAAGTCAAGAGAGAATATGTGGCAAGGGAAGAGGAAGGGAGAGAAGGAAGGAATAGTTGGGAACACACTCCTTTGAAAGCGGTGAGTGGAGAAGAGCACAGACAAGCTTATTTCCATCTCTAGTCTCTGTCCATCTTTGCTACCCACACCCCAGCTTTGTACCTCCATTTGTTCCAGTTCTTTCTTGCAAGACCAATTTCCTTGCCCCTCCTGAACCTAACAAGACTCTTTGCACTGCAAAAGACAGTCTGATATCATCGATGTTTATCACTGCCCTGATTCTGAAGAATAAGGATGAAGCTACAAAGCTTAATGTTGCTATAGGCTTCCAAGCCACTTTTGTGCTTAACTGCCCACCAAGCTGTAAGGCACAGGACTTGTCAGGGAGATGCAAGGTCAAGTTCACCATCAAGGTAATGGACAGTGGACAGGTTGTGGTGGGCTGTCCAGCTCTCTCGCCCGCTGACAGCTTCTGACAGCCAAACCCTCTTCCTCTTTGTCCTGTACTGCCCATCTAGGCAAGGGGGAGGAAGGTGAACACTGATTTAATTTGACACCCCAGGAAAAGAATAAATATACCTTGATACAGACATCATCTTTCCTTCAGAAAGTTTCCTGAATATTTTACTGGCCAGCAATGCTGTGATATTTTTGTGAAGGTCAGTAAAAGTTACTTAAGAAAGCCAAGCAAAAACATTTGTAACAAGCAACAGTCACTTCTAAAAGAGTAGAAAGGAACCTTCAACAGATTCAAAGTGATTTGTAGTAATGCCTGCTTTGGGCTGGGTTGTTGTTTTTTGGTTGTTTTTTTTCCCATGTGTTTTTATTTATTCTGTGTCTGAGATACCTTCAGAAACCTAATTTCCAGAGATTTTTTTTTCCCAGCACTTTCAGAGAATTATGCTTTTGAAGGAGTCTCAGATTGGGAACTCTTAGAATAACAGCCTCCAAACCTTCTTGTCAGCTTTGACATCCAACACACCCCACCTCAAAGATGAAGCAGGAAGTCAGCCTCCAAGGGTCTCTCAAACAAAGACTGAAGATCTCTGCTGAGTGGACCTGTGGTGCCTCCCTCCCCTCGTGGTGTCTTGGAATTACCACCAGGAGTGAGTGGAATATGTTGGCTATGTGTGAGCACTCCTCAGCTGCTTCAGCATGATCCAGGGCTCAAGAGTGAGCCGTTGGGGGAAGGATGGGTGTGGAGGGTCTGGCCGGGGAGAGGGACTGAGGTCAAGTCTCCAGTTCCTCATGGAAGTGGTCATGACATGTACATGCTTTACTTTTATCCATCTTTCTGGGGAAAATGTGAATCTGCAGGACAGGAGCAATAAAAAAAAAACAGTGAGGAGATATCTTACACCTCCGAAGTCACTTCTGATGTCTACGTTGCCCGAAGCCTCAATTCCTGAAGTGCTCAGGGTTTGAGTCTGCCATCATCTGTGCTAAACAGTCCCTGGAGGAAACCTCCTGCAATGCTCCTTGAAGTCAGTCTGTGGCAAGGGAGAGGTCTGTCCCCACTCCCATATTTATGGCAGGGTGGCTCTTTCCACTGGCTGCTGCCTTATGCTGTGCCACTTCATTCACCCTGATGTTCTTTTTTCTAAATGGTAGGAAATCAGTACTTCCCCAGTGCTGGCCCAGAATTTATTTGACTTTAATTTCCCTTTATGACCCCGTTTGCTAATCTCTATTGCACAGATAAAGAGAGGTAACCCAGGCACCATTACCCGTGATGTGAAGAATTTTCTGCAGTTCAATTATAATCCCTTTTTTTTCCCCTCCAGCAATAAAATCTCTCTGTCTCTCTCTCTTTCTCGTCCTTTAAATTTGTTCTCACAATTCTTCCTCTCCCACTCTCAAGATGAGGTTAGGTACTTTTGTGATGTCTTCTTGGCTGGGGTGTTTGTGGCAGTCAGAGCAGTTGGTGTGGGAGCAGAAGGTTCAGCTTCATGCACGTGTTGTTTAAGGCAGGGCTGGGGACTGGGCAGCAGCACCATGCAGGGGAGCCACCAGAAGTGCATGGAATAGATTAAATAGCACACGGAAAGGACTCTGGGTTCTACACCCACATCTCTTTCTGGATTATTTTCAACCTTTTTTCTCTAGAAATTCCAGCGTGATGAGTAGCAAAGATGCTGCTGAATTGATGGTTTAATTTGATTTCTTGTTCCTGTTACCTTTAGAGACATTTTAAGGAAGGTATCAAGTTGCAGTTGTGCCACCCCTTCGAAAGGCCGTACTCATTTGTCTACAACTTCTGGGAAAGGTGAGTAATTCTCAATACATTTTTCTTGAGCACTACTTACCCTGGCAAAGAGATCTTTCATATATGCTTGTGACCTTTAGGACAACAGGGCCCTTGATCTATCTTCAGTGCATGTGTTGTCTTTGTCATATGAGGATTATTTGTAAGGATGAAACAGCTTCCATTTCGAAGTTCAGGTCCCAGGAAACAGAATTTCTCTATTTCCTCTCTATTTTTTTTCCTTTTTTTTTTTAATCAGGAAGTTTCTAATTATTTTTTTTTCATTTTGTAGTTTAATTTGACATAAATTTGAACAAAACAAAAAGATGAACAACAGAAAAAAAAAGGTAGATCTCTGAGTAATGATGAAGCTGGTGTTAAAAAGGACATCAAAATTACATAGTTTTTATTAATGAATTTTATTAATATCAACAATCACTGTTAAAACAGATCATCATTCCTTGGAGGTGCTATCTAGACCTGCTTAGAGCACAGTTTTCCCAAGTCTGTATTTATAATGAGATGAGGCTGTGCCCATTAGCAAAGATTGGTCACACCAAAACTCAATTAAGCAATTAACAGCTGACTGAAGCTGGGGCTAAACCCCTACCCCCAGGTTTGAACTCAGCACAGTCAGTCAGCATGGCTGCTCTGTCCCATGTTACAGGTCTGTATCAAAAGCCTGTGTCTACATGATTCCAGACCTGTGGAGATGCAGTCTGAATCCAAAAAGTCCTGTTGCATATCTGGAAGACAGATGGTGATTGAGCTGGCCTCCTGCTGGTAAGATGAAATGATTTATCCCTAAGCTGTCTCTAGTGAAAAAACATCCACGGGCAGTCTGAAGTGGAGGAGCTCTTTGACCACTCTTTGTATTTTCCCATAGATATGGCTAGAAAGAAAATGTATGTGTATTTCTGCAATTGTCCTATAAGCCTGCTTTAAAAAGCAGCAACTTTTTAGCATAAATGGCACAAGACACCCACAGACTGATCCCTGTCCTCGGGCATTTTGTCCCATTTCATTGTAGAATTAATGTCTTTGCCATGAGATTGGCCTGTAGTGTTGATTTCTTCAGTGCTACTGTGAGATTTTTCTCAGCAAAAGCAGTAAAACAATGACTTGCTGTGTATTCTCAGGGTATTTTAATGGTCCTATTTCCATATCTGTTAAAATGTACAATACAGCAGAGTTTTGACTGGCATATGGTTGTCAGCTGAGAGAAAAACATGCGACGAGGAAGCAGATCAATGTTGACATTGTGGAGGCACCTCTGGAAGAATTAATTGAGTCTGATCTTTGCCTACCCTCTTGGTATGGATTTTCATTAGATGTGGTGCTGTTTCCACATGTGGAGAGTCCAAGGTGCTCTCCTGAAGGTCAGCCCACTGAAGTTGGTGAATGCTGTGTAGACTGTGGGCTTCTTTGGGCAGAGACCTTAGTGGACTCAGTGCTGCAGTGGAGCTTGGGCATTTGTGCAGAGCATTCTAGGACCTGCTCTAGGTGTGACAGTTCAGAAAAGCCTTTGAATGAGTTGGAAATGGCTGTGTGGAGGGAGAAGGATTTGGATCTGAACTTGTGATTAAATTCCTAGGAAAAATGAGTTCCTCTTTTAATCAGGAAAAGAGGAAACAGGCCCCTGGTTCAACCTTAATTCAGTCCTATTATCATAGACTCACAGAATGGTTTGGGTTGAAAGGGACATTAAAGATCATCTAGCTCCAACCGTCCTGCATGGGCAGGGACACCTCCCACTAGATCAGGTTGCTCCAAGCCCCATCCAACCTGCCCTTGAACACTTCCAGGGATGGGGCAGCCACAACTTCCCCAGGCAACCTGGGCCAGTGTCTCACCACCCTCACACTAAAGAATTTCCTCCTAACGTCTAATCTAAATCTCCCCTCTTCCAGTGTAAATCTATTCCCCCTTGTCCTTTCACTACAAGTCCTTGTCAAAAGTCTCCCCCCAGCTTTCCTGTAGCCCCTTCAGGTACTGGAAGGTGCTCTAAGGTCTCCCTGGAGCCTTCTCTTCTCCAGGCTGAACATCCCCAACTCTCTCAGTCTGTGTCCAGAGCAAAGCTGCTCCAGCCCTCGGATCATCTTTGTGGCCTCCTCTGGACTCTCTCCAGAGCTCCATGTCCTTATGTTGGGGGGTCCACAACTGGACACAGTATTCCAGGTGGGGTCTCACGAAAGCTGAGTAAAGGGGAAGAATCACCTCCCTTGACCTGCCGGCCACACTTCTTTTGATGCAGCCTAAACCCAGGAGATCACCTGAGCTAAGATCCAGGTTGTCTTCATGTCAGCACTTGACCAGCTCAGGCTAGCCACACTGCATCATGACTTGTCACCATTTGTTTTGGCTGGTAGCCCAGAGTTGTGCAAAAGCAGAGCGTCTGCAGCTCCATTGCTCCTAAAGGTAAAATCAAGCCCTTCATTAGTGTTTGTTATTAGTAGCTGTTAGTTGTAATCAGGCTTAATGAGATGTCCACAGCAAAGTACAGAACAGTCATATTCCTTAGGAAGAACTTAAAACTCCCTAATAGGAGAATGCACAACGTGATTCATGTGTGTTGAATTTCAAAACAATGCCAGAATAGACATCATGGGCTTGGGACTGGAGAGGTAATCTTCTTCATTAACAGAACTAAAGCTATCTAGTAAACAGATTCTGGATTTGTAATAAATAATTAGTCATCACAACAATTTCTTAATGGGCTATTAAGTGACTTAGGGTGCAATTCTCAGCAGCTGACATGTAAATATCTAAAACAAAAATCTCTCTTTTTCAAATAAATAATGGTCTAATTAATATTGAAAAGTACAGCCTGCTTTCACTATTTCTTGTGTCTTTAAGAACAGACCAGGCTTATAAAATAGAATCCTATCCAGCATATGCTGGTTGCTGCCAAAAAGCAATTTTTCAAGAACTGTCACTGAGAGTCATTAATTATCTGCAGGTCCCATTCCCTCCCAATCAGTGACAAACTTTGTGAGATTTTGCATGGTTTTAATTAACGGATGAATATGAGATGTGATACGCTTCTTGTTTGAACAATTATTGTCCTAGCACAACCCTTGAATCAAAGGATTGTGGGGAAAAATGGAAGTGAAAGGGGTGCTACAGAGCTCTGAGCAGGACTGGGGATGCTGCTGGGACTGCACACACCTCTGGGGAGCAGCGCAGCCTGCCGAGGAACCGCTGCTCTCCTGCCAGGACAACAGGTGGTTTCTCTCATGGACAAGTTGATGCTAAGATGCAGTACACATTTTTTAAACTAATGAGACAAGTAGCTTACACTTCCATTTCAAATCTAATTGAGATGCTTGGAGAGTTTTTTTTCCCTTTTTAATTCATTACAAGCTGCTTCTTTTCTCTCTCTCCTTTCTCTCTCTCCTTTCTCTCTCTCCTTTCTCTCTCTCCTTTCTCTCTCTCCTTTCTCTCTCTCCTTTCTCTCTCTCCTTTCTCTCTCTCCTTTCTCTCTCTCCTTTCTCTCTCTCCTTTCTCTCTCTCCTTTCTCTCTCTCCTTTCTCTCTCTCCTTTCTCTCTCTCCTTTCTCTCTCTCCTTTCTCTCTCTCCTTTCTCTCTCTCCTTTCTCTCTCTCCTTTCTCTCTCTCCTTTCTCTCTCTCCTTTCTCTCTCTCCTTTCTCTCTCTCCTTTCTCTCTCTCCTTTCTCTCTCTCCTTTCTCTCTCTCCTTTCTCTCTCTCCTTTCTCTCTCTCCTTTCTCTCTCTCCTTTCTCTCTCTCCTTTCTCTCTCTCCTTTCTCTCTCTCCTTTCTCTCTCTCCTTTCTCTCTCTCCTTTCTCTCTCTCCTTTCTCTCTCTCCTTTCTCTCTCTCCTTTCTCTCTCTCCTTTCTCTCTCTCCTTTCTCTCTCTCCTTTCTCTCTCTCCTTTCTCTCTCTCCTTTCTCTCTCTCCTTTCTCTCTCTCCTTTCTCTCTCTCCTTTCTCTCTCTCCTTTCTCTCTCTCCTTTCTCTCTCTCCTTTCTCTCTCTCCTTTCTCTCTCTCCTTTCTCTCTCTCCTTTCTCTCTCTCCTTTCTCTCTCTCCTTTCTCTCTCTCCTTTCTCTTCCTTCCTTTTCCCTGTGCTTCACTGACATAATTAAAACCTAATGCATTGGACTAGTTAGCAGGTCAACCAGAAAATCTAAGTCTCATTCACCAGGCTGATTTCACTGTACAGGCTGGATAAACTGTCCAAGGCCACATGCCTCTGAACAGATCTCTCCCTGACAATGTCATGTTTACAGCCCTGTCCTAATACACCTACCTGGCCTCCAGATAGGAGATACCTTATTTCTGGCCAGCTCAAGCAGACATAAAGAAATTTGGGTCTTCCATGTCACTGGTTTTAATGGGTGGGGTTTCTTATCTCTCTCAAACAAGGCATATCCTGCTGTTCCAAGCAGAATTTGTTCTGTATTTAATAGGCACAGGCTGCACAGTGGAACAGACAGCAAACACTGAGCAGTGCTTAGCATTTAGAGAGACAGATCAGGAGGGTGTTGAGTCCATCAGGGCTGTGCTTTTACACTGGCACAGCTATGTTGGCTAGGGAGACAGCTGGTTTTTAATTCACATTGTTCCTTTGCCTTCACAGTGATGTAAAAAAATGTGTTTGGCTGTTGGCCTTTGATTTCACAAGGACCACACTTTCACTCATAATTTCACTCGAAAGAGTAATATTATTCTGCTCGAGTAGGATGCTGGATCCTATTTAACTTTCAGACCCTGTCTTAAGCTGCCACATTTTCATGAATATACTGGTGCCATCTGAATGCTCACGAATAAGGGATAACATGACTATGCATAGCAGACGAGTCAAAAACCCAGAGCTTTTGCTTATGATAATTTTTTTTTGTTATTATTATTTTGCACCCTGCCAGCTGTTGATCTTGCTAATGTGCCGCTTAGCAGCCAAGCTTTGTTCCCTCTTGGTTAATGAACTATGCAAGAAATCATGGGCCAGTGGCTAGTTTTAAAGCTAACAGTGATGGTCCATAAAGAAGAAATACCTAGACCAATAGATCTGGAGACCTAGCAGTGCTGTTGTCAAAGATGATGGAGAGAAAAGGGTGATAGAACAGTTTTGTTCTACCCTGGACGTGCTTATCCCTCTTGGACATGTGCTGAAATTAAATCTTAAGAGTTACTGCACATGCTGTTGGACTGACAAGAATTTGTGACCTGGTGAAATATACCACTCTTCACCCAGAAAACCTTGTATCCCTTTAGAGGTCATCTGCTTCACATGACAGCATAGCCATGGGCACACAGAGCCACTCTCCACACCCTCTTGTAGACGATCCTCAACCTGAGTTTGGTTAACACGGCTTCAAGTGCAGGAAAGGTGTGTTAGGTTTGGGAACCACCCTACTACTATCTTGGAGAAGGGGCCCTCAGCCCTCTGTGTAAACGTGCCCATGGAGGGGGTCCTGAGGAGCTGAGATGAGTGGGTACCACCTGCTGCAAGGACTGCTGGCTGAGGAGGGAGGGCTGGGTCCGTGCTGGATGGTGTCTTTCCCCCTGGTTGGGAGCTGCAGCTCTGCAGCAGCCAGCAGTTTGCTGCCAGCAGCCTGGCTCATTCTCATTCCAGAGCTGAACCAGGGTTGCTGCCAGCTCCCTCCGACTGCAGGGGCTGCAGGAAGCGATGGCGGTTCCCCCGAAGCCCCTCATCAAAGATGTTAGCCCTTTGCTTTGTGGAGCCAGTTCTCTCTATCCTCCGTCTCTTGCTGCTTCTTTTGTTGGCTTTGGGATTTCTTGCAGACCCCCCTGCTTCCCCTTCCAACACCTCTTGGTTATTAAAATGCAGCTCAGGATAGTTCACTTTGCTTGGTACATTATCATTCCTCGTTAGAGACCCCTCCAGGGCCTGTGATATGCCTGCACCGACTTTATAATTACAAAGCCAATTTCTAAACAGACATTTGCAAATAAGTCAATTTAAATACCAAGATTTGCAAACAATAATTAAGCAGTAGCTTCTTTTTTAATATCTATATATATAATTAATGCCCATGGGCTTTTCATTTTACCTTGCGACTGTGTAGCTTGCAATTGTTTGTTGAACTAAACCACTCTCAGAAAGCAAATCAAAGAACTGATGGGCTTTAAAGCTGTCTAAGAAAGTGCCCTACTTCCCCCCACCTCATTCCACCCCAGCTCTATGAGCCATTTCTTACACAGTCCTTTGTCCACCCAGCAGATGTAGGGAAGCAGTGTGAGGTGCCTCACGTGAGAACATCAGGGCTGAGGAGATTTCCCCTTCAGTGTAAGGATGGTGACCTGATCTGCCAAAAACTATCCCAAACCACAACAGACTGGGGAAGACTGCGTTAAGGAAGCTGAGCAGTAAAAGTGGTCTACAATCACAAGGGAAGATGCACTCTGGAGGAGGAGATGAACGTAGTCTACCTGAGGTTTCCCCTAAAGATGTGCAGTGAGAGGGCTCATGCTTCAGACAGTGTTGAGAGAGAAACAAAGAGGCCTCATCCCAGCATGAGTCTTTTTCTTTGCAGACATCTGATATTCATGTTACATGTGCACACTTACAGATTTGGTGTAAACTTTTATCAGCTGCAGAGTCTGTGAGGAGAGACCACAGCCTGGTGATTTCCTGCCCTGTCCTCTCTGAGTTGTTTCAACAGGCCATAGAATCATAGAATGATTTGGGTTGGAAGGGACCTTAAAGATCATCTAGTTCCAATTCTCTTGCATGGCCAGAGACAGCTCCCACTAGACCAGTTTGCTTAACAGGTGTGTGCTCAGAGCACTGTTCCTCCCCAAAGGGGTTTTGAAGAAGAATAAATCTATACAAGGACTTGCCTAAAAAATAGGAAGGAAAGGCTGAGTGCAAACTCTCTGCTTGTGTGTCACGGTGCATTAAAGATGGATTGTTTCCTGGTTTGCACTTGTTCTGGGTAGTTTAAAAGGGCTTACTCATTATTATTTTTTTGTGGTTTCCACATTTTTTGAGCATGCTCTCATCTTAGCTCATCAAACTTAGCCAGCTAGGGCCAAAAATATCCCTGGCATAATCAGTTCGTTCATCCAAGCCCAAAACTTTCATTTCCCAATTCAAATAGACATTCATGATCAGCGTATTTGAAGGGAACATGGTCCCTGGTGTCATTTTGGGTGACACTGCTGCAAGCAGGCTTGCTTGCACCCTATCATTCTGCATCCACTCGCTGTAAATATGAGCAACAATTATACATCCCTTCTTTTCCCTTTTTATGGGTGTGTAAGGACAGTAACTTAAAGATGTTGCTGCTATTCAGCACAAAAACAAGTAACAGAACAACTCTGGCTGTGATGCATTTCAACAGCATCACTTAGATGTGCCACTGTTAGATGAAGTTATAAATACCTATCACTTGACAATGCCAGGGCTTTTCAACAGGGAAAGGAGTATTAAAAAAATAATGAAAGAAAAGAAAAAAAGAAAAAGTACCCAAAGCCGGAATCGTGGTTGCTATAGCAATTAACAATGGGTGTCCTTCTTCAGCAGCCAGAGATGCTGATGCAGCTAGAACAAATGTTTGTGTATGGCCATGGTGGGGTTGGTGACAGATTAGGCAGTGCTGGCCTTGAGCCTCGGTGTAATCCAATTTTAAATAAATCATAAATCTAAGTGCAGACTGGCAAGCTGCAGGGAATACCAATGGGAGAAGGGTGCCAGCAGGGTAGTTTCAGTTTCTGTTAGGGGCAGGGGTGAGGAGGGGTAATAGTGGGATGGGTGTAAAAATCCAGATGGAGAGGTCTGTGATCTGGATTTTTTTTGGCAAGGATATAGCTGGCCTACAGCCACATCCTCTTGGTGGTCCCTCATGGGATTCCCTCCTGTAAGAGCCCTTGTATCCTCTAAACACCATGGTCCTCTTTATTTCAGAGCTGAATAAAAGCATGAAAGCTGAAGGAAGGTGAGGAGATGTGTGAGGGGTGTTCACAGCTTCCCTTCCATCAGTGGATGTGGCCTGTGTAATCCCTCACCTTCCACCTTAGCCCAGTCTACCCTGTAACCAGAAGGTTTCTGAGTCCTCTAGGCCCAGACCCTAATGAAATCACACCAAGATCCCCATGGGAGCTCTTGTCATACTATGAAGGGCAGGACCACACACTCTATGGTTACTGTTGGGCTAAAGAAACACCTCTGCCCTGTGGAAAATAAAACAAACAGAAGACTCACAGTGATCTGGTGTCTTCTAGCCTCCCCTCCACATGGGTTCAGCCTTGATATGGAATGAAAAATGAAAATGAGGACAGCTCAGTCAACAGCATGTCTCAGAAATTAATGAGCCCCTTTGCCTCCAACACCTGATAATTACATCTTTCAATTAAATGAACTCTCTCCTTGTCCAAGTTCTTATAAATTAACTCAAAGTCATGCATCTTTGTGGGCTGCCAAAACATCCTCATGCCAAAATCCATGCAAGCTTCTAGCCCCTTGCAGTGATGGAGAGTCTGAGGCCCAAATATAAGTAAAGGATTTAGTCCTGGTGTTGTGGCAGCCCAACTGCCAGGTTACTGGCACGAGCAGAGGCTAAGGCCCTGAGTTCAGCACTGGAGTTCATTTCTCCCAGTGAAGTGCAGGACAACAAAAGACCTTACAAGACCCTAAGCAGTCAGCTCTGCCAGTATGGGAATGACATGTACAGAGGTGATTCTTAAGTCTTCCCCTTTGATTGGGCTTCCCACTGCAAAGTATGGGACTCTCTTGGCTCCAGTCACAACTTTCATGTGACTGCTTAGAGGTGAGAGCCTTCAGCAAGGTGGTGGAGTGATGGACTCTGCTTTCTGGGGGGATTCACACCATTAGAGTCATCTGTCACTATGCTAAGGCCTATTACCATATTTTGCAATTACAGTTTGGATACAGAGGTGCACTGAGTTATGTGTTCAATTTCTTGATGAGATCACGTGTGCTTAGAGGTAGGGAAGACAGATGAGTTTCTGTCTCCTCCTCCACTCAAATGTATCTTATGATATTTCTAAGGCTCCCAGTACTGCCCTGTTTCATTGCCTTCAGCCTGGAGAAAATCCATGCATAAAATGAGGCTTCCTGGTCTAATCCAGTTTGCTGGACATACAAACCTTAGCTAGAGAAGACATGCTGAGTGCAGGGAAAGGGGTTGCAGATACAGATCCCACCCCAGCAAGCTGAACCTTACAAAACCAGACAATGGCTCCATTCTCTGTCCATTCTCCCCTTCCCTTAAGTAACCACGTCCAACCAATGCAGCCTCAAGCTGGAGGTTTATAAGCTTGCAATAAATCTAACCCACTTTTCTAAAGCACAGCAGGCAGCTGATGCAATCACATAATTCAGCCCAAACTCATCAGACAATGGCTGGGAAGGCTGAGGATGTGTTTTCCTCTGAAGCCCACACAGGCGTGTACTCCCACTTGCACAGATGCCGCCATTTCAATTAAGGCAATTAGCAGTGACCAAGGGCAACTGAAAAGCTCCAATTAAACCAGCACAAAGGCTTACATGATCTACAGTGTCATGGAGGAGGTTGGAACATGTATCCCCGACAGCAGCTATCTGCCAGATTAAAGGGTTTATACACTCTCTGTTGTCCCCTTCCAGACCTCCTACAATCTCTTCTCCTTCAAAAAGCCCAAATGCTAATCTCCAGTCTTTGTTTCCCCTCATTAATTTACCCCTTGTCAGGGGCCTCAGGGGAAGATGCAAGCTTTTCTTCTCTCTTTCTGTTCCATTTGAACTGTAGCCTGCAGCCATAGTGCCCTGTTCCCCTTCACCTCCTTAGAGATAGTCTGAGAGTGTCATTTAGGTTTCAGTGACCTTTTCCCAGCTGTGACTGGTGCTGGATGGTGCTTTTGCTGTTTGCACTGGTAGAAAGGAGTGGAAACATGCTGCAGAAGAGCAGCAAAGGAGGAAACTGGTTATTTGCTTGGGCACAATGATTTCCTGCTGGGATGATTTGGAATGGCTCCTACTTTGAGGGAAGTGTGTGGGGAAGGGGCTGCCTCAAGTGCTCCAGCAGATACCCACAGCCATGTGGGGGGAGAAGGGATTGCTTTTTGTGAAATTTACTGGAGATTTCTCTATCTCTGAAGAGTGGGGAGCACCCTTGCCTGGAGTCAGACCTGAGCTTGGTGTTGTTTTCAGCTGGTGATTCAGGATCTGCTAGAAAGTACCCAAGAGGATGGTGTGTATGTTGAGCTGGACTATTTACTCTTAAGAGACAGACTGGAGGAAGGTTTCTAGTAGTGGTATCTGAGCTCTGTCCCTCGATAATATCCTATTGTGTTGTTAAGCAAGGCTCTTCCAGACCCTTCTCAGTGGCTTGACCCATGTATTTGGATGCCATCCCATCCATACTTAGTAGCTGGCAGATCTGAGACACTTCAGCTGTTACTTGCAGCCTATAAACCACTTTTCTTGGGATCTGTCATTAACAGGGCATTGCATCAAACCAAGGGCAGAAATTGGTACAGATTGCCCCTTTCAGACAGAGATTGGAGGGAGACTTTGGAATGAGGAACTGCTAATGACAGGGGGAAAGACTGTCATGGGGACAGGACTGCACCTAGAAGTGGCAGCCAGTGGTTGAGATCCAGCAGAGGCTGAGAACAGGGTGCAGTGATTAGCCTCTGGCAGCTGCTTAGTGGCCTGAGCTAAATGGTGGGGTCAGATCCTGAGACAGTCTCAGCTTGGTTCCTAGTGGACCTCTACTTCTATAGCAAAAGCCACTAGCACATTTTGTGCTAATTGGTGTCCTCGTTAGCAGTTGAATAGGCCCAAAGATTGAACTCTTCTCCTTAAAGGTGAGTGCTCTAATTAAGGGTTGGCAGGCAGTTGGGGTAAGATGTTTGTTACCTGCTTAAGGATATGTAGGAATTTAAAGGTTAGAGCCCAGAAACCTTCCACATATTCTCTTAAAAAGAGCATCAGAGAAAATCAGAGGATATATTTGATACAAAAAAGTGTCTTTAATATGTCTTTCTGTGGCTCTTGCACCATTTGGCTCTGCTTAGTTTTTCCTCACTGTTTTAGGTTTGCTTGTGAGTTAACACTGAGGATAAAACCCATGAAATCCTTTCCTTAATATTTTTACTTTATCCCAAGTAACACAGACAAAGGGGCTGTCACGAGCTGCTAGAATGGAAATTAATTTTAAAAGCATCATCATTTATCACTTTTATAGTAAAAAATGAGAAACTACTGAGATTAGAGCAATTGTGGCAGAAACTTCCTGCATAAGAATTATCAGAAGGTACTTGCAAAAGGGTAATGACATCAAAGTGCTCAAAGAAATTCCAGGGGAAAAAAAAAAAAAAAAAAAAGCCAGGACCCTACTGTAACAATTGGAGTTTTTAGTTTGGTGTGAGATTTGCCTTTCACAGCTTGAACCACCCAAAAGTCAGGCAGTGAGAGCATGATGGTTGTTTGACCTCAAGCTGGAGTGAACTGAGAGAGACAGGTATGTTGAGAGGGCAACTCTCTGTATCAGCATGTGGTTTCTGAGATAGATGGGATGGGTAGTTCCTCCCATGAGAGCTGGAAGGGCTGTTCCTACAGAAGTACTTTGATTCACATCACATCTCTAGTGGTAATGATAATATTTTCCCCAAATGGGGCTATCTCTGATTCGAACAGGGATCAACGCAAGAGCAATGCAGGTCCCACCTAGCAAGTGTTGCAAAGCCACCCCAAGGGCTCTAGCTGGGGACAGTTTGAGTGATGGAACCATGAAGTGGGAAGGGCAAACACTCACCAATAGACGTGCACCGTTTGCAGGGACCAGGAGCAGCCCATGGGTCACTTTGTTCTGCAACAAGTGGCCACCCACAGAGATGATGCTGTGAGTTGGGGACAGTTTATCTCCGACTGAGCCAGAAGTCTCATTTCCCACGTCTGATCTAGACTGTCGCTCCAGAGGAGCTCATTAAATTGAACATAACAGATCTGCTTCCTTTACTTGCTTGCCTACTTTTTTTCCCCCTGTGTGGAATGAGTTAAAGGCTCCTCATTCCTCTTCCATTCTTTCATTCTTTCTATTAGAATCTTATCTCGTTCCAGTCCTCCCCCTCCTCTCACACACTCCTCCTTTCCTCACAGACATCTACTTGCTCCCTTCAGGAAGCCAGCTAATTATTTCCTGAATGCCCCCAGTGTTATTTTGCCTTGAGAACCTCTCCTGCTGGGACTTCTCACATGCTTACGAATCTCTGTGTGACAAAAGGTTTCTCAGTTTAGCTTTGAATGGCTATTTCTTTAATTTCTACATTTAGTCCTTTTGCCTCATCATCTGCACTTGGGCTGAGAATAGAAACTTCACTTGACATTATCTAAACCATTATCAATTAAATCCCTTCTTAACTGCCCTTTTTTTCCCCCCCTAAGCTGTGTAAGGTTTTTGGTTTTTCTTCTCCTCCATTCCTGCATACTTTCATTTGAGATAAAGCCCTTTGCCCTCCTGCATTAACTTCCCAAACACAACACTTTTTTTTGCTGTTGTTGGAGGGTTGGTTTTTTTTTAATACCACTGCAGTGATGAGACAGGAACACAGGATCCTGGGTTATTTCCTGCCTGTAAGTCCTCTTTGAACTTGCTCAGACACCAGTACATATGCTGTATACAATAGAAGTTCTCCAGCTGGAGATTGGGCTGTTGCTGAGTCAGCAGCAGATCAGGATTGGTCAACAGATGACTCTGGGTCTCATGGCTTTGGGTGACCTACAAACACAGAGTGCACAGTCCACAAAGAAGCAAACAAAACCAGCATAGCCATGCTCCTCTGCAGGAGGGACTTCTCCAAGTGCAGGAGCAGTTTGGAACCCAGACTCATGAATGATAGACAATTCATGGCTTCACCCAAATGTTTTCAAACAGGGTTTCACGTATTTCCTGAGCTGCAGTGGTTGCATCCAGAGGGTATGTGAAGGTGACAGAGAAAAGCAAAGGTATCTCCAGTGTGCTTCCATTTGCTACCCAATAGCCTGCCCCTCTGCTGCACTAACATCAAGGATACTCCTTTCTGCACATACACAGAGTAAGAGGGGTGTAATCCTCTGAGCAAGACCAAATCTGATCCACCGTAGTAGAATTCTAGTGAGGAACTCTTTGAGTGGTCATCATGCCTGCATGCATGGGCCAGCCAGTCATGGCAGCTGCAGCTGCAACAGAACACATCCCAGCTTCCAGTAAAAGCATCTAGCTCCAAGTAAAGAGCTGGTGTGGGTGGAGCAATGCCAGAGGTAATGCAGAGTGATTAGGGTCATAAATGCCTCTGGCAAGGTGTCTCTAAGGGGAAAATACTCGGGGTGAAACAGTGACTCAACTACACGGAAACTGGAATTTATTGATTCTTATGGAACAATTAGTCTCTTCTTTTGACTTTCTTAGGTTTTTTTTCCTCCCTCTGGAATAGAACTCATGCAGAGTTATAGTCCTATGAGTGAAAGGCATACAGGTCACGTCCTTCTGACCCACACATACTAGTCACAACTGGAGGCATGCCAAGTCAAAGCACTTCAGTGCAAGCATAAGCTACTGAGACTTACCCTAATCATAATAATTCTGCAACAGTTCATAAACATCGAAGTAACTCAGAGGGGTTAAAAAGTACCAGGAATTTATGACTTGACATATTCCTTAATATGAATCACCCTCAACTTTACAGAACTAAAGGACTGGAGAAAATGCAGGTAAGCAGCTGAAATCCAGGCCTGCAGCTCTCTGGAAGGTCGTCTTTTGGAGATGGCACAAGAAGAAACATTAATTGGTTGCTGCTTCACCTCTTCTCTTTGTTGGATCAGCTGTTAATTCTAGGCCCGTGGCCATGTCATAACCACTTTTATTGAGCTGTTTCAAAACCAAGTCCCAATGAACCTTTTTGTCATTCAAGCAATGAAGGAGACTGCCTCCCAGCTCTGCAAAGGCTGCTCAACCTAGCCTCAGAGCACCCTGAAATCTATCAGTGCTAATTAGGGCCTACTTAAAGGCTCCCAGGCTGCTATTACTGGTTTGAAATGCATGCAAAAGCCCTTATGCTTGACTCCTGACAGGAGCAAAAGCAAACAACAGGCCCTGCTGTGACCTCCATTTACGAGACTCATTTACTGCACTGAAGGCAACAACTTCTTGGAAATCAAATGGACAAATTAGTTTTGAACCCCTACTGCTTAAGATGGACTTCTCACTGGGACAGGGCTCCTGCCTGGCTGCCTAAGTATTTCTTTAATCTTTGTGGAGTTTTTTCAGGGAGGTTGTGTAGATGAGTTAGCTGCAAGGAAGGGACCTGGGAGCAGGAAGGCAGCACACCACAGGCTGCTTCCCAGCTGCCCCTGCTCTGTGGCACGAGGTGGGTACCAGCTGTCGTGTAACTAAAAACCACATCACTATTTTTAACTAGTATTAACCAATTTCTTCAAGTAAAGGCAGAATCCTGTGCTCAGGTCCATTATTGCACTGCCGTTTTTCACCACAAGATGACATCTCCATCCAGTGATGCTTCAAGAGATGTGCCCCACGTCTCTTCCCATGATTTCTGCTCATCTTCATAAAAACAGCTTTTTCTCTTTCTTTGGGGGAAGAAGAGGTCTCTAATTCTTCCCTCTACTTGGCATCATAGGACTCCAAAACCATCTGCCTATTTTCAGTCAAGTCTACTCAAATTCCCTGCCAAATTTCCCTGCCCAAATCCCCTTGGGTGGCATGAAGCCACCCAAAGTTCCTTTTCTCTCAGAGTTCAGCCCAGCTATAATTGCTCCCCATGTAGGCCAGCTATTGGAAAATATGGGTGGGGAAGTGGGTGCCTTAACAAACAAAAATGACAACATCCTGACCAGGAATAGTAATATGTTTCAATTTGTCACCCGTGGGATCTTTTAGTCCTTATGGCAGAAACAGAGAAATGCTTCCTCTGCCCCACTGCCATGTTCTTTTGTCAGCATTTCTCTCTTAATCTTCCTGAGATTCAAGTGCCTATCTCATTATCAGATGTTTATGTTTTCCATCCTGCTGGCATGTGGTTCTGAGAGCCTTCTCAAGTCTTTCAGGGGGAATCTGAATTTATTGAACACTTCTCTCCCCTTGTGGGTCTGTGTCTGAGTTCCAGTGTTGAGTCTAGGAGGTACTACCTATCCTCTGGGACATCTCTCCTGGCTCTTGGGGACTCACCATTCACCTGAAACAGTGACAGTGAGGAGAAGCAGTGAGGACATTAAACCATTTAGTGCAGCTCAACCTTCCTCTTGCTCACCAGTAAGATGGTGGCTGGACAGCCCCATGTCTGCTGGAGAAATAGGTGAGCATTTAGCTTTGGTGAAGGTAGCCTAATACAGCCATACCTGACCTGGAAGGGGACATGGGAAGGACATGTGTCAAGAGGAGATAAAAGTTGAAAGATAAGAAGAGAGGAAAGGTTTTCCTCAGTGTGAATGTTTGAGATGTTACTTGTCTTTAATTCCCACCACCTTGATAATACAGCACAGCACTGCTACATCCAGGAGATGCTCTGTGGCTGTGTGGAGATGTCACTCTCAGTTTGTGGCTGAGAGGTGAGGGAACCTCACCCAAGCTCTGGTGCAAACCCTTGTAATGCATCAAATCTGTTAGAAAATCAGACTTCTTGGTTGTATTTTAGTGAACTCCACAAAGTTGGGAGCAGACCTGCGAGCTAGCAGAATTGGAGGGTGGCTGTTCAGATCATGACCTTCTGGCTCACTCCAGGATGGTTGAACAGCCCTTGTATTGCCTGGTTGAAGGGACTGCAAGCTGTGAGACTCCTGAGCTCTCTGTCTTCCCTGGATTTGACACAGATGGTGACAGTGACATTAGGTCATGGTCACAACTAAGGCTCCTTGTATTAGATCAGGATCCTGCTGTGTAAGATATTACACAAAGAATAAAAAAACCCCCACTCAAATATTTTGAAGATTCTTTCAAAAATAGCTTTTATTATGTTCATTGTTTCCTCCAACTCCTTTGTTTTGGAGAGATCCAAAACCCTCAGGTGTTGGTATTGAGAAGTCAATACTGCTTCATTTTGTTTGTTGTTTCTGTTAATATTTATTTAGTGGATGAAAAGGTGGACTTACTAATCTTCTTTTATATTTAAAAACATTTAATGCTCGGGTGGGAGTGGGTCACATAATAACAGGGAGAGCCTAGACCCTGGGTGTGTTAGTAGACAAGACAGATTCATGGTGGCATCTTGCAGGAGAAGAACTGAGGGGCTGAGGGATGAAACCCACATCCTCAATATGCCCTCACAGTCCTCTCTAGGTCCCTGTGATGTTCTGCAGGACCTGTGTACCTAAATAAAAAACAGACTTTTTGTGGATCTGGGTGAAATAAGAAGGGAGATCAAGGCAGATGGTGAACACGATGAACAGCTGCCACAGCTACCCAATGGTTCTTCTGGTCCACACTGTGGGAAATGGATGTCACTGGGCTAAAGGAGTGGCCAAAACAGGCAGCATTACTGCAAGCTACTTTGAAGCAACTCTGCCATTTAAGCCAGACCTTCAGGGATAGGGGCACTCTGTGGTGTAAGAGAAAAAATCTTCACAGACTGGACCACAGCCAGTGATGTAGCCAATTTGTGTGTGGAAACTTTGCTAACCTTTAACTTCAGATCTGTAAGTCAGAGGGACTTTCTCCTCCCACTGGCACAGTACTCTCCTGCTGAGTACCTGGCCAAGTGAGCAAGAAGCCCATGATGGACCTTCCCTTTTTGGCTTGCTGTCTGGGTGTGCCCTGAGGAAGAGCAGGGTTTGCACTAACAGGAGGCCTTATAGCCAAGCCACATCTTGGTCCTATTAGGCAGGGCACAGAGGTCCAGATGAGTGATGTGAAGAAGACAAGGTCACTATCAGTCTGAGTGTAGATGCCTCTCAGGAGCACTCTGAAGTTCTGTTTTTCAGCTGTTGGCAGAAGCCACCTGGAAGGTGGGAATGTTGTTTCTAAGGTTGTACACAGAACAGAACGAGTCAGGTTTTGGAGAACACTCTGGCCACTGAGAATCACAGCAAGAAAGCTGATGAGATTAATTGGTTTCATAGCTCTGAATAACATCTCTGGAAATACTGCCAGATGCTTTCCCTAAACCCTGCTGCTGTAGCAGCAAGGTTAGGGGATCCAGCTCCCCTGATGATGTCTGTTCCCAGCCTAAGCCCAGAGGCCAAACCAAAGCTTGGGACCTCGCATGCTCTTCTAGCCCCCCTCTCAGTGCACAAGCAGGATCATCGTGGTTTCATGCATGTGGTAGGACTCATAGCACCAGACAGCTAGTTCTTTTGGGGCACACACAATGAATTCTGACACAGACCCCAAAGTACCTCTTACAAGCTGTCCCGTCCTACATCAAGACCTGGCCTGAGCCAGGAGAGAGCATGAGGGAAGCAGATGGCAGCCTGGCAGAGTGATTAAAACCCTAGATATCTGTTTTAATGAATTGTCCACCCAGCAAATTAAATATTGCAGTAGTCAGTCCTGCTCTATGCTGTCAGTAATTTCAGCCTTATTTATGACACTGAGGAGATGCTGTGCTCTTCCCTCTGCTGTGCTTTGTCAGTGCAGGTTGAATTACAAGTTGGGATGGAAAAGAGACCTGTGGGTTTGGTCTGTTGCCCAGAATAGGAGTCACTGGAGTCACCACAGCTCAGGTAACCCACCTTGCAGGAGGATTCAGTGAAGAAAATGGGCAACGGCTGGAGATTGTGTGTCCTGTGCAGCTTTAGATCTGAAGACAAGTACAATTCACTTTTTGCCGCTTTTGAATCTCTCTTGTTCCCCTCTTCTCTGTCACCCCATTTAAATGTCTCCAGTTAACCCATTCTGGGTGAGAGCTGACTGGGAAGTGCAAAATCAGAACCTTCTGTGGTGTCCCACTTCTCTCTTACTCCTTTGCTCTTTACTGGCAGAGGAGCTGATTTGGATTTGCTCTGTTAGCAGGGCTCCTGTCAGTATATATATCACAAGCACAAGGGGAACTGTGTGAGTGCTGGTGGCAAACCCTGCTACGTTCATCACCCATATGGTGGAGGCTGTGCTGGAGATGTGGTGCTTCCTCTGCTTCACTTTTACTTAAAACTTCCCAGTTTCAGGGCTGGAAACCATCTTTTCCCCATCCCTTGCAGGATGCTAGAGAGGAGATGAGTGTGTTGCTGTCATCAGGAGGTGAGCAAGTCCTCCATGTGCTCTGCTTCTGTTGGGCTGGGCTTAAGGAAAGTGGTTCCCTGCTGCCCTCATCCCTACAGAGGTGCTGCTCATGTGGGTGCTGGTGGAGCAGGACACACTCCCCTGCAGAGCTCTTGCAGAAGAGGGGCACATTTTCCTGAACAGGATCCCAGTGTCTGTGGTATAATGAGTCCTGAAAACACAAGAACCACGGAGTCCTTGTTCTCAGAGATTGTTTGGCTTAGGTATCTAATAAGGCAGAAGCTCCAGTTGAAGCTTCTGGGTCTTCTAATGAGGAATTATTGAGCAAGGTTTGACATAGGTGCAATGGGCATTGGAGGCATTGCTGAGCCTCAAACTTGGGGAGAAACCTTACTGTAATGTCTCTTATTGGCAGAACTGAGGGTCTAAAAGCAGAAGTCTTTGTGACTGGAGTGAAAAATAGCCAGGACTTTAATCCAAGATTTCCAGCGATATATATATGCCGTGCTCTGTGCAGTTCATAGGGAGGGAGTGCAGCCTGTCCAGAGTTCCTCAGATTTACTGCACCTGCAGAGGGATGAGCACATCAATCCAGATCTCTGGAAGGGTCTGGTGAACTCACTGGGGTTTCCAGCTGACCCCCAGATCCACTCAGGCTACAGCAGCTCTTCCACTGAGTAAATAATTGGAGACCAGGCCACACAGCCACATCCTTCCATGGGGATTATTTTCAGAATGAAACAACCTTCCCAACTACATGTTTGTCAAATCCAATGCCTTTCTTCAAAAACTCCAGGTGCCAACAAAAGCGTTGGGAGTTTTTTGGCTGGGAGCAAGCACAGGAAGCTTGGCTGATTGCTTTGAGGCCAGCTGTGCCGTTTTCCCATTCACACATCACTGCTGGGCACGGTAAGAGCTGTTGGATGTAGGAGGAACCAGTGCCTGGGTCCCTTCCCTGCACCTCAGCTGCACGTCTAGGGAAAGCTTGGGAAAGTTTCCATGCCATGGTTATTTATATTTGCCACCCCTGGGCTCTGAACTTTTGTGTGTGTTGGTAATAATATCCCATTACTAAACTGTAATTTATGTGTGCATCATTTGCATTATTGAACAGCTGTTAGCCTCTCTCAACTGCTTGCCTGCCATATTGCATAGATAATAATATCTAATCCATATTAATTATAAATACACAAATCGTCTCCTAAATAAGGCAAAGTTTTGTGAGCAATGCAAACCAATGGGTGCCAGAAAATGTTAGTGTTATGCCTGACACCTCATCCTCTGCCTGTCAGGTCAGGGAAAAAGAAGAGCCCCACAGCACAAGTTAAGGATGGCATCTGAGCTTTCATAGCCTGCAGCCACTGCCATAAACCCTCTGGCTATGATTTCATCACATCTCACAAGCTAAACTGCACTGGGTCAGTGAGAAACCTCTACAGAGAAACTGCTGCAGGAAGTGGGGCTGCAATTATTATTCACTACCTGGTGTTTGTCGGCAGCAGATCTATGCTGGACTAACCCCACCTTGTGGTGTTGGTAGGGTCTGGCTGACCTGTTTGGGAACAAAACACAGATTTCCATCCAGTTTTGATTTGAAGCCCCCTAATGCTTTGCCTGCTGGAGGTGGAAGTCTAAAATAAACCCTTGCAGCTGGCTCACTTTCCTCTCTTGGCTTGCTCAGACCTTTCAGAAAAAGCCTGTGGATGTCCCAGCTTCTCTGATCCTGGCTGAAAATTTCTGGTGTAAAAAAATGTAACATCCACTGGCTACCCACGTGGTCATCCATTGTCTTGCCACTTCCTTATTGAGAAATTAGGTGTTACTCCTTTCTTTTCCATTTTAACAGCTTACTGTCTTCTCCCCAGTCTCTCCATCCCAATTCCAGAGGGCTTTGGCTTTCCTTTCCTCTGCTGTGTGCTGTAGGGCCACGTAACAGAGCTGCCCACAAGGTCCCATGGCTCTTTCCAGAGGTGCCTGCATTTCCATGTCATGGCTGAACACTTTGTAGGGTAGTTTCTGCTCCTTGTGGATAGCATACGAGTGGGACACTGTACAAAAAGCAAAAGTGACATAAATGGCAAATTTATCAGCTTTTTTTTTTCCTGCAGAATTACAGAGATAATATAAGGACTTTATACTGCTTCCCCACCAGGCATATTAGTAGAAATGCCAATGAGATCTTTTCTGTGGATAAACCAGTATACTTGTAAAGTATCCAGCACAAATGGGGCTGTGATTGGAAAAACAACTTCATCACAATAATACTTAAGCTGGGGATAGCAATTTTTGTTTTCATGATGGCTAAAAATGACCATGTTTGCCCTTCCCCCTGCAAATTATGATGTCTTTTTCTTAACAGCATTGATTTCCTTTAACATTTCAACCAAAAAAAAGAAGAGTAATTTCTGGAGAGCCAAGTCACTGAAAGACCCTAATTGTTTGCAATACAGATGATCACAGGACTTAGGGAACATTCTCACAGATTTTGTTTCATTATAGATGCCCCCTCTTACAAATTTCAAGAGGCAGATTATCAAGCAGAAAGAAACCATCACAGATACTTAGAAGCCATTGAAGATCTAGGCAGTTCAGCCAAGATTAGTACCAAAGAACCCCAAGCCCATGGTTGCTCTGTAGATATAAATATTAGCAGGATAATACAACCTTAATTTCTCGAAAGTTGTGAGGACAGGCAATAATAACTGCAGATTGTCTCAGAGCCTGATGCAGACTGTGGTAAGTCTAGAGATTTAAAATGCTCTCATGAACATTTTTAGTTAATAAATTCCAACTCTTCCCTCACCCCACGCACACATGTTTAAGGTACAAGGTATAGAATTCCTTTGGGAATGAGCTATTCCAAAGAGAGGTGATGGTTATGCTTCTGAGGCTCCATCCTGAAATCAGGTTCAGGTATTTGACTTTTCTTTGCCTCTATTTTCCTCCTCCTCATGCCAAAAACACCTACGTGAAAGCTCAGCAGAGCCTTCCCTGCTGTTCCTGGTCAGCTGAAATGTTTCTTCCTGGAAGCCTGGAGCCTGGATTAGGGCTTTGAAGGGGGACAGAGCAGTGATGCTGCAGGCTGGGTTAGAAGTCAGTGTGCAGGAAAGGTATGGGGCAACTTGCAGATTAATTAACTTAGAGGGAAGTCTGCGGAGGGGACTTAGAAAATTAAATCAGGAGGATCACCAAGAAATATGCAGGAGTGAACAATCTTACCTTGGAAAAAAGAAATGGCAAAAAAGAGCTAGGTAGACTCTGGTGCTGGTTCATGTGCAACAATCAATGCTTTGTGAACAGGGGGCGCTTGCTCTAAAAAACCCTTCGGGTTGTCCCTGCTTCTCTCAGAGCTCTGTGCATGACCAGAGAGACAGTGAAAAAGCCAGACTGGAAGGCGGCTGGGTTTGGTGCTCTGTTTTGCTCCTTACAGAGGAGTTTGTCTCGTCTGCCTTGTCTGGGAGCCAGTAGAGGGAGACAAGCCTCTGAGCTTCATCCGTGCGTGTTTTCTCCTCTCCAACAAGTTCCCATGTTCTTTTTATTTTTTTTTTCCCCCCTCCTCTTCTGCATTATTATTATTTGGGTTGAAATATTGTCTTTATGAAAAATAGCTATAAATGACCCTCACCTTGCAGTTACAGAGAAGATTAGATTAAAAATGCTGCAGGGAGATTTGGATGAGTGAACACATGGCAACAATTCTCCTGTGGCAATAATATGAGGAGCAAGTTGGCCCAGGTAGGGGCTGTGAACGCTGGGGAATGTGTGTTTTCCTGTAGGAAAAAGCCTCTTCATCACCACTTGCATCCACACATGTACACATGCTTACCACAAGTCTGTGTTTGATGGTGGATGCAAGGCATCAGGTTTCTCAGGACCTAGTGTAAAACTACAAATTGGATCTGTAAAACACCAGTTTTTTCCTGGCTTGCAGCAGCTCTAGCATAGTTGGAGCAGGAACAGGGTCCTGTGAGGGGGCACATTCCTGCAATAAAACTGCCAAGAGCAATAACAAGTCTGGGGATAACCCTGGGGAGAGATGGGATGTCCTGGCCCAGTCTCAGTCCAAAACTATGTAGGGTTGTTGGGTTTCTTTTCATTTTTTTAATATATTCTGAGCTCCTAAAGCAGTGGAGGGTTGTGTGTGGGAGAGACTGGCACAGCATGGAGTGCAGGGGTGCTGCACAGCTTGGCAGTGTGCCTCGTGGCAGGGAGTGGCTGTGCTGCAAGGGCAGACAGGCAGTGCCAAGAGCAGCCAGTCCCTGAAACTGGGCCTTGCAGAGACAAGGTGCTTGGCAGCATGTCCAAGTGCTCTCTCCATGTGTGGGGGTGCAGGGATGGTTGTTAGTGCCTAAAAGAGCCTTCTTTGAGTGTTGGCCAGGGTGGCCATAAGCAGCTGGAAACCCCTGAGGGCAGGCATGTGGGATGTGTACCCTCTGCACATCTGTGCACACCCCATCCTCCTGGATCTTCAGATGAAACTCGTTGCTAGCCTGTAACAGCAGCATCCACAGGCAGCTGCACATGTGTGTGTATGTCCATGTGAAGTCTCTTCGAGCTTCTGTTCATTTGTGTGAGCTGGGGAGTAGCAGCTTTCAGATTGGTTATCACATGTGGATTTTGACTGTGTTGTCTCCAAGTCCTCAGCAGAAATTTGAGCAGATAAGGCTGGGTAGCAGTTGGGAGCCCAACACAACCAGGGACAACAAAGGATGAAAGGAACCAAGCAAATGAAATGAGCTTTTTGAAGTCCTTGCAGAAACAGCCCTTCACTATATTTAGTGAACCTCACGACTCCATCAGAACAAAACCGTTGTCACTGGAGGGAAAAGAGAAGTTGCCCTGAATGAAAATAATTCAGAGAGCAGCACAGAGGAAGAGCGAGTGGGAATGCAGGATGGAGAGGACAACACTTTAAAGTGTCTCTGTGCAAGTATCACCACAATTCCTAAGATCAGCCCAAGTTTTCTCCTCTCCTTGGAGGTGTTGGATCTGGGACAGTTCCCCCAGAGCCTCCATGTCCCCGGGGGCTCAGGAAGCCCTGCAGGCTGGGCTGGCTGGGCTGGACAAAGCAGCCATGCCTTAACCCTGTCCTGTACCTCCCCAGGTGACACATCCTGGGGCCAAGCTTTTCCTGCAGCTCAGAGGGCTTTTCAATTTGTGTAGCTTTGGCTTCTGAGGACACTGCCTTCCACCCTGCCCTTTCTGGAAAGGGAGTGAGTGGAGAAGGGGATGCTTGGGAGATCCTACCAGAAATACACGTCAGCTGTATACAGGAGGAGAAAATCCAGCACTGGTTTGGCTGCTCTTAAGGGTGCAAATTTGATGAGAGGAACCTCAAAATGCCTATTTCATCTTTATCTCCTCTTCAGGGGTGTTTGCATGGCAGTCTGAAGGCTTCTGCTACCTGAGAACATATTGTATTATCAATTACCCTAATTAGAGGTTGGCACTTGCCTGACACCAAGTATTTGTCATTCCTTTTTAACCATTTTCTTGCCAAGCCCTACAGCCTATGGTCATAGAATCTTTCCTCTAAAACACAGCAAAAGAGAAGGGGGGAAAAAAAAAAGGAAAAAGCAAGCAAGGTTAATGCCAGTTTGATAAGTGGCTGGTGGCCGAGTCTGAAGGTTGCTCTCCATCAGTGCATGCACAGTGAGGACCTGTGCTTGCGTGGACAATATTGAGTACAAAGGATGTGGTCAGGCCCTCACCTTGTGGATTTAATCACTTCTGTGCTGGGGTGCCACGCTGGGCCTTGGCAGCCTGAATCCCCTCCTTCCTCATCCATGCTGCTTTCAGTGTGATATGCAGCACGAGCCAGGAGTAGCACAGAGAAGCAAGTAAACATAAGCTTAGATTTGTTTTCCATAAGCCTGTAGACAGCCAGCTTCAATCACACCAGTGCTTGGAGAGAGTAAAAACAAAAGGGGCAGCAACATTGTCAAAGGAAGCTCATTTCAAAATGGCTAATAATGACAATGAGACTTTCAATTTATCTATCATCTTCTCGGTAGCAGTTCTCATTGTAGTATCTTGCCACCTCCCACACATTAATGGGTTTATCCATACAAGCCCACTGTGAATGGGAAGGATTAACATCCCTGCTGGCAGATGGGGAGGGAAGGTAAAATCAGACATTGCCACCATAGCCAGGCAAAAAGAGAACACCCGGGAGTCCTGACTCAACAGCATGGCTTGGGGCTTCCCAATGCTTTCCAGGTCAAAACCTGCTTATTCAAAACACAACAGTTTTGCTGCCTCTCCTCAGCTGCAAAAAGGAATAACAAATTTACCCATGATAAGCTTATATACATGCAGAGTGAGTCTGTGTTTGTGTTCAGGTGGATGTGTTTGTGATCATGTTTGCTTCTGTGTGTATGAATTTGGAGAGGCTGATGAAGATTACTCTGGAGCATTAGGTTGTTTTCTCTGGTCTAGATTGTAATCACATTTGCTGCACTTTTGGAGGCCCCTGGCTGTTTATCCTGACCCTCCTGGGGGTTATGATGTACCCACTGAAAAAAATGATCTGACCTGAGCATGGCAGGGTGGAAGCATGTGTGGTTGCTCCTACAGCCTTGGTTGAAGGGGCTGCTTCCAAGTGGAAATCAGGACGTGTTTTTTTTAACACTTCCTTGAGATATTTGAAGCCTCTGAGATGTTGGCCACATACATTGCAGAGCAAAGTCTAAACTTAAGCTCTAGCATTCTGGCAAGCTGCTTGTATTTGCTGTGTTGTGTTGTCTTGGCTAAGTATGATGCAGCCTTGGAAAGACATATAGACCTCTGAAAAAATCTGTTCAGGAAGAGGTTTTCCACAGAAGCTATAAAACATTCATAACACCTCCATTGTGCTGTAAATCCTTAGCAGGAGTTGATAACAGTGCATGAATTTTTAATGTAACATTTATAAATGGTTATTAAAACTATCCTTAAAGTAAAGTGTCAGTTTATTTTTAATTAACTGTTGGCTATTTAAGCTCCCAATGGCCCCAGGGCAGATCAACAGTCTAACAAGTTAATATTCCAGATTAACCCTTTGGTTGCTGCCTCTTTGCATGAGGAGGGTGTAGATACATGCACAGGATCAACAACCAGTGGTTATTTCTCACTCAGGGAAGAGAAATGTCACTATTTCATGGAATGGGTTTTTCTTAGTGCTCGGTTTAAGAACTTCTAGAAGCTGTGGAGGGATTTATTTCCAGAATGTTGAACAGATAAGGATAGACAGCAGAGCTGGGTGATTCTTTGTGGGAAAATAGAGGTTCAGTTGCAAATGTTGTGATTGATTGTGCCATTTGAAATTTGGCATCACAAAAGCTAGAACTGCTTATTTAGCAAAGTATGCTATTTGGTAGGTTTCATCAATGAGCAGTGTGGAAAGTACGAGGAGGAAACTGATGTCCATTTTTAATTAATTCACATCATACATTTTTTTTTTAACGGACCACTTTTTAAGGTTTCAAATTAAATTATTTTTCAGCCTGCGACGTTCATTTTGCATTTGTTGTTGTCCTTGAAATTAGTCCCAGGGTGACAGGTTTTGCAGATATTATCTTTTCTGTAATTGTTGATATTATCCGTGAAAAGGCTCCTGTGGTTATTCTTTGAAAATGAAGGTCAAGTCAATGCATCCCCACAAAGCAGTTTGGTTTCAGTGTTAGTAACATCCAAAAAAGGTTACGTTTATAGCATTTTTGGGACTTAAATGGTGATTTTTAGTGCAAATCTGCCACTCAGAGACATTTGTGGTAGCAGTAAGAACTGGCATCAGAGGAGGTTAGTGTTGGACTGTTGGAGTTTGCACTCCAGAACAGTGACGTCCCAAGGTATTTCTTTCCTTTTTTTTTTTGCCTGGCTTAGTTATATCCAGGGTCTTTGAGGCAAAGAGCCAAAGTCTTTCTCTAGATGGGAATTCATGAAGTTGAACTTTGCATTGCTGGTGTCCCTAGAGTTGACAGTAAAAGGCTGGAGCTTCCAGACAGTTCTTCAGAGCTTGTTTCTCTTGGATTTATCACCAACTGCATGTGGGTGACACCACGGTTATGCCCCAAAAGCTGGAGAGCGTGGATACCCTGTGCTTTGGCTCAGCTTCCAGAGCCATGAAGCTGGGCTCTCCATTCATCCCCTGGTTTCTTTGCAAAGCTCATTTTCCTGATCATTACTGCTGTCTCTGTCTTCACCATCCATCCCCACCAGCTAATCCCTGCACGTGCCCTATCGTGCCTGTTGATCGAAGGCTAAATCTCCCTGGGCAAATAATTGCTATTTAAAGTTATATTTTAGTTTCCTTTCCGGATGCTTTTTTTTTTTTCCTTCTTCTTCCTTTCCAAGATGATCAGCCTGTGCTTTGGGGAAGTGTAAACTTCAGATCTTTGGAGCATGCAGAGCAACAAGGCATCAAGGCAGCAGAGTGACACAAGCAGCAATATCCTTCGGTAAATGCCGCTCAACTCGGCAAAGCTTCCTAGCGATTAAAGGAGTCTTGGAAATGTCATTGCCCTGACCAAATGAGATAATTTGTATCTTCTGTCACTGGAATCAAATCCTCTTTCTTTTTTTTTTTTTTTTTTTTTTTTTTCTTTTTTGTAATTAACTTGCGACTGTGGGAAGGTGGGAGCAAGGATGGGGGTTGGAAAGGGAATTTCATGGCTAATCCAGCTGCTGTATGGAAATGATGGTTGGGTAATTGTGCTCTTTAAATGAACTTGACTTGATGGTTGGTGTCAGGTTTTGTTAAGTGCCCTGGGCCAATGGAGACTAATTAGGAATGCATTAAATATTAAAGCTCTCTGACACTGGGGCATTGATGGTGACAGAAGAAAAGAAATCCCGTAACCTAATCTGCACCCAACAGGAGTAATTTATGTTCCCTTCTTTTAACAAAGAAAAATCCAATTATTTGGCCTGCTGGAAAAATGTATTTAAAGGAAAAGTTAATTTAGAGGAGGAAAAAATATATATGAAAAAATAATACAGATGCTGTCAACACAGCCCATGAGTGTCAGCTCCCCTGCAGTTCTACCTTTGTTGATTGCTTTCATTTACCAACAGGGAGAGTATTTCCCTGTTCCCAGGTGGTTGGCTGGATTTGCCATCCCAGCAGTGGAGGGCAGGAGTGGAAGTTTGTGCTTTCCCACCTCTGTGGCTCAGGTCAGCTGGACACAGCAAGAGGTGGTCAGCAGGGAATTCTTGTGGCCATACAGGGAAGGTCTGGGGTGTTTGTGGCTGTGCTGTGAGGATTTGAGGTGCTGGAAGGTGAGCACTGCCATGGACACGTATGGGTGTGCTTGTGTAGGGCACTTCTGAGGCAAGGCATGTACAAAGCTTTCAAAAATTCTAGCAATTAAACTCTCCTCCTGTCTCTCTAACAGAAACCAGCCCTCAGAGCTCCACCTCTACACTTTGCTGTAGCTACCAGTTTCCAGGGCAATTTTGTCTGACCTTTAGTTAAATGTCCTGCTCTACCAGGCAGCTCATTTCTGCCGGTCTGTCTGCTTATGCAATCTAATCAAATCCAGAGTGGAATATAATCAGCCTCATCTTGTAACAGCAACTTGCACAAATATCTGTCTCACTGTCTGCCCGCCTGTCTACACGTCTATCTGATCTCATCTGTCGGCCTGATCTTGTAACTGGGTTGTTAGCAGTTGCCAGCCATTGCTGTGGTGAAATTTGGAAGAAATCATGGGTCAGGTATTGAAGCCTCTGGAGCCTGGGTGAGGTGGTGGGGTGGAAAGAGAAAGGCAGTCACAGCTACTCAAAGCCATGTTGTCTGAGCTGAGGCTGCAGGCCACTCAGCCAGTGCCACACAGACACGTGTACACAAACACACCTGGTGTCTTTCTCTGTTCCCTTGTCCTCAATTTTTCCATTTCACACCAAAAAAAACACAGCAAAACAACCCACAAAAACAAAAAATCAAAACCCCAAGCCCGTTCATTTATGAAATTACCGGAAGACCATTTTCTAAAGGAACTTGGTTGCCATGGGTTACCAGATGCTTATCTGCCACCGCTGTTATTTTGCTAACTGCAGCCATTCCAGGGAGAGGCTAAAGGGAAGCTGGGATAGCTGTGAACATCAAAGCACTGCCTGCCTGGGTAACCTTTGCTGCCATCCATGGAATAGCAGGGCCTGCGTTCCCCAGGGGAAGCTGGAAACCAGCTTTTCCAGGGCTTGGAGTTTCTTGTGCCGTTGGGCTTCAGGGTCTGTCAGCAGCACGTCCCTGCAGCAGCTGGGCTTCCTCAGCATAGAATCATTGAATGGTTTGCCCCACTGTGGCAGCCTCTGGTCGTGGTGGGCATCTCAACATGTGGTGAGCCTTTCCCAGGATTTGGCTGCTCCATTGAAGAGGGCAGTCCCTGGACTTGGTGCAACTGAGTATCATAGAATGATTTGGGTTGGAAGGGACCTTAAAGATCATCTACTCACAACCCCACTGCACAGGCAGGGACACCTCCCACTAGATCAAGCTGGTCAGAGCCTCATCCAACCTGGTCTTGAACACTTCCAGGGATGGGGCATCCACAACCTCCCTGGGCAACCTGTTCCAGTGTCTCAACACCCAGCTGGCTGTCACCCAGTATAAACCTGCTTTCAGACTTACTTTGCACTGGGAGCAGGGAGTACCGGGCTGGGGAAGAGAAGGCAGGTGGAGAAGCTGAGGTACCCAGAGAAAGAATTTGGGAATTTTTGTTCAGATAGTAGGATTACTCTGCAATGGTTAGTGCATGCAGAAAGAAAACCCAGCTCTGAGGAGCAATGTTGGGGTTCTGTGGCTGTGCTGCAGTTTGCAGCCAGGCAACACCGGTGAAGAGAGGAGAAACTTCACCCAGGAGTTTTCTGGAAGAATGGCAGGAAGAGCACTAAAGAAACCCAGACTTGGAGGCTTGGGGGAGGAAGGAAGAGGGGTCAGGAGGAAGGCAAGTATCTGGGGCCTTGTGATAGGCAAACACTTGATGCACTGATATCCTTCTATTTGAGCATCTCCTGATGGTCCCTTATCTGTGCAGCCCCCATGTCCTTAGGGGAACCCTGATGAGCTGATCAGCATGAGATCTATTGATTGTTCCCCTTTCCCCTCATTCCTGTTATAAATCTACTCCTTTCCCTGAGATCTGTGATACTGTGGGTCCCCAAATCCCTCTTTTCTCAGTGCTCTCTCCTAACCTTAGGAATTTCTGAGCCCCCTTGCTCCTGCATCCCTCCTTACCTGCTGCAATTTCAGCCTCTCCATCAGCACAGAGTACTTTGCTACTATAATAATGAGAGAAAAAGAAGCTAAAAACAATACTTTACATTTCAAATAACTCCTGACACATCCCTTGTCTTTTTCTAACAGAATGACAAGTGACTTTATCTTAAAAGAGAAGGCAGCCTCCTAAAGCTGTCTACATTGTCAGAAAAAAATAACTTCTGTATTCTCTGATTACCTCTGTCACTGCTCAACTCTTCCATCCTTTTTCATTTCTCTCTCCTGCTAAAGTCCCTTTATGTGCTATTTCCCAAAGTGCTGCACTTACTTTGAATGTTTTCAGCCAAAAGAAAACTCTGTCTCATCTAAAGGTGGGAAGAAAAAAAAAGCAAAAAAAACAACCTCCCTGCCCAGAATGAATTAACACGCTGCTATTTCTCACTCTCTCAGGTCCCTGCATCTGAATCTTGTATGGATGTGAATTGTAAAAATAACGAAGTCTTTATGACTTGCTAAAATAAAAAAAAAAAAGACAATGTTAATGAGAAAGACACACAGAGGCCCTGAAAAGAGGATTTGTTCGATGCAAGAATAACTAAAATATTTACTAATGAGAAGGAAAGGAGAAAATAATTTAAAAGATTTAAAATAGTTGTGTGGGGTTTTTTTGAATTCATGCCTCCTTTCATTTTCATCACATATTTCAATATTTGCCTACCTTTCCAGCAAAAGATTTACCTCAAGTGCGTGCAAATTATCTGGCATTTGGTTAAGGACAATATGTCTAATTATGGCTCTAAAGACCTGAAATATTTTTGACTTAAGCTAAAAGTCAAACTCAAAAAAAAAAAAAAAAAGAGTAAAATTAATAATCCTTTTAAAATTCATTCCCATGATCATTGTTGTACAGAACACCTCAATGTGAAAGATTAAAGCGAGGGGAATGTGAGAGAGGGGAAGAAAAAGAGAGACAAAGATGTATTTTCTCACATTAAATCCAGATTTTAACCCCACTGAGGACATGGGAAAAACTCTTCTTTAATTGCCTGGATTTGGGTCAGGTCCATCCCACACCCTTCTGATGGGAGAGGAGAAACCCTTGTGGGGATGAACACTGCAGAAAGCTGCAGCAGCACAGGGGAGTATCAGGGTAACCCCCTGCCACCCCGCTTCCCCCCCTTGGGTCCCTATCACAGAGGCTGCTCCTGGCTGCATGTGTGTCCTATGTCCCTTGTGCAAAGCCCTGGAGAAGCTCCAGCTCCACCAGCAAGAAGGCAGCACCATGGAGCCAACCTCTTCACCCTGCACACCATGGCTTCAAACCATGGTGATAAATAACTCTTCACTACTTTACCTCCTAGTTGCCTCTTTTTCTCAACCTGAATAACTAATGAACCTCAATTAAGCATATTAATTATTTTCCCCTGGGGATGAGGAGGAAGAGGATAAGCAGCAGCATCTCCAGAGGTTTGCCTGTGCTCCAGTGATTCATCTGCAGTTTGGAGGGCAGAGTGACCCATCTCAGGGAAGACATGGAGGTTGCATGTGTGCTCCTTCCATAAGGAAGGCATTGCCAAATAAAGAACAGATGGCTCCAGTCACTAGTTATTTATTTCTATAATTAGTTGCAAGCTGTGATCTCAGACCTTAAAGAAATTGTGGATTCCTGGGAAATTCCTTCTCACATGGGGCAGGGCAGAAGCATCACTGGGTTGCAGCATCTTGCTGGTCAGGCTGGACCCAGCTGGGGCACACACTGCTTTTGGCTCCTTTAAGAACTGCAGCGTGTTAAAAAATGTTTCAGGCACTTCTGTCTAGCTGGTGGAGCCCATATGAACATCAGGGACAGTTTAGTCTTGTTATGCAGGAAAGCATTCAAGCCTGAGTTAAATTCAGCCCTGTTATCACCTTGTGCTGCTTTTCCCCATCATCTTGTTTCTCCTCTGGTTGTTTCCCCAGCTTGTTCTCTTGTGATCTCAGTGTTTGGTTTTTTTTCTGTGTGTGACCCTTTTCTTGTGTTACACCTCATCAGGGCCACACTCAGACTTCTTTAAAGCTGGGGTAAATGACCAGGAGCAGTGAGGACTCACTCCAAGGCTCCAGTAGGAGTCAGACCAGGCATGTTTACTGCAGATTCTTGCTCTGACAACATGACATGTGTTATTCCCACACTTATTATCTGGCCTTGCTAACTCCCAGTCATATTGTTCAGCCCATCTGTTCTCAAAGGGAGGATCAACAGTGCAGGGGGGAATATTATATTTCCTGCTGGAAGCATCAGGTAGGGGAGGTATTTGCCAGCCCATCTACACATGTCTAGTCCATTTTTTAAATAAAATGATAGCTGCTGAACTGGAATTGTTACTAAATGCAGGCCTGCAAGAATCTAGGTGGGTAAATAATTTGCTAATTCTGTTCAAATGATGCCAAAGCATTAATGACAATACCTTTTAGTGACAGGATAGTCAATAAATAGATAAAGAAACAGCATTATAGAACCCCTTCATCTATACAAAACTTGTGCTTTTCACTTTAAAAACACAAGTTCTTAGTTTCTGTTTTAATAGCTCCAAACAGACTTATATAAGAATGCGTTTTTCAACTCTTTAACAACAACAAAACAAACAACCCCAAGCCTCAGACAAACTCAGAAACACTCAAACTTAAACCTAAAGAAAATTATCTGCCTCTATGGGAAAGAAACTAATGAAATCCAATCAAATCTCAGCTGGAAAAACACAGAATGGTGGCTTTGGGCATAAATCAAGCATGGAATTAATTTTGTGCTTTATTACATGCCTTAAAAATAAAAAGAGGGCACCCGACACCTGGGAGTGCTGAAAAGATTGAAGTGTTGTCCACAGGCTGCCAGAGTTCAGACAAACATGACTGGTTCAAAATCAATATGTATCCTATTGGGGATAGAAATGCCCAGAAAAGCACTGAATAGGGAAGGTTTTTGTCTTTATCATAGTATCCAGGGTGGGTAGATGGGTATGTGCCTAGGGTGACACATAAGGGACCAGGTGACAAGATCTATGAAGATGGGGGTGTCCAGGGCTGTCTTGGAGTCACCAACTCCTATGAAGGAGATGAGAATCTTGGTAGGCATGTCTTAAAAATACAGCAGCCCTGTAGCTCATCGGGATCATCAGAGGGAGTCAGACTTTTCATCCCACCACCACGGAGTACTGATGGAGATGCTAAAAGCTCTGCAAAGACAGAGGTGGAACGTGGACACAATTTCATGCTGGTTTTCACTGGTCAAAAATATCTCTGAGCTTCTTTTGTTCTCAAACTAAATGGTGATGATCCCTACTTTGTACCTGCTCAAAATTGCTCTAAACATGACTAGTGTGGGCCTAGTGTGATCAGTGCCTGGGAAGAGAGGAAAAGAGTCTCAGTCTAATTTGATTCTTGCTGGCTCTTCATTTTCTGTCATTATAAGAGCTAGCACAGAGTTAAATTCCAATTTTCTGCCCCAGGTTTTCATCCCAGCTTGTAAGGAAAATTTTAGACACTTATTATGGATGAGCAAACTCCCCCCCAAAAAAAAGCTCCAAAGGGAAAGAATATTTTATATTGGATAATTCCATTGCAATTAGTGCCAATTTGGAAAAACAAACAAACAAACCAACCCCAATGAATCAAAATGTTTTGGTTTGATTTACTGAATTTCCCGGATTTTTGTCAGATCAGTTAAGTATTAAACACCTATTTGGCTTTAGTGAGATGTTTCTTGCTGGAGTTGTAGTAGTGCCAGCTTGCTGCAAAAATAGGGATAACAGAATTCCAAAGAGCATTTCCAAAAATATCCTTGAGTCCTGTAATGAGCCTGATACACCATGAATGAAAAGTATAAGAGGAATTTTTCTCCAGGGAGCTCAGCTGTTAAAGGAGAATAGGTGTCCAGCTTACAATTTTTATGAGGCAGTCTTTACTGTGTCATAAGTAAAATATGTTTAGTATTTTTTCCCATTGTTTTCAGGCAAAACGTGTAGAAAATTGAAATATTAGAGCCATGTTTCTATTTTTAATCACTTTTATTCTGGCCAAAAGTATATATTGCATATTGAATTTTAAAACAAACAAACAAACTTCATCAAATGTAAATATTTCCTTTGAGAAACTGTGTTTTCCATTGTGTATTTCCAATTCATCCCAGTAGAAAGTGCCCGAATAACTCAAGAACATATAAAGAACTGAAAGCAAAGGAAAAGAAGTGAAGCCTGAATGCTATTTGGCTAAAGCCCAGAATTAGGCTAGGATTATAAAAATGAGCATGGAGTGATGCAAACCCTCTTAAGTGAGGTCTAATGATTCACAAATGACATGAAACTCATAGGTTGAGTCATTTGTATCCTCTATTCTGACAGCAACGGATTTGAAAAGTGTAGGAGAAGAATTATTGGCCTAATAAGAAAAAGGGCCAAAATCAGTTCTGTTTTACTTAGCATAAATCTGGGGGAACTGCAGGAGCTGGGCAAAGATCTCAGCCCTAGAGGTGGCCTGAAGGGATGAGGGTTGAGTCCAGCCCCCACGGTGGAAGTTGGGCTCTCAGGGGGTGCCTGGGGTTGAGGATGGGGCTCCTCATGCACAGGGAGATGGACACCCTTGGGCACCTTCCTGGGGAGGGGGCAGTGGATCAGCACAGATGGTGGTTTAAAGGTAAAATCTCTTTTGAGACTGCCATCAACTTTGGAAGCTTTTAATTGGGCTCCATGAAAAAAAGAGCTACCTCATATCCCCTTTGCAATGCAGGGGCAAGAGGGGCAGGCACTAAGGACCACGCACAGGCAGTTTACTCTCTCTTTCTCTCCTGCTATTGAATTCTCCACATTTTTTATTTTAAATTAATTTTCTCAGACAAGGAGACAATGCTGCCTTAGCTTTGTCCTTGTGAATAGCAGATCTTTCCTTGATTGAGGAAATATTTTTATAGCCTAAATGTGCAGGTTAAAGTAATTTTTTGACAGCTACAATACTTAACTGCAGCCCACAGTCTCTCTCTCCCCCCCTCCACTCCACCCTGCTAATATCTCTGTGCTTTCTGCTCACCAGGAGGCCATAGCTGCTCCTCACCTGCAGAATCCAGCACTCCCAGCCCTGCAGCCCATCCCAAGTAATGAAACTACCTGAGCAGGTAGAGAAGGACATGGGGAAACTTCTTCAAAAGTGACTCATGAGAGAGGCAGCACGGACAGAGCAAGGACAGACACAAGCCATTGCCAACTCCTGGACACTTTCTCCTGCTAATGGTCTCTGCAAACACCACTGTCATTGGGTCCTCACTGAGCCCCATCCCCAAAGAAACCTCCAAAACACAAAGGCAAAAGATCTGTGGTCTCTTCACTTGTAGGCAAGGCACAGAAGCAGAAAGATCTTATTTACTGTGAATAAAACTGCTGCCTGGCTGATACTTGAGGAGGTGAGAGGGACCCTGCTCTGAAGGGGGGGGTTGTCCTGTGCCACAGAACGAATCTGCTCTTGTGGGCAAAATGTAAAGGACAAGACCAAGATGTGACTAATACAAATGCCATGAAGTCAGAGTCCTCCGAATGACTTCAGGCAGACCTGAAGGTGTGATGTCAAGTTGTCGGACACAAAGTAGGTGGAGGTAAGACCAAGGTCATCATTTATCTTACCAAGAAATATCTAAACTGAGCTACACAAACATCTAACCCTGCTCTACCTTTCTGCCAGCCTTTGATAGGCAAATCTACCAGCACTAAAGCTGATGTGTCAGTGGAAGAACACTGTTATCTTCTTATCAGCAGATAAGATGACAACCACAAATACCTTGGCTTGAAAGACTCCTTTGCTATCACCAAGGGTCAACATCAACGTGCTTCACAAATAATCTGATTTAGGTGGGTAACAGAGGACTTGGCTGTGGGAGGTAAAACTCAGAGCTCTGCTCAGTTATGAACAGGACAGAAACTTCTTACCTGAAGGCAGCACTGGTACAGCAAAAACGGGCAACCTTTTTTTCCCTCCTAGCAGATCGGATGTGATTGAGACAGGGAGCAAATAGGTCAGCAGGCAAGTTCCTATGCAATAGATACATGAATCATTAATGGAGTATTAGTATTTAAAGTCCCTAAATCTTCCTCTAACATGCAAAATAATCCCTCCTGCCACGAATGGTTTGTTTCACTGAGTAATCCACTCATCCTCTGCTTTAATCACAGCAGGTACAACTTCTGCAGGGACTTTCAAGTGTCAACATATTTTGGACTGTGCTGTCTCTGAGACCAAGATTTTTCTTTTTTTCTATGTTTCAGTATCTCCAGGTAAATTGGAGATACCTTTTAGAAATACCATGTAATGAGTAACTGCAGTCAGTGCCTCCTCCATCCTTCTCCCTCCCTGGAGTATTCAATGTCCTTGTGCCTCTCCCAGACACATTTAAAAGAACAATTTTTCTTGTGACAACTAAGGCAAGAAGTGTGAGTTTGTGTCTGACAGGTTCAGGGAGACGCTCGCAATGAGGCAATTAGACAGGGAAAGTGCTGATTAGAAGCCCCATCACCCATAGCAAGGAAAGAAACAAATTTTAAGTAGCAGGAAGAAAAGGGAGGGAGGGATGAAAAATAGATAAAACGATAAAATAGATAAAATTCGATAAAGCAGCATGTTGTAATTAAAAATTTTGTGACTGCCAAGGGCTGATATCAGGCTCTAGGGTTGCTGAAGCCTTTTCTGGAGGCTGGTTACCTCTGGAGGCAGGAGGCTGCCCTTGGTGGGTTCCTCTAGCTCTACAACTTCTCATTCCCATGCTGGGGGTGCCAGTCACCAGCTCCCCAGAGACCTCCTCTCTGTAGACCAGACCAAACCAATTTCTGTAGATCTGTCCATCCCTCCCCCTGGCCGGAGCAGTGCAATTTCTCTGTGGTCCGTGCTAGCTGGGGTGCCCTGTTTTCTCACAGTGGATGTGTTCTTTGGAGAATTGTTGGAAAGTCAAGAAAGACATGTTATGCAAATCCACTCCGTGTCTATTTGACTGCCTTGGGTTGGGAAAAAGGAAACCTGTGGCCATCCTGTCACTGTGGCCATCAGCTGCTCTGCAAGAGGTTGTCAAAGAGCAGAGCTGAGCCTGGGAGGAAAGGCAGACTGCTGGAGTGTGAAGCCATGCTGCTCCAGACTTGCACACTTCAAGGAGGGTTTTTTAAATGTGTTCTTGTACACCCTGTAATTCACCCTGAGCTGATGAGGCAGGCAGGGAGGGAGGGAAGGCAATAACAGCCCAAACCTTCACAGATTCGGTCTTTTTAAAATATGTATTCTCCACTTTTGTCTTTCACCTAATTTTATGCAGCATCAAACAGCTGGAATATGAGCCTGGTGTAACCACCCCAGGGAATGTACAAAGGAGCACAGACCACCCAGAGGAGATATAGGCATAGCTGGATTGGCCTCACCAAGTGGTGACAACAAGCAGTAAAATATTAACAATAACACAGTAATAATAAGATCATAAAACACATTGATCTCCAAGACTGTCACTGTGCTGGAGAGCCTGGCTACAGCAGAGCCCAGCAAATGCCTGGACCAATGCAGGAGTCCAAGAGGTGGCTGCAGGATGGTCCTGGTGACCCTTGATGGGGCGCCAGGCAAAAGGCACTGCCTCTATATGTATAAATCAATACAGTATCTCACTTACTATTCGTTGCACAACTTTTCATGGTTTTGTTATGAAACAATCCTAAGCATTGATAACTACTTATCTTAGAATGGTTTGAGTTGGAAAGGACCTTAAAGATCATCTAGTTCCAACCCCCCTGCATGAGCAGGGACACCTTCCACTAGATCAGGTTGCTTAAGGCCTCATCCAATCTGACCTTGAACACCTCCAAGGAAGGGGCATGCACAGCCTCTCAGGGTAACCTGTTCCAGCATCTCATCACGCTCACAGGAAAGAACTTCTTCCTAATGTCTAGCCTGAATTTCCCTCTTTAAGTTTCAAACCATTGCCCCTTGTCCTCTCACTACACAGCTGTGTAAAAAGCCCTACCCCAGCTTTCTTGTCAATCAATCCTAAGCATTGCTAACTACTTATCATAGGATGGTTTGGGTTGGAAGGGACCTTAAAGACAATCCAGTTCCAACCCCTCTACATGGGCAGAGACACCTCCCATTAGATCAGGCTGCTCAGAGGCCCGTCTAACCTGCCCATGAACACTTCCAGGGATGGGGTTTCCACAACTTCCCTGGGCAACCTGTTCCAGTGTCTCACCACCCTTACACTAAATTATTGCTTCCTAATGTCTAACCTAAATCTCACCTCCTTCAGTTTTAATCCATTACTCCTTGTCCTCTCACTACAAGCCCTCATAAAAAGGCTCTCTCCAGCTTTCCTGTAGGCCCCTGTACTTAGGAAGAGTTGGATGGGCCCTACCTGGAAGCTGACCACTAAGGGGAAATTGGGTGCTTACAGCAAGGCACAAGCAGCAAACACCAGCTGTTTAAGGACAACAAGTGAGAAAGTGCTCTGCCTCTTATGGAATTGAGGTGAACGGACTGTAATTACCCAAATATTTATGGGTTCTCTTTATCGTATGAGTCACTGAAGGCTTGTGAGGGGGCAGACAATTTCCATTTTGTTTAGGGCAGAAATATCCCTGGAGACCAGGCTGATCTATGGAGCTGCCATATCAAACCCTCCTAGGAAAGGAAAAAAAAAGATAATGCATTTATTAGTCAACTCACATTGGACTGCTCTGTGTAGAAAAGGAAAGAACTCAACTGAAAAATGCTTTTAAAACCAGAATTCCATAAGCATCTGTCTCATTTCAAGTACGGCTGGGGCCTTTCTGTCTCCTGAAAGGGAAGGAGAGGGTGAATTCAAATGATCTGTAGCTCTGGAGTGCTGAAGGGGGAAAAAAGTCATTTCCAAAGAGCAGAGCATCCCTGCAGACAGTGCCCAGGCACAGATAACCTCCTTCAGGGAACCTCACTTCCCTCCAGCACTCAAGCCCTTGCCCAGCTGCCTTGTTCTGCCATCCCTCTGCTCTCCCCTCAGGCTGAGATTGAAACTGTAAGAAGTAACGAGGAAAGAAACAATCATTTTTTTGGACATCAGGCAAATGGAGGAAGAGGGGGAAAGGAGAAGATGGGTAAGTGATGTCAGTCCCCAGGCATCTCCTGGGGAGATGTTAGTTTCTTTAGTTACTACCAGTTAGTAGATATTAGTTTCTTTATTGCTACCAGTTGTGTTCCCTGTAAGTGCCACAGCTTCTGCAGGACTGCCCAGCCCTCCCAGAAGGTTTGGGGAGCTGTGGTGGGTCCCAGCACTGGCAGACCATGGAGGAAGTGGGACACAAGACTGGGAAATGCTCCTTCCCATCCTGCTGTCAGCAGCCCCTATGCAATGGCCACTAGGATATGCAGCCCTCTGGGCACACTGGGGCTGTGCCCACCCTGCACCTCATGGCTCCTGTATCTGCACATCTGTGAAGAGGAAGGTAATGAGGGGAAAAAGGAGCCACGGAGAAGGCAGCAGCAGAAACTGCCCTGAAAAGTCCTCTTGGTCTTTTGGATCACTGCAACAGCCTAGAGGCTTTGTCCAAAATGGGGGTCTGCAGCAGCACCTGAAGAGGAACGTACCTTCTCTGATCTGCTGCTAATGGTGGTAGAGAAGAACAGTTCCATTTCACAGAAAAGCTTTGGGTGTGTTGCTGAGGTTGTCCCTAAGTGAGTTTGGTTGAAGAGCAGGAGCAGCCTAACCATGGGTGCAACCAAAACTTGGTACAAGCTGGTTCCCTTGCCCAGGAGCATCCCCAGGCCAGTGCTCTGGTCCATCCCTGCCATCATGTCTCCTCGGGCAGCACCAGGCAGGGATGGGGAGGAGGAGGGAATGGGGCACTACCAGCAGGACCCTGCATGTGCAAGGCATAAGGCACTACAGGTCTGGCCTTGTTGAGTCTGAGGATCAACATGAGAGGGAAATGGAGAATAAAGAGCAGTAAATGAGCTGGATTAGAGGAGCTGTTTTACATAGCCCTTCATTTAATCCTTTGCTTTCCTTTCATTGTTTAATTGGTTTAGCTCTTGTACTTTTAATGCTGCAGACGGAGAGAGCCAACCCCCTCCTCCCCTTCCCTTTCCCTGCCTTCCCTCTCCTCTCTTTGCATCTCACTATCTAATCCCATTTCTCTCTTTCTCTCTCCATTTCTGTCCCTATCCCTTGTTCTTGTTCTCTCCTCCAGCTTCCTCCTCTCTCTCTTCAGGCCCCATATTACTCAAGCAGCTTTTGTTAGCACTGTCAACTGCATCAGCGTGTAAGTGAAATTGTACTGTAAGTGAAGTTAAAAGTATTTCTATGGTGGGATATTTAATCATTTGAATCCTTGATAGGAGCAGCTCTTTTTATTTTCACTAGCTATAAATCCAGGCTCTATCTAATCTCTGATCTCGACGAGGAGAGAATTAACCAACTGAGTGTGTGACTAGAAAGGAGAAGGCTGGAGAGAAGGGACCACTTTATCTGAGTGTGGAGTGGAGCAGCATAGGAATAAGGCAAGGAGCTGTTCCCAGCTCCCTGCCATTCTTCTCACTGCCCTTCCCCGAGTCTAGCTTTGTTCCCCCTCCCCAGACATTCCAGCAGATTGAAAATGCCATTTTCCATTTGCAGTTCTTTTCCCCCTCCAGCAATTAACACAGCCTGTGATGGTGGGGAGGAGATGTGCTTCAGAACGCAGGGCCCTGAGCCTTAGTGCATCTCCAGCTTGTGTTGGGCCAGATCAGCCTGGCTCCAGGTGTGGGTGGTAGCTGTGGGCTGAATCCTGCCTCAAGGGAACCTAAGCCAAGTCTGGGATCTCGAGGTGACCCTTACTCTGCTCTGCTACAGGAGCAGGCAATACAAATGGAGCAAGCAATTATTTTTTTCTTCTCTGTGCCTGGATCTGCTTAGAGCAGCTAAGAGCCTCACAGAGTGCCACCACAGTGACAAGTGCCTTTCTTCAGACACATTCCGAGGACCTCTCTTCTCTATGCAGTGAGCCACCCACCCTAGTGCTACAATTTAAGTTTGGTTGTTTTTTTTTTTTCATTTAAAGTGCTGGATGAAAGTATCAGAGTCATATCTAAGCATCTTCCATTCTTCAGCCTCTTGTTTCACCTCCAGGTATGTGGGATGTAGACAATGCTACAGCTTATTCCCTTCTCCATAATACTTTTGCTTGTACCCAGTTAAGGAAAATAATGGTGAGCCCATCAGAAATGTTCTGACTGATTAGAAACTCTCATATTTTTCCTCTCAGAATATGCTGATTTAGTGAAAGTGAAGCATTCTGCTGAGATACGTTAATTGCAATGAAGCCCCTGACAGATCATGGTCAACTCTGGAAATTTTCCTGCTGGGTTACAGGGATACAGGTTAAGAGGATAATGGGCAGATCTGCAAGTATGAGAAGCTGCTTGAAAGGACTGAAGTTTAGTGGTGGGATTGCATAGAGATCTGGTGGACAAAAAAATAGTTCCTGCTGCTTCGGGCAGAGGTTGGGCCACCAAGCAAAGGTAGCAACCAACAGATCAAGGCAGGGATGAAACAGTGGGGGGAAATGGTAGGAAGCCTGTATTGGTTGTCCATACATTACTTAAGTCATGTGAATATTTTAAGCTCTTCTTAAACCCCATGGTCCAAGAGCTCTATGCAGTCTGGTTAAACAGAGCATGTAGGCATCAATATTTACCTCCAGCATTTGCCTGAAGGATGAGAAGTGCTACAGGCACTGAACATCTTGGAGGCAGTTCCTTGCAAGAAACAGCAACCCTTTCTCCTCCCCTTTCTCATTTCCTATTCACCAGAGCTTCTCTTTTATTTCTGTGACCTGCTTGTTTGCACAGTCACCACAGGAAAAGAGACTCACCAAAGAGCTACAGCAACTCTCATGACTTGAGGGTTGGGTACCCCCCCTCTTCACTTCCAAGAGGTGCTGGGAGTCATGAACGTGGCTGGGCAGTGCTCTGCCAAAGTGGACAATCAGTCACTGTCACCAGGCAGTGTGGGAGGAAGGAAGGGGGACGCCAAGTTTGCAAAGAGTACTCATGGCACAGTGAGATTCACCCAGCTGTTCTGCTCCCAATGTAAATATGGACAGCCTCATTCATCACCAGCCTTCCTTCCTCAGCACACGTCCAGGGGAGAGGGATGATTTAGTGGCTGCAGCTGGAACAAGCACTGTGTTTCTCTGAAACAGCAGCGTTTAAAACCTGGGAATGTTTTGCATGTGTGTTTTGTGATTCTGGGGAGAAGGGAGGAGTCAATGTCCAAAGCTGGGAGCTGCAGCAGAGGTGAGGCCTCACAGGGAATCATCAGTGTCGTCTGGTTTGCTCCTCTCAGACCCCCTCTTCACAGAGATCCAGGTGACAGTAGCCCTGGGGATCTGTAGGAGCAAGGCTGCCCAGGCTGCTTGCAATCTGCAGGGTAGGTGAGATGGAACAGGAGAACCTAACAGATGAAGTGGAAAGGAAGAAGGGGAGCTGTGTGGATTAAGCTGATCAACAGGCATGGAAGGATCCATGGACACTGAGGAGTGAGGGACCACAGTCCCATGAAATGAGCTGTGCAAACAATAGCAGACACCTTGGCAGGGATCCCTGCAGACCTGTTCTCAGGTAATGCAGTTCCTTCTGTCAGTGAAACACTGCTGGGCTCCACCTCAGTCTACCCAGCCAGGGGGTTAATTTTCAAGGCAGCAGAGATGTCACCATGCTGAGAGATGGGAGTAGGGATCCTGGGTTACTGGGAGGATATGGTGTGGAGTGCTGACTGCAAAGATGTTGGGAGATCCAGGCTGGGCAGAGCTGCTGAGGTGGCAGGGAGGGTAGAGACTTTACCCTATAGGATGGAGAAGGGTCACCCAAGAAGCTGTCATCATGCTAACTGAACAAGGGGGGAAAGTTGGGTCCTCTGAGCACCAAAAAGCTGGAAATGCAAGAGGTCTGAGTCCACTGGGTGCAATGAATAGGAGGACTCTCCTCCAAGACCAAGTGCCTCCTACCACTTGTCATCTGCCCAGAGAGTGAATCTGCTTTCCTTTGGTGGATGCAGCCTCCCATCCATGAAAAGGGGCAGCCCTTATCTTTCCCTCCAGCAATTCAGATTTGATCCTGCCATCCTTGGTCACCTGTGCCATGGCTCACTGTCCCTGCCAATGCTTGGCTTTCACTTTTGTCCATCCTACAGGCATGCTTCCATCCTCTGTGTGTGTGTGGTTCGCTCAGTCTGTGCTAATTATGCCCTTGACATATGCAGTAGAACTACTTGTGTCTATAACAGCGTGGAGGTGAAGGAGGTTAATTAACTCTGAGGAAGGAAGCTGAGTGTCCCTACATAACACCCCCTTCCATATGCATTAGTTTTGAAGCCTGAAGACACTGTTTAACCAAACACAGCCCACGACTTACTTACTTACTTTCTTGTTTCCTGCCTTTCTTCCCCATATCACCAATACCTAGGATGGATGGCCCTGAAGCTAATTAATACCTCCCAGAAACAATGGCTTCTCCAGAGAAGATGGCAACTCATTTACAAGGTGATCAGCCTTTTCCCACAGAGTGCAGGCAGGAGGCTCCAGGGAACGAGGCACTGACACTGCTTTCCTGGCTGCTCTGGCTGGGAGGGATCCTCCCTGGACCAGCTGCCGTGGGATTTGCTGTACAAGGTGCTGTCACTGGATTCCTCCTCTCCAGAGCTCCCAGTCTGCTTCAGCATCCCCTAGTGCTGACCTTCACTTGCAACAGGTGCAGATGCATACCCCTCAGATCTGCCTGTGGCTTGCTGGCCAGGAACAAGCCCTCGGTGGCCCGCAGTGGCCCAGCAGAGCAGCTGCTGGTCCCAGCCCCAGCTCTCCACAGGGAGACCTGCTGTGAAGCTACACTTGGGGTGCTTGGGTTTTCCATAGCAGGGTCTATCCCCTAAGCATCACTTAGGGGATTCATGCAGTCAGATGGGACCTGATAGGATTCCAAAGACCTCAGGTAAAGCTAAGAGGCATCACATCTGCCCTGTAGTGTGACAACATGCACAAATATAACATGGGTGTACCCGGGTCAAACAACATTAGTGTTTCTTGAAGGCTAAATTTGAGAGGCAGTATGGCCTGGCAGAGTAGCAGCTGCTTGACAATCAGGCTCCTGACTTCTGTTTCCTGTTAACACACAACCTTGAAGAGGTGTCCTTCTTCCACCTCACCCCCTCCACAACCACTCCCCAGCACCATTTTCCTATTACAGTTTTAAATCCTTTGCAACAAGCCTGCTGACTGTGTGTTTGCACAGCACCTTGTGCAGTGGGTCTTACAGGTGCTGCTGGAATATAAACAGCAATACAGCTTTAATTATAAACCCTGCCAGGAGATGGACACTGCAAGCCTACAGGTTTTTGTCTCAATCAAAAGACTCCACAGGGGCCACCTTCTTGGTGCAGCCCCATTTTAGTGTCTATTGGGCAGCTGGTATGAGAGGCTAGTTATTCTCCTTTCTTTCCACTCTCAATAATTATAGGTCTCCCAGGAAAACTGGCCTTGGAGTGGAAATTTTATAAAGGTTTTAAAAGATTTCATTAGAAAGGATTTGGTTCCTGTGCAATTATTAGTTTAACAAGGCACTTTGCTCACCTCCTGCACTAGAACTGTTATTGATCACACTGCAAAATGAAGACCTTGCAAAAATTTATATAGAGAGAGTCTCTATATTTGTATAGAAGATGTACACTGGCATATATTTATCTGTAGTCACTGAAAAGGTCCTGAATGTGTGCACAGGTGTGTCTAGATCTATATATGCACATATACACACAACCCACGGGTGGGAAAAGCCAATAGGTGTTGATTATATAGGTGTGTCTGTCCTGCTGGAGTGTATCTGTCTTATTCCCTGATGGCAATTGAGTGACAAGGTCTGAGAGTTTGAGGATCAAGTGTACCTGCTGACACCAGACAGGCCCTGCCTCAAACAACAGGTAGCAGCTGCTCTTTGTGGCCTGTTTGTAGTTTTTGCCATCTCTGCCCCAGAAAGGCTTGAGTGACACAGTTTGGGGTGAGGTCTGGAGTCCTACACATGGAAAGGCTCAAGTCTGTGGCCAGGGGCTGAGTTATTAGCCCAGAAGCAGGGAGAGCAGAGCTTTAAAATTGAGAGGGTGAGGTGCTTGAAATCTTCCAGTGACAAGTGTCATGTACAGAAATTATTCTTATTCCTTTTCATTTGCAAATTTTGCTGCTGCTCATGATCTGGAATTTCATCAGAAAGAATTCTGGAGCAAGGGTTTAGTTCAAGCTGTCAGGATCTTCTTGAAAATGACTTTAAAAATCTGACCCCTTTCAAAACTCCTCCTTTCAAAACCTGCCCTAGATGTAAAACCCTGCTCTTTTTCCCTGACCAGAGTTATTTCTTTTATATGTCTTCCCTATCCTGTAGGTGCCTGGTACTCCCAGCACCCTATCTTTCCCCTCTGGATGGCAGCCTGGTACCAGCAGCCCATCTCAAAGGCTCTGACTCATGGCTGCACCAAGCACCTGCATGGTAAAGGCAGGAGGGAAAAAAGCAACATAGGAAGGAAAAGATAAAAATCTCAGCTGCTTGCTAATGCCGAAATAGTTCCATTTTCAAAACAGCAGGACTGGTCTAGGTAGACTGTATGAGCACTATACCACTTCTCATATGAAAATGGGAGAAATGGAAAGATGGAAAGGGAAAAATGTTTTTAAACAGACTGTCTGCAAACCCCGAGCAGTCCCCTGCCCAGCACGGGGATGTGTTCCTGCAGAGTGGGGAAGGGAAAGCTGCAGCCACTCCTCTCCCCAGATTAATCTCCCTTTCCAGATACCTCCAGAAGTTATCCCTCTTGCATCTCAGGAGGCACAGGAAACTTTAATTTTGCACCTCCCCCAGCACTGCTGAAGTCCAAAGCCTGGACTAAAGATGATGAAATGTAGAGGGATCTCAGCAAATACAGAGGAAAATGCAAAGGAGAGCAGCAACTGCTGGTGCCCTGGTACATGGATAAGCTCCTAGGATGTGCCTAACTTGAAAGCTTGCTGCCTTCGACCTGACCACATGCTGATGATTGCCTGAGAGCAGAGGCTTCCCTGTGCCAGGATCACAAAATTGAATCTCTTGAACTGTCCCTGCTGTTCTGGATCAGAGTCATCTCCTCCCTCTCATTAAGCTTGTAGCTTGGAGACTTCATGATGTACATGTAGCTCACGAGGTTCATAGGGAGTCTGTTGCTCCCCAATAACCACAACGTCTTTCAACAGGGAACTGGTTTGGTTTCAACCAACTAGGGATGAACTAACAGGAAAGCTTTTTCCATTCACACTTTCACCAATATGAGATTTCCCTTTGGTTGTCTCTGATCCTCTATTTTGCTCAACAAGAGGTTAGTCAGGACATGCAGGCACCCTTCATATTTTTTTGTAGCAGTACAGGAGACCTTTCAAATTCATTACATGGGCTGAAAACTTCAGCTAAACTCTGGGCTGTACAGACCCAGCAGCACATCATGAGAAATGAGGAGAGAGGCAGCACTTTGTAGAGCAAATCCATTTCCATCCCTTTGCATGGCGGAGGGTTTTTTTTCTTTTCACCAGTGTGTCTTTCCTTTCCTGTGCTCACACACCTCTCCTGCAGCAAATGACTCAGTCTGTTTACAGAGAAGGAAAGCTAATAGAAACCAGGCAGAATTCAAGCCTCTCTGGGACTGCTTTACACACTGACAAAATCATTCTTTCCTCCCCATGTTAAATATTCATGGCAGTCAGATCTTTAGATACAAAGGTACATTTTGTTTCCAAATGTGTTGATCCAGAATAGGTATCTCAGCACGGGAGTTCTCTTTTCCACCCACTGTCAGAGGCTAAAAAAAAAAAAAAAAAGGGTGTGTGCCCCAAAAGTAATGCAGTCTGACTTCATTTTGATCATATCTCTTTTGGGGGTTGTTTTGATCTGGGAGTAATTTTGCCATGATATTTATGGCCTGAACTGCTATTTGTACAACGCTGGGCTTTTGTTTACACATGAATGTGTGTCCCTTGTACAAATAATGCATCAACATCTCCATGCTTCCCAGCCTGTAGTTAAGCCCATAAAACAAGATGCTTTAACAAAAGCCCCATATATTACTGCCACTCTGAATATTTGTAATTTTGAGACAATATTTACACAGCCCGTTAAGGCTAAGCTCCTGGGCCCACTGACAGATCACAGGCAGCTGAAAGCACAATGCCTGTGCTGCAGTTTAGTACTAAGCAGGGAAAGGGAAAAGCAAAAAAGCCAAAAATACAAGCAAGTTAAAAAAGAACAGGCTTATGTATTAACAGACACATAAAGCAAACAGCAGAGTGAGAATCAAGTGGAAAATCATATTGTACAAAGCTATGCTGGAAGAGAACTGGATTTGCACTGGAGCTTCCAGAGACGTGTTTGGAAGTGGGGCATCATCTGTGCCCATCTCTTCACCTTTTTCTTTCAAGCTAAAAGGGAGGTTTTTCAAAGACCTCAATGCCAGAGTTGAGATATGATCAATTCTTGCTCAGGAAAATGTCAATTAAAAAATTTTTTTAAATACTCAGAAATTCGTGTTTCTGCTAAGAGTTTTTGTTGATTTTGTTCTTGTTGTTTAAAATCCCAGCACTGTTACAAGTTCATGTTGGTTTCATTCTCAGGAATTGATCTGTGCCTACACGGCAGACAAATTGAGATCTTGTAAAAACCTGGAAAAAAATGTCCATAGTTCCCTCCATAGCTTCCCCTTCTCTTTTTTTCAAAATGGAAGTTGTGTGGCAATACAGCTGTGGCTTAGGAAAGTTGGCTGTGCTGCAGTTGTGTGCCACCTGCCAGGGTGACAATGTCCTTGTCTGACCCATCCCTGAGCCTTCACTCCAGAGCTGGATCCCATGAAAGGTGGGGCAGTTTCTGCAACAGCTACACCAGGAGGCTGGGGGGTCATAGCTGAAGCCTCATCTATCCACCTTGCCTGCTCATGCATGGATGGTGAGATGCTTACACGATCACCAAGAAGCCTCCTGAGATCTTAAAATAAACCCCACTGATTGTTGTTTCCCTTGAGCATGTTCAGCAGCTGCTTTGTGAGCCATTCATGCAATGAGTTGGACCAGGGGGTACGTCCTCAGCCACCCAGAGCTGTGCCATGCCACTCCCAAATCACAGCTGTCCTTACTCTTTCAAGGGGTTTGACCTTTCTGCTCACTCTCCTGCTTCCTTTTGTGCCTGTTTATAGTTTTTGTGGCATTAATTCTGTGCTACCTGATACAGATGGTGTACATTTATTGTACAAAGCCAGGAATTAGGATTTGGCTTTGGGGTCTGGAAACAGAAACCTTGAGAGAATGGATGTTAGCTGAATACCTTCAGAACTTCAGGCTAACCAGGACCTGGCTCTGAGCAAAAGATTTAAATAGGGGTAATGTGGTGGTGGTAGAGTTTCAAATTATCTACTATCCATTGGGAAATATCCACCAAATTGCAGTGCCAGATCAGCTGAGTATAGAAGGTCATCATGATCCACACCACAGAAATCACAATCAAATTAGCACTAATTGGAAATTACAGCTGAGAGACCAAAGAATGAATGGGCCATGAAGACTGAACTCCACGTTCTCCTTAGAGTTCTCAAATCAGTACTAAAATCACTTGCATTAAAAAAGAGAATAAGTGTTCTCCCCAAGGTCTTACATATTTTAAAATCTGTGATTCAGTCGCATCACACTCCCATGCAGGAACAGTGTTTCATCAATATTATGCATTTGCAGGGTGGTGGAAAGTCTTATTGAAGTAGATGCTGTACAAAGCCATGATTTCTTTCAAAATAAGCTCCCAGCCCACATGCACTATCAGCTGTACTGCACATTAGCAATGGGTTTTTTTGTGGTTTCCATCAAATGTGGTTTAAAGCAAAATGTCCACAACGTGCAAGGCTACAAAAAGAGCTCCCCAGCTTCCAGCACATGTCTGACCTCCTCTTCATAGTCCCCAGGCCTGTAAAAGGAGGGTATGACCCCTATGAAAGAGAGACCATTCCAGAGACAAAAGCCTTCTGAGGACATGGCTGTTTGATTTAAGCTGACTTCCTGCTCAGCACAGTCCACACCATTTTACTGGGTTATTTATTGGCAGTAAACCATCCCCCAGGATTTCATGAGGCTTTCATTCCTGGTGTGCTTTCCACCTACTCATACCCTTGTTGAAAGCCTCATTGAGTATTTTCTTTCACTGGGCTGCCTGCACTGGCAAAAAAGTGGGTGGAGAATGGATTGAGAACAGCCTTGAGGAGAAGGACCTGGGGGTGTTGGTCGACAAAAAGCTCAACAGAAACGTGCAATGTGCACTTGCAGCCCAGAAAGCCAACTGTGTCCTGGACTGCATCAAAAGAAGCATGGCCAGCAGGTGATTCTCCCTCTCTGTTCCACACTCATGAGACCCCACCTGGAGTACCGTGTGCAGTTCTGGAGCCTTCAACGCAGGAAGGAAATAAAGCTCTTGGAGCTTTAATCAATTCCCCCTCGTCGTCTTATTACAAGCCCTGGTAAAAAGTCCCTCCCTATCTTTCCTGTTGCTTCACTTTCTTCACGTTTCAGATCTGCGTTGTAGGAGACCATATCCCCTCTCATGTGCACAGCTTCCATGGCCCTCATCCCAGACCATCTTGTCAACCTTCTCCCTAATGCCAACTCATCTCAAACCTTGGGAGACATTTCCAGTCCTGTTTCCTTTCTTCCTTGCCCTGATAAAAGGTTGGTTCTGCAACAGCACCCACACTCATGCTTCCTCTGAATACTCTTCTGCTATTCTCATGTCCTGGGAACTGCCTTTATATACTAATGTCAGAGCTGCTAAGCTTCAAGTTACTCCCATGAACATCATTGATGGGTCCATTTTCAGAGGGAAAAGCAATAGATCTATTCTAACTTACAGGGATAGCAATGAAACTGGCTTCTGGATGAGGACAGTTTCACCATAAGAGGGAGCAGAGACAAAATGAACTCATTACTGCTTTCACCCAGTGCCAGGTATTGAATTCAGCTGTTTTAGTGCAATTGGCCTTTTTCGTTATGTATACAGGCTTCATGATGGACGAGTCGTTAAAAAATAAATACAGAAGTAATGATGGTAGCAATCACAGAAAGCAATTTTCAGATATAATAAAGAGTCTTCTGGACGTGTACAGCCTGTGCTACACTATTGATTTGTTCCTTTCTTTATTGCACTTCACTCCTCTCAGTTCACTGAAGCCCCAACCCTAGTGCTGCCTAGCTGGCCAGCCAACAGCTCTGAGCAGCAACCATGAATTATTAATAAGCAAGTGCCCTTTAATTGGATGAGCTGTAATTAATTGGAGGTGTTTGCAGAGAGAAGGAGGGAGAGAAAGCAGGGAATATGCTGTTGCTGAGAGCTGGGCCCACACTGTGGAAGCAAGTGAGAACCCGAGGTGTTCCAGTTGGAGCCTCCAAAATGATTGTTGTGTGCTTGGCTGCAAGAAGAATAAGGCACAGCTAGCAGAGACCTGCCCAGGAGAATGAGAGAGGCTTTTGGAAGTGTGACCCACCACCTCATCTATGAAGACAGGCTGAGAGAGTTGGGGTTGTTCAGCCTAAAGAAGAGAAGGCTCCAGGAAGACCTCATAGCAGCCTTCCAGTATCTGAAAAGGCTACAGGAAAGCTGGGGAGAGACTTCTTACAAGGGCTTGTAGCAGGAGAAAAAGGATAATGGATTAAAACTGGAAGAGGGGAGATTTAGATTAGACATTAGGAAGAAATTCTTTAGTGTGAGGGTGGTGAGGCACTGGCACAGGTTGCCCAGGGAAGTTGTGCATGCCCCATTCCTGGAAGTGTTCAAGGGCAGGTTGGATGGGGCTCTGAGGAACCTGGTCTAGTGGGAGGTGTCCCTGCCCATGCAGGGGAGTTGGAACTAGATCTTTAAGGTCCCTTCCAACCCAAACCATTCTATGATTCTATGATGTGCAGTGTTCCCAGCATGTCAAATGCATGGCACCGTGCCTCGGGCTTGCAAGGAGAGGAGCCCACAGGAGGGTACAAAGCTCAGCAATGAGCCTGTCTCCCACCTTTGTCCCCAGTGCACTTTGAAACAGCCCCAGTGCCTCCTCCTAGCTGTGGTTTCCCTCCCTGTGAATGATCCAGAAACAGAGCAGGATGGGCAGGTGGGAGTGAAGCCACTGTGCTCATCAAACTACCAGACTCTCTGCTTGCAGGGCTCCAACAACAAATTAATACTACTTGGCCATGCGTGGTCTTGCAGGCTTCCAGCTGACAGGCAAGGCCACAGACCATTAATGTTAATTAATATTTACATTACAGTTGTGCCTGGAGGGTTCAATTCAGGTCTCTGTTGTGTGAAGCATCCTACAAGCATATTGAGGAGCAGGTCCCCTCTTGTGCTACTCAGTCCACCAACATACACAGAGACACGTTCCTCTGCCAAGAAATAGCCTTTTTCTTTTGCTTTTCATAACTTGTATTTTTTATGGCTTCAGTAAAGAAGCCTGGACAGCTATTAAAAAAAAAAAAAAAAAAGAAGAAAAGAAAATAGGAAAAACAAAGCAAGATTTAGTGCTTGTAGAAGTAGCAGGAACACAATTTCATACCAATTTCTTTGCAGTGTCCCTGCCGGGTGGATAAGAGAGGCAAAATAGTCCTGGCATACAAAGCCCACTAATGTATCCAAGACATGGACAGTTAGTGGGTCTTTTGTCCTGACTCATTCCTTACTACACATTCCCGAATTTCCAGGTGTTGTCCCTGTCCTGACCCTAGGGAGAGAAGGTACATGACTGAAACCTGTCTTCCAGAAACACACCTCATGTCTTCATGATTCCAATATGTCAGAAGACTGAAAAACTGCTACATCATCTGTGAAGAATGAGACTCCTTGCCCTTTATGACTTATTAACAGGCTCAGCATGGCTGGATAGGGAGACAAGGTTTTGGAAAAACACACATGAAGTTTTTCCCATTTTCCCCTTATCACTGAAATCGTGGGGATAACTAGCACCAGCAGTGACCATTCCACTTGTGCACCAGCTCTGCTTGGTGCTTTGATCCCATGCTTTTCCTCTCTGAAGAAAAAGGCAAAACTGGTTTCTGGTGTCAATTTTCTCTCCAGGAATGGACTTGGGAACCTTCCCTCCTCCTCTGCCACACCAGGATTGCTTCATCCAATCTGTGCACCTTCCCCATACTCTCTTGTGTCTTTAATTAACCTATATTATACCTCCAAGCACAGGCTTGAAGCCAGAGGAAGAAGTAATTTGCATAGTCTTGTGAGTACAGATATGATCTAAATCTCAAACGTCCTTCTACTCCTGCCTTCTTCTGTGACATAGAGATAAGTGTGGCAACATCTGTATTCCAGCTCAGCTGCTCCATTAGCAAGCTGGGCAGGGGGGTCCAGGCTTTCACCTCCCCCATCTGCTACTGGGACATAACAAGCCTTTGATTCACAGAAGAGCTAGTTCTTCAGTGAAAAATACCTGGAATTTTGTGCATCTACTAGGAGCCTTAAAGATAAACAGGGCCTTAAATCCTTTCCTGAACTAGAATGTAAACAAATGCATGGTCCTGCCTGGCTCTAAGGATCAGGCCTGGCAGAGAGGTTCAAGGGAGATTAGTTCTTATCTCTCCCAAATGGACTAAGTAATAATATGGGTCTTATTTGATAAGCTGCTCCCAAGGGTAGGCCAGCCTGTGTTAGGTGACTATGAGACATGTGGAACACCTTTGCAGTCCCTCTGATTTCCCTATTGCTTCAAGTATCACTGCATCAAAAGACATTCTCATTTTGTCTTAGAATTATTGACCACACAGATGAACAATTTAAGTGGAAAAGTTCCACGATCTTTAGAGTTTCCCAATTCCATGATTTTTTGAGTACTGAATCCCACAAGCTCTGCCATATGGAAAACTACCTAAAGATTGGAATGAGAGGCTGACAAGGAATTACAGATGGATTATTCTTTTTGTTGAAACGATTTCATCTCCTCTTATCTCAGTTTCCCCAGTTCAAGGGCCATAAGAAATTCAACTCCCACCTTCACAGTGGGAGTTTGGGTCCTAATGAAGAGGTTCCAAATGGGAGCTGCTCTATGGCCACTCGGAGCATTAATGCTGTGGTAGGAGTGCCATGAGGACCCATTCTGAATGGAGCATCATCTTTAAGAGAGAGATGTGGAGTCTCTTTGTTTCTGCAGCTTAACAGCTGACCTTTTAATGCCACATCTGCACAGTTTGCTACAGTGCAAATGTGCTGATCATTTAATATGGTAAACGTAGAAAGAGTTTGGTAGAAAATGATGCCCCAATGTTTGTTTCTCCTGTTTGACTAACTCCTTTTCCTTTTTGCAGTAAGCAGGCTCAGGCTTTGCAAGGCTGGGTTAAGGATTCCCCTGAGCTAAAAGTGTGGCCACACAAACACTTTTTCCAGTGTAAGAACTAATTAAAAGATTCTTGCTTCTGGCTGCCCTTGAGTCGCAGCTCTTCACCCCTTCACCTGTGCATTTATCTGGGGGTTATGCTGCAAACCACATCAAAGAAATGATCCAGGTTTTAAAAAACCACCCAGAGCCTGCCAGTCATATCCTGCTTCATCATTTGGGGCAAGGTATCCTTTTCAAAAAGGACACTGCCAATGCACAGCATGGATCTGAACACCACCACACTCTGCCCTTGCCTAGAGCTCTGCTCACCCCTTGTTCTGCTCCTGGTGGGAAAATTTGCCCACATCTTCTTGATATGTTTGTTTGCAGAGAAGGAGCATGCCTCAAGAAGTAAATTACAGGCAGCTCATGGACAAATGGGATCTTGCAGGTGTCTGCAAATGAACAGCAAGAGAGGAGTGCCCCAGGAGTGCCTCTGCTCCGTGGGGTGATCCGTTATCTGGTACACAGGCTGCTTTCAGGGATATTTTCCCTATCTGAATAGGGAGTTGATGTTACTCAATAGCTCATGGCTCTGAGGGATGCACTGGGAGATAAAAGATGGAGCTTTCCTCTGGTCGACAGTGTACCAGATCCATTCCTGCTATTGTAAGGCAGGAGCTATGATGGATAGGTCTAGCATGGCTGATCCATCACTGGATGGAATGTGCCACTGGCTCTGGGCAGCAGTCAGGCTCATGCAGGTGAGCTGGAGTGGCTCTAGGCTCTGTCGCTGCCAGGTAGGACAGACCTCATCAGTTATGTTCAGCTTATGAATGGGGTTCTCAGTACCATCCAAAGAAGATAAGGCAAATTGTCCTTGAGACAAAAGCTGCAGTCCCTGAATTGCAAGTTCAAGGGGAGAGACCTGAAACGCAGACTTGCACATGCCTCTCCAAGCTCTGAGCTTGGGCTGCCCTTGAATCACATCAGTTATTGCAGTAGATGATTCTAGGAACCTTCTGGGTTCTCCTCTCTATGGAGCACTAGTTCCTGGAGCCATATGTTGTTGAATGGATGAAAGATCAACTTGTCCTCAAAGTAGATCTTGGAGTCACTTCTACACAAATTGACCCAGGAACTCAAGATGAACAAGTCACACAGTGCCAAGGAGGGTGGTACTTCCTATCACAAACCTCCTCTCATTTGTAATACCCATAGTATGTCTGTGCTCCAGAACCATCTAAGCAGGGCATGAAGAAAGCTGCAGCGATTAGTGGATAGAGAGGGAAAGAAAGAGTCACAGAGTCATCAGGCCTGGAAGAGTCATCTGAAGATCATCTAGTCCAACCCCCCTGCTAGAGCAGGATCCAGATAGGTCCTTTTCCCTCTCAGAACCTGGAGACACTACTAGAGAAATGGGACCAAGGGAGACGTCTCCCACCCCATTGTATAGAACAGCAGGAAACAGTCTAGAGATTACACAGTGATCCCATAAGCAGCTTTAACTGAGCTAAGTCAAGTGGAACAAATCCCTTAAGGAAAACCATTTGTCTCAACTCTGATCTAGACATCCCACTATCTAAGGTCCAACTAGCTTGGTCCTCATCCAGGGAGACTACTTTCAAAGGGAAGTCAAGTGATCCCAAAACACTCCCTGGAAATGGGGTGGGAATTGCACGTATGTGTGCGTATGAGGGAGAAGTTTCAGCACCTCATTGTAATGCTGAGTATGGAAAAGAAAAAAATGAAAAATAATTCTATCCAGGGAAGCTTCTGCAGCAGGAACGGAGTTCATTTCTCTCCAGCTCTGAGGAGTGAAATGTATTCAGCTCACACAGGCCACTTCAGCATCTTTTTTTTTGTTTTTTATCTTTCCGATGTAGGAGAACAAATTTAACAATGAGATTCCGTTTCTGTTTCCTACATGTGGAATAATTAAATTTGCATCTCACTCTGTAGTTGGATCTGCTGTTTGGAGAGGAATGCATCAATTGGACATGAGCCCAATGTATTCTGCTCTGCAAAAAAAACAGGCATCATCTCTCACCCAGGCAATAATCACAGGAAAATCATCCCTCACTGACAGCTCTCTTCAGGACTTGATTCATATTCTTGCTGGTGAAAGAACATGAAGAAGAGGGTGTAAAGGGAGTAGACTTTTGGCATCTCCTTGTAGCAACCTTCAGGAGAAAGACGCAGGTTCTGGATGTGAGACCGAATGTCACTGCTGCAGTCACCAGTGGCAGAGCTCTCTGCTTTTCTGCAGGCAGGTTTCACAACAAGAAATTGTACACCTGCTGACTTAGGACCTTTCCAAAGCCCACTGAAACATTCCTGATGGCTTCAATCAGCTTTGCTTGAGGCGAATAGAGAAGGATTTTCAGTGAAGCTACCTGTTTTGTTTTCAGGGGTTTTGTTACCTGCCACAGGACCAGGTGCTCAGCTCTCCACATGCTAAATCATTCAGAAAAATCCATCCCTTCCAGCTTCAACGAGCTGGCTGGATGTCCCTCACCTCCCTGATCACCAGGTCTGTTCAGACAGCTTTCAAGGAACAGCCTCCCTCTCCCTGCCCTCCTTGCCTGTAAGTTGTGAAATTTCTTTGCCTTCTCCACATTGAGCATCTTCCCTCTGGTACTCCCTGCCTGTAACATTTACTTCAACCATTTTCAGAAACCAATGCCCCCTTTGAATCCCATCCACCACTCTCTTGTCCAGAAAGAGGGAAATAAAATACACCAGGTGGAAGGAACAGAAGATAGAAACTGTTGAACAATTTCTGGATCTGGCATGGCTGCAAATGAATACAAGTTTAATTCAATCAATCAGAGAGTCAAACTGCACCTGCCCCAGTTCATCTAAAACTCTTCACATTAAATACCTTATTCTAAGTGGAAATTAATTGAGTTTGTCAAATGGTTCCTACTGCATTAAACACAGTCGTGGTCAGGAAAAGAGCAGAAATAAAGACAATAACAATTTTTTATAATTGAAAAGCTTTTAGTGGAGCTGGCTGAAGCTTTTGATTTTTCTCTCTCTAATACCCCTTCCAGATAAGCCTCCTTTTGAAAGGCATCTCATTGGAGAAAGGTCTGATTTCATTGTCCTGGGTGGGACTCAGCCATCCAGCCACAATGATCTCCTGGTCCACTGCATCACACCCAGCCCAGCACACTCCTGACTGGCCTGGCCAGGGACACTCTCTGTCCAAGGGTAGAAGTACACGATTCTCCAAATAGAACAATGACAAATGGAAGGATAATTATCTTCCAACACACCCTGTGTTGCTGACCATGGACCCTGTGGGAGGTCCTTCAGACCAGACAGCTCAGTGGCCTATGGGAGTGTCTCTATAGCTTTTCAGGTTAGCAAGAATCTTCTCTTAACTCTTTCATTAAGTCAGCTCAGCTGCAGGGTCCAGTGTAGCCCCTTGGGTGGACAACAGCAGGCAGCTGGGACAATAACCCATCCCATGGGATGGCTGGAGCTCTAAAAGCCATGTCAGTGTGTTGGGATGGAATCACACATGGGTCCGGAGCTGCACTGGAGACATTTCTAGTTATATACACGTGAAAAGAGAGAGGGTTTGGGGAGGAGATCTAGTAGTGTATGGAGAAAGGACCCTCTCTGATGAAGGGACCTAGGCTTTGCAGAAGGATTCTGCTTGATATCTGTTGGAAGTGTCACCAGGGATCCCTTTGGGAGATCAATGGGGGCAACACAAACATTGCTCTGAACACATGAAGTCAAGGAAAGATTACTTTTGTTACTCTCAAACTGGAGTTTTCTGTCTCATTTTTCCTCCCTCATGTGCTCTTGCACACTTACTCTTCCCTCTCCCTCCTTCCTCCCTGCTTTCCCCCTCCTTTCCTTTGCATACCTGACTTGAATCTAATGAAGATGCATAAAAAATGTTTCCATTCCGTGAAATGCAATCCATCAACACACACTTCATATATATTGTGCAGAAATGAATCCATTTCAGCTGGGAAGGCTGATAAATCAATTTAAGTGGAAGATTTTTGACAGTTTAATTCAAATTAAGTCCACTTTGTTCAATTAGAGGGTAGCTGGAGGGGTGGTGGCAGAAAACAAACAGGATTGCTAGAACAAAAACTGCATTTTTTTGTCAGACTGAACCCATCTGGGACAATTATTCTTAAAGTGGGACCAAATGATACTAATTAACACACAATCAGTGACCAGTGAATTACCTGTTTTTAAAGCCTAACCCTGATTTTGCACAACATTCCTGCCTACCTTTGAGGGAGCTGAGACAGTGCTGGGAATATTTTGAGATGAATGGTGAGAAGGAGATGGGAGAAGTGACCAAAGTCTTTCTGCATTCCAGGGTAGTGTTTGCTGCAATGGCCCTGAAGTTCTACTGTGGGTAACAAGTACCTGGAAAGCAGCTCTGGGGAAAATGACCTGGGAGTCATGGTGGGCAACAGGCTGACCACGAACCAACAATATGCCCTTGCAGCCAAGAGGGCCAATATAATCCTGGGGTGCATTAAGAAAAGTGTGGGCAGCAGGTCGAGGGAGGTTCTCCTCCCCCTCTGTTCTGCCCTGGTGAGGTCTCACCTGGAGCATTGGGTGCAGTTCTGGGCTCCCCAGTTCAAGAAGGACAAGGAACTACTGGAGGGAGTCCAGCACAGGCCACTGAGGTGATAGGGGGACTGGAGCATCTGCCTGTGAGGAAAGGCTGGGAGAGTTGGAGTTGTTCAGCTTGGAGAAAAGGAGGCTGAGGGAGAATCTCATCAGTGCTTATAAATATCTCAGGGGGTGTCAGGAGGATGGGGCCAGATTCTTCCCAGTGGTGTCCAGTGACAAGAAAAGGGGCAGTGGTCACAAACTGGTACACAGGAGGTTTAGTCTAAATATAAGAAAATACTTCTTTACTCTGAGGGTAACAGAGCCCTGGGAGAAGCTGCCCAGGGAGGTTGTGGACTCTCCATCCCTGGAGACATTCAAACTCCATCTGGATGTGTTCCCGTGGGATCTGCTCTAGGGGATCCTGCTCTAGGAGGGGGGTGGAAGTAGATGATCGCCAGAGGTCCCTTCCAACCCTGAACATTCTGTGATTCTGTGAACAACTGCAGTAAAATGAACTTCAAAGAAGCCTCATCCCTGGTGTTAGACCACACCATGTGTGTAAGAGACACATTCAAGTGGGTCAAACTTAGACACAGCTTTTGTTTGGCTCACAGGCAGAGCTGGTACAGACAACCACTGGTGAGTGCCAGGACTTTAATTGCCCACCCAGTTCCCCCCTCTACATTACCACAGAAAAATGTGCAAACACAGTTTGGATCTTCAGTCTGTTCTGTGGTATGTTCCTGCAAAACATGGACTTTCCCTGTGCACACAAAAGAGATCCTTCCTGACAGTTCACATCTACAAGTTAAAGCTTGTGAAACGTGGACATTCAGTTAATGGGATTAAATTCAGCCCAGTTACCTGTTGTGTGAAACCTGGCAAATCAATTCAGAATTCCCAGTGATCTGAGTTAAGAGACATGTCAAATCCCAGATGTTTTAACACCTGAGAAAGCTGCATTTTAGTGGTTACTGAGCAATACATTTAAAAAGTGAATGACAGACCTGGAAAGCAGAATCTGCTTTTTCTAACATATTTTCTCAGACAAAGTGAGGTTTTCAAGTTCACAGTGCAAAATGTAACTGAATTTCGTCCAAGTTTGCAGACTCACTAATGCCTTCCACGTTCAGATTGGCACAAACCTCCCAATTCTTTTTTTTTTTCCTCAACAGTTTTGCAAAACTGAGTCCTTGTCACTGACAGATGGAAAAACAAAGACTTCTGCAATTCGAAGGATAAAGTAATTCATGGGATTTTGGTGAGTTTTTCTTTGACTTTCTTGCTCAGAGATGAGATGGTGAGTGGCACAGAAAATATGCTTTTTCTTCTCTTTCTGACAGTTCTCTTCAAAAAATGAGACTCCTTTGTGCAGGTAGCAGAAGTTGGGTCCAGAAAGAATGTCTAGTACCAGACAAAAATTACCAGATTGTTTTACTGAGCAATTGAGTAGATGCATCAGCTTTAACAGATATGATAGAACTTTGCTGCCTTGTTACTGGCTGGCTGGTTCCCAAATAATTCAGGCCTCAAAAAAAAGCAAAGCTTTTCATTTAGGCTTGTCAAAGAACAAAGGAAGGTGTTTGTGGAGGGAAAGACTTTAGTTCAAAATAACTACAGCAGCAAAATGTGCTCCCTGGACAGTGTCTGCCCTGCGAAACTTGTGAGTCTAACAAACCCCATTGGTGCTTCTGAGTGTTTAATGGCAATTTTATAAAATCTGCTTCTACCAGATGCTGAGGGAGCAAGAGCAGGAGAAAACAAAAGGATGTCCAAAGCGTTTGTGATAAAACAGTTTTCCCCAGTATTTCTTTTTTTCCCAAAAACTAGGTTGTTTGCAAAAGAGACCCTGTTTTCTCTAGAAGTGTTTGTATTTTTCTTGTCTGTGTGTGTGCGGAGGGGAAATAGGTGATCAAAGCATGGTAATTTAAACCATTTCCCTGAAGGGAAAACAAACAAACAAACCCACAAGTGAATCCTTGGTAAAGAAGTGCTTAAAGAAAATGAAATGTACTGTCAGGTGGAAAGCTGGCTTGGTAGAGCAGCAGTCAGAGAAGATGGCTGAGATACCAGGCGAGGGAAACATGAAAAAGAACAGAGATTTCTGGCACACAGGCAAAGTCTTTTTTCTCCAGTTGATGTGTCTTTCACCCCCTTTGAGCCCTACTCTGGCAGCCCAAAGGTTATAAATCACCAGCTGCCACCGGGTCAGAGGCTTCGTGTCTTGGCCCCTTGGAGAGGAGCCAGTCCTTACAGCTTCAGCTTCATTTCCAAACCTCTGCAGAGTGTCCCCAGCCTGGATTTGCTACACCTCTTTCAGATGAATTTACGGCCCTATAAATGGTGAATCATTGTGTATAATAAAGAGCAGAGCGGATTTGAGTGGTATCCAATTTAATAATTACTTGAGTAACTCAATCATTTTCAGATATGTGGTTTCAGTGTCTGCAGACCTTGAAGACCTGCTTGGATCATTCAATAGACAAGACAGCACTTTTTTACTGCTCTGTTACTAAACCAGTCCTTCACAGACTCTGCACATACCTCATATACATCTCAAAACTTCAGAAAGTTTGAGATCAGGTTTGGAGTGTTTGTCTGAGCCTGGACTTGGAGAAGGATGTACCGAGGCCTTGTGCCTGCACTTTCCCATATTTGAGGCCCTCTCTTCAGGCCCATTATGAGAAATGTCTGCCTCTGTGCTCTGATAAAGCATTAGTTTAAAACCTCTACTTGGTAGTGTTTAAAACCAAGTCTGTTCCCCACACCAAGCATCCTAGCTCATAGACTTTTTAAGGTCTGCAGTGTTTCTTGATGGGCGCTGAAAGTATCTCCCCTCTAGTTCATATTCTTTTGTTAGATTTTAAGAAGGCTGTGCTGAGCTATGGCTCCTCAGTGCCTGCAGATGCAAAGCAAGATCAATGGTGGTTTTGCCCTGTCTCCAAGATGAACAACAATCAGATCCCAGTGGAATCTCCCTCTGACCCAGGTGGGTCCTTTCACTAGCTGGCCAAGTTTCAAATCTGCAACAAAGCTGACTTCAGGCTGAGTATGTGAAGTAGCCAATTAGACCTTAAACATGGTCCTTTCAGAATGTTTCTGCCTCAGAATGAAATAGGGGATTGTGAGGATGCTGTAAATCAAACTACTTCCATGACCCCAAGGGAGCAGCATTCTACAGAGGAGCTGGGTATTAGGGAACACAACTGTCACATCCTCCCCCCTAAGTACAGCTGAGGCTGCTGAGAAGTCATCATAAAACCCACTCACAGGACCTGGGAGACATGACAGCTGCCACATGAGCCAGCCCCACCACCTGCATGGCAGCACCCCTCACACCTGCACCAGCATTTGCAGTGCAAATTCCAGTTTCTCATCATGGGACTGTCGAAATTTGCTCTGTCTTGAAATTCATCACGCAAGATATTAGCCTTAGGATGAGGCTGGGGACTTGGCTATTCACAGCAGTTTGCAGCCTGCCTGAGGGCATTGCCTAAGAAGGGCAATTTCCCCTTCGAAGGCTCACTTTGTTGGTGCAGAATTCACACCTGCACTGGGGGCAACGATAGTTCTTTAAATACTCTCTTTTTTTTTTTTTTTTTTTTTTTTTTTCCCCTAATAAACTGACATGTTAAAAAGCAAGTCACTGAAAACAAACAGGCCACCATTCTTTCCTAATATCAAGTTTAAACCATGGAAACTCCACAGATTTTTGTGGAATAAATCCTGATTTCCAGTGGTCTAAAAGACTGCAGGTCCCTGGGCTGATCTGGCTCACAGATATTTCTGTGACTCAAAGAAGAAAATAACAACCTTCTCAAAATGTAGCCTTAGATACCAAAGCCCTCAGTTCCTAGTACTGCCAGTGCCCCTGTGACACAAGCCCTTCATTTGTTTAAAAACTAACATATTTCACTCTTTATTATATAATGTGTGTTAATATTTTAGGTGAATACATTTCAAATAAGAGGGTTTTTTTTCTTCTGGAAAATGTTGTTTCTCTGTTTATCTATGTGATCTATTGAGGGACAGTGTGTGATAAATGACCAAGTGGTTCTTAACTGTGTGTGGATCTCTCTGTTGGAAGAATGAACTGTGTGATAGTAGTATCTAGTATCTCTTGTGAATACAATCAGAGAATGCTGTTTCCTATCCATGCATTAAATCTGATCTTCAGTAACTGTAAATTTTAATAAAAATAAAATGAGAAGGAAAAGAACTACAGCCTGCTACGAGCACATGCTTGGTTTAACTAAGCATCAGGAAGATTTTTTTTAGCACATAAATTCTCTGCTAGATCTGGGAAAAACACATGCACAACTGAAAATGTTTGAGTAATCACACTGCTGCTGGCCTTGCAAGTCATTGGAAAGAAATGAGAAGTTGTTCTGCTCTGAACTCCTGTGGTGCTCAAGGGCCTTGGGATTTGCCCACTTGTGCACGAGTAATCACACCGAGTTAGGGTAGATTTTGTGCCCTTAAGGATGGGTTTAACAAACAACTGGTGGTGCTAACACCAAGGACAACATTGTATGATCAGAGCTTTTGCAGGCAGCAGTTGATATTTGTGGTGTTTTGGGGCAGTTGAGGGTGCAGCTCCAGGGCTCAGGACCATTCTGTGTGGTGGTCTGCCTGGTGAGAGAGAATTTGAGTCAACTCTGCATCACATGAGTGTGCTGTATAAAATCAAGGTAGGTGAGTGGGTTACCAGTTACTCTGTCACCTTGGCAAAGATACATTGGGCACCTGTAGGGCAAGTCTTGGTGGGAGGCAGTGATGGTGGAGGTGGGGAGAGGGCTTTCCATGAGGAATATTTTTCACAGCATAAGGACTTTTCAGAAAATTAATGTGAAACATTAAAAATGTTCCTTTTTAAAAGGGAATCCATTTTTTAGGCACAATGAGACACTTCAGGTGGTGTGGCAGTGTTGAGTAATGCACGTTGGAGTTATTTAACTTCATCTCATGCCTCACTGTTCCCCAGGGGCACCCATTAATCAGCGTTACTAGGCAGTTTGTCATGTCCTTTTGCTTAAATAATATCCATACCAAAATACAAGTAATGCATGCACCTGGAAGTCAGTGGGAGATCTGCCTGTGTCAGGACAGAAGGATCTGTGCTGGAGGACATAGGAAAGCTGAAGGACTCCAGTTGTCTTCCACAGGCTTTGAGCAGTGCTGTAGCAGATGGTTCGAGTTAGCATGTGTATCACAATAGGAAAATCTACCAACCACCACTGCTGAACTAGGATCATTCTGAACCCCTAAAGCTATAAATAAGTTCACAGCGAGATGTGGCCACAGCCTACAGACATCATGGTGCCACAGGGTGCAAGTCTTGACCTCTTAGCTGGGTGAGGAGGGATTTCAGGTTTGTGTGAATGTGTAATTACAGTTTGTGTGGGACACCAGCAAGACACTCTCCCCACCTGCACATCCGGCCATGGCAGCCATGAGGGTACTAATTCTTGGGCAGATGATTCCTTTTGGCTTTTGGGTCACCTGGCTGGGACCTGCTGGCAAGGGTGTGGGCTCACACTGCCTTCTGGGTGGGGACATGTGCCTGCTGAAAGCCTCAATAGTGGTATGATCCACCAGAAACTGAAAAAGCATCTTTGACTTGGCTAACTAACTCATATACTGCCAAACCAAATGCATTTCACCTGGGAAACAAAAAGCAGCAAAACCAAAATTGACAATGAGGATTGCCTGCCATCTGCCCTTGAAGGGGACATCAGTGCTTCCCTGAGGATCTCTGGGGACATCTCTCCTGTCTGTCCACACACATCCACAGCCCAGCTTCCCCAGAGATCCCAGCTTGCCAAAGCAAAGGCCTGGCAGATCTTTACCCAGCTTCCTTTCTTGTTTGTCAGATTTGTGTTTCAACTGGATACCTGAAGGTTAAATCACTTCAGGCCCTCATTAAACCAGTAAATCACCTAATTTCCTGCCTGCCCCAGCCAAAAGTTTTCTCTGACTTGTTAAGCAAAATACAGACAGCACAGCCTGCCATTCTGGCAGAACTTGCTGGCCTTCCAACACCTAAAATAACTGACAGACCTGTCAAAAATGACCTTCTTTCAACAACATCTCTCTCTTTTTTTATTCCCCCTCCTCCAGGTAGGGGTTGGGGGAGGTTGGAAAACTGGAAAGATCAAGTCATAGCTGCATGTGGTACCTAATTAAACAAGTGTAAGAAAGAAGAGAAAGGTCAGGTTGTCAAAAATCATTGCTGTATCTTTACTGGATTGTGTTTAGAGACTGATAGCAGCAAAGAAAATAACTCAATAAGTGAATGAGACTGGAATAACAAACTGACTCCTGGGACAGGCTAGTTTTGAAAAGCAAAAGGCTAAAGCTTCAAGATTTATGTATATATATATATGTATGTATCTCTGTGTGTATATACAAGCAGAGAGACACAAATCGAAGGGAAACAAGCCCTGGAAATGAAAGGAAAAGTGTTTGCAAAGAATAAAGTAAATAGGTGACATTAACGCAGGAAAGGAGATGGAACAGGAGCAGTTCAAACAGGAAATGTGGCAGAAATTAGAGGCTGAAAACACACAGGCACACACAGATAAAAGGAGGAGGAACTGAGAAAACAAATTATGGAATGGATAGGAAGGGGGATAGTGTAAGAAAAGAGAAAATACAATCACAAAGAAAGAGGAGGAGGCCAACATGGTGAGGTCAGGGAGAGGATGCAAACTGAGAATGAAAGTCCTCCACTGCGGTGTCCCTGCCTTGCAGGAGACACCACTTCTCCCAGTGCCTGAGGTGTGATGGGGACATGCCCATGTCATTTGGGCTTTGAGAGTGCTGGGGGACTTTTGGAGACACCAGACCATACGGACAAGACCTCTTGTGTTTCAAACTGCTTTGCCTTCCCTGCCATTGTCCCACTGTCCCTTGTCCAAGTCCCCAGGGTGGGAGGTGCTGGTGCAGGCAGAATCCTGGCACATCCTGCACTTGGGTCTCATTGACCATCCTGTGGCCTTTTGCCTGCCTAGCAGTAGGGTGGGTCAGTGTCACTATTTTGGCACTGTTCAAGGGGGGATAACATTAGGAAGGAAAAAGGGAAGAAATTTGTCTCTTTGTGGAGGAGGAAAACAAAGCCAACTAAATCTCTCACACTACTGCATTAATGAAATGGTTTAACAACAGTCGAAACAAGGTAACAAAATCCAAAAGGCTTTGAAAGCTTTCTGTTATTAACCACATCTCTTCATTTACTCTGCCAGAGATGGGCTCCAACCATTTGCTCCTGCAAGTTACGTCTGCTTTCCTGTGACACCATTTAAATTTTTTATACATCCTGCTAGGATAGCATCCGTAGGCTGGAAGAAACTGTATGGGGGGTGAAGGGGAGGAGAAGATGATTTTTCTCCTTTTGACAGCTAAGAATTTTCCCTCTTCTGTTCCCCAACAAGCAACCTGGAAAAGACACACACATGCTGTCTTGCATTTAACAAATTGACAATGCATTTAAATAGTGTACCACTGCAAGTATAATTGCAATTTGTTGTAATTTCTCCTCCAAATTCCAGCCTGACACAGTTGATTTATTTTGCAAATCAGAGCATCTGGAGCGTGTGCCGTGTCACATTATGGGCCTTTGATACAGAACCTTTGTTTTATAACAGGGAAAATAATTAGCTTTCGGACAAGCTTGAGCTGTGATGTCAGAAGCTATCCATGGCTGCTGAAAGAAGTTATTAGTGCTGATCTAATGAAGGCTCCCTGGCAAAGCTCTGCCTCTTTACTAATCTGTCTCTCTGGGATTTTAGGAAATGTTTTTAAAATGCAGTAAGTGTAAAAAATACGCTTATTTATATATTAAAAAGATCTGTATTTGCATAGCACAAACCTCAGTAACAGTGCTGCTAAGAACTACAGACAGCTGAGAAATAAACAAAACAAAAGGCATTGCTTACTTCCAGTATAAACAACACTTTCCTCTGAGCAGAAAAACATTTGGGCATTTTTTTTTAATTAACTTTTTTTTCTTTCCTCCTCCCTCCCCCCCTTCCTTGGAATTCACAGCACTCATTGGCAAGTCCTGAAATTGTCAATTGTTAGTGGTGTCAGCTTCCCTCCAAATGTTGTCAGCAGAGTCCTCCTTCAGTGCCACATAGGCCTGGGGGACAAATCCTTCCCCTGCTGTCCCTGGCCAACACCAGGAGTAATTTCAGTGAAGTCAAAGCTGTTTCTCCCCTATGAAATGAGAATATGTCCAAGGAGAATCAGACCCCGTCACCTCCACCAAAACGCCAAGTCCCTAAAGCAATTGTACTGCACGATGGTAAATATTATGGGAAGATCCAGAGAGGGATGAATTAGAAGTGCCTGGCTGGATCCACAGAGGGCTTGATTTCACCCAGGAGGAATGAATGAACACAGATCACTCCGAGTCTTGAATGTCCGAGGCATAATCTAATTTCTCAATGTAGTCAACCAGTTGAAATTTGAAAAATATGGACTCTATTGGGAATCTAGCTGAGCTGTGTCTGATTAGCATGTGCAACTGTTCAGTGGCAGGTTTTTGTGAGCATTTAGTCTCTGCTTTAAACAGAATCATCACCAGCTGGTTATTTTTTACTGTTATTAGGTTAGAAAATAGCACTGAGGTATACAACGGTAATCATGACGCTGTGATGCCAGGGAAAAAATAATCACGTTAAATTGACCTTCATGAATAAAGAGTGAGGTTCCATTTCGTCTCATTTCTGTTCATTTTAAAACCAGCATTAGCTTTTCTGGCACATAATTTTTCATTGTTTGCTGAGCATGGCTCGATTAGAATGATTCACTGTCTTTAATATTAGTGATTATGGTCCATTTCAATTACACAAGGTGTTACAGTTTGTTGTATTACTCTCCTGCCATCTCTGTTCTGACTTTCTTCAAGGGAAGCAAAAAAGAGAAGGAATTAGATGCTGAAAGCAGGAGCTGGGGAAATGACCCTCCTTTCCCTAACGGGAATCCCAGTACACAAGCAGCAATGTCTGCTGCCTGTGCCTTAATATTCAAATAACAAAAAAGCCCAAACGGATTAAGTTACATTCTCCAACCCGCCTCTTGAGATTCTACCTCTTGGTCACCTCTCTGCTGTGTGTATTTAAATAGAGAAAACAAGGCAATGGACACAGGGTGTTTGGAGTGCGGGGTCTGGATTAAGGTATGATTCAGAAGATGAAGACAAGTGACAGATAATGGGTTGTTCCTTTCTTTTGTGGGCATTTGTTGAACCATGGACTTCAGAGCAGATCGCGTTGTGCACCAGCGTGCCCAGGACATTGCAGCCCCAGCAGTAGTCAGACCCTGCCAGCTAAACTAGCTAGGATTTGGTCTAAAAGTCTAAAAGTCATTTGAGTGGTGAGTCCTCATGGAAGGATTAGCTATTGGATCAGTGATGGGGTTACAAGCCAACAGGAAAGGGATTATGCAAGGGTGAAGGATGGATTGGGCTTTCCGCAGTGCCCTGCTGCATTGAGGGAGGAGATCTCCATGCTGCTCCTCTCCGTCAGGGAAGCAGAGGTGACCCATGGACTACTCCAGCTTTCCTGTCTGACTGGTCCTGATGGCCAGACTCTGAGTGTTTTCTGGGCTTTTGCAAAATGAAGCTGGGATGTGCTGAGAATACAGCTTGGGCTTTCAAATCTTGAGTCTCCCTATTGAAATTCCAGGAATAGGGAGTGATGTTTGAAGACAGGATTTGGCCAAGTCACCATTCGTGTGTTTCAATGGAGAGAGATGGAGCAATAGGGAGAGCTGGATGCTGGAGAAGCCACAAGAGCTCAGAAAAGAAAGGTGAATACCTGACCTGTAATTTTAGGTGTTCCTCTGGCTCTAGGAGCCACTGATCAGCAAAACCCTGAAGCATGAGGTGTCTCTGTAGATCAAATTCAGAACCTTTTTTCATTAGAAGATGCAATTATCCCTCTACCATTTAATCATTCTTTCCCTCTAGAGGTATTTCCAGTCAAAGCCAGCACTGGGTCTTCTATGAGTTTAAATCAGTGAGGCTCCACTGAAACCAGTTACTACAAAAAAAGGTGTAAGATTTTGCTTCCTCTTTTGAAGGCAGAATCTTTTGCATTTAAAACATCATTACAGAGTCCTTGTTACCCATCCAAGCATGAGAATTTGAGTGACAGGGGAAAGCTTGCCCTCTTCATATAACATCCTTCTTTTCACCTTTTGATTTGGTTACACTTTCTCACTTGCCAAGGAAATTGCATGTGTGTGGAGGAAAGGAGGAAGGGATTTGACACATCTAATGGACATTTAAAAGGGCTGCAAAGCATTTATTATAGTAGTAAATGAATTAACTAATTATAGGTGACCATTAAATTGTGGCTGCACTCAGAGAAGAAACCCTGTAAAATCAGCTCAGTTTTATTCCACTGCTCTGCTCTCTTGACCAAACTCTATTCCCAACCCTTCTGATGTAAACCCAGAGTAATTACCCTGACTTGGTGAAGGTAGTCAGTTAGTCTCCTTGTTCTTTGGGGTAATCAAGAGCCCCATCTGGCTACTTCCATGTCTTCAGATCCCAAATGCTTATTTCCCCAAGGAAAACACAAGTTGTTCTCTTAATACCCCACAGCCAATGAAGTTGTGGGCAAAGAGCTGGAGATAGCCTGTCTTTTTAATCAACAATAAAGTTATCAGGTACTCACTGTAAAAGCTTAATTACTGAGGATGATGAAAGAGGCAGGAGAGACCCAGCTCAATGAGCACATTCCAGATGGAGAATGCAGAACTGGGCTTAAGGGGAAAAACGATGGTGCTTTGAGCTTGGAAATTGTGACCAAAGACTAAATAAGAAGAGCTGCCTTTGGTGTCTTTCCTTAGTTATCCCATTTCTTTGCTACAAGTTGTTATGCCTCATCTAGGCTGGAGCTCTTAAACTGCCAAAGATTAGAAAGAGAGAGGAAACTGATGATCCTTGGATTTTTAGGAAGGTTTGAATCTGGAACTATTAGGATTAATACAGTGAGTTTCCCTGTTGCTGAAGCCAAGGAGAGAACTTCATGTGCTGAGAACCATAGTCAGTCTATCTGACTTGGATACTGAGGAGCTGTAGGAAACACAGGCTCCTACTTCACTCTTGTGGGTTGCAGATGACACAAAAAGCTATTACTGAATAAGAACATGATATGGTGGCTGGAAACAAAGCAGGGGGGTTCACAAGGAGGAGAGATCTTTTTACAGGACCATTCTTCCTTGGAGGTGCAGCACGCCTGGCAGAGCCTTGCTCATGCCCAGAGTCTCTAGGTGCAGCTTTCATAATAGCAGTGTCTGGGCTTAGACATACTGCTCTTTCTCCACTGAATACAAACTGAAATGAGGTGATAAAAATCACTATAGAAGCACATTCTAAACAAACAAACAAACAAACAAACAAAAAAACCCAAAAAACCTAAAAGAAAAAATAAATCTGTAAAGAGCAACATGGCCAAAATGCAAACAGAAAAAAAGACTATGTGAGCAGCAAGGAGAAATTAAAAAAGACAGAGGAATTCTGAATTTGAATTAATAAATGTTAACTGTTCTTGAGTTCAAGAGTAGAAAAGGCAAACCTATGGCTCTGACTGGGAACATCTTGCTGTGATCCTGTCTCTGGCCAAATCCTGGTAAAGGATTTGGTAAAATCCTGGTAAAGTGACCCAACGTCACTGCAATGGGAATGATGCAAGGGCTGTTGATGAGTAGACTTGTGTAGGATTGGGAAAAGGGCCTCTGATGTCAGCAGAGCTCATGCTTGGTGGTGTGATGTGTGTCTGATGTGTGACTCTGAAGTCATTTCCTTGGAGCAGGGTTGTCTCTTCAGAAACCATAATAAAGGGGGGATTAGTGAGGGGAGGGAAATGCCCAACATCTCTGATTGAAACCTGTTTTCATCTTGTGAAAAATATCTTAATTTTCACTTATATTCCATGCCTGTAGCTAAGGGCCATTAAAACTAATAAAAGTAAATCATTTGTGACAGATCTTAGAAAACAGTTTCTGCAATGCACCGCACTCTCAACTGCTCATTAGAAATAGTGGTTTTCTTTTTGGAAGAATGCTTGCTGAATGCTTAAAACGTGTTGCCTCCGACTTTTGACAACTAGCAGTGGCTATGAGAAGCTTTGAAGCAAATGTTTGACATAAAAAAGATGGTCTGATGCTATATCAAATAAGATTGGGGAGGAAGCATCAAAGCAGAAAGCATTAGGATGAAATGCAGTTGGAGGAACGAAAATCAACACACTCATTTTGGATTTTACATTTTCTGGCATCAGTATAAACAACTGATTTGCATTTGCTGAGGACACTAGATTCAATTCTTTAAAAATTAGCATTAAACAGCCTTCTCCCCCAGCTCCTTTCTGACAGCACAGGACAAGGCCAGAAAAAATTTTGTTGCTTACACAGTGATGGCTCCGAGGAAGAAAAGTGACTAGCTCTGATAATGGGATGACACCTGTTTCCCTCCTCCAGCCTCCATCTTGAATGAAAACCAAGGTTATCCCTTCATAACACAGTCTCGTGGTCCATCCTGAAGAAAACCCTTGCTGGAAACTAGCATGGTTTGAAAAATATCCCACCACACTGTAAAATAACAAGTATGTCAAGCATCTTGGCTTAACTTCTCAGAGGGTTAGTGAAATAAATGTTTCATTTGTTTTACATGGTATTTTTCTTAAATACACTTTGAAGTATCTTGTACATTGATCTAACTAGAGCACTGTGATCTTAACCTCTAAAACAGAGGTGAGACACTCAATAAAAACTGGATTACCTTAAATACCCCTGAATCGTTCAAGTGAGCTTTCACCTCAGAGTTCTGCTAAAGGGACAGTCCACCAGTTGGAATAAAAAACATGACAATCAGGTTCTGTCCAAAGATTTCTTCATACAGGAAGGTGTAAGCACAGGACTTTGTAATGTTCAGGCAGGTGTTCCCTGGAGAGGCGTTCCTCAACTGCTCTGATTTGCTCAGACACTGCAACACTTGGGTATGGTTCAGGAGAAGAACTCCAGATGGTCTTTTGTTTAGCTACTGTACTGAGGTTTTAAAGGAGGGTTTAGAGTCAGTTCCTAAATTTGGGATAAGGAGAAATGGGTTGTAGGCTCATGAATGGAAATGTTGCAAGAACACACAAGAACAGTCTGGTCTAAATGCAGGGAAGAGGCTCCTATGTCCTAGCCTAGTCAGACCCAAAGTTGCAGCCCTCTGCAATTGGAATACAAATTAATTTACCTTGCATTTTAAGTACCAGTTATTCCTTTTTGGCTATACTCTGCCCAGAGCAAACTAACACAGCCAAGCACCTTAGAAGTCCTGCATCTCATGTTTCCCATCCATATTTTATCCATCTGTCTCCCCTTTGGCCCACAGTCTATCACTCGATCAGTTTTCATGGTCGTTCAAGTCGTAGGGGTGATTTGTTCAGGTAAAATGGAAAATTGAAATGGAACGGGTGCTGGATACAACATCATCCGCTCGCTCTATTTTGTCAAAGTGCCGTGGCTGCTCATTTTTTCATGGTCATGAGTTGAAATAAATTAAACTTCCCAGAGGCGAAACTTCTCTAAGATCAAATTGGAATATATTGATTAGGCTCTTTGAGGGCTGATGGATTGGACTCTTATGCTTTATAAACACATTTACCAACACGCTCCCAGAAACAGTTGCTTAGCACTGGGCAAACTGATCGTGTTTATTTAAAACTGTGACAGTGGCATACACCTGTAGCCCTCATTCTGGCCAATAAAGTCTCTCTTCCTGATTGATGGAGACAAGTTGAGCTGTCTGGCTGCCTGACTCCCAGGACTGGTCCCAAAGGTTGCAAGGCTGATGGAGTCCAGCATCATGCATCAATGTCAGTAAAACAACTTAGCATGTCATTGAGAAGATCTGATCAGCAAGCACCCAGGAGGGAGGATGAAAGCAGTAAACTGGAAGAATTTTTGAGTGCTTATGATGGCAAAAGGGACAAGGAGTCCCAGAGCAAGGGAGTTTTGAAAGAGCATATATACTAATAGCTTTAGATGCATGACACTAGAGATGAATGAATGCAACTACTGGCCAAAAATGTCCACATATAAGAGACCCAGAAAGCAAAACTTAGATGTAACTCACTCATATGAATAGCTGGGAATAGAGTAATGGATTTCACACGATTAGAGAGAGATGCAGAACATCCCATAAGCTGGTTCTGAGTCATGAATAATGCACGCTCCAGAAAGACCCCAGCCTGCCTTTCACTTTCCAGCCTCAATCTGCAGCTGTGATTTAGAAATTGTCTTTGGAATAAGAAATGCAAGAGAAACATAAGGAGAGGTGGGCACTGAAGGACAAAGATATGGAGGTAAGAACTGTGAACTGGAACTTCACCAGATGGAGGATTTAGACATTGGATTTGTGGAGATCGTGTCAGGAAGTCTAATAGTCCAAGGAGGAAAATTAATTTTCTAGTTACTTCTGAGAAAAAGAAAAGCAGGTTTTTTAACATAAAAAATACAATCTACCACTGTATCAGAAGAAGTAGTAAGAAGAATCAAAGCAGAAACCTTTAAATGAAAGAAGGCATCTTGCTCCCATCACTCTCTAAAGGTATCTGTAGCATTTCCAACCTCAGTTGCTAGTCAGAATCAGAAAGTGTGGGTGGCACTTGAGCACTTTTCTTCCAGTCTCTCATTGAATCTGTGTGGATCAGACCATGTGGGATGCCAACCTGCTCAGGCATGTCTCAGTGACATCTAACAGGCTGTTTCATGCCAAAGCCCAGAGCAGCGTGGGAGAGAGCGTTAAGGGAACGTAAGTCAAAGAGCAGAATTTTCCCTTCAGGTTCCTGCTGACAAACAACTTGTCGGGGTGTGTGCTTTCCAAAGGGGACTAAGCAGCCACTTCAGGGAGACAGGGACACATATAATTCCCACCCCCCCCCCCTCCAGTTCGTCATATGTAACCACCAGGATTTGTGGCATGCTTTGGCACACTTTGGCTGCCAGCCAGCGTGCAGATGTACTGTGTAAATGTACATGGAAACATCCTCCAAATTATCAAGGCACATGGAGTCAGTGTGGAAGGGCTTCAGTAGGTCAGCATCTAACACAGTGTTCTTTACTGCATTAGAGTCTGAAGTGCTTCATTTCAGTCTAGCCTAAATGACTCAAATGACATTTTTCACCAAGTATCTTCATCGACTGTCTCCCTAAACCATACATTTTGCTCTTTAAAGTTTGCACCATCTTCCTTTGAGAGTATTCCCCAGGTTAATAGTTTCGGAGACAACTTCTCAGCCTAACAGGCTTCACTCTTTTATTCCCGGTAGTTGGCCTAAATTTTTGCGTTTCTTAATTCAACCCAATTATTTCCAGTAATACCCACTGGAGCACCCTTAACATTTTCTTTTTCCTTTATGGTGTTTTAGCTCTTCAAAGGCTTGAAGACGTTTGTCCTAATGGAGAGTGCAGAGAGAGTTATCTGACATGTCGAGGAGGAGAGGTTGCTCTGTTCCGATTCCACTACAGCAGGAAACATGCTGGATATCAAAGAGAAATTTATGTAATGTATTCCTGCATTGTTCACAATACAGCATCATGTTTTATGCAAGCAAAAGAAGTGTGAGGAGAGAGTGGAAGAAAACTCCATTTAACTGGCAGTGAAATGACAATAAAACAACAAATGAGGAAACTAGCAGGAAACCTCAGCTTTCATGGGCAGATTCCTCAGTCGTTCTCATGAGTGGAAGGCCACTGAGCCCATCTGAGGCTGGTGAGGAAGAAAAGAGGGTAACTTGGAGGGAGCAAAGCCTCTGGGGTGGAATTGCTCACTAGACACAAGTCAGAGCTGTGCAAGGATCTGTCCTGAGCTGCACGGATCTGCAGGCATGGGACCAGAAAGACCCCTTTCACCACAGAGCTGGCAGCCAAACACAGCTCACAGTAATGACCCAGGCAAGGTTCAGAACAGGCCACATGAAATGGAGAAGTATATACAAATGCTGTGCCAGATGTGGCATTTGGTTATGGCATTTTGGGCCTGACATTTCTGGTTACAGGCATAAACTGGAAGCAGGACAATGCCTGTACAAATGGGAACCTCATACTCTTTAGTCCCTGGGCTGTACTTGTCACCACCCCACAGCTCTCCTCTTACCCTGTCCAAAAATAAATCGGTCATCAGAAAGAGAAAATTCTGATGTTTTCATCTGTAGGTTAGGGTTCATTTTCAGTGTGTCCAAACAGCCATCTCCATGTCTGAATGAAGACAAAAGTGTTCACTCTCCAAAAAAGAGATACAATTTTGGGGGAGCCTGGGATTTTGGTTGCATCCTTGATTTTCAAGCAAACTTTTATCAGTGGTGACAAAGCAATAGGACGAAGAAAGAGAAACAAGATATTGAGCACAGTAGGACAAAAAAGGTGATAGTCACAGTCCTAGGGAGATGTTTGATATGCTCTTTAAGGTCAACAGGTCACCTACAGTTCGTCATGTTTCCAGTCTATTGGGACAATTAGATGTTAGTACCCTCTGCTAAAAGGCTGTTAATCTGATGGCCTAAATACTAATATCCACTTAAATAAAACCACTGTGAAGTTTTTGCTTTGATGCAGGAGTTTAAAGAATTAAGAAAAACTTCACTGGATGAGAAGGTGACTCAGTTTAGGGAACTTGCCATGAGATCTAATTCCTTGTATTATTTGTTGCAAAGGAATTATTTGTTGAAAGGAATACACACACACACAAATAAGTGAACAGACTTTCAGAGACAAAAGAACATTTCCATTTTGCAGCAATGATCACAATGTAAAAAGGCTCCATTGCCATGGAAACGGCCCTAAGCCTCATCATATCTAATGGTGATTTTCCAAAGAAGTCCTTGAAACATCTTTTTTTTTTCTTGCTTTGAAGTCAAAAGAAATGGTTGAGTGCCAAGAAGAGGGCTATCAGCTCCAGATCTCCAATCACAGTCCTGGACTCAGCTCTGCAGGCAACTCACCCACTCTGCACAGCTCACTTCAAATAATTGCCACATACAACTTAGCAGGGAGAGGACAGCAAGAGAAATATAGGGGGGAAAATATAAATATATAAAACGCAGGTGGCTTATGGAGAAAAATCTTCTCCACAAGTGGCAAACACTAGATTTCCATTCCCCAGATGGGATCCTGTTATATGAACACACAAAGCAGCTGAGAAGTGAGCGGGCACTGGCTTGCCGTGCTGAGCCCAGTTTTTCCTCATGGCAGAAGCTTTGATGGGCCTGATTTAGGAATTAATGACCTAATTAGGAGTGCTGGAGGGAGGGAAAGAGAGGAAAGAAGGAAAAGGAGACACCACAGAGCACGCTGAAGAGCTTTCCAATGCTGATGGAGTTTCTAGCTGTTTGCAGAGGGATTCATTGAGGGATTTGAGCAAATGGTTCACAGCCTGTGTAAAAGCTGATGGTGGTTGCAACTGCACCATCAGGGAAAACAAGCAGCTTGCAAGGAAAGGACCTGTTTTTATGTATGTGCCCATCCCACCTCTTTATGAACATTAAATTGACCATCTCCCAGCCCTCCGTCATGTCCCAGATGCCTTGTCATGGGTGACAATGCGAGAATGGGGGAAGAGCAGCTATGACCAGTGGGACAATAAGGGCAGGACATGGTGGCCCTGGCTCTTCAAAACTGGTGGCCTGAAGCAAGGGCTCTTGGACTGCAAAAAAAGAGAGTAACAGACAAAAGGCTGAAAAGGATAGCAGCAGCCCCAGAAATATTGCTTGCTCTGGGGGAAAAAGATAAAAAGAGAGCAAATTTTAGTCTCAGCTCATGCTCATGCCATGGTCTGGATGCTGCCACATAAGCTGTCCATGTCCTCCACGTAGGATCAGAGGAGTGGAGGCAGGATACTATGATGGAGCCACATTAAGCCCATTAAATACAGTGCTCCCATTAAAGTGATGTGATATTTCCAAGTGCTGCACATACAGAAATATCTGGAACTATTGGAAATTAGAAAATTAGACCCCATGAGCCTGACTTTACAGAACTCTACAGAAATGGCAGACTACCATTAAAAAGTGACCTGGACTTCATTTCTCACTTTGTAAGATGGGCAACTTCTCAGAAGAGCCATGGGATTGAAAGCTTTGGTGCCTGAAAGGGCTGGAGAAGCCTCTGCACAGGGTGACTGGCTCCAACGGGTCTCAGTCGTGACCTCTGGTTGCCCTGTGTCAGGACTGAGCAAGGAATTTGCTTTCTGGGCCTCAGCTACTTCTCCTCTGCTAAGCAGAATTTGCCATTGAACTATTGAAGGAGCTTGCTGAGCAGTGGATGTCCTTTTCAATTGAAACCAGTCTGAGACTACCTTCAACTCCTTTACAGAGACCATAAACCCATTCCTTGTCTTCAGCTCGCTCTGAACCAATGAACTAGAGGTGAAAGACTTTCTGTTTGTTACCAATCCCCTGAGACCTCCAAGCATCCCTCATCTCCTGAGGCTCTGTGCTTCACCCTTTTTCATTGCTAAAATAGCTATCTGTCCCCTTTCTCACCTGTTCCCTCACCCTGGCTTATTTCCTTGTGGAAAATAATGTTCCTTTAGACATTCAAGTGCAAAAGATCCTGACCTGAGATGATTGTCACTAATAACTACTTCTAAATCAGCTCTCAGTAAAGACCTTTTTAAATTTTTTTTTTTTAAATTTCATTTTATTTCTCCTCCTTTAAAAAAAAAAAGTATTTTGTCTAGACCCACAAGTAGAAAAGAAAGATCAGCCTTTATAGATACATTAGTGTATATTTTTGAAGTTGTGCTTCTATCTACAGAACATAGGCATGCATGTGATTTATTTATTTTTTTTTTAAAACAAGTTCTAACATCCTCAAATCCACATATTCAATGTCCCTGTGTTGCTTAGAAAAGTGCAAAGCAACTTCATCCATTAAGTAAATCCCAGCTGCTGACTCCTGGCTCAGATCCATGAGGGCTTTGTCACTCAAGAAACGAGGACTTCAAACCTCAGAGCCAGTGCTCCAGGAGAAACTTTACAGGGAAAGAATAATAAAAATAGTAATACAGAAATAAAAGCTGGGAAGGTGCAAAGCAGCAGGGGTTCTACAGACAGTTCCTGGGATGTTTTTATTTCAAGAAATTAACAGACACAAGGTGCATCCCTAAGAAAGTGTGTGCAGATACCACTGGTTTTCATTAGCTGAACACGGACGTTCTTCACCTGTGAGTCGGGCTGTGGGGAGCAGGCTTTTGCATTGCTGCCATCCTTGAGATACCATCTCCCATGTACTGCTCTGAAGTCATCAAACACTTGGCAGGCAGTCCCAACCCTTTCACTTCACAGGGAGAACAGACCATTTGCCAAGAAAAGGATTCAGAACTGGATAAACATTAAACAAATACTTCTGGGAGCTTTATTTTGTTTGTGATACATCTTTAGATTTTGAATTTTAACTCCCTGCAGAGGATTAAACTTTTGATGTGTTTGCCCCTTCTTTCCCCTCTCCCTCTTCCTCCTCCCCTCTATCTCAGGTAACAGTTTTGAGCCAGGAAGATAGGATCAGCCTGATGGGGAAGCTACAGGTGGTTCCAATCCTCAAGAACTTCCCTTGGAGCAGAAGGTTAGTCATAGAATCATCAAGGTTGGAAAAGACCTTCAAGATGATTAAGTCCAACCATCCACCCTACAACCCTGTGACCACTAAACCATCTCCTGAAACACCACATCTACCTTGTTTTTTTTAACACCTCCAGGGACAGTGCCTCCACCACCTCCCTGGGCAGCCTGTTCCAAGGCCTCACCACTTTTTCTGTGAAGACATTTTTCCTAATATCCAGTCTGAACCTCCCCTGGTGCAACCTGACCACATTTCGTCTTGTTCTATTGCTAGTCACTATGGAGAAGAGGCCAACACCCACCTCACTACAACGTCCTTTCAGGGAGCTGTAGAGTGCAATAAGGTCTTCCCACAGCCTCTTCTTCTCCAGGCTGAACAGCCCCAGATCCCTCAGCCTCTCCTCATAAGACCTGTTTCCAGGCCCCTAAGCAGCCTAGTTGCCCTTCTCTGCACCCTCTCCAGTGTCCTCTTCAGTGTCCTTCTTATACTGAAGTGCCCAAAACTGCACACAGTACTTGAGGTGTGGCCTCACCAAGGCTGAGTATAGGGGCAGGATCACCTCCCTGGTCCTGCTGTTCACACTATTCCTGATGCAGGCCAGGTTGCTGTTGGCCTTCTTGGCCACCTGAGCACACTGCTGGCTCATGTTCAGCTGGCTGTGAATCAACACAGCCAGGTCCCTCTCTGCTGGGCATCTCTCCAGCCACTCCTTCCCAAGCCTGTAGTGCTGCTGGGTGGTGTTGTGGCCAAAGTGCAGGACCCAATACTTGGTCTTACTGAAACTCATACAATTGGCCTTAGCCCATCAATCAAGCCTGTCCCCATGGGTTGCTGAGTGACCTTCATTCCCAGCAGGATATAAGTGCTAACCCCAGTCCTCAAGAAACAGCTCAAACCTGCTATTTCACCTTGTGGCAGCTCAGCCTTACATTGACCTATGGCAGCCTCTCTCTTTTTCTAGACATCCCCATGTACAAATTGCACAATATCAGAGCTTCAAACTGCTCTAAAGGAAGCAGGTTGCTCTGTCTCCTCTATGACTGCCCACAGACTGACCTGGCTCCCCATCTCTAATGGTGTGTGTACCCCTTGCTCAGTTCACTGACTACTATATTTATTGCTCATCCAGCCAAACATCCCTGCAGCAGCACCCTAACATTCACCACCCTGCAGCACTCAGAAGAAGCTAGCATTCTTCTGCAGGCAAAGCTCTGGCACCAACAAAGCACCAGGACACCTACCTCTGAGCTAGGGTGAATCTGTGTGGCTCCAGGGAATGATTTGATCCTGTTTATTTGCATCTGCTACACACCTGGTTCCTCCATCTTTAAGTCTTTTTCTGTTCTGAGAAACAGAAGATGAATAAGGTAGGATCTAACTCAGCCCTTCATCTTCTTCCTTGCCGTGACAGTGACAAATATTTTCTGTAGCAGCTGTCTTTAGTTTCCCAAGTGATGGAGCAATGCTACCTCCCTCCACAGGAGGCCAGTCTCTGGTTCAATCATTTTCTCTTACCCTTCCCTCCCTGGGGGGGGCTCACTGAAGCGTAGACCTTTCACCTTTGCTTTGATTTCCTGCCACAACCCACCTCGTCTTGATAATCATTATTAACAAGGGATAGGTCACTTTGGAGACCATTGATTTCTGGTATGTGAGAGGCCAGTCATACAAGATCAGGCTGCTTCTGAGATTTCTTACTGGCTTCATTCCACTATCTAACAGTCCTTGTTTTTTCCTAAAGTGGGTTGTATGCCAGGCAGCAAACATAATCCCAAGAGACAACTCCGTACTTTTGTGTGACAGAGTATCTCTGTTTGAAGTTCAAAGGAAATCACCACAAATGTTTGGATTTTTAGGATCTCCTGGCACTAATTCCTCACCTGGATATGCAGAATCTTTCTAATCACAGTTAGAAGACCATGGTAACTTCCAGTTCACTTGTCTCATTTAGAAAGAAAACTGAAAATAAAATCAGAGCCCATAGAATATAGATGTCAATGCTGCCATAAGTATATGCCACCTACTGGAGAGCTCTGGAGGATGCCTACTCCTATGGCACCAAGGGTGTGTGTTAGATGGTGAGAACCTGGGGCTTAGTTTGGATTGTGGAGGGTATTAAAGTTGTAGGAATACCTCTAATCACTCATTTGAACTCTTTAAGACATCTCTGTGGAGATGGATTAGAAGAAGGACCCTTATAATGAACAGGAAGCTATATCCCACTGGGGCAAAGCGACACAGTATCATGTGGAGGATCACATTTCAGATATGTTCATTTTGATCTCTGTAGGAAGTCTGTAAAATCAAACCCACAGGAACCATGCTTCATCTGCAAAGCTAAAATGAATGTCTCTGTTGCCTAACACAAAATCTGGACTAGCTGAATCTGTCTGTCTTTGATGGGGTTCACAGCAAACTGTCATTTAACATTGTATTCATTCCAAAATGGTGCTGTTTGGATCCAGTCCTGCTCCTCTTCCTCAAACAAGTCTCCCATTCAGGTTATTGAGCCTTTTTGTCATAGTTTCTAAAAGCAAAACAAGTATAAGGGAAGAAAAACATCTTGATACCCTGATCTGCAAGGAGGAAAGGGACTGGATTTACACATTTTCATGACATCAAACTCTGGCCCAGGTATTTAATTAAGCACTGCTCTTTGTTTTGTCTGTGTCTTGTGTATATTTGATTAGTGTGAAATTACATGATTATTCTTCCCAAATTGAGTCTGTTTTGCCTGGGACTGTAAGTGGTGAATGAACCTCCTTGTCCTTGTCTCAACACATTAGCTTCTACTTGGCCTTTGTCCTCCCCATCCCAGTGCGGGGAGGGGAGTTGCATGGCTGGTTCTTTGCTGTCATGTTAGGCCCAAACCATGACATCTATCTTGAACGTGTGCCATCAGATGGGATGAAATACCTAGTCCTCTCCACTGGCTACAGAAAGAGTCTAACTGTCTTAGGCTAAGTACCTAACTTGTAGATGGACTAAATCTGATTAAATCAATAGCACGAAAATTGTTCTACATGGCCCTTGACAGTGCAGCAGAAAGCCCATCGACATCCAAAGAGATCTTTGACAGGAGAAGAACTAATAAATGCAGAATTCGATCCTTTATTATTTCTTTTTCTTTAGAAAGAGCATAGCTATTTCTGCAGCTCCAACCACAGCCTTGGTTTAATAAGACATGCTAATGTGTTATGACTTCTGGGAGCTCTGGAGTGAACCCATGTTGATAACAGGCTTAGCCTCAGAAATGATAAATCACAGGAGGGAGAAAAGATATGAAAATTCTTTTCAGCCTTTGCAAATGAAAAGAAGATGTGATTGTAGAATATGTTTGGGATGTATGAGTGAGGTTCCTATAATCAATCATCCTAAACAAACCATTTTACTTAACATCTGTTTGAAGACAATCAGGCTAGGTGTATGTTTTCTCCATGTAAAAATGCTTACAGAGTCTGAATTTCTCTATCTTAGGTATTTTATATGAACCTTCATTTTACAGCATGAGAGTCTCTGGCAGACTTCAGAGAGGCTTTAGGCATGATAGCCAAAGCAAAAATTATACTAGGTACATTTTACTGATTGTGCAAACAGATTTGTTCCCAGGCAAGCAAGACACATATGGCAGAACAACACAAATAAAGCCCAGCACTCCTATATCCCAGTCCTGTCCCAGCCACAGCAGCAGCTCCCCTGTACTAGCTCCCTAGATGGCTCTTCTTATGCTCATAAACTACACTGAGTGTCCTACTTAAGAATGTTTCTTGAAAGGAAATTACTCAGTGTGGTAAACTTCCCCTAATACTGTCAGGTGATTACTGGTGTTCTACTTTGAGTTAATATCTTCTAGTAAATAATCTGCCAAGCAAAACAACCCCAACAACAATAAAATCCAATAACATTACTTCTACAGTCCCAGAATGGGCTGCTGGAGTTCATCTTGTCCCTGTGACAAGCAGAAGCAGTCACACATGTGACATTTCTGATGTTTGACAAAGCCACTCATGCTTCTCCTGCAGCATGTTCCAGGCAGCCCATCCCAGCCTCTCAATCCTCCCTATGAGAAAGAAAAACATTCCCTCATATGGGTGGTGGGGTTTTCACCACCCCATAAGAATATGGAGAACATGGAGAATAGTATATCCCCTTCCTTTTTGTAACAACCTTATCTCCTTGCAAGAACTGCTCTCATGCTGCACTCCCTTCCCCTTCTGGAACACAAGCAGGCACAGCATGCTCAGTCTTCCCTTACAAAGCAGGCTTTAGTGGCCCTCTAGCCAGTCTCATTTCTCTGTTCAAGATTATATTCCAACTGGGACACTTTTCTTGGAGGCAGACAGTCCTCCAGCTGAGGTCTTACCATATCTAACTGCAACAGAGGATTGCTTTGTGTCTCATCAGCCATATGCTTCCTTACATAGTCTGGTACAATGTTTGGAGAGTCATATTCACCTTCTGATAAACACTAGCCCCCAGTGCTGAGCCTGATAAAACAATATTCCTCCTCCACTGCTCTGCACAACTCAGTTCCTTCCCAACCCACCACCCACACCCCCTCCTTCCTCTTCTTGTTCATTAATGGTGCAAACACCTGCTTTAAAACATAGTATAAATATATATGTATATACACATATATATGAGGAACATATACGTGTATATTCTTTGTAATTCCTGCCATGCACAGTAATGTTGTAAAGGCTCAACAGAATCATCTTTGTTTTGTGCCAAGGAGTCTTTGTTCCTCTACAAGTATTTGCCTGGAAAGCTCTCACAGCAACTTTGTAGAGTGTGTGGTTTTTTTCCTCTGCATTCTCTCTCCCTGAGGTATCAGCCGGTTTTGGTAGGTTTAAGTCTTCCTTATTTCCTTTTAAGTCCTGGGAAGAGGAGTCTGTAAGAGCCTGGAAAATTCCCTCTTGCTAAAGGGCTGATGTGGGGTCACTCTAAACCCTTTGCACTTTCTGGCAGAAGGGCCCCACGGCCCAAGGGTAAGCATGGATGCAACGGCACTGCCTTGGTGTGATTTTGTGCTGATGTTCACCCAAATTTTGGCACACCTCTGTTGATTGCAAGGTGTTAGATGAAGTTGTCTGTGTGCACATCTAGTTTTCTTTCCCATTCAAGTTCATTCACTGTCCTAGCTGTAACTTCACACCCTGTAACTTCACAGTTCACAGCCCCCAGGCTATTTGATTTGTTGTGTTTGTTCACATTTAGCACAATCCCTACGCTCAGCTACACGTCAGGAGTGTGAAGACATTCGGGCAGATACTTTTATTAATAGACACCCAGGGCCTGACTCTGCCCAGTCCTGAGACAGCCAAAAGCATCACACCAGTGGAAAGGAGCTATGAAAAGCTGCCTGGAAACTTCACAAGACGTTACTGATGAGTCCAAGTTTCTCCCACATGCAGCTTTGAAGGTGACTTTTTACTCCCCACAGTTGACCCCCTACATCCTCTTTCCCAGGCTGTGTGATGCAGCACAGACCCCATCCCCTCATTCCTCCAGCCCCACTGCTGCCCTGCCTGTCTCTCCTTACAGACAGCACAAGTCAAACGACTGCTTTGCACATGGAAGCATTTCCATGTGTCACCGACAATTTGTGGTTACAAAGCCAGCCCTTTGTAACCTTTGTAACTTTTCAGCTTCCTAGCTTTCCAACTTTGTAACTTCGCAGCTTCCGATATTTGTAACTTGTAAATCTGCAATTTTTCAACTTTGTATCTTTGTAACTTTCACTATTCCTAATTTTACTGCCTTGTATATTTGCAACTCTGTATGTTTGCAACTTTGCAGCTTTGTAACCAACTTTGTAACCCTTAGTAAAACCAACCCTGTGAATTACACAAAACAGGCTAGAATTCGATCACGAAACCTGATTAAAGGAGTTGCATGAAAGAAGAGCACATGCAAACAGGAAAAGTAGCTTCCCATTCAGTCTTAACACTGAGGAGAGTCACAGAGCAGTTAGGGCTGGAAGGGAACTCTGAAGATCATCTAGTCCAACCCCCCTGCTGGAGCAGGATCACCTACAGTAGATGACACAGGAACATGTCCAGAGATTATTGTCTGACATCTCTGCAGCCTCCTTCTTCCTTTTGTGCAACAAATATATATCCTGGAAATAGTTGTTATTTTTTCAAGAGAACCAAAGTTTTTCTAGGCTTCAAGTTCAACCAGAATTGTCTCCAAGTTAGTAGTGAGCAACAAGAGTCAGAAGGGTGGTGAGTTTAAAACTCTTATGATTTGCATTTATACAAAGGCAATTGGAACTAAGTGCCAAAGATGTGAGCAAGCAAAATTCAGATAAAAACCAGAGATTTCTGAGAACAGAAGCAGCTCTTCAGCAGCCAGCCCTCCCCACAGTCTTCAAAGAGAGTCATTCAAGGACATAACAAGTTTCTCACTAACAGTGAGCTGTGAAAATCCCTCTCCAGTGGTGGCTTATTCCATAATTATAGAATCATAGGAAAGCAGGCTGGTTTGGGTTGGAAGGGACCTTCAAGATCACCTAGTTCCAAACCCCCTTCCATGGGCAGGGACACCTCCTACTAGGCCAGGTTGCTCCAAGCCCCATCCAACCTGGCCTTGAACACTTCCAGAGAGGGGACAACCACAGCTTCTCTGGGCAACCTGGGCCAGTGTCTTACCTCCCCTCATGGGAAATTGTTTCCTTCCACATTGCACAGTTTATGTAAAGGTTTCTTTGGCTCAGTGATGAGTCTGGGCACTGGTTTTCAAAGGGTTGCTGATCATTCACTGACATCCTCCACAGACCATATGAAGGGCAAAGCTTCAGTGCCTTCCCTATCTGTGATTTTTTTTTTTTCACATTTCTGCTAATAACTTAATCTATCTGCTGCATTTACAAGGCATCTATCACCTCAGTATCTAAGTGCTGCTACTCAATTACCCATCGTACAAGGTAAGTACAGAGACAAATTGAGTACTGGGTCCCCAACAGTCTACACAACATGTACTGAGCTGTACAGGTTTTATTTCATCGGGCATGTCACTGGCAAGTGTTAAAAGCTGTAATAAAGTGTGAGGGGAGAGGGAGCCGGATCCCTGGCAGGTTGATGGAGTGGGAAGGAGCTGCACCCCTGTCCCCATGAGCTGGAACCCAGCTCCTCCAGTAACCTCAACCCTGGCTCCCCCACAGCATTCAGCTGGTGGCTGCACATCTGATAAACCACTGCAGACCTTGGGTTTGGGGGAGGGATAAAAAAAATAAATCTCAGTGTTTAAAGTCACTTGTTAAAAAGCAAACGAACAAACAGAAACAACAACAGCAAAACTTCTCAAGTTTGTTTTTGTTTAGCAGCCTTGCTCTTCAAGTTATGGCACAGCAGAAAGGGTTCATTTACATGTCAGTGCATGTGCTTACATGTGAACTCAGCAGCTTTGCCCTGGCAACACCAGACACTTTTTCCATGTATTAAAATAATAAATAAGTGGAAAATAGAAACCCATTTCAGAAGGTAATGCCAAATCCAGATCCTCAGGTTGAAAACTACAGCACAGAAACCATCTCTGGCATCTTTTCATAAGCCCTTGTCCCTCTGGAGTGTGAGTGCCATAGACTCCAGCAGGGACAAGGTTTCAGCTGAAGTCAGTTTTTTTGCCTTAAATAATCTTGGCTGTCAGATGTAAGCTTTTTCAAGAAGCCATTTCCAGGTGACTAAGCCCAGCCCTTGGTCTGCTTCTAAGCTTTGCTTCAAGACTCCTTGCAGGCAGAGTATAATGGAAAAAAATCTCTACTGGATATCAGAATCACCATTAATTTGGTCACAGTTTCTGGGACTAGGTCAGATTTGTAGCCTGTCAAAAGGATGATGAAGAAACTGATGCACACAGGAGCTATGCATTCAATGCCCCTTCAAGGCAATGTGCTTTACTCCTGTTTGGTGGCCACTTATGTGGGATTTCTGGACACGTCCTGTGGTTTGAATGATGAGTTCTGGAATTTTGATAGCCTGCTGTTTGAAGTGTGTAGGGGTTTTGTGGGGAAAGGGAATACATCATAGTTAAAGCAACAGGCCACTGCCCTGCTCAGTATACCCAGCAGAACAAAGCAGAAGGATGGCTTGATTTTTATATCTTAAATAAATAAACCTTTCTGATCCTTCAGGCAGAGTCTACAGTTCTGCACTGTATTCTTGTGAGTTGTTGTTCTACTGTAAATATCCTTTGCTATATTAAATCATACATCACTATCCAGTGTAGCAAATTTTCCATTCACACTGACACTTGTGGGCAATATCCTGACACCCTGATGTCCCATAAAGCACCCAAGCAGCATCCCTCAAGTCATGTCTCATTTGCATACTCCCAGATGCTCTGGGTGAGCATCTTGGTGAAAGCAAATAATATAAAAATATTTACATTTTGTTCTAACGTGTCAGCGGTGAAAAGATACCGATGTGAGGAGGATGGGACATTAAAATCAAAATTATGTTGGGAATACAAAGCAAGGCATAAATTAACACTGTTGGCTTCATCTGTGTTTTAGGGGAACTAGCATTACTCCTGTGCCATTTAATACACCAAAGATATTTGGGGAAATCTGTAGTACTGTATTTCAAGAAAGCATTTGAGCCAAGATGACATTATTAAAGGCCACAGCAGAATTAATGAATGGCCACCAAAAAGCCTTTGCCAAGGGCTGACTGTGAAGATGCCATGGGAGAAAGTGGAAAGAAAAAGAGAGAAGTAGTTTCTGATGGTCTGGCATGAAAAAAGGATAAAGACCAGCAGGAGAGGAAATGTAATTCATGCTTCTCTTCTGGTGATATCCCCCAAGCTGCTCGGTTTCTCTGTAACACTCTGTCTCACTGTTTGCATTGTTTCCAGGGGACACATGCCACCATCTCACAGACCTTGCACTTGGCATGACACAAAGGTGCTCAAGGCTTCAGGTTGTCTGCATCCCTCTTAAATTGTAGCCTGGAGAGAATTATCTACATTCTTGGTTAATCATTCAGTCCAATTGAACAAGGTTGCAGCACATAAGGCAGCACTAATACCAGAGGAGTTAATGACACGGTCTGACTTCCAGCTATGCTGCTTTAACCATGGTCTGCATCAGCTGCCATTGAGGGCATCATCCTTACTAAACTCTCAGAAACCTTGGGACAAAAAGCTGAAATAAATCTCTTGTGTCATCAAATCCAGTTCCCTGTCATCTGCAGCAATCACATATATAACCCTGATCTGAAACACATCTAACACCAGCTCACAGGCAACTTGATTTCTGTCCCCTTTCCATTATTTCAAGAGTTACTCACTTAACTTACTCTTATAATACTTCTTTCAGTGTTTGGTCCACCTGTGACATTTTATATCCAAGAACTACTGCGCCACTAGCGTTGCTTAACTAAATAGCTTTTCACTCTCCTGCATTTTTATACCTTTCCCATTTTACTCTGAGAATGCAATCACATTTACTTTCTGGTTCACTGGATTCCCTCAATCCCTATGAGGAAACATAACAGACATAACTGAAAAGGTATTTTTTTTGTTCTTTAAAAAAAAAAAAAAAAAAAACAAACCCATGCATTTCTCCATTGGGAAGACCGAAAAGTCTCCATTTTGTAGTTCTTCTTTCAAGATAATGAGGATGATACAATGTCAGGGAGGGATAAGGATGTGTGCTGGAAGTCTGCAGTTCATCCAAGGGGTTCAGCACCCGCTGTGGTACAGACCACACACGCATACAGTAAAAAACCATCCGTGCTCAAACCTCAACATACAATGGCAAGAAAAGGGGAAGAAGTGAAAAAAAACCACCCAAAATCAAACAATTCAGGAAGCAGAAGGTGGCATGGAAACATTCATGCTCAGTATGACAGACAGCAGAAAAAGACCTGAAGGAAGAGCACTTTCTTCTACAGACATGTTCTTTGAAGCTGAAGAGGGGCTGCTGAAGTTAATGGACCTCCTCACACATGTAAAGACTACTGGATGAGACCATCAATTTTCTATAGGTCACTGGGACCAGACACAAATTCAGAAGGAATGAGAGAGCAAAGGAGTAGAGCTATTAGCACAAAGCCTGTTACTTTTTGTCATTAAAATCAGAACTCACGCCAGAGGGCTGAAAAGTGGCCAGTGCTGTATCCATCTTTAAATAAAGGTGTGAAAGGAGATGAAGGAATTACAGGCTGGCAAGCCTTACTTCAATTGAAGAAAAGATAAGAGAAAAGCCATTGAAGACAGAGTGACAATGCCCCCAGATGCTTGGGACAAACCAGCAAGGAGGCTGTCACAGTAAATCGTCGTGCTTCTCAATCTATTTTAATGCATTTCAAAATGTTAACAAAAATAATGGACACCTCTGAACACACAGAGGAGATTTATTTAGGTTTTCAAAAGATTTTTTGAGAAAAGCCCTCACAAGGAGCTATTAAAGAAGGCTTTGTGGGTGAAGTGAGAGGCAAAAGTTCTTTCATGGATTGAAAACAAGCTATGACATAAAAATCAAAGAGCTCTAATAAAAAGTCCAATTCTCAGCATGGAAAGAGGTTAATAGTGGGAGGTGCTCCAGGGACAGCTCCTCGGCCATGTATTTTTACAGATACCTATTCAGAGAGCCTGAGGGTGGGGTGGTATGGTGAAAAAGGGCACCATTTGTTCAAAGAAAAAAAAAATTCCTCCCTCCCTCACCTTCTTCTTAGGTCACTTAGGTCAGGAGAAGATGACAAGAAATTAATATAAGACAGACCTCAGAGAAGGGTGTAAGTGGGCCATACAACAGCAAATAAAATCCTGATGGGGCCATTGCCCACATAACATGCTTTGGGAGGAAAAATCAAAACTATTTATATACAAATTCATCTTATCCTCTAGGAGATAAAAGAAGATGTAGGCTGCTGTGGGGAGCTTGGTTACAGACATGTTCAATGCACAGAGGTCAGCAAAGACCTGAATGAAATGTAAAGGTGTTTGGAGAGATATTTCCTCCCTTGTTGTCTAACATCAGCGAAATGTTTTTTTTTTTCCTTGGAAAACATGGTCATTTGGGAGCAGCAGCTTATGGAATGTATTGCAGAACTAGTTAGGGAGCAAGGGAGGTAAGGAAAAGAATGAGAGTTGCTGCAGATGAGGGAGGCTTTCTTGTCATCCATAGGAAAAATGTCAATATCAGGGTGTCAATATCTTGAAGGGGTATCTAGGTGACAGAAGTGCAAAAGAAAGAAAATGTAAAGAACTGAACAACAATCTTGTCTTTTTTTGATTTTGTTTATGCTGAAGCAAATAGGCTGAAATCCCAGAGAAGTCAGATGAACTGTGTGTGAGTACCTGGAGTTCAACAACGAAGAATAAAAGATGTCCGGGACAATCAGCTGTTCTGTTTGCTCTTTTCAGCATTAAATGGAGAAAAGGTCACTTGAGCAAATTAAGAATAAAATGGACTAAATAAAAGGAAACAATTTCTCTCTTTAAACATAGCTAACCTGTGCAATTTCCAGCTGCTTGTTTGCTTTGAGGCAAATAACAGGAGATTCTTGAATTTCTCTGAGGATGAAAGCATAGGCAGTAATGACAACCTTAAATTTCAGGAGAGGAGCTAAATAAAGTCATTCCTTATTGGATTAATTCTGTACCCACAGCATGGTAATGGGACAACATGTCCCTTAAAGAGAACACATCTAATTCTGAAGACTTGGAATAGCAGGGAAATTGGAAAGGAAATTGTCCAAGTGATCAAAGAGATGACAACCCTGAAAGTGTTCAGGGACAGCGGCGATGGGGCTTGGAGGAACCTGGTCTAGTGGAAGGTGTCCCTGCCCACATAGGGAGGTTGGAACTAGATGATCTTTAAGGTCCTCTCCAACCCAAACCATTCTATGATTCTGTGAAGTACCTTGAGCAGCTCTTCTGCACACATCCAGAACTGTCCTGCAGCTGCTGCAGGGGCTGGGACCTGGATAACCTCACCCTGTTCTGACTCCAAACCTGATTTCCTCTGCACGCTTCAGAACACAACTTTAACGTTAGATATTGTCAGGAGGGATGTATGTCCCTGGTGGAGTACTTGTTAAGTGAGCTATTAGAGTTTACTTATCAGCCACATGATTGAAGGTCTTCTCTCAGAGCCTACAAGAGGCATGTGTATGTCAGGTGCCCAACAAAGTTAGAAGCCAGATCTCAGAGATTATTTTAAACCTTTGTTTGCTGAAAGCTTTCAAGCTCATGCTGGAGAAAGCACAAATCAACTAACCCAGTGCTAATCTCACATGGACTCAAACAGGTATGAGAGGAGGATTAAACAGCAAAAAACTACCAATATCAGGCCCAAAAGATGAAATATGCATCAGTTTCCATGTCAGACCCTCCCATGTTCATCACATGCACTGTTAGGGCACAGTATATTGATTGTAGATGCCAGTGCAAAAAGCTTGCTAAAATTATAAACACCCAAGAGGACCTATTGATGTTTTTCTGTTGGTGAGAAGGATTCAAATCCATTTGAATTCTCATGTGAACAGGTCTGGTGTGGCAGAGTCATCTGCTCATACAACTGGGTGCTGCTTTGCTTTCCCATCAAAACCAGGCCCTGGGACTGTTACTGGATTTCTGCTGTGGCAGGGATGTGTCTGTGTAATTTTAGATGCTGTCAGTTGAATTCCAGGTGACAGTCTGTTCTCTCCAGCATCAGATACCAGAGATATTAAATTCTTAGCCAAAGTTTGGGATTGCTGCACAGTAGTTACAATAAAGTGAGATACTAATCCCAAACCAACCCCACTTTCATCAGTCCTAGTGGAACCCAGAGAACAAACTAGGCTTGGACTGGACACAAAAAGACATCAGTGGGCATCTACATTTTTATGTATCTTGCCATGATACAAACACACCCTGTAGGCACTGATGAAGATCAGGTAGAGTGGCTTCCTGGAAAAAAAAGTCTTGCCAGGGATGCCCATGGGAAAGGGGTGATAGGGAATGCCTCAGAGCACATCGCTGCTGGGGGTTGGTCATGTTACACAGCCCATCTCCATGGGCTTCCCAGTTCCACCACCTCCTTGTCCTTTCTCCTTCTCCAGCTTTTCAGTCTGCCATGGGAAACATCTTAACAGCTCTGTTTGGCAGGATGACCCGTGCCTGTCAGCTGCTGTGAAATTCAGGCATTTCTGGTGTCTTCTTGTGTTCAGGGGGAAAGGAAAGTATCAGCAGGGAAATGTCAGCAGCTACTTGTAGCTTTGCTTACATTAGCTGTTATCTCCCCATGATAAGCAAGTGGACTGGGGGGTAAAAAAGCTTCTCATTCGCAAAGTTATCATTCTTGTCTCTTTCCCACAACACCCTCACCTGTGAGTTTAGTGCTGTCAAAGATTCACATAGTCCTTTCTGCAAGCAGCCAGGCTGGTTCTTCCCCAAGACAGCATCTTCCAGAAGGGGGGGCAGGGACATCGGAGTTTCTGAAGGAGATGCTCTGAAGGGCATCCTTCCACAATGAAGGTGGAAGCATGATGTGCCTCAGGATATGTTAGCTAAATTTGAAATACTGTTAAATGACATTCCAGTGTGTTTTTTCATTCAATATTTTATATTCTCTCCCTTGATACTGACAGGACAAGGTTTTATTCACTCCTCCCTCTCAAACTTGCTGTCTTTCTTTTCGGTCTCCATCTCTGCTGTAGCCTGTGGTTGCTCCCTGTGCACCATCAGGCTCCAAATCACCCTTTCAGCAGGGAGAGAGTGCAAGACAGTGAAGAGGGCACTGCCTTCAGACACTAATGGTCGATGGATTTCTGCACATTAGTAACATGGATCAGAGAAAATTCCCCTCTCTCCAACTTCTTCCACAAAAATCCCCAAGCTTTTTACAAATATTAAAGGCTGGCTTCTCAGCCCCTTACTCATGATGAGTAATATTTCATGCACTCAAGTCGATGGGATTACTCATGAAAGAAATGTTACAGACTGTAAGTGCAGACATCCCAACACAATTTATTAATTTAGTTTTACAGTGTATTTGTGAGGCTTAACAGATGGGAATATTGACATTAGAAGTTCATGTGATTGGCTCAAGGTCAACAAACGACAGGGCTGGGAACTTAGCCAAAGCCTTGAGTTTCTTTTCTCTCATTTCACTCACGAGATCAAAGTTTTAAAGTACAGAAACCAGCAGCACCAACAACTCAGGAATTCTGCAGTTTGCTAAAAGAAATTGTCGCCCTGAAGAAGCAGCCCCTCACATGGCCATGCAGGCAACCAGCCTGAGGATGTGGAGGAAGGAGAGGAAAGAGAAATATATTGAGGAGTTGGGAAGAGGGAGGAAAGTAAAGCAGATGCTAATTTTTTTTTTCCTTTTTTTCAACATCAATTCTTGAAAAAAGGCTGAGATCATGCTTTGGATGGTGGTCAAGGTACTCAGTTCTTTTGTTTGCTTGCTTCAAAATGATCTTTTAGAACAAACATTTTCTAAAGGCTCTAAAGGGACTGTGGACAGAATCCTCTTCCCTCTTATCAGGAGACATCACACTATTGCCTCTGACCCTTTCACACTGAAACAAATATTCCTGAAGGGATAAACCCCTAGTTGAGATTGTTTGGGCAATCTCCCTATCATGGAGGTCTGCCTAGTCCAAGACATCTCTATGATCATGCACAGAGGCTTCCTACAATATCTTTTGGTTCAAGAAGGCATCACTTTCTCATGCTCACTCCCCCCTCATCACTCACCTTTCCCTTTTCATTCCTTGCTTCTAACAGGATAAAAATCTAATCTCCCCAACAGCACTTCCCTTCCACCCCTTGAAGGCTTTGCTTGCACACACATTGACTCTCCAGCCATCACTTGCACTCTGCAGTGTCTCTATCCTATGGCAGCTGCTCAAACAGTCACTTCTGGGAGAAGCAGCCAAATAATTAGCAACATTTTTCTAATGACCAATTTGTAGCTGATGAGGCAAAGCAAACAGAGTAGGGATGGTGCCCACAAGCCCTTGCCAAAGCCATGGCTGGAGGATTTGCCCCAGCTGAATCAACCCTTCACCTCTGATTCACCAGTTTTCTGGTGGGACCTTCATCCTCCTCACATGAGACCAAGAAGATCCCCTGCTCCCATTGTGTGCCAGGCTTTACACTTGTCTCCAGTGGCACAAGGGCCAGGCTGTCATTTTACTAAGCGGCAGCAAACAGAAGGATCCAAATGTAGCTCAGAAAAATGCTCAATCTGGCATTAATCACCTGCTTGGAGCTGCCGGCAGGCAGTGACATTTTCCGGGTGGCACACAACCAGACATCTGCTGCATGATCCAGCAGCTCCATCCAAAGGGAGGTGGCTGCTTTTTTGTCTCCTCCCCACAGGAAAGGAAAGGTCATGGCAGTCCCAGGGAAGCAGGGCTTGTGTTGGAAAAGAAAGGTTATCTGTGGAGTCAGGGTCTCTGGGCAGCAAGGGGACATTTTGTGGGTAGCCCAGTACATCTGTGTGCACCACTCACTGCATGGGGACAGAGATCAATGTCACCTCTGAAGCCATGGAAAGAATCAGATTTAAATAAAGGAATAAAGAGAAGTGAATAGCTGGAATAGCTTTCCTAAAGGAATGAGGGAGGGAAATCCCTGGGATCAGGATTGTGGAGACAGTGTTCATGAAACAGTTCAGGATGATTCAGCCTCATGGTGGCTGGGGGAACAGTTGGCCCAGAGCAGGTAACTCCATTCCTGTGCTTCTTCCAATGGATTCTGAAATGACCTCTCCCCTCTGTACTGCCAAATGCAAAATATGAATCTAATCGAACTATGGATCTGAGCCAGCAGAGTAATTTACCTGTTTCTGAGGCTGCATTGCAAAATACATTTATCTGAAATATAACACTGATCAAAAATAAAATAATAGGCAGCCAGATTTTCTATCAGAAAATGCTGATTTACTGAAAGCAAGATGCTCAGAAGGGATACATTGATTTCCTAAAAAATTTTAGGACTTTCAGGAAAAGCTACTAGATGCAATGTGGGACAAAACAAGATGCTGGATTTTACACCTTACTATTGTTTAAGCTGAACTTGAAGAATAATACTTAAATTATAGTTTTGAGGGAAAACGTTCATTTTTTTCATTTCAAGATCTGGGTTACTGCATCTCACTTGCACACTGGCAAACTTGTGATCACATCACCATTTAGCATTTCTGTGGTATCTTCAGCTGAAGACATAGAAGGTTTCTTGCACAGGAAAAAACCCTATGAACCAGCATTATAAATGCTGTTTGCCAGGGCTGGTTGAATTATCACTGATACTTTGGAGGTGCTGGTGCTATGACATGAGTGGAGATGGCATGGAATGACATGAAGCCTTTCAATCATTCGGTTTTTCCCTAAATCCACATGGTATATCAGCTGACCTGACACCTAAAGCAGACTGTTTCATGTCAGCTCCTGGTTTTATATAATCCAATCTTAGTTTTGATTTTTAAGGGACATTTTTGTTGATTATTTTTAAAAATCATTTCCACATGCAGATAAGGAACACGCCAAATGTCAGCCCTAGCCAAAGAAAACCTTTTCATTGGCAGGGTTTGTGGATTTCTATCATTCTTGCTCTGCTGAACTGATCAGATTAGATAGGATAGGGCCAAGATTTCTCTTGGCTGCAGTACTTTCAAATCATTCAGTGCACCACTGGGAAAGGGAGTGTAAGGGACAGGATATAAAGCATGCCAGATGAAAGCTGTTGCCTATAGGATGGCCTGAAATGGCTTTAATGGAAAGCCACAATATCCCACATGTTGGGTGAACCCTATCAACATGTAGAGGAAGGATTTGAATGTACTGTATTCCTGATTTGCTTTGCAAAATGTGTAATATGGACAGTGAAGCAAAGGAGGGCTCCTTTACATGCAACCATGTCCAAAGGGCAGAGGGGGGATGGTGGTCCAACAGCTGGGAGTGGCACTGTGTCAGCCAGTTGGACACAAGAGGAAGAGTGACAAATGTCTTTATCCATTGCAAATTGCAGGAGGAGTTCGTGGACCTGGAAGGTTATTACACAAGCTAAAATTTGGCTGGTACAACAGCATTAGCAGTCTCTGTTCCTGGGAGCAGTGGGAACATTTCCTTGGTAGTTACAGTTGGTCAGAACTTCAATGTTCTCTCTTGTTCCAAAAAGGGCAAATGGAGAGTCAGGTGACATTTAAAGCAAGATGAACCACAAACATATGAGAATGAAACCTCATATTCCTACCCATGATAAATATATGAATAAATAAGTGTGTGTATATAAATATATATATGAATCAGAGAGGTGAAAACCTTGGATAGATTTCAGACTCCTGGCTGCTTTCCAGCAACACTTTAGAAATACAGTTCAAATTTACATTGGTTTCAGTAATGCAAGCCTAGAATTTCCCCCTGGAGATCCCATCTGCTCCTCACTTACATGAATCCCCCAAACTGGGGAACAGCAGGGCAAACATCATATTAAATCACTGGTTTTATCATACCCATTCAGTTTTTTCCCTGGATCTGATGATCTGCCAGGGCAGAATGCTGCATCATTTCCTTCATCAAAATGTACAACGTGGCACAGAGCAATCCAGGCAGCAGTGAGGTGCTAGGCTCAATGGCTGGTTGCTGGAGGATGCAACCTCTGAAAACTCCTAAATGCTGAGCTCCTGGGAGCTGGCACACTGGGGTCTCTCCGTGACAGCTGGGAATCAGCAAATTAACTATTTGGACTAGCTGGGAGTAGAAGAAGTAGCTCAGAAGTTTTTGTGGAAGTTAGTGGAGTGAGAATGAACTGATGAAAAAAGTCAGGCATGACACAGAATCATAGGATATCAGAATGGTTTGGGTTGGAAAGGACTTTAAAAATCATCTAGTTCCACCCCCACATGGGTAGCAACATCTCCCACTAGACCAGCTTGCTTCAAGCCTCATCCAACCTCACCTTGAACACATGGCCAGCCTTTCACAGAAGCAGGGGAGGCCAAGGTGACAGGAGCTCATTCCTACCCCACACTGTTGCTTACAGACTCGTTTGAAAGAACTACACATTTTTTTCCCTATTCCAAGAGATCGAAAAACATTTTCTAAACACAAGCTGCATTTAAGCTGCTATTAAAACACTGTGTAGTTGCCACCGAGCACAGCTAGGAGGGAAGAAGAAAGGATCAGAAAATGGAAAATCATTTTCTGTGTGTGCCTGGGTGAGGAGACCCCAGCAGGGCAGGGCTGCGTGGGGTGGTGGGGACACAAAGCACTGTGCCCTCCCCTGCAAACAGCGCTGCACCCACAGCTGCCCATCGAGAAAGGGAGGGTGGAGAGAAGAGGAATATCGCTTAAAATTGTACCACAAAAGGCCCTTTTTTGTTCTCGAGACAGCTAGAGGGAGGCCGAAGGCTGGCAGGGGACACCCGTGTGAACGATCCCCTCTCTGGGCTCACGGGGGCATTTGTGATCTGCAGCAGCTCAGCCGGCAGCGCTGGGCGATGGTCACGGCTCTCACTGCGGCGGCTCTGCCAGCGGAGGGAAAGGGCTTTATCCTCCAGACAGGGCTTCACCTGAGGTAAAATTCCTTTTTGCAGATGCCCACAGCTCCCCAAGCTTCATGGTCCAGCCCTCCGGTAGCTCCCCATGGCTCATGAATTGCTGCCGAGCTGCTGACTTTTCATCAGCAGTAACATTATTCCATTCTCTGCCTCTCTGGGGGTTTGTTTCCTCACTTCAGCTGAGGACCCACCTCAGTTGGCCGGGGGAAGCCATGGAGGCAGGGTGCATGGCACCCAGGGCCTTCTCTTTGGAAAATATCTGGTGGGTTTTATCCTGAGCACAACTGTTGGACACTGGGTTTATCTAGCAGGTACCAGAGGAGCCTTCTCCTGCAAAGCAGCACTGAGGGACACTGGGCCAAGGCTGGCTCAGGGGACTTAGACCATGCTCTTCAAGATCAGTTGGTTTTGGAGTTAAACCATATCCCCATGTCCAGCCTACCCAGGGAGCCCGACCGAGGGTGTCAAGGTTTCATGTGGCTTTTTTGCTCCAGTAAGAGCTGCAACAATTCTATCTAGCCCTGCTTGACTTCTGCAGAGGGACAGGACAGTAGAGGAAAGCCCTTCTCCTCCTCCTCCCTGCTGCAGCACTCATCCATGGTAAAATCAAAATAAGAACATTTGGACACCACCAGGTGGGGAGGGCTCAGCTGCACATCTGGGTCATTTCAGACAAATTCTTGCTCAAACTGACATCAGGCCCTTTTCTACTCACACACAGCAGCAAATCTGGGAGGGGAAGGAGGACAGGAGAGGACCTGCAAGTGGCAATGGTACAAGGTCAGGCCACAGGGCTGCAGGCGTCCTCCTCTCTCCTCTCATAGTCTGTCTCCAACATGGAAACATGCATCAGCTCCATGGCCAGGCTGCCAGTAGATTTTTGTCCAAAAATTTTCCTGTTCAAAGAACTTCCATCGCTCCAATATCACCACAGACATTCTTGGCCATATTAATCTCTGCAGCACAGCTAAATGTCACAAATACACCCATGTTACACATGGAAAGCTGAGGCTAAGAGACCAACAGTAATTCTTGCAAGGTCAGGGGGAAAAATAAGGATTTTAATCCACATGAAAATCCTAGACATTATCCCAGCTTTAAGTCTTCCTTTCTCCATCTCTGAAGGTATCAGCAGATCCTGCTCTCCTGAATGGAGCAGTCATCTCAGCCAGGTTAAAACTACCAAAAGGAGCCAAGACAGCCAGTCTGAGTGCTATATAAATCACAGAAAAGAAGAAAAAGATCACAGAAATCCTGCCAGCCAGTTCCCACCTTCAATTGCTGTAACACACTTCTGTACAATCATTTCTCTCTGTATGCAAATATATTTCCCTTGTAATATCTGTTAGCAAAATCCATAATGCTGCCTGAAATAACCCAAAGGCACAATGATTAGAAATACAATGTTACAAGAGGTGACAGAGAGGAAGAGCACAAAGTGCCTACACGTGAGTCTGGCACTCTTCCCTGTCCTACCACATGTTGATGTCTGACCTTGACCGAGTTGTTTAACTTCTCCGTGTCTTTAATAAAACCTGTCTCATAAAATCTGGATAACAGCATTAAACAGCTCTCCATCAGATGAAGGTTTTGATGCTTAATCAATACAGATTTGTGAAAAGCTCTGAGATCCTCCTAAAAAAGAATATGGAAATACCCACAAAAGGTTTCAGCATTGTCCAAGACTAATGAGTAGAGGAGGGACCAGCTGTCCCACCAACAGGTCAATGCTGAAGTAGAGCTAGATGTTGAAGCAGACCCATGGAGGGGCAAGGTGGCCATGTGGTGGGAAAGGAGGGCATGTTTGGGCTACAAAGGTCTCAGATGGAAGTGGCTGTGAAGCCTCAAGTGCCAACCTCACATCAAGCAAGGGCTTCTACCTTTGACAGGTTTTGGGTTTCTAATTTCAGATACATCAATGGCTGTTTATTTCTGAATTCACATTTCACCCCTTCTTTCCTTTCCTTTGCCCCCTCAGGCTCTGACAATTTGCTGTTGCTTTGTAGGGTGAAAGGAATTGTATTTTTTGGCAGCATAATAGCACCACCAAAGCTTGATGCAGTGCAGGGTGATCAATATAATAGCATGTATATAAGAATGTATTAATATTGTGTTTACTCAAGCACATTTTGAGAGCTCTCTCTAACTTTTTAACTTGGAAAAGAACAAGAAACTGAAGAAACAGAAGCACTTTCAGATCTCAGATCTAAGCAGAAAAAATGTGTCTGCAGAGGAGAGAAAAAGTCTATTCTTATGGTGTCCCTTTGTCTGAGCAGAATTAGGAGATCTCAGGGTAGATACCATCCTGCTGAGAGCTGTTTCAACTCATTCTGAGATACTCTGCTGAATTTCCCATACAGAGAGCTTCTGATAAGATAATCTGAATTAAACCTAATCTTCCAAACCTTCCTTTGAGTTGCACATGTCACCTGTATCCATGCATCATCCCTGGAAAGGCCATGGTCACTGGTCAGTCATCTGCCTTGTACTGATCTTTAGTCACATCCCCTCAGAGCTAGAGCTCTTTTCGTTCAAGACCAAACAATTTTCTTCAGCAATTTTTAACTCTGATATTTTCTTGGAGGTGGAGGAAATAGACAGGTGATGTCCTCTTATTCTTCAAACAAACAAGTCCTAAGTCTGTGTAACCTTCCTGACATCAGCCAAGTAAGCCCTGCACACTTTAATTCCCAAAGATGAGCTGGGGATTCGCGTGTTACTTACTGAGGTATTACACGGAATTTTAATAGGCCTTTAACAGGACTCCTGTGAGTTCAACAGCTGATCCAAACAGGATCTCTACTCCAAGGCCTAATCCCATTATAGCCTAAAAGGATCTCCTTCAGAGAAATTGTTTTGTCTTTGGGCAGTGCTGGAAAGAAGGAGATGGATACAAAGAAGAAAATGATAGATAAGTTTAAAGAAAAAGTTCTTTGAAAAGAGAGAAGTGATGCTAATGCAGGTCAAAAAATAAAAAAAAAAAAAGAAAAGAAAAAAGTATCTTTTTTTTGTAATTTCACTAGTTGGCACTTCATGTCAAAATCCCCTCATCTTAAGAATCACTAGAACTGAGTGAATAATTTAAAAGGAATAATTTATTCCAAGAATATGGCATACTGATGCATATTCACATATTGTCTGAAGAGATCACAAAGTTCTCCAAATTTCATACGTTATTCAGATCTATTTGCCAGCTCCTTCAGCTGACAATTCTTTGCCTCCAGAGACTTTATGACTTAACCCATGAAAGCAAATAAAGTATTCTAAGCAGACTTCTTTTGTTTGTATACAAAACCTCCAAAATAAATCATTATTTCAATAACCACTCAAGTGATGCCACTGTACACTCATGAATTTCTCACAAGTACCCTTGTCCTTTTTTTTTCTTATCCAGAGGTTAAACATCTGGATTCTGTCTGAGTACTGCATGTATTTGCCCACATGGGCTTCATGCCACTAGCCCCCGTTTGTTGAGCCCTACAGAAATGAAAGGAACAGCTACATTTCTCAACTACAGAGCTCCCAAATCCAGCCAAGCATTTGGACCAAATCCTGTCACAGGTGAATGAGGATGGCACAAGTGTAAACAGGGAGATGTCAATGAGCAGGCAGGAGTGAGCTGTGCTAATGCATGTTGTTTCTTTGTGGTTCTTAGCCAACCTGATGAAGCCAGTGCAGCATCAGGGCAGCCATTCAGAGCTGATGAATGTATGTCTTGCCCACGTTTCCGAATGCTGGAGAGCTGGGAGCTTTGCTCTGATGATCAGACCAGTTGTCCAGTAGGCAGGCCAGACAGCTTAAGCATAACAATGTCTTCTTGTAATGAAAATGAAGACATTTCATTAAAAAGAAAGGATTAGAACAGCAATAATAGGCCTGAACCCATAGGAAAAGTCTTGGATCTGGCTAAAAACTCACATATGGCTCAGATCTGGCCTCTAAGTGGTGCGCCGTACACCTCACACTCACAGCTTTCATCTCTCCCCTCCCTGCCTGTGCCACCACAAGTAAGCAAATGGCACTTCCAGACAATTGCTTCTCTGAAACATCTTTCCCAGGCAGTGCAGCTCCAGCAAATCAGAGCTGGCTTTTCTGTGGCATTTAAGACTAGTGAAACATACAGGTCATAGGCTGAAAACCATTAAGAAACAATTTGCTTCCACTGATCTGTTTTGGGCCTTCCCTGCGTGACCCTTCATCAATGCAGCTCACCAAGTGAGCACACTTCACCTCCCATGGGGCAGAGGTAATTATCCCTGGTGAATTAGACCCTAATCATTGTTCTGAAGATACCTGGTAGGCCTAAATATATATATATATGTACATATCAGTCACATCAGTAATTGTGGACATATTTCTCACAGAATCTTTCTCCCCTGATTTTTTGCCCTCCCTGTAATATGTTTCGATTTTGTAGTATTCACTAAATCAGCACTTACAGAAGTATTTCCATTTTTTTCTGCATCATGGCCAATTGCCTTCAGAGTCCTTCTTCATGTGGGTTGCTGAGCATCAATTGCATTAGTGCTGTGGGGAAATATTCCACAAGAATGTGCTTGCTTAAAGGTATAGAGCAGAACAGTCTATTTCCCTCTTTTTTCTGTCTACATCCCAGGTCCATTAAGTGCACAGATTATCTCACATGATGATTCCCACCTTCAGCTTCCTTCTCCACAGACACAAAACCACCAAAAGCTTTGATTTTATGCATGGTGGCAGCAGAACCTCTCCCTTACTCTATGGTCAAGTGTCCTAAGTGTCTTTAATCACCTTAAACTGGGATCTACCAGCCAGAGGCACAAAAATCATGAAAAGCAGGAGGTGCTCTGAGACAGCACTGAAGGATGAGAGCCTCAGATACTTCACCCTCTGAAAGGTCCAACTGGAAAACACACTCCCTGTTCTCCCTGCTTGCAGTTTCATAGTATGGTGCAGTCTCATAGCACAGCCCAGTCTCATGCTTTGGATGGGTCATACATAGAGGGAAGCCTATTTTTTGCTGATACAAATATGGTGAAGAACATTTGCACTTCAACACAATCTGCAGTTCAAAACTGTTAAACTGATATATATGCCCTTGTGTATCTTTAATTTTGGTCAGCATGCTGTTGGCACTGCAGACTGTGGTTTGTGTGATGCACCTCCAGGCATGGCCTGGACATGGTTTACCAGATGTTTCCACTTCTACAAAACCTCTGGCTGCCTGCACAAGCCTGGGTGCTCAGCACTGTAGAAAGTAGACCTGGAAAGGTCTTCAAGGGGTCATCTAAGGCAGGATCACCCCCACCTCCACCATGCCTGGTAGATATTAATTTTTTTAAAGGCCACTAATGAAGGAGACCATTTCAATCTCTCTGTGCAGTCAGACTGCACCTGGAAATGGGCATTAGAAGGCCTAAGAAATGTCGCCTTCTCTTATAAGTGCATTTGTTCTTAGGATATAGTTAAAACTCCCTTAAAGATCAGTCCATATGTTCACAGATTAAAATAAACTAGGATATCTTAGCTTGCTGGGCTAACCTATTCACAAATCTGTGCCTGATGGCTTGGCCTTCAGGGAGCAATAACCAAACTAAATGCATTTGTCCAGATCTGTCTACAGCAAGAAACCTGCAATCCCCCCAGATCAACCCCGCCATGGTGATTCAGGTTGCATACTGCTATGTTGCTTTTGTTCTCTGTATTCCTAGTCAAAAACAAGCTGAGAAGTTCACTGATGTCACGAGAGGTATGATTTTGATTTGCAGGGAGTAGAGGAAGAGAAGGTGAGAGATTCAGGATCCTGTAAATTGAGCAGCAGATGGGCTTTTCATTAAGAGAAGCTCCAAAACCTAATAAAATCAGTCAGAGCCTTTTTTACTGGCTTTGGTGGATTTTGGAGAAGGCCCTACTTTAGGCACCTAGCTGCAGGGATACAATTACAGCCCTTGATCCTGGTGGTGGATGTTAACAAGCACAGGCGCTGACAGAAATCTGGGCATCATTTCTGAGTCAATTTTTGTTCTGACATTGGCTTGAGCTTTGAACTCCAGCCTCAGGGCAATGCATACAGATAATGGGTTTCCCTTCATCTGATATATAGATATTGCTGCTCATTTACTAGCTGCTGTGGTCTTTGATTGCTACAGTGTCCAACCATAATGTTTACAGATTGCAGCTCTACTGAATGTGACCAAAAGGATTCTGTCTAAGTTTGTTTTGGAGTGTCACTATGATCCGTGGGCTTTATTTTGTTTTGCTGGAGCTAAAACTAGTTGTAAAACTAGCTTAGCTTCCTAAATAACCACATTTAAATATAACTGGATTTAAGGAAGTGCAGAAAAAGCTCCATCATTGTCATATTATTCCCACTGGCATTTCTGAACAAAAATGGATTTACGCTTTCAGTTTTGAAATTCTAGCTCATAACACAAAAAAGAAACAAGCAGGGACAAAGGTCAACATTGATGCAAAATGCAAAGCATCATATATTTTGATCATCTACAACAAATCTCCCCACCCACTGCAGATTATTCATTTGTGATAGGGCTGGAAATGTTGAATTTTCTGTTTCCAGCATTTTTTTCTTCAGAAGAATTTCCTAGAAAAACACAAACTGTTTCTCTGCTCTCCCAAGTCAGATACCACTCATCCTTTTCACATCCTCACATCTTGAAGCCTCAAAGAAAAGTCCTGTTAGAACAGCAACACTCTGGGGATGATGATGGCCATCTGAACTGCTGGGGGAGGAAGGTATAACAGCAGAGGGAGGCTGAAAATAGACTAAGATGTCCCTGTTGCTGCAAGCAAACAATGAGCTTTGTCAGAAACCTGGAGTTGTGTCATATTTTTATAAAAGCCACAACCATCATAGACTCTAGACTTGATTTTTCAGACTTGCAGAAGACTAAAACCAAAGCAAAACAAAAAGCTGCCACACCACAGCAACACAGTAATTGGTTGGTGTAAAACTTTGTTTGAAAAGAAAATGAGCACTAGCAACAGAAACAAGCTGTCCGTAGTCCCTCCTGTTGACCCATCCACCAAAAAAAGAACCTAACAGAAAGCCAATAAACTATCCTCAAACTGCCAACACATTCCACTAAGCATAATTTCTTGCCTGAAGTTAACACAAGATGGATATTCACTGTGTCATCACCTCCCCATCAGCCCATCCTCTGTCTGGCATAATATCTCAGGGCTTAGGGACGACTGACACGTCCCAACAGTAGTTGTATTGATTTTAATTCTAAGTCAAGCTCTGTTACAAACCTGATCCTACTGTAATATTAATTACGAAGCCTCCCTCTGCTCCTATGTCGTTTGTTATCAAAATGCAGCCACGTAGGTGACTCAAATCCATTTTTCATTAACACGAGTGACCAGTCCTGTGTTCAGCATCTCTGGGCTCTGGATGACATTTGTTAAACACTGTCTGGTAGATCGTAAATCACTGTAGTGTTAAAAGAATTCCTACACTGAGCAGCAGGGAGCTAATCTGTGTCTGCAGGTTTTTAATTGAGTAAAACAAACGAGGATGAAACCCTCTCTAGATGCACTTGAGCCCTTTCCATTGGATTAAAATGAGCTGAAACCTTCCCTTTGGGACCACATGCTGGCTAGTGAGGGAGGGGGAGATCAGCTGAGAAGGACCACATTGCAATAATCCTCTTTTTCTTTCTGTCACCTCTGCCTGTTCAAAGGAGCAGCAGATGGTGAGGGATTGAGCAGGAACAGTACTGAGAAACTTAACAGACATCTCTCAGAAGACAGACCTCACTGGCACCAAGCTGTACAATCCATGGTGGATCCCTTTCATGCTTTTTCTGAGAGACTTCGTGCTCTACCCAAGGATCCTGGAGACACACTGTTCTCCCCCTTCTTATTTTGCCCTTTCCCATTTGGTCAGCACTGGCTGCTTTTCCCTCCTGAATTTCTTGTTATGGCGCTGGCTGAATTACCTTCTTTCTTGTGGTTATCAGCAAGTCATTAGCACTAGTTGTGAGGATAAGGCTTGTGCTCAATGGAAGAAGATTGTTCCCAATCTTTTCAGAGATCCAGGGTTCTTCTGGCTTTGGGGTTCTCAAACACACAAGAAAAGCAGAAAGTGGTTTTCCAGTTATAACAACTATAGATGGGAAAACTCCCTTTCCTCCACTCTGAAAGAAGATTCTCATAGTAATGAAGTCATATACACGAGCCAAGTTTGTTAGATTTTTTTTCTAGGCATGTTGCCTCTGCATAATGTACAGCAATAGGTCCTACAAAAAATGTCTTTGGCTGTCTATCAACATTTTATTGATATAGACATGGACTGGACTAATCCCATGTGGGGAACCCTGAGCCTGTTTGCCAGCTGGGTCAGATGAAGTTCTAAGGCAGGAAATTATGACGGTATATTGTTGTTGTTTTATTTTAAGCTTCAAATCCCATGTTCAGAGATGCATAGCACAGCTCCTTTTTATGATATAATTAATCATCATTCCATTCAATGTAGTAAGAGGATCTAATGGGATATATTGTCCCATTTTAATGATAAGCACGTCAGATAGCAGAAATAGGTCAATTGACGTAATTGCAGTAAATACAGAAAAAACCCTCAATATTTCAAGATGAATTATGTAATTTACATAATTACTTCTAAAAATGGCATGTCACCACTAAGGGTGCTCAGCTAGCCCTACCCTCTGCTTTGCCCCTTCCCATTCAGCAGGAACACTTTGTTAGATGTCAGACATGACTGGAAATTTCTCCAGGTTCTCTGGTTTTGGCTGAGATGCGTCATGTTGTTCAGACAAGAACTTTAGCTTGGCTTGGGGAGTGGGGGAGGTCAGGAGTACAGCAGCCCCTATGCCCAGCTCTCCATCACCCCACATGGCATTGGGTGTGTGGGCAGGAGGGGGCTGTCCAGGACACAAAGCTGGAGGATGGTACCTGGGGATGTCACAGGGCTCAGCCAAGAACTGCATCTCCTTATAACACCCAGAACAGCAGAGCACTTGGAACATCTTGTTTTTCCAAGCCATGAGGCTTAAGCTGATGGGGAATGAAAGAAGGGGATGTCAGGGAAGCACAGAGCAGCCTTTAGGGCTGAGATCTGCAGTGGGACTCACTGACTTCTTCAGCAAGTGGACTCAGAGCAGCCCTGGGCAGGGGTGTCCCTTTTCATAGGGTTAAAGTAATAGTAATTGTAATGCAGTCATCATAAAACATTAATGTGCTAAAAGAAAAATAAAATTACTGTTCAAGGTATCCAGCAGGAAAGATGTCATGAAGTCCACTTCATGGAGAGTGTTCAGGCAGCTATGGACAAGCTTGGGGTGTTGCCAGCCTGCCAAGCCCTGTTCATTCCTTCATACTCTGGGATTTCAAGGACCTTAAGGGTCTTTTCCAGCTTAAAAGATTCTATGGTTTCCAGCTGGTTACAGACCCAAAAACCCCAGGGGAAATGGGAAAAATGCACCCCAGACTTCAGTGTCTCTATCCAGATGAAAATGCTTTGCACAGAACAGGGAGAAAAAGGCTGCTGACTCTCTCCCTTTCTACTTTTATCAGGACAAATGTTTTATTAGCGTAACTTCCTCCAAGTTATTCCACACTTCAGTTGAACAGCACCCAATGCAACACCTCTAGTACCCAGTCAAACCTAGTTTTGTCTCCTCCTGCCTGGGTTATTCAAAGATGATTGACCCTTATGGATGTATATTAGCTCAAGAACATCCTTACACCCAGAAATCCAGGTTTTGGTCTAATAAGAGACTAACAGGGGAAAGGGGAAATGTATTGAATGTGTGAGAATGAGGATAACGGGATCCAGCTCTCAGGCTCTTTCGAGAATCAGCAGTTGAGGAGAAATATATATATCTAAATTATGGTTGAAGTTTAGGCAGACAGGTTGACACAGGCTAGCTCTTGTAGTGTGTACAGCTGAAGTCTCATTGCTGGGGGAGGAGACGGGGCTAAATCAACCCCAGCAGCCATCCCCCCTCCTTATTGCTGTGCCTTTCCACTTTCTCTTTCTTCTGACAGTCTCTGGGCTTGTCCTTGCTCAGTTAGGTGTGCAGAGAAAGCCATTTTCATCCCCCCCCCGTACATTTTACCCAGCCACATCTGAAAAATCAGGAGAGAGAACTCCAGCTGCTGAAGTGCACAATTTGCTCTTAGCTACAGCCCAGTAATTGAAATCTGTCATTCTGCAGGAAAAAGACACCGCCAAGCAAGAGCAGGAGCAGGCTGGAGTTTGTCACACTGCATCTGGAGATTTTGTAACTAGTTTCAGCTGAACTTTTCCCCCTCTGGGCTCTGATAGCTTGCCTGCTATTTACCAGCTCCTAAGAGAATTGCTTTAGTTATTTTGCTATTGCAATACTTTGGAGGTTGTTAGGTTTGTTTACACTTTCTCTTCTTTCTAGGGCCAAGGCAGGAGGAGGGGGAAATGAAGCTGGGTTTGAGGAGAGGGAATTTGGGCTAGTTCAAGATTCCTAAGACCTTCAGCTTTTTTTTTGTAAGTACCAAGATAGAGGGATGCTGGAGGGACCAACAAGTTATAATCGAGATTTCAGTTATACTAATTGTTTGCATGACAAAGGTGGTATAATAATAATGTCATAAAAAGGCTGGGGCAGCAGAGAGCTCTGGGAAGCTCTGGCAATATCAGGGATGGAGACATGGGTCCTGCACATGACAGCAGTTCCATACTCCCTGCTCAACCAATTCCTATGCTGATGAGCAGAAAAATACATCTTCACCATCAAAATAGACAATTCTCCCTTTTTGCTTCCTCTGAGGAGCAGAAGGTCTGATGCCTGATTATTTTTTCTGGGACATTCTGCTTAAATATCTTATAGCCTTCAAACCAGAATCTACAGAACATGTTGAGATGGTGGGAATTAGACTGGTGACCATCTTGGAGTGACAAGTCCTCATATATGATTTACTGCCCCTTAGCCATATCTGCTAGCCACCAACCATGTCAAGATACTTAGCTGGGCTTTCCCTCCAGGCAGGTGTGGTTGTTACAACCTGCAGCCTATGAAGTTCTGGGATCCATGGTGACTCTGTCTGACCCCAGAGGTGTCCTAATGTCCTCCTTCTTCTAAGGGATTTTTTATCCTTAAAAAGTAGTTGTTTTCTCCACAAGATCTGCATCTTGAAGATGCTGCTCCGTGACAGAAATTTATTATCTGATCCAGATATTTATACAGAGATTTTTTTTTAGAACTCTGACAAAGTACCAAATGAATAATAATAATTTTCTCTCCTCTATTTTTCTGAAATGGGCTCAGTCCTTGTTTTTGATAACATCATGTTTTTTAGTCAAATAATGTAGCTGGTCACCTCTGCCATGGGAATTTGTCTCAGTCCCAGGTTGCATGGCAAATATTTTAAGTGAATAATGAATAGTCAATATTGACCTTCTGGGATCTCTTCTTACATGAATACTCACTGTGTTCCTCCCAGCTACAGCCTGTCCATAGAGGGGCTCCCTATTAGGCTCAAACTGCCTTTCAGATATAGCCATTTGCTCTGCTTCTGGCAAAAGCACCCTTGCAAAGCCCAAAAAGCCGCCCCAAATAAGACAGAAACTATTTTCTGCAGGACTAGTGAACCATGTCACCTTGAGAACTTGTATATGGAAGAGGAAAACTCTTTTCAATCTCAAATATTTGCATTAAAGTGAAGAGCTTAGCTAGTTGTGAAAAAGGGAGAATTCTTAGCAAGGACGTCATGTCTTGCTAAACTGGTTATCTGAATTTATATCAGAGCTGCTCAGTTTAGACTCTCAGGCAGGGGTAGGTTGAGGTTTTTCTGCAACTGGACAATGTACATTCCTGCATAAGGCAAGCATAGACCAAAGATGATTGAGAGTTGTCCAGAGAAGCTGTGGATGTTCCCTCCCTGGAAGTGTTCAAGGCAGGCTGGATGGTGCTTGGAGCAACCTGATCCAGTGGAAGTTGTCCTTGCCCATGCAAGGGGGTCGGAACTAGATGATCTTTGAGGTCTCTTCCAACCCAAACCATTCTATAAAAAAAGCTACATCCTTCTAGTAACTCACCCAAGAACCTGGCTGCAGGTGACTGCTGGGATGTATTAAATGGCTTTCGGCTGAAACTTGCACCTTAAATCCCTTTTATCACCATTTGGGGAGGGGAAAGAAGGGAAGTGGGAATATGTTCTCATTGGAGACACCAGGGTTAAATCCAAGGCAGAAAGTAAGCAAGGAATATAAGTTACATGTACCCAAACTGCTCAAAACCTTGCAATTAGTCACACCATTACCAGGAATGCATGAGAGCTAAAGCTTCTGGACTGCAGAGGGAACAGATCTAGGACTGAGCTTGGTTACATGGTGCCTTGGGCTGTGGAGAGCTGGGAGCCTGGGGGAGCAGTGCAGATTGTGAATTATCAAAAATATTCCTTCTAGGCCAGCTGGGCTGCTGCAGTTCAACATTTTTTTCCTAACCCTCAAAACTGTTTTCTCCTTGCTTTAGTCAAAATCAACATCTCAGAGCACACTCATGGCAGATAGGACTAGGACCAAGAGGTTGCCTTCTGAAGTGTCATTCACTGTGAAGGAGAGATGTGGCTGACTGACTTGCAAGAGCTCTTCTCTGGTAGCAGAAAAAGGCCTCTCCAGCTCACTAAGCAAGAATCAGAGAGAAGAGGCTTTGTAAAATCTTTAAAAGTTCTGTCTGAAGAACTAAAGGGGCCCTGGCTGCCTTCTATACTGTTTTGCAATCTTGATCCCCCAAATCTTCCTCCCATTGGTAAAGTTTGCTTTTCCTGCTGCAGTTGCTGTTTGCAAATGGGGCAGCAGGTTGGCCTCCACAGACCCTTCCTTTCCTGTCAACCTGGAGGGGCCCTTTTGTTCTCCAGCCCGACAGGAGGTAAATCCTGTCATTAGGGGAAAGAGGAGAGATGAAGGGAAAGGTTCTGATGGGAGCCTGGGAGGAACTGAAGGTGATGCATTGTGACAGATACCTTTAGTGAAGCTGTCTGTGAAACACTGGCCCAGGCAGGACAGCAGCTTTCCAGGGATGAAGGAAATGACCCCTTGCACTCAGCCCCTGCACCATCCCATCCCAATAGCTGAACCAATGCAAACTTCCAACACCCCTCCCTTCCTCATCAGTATCTTGTGTGGTCTATAGCTAGGCTGATACCCCCAAATAATGCTATAGAGCTCCCTCTTAAAAACATCTCCTGTAAAGGTTTGACTATTTAGTTGTATAATTACCACCCTTCAGGAGAAGTTATAACTCAGTGTGAATATTTTCTTCCATGAATGTCTTTTTGAGATCTAATGCCTTTAGCTCTGAGGAAGTTCAGTCTCTCTGCAAGAGCAGAGTGCCCCGTGGCAGACAAGTCCCTTCCAGCCCTCACAGAGGTGCTGGGAAAAGGCACAGGCAGCTGCTGCCTCTGTCCATCCTTCTCCTCCTCCTTCCAGCTTTGGGGAGTGCAGAGGAAAATGGCCATTGTGGCTGGCAGCAAGGCAGATGGCAGCACTAAAACTAAGAGCATTAATTACTACTATTATTTTTAGCAGGAACATATTGCAAGCAGCATGATTCAGAGCTGGCCAAGCCCCTGCAAGAGGCTGAGCACTCTGAGCCGAGCAAGATGCAGCTGGCAAGAGCAGGGAGAAGGAAGAGGCTGCTCCTCCAAACCTTCAGGACACCATCATTTATTTACTCTGCACCCTCAGACAATTCCCAGAAATGGATGTGCAGTGAGTCTGAATCCAAAATGGGAAAGTTTATTCCTACCATTAGAAATCAAAGCTTGGGTGGGATCATGCTGTTGCTTTCACTGGCATGTTTCTGTGGGCACCAGTGATGTTCCTTTGAATGTACAGCCTTGGTGATGGATGTGGGAGACAAATCAGTCCATGTATTTTAATCTCTAACATTTCATTTGCTTGATAAAACACGGTATGAGGAGCTGTATGAGCAAGAAATCACAGAAATCGCAGAATGTCATGTTTGGAAAGGACCTCTGAGATCACCAAGTCCAACCATCAACACAAAAAAAACCCAAACACAAACAACCACACACCCCACACACAAAAACACCCACAAAAAACCCCAAAGCCTACAACCTCAGCCACTAGAGCATGTCCTGAAGTGCCACATATGCACATTTCTTGAATACCTCCAAGAATGGTGGCTCAACTACCTCCCTGGGCAGGCTGTTCCAGTGCCTGACCACTCTTTCAGTATAGAAATTCTTCCTGATATCCAATCTGAACCTTCCCTGATGGAACTTCAGGCCATTTCCTCTTGTCCTGTCTTTATTTACTTGGGAGAAGAGGCCAACACCCACCTCACTACAACCACCTTTCAGGTAGTTGTAGAGGGCAACGAGGCCTCCCCTCAGCCTCCTCTTCTCCAAGAGATAAGCAACAATCTTAGCTTAAAGAATTTACAACCAAAAAGGACAAGACAACTCTTGGAAGGGAAGTTGATGTTCATTTTATATCTTGAGAGCTGAGGTAGGCTGGGGAGAGTTCAAAGACATTTATGCAGCTCCTAATCACAGGAAATATGAAAATCACATGCAACTCATTCTTCTAATGTATGTGCTACTGAACAGGTCATCAAGAGTAAACAGCAGAGCTGATAACTGCAAGTAAATCACAACTGCAATGATTTAAAAGTGCAAGGTCAACATTACTGCTGGAGCCCCGGGTACAACAAAATATCTGAGGTAATATCTAAACATGGGCTTAAAACAAGCACTTGTTCAAGTGTCTTGCCAAAAGATTAATTTAAAACTATTGCCAAAGGTAAGTGTGTTCCTCAAGGGTCTGTTAAATTGAGACACAGACTTGTTGTTGGAGTCAAACAGTGGAGTGAAAGAAAATACTTGTCAAATGTATTATTCTGACAATTCTGTGTTCACTCATTAATTCATTTATTAATGACTCCTGGAGAAGAAAAAAAAAGCAAAAATCACCAGATAAGTTATTTAACAAAACCCCACAAATTCAGCATGTAACACATTCATCAGAATCTATTCAAGCAGCTTCAATGCTTGGACAAAACCCTGTTTTTTCATCTAATTTCCCAGGCAGGAAGACTGCCAAAAAGAGCAAATGATGCTATAAGAATGAAGAGAGGCTTTTCAACGGCCAAATACCTAAATGTTTACATGGACACTTAGCATCTCACTCCCTAAAAGACATTCCTATGTGTCATTTGGATACAGGATTTATTTGGGGGTTTTATGCTTATTTTGGAGTAGGGGGGGAAACAGGGTATATTTGTTCACAGCATCCAACATATCACACTGGATTCATTAAAGAGGGATGGATTGAAGGCAGCAGCTCCTCTGTGCTGAGCTATTGAAAGTGAAATGGGATAATTGCCACAGTTACAACTAGACTGATCAAGCTGAGAGAAACAAGTTTCAAATTGTACCAATCAGCCCTAATCCAAAGGAGTTATTAACAGAGCTCTACCCTGGTGAGTCCACATCTGCTAACTTGAGATAATGATTTATATCACCCTTTATGAAAGTTCCAATTTATCCTAATTCAATAAGTGAAAGCCAGCAAGCTCAGAGGGAGTCGCAGACAAGGATTCAGTGTGAGTCCCTCAGCCACTCTCCTTCTCCCAGGCAGGACAACAGCTGCTGCATGGTGCCAGCTGCTGGAGGAAGCCATGGAGGACAAGGAGAAAGAAACACAGAATTTGGACACTCTTTTGTTTTAATATCTGCAGGGAACATAGAAGTACAAGGTTCATATTACAGAATCATAGAACAGTTTGGGTTAGAAGGGACCTTAAAGATAATCTAGGTTCAACCCCTTGCTATGGCCACGGAAACCTCCCATTAGATCAGGTTGCTCCAAGCCCCATCCATCCAACCTGGCCTTGAACACTTCCAGGGATGGGGCTTCCATAACTTTCCTAGGCAACCTGTGCCAGTGTCTCACCACCCTCACACTAAAGAATTTCCTTCTAATGTCTAACTTGAATCTCCCCCTTCCAGTTTTAATCCATTACCCCTTGTCGTCTCCTTGCAAGCCCTTGTAAAGTGTCCCTCCCCAGCTTTTCTGTAGCCCCTTCAGATACTGGAAGAGAGGTGTATCTGTATATAGAATTGTGATGACTTAGCCATCAAAACTCTTGCACAGGACTAGCAGTGAGGATGCAATATGGGAAGGGCAGCTGATGCCTCCATGGGGACAAAAGAAGCCATCTTGAATACCTGGGCAAGGGAAGTGTTGTTAGGTCCCCAGTACAGGACACAAAAGCATGCAGCTTCAAAGGCTGTGAGCTCATGGTACATTAACATGCACATTTTTAGCAACACAGGTTGTTCTGACATTGGGGAAGCTCTACTTGGGATGTGGCCTTCAGAGTCTGAGATCTCATCAGGGACAGAAGGTAGGCACTTATTAGAAGTCACTCCCTGAAACAATACCTGGGATTTTCTGTGGATTGTGACACAGTAGCCCCAGATATGACAATCCTCTGCAATGATCCCTGCCTCCTTGGTGACATTCTTATTGCATCCCACTTCAAAGCTGCTACCAGGCTGCTCTAACTCAGTACAAGTCAAATGCCACCACAGACTCCCACATGTCCCCTACAGCCTGCACACAAAACCATGGTAACTAATTCCCTCAGGATTTAAGAAGTGTATAATAGTTGGAGACAACCATTTTCATTGCCTGTTGGGTCCTGCATTGAACAAACCAAAGCATCAAGATTTCTGCACATTGTTTTTCTCCTGAGGGGAAGCTTTATTTGCTGTGTTTGCACAGTTCTAGTATCTACAGTGTTTGCTTGGCTCTCTTTTATTCAAATAAATTTGTTCCAGTTGCGTTTTTGACCTATTTTACTGTTATTCTGTGAACTTGAGTGATAGTTTTTGTCTTTGTTTCAAGAATATTCCAAGAAAGTAAAAATACCACAAGCCCTTCAGTGACTATTCGAGCAAAGGTTCACAGGCAAAAGGGTTTTTCCTCTCTTTTTAAGACTACCTTAATATTCAATTGGCTTTTTTTCTAATTGTAAACATTTTGACTGTCCAGTTAGAGCAGAAATAACTGACAACTGATTTGGCCAGTGATACCCTGTCAGGGGTGACTGCTGCAGAGCTGGATACAGAGAGATGTTTGCAAACAGGCTGGAAAGTTACATTCACTTGCTGATCTAGGAGTTACTATCATAGACTTGTGCTCTCCTGAAGTGTTCAGTGAACAATGTTTTGATGAGACATTGCTGATGCCTGTTTATAGGCCAATCCCAGAGATCCTGTCCCCTGGCCTTCCACAAAATGCAATATTATTCATAATTTCATATGCAAGCTCCAGGTTCTGTTTTACTGCTTCACACTACTTTGATGGCTATAGCATCTGCCTTGCTTCTCCCTGAGGTACCTGCCCTGATGCTGTGTTTGTTCATTGGCTGCTGAGCAGGGAACCTGGTGCCTGTCTGGAATAATGCAAGTTTGCAGTACTGACACATCTCCTTAGCAGCCTGTTGAAGTACCAAGAGAAGAGCATTTGCCATCAAAGTAAAATTCATCAATGTTTATAAATATCTACAGGCGGGCATCAGGAGATCAGACACTTCTCAGTGGCATCCAGGGACAGAAGAAGGGGCAACAGTCACAAACTGGTACATAGGAGGTTTAGCCTGAAAATGAGAAGATGTTTATTTACTCTGAGGGTAATAGAGCACTGGAACAAGATGTCCAGGGAGGTCGTGAAGTCTCCATCCCTGGAGATATTCAAAACCCACCTGGACATGTTCCTGTGTGATCTGCTCTAGGTGACCCTGCTCTAGCAGAGGGGTTGGACTAGATATCCAGAGGTCCCTTCCAACCCCAACCATCCTGTGATTCAGTGATCATTCTCTTTTTTTAAGGACTTTAAACTGTATTTGAGTGGGTCCTCAAGTGCCATTGATGCTTACCCTATCTGTGTCAGGCTGTTTGGGAACATGATATGCTACCCCAGTGCTGGCACCTCTTAAATTCATATATTGAGTCAGCTCCAAATTCTATCTGAATCTGGTTTTCTGCCAACTTTCACATTGTGTAGCCTGTAAAATAAGGTAGCAAAGCTTCAACAGAAGAAAAAATGAATGTAGCAATGGAGAAGGAAAGGAGTCACTGTCAAATGTTAATTACATGTTCCTTGCAATGTGAATGAGACAAAGATTGAGTTGGGGCAGGGGGGAGGAAGGAGGCGTGAACAGCTCTGAGTATAGCTGAAATTTAGAGGCACAGGTTGAAAGGAAAAAAGTGAAAAAATGTCACATTCCAGCTAAAGAATATAGGAAAGTAGTCAGGAAAGGCCAGTTTCTACTCAGGACAAAAACTTCATCCTGAAGGGTTTTAGGTGGCTGAAATGGGATCTAACTCCTTGGCTGTCCTGTCCAGACCAGGACTGATGGCTCCAGTACAGAAGTGCTGTGATGTACAGCCAGGCCACTGCCTTGATATTTCTCATCTGCTGTCCAAAGACTCAGGCCATGCAAAGCAGTGAGTGTGGAGCTGGATTCTTTTTGTCACAGATTCATTTGTTATGTAGGGTCATTAGTTCTTCCATGTAGAGATCCATTACTGTCAGAGATTTCCACAGCCCAGTGAAATGCTTCATATGGGATCTCTATAAAGTAAAAATTATATTGAGACCCTTGTGCTGCACAGTCTTAGAGAGTTAAGTGTCTGAAATGTGTTCCACTTTCTCAACACACCATTTTCAGGGCACTCTGAGTTTTCTGTCGCTCACAAAGAATTAAAGCATGGACAACTGAAAATTCCCACAGTATCTTAAGTATTAATCTGCTGTGCAAAGAGGAGTGATTTTTTCCCAGCTACAAGGAAATATACAGTTCACTTAATTGCCAAGCAATCCCTTAAAAGCACAGCTTGCATTTGCTCTGTCATAACTACTTGGCTGGTTGGTAGGAGTCTGAGGTCAACAACATTATCACCACAAGTCTCATTTAATTTCCCTGTGTCTTACTTCAGCCTGGAAATAGTCCAGCAAGAACCCACTGGGGCAGAAATCTGTCTCCACTCTTGTGATAAACCCACCTGCACCTTTAGAGAACAAAGGTCCACAGTCACCCTGAAGTCACTAATCATAGCCATGGCACATCCAATTTACCTGGTTCTTTATGAGAATTAACACAGAGAGGGACACTGTGATGTACTGAACCCCATGTGAGGCCTCACTGAATCAAAAAAGATGGGTCTGAGCTGGCAGTGGAAGCTGTTGTTCCTGAGCAAAGACCAGACAAGCTCTGCAGGGCTGATGGAGGTGGCTGAACTGGTGGCAGCAGGCTCCACAGTGACTGTCCTGTCCATGCCCTGGTGCCTGCTCCCCCCCAGCAGGCAAGGCTGTACACACTCCCTCCCAGCTCCATGTGTGCCAGATGTCACAAGTGTTAGACACTCGATCTACAACAGTAAGGGAGACGTAAAACCAGTAACTATTAAATATTTATCAAGATTATCTGTTTGACCTTTATTTTTACAACTATTTGCACACACAAAAGGAGCTGCAGAGGCTGCCTGCAAAGAGGGGGCTGTCAAAGCAGCTGTGCCTGGCATCATGTCCCAGCTCCTACTTTCTACCTTCTTGCCTTCTTCCCCCTCCTCTCACCTTTCCTTCTACCCTTGGGTGTGCTAAGAAGCCCGCAGGTGTAATAAAAGCCTGAAATGGCCACCATGGTTGGCACAGAGCAGATGGCAGGGACATTTCATTGCTTTAGCCAAAGCTTGTACAAGGCATCCAACAAGGCCCCACTTCCCAAGCTTGTTGCATCTTAAGGAGGCAACATAGGAGCTCAGAGGGACTGACAAAAGCTCCACCCCTCTCCCTGGTGTGTATTCCCCTTCTTTCATCTTTTTTTCCTCACTGTTTTAAGATTCTCCTGCGCAGGCACCATCCTTCTCCCATCCTTACCCCAAAAAAACCTTGCCCAAACTGGGGTGAACTTCTGTCTCGTGTCTTCAGACGAAATGAGAGTAAGAGAAGGGGGAGAGTAAAAAAGATTTCAATTGACCCTGGGGTTTCTGTTTGACCGTCACAGCTAATTGAATTGCTTTCAGTCAGTGCCAGGCTTTGATGGCTGCCTTAAGAATAGGGCTGGCAGAGTAACAGAGGATGACAGCTGCTTTCTGCAGCTGGTTCCAAACCAAGGAGCAGGTCAACGAGCATGGATGAACTGGGGCTTGAAAGGAAGGCAGTACTGGCACACTCACCTCCACAACATGGGCTGAGCAATGGGAGAAATCACCATTTCTCTCTTTTTTTCCAATTCAGCATAAAGTAACTGGACAAATGTCACTGCATTAGGGTAGCTGTTGAGTTTTTGAGTACTTTTGGTTTTCTTTCCTCCCTATTATTTCCCAAAGCCCATTTTTCTGCCCAATGGCTGGGATGGAATAGAAAAGCAGCCCTGCTGAAGTCAATTGAAAAAGTCATTAAGCAGCTGTGGTGTAAAAAAGCATCTCCTGCACTGAACTCTGGAGCTGGCCCCATCCATTCACTTTTCCTCAGTTTGCTCTGGCTGCCCAGTTGGGACACCACATCCTGAAGATCCATTGGCTGCAGCCAGGCATGGAGGAACCAGTCACCTGTTAAATTTAGATTTCTTGAATCTGCCAACAGCCTGACACATTGATAAACAGCCGTGATTTTTAGCAAAGGTTGGGAATGCTCACTCACTTGCTGTTAATTGCCTTGTGCTACTGAACCATAAAACCTGCAGTGACTCCAGCCTGAGCAACCTCCCCACCACACAGTCGGTGGTGACCAGTTGGAGGGAGATCAAGGTCCCTCCATTACTCTTCAGGCTACAGGGCCAGTTGATGGCTCTCAGAATAAAACCTCCCAGATTTACAACCAGCCCAGCTGCTGTGTCAATAAGTACTAGAAGTCATGGCCACCAGGCTGTCACCACCAGACAAAGGACCTCCCAGCCAGCAGCCACCAGCCTGTGCTGTGATTCACTGTGGTGGAGGGCAAAGGTGCCCCAAGTACAGGGCATGATCGTGGTGCTGCATGACTGAAAAGGAAAGGAGAGCCACAGATGTGCTCTGAGCAAAACTGGGTGATTCCAGAGCTCCTTGCTCAGACATCTCCAAGCTGTGCCCGTATGAGCTCAGGGATGGAGCAAAGATAAAGTAACACAGGTGGCTGGATTTCTTAAAACAAATAGTCTTTCCATTGAAAATCTTGACCTGAATACCAGGATAAGACTTTAGGGTAGTCTTTTTTGTGGTTTGTTGTTTTTTTTTTAAACTGGCCACAGATATTTTGATCAGTTATGTGCAGACTATAAAACATCTTCCTATGACAGGCCACTCTAAGCTGATGCTCAAATACTTTGAAGAAAGCAAAGGCATAAAAGACAGGTAACTTATGTCTAAAGAAGGAAAATTACCTAACTCAGAGAAAGTTACTGTTTTTTCACCAATGAGTATTTTTTTTTCTAGCTTGCATGATAAAAGGATGCAGAGCAAATCCACTCTTAAAGGAGACAGCTTCCTTTTTTGGCTTTTTTTAATGGGCTATACCACTCATTATTTCTGATGGAGCCAGTCTAATCCTAAACTGGAAGAAATTAGCATGACAATCAGTGACTTCTCTAGAAATAGAGCAATTATCAGGAGAAAAATAAGGTCAAAATGTATTTACTACTAATTCAAAACCTTAGTGAGCCACTGAATGAGTGATTTGCTATAACATGGAAGTGTCCTGGGGGGATGAGCTGAGCAGCAGAGCTATACATGCCACTGCCTGCAGTTTTATGAAGTGGAAGCATTTGGAAACACTGTCTTTCAAGGCTGTGGGCATAAGGTCAGCTATTTTTCTGGCTTGTAAATGATATATCTCTTTAAACTTTACAACTCAAAGGTACTTCTCATCAGGGGATCATTAATGAGGATAAAGACTGGGCAACAACAGCAGATAAAATGTAAACTGAAGAATATTATTATTATACTCCTGCTTAAACACCAGGTATTTTGATTGTCACAAGGAGTGTCACGGGCTGGATGGACCTTGGTCTCTTCTGATGACAGAGCTAATATATCTCTCACTGACACAGCCACCTTGTCCCATGGTGTAAGAGGATAATACAAAGAAAGAAGTTTCACTCATACTCCTCATGACCTGTTACTATTGCAATGATTCAAGGACTAACAAACTGTCGCTGTTTCAGCCGCCCCGGCAACAAACGGTGCTTGTTCAGTCCCTCCCAACAGGGGAATGTGGGGGGAGAATCAGTAAGAAAAGGGAAAATCCGTTGAGATAAGGACAGTTTTATAGGGTAACACAAGGAGAGAAGAAATAACCGTAACACCAATAAAAGAACATCCGAAGCGAGTGATGCCCAAGGCAGCCGCTCACCCCCAACCCCGCTGCCCAGCACGTTCCCAGCAGCGATGCCCCCTCCCCCGGACAACCCCCCTTTACATCCTGAGCCTGACGTCTAATGGCACGGCTACTCCCTTGGCTAGTTCGGCCAGCAATCCTGGCTCTGTCCCCTCCCAGCTCCTTGCACAGTTAACTCTATCCTGGCTGAACCCCAGACACAAGCTACAGTCACTCCTTCCAGTGGGGTTTGCAAATAACTGAGGTTGATCCCAATACAGAGATTCCTTCCATGACAGGTACTCATAAGGTTTTAGTTGCACCTGGGATTGTGTTCATGTAAACAGATGTCAAAAATTAAGAAGATGAGCAAGAGGAATCTAGTCAGACAAGAAATTCTGTTATGCTTACTCCCCAGAATGAAAAGTCTTCCTTTACAAGAGACTGGCTTTGGAGATGCCCTGAAAGTTTCTACAGAGATTCCCAGACACCATCCACTGCAGAAAGATTTAAGATGTTGATTGTGGGATTCAAGTAGGGTGTCTCTTCTACTGAATAAAAAGATGAATTGTCCTTTTTATACCCACTGTTAACACTGGGTTCCCCATGGAACCATCTCAAGATGGTAGACACCCATCTGAAGTATCTTATGGGGCTCTGTAAACACACTCCTTATGCCATACCATGCCCATGCATGGCTCCTATGAGTCTCTGGGACAGAGGGTAACAGAGTCCTCAGGACACTGCTGGTCTGCACCCAGGCTCTGGCTTTGTGCTCCAGATGCAGAACCTGCAGTTCCACCAGCATTCACACATGGGATGGCACTTCATCTTCCCTCTGTCCTCCCTGTCACCGTGCCAGGTCAGAGACTATGCATAGCCCCAGTAATTAAGCCAGATAAATAAAATCACATTGCTCATAATTACTGTGGACAATTTTGTGTAATTAGATGTTAAGTGTGGTAACCACTCTCCTTTATGGCCCTAGATAAGTACCTGCACCTTGACTTAGAAGAAGCCTGGTAGGAAATATAACTGCTTTGTTGCTCTCTGTGTAATTAACTACCATCAAAGCCACTAATTAGATCGTAACTTAAATAAGATGCCCTAATTATCTTTGGTACACAGTGAATGGATTTGCTGGAGCAAAGCCTTCCAAAAGGGAAAAAAATACCTTTTGGCAGCTCTCAGGGTTATTTTTATAGTGTTATTTTTCCATATCTTAAAGTCTGCATGAAAATGTGCTACAGGTGCTCAACACACTTTGCCAGGGAAGAGGTAGAGTTGGTGCCCAGTAGTTCCTATTGCACTGGAAGATCCAGCCTTTGGGCAGGAAGGCAAAGGAGCAGATGCCCCAGCACACAGAATGATCAATTTTTATTGTGATTAAGTAGAGGTTCATTTCCCTGTTACTTATGTTTTGCTTTTGCTGGTAATACTGCACTACAAAGTTCAGAAGATTTTAGTAAAGCAATTTGTTTCTTCTGATTTGTTTTAGGCAGCTTCCTGTGAATTGTTCAGCAAGCTTTCAGAGCTCACAGGCCCTAGGAGCAGAGAACAAAATGTGCACAGCAAAGAGAATATAACCTAGGAAGCACATGCATCTGAACTCTGGTTACAAAAAAGTTTTGTCCAGTTGAAGAGCAAACATGCTGAGTTCTCTGGCATTCAAAGGTATATGACTTTGCATTTCATGAGTTTCTAATGTTTGAGCAAAGGTGAGGCAAAGCCAAGGCAATTCGTGGGGTGAAGACCTGCTCAGAGATTTCATGGTGTAAATAGAAGTGATGCAGACCCAACGAATATTCTCACTGAGCTTTTCATCCATTCTAATTGGGAGAAAAATATATGCTAGGCTGGTACTCCACTGTTAGCTCAAGGTTTTAGTTCAATCTTTGGATTTTAAAGAGTGACAGCTGTAAAAAGCCAGAGAAAGCTAAAGAATGTGGCTGAAAAGGCATGGAAGGGCAGAACTGAGAAGCAGGAATGAGTGACAGCCCATAAAAACAACTACATCTTTCTTGTAGCCCATTTTCTGAGTTGGAAACTCCTTAGGGTGGGACTGAGTCTCAACAGGGTGCAACTGCTGAGAAAAAACACATAGCACTAGAGTCTCTACTGCAAACTAAGCAAGAGACAATCAGATTTTTTCATTATGTGCTTCTGATACTAACCCTTTGCCTGGCCACAGGTGATAAAAGAAATATGGTCCAATACAAGCAGTTACTCTATGGCAGAAATAAAATGTTTTTAAGCTGTTGTTCTGGTCACTCTAAAGGGAGCTGAGCTTTTCTGACATCTCTTAAGTGAGTCAAAACTTTGCAGACCTCAGCCACTCACCATTTCCCAAGGCAACAGCCTTCTCTTGCCCTCCTTCAGGGAGTCTCAAATGAGAAGTGATCCTCTGCTCTCACAAAACCATGGAAGTCACTTTCCCATCACATCAATAGAGAACTAAACTCCATTATTTCCAGGCACTGTGTTACATGGGATTTCACTCCTGCCATAATTTGAAGTTTCCTTGAATAAAAGAAACACTCGCTTATTTTCCCTCATCCAATACATCATTTGAGTCCTCTGTAGGAATGATGTGCTGTCTATATATGAAACTTCAGGTTTTGAAAGATGAGTGAGAAAGATGGAAGCATTTTAAGATAATCAGTCTTACTTCTTACTTACACATAAATTTGCACATGTTGATGGTAGACTTGCATAGATCTAGTCTGTTTATATTGAATAAAAAGGAGTATTTTAGCTTTCAGAGAGGCCTTGGGATTCAGGAGCACTTCTGAGGGGCCTGGATACTATTTGCCATTCCTTCCTGCAGCTGCCAGATCCTTTCAGAAGTCTGGACCATGACACCTAGGTTGTGATTTAATGTTTCATTCCTGTGAACACCTTTAGCTCCCAGGAACACATTGAAAGGTCAAAGGAAATTTTAAGCATCCCCCTGCTTCTGTTGCTTCATCCAAAAAATAAAAATACAGATAAAAGTACAAAACAGTCCCTAGATACTTGGTCATGTCCCATAGAAGACAGCACATTGAGGGGATGGGGAGGCTATAACTTCCCTTGCTCCTTTGCTTTGCTGAGTACAGATATCTACAACAGTGCTGATCTTTTACCCTTAAGGCAGCTTCAATCAAAGTAAAATAAAAATTAATCTCATGCACTCCAGAATGGAACAGTCTTGCCTACCATTATTTGTTTTTCTTAGGATTGCTCAAGTTTCTGAAAAGAAAAAAATTTCTGACCACTCTTGTGTTTTTCTTCTCTCCTTTCTTTCCTGTTCTCCCTCCCACAAGCTTGGGCTGCAGAGAAAGGGATGTTTCAGCAGGGAACCTGCTGTGTGACAAGAGCAGCATCAGCTGCTGCTGGGCTGACTGGACTCTGGCTGAGTGAAAGGGGATGGAAGTCACCATAACTGCAGCAGCAAGGTTGTGCCTCGTAACTTCAGCTAAAAGCTCTGCAGAGGTACTTGTGATTGCAGACTAGATAGACTTAGCCACTCTGAAATAGCACGGACATGCTCGTGTGCACTAATGTCTTTCTGAACCCCATTGAACGTAAGGGAAGACTGCCTTCCTCTTGCTCCCTGCCCCCAGGAACAAAGCAGGAGCCTTGGCTCTCGGAAGAGGGCGAGCATCCCTGCATCTCTTTTTAGCTGCTGGCTGAGCACAGAAGAGCAGAAGCAAGGGAAAAGCACATGGAGTAGAAAGTTGTGCACACAGGTGGTAAAAAAATCACTTTGTGGTAAGACCAAGTCTCACGTGTTAGTTGTTACACCTTTAATTCCTGGATTAATCAAGTGAAAAAATAGTCCTCTGTTCTTATCCTCTGATACTGCGGTACTGCTCTGCCACTTAACCCCAGAAGCTTAATCTCTTTTGTAGGGAGCCAAAATCATGCAAGTGATAATGTTGTGTTCATGAATAATCAACAGGTAGCTGGAGCAAAGCACACAAAACAATGGCAGTAATTACGGCCCCTTTTTCCTGACTCACCAGGAACTTAACTGCTGCTAAAGAAAGCTTTTGCCACTCTCCCCCCAGTCTGTTCCCACACACATGACCTCCTAGAATTTCAGTGTAAGATTAAATAAGAAAAGTGTAATTAATTGGCTAAAAAAACCCCTACCTCTACAGTAACAACCAGTCAGCTGCAGGCCCTCACTGGGCCTTTTCTGTAACTGCTGCAGAAGTTCTTCTGCCTTTATTTTGGGATAGAGTTTAGGACCTTTTGAACAGATCCTTTTCCAGTGTCCCTATGTGCTAATAGGCAGCATATTAACACATTGTTTGGATGGGATATTCAATGGAACTGACTTTTACAGGGAGGGAAAGCAGGAAGAAGCCTCAGAAATATTAACTTTTGGGAAGCTACCTAATAAAGCATTTTCTCATAATAGATAGGGCAGAGCTTGACTGGAAACTTGATTTGTAACAGAAGTTAAGCCTCTTTCTCTCTTAAATAAAGCTTAATCTTTTGGGGCTTCTTTGCAAGATTCCTATACAACACCAGCCATGTAATTTTGGCTGCAATGTAAGATCAAAATCGGAACAAACAGTTTTTCTTCAAAAAGCACACTTATCAAAACCCTGAATTTCATGCAGACTTAGCCCTGGCCCCAGATGTCCCTACAAGGTTCATCCATCAGGCAGTCCCTGGCTGTCCCCACCTACACCAGGGCTGGCTGCACCTTTTGGGGGCTAAACCAATCCCTTTCAAGTTTACTTAAAAGACTCCCACTGAGTTCAAATAGGCATCGGGTCAAGCTTCACTGACTCCTGCTGTCACAGAGGCAATCACTCAGCAGGGATGAAGGGAGGTGATCCTTGCACTATGGTTTATAACTCTCCAAGGGACCAGGAGAGCAATTACACACAGTCCAGCCTGGTGCAAGCCTGGGCAGTGAACCCATCACAAAGTGCTTGGGTCTGAATAGCCTCAAACAATTTCTCCTGTGCTATTAAACATACACCTTCCCTGCTGCCCAGGGTAGATAAGGATGTAGATTTTGCCTCCAGCTTGCCCTGTCGTTAGACGGTCTGTCAGCTCCAGGGCGCTCCCGTTCACTGGAGCAGCCCATGTAATTATAAAGGAAGGGTAATTGAAATAAGGAGAAAGTAACACTTGAAAAGGAAGCAAATGATTCAGAACATGCAGAGCCATCCACCCACACCAGCAGGGTCAGGAGGTTTGTCAAGCTTGGAAGCAGAAATGCTTTTGTCTGGAAAGAAAGAAAGAAACCCTAATAGAATGTATTTATGATATTAAGTACTGGAACATCTTGTTTTCTTTTTTCTTAAAGCACCCCTCTCATTTTGCAAGATAAAAATCAAGGAATAGATCTGAAATAGGAACAACCTTAACCAGCAGTTGACAACTAACATTGGACAACATGCAAGCCCTAGAAACAGGTCAGTGCAGACCACCCCAAACATGCCTGCCTCTCCCCAGCACTCCAGGGTTTTCCACAAAAACTTAATCCCGCTCTCTCCCTCCAACCACGCAAAGTCTGCTCACGAAAGTACCTCTCCTTCTGTCTCAACCCTAACATGCAAGAACTTACAATGGGACTTGTTCCCTTGGGATTCTCACCCTGGGGTTTCAGCTCCTGGGCCTTGCTTTGTGGCCCAGGTGTGCAGACCAAGCAGGAGCCTCAGGAGCTACAGACATTGCTCCATTGACAGCAGCAGAGCTAAAACTTTTTGCACTTACAATCTGGTTCACTGTTTACATACACATTTTTTCCCCTCAGTTTCTTTACAGTCACACCCATGCCAGCAATATTTTATTGTTCAAGGCTATCTCAGATATTTGAGAGCACCAACCCTCCAGCAATTTACACATTTGATACTAAGAATACACTCAGAAGCTGAAGAGGTGCAAGTTACACAAAGAATCTGTGGCAATGACAAGGAAAGGCACACATCTTCCAGGTCCTAGTGTGGCATGTGCTTCATAAACACTGCTACTTTCTCATGCTTATTTAGGAAATTGTTTAAATATATTATATCAACTGTTACTTAACCTTCTAATGTCAGTCTGTTATTAGCTGCAGTTTCAACCAGAAGAAGCAGCAATGAGCCTGATTTACTTCATTTTGACACCAGGAGTGAATCCATCTCATCTCCCAAAAGCACAGAGAGAACTGAAAGTTCAAAGGTAAAAGTCTCTCAAATAGAAAACTCCTAAAAAGCAAATCCATACCCTGTGACTGTGGATTAGAAATCAGATTCTCCAGGTCAGACATTTCACTCCTAATGTAGGCTTCCCCAACAACACTGAATGAATTAAATGAGTTCTTACCTGCACATGATTCTCTGTTCCGTCTTTAGAAGACTCCACACACAGGACAGTTTCCTATTAAATACAAATACAGAACATGCTAGAAGTTATTTTTCTCAGATGTTTGCAGGATGTACTGACTTACTGTTAACAAGTATTTTTAGTGCTTTGTCAAGTATTTTATGTATTCCAAAAGTCTTCCAGCTTTCCAATCACACCTTTTTCATAGTCTGATAGCTTTCACTTTTAAAAAGATCTGATATTCTAGTAACACTTTTTTCTTTTCCTCACTTCAGCAATTTTAAATACATCTTGTCACAGCCCAAATATTTCCTCATTCTACTTCTTCAGTAGTTTGACAGATCTGCAGGGAATTTTGCCCTCAAGTTAGATTATTTGTCCTAGGAGCGATAGAATTAGAAAACACCTTTAAAACAAAGTTAATTTCTTCTTCCCAGTTCACAAAGGCTCACCACACCAGTGTGCTCAAAGCTTCATTTCTAATCACACATCTTGGTGTATTTTAAGACTAGCCTTATATCATATTAATGCTATCAAATATACTAGATAAGAGGTAATATAAGCTTACCTTTATATTTCTATATGGCTTATACCTTAGGCTACACGAATGATTAATCAAGCTTTTAAATAATAACCTCCCTAGAATCCTACCATAGAGATTTCCACTAGAAAATACTAATAGAACCCTACATAAAGCACCTACAAAGGGACCAACAATCTTGAGGAAATAGCACTATTTCTCACTCAGTTACAAAGAGCCTCACTTGCTTTCAGCAACACCATGGCTCTCCTGAGGGAAATATGACCTTCTGGTCCCTGCTTTTATTGGGAGCAACCTTTCCCAGCAGGCACCTCTTCTGTCCATCACCTCTTTAAATTCTGGTGGGAGAGGCATCAGTCTGTTTTACAGTCTTTAGGTTGGAGGGAGCAGTTAGGTCGTTTACTTGGTGTCTTTGTTTTAGTGTTTGCTAATTTGTATTGGCTTCAGGGGTCCGTTTTCTTTAAGTGGTACATTTTAAGATATTTTTGAAGCTCTTTCTGTTGTTTTTAAGGAAAGTTAGGCTGACTATTGTTATTAACTTTCTCTTATACTTAAGAATTTTTAATTTGTCTATTAGGTTTTAGCCTGGAGATAGAAAATGCTTTATACAGGCCTTACTTTTTCAAATCTAGGGTTCCATGGGAGAAGATGTTAGAGAGCAGGCAGCTGGGAAAATCTGTTAATGTTTGTTCCTATTTTCTTCCCTCTAGATAGAGTCTAGGGGGTATATTAACATGAGCAGAGAATTTTATTAGTGCCTTAACCAGCAGCTCATGTTAACAGTTATGCTAGACAAGAGACTTTACTAGCCTTTGTTCTGAGCTCATCACTAGTAGGGACTTCTGCTTTTCCTCAGACTTGGGATAGCTTTAGTACCTGCTATGTGCTCTTTGGGTCATTGATGGTGGACTGCAAGAACTTGCTTTGGGAGCTAATAACTTCCCAAAGAGCAGCTCCTCCTCCCTGGGAGGCATCTATCAGCCTGCTTCCAGACAGAAATATAAGTAGGTGCATGCCTCCAGAGATGTGCTCCAGTGCTGTGGTTTGTTTATTTTCCAGGGCTCTTTAACAAAGGTCAAGATTTTGTTTTGAGATGGATGGTACACAACATCTCTGCCCCAAAGAGCTGATGTTTAAAAAAAACTCTCAAAACTGTAATGAAGAGAGGAGGTGGCTGTGGCACAATCTAGCCAAATTATATTGATAATATGTAGTAATTATATAGCACTTCACATGATCAGAGCACTTTACAAACATTAACTAATTTACGGCATTTACTGAAAACAGATGTGCATTTTCTGGGGAAAAAAAGAGGGAAACACTGACTGTGCTGGCAGTAGGGAGGGGTCAGGTTGTTGTCTCCACTTTGTGAAGAAGTTGGGAGGTGGTGCAGGGCTCCGTGGAGGGACCTTCCAAAGGTCTTGCACCTCTAGCTGAACCATGCCAAAAGGGAGAAGTACCTTCCTCTTTTGTGGTAGTTACTGAATACAAAGGGTCATCTTATTCTGTCAGGAGACCTTCTAATGTCCAATAAGAATGTGGACTGGAGGTGAAGACAAGTCAACTGCTCTGCTGCAGGGATCATTAACCTCTGATAATACTTGGAGAAAGACAGCTGATGGTGGCAGCAACCTGTCTCCTGTGGAGCAATGAAAAAGGTATGATTGCTTTGCTACATCTAAGTCTGTATTTTGACTTTTGAGTCTTGCCTTTTCTTCCTCCTTGGTTTTGTTTAACACCCTCTGCATAGCTGATCAACTTTATGTACTTGTAGCACCACCAGTGGATGTCATGCTGGATTAAGCCCCACTAAGCAGTATGCAGCTGTAGTTGTATTAAGCTAGAGGTCCTTTAGAGGCACCACAAGGATGTAACTTTGACCCTTCACTAGTGAATCATGCACAGCTGCTTAGAAGGTGCTGGAAGAAAAGCCCCTACAAGACAGGGGTGTAAGAGCACAAATACCTGAAGTTCCTGTGACCATTTCCTATTCCTGTGACCAGCCACTGTTTTCTTTGCCTCCTACTTTCTTAGCAAGGTAATTTAAAAAAAAAAAAAGTGTTTACTTGGCTAAGTATTTTGCTATCAATACCATACATATTAACCTTATAAATTAGCCTTTTATGTGGTACTGTATCAAAAGGCTCTTGAAGTCTGATTGAATTATGTTTTACTTCTTCACCCTGTCCCTTGTCATTGTCACCTCCTCAAAGAAATTAATCAAGTTTGTTAGGCATGACCTCCCTTTAGTAAATCCAGGATGACTCTCTAAACAATCTGTTCTTGCCAAGTGTGCTCTGATGTTGTCCCTGAGCAGCAACTGCAGACTTCTGCACAAATACAGAGATTATAAAGCTGTGTTCAAGTGATGGAGGGAGGGGTGAACTGTGTTATGGGACTTCAAAGCAAGATCTGGCCAAGGCATGTATTGGGGTAGGAGGAAAATCCTTGTAACGCTGCAAGTATGGACTAAAGAGCATAGAAGAGGGTTATTAAAAAAAGCTAGGGGATGCTTCAGTAGTGTTGCAGCCTGGTAAGGAATGGGAAGAGCAGAGCAGGAAAGAAAATGGGAGGTTTGGTGCTCTGGGGCTGGGCTGTGCCATGGAGTGCTGGGGGGAGGTGGCAGTGCCTGAGGATTTCTGCAATACTACCGTGAAAAGCTGGAGCCCTGAGCAGGGATGCAGGAGAGCAGGGAGGCTCTGGAGCTGGTGCAGCACAGGGGTGGGTGGCAGAGCAGTGCGGGCTGCAGGGAAGGAGACAGCAGGGAAAAGAGCTGGGAAAGAGGGTATCTGGTCCTGCTGGCTTGTGGTGATGCTGCAGTGCAGAGGAGTTGTGCAGAGCAGGGGGAGGGAGTGCAGGAGCTCCGTGTCATGATGCAGTGCAGAGCAAGGCAGAGGGAAAGCTGTGCTGCAGATCCTAGAGCTCAGGTAGGATTCGGGAAGGAGCCAGGACTGTCTGGGTGCTGCAGCACAGTGCCCCAACAGCTCTGGCCATTCACCTGCCTCCACCATTCCGAGCAGGAGGGAGACAACATTTTTCAGGGCAGGCTCAAAAAATGTCATAAGCTAGCTTTTATTTTTCATCTTTTAACGATTGCCTTTTTTCAAGTTTTTTCCTTCCTGAGAGGGTGAAGGTTAATTTGACAGCTGATTGTTGTCCATCATACGACTCCAGGAGCTGGGGCTTTAGGAAAAAAAATGGAGGGATCTGCAGATCTGGGCTTAGGAAGCAGAGTCCCAGTGACAGCAGGAGAAGAGCTGTGCTCATTTGACACTTGAGTGATTGCTTTCTTTAATCTCACTTCTCACTTGCATTGCATGTTTTGCTCAAGGAACTTTCTCTTTTTATTTGTTTAAAGCTGCTTTCATTCTGTCTTGCATAAGATTCTTCTTAGAGTGTTATAATGGATTTACTCAGCAAGGAAATGTCCATAGTTTTGCTAGAGAAATATGTGAGGCCCTTATCAGGCAGATTTTCTCCAGTTAAATATGTATTTGTTTCCTAGGTGTCTGGTGCTAATAATGGTTGTGAGGAACTCCAGCAGAACTTCCAATAAACCTATTTGAAGTCTGGGGAATGTATTTCTTTTTCACTTGGTTTCTGTTTCTTTTAAGTCTCTACAGTTTTAGTCTGCATTAAAGACAAATGGGTTACAAATTCTAGTTTAGGAAAGGAAAGCTGTGCTTGAGGGACAGGAACAGATGAAGCACAAGTGTTTCTTCCTCCTATAGCACTTGTCACAAATAAAAAAAATTGAAGAAAAAATGCTGGGGCTTGGAAGTTACTTTTCATCTTAAAGCTAGAAATGAGAACTGTTTAAAAATATCTCATGTGAGATGAGTGTGAGGATAGCTGGTGGTGCAGTGGGAAGGACCTCCACTAAGGATGCAGTTGGGCATGTGGGCATCACTTCCAGGGTGGCAGGGGAATACATAGCACTGAAAGGATTGTAATGTCTTCCATGTGAACCAACAGATGGTAACCCACCCCAGCCTCCACAACATTTTCAGTGGAAGTGCCTAGACTCAGTATCTTCCTGGAAGTGAAAGGGCATTTTCCCTAATTAATTCTGATGATTTGAAGTTGTAGTTTACAGTATGCTCATGGCTGAGATGCTTTCATCAGGAATCAACACAGATGTAAGGTTTGCTTCTGAGAATGTTACTTGAACAGAGATACATGTTGCCTGAGAGCAGGTCTACATAACCAGCTGGGAAAAGTGCTGTTATTTGTCATCTCCTTGATATTGCTGCTGGAACTGTTATTACTCCCCAGTACAATGTCCTAGATGGTCAAAAAGGGACCACTCCTTTGGAGCTATAAGGTCATTCTTCATGGAATTATACAGGACCTTTTCACCAGGTTGTAGTGTGAATTACTGTCATCTTACTCAGTCCCTTCTGAAAGGGGAGCAAAACACAAGTGGAAATGAAGAGCTGATTATCTGGTTGGATCTGGAAAAAAAGCAGGGAGGTTGATCTCTTGGTTGATTATTCACTGGTTTAAACATTACCTAGGTTTGTCTTCTATTCAGCTGCCTGCTTTCCTTATTCTTTCCTCACCAGGATTAATAGATAAGAAGATGGAGTGCTCAGTGAAAAGTGAGAGGTTTTGTTAGTAGATCTATTCATCTATCAAAGTCCAGACTGCAGCCTTTTGTAAATTGACTCTGCTACTTTTCTTCTTTCATAAATTACTTTAAAAAATAGAGACAAAAGGCTGCCAAGTATGTTAGTTCCTGGAAAAATCCTTTTTCTGTTTAATATACAACTCTTGAGAGACATTTAAAAGTGAGATCCAGCCATGTGTGAATGCCTGCATATACACTGAAGTGCCATATCACACTGAAGAATTTCAACATCCCACATGGTGACTTTGCTGCAGATCATGTTTTTTCCCAGAGAAGCCTGTTTCAGGTTTGGGGAGGTATCTGAGGTCAGCCCTTCAGAGGCCAGGCTCTTCACTCATCCACACTGGGATCATCCAGGGTGATATTGGTACCCAGATCAACTCTCTCATCTCAGTTGTTTCAACTTGGTTGGGGTACATGAGATTTCCAAGTGTGCTGCCATGTCTACAGCCCCTTTATATCTGTTGTTTGTGGACTTTGATATCAAGACCAAGATTCTGAATTTCTTTTCATATTTATTGCCATTTCCTAGGTCTTGGAAACTCTGCAGAAGGAAAGTCACTCATTCTCCTGTTTTAAACCACACACATGCATCTGCAAAGTCCTATTGCAATAGACAGTTGCATGAAACATGTTTGTGGTTCTGGCACTTGAGGTATTAATTTTTTGCCATACCTCAGGTCATCTAGAAAGTGTGATAGCAGGGAATTCAGCCAGGAGTTCTTATGGCAAACCCAGAGGCAGCTGTTGGTCAGATAATGGAAATCTTGAGGCTCATTCATAAAATCACACCTCCTGCATGTTCATGTGAACCACCCCAAAATATGACTCAGACTTGTAATATTTCACAAGTGTTTTCCTGTTATTTCCTCTCTGCCTTTCCCTGTATTAAGTCATTCCTGCTGTCAAAGTATTCACAGGGAGATCAGAGTACTAAATAGCTCATCTCTTTCTCAAACAGGTGGTGATTCACATATTCTTTAAAAAATGACTGATTTTTGCTGGGCATTTGAGGTTTTAACTTAAAGTCACTATTTCTGTTTTGCCTTTCTCTGCCAAAGAAGTTCTTTCATACCTGATATTTTCCTCTTACAAATCTTCATTCACTGTCGTGGCACCACCTCTTAATCTTTCAGCTTAACATATCAAGTGTCTTCAGCTGCTCTGAAAATAGTCTTTTAAATGAGCTGTGACCCCTCTGTGTCTCCATTTGCTGCTGGGCATTAATATGATGCAAGCATCAAGCATCTGGGGTACAAGGTTGAGAACATCCGATGAGGGCAGGGGTGGACAAAAGCAAAAGGCCAAGTCAAAGCATTTTAAATTGTTGATTTCTAATGAAAAACTGCTAACTAGAGGGGAAGCAGTGTCTGTCAGGACTAGTCCTAGGACACTAGTTTGACTTGGACTGTTCTGTGCATGAGAGCAGTGCCTTCTGTTAAGATACTGGGACACATTAACTTAGTGATTTTTTAAAAACTGAGGGATGTAAGCAGAGTCTGCACCAAGACATAGCATCTGGAACAATGGGTTTTGTCCTCATGGGCACCAGTTGCCCCAGGGCTTCAGCCTCTGTTCCCAAGCAGCAGTGAAAGGACCTTGTCAAGCTTGCTTTTGTTTTGTCACCTCCGGGAGGCACAGCCCGGCTCGTTGCCACATAGCAGTTGTAGGAAGGAAGCAGTATTTGGACTCAGATCTCACTTTGTTCTGAGTTGGAACAGCAGACCAAAAAAGAGTACAATAAGCAGAAAGACACAGATAACAAAGGTGGCAAAAAGCATGGGAAGGAGTCAGTAAAAAGTAATAGTTGGGAAGAGAAAATTCAAGACAGCATCTTTTTCCTACAGGCTAATAACTTGAGTGTCGGTTCCCTCACCTTTGCTTTCATTAGCAGCCACAGTTTGAGAGCAAACAGATTTAATCTGCAGTAAATGTACAAGAGAAGACTGGCATTCAGACTAAAGAGTTGACAACAGTTTGACACTCAGCTCTTGCAGACTTTCCTTGCGAACAGTTCATAAACAGGCAGATTTTCCCCTTCACAAAACAACTTTCCCTTCTAAAGCTGGTCCATGCACTCAATGTCAAGTCTCTTCAGCCCCAGCTGCCCAAACTCCTGCCTGCCAGCCTCCCCTGCCATCACTTTGTAAGATTGGTCCCCTCAATCACACACTGCCACTTCACTCCTCTCTCTGCCACCACTGAGGAGTGACGTCTGCCTGGGATGAATTTTGTCACAAATCTTGATTGTATTTTATGCTCCAGTGCACTCTGTTTACAAGGGCAAAACCCTCTTCTCTTGGCACTTCACACACCAGGCAACCTTCCCTTACGCAAATGGGTTTTCCAGCAGGAATAAACAGATGCAAAGTCAAAGCTGTTTTCTATGAAAAAAATCCCTGGAATACAAGTAAATATTTTTCCCCCTCACTATTTGACTGGCCCAGGGTGACAGCCTAGCAGAACTGAAAATGTGAGTCAGGCAGTTTTGCAGAATATTTCATTTCACTAAGCACTGAAAAAATTGTAAAGGTGAGCATCAGAGTGGGCTATTCATCTGTGTTACCAAGGAGGGAGAGTCATACTTTTATTTTAGTTGTTATGAAGTTTGCAAAGTTGCTTATGTCGGCTTTGGTTTCATTGTCAGATGACTTAGTTCTGGTTGAGTTCTTCCATTTAAGCTGTTAAACAAATGAAAAGCAAAATTGTCACTTTTAAATAGAGTCCACACAATCATATTTTGAAACAGGCCTCTGTGGTAGGAGCAGAAGTTGTATGCATTATAATACTGAATTTTAAATAATATATTACACAAAATAGCTTCCAATTTGATTTGGGGGGATATATTTTCATGAATTATTGAGTATTTGATTATTGTAGAAAGCTTTTGCTGTTATGCACCGAAACTGTCACTCTCCCAGGCCTATGATATATGAGTTTGGTTATCAATATTTAAAGTCACGGTCAGCCTGTGTGCATGGCTGCTGATACTGGAGACAGGGACTAATCAGTAGTAATGGATATGTGCCTCCTGCCTCTTGTTTGCCAGGCAGAGCTGGAGCAAATTGAGTGTAGAAGATTCCCAAGTGATTTGTGGACTGGGCCTGTCATTCTAAGCAGAAGCCCCTCTGACACTGCTGCATAGAAATGAGGTGAAGAAAAGTTTCTCTGCTTTCAGGAGAAGCAGTTCACATAGCTCAGCAGGCAGCAGATATGAGGCTTCCTTCTCTTTGGTGATAAGGGCCAGACTGAGCAGCAGTTTAGATACAAGCATTTAATGTAATAAAGATAAATTGTCAAACACTGAGGGAGAGTCAGTCTGTGACTGGGGAGTAAAAATTCACTGGTATCTATCAAAACATTCTGAGTTGTTGCATATGAACCCAAGCTTGGAGGACTCCTAACCCCTGAGACACTTAGGTGCAAGTAGGATGTGAACCAGGGCTTTTTATTCTCAGAAAAAGAAAAAACAACAACCCGTATCTTTGAGTATGTGGAGAAGAAGCTTGTGTGCCCAGGACTTTCATTTTAAGTAGTGAGCCCAGATGCAGAGTGTTGAGTGAGGGTGATGAGTGGTAGAAACACTCGTGATGGACTTAAAGCATTATGGAAAGCAAATATGCAGCAATGCAGAAGTTAATCTGTTGCTTAAAATGCAGGAAAGCAAAGCCCAGTGCTGAGTAGCCTCTGTCACCTATTCTAGATGGTGTGGGAATGCAGGTGATGGCACACAGGTTAATGGGAGCAGACTGAACTCCCTGAGGATGCTGCAGGGTAAATTTGCACCCTGAATTTTGTGGTGTTGAGCTGTGATTGCAGACATGAGACAACTGAAATAAAAGAAGTGCTGCTGCAGCTAACGTGGTGCCTTGTACTTGTCTATTTGAGGTGGGATGTGCCTGTGGGTAACAACAGAGCAGGCTACAAATACTGTGCTAGCTGTCACTCTGAAATCCCTTTACAAACTGAGGATCACTGTGGGTTTGGCTACCAGGTTTGCAAACTGGGTATTTAAATGCAATTCAATGATTTGCCTGAGACCAGAGGTCAAAGGAGAACCCAGTAATTCCATTTTGGTAGCTCCCGTACAAGATTACCTCAGTTTTATTTTCAAAAGGGAGGACAGAGGTAGGAGGAAGGAGAAGAAGCTTCTTCACAAGTGTTGAAAAAGGTGAAAAGAACAATGCAGCTTTTTATTAAAGCAGGAGGCAGCTCTTATGTTACGGAACAGAGAAAGCCAAAGCAGACCCCTTGCTTGTCCTTGTTTTGCTCATGTATTTAGTAGGTGTGTATTAATCATAATCAACTGTATGCTGCAGCACACAGCCCACCCATCCCAAGGCCTGCGTGTCCTTGACAAACTGTTAAATATAGCCTAATCAAAAGCAGACTCCAATAATTACTAGAGAAGTTGCTCCTTGGCAGCTGCTTAAAGGTAGAAAAGATGCCATAAACCACATCAAAAATCACAACAGCCACTTTCCTCCCTGGGAGCCTTTTGAACATCTTTCATTCCCCAGGTCTGTACCCAGGTAGGGAGAAAGGGAAGGTGCTCCTGTATTGGTGGAGAAGCAGGGAACTGGCACAGCACAGTGGCAGCAGCAATGGTGAGGTCTAGAGGGTGGTGATAGCTCAGGAGGGTCAATAGTCACTTCTGTATGCCTCGATTTCTACCTTCTTTCCTCTCATTTCCCTTTGGTGAGTCTCATCTCTCCTGGCCCCTCCCTTGGAGAAGGAAATATCAGGTGGTAGAGTTGTAAAAGCCTTCTCTTTCTGCTGACTCTGCCTGTCTCCAGAGTTGACTTCCCTCACCACAGATGGCAGCTCCCAACAGTTGAACACGATGCAGATTGGGAGGTTCCATGAATCACAAGCTTGGTGGGACCAGAGGGAGGATTCTCAAGGCCTGCTGTAATATATATCCTCTCCATAAATTGCACACCTCCTTCCTAGTCCAGATCCTCCCCTCACCTCCCCCTCCTTCCTTACAGAAATGGATTTATTCTGTGACTGGGGTCACCAGTGCTGGCTTTTATTTGGTCAATTTGCATAAGCCTGCAGCCAGTGAAGAAGCTGACAGGGAGGTGTTCCTTTCTATTGCTCTTGCTCTCATAATTCAGCTTGTAGCTATGCTTGGCCTTTGTGGATGCCAGTTTTCCAGCTGATGTGCTGCAATAATGTGCACACAGGTTTCATATTTAAAAATTCACAGAAGCTGAATAATTACAGCATGCTGCCTGGCAGTATGTTGGGTGACATGTCCTGAAGAGCCTTGCTGACCTGAGATGTTTTAGAGACCAAGGAAGGGCAAAGATGCTGTGAGCCTTTGTTTCCTATTAACTTTGCAGACTCAGAAAGGCAAGGTTGTGTCCCCAGGTGACCTAGCATTTCTGTTTCCTCCCTCATAGCCCTTATTTTCAAGAAGGTTTAAAGACCACCTGCATGTATAACCTGCAGTTTCTACGTGGCTTCATCAATAATATATTTCTATTTTCATGGCTTTAGGAAAATATATTAGCTTCTTGAATATTTGAGATTGGGCTCATCTCTGGTTCCTAGACAAGTTCTGGGACAGCTTTTATCTTTACTTCATTACAAGGGTTGTCATTCATGCCTGAGAAGTGACAAAGCCAGCCTGTTCACTTTAGCTATGCCTGGCCTCTGCTGTCAGAATTTGCCCTGAGCACATCAGCAGCTTATGTTGGGGGATGCTTTTCTCCCCTGTTGCTCTAAATATTTTTAAGAAAAGTCTTCCTCTCCTGCTGCAGTTTCTTAGCTTTTGCTGGGACTACTGAGGTTGGTAAACCTTCAAGAACATCTGAGCAGAATCTTAGTCCTACAGTCATGTCCAAGGACAATTTAAAGCTCCTAGAGCATCCAGGGACTCCCTCAGTTCTCCTAATTAGAAACAACCAGGTTAAAAGGGCATCCTTTGATGTATCTTGGAAGAAGATAAAGCCCTGTCAGAAACATAAATCCATTAAGAATTTGAATACATAAACACACTGCACAGTGATGTGCTGATGCTGCTAGATATTATGGTTTGTCTTGGACTATGGGAGAGTGACTTTCTGCAAATGTCTTCTAGTGTTGTTCTAATCACTCATGTGTGTTCAGCTTACTCAGTCCTGTATCTATAAATATTTTAGCCCTGTTACTCTTCCCTAGCTTCATTAAGCACTTAAAAGCTCATAACTGAAGCAGCAGAGGTGGAAACAGACCCCCATGCTCTGCAGAGCACCAGAACTTCTCTGCTGCACTACAGCATTTATGAAATGTTTTGCCTGGGTGTGGGGGTGGCAGTGGTTGACGAGTGTTTAGAACATCTTAACTCTATTTCTGTGTTTTAATAGATCTTGTTTTAGTGAACAATTCCTTGCTGCCTTAAGAGGATTTTCTGCTGTTGCTTTTCTCTTGACTTATCTGACATATGTGCAACCTTAACTACAGCTTAACAAAGGCTTTGGGGCTGTCTGACTTGGTATCCAACTCGGCTCTTTTTCTGCACATGATAGCTCTTTAGAGATCTAAACACAGAAGTATCAGATGAGCAAGGACCATTTCCTAGCAATTAAGGCAGACAACTGAAGGCATGAGACTTCCTCCAGGCTGTTAACCACAACTGCCCTTTGGCTATTTGGAAAGCAGGCTGAGGTTGATGCTAGTGCTGTGTTAACACAGCTGGGAAGGACAGAGCTGCTAAAACAATTAGAATAAATTCTTGTCTATCTCCTGAAATGTTTTGGGTTTCTACTTCATGTGTGAACGTATGATGTTCTCTTCTGTAAGCTGAAGCATGGAAGAGAAATTGGAAGAGGGTAGATTTGGGTGAGACATCAGGAAGAAATTCTTTAGTGTGAGGGTGGTGAGACACTGGAACAGTTTGCCCATGGGAGTTGAGGTTGCTCCATCCCTGGAAGTGTTCAAGGCCAGGTTGGATGGGCTTTTAAACAACCTGGTCTGGTGGGAGGTGTCCCTGTCCATGACAGGGGGCTGGAACTAGATGATCATTAAGATCCCTTCCAACCCAAACCATTCTATGATATTATTCTGTGTTATCACAAACCCATCCTGGTGGAGGAATTTTCCAGGATGGTCTGGAGGATGAGTCTGTTGCTGGATAAGCCTTTCTCGTTTGTAGCTCACTGGTAATGGTTTTGATGAATAAAAAAACCTCTGGGGATAAAACATAGCCATAAAAGCTAGCTGTGTGGCACAGTGCATGGGATCTTCTTCAGTGAAGAGTATTCTGGAGAATCTCCTCTTGTCACTGAATTTGTCCTCCATCTTTGAGAGATCAGGAGCACCCCTGATGCTTTCTCTTTCAGAAGAGACAGTCTCCTGATGGCACAAAGTGAGGAGGGAGCTTTATTCACTAGGAAAGTGCTGAGTGTGCTATCAATCAGCCTTCATACAAGCCTTGAGTTATTAATAAAAAGCCTGGTAATCTAACACCTGCTCTCAATCACCTTTCTGAGGGCATAAAAAGCCACAAGATCAGCCTCAGCAGTTTTGTGCATCTCCTGGACTTGTTAAATCTCTCTCACTTCCTTTAACCCACTTCCTGAAATCTTAAGCATCAATGCTTTATGCTCTGGCTTGTAAATGAAGCCAGTTATTATCATTGAGATAGTGTATTTATGGCATAAATAATGAGCTGAAACAGGGGAAGAGGCATTGTGTGGAATTACTGTCTGAACTGAGATGGAAATAATCAATATGTCCTCACTTACAAATCTCATCTGCATGTCGACTCCATCTCCTTGGTTGTCTCTCTACCAATTCATTGCACAAGAGGCCCAATAAAACACACTGGTGTAATTGATTGGTTTTATTCATAGCTGAAGATAGAAATGCATCATTTAAAATTAATGAAAGAGCTTCTACTTACTGTCCAATCCAGATCGAATCACAGAATGCCAGGTTGGAAGGGACCTCAAGGATCATCTGGTCCAACCTTTCTAGGTGCTACTATAGTTCATATGAGATGGCTCAGCACCCTGTCAAGCTGAGACTTAAAACTGTCCAGATGGAAGTAGCCCACAGCCCAGCATGGCTGGAAGGTAGAGGTAGGTTTTAGGCAGGCAGCAACATGTTCAGCTCCATCATGAGATGAGTGCTTCAGGGTTAACCTCTGGTGTTTGAGACTTGAGTTGTGTCACCATTTGGAGCCGTATCATACGTGGTAGAGCAAAAGCAAAAAGGCTTTTTTCATCTGTCACTTCATCTTAATCATCACTTCATGTTACCAAGATGTTTGCAGGGGAACCCATCAGCAGTGTCAGTAGTTTTGTCTGGAGACACTTGAGAAGTTAATGAAAGACTAGAAAACAATGGCTTAATTAGGGTGTCTGTGGAGAAGGATTGATTTGTGATGTATTGATTGCAGAAAAAGCATGGACATGGAACATAGTATTAGAGAAAGTGTTTATCAAATAGCAGAAATTGCAGCAGGTTATCTATTTTACATGAACAAATGGAGAGAAAATCAGTACTGAAAATGTTACCCAGGGAGAAACTTTTCTCTCCACACTTGCAGCTACCTCAGCTTGAAAAGCTGCTTGTTCTGCTAATGCACAAACACCTGGAGAAAGTCAGTATTCTGTCTTCCTCTATTGACTATAAAAGCAGAAAAGGAGAAAAGAAAATATGCTCTGGACCACCTGTTGATGTGGGCAAAAAATCTCTGCCTAGACACCTCAGGAATACTTTGCTGCCATGTAAGTCTCTTGAAGAGGAAGTACATGTCTGATTTGAAGTTCAGCTGGATGAGAAGAAGTACTTGGGATTTGTCTCCACTGGTCACTTAAAAATGGATTTGGGGAAAATTGTAATTAAAAGGAAAAACTAAGGAGGTTTTCCATTCCTGACCCACTCAAAATGACTGATCAACCTGCAATGCTGTATCTTGTCCTCTAGGTTCTTTGGCAAAGGAATTGCCAATTATTTGCTGAGGAAAAAATACTCCTTGGAAAGCAATTTTCCAGGTATCTTATTTGCGACTTCACTAGAGCTTGTCTGTTGATCTTGGAGGTGAAAAGCACAGGAAATCTATTGGATCAGCTGCCTCTGAGGGGAAGGAATTTTGGTTAGTAAGCATGGCTCTAGAAGAGTTTCTACTCTTGTTGGCTTTGTCATCCCTTTTTCTGTCCTCAGCTCTAGCCAGTATGACTGCTGAATCCCAGGAAATCTTACTGTGATAATCCAATGTTCTTACAGAGAAAATATGAGCCTGCAGAATAAAAGAATAAAGTCATTACTTTGTCCTTTGCAGCTAGTTTTGAGATGTTGCAAATCTGAGTCTGTCCAGCCATGATATTTATACAAATGGAGTAAAGAAAAAAGATCAAGGAAGAAAGGCAGAGGGAAAACCAGTTGTCTCTGAATGAGATGGGTGCTGGAAACTGCTGGAGTTACTCTTCCCTCAGAGAGAACAAGACTTGCAAATGGTATATGGAGCTAAAGACTTACATCAGAGTTATAGGACTAAGCTGGCTGCCAACAGCCTGTCACACAGTGAAGTTTGTTTACATCTGCAAAGTGTAGCCCATCAATGAGCACCAAGAGAACCCAAGCTCTTCACTCCCAGACTGAAGCCCAGCCTGATCTGTCACCACAGAGCTGCTCCTGGGTTCACATTCACTGTGGCTCACTGCAGGGAAGTAAATCAAGCCCTCTGGCTTCTTGGAAAATCTGCTTCCAGATACAACTTGAGTTCAATAATTGCTCAATTGTTCTTTATTGAATTTTCTGCACCTGGTACATGGAAATTTTAAGAGTTTCTCTCCGGTACTTCATGGGAGTCAAAGCCTTGGACTATATTCTAGCTGAAGATTTTCCATAAAGCAAGTGACAGTTCAGCTGGCTTGATGGAGGACTTAGTACATGAAGCTGATAAAACACTTAGAAGTTCAGATAAATTCTTGTTTCTTGGATTTTAAAAATACTTTCTAGTTTAACCTCATCTCCTTCAAGCTCTACTGACTTTGATTTCCACTGAACTTTAAAATAAAATTAAAGCAGAAAACTAAGGGTGAGGACTAGCCCTGCACTGAGGACAATTTCCTCATCCCTGTTGTCTGAGAGCTTGAACACAGCAACGCAAGGGGAAGACACAATGGAGAAGGGAAGGAAAAGAACTGTTCATCACGAAGTTTTTTCTTTCCTTGTTTTTATTTTAGTACTTGTCAGAGTAAATCAGTGCCTTTGCTAGGTCTGCTGGAAGGCAGCCCTCTTGGCTAGAGCTTGCCTCTACTGCTGTTCCCTGCAGAGCACACAGGATCCATTAAGGAAGTGAAGGACATGTTTTGAGGGAAGCTTCATCCTTTTACATGTTTAATGTTGTTGTGAGGCTGGTAGCAAGATTTCCAAGTCAGCTTTCCTTTTTGAGCCATTTTCTCCCTCATTCCCTTATTCAGATGACATTAACTTGTCATCCCACTACCAGCTGTGACTTCAGCACACATCCAGTGTGTATCCATTATGTTTTTGAGTTTTACCAGAGGTGAATCATGGCTAGGCACCAGCTTTAGCCTTCCTCAAAAGCCTGGCTTTGTATTCCAGCTTGGCTTTGTATTCCAGCTTGGCATACAGCTGACATTGTTCCATAAGACCCGACAGTATGTGCTTCAATCCAAGATTGTTTTATAGGAATAATGGCTCGTGAAACAGCTTTTTTTGGAGGTTGCAATTAACAAAATGTAGAATTTTCATTTCAGTCAGTCCTGTGCTTAGTTTTTACAGATTTCAAGTTGCTTTAAAATATTTAGAAAAATGAAGGCTGGCAGGTGATAATGTAAGATACTAGTTTGGATAAAACAATTAATCCTGTGTATTTTAGCATTCCTCTTACAAAGAAATACCTTTGAAAGCAAATCTTTTTGAAGAATTTCCCACTTCCCCTGAGTTCATTTTTAGCATTAAGAGAACTGCCTTTTGGAAATGGTTAAGCACTAGAAAACATCAGGTGGGGCTGTGCAGATATTTTAAGTATAATCCTTTGGGTTGTATTTTGCTTCCACGAAGCTATCATAACCCCTGTAAATGTCAGTGGAAATTAGGTATTTATATTAATGGTGGCTCCCCCCTCCCCTCTTCCTTCTTAAAGGTGGGATTTTCGCATTGCATCAGTGATTCAGAAGCAGGATTGAATTTCATCAGCTTTTCCTCTGAAGGAGCTTTTGCTTGTTTGAAAGATCCACTGGCAAGCAGCAATTGTTTAGAAGGGCTCCTTAGAATCTCATTTACAATGAAACAAATTCAAATAATATGCAAAAGTAAAATTAAAAAGTGTATCAATTAACATACAAAAGTAGAACTACAGCACATGTTTGGCTTAACAACTCCTCAGAGGGTACAGCAGCCCATAGAAGGGAAACAAGGCTAAGCATGCAAAGTGAACAGCCCCCATGGGGGTACAGAATGGGAAAATAAACTCAGGGTTCTTATTAGAGAACCAAAAGCAAACAAGATTTTTTGAGTGAGCTTTGTGGATGAGGGGCAAAACCAGCCTGAGTCTTTTGAAACTCTCCTGTGCCTGAAAAAGAGCTTGCCTTTGGGTTGCTCTGGTGTGAGAGTTGGATAAACACCTTGTGGGATTGGATGTCTGGGGTCAGAATCATGTTAGCAGCTGAAAGTCATAGCTGAGTGAAGATCCCATTATGTTTGGTGTTGTGCATCTTCAAAGAGATCATTAATGCACTGTGTAAATAATGGACTTTCCTTTTTATATATCTTTCTCAAAGCCAAAATGAGAAAGGAGAGGTTGCTCTTGCCCCATTGCACAGAGTAAGGCAGATGAAGGGACTTGCCCAGAACACAGACTTCAACCCACCTCTGAGTCCTCAACTTGAAGCTGTCACTCACCTAAACCTCTGCCTCAGCACAGTCCAAAGCATGAATATTGCATTCTTCTGCAACCCTCTAACATCAAGGAAGTCTCTGGTTCTGGGTATATTCCCTCAGCAGACAGGGACCTTGGCTAAGACCATATCCATGAAGCACAGGGGGAACATCTACTTGTCACAGACCTAGGGCTACAGAGGCCAGTCTGGAAAGGAGAGGACTTTGGATGCTGCCTAAATGTGGGAGAACTGGGAAAGTAGGGACATTTTGGGGGTTCAGCTGTCTGCACCATCCTATTCCAGGATGAACTGAATCCACCTCTGGGATGGTTCATCCAACTAGTGCAAAAGTAGCTGCTGAATTCAGGATTACAAGTGTGGAAGCACAGGTGGTTTGGCTTCAAAGTCTGGAGGGAAGAAAATGGGGAAGAATTTCTCTGCTGTGTAACTAAGCCCCAAAGGAAGAGCATCAGTGCTTGTCAGGGTTAAGCCTGTGTTGAAGCACTTAGCTGAATCAAAGCTTAAATCATTCCTGCAGGCAAGGTTTGTGTCCATATTTCTATCTCTACATGATAGATTAATACATTCACGTGCTCTCTCAAATTTCAAGGGGTTGGATTTTTGGTACTATAGCATGGTTGCTGGGGTCTTGAAATGTCTTGTACACAGGTGATGATGCCATTATGGAATATATATACTACTTTAAGCAAGTGGTAATTACAAATTACTGTTTAGATTTCCTGCAGACCCCTCTGACTGTCCTGTTGTCAGCTCTCAGAGCAAGGGTGAGCTGGGTCAGCATTTGGGAGAGGGGACTGCAGGCAGGGGAGGGGGAAATAGGTGTTCTGGGTTTTTCCCTCCTAGGGTAGCACTTATTGCATAGGAAGGGTTAAAACACTTTTCAGGTGGGGTGCTCACTGCTGTGAGGGGGTTTTGAGGCTGTTCTGTTGCCAGGGTTTGGGCACCTCTGGGGACTCAGGCCCAGCAGGCTGTGATAGGCATCCTAGGAGCCAGGAGAGCAGGGACAGTCTGTGTCCAGGAGCTTCAACAGAAAATTCTCCTTGCATTAATCACAGCTCAGCCCTGTTTTTCTCTGCTTTGACAGACCCTATGCTGACCACTTTGGACGATTAATGATCCAATACACTTTTTTAAAGGTGTGGGAGCATAGTGCTCAATGTCAGATTTCAGCTTGGGCCATTTGTTTTATTCATTTCTCCCACTTCTACTAGTACTTGAACTCATCCCACTTTTTCTTTCCCCTTTTGCTGCCTGTAAAAGATTGTGGCTGGCACAGAAATGGGGTTCCTCTTTTACTCCCAGGTGCCTGCAATTCCCTGGATGACTGAAGTGTCCTCATATACAAGGTTTGCAGTGGGCTTTAGGATCTGTCTGCTTGAGAAGTGTGATGTATAATCTGTTGTTATTAATATTGCTCATCATGCTGAAATAGTCACCTTTTTTCAGATGAATCATCACTGGCATAGCATTATTCAAGATATTGAAACTACCAGTAAATAGTGTTTTTCTAGGAGTAATATTCCCTCAGCCATTAGTTAGTAAATGTCACACACAAATTGCTCATGATTTCCCTTAGATCAAAGGAATATTTCATAACAGGTGCAATATGATATTTTTGCCTTCAAAAGAGAATGTGAGAGTCAGCATGAGATACATCCTATGGAAGAAGCTGTCTGGGATAAATCAGATTATTATGAGGGATGTGTAAAAGGAAGGACAGTTTCTATTTGAAATCACATGTTGTCCATGGTCTTGAAAGATGAAATATTCTGCTCTGGTGTGTAGCACTTGAAGGGCAGGCTGAAGGCAAACAAACATTCTCACTAGCAACTCGGGAAAACTACTTTCTACTTCATACCCAGTCAGACATGCCAAAGTATAACTGATTATGCTGTTGCCTTTTGCTTTCCCATGTCTTCCTTCCTCCTCTCCCATCACCAAGCAAGCCCAAATTTCTTGCCACAAATATTGTGGGGTGCAACTGAAATGGGAGAGTAAGCAAATGTTATGGTTTTAATAGTGAGGGTGGAGCCAGATGCTGCAGTGTCAAACTGCCTTTAAAGCTGAGGATTTATGAGATGGTTCCAGCCTCTTTGCTTCTATGTAAAATCCTGGCATAGTTCAAGACATGGGAGGGAAGGAAATAAGAACATGGTGTCTAGGTCAAGCTACCAGTAGCAAGGCTAGGTGTTCCCACGAATAAAGAAAAGCTTCAGCAGTGCTTGTCGCAGGCTGAAAAAGGAGAGATGGAAAATGTCTGTGGGTGACACAACCTGGCCCAGGTGACAGGGTGACATGTCCACCTCAGACAGGTTTTTTTTGACCTTTGCTCTGGATGAGAATCTTGGCATTTCAGAATTTGAGGTTATCCCTGCCAAGAAGTGTGAAGCTGGGTTAGAGCAGCTGCACAATCCAGGATGGTGACTCATCTTTACGAACAAAGAGCAGAGAAAATAGGTAATCTGCTCATCATCTGGGTTTCATGGGTGGAGAAATGCAAACACATTAAGACTTATCCAAGGGTGCCTAGTGGGTGAAATGGAGCCAGCAGTTGGAGACTCAGATCAGCTCCCTCCTCCCACAGCAAAAATCTCCTTCCCACACAGGTCCTGAAGTTATTAGCAGCTGTTTCTGAACTGAAAGCTGCTTTCTGAAATTGGAGTGTAAAAATAATCTTCCTCCTTCTACTCAAGCCTAACACAAATGTCTGCAGATAGAGAGGGAATGGAGAATTAGGGAAAGCAAAATATTCCTTTTTATTTAATCCTGTAGCAAAAATACATCCTTCTTAAAACCACACAATAAACAGAAAACCTGTGCTGCTATAGATCTTGTTACAAAAAGGACTCTATCCAAGCAATCTGTCCGCCTGCCTTTCTTGCTGTGCTGGTACTTTTCTGAAACTGTTGAGTCTGCATTTTTATTCCTCCTCATACTCTGTATCCAGAGTAAATGATGCCAGACTCTATCAGCTATCTGGACATCTTTGCCATACTATTTTCAATCTTGGCTGGGGGAAGAGGAGGGGGAAGTTATCTACTTCAGTGTAAACACTATGAAACAAAACAATTCCCTACAAGAAAGCAGTAGAAATCATTGGAGTTCTACGTACCTGAGATGGAGGATACATAATTTTACTGTCATTGAGATTGCTTATTCTTCCCTCACACTTAGGTTTGTTGTCAAAGGATCATTTACCAGCCTAAAATGCAGGTAAAGCATAGAAACTTCATCTGCAAGCCTGGCAGGGAGGACGCAAGCATGATTGCTTTGGGTCTTACTCCATTTTCTTGGTCTTCTCCTATTCCCCTTCCTTATGTCTTTGCTTTGGTTGTGAAATTCCACTATGGGACTGTTCAGTGTCTTTTATTTTTAAAAAGCCTCAATCCTGAGCATGGCCTGGGACATGTGACTATTATAAATTCATATGCCAATTGGACAGGTCATATGAAGCAAAATTTTTTCTTTTATCTTTCTGGGGTATTCTCTAGCCATGACAGAACAAATAAGAGATCCTAAAAAATAGTTTGGCCCGATTTTTTAGGGGACAGAAATAGAGGGGGAAGTGCTGTGCATCATGTGAAATATTATTGAACTATTGGGTATAAATAGTGATTTTTATTCCCCTAGTACCATCCCATCACTGAAACTCCTAGCCATCTGATCACCTATAGGTGCCTTAAATACCTGGGACTGCAGAACCCCCCTGTATTGCCTCATTCTAGCATTGGAAGACCATTTATTTTCCTGAAAAGAGAAAAGACACTGCACTTTTATTTATTTAAACATAGGTTTAGGAAAAAGTTGTTTTCACTGAAGAGAAAATTCTGACCAAGCCACTTCCAGAGCACGGCATGTTTTTATAGCAACCAGAGCCTGTTTGCCTATGTCACTTTAACATTTTGATTTACTTTGCTGATATCAATTAAGGAAGAAATTAATGAAGGTCAATTAGTGGCCCATTATTCACACAACCTCAGAAGTTATGAAATGATGGGTAACTCCCAGCTAGAACAGCTTGTTTCTTAGCTCACATTATAGCTGCTTGGGCTTCAAATTCTGCTGCTTCTAGTTCAGTCCCTGGGTTTTAGACAAGGTGGGTTCTAGCTCATCTTCAACCACAAGACCCAGATGGCACCCTCCTGAAAATTAAGCCCATGTTCCCATTCCCTTTCATGCTGGAAAATGTTATCCATGCTGCCTCAGGTCTTTTAGCAATTTATTTCTATTTTTTTTTTTATTTATACATATCCAAATAATGTTTTCCTGCTAGCTAGTGGGCAGGTGGCAAAATCTTAAGGAGATTAAAGGCTTTTCTCCCTCTTTAGTCATCTCATTCTATTTTTAGAGGTGAAGGCTGTCTCTGTCTACCCAGAGAGTTGCCCTTTACCCAACGTATGCAAATAACATCCAGCATTACTGTGAAATTAGAATGAAGCATCCCAAGTCCTGCACAACTGGGACTCTTCCAGTGACAAAGCCCTGTAGTAGAGTGTTTTCTTCTCTTGGCCCGAGGGTGTTCTGGTGCTGTGCAAGGCACTTGCTGCATCCATCAGCTGCTGAGTTTTCCAATCTGTGCCCCAGCAACCGGGCAACCCTTGTAGTCATTCGGCTCACGCCACATCGCTGTCTGGGAGTCCCTCATTTAGCAATTTATGGGCCATGTCAGTGTAATTTAGTGTCTTAATACTGCTGGTCAAGGACCATCGGTGTCTTCTAAACCTCTGTTGTCCTTGGTGGGGAATGGAAGCAGAACTCACTCAGAGTCAGCTTTCTGGGCAGCTAAGGGACAGTCGTGTGGAAGGCAGAGCTGAAATACATCCTTGGAGATAAAATTATTTCTCCACTGACAAAATTGGCTTAAAATAAAGCACTAAAACTAATAGTGGGAGGGAATGAGGTTTGACATACCCACTTGGTGGGTGTCTCCTGTTCCTGGAGGAGCAGTGCTCAGGTGTGTTGCTGGTGACAGCTCTAGAGTAGGGTTGTCCTTGGACCTTGCTCACTGGCCAGTCATCCCCCCTGGGTAATAATTTCCATACTCAAGGGACAGAGAAATGAATGCTGAAGTGCTTATAGCAGCATTTGGGGGTAAAACATTCATAATTTGATACTTGGGACAAAGCCTGCTTTCAAGGGGAAAAGAACTCATAAGTGATGCCAGCTTCCTTAATCATCTGTGAACAAGCTTCTCACAACTTGCTGTAATCTAGCAATGAAAAAATATTCCCTTGTCATGCAAAGGTCCACTCACCAGGAACAATGCTAGAGGTGGCTTTCTGCTGATACAAATGCAGAAAAGAACAACTATCAGAATAATCTACATTAAAAGAGAATAGTAGCTTAAGTTGGAGATCTATAAGCAAAAAGGCCACATAGTGGACTGGGAATTACCTGAGTGTCTTCTCTGGAGTATTGCAGGGGGAAATGACTTCATTCTCTTTCTGAAGGATTTGGGGGAAGGTTTATATCTAGTTTCCTAGAACCGTAGAATGCTTTGAGTTGGCAGACACCTTAAAAGATCTCCTAGATTCAACCCTCCTGCATGGACAGGGACAACTTCCACTAGACAAGGTTGCTCAGAACCCCATCCAGATCTCCCAGAAAGTGTGCAGATGCTGACAGAGGTCTGTGTTGCTGGACTTCAGTTCTCTTGCCCTTTCTGTCACCTTCCCAACAGGAGACTCAGTGGGTGTTGTTTATTTTTCTAAATGGGTTTTTCTTCTGTTTAGTTGCCAGTGAGTTTTGCACAGGATGTAGCACAGTGGAGGTTAGCATGTGATTGCTCTTAGTCCTTTCTAATAAAAAACATTATTGTCTTTATTAACAACAACAACAACAACATTCTATGGTGAAGCTTTTTTCTGTCAAATCTCACTCTCTTCTCCTCTGGTCCTGTCCCGTACTGTTGTTCTCAGAAGACCCAGGAGGGAATCACTTTGCAGATTTCTGGAGCGGTGCTTCTCCCCTTGAGCCTAGCTCCTCTTCTGAGGTGTTTTTGCAGGAAGTCCAGGCCAAGGACACAGTGAAACACTGTTTTCCAACTAGTCTTCCCAGCTGAGGAAGGAGGAGGAAAAAAACCCAGCAATTCTGGTTCTGATACTCCCCATGCAGTGAGAGCAAGGTACTTTTTTTTTCTATTTTTTTTCCATTACGAAATTTTCAAGGAAAGGAGTGAGGAACATTTTATCTTGCTGATAGGAGAATATTAAAAACACAGGAGGATGCCAGGAGAATGTGTAACCTTCATTGCTCTGAATCCAAAGAGAGGGAAGAGATAAAGTGCCATTGCCTTTGTCCTATTAGCTGGTCCTATTTACTCTGCTGTGCAAGTCTGTTGAGGTGTTTAATGACTTTTCACATCACCATGGGGACACTGAGACAAGAGAAGCATTCATTTCCAGTCTTCTCTTTTTCTCTTCTCTTTTTCACCCCTTTGCCTCTTTGATACTCTTCCATGGTGTCTTGACTGTTCTTGTTCACATGTAACATGGATTTGTTGTGTGTTTGCTATAGGCACCATCTCTGAGCTGGTGGAGCAGGTAGCAACAATCAAAGGAATTGGCTCAGTTTTGTGTACAGGGTAAAGCATCAGCTAGTGTTGCTACAGCAGAACTAAGGGAGACAGATGTACAGGCAGCATGTCCCTGGTTTCCAAGGACTTCTCCAGCCCCAGTGCTGCCATGCTCCTGGTGAGAGCCCCAGGCTGGCTGAACCACTCTGCACTTTACAAACAGCTCTGTGTTCAAAAAGTCACCAGGATTTGTAAAGTGGTGGCTCTGCCTGAGTCACCAACTTGCAGACCCCTTGGTCTAAACCCAGGACCTGCTGTAGCCTGGGGTGAAGGGCCAATTCTGCCAGATGAGGGCTGCAGGAGGGCCAGAAACTTCCCAAAGGTCCACATCCCATGGAGAAGAATCTTAGAGGTGTCATACTGCCAGCGTGTGTTACAGTAGTTACACTGAACTGAAGCTAATAAAGCCATAAATTTAACCCCATTGTCTTTTAATTAGAGCTCAGACCATGGCCAGTATTAAAGATCCAGAGTGGAAGACACCAAAGACATCTTGAGAAAAGAGTATGTGTTCCAAAAATTGTGGTTTCATCAAAACCAAAATGTTTTGCTGGAAGGAGTTTGCTTCAAGGATAGTTCCAGCTGGGAATAGTTGAAAAAAATAATTTAGACTTTGTTTTGTTATCATTTCACTATTTTGATAAAGTAAAAAGTGCCAACTGCATTTATTATGACAGTTCACACTATAATAAATACAAATGTCCATGGCCAGTGTTTTCTAATACATTACCCTGCTTCAGTGTAACTAAAATCGACCATTTTCCTATTAAAATGTAGAGTTGCAACATATTTAAAATATTTTAGGTAAAATAATCTCAAATTTTAATTCAATGAGAAATATTAGAATACCCATTTTTTCCTGAGTCAGATACAAAAAGGCAGACTATTTCCTATATCCTTCATTCTCCCACCCAAGTAATTGTGATTCAGAGAGAGGTGAGAACCTACTTGACAATTCTGAAATAACTTATTCCAAAGATTAGGAGCTAGTCCTTCTGCAAAACTGATAGCATAAGGAGAGATACGTGGATGTGAATATAAGAATGAATGTGTATATTATCAATTATAGTATTTGGCATGGGGATCAGACCCCATCTGAGCTAAATATTGCACATTCCTGCAACTTAAAATCTCAATAGAGGAGGGAGATGAAAGTTATAGCTATGAAGCCCAGTGTTGTTGTGATTGACATGCTCTGAGATGGCTTTGCTAATGTGGACTTGTGATCACAGGTAGACAGATGAAAGCTTTGGCTTCAGCCAACATAGCATCAGAGAATGCTTAAGGTTGGAAGGGACCTTAAAGATCATCAGGTTCCAACCTCCCTGCTATGAGCAGGGACACCTCCCACTAGACCAGGCTGCACAAGCCTCATCCAACCTGGCCTTGAACACCTCCAGGGAGGGGGCAGACACAACCTCCCTGGGCAACCTATTCCAGTGCCTTACTACCCTCATGGTGAAGAGTTCTTTCTGATATCTAACCTAAATCGACCCTCTTTCAGTTTAAAACCATTGCCCCTTATCCTATCATGACACTCTCTAGTGAAAAATCCCTGCCCAGCTTTCCTGCAGCCCCTTCAGGTACTGGAAGGCTGCTATAAGGTCTAACCAAAGCCTTCTCTTCTCCAGGCTGACTAGCCCCAACTCTCTCAGCCTGTCCTTGTAACAGAGGTGCTCCAGCCCTCTGACCATCTTTGTGACCCTCCTGTGGACCCTTTCCAAGAGGTCCATGTCTTTGCTGTGCTGAGGGCTCCAGAGCTGTACAGTGTTCCAGGTGTGGTCTCACCAGAGCAGAGCAGCAGAATCCCCTCCCTCGACCTGCTGGGACTGAAAAATAAACTTCTTGAAGGTGCTGGGGATGTGCATCCTCAGCCCTTTTATACTGGTGACAACAATATGCAGAGCACCATGGTGGCGTGGAGTCTCATCTGCTTTGCAACAGAACAAAAGTTGTCCTCGTATCACCCAAGTCTTCATTGTGTGCCTCAGCCACCCCCTGCACACGCAGTCAGAGGCAGCTGTGCTTTAAAATTAAATGGGTTTGGGGGTTGATTTCAAAACCTACTGAAGACAACATTTATTTTGACTGCCCTGATTTATTTTTTTAAGACAGTCTGGTGACACAAAGTTGCAAGCCCTTTTCAAAGAATAATCCCAGTGCATGGTGGACTACAAAGGTACATTAGTGCTTTGCATAAGCACCAACTGTGTGTATATACACACTAGCTGAGCCAATGTTAGTCTAACACAAGTGTTGTTGTCAAGTTCATTGCTTGAAAGACCTTGAGCCAAAATACAAGTTCTTTATGCATCCATAAAATTAATCCTCAAACGATTAGCTCAAGAAAACATTTGTCCTGCAAGTTGTTGTTGGTAGCATTTTAATAAGAAGCAAAGTCAGGAGAAAATTCTGCTCTTAGTGATTCTGTTAGAGAAGGTGGCTGCTAGTAATGAAATAATAATTAATTCACTGAGTTAGCCGTGTGCTTTATGAATGTACTCTGTACATAGACATATTTTTATTACTTAATATTTAAAATGCACTAAGGGCATGTAACGTGCAATAGCAGAGCCCTTGTGATACTCAAATGCTGCATCATGACACTGTGGAAAATCACCAGCAGCTGGGTTTGCAGCAGGGATCAGATCCCCAAGTTCTGGTACATGCTCAGCAGAAGCCTAGGACCTGTCTGGGTGGAAGTGATGGGGAAGTTTTGGATTTTGCTGGAGTAGGGGGAAGTGTCTAGAATATAGTCCAGAGCAAGGCTGCTTGTCTGGGCTGATGATGACACATCCTTCCTGCGATGCTGCCAGTCCTGAACATGTGAACCTTGGGGTGTAAAACATCAAAATCATGAAATGTACCAAAGAAAATAACAGCATATGGATGTTTCCTTTTATTTGGCACACTCACTTCTGAAAATTTAGGAGCTACATTTTAAAGCATTTTCCCTTCCCTAAGGAGGGTTAGAATTTTGTTCTTTATTTTTGCAGAAGAGTCAGAAAATCCTTTAACACTGGCTTAAAGATGCCAGTTTATTACAAAATGTGGCACAATAAGATCTGTCAGTGTTGTCTTTTGCTCATATTTGCACCTGGATGCACCCTAGTTGTCTGTAAAAGTCAGGGGTTTGCTCAAGTGGGGTTGTTTGGGTTTTTTTGAGAAAAAAGGAGGTAAAAATATATCTGAAAAAATTGATAGGAAAGCAGATGACATTTTTTTTCCTTTTTTATTCTCCCAAGAGGTTTACAGTCTGGACTCTGCGTGAAAATAAATGGGTGAGGCCAATAGTCTGAAAGCACTGCTGAATGATGCAATGATGTGTCTTAAAGCAGTCATATTTCATGGCAAATCATCTTGCTCTGAAACAGAGACAAGATGCTGCCATTTTTCTCCTGACTGCATCTGTTTCCTCCTTACCTTCCTCTTCCAGAAACCTGGTTCAAATCCAGCCCAGGGCTTGGTGGTTATACTGAGCTGATTTTGGAAAGTGATTTTAGACTTGGCAGCATCAGCCAGTTGGGTGCAGTTCCCCTGCTTAGAGGGAAGTCACTTATGGTAGAGAAAAAACAAAAATGGGGTTTTGAATCCCAAGCAACCTCCCAATGGCAGGTGAGGTCTTAACAGCTGATGCTTGCAGGCATGGCAGAGGGTTCTGAGCCTGATTGCTCTAGGAAAAGCCATGGAATTGGATGACATGGGGTGAACATGGTCCAGTATTTTCAAACTAAGGATTTCCTGAGAACACTTAAATTTAAGGTAGGGAGGGGATCAATGAATATCACTGATTCTGCTTCCTTTTCTTCCTCTAATTTAGTTTTTTTCTCAATCTTTTGTTATAAAAATACTGTTTCAGCTGCTTATTTTGAAAACACCTGTAGGCTTTATTTCTCTTCAATAATCCACACTATTTTGAAATACTGCCTTTGGAAAATTATCCAACAAAAAGAATTGGAAGGAGAAAAAGCCGTAGCAATGACATTTTATTTTGTAAAGCCTTTTATGCATAGACACACCAATGAACAAGAGAGATTTTAAGACAACATTGCCGAAAGAATTTTTAGGCTGCATAATAGGGAAAAGACAAGTCATTATCTGCAAACTTCTGCCAGTGAGCTTCTTGCCTGGTGAAGGTAGATGTTGTGTTTCAGTGCACAGTCTCAGAGCAGAGACACTGGCTGCTTTTCCCTCAGCTTTGTTTTCCTATGGCTGTCATTCTTCCAGGGAAATTAAGAGACAAAACTTTCCACCCCAAGTACAGCATCACACAGCTGACTTAAGTGCATTATGGGTTCATTTCCACTTAAGTGTCAGATGTAGGCCACTGCCAAAGGCAGAAAACCAGATGCCATGTACCCCTGACCTTACCCGGTGCTGAAAATCCTGCAAGTGGAACACACGGCTGTTTTCTGCCTCAGGAATTGAATTACTCCAAACCTTCTCCTTTATTATTATTGGTTTTAGATGAACACAGGGTAGGTGTGTTAGGACCGGAGTCCTATTACTCTGGAGTAATAAATCCATGGACTGCATGCAGGGAAGGGGCAGGGGTCTGGCAGGAGGAGAGCACAGCCCCTTCCCAGGGGGCTTCGCTGTGGGTGGACTCAGCACCAGCAGAAAAGTGTAATTTGTGTGTGTATGAAATATTAGTGCCCAGGAATGTGTAGCTATAGCTGGCAAGCTCCTCACAGGTGTACTCATTGCTGTGACACTGCTGAAAAGCATTTGTGGGGGTGGTTTTTTTACTCTTTTCCCCACCTTTCAGTGAGTTTGCTCTTTTGGTATAGCTGGCCTTGGGGGGGGGGGGTCTTTGTCATCCTGCCCACCCGAAGCAAATCTCCATCACACCTTTCACTACCCCATTACCTCTGCAGGACTCTGTGCTATTTATCATTCAGTTTTGGAAGGGAATAAAAAAAAATGCACCCCACCCCTGTGCTGCAGTATCATGGTGAGAGTGATTGTCTCCCGTGTCCCTCTAATGTTATTAATTAGCTGGAATATTTGCAGCATGTTTGGTAGCCTGGGCAAAAGGGACTGATCTTTTTGCTTTCTGCTAAGAGGCAGTGGGAAGGGGGGAGAAGCAGGGGGAGGGGGAAGGCATCGACTGGCCTGCAATGGTGACTCAGCTGGAACTGCTTGGCAGGGCTGTTGATGTGCTCGGGAGAGGCAATTGCAAAGCGTGTTTGAAAAGGAAATTTGCAGGAGGGCTTCCTTTCAGCCTGGCAGAACTGTTGCTGTGTTGATTGTCGTGGGTTTTGTGTTGTAGCTTTTGCAAATCTGTTTCGTCTCGAAATAGTCCAAAGGGTTTATTTCACCTCCTGCTCCAGCCAGAAGGGGTCTGAATATTTGTGTGTGTTTTTTATCTCCAGCCCTGCAGTGGTTTTAAAAGCCAAGCAAATGCAAAACACAAATGCTTAAAAAGTGTTGGGTTTTTTTTAATGCCCCTCTGGCTAAAAAAAGAAAGGTAAATGAGAACAAAAACAGAATAGAAGGAAACTACTCCATATACAAGGGAAATAGAAAATGTAAAGAAAGAGGATGTTGAAAATTAAATTACTCAAAACAGCTCCTTTGCAGAAAGTGTCTACACCATAAGCCTCTTTTCTTTCCTTTCTCTTTTTTCTTTTTTTTAAGAAGATATTTAGTTTGTAGCCAACAGATTGATGGTCCATTGTATTTATTTACACTCTGGCAGGAGCGAGTTGGGGTCACTTACAATGATACCCACATTAAAGGCTCTTTATCCAACAAGAGCAGTATCAAAAGGATGTGGTGGAAGGCAGGCTGGTTCGCAGCCCCTGTGAGAAGTGGCATTATCACCATAACACACTCCTAAAATGTCTGGCAGGACTCTTCAGTGGCTCATTCCTGTGATCTGGGCTGCTGAGTCTTGACTGGCTGCTGGTGACTGCAGGAAAGCAGTCCAATAGCCCGGGCCTGTAGAGAGGAGCAACTCCAGCACTGTCTTTCCTCTCCAGGTTAGAGCCTCCTACAAGCACTGCAGAAGCCCTTTGCCATCAAAGGATTTTCTATCATAGGGAAATCCCTCTGAGACCACTTTGGATGGGGTTATGGCTTCTCTGCATTGCCAAGAGCATTGCCAAGTGACCAGATGGCACTAGAGAATCAGGCCTCGAAATATTAGTCAAAAAGCCACTCTTCTCTTCCCCTGCAATTCCTTATTTGGCTGTTGGCACAGCCAGGTTTCCATGTTCCCAGAGCTGGATGCTTGTCAGCATCCTCACCACTCCCCCATCCACCCACATCCACCCCCCCACCTCCTGAAAAAGCTGCTCAGACTACAGATGTGCTGTGTCTTTAGCCATCGAGTACCCATTACTAAGAGATTTGTATTCAAGAGGGGTTAGGTTATGTATTTGTATCGCTTTTTTTTCTTTAGTGTACCTTGTATTTAATTTGGCACAAAGCTCTGTTGAAGCTGCTTTACCTTTACTACATTATTATTCAATTGTATTTCCCTTGATGAAAACCCTGGCAGGCTGTTGCTCAGTGACAGATGTGCTAGCTTTGGTTGAATCACCACTACTGGGCTTATTATCAGTTTTACTAATGTTTGCTGTTTTCCAGGTAAGGGTGATTCATTCAGTCAAGTCAAACACACAGACACACATATGCATACACAGATTTAGATGCACACCCCCACACACACACATACACAAGGGTGAGTCAGCCTAAAATGATCCTTCCTTTATGCATTTCTTTGACAAAATATTCCTGGATGCCCTGCATGTGTGTGCCTCCTCACTCACAACCAAACATCACTGCCTGGAGGTGCAGGACCACGGGGTGTCTGCTGTAATTTCAGTCACCAGGACAAAAAAAAGATCCCTGCTAGTTGCAAAGAGCTCTGGTGGTTAGGGCATGTAATTAATGGAATTAATTAATGGAATGCTTCTTCTGTTTAATCATGTTGTAGAAATTAATATAATTCAATCCAGAGGTCTTGAATTTGCTTTTTTTTTTTTTGCAAAAGATTTGCCCAGCACACCTGCTGCAGACAGGAAGTGTTCCCCCTCTTGCAGGGATTTGTGACCTCTGAAGTTAATTGGGTAGGTTAAGATAAGTGTGAGCCTGGGGGAAGCAATGCTGCCTGCACAGGAAGCCCTATCATGGGTCCAAGCTTCTCCAGTCAGCAGTGTGACAAGTGTGCAGGTAGCAGTGCTCAGGGCAGGTGAACCCCTTCTGCATCTTGCACTCCACAGATGTTCTGCTGCAGGTCTTCCTTCCATGGGAACCAATCCTACTCTTGCATCCCATAGCAAGAACTTTATATAACATCACTGGCTGTCCTAGATCTTTAAAACATCCTTATTGCCTCACAAATGCAAGTGTCCAAGCTTCAGAGGAGCTCATTGCTAGTCAATGGACTTCTCCCTGCAGGAAGTGGTTAGTGGTGGGTCTGGGAGGACGATCAATCCAAACGCCTCAGAAATTACCATCTGTGTCACAATCCAATTCAGTGCTCCAGGGACCTGCTTTATTCATCATGATTTTCTCAACTCCCAAAGTCAGGGAGCCTGAAGTGTTTGCAGATTTAATTCTGCACACATTGAAAACTCTGGTTGTTCTGAATTATGTAAATCTCTGGAGGCTGCAAAAGTGGGCCAGGAGTCTCCCAGGAACAGGTATTCTCATGGCCCTGCACCCTCCAAACTGCTTTGTCTCCCAGCTTTCAAGATGGAATTGCCCATGTAGTGGAGTGTAGTGATAGGAAAAAGAAGTTGTTTAACTTTGGAAAACTTTGGCTTCATATTTAGTGTGATATTAAGGCACAATAATAAGCATTTTATATTATATACAAACTGCTTGATCTCTTTTAATTAAACTCACAGGAACTAGTTGTAAAATAATGAATGCCTCACTCTGCACTATCAAAACTTTGTCTAATGAATTCTTTGCCTTCTCTGCCTCTGTTTCCATCTGACATCCTGGATTCATTCACAAGGTGTTCCTCTTAATGAAAACAAGGTCATTCTTTCAGCATTTGATGGACACAAAAGGAAGAGGTGAAAGAACTGCAGCCTTACAGAGTGTATTATTTTTTTTTCCTGTTTCCATAATTACAAAGAACTTCCATTGATGTTGACAGGACTTAGGCTTGAATAGCAAGAGGAGAATAGGTGCCAGGTTGGACTGTGTGACAAATTGGAGTTCAGTTCAGATGTTCAGCTTCTTCCCTCGATTTTCCACTTTTGTCTGCTGTTGCCTTATGGGACAATAATACCAGTTCATTAGAAGGAAGCATTTGTTCTTTTCTCCTTATAGGCTGATGTCTAATACTTATTAGTAACTAATATTGCTGCTGCATATAGAGACTAAATTTGAGATCTGAACCTCGTGGTGCTGCTCTCTGTACAGAAACAGAACAGCAGCAGGTGCCTGACCTGAGAAATGTCCCAGCCAAAGAATGCAAGAAGGAATTGCTCCTTCTGATATTGAGATGGAGAGGGGAGAAAGGGGGAAATGACAATCTATTCACAGACAGCTGGCAAATATTACAAAAAAAGGAAAGAAGTTGCAAAATTATTCATTATTTCCTGTGGAAATTTTTTTTTATGGAAAAAATACGGACACTTCAGCACCTCCAGGAAGCCCCTGCCCACTGTAATGAGTCTGGGAGCTAATCTGTCCAGGAGGTGTGTCAATGCCAAGAGGGACTCATTAGACTTCAATTCCAAGTGGCATCCACCTTCTGGGAACAGTAAGCCAATTTACCTAATTCCAATGAAATTTCAGTAATAAAAGTAAAGGTGGCTTGCTGAGCAGAGTCTGGGGAAGAATTAAAGGCATTTGCATTAATAAATAGAGATAGTCTCATGGAAAATTAATGTTCTTTGATATAGATCTCAGCAGCATTAGAAGATGCCAGGTACAGTACCTTATTATCTCTCAGAGGTTAAAGGGGTCAGCCTGGGACAGGGGGGAGTGATTTATGCAGCATCTTTGTCAGAGATATGAGAATATGTATGAAGTACTAAGACTTGCAGAGACTATGAGTAAAAATCTCCCAGGATCCCAAGGTCTTGCCTGGTACTAGATTCTCTATCTCTGAGCTCCATATCATTCATGCACTTACATCCTCTGCTATGTTCCATCTCTCTCTCTCTCACACACACACTTTTTATATCTCTTATTACGGTTGTTCCTTCCCCTTCCAGCATCTGATAGGCAAACATTATTTAAAAGGGGTGGTTAAAGCCAAAGAGGACAGAGATTTCCTTCATTTGGCATTTCTCCCTCTTTTTAAGTCCTTAGCAGATACTGGCTTGGGAGGTGACATTTAGATGAAAAGGACAAGTGAAGAGATGAGTGTTCACCAGTTCAGGTATTAATTAAACCATCAAGGACAAATGAATGGATAGGTGGATCTCCCCTGCATGTGTAGGAATTGAGAATGATGCAGGTTTGCCTTGCAATGAAAGTTCAACTCTGCTGCCCCTTGAGTCTTGCCAGCCCAGTAACCTGCTACTAGCAGCAGCCAGCCCTGGGTTTGGTAGAGACCTCCCTTCCACTCTGCAAATGCCACCATCTCCACATAATCTCTGGTGACATTTTGCCATCAGCCAGGCTTGCTGACAGAAGGAAGGAAGGACCCCAAGTGATGCTCAATATCTCACAGAGGACAAGATGTCAGCCAATTTCCCAATCCTGTATACAGTGCAGTACAGTATAATCTAGCTAATGCACTAACATATTGTATATTTTCTGCTAAAGTCAATCCTTCCAAGACCCAGACATGCACACAGGTGCCTCCTGACATCACCTGGAGCTGAGCATCTTGGGCTGCCAAGTAGAAAACTTTGTCAGATGCTGCTTTCCTGTACAATGGTATCTTCAGACACTTGTTAGAAGGGGTTTTCTGATAGCTTTTTGTTCTTATGTCTCCTCTGTGATCTCAGGAGCATTTCAGAGAGGGTTGCTTCTGCAAAGCAAACACTAGTCATCCCTTGGTGATGGGAGCAAAGTCATGGGACAAGTGGCAAAGTTATTGGTGAGTTGTAAATGCACAAGAGACCAAAGAGCAACGCTGAGGGTGGCACTGCAGGATGGATTTAGGAAAAGGTTGCAGATCAACATTTCTGACGGTAAATTAATCTTGAGAATCCTTGAGAAGGGACTCTAACCATGTAGAAAACAGCTTTTGGCCAGGATGAGAAAAACAACTTCAATGTCTATATTGTAGAAAAGACATAATAAAACAGGACTTATTGCAGCTTATTTCTCTAAGAAAAGGAAGCTTACTTGAGAGCATCATCTGGCTGCGTGCCTCTCCTGATGATCATTTGAAAAGTCCTATTTAAAACAAAAAGGTAGGAAGATGGTGTCCTAAAAGCTATTGATTTCTTATGCATTTTCTAAAAAGAAACAAGTGAGTAGCAGAGATCTAAATAAATGAGGCCATTTGTTGATGGAGGGGTTGAGACTGAGCTCAGATCCAGAGAAACCATAGGAGAGGAAAAAAAAAAACAACCCAGTTGTCATAACTTCCCCTGCTGTGGGACTACTTGTATGACTGAGTTTCCCTGAAGTGCACAGAGCTAAGGATGTCCATTAAGGAAACATTCAAATAATCTTTATTTCTGTACTCAAGAGATACTAGTGCAGCACAAGCCCATCCAGTCTTCCTCCTCTGCATTACAGCAAGGAGTTGTGATGGACTTCAAGCACCACCAGCAGGAATCAAGCATTTAATTCTCAATTATATTCTAATGGAACTGGGCCTCAGACTGCATCAACTGCTCTGAACTCTTCCCATCTTCCCCCCTCTCACCTCTACAGCACTAGACTTGTCAATATCTCTTGCTATCCAGAATCAGGATAACAGGTAAAGTTAAAAATAAATTGGAGTGCAAGCGAAATGGATGGAAGGAACCAGATCAGATCAGATGAAATACTCTCTTTGCACCTTTTCATATTTTGTTCCATTTTCTTTCCCTGCATTTCAAGAGAAATATAATGCTTTTGAGCAAAGACACCTGAACTTTTAATATCATCCTCTGTGATCACATCCCATTCAGTGGTGTTTGCCTATCAAAAGGTGTTATTGAAAAGTTGCTGTCCAGCCCTGTGAACGTTAGCTCTCTTAGAGACTATCCTGGGTCTGCCTTAAGTCTTATTTATGGACTCCTTGATTTTCAAAACTGAATGCTGTCAAATGGGATGTTTTTTTTACATTGTCAGTGAAGAAAAAGATCATAAAGGAGAATAAAATCAGACTCTTATAAAGCAACGCAGAAGTAAAACAGGGGACTCTATAGGAGGCAGGAGACAGAAAAAAACTAGCAGAAGAGTTTACTGTAATCTAATGAACGTTCTCAACTCATTTGGGCCAGCCCATTTCATATACACACAGGAGTGTGGAGGTTGGGATTGTGTTGGTTTGTGTATCAGTCCAGTTCATAGGACCTAGTTAACAGGGTGCTAGAGTAAATGAAATTATACTCTTTATACCTGTTGCCAGGATAACTTTGAGCAGGAATGACCACAAAATCAATAATGTGTGAAATGAGCAACCTCCACAATTGGAGCTATTGAAACAACTGAGTTACCCCAGAAGAGATCATACTGAATGACTTTTGTGTAGTCTAGGAACTGAGGGTGAAGGGGGGATTTTCACCAGCTGGTATGTACTCCTCCAGTATGTCCCCTCTCCTAATTGGTTTGCGACATGATGGGGAGCAGCCTCCCACGGTGGAGGCTACCACCACCTTGACTACTTGCTTCTTGACTCCAGAGCTTGGAGAAGGCCAACAGGCCTGACAAGGAACTGCAAGTCTATTTTCAGAGATCTTTTGAATACTTGGGATCTTTAAGAGTTAAGAACTTCTAACATTTGATTTTTTTTCTCTGCTGTGTTTGTATATGATGAGCTTCTGCCAAGGACAAAATTACACTTTTTTTTATCTCTCTCCAGTCTTTTTTGTCCCTTTCTTCCTCCAACCATAATCAGGGACACCTGGAAACAAAGAGTTGTTTGTTTAGTTTGTCCTTCTCTCCCTTATTTTCTTGTATATTTGAAGTTGTGAAAGCAAGGCTGTTAGAGATCCATTAGCAGTGTGTGTAACGGAAGGGAAGAGCTCTATCTGGTTTGGGGAAGATAAGGCACATAAATTGAACTCACCCCACATCTAAACAGGTCTGCAAATAGCTGAGAAAGAGACAAACACACAGTCACTTTTACTACGTGCTCCATAGTCCACCTTGCCACCACTGGAAGCCAGCAGAGTTTAAGAATTGAAATCAGAAACTTCAGACAAGTCTGATGAACAATTTTCCAGGTTGGAAATAGGTATTTACAATAAGATAATTCAGTTACTTGCTACTGTATTATACAGAATCATCACGGCTGAAAAAGACCTCTAAGACCACCAATCTTATGCAAGGAACATCCAGACATCCATCCAATCAGTGAGGCCTTTTTACAACAACGATCCATTTGATAATTGTCTCCTCTGGGTTGAGGAAAGGCCTGCCAATGTCTGCTGCCTCAGCCATGGAGCTGGAGACAACGAAGTCCTGCCTTTATTCAGTAATATGCTTTGAGAGCCCTTTTCATAGTCACAGCAGTCAAACCAGATCACACCTTAACCATGAGTCTTGTCTGCCAGAAATACTGGATGCCATGGAAGCAGTACAGAGGTGTATTTGAAGAGGGATACACAGTCCAACCAAACGTGCATTGGAGGAGGTTGCCCCATTCCTCCAGCTTCTTCTGTGCCTCCTTCCTGTTGGCTTGATGTTGGTTCCTCCATTCCATCTCGAGATCCAGAAGCCACAGCTGATAAGGGACTTGCCAGCCACAGGTGTGGCAGTCAACAACACAGATGGAGGAATGGTCTCCTGCTCTAAGTGACCTTTTGCATTGTCTGTATTTGTATCTGTCCTGCAAACATGTATGAAACCATCTTGATCACATGCAGGCCTATGGGATCTCCAGACCATTTTCTCCCTTTTACATATTCAAGATTTTTCTCCTAAGAGGTATTCCAGAATTTTGTTATTAATGTGGTTCACAGCTCATAGGGCAAGGTATGTGGAGGGTCTGTCTTAGAGTTGTTTTATTCTGGTTCCCTTGGCTTAATTGATGCTGTTTCATTTCAACACACTTAAATGGATTGGAAAGACTCCCAGCTGTAAAATGTGTAAATTAAAATTCTTCTGGAATGATCAGGAATGAGAATATTTATTCTCACTCTTGTCTCAACATCTCAGGACCTCAGGTTAAAAACTATCCCCTGCTTCTGAAGGAATGGATGAAACGTGTGCAACAGCCCTTGAGAGCATCTTTGTGACTTGAGCCCAGACCTGAATCCCCAGGTAGATAAATCAGTCCCCTGCTAAAAGACAAATAGTCCTTGGATTTGACCTGTACTGGAAGGGGCTTGTAGGTAGTTAAGAGGTCAAACTCCACTGAAGATTCAAGAAATATCTCTTTGGGCTGCTGGCAAAGTTGTATAAGGAATATATTGCTATTGGGTGGGCAATCAGGTTTAACTCTAACTTAATTAGGGGCTCCACACCTAATTGTCATGGAAAGCAAGGATGCAACTGTGACACAGCAGTGCATTCAGTTGTGCCTCTGTTCAGCGCAGAAGGACTGGAAGGGAATGGGCCAAAGCAGAGAAAGCCAAACTAAAGAGTCCTGTTTTCTGCTTCAGCTCCCACTCCATGGTGTGGAGGATGATGTTTTTGAACAAACATCTACAACTTATTCTGTGTTTCTCTCTTAAAGTACAATCCCTAGTGAATTTTTATGGCCTCATCCAATCCTCCTGAGTGAAAGACGAAAGCCACATCATCACAGAGACTCCACCTTGCCCACTGATCAGTTTTGTCATGTGAGAATAGATTTTGGAGGGATGGGGGAGTTCAAAGGATTTTTTAGAAACATCTCAGCAAAAGAGGAAAGAGCTAGAAAAGCCCAACCAGCCCATTAATGCCTTCCCAATGACAGTTTAATACCCAGCAGGAGGGAGACATGGGGTGTATTTCCCTGCATGGACACACAGACTTAGCTGTGGAGTTAGAGATGCCAACTTACTGTTTCAAGGGCTGACATAAAACTGTGGAGTCCATTCCCCTTTTGGGGCTTAATTTCTTCATCTATTAAAAACAAAAGACACAACGTGTTAAAGATTACTTTAAAAAATGTTAGTAATAACTCACTGGGGTCAAGAGATCCAGAAGCACTAAGCTATTTCTGACTTCAAGCCAGAACTACCAGGGTTTTTTACCTTAATATCTCTGGTCTCTGTGGCTGTGATGTGCTACCTGTATTTTGAACATGAGATTCTGACAGTTTTGCCCTCTGAGACTTACAGAAATCTACTGTCCCAGGGGAACATGCTCTTGCAGAAAGTTTATACTTAATTTGTTTTTTCTCCTTAAAGAGAAACACTTTCTCATAGATGTTTGCCAGGCAACAACAGCTGAACTGTCCTTTTCCACAGAACACTTGTGCTTGGGCCTGGTTGAAAAACTCTAAAATCCTGAAGAGCCACATGATGCTGCTGTTCCATCGTTTCCATGCCATAGGTATGCAAAAATCAAAATCAAATGTTACGTAACATTCTGAAAAGGGAGCCCAGGAAAGTTTCAAACGTCACATTCCCAGGATGTTTTTCCTAGTTTGGAGTTCATTAAATTGATCTTGTACTTTTTTTTTTTGATAGCTGCATGAAATTTTTTAAAAGGTTTCTACCAAAATTAGGGATGCAGTCTGTGTGTTTATTTTACACTGTCCTCCAGCTTTTGATACCAGCTCCAAATTCTCTCTCTGCTGCTTCCAAATCCATATCATTTAGATATGATCCATTTCCATTTCACAAGAATGTTACCTGCTGGTTTAGGATCCATCTATCTAAACATCATCTCTCTTTGTATGATGCTGCTGAGCTCAAGACTGGGTGAAATGGCAGTTTTAAACCAGATCTGTCATCTGGATGCAACTTGGTCCATTTAAATGCTCACATTACATGGATTTTTTTAGACTTAAAGATCAGTCACATCCACCAAAGAAAAGAACTTTCCCAATAGACTCTGAGTTGGAGAGAAAAATTATAGTCTAAAATGTAGGGATTTTTACACTTCCTGGCTAATTTATATGTCAAGGAAGGAGGTTTTTGTTAGACACCTTCATGAACTTTATCCTCTTAAAATCTTGTTCTAGACATTTTGTATCCTGGAAACATAGATGCACTTTGTGCATGATGGAGATGTGGAAATGCTCAAAGTTACATCAGTCTCAAGGACCAGAGGCTTTGTTTCAGATGATGTCCTCCTCAGGGTATTGGTCCAGCTCTTCTGGTTCCCATGGGAATCATAGGTCAGCAAGGCCAGAGAAAGTCTTTCTATAGATGTTGCCTCTAAGAGGGACAGAGAAAATTAGGCACATATCATCAGATCCCTTCATGCCTCCATTTTCATGAGTGTCTTGCTTAAAGGGTCAGGGTTACACCATCCAATGAGGCACCTTGAATCCCCAGCAGCTGTTCTTCTCCAACATGAAGGTTATTAATGGGTGTAATCCATCAAGCAAGAGACTTGAGGAAATGAGACTGCAGAAATGCACCTTTATGACTTGTGAAAGCTCAGTTGGCTGTTGACAGGGCTGAGGAGTCTTAATAAGAGGAGTAGAGAAAAAATTCCTTTATGAGGAATTAATTTCCTGTCTCCATTATGAAGTGCTGGGATGTTCATTTAGCATGCAGTAGGTGGGTGTTAAGATTAGAGCTGTGGAGGAAATGGATATTGGAACGTGCTAAATCTTCCTCAGTGCCAAAGCAAGAAGCTCTGAGAACATGCTGATGATCCTTCTTCATTTGAGCCAAGCCTAACTATATCTTCCCAGAAGCAGGAGACAGTGGTTCCCATTAAAACCTGTTTCTTTCTATGTTCCAAGCCTTCAAAATAGATGTAAAGGATGTCAAGACCCAAAAGAAGAGACACACAAATGCTGCTGATGAGAAAACTTTAAAGAAGTCTTTACAAATCGCTCCTTAGCACTTTGGGATTCACTCTATTGGGTTAAACCTGTATTTATAGCTTCCTTTACACTCTTTATTGTAACTGATGTATTTAGGAAGAAAGTTGAGGGACTGAAAGTGTGTTAGAGAACTTCACATCAGCAGCCCCAGAAGCACTTGAACAGACCTCTGCTCATCTGGTCAACAAACCAAAAGCTGATCTGATCTAGCAACCTTAGACACAAAGTACCTTCAGAAATCTTACTCTAAATCTGATTTCAAATAGAACTGTACTTGTTTTCCTCAAGTCAAAAAGAATACAAGTATTTTTTTCAGCTCATGGAAAGCCACAGGCCAGCTCAGCACTTCAGTTTCTTTCTAGGTGATGGAAGAAAGCCAGACCCTTCCAGGTGGAGTGTGAAACTGGGAAAAAGACAACATAGAGGTGCACCGGGAGTTGATGCTTATGCAGATGGACCAGCACACAGCCTTTGACACCACTTCAGCCACACTCTCTTTTTTGAATAAAAGAGTATGGAGGACTCACCTGCTGCATGGAGACAAACGTCACATTCCATGGGTCTGGAGACAGCATTTCCAGGGACTTTGATAGCACTCTGCTGTCTTGTGGACTGGATGCTTCTCACTTTGTAAAGCCCTTCCCTCCCTCCGTAGTCAGAGCTAGCTTCTGCTTTGGCTTTTTCAGGAAGAATTAGATTTCTAACAGCTTTAATGTTATCACACTGTTGCCTTGGACTCTCTTGTCTGTTGGTAATATTCACCCACTGGGAGACATTAGACATTAGGGTGAAAGCTCTTTGGGGCAGAGCACTCTATTTCAGTGTCTGTATCCAGCACCTGGTGGAGTTCCCGGTCTGAGCTATCACCTCAACACAGATGATAATCAAGGACATCCACCTTTCTGGCTGCTGTAACATCTTGTCACCATCAAAGCCTCACTCCTCACATCTCCTGTAGTACATTTGCTCTCTCTTGTTCTCTCCTTGCAAAGAAAGACGTGTTTGGTGCCATAATGTAACTTAAGGTCATATTGTGCCTTCAGCCATCAACGTGTGCAAATGCTGCCTGACTAATGAAGCAGTCTCAAATGACTATCCTGTACTGCTTTTCTACAAGATCCTTTGTTGTGTTTGCAATCTCTCCTGACAGGTGGTGAAGAGCTGCCTTTCCCTTGGGCTTCTGACTTGAGCTGGAAATCTAACAGCAGGGCAGGTTTTGGGCCATAAGGGACTCCTCTCCCCTCCTCATCCAAAAATGTGCTAAAAGGAAAATATGACTCTTGGTTTGTCTGTCTTGCTTGCAATTTGCTTTCAGTCCCTCTCCTTTTCCTTAGGGGACTCTTTTGCCAACTCAGAGAAGCTTTGTTCTTTCTGGAATGTCAGATGGTGGCTTGGCCAATTCACGATAGACAGATGTGGAGAAAACAGGACAGCAGCAGAATTGGTGCATGGCCACAGTGCTCAGACATGGAATGAAGTCCTCCTCCCCAGCCCTCTCTTTCATGGGCAGAAATGACTCGACAACAGAGACAAGCTAGGTTTAAAAATGATAGATTATAGCATGCAAGTCATCAGTGACTCAGCTTGTCAGCATTCATCACTTGAACTCTGACCCTGCCTCCTCTCCTTCTGAGCCTGCTGGAGGTTTTCTAGCCCTTGATCATTGCAAGGATTGAAGGGGCAAATGGACAATATTTTCAGACACTGTGCACACTTTTGGAGTGTGCATTCTAAATATGTACTTTAATAAGGATGCCTTTAAACAAGACCTTTTCAGGAAGCACTGAGTGTCTTCTGATCTGAATATCAGGTCTCATTCAGGATGTCTGTGCTGGGCATCTTCAAAATACAAAAGCTAAGAAAAACCTGAACTAGCTTCTGATTCAGCTTCCTTTGGAAAAATACTCTAAGGACCTTCCAAGGGACTTTTCAAACAGTTTTCTTAGAGGACAAGTCCCTGCTGGGTCAGGCCAATGTTTCTGGTGTACACATTGACCCAAAGAGGCAGGTAAACTTCCCCTTTTTCCTGTTACAATGTAGTCTGCAAACTTTCTTTCTCAGTCTGCCTTACATTTCCACAATTTTTTTCCCTCCTTGACATCCAAATCTATGTTTCTGCTTTGCTGCAAACTAGAGAGAGAGAAAAAAAAAGCCTTGATATGATTTTGTTTTGATCGGACTCCTGACCCTCTCTCCTCAGCCCTTTATTTTTTTACATGTTGAAGGGGATCCATCAAGATAATTTCCTGGTATTAGGTTTGAAGTGTTTTGAATTGGAAATGCTTTTCACTTCAGAAGAATTGATGCCTCTAACTTGCAATGTGTTAGCAGTTTCGTACAGTGCCTGACAGCCCAAACTACATTACAGGTAGCTAATCCCAGTTGCTGAGCTCCATTAAAGACTAGATCATATCTGTTAATACAGCCATACTGTTTGGGTCATTGTGCTGATGCAAGGAGCACAGCTGCTTGGAGAAAGATTATGATGTGAGGGGACATCTTGATTCTATTTTAAACCAGAAAAGATGTATGGGAGATACACTAGTCATGATTGATTAAAGATAGCACAAGGATTTTACGAGCCTTTTTACGCACACCGTGTTTCTCATTCTGTTTGTCAGTCCTCAGTGTTTGGTAAATAAATACATAGACCCAAACCTTGTGGATAATAGGAAAGACAGACTCAAAGCTGTTCCTCTTATGTTCAGTGTTTTTTATTATAATAAGCTAAGAACTGCTAGCCTCAGGAATAATTTCCCAGCTCTTGCACTGCTTTGCTACATAATCGTGGGCCACCTTTTCCCCTTATATCTTCTCACACTATTTTCTCATAATATCTGTTTAAAATTCTAAGCACAACGTGGCAGTGACCTTCCTACCCTATTTGTGTGCACGCAGACCCTCTCATACTGACAATCCAGTCCCAGCCAGCTTCTCTGTGCACCATCCAAGCAATATCTAACTCCCAATCGGCTAGTTTTCAGAGCCATGGGCCATTTTGCCCAGCAAATATGGATACCTCATTTCCCAGTACTGGCTATTCAAGGGACACTTGCTCCTAAAGCCTTCAATCTCCTTATCTTCCTTCTCCTTACATTATCAGTAACATCCAGGGTTTGAGATCCTCTGCACCTAAAATAACACTTCTGATCTTCATCTTTCAGTGTGTGAGAGGTTTCTGCATGTTGGGCTGTAGCTGGGGTTCATCTGACTCCTTATCTAGGCAGGAGCACAAACCGTGCTGTCTCTGGCTGGGTACCCACCTCACCACTGTTGCCACGGCTGTTCATGTCTGAGGTTGTGCTGCGACAGTGCAATGTATTCCTTGGCAAGCTTGGAAAGGGAACAGTTTCATACAAAAAGCAAAAAAAAATCACATTAAGCATAGCATGTGTTTCATGCTCCTTTAACATCTTCTCCTGCTACAGAGTGTTGTAATTCCCCTGGCTGCTTTTGAATTTCATGTCACACTTTTAAATGTGGTTTGGTACATTCTCTACATGCTCTGTCAGTAGAGTTCTGCCAATAACGTCAGCACATGAGCACCAGGAAAGCAACTACTGGCTCTGCTTTCTTGTGTGCTGAAGTGTGTGGATGGCAAATGTAGACAAGTTCTGCTTGGGAAGAAACTGTCTTCCTACTGCTGGAACCACAAAGGACCCTCTCCTCAACAAGGAAGGAATTTTTTATCTGGGCCACTCATCTGCAATTCTGCCTTGAGCAACAAGGGGACACATCTACAAAGAGATGCTCGAGTGTGTTGGTTTGAATTAACTTTTCAAGCAAATCAGACAAAGCTTCTTGTCATGATCTTAAATATTCTCAGAACGAATTAGATAAAATTATCTTAAACTTGAACAAGATTGGACAAATCCACTTTGAAAGTTCATTCAAAGGAATGTTCAGGAGTGTCTTCCATGGAAAACACAAATCCCTGGCTGTCCTTAAACCAAGCCCAAGCTGAAGGGTTGTATCTTTGCTAGGAAACAAAAGAATGCAGGAATGTGGAAACCAACTTTTGAAAACCTGAATTTTAATGATGGAGTTAGAATCAAGTGCTGAGAGTGTCTTTGGGAAAAGGTGGAAAAGGGTAAGAAGTGCTTATTCTTAGTGAAAGATGAGAGAAACAGAGATTTGGCAAAAGAGTAATGATGTTCATTGACTTTTAGCCCTTCCTGAGTGAAGGGTGGTATTTCTGCCTGTTGTGTAACAGCAGCCTCATTTATTCTGTCTTTCTGTACTCCCTTTGAGACTCATTTGCCATTTATAAACGTACCCAATGTGCCAAGACACTGCCTCTAAGTTGGTTACATGGGTCTAAAGGAGACAAATTCAGCTCCTCCCTCATACTTAGGTGTATTTTTGACTTAAGGACTAGGTAAAGGCTAGATTTCAGAGCAGTCTTTCAAATGTACATTGGCTCTTTAGGCCAAGAAACAACAATCAGAAATGGTTTGCCAAGAAAGCCAACAGCCACTGTTCTGAAGAGAGAGGAAATAGACTTTTAAACTGAGAAGTTTTTGTTTAGCCACAGCCATTCTTCAGGGCAGCATCACAGCTGCAGATGCCCCTTAGATACTTTGAGGTGTTTGCAACGATTAATTAACTGCCTAAATGGGAACTGAGCTCTGATGAAAGTCTGGCCCCTGTGGGCACTGAGCCTCGAGCTTGGTGTGCTTTTGAAAAATCTCACCCCAGGGGCCTCAGAGGATGCACTTCTCTGACCTGAGCACATGCATGAGAGAAGAACCTTAGAGTTTATTTCCAGGAATTCAGGCCCATTCTTTAAAGCTGACAACCTGACTCTTTCTAAGTTCTCACAGAAGTGGTGAAACTCCCCGGAGAGGTCTGTTTTGGGGCAAAGTTCATATCAGGTAGCAAGTCTGGATAGACAGCAGGCTGCCTAGATGGAGATGTGTATTAATAACTGCCCAGTGGGAACCCAAGCTGTAACTGCTGCCTTTGGCTGGTGCCCTCCCACCCTGCCTGTCCTGGGTGCAGGCAGCTGGAGGAGTCTCCCCACTTTGCTCCCCTGCTTCCTTTCCTTTGCTAGAGCCCTGCTGTTACCACACGGCTGCTTTCCTGCATTTTTGCAAACCTGCAATTCCATGATGCATTTGTTGCCATGGCAATGGGGGGGGGGGAGTTTCAAAGTAGGGAAAAAAAAGTTTAAAAAAACCCCAAAAGAACCCTTGAACTGGCCCCTTATTTTACACATTGCCTGTACAAAATTGGACGTGCAGCTACATGAATTTCTAAGAAGCCTCTAAGAAGGTATTACCTTCAAGCACTTTGGAGACCTCACTGGAGGTCCAAAGCAATTCCCATTCCCTCTTAGAGCTGCCTTCTCCCATCTCTCTCCTGCTGGGTAACCATGAGCCTGGTACCTTCAGCAACAGTCCCAGACATATCCTATCTTAGCTGCAGCTTCTGCAATGAGTCCTGCTGCCTTTGCAGTGGTTCTGGAAGCTGGTAGCAGCCCCCAGTAGGCATGACTGAACCAGCAGCACCCAAAACAGCACTATGGTAGCTTTATCTTCCATCCCAGCAACAGATCCATCAGCAAGGATGATGGAGCACTGGCTTAAACGTGCTCATCCACCCCCTCCTCTTTCCAACCACCGTGGCTAAAGGAGCAGCAGCCCTTAAATGAAAACTTTACGGCGAAGAGCTGCTGACATTTTTTCATTATGAAGATACATGGGGTGGCTGGTAGCTAATGAATGTCAGTGCTCAAAAGGATAATCTCTGCTTCTCTCTGATACAATTTAACATCGTATTTCCCTAATTTGAGGCTGATTTAGTCGCTGGGGTATTTGGATGCCTCTTCTATGGTGCCGATAGTTAATTAAACAGATGTTGCAGAGGGAATCATTAATTTTAGTGCTGCAGATGGGAGCGGAATGACTTTGTGAAGTTAATGTTTCAGCAAAACAATAGGCTTCTGTCATCAGTTGGTATAAACCAAGTAAATTAAGACAACAACTAGAGTAAAAGAGAGAGCTTCAAAAGAATATCAATTATTCATTTTAGAATTATACTTTTTTCCCCCCATAAATCATCATGGGAGTAGAGGAGGGGAAAAATCTGTAAAAGCTGGCATGAGGCAAGAGATGAATCTCCAAGTTAGCCTGAGAGACAGTTTATGGCTACTCCTGTGCCCTCTCTTGGATGTTGCAGGGCTCCTGTGTGGGCACCAAGAGCCAAGGGGTGAAGGAGGCAGCAATGAAAGGCAAGGCAGGACAGCCTGGGAACAGCTGCTGGGGACAACCTGGGCTTGGTACACTCAGTGCAACTTTGGGGAAGTCCAAGAAAAAATTTCAAGAGCATCTGAAGTCATGTCAATAAAGGCAGATTCTTTTTCCAAGCTTAGAAACTAGGTAGACACAAGCATCTTGATTTATTAAAGGCTGTGTGAGTTTTTTCACTTCAGGCTGAATGTCCCATACCTGCTGACAAGGTTTCCTAAGACACTGGCTGGATTTTTAAAAGCATCTGGGTATGGTGACAGTTTTCTAATGGGAAGATGGTATGGTTTATAACTTTCAGAAACCTCAGAGCCTTGGTGAAAAGCCCCTAAATACTTAAGGAAAAATTGCTGTAGGGCTACACCTGCGTATCAGATGTGACTATTCTGCCATGGAAGTGGAAAAACTTTAAATCTCGATGTCTGCACAAGTTTATTGCTGGCATTAAATGTTACTAATTTCTATTGAACAGAGGTTTCTATTTTTGAACTAAAAAACAACAGAGGGAAAACCCTCTGAACCATAAAAAGGCAGTAGCAGAAGGGGATTCAGAACACAAATGCAGTCCATCTACAGTGTTGGAGTGAAAGTACTAGTGACTTGCTTGAGTGCCTCATAATACAGAAATTATGTTTGTTTTTAGGACAGATGAGTCATTTGACCACTCAGACACCCTTATAAACACATCCATGTCCATTTATGTTATCTTTCCCTTTCTCATTTGTGCATGTTTTTTCCTTATTACCAGCTACTTCTTCCTCCAAAAACAATAATCAGTGGTTATTCTCATTTATTTGATAAGGCCAAACAATTTCAATGCCCAGAAAGTAATTATGAATTTGGCAGTTCTGATTAATAAATCTTTCATGAAGCATGCTCCATTTTGTCCATAAACAGCATCTTCCAGAGATTCATTGAGAAAAGAAGAACTGGAAAAGACACAAAGTGAAAAAAACCTCACATTCTTCCTGGCAATAAAGTTCTTAGCTTCACATGTGTGAATTTCACCACTGGATTTATTTCTTTACCACTCAATCTGTACTCACCACTTTATTTTCATGGATACTGTTCTTGTTTTACTCTCTCTGGTTTTATAATGCCATATACTAAGTTAACTTCAGCTTCACAATCAAAATGTTCCAAATTATTTTTAGGAGCTAATTTGTGCCCTCAGACTCGCTGCAGAGCAGCATTGCACAGCTTGCAGGCCTTGTCCTGGGTGACAATGAAATCAGCTTTTGCATCAAACACCCACTAAACTAGCCAAACACTGGATGCTTGAAGTTAAAAAGAGGTGTCCAGATGTTTAAGATGCTGGAGGGTCTCTCAGACAGTGCTGGCTTCTTTTTAGCCAACGGAATTGGTCCTCTTAGGCATTGTAGAGAAATCCCAGAGTGACTTCAGCAACAGACATGAAGTCACTCATAAGCAAAGAGAATAAATTCAACACATCCTAAAGTGTCCTGTTGAAAGACTGATTTTTGCCTGGCAAAGACTGCATATGAGGGTACTGAGAACACAGGATCCTGAGACCTGTCTGCTGTTGCAATGTGTTACACTGAATTGAAGGTCTTCAGCTGCTTCCTTTAGGAAATACAATTCTCATTAAAGGCATGAAATTGAGCTCCTTGGAGGCCTAAGGCTTCGATCTGCTGAACAATTTGAATGGAAGTTTTCAGTGGTACCAGCTTCTTGCCGTATGTGCTTGTGTCTCAACAGTATGCTACAGGGATTTGCCTCTTAGAGGGAGTCCTTGGGCTTGTTGTGTTTGTTCACTGGTGTCCCTTCAGCCCCAGCTCACCGGGACGATTTTTGGGCATAGAATTATCCAGGGATCTGAATCCCAACCATAAGAGTGCCTTTGTTTCCCTCTCTCCCAGCACAGGTCACCGAGCACCTGGCAAGCACTAGTTTTTGGGCTGTCCCAATCCTGGTCAGATAAGGAACAGGGTATCTTAAAGGGGACTAGATCTTATCACAGCTGTAGGAAAGGATGTTCACAGTGTGCTCTGTCAGTTGTCTCTGTCTCCTATTCAGGTCCTGGAGAGCAGATGTTCCCAGGGGTTAAAGAATCTCCCCAGGCACAAGGGCACCTCCACAGCAGGTTAGTTCAACACCATTTTTCCGTGACCTTGTCCTCTTGGATAGTGTCACAGTGCCACTTCGTGGCAAGCTTCCTTGAAGCCACCAAGAGTATCTGTTGCCCAGGGCTTCCCAAAGAGCACCCTGGCCCTCTCCTCATCAGGGAGCCTCAGCATCCCACTGTAATTTCTTAGCATCTCACTGCAATTCCTTTTCTCCACACAGCATCACCTGCCAGTAGCATCTACCTCTGCAAGTGGTAATTGATTCGCTTCCCCTTTAGAGCCCTAATTAAAAATGCACCATATTAAACTTGAATGCATTGGAAACAATTAGTTTCCTCTTTTGTCTCCTCATTTGAGTCGGCAACGCGAGGCAGCCAGGTGTCACGTTCCACAAATCTCCATCAAGTGATTGCTGTGGAAGGAAATGAAGTTTGAAGAACTCCTTTGCTGCTCCTGACGCTTTGGCTCTGACCTTCTCACGCTCTCAGCTTATCTCCATGGAGATGCTCATTTTGCAGATTGGCTCCATCTTCTGCCAGCAACTGCATCACGGGCAGGCAGAAGGCAGGGGCCTGGGCAGGGAAGCCAGGCTGTTTCAAGGATTTGATCCTATTCTTTTCAAGAAAACAGCACTTTAAAATGGACAGTGGGATCTGATTCTCCTTCAGAAATTAAGTGTTTTGAGCTACACCAACCTCATGTAGTTAGCCAAGACTGCAAAAGAGGAGAAATTTAGCTTGAGCTGGAAACTTCTGTAGCATATCTGTACCTTGCTGCCAAGTGGTCCTCATGGCCCTGAGGATAGGTCTGCACTTGATTTCAGAGAAGCCTAATCATAGAATCAGAGAATAACTTGGGTTGGAAGGGACCTTAAAGATTAGTTCCCAAACCCCTGCATGGGCAGGGACACCTCCCAGTAGACCCAGTTGCTCAAAGCCCCAACCAACCTGTGGATGGGGCTTCCACAACCTCCCTGGGCAACCTTCTTCTGCTGTCTCACCACTGTCACACTAAATAATTTCTTTCTAATGTTTAACCTAAATCTTCCCTCTTCCAGTTTAAAACCATTCCCTTTGTCCTTTCACTACAAGCCCTTGTCAAAAGTCTCCCCCCAGCTTTCCTGTAGCCCCTTCAGGTACTAGAAGGTGCTCTAAGGTCTCCTTGGAGCCTTCTCTTCTCCAGGCTGAACAACCCCAACTCTCTCAGCCTGTTTTCATAGGATAGTGTCCAAAATCTTGCTACAACTGGAAAAGAGGATGATGTTTGCTCTGTCCTGCAACCGAGAGGATAAAATGTACTGCTGGAAGCACAGTGCCACATCACTGCTGGGATTCTGGACACAGCACTACCTCCACTAGCAGAGCTGATCATGACATATTAGATTAAGAAATACATTTGGGGTGGTGGAAAAAGTGGAAAAAATTATACTGATAGGTCTATGGCTGCAGAAATCTCTGTAAAATGGGAAGCCCAAGATGAGTGTCTGCTCTCAGCACCCAGCTCAGCTGACACTCATAACAGCACAATTCCTGGGAAGTCTGGGGGGGTGATGTGCACCTTCCACAGGGAAGGGAAGTATCAGTAGGACTATGCTCGGTGCAGTCAATAAAATCTGTGGTTGGGAAATTTCAACAAACCATTTTTCACCCGAAAAAGCCGATTCTTTGAAACAGGCTTTCTGTGAGAATAAAATGGGCAATTTTTCCTCATTTTAGCAACTCTAAATATTGAGACAGCTTTAAGTGAAAAAAGAAACCAAGAAAAACCTACTTGAAAGTTTTTTTTTTCTCCCACTTGTTTCAGATTGGAACTTTATTATGATGAAAAGCAAAAGAAAATAAAAACAGTAGGAAAATGAAAGGAAACTTTTAAGATTGACGTAAAAATAAAATCCATTGATCTGACAAGAAATATTTTTCCCCAGTGTTTGTTCCTACCATTTTCCTTTCAACTTCAAGTACTGGAGAGAGGAAAGGGATGGCAAAATCCTCCAAGAAGGGGAAAAGACTTGCAGCCCAGGATGAGGACTGTGGGCCAGGCTGTGTCTGCAGCAACCAGCTGTGGTGAATGACAAGTTTCAGCATCTCCTGACTAGAAGATCAGAGGCAGAATCCATTTGAGGGCCAAATCACTTCCCTGGTTTGCCTGGGAACACCTGCCAGGAGGAGCTGGGGGAGTCAGCAGTGCTCAAGGGTCCTTACACCCAGCCCAGCTGCAACACATCATGCAGGTGGGAGGAGGGAGAAGGTGGTGCCTGAGGCTTGCCCAAGTTTCCTCTGAATTTAAATACCAACTCCAGCTGATGTTGAGGTTTTGCCCAGTGCTAGATTGCTTGCCAGCCAGATGGCACCATCTGAAGCTCTTCTACCTTCATCCAGGCTTCAAGGGATGCAGTAAAGGTGTTTACAGGCAAGTAGCTCTTCTTCCTCAGTGGTTTCACAGCCCTGCCTGCAGATTTATACCAGTGTAAGCTGGGAGCAGAGGATGCTCTGAGCTTCAAGGCTTTAGTAGCTCCTTCATCAGGCTCCTTCCTATCTGCAGAAACCTCTGTCCTTTTCCCTACACTGCCTCTGCCTGGCTTGTGCTCTCACCTCAGACATCCCTTAGGGAGTTAAAGCAGTGCCTCATCTCCTCACTGGTCCTGTGCAGTTCTTGATGCAATTAACAGGATTTTCCTTGTTTATTTGTTCTGTGAAGCTGGGTTTCTTTTGGAGATGGATTTGGTTTATTTTGTTTTTTAAAGATGTACTGAAGAAAGTTAGTTGGAGTTGGAAACACACAGCAAGGGGGAAACTTAATTTTTAATGAACTTAGCTTTTGGTGGAATTAGGGCAATGAGTAGGAAACTAAAAAGCAGAACATGTCTGAGTCTTTAGGATTTGTAAGGCTTTGAATGATGAAGGAGGAATGGAGTGAAATGTCTGTGGTGTGGGCCTTGGGACTGGAGCTCTGAGGGGGGATGGAGTTTTGTGTCTGTGCATTGTGCTTCCCCCTCCCCAGGTGAGTGCAGAGCAACCACCCTGGCTTGGTGAGGGGACAGGTCATGTGGAAGTATAGATGGACTCTGTGTGTGTGTATATTTATGTCCATGGGGTTTCCACACATGGATGAGCCAGAGCCATCAGCTGCTCTGAGAAGTAAATAGGTAGTAAGCTGGAGTGGGGACCTTTCTCAGTCCTTTCCTGGTCTCCTACATCTATCTGTCCGTATCTAAGCACAGTTCTTGCTACCTGTTGTGGTTAGTGTCTACAGGGATGAGGGAGAAGGGCTCTTCTTCAGTACAATCCAAATCAAAATGTGTTGCTGTTGTGCCAGAAACTGTAAGCTTTGTATGAGGTCAGTCAGCCATAGTTCTTATAACTTCTGTTTTTCTGGTGATTTCTGATCCCACATCAAGCTGAGAAGATGGCTGCAGTCTTCAGTCCCCAGTGAAGAAATAGTTGTCTCCTTTCTTAATTACCTTTTGACGTCAGGACAACATGGGCTGGCAGTAAGAAACCCAGGAGAGATCCTCCTTGTTGAAAACGTGTTGATGATGGAGGAAGTTGAAAGACAGAAAAGGGATGGAGGGAGAGAGGAGGAGGCCTGTGTAAGAAGCAGAAAGATCATACATGACGAGGTGAAAGACACAGAGTTACAGCTCTAACACTGAAGAAATACTGGCTAGAGAACCAGCAGAAGGACAAGCCAGCCCTTGTTAAAGGTCTCATTGTCTCTTTGTAGGGGTGATAATTTGGAAGATAAGAGCCTGGCAGCAGAGCCTGCCTGGGAGGGAGTGAGAGCAAGCCTTCCTGCCCCTTTAAAGAGCAGAGGGAGTCACAAAGCAGGCATATGGAGTTGCAGCAGAGTTTGCCAACACCCTCTGGTTTGTGAGGGCCACATCCAAACAAGGACATAGTCAGGCACAGTTTTGTTTTCTTTTTGGGCACTTGAAGTGAGCTACATGTTTTAGAAGGTGGATCTGAAGTCTTGGTGCTAAAATGAGAAAACTGAGGAATACTAAAGAATGGGCATTTCTGATGGGTTTTAGAGAGTCCAAAGACGTCTTCTGAGGTGATTGCCAAAGCTTTTCTTCTGAAGATCTGCACATTGTTCCCTCTTATTGTATGAAAATGTTGTTGCTGTAGTGTGCATGAGACTGCCTCCCTGGTGGAAATGTTCCCTAGGAAAAGGAAGACCTTGCAGTCATACAGGAAAAGGGAGTTATGTATTCTGGACTGAGGCCCACGTGCCATTTATTTATTCTATGTTGGATAAATGCTAAGTTAAAACTATGTCCTTCCACTGAAGGAGAGGAAAGGAGTCCCAGATTCCACCCCCCCTTTACCTGCTGCAATTCTACTGTTGGTGTCCGGGGCAATTTGCAATTCTTGCACAGAAGCTGCAGTGAAACAGAGGACTGTGTAATCCATTTATCGCAAAGGACTCCAATTCCTATCTTAAGTAAGAGAGGAGTCAATTAACAAATGAAAACAGAGTACTAAAGCACTCTCTCCATTTAGATCACAACACATCAGGAAAGCTCTGCAGCAGTGTAAGCATTGCCTTCCTGGATGTGGCTTTGGAGACTGCAGGAGAAAATAACACAGCCTGGGATTCAAACTTTGAAAATGGACCTTTATCTTTCTGATGAGATCTTTCTGCTTTTATAACTCCATCACCAGCATTTTCTAGCTTCATGGATTTGTCTGCCCAACAGATGTGACAGAAAGAAATATTAGCTTTACAAATGGGGATAAAAATGACATATACTGAAAGCCAAAGCTGGTTAATGAGAGAGGATTTTCAAAATGTCACTCATCCAGTTTTCTACATTTAGTTTATATTTCCAGGAACTGGTATCTCTTTTCTTGCCATGAAAATTTCATTTTCCACTAAACTTCCTTCAGTCTACTTCTAACCAAATAATTATTAGTTTCCAAATTAAAGTAATTGAATTTATTAGTCAAATTACAACCCAGCAAAATGGAAACCACAACAGTATTTATGACTTTATTTTATCTTTATTAAGACTAACAAGGTTTGAGCAGAAACGATCTCTTGACAAAGCCATTAAGAGCACAGACAAGATCACAGGCTGTAACACATCTGAAAGGGCACAGCAGAAAAGTCAAACCCTTGTCTGCTAGGAGACAGAGCAAAATTATGCTGGACTTAGAGAAAAATATAGGAACTGAAAGACCAATCCTGCAACAGTAATGATAATTATTCATTGTTTGTTTTTTTTTTAAATGGATCTTAAAGTGAATTTTTTCTTTTAAGAGTCTGATGGGCACGACCACTCAAGGCACAGAGAAACTGGTTCTTCTACTATCTGGGCAAAGCCAACTGCACTAGCAGGGCTTGATGGCCCTGGTGGGACACATCTCCTTGTGTGGCACCAGGTGGGGCTGCATGCAATGAATCTCCCCCCAGATCCCCACCTGGATGCACCAAACATTTCTGGAGCCACCTGAACAGAGGAAGTCCCAACAAGAAAGACCACCCTTTCTAGCCTGCCCAGGCTGGCTCCTTTGTTTGGTGTGCACAGCCCTGGCTTTGAAGATATTGGGAAACTCAATGGAAAAGCTGCCAGCTGGGGTCTTGAAACACTAAAGCTGAATTTCCACTGCAGGGATTTCCCAGCTTTTCCCTTGTCCCTTTGTTGCCCTGTGTAAAGTTGAGAGGTGGCTTGAATGATGTCACTGACTGAATGATGGAAGGTCATAAAACCTGCTGGTGTGGTGCATTTCTAGGCTCTGAGATCTGCTTAGTCACCCTGTCTTCAGAGAGAAATTAAAACAGCCTGAGGGCTTCCCTGCCTGTGACCCTCTTCATCCTCTCTGCAGATAAACACACCCTTTGGGTGTCCCTCTGTTGCCCGAGTGTAAAATGGACCAAAACCCAGAATAAAATTGGAATGGAAATCAAGGAAAAGCATGCAAGACTCCACTTCAAGTGAACCTAAATCTCTAGAGAGCCTTGGATCATCTTGCCTGACAAAATAACCAGCAGGTTATTGCCTTTATAATCACAGGAGCTCATCCTCTCTGCTAGCTCTGAGTGCTGTGGGTGCAGGTTAGTGAGGACAGGGAGGTTTATGGATGACTGTAAAGGGCTCTGCAAGTCCTCAGGGAGAGCTGGAGATCAGAAAGGATTTGGGGATAGGCTGGGAATGGCTATGGGGGAAGGTTTGTGGCTCAGATGGGCAGGTTAGCTCAGCCAGAGCCTCTTGTGTGTCTGTCTCCTCTTCTTCCCTTGCTCTCTGCTTTCACTCTGAAAGCTCCAAATAGTCTCTGCCAGCTATTCAACAGCTTAATCTTTTTCCAGTCTCAGCTCTTGCCTACTAATGTGTTTCAGGCACAGAAATTTCATTAAGGCTGCACTGATGTCCACAGGCTTTAGCCATGAACTTCATTGTTAAGTGGGTTTTATTTCAGGCAGTACACAAATTACCCTCTGGTCTGAGGTGGGAGAAGGGGATGGGGGTGGACAAAGTGTGCAAAGGAGGAAGAGAAGCAAAAGAAAATCCTTTCCATCTATCCAGGGTTCTCATCAAATAGCTACCTCCTGTCTACATGAAAACAGATGCACAGAGGTGAAAATGAACCAATAAAGACCACATGTCACTAGTGCTGTGACAGTGCTTAACACTGCCAGAGATGAGAGGGAGAGGTAGAAATGCTGCCTTGGAAAAGCTGCTGGTCACAGCTGCCCTCAGAGGCTCCCAGCCTGCCTTCCCTTCTGCCTTCACCCCTGCTGCTGACCTTAATGTTTCATTTAATTGGAAGCATTTGGAAACTCGGTTCTCTCATTCAGCTTTGTGGCAGCTTTTAATGTGGGGATTATTTAGTCATTAGCTCAGGCTCTTGGTTTCTCTGGATTAGGATTCCAACAAGCTACTTTTCTGATTATCCTCGGTGACATGGATGGACCTGAGCAGCAGAGTTTTGAGCTGGGGCCAAACTTCTCATCTGGGGGTGTGGCTGAGTTCTTCCATTCTGGCCTTTGTTCAGAACCCCTGGCACCAAAAAGCAATCTGTAATTCCCATCAGTGGCCACATCTGCCTAGTTTTCTAGAGCTCAAAAAGGAAGTTTTGCACTGCCTGGGAACAGCTGGGAGAGGATTTTATGTTCCCCCAGTGACAGGAACATCCTTCCAAACATCTGTATCCCAAAAATTCAGGTGAACCTAAAGTTCATGTCTTATAGGAACATCAAATGTGTGTGTAAATTTATTCTTAGCTATAGTCTTAGAAAAAACTTTCTTCTCTTTTGCAGAATCTTCCCTGTATCGTCAATTCAAGTGAGAACACTGCTGGGTTTTGGTGGTTGTAGCTCTCTGCTGTCATACAGCTTTTTTATGTGGGAAAGGAATATAAATAATATCCTCAGAAACAATGGCAGGTTAGTCATTCACCCCAGAGCAGATGCAGGGTGGAGGGAAGATGGATACTGGTAAACCAAAAACTCCACAGTACCTCCTTGTGTGGATGCTCCTGATTCTGCTCCCAGAAAAATCGAGTGTTGATCACGACTGCAGAATAAAGCTGACTTTGAGTACTTTTGGAAAGGCTCCTTGAAGCTTCTCTCAATTTTCATTATTCTTATTCTGAATTTCAGTCCACTCATAATTTTCCGAAGAGTCCTGGGCAACAACAAAAAAATATTTTCTTTCTAGCAGAAGGAGATGTCCTCCAGCATCAGATGTCTTCATGGGAATCCACAGAGCTCAGGGTGTTCCCTACGTGGAGGGCCATGGGTGACAGGGAGGGTCTTGTCTGAAGCTAATCAGAACAGCACTGAACAAAAGGAGCAGCTGTCATCTTTTCCTTACCCTGAGCCACTGCTTGATGGATCAATCAGATCAAAACATTTTCAGAAGGAGTTGTTTTTTTTTTAAAGGATTTCTCAAAGCGATTTCTTTTCCTGTAAAATACTTCCATTTAGAAAGGAAATTCGTAAAACTGAAACAAGTCCTGTGGGTTTGTAACAGAAATAAACCTCATTTTTTCCTCCGAGAGGACATACATTTGGCAATCCATGCAGTTCATCTGTGAGAGACAGAAGCTTTCTAAACATCCAACATGAAATTCTTCCAAAATTCAGACAGCATTAAACTACCAAATTCATTTTGTTCTTTGACAGTATAATCTTAGTTGCATTTCTTCAAGGATTTGAGCTGCAGAGCCCTGTTCCTGACCAGTCTCAGACTGGATTTCAGCTAATTGCTGGAAACATGACACACGACCATGGCTGTGGGCCTCTTGCAGGTCCTGAGGTCCTTGTTTCATCTTTCCACTGGAGAGTCTGGCTGCAGAGGCAGGGAGCTGGTAGCAGGCTGCTTGCTGGCAGCAGCTGGCTCTGGGATCTCTCTCTCGTATTGCTCTGTTTAAACCTTTTAAATATGCTTCCAAAGACCCCCTGTTTGTTGGGGGTGCTGGATTGGAGGGAGGCAGAAGGGCTCCATCCTGCTACAGACACAGGATCTTGACAGGGAGCAGAGAGTGGCTTAATCACGAGAGCCCTTCAGGGTATCCAATGAAGAGCAGAAAAATGAAATCTCTCGACACCTTTTTTCCAGCCAAAAGTCTTTTGCCAATTATAACTGATGTCTGGGCCACTTTACTATCAGATGCTTGTATTTTATCATCTGATCACATGAACTTTGCCATATTTGACCAGAATGTGGGCTGAGCAGGGCTTGCTGCTAATTTATAAACTAAAATGAGTAAATTTAACTAACATTTGTTCTGTCTCTCTGAGCTAGCTGGTGGGGTGCAACATCGCTGTGGTGTTACAGCCTTCAGCTGCCTGAACGTGCAGGTCACTGATGGCTTCCAGTTGGAAAATGGGGTTGGGGGTCTTGGTTTAAGTGTTTCATAGGTTGGTGGCTGACAGTGGCCTCACTGGGAGGGACAGGGATGCTGGAGCTGAGAGTCAGAGTGCACTCAGGGAGGAGATGGGACCATCCTTCAGGCATGAGGGAAGGTAGCTCAGGTAGGGTGTCCATGGGCCCCTTGACATGGGCAGCAGAGGACCTTTGATGTCCATCCAGCAGCTCTGGAGAACAGCAAATAAAATCCCTCAGGCCGTTCCAGTGCCTGATGCCTGTCATTTAAGAGAGATCTTGACCTTATACTCTCATCCTTTTACTAATACCCTGCTCCCTGGAGGGCCCATGGAGCTCCATCCCCACACAGCACTGACTTGCTCTGTTCAACCCCATCATGATTTTGTCTGTCTGATGCTGCTTCACCAGTGTGAGCTGCTGTCTGTAGTCATGGGCCACGTTAGGATTGAATAGTCCAGCTGCCAAAGCAGAACACAGATCTTGCTTGAGATGTTTCCCCTTCACAGAGCTGCCTTTTCACAGACTTTTAGCAATGGAAGGAGAGGAGGGGTAGGGAAGAGAGGGAGAAAAAGAAAAGAAAGGAGCAGAACAGTGCTTGTAGCTGATGGGAAAGTGTCAGATAGACCCTCCAGAGCACTGTCTAATGTGACCTACTTCAATCATCTTGAGAGAGGTATTTGTCTTGCAACAGTTCTCTTTGGAGGAAAATAAACTGTGATCTCAAGTGGCTGCAGGGTAGGAACCTGATTTCCAGTGGGGAGTCTGGCTGCTGCTCTGTGTTTGGCAGGGAAAGAAGGAATCTTGAGGCCTGTCCTGGTGTGGGAGGCTGTGTCCTCACTTCAACATTGCTCAGCACCGTGCTGGCCCATGCTGGGATGGATGTAGGAAGTCCTGGCCCTGATTTAATCCCAAGGCAGTAAGATTGCATGTCACCAGGAAAAGCAAAATGACGCAAAGGTTTTGCAGGGTACTGAACACCAATGTTGCCCCAGTGTTTGGAGTGTTTTCCATGCACGTGGGGAGTGTGGCTGCATTCAGGTAATGCTGGAGAGGCAACCTTTTGTTCCTTTCCTCCTGAGGTACCCCTGAGCTTGATGTCTTGCCTGGACCAGCTCTCCCCAGATGGTCTGCACAGTACCCATCTGAAAGATGGGCTGGCTAGGAAGCAAACAAGCAGCAGAATACCAGAAGTGCATGGCCCTTACTCATACCACTTTCTGAGTCACTGAAGCACCATATTCCATTGTGTGGGTTAAGGGTCTCATCTGTGGACAATATGCTCAGTGTTCCCAAATCTTTTCCCAGACTAAGATCTTATACAGACTCTGGGGTGGCTGGATCAGTGAAACACTGATCTGTGCTCCAAGGTGAGGAGGCAGAGCACTCTGGAGACCTGGGTTCCACTGGGATTTTTGCAAGGTCGCTGTCTTTCTGTCCTCCTTCCAAAAATGCAGAGAGGGGGAAGTGTTTTTCCCAACCCACAGTTTTAGGGAGATGTGAGAATCACTCAGGATTGTAGGGTTTGTATTTCAGTGTAGAGAACCTGGTGTAGCTACTGGACCATCAGTAAAAATCTAGATGCTCCTCAGTCTGGCAAAGACTTGTGGCAGATGTCTTGGATCCAGTAGTATATGAATCCAAGTCATTTTGTCAGTGCCCCAACCAGAGATTTATCTCAGCCTTTTAATATTTTTGCAAAACATTTTGTTACCCTTCTTCCTCTCTACCTCTGTCTCTGTCTCCTCTTTTTTTATTCTCCTTTCCCACAGCACTTTGATGTACTTTCTGAATTTAACTACATGAAGTAACTGGTAATACCAGCCTGATAAATTAGCCATGTATTAGAGCCTTGTATTAGCTCAGCCTGGTGATTTAACCTGATGCAGGTGATGGTTGCATTTGTTCTGTTCATGCACCAATAGACAGCAACTATCCCAGAGAGCTGACACTTGTGGGCAATGCCCTTCCCATAAAGCATCCCTGTGGCAGACCCCAGTCACTTCCCATTTGTCTAACCTCAGGGCATGCTGGGTGAGCTGGTTTAGGCAAAACCTTTTAAGAGGCGGGGGGTGGGAAATGGCAAATGAAATATTTACTTCTTGTTTTTACTTGCTAGCAGTGAAAGGATATTGATGTGGTGTAGATGGAACATTAAAACCAGAATTATGCCAGGGAATAAAAAAAGCCAGGCATAAATTAGCACTGTTTGCTTCCTCTGTGGTTTAAGAGAGTTAGCATTACGCCAGTGCCATATAACATGCTGGAGATGTATTTGGGGAGCTGCTGGGCCATAAATCACAGGCAGCATTTAAAGCAGCAAGAAGAAAGGCCATGTGGAGATGGATGGATGTCCAAGGAGGGGACTGTCCAAGGGCCAAACATAAACAAATCAGGAGATGAGGCAGTGGGAGGGGGAAATAGGATTTGAAGATTGAAGTTTGAGCACAGAGGGCAAAGCTGAAGGCTTGCAGGGTAAGTCAGAGGAGAAGATGACTTGAACAGACATGGGTTTTGAGAAGTACAGGCCATGGGATGGCAAGCCTGTTTTGCCACACTTCAAGATTTCTAAATTACTTCTATGTTTTTCCCCTTGTGAAACAAAAAAATGTTGTAGTATTTGTTTTTCATTCAAAAGGTCAAGTTTTCAATTCTGCTTTCCCCTTCTGATAAGCACTGACTAGAAAATCCCAGACCTTACTTACATCCTACAGGATACCTTCATCCTATCTGGGGTGCCCATTCAAAACCTTTTGCCTAAAACAGTCTTTGCCAAAAATTATCAGTAATGAAGCTCCTTACCTTGTGTCAGAACAGAATGACAGCCTGTGATCTTGAAGGGTGCCCAATTTATCTTAAAGAGGAAGAGTGCCTTAACCTGTCTGTGGGACTCTGCCTGGAGGTTTTGCTGTGACTCTGAGCACTGCAGGACTCTTAGAGGGCTCTCTTCAAGAATCTCCATTGACTTTCCTGGGATTATTACAGGAACAAGGTTGTGAAAGCACTCTCAGCTTTCCATCCCCTGGAAATCACAGTTCAAATGTGCCTGCAGTCAAGGGAGAAAGTTCTCATGTGACGGCAGCTCTTTTCAGCATTTCCTTGTGCTGTATAAACTGCTACAGCAAGGTTAGTGATTCTTTTCACATGGTGACCACTCACTTTCTTACACTTCCAATAACAAGAAAACAAGGGCATTTGCTGTTTAGTGAAGTGCTCCAGAAATGCTCTTTAGAAAGAGGACCTGAAAAAAGTGTGATCCAAGTCAGACTTGGGATCGATACACAGACCTGGGGTCAGGGCTGGAGTAACATTGGGGAATGGAGAAGGCAGGAAAAGCATCAAGGAGAAGGAATTGAAGGACAAGGATTGATGGTTCGTCAGAGGAAAAGTGAGGCTTTTTGGCAGAGCTGGGTGGGTGGCAAGTGAAATGAGCTCAGGATGGGGACAGCCAAGGTGGCCCCAAGTCAGAACTGGAAATGTTAGTATGGTTTGGAAAAAAATTAATCCTAGTAGCTGGCAGCCTGGAGTCTCTCAAATTCCAACACAGGCTTTGAGGTTTTCCCTCCAGCAAGAAAGCAACTCCCCTGTTGAACAGGCAGCTGCATGGTGACCTGTTCCAAACCCAGGTGCTGTCAGGACAAGGTAGTTACCTTAGCAAGGGATCTGTTAGAAATGAAGAGGGCCCTGCCTCTCTGCACAGTGAAAGGCAGAAACTGCTTGAGAGGGTGATTAATTAATCAGCAAAACATTAATTATCCTAATGACTCCATTCATTAACCTCTGAAGTGAGAGAAACTGGCCCTTCTCCATCTCCAGAGAAATTTAGCCCCTTCCAGCTTCAGCTCTGGAGTTCCAGGTGCAGAAAAGTAGGTACATGAACCCATTAAAAATGGGGCAATCTGGAGAGCAAATATCCCACAGGCAAGATCATACATAGGGCTGACATCTCATGCAGGCCCCAGTGCAACATCTTTAATGTCAGCAGAACTTCTTACTTCCCTCAACATCCATGGCTCCAAGACTGAGCATCATGCTTGCTTTCCAGCACAATTGTTCCCACAGAGCAATTGTGGTTGTGGCTCCCCAGTTCTACTCAATCAAGAAAATACCATGTCTTTTGGCCAGCAGAATATAAGGTTCAGTCCTCCTGGGACTGCAAATAATATTCTGTTTAAGAGTTGGCCTGAAGAAAAATAGGCTTAAGCACATGCATGTATGTTTCTTTGAGAAGCTTTACTATGAAAGTAGCTCACATGCGTGAACTGATCCTGCAGTCTCCCCTGTGTTTGTAAAAGCCTGCATCTGATAGATAAAAATAGCTAGGAAGCTTGGAAAAGGATGGAAACTGTTCTTCAAAGCAGCTATGGTTCTGCTCCTGGTTCTGACACTGGCTGGCTTTCAGCTAGCCCTGCCTCCTCTCTGTGCTTGGGTTTTCTTCCATGCAAACTACTTTACAATCTATTAATTAGAAGTGCTGTGTGAGAGCTGAAAATAACTATTTCTGGGCTGCAGCACACCTCTGCCCTGCAGAGACATAATGACTGCTTCTGTTGTGCTGCTTAAGCTGAACTTCAGGATCTGCTCAAGTCATGAACAAAAGCAGCTTCCAGGCACCTCAGTAACACATTTTCATGTGGGGTTAACTCTTCACGCCTCAGTTTTCTCTTAGCTCCTAGTACCTGTGTGTAGGTGTAGGAACCTTCCCAGGCTCTGCCAGTGCAGCAGAGGATGCATGATCCTTCCTCATGCTTCAGCTTGGCCAAAGGGAAGGCAGTAGAAGTTGCCCTGCTGTGTTCCCCCCACATGCATATTACTTCTTGGCACTAATGTCTGAGTGGTATCTCCTGCAAACTGTGTCCCCACACTATTTGTGATGTCTCGAGCTGGATTTTTTCTGTGTTGAGTGCCAGCACCCCCCTGTCCCAGACTCCATGCTGGGTTGCTGTTTTGTTGCTGGAATTATGACAGATCTCTCATAAATGCTGGATCTGTAAGCGGATCCATCCTAGTTTCTAGATCCTTTCCAGAAGCCTTTGCAGACCCATTCTAGAGTTCAATAATTTCATTTTTAAAAAGCTTTCAATTTCTTTTGACAGGTCTGGAGTGTTTAAAGATGGCAAAGTGAAGGAGATAAATAGATTATTGATCAGACAGGCTTGTAATTCCTTAGTGAATTGGATTTAGCTCCTTCACTGAGATCAGGTCTCTGCCATAAATCTGCCAAGGGATCAATAAGATGGAGAGTGCTTGGTGAGGAGGACTTTTGTTTGTTAACATGGCCACAGGTGAGGGCTGGGAGCAAGTATCCCGCAGGAGCTTGGAGCCACGCATCTCTGCTGAGCCAGCCTCAGCAAAAGGTTATCCAGATTGCACCAAAGTGTTCAGTGCCCCCAGGATGGCAGTGCAGGGCTGCAGGGGCATCCCACACATGGTCTGTATTTGCTGTGCTGAGATGATGCCATGTGCAATCATTGCTCTGATGAGTTATGTTGGCAGTCACAGTTCAGCTGCAGAGGCTGGAGATGACAGCATGACCTGGCTTCCTGGTGACACCACACCACGATGGAAAGCTCTCAGGTGCACATGCCATCCATGCCATGTCACCTCCAGGCTCTGAATCCAAACAGTGGCTTGTGCTCAGATGCCATCAGACTGCAAACAAGAGGAGCTTCAGGGCCTTTCTGGTTGGGCTGGGCAGGGATTCGGATCATCATTAGAAAGACAGTGGGAGCTGCCAACAGCAAAATACTCCAAAAACCCCAAACTTCTGTTCACTCCTCGAGCTAGCTAGCAGTGCCAGAGAATAAAAATGAGCTGCAGCCTTTTCAGTACCTCTCAAGGGTCTGTGTGTGCTGAGGCTCTGTGCACCTGGCATCAGCACCAAGTCTGCGGCTGCCGAGACTTTGTCAGAAAGTGGTTTGTTATTTGGAACAGCAATAGGGTTAGAGCTTGGAGCCTGATGTCCAGAAAAGCCTGCATGACCTAGTGTCTTGAGCTAATTGCAGTTCTGTGTCTGGAGATTTGTGGTTATCTAGGTTGAGGATGTATAAATGTCCAATACACTGTGCTGGTGAACAGGTCAGTCTAGCAAACCTCCTGCATTCTGTTCCTCCTCATCCTCACTGGTAAATTCAGAGCAGAGCCACTGTCATGACTTCCCCAAAGTTATTCATGAGCAAACCTGCAACCAAGTTTATTAACATTCACATAAATGAGCATGGACCTAGGAGAACATACCAAATGCAGATCTTCAGGATTGGAATTTTTTCCAGGCAGAGGTACCCTCTCTCCCAGTTCCCTACCAACCCTGCTTTACTTGCATAGTTGAAGTTTTTGAATTGTATGTGGCATTTCCCAGAAGTTCAGCCACTTTGCAGAACCCCTGGAGCCTCAGGCCTTGACAAAGTGGGCTGGAGGTCTTCCAAGGCCGGGCTGAGTTGGGAGATTTCCCGTGCTTCCTGTTTCCAACTGAGCTGGCAAGAGACAAAATAGCTTTTTTCACTCTATTTCATTCTCCTTCTGGTGCTGGCTATATCCCAAACGGCAAAGAGACAATGAAAGGGATAGGAGAAGGAAATCAACTGAATCTTTTACCATTGGGGAAAGAATCTGAGGTCCTCAATTTTGGATCCAGAATGGGAGGTGTGCATACCTACCCACCTTGTTCACATGTGGAAATTAAGAGGCATTTTATTTGGAGCCAGTAAGAATAACTTGTTGGTTTCCCATTTTTCCATGGTAAAGAAACATAGAAACTGGTTTTGGTTTGGTTGTTTTGTTTGTTTGGGGTTCTTTTGTGGGGTTTTTGGTTTGTTTGTTTTGTTTGAAGAGAAAAACTTCCCCCAAATCTGTCATCAAAAGTGACTGGGGGCAGGGGAAGTTCTGAGGAAAAATGCTGTGCAGCTTGGGTGGAACATTGTATTGATTTTTATTTTAGAGCAACTGTAATCCAGGAAGAGATTTCTAGGACAACAGATATGTTTGCAAACTTTTTGTCTAGTAAGAAAATCCACAACCAATGAATCACATCAAGAAAACTTTTGGAAAACATAAGCTACTCAACCAAAACTCATCTTCTCTGGCCATTCCCAGAACTGAGTGATGCAGAATAATCTGAGCTACCTATAGCTGCAAATCCAAACCCAGTCCAATTTTGTCATTGTGTACAAATCACAAAGCTGTTCTGTGGTGTAATCCAAGCAGTCATTGGTTCCAGCTCTTGTAGCTCACCCAGTGGAAAGTCACATTTGCATCTGCTACAGTCAAGCCTTGCTCAGGGGGTATAGGCAGGATCAGTCAGATTCCAAACCCTTTTTACTTTCTGAGGGATCAGATGAGATGGACTGCAGGACTGAATGATTCCCTCTTGGAGTTAGTCAGGGGTTAGACAGTTATCGTTGGCTTCCAGAAGCCTTTTCCTAGTCCAGATTCCCATATCAGCAGCAACAAGGCACAGTGGGAACAATGCAGAAGCTGGCTGAGGAGGCTGTTGCCTACGAGAAGCCAACAGAGAAAGTCTGAAAGGAGCCATCTGGGATCTTCTGCTTGCTCTGGGCAAAGTAGGTACAAAGGGAGCTGGGGACGAAGATGCTCTGAAGCAGGGATGAAGGTATATACACGGGTTGTGTACACTGGCACAAATGGGTATTGACTCACACAAGGAAGAACCATTCTGACCTTCCAGGTTTGATGGCCTTTTCTAAAGCGATGACCAAAGGGGCTGGAAGATACCTAAGCAGGCAACTGTGACCACAGGCTCTGCATGAGCTCAACACCTCCAAATGTCAGCATGACATCAGCTCTGGGACCTGGCTCTCAGGTGTTGCTGTGGTGGGTATCACACATGGGTGATAAGAGGTGGGAACACAGGGTGCACTTGGATGATGGGGGTGGGAGTTTCCCTATTCCTCACCTGGCAGAAGGGCAGCATGAAGCAACACAAGACATTCTGTGCTCTCCTGAGTGCTCTGTGGCAAAGCTGAGCTGCAATGCAAAGGAGAATTGCCAGCCTGGCTCCCTTTCCCTGGTGGGATGAACTACCCCCAGTGCTCCAGCTGAACCCATGTACCATCTAGCCCCAACTGTTAGCTCCCACTGATGTTCCTCAACATGTGAGCCAGAGCAAACACTTCCCTCCCCCAATAAGACAGGCTTCCCAGTGCCTGAGGACACCTGGCTCTCCCCACCTAGTTTACATATTTTAATTTGTCAAGCCTCGTCTGAACACTTTGTGGGCTGCCTTGTCACTTGCCCTCCAGAGCTATGAAAAGGTCACCCTCCTAACAGGGGGAAGTGCTGGAAATCAACTTGTGTGTTTTTCCCCTCTTCAAACATCAGATGTGACAAGGAAGATGAACCAGCTGCCAGGAACCCACCCAGCATGGACGGTGCTGTGCAGTGGTTTGTCCAGGCCCTGTCTGTCTGTCTGTCAGACCATTAGCTGTTCCTGTTTCAAGGCTGTACCTCTCTGTGCTGTGTCCATGTCACAGATGCATTATTTCTCCTGGGAAGTAATAATTTGTGGGTGCATCCTAAAAATCCCAAAGAACTGTGGAGACTCCCAGCTCCCAGAAGACCTGAGAGACCTGGCCTGTCTGTTACTGCAGGTGTGCATCTGAAAGAAAAAGAGGGCTCACAAGACCTCTTCCTCCCTGTGGAAATTCAGGATGCTGAGCTGCAGAGAAACCCCTACGACCTGGAGCAGCAGCTCCCTGCCTGCAATGAGGGCAGCAAACCCAGCTGAACTGTTATCTTCATGTGTGCTGTCATAGCTCCAGGGACTATGACCTTGCTTTGAAAGGTATTTAATGTCTACAAGGAAGATACAGTCAAAATAATTCTCTTCTACCAAAGTGAAACATGGCAGAAAAAGAAGTGAGGAGAAAGAGTGAGAGGAGACTGGGCAGTATTTCAGCTGTGCTGAGGAGCTGCCTGTTCCTGTTCTGGGACAGATGTCTGCCCGGGGCAGCTCTGGGTGCTGAGCTGACCCAGGGTGCTCAGTTCTGGATGCTGAATCCAAACAATCTCTGAGGATGCATCGTCCTTGCATCCTTGCTCCTGGGTGCTGCATCCAGCCCCTGCTGCAGGGAACACCAGGGCACTTGTGGGATCCTTAAATCAAAGGAAGAGGCTGAGGGCAAATCCATGAGCTGGACCAAGTGTACTTTGCTGTGTCCTCCCCTGACCTGTGTAAATCCATCCTCGTGTCTCCTCATGCTCTATTTACACTAGAAGCGCTTTGACTTTTTGCTTTGTCCTTCCACCATGAGCAAACCCAGTGAAATCTCACCCACACCTGCAGTTCTCAGATGTCACCACCATAAAAGCAGTCACAATGCAGCCCTGTGCCTTAAACATTGTGTCCTGAGGCAGGTGGCATCTACTCCTAAGAGATGGAATTAACCCTTTGTTGCTGGCTCACCCAGAAGTCCTACATAAGAGGCATTGCTAAAGAGGAAATCAGGATCATGTATAATCATACTTAACCCTTTCATGATGCTGCTTGTTACATCTATGGCTACTCAGAAATTAATATTCCAGACGTCCATAAGGCAGACTTACCCAAGAGAAAAAAAAAAATAAAAATCTGCTTTTCAATGTTTTCATTCCCAAAATGGGGAGAAATGTTTTAACTTCCATAAAACATGAAACTGCAAAACGTACATGTCCACTAGAAAAAAAATCAAGAATCTCCACCCTTTCATTAAAGGTGGAACAGCATTTTGAACATTCAGATGTTTGAAACGTTCTCTTGAACAACGAATTAAGACTATTCCTTTTTTAAATTTAAAATGGAGGTACAACAGCAGCAGTATTTTCCAGCAGAGGGGCAATATTTGAGACCATATGTTATGCAATGGACAGAGAATCTGATTAGAAATTGAGAACACAAGAGGGAAACTGAGGCAGAGCAGAAGCCACATGACTTGCTCAAAGACATGGAAGAGTCACTTGAGATAGCTTGTTAAAATTAATGAGGCTGTAACTTCTAGAGTTGCTCTCTGTTGACTGGAACACACCAAGTAGATCCTGTCATATCTGCTGCCTTCTACAAGACCCTCAGCAGTGTGCTGCTTTCCAGGGTACACAAATGCTCTCAGGTTTTTAACAGATCTGCAGTGACCCGGGTCCCATAGGCTTTTCCTCTAGATATTTGCTTGGTTATCCCAGCTTGAGCAGCCTGTGCCAAGTACCCTGCGATGGATGGTACCCTCAGGCATTGACTGGAGGGGGAGCTGTTTACCTGGAAATGGGAATAGGGCCCCTTCTTTCCAGGCGCTGATGAATTATGCTCAGTCCTGCTGTTTAGCAGCTTAAATGTAGATGTCAGGTCTGTCCGTGTGGTGTCTGTGGTCACCCTGCTGGCCACAGAGGTTAGAAGAACTGGACGCATCACACTTTTAAAGATGGACAGGAGTTTGTTAAGATGCATGAGTTCCAGACTGTTATCCCAGAAAATAATTTGGATTAAGAAGTGAGGAGAGAACTGGGGCTGCCTGGAGACCCAGAGATGTCAACACGAACTCCTTAAACAGCCATGCAGGTGATATGCAGATCTAGGTAGATGCACTGTTAGGACATCAGACTTGCTAGACCCGCTTCCCATCTGTTCAGGGAGACCCTGGGGATGGCCACAAGGTGCAAGTTCTCATCCTTCCATCCAAGCTCAGTGTGGAGTTTAATGACGCATTTGGCTACCAACCACAGCTGAGGTTTTGGGATTCCCACTCTGAGCCCTGAAGCTGTTTCATCTGCCTTTAAATAGTACAGGGCTTCGAGGGAAACTGAAACTGGAACAAAGCTCCTTCCCCACTGTGGGGCCAGCGGGGTCACCGAAGAAGAAGCTGAGGGTGAAATCAATTAATTCATTCATTACAGAGCTACCACAGTCACAAAGATATTTCAATTGTGCTTGCTGGGAGGTCCTCATGAGAGAGACATCTCATTTTCAGTGGGGTTCCCAAGGGGAGGGCATAGTCAGACAATTTCATTCCTGATGACTACAGGGTAATACAGACGTTCCAGGGAAAGTGTACTCTCTTGTCACCTGAAATTTCACTCCAAAATAGGCAAGGGTTTGAGTGAAATCAGACCCCACTTCAACCAAGAGAGATTTGTGATGGAAAAATCTAAAAACCCAAAACCCCAGGATAGAAGGAATGGCAAATGTTATTTTCAAGGTTTGCAGTATGAGACAGTGAAGCTGTAAATACTTGTCCCACAGGCAGAAAAGTTTGCCATCAGGCCCCTCTTGCTGGGAAGATCTCTGAGATGGCTCAGTACTCATGGTGAAGCCTTTGAGCCACTTAATCAGGATTCCCTCAAAAACCACACACTCTGGGCTGTGGCTTCCTGCCCCAAACTCACCCTGGTGGCCTGATGGGCACTTTGTGCAGCTGTGCAGCCTCCGTGCCCATCAGATGGCCTCCCTGTACTGCAGGTATCCCTTTATTGTCTGAACTTGTGAGTGAAGTTTAATGAATTTAAATATAAATTCAGGTCACTTATAAAATTGTTCAGAGGTCTCATCACTGAACAGCTCTTATTACAAGGCATGGTACTTTTTTCATGCACCTTTGTCCTCCAAACCGGAGAGCAGATGTCAGTTGCTTAATCGCAGTGGTGATTTCAAACCCTCTGCTCCTTTCAGAGAGATTTTCAAGAGTCCTACAATCAGTATCTCAAAATCTTCTGAAGATATAACCATTTATTGCAGGATTTGGCTGTGTAATGTTTCAGGGGAAAAAAATGTCATCCTGTCTGAATATACCATGTTAGCAAGAGAGAAAATGTGCCAATCGACAGATGAATAGAGAAAAAGAGCCTGCAATTCTTGAGAAATATCCAGGACTTTTCAATCATTTCTATCTAAGTGACAGCAAAGTTCATCTGCAAAGCAAGGGCAGAGTCTAAACAGCTACAGCATAATCTGAAAAACACTGAAGCGAACAGGAGTAAAAGCACTAAAATGCTGATGAATCTAGTCCATCCCTCTTATATATCGAGGATACAGATTGCACAAACAGTCCCTTCCTGGGCCTGGCTCAAAGCTCAAGAGGAGCCATGCATCACAGGAGGAAAAGACTGAAATTCATGGAAGGTTCAGTGACAGCAAAGGAGCAAAATAATAACTGCTTTTCCCTTCTCTTTCCAAACAGGGATCATTCATAAAATGGAACAAGCTTTCTCAGTTTTGAGGAAAGAAGGATGTGTGGAAACATTTTTTTTTTTTCAGTTCTGTGTAAAAAAAGTCCTTATACTCAATGCCAACATGATGTCAAACTTCATTAGGAGCTTACTTAAGTAGGAGGAGCCAGGACTACCTAAACCCAGGTCTACTGAGGGTGAATTAATTCAAGGCTCTAGATGTAGGTCGCTGACTTGGCATCAAGTGTCTCATGCCCCAAATTCACACAGTGCATGTGCTGAGGGGTGTTGTACAAGCCATGCCTGGAAAATTACTTGAGCTTCTGAATGGTGAGAAGAGAGGAGACTTAGAGTCTGAGAGAAACTGAAAGTTCCATGTTTCTATGTCCCATATTCAATGCTTTTTTTTTTTTTTTTTTTTTCCCCCACCCCCAAGCTCTGATACAAATATAGAGAGATTTTCTTTCTTCCATCCCCATTTCCAGTACCCAGCCAGGAACCAAAAGTGCTAGAAATACTTCTAAGGGATGTCTGCATAGCCAATTGTCCAATTTCACAGACTTTAATGGCTTCTAGTGGAATCTGCACGTCCCTCTCTGTCTGCCATGCTCCAAACCAGACACAGCAAATGACAATGACAGAAAGCCAAGGTAAGTGGCCAAAGCAAACCCTTTGATATACAGGAGGCTGAAAGGGATTATTTTTTTTACTATTTTAATTTTTTTTCAAGACCTTTTATTCTTAATATAACTGCTTTTTAGTGATAGAAGAAAAGACATCAAAAGCATGACACACAGCTATCTTTAGGGCTGAATGGAACAAGTCTTTAATGACATAAATCTTTACATAAAAATCCCAGATGGTCACTTGCTCAGTCCACTAAATTTACAATATTCGACAAGGTAACTACAGGGGGAAAAAAAGCCTCCCTCCAACCTAAAGCCCCACTGTTTGAAGCTCTCTCTGGCCTGCTCATCTATTCAGATATTGGTGTCCCCACAGCTGAAAGCAGAGCCCCTCTCTGCCCCATCCCCCACCCCATCCATCTGCCTGCTCAACAAAACAGTCCTGATCTTGGTCCACTGCACCAACCATGTTGTGCCACAAGCTGATTGCTGTGACATTTCTGATCATGCACCATTTGCCCAGAAGGTTTAGCCCTGTTAAAAGCAAGCTGGACCTGCAGACAGTCTGATTAGCATCAATGTACTGAGCAGCCAGGAAATAATCTTGCTGGGCAGAGGAAAGCAAGTGGGATGGAGGCAGCGCCCAGTTCATCTGGCACTGGTGCCTGTGGTCCATCCTGCTGCAAGCTGAGGGCAGCACAAACACTGCTGATACAGAGCTCCCCAGGGGGCAGCTGGAACAAGGAAGGATGCAAAACCTTCTCTCTAGCTCAGTGTGACAGAGTTGAGACCCCTCAGTCATTAGCTTGACTGTGACACTGCCCTTTCTCTATGACCTTGGGTACAACCATCTTGCCACACTCCAGTTTCTTGGGTTATAGAATGGAGACCCCAGTCCTATCATGTATTTTCTTACAATTCCTTCATAATGAAAGGAAGGTTATTTTGCCTCTTACACCTCCCCACCCTGTTTTGCTGAGCAGCACGTGCATCCCAGCCAGCCCAAAGGGTTGCAGATTAGTACCAGCTTGTTACAAGGGGCACAGAAGGAACCTTGGGGGTTCTGAGAGTTGAGCTTTCCCTGGAGCCTGGCTCATCACCTAACTTCACTGGTTTGACTTCTAATTCTCCAGAAATACACAGAAGAAAACCACAAGAGCCAATTAACAAATGAACCTGAGAAACCAAGGGGCTGATTCTTCACCCCCCCCCCTGCTCCAAGCCCTCCATGTGCTCCCCATCTCCTGCTGCTGGGGTCTGCCTGCACGGGAAGACAAGCAGGAACTGCTTCTGAAAGCCTCAATCCCTACATTTATTTAAGTAAAGCTTCAGATGGCTGACAGGGATCAGTGTAAAATGAATGATTCCACATGGCAGTGCAGTCATATCCCCCCACCTTCCTTGGCTTTTTTCTTTTCTACAAGAAAAATGAAATCCCCAAAGTCTGCCCGCCTGCCTGCTGCTTTGAGGTGGGGGGGGTTTGCTGTGCTTAAGTGAACTCTGATCTTCTCAAACTCCAGAAAAAAAAAAAAAATTAACCTGGAAAGGCCTCCTGTTCGCAATGCATTGGCATCTTTTCTTAAGGGAGGGGGTTACAAAAGAACTTATTTCTTCTGTTTCTGCTGCAAGATTTAAACCCTCTTTCCTGGTGGGATTCTGTTATGTCCTGAAATTCAGACTGATGTTCCTGACATATTATCACTGCCTTGATTGGCTATGCAGGAGTTCACACTAGAGCAATATGAAATCTTCCTCCCAGTTGTCTTTATTCCCACTTTTTAGCTGCCCTGATCCTTTACCTGTTCCTCTCTCCCCTGTTTCTACTTTGTTTTTCACAGATTTGATTGCAGGCACAGGAGAGCAGCAAGTCCTTGTGCCTGTCCCAGGGGGCCAGCAAACCCTGCAGGCTGGACAGGTCCCTTTGGCACCCCAGGGGCCATGTGGTAGGTGGGTCCCCATCCCCAGGGGCTGTGGCACAGGAAGCAGCCATGGACACCTCCCAAAAACAGGCCAAGGCACCAGCTACAGAGAGAAGTGGCTGCTCTGTAGCCTCATCACTGCCACAGCTGTATGTTATGGGAACAAATTTTCTACAGTTAATGGTTAAACTGGGGAGTGTGAAACCTGTCAGCACTGAGACAGAGATGCAGGGAAACGAATGGGTCACTGGAATAAAGTCACACGAGCTTAAGGAGTGGAGGAAAAAAACAGGCAGAATTTTCTTAAACATTTCAGAGTTTCTCCTACCCATTTAGGGCTGCCCTGGGCTGTGACAATGCAATGGCTCATTATGGGTTCTGTTTGCAACTGCTCCCAGTGAAATGCTCTGCTTTCAAGTGCTTTTAATTATCTGGGCTCTGGTTTGTCATGATAAACATCTGTTGCAAGTTAGATTTTGCAAGAGCAGTTTTAGGTGAAGTGAAGCAGCGTGCTGCTCCACCCCACCACCACCTTGGAGATCACTCTCGTGCTCTATCCATTACAAAAATATATAAATCTTTGACAAAAATAGCATTAAATGATGTCATTAAAAATTATCATAATGCATCTGCAAAAAAACCACCGCTGGGGTTACTTAGGTGATCTTAAATCTGACACACTTTTCTTTTTTTTTTTTAATCCCTGATTTAGTAATTTTAACCTGCTTCTAAGAGTACTGAGGACATGACTCGTGCCTGCAGAGGTCTAGCTCTGATCTGAGTGTAAGAGCAGGAGAGGAGATGGGGGAAAGATGCATGGTTATATGTGACCATTTCTTGTCCCCTCTCATGTACAGGTGTCTGCAGAGGTTAATGCAGTGTCAGGGGTGCCATCCACCCTCCTCAAGATGGAAAGCAGAAGCAACCACCAAAAGATTCAGCCTCGGTGCCATCCTCCTTAGGATCTTGCCACTACCCAAACTGAATGGAAGGACTAGCAGGAATGAAGATAGGATGTCCAGGCAATTTATATCCATCCTCACATGGATAACATCTCTGCTTCCTTGAGAAGGTAGCATTTCTGTGCTAAGAAATAGCCTCAGCTGGTAACTGTGCAGCATCTTTCCATACCAACTAGCTGGGGCCATTCCACTTGAGTATAATAAATGATATAAGGAACAATATAAGCGGTGTTATAAATAATAATGCTGCAATTCCACTGATGGCTTATGGTGGCATTATAAGTGATTGGAGCAAAGTCAGAAGGTCTCTTCACACCACCGGAGCCTCATGGTGGAATTATGGATCTAATTTAAGTGCATTTTGGGGGTAAATTATTTATTAAAGTGTAAAGCTTATGGAGATAAATGTTCAAGTAGTCAGACTCCTGGATTAGGTGAGCATTCCTGTTCCTAATAATTACAGGTAGAATTTGCCCCCAGGCAAAAGGGCTAGATCAAAATTTTAGCAACATTTTAGGTATTCAAAAGCCCTGCAGGACATTTCTTGGCACAGGAGTGCAATCTCTAGCCTTGCAATGAAATGGCCTCCTTGTACAGGTGATCAATCCTGAACTCCAATTGCTCATACCTCCATCTGAATCATTAAACTGGAGTTAGGAGATGAGAGCAAGGAGAAACATTTCTCAGGCTGATGAAAAAACATAGATACTGGCTGTTATCTTACAGCTTTTGTTTTAAGTTTTCCTCTATTACAGCCCTGAAATGGAGTCCTGGTCAAGGTGTTTTCACCTCTTCCTGCATAAATTTATTCTAATTTCATTCCGAATATGTCACATTCTGCCACACACTTCTTGAGTGACCTCAGGCATGTCACTTAAGCCTGAGCTGTCACAAATGTACGTAGATATCTTGACATATCCAATCTACAAATTGTAGGGACCTCGCCACACCAACCTGGCTGATCTCTGTAGGGCCAGAGCATACAGACCCTAAAAAGTCAAGCTCATGGAGACATTAGAGTTAGGTTATAGTTGGTCTTGATGATCTTAAAGGTCTTTTCTAACCAGAATGATTCTGTGATTACCAGGTGGAACCTGAGGTCTGCCTTTAGCATGTAAAGTAGAGGAAGACTCAACTTCTAATCACTCCTAAGACTGCATTTTCTGGAGTCTTCTGCAATATAAAAATTGCCTGTGAAGCAGGAGTCTCAACACCATCTTGTGCCACAGGGCTGCAGCAACGATAAATACATTAAGATGAGGCATTAAGATAGTGTGGTAATTAGGAGCCATAGAAGTAACTTAGATATAGAATGAAGCTACTAATAATGCATGAATGCAAAGCCTTAAGAGGTTTGCTTCATATAAAGCACCCAGCCATTTGGTGGCTTAGCTCAATTCTCTGAAGCTGAGAATTCAGGCTGAAAATCTTATGAGGGTATGCTCTTTCTGTGAGGGCTCTTTTTCTTTTTTCTTGCCATACTTAAAATATTGCTGAGGCCAACTTTTTGTCTATAGGCAGTGTTTTTCCCATAGCTTTCAGCCAGGCTAGAAGATGTTGAAAGGCAGGGGAAAATGTATTAAAAAAAAAAACAAAAAAAACAACAACCCAAAAAAACCCCACAGGTAAAATTAAGCAGAGGGCTTGGGGAGAAGATTCTGATTAAGAGAGTGTATCTAATGGTCAAACCAGGGAGATGGAATCAGTATTCCTGCCACTAATTCACTATGTAACCTTGTGTCTAAGCTTTTTTTGTGCTCTATTTTCCTCGTCAGTAAAATTACTATCATAATAGTTACCTTCCTGATAAGGGTTTCAGTTAATCAATTTCTAAAGTCCTTAAGCACAGAGAGACACAAGATACTGTATCAACAAAGTCCAGCATTTATCTGTGGCTTGATATTCATTCTCTGAACTGCACCATCTGTGCATGAATAGGGCCTGATCTATATAAACCAGAAAAATTCCTATTGACTTGGAAGAATAAACATTATTTCTTGCAAATAATACCCATGTGCTTTTGTCACAGGTGGGATTTGCTTCTTAGAAATGTGTTTGAAAGGCAAATAAAAAAGATTTCAGGTGGGTTGATAGAATTAAACTCCCCTGATGACTGAATTGCTTGCACAGTTTGCCAGAGCTGTTCCTTCCAGTAACTTGAGTCAGTCTTTGAGCTGCTGGTGGTAGCAGTAGACAGAAAAAGTACTACAATGGGGTTTGCTCAAAGTTCTGAATTTTTGCCAAGGGAAAAGGAGAAGGGAACAATGAACTTTTGACAGGCGTTTTTCAAACAATGGAATACTAAATTATGGTCTGGGCATGAAGATCCTTTCTTACAAGAGACGACTAAGGAGCTTAGCTTTTTTAGCCAAGCAAAACCGAAGGCTGAAAAAGAGGAGGTGATTGTTGCATATAAGTAGATTGGGGCATAACAGCAGGGAAGGAAAAGAGCTATTAAATCCAAATGACAATGCTGAAAGAAGAACAAATGGCTATAAACAGACCACTAATAAATTCAGACTGTTAATTAGGAGAATATGTTTAAATATAAGAGCTGTATTACAGACAGCCTCTAGCTAGGAAGAGGCATATGCAGGTGAAATTGCCCAAGTAGGTTTAAGATGGAACCAAGTGACGTGGGCAGAGCAGAGGATCTGAATCCAAATCCATACTTTTCTCATGCTTGAACAAGTCAATTGACTTTAGTATTCCCTTCAGTTCCCTACATTTCTAGGAAAATATGGAGGATCACCTCTTTTCTTCAAAGTGCCTTTCTACACATATCATGGCTGAATTTTAAATTGAGGAGCTAGCTATCACATCACCATTGCAACATATACATCTTCTATTCCAATCTTCACTCCACAGTCAAGTGTTTTTACTACCTTCTCTCACTTCTCTGCTGTTATTGCCCAATCCTTATCTTCTCCTTTTCCTCCACCTTGTAACCCAAACCCTTTCAGCCCTGTCATTCATTAAGTAAAGACATCCAGCTGCACCTGATGGTTACAAGCTACAGCACAAGTGGAGCAGCTTGAATTTGAAATGTGCTTGTTCTGTGCCCTGCTCACTTTGGGCTGCAGTGGCTTTCATTGCAACAGCTCTCAACCTGCCCGAGTCCCAACAGCTCAACACTTTAATAATTTAAGTGATTTACATTCCCCAAAGTGCATCTGAATGGTTTTATTATGAGCAATTGCGACCTCCTCTTCTGAAGCACTTCTCTGATGTCTGTTCTTCATGAGTTCACCACCCAAGTCAGTCCAGAGTGATAATGGGAAGGTAAGTGCTGTTTCTTTAAGCTTAACATGGGAGACAAGCTCGTTGAGATGTGCTGATATTAGGGGGTCTCTGTGTTAATTCAGGCTGTGGAAGGCACAGGTATGATTAAAACAAAACACTTGGGCGGGGGAGAGAGGAGATATTCTAATTTCTTCCATGTTGAATTTCTGTCCCTCTAACAAGAAATCAAGCATGTTACCTCATGAGCTTTTGCCCAGTTGTACACTAGTATCATTGAGGGGGTTTTTATTTTTCTCTGCCAGTCTGTCATATGCCAGGCCATCCCTTCGGATACACAAATCAATTTCTTTCCCTTGGAGCACTCTGGTCTCCCAGAAGAGGGTGTCTCTTTCTCCAGTCCAACAGCAACCCAGTTGGCAAAGCTGCTTCTACTCTATGCCAGGTTGGTTTATTCCCTGTAGCTCTCCTCTGCTCTCCTTCATCCTAAAGTGGGGTTTCCTGCAGGTGTCTGACCAACTTCAAGTGGCTTTAAGCATACAAGTTTTGGTGTGTTGCTGAAAAACCTCTCTTTTATTTATGACTTGTGTTAAGAAGGTTTCAAGCATTCCCTCCAGATACAAGCCTCAGAGACTGTATTGTCCCAGTAGACAAGGAAAGCTTTTTATAGCTACTGTGGAACCATGGCTCTGAGAAAATCAAGGGGACTTTATCCAAGGCCATATGAAAGTTTGTAGAAGAGACTGGTATAAAACTGGCACTTCAGGTTCTCTGGCCTGTGGATTAGTCCCAAAGTTGTTCTCTGTTTTCAATTTCTATGAGTACTTGGGTAAGTCTGAGTTGCCCCAGTTCACTTTGTCACGTCTCGATATTGTGTAGCCAAATAATGGCCATGCATCTTTTTCTGCTCCAGTTTGTCCATCACTCTTAAACTCCTCTCCCTTTTTGAGCAGTCTGTCCTTTCATGTTTGAACACACACCACTCACCTTAAACAGCAAATAAATTCCACCTTCCCTGTCCTGATGTGCCACATGGGAATCTCTCTGGAGCCCACAATGAGGGCTGCAGCTTCCCTCCTGACCTGTGAATTCTCTCCTGCTATGGAGACTAAGCACCAGTCCCTCATCCACTAAAAGAAGGCAATTTCAGCCTCATTTTTCACTGGTAGTGACTAAAATGACCAATCTGCTGCCTGCTGAGAAACAGAAGGTCAGGCCAGGTCCACTTTGTGGCTACTTGTTTTTCTCCACAGTGACCAATTTCAGACAGTAATAAAAGCATCAATAATGTCTCTGTCTTCTCTGAATGTTTATTTTCTTCTTTTTTTTCCCTGCTATTGATTGAAATATTGCAGCCTCTGTTTGTTAGCTCAGCCCTTGTGAGGCCAGCTGAGGCATCTGCTCACAGCACGTGCCTTCCCATGAGGAAGATGTGAGGAGCTGAACTCAGTTGGGATCATGGAGGTGTTGACCACAGATTGCAACTTGTAACCTCCATCTCCTGCTCTTTTGTGGCTGAGGTCTGAGTTTTCAGGGCTCTGGGGAGTCACCTAACAGCCACAGTCCTGCTAAGGTGTTTGCATGTTTAAAAGCAGCAAAGACCCTCTCCAAGGGTCTGATCACCATCTGCTTCAACAGGCTCAGGTCCTGCTGCCAGAGCTGTAGATGAAGCTGAGATGAAGCAAGAAAGAGCCTCAGAGACAAAGGCTATGTGGCATGTGTGTCCTCAGGGCCACCCCAGCTGTGTCCCTGCACAGCTCTGTGTAAACATGATCCAGACCTGTAGGAATTCAGTGGAAACAGAGTCTTCCTTCCCTCTTGATAAAAAGAGAAAAAAAAAATATAAATCCAAGCCAACAACAAAAACCAAATCAACAAACAACCAAAAAATTGAATTAAAAAACACTCAAAAAACAAACTACCTGTCAGAGAGCTTCATCCAGAGGTCATGCTTCTTCTCTGCAGCTAGGTCAGGCCAACAACATACCTTGACTGTGAACTTTATCTGTTGAACCTCATGGCTCACTCTTCCCAGGGTAAATTAGAGTTCATGGCTGCACTTCTGGTTCAGTTGCCTCCCCGGTCTGCGACTCATGAGATTTTTGAGCTCTCACCTCCAAGCCATCTTTTCTTCTTGCACAAGGACACAGAAATGGAAGAGGATACACTCAGTCTCCCCTAGTGTCCACCAGACAGGTACTGTTAAGCAGGAGGCAGACTCTATTTTTCACCATTTTCCTGAACTGCTGACTAATTCTAATTTCTGCAACATCTCAGCCTCCACCACGCTGCCAAGGAAGCATTCAAGATCAGGTTGGATGGGGCCCTGAACAACCTGATCTAGTGGGAGGTGTCCCTGCCCATGTAGGGGGGTTGGAACTAAATGATCTTTAAGGTGGCTTCCAACTCAAACCATTCTATGATTCTATGATAACTGCCCCCATAGCCAGTCGTACCTCATCATAGATCTCTGTGGCATCTAATTGTTCCTTGGTCACATTTGGAGTGGCTGTAAAACACAATATTGGCTCCTGCTGAACTAGTGCTCTGTAGACCATATATAGACCATATTTGGTCCAAAAGCATCTTCCTTTCTAAATAGAGCAACTGCTGGTTTCTGTTGACAGCTGAAAACTTGAAGAACTTTGGTTGTTTAAACAAATCTGTTTCTGTGAGTACATGCTTCTGACTAAAAGGGCTTTGTAGTTGGAAATTGCTTGTTAATTGATATTCAAGAGAGATTATTCCATGGTAATGCATTCATAAACAATGTGAGTGTGTGTTTGAAAAATTAAAGCATTAATTTAAATTAAATTGTAAACAAGGGAAAGATGTATGAGTAAGGACTGAGAAGGCACTGCAGAGCATCTTCTGACTGAAGTATTGTTGTGCCTATATCTGTATGGGATCTTTTAAAATTAGGAGAATTAAAACCATATCAGGCACTGTTTTCTAGCTCTTCTCAAAGTCTTTTCTCTTCAGTAAGAGAAGAAGATAGTTCAGTGGTCACCTGAGTCTTCAGAAACCTCTCTCCATCAGCCATCCCTTGGGATTGTGGCTGAGTCTCACCAGGGCATTTGACCATCTGAACCTGGGAGGTGATGACACTCCTGTCCCATGCAAGGCTTTCTTGGATTAAAATCAGTCCATTTGGGCTGGGAGAAAAAAAAAAAAAAAAAAAAAAAAAAAAAGCAACTGCCCACTTTCCCAGTACTACCTGTATCACTTCCAGAAGGAAAGGTTTCTTGGGTAGAATGTGGCATTTTCTGAGAAGTTTCTCTTTACTAATAAATCCCTGCTTTATAAGTAGATGAAACAGGCTGTAAATCTGGGTCAGTAAAGCAGGCTGCAGCAGTACAGAGAGCAGTAAGTTAAAACTTGGATGACTTGGGTTCAGATTTCTGCACTGCTACAGATCTTCTCTGTAATCTTGAACAAGTCACCTCTTCCCTTTGTCTCATGAGGCTGTAACATGAGGCTGTCAACACTTTCTTGCTTCATGAGATTTTCAGAGTATAAATACAGCAAATGTGTGGAGGCACTCAAATATAGTGGTAATGAGGGTCATCTAAATACCATACTTAGAGAAGTAAGGATGATTATTTTCTGTCTCTTTTATCCCTACATCATAAAAATGTTTCCAGGACCCATTATATACAACACAATATATTCCCAGAAGCAGTGGGAAAGTAATTCCCTGTCTTCAGCTATTTTCTGTGTGTGGATGAGGTGTATATTTGGGGTGGGGGATGGTCATTTTACCACAGAGCCTTTCTCTACAGATTGGTTAGTCGGGTATATTTTGTGTTAGTTTGCTCGTCGCACCACCCCAATAATATTAGCAAGTAAAATATGCAAAGTTATTTATGGTGAGGGAAAACCAATTTTCCTCTCCAAGATTATTAGCAATAGAAGCTTCAGAATGACTTTAGTCCTGTCCAGTACAGGGAATTCCCAGTAGATTCAACATGTTCCTCTTTTGTTTTTCAGAAGTTTATCTTTGGTTCCCAGTGGGACCCAGTAAACTTGATTTGGGATTTGGCAGAATGCGATCCCTGACATTTCTTCTAACACAGTTTCTGGATCAGGTAGGAATGCTAGGATTTTCCTTGTAAGTGCAAGGCAATGAGATTGGTCCTTAAAACAAACATGAAAACCTGAGAAGTCTAAATCAGATTCAGTATATGGGAAAATATTTGTTTTTATTTATAGAAAGAATATAAGAAGTAGAATTTCTAGATTCTGTCGTTATATGTAGAAGCAAATCATCAATTGTAAGTTGCACCCTTTCATGCCTCAGCTTCCCAATGTTCAAAAAAACATAATTAATTTTTAAGACAAGATATGCCCTCTCTATGCAATGCTATATTCTACTATGGTCTATTTAACCACTAAAATATTTTTTAAAGCAAAGGATTTAAAGCTGATAGTGAGAAATACTTTTCTTACATAGCACATAATTAACACGTGGCACTCAATGCCACAGACATTATTGAAGCCAAGAGCTTTGGAGGATTCACAGAAGGATTAGACATTCATATGAATAATGAGAAATTCTATTCCAGAAAATAAAAAATGTATGAGAGATGGAGAACTTCATGTTTCAGGTTATAAAGCAGCTGCTAATTGAGGAGGACTAGGAAAGAAACGTTCCCCTGTGGGCAGGACATCCAGTGAGGGTTTGCTACAGGGCTCCTGGAGCAGTACTGCAAAACTGGGATGCTGAAAGGACTGCTGGGCAGCCTGAGCTGTGTCCTGTGGCAGGGTGATGTATCCCCCATCTCAAGGTAACAACTAAAATAAAACCCAAATGTCTAACCAAGCCAGCTATGGCTGAGCTATGGTGTTCTGGTGCCTGTAGCACACTGAAATGGTGACTCTTGCCATAGCATCCAACTGTTTCTGACTTTCCAGCAGTGCAGGGAGGTCTCAGTGGCACCAAAAGCTTACAGTGCAAGGGGACAGTGGTGGCTCTGCAGGCAGGAGGGCCCAGGCACCTGGCCAAGGTGTGCTAAAATCTGTCCCCTCTTCCCCATGTGTTATCCCAGGAAAAAAACCAAACAAACCAAAACCAACAAAAAAGCTGCAAAGTGAATCAACAGTTCACTCTGTTGATTTGAAGTCACTCCTGTCCAGCCTCCATCTGTCTGTCTATCCAGGGCCTTCCACAGCCATGTTTGCAGAAGACATCCAGCCATTAAGCACACACATCAGGTAGCCAACTGTGTTTGCAGCTATTGAGCAAGCAATTATAGTTCCTTCAATCAAAGGCTTTCATTTGATCCAGCCTCAATTAAGAGGGAAGGCATTGTCACATCTGCCCATGAGTTCAGAACTGTCCACAATTCAACTTAGATTATTGCTATATTTCTGCAGCCTTTGATAGAGGAAGATTGATTACAAGAAATAAGAAAAAAGGGTGACCTTCCTTGGACTTTTCCAATGGTATTTCAGTTAGTATTTTATAATCACTGTTTAACAGAGAAATTGCTCTCAGGTTATTAATATAAAAATTATCACCTTCTTTGACTAATAAAATCAATAAAGGCTCCTATCCTTTGAAAAGGCCAAAACCCTTCTCTCTGTTCATAATTAAACATTTCAACCTAATCTGGAGCAATAACAACCTTCAAAGTTTTGTAAAATTCCTAATAATTATATCTTACAGAACACCTTTCTGCTCAGCAGGTGTCACAAACTGTGGCCCAGATTTGCAAAGCATCTTGATGTGTGGCTAGACTTGGATAGTCATATCACTTTTTTAAGGAGTTGGGGTTTTTTTGTGGTGTTTCATCAGCAGTGACAAACAAATGCAAATCAGTCCAGAGAGGTGGTGGAGTCACTGTCCCTGGAGGTGTTCACAAAATGCATAGACGTGCTGTTTTGGGAGATGGTTTCATGGTCACTGGATTGAAGGCTTAACAGTTGGACTTGATGATCTTGAAGGTCTTCTCCAACTTTAATAATTCTGTGATTCTGTGATTCATATAGGAAGTCTCTATGCTGCATCAGTAACAGTTAAAAAGCTGTTGCTTCTGGGCTTGCCATAGAGCAGCCCAGTGGCAAAATTTCAGTTGTGGGTGCGTGCAGTAAGACATTTGCAGTCACTCAGAGACCTCTAAGGAAAGGATCAGAGTGTTGCAGGTGCTGAGCATTTATTACTAATCTTTATTAAACCCCAGATTTTTCAAAATGTTTTATTTCTTATGTGTTGGAACATAGTGGACCAAAGTACTTTATGATGTCCCCTTGTTACAACAGGGTTGACTCTGAGTACCTAGAACCCATGTTCACGTAGGTGGTGATGCTGGAAGCACCAAATATCACTTGTGTAATCTTCAGGATGTCAGTGTTAACTTCCACTATGGTAGAAGTGGGATCAAAATTTCTAATCTTATATGGAGAGATACTGCCTCTGTCTCTCTTTTCTGCTATAGTTTCCTGGAGGTACATTTATCAGAATTACTCACTTCTCAGGCAAGTTATCTCTGTCAAGCTTGAATGGCTATTCTCACAGGGTACCCAGAGATGTGCCAGCTAATTAACTATCATCCTACATTTGATGATGACAAGCATCCATTGAGAACCTTCCATCCCACTGGATCTCATGGAGCGTCACGTATTAAACAAATCTGGATATGCCAAGCACTGGGACTACCTCTTCATAAATGTGTGGTCACCAGTTTTTAGTCAAATCACCTGATGGTTTCACAGCAGGTAGCAGAGCTACGCAACAGTTCATGGCAGGGAGTCAGGGGCACCTTTGTGGAATGATTAACTTCTCTAAGAAAATGATGTCTCTGCAGGGCTTTCATTTCACATGTAGCTGCCACCAGAACCCTGTAACCAAGCAGGTATGAAATATGGATTAGAGATCCCCTTTCACCATTGGCCACGTATAGAATTCCTGCAGGCATTGTAGGTATATGTGTCAACTTAGATTTTGGTAATGATAACTCAAAATTGATCCTTGTGATCTAACCCAACCCTGTCTTAAGCATAAACATTTCAAAATGTGGGTGTTTTCTTATGAAAGAATGTCACTTCCCTGTCTGACCTTGAAGCCTGTGAAGTAGTCCAATGGACAACTGAGCTAATGCTGGACTTTGTTCTCTATTCAAGCCATCTCAATGGTGAACTGATCTGAACTGGTGTTATGTAGCCCTGAGTTATGTTGTATGGACAAGTCCTTTGACTCCTGCAGGCATTTTGAAAGCACCTGTTTTGAGGTGAATCATTTAATCTAATCTTCTGAAGTTTCAGCTCTGCAGTTTTGTTTGGAGATGACTTGGTTCTGGCTTTCAGCAAGGTCCTTGAATCCTGTAACAACCCAAATGCACAACTACAATTAGGAGAAAAAATGAAAAGCTGCAAGGCCTTTGTAACCCCCTCCCTTTCTCCATATGTGGGTGAAAATAATGGTTTGTGCAAAATATCAATAGATGAAGGAACCACCTAAACACTGAGAGCTATTGTAGGAGAAGACTCAGTGGGTGTGAATCTGTGCTGCCCAACAGTAGATGATGAAACTGTGCTGATTTCTACCTGCCAGGGATCAGGCCTTTCAGTATTTATTACTGTTATCATCTGAACTGGAGTTGCAGCTCTCCCCCCCTGTTTACTCATCACTGACTTTATCACATCCCCTTTCATTTGCTTCCTTTTTGAACAATTTACATTTCACCCCCTTGGAGCTTTTTTGGATGAGACTCCTTTCATCTCTCATCATAATGTTCAATAATGACATTTCTATTTGCTTCCCTTTTCATGAGGCTCCTTTTTGAAAACAGAATCTGACCTCTCTCTTTGTATTCTCTCGTCAGCCAAGAATCACATTGTGCATGAATTTAATTGACTTATTACATCTTTACAGACTGTGGTTACTTTAGTTTTGTGTATGTTCTGTTTGTTTGTTTGTTAATTTCTGGGTCTTTGAGAACAAGATTATGTGATTTCCAGAGCCTATTTCCAATTACTATTGAATCTTTCAATTGAACTGAATTTCATTGTGAGATGGAAAATAGAATAAACTGAAAATTCAACTGAAAACATGTCAGTATTGTTGGTACATGTGTTAGTGCTAATATAGAATTTTTCAGCTTATTTGCTCAGCTGGGGCAATGTAGGGAGTGGAAACATCAAATAAAAAAAAGCCAGTACACTTTCTTTCACTGGAAGAAAAGTCTGCATTGCACTGAACAAAACCTTATATGTCCTGTTATGATGAACATGAAACCCACCTGATCCAGTTCTTCAATCCTCAGATGCAATGAAAAACTCCTTCTGCTTTCAAGAAAATTCCACTATCACTGTTCCTTAACTACTTCCTGGTCTGGTATAAAGTAGCCTATCACTATTGATCTAGAGAGAATGAGATTGATCTACACCTGTAGAGAATCTGGTCAGTTATCATAAAAAGTGACATTGGTGGTGGTGGCACCTTGTGGAGAACAAAAGGAAGTTGCTTCTGTGACAGACATGGGAGCTTTGTGGTTTCCAAGAGGGCCAAATACACATTGAGGTGAGAGAGAGAATGTGACTTAGGGCTTTGCCTTATAGGAAGACATTTGAAACTAGCTCTTTCACCTTCTAACTTCTTTGAGAGAGGGAGTGATGGTCCCATACTCCATCAATCTTGCTCAGATCAAAACTCTCCACCAGGAGCAGAGCAAGTGCTTGGTGCAAAAACAATCTACACTTCTCATTCCAACCTGCCTCATGGAGAACCTTGCCAAGCTCTGGAGGCTGGAGGGTTTCCTAAGTGTCTGGGGCTTAAAAGCCCACCGAACCCACAGGACTTAAAAGTCCACCAATGTGTGTATCCCATCTGAGATTCCTTGCTCCATTTTTGAAACTACTTGACACCCCCGCAGCATCCTGCAATGTGTGTGGTTTGAAACAGGGCTGCTTTCCTCTGAAACCACTTGCACAATGACTATGTAGAGTACCCCAGAATTACTGTGATATAAACCAGTCTGGGGCCCCTTTCTGCACTCCTTTTTTTTCCCCACTCAGAATGCTACAGATCTCCCTTCTAAATCTCTCAATTTTTCTCTTCCCTGAGCCCTTGGATAGCAAGACTCTCCTTGCACGCTGTTACAGGCATCTGATCCTTCTTCCATTTCTTTGCACATTCTCCGTTTTTAGTTATATCTTTATTTTTTTCCTTTCTTATTTTCTTTTTTCCTGAGATGGGGAGACTAAAATTACATGCAGAATTGGATATTTAAGTGAAGTGTAGATTTGTACAGTGGCACAACTGTGTCTCGTGTTTTCTTCTCTGATATTCCCGCAGTTCCTGCTATTCTATTTGCCTTTATGAGCATTTCTGTGCACTAAACTAACATTTTTATAGAACTCTCCACAATGACTCCGGTTCCTATTCCTGACTGGAAATATAGCATGAGGTTTATTTTCCCCAGGTACATTATTTGGCACTTACCAGCACTGAATTTTGTCTGTCATTTTATCACTGAATCATTCTGTATCTCAAGAGTCTTCTGTGATTCTCCATAGTCAGCTTCAAATTTGACTGTGCTCGGTTATTTTGTGTCTATGACTAACTTCATTTTCTTGTTATGAATCCCTCTTTCCAGCCCATTTATGAATTTTGGGATATGCTTGCTTCCTGTCCTTTTAGAGAGTTAACAAGAAAACTTCTTCTCTCATCCCATTAGGTTATATCTTCCTTTAGAGCTTCTGGATGTTACCATGAGAGGTTTGGTTTATGTTGTTTTTTAATTCCTGAGTGCTACATTGTCTACACCATCCTTATGGATGTATTTCTTCATTAATTAGACAACCCCAGAATGATTTGTGAGGCCTGACTTCCCTCTACAACTATATTGACTCTTCCTGAAGAACGATGTGTCTCTGTACTCACTAATTGTTTGGTTTAGTTTCAAATAATTTGGCTAATTTGCCTGGTGCAGCAATCAGATCTGTTGCTCAGGGGGGTGGCATCAGCTCATCAGTTCCAGAGACTGTTTTTTAAGGCTAGGATGGTATTTTCCAGCTTTCCTTCTTGGCCAGAGATTGCTGTCCACCAAATTCAGAAGGTGGCCAACATGACTCTGCATGGTGGCCCACCAAGGAAGGATCAACATTGACTGGAAGCTGAAACCTTCCATTTGTCACAGTCTACTTTCTCTTCATCCTTATCTTTAGGTTATGTGGAGAGCAGTGACTGTGTTCCCAATCCACATACTGGGGTTTGTCACTACACCAGCAGTATTTACAACAGCAACTCTTGTATTGATAGAGAGAGGAGTAAGCTAAGATTGTGTGCTTTTTAAGGATAAGGTTTGGCCTGCCCTATATTTTGTCTGACAACTTAGTCTGAGCAAGTAATATTTGTGATCCATTTTTCCTTCTGGTGGAAAGGGAAGCAGAGCTGTGAGCAGTAGGAGCTGTAAGGGTCCTTCAAATTGCAGACCCACTTCACTCCCTCCTCTTCCTGAATCATTTGTCCACCAAACTCAAGAACCAAACAAATGTGCATTATCCCCTAGTTGAAGAGGATTTTTCCTTTAGCTGGTATAAATCAGAACAACTCCAGAGAAGATTTTTTTTTTTTTTGAGCTAAGCTTCTGACCACTTTGCACAGCCCAGTTATATCTGTGGATCAATAAAAAAAAATTGGAATTGTATTTTTTTAAAATGACAAATCCCACAGCTCTGTCAAAAAGCTTTGTATCATCCTGGCAATCCCAACTAGCCTTAAACTCCCCCCTGTCTGTCTGTCTTTCAGAGAGGTTTCTGGATTTTTGGGTTGGTAGGTTTGTTTTAAGTAAAATGCCCAGATGGATCAAGACATGGTCAGAACCCAAGCAGAAGTAATGGCCAGTTCAAATGGACTTATTTGTGTTGATTTTGGTAAAATCCTCACTTCTGGCATCAGCTGAGGAACGAGACTCTTGGCAGAGCAAAATTTTGGAAACTGGCCCCACTCTTCTTTATCTTCCACAGCTTTGCTGGATAAACTGGGGATTGCTGTCTTCAGAGCTGTCCTGCCCCTTTTCACCAGCATGAAGGTCCTTTCCAGGATGACATCAACTTTTATTTTGTGAATATTTCTATGTTCTTTAAATGAGAAGCCAACCCCTGCAAAAGGACTTTTCCCTCTGGGCCAGGATCAGTCTCAGCAGTCCTTGCTATCCCCTGCTGAGTCTCTCCCAGCTATTTGAAAGTCTCATCACTCTCATATGGGGAGCCTTAAATATTTCCAGTGACACTTCCTTGGCCTCTGGTGATTTAATATTATTAACCTGGTATGTTATTAAAGTGACAGGAGATGTCTCCCCTTCACAGGTATATTTTTCTGAAAACTCATTTGAATTTTTATTACTTTATTTTGAGGGGCAGCTAGTGGAGCACAGAATGGACAGGGAGGGCACAGGAGGGAAATGTGCCTAGTCCTGGATATGAAGATCTTCTCTGTATGTAGATTATAGTTTCTTCCACCACAGTTTGCTTCAGAATTAAGAGCATTTCCTAGTCTGAACAGTCAAGCCAGAGTATTTCCAAGAAAAGTGTCTCTTTCCTGAGACTGCAGCCCATTTCAAAGGGATCACCTGGGGAGGAAATGGGCTTTTATGTGCTTTGCAAATCCCACAAATTTTGTTCTTTACCCAGATCACAACCTGAGTCTGCTCAAGTTTCCTTTTACAGCTGTTGTTACTATAGAAAAAATCTCAAGCACATAATCTATAAACTTAGGACAATGTAGAAATAAATCCAGATTCTTAGCCAGCTTAAAGCAGTGATATTAAAATAATTTGACTGGAGTTACATTAATTCCCTCTTGCTGCACATATAGTCTACAGAGCTTGAGTTTCCCCAAATATAAGGGGGAACTGATTTCAACCATGCAAAAAAACCCCAGCTCCATAATGAAATCTCTGTGTGCAGAAGACTCATAAATTGAATACTCTGTTTTAGAGGTTTTGTTCACTTTTTGTGGAAGAAAACTGTCAGCTATGACGTGTTCTTTCTGATTTGAGAAGTGAGGAAAAGATGAGATCCTTTCTTCTTTGTCCACTCATTCAGGAAATCTGGGTTATTAGATCTCCATCAGCTACTGACACTCTGGGAAGTTATTTTGTCATGCTTTTTTCCCTGTATTTTCACACCCTGTCCAGCCTGTATGTATAATTTTTTTTAGGAAATCTGAACAAATATCAACATCTTCAAACAGTTTGTGAAATTGGCCCTTTGCATTTTTCAGTGGATGTTTGGTTCAGTACTTTCATCCAAGCCCATCTCTACACCTTGTTCATTAAAATGCCATTACTTTGAAAGGAAATGTAAAGATATTTCCTTTGTCTATGGCTTATCAGCTCCTTTCCACCTGCCTGTCTCAGTATCGACACTCTGGTATTTTAGACAGTTCACTGAAAACTTTGCAAGCTAAGAAATGATATCCTATACTGCCAGAGCTTTGTTCTTAAACAAGACATTCATGACTTCTGTCAGGCTTTAAAACTGGTACTGCAACAAAACCCTCCCATTCAGGTTTATTTTTACCTTTTCCCTCTATGTAATCTCCAAAATCACTTTAGGAAAAAAATGCTGTATCAAAAGCTGATATTAAACTCCCAAGCGCCTGGCAAATGATATAAAGCAACTTCTCACGGGGGGGGTAAACTCCAGAGATTTCTTTTGTAAAGTTCCACCTACGTAATCTCTTACAGGTAGATTTTTAGATCTTACTGTTTACTTTAGGCTGAAGGCATTTCTTTCCTTTCATGCCTCATCTGCTTTGTGTCCACAGGTTCTTTTAGATGGGATCATTGCTGTTTTCCCACCGTTGAATCTTTTCTCTTGCTCATCTCACACACAATGCAAAGCATGAGCCACCCACCTGCTCTGTAGCTGGTCACTGGAGAAAAGACCATGATGTCCACCTGCTAGTGAAATAAACCAATGTTGGGAAAGGCTGGCAGAGCAATTCTGGCTTTGCTGGAAAACCATACCTATAGCCCAGGAGCAGTAGGCTGGCCCAATCCTTGGCTGATGCAAAGTGATAAAGTGTCAGTGGATTTACTTGCTGCAGTCTCCTTTAAACTGAGTATTCTAAGACTCTGGCTTCCCAAAGATGTCTGGCTGAACCTGCCCCCTGTGACCTGTGCTGTTCTCTTTCTCCATCCCCTCTTTCACAAGGGACTGAGTGTTGCTTCTCTCAAAAGCAGCCACGGGAATCCTGGCAGCCTGGGCTCCAGCAGCCTTTCAGACAGGTGTCCTCTCTGGCCTGCACCAAACACTGCTTTTTATAACTCATGGGGTAACCAAGGGTAGAGGAAATCCCAGCGAGGGGCTGCAAACTGAGTATCTGGTCATTTTTACACATGAAATGGCTATTACAGAGCTCTGCTCAGAACAAAGTGCTGTTGGGGACTTTGGGAGAGAGTAACAACAGTACATGGAATGGAAAGGTGGCATAGTCTTTTCTAAAACATTTATGTAACAGGCAATGCTAATACCTGTATCTACGGAAGAAACTTTTCCTGGTTATCTCAGTTGAGTTATGATGGGCTAAAATATAAAAGCCCTTCTAACTTTCCCCCTGAAATAAGTTTTTTATTTCCCCATGAAGAGCTGTAGTGGTGTCTTTGCCTCCTGTATGAGTCTCTGCCTGACTTACACACCAAGCTCCGTGTCATTGCAGGAAGTTAGTGTTTGTAATTTCTGACTCAAGACTTCTTAGTCCTCATTGTCTCACAACATGACTTGGACCCTATTTCTTCAGGAAGAAGAGAAAAGGAGTGCCTTAAATTCATTATTTTGTTTTGTTGTTGTTTAACGAGAGGTTACAGAGTGGGTTTAGTTTTGGTTTGGTCATTTTTCCTCAATCTGTCTTAACTCCTTTTCTGGTGACAAAACTAACATTTCAACTAAAGTCTACTTCTACCAGAGTAGGTAACTTTCTTTAGATGTTTACACCTTTAAAAATATTCTAAATTTAAATGCATGCCTTATGATGCATTAAAAAAACCCACATTCTTTAGGAGGAAATTCTCATTTATTTTTAATACTGAGTCCCTAAAAAGCCAGATTTTGAAAAGAACACATAACTGAGTGGAAGTAAAGTGATGTGTGTTCTTTTTGAATCACTCTGAAGCAAACATCAAGAAATCCCATAGCCAATTTCAAACAAAACTTTTCCTTTTCACACCAAATATTCTCTGGGAAGTAGTTCAATGGTTTTGCCTGGCTCTGAGGTGTGCACAAAGGCAGAGCTGTGCCTCCCCTCCGATGCTGGGGGATGTTTCTGACCCCTGACACTCTCACTTCTTTCCTGCTGTACAATCTTTTCCCAACACACCACCACCCTTTCACCATACCTCTCATAGTCTGGTTTTTTTGTGTTTCTTTAGAAGATTTTTGTTCTCCAAAGATGAGGTATCTGTGCATATTAATCCTTCATCTTGCATGCAAAGTGTGAGCAATTTCTCCCCCCTTCTCTTGCTTGAATACACAGATAACATGCACACAATTCAGCCATGAATCATAGAATCATAGAATCATAGAATCATAGGGGTTGGAAGGGACCTCGAAAGATCATCTAGTCCAACCCCCCCTGCCAGAGCATCTCCTCCTTCCTGCAGGTTTTACACACTGCCTCCTTCCAAATTCACACACTACAAGTAGTCCTTATATCTCGTTGTGGCCTCTCCCACACTTTACTCCCAGCTCTGGCCACAGGTGCATCACCACATTATTCTGCCACTCTCTTTGGCTACTCACTCTTTCTCTGGCAAGCATGTTCAGGGGCACAGGTGGCATATGCTTCCAGCATCCTGGAAAACCATTCATATCCAGGATTTCCCCAGGTGCAATGAGGAGGTGCAATCTCCTGGAGCAAATCTATGCCCTTGCCTGTGGATCAAAGCAACATACCTGCACTCTGCACTTCCTCCCTGTCACACACCCCACCATTCCCTGCCTCTCCTTGTCCTCTCCACCTGCTATTTCAGACTTCTAGACATCCCTGTAGCCCATTAAAGCCATGTTGATGCCCAGCTAATGCTCCATTCCCTCCTCACACCCATTGCTCTTACGTAAGGCTGGGTGTGGGGTTGCTGAGGCATCCCTGAGCACATCAGGAAAATCCAAGTGCTCTCTGGAAGTACCTTCATTTCCTGCTTCATTGAACTTTGCTGCATTGACAGATTTTAGCAACAGGGATTGGATAACTTATGTTAATTTGGGGTTCTTTGCTAGAAGTATCACGTAATACTGCCTGGAGATACCCTTATCCGTGGGAATTTCCCAAGGAAAAAATGCTTATCATAAAGCCCCATTAATTAGTACTTGCTGAACTCACAAAGTTAGTCGGGTTTTAATCCGTTTAGTGTGTTTTGCATTAGTGTAGTTCTAACTTTTAAAATAAAAACATTTTACAATGCTGAGTCAAAGACTTTGCTAAAGCCAAGTCCATCAATGTGATTATCAGTCCAGCTTGGAATCTCCCCAAATAATTAAATCAGGTTTATTTGATAAAACCTATTTTCCATAAAATCATGTTGACAGTCATTATTTCTATTCCTATCCCTTAATTCTTTATTAATTGGTTCCTCTATTAGCTCTTCCATTATTTCCACTGCATTTATGTCAGGATAAATTATCAACCCAGAGTAACTAGTAATCCCATGTAGCACTTTTTTAAATTTGACTTTGTTATCAGGGCATCCTGTTACCTGTAACTCTCTTATTATTTATGACTTGTATTAGCATTTGTGGGATAGATATTTTCCAAACTGTCTCTTGATTTAGATTTAAAGATCTAGGCTGGTCTATAAAAGTTGTTGTTCAACCATTGGTGAACTTAAATGACCTCCTCACCTTTCTTGCTGTCAGCAGTCTTCAGTTCAAAGGTTGGTGTCACGGCAAAAGAAACCCCTTTGTTGGTTATTTATACAAGTCCCTCTGGTCATATCTCCATGCTTTGTAAGCATGATTTTTCTCATCCTTCTCCTTTCTCATCCCACTCTTCCTTGAAAGATTTTCTTCTTCAGTTATTGCATTTTTAAATTTTTTTTTAAGAGTTTCTTTTTATCAATCCTGCTTCTCATTCCCTGTCCAGGGCAGGAGAGCCCCATAACCATTCACAGCCCTGTTTTACATTCCTGGAGAAGCTGATGAGTAGGGGAGAACAGCTCATGGATCTACAGGACTGTGCATGTGGCTTCTGGTTTCTCTTTCTGGAAAAGGTCCTGCCCTTGCAGTCAGATGTGATACTCTTCCACAGAGCTGCTCTAAAGCACTGCTTTTGGCTTTAAATTTTATTCCTTTTACCTTCCAGCTCTGGGTTGGATGTACATGGCTGTTCTTATGCCTTCTTCCACCCACTCTGTACACATTAGATTTATTTCTAAACCTAGACATGAAAATCTCTGAAACTCGTTCAGGTCCTCTCTCTTCTTCCAAAATGACCAGCTTTTTCTTTTCTGTTAGAGACATTATTTTTGTCTTAGAGATAAAGTGAAGGAGCAATAGTTCTTCCCTACTACAGCATACAACTTACTGGTAAAATTCTGTGATTCCAGTCGTGAGGTCTATATCATCTCCCTGCTTCAAATTACAAATCAACCTGAAACTTACTTCAGGCATCCTCTAATACCATTCCTCAGAGCCAGCCCTTTCTTCTGCAGTATATAAACTGTTATTGAATAGAATTGCTTTTTTTCTCCTTGTTATTAACAGTTTGTCATCTCTGCTTTAGCATCACCAGCTGTAGCATGTTGCAATAGGCTGATGTTTTTGTTAGGTTTTCCTTTATCCCTAACATACTTTAAACACTCTCTTTTATTTCCTTTGTCTCTGCCAAAGACGGATTTTCCTCTGATTTATTTTTTTTTGTCTGAATTAAAAAATGTATTTTTAAAAGGGCCAATAAGAAGTTAATTTCAAATGTGGATTCCTCCTTTCATATAACAGTAATCATCATCATAATAAAAATATAGGAAAATAACACTTAGGTATTTTTATTTCCCTTGTCACTGCAGGTCTTTACACAATGTTATTCAGACTATTATCTTGGTTAATTTTAAATGTCACAAGCACTGGAGTTTCTACTATTTCTCCACAGAGATACGTCCAGAGTCTAAGAGATATTTCCTTTCATTTTCTTTTTTTTTTTTCCTAATGATAACCTTATATTTTTAGTCCAATGAAGTTTCACAACATGTACACTGTTCTAATTGAGGGGAAAATTTGGCCCTTTGACATCAATGGAATTATAGTAGAAATGAATCTGTTCTACTTAGATCATAAAATCTTTCCACATGAATCAATCCTTCCAGTCCCTAAATCATCTCTGAAGATGTTCTTTGAGTTCCCTCCAAGTTGTCAATATGTTGTTGATGCTGAGATACTCAGAACTGACTGAATGTTTGTCTCATTGAGCCCAGAGGGAGGAAAAAAAATGACCTCTTTTGACAAGAATTTATATATATCCTAAATAACCCTGTTCTCCTGTTATTTGCTGCCATATTAACCTGATGCGCTAATGTGTGATTTATTCTTATCCTTCACTCTTCCTGAATGATTCACTTCCTGAGTAGCTGCAATTCAGGTGGTTTGTATTCGTTCATTGTGTTGTGCCACTGAGATGTTTTCTGCCTGGTTTTATTCCAGGATGACCAGCTGCTTACTATTTTTGCACATGGGCATTTTGCTGATGATTTTCATTTTTTGATGATTTTCACCCTAGACAAATAACCTTCCCTGTCTGGTTTAACCTCGAAAATGAAGCTAATACTGTGGCCAGCCTGCACTTTCCAATTATGGCTACAAGCCTTGGAATCTCTTTGCAATTTGAAAGGGTATTTTGGCCTTCTCAGGAGAAGTGTTATGCTTCTAGTTACTTCCCCATGCTCTCAGAGCTAAACCAAACTATATTTAAATATATAATGACACTTGAATCGATCTGGTCTTTCAGTGCCTCTGGCACCTTGTGGGTATATGAGACACAGGGTCAAATCCTTTTGGTGTAAATCAGCACACTTCTTTTACCACTGCCAGAGGAACTGTGTGGCACAATTGCCCAGGGAAGTTGTGGCTGCCTTCCCCCTGGAGGTGTTCAAGGCCAGGTTGGATGAGGCTTGTGCAGCCTGGTCTAGTGGGAGGTGTCCCTGCTCATAGCAGGGAGGTTGGAATCTGATGATCTTTAAGGTCCCTTCCAACCTTCACCATTCTATGATTCTATGAAGCCCAGTTTGAAGGGTAATATTATTTTTTGGTAATTTTTAAAATATTATTTTAACATTCTCATGATTTTTCCATGTCTTCCATCCTACTCAAGAGCTTTGCTTGGGTGAGTCCAGCCCCAGACTGTCTCTCCTTGGCTGGCTAAGTCAGACAGTTTTATTTCTGCTGCTCACAGTCTTTTTTTAAGCTGAGTGCCAGAAAGCACTGAGGTGAGCAGGGTGAATGGGCTGGGAAGAGGGGAAGAATCTCCAAAGAGGGAGTGGTGAAATAGAGGAAAATTCTGGGACTTCACTTTGAAAGAGCAGTGATGAAGGTTAAGCTGGAGCCAGCTGGCCCTGCTGGCTGGCACTGCTGATAGACAGAACCTTTATCAAGTGTCAGCCAAGACATATGACATTTATCACCATGGAAAGCCAGGTGCTGCTGCACTGATGGAGAATATTCAATACACGCCATCTCCACTGCACTGAGATCCCTTAATGGCAAGGTTTCTTGCTGACACTGGGACAGCTCTTCCTCCTGCCTCATCTCTGCTTCTCCCTTCAATTTCTTTTTGTTTCTTTTCAAGCTTTCTCTCCATAACTTCTTTCCTTACCCTCCCTTTCCACCTCCCCCTTTTTTTTTTCTTTTTTTCCTGTTCCCTATGATTCTTCCCATTTTGCTTTTGTGCCCTCTTGTTTTTCCTCTCCTTACCAACATGTCACCCCTCTTCTCTGCCTTTACCCCCCCTGTGTCTCTGCCCACATCAGCCAGGTGAGCATCACCCAGCTCTCTACCCTCAGGTAGGCTCGGTGTGACTGCAGAAGGGTAATTTCCAGAGCTGGGTTAGAAAAGATTTCAGATCACTTCAGGTCACAAGGAAGGTAAACAGCTGCTGTTGGTGAAATTCAGGCTGAAAGGTTGGAATTCATCAATGGATCTAAACCCCTTTCAGGTGTATTGGGAGTGTGAGCTGAGCTTACAGACACGCTGCTTGCTGCACAGAGCGCAGCGCAAGGGAAAGAAAAGAGATGTGAGGCATTTCAATTAAGCGATTATGCAAATCTAAACAGGGATTTTGTTTTAAAGCATTTTCCAGAGTGAACATGATGTGATTGCAAGAGATATGTGAGCCGCTCGAGGAGCCAAGAAACAGGGACGGCCTGTCCCTGCAGAATGCACCCCTGGGAATAACGGAGCCAGGCACTGGATGTCACCATTGAGCTGCAGAAACGTGGCTTGAAGTTCATTATTTATCTGCTTTTAAAAGTATCAGTTTCTAAGGACAGCAACTGTCACTGGAAACCCTGGGGTGAGCCAGTATCTTGCTGTGGACTGGACTTTGCTTTTTGCTGGGCCTCAGCATTGGTGTCTTGCCCCTGTGTGGATGAAGTCCATGTGTGTGCTAATCCTCAAAGGGAACTTCATGACCAGGGGTCACTCTGAAGTGGGGAACTGAATTTGAATGTCCTGAAAATATGATGTCTGGCAAACCTCAGGAATGGTTTCCCTTCTCTGCAGCATGGGGTACTGTGGGAAGGTTTTGCTAAGGAAATACTAATGCAAATCATCTTAATTTTGCACAAGCTCCCTTCAGCTTCACAGAAGAGCTGAGACCAGCATTGCCCCATCAGACATTCAGTAACCACCAGCACCCAAAAGATTTGATGACTACATGACTAGTGTCATGAGAATAAGAGCCCCAAACAGAAGGAAAACAGAATAATTTTCACTTAACTGGAAATGTTCAGTTGTTTCTAGTCTCTTAGGCTGTTATGTAGGAAATTATCTCTGATGATCCAATTAGTAGAAGGGAATAGGGATCTACATGGGACTGAGAATATACTCATAGCATAGATTAGAAGAAAATTGTGTATACCTATAAAAAAAAAAAAGGGGAAGGAGGGTGAGGAGAAGAAAAAAGCCATTCTCAGATTCTCTCTCAGGAAATGAGAGATTGTCCAAGGGATGATGTGCTAATTTGGTCATTCCCAAACAAAACAAAAAATAGACAAGACTTCATGATATTCTTGTTTTAATATAAGTAACTCAGCTTTATACAGAACCTTATTTGTTACAGACAAGTCTGGACACACACTCAGGTCAGAAGAGGCAGCTGAAGAACAGAGAAGCCCAAGGAACCTTCTCAAGCAGCCTTCCTCCCTCCAAACTAAGAGAGAAGGCAGAATATTCTGGAAGTGAAATAACAGTGGAATTGTGTAAGGCAGAAGATGTTATTTCTGTGGAGTATTGGTCATCCTTTGTGAGCACAAGGTTGTGCTGTTTGGAGAAAATCTGTTTCAGTAGAAGAGGAGCCCATCTATGAGGAGAGGCTGGGCAAAACAGGCAGGGTGCAGAGAGCCTTATGCTAAGAGCAAAGGGGAGGTCGAGGAGAAGGGCCAGGGAGCACTAATTTAGCACAAAATCAAGATGTTGAGAACCAGATTACGTGAGGTACCGAGAGAGTTGAAGGAATAGAAAATCTTTAATTGCCTGTACACCAATGAGAAGATTCTGAGTAGTAAGGAGGAGTAGGAATTGCTCACAAATGAACATAAATTCAACCTACTTTGGTGTTACTGAAGCCTAATGGGAAGATTTGCATGACTACAATTTTAAAAGCTCTGGTTACAATCTGTTTAAGAAGCAAAACTGGGCAAATGGAAGAGGGAGGGCTAATTCCTTATGTCAAAACCTACATTGCATGTTTCTGAGTCTCTCAAAACTCAGAAGCAAATAATCTGTTGTAATGATGTCAGAAATAAAGACCAAATCTGACTGCTATCCATTGCAGACCAGAGAGTGACTTGATTTCTTGTCAGGCTCTTTGCACTATTGGAAGGAAGAAAAAGTCTTGAATCTGAATGGCACATAAAGAAGGTCTCATGCTGTTGGAACTAAAATATCATTGCTTTTTTTTAGAATGAAGATGACAATTTCCTAACTTTAAAAGTGTTTTATCCAAAAGGAGGGAAAATGGTGCTAAACCTCATCATCGTGATAGATAAAGAGACTTTGTTCACAGAATTAAAAGTCAGAGAGTTGTTTAGATGTAAGTGGCACAGGCTTGATTACACTTTCTACATGCAAATGGACTAACATCCAAACCACACAGATACACACACACAGAGGGCTGATTTCACAGAGGTGAAAGCTGTTATGAACCTAATCATTTGGGTAAAGGGATTTAAAGGAGAAAAAGTAAATAACTAGAAACTTTATGACAACATTTGATATGCTTTTAGAATACTATTAGCACTAGCAAGGAAAAAAAAAATTAAATACCCAAACCAAACAAAAGCCATAATTGAAGGGTTAGGCTGATGTTTAGAGGACAATTGATAACATGCTATGTAAAATGTGACCTAGAAAACATGTTCAGGTACCAGATTCAAGCCAATCTCTGCTCAGGTTTGCTCAAGGTATAACTGCAAAATGTGCAGCTATCTCGAAGCCACAGAAGTAGTTCTGTACTAAGTGTTTGTGACAGTTCAGTTCAGATATCTTCAGACCAGTGAATAAACTGCATGTGTAGATGAGCCCTCAGTCATTTAGCTGCTCATTGACATTGAAATTCAAGTTTGTCTACCCTGCCAGCCCAAGAGCTATGCACCATCTGGTTCCCACATCCACTCTGCTGAAGGGACACCAATAATTCCTTGGCTTGGCTTGTACTAGGTTTGGAGCAAGCTTCTGACTGAATGGGAAGTGAAAAGGAAGCAAACACCAGCATTTCATACATCACAAAAGGAACTAATAGGAGGTGGAGACAGGACTTACAGCAAAACCTTTGGCCCACGAATGACATTTCTGGAGCTTCTGATTTTCTCCATCCTGGATCCTTACTGAAACTCTTTCAATGGGGATCTGAGAGCCTAAACACATCCAGTCTTTGGGCCCAGATCTCTCCATGTCTCTTCTTCATCATAGGATTGGGAAATGTTCAGTGGAAACTATATAGTGGAGATCAGGAATAGCATCTCATGGTATTTTTCTGCCTGTGCTTTAAAACACCCTAGGCTCTAATTAGGAGAGCAGCTGTGCTAGAAATGTTAGCTACACTTTGTGATGGGGAAAATTGGAGGAGTGCTTTTGTTTCTTACAATTCCTGTCTTCTTTTTTTGAATGAGTTGATCTGAAATACAGTTCTCAGAGTACTTGTGTAAACTAACATGTCTTTAAAAAGAATCTACCATCCATCTTCTCTATGCCAGGCTGATGGATTGTGAACCTCCTTGTAATATCACTTGACTGAATGAGCCATTTTAGCACCTCCGTGGAGAGGAGAGACATCACTGGGTGAAACAATGGGTTGATACATTTCTTTTGTTAATTGCAGAAGTGAGAAGATGGTTTTAAGAATTTTCAGATATTGCATAATTACAGAAATTGCATGATATTCAGTGGAGAAATGGGCAAATTTAAAAATATTTTCATGATTATATCCTCTGATAAAACACGCCTCCTTACGTTTCTGTGAGGATCTTGTTAAGAGCAAGATCTTTTGAGGTCCCTTCCAACCCCTAACATTCTGTGAGTCTGTGATTTGCCTTCATCATGTGTTGCTTTCAGTTTCAGACCTGTCCCATTTCAAGCTCCAGGTGAGGAAAGACAATGCTGGGTACTGGTGAAGCTTACAAAATGAAAGCCCTTTTCCCAAGCACTGCTTAAATGTTCTGCCTGAGTTGTGCAACCAGAATTTTCACAGTGGTAACTTGGACTGAGCCCAATTTTGAATGTGGATTATTCAGCTCTGCTGCTCCTAGCTGCAGGTCTATGCTCCAGCAGGCACAAGGGCTATTTAAAATAGGGACACAGATGCCTAAACGCTCTTTCAAACTCTTAGATGCAGAACTGTGAGCCTGTGTTTGCAAAAATGGTTTCTGCTTAGGGGAGGGGAAGATTTACAACAGTGTAGTTTAGATAGCTTGTCTTTGAGCTGTTCCATGGGAGTTGACAAAAAGACAGGCTCATGCAGAAGGGCTTGATCTTGCCCCTCTAACTGCCTCCTGGAAAAGGCTTTTTCTTCACTGATCATACAACACGTAAAGGCTGAGCAACGAACTCAAGTTAAAGTGTCCTTTCAGTGTCTTAAACCTTCACCCACTGACTGATCCAGTACCCAGAGAGCACTGCATTATCCAAGTCCCCCTCACCCCATGGACCATGGTGTCTCATCAAACCACAGCCAACAGCAAAGTCATTCCATGGCCTGCCCAGCCCAAGGCAACATCTGGCCCAGTGTCAATGCGTGGATGCCCACAGCCCTGGCACCCTTAAGGTCTACGTGTCCAGGATCCTTTTCAGGAGCAGCAAATGGTCCTTGAATTAGGGGCCTCAGTCTGGCCCACATGCCACATGGAAAATCTGTTTGGTTTCTGGCACCCTAAGAGTTAAAATCTCTACACTTTTTTTTCCTTGGTGGGAATGAGAGAAGCAAAATAACATGGAAGTAAAAGAATAAAAAAAAATTATAAAAAAACTTGAAAACAAAAGCAGAGCTAGGGAGAGGAGGAAAAAAAGCCTAAAACAAAACTCTGGAAACAGAGAAATAAATATAGTTTAATAACTGGGACACAATCTACAGTCTGTGGAATTAAAGCTCTGTTTTCTGCTGGCCAGCTGCCAAAGTGAGGCACAAACAAATCCAGAGGAAGAAAAGCAGGTTAATGAGAGACATCCCGTACAAAAAATAGTAAAAAAAGTGAAAGCAACAAACTTGCAGAGCTCCTACTGATGAAATAAATATGATTTGAACTGACATAATCTGGTCTGTTTGCTGTGTGTGTTTTATTTGCTAGAGCCAGTCTTTTAAGTCTCCTAGACACAGTTTTCAGCCTCATCCTCTCAGCAGCCATCACTGCAGCCATCTTATCCAACCTTCATCTTGTCCATCCCTGCTCACAGTGGGATTTGGTTGCATCCTGAGCCTATTGCTAGGACAGAGGCAGATGCATTGGGAAGGCATTTGCTGCACCCTGCATCTGCCAGGAGGCTGAAGAGCCACCAGAACTCCTGACATGATAGACCTGGTGTCAAAAGGAATAACTAGAAATGATAGTGAGAATCCCTGATGAGGAATTCAGTTTTTCAGAACTGCTGGCCTGTGGTTGTCATTGCAGAAGACATTTTAAACCTTTTTTTTTCCCTCTACATCTGATGTCCCAGCTTGGGTGTTCCCTTGCAATTATTTCTCCCCCTGGTGCATCCCTGTTGGAACTTTCAAGCCTAAAGGGATGGTTTAAGGGACCAAACTGTAAGATCTGCAATTCCCACCCAGTTCTCTGAAACTGTAGGTTTGAGTCACAGCTGGCCTGACTTAGGAGTTAAATTAAGCTCATTGGGGTTACAGCTAGGCTGCTGCAACATCCTTCTCTTCCAGAGCTGCTAACCTCCAAAAGGATGGAAACAAAAATAAAAAAACTTCCTCTACCTCATGCACACACTCACACGTGCATGAGTGAATTTACATGCAGGGTGTTTTGGTAAGGAGGCAAAGCTGATTAAGAAGACATGATTAAGAAGAACAATGTTTTCTTCTCCTTTTGGGAGGCTGCAAGACCCACCTTCTTCTCAAAGTCGTGATGAAGCAGAAAGAGTCATAAAGAAGACAAGCTTGGTCTCTTTCCCAGTCTCTAGAGGAATCTGGCTGGAGAAAGGTTTATGACACAGAATATAAATCCCAAAGCCCTTAAAAATCTTCTTTGACTTCACAGACAGAACCTTAGTATTTTGGTTTCCATGTTCAAAAGTTCCATCCTTTCTTTCCTAACAAATTGTACCTACCAGCTTTTTCTTACGTGCACTGGGCTGGTGGCCAAAGACTTGGAATAAAATCTACCTTCAACAAGGTTGCAAACGTGAACTAAAGCACCGAGTTCAAACCCGTGGTTAAAGGAGTCTTCCCAGGAAACAACCTGGAGCTTGCTTTCTTCAGCTGCACAGATTTAATAGTATTTATCTATTAGTCAAGCTTCATTCCAGAAGCATATACATCTTTGTCTTTGGGCTCAACTGTGAAACCAGCTTCAGCAATGCATTCATTACTGCACTTAAAAGCCACTGACTTTTAAGGTCGTGATAAATCAAAGCCCAGGTGAAGAATTTTCCTGGAGAAAATTTTTTTTTTTTTCCCTTGAATTAGGACTGTACTTCTCTCCCTCTCCAACCATCACTCTTGGCAATAAAGTTTATACATAGTCTAGGATATTATATATATATATATATATATATATAATATCCTAGACTATGTGTGTATATATATATATATATATATTTATATATATATATATAAAATGAGGGTGGTGAGACACTGGAACAAGTTGCCCAGGGAAGTTGTGGAAGCCCCATCCTGAACAGCATTCAAAGGCAAGTTGGATGGGGCTCTGAGCAACCTCATCTACTGAAAGGTGTCTCTGCCAATGCAGAGGGGTTGGATCTAGATGATCTTTAAGGTCCCTTTCAACCCAAACCATTCTATTTTATATATGCAACTATATGCAACATACTGAAAAATTCCAAGATGACCTTTTATCCCACCTATTTTGATGCCTATTCTGGGATGACTGAGTTTGGCCTAGTAGGTTAGACTGAATGCCTGATGTTTTGGCTGCAAAATTTAGATGGAGTAAGTCCCATTTCCTTAGACAAAAGTCTTTGAGAACTCTTTGTATTTCAGAAAGTCCAGCTCCAGCTATCACCCCACCAGGACAGATTTTTCAGTGAAGCTCTGCAGCCTCATAAAATCAGATTCAGCTCTAACAATTCATTTATTTTACAATTGTCTCATTGGATATTACCCCACAGTGCTTGTCCACTTTCTGTGCTAATGAATCATAACAATCCCATATGCAAAAATAAATAAAAACATATTTTTCCCTTTCATTTTCTTCAAGTTACATGCATTGAGGGAGAAAAGGTTTCTCCCAGCAATATAATTCCATTTTGGTTAAAATAGAGATGCCAGAAAAGATGCCACTGAAAAGCAGTTTTTTTGATGCTTTTGGGGTTTTGAACATCTTCCTGCTGACAGGACAGATAGACAGCCACTGATGTGCTATTAATTAACAGAAAGAATAATCATAGATTGAAAAATCTTGGGGACTGCAAATATCTTTTTCTTTGATGTCATTAAGGCCTTAGTCTAGGCTTGGAGCCCCAGGTAGCTTTCATCACAATAACAACAGCACCCTTTATGAGGCTGCCAAAGCCTAAATTACACATAAAGACAAATGCTTTTGATAAGCACAAGACAAGATGAATACCAGACAGTCCCCACTCTTGAAATTACAGTGTAAAGCACAACGTAAAAGCCTAAAAATGAAAGCAGAAAGAATAAGCAAATGAAGCAAGGTTGGGAAAAAGAGGAAAATCTAACACTGAGTGCAATGCTATTCACCAGTCCTAAGAAGTCATTGCAAGTCTTCACATGTCTGATTGCAGCTTATTGAGAGCACTGTAGGAGGGAAGAAGTGTGATGTGAAGGAAGGCAAATACAGTGGTGAGTTATAACAAATTACCTGAAAACAGAATCTATATATATATATTAAAAACATGGTATTAAATTATTTAATTTGGGAGAAAGGATGTCTTTAACCTGAGGATAAAAATTCATGTGCTGAGTGGAGGACTCTGGTATCTTTCCACTCTGTGCACTTTGGTTACCTTGAACCACAAGACACGGAGATGCAGTGATTAGCTGAGAACTCCAAGACGTAGATTTGTACATAATTCATAGTTTGACTTCTCTAAGTTTGCATAATAAATAGTTTAAACACTGCAGAAAATGTCTGAGAGAGGAAATTAAGATTCTGAATGAAAAAGTTAATTATACCTCGAAGGATATTTTTTCCACATGTATATGGGTTAGAAAAAAGCCTAGAAGTGGATAATTTAGGAGATGGAAATGCAGCAAATTATGGGAGTGGTGGCAACAGGAGAGTTATCTTCTTAAATAGGATAATTAGACTAATTTAATTTTTTAAACTGTGGCATTGCATTATAGATAAACAATTCAATAAATAGCAGCCTGGACACTGCTGCTGCTGCTACTGAAGTTGCTGGGGTCTGTGTAGAATTTTGTTTTTAATTTTCAGCCTAGTTTTCTGCAACAGAAATACTGAATTATCATAATGGGTTGCTTCCTATAGTAAGTCATAAAGGGTAGGGACAGGAAATTATGGAGGAGTGGAAAGGAATATTGACATCATTAAATCAATCACTGCTGATTGGATCCAGAGACTGATGAATCAGTGATTGGATCCTGTAGCTGGAGGACACTGGGGACCAGCTCGTCACAGATATTTAAGTACCTTGCTTTTGCTGATTAAAACAGGAGTTAGTCACCTAAATAGGAGTTAGATGACTGCTATCTTGAGGAAACCAAAATATCTAAGGCCTAAATGTCTGTCCTGAAGGAAAGCATGTTTCTTCTAATGCTCAACAATTTTGTAGAGTGATTACACCAAACCGTGTGGTTTTGAACATGAGTGATGATGTACATACACCCTGTGGGAGTGAGGGGGGGGACAGAAAACAAGGAAAGAAAAGGTGAAGCATATAAGCTAAAGGAGACTTTAGATCAACAGAGGGAGATAAAAGTGGATGTCATAGAAGTTTATTTCATTTGTTTTTCTAGTCCATGCAGTGGAAATCCTATGTACAGCCACTGCCTTCCAGCTGCTGACAGTGATGGGATGGGACAGGCAGTGACTGGGAGTGTCTCTGATGGTCTGAGGTGCCTTTCAACTCAGGCTGTCTCAGCCACCACCCAGACACTGCTCTGGAGCAAGATAAACTTCTATGTTCTCCTGTGTCTCTTTCCCCTTTGCAGTGGTAAGTCACCCTTAAGGCTGGCGTTGATTGTCCACCAGGGTGCGAAGAGGGGCAGGGATGAAGCAGAACAACCTGCAGCCAATTACACGGCTTTGAACTGACACCTGCCAGGTCCCTCACGCACCGTCTGATCACTAATTAAAGGCATGATTTAAGAGAGGATACCCTTCCCGTCTTGCAGTTTGGTTGTTTGGGAAAAGACCTTTCCACAAGCAGTAGCAGGAAATTGGAGTCTATTGGCAAACTGAGCTCTTTGGATGCAAACTTCACTCTTCTGCTTGTTAGCACCAACCATGGGGTAAGGAAGCTTTAAAATGTTTTATTTGAGTGTGATTTACCTTCTGAGCAAAACAGGCATGGGGATCAACACGTGCTGACAGGATGGGAAAACGTCTTTCTGCCAGCTCCCTGAGAGATGACCCAGTAGTCTTGGATTTTGTGTGCCTAATATCAAAGGGCACTGGCTGTTCTCCCAACTCTGAAGTGGGGAAGGAAAACAAGCCCCTGCAGTCAGACACAGTCTAAATCTGAGGGCTGGTGCACAGGTTCCTGGCTCCAGCAGACTCTATTGAACTTCTATTTCTCCTTTGTTTCTCTTTTATTATTACTATTATTTCCCTGAGCATATTAATTGAGTTGTAGGGGAGAAGGGTTTCAAGAAACCCTGGAGTGGAGAGCCACATGACTGTGGGTTGGTTTCTGAAAAGCTTTTTTTCTTTTCCTAATGTGATTTATGTGATTCTTAAAAAAACTACATAGAGTGATGGTTGCCCATAGGGAATGGCAACATATAGTGCATACTGCTGCAGACATAGATGGAGTAAAATATCACAGGTGGATGAAAACATGGAAGAGCTGAATTATTCACCTGCCAGATTTGAAGGATCTAATTATACAAGTCTTAATTTTTATGGCGTATCCAATTAAAATTGGTTCCTGAAGACCTGATAGGGAAAAATGGTTAGTAGGACTCACATGGGAAGAGAAGGCTTACAATGCTGGTGTCTTCACTCAGAGTTTTTTGTGTATTTTATAAACTACTACCCAATGTAATTCTAACCCGAATTACTTGCTCAGAATTAGATGGTGGAAATAAACCTCTGTGAAAATGGTGACCACAAACCTGTTGGATTCAGAATTCAATGAGAAGGCAGAAAATTAAGGAGAGTAGAGTGGAGCAAATGCAAGAAGCTGATAAATTAACTTTGCAAAAGGGAAGAGATGCAGGTAGCTGGCAGCTGCTAAAAGTGACCATGTCAAAGGGGGAGTAGCAAATTACAGCAGCACAGGGAGAAAAGCAAGAGTACAATATAGATACACAAAGATGTCTTTAAAGCTATTACAAATTTAAAATAAAGTATTAAACTAATGTAAATGCCTTGATAAATGACTGAGATGGATACAAAAGAATAGCCCAAACAAGCAAGGAGAGAATTGGAGAAGTCCATCCTCCAAATGAAAGACACTGTAAAGAATGCAGATAGAGAAGTACAGACATATAAGAGTGTAGGTGACCAAGAAAACAATAATAGGTGTCTTGTGAAGCACAAGAATTTTCCACAATAGGAGAAAAATGGGTTGAAGAGCATATAAGTGACTTGCATATGAGTGAGACTAACCACAAAAAAAATCTCAAGGAAACTGCTACTGCAGCATCTGCACCATTAGCAGTTATCTTCAAGTACTTGCTGATACTGGGGAGGGCCCAGAGGACCAGAGAAGGACGAACATAGTTTGTACATTCAGAAAGGGGGAAAGAAGGACTCAGGGAATTACAGACCAGTCATCTTAACCTGGAAAACTAATAGAATAAATTATTAAACAATAGATTTATAAGCACCTGGAGGATAATAAAATGATAAAAAGGTGCTGTCAACATGGGATTGCAAAGAACAAATCCTGTCATATCCATCTAATTTTCTTCTTTAACTGAACCACCTGCTGCAGTATTTTAGAAGGATGCAGGAGCTGTGATGTATCTTGCTTTTAATATGATCTCACTTTGTTTTCTTATAAGCAAACTAGGAAAATATGATCTAGAGGAAGCCCTCTAGATCAGGATGAGTCCACAATTGGTTTAAGAGTCACACATGAATAGTTCTCCTTTAAACTGGAAGGACATTAGAATTGGAGTCCCACACTTCTTCAATATTTTCATTATCCATGTGGATGATGTACTCAGGTGCACATCTATAAAATTCACAAATGACACTTTGCTGGAAGGGACTGCAAGCAGTTTGGGAGACAGGATTAGAATTTAAAATCATTCTGTTACGTTGAAGGAGCAGTAGGAAATCAAAAGATGAAATCCAATAGGACAATGGTGCAAATGACTCCTTAGGAAGGAGAAATCATGGCTATGTCCATGAAACAGAGAATAACTGCCTTGATGGGAGCACCGTGGAGAAGGGGTTATAATACTGCACAAGATGAATATGAATTAACAGTGAGAAGAGGAAAATCTCACACTGAGAAGTAACACCAGGAAGATCATATATTCTGCTTAGCTGGGCACTGAGAAGGCTTCAGCTGGAGTATGAGGTCTTTGGGTATCACGTTTTATAATGCCAACAGATTGGAGAGATTCAAAGAGATGCCAGCAAGGAGGAGAAAAGTTTCAAAAAACAAACTATGGAGAAACTTGAAGGAGTTAAGCCTTAATAAGTTGTGCTGGTTTGGTTTGGCGGGTTTTTTGGTAGTAGGGGAGGGGCCCCAAGGGTGTCTCTGGAGCAATAAACCCCATCCCAGGTCCCCCTGTGCCACTGGGGGAAAGGAGGGAGAGAAATGGGGAACAAAATAATTTGGGCCCAGGAAGAAGGGAGGGGTGGGGTAAGATATTTAAGCTCAGCTCTTTGTGGTGTCTGTGCCCTGTGTGCACTGGATTAGCGTGAAATTAAATTACTACTTTTCCTCGAGTTGAGTCTGTTTTGACCACGACCTTAATCAGTGAAGAACCCTCCTTGACCTTTGTCTCTACCCATGAGCTTCTAGTTGGCCTTTGTCCTCCCCATCCCAGTAGGGGATGGGAGTCGAGTGAGCAGCCACGTGGCTGGTTCTTTGTCGCACTAGGCCCGAACCATAACGTAAGTAAAGAAGGAAAAGGACACCAAGCAGCCTTCTAATATGCTAAAGGACATTTTAGCAGAGGGTCAGTTGTTCCATGAGGGTGTAAAACAAAGAGTACTAGATTTAATTTCCAGCAGAGAAAAGATCTGTGTTAGATAAAGAAATTTTAGCTCTTAAATCAACTAGCAAGGACAGCCATGAGCTATCCTTAACTCAATGCTTTTAAGAATACTTTAACAAGCTTTCTCTTGATGGACATATAGATCAGGGAAGTTACTTTTCTTCAAGCTAGGAGTGACTTCCATTTCCATTGGGATCACAGTCTCTATCTTTAGAAGTGGTCAGAAAGTCATCCTGGAGAGAAATCTCTCTGCCAGAAGCTCCGTCAAAATCGATGCAATCCATATAATACCAAAATAGTTTAAAAAAATAAAATCAGTGCTCAGCAGTTGTGAGTACCTCCAAGGATGTTAAGAACTGATGCTAATCCATTCCTTTTGATCCAATGATAAAATAATAGCATCCAAAAGCAATTTTTTTTTCTTTTTCAATTTTAAATAATAATTCAGTGTCTGAAAGCTTTTCTGACTGCCACCCCTACTCTCAAACACAACTTTTGGCATAATAAGAAATAATATTTCTCACAAGTCTTTCCTCACTTGAATCATACTAGCTGCAATATTCTTCCTGCTCTTCTATCCACAGCACATAATTCTTCATAAATAAGTCCATGGGAGTCCAGTACTTTATATGTGAAAAGACCTACAAAATTATCCTGTCTTTCCCCATTCTATCCACAGTGGTAGTCCCTACTATGGTTATTATTAATTCCAAAAGTAATTAATAATAACAATAAACAATATAAATTAACGTTGGGGTGTGATTAATGAATAATGATAAATAAGGGTGGGGGGCATTGTTGCTCTTCCTATAACATGTATTTTTTACAACATCTGAAGTAGGGCAAGAAAGCTTCGTGCAGTGATGAAACAACCACATTCTGTCACCATTTTCAGAAGGGTTCAAGGCTCACAGTAGGAGCCAGATTTTCCCAAAAATGCTCAATTTTCTGTGCACTGATTTCTTTTGATGATTTGCACCAGGAGAAAAACTGCTAGAGGCAGAGAATGGCCAAAGATTTACTACTTCTTTTGGGTGATTAAATAAGAACTGAATCCTTCTGAAAAATCATGGCTGTGTTTCAGGTGCAGAGCTCTTGGGAATTTGGTTCTGAGGGTTTGTTTTTGGTGAGTGTGCAGGTTTATTTCTGTCTATTTTTTAAAAATTGGCCCTGCATGGCCATGTACATAAAAAGCCCAATCCACTGTAGTGATAGAAAAGTCATTATCTGGAAGAGAAAGAATAATACAAAAAAAAATGAGGGAGTAAATCCTGGTTTTGATTCTGATCTTTGTGGTAATGAGTAAAAATTGTGTCTAATTATACTGGGTTAATTGGTATTTGCACAGGTGCAGATGTGACATGTGAGCACACCCACTCTTTGCTACAGATGTTAAAACCTAATTTTGATTTCATACAGAACTACTTTACCAAATGCAGAGATTTGATTTAACAAAACCTGAGCTGGATGTAAATTGACACAGTGACTTCCAGCAGCCAAGGATCTGTCCACTGCATCTAGGTCTTGCACTAAAACCTGGAATCACCCTATGAAGGAAGAAACTGGTTTGGTTTCTCTCTTGCTGGTTTAAAATCTGGAAAAAAGAGTGAGGAAAACAAATGGGGTTTCTCAGGCTTCATACCTGGTCTAAACAGAGGCAGGCTTTGGGCTGGTTACTGCCAAGCCTGCAAAAGCCATTTTCAGATTGTCATGATTTCAGATTTTCCTGGCAGCAGAAGAGGCTTGTGTCTGACAATACATATGGCAGTAATAAAAGAACACTTATAATTTTATTGAGGTGAGAACAAGACTTAAAGATTGATACTACATGGGGTGAAGGGGAGAGGAAGGTTCCTGCTGCAAAGAAGGTGCAGTGCAGTGACTCTGCAATTGGTTTTGCATCCACCCAGGAGTTGCAGCTCCTGGGTTTCTGCACGTGTGCCTCAGCTCAGGGACATGCTGGATGGAAGCAATCCTGAGCTGCCTGGCTAGGCTCTGAAATGCAATGATCCTTCTCTGCAGTTCAGCCACAGAATATGTACCTGTGGGGAGTTGCAAATGGTGTTGAGAGGTGATGTGGATCTTGGAAAGCTGTTATCAGATGAATCATGGAAGCCATCTCCTTGTGTTGTTCCTACTTGAAGAGCAGGACCCTTGGCTTCATGCTGGGTGGAACTGGAGAAAGAACCAGTTTCCTTCCTTTGTATTGTTTTCTGTCTGACATCAGCGCCAAAAAATCAGTGACAGAAAAAAAGGGTTCTCTAGGAAGGTTTATCTCCTTTCCAAATCCTTGATATGCATTTAATCTATCACCAACGAAGTCCTAGGAAGCTGCAGGTAGAAATCTTTAGGAATTGCACCCCATATGCCATTTAAATCCAGGTTAGCATGCTTGCATTTCTTTGCAGGAGTCTTACTCTTGCCATGGTTTTAGCCCCTTCTTCCTCACCACTTCTGCCTCTCTCGTGGTGTAATTCTGTGGTTCAGCTGCTCTGTGCCCAGGGCAGCCAGATGTTGAACCCTACAGGTGTTTTCTTTCAAGAACCCTCAGATCCCAAATTAACTTCTGACACTTACCATTTTTGCTCTCATCCAGGGCGGACAAAGTTCACATAAATTGAAGAAGAAAGTAAAGGGTGGGGAGATTCACAGAAATATTTCTCTTTGCTAAATTCAGATTGAAAGGTCTGGTGAGTTACCCAGCTCTCTGTAGGGGGAAGCTTTTCATGGCTTTCACAACTCCCTCTGTCAGATTATATGCTCTAACCTGACACATTTCTCCCTGACACATGCAGTTGCCTGTCTGACTATCTCGGCTCTCCTTTCTTCAAGCATCTCCTCACAGATACATAATAAATAAATAAATGGAAGAAAAAATAATGGAACCAAAATAGTAGATGCAATTGGATATATTGCTAATCCAACTATTTTGAAGGTAACTCCACTGAGGTGAAGTTATACTTCTTATCATGCTACTTTTCTCATTCAGCTCTTTAGCCACCTGTTTGAATCTTTTGGATAACCCTCTGCCCTAGGACAGGAAGCACTGCAGAACCATCCAGGGAAATGTAATAAACATCAGCTGGTTGTTTCTTGACTTCCAGATTGTACTGAGGGGAACATTAAACAGCTGGATGAGCAACTACAGCTCCTTTCTTAAGGGGTGCAGCAGAAAGCTTTGGAGTGTAAATGATCTAGCAAGAAATTGCCAAGGGAGTATGTTAGGAAGAGGAATCTGATGACTTCAGGTGGCACCAGCAAACCCTGCTGAGATCTGTCTTCCTCTGGTTGTTTGGGTTTTTTTGATACATTACCCTGCAGTCTGAAGCAGAAAGAAATAAGAAAAACATGGGAAAGAGAGGCTAGGAGACACCAAGTGAATTAGTGATAAATAACAGGAAGCTCACAGAGCTCTTGTGGGGTTTGCCACCTCTTAGACTTGGTGGTATAAATCCAACTGACTAGACCTCAGAACACTGATTCTATTTTCAAGTGGAGAATTGCTGATTTTTTTTGAAAACAAAACAAGAATATGAAGATTCTGTCACAATTTTCATGTAGAGCCACACAGAAATGTGGCTGAACCTTTGAGTATTAACTGATTTTTTTTTTCCTTGCTATTTTGCTTGTTTATAGCCTGTGGAAGTGCATTTCTTTTCTTAGTTCAATTGTTTTTTGCCATCATTTCATGCAATACATTCAGGTGTTTTGCAGACTATAGACTGAGAAATCATTCTTTAGAGCTCATACTGTTTGAGAACATGCATGGTAAATAGAAGTGGACAAATTATTGAATGACCTCTAGTCGACCCTTTTGCTTTCCAGTAGAGTCAGGAAGTTCAGTGCTTTCCAAGAAACAAATTTGTCTAGTCTGTTTTTAAAAACTTTCAGTGATGGTGATTTCACATTTTCCCCAGGCACAGTAGAAAGAGCTCTGAGGGCTCTGCTACTTTGAAAATTGAGTATGAGCAAGACAGACTTTTCCTTCCAGCCACAAAGACCCTGGAATAGGAAAAGCAAGGAGGAAGAGCCCCGAGTGAGCTATTAATGACCCCTCAGGGAAGTCTGCTGCTGGCAGTCACCTCAAGATCTGTATGGTCTGTGTAGATGAATTGCAGGTGCTTCTGTCCTGTAAGTCTGTGAAGTTTCCCTTTGCTTTAATATTTATAGGAAGCCACTATAACATATCAAATGTGTACTCATCTTTACTCCATTACTCACCAGAGAGATAATTTAATGTGTCAAATACGCCCTGATCAAGGGGTCATTTCTCTTCTTCCCGTGCCAAACACAGACCAGGTGAAAATGGATACATCTCCATGAGAATTGTATCTTTATGCTGGCACTGAGCACAGCCCTCTTGCTCAGTCTACTGGAACAATTCCCAGATACCAATGTCAGCTCCTCAGTTCAATCCAAAGCACATCGTAGGGCCCTTTTCTTTAACCAGCCCTAGAGAAAGAACAGACTCGAATTGTACTTTCATGCCTTAGCACTTTGTTTAAGAGCAGGAAATTTGTGTCTTGGTGAGAGAGATGGAGTCTTTCAAGCTAGTAAAGAAGAGAGACATTTTTAAGCACCCTAACCCACAGGAATGTTATAGCTGCTAAGGCTGGGATTCATCTCCCTGCTCTTTAGAAATGTAACAGTGAGAGGTCTACGATAATCACCCCAATCTCTCTCTGTAGTCTGGGGCTCTGGGTAGCTCCAGAGGCAATTCCTCTGACCCAGATTAGATTGTGTTCTTGAGAATGAAATGAGACATCTTCCAGGGGAGCCTGTTTCTCCCTGCTGTCTGCACAGGAAGCCTGGTGTGACTAGATCAGGCTTAGATGTTGAACACCTAGGTGCTTAAATTAAGGGAGCGAGTCTTGCTCTGCCCAGCACACATCATTGCAGCAGTTCAGCTGATGTGAATCCTTGTGCATTAGGAACAGCTTATTAAACTGCTCCTTCAACCTTGTGTCACACTGATTGAGTCCAAGCTTCGAAAAACAAAAAGGGGGGAAGGGTGTTTGTGCACCCCTTTTACTTCAACATTTTAAAAAAACTGTAAAATTCTGGGATAATCCCAGCTCTCACAAGTTCCTTTGGAAATGTCAGCAAAATTCCATGCTTAAACCATGCTTATTCATGTACAGAATCCCTCTGGCTTCATCATTATCTGTCATGCTTAGGTAGGCTTAGTATGAGTTTTCATTGATGGTTTTGGTTTGTTTGTGTTTCTCTTTTCTTCCAACCCATTTACCCTGCCCTCTTCCTGTACTCCTACATCTCTAAGTAAATCCAAGACAGCTTTATTATCTATAGAGATGCATAAATATCTCTGGTGCTCTATATACCAGTACAAATGCTTTACCTGACCTTAAAGTGTTCTTATCACAAAAGCAGCCAGAAGATACCAACACCTATAGTATGTGTGTAGAAGCTGGGACAAGTCATCATGGCATTAAGGTGATGAGGTTACCCCCATAAACATGCTGAGCTTCATGGGAGAGGGCTGTTGTGTTTGCTTATGATATTTTCCATGAAGGGAGGATATACATCTTGTAGCTTTACATAAAAGGTATTTGTCATAAAGGTGAAAAACAAGTGAACAAACAGAACAAAACAGGAGGACCAACACTCATTTATATCTTGTGAAGGGTTGCTTCAGACAAGCTCTAGTCTTGTCCCCAGGACTGAAAGCAGTTGGCAGCTGTGTTAATTTAACTCAGAAGAAACACAGTTCTTCCTCCCTGCACAAAGTGAACCCAAATTCAGTGGCAACTGGCTTGTTCAGTGGGGACAAGAGGAGACTTGCATGCTCCAGCTAGATTGCAAAGCTCATTTAGACCCACCTTGGGCTGTGCAACTCTAATCTAGCATTGCCAGGAGAAATTTTCTCCCTTTTCTATGGAGGCAACATTTCAAGTATTGCCTGTGTGGAAAGGTAAAGAGGTTCAGACAACAGATGTGTTCAAGTGTCTTCTTTGGAGGGGATGAGGAAATAAAAAAATACTGAGGAATAAAAAAATACTATTGGGCACTGAAGTACATCCTGTGCTGTACAGTCTTGGAGCAATTGGGTTCTATTCTGGTTTAAATTATGATGGGAGTTTTTCACAGTGTGAAGAAAAAAAAAAAAGCTGGAATCATTGGGATTCTTTAAAATATAGAAAGGGAAAAGAAGGAAAAAATTAGATGTACACAAGTGAGATTGTGTTTAAACAGACAGAAAATGCATTAGCCTGCACATGTCCACAACCCTGCATGCACTAGCACAAGCACACATGGACACATTTCTCTCATCCTTCAGAAATGCTGTTTTATTAATAATTTTCCAGCTCAAAAAGCTACCAGCAGTCTCTCCTGACCATACACGGACCAAAATACACCCAGGCACAAACTGCATTCTGAGGCAACATTCTGCCATTCTGAATCAGCACTGTGTTCATTATGAGGATCAGTACTCTGATATGCTCATTTCAGAGATATTTCACCAAACTGTATGAGCAGGTGTGAGGGGAAAAAAATAAACCAAAACCAGCCCAAAAAGGTCTGTCTGGGTAATTTAGAGATCTTCTCAGACCTCTTGGATATGCATCCATCACACTAAAACTCACATGGATACTTATTCTTAATTCATATACCCTCCTTCCCCCATTTGTACATAGGAATATACCTGCATCTAAACTTAAAGATATCTTCCCTAGGAAACTCTACCAAGACTTCAGCTGCCATCTATTTACTCCCACACACTCCCTTCCATAGATTTAGTTAAAAAAAGAAAAAAAAATAATAAAAATCACATCACCACATTCACTATTTCCCTGAAGTCAGAACTAAGTCTCAGGAAGCTGCCAGAGGTTTAGGAAGCTAAGCCAGCCATGCACAGCTCTGGTCCTGCTGACATTACCAGACGGCATTAATTTAATTCCACTCAGTTATGCTTTTAAATTTGATTTGAAAAATGTGTCATAAAATACCATTGAGAAGCGCAGTGCAGCATTTTGAAGCAGGCTGTGATGTTCTCTGCACTGACAAAGTCATGGAGAAGGGAATGCAATTTTCATAGCTAAGTACCGGGGGGCATGTTGGCAGAGATTCCTTTAGAGAGTGTGTTGAGTGAATCAAGAATCTCGAATAAACATTATACCCATTAAATATTTTCATGGTGTAACAGATCCAGAGAATTCTGATTTAATGCTTTAAGGCCAAGGGTTGATGGAGAAAGAAAAGATACAAGCAAAGCCTTCCAGATTAGTGGGCATACTCAGAAAGGAGAAAAGGGAAGAAGGAGACAGTGAAGCACAGATTTGCAGAAGAGAGATCTGGAGAACCCTTAAGACTTGTAATAATTGTGCAAAAATGCAGAATATCAACAATAAACAAATACGGTTTGATCCCTGAGCCACTGTTACTCCAGAAAGATCAATAACTTTTGAAGGTAGGTGAGTTTAGCTGGTTCCCACTCTAGCTACAGGCCACTTCCACTCCCATTGCAGTGTCACATTCCTTAAAGCAGGTATCTAATTCCATTCTCAGTTTTCCAAAACACAATTTTTTCTCCTACTTCCATAACCAGCCCATTTGTTCAGAGTGGTGCTAGTCATCCTCAGAAGTACCTGCATGCAGTGCTGGCTTGTCGTCTGTTGTAGCTGGAACATCTATCTACAGACTCCTACCTGGTAACAAAGGAGCAGATGGTCTTATGGAAAGAACTGTGTTGGAAACATTTTCTTCTTTCAAAAACTCAGATTCTTTTTTCTCTGTCCCAAACCCCAATGTCATCCTGAAAAGGCAAAATTGTTAGTCGACAATTTGTAAGAAAGTGCTAATTCAGTGAATCAAAAAGTTTGATGTTCATCATTATCATGTATCAATGTTGTTATGAAATTGTCACAGTTTCAGAGCAAAAAAATTCAACTGGGGAGTTGTGCTTTCCTCAAACACAAAATGTCAAAATTTCTATAAATTAAGAGTATTTTAGAAACAGAGTTTTACAAAGTTTTGTACAATCCCAAAGGGCTTTTTTTCTGTGTCTAACAATGAGTTCCATAACCCTGCTGGTGCTAACTCTCCTCAGTGTGATGGGTGGTCTGCAGAGCCCCTCCCAAGGGCTCATCCTGATGGTTTCACCCCCAAGGGCTGGGGCTGATCCTGTGAGGAGCCAAGTGAGGGGGCTGCATTTCTCTACTTAGGTCCTTGGGATTCCTCCACCTCTGGCTGTGATCCTTTATGTTTGTGGGGATGAGCTTTTTCTCACACAACCTAACACTGACCAGTACCCAAAAGCATGATAATGAATCTACCTGGAGAGCTCTGCCTTGGGTCCTAAAGTCAGTCTTACAAAGATGGAATGCATTGCCTTCACCTTTTAATTTAAACCTAAATTATGGCTCCTGCAAAGTACCCATGTGAGTGGCTCAAAGGCCTCATTTTATAAAATTGCCCTTTCATATCTCTCCCTTCTCTTCTTTCCCCACTGCTCTTTCCCTCTCCATGACAATTTTCTCTCTGACCGTCACTTTCATTTCTATTGTCCAAACCTGGTGGAGAATCCTGTGGATGCCTCACCCCCTGCTAGAGAGACAGATGTGACTGCTGAAGGGCTCTCATCCTGGCAAGCACATGAGTGCTCCCTGACAGCCTTTAAGCACTTGAAGCACATCTAGGAATACTGAGCAATCCAAGCTGTACAGTCCTGGGTACCGGCTGACACCGAGCAGTGGCACACACCTGGAATACCAAGCAATTCCCTCCTCACACTGGAATATGGAATGACCACAGCCAGCAATGCTCTTGGAATACCAAGCAGCTCTGCAGCTTTGCAACTGCATCCGAAGGGAAATGTTGCAATGTGGCTCAAAACCAATCCTCCTGCAGGAAAAAAAAAAAAGGGTTTTAAATGATACAGAGTCAACCTGAAGCTGTGGAGTTGGATCCTGAGCTAGGATTTTCCGAAGCAGGTACAGAATATGATGTGCCCAAACATAACCAAGGGATGTAGTGGGAGTTAAGTACCTCATTCTGTTCCTTCAGGCACTTTTAAAAATCCAGTCTAAGACTGAAGGTGTTCCCTGGTGACCAGAGGAGTGTATTTCTATTCCTAACAGATCCTGGTGCCAGCAGCAGGATGACAAGGGCCACCTCTGCCCTTGGAGAGATGGCGTCAGCTAAGGACCTGGTTTGTGAACTTTAACTGACCTGCTCTTGAAGCTGAAACACTTCTTAATTCTTCCTTTCCTAGGGTACCTTAGGCAGGAGATACACAAAAAAGGGTTATTTGGAAACTCGTTTTTCCCCTCCAGGGTATTAATACAAGCTTTACAAAGGCTTCTAATCCCTTTAGACAACAGCAGCAGGAGCAGCAGCAACTACAAAGCCCTGAGCTTGGAACTCAATCCCCTGGTGACAGGCTGAACCCTCTGCTGAGGTTGCAAAGGAAAAGAGAAAGGTGTGAAGATATTTACATCAAACACATGGAACAAGAGGGGATTTTAATCAAACTTTTCTTTTTCATCTGCTCTTTCTTCTCTTGGAATCTTTTTCTTTATCCTGATGAAATTCAGTACTTGCTTTTTGCTTTTTTTTTTTGTAAAAAGGAGGATTTAAAAAAAAAAAAATCACAATCCCCCCCTGAAAACTTTGAATATTAAAACTCCAAGGCAATGCATCTCCAAAATCTATAAGACTGTAAGAAGATAAGAGACAAAAACCTACAGAAATGTTTCCTCCTGTGTCTTTGGAAGTTGCAGATGCGTGTATAATACCCCTAAGCCGGGGTAATCTGCTTGTCTCCTCCTGCCTTTCCTGATGCACACGGATGTACTTAGCATTAATATTCCTCACACTACAGCAAATGAACACCCAGGAGGCAGCTGACTCAATCACTGCTTGTTTTACTTACTGTGTATCACTGAGAAAAGACCATAAACTAGAGCACGACAGATCTGTAACGCTCACTTCAATATGCTTCCCCTGTTTGTTCCAGCCCTGATGAACTTTCATATTGAGCCAAAAGAAAAGGAAAAAAAAAATAAAAATTAAGAAATATATTATAACAAACACATTAGCAATGTGTGGTAAATTACCATTGGAGATTCCAGATCCTTATGGTAGGAGCATTTGTGGATAAACACATTTGTTTACTTCATTTTTCCTGCTGCCTTCTCCAGTATATGATTATTCACTCAACGATGTCACGTCTCCCAGGTCTGATGTCATGGCTGTTTCCACAGCAACCAAATTGAATCAATGACAGATTTGAAACCAGGTAGACTGGAGTAGATATAATTTGGAAAAAGCATTTGTCCATTCTTCCCCATAAAATTGATGGGCTCCTACCACTGCTGTTTGGAGATTGGAATTTGTTTTAATTATGATGGCACACTCACAAAATGCAAAGGAGCTAGCTGTTATTTTTGGAACAGCTACAGCTGCAGGGTAGTTGAGAGAAAAGACTGCATGGACCATACAGATGAGTTTACTTCAGTTGTATGGGGTGTGAGAATGGATGGGACTTGAAGCAACTTGGTCCAGTGGAAGGTGGCCCTGCCCATGCGTGGAGGTTAGAATTAGATCTTTGAAGCCCTTTCATCCCAAACCACTCTATGATTCTATGAGATATTGCCCCCTGACTTCCCTGATCATTCCCTGTTCTCCTTGATGGAGATCTACCAGTACAGTCAGCAGATTTGAGGATGAGAGTCTGTTGGCTGGATCTATACTGACTGTAGTGGGAGCACAAACATCTGCCTTAAAAGTAGCCACCTGCTCTCTCCAGTGTCTTAATAACAAAGCCTGCCTTCCTATCAGTTTCTCACATATCTACTCACCTTAAACCTCAGTTTAAGCCATCCTACTGCTGGTCACTATATTGACTTGATCATGAGGCTCCCAGAAAGGCTTTAATTGAATTTGCAGCAGAAGAAATAGATCTGAAGAGACAGAAAGGGAGATGGTGCTGGGGCAGTGGAAAAAGCTTCAGGAGACAAGCTGCCTCTGGGGAACATGATGCCATGAAAGTTGCTTTGATTCATGGAAAGTGAAGATAGACTGAGGATGCTGGAATAGATGTACACCAGAGTATGACTCTAAGGTAGTGCAGAAAACTTTGTGTTAATGTAGAAAGGAGTTTTGAACAACAGCTTAATTAAGAGACATGAGGGGAGTTTAGTGAGGGGGTTGTTCCCAGTTAATTTCTTAACAGATATTTGGAAGCACTTTGGAGGGAAGGTGGCACAGGAAGGGCAACTCCCAATAGATCAGAAACTGGGCACATGAGTGGGTGAATAGGATGGTATGGCTGACAATGATGATTTATGTGTAAGTTCTGGTTAAAAGTTTAGTCAACACAACTGCAATGATGAGACCTTTGTGAACAGTCAGGTTCATCTTTGTTTGGGCTGCCAGTGCTAGGGGAAGGGATGCAGGTAGCCAGCAGTTTCATGGGCAGCAAGACTTCAGTCAACCCAAGTGCCATGGCACAGGCTTTGCCTGACTTGGCAGCAGTAGGGTGGTTAATTCAGCAGCAAGTGTGTGTGTGTGTGTCTGTTTTTCATGGTCCAGTGACTCTCTCTTTACTGCATTCATTAGCTTCAAAGCCAAGGTCAGTCCGTGGGATCTCTGCCTCCCACCTTGTGACCTGGGGGTGGCTTTTCCCACCTGCTCTGTGACATGGTTTCCTACCAGCCTGCGATTAGAGCTGGCTACTCTCAGAGCAGGGCCTGGATAGCAAAAGCCCTCACAGAGCCAAGTAATAATCCGAAGACTTTGCGTGTCAAACTAACAATGAGTTGCCCTCCTGGTTTTACCTGTTTTGTGTTTTAGTTGAGTCAGGCTCAGAAACACACCAAAGGACTGAGCTGCCACAGCAATACGTAATGTGTCTGAGTCACAGGAATTTGTATCTCAGTATAGGCCATGTCATTCAAACATTTTCTGCTTCAGGTCTGAACAACTCCAACTCTCTCAGCCTGTCTCCATAGCAGAGGTGCTCCAGACCACTGACCATCTTTGTGGCCTCCTCTGCATTTGCTTAAACAACAACAGCCATAGAGCTATTGGAGCATCTTTAAGGGATGAGAATAGTATCCCTAAATACAGGGACTCCACCTCACACACAACTCTGGGTCCCCATGGACACAGAGCCCCATTCCAGGCCAGCCCAGGGCCATCCGTCCCTGCCCAGAGATGCTGTGGGATGCAGGTCTGCCCTGGCTGCCCCCATGACTGTCCTGCTCCATTGCTGGCATGGTGGGATGGGTTCCAGGCTTTGACATGATGCCCTGTCAGCCCCCAGGGAGCCCCCAGCTCTCTTTGTACCTTGATGCCCTCTTTCAAAGTGAGGAGTACATGTTAGACCAAGCAATTAAAATCACAAACCCCTTGGAACAGAGACTCTCTCCCTTGTTTTGTATATACAGTACTCATACTTCAGATCATCTTGACTTCCTAAAGTATTACTAAGAAATGCTGCAAGGAATTTCCCACCTCCCTTTGAATGCAAATTTTCATTGCTTTTGGGATCAGAGAGCATTTTTTTCCCCCCTGAATGCAAGTTGTTTACCTCACAATCCATAATGGATCATACAAAAATACACTGGTTTATTTTTCTTACAGGCCCCCAGCTAATGGATGAAGTAATTTAGTGAGGCTATTGTATTTCGTTCAATAGCCTATATGTAGATTTGTTGTGAAGGATAAAATGTTCCCTTTTCAAAGCCTAACAATAGGAGTGCACTTTTCCACTGACCTTGTACGTGGTTGCTGTGCTATATGCAGGTAACAATGAGAGCCCAGACTATAGGCAAGAGGAACACAGAAATGTTTTGTTTCAATAGCAGGGACACATCCTCTCCCATAGCTCATGTGCCAGCATTTGCCTGTGTATGAAGTACAATTATTCACAGTTCTTTAAGGTTTGAATGAATACCTGAGATTTCTAACTATCCTGGAAAAAAAAAAAAAAAAAGAAAAAAAAGAAAAAAAAAAAAAAGTTGTAACTTCCCATGCATGAATCTTTGAGTTTAAAATATTTAAGCTTCCACTACACTTTGTGTGTGGGTATACATGTTTTCAACAGCAAGTACATGGACTGCTTTTTCTCCCCCTAAAACCATTGTATTTCTAAAGAGTGACAATCAACATTCATGCAGGCTTTTAAATCCAGTGTTTCCTAATTACGGGTGAAGTGAGCTCTGCTGATAACCTGTAAAACATTTTCATAACTTATGAGGTGCAAAAAGATTAGCTGAACTTATGATGGTATTATCCTACACTGTCAGTGCATTAATAAAGAGTGCTAATGGAATTGTTCTCCAGAGTCAGGGGGATGGGATCCAACTCATTGCTTTAACCACCTGAGAGTTAGGTGTCTTCTCTAGGCTGGTTGTTCAGGATCTTTCTAAAGCCTGTACACAGTGTTCTACAGCTCACAGAATTATTATTGTTACACCAACTCTGGTATCTGGATAGATGGGAGAAATAAGGTCTACAGATGCTAATCACCCTCTGGATGCACCTTCAGGGAACTGTGAAACCAAACCCCTAAATTTCAGTTGGCAATATGTAGCTCGGAAGTTATACTCCAATTATTTAAGAAATGAATGAATCTGTCAGTGGGCTGGGGCTAAATGAGAGATGTCCTTAGTAGAATATGAATGTTTCCTGAACAGACATCAGTTCTTCCTGTCCTTGCTTATTCCCCTAAAAAGCTGGATCCCTCAGAAGGGAACTGCCTGACAAGTTCACTCTTTCTGCTTTGGCGCCAATGTAAACCAGAGGAGGATTCACCCAATATAAACACAGTTGGATAACATCAGAGATGATACCACGGCCAAAATACTGCAGATTTTCATACAATCAGAACATTATTTTCATTCTGATGTTCCTTCACATGCCCTTCCCATGAGATTCCTTTCAGGCCAGCGGAGGGACCAGCTCAAATGAAAACATACAGGTACAGCAGTTCTTCTGTGTCCTGTGGTGGCTCTTGGCCCTTAGATGGTGTCTAACCACAAGCCATTAATTGCAACAGTGGAGCCCTGCTGCTTTTCATACACTTGGGGTTGCAGAGATGAATAAAATCACAGTCCTATAAAGCTATTCACAAAGCTCAGCCATCTGACTTGGGTGTCAGAGATAACTGGCTGGAACCTCTAAAGCTCCTTGTAAAATCAGCAGAGAAAGACTTGAAATAATGGTGATTCATGCCAGGATCCTAACTTCTCTGTTCCAAATCTGGAAGAGCTACTTCTTTGCTGGCTACAGAAGAAGCCCAGGAATATGACCCACTAAACTTGGATGCCCAAGATGTCTCACAGGAGTCAGTGTGAATGAGAAATGGTGCATTAAGACTTCATTAGTATCTGACAGCATTCTGATCATGGCATATAACAGTTATAAGTAAAGACGTGAGGGTGGGATGGGTGCCAGCCTGTCTGACTCTGGGTTTGTTCCAGAACATCTCAGCTTATGGCTGTCCTTCAGTCACCTCTTCACAGACCTCTTTCTCTGTTAATTGGCAGACACAACCCCAGAAGTCTTAGAACTGTGCATCCTTCTCCTGGAATTGAATTTGTCTGACTTTTCCCAAAATAAATGGTTTCTTTTTGGTTATTGCCACAATAGAATTCTATCTTCCAGAAACTCCATCCTCCTCCTTTTTGTCTCCACTTCTCCCTGGGCAGCAAAAGTCTACCAGGCCTCACAGAAGAGATTTTTCCTCCAAATCTTTTCATATCAGCAATCTTCACTTTCAAAACCTTTCTCTCTGAGAGCAGTGTCTTCTTGGCCTCGTGCTGGAAGCCTCCAAACTTCTGCAAATCATGAGGCTATCCACTAGGCTTCCCCCAGCTCAAACATGATTTTGGGTGGCATTCAGGGTACTTCCTTTCTATCCTCATGACTTGTGGCTTGTGACTCTCACTTCAGCCCTGAGAGGTTTAAAAATTTTCCTAAACAACCCTCTCCCAAGAGGCTGCCCTCTCTTTAGGCAGGCAGCTGCTGTCCTGCATCATCCTGATGGGGTGATGTCTATCTGTAACTGAGAAGGATTAAGACCTTGCATTGGCTTTTATTGATTGTCTTACCCAGGTTTTCTTTTGTTGGAAGCAAGAAGGAACCTGGGGAGGGGCATAGGAGGAAAAGCATCCAGGAAAACCTCAGTCAGTGCGTTTAGAGGGATGGTATTCCCAGAAGGAGCTCTGCTTGACTGGTGGAAAATGTCTTCTTCATTGATAGCAGCTAATGCAGAGCACACCGCCTGCAGCTTTTTATTGTAATGTAGACATCTGAAAGTGAGTGTATGATGGAGGGAGAAAGGGAAAGGTTATGTGTCTTCGCAGGCCTAAAATGGCAGCATAATGAATATAAAAGCTATCCTCTCCTCCTCTAATATATTCACTCACCATTCCACCCTCTTTTCCAGTGACTGTAAACAACATTTGTCATCAGCAATGGGCTACTTTTCATTACCAAACTGATCTGGAAACTACATTTTTATTTCACGTACATCAGCGGTGAAGGGAGAAGAAAAAGGCAAGGGGAAAAATATATGTCACTAACAAGAGATAGACTTGGGACAAGTGTTGCTTGTGCAGTTCTGGGGATCATTCATAAGTCTGGCCTCCAAGACAGAAGATGGTCTAATGCCTCATTAAATCCTACTGAGCCAACGATGATGTATCATACCCTTTCAATCTTCAACTAAGTAATGCAGTAAAAAAACCTAATTTGCACATGTTTAATGCATTCATTAAGCTATTAGTCTTTCAACAAGAGATTTAATAGCAAATTAACAGTTTTTTATGAAAGAAAAAACAACAACAAAACTCCCCACTTAGTAGAATTACTTTTGTGTCAGAGCACAATACAGGGTAATGGGCAATTAGGGGTTTCAGAGAGGAGGATGGGAAGATGGGTTTAATTTGTGTTTGCTTTATAATTAGCTGGTGCTTGGTGCTTAGAATGAAATGAGGTGGATCCCCTGGATGGGTAAGACACTGACTTGGGCAGAAAGCAGAGGGGCTAATAAAAATGAAGAAGAAGGTAAGAGCTAAAAGAAGTCAGTGGTCCATACCTGAAAAAACTATTCTGGTGTCATGTCTCTGTAGGCTCAAGTCAGACTTTATTGAGGTCAGGCACTGGAGGTTAAGGTCATGGTGACTTGGTTGATGCAGGTCTTGCTGGAGACTGTGGGACCTGTGACACCAGCTAACGGGACAAACTCCTTCAAAGCACAAGTAGTGGCTTTGTGTGTTTGCTCATCAGAATATTTAAAACTCAGCAAAATTACAGTGTTTATTTTAAACCCAAGCTTGGAGCTGAGCAAGCTCTTAAGTGTTTTGTTTAATAAAGCTGGATTGTTTATTTAAGTCCAAAGCCTGAATTTCAGTCTGAATTCCAGTTGGCAAACATGTGCCAGTGACAAAGGCTGGCACGGGGCCATTTTGTAACTTTAAGTCTGTGTAAGTCTCTTTAAAAAAAAAAAAAAAAAAAAAAGACTTAATGAGAACATTGAATTCCAGGGAAGACTTTAGTGAGAAAGAAGAATTGCAAAATCAAGTTGGTGTCTGAACTTTCTAAAAATAAATACAATACTTTACTTGAAAGAGAAAGAAGTGGAGCTGTTTGATTGCTTGTTTATTTTTAAATGCCATTTCTAAGTGGTTTATGTCTTTGAAAAGTCAATTGACAGACAAATCTGCAGGATTCTTGGGTGCTTCATTTATTATTTTTTTTCCTTCCATACAAACTTTAGGAAAAATCATTTTTTTTTTTTTTCTCCTCTCTATCAGAAAAATTCTTTCAAGGATCCTACACTGAGCTGTGATTTTTCGCTGGAGTGAGACAGAGAGAGGGAGAATAGTCTAAAATCAATTTCTTAAAGGTCTGAGGAATCATAAATACAGTTGGAATCAATATCCTGTGTGTGTGTGTGTGTCTTCCCTCACACACATCTATTCAAACAACTGCTTTCGCACAACAGAATATTCAAACCTTAGGGATGATATATTGCTTTTCCAAAGTGGAATATTAGCATGAGGCAATGGATCCTTTACATCTGCTTTTCTAAATCTTTTCTCCCCACAGAGGATTCTCTTCTCTCACTGATACTGATTTTATGTCACTGTAAGAGCATTGGCATTCAGGACGGGAGAACACCCCTTAGAAAAGCACTTTTGTGTAAACTTTGAGAGCTTTAAGAACCAGCCTAAAATTAAGCAGGTGCTTAAGCCTTGTCACAAGTAGGCACTGCAGCCACATTGCAATGTCCTTGAAGCTCTGTAGATGAGGCCAAGTTAATTCCTTGTATCACCACGGACTCAAAGAGCAGTTTTCTTGCATAAAAATTCAGTAGGATCCCTAAGGCTCGAGGCTGAACGTGTTGGCAGCCCGGTGCGGGGTGTTCTGAATGCTGCTGTTCCAATATTTACCCAAGGTAATGGATAGTAGTAATAAGACTTTGCACTTCGGGAAGGTACAGTTAGAATTAACAAACTGCATGTGCAGCTTGTCTGGGGGGGGGGGGGGAGCTCCTGGCAGCTGCTGGCAGAAGATGCCATGGGTTATTCACAGATGTTTCAAAGTTGGGGATTCTGGGCTGCTGTTTGGAAATAAAGCAGAGGTGAAGAACATACGTCTCAGCAAAGGAGGTTCCTGGCTCTTGGAATGCAGCTGGGCTGTTCTGGATGTGTATCAGTGCCAGAGAGTCTGTTGCTGTAATATGCTACAACTTCTTGCTGCTGAAACACCACAGAGACTTTGGACATATCTCCATGCTAGAGGCTCCTAACTTCTTGGTCCGATGGCAGCAGAAGGACACTCTCAGTGCTACCCTGAGGACTCTTGTGGGGCAAATGCTGTCAGCTCCTTCTTTTCACATCCTGGCAGCCAAAAGCTCTTTTCCCATTAGCTTCCCTTCCCCGTATTCCCCAGGGAACCATTTCAATGCAGTGAAGTGGGGACCGACTCAGCTGCCTGTGCCCAGTGTTACAGACATAGGTCTGTAAGCAGTGGACTCCTTGAATCCTATGATTCAAGAATGAATCCCAGAATGGTTTGGGTTGAAAGGGACCTTAAAGATCATCCAGTTCTAACCCACGTGAATGGGCAGGGACACCTCCCACTAGACCAGGTTGCTCCAAGCCCCATCCAGCCTGGCCTTGAACACTTCCAGAGATGGGGCTTCCTGGGTCAGTGTCTCATCACCCTCACGGTGAAGAAATTCTTCCTAATCCCTATTCTAAATCTCCCCTCTTCCAGTTTAAAGCCATTCCCCCCATCTTATCACTCCCTGCCTTGACACGAGGCTCATTGCCTCATTTCCCCCCAGCTAACCCCTGCTCAGTGGCTGCCCAGGCTGCAGCTCTCCATCAGGAAGATGCATCAAGATTTCATCACATCAAGTTTTTCTCTTCAAGCAGCTTGGTGCGTGGGCTCCTGCCTGCTCTCTAAAAGCTTCTGAGATATTCGTAGCTGCTCTGCTTGTTCTGATTTTGCTGGAACAAAAATAATTACTCAAAGGACAGGAAAAAAATATGTGTACATATGTATGTGTGTATTAAGAAAAGAGAAAAAAATGTTGAAGGGCACCATGGGACCGTACTGTGTTTTAAAGACATATCATAAGGGAGACAGTATTGTTCTTGCTGCACAGTGAAGGTTAAGAATTAGGAAAGTATCACAAGAGAGACTTTGCAGGTTTTGGAAACTACAGCAGGACCACAGCTTTGCCCTGGAATTCCATTGTGCTCTCACACGTATTCTGGCATGCCATGGTAAAGTGTCCTGCCAGTTTGTAAGGGAGGAGTATATGGTTGGAGGGCTGATTGGATCCAGCAAACATATATTGTTGATATAATATTGAATAATTCTTCTCTCTGATCTTCAGCTTTCTGGGATGAATTTCACATAGGCAGAGAAATATGCACAGAGAACTTGTGACTTGTTCTTACCTGGGTGTAAAGGCTGATAAGGCAAATGTGCGAATTTCTCTACTTGCCCTGGTGCTATGACTGAAGATATTTTAAACTGTTCCAACCTCAAATCAAAGAAATGTTTCAACTTCAATCTCTGAACACTTTGAGTGGAGTTTAAGGGTGAAATTTGCCTAATGTAAGTCCTCAAAACCAAACTCAGGTGGGACTGAAATGAAGTTTCAGCTTTTGCAATGGGTCATATCACAGGAGTTAAATTCTCCCAGTCTCTGGCAAACCTGTCACTGCCTCCAAGAGATCAGCAGCAAAAATGATTGCACACACGTGTCTAGAAAATCTGTCTACCTGTTATCCCTCCCCCTTTGAAGCACAGCAGAAAGCTGGGGTGAGCTCAGCCAGGGGGTTGTAATTGAATTTCCCTGCCTCGTGTGTTGAATTTTATCAGGCTGGGCTCTTTTGGCTTGATGACTCGGAGGTATTTGCATTGCACAGAGCTGCTGAGGAGAGTGGTTGAAAAATGGTGTGAAAATGCTGATAAATAGTTCTAAATTAAAGCAATTTTAGCAAGAGAGCCCGTGGGCAACACTGGTCTCCTTTTGGGTGACTATAACACTCTGAAGTAAGAGCTTCCAGCAACAACAGAGACTTATTGGCCAGATTAAAGCCCCAAAATTCTGTTGGATACCCATCCATGGCTTTCTTTGAGCTGAGAGCCCTGGAGGACAAAGCTTTTGCTCTTGACACTCATCTACCAGTTGGGCTGAAGGTAAGGTCAATAGCAGCTCTTCACAGGTGTGCTTGAGTACTGGCTCATGAGGCAAGCATCTTAAGGGCCAGATGAGGTGCAGGTGTGGTCAGACCTTGGTCTGCTTAACTGTGGCTGAAGTCTCACATTGTTCTTTCTGAAACCAGAGCAAGAAACTCGTAACAGTTGTAGCTAAAGCACCACAATATCAACTGCTCAGCGGTGGATGGAAACAAAGCTCCTTTCCAGGTGATAACTTTTAAAATTAAGATTCAGATCAGTTTTTAAAGCTATTTTGAGGTGTATTTAACACAAGGATAAAGGTCTGGGGGATTTCTAGGCTTGCACTAATGGAAATGAGGGATAGATACGTGAAGCTAAGGTACTTAGGGGTTTTTTCCTTTTCTTTTTAGTGGTGTTTTGTTTTGGTTTTTTCCTATCTCCAAGTTTATAAGAAAACAACTCACTCAAGCCCCTTGTACTTAAGGATCCATTTGTGCTGCTGCTTCAGCTCCTCCTGTGCAAGGCACTGAGTTGAAAGAACGATTTAGACACTGTTAACACAAACGAGAGGAGACAGGCCAGTACTTAGCACGACAGTCTCCTCAGAAAGTTTGGACAGGGAGAAGCTGTTTCTTTTCTCTCTGCTGTTTCCCCCTTGCAGCCTACAAATGAGAATTTCATAGTAGAATAACTCAAGGAGAAGGAACCCTCAGGTAATTCAGCTCCAGTCATCTGACAGTCCTTAATCTGCCTGGTCTTTCAGGAACAGCCATGTATGTATTAGCAGATGCTGTCTACTTGTACTGTAACAGAAAGGGAACTGGGCAGGATGAGTGACAAGGCATATTCTAAATACCCAGTACAAGTAGTCAAAGGGGAACCCACGAAACACAAAAATGAGAGGAGCTGAATCATGATACCACTGCTCTGTTTCATTTGTTTTCCCAAAAACAAGGGATTTTATTCATTTGAGTGCATTTGCTGCAAGGTACTGGAGGGTAAAATCACTTATCCAGGCAGTGAGTTGACTGACCACTGAATGGTCTGACTGTAAAACATATTAAAAGTTTAAAAGCAAATAATCTAGGCTCTCTGGATCTGAATTCTTAAAATCTAGTGCAGATGCCAGATTTTTCCCAACTGACAATCACGGTTAAAGCCAGTTTTCAGATGTGCATTTCAATTTAAGACCAAGAGGCAAGAAATGGCTCCATCTACTACAGTGAAAGTCAGCTTTGTGCAGGACATGAGTTAAAAAAGGCATTCTCTGCTCTACATGCTACAAATGTAACTTGGGTAAACTTATGGAATTCATGGACAAAAGTAATTGTGCTTGCTTCCCTTTAGAGCACTGAATCTGACCTCAATTTTCAAAAACATGTTTTTCAGATAAACTTGGCCTGTGTTACACCAACCATCCTTTGGGTATACTGGAGAAATCACTCCAGCCCTATTCAATACCCTGGGCAGCCTGTGGATTTCTATTTAGAGTGAGTAATTCCTTTTTTTTTTTTCTCTCCCTGGAAGTTCTGAGGAATAAGATCATTCTGCTAACTCTAGAAATAACTCTATTAATTTTTTTTGAATGTTACTGGCTGCATTAACTCAAGGGAAATGGCTGGAGATTCTAGGATAAAAGGGTATCTGTTGTGCAATTCTCGAGATTAAAACCATCAGACAACCAGGTGGATTCAGAAAGTCAAAAGGATAAATGTCCTGTGACAATGGAAAAATCAAAGGTTTCCAGATACCCACTTGGGTTATGAGCAGACCTATAAAGAAAGGGACTGATCAGCAATGAGAACAACATCTCAGATGAGCTGTGGGGATAAAGTGAGAACAGCAAAATGTCAAGGTTTTAATTTCCTCACAAAGGAAATTCTTTGCAGAGGAAATTAAAACAAACAGTAGAAATTCCTTACCCATAGAAATAAGGAGAATATAATGAAAGAAGAAATGCTGACACCATGCAGGAAGAACAGGTCCAAGTTTAAAAGTAATCTGCATTTTTCCTCAAAACAAAATGAATTATTTTCTTTCAATTTCAATAAGGATGTTTATAATGACCCTGGTATAAAGACAGGACATGAATGGGAAGGCATATATGGACATTTATATTACTGTAGCTGAGGGAGAAGTAAAATTCAAACTGCTTGATATGATGATAATGAGAGGAACAAATTACATTTATTTCTGATGTCTGAAAGGGCTGTTTTACAACATGTTGGCTCAATAACAGGTATTGATATTATATGATAGAAGAATAGTAAGTACCTGTCTTTTAGAGAAATCTGATCAAGGCTTTTGTAAGTCTATTGGTGTGACCTCTCTAATGTGCAAAAACAACTCTGAATAGCAGAAAAATTAAAATAATATAAGATGGATCACAACATTTTTCCTGGGAAAAGACCATGAAGCATAATGTGGTATCTTGCTTTGAGAAATTAAGTAATTTCTATTTGATGTGATTTAGATCTGGATCCAAATAAGCTAGAAACATTGGATACATGCAATATGAGAATGCTCAGTAAAGCAGAGGCAGGTAAAATGAAGTTAAATATGATCAGAAGAGTGTTACAAAAAGAGAGACCTTCTCCAAGAAGGGAAATATTTCAGTGGGGGTGGTTAGCAGTAAAATTATTCAAGGACCAGTCCTGTCTGTTCCAACTTCACATATTCATTTGTAATGGATATTAGCACAAAATACCAATGATGAATGATGTTAGAAAAAGCTGGTATAAACTGACTGGAATTTGCTTGTGCCACAGTGCTGATGAGCATTCAACAAGTTAACTGTGAAATCCAAGTAGGAAAAACAATGTTTATGAGCCTGAGAAATACCTGGCTATGTCAGACAATCTTAGAGGAGTCCACTTGAGGTATCTGTGTGTGATGAAAGTGTGGAAAAGCAAATTCTAAGATCCCTCAGGCAACGTGTAGCTAACAATACAAGAGTAATGGAAATATTTTTGTATAAGATTCTGATACACATTCATCTGTAGTGCTATGTACAGTTCTAGACATCTGTGTCCAATGAAGACTGTTTCAGATAAGAGGAGGTTCAGAGAAAGGTTGATGGGATCATCAAGTGGATGGAGACTCAAAGACTTGAATTTTTAAGACAAGTAAATAACTATTGTTGCTAAACACAGTGTGTTGAGGGATATGTGAAGATGAACTGAAGGACTCAAAATGCCAGAGAAGAAGATGATTTGCTAAGCTCAAGGGCAAGACTGAGACAAGAAGAAGTGAGTGTCAACTAGCCATGATTAAATTCAAGTTGAAAAATATAAACAGGCTTTTCAAAGCCAGGAGAGAGAGCTCTTCTGCAAAGCCTTTCAAGGAGAGAGAAAACCTGAGATCCATCCCACCTAAGTAAAGACACTAACTGAAGGTACTTACCCCAGGGATTTAGTCATATTAGACTCCCCTATAGTTAATGTAAAGAGCCTCCTCCAGAGTGTGACTCAGATCTTGGGTGCATTGAATCAGCTCAGAGATGTCTCCTTATGCTGACCTGAGATCTAAGGTAACCAGTATTCACTGCTGATTCCTCAGCTAGAGCCCTAGAATCTGATGGGTGAATCTACTAATGGAAAGGCTCAGTTAACTGTTAGATGAAGGAATATTAAGTATGTTATACTGAGTAGCTACCTGCCAGAGCAAATGCATAGATTTGAAAACTCAATTCTGTTTTAGAACAGTCTGAACAGCTTTAAAGTCCTTATATATTGCCGTTATTTTAGATATCCTTACAGTGAGTTTTTCTTGCATTTAAGGCCTAAAAAATATTTCAAAAGCAGAGTTAGGCTGCCAAGAGTACTTTGTTTTATCTTGTTAACTGCATTCAGCCTCTGGATTCTGCATCACATTATAACATGGTCTCAGGTGTCACTGGAAATCAGAAGTCGTCTAATTTGGGGAAGAAAAACGAGTTGTTCATAGTGCTTGTGGGCAGTAGGTTTTGTCTCTGTTAGAGAAGGGGCAAAATTATTGACTTCCAGTCCCTTGAAATTTAGTCCAGATTTATTACAATAAATTTTTTTAATTTTGTCTGGTTTGCTGAGCTGTTTATAGCAGGAATGAAACTGCAACAATCTTTTGGCAATAGGTGATCGTATTGCCTCTCTGTTTTATTGTGTCCAGTGGCCTTTTTTATGAGATAAAATAGTGTTACTACATTAGTATGTCTCCTGTTGTACAATAGTTGTTATATGCTGATTTTAAAGGAATTGCTTTTCATTTTCACTAGCTCAAGAAGATCAAACCTCTGTGACTATGTTTTTCAAAGTGCAACATTTAAATGCCCCTTTCCAGGCCTCTCACTGATCTCTTTCTCCATTTTCTAAACTGGTACTAATTTGAAGACATTTTAAAGTACGCAAGAAAGCAAGTTGGAAGTGGAGGTTTGAAGGTGATGAGGCCTCCAGTGAGGGTGAGGAGGAGGAAAGGGAAACTCACTAATGCTGCCCTTCCAGGGATTCTGCCATTAACTGATGCATTATTTTTCTAAGCTCATTAAATAACCCTTAGAACTGAAAAGGTCAAGAGAGAGGGGAAGGAGCTGAAGCTGCCTGTGGATTGCAGTTGTACAGCAATTTCCCAAGCAAGCAGAGAAAGGAAGAGGGGGGGCTGCAGATGCAAGGAAGGAGGGGTGTGGAAAATAAGTGTTTTTTTCCATTGAGCCTTTTTCTTACAGCATTTCCACCCCCCCTTGCTCTGAAGTCAGTAAAAGGATTTGCCTGAGATGCCAAAAGCTACGGATGAGGCTTTCAGCAAATTTTGTCCTTTGGTGCTTGCTTTCTCACTCTCTCCCCAGTTTGCTGCCTCTTTCTCCCCACAGGAGCACTTCACAGGCTCACCTCTGTGCTGGGGAGAAAGCAGGTCATGTGGAAAGGCAGCAGCCAAGTGCAGAGACCCAAAGAGAGGAAAGATCACAGGGAGAATTAGTGGTTGTTTCCTCACCGTTCACCTGTCTAGAGTGGTTCACTTAATTAACAATGCAAGTGTGAGCTGACACATTTGGCAAGGAACAATAATGCAGTGGGAGGTGATGGAGAGTAGTCTTGCTGGGAAAGTTGTTCCTGATTTATAAATGCACCTGGTTGTTACAGAATCACCCATTAATGACACTATAGTTTATAGCAACATTTCCTGTATCTAACTCTTGTTTTCATGGGGTTATGCAAAGGAGGCAGATATTATTCATCTCCCAAAACAGCATTGTTTTCATCCATTAAACATTTAAAAACAAAAACACAAAAAAACCCTGCCTGGTTTCCTGTGTGCAAGCGAGTCAGTTAAAGGTACAATTTTGTCTTCAAGTATAGGAACTGTTTCAGCTCCATTGTTCGATCAGAAGATGGGTCCCAGGAGCCACTAGGCTCAGGTCCCTTGTGCTCCTGTCTCTGAAAGCCAGCACATTGTCCAGCTGAGAAGAGCCTGGTTCTGATCTCCTTGACTCTAATGAAGATCAGGTGCTACTCCATTGAGTCAGGAAATTACACTGGTGGAGTAGAACCAGCAGGAAATCAGATGAGAAATCAGCCAAGCAGTTGAAAACATGGACATTTAAACTAGAATGTATGTTATTTTCCCATAAAATTAAAGGCATTATAGATGGAAACATAACCCACCATCTAAATATTAATGCTTTATAAAGTTTGGCTGTAAACTCTATAATTTGGGCCAATGTCTAACAGGGAAAGGAATTGAGCTGGTTTTGCTGAGCCAAGGGAGAAACCACATGCAATCAGGCAAAGCAGACTTAATGATCTGCAGCTTTCTCCAGCACTCTCTACCCAATCTGTTTTTCTAGTTTCATGGCTGATAGGGATTTTTGGCAGTCCTTGCCATAGACTACATGAAATTCTGCCCCAGGAAAGTCCTCTCATTTGGATCAAACTCTTTGCCCAGTCCCTCATTCGTATCTGTTCCCAGATTTGCTTTGTCTGGAACTCTCAGGAGGTCCTGCAGAAGTAAATGTTTATCCTCTGAGTTTTCCCTACACATCTATCAAAATCCCATTTTAACTTGTGTCTGTAGTAGCTGCTCTCTGATGAAGCCACTTGCTGTTGTTCACAGCAAACAACAAATTGTAGCCATCTACAGATAAGCTCAGATATGGGGTCGATGTATTGGCACAGGTAGAGTCATGTCTTTGCCTAGCACTAAATGTCCTCCATGGGCCAAGGCAGGAATCACAAGTCTTTTGTTCTGGTTGCTCTAGAAAGCCCAGACCCTCATTAGAAACACCACATGCAGGAAGGTCTGAGGTATGAAGACCATTTGTTACTTTTTAATGAGTTTGTATTTTAAGCCACATGGCAGAACATAAAGATTTGTCTTTGCAAGTCATAAACCTTCCAAAGACATAGCAAGGAAGAAGCAGAGAGGCACAAGATCTTCAAACCCACTGATGCTGTGGGAACCTGGGACAGGAGAAACATGTTTACCTGTTCACAGATCTCTCCCTTAGTTACTGCAGTCAAATTCCCTTGAACAAAGAAAATGTCTTCCTCTAATATGCTGTTGTTTCTTAACTTGTGAAAGACAAGGTGCCAAGCAAAACAAAAGCAAAGAAGAAAGAAAAAAAACAAACAAGACAAAATTTTGAACTAATAGAAAAATCAAGGGTAATGTTGCCTGACCAAATAAGAACAAAGAAGCTCACCCATTTGCAGAGAAAGGAGGATGCATTATATATGCCTTAAAAAGTTAATATGAGACTGAAGCGAACTGAGAACCCGGTGGGTGGGGTAGTCAAGTGTAGGTCTATGATGAGTCAGTGAGTGAAAAAGATTTTTTGGGTCCACTATTCAAAGAAACTCCCCAACAAAGTCCATGTGCCACCTTTGTGCAGTCCAGTGAGGCTGCCTCTCACCAAATCACTGCCTCAAACACACAACTTGCCACAGGATTTGATGCAAAGTTGCCCTTCTTCTTCAAGAAAAAGTTACTAAAAAACTCTGAAGAAATAAGAATCCAAGAAACCAGGTTCTCTCTGAACAAATGCAGTGTTGTGACATTTACTATTTTTTTGTTTTTTTTCCAGAACCAATGCATATAAAACACAAATGTCTGCCCTTCGCCTGTAGAAAGTTGGGAGAGTGTGTATTTATCTCAATGCAGAAATTGTGTGCAAGCTTCATTTGTATGGGTCAGAGGCAGAGTAAGATTGTTTCCCAAGTTCAAGGCTTTTCCCGTCTAGGACTGAGTTTTAGTAACTGGTGTTTTGGTGCATTAAGAGGAATTCACAATATTGTTGATGGGGTCTCAACATTTTGAGAGCTATCAGTTCCTGTATCTAGGTCTAACAGCACTCAATTTTGGCTAGTTAATCTTGTTACTTTGTTGAGTGCACATCAGTGTAGTAATTGTATTCTGAAAACTCAAATCTCACCAGTAGTTTCATTCAGCTCCACTTTTGCATTTGGTGTCCTGTGGGTCAGAGTTGTTCTGATGCTTCCAGTGAGGTCTTGCTCTTTGCTGTGTCTTAGTCCTGAACTGAGGAAACAAGCAAACAAGCCAGGTCCCTGCTGCTCTGTGGCCAGGTCCTGGCCCTGATGGCTCCTAGTAGGGCCAGGACTAAAGTGGCAGCCTTTTGACCCACAGGTACAATGAGTGTAGATGAAGAAAACCCAGGGAAAATACCATATTTGACCCTAACAGAGGATATACCTCTGTCCATAGGAATCCCAGAAAGTGGTTAACCTGAATTTATACACTATGAATTTCCACAGCACTTCATCAGCACTGCAAATCATGTCCAGGATTGTAAGAACACCAGGCAGAGCAAAGATGCTCCCATTTTACAAACAGATTGAGATTCAGGTCAATGGGATTAGGGTGCTCATCATTACGAGGCACAGCTGAAAAGCCCAGTTTGTGCTGCTTGCTGCTGAGTTCACAAAGAGCAGAAGAGTGAGATCTCAATGTTAGGGCGTGTGTTCCCCCACCTACAAGTTGTGTGAGGCCTCACATAGCCAAGCAGCACGTCTGTAAAGCAGGGGGAAACATTTGGCATGCATTTCCCTTGGGATTAGCACTTCAGCAAAGTAGTGCGTTGAGCCAGAGTTAACACATCTTTATTTACTGAGCAGATTTTGCATGTTCAGTTGTGTGAGCGAGTCAGTACAAGGCAGAGATGAGCTTTTCTGGAATTGGAACAGTTTCTTTGTCAGCGCTATGGCTCCTCCATTTAATTCCACAAATCTGCTGTAATCAGAGTGCCTTTGCCCATCAGCTCAGCTGAGAGAGCACAGGAGGCAAGAGGCATCTCTTACTTTCCAGCTCTCTGCCTTCTCAGGCATTGTATCAAAGTGGCATGGAGCCTCCTGGGAAAGGGATTTGCTATAACTCACGTCAGTCCCAGCCACATTATGTTTATGGATATGATAGACTGAACACTGAAATTACCATTTGCACAAATGATCACACAATTCCTTCAGGCCTACTGTGTCCCTTTAATAGTCCAATCTTTCAATAATGAAGTGGAGATCAGTCAGGACTCTCTGGAAATCCCATCTTTTTCTTTCATTTCTTTTTTTTTGCTCTCATTTTTTGGGGCTCTTTTTATTGCACGCATTATTTTCATCCTTCCTCTGAGTCAGATCCATTTACCAAGTGGTTTTAAGGGAGATCAGAAATGGGATTCTCAATATTCTGCTAATACCCCAGAACTCACAACCTGGCAGACAATTCATTGCTGCTTGGGGCAGTAAGTTATGCAGAACTCAGAAGTCAGGGAATTACAGGGAAGAGGGATGCTATTTATGAAGCCTCAGAAACAAATACAGTGCAGGAAAGAGACCTTAAAGGGCAGTCTTTCCTTCCTTTACTTCACACCAGTCTTGCATCCTCTGCTTCATCATGAGTTTCTACTCAGTTTCATGATGCTTTCTGAGATTAATAAGCAGGGACAATCAGTTTCCTGGTAGTGCTAAAACTAAGAACTGTAGTAATTGCATGGATCAAATGAAGATCTGGACCAAGGTCTAAGCAATATCAAGGGGAGTTTGACCCTCTTAGTTTTGTCTTCATAAATGGTTCTACTACAGTTTTATTCAGCCTTTTCTCAGGAAGAACATCTGTAGGGAACAATAGGATTTTTTGTTGAGTTTTTAATGGCTCAGCCATAGATAAAAGGTGTAGAGGTAAGTTAATAGGAGAAGTGGAATGTGCATAACAGTTTAGAATGTAACTTTAGATTGGTCTAAAAAAGAAAAAAGTGAAGATGAGTAAATCTGATCTTTCAATACAGACATTGAAGTACTGACTGTGGTGCTTGTCACAGGGAATGGTCAGGAGAGGTGATGGGAATGGAAAATTGCTGATAATAACAGAAGTTTCTGCCAGTTATATTTAGGTAATAGCCTGGGGAATGGGGAGCAATAAAGAGATTGTGCCCTAGAAAGGAATCAAGCTGTGTACCACGTATCCTTGTTTGGACTGCAGCCCACAGTGGCTGGGCCAGGTGCTGAGGTGGTGTAAATCCATAAAGCTCCATGAAAGTCAGTGGCCTGAACTCTCAGGTGACATAAATCAGTGGGGCCTGAAGGAGCTGTACCACTGTATGCCAAGGAGAAACCCAGGCCTTGTTTTTTTACCTTGTGTTCTTGCATCTCTCTCCTTACCATCTCATTCTGTCCCCCCAATTCTCCTTCATTCTCCTTCTGTTGCCTGCAGTGCTTTTCTCTGTCTCTTTCTCTTCTCCTAAACTCTTCCTTTCTATTTTCTTTTCCCTCTCTTTTCTGTTTGGATCCCTTCACATTAGTATGCATCTAATACTATTTTCAGCCAAAACACATATGTGATATTATGCCCTGCACCTAAAACCCAACAAAGACAATGGTCAAAGCCATTAGATTCCATTGTGGACACAGTCCTACTCAACATCCTAGCTGAAACCACAGAATGCTCTGTAACAATGTTGAGTTCAGGAGCAAACTCTGCCTGGAAATCAGTTTGCTGAGTCCTTCTCTGGAAGGCTCTGCAAAGTGCAAGAAGCAGCTGCAGAAATAGGTACAGTGTACTCAGAATTTCAGCAGTCACTCAGTGGGAGATTCCACTCCTGAGTTGGAAGCCCCCAGCTCCTGTCTGCCTTTCCAGTGGTGGGAATTTGACCTTATATTTGTTTTTAATTATTTCCCTTGTTGCACTCCCTGTTTTCTTGCTTACATTAACACGGCTCTTCTCCCTGCCTGCGCTCAGCTGCCTATTTGTCATTTCTGCTGTTTGATGTGTCGTGGTAATCTATGTGCACCCAGCCTGCTGTGCATCGATATTTACTAATGGAGCTTCTTGTATGTGGAGGCTGTTTGCAATAAAAAGGTAATGAAAAAAACCTCCTTGACCCTGGCCAAGCAGTTAGCAGAAATCGCAGCTATCGACAGTGCTATGTCCAGCATCCCTCTGTAGCGTGGGGAGGAAAGAACCTAGGGAGGAAGGGAGGAGGAACAGGGACCTGGGAAGATGTAGAGGAAAGGAAAGCAAAAAAAGGTGTAAAGGGATTTTTCTAAATCCTGGTCTAGTTCAGATTTTTGGAAAGAAAGTATTTTCTCTGGCAGCTGAATGCAAGGTGCAGGTGTGAATGCCAAACACGATGGCACCTGTGGGTTTAGTGCTGTGTCCAGGGAGTTTTGGCTCATTAGACTCTGGCAAACAGGCCAGACTACCCACATTGATTGCAACTGAAAGCCTATCACAAGGCTGTGCTGTGATGCCTTGAGGCAGAGGGAAGCAAAGCCCCTGTATGGGGAACTGCCACCCTGAGCAGGGTGAAGGTGGGAAGTGAAGCTGACCACTGTGGCAGCAGCAGGGAGGAGTTTTTCCAGGCATGCAGCATCAAGGTTCACACAGCTCCTACACTGTTCAGCTGCTCCTCGCAGCCCACTAAGAGGGGAAAACAACACAGGGACAAACCCAGAGTGGTCTGCAAGGGACTGCCAAGTAAACTCAGGAGGAGAGCACATCTGCCCTCTCAGTTGTCCATCCCATGGCTGTCAGCTGAGATCTGCAGGGTTTGCCTGCTCCTGTCTGCTATTAGTTAAAATGTGGCTGTTCAATGCAGTGAATGAGCTGTTAACACAGGTTAAAATGAGGACCTAAAATCTTTATTATAGCTTAGAAGCTGGGGGGTGTCTGTGCATCCTCACCTGCGGGTGGCCCTGGCTGCCCAGGCCTCACAAGTGCCCCAGGGCTGGGAATTTCTGGGGTGTAGACAGCAGCCAAAGGCACGGCTTGTATCAGATGATACCTTTTTGTCCAGAGCTCTGGTGCCTGCAAAACTGAGAGCAGAGCCCTTGCAGACCACGCCGGGGGCTGAGGGACATGGCCTTCTCCTGGGCAGCAGCGCAAATGCACGAGAAGCACCATGGTAAATTGTACAACAAGACCAAATTAAATCTGAGTGCCTAAAGCAAAGCACTTAAAACCATACTTAATAGCTTGATTCCCAGAAGACCGTAGTCCTTGGACCCAAAAGACTTACTCTTGCACATGACTGTGGCCTTTGGTGTATTTTTACGTGCTTTAAGATGAAGTATTTTAAGATAAGTTTCCCAGTGGCTTTGCTAATTTAATTTAGAGAGAAGGTGGACATGTGGATCTGTGAACTCTCTGCAAGGCATCTGCACTTTATAGTTGGTGAACCTGGCTGGTAATTACCATGAAGTGAAGCAGCAGCTGACTTGTGCCACGTCCTCCTGGCAGTGAGGAACAGCAGGGATTGCCCTCCAGGTCCCTGCATGAAGGCATCCCAAGGGAAAGGAAAGGTGCTTGTCTGTTAGCCTGGAATTTGGCAGCACAAGGTGGCAGTTGATGCCATCTGAGAAGTGCATTTTGTTGACATTTGGTAATCCTCCTGCAGGATTTCACAGAAGCAGGAGGAACAGGGCTGAGCTGAAGAGGATTAGCAGGAGAAATTGACAGGCTGGGATGTTATTCAAAGATATTCCTGACAAGGATTAGGACACACTGATCTAGGGCTTTCAAAGAGTCTCCAATACAAAAGCAATTATCAAGGACCCAGTCCAGACCAAGAGATCCTATTCCCTTTCATCCATGTGTGGAAAGTCAAGGGGTTTTTTTTATTATTTTTTTCCCCCCCATTATTTAATTGTTATTAACCTGAGCAGTTTGCTCCTGGAAGCTGAAGGGGTTTTTTACAAGGTTTCACAGCAACAAGTCAATTTCAGTGAAATGTTTGATGGAGAATAGTTAAAATGAATTGTTTTGACTTCCTATTTCATTTTGGTAATGACAAAATGTTTTGTTTTGAGAACAGAAAAACACTTGGTTTCTACATTTTTTTCCAATCTAATTTGTATGGATTTTATATTACATTAAGGCATTAATTTTAAATAGCTTGTAGTGGCATAGAGTGTTTCACATTATGGTATTTTGATGTTTCCATATGAATTTTATTTATTTATTTTTACACTATTTCATTTCTGTGGGAAGGTTTGAGAGCCTAGGCTGCTGCTTCCAATTCAGAAGAAGAATTTCCTGTAAAAATGAGAGTTCCCTTTTCTAACTACAGCTACTACCCCAGCAACTCATCTTTCCACTCCCAAAAAAATATTCACCACCATCCTTCTTCCTCCTCTCTGTCTTCAGCATTCCTTCCTCATTCTTCTTTTCTCCTTCCTACCCTTGGTAAACTCAGTAAAAATCTCCTGGACTTCAAAGGAAAGGTGAAGGTGTAGATATGAACTACAGCAAAGCAGGAAGGGACAAAACAGGACTGTGGTCATATCAGGGCTAGATTTTGTTCCAGTGCAACAAATTTTCATCCCTGTAGTTCATACACATACACATAGGTATATATTTATATAAAAACATCCCCTTGTGTCTGCAATATCCTTGTTCTGTTCCATTGCCACTATTTAGATCTATGACCATGTCACCCAAAAAACGAACAAAAAAAAAAAAAAAGGGTGGAAGTGGAATGTATGAGCAAGCAGAATGAAAGAGAGAAGATGAAGTGCAACAGGAAGCTGAAAGGACAAAGGTCAGAATCTGAAGAGCTGAGGGAAGTGGAGGAGACGTGTACATAGTAGGGAGCAGGGATGCACACTCTGGAGGAGATGCTGCTGGTGATGACAAAGGAACTACAGTGGCAAGTCTGGGGTTTTTTCCCTTCTAACCCCTCCTCTGGTGGACTTGATGACAGTGTCATTTTGGCTAAATTCCTCTGTGTCATATATCTTGGGTTTTCCATCTCATTGTCTCTCACCTCTCCTGTTTCCACTCCATTCCACGTTACGTCTCCATCTCTGCCAGCCCCCACCCCACCCTCCCTACAGCTCAATTTTTTCCCCATGCTCAGGGGGTGTGAGCACCCTTGCACACCTAATTCTGTCTCTGCTGGAGAGCTGATAGCTCCAACAGCCTTCCCCTCACTGCTCTAGTGACATGATATCTCACATTTGCCAACAGTCAGAGAGATCGGATGGGTCCAGGAAAATAAGAAACAGGGTAAGGAGGAAAAGTGTGTGATGGGAGTGAAGCTGCATAGGAGAGATGTCAGACACATTAAGTACGTTGAAAGAAGTTTAAATATAAAGTCCATGAATATGAAGACCAGGCTAGATTAGTGAAGTGTAGAAGTGAAGGGAGCCTACAGGAAAGCTGAGCAGGGACTTTTTACAAGGGCTTGTAGTGATAGGACAAGGGGTGATGGTTTCAAACTGAAAGAAAGGAGATTTAAATTAGATACTAGGAAGAAATTCTTTCTTGTGAGGGAGGTGAAACACTGACCCAGGTTGCCCAGAGAGGCTGTGACTGCCCCATCCCTGGAAGTGTTCAAGGCCAGGTCAGATGGGGCTCTGAGCAACCTGATCTAGTGGGAGGTATCCTTGCCCATGCAAGGGGGTTGGGACTGGTCCCTTTCAACCCAAACCATTCTGGGATATATGAAGCAATGTGGTAACGAGACAAAGAAAAGAAAAGGAGGGAGAGAGACTAGCAGAGGAAGAGAAAGGTCCTCCATTTTGTACAAGGAATATCAGCTGTCATTTGGCCCTTTGTACCTTGATATGCTGCTTCTGGGGGCAGCAGAAGTTTTGTAGAAGAGATATTTTAAACAAAACCTTTTCTCTTGGTGAAATGTAGATTTTGCAGGGCCATTGCATTTTGCAAGGTTGCCTTACTTCTGCAAGTCAAAAAGGGAAAAAAAATCTTAATGCTTCATGCTATTCATTACTTGGTAAACTATTAAGTGTCAGTGGAGAGAACACCTGGAAACTTCTCTGGCTGTGTAGCTAAGAAGGACTGCAACCAGCTTCTTGTCCCCCAAATGGATTGTTTGCATTTTGTCTTCACAAATACATTAGATAGCTATTTGAGAACAGTAAAATGCAAATATAAACAAATGCACACACATAAATATAAATATACACACATACACACTGTGTATATTTATTCAAACTGTAAATCCTGTGTGTGTTAGCTTCAGTGAATTCATTACATGCAGACGTGCAGCTGGGAGCCCTGTAACCTGGCAGAGTTCATAACATTTCCTCTAGGAAAACTTCCCCTTGCCGGTAACCTGGGAGCTGATAATACTTTATAAACTTGGACTACTCAGGCCCATTCCATTCCCTGACTCTAGACCCTTCAGTCCTGGTGAAAGGGACACATACTTTTGCTCGTGTGATCCCCAAGACCCATCCCAAAGACCTTGTAAGTGTCTCTTATCCTTCACTAGCAGCCGTGGTGCTCGGGCAGCTGTGCTTCATTTCCTGCAGAATTTCAGCTGCTTGGGTATTTATCAGGAGCATCTGTTAAACAATCTGGAGGGGAGCAGTGATGGTGCCATTAGTGCAGGTGTGAGGAGGGAGGTTCCCAGCAGCACAGAGGCCAGAAGAGATGAGTCTCTGCCTTGCGTGTTTGGGGGTGTCGTGACCTTGACTTCATGCTGATGAGTGATGCTGTGAGTCTTGGAGCAGAACTGATGGTGATAATGTTTCTCTGAATAGATGTGTTCTGGTCATCAGGGCTGGAGAGGGATGATGAGGACAGATCATTAGAGAGACAGAAACGATCAGCATCTCAGCACTGAGTTCTTGCAGAGGGACTGTCCCTGGGAGTTGTGAAGAAACAGAAGAAAAACCATGCAGGAGCATATATCCCCTTTCCCCTAAAGGTCGTCTTTCATATGGAGCTTTTTTTGCCCTCCCTGACCCTCTGTGGGTCATTTTGGGCTCCATAGAGGGTGAGCAATAGTGTGCACAAGAAACTGAAATCTATCAAGATGGTTAGTAACACACACAGAATATAAATTCCTTTGCAAATAAAGCAGCTCAGCTGGACCTGCAATGCCCCTGGCTTTCACCCACTGAGCCCTAGCCCTACTTTGAAGTTTAAGCCATGGCCTCCATGAACGTCCCAAATTTCCAATAGCTTTCTACTAAACCAACATCAAAACCCCCAGTGCCTCTAGTTCTGTGTTTGCCTTAAAACACCTTGCAAGGTGCCATGAAACAGTGAGTGCTGTGTAAGACTCCTCTTTGCCCACTACACACAAATACCAGGCAGCTCAGATCCCCTTTCTTCACCAGAAAGGCAACATTCAGTGCATACTGATTGTTGAATGGTGTCCAGGATCCACCAGCAGCCCTTTCTGAAATGGAATTTGGTTCTAACAATAGTCTAAGTTTTGCCTGTGGCAGTTTTTTTTCTTTCTTTTTGATTTATACATCTGCACACTTATATAGTCCTAATTCATTTCTTCAATGGCCCTTCAACTGCTATATTTTTGCTTGTCAGGGTGCTTTTAAATTTTTTCCCCTTTATAAATATATAAAACATTTAATAAAGAAATAATGATATTTTCTCATGTCACTGACTATTTTTCCTGTCATCTTTGATGTGCTTGTAATGTGGGTGGACATATTATTTATGACCAGGGAAATTAAATATTATTTCACTTTTTTTTCTTCCTAATGCAATCTGTGTCATCTTCCAGTTCCCAATTTCTTTCCATTAAAGTTATTGTCTTTGCTGTTCCACTCGACCGTTTGCTGTTGGTTTTGTAACAGCGCTGCCAGAAGATGCAGAAAAACATAATGGAGGAAAGAAATGGCATAATTTGCAGGAGATACTTTTCTCATCTCATTTAAATGAAGACAGTTTGTTCCTGAGTGTCAAAAGCATCAAGAGCAACAAAAATATGGAACTTGGTAATTTCTTGCACTAGGAACACTTCCAAAGGTTTGGAGATTGTGTCTGATTCTTGCAGCTACTGAAGATGTGTCCAAGCCAAACTTCCAGTACAAAAACATTTAAACCCTTAAGTGCTTGAAATCTGGGCCCGAATTTTTTGTCTTTGGCCCCAAATGTTTCTCTCATCTGCTGCCAGAATGTCCTCAGAACTGGAACAAGAATCACGATCCCTAACATCTTCCTTTATCTCTTGGTTGTTACAGAGAAAACATTAGAGTTGGGCAAGGTGGTTGTGTGGTGTGTATGACAGACACATCTTTAACATCTGATCTCTGATTTTGCATTTTCTGGTCCTTCCATAATAGATGGCATGAAATGAGACCGTAGGACAGGACCCTTTGTGTTTCCAATACCTGTTCCAGCCAGAAGGGACTCATCAGACACTCTTGGGTGGGTTTTTCTCTCTCAGGAGAGGACGGATTAACTCTCTATCCTGAACTCTTCCCCTGGTTGTTGTTTTTCTTTAACCAGGGAAGACAGATGAGCACCTCTACAGTTGATTCATCTCATCCCTTTTCATTGTTCGCCTATTTTATGATGGGTGGAATTGCCTTTCATGGGTGATGATTCCTCTATTGACTACAGAGGAAGCCCAGACAACTAGCTGAGTCTTGTCAATCAACTTAAAGTTGTATAGAAAAATGGGGAAGAAATCCCATCCATTCTTTCCATATGTCCTATTCCAGTTTTCAGCCACAGCAGCTGCAATACTAATCTGCTGTAAGACTTGGATGTGAAGGCTAGAAACTTTGAATGTTGGAGAAATAAAAAGCACCCTGACTAGTTTTATCCCAGAATATTCTTTCCCCATAGGTTGTCTCTTTTCATATTTCTTCCCAGTTGTTCTTCACACTGCATGTGTATTCAGTAGTGTATTTTCAGAGGAATTTTTCCCCTGCTTTCCTTTCAGTGTGGTGGCTTGTTTCATGGTTCCTAGCTCCTTGTATGGAAGTCAAACCCATATAGCCTTATATCACTATTTTTCTATTTTCCTTCTTTGTTTCCCCCTCCTTAATATCTCAGCAAGGCTACCTGCTAATCTCTTCTTCTGCAAAGATTAGAAATCTAGTTTTTCTTTGACCTTTCTGAACAATCAGGATCTTGGAATCCCCAAGACTGGTCACCATTATCTCAACTTTTGGGCTGCTGACAATGATTGAGCAGGACAAAAGCTGTGCTCAGGGCTATGGAGTTTCAATCTGTCCTTAGGGAGTACCTGGAAATAAAAGCAAGCAGAGGGGGAAAGCTCCAGCAAAAAGAAAGATTTGACCTTTAGAAAACATCCTTAGCTGGTGCTTTCTCACTTTTCAAAATATACATAAGTAAGATTTGCAAATATAGGCCTCTAAGTGCAGACACCTGCCTCTAGACTAACTCCCCAGAGGACTGCTCCCACAGAGGGCTCCTCTGAAACGAACACTCAGGACTTTTGAAAATGAGGTCACAAACAGAAATGTAATTTAAAACTGTCATTTTTGCTTATGATATATCTAGCCATCTATCCATCCATCTGTGTGCTATGATCTTTACAAGTTTTTCTTTGAGTTTAGATTACCCCTGTACAACAGCTCAGAGTGAGGGATGACTAATACTTCTACTGCTCACAATCAATCTAACAACAGAGCTGGGGCTCTTCACTGTGCAATTCTTTCCCAACTCCCATTTCCAGCAGTTGCTCATCTGCTGTTTGCCTTTCCCAAGGATAAAGAATAACTGTTGCTCATGTAGGGCCAGGTGAATTAGCAGCAGGTGAATTACCAGGAGCTGAAAAGCTTTCCCACCCAGCCCAAGTGCAGTGGTTTGTTAATGTGGACTCAAAAGAGCAGTTGCCTATGCAAGGACATCATGTTTCTCATGTGCTTCTGTCATCTCACATAAGCCAAACAACTGACAAATAGAAAAAAAAAACAAGAACTGATTTATAATATACTAGTATCCTTCCTTATGCTTACTCATCTTGTCCACTGAACAAAGGAGGAAACTAAAGTGCAGACAAATCCCATGGCAGGACTATAGGTTATCTTAACCAGGTCAGGTGGTAGAGGGATGTGTATAGAGAGGTCTGGTTGCATACATTGCATTCACACATACATGCTGGGATGTCCATGCAGACAGAGAGAGGGCTTTAGGCTTCTCACACAACTGCTTCCTGCTGCTTTAGAGCACCTCTGCCAAGTGGCTGTGAGGGGAGTTGTTAGGAGAAAGTTAAGGAAAGGGGAAAAAAAATAGATATTTTTTTTTTTTTGGGCTAAAGTATGAAAAATGGCTTTTGTGAACAATTGAGTAATTTATCATTATTTCATTGGCATTTTATGAATTATAAATCCCAGACTATAATGGAGTCATATCTCATCTCCTTGCTTTCTCAATGGGCACTGGATGAACAGCCAGGTGAGCTGCACTCGGACCAGCAACGTGCTCCAAGAGAGTCACTGCTCAGCCCACACTGCTCTCCTGAAATTCTTTTCAGTCAGTGATGTTGATCTTTAATCAGTCTTTCTCAGATGTTAAAATTAATGGCAGCTTAGAAAAAAAGGTTTTGTCTTTCTGAAGAAAGCTTCAAAAATGTTTTATTGTCTCTTATTCTCATTTTCCTCTTGAAAAATAGAGAAGAGGAGGGGCAGAGAAACATAGAAAATGAGAGCTGAGGCCGAGTAATATGGTTTTGCAATTTACCCAATGGCTGAAGGATAAGTGTGGGCACAAACTCTGTTATAGTAGTTCAGCTGATGTGTGGTAGCACACTAAACTGTCATAACTTACTGACATTCTTTTGGTTGTTTTTGTTACTTGCATAGACTCACAAAGTTGCCTATAAAAGAGTGGGTTAACAGCCATGATGTAAATAGAGTTTTCCCCCTTCAAAACTGGTATTTTGGTTCAGAGAGCTCTGACTTTTCAAGTATTCTGTTGTACCTACTGAAGAAGAAGAGTTGACTCTTAAAAAAAAAAAAAAAAAAAGAAAAAAAAAGAGTTAAACCAGGTTAAATAAAAGGTTAAAAAAAGAAAAACATTCCTGCTGCAAGAGATTCAAGGAGCTGTGAAATCTGATTTAAGAGGTAGATAACATGGTCTTTACTTAGTAGACCATCAGGATCTATCAGAAACTAACAATAGCCATAAACATCACTGGATCAACTTCCATCCATTTTGATTTCCTTATATTACACTTTGTGTTGCAGCCAAAATAAAAGGTCCTAAATAAACTAGCTACATACCTCTCACTACTCACACACAGGTTTCCCTCCCTTTTCCAGAGAAACTTATCACCTGCTAGGGAGATGAGGCCGTGAAGCATTTGAGGTTTTGGGAACAGAGGTCTCTGATGCAGTGTATGTGAAAAGAAACATCCTGTCTTAAAGGAAAAATTCCAGTGTACCACTAGGGATTGCTGCAGAATTGCCCTTTCCTCTGAGAAATACACTGAGCCTGATTCTCAGTTGTGCCATGCTCTCTCTTGGAGTAAGAGAGAGGTGGATAGAGGAGAAAAGCAGGGTAGGAGCCTTAACCCAGCTTCTTGATCCTTCAACCTCAGGGCTAGCTATAAAGAAGGCTAACATCTGCATTTGAAGAGGTTATTCTACTCGACTTTTGTTTCTTAAGTACACTGCATTTCCACCCAGCTCCTGAGAACATCCACACAGATGCTGATAAAAGGCTAGCAGTAACAGAGAGATTATTTTGTTTGAATTTGAGGTTTTCCAGTAAATACACCTGAATCTAAATCCTGCCCTTTCAAAAGTCAGAGGGTTAAAACTTTTCATCAAGTTCAGGTATTCCCCAAGCAATCCACATTGAGGGCTCTCTGGAGCAAGAGAACATTGTTGACCCAGACATCACTAACTTATTTGCTTCTGAAAAGTTCTGGCTGCTGATAAACCTTTGTCCTTTTTCTTTGATTAGCTTCAGTCTGGCTATAAATCCTATTTTGTTTTGTGCTGGGGTCTCGCCAAGGAAGTATTTCTATTAACCTGGAGCAGCCAGGGAGTAGCTGCCTCTTACTGTCAGGGGACTGCAGGCCTGAGTGTCCTGTAACACTGATGTGTTTGTCTCTTCAAGCCCCAGTCTAAAAAGGAGATCCGCATTTCTCCTGCAGTTACTTTGCTAGCCTCGAAGCTGGCAGAGTTGAGTGGGCAGGATGTCATTAGCTTAAAGATGGCAGTCATTAGAGCTTTCATCTAAAATCTGCTCTCCTTAGTCTCCATGTCTGTTGACCTTGCTGTGAGCTTTAATTTATCCCTTTATAGAGTGGGAATCTACTCGTGCTACTTTCACTACCCAATTGATTTTCATTACAAAATCTGTAACACCTCCTGGCTTGGAGGGCCTGGAGTTTGGTATCCTGATGTCAGGGGCCCTTGGCACTGAAGGCAATGACAGTCAGCCCTGAGAGAAGCAATTCCCAAATAGTGGGACTCAATGGGCTACACGACACCTGCCTCCAAATCTCTCCTTCACAGTTACTTGGAGCCACTGCTGAGTCCCTGGATCTTCTGCCTGTCTTCAGCCTCAAGGAGGAAAGAGAGCCCACTTGGACTCCCTGATGCTTTCTGCTCAGTTACAGCATTTATTCCAAGCCTTCCCTCCCTGAGGCTGTGGAGACTTGCTAAGTGCACTGGCCTCATTACCAGAGCACCACAGCAAAAAATAAAAATCTCTCTCCATCTCTGCCTTTTGCCCAGGGTGTGTGAGGTTCCTCAATATCTCACCGGCATAAAACAAGTACCAAATATGCACAGTGAATGTTAAAACCTCTCATCCCCAAAGGCTAACTCTGTAGTGACTAATCCCTGGGAGCCTCTGGGGTTTTAAAATTGGTGTATTTTCTACTTTCTCTTATCTCTGCTCCCTCTGAGCCTTTTGCTGTGTATTTGCTCTCCCTTTCTCCCTTTCCCATGCCAGCTCCCCACTCTGCATAGCCAGTGCCCTCAGCCAGTAGCACTTTATCTGCTTCCAATGTAGCGTGTCCTAGAAAGAATTATAGCATTGCCTTTCTCTCGACAGCTAGGTCATCTCTCAGTAACATACAATAAGCTGTACTTGGGCCAAAGGAAATGGGTTTAGCCTGGCGGGTAATTAATTTTCTCAGGGTTCAGCTTTGCACACTGAAATTGGTCTCTGTCTGATCAATTAGAAGAACATTTCGCAAACAAAACTGATTATGAATCATGGGTTTCAGTTCAGTTGTGGAAAACCTGATACTTGACTGTTGGAGCAAAAAGTAGAGGGAAGCTTCAGCCCATTTATCCCAGCTGCTGCTGAGAAATGAAAACAAGATGTGTGCACACACTTCTACAAGAAAAAAAGGTGCTGAGACTCCACTGGATCACAGCAGACTTCTGAAAATGGTCCTGAAACCTCCTGATCAGTTTGTCTCCCTGGACACTGAATCTTATCCACTGGTCTAACACTGTCCTGGGGCCACCCCCTATGAGAGCTAGCACAGCTTAACTCTGGCAGATCCTGTTTTCTTTTGTCTCCAGACATGCAAATAAAAAATGAAAAAGAGTTTGAGGATGAGGAGCATCTCCACGCCATCTTTAATTCAGCTGTAATGGTTTTGAACAGGCAAAGGAATGATCTCTGACAGCTGATGTCTCTGTGACACAGTTAGTTTCTTCCCATTTTCCTCAGCAGGTAATACCAAAGAAATTATGGCAGTCTTTTCAGTTGAAGTGCAGCTTTTAGGAGAACGACAATATTTTTACTTCATCTACAACTAAGCATACTGAATCTGTCTCACACCATGGGAACAGGTACTCACTGCCCCTGTGAAGTAAAGAGAACATTCTCCATCCTTCCTGCTCTTCTTTCTGTCCCATGTAACCCCCAACAAAGAGCAGGATTGTCAGTTCAGTTGCTACTGTGTCTTTAAAACATGCCCAACATTTTAAAGGAAATAAATAACTTCAAGTGTTCAAATGAAATTTTGCTGAGAACCTTTTTTTTTTCTGCTGAAAGAGCCATGACACTAAACTTTACAGTCGTCTCAAGCCTTGAATAGTTTTTCATTTGTGTCAGATTAACCAAGTTAAAATTCCCTCTCACGGACTCGGCATTTAGAGGTATTATACTACAAGTAGCTTAATAACCTTCTCTTATTAAAAAAAAAAAAAAAAAAAAAAAAAAAAAAAGAGGCATTTCTTAGCACCATGCAAAGTAAACAAAGAAATGCAATTTCACAAAGCAGGACCTGCTAAAGGGGATGTGCTGCAGCCAGAGATGGGGACCAAGGCTGGGCCTTCCAGTGGAACAAGGCTGCATATGAAAAATTCATCACCTAAGATTGCAGGCAGTAATCTCATCTGCTTTTATACACCAAACTGGGTCAAGCCCAGTTAGTGCCTGGGCAGGACACTCTCTAGAAAAAGGTATATTAATGAAAAGAGGTGCTGCAGAAAGTGGTTCTTGGGGGGTGTGTGTGTGTGTAGGATTTTATATTTTTTCTATAGTTATATAAATATACATATATAAATATATTATTGTTTTATATGACTGCTTTTTCCTCACTCTCCCTAATGTAGACCCCTCATAGATGAAGTACTGCATTTGCACTGAAATGTCTTAATTTTTAGCTGAAAATAGTTAAAGTGTATCAGCATATCTCATATACTGACCTTTATTCATGCTGGAGAAGTGTGTTTGGGAGGGAGACAAGGGAGGCTTGTGATGCTTAATTGTTTCTGTAGGAGGAAACTACAATGTTGGGTCACACCTGAGACAGCTTTGTCACCAGCATGGTTTATTCTTAATGAATGGAGTCTCATTGTGGCAGGGAAGTGAAAGTGTTGATTGTGGCTTTTAGTAAAAAATACAATACTACTGTAGATCTTCAAACTGAGGAGCAAGACCTAGAACACAAAGAAAGACAAACCTGATTATTAGACTTCTAGAAGCAAGTGCAGAGAAAGGAGAACTGTAGCTCCTGCAGTAACCCCTGCTGCTGAAGAAAAATATACTTATGCCATTGAGGAATGTTTAAAGATGAAATTTCCTAACTGAACAATCATACCTAAAATAGTATTTTGGCTCCAGGCTCTTGGAGATGTTGCTTTTAAGATGCAATGGAAAACTGATGTCCTGACCTCTTGTGGTCACTAAAGATACAGTGCCAGATTTTCCAAGCATATGACAGTTTTCAACACATTGTCTCCTTCCTCAATTTTTATTTGCTGTACTGAATAATGTTATCTCTGGCGTTCCCTTCACATTTTCAGCAGGGCAGAAACTTCCTCAGTGTTTCTAATTCTTTTGTAGAAGGTACAATTGACACAGTTGGAGACCTCCACCCTCCACAAATTCCAGAACACCCTGCAATACGGCCACAGACAAGGAAATAATACTAGCTTGTGATCTGATGCCTGTGTAGCTGTTTTCAAGCATTCCTTGGAAGCAGTACTACCTTTTAGGGCATGTGAAATGATCCTTGAATGTAATTTGACAACCAAAGTTCAGAAGTAACAACAAGATCTTTTAGAATGAGAGAGAAGAGGCAGGCTAACTGTAAGAATATATTTTCATCATTGCCTTGCAATGTTTCCGGACATATTCAGCAAAGAAACCACCTTTGAAGAGCTGACATAAGAAGTAGGGTGAAGTATCTTTTGCATGGGTGTTGGCAGTCCAGATTATCCAAGACTGGAGTTTCTATTTTATCTTATGGTTACTGTCTGTGTCTAGTGAGTTTTGCTGTAAAGAAATGACGAGTTTTGAGCCAACCATCTGGCATGACCACATGGGAAACCAGACTTTGATTCACACCTCTGCAGGCTAGAGTCAGATGCTGAGAACACTGAGGACCTGACTGCAGGGCTTAAAAACTGTCATTCTTCTAGCTCCATCTTTGCCTGGTGCTATTGGCAAACTACAGATACAAACACAGTCAAGTACAATGACCATTGAAATTTAAGAAGAGGCAGAAAACTTTGAGGAGAAATAGTTTATATGGCCGGGGGAGTGTTAAAGATGGGCAGAGAGGGAAAGAAAACAGAACAAAAGTGTTAGATGTTCACAGGCCTTTTGGATTAGCTTCTGGTTATTTTGTGAGGAAGCAGTCCCTGGTGTTAGGTGTGTTTTTCTTGTTTCCATAAAGCTGTAGGATTAACTTTTTTGTATGAAGATGTGAGCTGGGGGAACCCGAATGCTACCCCATCTCAGGGGTGATTATTTGGTGATGGTTTTTTCTGTAAAATCAAAATCTTGGTGTTTCTTATGACCATGATAGTGTAGACACAACCTGAGCTTCCTTCTTCCTCCTCTGATAATGCCCCCTCTCTCATGACCACCAACTTAATCTGTGATTCCTGATTTGTACTCCCCCTGCCCTCAAATTCAGAGTGTGGATGGGATAATTCACACAGTGTCTGGTATTTGAGTAAGATCCTTGTCTGGATGAGACCGCTGAATGACTTAGAATATGAATAACTTAGATAATGCCACTTGAGTTAAAAGGATGTGGACAACTGAAAACCCAGACCAGGAGTTTGGAGGCTTCAAACAGGGGATATGTGAGGCAGAGTGAAACTATCACACTGGTTCCAACCAGTGAACATGTTTCCTGCTGTGTGCAGAACAAAGCAAAGCCAATGGCATTTCACTTCTGGAAGGCCAGCTAAGGGAGAGAATGATCATGCTGGAACTTTGTGGTCATAAAGGTCCATGTTGCTGCTGTGGGGTCACCTCTGGATGAGGTGCAAATGCTGTAAATGAGGGAAGAAAAGACAATTTCATACCATTGTGCATTATGCACAAACAGTAAAGAGATATTTTCCCTGTGAATATTTTTGTCTGAGATGGGGAATAAAGCAAAAATAGTCTGCAAGACAGAAGCAGAAACCTGTCTCCCTTTTAACAATCTGCATTCAACCATGTACAAAATAGCTACTTGGCAACCATATTCTCAGAAGGAAAATGGTGTAGAGTGCAGAAAATAAGGGCATAGCTGTAATGGAGGAAGCAGAGTTGAGCCAGTATGTTGGTTTTGCTCTGTTCTGCTCCTGAAGTCAATCCAGGTTGGTTTTGCCACAAGCCAATCATGCTTCAGTAGTTGCTTTGAGAACTGAATGTTATAAAAATGGCAGAGTTGCAAGGTGGTGACTTAGAAACTCTCAGAAAGCAACTGAGGTAGAGGCTGTTTTGTGGTATGGTTTTATTAACTGCAGATTCAATGGTGAAGGTGACAGAGGGTGGAGAAAGGAAACATGAAAGAAGCTATTCTTGCTTGCCAGGACATCATAGTGGCATCTTCAGCACCATGTGGCATGACAGGAACAAAAAAGGGAAGGTTTGGGTTACAGTCCATTAAAGCCTCTCATGTGCCTGGTAAATCCCCACCAGCTTCTGTAGTCCCTCCCACAGGGGGGCGTGACTCCTAGCCAGGCTGTCTGGGTGATATTTCAAGCAAAAATAGAATAATTTCAAGAATGGTTATCTCTTTTCCAATCTGTGGTCAGATAACATCCCTGTGGCAACCATTGCAATTGTCTATGTGGAAAAGTAATGTTCAGAAAGTAATTTAATGTAATGGATTGTTTAGCTTTCTTTTAATTAAATGTAGCAGCTGGAAACAAGGAGAAGGCAGCTTTGTATCACCAACCAGTTCTCTAATTGCAGGCTTACTCCACAGAGCCTTCTTGTTTTACTGCACTTTCAGGCCAAGTTGAAAACCTGTTGCTATTGCTGAACAGCCCCCCCGTTTCCCCAAATTAGGATTTTTTCCACCTTTCATGAAATATTGTGGTAGGGGTTTGGTTTGGTTTGGTTTGGTTTTGCTCTTTATCTCTCTCCCCAAAAGCCAAACTGCTGATGAGAACTCTGTGTCAAAGTAGCTCAGCCAGCTCCAGAAACCATCTCTCAGAGGAATCCAGCAGGCACACTAGGGAGGGCAGTGCTCAGGTTCCTCTGGAAACTGTCCTTTTCAACTGACTAAATGAAGAGCTCCAACTGTTTATTTCCACCAAATGATTCTGGCTTTTTGAAGATGACTGAACACATTGATGGGCCTTTCAGCTGAGCCCCTTTCAAGCAGGAACAGAAGTCTGCTTGTAGATGGTATCAACACAATTGTGACTCAGATGGTCATTGCTGTTGTGATGTGGTCAGGCACTTTTCTGGAAATAACAGTGACCTCAAAGCAAGGCTGTTTAGTGACATTCTTTGCCCCTAATTTTGAAATAGAAGGCTTGGGCAAATGCATCAGTTGGAAGAACTAGGGTTTTCAGTGTAAAAGGGTCAAAATTCCTCTGGGTTACAAGGGCAGGACAACCAGGATGTTAAAAGTGCTCTTTTTCCCTATAGCTCCTACAGTGAGTAGCCCAGAATGCCTCACTCAGATGTCATCATCCACATGGCAGATGTTCAAAGGCAGGTGGCATAAATCCACCCTGTGCAAGCTGGCTTCCTCCTCCCTTCCCTCACTTTACTGATTTCCTTTTCACCATTCATGATCCCTTCCTTCCTCTCCATCCCAGAAGGGTTTTGTGTGTACACATAGAGGGAATAGCTTTTGGGAAATTTCCCTCAAAAAGCTTGGTACCAGGAGATGACTGGAGGAACGATGCATTCTCCTGGCTTGCCCCTAGAACTGGCTTATTTCCCAGTGCCCAAGGCCATGGGCAAGAAGCCCAGTAGGTCAGATTAGACCCTAGCATAAGTGTGGCTCTGAACATGGAGAGCAGCTTGCACTCCTGTTCCTGGTTGGATCCCATGAATTTACTGCTGGCTGTGCACGAGGCTAAAGACAGGTTTGGAAGCAACATCTGGACTTCATGGAAAGCTGGGCCAAGGCACAGAGAGTTCGCCAAACCACCCATTGTCTGGTGTGTAAATCTACACCTACTGCAAAGGGAACAAAGCAGTGAGGAAAAGACAACGCTGACTTGCAGATTTGTAAAAAAGGCTTTTAAGATCCCTAGTGAGGTATCTTGGAACTGCTAAATATAATCCAGGAGAAATATGGCCAGATCAGTTCTTTCCTCAGTCTCGCTGTGACACTTCATATTTTTCCTCTTGAGAGGGGACAGGAATGCTAACATCAGCAGAGGGAAGACTGGAAGAAACAGGGGGTTTGGTCTATTTGCTGTCAACTTCCCCATGTGCCTCATCAAGGCCCTTTCCAAGTTCTTTTGTCTTGATCCTCAGGGAAAACTAATTGAGAGGGGGTGGGAGAAGATGTGGGAATGGAAAAGCGAGGGATTTCTGTGTGTGCAGAGGAGGATATTTTGACAGAATGGGTGATGGTGACTAAAGAAAGGGGGGAAGAGGCAAGTAGTAAATGAGTTTGTGTTCCTGGCTGCTGAATAGCCCCAGGAGGTTCCCAGCAAGTCTGCCGCTTTTTTATTGGAGTTTTGTGCCAGAGTTATAAACCCTTTAAATGAGTCTAGATCATTAGGGAAGCTTGGCTGATCACTGATGAAAAAATATAACAATTAAAACAAAGGCCTGGAAGATGGAAGCAGGGGGGAGAGGGAGCTGGGGGTGAGCGATTTTAATACTTAATAACAAATACTAATAATGACGTTGAGTTGGGGACTAATTAAAAGTTTCTAAAAAGAGAGAGGAAGAGAGTGAAATTAATCTGGACTCTTTTGTCTGGCAGCTTCTGTGAGGGTCTGAATAAACCACCCTGGTTAGGAGAGTGGGACAAAATGCTGGGAGTTGAGCAAAGCTCTGGAGAGAGATTAATCTAAGCTGTGGTGAAGCACAGCTGAGAAGAGTGGTCTGGGTCCTCTCCATGGCTGGGTGGTTTGGTGTCTGCCCTATACTCTGGGGTTACAAATCTCCATTCTCCCACGTGAAGTGAAGGGGCTGGGGAAGAGGAGCAAAGGAAGGAGTTTGAAGGGTGGAGAGAGCAAAATTCTTCTCTGAAAATGGGATTGCTCTGGGGCAAAGAGATCCAGATACCAGTAGCATAGGTCTGAAAACTGTTCATGCAGTGACTCCTGCACCGACAGCTGGAGTAGGAGTCAAGGAAAAAAGATCCATGAAGTACTGACAAGGGCAAGCAACTCAGGGAGCTGCTGCCACATAGATTCCAGAGGCTGGAAGAGCATCCAGATGAAGAACTGCTATATAGTTGCCTTCTTCCTACGCTGTTGGCAGATGTCAGAGCAGGAAAGGAAGTTAGATTATTTCCATGACTGTTCTCATTACAACCCATCCTTCTATCAGTGCTGTCTTCAGGAAAAAATGCCTGGCTGTGGGTGAAGACCAATTCAGACATGATGTTTCTTCCAGCACCTACTTCCTTCTACTTTCTCATCTGTGCAGGCAACTCTAAGTTTTAATTATGGTTACTTTTTGCTGTCCTTTATCTTAATTAAGTCTCACTTGCTGACTATTTCAAGGGAGATTATGTCTGGGAAATGCCTTCCTGACTTGAGTTCTGAATTGTGGAAGGAGAGAGATGAAAGCCATCATATGAAAAAGCCTGTGCCAGGCAGCTCCATCCTTCAGGCAACAGAAGTGCAATACAACAGGGATGGGATGTGCAGTGGGAGGGGGGACAAGCTCAGCTAAACCAGGACCATCCACCTGGAATGAGCACAGAGCAAGCAAGGCAAGGGACTGGGTACCTGGCAGGTAGAGCAGATTTCCCAGAAAATTCCTCTGTATTATCCTACCTGAGATCAAACATTTTTTCCCCTTTCTTCTGGAATGCAGCAGCAGCTACATTCAGACTTACAATGTGAACACCAGTACTGCCCCCAGAGTCCTTAGCTATGCCCTCTGAAAAGCCAGCAGGAGGCACAGACAGCTCTGCCACAGCTCTCTGCTTTGCAGGAGTTCAGCCCCACAACGGAAGAGACAAGGTGCTCGTCGTGGGCCTGGATGTGGTTTGGCTTGAGAACTCAATCTTGGCTCCTGACAGAGCCCTGAAGCATCCAGCAGCCAGCTTTACTATTCTGCACCAGGGCTCTCTCTGTCTGTAAATACTTCTATTTCAGCAGCCTCTCTCCAACGTGACAGATTTGCTATGAGGAACCTGGCAGCAAAGATTTTTTTTTTTTCCTCTCCTCTCTCTCTCTGACAAATGTATAAAATGTATTAGGTTTTCATGTTCTAATTTATGATATAATAAACTCCTCTATGCCCTGGTCTCTTTCAGGGTTTGAAAGTGAAGTGTTCCACTTGCCCACTTTGGTGAAACCCCACCAAACTTTTGGTGAGAGGAGGGATTGGAGAGAGGAACAGATAGGGCAGGGATTGGAATTGGAAGGAGGAAAGGGAATGTACAGGAAACAAGGCAGAAAGGGGAGGTAGAGGAAATTTCTATCATTGACTGCCAAGAACTTAAAAAAACTCATTTGTCTACTTAATTATATGGGCACTGCTGGGTTGCTTTCCTTTGTTTTCTTCACTCTGAATAAATGACTGTCCCATATGTATTTTTTTTTTTAAATAAACAGATCTGGTTCTGGTATTTCATTATAAGTACTGGGGAGAGAGTGTTACACTTTTCTAGATGATGTATTTACATCCATTATATGCAGGTAGCTTTACATCACAGAAGGCTGCTGTATTGGTGGACATCCAATATCTTCATAAGGCTGAGAAAGCACATTAAAAATTGAGACAAAATGCAGCCTACCCATGAAAAAAACTAATCAGCAAACCAAAATGGCAGAAAAAAAATTACTGAAGTAGGCTGACAATCAAAGTGAAGAACAATGGTCTACAAGGGCCCAGTCCTCAGCTTGATCCATTTCCAGATCTGTTCAAATTAAAAGATTAGAATAACCCAAATCCCCAGGACAACTATTTTGAGTCTACAAGCTAAGTCTCAGACCTTTTGGAGTTCCTGAAACATATTATTGATCTTTGCTTATGTCAGTTTCCCATTCTTTTAAATACTTGTGGATCCTCAGCACCGAGTTGTGCCTTTAAAGCTGAGAGCATCCTTCCACCTACTGGCTTTTCTCCTCAAGGCCAACCAGGAGGTGGATAAGCCAGTGTATATATGCAAGAATATTTCTTACAACAAGCTACTCTGCTTGTACCCATGGCCTCACAAATAACAATCTGTTGTAGGATTTTCTCGGGTAGGACAAGGCTGTATGTAAAATATAAATTAAAAACTTAAGGGCAATTACTGAGGTAGGATTTTTCCAGGAGTGAAACAGAGTCTCTCAGAGCAACCCCAGGCAGTGTGTTATGCATTACCCCAGCACGTGCTGTCAAACCGAGATGACTTGTTGCTTATGGAGGTTCTTGTGATCATCAAACCAGCTAGAAGTCTAGATTGAGTAATTAAAATGTTAATTGGAAATTCACCATTCATCAGAGGAAATAGCAGTGAGTTTCTTTCTTTTTTTTCTTTTTTCTTTTTTTTTTTTTTCCCTCCAGCATTTTCTCTCTAGTGGCGGCAGATGTTGGGGTTGTGAATTCATGGTGTGCCAGAGACAGAGCGAAATCCTCTTTCCAAAATAGTTTTCTGTATTTTTGTTGATTGTCTGCTTAAATTAACCTTTTCTAATGAGATGAAGATACGCAAGGTGTGCCTGTAATTTACGGGCTGTGAAATTAGTTGGTAAGGACATAATACATCCTGGTGGGTGACAGGGATTACAGAGCTCTGAGAGTGCCCAGCTAGAGGAGAAGATGGCATGTGTCTTTAACCATGGTTCCTAATGGTGTGGAGGATTGTCCTGTCTGGCTCTATGCCTACACACACACTTAGAGACTTTGCTCAGGACCATTAAAGACAACAGGCTGGAGCTTGCCCTCTCCATGAGAAGGCATTTACACCAGTGAAAAGTGAGGATAATGTGAAGTGCTGCCACATCACCCCATTTATATCCAACCTTTACCGAAGTGAAGCATCACAGATTTGGCACAGATTTGGCTGGTGCATAAGTCTGTGTGTGTGTGTTCTTAACACCAGTGTTAATCCACCACAGAGCTCCTCTATGCTGAGGATGAAGCTTACTTGCTGCCAAGCCACCTTGCAAATAAAAGCAAAACGTCTTCGGGCTGAAGGATTCAAGGGTCCTCAAATGACAGTCCCTTTGATGCCATGCTCACTGGGAGCTACTGGGGGCCTGAGTGTGCATTTCTCTGCAGGAAGGGGTTTTGCAGGCAGGTTTCTCTGTCCTCCTGCTGACCTGGGCTGTGTGCCCATCATTGTCCTCTGCTGGAGAGACAGGACTCTACAAGTGTCACTGATGCCATGTGGCTTTGCAGGCTTCTGGAAGGTGTCTGGACAAAAAGATTTGTCTGAAATTTCTCAATTAGCTAACAAAAGAGCAGGTGGTTGAAATCCACAGGGAGAAGAGAATGACTTCTAATGAAAGGGTTTAAGCTTCAGTTTTGTTTACATCCCCCACTCCCCCACGCCTCTGAGGCTGGCACTCCAAACATTTAGATCCAACAATCAGACTTCAATTCTCTGGCTTGATAAGAAGGCAGTGTTTGAGTTCTCCCTCACTCAGGCACAGATCAATGTACAAACAAACAAACACACAGACCAAGCCTGCTCTCGAGGGGTTCCACTGAGACTTCTCCAAGCACAGAATGTCACAGTCCAGGGGGGAGCACAGTGTCCCCAGCGAAGTGCCTCCTTCTTTGGCTTGGAAACGAGGGAAGGAGGATCAGATAATTGCATGGCTGCCAGCTTCCAATATTTTAGGGCTAATTTATGGTAATAGGTATTTGAAACACTCTCAGCCCTCAAGACATTAGTACACACCTCCACTTTCATAAAAAAAAAATAAAATAATAACCTTTGTTTTCATGCTGAGCAGATAATCTCAATATTGTGTGTCAGATTCAATTTGAAGGCCATAACAGAAAGACAAATAACAACCTTCCTCCCAGCTACCCCTGACAACTTTTTCCCTGTGTTTGGGTGATTGTGATAATGGATTTGTGCCTGTAGGACCCACTGGGGGTTGAGAGCCCCTGAGTTTGTGTATATGTCAAACATGTTGCAGTTGTAATTATATAAGTTTTAAAGAAAATAAGGTGTGCTAATGTTCTTTCTATCAATATCCGTTGCTTTAATAGAAGATATTATCACTGTTTGTGACTATGGTCACACGTTAGGCTTTGAATCAGATGTACTTGTAGCCCTGTACTTTAAAAAAGGTAGAAGGCCAGCACTATTCCTTTGGTTTTTTGTGTATTTTTTTAATATAGTTATTGCAAGGAAAAAAAAAAAAAGCATTTATTTGTGTTTGAGTTCAGACGGGTGCTGGATCAAAAAGCTAAAGTTATATCTGGAAAGGTTCATATCATTCATATCTGTGTCTGTATCTCTTAGCTTAAATGAAACAAAACGTACAAACCGGTGAACAAACAAAAACAAGAAAAACTGAAGCCAGATCCCTGAGCCCACTTCTGGGTGTAGAATGAGTGCAGGTCTAGGTACAAACTTCTAATCCACTTTCTCATTCCCCCTAATGGTCATTTTTGTTGGACACATATCTAACACATGCCAATTATTTGCTTTTTTATAAACAAAGGTAAACAGGTAGAAGGTAAACTTTTTGTCCTTGCCCAAAGGTAAACAAGACAGACAACATAAAGCAAAGGATGGCTCTGCATTACAATTTCCCTGGCAGTTTAGGAGGATCCTGCCCTCCTCCAGCCAATTGTTCCTTTTTTTCCATGTTGCAAGCTGCTCTCCCAGCAGATACATCTCTGCAACCCAGTGTAGGGGCTCAAGTGGATCAGTTTTAACAGATTTATTCTTAAATGCTGTCCAGTGTCAGTACAGCCCTCAGGTGGTTGCCTCCATATATCTGGAGCAATAAATTGAGTTGCAATGTGGGAAACTGGGCTAAATTGGGTTTGCCCCTGAGAAATGATGATGTGGCAGTGTGTGCTGGAGCTGGTGCTGTGCCTGTCTGTGCTCAGCCAGCCCTGGAAACATTAGAGAGGGTCTGTGAGAGGAGGGTTTTCAGCTCTTGAACAGATGAGTGGGATAGTGGGGGGTGGGGAGGGGGAGAATAAAAACAGTGCTAGAAGGGTGGGAGATAGTAGGGAAACATTGAGGTAAGGATCTGAGAAGGAAAGAGGAACCACAGGGATGCTCAGTACAGACAGGTAAGGATGGAGATGGGTTTAGGGCCCAGGTGCTTTCTGGATGTGGTCTGTTCCAGCCTGCTGCTGGGTCTTGGGGCCAACTTGCATTTTTCTGTCAAGAGCTGGAGCTGAGAAAGGAGAGGGAGGATCCTAAGAGCAAACTTGTAGCACTAAGGGACAGTTGAGGGTTGTGTGGTAGAGGGCAAGTCATGGTGGAAGAATGACTCCTCTTGGCAGGCTGAAGGGAGGAAGGAGTTTGTGGTGCTTCTTGGAGCACTTGAAAGCACCAAAAGGAGAAAGAAGACAAGTGGGCAACTGTGCTGACCAGAGTTGTCCATGCCCCAGGAGTAGCCTCCTCTTCTTACCCTGTCATTCCTAAGCTGTTTTGCAGGCTGGAGACCATGATTAGAGAAGTCAGTTAAGAGCAGGTTTCTTTTATCCTTGTGAGCTGAGAACTGAAGGGAAGTGTGAGAAAGAAAAGCAGCCCAAGCAGGTGAAATGGGCTGCCAAGAAATTCCTGCCACATGTGGAGAAGTCCCCTCTTGCCTTCACACTGCAGGACTCGTGTCACTATTTCCTCCTGCTTTGCAAATTGCCAGCAATCCTCTTTGCTGCCAGCCCAGACACAGCAGGTCTGGGACCTGGCTCCTGCTACCTCCTGTTCCTCTGCAAGAAACTGGCTCCTCCTCCCTTCTCCTCTCACCAGATGAGGATGCTGCTTTTCCTCCACATAATATCACTCCATGCCATTATCCACCTTTCAGGAATCTCCAGCAAAAGTTACATCTGTAGCTATTCTGGCAGTTGCAAAATGACCTCATATAACCCATGTCCATGAAGCCCCCAGACAGTGGCACTCTGAGCCTCACTCCCTATGTTTCCTGGGTTTTTTTCCATCTTGCTCAGCTCAGATCATTGCTAGTCATAAGCAGGTTTGAGACAGGTTGCCACCAATGTAGTCAATTAACTCCGTTTGTTGATGTGACTTTTGGGACCTGGCCTATGAGGAATGGGGTTTGCCAAGCTGTACATCATCCTCCCTGTTCTGCATTTCTAATGTAAAGGAGGATGTGGTGTAGAAGGGTTGCAGGTTCATTTCTTCAGCATGAATAACATAAAGGAAATCCTCATTTTTTTCAGCCACGATGTAATTTTTTTCCCCTATGTTTTTCTTTTTAACCAATACAGGAGTTAATGCAGCTGCTTGTCCTTTTTTCTGAGGAGGAGGAAAGGTGTTAACTTTCATTCAAAGCTTTCACCCATGTTGGAAATCTTGGAGGAGGAGGCAGAGGACTGATACTGTTGCTAAATAGTAATTTTCCTCAGCTGGTGTAAACTGGCTTAGTCCTGACAATGTCAGAGTAATTGGCATGAGACATGAATCAGGTCACATTCAGCCTGAGAAGGATATCAGTGAAAATGCTCTGGTAGGAGGTGAACATAAAAGGCAAAAAGAAATCAGAGAAAGGTGCAAAACAAAATTACTTCATCTGTAACATCAGTGTTCATGTCCTGCAAAATTACTACAAGAAACAGCATGATCCTGAGCTCCACAAACCAGCTGGTCTTGTCCCAGGGAAAATATCTAGCTGAAAACTTGAATGTCTGAAGTTTTTGCAAAGCTACATTCTGATTAGGGCAATAGAAACATTTCTGTATAGTTTTCTTGTGTCCTGTTCTTTCTGGTTTTGTTAATATTTTAGCTTAGCTTTACTTAGTGGAAATACTGTAGGAAAACGCATTTCAACCCAGGTGACAAAAAAAAATAAAACAAAACTTTAAAATGACTGCAACTTCTCTTTAAAAAAGAAGGAAAATTTAAATATAAATAAATAAAAAGGAGGTTTTATTAAAACTGACCCTTCCCTGCAAACAGTTCTGATTTCAAAGAAATGGACTTTTCCAAAGAATAATGGGCTTATTGAAAAATAGCCAGGCTGTCCCTGAGCCATGTTGCCAGTGCAGCTCTGTTACTGTCACACTTTTTCTGAAGAGCTTGGCTGTCTGTAGAGACAAGTTCCCTCTCTGAGCTCGGTCTGACACCAACCTTGAGAGTCAATGCACCCATTGTGTGGATCCCCTTTCACAAAGATCTGCCTCTATTCTTGCCTTGTTCTTTCATTCTCCCAGTGCAATGTAAAGGTCACTCTTCATGAAAGTAAATATTTGCTCTTTGTGTTCATGGGGGAAGAAAAAGTATAACCCTTGCATATTACAGAGGGTTTAGGAGGCATTAATGGACTCTCTCTGTAAAGTTTCTTGAGCTTGAATTCCTCCTTTTTTACTGTCAAAATGTGGTCAGAACTGTTCACACCTCTCTGCAGGTGGGGAGGTACTGAGGGGTTTTTTTCTGGCAATGGTCCCGTTGCTCTTACATTGTCCCTGTGTTTGAGGCTGGGTTTCTGCTGTAAAGCTACAACATCTACTAATGTACTTTCTGCTTGCACTGAAGAGTTTATAGAAGGTGCTTTCCTTGGTCTCACACTGAATTCCTTCTTGAGCCTGCTGAATTCAGGTTGTGTTAGATGGCTGTTATAAATTGGATAACAACTGATCAATAGACACTTGTCCTGAAGATGAATGACCCTGTATCAGATACAGGGGCTCTATGGAGAGGAAGCTAAAAAGCTGAGTTTGGGGCATAAAATGAAGTAATATAAATAGGAGTGGTCATTTTGGTTTGGCACTTTATGGTGCCAAACTGTTGAGTCCTGCTTTGTGGACAGACTGTTTGGATGGAGAAAATGGAAAGGCACATGACTGGAGCTTGGGTCTTGGGTCTAGCTCACCTTTATCAGTACACTTGGGTGGGTAGCTCTGCACAAATTGATCTGGGAGCTGTAGTACCAAGCATCTTTGGCAGTGGGGGATAAATATTTTTGAAATCCAAACCCCAAGCACAGAGCTCTACCACTTAAAACACCCTGTTAGTCAGAAGTTACAGTAGGATCTTAATTTCTATGTGGGTCAGCCACTTCAGAGGAATATTTTCAAGAACTTGCTTGTCAATGCAGGAAATTACAAATACAGTAGACTAAATTTTCACCCAGTCTGATCAGTCTTGAGTTTAAATAATAACATTTCATCTTATTTAATGAACTGTCAGCCATCTCCTGAGGAAGACACTTTAATGAGTGGAGAATCATGTCCAATGCTTATTTATCTAAGTCAGAAGCATAGATCTGATAACGATCTCTTTTCATCTATGTGTCTGATTCGTGTATCTGTCAGGCCACTTCCTGATCCATACAAAGGTAATTTGCATAAGAAAGGAGGAACACACTGAATGGTCACTGAGTTTCACTATTCACAGCTGAGGGGACTTCAGCTTCTTACCAAAGTAGACTGAATGTCAACTCAGAGTGGGCTTAAAGGAAGAAGGAAGTAGAGAAGCTGAAGGGGATAAAAGGGAGGAGAGACTAGGACCCATTCTACAACTCACGAGCATGAGCTGAGTGGAAGAGTCATGATATTTGTAATGGAAGTGAGCTGTGCCAGTTTGGTGTCTGTCTGTCTGTCTGTTCTTGCTTTCTTCCAAAGGCATTAAATTATTGCCTCAAAATTCACCTCCCTTCTAAATTCAAAATTCCTTCATTAAGGAATTCTAAAGAATTGATTCTTTACCTCTCTCTTTTTTATTTTTCTTTTTTTTTCCCCCTTTTGGTTAATGTGTTTTAAGAACTTTATGGACAATTTTCTCTATTCTTTACTTCCCAGATGTTTGCATAGTTGAGAGAGATTCAATATGGGCAAACAGAGGATTGTAACTAGTAATAAGTACATTTGCTGTCTCAAAAGCATTAATTTCCAAAAGTTGAGAAAAATTACAAGCAAAATTGATTAGAAGAGAAACTGCAAGCAGAGAAAATGCTGATTGCACATTGGGGATTCTGTAAGAGGAGTTTATTAGATAGCCAAAGCCCAAACCACCACAATTTCATAGGAAATGAGAAGACAAATTTGGCTGGAATCCAAGCCTTGATCTGTTACAAAGGAGGAAAGCAATGGGAAATCTGTATGCATAATAAGGATTACATATGAAAATTCCAGGTGGGAAATGGCAAACTTGCATCAAGACCCTTTGAAGAATTAGCTGAACTTCCTTTTGGCCTGTTGACTTTAGATTCTAATCAACCTTACAGCATGGGATGTAATAGTGAGTATTACATATTATTATTATTATTATTATTATTATTATTATTATTATTATTATTAAAAAAGGCTAGAAGGCTGTTGCTATGTAATAGGTAGCATGGTCTCAGGCTTAGACAAAATAAGGGAACCACATAAGCTGATGCCAATTGATAAAGAATTAAAGGTTAGAAAGAAAATCAAGTTTTGTCAATGTGATTTTGTAGGGAAAAAAATCTTTTCAAGCAGAATTAGTTTTATTCTTTGAGATTGCAGTTTTGCTTGATAAAAGTCTTGATGAACAGAATGGATTGACTTTTGTTGAAGTAATTCCCAGCCCCCTAGCACTTTATGGTGCTAATTTCATTACAGATTAAGAGCATTTACACATCTGATACTGAATAACTGCTCATCTTGAAGACATTGGTTAACCTGGAAGAAGAAACAAAGAAAAAAAACTCCCAACAAGAACATTTCTAAGGGTTTACACAGAGATCAGAACCAGAACTGTTCTTTTTCATCAGTGATCTCGGAGGCATTATAAAATCACCAACTGGGGAAGGAAAAGTGACTTGGAAACTACTGGAATTCTTTATAGAGACCTGCATGAGGAAGGAGGTATTAGATGCTTTAAAGCTCTTCAATCTGGAAGAGGCATAAGAAGAATCAATGCTGGAAGCTGAAGGCGAGAAGTCCAGTTTAAGAACTAGATTTCTTTTTCTTAGTCACTTATTCATTGATTTGCTTGTTTAAATAATGAGGGTGATCAGAGCAAACTAATACTGGAAGATGCAGGATCTTGATCACGTCGTGGTGGTGGTTGTGGGAAGTTTGCAAAGACCAATATATAATCCCCATAACCTCCTCAACTAGTCAGTGAAGGGAAATAGACTATTCCAGCTCACATAAGCCAAATTCCTGCTATTTATAATCATGTGGAGAGATTGTTTTTTGTCCTCTCCATTTAGTATAAGAGGAGCTTAACTCAGGTGAGTGTTAGCTGGGGGCTGTCATCCATGCCCTTTCTCCTGAGCCTTGCAGGGTGTTAGTGCAGTGTCAGGAGAAGCCAGTCCTCTCCTCTTGGGGTTTTCTCAGTTAGTGAAGAAAATCAGAGGGAATGGGCTTATCAATAGAGCTACTCACAGGAGGCCTGCTGGAAATGGCAGAGAGAAACAGGGGGAGAGAGAAAGAAGTAGCAGGAGGAAGAGAAAGAAAACACACAGCTTCTAAAAATCCAAAAGGCTCAAAATAAATCTCACTTTCCTTGAGAACAGTCTGAAACTTGAATTGTGCATTCCATGCTGCTACCAGGACAGCCTTGGGAGGGTCACTTCTTCCTTTGCACCTGGGCCTGCGACAGCCCCATTCGGGTACAGGTTAAATTAAAAAAGAAGGAGAGAGAAGGAAGCTTCTGCTCCTACTTGGACCTAAAATGCTTGCATCTAGCACATTGCAGGGTTGGAAAAATTGTGTCCATCCTGTGCCTGCTGCCTCTTTGGGACAAATGCTAATGACCAGCTGATGGGAATGTGCCTGTCTCCTCTTCTCTGGCTGCATTCACTGCTTTCCCCACCCAATGGCATTAATCATGTCAGCTCCCCTTTCTACAAGAGTGGCTGGTTTAATGGGAAACTTCAGCCAGCATCAATATCCCGAGGGGAGGAGGAAATGAAGAGCAAAGGAAAGTGTGCAGGAGGGAGGTAGCTAATGGTGAAAGCAGTCACTGTCTGTTCCAGAGCGGGGTTTTGATAGGGAAAAGTCAGCAAGTAGAGGCTGGATTTGCTTTGAAAGTCCAGAGGCAGTAGGGATGTCAGTTGGATCTGCAGTGTTGGAGCTGGGAGAGGTCTCTAGGAAGCAGAGGGGATGGAGGATGGTGTGGTATGGCTGAAATCCAGAGGTACCTGCCAGGGAAGATGGAGGGAAAGCTGGGGCACAGATGAAATATTTGAGCCTGAAGTGTGGGCTGGAAAGAGACTGAGAAAGAGGGAAACAGTGAAAGCTGCTATGGGGGTGCAGAGCTCCTGCAAGGGGGTCAGGTCAGGGCTGTGCAGGACGGGAAACCAGCTTGAGCATATCTGAAGGAATGGCTCCTATCAGAGGCAGCTTCTGGTGGTCATTGTGACATTCCCTCCATGTGTTTTCTAGAGCTTCCCAAGATTTTCTGTGCTTTGAGGCCAAGGGTGATTCCTGCCTTGAGACACAGGGCTGCACCATCCCCTGATCCTGTCTTTCCTCTGAGGTATGTTGGGGTCTGAGCCAACTGGAGGTCTCCATGGCCTCGATTTACCTGCCAGCAAGCAGATGGAGGTGAGATGTGCTGGTGTGTTCTATTCCCATGGGTGTGCAGGTTGCTCTGGGAGTGCCACGGTGGGGGATTCAGCCTAGGTTTCATCATCAACTTGGCTTGCTTCTTCTTATGCTCATAATGATGGGTGGTGCTACCAAGAAGGTGAAAATCTTAACCCATATAAATGCTCTATTTTGGAGAAATCCAGTCCCAAAGACCTGGCCATCTGTCACAGACCAGAAGGAAATGAGGGTGACAAAACTCAGGTAGCAGAAGCAGTGTGGGAAAACCCTCCATATATGTGATGAACTGAACCTGGAGAATTTATTGTCACAGGATATTACTGAAATGAATAATTTAGGAGGAATGAAAGAGTTTGCAACCTCATTGAGAGCTGTGTCCAGACAAAACATGATACAGGTTGAAATTTATAATGACTAAATCTCTACAACATAATCTCATTATCAGACAGGGTTAGGCAAAAATGACCTCCCATGGGAAGAAATGCACAATTAAATGTGTTAGATCTGAGCTGATGAGCAGGTATGTTAAACCTTCTCCTGAATCACCCAGCAGTGAATTTTTTATCAGAATTGCAGTAGCAGATCAGAGAATCTTTATGCTTCACTTCTTGCCTTTATCCTGTGATCTTTTGCGACAAAATATTTTATTCCCTTTCACATGGGCATTTTTGCAAACAGTATCTCGGAGGTCTCAGGAATCTGATTTCACACTTGCTTGTGAAAATAGAGCCTTAAAGAGGTTCTTAGAGCCTCAAAGAGGTTCTCTGTCTAGCAGTTTCTAGGCAGCTGATCAACTTGGTGTATCATTGCTTAGTTGAAACTTGGGTTCCAAGAAATTGATTTCCCCAGAAGAAATTTCATGGGCACCATTTGTTACACTTTAGCATACACAGAGCTCCACTGGAGGTGGAAAAAAAATTCCTATTGACTTCAGATAGATCTGTCACTTTTTTGTTGGTTTGTTTTGTTCTCAAGCTCTTACCCAGACTTTTTCCAAAGCACAAAGTCTCTCAAACCTACCTGAAACATGATGATGTTCCATGCATGGTTCAAGGATGGATGACACACTGTTCCCTTATACCATCCCAATGTAACCAGATTGCTTTGCACCAGGGCCACAGTCAGGTTATGCAACTGTGACACCAGCCTGATATCTGGTGATCCAGTTGGGCCATCCTGTGAATGATGAATAATATTTGTTCCCTATCTGCATGTTTTCTGTGTTTTGAGAATATAACACTCAGCTCTACTGCAGTGGAGAGGATGTTTGGTGTAAAGAAGTCTCCCTGATATTCCTTTCCCTGGCACTCATCCCCACAAACTCTAAGTCCTTGCTAATGCTGATGTTTCTGCTAAAGGACTGTTTTTCAACCTGCTTCCTGCCTTTGCATCGTCACATGTGCTGAATGAGCATGAAAGCACAAAGTCCTCCTCTCATGCAGCCTTATAGCAACTGTGAGCATCATGACCCCAACTTTGGGAGTCATTTATCTAAGGTATCCATCAAACATGTGACACATGTACCAGCCACCCCTCTCTCCCTGGGGATTAGAGATGCATGCCACCCTGCCTGCAGGTCAGTGGAGAGTCTGTCATTGTTTTGCTGTTCATAATATGCTGCTCTTACAGAAGCTACATCCAGAAGACACCAAAAATTCCCTGCCCATTAGGACAAGACCTCATCTTCCCAGTTTTGTTTTCCCTGTCAGTGGGCTCAGTGCATTACCATGACTTTCCCCTTCTGTGTCTGTGTATGACTGCCATCAAAGCAAAAATCCACACCAGAATGACAATGTGTTGACTAAAGCATCAGGGAAACATGCATCTCAGGAGATATCACCCATGTTTGCAATCAGTGCCAGAACCAGGGGGCCTCGGCCTGACCCTTCTTCTCCTCTGTTCTGCTCAGAGCACCTTCACAAACGCTGCTGATTGCAAACTGCGGCCGTTCTCTTCAGCAGCAGAGGGCCCAGGTGTTGTTTTATTTTTAGGTGTGTCCTGGAGTCCGCTGCAGGCTGTGAACTGGCGTCAGCAAGAAGGATTGAGAAGCAATGAAGTGCTGCTTTTCACTTCTAGATGTCATTTTCCTCCACATAACCTCTCTTCCAAGGCTCCTGACCCTCGAGGACCTGGCTAGTCAGTAGTGCGGAGCCGCAGCTGCTGTGTGTGGGAGGGAGAGGGAAGGGCTCAGCATCGCCCATCTGCCCCTTCCACCAGAGATCCACAGGGCTTTGATGAGTGGCCACAGGAAAAGGGGGATCCCCACAGTCAATTTCCATACTTTTCTCCCAAATTATTTCTCCTTAAAGAGCTGTTCCTCACCTGGAGCCTGTGTGGAAAGACTGCAAGGGGGTAGGGTGCAAGAAAACGGATGCAGAATCTGTGAGCAGGGACATAAGGTCCTCAGCTGAGGCTGGCTGTCTTCCAGAGGCTCAGTCCCATGTGCGACTCCCACTCTGACCCCAGGGGTTATTGTTGAACGAATCTCAGAGCAGACATGTCTGAGACATCAAGTCCCCAAGTGTGGGAGAGGCAAGAGGGATGCAGTGCAAAAAACAAGGTGCAGAGCCAGGTCTAAGTGTCCTCCAGCAAAATATAGAAGGCTTGACCATCTGGCCCTGCATTAGAGAGGTCAGGGAAGCAAAGCTAAACTTGACAGGATTTCTCAAAGTCAGGAGCAGCTTTGAGAGTTACAGAGTGGATGTGGATCCTTTCAGGTTTAATCTCCCAGCAGAGCTGGCTCCAGGTGTGAGCAGAGGAGGCCCAGGCAGTGACAGGGGGCTGCCCCAGCAAGGAAATGCCCATGGCCCTGTCCAGTAGCCCATCAGAGCAGACTAGCCTGGATGCTGCTGGTGAGGGGATGTTTGGGCAACAGTGACTGCAACAGCCACCGAAAGGAAGAAGCTGAGCCCTTGCACCCAGTGCTCCTCAACCCCACCTTGCCCTGCTCATCTTCTGAGCAGCAAAACTCTTCTGTCTGGTCTTTTCTAATTCTGATCTTGGGTGTGCTTGTTGAGTTTTGAAACACTTTTTGGCACTGGCTTTACTCCTAGTAGATTCAGTGCTGGTAGGATTTTTAACCTTATTATCAGAGGTGCATGTAGGTACCATTCATGTCTACAAAATAGTGCTAATAAATGGTGTTAATAATAGCTCTGGGTGATGAGAAACAACACAGAATGTTGCTGTTAACTCTAAGAAACAGTAAGGGAAAGACCAAGTCCCAGATCATGCATAACCTCTGGAAGTGCCACAAGACAGACCTGGGAAGCAGCATTCTCAAAGCTTTTTATATTGGAAGTCACTGGAATTCTCCTTGTTGCAGGTAGGGAAACTGAGGCACGAAGAGCTAAGAGCAGCATACCAAGGCTGGCTCAGCCTTCCATCAGCAGAGCCATGCACCCAAGTGCTGCATCCTGTAGGCTCCTGCACAGAACCCCTGACTAGGCTGTCTCTGGACAGCCGTAATCTGGGACCTGTTCTTTCTGCTTGGCTGGGCAGTGAGTGTCCAAAGATCACCAGGATCAACTAGCTCTCATAAACATTTCACATGATGGGTCTGAAGTAGAGAGGAACATGCCAGAACACAAAGGAGTTTGGGGTTTTATTGGATACACAGTCAGTCGTTCTCTGAAAGCTGGGATGCATGTGGTCCATCATACAGAGTATTTGAATGAACAGTCCTTAGCATCTCCTTTCACTCCTTTTTGGTTGCTTGCCACACAGAGAGTTTTCCCCACATCTGCTGTGTGAAAGTTAGCCCTCCAGATCTACAACTGTTACGTTTTAGGATTTTTATTTTTTTTTTTTTTGTTAAAGTTCTCCAGTAATTTAACTGATCTATGTCAGCTAAACAGACTTCAACGAGGGGTTGCACAGGTAATGTTGCAGGGACCCAGCTCTCCAGGGTTTTCAAAGGGAGGCAAACTTGTTTTCATCAGGCTGCCTTGCTCCCTGGATAAAAACATGTTTCCGTCTCCTTTTACAAGGGTTTATTTCTTTCCACTGCTCCCTAGTACCTGATTGCTTCAGATCAGAAAAGGTTCAGAGGAGCCACCCAGATGAAAAGTGAGGACATCTAGGTAGATAGGATGTCTTCAGACTGTGGGGTTGGCCTGGCTGCTGGCAGCACTGCTGTTGTGCTAGACCTTCACAAGAGCTGCTAACATGCAAAGGACAAGATAAAGGGATGAGTAAAGATGTTGGAGAACCCTGTAGAGAAAAGGTGGTTTTTAGGGCTAGGAAGAGGGGATTGACAGATCTTTCTGCAGTACTATCTTGCTGGACCCTGTCACATTCACCTCTTCTCTACAACCTTTATTCTTAACAGCTTTATTTTAAAATTTAGAGCTCTATCACTCTTGGTAATATTTTTAATGACTGAGGGGAATGACTTTCATAGTAGTGACAATTTTTATGTTTCAGACCGCCTCCAAGGTCAATTTGCTTTCAATGTTTTCCAAACAAATCACTTTGTTTAAAAACTTGCTTCAGTGAAGTCATTTTGTCAAGAGTTTCAAAAATTTGTTGTATCTTCTGGAATAAAATCTTCTTTGAAAAAAAATAATTACAGGAGTTCTCTTAGAAATAGAAATTCTGACTCTTACCCAAATCTAGTCTACCTGTGCATGAAAAAAAGAAGTGAAAATGAGTGGAAGGATAAAACCCAACCAAACAAACAAAAAACCAAAGCAACCAAAACCAAACAAGCAAACAAAATTTCTTCAGGAAAGTCAATGGAAAATATTTACCAGGTGAGATGGAGAAAGAATGGAAATAAACCTTGGAAGAAATGCTGTAAATATTTGAAAGGGAATAGCAACAACCACCACAGTAGCACCATGTTGTCTGTGAGTGTGTTACCTGTTAAACACAACCCAAAAATAAAGGAGGCAAAAAAGGAGCGAGGGAATAAACTTAAGAATTGAAAGTTGAAGCCTGCAAATATTGAAGGCTATAAAAAAATGTGGGCAGCATACATCAAATAGGAATGTGAAAAACCAGTGTGAGGGACTGATTCTGGCTGTGTAAAGCTAATACTGATGCCAGGAGCAGCAGAGCATGTGGAAATGCAACCCACAGGTCCTAGAGGGAAAGGACACACAGTTAATGCCTTCAAGGCTTCTCCTTAAACAAGAAAGGCAACATCTTTCCCAAGAGAAAAATACAAGGGAGAAAATTTATGTCAAACACAGAACAATATGACAATTGGTGTGGGAGGAGGGAAGAGCTAAACACAGAGCCTCAAATACTCAGAAAATGGGCAGAGAAATCCCGAAGAGAAAGAAAGGAAGCAGGATTGGTTCCTGGCCTTACCCAAACATCAACTTGTGCTTAAACTCTTTCATTATCCTGAAGCTCCTTAATTGTTTCCAACCTCAGCTCCCAGCTGGAGCCAATTGAGGAGGTGAGAATTGGTTGGGAGGAGTTGATAAACAAGCTGTCCCTCCCTTTGTAGGGGGCTTCCGGAGTGATGGTGGGGTAGAGCAGCAGCCTCTGGGTACGAGTGAAGATCCTGTTTGTTTCTGCTGGTCCTCTACGATTTCACAAGGAGGGCTGAGACTCTTGGAGCTTTCCAGGCTGAAGACACAACTGGTGAGTAACTTACAAAATGTGGAATGATTTAAGAGTGTGGAAGTGCCAGTTGAGATGTTGTTGCCCAAGATGTCAGAGGATGCTTTAATGTGGAGCATGGTGAAGTAAAGAGATGGGATATGGTAACTTTTTTGTGCCTATTTTTTTTTTTTTATCCTGAGGCTCCCTACTAAGTGATGACTTTGTATAATTAAAATGAACAAAGTAAATGGCAGCAATCCATCTTCACAATCACAGCATTTTCTTCTTCCCTTTGTTGAAGTGCTTTGTTCATCTCAAATTGGTTTAAAAAAAAAAAAAAAGTAAAAAAATAAATAATAAAAAATACAGAAATAGAAGTTGAATGAGTGCCTGCAGGGGCTGTATTTTTAGCAGCTCATCAGTTTGCAGAGAAGCTCAGAGGTTGCAGTTTCTAATTGCCAACCTGGAACGTGGAAAGCAGGACAACTGAAAGAGTGTGTGTGTTATAGGAAGAGTGCAAAGCAGAGAAGGAAGATAATTGGCATCTTTACTACTTACAAAATGTGGTGGGACACCTGGTGGTGAGGCCATCTGGTTAATGTTTGTGGCACAAGGGCCTGGTGAATGACTCTTGTGGAATCCATCTGCAGGGGGGATTTTACCTCTTCCTGGCTGAAACTGTGCATGTTTATGTCCCCTCCTGAGAGGCTGGATTGGGATATTTGCAGATGGGGCATGTCAGATCCAACTGAGATACTTGCTAGGAGAAGGGAGTGAGCAAGTACAAAAAGATAAAACAGATCTAGCAAGAAGGTAGAACAGAGGGTGATATCTGAGCACAGATCCAGGAGCCAGGTCTTTAAAGTATGAGAGAGGTGCAAGGTCTCTACAACCTTGAAACACCAGTTGGGTTCAGTTCAGCCTGGATCTACACCCAGGGAAGTCTGTATCAGGCAGGTTCCTGTGAGAAAGTGTGGTTAATCTCCTCTGCTAATGTCCTTTTGGAACAGAAGTCCAACGTGTCCAGGTGTTTAGTTTATCCTTGCACAACCTGAGATGGCTATGGTTGCCATCCTCCCTCATCTCATTCCACATCCCTAAATATGGCTTTCATTCTTTGCAGCTCTGGGTCTTGAAATTGGTGTCCTAGAATTGCTGACTGTGTACTGACAACTCAGCTGATGGCTTGTGGGATGTGGAGCCCAAGAGGCTGGAGCAAGGGAGAAGGCTGTCTTGCGTTTTGCTTGGTATTCTGGCAGGTTTTTGGCTTGCTTTCCTCATAGACTATTTTCATCTCCCCTGTCCTACTTCCTTCTACACAGGCCTCATATTCCCCCAGGGTCTATAACTAAACTCACTCCTGTCTATAATCCCAATTGGTTCATCAGCTCTTTGGAGCATTTCCAAGCATACAGAAAAAGATAATCACATGGGCAGACCATCTGATGCTATGTATGTAAAAAAAACCAAACCAACAAGCTATATACAGACTGGACCATGTTAAACAAGCCTTGCTATGATTGCCGTTGTTGTCTGGACTTTGCTAGCAACCTGGTTACAGACAGAAAAATAGCACCACAAAATCCATCTTTCACTACATGGAAGACTCAATCCTAACACAAACAAAGCAAGAGAGAGCTGGCAGAAAAGGCATTGCAGGTAACTGCTAATTTACTGAGGTAATGGGCTATGGGAATAAAAGTAGGACAGAGGAATGTAAATTTTCACATGGGTAAAAACATATGTAAGCAGTGCTGTAAGGAGGGGACTTGAGGGTGAAATGGAGAAAAGCATGGCCATGGCTGATTGCAAATCAGATCTGATTTGCAGAACGAGCACTGAGTGGAGCTGGTAAGGTCATCCTTCCATATGTATGAGCTTGTGAGTATCCTCCCTGTCAGGTTACCCCTCAACTGGCTGCTTCAGAGCTGACTTGCCCTGAGCCTCAGGTTGCAGCACAAAAGGAGGGACTTCAGAGGCAGTTTCCACAACTCAGCAGCGGGGGGGGGGCTTGCTCCACGGGAGGGGGCAATAAGGCAAGCTCCCCCGGCCCTTTCTTAGCACCTTTTTGCCCCTCAGCAAAGCTGGCTGTGTGAGCACAACCTTGATCCTGGCCTTTGGGATGCTCCCGACGGCTGGATTAGTCATGCTCCTTGGTTCGGCTTCTTCTGGCTGCCTGCAGGGCTGTCACTTTCTGCTTCTTCAAGGAAGAGCCAGTGGGCTGAGGAGGCTCCCGTCCCATCTGCCAGCAAACCCCGAGCAGGGAAAGAGCAGCAGCTAGGGGGGAGGTGCTGGAAGGGGGGAGCAGTGGATTCCCTTGATAATTAGGATGGCTGCATCATCACTTATGCAAATAAGGGAGAGAAGGCGGCTTTCTGCAGCAGGCTGCCTGAGTGGAGGAGAGAGCAGAAAGATGGAGCTTTTGTCCATGAAGGGAAATGCCTGGCCTGCACAAAGGGTGGCCGATCATTTACCTGCTTTCCTGCTCTCCAGGAAAGGCATAATCAAGAGCCTTTCAGAAGAAGTGATTCCTAGTCAGAGTTTCGGTGTTGTCCTGTGTTGCACACTCATGTAAACCAACACTATGAGGCTCAGGCAAATTTCAGAACACTCTATGGCTGGTGATTCCTCAACCCTTCCTGTCCCAGGTCTGTCTCTGCCCCTGTGTACACCAGCATTTTGATATATTCAGGGCCACGCCTCAACTTCCCCATTTGCTCAGAGGGACCGTAGCTCAGTGGTGAGGCAGGTAGGTGCAGTAAAAGGCTTGTTATGTACAACTGAGTCTTGCTGCTATTCACCAGTCTGAGCCACCCCCCCCAGGCTCTGTGACAATATTGCTTCCTCTCTCTCTCCTGATGCCTGGAGCTCCATTACTTTTGGTGGGAAAAGGGCTGAGCAATATTGTCATCTTACACCACCAACATCTTCCTGTGTCTGACACCACCACAGATGTGTTTGTGTTCACTGTTTTCCACTGATGCTCGTTCAGCTTGTGCTCAGACATCTGCCTGCCTGCTGCAGAGAAGGAAATCAGCAGAGAGCTGCTCAGCAGCCAGCTGTGGCCACCTTCTCCCTCCATTCTGCTGGGCTGCCATTCAGGGTGGCAGCAGGCTTTGTAGCAATTGTAATGTATGCTTTGGGACTTCCTTGCCTAGGAGGTAGAACTGCACAGACCTTGAAGAAGGCAGTTACATGAAAGCGACAGAAGACTGTCATCTTCTCTCCATCTTCCCACTGCTTAGCAGGTGGAGTTCTGTGCAAAAGGGTCCAGCAACACACCTTTGATGCCAGGGAGAGCATGTGGAGTAATAATGAGGAGATCCTGACAGTGCATCAGCTCTGTTTCATCCTTCTTTCCTCCCAGGCTTCACAGCAGAAACCTGTCTTTCCTGCTAATGTCCAAGTTTATATTGTCAGGAGTTTTTTGAAAGGCATGAACAAAGCCATCCTGTTTCCAAAATGTAAGTAAACAAACCACAAAAGGATAAGGTGAAGACTTTGCTGCCTTGGGTCTACTTTCTCTGTGTGCAGGATGTGAAGCTAGGGCACGAGATCCATGGCTTTTGCACTTGTCTCACAGTGGAGACAGCAAGATTCTCCATGAAGCTTCACAGCTCTTCCTAACTCAGCCTGCATGAACTGTATGAATGGTGGGAACTCTGGACTTAAGATGACACTCAAGACAGTGTTGACCTGGTATTGTGGACATCTTCAAGCAATCCAGACAGTTCCTTTCCTAATGCACCTTTGCTGTATCCCAATAGGATCACACACCTTCTGCTTTACTGGAGGTGGGAATCCTCCCAGCCCTGATTTATTGTCAGCCTAATCAAAAAACATTGGCTTTTTTTGCAAGCTTGACAGGTTTTAATGCAGGGCAAAGAGAAACAAACAAGTAAAAGAGGAAGACATAGGAAAACCAGTGCTGCATGGGGGGGTCTCATCAGAATTCATACATCTCCAAAAATTTCTCAATCTCAGTGGAGCTCTGCCTCCTCCCAGATCAATTAAGCCATACCAAAATAACTTTTTTCCCTTCTCCCCCCCCCCCCCAGCTTATTTCCCCCTCCAACACATATAGGTAGATATATTCACTATCTCTTACTCCTCCTCCTTCTGTTATTGACAAAGAAGGATCAGCTCTTGCTGTTTCCAAAAGTGGAATCTGATTTGAGTGACATGATGGCAGGAAAATCCTGGCTAATGTCAAACTGACAGCTGAAACTCAGCCTTCATATGCTACCAAAAGGCAGAGCTGAACCACAAAACCTGATACTGGTGCATCTTGGGCTACTTTGCTTCTCTGAGGCAGTCACGCATAACATGAAATTTATGCAAATAGTGGTTTCTTTTGGTTGCAATGACTCGGTTGTACTTGGGCTATGTCAGCCAGTGGCTGATTTAGGCTTATTGCACTCATGGGCAAATTAAAATGTGTGGCTGTACAGAGCAGGGAGTCATGTCTGAGCAGGAAAACAGTTCTTCCAGCAACACTCTTCAACATATCACAACTTAATGTTTCTCCTTTTGTCTTTGGCGTGGTGTAACAAAGGCATATTAAGGCTGGGTGGATTCTTTTCACACCAGAGGCTTCTCCTACCAATGAGGAATTCACAGGAGGGCTGTAGTTATAGCAAATTAAGCTTTGCATGCTGCTTTGTGCCTCCTGTCTCCCATGTGAGCAAAGGTGGAGCTGGGGAAGTGGCAGAAGAATGCTGCTTCTGGGGGAAGGAGAAGACAGTTGCCTTGACTTCCATGACTGGGGAAGGCCCGTCACCTGAAAACACCGTGGAAAAGGTGCATTTATGTAAACATTAAAAAGCAAAGTCTGTGGAGTCCAGGGCAATCCATCTTTTAAATCTCCTTTTTATAGCATTATTATGTGAGACAGTCTCATAAAGAGCTCTCTGTAGATGTTATTACATTGCATTGTGGCTTTGGAGAGTGAGCTGAAGAAGCTGTGAGTTTGTGCAACAGCACATGTTAGCATGAGTTATAGCATGTCAGGGGCCCTGTGTTAACGATCGGAGAGCCTATTCAGCTCCTTTAAGGTTAATCAACTCGGCATTTGTGTCAGGTGTAATGTCTAATTAAAATGATGGAAGGGGTGCGAATGCCTCCTGGCAGAGGAGGGAAATGGCACAAAGAGGCAGCGTCAGTGCCATATTGGTTTGGAAAATCAATAAGAGGAGCTCATTTTATCCCAGTGTATCTCTGCATTTGCCATTCAGTGGCTCATTTGAAAAGGTGCCAACTGGCTGCCTGGGAGCCTGGGAGCTGCATCGTTTGAAAACACTTAAAAGACAATACTGGTGGGGAAGGGAGAGGGCATTGCCCCAGCCACGGCTTGGGAGGTTGAGCCAGTGTCCTCCTATCATGCAAGATGAGGGTAGCCAGGACCATGGGAGACTCGGTGGGCAGAGACACTGAATGAGAAGGAAAGGATGGAGAAAGAAGGAGGAGTACTGAAGGAGAAGGTCTGGCAATCCAGAGGGTAGAAAGTAATGGGTGGCAGGGCTGGAAAAAGCAGACATTCTGAAGGAGAAGCACATGGAGTACCCACCTGAGAGTGTAGAGAGGGGAAAAAATGTCGTATTTGGCATTGCTTGGTTCCTACAACCTCTTGTTAATAAGTGGTGCTGGTGCAAGTAAATAAATAATTTGATCTATGAGGATGGAAAAACCTGGATGAACTAAAAAATTGGGAAAAAAAAGATCTGTCAGTGTTTTTGTTGATGAAATGTGGCATTTGGACAAACTGAAACACTGAGGAAAGACTTGTGGAATAGTTTTCCTTGTATTTTCTGTTGTTTGAAAACTCAGGAGTCAGAGAAAATTACATAGATGCTGTATTTAGATTTGCTTCTCTTAAAAGAATAACTCTGTGACACTGTAAAAAAAAAAATTCCTCAAGAAATAATTTTTAATGTGTTGTGCCCATTTTTTCAGGATGTGACAGCTCTGCCTTTGCTAGTTGTGCAGCCAGCTGGACAGACATCCATCCAAGTAGCTGCAGAAAATGTGTTGAAGCTGTAGATAAATCAATAACTTTCTATCTATGCAGTTACACTTCTCTGCAAATGTAAACATTTGCTCATTATCACCACACACAGTTTCATCTCCACTGAATTTTTAATGAAAAGGAATGATAATTTATTCACTAGCATTTTTTAAGAAAAATGATATCTTTTCTTAATGATTTTACTCCTTCTGGTTTAGTTAAGAGAGCTTACTGCTTTCCCCAGCCTGTATCTTCAGTGCAGCATGCTGGGCTTCAGATACACCCTGCCTGCATTTAAGCATCTTTAAACCACCTTATTTGGAGAAGTATGGTCAGCCTCAGCAGCAGTGCAGGAGGACAGAGTCCTACAGGTGGCAATTTAGGTCTCAAGGGCTGAACTTTCCTCTGGACAGTCTGTTCTCTCCAATCCCAATGGGCACAAGTACAATCCTGTGCTCTTAGATTTGTTCTTCGACAGAGGTGGGATAAATAGGGGCCAGAGAAGGGAATGGAAAGAGCAGCACTCAAGTGACTTAGTAGCAGTTTTCACCTTGTTTTTGCAAGTCCCACGCTGAGTTCAACCTTCTCTCTCTCCCTTACCCCCCAGTAAAAGGCCCGTGACATTGCTTGGATGACTCATATTTACACACTCTGAAATCTCAGATTGGAAAGGAAATGGTCGGGGATTACCCTGATTTACGACCTTTAAGTGCTCTATGCAATGACAGAATCTCTACCTGAAAGCTCCTTAAGCAGAAATTAATTTATGCCTGACAGTGATTAAAGAACAAAGTAAGAGGAGATGGAAATTAGCAAATCCATCTCTATTGCTGAGATCCCATTACGATTATAAGGAGAGGGAAAAATCAGCATTATGGGTGTCAGCTGCAATCTGGTGCATTCATTTAGCTGCCCATCCTACCTGGGAAATGTCCTTGTATGGATGGTTATACCTGTCACACTGGCTTGGCCTGAGATGAATCAATTGTCTAGGTGGTGGAATAGAGATGGAAGCCATTTGGAACAATATTAACTCCCCTTCTGAGTTTAATGCAAGAACCTAGGTACAGTCCATTAAAAAAATATGGTGGGAAAGCTGATCTTGTAAACCTCTTGTACAGAGATGTTAGAAGTGATGTGGTCACAGAAAAGGAGCTGCATTCTTGTAGCCAGGCAATAAGATGGCCAAAGGACAATCTTGATATTGATATAGGGATCAGGTCTTAAAGATATTAACTGCTCTTCCTTTGACAGTCGTGGTAGCACATTTTTCCTGGTATTTCAAGAATGGATTCTAGCAGCTAGGATGTAAATGAGCAAGTGGTTCACAAATTTGTTTACAAAGAAAAATACAACAATTTCAAAAGCTTAAAACTTTAGGTTTGCAGTGAGGATGTCTCATCAAAAAAGTCTCTATAACACTGGAAAAGAAAAAAATTACTATTGACTTTGATGATATGAAAATGTACAGTAGACATTTCAGTGCTGACACAGAGGGGATCTGGGCTCTCTTGCCTGAGGCTGGTAGTAGCTGCAACCATCTTGTTTAGATTTCCCTCTGAAAAATGGAAGCAGCAGTATTTCTGGCTGTGAGAAGAGTATTTATAAATAGATGTATAAATAGCTTTCACCAGTAGGCAGGATTATTACATACATCAAAGTGAAAAAAAGAATGTTGATAACTTAGCCACAAATATGTGGTTTGTATCAGTGGTGCTTGGGGATGCTCACACACCATGGTGTTGTAACTGACCTCTGCCAGAAGAATCTTCTCTTCACAAAAATAAGAGATTTTTCAGGCAAGACAGGAAGTCCCAGGGCTGCTAGAAGAAGGGCAGGCAAAGGATTGTGTGATCTCTTTTCTAAAAATCTTCCTAGAAAACTTCTCAGCTGAAGCACCAGTGCAAACTTGGGAGCACAGTTGTTTGAAAAAGTCCCAATTCTTCCCCATTGATTTTTAAATGGGGGAAATTTTTTTTTTTGTGGGGATTAAACTTGATTTTGAGCAGTAAACAGCACAAAGCTTTAGGCAAAGATAGAATATAGTAGACAATGAAAGTGGATTTTTTATTTAGTTGGAGGCTTGCTTGTCTGGTACTGTGTGAGGAGGAGGATGTGGTTTACTTTTTCCACTATGCATCCATGGCACAACAACTAATTTCACAGCTCTCTTGTTTGCAAAATTTACTCAGATTGTGAAGGACCTGGAAAGGGCAATGAAAAGCCATTTGGGAAGGGCCACAAGCCCCCTTGTTCAGCATCTACTTGCCACTAATTTATGGTCATGGTTATTACTGTTTATTTGTACTTTACTGTGGACTCCAATTCCCAGTTGTGATCCAGAATCTCATTAGAAAAGAACTAGTTAATAAAATAATAAAGGTCTTTGACCTTTTCAGCAGTTTCATATACCTGTAAATATTTTTCCCAGCTCCAGAAGGAACAATAAAATCAATAGTTGTTAATGTGGTATAATACACTTCAATTCTTATAATACTCCAAACATTCAAAGGTCTATTTCTCATTGAGGCTCAGGTGCCAAAATGCCTGATTAAAACACTTTCTTCAATCCCCTCTTAATATCCACAGTTTGGAAAGATGCCTCAGCACATCTCCAGCAATGATTTATCCTCCAGTTCTATTCAAGGAAACAAAGTGACTTCAGCTTCCTTGTTTAACAAAATAAAATAAAATCGGACACAAATCCAACCTGGCAGGATAAAAAAATATGTACATATAAAGAGAGAAGTTCTCCCGCTTTAGAGCAGGAATATGAAATTATGTTGTAAATTAAATTACAGAAAGGGAGAATAATATGAACTGAAAAAAAGATTAGTTCCAAGGCTGAGTTTCAATCATTGGCTTTCCTGGGTTTTCATGGGCCTGTGAGTTGGGCTGAACTGCCCTCAGACAGACACTGGGGGCTGGTTAATTAATCTCTTCCTTCTTTTATAAGAAATAGGCCCAACAAGAGAAGCAGAAAAACATGGGAAGTAGAGAAATCTGCTTCAAATTGAAGCTTGTGAGAGGGTGAGTGACCCTTGAGGTCCCTCCCAACCTGGGATTCCATGATTCTCTATTGTATTCCATGGGAGCAATTACACCATCTGCAGGTGGGACTTTTTTTTTTTGGGGGGTTGCCCAGAGACTCCCTTAAAAGCCTGGCTGAGGGGAAGGGGATGCTGAGGGACTACAACTGTGTTAGGTGGGAGGAAAGGGACAATATTAAGCATTGAGACAAGGTGGTTAATATGGAATTGATAGGGAAGGGGCTGATCAAATTAGTAGTCTGTGTAGAGGAAGGTAACCCAAATGTGGTTATAGGGGAGGGGAAGATTAGGAGACAGATGCTAAAGGTATGGAGAGGCCAAGGTGAGCTTTCTGTGGCCTTTTAAACCATCTGCTATGAAGTGATGAGGGGGCAAGGACACTGGGCAGACTGCTGCTAGAAATGCAGGTGTCATTTTTATAGGTCCTTAGAATCTTACTTATTTTAAATTCTGTATCTTATTTATTTCAAATGCATGTTTGATTAATTTGGACTTGATTTTCTGTACAGAACAAAGGGATTCCTATGAATGTTTGATCTGAGATCTTAAATAGAAATATTTTATTTTGAAGGAAGCTGAGCATGACTGCAGGGATTGCAGAGCTTTTAGCATCTACTGTGTTGTAGGAATCAGGCCGAACTCTTTCTTACTGGAGCTGCCAGAATAGAAAAAGGAAGAAACAGATGGATATTCCAATCCACTGGGGTGTGTTCAGCTCCTAGAAAGAGACACAAGAGATGGGTCATCTTCTAGGGCTGGTTTCAGTCTTTCAGGAAGTTCACAGGGTTTGTGTGAAGGTGCAAGCGGGGCAGCAGGGTGCTGGTGTGAGCAACGGCAAAGATTAAAGCTGGGAGAAGCTCATGACTGTTTAGGTTTCCTTCCAGTGAGGAAGAAAACTTATGTTCTCAATTGTTCCTGTACTGGAGAGCAGCCTGTGCTTGTTGCAGGCAGCAGAAACACCCGATCAGCTGTTCTGTATGGGATGCACCTGGGGCTCCAGCCATGGCACAGGGAGATGAAATCCAGGTGGATATCTTTGCTTAGAAACCAGTCCTGGTTCTCATCCATCCCTCTGCTAGCAGAGCACATGGGGGAATGCTTTCCGCAGCCTTGATTAGAAGGGAAGTTTCACCTCAGCTGATCTTGAGTCTCAACCCCTCATTCTCTGTTTTGTTCCGCCATGAAAACTGCTAATTGCCCAGAAATTAAATCATCCAGTGCCCTGCGGTTACCTTTGTGCTTACTGGCCAGGGGCTGGGGAGCAGCACAACAGCCTGAGAGATGCAAAGCAGCCCAGGGGATGGAAATAAGAAAGACAGCAACTTTTTCCCCAGGGATGTGTCAGGCAAAGGGGCTGGCACTGTAGTTACATCCAGAAGAATAAAATGAAGGAAATAAATAAAGGAGGCACAGCGCGTCCTACAAACAAGAACATGTGTCTGCATTTATTAACATTTCCAACGCAGATCTAATTCTCAGCAAAGTGCTCCTGCCTACACGGAGCCCAGGCGTGTTGCAGGAAACCTCTTGTTAAGTTCCACCCAAGCCATCTTTTTAGTGAGTCCTCCAGGGGAATCTTCAAACAGATTCTATAATTTCACTGATAAATGGCTCTTTTGCAAAACACTATTTACATTCCAGCGTCAGAAAGGCTGGCGACTTTTCCTTCCCCCACCCCTTTCAACCGTCTCCTCCCAGTGCCTTCAGGGAAGGATCTCTCGCCCACTCCAGGGAGGTAATAAACCATCTGTAGGTTCTGCAAAGAGAGAGAAAGCTGATGAATTGGGTTTCTCTGGAAAGAAATGCAGCTTTAGGGAAACTGTGGCAGTGTCTTGACTGGGATCTCCCTGGATTCTTCTGGAAATAGGGGGCCATATCAGTCTTGGAGTATCTGAGTATTAGGATTCAGAGAATGTGTGTGTTTGTGTTTTCCTTGGCATTGCCACAGGTTTTCTGGGTGGCCTCAGGCAAGCCACTTAATCTCCTTGGGGTCCTGTTTCCATTGGTACACACAGAATGAAGACAGCGACTTTATTCCATTTGTTTGTCCTGCCTATTCTGATTACACATCCCTGGGGGCAAGGATTGTCTCTCATTAAACAAAGCAGCCTGTACATGGGGATCCCAGCTTTGGTATGGCCTCCAGGCATACAGAGCAACAAAACAACATCTGACAGCCAGTCTAGACAGTAAAATAATGTGCCAGAGAAACACAGTTTGGTCACTGCTTCCCTTTTTCTCTAGTGCTCAGCTGGGGCTTTTTGCCTGTAGTGGTCACTTTACCTGCTGGCCTGCAGTTAGGAGGGACAGACCTCAGGATTATTCCCATCTTTAACCACCTGCCTGGCAAAAGGAACTAAAAAACAGATCCTGACAGTTCTTCATGTTCTTTCACTTCCCACCAGTTACTTGTGCAAGGCTGTTAGGATGTTGCCCAGGTCCCCCCAGGTATTTTAGAGAAGTCCTCAACAGCAAAAAGCCCTGAGCCCTCAGCAGAAAAAGCCTACAATGAACTCAGTAGAAACGTGTAGACTTCTGTATACCAGTTTTCATGAGGTACCTCTAAGCTTTTTATGTTCATGTAATATCCTATGCTCAGTGTAGCATCAATATACCTGATTTACAGGTAGATTAATTATACGATTTGAAGAGGCCTTGAGATCCCAGTTGCTGCCAGTTTGGAGATCTGGCTGCATGCCTGCATCACCACCTTCCTGGCTATTCCTTAGGATCAGCTCATTTCAGGTGTTCACAATAACCCGCATTTTCCCAAAAAGCCTTCTTATTTAAGTTTCAAATTTGCATTTACAGCCATCTGAATTGGGTTCCATTTACCAGCTAATGCCCTGGAATGAAAGTGAATCGATGCACCAGAACATACAGGTTTGCTGCTTGCTCATTTTCCAGAAGTAGAGACCAGGTCTTCATCTGGTATAAATCAGGTTCCACAGACTTCAGCATTGATTCATATCAGTTGATCCAACCCAAGAACACCTCAACTGTTGTATATTAGTAAGTCCTTTCCTTCAGATTATTGCTCTTTTTAAACCATGTGAGTGAGGACAAAACATCTTCCAGACACCAAAGGAAAAGCTGCAATTACAGAAGTAGAAAGCACTGGACTCTTGAGGATAGCATCATATCCCTGGGAGAAAGTTGGTTTATTTTTAAATTGGTTCCTAAGGAAACCAAGTTTCCACAGTCATGTTTCCTGTCTCTTCGTCTGTCAGTCCTTCCCAAGCAACTTTTATACAAATATGGCAGTTTCAAGCACATCTCATGCAGTAGGAAAGGGAACAGTTATGAAACTACAACCTGTTCTGTGAAGCTGGCAGTGAAAAGAGCCTGAAACCAGTGCTGCTCTTGACCAGTGCAGGAGTTCAGCAGTTACCAGCTCTGTTTGGTTATGGTTAGCTAATGAACCTACTGCCTTCTGCCCCATCAGTGCTTTAAATTCAAGAGGAATTGGAGTCTTTTTGAGTCACTGGTGGAGAATCCAGATTACCAGGCTACAGAAAGGAAAGGAAACTTATTTGATGGATCACAAAGGCACTTAAAATCCTAACCATGGTTTGAGCTTGGATATGGTAGTTTCTGCCCTTTTCCTAAGTGCTCGGTACCCAAATGAGAGCTCAATGTCAGTTAGACCTTTCTTATTAGGAAATCCCATTACACCAAGGCATTGGGGAGTGTTTGGAGAAAGTTCCCAACAGAAGGGTATCTGGTGGTTTTTTTGAGGCTAACAAATCACCCCTAACTGGACAGAAACCAACTCAAAAAAGGATTTCAACCCTTTTCTTCCAAAACAAGAGCTTTCAGCCCAGTTATGTTTTGTGAAATGTGATGGAAATGTTGAGCTTTAGTTCCAGTGCAAAGAAACACCAGGTGTTTGGCACTCTGAAAGAAGCTGTGAAATTGAATTTGTGTTCTTGGAATTTCTTTACTAAAAGGACTAGAGGAGAGGAAAGCACCATGATCCTGGGCTGGGGAGATCTTTGAGCTGACAGGAGGATGGGGCTGTGCAACTGTATCTGCTGCTGTATGTAGAGCTGTACCTGTCCTGTTTTGGGGTGTCTCTGGTCCAGGGGGCTGCCAGCTTCATCCCACCTGGCTAAATCAGAGCCTGCTCTGGACATGGTCTCTCCCCATCCCTGCAGCCAGTTTGAGAAACCTTCTCTGTCTCTTCTATTAGTCTCAGTTTGTTGCTTCCCTAGCCAAACTGAAGGATAAGTTAGCCATGAATGAACTCAGGCCAGCTGTGATTTTTCCCTTTCAGGTCAACTGCTTGTCCCTGGGGGGTACAAAAGTGGGGGGTCATCCTGGCAGGAGGCAGAGCTTCATCATTATTTGTTAATAAGGAAGTCAATTAAAAGCCTGTCATTGTAGAATGCTCTCTGATTACCCTAATTATCCAATAATTGTATTAGCTCATTCAGTGGTGTCACATGGTGCAAGGCCCTGCAAAAGGATGTGGGTGCTGGAGTCCTTGGCAGGTGCTTGGTTGTCTGCAGTTGTTGGTGGGTCTCTGCGTGGGCCAACTGAGCTGGGTAAGCTTGGGGAGCCCTTTGTGCAAAGTGAGCACTGGCTATTCCTCCCAAAATTTGTTCCTCCTTCACAAAGCCACCAGCTGATGCAAGACCTTTAAAGGCTGGAGGGGCTGGTCTGTGGCTGTCACTGCTGCTTGTGTGTGAACTGAAAAACTGCTGCCTGACCCCTGCCTCTGCTTTGCGTGTTTTAATTTGTATATTTAGGATCATTTCTCCACATGGATAGTGATGGGAGGAGGAGACAACTTAAGAGCTGCTATCCTGTTCCACCTCGTGTATCCAATGCAAAAAAAAGAACGTTAAAACTTCTCCCCTGCTGATCATATGTGTTGAGTTTGCCCAGCCTCAGCTGTGCTGACTCCTGCCAGAGAAGCAGCAATGCCAAGCTCTGCTGGTGCTGGCAAAGTGGGCAGTCAGAGGTTGCTGGAGAGGCATGAGCCATCAGATCTGCTCCAAATACATCATGCTGCTTGTGGTTTTAGCCCAGACAGCAGCAAAGTCCCCACAGTGGTCACTCAGCATCCCCCATGGGGGGATGGAGAGGAGAACCAGAAGGAAAAGGGAAAGAGGAACAGAAAGAGGTGTCCAGTTCCCAAGCCCGGCTGGCCTGGGAGTGCCATAGCACTAATTGTGTCAGGTCTCATTCAGACTTGTGATCAGTAGTGGCATGACAATAAAAGAGCAAGGACAGATGTTGTGTGTCTGTGCTGACTAGGGCACCTCTGGGAAAGGAAATACAGGGTTCAGTTCCTTCTGCAAATATTATTTTTCCTTTTTATGTTAAATACTCACTAAAGAAAACATATACCCAGGTTTGAGGTAGGATGCACCACCTAAGACTCAGTTCCAGCACTTGGAAGGAAAGGAATGACTCTTCCTCAGGCTTATTTTCAGGGGAAAGAAGGTACCTAAATCCATTTGAGTCTTCTGGGCTGTAAATCCTGAAGGGAGGGAGCTGTTTCCTTGCAGCTCAGATTAAAAATCTGAGAGAACTGGGATTTAAAATCCCCCTCCATGATGGTTATTACTTTCCAGCTGCCATGGCTCTCAGCACCACGTACTGCCCATTCTCAATCCCATTCCTGGCAGCCAATGCCTGCCAGACATTGTACAGGAAACCTACACAGCTACTGTGATGTCCTGGGCTCCACCAGCTTGCTGAAGTCCCTTTGTTAGTGCCAAATCATTAAACTGTGAACAAAACACAGCTGAAATCTCCCTGCAGTAGTGGTAATAACAATCCTAATAACAGCAATGCCACCACCTTGATCTCCCGTGGCGTCTGTGTCTTTTTTTGTGTGGATAATTTAAAAACCTTCAATATGTATGAAGAAGTTCTTAAAATGCACTGTGACACTGGTAGGGATGATTCTGCTCCTGTGGGTGTGAAAGTGGCAGAGAGAAGCTTTACAGGGCAGGAGTCAGGATAGGGGAGCTCTGCTTTCCCAGAGACTTGCCCTTTCCCTTATTCTATCTCCTACATGTTGCTGGCACCACATGTGCCAGGTCTTCCATGCTGGAATTGTACATTCTATACCAATATGGTAAAATCAAGCAGATTCCTGTGGAATATTCTCCTCTGTGGATACAAGGCTGGTGCTGGGCAGATGCCTGTGGGGAGACTGCAGGGGAGTCCTGCAGGGAGGAGGAAGCAGAGCCAGTCTGGCTGAGGTACTTTGCTGTTCCATCTCCCCACAGCCAGTCTCTTCCCAGCCAACCTTGCTGCACAATTCCCTTCTAGTGGTCGCCTCAACCCTAACTTTGTATCTGTTAAACCTCAGGTAATTGCTTTTAGATGGGTGTAATTAAGAAGCCATTAGTGTAAAGTTTCATTTCAGTTTATGCTTTGGTCTCCATTTGAGCAGAGAAATATGAAATTAAGGTATTAGCTCCTTTCACAGAGATGAGTCATGAGCTAATAAGTTTCAAGAGCTGTTTCTCAGCTGTAATGATTCTGCTTTTTTCTCTCCAAATCTTCTCCTCCCAAATACTTGGTTCTGGAGAATTCCTTTTTAAAAGAATAAAAAGGGGAGGGAGACAGGATCAGAGTGAGGAATTGCTAATAAAATAAGAGACTGAGAGATGCCAGCATATTTGTGTGGAATTTCCCCAGCGCAGTCAGGGATGTGTGTGGAGATGGCACATCAGCAGCCAGTGTGATGTACCCAGCATGCAGGAGACATCTGAAACTACACACAGGGTCAAACTATGCTTTTGGCCAGGAAGGAGAACAGCAATGTCTGGCTAAAACGTCCAGGGGAAGAGCAGGGAAGATGCTTGAGCTTTCCAAAGCAGAACAGAGAGGAGGGATGCGAGCTTTCCAAAGCAGAACAGAGAGGAGGGATGCAAGTTTGTCCAGGAAAACTCAAGGTATCTGGTGTGGGAGAGTCCAGCCAAGCTGTGCCTGGGGAGTGTGACATCCCTGAGGGGCTGTGAGCTGCTGTGAACACCAAGCCCCACCATGAGGATGGGTTTTTCCCATGCCTGCCCTCCTAGCCCAAGCCAGCAGCCCGTGGCCCAGCCCACCCCTGCTGTCTCACACCCTTTCAAGCTGAACAAACGCCTTCCCTTCCTGCTCTCTGCTGCCTGCCTCATCCCTGCTGTCCCCCCAGAGCATCCTTTGGATGTGTGAGTCTTGTGAGTGTGTCCAGCTGTGCCACGGTGCCCACCAGCTGAGCACAGCAAGACAGATGTGCACTGGCATGTGCGTTGAGCAACTGGGACACCCCACGGGGAGATATCCTGTGAGTGGGGGCCCCTCTCCAACAGCACAACCCTCAACTCACAGCAGTCACATTTCCAGAACTACACCAGTGACAGTCAGCTCTGAGTATACAGTTAATCATGGCTTAATTAAAACTGTTCAGTCTCTGAGTGAAGGGTGCTGCATACAAGGAAGGCAGAAGGGGGAAGAAGTGTCCTTAGTTTGAGACAGTGAAATGCTACTGATCATCAATAATGCATGGCAGTAATGTTCCTGTATGAATTGGAAATGCCAGGCAATCAAAGGCCATATGTATTTAGCTTAGATCCACATGATGTCCATGTATTTTTAATAGTGTGGCATCTTTGAAGTGTGTTTATGAAGCACAGCATTCCTCTCCATAGCTGTGGAGGAAAGAAATTGCCCCTGGCTGGCAGGCGTGTTCTTCCTCCCCTCTGTGGGTGCTGTGAGGATGACTACACCCCCTCTCCTGGCAGGAAGGAGAGGAGGGAGGAACATGCTGAATCGCAGGCAGGGACCTTCCTTCTTTCTGTCTAACGATGAAGTAACTTGATAGGAGCAGGTGTAAAATCAATAACCTAGTGGGGAATAATGAGCACTTTCTTCAAGTAGTCTGTTCTACATACTAATCTCATCTCAATCTTCTATCGGTTTGATCATTTCCAGTACATCTGTAGGATGGGTTTTGTACACCTGTTTTCTACCTGGTGAAGAAATGGGGATCAGAATACAAGTGCAGGGGTGTTCATTTCCAGCATCCTGGGCTGGCAGCTGAAGTTACACACTGAAACTGAAAAAGGGAAGGAAAAAAGATAACCAAAAGTAAATAGCATGTGTGGTTAGCAGGGCTTTTGAAAAGTTAGGACAGCTAACAAGAGAAGTGGTGGGCTGCTGAAGTCTTTAACTGAAGGCTAGAAGCCTTTTTTTTTAAAAAAAAAAATGTATTCTCATTCAGCTGGGAATTTTTGCAGCATTGCCAGCTCATGTCTTTAAAATTAAGAACCAGATGCTTCATGTTTCTGTGAGAACTGAAGTTTGGGATGAGACTGAAATCCACACGATGTCTGCAGCTCTTTTTTGTTTTTGTTTTTGTGCTGCTAATGTAGCATTAGGCTTCAGTTTGTAAGCATCGCTGGGCAAAATACTAACCTTTGCAGAGTTAAGAGACATAACACGGTGATACTGGGATCCTCTAAAATCTCTGTTTCTGAAGATGTTTCTGCCTAGGTTTAAGATGCGGGAAGGGTACAGACATCTGACCAGCTCTGGAGATCCCCCCAGGGTTCTGCTGCTTCCTGCGGGGTCCAGCAGAAACAGGGGCTTTGTCAAAGCCAGCAATGCTCCTGAAAGCTGTAAATCCCCAATTCCAGGAGAGACTTTTGAGAAAGTTAATAAAAGTGACCCTGCCATTGTAAAGCAGTGCTGGGGACCGTGCTCCCTCACCTCCATTAAGACTCTGGTGACACCTCCCTGGTGTTTTCCAGCTGCCTTAGACTGTGGCCTCTTGTCCTGCCTCGTCTTGCTGAGGGGATGGAAAGTGCTCAAATCCTCCAGATCCTTCCACGGAGGCGCTCGGAACCCAAAAAAAATAAAGATGGCAGAGGAAGGTGGGGAGAAGGGAAAAGGTGTGTTCATTCAAACTCAATTTTCCTTTTATTTGGAGTTGTGGACCTGCTCAATTGCTAATCGGGTTCTGTAAGAGGAGCCATTGTGTGGGTGTTGAAAGGGCAGCCCGGCACGGAGAGCTGGGAACACCGCTGGAATGTTAAGCAGCCAGGTTGTGCCGGGAAGGGGGAGCAAGCGGGGCCCCGTCCCAGTCCCCCGTCCCGCTGCCTCCCCGGTCGTGCCGCAGGGGGGGGGGCAGCACCGGAGTAAGGTCGGTTCTCACCGGCCCCGTGTCAGCCCAGCCAGGGCTGCCGCACTTCCCTGCCTCCCTCTTCTCCTTTTTCTTTTCTTCCCATCCCTTCTATCTGAATCGCAAACACCCGTGCTGCTGGTGCTACAGGAAAATTAACAAACAGCCTATAAATTTTACATGAGTTTCCGAGACCAGAGAGAAATTAATTTGATGTTGTCTTTTAATAAAGATGTAGCCCCCTTTCTCTGACTTAAATTAGTTGGCTCCGCCCACACCCCCCCCCCCCCCCTTTATAAACACGTTTTCTTGAAGGTTGCAATTTGGTTCTTGTGATAATAAAAGTGCATAAATAAATAACCCACTTCAAATAACCCCTAGCTTGTAAATAGGAACAAACATAACACCCACAGAAGAATAAAAAAAGCATTAAATCAAGTCAAACTAGAGACCAGTTGTTTCCAGTTTGCATCAGTCGGGCATAATCTGTGCACAGGCTTGGGTCACTCCCACGCCAGTTCCCAAAGGTGCATCTTGGAGGGCAGGAAGGATGAAGAATCCTCAATAATCTCTGGAAAAGCTGCTTCAGCTGGGTTCGAAGGGAAAAGTACAAGCTGCAAAAGGAGAAAGCTTGAGGCCATCACCAGGTAGTCATTTGGTGCACAGAAATGTTACCTGAGGCTTCATTGCTTTACTAAAGAGGCAGTTAAATACCAGTAAAGTGGTATTTAGATCTCTGTTGGCATTTCGGAGACTGGGAGGAAGGATGTGTAGAGAAGGTAGAAAATTGAGGTATACAACAAACTAGCTGCAAGGCTCCAGTGGAAGCTCATGCAGGAGTTTGTCCCTGAGCCTTATCTAGTCCCCATTTTGTTAATGGTGTCTTATCAAAGCCCTCTCAAGTATTGTACAAACAATGGTTAACACTATCTATTTTTCCAGGAGTTATGAGTTATTAGAGCTAAGAACTTTTTTTACATCTATGTATTTGAAAAAGAAGTAAAAAAAAAAAAAAAGTTAAAGGGCAAAATCCACTTCAAATCATTTAGAGTTTGAAAATATATTTGAAAGGAGAATGAAAGGAAAAGAAACAATTTAAAGAAAAGTCCAAACCCATGTTTAATCTGGAGCACTATATTTGCTTAAGAAATGAAGTTCTCTCCTCAAGGTTATTTAACCTCTTCACCTATTTTTCCCTTAAGCTGAGTTTTAAAATTAAAATGCTGATGTAAAACAAAGAAAAGCTTAATATAAAATACTTGAAAAAAGGTCTTTTAACAAAGTTTTGAAATGTGTAAAGATTTTCAAAACCCTTTCTTCTCCCTTTTTTGCCCAAAACTCCACCAAATTTGATCCCAATTCACTATGATTTTCAGTTCTTTGAAATGAAACGTTTCCATTAGTGTTGTCATCATTTTTCAAAGCATGCACAGCTCATGCCATGTATGTTACATGTATGTAGCAGTAACATGTGGCATCTGATTCGCTCTTGGAGAAATTGCTTTGATTCTTCTTGATATCTTTTTTTTTTTGTCTGAATTTTTAATCTAAAGAGTTAGGCAGCTTGTCATTCTTTATGTATGGAAAACATAATGCTCTTTGATGTTCTCAGTTACTGTGTCATGTTTATGTGCTCTGACAGTCTTTGAACTGCAGCTCACGACAGACAATGGGAAGGGATCCTCAGAGGGGTGGGAAGGATTTTGAAAGAGCCCCAATTTCTAGTGCAGAAAGGGCAGCATTCCATCAGCTTCCACCCTCACGTCCAGTGCCTTCAAAACAAAGGTATATTGGACTGACAAAGCTGTCTGACTGAGCCCAAAGTGTGTGAGGTCACTCTGTGCTATGTCAACACTTCAGGGTGTTAAGGAAGCATTAGAGCCATTCAGAAACTGCCAACAATTTGATGTAAACACAGACTTCTGGAACTTTGTAAAGTGCTTGTCAGTTATTTAAAAAGAAAACAAAACACAATGAAAATAAAAATCCGTATTTCACCCAAGCACTGATCACAATGACAGGAACTGCTAGTAAAATAAATACATCCCTCCTGTAAGGGTTTCTGGAGGTATCCAAGACCATAGAATGGTTAGAGTTCGAAGAGGGGACCTTAAAGATCATCGAGTTTCAACTCCCCTGCTTGAGCAGGGACACCTCCCACTAGACCAGGTTGCTCAGAGCCCCATCCAACCTGGGCTTGAACACCCCCAGGGATGGAGCCTCCACAACTTCTCTGGGCAACATGTTCCAGTGTCTCACTATCCTCACACTAAAAAAATTTCCTTCTGATCTCTAACCTAAATCTCTCCTCCTTCAGTTTCAAACTATTACCCCTTGTCCTAACATAAAAGTGACAGTCAGCTGATGCAAAGAAATTAAGTATGAGGATGCCCAGACCTGTTCAGGCTGAATACTAAATAAACACATGAGCTCTTTGGTGCTACTGCCCAGAAATTGTCCTTGTTACTCTTGGGGACACTTCTTAAAAAGCAAAATCACAGTTCAGTGTTGTGTGGATCTCTGTGCATGGCTGAGCATGTTATTTAATGAGCTGCAGGGCACAATGCAGTATGTATCAGTTCATGCAGGTCTTTCATTAAAAACTACAGCCAGACCTTTTATTTAGTAATTTAGAAGGGCTGCTTCTCTTCGGAGGTTTTTCTAAGGTTTTGGGTTTTTTTTAAATGCCCTGATTCAGCTGCAAAGCAACTGTATCAAAACATGAGTTATGTTATTATTTCTGTAACAGTAACAGCTCAAAGGCTCCTGCCACCACAGTCAGGGCCCTGCTGTGGTGAGTGCCCTAACCAGGGAGCAGCAGGAGGCTGGAAGCACGGAGTGACGGGTGGAGGTGTGCACATGGCCAGGACCACCAGTGTCTTTGCCCCTCAGAGTATGCCTGGCCCCCTTGATTAGGGAGAGATGTGAAAGGTGAATTTTACCCCAACCTTCGGTGCAGGCAGCAGTCCTGCCTTCCTCTCCATCCCCATTTTGCCATCTCCCCAAGGGTAACCCTCTCTTCAATTTGTGGGAGAGTCCCCAGGTCCTGTTCAAAAGTCAATATGGAAAGCTGGCAGGGGGACTAAGCAGTCAATTTAATTTTCTTCTCCTTCTTCCAAGCATGAAACCTAACAGACCCCTTCAGAAAAGCCTCCCTGTCACAGGAAAGGGCTCCTTTGTATGCGAGTTGCAGCCTCTATTTTTCAAGATAACCTTTATTTCATGTACTGAGTGTTAGCTTTGTTGAGAAAGAGAAAAGCTGAGATAACTCCTTCACCTGTGCAACATTATTACACTTTCTGGAAAGAAAAAAAAAAAAAAAAAAAAAAAAAAGAAAAGAATGAGTTGTTCTGGGGCATGATAACGGAGGTGGGACAAATCAGGCAGAAGCAGATGCTGAATTGCACCTCTCTCTTTCTCCCCAACTGTCTGTCTCTGCAATCTCACTCTTTTGTCTGTCTGTCCTCCCACCTCCAACACGGGCTGATTTTTCTCTCTCCTCTCATTACTTCCAAATTCTCCAGCTTTCCTTATGTACAATATAAGGCCCTCTGGGACCCATCAGTGAACCCCCTGACCACCAGCTCTGTTATTTGTGCTTTCTGTTGAGGTGCTGGTAGGAGACCTGCCCTGCTGTGCTCAGGGCTGTACAACCAAAGCAAAAAACTGATTTCTGCAGGGAAGAGTTTCCAGTCTAAAAATGGTGTGGTTTGCATTTGGCTCCAAATTGGTGTGTGGAATATTTCCCCCCTGGGAAAAGGCTGTTCTTTAGGCAATAGGTAAAAATGTGAATGCTTCATTAGAGTGCTCTGATTCCAATGACATTTTGAAGGCAAAATACGGAATCAATTTAAAATCAAAATAGATTTAAAATTTTGTATTATTTTGACTGTTTCCTGCTCCATTTCCCACTTGTTTTCACTTCTATATTAGAATCTTAATTTTATTCTGTTACAAATCTACCTACCATCCAGTATTGCAGTACTAAGCTGCATTTCAATAATATAAAAATGAAGCATTTCGGTAGGTGGTGGCATAACTTCTGAAGAGAAATATTTCAAAATTGTGTTTTCTGATTTGGTCTTGTCTGAGACATAAACACATGTTTAGTTGCTAGATTTCTCTGGAGACAGAATGCCTGTTTTCTCATCAACTTTAATGATAAGGCCTAAGAAATTCTGAGTTTGATCAGATGGAACAAGACACATTAAACATATCTCCTGAATTGGATGCTGATATTGCTGTGTGACAGTGATGTATGGAAGAGATTCCCCCATCCCTTGACATACCCCATCCTCCTCCTGAAAATGTGAATCCTGCCTTCCCCTGCTCCCAGCTGTGTAGTTAATGCCTCATTTGACAAATCATTTCAGGAGAGGAAAGAGATTAGTTGCCACAACCACAACAGGCAGCAAACCTGACTGGCCATTCTATGTATCCCAGTCCTTGACACCCACGATGGAAAGCTGATCAGGGATGCAGGAGGCAGCATGGGCTCCTGCATACACCTTGGAGGGAAGGAGCACATTCCAGCTGGGGTTAGGACTTTAAAGGAAAATCAGAAATGAAATTAGTGGTCTGGGAAGAGCATCTTATCAGTCATTTATTCTATTGCTGTGGAGTAGGAGTGTGGTGGGCTGTGGGCTCATTGCTCTCTACAGCTACCCAAAAGGAGGTTGTGGTGAGGTGGGTGTTGGCCTCTTCTCTCAAGGGAATAACAACGGGACTAGAGGAAATGGCCTGAAGTTGTACTAGAGGAGGTTTAGCCTGGGTATTAAGAAGAATTTGTTTACCAAAAGATTAATCAGGTGCTGGAACAGACTGCCCAGGGAGGGGGGTGGTGTTACCATCCCTGGAAGGCTTAAAAAAATGTTTTGATGTGGCATTTCAAGGCACGGTCTAGTGGGCATAGTGGGTTTTGCAGGGTTGTGTGGTGTTGGTTTTGTCAGGTGTGTGATTTTCCTTTTTTTTTTTTTTTCTCCCTCTCCTGGAGGAACAGTTGAATTTGGTGATTTTAGCAGTCTTTTCGAACCATGAGGTTTCTGTGGGAAGCCCTGGCTTTAAGCTCTTATCCCAATGTGTGACAATGTGTGTTTGCAGAGCTAGCAATTTTGTATCGACTGGATCCTAGTGGCAAGAGAAAAGTTCTGCAGCAGGTGCAGCACTGAGCTCAGAGCAGCTAGAACATCTCTGAAAGTTGCTACACAGAGTCCGTGCTGCACCATACATTACAGGTAGTTACTTCTTAGTTATTTAGCAGTTACAGTGTAATTAGTTCCACTTAATGTCAACTTTTGTCAATATGTCTTCCACTAGCCAGGAAATTACAGCTGGGTTTTGAAGCAATGGTGATGCCTGAGCTTCTCTAAGCTTGGACTCAGAGAAGAGGAGGAGATTTGCTGTGGGAGGAGGATGGTGCTGGTAGGTGAATTCCAAGCTTGTCTCTTTTGCATTCCTACAAGCTTGCACATGCTCACACACACATATACAAAACACATATCTCCTCTCCAGGATCAATATTCCAGCCCAGACTGCAGAGAGGAATCAAACAGGTCCCTGGAGAAGTTTGCTTTGGCTGCTCAGAACAAACAGGGAAATAAACAAGCAAATAGAACCCAAGAGCTGCCTTAAGATAGCATTTGTTGCCTATGTTTTGCAAAAGAGACTAATTAAGAAGTATGTATTAGACTCTGAGGATCCCAGCTCCCTTTCAAAGAGGGCTTGATTTCCATCCAGTTTTGCTTTGGTCTTGGTCATCACAGGAAGTCCCTCTGCCTTTTTTTTCCCCCTTCTTTTTTCGTTTTGAAACTGCAGACATCATTAGAGATTGACATTTCTGAGTTTTGCCATTGCTTTGAACAGGGCCAGGATTTTAGCCCCTAGTTCAAAGACGGTGAAAATCAGGGGACTAGGCTTTAGGAGAAGCACAGAAAAATATTTTCCCGTGTCCTGATTCTCTGAGTGGTGAATCATAAGGCAAGCTGGCTTCAAGGGTGCTATCCTTTCCCCTAAAACACCTCTCTTTAGGCCATCACCAGCCTTTGGGAGTAGTTTTAGTGTGAAAGTTCCCTTTACCTGTTTCAAATTTTAAACTCACATGAAAGCAGATTGCACAATCTGAATATTGACTGAAGTGCTAACAATGGGATGATTAGAAAATTGCAAAATAAATTCTTGTAAGATTATTTTGCAACAGAGCAGATACAAATAATTTTCTCTTTGTTTGTGCCACTAGACCAAGACTAGAAGTGGAAGAGAGCCAGCATGGGTCCAAATTTTTTTTATATAGGTATAGCTTTCATAATTTTAGCCTCCAATACTCCCCTCCATTTAATTTCCCTCCATGTGTATGCTGTGTTGATTTCACACAGGGCCTTGCATATGCTAAAGCTGGTCCTTGAAGAAGAATTAAGTATTCAGCTCAGGAAAAAAATATCAGGCAGAAAGATATAATGTCATATTGGTATTAATACATCCTCCAAACATATAATGAAGTTCCTTTACTTGTCTCCCTCCCCTCTGTGTCCACCAGGAGGCCAGGGACAATGGAACTCCTCCTGCTATTATAAAATAAACAATAACAACAACAGCAATAAACATTTGCACCACAGAATTTTTCCAGATGAACACGAATTTCAAAGTTAATGTGCATGCCTATCCAGCAGGGATTGCAGCTTCCTCCTATTATGAATAATAAGACCAGGGGCATATGGTTCAACTTACCCATTGCAATTGAGACACTGAGGCCAACCAAAACCTCTTCTGGGAAATCCTTGGAGATTTTATGTAGACATATATATATATATACATAAAAATCCCCAGCTATGCTTGGTTAATGAAAGACTGTAAGAAAAAAAACCAGGATCTGAGGAATACCATAAGCAAAACCAGAAGATAAACCCCTCTGATAAATAATGTATTGTAAACTACTCACTCAGCTGAGTCCATTCCACCTTGCACAGGTTTATATCCATATGGAATATTCCCTCTCTCTCTGTGGGCAACCTCTTCCCAAATGCACAGAATGAAAAATATGCAGAGATTTGTGTCTGTTTCTCTTGAATATTTCAGACCACATTAGATAATTCTGCCCCACCAAATTCCCTTCCTTAGTCACCCAGGGAAAAAATAATTGGCTGCCTTAATGCTTGGATGCACCATATCCTAAACTACTGTAGAGTCAGCAGGGATTGAAACCTGTGGTATTTTGACTTATTGGAGAGATGTCAGTTGGAGATCAGCATGGAGGTTAGCTGAGTCTTGGTCCACATGGGGATAAAAGTGTCTTGAGCACTTAAATGAAGCAAAAGGACTGCTGTGTTGTTTGGCTCTAGGGTTATGGCTTGTTGCTGTAGCAGAAGTCAAAGGAAAGAGAGCTGAGAACGATCTCTTCAGCAGCAGCTTTAGAGTCCCTCATGTTTGACACTGCTTGGGTCCCAGAAACAAGCCCCTACAGCTCACTTGAGATGTCCATGTCCCACCTGACCTTGACCATGAGGCCAACAATGTGGTCCATTCCCTGTTGGGGGTGGGAAAGGCAGGAAGGTGACAGTGTCACCCAAGTCCAGCCTTTACATCTTACCACGCCTGTGGGACTGAGTTTCTCTAAACCACATTTCCCATTCCCACTCTTCCTGGCTAAACAGCCTTGGTGCCTGTGTGGGAGATGGTTATTATGGGTTAACACCATTTCATCTGCAGAGAAACCTGCCTACACTGCTCCTTCTCGCTGACTTCTGCTTTATTCCATTTCTCTGGGATGAAGCCTGACTGTTTATCAGCACTGTCCCAGTCCTGCCACCCAGAGATGACAGAGATCTCTGCCAGGCAAGCATCAGGAGGGAGGAGGAGGAGGGTTAAGGGAGTGGGGAAGTTAAGATGAGTACTTTGACATGTGTTAACACAGAAAGGAGAAACCACAACACACTCCTCTGGGCCTAGGATTATTTCTGCCTCTGGGCAGAAGCTGGAAGGTCCTCAATGACGTCAGGAGAGTCTCTAATGGCATCAAGCATTTGTCATCTCTTTTTGGCTTTCTCCTACACAAGCCCATGCCTACTGACACTGAACCTACATCCAAGCTTTCCAAATCTGGAAGGTGTTGGCTGAAGAAGGGGAGGATATACTGAGTCATGATCTCCATGATGCATCCATAACTTCTGGGGCTCAGAGATGGAAAGAAAAATGAGCTACCACCCACAAAAGCCTTGAAAGTGGCTCTGGAGTCATAGTCCAGGCCTGCCTGTGAGGTTGGTGGGGTGTGAAACACCTCCCAGCCTCCCTGTTCCCTTGAGCTGAAGTCTGGCCATAAGGGATTGGAAGTCAGTCCAGTGGAAACAGGGATGTCTTGGTTTGTTGACAGAAGAATCACTGGGGTAGGTCATCCAGGGTTACTTAGAAACACATTTTGGTGCATCTACATGTGTGGCCCCAGGAAATCCAGTGGCTGCTGCTTTGACAAACTGAGTAAGTTTTGCAGGTTGACCATGGAGGAAGTCTCTGGTAACTGTAGGGCTGTATTGGGGCTGTAATCTGGGACTCTGGGAAATGTAGAAAAAACCTGCAGCTTCTGATCATATAAGAGTAGAATAAGGGCAAGACAAAGAGGTTGAAGAGGCAGGAGAAAACATCAGCAAAAAGAGGGAGCATAGCGTGTGTGTCCTTAAAGCATCAACAATAGGCACAGAAAAGGGAATCACTCGGGAGCAGCGTGCGTGTGTGGAGCTGTGAGAAATGTTATGGAAGAAAGATATTAAAGCAAAGCAACTGATATTTGAAATGTTATTTGAAGAGGAGTTTTAATCTGATAGGGCACAGACAGAATTAATGGGTTTTCAATGAGTTGCGTAGCGCTTTGGGACAGTGCTGGGAACAAAACGTTGCTGTTCTGCTTCTGGAGGTCAGTGCCACATCCCTGGCACTGAGCAAGCCATCAGAGAAGAAATTTTTAAAAAGCAATTGATAAATCAACTCTGGTAAATTCCTCAGAGATGAGGGAGAGCTTTAAAAACAAACCCAGCAGATCTAACTCCCCTATCTGCATTCCTTTTAATTAGCCAAGTTGAGTTTGGATGGCTAGAACCAGGGAGGGGTATGTAAGCACAGAAGAACAAGTAACAGTGAGACAACTTTCATGTCCTTCAGAACATGAATGGGCAACAAAAAATGTGAGTGGGAGGGACTGTCTTGGTTACCAGGAGCTGCGTATTTGGGGAAAAACTAACCACAATGCAAAGTCTGCTTGGCAGAGTTTGTTGAGAACTGTTGGAGCTCCCAATCACCTTGGTAATCTGAGTGACTTAATAGTCCCTTCAGAAAGCTGAAGGCCTCATTTTGAAGATATTGCTGTTGAAGAGCTATCAAAGGGGAAATGGAAAGAGAGAATGGAGTCAGGGAAAGGGAAGGAGGGAAAATTGTGCTCACATGGCAAAGCAGGAAGATCCTTATTCAGATAAATACTTGGGCACTGGCCCAACTCCCTGGGCCACCTAGAAAACTTATCAGCTCTGTAGCTCTTTTTTCTTTTTACTTACTTGTCTTATTCTATCTTGCTTTCCCCTTCTTATTTTGTTTTTCTTCTTCTATTCTTTTTATGTGATTAGAAGCTGCAGGACTCTTGTGTTTCCCAGAATCCCAGTGAAGATCTTGTTGGCATTGGAAAGGTAGAACACAGCAGGGGTCATGAAGGCAATGAAACAGAAAGCTGAATCATTCCTATTATTTAAGCCATTCTGGGAAATACAGACTATTTGGGTTTATATTTCTGTTTTTTACCCCTGAAATTTCTTTTCACCTAGGGAAACAGATCTTGGGTCAAAACCCTGCGAAGAAAATGATCACTTTTTTTTTTTTTTGCTTCTGTTTTTCTGGAGTCTAATGGCTGGATGGTACCAGGAGACTCTATGAAGTTCCTGGTGAACAGGGAATCTGTAGCATGAGGTCCAACGCTTTGAGAAAAGAAAATCTCTACAGGGAAAGAGTTATTTTAACAAAGCCCCAAGAACAAGGTCTTCAACTGGTATCTGCAATCAGCCATGAGACAGAAATGCATCTAAAACCAGGCTTCCTTATTTCCTAATTATTGTTTCATATATTGATGCCATCAGTAATATTGTTTGTAACTAATTAGCAAGAGAAATGTCTCTAAGCAGCAGGTTGAATTCTTCATTACATCTGTTTCAATATCAAACCATTTCAATAATTCTTCTGAGGCTGCATTTCTCCCAGTGTATGATGGAAATGCAGTGTACCTTTGAATCAGGAGGGACATCTCTAGGTTGCAGATTTCAAAATGTCTTCTGTTCAAAATGTATTATTACCTGAATGAAACCAGAGATAAAACTCCAGCTGATATCCTAGTTTCAGGAATCAGGAGATAATTCATTTCTGAAACCTGGGTCTGAGTAATGCATTTCCTTTGTGTTTTGATTTTTTTAATCCATTTTCTTATAAACTGAACTCCCCCCCACTTAACAAATTTAAACCATGTATGTCTGGAAGAGGGTGGTGTTAGGACTTAAAATATCCTACTGGGACATTCCACTTGGGGATGTCTTGGCTCCTCTGCAGTCTCCTGCTGTGATCTTTTTGTGTAGGATATTTACAGACACTGTTGCTGTGTCTAGAATTAGGAAGGCAAGATCCATTGAGGTTCAGTGAAATGTCCAGCTGGCTCTTCAGAGCTGCAAGTCAGTGTCCTGTCTTCAGGAGCTGAAATGTCAGAGAAGGACCACAGCTTCTCAGCATTGACTTGCCCAAATGAGACCGTGTTTTAAAGGTTTGTCATTTGTATCTCTGAACTGAAATGGGAAAGTGGGGGATATCCAGTGACCCAACCATCAGCATTCACAGTGGTGAGCTAAGACATCTGCTTCCTTTAGAGTCCACAAAAATACAGGCCTCTCCAGTGGGCAACTTGGAAGCCAAATCAATGATATCTTTATTGAAACTAAGTTACGTGAGCGTTAATTCCAACATGTCCTTTGTTTCCCATGTGCATAAAACAAACTCCCTTTTTTCCTCCCTTTTTGAATTAGAATATATATTCTTTCAGGGTAGGAATCTCATCTTTCCTTTTGCCCATGTGCAGCATTGGAACTTGTTTGTGTCATAGCTGGGCCAAAAAGACAATCTCTCAGTATAAATATCTGATACCAAGAAGCTCTTACCACATTACAGTAACCCAAAGGAAAAGATGGAGCTTAGATGAAGAACTTGGATTGTCCTGCTCAAACAAATGACCTAGATTTAATGGCACACAGCTTGGAAGAGTTACCTATACATCATCCCATCAGGAAGAGCTTCACTCTACTCCTCTGCTGCTTCTTCCTGGCTCAATGAGGGCATTGAATGAAGTGATGGAGGAAGGTGGAGTTGTTCTGCAGTGCAAAGAATGTGTAAAGCCAAAAATCAGGCAATAATAGTAACTCTCATTCCTGAATCTTTTCAGAAAAACGTTTACAAGTAGATTTTTGGAGCCGTAAAGATTTTTCACTTTCTCTTCTCTATTTTTTTTTCCTTTTTCCTTTACCACAGTGAAATCTTTAACAAATAATCATTTTACACTGTACAGTTCATCAATAAAAGCAATAACACCAGGTTATGTAATAAATTAAATATGATGTGTAGTTGAAAGTAATCGAGCTTTCAGGCATCAGCTTCTTGTCACATTAAGGACTCTGGCAAACAGGTTTAATATTCGTGGAATGAACAGAATTATTGACAAGCAGAGGAGGAACTAGACAGCAAGTGAGCATCATATTAATTTTTCAGAGGGTGATATTGCTTTTCCTGCTGACATGGCAACAAACTTTCAGGCTGGCTTTTGCTGTAGAGGATTTTGGTAGTGGTGGCTTGTTTGTTCTTGGTTTTTTGTTTTGTGTTGTTGTTGTTTTGGTTTTGTTTTGTTGTGGTTTTTTGTTTTGTTGGGTGGGTTTTTTTTGCCATTCTGTCAAGTTTGTGCCTTTTGGAAGGGAGAAGAGAAGAGGGAGGAAAAGTAGTGGTGGCTCATGGGGCAAGGGTGGCTTTCTCTTTGGGTTTATTCTCCTAGATTACTTAACTCAAGGTTAGTTCAGGTTAACTCCAGTTCTACCTGTTGCTGCACCAATGGACGTATTTAATTCTTTTGGAAAATGGTCCATAATTCCCATCACATTTCTAGAATATACAAGGATTTAGGAGAGTTGGGCAGGGAGAAATTTAATTAAATACAAGGGGAAGTGTAGAGTCTTGCATCTGGGAAAGAACAACCCCGTGTACCAGCATAGTTTGGGGACTGACCTGTTGGAGAGCAGTGTAGGAGAAAGGGACCTGGGGGTCCTGATAGACAGAAGGATGACCATGGCCAGCAATGTACCTTTGTGGCCAAGAAGGCCAGTGGCATCCTGGGATGTATTAGAAGGGGTGTGGTTAGTAGCTTGAGAGAGGTTCTCCTCCCCCTCTGCTCTGCCCTGGTGGGGCTGCGTGTGGAATATTGTGTCCAGTTCTGAGTCCCTCAGTTCAAGAAGGACAGGGAACTGCTGGAAAGAGTCCAGTACAGAGCCACAGAGATGATTAAGGGAGTGGAACATCTTTCTTATGAGGAAAGGCTGAGGGAGCTGGGTCTCTTTAGCTTGGAGAAGAGGAGACTGAGGGGTGACATTAATAATGTTTATAAATACGTTAAGAGCAAGTGTCAGGAGGACGGAGCCAGGCTCTTCTCAGTGATGTCTAGTGATAGGACACAGGGCAACGGGTGCAAGCTGGAGCACAGGAGGTTCCACGTAAACATGAGGAAAACCTTCTTCACTGTGAGGGTGATAGAGCACTGGAACAGGCTGCCTGGAGAGGCTTTGGAGTCTCCTTCTCTGGAGACATTCAAAACCCTCCTGGACACATTCTTGTGTGAGCTACTCTAGGTGATCCTGCTCTGGGAGGGGGACTGGACAAGATAATCTTTCGAGGTCCCTTCCAACCCCAAACATTCTGTGATTTTGTGCGTGACTTCCCACTGCTTCTTGGTTTAGAGGGGGCCTGATGGTTGAAAGATTGGACATCCTTTAGGATGGAGTTTCTCAGCATGGGCAATTAAAGACAGAGTTACGACAATAAGTGAGCTGGGTTATCTGAGCTTCCTGATATTCAGAACTTCTGGGGGGGTCATATAGGAATACAAACTGAAAAACCAACCTTCCTGAGATCCAGGTGGTCCAGTTTCCCAGACATGAGTGTAGAAAGTGATGACAACTCACCCTTTACCTAAGCATTTCCAAAGCACTGCAAACAGAGCTGAAATAAAAATAAAAAGTGTGAATGGCCACTCTGAGGCAGAGGTAAAAATAGCCACTGACATTTTTCTTGTCTGATATTTGAGCCCCAATCTCCACACCCTTCCTCTGTATGTCTCATGCAATTTGTCACCCAAGAAAGATAGGGAAAAAAAAAAGGTGATAAATAAAATGACTTTTAGACACAGGCTAGTGCATCTTTCTGTTGATGGGATCTGGAGAGGCAGAAGAGAAGGTTTCTGTGATGTGGTGGTCAGAGACTGATCAGATCAGAGGCGTCTGATACAAATTTTCATGAGTGGTGCTCACAAAGATCAATTGTGAGATTTCTGCATCTCTGGGAGGAACACTGCCCAGAGCAGCTCCCCAGACTGCCTTCTGCATTGAGGGTGGGATGGACTTGAGCTTGTCTTCAGCATTCTGAGGCAATAGGTGAGATGTCTAATCTTGTATGCAATTAAAAGCAAGAATCCTTGCAGGAGGCAGTTTGGAAATAGTCTCATCTACATCAGGGTGGCCAATTCTCCTTTTGAGCATTTTTCACAACTCCAGGAACATGGGGAGGAGGCAAACAGGAAGCAGGTGAGAGCAAAAGACAGCTCTGGGCTGGTTGGTGATGCTTTAATGGCTGCAGCCCTTTCTCTCTCCTCTCTTATTCCCATCCAAAGCTCTGAGGGTGTTGATGGGGCTGCTGAAGCAGGCAGCTGCAACAAGCTGGGTGGGCTTTTAAGCTTTGAGCATTGTCATTTGATTTGCCTCAAAACAGTTATTTTAGAAGGGGGATTTCTTTGCAGGCCCCATCGAATAACACTCAGACCAGTGAGCTTTCATAGGCTGACCTAGGCACATGTAGCCAAATTTTCAGTACTGACCTTGGGACTCTGCAAAAATCCATCCCCACTGGAAGATGGCCCAGGCCATAGCTTCCTTTCAGCCATGAAATATGCCAGCAACCTCCTTCCAAAATACCCCAGAATCACCTAATTTCTCCAGATAAATGTCAGAGAATGAGAGAGCCAAAGAGGAACAGGGAGAGAACAGAGCTGTTCCTCTTAATCAGAATCAGAGCCAGCCTCCCCACCCACTCCAACAGATTAAATTATATCAAAACTCTGGTAAGAGCAAGGTTTCTTTTCCAATGAAAGCTGCTGGAAGTGTGGGCTCCAGTTCTCTTCTGTTTTACCAGAAAGCTGGTAAACTGACAGATGTTGTCAGCATTAAGATTTGTCTGTGTGGTCTTCCTTACTGCTGTCCTGGGACTTGTTTGAAGGATTTTTGTATCTCATTGTATTCAATGTTGGATAGATCACTGGCCTGACAGGCTCCAGGAAAAAAATAAAACTGAGTGGGATGGTCTCAAGAGCAATAGACACAAGATCTCTTTCTGCTTGCAAACAAGTTCTTATGTTTCACCGCCCCTATGTGGAAAAGGAACCAGGAGTGAGAGAGATTAAAACAGCAAAAAGGAATCGGGATAAATCTGGAGGTCTGGGACAAAAGTGTGAGAAAAAGTTACAAGAGGAATGTCAGCATAGCAGCATGCTTTCAGTAATGGGCTGTTTTACCAAATGTGGAAAATGCTGGAATTTCAAGCATCAGCTGTGGGGCCTGAATGGTGTATTAGCACATAAAATACCTTGGAAAATGTTGTTAGAGGCCAGTAACAGAATAAACACAGGAGAAGCGTGAAGCCATTTTCATCTGAGGCAGAACCTCTCTGCAAAGAGCTGTAGGGTTGAAAGGAGGATCCAGGCAAGAACTCCAGCATCTAGGGTGGGGACTTGTGCCCACATACAGGCTGTTTCCTAAGAGACAGTAGGAAGGAAATTTCCTACCCTTGCAGTGAGAGAGAGCTGAATAATGTGTTCAATGTGTGGGGATATCACAGCAGAGCGAAGTCTGGTAGCTTCAAAACAGCTCAGTATCCAGAGCAGGGCTGAATGAGTCTAAATAGTACCTGCAGGAAGCATCTTTAAGGACCAGTCTGAAACACTAATAATGAGAATTGCAAATAAGGTCTTGGAATTGCTTTGGATGGACACCCTGTTCCAAGAAGTGCCTGTCTCCCTCCCTGCATGAGTGTCAGTGGAAAAAAGTCAAAAGACTGGATTGCCATGGGTGAAAAGTGGAGAGTTTTGTTTTATTTTTTAACAAAACTATTTCAAAGCTGCTGGTTCTGCCTGTCTCTAGATCTTCTCTGATTTTCTTCAATTCCCTATCTAAGCATTTTACTGTCTTTTTTTGTGGGAGTTGAGGAAATCCTGCCATCCCCATCACCTGTGGTGCAGAGAGAGAGAAACATGCAAAGAATAAGTGTATGGCTGCCAGGCTCTGAAGTGCATCTGAGAATCCCACTAGGTACTTAACTACCTATAAAAACATGAGACCATTTGATTCCCCCAGTAGCCAGTGGAGGATCAAGGACATGCACATGGGTTCCTAGTATCACTGGGCAATTGTCTTCATCTAAGGTATTTTTTTTTCTCTGATGGCTGAAAAGGAGCTATGGTAGGTATTTCTCTTCTAGTGATTAGAATTAGAAACTAATTTGTTAAAGCAAAACAAATCACAATCCTTTGTGCAAACCTTGCACAAGCAGTGCTCCTGGGTTGCTTCCAGGGTTAGATATATTATTGTTAAAATGAAGTAATATTTATTTTTATCCTCACACTTTGCCTTTTCTATTTATCCGAGTTGTTATTTCTGAGTTGAAAGCATGCACACAAAAAAATGCAAATCTCAAATTTCAAAGGCACCTTCCACTTGGAATTGGATCTATTTTTGTCCCTGTGACTATCCTGCACAGCTCTAATTGTCAGGCCCCACTCTGAAACCCACATTGTGTTCCTCTCGCCAGCATATTTTTGGATTATTGCTCATTGTGATCAGCCTTTTGTGTTCCTCCTGGTATGGGCCAAATTTTGACATGAGGTGCTGAGTCATGCACAGTGTGGGTCTTCTTTGTGTCTCAGAGAAATCTTCCTTTTTCTCTTCCCCTGTACCTGGGCCACCACCTGGCATAGTCTCCCCCATCCCCAGACAGACAAGGAGAAAAGCACCTGAAACACATCAAAGTGCTGAGCAACTCAAAACAATTCCTGTAATTGTTATTACAAAACGTCACAGGGAGTGCCAGCTTGGTCTTGTAATTTGTGCTCATTTGTTCTGTCAAAAAAAACCCTGAGCACTGAAAAAAGTCCCAAAGAAGAAAGGAAAAAATAAATCTTCCTTTGAAACTGCAGTCAATGGACTTGGGGGTGAAATACTTAATTTCTGCACACCAAAAATACAGTCACACCTGAGTGGGGATCAATGAAAAAAAATTACTGGGAGATGATGATTGATTTTCTAAAGGCAAATTACATATTATAAGCAATTTTAGGGAGTGATGGAGAGGGAAAAGGACACTCAATGTAATGGGGTGGAAAATCCAAATAATCCCACCTCTGCTGTAGGACCCAGTGTTTTCTGGAGTGCTTTCCCCACATCCCATGCTGCTGTACAGCCTTGCTCTGGCATTACCAGCCACCTGCACCCCTATGTAGCATCAGTAAGGCTAGGTTTCCTCCCAGTGAGGGTCCCTGCCCAGGCAGCTACCACTTCTGGTCAAAACAGCTTCATACTTTACATGTGAAAGGATCTTTTAAAGTCTCCTGCAATTGAGGTGATTTGGGGGATCGTGATTTTTCCTTCTCTTTTGGTTTCTTCTCTGATCGATGTAAGCACCACTTGATATTTCCTCAAGAGGAGGGATGTATTTTAACAAGGAAATGCAGAAAAAAAGATGCAATATTGGTTGAATGGTGCTGCTACTTTGTGCTCAAGCTCCTCACCCAGAACATTTCCCTGACTTTCATGCATAGGTGCTTGGAGATAGGTGAGCCAAGTGGGCTCCAGCCCTGCTCCTTAACCCCCCAGCCAAGCTGCCCAGTGCACTCATGCAGAACAAGCTCCAGCAGAATTTTCTTTGCTGTTTGTCCTGACCAGCTGCTTCACAAACTGTTGGGTTATTTTAGTTTTGTTGCCATAATAATTTGGTTCCTTTGGTACTATTTGTCACCTGCAGATGAAAATGAAAAGCCTTGAAAATCAGGTGACAACAATCAAGCATGTCCAGGAATGTGAGTGTGAGCACAGAGCAGAACAGGCTGTCCTGGGTGAATTGTTAAGCACCCTAGAAATGAAGTGCTTGACACTGCAGAAAGAGAGTGTGCTTACAAGAGAGGTGGGGAAACAGCCAAATGTTCTTTACTTTTTTATAACTGGAAACCACATCTCCTTCAAGGTGGAAATTTAATTCTCTGGTGGCCAGGGCTCAAGACATGGAGTCTCTCTCTACCACATGTCCAGTGGCATTGTGTGTGGATTTTCAAACATTAGTTATTGGGCTAAATAGAGGGATTGGGCCTGCAGTTCTCAGCTTTGTTAGGCAGGAGAATTCAGAATTCTAAGGAAAATCTATGAAGATGTCCCCAGCTATGGTTATAATTGTCAGAGATCCCAGCACTATTAGCGACCCCTCGGTAATTTCCTCCTAGGATAGTGTTGTCTAATGCTGATTTGCTGCCTGCTACCTCTGAGGGGAATTCCTGCCAGGTTTCCCCATCTCCATGTTTCCTTCAAGTGCAGGTGGAAAAGGAAGGAGCAGCCTGTGCAGAAGCTGGAAGTGTAGAGGGCTGGGCATGGGTGTCACAGCCACCATACCAATGCAGCCCCAGTGCCTCTGAGGGATCTGCTCTTGGATTTCCATCAGCACACACACGAGGGGACGAGATTTCCACCCAGCTGATGATTTGTGCCTTTGGCTGCCTCACTGATTGACCTGCATGGAGTTAACCTTGATTTACACCAGAGAAGGAGAGGGGAGACTTGAGCACAACAGGCTGAATCCTAGAACAGAAAAAGGCCACTGGAGAGGGAGACAAAGTGCAAGGAGGAAAAGTTAACACCATGGCCTCTGTGATTCTGTTTTTGCAGGTCCCTCAGGCACCATAACCATAAACAGTCTCTTCAAGAAATGTGAATATTATGCTTCTTTCTGACAGCTTTTTCCCCAATTTCCTTCTGCCTTTACAAGTAGCTGAAGAAAATAAATATTTAATGATTTTTTTCAATATTATAATGTAGGTTTCTTGGTTAAAACACCACAAATCTCTCAGTGAAAGGGTGACAATAGAATTATAAAGTAACAAACATTGCAGCTTGGGAAATTGGTTGGGAAGGGGAGAGGAAAAGGCAAAGAGGCAAGGCTGCAGAACATGGGAGTTGATCTTCATCTGGTGGTAATTGCCACTGCTTGGTGGTTTCAACACTGACTCATTTCAAGCCCTCCTGTCCAGAGCTTAGAGAGTTGGCTGGTTTTGCCTTCACCAATGCCTTGTATAAAAGTTGAGTGACCTGATAGCAGGAGCAGCTCCTTGGAGTAGACACAGCTCCTGGCTCAGCTTCCCAGCTGCTCTAGGGACAAGAGTCCTTGTGTTGCTATGGGCACTTGAGGACAGGCCATAAGGGACTCATTGTCCTTTCAGCAGTGCAGCCTGTGGTGGTGATTCTCCACTCTCAATATATGACAGGGTGGTTGTAGACCTGTGCAGCTCCATCACCTCCTTTTCACTTCTCATCCCACCCCAGGACACTGCTCCTGATGCTTCAATCTTTGTACCGAGGTGCATTGGTTTTGTTCAGTCAGATGTTAAGTCCTTTATGTAGCATCTTCGTGAAGGCCATGTTTTCACTCATCCTGGTCTACATTTGAAGTTGTTCTCTTTCCTGGGAGAGAGAGCATAGTGTACAGGGTACAGTGCACCCAGTGTGGTAGCTCAGTGGGACCCATAGGAAGAGAACCCAGAAATTCACATTCTTGCACTAGTATGGACCTCACACTGTCCCATATGTCCTCACATGGTGACTGCAGCAAGTGAAACACATTCTGGTGCTGGGCTAAGGCTCCTTCACTAAACAACACCCATTATGCAGTCGAGGGCTGCTTGCATAGAGTCCCAGCCTTGTTCTTTTGAGACAGAGGTGGGCTGCAGCCCAGGAGATGTGGCAGTGAGTAGTCTCTGTGCAGAGTCAACCTGGGAGTGAAATCTTGGACTGATAACTACAGGGAATATTTTATACCTCTCTCTCTCCCTCCCTTCTTTGTCTGATCTCAGCAGCAGTCTCTAGCTAACATAATTCTTTGTGAGTTACTTTCGTTAGCAAAACCTTTCACCCCATGAAGATGTTCTACTTAATTAGTAAAAGTTCAATTTTTTTGTCACCGACAGAGCCCCATACATCACCACGTCTGGAGAGTCATTAGCTGTAAAATTAATCAGGGTGGAAAACAGCTGAATAGAGTCAAAGCCCTTTGTGTTCCTTCCCACATTTCTGCCTCCATCGTGAGAACTTTTCAAGAAGGGGAATCCAAAAAAACCATCTCCAAATATCCAGGAGACCAGTTTCTAGGGTAGCAAGGGAGTTAGGGATATTTCTGAGCCTCAAGTGGAGGGGCCAGTCAGGCAAAGGAGGGGACAGGAAGCCAGAAGACTGTCAATTTTGTTCCACCTTAGTCAGACCCATGAAGGACTCCAGCTGAGGGGTCCTGAAAGGATGCTGGGGAGGAAGGAAATACTTTACCTGCACAAAAAAAAATAAAAAAATAGTATCTTCCCACTTTGCAATTTTCCTCCTCAGATGTCTGAAAAGCAGACATCCTGGGAATGGCTTGCTGGGCTGCTGCACTGCTTCCAGGACTTGCTAATTCTCTGCTGTCTGTGCTAATGCTTGTAACACTGCAGTGTTCTGGAGTCTTCTTTGACTAACAAGTGGCTCAAGGCCACTAGCTCTGTCCTCACACTCCTGTCAAGTGTAGTTAAGTGAGTGCCTTAACAAATGGAAAGTGATTTCTCTGCCCCATCCCTTCTGGGTGCAAGGCCCAGCCAGCCAGAATCACAAATGCTGAGGCCTTGTCCCTAAGAATGAAGCATGTGTATCTCAGCAAAAAATTCTGTCCTTGGTGTCTGATTGATTTATAAAGCTTGCTTTCAGTGTGTTTGTGAAAGGATAAAATAGAAAAAAATGGAGTCTTATGCCTCAAAACACTGTTTCCTTGCAGTAGGACATCCATTAGGCACACTGCAGAGCTTTTCTTGTTGCTTTCCTGGCAAAGCAGGGGGGTAAAACAAATGCATTTTTCTCCATTTTCTTTCCACATAGAAATAAAAGGAAAGGGTAATTTCTCTTAGCCTCAATTGCAAATTCTTTGTTTCCATTAAACATAGAAATTATTTTCATCTTTGGGAATCCTTAAGCTCAAGATAAATACAATCTGGAGAACAGAAAACCCTATTATATTTTGAAGAGAGTCTTCATTTCTAAAATGCCAAAATGGGATATTATCCTTCTTACTTGCTCTTGTTTCCAGATTAGCTATTTGAAGAAGTCTAAACGAAGCTGTAAAAAGCTTCCTGCACCCTGGAATTACTTTTTTAGCAAACAAACAAAACAAAATTACCTTTAACATTATACGCAGGAATAGCTATCAAGATTTCTTTCAGGCTTTTCCTAAGCATGTTTCTCTCAAGTTTTCTTTTAACAGGGAAACTCAACTTTCAGAGTGGACTTTGAGGCCACATAGTGGCTTGACAATGTCCATAACACATTGTCTGTTGGCACATTGATAGTATCATGCATGCAGACAGAAAGATGCCTCAATCCCACCTCCAGATCCCATCTTTAAAGTACACAACAAGCGGACCACGAGCACTTTAACTGGTGGTACAGATAGATCATCACCCCTGATTTAGTCAGCAAAATGAAATGGCATTAATTCAGGATTATGGCCAGGTAAAGATGCCATCACACTGTTTGTTTTGTGCTTGATGTTCCATAAATGAACTAATTTATAGCTGGGATTAATGTGATCTTTGGAACAGAGGTCAGGAGTAGAAAGCAGAACCCTGAACTACACAAACCAGAGACTGGATTAGGATTTAGAGGAAGGTGGGGAAAAGAAATATAGGTGCTTTAAGTGAAAGACAAGATGTAAATTGGTCTGAATTCTAGTGTAGTGAGGAGGGAAAAAAAGTTCTTATCTCAAGTGCTGTTCTGTTTGGACTTATGTTGCTTTGCACTGAACTCTCATGAGCAGAAATATTCAACCTCATGCTGCCAGTTTGAGATCGGGTAGGTGGAGAGAAGGTTCAGGTAGAGAGCTGTAATTTGCTTCCCCTCTGCTCCCATAAATTAACCCCAAATATCCCCAGCATGCATGTTGTATTAATCCAGAACACCAACTATTGCAGTTTTCTCCCAGAGGTGCCCTGTGGCCATTTGGCACTTGGATTAGTCACGAATTTTCTCCTATGTGAAGCAAAATCACACAGTTTGTTTGATATTTACTTGGGGAGCCAATGAGAACATTTTAAATATGCCTACATCTCAGTGGGGAAAAAAAAAAAAAAAGTGAGGTTTATGTATAATTACACACAAAGCACAGTCAAAGGATTTACAGTTTCTCTTCCTCTTTCCCACCCCTTTGCAGCCAGTAACACTCTTGGGCAGGGAAACCTGCCATGTGTTGCTATAAGCAGATCTCACCTATAGACAGTAGTTGCTGGGGGTTAAAAATCAGTCTGTGCCTCAGGAGACACATTCCCAGCCACCTGGTGTGATAACAGCCTCTGTGACTTTAGGTGAAACCTTCCTCTGCTGCTCTTGGCTTTTCATTCCCCATCTAAGCTCTCCTGCTGAGTAAACATTTTAGGACGGGGATGATCTCTTAGGTCAAGGGTCCCCAGTGCTAAACACAAAGCAGCCTTGACCTCAAGAGGGGTAAAAGGGTGCTACTTTAATACCAGTAAGGAAAGCAAAACTCTCCATCCTCTCTCCTCTTGTCTGAAGATGAGAGAGGAGTTGACCTTAAGAGGCATGAAGAACAAATCACACTTCACTAGTGTTTGTTGAGTGCCCAACAACCCACTACAAAACAGGCAGGCAAATACAAGTACCTGTTGGCTAATTAAGATCCAAGGTAGGAAGCAAAAGGGGGGTGCTAGGGAAGCTTCCTCAGGAGAGCTAGAATAGCCCAACCAGTTATTAAACTCTATTAAGCCAAAGAAATGTCAGCAAAGGAGGGTTTCTGGGCAAAAAGTCCCCCCTTCCCTCCATCTCACAGCCCAGCATCATGCAGATAGCACGAAGAGGGGAGTCAGGGTTTTCCAAGTGTTTTCCAGCTTCATTGCAGCAATTGCCCCAGGCACAGGGTGTCCAGACAATTTGATCCAATTTGTTATCAAGATGCATCAGACTTCTCTATAGTCTCCTTAGTCTCCCAGATTCCAGGATGAAAAGCCTCTAAGTGCAATACGAGAGCAAAAATGGCTCCGAGGCACCCAGGTTAGGATGAATGGGCTTTAAAAGCTTCTGTTAACTCTGTGCCTCTTTTCAGCAATAAAAATTTCTCTACACACGGTCTGCAATCCTCATTTATAGGGCTCCAGTACTGTGGTGGATGGAAAGAAGGAAGCCTGGAGCATGCAGAGGGGAAGGTAGTGCATAGCACTGTGCATAACACATAATCAATTAATTTGATGGTCTTTGGAGACTTTTCCCTGCAGGGTGATGTCTGGGTTTGTGTTTTTCAAAGCATCGCCCATCTCCTGCTTGCTCACAAAACACAGACCAGGATTCCTGGGAGAATTTCTTTCTGGTGCACAGGCTTCAGAAGGCTTGCCAAATGCTCACTTATCTATGGGCTGCCCCCCCCATCCCACCTTTAGCTTTCCAGTTGGCTCTGTCCCCTTTGTGGTGGCTGAGGACTACCAGGGGAAGCCCAGCTTGCCAGCAGCTCCCCATACTAGTTTGGCTAGCTGAGTGGCACAAATGGGCATGGAAGGAAACTGGAATGTTGCATGGTGTTATGGAGCTGTAACTTTTGAGGGACAAATCTGACACATTCAACGGACAGGGAGATGTGAGGAAATAAAGCAACCAAACCAGCTAGGTGGTTAGGTTCCCCAGCTCTTGGAAGTTCTGTCCTTCAGCATGCAAACATTTCACTGCACATCGCTCGCCAAGGCTCAGTGGGGAGTCCCCCTTTCCTGCTCCAAATATTTTAAATTGTTATTTGCTCCTGGTTTATTGCTCCACAAAAAACACCCCAAAAGGCTCAAGTTCTCTTTCCCACTTTCTTTACTGTTGTTGGTATTTTTCCCGTTCTCCCTTGTCATGCAAAACCAAGAATAAAGAAATAACCTCCCATCTGAATTACACACTAACATATGAGCAGCACAAAGGAGCTGTGAACACAATCAGCAGAAGGCAGTGATTCCAACAGTCTTTCCCAGGGCCACCTGTGACATATGATGTTTGAACAGCTACTGTTGAGGGGTGCTCAGGAGTGAGGCTGCCTTTCCAAGCCACCTCACCTCCTCCTTGCCACTGTCACCTGCATCCCTTGGCCATCCTGCTACAGGACTCTCCTTGACATCCCAGGGTGACCTTGGCTCTCAAGACCACTAGTAGCCCTCACTGCCCTCCGGCCTCCCCCGGGCTCTCTGCACCCCTCAGGGGTTTATGCAGGGTGCTCGGAGTGGGGTGAGCATCTCCTGCTGGTTGGTGATGGAGGTAATGAGCTGGATGCACTGGGCATTGAACTGTTGCTATTGGAGATGGCAACAGATGCTTCCTGGTGAAGGCTGCACTGGCTAATTTAGGGCTCTGTGGTTTGAGACAGAATCCAAATTATTTTCAATTAGGAGACTGTGGTGACAGCTGCTCTGAACAGGGCCTTCTCAGCAGCTCAGGAACCTGCCTCCACTTGGAGCTGGGTCCAGATACCTGCATTTCTAGCATGGGGCTCTCAGCATTTTTTTTTTCCTAACCTCTTTTTCTTCCACCTCTTGCTAAGCAATTTTTCTTCTCTCCCACACAATGCCACTTCTCAGGAGGAATGTGGCTGTGGAATCATCCTTATCTCTCCCTTACCAAAACCCAGTCATTTTCTCCTTTCTACATGCAGGATTTAATTTTCCTGCTGTGCTGTCCAGCTCCCCCCCTTCCCAGTTCCCCCATTACTTCTGCCTGCCCTGTGATGTATGGACCTTGTCAGGTAGTTTTGGCCCAGCCCAGCCAGCCAAAATCAGAGAAAAACCTGGTTTTATTTTGCCTGGGGAGAATTCATCACAGAAGGTGTCTCATTTAGGGAAATTAAGGATGAAGGAATGGGAGAGCTAGAAATTTATTCTGGTTTAGTGTTAAAAATATATCTACTGCTGTGTTAAAGGTTGATATTTTCTCTCCACTTTTCTCTCCTCTCTCTCTTGTCCAATACTATCACATAGCCCAGAGACAGGATTCAGGAGAAAGAGGCATAGGGCTCTTTGCTGGCTTGGAAATGTGGGTTGTGGTAGAGGAGTGAATAGGACACAAAGGAGAAGCTGAACAAGACATGTTTCTATTCTGTCTCATGACTACTCATCAGAGGCAAATCTAATCCTAAAAATACAAACTAGACAAATCCTTTGGAAGGAGGAAGGGGAATTTGCAGGTACTGGTTTTATTTATGATACAGCTAAATCCTTTATTTGTTTGGATATTGAGAGTGTGGAATCACAGCAAGCTGAGCTTACCCTGAAGTGTATGGAGCAATGTCCTGGAGGCAGTGGTTCAGGGGCTGAACTCCCTGAGCAGAGGGACAGGGACCTTTCCTGATCTTCCTTTCCTATCTCCCTGTCCAAGATGCAGGAAAGATTTCATGGTTTCCTCAAGGAGTATTTCTAGAAGGTGCCATTTGGCTGGACCAAATCCATCCCAGATTTGCACTGTGAGCACCAAGTAGCTGTAGAGAAGATGCAGGGAAGATTTGCAACCAGAATTTCTTTCTCTGCTATAGCAAACCCACAGCTGGAGGGAGCCCAGGACCTCTTTCAAGAAACAGTTGCCCTCTAAACGGGCTTGCACCCAGAGGGGACAGCATAGAGATGCTGGGGATGATGCCCATGCTGAGAAGATGATGCCAAAGGGAGGCCAGGTCCCACCTCAATACAGGTGTGCTGTATTAACAGCAGTGATGGGCTGGGCACAAACCTCAGAGGTACCAAGGGGAGAGACAATTAAAAAACCTCTGCCAGTGTCAAATCCACTGCCATCAACAAAAATTTTAACAGCAGGTTTTGACCCATTGTATTTTTCTTGATCCCCACACAGTCCCAGTCTTCATCATGTTTTCCATTTTACATGATCCAAGAGGAAAGTTTTTAACCTAGGAGATTTTAAAGTGGGTTGCAAAGCACTGAAACAATGCAGTATTTGAATGACAGTGTTGTCTGTTAATCCATGTGGAGCACTTAGATGCTACCTCAGATAAGTGTCTTGTAAATACAGATAGACTAGATTAGACCTTGACAGTGGTTCATGCAAAAAGCATTTTTATGCACAAAAATAGTAACGTTGTAGAGAAATAGCTATTATTTGAAACCTTGGGCAAAAGCTTCCATAATTGATATTGTTGGAAGAAAGAGGAAGCTAATGGAGGAGAGCTGCTCTGATTGCCCTTTTGTCATTGAATAATTTTTCCAGCAACTGGAGCGACATGAAGGTGAAGGGGCTGGAGGGAAAGTCTTATGAGGAGAGGCTGAGGGAGCTGGGGTTGTTTAGCCTGGAGAAGAGGAGACTCAGGGGGGACTTTATCACTCTCTACAACTACCTGAAGGGAGGTTGTAGTCAGGTGGGGGCTGGGCTCTTCTTCCAGGCAACTAGTGACAGGATGTGAAGACATGGCCAAAAGCTGCACCAGGGGAGGTTTGGATTGGATATTAGGAAGCACTTCCTCAGGGAAAGAGTGATCAGACATTGGAATGGACTGCCCAGAGAAGTGGTGGAGTCACCATCCATGAAGGTGTTTAAAGAAAGACTTAGTACCATGGTCTAGCTCATGTGATGGTGTTAGGTCATACCTTGGACTTGATCTCAGAGGTCTTCTCCAGTCTCAATAATTCTGTCATTCTGTGATTACCCAATTCCCATTTAGGCCTCCAAGTGAGTGGCTACATTTTGCAAGAGAGCACAGCTCAGTGTGTACCCCATCCATTTGAAACTCTTCTTGCAAATACTGTAACAGCAGGGTCAAGGGAAGGAGAGTGCTTTGAAAATCTACCCTGGGTTCAGAATTTCCTAAGCTACACAGCTCTGATTTGCTGGAAATGAAGGCACACCTTGAATGTTAATTTATCCACAAAAATGAAAGATAGAAAAAGGGAAAATAAACACCTGAGTGATCTAGGAAATCCTGAAACAAACAGCAATTTTGTTCCTCAAACAAGTTAAAATTAAGTAACAGCATTACTCCCTCAGCACCAGTCGTTCCTGTTGCATTAGGTACAAAGCCCAAGTGCTTAAAAGCCAGGGGATAAATAATTAAGAACATCATACATATTTCATTGTCTACATAAAACATATAATGGGTGAAATCCTGACCCATCCAAAGGCAATGTCAAAGTTCTTCTTGACTTTAGATGAACTTGGATTTTACCTAAATTGCTTTGTCACATTCAATGGAACATGTGTCCTAAGACACCTCAACAATCTTAATTCTGGCACGAGAGAGAGACTTTCATATGATCACTTCTAAAATTTAAACAATAAGGACAGGCTTTTTAAAAAATCTGAAACACACCTACAAAATGATTGTTGATTTGAAGAACAAGAATATTATGGATTTTTTCCCCCCCCCCATAAAAAAGGGCACATGTTCACCTATTACAAATGCAGTATTACCCAATACTAAGAAATACTTCAACAAACTAAATTTATTTGCCACTTTTGAATATTCCTTAAAAGAAAATGTCTATACACTAAATTCAATGCAATAAAAATATCACATAAAAGAGGGGAAACCAAAAAGCAAACACTCCACAGGTTAAGCATGAGGTTGTTTTGCCAAAATAAAAAGAGCACTTCTTTGTACTCATCTTAAAAATATGTATGTATTATGTGGGCAGTATAGGGTTTCAGGAGTCCTTAATCATTCATTTCCTTGCTTTTAAGTGTGAGGGTTTTGCAAATGATGCGATAAGTAAGTACATTGTTGTCACTTAGCAACCTTAACTCGCTTCTGAAGTGAGTTGTTTGTTTCTATAATAAATGAGACACTCAGATACCATGGTGATGAGCAGAGGAGACCTTGTAGGCTCAGGCAGAGTGCTGTCTTGATGTTGCTTAGAGGTATCAGGGCCTCACAACTGAAGCCTTTCACTTTTGTCAGCAGCATGAAAACGTGGGCACTGGGTGTGTTAGTTCTGCCTTAAGAGGAGCACCTGAAAGCTGTTCTGAAGACAAGACTCATTGTACTTCCAGGTGGAAAACATGGAATTCTGGCCCTAGCTAAGACTGGAGGTCACCTCTACCATGTCCAAGATCTTAGCTGTCCAAGTATGCCCTTGTGGGTTTGCAGCCAGCTCTCGGATGCCTTCAGTGTTATCACCAGCCTTCAGAATGAAACTTCAATTTTTGCATCCAGCTCCACACTCTGAAAACACCATCTTTTTATCTCCAGGCAGTCCTGCTAAAACTGCACTGGGTCTTCTCCTGTCCCCTAATTACACCTTTATGCACTTCTTCCCATGTAACACAGCTATAAAGGCAGCTTAACCAGCTGGTAGAAGATTGCTGGCCTCTGGGAAGCCTGCTGTGATAAAGAACCTCCAGTATGGTTCCTGCAGATGGGAACTGATGCCAAACCTTGAGGGCTGTGTCTGGGGAAAAAAGGAAGACAAATAGTATGGCTGAGGTACTGATCCCTCCTTTAAATCTGAGCTTCTGGTTTCTGGGAGTAAATTAAGGCACAAGGGTTAATCACGTATGTCAAAATAGATTCTAGACAATTCTGTTCCATCCTAAAACTGCGTCTGCTGTACAAGACTCCAGTAAATCCCTGGACATAGTTGATCCTGCTTGAGCTCACCTGATTTTTCCAATTTTTCACTTCCCTCCCTCCTTTTTTGTATTTCCTGACTTTACACACATTATATTTCTGTTGCTGTTACTGCTCCTCGAGTTTAAATTAATCTTTTAAAGAAGGATGAACCACATGAACTGTCTTTTGTTTTTTAGGAATCACATTAATATTCATAATCCACTAATAATGTTTGATAAATCAGAATTCATTGTGAGACTTACCAACCCTTCATGTTGCTTCAGTTTTTAATCTTGTAGGAAAAGCAATCATCTATGCAACGTGTTTGAAGAGGTTGGGCTGGGCTGTCTTGGGTGTCTCGTTGAGTCAGCTTCCTTGTTTGTACAATACAGCTTGTGCTTTTGAAACTAAGCTATCCTCTAAAAAACATAATTAAGTCTTCAGCACTTCAGTAGCAAGGGTAATCTTCACAGTGTGAATCAAATACCTTCTTCTCAGCGATGCTGGCCTGAGTCTGCAACTTGTCTGGGAGAGCAACTCTGAGCTTTCCCTTCATTCCTGTGGTGCAACCACACTGAAACCTCGTTCTTGCAAGTCAGCAATGGTTAAGGATTTCACCTTCAAAGAATAAACAGGGAGATGACTGTTTGTAGAGATCAGTAGGGTTTTATTAGGCAGTGACATATTTAACCTGGGTACAGTTTGTGGGTAAGAGTGAAAAGATGTTTCTGCCCTTCAGTCAGTTGTTCATGAGTATTGTGCATTTGGATGTTTTTCTTTTTCCCCATCACTGTGTGGCAGCTGGGCTGAGAGGGGAGACAAGCAGCCTGAGATGGGGAAAGGACAGTGACAGAGTGAAGGACTCTGGACCATGAGCCACCTCCTGTGGATGGTGTAAAGGCAGCTGGCTCCAGGCCAGGTGCTGGAGTTGTTCTGTTTTTCCCACAGTCTCAAATTGTGGGCTTCCATGCTTCCCCAAAGAAATATAGCAGTTATTTGCTGAAGCAGATTCTAAGCCTGCCACACTTAATAATTCAGTGGTGAACTTTAAAGCTGAGCGCAGGCTGAAAAATAACTTGCTTTAGTAAGTACAAAATCTCCATTTCTGCTGCCTTTGCTTCTCCCTCCTTCTCCCACCTGTGGCCCCAGCAGCCCCCTGCAATCCAAACACTCACCATTACAATGCGGTGGAACAAAAGGAAAGGTGGATGGGGGAATATTCATTTCCTCTCTGTGGGATGTTTATTGGGTTTTTTTTCTGCTCTCAGTGGTCCAAGGTCTGTGTCATTTTACATGATACTTTATAACAGGAACAGTTCTCACAGGCACCAATGAGCTCATCTGCAGAGACGCAGAGGAGCCTGGAGATTTAAATTTATACCTCCTTGACGCTGCTGTAATTGGGACTCCCAGGAGAGGAAACCCTAACAAGTGACACAAATAAACCTTGCCAGGCCCCTTTCCAGACCTCTGGCAGCAGTAACCCCAGGAGGATTCCCATGATCAAATTACCCTTAAACAAATGCTTTGCAGTAACTAGGGATGGAACCACTGAAGGTCAACAAGGTGTTCCTAGGACATGTTTATTAGGTTTATTTCCTATCACCTGGTCCCATTCAAAGACCATGAGTTGCAACACTGGCAAAGTGGAACTGAAAGAAGCTGCAAACCTAATTAAAACTTGTTATTCCCATTGTCTAGGAATGCATTTATTTAGGCTTTCCCTACCACTGTAGCTATTCAGGCATAATTACACCAGCACCATTTCCCTGAATATAAATGAGTAACATCAAGCACAGTGTCCTGTGAACTGAAATTTGGCAATGCCTGTGACATTTGTTTGGGGAGCTGATGAAAATATGATGATGATGTCTGCATCTCAGTGGAAAAGAGGAGGTTAAGAAATATTGATAGACAGGCAGATAGGCACGGATATATAGATACATTCACAGATACAGATATATAAAAATGATTTACAGTTTGCTCCCTTTCTTTCACCCTTTTGCAGTCAGTACCTTTTATTTCTTTTTTTGGCAGAGGCAACTGCAGTACACTGCTGTAATCAGATCTCCACAGCCAAAGCAACACTGATCTTTAAATTCAGCCTGTGCCTCAGGCAACTTCACTTGCTGTACCCCTTGTGATACCAATCTGAGTGACTCTGGGTCAGCCCCTTAACTCCTTGCTCCTGGCTTTTTATTTCTTTTTTATTTTGCCTGTAAGTTTTTTAGGGAAACAACCTACTGAATAAATACATGTTACGTCCGTGTAGGAGGAAAAATATTTAATAACCAAGTAACTGTAATTCAAACAGCTGGGAGGGACTGCATTTCAGGTGCTGTACTCGTTTGATTGTTGGTTAAAAGAAGAAAAGTCCCCATAACTGACTCACAAATTGTGCTGGGGTAAAAACTCTGTGTCGACCTTGTGCAAAACACAAATAGCTGCTTCTGATAAAAATAGTCAAACAGACAGAAATTACAGATGTAATACAAAAATCATGGGATGAAAGTCTCAGGTTGGATTATGTAGGAAGTTCAAATGTGAAGACCAAAGGAGCTCATAAATGTCTTTTATTCTGGATTTCCTCCTAGAGGCTGCTGGGTTTGAAACAGAAACTTACTTGTTCGTTAGCACAGAGCTTTGTTATAAGCCTGATGTCTGACAGGGTCTGTAAGTTCAATGAAAGCTTGATAGGATCCAGGAACACTAGCAAGTGTTTCTTAGAAAGAATTAGTCATGGTGTCAAGGGACTCCTTCAGTCCTCGCTTATTGTTTATCACTTAATCATTAACTAAAGCTCACACTCCTGGATCTAGCTCTGTTGACAACTCATCTCTTGGGTTTTTGTTGCAAGACAGGCCATGTTCTGGCTCTGGTTCTCCCTGTCAAATTCCAGTTGTACATTTTTTTGTGAGCTCAACTCTTCCACACAGCTGGAGGAACAGCTTGTGCCAAGAGGTTGGCATTCCCAGGAACAGAACATGGACAGCAAATGTTCTGTTCAGGACTCAGCTCTCTGAAGCTGTTAATATTCCTGCAGCAAAGGAAGGAGCCCAGGGATCTTTTCTTGAAGGCTGGTCCTACATCCCAGGGAATGGAAGGAAGATTTCCAGCCCTGGTCCAGACCACTAATCTCAGTGCAAGAAGATGCCCAAAGGCACTTTTCAAGGTTTTGAGCAGTGCCCACTAGGTGAAGCCACCCTGCCATGCAGTGCACAGTCTGCCCTGCAGCTCACCAACTCCTGCCTTTCCCAGCCTGCCTAAATTTTCCTAATATCCCAGTTACTCAGTGCCCCAAGTCACTCTGTGCTAGTGGTAAGAACTGCAATCACAGAACAGGACTTTTGTATGTTTCCCTCAGCTCACAATCACCAGAAGATTATTTAATTGCATGAGAAAATGTTCTCTTTAATCTCTTAGAATTAGTCATTTCTTCCTCAGTCATCTCTCTATATTTTTGGTTAGAGAGACTGAAAATCTTAATATATCAGTGACATTTATAACACGTGTTAATATTATAAAACGTCAGTGCTCTATTTGCAGAAATGAATACTGATATGATGGGAGTGTTTTATTATGTCAACGACTTTTATTATAAACATGATAAAACTGTGTCATCTTTTTTTTTTTTTTTCCAAATAAAAAATAAAACCACCTAATCATTTATCTCAAGGTTACTGCTCAGCTGCCTGGCTAATTTATTCAATAGTGCAGTTAAAAAAAAAATACACCCTGTGATGGATTTTCACATTGTGTGGTCATTTGATGAATGTTACCATTTACCTGCAAGTTTGTTTAGGAGTAGAATGTGACAATGAGGACAGAAATAGGGTGCACATAGTGGCTTCCTATGTACAGAATGCCAGGAGATGAAGCCTAGTTTTAAGTGAATTAATCATTATGAGAGTGAAAGGTGACTTGATATCATGGCATCTCCATTGTTCTCTATGGGCTACTGAAACTGCCATGTCTCAATCCCACCAGCCCTGGATGCAGATGATGGTCTTGAAAGACCTGGCTTGATGCTCCCCTGGCCCTCAGGAACATTTGCAGGCCCACAGAGATCTAAGGGCTCTGGATGGCATCTTGAACAAGCCCACTGTATGGGCTATGATACCATCCTACCAATTCATCTTTATTACTGCTGCTAGTATTTACTGTTGTGAGTAAGCTGAACTGTTCTCAATAGGTAGTTGCACTTCCAAACCCAATGATAAGGTGGCAGATCCACAAAAAATCAAAAGCTCATTCTAAAGGTAATGATATTTTATTTTATATTTTATTTAAATACTAGTAAATGATGAGTGTCTGTATACATTTTTGCTCTGGCTCTCTGTTTAAATTTCCTTATTAATTTTTGAAAATTGCAGAGCCACCTTTAAAAAAAAATATTAAAAAAAGAATTTGATTAAAAGGGAGAATGAGAAAACCTGATTTGATTAATACAAAATATCATGACTCCAAGGGCTGGGATTTTTAGGAATACCAAGAAATATCATTAAAGTCCCTCCAAAGTTTGAAGCAGCCACCATCAAGAATTGGCACATTCTTGGTCCCTGAGTTAACACACAACATGATGAGGGATCAGTTCCCCTGGGGAGAAAGCACGGGGAGGACAGAGACTGCAGTGTTAAAATCATGCTGTTGCTATGGTTAGTGGTGTGCAAGACTTGAGGATTTTTATTTTTAACTTCTTTTCTTCTCCCCTCCCTCCCTTTCTGTCCATGTGCTGGGGTTACTGAGAAAGGAAACCCAGGGTTACAGTCCTCGTAAAGAAGACATCTGGTTTGGATATTGACTTGAAGGAGGTCAGGAATAGGCTGGTGAAGATGACTGTCATACAGTAGGTAATAAATCCAGGGTGAAGTTTGATGAGTAGGTGTTTTAATGGTAAGGATCTAAAATGTCTATAGAGACAGCCTGTTTTTTCAAGAGCCCTCTCTGCTGAGACCTGGCAGAGGTGTTGCATGAATGGAAGGAGCTGGCCAGAGGGTTCTGCAGGGACCGTAAAGGGGTTGTGGGGAGTGGGTTAAAAAACAAGGAGCTGGAGCAACAGGAGCCTCTTCAGGTGCCACGGAACCAAAGAGCAGCACAGGGCAGGGAAGGTCCCTTAGCTGCTGCTGGAATGACAAGTACCTGTAAAATGACTTTGCTCAGTTATACGATGCTTTGGGGGAAGAGAAATGTCTTTCTACTGGTGTCCATCCAGTTCAGAGGTTTGCCAAAGGGGAAGGCATGAAGTGACTATTCCTCAGGGCACTGTTGATGGGACAGGGTGGGCTGTACCCAGGCTTTTCCAGGACCATCCTCTCCAGGAGTGCTGAAATGCTGCATAATTAATAAGCTCATCAGCCTGGCTCAGCACTGTGTCCATGGGGGTTCCCTAAGGACTCCAGGCTGGAGTAGCACACACAGTCGTGGGAAGGCTTCTCCCTCCCAGGAGTGAGCTACAACAGCACTTTAGCTGGAGACAGAGCAACAGCTCTTTAAAAGAAAATGCTGCAGCTTCTCTTTTAAATGTTCCACTGGGCTCTTGAGGAGGTTCGCAGAGGGCTGCCAGGCTCTGAATGTTAAGGATGTGGTAATGAGTCCTCCTCATTCACAGCACTGCCCAGCCAGTCTCACCCATGGTAAGGCAGTGAGAGGTGTCCTGTGGTTGCCAGGCAGGATGCAGGAATCAGCTAATTTTATAGTTTTCTTTACTTTCTTGCCCTGTTCTCAAGCCTTAAGCAGGGAGAAGGGGACCACACCTATGTACCTTCTTCCCCTTGGCTGCCCAAGGCTATGGGTAAACTCCATAAACTCCAAGGAAGGAAATCACAGCAAGTTATTTACCCCTTGAGCAAATGCCCTGTTGAAGAAACAAAGATTGGGGTTTATTCAGATTTCCTAATTACATCTACAGGAAAGCCTGATCTCCTTCAGTTGATACTGCTCTAAGACAAGTTGCTCCTGATATACTGGTACAAATGAATTGCTCTCACAGTAAACTTTCATAGGGGTCTTGTTGGCTTTTAACATATCTTTAAAGCAAGGTCTATAGAAACACCCTTGTGTATAGCATCCTTTTGTACTCAGGAGTTTCAAGATCCAGAAGAATTAGACTGGAAATAAGGTCTCCTGAGGCAGAGGCAGATTTTCTAGTCACAGAATCAACCTGGTTGGAAAAGACCTCGAAGATCATCAAGTCCAACCATAACCTAAATCCACCCACCATTACCTTTATCTACCTGTTCAATGCTCAAATCATGTCCCTAAGCACCTCATCTATATTACTTTTAAACACTTCCAGGGATGGTGACTCCATCACCTCCCTGGGCAGCCTGTTCCACTCTCCAACCACTCTTTCAGTAAAGAAATTCTTTCTAATATCTAGCCTAAACCTCCCCTGGCACGACTTCTGGCCATTCCCTCTCATCCTGTCATTATTCACCGGAAAGAAGAGACCAATTCCCACATCCCTACAACCTCCTTTCAGCCTCCTTTTCTTCAAACTAAACAACCCCAGTTCCCTCAGCCTGTCCTGGTAGGACTTCTCCTACCAGCCTGGTAGCTCTTCTCTGGACACACTCCAGCAACTCCACATTCTTCTTGTAGTGGGGGGCTCAGAACTGAACACAGTATTCAAGGTGTGGTCCTCAGAGACCACTGCCATTTGGACTGTTGAGATCTGGTTACAGATCTGGTTGCAGAGGCACTGATGTTCTTGGACCCCAGCAAAAAACAGTATTAATGCAAGAGGGGGGGGAGAAAGGAAGAAAATCTAAAAATAATCTGTATATATTTATGTCTATCAATACACCTGTGTATCCATATCTATCTGCCTCGTTATTTCTCAGTGCATTTCCTTGCAATCCTCCTCTGGACACCTGCTCTTCAGCAGAGAAGTGCTCACCTTCCTTGTGAGTCCTGGTGCTCAGGCAAATGCCAGTCAGGTCCTGGCCTGGGCTGGGTTTTGTTTGCATTTCTCCTGCAAGTGAGTTTTTCTAACTTCCATTTCCTCTAATCTCATGCTTCAGGAGTTGGCTCCTGGGAGAGAGATCGCGTGAGGGAAGAAATTCCCTTGTGTGTGTGCTGGGAGTTCAAGGCACAGGATGGATGGTGTACTGGAGAGCAAAGCTGACTTGAGGTCACCCAGGAGATGCCTTGAGTGAGTTCTAGAGAGAAAAGCGTGCTGTGATGGTGCATGTAATACCAGCAAACCAGTGGACCCTGACACAGAGGAGTGTCTTCAAGCTGGTGTTACTCTGGAATATAGAAAAGGAGGAGACTGGATGGTTATAAGGAGGAAAACTGCTGTAAGAGGCAGATCACGGAGGGGGGAGCATGGGCTGAAGGTGAAGGGGAGCCTGTGTGAGACAGCAATGGGGAAGAAACCCTCATAATGACAGAAAAGAGAGGTAGGGGGTTAAATGAGCAATCAGAGGGAATGTCTGAAGGGCCTTAATGCAAAGGCAAAACTGCCAAATCCATGATGTTGTTGATAAATATGAATAGTGTAGGGAAGGAATGGGGCATCTCAGGGACTTGAGAGAAGGAGTGGAACTGGGGGTTCTAAAGAAAGAAAAGCTGCACAGAGATGGTAGAGAAAACCAGAAGTATTGACCAGAGGCAGTAAAGAGGGATAAAGGATGTAGGACCAAAGCACAGAGATGCAGACTTAATTTATTGAGAGAGGAGAGCCTGGGAGAGGAGGACAGACAAGGGGAAACACTGGCAAGAATTCACTTGAGGGAGGAGTAATGCCATGGACAGGGACTGTCTGCCAGATCTTGGTGCTCTCTTCATTTGAGTTTGTCACTTAGCTGTGATTTCACCTCCATCTATCCCTTCCACAGCCACCTTGCTGAGCTTAAGGATGAGTCATTAAAAGGAAAATAATTAAAAAAAAAAAGGCAAAAGAAAAGCAGCAACAGCCTCCTGTTTCTTGTCTAAAATGAAAGGACAAGCTGTGTTTTCTGTTTGGGCTAGAAAATGCCTCTCAGAGCTCAGCTGGCATTTAATTTGTTTATTCTTTCTCAGGACTCTTGCCTGTCTCTCTCTGCTCCTGTTTTTCCCAGTTTCTCCTCAGTGGAAGGTAAAGCCAATAATGGCCAGGTTGGAGGTGAACTTTCAAACCCACAATATTGGAGCAGGTTCAGAAGGAAACAAATGGAGGCTGCTCAGGCATAATTTAGAAAATGGCTGGAGACAGATGGGCATTTGGAGCTGAAACAAGAACAGGAAGACCCTGAACTTTGAGGCAGCAGGAGGATTTTCTGTTAGTTCAAAGAAGCCAACAGTGTCTTGGGGATAAAGAGGGGTGATAACAAGATCCCAAGCTGTGGGATGGAACCCAGCTGGAACTGGCCTTCCTCTTCCTGGGGATGTGACCTTGGCACATCCTTGTGGTGGTGGTGGGTGACAATGATGACAGCTTTATGAGCGTATCTGTAATGATGAGGCTTAGCTCCTGAACAGCTCCAAATGGGACTTTTAAAGGCTATTAAACCAGCTGTGCAGTATTTTCTGTTTCACAAGAACAGCAGTGGTAAGGTCTGTGCCAGCTTTCAATGTGAGGATGTGCATGTGGGCACACGTGTGTGTGCCAAATACTGGAAGGACTGCAGTGCTCTAAAGCTGTCCCTGCTTCCCAAGGCTACTTTCTGATTTCAGGTCTGATCTGAGGAGGAAGGGAGCTGGAAACACAATGTCCTTTGAAAGAGGAGTAGAACTCCCACTGGCCTTGTCCATAGAGATGGGGACACTGAGGTAACAAAGACAGATTAGGTGCTTAGGGGTATGGTTTAATGGTGGATTTAGCAGTGTGCTGGCTTAACAGTTAGACTCGATGACCTTGAAGGTCTTTTCCAACCAAAATGATTCTGTGGTTCTGTGATCTGCCAGCTTGCCATGCATGGGTTCATTCCCTAGTTGATGCTGCAAACTCTCTGTCCCAGATGCTCCAACTACTTCCCCGTATCATGGAGGAGCCTTTTTTCTCTGGCCTCACACTCTCAGCACTCATGGATGATGTTTTCTGCCTAGATGAGGAGTTTCTAATTATTCAAACTAAAGGTCAACAGATCAGCAAGACCTTATGGTAGGTTGTAGTGGGGGAAACCAGGCATAGATGAGTGGTTATGAGGACAAGTTCATCAAGAAAACAGCTAAGAGAAGCAAAACGCTGTCAACCTTTGACACTACAGCAGAACATTTAAAGATGGGAAATAAGTGTAAAATACCCTCATGTTTATGTTTCACCTGAACAAATTTAATTTGAGAAAGGATATGTCTGGAGAAGTCAAAGGAATGCAATCAGAGTTTGACTCGTGGGAGGCACTTCCCAAGCCAGGCACCTCTGATAACCCATCCATCTGCATCAGTCCAGGGTTCAGTCAGGACAGAGTTAACTGTCACAAGGAGCTGGGAGGGGACACAGCTGGGATCCCCGAACTAGGCAAGCCATGTGACATCCCACTCAGGATATAAAGGGGGGGGTTGGCCAAGGGAGGTGGTATTTCTGCTTGGGAACATGGGGTCAGGGGTGAGCAGGTGCCTTGTACATCACTCACTTCCCATGTTCTTTTATTGGTGTTGCTGTTGTTATTATTTCTTCTCTCCCTGTGTTGCCCTGTTAAACTGTCCTTATGTTAATGATTTTTCCCTTTTCTTTCTCATTCTCCCCCCACATCCCCCTCCCAACATCCCAGCCTGGGGTTGGGAGTCACCCATCACTTAGCAGAACTAAGCCTGACTAAAACATGCTGTCCCTCCTGGCAGGAAACTCGCTCCTCAGTCCTGTCCTTTGCCCCACCTGCCTTGCAGCAGGGTCCCTGCAGAGCAGCCAGACCTCCAGTATCTCTTTCACTCTGGGCATGCTCAGCCTCCTCCTTGGGATCCAGGGACTTGTTTGTATTAGCAGAATTGGCAAACACATTGTTCAAATATTAGCAGTGGCAGTGAAACCGTTGTGCGGGACCAGTCCAGGCGAGCAGCCCCTTCACTGGCGACAGTTAAAACCTGGCTGCTGCTGCCAGGCATGTCAGGAGCTGGACATGATCCAGAAAAGCCATCCAGCTCTGAGGCTGGCTGAGCCACTCCAATCTTAGTCATTATTAATTTGCCTGGAGATAAAAACTACAAATAAAGGCCACTCTTTGCAACCAAGAAGAAGTGACAAAGATTTGGTCATTAGGTTCAGCTGCTCGTGGTGCAGGGAGTGAAGGAGGTGGTCCTGGAGCAGGAGAAGGATTAAAGAGCTGTGCTGAAGAAGCCTTCCCATGTCTGCATGCCAGGTTCACCATGTCCTCCCCTTCACCAGTTCCAGCCATGTAGTCCCAAGAGGAGTCAGGTTGCATAAGGCTAGAGAAAGGTTTGAATCAACAGCTTGACACCATGGGAAAATGTCCTAATGACTTAGCCACCACACCAAGACCATGTAAAATGTAAGAAGGTTTTCCAAATACTCTGTTGAGTAAAGCTTCATGGGAAGTCTTTATAGCAGTAAGCCAAATTCCACAACCCCACTGAAATTAATGCCATTTTATGCCAGGTATGAACTGGGGCAGTATTTTTATGGTGATGCCTTCACTGATATGTTGTTTGCCTTAAAAAATGGAAGGAAAGTGATCTTAAAGCTTGGCTTATGCTTAACTGTATGGACATGTAAATAATGCAGCTCCTATGTGACACTAAAAGGATGGGAAGAAGATCTTGTAAATTCTTTATTGATGAATTTAATGTAGCAGACAATCCCAAGTCGATGACATGAAGAAGGGGCTGTGGTTGCCAGGTCCACATTTCTGATTTGGGCCAGTCCAATGGTTGATGACAGTAAGAATCTGAATCATTAACTATTTATCTCCCTTCTGATGCTAGGAAAAGGAGAGGTGCCAATAAGGTCACAGAGATCTCCAGCTTACTTTCATCGAAAACAGTGCCAGGAGAGGAAGCTGGAAAAATGTCCATGATCCTGAGGATTGATAGGAGTATGCTTACATATCACTGCCCTGTATGCAAAAGTCCCAGACATCTCCTCCTTCCCCCACTGTCCATTGATAACAGCTTTCTTTGGTCTTTCAGATAAATCCCCGGTTCTTGGAGGCAATTATGAAGGAGTATTCATTTTTTGTGTGTGAGAAAACATGCAGTGCTTTTGTTCTATAGATGGAGTTGGAAAAAAACCCAAACAAAAACATAACTTCCCCCCACCATGATCCAAGCATTCCTAAAGATGTAAAATAGAGAAGACACATAAATAAGAATTCAAAACATGCTTCTAAAAGCCTCCTGCATTCTTTTCAGCTATACTCATGCTGTTTGAACATGGAAAGCTTGGGCGTGCTCTGGATACAGTTGATGTATCTCCTACTATAACTCTGCTGGAGTTGAGATGAGCTACATAAACAGACAATTCGGCCCACAATTTTTCTCACAATCAGCAATTTAAAAAATAATCTCTGAAGGCAGTGGGTGTTTGAACACTGTTATCTCTGCTCATGCTGACACTTCCCCTTACCCCTCCATCCTGAACCAAACCCTGCATGGGATTTGATGCCTTGGTGACAGTGCAGCTGGAGTGGCTTCCACCACCCAGTCCACACTTCTGCTCAATAAGCCTGGGACTAGACTACAGTAGGAATAATTCCCTGCAAGTTTGTCCATTCAATTCCCCCAAAAAAACCCTAACATTTGAAAGAAAAACCCATCCAAAATTGCCTCTACTTCAGATATGTCACAGCAATGCCATGTCCTCCTTTCTCCTATGGATAAACTGAGGCACGGAGGGGACACCTGTTTTGTTGCACATTAAAAAAGGGTCTATAATAGCAGTAGGGATTTCAACCCCAAAACATATCCTGCCCATTGAAGTAATTTTCTTCTTAAGCCCAGTCTCATGCTTTAACTCAAAGTCTGTCTTTAAATGAAAGCAAAACCTGTGGCTTCAGTAAAGTGTTCCTCTTAGAACCAGAAAACCCTGGAGCTTTGGGTACATTATTGTGTTCATTTAAAATTTGTTAAAATTAATGGAGAAAAAAGAAGAAAAAAGCATCATTAAAGGGAGCTTTTTCTTTTCATTTGTATAAACCCAAAGTGATGGATTAACTGTTGTTTTGGTTGTTTTTTTCTACACAACTGGTTTTTAAATGAAGTATTTGGTTGTTTATTTACCTTTACAGATATCCAAGGACAGCTTCACAGCAGGGTTTATGTTATTCCCCAGGAAGCAGAAAGTTTCTGGGCTTAGGGAAACATTTTAATTTAACATCTATAACAAAATACAGGTTTGATTCACATGCAGAATGTGGCCCATTAAGGTATTTCAATATATTAATAGGACTGATAGCGGAAAAAATGAAATATATATGTAATTTTGTTGCACAATAGTTTAAAAATGCTAAAAATTGTAATTTATGTTAAAATCTTCTAGATAGGTCAATTTGCTTTATGATATTGATATTTTGGGGCAAATTATTGTCTCCCATGGGCTTCAGAGTAGGGCTTATACCTGCCTGCTTCCGAGAAAAATTTGAAGCAATTTCTGTGATGCTGATATTTTTAGTTGATTTTTTAATTTCTTTTTAATAGAAACCAAATACTTCTTTGCAAGTATTTTGATCAAAAATCCCTAGCAATATCTCACAATTCAATTAACCAAGTTGGATTCCTTAAATGGTCTAAATTCCATGGAAAACATCCCAAATCTGTGTCCAAAGCGAAAAGTGTGTACATTTTTTAGTGGGTTTAGTATTTTGGATCTTCCTTAGTTGTGTCCCTGTGCCCCCTCTTGATTTCTGCTGTTCCCACAAATGTTTGAGCAATATTATAGTTTTGGGTGCTCCCCATTGGAGTGTCCTGGCTGCTTGTCACATCCTGTAGAGAATGATGTGGAAGGGTGCAGGGAAATGGGAGAAGAAGGGTGGAGGAGAGGAAGGATGGATGAGAGGAAGGGTGGAGGAGAGGAAGGGTGGAGGAGAGGAAGGATGCCTTCTGAGGAGCATCGTATCAGATCCATGCCAAACTTTTTGTGACCATCCAGCCTTAAAATAACATTTCTTTCCCATTTTCCCAATTCCCAGACAACTATTGAGAGCAGTCACATTCCTTGCTAGCAGGTTGCCACTCCTCTTTCCAGCCTGTAGATTTACTGATGTACCAGACACCAGGAGATCTACAGATGCAGCTGCTGATCCTGGACCATTTGAGGTGTTTCCAACAGTCTCCTTTTATTATCTCTGCTTCTTTGCTACCAAAAGCCAACCAGATATGAAATAGCTGGTTCAGCCACATGAAAACACATCCCATTCTTTTTTTTTTTTTTTCTTCTCCTGTGCTTGCATTTCATAATGAGTTTTGATGAGCTTTAGAGGTATGTGCCCTTGTATGATCTAAAGGTAATAAAGTAACAGTGAGATCCCCAAAGTATTAAGAGGGTAATGTATGGTGAGAAAAAGGTACAGGGGAGAAAAAAAGAAGCAAGAGACAATATGAAGTAAAGGGGGAGGAGGAAGAAAGAAGAAAAGAGGGACAGAAGAAAGAAGGGAAAAAAGGAAAATCACAAAAACACAAATAGAGGAAAGGATAAAAGGAAAAAGTGCAGATGGAGGAGATAAAATGGAGAAGATAAATGGGTGGGCTGAATGAAGCCCAAGGAAGGGGAAAGCTGAGTAAGGAGTGATGAAAGAACTCCAGAGGGATCCGTTTTGCAGGTGCACCTCAGCAGGTCGCCTCTGATTGGCTCTCTCAGGGACACAGCGTGTTACCTGGACTAATTTATAAAGGAAATGAAAAGGAAATGGACTTGTTATAATGAACACCATTAATTCACCTCTTCAGACTTCACTGTTTGAACAGAGAGTATCAAACTACTCAATTGTCATTTGACTATCCCATTCTTCTTTGTTGCCTGTTGGAAATGACTGGTGAGCACATACGCCCCTGAATGGCTGCACAGCCACAAATTAGCATATATATTGTTTGTCCTGGTACAAATTTATAGCAAACAGCAATATTTTATACTCCAGTAAAGTTAATAAATGAGGCTTTAGGCTATAAAAATTTCATGTTCTCTTGTGCAAAGGTCAATTATAAATAGTTAAGCACATATTCATCCAAAAGCTTTGGGCTTCGGAGTTGGAAGAATTAAATATACTTTGGTCAGTCTGTTTGCCAGCTGGAGAAATGCCTCTCATACAGCCTCTGAGACACCTCCCTCCAAAAGAGTGCTTTTGGTTGTGAGATGACTAAAGTCCCATTTTAGCTTAGAGGAAGGAGATGCTCTGAAGTGTTAGAGATACAATAGGAGCACACTAGGCCAGGCTAGGGGAGACTTTACTTGCTAGAGTTGTCTTCTCTGAGAAGGAGTTATGGGGTTAGAATATCTGATGCATTCACTCAACAGCTCAAATAATGCTACTAAGGACAAAAACACAGTAAGACAAGAGAATTAAGGAATATGAAAGCCTTTCCTTATTTTCAAGATAGAAGGGAACCTGGATTTTAAGAGCTCTTTTATTTGCATTATGGAAAAAGCAGGAGCTATATTGTGCTTAACACTATGAATCTACAAAAGAGAGGTGGTCTGTTTTAAAGGGCATCATCTGCATATGAGTGATGGAAAGAGAGGTTTGGCTGTTATGCACATTATTCCTAGTATTATTCCTTTATAATACAGTTGCAGCAGGAAGATAAATCCTGTTACATGAGGTCATATGTGAACATAGAAAGATAGACATCTCCCCTCAAGACCAAGAGGTTATATGGTAGGGGATCAATGCTGTGTGGATATATCTTCCTTCTAGTACAAGGGGAAAGGAAAAGCATTGATCTTTCCTGCAACAACCTTCCTGAGAATGAAGGCATTAAATAGTGGAAAATTTTTGAGGGATCCTGGGGAAGCTGGTCTGTGACAATGTGACAAAGTAATTCAATTGGAGAACATTGGAGATGACACGATAGACTAGACTAGGATGCAGGAGGTTAGTTACTAGAAAGAGACACTGTGAACAAGAGTGTCTGAAAGGCTTGGAGGAGGTTAGGGATGGAGAAGGCTGGAGCCCAGATCATTGGGGAAGCAGTGTTAAGCAAACTGTCATCCAGCATTTGTCACCAGCCTTAACCTGGTAACCAGGCAACTGAGATATGTAAGAAGCTCGCTGCATCATCCAGAGTGAAGAGATGTGTTTGGAAGGGATGAGAAAGGGCTTAAGAGCTCAGTGATTCATGGGATCAGCAACCCATCAGCAGGGGCTGTCAGGTTGGCAACTCAAGGGACTCACACAGGCACACAAAGACTTCATGGAATAGACCAAGGGTGGAGCAGGGAAGCACAGAAATGAAGGGAAAAATCAGCCCAGATGGGGCTGTATTGAAGTTCCTAAGCTATTATTGCCATCACCAACTGCCTCTGAGCAATTCCTGCAGTTGTCCCAAATGCAGTTTTTCACTTTGTGCTTTTCCTCTCCAGGGTGTCTGCAGAACTTCAGTCTCAGCTACGGGTCATGTTCAGGCACACATACCATCCCTCCACTGCCAGAGCCCACACCAGGCATCACGAGCTCTAACAAAGGGAAGGAAAGCCATTAGATACAGTGAACTTCCCCACAGCTGCAGGTAAGGACAGAGGAATAACATTGTTGAAAAGGACTATTGGCATCTTGAGATTGGCGTGTCCACATATTGGAGCAAAGAGACCTCCAAGCTGGAATGGTTTCATACAAGGAATGGTTTCATACAAGGAATGGTTTGAAGTTACTACACAGGAAGTTTGGCAAGGAACAGAAAGCTGTGTAGAGGAGAGAAAATCAGAATTCTTGGGACATGGAGAGATGCAGAAAGGTTTTGGGACAAAGGAAGGAGAAGAGGTAGGAGGAAGGGGGAGATACATGATGCCACTGGAAGGGTTGTTAACTCTCTGCATGCATCTAGAAAGGAGAACTCAGCAGTCAAATCTTGGCTTTCCTACTCACTTTGCTTTTTGCTGGTTGAACTGGGAAGCTGACCATGGGAACAGAGGGTGTGCAGAGTTGCCAGTTCTCAGCTCTCTGTGAGGAGGAGCAGTGAGGAGACACCCTGGACACCACAGACTTCTGTTGTGCTCTTAATAGGAAAGTTGACTGAAGCTAAATTATTTCTACCAAAACAGCCTGGAAATTTATTTCCCTGCATTTCCTCCACCCTATGCATTTCTTCTGTTTAACATGAAGGGAGCTCTGCAGCAGCAGGCAATCCCCAGAGAGTGATAACAGGACTGGAAAGAAGCAGCAGTCACCCAAGGTCAGCAGAAGCTTTTGGTTGCTTGGTGCCAGGATGGCTCAGGAAATGTCACCACAAATGGGCAGAGATCTATTTGCAAAAGGTTGGTTCACAGGTAAAGAGGCAGGCCTGAGCTGGGCTAGTTGGGGGTTTCAAAGATACATTTGGCACTCAGAAAGAGAAGGAATGCTGATCTCTGCACTTAGTCAGAAGCTTACAAAGCTCAGCAAAGATGACAACCCAGCTGTGACTGTCATGTTGGCTTTGCTTCATTTACGGTCCCTGTTAATTACACAATGTTCATGTTGGGAACAGCTGGCAAGGTCCTTCCTTCTGTCCTGCGTCTGCAGGAGCTGGTTTGGTTATTCTCTTCTCAGGATTTCAGTCTCAGGTTCTGGAGGGATTTATTAACTGACTATTAGTCTCAAAGGTGACCCAAGTCAGACTCAGGAGGTCCAAGAAGCCATCTTCTCTTTCTGTGTCAAGGGACCAGGTCTCTTTGAGCTGTGAAACAATATATTTCCATGTCAGACCAAAAATGCTGACCCAAAAAACCCAAAAAAGTGTTGCTTTTCCTTGGATGTTTTCATGGCTCCTGTAATCTTCAAATTACATAGGGTCCTGCAGCCATAGAAGTGCCTGTTTGTGAAATACAGCTACTTTCAATGGTCCCCAGTTTCAACTGATGTGTCTTTAAACTTGCCACTGGTGGTGTGTGTCAAACCTCTCTCCTGGTATTGCAGAAATCACCTGGTTTCCAAATTCTTGAGTGCTGGCCACCATTCTGTAGCAAGGGCAGGATGAGGGAGGCATCAGCCCTGGTACCCTGGAGGCAGGAGATGTTAGAGGAGGGCACACTCATTCCACAACACACCCAGCTCTGCTGCTGTTATTTCCACCTTGGAAGGGGAGCTGCAGGTGCACAGAAGGAGCTGGCAGGGGCCTCAGGAGCGTGAGAAGGGGTGTTTGTGATCCACATCATCTCCTGTAGCTCATCTGAGTGTGGTGATCTAAGTGGTTGAGAGATACAGCTTAGATGTCCACTCTCTCACCTGGCTATATTAACCCCCCAGGAGTTCAAAAACTCATATAGATTCAGAAATTTGGAAGCTCAGGCTAGTTTCATCAAAGCTTTCAATGTTATTATCTCTGCTAGTCAAAGGTGGATTCCAAACACCCTAAGGAATTCACCTTTAATAAACAGTCGTGGGGTGAGGGAGTGGAGAGAATCCAGCAAGGCCCCTGTTATTATATTTTCCCCTTGTTCAGTGCTGCTCTCACTCATCTCTCTGAGCCATGAGGGGCTGCTGGTGGGGATGGGGAACTTACTGCAATTCATTTCTCATCCAAATTAAAATCAGCACATTTAGTTCACCTTGCTGTGCTGACAGAAGGCTTTTGCTGGAGCAGAGTAAGGCCAGTGGTCCTTGGCAGTGACAAAGATGGGAGGTGGACAGTGCAGACTCACTTTTTTAAACTGCAAAATTAAAGTTAGCCCAAATGACCTCCCCTCCTTTTTCCACTGAAGTCAGTAGTCAAACCAGTGAAGCAACAAGGTTGTCTTCAGGCCAGAGGCTTCTGAGGATGTGACTTAGCAAGTGTCATCTATGCCTAGAGAAGTCTGAAATAAGAAAAAATATTAGTCCTAAGTCAACTGGCAATAGGTCTGGTCTCCTGAGTGCCACAGTTAGGCTGGGCCCCTGAGATATTGGTCAAACCACTTCTCTTCTGGCAACAACCATCCTCAGAGCATCTGCTCCAGGTCACCACTCAGGCTCTGTTGACCCTCCTCCAGCATGGTGCACCAGAAGCAGTGACAGCATCCAAATGTCTCAAGCAGCCCCAGGACCCTTTTAGCTTGTGATGGTGGCAGCTTAATGCAGTTTTCTCCCTGTAGCAGGATGTGGTCTCTCCAGGCAATGTGAGGAGACGTGGGGGGAAGCCAAGCTGGTGAAACCCTGAGCTGAGTCATTTGAGTGACTTGGAGAAAAGGCTTTGGGTAGTGTTTCTCAGGCTTATTCCCAAATCTTCTGTCTCCATCATCCTCCATCACAGAGGAACACAGCCTCGACCTCTTCAGTGGGAAAGAGTCAGTAGTGGGGGTCCTCTTTGCTGCTGTTCAGAAATCTAAATTACAAATGCTTCCCTTTGAAACCTCCTTTCACTTGGGAGCAGAGGCATGGGCTCTAGGGTTTATTTTATCTTTTATTATTTCATTCCCATTCTTTCTTTCTTGTCTTCAAAAGGTGCTTCTCACAATGCATAGGGAGGATCTGTTTCTTAGTTTAAGAGGCAAGAAAGTAAATGTGGAACAAAATTTGACAAAATAAGCCTATCAGGGAAAATCTTCCAGCAGTTTTGCTTTTTATTACAAGCTATTATGTACACCCCCTGCTCTGACATTGTTTTATAATCTAAAATACTGTCATGTAGTAAAACAACAACAAACAAATGTATTACTACTTCTTTGCCTGGCTTAATGATGGACACCTTGGGTAGGGTTACCCACAGGGTATAAGCAGCTCGTGTCCCTGTTGCCTTTGACAGCTGCTCTTGTCCCCTGCTCTGACTCTGTCACCTCATTTCTACGTGCTGCAGAGCCTGTTTACTTGGTCAAGAGCAGGGAGCCTCCCAACTGGGGGAGTGACTGGAGCCTATGAAGCTATTTGTTGTCATATATATACAACCTCTGACATGGTTTGAATTGTTTTTATTGACCCATTTTGCTCTTCTGAAGTCAATTTTCAAAGCCTCCTAGGGGCAGGTGTGATCCTGTGTCCTTTTTAAATGGCCACATTCTTTGGAGACCCCAAAGAGCACAAGGGAGCAGCATTGCTTCATCTCCAGGGCTCAAAATCCTGATGCCAGCTGCACACCTCTTCCCTGGAGCCCAGGAGTGGGACAGCCTTGGAGTGAAACAGAGAAAAGCTGTGAGAGGGAGGGAGGAGGAAGGACTGGAACAGGCTCAAGAAAAAGGCACAAAAGTTAGAAAATAGCAGGAGAATAGGATTGGTCATGACAGATCAGGGTGGAAAAGAGACAGAAAAACAGGAGAATAAGTTGGTGTTAACATACAAAAAGTGGCAGGGAGAGATGGAGGTGGAAAAGTAAAGGTTTGTAGGAAGAGAGAAGAGAAGAGAGAAGGTGAAAAAAGAAAGAAAATAATTGAAAAATGAATTGGAGGATGACAAAGAAAGAAGGGAAAATATAGCAAAAAGAGTTTGCACTTATCCCTTCTGGAGCTGCTGGTTTCAGTTTGTGGATAAGCATTCTGGGGCTGTGTTTTAGAGGATTTTCTCGTACATGAGTGTCAACCTTTTCTGCTGTCCCTGTTGATGGTGGCCTCATAAGAAGACTCCACAACAAGAATGGCATGGTCCCCTCTGAAAAGGTGCTTTTCTTCTAAGGGTGGGCTCCTCTTTTCCCAGGCAAGCCAAGAGATTGCTTTGAGTGTGTGAGAGAGTCACCTTGGGCTTTTCTACAAAGCCAAGAACTCTCCTGCCTTGGATCAAACACCCTGTGTCCAGCTTCGGGCCCCACCAGCCACAGCCCTTTGATTCCTCTGCATAAGGCTCAGGTCTGCAAACTGCCAACCCCCCTGCCCTGGCTCAAGGCAAAGGGCTTCCCTGTATGTTCACAGCTAAACAGATACTTGAATACTGCACAGAGCTGGTCCAGTGTGCCCAGCACCTCACAGGATCAATCCCTACCAAGGCAACAGCTGAAGTTTTCATGTGCTAGCTTGCAGCAGCTATTTTGGTGTTACAGATACTTCTTGAGAAATCTTGATTCTTGAGCTGATTACAATTTTTTCTTCTTTATAAATCATATTTCCTTTGATGTTTTTCATATTCAGCAAGGTGAAAATGCCAGTCAGAAAGGTTATATTTTTGTGCAGGGAGGAAAATAATGTGTCTATTCTTCGCTAAACATTCCCACAGTGTGCTCAGGAGGATACAAGCCCAGGACATGCCTGGATAGACCAGGCTGTAATGTGCCATCAGTTTGGTCTAAGACTAAGAGGCTTCACCTCTCAGCAGTGGTGGGTGCAGGGTAAGACTGAACAGCAGTACAGGCTCACATTTCCAGTTCACTACTGGTGCAGCTGCACTTTTGATGGTCCCGACTGGTCAATGTTATGGTGCACCCAATATGAAGCATCATAGTTAGATGAACCTGGATGGATGAAGTCTAATCTAGTCCCCATGTTAAACTATCATAACACACTCAGGGTGCAGAGGGCAGAAATAACCCATCTTTCTACTCACTGAGAAGCTCACAGGATTTAATTATGGTCTTAATTGGTCTGGTGATCCTATGCAACCCTACACCCTGTAGATCTATTTGGGTTCACCTGGGATCTTGGACAAACAACTGGTACAGATATTTTCTCCCTGCTATTAATTGTCTTGGGCTAAGTCTCACCACGAGGAAACAGCTTTGTCTAGGAGAAAGTGAATTTTGAAGAAAAGACTGAAATGTAATAGCAGAAAGCTCAGCAGCTGCAGTGGCATTGCCTGCATGCCACACATAAGAAGGAAAGGTATGGATTGAAAGCTGATCCCTACCTTTCATCCATGCAGTGTGCTTCCTCTGTCTGGGGAATGTTATCCCAGATTTGTGAAGCAAAAGAAATGCAAAGAAGTCCCACCATCCTCTGCTTCCTCCCCCAGCTGGGTTAAAATTGTGCATTCAGCAAGCAAGTCAAAATGGATTCTGTTTAATAAATTCTGTTTGAAAGCTGGAGGGAGGTTTGCAGTCAGCAGAGGAGGGAAGCTCTGGAACAGCCTCCAGCAGGAGGAGTGGGTGGCAAGCAGCAGCCTGAGTGGTTTTATGATGAAGCTGGATCAGTTTACCAGTGGGATTGTGGGGTGCAGTTGCCTGAGATAGCAGGGGACTGCATGCAATGACCTTTGAGAGCTCTTTCCATCACATGTTCTTCAACTGCAGTGAAGTCACGGGATATAATAGACATAGTTCAATTCTTTTTCATGGAACCTACTTTAGTTTACACCAGCTGAAATTCTGCCCTAGTGTGGCCAAAGTCAAGGCTGGCAACCTTTAATCCTTGTAATGTGTGATAACACCTCAGTCTTCTCTGCCCACACCTCCTGATAATACCAATGATGTCTTTATTCTGCAATGTCTTTTTCTATTGTAGAGATGTTAGCAGTGGTCTGTGTGGTGGCCACATACAAATATATATTTTTCCCTTTGTCTGGCAATAAAAGATACCTTGAAAGAGCAAGGAAGGTGGTGAGAGTGTCAGGTGGGGTCAGGAGGCACAGGCATTCCACAAAAGGGAACAAAATAACAATGAGACAATACCTCAAAACACTTTCCAGAAAAAAAAAAAACAAAACAGCCCAATTAATACAGCTTTTGTTTGCTCAGGGGCTGATTCTCCTTTTCCTATGTTTGGGAATGACTAGTGGGGAAATTAGAGGGATGGTGACTTTGTTTCTAGGTTTTACCCCCAACAACCTGCTTTGATAGAGAAATGTGTATGAAATCAGCATGTGAACTCTGGGTTGTGTCAGAACTAACCAGCACAATGTGAACATGGGATGCAGAGTACTAACAATGCACTGCCTATTTTATTATTTTTTTTTAATATATATATATCACACATAGGGATGGTGTGGCCCCTGTCAAAGTGCTAGATGGACTACAAACACAGAACAAAAAAGACAGCCTGCAGAAGTCTACAACTCAAGTAAATTAGGACACAGAAAAATAACTCCAGAAAAAAATATTTGGCAAATAAATCCAAAGAATTAATGATCTTGGTTGTAGGAGGATAACTCATAGAAAGGCAAAATGAGCCTAATAAATTAGAAAGAAGCAAAATTAGCCTAATAAACATTTGGCTAGAAGTTAATCATTGCAGTTCACCAGTACAATGTAACTTCCCTCTGGGTGATCCTGGGCATGGAGAATGGCTCAGTGTGGATGTACCAGTCTGGACATGTCAGAGTTGGGGAGGAAAGTGAGAACTGAGGGTTTGTTTGACTTCTTTATTTAACTCTCTCAACCCATTGCTCATCAGATAACAGATGTCTCAGTGAGTACCCAGTCCGTTCCTGATAGGAGACTGACACAGGGTTTGTAGATCTAGCTGTCAAACCTTGTAAGACTTCCAGATTCATAGGGGTTTTTGTCCCAGTTTCTGTGGTTATCCAAAATGGCATCTGTTGTGCTGTTGTTTCTCTAGAGATTTTCAGAGATCTGCTGTGCATGCACTGCTAGAGTAAGCTGCCAGCACTGGACTCGTCCCTATGCATTTGAGGGTCCCAAAAGAAGGATATTGTTTTATAGCTCCATAAAATAGATTTGTCCAAGCTGCACAGGAAAGCAAGCCCAGTTCCACAAGTTTAGGATTAATTGATCCTATGGGCAACAGCTCAAGGGTACAAAAATTCATGGTTTCTCTTACTGTCCCATATTATTGAGAAGCACCTCTACATTGCCATGGGAACACAGAATAGTTGGGGTTGGAAGGGACCTCTGGAGATCATCTGGTCCAACCCCCCTGCTAGAGCAGGACCCCCTAGAACAGATTATACAGGAACATGTCCTGGCAGGTTTGGAATGTCTCCAGGGATGGAAACTCCACAACCTCCCTGGGCAGCTTGTCCCAGGGCTCTGGTACCCTCAGAGCAAAGAAGTATTTTCTTATATTTAGGTTAAACCTCCTGTGTACCAGTTTGTGACCATTGCCCCTTGTCCTGTCACTGGACACCACTGAGAAGAGTCTGGCCCCATCCTCCTGACACCCCCTGTAGATATTTATAAGCACTGATGAGATCCCCTCTCAGTCTCCTTTTCTCTAAGCTGAACAGCCCCAGTTCTCTCAGCCTCTGAACAGCAGTGGCATTGAGATGTCCCTCACAAGGGCAGGTTAGAGTGGGGAACATGCCAGGTCAGGACTCTGCAGCTGCAAACTATGGCCATGGCTAGGGAATGGTGTCCCCAGGCAGATATCTCACTCTTGCCAGCACACACAATAACATGTTTTCTGTGCATCCCCATTGTGAGTGAGGGAAGACTTGAAGTGCTGTCTAAGACTCCACTTTTAAGAAACCTCAGCAGCTGCCCAAGGACACTAGTTCACTTAATTGGTGCATCAGTACATCCAAAGATCCTCACTATCTCCCTATCAGCCCCAGTGAAACGTGTCTTATCCATTTGTCCTTGAAAGCAGCCAGCCCCTTGCGACGTGATTAAGGTAGTCTTGTGCCAGATGAACCCTGCACAGTTTTTTTTCTCCTGCTTCCCCAAAAAGTTTTCATCCCCTCTGCCTTCCTACTAGTCACGACAGAGCTTCTTCCTTGCAATTTATTATGTTTGCACTCATTTGTTTTCCTTCAGTCTTTGAGGCACAGCACTGAGTGACCTCTGGCAAAGGAATGGGAATAGCACACACTTTTATCCTGGCACTAGGCAGCAGCAGTGACAAATTGGTTTACTTTTCTGCCTGACACTGGGGGGTTGTGAGAAGGGAAAGGGGGTGTTATTAGCCTGGTTCTGAAACATGCATTGTAATCTCTCTGATGTTATTTAAATATATATATATATATTTGGCCTTGTCTATCACTCTCTGGGAATGCGGAAAATTTTGCCTGAATGGATTGATCCTTCTGGTTGGAAATAAACTTGTTATCATGATACGCCAGGGTCTATTTATTTATTTTTTTATTTAACAGCTAAATATACATGTTCAGTTGTGTATGGATATATTCAGCTATGCTAGGAAAAGGCATTGCAGACACATCCACAGCCACACTTTCCCTCACAAAAATATCCAGCCATTTAGCAATGAGGAGAGATTCGGAGGTGTGCACAGCCACTAACACTTCTCAAAACCTATGGGAACGTTTTGGGAAAAAATATGTACTTTCCCCACTTTGCTCCTCCTAAACCGAGCAGAAACAGCCAACAGATGGAGAGGGGGGGATGAAGGGGGGTGTGGGGGAGGTTTGGTGAGTCTTGATGGTGTGAAGAGGTAAGATTCACAGCCCTCCTGCTCCCCAGTGCAGGTACCCCCATGGGCACATCCACCTTCAGGGGTGCCCAGCAGAATGGCACAGGAGCACATGGAGATAACCAGTTGGGGAAATTCAAAACACTGACACCTTTTGCAAAACACTAAGATCTACTAATGAAAAGGAACTCTGCCAGGTGGGTATTGTTGCCTTTTACATTCCTCATTGATTTAAACATCAAGGAAAGATTCTAACACTTGAAGACTTTTCCATAAGAATCTGCATAACCGCTTCTAAAAGGACACGTATATTCAACAATTCATCTTCTATTCTGGCTGTGCTAGTTGTTGTTATGAGGATGATTTGTGCACCATCCTGTTCATCTCCATTTAGTGCACCGTCAGGACAGCATTTTTACCATTCCCATGTCACTATGTTCTGACCTCAAAGGGACAATCTCAACGTGGCCTCCTCAGAAAACTGCTTTTCCCCCTTCCCCTTTTCTTTTTGTGGCTGATGTTATCTTGTGGTATCTTAATTACGTGCTTTAAGGACGCCGGCTGCACAGATCATTGATGGAGTTTGATGCTTGTTAATATCACGTTGCATTATGAAAATCTGGTACATTAAGACCTTGGTGTCTTTCCAAATTATGCTGAAGATATAAAAAACTTAATAAGCAACCCACTTTAACTAATACAGACTAATAGGTTGAGGAGGGAGTGGGTGAGTTGGGGAACATGATTGAGGGGTTGTAAGTAAAATGATTTAAAGAACCCCAGGCAGGACTTACTATTCAAGGTCAAGATTTAGTATCAAAATCAGGGTTAGTACTGGTGGGAACAGTAGACATCAATTTGTGGTCAATTCAAGCCAACCTTCTCACTTGTATTTAATTTTTCCCCAACCAGTAATTTGTCTTTAAATGCAAACACTTAGCTAAATCAGGTGCAGATGGCTGTTTTTATCAAATGAATGCTGTTTTATCACTTTAAAAGCTTTTGTTTTTAGGCAAGTGAAGGAAGTGGGCAGCACTCCCTTGTTTTTGAAAGAAGAAGAGCATATGCTTTTTAATTTGAAATGTAGCACTAATAGCATTATCCACAGGGGGATAGGCTCTGCTATTGTGGATTGTGGATAATGCATTTATGCTCAAGTATCCTTTATTCCCCCCTGAGTGAAAGAATTTAACAGCATATTGTATTACTAAGCCACGGAGAATACAGTTTACTGTAAGAGTGAATTTTTTGACAGTATCAATTCCGGTTTTGTTTTTGCTTTGTTAATTTTTAGGGACATTCTTGACGAAATTTGCAATGTCCTCATAATACTGTGTTGAAAAAAAAACACCCCTCAACCTGCCATGAACAACGAAAAAAACACTGTCAAGGGGAGATCTGGAGATCATGCAGGCAAGAGCCGGAAAGAGTTTCAAAATTAGCTTTACTGACACATCCTTTTTTTTTTTGCTTTTCTCATTCTCTGCTCTCTTCTCACCAGAAGCTGGTGCTCATGCTACAATGGTACCAAGCTGGGGATGCAGCCAAATGGAGAGAAGCAGGCTTGAGACAAGGAAACTCAGTCCATTTGTGACTTTCTGGAGCAAACTGCTTTTCCCCAGGGCTGGAAGACAAATGGTTTAATAACCCAGAATGCTGCGCTCTTTGCTTCAACAAAGTTGACTCTCTGTATTCAGCCTTATTCACAGGTATCTCCAACAACCTCTTGGGAAAATGCTGAACAAACGGAGATCACGGCTCAGAGGCCTGGGGCCAGCCTTGCATTGTTTGGTTTTCATTGTGAGGCTTATCTTGCTGTGTCATATGGTTAAAAACTGGAGCCTTGTCTCAAAGATAGCAGTGGGAAGGCAAGAAAAGCTTGTGCACATTTGTCTTCAGGTCAGTTTTATAAATGAACGTACTGATGCAACCCTCAGCAAGGGGGGAACTATGAGTGAGAGAGAGCAAGACTGAGTCCTGACTTCTTTCCCATCATGTGGTTTTCTGGAAAGGAAAAATACTCCGAGACAGTGAACAAGGCCACAGCTAGCCTAGCTTACAGTCCTTTTGGAGAATGAAGGCAGGTCTTGTACTCAGTTCCTTCTGCCCCAGGATCTTGGGATGTTCTAGCAGTGTCAGGAATGGTAAGCCAAGACTGTTTGAGATCTTGAAATTGAATCAGGGTACTAGGAAGGAGAAGCTCAGAGGAAAGAAGGCACCATAGCCCACAGGGTGCTATGTCTAAGTGGGGTGGCAAAGGAGAGGGAAGAGGTTTTTGAAATCAAGCTGGACTCTCAGTGCTCACCCACTACTTAGTAACAAGAAACACAAAAAGAATTCCTGCTGTCCTTGAGGAGAATTCAACTGAGGCCACAGCTACAACCAGAGCTGACTCACTGATGGGCAGCAATTACTTCAGACCTGTTCAGGACAAGACGGGAGAATCCTCCTCTTGTAGGATCACAGAGCAACGGTGGTTTGGTGCTCATCACATTGCTTTATTGTGAAGCATGGCAATAGCTCTGTCTTCTTCAGGAAAGTGAGTTTTAGCCATGTAAAAGTTTGGGTGTCTAAGCCAGTGATCTAGCCCTCCTGACAGGCTGTGAAGAGAAAGGGAGGCATCTCCAGAGAATGAGTCACCTCTTCCTATGTACAGGGTCTAAAGTGGGTGGGATGACTCATTCTCCAAAGGTAGCAGTCTCTCTTTCTGTGTCTTAAATGACTAGCTTCAACTGAAAGCCTAACTTCTTGGGGACAGAAATTAGCCATCTTCATTGTCACATTTGTCTCAAGTTATTTTCAAAACTCAGAGTGAGGTGAGAAGGCTCATTTTCAGCAGAGTGCCCCTTCAAAGGACCATTTTGTGCTTTCTCCTGGGATCTGCACATCTTTGTCCTTCAAAAATGGTGCTGAAATGGTTGGCTCAAGTTTCATGGAGTCAGAGAAAAAAAAGTCTGTTGGAAACATAAAGAGAAGTCATTCGACCCATCCCCAGTCCACAAGCAGAAAGCTGCAGTTAAGTTTTGTTATCCTTAGTGCTTCCTCCTTTCAAGGATGTCTTCCAACAGACAGTAAGAACATTTCAGTTGTCTTCAATGGGCTTTCATCCAAGGCTGCAGAGAGCAACAACGAAAACTCAGTTGCAGAGGCAAATCAAGAGAGGGGAAAGGTAATGACATGAGAGAGCTAAAAGATGTAATTGTGAGAGGGAGAGAGAGGGAAACAAAGAGAGGTACTTTAAAGATTGAGCAGTGGAGGAACACAGAGGCAATGCCCAGTGGAGAGGAGATCTGGGTGGGAGGAGAAGGACAAGCTCATACCCTTGAAACACGCACCTCTCCAGTGCTGCAGCATCACTTCCATTTGAAAATGCCTAACTGCTCTTCAGTTTAATCATTGCTGCACTTCTGGGTATAAGATGAATAATTAAAACTGGCAGTAGAATACAGCAAGTGTTAATAGGGCAGAAGGTACTGCAAAGTCCTTATAAAAAGCTGTGCTTGCAGCACAAAGTGGCTGCTGTTCTCTGCGTCCCCAATCATGAAAAGAGGAGCACAAAAGTACTACATTTAATGAAGTGCATCTGTATTCATTCTGCTGGACTTTTTTTTCCCCCTCTGCAGTTGATACTATTGCTTGCTAAATAATACCCCACCTCTAGCAAAGGATGAACAATGTAATTCTAACTTGTCCTTCCAAATCAAACCAGGACATCCATCCTGCACAGCCTTTCCCTCTGTGCAGGGAGTCCTACAGACTCCCACAGCACTGTCTTCTCCTTCATGTAAGTTAATATTTAAAATTTAAAGAGAGTATCTGGTGCTTTAAAGAGCCAAGTCAGTGAGAAATGCCAGTGTTATGGAGTTCTTCCTCTTTGATGAGTTGAAGATTGCTTCCTCTTGATGTCAGAAGACCAAACATGATGAAATAAATGCCAACCTCAAACTATGAGAGGCAACAATTAAACAATGTCCGAGAAGTCACTGGCCAGCTGCACTGCCCAGGCCCTTGGCTCATGCATGCAGCAAGAGAAGGCACAGCAAGGAAAAATTGTAACTGGAAGAAGATGCAGCCATTAATCCATGTACAATGTGAGTTACTTACTCATACTTACTTACTTTTGTAGGAGCACAATGTGTGCACTCTGCTGCTCTGCCTGATGTTCCCCCTCACCCCCAAACCCAAGTGTCTCTCTTTCCCTGAGCACTCTGCTTCCACAGACTGTGGACAACCAGAACAACAAAGCAGCAGCTCAAAAGACAACAGTTCATATTTGAAGCACCCAGAAAATGTTCAGGGACAGTGTTCATTCCTGTAAGAGATCAGACTGTGTGCCACCCTAAACAGCAAATGCAAAGCTCCTCTTTTCAGCTCTTCCTTTTCCACATGCACCCAATTAAACAGAGCTGCACAAACTAATCAAATTAAGCTGGGAAGAAAGACAGATTGTTATTTTAAAATACTTGGAAAATGTTTGGGAATGGAAGATCTTAAAGGTAAAGAGGGAGGTCAATACATAGAAAGGGAATTATTTTTAACCATTGCAGAGAAGGTATTTTTAGAGCAGTCACCTGGAAGCTCCCCGCACTACACAGGAGGATGAGCACTGCTCAACCCAGCAGCAGTAACAGGAGCTGAGCTGCAGTCTGGCTCAACCCCATCTTCCCTTCCTTCTTTCAAGGGAGTTTTCAGTGTAATCATTAGTTTTTTTCTTTTTCTCCCACCTTCTGTCCTAACTGCCTTTGCTGAGCAGAGCTTCACCTCTCTGTCACCTCAGAGAATCTGGCTCTCCATGGGACATGTGAGGAGCTTCTCAGTTGTTGCTAAGTATTTTCCCCCTCTTTGGTTTGTTTTTAATCTTTTTCTTTTGGACTGGTCTCCTCTCACTTCTACACTAAGTGGCAGAGATGAAGAGTGGAGCCACCACAGGCAACCATGTGCTTAAAGAAACTAGATCTGACTTCCAAAAGGGCTGGAGGACCCTGGGGACAGGGAGATACATCTCTGGCCAAAACATCCTGGAGGAATGCCACACATGGGGCAGGGGTGCTGCCAGAGGAGCTTTGCCTCCATCCCTCCAAGTCCAACACATCTCCACACTGGAGGCAGCAGACACGGGCAGTGCTGCCCAAGGAGGCTGTGTGGGTTTGTGTTGGGAGAGAAGGACATCACCCCATTTTTTATTTAACTTCTAGCCCTTTTTGCACACTATCTCATACAGTTTCACCAATTAGCTATATCACACTTTGTCAGCAAGGACACAGGATCAACACCTTCATTTTTCATAGTCTGGACAATGGTCCAGGCAAGATCAGGTGAAGGAAAACATCTTTTGCATCAGGATAAAGTTAGAACAAGCCTTCCACAGACATTCCCCACTAATGTTGCACAAAAAATCCAGCATGGGATGCACTGAACATACAGTGTAGAGAACATTTTTTATTTTTTTTTTAATCTCTTCTTAGAAAGGGCAAGATCTTCAAGATGATTCAGCATAAATCAGGCTGTGCCATAATGTGTAAGCTGTGAATTTAAAACAGATGTTTTCAAAGGTAAGGGAAGATGTCTGAGTGTGTTCCTTAACCTGAATTTATATTTTTCCTTCCTGGATGCCAAGCTTTTGAGTATGTCAGTATGTTGCCACAGTTTGGGGAAAACAACTATTTTGGAACCATGTTCTTATCTGCTGTCTTAAATTGATTGTCTCACTGCATCTTCCTGGCCACTCCACTGAAAATGATGGTGCTTCTCCCTTCATGGTTTTCCAAAGCAAGGGCAATGAGAAGGGATTTTTTCTTTCTTTCAAGGATCAAAGCAAACTAGAAGATGCCAAATGATAAATATTTGACATTGAAACATGAAAAAGAAGAGGAAGAGCAGCATCAAGGGAATAAATCTCTTGGGATGTCTGAACGTACATTTTGGTACTGCTAAGATAGGAGTTATGGATGCAGTGTGTAAAGATGTGGGTTTTACAAGAAAATAGAATCAGCCAGGAGACCTCTGGGAAATCACAGAATGTGTGTACACTTTATGGTTTGTAAAAAATTAAATGATTTTTTTTTTTCTTAGAGATATTGAGCCTTGTTCTTTTATTATTATTATTGTTTATTTTTTACTACTCTTATTTCATTGTCCATGCCCCTGTCTTCCAAGTCCCTTATTTGAATTGGTTCTATTTATGTGAAACCTGTTGATAACTCTCAGCTCTTCACTTTTGTGCTCTCAATAATTATAGGTCTCCTTGGAAAGCTGGCCTTCAGTAGAATTTTTTGTGAAGGTTTTGAAAGATTTTATTAGAAAAGATTTGGATCCTGCACAATTATCAGTTCTGAAGGGTGCTTTGCCCACCTCCTCCAGTGGAAGTGCTATTGATCATCTTACAAAAGGGAGGCAGATACTTACAGAGAGAAAAGTTGAGGTCTGGTTGCCTTTTCAACATCAATGATAAAAATTGCATCTCATGTTCACCCCATTCACCTTAACACTACTGGTCTGCACTAATTAAAGGGGAGCAAGCTGTGCTGGTTAATAAAGAACACTGCAATTCAGCTTGTGCTGGCCAGTGATTGCAACAAGAGGAAAAAAAAACCCAATAACTGATTCAAAAGATGGGTTTGATTAACAGAAATATCTGGGGCTTTTGTTCACTGGTTGTGCAGCACACCCTGTCAAACCCTGCCACCACCAATGGCTTAGATGTAAGACTCTAAATACCTTCTCTCCCTTTTAAGTTGGGCTCTAACTCTTAAAGTCCTGCTTTAAAATATTGCAGATGATCACCCTCATGCTGCACTCTGTTTTGCAAAACTACTGCTCCACTTGGCCACGTGTGCTCCAAGGTCCTATACCCAGGGGAATCCCACCCCACACAGTAGCTGCCTCGTTTAGGAGCAATCATCTTATTCCCTCTAACTTGAACACTAATGTAGTTTACAGAATATTTTGCTCCTCTACTTTAGTTATACACATATATACCAAGTCTGGTTTCTATCCAGGATGGTTCTTCACCACCATCAGAGCAGGCTTTACTCCTTCACATCACTACCAGCCACCCTCAAGACATGTTCTGCAGTAAGCAGCATGTCCTCTCTGCCATGCTTGCAGGACGGCAACACAACTCCTTTGCTACCTCCACCATTTTGAGGTGAAAAAATGCACACAGAAAATAATTTTCTGGGGCAGTGGGAAGCCACACAAGAGCAAGAGCCCATTTGGGTGCTATGTGATGTGTTGCCATCACAGCTGATTCCCTCTCTGGAGCACTAGCCATGGGCAGTGTTGAAGACAGCAACTTTTGGAGATTGGTCTGAAGGTTGGGGTAGGGGGGTAGGGGTGTGTAAGCACATGGAGAAAACCCACAGGCTTCTCAAACACCAGCCCTGTCTGGATCAACACATTACAGCTGTGTAGACAGGAAACAGCGTACTTAGGGATCATTCCTTCCTTTGAGGCCTCTCAGGAGCAGTAAGAAAGGTCTACATGTACTCAGCAAGGCCAACTTTTCACACCCCGTTAGCCCCAACGTGATGAACTTCACCTCTCATAACCAGCTCTACCAATAGAGCGGCCCATTTTTTTTTCCCCAGCTGAACAAGTTTCTCTTACAGAAATGCTAATTCAGCCAAATATATTTTTTGTTGACTTTTTTCAATGGAAAATGATTGAAACACTTAAGTTCCATTTTAACATTTGGCCAGTTCTGTCTCCTCTGGCTTGAAGTAATCAAAATCCAGCAGAGAAGCCCTTGCCTCTTTTAATCATTTACTGGAGTGTCCCTTCAGGAAGGTTGTCCTGAGATTCCTGAGCTGGAATATGATGGGGTGTTGCCTTTCACCTTAAATTTTGAGATTTTTTTTTCCATTTAACTTTAGACCTTTCCTTCTAAGAATCAAAATATTGTCCAGAAAGCTGCATTTCTAGGGAGGAAAGGTGTCTTGCACCAGCTGAATCATAGAAAAGATGATTTGACTCAAGGCTTTTAGAGAATTAACAGTTGCCACAACAAGACACCTCTTAGGCAGCCAAGGAGGAGAGGAGTTGGTACAGGGAGCCCTGCGTGGTTTAGGCTTTTTATAGTGACAGATTTCTTTGTATAATGCACTTTAGGTGAAGCTTCAGGCTTATTTTTTACTCATCTGATGTCAAAAAAGTACATATTAAGTCTTAAAAAAAAGAGGAGTTTTTTTTAATCAGCTTATTACAGCCTTCCATGTATAATAAAGCAGTTATATGGCAGTAAACCTGGAATCCTAGAGGACTTTGTTGTAAAGTGACAGATTCAGGTCAGAGCTGTTAATGAACACCGGATTGATGGGTGATACATAATGATGGGAGAAATGGCATTGTTGTCTTACAGGAGAGTGCAGAAGAGTAGGATATGCCAGGTTTGTCAGAACAACTGTGTACCCTGGAGTTTAATACCCTGCCTCTGGCCACTGCCTGGTATTTCAGAGAAATTAGAGCTATCCTACAGCTGGTGAACAGACACACAGTAAATGTGGTTTTGGTTCCTTAGCTCTCTTCAACCCGGGAACAAACCCTAAATTTCCTTCTGTAGGTGCAGACTTTGAAGACCACTGACATGGGCTGGATGTGACTGAAACAGTGCTCCTAGAGACCCTTTTTTTTTTTTTTTTTTTTTTTCCTTTTCTTCTGCCACTGACTAACAATGTGAGCCCAGGCAACTCTTTCAACATTTACGTCTGCCGTCTTGTTTTGCACAAATACTTCTTTTGAAGCACAAGTTTCTCATGTCCATGTAATCTTGGCTTTTATTCTAGCTCTTGTTCTAAATTGCCTGGTCTTTATTTTCATTAACTGGATCCTATAATAAATCATAGAATCACCATAGAATGGTTTGGGTTGGAAGGGAGCTCGAAAGTAACCTACATGCAGAGGTAATGCTGATCTGAAGGAACTGCTGCTCAACCTACAAAAATATCAGAGAGGTTAAAAAAAAGACTGTGTGAATGGGAATATATGCAGCCATATGCAAAAGCAATGGCTCCTGTGCAACATTTCCTGGGAAGAGAGGGTGGAAAAAAGCCACCCTAAAAAGCAGCTGAAGAACTGGCCCACCTTGATGGGTCTGACCCTTGAATACCCACTGGGAACTTCCCCCAGGTGCCACATGCATCATACTCTTAATAAGTGCTCCTCTGAGAAGCTTCTTGAAACCAGATCTCCTTTTTCTTATGTCTCAGTAAAATGCCAGCATGGCTGAGGTCCCCCAGTACTACATCAGAGATATTAATTCTCATTAAAAAGTGATGCAAGAGGTGTTCATTTGGACACGTTTTGTGCACTTCACTGGCTGCTCCAGGGTGCATGGAAGTGTTCATCTCCATGTAAAAGGCTCTGCCAATGCTCCATCACAGCTGTCTGGGCTTACTGAACCCAACCCAGCCACTGAGATTAAAAAAAGCAATTCAGGCTAGCAAGTTGGTGTTTGATCTTGGGTCTCCTGGGTTTTTACAGCCCCAAGATCTGGGATTCCCCAGAGCTCAACACACATTACCAGTCACTGAGAACTCTGAATTCAAGCCAGAAAATATATGGGTATAATCTTAACTCACATGGTTTTGAACAGTCCCTTTGACTTTCATGCATCTGCCTGCACACATGCACACATTCAGTATTTCAATCCATCGTGCTCAGCACCCTGCAGGACTGAGCCCTTCACTAATCCTTCTAAACCCAAGTCTATTGACTTTCAAAGCAACCCACGAGGGTTTCTTATCTACATTTCCTGAACAAGCTGCTTGCTTAGTCTGAGCCTTTTTGCACCAGTCTTCAAACAGCACTGATTTTGAGCAATGAACATGATTAGATTTTCATATCAAGAGAGACTGAAAGTGTGGAGATAGCTCTTGAAGTAAATGAGGAGTGAACTCCCTTCATTGAGTAGCTTGTAAAAACACACACACAAAAAATCAGAATTAGTGTCTAAATCCAACCCAGCCAATATCCACGTTTTGTTTTCTAATCCTGAAGTGACTCCTACCAGAACCCTAAGTCTAAATACCTTAGGGAAGTTGAAAAACAGATCTCAGTAGTTAGATGCATCGTGGTTTTTATAATAAGATCCTGTCATCATGTTGCAGAACAAGATTCAACCCTAAACTACACCACAGCCCAACTCAGGGAGATGCTGCATGTTGTCAAGTAAGCCTGCCCCAGAAGACAGACTGAAGTAAGGATTGCTTCATCTCTAGAAAATGTCTACTAGGGGCTTCTCTTTACACCAAGATCAGGCAAGGGCAGCTCTTTCAGCCTTGACCTAAGCTTTTGGGATAGTCTGAAACAAAATCCACATCGTGGAAGTATGTCATTATGCATCTTTCTTGGGTCACTATCAATGCATGTAAGAGAGGGACACAGGCACCAGGAACTACTGGTGGAAATAGATGCATACCTGGAACAACCATTCCTGCCCTGTTATCTCTCCTTCTCTTCATACAGTGGTCAGTCTGAAGACTGAGTCTCGAGAGAAGCCCTGGTCCCAGTTCTGGGCAGGTTTTGCCATAGCAAGCTAGTCCCTCTCTGTCTTGGGCCCCCCTTTCCCACCTATAAATTCAGGTGAGCCCCACACTGATCATGTCTACTGAAGTGACAAGTTTGGATTAATTCTGTGTATGACCAGGGCAAAGTACAGTGAGACATGGGTTGTAATTGAGACCTCAAAATACAGATTAATTGATAAATTAATAGATATCTATTAATAAGTTAAATATACCTAATATAAATATAGGAAAACTTACCTAAATATATACCTGTAGATAGAAATACAAAAGGTGTAGTTCATGTTTCTGTCTTTGTGATGGCACACTAAGTCTCTTTGCTTCCTCACTTGAATTAGCAGCATCTTAATCCAGGTGCTCCTTCCTCTGTTCCTGGCAGCATCTTTGAGAACTCTTGACCTTCAGCTCCCCTTGGCACACCCTGTTCAAGGAGATCTGTGAGCACCCTGGGAAATCATCCCAGATGAACATCTTCTCTTATTTAGACAAATCTATGTTCCAGACAAAATGACTGACAGTATTAAAAACCAGGGGTAGCTCAGATACTCAGAAAGTAGTAGCTAACCCATTGGTTTCAATCAGAAAATCTTTCCTTCAGATTTCTTTTTTTTTTTTAGACCACCTTTAAAAATCCAGTTAAAATAATTCAGTTGGATATTTTCTACTGGAAGCTGTTGTGTTGTTAAAAACTAAGGCATCTCACAGCAATTTATCACTGGCAAAACATCCCTAATGAACAGAATGAGTCTCTGTGCTTTACTCATTTCATTTTGCTTTTTTGTTCAGTTCAATTTGGTTGACTTTTTCGGTGGCATTAAAATATTATTTTAAGCTGCACTTACATCATGTTTGTTATAATCTCTAATGGGCTGGTTTTGTTCATTACTGAGCCAAAAGTGAATAGAGGAGATGATGAGAGACAGGATGGGTTTGGGGAGTGAAAGGAGTCCTCCCTGAGTGGTGAGGTCAGTAATCCAATTTCTTTTGTGCCTGCCTGTATCTGTTCAGGGTCACCTAAGCAGAGCTTGCTCCTCCACAGGTTCTACTGCTGCGATTATTTTTCCTAGCAATATTTTTTGCCATTCTCCTGGGAAGGGACACATGGCCTGTTTTTTCTAGGTCTCTACACAAGGTCAAATTTTCTTCTTGTCTGAAAAGCAGGTATCTGAAGCCAACATGAACCACCCAGTGCCTGCAAGGCTGCACAGATAGACACCAAAGGTGGGGGACACAAAAAGGTGCACCTGGGGCTGCTCCTGTAGATGTCTTTAATAACACTGAATGCCACTAAGATGTTTGCTACCTACATCTTGTCTCATGTGTCTTGCTAAACTTAATCCAGCTCAGATGGGAAAGATACTCCTGTTGTGAGACCCACTCTGGTGGTGTATTTGCTGGTATTTATCTAAGAAGTTGCAGAGCTAGTGGCTGAGGAGCACCTCTGCTTGCCTGTTTCTTGTGGTCAGGATTCATATGGACAGTCTGGTATGTGAGGATGTTTGTTTTGTATATTCAAGGGGCACAGCTCCATTTGGGTTTGTGTTGGGTTTTTTTCTTGTTACACAAAAGGAAAGTAATTTTTGGTTGAACAATGTATTTGTACAAAGCCTCCATCTTTTGGCCGTTGAAACTTCAGGAGGGAGGACTGACATTTCCAACAAGGTTTTGATACAGCTTTTTAGTCCTTGCAGTTTTCCATATATATTTAATTTACAGAAGAATAATAAACCTGATTACATGAAGTGAAGGCAGTTTTAGATTATGGAAAAAAAAGATTACTAGAAGAAGCCACAAAGAAAATGTGAGGGGGTCTTAACTGATATGTGGATTAGAAAAAGTATCTTGGCCAAGAAGGTCTACAATCTGACTAGGTCCAGCAGGTCTAAGGTATAATTTCAAACTTTCCAGGATAGTAAGAACAAGGAATTGTCTCCCTCCTGACCTCTTTATGCCTTGTCTCCCTTTGCCTCTGCCCTAACACACACACACCTGACCACCCTCCTGTTTCAGCCTTCAGGCAAGAAAGGCAACGTCTTGTGCCCTTTTTTCCTTTCACCCAGCACCCAAGTAGATTCATCCAGGAAAGTGCTTTAACTGGAGACAGAAGCACTCTGTTTGGATTGCCACTCCTTCATTGGATTTCATTGCCAATCCTTCACTGGATTGCTTTCCTCCTTCAGCACCAGGAGCTGAGCAGCCAGGCTGAGGATCTTGCTCCACCCTGGTGTAGGAGGTGCCATCTGCCACATGTCCTCCTGAGTGGTGTTTTAGCAAGTGGGCTAAACAGAACATCCTGTACATGGCAGCTGAAGTCCATCACAGCTGTCAGAGGAACACACGCACACAGCCTGGGCTGGAGGTGGATTCTGGCTCTGGAGGGAGGCTGGGCAAGTGTCCAAGAAGTCTCTCTTATTTGCCCATGTTTCCCTTTGGGGTAAGGGTTCCTGGCTTAGCTTACAGATGGCTCTGGGGAGCAGGACAGCACCAGGGAGCACTGGCATTCACTCATCCCAGGTGCAACCCACCCAACAATATGCTAACTCAACTGATTAATTCATCAGAGCTTTCTGGCCAGTCTTGATTTCTTTGAGGTCACTGGCATAAGTCCCATCAGCTCAAAAAGCAGCAGACCTCTTCTGTTCTTTTATGCAAGAGCAAACAGGCTTCCTGGGAAGGGGGAAATAAGAGGTAAAATTGTCTCCATCCTTTATTTATTTCCCTGCCTTCTGCCCTTGTCACCCTCTCCCCCTCTACTTTTCCACCCACTTCTCCTGCCTCTAAGAGGAGACATCTGCTCTGGGACGTGGTTGTTCTTGGAGCTGTGGAGAGGTCACTGGGTCTCACTGGGGGTCACTGGGGTTGTGCCCTTTGCCTCTGAGGAGCGCAAAGGTGCCGAGGTCCAGATTCTTCCTGATGATTTCATGTGATAGCTAATTAATGGCCTCCCCATGTTTCCATGGCAACTCCATGCTGTGCCCTGCTTAGCCCTGAGCCAGCTGGGCATTCTTGTACACTTGGGAAGCCGTAACATCAGCATATTAACAAGACTTGCCAACGTCCTCTGCTTTCTGAGACACTGGCTGCTAAGTCTAAATTTGAATAACTTTAAAAAAACCCTACTTTTCTTAGTAAGCTCCCACTGCATTCTCTCATGTGACTTGGATCAACTCATACCAGAAGTTTTCTGCATTTGAAGTGAAGCAGCAGGTAGATTCAGCTCTAACCCCCTGCTTTTTGCCATGCTTTGCATTTGGAACACATGGCATCTGGCTTCTCTTTTTTTTTTCTCTCTGCGTTAGTTGGACATTTTCATGCAGTCCCTAATTTAATTGCAGCAAGAGATAAGTATCTGCCATGATTTGGTAGGACCATCTCTGTGTTAGCTGAGCTGGACAATTGTATGAATTGGTCCCTAACTCCTTCTTGCACAGAGGAGGGAAGCTGAGTTTCAGCCTCATACAGCCAGAGAATTGTTACTCATAATTTGAAGTATGAATATCCCTTTTATCATTAAACCCTATAACAATACTTCCTGATCAGCAATTCAGTTAATCTAGCTTTATGGGTGAAAGGATTCTCTGGACCCCATCTAATTGCCCTCTATTAATTACCCTCCATTCTACTAATTGTCTTATAAAACATCTTTTTCTGACCAAGTAGAGGACTTGGACACAATTTCTTTGGAAGCCCATTAACACCATTGCAGTACTGGTGTGGCCTCTCTGGGGCAATCTGAACTGCTTATCAAAACAAAAGTACACCAGATGCCTCCACATCTTCTATTGCCTGCAGAACAGGTATCCTAAAACAAACCTGTGGGATCTGGTTCTGGATCTGGTGGTGACAGGTCTGTCCCCTTACATGGGGAAGGGCTTATGGGACTGAGCTGTGGAAGCAGAGAATGTGCCCTGTTTGTAGTAGATGTTTCTTTTGTGTCATCAAAAGAAAGAGTGTAGCATTGTCTAGGAATCATTTATAGACTCGTAGAATGGTTTTGGTTTGGAAAGGACCTTAAAGAGCATCTAGTTCCATTCATGTCCCTGCATGGGCAGGGGCACTTCCCACTAGACATTTTGGCTTCATTCCATCCCAAAATTTCATCTAGCCATGCAGCAGCATGGCTCCAGATTGTTGTGTTGATGTGCCACCATATCCTGGTGCCATGTTGCACCATCAGGTGCTCCCAGGGTAGGTTCCAGAGCTGACAGCATATGTATGCCAAACTTCCTTTCATCTCCCTGCACTGGTTTCCTACACTACAGCTTCTGTGCTCCCAGCCATGGTGGAACTGCTAGCTCATGTTCTCCAGTGCCTCTCTACAAGGGGTAATGGGTGCAAACTGGAGCATAGAAGGTTACAAGTAAACATGAGGAAAAACTTCTTTCCTGTGAGAGTGACACAGCACTGGAACAGGCTGCCCTGAGAGGTTGTGGAGTCTGCTTCTCTGGAGACATTCAAAACCCACCTGGATGCGTTCCTGTGTGATGTACTCTAGGTGATCCTGCTCTGGCAGGGGGGTTGGACTGGATGATCTTTCAAGGTCCCTTCCACCCCCTAAGATTCTGTGATTCTAACTCCACAGCTGTCTGCGACTGCTTGGGTCTGAACTGGACAGAGTGATTTAATGTTCTGTTGGCCCCCAATGTTTGTGGTATTTCTTCCCTGGCTGAAGACAAGTAGTACAAGAGGCTGATCATCCCAAGACATTGTTAAGGACATATGGAAGGTAGTGACTTGCTCCCTAACAGTCCCAAAAATATGGGGCAAGATTAAGCTAACGTGTTGCTAGCTACTCACCAGATCTGAGCTTTAAGTGCAAATTCTTTGGCTTCTTGTCACTACAGCTAGAGAATTACCTCACAGGAAAACAACCTACAGAACTAATTTCACTTTGTGTTAGCACATTCACTATTCCCAGCCATGAAGAAACCCCATCATTGAATGCAGACTGCATCTCAGGCTATAGGTTACTCATAAGTAGTATTCAGTATTTTTAGAGCAATAACTATAGTTCTTTTCAGTGTCAGCTCTTTGGGTCATACATGTAAATTAAACAGTACATTTCTATTCCCTGCTAGGATGGATGTAACTGTCAGGAACATTATTTTCACTCATAATTACAAGTTTGACATTCATTTCCCATGAATACTCTCTACTATTTGCTTGAAACTTACTTCTGTGCATACTATTTTCTCTTATCAGAAAGCTGGCACAGGAACGTCGTAACTATAAAGAAACCTCTGTGAATGGTGGGGTCTATAAGCATGAACTCTAACTGCACAAAGCAAAGACCAATAAAATTAAAAACAAACAAATAATAAAATGGTTTGGGTAGGAAGGGACCTTAAACATCATCTAGTTCAAACTGCCCTGCATGGGCAGGGACACCTCCCACTGGACCGGGTTCCTGGCCAGAACAACCTGGGAAAAGTAGGCAACCTCTTGCATGAACTGACCAGTACAGATAGAATGAGATGTCAATGGAAGTTAAAGGAAAACACAAAGTTACTACAAATGAAATAGATGGATGTCCCTAGAAATATCTGAGTTGTTTCATTCCTCCAGCTCTTCTCCAGATGCAGGAACTTCTTCACCTTTTAGTAGACAAACAGGAACCGATGCGTGCTTTTGTGACTAAGACTCCTTTTTGTTTTCTTACTAACTACCCAGCTAGTTTCTTTTATGCCCTCAATGACTAGTTCAGCAGGAGAGTTCAACAAATGTGTATTTTCCTTCAAGTATTCCATTCCTTCTCAGGTTGGATGAGCATCAACCAAACCCACACAAATTAAACTAAACCTAAAGCCGAACTTAATTGTCTAAGTTCCTGGTGTCACATGAAGAACGTCACAATGCATGTAACTCTTTCCAGAAGAACTGATGCTATTCCCAGAATCAGAGCCAAAGTCTCCAACTAAGAAAGTCAACATTTTAACAATACTATTTTCAGCTCTATTGAATCAACATGCTAAAACTCAAGCCAGGTCTGAATCTTGGACTTTGGATCAGGACTGTCCCTCCTGCACAGGCCTGTTTTTCCACAGGATACTTCTCCAGCTCTAGAAGCCAGCAGGATCAGAAATTTATTTCTCCCTTTTAGAGCTGCAGAAGTTCTCATCTCTCACTAGCACTTCACACAATCAACTTGAACTACTCAATCAACAGATTAAGAGAAACACCCCACTACTCACCTCCCACCATGTTTAGGCTTCATCAACCAACTCAGCTGATCCTACACTCATACCCTCCATTCAATATATTAATTTTCAAAATCCAAACACACGTCAACACACACTCCACCAAATTTTACCCACCTTTGAGTTGTCTCAGTTATTTTTTTGCTAACTCAACCCTTTTTAATTTGGCTTTATACTTTCAAACTCAGGATAGATTTGGTTTTTGTACTCTTCCCTCCCACCTCTTCCTTTCACCACTTTTGCAGATATAGTCTTAAGATTTTCTCTTCTCTTTTCTATATATTTGATACACAGGATATCATTCACAGCCACAGAAATGTATTTTCTTGCCTTGTGCTTTGGTTTTTGTGGCGATGACGTTTCCCAGTCTTATTGGAAAAGCCAGAACCCAAGGCAAAAAGCCAAACTCAGGTTTGCCTTTAATTGTAGGTTAATCAATTATGACTTTCTCTTTTTCAGGGACTCTGTTGAAATACCTTACTGATGAGTGACTCTGAAGATTTATGGGTGCTGGTCCTCAAGGGGTTAAACTCAGACATCACTGAAGGCAACAGCAGTCTGAAGCAGGGCATAAACTCCAGGTCAGCAAGGGACATAACACTTCCCATCCTTCAGCACGTGCTGAGACTACCTCTGATGAAGTCTTCCAAGATGGAAATCCTGAAGTGAAGGCACCTGAGACCTGCCCCCACCCTCCACCTCTTATGTGTCTTCTCACCAATGAGGCATTAGTTTCCCTCTTAAAGGACTGCCATCACCTTCTGTCCCCAGACTGCATGAACAACTCAACATAAATCTGGCATAAATCTCAACAGAAGAAATATCTTTTATCTTTAACCATTTACTCCCACTATAGGAATAATGGCAGCTCTTTTACATTTACATATAACTCTTGTTTGTTTGTTTTGATTTTTTTTTGTTTGTTTGTCTCTTTGTCTTGGCACCTGCATAGCAGAAAACTTTACAGTTCGTTACAGAAGTTTGCCCTTCTCTCTGCCCCTCCTTTTATTTACTCTGCTGCCCCTGAGGACTAGCAAACAACACCCCCGAGGTCAAGAGAGAGTAAGGTGTTACCCTTTTATGATGGATTATAGAAATAACAAACATGCCTGACAGTTTTATACAGCTGCTAGAACGGGTTTAGTTTTCAACAAATGAAGAATTTCCTCTTTTTTTTCCTCTTTTGTATATTAATTACATTTTACAAATCTTATTTTCCCCCCTTTCTTCACTTTCCCCCCACTTTTCTTTCTTTCTTTTTGCTTTTTTCTTTTTTTTTTTTCTTTTCTTTTCTCTTTTATTTTTTTTTTTTTTTTTTTTACAGCAAAAGGATCAATCACCAACATGTCCACTGAAAAGTCCGGGTTAGCAGAGTTTGGCTGTCATCTGGTCTGACTGTTTGAGGATCTCGGTGTTGTACAGGTCTAGAGCGTGGTTCACGCGGATGATCTCGCTGTTGGTGAGCTTCAGGCGGTGCTTGAGCATACAAGAGAACAGATCCAGCTGGGGCTTCCCCGGGGCTACAGGAGGTGCCAGTCTATTGATTCGGTCCCGAATATCCAGCAGCAAGAGCATGACGGAGGAGGAAGAATAGAACTGCCCGCCTTGCGTGTACGACTGGTTGACCTGCTGCACAGCACTGCGCAGGAGGTCAGCGTTGAAACGCAGGCTGTAGCCATACACCTGCACATCTGAGATCTTGATGTAGAACTGACGCTTGGTGGGGTCAGAAAGGTCCACGGGCCCTTGGCCAGTCTCGTTACGCAGCAGGGAGGGCAGCCGAGTCCGGCTGCGTAGGTAGATGTGGACGGTCTCGAAAAAGGTTTTCCACCGGTTGCCCAGTAGCAGGGTCCAGTTGTAGCACTGGCTGTTTTGGAGGCGGATTTTCTCCCAGCGGGGGTAGCCATACTCCCCAAAGGGCATGTTCCAGCCCTCGGAGTGACTCCCGCTGAAGGGGTTGACATAGACAAAGAACATAGGGTCCAGGCTGCTGTTGCGCATCTGGCAGATTCGCATGGAGATCCCGATCACCATGTGGATGAAGTCCATCCGGTTCTTGTTGCTCTTCAAGGTGAGGGACATGCGTTTGCGCCACCTGGGGTCAAAGAAGGTGTCCAGGCGGATCTCGTTGCTGATGAAGGTGGTGTGCACATACAGGCGAGAGTCCATTTTCTGCAGCAGGTACTTCAGCTCTAGGTCCTGGAAGTCCAAGTCCGTCTCAAAGCTGATGAACTGCTCACTCCGCTCCGAGTCTACATTCTGAGGCTCGCAGCGACCCCGGTAAAGCTTATAGCCCTTGTTGCATGAGCCACAGAGAGAGATGTTGGCAAGGCTGCACATGGCACAGCTGTTGTTGCCCCCAATGATGCAAGGGATGGGACGCTGGCACAGGCTGGTGCCACCATGACAGACGCAGCTCCGTTGGCTTTCCAGAAAGGTTCCCCAGAACCCATTCTCATTGCAGTACAGCAGGGACTGGACTCGAGTAAGCCATTCCTGTATTGTCCTGCAGATAGGAAGAAGAACACATTAGCATTGTAGAACCTCACAGAGCCTTCGGAGTTGGCATCTTATTGGAGCCACAGTGTTTTCAGGCATTTATCTGAGGTAGAGCTCTCAGAACATTGCTGCCCTGCCGTGGCATCTGGGAGCTATTCCAGTCTATTTCAAGGCCGAATCTTTCATCTGCTGTTTTTGGTGAAGAACAAAAGCCTTCTAGCTAGAAGTTAGAATTGATCATCTGAGGTCTCTCTCTTCACACTGTTCTAGGAGCTGAGACTGCCACAGTCTGCTGCCGAGGATCCCACCCATGCCACAAAGTTCAGCCATGGGAATGGAGCTGCTAAAGCCATACCAGAAGCTGAGGTGCCATCAGGCATTGCAAGTCAGCATCACTTCTGGGCTAGCAGGAGAAAACTCTTCTCCATGTCATTAGCAACTCCCCCCACTCTCCAAAACCAAACTTGTAACAGGATGAGGCAAAGCCAGTGGTAACATCTGCTTATGGTGCAGAGCCCAGTAACAGCAGAAAGGAGGGTGAAAGTCAGGGGGCATGGAGACAAAGCTGCCAGAACAGCTTCTCCTTTAAAAATTCTGCTGCTAATTAACCTCCTCTTACAGCCTCTTCCCTTAACAAACAGCCACAGTTGCCCACTTCCAAGCCCCACCACTCCCATAACTGCTGTATCAGCACCCTCAGTCCACATCCTGCAGCCCTGGAATGTCTCCTAAGGAATGACACTGTAACCTACGTTCACTTTTTGTATAACCCACTTGCAATGTTGTCTCAGTGCCCCCTCATTCCCCCTCCCCGGGAAATCTCAGCACAGCAACTCCTTTCTCAGCAGAACAGCTCGTTCCCTCCCCTCCACCTTCCCCCCAGCTAATGAATACTTCATTGTCTCCTCTGGGCAAAAAGTTCTTGGTAGAGCTGCAGTGAGAGGACTGGCTAATGACAAATTAGGATTCAGTGCCTGTAGAAGGGGAGGAGTGATTATGGACAGAGGCTCTCAGAGCTGGATTAGTGAAATTCATGGCACCTGCATTGCCTGACCTCCGAATAATCATTAAGCTGTAGGCTGTATCAAAGAAGGCATTAAATGATACAGCAGCAAAGAACAGCAAGATGATAAGGGGGAGGGAGCCAGTGGAGGGATGAGAGTATAAAACAGGAAAGCACTGGAAGGAAAGAAATAATCAAGGAGCAGAAAGGGTAGGGGAAGAAAGAGGGGAAAAATATGCAGGTAAAAGGAAGAATGAGATAAATGCAGTGGGCAGGAGGAATGGGGATGGAGAGAGTGGAAACAACAGTAACAGCTGAAAGACAGAAAACAGGCTGGAATGAAAAGAAGCAGGAGGAAATCTGAGTGAAAGGAAAAAAATGAGACAATGAGAAAAAAGGAAGAGCATTAGCAGGAAAAGCCTTGGATGTGGAAAGAGACAATTTTTACATTGCTCCTATGGCACAGGGCTGCCAGGGTCTCCTTTCCCCACTCACAGCAGCCCTCCTGTCCGTGAGGTGAGGACAGTATTTCCCTAATTTTCACAGCTCTCTCCAGGGCCACATTTGTTGCTTTTTGTGACTCCAGGCTTCCAGATGAAGTAATAATGGTTACTCATAGGACTAAAGGTGGTTTCTGAGGGGGTCTGATGAGGGACTTGCACTGTCAGAGGTGTGCATGTGCTGCCACTGCTTCATAAACCTGCCAGCAGCCTCGTACAGCTGCAGGTGCAAACAGCAGCCAAAAACCAGCCACCCCCATGCATGGATCCTAACTCCATTCCAGGGGAATGTGACTCTCCAGATTTCCTCATGCAAAGGATCCCCAGTGCAGTTATGCAGTGCTGGCTTGGTGCTTTACACAGGTTTTACATGTTGATAATGTAATGGAGTTCATGGGGGACAAGGATTGCCAGGCTATACAGCAGGGGACATGATCAAAATTAGTGTCAGATGGCAATATCCTGTCTGTCTGACGTGTGCTCTTAGAGGTAAAAAAATGCTATCCTTCTATTCTTTTCTAGTAACAGCTGACAGAGCAAAAGGAGAAAGGAGTCTCATCTGTTATCTTGCAATTGTAATTAATAATTTTCCTGTTCCCTCTACCAACTTTGAAGAGAAAGTATGGGAGTAGATCAGGAGAAAGAGGGGTGTTTGGGATTTTTTATGTATATGTCTTAGCATTCAGCAAAGACACAAGTAGGACAAAAAAAAAAAAAGGTGACTACCCACCATCTGCTGATGGCAGCAATACAGGATGTAATTAAATGAAAATGCAGAATCCAGGGCAGAGCTGGGCATCAGCTACAAACATGACAATGGGAAGTGTGATAGAGTGAGAGAGAGGAAAAGTGGTATAAATTACCCTGTCTTGTCTCACAACTGGGACAGGATAAGAATATACGCAGGACCAGTCATGGCCCTTCAGCTGACAGGAGATAACTTCTTAAAACACACCCTGTGGTGGCTCAGACCCATGTGAATATCACCAAGAGATGTCAGGGCACAAGGAAGCCACTGTTTAAAACTGAAAGCCAGTAGCAGGGTAACCAGTGGTTTTCGTTTTAATTATTTTCTTTTTCATTAAGGAGTCATTAGTTTATCTTTCTCCCTCTTAATATCACAGCAAAAGTTATTTTTCCTGTTTGCTACCTCTGCCAGTTCAAAGTCGAAAGTACCAGAGCATGTGAAATTAAAAAAAAGGGAAACTATGTCTTCAAAGGTCATTGTCAAGCAATTTTATATTCAACTTTAATATCTTGCATTCCAAATTAAAACAACAGAAAAAAAAAAAAAATGCATCCAGGCCAAGCTGTGAGTGAGAGTTATTTTGCAGTGTTTTCTTGCTGTTGCTCCCTGGAGTCACCCAGTCCCCTGGCAGTGCTGGGAGCTGGAGGCAGGTAATCATGCAGAGCTGTTTCACCATTTAAAACATAAAATCTCTTGTGACAAAAGAAAATGTTCAGCAGGAGAGTGTTAGGTTTTGAGATCAGAAGCAGAGGTCAGGCTATACGGAAAGTTGATGAATAATTTTCTCTTTTCCTGACTTGTCATCTTTCAGGATTAATCAGGCCTGGGGAGGGGAAGAGGCTGATGATGTCCCTTGGGACAAAGATGCAGCTTTATTTTAGATGGTGTCTGAGCTGATCAGAAAACCAAACTATACAAAAACCAAACAAAAAAAACCCACAACCCTCTGTCAAAAACCTGATCCAGCAGGACAGATTATTTTTTTTAATTAATTACAAGAAAAAAGTAAGTTAGGGATTTAACGAGTTTTCCTTTGCAAACTCACCTTTCACTTTCCAACCAGCACTAGCTGCTGTGGGGGTACTTTTGGGCTTCTGTATGGAACAGTGAATGAAAAACATGCTATTTTTAATCTCAGCAGCTGTGAGATGTATTCTTAACTAATGACAATTTGGCTGGAGCCCGGAATATGTATCAACCCCCCCCCCTCCCTTGGATGTTATTTATATTTTACATCCAGAGTTTTAAAATGCAACTATAGGTACTCATTCAACATTGATGCTTTAACAGCTGAAGAGTGGTTTCTTTTTAAAAACCAACAAACCTGCCTGCAAAGAGATGGTTTTTGAGTAGAAGGAGAGCAGATCAAATAAATATATATATTTATATTTCTTTCTTAGCTATTGCAAAATGTTGTGAAGGATCAGCCTAATTGCCAAAATCCCTGCTCTTCCTTTCTTTGGGAAGCACCACCTCTTTCATTTCCTGAGGATGACCAACAGCAATCCTATTTCTTTTTGACATTGCTTTGGAATATATAAAGTAGGCTTACTGTTACGTGTATTAAGAGAGAGAGAGGCTTGCTCTTAATAGAACCTTGCCAGCCTTTCAAAGCCACTGAAATGCTTGATAAGTGTCTGCCATTCTGTACAGCAACAATTAGAATATTTCCAAGCCCAGTGAAAAGAACCATGAAACACATACCTCTTCTGCTACACATCTGCCTACCCAGCCCCTCCCCAGCCTAGCTGCAAATGCAGAATGACAAATAAGAAAAGAAATTATAAGATGCCTGGTGGTGTTGATTTAAACAAATCAAGCACATCAGTCATCTAAAAACCCAGCTGCCATCATCCATTGTGCCCTCCTTCCCCCAGATTTTATAGTAGAAGTTGGAGGCTCCCTTTCTGCATGGCTGTCTTTTTAAAATAGCACAGAAATGCTAAAGACATATTTTTCTGAATGCTTTGCAGCAACATGGTTGGCTGAATATCTGCTCACTGCTGCTTTGCTTTGTTGTTGTGGCACAACTCAAAATAATGCCTGGACATGTTGGTGACTCCTCCACTAGTTAGCTTGTTTATAGCAACTTGGCCAACTGGCAGGAATGGGCCAATTTTAGGATGTACTCCAGACTTTGTTTCATAATCTCTTAAACTTAATGGATATTTCTCTTCATCCCTAGTAAGTCCATCAAGTCTTTGCCCAGAAACATGACATTTCATGCTAATTAAAGAGTTGTTAAGCCCTGGAAGAGTTGCCTGAGCTGCAAAGTGGTGAAATGGAAACTCAGGGTGCTTAGTGGCCAGAGCACTGGATGATAACAGGAGAAAGAAATAAGTTTATTTTCCCTTGACACTGAATACTTAAGTAATGAAGGAGGTAAAAAAAAAACAAAACAGTTCCTCTACAAATATTAACTCGTCCTTACCCTTCCAAGAGAAGCATGGAAGAAAAGGCACTTGAACTCATTTTTTCCTAAATTTTCATGGTTACTTCACTCCGGACAATGTAGAAAGAAACAAAAAGAAATGTTTATTAAAATCCATGGATGCAAGTCTCCAAAACTGAGTGGAAGCTAAGTTAAACTCAGCTGAGGGTCAGGGTCAAAATAGGTCAGGGCAGAAAGGAGCCAGCAGGAGCTGACTATTGGATTTCAATCCTTGCTGCAGCTGTAATGGAAAAATCTGCTCCCTCTGTCTGTAATAACATTGCTGGGCTTCTGGTCAGTGCAGGTTTGCAGGTTCAATCTGCATTTTGTAGAAGAGATGTGATCCATTCCAAGTGGAACTAAACCTTCTCTTTGAGGAGCACAACTCAAAAATGGGCTGAAGCATCTTGTGCTCAGAATGTCCACTTCAATAGCAAATGGAAGGTGAAAGCTTAGCTGTGGTACACTGTGCAAGACCCTTAAAAATCAGTTTAGTCTGCTTGCCTGTCTGATGTCAGCCCTGTGATAGTCTTGAAGAACACTACAGAAGAAGCAGGTGTGTCAGTAGGACCACACAGAAAGGATGTGAATATGCTCAGGCCTGTGATAATGACTACTTACACCTCCAGAAATGTCAGCCCTCTTCTAGACTTCAATTCCCCCCCACACCTCCATGTTAGCACACCCGATACATCCACCCACGTAGGCTGTTGGGTTTAGGTCCAGTCCCAGGCTCAGCCCCATCACACTCTCAGGGAAGGATGAAGGTACCTTTCTCTAGGCAGCTGGTGGTTGGGATTGTGCCGACACCGGACACTGAGGCCGAAGAGTTTGCGGGCAGTGCGCTGGATCTTCTGGCGCTGGGCTTCCAGGGAGCTCTGCAGCAGCTTGTAGCGGTTCTGCAGGTCCCAGTCGTTCCCCCAGTGCTGGTGGATGCTCCCAATGGTCAGGAAGTGGTTGCTAGGTAGCCTTTTCATGAAGGATTTAAACTCGTCTGGAATGCACAAAAAATGTGGAGAAACATAGAGGCTTTTGAAATGCAGCAAATGACAAAGGTTTTCATAAGCAGGGTGGAGAAACAGCAGTGAAGTGTGAGGCCACCAGTGCTCTAGTGAAGGAACGTGATGTCCATCAACTGACTGGTCTGTCATTCTGCCCCAGGACACTCACTGATCCCATGGCTGTTGCTGCTTCCATATGGGAAATGAAACTCAGAGATTATTAGGGTGAAACAATATGTTTGATGTGTACAGGGTGGAGAAAAGAAGAGAGCAAATTCTCTGGAGCATGAGTTTATAGTCTAGGGGTTATGAACAAAAAGCAGGGACTTGCAATCATTGTCAGTTAAAGAGTTCTCATTCAAATTGTTTTTCAGTTGCTCCTTAAATGCCATTTGCTGTTGAAGTCAAATCACTTTGACTGTGTTGTTAAAAAAGAGGAAAAAAAGCTTTAAAAAATCCCCAGGGAAAGGGTTTAGATTGTGTTAAAATGTCCTGCTTTCTCATTTTTTAAAAAGAGCATTCTGTTGTTTTTTTTTCTCATTTAACTTCATTTGAAGTTCAATGAGTTGCTTTATGTAACAATGAAAATAACATAAAATACTGTGCAAGGCTAAAGTCAGAACAAAATGTGCCAGTTTTAGCCAAAGGAAAAAAATGTAATTGATGCAGAAATATGTAGTTAAATGTTGTTTTTTGATTGCTTTATTTCCATTTGATTTTGTTTGATAATGAAATAAACATTATGTAGGGTTTTTTTGAGGGTGTTTTTAATCACAAAATTGAAAATCTGATACTGTTTCTGTTTATGACCACCCCTTCCTGAGAAGTGTAGTTTGCTTAAACTCTGATTACCAGGCTGGGACATCCTTGTATGGAAAAACAGATGGTTCCAACTTTCTCAGCAGAAAATAACTCAATTTTTGATACCATAAAACTGTGTTTGACACACTGAGACCTTGAGAAACATGAGGAGCGAGCCAGCAAAAACCTTATAATGTGTAATAAAGAACAAAGCTTTGCACCAGGCCAGAACAAGCCCACATGTGAGCACAAACATGGAAATGACCAGTTGAAAAACAGATGCAAAAAAGGTCCTGGGGGTTATGGTGGGCACCATGCTGAAGGTGGGAAGACTGTTTTTTCACTGGAAATAACACAAACTGCATCCTGGGCTAAATCCAGTAGATTGGGGAAGTCAGATGTGGCTGCACCTGCATTTCTCTGCCCAGCTTTAGGGACACCCAGTGAAAGATCCATGATGAGAACTTGGGAGGGCAGTAGCTAAGGGATATCAAGATGGTCAAGGGCCTGGAGCACAAGTCCTACAATATAAGTTGGAGGGAGCTGCACTTGTTTAATATGACAAAGCAGCCAAGGGATAATCTAAAACCTACAACTGCTTAAAAGGTGCTTACAAATACAAAAGATGGAAACTCTTACTAGAAACAGATGATATAACAAAGAGTAGTAGACAGTTTGCAGCTTGAGAAGTTCAAATGATTTATGGGAAAACTTCTTCACTTGGAGGTAATGCAGCACTGGAACATGGTGCCCAGAGATGTAGAAAATTCTCTCATTTTAGACTGCTAGAAAAAAACCTACATCTAACCTGATCTGGTGCTGGTGGTAGTCCTACTTCTAGAGGGTGGTGAACCAGAACTCTGCTATAAACCCCACAAAACATCCATCAAGAAATGCAGCTGTCTTTTCCTGGAAGTTATCTACATTATTATTCTTCCTTTCCTAATTTTTTTTTTCTTTTAAAGCCTTCATCCCATTTTCAGAAGGAAAAGAGGACAACAGAAAAAAAAAAAAAAAAAAAAAAAAAAGCAACAAAATGAAAGCTTGTAAAGGCTGATATATTTTCAAAAAAAGCAATAATCCATAGAATTATTGGAGAAAATCAGACCAGATAATTTACAACCTATTCTACAAAGCTGATATGTATTTGCATAACAGATTTCCTATAATTCAGCAACTTGCAGTTAATGCTTAACTGCCTGACAAAGAATATCTATGCATTAGTCAGTATCATCACTATTTAGCTGGTAAATGGATGCTCGTGTCCTACTTATCATATGGTGAAACCAAGCACCTAATAAAAATAATTATTACCATTGCACCATCAAGATCCACAGGACATTTGCTGGTCTTCTTTCTTCCCCAAAGATAACCGAGAGATTTTTTTCTTTTGTAATCATCTCTCAGGTTTTCACTCTATTTGTAATGCTGCTTTCAGTGCCCTTCTCCTCCCCATAAATGATTCTGTCCTGTTCAGTGGTCCTCTGAAACTATCATCATGTATAATTGCTTCTGTTGACCATGCTGATTACTCCTGGTACCTTTCAGCAGTAAAAGCCTTGCATTTGCTTCCCACCCCTTATAAATCAATTTCCTCAAAAGCCTGTTTGTGCAAAAGACCAAGCTCGTTTCCCTCCGATGATGAATGGGCTACATTTTTCATAGCGACGGGGAAGGGAGGAATTTCTGTGCTCTGGGCACATTTTGATCCCGCAGTGCAACGCTGGGGGAAAAACAAATGAGCAAAATAAAAGCTGGATGGGGTTGTTTTTAAGAAGGGGGGTGAAAAAAGGAAATACTTTAAAAAAAAAAAAAAAGTTTCTTCATTATTTATTTATAAGTATCCCTGGAGGGCCCAACCAAGACTATGGCTGCATCGTGCTAAGCCTTTCTGGGAATAATTCATTCTTAATCCTGATAATTTCTAATTAACTAACAAGGCTGCTTGCATTTGGTTTTATTTTATTTATCTGCACAGAAAATGTTGATGATGGTTAGGACTACATCTTCCATAAATCAACGTGGCCCCTCTTTTTGCAGAGTCACCCATCCTTGCAGGCAGTTCCATGGCAATGGCTCCTCTTAGAAGGTGCTACTGGGCAGAGGGTCCAGCCTATGGAGAAGAGCACCCATCCCAGCTAAATGGCCATGGCAAACATCTCTTTCAAAAGTTAAACTTTCATTTTTCCAGTGCTTGTCTTTTCAGTTAAAAAAATAAATACATTCTGTTTTCACCGGAAGGCAATGGGACTGCAAAAAAACCCAAACCCATGACTTTTAACCGAAGGCTATTTTAAAATCCAGAATCCCAGTTCTCATGCTGAAAATACCAATAAGGAAGGGTTATTCTTCTGACTTTACACGTGAGCAGTGAAGCACAGGACTAAGAGAGAGAGCTCCTGAGCTGATTCAAAGCACCATCATTTCACTGCAGCCTCCTTGGCTCTGGAGATGCTACCCCAAATCACAACAACTCTTAATTTGCCCTGCACGATTTTTTTCAATTGGCACAGGAATCCAACCCAGATCAGAAACAGAATATAGATCTTTTGGGTTATCAGTAGCTTCCTGTGCAAATGGTATTTGCTTTCTGAACACTCATGTGCCTTTCAGCCCACTTTATTGGAAAAGCCTTCAGATGTCATTAGAGATTTCTTTTCTGCTGTTTATTATGGAGAAAATCCTCTAGTTATTGGGAATATTTATTAAAACAAAGAAGCAAAACACTAATACTACATTCTTTTGTGATAGCAACCTTCATCTCAAAGGATAAGTTCACGCATGAGGCAACAAAGTGATGAATGAGATGGAGCAGCTTTAAACATAAAGATAATCACTCCATCTAGCCCTGAAATGTCTCCAGCCCTGGGTGGAATATGGCTACAGCACAGCAGAGAATTGCACTGCAATGTGTCACTTTAACGTTGGGAATGAAAAACACCTTCCCCTGCTGAAATCTCCAGGGAAGGGAGACAGAATATCATTATCTACCACAGTCTTTGCTTAGATCAAGTGCAACAAGTACAGAATGTAACAGCAAAACAATCACTGTGGAACTGTAATTCTCTTTTCATAGGGCTCTCACCTAAGCGTCCTGGTTAGATCTCCTGGGAATGAGTGGTGGCCAAGATGTGGCTCTTGAGCCTCTTGTGTGAAGATCCTGTGCCAGAACTAGCAACTAGGAACACTTCACCAGTGACAGAGTAATCCTGATGCACTGAGCTAGTAGAAGCTTCTGAAATCCATATTTCAGGTTTGCCCTACCCATATAGAAACTCCCAGAAAATCACTGACCTCTTCAGCTGACAACCACCTTCTGGAACTGCCCCAGCCTTGTGGCTTCCAATATTATATGGGGGGCTCTTGTCAAGGTGGTCATTGGCCTTGGGCAATTAACTGCTACTCCAACTGCAATTAACTTGCCATTAACTGCTACTCTGACTTCGCTCAGCTGAGCACTAAGTAGACAGTGTGAGTTGGAAACAAGAATCTGTGCACCAGCAGACACATCAGCAGGGTCTACATATTGAAGTATGCAGCAGTCCTCAACAACCCATTGAGGAAACGTAGGCCACTTCATTTCAACCATTAAAGGCTCTAAGGTGGCCTTCAATATGAAGAAAGAAGTTGCTTCAGGGAAGACTTCTGAAAAAGAATTCTTCAGTGTCTTGAATGGAGCTAGATGGTCCCTTCCTTAGTTTTCTTTCATAACAGAGGGACCTGGACACTTATGACAATAATCAATAAAGAGAATTTGTTGGGAAGTACCTGCCTAACACAGAGAGGAGGGGCAGCACAGGGGTGAGAAGTTCTGGATTAAGTTCTGCTTAGTGCCCATCTAAGATGCAAGACAAGCAGAACACTTGCTAAAAGAAAGAATGGAATTACACTGATTTTTTCTCTTTCCTACCTCAAACCCTTGAGAGGAATGTTGTGTACCTACTATGGGTGTTACCAGCATAAATGTAGAACAAAATCCACTGACACCCCCACTGGGACAAAGTGAAGGGAGAAGAGAAATGTTCACACCAGCAGACATCGACTCTGTAGGAGAAAGTCATTTCCCTTCTCCTCTCTATCTCAAATGAGGTGTCATCTGGCCTGTGCTCTCTCTCTGTGAATTGCCTTTCACCAAAGCAGAATAAATCATTCATGCAAATCTGAAAAGCAATTTCTGCATCATTCATATTGTGGCAGTTTCTCTGTAGAACTATTAAAGAGAGATCCTGAGCGGGTTTAGTATGAAAAATCAGATTTTTAATCAAACAAACTCTTTTATGGAAAATATCTCCTTATACATAAAATTACATGTGGTGTGTGGTTTTCTCTGTACGTGTACAGAGGAAAAAAGGCACTTCTTTAAGACTAGGATCACCAGGATTGCACCTAGAATACTGCATACAGCTCTGGAGCCCTCAACACAGGGAAGACATGGACCTGTTGGAGACAGTCTGGACAAGGGACACAAAGGTGATCAAAGGGCAGGAGCAGCTCTGTTACAAAAACAGGCTGAGAGAGTTGGGGTAATTCAGCCTGGAGAAGAGAAGGCTCCAGGGAGATCTTGGAGCACCTTCCAGTACTGAAGGGGCTCCAGGAAAGCTGGGGAGGGACTTTTCACCAGAGAGTGTAGTGATAGGACAAGGGGTAAAGGTTTTAAACTGAAAGAGGGTCGATTTAGGTTAGACATTAGGAAGAAATTCTTCACTATGAGGGCAGTAAGGCACTGGAATAGGTTGCCCAAGAAGGTTGTTGATGTTCCCTCCCTGGAGGTGTTCAAGGGCAGGTTGGATGAGGCTTTGTGCAGCCTGGTCTAGTGTGAGGTGTCCCTGCTCATAGCAGGGAGGTTGGAACCTGATGATCTTTCAGGTCCCTTCCAGCCTTAACCATTCCATGATTCTATGTTCCTATGATCACATTTTTGGGTTCTATATCCTCTATTTTTTAATCCAAACTGGAACATTTATTAAGAGAAGAAAGGATTCTCAACCGGTATTACCTGACCTGTTTTGTTTGAAAAAAAAAACAATCAGAAAATATGATTTGCTTAGTTACCTGAATTCTCCAGATCTTTATAGGCTTCTGTCCAGGTCTTGGCCATGTTTGCTAGTGTGTACTCCATGATCTGGATGTCAGTGATGGGGCAGTTGCACTGCGGGAACTCCTCGGCGCACTGGCAGCCGCACTGGCTGTTCCGGCAGATGTATTCCCCCTCGCCATTGCACATGATGTAGCTCAAGGCAGACTGGACAAACTTCTCTTGTAAATACTGAGGGAAGATGATCTGGAGACCTATTGTAGATACAAGAGGCAAGGATGTGAAAAAAAAAAAATAGTCATTTCAGGTATCTGTTCTTCTTTTCAAAAGCTGTTTCATTAACAGCTTGGGGAAGTGATGCTGAGGAATTAAAAGCTGCTGAGATATTTCTCCCAAAGCTGTCATGGGTGAGGAAGGTGGGGTACAAATTGCATGCCTCTAGTGCAAGTAGTGAGTTAGCTGAGAGCAGAGCCCATATGCTCTGTGAGAGAGGATGATAAGTAACTTTCCCCTCCCCAACACCCACTGTAACCCCTTCATCCCAGTCCTGGATCCCAGTGCAGCACAAAGCATCTGAATCCAAAGCCTCCCTTAATCACAGGTGAGGGAATTTTTTATACTTTGTAACCAAGTGCTAATTCAAAAGTGATAAGCATTATGCTGTTCTGACTTGTTCTGAGAGAGACTAAATAGATTTGGTACCACAGAAACAAGGAAACTACACGTTGAAAGAGAAAAGAAGAAAGGAAGGAAAACAGAAGAAATGAAAATACTCCAAGCAGGGATTTGTCAGAGCGCCTTGTAGAGTTAAGTGCCCAGCTCAGGAGCTGGGTACCCAAGTCTTTTCAGCTCGCTCCCTGCTAGGAAGACAACTTGCCAAATCCTATAAAAGTGCAAATGGATTTAGTGCCAATGATTTTGGTGGAGCTCTGAGGATTTATATTAGCCAAGACATCCATCCCCATGTCTCTTTCTCTGTAGTGTGTGTTTGTGCATCCATCCACCTGGGTAGGTGAAAACTCGCTCAGGTACCAAAGGACATGAGAACAGTTTGCCTGGTGTACAGGTTTTTCTATCCTGCCCTTCTTCAGTCGCCAACTCCAGGGTCCCTACAGATGTCCCTGAGGATTCCCAGCTGTTTCCTTCTACCTGGCCAGTCCTGCTTGTCAGACTCAGTCAGCATCTGCAGAGCACAAGGCATAGACAACGAGAACTCTGCGTGAGTGTTTTGTGGGCAGCCCAGCCTGCCTTGCCTTCCTTGGGAAAGGCCCGGGGACTTGAGAGAGGCAGATGAAGGAGTTTATGGCTCGAGTAGCAGTGCTGAACTCTGGTGTGATGAAGGCACACGGGTCAATTACCCATCTGCTTGTGTTCCTATTGTGCTGAATTACGATATCGGTGTCTGACAGCTCATTGGAGTGGAATGAAAATAAGACAATAATTCAGAGCATGAGAGTGTGCAGGAAGGGCTGTTACTCTTTTCAGGAGTTCAGGCCCATCTCTGTGATGGGTCATGTTCTCCTCAGGCTAGAGAAGAGTGGCTGGCAGTGCCTCAGGGACCCCTGTTACCCTTTTGGTTCCACTGAGACACCTCAGCCTTGACAGGTCCCTCAGGGAGACCAAGTCTGGGGCAACAAGGAGGGTGTTGAAGGCACAGAGACTTGTTCCCTCTCTCCTCCTGCTATTGCCAGGGCACAGTCTCTGGGAGCACCATGCCTGGTGGCAGCCAATTGTCCCCTTGTCTGCCCTCATCTGCACTAGAGAGATGGCAGCTGATGGCAGGGTGAACACAGAGCAGTGTGCAGCTAAAGAAGAGACTTGTGACACTTGCACGAGGAAGGATTTCAAGCCCAGCACTTGGAGGCACTTTGCCTAGATCCTGCTGTCTTTTCTGCAGGGCTGCTGCAGGGAAGGGAAGGAACACGTAAGAAGCTGACCAGTCTGCAGCATCCCTGCAAACACCTTAAAAATAGTCCAAGGAGGATCAGCACTTTGAGGTCCCTGTGGCTGTTCTCAAGATGTTTCTCAGTAAGAAGCTCAGCTTTCCTCTTGTTGTCTTCAGGAAGGACCAAAGTTCAGTCTCTTTCAGGGATTTGACTGAAGAAACCACCACAGAGGAATAATCCCTTTTCCAACCTTCACACTGACACTAGGGATGGCCCCACATGTCATGCTCCAAGACTTTATTTCAGGTTGGAAAGATCTACAAAAGGGGCTTGGAGAGCCTGAAAACTGTACTCACTGAGTTTGCAAGCTCACAGGAGAGGGGGGTGCATTGATATGCATTGACCCAAGTGCCATGAACAAATCTTTCCATTTTTTGTTTCATGGAGGAGCAACCTGCCCCAGTTGCTCCTCCAACCTTTGGTTATGACACCCAAATGCCCGCAGGCTCTTCAGCTCACCATGTTTATGTCTTAGATAAGAGCACTGACATGCTGTCTGGTCCCAGCTACAAATAATACTGGCTTTGGAGATTTTTTTCTGGAGGAGAGAGGGGTAATACAAGCAACTACATTTTCAGGGAAAACACTTGCTATTGCAAGGGACATTTTGTTTCTCAGTACAAACAGAAACAGAATACGCTGTGATCTCCAAAACATAACCTGGTCCCATCCTACACTGTAGAGTGCCTCATGTGGATACTTGCTTTTTGTCCATAAAACTATGGTTTCTAAAAGAACCCCAAAACATTTCCAGGATAACCTCTGGTAAGAAATAATCTCATGTGTAAGAGGTAATCAGCCCCCCGTACACTTAGCACCAATTCAACAAAACACTTAAATAAACACTTCACATCAATCAGGTAAGCAGTTCTGCTGGAATCCAGGCAGTTAATTGCAGTGTTTAACAAGCAGCACATATTCAGATATGTGCTCAGACCAGGGCCACAAGTAACACACACAAATCCAGCTCCTCGTTGAAACACTAGGGAGGCTACACCAAATGCAAAGGCCTATCTTTCAAACTGCAGACATGCTGTAGGGATTGCACAGGAGTCAGATCTTCCAGCCAGGAATTTCTCTGTGGAAGAAATCAGTTTTGGGGCTACTAAAATACAACCATGCCTGCTTTCACATCTGTACTTTGAGATACATATGTATAAATACATGCATTTATCATCATACTCAGACAAGGGCAGATTCATATAAATATTTTTGGTTTGTATTGAGCATCCTTGTGACCAGATCCTAAGAAGATATTTTACAAGTACTGGGCCAGTAGCATCTCACTCGGTCCTGCAACCCCACTCCACCATTCATATGTAGCTCCATGGCCAGTGATTAAATCTTAGTGAAATTGAGTTGATTACAGCTGTCAGTAAAGCACAGGTGTGATTAATAATTTTTAAGGTAATCTTTACAAACATGAGATTGTAAGGAGGCCATAGTGGTTGAGACCACTGCTCTGGGTGCCTCAGTTGCCACTTTTTAAAGCAGGAAAGCTGTAACCCCAAGAACTGCAGCAGCACAGCAGCCCCACAGAGCAGCTTGCAGCTGGTCATGCTAGCTGGGAAAGCCCTGCTGCCAGCCATGACCTTAGTATAACAGCCCAAGATGTTGTTTTGTCCTCCAAGAATTTCCTTGAAAAGTTGCAAACATTTTAAAAAAGAATAATTTTAAAAAGTATTTCAATGTTGTCTACTTCTAAAGCAATCTCATATCAACAACCAAGCAGGGGGGCAACTTGGTCTTAAAGACAGAGATACTGGACCATTTTCATGGGGTGAACACCTCAATCCAAGCCAGGGTGTACAAGGAATGGGTTCATCCTCCACAGCAGCCCCAGTAGCTGAAAATACAAGCAGAAGGTAACTTTGCTAGTGACACGTGTTAGGTAGAACTTCTTAGTTTGAAGGTAACTTATTGAACAGAAAGAGAAATTCTGCCACTTTGTAAAGCATAAAGTTCCTCTTTAAAAATTAAGAGCAGCAGGAATTTGGTATAGGTTTGTCTTAGATAACTACAGGCAGAATATGACAAGGGAACATGTCCTTAATTCCCCTAGAAAAACTATTAGAGAGAGATGTTTGGCTTTGGACTGTATATAAAAGGCTTTCTCTATTAAAAGAGGTACATTTCCCCAGCTCTAAATTAGAGCTATTTGAAACATTTTCCACAGAAGAGTTCTCTGTTCAAAATGCAGTTTCATTGAAGCCTTTTGTGAGAGCATGTTGACTCCAAAAGCACTTTCGATGGGGAAAGGTTTAAATGTATCCTTCCTACCTCCTCATTTTGTTTCACTGAAAAGCTGAAATGTTTTTGCAGTCCTTCCTCCTCTGCCCATCTTGGCAAACACTTTAATATTAATTATGATGTACATTTTAATATTCTAGTGCCATATTTCATGCAACAAACTACGTCACATGCAATATTTTCTGTTTAATGTCACAATGTTTTGAATAGCACAGAAGGATTTTACCTTACTGAAATAGTGCCATGTTGCAATATACACATATTCTGTTACATTGTCCAAGAGGTCCAGAGTGTCTCTGGATTTTTCATTTCCCAAAACTTTTCAAAATGTTGTATTTTTTTTCACTGAAATTTTCAAATTTCAGCCTAGGACACTTTTCCAGGGAACACAAATTCCCGTTTCCCATCCAGCTGCTGTAGACCTGTTAGCATCTTCCCCTCCCATATCCTGGGTTACCCTTTTCCCAGGCAGCTTGTGCATCAGCTGCACTGGAGGTGGAGGCAGGTGAATCACAGAATCCCAGACTGGTTTGTGTTGGAAGGGACCTTAAAGCTCATATAGTTCCAACCCCCCTGCATGGGCAGGAACACCTCCCACTAGACCAGGTTGCTCCAAGCCCCATCCACCCTTGCTTTGAACACTTCCAGGGATGGGACATTCACAGCTTCTCTGGGCAACCTGTTCCAATGTCTCACCATCCAAAAGGGATAGTGTCCTACTGGTGGCAGGAACAGGAGGACATGAAGTGCAAATAAGTGCAATCACCTGTGAGATCCTGGCCCTCGACATGATCCTCCCAGTCCAGTGTATGGAAGCTGCACACCACTGCACAGCCCTCCCCATGCACAGGACAGGGAACCTGCTCCCAGGTAGTGCTAGGACAAAAGGGAACCTTCTGAGCTACTGGGATAAATAGCCCAGTGCAGGCACCTGACACAATGTACGTGCATGCTGGGTCCACATGGATACTGGTTTATGCATCAGTGATGCTTTTCTGCCCATGTATCCACAGGTGCAGAACCTGACACCCTGCGCTGTGAACGCAGCCAGGTCCTCCCCTACATCTCCAGGCTGGCTGACCTTCCCAAATCCTACATGTAGGCATAAAGGTAACTTAGCTCTGAGTCTGGCCATGGCATCTCCCAAAGGGCATATCTTTGCAACCACGACTCAGGTCTGGGTGACAACAAGCAAGATCAGAAACAGAAACTCTCCCTGTCACGAAGATGCTGCTCTTTTATGGAGCCAGCCTTTGAGCCAGAGGGACACAAAGGTAGGAACATGGATTTTTGTCAGCAGCTTGTGCTTGGCTGCTGATCAGATCAGAGGAGACTAGGTCACGATCCATTACCTGCAGCCCTGTGACTAATTCCTAATGAGGCCTCTCAGAGCAGAGGAAGAATCCTGGGTAATCATCCCAAGAACTGCACTCCAGATTAGGCAGTAAACACTCAGGTGCAGCTTTAAAGGTCACTTTGTTCTATTAGGAAGAGCTCTTACCTTCCTCCCTCCCATCTCTATCTACCTTGCTTGGGGCCTCTTTGTGCTGGGTTATGCCAGGAAGATCCATGAAACCCACTTGTGGTTGACCCCTGAAGTCCTCTGTCTGCTCCCATCAGAAATCACAGTCCCATCCACCTTATATACCCTCTCTCTCCTAAATTTTCCCTCTTCCTCTCCCTCCCAGGCCTCTTGCTCTTTCTCTTCTCTTGTAGGATCAAATGGCCTATAGAGATCTATTGATCTACCTACTTACCCATTTGTCTATAAACCAATCTGTCTGCTTTTTCAGCTGTTTTACCTAGTTATTCCTGGGCTTTCATTACCAGCAGCCATCACTGCAGTCTATAAAAAGCCTCAAATTGTTTATTGTTAATTAGGTAAGAACCAGAACTCAGTCATTTAGATAATCACCAGAATAGTGAAAACAACCTGCTTATTATTTTTAAAGGCAAATAATAACAACAACAATATACCCGCAACATGACTCAGTAAATGAAACCCAGTTTCTGTGAAGCAAAGATTGAAACAGCACTTGCCAAATTATACTCAAAGCAGAAGATGTAATGTAGCCCATTCATCTGAAAAATTAAAATTTGTGCAAGTACAAGGATTCCAGAAATAAAACCATCTGGGCAAATGAGCAATTAAATCCCACATTTCCTTATTTTGTCAAAAACTTGGGAATAACCTTTGTAAATTAAATGCCCAGTGAGTTTCCTCCTTCTACTGAAGTTGGCTTCTTGTTAACCAACATGTATTTATTTATTAATTCAGTCATGACCTCTATCTGTTGATTTCTGGACTAGCTCCCCAACTGGGACTGAAGCCATGGCTTCTAGCATCCAAATAAAACCTCTCTGACTTTTCCCAAAGATAACAGTCATTAGAGAGTCCCAAAAGCTGATCTGCAAACCTCTTACGCAAATCAGCAATTTGGGAGGGACAGAGAGACGTGGACAGAATGCTCCTTCAATATTAATGGAAAAAGTCACATTTATTTCTATCAGTGTATGTATAATACACAGAAGACCATCGAAATTCAATGGCAAGAGGCACCCAGATACTTCACTGGGATCCAGTTCCTTGTGCCTTTAGCTCAGTCCTTGTCAAGCCCTGGCTCTGCCATGCTGAGCAGCATATGAAGCCACCAGGAGCCATGGGTCCTGCTTCAGGGAACTTAGAGAGAAGGCAGTGATCACAGTAAAGAGAGGAGAGAGAGGCCAGAAAAAAAGGCCGCCCCTCTCTCATAATTTCATCCCCCCACTCCATGCCTTGTGTTACCATCTCCCTCATCCCTGTGCCCTACCTTGCAGGTGGAGTTTGCTCTCAGTGCTTTGCAGAAGGACAGAACTCACAGAGTCCAGATTGTCGTAGCTGTTACAGCCCAGGGGGCCAGTCCGAGTTTCTGTTACCTACGGAGGATGTAGAAAAGAGAGAGTGTTCCCTCTGACTGCAGCACCACATCTTCCCCAAGCAGGTTCAGCCCATGTAATATAAAATGACACCAGCTCATACAATCCAAAATGCACCTTCCCTGATGGGGAGAAAAATGCCCCAGACAGGACAGACACAGCTGATGTTTGGCACACTCACAAGCTGAAAAAATAGAGTGAATTGTATCTGCTTTCTTTATGGTACTGCATGTTACTGTGGGCTTGGCAATGAGGTCCTGCAGATTGATGTTTCTCATAGAGGATCTCCATTGGAGAACATCAGAAGCCAAGAGAGGAATTATTCCCTGGCTTCTCTTATTGGAAAGCAAGATACAGAGATGGATTGCCAGCACATAGTGGTACCTGGTGCTCCCACAACATATGTGCACACCACCCTTGTGCTGAGGATAGATGGAGGCACAGATGACCTGCAGAGCTATTGTTGTGGTTGTTGCTTTTGGTTCCCAGCCATGGAGGAGAGCTGCCCTTCCTGAATTCACAAAGGGTGATTATCTGCTGTCACTGTTTCAATATCTCAATCGGATTTCCCATCCAGAAGGGAACAGACTCAGCCATGAGACACCACAGAACAATAACAAGAGCTGAAACCTTTCAGAAATGGCTAACAATGATGACTCCATCCACATTGCCTTCCCTGGAGTGAGCTCTGCAACAATAAAATCCCTCCCCAGTATAGGATGATTGCTTTCAGAGAAGGCAGTCTTTGTCTGCAGAGCCTTTTTCCCTATTTTGTATGCTCTGAGCAGCTCCCCTTCCTTCCTGCTGCAGCCCCCAAGCTGTCTCTCAGTCTGTTTCCTTCCAGATGTCTCAGTAATGCCACAATGAGTTGTTCACCTTTTCTTGTAGTGAATTAATCTGGAGGATGCTTAGCAGTCTTACACCCACAAGAGGAAAATACTTCTGTGTTGCATAGGGTTGCCTATTTCAGAGACCTGCCTTTCCCTTCCAACTTCCATCACTGATCTGGTTTATCTGTTCCCTGTCTCCCTTCCAGAGGTCACTACCATGTTCCTATGTGACCATCACACTGAATGCCCACCTCTTTCCAGATATTACTGGCTATGGGGAAATCAATTCTTCAGTAGGGTCCATAAGAGAACAATTTACCCTGGGAAATCAGTGGGGGAACAAAACAACCTGTGATCAAAAAAAAGACATTACATGGGACTAGCAAAGTCCTGCCCCAAATCCCTACAGCATTGGTATGGACACACAATCTTTCTCTTCCCAAGGCAAGATACAGTACCTTGATTGCTCCGGTAGAGATCTGGATCTCATGAAGTCTCCTCATGGTGCCATCACGGTCTACAAAGTAGGAGGAAGCAAGCTGGTGCAAGGCTTCAACGCTCTGGGTGGCATTTCCCGACTTTCTGTCAAGGCGGCTTTTGTCCATGTACATGGTCAAGGCCTCCTCTCCTGCAGCAGAAAGAGAAGGACATTTCAGTAAGGCCCAGGAGCTTGCCATGTAGGGTCATAACAGGAGCACATGTTGTCACATGTTGCACCTAAAGCAAAGTCTGACACCTGAAGCACTCTTCAGTGAACCCACCGTTCCTCACCACTACCAGAGCCTCAGTGTAGAAGACATGAACCTCCTTCTCTAGTCATCAGGTCCACCACATATTCTGGAGAACATGGTTTTTCTTTTATTTTGATAATGTTTTGGATGCTTATTAGCCTGCATAGCTTTACCACAACTGTTGGAAAGGATTCAGACCATTTGTCCCACTTGAGGAATGCTTTTTTACCCTGAGACTCTGCAGTGATACAGACCTGACTGGAGAAGGTGTCATTTCTATGCAATTTTCTCTGACCTGATTTCTAGAAGGAACAAACTATGATTTAAGTTGCAAACAGGACATGGGCACACAGGTGGGTACAGAGGACAAATTCTAGTTGCACCTCTTTAGCTTCCAGTGACCATGCATGGGATAAGGGCAGGGGCATGAGTGAAGAAGAGCAAGCAGAGGGAAGAGCAAATGAGAACATTAAGGTAAAACAAATTATCCTGGGTTTTTTGTGGTGGTTGTTTTTTTGTGGGTTCTGTTGTCTTTGTTTTGTTTTTCCTTTACTAGAGTCTCATTTGATGAATTTAAGTGGAGAGTTAAAAATATTGTGCGAGATAAATGGACAACAGGTGATTTTGAGCCAGTAATCATAGAGAATCTGGGAGCAGTTAAGACCTGATAGCACCAAACATCCTAAACATTAACAGAAACCTGAATCTAACAAAAGATCTTTGAAAAGGACACAAAGCTGAGAAATAATATTTACCTTAAAATTCAATTCGTGTTATATAAAGCAGATTAAAATCCAGTTCTTTCTTAACATAGGGCTGCCATTACAGAAGGAGTAAAAAGGCAGAACATCATCCTGTGTTCTTAACATCTGAACTTCTGATTCTAATAAATGAAGAGAATAGATACCTAGGGTAGGAATGTGCCATTCCTACATAGCTCTCTTAATGAGAAGAATGATGCTTATTCTGATTTGATAGATGAACCACTGATGAACACATTGCCTCTGGCAATGAGAGCAGGGTCAAAAAACTGCCCCACCACTTTTTCAGCCAAGAAATATTTTGCTCTTCAGCGTTTTTGCATTTTTTATTTTTTAAGAGAACAAGCAGTTGCTTTTCTTAAAAATTCCTATTAGCTGAAATAATTTGAGTTGTCCAAATAATTTCTTTTATTGCATTCCTGAAAAATAAACAGAACAAAAATCAAAACCAACCAACCCAGTAAGCCCTTCCCTTTGCCTTCCCTGGAAATTTTCCAGCTTTTATCTGGAAGCCCAAATGCCTGAAAACAAACAAAAAATATTCTGGCTGAAAATCAAAATATTTTTATTGAATTTCAGTTTTTCAACCGATTGATACATTGAGGTTTAAGTCTTTGGTATTTAAATGAAACATGCAAAATATTGGTGGAAAGAAGATATTTTTCCTCTAAAGAACTGATCAGTTGAAATCTTTTAACTGGCTTCGCAGGAGCTAAGTGGAGAAGTTTGGCATGTGAGCCTCTCTTTCTTTAATATTTTGTTAAAAATAACACACTATACTTCAACTGCAATAGAAGTTGTAGTAGTAACAGTATCATCCTTGTTACTTCTCACAAAAACATTGGAAAATGAGCAGCTTTGATTGCCTTTATCACCATTAATATTATTCTGCATTGAGAGGTGTGAGGAGACACTTTGAGGTGAGTTTTACAGGATTTGAAGGAAGGTCAGAAGGTCAGAAAGGTTGCCTTTCACAAGGCAACTTGTTTACCATTAAAAGGACACCTGCATGGCAGTTAGTCCCATCTTGGGGGAAGACAGGCTGGATCCATGAGAAAGTAGTGTATTTTGAGCCAAAAGTTTTGTATCCCTCATGTAACAGAAATATTTCTCTGCATGGAGACACAGCAGATGTGTATGATGCTTTGGTTCCATTTCAAGGGGCTGCGAAGGGAGAGGGAAGACTTGGGATAATTCTCCCCTTAGCTGCAAGTCTCAGAGGAACCTGTGGGATCCAGGTATCAAATCACCTTCAATTCCACCAGTAACTGTGGAAAAAACAGCTTTTTGTGGCAAATTATGATGCCTTCTTTTAACAGGTAAGGTGCAAAAATCAGGAACTTTTCAGTCCAAACCGGTCCATTTTAGTAGATGAATCCCAAGACTGGAGATCCATTGCACAGAGCAACAAAGGAGCATGGGTTGGATGACATCAGACAATGCTACTGGTTTTAGATCACCAGGAGAGCCCACCCTTAGCTTTTGGTCCCCAGACATCATGAAGGATGCAATGAGAAGCTGAGACAGCTCCTAGACATCACAGGAGAAACCTGTGCTCTCAGGCAGCAGAGATCAGCCATTTCCTCACAAAAGCTGTCATTTTATCTCCCTGAGGTGTTTAGACTCCTCCTCTGGGAGGAAAACAGGACAGTAAAGTCCAAGATCTTTGAAACACTGGAACATGTTTCCCAGGGAGGTTGTGGATGCCTCATCCTTGGAAGAGTTCAAGGGCAGGTTGGATGGGGCTTGGAGCAACCTGGTCTAGTGGGAGGTGTCCCTGCCCATGCAGGTGGATTGGCACTAGATGATCTTTAAGGTCCCTTCCAACCCAAACCATTCTCTGATTCTATGATATATGACACTTCTTCTGAGGGACAAATACTGTCCCTAGGAGCAAAGGGTGCTGAGCAGAAATAATGTTGCTGGAAACCTATTCTGTGTACATGTGTGGAGACCTGGAAAAGCACAGCATCCCTATGGAGAGTGTGCATGAGAAAGCAGCCCTTAGGTCAAGAGAGGTTAATAGACTTTTGCTGCATTATTAAGTCTTAATTTCTCGTTTATTAAGCGGATGCTATGTTCAAAGTTGTCTTTCCTTCAGGGCTTTCCCAGCAAATTGGCTCTCAGCTCTGTGTGCTCCACCCCAGAGTGAGGATGCCCTCAAAATGACCCTTCACCAATCCCTTTGTCAGAACTAAACTGGAGCAGAGCTGGTTTTTTATTAGGCTCCAGGGGGACCCAGCTGCTCTGTATGTTGAAAGGCATCAGAGCTGTTCCTCATGTGGCCAGGTGTGAAAGTAGATGCTCTACTCTGGTGGGCTGGCCTGATCCATCACCCAGCCTCCTGGGGTCCATGCAACAGCTGGCATCTAAAAGCACAACAAATCCTCTATGTTTATCACTTGTTTGCAACCTAATAAAACATGAGGCTACGTTTTCAAACCCCTGTAACCCAAAGCGGAATTCTTGTAACTTTTCCAAGGAGACCTGAGGTCTTGGGAGAACAAGGGTGCCAGGACATGGCTGCTTTTATATCCCAGTGGTCTTGTTTAGCCCACAGACTGTGATTAGAGTGTCCTCCTTGCATAATGCATGCTCAGCTTCATCTACATTTTCTCTGGGACTGCCATTGCCAAGATAAATCCTGTTTTTCCCCCACCACTACTCACCATGCTCCAGGCTGACGGAGCATTTAACACTCCTCTCCAACACCAGTTCTTGTTACAAGCCTCTGCATATTTAAAATTGTTGTGTTGTAAAATAAGAAGAAACAAGCCACTGTGAATAATTCACAATCTCACCCAGGCAAAATTAAAAATATATTTTACCATCAAAGGTCTTTCTTATTTTGAACTTCCACGGATGTGAGTGGAAGGAAGAAGGAAAAGGCATATCAATGGAAAGAAAAAAATAAACTCACAAAAAAAACCTCTCAATACTTTACTGGATTCTTACTTTGCTGGCTTGGGCTTTGTAAAATATGGTCCTGAAAAGCAATTTCCTCAATAAAAAGAAGTTTATCTTAGTTTATCTTAGTCTTCATTAAGGCTTGATGTAGGCAGTCCCTCATATCCTTCAGTACATGGAAACCTGCTTTGTCTCCCATTTCTTGCTGATGGAGGAGACTGTTTGAATACCTGGACTGGAAGAGCAGCCCGAGGTTCTTTGAAGGACATTTACCACACGAGAGGCCATTTGACTTCAATGGAGCTGTGCCAATTTACCTACCACCTCATTTGTGCATGAATCATATGCACACATTAATCTCATCTATGTCTCATCCGAGCGTCTGCAGAACGCTTTGGGAGCAGACAGATGGCCAGAAATTCCTTAAAGTTCACTACAAACTTCACAACATAGCAAGCCTGGAGGTCAGGTACATTAGAAGAAGAAACAGCAACAAATAATGTGCTTAAATTAAGACCCCTCAATACTGCACAATCCCTCTCATAGATAGTTCTCAATGGCAAGGCATTTAAATGCACACCCCAAAGGGTTAAAGAATGGTACAAGTAGTACAAGAGAGAGGGAGAAAAAAATTAGCAGCAAATATCAAGAGGAATCACTGATTTTCACCTGTTTTCAGTACTCAGCACTTGAATTGTTTATGCCACACCACCAGCAGTGCACACACGGGGATTAAGGGATGTAAGTGCTCCACCTGATGTCATCACCCACATGTTCTGCTTGCACACACAAGCCTCTCCACAGCCCTTGCAGACATTTTGAATTTTACTTAACTGGTTTGTTGTTTGGTTTCGGTTGTGGTGTTTTGTTTTTTTTTTCAAAAGTCTACTTTGTGTTCCCACTCTCACTTACACATTCAACACAGGCTGTTCTGGCTGTCTCTTCCCCTGCTGCACGTGCTCCCTGCCCAGCTCCATTAACTCCCTTTTCCTGGAACTCTAAAATTCCTCCACAGAATTATCACCATTGGCAAAGGCCTCTAAGATCATGAAGTCTAACCATTAAACCACAAAAAACCCACTATGCTCACTAGAGCATGTCCTACATGGGTTTTTTAAATACCTTCAGGGATGGTGACTCCACCACCTCCCTGGGCAGCCTGTTCCTGCACCTGACTACTCTTTCAGTAAAGAAATTCTTTCTAATACCCAGTCTAAACCTCCCCTGGCACAACTTCAGGCCATTTCACTTGGGAGAAGAGGCCAACACCCACTTCACTACAGCTTCCTTTCAGGTAGTTGTAGAGAGCAATGAGGTCTCCCCTCAGCCTCCTCTTCTCCAAACTAAACAATCCCAGTTCCTTCAAGCAGCTCCTCATATGACTTGTTCTCTAGACCCTTCACCAGTTTGGTTGCTCTCCTCTGGACACTCTCCAGCACGTCCATGTCCTTCTTACAGTGAGGGGCCCAGAACTGCACACAGTACTCAAGGTGCAGTCTCACCAGTGCCTAGTACATGGGCATGGTCACTTCCCTACTCCTGCTGGTCACACTACTCCTGATGCAGGCCAGGATGCTGTTGGCCTTCTTGGCCATCTGGGCACACTGCTGACTCACGTTTAGCCAGCTGTCAACCAGCACCCCCTGTTTCAACAAGAAGGGATTTTTCCCCCCCTTTTCTGTTTGGTTTCATTATAAAAAATAAAGGGATCAACAGGCTCTGTTGCCAAATGAAGGGAGAGGCTCAGGAACGCCAGCTGGGCTCCCCAGAACCTGTGGCCTAGTTCCCTTGTGGCCCACGGGCACATGGAGGAGCCCCAGTGCACACCTGCACAGGTTCTGAGCTTGCATGTGACCTCCTGCAAATTCTTTTGCAAAGGCTCGTCATGCTCTGGGGGTTTTCACACCATCTGATGGGCTTTGGCTGGTTGGAGCTGCAGCCTGGCTCGATGCCACCAGCCAGGCTTCAGGCAACATAGCCAAGATGTGCTGCTGCCTTCACCACCCCATCGCTGACAGCCCCAGGTTGCCACCTACCTCCCAGGGTGGCAGAGATGAGGATGTGGGTGCCGTACTTTTTGATGATGGTATCGATGAACTGCTGCGTGGTGGGTCTCCTGCCCAGGAGGCGGATGCTCCTCTGGAACTCGGGCATCAGGGGCAGTGGATTGTGGAGCAGGTCCCTCCGCTCAATGGCTGTGTTCCTCACCTTCCAACGGGCAAACTCCCTATGTGACAACACAGGAATACAACAGGGGTTAGGCTTTGAGTCTGGAGGAGCAGGGAGAGCCACCAAGGGCAGAGGAGGAGGGTGGTGAAGGTGCCAATCCTTTTGGACATCCCCACTCACATGGACAGACGCAAGGCCACAAGGCTATGCAGAAAGGGAGGGGGAGGGAAGAGGAAAAACAAGACATTACTGCACAATAACAATACATTTTGAGGATCAGGGTCGTGGCTGATGAGAAGGTTGTCTCAGACTCCAGAGGTATCTGATAGAAGGCTGCATTCCTCTACAGAGAGCAGCCTGGTCCTTTCACCCTCACACACTCTGAGATCTTACACTTCTCCATAAGGCAGCAAATTCTGGTTTCTGTCAGGAAAAGAGCAGGTCAGTTAGACTGAGATCCAGACCAGTCAGATCATTGCCATGTCTCTGTGTCCACAAGCCTTCCTTGTAGCTTCTGCTTTTGCAAAGCAAGGCTGGAGGAAACACTTCCTCCAAACATCTTAATCTTTCAGCACCAGGGAGTAGAGCAAAGATCATTTTGAAAAACATTTTGATAAACCATCTAAAAGGATCAATTCAGCTACAAGCAGAGGCCAGGATGAAAATTGAAGGTTTGTTTTTTTCCTTTTCTCTTAAAAAAACCCTATAAAGTTATTTTCAAATCCCTGCCCTTAAACTGATAGCAACTGGGGGAAAAAAATGAAGTTAATGTTTGCAAAAGCAGTGCTTTATTGTAGGTATCCATTTTGAAACGACAGATGGAAATGTTTAGAGAAAACCTTGCACACCTTCTATCTACAAAACAGTCCTCAAATACATCACCAGTTGAGCACCTAAAAAATGAGAAAATTATTAATGTCCTTTGAAAAATATTGAGCAAGGGCCTCTTAAAAGGAGAGGATATTATTTATCACCATTCTCCTGTGATACACCTGCACTATCTTAAGTCATCTCCCAGATAATCAAGTCACAGGCTTCTGTCACTTTTCATTCACTTATTTCTGTAACTCCAGTTTAAGACAAAGATTTAATTTAAATAATAGGAATGACAATACCTGGCACTGTCATGGCACTTTCTATCAATGTGTGTCAACCAGCACTGGCAATCCCACATTGCTGGTAGAGAACCTGACTTGCAGGCAGAATTAGGAGATGCTGTGAGTTGCAAAGCCAAGATTCCAAACCAGATTATTTATTTTTTTTTTCCCCGGGGTTGATTCGACACCCAATCCACTTTGTGTGTTATGCAATTATGCATGTATTTATTTTGATTGCACCCCACCCTGGCACCCCAGGCTGCTGTTGTATTCATTATAATAACACACTACCAGCACTTTAACTCAAAATATCTCCTTGTATCTGATCTAATGCCCCCTCTGTAGCTCATGGGCTTTCACAAGGCAAGTAAAAATGCCAAAACAAAACACCCCTCTTAGCACATCCTAGGAGTCTTTAGTGTCAAGCCTTGAAAGCTGCAGTAACATCACACATTCCTAGAAAAACCTCTGTAAAAAGGCCAAATAATCCCCAAACTCAACCCAAAAACGCCATACACCAGGCTTTTAATACCCAGAAAAAAACAAACCATTGCCTTCAAAGTTGTCTGCAGTAACAAGTACCTAACTAATGTCTGTGTGTTCACTACAGGGAACTGAATATAGCTTTTTTTCTCTGCTGTCCTAGAATCTTAGCATTTTAGTATCTATGAAAGAGATATGGTTAAGGGTCCCCACAGTTGATTTTAATGATAAATAAAAGCAAAGACAAACAGCTTCTGGGACACTACAGAGAGGTTGCTCTAACCATACCTGATTGTAGTGGCAATCCCAAATCTCACTGAGCAAGGAAATCCCCTTTGCATGAAGGAGGAATGGACCCTTCCAACTACACTGCATGGGAAGATGCAGATCTGGATGCTAAAAGATAGCCAAGGTTTTATTGGAAATAGAGATTCCCATGTTTCTATCAACGAACATAACTAGGGAGCATTGGAAAAATGCCATCTGTACTTCCTCTCCAAAGAGACAATCATTACTTCCCGTAAAACTGAAGCAGATTTGCCCTCAGATTACTGCTTCCCACAACCATTATCCATCAAGCCAGGAGGGACTTGAGCCTTCCAGAGCCAACCTGTTTTCAGAAAGGTCTGGGGGAATGTTTCGCGTTCCCTGACAAAGTACAGGGTTTGCTGTTGTTACTGCCAAGTTACCTATTCCAAAGCAAAGATCATAGAGTTGAAACATGCAGCAGATCAAGCAGAATCCTATTGATCTATCCATGCCCAAACACCAGGAGTGTCTCCAGCCAGTGTGTGGAGATGGACAGGGCAAACAGACCATGAAGGGGAAAGCAGTGGGCAATTAAGATGGGAGAAGGGAGGAAGAGGGAATGAAAAATTTTATAAGCAGTGTGTTCAAAGAGAAAGTAGGGTCATTTTTTTAATATCAGAGCCAACATCATCTCAGGACTCCACTGGCAGGTGGCAAAAGGAGGAGTTTAAAATAAATCATTGCCATATCTTCAACCTTGCCTGCTGCCAAGGGACAATTCCAGTCACCATTCATGCAGTAGACAAGCCCTTAGCAGAATCCATGTCTAAAACATCCTAGTGAAGGAGGATTTTTCTACTCTGTTCTTGTGTGCCATCCCTCCCCAGGGCTTCCTGCTCCTAGGGCATATCACTAAGGTGAAAGCCCACTTCTATTATACTCTCTAAGTGCTTGGATGTGTGGCTTTCATAGCTGATGAGAAAAGCTGAGCAAATCCGTTATGATGAATAATTTATGCAACTAACTTAGATGTTTATCTTCTGCTCATAGAATATCCATGAGCCAGTTGCAAACCCCTCTAATTTATGCGTTATTTGAATTTACTTAGCGACATTTTTCAAGTTGGCTTTGGGTTTTTTTTAAGTTTTGCATACTCTTTGCACGTATTCTTACTTTGTGTGCTGTTGTTTGGTTGGAGCTGGTCAAGCAAATGCTATGTTAAGCTTCCTGATTAACAACACAAATGCATTTTAAACTTGGCTTCCCCAGTTCCAGAATATTTTACATTGAAAACAACCCCCTAAATACTAGAAGTCTTCCATTCAACCTCTAGAACTCTGTGCTGCAAGATGCACCTGAGGCCAAAGCTGTGGTAACTTAGGAAAATAGACTGAACATGCATGGATGTGGCTAGTGAAATCGATTAGAGTTATTGAGGTGATAAAAAAATCTTTGCATGGAACAGTATAGCTCCAGCCTCAGGGAATGACTCCTAAAGTCTCTGAAGAAACATTGCCAAGAAGAGGTTTTCTGTTAGCTCTCAATGTTAGACTTCTTTGCATTTTCTGCAGAAGCAGTTGCCATTGGCCAAAGCAGAATCCATGACACTGAGCTAGGTAAGCAGGTTCTCCTCTCTTTACCACCACTGAATTCTTGGATTTGGGACTCTGGAGGCTCTACCAAGGCCTTGGATTGGTGTATGATGTGTGCAAAAGGGTACTGAAATCTTTCAGAATCATTCTTGGATGCCATTTCACTGACCATTGCGTCTCAGAAAAACCAGTGACACCGGTCTGTGAGCCACTGCCTGGAAGCACAGGTCTCTACAGGCCTCAGTACACTTAATAAAAGTTAAATATTACCCTGTTCCTTACTCGTTTTCCAGGTGAAAAAGTTGCAAAGGCTTGACCAGGATTATGATGGCACCCCATGATACAGTTAGGATTAGTGCAGTCTTCTGACCCCCAGGAGAAATCCCTAGTGAAGACCTGAACTTCTGCCAGTGGGGAAGCTTTTAAAGGCTTCGAAAGGATAAGAAACCTCTTAGCAAGGAGGAGGAAGAGTCTTTATCCCTGGTGCAGAGACAGGGTAAGGAAAAACTATGACCTCATGTCTGAGCAGTGGGGGAGAGGCACTTGTTTATGCTCTCATGTCTCGCCAGGGTAGACAGCCCGTGCTGATGTGGAGTGCACCCAGGAACACGCCTGCCAGGCCTGTGGAGGGGAGTCTGTTCTGCTGCCTGGTGAAAACACCAAGGACCCTGCTTTTCTAACAGCTGTGAGGGTTAGGAAGGGCTAAGGCCAAAGGGGAAGGGAGGTGAGAGAAGAGAGGGATGAAGTCCTGCCTCAGGGAGGCAGATCCACACATTGCAGGCCTTCCTCTCTGTCACAGTAAGGGAATATATTTTATTTGGATACAGCTATATCTGAGAAAATCCTTGCCCCTTCAGAGCTCGAGTTAATCAGCTTGCCATCGAGGCCATGCATGTCAGACAGAGGGAGCCTCTAAGGATGTCTCAGTGCTCATTAACATTATGACCCCTCCAGGGAAACAGGAAAGAAAAGGGGAGGGGTGGGGGGGGGGAAATGCTGAAGAGGGAGGAAAAGTCAAAAGCCAGGAATGGGTAAATCACCCAGACCCCCTACTGCACCCACAGAGAGGCTAGGAGAATCCAAGGGCATGAGCATCTCTACCCAGGGAAGGAAGTCTGAAAGAAAGAGGCCGTCTGAGCAAATTAAATTCCCCATCTTGAAATGGCCAAGACAGTCAAAGGATGTAAGTAAAGAAACAAGTTCAGTACAGACCTCAGGGGCTGGTGCTTGAAACCAAAAAGAAATTAAATGCATTAAACAACTATCCAGACAGAGTCTGTTTGAAAAAGGGGGAAAAAAGCAGAGCAGGAAGACACTGAGCAAAGCCTATAACTGTCATGCTAACTAGAACACTCGGTCACCTCCTGCTGCTGGATGCATTGCCTTCAGGGCAGGTAGTGCATCCCACCCAGCACATGGCCAAACAGGATCAGCCCCACTGCTCCCTGGGACCTGGGCAAGGAGAAGGCACCAGCTCCTCCTTTCTGCTCAGCAGGGCTTTATATTTTCTTTTTTTATATCACAACCCAAAAGCCACCAACTGCCCCCATAGATGATGAGGAGACAGAGCCTGTCCAAAGGCAACAGCCTCCTCAGTAACAGCAAAATACAAACATTGCTTAAAATCCTCTACCTGACATATCACACACACTATTAACTCTGGCATCAGTAGGATCTTCAGTCAGACAGAAAACTCCCAGAGCCTTCTTGCTCACTTGGATTTTGGTGTATATACAATGACATCTGCCTAGACATGTCTCTGCCCCTTGTTTTCATCCAAGCACCTCACAATCATTAAGACAGACTTTTTGGACACCCCTCTGTACGTAGCAGACAAGTGCTATTAGCTGTAGGAATGAGCACGTACCAAACCAGATAGATTTTAGGCTTTGTCCAGGTTCAAAACAAGTTTGGGTTAGCATCAGGAACTTAGCCCAAAGCCCTCCAGAATCCTCACAGATGCCCCTACAACAGAGCTGCTGGTTTAGGGGTTTTGTTTTGGCTGGTCTCTCCTTTTCTCAGCTTAGTTACCCCAGTCAGAAGCTGTCCAGAGGAACAGTTCTCTTCAGCCCTCAAGGGTGACAGCTCTGCCAGGTTACCCTGAGCCCTTGTCTCTGCAAACAATGCCACAGGGGCAGGATACCAGCATGACAACAGCACTCCCATGCTTATCTTTTCCTGCCAGATCCCACTTCATGTGAGTCTGTGCAGGGTATCAGTGATCGTGGTGGGGTCAGGGATGTTTTATTTCTAGTCTGTGCCCTCAGAATGCCAGACAGCCCCAGGCTGAGCACTGCAATATTCCTTTAGCAGCTTCTTCTGCAGCTTGGCTGCTTCTCTATCTAGGCCAGCATGAAGAAGTCTGTCTTCAAAGATGAGCTTTTCAAAGGACCTACAAGAATTAGTTTCCTGTGAGGGTTTGGCACTCATCCCCCCTAATCTATTTAAGAAAACTCCAGCCTGTAGATTCAAACTAGGTCCAAATTAAGAGAGGATGAAGCTCTGCAGTAAGAGGAAAAGAAAAATACAAAAATCTAATTCCAGAGAAGTATGAAAAAGAAATCACTTAAGCTGAAAGTCTGACAGCATTTTGCATAACAACCAGGCAAGCAGACAGGCTGACATGACAGCTGGCAGGTGAATAAGATAAATAAATTTACTATTGATCTATTGATAAATGCTGTGCTGTCTGCAGCAGTTTATTCTTACACAGGCATTTGTCTGCAAAGAACTGAACCTAAGGAGAGCACCATCAGTGTTTGGATCATTCAGCAGAATCCTATGGCAGATATACAACAGTGCTGTTGGATTACTAACTCCATCAGCTCTCTCCAGAGGGTAATGGAAGAATCTGCTCTTTTTTTTTTCTCCTTGGTCTATACTTTGGCCATGTGTTTGGTGTTGAGGTGTCTGAAACCTCAACTACTTCCCCTTTTGTGGGTAATAATTTCAGTCTGTTGCATTTTCCTGTTACAAAGAGTTCTGTTTTCATCTCTTATATTTTTCCTAAAAATATTAAATTGTTCCAGGGCTAAAAACATGGAGATTTTCTTTTTTGTAGAAGGAGAGGAGTTTAAATTACAGGTCCAGAATGAAATGAAGTTTGCAAAAAGTAAAAGAAAGAAGATTATTTCAAAGTTAGGAGGATTTCATGCAACCTTGAATGGATCTTGGTAAACAGATTGTTCCAGCAGCAAATTAAAATCCAATCAGATAGACATGACTCTGAGTCTTGTGTTCTCTGTTAGGATGGGACTACACTTGGCTCTCTTAGGAGGCAACAGGTAATTGTTGGGTGCTGAAAAGATAAATCTGTTTAAAGAAAAGATGAGGCTGGAATAAATGTATTACTAGAGAGTCAAAGCATAGTGATTCAGCATAGTTAAGTACAAGTTAAAAGACAGGTCATTAATTTTTGTCATTATTAGCTTTGCTTATTATTAAATTTGGTCATAGCCAGGATATGGGTATGATTCCTGGCTCAGGCTTCAACTCTAAACAGTGTTCCCACTGCACTCAGGCAGGGCAGGTTGCTACCCCTTCAGCTGAATGGGGTCACCTCCAAGTTACATGGCTATGCATCCTAACACACAGTAACTTCTGAACTCCTTCAAGAGAGTAAACTCACCAGATCTCTCTGGCAGAGGGGTTGGACACAGAATCACAGAATAGTTGGGGTTGGAAGGGACCTCTGGAGATCACCTCGTCCAACCCTGCTAGAGCAGGATCCCCTATAGCAGATCACACAGGAACACGTCCACGCAGGTTTGGAATGTCTCCAGGGATGGAGACTCCACAACCTCCCTGGGCAGCTTGTTCCAGGGCTCTGGTACCCTCAGAGTAAAGAAGTATTTTCTTATATTTAGGTTAAACCTCCAGTGTACCAGTTGGTGACCATTGCCCCTTGCTCTGTCACTGGACACCACTAGAAGGGTCTGGCCCCATCCTCCTGACACCCCCTGTAGATGTTTATAAGCACTGATGAGATCCCCCCTCAGCCTCCTTTTCTCTAAGCTGAACAGCCCCAGCTCTCTCAGCCTTTTCTGGCATGGAGTGGGACATTTATTCCACTCAACTGTCCCCAGAACCTTCCCCGTGCAGATTTCATTGCAAACAGCACACACTTCAGGCACAAGAGATATCCTTTCCAACACCAGCCTACTTATGCCTTCTCCACCCTGGAGACTTGCTTATAAGTAGTTCCCATTACTGTTAACACCATTCAGCACTAGGCTGATGGCTCTTCCTCTAAGCCACTACACGTTACATAGTGGTTGATAGTAGCTGCTAGAAGCCAAAGTGACATCTCTACAAGAGCTCCCAGCATCGTTAATGCTGCTGCAGCTTAACAAACATTATCAACAGTAGGAAGTGTTTGTTCTGTTGCTGTTTTCTTCCTAAAAGGTTACCTAGACCAGACATGGTTTATTAAGCTACTAAAAGGCTGCAGAGTCCTGTGCTCCAAGCACTGGAATGGACAATATAGAGACAGCTATTCCTTCACTGTGAATTACAATAAAAATCACAAGAGATGCAGCCAGAAAAATTCTCCACTAAAATACCCGAGGTGGTCTAGAGAAACTCATCTGTGAATCAGGCATTTTGAGTTCTACAGTTATGATTACAACACTGATACTATTTTTCATCGCATGGTCTCCTGGGTTTACGTTTCTAGGAGTTTGACCCAGAACTCAAGATCAAGCAGATCCTGGGAAGTCAAGGAGCTGTCAAGAAGATGCTTTCAAAGAACAGCAGTTTTGAAGCAACAGATGGAAACATACAAGTGATTGAAGGAATTTTAGAAAGTCTTGAAGGAAACTGGGATAATTTCTATTATTTTAGGTTCTCTTCTCCTCACTTCATCCAATTCTCTTCATGATCCTGGCCCAGAAAGCTGATGGCATACATCAGCCAGTTAGACTAAGCCAGCATTAGGTTGGAAGGGAAGTCAAGACACAGGATGGTGAGACAATTAGCTAAGCCTGGATAGGCACATGGGGCAGGGACAGGAAAAGGTCCCAAATTGTTCAGTCTTGTCCTGTAGAAGTTACCATGGGGGGAAAAAGAAAACAAACAACTAACACAAACACACACACACAAGAGACCTTTGCGCATTGAAGTGTTTGGACTCCAGTAGTTTGGAGGATTAAACTCTTGATGAAGTCCCTCCTCGTTTGGCTAAATAGTACCTGACAGAATTTAAATTTGTTATTTTTGAAAAAAAGTTTGAAACTGAAGGTAGGCAGAGATTTTAATTCACAGAGCAGGTCACAAATCATCCAGGGGAGGACTGGTCCATGCTAAGTCACTCTTTAACCCATGGAGCCCCTCAGCAAGCTAGGCCTGACTGCCCCAAAATTCCCCATCTAGATTGGGTCACAGCTGCCTGCCAGTGTTCACATGAACACAAGAGCCTGAATCAAAGGCTGTAACAAGAACATAGTCTGAAACAAGTAACTTCATTAAATTGCACTTGCTTCATTTCCTGCAGATACAGGTGTGTGCACTACAGGCTTTTTTTCCTTATTTCAGCTGTAACAAGCTGGTAACCTCAGCCTGTGACACCACAGTCCCAAGTTTTTCTCTTTACTTAACAGGATTCACACTTAATTCAGATGAAAATACTGAGAAATGTGGCCTTGAAGCCCCATTTCTTATGCTACAGTCTAAGGTACCTGGCCACTGCACTACTGGCAACTGAAGTGCAGCATTTATCAATACTGGGAAGTATCAGAAATTCAGCCTTGATTGCCCTTTTCCTCAAAGCACAGAATTTTCTCCAACACAGCATGCAACCACGTTTCAAAACTTGAACTGTTGTTAGAAAATGGAGCCACCATCCCTCTCTGGTCAGTTGTGTTACTCAGTTGGCAAAGGCTCAAACTCATGTCAGGAGGAAAAAAAAAATAGTCATGTTTAAATCCAAAGTCCCTCCTACATCCAGCTGTGCCCTCAAGGCAGCCCTGGCAGAGCCATCTGGGCACAGCTACCAGGCTTGTGGGCTCAGCAAGAGCAGACAGTAATGGGAAACTGTCCCCTCCTGCCCACCTCCTCACCCCTGAGTCATCCTCAGCTGATGGAGACACAAGTGATCATGTAAGGCTGGTGGGCAGCTTGGATGCCTAAAGACAGCCAGTTGGCAAGGCCATCTGCTTATATCAGGGATCTCATGGAGCAGGCCAGCTGAGGGGCTTTTGTCCAGGTTAAGGAAAGTGAAGGGGGTCTGGACACTTCAGATGGAAGAGCATGCTCCAGGCTGCATGTAGAGAATATGTGGGGAAATCAGGATTTGCAGAAATGCAACAGGACAGAGGGACCAATCCCTGTCTCCTCCTAAGGGCATACCCAGATCCAGCACATGGTCACCAGCCTCAGAATAACCCAGGAGATGTGATGAGGACTGGCATCCTTCGTTACCCAGCCCTTGCAAGGGATCTTGCAGAAAGCATTTGTGAGTATGTGGGGGAGGTACGAGGGTGCAAGTGAACAAAATCTGTCTTGTTGTTGTAAAATAAAACCACCCTCCCACACTGATCCTTGCTACTTTATTCCTGTAGTGTTGTGACATTACTTCCTGCAAGTTGGTTTAGGAAAAAATGCTGCTTCCTCCTCCCAGTTCCTCAGGACACCCATTTCTGTGCCTTCGCCCTAAGAGCTCAACATCCCTTTGGCTTTCAAGCTGTGCTGTTACATTCAGGCCATGCACCAAGGGTGGATATTTTAACAGTGACATCCAGCAAGTAGGGATATACGTGGTAGCTAAATGCAGAGGCAGTCCTCTCAGCATAAGATTCTGATGGTATCTGGGCCTGAAATTCCTAGCAAAAGGTGTAAGGTGAGAGGTGAAGGGCTAAAAAAATCAGGTTGCAGAGTATAGCTGCAGCAAAATTCAAGCCATCCACAATCAGAGACATCTGTGCTTTGGTTCAAGATTAAAAATATACTGTCCCAAAAAGCCTGTGACAATTCAGAATTACAATCAAATTGAAGAAATTTTCTCCAGGAAAATGGTGACCCATTTCCTCAGACTACATCCCTCTTTAGCAAAAAAAACCTGAATACAAGCAGTGAGAAAGCCTTGAACATTCCCTGGTTGCTCCAAAATCTCATTTCAACAAAAAATCAGTTTTGATGTATTTAATTTTCATTCCTAGTCATGCCGTTTCAAGCTCAGACATGTTTTGATAAAGGAAATAAAAAGACTTCAGTAAAATAAGAATTCACAAACTCTTGAAGAAAGGCAAGCTTTTTGCATGCTGCAAAGTGGCCTGCAATAAGAAGACAACCATGCTTTCATGCAACATTTCATAAAGGAAAAGCTTTATTTTTTGTCCTGTCCTATCCAGGGAACAGAGACTAGTGAATGAAGATGCTTTTGGTTTTTTGGGGTCTGTTTGTGAAGCTTTGAAGCACTTGGTTATGCAGGCACATGCTCAGCAATTTGCCAATCATGAGTCATGTTTCCTTTAGCTGTTGTTTGTGACTTTGATACATGGATCTCAAAGCACTTTTAAACAAATATGTCACTGGAGAGAGAGAAACTAAGACAGCAAGAGATGAACAACTTTTCCACAGAAGAAATCTAACATAGAGCACAGCCATGAACAAAATTAACCCACATCTGGAGCCAGGACAAAGCATTTCACCAGCAAGGATTACAGTAGACAGAATCATAGATTTTGGTTGGAAAAGAGCCTTAAGATCATTGACTCCAACCATTAAAATAACACTTTTGGATGGGGGGTTGGCCAAACTTGCTGCACAAGTTTGAACAAGTTTCACTGTTTCCTGTGCCAATACTCAGTTCAGCTGGGTGCTCTGTGACCCACTTGGACATGCTGAGGGCAGCAGTGGCAACGTGCAAACACCACCCCACATCAACCACAGAGAAGAGAAGCAGGTGCAGAATTACAGGTCTTAAAATCACCACTGCATGTCAAGTCCCAAATCTCAGCCCTTCAGGGAAGACACCAGAGCCATGTGCTGCAAAACATGGAGTGAGCTGGAGTCACACCACACGGAGGGTGTTGGATCTGTTCTACAGCAAGAGTGAGAGGGATCAAATGCACACCCGTGGCATTTATCTTCTATTAAGTAATAGGACCCCAGTGGCTGAGAAATCAATCTAATGAAATGCAAACCACTTCCTGCTTGAAGGTTATGTTGATTGCTGACTCTGTTGTGTTCAAATCAGTAAAGAAAAACACTCTGGATGGTCCGAGAGGGAAGGTTGAAGATCTCTAAGGCCTCCAGCAATGCTAGTCTCACCACTTCAGGTTGTGCCTGTCTGAATTCCTGGAGTTTTATGAATATATAAGAGATGATACAGGAGACTGTTTCAGTGTAAAAAGGACCACCAGAGCACTTGCTGAGCTCACTGAGCCCCCAACACACTTAAAATAGCTGAGAGGGGTGGTGGTACCCGTGCTGTGGGCATGAGACCTGCAGCATGGTGGAAGGAGGGAGTTCAGTGAAAGGGAGGGCAGTGCACACAAACTGTCCTGTAATGGACACAGAGCCACACAAACACCTGCTGCACAAATCACTCCATTCAGCTACAAAGCAAAATCCACTCACATGCAAAAGTTCAGGTGGGAAATTCAGGTCCTGGAGAAGTTAAAGAGCAAAAACTCTTCAACTTCAGTGCAGGCAACAGCCAGCAAGGGCTGGATGTCTAAAGGCCCAGCAGGTCTCTGGGCTGTAAGCTTCAAAATCCAGGGTTTGGGATAGAGCTGGAGATGAGTTCTGCTGCTAAGCAAAGGGCACAGCACCCTGCCCTGAATATAGGGCTCTCTGCTGTAGGGCAGGATGAGGCCAGCTGCAAAGATTTATAGCCTCACTATTCAAGGTCTATTTAGGGGGAAAGAGAAGTCAGCTGTGTGGGGAAGGCTGAGTTTATGTTCAGGTTTTAGGGTGTTTTGTTTTTGTTTGTTGTTTTGGTTTTTGGAAGGGGGTGTGGTGGTTGGGGTTTTGTGCAGGAGAGGGTTGGTTTTTTTTAAATTTAGTAGGGAGTGAAATAGAGGGTGAAGGGGGTTGTTCCTTAGTAAGGGATCTTACTTCTCAGATTTTCATTTTGGCTTGGCAGATGCAGAGCCATTGCAGAAAAAGAAAAAAAAAAAAAAAAGCTTTGTGCTTTCCTCATGGCTCAGGAATCTTTTGCTGAGTCTAGGTCAGAGTTTCTAGGGGGCTAGTTCTTCCCCTCTTGCCTGAGCTGCTTTCTTTTATGACAGGCTGCTTTGTTTGTGCTAAGGTAAAGTCAGGACCTCTCTGAGACAAGGTACTGGAAACTTAGTCTGGGGGGATCAGATGCTGCAGAAAAGCTAAGGAGAAACCTCCCCTCATGGCAGTTTCAGGGGATGAGGGCTGACAAAGTAAAAGAGCCATCTCCTATGCTCACAAAACCCATTCAAATGGCTGAGTAAGGGTTTATGTGCTACTGCACATCTGCTCAGAAATAATGAACTGGACCTCAGAATTTTCAAGCACATGCATATGTATATATTTATCTAGTGAACAAAACAACAATATCTGCAATGCTTTTTATTTGCCTTCTGGGTTTTGAGATTTAAAGACTCATCTTTTCTGGCTTTTCTTTGTAATCCTAAAAGACAGCCTATTTTTATTTTTTAAATGGAAGTTGAGAGTTATACAATAATATGACTTGAGCCTGGAGTACTTAAAGAAGACAGAAAAAAAAGCCAGTCTGAATCCCTCAACTCAGACAAATACTGGAGAGAAAAACAAAATTAAAACCAATATCTGTGCAGTCAGTTAAAGGGCTGGTCTTAATGTTCCCTGCTATTGCCTAGAAACCTCACAGCTCCCAGTGCCCAAGGAATTGTCAGGAAGAGAGGAGACAGGTCAAAGTCCACCTCCTGCCCATGCTCTAGGTAGTTATCCTCTTGGGTACAGCTTCCCCCTCCTTGGTACTAGGGTAAACGACCAGGTTGGCTGGGCTGCTGCTCAGACCAGCAGAATGCTTTTCCACACTCCTCTCCAATGCCAAGGCATTCAGTTTTCTTTTTCCTCTTGTTTTTTTTTTTTAGTGGAATTTCTTCCCCTCTTCATGCTTCCCAGCCTTCCTTCCTTTTTTTCTCTCTCCCAGCTCTCCCTTGTGCCCAGCAGTACAGATTTGGGGCCCTACAGCCTGCGTTCTCATGGCAGGAGGTAGAACCTGATGCAAACGTCAACTTGTCCAGGGGCTGTTGCCTGATGGGGGGAGAGAGGACCCTGAAACTGCCTCCAGTGGGAGGAAAAGATTATAGGGCCCTGTGCAAGAGCAGCACCCAGAGGCCTCCACAATAAATGCATGTTTCTCTCACTCAAACGCTGTCTCTGCAGCAGAGCTGCCTGTCCCTGCTCCCCGTGCTGGAGCCCAACTGCTGGCGAATTTCCTAATCTCTGGCTGTAAGAAGCAGTGAGTCCATCCTGAGGGGTCCTTTTGCAGCTCTGATACTGCTCCTCTTTTAACTTACTCCTAAGAGGAGATGTACCTGGTATTCCCAAATCCCTGAGCCTCATCCCCTGCCCACCCATCTCCCCTTGCCCCGGGTACCCCTGGCTGGGGAGGGCAGGCTGTGGCTGTATTTAAAGCCTCCATCTTCCTGGGCACTGGACCGTTACAGGCAGCTCGCTCATCAGCAGCACTGAGTTTCACTGACTGATTGTTTTCTGATTCTGTTTGGCATTTTATCCTGGCCGCATAGAAAACTTATTATAAAACCATGTTTGTGTTCCATAGATTATATCTGGGCCTCACAGCAGCGGGAGTATGAAGCATGACAGAGTCAGAGGGACACGGCTGATGAAAGACCCTGCCAAGGTGACAGGGGCCAAACTGCAGTCCCAGTGTTTGCAGAGATGAAAATAAGAGCCCCCTGATCAGCCCCAGGTTATGTTGGGGGTAGTTGAGCTGTTGCAATTCTCCTGACTCGATCTGTGCCACAAAGAAGTGCTCTAAACACAGGTTAGTTTTATATTTGCTGACTGTAACAGTCCCTGCTGCTATTAAAAATCTGTTAGTTCTTCTCCTGGCTAGCCCCAGGCTAGAGCCTGCCATCCAGTCACACCTGTGTCAAGCTCAACAGCCTGCAGAAGAACTAGAGAGAATTACTGAATAGGTTTTGAGGCGTTACTGGGGTTCTGAGAGCAGTCAAGGCCAGGGAGATGCAGCCTGCAAAGAGACCACTTGTGGCGTCCTGGAGGTTTGGAACTATTAATTCTTCAAATAGCAAAATGCTGTGTCTGGCAGGGTGGGAGATGGGATACTGTGATCCCAGAGGGTCCTTTTAGTCCCGTGGTCCTTGGGTTGTGATACCAGATGCGAAAGCTTCTCTGTCCATCCACCATCTCTCATGTGAGCTGAAAAATGGTGCCCTGTGAGATCATCTTGGCGTGGCAGCAGAAGAGGAGACTCCCCGTGCTGTGTATGCCACAAAAATAAAGCCAACCCTTTCCTAGCCATGCTTTTTCCATCTTCCTCCTAGCCATAGCTCCTGGATGCCTCCCAGCAATGCACAGAGCAGTATGGCTTCAGCCCTTGGTCTCTCTCCTGGGGAGGCATGAACACATGGACTAGCCTTTTGTTCACTGCTTGAGCAAACATTCCCAAAACCAAAATATTTTCACAGGAAAAGGTCAAGCAGGAAAACAAAGTATCACCTCCAGAGAAACAAATAGACATGGCTTGATGAGGTGGAAAAATGTTACAACCTCACTCTCTCCAGTGCTGTTTCTGGTTCCCAAAATACACATTCCAGGAGGGGGCTCCTCTGTTCCCCCCAGCCCTGAGCACAGACAGAGCTGCTGGATCCTCCTGCCTGCTTCCACTGCTGGTCTACTTGCGAGTGGTCCCGCCTCCATCACACCTTGGGGATGCTGGTGGTGCAAGAGGCCTCACGTCAGCAGGGCTGGCCATCTGGAATGACCTTCATGTGTCTCTTCATCTATTCGACTCTGTTCCATTTCAATCTCACCTGAAATTATATTTTTTTTGCTCTCCTCCCTTGCCTGATTCTCTTATTTTCCCCCTCGTATTGTCTCTGCTGCTATTTATGATTTATTCTCTCTGACTGTCCTATTTAATGCTGCAAAATTGTTGGGAAGATGGTTTCTGTGGACAATGTTGTAGAGAGCAAAGGGGTCCTGTCATTTCCTGGTCACAATGGAGCATACTAAACACAGCCCAGCATGGTGGGAGATAGAAACCTCACACCAGCACCCTGGTCTCCTTGCTGCCCAGTGCAGTCAGGGGTAGAGTGTGAAATCATAGAATCATTGAACCATAGAACAGTTTGGAAGGGGCCTTGAGGATCATCTAGATCCAACCCTCCTGCATGGGCAGGGACACCTCCCACTAGATCAGGTTGCTCCAAACCCCATCCAACCTGCTCTTCAACGCTTCCAGGGATGGGGCAGTCACAGCCTCTCTGGGCAACCTGGGTCAGTGTCTCACCACCCTCACAGGGAAGAATTTCTTACTAATCTCTAATTTAAATCTCCCCTCTTTCAGTTTGAAACCATTCCCCTTGTCCTCTCACTACAAGCCCTTGTAAGTCCCTGGCCACAGTACCTTAGAGAAACTGTCAAGGAGCTGCTTACCAGGGACTTCTGGCTAAACCAAACATCCTTCAGGATCAGACTGGGGTCTCCTCACAGTGATCTCAGGGCATCACCTCACTCTAAAAGGCCTGAATGCCCCTTCCTGGAGGAGCAGCCTGGGATGTGACACACGCCCTCAGACAGACTGCATCCAGGGTGGAACCTGCTCTCCAGAGTCTATGGCTCTTAGGGCCTCACCATTTCTGGAAACCCTGGGATCTGCCCGAGTCAGCTCAGGAAAGCACAATGAGTCTGTGAGGCTTCTTCCTACATTGGGATTTTTTTCTCACGAGCACACCACGCTGCAGCTGGTTCTGGAAAGGCCTCTGCCCACACACGAGATAAATTCTGGTGCTGAGCGCTGCTTCTCTATGGAAACCGTACCCTGCCTTGCTCTCTATAGGATTTTTCTCATTTCAGGCTCCATAATAAATTAACGAGAAGATGTTTTCATTACCACCAACCATAGGAGAGACTCTTTTCTGTACTCGATTAATCTTTAGTGATCTATATTAAATATTTATCTGAAGAAACAAGGCCTGTATTGCAGCAACATTTTCTATTATGAGACTTTATCATATCAAAAGATATTTGCCTGGCGACGACTCCTTCATATATACCCAGCCAGAATTTCTGATGGCAGGGCACCTCTTTTTTTTTTCTTTCTCTCCCAGTGACCTTTTCCCTCCATAACAAGCTGCTGATATGTTGGAATTTACTGGGTTATAAACATTTTTTATCGAGTAGGAGGAAGCTGGGTGATTTGGCATCAGCTTCCCTAATAAAACCCAGAGGAGAGGCTGTGATGTTTGACATCAATAAAGGCATGGAAGAAGCTGCACCCCTCTGGGATGCTGGTCACGAATGACAAGGGGACTCAGTGAGTGTTGGTCACGTAGCTTCGCTCTGCTGAGGCACTTTTGGAAGGAGGCCAGCTTGCTGGCACAGGAGAGGGAGCTGGGAGGGACCTGGTAAAGGGCTCCTCTGTTCTTTCCTAGCGTTAACCAAAATTGTGTGATAAATCACACAAAGCACTGAGCTGGGATTCCTAATCCCTCTTTTCCTGCAACTGGGAGGTGGAGACACACTAAACAGTTGAGATGTTTAAGAAGGTACAAGGATCTTGGTGTTGGGCTCAAGCACTGGTCCTAGAAGAACACAAAGAACTCAGATCATAGTCTGATCTTGAATGAGTGGTGCAAATTTTCCACCAGAGACAGACTTGGTATTGGCTATAGATAAACAGAATTATAACTATTTTTAATGTGGTAGTATCAAAAGAAAGCCAGAGACAGGACTCTGCATGTGGTGGCAGGTGCTGAACAACAATGCAGCAAAAAAAAAAAAAGATGGGGAGGGTTCACCAAGAGCTCACAACCTAATATGTCTCTGCCTCCCAAGGGAGTAGTGATTTAAACTGGTCAATAACTAACTCGTTCCACAAAAGCCTGAATAAATCATCTGATGACTAGATATACACACAATATAAATGTTTAGTTCTGATAATATATGACTGAGCTGTTATTTTGACAAATAGCTAGCAAATAATAAATTTGATGAACTGCATAATATTTTACTAATGATAAATTTATTCATTCAAAACAAACCAACCAACCCCTACCTTTCCTTCAGCTATCATAAGGAACCCTAAGTAATGCCTGCAAAGAGCTTTGAGATCCCTGGGTGAGCTGGATCTGTTATTCCTCCTTCTATCATTGTGTATTTCTAATGATTTATTACCAGGGTTAATAAATCTATGCCTTATGTTACAGACAGCTGTGACCAATGACAGGACTCGGGGAAATGGCAGGAAGCTGAATCAGGGGAGGTTTAGGTTGGATATCAGGAAAAGGTTTTTTCACCCAGAGGGTGTCCAGCACTGGAACAAGCTCCCCAGGGAAGTGGTCACAGCACCAAGCCTGCCTGAGTTCATGAAGAGTTTGGATGATGCTCTCAGGGACATGGTGTGATTCTTGGGGTGCCCTACACAGGGACAGGAGTTGGACTTGATGATCCTGATGGGTCCCTTCCAGCTCAACATATTCTATGATTCTATGATTCTAAGATTGTGGCAGAACCTGTTCAATAGCTCCCGATTTTATAATGCCCACTAAAATCCGCAGGAATTTGGCACTTAGGCAGTTAAGTACCCAAAGTGCTTAGATACCCTTTTAAAGCCTGGACCAAACCTATCTGAAACATCATCTGCTGCTTCTGACTGGAGACAGAAATGTTGTGGCCGGCTGGGGATAGTTTCAGTACGGGCAGTTACTCCTAGGCAGTGGTCTGTAAGATTTAGTTGAGGCTTGCCCGGGCTGTAGTTCTCCCTCACTCTTAATCCCATTCAGAAATATAATTTCTGTGAGTTCACAGAGAAGATAAAGGACCAAAGAGCAAGAGCACTTCCTCAGAGCTTTTCTGCAAAGGCAAACTGATTGATTACGGATTGGACGCTGCTCCGACTTCCTTTCCTAAATGAAATATTGAGAGCTCTTAAAAATTGAATAAAATATGCCATTCTAAGAAGGATTTCCACTGGCAGGAGCACAATAGGAGGAAGTAGTGAGTTGCTCAATGTTTCTGTGCGCAGTGGCTAATCCTTTCCTACTCAGTCCCTTTGCACTGTCCCTGTGGCACCCAATGATAAGTCATCTGTAATTGGTAAGGGCTTCAGTTTTGTGTCTCCAGACAAAGCTTAAATCACTCACTTTTGGGAGAGCTCTGACTTCAGTTGTGGCTGCAGCTGTACAGGAGATTATGCCTTTTTTGTAGCTACTTTCAGGGCTGCAGAATCTGGCTTTGTTCCATGCTGGAAGAATCTGGAACAGCTTGTAATGTTTTCATTAGACAAAATTTGCTCAAAATAGCTCATTTCTTAGATCTCTCTCTTTTGCCATAGTCACTAGTGACCAGAGAGGCCAGGACTTAAAAAATACATTGAATTCAACTCATCAGCCTGAAGCACCACACTACTAGAAAGATGCAGCATTTTGACAAAACCTTACTTTGGGCAAAATATTTTTCTAACTCACTGGAGCAATTTTCTTACACCTAAAATGCAACGACTTTGCAATCTTATCATTTGCCTTCCTCTTCTTTGTAGAGCCACCCCAGACCTACTTCCCCTTCGGTGCACAATCCCCACCCCTTTGAGTAAAAAACCCCACCCCAGTGATACAAACACTTGCAAGATTCAGACAGAGCTGAGCTAATTCTGCTCCAGCCAGCAGCCAGCAGCTCTGCATAGAAAGCTTTACCTTTGTATGCTCCCCCACAATCACACCTGAGACATCACCAATGGAGTTCATGTGTCCAGGTGGGGAGATCATGTCTTTTTAAAAGACATGATGCAAATATCTCAGTCCCCAGGAGTGAAAACAATAAGCTTAATTTTTATGACACTTCTGCAAAACAAAATTAAATCCAAGTACAGTTGGCAATTATCCTGTAAGCTTATTATATAGTAGCATTCAGCCTCTTTCAGCCTCTTCCATACTCTTGATTTCTCCTTTGTTATATGCTAGAAGAGCTGGTAGGACTTCTGTCCCCTGTTATAGAGCCACTTCACAGGAAAGTATTCTCAGATTTCCTTTAATCCACCGTCAGATTAAAGATGCTTCAGCCACCCCAATACCTGTTTGCACCTCAGAAACCAGTGCTCATGTCTGCACAGAGGCAGGTCAGAGGCTTGGGAACAGCCAAAAGCACAATATGCTCTGCTACCTCCCTACCTGTTCAGCATGTGTGGTTCTTAAACCAAATGTGGACAGCCTGGGTGCACCTGTATGTGGAAGGCAAGCCCACCACTGAAGGGTGACAGTGGTGACCCCTCTTCATCTTATAACCCTGACTTGGTGTGTGTGCAAATATTCCAGTAATAAAGTACCCCTGGTAGTGCACATACCTCATAGAAACATTGGAACAAGTTGTTTCGTCGTAATCCAAAAGGTTTTTTTTCCCTTTCAGATCAATTAAATTAACCTGAGATTATCTGAGATAACCTGAGACTATGAAACAATTAGCAAAACATCAGTTCTAGCATTGCTAACTCATTTCCAGGTCTCGATTGTGGTAGGATGGAAGAGTCTAGAATATATTTCCCTTTGGGTTTGCAGTGCTATTGCTCTGTGGCTTGTTTTCTCTGCTTATGCATGCTGACAAGATTTACTGTTATGAATTGCCCCACAAAACTACCTTCAAACTCAAATTTAATAACCTAAGTATTATGAAGATCAATACTATGGCTATTCTCATTCATATGATTAACACTAATATAATTTTGGGAAATATTTATGCTGCATTAGTGACTAGAGACCTGGATTAAGAGAAGAGCCTCAGCATCTATACAGAAGAAAAGACACTATTCTCTCCAGCTGTGTACTGAAGTGCAAGACTCAATCTCTGAGTCTCCACGGGTTTGGATATTTTATGTAAGTTATCTAATAAGATAACAAACCAGCCTTACAATCCCTACAGCCATATTGCTAACTGTTTGAAAATCATGAGTCAGGCTCCAAAAAAAGAATTAAGAGTTTGGTTTTAAAATTCATAAGACTTTTAAAATCTGATAAACTTCAGGATTTTTTTTCTTCTTCCTTCTTTTTTGCCTTCTGCTTTCTATGTAGGAGTCATATTATCAAGTTTTCCTCTGCAATTATGAGAGCTGTAAACTTACTTTAAAAATTGAGTTGAGCCTCTTACATAATCAGAGGGCTCTGGAAGTGTGGGCTTTGAAGAGACACTAAATAGTTTTGAGATACAGCTCATCATGTGACTCGGCAGCACTCCCCTGCTGAATGGGTATGGCACAGATTTTAAATATCAAATATTCCCAAAAAACAGTCAGGAGTCTTTTATGGGTGGGAGGGGGGAACCTGAGACTTTCACAGTCTACGCATGACTGGGGGGGTAAGGGGAGGAAAACAGGGAAGAAAGACAAAATGCAAAGAGAACATATTAGTCTGCTGGAGGTTACTCATTCAGCTTTAACCAGAGATGAAGCTAACAACCTTCTTTTCTTATTCCTGTCTCTCCTGCTTGCTCTTAACCATGCAACACGCAGCTCTCCCTGTGTACTAAGCTCTCTTATTAGCCTTACCCAGGCTGAGCGCCTGCACTCCCCAGGGAGAGCCCCAGACATTTGGAGGGGAGTAAAAAGTAATGTTCTTTCTATGTTTTTGCTGAAGAGCTGGAAGCTAACACTGAAATATTTAATGCTAGATGCTCAATAGGCAGGTTTGCCTTTGTTGAGGGAGAAAGAAACAGTGTGAAAGAAAAGGGAGGAAAAGCAAAATGAGGCTGGGCAGGGATGCAGGGGTAATGAAAACAGCTTTGCTCTCCCAGCATGGTACTGGGGTTCACCTGGTCCTCTCCTCCACCTTCAGGTGGCTGTGGGGAGGCAGTGTCCCTCCCTGGGCAGTGTTTACATCCTTGTCCCAGCTGAATCCCTGACTGTGACAGTCAGCTACAGAAACCAGGGCTTAAACCCACCAAAGCCAGTGCTTAAAGCCAGTCTGTGATCTTGCAAACCCCCCACTCACTGCCAGGCCATGAAACCTTCCTTTGCAACTTGCAAAGAGGCACTTTTATTGCAGAAACGACAAGATCTCTAGCCACATCAGCAGGGGTATCAGTGTCAGGATGATTGTAAGAGCTATCACTAAGTCAATCAGAGCCCAGAGGCAGGTTCTGGCTATAAGCCATAGGGGAACAGCTCTTCCACTGGCTTTTTGTGATACTCATTCATGGGAGTGAGAGGTTGTTGCAGTATCAGGCATATTTGAGGCTCCAGACCCTGATGTGATGGCTCAGAGCGTAGCCATCCAATAAGGTTCTTCTCATTGAACCTTACCCAAGGAGATGGAGAGCATCCAGAGGCTTCATATTAACTGGTCTCTAAAACATCTAGTTGCTCCCTGCCCTTGCTAAAGCTGATGGCAGGAGGAAAGCACAGCATGGGGTTTGGGGCCAGCAGATGTTGAAGGCTTGCATGCCATGTAGACAAAACAAGAGTCCTTTCAATTTGGGCTAAGGAGCGGAGCTCTAGGAGGCAAAAAACACTCCTACCCTAATCCTAGAGCAGAGAATTTCCATGCTGCTGCTTAAAAAAGTGCTGTGCACCATGGGCAGACTCCAGCCTGAAGGAACATGGTGGCACTGAGCTGGCTCTTGCCACCTCTAGATGTTGGCTGTGCACAAGCAGCTGCTGTGTTAGTATAAAATTTGGCCCTGCAAGGCTGCACAGGAGCTGTGTACAGCAAGGGAAGGCACCTTGGTGTGATTCAGCCATAGCACAGTTTTTATGGAACCTTCCCTTTCTTGCAAGTACTTCCATTGCAAGAAGAAGCACAGGCAGGCCTGACCTAACTGGGAATTTGATGGAATGGCTTCCTCTCCTGGCTGCTTACCCCTCTGCTGGGAGCCCTCTGCACGTTAAAGCAGATGTTGGTTGCACTCAGATCATGTTTCCAAGTTTTCTTTTGCAGCCATAAGGGCTGGAGACTCTTTCCTCCCTCCCTGCACTTGTCTCTTAATTAAAGCTTAAATTCTGATGCCATCACATGACTGGAGGAGCAGAGCCCCAGGCAGGCATTTAGTGCTTTATGTTGTCAGCAGGACTTTGATTTAGAAGCATAGCAGATACTTGAGAGGATCCCATCCCTCTGCGACGGCCCAGCCTGGCCCTGCTGCAGCTGCTGGTGTCAGACCTCAGGGCTTTTGCCTTTTGGGGTAGGTTGGAGGCTTTCCCACAACGTGAAGGATGGGGACGATGGGGAGGATCTCCACCCTGTTGAGGCAGAGTGGTTGGGGAGGCAGGAAGCAGCCAGGAGTCTGGCAGGGCAGGAGGAGGAGGCAGCACCTGCCTCCAGCCCAGGCAGCTCGAGGGATGTGAATGCTGCTGAGACATGCAACTCCCATCCCTACCCCTCTCCTTCCCTTCCTCTCAGGATTTCTCACCTGATGGGATGGATTTAATCAGCTAAAATTACTTCCAGGTGAAGGGAACCTCATGGTTCCACGTGGTAGCTATGGAAGGTGGCAAAGTGCTGTGGGTGTGGAATGAGGTCTGCCCACCTCAGGCACGAAGCTTCCAGGCTTGGCCACCAGTGAACAGCATCCCCAGGGCATGGACCTGGCCATAGGACTGAGCCTGAGCCCTTCTCCTCCACTCAGTGCAGCTGCTGACCACACCAAGGAACTACTGGAACCACCGGAGATACTGGATTTCACACTGTCTGGAGAGGAGATCCTTGCACAAAGGGCCATCCCAAACCCTCCTCACTCCCTGCTGCAGGCAAAGCTGATTCCTGGGTTTCTTTTCAGATATGCCCTTGGGTTCTGTACCTGCACTGAGGAGTTGCACGGGGGAAACCAGCCTGGATGTCTCCAACTGCCCCAGTGGGACGCATCTTGTTCCATTTACAGAGGCTGGTGGGTGGCAATCAGCAAAAAAGAAAGGAAAAAAGAAAGTTTTCTGGGACACAAGGGAAACATTAGAGGGATCCAGAAATAAGAAAACCCCTATAAAAGGTACAGTCATTTCATCTCCCAGTGCTATTGGTGCCAGAGCAAAATTATTCCATGTATCTACAGGATGACTTTTTTTTTTTTTTTTTTTTTCTGGTGTAACAGCTCTGCTGAAAGAAGCATCTCCCTGATTGAAAAGCAGAATTAATAATCAGCTCACAAAATAAATAAATAAATAAATAAATAAATAAATAAATGATTGAAGGTTTCTCTTTGGCTTGTTAGCCTTTAAAATATGCTCCCAAGCCACTGGACCATAGTCTGCTGGTCTGAGGAAATGTGAGACGAGGGTGCAGAGCCACTGCCATGCCAGCGTGCCTGGGAGCAGCCCTGGGAGACCTGCAGGACAAACCCTTCACTGCTCATGCAGAGGGGAAAGATCCCCCCACCAAGCAGGGTCTTGGAGGGGACTGTGCTGAAAACTCCCTCCTAGCCCAGGGGGATGCAGATCTCTCCAGAAAGGTTCAGTGACTGAAAATATTTGTCTTGCTTCTGGGATTCATTGGGAGCACAGGTTAAACATTTCTTTCTAGATTCAGAAAGGGAATTTTTGTGCTTGAACGTGCAACTCTGCAGAGCTATGCTCAAGCTCTGTGGACCCAGCTAGGAACTCAGCCAGGTCAGCAGGCAGGGTAACCCATGGCTCATGTTGTGTGTTCCTCCCCAGGAAGGGACATGTCCTCAACACAAGTGCCCTATGGGAATACCAGCTTATCAACTGCCTGGCTCCTGTGACATTCCCTATGGCCTGGGTGGGAGCTGCATCATTGAGATGAGAGTCTGCCCTCCCCCAAAGCTTGGCCAGATGTTCTGTTCCTCTACCTTAGCAGCCCTGAGCATATCAAATGCTGGTGCTGTTTATCCTTCCATTTGCCCTCTATTCTCCAGAACATCAAAGAGAAGGAGAGGTGTGTTCTTCTGTCAAGCCCTGCAGCTGCCAGTGATGTTCCCAAGCCCTTGACATCTGGATCCAAACACAGCCAGAGCAGCTGCTCTTCCAGCCCCAAGGAGGGCCAAGCTCCTTGTCAGCTCAGCCCAACAATCCCAGGTCCAAGCTCTGCACAGCTCAGCTGAGCCATTCCTTGCCAACCCCCCCTCCTGCCTTCATTCTGCTTATGCAAATATATTAAAAGCTTCCCATATGCATGGAGACTCATTATGCAGGGAATGTGACAACACTGGTCCCTGAACTGCATGAAGAATGAAGGTGGTGGCCAAAGGAGAGGCTACGTGATGGAACTGGCTGGTTACAGCCATCTCTGAATGGCTCCTGTGTCCCAAGCTGCTGTGCTAGACCTGGTGAGACAGGAATGTAAATTGTGGCTCCCTTGTAAAGTTGCATAAACTCGTAGTAATGTCATTTTTAGATTAACATTTACATTGAAGAGAACACTAGAAGGCTTCATTGTTTACATGCACTATGGAAATAGATTTAAATTTTTGGTTTACACACATTTATTTACAAGGCATTTACTGATTACAAACCAATGTACATCACTCGTTTACATGCATAATGTAAACTATGGAGATTTTGTATTTTTTGCCATTCAATGCTGTACAGATTTCCATTGCTTATTCCACACAGAGGCAAGAGCTTCCTTTCATCTCAGTTCCCTCTGTCCTTCAATTCCTGCGTTGCCTCTCCTAAAAAAGCCTTGCCTCTGCCTGGAAAACATAAAAGTTGATGTCCCCTTTAAACAGATAGCATAAAATCCTAATAGGAAAACCTTGTCAGCAGAACCTCAGCATGACTAAAAAAAGCCAAAGCAGAGATGAAAAAGCCCAACAGTGCCTATCAGTTTGTACCAGGGCAAAGCATCACCTTAATGCTGTTTGAGAAGAACCTTCACGGTGCTTTTTTGGATGCTTCAGGCATCCAAACAAGTGGAACAGGACTGAAAACTTGCCAGGATTTTTGTGTGAGAGAGGAACTACAACTGCACCCGTGCTGTACAGTTTGTCTCAGTCTGTAGCACCCAGATCTCAGCATCCAACTTCCTTTTGAACATGCAGGAGCCTTCCCACAGCAGAGCTGCCATCCCACTGCTCCTCTTGGTTGGGCCTCCCTTGCCCAGTAGGGCTGAGGAAATGTTTTGGTTTTTTTTTCCCTTATCATAAGATGCTTAAAAGCTGAACCCAAGGAAAGTAAAAGCTGAACCCTGGGGAATTTTAAGATCTCAGAGTGAACACTAAGGACAGCCAGTCTTTTTTTTTTTTTTCTCCTGCTTCCTTCTTTCAAGGGCATAAAAACTACTTGGAAATTCAACATAAGTTGAATGAACAAGTTGAAGAGCAAGCAGCAAAATGAAACACTCAGAATAATAATGTTTCCCTTTTGACATTTTTTACATGACATTGCCTGGCTTTATGTTTTGAGATCAACTTCTATGCCTTAAAAATTGCAAAGAGAAAAAGTTTGTCACTGGATTAATAAAATGAAAACAAACAGCAAAGCTTAAGCCTTTCACTGAGCCAAAAATGAAATGTTTTGATTTTTTCATTTTACTGAAAATTTGAACCAACATCCATTTCATATCAACTCATTCTTAATGTTATTTTTTTTCTGTACAGTCAGTGAACCACAAAATCAATTATTTGTACAGCTCTAGTGACCAGCAGATTATATTCAATGCAACAGAAAGACAGCAAAAGGAGTTAACGAGGAGGGGAGAGTTGGGAGGAGAAGAATGGACTGAAAAAATGGTGGAAACAGCTCTAATAAATCTTGTCTCTTCCAAAACTTAGAATGTTTTCACAACCACTTTAAAGCAACTTTAATCCACATTGCTGCTGAAAACAGCATCTCACCAGTCCCCTTAGTCCCCTTCCTGCCTCCACCCACACAGTCCTGTCCCTTTACTACCACCTGGCCACACAATGAACAAGACCAGAAAAGAGATCTAAATGAAAATTAACTAAAAATAACCAGCTCTTCAGCACATCAACTGTGGCTTTGTCCAGCCAAGCCTTGAAAACTACCAAGGATGGAGATAACTTTAACCTCCTCATGGACCTGTCCCAGACCTGCACCACCCTCCTGATGAAACAGTTATTTGGAGTAAAAAAACCCCACAGCTTTCTTTCCCCAGGCACTATCCCAATCCATTTAGAGATAGTTTGTGCAGCAAGTTGCTCACAACCTTTCCTGTCTCACAGCTGTATTTCCTTTTTATATACCCAGGGACCTTACTGTAACAAGTGTACATAAGCAATCAGTTTTGTCCTGTCACTCTGCAGACAGGGGGATGGGACAGGGCTGGCTGTTTTTTTGTCACATCCCTCACTAAGTTTAGAATCTGTTGATGTGTTTTAACCAGACTTGGCAGATGTCTCAGAAGTATTCTGCATTTGCAGGTTTCATGGAATTAGGCAGCCTCTGAATGGTCCCACTGCAGAAGAAGTTGCAAGGCGAGCAGATCTTTTTATACCCCAGGGTTTCCCCTCTTTCTTACACAGAGAGCCAGATTTCCCTGTTCCTACTGTCATTTCAGAAAATGGAATTAAACTCCCACACACAGAAAATCCACATTTCTTCTTTCACGTGCAAGCCCTGTGTGATCATCCACTTCACATTGCTGCCGTCCCTTACATCCAAGCCTCTTGCAGCATTTAATTAAGTCTGCCCAGCAACACAGAGCAGAGAGCTCCTGTCATCTCCCATCCTCAGGGGATGGGGAGGGAAACAAGGCATGGAGAAATTAGCTTACCCACAGCCACACCATGACCCTGGGGAAAAATCTAGATCCTACCTGCATCACCTGGCTAACTGGGAGTCCTGCTTCCCAAGGCAACGTGTCCTGTCCCTGCCTTGCTGTAGCAAAGCTGGCAGTGACAGCCTGCCTGTGTAGCTGGATGAGACCATCTCACCACTTCCCTCTTTGCCTCCCATGTCCCACCTTCTGGCATCAAACAACAACGCCTGGTTTTTGTGAAGAAAAGTTTAATTTTTCTAGAACTTGCTTAACCAGAGCAGCAGCATTAGCAAAAAGCCTGTTTCATTGCTTCTGCCTGGCTATTTTTGTGCTGTGTTCCAGTGCTCTGTCTGTTTCTTTTGCTTTGCCTTAGAGCTAAATAATCAGTTTCTGGGAGTAGAAAAAAGGACAACAGAACAATATACTTCAAAGAAGAGAACTGAGGCTGTTAACTACTGTTTTGTGATAACAGGAGGGTTTTCTGGTCTGAGCAGTGCCCTAGTCCCACAGCCAAGCTGAGCTTCATCTGTTTTCCAGCCCATACAGTACCTAGTACCCAAGGCTCTCACGACTAGGAACAACAACGAGGATGGTGATAATGAATATTCAGACATCCCACAAACCACTCTCAGCATCTGCCATCCTATCTGCATTAGCATCAGAGTGCACAGATAATGATCAAAGCAGCGTTTTCCTGCCAGAGGCCCCCCTAAAACAGCCTTATTAGTATGAATCAATTCTGATTAATGTGCTTCCTTCATGCAATTGTATCTACCCCTACTGTCCAGGATTTAATACACAACATTTCCCCTTTTCCTTGCCTTTCTACTAACATTGTGTGCAAGTGCAAACCTTGACTGAGGTTACCAGGAAAATCAGTGGTTCAAGTTTTGTAAGAAAGAGGCCTATAATCTGCTAAATGCAATACCCAGAAGGAGGGAATGAGCCCTTGGAGACTGTAACAGGGAAGTGCCTTTCCATGCTAGGATGGTAGACTGGGATTCAGGTTTCCTATGAAGAGACACCAGCAGCTATGCTGTTGTACAGCAATTCTGCTTATGCAGTGTAAGAAAGAGCCTTGCTGACTAACACAGGCTCTTTGCTTGCTGCTGACAGAGTTCTGGACATCAGCTGTGATGGAAGGCTTGCTGTATGTTTGAGTTTGGTGCTGCTGCCTTTTTAATATCACCTGTACAAATGAGAAAATGTTGCATTTTGCCTTATGCTGCTGTGGAGCTTTGGCAGTGGCTTCATCTCAGCTGGTTTTCAGTGGAAATGACACAGTCCTAATGTGCTGTGTCCATGCTCCTGCACAGCAGACACTGGGGAAATCATCACTAAGCAGGTGACAGTGTTTCAATTAGGGATGGGTGAGGTCCCCTCGCCTGATTTCACATCTGCTCCAAATCCTTGGTAGCTGTGGCTGGTTTGAGGTCTGCTGCTATTGGCCTTAGGAGAAGAGCCATGGTCAGGTCCAACCTCATTCAACAAACTCACAAGTGCCCCAAGGAACTGTCTGACTGAGGGACAAAGATAAACCAGCCAACCAATAAAAGTGTGGGAGAAAAGGAACATTGAAAGAGAAGACTGCAGAGAAAATTCCCATGCTCCAAATCAGCTGCTTTTCTAAGGAAAGGAGCAATATCCTTAATGTAGAATATGTGCCTCCCTTGGGCTAGTCTAGTGCAAAGAGCAATTCAGAGACATCATTTGGGAGGAAAGAAGCTTCTATGTTGGAATTAAACAGTTGACAAAATCTCAACAGCTATACAGATTCTCGAAGTCAATTTAAGGAGCCCACAAAATGAGATTTCACCCCTGTGGGCTTCAGTAGAATGATATCTTCTGGAGGGTGTGTGTGCTCAGAGTCCAGCTCTTAACTGCTACAGTTGGCTGGGACTCCACTAACTCACCATAGCTAGACTGCTTTGGACAGTCCTTAAAAAATGCATGAACCCAATTTTCAAGTGACCAGGTCTGCCATCAGGGCCAGATATTAAATACACAGAAGCCTCCAACCTCTAGCCAGCCTCCTACCTAATGGTTCCATCTGCTCTGCTGAAGTACATGAGGTTTTCCTCTCCTCCTCAGCTGACTGCACTTGGAGCAGAAGTTAGTCCCAGAGAGTGCTTCCTGAGTGCTCAGCTCCCAACAGCTCAACCCATGACATGCATGGCTGGATTCCCCCAAGCCCTCATCCCCCTCCTTCAGCTTAGTGCCTGGTATTTGGCCATGAGCTGCATCCCTGTGTGCCCTTCCAGTGTTTCCACATCTCTCTGAACTCCCTCCCTGACTACTTCCACTGGACTCTGTCTTATGTCCAGATTCTTTTGGGAAAAATGGCTTCTTCAGCATTATGGCCAGCTTACAAGACCTTTCTCAGACATGTCCCACACCCATGAGCCTCCTGTGCATGCAGAATGCTACTTTCCCTTTTCTTCCATGTTGGAAGGAGGAGAACATTGTGTCCTCCCCATGCTACAAGTGTCTTTCATAACCGGTTTGGCAGTATCCAGCAGAAATGGAGAAACACAGATCCCTTTCCACTTCCCATGTGTAAAATTCATCCCAGACTGAGATAACCCTACAAATCAAAGGCGAATTTGTTCCTCACCCCATAGCAGATAAAATTAAGAATCGCTGGCTTCACATACACAGAAGATTTTAGCTCCTTTATAGAGGTGGGGAAAGCAAGGCCATGGGGCAGGCTGCCTGCTCTGGGTGTGAATTCTCCTTCATGACAAACCTTTCAGGAGAGGTTGTCCACAAACCTCTGTCAGATGTGACATAGGTATGGCTGAGTCTGCCTTGGGGAAGAGGCATGGATTAAATGACCTTCCAGACCCATTTCTCCATGATTCTTAGAGACAGGATCCCAGGCTTGATGGATCTCTGGCCTGACCTACAGTGACAGTTCTGGGATGTGCCTGGACACATCCATTGCAGGCATTTCTCTCCCACTACAGCCCCTGTAGACTGCCAGGGTGGCATTCAGCTGAAGAGCTCTTTAGCAAAGGGCAGAGCCACTGCCAGGGGCATCATGTGGGGCACAGATCTGCAGTCTCCATCAGAGTACATGTTGTCAGGAAGGGCAGGAGGAGAGCTGGGGATATCCATAAGCAGGAAGAGAGTCTTTTTGAAAAAGACATGTTTTCTCTGCTCCTCTGTGCAAGCAAAGACAGCAAGATATCCTTAGTGGAAGCGCGGCAGCATAATTTCTAGTTTTTGGGACTGTCTTCCCTCTGAGCTGTTTTGAATGAAGAGGACAAGCCAGGACAATATCTTCAACCCATGCTAACCTGCCCTTGCTCTGGGCTGGTGCAAAGGGAGGGGATGCTGCACTCCCTGCAGGCCATGGGACAGGCACAACTCATTTTTCTTCCCCACGTATAGTTGCTATTAGTCTGCAAGTGCTTTTGGCTTTCTGCCCATGGGAAAGCACTGCCCCATCCCCCAGACATCACCTCTTTGTACCTGCATACTTGTTGCCAGTAGGTTATTCACTAGTGCTTTCCTACCTAATAGTTTGCCTGATTGCATTTGCAGGTGTCTTTCTGAAACACTGTAGGACTTTAGAATATGTAGAAGTGGATGAGTCTGTGAGAATTTTGCAGTCCCTTTGGGTTTTAGCACAAATCTCATGGCACTTGCTGGCTTATTCCCTTTCACTCCAAAGCGTTTGCTGCTTTACCTGGGGGCTCATGGGAGCACCCCAGCTTTTCATGTTAAAAAGAGAAAAGATAAGTGTGTTTCTGGATACCACAGCTGGCAAGAAGAGTTTGAAACAGACAACAACAAAGGCTTCAAAAGCTGGAAAGTGAAGGAAAATCCCAATTCTGCCTATCCTCTGTAGTTTTTTAATTGGAAGACTTTTAAACCAAGACCACAGTTCTGGGAGCAAGTCCAACTCATACATGGAGATAAACTGCGTGAGAACTGCCATACTGATGAGTGTCTTTTTTTGTCTATTTTTATGTCTATTCTTGCCCAAGTGAATCTTAAGCTATTGACAGTTCACATGTCTGAGTTTGGTACAGAGCCTTGGTCTGCCCATAGGCACATAGATTTGAGAACCATGCTTGTGAACATGCCTATGAACTTAACTGTCACCACAGGTGAAGTACACCCAGACCCTTGGTCTCTTTTGCTCTCAATCTATGTTGTGCACATTGTCACAGTGTCTCCCTCTCACTCCGTTACCCTCACCATTACATCTGAGGCTTTGAAGCGATTTGCACTGTCAGCTGAGGACCATGAAGAACCAAAGAAGCATTTCCAGGTGAAACAGGAACAATGATGCATTTCCCCATTGACTACAAGCCTTGAGCCCACGGGAACCTAACAACTTATCCAAGCTACAGGTGCAGTAGGAAACCAACATACCTGTATATTTTATATCTGGTTGTAAATCCTTGACGATGTCTTTCCACAAAGGATAAGTAGCTCCGCGAGTGGTGGAAAGGGCCCCTGTCTGAAATAAGCCAATCAAATTCCTTGGAGACATGTTGGTTGGTAGCAGCTGGGTCCTGGTGGGAGGGCTGTACTAGTATATGGTCCCATATAAACAGGAGGTAGAGGAACTCAACAAGCCTCCAGTTCATGCTTTTCTGTCTGCCTTTTTCCTCTCATTCTTGCTCCATTCTGTGGAGTCCTGTTGAAAAAGAGAGGGAAAAGGAGGAAGGAAAGAGAAAGAGAAAAATGGAGGGAAGGAGAGGGAGGAGGGAGAGAAAGAGAGAGTTTAAAACTGGGAATTGTTTTGATTCTTTGACAACCATCTCTCAGGGTGAAAACAGACACAAAAAATGAAGTTTTAAAAGACTTCAGTCTGCCTGTGCTAAAGCTTAGAGTATTTGACAGTGTTTTATTTATGTACCTAAGTGGTGCCTTTATCCTCCTGAGCTTGTATCACCTTTGAAATAACCAAGTCCTGACCTGAGACATCCTCATCCCAGATTTTCCATAATTTCCCTGGTGAAGTTCTCCTCAGTGCTGCAAAGCTGAGTGAAGGCTGTGCACAGAAGGTGGCCTCACCCTAGGCTACAATTACCCCCTTATTGTCCCTTTAATGCTGTGCCAGAGAAACGTGCCTTCTGCTTTCATGTCTCTCTGATGATCTGTAATCCATACTCCATGCAACCTGAGCAATCTATAAAGACCCAGCTTTTACTTTTAAGTGTTGCCAGAAAAAGAAATAAAACAAAATAATTACCCAAGCTTCAGTGATGAGCACATGCGGACACACGGACACACACACACGCGGCTCTGAAATCCTGCCAAACTTTGAAAGAGAAAAATCACCTCAGCCTGCTTTCCTGCCTGGGTGTTTGGGAGGCGTGTGTCTGGTGGAGGGGGAGAGGGTCTGCTGGTATTTCGGTCACAGTAGGACCTCGAGGCTCTTCTCAAGATCAAGGCTCTGCAGGGTGGCATGCTGAACATGCAGAGCTGGTGTTAGAGCTTTACTGGGGAGCTGAGGGAGTGGGATGGTGTCATCACCCCCCGGGTGCAGGGCACACTGTCACTCACACGATGGGAGCACGGCTGTCCTGCTGCCCCCCTGGCAAACAACGGCTGCTGCCAACCCTGCCACAAGCCAGCTCCTCTCCCTGAAGTGTTTAACAGCTAAACAGACAAGACATATGATGAGTGGGAAGGGAAACAGAGGGGTGAAATGCCTTGCCAAAGGTTACGCAGCAAGCCGCAGGTACAGCTGGAAGAGAGCCCTCATCTCCTGACTCCCATTTCCAGCGCTGCAGCCATTGGATCACCCACCCCCGCAGCCACACTCTTGGCTCCCTGCTGCTCTCCCAACGAAGCCACCTGCTCTGGTGGGGAATGGAGAGTGGTTTCCTTAGCTGGCACCCTGTGCCTGCCATGGACACCCTCCTTTTCTGCTTCTGAACCACAACGCGGCTGCAACAGCAGCCAAGCATGTTGGGTTGTGCTCCTCATCGCTGGCATAAGGAGCTGATGATGCTCTGAAAAAAGCCTCTCCATACATAGGACATGGTCCTCCTCCTGCCCACCTCTTGTCCATCTGGCTGCCTTGCTGAGTTTCATGGGGGATGTGTCAATACAAAGGGCATGCCCGGGTAGGCAGAGAGATCTTGAGGCTGCATCCTCTGAGAACACAAACCTGGCCAAAAGTTGTCCTCAGGACAGTCAACACCTACCTACACCTGCAGAGTATAGTGCAGAGAGACTAGCTACTCTTTGAAGCAGGAGAAATTAGGCTATGCAGAGCTCTCCTAGAGAAGATTCAATGTCAGCCTTATTTGTACATCTCCAGAAACCCTTATGGGTTTGAGTCAGAGTCCACCATAAGCACTCTGAAAAGTTGTAATTCCCAGAGAGAAAAGGTTTTGCTAAGGTAAGAGGCTCCAAACTGAGGTGTGCTAGGGCTGCCACCTGCATGAGCAGCACTGCGGGTGAACGTGAGACCTTGCCTGGTGTGAGCAACATAGTGTAGACCAGAGGACACCACCATTTGTGGCCAGAGTGGCCATGTCTTCAGCTCCAGGATCTTCCACCAGGAAGATGCCAAAGCTGCAGCCATGGCAGCCAGCATGTGTGTCTTCTGCACAGGCAGACTGAACCGGGGGAGCGTGTCTGTGCACCGGGTGTGTGGGAGTCTGCATGTGTGCACATCATGTGTCTGGGGAGCTGCAGCGAGCTCTGCAGCACTCAAGTTGTGTAAGTCTGGTTAAAAATGACAGTCAGCTGTTGCATTGCATGGAGACATGAAAAAAAAATCAGTATGGGAAAGCCAATGAATGTTTGCTTTTCCTGTTGGGCACATAGAGACTTCTTTTCCACTGCAAATAGAACATTGTGGTTATCAAACCTACTGGGTACCTGTAGCTCCTGACTGAGGAGGAGAACTTCTTGTTCTGGAGGCACATGTTTAATATTAACCTTCACCACTGGCTCCTATTTCACCCATAAATGTGGCAGTTCTCAGTGCTTTAGTCCCTCTCCTCTCAGAAAGGAGTGTTTCTGCTTTACCTTACAAAACCAGGGTTTGGGGAGTCTCTAGCCCCACATTGAGGGGAGCAGACCCTGCTCTAAGTGGGCTACAGTACAGCTCTGCTTCCACTCATAGTGCTCAGAAACCCGGGGTGATTACTGGGAAATGCTCCCAGCTACTTCCCACCCTCAGCATTTCCCAGTTCCACATCAGGAGTTTGTTTCTCCTGCTCCTCCAATCAGGCTGCTCTTCTTCTGCCTTGCTGCTCTTTGCAGATCTACACCATCCCACCCCAGTAAGCAGCTGCAAACTCAGCACATTTTTCATGAGGTGGGTATGCAGATTTGCTTCTGATAATGATCAGTTCTTCTGGACACATTGTCCAAACTCGCTTGATTGTCTGTTCATTAAATTCATCCATAACTAATTCCTTCATCAGCCAGCCTGGATTAGTTTCCCTTTAAACATTTCACTTTCTATTGAATTTCTATTGCAAAGAGAAGAAGGGAGCTTTTCCATACCAAAGTGGAGTTACAGCTCATCTCCCATTCCCAGCACAGTGCAAGTGCAAGCTGAAATACCAGAAAAACGCAAAATACAAGAGTTTCTGAGAAATCCCAGTGTGTCCTCCCCAGCACGAGCATCATTCATTGGGGAAACACCAGCTTATAAGATAGAGGAGATATTCACTAATTCCCTCATGCACCTCTTCATCCTCCCTTCCTTTTCCTTTAGGTTAAAGTTGGAGTCAGGATGATTAGAGCTGTGATGGCTCTTAACCAAGGGTTAAGACATGGGGAAAACATGCCTGGAGATCTCTAGAAGAAAGAGACACATCTCCAGTCTGGAAGCTGGCTGTATCAGTGCTGAGAGCAGGGAATGGTGCCTGAGGCAACAGAGGATGGTAGAGAACAAGTGGGTTTAGACAACTATCACACCATCAACTTTAATTTTTTAGTAGTATCTTTTTCCCCCCCTGTAGCTGCTGTAGAGACATTGTTTCGTATTAAAGATTAATGCACACCACGGGGCTGGTCCCCATGGAAGCTATAAAGCTTACTAAAGTGGGATTATTTTGTGTGTAAGGCAATATTGTGAAGTGCCTTCAATCTAATTCCTAACAAGTTGGAATCTGAAATTAATCTGTTAGGTGGGACTAGGCTAATGTAAGACCTGGTCTGGGGTTTTTGCAAAAGGGATGGGGGAAGAAGGGGCAGGGAGGTGATGTCTCCAAGAATATACCCCTTGGAAAGGAGACCCAAGACTAACCAGAAGCTAAATCTGGCACAGAAGCAATCTCTGCACTAAAGGAGAGGCTTGGGGGAATCAGATAATGGGGTTTGATCCAGGAATCCAGCTTTCTGCCCAGTTCTGCCCCAGACACCTTCCATGACCTTACATGCTTTTTTGCCTCACTTTCCAGTTATCAGCATGGAGACACAATAGTTTTTGTTTGACTACTTGGACTTGTTGGAGAGGCCATCATCTGCATGTGGCACCTTAGGAAACACAGTCCTCTGCCCTTATGGCTCACTAGGTGTTCCTCTCCTACAAGCAGTGAATGTCAGCCATCTCCAGGGGCCAGCAAGCTTTATCATGCAGCAGTTAAAAAACTTCACCAAAACCAATAATAAAAAAAAAAAGCCAAACAAACAACCAAGCTACAAAGCCCATTTCCACTCAGGAGCCCTACAGAGCAGTGCAGTGATCTGGGTCCTTCTGATTCATGTCAACAAACACAATCATGCAATTGCCACATCTGTTAATACATGTGATGGGTGGGTGAGCTAGGACATAGGCTGGATTTCAGAGTAACTAAGTACTGGGAGAAGAAAATGTTAAATGTGCTCATTCTGAGTCATGTTAAAATTTCCAGCATCATCCATCATGAAGGCACATCCATCAGGGCAAATGGAGATGGCTGTTACAACCCCTTTTAGCCTGTTAGGCAGTTTCAGATGGCCTTATCCTAAGCTGAATTCAGCCTGGAACAATAAATGTTCCTTGTCTTATGAGTCTTCAGGATTCTTGGAGGAAAAATAGGCAAGTACTTTCTGTAAAGTGCAAGTTGTATTTGAATGTACACTTAATTTCATCGTGATTGATATCTGTGTGTTAATTATATTCTATTTTAGGCAATACCTTTGCTGTCACAAGGCAGTGCCTTTTATCCAAGGAGTTCAAATTGAATTAGAGGCATTAATTAAAGCTCTCAGCACTCTAGCAAGGCAGGCAAGTGCTGTTACTCCCATTGTTTCTTGAAATAAGAAGAAAGGAATAAAGCTGGGTGTCTACTTAGCCACTTAAAAAGTAATTTTTATACAGTGGGGTAGCTCAGAATGATAGATTTTGCACAAAATGATACTGCAAGGTCTGTTTCATATGAGGGAGGCTGTGTAGTGCCAAATCCCTGCTATAAATGGGAAGGCAGGATGCAGGGGCTCTGATGCTCCAGTGTTTGCTGTAAGCACTCCACTACTCCTTTGCCTCCTGGGATTTCCTACCTTTCCTCTAACCCCTGTACCTTTCATTTATCCCTTCTATTAGATTCAAATGGATCTTGCACACATCCCTTCTGTTTTCTTATGCTCATTGTTGCAAACTATTTCCATCAGCAATGCAGGCTCAGGAAAGAGAAATTACTGCACGCATTATTTGCTGTAAAGAAATAAGTCCCCTATCTCTTTAAGCTTCACGCACCAATAATTCTTTCTTATGTCCCACATTTGGTTCTTGGCAGGTTGAGAGAGGTTTCTGCCTGCTGCCATTTACCAGAGGGAAGAGGCTAAGAATTGCTATTTGTATCCGAAACACTTCTGTTCTGCAGCAACTTCACACACTGCTTTAGGATGCTGATAAATTAGTAAAAGACAGAAGTGTCAAGGGAGAGATGAAACAGCTTATGTTAGTTTAGAGCTTGACCCTGCAAAGTGACAAACAGCTGACCTCATTTCAGCAAACTGCTTAAGTGTAGCCTTAATTTTAACTACTGGAGAAGCCCTTCTGGATTTTATTCAACTATTCCTGTTTTAAGGTAACTGAACACTCATGGTCCTGCTAGACAGGTAGGTACCACCCTACACCTTCAGGATTTAACTCCTGTCAGGTCACTGGGTACAACTGGGGCAATAACATGTATGTCCTGCACCTTATTCAGAGATGGTCCATGAAAATGCTGGAAGGAAGCTGCTGCTCATGAAGCAGCTTTAGCTGTCCTCAACCCAGCTGAGGACATCTTTGGTGTGTCAGGGCCAGGGGAAAAGAGATGTCAGGGAACATGGATGGAAACAGATGTGGAATCCAATCTGTCAGGGTTTGTTAAGTCATGAACTTCTGTGGATAAACCTGAGCCCTGGGAAAACAGAATTTGGCCACTTCTGACCTAGATGTCTTTATAGCTCAAACTACAGATGCTGATATCTGACTGGAGCCAGAGATGGAGCTGCAATTCAGCTCTGGCTCTGTCTGGATGACTGTGGCATGTAACATTGTAAAATCCTAAATGATTGTAAAGCTATTTCTTTATGGAAGTGGAATTCCTCCACTTCAGGCAGTGATGGGTGAACACCTCCCCAAAACTGGGTAATTCTGCACTGATCAGTGTCTAAATTTGCACTTATTCTTTAACCATTTCAGTTTAAAATATGCATGAGTGGTTAGACCTGAGGGATATTTATCAGCTGAAACATTTTTGGGTGAGGAAAGGCAAGGAAAGAGGATGAGAAATACCTCTCCAAAGCTACCAACACAGTCCACAAATCCACTGTAATTTTGCCAAATTGTTCATGATTAAAAAATCATTATTGGGACATATCAGTGTTTTGGTTGTGAGGGCACCAAGGGGAAACATTTCCAAATCTCCATTTGAAACTAGTAGAGATTTTGCTTTTCCTCCTTTTGATTTGCCTCTCCAGCCTCTTAAGAGAGAACTGTTATGAAAACATTTCTTTTGACCTCAAATGACTTAGAGGAGAAAAGGTTGTTTCCTTTCCAGTTTGTTAACACTTTGCTTACAACTTGTCAGAATATTCAGTGAACCAAAACCACCCTACCAATCCTGTGTTACTAATGCAGTTCAGCCAGCAGCCTAAAGGGAGCAGGTTTTGTGCAGAAACTCTTAATTACTCCCTGCCCAGAACGAGGTGAGAAGCACACCAGTATCAAGCAGGTACCTGTTTTCAGCTCCTTTTTCTCTGCATTCAGCTAATTATAAACTACTGGTGTTATTATGATGAGGATGAAAGGCAGCTCGATGCAGCAGGCGTGCAACCTCCATCAAGTCCATCAAGGCTGCAGGGAGACCTCATAATGGCCTTCCAGTATCTGAATGGGGCCTACTGGAAGGCTGGGAATGGACTTTTTACATGGGATTGTAGTGAGAGGACAAGGGGTAATGGATTAAAACCGCCAGAGGGGAGATTTAGATTAGACATTAGGAGGAAATTCTTCACTATAAGGGTGGTAAGACACTGACCCAGGTTGCCCAGGGATGCTGTGGAAGCTTCATCACTAGAAATGTTCAAGACCAGGTTGGATGGGGCTCTGAGCAACCTGATCTAGTGGGAGGTGTCCCTGTCAATGCAGGGAGGTTGGATCTAGGTGATCTTTAAGATCCCTTCCAACTCAAACCATTCTATGAGTCTATGAAGTTACAACATCAAGAGGTGCTGGACAGAGGGAATTAAACTACATTAGTCCTCATCATAAGTCTACTAGCAAGGTGCCAAAGCCACCACTCTGAACTCCAGCACCCACAGACATGTCATTCAGGGCTCTGCTTAGAAACAGGACCCATGTAACAGTGCTCAGTAGATTGGAAACTGAATCAAAGGGACGTACACACAGATTTGGTGAAGTATCACCTTTTGAAGACAGTCCGGCTGAACCTGAGACTGGAACAGTGTCACACTAGGTACAAACAGAAACCAGCAAGGCGGTCCATGCCCCCAAAAGCTTACAATCTAATTAGAAGACCAAGGACACCAGATGGCCAGGGACAGATGGGGGAACGCAAGGGAACGGTGAGATAATGCCGCTCAGCGGGCTGTGGAGCAGTGGTGTCAGCACACCAGCAGCCCAACTGTTGGCAAGGTCTGGAGAGCTATTGTCACAAATGAGAGCTCTAAATAGGGAGGCTGGATAATGAGCTGGCTCTGTAGATGTTTGTGAGGAACTCCTCTCATTTGTGAAGTGGCAGAAATAGACTGAATATAGATTATAATGATAAACTGCACTTTTCTGAGCTGCTTATTAAAAAAAAAAATATGGTGGGTGGTGAGTAGTGATTTCTATTAAATACTGCCCTGAACTTGAAATTATTCCTACTATTACTAAACTATTGTCCAGGCTAGTCCACTTCCCCGTAATTCCCTTCTAAGTGACACAAAATGCAGCTCTGTCTTCTGTCTTCTTCAGTATTTACACACCTCATATCAAAGTCCAGTAATCTCATAAATGTTAATAGGTTTTTATCCTTGCAGTAGCTCCAGGAAATTGGGAAATGCTGTTTTTCCCATTCTGCAGAATAGGAATTGAGACACAGGGTAGATCAATGGCTTGTCCCAGATCATTTTATAACTGCTTCAGGAATTCAACCCAAATCTCTTAAGTCTCAGCTCAATGCTACATCTCCTTGCTGTACCCTTCCTACGCACCTTCATGCTACTATTCCAGAATTAGCTAAGACTTGCCACAGAGCTGCTACAAATTTTTTTGGATTGCTCATTTAATGTCAGAAAAATGCCAATTGATCAGAGGCAAAATACTTTGTAGAATTCCGTTGATTTAAGGAAAAAAAAAAAAAAGAAAAGCATTTTTATAAAGTCAGCTTTTCTTTGGAACACAAAGTGTCGAGTGTTCTGTTTGGAAAGGATTGGTTTAAGATTGTGTTTTGTTTTTCATTGCACGTTGAGTAATATACATTAAAAATCAAAATGAAGTGTTTTCTTAAACAGCATGTTTTGACTGAGCCAAAATGGGTATTCAATTTTTGCACAAAAGGAAATGTCCAAATTAATTCAATACTTGTCTTGCATTTTGGAACAAGACACACCTGCAAACCATACACAATAAACTGAACAAAACCCATAGTATTCTCTTCAATTTTTACTGGAAATTTGAGAAGGAGAGTAATCTGAAAACTAAGTTCAAAGAGGCCCATGTCAGAGTTCAGAAACACTGGTTGTTGCTTTCATGCCTGTCCCATTCTCTGTGCCAGTCTTGCCTTTTAATATATTTCATTGCAACAATTTGGACCTGTAAGCAGAAAGCTTGAAGGTAAATAAAATTGATGCCAAAACTGCCCTGAAGAGCAATATTGTAACGTTCAATCCAAAAGGTCAACTGTTATCCCACACCTGACATTCTTTGCAATATTTTTGTTGTTCTGTAGTTCATTCCTGGGTAGGGACTTCACCACCACAACCACACAGAGTGATCCCACTCCACAGGGTTTGGGAAATGCAAGTTAAGGCTGCTTATGTTGGTAGTTAGGAAGCTGAGGTTACCTAACCATCCTTGCAGATAATAGACCTTCCTGTTTTTCCTGTCCCTCAGAAACAAGCTTAGCTCTGGACCTGTTTTTTTTGTGTGTTCCTCAGTCCTAACTGGAGGAGCACAATGAGTTAAAATCCACAGGCCATTGCTTTTCCTGCTACAGTTCCTGCTGCTGGGATAATGACAGCCCTGCCTGCCAGGATGAGAAGCACCATTGAGCTCAGCACTTCCTATGGGCATCAGGGTCTGCCACCATTCAGGCTGGATGAAGCCAGGGGAACCAAGGGCAGCTGAAGAAGGGAGGGAAAAGGGACCTGGAGTTGTTGACGACTGCAAATTCCAGCCCTGGGCAGATCCGCCTCCCTCATCACGCTGAGATGACGACAGATTTTCTGTGGCCATAAAAATCTCCGTGTGCACTGAGGCAGGCCACCTCCTGCAGCCACTGCCTGAGCCCTGTGTGCCACAGTCCTGCCGGGCCACCCCAGGGCCAGGGACAGCAGGGCTCAGCTTCCTGCAGAGGGACCGAGCCACAACCAGAAGCAGGGTGGGGAAAACTGCTGACTGAGATGGGCTGGGTACCCTGCACATCCTGCTGGGTGCTGCCCGGTGTTACACCAGCCATTTGCTGAGTATTTAGGAAGTGCACAGGACACAGGTGTGAGGCTGAAAACACTCAGGTTCAGCTCCTTCTCCCTGACACCCCATATAGGAGAAGTTACAGGCACAGGCACTTAACTTCAGGCTAGAAATGTGAGCTAGAATATCTAACAGCCCCAAATAACACCATTTTACTGGCAGCTTCTGAAACAGGAGCCAGAAATCTTGAGTGCAGTTCTCCTGCTCTAAGCACACATCCACACAGGCTCTGCAGTCACAGCTTCTGCTGGAAGGTCTATTGAAGTCAATGAGCCTTGGGTTGGATCTCATTGCAAAAAGATAATCAAATACCATATTAACTCTTAATTCGGAACAGCAGATTAAATTAGAAGCTCAAATTAACCTGAAACTGCATTTATATAATGAAAAGATTTAAAATCTTTGTGTCATGGAGGTGGGAGAACTCCTGGCCAAAGCCACTCTCGCCAGCCTTGACTCCCAGAGCCCATCTGTCTGCAGCTCTGCTCTCCAGCCTATTCCCTAAACCCTAAGCCTGGGATTTCCACCCAGACAGAAGGATGTGTGGAAAATAAAGCCATCTCATACTTAAAGTATTAAACTGTCAAACACAGAGGACTGTCACTAGCTAGACCCTGTCCAATGCCAAGAACTGAAAAATCCCAGAGGATACTGAGAATCTGCACTGGCATCTGACCATCTCAAATAGTCTTTTCCATCAACACATTGATCCTGCAACACAGATTTCCTAACAAAATGAAAGGACTCAGTCCTTGCTGGGATTAGAGTCCAAAACCACTCAGCTCTGAGCATCTCAAACACTCAAGCAGTGTGGTACCCAAGTTTAAGGCCACTTCTAGCTGTGAGTTTTATTTATTTCTTCTTTGAGACTGTTCTGCTCTGTGCTAAATCCATCTCCAGACCACCTGGAGCGTTTGAGAGTCTTGGCTGTGATGCTTGTCTGTTTAGATAGACTGTAAGGAGAGCTGGTCAAAAAATTTTGACAGAACAGTTTTTCGCAGGAAAACGCAGTTCTCTTGAAATGGAAACATTGCATGGGAACATGTCAATTTTGACAAATTTTTTATGTTTAAAGTGTCAAAACAATTCATTTTGATTTTTCCTCTTCGTTTCAAAAATGTTTCATTTTTGAGGAGATAAACATTTCTTTTTCTGTTGTTTCAATTAATTTGTTTTGACATTTTAACATATTCTGTATGGTATTGATACATGTTTAAGATACATTATCTATTGTATAAAATATTCAATGGTGTTTTATTTATTATCTGTGTTATCATTAAACAATGCTAAATATTTCTCATAGCATTTTAGGGCTTCAGCACCACAGAAACAGAAGATATTGATGGTCTCAAATTATTATTGCTTTTGAATTTGTAGGCCATAAGAGCTTTGTGGGAACATGGGTCTCATTCAAAGAGGACCTCAAAAAAACCTGAACAACCACAGATAAAAAGATGAGATTTTCCAAAGGAAATAGCATGTCCTTTTTCCAAGCAGCTCTGTCAGCTCAATGACTGCATAGCACAGCTTCACTCCTCTCTGCTCATCAGAAAAGCTAACTTCTCTGCTGGTTAAAAAAAATAAAATAAATTTAAAAGTTGATTTTCCCAGCATGGAATTTGTGTGTCATGTTTTCATGACCATAAGGGATTTAAAAGTCTGAATACCATCGACCTCCTGGGGCCTTTGGCTTCCAAACTATTTATGTACTCTTCAAAGATATATTCCACCTCCTTCTTGAAGTCTTTTTCTTCTTCTTGTAAACCATATTTTTGCTCCTCCATGCCTAGCAGAGAGGTATTGCTGCCCGTGAATTTGCACCATCGAGTCTGAGTAGGTGGTGGTGAAAGTGGGTTGAAAAAAAAGGCCAAGGTGAGTGGCAGAAGGGAAGAAGGACCTGTAATGAGGCCACTCCATTGGTTCTTCATTTCATGGATGAAAGTGTCCCCACTGGCACATTCCCTGTGGCTGGAGAAGGGATGGAGGGTAGTGGGGCCAGCCAGACTCTCCTCGCTGCCGTTTTAAATGTTGACATTTTTTAATCTTAAATTTTAACCAAGAACAATATACTCAAAGGCAGGGCCCTAATACAGACCTGTGGGCACTGGTGGATGGAGCAGGAGGCAGAGCATGGCTGTGCACCACCACCCCCCAGTTGCCTTCTCCTCCCTCTCATCAAATAAATTTTTAAGAGGGAGTAAGGGATCCTCCCTCTCATCCCAAGGGTGCCAGCCCTGCAGAGAGAGGGGGTAGATCCCAGCAGGGTAAGCGTGGTGGTTTGTGCAATGGGGGTAAAAAAGGAGAAGCATCTCCTATCTTTGGAGGTTTATTTAAAGTAGTGGGAGGGCTTTTCTGGCCCTGCTTTTCCTCATAAAGGGACATGTCCCTACAGCCAGGCACTGCAGTCGGAAACCTGAATTCCCCCCACAGCTGCTGGAAGTGCCCTCTGCAGACAATCATAGAATGGTTTGGGTTAGAAGGGATCATCTAGATCCAACCCCTCTGAATTGGCAGGGACACCTCCTGCTAGATCAGGTTGCTCAGAGCTCCATCCAACTTGCCCTTGGGTGCTTCCAGGGATGGGGCAGCCACAACTTCCCTGGGCAACCTGTTCCAGTGTCTCACCACCCTCACACTGAAGAATTTCCTCCTAATGTCTAATCTACATGCAGATTCCTACTGTCTCCTGTTGCTCCAGCTGGTCTGTCACTAGAGATTACAGCTTTTTGCTAATAGCCAGGGATGCCAGAGCCTGAAACTCCCATTCAAGGCTGATGTTTCCACCTCCTCACCCCAAAATGTTCATCCCAGATGACATTTCTGGACTCACAGCCTAATGTCTGGGGTGGTAAAGGAGCAAAGTGCCTCAATTTGTTTCTGTAAGACATCAATGGAACAAATTTAAAGTATGAAAAAATGTTTGAGGAGGATAAATTTTGAAAACTGTGGATTATTTACTTCGAAAATTGATCTTATCCTTTGTCATCAGCACATCCATAATATTGTAGCACCATCTCTCTGACAGCAACTGTACAATTGAACATGGAATTACTCCCTGAAAGAGTCCTTGAGGGAAGCCACACTATGGAGTCTCTTTGGAAAGGAGGAATGCTCCTGCAGGGAGAGATTGCCCATCCATGCCAGACATTGCAAATCATTAGTCCTTCATTGCCAGAGTATCTGAAGGCTGCTGACAGATCAAAAAGAATTGGCTGGACACTTGACCTTTCTCCATTGCCAGGAGGAAATCATTGACCAGGAAGAATAGCACATGCTCTACTAGACTCTACAAAGCCAGGGAAGAAGGCCTGGAAGAATTCAAAGCTATTTGTAAAACAAACACTGCTGCTTCAGCTCAACCTGTGCAGTTGGCTAGCATTGCTGTCACTTGTGGCCATGCTAAAGGGGTGAATCTGGTTTGGCATCTGCCAAGTGCCATCACAACTCCTCCTGCTCCAAAGGAGACATTCAGAACAGGACTCTGCCCAGAAGGCTTTCTTGTGGATGCTGAAAGATTCACCCCTTTGCAGGCTGGAAACAGGACAGGACATGCTAAACTGTAATTTACAGTTTCATTGGCAGAGTGTCCTGCCAAAGGGACAGAGAAGTCCCCTCCACCAGCATGCACACAGCTGCCTGCTGCTACACTTTACCCACTGCTTGATAGATCCCCCACGCCTCTGCAGCCTCCCAAAGTGACTCTGTCTGAAAGCAAGCCAGAGCAGACATCACATTTGTTTCTTCAACTGCCTGATTCCCAGAAAGATCCTGTGCAATCAGCAGGCCAAATCCAAATCTGAAAAACACCTCCATCAGTGGTCATCATTGATTAATTCTGCTTCAACATTCCTCAGGGCACCTAGCAGCTAGTCAGAGCTGCTGGAGAAAGAGACACTGCTGTGGGACAGGAATAAACAGACTTTTCTCAACTGCAGCCATGGAATTAGATAATAAATAGCTAGTTAGATGAATAATTTTCTATGAGTCCTAAATCAAATGCAGAACAGGAATACAGCTAGCTGGCTTATCGCTGTGAAATCAAAGGTGTTTGGAAGGAGTTTCCAAAGAAAGAAGTCTATTTGGAGTTCACTGTGCTGATGAAGACATAGCCTGAAGTTATCTATCATGTCTAACGGGACTGTTTACAGTGACAGACAGCTGTTCTTGGACACTTTAGCCTAGATATAATATTCTTGGACCCAAGCAGCTCAAGCAAGCTTCCTCCTAACTTACATCTCTGTTTTCTCCTTCCTCCTGCCTGGGTTGCATGCTAGACAACATCTTTGTTCCCACGGCATCAACACAGTTTTTCCCCAGCAGCTGTTGTGTGTCTGGCCTGTGCTCCTCAGGGAGCTGCAGGTATCAGCCCAAAGTATGGATCCATCAGCTGCTTCTCTGATAGGACCCTTAAATTCCTCTCCTTCCTAAACCCATATGCTCTGTCCACATTTGTCCATTAACCACACAACAGAGGCTCCAGTGACAAAAATGTTATTCTGCAGGATTGGAGGAAACCACCAGGAATTCCAGCAGCAGCCGGGATGCAGGTACCAGCCCTGTGGTGTTCCTGTACTGAGCAGATGGTGGTCTGATCCCTGCCAGCACCCAGAGAGCCCCCAACCCCTGTTGGAGTGATGATGCACACTCTCAGCTGACTGTACTCAAGCACTACAAGTCTCTGTGCCCAAACTCATCCAGATGAGTCAAGCACAAGACACCAGGTTTCATGTCCTGCCACAGCATAGAGGAGAAATCTGCTGGATCCCCTTTGCCCACACTTCTCCCATTCCTGTAATTCTTTGCTCTCCTTTGGATCTCTGTATCCCTGGGGGTACAGATCCCACCTTTCAGACACACCTCTGGACTCTGCTCCCATTGTAGTGAGGGTTTCTGAGCTTGCAGCTAGGTCCCCTTCCTGCCTGCACACCTTCATCCAGAGCCTGAATCAGTCCAGTGACCCCCTTCCCTCTCCTTCTTCACCCATCCTGCTCCTTCTTTATCCATTGCAGCAGACACAGCCAAGACCCTTTATTAACACGTGCCTCTGCCTTAGTGATCTGCTGCAGGAGGAAAAGAGAGGAAAGTGTGCAAAAATGGAGAGTAAGAGAAATCAAATTCAAGGAAGAGTAACAAAGAGTTGAAGATGTGAATGAGAAAGTGCAGGAGCAGAAGTGGTACGAGAAAAATCTAACGAGTAAGAAAGAGAATTAATCTGCAGGGGCAGGGGATGAAGTAAAGACCACAGACTTCCTTATGTGCTTCTGCTACTGATTTACTCTTTGACTTCAGACAAACCTTTTCATTTACTCCTTTTATCTCCCCCTGCCTGAACTCTTTGAATATGTGTTATTTGAGGTACGAATTGTCTTTAACTGTGTGTAGCATAAAGGAAACTGCAATCATAGGCACTAAGGATGCAAGACATTATTTTTAACACTTACTAAAATTAAGCACAGAAAAGTGCTTGGGGATTGACAATGTTTAGCAATTCAGGTTGAATCCATTAGATAGTTAGTGTCAAAAAATGGGATGGAAAGCATTTAAAAGAATCAAAGCCCACGACTGCATTATTTCTTAATTGAAATGCATCATATTGAGATGTTTACAAAGTAGATAAGGAAAAGGAAAAGGAAAAGGAAAAGGGAAAAGGAAAAGGGAAAGGGAAAGGGAAAGGGAAAGGGAAAGGGAAAGGGAAAGGGAAAGGGAAAGGGAAAGGGAAAGGGAAAGGGAAAGGGAAAGGGAAAGGGAAAGGGAAAGGGAAAGGGAAAGGGAAAGGGAAAGGGAAAGGGGAAAGGGAAAGGGAAAGGGAAATGGAAAGGGAAAGGGAAAGGGGAAAGGGAAAGGGAAAGGGAAAGGGAAAGGGAAAGGGAAAGGGAAAGGGAAAGGGAAAGGGAAAGGGAAAGGGAAAGGGAAAGGGAAAGGGAAAGGGAAAGGAAAGGAAAGGAAAGGAAAGGAAAGGAAAGGAAAGGAAAGGAAAGGAAAGGAAAGGAAAGGAAGGAAAGGAAAGGAAAGGAAAGGAAAGGAAAGGAAAAGGAAAGAGGAAAAGGAAAGGAAAGAAAGGAAAGGAAAGGAAAGGAAAGGAAAGGAAAGGAAAGGAAAGGAAAGGAAAGGAAGGAAAGGAAAGGAAAGGAAAGGAAAGGGAAAAAGAAAAGAAGAGAAAAAAAAAAAAAAAAAAAAAAAACAACCAAAACCCCACAACAAAAAAAAGTAAAACAATATAGTTGTGAAAAGCTACGCATTTCTGCAAAATTTGAAGTTTGAAATTAAAGAAGTGATTTTCTACTCTCTTTTCCTTCCAGTCCCACACATTAAAAAAAAAAAATCTTTTCAGTCTTCCCCCCACTCCAATTATATTTGAATTGCTAACATTAATTTTTTCCCTTCATCTTTTGTTTCAAAAGCAAACTGACAAAAGAGGAGAAAAAAAAAAAAAGGAAAAAAGATCATTATTCGTCATTATTCACCTCTCCCTACTAGGAATTACAATAACTGTCTGTCAGATCTTCATAACAACATGAGGGATCTCAGCAAGGCTGAGTTTCTCTGAATTTCTTAAGCTGATGACTTTCACAGTCCTTTGCTCTCTTCTAGTCTAAACCTGCATTCAACTGAGAATTTAAAGTAAAATAATTAGATTTTCAGAAAAATAAATGAGCAAATCCTTGTATCAAAAATGAGAGAGAACTTCCCAGGATATAACCTGGGAGAGACTGGATTTACTTTTTTCCCATTAGAAATTGCCATCTACTCCTGTTTTATGTTAAGACAGTCACAGCATCCCTTTCCCCCCTCTATTTCTCTGAATTCTTTTCACTTCCCTCTTGGGTTTTTTTAAGCAGCACTACGTCTAACATGAAACCAAATGGGCGTGAAGTCCCCCCAGAAACTGGAACGTGTGATGCCCAAATGCATCTGACTTTAAGCCAAAAAAACCCAAAATGCTGAGCTCCCTGCAATCAGCCATCCCTGATTCAAACCACCAAAGTGCCTGGGGATGAGACACAGACACCCAGGGATGGGAACAGCATATTCCATGGATCCTGCTCCTCAGGTGACTTCTGGCATCCATCTCTGTGCCTGATCTCTGGAGCACAGGACTCTGCTTACAGCCACCCACAGGCAATGTCAGACCCAGGGGTATTTAGGGAAGTGTCACCTGCTTAGCTTCCTGCATCCAGTGGATTTCATGAAAATAAGGCAGATATACAGGAGTCAGGCACCTAAATATCTCTGGGTGTTTCTACGTTGTCAGAGAAGCTGGCTCCTGGGTTCCTGAGCCATAGACACTGCATGTGTGTTTGTTTTGGGTTTTCTTCAGGAGGAAGAAAGCTTCCACTAAGAAGAAACCTAGTTCTGGGTATATTTTGCTCTATTAACATCAGTTGTGGGCAATATGAGCAAGCACGAACCCTCCAACAGCTTCTTGTCATCTTCCACAGTCCTTCAGCCCTGTCCCAGATGACACTGAACACTCCAACACTCTCTGTGTACCCATGGGGCACACAAAATCCATCCTGAGCATCTTGCTACAAAAATACTGCAAACCATTGAGCTGGAAATCAGCCCTTGTATCTTTTTGAGAGCCAGGGATTTTAAAATTACACATAAAAATAAAATCCAGCGTGTATCTCAGCTCTCCTGTTGATTTTCCCCAGCTCTAAATCTTATTTATGGAGGTCTGCAGACAAGCAGTAACGCTGCACAAGGGCACCAGAGTGTCTTTGTCCCCAGCCCTTCCTTCCACCTCTTTTATGGCACCCGAGGGAGGGTCATGTCCCCAGCATCAAAGGAGTATCCCTGTTATCTGAGACACAAAGGGTCTGGGGACTGTACTTCACCACTCAACAGAAGAGCTCCCTTAGAGGGGAGCAGCAGTCAGAAAAACATAAATGGACAAAATTTCTGTCTTCAAACTCATTAACAAACAAAGTAATGAGAAGCACTGCGGGAAGATCCACTAGTAGGAAGGACTTAGCAGCCTCTTTTGCTCTTCTTTTTAACGTAAGCAGCTTTATCATTAATGGCTATTAACTGCAAATGTTGAAATTGGTAAAAAGACAAATATTCTGCACCAAACCAGAGGCCTTGTTTCAGGCTTCTTAACACACAATGCACCTGTGTGTGAGTGTGCACACGCATGCTTCCACGCTTCATTATGCATGTTGTGCAAGTAAAAGCCCCATTTCTGTGTGCAAGGGAAGGAAAGAGATGCAATTAACATATTCTGCCCTTATATATTCCAGGAAAACCAACTTCATTAGTTGTTTTAGGCAATGAGAAGATGAATTAATTCAGATCAGACTTCTAAACACCAAGTCATTTTACTGTGGTGGAGGGGAGTTAGATGCAAACCAATTAGATGCTGCCCAGCACTAGAAATGTAAAGCCTCAGTACCGCTGAATATCAGTCTTTGGGGGGCTACATTTCCTGAGGACACAGATTGCTGAGTTCTTAAAAAAAAAAAATCCAGATTTTTCCTCATGCCAAACTTTGAGCTGAGTTCCCAGGGTGGCTCCCATCCACTGTGTGAGCTGGAGGGCTCAGAACCACAGCATTGACTTGAAGAAATTCAGCTCCTCCCCATGGAAACACATGCATTTAAAAAGCTCTTCGGAAAGCTATCAGCCTGAGTGACCTGCCCATGGTCATATATAACCTGCTGGTGACAGCCTCAGGATTGAACTGCCCTGCCATGGAGCTGCTTTATTCACACAACTCTGCTGTACCCCAAACCAGCCCCTGCTCCCAGCCTGCTGCCTTCCACTCCTTGTCACAGTGTCCTTAGAGACACATGTCCTGTGCTCCGTAAACCATCATATACCTACAGTCTTTTATTCACTATCCATCACCATGCAGTTTTATTACAGACCCCTGAATTATCCAGGCTAGTCTACAATCTGCTTATTCCTGCCAGTCATCCTCCCTTTGACCCTCACCACACCTTTCAGCCTCGTCAGTGTTCTAAGTCTTCCAGGTGCTTGAAATGCAGGGACAATTCTGATTCCCTGGGGGAAATCCAGCAGAATTTCAGTGAGGCCAGTCTGCTGGTCTCTGTCTCTCTCTTTTTTAAACGCAGATGGTTGGAAATCAGAAACTAGCCCTGGTCTCTGCAGTCACATTTCATCCAGTCCTTCAAGAATACCAATTCACAACTCCATTTTAAAGCTCTGATCCCCATTCTTGCCATCTATAAAATTTTATTCTCCTCCCTTCTCTACTCCTTTCATCAGAAATCAATCTTCCAATAATGCAGGTAAACTGCAATCCTACCTCAAAGCTAATTTTTTTGCATGCATCTTCCTCATGCCTTTTGCATAACTAAAGCTCCCTTGTCCATCCATCCCTTTTCCAGCCAAGCCTATAGCACAATAATCATCACACCTACACCCATTGTTGGCAGATTCACAGTGTCACATCTCTCTCGTTTCCAATCCAGGAATCAAAGGATTAATTCATCCTGATGTGGTGAATTGTCTCAGCACTCACACACTGGCCTTGCCAGTGCACTGTGTGTTCCTACCTGCCAGGTCTCCCTCCCAGCCCCACTCACACATCTCCCAGAGCTTTATTCCATCTAGAGTATATGCTTTCCTCACAGTCATCAGCTTTTCATCCTTTCCACCTTTCTTAAGGAATGGCAGCTTTATGGCCTGCCTCAGCACCAGTGCAGTGGCCGTGGAAGAGCAGTCTCCTCTCTGCTCACCTGGGGATGCTTGTAGCCACGGGGCAAGTGGCCCTCAGAAAGTTCCACCTGCTGAAGCAGAGCACCCCTGTGTGTGTGTGTAGGACAGCCTGTTCTCTCTTCACCTGAATGTCTGGCTATGGCAACAGGACAAAAATGGCTGATACCAGAGGAAGAGTATGGAGAAAGGTGGGTTCCTCTTTCCTCCCACCGGCATGGTCCAATTGATGCTGGAAGGTAGCTGGCATGAGGCAGAATTGTGCCTAGCACATGCCACAGAGGGTGGGACCTCCACCTGGGGGGGCACCTTGAGACCCTCTGGTGCTTGGGAAAACATCAGGAGAGGAGATGGGACACTAACAGGCTTGTGAACTGGTCTCTCTCCACTCTATCACTCCAGTTGGGTTCTATCTCTAGATGCACTCAGGCATTTCTCTCTGCCGTAGCCTTCCTGCATAAGCTTGGGCAAATTCTTTAAGGTGACATTTTGCAAACACCTTGGAGGCTGATTTTCCAAGTGCTCAGCATAACCCACTGCAATATTTAAGGTCTTGTTTTCTAAAATGTTCTGTTACCTTGCCACTGACTACTTTCAAATTCTGTCAAGGTCCAAGCAGCCAAGCTCCTGCTCTTGCAAACTGAAATGCCTCCACTGGCTTTAATAGGATTTGAATTGATCCTCAAGCCTCATGCTGCACTTTCTCTGGTAGAGAACAGAGGTGACAGCATTCCCTATTTCTTTTCCCCCTCCTCTGTCTGGACTGCAGACCTGTGAGGGCAGGGAGTTTCAGCTGTGCAGTACCTAGTGCTAGGAGACTCCAGGAGCATCTGAGCTCTGCACCATCCTACAGATAACAGTGGTGATAGAGGAAACTGAAATGTGCAGCTCAGGGTCATTCTGCTGCTTATAACCCCCCATTTTATGTCCCGCTTCAATATCTACTGTAATCAGTGAAATTACTTTTGTGGGAGTTGACACAGAGGAAGAGATTGTTGGATTGATATTCTGTCTGGCATTGATGAAAACCTTTTTATAATACCTTAATCCAGCACCCACAGAAGCAATTTGCTAATCTCTTGCTGACTTAGCTTCTAGCAGGATCGACCATATCCAGTCCTATTACCTGGCCAGCCATATTATGTTATTTCTACACAGAGAGAAAATGTCCTTCCTGACCCTAGAAGATGGTCAGCTTTTGCTTTGAAGCATGATCAGATTTCAGACCTGCAAATGTTGTTAATTGCTACAAAATTATGAAGCCTTTTACACTTCAAATCCGTCCAGACTTTCATCTCAGCGACATCCTGCAGCAGGGAATTGTGTAGCTTCACTATACTCCAAAGAAAGGACTATTTCCTTTTAATTTGCTTTAAAAGTTGTGCCCTTTAATTTTGATGTGTCCCCCTTGTTCTCATATCATCAAGGTGTTAAAATACTTCTGATCACTTTTCATTCTAACCTTCAGATACTTTTGTACTGCAATCCAAATGTCCTTTCTTACTCCTAGATTTCCCAGACGAAATAAACTGTTATTTCCAGGCTTTCCTTATTTAACTTGTTAATATTTGTAAAGCAATTTAAAGCATATTAATATGGTTCAATTATTATATCACTTCCATTTTCCATCCTTCCTTTTAATGTCTCAAGAATCCATCTAATTTGCCATCAATCTCCATTGATTCTCCCTCTGATGATGTGTTACTCTTTATTATGTCCCAGGGAATATTTCTTCTGCCTTCCTGACCAGCATTTTGGAACAAAGAAGCTGAACTCCACCGGATCATAAACATGATTCACTCTGCACTCAGCATGTGTATGGATTTGCTGTTGCTTAGACTTTGATCCTGGAAACAGGTTTCATTATGGCCACGGGGCTCTAATTAAAAATGTGTCTGTGTGATTCAGATTGCAGGATCAGGCCCTTTGCAGTCATGATTGCACTGGGTCAGCAGTACTTGAGCACATGTTTGAAAGCAAGCCTGTATTTGTCATTTTTTGAGCAATATCTGAGCACTCAATTACATACCCTGCAGCAGTGGGGACCCCATGCCATGCAGGCAGCTGAAGTCCTACCAGTCACAAATGGAGCAGAGATGGACAATGAGAAATAGTTATTCACTCCTCCTCATCCTACAAAAAGTTGGCCAAGGAAATTCTCTGGTACCAGATCTAAAAAAACCCAAACAAAATATTTTTGCACACAACTCATAGCCAATTCCACTGGTACAGAATATTATGAAAACCAAAAGCATAAAAGGACTGGATGAAGAAGCAGGTGTATCCACAAGAGCTTCCTGGTGACACTGTACATGACAGTTATCCCAGGATTGACACCACTCATCCACACCTTCCTGATCCTTTCAGTGTCCTAACTCTTTTGGTTAGACCACTTTTCAGTTTTTCCCAGTCCGACTCAGATCCACCATCAAAACTCTTTCTTCCATATCACTAGCAGATACCCCAGCAACACATCCAGTTCCAATCACTCTAGTTATCATTAACTCTTCTCCAAGAAGCAAATAAGAGGATTGATACACATCTACATGTACAAAAAGGATTTTATCAAAATACTTACAAGAACTCAAATTACCACTATTAGGTTACTTTAAGCCAGCATTATATAAATATTGTGGGAGAATCCTAATTGGTGGTTTTTCCCTGGCTAATTAGATTTACCTATTCACTGGCCTAAAACATGGTACAGCAACACACTATCATTTTCAAATACTTCACAGTTCTCTTTTAGGAGAGTCGAAATGGCAGATAAAGACATTATCAGCATTCTCAGGCATAACACAGAAGAGCCTGGAGTTGTTTTGCAGTAGCAGCTCTGAATTTGGACGACATGACACAAGCAATTCTAGAAATAGCTGCTGGTCTTAAGGTTACATTACTTTTGCTGCTTTTTTATCTCCTTTCACAATTTTAGCACAAATATTATGCTGTCTTTTGTTAGTTCTTGCCTTTGACTTCCTCAGTATTCCTCCAGCATTGTTCAGTCTCACCTTGTACCTCCTAAGCTCTCTCTGCTCCCTCAAAACACACCTTTAATTTTGACTGCAAATCTCTCTCAGCACAGAGCAGTGCATGAAATGCCTGGAATAACACTGGCATCCTCATATTCTAGGCAAGGAGGTGGTCTGAGCCAGGAGGGACCCATAGCCACATATGTACCCCAGCATATGTCTGAGGGCTTTGCTCACCCGCTCACCATCTGTACCTGCCTGAAGAGCAGTCACATGCTGAAAGCAGCCAGGCTGCTCTGGCACTCGGAGCCTGCCTCACTGCTGTTTATTCCACTGATCCCAGAAGTCCAGCTAAAGATTCACACTACGTTGTCCTCATTCTCCTGCCTGTCCTGAACTGTCAGCATCCTCCCTTGGGTAACACTTCATTTCCTTCCATCCTTCCTTGGTTAGCTTTAGTTTCTTTGTACTTTTCTAATTATTGCTTGAACTATCGAACAAACTTATTTATTCTTCTGATCCTGCAGCCACACCTGGAATGAACTGCCTGCACAAGGCAATGATTTTAAAGTTCACCCACCCCATCATCCACCTTGCTTAGCAAGTCAGTATCCACAACTGCAAGGATAAATTACCAGAAAGGTCTCCAGTGTTAGCAATGAATCTGACAACCTCATACACAGCTCCAGCAGGGTAAAAAGATGGCTAAACGGGATCACTTGTGCCGACTCAGGACTTCTGGCCAAAACTGCATCCAAGATCATGATGGACACAGCAGAGTGTAGAGCGTAGGCTAGGTTCTAAATCAAACCCTAAGAAAGAGATCCTCACTCACCATGAAGCCAGTTAAGTCCCCTGGCTTCGATGGACTGTGGTGATTTACAGCAAGTAGTTCCAAGCTTTTCACAGGTACTCACTGTACAACATATTTCAGCTGTAATATGCACAGATACAAAAGTCCAAGCTATAAGAAGACCTTTCGTAAGGCTTCAGGCTTTGTCTTTTACAAAAAAACAGGTGAAAGAGTGCACTTTCTATCAGAATAGCCATGAGACAGGTCCCAAGCATGAAGAGACTGCAAGAACCACAGCTACTCTGCTGGAAATTGGGCAGTACGGGAGAATGGATGGAGCGAGAAAGCTTCCTCTGCTCCTACACTGTTTTGATTTCCAACAAAAAGCCCTAGAGCAAATTGTTCTTTTCTGGAGCTTATGTGTGAGAACCTCTCATAGCTTGGTTTGCAAGCTTTAGTGTCATTGCTTGGTATGTGTCAGCCCAGAGCTGGCTTTGTTGTAATTTGTGAACCTCTGAGAGGAAAGATGTCACAGCACTGGCAACACTCCATCAAACAGTGCCCACTGCTACCACAGAGAGAATTTGTTCTAGGGATTGAAAGCCTTATGGGTGCTCCTGGCACCTGAGTTCCTACCTCTGCCCAGCCTTTCTATCACCAATATAAACAGTGAGCAATAACAGTATGTGTCTGCCAAAGGCTACTCACTCTGTCCTCCTCTGGAGGCCACCATTTGAAGCTGTTCTAGATTATTTCCTCTGATCAGTTGCTGCTTCTCTGACTTACTGTTATTTCTATTGCCAGTGCAAGAGGTGATCCATCAGCAGTGCAAGTAGTTGTGGGTTTTTTTTCTGAAATAGGAGCAAGGAATCGTGTGGGAGAGTTGGAGCACTGGGGAACACTACTTCAGCACCTCCAGACGTGCCATCACCAGAGCCACAGGGGCATTGGTGCCACCCTGGGTACCTCTGTCACCCAGCACTGAGCGGGCCTGTCAGCAGCCACAACAACAGTATGTGCATAGCTAAGCTCTGTCAGCTGCACCTTGTAGGCAACAATAAAATGGATGTAGAGCACATGACTTCAGAACAAATAGCAAAAATAAATAGGCATCTTGCTCACTCTCCTTTGATGCTGCTTGCAGGTCCTGCCTCAAGGCTGCAAGAAAACAGCTCACTGAGCAGTGGGCTGCAAAGGACATGTTGTATTGAACTCCCCAACCCAACCACAGAGGGAATCTTGGGCCTGACTCTTAGCTCCTTTTCAAAATGACATGTTTATGCCCAATTTATGCCACCTTCACTTAGGATCTGATCCAGCATCCCTGAAGTAATCTTGAGTCCTTCAATCATCTTCAGCTCAGTCTAAATCAGCTGTTCCTCTGCTTTCTGGTCTTTCTCCTGTTCCTTCCTCCCACTACTCCTAATGCTTTTTTCTCCCCTGAAACAGTACAGTTTAGCCCATCAAGTCAGGCACAGCTATCCTATGCCTACACTCCAACCCTGGTGAATGTCACCTGGTTTGTCTGGCCCAGCTATGCTCATGTTTGACTCTCTCCAGGAAGAAGAACCCAGCAGATATATCCAGATTCCTTTCCCAGCCCTTGATCACGTTTCCATTCCCCATGTTGATGACAAACAGCAGCCTGCAGGTTGGCTGGACATGGCAGGGCACAGTGAGCAGGGAAAAACCTCCCCTAGCATCCAAGAACACCTTGGGGTATCATATCATTTATCTGGGAGGAGATGCTCTGTCCTGACTCAGCTCAGCACCATTTGGTAACTCAACATCCTCCTCCGGGCAGCAGCCATCTTCCAGCCAAGAGTAAGAACTGCAGGATCAGACCGTGGTCCACAGGGTATTTAGAAGCCAGGTGTCTCTGTGCATGGAAATTCTCCCTTTCTGGGAAGCTGCTCTGTGTGGCCTGGAAGGAAATGGGCCAAGGTCCTTAGAGTTGTTAAAAATCTCATGATACTTTTGCAAGAGGGGTGGTGTAAATCAAACCACAGGGCACAAGCTACCTAGCTCCGGATAATTTATATTCTGCCTCACTAAGTTCATCTCTGCACTTTCAATGCATGAAGTGATTTTTCACTTCCCCTGTAGTATTTGCTGGCACGGAAAAGCTGCTGGACTCGGTCCCAGAAGTAGCTGCATTTCATCACTGGGTAAAAGATTCCTGTATGTTATCAGGCTGGATCCTCAGCAGAGCTCCCTTACGCACCCGCGGGATTGCAGCGGGGAAGGATCCGGCCCACCCCATTCAGCTGCACCTGGGCTCCCGGCGCAGAGAGTGCCCGGTCGGTGCTGAGCCTCCCCCTGTCCCGCCCCCAGGTTATTATTAGCGCTTGGCTCCGGCTCCGCGATGCCGGGGCTGGGGGAGTGGGAGGCGGCCGGTCCCCGCCCGGCTCCGCGCCGCTCCGCTCCCCGCCTGCCGCTGCGTGGAGCCACAGCGCCCCCTACTGAGGCAGGGCGGCGCCCCGCGCCCGCGGAGAGGCCCGCGCTGGCGGACTCCCTCTCTAGGGGGCAGCCGTTGTGGACCCCGTTCCTCCCCCCCGCGCCGGTTTTTGCCTGCAAAAAAAAACCAAACAAACCTGGGGTGCTAGGGGGCTCTGCGCCCCATTACTGATCTTTAGCGATTAATGATTTAATTATTTTAATTATTTTTTTTCCTGCTTTCTTAACATCTCTGCATCAGCTGCCAACACCGCGTCGAAAGAAAGCCCAGGATAAACTCTGGAAATCCACATCCATTTTCCGGAGGCAGGCAGGAATGCAGCGGTGCCCGGCTAGGATCAGTTCCTGCAGTGCTCTGGGAGTGGTGCACCCCGAGCAGAGACACAAGGCTTTGAACTATTTCTGTTCCACAGACAGCAGTGATCACTGCCTGCTGGCAGCCCCATTCCCACGTAGTGTTTAGCATCAGCCTTACACATACTTGCAGTGTAGTAAACAGGGGAGGTGAGGCAGGACCACAGGTACACTCCCCCTCATCTCTTTTGGGACCGTTTTTACCTCTAACAACCCAATTACACCACATGTTCCTCCTCTCCAAAGTTTTAACACAGACTTCAGTCAGCCTCATAATATTCCTGCTCTTGGAGGGTAGCAGCCTCCTCACTAGGCCCTATGGAAAGAGGGGAAGTGAAGGAAGGTCAGAGGAGGGTGTTGTTCAAATACATCTAACACCAGTGTTACCATCTCTCCTGCACACGCTGTGCTGTTTCTGAGGGAAGGGGCTAGGAGAGGCATGGGAGCATTTGTATTCTGGGGATGGGAGGGTTTTGCTCTGAGCCAGAGGAGGACTGAAGTGCAGCCTTACATTGTGTGTGCTCTAGCTATAGATGCAGATGTGGTTTTGCCCACATACACCCTCACACAGGAAAAAAAAAAACAAAACACCATAACTCCAGCAGATCACTTCCCACACTCCCAGACTCCAGCTCCTGATCAGAAGGAGCATGATGGGTATGGGCTTGACACTGCTCCCCCTAGCCATTCCCCCCCATCCCCTGTCTGAAGCTTGTCTGCCTTTCCAGGAGTGAAACCATGACTGAGTCCTGGGAACATGCAAAGAGCAGTAAAACAAAGATAGGTGCATACAAAAGGTATCAGGTTTTTTCTGCTGAGTCGCAAAGGTCTTTGGAGTCAGACAAACCCCAGATCAATGCCTGGAACTCACTACAAGGGAGAAGACTGTGCAAAAGAGACAGTGTGTGTATGCTCATGGGAACAGCTGAACATTTGATTCCCAAAATAAGAATATCAATGCAGTTAGTGCATGTGTTGGTGTGTAGACCCAGCCTGTGTGTCTGCTTGTGGGGTAGCTGCAGGGCTGCACAGTGGGAGTAGGTGCTTGGATCTTGTGAGACCCAGACTCAGGAGCTGTGCTCAAGCACGGGGTGGACTGTGCAAGTTCAACAGCATACGTGTTGTGTGCTTAGTGTGCACATGCATGCGAAGGAGACCATGGCTGCTTGTCTGTGCAGTGTGTGGGAGGGAGAGAGCCTGGGTCTGTCTGTCTGTTACTCACAAGCAGATCTGATATTTTTCCTTTATAAGGTATTAAAAAAAGTAAATCCTAATTTCTTATACCAAAGCCATGTCTCCTCTTTACTCCCTACCTCCTCCTCTCACCATCCCTCAAATACTTCTCCACAACTCTTGGGAAAGCAGCCTTACTGCCATTAACAAATTATTATTATGCACTCAGATGAACAGCCACAGGAAAGGATGAAGGACCCTTCTGTCCTACCTAGTGCAGATGTCAATCACTAGGCTAAATTCATACAAACCGACTGCCAGCATTTCGTCTGCTGCTTGTTTCTCTCCATGAAGAGGAGAGACTGCATCTAAGAAGTGACACTCCTTCCCCTTCCCCGCTCCCAGGTAAAAGCACAGAGAGACCCTCCAATGCCAAAACATACGCACACCTTCAGCCCTCCTCACTTTGGATCACCGCTGGGTCTTTAGACCCAGGCTGTGCTGGACCTCGGGGATGATGCAATGGCGTGGGGATGTCCCCTGTCCCCCTATTCCCCATGGGCTTGAAAATGCAAAGTTATGCTTCGCAGCAGCCTCACAAGCAGCGCTGAGAGCTGAGCAGGGAAAAACCAATCTCCTGCGCTGTGGGATGCAGGCCCCCCGCCATCACTGCCCTCCCCCGGCTCTGCCGCTGTCTCCCAGTCCCCACCAGAAGTAGAGGCAATCAGCCCAGTGTGGGATTCAAGGCGACAGACTTTTCCTCTGCGATTTGCTAGTCACTTGCGAAAATAGAGCAGTGGATGAAGTGGAGATGACAACATCTCCTTGGGGACGATCCCCCCCCCCCTCCGGGATGTATTGATACTCCGGAATACAGATGGAGCCTGGCTACCTCCCACCCCCACCTCGCCGCCAGCCCAGCCGAGTCGGCGGCTGAACCCCGCTTGCCGGGCATCCTCCAGGGGCTGCGTTTTTCCCCAGTAGGAACCAGTGCTCACAGTCTTCCCAGTGCCTGCGAATCTCGCTCAACACACACAAATCGCTAACCGGGCTGCAGGACTTCTGCCATCCACCCCCCCTCCCCACAACTCCGTGCTGCCCACGGCGCCGGTGCAAGGCAGAGGCGAAAGTGTGCACGGCGGAGGGCGGAGAGGGACGACGGGCGCGTTATACAACGCGGCGGAGGCAGGACGGGGAGCGCGGGGGGGCCCAGGCATCTCTGCAGCCGCAGCGCAGCGCTCGCCTTACCTGATGCTAATGTCCCTCTTTGACGGAGATCTGGTCGCCCGTGGCTTTTATTCGGCTCGGCAGGAACTTGTGGGAGAGCTTCTCTGTCCAGCTCGCATACTGGGTGCTGAGCTGATAATGCAGGCGTGAAAATCCTGGGGCTCTAGCAGTCCTTTTCATGCTCAGACAGAAAATCCCCTTCCTTGATCCAGATCGCGGGCATTAAGGGCAGAAGCAAAAAAAAAAATTAAATCCTTTTTTTCCCCCCCTTCTTCCTTGCCTTTTTTTCCCCCCTTTTCTTATTCCTATGCCCCCCCCCCCCCTCTTCTGCTGCTCAGTTCGTAGCCATGGGGGGAAGGAGCAGAGGCAGCAGGGAGAATGGAGAGGGGGTTAGAAATAAAAATGAAAAGGGCTCCAGGAGGGAAGCGAGAGGCTGGGCTTGCCACCAGGGGAGGGGCTTGGAGCGGTCTGGAGAGGATGAATGGGGAAGAGGAAAGCAGGGAGGAGCCCCAGCCTAGCCATTTTATTCTAAGAAGTGTTCTGTACATAATTAAGGAAGGGGGAGGGGCGGGGGAAGGCAAAAAGGAGGGACTTAAGCTCCGGCCAGACGGAGCCTGGGCCGTGGGAAGAGGAGAAGGGAAAGGGCTGCTGGACGCGGCTAAGGGAGGCTCTAAACTTGCCTTTCTCTCTCGGATTTGGGCAGGAGGCTGTAGCGGAATCGGCTGCAGCGGAATCGGCTGCGATTCCAGGCAGTCTGCATTCATTTTATGTATTTTTTTTAAACTATTATTATTTTTCTTTTTTTCTGTCCCTCTCCGATCCCCTCCTCGATATTCTCCTCACCGGAGCCAGGCAGCCCGCGGGTTCCATCCCGCCGAGCAGCGAGCTGATGATTTGGGGAAAGGGCGGAGGGGAGGAAGGCTGTCCCCCATCCTGACTGCATACTGCGGGGTTCCCACCTCCTCCAGGGGAGTGGGGCACGGAGCCGCTCCCCCACCCGTCCTCCCGGCCCCGCCGCTCGGGCGCGGTTCAGCACCGCGGACAGCGCCGGGCGGGGACGGGGCGCGGCGGCCGCACAGCCGGGACCGCCAACAGGGACCGGGGCCTCCGCCCGGATCCTTTGAGTCTCGGCCCTACCGCCCCGGGCAGGGCTCGGCAGTGGCTGGGAGCGACCTGGGATGGCGGCGGCAGAGCCCAACCGAGGCGCCTCGGGCAGCCGGCTGCGCTCCCGGCCCGGCTACTGGGCTGGGTCCGCCCCGTAAGGTGGCGAAAGTCCCACCGCTGCGCTTGGAGAAGGATTGTGAATGGAAATGGGGGGTGCCTCAAGGGCATGACCCACCCAGACGAATCTCAGTAAAGGCAACTCGGCGTAGGGAGTTTAACAGCGTTTAACAGTTCCTGCCCTTGGGTGAGGCTTCTAGCCAGGGAACCCTCGGACAAGTCTCTAGCTCTGCTGACACATTGGGAAAAACACAGCCACCTTGTGCAGAGTATACAGGGCAATGAGGGCAAGGGGAGATGCCCTCCTTCCATCTCCCTTCTCTAGCCTGCAAGGACGCACTGTCCTTCCCTCACCCATCCCCTGTGGCTACATAACATTGTCTTAAGCTAAATCTTCAGCAAATCTTTCCTAAGCAGAATTAGAAGCTGTTTGGTTAACTCCAGGCTGTTCCGATAGGGCTGAAGCTTAGCTTATCTCAGTTACAGTGTACCCAAAGCTCCTGAGTCTTACTTTTTTTCCAAGTGACTGTTCAGCTGCAAAGCACATTTTCTGGTAAGCCATCCCTGATTCTGTCACATTGGCTTAAATAAAAGGCAGAAATTATTCTCACAGATTCCCCTGGTACGAGACCACAAAGGAATGGTTTACACCACAGCAGAGAAGATTGAGGGATCCCATCTTTCACAGAACATATATCTCCAAAGCACTCGTTTAAACAAATAAATGCTTGGGGTTATCACCAATGTGTTCTTTCATTTGTGCTCTTGGAATTTACCAGAAATGGAAGAGGAATCCTTCTGTCCTACATGAGGTAGTTTGAAATGAAAGCAAGGTCTCAATAAACAAGAGCTGTAATCATGTGGGATCTACCAATTCAACTAATGCAACTGCACTTGGTGTCTTTCCTCACTCATCTGGGAAGGCTATTGTGTGATTTGGTCTAGCAGGACCTGGCATCACCCAGCCTGAGAAGTCAGGGTGAGACACAACAGGTGAGGTCATACTCTTCAGGCACCCAAAGATCTCGCAGAACTAGAGAACAACTCCAATACTCTCTACTAACATCTTGTTTTTTCAGAAAGTCAGAGTCAACAAACTCTTGGGACCAGTGTCATGCCTGAAAATTAGAATTGCTGTAAATATTGTAAAAATATAGTAATAGGAAAACAACACACATTTTGCTCATTGTTTTCCTGTCCCAGAATATTTTCTCTTTTCCCCCCAGTTCATACACACACTACCACTGCTTCTTTCCCAAAAGCTTTCACTGTCTCTGTATCAAAAGAGGATTATTTGGTGCATTGAGTATTCAACATGTTCTCTTACAGTATTGTTGTGTTCAATGAGCTTTGCTCATCTGAATGGACACTCACTGCATAGTCCACTGGTTTAATTTGCTGCTTTGGAAACCTAAGCAGGTTACAGCATATTTAGCTATGTGTCTGTTCTTATGTGTCAAAGATAAGGTTTCTGAATACCATTTTTAAAAACAAAATCATTTCACTTCAGTAGCTCTCTCTTTTCAGTGGTCTCTTCTTTTTAGTCTTGGATATTTCAACTCACCTTCTCTCTGCAATGAACAAAGCCTGGATCTTCACCCCAAATCAGCAAAGCTCCATTGAACAAGAATCTTTATTTCTCCTTCCAGTAAGGCTTATTTTTTTTGAGTTAGTAACAATTCTAGCATGGCCAATCCTCTTTTCCCCCTTTTTTTTCAACAGTTGTCTGAAAAGCAATGTTTAGATTTTTTTCTTTAAACTGTAGTATTCTTCTCATGCCTGGCAGATGCATCCACCTGACAAAGACCCTGATAAGGATCAGGGCTTTCCAGCCCTTACAACCTGATGACTTTGATCCAGGCACTTCCCTTGCCTTTTTCCCTGTGCTTGGAGGCAGCCAATTAGTCAGACTCCACTGGGATATAAAGGGAGCCCACCAAAGGCCCCCTTGGAGTGGTTCCCCTGGGAACAGCAGTCTGTGGGGGGATGCACCTGGGGACTTTCCAGGATTGATCACCCCTTCAGTGAGGAATTACTTCTGGATAGATCCTCCAGCGAGTCCTTGGCCTCTTTGGGTGAGTGAGTCTATCTTCTGGGTACTCTTGAGTGGGAGGTTTTCCTTTTTGTGCACATTTTGGTTCATCTTTCTAAAGGTAGTGTTTGCACAACTAAGGAGTTCTTAAGTCAGGTTGTGCAGTATTATATTCCTGCCTGACATCTGAATTTATGGTATACTTAAGTTCTAGGTACTTTGTTTGGAATAAATCTTCATTTTGAGCAGGTTTGTTTTGTGGGTGTCTCCACCTGGCATCCAGGCTCGTGGTTTGCTTTAGTTTGTCAGTGTTTAAGTGACTGCTCTGTGGGTGACTCTGTGACACCATGAAGAAAATAGAAACTTGTTAATCAAGGGAGGATATGAAGGAGAACACAAGTTCACAACATACATGGTGGAAAAAAAGTCTCTCATTTGAAAGGACTAGGCAAAAAAAATTAATAAATATGGTGATTGTGAGGATGGGAAAACAGTCATTTGAACTATCTATTAGAAGTTTAGGAGGGCATGACATGAATCTAAGAGACCTAGAAAGCAAAGTGTCCATGATGTTCACATAACAGCTGCCACAAAAATGGGCTAACAAGTTTCCACCCTGTGGGCCAAGTGTGCTGTGGGTGTGAGTTCACTACAGTACACAACTGAACACTGCAAAGCCACTTGCTCACCTCCACCCCCCACCCCAGCAAGATGGAGGAAGAGGAAAAGACAAGTAAAAGCAAGAAAACTTGGGGATCAAGAGGAAAAAGTCAAGTCATGCAAAGAAAATCACTCACCACTGCCCACAGGTGGACCAATACTCAGCTGGTTCCCCAGCAAAAGGTGGCTAACCTAACTGAAATTCCCTTTTTTCCTTTTTTATGCCAAGCATGATGTTATACATTATGGCATCTTTCTGTTTTGGTCATCATCGTGGTGGTGTCCCCTCCTAATCTCTTGCACTCCCCCAATCCAGGTACTGGGGGAACAGAGTGAAACAAAGACCTTGGTGTTGTGTAAAGTGTTCTGCAACAGCCAGAACATCAGTGTGTTAATAGCATTGCTTGGGTCACAACTCTTGAGACACAGAGCCACATGAATTGCTATAAAGGAAATTAACTGTCTCAGGCCAGTGCCAGACAAAGTGCCATTGTCTAGTGCAAAAGGTGTCATCTGCATACAGTGAATACTTCACTTCTAGTTGAAATTCTCCAGCAAAAACTCACTGCAGAGTCCCAGGAGTTGAAGATAATCAGACCCTACCCTGAGTTCTTCTCACACTACAGGATAACTTTCTTTTCCACATATCCTGTTGCATTGCCCTCCTTGAGGATACAGAATGTATACTTGTCAAGGTTTTGCAGACTTCATTGTTTATTACAGGCTAAAAATGGATTAAACTTGCTTTGCAAGTGTTGTATTGATATTCTGGTGCTCTCCCAGTCTCTTGTGAAATGTATTTCCTCTTTCTCCTCTACAAACAATATCACAGTAAGTAGTGATCTTATTTAGACTGTGCTTTGTGCTGGTTGCAGAGAAAATCCAACTCCTAAACACCAACCATATTCATTTGCTGGTGGTATCCTTTACATGTGGGTGGGTGTCACTGTTCACAAAGCAGGATGGATGATATGAAGGGCTGTGTGGCCAAACACACACCAGGCTGTTTGGATCAGAAGTCTAGGAGTGGGCTCAAGGATCAGGGCTAAGAGGCAAGGAGCCAGCAGAGACTGTTTCCATCATCCCCTGGGCAGAATTAAAAGTTTACAGTCAAGACTTGAGGAAGAAAACCAACTTAACAACTTAAACTGAATTACTAAATTTCAGAGGGATGGAGCTAGAGAGGAGTTGAATACTTTCCTCTAGATCTTGCTGAGGTGCACGGAAGAGCAAGCAAATGAACCCCTATCTGCTGATTTTCCCATCTTAGTCACAAATCCATCCTCTTTTATTGGCAGTCTTTCGTGAATATTGTTCCTATTGTCTGGTACCAAGTACAAGTCATCAGTATTCATCACCTGCAGCTTAGTTTCCTTCTGAACTTGGAGTAAGGCTTTCAAACGGGAACTACTTGTAACTCCAACCCACCATGAGCTGTACACTGCACAGGAGGCTTCAAGCCTCACTCTGCCTCTATCTGCAATCACTCAGCACTTCAGACCACTCAAACTGTTGGCAGATGAAACCCTCGTGCAGTCAAATGTGGGGACTAGTGTGTTCAATTGAGCTTCTTTTCCTTATTCCTCACTTCAATACATCAATGTTCTTGCATCTTTTTCACACCCCTCAGAGCCTCAAAAGTGTTCATTTCATGGCAAAGGAGATGGCAGAGCAAGAGGCACCGGTATCTCTCGGTCTTTGGTGGGAAAAAGACACAGCTTAATTAGCAGGGATTGCTGGAGGGAGTGGACAGCCACTGTCATCCAGAGTCTTTCTAAGCTGACTCTGAAGCATGTCAAAGGGAGTTGGAGGGTCAGTGTTGCTTTTCTGATTTACCCAGGAGAAGCCAGTGCACTCCAAGGAGGGCTGTGCTAAGGCTGTACAATCGGATGGTAGTGCAGAACAACAGTACCACCCACAGCATAAAATCAAGTCATGACAGGTGTACACATTTGACTGCATGACTGGTAAACTGATGCTGATCTATTTTCACTGGGTGGACAAGTTTTTTCAGGTTCTGGAAGGGATGGCACAAGATCTTTGCCTTTTAATCTCTGCATTATAAATAATGACCAAGCCACCAGGCTACCTACCACAAAACAAAGGGGGCAAATTCCATTTCCTGGAGCTCAAGGATCCGTATCACCAGGGCAGGTAGTCCAGCAGTTTACAACAGATTCATGGAACCAAACTGTGCATTTCATCAACATCAGTCTAGGTCAAAATGGACTAGCACCAATATCTTTGCACAAACCAATATATCTGGCAAGTAATGAATACAGGAAGTGAAATAAGTAGTAGTTTTCCCCGCCCCCCCCGGTATCATTTATTATTTATTTAGGAGAAAATTTGAATTTTAATCACTATGGAATGACATGTTTTAGAGCATGCTGCTACTCTGAGATAACTGCACTTTGCCTCAGGTGTGCAGTGAGTCACAGGGTTGATAGCTGGTGCATACCAGCACCCTGAGAAGTAGGGTTATTGTTACCAAGCAGTAACCACACGCCTTGAGCAGCACGTTAATGTCTCACATACAACTGTGACTTTTCATCTTGTTAAGAAAAAGTTGATGCAATCGACTTTCAGGAACTATGTTGAAAGGCACAGGCCTAAGTGCTTTACAAAACCTCTCTACATACACACAGCCTCTCAGGCTATTCTGGTTAGTGGTCAGAGCAGGAAAACGTCAACATTCAGGAATCTGTTTGCAGAAACATGGTCAGGTAAACAAAGAACAAACTGTTATGTACCTATCTAGGAACAAGAGCTTTGTGTGTGGTGTGAAACACAGCTGCCAGACTGTTCAGATGTGGCTTTTATGCCAGTTTCCCAAGCAGCATGTTAAAAAGTGTGTATATAAACTCCACCTTGTTTATTTTATTTGGATGGTTCCCAAAACAAAGCTTGCTACTTATTCTGTGCATGCACACCTCTCCCTGAGCTCAGTAGCTACCCTGAGCTACCCTGCTAATGGTGCTATTACAACCATGAACCTCTCTCACATGCTGCTTCACCTCCTGCTGCTCAAGCACACTCTGGTACCAGCACATTCCAGCTTTCCATACCAAATACCTTACTCACTGCATTTCTTCAGGAGTGGGTTAAACATGAGGCAGAAATTCAGTCTAGAGAATCCTGCAGGTTCTTATTTCCTATCTTTTCCCCTCTTGGTATCCATTTGTCCACAGCAGCTTTGAGCCAGCCCTGATGTCTCTGAGAGCACTGGCATCCCCCATGTCCCAGTGCTGTTACAGGTGATTCATACCCTAGGTTCATTCTTTAGAACCAACACTGGTTCATGGTTGCCAGCAATCAATTCTGCACAGGGACACTCAAGGCAACACAAAGGGCTGTAGCTGTCAAGTGCTTCTTTATGTACTGTCCATTTCTCAGCTTCAAGCTTTTCTTTTGCTTGTGACACCTTCTCCAGAAATAAATATTTCTTTCCCTGCTAGTTTGAGATCATCTCTCTCCAAGCCAGTCAGCATCTAACTCTTCCCGTGTTTCTGGAGGAAAATCACCCAGTTCACCTCTGGAGGGAGTGACCTATTGAATAAAATGTGCAGGAGCAACCTGGACACCTGAGTTCTATTTTTGGCACTGCTGCTGATTGGCCATAATCTCAAGGGGATCACTTTACTCTTCTTTGCTTCTGCTTCCATCTATGTACTACAAGTGATAATACACCAACCTAATGTTCTTGTCTTGTCAGGTTTATTATTGTTTGTATAACTTTCACCTAGAAGCCAGAACTGAGCTACCTGTGGTTGTCCACCTAGCTTTTTGCCTATGTGGCAGTGTGAAGGCACGATGGTGGCCACATATTAAGGTATTTGTGGGAAGTTTTAGTACTGAGATCATCATGGTTGCACCTACATCATCAATCCTGTAGTTTCCCACATTAGCCATCACAGCAACGTTACTCACTCTGCCAAAGCCTCATTTGGCTTTGTAGATCATCCTGAAGGAAGTTAAAGCTTGCCTGACAGACCTCAGTATCACAATAGGTGAGCTCAGAAAGAAGCAGTAGTCACCCTGTTGGTTTTGGGAGGGATGTAGAAAGAGTATGTCTTACACAGAACTGGAGGCAGAACTGGGACCAACCCGGGTATTCCGACTCTCAGCTAAACATCTTTAATCTCCAAATCATCCATCCTTACACACACACTGACAAAAGCTACCATGGAGGGGCAAAGTAATTAGTTTTATTCTCTTTCTTTCCTTGCTGTTTCACCAATAGTCAATCAATACTGTCATTAAAGCTCTGGGAATAGGTTCAGTTGGTTAATCTGTACCTTGAGTACAACACAGAGAGAAAGGAAAACAAAAAACCCTCAATCATGTAGTTCTTCTACAGCCAACACCAGTCCCTTTGTTTGGAAAAAGGGGTGCATCCATGGATGTTTCCTCTCACAAACAAGAAGGCACACAGGCCTGGGTTTTCAATAGGTATTTGGAGCCTAGGAGATATTTCTCACTGGTGACAATTTGTCAGTAGGTCAGATTTAGAGTATGAACTGAGATATCCCTTAAAAAGCTGCCTTATTGTATACTTAGTGTATTCCTTTAACAGGCTTATGCTATCATTAAGTCTTCTATGGAAGGAGGGAGCCATTGTGCCCATGTAACACCGACCTAATTAGCTTTGCTGAGGATTTATTTAACAGGTTTATTCTAAAAGTTTATGCTTTAAACGTCTGATAACTGATTTGTTATAACTCTTTTTAATGAGTCTGTCTTCCTCTATTGGGTTTAATTCTTTTTGCTGTTGCTCAGCAAGGTTTTGCATCTATATAGAAGGCTGATTGTACAGTGTTTAGACTTTGATAAGCTTTATTCTTATAGTGGATATTCATTTCAGTGTACTGAACTAGGTGGATGTCTCTATATTCATGTAAATAGGAATGTGTGGAAGAAGGAGCCTTTTTGTACTGCATTTCAGTATGAAGCCTTTCATCTCAGTGAGGCCCAAACAGTCTTACCAACTATCTCCTCCAAATTCTGTTTGCTGAAAGGAAAGACTCCTGTTGCCTTCAAGTGGGTTTCTAATCAGACCCACAGACAAAGTTCCAAATCGATGCACTCACCGATGACATGGTAGGTGGGGAATTACACACAGAACAACCACAAATATGACATGATCCTGTTTTCATACCCACAGCACCCTGAGGTTCCCTTGGGTGACAGGCAGAGATGCTCTCTAGGGTTTCACAAGAGTAAAATGTTATGACCTAGGGTTGTTCTGACCCTGATGCTGGAAGTGAGACATTCAAATCCTCTGAGTAGGCAAAGTATCCTACTACACAGCCTCTTTTCCTGAGAAAGGGTAGTGCATGTCAGAATCACTGAATCATTTGTGTTGGAAAAGACATTTCAGATCATCAAGTCCAACCATTAACCCAGCACTGCCAAGTCCACCACTAAGCCATCCCCTAGAATGTGCATAGATGCACACTTAGTTGCCTTTTATAGCTCCAAATGCCTCAGTTCTGAAGGTACTTAAAAAACCCATGAATTTAGCTTCACTTTAATGAGACAGCTTCTGTATTACTCCTGCAGGTAGGGAAACTCAAGCAAGAGCTGTCAGAGAATTAATCAGAATTACCCCATGAATCACTGCAATAGATTTTAGCTATCCCAGCCCTGTGCTGTAATCTCAGGCTTTGAGTTCTCCACACAGAAAGAAACATCATCTCATTCTAGACTAAAAGAAGAAGAAAAAGCACCTATGTTTAGGTCAAAATGTGCTATCTTTCTTCATACTCAAATAATAGGAATGATAATTAATAATACATAATTTAATATTTGAGCATTATTTATGTATTCCACCTAGCTATAACTAGGAAATATGGTTAATGGTTTTGACCCACATTGTTATCCTAAGCACCACTTGATTCAGATCTTAGCAGACAAACTCCTCTTTTGATGAGGTTATTCAGTCACATTCAACCAGGATGTGCCTCAGCTACAGAAAGCGCTGTGAAATTGATGTCTGGTGGCAGAATTTTATGTCATCTTTGAATGTTACTCTGCACAGCAAATAGAAAAGAAGGTTCAGGGACAAGCCAACACTTTTGCCTCTTAGATGCTGTGAATCTGCTGTAAGAATCAAGTAAGGTCTCTGTGGAAAGGAGGGAGGGAGTTTAGGTATACATCTATGTGCACATGGGGAGACAAAGCCTCAATCTTCTAGATTTCATAACATTTAGAATAAGGTAGAAATATTTTTATAGATGAAAACCTGACAGACCAAGGGAACTTATCCATAAAGTAACCTAGAAAAGATGTGTGCAGGCAGTGAATGTAACTGTTGCTTCTAAAATAGCAAGTTTGTTTCCTAACCCCTGGATCAACCTTCTTCTAATGAAAACTTTCATCTCATAGCACCTCAAAACACAGGACTTGGTAAGTGAAGTATTAATTAACATAGCTTTGTGTATAAAAGAAACCTAGAGACCCTGGAGATAACTGTCTCTTCTCATTTTCACCACCTCAGCTCTGCCAGTGTTTCTTTTGAGGGTCTGCTAGCAAAGGTCGTACAACTTAAGGGAAAAGTAAAAACTCAAAATTATTATTCACCAAAATTTTACTAGTGTTCTCAGCATAGAGGGAAATATTTCCACCACATTATGTATCTGCTCCCTGTTAAAGATAAACTTTTCTACCTCTTAGAGTCCAAATGGGAAAACATCTCTAATAACAAGGAGCTCTGAAAGCAATTTATCAGACACGGTTTCCCCAAACATGCTATAGTCACAGGAGACAGTGTTCCTTCTCAGCACTTCCCTGGCAGACAGATTACAGAAGGACTTTGCGACAGGAGAAGGAGAGGGGCTCAAAGGACAGTGGTCCCACCCCATCATCACCAGCTCAGCCTGTGCTCTCCAGTTCTGTGACTCAGATGTGATGACAAAGTCATTTCAGTTTTAGCCAAAGCCTGACCTTAGTTAGCAACACCACAGGTTGCGCAGAGACTGTTGACTAGAGATTTGTTTTAACATTTCTGATGGAGAGGGAAACCTCATCCCATTGCTCTCCAGTTTGACTTGTTGTTTGCAAGTATAAATGTCTACTACTAAAAAAAGTCCCTTCCACCACTATGGCTCCCCAGACATCACCATTTATTTCTGTCCCTCTATCTGCAGTTGTGTGACCACAGGACACTGCCCTCGAGTAGTAAATTATGACTATCCAAGTTGCTCTCCATAGGCTTAGATCTTATCTACCCATGGCAGCAAGGCCAGCTTCTACCAATCAGCTTCTCTTCTGTTTGCAGAGATGATAAAAAAAGATATACCTTCACTCCCCACCAGTTTAACACAGTTGTTTAATACAGTAATTCTGTAGGAATGTGCATGTTGTGAATGACTTATTGTTATTACACACATTTAGGGCAGCCTGGAGGTTCAAAAACAGAGATAAAAGTGCTATTATCCAAAGAACCCCTTTGCCCACAACAATGTTTATGAAAATCATTTTGTTCTCTTGCAATTTGATTTTCCCTTTTATTAAACTGTAAAGCTATTAAAAGGAGAGTGAAAATACATTTGCTTGCTAGAGCCACCTCAATCAGATCAGGAGAGAGCATGGGATAACCTCTCTAATTTCTCTGCTGCCTTCTGAGAAGAACCATAGTCTTCAAAGTAAAGCAGTAGGACTTGACTCATTCAGCTATCTTCTGACAGCTGGTGGTAGGATACCAGAGGGGCTTAGAAATCAGGCTGTGAAAGTGGAGAACTACCATGGTAGGTGTTTAAAAACAGATGCCAATTTCAATTATCACAGCTCCACCACTTGAATGACCTCCAGTATGTCTCTGAACAGTTACCTTCACTTTTGCAAGGCAGGAGACTGCAAAAAACCTCCTCTCTCCCATTTTCCCCTCCCTCTATTTCAGAGAATGGTTTTTATTATGGTTTGAGTTGTCATTATAAGTTCTTTGTATAATGGACCCCAGCTTACTGAGGCTCCATAATGTCAAGGCCTTGTCTAATTGTTTGATTTTGACTACATGATAATTGCTTCCTTTATTTGGCAAGAAAAAGGAACAGCCCATTCATACCTCCTTACACCAAGAGGAAAAAAAGCAGTACAAATCTTATTTAGCAAAAGAGAGGGCACACTCTACCACTCCAAATCCCTTTGTTACTGTTGACTTTAAAAGCCTTGTATCCTTCAGTCACTATTTTTATATTGGCAAACAGACTCTTCATTTTAGAATATTCTGAATTCTAAAAATTCCAGACTATTCAGACATGAGTGTCCTCAGACCAGTAATTTTTAATTAATAATAATTAATAATGTTTGTCTCTACTTCTGTGTCTGAGCGTCCCCTAATACAGAGCCCTGATCTTTACAGGAGATCTGCATTGCTCTCATTCTGTAGTTAATGGAAATGTTCTCCTGATCTTCCACTGGAGCAATTTACCATAGAATTGTCTGGGTTGGAAGGGACCTTAAAGATCCTCTAGATCCAACCCCCCTGCATGGGCAGGGACACCTCCCACCAGACCAGGTTGCTCAGAGCCCCATCCAACCTAAAAGGAGAACTATTCAAATTATGGACACCTGGATCTGGGTCTTCCAGGAATTTGTGAGACTTATAATAACCTGGTTAAAATTATATCAGTGCACATTACTGATTAAGTTCCCCCACCCATATATTTTCTCAGGATGCCTTTTGATAAACCTTGTATTTTCACCATTTTCTTAATACTACAAATTCTCAGTTTTTCCCTTGCAGAAGTTCCACCCTCCTCTCTGACCCCAGGCTCAGCATTCCCACGGGTTGCCTCATTGCAGAGGTGGTGGTTTCCTTTCCTGTAAAGTTTGTTGAAGGTTCTTTAAGAATTATCATCATGAGAAACTTTGCACTGCTTTCTTGGAGATACAGAACTGCCAATATCCAGAGATCTTTAATTACTTAAAATGTTGCCAGAGACTCCTTTTGGGATATGTAAACTTTCCACCCAGAGACAAATCCAAGTAGCTCCATAACATTAATATGTTCCCAATTCTATGGCATTTCAGTAGCAGGTGAGCAAATTTGTGGTCCTTGGATTAAAACAAAGGGACAGGATGGCCTGTCAGCTAAGAAATAAGGCATCTGACAGTAAATGTTGTCCTTCCATCAAGGTGTAAAAGGGAAAGTGGCATTAACCTCTGTCCCAGGAAGCTGCAGAGTTCCTAGAGAGACCCCTCCCACAGAGCCAGATGTAGGACAATCCAGCCCAACTGGCTTTTCCACCCACTGTATTTTCTAAGCGTCAATTAGATTTTGCAATCACAGATCAATTGATAATTTCATAAAACTAAGTGAATGGTTGTCAACACTGTAATTAGCCCAGCATGATGTGTACACATTGACCTTCAATCCTCTGTCAAAGATAAACAGCCTCTTCCAATGCCTCCTGCCTCCCACACTCCCCAGGCTACTGCTCTTTATGGACTGAGTAAGCTTTTGTTTAATTGGTTACAGCAAACAGAGAAATAAATAATAACAATACTCAGCCTGCCTCTAGAGACTCCCAGAGGGCTGCAGCCAGGAAGTTTTGCTTTATAGGTGGCCCTTAGGAGAAGTCTGCGACAAGGGAAAAACATACACACACACTTCCAGCTCCACAACTGAGGACTGTGTTTTTCCTGTGCTTTAGTAATGGGAGTGAAATAAGAATCATAGGAAAGAGTTTCTCTATGCCCTTTCCACCTGTACTGTGGAGCTGACTGTCCTCTCTTCTCCAGTTCCTCAGTGTGCACCATGATGACATGACATGGACACAAGGCTATTTCCTTTCCCTGTTCTTATTTTTTTCCCATCCCATCCCCATGGACCTATATCCATCCTTGAATGAGTAGCAGTATTAGTCAAGACACAGGAGTGAGGCAGAGAAGTAAATCACTAACAGCCACTTAGAAAAACTGACCTCTGAAATCTTTCAAAAGTAACCATTTCCTACCTACTTCCATTTGCTCACCATTTCACCTGAAATAAATCCAGTGATTCCTACTTACTCATGTGCTTATGTTGCACACCCCATTTTTTTTTCTTCAAGCAGTTTACTATTCTAAGATCTTGGTGAAGAGTTAACAAGCCATATATAACTCTTTGGCTGCTGTCAAAGTATTCCATGAACAGATTTTCTGAAGTATCTTTGCTGTGCAAAACCATCAGTGCAAAACCCAGGCTCCTCTGCTAGCAGATGCTCAGAAATGTTCATTAGCTGATCATCATTGTGCAGCAACTGGTCACTTAAATCATGAGGTCCTGTTGAACCTACTTCCATATTAGATTGTGGCTTCCAAACATTTGCAACTAGAGGCTCATAAAAAGTTCATGCAAGTCCTCATGCAACATGGCATTCAGCAAAACATGACTGTTCAGCTCCATGTAGCCTGGAAGTGAGCACAGAGAGCTGGCTGCTTAGAAATTCCAGCTGAGGTTCCCAGGAACCTTGTGTTGGACAACTGTTCCACAATCATATCTCTCTCTACATTGCTCTTTAATGGTGAAAAATATAAGCCTTTTTGACTTTGGCATAAACATGGCATGAAGTGTGAAATCAACCCATGTTGTACATCATTTCAAATGACCAGTCACTTCAGAGTCTATGTAATTAGCAAAATAATTAATAATCTGCTAAATGATTAGCAGACAATTAGATATGGACAAAAATGAGAGCCTCAGTATGTGTGCTCCTTGGGTTTGGGTTGCAGTGAACAAGATCAGAATGTAAACTATGTCTTCAGCCTATCACTGTATAACCTGCTGCTGTTGGAATGGTGTAATGTGGGTCTTGATGCTACTCAGATAAAATGACATCTCTCTTCTGCCATCCCCTATGGATTAAGATTGGGGGCAAACATCTAACTTTTTTATGGTATCTCTGTCCCCAACAGCTTTTTCACAAGAGGTCAGATTTACTGTTCTCTAAAACCACCTCCAGAACCCAACGGTGGGCAGCCACAACCACATGTACAGAGGACATGCCCTATTATTTTAAAAATATTTCTCTCCCTGGAATCATAAACTCAGGCCTGGATTTCCCTAGCTGAGTTGTCTTTCATTGGGTACATCATCATTCAAGCTCCTCCAAGTGACACTTTTGACCTTAAGGTTGCCATGGGAGAAGACAGAGGAAAAGTTGTTGTTACTAGGTGATCTGGGAATTTCTACAGCAGGAAGGAGCATACTCCCTGAAGAAAATTTGCTTTACTTCCTTCCACTTTTGAGAGAGTTGCACATGGAAAAGCCCATTCACCAAGATCAAGGGAAGCTGTTCAACCCCATGACCAAGACCAGCAGTACCAGCTATGCAACATAAAGCCATAAGAACTCAGAAGCCTTCTTCAAAAAAAACTGTCAGCAGCTGGCCACCTGGCAGTAGGACATTTGGTACACAAGTCTCACCTTAAAAACTGCAATGAACAAATAGAAGCCTCACATGAGCCCTTCAAGCCTTCCAATGAGCTGTTCATCACTGGAGAGGTGGCAGTAGACAGGCTGCCCAAGCAGCACAATAAGCAAATCCTCTCTCTCCCTCTCAAGGCACTTTCTGTGCCATTTCTAGAGCACTTGCAGGTCTCCATCTGTGGTTGTGCTGAGCCAGGCCTCCCCTGGGTGGGTGTGGGGAGCTTTGGCTGCATTTTTTTCTCCCTCAAGGCTGATGTGATATATTAGGTGCAGGTGACACTTGGGTCAAGTGAGCACCTGTTCTCCTGAGGCCTCGGGGGAGCCTTACTAACATGGGAAGAATTTATTTTAACAGCTAGAAACAGGGGGGGGAGACAATCACAGTACATTCTCTCCCTGGGAGTTGTAAACTGCTGGAATTCACTTCTCCCTTTTGGGATGCTGCAAAGAGGGAAGGTCTCTACCAGGACAGCAGAAAAGGGCTTTATACCTATAAAGCCAGTGTCTGTGTTAGCTTTCAGTTTGGATTGCAACAGTCAGATATCCTTGGTCTGTTAACAAAAACCATCTGATCTCTCCAGCACAGAGTTTTAAGTACAGGGTGGAGCCCCTTTTAGTTAGTCCAGAAGGTTGGGAATTTTGTTCAGACAAATGATGACTTCTATACAAAGACCTTTTGGAAAGCAGGGGTTAAAGCCTAGTTATGCATATTGAACATCTCATCTTAATACTTTTGCCTGCTGCAAGAATAAAATAAAATATTATCCTTGGCAGATAACTGAAAAGTTGAAGCCCCTTTCCCTATTTCATCTGAGCTCGCTACATCAGGATTCCTACACCATCATCAACCTAGTCAGTCAAAAAAACACTCCATGTTACATAGAGGGATCTAGGAAAGTCCTGCAGGTCATCAGTCTGGGCTTTAAGGGAAGTTGTGGCCTGTGTTTGTGACCAGTTGATGGTGTTTTAATAGTTCACATAAAATTAGTTGTCTGAGCCCAGCATATAGTGCCTGGACACAGTGCACAAACCCAGCCTGGGGTCAGCATCCTCACAAGTGTCTGGTCTAAGCTCTAGCAGTCCGAAGGTCTGGAGAACCATGTTGGACAGAATGCCCAAGGAAGAGGCCAAAATGATGCATTTGGTCACATCAGAACAGTGCACAGAATTTCTGATCTCTTTGTAAGAAGATGAGATAGAACAAAGATAAGCAAGAGAGGGAAAAAGGAACTTTCCCCTCACCTGTCTTTAAATCATTGATCTTAGTTCCAGTTTGAAAATGGTTTTCTTTTGAAATTTCCTTGAAATGTTGTCTTACTCAGGCTAGTTTTAATGGTAAAAAAATCAAAATGCAATAGCTTCCATTTAGGGTCAGAGAAAGTATTTTGTTGTTCTGGTTTGGTTTCTTACTTTTCAATTTGCTAAAAAAAAAAAAGCTGTTATTCACCAGCCCTGCTGGAAACACTGCTCCTCTTGCTCCTGGTGCTGTTGGCATCAACTCAGTAGATGAACAGAGGATTTTGGTTTTCTAAAGCTGCCAGTTCTGCACCTTTCAAGAATGCCAACTGCACTTTCTGTGACACTGAGGAATTACTGTGCCAGTGCCAGCAAATCCACAGACAGAGCCAGGAGCATAACCCTGGGATAGAAGCCTGAGCAGCTCCATGGAAATCAAAAGCATGGGCAGTTTGTTTTCCACAGGGGTCAGCTGAACACATCCCAGTCTCTTCTGATCCCTAGGTGCAAGCATAAACCACAAAACCAGCTCATCCTTCTTCATAAAAGAATTCAGGATTTGGCCAAAAGGCTTGGCGAAGCAGAAGACTGGCTTATCCAGCTATCAGAAAGCTTGCAGCAGCATGTCCCTTCTCTGCATGCTCAAGGACAAGGAAAGGGAAGGAGCAATGTTTCTCACCATGTGACTTCTGGAAGAGGAACCTCTGCCTCTCTTGCCAAATGTGTCTAGTTGAAAGCAGCAGCACCCTTATATCACCCGGGGCTGCAGTTTCTCCTGCAGAGTGCTAGTCTCTTTAAAATGGTGGAAAATAAATGACTTGCAGTGACACAAGACTCCTCCAGGAAGAGTCACTGTAAACAGAGGGAAGACAACTTTCTATTCTTGGGATTCCCTCACCACCCACCAGCACCAGTCCTCCTATTTCATGTGGTCCTGACTGGTCAGAAAAAAAATCCCTGCACAGCTCCAGAGACTTTTCTCAAGGCCATATGATCCCCCACACTCCCATGCACACACACCCCTTTCCACTGACACAGAGAAGGGGCAGCTGTGGTAATTAAAAGGTAGCAAAGTTCCATGTCTGCATGAATAGGGGACAAGTCAATACAGCTCAATCTGCTGCTGGATTGACTGCAATCAATTTCTCTTTCTGCCCATCCCAGGCTGCAGCTGTAAAGTACTCACAGTCTGATCAATGGTGACCTTGAGAGCAATGAAGAGAGACAAAGCCAGGCTGCAAATGGAGGGAGGGATGGAGAGGAGCCTTCAATGCAAGCAGAAGTGAAAGAGAAAGCAGAGCTTAACCCTCTAGAGCAAGGCAGGGGTGCAGTTTGGACTGCTGGTGTCAGCCCACAGGAACATGCCACACACAGGCATGTCTCCTGCTTCATCAGCCCTCCAGAAAGGGCAGCAGAGTAATCATCCATCCCACTGACTAGCTGCATCATGGGGAAGAGGGGGATGAACCAAGGAGTAGGATGGTTCTTACCCAAAATATTTTAGAAGTTGTACTGATGAGATATTACAGCCCCCTGTTTTTATCCTGGAGGAAGGTCAGGGGAAGGGAATACTCAGGAGCAGGCAGTGCCAGGCATCCCAGGCTGCCCAGCATCTCTGCTTTGCTACAGGAAGAGTCTGTCCACCTCAGGTAGCCTCTGCAAAGTTGTCCAACAAAATAAAACAAGATTGTTCCTTAGCACTTCCCCTCTCTCTCTCACTTGCTCACGCTCCTGACCAGCTCCAACCAAACCCGATCACTAGTAATGAATTAATAATTAATCAATCACTACCTGATTTCATTTTCAGCTTGCAAGATGAGAAAAAAGAAATGAGATCTTAAAATAATATTCTGCAATGGGTTGTGTCTGTCTCTGGCAAATGCAATTTAACTGCCTTAATGAAATGCTAATTGGTAGAAAATATATATAAAAACCATCCTGAATACCACTCTAATTAAATTTCCTTTTTCCAGATCTACAAGGCAAAATGCTCAGTGCAGAAAGAACAGTAAACAGACTCAAAGGCTGTCCTTTTCAAGACAGGCTAAAATTACAAAGAACTGCACAAGGGTTTGTTGGGAATAACACCATTGTTGTTCCTGATTGTGTGTGTTGTGTGTGCATGTGGCATAGCTAAATAAAAAATGATGTTTATAAAGAGCTGCCTGCTCCTTTGCTGATGGACTGGAGGCACTGAACCGACAATTAAAGCATCGTCTCAGTAATAGCCATAAATAAACAGGCAGCATTAGAACAGACTTGCAATAAAGATGATATTAAAAGCAAAACAAAATGAGAGGCGGCACCAAATGGGAAAGGGTGAAGTGTAAGTCACATTGATCTGCTCTGGTTTTCTTGCCAAGGCTAAGGGAACAATGGGATGTCCTCACTGCAGACCCCCAATACTCAGCAAAGCTGCTACAGGGGAAGCAAAGGACAAGTCTCTAACAAGGAGTGATAGGTTTGTAAACAGCTTTTAGTCAGAAAAAGAAAAAAAAAAAAGGAGTAAAGCAGACAGAACCGGAGATGATTAAAAATTTTCCATGGGGACTTGTTCAGGGAAGGATTAATTTGTCAAAAGCCAAGTTTCTTGCAGGCCAGGGTCAGTTCTGACCCATCTTCTATAATTCATAAAAGTTTTGAATTATCAGAAGTGTGACACCATCAAAGTGCCAAGTTCCCAATTCCAAGGCACAAGGGCTTTTCATATAGAAATTGTAGATCAGTGCACTCAAAGGGCTGAAGAAAAAACCCAACAACAAACCAAACCCAAAACACTCAATTACAAACATAAAATGCCAGCTGACCTGACACAGATACTGGCCACTCTCCACAAATTACTGACCTGGGAACACTTCCAGAATTAGAAATCTTTGTCCTCTTTTGGAGAGAAAAAAGTGCTGACACTCTGAAAAGTCTCCTGAGCTGAGAGCAGTGTCCTCTCCATAATGGACATGCTTCAGCACAAACTCATTCACAACATTGCCATGGGCAAAGCACTGCCTACCTCTCTTATGGAGCATCAGGTGTGTCCAGCAAGACACTAGCAAGGCTGGTAGCTGGAGTCCAGTGGTCCACATAAGCAGCAAGCTTCACATCCTCCACCAGTACTGCTATCTTCAAAGCCAGCTAGTCAGCACAGTACCTTCCTAAAGACTTTAAATGGCTTTGCAAATAGCCTTTCCAGCTGAGTATAATTGCCTTAATTAAAACCCCACCTCATCCTTCTGACTGGAAAGGTTCATGTAATGGCTGCGTTTGTCTTAATGATCTCGTTAGCAGCAGGCTGAGAAAGTCCTTCAGCTCCTCTGCCAGTGGGCTGAGACCTGAATGCTTATCGTGGGGGAGGTCACACAGGTGTCCCTGTTTCTCTGCTGGAGTGGGTATTAGGGCTGAGAGGAGGGGTGGGTGACAGAGGTCTTTCTGTTCCCTTCTCTTCTCTGTAAATATGACTAATTTCTGGCTACTTCTATCCTCGATGGGATAGGAACCTCCCAAATCTCCAAAGACTGAGCTTGGCTGTGTCCTGATGTCATGGCAAGGCAAGGGGATGTCTTGGCTGTTGTCTGTGCCTGGCTGACGAGCAGATAGCAAGACAGCAATGGCCAGAAGGTAGCAGAAAACACCTTTGCTACATGTTCGGGAGCAGCCAGGGATGTTCCTTCACCTCTGGTCTAAATACAGCAAGTCAGATTTGTCTCTGCTTCCCAAGGAGCCCCTTGTAGTTCATAGAAAGTGGAGAATAACCACCTGTGATAGGCATCCTGCTTACCTTCTGCCCACTTCCCTTGGTTCTGTCTATGCAAAGCTAACCACTCTCTTCCTCAAACTATTGTTGCCAGCCTCCTGAAGCCCAGAAATAGGTTTGTTCATTTATATTTGCTGTACCAGCTAATGTGACTCCTGGGCAGCAGATTATTCTAAAAAGGCCATTTCTGCTCCCTGGTCCCTAATCCTCGTTCCACTACTGGAGAAAATGTAATTGTCAAGCTGCAAGGGTACCTCAGTTTTTAGGCCATAGGCTGCTAGGAGCTGAAATGAGGTGGCAGAATAGTCTGGCTTGAGCAGGTCTGGGAGATGAGATCCTGGCTGCTTCTTCCTCCTTACTGGGTGTGCAGACACCAGTACTGCTGCTTTTTCCTTGCTGCCATGAAAATTGCCTTATTGAATTTTTAAATAAACTGTGCTGGTTGGAATATCTAAAGAGCCTTTGCACAGACCCTGACGGGATTTTTCTTTTTTTTTTTTTTCTTAAATTAAAAATCTTGGCCTCGGGCAAAATGGAAATGTCTTCAGATTTGCAATCAGTGCTCGTGTAACATATCTGAAATGCAGTTTATAAACTGGTGATTTGATGGGATTTGCTCCTGGAGGGTGTAATTAATGGATTCGTGGAATCTCGGAGCCCAGGATGGCATGACACAAATTGCTACCAATGACCATTACAAGGCACGAGGGGAGAATGGGAAAGAACAAGGAAAGAGCAATCCAGTTCTAATCACTGAGTTGTGCATGGGAGATGCATTGTCTTCTCCTTCCAGCCTCCTCCTTATCTCTGTGTTTAACTCCCTAAGATGTCCAGTCTGTGCCAAAGGCAACACCTTAAAAAAAATTGTTCCCAAGAGGAAAATTTCTAGGAATGCCAAGACCAGCCTTCCCTGTGCACCAACCCCCTGATGGAGATGGGAAATTAATAACTAAGTACCTGCTGCTAAAGGCTGAATGGGAACTGTCACAAAGAAGCTGTTGAGGAGCAAAAGGCTTGAACTTTGTCCTGAAGCAGCTCTCCCCACTCACTGAGCTGGATCATCTGATTAACTAAGGCCAAAGGGAAATCCTCCTAGAGGAAGGCCTGGGCAAGGAGAGAAAGTAGAGAGAAAATACACTGTATGCATATTCCTTTCTCAAGGATACAACTCCAATGGCTTTAGCTAAGGATTAAATAGATGGCCAAGTCACTGTTGTCCTTGGGTTAAATAGGGTGAGAATGCTAAAAGAGCCAGTGAGTTAAGGCTGGGGACTGCATGTTGGACAGAGGAGGGGAAGAGGTGACTGAAGAGACACAGTGAGGCCAGAGATGTGGGTGGGAGAAGCTGATGATTGAGGTAATTTGCTGAGGCCTCATCCAGAGCATGTGAAGACAAGTGATGCAGAGATTCATCAGTCACAGCTAATGCAAGGCTAATGCAAGCTGGGAAAGCCATAGATCATTGTGCAGAGCTGGGTCAGAATGAGACACTTCAGGGATATTAGCTCTGGGATGGAACACTTTAATGCAGCTCTTTCTCCTCTGCACCTCCACACCAGACTCAGCTCCTCATCCTGGTGGGATCATCTCACCTGGAACAAGCATGGGGGGAACATTCACCATCTGCATGGGCCACATAGGTCCCAAGTCTTGAAGTACCTGGGAAGCACACCATGCTACAAACTATGTGTTGCCCTCACATTTGTGTAATTCACACACAGGCATAACCTAAACAAATTACCTTATTTTTTTCTCATCGTGGCTAATCCAAAGATACCACTAATCTCTCCCAACCCACACGAGTTCGGTGCCGACCTTCTTTCCTCATCCCACCGTGTTACGATGACTTTACACATCACATGACACATAGCAGCCAGCAGGATGTGTGGTAGGAACTGTGCAGAAGGATTGCATCACATCTGTAACCAGGAAGAGCAAGAGAAGTGGAGTGAGTAGGTAAAAATGCCTGTTGTAGCTGGTAGAGTCTGCATGCATATCTCCAAAGGTTTGCAGCCTCAAGGCAAAGTCATTTCTCCACAGCTGAGTTTGCCTAAGGCTGATAGTGCATCACTGAGATGAAGCAGAAGGAGGAACAGGTTCATAGGCAGATTGTGCAATGCTTCTGAGGTCAAAAGTCTAGGAACTGCAAGGGTGTCAGAGCTAAGCTGTGGGGCAGGGAAAGGAATGTGCTGCTGGGTTAAGAAGTTGCATGGTGCTCTGGGAAAGGGGGCAGGTCAGTGCAGAGCTGGGCTCCACAGTTTGGGACAGGCCTGGGAAACCCAGTTTTTTGCTCTGCCTCTCCCCCAGAATGGTAAAATGTTCTTATCCATCATTATTATGTCACTGTGCATGGAGATGGCCTAAGGGCTCTGCAGAGTCACCTGAAGATGAGCTGATTACTTTCACACAGGAGTGAGGTCCTTAAGTCTCTGGAGTCAGAGTTTGGAGACTTGGCAGCCTGAAACTCCAGTTTTCAGTATCCACAATTCTTCAGGATGTGACTGCCTCAACCCAAATTGAAAACTTTTAAAAATGGAGACAAGGCCAGTTTAAATATCTTTTTCACTCAGAGATTTGGAAGGAGGGTGTGTTAGAAACTGTCTAAGGGCTTTCTCTTGTTCAATGTGGAAAACGACAGTTCACAATGTTTTGTCATTCTGTACCTTGGCAAATTATGGGATCGAAAGGGTTTGTGGTTACTTTGTCAATAAATGGCAAAATAAAAGAAAGTTTATACCCTGCTGAAAGAGAAACTTTGACTTGACCAAAAGAGTTGGGCCTTATATATTTATTTTACTCATTCTGACTTTGCAGAGGACTTGAAGTCTTAGTTTTGCAGCTTGCTTCATGTTATAAACATTTCTCTCACTTACAAAAAATGTTCACAGACAGATAACCCAGCACAGCTCTATGATCCTAGAAAATCCTAGACTCTTTCTGTTACCTTATATCTTCCAAAAAATGTTGTGAAAAACCAGCAAAAGGTCCCTGTGGGCCCTTTCTTCTGCCTCTCAAAGCCTCTTTTGCTCTGCCTAGGTGCTGGTGCAGTGCCCTGCTGTGGAAACATGCAACCGGGTTCCTCTCACCCTGCCAGGTGGTATTACAGGGCAGTTTAATGCCTGGCAATGACATGTCCTTAGGAAATATTTTGTCTCTTTGTTGAATCCAGAAACAGGTTGTGTGATCCGTAACCCAGTGGTAAAATCCCTTGTGACTCTTTTAGATACTGTAACTGAAGAAACCTCATGATAAAATTACCTTAAAGCATCAATATCATTCCCAACTGGACAAGATGCCATGACCCTGTGGCTGTAGGACCATTGTGAAGTTCAAGCCCATGGGATGGGAGACCTCTTAATTCTCTGAGAAGTACCCAGAACCAGCCCAAATAGGATGTTTTCTGGAGAGAGGGAGAGAGGAAAGGTAAATCCATGTGAGAGAGAAAGTGCAAATGAAAGGGAGAGAAACTATTGGAGGGCTTCATCATTCCCCTGTCTAGAAGATATTTCTCCATTGACTCTATTTAAAGTCAGCCTCAGGCTTGTGGGCTTGGAGAGCTTTTAGCAGATGAAAGGACTCACTCATCAGGCAGAGGTTTTTTGATTATTTTTTTTTTCCCCAGCTCTCACAGGTCTGTTTTAAAGCCATTTCAGCAATTGTTGAAAACTGTCAGGTGCCTTTGACAGATCAGTACTTTACTGTGGAATTTGCATGGCCTTTTAGCCAATCAAAATGCAAATTGGGGATACATTTAAAACACAAGCTCCCAATTTGTCTTCAAACCACTGCTGGAAAGTCATGAAAACAATTTAGCTGTTCCTGGGACTGCACCTTGTCTTTCAGTCTCAGTTCTGGCAAAGCTGCCAGATTCTATTGGGCAGGAGTGTGTGAGTGTGTGTGAGTGTGTGTGAGTGTGTGTGTGAGAGTGTGTGTGTGTGAGATTGTGTGTGAGAGAGTGAGTGTGTGTGTGTGTGACTGTGTGACTGTGTGTGGGGGGTGTGTGTGTGTGTGTGTGTGTGTGTGTGTACACTACAGGCGTTGTTTCCAAGCTGTGAGTATAAATCTTCCTCTCTGAGTGAGATTTATAACTCAGCCATGGGGCTCCTGGCACCTCCCAGCACAGCATCTCTCTTTCAGTTTGGGACTAGCTCAGGGATGGGGTATGGGAAGAGGGATGGATGCTCAGGCTCTTCTGCCCTGCTTCCCTTTTCTTCCTTTTCCAGATGGCATTAGGGTTTAGTGGCAGAGCAGAGGCTTGTGCCAACAGCTCACACTGCGGCGATAATGAGAGTCATTTAATGGAGGTTGAGTCAACAAAACCATGCTTCCCTTTCAACAAACAAACACTACTATTCCCCCTTCATGTTTTTTTTCCCATTAGGAGCTTTTTCTTAAGGGGAATTGCCAGATCAACATCGCAACAGATGAACATCTTGGGAGTTACCTCCAGGATAGGTACAGTCAACATACTAGTGACACAAGGTGCTGTGTCCCTGGCTGTTCCTGTCCCTCACCTTGGATGAGGGATCTTGCCTCTGAGCAGCTGCTCCCAGCCAGGGGGTTATCCTTCCATCCCAGTCTGAGAACCCAGTCTGAGCCTGCTTAACTGGTTTTCTTTAGTTTTCTAGTAGAAACATTTTTTTCCCACTCCTTTTAAACTTGCTGAAAGGTCCATTTGTCTGAAAAGAACAGCTTTTCCCTGAAAATACTTCTTCCCCCCATAATAAGCCTCCAGTTCTGATTTAAAGCCACCTTAAAAAGCTGGTGTGAGAAGTTTTGTTTTTAACGAGAAGCTGAAATGCTGCACACAAGACAAAAAGCCTGACCAGCCCCTTCTTAACTGGAAATGACATTGTTTCATGCAGACTTATGCACAAAATTTTACCTCTTTTTAAACAGGTCTGAGGGAGAAAGACCCTGTTATCTAGCCATGGAGTTATCTAGTTACATCAGTTGTACTGAAAACATGGGCATCCCATTATGAACCATTTCTTACACCCAGAGGCCTGAAGCTGAGAATCTGCAGATTCTGCCACACAGGACATTTCCTGACATGACTCAAATTGCAAAGCTCAGGCTGGAAATTATCTTCCACTGGACTGAGTTGACTCCAAAGAAAATTCTTTCACACATACCAGATTTGGTTAATAAAATGAAATGGGTAAGCCTTTACTGCAAGATTATTTGGTGTAATTTTTAAGTGTTCCTCCTCTGCAAATGGTTAGTTTTACATTCCCCTCCTTCCTTTAATGCCTGGATTCTCCCTTTCCCTGCAGTCTGCCTCTTGTCTGGCTCACTGAGGCAGCCAGATGGTGTAATTTGCAGGTACCTCCACAGCACTTACTTGTCTGACGTGCCTGAACTGATTGAAACATGCACAGAAACATTTGAAACCTCATTGAAGGGGTCTGGATAAAGTCCTGGAATGTGATAGATCTGGGAGACAGACCAGGTACATTCACCCCTGAAGACTGCACAGCACAAAAATCCAGGGGACTTTGTGTGTGCACGTCTGCTCATGGAGAGGAGATGACTGTAGATCTTTACAGGACAACATTCCAGTAAATAAATACAGTATGGTTTCTCATGGTGTGTGTCTCACTGCATTTGTATGTGGGTGTGTGCACTAGTAAGTATACATGACCCCCCCTTTCTTGTGTGTCCCCATGCTGTGTGTGTGTGTTTGGTGTATATCCATTTCCCATAGAAATGTTGGGTTGATACAGCAGCCATGGCAGGACATTCACACACCATGCTTGTTTTCCAAGTCAGCGTGCCTGCAGAGAGCATGTGAGCAGCAAATACCAGATGCCCATGTGTATAGAGGAGGTTCCTAATTGCAGGTACATCATTGCTTACTACACAGAGCCAATGGGTCACAGCAGGGAGCTGAACTGTGCCACTGATGACCAAATGCCTGATGGTGCCTAGGTCCTCCAGTTTGAAAAGGCACATTTCAGCCCTCTTAGAGCATGCACACAGATGCCTGTTGGAGGCAGGTTAGACATTAGGAAGAAATTCCTCAGAGTGAGGGTGGTGAGACACTGGAACAGGTTGCCCAGGGAAGCTGTGAAAACCCCATTCCTGGAAGTGTTCAAGGGCAGGTTGGATGGGGCTCTGAGCAACCTGATCTAGTGGGAGGTGTCTCTGCGTATGCAGGAGGTTGGATCTAGATGATCTTCAGTGTCCCTTCCAACCCAAACCATTCCATGATTCTGTGATTCTATGATTCTATGAAGGTGACTTGCACACCTTGAGGTCAACAACATTCAAATACTATGATCAACAATCTCACTCGTTCCCTTGCATCTTCATGCCCTCAGTGACATCTGAGCACCATGGAAAGGTGTGCACAGAGAAAATACACCTCTAGCAGTGAAGGTTTAAAATATTTTCTCTCTTCTTGGGCTTCTCCTGTTTCTCTCTTTAGGAGTATATTGTCAGGTGTTACACAACTGTGGTAAAGGGGTCAGTGTGCATGGTGCTGGGTCAGCATCAAGGAGACTGGAACCAGTGGGTGATGAGGCTTCTGAAAGCATTGCAGTAGAAACTGGGAGTGGAGTTTGCTGGAGACACTTCTGGTTGTAAAGAACTGGGCTAAAATGCCTCCTAACACAAGAGGACAGTTTGCACTTGATATCTGCATCAGTACTTTCCAGGGCAAGATGTCTGCTGCCACTAAATAAAATCTCCCCTGGAAATACATCTGTGGACAACAGTATCTTTGCAGTCAGGGATATGGGAACATAACCAAACACCTGGCAAGAACAGCATCAAATCAAACACTGATTTAAATATGATAAGAAGACCATCGGGAGAAAAAAAAATATTGCATTTTATTGCTGGACTGAAAAAAACCCAAATCAAAACAAAAAGCCTTCTTATGCTTCAGCTAGGGACAGAAGGAGCTGAGCAAGGGGATAAGGCTCTTGAGGGGGAAGAGAAGTGGCTGCCTCATGCACAGGACCCGGGTGTTGTGCTGGCACCCTGTCAGCACTTTGCAAGAAGGAGCTCCATCTTTCTTTCTTACATGGCCTGACAGCTTTTCAGAAGAGATTTATACAGGGACAGATTGGAATATCTGTCATAGCAAACCACCACGATCAAGAGAAATGAGGCACTGTGAGCTTCTGAGCTGGGACCTCACACTTCTCAGGGCAGAGCAGATTTTGTTTCAGGAAAGGGCACAACCACAGGTGCTGCTCAGCACCCCAGAGCAGAGGGTCCCTGGGCTACATCAGTATGAGATGTGTACTCCAGGATTTATCTGGCTGTGTGCAGATACCTGGAGCTCACAGGTCTGCACCCCTGCAGGTTGGCGAGCCTCCCTTTACAAGCAAGGCAGAGAAACTGTCACTTTTAGGGCCCAATTCATCTCTTTCTAAGGCAGACATCTCAAACAAGTCAGATGAATTGTGCTGTGGAATTGCTTATTTCTCTTTCCCAGCTATAAGGGGAATCTAGGCAGCTAGCTCAGCTGAAGACACTTGTGTTGGTGCTGCTGAGATCTAGAAGAGATGAATCCCCACCCTAGTGTGCAGATCATCAGCTCTCAGCCCCTGGTGGCTCCATCCCCACAGCATCCCTCAGCCCCTGATGGCTCCATACCCACAGCATCCCTCAGCCCCTGATGGCTCCATACCCACAGCATCCCTCAGCCCCTGATGGCTCCATACCCACAGCATCCCTCAGCCCCTGGTGGCTCCATACCCACAACATCCCTCAGCCCCTGGTGGCTCCATACCCACAACATCCCTCAGCCCCTGATGGCTCCATACCCACAGCATCCCTCAGCCCCTGGCTACCTCCATACCCACAGCATCCCTCAGCCCCTGGTGGCTCCATACCCACAACATCCCTCAGCCCCTGGTGGCTCCATACCCACAACATCCCTCAGCCCCTGATGGCTCCATACCCACAGCATCCCTCAGCCCCTGGCTACCTCCATACCCACAGCATCCCTCAGCCCCTGATGGCTCCATACCCACAGCATCCCTCAGCCCCTGGTGGCTCCATCCCCACAGCATCCCTCAGCCCCTGGTGGCTCCATACCCACAACATCCCTCAGCCCCTGATGGCTCCATACCCACAGCATCCCTCAGCCCCTGATGGCTCCATACCCACAGCATCCCTCAGCCCCTGATGGCTCCATACCCACAACATCCCTCAGCCCCTGATGGCTCCATACCCACAGCATCCCTCAGCCCCTGATGGCTCCATACCCACAGCATCCCTCAGCCCCTGATGGCTCCATACCCACAGCATCCCTCAGCCCCTGATGGCTCCATACCCACAACATCCCTCAGCCCCTGATGGCTCCATACCCACAACATCCCTCAGCCCCTGATGGCTCCATACCCACAGCATCCCTCAGCCCCTGATGGCTCCATACCCACAGCATCCCTCAGCCCCTGATGGCTCCATACCCACAGCATCCCTCAGCCCCTGATGGCTCCATACCCACAACATCCCTCAGCCCCTGATGGCTCCATACCCACAACATCCCTCAGCCCCTGATGGCTCCATACCCCCAGCATCCCTCAGCCCCTGGCTACCTCCATACCCACAGCATCCCTCAGCCCCTGGTGGCTCCATACCCACAACATCCCTCAGCCCCCGGTGGCTCCATCCCCACAGCATCCCTTAGCCCCCGGTGGCTCCATCCCCACAGCATCCCCACAGCATCCCTCAGACCAGGCACATGAGGCAGTTGTGCCCCAGAAGCTGCAAAGCATCTCAGGGCAAGCAGGTGTTAGAAATGTCTGCAAGGGATTGGGATTCAGCTATGAATAATTTTAAGCATGCTCAGAGCAACAAAATGTATACTTTTTCCCTGCTAGGTTTAAAGAAAAAAGCCAAGGAACCTATCACCATTAGCATTAGGCAGCAAGTCTGCTTGGCTCACCCCCTGAGCCACTCTGCTGTGACAAAGCCATGGGAGCATTTTACAAGGACAAAGGTTGCTGGCTGGTGAACAGCAGCGTATTAACATGGAAATGACAGCAATCCATGTCAGAGCACGGTGCCCATGCAAATCTTTCTTAGGCTATTAGCAGGATGTGGATGTGGGACACTTCTTTGCAGGCCCCAGGTGACTGGTTGGCAGCCTCGCAGTGCTGTGTTGCTGCTCTCACCGAAGCATACCTGCTATGCTGAATAACTGGGAGAAAGAAGAGGGGGGAAAAAAAAGCAGATTGTGATTCAGACCCTTGCTTTCTCAGTGAAGCTCCTCAGGACCCCAGCTGCGGTGTAAATTGAGATTCCACATGAATGCTGTTGCCTGCTTTCACTGCTCGTTGGGTGCAATTTACTTGTCTTATCCGATTTACACTATGCACTCAGGTTTGGAGCATAAATATACAAGCTCCTATAACTATGCTTGCATTTTGCTTCTGTTTCCCATCTCTCACAACAGCTCAGACCCATCCAATTCAGAGGAAGTGGTTTTAATTTCAGGGGTCTTCCTTTTCGCAGCCAAAGCCCCACTGATTTCTGTGCTGAGGTCTAACCACACCAGTAGAGTTTTCCATTGAATTTCATTTTATCTCTTGATTTGAAGGGTTTAAGTGTGAATTAAGTGATACCCAGGCTCTGCGCACAGCCCCCCTTCCTAGGGGTGAATTTCAGCCTAAATGAAAAGTGTGTGCATTAGGAATGCACTCCCCAAGCATGAATAAATGTTCTCAGGGAGCTCCTTAACAACTTACAATCTGCCAAGCAACAGGTTATTTTACTAGGATTAACAACCTAGAGGAGAAGGATTAATATAATTGCTACTCCTAACCAGAGCTGTGGAAAATAAGCACAATGAAGTTAAATAAAATATTTTAATTCTGTCAGGGGTGGTTGTTTTTTGGTTTGGGTTTGTTGTTTGTGTTTTTTTTACTTTAAAGATTTTATTTATTTATTTATTCATTTATTTGTGCAAATCTTGTAGGAAGTTCCCTGGTGTCAAACAGGATGTGCAGGCATTCACCTACTCCTCCCTGCTTTTTTGAAAGGTTTTTAACCTAAAGTCAAAACTCAGAGTATTTTAGAAAACAGCATCCTACCTGACCTTACCCCAGCTCTGTTTCACATTTTGTTCCATAAGAAAGAGCTTTGTCAGATGAGAGGAAAAGTCCACCTACCCCCAGTACTGTTATGTCCAACAGTGCTCAAAAATTGACACTAGGGAAGACTATGAAACAGGGCAAGTGAGTGGCCATGTTTCTCTCCTCTTTCTCAGTGATCAGCAGCTCAGGGACTCCCTGAGCTAGAGGTGTTATCTTTGTGTTTAATGCCCTTGATGGATTTTTTTTCTTCCATGAAGTATTGAATATCTTCACAAAATGCATAGTTAAGATGTAGAGCTCTGTGTTTTTATGAATGCCAGAAGTTTACATGTGTTAAAAAAGTAAAGTGTGAAACCACATTACATTTCCACCTTCTGGATGTGCTATCAAGCAAACACACCTTGACAAGGAAAACTCTTCCCAGGAGACATTATAACTTGGGGGTTTTTTGTGTTTTGTTTTTTAAAAAATCTATTTTGGGCATAAATATGTTCCCCAACAAATCCCACAAGAAAAGAATTTTGCTGCCATCAGCAGCCCTGCTAAAACCATCTTGTAGAGCTCCTCCAACCTATCCATGAGAGAGCTGTTGTCAGGGCTGGTACCTGATTAGAGCAAGACCAGATGTATTGCAAGGTATTTGTTCTGCTGCCCAGAAGTGTAACATTAGGAGCTGCTGGACTGTGACCAGCTAAATAATTTTCGACAAATACATGGAAATAAACATAATCATCTTTATCACATTAATCACAGTCTCATAGGAAACCTTCACCTGGATTTCAGTGAATTCAGAGCCAGTTAATTCATTATCCTTGATCCCTGGTGGCTTTGGGCAGCCCGAGCAGAATTCACCCTTGTGTAAGTGCCAGTGCAAAGCCAAAAATCACCTGAAGGCCATGTGCATGGACCTGCAGTCTGTGCTCTTTGCATTTGTTCTCTGCAAGATTACGTGGTGGGGAGGTCTGTAGGATGTGAGGAGCCAGACACCACTAAGGCCACTAAGGCCAAGCAGCAGAGCACTGAATCTGTCTTCCTTAAGCCTTTTCCCCACCCTCCAGGTATTTTTCTTCCCCATCAGGCTGCCAGGACCCTCTGCATGTTACACAGGAGCCAAGGAATAACCACTTCACTTATGTAGGGAGGTTTGAAACTCCCACCAAACCTTCCCACTCGAGGAACTTTGTTTTAACACCTGCCTTTGCCAGTACAGAAACAGCAGCAGAGAGTCAGGGCTGCTGCCTTCAAGAGGAAGAGTCTGCCCTCGCTTATACAGCAAGTACCATGGGCTCTTTAAAACCTTCCCAGTGCCAGGTTTAGTCTTCTCTCTCTTCCTGACTTCTGTGCATGTTCTCTGAGGTCTGAATTGCTTTTGAAGCTGACCACATTGCTAGTCTCTCCAGACCAGATCCTCATCTGTCCTCATTTCTGTTTGGAGCCTCTGCTGCTACTACAGGGGGCACTACCCCCCTGCAGCAAAGGCCTAGGCAGTCCTTCCCTTCCAGCCCCACCACATATTTCAGATAACTTCAGATCGACAAAAACAGACCTTCTGTACATGGAGCTGAAGCATTTTCAGCCTCAGCTTTGTGGAGAAGAGGCAGAGGGATGCCCCCTCAGGCAGAGTGAGAAGGCCCAACAAATGCTGTGATGACAGCAAGTAAAATTCCCTGGGCCCTAAATATTTTATCATCATAAAATAAACATAGATCTTCTCATCATGAAATATACATTAAAAATGTTTAAACATGTTAATTATTAAACCAATATTGATTCATATTGGATGAAGCATTAATGGGTGGAGCTTGGAGAAGGAAAATTGGCAAATGTATTTAATGTCAAAAGAGCAGTTGCCACATATCAATATTCATCAGGTCTAACCACTAATAATCATAAAAGTGACAGGCCAGATTTATGGCTCCTGTGCACAAAGGCAAGTCTGTGCAAAGGGACAAACTAAAAGATTAAGATGGGAGGCACAAAAATTCAGGTTTTTTTCCCCAGCTCATAATTGTGATTTTATGGATAATCTGGGGATTGGTGTATAAGAGTCTGAGCAAACAGTGGGAAGACTCCTGGGACTTTATTTCAGAGCATGTTATCAGGATATCATCAGCTGCCCATGATCACCCTGGGGTCAGGCTGTCTTCTGAGACAGGTGGCATCACAGAGCTCAAGGAGTTAACTGCTGCTCACGTACCCTCTCTTTGGACATTTATTCAAAGAATCTTAAATGGGTTTTCTGAAAGTGAGGGAGTGGGAAATGCATCGTGTGCCACCTTTAGCATTTGCAGGGTTGAAGGTGAAGCTTGAGTCAGGGAGTTTTATGGTGCAAGTCAGGTATTTTGATTTTGGGTTGTAAATATTCTCCCCAGAGCAGAACACCTCACTCAGTGTGTCTGCAGGAATTCTTTTGCAGCATTTTTTCCACTGGAAGCTCTAGTTTTGATAATACGTCGGTGTCACAGCACAGATGGCAAAGGAAGTTATGGGGGACTGAAATGTTCATTGATGTGTGAGTCCAGACAAAGGTCTTTAATTTGGTTTAGATTTAAATGCAAATGTCCATCCAATCCATTTAAGAAGGAACCCTGATATAAATGCAGTCTGTCTCAGGACATTCCTGGCACTGTGGTCTGGGTGTGTTGTTCGTTTCCCTCCCCACCTAGACTTTTTTCCTTGATTTACCTCAAAGTGAACAATTATACCAAGATCTGGCTCCTCAACGTGCAATACCTGGGGACTATGTGAATTTACCAGTATTTTTGCAATGTGCAGGAGCCTGAAAGAACTGTAGAATTGTAGAGAGTTCAATAGATTTAAATATTTTCTTGAGAAGAGTGTCTTCTTTTTTGGTCTTTAAACAAAAAGCACAATGAGGTTCAGTGACTGTGTTGAAGGACTCCAGTTTAAATTTGTTCAGTCTACAAATCAAAAAAGAAATTTGTTTTCTTAAGAGCCACCTCTGCAAATGCAGTATGGTACCAGAAAATTAACAGGTGCTCTCTGTCTTGCATGCCAAATTAATTTAATACTTTTTATTGCTGTGTTGCTTTGCAGGACTAATATAAGTTAGATCCAGCAAATGGAGAGAAATCTTTTCTTTTGAGGTGGGGAGTGGGGGTTGTATGACTACTGGTGGACAGAGTCATGCCAAGGAAAGGTAAATAAATTGTTCTTCTTGCTGCAACTTGGTCTCAATGTCCGAGTTGGCACCTGGCTGAGCTGCTAGCATGATTTACTGCAGATATATAAATGCATAAGCTGTTGCACAGAAGACAAGGGTGATGAAAAAAAGAGCAGATGAACACAACATGGCCACTCAGATGACCAACTACAGGTCTGGAAATGGGGATCTTTTAGGTCTTTTAAGTCCTTTCCTTTACTCATGAGCCCTTGTTGCCTTCAGAATAGAACTGGAATTTCTTTTTCTCACTACAAAATGTATGCCAATACTACAGCAAATGTCAACCTTTTTCTCTGGGACAACACATTCAAAGGCCAAAACCTTTAACATCTGGCAGCTGGAGTATTCTGTTGAACAACAGCTTTATTGTCAATGTTTATCCGCTGGAGAAATGCTTCTGAGCCTATGCATAGAGATGGTACACTAAATTGTCCATTTAATTTCCACTTACTGTTAGATTCAGCATACATTAAATAATATTTGATCATTAAAAGCATGTTTATGGACTCTAATATTGCTATCAGTGGTATGTGACTAATACATGGTAAAGTGCATTTTGTCATGAACGGTTGATTTCAGAGCAATTTGTCATTGACAATGGTTAATCTGGGGGTTCTCTTCTGCTCCCTCCTAATGCAGCTCCAAAAGATGTGTCTGGAGGGAGTCTCACTATCGTTGTGTCCTTGCACAATGTCCCTGCATTAAAAAAGAAGTGGAGTGATCTGCTCGTGGTGAGACCCACAGTATGGGATGGCCTATGGCAGTGATATCCCGAGTTGCTGGGTTCACTGGAAGCATCTGGGGAATAAGGGAGATGTCTAGTGTGAAAACCATTCAGGTCTCTACTGTCCAGCTGGAAAACATGACATACCTCAGCCAAAGCAGAGTTAAAATTAACCTTTAAAAGCTGTACTATTGGCCAAATTTCCTAACAAAACCCTGCTCTGTTTGGATATGCAAAAGTATGAGAATAATATTATCTACCTATTCCACTACAGTCCCAGCCAATAACTTTTGAACTAATCAAACAGCTTTAATCAAACATGATGCAGAGATTAACAGCCTCAAAAATATTAAGTTCTCACAAGTTTCATGAGAAAGCTGATTCTGTTGGAGGTCCTAATTAATTACACACCCAGGAATTCAACCACAGGGTACATATTCATGGAAAACCATCTTCATTTCCACCCATCACAGAAGTAGCTGGCATCTGGATGGGATGTTCTCCCGCTGGAAAACCTCAATTTGTCAAAATCAAAATATGCTACAGGAACAAACAACGATTTCAGTAAAATTTCAGTTGAAGACAGCTGTTTAGTCTGTTGTAACAGAATATTTTGATTTTTTTTTCAGTCTTAAGTAACTGTCCTTTCCCTAAAGGTGTGTTATCCTTCTCATACATACTCACACAAAAAAAAGGATGGGGGTAGAACTCTTGGAGTTACATTAAAAATATTTCCTTTAGAGTTTTGCCATCACAGATCAGGGGGAAAAGTAGAATTTTCAGCACATCTTAGAAAAAAAGGTTAAAAAGCTGGAGTGTGCACTGGAAAAGAAGTTCCAAGTTTTGACCAGAGCATTAAAAATTCCTTCAGAGTGGAAGGACTAGCAAATCAGTAGCTATATCCAGAGAAACTCTCTGTCAAAAGAGCTCTCCTATACCCAACTATACTATTCACAGCAACGAGCAACTAAGTGTTTATCAATTATTTACCCACCATACCTACATGATATCACAAGTAATGCTCATCTAATAGAAGCAGTCAGAACTGGCATTCCAGACTGAAAACAGAGCCAGGTACTACACCTCTCCTCACCTTCATCCCTGGCTTTCTAATGCTCACATCCCCATGACAAGCTGTTGGTATCTTTGGTAACCAACAGAGTAACATCCCTTTAGTTGATGTGACTGCTGGCAAGGCAATGCAGACCTCTCTTTACAGTGGTCTTCCTCAAGTCCCTCCTATATGTCACTACTTCAGCATTTCCTCTCTCTTAGATCAGGACCTCTTCCTGTCCAAGAAAACCAAGCTGGCTGTCTCTGTGACCTGCACATCAGGAAAGACACCTAGTACTGCTCTGGTGGCATGGGAAATGTTCAGAGAGCAGGTTCAATAATGAGGAAGCCCAAGCCATCCACCTTGGTTTATTGTCTGGGCAACCTGCAGTGAAACAGGTTGAGGGTGTGTAAAGAATCAAAGAAGAGATAGGTTTGGTCACACTGGCTTTATACAGAGGATTGGGATTCCTATGTCTCAGCTTCTTCTGGCTGTCAAGTTGGGTGGTGAGAACTACTTCTGTGGGGTCTCTCTGTAGGGACTGTGCTCTTTAGGTATAGGCTGTGTCAGAGCCTGGGCAGCAGTTAGTCTACTGACAGATTGGTGTTGGCTGGACTCATTATATAATGCAAAAACTAAACCCAACCAGGCACCACTCGGCGTGGCAGGCTCACTCGTGTGCTGGGATATAATGTATGGGACACACTTTGCAAATGCATCTGTCCTCTGGGCCTAACAGCAGCCACATTGTGTGATGTGCAATTAGGAGGTCACAGAAATGCTGTCACTGATGGCTTTCTGGATGCCTTTGGAAAATGTTCTCAACACATAGCTAATAAGTAGGTTTCTTTGATAGTTGGGGGACAGCAGGAGGAAAGCAAGCAGAAGACCCAGCTCAGTGCTATTATTCCTTTTAACTTTGCTTAGCAAATGATTTTGAAGTGCTCAACACAATAACTCCCCCTTTTAAGCATAGGTTTTCCACTCCTCTTCCTTTGCTAGGGTCTAATTTTAAGGAAGCACTTTGGGATTTTAATAACAGAATTATACACTTTGCCCACAGGTCTTTAATCTCCCGATGTTTATCCCATCAGTTGCATCTCTGGCGAGTCTTTCTCCTAGGATGTTTGTCTATTAAATTAACAGTATTTCAGAAGAAGATAAGTCATTTGCAAGCAGTAAATCACAAGGCAGCAGCATTCACTTAGCTCTCTTGCTGTTACATCACTCAGTATATTATACACTGTTCTATATACTCAGTATATCACTGAGTTCTTCATCTTCCCTGCCACCCCCTCCCTCCGCCTCCATGCTGTCTGCAAAATGCACAAACCTTTCCAAGGCAGGCGAATCAAAAGAGAAAAAGACAGATGAGATTTCACGCAAGCAGAGAACTGAGAAGGTTTTGAATGTTTGGATGGCACTGCTGGATTTTGGCTGAGTTGCCTATAGAGAAGAGGGTAGAGCAGAGCTCTACACATCTGAGTATTTCAAAGTGTGCCAAAAGCAGTGAGGAACAATGCCCAGCAAAACCCTCAGTGTCAGAGGGAAGGCAGGAAACATGGTGCCTCCCACATGCTGTCAAAGTGAAACCATCCTGGGATGGAGGCTGCCCACGCTGAGCAATGTGTGGCCAAGTCCTGTGGTGCTGCAGGGTTAGAAAGAGACACATATGTTGTATGGTGAAGGAAGAGCATTAGCTGGAAGGAGGCCAAGAAAATTGAAATAATAGTTCTGTTTACACACAAAATACAAATGAGCGTGTGATTCTTCAATGGCTTCAGCTGTCTTAATTCTTGCTCTTAATTGAAGACGTCCTTCCTTAAGAAAGCAACTTGCAGTGGAAGTTTGGAAATATTTTAAGAGCTCAACACACTGTAATAGAATCACCAGCACTGAGAAATGTTCATTTTTCCTTCTTGGATTGAGCAAATGGAGTGGGTTCAGTTTCATTTAAACATTGAGAACTGCCAGGTCTCTTGCAGAAAGCAAGAATGGTGCATCTGCAAGCAGATGGGAAACATCTCCATGTAAGCATTTATGAGATGCCTAACACAGTTTTCCTCTCATAAAAAGGAGCAACCAGATGAAAATCTAAATGTTAAGGGCAGTGTGAACCAATAATTTGTGGAAAAAATTCAGAACAGGTTGTACAAAGCAATCTGTTGCAATGACTTCTATTTTATTTCCCTGTTGACTTCTTGCTTCCTACCCTCATTGCTATCACCTTTTACAAGATATGCAGGCAGAAATCCCATTTTCTAAATCAAAACTCTCTTTGAACCAAACCAAATCTAGAAAACCAATGTTAGAAACAGCAAACTGTGGTCACAGACTCCACAACCTAACACTCTGTGAATTCTGTCTTCCTGCCTTATATGAATTATCATCTAAAAAAAAATTATTAAAAATAATCCTAGTTGCTCTACTGCAGCATGCCTTTTTCTCTGCATCCAGCTGCCATACCTTGACTAGTCATCCTCCTGACGTCACAGATTTTAAAGTCCAGATGTCTCAGTAAGGTATATGATTCACCTCCTCCCTTGGAAAGGCCATTAGGGTTCCTCTGGTTATCCAGAGGATAAACAAGGTGACTGAGGCCCTGTTAACCCCTTTCAGCTCTCTGAAGACTAGACTGTTGCAGGCTACATGCAATGGATAACAGACACTGAGGTGATGCTCTAGCTCAAGTTGAACACAGGTTATGAGAAGCAGTAGGAGTAAATAGATCCTTTATCCCTGCTAGGGAGGGAATACAAAATGCAGAGCATATTTACATTTTTCCTCCAGTCTGGAACAAAACTGATAATGTTTGGCATTGCCTGGAGCTGCTTCAGGTGAGGGATCCCCAGCTTCAAGTTCCTTTCCTGGGGTCTGGAGATTCAGCCTTGTTCTCCATGCCCCAGCTCTATTCCCTAAGCATCCACTTTTATACTTGGCCTCTGTCACTCAGTTTGTTTATTTGTTTATTTGTCTCTCTTTCTCCTGCTTTTTGAGATTTCTCTTTGGATCTCATAAATCTTCCTTATGGAAATATTTTTGCACTTGGTGTATTTCCAACAAATGTTTAGACTTCGATAAAGCACCGTTATTCTCCACGGGGAGAAGTTTGTCATGATTTTTCTGAATGGCTTTCCTCCATGAATCTTGGCAGCTCAGGAGTCCCCTCCAGTAGGATATAATTGGAAGTAGCAGCTTGGTCTAATAGCCTGGCTTTCAGAGACTGGCCTCCAGTTTAGTAGCTGCAAATAACTGTGGGCAATTTTGCCTAGGCTTCATAGCAACAAGATTGTTTCCTCCAATTTTTAAGTCTTTCATTTTCAGGCAAAAGCAGAGCTGAATGATGTTTCCTCCACTAAAAACTCTTTATAACAAGTGTTAATAAAAAATTGTCTGCCATGGCTAACCATTTTTCGCTCACAGACCGGAGATCCAGAAGATGGTGGGACCACCAGGTGATACAGTCAGCAGAAGAAAGACTGTCCCTTGGCTAAGCTGACTGATAAAGCTCTTGCCCTGACAAAGACCAAATGTGTAACTCATTTCTTAGTCACTCTTTCTCTTGGTAAATTTAGCAGTCTTTCAAGCTGAGTTAATTTTAGTATTAGAAAATGTAAGACTATAAAGGAACACAAGCAGCATTTCAAGTCAATCCCACTTGTCCAAGGGAGGATCAACCCTGAGGATGCTGTACCCAAAGGGTGTTCTCCAGTCTGTCCTTCAGACTCTCCAGTCATCAGGATTCCACCATCTTCCTGGGCTATTTTTTCCAGCACTTCACTCTCAATAGTGTCAGAAAGCTAATCTAAATATCCTCTATAACGTAAGACCATCTTTGAGCCACTCCAAAATTAAACTGCCTCATGTTTAGAAGAGCACAGACGAACCTCAGATACTAGATATGGCAGTACCAGCTGGCAGCCCCTAGAAACCCTTGCAGGAATAGGAATAGCCTCAGTGCTACTCCAAAATCCTTAGAAAAAGATTTTCCCAGGAAACCAAGCTCATGCTTTTCCATGCTCTACCATCTGCACTTGCTGGAGACCAGCTCAGTTGTCAGCATCCCACAAATACATCAAAAGGAGACAAAAGCATTAAGGAACCAGCAGAGATCACTTTAAAATGCAAACAAAGTAGAATAGGGAGGCACTTCAGGCCACATCCTGAACTACTGTAAATCAGTGAAACTCATGTATTTCAAGCAAACGATGCCAGTTTTCTCCAGCTAAGGATTTGGTTCTTCATCATTAACTCCTCCAACATCACACAGCCAGGTTTCGGAGGCTTTGAATGACTTCCTGCTTTGAGTTTACAGCTGTTCCAGCAAGGCCTTTGGTTTAGCCCATTAATTTATCATTAGTCTGTGTAAACAAAAAAGAACAAAACAAAAATGGCTGGGAAAGAAGAAATGCAAACAGATGCACTCACTTTTCCTCCACTTCAGACAGACTTTAGGTAAGAAACATTGCTAAAGTGGAGACCTATTGGGACATGTTTCCTAGTTAGGATAAAGGTGCTGGTTGAGATCTAAGGCTTGAAGAATCTTCGTTCAGATTAATTAAAAAAAAATAATAAAATAAGCCTCCAACTCCTACCCAAGAGTCTTCTTTTTTCATTAAAAGAATATTTTACTCTTCTTTTCAATGTTTTCCAATCATTCTGATTCCACCTGGAATCAGATGCAGATGTCCTGAAATACCAGCAAGGAAGCTAATTCTGGCAGTATTTCTGAAGCATAAGCAAAGAGAATTTGACAAAAATATCAAGAAGAAAACCTGCTCTCTCGATATTGTGCATCCGTTTTTGTGGATTAACAGGATCTGGGCAGTTTGAAAAAGCTTCAGGTACAGGCAGAGGAAGGGCTGAGTCCTTACCTGACCACAACCTTAGTATCAGTTTGATCCAGATTGTAAGCATCACCATTGTGCCTTCAAAGTTAGTGGTATCTGTGCACACAAAGCTAACATCCACATGGAAAAACTACAGTGAAAGTGTGGAAAAGAAGACTTCTTATTCCATTTTTTCAAAGACAAAACTAGAATAAGGATAATTCTTCCCTTTCCCACAAAAAAAACCCAAAACAACACAAGCGTGCATAAATTTGTCTAATTAATAGTTCAGTTGTTTCCAGCTTCAGTCACCTAATATAGCTCTGGTTTTTGCCCTTCAGACTGATTTCCTACAGTAGGAAGGTGGATGAAGAGTCACAGAGATGGTTGGAGGTTGGCAGGGTTTTCAAAATTATGTATACAAGTTAGATCAACCAGGAAATAAATGGGCCCAGCATTTTGTATTCCTGCAAGCACTCCTGGGAATCCCTACAGGCATTGCTTCTTTTACCACGTGAAGTTTTTTGTAAAGTTGACTTGACCATGACCAGGGGCACATCAGGAGCACACAGCAGTAAAGACTTAAACTCCAAGATACTCAAGTCAGAAAAAAATATATCCTAGAATGTTTTTTACTGATCTTGTTCCTGGTAAGAGCACAGATACAAGACAGGATTTCACTGGGTGGAAGCCGACCAGGATCAATCTTTTCATCTTGCAGTAGCAGACTCAGAATTCTTCCTCCAAAAACTAATGAAAAAGGCAGCTTCCCTGTCTTTTTGAAAGGATTATCTTAATGCTCTTCCACAACCTCAGCTGGTGGCGTGTGACACAGGAGTTAATTCTGCCATCTCTGATACTTGTCCTGTTGTCTCCAGTACACAGCTTATCAGCCCACTAAAAAAACCTCTCCTTTTCAGTCCTATGGGCAGGGTGGGGCAGCTTTATACATCTCTTTTCACACTTGGAATGTATTCGTGGAGGCTTTTGAGGTGCAGGCAGATGACTATGTACATATTAGCATGCATACAAATGTGTGCACACAGTGCTGCAGGTCTGTGTGTGTATTTCTTTGCAGAGGTGTGTTTTCCCAAGTGCAGTGTCAGGGAGTCTGTCCTGTCACACAGCTCCTTGGTGACGGATGCTCCGTGTGCTGCTGCAGCCTTATGGCACTGGCAGAGGCTCTGCCATGTGGAGACAGCAGCAGTCCTGGCTCTGGTGCTCACAAGAACAAGGAGAGCAGCTGGACAGGGTTTAGAGCATCAGTAAATGAAATAAACTGGCTCTTCTTCAGTCTGCTTCTTCTCAGGGGTTCCAGTTACAGAACAAGAGTAGAGACCTGGCAACTGCTCCCTCAACAGGAAAAAAAGAAGGAAAACTAAGAAACTTGATGAGATTAAAATCTCCCTCAAGGCCATGATAAATTGCTCTGCTGATTTGTAGATAGACCATGTTTTAGATGATCAAGACTGGTGCTGACTGGGGTGTCTGGATCACAAAATGGCAGAACACTTGGTGTCATCAGGAAGGGACCTCTTTCACTCACAGTGTCCAGGAGTCACTTTGAAATAACCTGGGATAAGTTCTCTATTTTACTTTTGATCTTTTAAAAGCCAGTTGGACATTTTAACAGCTACCTAGGTTTACTTGCTCATGTGTAGGGCTGAACACTGTTCTTTTGGCTTTCCACATGGACCTGAAGAAAACCCTCAGTCACCCACTGATGTCTGTCTCTGATTTGGAAAACTCAGGGCCAGAAAGCAGCACTGCTCCTTATGTCCCATGTGGTTTCTACTTCATGCTATTATTGCATAAACAATATCTTCCAGTTTTGAGTTTTGTGGTGATCCTACTCTAAAGATACAGGAGATAGAGGGAACCTGGTATCTGAAACAAAAAATAAGACCTAAACTCAGGATGTTCTTGGTGGAGAAACACCCAAAATCTGAGCTGAATTTTCACCAATGTATACAGATCAGGAAAAATTACCCTGGAAATCTCACTATATCAGGACAGGCTTCCTTTATGGGTTTTCCAAATTTCTAGCTGTCAAACATATTTAAAACATTACATCAAACAGCCTCATCTCATAATATTCTGCTACTTATTTCTTCAAGTGATGAAAGAATGAAAGAAGTTAGGAATAAGCACAAAAGTGTAAATCAAAAATGACTACTAGTAGTAATAATATTCCTGTTAATTATTGTAATTTAACTCCATTTAGGAACCCTGCCAGGGATTTTGTTTTAGGTCCTGCTCAAGGTGAGGAAGCAGGTGGCAAAATCATTTTCCATCTCAACAAATTTCCCCATTCCCTGTTTGTAGCACACATCAACCTGGCCCTTTGATCTAGTACATGATACTCTGCTTCCCTGGAGAATTTGGGGCCAGATGCTCTAACACAAAGTAGCTCCATTAAATCTCAATTGCCTTCCACAGGGTATCACAAATTTAAATTGGCTGAAGACTTTGCTCTTGAGAGCCATTGGAGTCAACTAGGGAAAAGGTACAAGTTTTATCAGTTTTTACAACAAAATGCCAAAAGAGGTGTGGAAATAGCAATGGGATTTCCCCAGGAATGGAGACAGCTCTTTTGACAGCTGAGAGAAAAAATAGCTGAAGTGTAAAAGCTCACAAAAGTTTGAACATTTGGGGGTTGGGTGCGGAGGAGAGAATTAACAGCAGATTAATTGAGATGTCCACTTTTGTCCAAAAGTGTGTTTTAAGCTGAACACGGGGGTGCAAGGCTTTATACCTCATCCTTGACACTGCTGGGCTCAGTCTCTGTGCAATACCAGCAGCATTACTGGACTTCCCGGGAGATGGAGCCAGAGGGAGACAAAGACTCCAAGGGATAACGGACAGAGTGGTGCCCCCTCTCAAAGAGTGAGGGACACACTTCACAGTGCCTACCATCTCCATAGCCACCAGAAGAGACAGTCACCCTCTGGCAGCTGTGACTCCCTGTTGAGCATCCCAGGGGGTGGGACATGGTTCCTCAGACCACTTGAAGGTTTCCTTCATCTCCTCTCCAGCTGTATTCTTTCTCTCCTGCCTTGCTCATTACTTCCTCAGTCCTGCAGTCTCTAGCTAGGATTTGTTAAGGTGCATTTGGTTTGTCTGTAGCCTTTTCTAAGGGCTGTTCACTCCTGGAGTGTACTTGCAGAAGGGGTGGGATGTTGTGTGCTCCTGCATGCAGCAGTTGTTCAGTGCATCCATAGCAGGACACGCTCAGACAACAGGGAGTGCTGCCTGTGTTTCTGTGCATAGTCACATGTCAGTATTCCCAGTTTTATTCAGGCAGTTAGGTAGCTTATGTCCACAGGTTCATGCAGCTTGTTTAAATCTGCCTGTCACAAACATGTTTACCTTGCTTCTCTGTTCATGGAGATACATCTTCTCTTACATTTGCATTAGCTTGTAGGAGGTTTGCCTTAAAAGCCAGTCTCCTCAGGAGAATATCTGTTTACCTTGCTGGCTGGACAAACAGTCAGACAGCACCACGTGTGTTTGGTCACATATATATGATTTCATACAGCCTGAGTTTGATTGCTTACACATACACACTGTCTCTGCATGCACTTCACTGCAGTGCCTTGGCTGCTCATGTTTGAGCCCATCTGCACAGATTACATCTGTGCAGTTAGTGGTTTTCCAAGCACAGACCATGCTGAAATGGCTTAGGGCCAGATCTTCACTGTTCCTGCACCAATTCAAGCACAACTTTATAGATATTCTTCAAGTGAGCATGTAGCTCAATCCTTCCCCTGCAGAGCTCTGGTTTTCCAACTGTATTTTTATCCATCTGCCAACAGTGTGGCTGTGCCTGAGCAAGTGTGCTGGTAGTGGCAAGGGATGGGGAGTGGCAGTACAGTCACTCGATGCCTGTTGTCCCCTTCAGCTGCCCCCAGCACTTTGGCAGAGACATTCCTGCTGGGTCCAGCTCGGTCCCAGTGGGGATCACGATCACAGAGCCATGGCCTGTGGAGTGCTGCACACCCATCCCATGTCCGTGGGAATGCACTTCCCTCTAGTGGGCAAAAGCACAGCCGAGGCCAGGATTTCTTCTCAGCTACAAAATATGTTCTTTAGCTCAAGCAGCAAAGTCTGGTGGTTTTAGTGCTGAAGGTCACAGGTTAGATCCCAGCTGAGGACATCAGAACCTTCGTGGTACATGTCCAGGGGTTGGCAGCCTCTCCGTGCTGCTGCCTGCTGGAGCCATCATAAAGCAAAGATCTCGTTCCCTCACATGAGCCTGAGAAGTGATTTCTCAAAACACTGTTTTGATGGAGAATTTTAGGATATTTTTGATCTGGAAAGATCAAAACAAGCTTATTGAAAAATTCATTTTCATATTGTCAAAATGTTTCATTTTGAGAATGTCAAAACACTGCAATCTAAATGTTTAATTAAGTGGCATGTATGTGTAGAATATTGTTATTATTTCCATTCAGTTTTAGGGTGGTTTTTTTCCTTAATATTTTCCTTAAACTGAAGAAAATCAAATAAGAGGGCAAAAATGTCAAATAAAAATATTTTCTTCTGATTGCTAATTGTTTCAGCATTTTTCTACTGTAAGTGGCTCCATGCTTGAAAATATTTTTGATTCAAAAGGAAATTCAAAACCGTGATACTCTCAATACGATTCTCTTCGTCTGTTCTTCTCAGCTGGTTCTATGGATTGTGCCTTTTTATCTGTGTTGTATTAAAATCTCATGTTTCCTGGCTCACAAATTACTGGGCTTGATAGGCCATCATGTTTGGAAGATTTAATCAGAAGGCTAAGAGTCTTCATCCAGTTCCTCTGCTGTTTCAGATGGAGGGAGGTGGGAGTAATGAATGCTGATTGAACCTCGGCTGGGAATGAGTCAAGAAGAAGAAGACGAAAAAAAAAAAAGAAAAAAAAAGAAGGCCCCATCAGTCTTGTGTGATTCAATTACCTCTGAGAACTTTTATTCTCTTGGGGATTTATTCATACGTTCATGATGAATTCAATTTGTGAGGGAACGTAAGGGACAGCGACGGCACCCGGGCGATGCTGCTGTGCCGTGAGGACGTTGCGGTGGAAGGGAGCCAGGTGGCTGGAGGGAGCTGGCCAAAGTCCTTCTGGCCAAGGTGACAGGAGGGACTTGGGCACAGGAAAGGGACTGAGGAGGCTCCACGGAGCCTGAGCATGAGCAGCAAGAAAGCAGTGGCAAGCAGAGAGGGTGGCAAGCAGAGAGGTGGCAGGGATGTGAGAGAGAGAGGTGACCTGCCAGAGAAGAAGCAGGAAGGAGAGGAGAACAGGGAATGTAATTGCAAGGGATGCTGCCACTTTCAGATGCTTATTTTAATCTCCAGAATGCAAAGCCTGGTCAAAATATTGTCAGATTTGTGTCAAATTTTATTATAAATCAAAATATAATCCTGGCCTGGAGAAGAAGAGATGAGCAGAGAGACAGGTTCTAATACCTTAATTTAACAAACAAGACAGAGTTTTGGGTGTGTTTGGTTTTTTTTTTTAAATCTGTATTTTTAGGAAAGCTGAGTGATAGATGTGAGGCTCTTCCCCTGCTATTCATTTGAATTTAAACGGAGAGAGAACTGGTTGAGAAAAATCTGACTTTTCCCCCTGAAAGAGTCTTCTTTTTGCTAAAGAAAAATTTTGGATTTCTAAGGCATTTCATTTGTGTTAATAATTAATTCTTTAACATCACAAATTTAAACTGCCCTCCTTATTTAATTATAGAAAAAAAAAAAAAAAAAAAAAAGGCTGTTTTACTAGAGCAGTTGCAGAAGGGGTTCTCATCACAACCACTGTCCAAACACCATCACTAGGAAATCCTCTACCGCCCTGGGTCAGAACAGGCAGAGCTCATTCCCTGAGATGTTAACACTTGTTTTTGTTACACATCAAAAAGCAAATGTAAAATTGCCCCCACACCAAAAATGTCAAAATTTTATTGGGAAGCATCACGATGCTTGATTTTTATGAACATCTTCAACTCCAACAATGTCGAGCTATTATATTTAAAGCGAACATAGCAAAAAACATCAAATAATATTTGTTCATTGTTTCAATATAAGCCCTGTGTTTAAAGAGTATGACTTCAGCAATATAATCAAAATGAACATTTTTACCACAGCCAAAAAACCTCAAATGTCTCACTTCAACAAAATGAAAAGCAAAACTATGTGTTGACATTTTCTTCTGCTGAAAATGTGATGGAAATTGAAGCATTACTGCGATACGCTCTTGTTTCAATAGAATTATATTTTTTGTTTCAACAGAACAACTAAAAAAAAAAAAAAAAGAAGCTCTTTTTAATTATAGACCAAACCTACTCTCCTAAACCTCAAATAATCTTGCTGAAGATGATGCACAGGGGAGAGGGAAGGTGGGGTGGGCGGGATGAAGCAGCAGGCAGTATGATCCTGCAGAGACAGGGTTTGAACCTTCTGCAGGGCTTATTATTTCCTGGCAACTTGCATGACTCCAGTAGATGTTCAAAGGCAGAAATGATGATACGTTGTCTATCTAGTTCTGCAGATCCTGCTGTTATGAGTAGTGGGACTCCAAAGGGGTCCATGAATGGGACAGGCAGGCCCCTGATTTACTCTCTGTCTCTGCTGAGAGCTCTCCCCAGCAGCTGGTGATGGACCATCCCTCGCTGCCTGTCCCTGCAACATTGTTTACTTGCTGAATTCAATCAAAGCAAAGATGGACTCACAAAGATGGACAATAAAATATTTATAGTTTTCTTCCCTGGGAAATAGGTTGGCCCAGGGATGAGAGACCAAGGTGATGAGCTGAGTAAACCAGAGAGTGAGCAGTGTGAGGACCACAATGAGACTGATTCAATTTACCCAGTAAAAATGTAACAGAACAAACTTAACCTTAAATTGACTAATTTAAAAACATAACATTTAGGTAGAGGAAAAGTAAGACTTTAAGGATAGGAGCCAGAATATGGTATTAAGTTGAACGAACATCATTTGAGAGAACAGAGGTTTTGTCCTCTCAGGGTAGCAAGGAAAGGTCTTAAGACATTGGTGGTGGACTAGGTAAACTCAGTTTTGCAAAGCCCATCTAGATTTTTAAACTTGACACAGTGCCAAATTGCATGAAAATAATAAGTGTTTGAAAATTCTCCACAGAGTAGAAGCATTAAAAAAAAAAAAAACAAAAACAAAAACAAAAAAAAACAAACACCCAAGCAAATAATGTGTCTGAAGTTGGATGGACATCTTATTTCCATAATACGTTTTTTTTCTATTCTTCAATCAGTAAAACTGTGCACTAACAATGCAATTCAAAGTGGAAAGACTTTAAAAACTCATAACAATAATGTCATACAGTGAAAATGTTTAAAGAACTCATTTGGCATTATTTCATTTTCCCCAATTTTCCCACACTATGTTCTTTTTCCAAAATAACATTTTAGCAAAGCAACACGACTTCAGGAAAGGTTTCAATTTAATCCAAAACCCAGCAGAGCCTGAGTCGTCTGCTTTTGTTCTAGTCAGCCTTGATGAACATTAGTAGGTACCTTTTGACCAAGCCATGTAGGTCTACCATGGTTCAGTTTCTAGGGATAGACACCTTCCTGCCTCCTTTCAAGTGAGGAAAACTCTAGCTGTCTCCTTCATGTGCTATTCAGGAGAGCATCTTAAGGAGCTCACTAACATCAGGCTCAGACCTTCAGAACAGTTTGGGAGAAAAAGTGCCCAGCAGGGGAGTAAATTTCCATTGCCTGTGATTCAAGTGATCAGCTCAAGGCCAAACTGAAAGAAACACAGATGCAGGTGGAAGCTGCATGAGATGGTAAAGGAACCAGCATGAAAGGTGAGAAGAGAATCCTAAAGGGTGAAAGGGAGAAGAAGAAAAAAACAACAAACAACTGCCAAGATTTGAAAGACAGATAAAAATTAGAAAAAACCCCAGCCTGACCCAGCTGGCCCATGGAAGCTGCAGATGTTGGAGACTGGTCCTGAAGCACACAGAGCCCAGCCTGGGGTCCCTCACTGATGCCAGCTCAGTCACACGTCTTGCAGCCCTGTCTCCTAAAAGGCAAATGCTGCCCCTTGGTAAACTTGCAAGTACACACACAGGAGTTTGATACCAGCAACGTCTTTGCCATTTTTTTTTTTTTCCTTTCAAAGAGGAAACATCTTGGAAAGACAAAACTTTATTTTATTACTACTCTTACTATTATTATATTGTTTTGTTTGGTCTGGTTGCTTTCCCAAGGTTTTATATTAATATTATTATGGGCAAACAGAACTGCCAAGGGAGAATCTGAGCAATTCTCTCAGAACTGCAGATGAAAGTAACGGGCTTCTTAAAGACTTTATTTACATTATTGAACACAGGGAGAATGCAGAGAGTGAGTCAGACGTGCTCGTATAGCAGAAGAACAGCTTACCTATCCCTTCAGGATGAACCACTGGACTGTCAGATCACCTACAGCTTAGTCTGTCTCGGGTGTCTTCCCCTGGTGGCTTTAGGGATGGAGAACAGATCAGTCCCACCTGGGTCCCCAGGCTGGAGGCATCTCTCATGCCTGGGCAGATCTTCCTATTAAAATTTTTAGGCCTGAATTTCTAAAGTGTCAGCAGCTTTCCTGGAGTTCAGGAGAGGTGGAGAGGCTGGACATCACTCACTTCCTTTTTTCTCCATCTTTCCAGCTCTTTCTCCATCTTTTCCCAGCTTTGCAACAGGGAGCTGAAATTCTAAATTCTAAAAATGTTGTGGAATTTTCAGTCTCAGAATGATTGTCAAAAAATAGCTTTTTTATATCTCCTAGGACTCCTGCAGCCCCCACAAACACCGAAAAATTCATAAACTTCTCATCAGAATTTTTCTGAATAATCTGGAATTGTGGCATTTTAATTTCATTTTAAGTTATTTTAGCTAGCTCTGTGAACTCTATTTTGAATACCTGTGTAGTGCCTGAAACAGGAGATTTAAAAGCACTTCAGGAAAATTAATGAATTGCAATCACTGAGAACTATGTCAGGAAGCAAAGTGTTATAACTTATATTCTTCGGATAAGGAAACCAACCTGGTTTGGTTAAAATTCTTCTTCAAAGCTGTGCTTTGGAACTGCAAAAGAAGAAGGAATTGATCTGGATGTCCTGTGCATGGTCCATTTTTTTTTCTTGCTAATCCAGAATCAAAAGTTATATTGGATGTAGACGATATTTTATATTGTAACATTGTCTGCCCTTAAATTCCTCTGGATTATCCTCTAGCTTTTCCCTTGCCACAAGCTGCTCTTCCTGCAGATACTACCATGAACACAACAGTCGCTGCCATCATAGGATATTAAAAAAACCCACCACCCAAAACATATGCCTGCTCTTCTCTGATACACACTGCAATTCTCAGCTGTTTCCTGGCTTTTTAGGACACAGCTCATCGCCCTGAAAATTCACAGACTGGCCGAAGATTTTAAGAAGAGCCCATGTCCAGCCAAGAGCCCCCCGCCGACTCCTGCCTTATGCTGCAGCAAAAGCTGAACTTGGCTCCCTCCCACACTGCTGTTGTGGCCAGCACTGGGGACAGGGGTGGCCAGATGGCTCCTCTCTGCCAGGGACCCTGAGCTGGCAACACCAGAGCAGCACTTGGCTCCCTGCTGGCAGATGGACACAAAAGCTGGAAATACAATTCAAGCGCAAAGAGGGTGAAGAGTTGGGGCGATGTGGCAGACTTGATTCATCCCACGGGAAAACCAGCCCAGTTAGAGGGTGATCTCTGTGCCCATTATACATTTATATCTATTTTATATTCAGGGTATCTTTGCTGAATTTTGGTAGCACTGAAACGCTACAAGCAGTCGTATGGCCTGACCTCCCGAGACAGTGAAACAAACAAAAAAGCCCAGTAAACCATGTTTTCTGTGCTTGTGATTTAGTCTAAGAGCAGTGCTAAGAGCAGACATCAAGAAATTCATTTTATTTCATAGAAATGTATCTGTCTTTCCTACAATAGAGCAGTTCTTTCCTTCTGTGTTTATTTTCGGAGGTTTCTAATAACACTTTTTTGGTTGAAAAATAGAAAACTGTCAAAAATGAAAATATTTTCCATAAAGAGACAGTTTTCATTACTTTTTTTACATGAAGCAAAAACATTGCTCCTTTTAAGATTGCCAAAATTTCCATTTTCTCACTTTGAAACAAAACCTTCCAGATTTCCCCTTTAAAATTACTTGACTGTTACAAACTGGAGTCATTTTTTTAGAAAATGCCCAAATCAAAGCAAAATATTTCAAAATTACTTAATTTCTCTTTTCCAGAGCACAGTTTTGTGAATGTTTTCATGATTCTGGCTTCTCAGCCTGACTGAGGATGAGACAGAGTAAGCTAAAAAGAAGGTTTGCAAGACAGGGAAACCATTTTCTCCCTATTCCTCTGAAATGTTGTAATTCCTATAATACCAAGTGACTGATTAACAGGACAGGAGCAGCCTCCTTGGGCTCCCAGGCTTTGAAAATCCAATCTGGTATTTTTGGAGGCTGGGATGTGCAGCTCTAATTGCAGAGAGCTGGGCTGTTGCTACCACCAGCTCCCATGTAAAAACAGTAACAGGAACCAGCTCTTGCTGTGTTTGTGTTCCTTCAGTTAATTCTCTCCCATTAAGCTTAAAAAGCACAATCACACCAAATCTTGGCTCTTCCCTTCATGGCAGAGCTTAAGGATGCTGAAAGCTATGTCCAAGGAGAGAAGCATGACTCTGGACATAGGTGCCTCTGAATGAAAATACCAAGGCCCAACCCTGTCAACCCAGGACTGCTTTTTTTTTTCCCAGTAAAGATCTTCCTTCATTAACACTTGCCCTCACTGTGGTTCTGCAGCCTCTTCCTCAGCCATTGGACATTTAACCCCAGTCTGCTGGAGGATATTGCCTTTTCAGCAAGAACAGGTTATTGCAATCGAAACACAGGACTGTGTTAAAGTGCAGTAAAATACAGTAAAACCCTGTAATTCTTCCTTGTAATTTCCCTAAACTGGACAGTGGGCCAATATCTGAGTGCTGTCTGCTCAACCTTTTCAAATGAACTGGCCATTTATCCCCCAAGTTTAACAGAAAACAATTTAGGGAGCCTGCAGCCCACTACACAGCTAAAATGTTCCCGAGAATGTGTTAGTCACATCTATGGCTGAGTTCATTTACAATTTAGGATCCCAGGAAGGACAGACATTGAGCAGAGCTGTACCCTGCCAATCAGTCTCACAGAGTGAGCTCCCTCACCAGAGTACCCTCAAGAGATGTTTTAAGTACTTTCAATACCAATAGGCTATGTTCACCTCTCATTTATATTGGCCACTCTGTTGGCATCAAAGGAATTGCACTTGATTTACACCCATGTAAGTAAAATCAAGCTCTTCAAGAACAGCCCCATGTCCTGATAGAAGCACTGCAAACCTCCTAATGAGGGCTTTCCTCTGGCCAGTGCTCCAGCAGGACTGAGCCTGCCCTCTCCTCAGCCCTGCTCAGCAAATCCAGCAGAGGCAATGCCCAATATTTCCCCTCCAGTATAAGCAAGACCAGGCAGTTCCCTTGTCAGCTTGGCACCACCCATCATATCGCATGGAAGACCAGGGTACATTTATTTATACTTAATATTTATAAATTATTATTATTATGCAATTACTTACACATATTCCATTATAGATATTATTTTAGAGCACAAGTCTTAGGAGAAGCAGCTGATGGAACTGGGGGTTGGAGCCTAGAGTAAAGGAGGCTGAGGAGAGACCTTCTCACTCTCTGCAAGTCCCTGAAAGGAGGTTGGAGTGAGGGGGGGGTCAGTCTCTTCTGCCAAGTAACAAGTGATGGAACAAGAGGAAACAGCCTCAAGTTATACAAGGGGAGGTTTAGATTGGATATAAGCAGAAGTTTCTTCATCAAAAGGTTTTTCAGGCCCTGGAACAAGCTGCCCAGGGCCATGATGGAGTTCCCATCCCTGGAGGAATTTAAAAGCCATGTAGATGTGGTGCTGAGGGACATGGTTTAGTGGTGGCCTTGGCAGTGCTGAGTTAAGAGTTGGACTCTAGGATCTTAAAGGTCTTTTCCAACCCAAAAGATTTTATCATTCTATACACAAACACCTTATATTCTAGCAGAAGTGGCTGCAATTCCCATCCATGACATGAGGCTGTCTGGGGCAGAGAATTAATACTCTACTTTTAAAATGCACACATCCATCTGAGTTGATGCACAGGATGCACATGGCAGAGCCAGGGTTTGGACACAGGTCCTATGACCCTGGTTTAGCAAATCACGCTGCCTCCATGACTGCTGGGAAGTGTCAGATATTCTGCAGACTCTTGTTCCTCTTCTGGCTTGCTCTAAACTCAGGGAGAAAGCAAAGCTTTCTAAAGATTTGCAAATGCCCTGCTCCCACCTCCACCTCCAGCCCCACCAGAAAAAGAAGCACTCAGAGGCAGAAGCTACAGCCTCACATGCCGAGATTGTTAATGAACACGTTTTCTGGAGATAATTATAGGGACTGGCATATTGAAAGCACTTAAAACATCTCATTCTTTTAATTCATTAATTATATTGCAATTACGCAATTCTCAAGCACTTGCTGGCACTTTGGAAATCAGCCATTCTTGGGAGATATATCTGGGCTAGGAACGGTGAGAGGGGAAAGGAGGAACTGAGAGAAGGGGTGATGGGAAAAGTCAGCATCTCTGGGAAGGCTCAATGAATTTGCAGAACAGGTAACTGGAAACCAGTCCAGCTAAAAGCCCATTCCCATGAGTCCCAGTGATGCCTGGTAGCCTTGCACCTCTGCACTGCTGCTGCTGCTAGTAAAATTGTTATCCTAGATGTGCTGCTGCAGATACCTGCTTAGGATGGATTTATTTCCCTGTTTTACACCAAAGTCCCTGCTCTACACACCTGAGGAGCTTTTCTGATACCAGTCAATAATGTTATTGACTTGTTCTTACAGGGTACTCTATGGACTGGATGCCCTGGAAATTGTGGGGACCTTGAAAGGTTATTGCAAAATGTCGACAGAGATGGTCTCCTTAGGACTCCCCTTCTATTTAAAGTTCTTTGCTCCCCTACTTGAAGGATGCAATACAGGAAAAGGGTATTTCAGAGCAGTCCTGATGTTTCCCAGCTGACCGACCACTTTCTGGAGGCCATTATTCATAACAGTCATTATCAGTTCCCCCCAAAACTAGGAATGGGCAAGCAAAATATTTTGAATCACCTTTGATGCCACCACACAGACTCTCAGTGTAGCTTATGTCCTTAAGACACAAAGCAAGTATTGATGAGCTAAGGAGAGCAAACCATTCCCCAGCTCCTCAGAGAAGCAAGGTCCCACCATGAAGCTCACAGGGGATGCAATCCTGAAATGCAGCTGTGTCACACTGGCAGTACAAACATTGCCTCCTTTGGTGCATGGATGGGCTTCACTCAAGCCACAAGATGTGTCCCTGCTCTGGATCAGGATAAACCCTGGCTCTGAACCCCATGATTTTAATTAATACTCTGCAGCAGGTGCTTACTGTGGGCAGGCTGGAGGCCAGGAGAGCAGTGAGCATCAAAAGCACCCCACCCCACAGACACAACCTGGCAGTCCCTAGTGCCAAAAGCCAGGGGTGATCTCGAGTGTTCACCACAACAGGAATTCAGGCCAAAGCATCCCCCTGTAGAGAACAAACAAGACCTACATACAGCTGAAATGAGTGGAATTAGCAGGCGGGGCGTTTGCCTGTGTGCCCTGATCCCAGAGGGCTTTGGTCAGACTTGCTGCTTCATGTGGAAAAAATAAAAATTGCCCTTTTGTCTGCAGGTGTTTCAGGGAAGGCAGCAGGAGGCAGAAGGCTGCCTGGGCTGTAAATGCTCTGTACTGTGGCAGTGCCTGGGCAGAGCAGGGAAACAGTGCAGGGAGAAGGGTCACTGGTGGCCAGTCCCTGAATATACTGGGAATTTTCCTGCCCCATAATTCTCATTTGTTTCACGCAATTTTTCAGAGAAAGGGAGAAATGCACAGTGGAGTTGAGAGAGCCTATTTGGCAAGGGCTGATCATTTCTCTCTCTCTTTCTCTCCTGCTCTCTCGGGATGTTCGGCCTCTGTCTGAATTGGCTAATTTTGTATTCACCAACCACTCTGTTGGCTGTAGGGAAAGGAAAAAAAAAAAAAAAGAGAAGAAGGAAAAAAAAAAAACCAACCTGATAGGAAAACCTGAACGCAGCAAGCAAAGAAGGGGGGAGAAGAAACTCTGTTTCTGTATCATCTTCAAGAGGAGAAAAACAAAACCAGGAGTGAAAAAAGGTGCTGGGATTTACCAGCAATGAAGACTTGGAGCTGCTGTTATTCAAAGTCAATATTTTTTCTTCTGCACATCTCAACCTGACCATGCCTAAGTGTGAAACAGCAAAGTGCAGATACAGGTGTGATGTGGGACATACATGTTTAGACAAGATGGCTTCTGCATTTGAAGCCAGATGAAAATAATCTTAAAGAATAAATATATTTATGTGTAGATTTCTCAAGAATTGTAACATTAGGGCTCCTGTTAATTGCTATTTTGATCTTATTAGAGAGAGAAACATTCACTAAGCATATCCACACTGCAAATGGAATTCATAACAATTTGTTTGAGTCTGAAACCACTTGTACCTCCTCCTGGAGCTGAGCCAATGCCTATATTTAAATCAAAAGGCTGAAGGGAGTTGACATTGAGGCTGGAGCTGTGCTGGTGTGTTTATTTATAGCAGCTGCATGGAGTTTGCATGCAATGGGACCCTGGGGGCAGCACAGCACGGCCTGGGATGGCTGTGGGGCTGCTGCCTGTGTGTGCAGGGTCCATTAGTGTGCACAGCCCAGGTTTCTCCTTGTCCAGGTACCTGTAGCTGTGAGGGGTGGGTGTGCATTTCTGAGGAGCATGTGTGTGTGTGTGGATGGGCTGGCAGAACTATAGGTGAGCATCTGCATTGCTTGCATGTGATAGAGGAAGGCAGAAGGTGGGAGAAGGAACCCACCTGCTTGCAGCTCTGCTTTGCTGCTGCCCTCATGGCCCTTCTGCCAAGGGAAGCACTGACCCCTGTTTGCTGGGATGCCATGTCTGACTGGACACTGAGCAAGAATGGTGACACAGCACCCAGGGGTGAGGAAAGCTGCCACGGGGAGAAACAGCCAGCTCCAAGGCTCTGCCTTTGGTGTTGAAGCTGCCTGAGAACAGCAAAATACCTGCCACAGCAGAATACCTGCCCTGCAAAGCATTGCTGCTCTATATGAGTTGGACTCCCCCCTTGCAGCCTGCATGCCCAATTCCTGGCCAAGTCAGACTGCAGTTCTCTAGGGGATAGTCCATTTTGCTGTTCGATTTCTTGCTGCTTCCCCTTTTCTTTTTTTTTTGTTGTTTCCCAAGTCATGCCTGGGAGTCTGGCCACGGAGCCTGGAGGACACCAGGGCAGGCACAAGGCTAAAGGACTGTGATTGCTTCATGAGCCACTTCATGGAGAGCACAGAAAGCTCAAAGGCTTCTCCTCTGCTACTTATCACTCTTGCAGAGGGATATTTTCCCTCCAGACCTTCTGATGGTGGGTGATCTCTGGTGGGGAACTTAGATGAAGGCATCAAAACAAGACAGCTGCTGGAGGATGTGGCAAGGAAAAGGAGTGGCATCAGTCTGATAAAGTGCAGCTGAACCCATGTGTGACCCACGGTGACCTTTCAATGATTGAGACTCATAATATCTGTTACAAAGGATTGACACAGCCGAGCTGAGGAAGAGCATGAATTGAGATGGATTTGATCATCTCAAACTACTGGTCTCATAGAATACTCTGCTCTTCCTAAGCAGAGGGTGACACGTAAAAATCAGCCGCAGCAAGAGGAGCAGGGACTCCAAAATAAATGTGGTGGTGAAACGTGCTGCTGCTGGAAGGGTCCCTACCATGGCCTGAGTGTGGGAGCCAGTCAGCTGATTGCTATCTGAAGGTCTTTATAAGACAAGATGGGTTTTCAGCTAAAGAGATTGTCTCTGTTATTCAGAGAGTGTTTTGTTCACTTAATGTTTTTAATTATTTCTTTTCCTCAGGCAAGCAGAAAGCCTGAGAATCAACAAGTCTCTGTTCTCAGCAGTGCTCAGGCAAGCACTGGGAGACTTTCCATTTGTCTTTTTTTTTTTTTTTGAGTCTCTGAACAGATGTATCTCTATCAAATTTGGTTAGGTTTTTCTGACAAAAAAAATTTTTATCTCCCCCCCCTGTGGAAAGTGTTGAAGATTATTTTTCAGTGTTGTTGAAATATTCCAGAAGAGAGAAAGAAAGAGAGAAAAGGAGGACAGGGAAAAGTCACAGTGTTTTCTTACCATATCAGTTAAAATCTAAACTGAAATCTGTCCTAAGCAGAGTCTGGAGACTACTAAATCTGTGGCTACATCTGCTTCAATCAGCCCTGCACTGTAGGCAGGGTATAACCAGCTTTAATAAAGGAAGAGGTAGAAATGTTCAAAAAACCGAAATTTTAAAGAGATTTGCATTAAAAATTCAAAATTGAATGAATAGATCCACTCACATAAAATATATGAGAGTTTTTCCTCCTCTTTATCTACAGCTCTGCTCTTGCTGGAATAGATTTTATTCTAGTACTTCTCAGCTGGGGCATGGGGGCTGTTTCTCAAGGTGGGAATTGTGACAACATCTGTACCAGCAAGGATGGACTGTGTGCAGTCCCCAAGGGGTTATGGCACTTCACTAGAGCCCCTGGCAGAGGGGACTGGGTGCCCTGAGGAAGGATCCCTGTCCTGGCATCATCTGAGCAAGACATAAGTGAATGCAGGGTAAAAACCATAGTGGATTCCAGGACAAAGACCATACAGCAAGGCTGAGCACAGAGGTTTGTGGTGATTTATCCTTCTAGAGCTGTTCTCAGGAAGCCCAGAGTCAGTTCATTAAATCCAGCCTCTACACACACACAGAGCCCCCGGCTCACTGGCAAGCACCGGGGCTGAGAGCATGGGGACCTTCTTGTGTTTGAGAACATTCCTTCTCAATTCCCATTGCCTCCCACCACCTCCCTAGCCAGAAAGAGATCTTGAGAGATCACTGGCAGTGTCTAGGGATGCAGAAACTGCAGGAAGCTCCTCATCAGCCTGCAGCTCTGGTGTTGGCTGCCTTGGCTCTGCTGCAGGATGCCGGTGATTAAATTTTAAGTAACTTAGATTTGGCCAAATTGTGAGATCTTTAGTGAGGCCTTATTCAGCTGCAATAAGCTGGAGAATTACTTTGGAAGGAATTCAGTATCAACCTGAACAAGGCAATTCTTTATAATTTCTACTAGAAAACCGTTCTGCTTCCAGAAAGTTTTGACCAAGTCACACTCTGTCCAGAACAGACCAGCTGTATGATAACAGGCCTCAAAACAGTAAAACCAGAAGAGCCCACCGTAACTCGCCTTGTAAATGTGCATTCAACACTGTTCAGCTCTTTCAAAGAGCCTTGTCTCACAGATTGGTAACTCAGTTTCCCCTCAAAGAACTCTGAAGGCAGAAATAAGCTTTCAAACACAGAGAGCCCTGGGGTGAAGAATAAATACATGTCATTCAGACACAGCCTGGCACACCAATGATTATTATCATTGCAGACACACAGACGTGACGTTTCTTTAACACGCAACCAGCCTGTGGAAATCTGCTGCACTCACTAAGAGAAGGCAACACTTCCAAAGGGGGTAATTCAACACCTCTAGAGTGATAATTGTTTCCAAATGCATCATCTTTATCCTATAACACAAATAAACACTTGCTGGTAATAGTGTGCTTTGTTAATTACAATGATTCTTAAAATCTTCCCTAAATATGTATAATATTACAGAGACAATGTTATAAATGAGCATCGAGTGACATTCATATCACCTATTAATAGCTGGAGGGTTTTGGCAGGTGGGATTCTGGGATTTATGCAAATGAGGAATGTGTTCTATTATAATTTCAGTGGATCTCCTCTGTAAACTTCTGCTGTGCTGAATTAATGTCTACAGTGCAATTCCTTTTTTTTTAGGAAAAAAAAAAAGAAGAAGCCACTTACATATATTATAGTGGAATAATGAAATATTATTATTAAAAATGTAGGTTTGTTGCACTCATTTGCATATAATGTTTAATTTTTACAGAGTATTTCATTCTAATGCATGCAAAAATGATAAAAAAACTCTCCAAATATGTTAATGTAAATTCTATTGCAACTACATCACAGCCCTTATTTCTGTGACTTTATTATAAAACATTAAAAAAAGAAATCTCAACATTAGGATAATCTTTTAAAAATATGGCAACTGTTCTGATTTAAGTGCTGGGTGAAACTCTCCACACATCTCCAATTACTGAAAAGCCTTGGACAAAAATACCTTTGTTCAAGTGTGATAAAAATCTCAGTGAAATAAAAACAAACAAACAAACAAAAACCAAAACAAACCACAAAAACTCATCCAGGATTATATTTAGTTTGTTTGTTTGTTTTTCCCCTCAGATTTAACCATGGAGGTGTGTTGAAAGCCACTGATGAGCAGCTCAGCTGGGTTCTCCTTAACATGTGGAAGAGCCCTGGGAATGCCCTGGACAAAGCCTGCCCCAAGGGCCAGGAGCCTGGTCAGTTAGGATCACAGAATCATAGAATAGTTTGAGTTGGAAGGGACCTTAAAGATCATCTAGTTCCAACCCCCCTGCATGGGCAGGGACACCTCCCACTAGACCAGGTTGCTCCAAGCCCCATCCAACCTGCCCTTGAACACTTCCAGGGATGGGGCTTCCACAACTTCCCTGGGCAACCTGTTCCAGTGTCTCACCACCCTCACACTAAAGGGATCAGTCTCTTCCAATCTGGGTCGAAGGCATTCCATCATATAACTCAAGATAGACAATTAGGCCACACTCATTAGCTAAAGATACTTTTAGATGTCCTAGCTTCATAATCAGAAAACCCTCACTGGTTCCCTGCTGGTCATCCCTTAACATCCACTGATAATGGACTTACAACAGCCGATGCCTCAAGGTCCCCATCCTCTGTTGCTACATCTGCTCTGCTAAGGGCAAATACCATGACATGAAACCAGGCTGCAGGACAAGTGGTGGACTAGCCCTTACCTGCACAGCTCAGGGATGTATCCAGATGGTGTAGCACTTGGCGTTGGTCTCCTCTGGCCTCCTCAGTAGGTTGTCCTTGTCACTCTGCAATTCAAAGGTGAGAGTAGAGATAGGGATTACCCCTGTGCACCATTCATGGTCCATTCTTCCTGCTCTTCTACCAAATCTTTCTTTTAAATCTTCCTATCAGTTATAATTATTGCAATTAAACACCCTGTTCTGGCTGAACACATACACACGTACACACATTCATCTAAGGAGAACTGAAATGATCCCTGTCAGTCCATATCTAAATGTCTTCTCCATTTTTTTTTCCCACAGAGTTCACTGACAGGTCTGTATTTCGAGAGCCTACCTTCAGACAGCTGCTGCTGAAAAACCTTCTTTCTACGTATATAATTAAAGACATTATTTTACAGCATTCACATTTTTACAATCTGGCATCGTTTCTGTACATAAAAGCTTGGGTACTTCCATCTCCCCTTATTGCATTACACTTGTTTAAGTTCAGTAGTTCTTATTCTGGGAATAATACTGGCGGCCATTCTGCAGCCACAATTATTAAGCCAGGACCTATAAAAGGAGATGAGTTTTGGATTGCACCTATAAATGATGATATGTGGGTTTCTAATGCTTTTCAGTGACTAGAAGTCTTACATTAGAGGAACTGCACAGAAAACAACCTGAACCCATGCTCTGGGCTGATAGTGAAGGTCAGAAAAGCTTTCTTCTGGGAACACTTGTAACAGAGAAATGGGAGACAACAGCCTCCATGTGAAAACAGTCCTACATGTTCCAGGCGTTAACGGAGGACTAGGGAACAATACACAAGAAATTAAATATGCTGAGGAGGTCTAGCCAGGGAACAGGACTCAAGTTAGACTTGTAAACAAGAGTGTGGGAGAAGGAATACAGACTGCCACACACGCCAATGTCTGTGAGTAGAGTGATCATAAATGTTAAACAAACAGCGAATTACAATTATATTTGAGTTCACAATATGGATTCTGTTCATGTCACAGCTGCCATAAACTTGTATCTTCATTTATTTGGAAAAGGGATATGCCTAAAGCATGCTAAAAATAACTGGGAGTGGCAAAAGATATACAATAGATTTAAAAGGGTTGTAGGGGCTTTGTTTCTGATAAAGGGAATGTTTTCAGTATTTAGCTGAGTAGAATATTTTAATATAGTTTTGTTTTGTTTTTCTGGAGCTGATTATGAAAAACCAAACAGGTTATGTTGAAAGACACTAAAAAAGGAAAAGGAAAAAAAAAAAAAAAGAAAAAAGAGAGACAGTTGAAAAACTAATTCATTTCCTACTTTCTTCCTTAGTGAGACTATCTTCTCCAGGTCCCTTGAGCCCAGCCTCTGTTGACCAGGCTCTGTGGTCAGAGTCCTCACCTCACAGCCCAGGGGAGTGAAGCACCTGGAGCCGAGCTGTGCTCCCCACCTGCAGGATCCCTCCACCCCAGCACTGTTCCCTTAATCAATCATTAATAAAGCAGGAGATGGCGATCAGGTTTCTCCCCAGCTGAGCACAGCTGATGGCTGAGTCTCCTGCCCTGTCCTTTGTTTTGAGAGGATCAGCACTCTCAAGTGCTTTGAACAGATAATCCTGCTTGCTTTAACCTTGCTGTAAGCACTCAGTGTTTTTTCCTGCACACTGACAGCTCCTGGCCTGGTTCTCCAGGCCTGTTATTATATCCCTGAACTCTCTGTTCGGGGGCAAATACATATGGAAATGGGGGGAGAATTGGGGGTGCCTTGCTGACAGGTGGGGAGGATGACTGCCAGCCCTGCCGTGCCAGGGAGCATCAATGTTAAAGTGATTAATTTATCTTCTCCATTACTCTAAATTAGCTAAACAAATCCCTTGCTAGGGCTGTCATACTGATGTTCAGCATGCAAATTGTTTCTAATGATCGGGGCACCATGGCTGGTGGGGAGCTTGGAGATCAATGGGTTCTGACACTTGGGTCCCACACGCAGCCAACAGCCCCTGTGCAGCCCAGGACAAGCCCTGCTCAAAACACCTCCATGGGCAAAGAAGGGAAAATATCTCCTGGCCCATGAGATGTAGAAAGTTTTACAGAGAAGAATGAGGGGTTGTTTCTTTTTCCAAATGGGAATGAGTCAGCTGTGCTTTGCTGGCTAAACCCAAAGCTCAGTGCCTTTGCTTCTGCTTGATTTCACCTCCCTGAGTGCAAAATCCTAGGAAAAAAATCTATCCAACCTTCTCCAGAAGATGCAGTCAAAGAGGCTTTTCGGTAAATACAAATGGCATTTTCAGCTGAATGTACTTCCCTGTTTCCTATAGAAAATGCTGATTTCTATATTAATTGTTAGATTTTTCAAACTAAAAGTTTTTCAGCTAAAAAGTCTTGCTGTTCATATTTTCTTTTTTTTTTAAACAAAATATTATTACTTCCCATTGGAAAACAAATAAAACCTTTGCTCCCAACCAGGTCTATTCCTCCACTGACTTTTTGAAGGAGTCACTTCTTTGACCTGCAGACCACTGAGCAGCTCTAGAAGGATCACAGCAGCTTCTCTGTCTTCCTTGCTTTTTTCTGCCCTCAGCAGACACACACACACATTCTTAGAATAACTTTCACCTCTGCCAGGATTCAAGCATGGGCTTCAGGTCAAGTATGTGATAAGCTTTTAGTTTCATAAGTAATGATTTCAGGAGATGCCTTTGTGGCTTAATGCTGAGATCACTGGGTGACGACCAAGCAGAAGATTTTCAAAGGATGCAGATAAGCACCAAGTGGGAATTTCAGATGCCCAAGAGCATCTGCCTGTGATGCACCCCAGGCATGCTGCCAGCTTGAGCACCTTTTAAAGTCTTAGTGGGTGTCCACTGGTATTTTTTGGCACCTTTGAGTATCTACCCTGGGCATATTATGATGTCCCATTGGGTTGACATAGATTGTTGTAGTCATATGATTTCTTTTCTCAAGTATCCAGAGGATTTATTAAAATGTTTGCAAATTTTTAATGTTTCACTCACTTCAGTATGAAGATTCATACCAGAAAGTGTGTTATTCACTTTTCATTAATCTTTTTCCTTTTAACCCCCCTGCCTTTCCTGCTCAGAAGCAGCATGTGTTGCACTTGGCCAACCATAATGAATAATGAATTACTAGCAAACAGTCTAAAGCAAACAGTAAAAGCCAATAGGTTGAAAAATTATTTGTCCAACCTATTTGGTGAATACTTACAAATAATAAACCCATTTGTATAAATCAGGATCAGTTCATGACAAGTTTGCTAACTGGACTAAGGCTCTGGTTCAACAGAATGTTAAGCACATGCTGGAGTCAACAGGATTTTCATCTGTGCATATAATTAAGTGGTTAAAATGTTAAGTAACTTGTTGATTCTGAGCCTGGTGTCTTAATGAAATGGCTTACAACAAACAGTTCCAAGCATCTTAATGAGCCCAATCTCCAGTGTTTGGAAGAACAATAAGAGAAAAAAATAAAAATAAAAAAAAATAATAATACTTTAAAAACCAAACCACTAAAAAAAAAACCCCAACAAAAACAAACAAAAAAACCCAACAAAATTCTATATTTGTATTTCTTGGAACTCGAAGGCTTGCCCACTCTAGTGCAGCACTCAGACTCTCTGTGTTCACAACTGGGGCAGCCTAGGTCATGTTTCCTAGCCTGCCTATTTGTGATGCTGGTTGAAACTCATGAAATGTCTCTTTGGACTGGTAAAACACAGCTCTGAGCTTGTTTAGCCCTGGGGCACTAAAACCAGGCTCTTGGTAAGAGTAATTCCTGGTTCTGCAGTTACACATGCAGCCAGTCCTGGAAAAAGACTGGAAGGCTCTGTTATGAGAAGGCAACACACGAATCCATCAACCCTGGGGGAGTTGATGGTTCAGAGGAAACGCTGCGGCTGCTTTGTCCAGCATATCCACTTTAGTATTTGATGTGAGACCCCCAGAGTTTTCTGGCCCTTGAGAATGTTTTTAAGCCCACAGAGTAGCCAGAGCCTTGGAAAGAGCTTCTATTTTACAATGTTATCTAAGAGATTTTTTGTTGTTTTGAAATTCTCAATGTAGTTTTAAATATCAGAAATAAAGGAAGGCAATAAGCCCTACTTAGCTTAAGAGACTTTAAACAGGCAAGTTCTGGGTTTCTTTTTAAAGTAATCTTTCCCAAATATTTGCTTTTTAAAAAGGTTGAATATTAACTTTTTTTTTTAAGAGAGAAGCTATGACCAGCATTATTTATTAACTGACATTCCTGTTCCTGGGTGATCCTGTTGCCATGAGCACTGGTGTTATATCTGTTAATCAATCTGTCAGAAATAGTATGGCAGCAAAGACAATGCAGATTTCTTTGGATGACATCTATCTTCTAAAGTTTTGAACGCCACTATTCAAGCTTTAGAAGAAATAACCAACTTTCTGAAGCAAATATCACAATCATTAGCTATTCACCTGTTAGAAGAACTCCACAGAAGGATCTGACTGACTTTGGTGGATTTCAGTGGACAAAAATACAAAATTGCTAGAAATTCCTGATGTAACTTCAGATATTCTTTTGCACCCAGGGAACCCAAACAGTTTTCCCTGACAACAGTTCAGAAGAAAACTTGTCTTTTTAGAAGTTTTTTCTCCAATAAGAAATTTCCATTACAAAAGCATTATTATAAAACCTCTGGGAATATATACATATTTTGCCTCCATAGACGTACGTGCATGTGCACAGAAGTTTTTCTTCTGAGTACCTTTCAGCAAACTAGGAAGAAAAGCCAAGCCTGGACAAAACAAGAGAGTCCATTGGGATCAGCCTGAGATGTGTTCCTGAGCCAGGATCAGCCACTGCAGCTCAGGAAGGAATCCAAAGAGAAATTGTCCTTGTGAAGCTGTGATTAAATAACTTCCCCAATGGGAAAACCAAAATAGTATCACCAATGGGAAAACAAAACAAAAAACAGCAAAGCTACTTTCTTTTTCTGATTCTCTTCAAATACAGAAATTTTTGGTGTCAAGGTGGAATTCCTTATGGATTCCTTAGAAATGGAGTATGTTCTTACACGAGATGCAGGAAAGAGAAGGATTATGCCCATTACAAAAGAATGTTTTCATATTTGATAAAGGCTCAGCAGGCTCCTCAGGATCCCAGGAATGCTGAAGGGGCCTTTTAGGTTCCATCCATCACAGATGAGAAGTCACATTTCCCATGGGGAAGCCATGTTTATCTGGGAAATGTGACTCTGGAAGCCAACAGATGGCAGTTGCAGAGCTTCCCTGCCAAGGTGGCATTGCAGATGCCATCACCTCTGCCAGCTGGTAGCCAGGCATCAGGGGCAGATGTAACCAATTAGCAGAGATTCCCACTCCTCAGCCACTGGCTGGATTTGTGATGCGTGAGATCAATGCATGACAATGAAGGAAGACTTGTCCAAAGTCCTTCACGGGCCACTAGCAATACTCTTACAGAGGGAACCACAAGCTGCTTGAAAAGTCCAGTGCGGCTGGACCAAACCTGCTTTTCACTCAAAGCAGGCATTTGTTTAATCCCAGTCTTTTAATTTAAACATGTAATTTAACTAAAGTTTTTATGTAAAGTGAAATTTCTGGTCAGAAACAGATGCTGATTGCCAGAAATGGCTAAGCTAGACAGGCAGAAGACGTAGTTTCAAATCCATGTTCCTAACCAGGACTTCCGTTTGGGGGTTCATCCCAATGGTCTCAACAGTCTGTTGACTATTAATGGCTGTTTCTATAGAATGTTAGTCCTTTCACCTGGGTTAAGTGGCCTTGCTGATGGTGAGCAGCTGGCTGTAGATGTGGTAATAACTCAAAGGAGAGCAGGAGGGGTCACTGTGTGATGGACTGTTGGAGCACCAGGCTCTGTCTCAGGACATTATCAGACTGTGGATCAGTGGTACCTGAAGAGGGCAATTAGCTAAAGGAAGAGAAAGGTTTTCTAAATACTGCTAGTCACTGTGCTAAGAGATCTTAAGGAAGGATTATAGAAGATGAGGGATTATCCAGGAAAGCAACAGAGCTCGTTGAAAGTCTGTGTTTTCAGGGTGTAAAATAGCTCTCTGACTCATTTAGGAGTGAAAACTGTTTCCTCTTTGGGGTATATTGCCCATGAATCAGGAAGTTTTTGTTCTGTCATGCAGTGTGCATGCACCACCTGGCACAGTGAGCTCTGTGCTGTGTTTGAGAGGGTTAGAGCAATGAAAATTTATTTTCCATTATGTTCTATTTTAGAAGTTTTTTAAACAGATAGAAAAAATCAATTAAATTAAATGTATGTGGAAAAGATCTACATCTGACCTCTCTCTACTGGAATGTAGAACTGGTTGATCCATTGGAGTCAAAGGAAATAACCTTGTGAAGTAAATGGGCTCTGAGTATGACCTGATGTTATTGTGCTGGGGGTTGGGATTGCTCTGGAATGACATCAATGTACTAAAGAAAACAGTGCCAATTAAGTACTCTGAATCAATTTACATGCCCATGGTGTTACCTTTGACATATGCTTTCAACATTACCCTTGAGATGACTGTTTTCCCTCGTGATTGACAATTTCCAAGCATATTTATTTAGATATGATGAACTTGAATATCATGAGGAGGTGGAGCTGTTGTATGCTCTAGTAGATGCTTTCCAGCTAGCAAGTTTAATTTTTTTTCTCCCTTTATTTTACTTCCTTCCAGTCACAGTAAATGCAATTCCTTGTATGGCCATTACAATATAAGTTTAAGCCATTCAACGTGTTAACAATGTGACTTTACTGAAAAATGGGAGACCTGAGAATTTCCCAATAACCCATCTGGATTTAGATGAGAGCATAACACCATTGGTGATACAATATTCCAGCTGTGCTAAACCATTTCAGCAGGAATGCAGCCTGCTAGATACCTACAGACATTTTCATCATTTTGTTCTTGTATGGCAGTGGTATACCATTGGTGACAGAAGATTTAGCTTTAAGGCAGACCTGGAGTTAACCAGGCTGCTGTAGTAGGAGCTACATGTTTTCTTGCTATCCTTTCTGCATGTGCCTCACACAGGCCCCTTGCTTCTGTATAGGAGGGAAAGGTGCAAACACATGGAGATGGAGCAAGTATAGCATGAAAGGGAGTTTGAGATGTATCATAGGAGAAAAGGGAAAACCAGAGACTGGGTCAATTCACTCCCAGATGATGCTGAAGGGTTGCCATTCTATCCCATTTTGGTGCCCAGGATTCACTGGGTGGTCAGAGCTGGCACAGGTGAACTGCCACAGGCCTGTGTTGGGGAAGGGAATTTGGGAAGGCAACAAAGACAAGATCACTTACCTGTTACCATCACAGCCAAAACAGTCTCAGCCTGAGAAGAATTAATTTAATATATTGCTAATTAAAACAGATTTTGGTCACGAAAAACAGTGACAAAAAATAGCCCTAAGGAACAGCCATTTTGGCTGAGGGGCTCAGCTGCGCCCTGTGGTGAGGCCGTTGGAACCGGCTGGAACCGGCTGGAACCGGCTGGAACTGGCTGGAACTGGCTGGAACCGGTTGGAACTGGCTGGAACTGGCACAGGGCAGCCCCAGCCCCGCCTCTCAGGGGCCCCTGCAGCCCCTGCCAGCGCCTGCACCCAGACACCACCTAAAACCCTGCACCCAGGCACCACCTAAAACCCTGCACAGCACTTCCAGTGTGTGCTCCTGGGGGAAAAGCTGAGAAGACTGAGGAAAAAAGATGCCCCAGGTGAGGCGCAAAGCTGTGAGGCTCCCTCTTACCATCCTCATGGCCCCTCAGGAAAGTCATTACCTCCAATTTAGCTTCCTGAATGTCAGCAGAAAGGCTGTAATCATGTGTTTGGCAGAGGCAGGGTAGGCCAGGATGTCGGCAGGACCTGTCAGGGTGTCACTTCATCCCTCGCACACTTCGTTAGAGGCTGACAGCAGCTTGCCATTACCATTGCAGGGCCAATTATCCCAGCATTGCAGGAACATGCCCCACTTGGCACCCCCCTTCCTCACCCACTTGCCCTTCCGCTATGGAGCGTTAAAATGATTTTGCACACACAAACACACACACACACACACTTGGCTCAGTGGATTAAGCCAGTCCCAGCTGTGGGTTCCTCAGACCTGTCACTATAGGCAGGAGTTCTGTGAAGTGGCAGGAAAAGGTGTATTTTTTTATATTTTAGAAATCATGAGATATTAAAGGCTTGTGTTTCCCCCTGGGTTTAATTACACTGAATGCATTTAAACTCCTTTAATAGGTAGTAAATCTCTGAAAATCTGCAGAACAGAAGAAGGTTTATCACCTTCACACAAGCCAAAGGGAATGTAGCTCTTCATGCCAGAGTTCTCCAGCATGTAGAGAGGTGGTTTCTACCAACCTTTGGATCTTTATCTTCTTTATGCTACACTAGGATGTTGGAAGGGGTCTGAAGTTCCCTGTCACTTACCATTCACTCCTTCATGGCTTTGGCTGCTTGCATCCAGGGCTTGGACAGTCTGCTCTGAGTCCCCAGATATTCAGACAGCCAGGGCTGTCCTGTTCAGGGCCAAACCACAACCCCCCCTTTGGGCAGTGGTATCTGTCACCCACTCACACTTCATACCTGCCTGTCAGCCCAGGGGATGGGCTGTACTTCCCTGCCCAGTGTTGCTTTCCTACCTCTGTGCCTAGTTTCCACTGCCCTGACTACACATTGACATGACCCTGCTGTGAGTTGAGATTGCTATTCAGGATAAACCTTTTTCCACTTATTTGTAAATCCCCTGGTCTCTGGGAATCTTAGCCAGACTATCTTCTCCTTCACCCTATCCAAGTGTACCATCTTTCTCTCTGTTTTTTTCCCCTCTTTCATTTTTTTTTTCCTTGCAACTTTTGTATAACAACTTAAATGTCATCTTTCTGCAATTACCCATGGAGGAGAGAAATGAATAGTCGCTATCTTAAATGAGGCTTTTGTTGTTATAAATTGTTACTCAAAGCAGTACAAGCCTTTGGAATCGTTCACATGTTCTTAGAAACTTGATGCATGGGGCTTTGAATTCAGAGAGCTTGTTTGGAGTCTGCCAGCTTTTCTGAAGTATGAAATCTGAACGTGTAATTCCCAGTGACAGCAGAAACCCCTTTTGCTTAATTCTGCCTGCCACCTCACCAGGCACAGGTGACTTTGAGTTGTGTTCACCAAAGCTTCATTGTCCCTACAGGCCTGCTGCCAGTGATGCCTGCCTTCCATCCACCTCCAGCAACCGAATCAGGGAGAAAGCACAGTAGCATGGCTTGGAAATTTTCCTTACTGCTTTTAAATCCCAACCACCTTGGTTTAGGATAGATGTTCCCCACCCCAAAAGGTGCAATATTGCCTAGTGATTAAAGGAAAAGGATTTGGGTTGAGGAAGGTCTAGGTGTCCCTTTGATGCTCTGCTGCAGATTTGAGCCAACCTTAGGTCAAGGCCTGCACCCCCACCCCTCCCCACATCTCAGATTCCCCCTCAGAAGTGGGAGACAGTGAAGAGTCTTCCCAATGCACAGGGAGAGGAATCAGGAGGCTTAACATGAAATTATATAAATCCTTCTCTTGAAGGCTGAGAGAAATCTAAGAGTTGACTGAAGTCCATGGTGAGCTGCAATCCATGCTTGCAGCACCTGGACAGAAAGTGTCATGGGAAGGCTCAGCTCTAAGATTGCATGGCTGAGAAAGAGAGCTTCTTGGTTTATTCTTTCCCCCTTACTGCAAGATTTAGGAGTGGAAGGGCACACACTGAGATTTGAGCAGTTATGAAGCGAAATCTTAACAGCTGAGCTGTCACTTTTCTGCATGAGCTCCTCCATGTGTTACTCTGGACGTCAGGATGCTCATTCCAAAAGCCAAGACCCACAGACAATGTAAGCCCAAAGCAGGGACCAGAGGGTCCCCTGGGAATGTGGGTAATAACCTTCACCTACTGCTGCCAGGCCTTGCATTTTTTTTCTACTCCTGAGGAACGAATGGATGGGACATGGGTGCAAGGAACTGATATAGCCAGAGCCACAAGGCCAAGTTGAGCTGCCAGCCTTAATTAAACTGTATCATGAGGGTGTCAGTCACTTTTGTAAAGCTTAGGGAGGTGAGAGGGACGGGAGACAGCCTGGCTCTGTCATACCACATGTACAGGCACACCCATTTCTCCTTCCTCTCTTTGTGCCTCTCCCCACTGCAGAAAGGAAGAAAACAAAGCTAACTGCACCTTCCTAAACAGATCACGAGATAAGCATCCTTTGAAAAGGGACTAAAAAAAGATATTAAACTTGAAATACCATTTCTTTCCATGCAGCTAAGCAGTTTATTTATCACAGTGTGAGCCCACCTTAAGAGCAGTGATGACAGAAACCTCGCTGGTAATTACTGCAGGGAGCCAGCAGGCATGACTGAGTCACCACAACTCCAGTGTGCAGCAGACAAGGTAAGGGGAGACAGACAGACAAGGAACAAAGGCCAGATAAGCATGGTGCCTTGAAACCCTCTTGGGAAGAGACACTGGTACACATACTTTGTCCCTTGGCAGGAACCAGCTTGCCACACAGACTGATGCTGCTGGAGCTTTCTCAAAGGAGCATCCTCAGATATAGGTCACTTCCTTGGGTAAGTGGTCCTTACTTGACAGAGGAAAATGAAGTCTTCTTGTGAAAAAAAGGTCCTCAGCTTGCTTGGTTTGTGCATGCACCCAAGTTGTGCCCTTCAAAAATGATGCTGAGCAAAGATACCCTTGGTTTGTTGCTGGCTGTCCTCCCTGCGAGCAGCCACGCCGGCTTCATCAGCAAGATCTGTCCTTCCAGTCCCCGTGTTGGGGGGGAATTGAACCACTTCAGTTAAATGAGTGACACCAGAGTGAATGTAAGGTGACAGGCCAGGTCTGCTGGGAAAGAAAGGCAGCTCAGCACCAAGAAACCTTCACAGCTCCTGCCCACACATTAGAATATGTCCCCTCCTCCTATGCAGGGCTGGAGCTGACAGCAGGGTCAGCCCATGCCTTGCAGCAGAAACAGTAGCTCTAGAAAGAAGGGAGATCACCTCCCATTGTACCCTGGGAGATGACAGTAGGTACCATCCTTCCACCATCCTCCCCCATAGGCAGATGTCATCCCCCTTTTTTTTCTGTAATTGGATCCTGTTCCCAGAGCAGCTTCCAAGGTTTTTTTTTAGGAAGACTTTACCATTGCAAAAAAGTAATTCAAACATCATCGGAGCTTGGTGATGGATGCTGCACAAACATGCACAGTGCTAACACTTCCTGTGCCAAAAAGCCATTCTAAACAGCCAAGAGACATTGCAGAGGGGAGGAGACAGAACATGGAGAATTGAGTTGCCCACATTCACCTCCTCGGCTGCTGGCTGAAGTGGGAGCAGGATTCAGATCTCCTGTTCCCTGTCCATCGGGTTTCCTGGATCCAGGCCCAACCTGTTCCTCAAGATGGTAATTAAATGGGACACCAGCCTTGAGCAGTGTCTGATTTAGCTTTGCACCTGGTGGGCTTAGTCACCAGCACACAGCCTCATCTCCATAAGAAAAGTGCCTGTTACCTATGCTCTGACACATCAAATGTGGTCTTAAAATATCACTGGGTTTCTCAGAGTTCCTCTGGGATTTCTGCAGATCTGCCTCTCCTGCCAATTGCACTTAAAATATTGTGTTCTCTGATGGCTGAAAACTTTGTGGTCTTCCATTCCTCCTTGCGAGGGAGCTCTGGGCTTTTGTCTTCCCCACCAGTCCAGACCCATGTTATATCCTTCTCAAGTCTTGGCAGTGTCTTTCTGCTGTGGCTACTCCCAGGAGCAGGTCTTTGGGCTGTAAAGATACAGAGGTAGTCTTTGGCAGCCAACCCAGCTGTAGCAGATGGAAGTGTGAAGTGCAGGAGGAAAGCTACAAATGGCCCAACATGAAAAACCTGACATGTCCTGGGCTTGCACATCATGATCTCTTCCAAGCCATGAAATAGCATCTACTTCTGAAAAGGGCTATTTGAGGCAATGTCTCATGATGGAGGGTCAACCCTCCACACACTGGCCTTCATCTGCATGTGGAGATCACAGTTCACACAACAGTAACTTCATCACTCCTCATGTCCTTCCCTCCAGTGATGAGTTAACACCATCATACAGGGCATCCTCCTGAGCAGTCAGGAGAGCCGTGGTGGTCATCTCTGTGCATCTTTTCCCAGTAATGATCTAAAGTAGTTTTCTAGTGCATAAAAAGGTCTGAGGTCCACAGGTTTCTCCCTGTCCTTTTGCAGCGCCATGACCTTCAGGAGGTTCAGACAAGTGCAGAGCCATGTGGCTGCTCAGCTGGACTTGTTAATGGCCGTCCCACTTCCAACAGAGAGGCCTGAGGGGAAAATGGTTTTGACTCCAGAAGGGAAGCAGCTATTTCCATGGACAGTTATCAAGATGGTGGCTCTGTGCCATCCCTTCAACCTGAGGTCCTGACTGGAAACTTCCAGCAGCCCCAGCAGGAAGAACTTGGGTCTGGCAGTGTCAGTAATGAGGTCCAGCTGGCTCCTTGGCCAGCAGCTCTCTGATGCTAAGACAATAACACTGCCAAGGACTGGTCGGGGCTGGATGAGCAAGGAGGATGAGAGGTGGAGAGGCATAAACGTGGCACCCACCAGCCTCAGAGAAGCTTTTTCACTGCAGTGAGATGGCCCTGTGGCATGGGGATGCAAGAAAGAAGGTCTGGGGGGCAAACAAGTTCTCCTACAACCTTCAGAGCTCTCCTGGTATTTGGAGATGATGCCTGTGATCACAGTTTAGTCCTTTCCCAGTTCAGGAGCTATCAATCCTGATTCTGAGGTGCACCCCTCTAATTTCTACTGTATTTCAGATCATGTGATAGCATCTCATATTGTCCACCTCCCTTCCCAGCTCCTGGGTATGATGGACCAGAGTAGGATAGTGAGGCAGTCCCGTGGTCTGTGCAGTACAGATCTTCATGTTTACCAGCACGTGGCCAAGGATGGGTATAGAACAGAGGAATATTCGTATTTCAGAGGGAAGAGACAGCTAGGGAGGCTGCATGGGCAGGAGGAAAGGGGGGTGTCCCCCCAACGGCCCCTTCCCTTCAGGAAGAGCCGATGCTGCATTTTTCCCATGCGGCCACCGGAGGGCAGCCCGAGGGAGGGAGCCGGCCCCAAACCTCCAGAAAAAGGGGATGGAGGGAGCAGGTAGAGGAGGCGAGGGAAGGGGCATGCTGGGGGTCCGCAGTGGAGCGGGCTGCAGGGTGCAGGCAGGGAGGGAAGCAGGAAGCGAGGAAGGTGCTGGAGAAGGTTCAGCAGGGAGCTGGAGATGTGCAGGCTGAAATAGTTCAGCTTTGTTACGGAGAGGAATTTTATGTCTGTGCAATAAGGAAACCAATTAGAGGCCTGATTTAATCACCGTGTTTTAGTGGGAGCATTAAGAGACCTGGATGCAGCATCAATAAGGAGCTGCCAGAACACAGCAATGGTGCCCAAAGTTGGAAAGCCACCTCCTAAATGGAGCATCTCCGAGGGATATTTGTAGCCTCCAGCCAGGTCAGGGTCAAAGTTGTGTCAGGGCAAACTGTAGCTACAGCTGACATGAGCTGGGTTTAGAAATAAATCAGGTGGATCTGACAGATCCCTCAGGACACCAAAGTAAATCTTTTCCCATTGAAGTTGGCAGGGCCAAGGGATGTTATGTTAGTGGCTGCAGGGCCTGCCTTTCTCTTTTGAAAGAGGTTTTGATAAAAACATTTAGGCCACAATATTTATCTGTGGTTCCATGATCATAACTGCCTCTGCCCTGACATCACTGCAGTCTCTACCAGGCCAAGCTGCTGCAGGAATGCAGGACAGCCACCAGGATGGCTTCACCCAAAAGGATTCATAATTGGACACTTTGGATTGACATCTTGGGTTGTGTTCACCCCTTGAAGGAGCCCTCAGCATTTCTATCCTTTTCTGAAATACAGAGGGTGGTGTGGCAGAATCTTGGGGCAGGAAAGGTGGCTTGGAGACATTAGAGACATGGATTTTGAGTAAGGTATAATACAGTCCCCAGTTGCTTGCTTGCAATGCAGATATCTGTGCTATTTTATTGCAAGAGGGAAAGGCAGTGAAGGTCTCTGGTGAACTGAATTTTCCCTGCTTTGATTCCTTTAGCAATTCCACTCATTCCTCCCACTGCCTCTCAAAAATCCCAGCAGCATAGGTGCAAACTGCTTTTTTTTTTTTTCCCCTCGTGCAGCAAAAGCAACACTTCAGTGGTAGGTGAAACAATGCTTTGCATGGATCATCTGCAAAGTGTTTAAGACCCAGCAGGAGGAGAGGTGCTGCATGAAAGAAAAATATTTTGGCACTAGGAGAAAGAAAGGGGAAAAAAAAAAAAAAAAAAAAAAAAAAAAAAGGAAGACTTTGCCATTTGGAAAGAAGTCAATGTGACCTTTCTTTTGCATGGGAGAGACCAAGTCCCAGTTTATGGCAGGAAGGTGAGTCTATGTCTGTGGCAGCACTCAGGACCAAATAGCATTTACTTGCTGTGAACTCACTTCAGTTGAAAAATGTAAGGGTGTCTAGGGAAAGAAGTCTGAAAGGAAGAGAAATGCTGAGGCAAATGATTTAAAATTCTTGGGCCGGGGTCACAGCCACTAGGAAATGCTACTTCTGTGAGCACAGACTTGGATTTAATTCTGTCACTGATACATGCTTCTTATGTGACCACATCCCTGAAACAGGCACCATCCCACTTCTTTCAGGGGTCTGTAGAAAATAAATACTTTCAAGCCATGATATACTCACATGCTACAACAATATGAACTACGTAAGTATCTAAAATAGATCCATTCCTGTCAGCAAATATCCAGACATTCTAAAATCATTCTTATCAGCTCAATTTCCAAAGATAGATGGTTCCAAACTAACCTCATTTCTCTGAGGATTTTTTTTTTTGAAAGAGAGAAAAGAACACTAATGTATTTAACAAACCTTGATTTCAGTGTAGTATTTCAACAAAGCCTTATTAGTTTCATTAGTTTTGCTGACAATTAACATAATGCTTGTAAACTTGTCTCTACTAGTGGTTAAAGGAGAGATAATAACAACAACAAAAAATTAAAAGGGAATTGGGTTTTGGAAATTAATAAAGATTTTTTTCAAGAATGACCTTGGATTGCAATTTTTCAGCTCCGATCAAGTATTTGCTTCTGGGGAGCTGGGAGGCAAGGTTTCAGCTCAGCAGCAGGTAGTGCAGAGATGTGAATGATCTCAGAGGCTGGGGTAAGGGGCTGGCCTGTGGTGCTGTAATTCACACTGTTACATGTGTTGGGACTGGGAACACATCCTCTGCAAATGTCACGAGGGGAGAAACATCAGGGTGTACAAGCTGATCAAAGGAAGACTGTGATTAACCAATGAGTTTTGTCCATGAAAATGTCAAACAATATCCTAGGATGTACCAGGCAAACAATTCCCCAAAGAGATAGGGAGATATTAATGCCATTATGCAAAGCCCTGATGTTCTTTAATCGGGAATAGAGGATGACAGCTTTGGTCACCCAAGGTCAGGAAAGATAAATGCAACGTGGATGGATGCAGAGAGACCATTTGAAAGGCTTTTCTTTCTTTCACTCAGTTTTAGAAACATGACGGAAAGATTTTAGCTTGTTTGGGATATAATGGCTGAGAAGGGATGATAACTCTCTCTTGGGCAAGAGACCTGAAGATCCAGGAAACAGTGAATAGAAAAAAAAGAGTATCAGCAGGAAATCTAGTGGGCATTCATGGAGCCAGTGAAGTAGGGAAACTGGAGTAAGGTGCCTGGTAATCAGACTGGATATAATAAAAGAAGCAAGCAATCCTGACCCTCCTTCAGCAGCTTAGAGATGATACAGAGTGTGGCTAATGCTAAGCAAAAGTGCCTTTCCCAATCTATTTTCTAAGAAAATTAAGATCTCTCATTCGGCCACATGATCTTCCCTGCTCCCTGCCAAAGCTGCTGCCTGCTCCCTAGTCAGCCCTTTGCAGCCCAAGCAGCTGAACAAGCTCTGGACATCCTTCATCTCTCTCATACCTTTATTTTTCAACAACTTGGTCTAGACTGGTCTCTTTTGTCATCTGTGTGTCCAAATATGCAACGTTTCCATAAATCATTCCATAAACATGTAATCTATATTGCATCAAAGTCTCCTTTGGTATAATCCCTAAAAAAGACTTTCACATGAGAAAAATATGGTCCGTTCTCCTGACATTCAGTGCTGCATGGGTAGTTTTCTCAATCTCACTAATGCCCAATAAGTAAAGGATATTTTTGACAAGTCCTTGCTAGTCTGGGATATACAGAAAAGTAATAAAACATATTTCAAAAAGAGATCTGTTATATTTTCAGATCACAGTAAATCTTAACATAAGCCATGTACAATACCAAGCAGCTATTTCTTCTGTGCCATACAAATGCAGACAAGCTTCATCTCCTGCCCAGCAACCCCTGGACAGACTGCATCCCAGAGACGCTGGGAGGAATCTGCCTCTCTTCAGTGTTTTGGAAAGGAACAGTCACAAGGGGTATGGAGTCACAGTCTGCAGCTTGGAAAACCAAGAGGTCTGCAAAGTAGAGTTTTAACTCCCAGGAAAGAGCTCAGACCCTCATCAGGGTCTGGGAGGAAGACATCAATAACCAGGCAGCACACGGCTCCCAAGCCGAAAGCGACCCCTCTAATTAAGATGGACTACTTGCTGCTGCTTGGAAGAAGATGGTTCAGGCACTGGGTGAGCACAAACTCCTTGAAGGCTGGTGTGACCCTGGCAGGGGTTTACTTCTGGGGCTTCCTAGATGGAAGCAGAACAGGTTGTGGGGCAGAATGGGTGCACGTTGCCTTTTCCCTGCTGATTCAGCAGCCGCAGCCTTGCCAAGTGTTTGGGCTTTCGAGCCATTTACATCCAAAGGCAGCTGAAGAAATCATGTGACAAGCTTCATCCTGAGATGGTGGCAGATACCCAAGACTGATTCGGTTACTCAAAGATTATGTTTACAGTGAAATGATTTAGGGATTGAGGGATTATCCAACAGCCCATGAGTTGGGCCCACCGCCCAACACCTCCAGAAGTACCAACTACCTAATGATTCCTGACAGCAGGAATCTGTCTCCAGGAGCTGAGATTCTTTTTCTTTTTTTTTTTCTGGGATAAAACTAAACCTCTCTGTTCAAACAGTGCTGTCTACAAATCATTAATAAAGGCAATTGGCTTATTTACATCTGGCATTACAGAGGTCAGAGCAATAAAACATGGCTTTATTTTGCAGCTAGCACACACTCTCTGCTATCCTTTATAAAGGCTGTCAAAAGCCAGTGCTCGAGGAGAAAGCAAGGTGGGTTACTGTGAGGAGCCAGGTGGGGAGGACCAGGAATTACTGGTGTTAGGGGAATACTGCAGAAGAAATGAAGCAGTGCATTTCTAACAGGGTGGAGAGGGTTTTTTGTTGTTGTTTCTGTTTGAAAGGTTTATCACAAAAAGAGCCAGGCTCTGGGGTTTTTAGGAGAGGAACACTGTGTTGTTCCCACTGGGGAGCAGGTTTTTCCTTGGCTTTTCGAAGCTGAGTCTGTCACTGGGTATTTCCCAAAGGAAACCCCAGTCCTATTAAGGAGATCTGATATAAAGTGTCTTTAGACCAAAGTTTGGATGAGCCAAATAGTTGGAGAATTTCTTAATGAAAACTGTCTAGCAGCAATCTTTTGTAGTGCTACAAGGCCTTGACAAGCTGTTTGTTTCTCTGTAAGTCCCAAATAGCTCTGCTGCATCCAGGAAAATGGGAGCACTCTAGTCCTTTCCAAATACCACATCAGCAGAGTTTCTTCCAAGGATGTGAAAACATGGAAACAAAGCAGTGAGCAGATGCCCACACCAAGAGCCAAAATGCCCCATGCTCAGAACCCAGAATTACTTTTTTATGTTTTTTTCATGCATCTGGTCCCATTTCTTTTCGGGTTTGGAAAAGTCTGACCTTAAATAGATGTACTTGAGCCAGGAGATGTTAGGGACAGAGTCTGAAAGCTAAGTAAGGTCCAGATGCTACAAGCTGGTGCACACAGTTGCACTCCAGCTGATTGCAAGGAAAACCAGACAGCCTCGTACAGTTTGTTTGGATTATTAGACAGCATCATCAGTGGCCAGTGCTAGATCTTGAGCTGTGTCCTCATTGTAGAAAATCACAGTTAAGAAATTACTTTATCAGCCATACTTCTCACGTATTTTTCCTAAATACCATACTGAATATAGTGCCTATTCTATACTCAAAGACCAATTCCCCAAATCCCCCCTCGCCAAAAGCAGAAAATTACTCAACAACTAAGCACAAAAAAAACCTGTGCTGAGAAAAAACCTTCATCTTCTATGGATCATTCTGATCAAAACCCTGGTTAAATGCTAGACAGCAGGTCACAGCCATTTTCTTAAGCTCTAGGGGCATCAAATTTTCCTGTCCATCCCTCAGCCTTTCAGGCTGCATCCCTTAATGATGATATTGATTTTTATTTTAGTTTTATCTAGTTTTAATCTATCCCAGTGATGGACTCCCACCGCTCCCAACAGGAGATTATTCTGTACTCTGGCAGACCTCACTGATAGGAATCTTCTCCTGGCATTCAACTTAAGTTTTCTTTTTTGTTTTGTTGAAACTTCTGATGCTTTGATTGGATGAAGTACTTAAAGGCAGGAGTTAGGGGTTAGAGAGAGGGGAGAGGGATGGGGAGAGAAAGCCAGAGGAGATAAATTGCCAACCTACTGAAGAAATGTGCAAAAGTTGCCCACTGAGGCCTGACTTTCTGCTGCAGCCGTAGGTTTTATGGAAAATACATTTGCCCAGAATGGTTTGTAAGGGAAAGAAAGGAAAAGAATCATTATTTGGAGGAACCTGAGCCCAATAGGGGACATATCAAATGTTTCCTACATTGAGGAAAGGACTGTCATTAAGACACAAGCTTTGGGTTCAATTTCTAGATACATTTTTTGTAAAGAATTTTAAAACCACGTGGAATTTGCTCTCATTATTTATGTGGTTCATTTTGCTATTGCACCCTCCTGCATGCCTGTACTGCTGTAAATGCCAGATGAGAAGTCCACTTAGGTCACTCTCCTGCCTCTAGAATTTATTAATAAAGATGCCAGTAAAGAGCACAGGAACTATCGCTGTTCCCCCGAGACCATCCTAAGCAATTCTTCTTTCTCCTTTTCGTGCATGCATTTCCCAGACTGGGAGTCCTTTTAATCCTCTTTCCTACTTCTGATTAGACTGGTTTAGGGCCAGTGGCAAGCACACTGAAGAGCAGGAGATGAACAGTTCAGAAATCTTCTATATTGCCCATCTTAATGTTGACTGGAGATGCCCATGTGGTGCCCAAAGGGATATAACATCAATTATTTTGTGATCCTGGACAGCTGTAAGCTCACATCAAGTGAGGTCAGACACAAAGACCTCCATGCTGTAACCTACTGAACTATGTGAACTACTGAAAAAATCTGCAAAGAAAATTGTATGGGTGGAGCAAACAGTCCATGGGACACGGAAAGAGCAGAGGGGGAAAAGCAAGATGAAGTGGGGTAGTAGGAAAGATATGAAAATTCTTAAACTTGAAATCCACCCAGAAGTCACGTATCTTTTTAAGACCAGAGAAGGCCATTAGGATGATTGCAGCCTGACTTGCTGCAAAACACAAACTGCAGGAGCTCACCCCGTGATTGTCTCATCAAGCTTAAGAACTTGTGATTTTAATTCAAAAACACAGCCTTTGGGAAATTCAGTCAGCTTCACAAAAGAGGTTGACTCACCATACCTCTCAGGAACCTGCTCTGATGACTAATCGCTCTTATTGTTAAAAACGAGCCTCTAATTTGCGACATCAACACTGACAACCTCAAATCCCAGCCACCTGATCTTGGTCTTTTATTTGCTAGAAGGAACTGAAGAAGTGGGTGTGTGCAAGAGAAAAAGAGATGCTAAGTCTTTCTATAGAATGCTGGTTTTTCTGATAAACTGAAGAGGGAGGGAAAGGTGAGCCACACAGGCAGGAAAAAATGCATCATGATGACAGAGACAGGCATATTATTAGTGCACTACTGAAAGAGGAAGGGAGAGATTTAGATTAGTATTATTTGGATTTCATGAAATTTTCATCTTTTGAGGAATGGGAAATCAAAACCAATCTCTACCTTGTTTTCTTCAGGGAACAGGGGTTGGAAAGAACAGATCAGTGACGAGAAAGCAACTGAGATGTAGGGAAAGCCTAGACAAGAAGGTGAGAATTTTTGAGAGAGCAGCACCAAAACCAAGGGAAGAGGGCACAGTGATATGAACTCAGGTGCAAAACTGGACAGAATAAGAGATTCAGGCTGATGAGGCAGATCAAACATGGTAACTAGTGAAAATTTGTAAACTGAGGAAAGAGTTGCAAGTGTGGACAAGGAGCCAGAAATAGTCTAGGTACATTATGGGCATCTTCTATTTCTAATTCTGTGCTTTGAGCAGCTAAAAGACCTAAACCTGGACAGCTTAACTTGAAAGCAGCAAATTTCAGTGCTGTTTTGCACAATAATAATAGAAAATTATGCTTCAGACAAACATGGCTTTTGTAAAAAATAACAAATAAGACCCAATTTAAAAAGTAAAACTTATAAAGTAGAGCAAGATTTCCCCCCCACCCCCCCCCCCCCCCCCTTCTAAGCAATTTTTCACTCAGAGATATAAAAAAATTGCTACTAATGAAAGACAAATTGCCTGCGTATTCTGATTTTTCATGATGAATTCTAAGGTCACAAAGAGTGTATTAAGCACAAAATGAAGGAACAGGAATTGTAACAGGTGAGCTCTGGCAAGACAGTTGTTAAATCCACCCAATTCGACACACTTGATTCCCTTGACAAGCATTTCTATAACCAGCTATAACCCTGTTCCTCCTGAAAACCCTTTCATAAGACCCAGTATATAATTTTGGTGTCCTGTTTGTATCAACAGCCAGTAAATCAGAACTCCTCGCTGACTGGTGGGCGTTGAAGTTCATGCCCTGAGCCACTGAAAGGTAATTTCCTTTGGCTTTGCAATAAACTCTCTGTTTTGACCTAAGACCTCCAACATGACGAGTGGTTAACAGCATCTATAAAAATAAAATGCTGGTACCAAATATCTGAATTTGAGTAGATTTGCTAGAATTTTATTAATTTATAGAAGTTGAAGGTTATGCCATATGTCACTAGAAAGTAATTTTCCCTGAATGTGCAATAAGGGCTTAGATTTGATTTATGACCTAAATATTGCAAGATATTAATACATCTCCATGCCAGATGATAATGTACATGTGAGGAAATGTACCTTTTCTGTCCCAAAATTGCAAAAAATTTCTTTCATTTACTAGGATAAACTCAATCAATGGCATTCATTAATTTTTTAACACTGAGTACTTAGGTGGAATGTCCCCATCTCTCAAACAGATAGCTGTGTTATTCCTGTATGAAATACTTTCAAAATGTTTCAAAAAACTGCTTCAGAGGCTCTATATGTGGTACCCGAGTTGTCCAGACATGACATACTTCTAGAAACAGACAATGTTTTGGACCCCTGGGATCCAATTTAGATGCCATTGGGGATTACAGTTGCAAACAAATAAGGGGGAAATACATATTCAGAATCTAGTTGCAGAAGATAACAAACACATCAGCAGGTTGGAGGGAGGGCTCCTTTGCAACTCGAGGGCAAAAATTCATGAGAAAGCTGCACAGCTATTTTAAAATGTACCAATGTGTCTTTGTGAAATGCAAAGATATCTATCTGAAACTTTGTTTTCTAGGAACAAGAAGCAGTTCACTATTTTCTGCTGTTTGCTCATAACTGCATTAAGTCCAGTGATTTCCTGGAGAGGAGTTAATAACTTATTTATATACTGGGTAAACAATATGTACTTTTCTACCTACAGAATAAAAGCTGTGCACCACAAATTCTCATATTCCCTGGCTATCAGTGCATAAAATCAATCTCTATACCAATTCCTTTTGGATCAATCTCTATACCAATTCCTTTTGGAACTACAAGTACAGACTAAATAATAAGGGTTTGTTCCAAGTAAGAGTTTCCATCCCTAAGGAAACTCCAGTCTTTCAAAAAGAAGCTTCATCTTGAATCAGGAGATGTTAATACAACAGCGACCTGACCCAAGGAAGGACCACAGTGTGTGATGGGAACTGAAGTCCAGCTGAGGAATTAACATCACTGGGAAGAGCAGAAATGCAAAGCACAGATGAACAGCTGTTCCCAGATCTTCCTGCAAAGTCCATTTTAATGTTGTTTCAGGTACAAAGCACAGTAATACTAATTTTGCAGGTGGTAATTTCATTTCAAATTCACCTCTCCTCTGCTCAGTGGCATAAACTAACCATAAACATTATTTTAGCACAAATGGAACACGTGGTACAGGGAAACAATACCATTTCAAAGGTGAAGCGGGCATTGTTCAAATGCATACTGCTGCATTTTTAAAGTCTTGCTTCATAGCTTATTTATGCTCTCAGGTAACTTTGCTGCTCTTAGCAAGGAGTCAGAGTCAGATCCACGCTCATGTGTCCTTGTTGGCCTCTCCTGTACTCCAGCACTGGGCTTTCAGCAAGTCCCATGTTGGCCTCAGCTCTGCTTGTTGCAGTTTCTCCCTCCATCCTGGCAGGGAGCTGGCTAAAGGGCCTTCCAGCTCTGGGACTGCAGGAAATGCTTTGCAAGGATGAAGTTTACAGTGAGAGTGTGAATCAAAGACCTTAAATGCCTTGCGATTGCCTGCCGGGAAGCCGATGGACATGCGAGCCGTGGGGGTCCTGTCAAATGACAGAGGAGATGGGTTATGATTTCCCCTGCCCTTCCCTGCCATCCCAGCCCTGTTATTTCAGGGCAGAGCAGTGCACAGAGGAGCAGAGCCTGACTCCCCAGCTCAGTTTAGCATTTCAGATGCAAGGCAGCAGGTGGCTAGAGTGACGAGAGGCTGTCACAAGCTGAAATGTTTGCTGTCTTGAATAAGAAATAACACTCTGAGAAGAGTCTCTCCCCTGCAAAGCTCCAGCTCAGACCAGTCAGGGGTGGGGAGGGGAGTTACACAGGTCGGCAGCCAAATTCCCTGCTATTTTCTGGTTATGGCTTGGACAAAAGCATCCAGCACCAGCCAGGGCTGGGGAGCATGGTACGAGATGTGGCAGCTACTGCCATATTGAGAAACAACATTAGCATGAGTGACTGATGGCTGATTTGTCCTGAGCACATGTCCAAAGAACAAGCTCCCTCCTGCAAATTGTTTTCTCCCTGCCTCAACCAAGACAGCTCTGCTACTCTGGTGAAGTGACAGCTGCTGTTACCAGTCATACGACTAAGCAAAAAAGCTCTCATTTTTAGGAATATGGGATGATGTGTTCTAGTATCCAAGGGTAATTTCTTACTATTTATTCTCACTTGCCCATGGCACATCCTCTGCTATCTATTTCTGGAGATTTCCTCTTGGGTAGCAGACTCTAGTCTTTTCTGTAGTCCTTCTTACAAGCCATAAACAGGAAAGTACAGTATTTCTGCAAAAATACACATCAATACAGATAGTCATGCAGTACTGCATGTTCCAGTAACATCCCAGAGCCACTGCTGAGCATCATTGTTATACAGGCAAAATTGTGACCACAGTGTGAGGGCAAATCAAAATCTAATTTCACAGAAATTTAAAGAGGTATTTTTCTACTTGGCAAAAGGGACACAAAGTTGTCTTTTGTCATTTTCCTGTCATTGCTTATCTTAAACTGGGACTGGGTCATGTACATGCTAGGTGCTGTACACAAAGCATGAAAATCAGACACTGTTTCCAAAAGCTTTCATTCTAGGTATGAAGCGGGAAATGTAGGAGAGAGACAGGAATGTAGGGGAATCATGAGATGGTGTGGGGTACAGTGAGAGACTAGAGTCAGCAGGGTTATTGTCATGGGTTTTGCAGAAGTCATGGTGATGAGTTTGATTTAGGAAGTGTTTTGGGAGAGGATGATGAGATAGCCCAGTAGATGGTTAAGAGAGGATGGGGAACAGTACTATGGGATAAATACAAGATTGAAGATGGAAGAAGTGGGCGAGTGAAGACTGGCACCAGGGGCCAACTGAAGGTGAGAACCAACCTTTCCAAGCTGAATGACAGATGAGGGAGAGGGTGGGTGAAGATGGACTGAGAAAGCAAGTATGTGCAACATATGTTTGAAGTGTTGGAGAATGAGTATCACCAGAGGGGAGGATATGGAGGGATGACACTGACAGCAGTGGGCTGGGAAAGGGAGCTCTGATTCTGTATCCTGGAAAGATGTGTGAGTGGAACCAGGCTGCATTTGTTCATAGCAGAAAAAAGGGCAGTCCCCACAGTCATTATGAGATAAAAAGTGAGAGACTGGACAAAAGTTTTGGCTGCAAGGCAGGAGAAGAAAGGTCACATCTATTTGGAAATGTTACGATGGAAAAGGCTTCCACAGGCATAGCCTGGATGTGAGGCTTCGGACTGTAATCTGGGCTGATGCCCAAGGTTATGGGGCCAGCATGGGGATACACACACTGCAAGAGCTAAGAGGCAGCAGAAAAGTGGTGGGGTAAAAATTAAAATCTTTGCACTAGCCTTTTTGACCCCAAAATGATGGTTAGGCAGCCCCAAGGAACTGTCAGTGATTTCCTAGTAAAGTGACAGAAATAGAGGAACCGTTGTTACCTCAGAGAAACCATGCAGGTGGTGTTTAACCAGTGCAGAAATGACAGCCTGATGCCTTACTAGAAATTGCATGGCACTGATTTGTCTTTGGATAATTGTTCATCTTATGTGTTTCAAGCTACTTGTTGGCTAACACCCAGGACTCCTCAGATGAGCTTTGGCATCCCCTGTCTAAGCTGTGATCATTTTCATATTTCACAAGTCTTGGCTTTCACATAGGCACATGGCATGTACAGGGATTTCTTCTGGAAGTGGTGGGTACATCTAAACCAGGGATGCCACGACAGTATTGCTAAGAGATGGGCTTCTGCCCTGGGTCCCCATGAGCCAGCCTGAAGCCTGGACCCAGCTGTGGCTGCAGGGGTGGGTTTCACTCTCTGCAGATGCTGATAGCTGTCATTACACTGCTTGATGAACCATGCTCTTTATTTCTGTTTTTTCATGATTCAGTATTTGTTTATAATAGGAAAATACTTTTTTTTTCCTGTAGACACAGAGATTTTCACAGGATGCTTTTAGCATAAACTTTAGGATATTTTATTCCCCTCTAGCCCTGGATACAAACCCTATGACCAAACTTTTACCAAGGGACCAGTCCATGCCTTCATTTTTATGTAGTAAGGGCCACACAACCTGGCCTCTCAACAGCTGGATCTCTCAGTGGATCCTGATCAGATCCTTCCCAACCACGTTTCTTAACAACATCAACAGAGCAGGTGGGAGCCAGGGTTTGTACCCTTCCACCCCGTCTTCCAGAGCCTCCGGCAAGTAACAGTGAGCAATAACTTTGAAGCAGCTTCTCTTGACAATGAAAGTCATCTTCTGTTTTGAAAATACCCTGTGCTTGGAGAAAAAGCTAAAAGAAAACCTCTGTGCCCACAATGTCTGTCCTTTGCATTTAATTTACCTCAGTGTCATCTGCTCTCCTGGGGAACCACTACGGCACACTTGCCACAGCCCCTGGCTTTCTGCTCTTGACAGCTTTGTCCTCTTCCTCTTTGTGGGTCCAGTTCTTTAACAGATGAGTGTCTTATGATCTCACTCCTCTCAGCATTGTCAAAATAACCCTGTCAAAAAAACCCTGTCACTGGGATTGGGAGCGAGGAGACCTTCACAGCTATAAACCTCCCTGTTATGTTTGAGACTTTACATCATATCTGGGCCACTCTTTCTATCTCCTCTTTCTTTTTTTCTCTCTTTTGCCAGAGTGATGAATTCCAGCAGTGACTTTACACAGATGCATCGAGGGGCATGTGGTATTAATGAGTCAGATTGCAAATACTTCCTTATTTTCCCTAAATGTTATCACTACAGTGCTTGACCACCTCAAGAGACCAAAGCATGACAGGGAAACTAAAAGGCATATGGAAACTATGCAGTTTTTTTAAAAAGTCAGAAGGGTTGTCTGTGAAAACTGAGTGATAGGTTTTATTGGTCCTGGACCAAGAGATCTTAAAAGAGCTTAAGTAAAGTTTATGCTAAAAGCATCCTATTTTCATGTAGCCAAAATAACCAGGATGAGCCATCTCTACCCAAGTGCCAAGTGGCATTTGGAGAAAATGTAACGGGAGGAAGATTATTAACTTTTAAGCTCAGTGGGCAGGGTTTTGAAGGAAAGACTTTGGGATTTAGCCTCTTATCTGCACTTTTCCACTTTCACCGAGACTCAAAGGAGATAGGAGAACTAATTTCTTCTCTGTTTCCATTATAAGGAGCACATTTTTCCAATGTAACCCCTGGAAAAGGTATCATCAATCACTGCTCTTTTAATCTGGGAGTTGTGACTTCCAAGAGTTTGATGAATAGGTCCAGAAGTTACTGTAGTTTGTGACCTTCCTTTCTGGACAGATGGAAGGAGAAATTCTGAATTTCTTATACTTTATACTTCTTTGACTTTGATTAGGAGTCACAACGTACAGAAGATTTGGAAAAAAAACTTGGCTGGATATTGGCATGGAGGAGAAGAGTGTTTGGGTGAAAACTGTAGCATTTGTCACCAAAAAAATAAAATAAAACCAAGAATAACAGGAGGTTTTTTGTGTTAACTGTCCCCACCCCCAAAAATAAAAACCTCATTATACTTTACTGGTGGCTCAGAGGTCTTTGAAAGGAAAGTTTTTTAAAAATAATTTGAACCACTGTATATGGAATTTGAGATATGATTCAGCTTGCCATTTGCAAACAGACATATCCAGTATTTTAATAACTGATGCTAAGAGCCAGTGAGGTACCAAGACTCCTTGGCTTCACTGATCCTGAAGGGCCAGTCCTCTGAGGGGCCTTAGTCCATCAGCACTCAGTGCCTGCACACCAGGGCTGCAGCACTGCACAGTTGCTCTTTCTGGTGTGCACAAGGTCTTTCTGGTGTGACCCAGGAAGCACAACCAGTAAAACCAACTTGTATGTTATCATTTCAGCATCCATGGGTTTTAGAGACTTCAGGTATGGCTGAGCAGCTGCTTGATTTTGGGGGTAATAGGAGGTATTAGCTTCCCAAGTTTCAGACTTGGTGTCTTTGATGGCAGAAGATGCCTTTGACCTGCAATGACTGTAGTGTACAAGTGTGTTTGTGCTGTAATTTGCCAGGCTTGAATCAATCATGCCAGCAAAATCGGTGCTTCTTTGATCAGAACAGCTCTCTGTCCCACATGGTTGAAGGCATAAAATCACCAGCCCTCCTGTTGGAAGTAGAATGGGCATCATAAATCAGGCTGGCAGACCTTACATTCATTTACCCAACAGAGACACGGTCAAATGCAGCTTTAAAGGCTTTTAAAGGCCTTTGTGCAATGCTGGAAATAAACAAGGGATGGAGAGGGTGTGAGGAGAAAAAAGTGGCATCTTTATCCTCTGCTGAGTGAGGTACTGCTGGTCTGATGTGGGGTGGCTTTTCTTTGCTGCTTGGTGCTGAGGGGCTCTGGGAGGCTGGGGCTTGGTCTCTGAGAGCTGTGGCACACACATCTCACTCAGTGCTAAAGCAGAGATGGGGTCTGAGGAGGGATTTCTGGGTCTTTTGGCAAAAGCCTTATGTAGATCTGAAAGAATCGCACTTGGCATGGCTGATACCAACTGTGTCTCCTGTCTGCTTCTGCTGCTCCCTAGCAAAAGCAAAATGGGAAATCATCTCCCAGCTGAGTCCCAGTCAGGGGGGGGACACAGAGGTGTTCTCAGTGAGGGGTGACTCAAGCTGAGCAGCAGGGACTGCCCCTGGCTGTGTTTCTAGGCAATGCCACATGCTGGCATCTGGATTTAGTGTTGAGGGAGGAGAAGGACCGTCAGACATCCAGACTCAAGTCTCAGCCCAGTCTATAAAAACAGAATAGCTTAAAAAGCCTGCATGCAGTCCTGCAAAGCACAGCAAATGAAACCTTTCAAGTGCATCAGAACAAACCTGAGATGTGGAGTTTCCATGGCTGTTTCCCTTCCCTGCTATCTGATTTCATCTGCCTTGAGAAATACATACATATTATATATCTATTTAAATATCACAGCAACTCTGTCAGTTGCTTCTAATGAAATAGCTCTGCTGAAATAATGCAGTGTCTGAGAGATTGGGTGTAATATGGTTAAATGCTTTTACAATCCCCCATTAAAGTAAGTGGATGGAAATTCATAAAATATTTATAGCATTTGAAAAGCTTTCATTCACAGATCCATCCAGAATGCGAAGCAGGCCCAGAGCAGCGAGTGCTGAAGACAGATGTTGATACCATCATGTTCCTCTTGCATGGAGAGAGAAGATGGACTAAGGTTCAATCACATTGCTGAAAAGTAGGAGGGTTGAGATCAAATCCTGTGCTGCAGTTTGTTTTAATCCAGTTACTAAACCAAGCAGCGCTCCGTTTTCCTGCTGAGTAGGATGGAAATAACAATCCCAAGCTGGCAAGGTTACTGCATTTCTACTGTTCCCATTGTGAGTCCAGGGGCATTAATGAGACCTTGGAGTGGGGAAAAGAGCTATGATTTAAATCTAAGTGATGAGAGAGGGGTTGGTTGCTTTTGAGTCAGCGCTGAGATGACCTGATCCCTTGCTCAAAAGGCGTCTGGCTGAATGGCTTCCTGTCTGTGGAGAAGGTAATAGCAAAGCTGGCTGCATCCCCCTCTTTGGCAATTATACTCGAGTCCCCTGGGTATTGAAATCAGCTGGCACTCCTCCAAAGGCTGGGTTTTTCAAAGAAGAAATGAAAAAGAAGTTGTATCTCTGGCGTTGTTTTCCACCTGAGCACAGTACATGTCTGTCTGCTTGCGTCAAGTCCTGTGTCTGCCGGCACAGACTGCTCGATGCAACGCCTGGGGAAAGACAAAAAGGGCTTGGAGAGCTTAAGGACTATAAAAATAACTGCAGGATTAGAAGAGGTGGCTATGAGAGGGACTAGGATGAACTGCCTGAGTAGAATTAAGACAAGACCTGGTGTTAATCCAGCAGCTTGAGGTTGAGAGCAGCTTTGAACCCTTCTGACAAAGCCGTGGAGGACCTTTTGACAGGAGTAATCTACACCTGCAGAGGAATAATCACCTTGACAAGTGATGGGAGGGAGGAAATCTTCTGTTGGTGAGGAAGAGGTGGGAAATGACCAGAGCATCACCCTTGTGTGGCTGCAGCTGAGGTGTCACACCAGAGGGGACTTTGTACCTCACGCAGAGAACAGTCCCAGGCCCCTCTCTGTCTTTGGGTCTTAGAGAAATTCCTTTGGTGACAAGCATGTAGGATAAATTAAGATACCTGTGGATCCCAAGGACCATTATCCAAGGTTTGAATTCTTGCAGTTAATATCCAGCTGTTTCGAGAACAAGTTTGGGAAACAACCCAGGACAAAATGTCCTCCTGTGCCAGTCTGTGTGAGCTGTCATCACCTTGACATCTCCTGCAAGTCCTGGGAAGTCCATAGTGGTTCCTGTTCATTAGAGATCCCAATTCTCGTTCACACCAGCTCTACCTTTGTGACACTCAACTGACTCGATAGCAAAGGAGACAAGAACCTGGATTCCTATTTCTCATTTTGCCAGAACAGCTAAATTAACCCTGGGGTCAAAGGCAAACACCAGCCTCTCTGAAATCCTCCAGGATTCAGTGGCTATACAGCAGGATTGCTGAAAAAGTACCCAAGCTCACTTGAATCTAGCAGCGTGCTGCTCAGAGTGGGCAAATTTATTCTACTTTTTTTAATCTTTTCAGGGCTTTGTAGTCCTCATCGACCTCCAACCTGCTGTTACCTAATTCTAGAAAGTTTATGCTTCCCCTGTACACAGACCTTTAGCACAGACATCCTCTCAGCTGGGTACTGTGCTTAGGACTTTACTCACGATAAACTAGGAATAATTTCACTTGTCTGAGGAGTTTGTCCAAGTTTCATTGAAAAAGTGGTAATTTCCTTCCCTGCCTGTGTGCAGTCGTGGTGTTGCTATTCTGGTTACACAATTACTGTATCTCACCTCAGAGCCTGCTGCACATCAGGAACTGCTCTCTCACTGCTTTGTAATGAGAGTAAAACAGAGCTTTGGGATCCGTTCGGGAGAAAGTGTCAATCTAAGGTTATTTTTTGCTTACGTTTGCTTCCCATTTTCTTCACCTTGTTTTATCCTCCAGCATGGCAGCAAGTTGTGTATGTTTGTTAAATGCACTAAATATTCCCTTATAAATATGTATTTATCTAGTTTGCTTTAATAAATCGATATTTACCAAGACATACTTACACATACATTTATAAATATTAGTATAAATAAATATGTATTTATACAATTGTATACTAAAGAAATACAGCTATTAAATGAATTAAACTTAATTAAAAGCTTACTATTTTCCATCATATTGGCAGCTGATCTGTCTTTCTTCTCTAAGCTCTGAACTGTCACCTGAACTTGCTGGAGTGCTAAGCCTTCATATCCTCCACTTTGGGGAGTTTCTCTCATGCTGTACAGCAGTGTATCTGTCTGAGAGGGAACAGGACAGTTGGTCTTCTGATTTATTGCTGATGGGGAGCAATAAATTTACTTTAAGGGAATCACAAGGATGTAGATCATAGATGTGGGAACTCTGGATCAATATTTTTTTCTTTTCTCTCATATAGGGTCTAAGTAGCTGCTGATCTGTTCCCACCAGAGCAAGCAAAGTGAATCATCTCTCTCTCTGTTATCTTCTTCAAGTCTGTGCTACTACAGAAAGACAAGTCCAAGAAGCCCAAATATATTTTTCCCTAACCTTTAGAGTGTTTTTTTTAACCTACATTTCTCAGGCCCACTAAATGCTTAGCAAATATGACCTGTTCTCTGCAGAAAACCATCCCTGTGCCATGTGTAGCCTGCTGCTACCACCTAACATGTGAAGGACAGCATTATAATCACTCCATCGTCTTCACTTCAGAGATGAAGATGAAACAGCATGTTCCCAGGAACTGAAAGAGATGCTCTACTTAAAACCTGACTGTGTGAACTCAGGAGGAATGGGAATCCACTGCAGGCTTCCCCAAAAGGACATGCTCCCCAAATATCCTTCCTGTAGAGTAGCGAGTCCTCAGTGCCCCAGGCCAAGCAATGGATCCTTTGCAGTAATACATTAAATTCATATAATTCATACAATTTTATTCAATACTATTTTTCACTGCCTGTCTTCAGGATTACTAGACCGCTAAGGGATTAGATGAGTGATAACAGAGATAACAGACTAGGAACTTTTTATTTAGAATAGCTGTTATCATGTTTTTTAGATCCTGGACATGTCCTGTAGAAGGATTTAAAGCCTTTTACCAATGCTTACTATCTTGTAAAGAAGATGTGCTGTGTTACAACCACCACAATCCTCTTGCTTGGCTAAAATCACATATTAAACCCATGCCTGAGCCTTGAATTAGAACCTGCAACACAGACTCCACCTGCTCCCTGTCCCCCAAATCTCCTTAAGGCAGCTCATGTTCTCCAGTTATTTGCCCTATACTGCAAGATAACTGGCACACTCATGGAAATTTGCCCCAGCACTGGGGTAAATCTATGTAGGGGCATGTGGTAATCTGCTGCTTGCCATCAAGGGCAGGTTTACCCAGCCAAGATGGGTAGTTCTGCTTTCTAGTGTTAGTGGCTGCTACCTTTGAAGGACCATATGCACTTTTCCTACACAGCAAACACATAATAACCTCTCTTTTTTCCTCCTTCTTCTTCTTTTCTCACTTACAGATGCTGGCTGCACAGCTGGTAAAACAGATAGGTCTTTCTAACCCTTTCATGCATGCTTGGTGAGTCCAGGTAGCTTTATAAATATGGTAATGTTTTCCAGAGCATGTCTGGACTGGAAATAAAACAGAAAGCCACAGAGGCTGGACTTGGAGAGATAACTGCAGAAACAGCTCTGCTGCTGGAGAGACTAAATCCACACTCCAGGTCAAATTAACTGCCTCCCCCCTCCCCCCATTAGTAGGAGGAAAGCTCTTGTGCTCACCTGAAGAAAGCAGCAGCTCTTGTTTAGTTTATTACCAGAAGGCCCAAGCTTGTGATAAAACGCATTGATTTATACAATGGGGGATCCTGCCTGGCACTTCAATGCAGTTGTCCTGCTGAGAAAATTACAGATAAACTCTTAATTTATTCTCCCTTTAAGGGAGAGGGGAAAATAAGAGGGAAAAAAAAAACCACAACAGCAAAAAAATCAAAACCAAAAACAACAAACCAAACTCAACAACAACCTCCTGATACGTGCTCATGAAAAGGTTAGTTTTTAGTAGTGTGCTGATTTTAGAAGGCTGATTGTCTGGAGAGATCATCCTGGGGTCACTCCCATCAGGAACTGGGCCCAAGGACCATTCATTACAGTCCCTCCAGCAGAGCTCTTTCCCCCAGAGCCTGGCTCAGGATGGCATCTCAATCAAGTGAGCAGGACACCATCCCCTGTGCTTCTGGTGGCAAGGCTGTGGCTGTCTCTGCCCAGGATCACACTCAGGCATTTCTAAGACTCTGCAGAAAAGTCATCTCCTTGTCTACAGCAGAGGATAATCAATAGTGACTGATGGTTTAGCCAAGGGGGGAGGCAAAGCAGAAAGCTGTGATTTCTGGGACAGGTTAGAGTAGTTTAAGATGAGGAAGGCAGAAAAAAAAAAGCAAGGGAGTGGCAAGAGGAAGGAGATGAATCTCAGCTTCACAAGTGATGCCTTTGACAAATGTTTGAGATCTAACCTTGCCTTAAAAAATTAATATTGCCCAGAGCCCTGAAGTAAAATGAAGCAGTACATCTAACCTGCCAGGAGTGCAGTGCTGGCATCATGCACACTTCTCCCCCGTTAGGAATTGTTTGTGCTGGGATCTGGGGATACTGACAGCAAAAATGCTCACTGAGGAAAACAATCACAGCTCCACAGCCCTGGCTTCCCTTGGAACTTCTGAAAGTACCAAAGCTCGTTACCCATTATAGGGTTTAGAGGGCAAGGGATGTCATACTGTGAGGGAAGAGATGCTCAAATACACCCAGTGGTCTCATGAGCTGTGTTTGGGATTTCCAGTGCCATGAAAGGAGCCAGACACTTGAAATGGATTAGCAAGCAAGTTCAAGGTGAAGTGACCTCTCTCTCACAATGACACTTAAATGTATATCTATTCTGCCTCTTCCTTTTGATGTTTGATCTGGCCAGGACCCTTTTTTCAAATACACTTTGTTCCTTTCCTATTTTGAGAAAAGCTGAGCTCTTCAATTACTAGTGTCCTGTTGTTTGCACTTTGCTGCGTTTCCTTGATTTCTACAATATTCTTTATACAATAAGGTGACCAAGTTGTGTATGTTGTCCCTGTTCCAACAACAACACTTCCTGTATATGGGCATTTGCCCAAAAACACAGAGCAGCTTTCCTGTCCAGTCCCCAGGCCTGGAGCTTCCAGCTATTAAGAAGTTTCTGAGTTTTTCTAAATTTGAATGGATTGGCATGAAACCTTCCAGGAATTTTAGATCTGTTGGTGTGGCAATGTTCTCTAGATCGTCCCTACACATGCATTTATCTAGGGGAAAGAACTCATCATTTTCTGAGATTTTTCTTGCTAATATATGTCTCCAGTACAGACCTTCTCAAGCTTTGGGATTTATTTCCTAAGCTTGGAGGAAATATCTGGAAGCCCTACTCCATGCAATAGAGCTCTAACCTCTGCACTTAAAAAAGTCTTGCCCTCAGACATGCTCTCCCTGGATAGTCAAGAGAAAAACCAACCAGATGTCACCTACTTTGGAAGACCCACAGCCCAGCCCCAGCCACTGTTCTCCACCCTAATCCTTCCTCATGCAGCTCTTGCCTAAGAAGGAGAGAAGATGAAGAAAATATTCAGGAATAGGTGGTCAGTTTTATCCTCTTCCCCAGCCCACAGTGAGCCCGTGCTCTCTAAACCATTGAGCTTGATGACTGCAGAACTGCCTCGGTGGCAATACTTCTACTGCCATATAGATGCTGTCAGAAGGAAACCTGGGCTGGACTCTGGATAAGTTTTTGTCTCTCTATATACATGGTTCAGCTGGGGGAGCTGGCACAGGTTCCCTGCTCACCATGTATCTGCCAGTGCTTGCCCAAGACTTCCCACACATCCTGTAGCCTGGTGTCTCATGCCAGTTGTGCTTTCTGCATAGATATGCCACAGTTTTCCACCCTGCTGGCTGGGAGAACATGCTCAGCAGAGGCATCACAATGCCTATTCACAGCTTTCCTCCTGCCAGTTATCAGTGTTTCCCTCCTCAGCCTTGGCATCTCTTTGGTTTTTTGTGCTCCTTCAAACAATTTATTGGGCTTGGGTTTTTTTCTTCCTGAATCCATGGCAGCTATCTTTAATTAAATCACAATTCCCTAGGTGGTTTCCCTCTTCTGTTGCTGATTAGCGTAGCCATTATCTATAACCCCCCCACTGTTGGAATCAAGACTTACAGGTCTCACATTTCCCAAATCTCTTCTCCATCTCTCTCTAAATATAAGTGCTACCATTAATAATGATAAAAGCATCATATGAAGCTTCTCATTCCTTTGGGGCCCAAAGAGCTTTTCAGCCCATGAAGGGAGATAGGCTACCCATTCATGACCTTGCAAAGAGCTGCTCTCTGTGTGGAGAAACACAGCCTGTGTCCTGTGGTGGGAGCACTGCACAGCTGGAATGGCTTCTGGCTCAAAAGCTGAGGGATCCTGACACTGTGATCCCACCTCAAATGCACCGAGCCAGCTCATGCCACTGGGTGAAGCTTGTGTTAAGACTATGAATCAAAATATGAAAAGCAATGGCTATTGTGTTTGCTCTCACAAGCTCCTTTTGTACCAATGGAGAGGGGAGTGCTGTAAAGGTTTGGCAGAGCAGCCTGGGCTAATAAAACTGTGCTCCCTCTTCAGGTGAACGAGGTACCCCCAGTCTTGGCTGAATGCAGCCTTTCACCACACATGTTCCTCTGAAAGGCTGATCCTTTTCTGATTCAGCCTGTCTCCACCTCGTACCCTGCTGCAACTGTTTGCTTAATGCTGTGTCTGAAGGAAAAGCATCAATTACTGAATCACTCACCTAATGCAGCACCACGGGCTCTGAAGCCTGTCCCCAGCCCTTCGTCAGCTCTGGCTGATGCTAATTAGGTTATAGCACAACTCTGGCTCAGGGCATTATGAAGGACATTATCACTATATTTTGACCCCATCCATATTTGTCTTGACATATCTCTCACCCCTTTCTCCTCCTTTCCATGTGTTCCTTCCTTTGACATCTTAATTCTAGAGCTCCACAGGATCAGTTTTTAGAAGGTGTTTCTCCTCCTCTGCAGATGCATTTTGCTTTGTCACAGTCTGTTTTACTTCATAATTTTTCTCCCGCTTTCATATCTTGTTATTACTTTTTTCTTTCAAAAGATATAACTGCCAAAATGGCATCAAATTCAATGCAATTTCTATTTAAAAGACTTTGATTGTAGGGGAAGGAGGAGGTTAAATGTCAATTATTATATCGCTCTAGCTTTTATGGGAAGAATTTCAACTAATTGTTGCATATATGCATATTTTTATATATATAAATTATTAGCCCCCAGAATGCTCACAAATTTCTTTAACAAACCTGACAATGGGTGAGAAACAACAATAAAAAAAATACTTTCAGTTTAAAGGTGGGATCTGAGGACTCCATGTGTGGTCTGATAGCTGCTCCCTATTTGTGAGGCTGTACAGGGTCAGGACAACGATAGAATCTGCCCTGGCAGGGGGCCAGCAGTGGGGCAGAGCCTCTGGGATGGGGCAGAGGAGGCAGCAGCCCCATGGCCCCTTAAAGCAGCTCAGGAGTCACAGCCCCAGCTTGGGGGATGTGCCCCAGATCAAATGGAAAGTCTGGAAATGCGGACCAGCTCCCTGAAGTTGTTGCATTGTTTTCAACTACACTGCCCTTTGTCCTCTGTATATATTTCAGGGGCATTTCTGACCATGGAAGCATCGGGTAGCTTTGCTGGGGCTGGGCACAGCCAGCCCTGGAGGAAACACAGCCCAAATGGTGCAGATAATTTGGTACCTGTGTTTGCAGCATCACTCTCACAACCACCTTGTCTCTGATGTTTCCCGGGGACCTAACACCTTTGCTGGCCTCTTGATCCCTGTGTTCGAAACAACTCTTGTCGTTTAGCTTTCCCTTCCCTGCCACCACCTTCTCCTGCTCTGCTTTTGCTTTTCCCTTCATCCTGTTTAATGCTGTTTATTGCAGAAGTCTCTTTATCTGCTCAATTGGTAATATCAGTTCATGCCTCTCTGTTCTGTTTCTTCATAGGGAAAAGCTGGGGTAAAAATCATAAGCCCCAGAAATCACAAAGTTTGGCCTGTCAAGGTGTCTGTGTGGCTGGGTGGTATTGCAATTTTTCTCTGCCCAGCAAAAAGCCACCTTAAAAATAAGGGTGAACCAACCATCAGATGGCTCTGAGCTCCAGACTCACTAATTCAAAATGCCCTTGATATTAAAATAACAAGAATCAAGCCTGTCTAGGAGGCTGCCAGCGCTTTCTCTCTCTATAGTTTCATTAGGAAGCAGGGAGGAACAAAAACTATTTCAGATCCTCAAAAACAACAACAAAAGTATGAGGCTAAAAATGCACAAAGGTTTGGCATTTAAATATCACAGCTGTAGCCTTCTCAGAAATACCAGAGATACATAATGAATTATAGATTGGACTGAGCTGCAAAATTCAACCCTCTGCTTTTCCTTTAGTGAAGTTCTGGTCTGACCCAGGGGCTTGGTTCAGGGCCACCTCTAATTCTGAGTTCACCCTCTCTGTATTCCCTGACTTTTCCTGCATTCCCTCAGGATTACTCTGAATATTACTGAACTGGGAGGCACTGGAAGGCAAAGGGAAGCAATGCCAGGGTTGGAACATTTGACACTTGAGCTCAGGGTGGGGTTAGAGTTCCTGAGGCTTGGTATAGGCTTTTGCACTCTTTGTTTTGGTGTCTCTCTCCTGCTCCAGGAATAGCTGGTCAACACTCCTTAACATGAAAGGTTAAAATTTTAAGGGGTCCCTGTGCAGTGGTGCTGGTCAGGATTCATCAGTTCTGAGGCTAAAGATGCAAACAAAAGCAGGGAGTTGTCCAAGTCCAGCAGTCTCAATACCAAAACCCCATTTTTTACTCTGTCACCATGGCCAACTTATTTTTGTTTATTTTTTAGAGACATCATGATCTCATTACATTTCCTGTATCTTGTCCATGTTTTCTTTCCTCAGAACTATCCTAGTGGTCACAGGACAGAATAGCTGAGGTGGGAAGGGACTTGTGGTAATGCTCTAGTCCACCTCCCCTGCTCAAATAGACAATTTAACCCAATATAAAGGGCTTTTATTCTTCCTCTAATGATGCTGGCTTTTTTCCTCCAGCCCAGCTCACACCACTCTCTCCTCCAGCTTCAGTTGTTCCCTCCAGCATGGGGCCACACCATCCTCACCCCCTCCTTGTCTGAAATTTACTCTTCCCACAGCCCTGGGAAGCCCCATGAAGGCTGGCTGGGGCTGGGTGAAAGCAGAAAGCTGAGCAGCAGCTGCTGGGGTTTGGGATTTATGGCAGGGAAAGGATGCTCGTCAGCAGAAGGAGAATGTTATCAGTCCCGGGAAGCACTGTCAAAGTGAAAATTGAAACTGTCAGACTGCCTGTACTCCCTGCTCTATTTCTGCTCTGGGATTTTTAATTATTATTTCTCATTGTTTTTTCTCCCTCCTCTTAGTTTCATTTGAAAAATGTTGACTGCAGATATAAAAGCAGGATAAATCGCTCATGACCTTCAAACACGCTACCGAGTTTTTTTCCTAATCCTACTGCTCTCGGGCCAGCCCTGAGCAAAGCCAAGTGCTCATTCCCCCTCAGGACCCCATGCTCACTGACTTTTGGGCTTCATTCTCTGTTGGGGAAGGGTTTGCATCCCCTTCTACTAGCACTGACTGGCACCCTTCTACTAGCACTGGTAATGTTTGCACAGTCAGGACAAGACTTAACTTGGGATAAGAGTGTTTTCATTCCACCTTTCCCCATGACATCTCTCTTCTGCTTCCTCCATGGGGCAGGGGGAGCTCAGGCCACCCCAGGGTCATGGCACAGCCTCCTTCTCTGCCCTACAGTCCAGCCATGGCTGATCAGTCTGGTACCCGATGGGATGTGGTAGGCAGTTACCACGCAGGGGAGAAGCTGCAGAGTTGTACAGCAGCCAGAGCATTTGCATCTTCTCCTTTGAGCTGTTTCCAACCTTAAACCACTGAGCCTTTCCATAGCTTCCTCCACATGTTGGTGCCAGAGCTTTGTCTCTTGTTGCTGGGTCCTGATGCTTAAGCATCAATCCAGCATGAGCAAGGGTCACAGGACACAGGTGAGCTATGCTGTGGTTCAGGACACCAGTATGTCCAGCCTCACATGCCATCTACTGAGGCCCCTCTAAAATTCCTTCTGCAACACTTAGGCCATGGTGCTGCTCCTCAGAGCCCAAGGCTGCCAGGGACCAGGGAACAGAGCTGAGACATGGGCCAGCCAAGGACTGCTCCATCTTGGCAGTGCTGCTGATAGATCCTGCCTCCAGGAGTCCTAATTTGTTAGGCAAATGGAAAACACAAACAGCTTGACCTTCCCAGGACCCCTGACAACAGCCACAGTCCCAGACTAGCAGGGGACTTAATCTTCCTTTGATAGGGCACGGCAGGAGCACAACATGCTCTCCAGAACGTCAATCCTGTTCCTATCAGACAACCACTGTCCCACCAGGAGGACTTTCACTCTCTGGCTGATTAGCTTTGGTCGGCACTGTTTAGGACAGATATATACATAAACAGAAAGGGAAATGTGTCATGGCTGGGAAGACACACTAGTTTGCTATTCCCTTTGTTTTAAAGATAATACATAGACACCTCCTGCAATATTGGATTTGGGGTTGTTGGGTGGTGGAGATTTTTCTGTCACAGTTTTAGCCAATAACCAGGTGAAAGATGTCTGTTATTCCCCTACTACCCTCCCAGGGGGAAGATAAAAGAGGGGATAAGGGAGAGTGACTGTAAGGTTGAAAAAAAACTACAATAGGTTTAATGAAGTACTACTAATAACGATGATGAACGTGAATTATAAATATGTACAAATATGCAAATATGGAAAACACACTCCTCAGTTGGTAATTACCTCCCAATCAGAAAGGTCCCAAACTGAACTCAAACCTGAGTCCAGGGCCCTGGTGACAGTCCACAAAAGCCTTGGGACAGCCAAGCCAGTTCTGCTCAGGGAGGCAGGGGAAGGAGACCTGTCCCAGTGAACGCAGTTCTTCTCCAGAGAGAAGACAGGATGCAGGAGCAGTGGCAGCAGAAATGACAGAGAAACAAACCCCAACCCATCCAGCAGCCCAGCCAGAGAGGGCTGAGGAGGCCTCTCTGAGGAGCCATTTTGCACTGCGCCCCACGGGGGCCCCTCTGAGGACCCATTTTATACTGCGCCCCACGGGCAGCAGCGCTGTGATTGGTCCGCTGGGGTCACCTGACCCGCCCTCTCCTCCCCACAGGCAGAGCTGCTCCCGCCACAGCAACGGCCACAGGCAGCGGCTGCTGGGGGCCCGGGCGGGCTCAGGGCAGTGCGGCCCCTTCTTGGTCCTCCTAAACCAGGACACTTTCAGAGGCAGCTATTTTGTGAAAAGCTTTGACAAAACAGTTGAAAAAAACTGGAAAAATGTAAGAAAATAGAGAGTGAGATGGAGGTGAGAACATGAAGGGCAGATAGAGTGCCTGGTAAACTGCTCTGGCCCTTGGAGACAGACTTCCCCAGGAGAAGGTCACAGTGAAGCACGGCCAGCTTGGTGGGCTAGCCAAACAGTATGTGAAATTGCACAGCCAGAGGTGGAAACCCCTACCAAGGTTTTGTAGGATGATTTCTGAGCCTGATTGAACTTGTAAGCATCCACATACCAAGCACAAGAGGCTTGTTGCTTGCAGACTGAACCAATGTCCTGAAGACAGGAGTCCACCGCCATGGCTGGTATGCCCATCGTTTGCACAGTATTTTTCCATGGTCACTAAAACACCATTCATGGAAGTGCAACTGAGGGATAAGGATGGAAAACTAACTCGCCAGTGGTCCCTGACAAAGCCACTGCCAATGTCAGTCATCAGTAACAAGCCACACACAGTGTCCTGACTTCATGGCTGCCTTCTGCAGGCCATCTCATCCTGCCTGATGCTGCCTGAACTTTTTGTTCAGCAGGAACCAAACACTTGCAAACTCTTCCAGTGTGGACAGGCAGCCTGCCTCAGCCCGGCCTGGAGGACCGAGGACCCACAATGAAAAAGAGAAAGTCAGATGCAGTGACATCCTGTTATGTCCCCTTGAATCTGCCAAGACTCATCCTCACAGAGTTTTTTTTTTGCTTTTTGCATTTCCACTTCCCATTAAGCCTCCTCTGCCCTTTTATTAAGGTTTATTTTTACCTCAGTGCAAGAGGTTAGGAGCACGTGGCTCTGGCTTTGACTGCGTGGCATTTTGTGAAGATTATGTCACATGGTACTTCATACCTAGCCAAAAATAACTCCCTGTGCACAGGAGCTGCTTACCTGCCTGCAGAGACCACTTCTTCCCAACCCTTTGTTTTAGGGGGATTGCTGGGAATGATGGGGTGGGGGGAGAGGGTGAAGATCTGCTGGGTTTGAAACCTGAGGGATGGGGAAAGGCAGCATGAGATATTTCTGGTTTTTCAAATAGATGGTCCTCATGTTTTCCTCCCTCCTCCTTTGCCATGAGAGAGGAGAAGCAAGGAAAAGGCAACATTTCTCGGCACCAGCTGGGTGTGGTGTTTGAAAAGAAAAAGTATGGGAAGTGTTGGAGGAAATAAAATATTTGTTTTAGTGATGAGCAATCATTGGAGGACATTAGGAGTGTCCCAGGGGAAATCAAATTGATTTACACCAACACAGTGCTGAGGGAGGGCCGTGACATGTCTCAGGTGCCTGTGTCACTGCTGCTGTGGAACTGATGCAGGGGAGGGCTCAGCCTCTGTCTGGCCAGAGTGTTTCCTCGCTTGCTTTCTCCTCGAGGGTAGATGCAGTTCTGGTGGCAGTGGATGTCCTCAGCCTCTGCATGGCGACACGTGGGCTTAGAGCAGGAATCAGCCATTCAACAAAAAGTCAAGTGAAAAAAACACCTTTCTCGTGCCTGCTCCTCCCCTGCTCATCCAGAGTCACTTCCCTGCACAAGGAGACCTGGCTGTTCCTTGAGAGCCCTCCCAAGAAGATGCTGTGCTGTACCACTGGATGCTAAATGACATATGTTACAATTTCCACCCCAAAGCAAGCTGTCCAAGATAACAAACCCAGCTGAAATTAATCAGTTGGAATATGTTCTTTTCAAAATCTTTACTTTTGAATTGTGACTTTTCTTTTAGTGAAAATTAATGACACCTCAAACCTGTTTTTTCTCCCATGAACGTCAAAATAAATACTGACAAGTCTTATTTTCTGCAAGCCATCTCTTTTTGTGTTTTGAGTTGGTTCTTTATTTATTTTTGAATGGGGACAAAAATACAGTAAATTCTTTCTTCCCTTTATTTTAATAGTTCTTTGCCTTCCATTCAGATAAGGGAAGGAAAAGGTTGTTAAATCTGAAAATTCCTGGTTGGCCACATTGCACCTAGTAGCAGTTGGGTGTCCAACTTCCACCCTTTTGGTTATTAAAAATCCACGTTGCTGAGGCTCAAAGGAGGGACTAAATTCCTCACTAGAGGTGATGTGATGATGCCTTTCCGTGCACATCCTACACCCTGTGCTGCCTGAGAGAGGGATCCCATCCTGCTGGGTTAACAGATGTGCTGGTTTCTTGGAGTGCAGTGAAGAGGAGAGCAGGAGTGACAGTGCTGGACGTAATACTGCCCTAAATAGATAGCTGGGGGATTCGTTTTCTATATTAAAGTATTGATTTTTCATAAACTTAGAGCACAAAAGGCCATGGAAAACAATCAAGCCCCAGTGCAGGAAGCTGAAAAATTAGACAGCAGTCTGAGCCCTTCTGGCTGTGCTTCGTGCCAGGAGTTTCAGTTAAAAAAGCCTTATTTATAGGCAGGGAACTTCAAAAATATCAGAGGTGTGTTTCTTACACACTGAAAGTTTGTTGCCTTTCAAACCATTCAGGCAGGCAGGCAACATCAACAGAATCAGACTCATGAAATACCTTGTGTGTTCTGCTTATTGCTATGCTAAATACATCCTCAATTTCTGCATTTCAGCTGTTGCATTATCATCCTGGAATGGGAAATCTGATATGCAAAAAGAGAGAGAAACAACACACTGTTTCCTTGACTTTCTGTCTGCCTTTCTATAAAAACCCTAATTTCGATCAGAAGTGGAGCTAGAGAAGTTCAAACCTGAATTAAGATGTCACCTGGTTTCCAGGGAAAGTGATGAATCACTGGGAAGTCCTTTTCAGGGAATGTGGTTAGATTCCTCATCCTGAGACTGGTGTTAATGACTGCATGTCCCTGCTTAAACCATAACTCAATTGAGGTTCGTGCAGAAACCAGTAAGTGGAAGAAATCTATGGCCTTGGTTATACAAAAAAGCAGAGCAGTAAATCATATGAATCCATTACATTCAGAATTTGTTAGATTTCAGGTTTTGGTTCTAGATCATTTTTAGTTCAACAAAAGAAAAGAAAACAGTAAGGATTTTGGTGTTGTGCTTAAATGTAAATGAAGGTACTCACACTGGGGTGGAAATCAGATCTGGACCTGGACTGTGATGCTCCTTAGCCTTGTTTTCAGCATGGGACTGGAAGCCTGGATCCATTTCTGAGAGGTATTTTTTTAGGAATTAGCTTATTACAGTTTTACTCCAAGAAGGGACCAAATCCCCAGACCAAGAGTAAAGATTCTTTTAGACTAAGATACATAGCTGGCATTTTGAATAGGATTTGCTCCCCAGGTCCTTTGTAAGAGAACACGGAACACCAACAAGGAACAATGGAACAAGTAAAAATTAAGTGTGTGAGGTTACTCTACAAAAATTGGTGTCATCTGTCATGCCCCACAGGGGGACAATGTGGAAATTTTCCAATAGGCAAATTTCCAACAGCAGCAAGGGACATGTGTGATGTGGACAAGTGACACAGCATGCCAGGGAACCTCTGGTTTATCCAAACATGTGCTGCAGCCATTTGTCCAGGACTTCTGGATATTTGGAATCCCCATTAGGAACATTTCTAGGGAAACTAAACTGCTTGTCAGCCTGAAATCCTTTTGCCCCCATCACACACAGGATTCCTTTCTTGGGGCAGGGGACAAACCTTGGGTGGAGATGTCTGAGCTGAAATCCTGTGTTTTTGTAACCAGGATCCAATTTGTATGGAAATGGTTTGCTTGGTTTGGGAGGAGAGATCAGAGAAATAGTTCAGGTAGCAGAACCAGTGACCCTGGTAAACTTCCACTCTTGAGCCTTATGCCTGTGTCTTTTTCTATTAGATGTGATTTTAAATAAACATGAAGGGATCAGACAGGCCACAGATGAAGGTTTCTAAGCAACACAAATAAATCCACATCTGTATTTACAGGTGCAGGCAGGACATCTCTGGACAGTTTTTAGTAAGGTGTTGGTTTTTTTAATTTCTCCTTCCTTTCAGAGGCACACAGTTTAAATACAGACCACCAGAAAGAAAAGTAATAGCAAATAGCCTTCTCTCCTGGGGGCTGATTAATGTAAGGGACGGACTGCATGATGAGGGGCAGTGGAAAAGGTGTCCCCATTCCCAGGTCTGATGTGATGTGGCTGCAGATCTGTCTGTTGTTGTCACATCTGGGTATTTTGGCACCTGCCATTGACAGCCCAGGCCATAAAAGCCACTATGAGGAAGGTGATGAAAGGTAGAGAGGTGCTTTTCATGCTCATGTGCTGGTGCAAGATGGGTGGGGAGAAAAAGAAGGGTTGTGCCAACCTTGCAGAGTCTCAAGGCAGATGATAAATGATTGCACAGCACAGGACGTAAGCCAGGACAGAAACACTGTCTCTTGGTCTGAAAATGCACCTTTCTGTTTGTTTGCTTCTCCCGTGTTCAGAGAGATGCTCCCTCACAAGTGTTGGGAGCTTTGACTCTGTGCAGATGGGAGGAAATGATTTTCAAACTGCCTGTTTGTAAGCTAGCTCGAAAATGGCAGTGCTGCCTCTGCTTCTTTTGTTCTAAACACCCAATTAAACTGGCTGTTTACACCGTCCTGCCAGATTCCTGTCTCCCAGCTGAAGATTGTGGAGCAGCTAATGAGGCTCAGCACAAAGCAGTGCCAAAGCAGGGGGAGATGGGGCTGTGCCACGGTGGGATCCTTCCCAGGCCCTTGGGAAAAGAAGGACACATCAGGGTGGTGGCCAAGCCTACACCCTTCCTGGCCCATGGTGCAGCCAGTTTCTCAGTACTGGACATCAGTATTTCAGGGTGGAGTTTTTGAGTTTTTTCACATCTTGTAGGAAGAGGAAGGAGGAAAAAATAAGAAGAAACTGAGGGATTCTGAAATCAAGGTGGTCATCAGAGTTGTGTGGGATGGGAGAAGCAACTTTTGTAGTAAATTAAAAAATGACCTCTCAGTTCTCAGAGTAACCACTGTAGATCTGTGATCTAGGGTTCTCTCAGAGTCTTTATTTCCTCAGGAAAAGATGCAAGAAAGCAAGTAAGGGGAGGGGGGGAAGTCAGTGATGGATTTCCTGTATGTGTCTCATAATTTTTTTCTGCTGAGAGAGTAGATTTTGCTCTAGCAGTAGAGTTGGTCATCAGAGCAGCCAAACCTCCTAGGCAAATGGTTGCACTGATGCTAACAGAGGTCATTAACAGGTTGCTGTCCAGAATATGTGATGAGTGTCCCTGTGTTCTAAGAGTAGTGCAAATGGAGGCAGGTCTGTCTATCTTCTGCAACTACAGGACTTGATGACTTGTGCTCCCCAATCCCTGGAGAAAGACTCCTGATGAAGGTCAAAAATAACATCTCCCAAATCTGCAGACTTCTGAAGAGGAAGCTCAGCATTCCTTCTTTGTTGAGGATGATTAGGTGAGGCAGTCTTCTGTCATTTTGAGCAGAACAGCCTGTGTTTTCATGGTGCTGACTTAAACTGTTAGCAACTTGCACCACAGCAGATTGTCTGTTGTAATACATGTGTGCTGGTCTGCTAGCTTTCTGAGTGCCCAGTGGATAAGGTAAAAATTACATTGATCTTTTTATAAAACTCTGGTAAAGGCAGAGCCTTGAGTTCTGAGCTGCAATGCCCACTGGCCCTGTGACTTACTAAGAACAAATGTGAATGTTTCATCCTCTTTTGAAGGACTCAGTTATCATTTAGGTGTGGTGATCTGAGATGTGTTCGCTCCCCTTTTAGAGAGAGTTGGAGATCTGCAAACAGGATAAAAACAGCCTCAAAGGGAAAATTCTGCTCAGCAGACTTTCAGATGAGCCCTTGAAGCTCCAGCCTCTCGGTGTGTGGTAAGGATCTCAGATGTTCTCTTATCCCTAGGCTATGTGAGTCTGATTAGGTTTGATTGCATGTACTGCAGCCATGATCGATCAGCCAGATGATTGATGCATTGGTTGGTGTCAGTGCCTCATCTTTGATGTAACTGCATGAATTATTTGCCAAGGCCAAGCACTTTGTCCTCAAAAGTGTTAACTATATCATATATACCTGTGTCTAAATTTATACAACTTCTTCCTCGGCAGAGATTAAATTATTTCCAAAGGTTCTGTATGCCTCCTCCAGATTGTGGGGAAGTGCAGATCCCTAAATCAGTGGATTGACACAGCTGGAAACCTGAAAGGGTGCGTGGTATGTGATGAATCCTTTCCATGTTGACGTGTTCCCTCTGAGTGGCACAAGCTTTGGTGACATTGGGTTTACACTGCACACAAACCTGGTGGTTTGGATCGTGGGGATCACACCAGTCCCAGCAGAAAGGCTTGTGACCCTCCTCTGAGCAGCTCAGCACAATGTTTATCCTTGGAAGCGATGGCAGTATGTATATAAATATATAGATATTATAGCTGAAGTGGCACCAGATGGATAATTGCAGCCCCTGAGTGCCTAATCTACTCTCCAGGACATGGGCAGTTTCTGAGCCAACAAAACTTAATTGAACTTTCCGTTCCAGCTGGAAAAGGTTATGGATCTAGCGAGTGCAAACGGAAGGCAGGATGAAAAGGTCAGATGTTCTGTTCTCTTTGTAATGGATTGACCGGGGACATGTTTTTATCTCTCTCACAACCGCTGGATTGTAAAACTTAATTAGCAAGTCACTTCTCTCCCCTGTCTGAAGGCATGTGTGTGATGATTGCACATAGATCACACTTTATGGACGTGTCATGTTTTCATTTGAGAGCAACAGCCTGCATGAGGGACGGATTTGCCACGTATTTACATCAATAGTTCAGGGAAGGGCCAGTAGGACAAAATGGAGAGCTATCCTTGACACCAGATATACCAGTTCAGTGACCAACAGCATCAACTGGGGGAGCTGCAGCTGCTTAAACTGGACTCTCACCTGCTGTGTTGCAAGGTGAGAAAGGAGTATTGCAAACATAGGCAAAACCAGGAGAGATGGAAAGGAAGGGACATACAGATAAGGAATGATATGACATGATGAGAAAGAAAATACAAAGAAAGGTAGAAAAATTTAAAAAGATTTTTAAAGAGCAATTGTGCAAGCATGCAATGACAAACACAGGAATGTCTGAACAAATCTGCTGCCCACACAGCCTGATTGGAGAATGATACTTTCTCAGTTGAAACATGTTGTCTTATAATCTAAAAGCATAAATTTCATGTGTGCAAAGAGGTGAGAAAATAGAGATAATTGTTTCTTTTTTATTAGACATGAAGGAAAAACATCCAGCAGTAGGGACAGTTAAGGACTGCAACAGATTGCTGTGAAATTGGAACCACCAGAGGTTTTTAAGAGCAGGTTAAACAAACATCTGTCAGGAAAGATTTAGATGTAGCCGATGGAGCCTTGGGGCAGGGGTGGACTAGGTGACCTCCTGAGGTTGCTTACTTTCAAATTTATTTTCTGTGATTTTATGTAGTTCCACTTACTTGGTATTGAAGCTTATCTCCACAGCATCAAAAATGGTCTCAGTGAGTCAAGAACTCCATGTAGGATGAAATCAGAGTTAGTCACACACACACACACAGAGTCACGATTCAGACTGTGCAAGTTCCATTTATATTTCATTTGGGAAAGGGAGGAAAAGTTAGAAAAGATATTTTAATTTTTCAGTGGGATAATTTTGAGCCTAGAATTTCCCTCTCCATCCAATAATATTTTTTCTTATTGGCATTTTACCTAGATACACAAGGCTATAGCTTCTTCAAGTTTTAGTACGCCTTGTAAGGAATCCTGCCATTTTTCTGGGAAGCTTGAACAACTAAAGGGAAAGATATAGAGAGCTGCACTTAAAACTAAGTAAAAGAACAGAATACACCAGGGCTAAAGAGAACCTCTTACAGTCTTATCAAGTCCTGGGGATTAAGACCTCTGTGCAATGCAGCTTATCTATCTCTGGAGTCATCACGTTTTGATTCCAAGTGCTGCCATAGTCAGATTCTTCTCTCTCTTTTTCTCTCTCTCTGTTTCTTTTCTATAGGTCCTCAGCTGTCCTCATCAGATGTGCCAAGACTCGTGTACCCCAAGCTCCTGCTTCCCTCTTCACACCTCCAGCATCTCTCACATTCACAAGCTTGGGAAAAGAGCCCAGGACTGTGCTGTAGCTTGGACTGCACATTTTGATAGAGCCACACATGATACCAAACACTGATGGAAAGCCCAGTCTCTGGCTGGCAGCTTTGAGTGAGAATTTCTCCACCATCTGATTCTCAGGCCGTAGGAAGCCATTTCCACTCTTGTGGCACATGTCAGTGTTGAGGCACACCAAGCAGTCTGCATGGGAGAGATGCCTTTGGCATCAGCAGTCACAGTGATGGAGATTTTTCACAGCAGCAGTTTAGTTTTTTGCACTCCTAAAGCTTTGGGACCAGGGTTTTTGATTTGAATCCTTTTCTTCTTAAAGAGCAAGTTAACCACTTTCCTTTATCAGTGGGTTACTGCATTCATGAGCCCCTTCCTTACATAAAGAAGATGGATTGCTGTACAGATGGCAGAAAGAATCCAGGAAACAAAGGCAAAAATTCCTGCTGTGAAACTCCTTGTGCTGTGAAGCTGGCTCAGGAGGGAAGTGGCAAAGCTGTCAACATAACTGCACAGGGAAGATAAAGAGACAGGAGACACAGACTGAGCATATCTACAACACATCAAACACCACCAAGTCAATCAAAGCGTCATTAATCCATTGGACTATGAACCTTCCCCTCAGATGCTGCCAGATCCATCAGTCCAGGGCCAGCAGTAGAAAAGCAGCATAGCAGGTACTGGGCACCCAAGACAACAAAACAAGAAACCCTTTGAGCTTTCTGCTCTGCCTGGGAATCTGGGTGGAGACTTCAATAGATCCAGGCCACCAAAGAGACTTGATTTCAGGGGATTTTAAGGAGTGATGGCTTTGCCACTGGATGAATCAAGCCACAAACTGTTGCTGTGTCAGTCTAAAAGTATCCAGCACTGCCCTCCCCTCTCCTGCCTTATCCATCCCAGCAATAATCCATGGTCAGGACTATGATCCCTGGGGAAAAAAAGCTAAAACAAAAAAAAAAACCAAAACCAACCCAAACACACCACTTTACTTGAAATTGGAGAGAAGCAGTCAACATTCAAACATGCAAATCCTAAATCAATGTGCAAATATGAGTGATTTTTCTCTGAAACCTCTCCCTTTGGATCCCTTACTTTGTGCATGTCCAGAGAAAGGTTGCCCATGCCCCAGAAACAGCTGTATTTTCATCCCTTCATGAGGGAGTTGGAATGACAGATTCCAACAGAAGACACTGGTTGCATCACATGCAGTAAAGAGCAGTGACAACTTGATCACAGTCACTCAGTACTTACATGGGGAAGAGATTTGTAAGCAAAATGCTCTTCAATTGAAATGAAACTGTTCTAACAAATCCCAGTGGATGAAACTTCAAAGACACGTTCAAACTTAGATGGAGGTGTGACTCTAAATAGCAGTGGTAATTAATCACTGCAACAGCTAAATGCTGTGGATTCTCTGCCACTTAAAGCCCTTAAAAAAGACATCCGTGCTTGATTTAAAGAGGTGTTACATTGTAAAGGGAAAGAAAGGGAATGATACAAATTAGTGGGTGAGAGACAAGAAATTAGATTAAATGCACATCAGTGGTGATGTGAAATGTGCTTCAAAATGGCATGTGACTGTTTCCAGGACAGTGCAATGCCACCTGCTGCACATACCCTGGCTGCAACTTGGAGCCAGAACATACAAAATCAAAATGGCCAGTGACAAGTGAAATAAACTTAGGAATCCACAAATCAAATCATTATCATCATCACTATCATCATCCTCATCTTCATTATCAACACCCCTTTGGCCATTAAAATTTCTTAATCACCTTAGCTGCAGCTTAGCCAATTACTTGCTTGGAGATTATCTGGCCCAGTAATCTTGATCACTTAAAGACACGTCATGAAGATAGAAAAAGGAAAAGGAGAGAAAGAAAAGGGGGGGAAACCCAAAAAACTAACCACAAAAGGACTGAATCTAAAAAAGGTTATCTCCTCATTGTCAGAGGACATTTGTGATACTGGTGAAGGCATGTTCTGAAGATGAGGTTTGGGCAGGGGAAGCTCCAAGTCTCCCGTTCCTTATTTTGAGATAATGGAAGAATTTCCTTTTCAAAAAACAGGAAACAGTCCTACATTTATCTATTCCTTTAAAAATCTTTTTAAAATGGTAGAAGTTGATGAAAATACATTTTCAGTCTATATTTATTTTGCCTTTGATTTTGACACTTTTTTTTTTCCCCTTCACATAATCTTGACGACTGAATTTCTTTGTAAAGCAGGTGCAAATTTCATTAAAAAGTCTTGTAGAGGAAAAGATTTTATAACCTTTACAACACGTTTTGGATTGTTGTTGTTGTTGCTGTTGTGGCTGCTGCTGCTGTGGCTTGGAACATATTTTAAACTGACCTTATTAATAAAAATGACATTCACGTGGCATAACTCAGTTCTATGTAGAGATACCTAAGGTAATGGGATACATGAGCTAACATAGCTGTTTGGTACACAACTCTGAGTTGATCTAGACTTCTGAGATTGTTTTTACTTCATATAATATTGGTGCTGATCTGCAAGAATAAGTTGCTTTCCTTTACTGTAACCTACAACAGGCAGGTAGCATGAAGTGACTGATGTGTTTTCAATTCAGACCATTGGTTATTGCAGCAGCTTTTGTTCCTCTAACCATGTCTTTAAACTGGCAAAGTCCTTCAGATGGAGAATAATTTCTGTAATCACTGCTCCCAGACTCTCCCACAGCTTTGCCATGTTCTCAGCCTTTGCCTCTGGACAAAATTCCTTCATCTTTCTGTGCAAACATTTCTCAATTTGTAAACTGGGAATAATAACTCATTATTTGCCTCCATAAGAGCTCTGTGAAGTTTCATCCAACCAATGTTAGTAAAGTGCTTGAAGATCTCTGGCTGAAAGCTGCTGCATAAATGCATAGTAGTATTGCTGGACTAGCAAATGTTATTAGTCTTCTTAGGAAAAAAAATAATTAAAAAAAGGTATGTAGGTAGAAAATAGCCAATCTCAATATTTATAAAATTTCTGCTTCCTCATAAATACAGAAGTTCCATAATCCTCACTGGAGCTGTTGGTTATTTATCTGCATTTGAATTTTAATGAATAAAAAAGCCATTTTTTGGTCACAATTCTCACAGCCCTGGCTCCCTGCAAAATTCTGCTTTCCATTTCAAAGAGTTTATTTTTTGTTGACTGTTAGTACTGGAACAAGATTGACTGACAACCCTAGACCTGAAAACCCCACTACTAACCCACAAACTGCTGTGATCAGACAAACTGGGCCTTCTGAGCCCACCACAGTACTTGAACTGGGCCACAACAGAGAGGTCCATGACTCCTCCTAGCTGAGAACCTACCAAAACTATATTGTGGCTTTATTGCTTTGGATGAGGATGATCCTTTCTGCTAGAGTGGAGAAGATAATGCATGAAGTCTTGGCTGAGCTGCAGCTCAGTTCCTGTCTCTCATCTGGGCTTCTCCTGTCCTCTCTCCTGGCACCTCTGGCCCTATCCAGATTTTCTGGTGCATGTCTTCCTTTTCCATCATGCAGTTTTCCCAGTGTAGACACTTGAGTTAGAGCTATCTGTGGCCCCTGGGAACATGAGATGGGCTCACAAGGAAGAAGGAAGCTTCATGCGTTGCTGAATGAACTGCAGTTGATGTGTGCACATGCACTAAAATGCATGAAAATGCACTAAAATCCACTGACCTGGCTGTGCCTGTGCCACGTGTGCACCCTGTGCTCATCCATGTGCACAGAATAACTCCTGCACAGACTTGGGACCATCCTTACACTTCATTTGCATTTGCCCATCTGTAAACAGGAGGACTGACATTTTCTTACAGCAGAAGATATCATCTGATTACACCACTGATGCACTAATGTGGGGTGTCTTACAGTCACCAAGGGACATATAAATGTCTACACAGACAACAGGAAATGTATCAAACGTCCATAAAGAAAAAATAATTGGTGCTGAGGCTGTACCAGGCTTCCTGTGAAACTCTTCAGAAGATTTCAGATGCATATTCCTGACTTCTGGCAACTACTGACGACAGAAAGTGGGAGCAACACGTATTTTTAGGCAGACATTTCAAAGGGGGAAGCAGGTCCAAATAATACTTACATATCCACTTTTCTCGGGAGTAAATACCACCACAAGAGGAAATATGGCCAAAAAATTAGGCCTTTTCTAGGTTTATATGCAAGGTGAATCCTCAAAGCTAATCTTTCACTGTACTGAAGACATACAGTGTCTTCCAAGCCAGAGGACTCTTGCAAGGCTTAATGGCTGCCACTCAAATGTGAAATTCACTTGTGCTTCCACCATCTCTTCTCGTAACACTCTGCAGTTTCAAAGAGCAACAATAATTTCAGCAGATGAAGCTTTACAGTGTCCTAGTACGTATGGTAAGTATTGTCCTCACTGCACTGAGGAGAGAAGCACAGAGAGTTGAAATGACTTGCTGCAAAATGTGCAGGGAGGCATTGTTCAGGTTGGCTTAAAACCCACGTTCCCTGATTGCTCCTTCTGTGTTCCAATAACCAAAGCACTCTCCTGGCTACAGAGCATAACTGTGTGACCCGAGTGGTATTTGAGGTGATGCATCTGGGATGAGGGCTCTGTAGGGGCATTATTCATTCCAGGTGAGATCCAGTCCCTTCCTTCATGCTCTCTGAGGCCAGCACTACGGGGTGCACTTTGGTCAAGCACAGGATCTGTTCCATCAGATACACCTTTTCCAATGATTTCTGCTTCATTTTCTTTTTAAGAGTCTTCATATGCTCAGGACAAAGCTGCTCTTCCTTTGCTTTCTTGCTTGTGTTCAAGCTGTGAGACAGTCTCCCAGGCAAGGCTATGGGTGTATTAGAAAATCACTCCTCAAACTGAGGGTGAAGCAGAGAAGGAAAGTTGCTGCTTTTTGAGTTTTGCTGATGATTGGAAGCAGTTTCAATATGTGACAGTTCCACCCACACAGCAGCTCTGCTAGGAGCAAGACAAAATTCCTGGCAATTGATTTCTTTTTCCTAACGGATGACAATATAAAAGGGGAAAATACAGCACAGTGATTTGGATTTCTGTTGTGGAAAATAGATCAGATTTAACTCTTCAAGCTGTGGCATCACTGAAAACTCCAATCTTGAAACCAGAGTGAGGGCAATCATTGGTGAAACTTGTTGCCTCTTCCCTCTTGCTATTCAATGCCAGTGCTGCTGTATTTAGAAATGCTCAGTGGGTTATGAATACAAGCACTAATAGTTGATGGTTACTGTCTGATGGCACCAATTGTTATATATGTCTGTGAAGACAATTATCAGCCCAGAAGATACGTGCCATGAAACAGGGAAGAGGCCCTGACACTCCTGGGAGAGAAAATTTTTAAGAATATTCTTCCCACTCTCAGTAACCCAAGAAAGAATTCCACTGGAACTCCACTTGAGCTCTCTGCTCTTCACCCAGCTTCCTGTGTTCACAAAGCTGGTTGGAATCTCTGTCTCCCTTTGCCAAGTGTGGTCGACATTGGCCAGCAGAATCCAAAGTTGGTAGGGAGGGACAATCCAATGGCATAAACTGTTTTCTTAGGAAACTTATTTAAAAACAAGAAAGAAAAAGTTCTCCTTTTCAGTCAGATACAAATGAACTTGAAACCTCACTGCTTTTTCACCCAAGAGAGTTTTTGTTCTTCCAGCAAATTTGCAACTCATTAACCTCCATCCCAACTATTGTTTGAAGATGTAGTTGACCCAAATTTGGGATCCAGTCTGGTTTTTTATGTCCTGATAAGTGGGATGTTGGAGCTGAGCCTGAAGTCTGGGTGCACCTCCCAGCTGTGGCACGGACTTGCTGCCTGACAGAAGGGGTGTTACTTCATCTCTGTTCATTGCCAGTATTTTATTTTTTTTCCCCTTTCCAGAAGCTAAAACAAGGCTCAGTCAAGGTTTCTAAGGGCTCCTGGATCATTATTACTAACAACAGAAAGTGACTTTGAATATGAAGGACTTCCAGAGCTTTGCAACAGCTCTTGCATCTAGACTTGCAGAAATCTGTGATGAATAGCAGATGATTGCTCTTTTGGAAGGCCTGGGCTTGCTTCAAGTTTAATCAGTAAACAGCTTCTGATTATTTTTTCTGTTCTGTAAATATCCCTGGGTGTTTTTGAGGTGACCGTGGCCTACTGCCTCTTTCACACCATGACCTCGGCCAAACGCGCACCACCCTCCTCCCCTTGCACACACCCCCTGAATTACTCTGAGAAATAAATGCAGCAAACGTTGCCCTGTGATTCAGAGCTGTCATCCCAGGGTGACCAATGACTCCTGGAGTTTGTTGGACAGCGAGGCAGAATTTGTCCTTCAGGGACAGTGACCTTTGTTTCCCACATGAAGAACTAATAACATGTTCCAAACGAGCTGCAATACAAAGTGACTGCAGGCAGAGGGGCACATACTGACAGATTTTTACATGCCCTGAGATTGTCTCTCACTCCCTTACAATGAAGGGGATTGAACTGAATGAGTATCTGGCTATTTTGGCTATTTTGACAAACTATTACTGAGCCAATGTTTCAGATATAACTTCATAATGACCTTTTTTTCATACCTCAAGGCAGGGTTGAATTTACATTGTGCTGTTTGGAAAACTTTCGTAGTCATTCTTTCTTTACTTCAGAGAATTTATACATTCCAGCTGTTAGCACTCGAGCAGATAATGGTCAGGTATTTGTCTAGCTCCAGTGGTAACACACAGAATATAAAATCTCAAATGGGTTCAAATACAAGTGCAGGCACGAACACTCACACCGGGCAGTGGCTCCTGATAGGTGTGCATCTCCTCAACATGTGCTATTGCAAATTCAAGTAGTCAAGCTGGGAGAATAAATATCTAATAACAAGCCATAAACCACCGAAGTGCCTGAACCTCAGGGTCTTGTGCTGCATAAATGATGCCTGAGATTTTGTCCAAAAGGGAGACCAAGGGCAGGTTCTCTATATAACACGACTGTAGAATATTTAAGCAATTTGAGATATTTTCCAGCCCTATTTTCTCTGATAGTCACAGTGGAAGAATTCCAGTTCAGAAGTGTGGATTTCCTGGTAATCCACAGTCACTCTGCCAACTTTCCAAGAGCACAAGACACATCCTTTCAGCAATGCCTTTGCACGAATTTGAACCATTTCTGAGTCACTTATATCTGATTGTGGAAGCAGAAGGAGGAGGCCTGTTTCTGCAGCCTGCTGTAGACAGTGTGATTTAATGTCTGATTGCATTTAATTTGTGGCAGCAGCCCAGATGCTATGGCCATAGGTGCCTAGAAAATCATTAAGCAAATGCAATAAGACACATGGAAACCTAAATCAGAGCCCAAGGACACCTGCATCCTGAGATATTGTCTCATAGCTCCGGGACATTTGACCTTAGCCTTTATTCCATGGTCATGAGCTTTTAGCAAGCGATTGGAGAGGGACCAAAAATTTGCAGAAGGAATGTTTCCTGCAGAAAATGGACTGACCTATTTTTTATGCTAACAGTGTGCTTCTTCCTTGGGTTGAAGCTGAAGCTGTGGGCTTTTACACAGCAGTGAGGTGACAGCCTTTACTCCTCAGGTAACGCTGAACAATGGAAGAATTGTACTTTTTGGGCCATAGAGGTGGAATTGACCTAAAGGTGAAAGGCAAGGTCTTTACACATGTTGAGCAGCATTTTGCCCCACTGGTTGTGACAGGAAATTGTGCAAAAATAATATGGAGGCAGGCAGAGAGGATCCACAGGCATTTTGCTTGGGTTAATCAGGCTGCTGGGGTCTGCCACTGAGCTTGGAGGTGTTCCTGAGGATTGCTCTTATTATCATATCGATTCCTTTCTGCATTTAATCTGTTTGCTGCAAATAGAAAACTCAAGTGAAGTTAGCTCCATTTCAGTTTTTCATCTTTCCTCAATGCCAGACAAATTTGTTTCCAAATGGGAATGAAGATTGACAGGGCTTCTTGCTTTCTCTAAACAGTTTTCCTGCTTCTGGAAAACAAAAATTGGGCCTTTCTCAGTCAGAGGTGGAGAGTCCTTGTTGGGAGAGCAGGTTTTGGTGTGTCTACGTTGCCACATTCACTCTGTGACTCAGCATCTTGATCAGGCCCAGACTTTGGGGGACTTGAAGGGCTTGTGCTAGCTCTGCACTGACCAAATTAGTTCTTGAGGGGAATAAATGAGGCATTTCATGTGCATGGATAGGAGGGTGAGTCTGTTGGAATTTGAGTGTTTTCCTTAGTATGAGTGTTTCAGGCTCACAGGTTAAAGCATGCTTGGGCATGACCCAGGTACCTCCCAGAGGTCAAACTCAATGCTGTCTAAGTCTAAATACCTAACTCCAGTGATTTTTGTGACAGGTGTAACTTGTGCTGCATGGGAAACCCAGCTGAAGATGTAGAAGTGGTTTTTCGTGTATATGGAAGAGGACCAAGCAGAGCAGGGAACTGCCTGTTCCCATGCAGCCCTTCTCTTCCCCAGCAGGGATTGTGCCTCATGGAACCCCCAGTCAGGAGCCTGCAAGCAGATGGGACCTCCTCAGCACACCAGAAGGAACCAGAACCAGCTGCATTGCAAAGGAGGGAAGTGACTTTGAAAGGCTCCAGCCCACCTGTCAAGGCATCTGCAATAGACATTTCCCTGCTAGAATATTCACTTACTTGAGGCCTCACCTGCAAAACCTGCACATTGCCTGTGGTATTTCTAGTTAATTCTATGCATCCTGTCCCCTGGTAGAAAGACCAAGAAGAGCATGGCCAGGTTAAGGTAGTCAGGGCTCTGCTGGAAGAAGAACATTTTGACCCAAACCATTCAGGAATGGTGAAACAGCTCCTGTCACCTGTTCCCACTCTCTCTTTAATGTAACCGGAGACTTAAATACACCTGAGTTAATCTTTGAGGAAAACAGAAAATACTGTAACAATAAAGGTTGTAACATGGTTACAAATGAGAGCTACTGCTCCCCTCTGCATTTTGAATTCCTGGGATAATTCTGCGGAGCTTCATTACCGGAGTATAATTGTGTTACAGAACTCTAAATCACCCTGCTACACTTAACTGGCAATAACATTAAGATAGCGCAGATATTCATTTTAATTAAAACATAGCCTCAAACTATTTCCCTGCTCTAAGAGGCAAAACTTTTTCCTCCTTTTTTTTTTTTTTCCTCCAATACCAGAAACTTTCATTTGTTCCCAGTGTGTCTCAGCTCACCAGAGGGTCCAGAACCAAAATGCAATTAAGAAACACCTTTCTGCAAGCCATCTCTTTCCTGGGAGCTGCTTTCTCTCTGTGTGAATGACTCTGCTGCAGGGAGAGGGATGGTTCCCTTGGCCCTTCACAGTGTGACCTGCATCTGTCTAATTCTAGCAGAGCACAGATGAGCTAAACTCAGTATTTTTTCTGATTCGTGCTAGTTCTGGTTAGCAGCAACATTTCAAAGCAGACCACTTGGCCAGCCCTTGAAGCCTAGAGGGGCTAGTATGGCTGGACAAAGGCAGCTAAAGAGAAGACATGGTGTGTTAGTGGCAATGTGACAGCCTTCATCAATAAATCTTCATCTCCCTATCAATCCAGCCTATCAACCACCTTAACAGAGATGAAGCCCAAGTGGTTCTGGAGAGAGAGGTCTTTTGGCAGAGACAGCTGGTCAGAAGATGAGAAAATAAGGTATGAGCTTGAAATACCTTGAGATACCAGGTGCTGAGATCCCAAAAACACAGCAGAAAAACAAATGCAGAGTTGGCATGTGTTTGCCTGCTTTACCAACAACTCTATTGCCAGTTCTCCTTTGCATGGAAGCTTCAGCACAGCTCCTCTGACTCTGATAATGAGAGAACTTGGTCATGAAGAGGTGCCACTTGAAACCAGTTTCAACTCCAGCTCTCTCAGTGCAACCATGACCAATGCAGATCTTGGCTAAGCTGGAATGCAGTTGTGTTTTCCAAGGTGGGATAAAAGATTTCTCAGCCTGGATCTGCCACTGAGCCCTGCAGAGGGCTCATCTTAGCCATGACCTTGGTAAGCAGGGTGCTTTTGCCTTTTGGGGCAATGGTGCACACAAGAGCTGGGGCTAATTGCTGGGTGCCTGTAGTGCCAGAAGGTTCCTCTGTGCCACTCATGACTGCTCTCTCACTTATGTATTTAATCCTGTCTTTATAGTTGAACATCTTCACATTATAAATGGATCAACTCTGCACCAGCTTCCTCAATAAGAAACCAACAAAAAAGAGGAAACAGCCAAAGACACTTTTATTTATCAGTGGGAAAAAAAAATAAATCATATTGGCTTCATGGAGAGACCTTTAAATTGGCTTTGAAATGTACTGAAAGGAACAGTTTACAAAGCTTGGGAGAAACAAGCCTGCTTATGTTGTGTGCTCAGTTGCAGTATGAACAATATTAGAGATGAGAAATGACAATCTTATGATGCCCCAAGGTTTCCATTTCAAACATTTTTAATTTCTCCTATTTAACTTAATTTCAATTTTACTTAGAGGTAATTGGAATGAATTAATATAGTTACAATTATACAGAAATCAATCCATTAATGTCTGGAAAATCTTGTTAATATGGTAGCAATTTCATGGATACAAAACAAAAATCTACCCACTTAAATAATCTACATAGTTCAATTTTAGATAATAACAATAAAAACCTTCTGAATTTATAGTTTTTAAAAATACATATTTTTTTTTTTTAAATCCAATAAGTGTTCTGGCTGTTTATTATTGTTGTTATTGCAGCCATAGCACCTACCAAACACCAGTAATCATTTTAGCTTCAGGTCATTCTTTTCATGCTTTTTTGTATCACCTCAGACCACAGTACTCAGGATCTGAACTCAAAAATGTTCCTGCTATACAGATAAATTAAAAAGTAACCTCACAATCCATGAATGGTAGTAGCATTTATTTACCAGTCAATACTGGCAAATAATAGAACGTTGATGTATTATTTCCATCTTATTACAGAAATACCATTTTTTAATTAATTTTTAAGATGGTCAGAATTAGTAAAGGGTCCAAATTACAAGAATGCATGGAACAATTGTGCTGAAATGCTGGGAGTTGTGTCCCCTTTCAGATATCCTGTGGTTATCTCTTTGACATGTCCTCCAACTCAAGGTAGCATCCTTGCTAGGTAGCAGCTTCTGGCAATAGTGGGAAGTTTTATGGAGAAACAATCCATAGGGTCAAATGGATTGTGCTAATTGGCAAGAAAACTGCAAAACTGAAAGAATATAAAGTAAATTTACCTTATGGTCTGGAAATGATTGGAGATTGTCTTATTATGAGGAACCCATTTTTATGAAGATGAAAACTCGGTTGACTGCTCAAGGGTAAAGATGCCACAATATGTTAGGAAATATTAATGAGAATCTTAGAATATATGTTGGGTCCAATTAGGTTAATAATGCATGGAGATTTATCAGAAATGCAAGCCTTCACTAGAGGGCTTCCAAGTGAGAAATTTTGTTCCAAAGAAAATGATAAAGAATTGCTCACAACTGCATCCTGTTTTTCTTTGAAGTGCCCATCACTTGGATTTGAGTGACATGTAGCAAGGGTTTGTGAAATGCCAAATATCTCCATCTAAATTATGTCTGGCATCTTTCAGATTTGATAAGAAATAATAGGCAAACCTGATAAGATTCACTTTGGATGACTATCTAAAACTTCCCCAAACTAGCTGAACACCTTATATTAAAAAGAGGGCAAGGACTATATATCTTTTAAGTACAGCATCTCTCAAATGATTGCTCATCCTTATAGGTTTGATGGGAAAAGCATAAATAGAACATTTCTGGGGGTGTGTGTATGCAGGCATGTGTGGGGCATTTCAGCAATTCCTTTCCAGAGATGAGAAAGACAGGAAAAAAAAAATCTGGTTTTTATATATTTATATATAACATTCCAAAATTCCATTCAAGCTTCCAGAGGTGTTTGCATCCACTATGCAAACTTAGGACAGGTTGGATGGGGCTTGGAGCAACCTGATCTAGCAGGAGGTGTCCCTGCCCATGCAGGGGGGTTGGGACTAGATGATCTTTAAGGTCCCTTCCAGCCCAAACCATTCTTTGATTCTATGAAACTGTTTCTCAAATCAACAGGCAACGGAAGAGTCACATTAGATATACTCAAAAACCAGAATTTCACTTCCAGCCAAATTACTTCATTCTTCAAAACAAAGCCCCACACTGACAAAACCAATCTATTTAGTTTATCACAATAAGTAGAATTTTTCTCACAGGAGCGAAAACACAAATAGATGGCATTTTATTTGTTTGAAAGCAATTGAGCCTAGGGACTAATCAGCTGGGGCTGAAATAGAAGAGTAATCATTCTGAAGTAACTGTAATGGAGGAACAACATTAAAACTGTGCCATTTGCTGGGCCAAGCTCCTCTGAGAACTGAAAATTCAAGGAAATAGTCCTTTTTCTATTTTTTTGCCAGTTTTGGTAAGTAGATATTTCCATGGAAAAAAACCTCCTGTATTTCTGAAAACTTCTGGTCAACTCAGCCCACAAATGAATGCTGACTGGCAATTACCTTAGAGGGAAATGAAACCCAAACTGCACTTGGAATTTTTGAGATTCTGACAAACGTGGCTTTGCTGCAAGGGAGAGGATTACAAAATGCATTATGGTTGCAAACACACAAAGTCACAACACTGGGGTAAGCCAGTGGTTTCCCACTGCCAACCACCACCACCTTGAAAAAGCACAGACTTTATGGCTAGTGTTCCTCCAAGTACTGCTTCACTGATCCCCTTTTTCTTTTTTCCTTCTTCCCCATTCAAAGGCTGAGGGTTTATGGAGGCTGAACGGTATCAAAGTGCAGACACACATCTCTTGACCTGCCTGGGTGACCATGGAAATCACCCTTGTGGTGATGAGACCATTGCTCACAGCCTGTTCTGCACTCTTGTTCCTTCCAACACTACTCTTTTGGTCCTTAATAACACTTGAGATGACTCAGTTATCTCCTGGCTCTATTGACAGATCATGGGCCTTTCAGCTACTTTTAGGAGTCCTCTGTTCTTTTTTTAACTGTGCTTCAGAGCCTGGGAGATGACAAAGTCCCTGTGACTCACAGGAGGGCTAGTTCTGTGCACTTCAGCAAGGCTTCTTCCAGGAGAAGCTCATCTCTGCAGCTGAGAACGGGCTTATCAACATATTAGTCAAGGTGTTTACACTGATCAACTACTTTTTCTAAGTGCAAGACCCCTGTTAAGCTCCAAATGAAAAAAAGTGAGCATGCCTGAGCACAGAAATACATGAGCTCAGGATCTCAAATATTTTGCATATTTCAGTAACCTACTTTCAAAAAGAAATATGAATATTGGAATTCTTTTTTCTTTTTTTCTTCTCTTCCTTTTTTTTTTTTTTTTTTTTTAGTGAACAATATGGCTGTCTGGAAGCAATATTAATCAATAGCTAATTTCATAGCTGGACAACTGTTTTTAATGACTTCGTACTTTTGATGCATTGTTACAAAAGGCTTCGGATTGTTCCCATAAGAACTTGTCAAGGAAAGGGCAAATTCATTTACCTGTCATCATGTGAGAGCCAAAAGGCTTATTAGGCTAATTAGGCAGAGAATCATTTGGGTTTTCACTCACTCAAACACAGCAAAACCCTCTTGTTCCTGATTCAATGAAAGGAATTGGCTGCACCCATCAAAATAAGGGTGCTGAGAGTGGGTACAGGACAGGTTAAAGCCATCACAAGCTGGATTCTGGAGTTGGAATTAAATAACTCGTTGCTTGTGTCCAAAGTGACATCTGCCATGGGAAGTCATCAGGCAAGGATTATCTGGCTCTTGAACTCCTAATTCTAAGAGACCGAGGACAGTTCTGGGGATTTTTGCTTACCCTCTCCTGTCTCTCTCTGCCCTTCACAGGTAGTTTTCTACAGTTCTGTTTTACTGCCCCGAGGTGGCTGCAGCTCAGTGGGGGTGAAGCATTACCAGCACAGCCTGTCACTGCTGCTGCTCTTGTTAGCCAAAAATGAGCCACAGGAGTGTCCATCCAGCACAGACAGAACACACTGGAGGATGCATAACATCGACAGCAAGTTGTATCCTCCAACACCATGCTTAGCTGAAGTCATTTTTTATTGTCATGGGTGTCCCTTAGGCAATTGTCTTCCTGTTTCTTTCATTTCAGAATTCGGATTCCCTTGTAATTCATTAAAGAGCATCTTTGTAGAGCAGGTGACTTAATCATGCCTGAAGTTTTCAAAGACAATCACAAGACATGGAGACAGTGTATTCTGTTTTAACTAAACCTGATTGATGGAGAGCCACACAGACAAGCAATGCCTTTATTTTCTGGGTAGAAAGGATTAGTAAAGAAGGCTCCCTAGCTGGATTTGCTGGCAAGTTATCAATGCCAGCTTCCAGCTCCTTAACCAAAATTCTACTAGAATGGGCTAAACAGCCCATTTTTTATTCCAAGAGGAGGGAAACTAGTAATAATAGTGGGTAATAGGGTTTTGTTTCTTGTTCTCCCTGCTCTCACAACTGCTAAGCACTGTTTCTCTGATTTCCATCTGGCAGCCCCCTCTAGTGACCCACGGTCATGCTTTTGATCCACACTCTCCAATTTTTGTGAAGCACAAAGGACCATCCTCCCTAGCAAGCACAGTGCTGATAAGCAGACCCAGGCAGGAGCCACCAAGCTGGAGAAAGAGCAATTGCTTGGGCAAAAACAAAAAAATAGGTTGATGCTCCATGTTTGTTCCTCTTCCAATTCCATCCTTAAAAAGTGATGCTGATGTTCCACTTCCTTGTTGTCTGCTACCATGCCTGGTGCTTGCATTGCACTGGGCAAAACCAGAGTCAGGGGAAGAGAAGAAGGCACCATTCTTTGTGAAAGTATCTAATTCATCAATATATGGCATCTAGATTAGCAGTACTTTTCAGTTTGGACTCAGAATGTGAATAATTTCAGCTAGGACACAAATATAAAGTTAAAATGAAGAAACCAAGTGAGTGGTTCCTACATTTCTGTTTCCTAACAAAATTCTTCCACTTTTCCTTCTGAAATAACAGTTTCTTTTTGAAAATGGCCACTTTAGCCTCCGTTACTTAGAAAAGAGAAAAAAAATAACACACACACACACAAAATACACAGGAATAAATGTCTTAAAAGTAAACTTTCAGCTTGGGATCAAAACATCTTGTTGAATAACCTTGAAGCACTTTTTTGTCCATGATTTTGCTTCAGTTTGACCACTGAACCAAGTGAGTCATTATTTGCAAAGCTGGAGATGTTAGTGAGTGCTGACACTGCTGACTGTACCAGGGATGTGAGCACAGCATCCTGTATCCATCACATTAAAAGAAAATGCATTCTGTCTATTTTTCACCCCCACCCCCTTCCCACTGGTTAAATGAATGAAATTAACTCCACAGCTTTATTGTCTGAGGCCAAGAAAAGTTAATGGAACCGCAAGAAGCGAGACTGATAAATGTCCTTGCCATGCTTCACAGGGGAACCCAGCAGCAGAGGCAGCGTGTGAAGAGGGCTGGGGTCAGCAGAGAGCTGGGCACAGGGGACCTCTGTCACCTGTGGAACCACCCAGGAGCACCACAACCCCTTGCCAGCACCACAGCTGGATCATGATGTTTGGACTAGATGATCTTTCGAGGTCCCTTCCAACCCCTAGGATTCTATGATGATGTCAGTACCATGCTGTAAGAGGATTCTGGGGTGGCCCTTGGTCAATCATCAAAACCTCTCTTACTCCCTGTATGTTTCCATACATACTTCCTACCACCCAGCTTGGGTGGTGAGACACTGGCCCAGGTTGCCCAGAGAAGCTGTGGAGGCCCCATCCCTGGAAGTGTTCAAGGGCAGGTTGGATGGGGCTTGGAGCAACCTGGTCTAGTGGGAGGTGTCCCTGCCCATGGCAGGGGTTTGGGAGTGGATGATCTTTAAGATCCCTTCCAACCCAAACCAGTCTGTGATTCTGTGATTTCTTGGGAGGAATGTTCCCTTGTTTAAGGAACAAACTGGGTGAATCTCAGTCAAGAAGCTAGTCAAAGGGAGCATTCCCCTTTACAAATGGAGTATCATCACTAGCCCCATTTCCTTTATCATTCCAGCAAAGGCCACAGCATGCAATAACATTTGGCCATGGAAATGAAATTGTTTTCACCCCAGAAGCCACTGAGAAGCAGAGGAAGTGCTGGTAGTTACATCACATCACCTGTACGGTGTTTAGAGACATCCAGCCCTAAAACTGTCATGCCAGCTTGGGTTTCCTGCTCTAAATCCTCATTCTTTCTTTTCTGGTTCCTTTTAAATGCAGCAAAATGCTCAGGCACTCTGTCTCGTATGCAAATTCAGCACCTTTACCTGGTTTTCCTCTTCTCTCTTGGTACTTTATTTCACTGAGAAAATGTGAACATGAGTAAGTAGGAAAAAAAAACCCAACCAAAACCAAAACAAAACCAAAACCCTTCCTTCAAAGGCTTTAAAATAGAGTGATGCAAAATAAATTCCTGCTGCTAAAATGTGGACATAGAATATCTGTGTGGAAATAGAAGTACCATTTACCCCCTGTGTGACTCTCCAGCTCACTTTCTCTCACTTGCTTTCTTCAGCTCTTGTTTTACATACACTTTTTATTGGTGATAGACTGAACTATAACATTTGTAACAAAGCAATCAATACACATTACTCAGCGCCTGTTAGACACAATATTGGAGACTCCACAGCCAAGTAAGGCAGAGAATAATCTTGTTCCTTATCCTTTTTAAGCAGGAAAAGGAAAAAGCAGAATTGTTTTTTACATCAAGTCCCATCTTTCTTTTTACTTGTTTCAGACATTGTTTATACTCTCTTCTTGGAGGATCAGAGCATGTTAGGATGAGCTTGCTCCCCATTAAAGGGCTTTTCAAATACTCTATTGAAATATCTGTCCTGTTTTACACACTTCCAGGGATGGATCAGAGCAGTTTTAGGTATCTGGGTAAGCCTCCTGTGTTGGTATTGTTTAGGTTTTTTACAATACAACTGGGCCATTGGAGGGAGCTGAGTTATTTTGCTGTGTGATAGTGGCAACTGCACTAAGGATGATGCCACCTGTCCTCTTAGTTTAGGACTTCTTCAGACTAGAATAAGGGCTGAACATGCATTGTTCTCCTTGTCTTAATTTTGTAACAACCAAATTCCAGCTTCCTTTAAAAAAAAAGAGAAACACTGTCTCTAAGCCCAAAAATTGTGAGGAACACCTCAAAAAGTGGTGATGTCTGCCTGAGCCTGCAGGCAGCCCAGAGCAAGAGCTCTGAGGCAGCTGAGCTTCCCCATCCACTGCAAAGGTTTGTTACCTTTGGGACCAGCTCCTCTGCCTGTCCCAGCTGGCACGGGGGAGGCAGAGTGCCTGGGGGCAGCACTAGAAAAGCACAAGGTCAGTTGTTGGAATGTCTACCTCTAGAAGATCTGCTTAGGCAGAGGAAACTGCCTTTGTGGGGCTGGAGCACCTCTGGCTCCAAAAAGGGCAGGAACACAGTGGGCACCTGTTTCCTTCCCTTCTGTTCCTGTCCTGTTCGTTCCTGCTGTGAGCCCTTTGATAGATCAGCAGTCTCTTGCTGGGTTTTTGTGTAGCATTTCACATGACAGGGTTTTGAGGAAAGAGTTAAAATACAAGTTCCTCTTTTCCCTTGCACTTCTCTAACAAAGCTGGAAGATGCCAGTGCAGACAGTGCCATGTGGAGATCACTGAATCCCAAGAAAAGCCAGATGCTTCCCAGAACATGCATTGCTCTGCACAGGACTAGCAAGGGTAGCATGTGTGTATGTGGGGAGGATGTTGCTGCCAATGTAAAATAACTGTGTCAACAGCATTTCCAGAGGATATTTTTAGCGTACAGATTCAGTATCTTTTGTGGGCTACAGTCAGACTGACACAATAGACTCTTAATGACTTCTTGGGGACTTCATTGTCTTTTTCTATACACAGCTTATTAATGTGCTCTCTGTGCTACTCATGGATGCAAGAGCCAATAATGACTTCAAAGGGGTCATTGTTGTCCAGAGCATCTGTACATAGGAATAAAAAAATAAGCTGAATAAATACTCCCCCACTAATCCATGGCACAATAGATTGTAATCAGTCTGTCAGGGTAAAGATTATTTTTTTACAGCATCTTTTCATCCAAGGCATTTTCAGAATATCTTTTCATCCTGGCACTGTGTAGACATTAATAATGGAACATCTTAAGTCCTTTGACGGAGCAGAGAGGAGCAGAAGTGCCTTTAGTGGTTGGAAGCTGGGACTAGCTTGCAGCAAGCAGAAAAGCAGATAAAAAGTCTGATTTGTCTTTTCCCCAGGAGGTTCTGTAATAATCCCACAAAAGCAATGCTCCCTGGGCATTTGAGAGAGTGGGCACATTCCTAAGAAAACCATGTGGAAGAGGGACAGCCCCTGAGCAGCAGGTAGAGAGCATCTCTGGTAACTTCCAGAGCAGTCCCTTGATCAACACGGAGCCACCTGCAGAGCGATGGACCAAAATTACAGGAATAAATTACATTTCCCTAGATTTACATCATTGCTGTTGCAGCTGATTCTGCTAGGGTTTCCCAGTGACAGGGGAGTTTTGATCTGCTGGAATCCCCTTGTCTCTTCCTAATGCCTAATTAATACTCTGGTGACAAAAGTCAGTGGTGCCCAAAAGTGTTGGAAGATGGTGGGTTTGACACCTCCCTTCAAAACTTATTTGGTCTTCCCCTGTGTCCTTAGACTCTAACACTCTGTGTTCCATTGAAGCTGTGAATGCTTCCAAAGGAATTTTGTGCTGCTGCTCAGCCATGTACATATCTTTGGTTTTTATGTTAAAGGATTAGTGAAATATTGGGATGATGAATCCTTGCTGAGTAAATGACCAGAAAAGGTTATTATTCACTGAGTATATAAAAGATTAAGGTGAAGAGGAGTCGCCTCCCCTTAAGGTGGAGAAGGCAGGGGAACGTGGAGAGTCTGTCACTGCCTGTCATAGGAGAAAGGACAATTCACGGGCTTTGGTTTAGAAAATCATTGTGAATAATTAATATATAAAGACAGCAGAAACTCCAACAAAGATCACAGAATCACAGAATGGTTTGGGTTGGAAGGGACACTGAAGATCATCTAGTTCCAACCCCCCTGCATGGGCAGGGACACCTCCCACTAGACCAGGTTGCTCAGAGCCCCATCCAACCTGCCCTTGAACACTTCCAGTGATGGGGCTTCCACAACCTCCCTGAGCAACCTTTTCTAGTGTCTCACCACCCTAAGAGTAAAGAATTTATTCCTAATATCTAACCTAAATCTACCCTCTTCTAGTTGAAAACCATTACCCCTCATCCTATCACTACATATCCTGGAAAAAAGTCCCCCCCTAAAGATGTTGCAGACACCTTTGCTTGCTGAAGCATGTGTCTCCCCTCTTGTAGAAAGAGGGAAAGCCACGAAGGGTTCTGGATGTCCTGGGAAGGCAAAACTTCCCAAGTGTCAGGCCATGGGACCAAGAAGCACAGCTGTGTGTGTCCCCTTGCCCCTGCCACCCACTTCTGTGGAGCTTCAGCTTCTTCCACAACACCACATTGGAAGGAGTTTGCAGAACAAAACCTACAAGCTTTGTAAGAGAGGGAGCCAATCTCTTTACACAGTCAGAACAAGGTGGTTATTTGTTTTCTATTTTTTGACAAGCTTTGATAAAATTTCCAGTTTAGGCTTGACCTGTGATGTGGTGCAGCAAAGCAGTTTTTACTCATCTGTAGCTTGGTCTCTGAGCACGATTTCTGGAGAGAGCTGACACACAGAATGCATGCAGTTTCCATTGGAGGTGACCAAACTGTACATATCAAATTCCTCAGTTTTAAGCTGCCCAGCATAAGAAGGAAAATTCACTTGAGGCAAAGTGCATGGGTAGATATTCCCTTGGAAAGTCATGTCACAGAAGTGAAAAGGTTTTTAACTCTTACTGTCACCTTGTCCCTGTTGGACCCTGATTTTTGATGCATCAATGCCACTTTTCCCAGGAAAGGACTCTTCTCAGCATGCAGCACTGGGAAGCCACCATGTACATCTCCCTGTGGACATCTATATCCAAGGAGACTTGATCAGCCGTGTAGGTGAATTTCTGGAAAGCTCACAGACACTGAGTTCTAGCAGTTTGTCTCTCCCTGAGAAGAGAAGACCTACTATCTGCTGACAGAAGTCTTTGCACAAAATGATCTATTTGACTATCATCATGATCATCTGGACTGTTACCATTCCTACAGCAGTAGGGACTTATCCCAGCTCCTCCATAATTTCAGGAGAGGGAAGTTCTCTGTGCTCTGAAGTTACTAGGATGGGGACTTCAGCAAGCTCTGAGAGCTGCAGGGAGAGCTTGCTGCACTTGGCTGCTCAGGCATATGACTCAGATTATCCCTGTCTGGTTTTGTTGTTGGTTTTTTTTGGTTGGTTTTTGTTGCTGGTTTTGTCAGGTTTGGTTTTTTTTCAGTTTTGGGGTTTGTGTGATTTTTAAAGCTAAAATACCCAGCTGCTGCTGTATTCCTGCTCCACACAGGGTAGGTGAAACTAAAACTGAAAGGAGACAGAGATTTGCCATCGACTTTGGGACTTATGTTCTCCCATCTCTGCAGCCAATTCCAATTTACAGAGTTTTTCTGAAAGACCAATTGTACAAATGGCTCAAGTGTATTAGGAAAATCTTCCCATCTACCTTCTCTAATCCTACCCCCTAGTATTATCTTGGCACTGTCCCTACCCATAATCTTCAATGCATTTATCCCTCCCATTGTGCCATTATACACCATGCAGCTAAACCTCAGCAGATACTCCAGCCATGCCTGACTCCTTCATAAAACTACTTTTCCTTGGAAAAATAAGCTAAAGCCTAATGCAAGGCAAAAGATAAAGGAGGGAGCAGCAATCAAAAGCATGGAGTGCCCTGCCCTCCCTTCCCACTCCCATTGCCTAAGTCACAGCACAACTTGCAAGACTGTCCAGTGTCCAAACTACTTTTGTAAAAATAGCAGACAATTCTGTAAAAAATGGAGCAAACTTCACCCCTACTGAGTGCATCAGAAGAAACTACATCACAAAAAAAAAGTCAATGTTTTTGCTTTAGCAATGGTTTTCTCCAGGCTACTGTGCTGCAGAAGAGCACAGCAGTATCCTCCAGCTCTTGTCTTAAATACCATTGCAAATCAATTACCTTTCAGGCCATAAACTTCACTTAAAGAGACAGAACAAAACCAGACATCTCCTGGTAACAAAAACAATTATATTGATGCTTGAGCATCTTAAGTCTCTTCTGTGTGAGTGTGACTTGTGACTGGGGGGGGGGCGGGAGGAAGTTGTCTTAAACTGTATGGTTTTTAAACAAAACACAAACATATTGATAGCAAAGTTAATCTGCAGAGCACAGGCAGCCAGCCACCGTGGGGAAAAGGATGTCTGAAGGACAGGCAATAAGCACCTCCACAGAAAAGCCAAGAGTGGAAAAACAGGTGCCCCCCAAGCAGTGCCCTTTAGAGCCCAGACATTTCTGAATCCAAGGCAGTTCGTAAAAAACAAATACAAATCATCCAATTCATTCCCTCGTATAAATTAATATTTAATGCCTAAATAATGAATCTTTCAATAAATATTTAATGCCCAGACACCAACATATATGGCAGAGCAGACCAGGGCCTCTAGTAATTTAAGGCAATGGAGTTTGTGCAATAGTGGCTGCTGAGAGGACCACATAATGCAAACTGGGATGTGACAGGAAGAAAAGGACCCTGTCACGGTGACGGTGGTTTGGGTCCTTGTAAGATCTTTGCAGAGCAAGCAGGAGAGTGGCTTCTGTGGAAATAAGGCCAGCACAGCTTTTAGCAACTTTGTGCTTTTTTTGTCTTATGCCAAAGAGTTGCTACCTGCAGGCTGGGTTCCTGGCAAAGAGCACATTTGTCATGTCCAAACAGCAGGTGCAAGGCTGACTGGTAACATCTCAGGAAGCATCTGTCCATGAACAGACCCACTCCCAGATTTAACACTACCCTCTCTGCATCTCTTTCCAACCCTGAAAGAGGCCTTTTCCCATGGGTCAGACCTCTGTATTCCCACTGCTGTGATGTCCACTCTTTCTATACCATCTCTCTGCTGCTGGTGGAGAAGTTGGCTCAGCAAACACGTTCTTCAGATCCTTTTCTCCCTGCAGATAGAACATCCAGTCTTCCCAGCAATTGCTCTGTGAACTACTACTGTGCTAAGCAGGTACTCATTTTCCTTGATGCTGCATTAACCCAGGGTGAAATCCTCCAGCACAGTAGTGCACTCTGATGGCTGGACTAAGTATGGATGCTGAAATAGCACAGCTACCTGAGGGCAGCTGGAAAATGGGGAAATGCAGTTATTTATCCAGCTTTTGGTAGAGAAGGTCTATTTTTTCCTCTGAACAGGCTACACTGGCACTCCTGACTGGATTCTTTAAAATAAGCAGCCAAGGCATTTCCAAATAGCCCAGTGTTTCTTGCTAAGGGGGAGGCTGAGTGTGGAAATAGCCCTTGTAAAAGCCATCTTTGGAAGAAATTTTGTCTTGGACAGAAAGGAGCAATCTACCTTCTCCTTAAAGTGGCATAAGGCATCTCCTACAGTGGTATTATTTGAGAAGAAATCATCCCCCAGCCTCATTTTGCAAAAAAACTATGCTAGAAGGAGCAGATGCCTGGAAGACAGGGAGCTGCCACTGTACTTTCTTCTCCTCCTGTTCCAAGGTGGATCTTCTAACAGATCCACAGAGTCAAAACCTACACATGGGAGTGCTGTCAAACCTCAAGACAAACCCCACATCCCCTGAGTTAGCCAACCCACACCAGAACATCTGCTTTTGGGTCAGGTCAGAATAAGCCCTTGCATCCCCAGTGGCACATCAAGCACATGGACTAATCCTGCCATCCAGGGTTGCCACTGACTTGGCAACAATCCTGCAATCCTGTGCCATCCAGCACGCTTGAAGACACTTCAGTTCCTTCTGCCCAGCACCAGACCTCACTCCCAGTGGGACACAGCTGACATGTGCCCCCATTTCTGTGAGGATCTGCATTGTTCTGCTAACACATCTCCACTTGCTTCTCTCACTGTTCTCCCCATGGAGAATTTACTTTCTCTCCGTGTGAGGTGTTTTCCTCAGCATTTCATTACGTAGTGCTCCAGGTGGCAAACACACACCTTGCCTGCCTGAGTCCCCAGCTGCTGAAGTGGGATATTGAGCTCTCAGGGGATGGTGAGGGCTCTCTGTCATCTGCAGGATGGATTTTGCTAGCAGGGCAGTTTGTGTTTCCCCAAGCAGTTTTGGATCTCAGCTGGAAGATGGGTGAGTGGCCAGGGATGTGAGTACTATTTTTGGGTAGGGCTGGCTGGTGAGAGCAGAAAGGATAAATGTTGCATTGTGATTCTGGTTTAGACTTCTCTCTTAGTGCCCACAGTGTGCAATTAATGTGAAAATGTGCACTCAGGCACCACACATTGGGAGTTATGACTTTTCAGCTGAGGCTCCAATGCCTGATGTGATAGGAACTCCAATTCTCTAAAAAAAACCTCTGGTGGGAGGTGTCCCTGCCCATGCAGGGGGGTTGGAACTAGATGATCTTTAAGGTCCCTTCCAACCCTAGCCATTCTATGATTCTATGATCCTATGATTCTAATTCACCCCAGCTTATCCCCTCATCAGAGAGCTGTGTTGCACTGCATTTGCAGTGGACTCTCCAATCACACATAGTTCCTGCTGAAGAGCTAATGTGACAACTTAGTGGCCACAACCTGACCCTGTATCTGAGCCTCTTTCTCCTTCCATCTGGAGAAGAAACACAAATTGAGAAACAAAATCCATAGCTGCCTTGGAACCCAATCACAAAAGCTCATTAAGCAGCTGGTGATAGACTATTGTGAGCTGGGTAGGAAAATCCTACAATGCACAGTCCTTCCTTAACCCCCAGAAACAGTTGAAGCTGTTCAGCATGATCATCTGCATGGCTAATGCTTTCTGACTAAAACAGACTCTTGTGCAGTATAGAGAACTCTAGCCCTTACACAGTGGACTGTGATGGAGTCAAATGGAAAACCAGAGAAATAGCAAATCTGTAGGACTGTGTTTGCACCTCATCCTATCTCATACTGCAGTAAATTTGTGTAATCTATGAGCACAGTGCTGAAGGTGACAGCACTGGCATGTTGGGGAGCACTGATGAACTGTTAGATATAACCAAAACTTGCAACAGTGGGATTGGGTAAAGTCAGGAGAGATTCACTGGGGAAAATCAAATTATGTCCTCTATCTGGAGGGGATGAACTGGAACATGGTAAAAGAACTGAGTAGAATTTGCTGCCTGAACACCAGGAAGCTTTTTGCAACCATTTGGAAATTAACTGAAGCAAACCAGCTCGATGCAGAGCTTCAGGGAAGCAAGCTAAAGCATGTGCAAGGCTCCTCCTTGACTAAGGGTCCACTAGAGATCAATTAAACCAATTCCCTGCTTTCGAAGCAATGGAAGCCATTTATTCCCAGTCAAACACTGCCCTGGCAGCAGATAACTAAGTAGATTTAGTGCATGCTTTCCCTCCTGATCCTTTCACTGGCCTGGTACGATCCCTGCACTCTGGCCAGACAGAGCTTCAGTCTTCTGCTCTGTCAGCTTATCTCCCCTTTTATTAGCCCATATCAGACTGTGCCATCTATCCTTGTCCATTAAGAGCAGAGAGGACTTCAGTGTCCTGCACTTGCTCCTGCTGCATACTCTGACCCTTGCAGAGCTCTAGTGCTGTCCATGCCATCCCTTTTTTGCCAGCTCCATGCATGCTCCATCCTTCTGAGTTTTCCAGCTGCCAGCCTATGGAGAGCCCCTCCAGCTATGGCTCTGTCCTCAGGGTAGTCCTCAATATCCAGCAGAAACACTTTGGAAGCAGATATTTTCAAAATTAAATGGGTGCTACAGTGCAGCTTTGCTGATTTACATCAGTTTTGGGACTCATTATGAGTTTGGATCCTGATGTAATCATTTAAAGTCCCTGCCATCTGTCTATCTACTGGGGTACATTCTACATTCTGTAGAGCCCAATGTACAAATGTCAGTTTGGGATCCAGATCCAAAGTGAAGGAGAATGGAAAGAGGTACCTCTGCATGTGGCACTGGGCTGTTCTTCTGCATCTGTCCCATTTCCTACAACTTGGTCTGTCATGGAAACAGGAGACACAAACGGCTCTATTTGCTGCCTTCCCAAAGTCACGCAACAGCCTCAGTGAGAATTATCTTCAGTGGTGGAAGGGGACAATTACCCAGCTAATGAAGCACATTTTCCTTTTTTCTTCTCCACCATAAAGCTGCATGGAACCTGATTCTCCATTCAGGCGCGCAGGGAAAGTGCCGAGCACTTGCAGAATGGGCCCCCAATCAGTAGTGGCAAATGCACTTAACATGCCTGCTGGAAAATGAAATGACTGATACCATGTAATTAGGCCTTAATTATTTATCATTTTTGTTTAATTATTGCCACTTGGAAGTTAACAGGTTATAAAACTCTTGGGCTGTGTTTATTAAATGTTGGGAGATTATTAGCAAGTAAGTGCCATTTCTGAACGTTAATGAAATATCTGGGAGAAGCCCATGGCCGGCAGCTCTCCAGCACCGTGCAGCCCTTGCACAGGGGAGCCACAGGAGCTCAAGGCTAATTATACATCATAGGCAGGGCCATGGGCAGCCAGAGAAGGGCAAAAGTCAAAAGTCCCATCAGTAGTTTGCACCCAGGTGGGTATCTTCCTCATCTGCCTTCACCTGATATCCTCTGTCACACAGGCCGGGAAATGCTCCTGCTGCTCCACACAGTATGTCCACGCTTGGATCTACCCTGAGCTTCTTTCATGTCATTGTAGTGCTGGGATAGGGTTGTGCCATTGCTATGGTTCCAAAAGCTACTTTAGGATAAGGTGTCTGCTGGGGAAGGGAAGCTCTGACTAGTGGAAAACAGCAAGAAAAAAAGGATGTTCTCAAAATGTAATGGTGAATTTTGCAGAGCTTATGGGGGATGAAACCTGAATGCTGCTGATTGTTACTGGGGTTAAGATTCTGAAAAATGAACTCGAAACACAGTGAAAATGCTCCAGGAGCAACAGAACACCTGCTGTAATTCAAACTGTCTCTAAAAAAGGAAGTATTTCTTTTCCTGTTTAAACCACTAAAACAAGGAGCAGTTTTTCCTCTTCTGTGGACACAAAGATGTGAAGTCCCACTCTCTGAAAGCTGGAGCTTATTTGAAGTTAAGCACAATCTACAAATATCACAGGCACATTTGCTGATCCATGCCTACAGTACTGACCACAAAGGAAGCCTGCAGCAGAGCAAGGCTTTGACCTTATTTCCCCTGCCTTAGGCTGGTATCTCAATCAAGCACCCAGTCTGCCTCTGCTGAACATAACCCTAAGCCCTCTGCTTGCCTTGAAGTGAGATATCCCTCCGAGCTGCTCCAGAGCTGGGTTCCCAGTTGCTCTTTACCCTTTCAGAAGACACAGGTTTGGCAGGGATGTCTCTGCACTGATCCTGCCCTCAGTTCTTCCCACTCTGCCTCTGTCCATAGTCCAGGAGCAAACTAGTGCCAAGGGATTTGCCTGCAGACGCCAGCACTACACCTGCCCTGCTACTACCAGCTGCCAGTTTCTAAATTATAAATGGAAGCATATTTCATCAGAGCATTAAAGGGTAAGAAGTGTCATTTTGTACTAACCAAAACTCTCAGGAAGTAGACAGGCTGTAAATTATTTAGGGGAAAAAAGTCACATTTTATTCTGTTGGAGAGTGTGATGGGGAAAAGAAGGTGTGGTTTCTTCCCTCTCTCTGTGGGGAGGAAAACTGCAGAGGAGGAAGAGCTGCTTGTTTAGCTAAATGGCTCCCAGTGACCTCCCAGTTCTCCCTGGTGTTGTGGGACTTTGCCAAGCCATTATTCCTGGGTGTTAAAGAGAAATAGATGGCTGGTCTTCCTTTCCCTTGGAAGGATGGACCTAAGGAGTTGCAGAGAGTTTTTTGTGCCCCTGCTGTGAAAAAAGACTTTGCACCCAAGGAGAACACAGCTCACTGTCTGAGCTGGAGCAGTGCAGGGGAGAGTCCAGCCTTTCCTCTCGGGAGCATCCTGGGCTCCTTCAAGCTGGTTCCTTCCCATTGCACTTGGGTAGCCACAGACATTCTTGCTTCTCAGAGATTCACCAAAATGCTCTTCAAGACACCTGCCTAAAGTTCAATCAAAATACCCATCCTGTTCCAAAGCAGTGTCATTTCTGTGGAAAAAAACCACAACATTTCTGTTCAAACTGATTGCACAAATGGAGATTAGAGTTCTCTTTCATCCCTTCCTCTCCTCTGCCTTCCTCCCCAGGCTGTGCAAGGCAGTAGTCTCAACTCCCCTCCTTCTGCAGGACCCTCTGGGGCTCCTTTCTCTCCTGCCTGGGAAGCACCTGCAGATCCCAGGAAGGTGCCAGCATTGCAAACATGAAAACCCTACTCTATTTTCCCCCCAAGGAGAGTTAAACACAGAGATTATTTTTAAACCCAACGAGCAGATCAGCATCTAATTTCACCATTTCTACACTGCCGATGAAAAATGGGCTGGGAAGAAAAACATTCCATTTTTTCCCATTTCAACTCTGCACCAGGCTAATTAAGAAGCTGAGGTTAAAAAGCTCATCATAAACAGAACAAGCTCCAACCCAATTTCATTAGGATGCCAGGGCTTCATTGATTTAGGCAGGATTAGCTATTGTGAAATGGAAAAGATGCCATTAAATGCATCTCCCCCTGCCTCCTGCTCCCCCCTCCCCACCTCCCCACACATCCACCCCTTGTGCCCAGCCTGGCTGGCAGGCTCAGCCGAGGCACAGAGCTGGCTCATTTCATCATGGAGAGTTTAAGCAAAAGAGCCAATCAGCCTTTATTCGTCTGGCTGCAGCTGGAGTCAGCTCATCAAACAAATTAACAGGATTTTCATGGAGGGTTTTGGCCAACACACCACATTTCACTTGAAGTTGACTAAACAAACCTGGGCTGTGTTTCATCAGGGAAGGGAGGATGGGAAGGGATGGTGGTAGGATGTATGTTAGGGAGAGGGGATCTTTCCTAGGGACTAGGGCTGGGCTGGTGCTGCTGTTCTTGCCCCCTGCCCTGGTGGGGGCTGGCTGGGAGGGATGGGTTTGAGGCCAGGAGCGAGGGGAAGAGGCCAGCTCTGCTCTGGAGCAACAGCAGCTGCTCAGGTGCCTGCTTGTGAGTGACAGGGAGGGATCTGACCACTGCACTGAGGGTCTCATCACAGCTGTCTGTATCTCCCCTGGCTCTTCACCCTTCTCCTGCCATTCTATCCATTCCATCCTCTCCTTTCTCCCCACCTGTGTTTTTGTTCTAGAGGGGATGCAGCTTTCCCACAGTGTGACCCCCTGAGTCTTCATCGCCCCCTATGAATACAGGTGGCAGCAGCAGGAATTAATTGAATCATAAAATGGTTTGGATTGGAGGGCACCTTATAGATCATCTAGTTCCAACCCCCTGCATGGGCAGGGACACCTCCCACTAGACCAGGTTGCTCCCATCCAACCTGCCCTTGAACACTGCCAGGGATGGGACAGTCACAGCTTCCCTGGGCAACCTATTAAGAGTGTCTCACCACCCTCATAGTGAAGAATTTCCTCCTAAATTAGGGCAGGCAGAGATGGGGCAGGTCCTGTGGGACAGATCCCACTGTGGAAGGGCCAGGATCGCCCATGCTGCCCCTCTCTGGCTGAGATGGGAGGCAAAGGAAAGGAGAATGCTTTTAGGGGGAATGCAGAGAAGAAAGAGGCAGCAGGCTGAAAGGGAAAAAAGAGAACTCAACTTGTATGCAAGATTTCCCACATCTGTGAGTAAGTGAGTGTAAAACATTCCTGGAAAATGCAAACAAGCTCTTGTTTGAGGGGTTAGCCATGCTCCTACATAGAGGAGAGTTAATGTAGCACAAAAATGTGCTAACACACACACACACATATACATATATACACACACAAACACTTTTGGCAGCAGTTTGTGCATTTATTGAATCAGGCAGAATGAAATTGGTTCATAAAGGAGAGTCCTGCCAGGTCAGCTTCAATTCCAAAAAAAGGGGTAAAAATACCAGCACGTGATCCTGTTCAACTTAATTTTTACTGTTGGGCTGTTGGCTCCAATTCAGCACAGTAAAGTAAGAACACTGAGGGATGCACTGCAACCCAGACCTGCAGCTGAGGCTGAGCAGTTGGGAGAGTGCTATCAAGATCTCTTAGATCTAATCAGATCCAACAAATCTATCTGTTATACAGATTCTCTCAATCTGCTTTGGAAAAGTCAGAGTTCAAAAAACTCCCTCCAAAACCTGGATGGTTTATTATTCATTTATTGTGCCTAGAATTGCTGGAGAACTTGATAACTGCAGTATCTAGGCCTATTATATTCTCAGGTGTTCCTTCTGTTAGTCCCCAGGAGGTAAGAATGGTCACAGTTCCTTGTGTTAATTGGCTCCTAGAACAATAATAGAAATTTTTTGGGGGAGGGTGTCCATTTTTATCTAAATCCTGGAAAATCAATCTCTCCTGACCAAAAGGGCTTAAAGAAAGTGAACACTCCCAATTATGTCAATTATCCTCCACCAATTATCTCAGGAGACCCATTTCTCACAAGCCCTTTCAGTTTAATCTTAGCAAATCTGTTCGTTTTCCATCAGACAGCGCAAGAACATGGACACAACTAGTGCAACCAAAAAGGCAGCTGAGGGAAATGCACCCAGCATATGGGTGACATTCACAGTTCAGTGCCTCAGGGAGGTCATCAAGACAAGAAGCCCACCAGGCTCCCTTTTTTTTAGGAAGGTTTGTTATTTCCCCATGCAATAAAAGCATCAATTGCCAGGTAAGACAGAAAATGAGACCTCAACTCAGCTGACCAGGCCTGAAAAGGTTTTTTCTTGCTCTAAGACAAGCTATGTACAGCTGGCTCCATATCTACTGCAGCATTTGGGCACCAGGTACAGATGAATGAGTGACTGACACCATTTGTCCAAACCATTGGATACTCGTGCAGGATATAATAAATGAGTCGATATAAAGGGTCAATACAGCAGAACAGATTAAACCTTTGCATAACTCAAAGACATAAGGAGCTTTGATCAGGAAAAAAAAATTACTATCTGCACATCAAAGCAGTGGCATGTCCTCCTGCAGGGAGCTTTGCCCTCTCTTGCAAAGACATGGAGTAGTCTCCTCCCATGTCTAAAACTTGAGTCTTCAGTGGTTTTATTTCCAGAGCTGCAGGAATGGATCCTCTGTTGCTGTGCAGCTCTATTCTCCAAGGATATACTTTGTAAAATATTTTCTTGTGTCTCATTTTCTATTCTGAATGTCTTTGGTGTTTGACAGTTTATAAAAATAAAACAATCATATTAAACATGTTAGAGAATCTCAGCCTTGTGTCTCCTTTTCCAGACTAGAGCTCTTTGTTGCTCTTCTTTTTCCATAAAATTATCTGAAAACAGTATTTCTGTATAATACTTTGTCAGCTTTCCCAGGACTCTTCTAGATAGAGACAAAATGCAAACTATAAGAGTAAGGTGGTGTCAAATTTCCTGGATTTCAGTTGCTGGCTTTCACATTGGTCTGTGCTTTACAAATGGATCTCTTTCCCCTCTTTCCTTGCTCAGCCTCCTGTTTAATTTATAACTTAGTCTTTGTGGGTCAGGAATTTTATCTAACTAGGTGTTTTATACATGGCCTAGCCCAACAAGGCCTCAGCCTTGGTTGTGGCCTCTAGACACCATCTCACTACAGATACTAAATACTAAGTACTTCCATGCATGCTGCCGAGGGTTGAACAGGACATCTGTCTTGGCTCATTAAATGCTGCACTCCTCCATTTTTCCAGGGAAAGTTTCACCTTGAGAGAGACCTCCCCACTCCCACAGAGAGGCAGAAAAAGAGGAAGATGTAGCCAAGGCTGAGCTACAGACACCTCCCACGTGGAGGAAAAACCACGGTACAGCATCTCGGTCCATCCCTCCCCGCTCCTGTCGCCCTTCCCTTTTTTTTTAAACAACTGTGCTTCAGGAGGGGGAATTATCTCCTTCAAGTCAAAGCAGAGGGTAACCTGACTATTTCTTGCAGAGAAGTAATAATTAAGGCACGAGAAGGATGCAATCTGCATACATTATTGCAAGTTATGCCAACAGAATGTCAACATTTGTGTCATAAGTAATCTTGAGCAGCAATTACTCTGCGCACTGGCCTGGAATCCAGTGACAGAGCCAGTGGTACTAATTATAGGGGAGCTTCTGCTCCACTGGAGGATGGACAGAGGATTACAAAAAAGGATCAATGTGCAGAAGAGATCACCTAACTAGACCACTGTGAAGATGTGGCTGATGCAGAGCCTAATATCCTAAAAGAAAAAACACCTGCCTCTTGCCACTGGAGAGAACATTAGGGAAAATAAGTCAGTGATGTGCTTGCTCTCAGCTTGGTCCACCAGTGGTGTTTTCCTGGTAGGAAGCCAATTGGGAGGGAACATCCCAGAAAAAAATCACTACAAATACTAAAATAATGATTAAGAGGTCCTGATTCCTCAGCAGTAGGAGAGGACACCTTGACAATAGGGGAACCAATGCATTTAGTGAATTCTGCAGGACTTCTCAGTCCTGGAAGGGTAAGCAGTAGACTCAGGATGTTCTTGCAGTACAGTCCAAGACTCCACAGTAAATAAAGCTGCAGTAAGTGCCAGATTTGAGGCTTCCTTTAATTTCCTTGCTTATTTGCACGAAGTTTTTATATTCCTCTCTTCAAATAACACTTGGTGACACTCAAAACACAATGCTACAATGGCATCCTAGAAAGTAACATGATGGGAGAGTTTATAACAAAACACTTCTCTCTGTAATTCAGCCTGCCCAGCCTTCTTCAGGGAAGGGGAAGAGATAAAAACCCTGTGAAATTTACTGGGGAATATCTTACCAACTTTGTCTTGGAAGAAGTGTTGTGACCTGCTAAGTGCATAGCTCTGTAATGTATGAACTCTGCTTCTTTCCAAAACAAAAGGAATCTCTTTGTCAGCATAAGGCTAACCCTGAGGAACATGTATCTCTGTCATGCCTCCAGTCACCTGCACCTGTACGTGCTCACCTGCAGCAAAGGAGACAGGGCTTGCCCCCAGGTTTTCCATACTGCCCTTTTCCCAGCCTAGAAACTTGGAGTTTGATTCGAAACTTTGCCTTTAAAACAATTCCTGAAAAAATGTCATCAGGGAAGACAGGCTGGTGTGAAATAAAGATAAGCTTTTACCATCTTCATCACTTCTGAGGGACAGCTGAAAAATGCAATCTGTGGTGTTTGAAATATAACTTTTGATAACTTTGGAGACAATTACTGTCAATGCCTGGCAATTTTTTAGTACTTCTTTTTCCACTTTTTACTTTAGTTAGGCCTCGAAGAAGAAAGTTCTTATTGTGATATTACTAACTTCCCAGACCCTAAAAAATTATATGAAGAAAGCCCAGTATTTTTATTTCCAGGAAGAACACTCATGTGTTTTGTATTTTTCCACAGTTTTTTTCCATATACTGCTCTTGCTTGCCTATTGGTTAAACAGGAAGTATCACTTATTGTCTCTCCTCACTCCACGTCTTCCACAAGTTTGCCTTCTATCTTGAAGATATGCAGAAATCTTCAAGATATCCCCCCTGCTGTCATTGACTTTCCTCACCACTTCTGGAAGCTTTATAACCTACACCTCCATCTGTCCCTTCATTGCTTATGCCCACTATCTTCCTCTGAGGATGCTGGTATAGATATTCATTTACACCAAAGCCCTGTTGGTTTATTGGGCAGGATCAGGTCCATGAAGACTATCTTCTTGAGTTCTCACCCACTGAATGCATGTCAGATGGTCTCCCATGGTCTGCTCTGAATGGCCATAGAATCATAGAATGGTTTGGGTTGGAGAGGATCTTAAAGATCATCTGGTCCCAACCCCCTGAATGGGCAGGGACACCTCCCACCAGACCAGGTTGCTCAGAGCCCCATCCAACCTGCCCTTCAACACTTCCAGGGATGGGGCAGCCACAGCTTCTCTGGGCAACCTGTTCCAGTGTCTCACCACCCTCATAGTGAAGAATTTCTTCCTAATGTCTAAACTAAATCTCCTTTCTTCCAGTTTAAAGCCATTCCCCCTTGTCCTCTCACTACCTGCCCTTATAAAAAGTCCCTCCCCTCCCAACCCCAGTGCACTGAGCTCACTGTGCTTCACACATGCCCACAAACTGGAGCTTTCCTGCCAGGTACAGCAATGCTCCAAGGTCCTCACACCTCCCCAAGGCCTGGAGCTCACCAAAGTCACATTTTGTCTTCATACTCTGTCATTAAGTGGAGTTAAAAATAAAGCCTGTCAGAGCCTCAAAGCCTGCAGGGAAAAGGATATTAATTACAGCAGGCAGAGAATGGAGAGGAGCTGCCTTGAGTGAGAAGTCTTCCCCGCTGAGCTGGTGTCACCAGCAGAGCTCTGCTTTGGCTCTCACACCGAGCAGAGGTTGGCCCTGATACCTGCAAAACTGTGGGACAGGAGGAAACAGCAAAGGGATTTGGTTGCTGGCTCTGACACGCTTGCTGGGCCTGGCTTCTTGCTGCAAACCAAACCCCCGTGCAGCCCAACGTGGGGACATGGACAGAGGGATGAGGAAAGGGCAGCAGGGACAGCTACAAAGGGAGAAGCTTTTCAGGCACCTAAAATAAAATCCATTGCTAAAACCTGTCGTGCTTGGGATTTCAGTTACAGGGAAAAGGTGGATGAATAAGGACCAAATAGACAGTAGACTCAGCAGAAAGTGGCACTCAATTTTCCTCCAAGATGTATTAAAGAAGATTGAGCTGCCAAGGGAAGACAAAGATCAAAATATTAGTATCATTTTCATCTCATAGCTTCTTAGCAAAGCAGAGATATAGTGTTACATTTCCTTTTCTACTAATAGGTAAGTAGACATGATAATACCCTTCAGAAGTAAGGTTCAGCCCTGACTGCTCAATTCTTTGTATAAAGTAGATGTAAGACAGATATATCCAGTACTGAAGTATATATTTATATGTCTATATTAATTTCTATTGCATGTTTAGAGTGAAGATGCCTTGTCTGAATAAGCTGTTACTTAGTCAAGTTGTAGAGAGGACCATCTCCCCAGCTGGATCTTCACCTGGAAAAGTGGTTTTGTAGGATGGAGGATAAAGGCAATGGGGAATGCCTCAGCCAGCCAGAGCACCCTGCGTGTCTGACAACATCCCTCCATGATTTAAATAACCCCTAAACTTTGCTGGGAGAGGGCGGACAACAGAGGGAGGAAAATAGTAAAATTAAAGAAAAGCAACACCAGGACCCAAATATTGTGAATTGCTGTTTGAATCCTTAGCTGGGTGAATCAATCAAGCTGGCAGGGCAATCCCGTGGGATGGGAAGGCTCCCAACACCCTCAGCTGAAGGGTAACAGCAGGGGATGGTGCCGGCCCGGCGCTGCCCTGCCAGGATGTGTTGGCATTTACTTCTCCTTTGTCAAAGCCTGACTTTGCCCAACAAATCCATCGACAGAGAGCAGCAGCTCTGTGAGCCAGTGTCTGACAAACTTGGCAAAGGGCTCTCCCTCTGCTAGGGAAGACTTGAGAGTTCACTGCGAGGACACTGCACCATCCCACCCCCATCGACAGAGGAGCCCTGCGCTGCTCAGAGCGCTGGTGGAGAGGGAGGGAAGTGAAAGAGAAGAAAAGGGTTAAGGCACGAAGGCTGGTCGTTGAAACCAGCAGGAAAGAGGCAGTGAAAGAGCTTAATTAATGGCACATCAGAGTTCCCCAAGATGTGTGTCTAACGAGGCCTTTGCCTGGCACTTTAGCTTTGCTTTTGAAAAGTTAATGTAGGCAAAATATAAGCAGAAGGCTGTGTGAAAACAGGAGCCAGCGTGAGCAAATACATCCTGATTTAATTCTCTCCTTTGGATGACAGGTTCCTGTGCCTCCTCCCCACTACCCCCTTCTCAGGGACACGCTTATTACAGCTATTTCAAAGAAAAGAAACAACCAGCAAAAAATATAGGGAAAGATCCACTTTTATCATGAACAGTGAATGAATAAAGCAGGGTCAAAATTTTGACTTGGAAAATTACAGTCTTGCTGGCTCCAGAATAAATCCAGACATGGTACCCTATGCCACTCAGCTTTTACAGCATTTAATTTAGAGCAATTGATTTATTTGCTGTGGACAGGTGGACTCTATAAAGAATTTTTAGGGCAGAATTTATGGTGGGCTTCATTGTGCAGTGAGAAATAGAGCAACAGGAGTCTGACAGGCCTTTACCAATTCCCATGGGCTGCCCAAGGAAAGCCAGCAAAAGGTAGCCAAGATGAAACCCAAGGCCAGACACCACTGGGAGCCAACACTCTAACAAGGGAGTCTTCAGATAAGGAAACATGGGAGTCTTCAGGTAAGGAAGGCCAAGGGTTTGTAGGAGCTGTGTGGGATTATACATAACACAAGTGTTCACAAGATCTCAAGACCATGTGGTTTATTCGTTCCATTGGCCCTGCCCTAAGGGTCTGGGCTTTCTTTGCATAAAAACCTCACATCTTCTATTGGGATGGTGGTGTTTGGTTAAGCTTTGTACTGGGATGAGTGCAGAAGCCAGAGCTGGGGCAGTGTTTGTTAGCTGGGTGGGATACATCCTTAGGAAGGCCCTTCCTTAGAAACTAACACTTAATTGTCACTTTCTCTTGAGCTTTGGGTTTTGAACTGTCAGTTCTGGAAGATCTCCCCTGCCCTCATGCTGCAGTTAGGATCAGCAGATGCCCACAGGCTGAAGCCAATTGGTATGAAGAAAAAAAAAAAAAAAAAAAGCTGGGGGGAACTTTAAGCAGGAAGGTGCCCTTAGGAAATTACAAGTTTAACAACCATTTATTTCAAGGACAAATTGCTAGTCATGTCTGAGAGGCTTTTGGTTTCTGAACACTCAGGCTGCTTCAGCTTCTAGACCCTTCCTGGGTTTAGCTGGGTCTCCCTAGCACATAACAGCAAGACTGGTCTCCTATGCTGTGTGTTTCACAGCTCCTTTGGGAAGCAGATACCAGAGAATGAACAACCTTGGAAGTTCTTCCCAGCTGAAAGGGTTAATTGGAACAATCAATAAGCACCAATACCCTGATTTCTGGGCTGGATTCACTTTGAACAGCACAGCCAGTGTCTGGATGTGACACAGTCACAGCTGTGAAAGCAGCAATTGTTCTGCACAAGCCAGCAAGAACCAGTGCCCCAGCATGCAGAAGTGGGTGTTGTCTTCTTGGTGAAACTAAGGCTGAGGACCTGATTTTGCAGTTTGAGGTGGCAACACTGCTCCTCTGAGCTCTCTACCCAGCTACATAAAATTAGTCTCCTTAAATAACTAAGGCTAGAGAAAACCATTCACCTCCTGTCTAAAATAATCTGTAGATCTCCAAGCACTTTATCAAGAAGGTCACTGTTATTTTTTTTTCTTGCTGAAGAAACTGAGGCACAGAGAGGCCAAGTAAGCTGTTAGATGACAGTTAGGAGTTTGAGAGGGAATAAAAATGAGACCCTACAGATTCCAGACCTCTCATTGTCTATGCCATCAAGTATATCTAAAAGTAGAAAACTGGCCAGAGACACAAAATTAATTTTATACTAATTCTAAGTTTTAACAAATGAAACAAAAACATGCCAAGAACTGAAACATAAGGAGGCTCAGACAGCATCTATCTTTCTTCAAGGCCTCCAAGGAGCTGAAGGTACAACTGAAGGAGTCTCTGTGCAGAGATTTATAGAGTGTAAGCCAGGTAGAAACACAGCTGCAAAACACTTGCCTTTTTCTGGGGACATTACCACCTTTCCTCACCAACTCATTCCCACTCCAGCAATGTGGTCTCCTGTGTGAACCCTGAAGCCTGGGCCTGCTCCTAACAACTGAGCATAAGTTGTGAGCAAGCCTCTGACCTCTGTCAGGCAACCAGGGTGGATGATCCCTCCCTTTTATTGCTAAGGGGTAATCATCCCTAAGTGTGGGTGCCTGCAGGTCCCAGATCTCACACCCTATCACTGAGCACCCCAAAAGAGCCACCTGTTTGCCAGTCTCTTACAGTTTCAAGAGCTACTAAAGGTTCCAGCTCAGGTTTTGACCCTCCCTAGCCTGAGGGTCTAGTCCTCATTTAGTTTCAATAAGCCTTAACCAGACCAGAAATTTTGGCTGCAAAACACTGGTTTTGTGTGCTCAGCAGCATCCAGGGAGAGTGAATGTGACACACAGAGCCCAGCCAGGTACAGGAGACACAAAATATCTGTGTGAGCTCTTCGGGAGAGCAACAAATGAAAAACAAAGCACTAATGTGACCCAAGAGCAGAGTACTCATGGGTGTTTTTCAGTTTCAATGGACTATTATAAAGGGACAACGTTCTCTTATTTACAATAAATTTTGTCAATTTATAAATCTTCCCCTTATTTAAGAAAAACACACAATACAATACAAGCTCCATCTGGCTCTATTTAGACTCCAGGCCTTTATGTTTGTACAGCCAGAAGCCATCAATTATTGTGTCAAGAGCACAGATTTCAAGGCCCTGGACATAGGAAATTAAAAGGAGGCAGGGGAGGGAGGGGACACAAAGGGGAGCCTTGAAAATTACAATTAGTTGTGTGGTCAATTACCAACCTGGGTGTTATTAAGCATTCTGGTTTCCAGAGCCCGTGGTGCTTTGAGGACTGTTGTGCAAAGCTGAAGCTGTGAGGACACAGACACCCAGGGTGGGTACAGAACAGGAGCAGCATGGGATTCTCCTCTTTGCTTTTGGGAGATTCACTCAAAGCCAAACCCATCCTTCTCCAACGGACAATGCTGAAAGCTCAGACATTCACCTGGCACATATTTCTAATTCAGGGAGCTGAAGGTCTTCCAGGTAGCCCCTTTCTGCCCAAAGGCCACCTACATCAGTGTGGGTGAGGAGGAAGCAGATCTTCCTGAAACATCCAGGAGCTGGCAGAAAGGTAGCCACCAGCCCCAGGCTCCATGTAGTCATGTCTGAGCAGAGCTGTTTGAGCTCCTGTTCAGTCAAAAAGCATGATCCTAGGTGAAATTTGACTCAAGAGCAGGATTTACAGGGCACCAGGGCAACACTTAGAGCACAGGACTGAGGAGGAGGATGGTAGAAGGAAGAGACACTGAGCTGCCCTTTACTCTCATGATGAATCCATTAAGAGTTCTCAGAGCAGCTAAAACCAAATATGCCACTAATTCTTGTGTTAGAGGCCTAAACTCTAAAGGTCTGGCATTAAAAGCAAGCCAGCAAGAAATACAAAAGCTTGTTACAGCAACAAAAGAAGCTGGCGGACAAGTTCTGGTTATACCCTCAGGATCAAATGGAGGAGGAGGAGGGGACTGTGTCCATATTTTGTGGTCCTTCAGGTGACACAAGGCTGTGTGCCCAGTCTGCACCCCGGGTTCTCCACAGCTGTTCCTGCACAACAACTGTGCAGGTGCTCTCAGGTGCACAAACACAGCTCAGCTTCAAAGGGGGTATTATTAGCATGGCCAGCCATGCAGTTCTCTCATTTTAATAACAATCTGGTGACTCAACCATCCCATTAATTTAACATTAAAAAAAGCATGGGTCAGATCCTCTTCGTTTACCTAAGTTAAATTTAAAAAAAAAAATAATAAAAAATTGCTTGGCTTTAACCCAAAAAATCCTACTGCCATACAAAAAAAATGCATTTCATCCACAGCTATCATTTTGCCAGTTTGTAATATTATGATAATTGCTTTCCATGTTCAAAACTGAGACACTTAGAGGCATGAAATTGAATACTAAGGACCTTCTTCCCACTATTGATCTCTATTCCAGCAACACAGGGGGACCCTCAGCTCTGGAGCAGGACCCTGTTTTACTTGGAATGTCTAAGCACAGAACAAAAAAGGCAATGCCTGCTTCAAGGGGTTCCAGGCTCCACATTACACCCAGCAATGAGGATCACCATTATCTAGCTAACTGCAGACATTGACCATGTAATAAGCACATACCCATGCACTGAACTTTCCTAACTGTGCATTTTTTCAGAAGCAAATAAAATTATAACTGCTTCATGAATGGTGTCATTTTACAATGTATTTTTGTTCTCTTAGAATTTGGGTCCTGAATTCTTTGATTAAAGAGAAAACTGTAGCATTGGAAATCCTTTCAGGTGTATTTTTGAATGAGCATAAAAATGCTTGGGTTAAATGATTTGAACTGCAATGCTAAAAGCTGTGAAACCTCATGGTTGGGTTAATCCAAGCTATTGTCCCTTGTTCAGGTTTTCAAGTTGGCTTTGCTTAAATCACCCCAAACTATTACAGCCTGGACTTTGCAGTAAAGGAAGTTAAACATCTCGATTATATTTTGCATAGTGATAGCAGACTGTCTACTTTGAGCTGCCAGTGCCACTGGAGATATCCTGTCATTGCAACAGGGGAAAGTCCCCTTCCTCAGTTTCTGCAGCTGGAGTGAAGAGAGAAGGTGGAAGGAAAGCTGCAGGGTGTCCTCTTCTCCCTCCAGGGGAGAACCCAGCCCCGAGCCTTTCCAAGACTGACCTGCAATAACTCAGCCTGACCAAGAGTAGCCTCTGTGTGTAAGAGCAAAGCACACTCTAGAGTCTCATGAAAAACTAAAAAAAAAATAAAATAGCCCTTGTGAAGGACCTAATAGGACAGAGGTCAGAGATACACCTTTAGCTATCTGAGTGCACAAAGCACCTGTCCCTGGCAGGGCACATGCTGGCTCTGTGGCCAAGTCTTCTTGCTTAACCTGCCCACGTGGGAGGCTCTGCAGAGAAGAAGGGTTAGAGATGCTCAGGGGAAGCTGGGAAGCTGACAGGATCTGTCTCCAGCCTTCAGCAATGGAAGGAAAGGTTGTTGCGGGAAAGAAAAAGCAAGCTGATTGATTTTTGAAATGTATTTTCTGCTGAAGAGTTGAATTTTTTCAAATCAGACATTCAGGAACATTCTGTGGTTGGTATGGACATTTCCTCTCCATGTCTGCTTGTAATCAGGGAAAATGGGACAGGGCTCTTGCTGAGGTGGTCTCTTTTCATTTTTACCTTCCTCTACAGCAGAATAGACTAGTGGTAAGAGAAAAATACATATTAAATGCCTTTGGTTTGAGTCCTATTTCTGCCTCAGGTGAACTCTGTTCCCTTCTTAGCATGCATGATTTAACTTTTTAATGCCTCTGTCTCTCCATTCTAGAAAATGATGGAAATAACTCTTACAAAATGCACCAGAGTTTTCAAACAGAAAATGCAAAGCCTTCTTTGTCTGGGTAGGAAAAGCTATTTACCACAACGATACTGGAAACCAGCATGTAATTCTGGTACCTGGTTCCACTATTGCTTTGTCTCTTCATGTGTTGATATGCTGTGACAGCTTGTTTTATGTTTATAGGGCAGGTGTTTTGTTACTACATGACTCAATCAGCATGTGGTTATAGCAAACAATGTGCTGAGATACTGTTTTCTAGTGACAGAAACAGCTCCTTGTCTTCTCTGAGCTCAAGGGCCTTTGCTTTGGACTCGGACCCTTTGCAGCAAAGTGGTGAAGCCCTGAGCCACATGGGCAATGGCAGGGATGGGTCTACATGTGCCAGGCCACCACCACCACAGCATCTTGTGACAGACTTGCCTGCTGGAGCCTTAACAACTTACAATCCCAGAGCAGCCCCATCCCTCTGGCTGTGTCTCCTGAATGTTGAATGTGGGGACTAGCTGAAGCACCAGTCTCCAACACCATGTGTAAGTGGAGAAAAAATTCCTGGTGTCAGTCAGTTCACCCCAGGTAAGTATGAATTGGATGTGAAGAACACAGGCACGGAGGAAATGCTGGGGAAGGACTGGAGAGAATGAAAATGGAATGCTATGGAGTAATGTTTATAGACAATTCTAGTGGCACCACAACTGAACCATCTCTTACTGGGAAGACATTTGGATATTCCAATTTACAGGCTGTGGTGGTTCTGTACTTGAGACCCTTTTGGAGAGGTTTTGGGTTAGGTAAGATTTTTGAGACATGGAATTTCCCTATCAGATCTTTTCAAGACACATTCTCTTCAGAGTTATGACTGCTTCACTCCTTAAATTCAGTACACTGGGCTCAGATTTCATGGAATGAAACAAAGAACACATTTTGGCCTGTTGACTATAGCACATATACAGGTTGGTAAGAGGTAAAACCCACCTGCCAAGTCACTGTTATAAATGTTGATTTAGAGCCTGCTTTCCTATATAGCATTTGGATTCTGCCTCATTTGCTTCCCACTTGTAAATGAGATTTCACATATTGTCCTTTAAGTTTTACCTCCAGAGCATTTTCTTTTATTACTCACGCTCCTGGGGATTCTCACTGAGCATGAGAAAGTCAACTTAGAGAGAACATGGGGCTTCTTTGCTTCACTGTTTAAAATCCTCTGACCGTCCCCCCAGCCACCACTTTCCTCTCCTTTTTTTTTTTTTCTGTGCTCAGGCTTTTGAGCTATAGAAGTGATCAATTGCTTGAATTATTGTAATGGTTTGCAGAGGGAAGGGGGAGGGGACATGAAGGGATGGAATTAGAAAGTGTCCCTCCAAGCTGGGAACTTGGTATTAAAAATCTCAGTCAAATCCATTCTGAAACCACTGAGCTAATAAATCTCCCCAACACAGCTTTACAGTGGAAAGTCTAACTCAGTTGTAAGTATGTACTGCAGGTATTACTGCAACATGACTAATGGTGAGTGACTACTGCAGAAAGATGTCTGTGTATATTCATTTGAAGTCCTGAACAAATTTGCTTTGAATCTCCTGGTCTGTCTCTGTGGCTGCTTTCCACAAATACTCCAGCAAATGAGCTTTACTAGTGTGAATACTCATCAAAAGTCAATTTGGAACTCAAATAGCTTAGTATTTTCCAAAAGCATATTCCAAATTACACACATGAACACGCAGTTCAAAATGGATGCTGGTTCTGATGTGATTAGTTACACAACTTGCCCAATCAGAGAACAGAAATAATACAATGCAGCTCGTGTAACTATCCATCCAGCTTGGATTTCAAACTTCGAATGTGGGATATTTTCAGCAAACTGTTTTGTGAACACCTCAGTAGCCTTGACTCCCATCCTCTGAAGACATTTGTAAATAGCCATTTCAGCAATGAATAGTAGTTGGGAATTTTGCCATTTGTGAGCAGCCAACTTGCAGGAGGAGAGGAAGCCTGGATTTTCCTAATGAATCGCTGGTTATCTGTCTCACTCTGGACATGAGGAAGCTCAATACTCCCACTCTATCGACAGAAAACCAGCAGTAAGTCACATTTTCCACTGAAGTCAGCTAAAAAATTCGTGTTCATTGCATGCTGTGGATTGGCACGTGCAGAGATTTACCCTCTCTCCAGTGGGAACAGGGAGGCCTCCCCTGGCAACATTTCCTTGAGAGAAACAGCCCACCATGAATCACTGAACTACACAGGCAATCCTAGCCATGCCACCCTAATTTAGGATCCATTGTGCCCTCAGCCTAAGGCTGCTGCCCTGTGGGTATGTTGGCATACAGGGATAGCTGGTGGCAAATGGTTTCTACCTTTGCTGCCACATCTCACTCCTCGGATCAACTTTCCATCAGTTTTTCTTCAGATGCTGTTCTTTATCACAGGCTTTATGCCATGTACTACCACAACTAGAAATTAGAATATGAATCTAATGATTGGAAATGAAATCTCGATGAGCATGAATTTACCAGATCAACTTTTCTGCTGCAGAAGAGGGTTTCAGGATACTTGTGCAAAAAGAGACAAGTTAGGGACGGTTGGGCTCCGCCACATTCCCCAGTGACAGGGTGCAGAGAGAGCTTTCAAACATTATTGGAAGGCATTTACTGATCTTATTGGGTGAGAATCAACCCCAGTTCTCAATGTCACCAGTATGGCTTTGACAGACCATGAGGGAAATCCCTACCTGCTTCAGTGACAGTCTCACCAAGGCTGGTATCTGCTGCTCAGCATCCCTGTTCTCTCTTCTGTCTCAGAACAGGCTTAAAGCCCTTGAAGTCTCTGAGAATGGCAGATTTGTCAGGCAAGAGAGAAGCCTGACAACAACCACAGCCAGCCACGGTCCTAACAGCACCAAAGTTGTGGAGAAATTATGTCATTACCAGCCCTGACAGTTTTCCAAGAGGAAACTTCCATCGTTTACCCTGAGCTGCAGCTCCAGCTGCATTAAACACTGCTTTCCAGCTAATAAAATGAGGCACAATTTTTTACATGCTGTTTGTGGTGACAGTGTAATCAGTCTTGCTGGGAATCAGGCTCCAACCAGCCAGGAGCTGCAGAGCCCTGTATGAGGCACCCAGCCTCCCATGTTTTAGTTTTATATCTTTGGGATTTTATTTTTCCCAGTAAAACTCTCACTGATTCTCCCCCCTTCCTTTCTCTATTCATTTATTTATTTACTCATTGAATCTAGATCTATTTTGTTCCCAAGCAATTTCAGGTAAACAAAAGCAGACTCACTTCTGGGAAAAGGCTGTTAATAGCCTCACCAAGGGAGAAGCAAATGTAACTTTCCTAAACAAAGCTGCAGGGAGCATTGCTGCACACCCAGCAGGCTCTCTGGGGCAAAGCAGGTTTGTTAGCAAAAGAGCACACACAGAGTTTGTGAGCTTGGGCTGGTTTGTTGTTTTTTTTTCCTTTTTCTTTTTTATTCCACGAAATACAAAATACTTGCAGAAAGCACTCAATGGGAAATGTGAAAAATACATTGTGCTTCTGCTGAATTTAAACTGAGAGGAGAAGAAGTGATTCTGCACTCACTTCCACATGGAGCAGTGTGGGGTGGCCCCACTGTAAATCAAAACCAAGTGAGGTGCTTCATCCTTTTCTTTTTTCTAATTTTTCCCTCCTCTATCACTCTCTTTTAGCCTCTGCTGATTCTTCTTCCTTTCTATACATTCTGGATTCACACCCTTTCTCCATTCCAGCTCCAGTTTTTCCTAGGCAATAAAATATTTAAACCTGTGATGTGTTGTACTGTCCTTGCACAGTCTGTCTCAAATAAAAGGAACAGGGGCTGAGAACCACAGGAGAAATCTGAAAGCAGCTGAATTGTGTTTGTTGTGTTCACATGCATCAAGCAGAGTCTGATCCAAAGATCACTGATGTCAGTAGAAAGTTTTCCACTGACTTATGAGGACTGTGGATGAGGGCTTTGGATTAGGGTTGTGATAATGACCAGCCACCTTTTCTTGCTAAATAAAGGTCAATAAAACCCTGGGCAGTCAAAGTTTGTCATTATCACCTCCAGTTTCCCATCTGTGTTGCTTGGCCTCTCTCAGACACGGTGGCAGGCTAAAGAAAATGCAGGTATTTCTCCCTCCAAGAACCTTGTGCTAGGATCCACGAGACATGATCTTCTCTCTGGAAATTCAATTTCTGAGCCCCTTACTGTCTCAAATGACCAAATGGAAAAGACAGTAATTGCTGAGAAACTTATTGACTTTTCCTTTTTAATTAATCCTAAGTGGAAGAAAACCTGCAGTTCCCTGTCCAGACAGTGTATGTGAGAGAGGGAGGAGGGAAGGAGAGAGAGGGGAGAGAATCATAATTAAAATAACTCAAATTAATCTTGGTGAGTGCTCCTGCCACTTCAGTGCTCTGAGAATAAGGAGAAAGTGTCGTTTTACTCCAGCCTCTTTTGTTTCAAATGTCAACTCAAATGAGGACCACTAGACAACAGTCCTGACCCATCTGCAGGGAGGCCTTTCTGGTCACTATTGCATCTGCATCTTTCCAGCTATTTGTGTAGGTCAAAATAACTCACATTTCCTTTCTGTGAGCACTGAATGTTCATCATGTTCAGCAAATGAAAAAAGAAAAAAAAAGCACTGTCTAGGGAATTCAGTGATTGCAGAGCCTCTCCCAACCCATGGATAACCTTCCTGGGTGATCCTGGATGACAGAAGATGGATGAACCCTCTTGGCCCATCTCATTAATGCGAGCTGAGCAGATTCCTATTAGCACCACATCCAGACATCTTAGCTGGTTATGTTCATAAAAGCTTAAGGTTTTCAGGTAGGCAGTGGTTTAGGTGTGCTGTATTTCTCCAGCCAAAAATAGGATGGGTAGAGGTATCTCAGCTGTCACAGGCCCAGCGTTCTGTGGCTGCAGGGTGACACATTCAGGGCACACCTGAGCAAATACTGCACCCATAAGGTTTGACTGACAAACCAAGTGGTGAGCATGACACTGGGAGGAAAGAGGTGACCAAGAAGCTTCTGAGGATGCTACCCACGTTGGATGATCTGGCAGCACTCAGCTCTTTTAAACCTGTAAGCTCTGAATTTTGGCCTGTGGAATAGCCAAACTGGGCCAAACTGCTTGTCTTTGGAGGATGTCTTACTGATGGCTACGGGGTAAAAAGAACAACAGTTAAGCAGGGAAGAGAAACTGCTGCTCAGAAAGGGCATGGATCTGTGTGCAGTACAGGAAGGAAGGCTCTTGCTCCTTGCCTCTGTGCTGCCAACAGCAGCCACACCCCCTCAGGCCCACGGCCCGAGCACCCTTCAGAGCATCGTTTCAAAACAAGCAGAGACTCAGCCGACGATTAGTCCTTTCTCCTTGGAGAAAGGGCGTCTTGCTATGTTCAACCCCCTCCAAGGAAAAAGCAGCCTCTTAGAGAGAGAAAAACAACCCCAAGGCTTCCTGGTGGTGCCTGAGTTGCACCAGGCTGCGCTGGGGAGGAGCCGGCCTGGGCAGGAATTCACATGCTTCACGTGCAAGTTTGTTTGATAAACCCCTGGCTCCGTTCCCTGGCTCGCAGAGCATCCCAAGCCAATTAGATTACCTAACCCAATGAAGTCAATTGCAGACGAGAGCAAAAAGCTGCTGTTTGATCTGGGCTCAGAGAAACACCCTCCGTCTAGTAGTAGAAGCTAACGAAGGCCGACAGCTCAGGAGGCAGGAGCCATGTAGCTGTGCAGGGCTGGGACTTCAAGGCCACCCCCAGCCTCGGTGCAGGCAGAAGAAAATCTGCATTGCCAGCCATGCCAAGCAAGTCAGATCTCCAGGGACCTCTTCTAGACCACCCTTTCCACCCCTGTGCCCTCCTCCCCTGCAGCCCAACCCCTGGCATGTGCATCTCGGCTCTCTCCAAGCCACTTTGTTTTACTGTAGTTTTCTTCATGCTCACTGAGAAGTTGCTGCTGGGATTGAAAAAGGCATCGGGCAAATCATGAGAATGAAAGAGGCACGCTGAGAAGAGAGTAGATTAACCCACTCTGCAGAGAAAACTTCTCATTTCTGGAGTGTTTGTTTTGAAAATGTCACTTCAACGGGTCACAGAATTCATGAATAAAATCCCATCCTTATTTCTATTCAAAAAGGAATAAAGATTTATTACCCAGCCTCACCAGGAAAGCAGTATTGACCCACCGATGAGTCAAGGTCTACAGCATTGCGTGCAGGAATATTTATTGCTTTTAATTACCATAAACTAGCAAGGAAATTGTTTTAATAGATTTTTGTTATTATTGTTTTATTGTTCTGTGGAAAATGTAAATGCAGAGAAAAGAAAGACTGAATTGGCAGTAATATCCCCTGAGAACAAACAGTGATGGCATAAAAGACAGCTTGATGCTGATGGGTTAAATAAAAGGTCACTGGCACTCAGGAGATCTTGACAGTGTGTTGGTAAACCTGCTTTGAAGCACCATTAACCCCATTTTACTGATGAGAAAAACAGGGGCAGGGGCTAGCCCTGAAGGTCTCTAAAGACAGTATTTGGGATCCCTGGGGAAGGAAATTCAGTATCTAAATATAAGAAAATTTTGTCTCACACAGTTGCTTCTAATTTGCAAGCTGGAGCTGCTGAATTCAGAAGTGTGGGAATACTCTGGCACTAGAAATGAACATTTGGGGGGCAGATGGCTGATGCTACCCTTTAACCCTACCTGAAGGACCTGGACATCCCTTCTAAGTGGAAAGTGGAGACCACCACCTCGTATATCCATCGCATTCAGATGCACGGGCTTTTCTCAGAAAAAGCCTTTCTTGGCAGCTGTGTGTGAATGCATGTGAGCTGCAGGGCCAGAGCCCAGTCAGCAAACTACTGCTACTCATGGTGCCACCTGCTCTGTCTCCTGTCCCATATCCAGCTGTCCCTCCCAGACAGTGCTGATGGGAACCTTTCAGTCGGAGGAATGTAAGGCAGGTTTGGTGCAACAGCAGGTGACTGACAGGCAGCCTCTGATAATGAAGTCCATTTTTATTTTTTATCTCTTGTCGAGGTACAAGGACTCGGCCAGTGTCCCAGGTAATGAGTGTTCCCTGTCCCTCTCCCTCACTTGGATTTGAAAGTGTGTGTAGCCATGTGTAGCTGTGTTAACACTACATTACTAAAACCAATCCTGGGAGCCTGTTACTGCTGCACACCTCAGCGACTCTGGCACTTCCTCACGTTGATTTGCATTCATGCAGTTTGTGTAAACAGCACTGGTTGGGAAATATAAATAACTGCAGCCAGGAAGGCAGCTCACTTGCTCAGTCTTGGGAGCTCAGCAGCATCCCTCTGTTGCTGCTGCAGGCCTGGAGCACGCTGCCAAGGGGACAATCCAGCTCTGCTCCCCAAAATGGAGGATGCTGCTGCACCCCAACCTCTCTGCCTCCATCCTCAGCCCAAGAAACAAAGGACGTCCCACTGGAGACTGGTTTTCAGGGGGTCTTTCCACCCTGGCATGAAAAACTGATGAAAAAGCCTTAAGAGAGCTCAATTTTCATGCATTCAAGATGCTTGCAAGGCGGGCCCTTAGGCACAGTGCTGTGTTTTGGGTTGTAGCCATTAGAGCTCTCTCTAGGTGGTAACAGAGAAAGGCAGACACTTCCAGAATGGGATTCAGAACTTTGATGGGCTGATTTACCCACGAGATGGGTAAACTCCCCCCTGAGCAGAGGACATGTGGGGTGATCACATCACTGCCCCTACAAAGTGAGATAAACCCATATCTCTCCAGCTCAGGCCCCTTTCCTCCAAAGACAGCCCAAATCCAGTAAAGCAAAAACCCCAGTGTACATCCTGCTCAGATGTATCATACAAAAAAGTCTTCAGCATGAAAACAGGTAAAACTTGGACTGTTTTAAATATGCTCTGACCCAACCTCCGAGATCTAAAGCCCCAAGAAATGCTCATATGTACGAGTTTGAAGTGAAGCTGCTATTGATCACCATGCCATAGGGACAGCAAACTCCTGCTTGACCACCAAATTTCCTCATGATGTATTTACTTCATCTTTCCTTGACTTCTGCAGGCAGGGGCAATGTCTTTAGAAGCACCACTTGGGAACTTCATGTTAATTAGTCATAAGCTTACATAAAACTCTCAGGCAGAGGCAACCAAACCAGATCAAATAATTTTTTTTCACTCTGACTAAGAAGAAAAACAGCTAAGAGTACTAAATATTAAAGGGATAAAACTGAAATTTTCTGATCTTTTAAGGATTCACATACAGCCTGGTCTGGAGTTGCAATCTCACATCCAGATTTGGATCCATATCCACTCCAAAACTTAGCCTAGAAGTTGACATATTTATCATCTTTTTTTTCTTGAAATTTAAAATTCCAAGGAAACGTCGGCAGAATCTCCACAGATTTCTCAAGTCTGCGTCTTTGCTTTGCATTTAGGCCTTTCTCAATCCTTTTTTTTTTTTTTTTTTTTTACTTTTTCTTCAGCTGAGCTGAAGTAACTCAGATTAACAACACACACTCTATTTAATTGGCTTCATATGGTTCTATTTTAACATTTGGATGAGAATAATATTTCAGAAAATGAGTGCTATTATTTTTTTAACAGATGGTGAAATATCCACCAACATAGGAAGTGAGTCACAACTTGTACTGTAAATAATAAATAATAATAATAATAGTTCTGCTGACAGTGTAACAAGGGCTCCGATTTGCTATCACGCAGGAGAACTAATAAACCAAAGTGGAAAGCGCCTCAGAAATCTTTTGTTTTAATTAGCAATGAACAAATTCATTCTGCCAAATGCTGAACCCACTGGAACACTGGTGGCTTTGCATTTTGCTTAGGAGACAATTTGAAACAGTAAGGAGGAGTTGGAGGCGACAGCCAAACTCTAATGAGAAAATACAGGCCGTGAGTCTCCAGCTGGGCTTCTCTCAGGGCCATTTCACAAGTGGGGAAGTAAAAAAAAAAGCTGAAAAAATAATAGCGATTACAACAGGAATTCAAAGAATCATAGAATGGTTTGGGTTGGAAGGGACCTTAAAGATCATCTGTTTCCAACCTCCCTGCCATGAGCAGGGACACCTTTGCTTGGTACCAGCCCCTGTGTACAGTCCATTTCCCTTTAAAACACCCTTGTACAAGTGTCCTTCCTTCACCCTGCAGCACCTGGGGGGGTTTGTACGTGTTCTTCCCACACAGACATGGCAGGAGCTGAGAGGAGCTGTGTGCTGTGTGTGCCCTGCCACAAACCCTGCACACTCCTAGCCAGGCTGAGGAGAATTGGGGGAATAAGAGCATAGCCCCCAAGAGAAAAATTCAGCCTGCTCACAATGGACTCCTCTAAGGTTCTCCATGGTGTGGGTGGGGATATCAGGTGGTGAGATAGTGGGTCCAAGCATAAATTTCTGCCAGTTGGTAGATGTTTTCTAACTGGCACAGTCTGGTATGGGTCTTGTGAGTCTCTGGGCAAGCAGGTGAAGTACAATAGGTTCAGGGCTAAAGAAGATGCTTTCATGACCCCACCATGAGGGAAAACCTGAGTACATCAGCACAGGCTCCAGAGATGTTCAGCCATATCATTGGGGAGCATCTACTGTATCATTTAGATCTAATGTTCTATAAAATACCTCTGATAGCTGGACACCATGGTGGTAATTGATACTGTAGACAAAGAGGTGAAAGAATGGATCTACAGACACAAGACCTTGGCAGAAAAGGTTTGGCAAATGAACAACTCTGAGTCTATGCCATGCCCTCATTGCCTCCATGTCTGTGTAATTGCAACTAGTGAGAGTTTGAGAGTTTTGGTTGTCTGTTGCTAACAGAGAAGGGACCAAATACACACAGCACTGCCCACTCCTGTCCATGGTTAACAGTCACACTGTGGCTTTCTGACAACTGGCTTAAAAAAAACAAATTCTCTTTTGCTTTGTTAAAAAAAGCTGGATTTTCTTTCTTGGGTGACATAGCAAGGAAATGCAGGCCCAGATTTTAAAAGCCATGCCACCAGCTTTTCTTGGCAAAGGAATGGTCTCGACTTTCATCCACAGGGGATTTTTTGACAATTTGATCCTCCTTCTCTCCCCAAGATCCTGCAACTTCAGAAATTACTTTGGGAATGCAGTCACCATGAAAAGTTTTTCATCACTTTAGATCTCTCCAGGCTTGCTTAGCTGCCACTGGTAGAAGTCACCAGCAGCTTCTAATCCACTTTTGCTTGTCAAAGCTCACTCCATTCTTTATCATGCTGAGAAACTGCAATAGAATGGAGACAGAGCAGAGATGCTCACTATCCACGAGGACCTGTATGGCTGAATTAGTGCAAGCAGCCAAGGAAACTGTGACCAATGTGCCACAGATACCTGCAGCTTCCCTTTCCAGCCTACAGAGTGAAGTGGAGCTCCACCAAGGAGCATTCCATTTATTAGAAATGACTGATGTCCCTCACATTGCTGGAGACAGGCAAAGGACTCTTCTCTGAGCCAGGCTGTCTGACATAGTGGCTGTCTTGTTATAACCTTTTGTAGACAGAGCAACATGAAAGATTAGTTCTCCTTCTTTGCTGTTCAGAGAAGCATCTGGACCTATTCCACCATTTGCCTGTCTGTCCAGCTACCTTATGTCTACATAAAACTACCTACTGTCATAGTACCTGAGTGACTCCTGTATAAAACTGACAGAAGAGAAGAAGACTTGAGAGATAAAGGAAAGCAGGAACAGAGGTAGTCAAGGATGAGTTAGGCTGCAATACCATACCAAGCTGCTGAGGTCTCACTATTGCACAGGTATGCTAGAGCTCTGCTTGATCAGTGGAATGTAACTCAACACCTGAACTCTAACAAATTCTCTGCAATTTAATCTGCAAATTCAGGTTTGACGGAACATCAAGGGTTTAAGCCAAAAAGGAGCTTATCTCCTTCAGTAATTGAGGGCTTTAGATTTCCCCAGTGGAGACTCATTCTGACTAGGTGTAGGTGTCATTCTCTTCATCTGAGTTAATCATCTGGGCTCCCTTCATTGTCAAGGGACAGTGGCACACCTACACGACTCAGCTGACTTACTAGATGTGTCCCCTCTGCACATCCAGGGTGCCCGTCCCGTACAGTTGCTGAGATGGAGAGAACATACACTTGGAAAAATTCACAGCAAGCTAAGCCTGTGCCAGATTTTGACACTTACCCTGTCCTTACCCTACAGCCTCTCTCAGAAGGTATCAGAATTTCTGAACTCCTCTCATAATTAATTCATAGTTAATCTTGAATAGGTGTGATTTTAATAATCACTCAGTAGATGTAATACTGCAGAATTGCCGCACCATTGAACTTGAAATTACATGAAATGAGACAACTATTTAAATAATGGCCTCTTCTGAGCTTGGGTGTTTGGAGTTTTTTGTTACAGAGATATCCAGAAGCAGTAAGTTGCTGTCATGATTTTACACCATTTTTGCAGCCAAGCCATTAATATATTTTAGCGAGTGACAATGTACCTGGGAAGCTACTTGCCTATTTATCTGCAGTTTCACAAATGATAATAAGAAAAAGTCTTATTAGTTGCTTAGAGCTTTCTATTGTAGAATTTAAAATATGACAGTGGTTGCTCTTTGTATTAATCAGCTATAATGAAGTACAATATTGAGCTTTACATTACTTTGTACATTAGATAGTTGATGGTCATCTCAATTAGGTGTGCTTCCCCTGCAAATCTTTTTAATGGAACTACGTGCCTCTGGTCCAAAGTTGGGGGCAACATGCCTACAGTGTGCACTAACTCAGACACTGTACTGTAAAATACTTTTGGTGTAGCATTACTCATTTCACTGAAGCCAAATCTGAAATAAGCTTTTTGTTCTCCTCAAGTTTTTTTAACTTCTCACCATCAAAATGACTGATGGATTGCAATGAGTAAATAAGTGGAGATTTAATACAAGCTATGATTGAGGAAAGGTCTTTAAAGTGGCTTAACAACTGAGAAAATTACTAATCATGACTAATAACCAAACAGCAACACATCTGGGAACAGAGAGATATTCTGGTTTCTTTAAAGCGTATTATGTTGCAGCCATACACGAACCCCCATGGAAATAACAAAACTGAGCTTTTTCTTTTCAAGTTCATTTTTGCCCACACAATTTATTAAAATGCCCATATGAACTGGAGAATGAGCAAAGGTACAAAATTTAGGGGTGTCCTTAGGATGATTTTGCCTGGGCTGCCATTTGTCAATGGAGATAGATTTAAAGTCTCCCATATTGCAGTGACTTGGTTCCATAAGTTGACAGCATGTTCCAGACATCTTATTTACTACAATGCCAGACAGTGGAACCACTTTTCCTTATGGCACTGGTGATATATTCTAGCATACTATCCCATGGGATTTATACATCAGTATTTTCACCCACCTCATTAGATCCACCCTCTTGCCTTTTTATTTTATATTTCAGATTGTTTTCTGCCATCAAGTCCATCATCCATGGACCAGGAGCTCACCACAGGTTTCAGGTTCCTCTGTGGAAGGCTTGGTGAGAAAAGGATGAAAAGCAGCAGAAAACACCAACTCTGTGACCAGAAACGTGTGTGCCAGGAGAAGGATTAACAGGATTACCCAGATGGACCAAACAATTTCTAGCTCAGCCATATGTACAACCCTCAGTATGTGTCTAGAAGTGAAAAGATTTTCCAGCTGAGTCAGACAAGGCTTTATATCATTGTGAAAAGATTATAATTAAGGAGGGAGCTTCACAGTCCTACATCATTACCAGAAGCCATGTGCTTCAGTCTGCAAGCGGCCATGAGAAGGGTCTGTGCAGAACACTCTGAAGAGGAACTAGTAAGACACCAGATGGGGAAAATCTTGAGTCTAGGCTTGGAAAAGTAAATACAGAAGAAGACACTTCTGTGCACCCCTTGTGTGCATCGAAAAAAATTAATAACATCAACAATATTTGAATCTTTTGGTGTCATCTGGGGCACTGATTCTTATGAGCACCCCTCCTTTGGGCAGTTAATTGCTGCATCATTTGAAACAGGCTTTCTGGCACGACCTGCCATTCTCAAGGCACTTAAAAGTGATGCCATCCAGCCAAGGAAGAGAAGTGATGGTGTTCCTCAGGAAAGCAGCACAGCTCAAGCAGTGGGATTTGCACAGCCCACAATCAAAGAGCTGTTCTACTCTCTGTTAACTTCAGATGCCAGAAAAGTTAGAAACCATCAGCACCTCCCTGGTCGGATCAGGATTCGTTACATTTAAGACTGTGACTAGAAGAGGTAGAGTTTCTCTCCTTGCCCAACATGCACCCTGTGCCTGGCAGCAGGAATAGCCCCATCCCCACAGTCCAACTACCAAAACAATCACCTTGTAGAGGTTCTCCAGACCTCAGGGGCAGCAAAAGGATTGATGATTCCCTTTTGTTTTGCTCCAGTTGGCCCATGTCCAACCCAGCACCAGATCCGTTTCCTTCCTAGATCTGCTTTATCCTTAAGGGAAAAAATAAAGATGCCATTTTTCAGAGCTCCATCTGGCGCTGACTTTGACAGACCTACCCCATCATCCCCACACACTGCCCCAGGTCTCTGGTACCCACCTACACTCTGGGCCCTTGTGTGGTGTTTGGCAGAGCAATGACTCCCTGTGGGAAAGACTCTGCTCTGGAGTACAGGAATATGGCAGCACGAGGAGAAACAGCACAGGAGAGCCTTGGCTTGGAGAGATTTTCATCACCATGTGCCACCATCCATGACCCCTTGTACAACGAGCCAAGGGGCTTTTCTGATTCCAATTCTGATTTGATAAGTGGAGGGAAGCATTGGTTTTTATAGCCCTGTTGAACATAAACATTGATTTTTAAGGCCTAATCGTCTGCTGCAGCTGAACTACATCCAAGGATTTTTTTTTTATCATTATTTTTGTAGCTGAAATTGATCAGCTGGAGCAGGGAGGAATAAAAAGGAAGCAGAGAAACGGCTGCAACTTAAGTTTTTTGTGTTGCCCAGGCAAGGATGCTGTGGCTCTGTCACTCACACAGCCCCCACTCTGCTGGGAAGCTGCCGGCAGCCAAGGCTGTGCTGCTGAACCAGCCCTTGTCAGCTGCCATCCTCACTGCCTGGCTCCCTCCTAGCTCCTATTTAGCTTCCTTGCTGGCTCCCTCATAAATATTCACACCACACAGCCAGCAGAAGACATTGTTTTTTCCTTAATTTCCATATTCAGCATGACATCAAAAATGATTCAGAGATGGGTTCAGCAGGGGCTGTGCATCCAGGGAAGAGGACGGGGGACAGCAAGGTCTATGTGTTGGGTGGAGGTGGGGGAAAGAAGACAAGAGCACATAGCAGTGAGGGAGACAGGGAACAAGGTGAGGAGATGATGGAGGTAAAGAAGGAGAGCTGGGAATAACTTGGTCTAACAATCACGGCAAAATGAAGCTGTTCCCATTCATAACCCAGGCGATCCATGTCCTCATCAGGAGGTTTTCATAAGTGATTAATGGTTAATTTGTTAAAATTCAATGAAATCTTGTTTCCTCTCTCTAAATTAGAATTCAGGGAGAGAGGGAGAGAGAGACGGTCCCAGCCATCCCCTGCTGCTTCTCGACAGAATATAATTCATCTGCCAGAACTGGCTATTGCCTTCAAAGGATTATAAATAAAATAGAAACATAGCCTGGGGCAACAGCCATGGAGCTCTGGAAGGCTCAGCCGAGTCAAAGGGGCAGAGAGGAGACCTCGAACCCCTGAATGCACTGGCAGGCAACCCTGGAATAAAGCCACAATCAGCATGGTTGAATCATGGGCAGTTCAGTCTGACACTGACTCCTAATCTCCTGCCACGGGACATGGTTTCTGCTGCTTGCATTATGGTAAGGAAGGCCCAGCATCAGCCACCGGCACAGAAAATGCACGGGGGGTGGGATTTCTATCAATCGCACCCACCAGTGTTTGGGAGACATGGGCACTGGTTTATGAAACAGAATGGAAGGAGCATTTCATGGGGGGACACACATGGCAAATTGGACTACTTTTTGTTCCTTCCTGCTCTGATTCATTAGTGAGACATTTTAGTGGTGGTATGTAACCACTTCTTATGTAGAGAAGAACACATCTAATTGGTTGTGAGCCATTACGGAGACAACCCTACTTCAGCTGTCAGACTAATTTGCTTCCATATAAAATTATTATCCTCATGAGATATTTCAGTGTATTTCACACCACTGAATCTGACAGTCGATGTTATGTTCCAAACCACAGATCTGGCCCTTATTTGCCTGGGATGGAGACTATCAAAGATTAATTGCTTCTACTGATAGAAAGGGATTTAGTCTTGTGGTAGACATTGCAAGACACAACCCAGTACCACAGGACTGTCTCTTAGACAGACATCCAGGCTGGAGAGAAAGCCAGTGAGAAACAGCAAATTCTCCACATCCCATGGTAGATGTTCTAGTAATTAATTAATACTTTAAAAAACCCCAAACAACCATACTTCATTTTCCACCCAATTCAGTTCTGTGCCAGTTACCAGCTATGTGATGTTGCTCCGTCTACTAGACTGAAAAATACATTTCTACTGATTATTCTAAGTATAAATTGAAGGGGTTTTTTTATTACTTAAGGCTTAAAAATATTTTGAAAGTATCTTCAATCTCATTTTAAAATACATGCTAAGGGGTTTTTCAGGTCTTCTACTGTAATTTTAGGAAGTATGCACAAAATTTAAGTGTTTCTATTTGATTGCTAAGCTGAAATGCATCAGTGCAAACTCCTAGTCTACTTTCAGGATTCCCCCTTTTTTCAGGGACTATTTCAGCACAAATTCAGCTACTAGTTTACACCAAAATCTTTTTTTCTGAACTGCAATCTGTTTATTTATCTCAACCCACTCCATTCAAAAGCTCTGGGAAAAATCATGGGAAGAACTTTAAATTATCATTCATTTTCAGATGGCACCTCCAGTTCAGTTACACAGCTTCTCCCCACCACATAATTTGTAAAAAATTTAATTGCTTTCAACCAGTGTTGAAAGCATGAATGTAATACACCTCTGCTGCTATGAAAAATACAACAAGTGCATTAGTTCATTTGGTGAGCAACACATAAGATCACTGCAGTGACACCAAGGCCTATTTATGTGGTTTAGGTACATTATAGTGAACATCAGTACTGAGGTTTATGTTTTTCTGCCACGGAGAGCCCAGCCTTTAATTATGGTAGAGCAGGCATTCTAATTCTGTTCCCTAATTATAAAAGATTAAAACTTTTTTCTGTGAAAATGTTCTTAGCAGTAAATTTGTTCAAGATTCTTCCCTGCAAATTATGAGATTTTTTTCTTTTTGATTTTTGGAGAGGAAGAAACACCTTTTTTAACTAGCATATGAGTACTGGGCTGCTTTAAGGTTAGCTGTGCGTGAAATAAAAAGCTGAATTTATTCAGACACTGAAAAATTCTTCTGATGTTTTGTGGGCTTTTTTGTTGGTGTCTGAGAGTACTAAGTGATTTTCATACACTTAATGGCTTAAGATACACTTGTCCTTGTTTGTATGCAGTGCTGTCACTGTAAAGGCCCAACACTTTGAATTAGCACAATTTTTAGACAGTGATGCACTTCCATTACAAGGAAAGGTGAAAAAATTAGATCCCCAGTTTACTGACTGCAGAAGTGAAAAGTGTTGCTCTTCCAACCTAGAGATGTCGTGCTGTCCTGCATTACAATTTCCTGTGCTGTTATATCCTGTAATCACATTTCCCCATTTCTTCCTGCCTGTGTTTTTGCTGGTTCTGCTAAGACCTATGACAAGAGGCTCCAATCAAGGTTGAGACCCCACTGTGCCAGACACAAAACAAAACCTTCTAAGACCCAGTCTTTGTCCCCAGTAGGTTGAACACTGCAGAGGAAAAGCAGACGGAGTCAGAAGGCAATCAAGAGGTGCAGAGACAGTACGTGGCTCATCTACAGTCCTCTGGCAGGTCACAGGCAAACTATTACATTCCATCATTTCTGCCCCACCTCTCTGCGATGCTGTATCACACTGAATTACACATGTGTGAGAAGGAGTAGAAGGACTAGAAACACAGGATGGAAAAGAGGTCTGTGAGTGTCCAATACAGGTATTGTGTCACGGGAGTCACAGTATATGTGGTCTCTGAACTGGGATTTAGGGGCCTAAAACTTCCAAGCTTGGAATGATGGCCCTTCATCTTGTGAAATGTTCTGGCTTTTGTGTTTATAGCATCCACCTCAACTCAGTATTTAAATAAATGTTTGTGTTTAATGATTACTCTTTATCTCCTCCATACAGTGTTAAAAAGAAACAGAAAATACTTCTGCTGCGCTGCATGATCCACTGCACCCGGGCATCAGCTTTCCAGAAATGACATTTTCTGAATGCTGCTCATTAAGATTCACAAGCAGCTTCTGATACATGCAAATCTTATGAGCCCTAGATTAAAGATGGGTACCTGAAGAAGAGGCTCCAAAAAGGAGCACAACGAGAAAATGTCAGAGCAATGAATGGTATACAAACATTTTCTTTCCAGTTCTTTTTAAAGAATCCAGTGAGAAGTAATGCACTACATCCAAGACTCAGCTCACTCAAACTGACATAGATATAATTAATTTATTGGAGTTATGCTGTTTTACACCAACACAACAGTGAGTCCATCATACTTATTACATTTAAATATTTTTCCCTTTCTTTGACTTAATCAGAGTTGTTTTCCCCCTGGAGCATCAATAATGAAATATTTGAAGCATTTATTTATTGTAAATTCTCACTTTAATCAAGTGATTCTTCAGTGGACCTTGTTTAGCCTTGAAGTAATTGTTTTACTGATGCTTCAGCATAAAGAGATTGGACAATTTCTGATTAATAAGTTTCAAAATGTGTTGTCTAGAACATGCAAACAGAGCATCACTTAAAAATATGGTCGCATGGATGACAGAGCATCAAGCCTGTGGTGCAGATAGAAGCATATCAGTGGAGATAGTATTAAAAGCTTGATAATCTTTCTCCTGTTTGTAGCAGGATCCACCTGGCATTACAGCAGAGGTTGGGTTGTCAGTGAGAATTCGCCTGCTTTCCCTTAATGAGTTTTCCACTCGTTAATATTTGCACTATTCAAATCAATGACAACAAGGTTAGAGGCTTCCCACTGGTTCTTGGAACAATTTGGACTGATTGATGAGAGTTTTCAGAGAAGAGTGAAAGGAGTGAGAAAGAAAACAGTGTGCAGTCCTTGGAAATGATGGCCAGTGGAGGATGAAGGCAGAGATCCTCTCAGTACAGGAGACAAGTGCCCCAGAGAGGATGAGAGAGGAAAGGAGGAAGGTTAAAGGCTGTGTAGGAACTATGATTCTTCCTGGTCAGGACTACGTCAAGAGACATAAAAGAGGACCCAGCCAACACAGAGCACACACCTGTGCCACACTATCACAACAGGGTGAGAGTCACCAAGAAGAGCTCCCTGGGGCTCAAGATGATGGCATGTAGATATAAGAAAAAGGAGCCTCCCTGAGCCCCAATTTCTTCCTCAGTGCCAAGCTGTTGAGCTGAGATATTTGCACTTTTGCCAAACAGTTTTTCTACACACTACTGCAAGGGTGGAGGTGTTCTGCACAAGCAGCTCCACCCCTTGACGTGGAAGAGAAACTGGATGTTCCCATTCCTCAATGATCTTCCCTTTGAGAGTTTTGGGACTCCTCCAAATGGTTGTATAGGAGAAAATATCAAAAGAATGCCAGGTTTTTTCTTTCCGATTGATTTTTGGAGGTTTCTTCTGACTGTTTGATGATATCCAAGGAAAACTCATTAAAAGTTTCCTCTTTTGTCTGTTTGTCCTGACTCTTTCTCATGTGCTATAAATTTAGCTTTTGGACAGGATCTGTAAAACAGCGAGTGGTGAGTACCACCAATGCTAACTCGTTTCCTTTGTGTGGGGAAGAGCTGCTCAGCAGAATCACTGTCTTATCACAGCTCTTTCAGCAGTCTGATAAGGCAAAACTGGTGTGTCATACGGCCAAACTTTGCACTGCAACTATTGTCCCATTCCCTGTTGCCATCTCTTCTCCTCCTCAAGCAGAACAGAGCCCAAGCATCATTAATTTATGCTGCTTGTCACTCACATCTATCCCTAGGCATTTCAGACAGCAACAGAAAAAAATGCTAAAACTAAAATATCACATAGGTATTGAGGTACAGAAAGGGAGGCAAGTTTGCTGGCTCATTAAGACCGAGGATTCTCCTAATGGGATTTTCCTCCATCTTTGCTTGCTTTTCCATCCATTAGGGTGCAATTTTAGCTACTCAATACAGCCAGCCTGATTTTGAAGGAGCTCTTACATGGTGCTCCCCCACTTACTGGTGTTTGAAGAAATTAGTAAGGACTAATGAAATACTGCTGAGAATCCTCACATTGACTAGTCTCCTCTCCACTGTCCCATTATTTCCTGGCTTCCTGAAATGGATGGATTTGAAAATGTTGAAAATGTTACAAGGTAGGGGGCTGAGAAACATGTGCATGTTGCTGTCAGTATTATTATCTGAGCAGGCATGAACACACAGATAGACAGCTCTGGCTGATAGACACACTGTGACCAGCCCTCAGATCTCTAAGAGAAAAGCAAAGAGTCCATCACTTCCTGCCAGTCTGTTAAGCAGCAGGGGAATAGAAAGGACATGGAGAGGTCAATCTTTGCTCAACTAAAGAAATAATATGTATAAGGATGAAGGAGATAGTTTCTACCTTCAAACTGCAAGGACGTGACTGACGCCACCTGAGAAGAGAGTAGCAAAGGCTCAGTGATGCCAAGATAACACTCTGGCTGAGACAGAAGAAGAGCCTTTAAGCACATTTCTTCTGCAAGTCTGGCCAAAGCTCAGGGAAGGAAGATAAGAGCCTCACGGGTGCAGAGGAGACCAGTCTGCAGCCTCAGACAGTCCACAATAGCAGTTCACTGAGGCAAAAGAGAAGCAGCTAAAGGCCACAGAGATTTCAGATCATTATCTCTACTACCAGGTTGCTGTTGCTAAACCAGAACAGAGCTTTCTGCCAGGGTAAGAGCTTTCAAAGGCAGGAAAATATACCTCTACCAGGAGTCTTTGCCTTGCATTCACATCTTGGCATTGTTATCCTGGAGGGTCCCAAATCACTGGAAAGTTTGGGGACCTAGGGATCTCCTCAGCCTATGCACTGGGGCACTGTGGGCTGTCTGGGTTCCTGGACTGCAGCATTGGTACCATTAGCAGGGTACCTGCACTGCTGGAGGTACAGGTAGACAACACATGGCAGTTTTCACCAAACCTCTTGATTCCATTTCCTTAAAACTCTCTGATTTAATCCCAAAGTATCCTGCTGTTTTTTTGGATTATTTTTTAATTGTTCTTTGTTTGCTTTTGTGGGTCTCTCCCACTACAGTTCACCCTGGAAGCTGACAGCCTCACTTCATCTCATCGTGGCTTTGCTCTAAAGAAGGAGATGCAGCTGCCCAAAGGCATCTCTGCAAACCTGCCTTCCCATTGCAGGAGGGGGGCTCAGGGGTTTTGAGCTGCTGTTGCTCTCTGGTTTTCAGCACACAAAGGGCACAGGGTTGAACAAGATCCCGAAGACAGGCCCAGAGAGCTGGGATTGTTCAGCCTGGAGAGGAGAAGGCTCTGGGGAGACTTAACAGCAGCATTCCAGTACCTGAAGGGGCTACAGGAGAGCTGGGGAGGGACTGTTATCACCATGTAGTGATAGGATGAGGGATAATGGCATTAAACTAGAGCAGGGGAGATTTAGGTTAGACATTAGGAAGAAGTTCTTTACAATGAGGGTGGTGAAGCACTGGCACAGGTTGCCCAGAGAGGTGGTGGAGGCCCCATCCCTGGAGACATTCAAGGTCAGGCTTGACCGGGCTCTGAGCAACCTGATCTAGTTAAAAAGGTCCCTGTGCACTATGGGGGGGGGCTGGACTAGATGGCCTTTAGAGGTCCCTCCCAACCCCACACATTCTGTGATTCTAGGATTCTGTTGCTGGTGTCACAGTGGCAGGTCTCTGAAGGAGGGATTTGCAGTATTGATGGCTCCCTGTCTGCTGCTGGGGCACAGTCTGGAGGAAGCTGCCACCACACGGGCCCTGGCTAATGTGGGTTTTCATACAGCAACAGGAGAAAATTTTATGTAGGGCTGCAAAATTCACTGTGCACCAGCAGATATAATAGATGAGGAAAGTGTGGGGAGGGGCAGGGGGGAAATAAATGAGAGCATACAAATTAAAGAGCAGCATTTGAAATCTAATCAAATATTCCCTCAATTTACTCACCACCCCTGCAGTGCTGTGCAGCTTTATTAGGTTTTTATTCCTTATTCTCTTTTAAAGTGACATTTACATTAATTTACAGTACTAACATGAAGACCTATTTAAAAGCAGAGAGTTTTTGTAACTTTTATTTTTCACCAGCTCTATCCCTGAGTTTCCAACTGACTAATAAGGAATCTTTAGTTTTATTTCATGTCTGCAGGAGTGGATATGGAGTCTCTTCAAGGTGAGTTCCTGCTGCTTTTGTTAAATGTGAAAGGGAGACCATCTTGGTGGGTTCAGGTGGTAATTGGCTATGAGGCAGGGATGTTCCATCCCTGTAGCCCTCCATACTCCAAAGAGCCTTCAGTGTCTGTAATCAGCCCTGTTCCAGCTTCAAAACCAGGGACCAGCTGCACTTTGGGGATGCACTGTAATCAAAGTGTCATAGAGAGAGATCTGATTTGGCTTTGAACTGGTGGGGTTTTACTTCAGGTTGAGAGGGACCTGGCAGGAAAAATGGGGTGAGCAGATGCACCCAGAACAGCCATTTGAAGGCTCATTTCCAATAATTCGCTTTTTTTTTTTTTTTTTTTTTTTTGAGGGGTTGATGGGGTTTTTTTTGTATTTCTGTTATTGTTTTGGTTTTTGGGTTGTTTTCCAGTTATGTTACCAGTGCATTACCCAGTTGCTGGCACCTTCATGCCTTGGCCAGAAGTGAGAGCAGAGGATCTCTCACGTGGTCCTGGGACAGGACAGATGTGCAGTTTGCAGACACAGATTCTCTCTGCTGATCCAATTTGTCCCCTTTCCCTACAATTTCTTTCCCTTTTTTTTTTTTTTAATTCCCTAATTAACGCAGGTAATGAATTGCATATGGCCATGGCATTTACTTCTCTGTGTGAAATCTGTAGCAGCTGCATTGTTTATCAGTTCAATATGTTTACTACAGATGCCATTTCTGTGTGACAATTAAGTTGCTTAAAATCTCCTTTTCCCACCCACTATGTCCCTCCCCAGCCTTCCTGTCTTCTTTCCAACATGCATCATTACAACCTGATTCCTTTTTCAGGCTGATGCCACACTCCAGCTAAAAGATCAAACCTGCCAGAGGTCTGAACCTTGTGAGGCCATTTAAACTGATGGAAAGTTCTGAAATGTTACTGTCTTTTCACTCCCACCAAACACAAGGTAAACTGACCACCTGTGGTGCAAATGATGGAAAATCAGACCCACAGCCTTTTGCATGAGACTAACAAAAATTGATTTACCTCCCTTCATTTAACCATGAGTGGATCCTACACATCTTTGGAGAAATATTGTGCTCTTCAGACCTTTTCAAGTATAATGACATCTGAAATGTACATACTTTACCAGTGCTATTGAACTGGACTGTGAAATAATCTTTGAACCACGTCAATATGGCAAAACACACAGAGAGGGCATGATTTACTGAGGCCATAATTAAACATTGAATTTGTCTCTCCTTTGGGCTCAGCTGAATTCCTGTCAGCAGCCTCTCCAGCAAGTTGTTGCAACCAAATGTCCTCTCTGTTTGGATTTTGTTAATTTATTTCCTGCACCTCATTTTCCTGGAACGAGTGCAGTTATTTATGGCACAGCAGCAAACACTTTACATTTATGGGGGGTTATGAATTTCAGTAATGGGTTTTGTGGCAATTTAATCTGTCCCAACTATGAGGCATTTTACAATGACAATTAAATTATTATTAAAAAAATAAACCTCAAATGACATTCTTATCGCTTATCAACATATCAAAAATTTCACCATGTTGCATTTTTGGATTAGGTTGTAAATATTCCTCTGTACTTTTTAGAGAATTCTTACTATAAACTCTGAGTGAACCTAATTAACTTCCACAGCTTATTTGAAAGGAAAATTCTTTACACATTCTAGTGTCAGTGAGCAAAACATTGTTGTGAAAAGTCAGTTTATAATATGAAAAAGTGTATGCCAATGTTTAATATTTAAAGACTTAAATTTGATGTACTACATTGGCTCCTGAAGAGGAAAGCACCCCATGGGGTGAGAGTGGTAAATTTGTGAATTTTCTTGTCTTAACCTCATGGGGGAAAAAGCTTTTATTTCCATCGGTCAGCACTGTCTATGAAAAATGATCAAAAAAGTGTCAAGTATGTTAATTTACACTCCATTAAATTAATTTTAATGCTGGCCTGCTGAGTAGCTAATTTTCAAAGCTAAATATCTTGGCTCTTTCAAAACATTTTTTTTTCCTCCACAATACCCAGAATGCTCCACCTGAGGACTCACAACTTCTCCAAGACTCAGTATAGACTCTACAACTCTGTGTGTGAGCAAGAGAATGTCAATCCCCCCCCCTCCACCTCCTCTCCAGAGAGTGGCAAACAAAAACTTTCATTACTAAAGACTCCTCAAAGTTATTTTCAAATCTCTGTATGAACAAATGACCCCTAATGCACTGATTAGGGTAATGCCTAGAGTTCAGTGAGACTGGGACTATATTTTGCTAAGTGCTCTATAAAATATCAGATGGTACCTATCCTAAAGAGCTTGCCATTTCAGAAGAGAAGGCAGACAAAAGGCTGGGTAAAACGAGTGGAATTGCACCTATCCGCAGATAAAGCAGGCTGCTCTAATCACCACGATGCCATCAGAAGGCTTGTGATCAATTCCTTGTTCAGCTGCTGTCCCCTTCTATCCCCTCCACACAATTATGATTTTAGGCAAATCAAGGAGTCTCTCCATGGCTCCATCCCCCTCTGCAAACAGCAGCCATAGCCCTGCCCCATCTCATGGAGGAGGAAAGTCACAACTGACTGGAGGAAGACACAGGCCATGTACAGTCTGCCCTCATCTGACCACATATCTATGGTGTCATGTTCTATTCCATGTCTGTCAGGTATTTGTGTGCAGATGTGTGACCTGCTGTAAGCACTCCTACAGCAGCTAACTCTCAGCTATGAAGCCTCCACAAAATCACAGGACTAAGTGAACCCCTGTTCTCTTTCAGGAAAGAGTCTGCACTCAATACCATTTTCTTCTGGCCTGTAAGTACCTCACATCATCTAAGAACAACTGTATTGTCTCATCTGGGAATGTGTAGAAACTGCTTCCCATACGCATCACCTTGGATCCAAATTTTCCCCAAAACAGGTGAGAGGCAGCAAAGATCTTTATGTCCTCAGCTAGTGGTGGCTAATGCTTCGCCTTGGTCTCTTCAAGTTCACTAAAGTAGGAAAGATCCTGGGTTCAACACCAAATTGGTACAGCTTTGATATGGCAAAGGTTCACAGTGTTTCAGTTTCCCAGCCCAGCATATACCCACACAACCTGCATTTTTCAGCCAGTTGAACTTGGCTAAAGTGCAACCTGATGCTGAGCTGGAACCTCATTTTTTTAAGCCTCTTTTAGCATCCACTGGAGCATCCAGTACCCAAGGACAGAGGAACTAGAAACTTAACTTTCATTCACATGGAATTAAAATCCTATGTGCTTTCAAAGCTTGCTGTTACCTGGGGCTTGTGCAGTCTGTTGGAGACATTGCAAATTGTAGCTTTTTTTTCAGCCCACTCTTATGATGCCTCTCTCCAGTGGCATCTGTAACACAGTCTTCAATGATTTGTCTGTAAGCAAGAAAACATTACACGTAAAGAGAAAAATCCACCTGTAAGAAAATTAGATTCCCTGGGGTAAGGGAATCATCCCCCTTGACAAATCAAACTGCACTCCTCAGCAGCTGAAAGTCAGTCTTGTAACTCATAAATCTATTGAAGACATCCTGCAGGTGTTCTGAAGATGCATCCCAGCAGCTGCCCAGGTCAAGAGGACCTTCCTGCTTAATTAACAAAGCTATTTTGTTTTCCCCTCTTTAATTCCAAAATGGTAAGTAATAGGGGAATCAGCTTACAGAGATCAAAAATTGTTGACTGCTAGCAAGCAGCCCCTAGGTTACAACTCAGCCACGGCAGCCTTCCACTGGTGGCAAGAAGGGAAATGTTTACTAGAAAAGACAACCCCCATGGTTCAATCTTACTTCTCTTTCCCACTGCGCCTTTGAATTTTGCTACATTCTCATCATTTAAAAACTCGTAAAAAAAAAATATATATATATAACTAAGATGTAGGGGAACTAAAGCAAAACTATATACGTTTTGCTTTCAAATGAAAATGTGGAGGCACCTTCAGAAGCTTTATTCTCCTATTAATTTCTGGGGTTTTATTCTACCTTCAGAAGAAAAAAATTAACAGGAAAGGGCTTCCTCCCTCAGGCTGCTTGGTGAACAGACCTTGTTTTCAAGACAGCCCCATGCAGTTCACTAGCAACAACTTCAATGCTCCTCAGATATCACTGGCACTGCATGAGAGTCTGAAAACTTGGGGTAAAAAGAAAAAAAAAAACCTGTGAAATATGGTTTGGAGCAATGTCTTTTTTTCACTCTCAGGATTCAGAAAGAAGAGCTTATGTTTTGTATATGATTTTCCTCTCTTGAATGAAGCATTTTCATTGACACTCTGGATAGATTTCTAAAATGAATTAACAGTTCTGCCAAAATGGTTATCAGGGCCAGACATGGTTGTCCTTTAGAGGATTTGGGAAGGCGATGTGTCACTTGCCATGAAGAATTCATAACAACTTCTGAAGAGCAGTCAGAAGAGCACAGAAATTCCCACTCTGGAGTACATGTTTACTGCAAGCAGAAAGTGACAGCATCTGCACAGAGATTTTCTTCCTCAAAAACAAGAGGTAAAGGAAGGAAAAACCTTCTGAATTCACACAGTCAGACACTGAAAAATGGCCACAGGCTGAAATGATCCTTTCTGAAATCCACCTAAACCAGAAGAACTGAAGCTGTGACTAATGTTATCTTTGGGTCAGCCATGGGTCAAGCTGAATTTGGAAGGAGAAATCTTAGGTCACAGGCAGCCAAACAGGTTCCCCTCCAGCCATCATTGCACGTATTTGGTCAGGAGACAACTCATGACTGCTTCTCCCACAGACTGTACACCTGATAAGAAATTAATTATGGACAAGAAAAGGGCTTTTTCTTTTTAAAGCATCGTCACAGAATAAGCATCAAATGAACTTAAAACTCAGCCACTTGGAGAAAGTCATAGCACATGGATTTGGTGGCAACAGATGCTGTAATTCTGCCTGTCTCCAACAAGATGACAATTGCTACAGTTAACACACAACGTTTCACTTCAGTAATTTGAATTTATGTGAAATGTGAATTGCTAGAAGTCGTTGTCCAGGCTCTTTTTATTATTAACATAAAGGTGGATAGACAACTTTAAAGTGCCATTCATGCTATTTCATAAAGCTTTGTTAGGGAAGCTCTCTGCCTCTCTTTCATACTGAAGAAGCTTAGGAAGCTAGATTAGGTAAAACACCAGATTTTTACATGAGTAAAGCAAGAGGAGACCAATCTCATGCTTGAACAGCATGTCATGTCTGTTTTTATCTTCCATCTACTGTATGTTCACAGATCTCACAGTTGTACCAGAACAAATGGGCACTTGCCATAGGTCATAGAAAAGTCTATGTTGGAATGGTATTTCTTGCTTTAAAATGCCCTCTTACTTTAGCCTCCTGAAAAATAACTTTTTACCTTGTAGTCTCGATATTCTTTTTCACAGAGACTGAATAATCTCAGTGCTCAACACTGAGTGTTCCTAAAGCTCTAACCCCTCTGCTTGCACCCCAATTCATCCTGCAACCCCTACTTACAGATCATTTAGAGTGTTTCTCCACTTTCTAAGGAAAGTGAAAGCAGGTATTTATTCCATGAGTTCAGTGAAAATTTGGAGAAAACACAAATTCCACTGCAGCTGCCCTAGATTTCCATGATTAAATATCTGTGAATCTAGATAACAGCATTTTTATTAATCCATGTTCGTAACACCAAAGTATGATGAAGAGGACAACCTAGGTGGCAAACAGATCATCCCTGCAAAAAGCCTTCACTCATTCTCCAGAACAAAAGAAAAAATTGTGATGTCTGTGCCCAAGCACCCTGAGGGCTGGCTGGCTGTATGGATTCTACAGTCTAGTTCAGTGATCCTGCAAGGATGGAAAGAGGTAGAAGCCCGTTTGGGGTTAATGTAGCAGGGTTTTGGTAGTGGGGTGTCCACAGGGGTGGCTCCTGTGAGAAGCTGCTGGACGCTCCCCCGGCTCCAATTCTGGCCGTGCCTCAGGCCACGACCGATGAGGGAAGCTCCAAGTGCCTCTGCGAATAACATATTGAAAAAGGTGGAAACGAAACTGCAAAAAAAAGACCTGCAGGGCAAAGGATGGTGGGGGGGGAAAGTCCCGTGCAGCCCACGGGGGCCCATGGCGGGGCAGAGATGGACCGGCAGCCCCGCAGGCCCCCAGGCCACGGGCCGCGGCGCTCCCGAGGCAGGCGGCGGCTGTGAGGGAAGCGCGCGCTGGCGCAGTCTGTTCCCGAGGGGACCGCAGCGGAGGGCGGGACTCGGCTCGGAGGGCGCGGGAAGGAGCCTGTGGCGGGGCGCGGGGAGGCTGTGAGGAGTCCCTCCTTGAGGGGGAAGGAGCGGCAGAATCACCACCGTGTGCTGAACTGATCTCAAACCGCCGCTCCCCGTGCCCCTGTGCTGCTGAGGGGGAGGCAGGAGTGAAGTAATGTGAGCCCGGAAGAAGGCAGGGCTGGGGGAAGGTGCTTAAGATGGCGCCTTGTTCTGTTTTTCGCCTGTTCTGATAAATTATATTGATTTATTTTTTTTCTCCTCAAGATGAGCCTGTCTATTTTGCCCATGACTGTAACTGGGGAGTGAAAACCTCCCTCTCCGTGTCTCGATTCACGAGATTTTAGTTGGATTTTCTCCTCAGTATCCCACAGTGGGGGGTGAGTGAGCCGAGGCCTGGTTGTTCCCAGCTGGGCCTAAGCCGGACAAAGCTTTGGTACCAGCTTTTGTTGGAGAAGACTTCATTCAAACTGCTCTGATTTTCCTGACCTCAGAGTTTTGGCTGCAGCCAAGCAGCCACAGGATAAAAGCACACTTCAAAATACGTCCTACTTGGACAATTCCACACCCCAGCACTGCTAGGAATAAGAGAATATCAGAAAAGGGCAAGAGTAACATACTGTGCAGATACCAAGAGCATAATTTAAATCCTTACATCACTCTCATTTTTTTCTCTCTTAAGTAACTGAAACAAATATTTTGTCTCATCTTTCAGAAACTTATTGACAGAAAGAAAAATGTAAGGAAATAAATAAATCAAAAGAAAAGGAGACTTTAATTGTTGAGACAAGTGCTACTTGGTTTTTCACTTTAGAAAGTTTTCTCATCCATCCTTGTCCAAATTTGTTCAGTAAAGAACCCTATGGAGGAAATATCCTGAATCCCAAGAAATCTGTGTCAAAATTCCCAGTGTCCTCAGTGAGGAGTCCTCCATGAAACTAAAGCCCTATGAGAAGTCCCTTTTCAAGCTATTTTGATTTATAGGATTAAGAGATCTCAGGACTGGATTCGTATACACTCCGATTTCTCAAATTAAGGACAGATTTTCAAAGGAGTTTACTTCCAATTTTGGCATATAAGTAAAATCTGGATTGCTTGGCAAGCTCAGTGTCCCACAGCTATTGGAACTAGATGATCTTTGAGGCCCCTTCCAACCCAAACCATTCATTTATTCAGGACATAAGGCATCCTCAATGCCCAGATTCTTGCAGAGGTCTCTAAATAAGAGCTGAACTCTTTTGAAAATACAGTCTGTATTATATAAAGCAAAGCCTTCACAGTACTTTAATATCAGAAATTTATGAAGACCTGTTACACCTTTGTAAAATAGGGTCATATTTTTAGTCTTCTAATTTTACGTATAGATAAAATGAGACACAGAGAGGTGAAGCTGATGTGGTTAGGATCATAAAAGAACTATAAATTAATGCTGAGTTTGGATGGGAGAGGTCAGACATCAGAATTCCCACTCCTTTCTTTAAACATTGGACCCCTGAAGTCCTTAAAGAATCCTTCAGAGTGATTAGAAATCAGGTTTTATTCAATGTTCCCTCTGTGATTCCTCTCACAGGCTGTGTGACCTAAGAGCTTCATTCAGATTTTGGAAAAGATAGAATGAAACATTTATTAATAAATAAAAAGAGTTTGGAATATTTAACAGGACCAAAGTTTAAAGATTATAAAGATCTAAGGCTCTTTAATAAATATTAAATGTACATTTTTCACCTCATTTTTTGCCAGGCATGAAGTGCAGTATAGAACTGCAGGGACAACGAATTCTGAATCCAGGAGACCTTTATCTTCGTTACGGGCTCTTTCTAATAAGAAATCCTTCTATTCCCTTCAGTTCATGCAAATGTGCAGTTAGTCTGATTAGCATGAAGAGCACCAAATGGCAATGGAAATCAAGGAACCTAATTATTTCCAGCAGTCACTTCAAAGATGCTCCACTGAAATGAAAGACATGTCTCTCACCTCTTGGGCCCTATTATGTTCTAAACTTTGCCTAGCCCCGCTGACACGCCACCTCTGCTTCAGACAGATTTGATGAATCATGAAAACAGCATCATTTACAGTTCAAGGTACCAAAGCAATTTTCCATTGGCACCTTTATGCCCTTGCTGCTGCAAGAGAGAGAGGTGTATGAAAAAACACAGGGGACTTTGCAGCAATCAAGTCATGTCTGCAGGAAAATAAAAAAATAAGAATAAAAGAAAAGCAAGTATTGCCTGAGAGCAAGTACATGTACATAGACAATGGGACACACGTGGGTGCCCATGTACACAGGTGTGTTTCAGTGCCCCTGTCTGTGCCAAGGCAGCTTTTTCCTTAACAAGCACACAGAAAAGGAAGTACCACAGAGGGTAGCATGTCTGCAGGGTTTGGTGCCTTAAGGCACTTCAGCAGTTTGAGAGGTGAGTCCAAGCCTTGCTTTGAAGTGCAGCTGAAGGTTGTCCTTGGACAGCTCATTGGTACCAGGGTACCAGCTTGGTTGGACGAGTGAGTTAGGAGCAGCTCAGATGATGCTAGTGACATTCCTACCCAGGCACTACTGGTGATGGAAACCAGCCTGCTTTGACCATGCTGGCTCAATGGCAGACCTTAATCAGGCTGCCATAATTACTGCAGCCTCAACCCTTATCCCATCTTATGTACAAGTTTATCCACTTGCTTATAGCCTACATGGCAAGCTCAGGGATTGCTGGCAGGTCAGACCAACCCTTCTGTGTTCGCTCATTGTTTCTGCAGTCACGAAAACTGTGAAGGTCTCCATGAACCATGCAGGAGGTTTTTGTGGCCTTCTCCATTCCCTCTTCTTTTCTGTCTCCAGAATAGCAGGGATGGCCTATTAAAATGGCAGCAACCCTCATTGTTATTTCAGTCTTTGTGTAGCAGACAGTTGTTCTCATTTCATAGTCCAAGGAGGCTACCATTTGATGTAGAATTAATTTTCTTTCTGGAACTGTGTGAGCAGACTTGAATATATATTTTCCCAAAAAATGTCATGAAGGTTTTTGGGTTTTTTTTTCTTAATTACACCCCAGGACATTTCACAATTGCTTGAGAAAGGCTGCAAAAGCTTTAATGAAACTTTTTTTTCCTATCTCTGGTAAAATAGTTACAAGATGGTGGTTTAGTATTGACAGGTGTGAAATTAAGGGAGCTTCACAGTTTTGTAAGAGAACTTCTCTCTGTCAATGGGAAAGCTAAATCTCAGAAGTTTTTAAACTATCATTTAAACAAGGGCTGACATTTTCCAGTAAATGTACATAAAATTTCACAGCAGTTTAATGTAGTACTTAACCAAATTCCTGTGAAATGCCTCCTGGCCTGGCAGCCTTACTTTAACTGTTGAGTATCAGCTTCAGCAGATCGCCACTGAATTCAAAGCAAATTCCTTTAACAAAGTGAAAAAAGACTGACAGAAACTGGTATGAGCTCAGAGCCCTCTTCCCTTTGCCTCCAAGTTCTTGTCTCTCTTGGAAGGTACTCCTGGCTGAGGAGAGGTGAGATTTTCCTAATTGTAGAGAGTGCATGAAGTGTTTCATTAAAAATACCATTTTCAACAAAAGACCTGGATTCTGCTGCTGATCCTGTCACAGACTGTACTGTAATTTCAAATTAAACCATTAGTCTCCCTGTGTTTCTGTTCCCCCAATTAAAGGACACAGTAGAGCTTCATTTCTCCTCTTTCTTTGACTTTATGATTTATTTGTTACACTTGTCAGCCATGTTTTCACTGTGTATTTGAGCTGAGGGTTGTAAATACTTTTCATAACAGCAATATCTTCAGTCTCGGGTTTGAAGATTGTATTAACAGATCCTGAAGGAGCACAGTGACAATTCCAGTTAGGAGCTGAACGACTTAGATCACCTGAAATCAGTGAACTCATGTTCTCCTTTAAGTGATGTGCTTTCATTATATTAATAAAGTGGCTTTAAAATACATCTAAAGGGAAATACATGCAGGAGCTAGATTTAAATCCCAGGATCGCTTTGAAACTTTGTATGACATTTTTGTTGTACAACACCTAACCCAAAAGGGTTGATTCCTTGATTAGAGCTGCCTAATGTCATTCTATTACTTTTGAATTTTAATCCTCATCTCTCCAGACTGCTGGTTTGTCTCATATTCACTGCCCTCAAATCCAATCTAATTCCAGCATACATCAAACCCCTGGGTAGGTTTTTCTGAATACATTTTCTTACGCTGTAATTTTTTTTTCCTTTTTTCCCCCATTCCTATTTGCTTAAAAATAAATAGTACCTTTTCTGTAATTCCAGACAGAACACAGAGCATTTGCCCTATTACACTGCAGCCGAATTCTAAGTGTACAATTATACAGGGAGGATCTTCAGATAAAGTAGCTTGAGGACTTTTGAACATTAAACTCAAATCAGATATCAGCTTTCATCCTCTGTGCTGCATTACACAGTGTGCTGCAAATAAGTGGAAGGCTCAAGGAATAAAAAAAAATACCTTCCATGAGCATCAAGATGTCAAGGTAATAAAATAAGCAAATGCAAAATCCTCTAAATACAAGAGGCATGGAAAAGATGAAACAGAGAGACTGCACTGCTTGTTACCAACAGCTTGTTGGAATCTCAAAGACTTGGCCTGGCAGAGTCTGCACCTGTCTGTTCTTGTGCTGCTGAGGGCTAAAAAAAGAAAAAATAAAAGACAAAATATTCTGGGTGAATGCTGAGTCCCAGATCGAGCTGCTAATAGAGTATTCTGTGTAAAACAAGCAAAGCAATTATTCCACTCAGCTCTGCTCTGGTAGGGCCTTAATTGGAAGAGTGTGGTCACTTTGAGTCCAGTGCTTTATTATACATGTATATATTTAAAAAAAAAAAAAAAAGAAAAAAAAGACCAAAATGGGGTGGGGGAACAGAGAAGCAGCCCAAAGGAACTCATATGTAGAAAGGTTTTGGAGACGTGGTAGTTGAAGACACTGGACTCTTGAAGTAAAACCTGAGCAGAGGTTATTATTATCCATGCTTTCAGCTATGAAATGCAGAGGTGAGGCAGGGCATTTGGTCTCATGGGGGTGACATTTAGCCCAGGGAAGAACAAGCAGCACACATCTTGTGCATCAGATAAAGATCTCCTAAGTCTAATTCTGACAATGAGACACACATAGCCTTTTTGTCTGACATCTTTTTATTGGCAATGCAGGGAAAAACCCCATCACTCCTCGTCAAAATGGGACATTTTTTCACAGGTTTGCTACAGTTGCCTTTAGACTTAAGGGTTTGCTCTAAAGACCCATCAAGCACATGCTAACACCTGTGCTAGGCAGAACTCAGCAATGGTCTCTTCAAAACTGCCTCAGAATGCTTCTTTCAGTGCTGTCTGCTCTTTTTCTCCAAGAGGACCTCCTAGGGTGTGAACTTTCAGATGGTTCCCTGGAGATGAATCCATTGGAGTTTAAGAAATGCATGCCCTAAGTCAGTTCAGAAAAGGTTCACAGTGATAATTTCATAAGGGTCTGAATAAACCAAAAGCTGTCTGTTGCCTTTGGACTGCACAATTTCAGTAGAGAGATATTCCCCCTCTCCTAAGAAGCGTTTACAAGAAACATTTTGGTTTCTCAGCATCCTGTGGATAGCAGGTTTTCCTGAAGGCAGGAAAGGCACTGTGTGTTCTGCAGCACAGGGAAGGCACCAAGCCTCTTTCTGCCCAACAGTGAGAGCAGCACATGGGAGGGTGGCTGCAAGTCATCTCCTTAAAAGATTGTCTCATGGCACATCGGAGGGGTCAGATGAAGGTTAGATGTGCTTGTGAAGGACTCTTCCTCCCAGCTGCTACACACGGGGGTCAGGACAGCCAGTGTTCACCCTGAGAGCTGGGAGTAAAGCCAAGGGAGGTGAAGCCCTGGTTCCTACATTAACTTGCTATTTCACCCAAAACAAGTTATTCTCCCTCTTTTCTCCCCTTTCTACTCTTTTTCACATTTTGGATGGAGTTTGCTGTGCATAGCCCCTGCAAAGAAAAGAGCTTGGCCTCCTGAATGCCCATTGCAGTCCATAATCCCTGCAATTTGGGATTTGCAGACACCAGACCAGTCACTCTTCTTTCTCCATCACTGGTATTTCAGGGTTAAAAATATAAAAAGCAGAATATACCAGGGGCTGCCTTCACATTGTGAGTGGGAAGTACCAGCAGCTTAGCTGCTTCATTGTAACAATAATAACATTTCATGTAAAGCCTCCCATTTCACACCATCTTTACAAGATAAGATGATCTCTCCACGGAAGATGAGAATTATAATTACATCTGTGGAAACCCCAAAAACCTAGGGGGTTGTGGGAAATCATTTGCCATAATCTTAAGTTGCCATTAATCTTAAAGGTCTTTTCCAACCGAAGTGATCCCATGATTCTATGATAAGGTGCGTGGAAAATCTTTGGGAACACAATATTGGTTCCTTAGGGAAGTAATGGTGGATTGAGGAACAGACAAGTTACTAAGTTTTGTTTTCATTTCATTTTGTTGCATTTTCACCCTGTAAAAAAAAACAACAAAAAACCACACACACACAAAAAAACCCTAGAGGTTTAAAATGTTGCAAAATAAACATATATGCGCTGGAAAATGTTATTTTCTAACTATTAATAATACAACCTGCAACCAGGCAAGCAGAATTATGGCCTGAAGATAATCAGACCTTAAGCTTCAGAGTATATGTTGATTGCTTCTGGTGGTCAGGAAGGAGCACATTACTTCCTATCCCTCAGTGCATAACTGTTGTGTAGATTGTGTGCTATGGCGATAGGAAATTTATTCCACAGCATCAGGCAAGAACTACTCTTGTTAGGATATTGGGCTGCAAAGCTCAATGATACAAGAGTTTCCTTCAAATATAAAGAGAAAACTAGCTAAGGATGTCTCAGAGCTATTTTACATGTGAGGACCTGGTCTACTGGATGAAAATCCTTTCCTTCCAGTCAGTGTCCATCATGGATGTGTGCCTGATAAAGCTCTAGAAGAAAAGCATCCAGACAAGACCCCTGCACCTACAGGCCTTCTCCACTTCATCACGTAAAGATTCAGAATCAGCATTACCCAAGTCCATCAGCTCCAGCCTTGGCACTGGGACAAGCTGCAGGACTGCAGCCACTCACCCAACCAGCAGCTTGGACAAGGTGGTTGCTCTGCAGTCTTGGCACTGCACTGGAGTGGGCAACATGGGGAGCAGCATCATCCCCTGTTTGTGTCATCACTGACCTTTTAGATACTGTGAAGCAAAAGTCTCCTACCCATGTGTCTCGCATTGACCACTTCAGGAATCACAAATTAATAAAGATCTCAGTTGCCATTTTCTTAAGGGAAAACAGAGACATAGGAAGAGGGGGTGGTTCCCCCAAAGAATGGCAAAACTGAAACCAAAATCCAGTTTTTCTCTTTCCTAGTCCAGGCCACTGTTCCCATCACACCACTAAGCGGTTAATTCCATTTTGTAGTCTCCTCAAAGTTGGCTTTCCTGCTGTTCTTTGTGGATGGCCCTCCCAATCAATTATGTCAGAACAATCACCAGTAGGGTATAATAATGTATGATTTTTCATCTAAATTATAATGTACTTAGGAGACCTTAATTTCCCTCACATTTCATTGCATTCATCACAAATACAGCAGGAAAAAAAAAAAAACACCTCTGAGCAAACACTGTGAGTTGTTTACAAATGCTTCAAGTGCGGTAAGACACGGATTGTTGTTCTGCAAAGCCCTCCTCTTCCCATCACACAGGAGATTTTCCAGGCAAACCCCAGAGAAAGAGATAGCAGGGATGAAGGGCCAACTCTGATCCTTAGGAAAACAGTTTGTGTAAAGAGACAGTGGTCCATTTAAAAATCTTGTGGTGTGCTGTACAACAGTAATTGCCATCTATCTAGAGGCGTTCTCATTTCGTGTCTCGTAGCGAATGAAACTCCAAATTAATTACTATCTTGTGTATGCATCAAAGACCAATGCTGTGCACAGAAAACATCCAGGGTGAAAATCAGGTGATATTTATTTCAGTCAAGCTGTTTAAATATAGGGGAAAATTGTAATAGTCTCACAAGGAGTCTAGACAAAGCAGGACAATTCCACAGCATCAACAATAAATCTTCAGCTGGCTCAGATATTTCCTTATCAAACTCATTATAAGGCTGTTCACATATGGGAAGATATAGATACAGGTGTGTGTATATTAATAGAATAGAAGTCAGTCTCTGAATTAATGAATACCACAACATTTCCATAGTCAGAACTATGAGCAAAAATATTTTCCAGAGTAGCTCATTGCTTTTAAATATATTCTTACAGCATAACTGTGGGTTAGCTATTAATCCAACTACTCAACCAAAAATGTGTAATTTTGCTGCAGTCTGTGTTACGCTCGAGTGCGTGTACTGCAAACGTGCACCAGCCCCAGAGCTCTGTTTCTTTGCTGGTGTCCTGAACCCTGACAGCCCATAGTTTGCTCCTTCTTTCCAAAAAGCTTCCCTGCTTTCACCTGTCCCTGCCTCTGACTTTGCATATCTTAGTTAAAAATGTGGGTTACCTGGGATGTGGGTTATCAGAAAACCTGTTTTCAAGCACGGTATTTTTTGGAAAACATGAGCTGTAACCCTACAAAGAGGGCTGCCATATATCATGGTTTTCTTGGAGGTGATACCTTTTCTTTTCCAAAAAAAAGCTGGCCAGTTGTTTTTTATAGACCTCCATATATTTTTCCAAGCAATGACGAGCCTAAAGGACCAGCCAGCCACAGTCAGGTTTTTGCTCACCTAGGAACCCCACGCGTAACCAGCATGATGTTACTGCTGCCAGTTTTTTCCAACCAACCTCTCACTATAAATGACTTAACAGTATCCGTGTGGGCTTACAGCAAAACAATATCACTGTAAATGCTTTGTCCAAAAGATACAGGGGGAAAATTGCATTACAGTTAGAAGAATCAATTAGGTTGTGAATGGGCGTGTGGAAATTTCAATTCTCTCTCGCACAACTACATAATCGAGGGAATGCTTTGATTCTAAAGCCAGTCAAGTGGCTGCATATTTCAATCCTCAATTGTGTAGGAAAACACCAAATAAAATACTAACTTTTTTCACCCATACAGAAAAAGGCATTTTCTTTCCCCTTTGAAAATGAATAAGAAAAATGGAAGTAAATATGAGAATCTCCAACTCCCCCTGCTGAGTTAGTAGGACTAATTGTACGATCCACAGCTCAGCAGTGTAAGTAGGCAACTGGCCATGTGGGCCTTAACAATTCTATTACAGCAGCTTCCAGCATCCTCGCTGGACATGGATTTCTTTTCAGATGCATCCAGAATGGATGGCACTTTAAAAAAAAAACCCAGAAAAAAAGAAGCAATAGGAGGAAAAAAAGAAAGAGTCAGAGAGCAAATGCAGCTTGCTTAAGGTCACATTGTGAGGGCAGAGGTAGAAAACATTTCTGAGTCATGCTCCCGTCACTGGGCAATGCTGCCATCGAGCAAAATCTGGCAAGGGAAAGGTCAGAATTCTTTGTCCATTTACATACCAATCTCATTTTTTTTAGACCTTTATTGGAATTATACGTAATGCATCTTAAAGAAGAAAAAGAAAAAAACAAGGGGAAAAACACACAGTGTATTTGAGAGGAGACATTATGTCTTTGTCTGTTTCACCTGAAATATTTATTTGTACATATTGACAATGAGCATTTAGAGCTGTCTGCTGAGGAATTATTACCCTGAGCTGCTTAAACCACTGTGCTAATTGACAGTGAGGTGGATTGGCAGAGCTTCCCCCTGGAAGCCCCTTGGAAGCCTTCTCCAGAAGTGTTTTGTATTTCTGTCTTCCCCTGAGAATAGAAATACCCCTTACACCCCCTACTCCAGCAGAAAGGAACAGGGGAAAATACACCACTTGTGGGTTGATGAGCATCATTTTGCTCAAAATGTGTGTAGTCATGAGTGATAAAGGAGACCCATTTCTTCAGAGTGGATAAACTTTTTCTGCTAGGTAGGTTTACACAAAGGGATCTGTTCAGAGCAAAGGGTTGATGGAGCTTTTCTGTCAAGGCTAAAGCCTTCTTCCATTAAAACTTTCTTAGATGAGAACCAAAAATTGGCTGTATATGACAGGTCCACCAGCTCTACCCATCCATCCTTTGATGAGCATCACTCTATAGAGATGCAGACTTGGGCCACAGGTAGCCTCCTTGTTGAGGACATCATCCTGCTTTCCATCCCAGCTCCACTGCACTCTACAAGCACGGCCTTCAGGCCCCATGGGGAAGCAGTCTCCAAAAGAAATGATGGGGTTTATCTCCCCCTTGAATATCAGCTATGAGTAATTTCTGTCACATGTGCAACAGCTCAGAGTGGTGTTAGCAGCTCCAGGTGCACGGGAGAACATTTCTGAGTGGAGGGAGAAGTGTGGCCAATCTCTTTATACTATCAGCATAGACCAGGCAATGGCCTTTGCTTATGCAGAACATAATCATAATCATTATTTTTCATGGTGAAGTACTTCAGTATTATGGGGCACAGGTACTTTTTTGAAGTGGTTACTAACACATTAAATAAAGAATTTAAAGCTGGGAAACATTTAATAAATGGCTGGTTGGGGGAGCACTTAAATAATAAAACTTGCTTGTGGTGACAACGTGGCTTCAAGTTTGAGAAGACAGAAAGACCCCTGACTTTCAAGCAGTGCTGAGATGGTTGGAGACACATAGCTGCCATGCTTCCAATGTCTGTCCAACCAGTGTCCTCCTGGGGAAGTATCCTTTTGGACCATGATCTGACTTAATGCTTCAGCACTTGGGTAGCTTTAAGACGTGTGTTAACTTCAAGCAAATGCCCTGTTAAAGGTATCATGCAAAGCAAACATGTCCAGTTCAGGGAGGCAGGATGGGGTCCAAGCCTGTCCGTGTGGAGACATAAATGGGAGTGAGCAGGTCTGTAATCAGGATGTTTCACCTCCAGATATCCATGTTTTTCTCCTTCTCTCTCCATCCCCATAGTGGGACAAGGCTCTGAAACTCTGAGCACAGATCACTAGAGATGGGATCCACTGTGCTGAGCTGAGGGGGGGAATTTGTCCTATTACATTATTTGCCTGGGTAGGCAACATGTCCCCTTTCATTGCTAATAAGTGATCACATCTCCTTAGATAGAAGGGCTGATGAAATCAGAGCAGCTTCTGTTGTTTCTGGCTCCAAGGTTAATTTTATCAAAAGCAAAGCTCCTTTGACTGCTATCAGCAGAAAGGAAAGTAAAGCTCTTTTTATTACAGGGATATCAATAGAAGCATTTGTCTGACCTCCCTATCACCTCTCCCCTCCCCACCCCCACTGGCTCTCCCCACTGGATGGGAGAACAGAACTGATAAAATAGGGAGAAGATAAAAATCTTAATATTGCAGAACCCATAACACAGAAAGCAGGAAGAACCACAATAGCCCAGTTTTGACCTTCAAAGATGACTCAGAATCAAAACCATGGGACTGTACCTGTTGCACCTATCCCAGTCCCTGGAGCAGGTTAAATGATGCAAACTCCTGTTCAAAACAACCAGGAGTTTTAGTTTTTTGAAGGCAAATCCAGCCCTAGAGCAGCATCCTAGTGATAGGACTGGAGACAATACAAATAGTGATTCCTGATGGATTTTAGCAGTTCCATCTCAGAGTCTGGGAAAAAAAATTAGGACCTGAGATTTGCCAACTAGAAAATTGCAAGGTTAGAAGTCAACGTGCTGATCTCTCCCACTGCCTCAGAGCTTTTTCATTCATTTCCCCATTCTTTTGCCATCATGCTCTAGAGGTATAAGCAAAGACAACAGAGGACAGGGAAAAGCTGACTGAATTGCCTGGTTCCTTGTGGATTCCCAGAAAAGCTGATCTCTGAAACAGGTTTAATAACCCCAGGAGGAGCAGGAACATTTATGTGTAGCTGTGTACACAAGACTGCTGCCCAGAAAGGGGTGAAAGGATGTCAAGTCACTAAGATGCTGAAGGGGCACTAAGAAAATGTGGGTTCAATGACATTATTTCCTCACTGATCTTAGAGAAATCATATTGGGTCTGATATTCACCAACAGTGAAGCATTTTAACATCACAGAAGAGGCGAAAAGTGAGTGTAAATGTAATATATATACCCACTTCATGGCCTGTTTATGCTGCCAGAGTGGTGGAAAGCAAATTTAGTGCAAATGAGAATCACACATTTTATCTTTCTGTGCCTCAGTTCTGCCTCTGTAATACAGAAGTTAATAAAACTGCCTGACTGCCTCTCACTCTCACTCTTTTTTTTTTTCTTCCCTACTTGTCAGCCCTGTTTATCTGGTCCAGAAGCTCTTCAGTGCAAGGACTGTCCCACGAGATCTTTGTACAGCCACATGCACCAGGCCAGCTTGATCTGAGCTGGTGCCTCTGGATGCAGTTGCAGTGAGCCTGCTAATACCAAAGTCCCCTCAACCAGCACAGGCATCCCTTTTAAAGTCAGGAGAAAACCTGCATGACAGAAACTTAGTCAACAGTCTTCATTCTTTCTTTCTTTTGCCCTTTTCCAGAGGTTTTTTGACTATTCTAGGATCTAATAAAGACATCTGAAGCTGAAGAAAGGAGTGGCTTGCTCACAGGTTGACACCCTGCCAGCAATCATAACAAACCCTGAAATTGGTGTTTTCACCCTCATTTGGATGATCAGGTGTAAATATAAATTTTAATTATTTACATAATTAAGTCAGTAATTTGCTGCCCATCAGAAATGTTTGAGGATATTTTGGTGCCATCTGTTTCCTAATTGAACTTAATCTCTAAAAGATGTTACAAAAATATCCACAAAATAGTAATGAAAAACGCAAAACAATTCCCCTTCTTTTCCCTGTAATTACTGCTATTTTCAATCATTTTCTAGGGAGAAAAGAAACAAAGGAACAAACGCTGGGGCTCAGATGTGCCCTGGTCTCATAGATACATGAGCAATGAAACAATAAAAAGTGCTTAGAAGGAGTGTTGAAGCTTGCAAGGTGCATGGGGGAGACCTGACTGTAGGGGTAGGGGTGAAAATAATAAAAAACAAAACAGAATGTGATGCAAGACCTCTGTGAGTGAGGCCTAGAGCTTGTGATGGTCCTCTGGTGTTCAACCACATCAGAGATGTCTTAAGGCTCCAAATTCATGTGTGTAGGAAGAGCAGAGGTGTGAGAATGCACCAAGTGGTGCAGGCCTGAAAAGGCAGCATAAAATACTATGGAAATGCTTGGACATCAGAACTACATCTGTATGCAGGCGTTTCTTCTGTGCAGCAGAACAAGTAACTTTTCAAAGGCAAATCACAGTTTTGGAGGGTGAGGTCACTGTCCAGCAGCACTTGGGCTTTCAGATACTTCAGGTCAAATGTACACAACAGTTTTAGTCCATGAAAATAAGCTGGAAGATTGAGGTTGCAAACAGCATCAGGGAACTTGTCCCCACCTCTCCTGTGAGTGCTGAGATTAATTGTGCAGACCAGCTCCAATTCTCTTTTGGTAAATCACTTTCTTGGGACGTTTTGAACACAGACTTTCCAGGATCCCTCTCTGGTTTTAACCACGTTGAAAATACCTGTAACTGAGCACTGGGTTAGAAACCAATCAGAACATGTTCATTTTTTAAAATGAATCAGTTTATCAAGCTTCACAAAAGATGCAGCTCAGATCTGGTGCAAGTCTGGCTTAAAGATTTAGCTTACTGGTTACTTTATCCTTTGCCTTGTAGGAACATCACCTTCATGCTGATTGAGTTGTCAAAATCAAGGATTATCTGATGACTCCCAACAGACCTATATAAAATTGGTGTACTCAAATCAGTTGGCTTTGCTGGAATTGAAAGAACTTCTGTCAACCACATATGGTGCCCATTTGTTCATGTGGACAGACTCCAGACATCGCACCAGTGCTGTTAAAGCCAGAGCTCCTTCTCATAGGTGGCACAAGATTTCCATGGCAAAGACCTGCTGCCTTTTCTTCAACCACTTTTATGATAGGCAGATGGGGAAGATGAGAGACTTAAAATCCAGATTTGTAATATTCCAACCTTGAATCCTTCCAAACCATAGATTCTGCCAAAATAAGATTTTTTAATATCATTTAAGAGGCTTAAGATACTTTAAGCCTTAAGAGCAGTTTAAGAGGCTTACTGTAAACTCCCTAAAACTGCAGAGCAATTTAAGCAGTTAGAGCACTCCTGAGGTCCACACCCTTGCCTGAAGTAAAGTCTCACAAGCCCCCTGGTTTCAAAAGAGCTTCAGCAGTTTTCCTCTGCCAGGAATCTGTCCCTAAAACTTCAGAAGCCTTAAGCCTCTTTGGGCCTTGTTTGCACAAGGCAAGCAGGCACTCCAGCAAGCCCTTGTCAAAACAGTTTGAGCTGCTGTTGCTGGTACAACATCTTGAGTCCAAGCACAATAGACATTGTAGATGTTTTACAAGTGTTTAAACTAGATCAGTCACTTAGTGTCCAAAGTATTTGAACTAGAACAATCCATAGGGATGCTCCTCAAGAAGAAAGAGGCACTAAAGGCTGCAGAGTGCTTTGAAGGAGTGGTTCCAAACATGAGACTTGCTAAGGCTCCATGCAACAAACCCTATTTTAGAAGATACAATTTGCTTCCTGCAGCCTGAGTCTTCCATTAAGGGCACAATATAATAGAAAATTAGCTCAGTTTGGAAGCAGTTTCTCAGAGAAATTTTGGTATCCTCCTGTTCCCTCAGTACCACATTGGCATGTGGACTTACCACATTGTGGGTTCTCAAGTCTCAGCCCTCTCTGCTTGGGCACCAAGTTACTGCTGGACTTGCATGTCGAGAGGGGTTTTGCTTAGCTCACTGTGACTATTTGCAGGTCCAAGCATGCAGAAGAGATATTCCCAGATCTCCCTGGAGAGATACTCAGCTCATCCTGCACGTAGTTAATGGTATTAGTAGATGTCTGTAAAGCACTGATGGAATTTAATGTGCCCATCACATGTGCATCCTCCTTGAGCTGTGATCTGACAGCTGCACCTCCACGTAGGCCAAACTAATATTCAACTCAGTCTTGTTGAAGTTCAGTTTGAGACTTAATTATGGATTTGAGCTTTGTCACTGAGATTCATCTCAGTTAAAAAATGGGAATTTTGACCGTGGAAAGCACTGATTCAGCTATACAAGTCATACTTGGATGTGAAATGCACTAATGAAGAGAGCTAGGACTCCGTACCAAAAAGGATTGCAATCCATCGTGTGTTCCCAGGCTTTCCAGTCCTTGATTCAAACTGCCTTTAATCAAGGAAGAGGCTTGTGAGGGGACATTGAGCTAGGGAGTCACTCACCCCGTGTATGATCAGGGCTGAGTATAGAAAATCTCTCCAGTTCTTCTGGAGAAAACTGGAGCCAGCAAACAGCTTCACCCCGCGCATGCCCAGAGGCTGGGTGCCAATTCAATTTCAGCCAAGACCTACAGCCATTGGAATGACAAATCTTTCCTTAACACTCTTATTAAATCCTAATCTCAATCTTATTCATCATTATTAAGCCTTGAAATTGGGCTGAATATTTAAATGAGGTGAAATGAAAAGACAGAGAAGTGTTAGGAGGCTGTGAAGTGGGGGGAAGAGAAAGATTTAAAGAGACGAGAGTTGAAGAGTAATCTATCCAGATGCAGGAACTGATAGAGACAAAAGATTTTCAGACTTAGCTAAAAATGGGGGGGGGGGGGGGGGGGGGGGTGAAGAGAGAGAGAGAGAAAGTAAAAGAAATTACCTATTAGAATCCAGACTTGGAATATTAGTCTTTCAATGACTTCTTAGTAAAGTAGCAGGGACATGAGGAGGAGGCTTTGCAGAGCAGAAACTAAGGACATATAAAGAAAAGATGGATCGAGGGATTAAATGTACCAAGATGGTTTAAGGGATATTGAAATATGACTTCACAGAGGTGCCTCATTGGCCCAGGCTGACTATGGTGATAAGGAATGGTCTGTATCAGTAGTGAACTCCTCACACCACTGGGGCATGTGAAACGCTTTTGAAACTCTCAGACAGACACCAATGACATTATTCCTGATTTACTCATACAGATTCAGCACCTGCACTGAGTACCTTCCCAACTGGGATTTTTTGTAACAGCAGGATATTCTGATTTTGGAAACATTGGAACAAAACAGGAGAGTAGTTTTAGCTGCTTAACCATGGAACCAGACCTTGAGACTGACTTTCTCCACTGGAGGCCAGGTTATAGTCAGCCTCTCTGACCCTCTGTGGCTGCCAGTGCCAATCCCACCTTCAGGCAGTTTTGCTGGTGTAAGGGAGACCACAGTCTGCTTCATAAGGAATGGATAATTTTTGCATTTAAAAATAAATATTCAGATTTGGAGCATTTCATGAAGTGGGGTGACCCACACCATCTGCTACTTTTGACAGTACTTGGAAAGCCTGCAGGTCTGCTTTTCAAAACACATTAGTTATATATAATACTTCTTTTTTTTATTATTGTTCCTTTTCCTTTTTTGCTTTTTTTTTTTTTTTTCTTTCTCAGAAGGGATCATGTCAGAGGAATAATTCCCACTCCCTTCTCACAGTCACTGCCTGCCTAAAATAATTCATCCAGCTCATTGAAGATTTGTGCATATCCACAATCTGTATCCCCAAATGCTAAAACAATCTATTTAACCTTTACGCCAGCTAATGCATACATTAGAGCAAGGACCTGTATATGAACATAAAAATCTGAGAAATTGAAACTCACTGACATAAAATCAAAGAGCTTGGCTATAAAAGGTGTCACTTTTATGTGATTATCTTGCCAATATCTCCATGTTGCTAAACTAAATCAAACTGCAATTTTTCCCACATGTATTGCATTTAATGGAGTCCGTTAATGGCAGCGATTCCTTATAGATCTCCGTGTAATGGAAGAATGGTTCCTCCTGCCATAACACTGTGCAGGCTGAGCCCCCACACACACACTGCTGTATATCTTAGGAGCTTGACCTTATATGACTTGCTGTGTCAGGCAACACCGAGCACTGCTTTCACTAGGGCAATCCTTCAGGAAGATGGAAAGGCACTTCAAGGAACTCGCTGCTGCCAGAAATGGGATCAAACCATGCCCAAAAACTGTGTTCTCCTCCTCCTGCTGAGCTAGACACTAAGTGCTGCTGAGCTCAGGAGTGTATTTGTGCAGTTTGTTACTGAAGAGTTTGGTCTCCACATTTTTGCAACAGGGTCTCTAAGCAGAGTCACTGTTCTCTCTTTGGCCCTGCAGAACAGCTTCACTTCTCTGTGGAACTGAAGATTATCCCGTTGACCAAAAAACCCACAACAAGCTTCTTTAATCCATAGATGTTAAAAAGTGGAGGCAAGTGTCTACTACCCAATTTTCCCAGAATCACAGAATCACAGAATCGTCATGGTTGGAAAGGACCTCTAAGATCACCAAGTCCAACCATCAGAAAAAAGAAAAAAAAGCCCCCAACAACACAAAATCACAACTTTGGCCACTAGAGCATGTCCTGAAGTACCGGCTTTTGAATACCTCCAGGGATGGTGACTCTGCCACCTCCCTGGGCAGGCTGTTCCAGTGCCTGACCACCTTTCAGTACAGAAATTCTTCCTTATATCCAATCTGAACCTTCCCTGCCACAACTTCAGGCCATTTCTTCTGGTCCTGTTTTTATTGGGAGAAGTAGATGCATAGCTAGCTATTCAACTTCCCCAATAGGTAGAGAAGTTGAAATCAAGTGGTTTCCCCATCTTTGCACAACAAACTAACAGCAGTTAGTAGGCAGCCTATAGCCTTGCCATGTGCTCTTGCACATAGGTAAGGCTGTCTCCATGTACCCTCAGCTCCTCTTTTCCACTCTCACATACCTGTGCTTGGAGAAAGCAGAAGACACAAAGTGGAGGATGTACTAATGGCTCTGTACAGTCCATAAGCTGGGAAACCCATGGCCAGAGCAGTTAGGCCTGCCTCAGCATCTCGTCCATGTCCTTGCACCCCAAGGAGTCCCCAACACCCTCAGCACAGGATGTCCCACCAACACTCACTCATTGCAGGACTAGAACAGAGCTCACAGAGGGACGTGGCTTTTGTCCTGTACCAAACAAACTCCTAGAAACATGAAAATTACATTGTCCCTGCATCTATTCATCTTCATTAACCACGTGCTGATTTTTTTATTCTTTTCTCCTGTTGGTAGAAAATCCAAGCCAATCCAACTCCCTTTTATTTCACTTTGGTATCAGCCAGAATGGGAGATGGCTGTGTTCTGTATGTGCCAACGTCAAGGTCTGTAAGTGTGTATCAATCAAGAGTAGGATTATTGCTGTTATTTTAGCAGCATTCCTGATCAAATTAAGTTGTTTGTTTTCTATCTTTTTAAAGCATTTGGATTTTTTTCTCAGTTGAAACAAGTAACATCTGCTGTGCAGAGTAATATTACCCAGAAACATCTGTATCAGGAGGAGTAGGTGGGGAAGGGGATAAGAAGCAGATCAAAATCATGTCTTTTTTTATCACCTTCGGAAGCAAAACAGTTTTTTGTAGGGAATAAATAAAGACTGGAAATTTGTAAGTTGCAGTTTTGAACTTGGGAATTCTTAACTATTTCATGCCAAATTCAATATTTTGTTCATTCCTTCTCTGCATCAGAAATCATAATCAGCTTTTAGCTTGCAACCAAAAAATGTCCAAGAGTCTCCATAAACAGAAATTCTTCTCCCACAAGTTGACAGAGATTCATCTCCAAGAAGTCAATGTTTAAGTAATTATTTTGGTTAAAAACATTTTCAACAACAACCAGAAGAGCCAACCCAGTTTTAGCCTGGATCTCTCACCAGATTGTAACATATTACATCATATGACCCAGAGACTCTGACTCAGCAGGATTGCACAACCAGAGATGCTTTCTATTCACACAGCTCACATGAGCAGCAAAAGTAGACTGGTTGAGTCTCTGAAAACTTCAGTGCTTTTCCAGGTTAACTTTTGGCCTTTAATGAATTGATTAGTCATTTTTAATATAAACACCACTTTCAATGCCATCTATCTCTACCTCTTATTACTAGAGAAAAAAATGTCAATGTGTTATTTCATAGAATCACAGAATCATAGAATGGTTTGGGTTAGAAGGGACCTTAAAGACCATTTAGTTCCAACCCCCTGCATGGGCAGGGACACCTCCCACTAGACCAGGTTGCTCAGAGCCCCATCCAACCTGGCCTTGAAGAGGGATGGGGCTTCCACAACTTCCCTGGGCAACCTGTTCCAGTGTCTCACCACCTTCACACTGAAGAATTTCTCCCTAATGTCTAACCTAAATCTCCCCTCTTCCAGTTTCAATCCATTCCCCCTTGGCCCCTCTCTACAAACCCGTGTAAAAAGTCCCTCTCCTGCTTTCCTGGGGAGGTGCTCCAAAATATTTCTGTATAGGCTCCTATATTGCTATATAGGATTCCAGAGTTTGTTATGTGGGAAAGAGACACATGTCTAGGAGCTGTGTTTTATGTTTGTCCAGGAATATGACACTGCAACAACATTAGTTTGTCATCCTGGAGACATCTATCCCACTCCAGCCCTACAGTCCTCCCTGTGGTCACTGGTATTGGGAGTGCAGAAAATCTCACCCATTTGTTTTGTAATGTTAGTAAGAGTTTGATACTAATTTCCTGCAGTATCCCTCAAATCATCTAGTCAGGTCATGGGAAAACTAAGGGCAAAAAATTGTATCTGTCCTAGTTTTCCAGAACAAGCCCACTTCCATCCTCCCACTGCACCCTACATCTCCCTACGGAGCAGAGAAGCAGCAGCTGTAGCCCAAAGGTGCAACAAAGGAAATGCATTTTTTTTCCACTTTTAGAATATTAAAAAAGTGAATAGTATGTGCTTTTTTCACATCCCTTGAGGTCTTCCTGGTGGAAGTGTGGATAGATTTGAGGATAGGGAGTGACAGGATGCATCCCACAGAAGATTTAATGAATGATGAGGTGCCAGGGCAGTGAGGGCAAAGGGCAGGGGCTACAGGCACAGGCAATCCCAAGTGCTCTGTGCAGGAGATGGCCCTTCAGCACAGGGAATGTAGTTTATCTACATCCTGAAAGGCACCATGTAATTTTATGGTGTCATAAAAAGGATTATTATACTAATAGGAGTTAATAATTCTAAAAGCTTCATGACCTCTTTGGTCATCCTGGCTCAGTTTCAGCCTGGGTGATTTTATTAATATATTTTCTTTTTTTGTGAGTTGAGTTGGCAACGACCATTAAACATCAGAGGCCAAATTTTCAGCTGGTGTAACTCAGCCTGATGCTGTCCAAGGCAGCTGAGCTCTGCCTGTGTGTACCCAGAAGTGAATCTAGCCAGTGGACTTCTGTGATATGTTGCAGACTTTAAGAAAAATGCAAAGCTCTGACATGATTTACTCTACCCTGGGATCTCAGACTGCATTGTCCTACTTTTTGTCCTCTGCAGTGTCTTTCGAGCCACCCTTGGGTGTAAATGGGCTTCTGAACTGAGCTGAGCCATCTAGCATAATCATCTTAAGGAAACAAATAACTACACAGGCTGGCTGGTTTGCCAGTACTAAAAAACAGATTTAGTTTAGCTGATGTTAAGTGCCAGAGTCCTTATGTGTTCTCCTTTGAGCAAATCAGAGGACATACATAGCAACAGGAATGTAAAGACCAGCTGTGCTCCACAGTATGGTGAGTTTTAACAGCCTCGTGTTGCTGGATGATCAGGCAGGGCCCTAACAGAGGTTGCTCTCAGTTTCAGGGTGTCTGTACAGACAGAGCAACAACTGGCTCAAGCTTCTTCCTACCACCCAACACACCACTCTGCTGTGTTCCAACCAATGTGTTCCTTCTACTGGAACTCTTCTAGTTAGTATGGCCTGGAGAGAAAGACTGCAGCAGAACCAGAAAGGTGCCTCCTTTTTCATCTCTCCTGCTCTCAGTTTCTAGGCTGAAAACAAAATACTGAGCTTTAGGTTTTCTGTTCTAAGAATGAGGTTTGCAGTGAAGTGCTCAGAGGTGGCTCTCAAGCAGGGAGAGGTGAAGTGTTACCAGGAAGACCTGTGCTGGGCACACCATTGCTTAAATCTGTTCCAATGTCCAGGCAGCAGCTTGACCACCGTGATGTTACTCCCTAAATATGCTAAGATCAGAATCAGGCCCCGTGCTTCTCTGAGAAAACCCTCAGAGAGACTGTTGATATCAGTGCCTTGTGCTGGCACAACCTAATCAGCATTACCTCTTAGCGTGAAGAATCAGGGCTCAAAATAGTCCACTCCAGTGTCTTTTGATTGCAAAGTGTTTCAAGAGAGTGGAACTGTGTGCAAAAGCCTAATAGAACGGAGATCCATGCTGCATTTGCATTTGCCACTGAGTTCACCTGCTTTTTGCAGCTGCTAAGGAACGTTGCAGCAGTTTCCAAAGTGTGGATCTCCTCACCTCTGCTGTGATGGGGCCCCAGCAGCCCTCCAGCAGACCTGCCTCCTCACCCAGGGGCAGAGGTGGATGGGCAGTGAACCAGGACACAGCTCAAGGTTCCCTGGACTGAGGCTAAAGAAGAGCACAAAGCAAATATTAGTCTGGATTTCAGCAGCTACAAGTTAAACTGGAAATAAAAGAGGAAAAATTAAATGGGATGGGTGTTACTGCTCCTGAATTGAGCAGCACTGAAGCTGCATCTTTCTCTCTTCTTTCTCTGGCTCTTTCTATCTGTGGCCTGTAAAACAACTCAGTGTATATGTATTTTTGGCACAAATCACAGTGTCCTGTGATTCTTGATTATAATTATGATAATGGATTTCAGAAAGCCTGCAAGTGGTTCTGGGAATTATAATGAGGGTTTAGGACAGACGCCTTGTTTATATGGTTAGTGTTTGATATTAAACCAAGTTTAGCAGAATAGCTGGTGTTGTAAGAAACTGCAAAATACACAATTAAATACAAACCAGTAGAAAAACACATCTCCCCTTCTTGAGAGGCAGACATGCTCATCTTCTCATCTCCACCCTACGAGCAGGGATTAAAGCAGGCGCAGATGGCTTGTCCTGTTGTGATGGTATTCCATTGCATTTGCCTTGTCTGAATTTCCACTCCCACAATCTTCTCTTAATTTGCCATGAAAAAAATATGCATTCGATCTTTTTTTCTTCATGTTCCACTCGTCTCTCTTTATGATTATCCTTGCTTAAAGCATCCAGCCGTGCAAAAGCTCCACTGAGTCATGCAGTTCCCATTACAACCCAAGTAGAATTATTTCCAATGATAGCATCTTTTTCCTGTAATTTTTTCCCCGAGAGTCTTAATTTCTGTTCAGTCACATGACCAGATTTCCACTTCCTCCCTTGTGAAATTATAGTTTAATAATTGTCTGTAAATTGTGGCCAAAAGCGCCCAAGGTCCACCTGTCTCAGAGCTGGCCCCAAGTATCTGCTGATGTACGTGACCTTGAAAAGGTCCTCTGGTGGTAAGCATGGAGTCCACAGAGCCAGATGGAAATAGGGACCCTCAGAGGTGATGCAAAGAAATAAGTGATTTTGTAAAAACCTGTCTGATTTTTCTTTTCTTTGTTCATGGTTATGACAGATAGACTCAAACCCACAGAAGGGACTTAAGGAGTCTGCAGGATTTTGTGCCTGACTGAGTAGGAGGAATAGAAATTGCTCTGAGGCCCAGAGGGAGGTTTCTGCAGCCCAAGCTGCCAGGCTGCCACAGGACTGAGGGTGGGACTCAGGACCACCAGTGCTGGGGCTCGGTGGGGACTGCACAGGCCAGGGGCTTGCCCTGGGCTCACCCACCTCCCGGCCCCTCTCAGTTGGTTTCTGCCTTCCTCAGAGCTGCAGCTTTTCTCCGTTTTGAAGGAGGAGGGAGGAAAACATAAAGATAATAAATAAAACCCAAGCCTCTGCCTCCTGGCTGTGTTTTCCAAGGCTGCACCTCAAGGCCTCCCCAGCCTCCAGCCAGCCGCTGTCAGAGCCCTGTCAGAGCCAGCCACAGACGCCGCTGCCTTCCCAGCCCCGCAGACTGCATGTTGATCGTGTTCCTCTCCTTTGTTAACACAATTGCCTTCACCTTTACATAAATCAGATTTAGAGAACACACTGCGTCTGAGAAGCCTTGGGACACCTCCGAGGCCTCTCAGTTCAATGGAGCTCATTATGGAAATCAGCTAAATGCTGAGCAGAGAGATAAGTGCTAACTGTTTACCAAACCCCTCCACCAGAGATATACAGCAAGAGCTAATGGGAGTTCATTTGCAGCCTTACTCAGTCATTCAACCCTCTTTATCTGCTCCTTCGACTAATCTACAGGGAGAGATACCAAGTTTGCATGAAACATCTTCCTGTGTAGCTCCTCTTGGACAGGCAGGGTGGGCAAAAGGGACAAGCAGGAGCTGAAGCTGTGCCATGGGGAACCAAAGCCAGACAAAATCCACATGCTCAACTCCAAGCATTCTTGAAGGTTGCTGTTATTCTCATCTTTGTGGTCAAAGCCCAGTTTAATTAGAGATCAGGGAGAAATCCCCCAATCTCCAGTGCTTGCAGAGAGTGTGCATCTCTCCTCAGGATTACTGGCACAGCAGCGAGCTGCTAGAGGGTGATAAAAGGGCTTTCAGGAGGATTCTGAGGAGGAAGGACATAGCTCTGAGTTTTGAGGGGCACAAGTAGCTGCTACCCAAGGTGATGGAGCATCACGCCAATATGAAAAGTGGATGTAAAACATGGGGATTTCTTTTCTGGAAGCAATTTTCATCCAGAGCCAAGTACTGGCAATCATGGATATGGATAAGATATGGATATGGATAAGATATGGATAAAGGTATTCCTGCAGATACCTCCAGTGTGTGGAAGGAGGTTCTCAGATCAGCAGCTGCACCAGAAGGCCTTTACAGTACCTGTACAGTGCACATAAATCACAGCCAGCTCTAGAACAGGCATCTTTTTTGCCAAAACATTTTTACTTAGTATTGTGCAACTTTACAAGCTGGGGAATGGTTTTGACTTGTTCCTCAGCTCCATTTTTTTTAAAGTTTTAGAGTTGTCAAAACATTTTGTTCTGACATTTTCTGTGAAAAATGCCAATTTTCCAGTTCAAGATGACTTTCCATTTTTAAATTAGTGCAGAATTATTAATGTCACAATTTTAAAATAAACAAAGAGTTATGCTACCTTTTAACTAATTGTGGAGGGAAGGGAGCTGTTCAAATACCAGACGAAAACACTTGCCATTTTTCAAAGTGAAATAGTTCTTCAGATTATAGGTTAGAAAAGGTTTCAAAGATGTCAGCTTCTTGTCTTAAATCAAGAGAGGAAAACATTTCAAGCTCTCCACAATATTTTCGAAAGAGGAAAGCCACTTCCAGCTTTAATAGACACCTTTTATGGAACTATCTGGACGTTCTTGTTAACTAGTGTTAACAGCTGTAATTTTTGTCTGTCCAACATGAAGAAGGCAGAGGCAGGATGGTATCTGTCCTTGACATGCCACCTTCTGCTGAGGGACTGTAGTAAAGGTGCCTGTTTATCCAAGAATAACTTCTCTCATTAGAATGCAGGCAGACTTTCCAAACTAAGATCATTTTTCTTCCTGTTGTCCCAAATTCCAATACTCTGCCCTTTTCAAATTTTTTTCAAGAAGATAGTTCAGTACTACGTTGGTTTAATTTTTTTTATATTCTTTTTTTTTTTTTTTTTTTTACATCTTGTAAGTTGAACTGCATTTCTCCCTCAGCTCAGAAAACCAAAGCAGAGCTTTTAGCTGCCACTGCTAACCCCAGCATTTTGAAATGGTCTATTATTTAAAATTCAGGACAAAGTCTCTCCTCTCTGCCTTAGTAATTTCATGCAACTAGAGATGGAGAGAGTGGAAAGTGAGATGGTAGTTTTGCAGTATTTTATATGTTCTCTTGGTGGGTGAGCTGCATATCCTTGTGTTTTAAGGATAATTTTGGCTTTACATTTAGAAATAATCTTCTGTTCTAAGAGCTGCAAGAGTGATTTATAGGCAACACACAGAAGGACAGACACCATAACACCAAAATGTTGCTACCTCTGAGATGGAACATGGAAGTTATTGACTAAAATAGAGCAAAGCTTTGCAAGGGTGAACATGGGGATTACTGAGGAGTCCTGAGTTTAATTTGAAATTGAAAGAGGATTTAAACAGGCGAAAACAAAGTTGTCTTCCTCAAAACTTTACCAAGAGACTGGTCTACTATCACTAGTCTCTGGAAATGTTTGTATGGATTCCTGGTGCTCAGACCTTGCTTAGCTGGTGCCAGCAGCAGGGGCAGGAACTGAGCAGCTAAAAATTAATCCATCATAAAACCCCATTTGGGGTAGAAACACTTCACCAACTGTTCCTTGCAAATGGTTCATACCTCTGATCGTTTCTCCATCCATTTTTACACGTTAGGTCCCTTACATATTGTTTAAGACATAACATGATAGACAGCCCCAGCAGCTGAGCTTTCCTGCACTATGTTACAGGACCAACCTGATTTGTTCTTACTAGAAGTTCATTTGTATTATAAATGTGTTTTATTACTTTTAATATATCTTAAGTCAGTAGAACTTCTGCTATTTGTCATTATTTATATCTGTTTTCCAGCACAAAGTACATTTGGGGAGGAACTAGTTGCTTAGTGGACCTTAAGGAAAGCCCCCCCCCCCCAGCTGATTTGTTAGAACTTTTATTTCCAAGGGAATTTGGTTGGGATCAGGAAGGAGGCAGAATAAAAACATACTATAGGATATTGGGGATTCTTCATGTCTACTGACCTTCTGAGCTCTGCAAAGCTTCATTAAAACATGCAACTAAATAAATGTCACCTAAATAAGCAAGCATGGTTGCCAGGTGCTTTGAAGCTTCCTCTCCTCTACCACCTTAGGATCTGTACCCAAGGCTCATCAAAGCTGCTCTTCCCAGCCTGGGAGCCTTAGCTGTATGATTAGCTAAAATCTCCAGCACAAATAAGACTCGGGTCTAAACTTGTCATCAGTTGTTGAATTAAAAAGAAGGAAACTTCTAAGGAGTCGACCAGTCAGAACTGTTTTACACTAGACAGAAGGGCCTAGAGGACTAACTATAGATTTCTTCCAAGACTGATGTTCTAATTTCTGCAGGGTTTCATGGTGACCTTTGGTGCATTTCATGATCTGGTCCTTTAGAAAGCACTATATTACATCTCAGTCATCATACAAATAACAACTTGGGATTATAGCCTGCTGTTAATAAATGTGGTTAATCATCAATAAGAGATTTTCAGCTATTATACACTGACGATGTAATTTTATACCTCGCCAATCCAGAGAAATCGGTTCCATTCCTTTTAGATTTGCTGGATAGATTTGGGGCCTTTCAAGGTTAATGCCACTAAATCATCTGCTAATTCTAAAGAATCATTTGGGTACCTGGAAAGAACATTCCCTTTTTGTATTTCTAAGTTAGGTTTTAAACACTTACTTGGCTTTATATAACCTGCTGAGTTTAGAAGGAAGATTGATACTGTTGCTGTTGCACCAAAGTAAATATACAGTGACCTTGATAAGTGGCCTGTTTTATGCATAAGTTGCACAGGATGCATTAACATCACTAAAGGCATCAGTCTCAGACAGTTAGATCTTCCTTCATTAAACTCCATTTCGCTACCAAGTCAGTTGAAAAAAAGAAAATAAAACTAGAAGGCAATGAATGGCCTGGTTTGTGGGGAGAAGGAGTGTCTGTGCCCAGGTGCAGGGATGTTACCTGTGCTCACTGCCTGCAGCTGCTGCTGCAGCCTGCACCTCAGAGTGGCTCCACTTGCCTTCCTCTGAACTGAACACTGTGGCTGAGTGGAGACATACTAAATGTCAGTGAGGGAGCAAGAGCTTGCTGGAGATACACGAGAAAGTTGGGGTTTGTAGCCTCTCATCCGACGGAAATCATACCAAAGGGGCATTCTGCCCCAGCTTGATCCATTTCTGGGACATTCAGGCAGCAGATCTAGGGTGGGAAAGCTCATGGGAGGATGGGTGAGGCTTGGCTTTGTCTACTTTGCACATCCCTTTTTGACCAGCACCTACTGCAGCAGGACTAAAAAGTTCATTTTGCTTTGTCCATCAATGGTCGATCAGTGTCAGGTAGTTATAAATATAAGGCATATACAAATATTCATATTTATATGTATTTAATACATAAAAAATACATAATAAGACAATCCTCAGTAATTTTTTTTGGAGGATTCGTGCACCTGTGGTAGCAATGGATTAAAAATTTTGTAATAAAAAAAAACCAAACAAAAAACCCCACACCATTTAAAACTACTAAAGTACATTACTTACTCTCAGTTTTCTAGAAAGTTGCCCAGTTTTTAGAATGGCCCATTAATTACTTTTGTGAGCTTTAATCTGCACATCAGCAGTATCAGTCTTCCAGGAAACCTTCTCATACCTTCCACCAGGCATTGCAATAAGTGAAAAAAAAAAAGAGAAAGCTTTTATCTTCTAGTTCTTGCTGGCTTCCTGGCTAAGAAGCCTGGGGATTACTCCTATGATATTTTATTTGCAAAGTGTTGTCAATCTGATCTATTAAACTTATTTGCAAATTGTTTCACCAGTGCTATAAACAGGATCTATGATGGAGGAATGGGGAGGAGAAAATTGGCAAATAACGCTATCAAAATACTATAACATCAACTGAATAAATTCCCTGGCAAATGCTGTTTGATGAGTTCCAATGTGATTGTCACAGGCAGAGCCTGAAATCTCATCCAGGCGGGAGGAGCGTATGGAGTGGGATTGCTGTTTCTAGGGTTCCAGGTAAATGCAGGATGTGGCTCAGCCTGCAGAGGTACAACCCAACTCTGGGCATCTTTTTGGAACGAAATTCGGGCTCCTCTTTAGGGTGTTGTGGGAATAAAACACCTGCTTGCAGAGCTGTTGTTATCAGTCACTGGTATTGCTCATAATGTGCTCGTGTGGTGCCGACAGAAAAACCAGTGGCCAGCTCTTCCCCCCCTCTCCTCACTGAAGGATAGCAAGGGATGCAATTTGGTGGCTAAATGCAGTTCGTTTATCTCCTGCCTTTAGCCAACAAATTTATCACACACATTAATATCGAAAGAGGTTAGAGTTCAGTGAATGAAACATTTGTTTTCTTGTGCTCTCTCCATAAATAAACTCTCCCACTTTCTTTGCAGTATTTTTACAAAGCAAGTGAGAGAAACAGGCACATTACAGAGATAGTTATGTGTGTGGTAGAGGAGGCTGTGTGCATGTTAAAATTCTCCCACAGCAGACCTCTGTGACTCGGACTGCATTACATTTTCTCTCTTTTTTTCTTCTCTCTTTTTCTGTTGTCTCATCGTTATTAGTCAGCCAGACATTTTTTATCTCTTGGAAAGATACTTTAGCTCATATCCAATGTAATCATCTCAGGAGCTTCTACTTTAGTCCCCACAGGCCTGGAGAAATGACATCTCTTTTACTGATTAACAAAACAATACAAAATCCTAAGAAAAATGGCCTTATTCTCAACCTCTCATTAACTCCTACTGTGCCTGTTTGATTTAGAAGAGTTTGGTTCCCAGTTTCTGCCTGTGGGGAGGAGAGGGCGGGTCAGGTGACCCCAGCGGACCAATCACAGCGCTGCTGCCCGTGGGGCGCAGTATAAAATGGCTCCTCAGAGGGGCCCCCGTGGGGCGCAGTGCGAAATGGCTCCTCAGAGAGGCCTCCTCAGCCCTCTCTGGCTGGGCTGGGGTTTGTTTCTCTGTCATTTCTGCTGCCACTGCTCCTGCATCCTGTCTTCTCTCTGGAGAAGAACTGCGTTCACCAGGACAGATTGTGTTCTTCTGCCTCCCCAAGTAGGAGTGGCTTGGCTACTCCAAGGCTCTTGCAGACTGTGGCCAGGACCCTGGACTCAGGTACCTCCATCTTCTGTCAAGTCCAGTTTGGGACCTTTCTGGTTGGGAAATTATTACCAACTGAGGTGTGTGGGTTCCATATTTGCATATTTTTATATCTATTTGTATGTAAAGACAAATGAGGCACCACTAGTGAGGCTGCACCTTGAGCACTGTGTTCAGTTATGGGCCTGTTGTTACAAGAAAGACATTGAGTTGTTGGAGCATGTCCAGAGAAGAGCAACCAGGCTGGTGAAGGGTCTAGAGAACAAGTCCTGTGCGGAGAGCCTGAGGGAACTGGGATTGTTTAGTTTGGAGATGACAAAGCTGAAGGGAGACTCTCTACATCTCCCCAAAAGGAGGTTGTAGAGAGACAGGCAATGGCCTCTTCTCCCACGTGAAGAATGAGAGGGCTAAAGGAAATGGCCTCAAGTTGTGCCAGAGAATGTTTAGGCTAGATATTAGGAAGAATTTCTTTACCAAAAGAGTAGTCAGGCACTGGAATGAGCTGCCCAGGGAGGTGGTGGAGTCACCATCCCTGGAGGTTTTCAAGAAATGTGTAGACGTGGCACTTCAGGACATGCTCTAGTGGGCATGGTTGGTTTTTTGTCAGTTGTGTATTGTTGTTGGTTTTGTGGGGTGTGTGGTTGAGGGTTTGTTGTTGTTTATTTGGATGGGTTCTTTGGTTCCTTCCCCGAGTGGGTGGTTGAACTAGGTGATCTTAGAGGTCTTTTCCAACTGTGACAATTCAGTGAATTCACCATCATTATTACCATATATTATTTCATTAAACCTCTTTGGGGTTTTTTTGGGGGGAGGGCAGAGTTCCAGCTTAAAGTCTCTCTCTTATCCCCTTTTTTATCTTCCCCAGGGAGGCTAGTGGGGGCATAACAGAGAGCATATGTCATCTGGTCATTGGCTAAAACTGTGACATTATACTATCTCCAACATCAGCTTAGTCTCCTCTGTTGCCATGACCTCTTGCCAGCAGCAGTTTGCAGGTATCTCTGTACCCATGTTCTCTGCACCAGTGCAACGGGCACAACACTTCCACTGGTCCAGGGGTACCATATTCAGTAATGTCTGTGTCTCTTTGGATACTGTGCTTAGCCAAATGCAGGGACGGGGCTGATCATGCCCTACTCAGTCTTTCAAAAACCTTCACTCAAACTTTCCCAGCAATTTCACACCAAGACTGAATTTCTCAAGAGACTGAACCACAAAATTTAACGAAGGACATTTGTGACGTTTGTTCACAGAACTATTTGTCAATTATTTTTTACAGTCCTCTAAGAAGCCTTTACCCTAGAGCTGAAAACCTTAACAGGCTCAAAATAGAGCTTATTTTTTGTATGGTAGTAATACTCTGGAGTCCTAGTAATGGACAAAGACCTTATTGTACTCAGAAAAAAAACTGCAGAGGTGTGCTGTGCAGTCTAAAAGGCACTACCTCTGCTCTCCTGACCACCTTAGACGTTGTCCTGGTTTCCCAAGGAGCAGGGCCAGCAGTTCCACAATTACTGAATAGTTGGGCACTGCAGTGCTGCCTCATCCACAGCAGGGAGCAAGCTATAAATAATCCCTCTAATTCACAATCTCTCCTCCCCTTAGGAGAGCTCCTTTCTCTAAATACTCTCTCATTTTGGAACTTCTGCTGAAAATTCTGTCAGCAGGGGTCAAAGCTTAAAATTTTATTACTAGATTTGGGAGAATAAAAAGTAAATATTTATTTCTAGCTTTTTAACAGTGATAGGAAAGTAATGGAAGTGAAGTAGCTTCCATTAGGTACCTTTGTTACCAACATATGGCCTTAAAAGAGGAAAATTGGCTCAGGGAAGTCGTGCAGCAGGCCACCACTCAGCCTTCCTGTTGGGCTGCAAGTCAACATTTGTTAAACTGCACAAAACAAACTTCCAGAATATCATATGGAAAAGATTAAACTATAAAGCAAGATTAAAATGTCTTGCATGTCTCCTCAAACCTTTATCAGCTCACCAGTGTATGTTACACTATAATGAAAAAATACAATGTGGAAATGGAAAGTTTGGTGCTGTTGAAATATACCCTAAAAGTAGAAGTGAAAATTCCCTCAGACTTTTTCAGGAGGACTTGTTTTGACATGTTGTTGTCAAAATTGTGGATCAAACTGATACAAAGGAGTGTTGTTGAAAGGAAACTCAGTGCTGAAAATGACAAGGGAGTTGTAGTAAGTGTTGTGATTTAGAGTACAGAAATTGGGTTCCAGTCCCAACCACGCAGCCCTATGAACTTGAAGATCTTCCTTTCTATCTTTCATGCGCTCTCAAAAGCAACGAATTTCTTTTTCCTGTGTTTAATCAATGCCTACAAATGATAAAATAATTTGTAATAAACCACAATACTAGATAATCAAATACAGCCCCTCAAGACATGTTCAGATCTGTGGTGGTCAAGAAGGAATATTTTCTCTGGTTCATTTTGTAAACAACCATCTTACTTCTAGCCAGTCATGCCTCCGCAAAGATACACACCTTCCACTCAAGAAATACTTTTTATCCATGGAATTCAGTTCTTATCTTTCCAAATCATGTCATTATTCCAGGTGTCAGTTTAAAGCAATTAATGTGATATATCTGCCTACTGCTACCTGGACTGGACTGCAACCATTAGTCATCTGAACAGGCCACTGAAAAAAACACCAGCTTGAAGAGGAGCAGCCTGTAGCCACCATCCTGACTGTCCACATCCCAGCCATGGTTGTCATCACACCTTGGCCTCATATAGAAAAATACTCTTCTCCACACCTCCTGATGGAGAAGTTTGATTTTAAGTAGTCTAAACTGTATGTTAAACACCAAACCATACATCAATTCAAAGTCTGATGTAGCTTTTGCTCACAGCTAAGATCGCCTATGACAAAGATTGTAAAAACTGCAGAGAGCTGCTGTGTCCTTTCATAGTGGATTTCTCTTTGGATGATCAGTGTGGACAGGCCCATGCAAATAATGAATCACAAATTAAATGGCTCAGTAAATAAAAAATGGACTTATCAAGGACACAGCAACCACTGTTATAAGCCAGACCCTCTAGTGCAAGGAAAAGATTGGCATTAATGTGCCACATGCTTCATTTGTTTCTTCATTTACAGAGGGAGCCATAAGCTTTAAGAAGGAATGACATTTATATGAGGGGAAAGAAAAGCAAAACAGAAGTAAAGACTCCTAAGGAACACAGCAAATAATATTGCCAACCTTGAACACAGGAAATTGAGAGTCCATCATCTAAGAATCCTGGGGTAAAAAAAAAATCATGGGAATGGCTTTTGTGCTTACTTGGGAGTCGTTTATTTTAAAATAATAATACTTTTTTTTTTCCTGGATATTGAAATTATACACAGTATTCATTTTTTATAAACAGGCTGTCCTTCACAGCTAAAAGGTCAAATAAGTTCCTTTTTCTTTTCCCTGTCTTCTCTTCTTCCTGAAGCTGGAGCTCTAATGAAAATCCCAAAAGCTGCAGAACTCATTGTAGAATTGCACAAACACATGTCCTGGCACATGTCACATTAGTTCTCTTGTACAAGCCAGTAGCTGCATCTGCACACATCAGATCTGAGAAATGCAAAGATGATGTAGAGGGAAAAACAGCCTCATCCTGCTGTCACTCCAGGCCCCGCAGAGGCATGGGCAGCAGCTCTCTCTGCATGGACCTCCTCTCTGTTCCTGCCAATTCCTATGAACCATGATCCAGGATGGGCCATGGCATGGCAAGGAGGAATTGAGCCATCCCAAAATTAGCAGCGTTCCTTGCAGAGCAGCAGGGTTTTGTGCCAGTGGATGGCATGAAGAGGCAAGCACTAATCCTGCATCTTTCCAGTTCTGGAGCACTGGGCAGGCCATGGAGGCTGTTTGGGACATGGCTCTCACCATCCATACCCATACTGGAGTTGGAGGGAGGGCTGCTCCCAGGGTGTCCAGGGCTTGGTGCTGGAGTCACTGGGTGATGGGCCTGTCCCTGCCTCTGCTGAACTGCATGTCCTCACAGTCTCATTTCCGAAGGGTGTTATTTCACTGCTGCCTCCCAGATAATGTAACTGAATCATTCAATTGAGCATAAAATAGAAATTTGGCTTCTTATCTGCTGGGAAACCAGCTTTACTATTTTCTTTCTGCAAAATACATTTTTCACTATCTTATCTTCTAATAAACAATCCCAGCTCTGCAGGCTGCAAAAATGTTCTGAACACATTTAAGAGACATTTTTTTTTCTCCCCTCTCACTCCCCCTCTCTCCCTCCCTCTTTATCCCCCCTTCCCACCCTTTAAAACGTCTGTTTTAAAAGCATATTTTTAAAAGAGATCCAATTTGTATTCCATCTTCCTTTGGTGAAGGTATATATTTTTCATAAGCCTGTCCTGTGCTTTTGAGGCCTCTCTCCCTCGGTTTAATTTTCATTCCCATCTCCCTTTCTTCCCCTGTACAGAACTGAAACACCAATTCCCCCCACACCCCTAATGCTTTCTCTTGTTTTAAGAAAAAGGCAATTCAGACTTAAAAACTGCCCTCCCCTCCCCTGGACCTGCCACGCAGCGCTTGCCTAACGGAAACTAAACGTGTCAGTGAAAGGTCAGCTATGAATTTTTAAAGCTTTCTATCTCACTCAGGCTGACATCAAAAGCATTAGCTGTAGCACTAAATCAGGGAGCGAGGGGGAATTAGAATATGCAACAAGTCCTGCTGTAGAATGTGAGACAGAGGATATTCAGAGGCTCCTCTCGGGGTGGGAGAAGAAGCTGTGCCAAAATTCACTGTCAAGGCACTGATTTCTTGCTCGTCTGCCCTCCTCCTTGGGCAATCACACCTGCTAGCTACCTCTTGCAAGGGACCAGTGAAAAACAGGACGTGGAATTAAAATTTAAGAGCTGCATTATGCATTGGTATCATTGCTGCAAATCAAAAGCTGATCTGGCAGGTGATTTCATGAGCCCCCCTTATATATGACTCTACAGTCTTCTCAGATCCCCCAGCTATCCACTAAGGGCCGCCCCACCTTTGAGTTAAAGCATTTCTGGCTTTAAAAAAAGACAATTTTTCTTTTCTAGACCAAATTAAGAAGAGTAGTGGGAGAAAAATCAGTGTAATTCCTGCAAAAATGAGCAAATCATAGGAGAGCTAAAGCTGCCATGTCCCAGCAGATGCATCTTACAGTGCACTGGGATTGTTGGAGCTGCACAGAGTCACACTGGCTCTTCTGGACCTGTCACCTCTGGGGCTCCACTGCTTTCACACTGTCTGCATTTTCCATGGTAGGCAGAGAGCTGTGTCTCTAGGCAAATTTGCCTTGAAGAGAAGTTATCTAGATTTGCTGTAGAAAGGATTCAAAGCAACAGCTACATAGCTGTCATTTTGTTGCTTCTTCACAGGCTGGTTGGTGTCAGGTCCTTGTGGTTTGTGTCTTTTCTATGAACAAGAAGCTGCACCCCCAGGTTAGAGCACACAGTATCACCTGCAGCAGCAGAACATGGGCTCAGTTCAAGAGGTGATTTATTATTCATTGAACATTTAACAATTTGGCAGCTGAAGGCAGAACTGATCCCACCAGGACTCCTATGTGCAAAGTAGCCATTCATATGGCATGGGAATGTTTTAGTGGGAACATAGGATGTTCTCACTGAAAGGGAAAGTCAAGTTAAAAAAAAGCTGGCACATGTAGCCTGCCTTGGCCTCTTTGCAAATCATTAAATCAGAGTGCAGGGATGTTCAGGAACATCATCTGGAAAGCCTGGCACAAAAATGCCTGTGATATCTGGTCTGAAACCTTCCTTCCCTGTGCTGGGACAGGATGATGTGGCTTCTGGTTTTCCATTAGACTCTGCCAGCCTGAGGCAGACTCCCAGCTGGTCCTTCTGAGCCCAACAAGAACTGTCACCAACTGCAGTGAGACAAATTCTGAACCTTCAGCAGTGCATCTTTGACATTTTTCCAGCATTTCATCTGCTGTCCCTTTTCAAGGCCTCCACCACACTTGACTGGCTCTTTTCAGACTAGTTCTGGATTCCTTTAGAGGAGGATGCAGTGATTAGGAATGGAAGACTTCTGCTTTTAAAACAATATAAATTCATAAAAATTTAAAATGTTTTGTGGAAATGTGTTTATAGAATACATGTTTCCCATTCTCCAATGTGTGACCACATCTAGTTTCAGCTTTTTATTTCAGGTCAGCCTTTATATCATAGAGAATAATAATTAAGACATGCTTATGTCTAGCTTCTATAAATTCACAACTATATTTCATGTTGCATTACAAAGTCTTAAAATTATTGAATTATGTCCCTGTTTCGGAAACAACTGGGGAGGACAGACACGTGTACCATTTCCATTCTCCTAAAAAATGCCAATACATTGACTTTATTCCCATTCTGGATGGAAACAAGTTCCAATGTGTCACAGTTGAACAGAAATTGTTTTCCAAACAGCTTCAGTTTCCATCTGCCCATAGTGAATCACTGTCCGTCCATCCACACAATCTTTCAGCCTTATTCTTCATCCAGCTTTTTCTGTGTTTACATCTCTCCATCTGGCTACCCGTATGCTCCTTGATATCTCCATTTACCCTTCCATGGAGCTAATTACCTACCAGCAGAACATCCACCAAAGACTTGGAGACCAATCATGTAGTTTTCTGAGCTCAGAAATGAAGCAGCAGAGGTAAATGCTTGATGAAAAAGTTTGCATCTTTGACTGAAGAGTGGCAGGACTGATGAAGAAAAAGTAGATCCTGAACTTCAGGGATGCCTGATATTTGTTTAACATGTTTAAGGAGTAGGACAGGGAAGAATTATGTGGGCAGCTATCCCTTCCCACAAGAAGTGCCACAGTCTTTCTTGAGGGTGAGAGATCATCTCTATTCATCCCCTTGTTTCTTCTGGCATTCACAGTACTTTGGCAGAGGGCCTAGCTCTTCCTGACTGAAGGTGGCCATAAAGCCATTAGAGTACCCCATGTTGTTCCATATTTAAAATCCCCATCAGATCACTGTAATGGTCCATAAAGCCTCCATAAACCTGTGTAATGAGCTGTAGCAAGAGATACGGTGTCTTGTTCCTGGATGGCATAAGGCCAGCCCCCAAGAAGACTGCTACTATGGACTATGTGTCCTGTGCACCTTCATGAGAGCATCCCCGTGCACCCACCCAGGTCACAAGTCCAGCTGCTGAGATGCTTGGTCTTGTATTTCTTTTCTTGCTGGAAAGGTAACCCAAATCTTTTGCTCATACAGCTGCTGCAAAGGAATAACTTGACTTGAAGACATCGTTGGACTACAAGATCCAGTGAGTTTTCTTTGAATCATCCCCCAAAAAAGCTTAGAAATAGTTCCTACCACTCTCACCCAGTTCAAAGTTACTAATAAATCCCTGATACAAGGTTCAGGCCTCTTGCTGAACTTTTAAGTCCTCCTTGTCCCCATCCATATTGCAGCTACTGTGCACCACTTCTGTTTCTTTTGACTGGATGAAAACTTACAATGCACTGCACTGAGTTGTGTTTCATTGCACAGTGCTCTGTTACCTGTTTCAAGGCAAGCTTGCTAATGTGAATAAAAGGACCAGGATAATCAGAGATCCTAGTGGATTTAGGAATCTGAATCTCAGTGAGATAATATCTAACTGCATTAAACTTCTGTCAATAATCCAATCAAGAAGAATAACATCCAATTAAACCTTCACAGAGAGAGAACAAAATTCTAATAGGAAATAAAAACAATAAACATTTTTTTCTGAATTTCACTTACTTTTTCCTGTTTTTTTTTTCTTTGCATTTTCATGTTCTAGAGGCTGACAATATTGCAGGTCATTCTAGTTCTTGTTCACTTGCTAAAGATTTCTTTATTGACACAGCAACACATTTTATTTACTTTGTAGTGAAAAAGTCATGTCTGTATTTGTCAGCTAACCAAATTATGTTCAAGCAAAATATGATTTTAAATGTCAAAACAGGGAAAATTAGGGGGAAAATGTCAAGTGCTTAGGAAGGAAAAAGGATCTATAATACATATATTGAAGTACAATCTCCCACAAAAAGGCAGAGAATATACTAGAATACATCAAGCAGCACAACCTGAGTGACAAATGAATTGTTCTTTTCTCTAGATTGAGTATTGGTGAGGTTTGAGCTGGAGCACCATGTTCAGGTTTGGCAGAATTTAGGGGAAAGGTGGCCAAAGTGGAGAGAATCCAGAGTAATGAGAATGATCAAAAATCAAAGGGGAAAGACTTGGGGTTGCTTAGCAGAAAAGACGAAGAATTGGGAGATAACCTCCTTCCAAAAAATAAAAGGTTCAAAAAGGAAGATATAGGCAAGAAATACCAGGCTTACATTGCAGCAGAGATATTTATGTTGAATTGCAGGAAAACTTTTTTCTCATTCTGGGAAGTGAAGCAGGGGAACAGGTTGCTTGAGGATGGTATTGATGGTATTGAATCCCACCACAGGAAGTCTTTGAGAACAAGGCTAAACAAAAGTCAAGCTGATCCTGCATTAGGTTGGGGAGCAGAACAGGTAAACTTGTGAGATCTCTTCTGTCTGTGCTTTCTGGAGGTCTGTGACTAGTAGACACTTCAATGTAGTCCCTGTGTGGTTTTCAGGGGTATCTGAGATGGCAGTTGCTTCTTGTTCACATCCCCAGTTCTGCCCAAGCTTCCTTTCAGTTCTGACTGAAGCAGAATTCTGGATACTCACCTGAAAGGCCTGTAAAGCTCTTTTTGGCTACCCTGTTTGGCTCTGACACTTTTAAAAAATCTAGTTATTGTTGAAAGTTACTGTGCCAGCAGCTGTATTATTAATACTATTATTTATTATTTATGAAGTGCCGAGTGTGTGCTAGATGCTTGTATGATTATGCACTGAGCTGCTCTGGAGTTGCCCAGGCTACTGAATTACGATCTAACATTATTACCTGCAGCCTTTGCATGAGACTGATGTTTTTCGTTTGCTGTAGCAGGCTCCTTCATCATGTGGTGGTCTGAACAGGGTCTGTGGATTTTCTGTCATTTATGTACTAGACCTGACACCAAAAGCAGGCAGTGAAGGAAATGGAACCCCAAATCACAGATTTGTGTTGGGGCTCCAAGGAAATGAAACATCCTGCTGTCCCACAACAAAACACAAAGGCTCTCAACTCATTGGAATCTGCTGATTAATTTTATTGGTTTGAATGAGACAGTTACTGTGCCTGGAAATGGGAAGTCTTCATTCCATTGTGGGCTCAGATGATGCAGCTTAGCTGAGATCCTGTAGCAATGACTTCTATACACTCCTTGCATATTGCATCCAGATCTATTCCCTTTCATGTCAATAATTTTTCTACCACCATTCAAGGCAAAGACAGACTGTTCTGCTACAAGACAGCAGAATATGTGTTCTTAGGTTTTCTGTATTCCATTCAGTCCTTTCCACACTATTGCTGTGCACTGGCTCACACAGTTGTGCTAGTGGGACCAAGTTTTGAAATATTTTGATCTCTCTTTACACAATATTTATTCATGCTTTACATACTGTTAATTCATAGTAAAATTCCTGAAACTTTGGACTTCCTGGCAAAGTCTGTCCAGTGGAATAAAGATTTGCAGAGAGAGGCATCTTTATCCCTTTAAAAATATTAATAATATATTATATATAATATATAATATTATATATATAAAAATACTAATAATATATATTTAAATAATAATCTTACCAATTTTCCTACCTACAGTATAGGATTAGGACATTACAGTGTCCATACCTCCAACTGCAGTTTTAATCAGAAGAGAGAGTGCTCTCTGCTTTAATGAAGTAAATGAGACCTCCGGTAATACTGTCTGTGTAATTGACATAGTTCTCTGGGAAACATTACACTTTATAATGAAAATACTGTATATAATTAGGATCTAATAGGAAGAAAATAGTAATTAGGCAGAATTAACTGAACAGAAGCAATCAGGCAAATAAAGGTTATTCTCTGGAGAGGACCCTTCGGGGTTCAAACGTGTACGTCCTATGATTGTAAAGAAGTCACAGTAATTAACAAGAGTCTTTTCATTGCATAAGAATAGCCTAACATTGGCTACTGGAATGACCCCTGCAAATCAGAATGTGTTATTTCAGTCCTGTGTTTTCACAGGCATTGTGGGAAGGAGGTTGTATTCAACATTATATGTGCTTGCACAATGGCTTTAGCAGAGGTTACGAAGGCATCGGGACCTTGAATTCTTGCCTTTTTATGGCCCTTGGTTGCTTTTCACTTTCTGCTCTTGCTCATCAAAGTTTCCAGAGGAGTTTGCTGTACATGAATTTCACAGTAACACTAATCCACGTAAGATTTCACAGTAATAAGCAGCTTACACAAGAGTCCAGAGTGATGCTTTCCCTGGAAGTACCACAGTAAGTATAGACAGTTGGTTAAGTATAGATCTCAGGACATTTCTAACCCACATAGGCAACCTCCAAGCTTGTCTTTTTAAACTCTTCAGCCCCAGTTCTGGAGCATGGTTGTGGGGAGAGAATGAGTGTTCCTGCAGTCTTAGGAGCATCTCAGCTTCTCATCCCTATGATCTGGGCAAGGGAGACAGCACAGGACCATGGCTATTCTGGCTCAACCCTTGCAAAGTTCTCCTGAGAACATCCCTTGCTAAGCACAGGGTGGGCACTTCAGGCCCATACCAAAACTGACAAGGTAGGCAGAAAGCACACAGATCAAAGTCCTGAGCCCATTTCTCTTCTATCCATGTAGGCAAAAATCAGAGGACTCCATTTTGCCCAACAGCAAGGCATTTAGTAATGTAAAGCTTCTTGAGCTTTAAGACATTTCCATCAAAGAAAACAGCCAACAGCCAACAGAATAGCACAACCAGATACCATTACAACATGGGATATTCCTGAGAGTGGAGCTCTTAGTGCCATGGTTATGTGATCATTATAGACATTGACTGTACCTTTGTGAAGTAATTTGCACCACTCTGAAAGCCACATTCCTGCTCTGGGCCCAGGAAGCTTGCCCAGCCTCTGCCACCTGTGTACACTTCAGTTCCTCTGTGAGTGCAAAGTGGGTCTCGTTGCAGGTGACAGCTCCTCAGGGATTGCTTCTGAGTTATCTTCAGAGGTTGATAGCAATGGTCAGATAGACAGCAGAAACCATCCAGGGTCAAAGGGGAAATGGTGTTTTTCTTTCTTCCTGAAGTCGGTCAGGTCAAAGGGGAAACACCTGCTTTTTAGGTGAGCACAAGAGGCTGAAGGCAAAACCACTGATGGCCAGAGATCTGTCAGAAGAGATCTCAGAGAAGTGCATGACATGAACAAGAATGATTCCAGTACTTTTCTAAAGCAGAAATCATAACTAGACGAAAGAGATGAGCTCAGGACTTGCTTTCAAGCAGTTGCTATTGCTTCACAATACTTCCATTCCTATCTATTTTTTCACTTTATTTATCTATGCATAGACCTTTCAAGTAAAGATTTACTACAGCTATCAACGTAACACTTAGCATAAATTAACAAGAATGGCTTTATGGATTTTTTGTTTTTATTCACGTAGATCAAAAGTGAATAAATTTCCCAATGAATTTTCTCCTTGAATCACTAACATGTGGCACCAAACACAAACTTTCCTTGTCTCAAGACTTCTTATTAGATGGGGAACCATTTTTCACCCTTATCCCTCACAAAGTATCAAGTGGTGTCCCTTGAGAGGGTCAGTAAAGCATGTTTCTTTAATGTGATGCCCAGTGAACTATTTCATCTCTTACCTTTCAAGTTCTCTCATTGGAACTTAATTCCCCATTTATGCATATGTAGATGCCCTGATTTCAGGGGAGAAAGCACTGCTCTGAGTCAGGATCTCAGCCCATTGTCCTACTACTCAGATCTGTCAGTTGTATCTGACTAAACCAGAGCTTCTGGGAAGAAACCCAGTACTGACCTGAAGACTTTGGGATGGAGAATCCGGCAGGTCTGTTAGTACTTTGTTCCAATTATTAATTGTCCTTAGAATTACAAAATATGTCTTGTAATTTGATTTTGTCTGGCTTTAGCTCCCAGCCATCAGTTTTTATTACACCTTTCTCTGCTAGATGAGAGTCCTTTAGCAATCAGTGTTTTATCCCAGTGAAGGTACATATACCCTTTATCAAGTTATTTTCAGGTTCCTATTTTGATAAGTGCTTGGGTGAATTGAGGTTAAAAAACCCTAACAGCAAAGGACACAAGTAGAACTTGTGGAATTTTTTTTTTATCTGAAATCTCAGTGAAGAAAAATAATAAAGGAGGGATTTTAATTAAAAATTTCATATTTTTTCTCCTTTTTTAAATGTCAAGATTTTTTGTTTCAAACAAAAATAGATGTGCTTCCTCATGAGGGGAAGAGATGGGACAGGTACTGACCTCTTCACTCCTGTGACCAATGACAGGACTCAGGGAAATGGCAGGAAGCTGAATCAGGGGAGGTTTAGGTTGGATATCAGGAAAAGGTTTTTCACCCAGAGGGTGTCCAGCACTGGAACAAGCTCCCCAGGGAAGTGGTCACAGCACCAAGCCTGCCTGAGTTCAGGAAGCATTTGGATGATGCTCTCAGGGACATGGTGTGATTGTTGGGGTGCCCTACACAGGGACAGGAGTTGGGCTCTATCTTGATGGTTCCCTTCAACTCAGCATATTCTATGATTCTATGAATCTATGATTCTATAAAAATTATCAGAACTTAACTTGCAGCAACTCTCCTGGATTAGGTGGAACTGGAGAATGGACTCAGTTTATTTCAGGGAGGACAAACACATGGAGAAGAATTTTGATTTTGATGAAAGCAAAAAAAAAAAAGTGGGAGGGGGAACGAGAAATATGTTTATTAAATAATTTAATTTAAACTCAGATTAAATTTTCTATTCTATTCGTAGGACACTCACTTCTTGAAAGAACCATTTTTCCTGTCTTTGGTTCAGTATGTTAGTAAACCTGTAGAAGAAAAAGCCATTTTAGCCCATTGAGATATTGTTATGTTTTGAGCATGTCTCGGCCCACTTACTTTTTTTTTAACTGTTCTCTCAATTCAGTGAAATTTTCTTGCTGTTTTTAGCCCAATCGTGAAAAGCAATTTTTCATACAAAATTACCACTTCTTTAAAATTTTTGATCAACCTCTAAAAAATAATACTACCTCCCAACCCTTTCTGATGTTTTTGAGACCGATAGGTAAAAAATACCCTACGGGAGCTAAGAATTAATGTTATTATTGTTCTCTGTTATGGGAAAATTATGATCCAGACAAGACTGTAATAACCACTTGTGCACACCAAAAGTAAGATGAAAAACCTCAGCAAGTTCAAAGTTTGTAGTCCAATTATGTTCTGTCTTGTGGATGCTCTATAGGGGGTGAAAGTAATGTCCCTCAAACCTCTCCATGTCATTGCAATATCTAACAAATCCTTTGGCACTCCAGCAAGGAGTTCAAAGAAAAAGCATCATCAGCTCGAATAATTACTGCCCATATTAAGTGTTTTAATATTGCAGATGGATGTAAAAGGTAAAGGACAATGGCTCAAACACAAAGAGCCTAGCAAAGTACAACCTGGGGAAGGCCACAGATATCCAACACATTGTCCTTCTCCCTCTTCTGTTCTCTGCAATATTAAACCACTCAATCTGTAATTGCCCAAGCTTACAACGCCTTTGCTTTGAACTCTCTGTAAGAGTGCCATAGGATTTGTCAGATGTTTCTAAAACAAAGTCTACCAGGATGCTGAAAGGTCTCTTAGTAGCTATGACAATGGTTTAATGGAATATAATTTCCAGTAAAGGGAACTAATTTAATATTTTCACTTATCATGTAAGCAAGGCACCAGCTGAGAGAAAGGGATGAAAATTACAGCAAGGGGCAATCAAGATGAACAGTGCTGTAATATTGTACCTCACCATTGTGCACTGAACTTCCTGCAGGAACTGGGCTTAGGTATGAATCATCCTCCCAGGAAGGACAGCTCAGCTTGATGGAAAGGCACACCAGCCTGGGGGCCTGGCACAGCTGGACTTCAAACCTGCCCTACCTATGATCTCCCAGCTGACACTCAGGATATCAGTTCTTCCCCTCTGTGCTCCCTTCATGTTGTTTGTCTTGTCCTGTGTCTCACGGCCGAAAACTCTTTTCTGCCGAGGACAGTCCCTCCCATTGCAGAGTGGCTGGGGTAAAGAGCCTTGAGATGGTGCTTGAACACACAGAATAAACATGCAGGGAAGGGGGAGATGGGCTGTCTGAGGCTCCCTAGGTGTGACCAGGTCTCACAATTCTTCCTTAGCACATGGTAAGCAGAATCCTGAGGTATGGTCCTCTTCTAGATGTTCCACATTTTCCTTCTGTTCCTATCCAGAACTCCTCAACCATGGTGTGCTTTTGCCAAGCAGCTCTTAGCCCCCTCCCCAGCAGTAAGCATGTTGCAGACCAGGTGGTCGAGCCCCCTCCATGTGCATAGGAGTAGATTGTGGATAGTCTGCAACAAAGTTCACCAAGAAGATTTGGCATTTGTCCAGCAAAAGAGAATGGATGATGGAGGTACTTATTATCATCTATTCCTATGCACTTATGAGCACAGGCTTGTAGGGTCCTCATGTAAACTTACGCAGGAAGCAAATATGATGAAAGTGTTTCTTCCAGTCAGAAGATCTGTCACAAGAAGAGGTTTATTGGTGATGTGTCTTGTGCCTTGGGTTTCCCATGTTCAGGCAATAACAGTCTTGCCACCAAAAGAAAAACTTGTTATTCCCCTGTTATTTTTTCCTATTTATTCCTGGGTTGGGTGGCATATGTTGCTTCCTCTTGTGTGAAATGCTTTCTACTCTCAGATCATTGCTCTGCAAAGGAAATCTTCCCTCTGGCATCTCTCAAGAGCATTTGCAGAAGTTCACATGGTTTCAGAAGTCGGGAGTGCAGAAGTGATTCAGCTGCCCAACTAAATAATTGCTTTGAAGGAAATATGCTGAATTATTGAAATAAGATAGAGTCAGGATTATGAAGGGAAGTACTATCTTATGATTAAAGCATTAGTGTTGAATTGAAGAGATATACATTTGGCTTCTGACTGCCACAGATTCTCTGAGAAGCCTTAGGCTCATCACAAAAGCTGAGATCCATTTTTGTTTAACATAAGCTACACAAAACTTTTAGGGTAAGTTCCCTTGGCCCCTGCTAAAGTCAGTGGAGAGCGAGAGAGATCTCCAAAGAGGGCTTCACCCCACCCTACAATACATGACTGAGACATATAAAATGATTCACACTCTGGAGGT